>OY728147.1:2011369440-2017352685 GCA_963277665.1 Viscum album | reverse complement strand
CGTGGATAGCCCTCCCACCCCCTAGACACCCCGTACCCCTTAGACAGCCCTGCCACCCCCTGGACAGCCCGCCCACCCCCTGGTCACCTCGTACCCCCTAAACAACCCCCACCCCATAGAAAGCACCCCCACCCCCATGGACACCCCCGACCCCCCTGGACAGCCCCGCCACCCCCATGGACATCCTGGCCACTCCCTGGACACCCTGTACCCCCTAGAAATCCCACCACCCCGCCACCCCCTGGACAGCCCACCCATCCCTGGACACCTCGTACCCCCTAGAAACCCCCCCACCCCCTGGACTGCCCGACCCCCTGGACAGCCCCGCCACCCCCGTGGACAGCCCGCCCACCCCCTGGACAGCCCCCCACCCTCATCGACATCCCGCCCACCCCCCCGGACACCTACCCACCACCCCCGGACACCCCCATCCCCTCAGACGCCCCCACCCCCTAGAAAGCCCCCCCCAACCCCATGACACCTCAGACCCCACTAGGCAGCCCCACCACACCCGTGGATAGTCCAACCACCCCCCATGGACAGCCTGCCCACCCCCTGGATAGCCCGCCCACCCCCTAGACACCCCGTAGCCCCCTGGACAGCCCCGCCACCCCCATGGACAGCCCACCCACCCCCTAGACACCCCATACCCCCTTGGACAGCGCCACCCACCCCCTATACACCCCGATCACCCCCTTGGACAGCCCACCCACCCCCCTGGACACCCCTACCCCCTGGACACCCCCTACCCCCTTGGACAACCCGACCACCCCCATTGACAACCCGCCCACATGGACACCCCGACCCCCCTAAATCCCCCGACCCCCTGGACACCTCTAACCCCCTTGACAGCCCCTCCACCCCCTGGATGCCCCGAACCCCCTGGACACTCTCTCCCCCCTTGGGAAATGTATGTGATCACTCAAATTATCTACTAAAATATAAAATTTCTTCGATCTAAAATTTAGTCAATTCCTGAATAATTCTCCTCCATAAGTGTACATGATCATGTACACTCATGTATAGTTCTTAAAATATTTTTTGTTATAAATATAGTATTTTTTTGTTTTTTATATTATGATTCTCATATAGAGTATTGTGTCAGTTATGGTTTCATATAAAGTGAAAAATTCTCATTTACTTAAATATATTTTCTATGAAACTTTAATCTTATTGAATTTCTTTTGAAGAAATGACTTATAAAAATTATTTTTTACATAATGGATAGAATTTGGATGTATGAAACTGATCAGATCTCTAGAATTTTTTGGAACAATTTGGAGAGTTTTTTAGATTTTTCATTTCACAAAGCTTCAGATAGTGGTTGCATACACTACCCATGTTCCAATTGTGTTGGCAGAACTTGGTTGAGACATGAAGAAGTCAGCTACCACATAACCAAATATGGTTTTCAAGAAAACTACTATGTGTGGTATCAAAATGGGGATAAAATGAAATCTCAAATTACTGATGATTCAAATGAGAGGACTAGAGTGGAGAATTTGTTATATGGCCGGTTTCCATTTATTCATCATCATGAAAAAGAAAGGATTCCGACCCAAGAAGACTTCGATATGAGCACACATGATGCATCTAATGAAAATGATGATGTTGTAAGGGTGAAAAAATTGAATGATGCTGCCACGACTCCAGTATATCGACAGTGTGATAAAATGAAAAAGCTGGAATTTTTAATCTGATTGTTTCATGGGAAAACTATGTATGGGATTTCTAATATAGCAGTCAATTACATTCTTACCTTCTTGAAGTATTTACTTCTAGATGATGTAGATATTACCTAAAACCACTCTATAGAATGGAAGTTAGTTGAGGAACTTGGATTTTCAAGAAAAAAAATTCATGCTTGCCCGAAAGATTGCAGTTTATTCTAGGAGGAAACCGCTGAACAAAATGATTGTATAAAATGTGGCACATCACACTGGAAGTCAAAATCTAATGGAACACCATCCTGTGTGCCACAGAAAGTAATGTGACGCTTTTCATTGATCCTCAGACTCTAGAATCTTTTTATGTCTGATAAAATATTAATAAAAATGAGATGTCATGATACCGAGAGAAAGAAGACTAATGATGAGTTGGTTTACCTTGCAGATGGATTTTCATGGCAGAGATTTGATGCTCAATATCCTAATTTTTCAGCTGACGTGCGTAATGTGAGGCTGGGTCTTTCATGCAACGGTTTTAATCTGTTTTGGCAGATTCTTACTTCGTACAACACATGGCCAGTTTTTATACACATTTATAATCTTCCCCCATGGTTGTGTATGAAAAAACCTTTCACTTTAATGAGTATACTCATATCTGGAACTTTTGATCCCGACATTGATATTGACGTATACATGCAACCTTTAATAAAAGAGTTGAAACTTATTTAGGATGTGGGTGTGCACACATACGATGCATATTCGAAAGATGTATTTCAGATGTGTGCTGTGCTTATGTGGACGATCAATGATTTTCCAGCTTATACAATGATGTCTGGATGGAGCATGAAGGGAAAACTGTCATGTCCTATTTGTATGAAGAATACATGATCTAGAAGACTGAACATCGCTTTAGTTTCAGTTTTATGGTACATTGATGATTATTTCTAATGGACCATCCATATAGAAATAATCGTCGAAGATTTGATAATACCACAGCGACCGATGATCCACCACAACGTATGTCTGGAAATGATGTGCTTAATGAATTGAAAGATTTTGATTTTTCATTCGGGAAGGGTCAAAATGAAATCTGGAAAGATAAATAATGTTTCCACTAAAAACTATTACAATTGGAGTAAGAGGAGTATCTTTTTTGATTTGCCTTATTGTTCAACCAATTTGTTACGTCATTGCTTAGACGTAATTCACATCGAAAAGAATATATGTAAAATGTTTCTTTTGATACTTCTAAATGTTAAGGGAAAGACAAAAAATGACTTACGGTCTCGGCGTGACCTGGTGGATTAGGGCATCAGACTAGAACTGCATCCTGTGTGTATCAGTGAAAATAAATGGAAAGTTCCATGTGCTTCTTATGTGATGAAACCTACGAAAAAAAACTATTTATGTAAGTATTAGATACTATTAGAGTTCTTTATGGCTATTCAATCAACATATCTAAATGAGTCAATAGAAGAGAGTTGAAGCTAAAATCTTTAAAGACTCATGATTATCACATTCTTCTGCATGAGTTGATTCCAATATCAATCCATCATCTTTTGTTCAATAATGTAAGGGTGACTGTTATTCGGCCGTGATATTTTTTTAGAGATCTTTGTTCTAAGAAGTTTTCCAAGTCTTTCTTGATTTTTTTTTTGAAAAATGTCCCATTAATTTTGTGTGAGTTGGAGAAAATATTTCCTCCATCATTTTTCACATGCATGCTGCATCTGACTGTCCATATTTCCACTGAAATACTTCTAGGAGGACCTGTTTCTTTTTGTTGGATGTATCCAAATGAAATAAATATGTACACATTAAAGTCTTATGTCCAAAACAGGAATCATCCCGAAGGTTCTATCATGAATGGTTACTTGGCTCAAGAATGTATGGATTTCAGCTCAATGTATTTGTCTGATCTTACTACAAGAATGAACAGACCAATGAGAAATGAATAAGAATAGTATGAGATAATTGAACCTAGTTTTCCATCACTTCCTCAAACAAGAGTAATTCCTGGATCATATACATTGAAGACATTAAGCCTTGAAGAGCGGGAGATGGCACATCACACAGTTTTGTTCAACTGTGATTTGTTCGATGACTACATCAGGTAACTAAATTGAATATATATGTCTTAAATATATATCTTCTAAACTATTCAAATTTTTTATACATAGGGAACATAAAACAATGATAAATATAAAGCATCATTCTTTATCTTTGAGAATAAGGGAGACTTTGCATAGAAAAGAGTTTTTTGCTTGGTTAAAATTAAAGGTAAAAATATTACTGTTTAAAATAATTAAATCAATATATAATTAAGTTTAATATTCATTTATATTGCAGGTATTGAGTTTTCCTGCTGACTCTATCTCTAAGGAAATAAGAGCTTTGGATTTTCGTCCAAATACCATGGTTCGTGACTGTAAATCAGTTGTTATCAATGGGTACAAATTTATTGTCACTGAATGAGAAAAGAACATGAGAACACAACATGATGGTGTTATGGTTACTTCCACAACATATTGTTATGCCAGTGCATCAAATATTAGACCGCGATTTGAAAATGTGGGTTATTATGGAGTCCTTGAAAAAATAATAATGTTGGATTATTACTATCATGGACGAGTCACGATGATGAAATGACATTGGTTTGATTCGATGACGAGACATGACACATTTATTGATGATTGTGGATTTCAAGTAATTAATATGACTCACACTCTTGCTACCAAAGAACCACATGTATTGGCATCAATGGCTAAACAAGTTTTTTATGTCAAAGACTAACTTCGACCTGAATTTGGTGTCATAGTTGAAGTAATTCCAAGATATATTTTTGATGATGGTGATGATGGAATTGACACCATCCCTACTGCCATTGGAACCAATCCATTAATTTCTTTTTATGACTCCAAAATCTCAATTGTCAGAGTTGACTGTGAACCTGAAGTTATGGTGGGAAATATATAAAATCATTCATTCATGTTCTCAATTTTTTTGGTTTACCTTGAGTTGGGTTGTTAAGGTTGTTTCTATTCAAATTGATTTAATATTGAAACCTGCATCATCTATGTAACACCCCAAGCTTCCACGGTACACTTCTCTTTGAATAATACAGTAGCGTGTGTTGTACGCAACTTCGAGTTCTAACACACACCACAACCAATCAAAGTAGCCATTATGAATAGTAATACCTACTTTTTGAAATTTTATAAATTTTATCTTTCCAAATGGACTTCGTTTTTGTATTCGGAATATCAAAATTATCCTAAGTTGAAATTTTTGTAATTTTCTGAGAACTTCCAATTTTTTATGAATAGTGAAGAATACTTAAAAACAAATTTTCTATTCAAAATAATTTATAGTGATAAATTATACTATTGAGTGGTTTTAAAGTTTAATTATAATATATTTTTACCATTTTATCCAATGGTGGTCATTAGAATTAATTTCACTTTGAAATTGGACATAAACAATTGTCAATCTTTTGATATATATTGTTTCTTAAAAACATGCTATTTGTTGCGACAGTGGGAATTAATTATAAAATTAATTAATTAAACTTATATGTTTGTAATTTTGTAAAATAGACATCATTTTTGAATTCGGAATATCAATTATAGCTTAGGGTGAAATTTTGGCATTGTTCTGAAAAACTTCAATTTTTGATGAATAGTGAAACCACTAAGTGGTAGTTAAAAAAACTGATTTTTCGTTTAAATGAAACATTACCACTTATGTGATTTGATTTTCAAAAATCCAACATACATGGTTGTCATTAGGAAGTAAAATGTGGTTCAATGGGATTAAAATAATTTTTTGGTGAAGAGTAACTTTTAAGTTTAATTAATCGTGATTAAAGGTAATTAGTGAAATTTAAGGTAAAAATAATATTATAAAAATATGAAAATACCTTTACACTTTTCCTACCCCTATTGGATGTGTCATGGTCGACCAAGACAATCCATGGGTCAACTTGGGGTGTTACAGTTGGTATCAGAGGCAATTTAGTACTAACCTTGGAAGCTAGATTTAAATAAACTCTGATTAGAGCACATAGCCTAAAGATAGACTTTGAGGATTAATATAGAAGAACTTCCTATAATTTTGATATTATATAGATTTTGTGAGTTTTCCGAGCAATACATCCCTGTCTGGATACGAGCAGGTAGAGGCGGCTCTGGCACAGATGTACCTAGGGGTAAAACCCGAAAACACCGCTTTGAGCTAGACTCGAACGGGAACTAGTGCACGACAACGGGCCTTGCTGCACTCTTGGTTACGACACTCCCGGGGGATATGCTTAGGATAATTCTTGTTTTCTTTACAAACCACTATTAAGGGTTATGAGTATATACTTACTCAAAGAAAACATTTTTATGATTATGGATTATATCCATAAATAGTTCAATTTATGTTAAGTATTTTACAAGTATGGAATTATGTATTTTGATTCATAAACTAATCTAGTTTATTCCATTATTTAGAAATGGCGCCTAGTGGAAGTAATGGAAATCGTATCAATGCACGCACTCCGTGTAGGGATTTCCCTCCTGCTCAAGATAATTATTGTGGATCTGGAGATACAACTGGTGCTGATCAACTTATTACCATACTGGGACAACTCCCTCAGGTTATGAATAATAACCTTACTCATATGGAGCACCCTGATCCGCAACATGGAGGATCAATGTTAGACCGCTTCATGAGGCAACAACCGCCAACATTTAATGGGGGTACAAATCCATTAGTATCTGAGCAATGGATAAACTCCTTAGAGAAAATATTCCACGCGTTGGGGAGTAGCGAAAGGGAGAAGGTTGTCATGGCAGTCTACCGCCTCACTAGAGATGCCGATCAATGGTGGTCACTGATTCAAAACACAAAGGAAGATGAAGAAGTATCAAGTATGTAATGGAGGTAGTTTAAGGAAATTTTCTTAGAAAAATACTTTCCACATGACCATCGAGCAGATATGGAAAGGCGGTTTCTGAGACTGAGGCAGAAGGAGGATGAGAATGTCGCAGAGTATGAGGCTAACTTTACAAGGTTAGAGAGGCATGCTGCAGATTATATACGTAACCCAAGAAGTAATATTGATCATTTATTTGATGGTTTAAAACCATTTTTCCGTCGAGCATTAGTCTCACAAACCTTCTCGTCATACGAAGATATTGTCTCGTGTGCTATCAAGACGGAAAAGGAATTATCTAAGTCTCATGACTTTAAATCAAAGTAAGAAAAGAAGAGATCTTCTGATCAATCTGGAAATATAAATAAGGGGAAGAAGGGAAGAGTTGAATATTAGTCCTGCAGTAAATGTGGAAAGAAACACCCCGGTACTTTCTTGAAGGGAATGAGAGTCTGTTACAAGTGTGGTGAAAAAGGCCACCAAGCTCATGATTTCAAGGGAAAGAAAGTTGTTGTCAATGTGGAATGCTATAATTTTAGAGATATGGGGAATTATGCAAATGAATGTCCTAAGCGCCAGGGGAAATTACCTCAGAAGAGGCCAAGGGATCAAGGCCAAGCTTATGCTATCACTACTGCTGAGGTTGAAGCTCCGAAAGACGTGGTGGCAGGTAATTTAATGGTTTCCTCAAGTTTAGAAAATGCATTATTTGATTCTGGATCATCGCATTGTTTCATATCTTCCCAGTTTTCTAAGAAAATTAGATATTTCCAATTTGATTTAACAGGATAATTGTCAGTCAAAACTCCTAAGGGAAGTATTATTGCAACAAAGTTTTGTGAATCAGTCCCCATTAGAGCACATAACTATTCTTTATCCTCTGATCTCATTGTCATACCTATGATTGAGTTTGATATAATCCTCAGTATGGATTTAATTTTAGACTATGATGCAAATATTTATTGTAAGAAGAAGGAGGTTATGATTTTTGATGATGATGATAAGGAACACCTTATTTTTAGAGTAGAATCGTCACCAGCTAATTCTTATTTAGATCCACCCCAGTAGCTCAAATAAATTCAATTATTGGGGAGGAAGAGAATGAAATGAATAATGGCAAGGAAAGGAATGTTCAAATAGAGGATGTACCTATTGTGAAAGAATATGTAGATGTGTTTCCGGAAGATTTACCTGGACATCCTTCAGAACGAGAAGTTGAGTTTTCCATTGATTTAATACCTGGATCAAGGCCCATATCGAAGACCCCTTATAGAATGGCCACCGTGGAATTAGTTGAACTAAAGAAACAACTAGAGGAATTGAGTAATAAGGGATTTATTTTCCCTAGTTTTTCTCCATGGGGAGCCCCTGTCCTTTTTGTTAAGAAGAAATATGGATCTATGAGGTTGTGCGTTGACTACAGGGAGATCAATGCTATAACAATAAAGAACAAGTATCCCCTACCTCGCATTGATGATTTATTTGACCAATTACATGGATCTCAATACTTTTCAAAGATTGACCTTCGATCTGGATACCATCAGTTTTGTGTGAAGAAGGATGACATTCCGAAGACAGAATTTCGAACAAGATACGAGCATTACGAGTTTACAGTAATGCCTTTCGGATTGACTAATGCACCCTCTGTATTCATGGATCTAATGAATAGAGTTTTCAAGGAATATCTTGATGATTTTGTGGTGGTATTTATTGATGATATCTTGGTATACTCCAAAAGCTACGAAGATCATGAAAATCAATTGTGCATTATCTTGAAGACTCTTAGAAGGCATGAATTATATGGGAAGTTTAACAAGTGTGAATTCTAGCTTCAGGAGATTTCTTTTCTTGGCCATATTGTCTCTAAGGATGGAATTTCCGTTGATCCTTCTAAGACCAAGGCAATCCAAGAATGTCCAGCACCGACGAGTATAACTGAGGTACGCAGTTTTATTGGTTTGGCAGGTTATTATCGACGTTTTGTCCAGAATTTTGCCCGATTGGCTAA
Organism: Viscum album; assembly: GCA_963277665.1. NCBI lineage: Eukaryota > Viridiplantae > Streptophyta > Magnoliopsida > Santalales > Viscaceae > Viscum > Viscum album. The sequence goes on along the minus strand of OY728147.1, from coordinate 2,017,344,092 downwards.
CCCATTAACGAAGCTCACACGTAAAGGGGTTAAATTTGTCTGGAAAAAAGAGTGTGAAGAATTTTTTGAAGAACTGAAGAGAAGATTAGTCAACACTCCTATATTGACTCTACCATCAGGGAATGATGGGTTCGTTATTTATAGTGATGCATCAATGAAAGGACTTGGTTGTGTCCTTATGCAGAATGATAGGGTTATTGCCTATGCATCACAACAGCTAAAAATTCATGAGCAGAACTATCCCACTCATGATCTCAAGTTAGATGCTGTAATCTTTTCCTTGAAGATATAGATACATTATCTCTATGGTGAAAAATGTGAGATATATACCGATCACAAGAGTTTGAAATATATTTTCTCACAAAAAGAACTCAACATGAGGCAAAGGCGATGGCTTGAACTACTCAAGGATTATGATTGCACGATACACTACCACCTAGGGAAGGAAAATAAGGTTGAAGATGCTTTGAGTAGAAAAGATCATGGAGTTTTGAACATGATGAGAGTGGAAAGGGATCCTATTTTCATGGATCTAGTAAATATGGATATGAGAATCACCATGGAGGGTGAAACATAAATTTTTTTTCAAATGGTTGCCAAACCATCTTTACTAGAAAGTATAAAGTGTTCTCAGGCCAATGATGAAGAGTTGAAAAAGAAGATTAAAGCTGTGAATGATGGGCGATTGAGTGACTTTGTGTATGAAGATGAAATTTTGAAATTTGGGAGGAGACTTTGTGTTCCCGATATACCTGATTTAAAGAGGGAATTGTTGGATGATTCTCATAGTTCCAATTTCTCTATACACCTTGGGAGCACCAAAATGTATAGAGATTTAAAGGGATATTTTTGGTGGGACAACATGAAGAGGGAGATTGCTGATTTTGTGTCAAGATGTATGGTTTGTCAAAAAGTGAAAGCTGGAAGGCAACTGCCTGGTGGAGTATTGCAGCCTCTTCCCATACCTGAGTGGAAATGGGATAATATTACGATGGATTTTTTCATGGGACTACCAAAGACTCCTAGAAGAAATGACGCAATATGGGTCATTGTTGATCGTCTCACGAAGTTAGCACATTTTCTTGCTATAAGGGAAGATCTACCACTTGAACGTCTAGCAAGACTGTATATTAATGAAGTTGTGAGACTTCATGGAGTACCCCTGTCGATTGTCTCAGATCGTGATCCTCGTTTTACATCAAGATTCTGGAAAAGTCTTCAGAAGGCTGTGGATACTGAACTTCGTTTGAGCACTGCTTACCACCCTCAAACAGATGGAAAATCAGAAAGAACTATTCAAACCTTAGAAGACATGTTGATATCATGCTCACTTGACTTTAAAGGAATCTGGGATCAATATTTACCTATGGTAGAATTTTTCTATAACAATAGCTTCCATTCAAGTATTCAGATGGAACCATATAATGCATTATACAAAAAGAGATGTCACACACCAACCTGTTGGGATGACGTTGGTGAAAGAAAACTTGTAGGCCCAGAACTGGTGGAGGAAACGATGAAAAAGGTGAAAGTAATCCAAAACCACATCAAAGCAGCTCAAAGTAGGCAGAAGAGCTATGCCAACAACTGAAGTAAGGATTTGTAATTTCAGGTAGGAGATCATGTTTTCTTGAAGGTATCTCCATGGAAGGGAGTTATACATTTCGGTAAGAAGGGTAAATTGAGTCCCAGGTACATCGGACCCTTCAAAATTCTAGAACGAATTGGGGCTGTAGCTTACCATTTGGCAATGCCACCAAGTCTCTCCAAAGTTCATGATGTATTCCACGCATCACTGTTGAGAAAATACATGCCTGACCCAACGCATGTACTCACCTATGAGGAATTAGAACTGGAACCCGATCTGTCTTATTGCGAAGAGCCCGTCAGGATTCTTGATACAAGAGAAGAAGTGATGAGAAACCAGATGACTCATCTGGTTAAAGTTCTATGGAGAAACCATAAGATGGAGGAGGCAACGTGGGAACCCGAGGAACTTATGATGAAGAATCACCTGAGTCTTTTTATACAGTGATATTATATGAAATTTCGAGGACGAAATTATTTGAAGGAGGGGAGATTGTAACACCCCAAAATTCCATGGTACACTTCTCTTTGAATAATACAGTAGCGTGTGTTGTACGCAACTTCGAGTTCTAACACACACCACAACCAATCAAAGTAGCCATTATGAATAGTAATACCTACTTTTTGAAATTTTATAAATTTTATCTTTCCAAATGGACTTCATTTTTGTATTCAGAATATCAAAATTATCTTAAGTTGAAATTTTTTTAATTTTCTGAGAACTTCCAATTTGTTATGAATAGTGAAGAATACTTAAAAACAACTTTTTTATTAAAAATAATTTATAGTGATAAATTATACTATTGAGTGGTTTTAAAGTGTAATTATAATATATTTTTACCATTTTATCCAATGGTGGTCATTATAATTAATTTCACTTTGAAATTGGACATAAACAATTGTCAATCTTTTGATATATATTGTTTCTTAAAAACACGCTATTTGTTGCGACAACGGGAATTAATTATAAAATTAATTAATGCAACTTATATGTTTGGAATTTTGTAAAATAGACATCATTTTTGAATTCGGAATATTAATTATAGCTTATGGTAAAATTTTGGCATTGTTCTGAAAAACTTCAATTTTTGATGAATAGTGAAACCACTAAGTGGTAGTTAAAAAAACTGATCTTTCGTTTAAATGAAACATTACCACTTATGTGATTTGATTTTCAAAAATCTGACATACATGGTTGTCATTAGGAAGTAAAATGTGGTTCAATGGGATTAAAATAATTTTTTGGTGAATAGTAACTTTTAAGTTTAATTAATCGTGATTAAAGGTAATTAGTGAAATTTAAGGTAAAAATGATATTATAAAAATATGAAAATACCTTTACACTTGTCCTACCCCTATTGTATGTGTCATGGACGACCAATACAATCCATGGGTCAACTTGGGGCGTTACAATCTACCTAAGCTAAATAAATTATAATTTTCCTTAATTTTGACATTTTCTTTTCCACTTATGAATCTGGTAGAATCAATGTTCCATGATTTTAATAGACCGACACTGTAACACCCCAAGCTTCCATGGTACGATCCTCTTTGAATAATAGAGCAGCGTGTGTTGTACGCAACCTCGAGTTCTAACACACCGCGACCAATAAAAGTAGAGTTATGAATAGTAATACCCACTTTTTGAAATTATATAAATTTTATATTTCAAAATGGACTTCATTTTTGGATTCGGAATATCGAAATTAGCCTATGTTGAATTTTTGGTATTTTTCTGAGAACTTCCAATTCTTGATGAATAGTGAAAAATACTTAAAAACAACTTTTTTAATCAAAATAATTTATAGTGATAAATTATACAATTTAGTGGTTCTAAAGTTTAATTATAATATATTGTTACCATTTTATCCAATGGTGGTCATTAGAATTAATTTCACTTTGAAATTGGACATAAACAATTGTCAATCTTTTGATTGATATTCTTTCTTAAAAACACGCTATTTGTTGTGACAACGATAATTAATTATTAAATTAATTAATTCAACTTATATGTTTTGAAAATTTTAAAATAGACATCATTTTTGAATTAGGAATATAAAATATATCTTAGGGTTAGTTTTTGGTATTTTTCTAAAAAAAATCAATTTTTGATGAATAGTGAAACCACTAAGTGGAAGTAAAAAAAAACTGATTCTTCATTTAAATGAAACTTTACCACTTGTGTGATTTGATTTTCAAAAATCCGACATACATTATTGTCATTAGGAAGTAAAATGTGGTTCAATGGGATTAAAATAATTTTTGGTGAATAGTAACTTTTAAGTTCTATTAATCACGATTAAAGGTAATTAGTGAAATTTAAGTTAAAAATGATATTATAAAAATATTAAAATACCTTTAAACTTTGCCTACCCTTATTGGATGAGTCATGGCCGACCAAGAAAATCCATGGGTCAACTTGGGGACCCCATGGAGCCACTTGGGTAAGAAAATGACATTAATAACTTTTTATTTAAAGTAAAAATAAAATTGTCATAAACATGTGTTGTTTTACTAAAACAATTATTACACGGGGTTATACAAGTTAAATTTTAGACTATAAATATTAATTGTAAAGATAAAAATATTTCCTAAATCATGATACTTTTTTTTATAATTTTTACATGTTGAATAAATTAAATTTTTTATGACACCATGATGATGCAGCGATTACCCCATTAATTAACGGTTTAAATAAAATGAAAAGATAATGTAAAATCTAAGACTTACACTTGTCAAAAACCTATTGGATGAGTATATTTAGATCCCTTATCACCTTATCCTAGAAATATATAATTGTGGGACCTTTGAAATCCGAAAAGTACTTCATAATAATGTAACATTTCATTACTTTCCAAGAGTGCCCCTCCTCTCCTCTCATAAAAGGCCCCCACCTCTACCACCTTATTCAAACCATCAAATCCATTTGGCTCGGCCAAACTCTGCCCGAATACTCTCTTAAATTCCCTCTATTACTCCTAGAAGCCTCACTTTGGACAGAAGCCTTCCCAAGGAAGCCTTTGGCTCAAATCAAAAAGAGTTACCCGATTTTAAGGTAATGTCTTCTCTTATGTTCTTTTGTTTTATTTTGCTTCTCCAACCCCATAACTCTTTTTATTCCTTTATTTTGTAACAACACAAGTATATTCAATATACTAGGATGTTTTTATGAGAATTATTTTATTTACACTTACACACACCTTCGTCTAATGGTTAAAGAACATACTGTTTATGTGGTTGGCGAATTTCTGCCTCACGAAACGATGATTGTTCTATATTCTTTTAACACCTCTCATGGTGGCCATTAAGATGTCACTATATTTATATATGATATATATTATGTTTATGTTTTCCTTATGCTTCTATATTTCTCATATATGGCATACCTTTATGATTTCCATTATGGGTAAACGTGATAATTTCATTTTAGGAAGTGCGGACTACCGCCCCCTCAAAGTGATTTGAATCGTTAATGCCATATGTGGGATGTATAAAAGATGGAGAAAATGATATTATATATGATATTATACTGGAATTATAATATATATTTATATCATTATGATTTCATTCCACTAAATATGAAATAGAAATGAAAGTAGCGTTCATGCATACGTACGGCTTACCGTCTCCAGGAACGGTGTATTTCATTTATTACCTCTAAATGTTACGTAATATTATGAATGAATGTATATACTAGATATATATGATATATATGATATCTATATCATGAATATAATTCTGGATATAATGGATATTTTACCACATGAACAACTTGTAATTATAAGAAGTTTATTTTTGACTCAAGTACCAAAGATCGACAAAACGACTGTTATTAACATAAATAATTACATAATGTTCATAGCATGGTAATAAGTGATATAAAAGGAATAATAAATTTGAAAATTTTTATTAAGCAAATATAAATTAACTCTAGTTTATTATTCAGGAGGTTAAAGAATGATCGATTCAAGTCAGACACGACGTAAGGGAACTTCTTAACCAAATTTCCATTCTTTGGGTTGATCTTCTACTTTCAAATTATGTCATGATATTATTAATTCCTATCTTGTATTTCTAATTTATTTATGTGTACTTATAGTTAATACACATAATAGATCTATTTTATTTAAAAAAATTTCTTTGTAAGGGACTTCGTCTCAATCTCCTTTCATTGAGGCATATTTTGTTTTATACACAAATTTATTTTATACGGTGTATAAAACCCTTTGAATTTTACATTTATTCAAAAGGAATCTTTTTATACGAAGCATTTTACTAAACGAAAAAATGGAATGTTTTTTTTTGTCGTACGTATGTAGCAACAACGACTTCTCCGTCGCCGTGACCATTATTTGGGTTTCGGCTTCCTCTACGAGCCATAACTTTTTTTAATGAAAAATAAATACCAAGTTTTAATTTTCTTTTATTTTGGTATTGAAAATGGTTTTGATAATGTTTTTATTATATCAATGTGTTTTATTGATATCTTGTGATTGAAATGTGGAAATGTTATGTTTCCTTTATGCATGTTTTATGTGATACGATTATGTTATGGTTTATGATATGTTTAAACCTGTTCATATGAAGAATGCATTAGACTTAATAAGTGACGGGTGGAGCCCACAATAGCTCCTCGATGCATCGGTAGGTCTCATGAGACAAACTAGTGTCTTGGCACGAGGCCTTGACAAAATCTTATTTGTAGTCTTGGCATGAGGCCTTGGCTACGTGGTTATGATAGTCTGACATTATGCATTCCATCATTATGAAAGTGGTTATTGATATTGCATGTGATTATTCGACTAGTAGAATATCCATGTGAATAAGTAAATGACATTATTTCATTTTATTTTTCCTTATTATGCTGAAGTTCAAGTTTAAAAGGCTTTTGTTTTAGTTATACAATGCCTTAAATGTTTATGTTTATTTATGAAAACTTCCACTATATTTTTATCCTTACTGAGCATCTGAGCTCACCCCTTTCAATGTTTTAATTTTTCCAGGATGTGAAGAAGTATTTTATGAATGACCTGCATGGATAGTCAGAAGGGGATATGAGTGTGGACTATGGAGACCATGTTATTTTAGTCTTTCACTTTATGATGTAATGTAACTTTTATGAATGTATCTAGTGTTTCCAAGGCTACTAAACTAATCGGTATTTTGAGACTTGATCTTTTGTGATCATGCCAATGTTACGTAATAATGCACCGACTCTGGGTAACTGGGGTCAGGGCGTTACATTTGGTATCAGAGGTAGTTAATTACTAACCTTGGATGCTAGATTTAGATAAACTATGATTAGAGCACATAGCCCTAAGATAGACTTTGAGGATTAGTATAGAAGAACTTCCTATAATTTTGGTATTATAGAGATTTTGTGAGTTTTTCGTGAAATACATCCATATCTAGATACGAGCAGGTAGAGGCAGATCTGGAATAGATGTACCTAGGGGTAAAACATGAAAAAACCGCTTTGAGCTAGACTCGAACGGGAACTGGTGCACGACAACGGGCCTTGCTGCACTCTTGGTTACGACACTCCCGGGGGATATGCTTAGGATAATTATCATTTTCTTTACAAACCACTATGAAGGGTTATGAGTATATAATTACTCAAAGAAAACATTTTTATTATTATGGATTATATCCATAAATAGTTCAATTTATGTTATGTGTTTTGCAAGTTTGTAATTATGTATTTTGATTCATAAACTAATCTAGTTTATGCCATTGTTTAGAAATGGCGCCTAGTGGGAGAAATGGAAACCGTATCAATGCACGCACTCCATGTAGGGATTTCCCTCCTTCTCAAGATAATTATAGTGGATCTAGAGATACAACTGGTGTTAATCAACTTATCACCATACTGGGACAACTCACTTAGGTTATGAATAATAACCTTACTCATATGGAGCTCCCTGATCCGAAACATGGAGGATCAATGTTAGACCGCTTCAAGAGGCAAAAACCGCCAACATTTAATAGGGGTACAAATCCATTAGTAGCTGAGCAATGGATAAACTCCTTAGGGAAAATATTCCATGCCTTGGGGAGTAGCAAAAGGGAGAAGGTTGTCATGGCAGTGTACCACCTCACTAGAGATGCCGATCAATGGTGGTCACTGATTCAAAACACAAAGGAAGATGAAGAAGTATCAAGTATGGAATGGAGGGAGTTTAAGGAAATTTTCTTAGAAAAATACTTTCCACATGACCATCGAGCAGATATGGAAAGGAAATTTCTGAGTCTGAGGCAGAAGGAGGATGAGAATGTCGCAAAGTATGAGGCTAAATTTACAAGGTTAGCAAGGCATGCTGCAGATTATATACGTAACCCAAGAAGTAATATTGATCGTTTCTTTGATGGGATAAAACCATTTCTCCATCGAGCATTAGTCTCACAAACCTTCTCGTCGTACGAAGATATTGTCTCGTGTGCTATCAAGACGGAAAATGAATTATCTAAGTCTTATGACAACAAAGTAAAGTAAGAGAAGAAGAGAATGGTGGAACAAGAGACAGATAAAGGGAAAAAGGGAAAGAAGGATTTTCCATTATGCGATAATTGTGGGAAGAATCACCCCGGTACTTGCCTAAATGGAATGAGAGTTTGTTATAAATGTGGAGAAAAAGGTCACCAGGCTCATGATTGCAAGGGAAAGAAAGGGGCTATCAATGTTGAATGCTACAATTGTAGGGAAATGGGGAATTATGCAGATGAATGTCCTAAGTGTCAGGGAAACTTACCTCAGAAAAGGCCAAGGGATCAAGGAAAATCTTATGCTGTTATTATAGTTGAAGTGGAATAATTAATGTATTGGTGCTTTTGGACTCAAGGATTATATTTTGGTTATAAGAATAATGTGATATATATAAGGATTGTACTGCAGTACTTGTTGTTTTCATTAATGTTTTAATATGATAAAGGTAATCATATTTTTATATTTGACAATAAGATAAACTTTACTTTGTTTGAGGAATCTGATGATACAATTGATTTTGGAATTTAGAGACCTTTTAGAGAAAGTCTGGACGAAGGTATTTTGGATAACTATAAAGGTTGGAATGGATTAAGTTGAACTTTGGATAGTATTGTTTAAGGTAAAATATTTATGAATATTATTGTTGGAATATTATAATACTATAGTTTTAGGAAAAGGAAAACCTGCAGGTTGGGGGATAACCCGTCGCGTCGGAAAAAGCTATAGGAATCGAACCAACAACCATAGTGCGACATGCCTTTATTACCTACCACTAGCCTACAGGAAGTCTCTGGTTATTACAAAAAAGTTTTCCTAATCTAAATGGTATGTGATACAATTATGATAAATAGAATATTTTTGAGTTCTATTACCTTTTTGAGTGAAAGATGGGTTTGTGGTAAACATTTATTAAAGAGTGAAAGTCTACATGACAAGTAAGTATATTTCCTTAAGTTCTTAGTAAATCTCCTAAATAAATTCCTCAACTTTATGAAAGGTAACTTAAAACAAAAATGTTGTCGGTTAACTTTTCCAATTGGGGAATCAATGGCTGTTTAACCAATCACAAGTTTGTGATTTTCTTGTAGTTAACTTTCTCCTAATCCTGTTTTATACAACTCTACATCAGACCTTGATGGTCTGTTTTTCCTCCATATCCATATTTTCATAGAATCCTAGTATGGGCTATCTCGGGTGACCTTTGTACTTATCTTTCTTTCTTTTAAAGTTATATTTTTATTAACCTTATTTCTGATGTGGGTTTTCCACAAAGGTATTTTCTATTTTCAACCTTTTATTTTCAAAGAAAAATTTTAAATTGTGAGGATGCAATTTATTGAAGGAGGGGAGAATGTAACACCCCAAGCTTCCATGGTACACTCCTCTTTGAATAATAGAGCAGCGTGTGTTGTACGCAACCTCAAGTTCTAACACACCACGACCAATAAAAGTAGTAGTTATGAATAGTAATACCCACCTTTTGAAATTATAAAAATTTTATATTTCAAAATGGACTTCATTTTTGGATTCGGAATATCGAAATTAGCCTATGTTGAATTTTTGGTATTTTTCTGAGAACTTCCAATTTTTGATGAATAGTAAAAAATACTTAAAAACAAATTTTTAAATCAAAATAATTTATAGTGATAAATTATACAATTTAGTGGTTCTAAAGTGTAATTATAATATATTTTTACTATTTTATCCAATGGTGGTCATTAGAATTAATTTCACTTTGAAATTGGACATAAACAACTGTCAATCTTTTGATTGATATTCTTTCTTAAAAACACGCTATTTGTTGTGATAGCGGGAATTAATTATTAAATTAATTAATTAAACTTATATGTTTTTAATTTTGTAAAATAGAAATCATTTTTTAATTAGGAATATCAAATATATCTTAGGGTTAATTTTTGGTATTTTTCTGAAAAAATTCAATTTTTGATGAATAGTGAAACCACTAAGTGGTAGTTAAAAAAACTGATTTTTCATTTAAATGAAACTTTACCACTTGTGTGATTTTATTTTCAAAAATCTGACATACATCTTTGTCATTAGGAAGTAAAATTTGGTTCAATGGGATTAAAATGATTTTTGGTGAATATCAACTTTTAAGTTCTATTAATCGTGATTAAAGGTAATTAGTGAAATTTAAGTTAAAAATGATATTATAAAAATATTAAAATACCATTACACTTGTACTACCCTTATTGTATGAGTTATGTCCGACCACAACAATCCATGGGTCAACTTGGGGACCCAATGGAGCCACATGGGTAAGAAAATGACATTAATAACTTTTTATTTAAAGTAAAAATAAAATTGTCACAAACATGTGTTGTTTTACTAAAATAATTATTACATCGGGTTATACAAGTTAACTTTTAGACTATAAATATTCATTGGAAAGATAAAATGATTTACTACATCATGGTAATTTTTTTTATAATTTATAGACATTAAATAAATTAAATTTTTTATGACACCATGATGATGCAGCGATTACCTCATTAATTAACGATTTAAACAAAATGAAAAGATAATGTATAATATAAGACTTAAACTTGTCAAAAACCTATTGTATGGGTATATTTATATTCCTTATCACCTTAGCCTATAAATATATAATTTTGGGACCTTTGAAATCCGAAAAGTACTTCATAATAATGTAACATTTCATTACTTTCCAAGAGTGCCCCTCCTCTCCTCTTATAAAAGGCCCCCACCTCTACCACCTTATTCACACCATAAAAGCCATTTGGATCGGCCAACATCTGCCCAAATACTCTCTCAACTTCCCTATATTACTAATATAAGCCTCAATTTTGGCATAAGTCTTCCCAACAAAGCCTTTGGATCAAATCAAAAAGAGTTACCCGATTTTAAGGTAATGTCTTCTCTTATGTTGTTTTGTTTTATTTTGTTTCTCCAACCCCTTAAACTCTTTTTATTCCTTTATTTTGTAACAAAAAAAGTATATTAAATATAATAAGATGTTTTTATGAGAATTATTTGATTTACAATTACACACACCTTCGTCTAATGGTTAAAGAACATACTGTTTCTGTGGTTGGCGAATTTCTGCCTCACGAAACGATGATTGTTAAATATTCTTTTAACAACTCTCATGGTGGCCATTAGTATGTAACTATATTTATATATGATATATATTAGGTTTATTTTTTCCTTATGCTTCTGTATTTCTAATTTATGGCATAAATTTATGATTTCATTATGGGTAAATGCGATAATTTCATTTTCGGAAGTGCGGACTACCGCCCCCTCAAAGTGATTTGAATCGTTAATGCCATATGTGGGATATATAAAGGATGGAGTAAATGATATTATATATGATATTATACTGTAATTATAATGTACCTTTATATCATTATGATTTCATTCCATTAAATATGAAATAGAAATGAAAGTAGCGTTCATGCGTACGTACAGCTTACCGTCACCATGAACGATGCATTTCATTTATTACCTCTAAATGTTACGTAATATTATGATTGAATGTATATACTGGATATATATGATATATATGATATCTACATCATTAATATAATTCTGGATATAATGGATATTTTACCACATGAACAACTTGTAATTATAAGAAGTTTATTTTTGACTCAAGTACCAAAGATCGATAAAACGACCGTTATTAACATAAATAATTACATAATATTCATAACATGGTAATAAGTGATATAAAAGGAATAATAAACTTGAAAAAGTTTCTTAATAAATTATAAATTAAATCTATTTTATTATTTAGGAGGTTAAATAACGATCGAGTCAAGTCGGACATGAGGTAAGGGAATTTCTTAACCCAATTTCCATTCTTTGGGTTAATCTCCTACTTTCAAATTATGTCATGAAATTATTATGTCCTATCTTGTATTTTTACTTTCTTTGTTTGTAATTATAGTGAATACACATAATATATCTATTTTATTTAAAAAATGTTCTTTGTAAGGGACTTCGTCTCAATCTCCTTTCATTGAGGCTTATTTTGTTTTATACACAATTTTTTTTTATACGGTGTATAAACACCTTTGACTTTTACGTTTATTCAAAAGGAATATTTTTATATGAAGCGTTTTACTAAACGACCAAAGGGAATGTTTTTTTGTCATACGTATGCGGCGACAATTACTTCCCCACCGCCGTGACCATTATTTGGGTTTCGGCTTCCTCTACAAGCCATAACTTTTTTTTAATGAAAAATAAATACCAAGTTTTAATTTTCTTTTATTTTGGAATTGAAAATGGTTTTGATAATGTTTTTATTATATCAATGTGTTGTATTGATATCTTGTGATTGAAATATGGAAATGTTATGTTTCCTTTATGCATGTTTTATGTGATACGATTATGTTATGGTTTATGATATGTTTAAACCTGTTCATATGAGGAATGCATTGGACTTAATAAGTGATGGGTGGAGCCCGCTATAGCTCCTCGATGCATTGGTAGGTCTCATGAGACAAACTAGTGTCTTGGCATGAGGCCTTGACAAAATCTTATTTGTAGTCTTGGCATGAGGCCTTGGCTGCGTGGTTATGATAGTCTGACATTATGCATTCCATCATTATGAAAGTGGTTATTGATATCGCATGTGATTATTAGACTAGTAGAATATCCATGTGAATAAGTAAATGGAATTATTTCATTTTATTTTTCCTTATTATGCTAAAGTTCAAGTTTAAAAGGCTTTTGTTTCAGTTATACAATGCCTTAAATGTTTATGTTTATTTATGAAATATTACGCTATATTGTTATCCTTACTGAGGATCTGAGCTCACCCCTTTCAATGTTTTAATTTTTCCAGGATGTGAAGAAGTATTTTATGAATGACCTGTAGGGATAGTCAGAAGGGGATATGAGTGTGAACTATGGAGACCATGTTATTGTAGTTTTTCACTTTATAATGTAATGTAACTTTTATGAATGTATCTAGTGTTTCCAAGGATACTAAACTAATCAGTATTTTGAGACTTGATCTTTTATGATCATGCCAATGTTACATAATAATGCACCGACTCTGGGTAACTGGGGTCGGGGCGTTACAGACACTATCACAAAATAGGGCAAGGGAAGCACTGCCCTTTATCAATGCTAAACAGAAAGCACTGATAAAGGGGTATGCCTTTATCAGTGCTAGTTAAAAGCGCAGATAAATATTCCCTTTATCAGCGCTAAAAAAAGAGCTGATAAAGGGTACACCATTATTAGTACTTTTTTTAGCACTGATAAAGGTTTTTATTCTTAATTTATATAAAATTATAATATTTATAATCGAAAATAATATTTTTTGTATAGATTGACAGTTATATTCCAATATTTATAAATATATACTCTTTATTGTTATAATTATTAATAAATAGATATATATTTATCTTATATGCCATTTTAAATAAATATATAAAAATATAAATAAATTATTAAATAAAAAATGATGAAAACTTTATCAGAGCTCATTAAAAGCGCTGATAAAGGTATGTTTTATCAACGCTAAAATAAAGGTGCTGATAAAACATACCTTTATCAGTGCTAAAAAGGAACTGATAAAATAACTATTTATCAGCACTATAAATAGGTATTTTATTAGCACCTTTTTAGCGCTGATAAAGTTATATCGTTATCAGTGCTAAAAAAGCGCTGATAAATGCATGTTTTATCAGCGTGTTTATTTTACCGCTGATAAAACATACCTTTATCAGCACTTTTAATGAGCACTGATAAAGGTTCCAACGTTTTTTATTTAATAACCCTAACAGTCCCTCCTCTCATGCATGCGGTCAAGCTTTCGCAGAAGCTGAACCAGGCCCCTCTTCCACCGCGACCTCTCCTCCTCCTCCTCCTCCTTCTCCTCCTCCTCCTCCTTCTCCTCCTCTTCCTCTACCGCCACCGCTAGGTTTTCCTCTGCCGCCACTGCCTCCGCCGCCGCTGCCTCCGCCGCCCCTGCCTCCGCCGCCACTGCCTCCTCCGCAGCTACCTCCGCTGTTGCTTCTTCATCTCCAAGGTCCATTTTATTTGATTGTACCCCAAGCACATTTCTTATAGGAAGTCCTAGTTACTAGGGTAAAAGATTATTATTTTCTATTTTGAGATATTATTGTTGATATGTTTACTAAATACTAGGTATTTACCTTAGATGTAACTATTTCAAATTTATCGTTCTCCATTGTAAATAGGCCTATCTACATGTATCATGGTTAGAATTTAGGACTCAGATGACATGTTCTTACATGTTTCTAAATGATTTTTGATGGGAGGTTCAGCTGTTTAAAGTGTTATCAATAACTTATATATAGTTTTTCAATGTAAAAGTTTGGTGGAATTATTATCAACTGAATTATAATGGTATGTCAATTCGATCCTAGTTTATAATGATCTGTAGTGGTGTATGTATAGGATATTTATGAAATGGATGCATAGACATCCCTAGTGTGTCGACAAAGGCATTTCATGCTTGAAGTGATCCAAAAATGGTCATAAATTTCCATATGGATAAGGATTTTGGTAGAAGAAGAGCACCATAAAGAATCAAGAGAGGGTGAATTGAGTTCATGAATTTTTTATCACATAAAGCACCCTTTATTTAGTTAATATAGTTTTTAATCCATTGTTTTCACCAGTAAAATACAAAAAGGAAAATATAATGAGAAAGATATCACACATAATTTTTTAGTGGGTTCTTGGGGTTTGTGGGATGTGGTAAATGGTGTACTTAGTTTTAGATTATTTTATTATCATGGTTTTCTGCTATTTTATGTTTTCTTTTCAGTTGGAAATCTCCTCTACTGTGCGCCTCTCCTCTGCCATGAACGCACCTCTACCATGTTCTGAACAACACCTTCATGGTGAGTTTTCTCCTGTTACTCATTGGTTTCCTCTTATTCTCATGTTATTACTCTTTGATATTGATGGTTATAATGTGAAATGTACGAGCTAAATGCCCTACTAAAAATCATGGTCGTTGGTGGTCCTTGTTTGCGCACTAAATGAATTGCATGTTGGTTGGTTCCTCTTGAACATTTGAATATAAAAATTGGTAATTTATGTATACTTGACTTATGAATGAAGGCCCCAGGATGATAAACTTCTATGATAACCCCTGAATTAACAAACAAAATTTAATAAGGGATTCTTTGTAAAATATGAAATTATGATTGTTTGGTTTGTATGGTGTTGCGATTGTGAGCACGATTGTGTTTTTGTATGGTGTTGTGGTTGTTGACATGATTGATATGCCATTTGTTTTCCATGTTGCAGTTCTTCCACCATTGAATATCAATCCAAACTTTACCCATTTTAATGGCACCACCACTTTGTTACTGGTGAAGTTCCACCGAATCCTAGAAAACCACTTCTAGAGGATTCTATGAGCCACTTTATGGAGTGAAGATGATGTTTTTCAGATTCTATATATTTTTAAAATTCATGGTATGTAGTCTTGTTAAATGGAACATGCTTCACCATACATGGATTTCATATATATTTTAATGCCACACAACTTTTATCTCCAAAATTTACACCACATGATTCATCTTCTCACTCAAACTTAGAATAAGTTTCATTTTAATTGTTACATGTCATGTGAACCTAGGTCACACACAATGTATATCTAATACATATACTTTAGCATGAAACCATGTACATTCCATGAAATAATGGTAGAACCACATGATATGTGTTTTACTTCACTCACACCATGTATAGATACCATAGAAACTTGATGTGTATAGACTATACACCCCTAGTGACACCCCTAGTGGTCATGTAAGGACTACACACTGTGTATTCCACAAAAATGTGATGCATAACCGGTGAGGTGACTCAGTATGTATCTAAAGTACACGCCTTTAGCTCAAGTTGTTCTATATGTCATGTATTTTTAAAGGCATCATGCAGTATTTGTAATACTAACTTGGAATTAATTTGATATATGTCAGATTAAATCAGGTATCTTATCCATACACAATGTTCACCCTATTGGACATACCATGTATATAGATTTCACATGAGTTTAGAAATGGTAGTATACAACCAACCATGACTGAGAACCATACACATTGTGTATCCATTGAACAAATTATGTGCTATGTTATTTTCATTATTATTATTTATTTTTCACTTAGATGATAGTATTTCATGTATGAGTAGCCCATTATAAATATCTTCTCATGTAGATCACAATAGTATGATTCTCTCAATCATTGGAAACTGCACACGATGTGGTTTGGACATTTTCATTATCTTCACTCTGGTTGAGAGTTGAAAAGTGACAAGTGAGATGTTAAAAGAAAATATGGAGTATGGTACTCCCCCATGTTTTGGTGAAGAGTCCTCCATGTATAGGTTTTAGGTACTCTATGGAGATATGAAAACGATAGGGCACAGTCCCCCGTATATAGATAGAGTTCAAGTACTTTCACATGTTTTGGGGTAGGTTTCTCTATTTCATGTATGAGTAGGCCATTATATCCTTACTTTGTTTTTTGAGGGAATACTACTAGTTATGTTTACAATCACACCTGTATGGAATTTATAACCACATGTGATGTGTTTATTTTTATATTTTATAGTTTGGAGATAAAATTTGTGGACATAGAGTTAGTGAGGTTAGAGTAACAGTTAAATTGTATCCAATGATGGTTCATTGTAGAGGCATTTGTACCATGATTTTTTTATAAAACCCAAACAATGCTACTTGATTAATTAAAACATAATATTAGGCAAGTTTGAGATCAAACCCATAAAGACGATGAATATGAATAAAGAATGGATGAATGCCAATCAATTTTCAAAAGAGTATGAAGATGGCGTGAAAGAGTTTATCAAGTTTGCAGAAGATCGTGCATGTGACCCTTCTCAAATCCTTTGTCTGTGTTTAAGCTGTTGTTATTCAAGACAAATTAGTCCAGAGGAGTTAGAAGAACACATGATCTTTCACAGAATAGATCGAAGTTATACATGTTGGATTAAACATGGGGAAAAACAAATTTAGGTAGTGGCTTGGATAACACATCGTTTTATGGATCATCTGATATGATTACAAGCATGAATAGTGAAGATGATCATATGGAGGATGTGATTACAGATGTGAATGATGATGGAGATTGTATTGAGGAAATTTCAAGTACAGTTTAAGATGAACTTTGTGATTGCCCAAATTTTTTTGAGAAGTTAAAGAGTTGTCAAAAAACACCATTGTATGCTGGTTTCACTAAATATACAGCATTGTCATCCGTACTGAAGCTCTACAATTTGAAAGCAGGCAATAGGTAGAGTGACTTCAGTTTTACGGAACTACTTTCTCTCCTGAATGACATGCTCCCAGAAGATAATGAACTCCCAAGATGAACATACGATGCCAAACGAATGATATGATCGATGGGTATGATCTTTGAAAGAATACATGTCTGCCCGAATGACAGTATATTGTTTCTAAAGAACCAAAAATCACTTAAAGAATTCCCAAAGTGTGGTGATTATCGATACAATAAAGATGATTCTAGTCATACGAAATTTGTATGGTACTTTCCAATCATTACAAGGTTTAGGCACCTATACGGAAGTGAGGAGACTGCAAGACAATTGACATGGCATGCAGATACAAGAATTAAAGATGGGAAATTATGTTAGCCGAAAGACACTCCTCAGAGGAAGATAATTGATCAAGAGTATCCTGAATTTGGAAACGAGCTGAGAAACCTTCGTCTAGCGTTATCTACAAATGGGGTGAATCCTTTTGGTTTTCAAAGCAGCGGTCATAGTACATGGCCGATTATGTTGGTAAATTATAACTTACCACCGTGGTTATGCATGAAATGAAAATACATCATGTTATCTATTCTTATATCAGGACCAAAAAAATTGGGTAATGATATTGATGTTTATTTGGCTCCATTGATCGAGGATTTGAAAATATTGTGGGATTCAGGTGTTACGTTGTATGATGCTTACAAAAATGAAGATTTCACTTTGAAAGCCATGTTGTATGGGATGATAAATGACTTTCCTACTTATGGAAATTTTTTAGGATATAGAATTAAAGGAAATCAAGGGTGTCCCGTTTGCGAACAAGGTACACAGTCATGTAGGTTGAAACATTCATCGAAAACCGTGTTTCTAGGACATCGCAGATTTCTACCCCGACGGCAGAAGTACCGATCTTGGACGACATCATTCGACGGAAGTTCAGAAGAACGTATAGCATCGTCTCCACTAACAGGTGATCAATTTTTTGAGAAAGTAAAATATTTGGACACTAATTTTGGTAATCCATTTTTGAAAAACCTTACGGAAACTGGTTGGAAAAAGTGATCAGTTTTTTTTAAATTACCATACTGGAATTATCTGTATGTCAGACATTTTCTTGATGTTATGCATGTTGAAAAAAATGTATGTGATAGTGTCATCGGCACGTTGCTAAATGAACCTGGAAAAACAAAGGATGGAATTAAGGATTGATTGGACATGGTTGAGATGGGAATACGAGAAAAGTTGGCACCAGTGAAGGGTGAAAAATGAACATTTCTTCCTCCTACTACTTAAACTCTTTCCATGAAGGAGAGATATCATTTTTAAAACTTCTTGAATGACATAAATGTTCCAGAGGGGTATTCATCAAATATCAAGAACATCGCGTCAATGAGCGATTTAAAATTAAATGGTTTGAAATCACATGACTGCCATGTTTTGATGAAAGATCTAATTCCTATAGGTTTACGTTGCATTTTTTCCAAGAATGTCCACCATACATTAACGAAGATTTGTTTCTTCTTCAAATCTATATGCAGCAAAGTTATAGACCTGACGAAATTTCCAACTATGGAAAGAGAAATTACTGTCATATTGTGTGAATTGGAAATGTTCTTCCCATCAACATTTTTCGATATGATGGTTCATTTGATGGTTCATTTGGTGAGAGAGATTCGAATATGTAGTCTTGTACATTATAGATATATGTACCCCATTTAAAGGTATATGATGATTTTGAAAGGGTATGTCAAAAATTTAAGTCGGCTAGAGGGTTGTATTGTGGAGAAATATATTGTTGAGTAAGCCATTGAATTTTGTACCGAATATCAGTCTGGTGTGGAAAATGTTGGCCTACCAAAATATCGTCACACTGAGCAGATTGAGGGTTAAGGAATTTCTGGAAGAGAGGTTGTCACAATCAATATTACAGATCGGGAGTAGGCTTACCTTTACATTTTACATAACAGTTTGGAGGTTGACCCATATGTTCAAACCCACAAAGAAATTATTAGGTGTTTGAATCCTTCTAGGGATGAAAAATGGATATCAGATACACATAATCGACAGTTTATAGGATAGTATCGAGACCATATTTTTAAGTAGTTAGATGAAAATCCAAACCCAATTTCAAAACAACTTCGATGGCTAGCCTGAGGAGCAAGTGTGTATATATTATCTTACAATGATTATGTAGTTAATGGTTATACATTCTATACTAATGAACATGATGAATACAATACCATGTAGAACAGTGGGGTTACACTTGTGGATGAGGTGATTCATGTTTCTAGTGCTAAGGACAAAAATCCAATTTATGCGAATATGTCATACTTTGGCATCATCAAATGAATATGGGAGTTAGATTATACGAAATTCAATGTTCCAATTTTTCAATGCAAGTGGTTTGATAATAAAAGTGCTGTTAAAATAGATGAATTAGGATTCGTGAAAGTTGATTTCAGTAAGTAAGGGGAGAAAGATGAACCATTTATAATGGAATCATAGGCAGTACAAGTATTTTATGTTCCATACCCCGCAAAACAAAATTGGTCAATTGTTCTGTTATCGACCAAAACAACTGAAGGGTTAGATGAAAGTTCAACGGAGGATGACCCTTTTATAGGTAATTTACAATAATTTCACAATGGTCCCAACGTAGACGGAGTTTTGTATGTTAGAGGAGACCACAATGAAGGGATTTACATAGTCGATAGAGGAGCCAAATATCTTTAGCTTTTAAAAAAAAGAGAGCACAATAATCAGGTTATTTATTTATTGTAATATACATTGTGTTATGTTATGTTATTATCTGTTCATTGTTGCTTTTATGTAATATAAATTAAATGTTAAACCACTTATGCAAATAATGACTTATACACCTACTGATACGCCCAATCCCGAGGCACAAAAGGTCTCTCAACCAGCTGCTGGTGGTCCCAGTGCAGAGCAACAACAGGTTTCTCAACTAGATGCTGGTGGTCCCAGTGTAGAGCAACAACAGGTTTCTCAACCTGTTGTTGCTGGTCCCAGTGCTGAGGTACAACAGGTTTCTCAACCTGTTGTTGCTGGTATCAATGATGAGGTACAACAGGTTTCTCAACCTGTTGCTGCTAGTCCCAGCGCCGATGCTAGTGCTCCGAAGGAACATATTTTTGATACTTATGAGGAAATGCTAGGAAATGAAACCCTAAAAGCACAAAAAAAACAAGAGTGTTGTAGTTTGATAGTGTTAGACAAATTCCTTAAGGCAAAAGAAAAAGGCATCAAATTTGAGGTGGGGTGGAATAAGCGAGACCAACATGTTAACCCCAACAGAGCCATCTTTAGTAGCTACATTGGTATCTTCACTCGAAAACACGTGCCGATTGATGTACAGTCATGGCACCATGTTGTCACTGGGCTTAATACACTAATGTGGGAAGAGATTACGGTAACATTATGATATAATTTTTTTAATTTATTAAAATAAAATAAAATACTAAAACATTGACTTACTCTTCATCATCCACTGTAGAGTGAATTTATAGTTTATGCCTCACACAAGATGATATAGATGTGTTTAGAAACGAATGGGAAACATACCTGATAGAATATTGTACATAAATAGGATGAAGGTGAATTCCTACTAATGTTATCCATATATGATCATTGATATCTCCCTTGTTTACACTTATTGAACATATATGATCACCCTTTATTATGTTTTATATCCTTAGGTTATGAAGAATGGTTTTAGAAATGATTTTTCATTCTAGTAAAGCATAAATCATTGGACTACATTGGTCGATAGTGTGGAAGTTGACCAATGCATAGTCATTCAGTCCACTCATGAGCATCTTAAAAGTTTGATGGGAACCAATATCTTGGATTTTTAATTTTCTAATTTTAGTTTCCCTTAGATGTGGGTGGGGGATGTCCAAGAGAGAGGGGGTGTCCAGGAGTGGGGGGGGGGGGTGTCCAGGAGGGGGTGTGTTCAGGAGGGAGGGGGTGTCCAGGTGTGAGGGTGGGTGGGGGTATCCAAGAGGGGAGGGGGGGCTATCCAGGGGGTGTCCAGGAGTGGGGGGTGTCCAAAAGGGAGGGGGGTTTCCGGGGGGTGTCCATGAGTTGGGTGTCTAGGAGGGGAGGGAGGGGGTGTGTTCAGGAGGGAGGGTGTGTCCAGAAAAATATCCATTCAATTCCATTCAATACTAATAATATTCAATGGGTAGATCACTTATAGAGTAGCCTGAAGTGGGTTCGTAATGAGGCATCAAAAGTTCCAACCAACCAAACCAATTCCAAGCCCATGTAAAGGACCAAGAATTATATTCCAGTTCAATTTGAGGACCAATATATCTTATTTGATGTCATAAAGACCCAACATATGCATCATTTACCATTCTCACATTAGATTTATGTGAAATTTCGTTCCTATTCCTCCAATATATTTTTTGTTTGGTGTTTTTCCTTGATTTGTTGAATTGTATCTCTTCAAAATATATATGATTTTATAATTCATATTATTGAATGATGGTGTATGAATAATATTTATTCCATTATCAAATAGATGATGAAAATATAGTTGGATAAAGAAGGTTATTAATGGGTATACACTAAAGAACTGGGAGGGAGAGGGTGTCCAGGAGGGGAGGGGGTGTCCTGGAAGTGAGGGGGGTGTCCAGGAGGGGAGGGGGCTGTCCAGGGGGTGGGAAGGGGGCTGTCCAGGGAAAGGGAGGGGGGTTGAAGGGGAGGGAGGGAGGTTTTCCAGGAGGAGGGAGGGGGGTTGTAGGTGGAGTGGTGGGAGGGAGGGGGATGCAAGGGGGAGGGGGGTTGTCCAGGGGTAGAGAGGGGGCTGTCTCGGGGAGGGGAGGGAGGGGGTTGTCTAGGAGGGAAGGGGGGCTGTCCAAGAGAGGAGGGGGGCTGTACAGGAGGTAGAAAGGGGGCTGTCCAGGGAAAGGGAGGGGGGCTGCAAGGGGAGGGAGGGGGGGTGTTGTCTAGGGGTAGGGAGGGGGGGCATTGATGTTAACCAGAGCGTCGAGGTAGATCGAAAAACATGATAAAGACTATTTTAAGCCTTTAACAAGATCAAAATGTTTCTTTTAAATAGACTTTAATATCTCCATTTATTCCATCAAATACATGACTAAAATCCCAAAAGATAAGACTGAAATTCACTCAAATGTAGGTTGTAGAAGCCATGCATTATGTGCCAGGTTTTTTCCATAAGTTTCACCTCGGTGATTAAAATAATAAGCTGTTACAGTTCACTATCTCAAGAGTGATTATTTGGTTCTATAAATGGGGTTTTTTCCTCTAAACAAGAATTTCAGATGGTACCAATGGATTAAATAGCACTGATTCATAATCAGCAGCGGTCTGAATGGCAGTGCCAACATCTTTTATGGCTAAGTTCTTGCATGTTTCCACTCATGTGTCCCATATCCTCAGTTCCCTTCCATCGAACAAAGGTCTTTAAGTTCCTTGGGAAACTTGGTTCCCATCACATGTGACTGTGATCACGTTCTCCATGTTGTTCTTACCTTTGTGCTATATCCTCCATGATCACTGTTGACCGAGTGTTGTATGCCGCAGTTTCTTCGAGTATAAACGCGTGGCTTTCTAGTTTCACCATACTTTCTGACTTCCGCATGTGGTCCCGTGGAAAACAAAGTGTATATGGATCCTCTTGCTCAGTTTCAGTCACATTTGACACCAAATATGCGACCGTAATCCCAATTGCATCTCTCCCATTAATCTCCCTATTTCCTCCTCCGTCAGAACGTGTCAGTCTCCTCCATATCCAGCATCAACTGATCATCTTCCTTTGTCTGCATCTCAGTCATTCTCATCACCAATGTAAGTTGCTCCCCCTCTTGTTGCAGCACTTTCTCCATGCTGCGCAGCATGTTAGTGGTGTGTTTTCAGTATTCAGCTTGCTCCGTCAACCCATGTTCCCACTTTCACTACTCTTGATCCCACCACTGCTGGTACAACGTGAGAGCTTCCATTTTGGATACAATGACTTAATTATGAAATTTTCAAGGGTTTCTTACTCGTTTTGTAACAAAAAAGTTTTTTTATGAAAATATGTTCATTTGGTCATACCCACTAAAATCTATTATTATTATTGTCACTATTTTCATTGATAGATTTGCAGTTGATTTTCTTTCATTGTACAAAGACATCATTTGGTTTTTGATGGTTTAAGTTCACTAAATATTTGTAGAATGATATGTTTTTGTTCTTTCCAGCAGGTTTGTCTCTGGGAGGGGAGGGAGGGGGGTTGTCTAGGAAGGAGGGGGTGTCCAGGAGTGGAGGGGGTGTCCAGGAGGGGAGGGGGTGTTCGGAAGGGGAGGGGGTTGTCCAGGGGTGGGAAGGGGGCTGTCTAGGGAAAGGGAGGGGGATGCAAGGGGGGGGGGATGTCCAGGGGTAGAGAGGGGGATGTCTAGGGAGCTTTTCTCAGGGAGGGGAGGGAGGGGGGTTGTCCATGAAGGAGGGGGTGTCCGGGAGGGGAGGTGAGGCTATAGAAGAGAGGAGGGGGGCTATCCAGGAGGTGGGAAGGGGGTTTTCCAGGGAAAGGGAGGGGGCTGAAAGGGGAGGGAGGGGGGTTGCAGGTGGAGTGGTGGGAGGGAGGGGGGCTGAAAGGGGAGGGGGGCTATCTGGGGGAGGGGAGGGAGTGGGTGTCCAGGAGGGGAGGGGGTGTCTAGGAGAGGGGGGGGGGGGCTGTCCAAGAGGTTGGAAGGGGGATCTCCAAGGAAAGGGAGGGGATTCAAGGGGAGGGAGGGGGGGTTGTCTAGGAGGAGGGAGGAGGGCTGCAGGTGGAGTGGTGGGAGGGGGTGTCTAGGGGTAGGGAGGGGGCTACAAGGGGGGTTGTCCAGGAGGAGGGACGAGGGATGCAGGTGGAGTGGTGGGGGGGGGGGGTCTGTCCAGCGGTAGGGAGGAGTCTGTTCAGGGGGTTGTCTCAGGGAGGGGAGGAAGGGGGGTTTGGATAATCACACTAAACAACTAGAAGATCAAAATAAAAGTGAACTAGTATGATCATGGCCTATCTAATGGTTTAGGTTCTCATCAGGCCCTCTCTAAAACTGATAAATACAAAACAATATTTATAAGTCAATAAATCATGTTGAGCCTCTTCTAAAATATTAATTCAATCCAATGAAATATGGACATGCAAAGGTTGTAACTGGTAACAATTGACATTTTATTAATTTATTATTTCATATTAATTTTTAATTTATTTCATTATGGTATTACTAACATAATATTTGTTTTCTTATATAGGTGAAATCTTTTTCCTGAGTTCGAATGATTTATTCGGCAACTAATACCATGGACGACAATTTTTTAGAGAGGATCATGGATACAAAGAGGATGAAACATCAATGTTTTTTAAATTTTTGTTGGATAATTGTAATTGTAACCAAATAAAACATTGTTTGAAATTTATATAGCAGTGTGTTGTCTTGTATTCATGATTTCATGTAAATGTATATAGGATTTTTTTTCTTCTGTGCTTTGTGGTAGGTGTTGTTTATGCTGTGTGTGCAGGTGATGTCTCATGTGTGTAGGTGCTATGTAGGTTCTGGGTTTGCACAAGTAATTTGGCCTTTATCAGTGCTAATTAAGCGCTGATAAATGGATAATATATCAGTGCTCAAAATAGTGCTAATAAAGGTAGTAATTATCAGCACTATTTTTAGCATTGATATATTATCCTTTTATCAGTGCAATTTTTAGCGTTGATAAATACTACCTTTATCAGCGCTATGTTTAGCACTAATAAAGGGGACCCCCTTAATCTTTGCAGAGATTAACATTGCTTTTTTAGCACTGTTAAAGGAAGTTTTTGGTGCTATTAGAAGCCCTATTTGTAGTAGAGTGATGAAACTTAGTAAATAATCATCCTACTAAAAATTAATTTTTTTTATTATATCTTGTACAATTTATTGACTTCATTATATATTTGTTCAAGCTCACCTAAAATAATGGTTAATTAAATTATCCATGAATCCCCCTATTCCCTCTCATTTATTTTGTTTTTTGGGTTACACATTAGTTATCCTTTTCTATTTACTTAAATATTTGTTTTCAAATGAAGGAAATGAAACCAATTGAAGAGAGGCGATGGAAACAGATTATGGACAATAATCATCGCATGACTGAGCTGGGAATTCCATCACTAGTTCTTGCAGTGAGTATTTTATTTCAAATATATTTATTTAAATTATATATAATGTCATGTGATTAATTTTTTTAACATTTTTTCAGGATCCATCTATTAGGCAACAGTTATTTGAGGAGCATCCGAGTAGGGGTCCCAATACTGGGGGTGTTCGTATGAGGGGGGGGGGGTGGTACGGGAGAAAGACGATCTGGTCGGTATACCCGATTAGATCCTGCCCCTCCTATTGACATACCATCCATACCACATTCTGATCCCGGTGTGACATTAGGGACACATGAGATATTTAGGCCTCCCTTGTTTTCTCAACCATTTACATCTGACCCTCCTCACCCGTCTGTATCATATCCGATGATGATTCCCACTCCCCATCCAGTATTTGGCCAGCCATCCCTTTCATCTTCTTTTACTACTGCTTCAATCTCTCCGAAATTTTATATTCCATCTTCTTCGACTACTGCTCCACCAGAGTCTATCCCTATGGAGCATACATTGGGACCCACTCCATCTGTACAGGGTGTTCCTTCAGTTTCTGTGGATCTAGCGACGCCCATTGATCAGACTACCGAAGGTATACTTATACAACCCTAACAAATTGCTACACCATTATTTATTTTCATTATAACATATATTGATAAAATATTTGTTTTTCTTTCATAACAGATACATCTACTAATAAGAGGCGGGGGTAGGGGCGTACACGCATGCGTTCGGTGTGGAACCACCACACGCAGTTGATGGTGGAATACAATAAATATAGTCAGATGATTGAAAAATCAGGGCAGCAATGTCGGTGTTTTTTGGCGACGCTTGCCAAATACTCCGACATCATTCTTTTCAGCCTGCTCTCATGGAGACAACTGCCAAATGAAGTCAAGCATAAAGCCTGTGCAGAGATATGGGTAAAAAATCAGTTGTATTTAATGCAATATATTAATTTTTTTATTTATATGAATTAATATTTTTGTTTCAGCTGCAGTTTAATTTCCCCGATGGTGAGGGTGCACGGCTAGCATGTCTAGAGGATTTAGGTGAGATTTGGAGAGCTTATAAGCATGAGTTGTACATTGGATGGCATGATAGAATGGGGACAGAGTTGGAGGCGGTCCCTGTCATGAATGATTTTCAATTAGAACAGTACTGATGGATGATTATTCATTGGGTGACTAGCCAATTTACGGTATTAATCAAATTAGAAGTATTTAAATGAAAATTTTCGTGTTTTTCATTAATACTAATTATTGAATTTTATTTAGGATGCATATAGAAGAAATAAAAAAACATTGATGCTAAGAAATATGTCCACACATTGGGACGTACTACGATTCCAGATCATGAGAGACAACTGTTATGACAGTTTATAATCTTTCTTTATGACTTGCACTTTCTATTGCTTCCACCGTAATTTATTCAATTGCTAAAGTTGTTATATAATTTTAGTTATGCAATTACTATTTTTTTGTATCCTATTTTTAATTATGGTTTCCTACATTCAATTTCATTTTAGAGGAATAAATTGAATATAGAAGGACATTTTCAGCAAGAAAAACTATTTTGCTCGAGTTGAAAGAAGAAATATGGAAGTGTGTTTAATGAACCGACTCAGTAGCAGATTGTAAGTTTTACTTTGTAGATTTAAAATTTTAAGCTCTATTTTGTAACTTAATAATCTATTTATATTTGTAACAGGCTTCTTTAGAGGCCCTTGATGCATAGTAACCTGAAAATTTTGTGTCAAATGATCAGTTACATCAGGTGTTGGGAGATGAGCACCCTGGTAGAGTACACTACCGGCCTGGGAAGAGTATAGTTCCGACGAGGAATTTGAACTCCTCAGGTATGATTTGTAGTGACACTGAGTTGTAGCAGGTTAAGGCACATGAAGAATAGTCTGAAAAAAGGGCCACAGAGACGTCAACACAGTTTTCTATGGAAAACACTGCATTTATGAAATTGATGGAAGATTTACATCCAACACTTCCACCAGAGGCCCAGCACTGCTTATGAGGAATATATGTCATCGATGCATTCTATATATGGTGCACCAAGTGGAAGTTATAGTAGTGGTCGAGACGATGGCGAGGAGGAGGCCGAGGCGGAGGAGGAGGAGGGTGAGGAGGAGGCCGAGGCGGAGGAGGAGGGCGAGGAGGAGGCCGAGGTGGAGGAGGAGGGCGATGAGGAGGCCGAGGCTGAGTATGAGGGCGAGGAGCGTGGGAAAAATTATGGGTACAACGACGAGGAAGAGGGTGAGGGTGAAGATGATGGTGATGATAGTGATGGTGATGAGGGACAGATTGATCCATTACATTTTTGAATGATATTACTGACCTTTTATGTTTATTTATATGTTGTGCTTCAATATATGCGTGATTAGGTAGGTCAAATTATCTTTATTTTTTTATCTATAAATAATAAAACTTTATTTTATGATTTTCTGTGACATCCCCCTATTTTAATGAAATTATAATTTTTAGTGGAATTTAGAAAATTGGTGGTCTGATTAGAAGTTGATATAATGATTTTTTTTTAACCTTGAAATAATTTTCTTAGAAAATATGTAAATATCATCCCATGAACCTGGAAGAGCCCCCCCCCCCCCCAGATAGCCCCACAAATAGCCCCTCAGA
The DNA here is from genome assembly GCA_963277665.1 of Viscum album. Lineage (NCBI taxonomy): Eukaryota > Viridiplantae > Streptophyta > Magnoliopsida > Santalales > Viscaceae > Viscum > Viscum album. The sequence goes on along the minus strand of OY728147.1, from coordinate 2,017,315,954 downwards.
AAGCCCCCCCACCCCTCCTCCCTGGACCCCGGACAACCCCCCAGATATCTCCCCAGACAGCCCCCTGGAAAGCCCCCCAACCTTCTCCCTGGACCCCGGACATCCCCCCAGACAACTCCCTAGATATCCCTCAGATAGCCCCCCACCCTCCTCCCTGGACCCTGGACAACCCCCCAGACAGCCCCCCGAACAGCCCCCCACCCTCCTCCCTGGACCCCGGACAGCCCCCTCAGACAACTCCCCAGACAACCCCCTAGAAAACCCCCCAGACAGCACCCCCACCCTCCTCCCTGGACCCCATAAAGCCCCCTATATAGCCCCCCACCTTCCTCCCTGGACCCCGGACATCCCCTCGGACAGCCCCCCAGACAGCCCCCCCACCCTCCGCCTTGGACCCTGGACTACCCCCCACCCCTCCTCCTACCATGAATAACCCCCTCCACATATATTCTCGTCCTCTATTGGGTACCTCACACAACTATGTAACACCGACATCATCACACCAATCACTACATCATAATTCCACTGAGCCCAATCTAAGCTCTCTTCAAGATTCATCATAAATCCCAATCTAATTAACATTCTATTACTATTACTTCAGTACCAAGCACCGACCACCTACCTTGATTCCGGAGACAATAACACTCTTAATTCAGCGTCTCATATCCCAATCTAAGATCTCTTCAATATTCACCCTAAATCCTAACGTAAAAGAGGGTTTTAGAGCTTCAGAAGAAGATGAGAGAAGAATGAAAACCCTAATTGAAAAGAGGAATCAAGGAGAGGATTAGAATCACTTGGATCTTTAATCTGCACTTGATGACACTCAAAACTCCCAAGTGACATGTACGAGTCAACCCTGCCTCAATCTGAGGCACGGTGTGGCCGGTACCACTCAAAGTGTCTCACTTTTATTTGAAATGGAAAACATTTTAATTGAAAACAAAAACTGGCATATGGAAAACCAACCAAACAGATTCATATTGTGTTGATACTTTAGTATAGTGATCCATGGGTAATTTTTGACGTGTATGAGTCAACCCTGCCTCAATCCGAGGCACGGTGTGTCCGGTACCACTCAAAGTGTCTCACTTTTATTTGAAATGGACAACATTTTAAGTGAAAACAACAACTGGCATACGGAAAACTGACCAAAACGCATTCATATTCTATTGATACTTTAGGACAATGATACATGGGTCATTTTTAAAGTGTAGAAGTCAACCCTGACTCAATTCAAGGCATGGTGTGGCCGGTACCACTCAAAGTGTATCACTTTTATTTGAAATGGATACTCTTTTAAGTAAAAATAACTGGCATACGGAAAACCAACCAAATGTATTCAGATTATGTTGATACTTTAGCACAACAATACATGGGTCATTTCTGACATGTACGAGCCAAACCCGCCTCTATCTGAGGCATGATGTGTCCAGTACCACTCAAAGTGTCTCACTTTTATTTGAAATGGAAAACATTTTAAGTGAAAACAAAAATTGGCATACGAAAAACTGACCAAATGCATTTAGATTGTCTTGAAACTTTAGGAAAATGATCCATGGGTCATATGTGACGTGTACGAGTCAACCGTGTCTCAATATGAGGCACGGTGTGGCCGATATCACTTGAAGTGTCTGTCTTTTGTTTAAAATGGACAACATTTTAAGTGAAAACAATTGGCATATGGAAAACTGACCAAACATATTTGGATTTTTTTTGATACTTTAACACAAGGATCCATGGTCCAGCCTCACACAATCCACTTATCATGTGAGGAACTCCTAAACCTATTCTAAAACACATGAAATTTAATACGCCAATCCCATCCTCAAATAGTGGGTTCTAGGACCAAACCAAAGTCCCTTTGGGAACCCAATACCAAATACATAATTGAATATTCATACCCACTACCCAAAATGGGGATTCATCTCACATAACACCCAGAAGACCAAATTAAAATTACTGACATACCCCCTTGTTCCAATTAAAAATTCTATGAAAAACATGTAGGCTATTTTGGTAACCCATCTCATATGTCGAGATTGGCCATTGTTTCCCACTAACACATTAGGAACCATTTATACATGGATATATAGTCATTAGAGGAATATAAACATCCCATTTTCTTCCTGTAACTTATCTTAGGTCAAAGTGAATGACCACTACCATTTTCTATCTTATGGGTATCATGATCCTTGTCCACTCTACCCAAGTTTTTCTGTTGGTTTTAAGATAGTAAACCCAAGACCATGAGTAAACATCCCATGTGCTTCCTATAACATGTAGGCTTTTTCTATTGTGTGTATTGGGGATGTGGATTGAGTGAGGAGTGAATTCTAAATTTTGAATACTGTTATGGGTGTTATTGCTTTTCAATTCTAAATTTATGAATTCTGGATGTATTGGATTATGGATTTATTGGTAATGAATTCTAAATTTTGAATATTGTTACATGTATTGGATTCTAGATGTATTGGATTTTAATTTTGTATTGGTGTTATGGGTGTTATTGCATTTCAATTCTGGATGTATTGGATTCTGGATGTATTGGATTCGGGATTTTTCTCTTGTGTTTTGGTTTGAGTGAGGAATGAATTTTAAATTAATAAATTTCTGAATTCTGGATGGATTTTAAACATCCCATATAGGCTTTTGGATTCTGGGTGTGTATGGTTTTTGCAGGTCATGGAGAGTTGCAGGTTGGAGGGGGATGTTGGCTGCTATGGAGGTGCAGGGCTGCTGGCTGCTATGGAGTTGAGCAGATATATACCAACAGTTTTCAAAACCGTTGGTATAAAATTTTGAGTTATATTATACCAACGGTTTTGTTATAACCATTGGTATAAACTTGTACCAACGGTTTTAAAAACAGTTGGTATATGCTTTGGCTGAATATTGTACACTATATACCAATGGTTTTAAACCGTTGGTATAAGGGTAACATATACCAATGGTTTTTGAAACCATTGGTATATCTCTTACATTAACACCTATACCAATGGTTTACACAGAACCATTGGTATAAGCCTTTACCTATGGATTACTTGGCCACGGTTTGGGAAACCGTTGGTATATAATATACCAACGGTTTCCAGGCCTTTACCAACAGTTATGAACTGTTGGTAAAGGGTAGAATTCTAGTAGTGATTGGAATATGAAAATGGTTCGAATGGGAGTAAAAGATAAGGCTTGTAACCATGATAATTAGATATTGTGTTGGCTATGGACTTAGGGAGATGGTTGAGGGTAGTGACCCAGTTGCAAGTGGGCTCTTTTGGGTAGTGTATGCGAACTGGTTTGGTTATTACAAGTAATTATCCTATCTATATCTCTTCTTTCTCATAAAATATTTATGGTTGTGTTCTAAAGCTTTTGTTTGGCATTGTAGAGAAATTCCACCTCGAAGACGTGCGCCGGTTGGGTGACATGAGGACTTTTCCAAGAAATATCCTCCAATAGAGGAGCAAGAGAACGTAGTGGTCTAAGGATATAGGGAATATAAGTTCCAAAATAACTTTTCTCGTTTTATGAAGATGATGGAATGAGACCCAAGGCGGGTTGCATCGGGTATGTTCGAGCTGACTAGAGAGTTTCAGTTGTAGCACCCTCCAACCTTTACTGGAGAGGGTGGGCCAGAAGCAACAGAGTTCTGGATAGAGTCCATCCAAACTATTCCTGACCATTTAGAGACACCTCTCAAAAATCACATCAAGTTAGTGTCTTATATGTTGAGAGGTCAAACAAAGCGTTGGTGGGACATCATGGTTCAAACAGAGCAGCCTGAGGGGATGATGTGGAAAGATTTTCAAGAGAAGTTTATTAAGCACTTCTATCCAGAAACCTTGAGGCTGAATAAGTATGTAGATTTTATGAGGTTGAATTAGAGGACAATGTCGGTGATGGACTATTCTAGTTGTTTCACCAATTTGAGACGCTTTGTTCCGACGTTGACAGGAGATGAGGCAGTTGTGGTGAAATGCCTCCAGGATGGGCTAAGACATGAGATCAGATTTCAGTTGAATATCTTTAGTCTAAAAAGGTTTTCTGAAGTAGTGGATCAAGACCTTATCTCAGAGGGGAACCTGATGGGATATTCAGGTAGTGAACCGGTGGTTCCAACTGGGTGAGAAAGTTGCGCGGCTTCTAATATTAGGAAGCGTCACTTTGGAACCTTTCAATATGGTGGAAGTGCATAGAGCAGTCAGAAGAGGGGTCTAGATTCTCAGGGTGGCGCCCAGGTTTTCTGCTATTAGTGTGGAAGGTTGTGGAACAAGTGTGACCAGTGTCCCCACCCACCATTTGAGTGCTGAGAATGCGGTAGGTTAGGCCACGTGTAGAGATTTTGCAGGAACTTGCGGTAGTCGGGGAATGATGGAGGTCATAGGTAGATGTTGAGTGTAGGTAGGGGGTTGGTTACCCCATATCAGGCAGGCAGTTGGAGCTCCATGGGTCATACTGGTAGGGGTGGTGGATGTGGAACTCTGGGGTGAGATCACCCTTACCAACAGAGCAGTTTCATGTAGGTTACTCAGGATGGAGCCCAGGGTAAAGGGGTAGGTCATATCCATGAAGTTTAGGCTTCACCTGAAGGTGATGAGGTAGGGTTTTCTACTATTCAAGGTACAATTATTGTAGCTTCCATGCTTTCTAGTTCTTTATTTTATACAGGTTCTATGAATTCCTTTATTTCTACTCAGTTAGTAGTTGTGTTGGGATTAACCGTGGGGGATACATGTAGGGTAATGTCGCTTGATACTCTTCTAGGGGTGTGAGTCAAGGACATCAAGTAGTGTAAGGGTTGTGCTCTAGAGGTTGGTGGGTGTCGTTTTCTGTGGGATCTGTTTGTCCTAAAGATGTCATCTTTTGACCTAATCTTGGGAATGGATATGTTGGTGTTATATCAAGCCCATATCGACTGTTACCGACGTCGAGTAACATTCACACATCTCTATGGGAACACTCATGTCCTTCATGGTGAGTGGGATACTCGAACGGGTCGTGTAGGGCCACTACACCATCAGATGGGGGAGATCATAGCCCAAGTAGTATGACTTATGATAGATGATGGGGATAAAGGACATATATTCTTCCCCTTTGTTGTGTACTAGTTTCAGGATGTGTTCTCTGAGGACATATCAGGGTTACAACCTAAGAGATAAGTCAAGTTTATGATCTAATTGTTTCCTGGAGGAGAGCCACGTTCCATTCCACCTTTCCGAATGGTGCCAATAGATCTCCAAGAACTAAAGGTTTAGTTAGAGGAATTGGAGCATAAGGGTTTTATACGTCCTAGTACATCACCTTGGGGATCTCCTGTGTTATTTACTAAGAAGGATGACATATCACTGAGGCTATGTGTCGATTATAGGAAGCTAAACCAGATGACCATTAAGAAATGATACCCTCTTCATAGAATTAATGACCTATTTGATCAGCTCTGAGGTGCCTCAATGTTTTCCAAGATTGATTTGAGATCAGAATACCATCAGTTGAGGGTGATATATTATAACATACCACAGATGGATTTCTGAATCAGGTACGAGTTGTATGAATTCCTGGTAATGCTGTTTGGTTTGACCAATGCACCAGCTGTGTTCATGGACTTGATGAATTGGATATTCCATCTGTATCTGGATCAATTTTTAGTTGTTTTCATTGATGACATCTTGGTGAGATACAGAACTCATGACGATCATTCCAAACATCTTGACATCGTCTTGAGTACACTAAGAGAGAATAGGCTTTACACCAAGCTATAAAAATGTCAGTTTTGGATTGATGAGGTGAACCTTTTGAGACATATCATATATGAGTCAGACATATCGGTGGATCCAGAAATGTTATAGGTTGTGGTGACTTGGGATCAACCCAAGAACGTCTCCAATATTCTAAGTTTTCTGGGTTTGTCTGGTTATTACCGAAGGTTTATTATAGATTTCTCTCATTTGTCAGCGCCTCTCATAGGCCTAACCAAGAAGGGGGTTAAGTTTGATTGGTCAGAGGCTTTTGAGAATGCTTTCCAGGATCTAAAAAAGTGGTTGACCACCGCACTGATTTTGATCTTACCCGAACCAGGTAAGAGGTACAATTTGTTCTTTGATGCGTCTGGTGTTGGACTTGGGGCAGTGTCGATGTAGTATGATCAGGTTGTGGATTATGGTTCAAGGTAGTTGAGGCCACATGAAAGAAATTATCCTACTCATAACCTGGATCTAGATTTTGTGGTTCATGCCTTAAAGTGTTGGAGGAATTATTTGTTGGTAGAACCCTTTACAGTGTTTACCAATGATAAAAGTTTCAAATACATATTTTATAAGCGGTATTTGAATCTTCGACAGTGACGATGGGTTGAGTACCTGCATTATTTTGATTTTGAATTGGTTTACACACCAGGAAAAGGGAATAGTGTCACTGATGCTCTGAGCCAGATGACTCAGAATCAAGTAGTTCATGAATCCAGTTAAGAGTGGACGATGATGGATTTGTTTATAGAGATGCATTTGGAGATACAAGAGGGGCACGAGAAGATGACCCTTTCATCTATAGTAGTTGAGTCCATGCTTTTGAGCCAAGTTAAAGAGAGTCAGTTGGTAGATCCATAGTGTTTGGATATGAATGAAAGTCTTAAAGGTGGGGAGCCACCTTCTGGTTGGACTTTCAGTGTTGATGGAGTTTCTTATATTCATGGTCGTGTTGTGGTGTCGACAAATTTATGAGAAGATTTGATGTGTGAGTTCCACGCATCAAAGTGGGTGGTGAATCTGGGCTTGAATAAGATGTATCACGATATTTTTAGTCAATTTTGGTGGCTAGGAATGAAGAAATAAGTGGAGAGTTTTGTGTCATGATGCCTTACCTATTAGTAGGTGAAGGCTGAACATCAGTGCCCAGGTGAGTTGTTGCTATCATTGCCTATTCTAGAGTGGAAGTGGAATGACGTCACGATGGACTTCATAGTGGTTATTTTGAGGAAACCTCAAAATAATGATTCCATTTGGGTGGTGGTATATCGATTAACCAAAGTGTCCCATTTCTTTCTGATTCAAGAGTCCAATACAATCGACCAGTTAGGGAGTTGTATGTTCGAGAAACAGTACGGTTGCATGGCGTTCTAAGAACCACTGTTTCAGATCATGATTAGCATTTCACCTTGGACTTCTGGAAGGTACTACAGAAAGAACTTGGTACCCAGGTGTTTTTGAGTACGGCTTACCACCCACAGACTGATGGGAAGTCGGAGCGTACAATTCGGGTATTAGAAGAAATGTTCAGAGCATATGTTTAGGATTTCGTTGGTTCATGGGAAAAACACTTGTCGCTTGTTGAGTTTTCTTATAACAACAGTTTTCAAGCTACAGTTCAGATGGAACCTTTTGAGGCACTTTATAGGAGAATGTGTAGATCTCCATTGTGTTGGTTAGAGGCTGGAGAGTCTGAGCTGTTAGGGTCAAGTCTTGTGCAGGAGACGTCGAAGAAGGTTCATTTGATTCAAAAGTATATGGAAATAGCTTAGAGTAGGCATAATTTATATGAAGATCAGCATCATAGACCTCTTTATTTCATGGTGGGTGATAGTGTGTTTCTTCGGGTGTCACCAAGTTTAGGTCATCGCCGAATTTGGATACATGGAAAGTTGGCGCCTAGATATGTGGGTCATTTGAGATTGTGGAGAGGATCGTACCGGTGGCTTACCGATTGGATATTCCACAGTGGTATAGTGGGATGCATGACATTTTCCATGTTTCACAACTCTGATAGTATCACCATGACCCATCTCATGTGATAAATGTCGAGGATGCCGATCTTGAGGCTGATGTGTCCTTTGAGGAACACTTGGTTCGTATTGTAGATCATAGTGAGAAATTTTTGCGGGGTAAGGTTGTGCCCCTGGTTCATATTCTATGGAAACATGGAAATTTTCAGGAGGAAACTTAGGAGTGGAAATCTGATATGTGGTTCCAGTGGCCCGATCTCTTTTTTTTTGTAGAAACTCAATGATTCCTGGGAAGAATGGATCGGGGGAAAGGTATTGTGAGGTGGGGAGGTTGTAAGATCTTAGATTTCTCTGTAAGGTATGTTTTACTTAAGTTTTAGTTTAAGCCCTTTATTTTGGTCAATTAAGTGTTTTTATAAGTCCTTAATAAGGCTCAGGGGTGTTTCAGGGGTTTGGGACTCGAAAGAGGATGGAAAAGTGGGGTTCTGGGCATGTTGTATGGTTTGCGCACGGTTAGTACAAACCATGCAACATTTCTAGGAAATCGTGCGAAAGGGTTTTTTTTTCAGATAGTAGCCTCCACATGGTTTGCGAACGTTTTGGAAAGCCGTTCAGCCTAGAAACCTTTAAAAATTAAAAAATTGCCACTTCTGGATTTTATATCCCACTCGGGATTTTCCTCCACCTCCCTTGCAACCCTAGGAATGAACAAAAGGGACCAAGAGATCCCAAGGATCAATCTACTTCTATTTTTGGCCATTTAGAATGTCGTTGGATGCGAATCAAAGATCTGGGTGAGTATAATCTTCTTCCTCCCTCTCATTTCTAGTTTAGGTATTGTATTTTGGGTGATTTCCATCTAAAGCTCTCAAACCTCTCTTTTTTGGCAAGATCTAGGTTAAGGATTCAAAGGGGTGTTAGATCGGGATATAAGGCCTTGGTTGAGAGGGTGTTCATCAACAGATTCAAGGTAGGTGGTCTAAAAGTTATATCCCTTAGGTTTTATGTAGATTTGTCCATGTAGTGTTTTGTTCTTAATCTTCCATTATTGTGTTCTTGGTTACCTTGATTTATTTGGATAAAGTGGGTGTCTAAATGGTTAATTAAACCCCTCTTGATCCTCGTGGGGTGTAAGGAGGATGACTCGACCAAACTAGGGCCACCTGAGGGGTGTGCCGACTTTTTCCCCGGACTTAGAGTTAGCTAAGTAAGTGTAAGCCATTGTGCGAGAATATAGATCCTATGAAGAAGATGTTAATATGCTTCAATGATGTGTAATTGGGGTTTTAATAATCCACTTAGGTTGGGTAATGGCCTAAGAGGTTGTTTGGTTGGCATGAAAAAGGGTTAAAGGGATTAATGTGAAAATGATAGGGGACTACCTTTATACTTGAAAATGATTAGTGAGATAGGCATGGGAAATGGGAATGGGGATAAAAGGTTTAAGTAATATAAATTATTAATGTGTTAATGGATTGAGGCTAAATGTTAAATTCCCATTTATTGATATTGATGGGGTGTGGTAAATGATATTGGTTATGTTGTTGTGACATGTTTAAATGTGGTGAATGATAAATAAGTATGTGCACATGGCTTGGCTGAGTGGGGTATTGACTTGAGGTTATACACCCACAGTTTGAGTTGGACTGAGGTTCTAGCTCCTCCCCTAAATGAATGGGTTTGGGAAGGGGATAGAGTTCTATTCCCCTAATGATTTCATTCCACCCAGACTAAGGCTTCAAGGTGAGGATATTTGGAATTGTTGAGATATGGTGCCTAGCAAGATATGACTTGTTTAATTCCCACATATTGAGAACGTTGATCATTCCTAATCCATTGAACACATGATAAAGGGTGAAATAATAAATGAAATGAACCTAGGGTATTTGGTGTTCTAAGTTAAAGTAAACCTAAATAAAGTTGGATTTTGAAATATTTATATTTACTTGAAGTTATTTATCACTTGTATACACTATCTACCTTGCTGGATATTTTGTAGACACTATTGGTGGCGGGCTATTGAGTTATACTCACACCCTACTTGGGCCGCCATTGGGTACCTGAGTAGATTTCATGCTTGCAGGTCAGGACAAGGGCAAGGGCCTTGTCCTAGGGAGTTGAGTTGGGCATGAAATGTGGTTGAGTGAGATTTCAGTCTTGGAGTCGGGACCATTTTGGGAATTCTAATGTTTTCTTCCTTTTGGGTTTTGTACACTTGACATTGTTTCATGGAATGGAATATTTATTGTTATTGTTATTGTACCTAGTTTTGGGGTCTGGTTATTTATGCATGTTATGGGTTGTCCTATTTTTTTCCCGCTATTTCAATTATTATCTGTTGTGTCTTACTCTGGTATTGAGGGTATAGTCTATCCACATGACCTATTGGACCCTCACTACTAGTCAGAAACCTCTGGCGGATAGGAGGCGTACTTGAGGTTATGTAGCGACTCAGCTCGGGGCACTTAATTTGTGGCTCCCAGGTTGGGGGAATTACATTAATGGGTGAATTGTGTGATCCTTGGAGGAAGTTTTACCAAGAGAGAATATAGAGAAACAACCCCCCTTCTCTCATGGAAGTAGGAAATATTGTAGAACCACATAATTCTTATGTGTTGCTCGTTTTTCTTCTCTATTTTTTATTTTTATCATTTCCATGAAGCTCTGCTACCCCAAAAAGTGGTACTAGATCCAGGTTGAGAGAAATGATGGGGGGCAGGGAAGTTTTCCGGTGAATAGAAAATTAAAAGTGCTCAAAATTTTTTTAGTCCAGATACGTGAAGAGCTCGACGAGAAAATTCCAACGAAGCAAGTGGCATCAAAATGAAGATGAAACTAAGCTAGTAGAGGCGGTAAAATTTTTGGTCAAACCCTAGGTGCTATAGTATGACCTTGTTGGAGAAGACGATACCGTTTTCGCCAACGACAAATTTCCAGAGAGTTTTTCGAGCACTGTTTCAGTGAGCCACATCATCGCCATATCAACAGCCGATCTGGACCATTGATTTTTTTTTTTGAGAAAAGTGAGCTTTGGGGATCTTGGATTAAATAAAATACTAGACCACTGATACTGTTTTGGCTATATATCGGCCAATTATGCCCCATTTTTGAAGATCCATGAGTCGATTCCAACTATTTCAACCATTACAGACGCATCCATATGGTTAGATTTTTTAAATTCTCACTCCATCAAGTGGTACCAAAGGGGTGCGACATCAACGATGGTGATCATGTTTTGTGACAACGATGATGGATGGTGGCAGAGCACTAAAAAAATTTGATATTGAGAAGTTCGATCCTCAAAAAAACTTTAACATGTGGCAAAGAACAGTGAAAGATATTCTAGTGCAGCAGGTCATGATCAGACCGTTGATCAGAGAAAATCCTAAGAGAACTGGTGATGATGATTGGAAAACTCTTGAGATACGGTTCATCAAAACAGTTTGAATGTGCCTTGAAATTGATGTAAAGTACTCAGTGTTGGATTAGACCTCACCGAATGAGATCTTGAATAAGTTTGAGCAATGGTATATGGAAAAAACGCTCACCAACAAATTATTCCTAAAGAAGAAATTATATCGGTTACACATGGACAAGAGAACAATTTTATTGGATCACACCAATGAATTAAACAAAATCCTGGAATAATTATTAGGTCTCAATGTGAAGGTTGAAGAGGAAGACAATGGAATTTTTCTTTTGGCGTCTCTACCAAGCTCTTTTGATGGGCTTGTGACTACATTGCTTGTGGGGAAGGAAACATTGAACTTGTAACACCCCAACCCCAGTTACCTAGATTCAGTGCATTATTATATAACATTGGTATGATACAAGGAATCATGTCCCGAAATACCGATAAATTTAGTAGCCTTGGAAGTACTAGATACATTCATAAGTTTTACATTACATCATGAAATAAAAACATAAACAACATTTTTTCCCCTTTGAAGACACTTATATCCTTATCATATCCCTGTAGTTCAACCATAAAATACTTCTTCACATCCTGGGAAAAATAAAACATAGAAAGGGGTGATCTCAGATGCTTAGTAAGGATAAAAATATAGCAGAAACTTTCATAAATAAGCATAAATATTTAAGGAAATATATAAGACTAAAACAAAAGCCTTTTAAACTTAAACTTCATCATAATATGGCAAAGATAAAATCAAATAATGCCATTTACTTATTCACATGGATATTCTACTATTCGAATAATCACATGCAATATCAATAGCCACTTTTATAATGATGGAATGCATAATGCTAGACTTCATAACCACATAGTCAAGGCCTTGTGCCAATACTATAAATAATATTTTGTCAAGGCCTTGTTCCAAAACACTAGTTTGTCTCATGAGACCTACTGATGCATCAAGGAGCTATAGCAGGCTCCACCTGTCACTTACTAAGTCCAATGCATTCCACGTATGAAAAGGTTTAAACATAACATAAATATTCTTATTAAAACTAGCATAAGAAATGTAAATACTTTATCCATAAACCATGAATGGTGTAAAAATAACACATCCATAGTCAAAAATATCACAAAAACTTCAATAAAATATGGAGGATTTGTATCATAATAAATCAACTTCAAACAAGTTTAAAATCCATCAAAGGATGTTGACATAGATGAAATGAAAACTATTTGAAATAAATACATCTTTCTATTTTGAAATCATTTAAAACTCATATAATTATAAAAGAAAACATTTATTTTGGAAATATTCTTATAAGCTTATATGGGAAGCCTCGACGATGATATAACGACGAAAAATAGCTGCACCCGCCATATAAGTTAAAAAAACATTCTTACCTTAATTTTATCAAAAAGGTCATAAAGTACCTTGTTTGGAAAATGAAGGAAAGATTCCTTTCAAAAAATATATGGTCAAATAAGGGTATAAATTACTTTAACCCATAGTATAATAAATAGTAAAAAAAAATTATTTATGTTTTTAAGAATACACGGATGTGGATGATAAAGAGGTCCCAGTAGATACTTACGTATTAACAACCTCAGATAAGTAAAGAGATTATAGAATTAACCCTTACCTTGTACTTTTCCTTAGACGATGGTATGTTAAGATCATGTATAATAGTTAAAACATTTTTATTAAATTATACAAATACTATATACAAAAATATGATATCATATATGATCCTCTAATATTGCTTTGTTAATAATATTTCAGTAGTATCATCGTTTCGGGTGTTAACCGATTCATTTTCCTTTATATGATTGGTTAAGTAAGACATGTTTATTATGGATAGGATGTATTTGATTCATATACATAATGATATTGTGTTCATAAACATTATTTTTAATCATAAAATGAAAATTATTCTTGAATGATTACGATGAGGAATGAATCTCATCGCGTTCATGGAGACGGTAATCCGTACGTACGAACGAGTGACAATATCATTATATTGATGGTGAAATAGTATGTAATTGGATATTATATCATATATAAATAACCATTAACATGTTATATTTATTATTTAAATCAGTTATACTCATTATTATACCCATCCAAATAATGATGTGTTTGAATAACAAACTACACCATGACGTGGAGACGGTAAGCCGTACGTACGCACGTATGATGAATTTGTCATTTATAGGATTGATAGAATAATGAATATGGTTATACCATATTTATAATAACATCAAATTATGTATAAGGTACTAGATTTATTATTTTGGTATGGAAAAACAAAGAAATAGGAAGTGGAAGAATAAACTAACTTGAAAGAGGGTGGTGAAATTATTACCTCTTCTTTAGGTGTTTCCTTTTGAGTTGATCAAAAGGGTCCTTAGGTTGGATTTATGATCAAAGTAAGGAATCTAGGTTGATTTGAGGTATTTTGGGAGGATATTTGGGCAGGTTTTGGCCGATCCAAATGGATTTGGAGGTGTTAAATTAAGATAAGGAAAAGCACCCTTTTATAAGAGAGGTCGTCACTTTAGGAAAAGCTTGAAATATTATTTTATAATAAAATTATTTTCTATTTATAATGTCTTAAAAAAGATTTATTTTGAGGATAAGTTGGGTATGATTCGAAAAAATCTCAACCAATAGGTTTTATATAAGTTTAGGTCACCATATTAACCTTTTCTTTTAGTTTTAACTCTTAGTTAAATATTTTGACATTTACCATGTGTCTTTGTATTTTTATATTATATGGTTAATAAACTTACTATAAAATACCAAGAAAATCCTAAGTAGTTAATTATTAATATATATAACTTTATCTAAGTCCTTTGGCTGAACCTTATATTTTTAGGAATATTATATCAATTAATAATATAGTATTTTTTTTTAAAACCCAATTATGTCAATTTTGACACTATTTAGTAGTTGATTTTTTTTATAGCCATAAAAACTTTATCACTTCGAATAAAATTTATTTAATAAACCTTAACATGTCATATTAACCTATAAAATTAGTTTAATTCATCATAAGTCTCCATTTACATTTAATTGGATATTTATAATATCAATTATTTTAATATTTCATTAATAAGGTAATTATTGCATCATCATTGTGTCATAAATAAATTAAATTATTTAATATATAAAAATTATAAATAAAATACCATTATGTAGGAAATCTTTTTAGATTTCTAATGAATATTTATATTCTAATTTATATTGTGTGTAACCCTATATTAAAAATGGTTTAGTTATTAAACTTTGAATTTAACACTTTCAACTTTTCATTAAATAATATAATAATAAATGTCCTAATCTAATCCAAGTGGACCAAAATGATCATATTTTATTCATAAGGTTGTTTTTGGTCGAATTACACTTATCAAATAGAATTAGGACATGTGTTAGGGTAATTATAATATCATTTTTACCCTTAATTACCCTATTTACTTTTAACCGTGGAAAATAAAAGTCAAAAGTAACTATTCACAAAAAAAAAATTTCATCTTATTGAAACACATTTTACTTACTGATGTCAATTGTGTCTCTTATATTTTTGAAATTCAACTCAAATAAGAGGTAAAATTAAGTTTTATGAAAATTTGTGAATGCTCCTAGAAGGTGGGTAAAAGACGGTAAAAAGTTCAGTAAAATTTTATATATCTAAACTTATTGTAAAATGACTCCAATGAATTAAATTAAACATATATAGGTATTATGTATCTATTTTGACCTAAAATAAATTAAAATAAAATAACTAATTATTTAAATAAAAAAACGGTTTTAAACAATAACATATTGTTTTTCACTATTCATCAAAAATTGAATGTTCTCAGAAAAATACCAAAAATTCACCCTAAGCTAATTTTGATATTACAAATCTAAAAATTAAGTCCATTTTGAAAATTAAAATTTATTAAATTTTAAAATTGGTATTACTATTCATAACGGCTAGTTTCATTGGTCGTGGTGTGTTAAAACTCCAAGTTGTGTACAATGCAAGCTACAACATTATTCAAAGGGAAACACACCATGGAAGATTGGGGTGTTACAGAACTTGGATGAGTTGATGGTGTCACTTCAAGATTCAGAGGCATTCCAAAGACCCACGACGCATTCAGGAGAGAAAATCATGGTGATGTGAGATAATCAACGTGGGAGGAGCCGATATCGGAAGTCATGAGGTAAAGAATGGTGGCCAAAATCAAGGAGATGTGATCTTAGAAAAATCACATTTTTCTGGTGTGAGAAAAAAGGTCACTATAAAAGTGATTGTGAAGAGCGTAAATGGTACGTTGCTGGGAAATAGAAAGATGAAGAGAAGGTTGTGAATATCATAGAATCATCGAGAGATGATAAAGTCTGGACAACAATGGGAAGCTCGCACTCAGATGAGAGAATTGAATGAGAAAAAGTGTAGTGTCATTACTAAAAAAGATATGGGAACATGAAGCATGAATGTTGCATTTTAAAAAGGAAGAACAAAAAGACTCAAAATCCTAAGGAAGACGGATGGGTTTTGGATTCAGGGAGCTCAGTACACATATGTACGACAAAATTTGCATTTCATACTTTTCAATAGGTGCGAGATTCAGTGAGACTTGGTGATGGGTCAACATGCGAGGTTCAAGGAGTTAGGACAGTGAAATTAAAGAAACCCGATGGAGCAGTAAAAAAATTATCCGGTGTGAAATTCATTTTGAGGATGATTTTGAACTTTGGTATCAATAAATAGGCTTGATGTGAAAATGGTACAAAATTTCCATAGTGGGTGGAGTGTTGGAAGTCTCATGTGGCAATGTAGTGATGCTTACTGGGAAAGAGTACCAAGGGTTGTATCATTTGATGGGGACTATAGTCAGCTCGAGATCAATTGAAGATAGTGGAAGTGACACATCATCTATTGAGAAGAAGCATGCTAGATTTGTTGATGATGTTTTCAATGCTTGTAATGAGACTACAGGTCTAGTTTCTACCCAAAATTGGTCATGAGGGGGAGATTTGTGGGGGCCACTCCCAATATGGGGAGAAATTAGTGGAGGATGAGTTTATTCGGTAGCAAATTTTCTTTTTCAATTGGAAACCAACCCAACCAACTTTGTTGAAGTTGCCAACGTTGAAGCAGCAGACAGCGGGAGAAACATCAATGGTTGATGAAACAACCCTTGACAGCTTTATTTTTGGTTCCTCTTTATAACAGGATCAAATCCCATGATATGTAAAGGGTGTATTGTGTGATCCTTCGATGATGTTCTATCCGAATAGAATATAGATAAATGAACCACTTCTCCCATGGATGTAAGTAATATTGCCGAACCACATAATTCTTGTGTGTTGATCATTTTTCTTCTCTGTTTTGTGTGTTTATCATCACCAAGAAGCTCCACCTCCCCAACACTCCCAACATTAAATATTTTAGGGCTTCTCGTGTTAAAGAGATCGCTAGTGGGTAGAGCCAAAAAGTATCCTAAATCACCATCATCAACTACCATGGTAAGTGAACAAACAAGGAAAAAACAGTAACTTCCCTAAAGAAACATAATGATCTCATGTAAAATGGTTCATAATGATTTGAGGGTTGGAAGTGTTTCAAAATCCAAAAGGCCATCTCTGTAAACTTCAAGGACCTCATCACGAACACAATCCTTCAACCCTGGATAATTCTCTAGTAACAGAAGGCACCAAGACATAGTGATGGAAGTGGTTTCATGTCCAGAAAAATAAATGTTTTTATAGTTCTGTACTATGAAATTATTAAAATTTATGGCCTGTATGTCTCCACAATCTTCTCTGTAGCTTTTAGTCACCTCAATAATCACTTGTATGAGGTTTTCCTGGGATCCACTTTGCTGGTTTACCACCATTAGGATTTTGAGTCAATTTTATTCTCCAACTGCCTTATCTTCCTATTTTTTAGTGGGTACATACCTATTAAAACAATTCATGGGGATCAATCTGATATGGGAGACATATATATTAAATCATACATTAACTAATCATACCTGTGACCAGGTACTCCATACGCAACCTTGGACATAGCTTCCTGAAGATCTCTAAGGTTCGAGAATATCTCATTTCTTTTAGAGAAATTACTCCCAAAACTAACACTTGATATGATTTCTATTGTGAGGCATCTCATATCTTCATCCACTATAAGGTTTATGGAGCCTTCAACCGCACTTTTCAATTTATCTTCCAAAGATCTCAACATCAATATCGTGGAGTCCACCATTAAATTCACCATCCCCTGTATGCATGATAAAAACAAGGATCAATCATGAAGGCTTGTTATCAAAAGAGGTAGAATCTACCTTCAGCTTCTCAGTGAAAAGTTGAGGGGCTATAAATTTTCTCTAACTATGAATTAAGGTTTTCTTAATTCAGTTTTTCATATTAAATTTGTTGTTTAATATGTGTATATGGTGTGATTCATTTTTTTTAGCATGATTTATAAATTTTTTATATGCTGGATATATGCTTTGTATTGTGCCACTTTATTTGTGATCCTTGTTTTTCTGTTGGGCCGTTGGTTTTATGAGGCCCGTCTGCCTTTACCTAGATGAATTTCTGGAAATCTCGATTTCATTGGGTTCTTGCACCGTTGATCCTTGTACCTCCCTTTATGATCTAGTCGTTCATTTGTGTGGGGTCCACTCCCAAATTTGGGAGTCATCTGGGGAGGAGTTTTTGTTGGTGGAAACAACTCCTGCAGCAGCATTCCTTGGTTGGCATCCAACCCAGCCAAACACAGCTGACTTTGTAGATGAGCAGCAGGCGACGGGAGATTTTTCATGGGTAGCTGAACTACCCACCAACCCTTGTCCATGGTGGTTTGTCTACCTCTATTTAATGGGATCAAATATCTTGCTATGTATGTGTAATCTGGGTGTGTGTGGTATGTTTTAATCCTCTATCAAGATCCGGAGAGGAGAGAAATAAAAGTGACGCCCCATTCTCCCGTGAATGTACGTCATCTGACCGAACCACATTAAATCTCTTATTTTACTCCATTTTCTTCCTATTTCTATGTGTTTGAGGTACCACGCACCTCCGCTGCGACCCAACAAGTGGTATCAGAGACGAGGCGGAGCGAAAGGAGTTGAACCGGTGAGGCGACAACAATTTTTCTGAAGGCTGGAAAATTAAAAGTGGTCAAATTTTTTTTTCTGAGGCCAGGTACATGAAGATGATGACGAGATGAATCCAACGGCGCAAGCGATGATGAAAACGGAGTTGAAACGAGTCCGGTAGGCTCGGTCAAAGTTTGGTCAAATTCACGGGTGAACAGTAACCTCGTGCCTGAGAAGACGGAACTATTCACGCCTCCGGCGGAAATTCCGTTGAGATTCTGGTAGAAACTCCAGCGTGCCACGTCAGCGCCACGTCAGCGGAAGATCTGGACCGTTGAATGTGTTTTGGCCTTATCTTGTTCAATTGGTGTCCGATTTCAGTGATCTAGGAGTTGACTCAAACTTTTTTGACAATTACGGATGCATTTGTATGGTTATTTTTTCAAAATTTTCAATTTATCAGGTGGATTAAGAAGGGTGAAACATTGATGGTGGTGATCGCATTTTGCGACAATGACGATGATGGGTGGAAGAGCACTACCAAGATTTGATATTAAGAAGTTTGATGGTCGAAACAATTTCGATTTGTGGTAAAGCACAGTGAAAGATATTTTGGTGAAGTAGGGTATGATCAGACCGTTGATCAGAGAAAATCCCGATGCAACCAGTAAAGATAATTGGGAAGAGCTCGAGATGCAGGTTGTCAACACAATTTGACTGTGTCTAGAAAATGAGGAAAAGTACTTTGTGTTGGATGAGACCTCACCAAAGGAGATATGGAAGAAGTTGGAGCAGCGGTATATGGAGAAGTTGCTCACCAAAAAATTATTCTTAAAGAAGAAACTGTACCAGTTTCACATGGACGAGAGAACAAATTTATTGGATCACACCAATGAATTCAACAAGATCCTAACATAGTTATTGGGGCTCAGTGTGAAGGTTGGAGAGGAAGATAAATCGCTTTTGCTTTTATCATCCCTACCAAGCTCATTTGATAGGCTTGTGACTACATTGCTCATGGGGAAGGAGACATTGAAGCTGGACGATGTGATGTCATCACTTCAAGATTCGGAGGCATTACCAAGACCCGTGATGCATTCAATAAATCAAATCATGTTGATGTGAGATGATCAGTGTGGGAGGAGACAACATCGGTAATCAAGAGGTAAAAAATGGCGGCTGAAATCCAGGGGGCGCGATCCTAGCGAAATCACCTGTTTCTGGTGCGAGAAGAAGGGTCACTATAAAAGTGACTGTGGAGAGCAAAAATTGTACATTGTTGGGAAGAAGAAAGTTGAAGAGGAGGATGTGAAAATCATAGGATTATTAGTAGATGATGAAATCTGCGTGACAACGAGAAGCATGCATTCAGATGGGCGAGTTGAATGAAGAGAAGTGCAGTTTCATTACTGCAAAAGATACGGGCACATGAAGCAGGAATTGAGATTTCTAAATAGAAAGAACGAGCGGGCTCAAAATCCAAAGGAAGGCGGATGGGTTCTGGATTCGGGGAGCTTGACACACATATATATGACAATAGGTACATTTGATAATTTTCACCAGGTGCGAGACTCGGTGAGACTTGGTGATGGGTCAACATACGAGGTTCGTGGAGTCGGGACGGTGAAATTGAAGACACCCGATGGAGGAGTTCGTAAAATGGCTGACATGAAATTCGTTATGAGGATGAGGAAGAACTTGATATCATTAAGTAGGCTCAATGCGAAAGGGTTCAAGATTTCAATAGCAGGTGGAGTGTTGGAAGTCTCACTTGGGGATGCAGTGATGTGTACTAGGAAGGAGTCCCAAGGGTTGTATCAATTTATGGGGACCCCAGTCAGCCTGAGATCGAGTGAAGATGGTGGAAGTGCCATTTCATCTAGCGTGAAGAAGCGTGTTCAATTTTTTGATGAATTTTTCGAAACTTGCAAGGAGACTGCAGGTCAAGGTTCTACCCCAAATTGGGCGTGAGGGGGAGATTTGTGGGGGCCAATCCCAAATTTGGAAGTCATCTGGGGAGGAGTTTTCATTGGCAGCAACAACTCCTGCAACATCATTCCTTGGTTGGAAACCAACCCACCCAACCCACCCAAACACAGCTTACTTTGTAGATGAGCAGCAGGTGGAAGGTGATTTTTCATGGGTAGCTGAACTACCCACCAACCCTTGGCTATGGCGGTTTGTCTTTATCTATTTAACAGGATCAAATCTCTTACTGTGTATGTGCAATATGGGTGTGTGTGGTATGTTGTAATCCTTCTTCAAGATCCGAAGAGGAGAGAAATAAAATTGACGCCTCGTTCTCCTGTAGACATAGGTCATCCAACCGAACCACGTTAAATCTCTTGTGTTGCTCCATTTTCTTCCTATTTTTGTGTATTTGAGGTACCACTCACCTCTGATGTGACCCAAAAATTTGTTTATTTGGATTGTTTGAGAAGATTCTTCATTTCGGCTGTGCAGTTTCGTTGTGGATCTATGGCGCACTTGGATTGGGAAAGCGGTTACGGGAACTGTTGCTCTCATGGGGTTTCATCACCCCTGATCTGGTACTTCCTGAGGCATCGATTCACTCTTGGATTCTCAGTTCTTTCAGCGTGATGTGTTACTGATTGATGCCCCTCAAGACCTAGCGTTCCCAACGATGGTGGTGCGACACATCTGGCGGAGTTTCTATGGAAGATTCCTTCGGCTTCAAAGATCTAGATCCAGTAGTTTCTAGTAGGGACGAGTCTAGATCCGATGGTTTTTTGGGTGCGGTGGGTCAAGATAGGTGGTTTCTGATCGGGCTGGTCCAGATCTAGTGGCCTTCCGGTAGTGGTGAGTCTTGATCTGGTGTTTTTGACAAGGTGTTGTTTCATGACTTCATCCTCCTTGTGCGATGAGGTCTTGCTGTGCGATGGCTTCCAACAGGCTGTCTATTCAACCCTTGACTTTGAAGAGACCAGGACCACCGAAAATTTTCTTTCGGCATTGTCAGTATTGGTTTGAGATTTCATTTTTTTCATTCAAACTTTTTAAATCTTTGTTGCTGCTTTCATTCACGTTTCTTCTCTTCTGATCGGTTCACTTGTGTTGCATTGTTTCTAGTTTTTGCTTTTGAGATTAATAAAAGGTGTGCATGGAGTGGTGTTCTTACCATGCTGTAGGACCCCTGAGGGTCAGAATCATGTTAAATCATCATGTCCCTATATTTTTCTTGCACTTTCCATTTGGTTTTGGTTCTTGATATGTCGAATATACAGTACCTGTTCGATATTTGATTTGTTGTGGTTGTTTGGATCATTTTCACTGCTCATCTACCACAAAAAGTTGTGGTTGTTTGGCTCATTTTCACTGCTCATCTACCACAACAAGTGGTATCAGAGCCTCCTGGCCGACTATGTTTTTCATTTTTGATATTTTCTTACCTGCGTTGTGATTTCACTACTGCTAATTTGATCCCTACTTATCGAATTTGTTCTTTTTATCAGTTATACTTAACAGTTCTGTTAATTTGATCCTTTTGTTGCGTTGTTTCCAGATTTCAAGCCTTACTTTAATTCTATTATCTGCTTACAATTCATTAAAATTTGGTTCATAGCATTCTGTTTAACAACTTCTATAAATCTTGTTTATAGTGTGCGGCTTAAAGTTCTGTTGACTTTGGTTACTGAATTTTGTTGACAGTATTATTGCACTCTTTTTACAGTTTCTTTTAATCCAAGTTGTCTTGCCTTTATTTTCTCCATTTATATTTCTCTGTTTAATTGTTACTCTGTATTGATTTTTGTTATCAAAATCATTATATTCAGTGAACATTCTCCGCATTTCGTATCTCACGGTACACGTTTACCCAGTGAGATTGGTCGGTTCTTGGGGGTGTATGCCTAACTTTGTCCCCAACCACTAGAAATTTACTCATCTGGATAAACATGTTTATAATGTGATATGAAATCAATAAATTTGACGGAGACAACGACTTCAACTTATGGATAATTAAAATGAAGGAATTTCTTGTTCAATAAGTTCTAATTGATGCCCTATTTGGGCCTACAAAAACCCATCACAACTATTAATGAAACTGGCCAGACCATTATAGAATACCAACCGGTTCCCTCTAATGTGCTTTTTAAGGCCCATAGTTCCTGTTGTTGTCCTTAGGTGATAAGGTTCTCTGGGAAGTGGCTTATAATTCTACCGTTGCAGGGATATGACTTTAACTTGAAAAATTATACATGACTACCTCCCTAGTAGGAAGACTCAAGAAGCACTATATGTTCACTTTTAAAATGAATCATGGTACTTTTATAAAAAACCATCTAGATGAATTTAACAAATTCATGTTATATTTATCCAATATCAATGTTTATGTAGATGATGAGGATCAAACGATGATCCTCTTGATATCTCTTGACCATAGATATAACACACATGCTGAGACTATGATGTATGGTATGGATTCGCTGACCCTAAAAGAGGTTAAGTCGGCTCTTTTTTCAAAATAATTTCAAACTAAGAATGGGTTAGGATTGGAGGGAGAGGGGCTCAATGTTATGGGTATATCAAATAATAGGGGTCAATGGAAGAACAATGATAAGGGTAAAAGGAAAGGTGTGAGTCAGTTTAGAATGATGAAGTGTTATCAGTGTGGTAAACTAGGACACTTTAAAAGGTATTTTCCGGAAAAAAAATGGTTTAAAAGGTAATGGGGCTCAATCTAATGTTGTTGAGCCTGGTTTCAATGATATTGTTGTTCTGTAGTGTGTCTAGTGTCCTGAAAGGGGCAAATTTGTTGGTTAAACTCTGGGTTTTTTGTTTCCTTCTTTGTGACCTAGGAGGGTTGGTCTTCTTGGGAGGTAACCGGGTGCGAGGATAGTGATGTCTTGGGTAGTTGTTAGAGAAGAGGATTCATGGGTAAATGTTTGGCTGATCACCAAACTTCATGATGGTGATGTTGGTATCTATTTGACGACATTGGATGGGTACCTGGGAATTAGGTTCTTGATGTCATGGGCTAGATTTAAGTGGGTTTCCTTAGGTTGGTAGTGGGCTTCCCTTGCTTGTTGGGTTTGTTTCCTCTTGGTTTTGAGTTTTCCTTTAGGACCGAGGTTGTATAGGTTATACAATGGTGTAATTTAGGAGGTGGTTTCCCCTTTTTCATGGTTCTAGGCAGTGTATTCTCTTTAAGTGGAGAGGTTTTCTGGGTCTGTTTTAAATTCAGGTGGAGTAAGTAATTTTCTTACTTTGAGACTTGTGCTTTGTTTTCTTTATTTTGCATGAGGTTTTTTATTTTCTACTACTGTATGCATATGAAATGTTTCATTTTGAGTCTATGTTCATATCTTGTATTGTTGTTGTGCTTTGAGGATGGGTACTGCTTGGTTTATTGGTGTTATGTAGGCACTGGAGTTGTCCAGGGAACCTCTGGTAGGCATATGACCAGTAAGGAGTTAAGGTATGTGAAATAAGAAACTCAGGTATGTGAAGGTAAGTTTAGTTTATGTTTTTATGTTTGGAGGTTTTAATTATAAGAATGTTTAAGTAGTAGCTCAGAAGTAATTGATGGTGGCAAATGTGTGTCACATTGATACACATGTTTAACATAAGCGATGCATAGTTTGACTAGCACTGTTTATTGTCGGTTTTGTTTTGATTAGGTTGTTTAGCATAATTTCTAGATTCTGTTGATAGGTTAGGTGGAATAATATCACGAAATTTAATTAAAAATGGTGGAGATTTGTGAATTAAGATTTACTTAATTCAATTTTTCATATTAAATTTGTTTTTTAATATGTGTATATAGTGCCATTAAATTTTGTTCACCATGCTTTATACATTTTTTAAATGATGGATATATGCTTTGCATTGGGCCTATTTATCTGTGAGCCTTGTTTTGTTGTTGAACCGCCGGTTTTGTGAGGAACGTTTACCTTTACCCGCATGACTTGCTAGAAATATCAGTTTCATTGGGTGCTTACCTTTGCACTGTTGATCACTGTGTCGTCCTTTGTGATATGGCCATTCATTTTTTTGTTTGGATTGTTTGAGTTGTTGCTTCAGTTCGGCTATGTGGTTTTGCTGTGGCTCCGTGGTGCCCTTGGATTGGGAAAGCGGTTATGAGAACTTCTGCTCGTAGGGGGTTTCATCACCCCTTCTCCGGTGGGATTTTTTAAAAAAAATACATTTTTTAAAAAATATTTTTTAAAAAACAGTTAGGTTTAAATTTTTCTTAAAAATAAGCTTTAAGGCGGCAGGGAAGTTGCCGCCTTTAGGCTTCGGGCGAAAGGCGGAAACTGCAGTTCCACCTTTATACTAAAAAAAATTATTATTTTTTGTTTATATATATATATATATATATATATAAACAAAACAAAAACAAAAACAAAAATAAAAATTTCAGCAGATTTTATCCGCTATTTAAAATCCAGCAGTACTGCCATTACAGCAGTCTGGATTCTGAAAAAAATCTCTTACCCAGGGCTCCCTTTTATAAGAGATCTTACCCTAGAAATCATTCTTCATTTCTGATGTGGGATTCTGGTTCTCCTTTTCCTGCACAGAACATTCTACATTTCCGATGAGATTTTGTTTCAAGTATGTGACATTGAAAGACTATAAAATATAAACTATATGACAAATATAAATGAAACTTAAAACATAAATTAAACATATAAAAAATAGTTGAAAAAAAAATAATTTCATAAAAAATGATGATAAAAAATAATTTATAGGCTTTCAAAACCACTTACTTGAAACTTAAAAAGTTTCAAATACGTGAATTTGAAAGGCTATAAAATATAAACTACAAGACCAATATAAATGAAACTTAATGCATGGATTAAACATATAAAAAATAGTTGAAAATAAAAAGAATTTCATAGAAATATTGATGGAAAATAATTTATATGTTTTCAAATACACCTACATGAAACTTAAAAATGTTTCAATCATGTGACTTTGAAAGCCTATAAAATATAAACTATAAGACCAATATAAATAAAACTTAAAAAATGGATTAAACATATAACAAATAGTTAAAAATAAAAAGAATTTTGTAAAAAATGTTCATGAAAAATAATTTATAAGCTTTCAAAACCACCTACGTGAAACTTAAAAAAGATTCATGTATGTGGCTTTGAAAGACTATAAAATGTAAACTATAACACTGATATAATTTAAAGTTAAAACATGGATTAAACATATAATAAATTATTAAATTATTAAATTAATATTATTAATAATTAATTCTATAATAATTAATTAGTAATTATTAATAATTAATTAGTAATATAATTATTCAGTATATAATAGTTAATTGGTTAATTAGTAATATAATTATACATTATATTTATTCAATATACTTAATAATTAGTAATTATTAAAAATTATTATATGATAATTAATTAGTTAATTGGTAATATAATTATTAATTATATAATAGTTAATTAGTTAAGTAGTAATATAATTATTCATTATAATTATTAATTTGAATTATTCATTATAATTTCTAATTATAATTTTTCATTATAATTACTGATTAAAATTATTAATTAATACTTATTAGTTATTAATTAATAATTATTAATATAATTATTAATTATAGAACTATTAATTGTATAATAATTAGTTAGTTAATTAGTAATTATTAATAAATAATTATATAATAATTAATTAGTTAATTAGTAATATAATTAGTTAATTAGTAATATAATAATTAATTATTTAATAATTAATTAGTTACTTAGTAATATAATTATTAATTATATAATAATGAATTAGTTAATTAGTAATATAATTATTAATTATATAATTTGTAATTAGTTAATTAGTAATTATTAATCATTAATTATATAGTAACTAATTAGTTAATTAGTAATATAATTATTAATTATATAATAGTTAATTAGTTAATTTTTTTAGAATGATAGAGCCGAGACCCTTCTTATAATTAGTTAATTAGTAATATAATTATAAATTATAATTATTCATTATAATTATTAATTATTAATTATTAAAAATTATTATATGATAAGTAATTAGTTAATTGGTAATACAATTAATAATTATATAATAGTTAATTAGTTAATTAGTAATATAATTATTCATTATAATTATTCATTATAATTATTAATTATTAATTATTAATTATTAATTACTAATATAATTATTAGTTATATAACTATTAATTGTATAATAATTAGTTAGTTAATTAGTAATTATTGATAATTAATTATATAATAATTAATTAGTTAATAAGTAATATAATTAGTTAATTAATAATATAATTATTTAATTAGTAATATAATTATTAATTAATTAATAATTAATTAGTTACTTAGTAATATAATTAGTAATTATTTAATAATTAATTAGTTAATTAGTAATATAATTATTAATTATAGAATTTTTAATTAGTTAATTAGTAATTATTAATCATTAATTATATAATAACTTATTAGTTAATTAGTAATATAATTATTAAATATACAATAGTTAATTAGTTATTTTTTGAGAAAGATAGAGCTAAGGTCCTTTTTATAATTAGTTCATTAGTGATATAATTATAAATTATAATTATTCATTATAATTATTATTTAGTATTTATTAAAAATTATTATATAATAATTAATTATTTAATTGGTCTTATAGTTTATATTTTATTGTCTTTCAAAGTCACGTACTTGAAATAGAATCTCATATCGGAAATGCAGAATGTTCTGCACAGGAAAGGGAGAACCAGAATTCCACATCGAAAATGCAGAATGATTTACAGGGTAAACTCTCTTATAAAAAGGAGCTCTAGGTGAGAGTTTCTGTCAGAATACAGACTATTGTAATGGTAGTATTTCTGAATTTTAAATAGTAGATAAATTCTTTTGATTTTGTTTTGTTTTATTTATTTATATATATATATATATAAACAAAACAAAACAAAAAAAAATTTAAAAAAAATTAATTAATTAATTTTGTTTGGTTTGAGTGGAAAGACGGCATCGCGAATGCCGCATTTCTACTGACGCCAAAGGCGGCATCGCAAATGCTGACTTTGAGGTGCAATTTTAAAAATATTTTAAACCCAATAGTTTTTAACATTTTTTTTAAAAAAGTTATTAAAAAAATCACTCTGGTGCTTCCCAAGGCATCGATTCACTCATGGATTCTCGGATCCCTCTACGTGGTGTGTTCCTAATTGATGCCCCTCGAGCCCTAGAGTTCCCAACGACGGTGGTGCGATGCATCTGGTGGAGTTTCGACAGCGGCTTCCTTCAGCTTCGATGATCCAGATCCGGTGGTGTCTGGTAGGGTCGAGTCAAGATCCAGTGGTTTTCTGGGCGCAGCGGGTCAAGATAGGTGGTTTCTGACCAGGCTGGTCCAGATCCGGTGGACTTCCGATACCGGAGAGTCTTGATCAGGTGTTTTTGACAAGGTGTTGGTGCGGGACATCATCCTCCTTGTGCAATGAGGTCTTGTTGTGTGACGACTTACGGAAGGCTGTGCATTCAACCCTCATTCTGGTTGTTTGGCTAGTTTGCACTGCTCATCTACCACATCACTGATGAAACTAATGGGAAGCATTGGAGGCAATGATACCCTCCCCGAGCAATGGGCCACACTCCTTGAGCAGGTAGGCCGACTTCCCCAGATCCCACAACGTGTACATGCTAAACTCCCTCTCCATCTCCGGATCCATGACGCACACGTTCTGCAGGTTTCCCAACGCATACAGGAATACAGGTCCTAGGAGACAGGATCCATGTTACCAGTGAAATTGAAAGAAGGGGGGAGGATGAGTTATGAAAAGAGTATGTTCCATATCCATTTCACCATTGGTGGATGTGTGGAAAAGCTCTGGAGTGCAGAGCGAGAGAGAGAGATGAAAGAGGGGCAAGGTTTTTTCCTGTAGAGCATTTTCCATAAGCAATCATGCGAGCGGATGTGCATGTTGTTAGTCTTTTTAGGTGGGTATTCTATTTATTAAGAGACTCAAGTTGTGCACACTATTAAAGGTATAAAGGAGGATCACAATAATTCTAAAAAAACGTAGTGTACCATAATTATTACATTCTCAATATATATTTTGCAATATTAATTATTGTTAACTATTACTAATAACATTGTAAATTATGATATTATTACGAATTATTACGAATTATTCATAATTACTTTATTATGATTGTTGATGCTCCGTTCCATCACATAGTCCAAAGATTTAATAAGGGAAGTACCTCAAGCAAAAAAGAGGGAAGAAGATCAAGAATTTCACAAAGGCATTAAGGCGTGCAAGTATACCTGCGCGGCAGCCTTGGGCGCGCAAGTCACTTGCGCGCCAGACATGAGGCACGCAAGTCACTTGCGCGCCCTAAGTGAAATTTTACCCAAACCTCAGGTGGATTATAAATACTCCTTGTGGGCCCCCCATTTCGAAGACGAAAAATCCAAAACTCAGATTCAAGCTTTGGTCACCCAAGTCTCTATCTGAAGTCTTCCGAACACTTCTAAGGTAATTCTTTACCTAGAATGGAAGCTCTAAAGAGAAATAATAAGGCATAAGTGTTAGAACTCATCAACACTTGCATGCCTAAGTGTCCAGACCTTAAGGGAAATGAAGACACTTGGACGTCACTTTGTCCTCTCAAGGAAACTTGCGCGCCACACATCTGAAAGCCTCTAGGAATGATACTAAGGGCTACAATTCAAAGTCGCCCAAGTATCACTTCATGGATTCTTTATCTCCCAAGTTTACTCATGTCGTGCAAGTATACTTGCATGACCAGGACTTGCGCACCAGACTAGGACTTTCGCGCCTCCTTCCAATTCACTTACTTTCTTCAAATCCACCTTTTCTATTCAAGATTTAGCCTTCAAAACCCTCTTCAAAGCCATTTTTGGCATGGTTCCTTTGTTAGCTTCCTTATCAGAAAGGAATTCTGAGAAGTTATTTTGATTTGGGCCTCCTTCTCAGAAGTAAGCCCCAAGTATCAAGTCCCCTTTAATTGGGCCTCCTTCTCAGGAGTAAGTCCCAATCATAATTTCCTTTAACTTTGGGCCTCCTTCTTAGGATTACGCCCCAGGTTATAAGTTCCCTTTAATTGGGCCTCCTTCTCAGGAGTAACCCCCAACCTTATTTTCTTTTGATATGGACCTCTTTCTCAGGAGTAAGTCCCAATCATAAGTTAAATTCCCCCCTAATTTGGGCATGATTTTTAGGAGTAATCCCCAAGTTAGAGTATCCAAATGTCTATAAATAACAAATACCATTATGGACCCTGCTCCTGGGATTCTTTCCTGAACTAAGTCCCGATCTTCATTTACTTGGGCAGTCACACATACATAAGCCCCATATCATTCCTTGTGACCACATATTTTGTGGCACAAATCGTCAGGTTTACTGATACCTCTTTTTTCTCACACCGATCATGACTCACGTGAGCTTAGAGTGTAAAATTAACCACGACACATCTCTTTGGGACGTTAATCATACATAAGCCCCACACTTCTTAATCGAACTACATGGAATTTGATCTCTGCCTTAAAAGAAGAGTACGTAGGAATCCTTTCTAAGGTTCAATCCCATCGCCCATTAATTCTCATCCATCCCATATGACGTTAAACTATATCTTAATTACTGAACTATGTGAGTTCTGATTCCTCTTTAAAAAGGATATGTAGGTAGCCCATCTGCGGGTATGATCCCAACTCTGAAATAATCCCTATCCTTCTGAATGAAAATAAACTTCAAGTGCCCCACTGAGTGGGTTTAAAACAAGTATGGTTATCATAATGACCAAGAGATTTCTATATAATGTGTTGAAGGATACCATTGATTAAGAATCTCTAATAAATACAGATGATTCTCTATCGATGAAGAACCTCAAATACATATAAAATATTCTCTAAATCTGATACATATTAATCATTGATTGCCAAATTTAAAGTAAAACTCATTTTCATAATTGGTGAATTAATAAGGATTTGTGAACATAAGTTAAATATATAAGAGAGTCCCGGAGTAGGTAATAATTCCCCTCAAAAAGGTGCGATGAGCCTGACCTCCCATCCTCTCGACCAATTCTAATTCTTAAGCCTCATCGGTCTACAACTAATGAGCACCTACCTTTGGAAAGTAAGTCCAAATGGATATAGAATCATTGGATGTTTCCGGTTCTATGAATAAACCTGTTAGAAACTGATTGGAAAGTTTGAACCTTAAACAAACAAGGTTATCCCCATTTCCAGAAGAAATAAAAAATGGTGAACCTGACGTGAATCCTTAACCAAGTTAAATGATGTTTTACTTATTTGTTAGGACCCTATTTAACTTAATGTGAGGGCCAAAAAAGCAATCAATAACATATGTGCTTATCCAAAAGATATAGTCAAGGACAAAATTGTCTTGATTATGTCTGTTATATCAAACATGCACTCTTTTCCAAGATCTCTCTACATTATAGAAATGGATTATTTAAAGTTCACACCCATGAATGCCTCGACTGCTACTCCTGCTGGATCCTCATCCGCTCTAAGGACTACATCACCTACTTAGGATCTACAACGTTGTGTCTCAAATGCATTGGTTAATAAATACCATCAACGCAGTACCATTCCGACTCTGGAGGCTGCTTGAAAAGCCATCCAAGTTAACAATTCACCCTGGTTTTCCGAACAACGATGACCAGTAGTCAAGAAGCAGGTGGTGCCAACCACCGTCTCCAACCGTTTCGGGTCGTTATCCTCGGAATGCAAAAACTAGTCCCTACCATATTACAGGGAGGTGAATGAAGATGTCACTCAAGGCCTCAGTTCAAGAAGGAAGGAGTCCTTCCTGAGGACTCCCATCAACAATCACCGCTAGACTCATGCGGTAGTGCACCCTCAACATGATGAGGGTATCACCTTTAGGGGTTCGGCTCAGGTCCCTCAGACCCAAGCATGCAAGAAGAACCGTCAATGGTGAAACTAGACCAACAAGTAACAGGTTCTTATCTCTGCGCCCTTCGAAGAAGTCCATCAACCTAACTTGATGGCAAGCAGCGAGTGGGCACATACACCCGTCTGTTCAAATCATGCTATCCAACAGACTCGTCTGGAAGCAACCCCCCAATCCCGTCAGGAAATTATGATGGAGTACTATAGACAGGAACATACACCTGTTTATAATTCATCAGCCAATCAGCAGGCTCATGTGACTGCATCCAAAGATCTCACCAATCTAATATGATGGCAATTGGTAAGCAGGAACATACAACTATTTACAATCACCAATTCTGCCGGCAGTGTCGTCTGCCCGTATTGAAGGAAATTCTTCAACCATACTTGATGAAGAATACACCGCAGACACATACACCTTCCAATGTTCATCAAGCCTGCCAATAGTCTCATTTGGTAGCACCCAGATAAGTCGGTCGGAAAGCTCCGATGACAAATTTGGAGTAGACTCAACTCTCTGCCCCTATGCATAAGTACTGTCAATATCTGTTGATAGTAAAAGGAGGATAGAAGAAGGCACATACACCTACTCTAGACACAGAATGGACGTATATTCCCGTTCCAGCAGCTGAAGTCACCAAGAATATTTTGACAATGGTGAAAGAGCATAAGCAAATCCCTACCCATATTTTGGATGTCTGTCAGAATATTATAACAACTTCAGCCGCATCACAGGGAAGGAATCATAAATCTATCCCTATCAGTGGAGTGACTCATCAACATGTCACTCCAGAACAGATACACACCTCTGTCACAGTCCAAGAGGGTTGTGGGGCATAATCCCCCATGTCATACGGACAATCAAGTCGGGCACATACACCCGATTTAAATGGAGATAATCAGCCTAACCTGACCATTTATCCTGAGCAGGCACACACATCTTCCCATAATAACCACTTTTTTCAACCAGTGGTTTCCAAAGTGATTAAGAAGGCGTCTAATAAAAAGACCTGTCCAACATAGTCGAGAAATCAAGAGCCAATCTGCAATAAGGCCTTGCTCGATGCTGGAGTTCTTGATGTACTCAGACAATTGTCTATTGCAACTCAAGATTATACTCTCTAATTTCCATATTCTGGAAATAACAACAATAATTCTGAAGGTCTTTATCAGACATTTCCTCATGAAGGCTTGCTTCATGACAGTTCGGTCGATCTCAAAGTATCATCTTCAGATGAGAGCCACGATAACCCTCTGCATGGCCAGAAGATCAAAGAGCAAAAGGTTTCATCTTTTGCTGTAACCCAAAATGGTGGTCCTCCCCATGATGATGAATTTAGCTGTGAAAGTCCTCTCCATAGTAGTAATTCACATTGCCTGGAAAATTCTTCAAAGGACAATGCAGTAATGAGAAAGCCCTATTATCTTGAGGAACTTGAAAATGTGAAGCCAGTCATGTCTGATGCTTTACCGCTAGTAGGTGAAATACTTTCTTAATCAGAAGATAGCCTGGGGTGTAGGTCATTCTCTGAAACACCCCTGCATCATTCATCTTCTAATTTGATAAATGAATTCTCTAACAATATTGTTGAATCTGATAAAGCAACAAAGAAGCACCAGCTTTGGTCTAATCAGGTAGAAGAATATTCATCGAATGATAAGGAGGAAGTGCTGAATATGAGAAAACAACTGGAAAAAGGTGAAGTACCAGTCATGTTTTGGCCTTTGGATGACTCTCAGTTTGATATTCTAGAAATGTTGACGGAAGATTGTATTTATGATATTCATCTCAACATGTTGAAAAATCTTTGTCAATTAAAAAATAAAATATTATCTTATGATGAATATCAAAATCATGTCAAGATAATAGAAGGGTTTCAAAGCCAAATTGACTTGGCATCTCTCTCAGTTTTTTGACATCCAAAGGTTGAAAAGTAGCAGAGATCCCTTCAGTGTGCATGCTTTGGCGCACTAAAAAGATTACGCTAGTTAATTACCAATTCCCCATCTGGTATTCATATCAGGAGATGGGGTGTTCATGGAGCATTTCATTTCACTGTACTCCCCAGTCAAAAAATCCCGCCAAAAGTGGTCTCATGCAATGTTATTGCCCATGGCCGGCCACAGATACCTGGTTTTGTGTGTAATCAAAGTCTTGCCGAAGAATAGGCCTCAACTAGTTCTTCCCGAAGTTAGGCATACAAAGAACAAGTTGTCAAATTAATCTTGCATCAAGCAAATAAGAATATCGAACGAGCATCTCGTTTAGAGCATGCGCATCATCAGGTGACAGAAGTGTCAGAAATCATCCAACAGTCATTTGAGCCAGGTGATTTGAGTGGATCTAGGTTGATGCATCTGGACAATATCCAGACTAAAGTCTGCAAAATCAGGAGAGATTTTAAGAAAGTCTCAGATGTAGCAGCTCAAGAACCACCTCAGCTTTCCAGGATGGGGACTCTTTTAGCCCAACCCTTGGGATCAACAGATGGGACTCAAGGAGTTGAGCAGGGAAAGAAAGAATAGTCCCAGTCCACCAGACTGGGGACTTTTTCAAATCCTCAATCTCTTCCTCAGCAAAAGTAAGAATTCTCTTGTTTAGGGAAGAATCCACAGGAGGAACATAGATCCAAATTATCAGGAGATTCCCTCTAAATTACGGTTCATCAAGAAGTTCCTGAGGGATCAACTCAACTAAGGGTAATGTCTCATAAAGGACACGAAATAAGACAGTATCGCAGAAATGCCGACAGAAGGGATGCAATGTGTTATGCATCGATAAATGTCATCAATGATGTTGTAACTGATTCCCCAGAACATGAGGCTCACTCAGGGGAATCAGATTAAGAAGTTCATGTTCAAGAGGCTATACGCACTGAAACAAATGAGAAAGTTTTGCATACCCAGAATCAAAGGCTTACCCAGAATCTAGGTATTCCTTCAAATAACTAACTGCCTCCTCTCCGAAAGGCGTCCAACAAGGGGAAAAAAGTCAGGTTACATTCCAACCTACATCTGGAGAAGTCTGATCACTCTCATTAGAGGAAAGGTTTGCACAGCAGGTGGAAGAAATGAAGGATTTAAGGAGGTTTAATTTAGAACTACTTCAAGGTAGTCTTCCTCCTAAGCGTGCTGGAGTTATTCAGTCAAGGGAATTTTTTGCAGCTACTGAGATGGATCAAGAATATACTCATTTACCATTACACCCTCACAGGTCCAATCCTATGGGTCATACGCAAAAACAATCGGCAATAATACCATTAGTGGTAGTCCTGGTCGCTACACCCGTCCAAAATCCAGTAATTGCACCTGCTCAAGTCCAAGCTCAACCAGATGTTTCTCAAAAATTAATGACTACCATTGAGTCATTAACAGATCTATTGGAATCTATAGAGGGAAAGCGTGCACAAATTCATCCAAAAAAGAGAGCTTACCCTGAATGGGAAGATGCAATTCCTCCCCCATCAAATTTTGTGAGTACCGCATTCCCAATTTTTAATGCTTCGGGAGATCCATAACAATACTTAACACATTTTTTTCTCATTGTGATCCTATGATGGGAACTACTCAACAACAAGAAGCAGTTAAGCTCAAATTTTTTGTGCAGTCATTACAAGGGCCTTCTTTTGTCTAGTATACATGATTGAAATCCCAATCAATTACTGGGTGGGAAGATCTCTGTCAAAGGTTCCTCCTTCAATTCAGCTCCACATTGCCAAAGACGACAGTTTTCAATCTTACCAATTGTAAGAAAAGGGAAAATTAAAGAGTTTCAGATTTCATTTCTCACTGGAAGGGATTAACATATTCCTTAAGCTTAACACTCCTTTAAGAAGAGTTGTTGCCAATCTGTGTGGCAAATTTGCTTGATGAATTACACACACCGTTGATCCCTGTGAAATACACAAAAGGGTTTCAAGACCTTACTTAAATCACTCAACAAATCAAAGATTCTATTATAGAGACTAAGGCTAAAACTCGTGTAATTCCATCAGATCCAGGAAGGAGAATGGGGAAAGAATAGACTGTTATAGTCACACTTAAACAAGAACATATACCTGCTTCCACTTCAAGACCTCCATCATATCTAAGGGCTCCACCTCCTGAGCGTCAATAAAAACTCCCACCTAGTCAAGATGATCAAAGAGATCAAAGGTAGAAACAGTTCGAAGATTTAAAGAAAAAAGTTTATTCTTTTCGGAATGAACAGGTTCCGGGTTACTTCATCTCAGCTCTGGAAAACAACCTGGTTCAGTTTCCAAGGACAAAAAAGCCGAAAAAGGAAGGAGATGAATACCTCCCCAACTATTTCCCATTTCATCAGATGTTGGGGCATCCCATTCAGGAGTGTTTTGTCTTCAAGGTCCTCCTACAAAAGATGGTGGACTCTGGACAGGTAAAACTGAAAGGTTCTTTAGCCCAGGTAGCATGTGTTACTACTACTGATCCAGAGGAAGAAGGTGAGTAGCATTAAGTCAAAAGTAAAAATGCGTACAAATATGATGATTGGATGTTCAGGAAAACGATCAACCAAACTCATGCCATTTTACAAACGCAATTGAAGCAACCAATTGTGTATTCTGCTATGAATGCCACAGCAAAACCCCCTTCATCAGAAGGTAAATATTCAAAAAGTTGGCATAATTCGACGAAAGAAGAGCAGTCATAAGAAGATGAACTCGTATCAATGCCTAAGTTGTCTTTGACTCTGGCAGATTTTATGCCATCTACTTCAAAAGCACGGGCACCGCCCCACCAAATGGTACAACCTGAAATGGTTCATCAGGAAGAGTCTTCATCAGATGAAGAGTTGATCTTTGGTTCTGTTAACATGATTCACTTAACGGATCCATATTCCAGTCATAGTTTTGATCTTGATGATCCTGAGTTCCCTGTATCAAACATAGAAATTAGAGGGAGTTCCAGAGGTCTAGGATACAGGGGAAGACGTGGATATTCTAGAAGCCACTATTCCAATCCTACCCCTGCTAGAACTGTATATGCAGCAGAAAATCATGGCAAAGCCCTTCAGAAGGATCAACAAGAACAATAAAGTTCTTCCACACATGGTAGATTTAGTCCTGGAACAGTAATTTTGGAAGATCGGTTAGAGGTTACACCTTCTTCCTCTCAGCAAATAAATAAACCTATTCAGTCTAATCTGCCAAAGCCAGGAGTATTTCTAAATCCTACCCCGATACAAGATGCATCTACTTCCAAAGCATCAACTTCTAAGGCACCTGCGAAACCACATGTTATAGTTGGGAAACGTAGACCTTTAGACCAAAATTATGATGTCTTGAAACATTTGGCCTAATTACTGGCCAAGTTATCAATTCTGGATGCCTTGAATCTATCAAAGGATCTTCAGGAGGCACTCATTGAGGCTTTGTCAAGTCCTCAGAAGTTTGAAACTGAAATTACTGCGGCTGAAGTCTACCATATAGAGAATGATCCTACAAAATTCCATGCAATGATATCTTTTACAGATGAAGATGAATATGATGTTGTGCATGGACATATCAGACCTTTGTGTCTATCTAGAAAGGTCAATGATGTAGATATCCTACGAGTTTTCATTGATAATGGTCCAGGAGTCAACCTCATCCCTATTTGTACACTTCGTTTATTATGCCTCACCGAATTTGATTTATCTCCTTCTACTTTGATTTTGCAAGGATATGATAAAAATGAACAAGAACCTCTGGGCGATATTACACTCAGAACTCAGATTGGGGACCTTGTATCCAATTCATATTTCATGGTTGTTCATCATGACACAGCCTTCAACATTTTTCTTGGAAGCCCTTGGCTACATCAATATGCGACTATACCTTCATCATACCATCAATGTCTCAAATATTGTTTCAATGGTCAAATTAGGACATTGCATGGTGATAAATCCCCATTCAAAACATGTGAATCTCAATACATTGAGATAAAATTCTATCACATGGAAGGAAAGGAGATATCCATGACAAAGGAGGTTACCAAAATTAATGCTCCATATGGTTTGGAAATGATTTCAGTAAACCCATTCATACATGTGAGTACAGATTATGTGTTGCCTATTAGTCAAATTGACAGGATAGAACCAAATCCAAACACTCTTATGGAAACTTCCATAATGTCAATTACAACAATTGAGCCAGACAACATGGTATAAATTGTTGATTCACCAGGAAATGATGGATATGTCTTCACTTCATCTGCTGAAATCTAGCAATTCTATACTTCATTAACCAGGCCAGAAGAAGTTATAGAAATACCAGAGGAAAATAATGATGTTGATTCTCAATCCATCATCTCCTCTCTATCACCTCATAAAGACCCTTCATCATCAATAGGGTCAGAAATGACAAACTCTTCTTCAAAATGTTCAAATTTTAACTTCTCCCCTCAACATGGAAATTATGTTTCGTCATATACTATGCAAGTAGAAGCAGAAGAAGTTACACATATTGAAGAAGAATAAGAAGATCTCAGGGATGGTCCTCTATCATTTGAAGAGGGTATCTTTACCACTGTGGATGAACTCAGAGAAATAAATCTGGGTACAAAAGAAGATCCACGCCCCACTTTAATTAGTGCGGCCATGAATCTTGAAGAGAAAGAAGTGTATATTTCATTTTTAAAGCAAAATCGAGATGTATTTTATTGGAATTATATAGAAATTCCATGTCTTGATCCCGATGTTTCCACTCATCATTTGGGTTTTCCAGAAGAACATCGAGGATTCAAGCAAGTAGTAAGAAGAACACACCCAACTTATACCTCCAAAATTGAAGCTGAATTTGATAAGCTTATCAAAGCTAAATTCGTTAGAGAAGTTCAGTATCCCAAATGGCTGGCTAACATTGTCCCTGTGAAAAAGAAGAATGTACAAATTAGAGTTTGCATTGACTTTAGAGATCTTAATCAGCATTGTCCTAAGGATGATTTTCCGGTTCCGATCACAGAACTCTTAATTGATGCAACATATGGATATGAAGCTCTTTACTTCATGGATGGTTATTCTGGGTACAATCAAATATGAATGGACCCAGAGGATGAGGATTTTATAGCTTTCAAATCCCCTCAAGGTGTGTTTTTCTATCGGGTAATGCCCTTTGGCCTGAAGAATGCAGGTGCAACATATCAACGTGTCATGCACCGCATCTTCAAACCCTTTTTTGAGAAATTTTTTGAATGTTATGTGGAAAATTTTGTGGTTAAATCAAGACAACGTTCTAATCACTTGGCTGATCTGGAAATCATATTCTATAAGATTCGACAACACAATTTGAAGATGAACCCCTTGAAATGTGCTTTTGGGGTAACCTTAGGAAAATTTCTTGGCTTTGTTGTACATCGTTGTGGTATCAAAGTTGATCTTGAGAAGAAAAAATTGATCCTTGGTGTGTCACCTCCTCGAAATTTTAAGTAATTGAGAGTAATTCAAGGACACTTGGCCTATATTCAGCATTTCATTTCCAATTTGGCAGGCAAGTGTTTACCCTTCACCAAATTAATGAAGAAGGGAGTCACCTACCAATGGACTGAAGATTTCCAAGAGGCATTTGATATCCTCAAGAAATATCTCTTGAGTCCACCGGTGTTAATGCCACCTATTGAAGGAAGACCAATTGTCCTCTATGTGACAGCTTTAGAGCGATCATTGGGTGCCTTCCTTGCCCAAAAGAATGATGCTGGGAATGAAAACAACCTTTACTATCTTAGTCAAATTATTCTTGAGGCAGAAACTCGATATTCAAGTATTGAAAAGTGATACCTAGCATTAATCTTTGCAGTTAAGAAATTGAGACACTACCTGCAACATCATGAGGTCCAATTGGTATCTCGCAATAACCCACTCAAATTTATCCTTAGTCTTCCAATGCTTACAGGATATCTGGCAAGGTGGACAGTTATTTTGCAGTAGTTTGATATCCAGTATGTGTCTCAAAGGGAAATAAAGGGCCAAGCTCTGGCTGATTTCCTTGATGAACACTCTTTAGTAGAAGATACATCTTTAGATATTGAACTTCCCGATGAAGAATTTTTATCTATTCAAGATAATCTTCAAACATGGGAAATGTACTTTGATGGTGCTTCCAGAAGTCCAACAGGGAAGAAAATGGAAGATCCTAAATTCAACAAAGTTGGGTTGGGAATCATGCTTATTCTCCCAGAAAAGGCAGTGCTACCCTATTACTTCTTATTATTGGAAGGCAGTATAAATAATGAAGCAGAATATCAAGCTCTCATCGCAAGATTGGAGTTGGCACTTCAGGCACAGGTGAATCACTTAAACGTTAAAGGTTATTCAGACCTATTAATCAAACAAGTCAATGGGGATTATGCCATCAGAAAAGAAGATTTAATCCCTTTGTATGATTACGTCAGAGAATTAATAGAGGATTTTCCTTCGGAACCAACATTTTCTTATGTCCCACGATCACAAAATGCTCAAGCTGATGCACTGGATAATGTAGCCACAGCTCTGGAAGATCCAAATCAGGATGAAACAATCATTAGTATTTCCCACCATTGTATAGTTTCACCTTATATTCAAATTAGAACAGAGTAAATCAATGAAATTTGTCCCATTTCTGAACCATATGGTCATACTACAGGGTGGATGATAGCTATCAGGAAATACCTTCAAAATGGAACACTCCCACCTGATAGAGCTGGGAAAGAACAAGTTCAACAACGTGTGGTCAATTTTACTCTTTATGATAGCCCAGATCACCAAAAAATTATCTACAAGCGAGGTTTTGATGGAATTATCTTCAGATGTATTGATGGTGAAGAGACAATGGCTGTCATGAAAGAAGTACATGTAGGAGTCTGTGGTGCCCACCAGTTTGGACATATATTGTCTGATCAAATTCGAAGACTTGGATACTTCTAGCCTTTAATGATACAAAATTGTGTTGATTTCACTAAGAAGTTTCATTCTTGCCAAGTATGTGCCAACTTCATTCATCAACCCCCAGAGTTTCTTCATACAGCTAAATACTCATAGCCATTTGCCACATGGGGAATGGATGTAGTATTACATTAACCTTCGGCTACATCCAAGCAGTTTAAGTATATTATTACTGCTACTAACTTCTTTTCCAAATGGGCAAGGGCAATACCTCTCAAAGAAGTTAGTTTTAAAATCATTATTAGCTTTATCAATTTTAACATCATTACCAGATTTGGTGTCCCTCATAACATATTGACGGAAAATGGCACCAACTTCTGTTCATCTGAGGTAAGGAAGTTGTATCAAGAATACAACATCAAATCCAACCATTCATCTCGGTATCATGCAGCAGACAATGGTCAAATAGAAGCTTTAAATAATACTCTTTCAAACATACTACAAAAGATGGTGGATAAAGATAAGAAATCATGTCCTGATAAACTTTTTCATGCTTTTTGGGCTTATTGGACCACCACCCGCACTGCTACACGGTCAACTCCATACTCATTGGTATATGGAACAGAAGCAGTTTTGACCATTAAGGTTAAATTACATTCACTTAGAGTAGAAATTTGTGATTAGTCATCTACAGACGAAAAATCTCAAAAGTGATTGGATGAATTGGAATTATTAGATGAAAAAATATTGTGCACCCTACACCACTTGGAAGTCTATCAGAATCGAATAGCACGAGCTTTCAATAAAAAAGTTCTTCTTCATTCATTCATTCAAGGAGAATTGGTATTGGTCCTCATAACTCCAATGATACCAGTAAAGAATCCTCCCAAGCTTCATCCAAAGTGGGAAGGACCTTAATCAATACATAAGGTCTACTCTAATAGAGCTTATTCTTTAATCTCAATAGATGGAGAACTCATTACAACTCCAACCAATGCAAGATTCTTGAAGAAGTATTTTGTGTAACACAAATACATATTCATCCAACATGATGTTAAACTGTGTTGTCCTAGCTACATGATGCTAAACTATGTAGCATTGGTCCATGCATATGACCTTAAACTATTTTAGTCCTTACTAAAAGACTTTAAATTACACAGTCCCTCTATCATCCAACATGATGTTAAACTGTGCACATGTCCTGCAAGACATTAAACTACAATACATCCTAGCTACATGATTCTAAACTGTATAGCACACTTTTTTCCTACATGACATTAAACTGTAAATCGTTAGGGTTGTTGTTACATCTTGTTTCTCACACCGAGCATGAATCATGTGAGCTTAGAGTAATCTTAAACCATAACACCTTCTCTAGGCCTCTAACCACGCGTAAGTCCCAACATCATCTTCAAGTTTTCCTTAAATAAAACTTAATCACCAATTCATTCTTAATCGAACTACGCAGACTTTGATCCTTGCCTTCTAGGCTGGGTACGTAGGCAACCTCTCGAGGTTCAAGCCCAAAACAAACATCTTCACATCGGTTCACCTCCATTTCATACGATATTGATCCATGAAATCCCCCCCAAACCAATATATTCACATTGGTTCACCAACGTCCTTGCTATATGACGTTAAACTAAACAGTCTCCCATTGTCCTCACTACAAGACATTAAAACTGCATAGCCATACGTCCTAGCTACAAGATGCTAAACTGTGCAGCACCAGTCCATGCATATGACCTTAAACTATTCTCATTTTTGTCCTGTACGACAATAAACTACAACATTCTTTGACACCCTCACCTGAGAGGGAATCATTATTGACATTGATTTTTAATCATGTTATATTCCAAAGACTACGTTCATACATGGAAATGCCCGAACCTTTAATCTCGGATCCAACCATCATTGCACTAAAGTCCCCTTTCACCCTTCACATGTACAAACCAAATCTGTATTGAGGGTATTTCAAGAACTACGTATGGCTTGATTCCCATCCTTATGGGATACGTAGGAACGTTTGAGCGTCCCTCGAATCTAGCCCCAAGTCTTTGGGCCTAACCCCAAATTCCACTTTTAGCCCCTTGGCTGAAAAGTCCCCCTATGAAATCATGAATGTGGTATGAAAACCCTAGTCTTCATTCACATCAGGTTTATAAAACACACAATGTGTATTCCTCATTATGGTCCGAGCTCTATGACCCTAAACTAAGATCTCCTACACTCTCATCCCACATGACGTTAAACTGTATTTCAAGAACTACGTATGGCTTGATTCCCATCCTTAGGGGATACGTAGTGAAGTCCAGCATCTCAATTCAGGACCCAGCCACAACATGATTATGGTTAGCATTGGTTTGTGTATCTCCTTCATGCATTGGTCAATTCCCATTTTGATGTGTCATACTCCTAACCTTAAATACTTCTAGATCTCCATAACCCTTTTCTTTACTTTTGGTCACAAAATGTCTGATACCCAGGAATTCTTTTTCCAGACTATGCAGCACATGTCCTTAGGCGGCCTTGCATAAGTAGTCTATATAACGGACCTATCAGCCAAAAGATGCTATTATTTGACTATGCATCCAATGCCCTTAAATGGCCTTGTATAATTCAACCCCCTAACGGGTTTATCAAATAGTGGTAATTTCATTCTTGGGAGGAAAACATCTTTTTTCCTTCTTGGTCTTAATGACAATATGTAGGGATCCGTAAAAAAATAGTCATCCTTAACATATTTTTCCCATGCTCTTTTTCATGATCTGAAAGTATTAAAGTCTATGGTTTATATTTCCCTTCCCTATGTTTAGGTCAGACCTTCGCAGGAGTGACATTCATCCAATTATTTGATAATCTTGATTGGGAATACCCTCTCTATATTCAAGTACCTCTCTCCATACAACAGACTCTATGATTTGGAAAATTTGAATCTTCATAAACTTTCATTGGCTTTTAGGAATAGAAAAGTAAAATTTCTAAGAGTTCTTTTTCCTGACTATTCAACATGTTCCCCAGGGTGGCCTTTCATAAGTAGTCTACATAACAGACCTGTCAGCCAAAAGATGCTATTATTTGACTATGCATCCAATGACCTTAAGTGGCCATGCATAATTCAACCCCCTAACATGTTTTTCAAATAGTGGTAACTTCACTCTTAGGAAATACTTCCTCTAATTCCTTTTAGACCTTTTTTCATATCATCCCTCAGATTCAAAATTTATTAGGTCATAGTTTACATGTTTTCCCCCATACTTGAATGTGGTAATATGTTTTCAAACAAATTATCAAGGAATTGAGTCAATTTTAATCCATTTGGTCAAAGTTATTTGACCTTAAACATTATCCTTCTCATATCCGACATGCATAACTTTAAACTGCCAACAAAAGATAGGGTACTCATTAAATTGGGAACTTGTAAAAGAAACTCTGAACAAAAGTCGAGTCCCAACTCACTAAACGTACATATTGTATGATTTAGGAAATATTGAGCAATAGAAGATGAAAAGTTTGTGGGGTTGTTTGTATAATCCTAGAAAAAATCCAACTATGCTTACTTGGCCCATTGGATTAGGTAAAATTAATTAAAGCAAGTAGCAAGAGAATGAAGGCACAAATGATTGAAGATGAAAGTGTTTTTCATTGATGCACAAGAGTTAGAAGGACATCCATAGACTGAAGTCTCTTCTC
The DNA here is from genome assembly GCA_963277665.1 of Viscum album. NCBI lineage: Eukaryota > Viridiplantae > Streptophyta > Magnoliopsida > Santalales > Viscaceae > Viscum > Viscum album. The sequence goes on along the minus strand of OY728147.1, from coordinate 2,017,272,271 downwards.
TTTTTTAATAATTACAAGAGTCTTTCAACATAAGTCTTCATTTGATTTACAGCATCCCGAGCTTCATCAGCAGCCACTTGAAGTTCATTCACTCGACCAACATCACTCTTTCCAGCTTGATGGAGTGCTTTCTTGGCATCTGCGATGGATTTCATACCATTCATTTGAACTCCTTCCAGTGAATTGTTAAGCTGGTCAAGTTCCCCAGTAACATCATCTAATTGTTGCTGAAGGTGAATCTACTGGACAACTTTCTCCTTGATCTTATGATTTAGCTCCTTCAACTTTGCAGCATGATCATCTTCATCTTGGGACATCGTAGCCTTGAATTCACTGATATTGGTCAACAACCTTACTCTGGTCAGATCTTGACGGTACTTTTTCTCCTGCTCCCTCCTTAAGATGACTTGTTTCACCGAGGCATGGGTCTCTTGATATCCAAAACCGCCAAGTCCTAACATGACGAAAAAGGATGACAGTCACGGGATCTTTGAAGATAGCTCTTCAAGAGGCACTTCATATATGATTTTCTATATATTCCGTCATGCCTTGCGACGTGAGAATTGGAGCACCTTCTACACCTCTGGGTCTGACTCAACATCACTATCACAGGGGGGAATATAGTCTGGGATTAATGCACTTAAAGAAGTGCCTTGTTCTGCTCCTTCTCCCCTGACCCTTGGTACTTCACTTTCTAATCCCGTTGGGGCAGAGGCTGAGGCTTCACCTCCAGATCTAGCCACTGAAATTGACGACCCTGCATAGTTAATTGAAAGTTTTGGTTAATTTCAAAGGATAACAAAAGTTGATTAAAATGTCTTGAAAATTAAGTACAACCAAAAATATTAGCATCTCTTACCCAAAGGTAGATCAATATCATGAGAAAGATCATCCTCATCTTTCCTAGGTTCAACAGGATTTTCAGGATGGGTTTCAGGAAGCTCTGTCGGGTTAAGCTCCACTTGAGCTAGCGTCTCTACAATAATAGGGTTGTCTCTACCCACTTTAGGCATCAGTAGATCAGAAACTTACTTAGATGGAACTATACATTTCAACCAATCATGGTCAAAGATGTAATAAGAAATTTTTAACAGGATTAAGGATAACACTCACGTCCAAAATCTTATAAATTACATGGTAGTTTAACATGATCTAAAATTTCTTCAAAAGATGCACCAAGTTTTATCATTTCATCCAGTGATATCTCAGATTATTGGTTAGTCTCACCAGTGGGAGCATTTGATAAGTCTTCTTGGCGACCCTCATCTTACGGCCTCTGAACCAGAACAACTTCTTCAGAGAAAATTATGGAGTCAGTTGTAGTGTCTGCCAAATGTTTTGGTGCAGGTTTCAAACCTAAAGCATCACAGAATGGAATTCAGTTGATGTTTTCATTTTACATTATATAAATTATTGTTAATTTACTAGAAGTAGGCTCTTATCTCCTTACAGTAGTAATAGGAATAGCCAGTTCAGCATGAATTGGTGACCGTTCACCCGCACCCTCCGTCATCCTCAGAGAAGGGCCGGTCCTCTCCCTTAGAGGAGAAATTGAAGAAGCCCATACAATGCCAAGAAATAAGAGCAATCTTTTCATGAGTTTGGATTCATGACTATCCGAAGGACTTACCACTACTGATGAAGCATTTAGCTGTGGAATTCTTCCTTCTATGTCTTTACTTATTTGTATTTTTTGGGTGTGTTGACATCGTCACCTCCAAATAGAAGTATTGGAGAGTGAAAAGCCCTTTCTAACTCCTCGTTCATGGATTACCGACCTAGAGATACTTTGCCCGGTTCGAGAAGAGATTCGGTAGCTCCGATGGTAGTACCACCAGGGCTATACTGTGGTGAAGGAACCTTAGTAGTTCCTTTGTTTACAAGCTACAGGATGAAGTAAGTAATTTCCTTGAGTAACAAAGATTTAACTGAAATCAATTTGCAATGAAAATAAGGAAAGAGACTTACATATTCAGGAGCCACGTAATCATGCCAATCCTCATCTACTAAAGCACCAATCCCCTCAATGGTGCCACGATCCATCATTTCCTTCACCCTCTTGGTGATAGGAATGGAATCATCAGTGGCATATATGAGCATCTCCAGCTCTCTGATGCAATCCCGCACTTCATCGGGGTTATCCTCGAAGCGAATATTAGTATAAGCCCGAATATTCCCTACTCTAGGGATATGTATCCCTTCACATAAGTCTAGCCATGTGGTTTCCACATCTCAATATAAACTCTGCCATGTCTGGACAACCTCTGGTCGTAAATATTCAACATGTGCACCAGACGGCTGCGAGGAGGGTCCTACAATCTTAGACTTTAAATTCTTCCCAACTTCTACAATCACAGATAAAGAATAAGAAAATGAAATTTGTTGCTTTATAAAATAATGGTGATTAAATTTCCTTAATGATATAACTCACTAGGAGTCGATGGATTAGGTCTCTTAACTTTGAAAGGAGGATTATATATGGCACGAGGCCGCTTTGACGCTTGTTGTGCCTCATCATCCCCATCCTAGGAATCCAGTGAATCAGCCCTGGGTGAGGAACCCAGTGAATCAGCTCCAGGTGTGGAAGAGTCACCTTCCAGGCGAAGGGTTTCTTTCCTGACAGTTCTCTTTTTTTCCCACCTGAGGAACCAAATGATTCAGCACCCCTTCAGGGTATGATGCTACCTAGTTCCCGGCATACCATGTAGTCAAGCGACTCGCCGCTCCAGCAACTGGTAGATAAAACACTACCCCGGTCTTCTCCAAAGCTGTCAGTAACCATAGTTGTTGGAAAACCACTGGATACTGCTCTGACCTGACATGCATAGGAGGGGATACAACAATCGGCTTCAGACACTTGAATTGGTGTGCAAATCTATATGGAGCATAGGCCTTGCATATAATCTCTCTGTCAATTCTGGTGGCCAATACACTATCTCTGTAATCCAGCATGTATGACCTCAATTCCAGGCTAGTTAGTCCATCATCAACAAACCACCCATTGGCGGGATTCTATAAGAAAAGAAATGGAATTCCTTGAACATTCCCAGCCTCACCTTTATATCATAGGAGTTGAGGGACAACAGAAAAATTATAGAATATGCCTGCACTGATGGCCTAAAAGAAATTCCAGGAACCTGTACTCCACTCTCTATAGCATATGACCTGAAGTGAGTGGCGACCCATACCCACAAAACTTGTAATGGTCATGCTATTCTCAAAGGAGACTTACCCATATAGACATGGAGTAAGCTCCTGTGAATCTTTGCCAAAATTGGGGTGGCCAACCCAACCATTTTCCTCTCAGCCAACTTGGCTACAATAACAAAGGTCCCTGGCCTCACGCCTCCCTTGGAATCCTAAACTGGAAACAGATAAACACTGAGCCACAAGGCTAAGAATCCCTCCAGATGGGTCTTCACTGGAATTCTCTGATTCACTTCATACCCCCACTTTTCAAACTCTCTCACTTCTATAGCTAGAAATAATGTGCCAAGAGAACCCCTCTTCTCTATTCTGGGGCAGTTAGTAGGACGAGTATAGGTGGGCCCCTTCTCCTTCTTCTTGATAAGAAACATATCCATCCACTCCTCTAGATTAATATCCTTTCTAGAATGAGTTTTGGTGGTCTTTGAATTCTTGAGTTTGTGGAAAAATTTCAATAATTCTCGAGCCAAAGCCGGAGTCTTATCTGAATCATTCCTAGTTTCCTTGGGGGGATTAATTCATCATACATATCGCCCAAAATTAGAGCCCCCGAGATCTTGTAGACATCCCACAAACTGATTCCTACTTCTCCATGAGTCAGATGGAAATAATTGGTTTCTGGGCTCCAACGGTTGATTAGCTCTGGCACAAAGTTATCATTTCTGTAGACATATGTCTGCCCAGCTTAGACGACTTCATATATTGCAGCTCCCTTCAGATCTTCAACAAACTCTGCACAGGTTTGTTGTACCCAATATGACCACATCCAAGTTGGCTTCACACCTCCTCCAGGAAGGATGTCCCAACTCTTCTTCCAGCCTTTGAATTGATCCATATGAGAATTTTGGAAGATTGAGGGATAACAATGTGGCTACAGCTCAGGCTTGTGAGGTTTCTGATCTGGGGCACAAGGGCTATGATGCATTATGTAGGCCTTATCCACTATTAAAACATTAAAAAATGAACCTGAAACTCAAACATTTGATGAAGAAAAGTTGGTGTAAGTTTGAAACCAAGAATGTGGGAGATAGTTCTTTGGCCCGGGAACGCTGACTCCTTACAGATGACCATGACCATATAAAGGAAAGTAAATGCTCTGTGGGAAATTGATATGATACTTCTTCAAGTACTTGGCCAAATCTGGGAGATTGTTGTCGCATATATCATAGTAATCATGTCCAATGATGTTCATCATGTCATCAATCCGCTTGCTATCCAACTCATCAGTCGATCCAATTCTTCTTGTATCCATTGAATCTGCACAAAGATCGAATAATTAAATTTTAAAGTAAGTTGTTTTTTCATAATATTTGTGAAGAAATCGAAAACAAATGGATAAGGCATTAAGGCGCACAAGTCTAAATTTTGGCATGAAAGTCTAACCTGGTCGCGCAAGTTTTACCGTGCTAGTACTAGCATGCAAGTCAAAAACAGACTGAGAAAGCGCGACACAACGAACAGAAGCGCGGACGAGTGAAAATCCAAGAAACCTGCACGACGAGAGCTCACTTGCGTGACGAGAGTGAGAAGCTTTGGAAGCCGGGTGATTTTCATGATAATGACGCCCGTATATATAGGTGAGGTCGTACCCCTACGCGTCGTAACTTGCGTGCCGCTGCCTGCATGCTCAAAACCTGCGCGCCCAAAATCCTTGGTTTTCTCCTTTACCTCAGAGTTAAACCCTCTTTTCTTTTTCAGATCTAACTATGAGGGGGGACTTTTTTTGACGCTCCGTTCCATCATAGATTCCAAAGATTGACTAAGGGAAGTACCTCAAGAAAAAAAGAGAGAAGAACATCAATAATTTCACAAAGGCATTAAGGCGCGCAGGTATACCTGCACGCTAGCCTTGGGCGCACAGGTCACTTGTGCGCCAAACATGAGGCGTGAAAGTCCCTTGCGCACCCTAAGTAAAATTTCACCCAAACCTCAGGTGGCCTATAAATACCCCCTGTGGTCCCCCCATTTCGAAGACAAAAAATCCAAAACTCAGATTCAAGCTCTGGTCGCCCATGTCTCTATCTGAAGTCTTCCGAACACTTCTAAGATAATTCTTTACCTAGAATGGAATCTCTAAAGAGGAAGAATAAGGACTATGTGTTAGAACTCATCAAAACTTGCACACCTAAGTGTCCAAACCTTAAGGGAAATGAAGACACTTGTGCACCGCTTTTTCCTCTCGAGGAAACTTGTGTGCCACACATCTGAAAGCCTCTATGAATGATACTAAGAGCTAAAATTCAAATTCTCCCAAGTATCACTTCATGGATTCTTCATCGCCCAAGTTGAATCATGTCGTGCAAGTATACTTGCGCAACCAGAACTTGCGCACCAGACCAGGACTTGCGTGCCTCCTTCCAATTCACTTCCTTTCTTCAAATCCACCTTTCCTCTTTAATATTTAGCCTTCAAAACCCTCTTCAAATACATTTTTGGCATGGTTCCTTTGTTGGATTCCTTATCTAAAAGGAATTCTGAGATGTTCTTTTGATTTGGGCCTCCTTCTCAGGAGTAATCCCCAAGTCTCAAGTCCCCTTTACTTGGGCCTCCTTCTCAGGAGTAAGTCCCAATCATAATTTCCTTTAACTTTGGTCCTCCTTCTCAGGATTAAGCCCCAGGTTATAAGTTCCCTTTAATTGGTCCTCCTTCTCAGAAGTAAGCCCCAACCTTATTTTCTTTTGATCTGGGCCTCCTTCTCAAGAGTAAGTCCCAATAATAAGTTAAAGTCCCCGATAATTTGGGCATCCTTCTCAGGAGTAAGCCCCAAGTTAGAGTATCCAAATCTCCATAAAGCACAAATACCTTTATGGACCCTACTCCTGAACTTCTTTCCTGAACTAAGTCCTGATCTTCATTTACTTGGGAAGTCACACATACATAAGCCCCATATCATTCCTTGTGACCGCATCTTTTGTGGCACAAATCATCAGGTTTACTGATACCTCTTTTTTCTCACACCGATCATGACTCATGTGAGCGTAGAGTGTAAAAGTAACCATGACACATCTCTTTGGGCCGTTAATCATACATAAGCCCCACACTTCTTAATCGAACTACGTGGACTTTGATCTATGACTTAAAAGTAGAATATGTAGGAAGCCTTTCTAAGGTTCAATCCCATCACCAATTAATTCTCATCCATCCCATATGACGTTAAAATATATCTTAATTCCCGAACTACGTGGGTTCTAATTCCTCTTTAACAAGGATACGTAGGTAGCCCATCTGCGGGTATGATCCCAACTCTGAAATAATATATGTCCTTCTGAACGACAATAAACTTCAAGTGCCCCACTGAGTGGCTTTAAAACCAGTATGGTTATCATAATGACCAAGATATTTCTATATAATGCGTTGAAGGATACCATTGACTAAGAATCTATAATAAATACGGATGATTCTCTAACGATGAAGAACCTCAAATACATATAAAATATTATCTAAATCTCATACATATTAATCATTGATTTCCAAATTGAAAGTAAAAATAATTTTCATACTTGGTGAATTAATAAGGATTCGTGAATATAACTTAAATCTATAAGAGAGTCATGGAGTAGGTAATAATTCTACTCAAAAAGGTGTGATGAGCCTGACCTCCCTTCCTCTCGACCAATGCTAATTCTTTAGCCTCATCGGTCCACAAATAATGAGCACCTATCTTCGGAAAGTAGGTCTAAATGGATATAGAATCATTGGATGTTTCTGGTTGTACAAATAAACCCATTAGAAACGGATTGTAAAATTTGAACCTTAAACAAACAAAATCATCCCCATTTCCAGAAGAAACAATGATAAATTATGAGTAATCGTATTATTATTTATAAATGTTATTAGTTATTAATAATATATTATTATTGTTGGAAGGTTTCCATTGTTTGAGAGCGGTGAGACTCAAATTTCATCTCACTCATTTAGTTCCTCACTTATGTTGGAATTTTAGGAGACAAATCAGGTGGACCTGTAAGAAAATGTGTGATCGAGTAGGATGGACGAACATACAAACACAACAAAAGTGATTGTTAGTTCAAACACTAGATCAAGTGCATATAAACCCATTGGGGGGGGGGGGAATGACCCAACTTAGTTTCATAAATGAGCGCAATGTGCTTGCAAGTTACTCAAGCTCAGCTCAACAAATACTCTAATTTGTTTTGTTTTGTTTTTCAAGTTGTGCTTAAGCTCAAAAAACTTGAGTACTAAATCATTCTTGGTTCAATCCATGTTTCTTTAGGTTGGGTTCCCTGCAACTTTTTATCCTAATTCATTAACATAATTAATCCTTTATTATGGATTGTAAAGAAAATATGATTAACCAAAACATATCCCCCAATATTTTCAAACTAGGTATCCATATATGCCTACGTCGTGCACCGTGTGACAATCAAGTTAATATCTAATCCAACCAGCTTAGGGTTATTATACCTACATACATTTTTGTCACATCCTATATCCACTTTGTATTATCCAAACATGGATGTAATTTCTTGGAGTATCACACAATCTCTACTTTTCTAAAACTTCAGGATGTTATCCTATACTTAGAATTCCTTCTTAGACTTGTCCCTATGGTTTTCACTAAAGTTCTCTTATCCTAATCACCAAATAAAAATTTCATTATTACCATAATATTAAATCATATACTATCCCAAAGCGTTATCTATACCTTTGAAATTATGATCAACCCTAACTTATAAATCCTTAAATTATCCTCAACAAACATTATAATATTTAAAGTAATATAAAACCTTATTTGATACCAACTATGACAACTCAGACTTGCACTCCTGGATCAGGTGCTCATAAACACATACTTTACATATTGGATTCCATATCAATCATAGATTCTCGAACATAACTATCTTATAATTACATGACTTAAAGAAAATGTCACAACCCATCCCAATGGGACTAGGGTCGTGACTCCCCAAGCCCGCCTCCAATAGGTCAGGGGCTAGCCACTAGTGCCGAATAGGTACATCACTAACATGGGAGACCTTATCCTAAAGTACCCGTACACACACACAGACACTCACATCTCCAAACTTAAATAATGGTAAAATATAAAACAACTAATAAACCCTACATGCATAAATTTAAATCTCACAACCATAATACAATAATAAGTAATGGAAATTAAACAGGGCTAAATACAATCTCACCACAAAGAATATGAAAATAAGCCCAACCTGAAAGTAAAGATGGATATTGCAATCAAGATAATCGTAGGAACACACCTCGGTCTATCTGACTCACTAAGAATTGTCTGGTCCTGGTCCCTCTAGGACTCTGTCAAAAGGTCAATCATCTTCACAAGACACTACAAGTATGAACGAAACCTATGCGATGGTGAATATAACAATAACTAGTATGACACCCTGAAAACACTAAACATATAACAATAAAAATAATATCCAACTCTAAACATGCATATATCTACAACACATATAACTATGATATACATATATACTCAAAAAAATCACATAAACTCCAAGTAACGTCACAACTGTAATGTCAGTCTAGAAATCATTCCCGAAAGTTCCACATAACACTCGTCCAAGAGAACACACTCTATGTGTCAAATAACCCTAACGTCTGCCCGAGATGTACTTGTAGGATCGAAATGTATATGTAGATGCTCAATTACAAGATGGGGGGGGGTGAATTCCAAGTTTAAAAACTTCTGTTTTTATCCCTTAAAATAATTTAGTTTTAAATGATTTAAACTAATTGTATTCATAACCACTATTTTATTAAAACAATTAATTCAGACAAGATCTTGGATTTGATAGTTATCGTAGTCAGAGTGAATATGATGATTTTCCATAGGTCTCTATTTATCATAATCACAAATGCGTGGTAATGAATCGTATTCACAATGGATACGATTATCAGAGTAAAGTAAATAAAGAGATTCTACCATATAGTGCATAGAATCATATTGCACAGGTTGTAAAAGACCGTAGTCAAAAAATGATCATAATGACAAAATTGATCATAATCAGAGTAATTACAATGTAAATAATATACAATAGAAAATGAACAAGTGAATAATTCACTTTCTATTACAAACAACGGAAAGTAAAAATATAAGTAAAGGAATACAATCTTTTAAACCAAAGAGAAGAGTATTCAACATACTTGGATAAGGGTCCCTTGATTTATACTTTCACAAAATTCTATCTTACCCACACTAGGGTAATCCCTCGATATGATGATCAGAGTTTGTCTTGCTATCCCCACAAGCCCTTGATCAATATGGTGATCAATGCCTTCTGTCTTCCTATTCTTGGAATCCCTCAATTCTATTTAGCAACAATCAGAGTCACACGAAGTAAAACAAATCAATTAAAGATGAAAAGTGTGTCGAGAAAGATGTTCACAACTATATCATTTCAAAGCTTTTCGCACAAAGAAAATTTGCAGAGTTTCGCTACTATTTTCTTAATACGATAAAGTGAGTACGAAAAGAATATGGCCTATCGGATAAAATAAAAAATTGAACAATAAATCGGTATGAAGGTTTTTTTTTGAAACAGAGAATATTATTATCCAGGCAGTGTGGTTTAATTGGTGAGTAAAATGAAATGCAATATCAGTGAGACCGATAAAAATCATATTCAGATTTTGTCTGATGAGTAAGATAATAATCGTATCTAATATCATATTTAAAGTCATATGAAAGGATTTTTTTATAAAACAAGTGGGTATTATTATTATCGTATTCGTATACAAAATCATAGTTATAAAAAAATAAAAAAGTATTAAAGACAATATATGTATTCATTTAAAAAAGAGTTTGTGATTTCCAAAACAAAAAGGAATAGAAGAGTCAAAAGAAGAATTTTGACTTAATAATCTCCCCTTTTTGGAAAGCACAAACAATAAGTTAAAACAAGTAGGGAAAAAAAGGTAAATCAATTTCATATTCTAAAGACTTATAATTATCTCCCTTTGAGTTTTAAAAACTCTTCTTAATATGATTTGAATACGACTAACTTCCCCCTTAGGATAATAAAATCCCTAAGGATCATATTCTATAGGAATAAACTCCCCCTAACTAAGAGTGTTCTCTTTTTGAGAAATTATCCTTCAATATATCCTTCAATATATCCTCATTCATTCTCCCCCTTTATATATTCTCCCTGAATAAAACATTCTCCCCCCTTTGTGATTTACAAAAAGGAATGAGGAATATCTTTTAATACCTGAAAAAGGGTTAGAGAAACAAAAATATATATGAAGAAACAAATGATTTGATCATATAAAATAATTTATAGAACATTCATCCAGAGATGGAAAACATTCAAATAGAAATATAGATGTCAAAACCATGCATCGATGTTTCAAAAATAATACAAAAAGAGTACAAAAAATTATTTCTTGTCCTTGTCTATCTTGTTCTCTTTCTCCTTTTCTTTCTTTATCAGTTGTAAGATAGTTTTCTTCATCTTCTTAAACTCTTTCCTATCTTCCAACAACTTTTTCAGAGATTCCTTTTGAGAATGAAGTATTTTCTCATGGAATGTAAATAACTGATCCTGATTCTAAATTGATTCCTCTTGAGAAAGAAATTTCTCTTCCAAATACCGAATCTAAGCTTCCTAAACCTTGACTTTTTCTTCCTGGGACCGATGAATTTCTTCTTGAGCTTTAATATTTTCTTCTTGAACTTGATATTTCTCACCTTGAACTCTAGTTACTTTTTCTAGGATTTCAACACTTCTGGTCATCAAGAATAAATAATCCCTTAACTCAAGTACTTGATCCTTGAGATCCTTATATTCTACAAAATGAGAATCTTTTCAGGTATTGGGTTTTTCAAATTCCTTCACTTTAGCATTAGTTTCAATTCCTAACTTATTGAAAGCATTTGAGAGATCATTTATCAATCTAGTTATATTTTCAATTGTAACCTCATGATGCTTGACATTTCTATCAATGTTATGAGACCATTTGACAACTTTTTTTCAAGCATTCCCGTGTTCCATAGAACATTCTTCAAACACTTTGAATTGCGCTTCGAGTGTCAGAAATCTATCCAAAAAAAATTTGACTGAATCTGTTATTTCATTGTGACTATTAAAAAGTATATCAATCTTTTCACCCATCTTTGGGAAATATAGAATTATCTTTTCCATCCTATTTAAAGCTTGTTCAATGTATTGAACTCCTTTGATTTTTACAGTTTGATCAGAATCAGTGTCTTCTTTAAAATCAGGACGATCACCATAGTGAGTTTCTATTACATCATCCTTAATATTTTGATTCTCATTCTAATCAGTCTTTTCTTTATATTCTTTATCTTAAACTTGAATCACTTTCTTTGATTATGTTTTGTGACCAACTTTCAATGTGGATTAAATTCCCAGGGATGGAAATTTACTTGTGGTTGCTTCCTAGGATTAAACTGGAATTGTATCGGCAAGAGATTTTTGGCTTTCACCTGCAGCTTTTTATTTTGAATTAATTTTAACTTCCTCATTACTTTTATCTTCACGTTCTTTTTCTTCATCAATGTATTCATCTATAAGATTCATTTGAGGATCCTCTTCTTCTAATGATGCTGATTTTTGTCGAACTTTTTGTTTTTTCTTTATCCGGAACATAGGGTATTACTGAGTTATCTGGGACTCGATCTCTAATGTTTATATTAGCACTGGGTTTCTCTAAAAACATCAGTAGACTACCAATATCAAAACTCTTGTATTTTCTTATTTTCTCCTTCTTTCCATTTTCTTGATCTTTAATTGTTTCTTCAATGTGATTCTTTTTAGAAAGGGCCTCAGAAGGATTGAGACCAAATCGTTGTTCTAATTATTTTCTATTATCATGTTATTTCCTCCATACTTCATCCATTCCTTCACCATAAACACTTTTCTTCTTTGGTTTTGAAATGATATTAGATTTTTCTTTCTTTTGTTTTTTTTGAGGAAACTTGAACATCAGTTTCTCCAACTATTTCTTCTAGAGTTTGTACTTCATCAAAATTAAAAAAAAATTAAAATCTAAGTCAAATTTTTTTAATCCTTATCAGTGTATCATCACCAATCCAAAAAATTATTATATTTCTTAGTATTGATGCAAGAGTGATGTTACAAAACTTTAGACTTTCAAAAATAAGCTGGCTTAGAATAGTTGTGAACATTAATAACTAAGACTTAATAGCTCCAGAATTGAAATTTTTGGTAGTTATGAAGATGTAATCCATAAGTTTGACATTACTCACATTCAAAAGGTAATCAAGATTAAACACATCTGACACCTTTAGGGTTTTTTCTATCATCGCTTCTGGTTATTAAAAACCCTTGAATCCATAGAGTAACTAATATATTATCTACTGACAAATGATTTACCTCTATTTTTTCTTCATGAATCTCAAACAATGTTTTCTCGACCTTTTCTCTGTTAAAAGATCCCACCTTATTTTGAAGTTTTTGAGATGTACTGAATTCATCACCCTCATATGGAAGGTTTAGTAAAAATTTTGCCTCATGGGATGATAGACTGAATTTACTATCATTGATTTGAAAGGAAACATTCAAATTATCTTCATTAACTTCAGTAGTTTTATAGAATTTAATTACCTCATCTAAAATAATCAGAATTTGATCTTTTAGTTTCTCCACACATATCTATTCCCATCCTTGGAATTGAATAATTCTTTTCAGATGAGAATCATACTTCTCATAAAAATCCCTCTTAAGCAGCCTTTCTTAAAAGAACTTTATCTTTGCAAAAATCATTCAGTGCTAACTATTTTGGAGAGGTTTCTGAGGACTCAGACATGAATACACAAAATAAAATTTGAGTATGGAAAATATCAGTCTTACCTAACTGAAGAAGGGTAGAGATTCGCCACAATCACTAAAAAAAATTTATGTGGGATAGAGGGGTCCCTATTTATAGCCATGGAGAAGTGGCCATTAGAATTCTACAGTCCATATTTGATCAAGGAGATCTGATGGTTTAGAATTTTTGAACTCTTGAGATTTTTTTTATAAAAAAACCTATTTTGAAAGAATCCAACCTAGCTTAAAAATAAATACTAATAGATATTAAAGAATTGAAAAAAAAGTGAAAAGTATAAGTAATTATACCTTTCAGAATCTCAAGATAGATTTGTTGGTTTCACTAGATTGTTTTTAAAAAAATGTGATTGATAAACACATGATATCGATAAAAATGTGATATCTATGAAAAAATGAGATATGGATAAAAAATTGAGATCGAAAAAAAATGAGAGATTGATAAAAATGTGAGATTGATAAAAATGTGAGATTGATAAAACTATGAGATCGATAAAAAATGTGAGATCGATAAAAAATGTGAGATCGATAAAAAAATGTGAGATCAATAAAAAATGTGAGATTGATAAAAAAATGTGAGATCGATAAAAAATGTGAGATCGATAAAAAATGTGAGATAGATAAAAAATGTGAGATCAATAAAAAAATGTGAGATCAATAAAATAATATGAGATAGATAAAAACATGTGAGATTGATAAAAAATGTGACCATTTATACATAAAACCAATAAAATTTTAAAAACATAAAACAACAAGCATATGTAATCCCCCTTTGAAAATGAGTAACTTAATGTAAGGAGATATTTTAAAAAATAAGCACATATGAATGAATACTTTACAGTGATCATTCATAGATTTTGTTTAATGTATTCAAATATATAAGAAGGTAATGGTTTTGTAAATATATCAGTATGTTGTTCTTTCATTCCGATGAATTGTAAAATGATATCTCTTTTAAGAGTGTGATTTCTAAGAAATTGATTCCTAATATCTATGTGCTTTTCATGGGAGTGATGTGCATAGTTTTTTATAAGGAAAATGGAACTAGTGTTATCACATAGTATCTGAGTTTTGTTAAATATCGTTCCATAGTCTATGATTGTGTGTTGCATCCACAACACTTGAGCACAACAACTTCCAGCTACTACAAATTTAGCTTCAGTAGTGTAAAGTGATACTAAGTGTTGATTCTTACATGACCATGAAACCAATGAATCTCTTAAGAAATGATAGGTTCTAGATATACTTTTCCTATCCATTCTACAACCACTAAAGTCAATATCCAATTTTTTGTTAAAACAAAATCATTTCCAGATGAATAAAATAATCCCAAATCCATAGTTCCTTTTAAATAGTGAAAAATTATTTTCATTGATTTTAGATGGAATTCCTTTGGATTTTCTTGATATCTTTCACATAAGCATACTGAAAACCTTAAGTCTGGTCGACTAGCTCTTAATTATAGTAAACTTACTATCAAAACTATAAATATTTTTTGATCCACTAGTTGTCCAGCTTCATCTAGATCAAGGGTATTAGAGGTACCGATTGGGGTACTAATACTCTTAGTGTTGTCATATCCATACTTTTTGAGCAAATATTTAATATAATTATATTGAGATATATAGGTTCCTTATGGTTTTTGAGAAATTTTAAAACAAAAAAAAATGTTAACTCGCCCATCATACTCATTTCAAACTTAGATTTCATGAGATTCACAAAAGAATCAGTTAAGTATTTCTGAGTTGATCCGAATATAATGTCATCAACATATATTTGAACAAACAAAACATTTTTGTTTTCTTTTTTAATAAAAAAGGTTGGATCAGTTGTTCCCTTAATATAATTATTATGTAACAAAAATCCTACAAGTATATCAAACCAAGCTCTAGGGCATTGTTTAAGTCCATATAAATATTTGGTAAGTTTTTAAACATATTTAGGATGTTTTGTATCTTCAAAACCAGGGGGTTGTTCTACAAAAAAATCATCTTGTACATATACATTAATAAAAGCACACTTTATATCCATTTTAAATAGTTTAGAATCAAATAATGTTGTAAAGGCTAGTAAAATATGAATAAATTCAAGTCTTGCTACCGGAGAATAGGTTTATTCAAAGTTTATTCCTTATTGTTGATTATAGCCTTTAGTAATGAATCTTGATTTATTTCTTACTATGATTCCATTTTCATCACATTTATTTCTAACGATCCACATTAATCCAATAATAGAGGTTTCTTTAGGTCTTTCAACCAAGGTCTAGACTTTGTTCCTTTTGAATTCATTTAGCTCATCTTGAATAGATTTAATATAATATTGATCACCTAAAGCCTCATCATTACTTTTTGGTTTGAATTTGGAAATAAATGATAGATGATCTACTTTATTTATTAAAGAACTTCTAGTCCTTATAGGTTGATTTACATCATCAATGATACTATCACTGGGATGATTCCTTAGAAACAACTGACTTGGGTTTTGTAAAACCTATTCATCAACATAAGGTAGAAAGTCTTCTAGAGTGAATACTTTATAAAAATTTTCCTGGTTATTCTCTCAATTATAAGAGTAATCTATCAAAGGTTGAAAATAATTTTTGGAAAATACATCAGAAGATGTAGGTTGCGATTGTTTAAAAACAAAGGGATCAATTTCATCAAATTTAACATGTATTATTTCCTCAAAAATACACAAAATTTTACTGAAAACTCTATAAGCCTTAGAAGTAGTGGAATAGCCTAATAAAATACCTTCATCAAATTTGGGTGTGATTTTCTATAAATTATCTTTTTTATTCAAAATTAATACTTTACATATAAATACTCTGAAGTATGAAACTTTTGGTTTTCGGCCTGTCTACAATTCCTAAAGTGTTTTATTAAGAAATGTCCTAATAAAAAATCGATTTATATTATAAAAAGAATAACTTATATATTCAACCCAAAAGTGTTTTGAAATTGAGTATTCACTCAACATGGTTCTTGTTATCTCTTCAAGAATTTGATTTATTATTTCAATAACACTATTTTACTGGGGAGTTCTTGGAGCTAAGAAGTTATGAGTAATTCCTTTCTTACGAAAAAAAGTTTTAAAATCCAAATTTTCAAATTCTCCATCATGATCACTATGAATAGTTATAAATGGAAGGTTTTTCTCATTTTTAATTTTGGCTTTAAATATTTTGAAATAAGAAAAGGCTTCATATTTCTATGCTAGAAAATAGACTCATGTAAATCTTGTATAATCATCAACTAAAACAAATACGTAGTATTATCCTCCACTACTTATAGTTTGAGTAGTAATGAAAATATCCATGTGCACTAACTATAATGCATTAGAAGTTGAGGTCTCACTAATGGATTTAAAGCTAGAATTTTGTTTCTTTACATAATGAAAAGGATCTAAACTTTTGAAGAATCAAATCTAAGATTCAATAGATCCTTAATAAGTCCTTTATTAGATAGTTTACATAAGTTACTAAGGTTACAGTGTCCTATTATTCTATTCCATGACCAAGATTTATCTTCCATTACACTAAGGTAAGGTAAGTATTGGATCCTAAGGTATTATAAGTTGAGTTTATAAATATTCTCATGCTGATGGGCAGAAAGAATGAATTTATCCTTGGAATTGTGTACTAAGAATTTATCATTCCTAAAATTCACAATGTAACCTTCATTAAATAATTAAATTATGATTATAAGGTTATGATTAAGACCTTTAACAAATAAAACAATTGAAATTAAGGCTTTTCCAAGAAGAAAAATATTACATATACCAACAATCTCTCCTTGAGCATTATCTCTAAAAGTTACTCTTCCAACTTTCTTCTTGATAATCTTTTCAAAGAATTTTTTATTACCAGTCATGTGGCAGGAACATCCACTATCCATGTACTATATATTATTGTTAGTATCTTCTTTGTTTTCTTGAAAACAAAACAATTAGGTTTTTGCAATCCAAACTTTCATGGATCCAGAATTGTTAGAAAGTAAAATCTCAGGAATCCACATATGTTTAGAAAAATGGGCTTTATGAAATACTAAGGATTTAATTTTTTTAGAGAACAATTTTTCTCCCAATATCTACCACTTTGACACTTAGTGCAGATTGTGGCACTTTTAGGAACAAAACAATTATGACTAAAAACTGGTTTTGAGTGAGAATAACCAAATCCAAAACTATTATTAAGAGGACGAATTTGTGAATACATTTTATTAAAATTCTCTTTACAAGAAGTAAAATTTAATAAGAGTTTATTTAAGTAAAATATTTCATAATTTAGACTAATGACTAAATTATTATCCTCATAGTCATTGGTTTTATAATTGATTTTAGTCTCTAACACGTTTTTCTTAGAAGTAACATTTTCAAAATCCTTAGAAAGTTTATCCTTAAATTCCTCAATACTTTTTGAAAGAGAAAAAATTTCAAAATATTTTTCATCAAGATCTTTAGAAAGATATGATACTTCTTTTGTTAAAAAAATTATTCTAGATTTTTCCTTGTTAAGTTTATTTTTGATCTAACTATTTTCATTTTCAAGCAACTTGGAAAACCAAGATACTTCTTTAAAAGAAAGTAAAGTATCTTTTTATAAGGAATATTCTTCATCAGAAGAAATATATCCAACATTATTCAGATAGTTATCATTTAAAGACATGTTGGTTAAGGATTCAGCAGTGTGTACCTTATCCATGAAACAATGATTTTCAAAGGGTATTCTGGAAATAAGACCAATATTCTTCTATCCATAAGATTCATTATTTAAATATTCATCGTATGAGTCTCCACCACTTGCACTCGAAGAATAATTTTCCTTCAAGAATTTATTTCTTTTAGTCTTGTAATATCTTTTATGATTCCTCTCAGAATGTCTATATTTCCTATCTTTTCTTTTAAGCCTTGGAAAATAAGGTCTGATGTGTACTAATTTCTTGCATTCATAACATGTGACTTTTAAATATTTCCCATATTTCCTATTCTTTTTCTTATTTCCGTATTAGAAATCCTTCTTTCCAATAATATTTTTCATCCTTTGAGCAATATTGGCTAACTCATTCTCTAACAATTCAGTTTCACTTGAGTCCAACTGAATAAAAACTTTCATAGAATTTGTTGACTTAACAACTTTCTTAGAAGTTTTGGCTTTCATCTAATTCAAAGTAGTATTAAAAGAAACACTCCCATTATTATTTTTTTATATTCTCAGCATCTAAATTTAATTTTTTATCATGTTTTAAGGGAGTCCCAAATAACTCATCAAGAGTAACGGTTGTAACTTTCCTTGACTCATCAATAGCAGTTCTCTTCGATTCACATTCATTAGGCATGATGTCTATAATCTTATCTACAAGCATATTATCATCTAGGAATTTTTATCCCATTGAATATAGACTATTTATGATAGTCATAAATCTCTGTTGAACTTTAATTATAGGTTCTCCATAAGGAAAAACAAAACCATGACAATCTGCTCTCATCATGGCTCTTCTAGTCTCAATAACTTTAGAAGTACCAAAATTTGTAACTTCCAACTTCTTCAAAAAAAATTAGCTTCTTCACAAGAAGATATATGGATATATATATTCTTGGTCAAAGAATAAATCAAAGTATTGCGTACCTTATAGTTCAGTTGATATTCTTTATTTTCCTGATTAGTAAAAGTTCTGACTTCCTTGTCAGGTATCTTGTAATCTCTAGTAAGCATAAAAAAGTTATCTAAACTAGTATTAATAAAAAAGTCTTCATTCTTTCTCTCTAGTATTCATAATAATTCCCATCAAATATCAGTGGTCTTTTAGGGTTAAGATTATCTAACGATTCAACATTTATTCATTCCATCTTAGAACCACTATTGTATTAAAACAATTAATTCAGACAAGGCCATGTGTCCTATAGTTATCATAGTCAGAGTGACTACGATGATTTTCAATAGGTTTCTATTTATCGTAATCACAAATTCATGGTAATGAATCGTATTCACAATGGATATGATTATCATAGTAAATCAAATAAATAGATTCTACCATATAGTGTTTAGAATCGTATTTCACATATTGTAAAAGATCACAGTCACAAAAATGATCGTAATCACGTAATTGATCGTAATCAAAGTAATTACACTGTAAAGAATATACCATGGAAAATGAATAAGTGAATAATTCACTTTCTATTACAAATAGTGGAAGGTAAAAATACAAGTAAAGGAATACTAATATTTTAACCCAAAGAGAAGGGAATCCAACAACCTTGGATATGGGTCCCTTGATTTATAATTTCAAGAAACTTTATCTTACCCACACCAAGGTAAGCCCTCGATATGCTAATAAGAGTTTGTCTTGATATCCTCGCAAGCCCTCGATCAATATGGTGATCGACGCCTTCTGTTTTCCCATCCTTAGAAGCCCTCAATTTTATTCAATAACAATTGCAGTCACAGGAAGCAAAACAAAGCAATTAAAGATGAAAAGTGTGTCGAACAAGATCTTCACAACTATATCATTTAAAATATTTTCACACAAAGAAAATTTGGTAGAGATTCAGTACATTCAAAAACCAACAACTCATTAAGCTTTTAAAATTGACCTGGTATTTATAGCCTTTGTCCCAACTGTCATATTTTCCTCCAACGGTCATATTTTGTCCGGAATTCTCGGAGGAACTTGGACATGTGGCACTCCAACTGTCATATTGTAGCTGAAATAATGAAATCGTTTTAATACTTATCAAAACAGAATACACGAAATCATTTTGATTTAAAGTTATTATTTTTGATAGAAGGCTATTTTCTAGATGCAATAGAGTGAGTACGAAAATAATATGGCCTATCCAATAAAATAAAAAAGCGAACACTAAATTGGTATGACATTTCAATACAATACTATTTTTTTGATTTGATAAAGTGAGTATGAAAAGAATATATCCTATCCGATAAAATACAAAAGTGAACAGTAAATCAGTATGATGGTTTTTATTTGAAATAGAGAATATGATTATCCAAGTAGTGCGATTTAATTAGTGAGTATAATGAAATTCAATATCAGTGAGACTGATAAAAATTGTATGCAAATTTTTTCTGATGAGTACGATGATAATCGTATCTAAGATCATATTGAAAGTCATATGAAAGGATTATTTTTATAAAATAAGTGGGTAAGATTATTATTGTATCCATATAAAAAATCATAGTTAGAAACAAAATAAAAATTCTTAAAGACAATATATGTATTCATTTAAAAAAGTGTTTGTGATTTCCAAAACAAAAGGGAATAGAAGAGTCAAAAGAAGACTTTTGACATAACAGTATCGCTCATCAGATCTTTCCATAAGAAGGATATGCTAGAAGCCTGAAGAGAATGATACACAAATGATGACCACGCCCAAGGCCATGGGGTAACCAACAACTCAATCTGGAATAACCCGCTAAGTAGAGGATCCACTACCACAAATCAGTGCAAGGGAAGCACCTGATTTTATCAACGCTAAATAGAAAGAACTGATAAAAGTCTTACCTTTATCAATGCTAGCTAAAAGTACCGATGAAGGTTAGATTTATCAGCGCTATTCTAAGCGCTGATAAAAGTTTTTAATAAAAAATATTATTAATATATATAAAATTATTATATATGTATTAAAAAATAATGTTTATTTAGATACATCAATTAAAAAATGCATGTTTATAATTAATATAAATATGATATATTCATATTTATATATTTTTAATAATTCAAATATATATATATATATATAATGTTTAAAAAAATTATTTATAAGATTATAAATAAATAAATAAATTTAAATAATTGTAAAATTACAATATTTTTTTAAATAATAAATATATTTATAATATTTATAATTATATATTTATAATTAGATATAAATAATTTTTATACGTATTTATTTATAATTATAATTACAATTAAATCAATATATATTTAAATAAATGTATGCCCCCAGTGAATTATATATATATATATATCTCATGAGATAATGATGATATTCATGGACATGATCGACATTATTTATGTTCATATATTGATGCGTGAGTATAATTGACGTTATATGATCATAAGTTTATTTATGACATGATTGTGAGTTCCTATGTTCCAAATGTTAAGATTACATATATTATGATGATGAATGCATATGTTCTGTATTCATGACTCATGAATTTTCATTTATACAATGTCACCCTTATTATCCATGTTTTTCATATATGCGATGTCTTAGTTTTTATGATCTATACTTTACTAGATATGATTCATTCATGTTATACCCATGAACTTATTATATTCTCATAAATACTTATAAAATTACAATAAATATATTTAAATAATAAATATATTTATTATATTATAATTATAAATTTTTAATTATATATAAATATTTTCTAAAAATATTAATTTATAATTATAATTATAACTATATATATTTAAATAATTATAAAATTATAATAAATATATTTATTATAATTTTATAAATATTTAAATTAATAAATTAATAAATTTATATATAATATATTTATAATTATTTATAAATATTTATAAAAATATTTATTTATAATTATAATTATAACTAAATACATATATTTAAATAATTATAAAATTATAATAAATATATTTTATATATATATAATGATATAAATATATTTATAAATATATACAAATAATTATAATTATAATTATAATTATATATAATTATAAAATTCTAATAAATATATTTATTATATATAATTGTAAAATTATAAATATAATAAATATATTTACTATAATTTTATAATTGTAAATAAATATATATTTATTTATAGTTATAATTATAAATAAATAAATATTTATTTAAATAATTATAAAATTATAATAAATATATATATATATTAATATATTAATATATTTATATTTATATACAAATATTTATAAAAATATTTATTTATAATTAGAATTATAAATAAATAAATATATTTAAATAATTATAAAATATATAAATATATTTATAATTATATACAAATATATAATTATATAAATATATTTATAAAATTATAATAAATATAATAAATATATTTATTTATTTAGATCTTTATTAGCGCTTTTTTAGTACCGATAAATAGTAGTTTTATCAATGTTTTCTATATTAGCGCTGATAAAACTACTCTATATCAGCACTTTTTTGAAAGTTCTAATAAAAGATTTACGCATTCTTATAAAAAGAACCCTAACAGATTCGTCATCTCCTCACACATTCAAACTTTTGTAGAACCATAGTACTGTCTCCATTGCTCTCCCTAACGTCGCTCCCTGCCTTCACCCTTGTCTATGTTGTCTCATTTGCCTTCACCGTCATCGTCATCATCATTGTCGCTCCCTATCATCACTTCCACTCCCTGTAGTCATTGCTCCCTGTCATGTTGTCATCACTCTTTGTTGTCCTTTTTCCCTTCCCACACCACTCTTCATCAACAAATCATCTCCGCTCTAATGTATGAGTTTATTTCTTCTCCTCTTTAATCTCTCCTTCCATCTAAGCCTTTACTCCCTCCAACCTCGATGGTCACATCCATGATTTTATTTTAAGGTAATATTTTGTTCATTTTTGGTCTTTCGATTATCTTTGGGTTTCCCCGAGAGTTTTTGGTGAAAAATGGAGATATTTGGTCTTGACAATAAGTGGTGCACGATTTGGGGAAACCGTGCACCCTCACCTAGTAAACCATGCAGCAAATGTTCATTTTGGATAGTGGCAACCACACGGTTTCCACAGGGTTTGGAAAACCGTGTGGTCTAACTGTGCTTCTTATTCCTCTTGGATAGTGAGGGATGCACGGTTGCCATACGGTTTGGTAAACCATGCAGGCTAACTGTGCGACCTGTCTAGGTCATTAAAAGTGTGAAATTCCCTTTCTACCCTTTTTAGATTTTAACCTCAAAACGCCCCATTTTCTCTTCTCCTGGTTCGTGGGACCCAAAGGGAGCTCCTCCCTTCCTATCCAAGCCTCCTCTTCTCTTCCACTGGTTGGATATAGGATTTTCTTCAAGGTTTTAGGATTATTTCTCAAGGTAATCTTCTCATCTCTTCATCCTTTTCCTCCTCCTTCTATTTTATCTTGAGTTATTCTTCGCCCTTCGTTGTGTGGATCTAGGGATCATGTTAATTTGGGTGTTAATTATGGGGTTTTCTTGGTTAAGGTTTCTCTTGGTTGTTCTTGCTTATTGGAACCTTCATGGAGTTGTTTTGGGTTGGCATTGTTGAAACACATGTGATTTGAGGTTGGTTTCCCTTTGCACTTGCCCTTTAAATTTAAGAATCATTGATTTCTTGCTTTTCACACCGTCCTTGGATATTAAATAGTGATCTATGATTTTTAGAATAATTTTTTGATATATAATGAGATGGTTTTTTTGATTGTTTTAAAGTACATGGCATTGTTTTGTTCACCTATGCACACCAACTGTTTGATAAAATATATGGTTGGATTTTGTAAGTGATTTGTGATTTTTGAAGCATGTTTTTGGCTTGGTAATGGTGTTTTGTATTCTAAAATGATGATTTGAGTTTCTTAAATGGGGTTTTCCTCAATGGTTTTGGATTTGAAAGTGGTGTATGTTTGATGGTTCGGAAAATGGTTTAGTATGTAATGATGGTGTGTGGCATGTTTGGCATTTTGATAAAACTACCTTTGGTTTGAAAATGTGTTGTGAGTTCTTAAATGTAATTTTATAAAATGGTTGTGAAACTGAAAATGGTGTGCTTTCACCTTTTTGAAACGTGGGTTTGGTTCTTTGAAAGGGGTGGTTTCTTGAAGGCTTCTTGAGACCCATTTGGCACCTTTGTGATGGTGGTTTTCTTGAAAACTCTCCTTGGATAGTTATCTTTTCTTGGTTATGATGAATATTGTGGTAGACCCATGTCATAAACCAACTCATGTCGACCCCGAACCAGTCACCCGAGCCGGCCCGTGACAAGGCCTGAGAGGCATTCCCAATCCTCCTAGGCTGGCGCCAAGTGCGAAGGGAATCAATAGAGTGATGATGGGAATAATTTCACCCAATATAAATAAATAAAAGTAGTGGAATAACAAAATATCATCACAAAATAAATAAACCAAACAAAATGACTATGTAATAATTGAAAAAAAATAAAACTAACCGAACCTGATGACCACTAAAACTATAGGTGACCCCGCGGGTCACTCTCCGATCCCAAGACTTTACATCGCCTACGACGGTCAAGATCAAGCTAAAACATGCACCTGAGACCAAAAATAAGAATGAAGTATAAAAGTGAGTATTCAAACTCAGTAGGAATTCCATTTAATCTATTATCAATGCATTTCCTTTAAATAAAGAAACATTAATTTCATGTTTGAACTACAATATATAAAAGTAAGTTTTTCACACATTTTCCCTTTAGAGAAAATCACGGTCCATTTCTATTTTTATTTTAAACCAGTTTCTTTTCCAAGAAAGAAGCCTTCTAATTTTAAAGGAGGGATAGAGAAGAAGGAAGTATAAAACATTTTCAAAACCTTTTCCCACAAACATTTGAAAAATCACTTTATCACCCTTATCAAAGAGATGCAACATACAATGATTCAAAAGCAATGATCACATACAGAAATGGAAAATAGAAAGAAAGAGTGATCAACCAAACAATGGACCTCAATCATCTGTCGTAGATGACTATGTGTCAAAATACATGGGAGAACTGAGGAGCTTGTGAATAATCTAGAACATACTACACATGTTATTCATCCTGAAGGCATGCCTCACCCGACGACATCATAACGCCCAAACACTCGATCCTCGCCCTACCTGGCCTAACCGAGGGTCCCAATCCCAAATAATATAGTTCATATTAAGGGCCACTAGCTAGTTCATAATCTAAACTAGTGTGGTAATTTTTCATTTAAAATTATCTCACTATGCTAGGTTCCCTTGTTCAGACTAAAAAGGGGGTGATCCAACAATGTCAAACAAGTATCCAGTCACCAGCACATTCATCACACACAATTCAATGCACACAACAATTTCATGCCTAAGTCACCTCAAGGAACAAGTCCATTGCCTTTAAAACATCATCACACAAGGGAAGTATCAAATAGAGAAAATTCCCATCTTTCATCAACCAACAATGTGGGGACCCATTTCAAGGAGGGTTTTTTGATGAAACAATTTTTAAAGTTCCAACCAGGTCTCGCACAACCATTACATGCTAAACCATTTCTTAAAGAACCACACACACACCACTTTGAAAAATAGAAACACACTTGTAAACCCATTTAAAAAACCCAAACAACCATTTTAAATATAAAACACATCTACAAAGGCTAAAGGGGAATTTCACCAAGAACTTGATGTGAAAAATGTAATCAAGTCATTTATTGTAATACATTATAAGAGAGAAACCATTCCATTTCAAGAAATAAAATACTAATAGAAATTATATATCAATAATTAATATAAAAACTATATGTGAAATGTAAGAAATAAATGATTCTTAAATTTAAAGGCTAATGCATAGAGATCCTACCTCAAAAAGAGAGAACCAAGCCAAACAATTTGGCACTCGACACCTTTGATGAAGATCGCTCCACAATTTCATGCACATACACTCCTATATATATATACCCCTTAATACAATTCACATATTCCCCACACCATGAGGGAATATGTTCAAGGATTATTTATATATATATATAAATAAATATATGTGTGTGTGTGTGTGAAATCCTTCAAGGAGCCACCGATCAATCTAATTAACCTATAAGGAGCCAAAAATCACTAATTTCATGAATGGGCCACTTTTTATTGTACACACACAAAAACAATTTTTCAAAAAAATTTACAATTAGTAAAACTTTATTTAGCAAGACACAAGAAAAGCACAAAATTTATCACTCAAAACCATGGGCTAAGACCCCGTGTTTGAATCCATACATAAAACAAGTTCATTTCCCAAATAAGCTTCCCATTATTTAAAAAATTCACAACTCATTCTAAAAAGTTCACAAAAGGCCTATATGCCAATACTAATCCATTTTCTATTTTACTCACACAAAAACCTCTTTTTAAATTCATCTAGCATCACTTAAACATCTCACAAATTCTTTTTTTTATAAAACACAATAAGAACGTACAATTAATTAATCAATTCCATGGACCAATCCCCTTTTCAAAATCAAACATAAACCAAGAAAATTTTCAAAACATGCCTTGAATATTTTAAAATAATTTACAATTCACTTTGAGAAATGCACAACAAGTCCAACATGCCAAATTATTCCATTTTCCTTTAAAAACATACTTCCAACCCTATCTGCACCTTAAGTACCTTTGAAAACATGGTTTTCACCTTTCAAACAACTCATAAAAAATTTCCCAAAAACATCACACCAATTTCATGTAGAAAATAATTACTAAACCAAATACTCATAAAATCATTTAAAAAACACTTTCACACCACACAATTAAAGTACAGAACATTCTAAAATTAATTAAACAATAAAATCAAATAATCTAAGAAATGATAGGGTAAGGAACCACCTACCATGAGTGAAGAAATTACCGAAGTCCAGTGTGGAATCTCGATCGCACCTCAACCGAATCTCAAAGAAGCCCTAGCAAGGCAAGGTTTACCCAAAAAATTAAGATCAAACCCTAACTCACTAGATCGAGCCCGAAAAACCAAAACCATAGTCATTGGAAACTAAAACCCTAAAGAAAAAAGAGGTAAAACCCTAGATCGGAGGAGAAGAGGATTACCCAGAGGGATGACTACCAGGGGAAGGGGTTGCACGCTGGGGAGGCACCGACAGGGAACTCTCAAGAAAGAGGGAGGCGTGCTGGAAGAGAGATGTGTGAGAAGGGAGAGCGGGGCACCGATGGTTCACATGAGGGGGAAGCGGGGCGCCAGAGGTGGATTAATGGAATGAGACCACCGAAAGGTAGGCTGACTAGCAAGGGGGAGCGTGCGCACAAACGGAGGAAGGGGGGGTCTGCGTCGATCGAGGTAAGGAGGAGGGAGGGAATGCGTCTAGTGAGGTAATGGGAGAGGGTTAGAATTCGGTTTTTTTATATTTTATTTTAGTTTTAATTTAATTAACTTGTTTTTTTTACAAAAAAAAAAGACTTGGTGGAACACAATTTGGGTCAGAGTGTGACAATTCTCCCCACCATGACACTTTATGCACCCAGAAAGTCCCAAGAGATTCAGTTGATCAAAACCAAAGAAATGATGTACTACAACCCACGACAAAACCTGGAAACTCTAATATTGAATAACCAACACTCACTTCCGTTCAAAACCCAAAACTATGGATTCCTAAAAGAAACTACGAGACCACCCTCAAAATAATCCAAACACCCATTAAAGATATCTCACAAGACCCAAGAGCTCAAACAAACAACTAAGAGATTACAAAGAAGAAACTCAATCTTTTATAAACACAACCCAAAAAGGAACACCTCAACCCCTAACATAGAAACCATCAAAGAAACTAGTCATGGTTTTTTCGGGATCTTTACGAGGATCGGTTACATGACCAACTATTCAAGTCAACCAACAACTATGATCGGGGTCGGGTGGAGCGGAAACAAAAAAAGTGCCCCATCAAGAACACCTGGAAGTTGGGTTCATCACAAGCTCATCCCATGGTGGTCTCCCCGCCATGTTAGGAATCCATACAAACATTTATTTCTCAATCCGGAATAACTCTCAAATCCTAACGAAATCTAGAAAAACACAAAAGAAATGAAACATGGGACAACAAACACCACCATTCTACATCAACATTAAGAACACTAAAAAGACATCCCCCTTAAAACATAGTTCCCAAAAGACCTACAACATCATTATCCATACCCAAAATAAGAAAACGCCACATGTTACATTAATTATAAAAAAAGGGAATTTACAAAAAAAGAAGCTTCTGATTGAGTTTTCACCAGTGCTATATTCATCCAACTGAGCTGGAAGGTTCTCCAAGAAATTGGATCTCGCTACATGAAAAGTTCCTATTCTTAGGCTTCCCATACTGAAAACACAGCCATAACTTCCTCTCAGATGAATCCGATGAGGCAGAAAATAACTTCCTTTTTGTACCTCTTCTCAACTGATGAGACACTGCTAAATCAGCTTTGACCTGAACAACTTACCTCATGAATTCTTCATAATCACCATGGAATGGAGACACTTCCTCAAGGAACTTTGATCAGAGACCCTTGTCAAAGAATCGAGCTTTCAAAAATTCATCCCCTGTAAGGTTTGGGAGATACAACACCAACTCAGTGAAGTTCTTAGAATAATCCAACATTTTTTAATTGAACTTATTGAGACCATAAAAACTTGAACCCATTATTATCCTCACATCATCGGGGAAGTACTGCTGGATGAAAAAATATTTGAAGCATTACCATGATCAATTATTCTATGGTTCGTCCTGAAGAACGGATTTCCACCATTATTGACTTAGGCCTTCCAACATGGAGGTGGAAAACTCAAGATTGAGTGGTTTAGGAGATTCAAGACAAACAAATATCTCCTCAATATTTCACAACCATTCCACAACTTTCCATGGTTTTGACTGCCCAAAGAAATGTGGAGGGTTCAACTCTCAGAACCTCTGGACAAACTCATGATAATGAGGACCACCAAGCTCTAAATATGAAATGGATAAACTGAACTTCTAAAGCACGACTTGATCAACTGAAAGGAATTTGATGAAAGAACCACCCACATATGCTTCTCAAAATCCCTTAGAACTTAGTAGGGATGTAATATGAAAACCAGGAGCATGAAACCAAATCAAAACAGATCATAAATCAAAATTTCACATCTCATTTTCAAATTAACACCCAAACTCAAAACATAATTTCAATCACATATCCAACACATCAAATACAAATACCAAAATGGAAACCTCCAAACACAAAAAATACAGTATCGCATACTCCCACTATTTAAAACACTAATATCCCCCTTTTTGAAGAACATTTTCAGAAAACATGACAAGGCTTATGAACCAATCACTCGCCATTGGTATTTTATGAAGTCTCAAATGTATTCATTCATGTGACCGCTCAATAACCCATCCATTCATGATAATAACCATCAACTTAACACATAAATTCGTCCATATACATATATGTGATCAATCATAAGAATACCAAGATTCAGATAAAAGAAACATTACCACTTTCAAAACCACTTTAAAAATACCCCAACCAATTTTAAAACCACACCTCATCATAAAAGAAAAGCATTTTCAAATTCCAAATTCATTTTACAATTTAAAATTTTACAAAACCTTTCAAAAACCCCCAAAACATTTTCCAAAATAACTCCCATTTTTAAAACAACCCATTTAACTCTTAAAAAGATTCAAAGTTTTGGTTTTGGAAATATCATTTTTGATAAACCAATCATCATTTTTTTAAAACCAAACATCATTTTAAAAATATAAATAAAAACAATAAAAAACCATCCCAACCAACCTTAGGTACAAACGAAAGAAACCTACCATTCAACGGGTTAAAAACCCCAAAGTCTCAAATGGACCCAAAAAAACTCAATAGATGAAACTAGTGTCGATGGGTGACTTGGACATATGGTTAGAGGCCATATGTCAATCAAACCACCATCACATAGAGTCTTCCAAGAACATTCCCCTGGTTCCACATGGATTTATAGACCCTTAAAGCTCACTAGACAACTTTCCTGACTATCGTTTCATTTCCTCATATACCAAGCAACCCAAAAGAACCAAATAAACCGAGAAAAAGTAGAATTACCATGGAAACTCAAGGTTCAATCTAGAAAGTGTTGGCTAGACACTCCCCCAGACCTACACCCCAAGATCCAGTAGTCCTACTCCATCTACCTTGACAACCCAAATAACATAGGGCACTATAGAAGCTAGGTCCTAAAAAGAAAATATGATTTGATACCAGTTTTTCATGAACCTATCAGGGTCGACCTCGAACCGGTCACCTGAGCTGGCCCATGACAAGGCCCGAGATGTGTTTCTGATCCTATCGAGCTGGCAACAAGTTCCAAGGGAATCAACAGATTGACGATGAGAATGATTTCACACAATATAAATAAATAAAATCAGCAGAATAATAAAATATCATCTGAAAATAAATAAACTAAACAAAAAGAATAAGTAAGAACTGAAAAAAATAAAACTAACCTAACCCAAGGACCACTAAAACTACACGTGACCCCGTGGGTCGCTCTCCAACCACAAGACTCAACAATTCCCATGGAAATCGAGATCAAGCTAAAACCTACACTTGATAATAAAAACAATAATGAAGTATAGGCGTGATTATTAAAACTCAGTAGGTGTTCCCAAGTAACCTATTCTCAACGCTTTTTTTTAAATAAAGAAAAATTAATTTCATGTTTGAACAACAATATATAAAATTAAGTTTTTTCAAATGTTTTACCTTTAGAGAAAATCACGATCCATTTCTATTTTTATTTTAAAGCAGTTTCTTTTCCAAGAAATAATTCTTATCTTTTTAAAGAAAGAGGGATATAGAAGAAGGAATTATAAACATTTTAAAAACCTTTTTTCCAAAATAATTTGAAAAATCACTTTTTCACCCTTAACAAAGAGATACAACATACAAGGAGTCAAAATCAATGATCACACGTGGAAATGTAAAATAGAAAGTAAGAGTGACCAACCAAACAATGGACCTCAATAATCTTCCTAAGATGACTAAGTATCGAAATAAATGGGATAACCTAGGAGCTCGTGAATAATATAGAACATACTATACATGTGACTCACCTTGAAGGCATACCTTACCTAATGGCATCATAATTCCCAAATGCTCGATCGTCACCCTACTTTGTCTGACTAATGGGCCCAATCCCAAAGAAGATAGTCCATACTAAGGGCCACTAGATAGTGCATAATCTAAACTAATGCAACAATCATTCATTGAAAATTTTCACTCTATTCCAGTCTCTCATGTTCAAACTAAAAAGGGGGTGATCCAACAATGTCAAACAAGTATCCAGTCACAAGCACATTCATCACACACAATTCAATGCACACAACAAGGTCACGCCTGAGTCACCCCAAGGAAAAAGTCCCTCACCTATAAACCATCATTACATAAGGTAAGTCCCAAACAAAGAAAAATCCCATCTTTCGTCAACCAACAAGGTGGGGACCCATTTCAAGGAGGGTTTTCTAATGAAACAATTTTTAAAGTTCCAACTGGGCCTCGCACAACCATCACATGCTAAACCATTTCTTAAAGAACCACACACACACCACCTTGAAAACTATAAACACACTTATAAACCCATTTAAGAAACCCAAACCACCATTTTAAATCTAAAACACATTTAAAAAGGCCAAAGGGTCATTTTATCAATCACTTGATGTAAAAAATGTAATCAAGTCATTTATTTCAATACAATACAAGAGAGAAACCATTCTAATTCAAGACATAAAATTATACTAACAATTCTATATCAATAATTAATATAAAAAATAGATGCGAAATGCAAGAAATAAATGATTATTAAATTTAAAGGTTAATGCATATATATCCTACCTCAAAAGGAGAGAACCAAGCCAGACAATTTGGCACCCGACGTCTTTGACGCGGATCACTCCACAATTGCGCGCACATACACACTTATATATATATAACCCTTAATCCAATGCACATATTCCGCATGCCATGAAGAAATATGTTCAAGGAGGATATATATATATATATATGTACCTATGTATGTGTGTGAAACCCTTAAAGGAACCACTAATCAGTCTAATTAACCTATATGGAACCAAAAATCTCTAATTTCATGAACAAAACACTTTTCATTGTACAAACGCAAAAACCCTTTTTCAAAAACATTTTCAATTCATAAAACTACATTTATCAAGACATAAGAAAGGAACACAATTTCTCACTCAAAACCATGGGCTAAGACCCCATGTTTGAATCCACATATAAAACAAGTTCATTTCCAAAACAAGCTTCTGATTATTTAAACAATTCACAACTCATACTAAAAAGTGAACAGAAAGTCCTATATGACAATACTAATCCATTTTATATTTTAATCACTCAAAAAACCCTTTTTATATCAGTCTACCATCACTTACACATCTCACAAATTTCCTTTTTATAAAACACAATAAGAACATGCAATTAATCAATCAATTTCACAGACTAAGCCCTGTGGAAAAATAAAACATAAACCAAGACCATTTTCAAAACATTCCTTCCATCGCTTAAAATAATTTACAATTCACATTGAGAAATGCACAAAAAGTATAACATTCCAAAGTATGTCATTTTCCTTTAAAAACTTACTTCCAAACCTATATGCACCTTAAGTGACTTGGAAAACATGCTTTTCACATTTTAAACAACTCATAAAACATTTCTCTAAAAAATCACAACAATTTCATGTAGAAAATAATTCTAAAAAAATGCTCATAAAATCATTAAAAAAACCCTTTCTCACCACACAATTAAAGTATATAACATGCTAAAATTAATTAAACAAGCAAATCAAATCATCTAAGAAATTATACGGCAAGGAACCACCTACCATGGGTGAAGAAATTGTCAGAGTTTGGTGCGAGATCTCAATAACACCTCAACCGTATCTCAAATAATCCCTAAAAAGGAAAGTTTTACCCAAAAACATTATGATCGAACCCAAACTCACAAGATCAAGCCCCCAAAATCAAAACCCTAGCTGCTGTAAATCAAAAACCTAAAGAAAAGGAGGCAAAACCCTAGATCGTAGGAGAAGAGGATTACTCGGAGGGGCGACCGCTGGAGGGAGGGGTTGCATGCCATGGAGGCACCGGTGGGGAACTCACCAAAAAGAAGGCGGTGTGTCAGGGGAGAGCTACACATGAAGTGATATTGGGGCACTGATGGTTCACATGAGAGGAAATCAGGGTGCTGGTGGTGGCTCACTAGAAAGAGAATGCCGAAAGTGAGGCTGACCGGTAAGGGGGAACGCGCGTGTGGCTAGAGTAAGGGGGGTCTGCGTCGAGCAAGGTAAGGGGGGAAGGGTGTCTATGTTGAGTGAGGTAGAGGTAGAGGGTTAGAATTAAGTTTTTTTTTTAAATTTTATTTTAGTTTTAATTTAATTAACTTATTTAAAAAAACTCATCGGTGCACAGTATGGGTCGGGGTGTGACAACCCGCGCTGCGAGCCTCCCTTGTGATCAAATGATTGAAAGGAAATAGAATGTTCCTTGGGTGGCCTAGGGGTGACTTTTTGTGTGAATTTCTTGTGTATATTTTATGTGAATGTGATTATATTCTTAGTTGGAATCAATTAGATCACCCCCACTTTAGTCATGACCTGAGAACCTGACATAGCTAGTGGATTTTTAGTAAACAGTTGCTACACTATATTTGGATTTATCTCTAGCTAGTGGCCCTTAGCATGGAAATTTCTTCACTTTGGGATATTACCCCTCAGTCAAAATAGGTATGGTGTGATCGAGTGTGTGGGTGAGAATGATTTCATTAGGTGAGGAATTCCTTTGAGATGACTCAAGATGTATAGTATGTTCTAGATTATTATACTGAGATCCTAGGTTCTCCCATGTTCTTTGTCACTTAGTTGTTTGTGGAAGATGATTTAGACTCCTCATTGGTTGGTTACCCTTGTGTGTTATTTTTCCATTTCCCTTGTTATGTGATCATTGATATTGCCTCCTTGTATGGTGTACTTTTGTGAAAGGTGATGTGCTCATTTTAGAAGGTTTATGAAAAGTGTTGAAAAAAGGTTTCATAATCACTTTACCTATTTTTAAATGAAAACATCAATTGAATCCTAAAAAAGAAATGATAGTGTATTCTTCTTGGAAAAGAATTTGGATTTTAACGGAAAAAGGGAAATGGACCATATTTTGTTTTAAAGTGAAAAATGTGTTTGAAAACCCTACTTTTATATATTGTATTTCAAACCTGAAATTGATGTTTCTTTATTTAAAGGAAATTCATTGGGAATAGACTATTCGGACCCACCTATTGAGTTTTAATACTCATTCATGTATTTTTTTCTTGTTTTTAGATTTTGGTGAAGGTTCCAGCTTGGTTTCAATCATCGTGGGCGATGGTTGGTTTTGGTATCATAGAGTGACCCTCAGAATCACATAGATATGTTTTGTTCATCAGGTTCAGTCTGGGTTTTGTTTTTTTTTTAGTTTTTTATATTTTTATTTTTTGTATAAATGATGTTCAGTTGGGAATTATATTTATTTTGTTCTACTCTATTTATTTATTTCTTTATTCAATTCATTTTATTAGATGAAATGGTTCCCTTTGTTTCTCTATTGATTCCTCAACACTGGTTTCCATCCCAGGAGGATCGGGAATGCCTCTCAGGCCTTTCTTAGGCTGACTTGGGTGACTGATTCGGGGTTGACCCAGGTTGGTTCATAACAAAATGGTATCAGAGTGAGGTTGGGTTATTTAGAGGACCTATATTTCAGAGTGTCCTTTGTTATTTGGGTTTTCAAGTCAGATGGAGTTGGGTTATCGAAACTTAGGGTGTAGTTATGAGGGAGTGTCTAGAAAACATTTTCGATGTCAAACCTCAGGTCTCCATGGGAAGTTAGTTTTTATTTAGGTTATCCAATTCTTTTTGGTTATTTGATGTTTGGGATATGAAATGGGAGTTGGTCCAGTGGTCTCAGTGAGATCGCAAGGCCTGGAAATACATTTGGATCTGAGGATATGGTCATGAATGACTCTCCATGACAATATCATGATTGTCATATGGCTTCAAACCTTATATCCAAGTCACCCATCGACACTAGTTTCCCCTTGTTAGTAGTTTTAGGTACCAATTGATTCTGAAATTTTTTAGAGAACCCTTGTTTTGAAATTATGAAAACTGGATTTTAAGTGGAAATGGTTTGGATTTTTGGAGAATGGAAAGAGAATTTTAAGATTTATTTTCAATAAATCTTTAGAAAAATAGATTTTCATAAAATGATATTTGGGTAAAATAGGGATGGGTTTAATGAGATTGGATTTCTATAATCAAAACCTAGGGTTTATCAAAAAAAATATTTGAAAAACATATATTTATTTTAAAAAAAGGGTTTTGGAAATTTTGTTTAAATGAGAAGACCTTTTTGACAAAATGAGTTTTTAATCAAATTATTTTTAATGAAATGAGGTTGTTGAGTTGATGGAAATATTTTGAATGGAATAAATTTGGTTTTTGGACAGAAATTTTGGGGATTTTATTTCTGAATGGAAATAAATTAGTCAAAGTGTGGATTTTGAAAATGGTTTTTGATTTGGAAGTTGTTGGTATTTTTAAAAAGGTTTTTTGAAATTTGAAATTGGAAGTGGATTAAGAGTTTGAAAGTTGGGTTGAATGTTTTATCTTGGAAAGTGGAAAAGTTTTTTTGGAACTTTTATATTCTTATAAGCACTCACATGCAAGGATGTGTGTGAGAATGTGGATGGTTGATGGTATGAGTGGATGGGTGCCTAGATTGGAATGGGAATATAATTGTGTGAGGATCCATGGAATACCATTGTTGAGAGTTCAACTTTCCAAGTTTTCTTTTTCATTTCAAAATTTTTCTTAATAGGAAAAGATGTGATGTTTTAAAAACCAGTGATTGTGTGGTGAATTTTATTATGATTTGGGAATTTTTTTTATATGGTGTTTTGAGTTTGAGAATTCTTATTGATGAATTGGTTTTGATTTAGTTCTTGGTTTTCTTATTTCTTAGTCTACACCCCCATAAAGATTCGATGGATATTCGAAGTGTGGCTATGAGTGGTTCACCATTGTTAGACCCTCCAATTGATTAACCCATATACTTCTTGAATTTTGGAAGTTGAATCCTCCTCTCTTTTATGGTCAAGAGGATCCTCTCGAAGCAGAAGTGTGTATGTGGAAAATTGAGAGAAAGTTTAGTTTCCTTGAGTTTCCAGAGTTTTTAAAGGTTAAGTTTGATATCTCAATGCTTAAAGATCCAAGTTGAAAGTGGTGGAAGTTAGTCTTTCAAACCAAGCCTTAGAAAGATCTTACCTGAGAGTTCTTCAAGGCTTTGTTCATCTTTCATTATTTCTGTAGGGTAGTGAAGGTGAAGAAGGGGATATAAATGTGTTTTCTACAGTAAGGTGATGGATCGGTCTTGGATTTATTTTGTTGTTTTTTTGGATATAGATCCTTACCTTCTATAGTGGGATACACAGACGATTCCTTAAAGGCATGACATTTTGAGAATGGGATTCATCTTGATCTTCAGTTAAAGGTGTCAGAGTTCGGTCTAACCTCCTTTGTCGACATGGTGAGGCAAGCTATTCATGTTGAAGCTGTGTTAGCAGGATTGCTTTAGGTGGTCAGCCTTCCTCCAATCTCTATAAGCGGTGAAGGCAATTCTAGTAAGGATTTGGGGAATTGGTCAGAAGCTATTGGTGCTTGTCACAGAATTATAAGGCCTCTAGATCCCTCATCAGCTTTCTCCAAGGGCAGGATCATGGTGTGTCATCGGTGTGGCAAGTCATATCATAATAATTCATCATGTCTAAATGATCCAAAGACATTCCATACCTATGGATGATTAGGTCACTTTCAATGGTTCTATCAGGGTGTTTCTAGGAATCAACTTGAAGATAGATCCACCACTTCAAAAGACACCCCATCCTATTTGTAAAATTAGTTTGTTATTTAGGGCTCAGTTTAAAGTCCATTTCTATGTAATTATTTTTTTGTTGTATTGGTTGTGTTTGATGGTGTTTTGCACTATTGTATTTTCTTTATAATGTAAAAGTGGATGTTTTAGATCTCCTGAGAACTTATGTTTTAATGGAAGTGTGTTTTTATTTTTCAAATTATGAAAATTTTCCATCTTGAGAGGAGGTGTGATCTGTTGTGTATCTAGTTTTTACTACCTCTATTTTGGGGTGAAAGAGGATGATGGTGTATATTCTAAATCCCTTCCTTGTTGAAAGTGACTTATTGGAACAAAGTGGTTCTTATGGTGTGTTGTGTTATTTTGGTTCTACCTGGGGTGCTATGTTTCCTCTCATTACACCAAAATAAGAAGTTATGATTGAGGATTATCAACCCCTAACTGCGAGGTAGTGGATACTTCAAGACATCAGGGCCCTATCCATAGGCCTCAGAATGAAGCTTGTGCACAGCCAGGAATCCCAGGGGTGTGGAATACCTTGGTCTAGTTTTTTCTTCAATGTTGGAATATAGAAAGTTTAAGTTTATTTTTTGTAGTTTCTTCATCTTGGAAGGCCCTATTTTGTGGTAAAAGGTTAAGAGTCCTCATTTTCTCATTTTGGTTCTTATGGTTTGAAATTTACTCTTTGGCTGTAAGAAGGCTTGGTGGTCTCATTTTCTTGATATCCTAGTAGTTGTTCCTTTTTAGATGAGAATCTAGGATTGGTTTTCCTTTGTGTGGTTAGCCCTTATAAGTTACTTTTGGTTTTGGTCTGTGCTCATATAGATATGGTAGTGTCTTATAGATATGATTAATCATGGATTGGTATCCATTTGTTTTGGGATTTTTCGTCGGGGACCCCTTGTGGTGGGGGTTGGTCTGTGTGGGGAGTTATCGTGTTGGTATGTGCGGGGAGTTACGGTGTTGGTATGTGTGGGTATTTCCCATGTTGGTCTATGTGTGAAGTTTCCGTTTTGGTCTGTGTTGGGTTTTCTCTATTAGTCTAAGCAGGTTTGTAACGTCCTGGTTCTGGAAGCCGCCTAGAGGCGTTCCGTACTCGGTTGGTCACATGGCCTCAAGCGCATTTCCCCAAACACCAGAGGTTGCTGACTAGTATAGAGGGCATTGGGTGTGATAGTGGGGAAACTATTCCCTCATTGGTAGAGTAACACAGTGGAAGTAAAACAGATATACAATAGCAGAAGAAGTGATAATCCATACAAAAAGAAACAACAAAAGACTAGAAATAATAAACTGGAGCACACATATATATATGAATGATGCATGATACATATGTCTAGGAAAACAACCAAACGAATCACAATGCTGGAATACAAACAGTACTAAACCAAATTACAAAAGAAAAACAAATGAAAGCTCCTAAGCATCACAATCCTCATCTTGGTCACATGCTCTCTATCTCCACAACACTCAAGTACCTGAAGTAGAAGGTCACTTGCCCTTATCTATACTTGCATCAATATAATATTTTTGGGCCCAAAAGCATGGTCCAAACATGGTGTGAGACTAAATCCCAGTAGGCAACCACACAAGATCTATGCCTAATAGTCAGTTAATATATGGCAGTTAATAAACAAAATAAGTTAGTAAACAAGGAAGTACTCAGAAGTAAACAATCCACGATTTCAATGCAATCAATTTCATATACCGAGCAATAGCTAATCAAAGCAGGAAAACAAAAACTGGTAACCCTCTGGGAAGTACTCACAGCCTGTCCCCTCTGGTCCTACCTAGCAACACAAGTAACTTTCTAGGAAGCACACACGGTCAATTCCCCTTATAGTATACTACACCAGGTTCTCACGACCCTGTGTAAGTAAAATGAGCATAGAAATGCAATACGACCAGAGTAAACCACAATAAATTCTTTTATAAACAGTCTACAGCATATCAAGCATGTCAGATAAAATAATCACTCTATCCTATAGTATTAGGCATGGGAAACATCAAGGAAACCTAACGGGCTAAACAGTACCAAACAGTCGTAAACAGAACATGCATGGGAAAACACTTCCAAATCATAGTAATCAACCTTATTCACATTCAATTAACCTCTACTCAATCATACAAGCATGGAAGGTAATTAATAGGGTTAAAATAGTAAACTCACATTACCCCATTCAAGGGTATTGGAAAAAATTGAACATATTACTCAAAGATTTTCAACAAAAAGGCACAAACCACCTACCTTGGTGTTGGGAGATCACTATACATGAACCTCAAACCTTGAATCACACAAGAACACAATATATCTACAAAATTTCTCAAAACATTCAGGTGAGGATAACTTGAGAAAGAGGAGAAATTAGGAAACAAAGCTCTAGCAGAAGGAAGATATTACGGAGGCGATCCCAACGCAATCAACGATGGTTGAATCAGATATTGGATGCTCAGTTGGGGGCTTGGAGGAAGATCATGGCCATACGGGTTCTCTCGGATGAACTAGGTCGAGATGAAGGCCTTTATGGTGATTAGATGTGACCCCGGTGCATTTAATGAAAAAAAAGAAAATACACAGCATGTACTTTGTAAGTACATGACTTGTACTTTCTATTTTTGTACTCCACTTTAGGCGGCCTCCAGGTCACCCCCACACAGCCGGGTGTGCGGCCATTACATGACCAGCACACAGCTTCATGCAGAAACTGAGTACACGGTGTGTACTCATAAAGTACACGGCGTGTACTCAAAAAAAATTCAAAAATTCCTATTTTTCTCAAAAATGACCAGAAAAGGAAAACATACATGAAAAGAGATCCGGGTTCTTACAAAATTCTCCCCTTAAAGAAATTCATCCCCGAATTTCCCTAGCAAGGCAGCGTAGAAGAAGAAACCCCAAACAACTCTGGCCACTATGATCATACATCTGTCTCCCTCTCCTAAGTCTCGTCCTGTACTCGCCCGTGTTTCCATAGAACTTGTACCAGAGGAACATACTGGCCACGGATAACCTTCTTACTTCGATTGAAAATCTAGATAGGATGCCCCTCAAAAGATTCATCCACTTCCAACTCATCCTCCTTGGGTTGGAAGACATGAGACGAGTCTGATAAGTAACATCGAAGCTGAGAAACGTGGAAGATGTCGTGCATATCCCGGTACCTCTGAGGTAACTTCAACTGATAGGCAACGGTCCAACTCTTTACAACACCTAAAACGGCCTGATGTACCTCAGAGAAAACTTACCCTATCTTCTAATCCTTATGTGCCCCAACCTCAGTGTGACACGCAGGAAAACCTGATCCCCGACCTCGAACTTCAGAGGTCATCTTCGCTGATCAGTATAAGATTTCTGTTGAGACTGTGCGGTAGCCATCCTCTTTTTAATCAACTCTATCTTCTCTGTGATCTCCTGAACAAGATGAGGTCCCAACATAGTTGCCTCTCCTACCT
Source organism: Viscum album (assembly GCA_963277665.1). NCBI lineage: Eukaryota > Viridiplantae > Streptophyta > Magnoliopsida > Santalales > Viscaceae > Viscum > Viscum album. The sequence goes on along the minus strand of OY728147.1, from coordinate 2,017,232,140 downwards.
CCATCCAACATAAGGGTGATCGGCATGACCTACCATACAAAGCCTCATAAGGTGCCATCTGAATAGTTTCTTGAAAACTATTATTGTAGGAAAACTCCATAAAATGTATGTGCTTCTCCCAAGAACCACCAAAATCCAGAATTCATGCTCATAGCATGTCCTCATGAACCTGAATCGTTCGCTCGAACTGGCCATCTGTCTGGGGATGGTAAGTTGTACTCAAAATTACCTGTGTACCCAAAGAAATATGAAGCCCCTACCAGACCCAAGAAGTAAAACGTGTGTCGCTATCTAAAACAATGGAGTGTGGAAATCCATGTAATCACACAATATCCCAAATGTACAACCGTCTAATCTCATCAACACTGAAGTTATCCTTGATCGGCAAGAAGTGAGAAACTTTCATGAGTCTTTCAATGACAAACCATACTGCATCATTACTTTAAGGTGACCTCAGCAACCCTGTCACAAAATCCATCGCAACATCATTCCACTTCCACTCGGGAATGGGTAACTGATGCAAAATCCCTACTGGTCATTGATGCTCCGCCTTCACCTGCTGACAGGTGGAACACTTCATGACAAAGCCAGCAACATCTCTTTTCATACCAGGCCACCAATATTGACGGTGTAGATCACGATACATCTTGGTGACACCAGGATGAACTGCCCAAACTGAGGAATCAAAGTCCATCATTATCTCTTCGTGTATTTCTACTGGCACCCATACACACCCCTAGAAATGCAAGATATCATCCTCGCCTATGGTTCAAACAAGAAGAGGGTCCTCTCCTGACACACTTTCCTGTAGGAATAGCCCTTAAGAATCTGATAGTTTCCTCATTCGCACTCGATCAAGAAGAGTAGAGGTAATAGCTGCAGAATAAAGAAACGTCTACCCCTATCTGTCATGCACCTCCAAATGCATCTCATAGAATAGAGGCATAAGCTGCCACTCACTGCTGGACTGCTTAAATTCTTGTATCTGAGTCCTTTTTCTCAACGCATCATCCACGGTGTTGCCTTTCCTAGGCGTATAGGCAAGCTAAAAGTCAAAGGACTGAAGGTACTCAACCAACATTCGCTGTCTCAAATTCAAATCACGCTGAGTGGAGATGTACTTGAGACTTTTGTTGTTGGTGAAAACCACAAAATGCTCTCCCAAAAGATAATGTCTCCAAAAACGTAAATCATGAAAAACTGCAGCCAACTTCAGATCATGCTTCAGGTAGTTCCTCTCATGTGGCCTCAATTGTCGAGACCCGTATGCAACGACTCCTTCCCCCTGCACAAGCACAACTCCCAAACTGATATCTGATGCATCACAGTAAATAGTATAGATCTTTCCCAGCTCTGTAAATACTAGTATCAGTGATGGAGTCAATATACCTTTCAGCTCTTGAATGGATGACTCACAAGAATCTAACCACAAGAACTTTTCACCCTTCTTAGTCTGGCCCGTAAGTGGTGCTGCTAAGCGTGAAAAGTCCTGTATGAAATTTATGTAGTATCCATCTAGGCCTAGAAAACTCTTCACCTCCAATACGTTCTTTGAATTCTCCTAGGAAACTATTTCTCTCAATTTCTCTGGGTTGACTGATACTCCTGGCTCTGAGATAACATGACCCAAGAAGTGAATCTCATCTATCCAAAAGTGGCATTTTGAGAGCTTAGGATATAACTGATGCTCTATTAGTGTACTTAGAACAATCTCAAGATGGGTAGCATGGTTTTTTCAAGTGTGAGAGTACACCAATTTATCATCCATGAAGACCACCATGAAAGAATCTAAGTATGGATGGAACACTCAGTTCATCAGTTCCATGAAGACTGCATGTGCGTTCGTGAGACCGAATGACATAAACACATAATCGTATTGACCATACCTACTACAGAAAGTTGTAAGAGGTATATCATATGTTCTAACGCGCAAATGATGATAACCGGATCTCAAGTCAGTCTTAAAGAGCACCTGGGCTCATCAAAGTTGATTGAAGAGATCATCAATCATCGGCAAGGGATATCAGTTATTGACTATCAATAAGTTCAGCTTTCGATAATCCACAAAAAGCCTGAGGGTACTGTCTGCCTTCATCGCAAATAGGACAAGTGAACCCCAAGGATAAGTACTGGGTCAGATAAAACCCTTAGCCTACAAATCCTCCAACTACTTCTTGATCTCATGTAACTCTGGTGTAGCCATCCTATAAGGAGGAATGGACACCGGTGCCGCTCCTGGAACAAGATCAATAGAAAAGTCTACCTCATGCTATGGAGGCAAACCTGAAAAGTCCTCTTGAAATACGTCCCTGAAATGATCCACCACTGAAGGAAAGTCCATCTGTGAAGTCCCCTGGTCATCCAGATATAGACTAGCAATTTGGGCTATAACTCCTCCCAACCCATGATGCTAGGGTCCCGCTTTTCTCGTCTAGACATCCCATTTTCCATTATAAAGAAAAGATCTACCCTCTGGTGATGTAAAACTAACCCTACGGTGATTTCAATTGATGAATTACTAGAAGGGAACTAACCAGTCCATTCTGAGAATGACATCATAGCATGTCATCTCTAGAACATAGAGGTACCATAAAAAGTGACACCCACCAACCTCTAGAGGGAACTCCTTAAAATGATGCAAACTAGCCATTCTAGTCCCCAACAGAGTGTCTAGTGTCAAGATATCAGTAGTAGAAAAGATGCAGATCCCAAGGCTCTCCACAATAGCAACAGATATAAAACTATGGGAATCCCCTATATCGAAAAGATGAGAAGCTAAAATTGAGGCAACTAAGATCGTACCTTGAACTGTAGAGGGTCTGGGATCCTGATCCTGCTGGGTCTACTCCACTGCAAAAGTCTGACCTACACCGCAACCCTGTGACCCTGCCTGACCACTCTGAGATGATCCACCCTGTTTTCACTGAATGCCTGGTGACTGACCACCACGGCCATGACCTCCACCTCAGCCTGAATGGTCAGAATAATTCCAGTTCCTAGACTAGTGGGAAACTGGTGGTGCTACTCCTGAACACGAAGTCATAGAAGAACCCTTGTCACCTGCTACTGGTGAGAATATCTGACAGAAGCACTAAATATTCCCCATCTTGCCGCAAGATCAACACTCCACTGGGTCCCTTGGGCAATGTGGATTCGTATGCCCACTCTTCCTGCAATTGTAGCACACCAACTGGCTATCAGAAGATGCATCTCTCCTACTCAGATCTCCATGTACAGTTTCCCTGTGGTGCTTCTTGCTATCAGTTGGTGGAGCACTAACTCTTGATATTGAACTGCCCTGGATCACAGCTCCAGAATCCCTCAGATTACGTTCCGTGATCAGCGCCTGGTTGACTATAGAGGATATAAAATTCAACTTGAATATGTTCACCTGGGATCAGATATCCTGCCTGTGACCATCCTCAATCTTTCGTGCAAGGAACAACTCATATCCCCCTAGAAAGAGTGTAAATCACTACAGCTCAGTGAAGTGAGAAGAATACTCCAAAACAGATAGAGTGCCCTGCTCCAAGTTTATAAACTCTCGGTCTCGATCAGCCCTCAAGGTCTCTGGATAGAAGTAGTCATAGAAGATGCGCTGAAACTCATCCCAAGCCATGACTTGCTAGCATCCCACCTATGAGATCACATCCCACCACCTCTTGGCGGAGTCTCGAAGAATTTAGGTAGCGATCTTGAACCTCCTCTCTGGAGTCATATCCAGATGCTTGAAGATCATCAGCGTGGATTCTATCCATGAATCTGCATCCTGGGGTCCTCCATCCCTTGAGAAAGTGGGAGGATACTGCTGCAAAAAGACCCACGTCAATTCTGCCACCGACGGGGCAGGAGGTGGTGCTCCCTGGAAGGTCTGCATTAACCTCATAAATCCATCCCAGAACTGTGCATCAACGCCTATGTCCAGAATGATGGCTGGTGACAAGACTGTTATAACTCGAGGATTTGCAAGTAGTCCCTGATCAGACATGTCTGGTGTCTGATCACTGCCCTGTAACTGGCGGACAACCGGAGGACGTCTTGGTGGCATGACTCTGCAAGGTCAAATGCACACCTTTGATCAATATTAATAGGGACTGAAACTTAGAAGTATAATAAGGGAACAAGAGAAAGAAATCATTCAAGTTTTTCAAAACATGGATACATGGCGTGTATAATGCCTACACAACATGTTCCCTTAAGCCCTTCACATGGGCGTGTACTCTTGCCACAATTGGTCATGTAACACCCCAAACACATGGAGTGTTGTCAAAACACATGCTGTGTACTTGAATTCCCTTCCCCTGCCTGAGTCCTTCTACATGACTAATCTACACAGTTCTTCTAAAACAAGACTACACGGTGTGTTCATTCTTGACACGACGTGTACTAGACGAGCTTCACCGACCCGTGTTGTTAGTGACATAGCCGGATACATGGATCACACTGCACGACGTGTTCCAGATGGACATGACGTGTATTAGAAAAGACTCAAATGACCCATGTTGTTAGTGACAGGGCCGGTTACACGGTTCTACAACACGGCATGTATATCTGGTACACGGTGTGTCCTACCAAAGATTACAAACCCCATGTCTTTGATCACACAGTTTGAGACACGGGTAGAGACTACACGGCGTATAAATATAGTACACGGTGTGTACTTATAAAAAACAGTTTCTTCCTGAACAGAAGAACACATGGTGTGTATTTAACATTACACGCCGTGTATTCTAGGTCGTTCCAGACAGTAAGCCTTAGAAACTACTCCAAAACCCAGAAAACACTAAAACGATCATTAAAGTGCCAAATTTCGATCTGTGAGGGCCCATACTCCCCAAGAATCAAATCTTGTCATCTTATACATGTCATAAACAAGGATAAAAGTGAAATGATCCACCAAATTCCGGTCTGTGAGGTCCCATAACACCTCAAGAACCAATTTTTGGCATTCATTAAAACAAAACCTTCACAATTTAATACCCTATCAAACAACAAGTATTCTTATCAAATAATCCATCACAACAGAATGCATATCTAGCACAACATCTATCACAACAACATGCAATTTCTAATGCACTCTAAATGGCATGGTGAGAATGCATGACATGTTATTTCTAGAAAGTGCCTATATGATGCATGAGATGGAATACCCTCATCTCATCGAGTTTCAATAGAAATAGAACCTCAATAACATCAACAATAACAACACAAAACATGTGAATCACCCAACGGTGAAAATCAAATCAACTGTAAAATTGAAAAACCAGAAAAAATTGCAGTAAACGAGGTAGATTGGATTTTCCCTATACAAGGGTTAGCTACTCTCGGGCACAGCTTATTACCAAGTACTTATTCCTTCCTATCCCTAACTATAGGCTCCAAATAGTAAGTCAAGAAGAAGTAAATCCCTCTGATACCACTTTGTAACATCCTAGTTCTGGAAGCTGCCCAGAGGCGCTCCGTACCCAGTTGGTCACATGGACTCAAGCGCATTTCCCCGAACGCCAGAATCTGCTGACTAGCAGTGAGGGCCTTGGGTGTGATAGTGGGGAAACTATTCCCTCATTGGCAGAGTAACACAGCGGAAGTAAAAGAGATATACAATAGCGGAAGTAGTAATAATTCATACAAAATGAAACAACAAAAGACTGGAAATAATAAACTGGAGCACACATATATAAATGAATGATGCATGATACATATGTCTAGGAAAACATCCAAACAAATCACAATGATGGAATACAAACAGTACTAAACCAAAGTACAAAATAAAAATAGATGACATCTCCTCAACATAGAAAGCATCATCTTGGTCCCTTTCTCTCCAGTTCCACAACACTCAAGTACCTGAAGTAGATGGGTGCTTGCCATTATCTATACCTGTAACAATATAATCTGTTTGGCCCCAAAAGCATGGCCCAAATAGGGTGTAAGACTAAATCCTAGTAGGAAACCACCACAAGATCTGTGCCTAACAGTCAGTGAATATATGACATGTAATAAACAAAAAGCAGGCAGTAAACAAGGAAGTACTCAGCAGTAAAAAATTCACAGTTTCAATACAATCAATTTCATATACCAGGAAACAGCTAATCAAAGCAGGAAAACACAAACAGGTAACCCTCTGGTAAGTACTCATATCTTGTCCCCTATGGTCCAACCTAGAAATACAAGCAACCCTCTGGGAAGCACACACGGTCAATTCCCCTTATAGCCTACTACACCAGGTTCTCACGACCCTGTGTAATTCAAACAAGAATAGAAATGCAATGTGGACAAAGTAAACCTTAATAACTACTTGTCTAAATAGTCTACAACATATCAAGTATGTCAGATAAAATAATAACTCCATCTTATAGTACTAGGCATGGGAAACATCAAGGAAGCCTAATGGGCTAAACGGGACCAAATGGTCGTAAACAGAATATGCATGGGAAAACACTTCCAAATCATATCAATCAACCCTATTCACATTCAAGTAACCTCTACTCAATCATAAAATCAAGGCAGAAAATTAACAGGGTTAAAACGGTAAACTCACAATACCCCATTCAAGGGTATTGGACAAAATTGCACATATTACTCAAAGACTTTCAACAAAAAGGCACAAACCACCTACCTTGGTGTTGGGAGATCTCTATACGTGAACCTCAATCCTTGCATTTCCCAAGAACATGTTATATCTACAAAAACTCTCAAAAAGTTCAACCGAGGATAACTTGAGAAAGAGGAGAAATCAGGAAACAAAGCTCTAGAAGAAGGAAGAGCTTACTGAGGAGATCCCAACGCAATCGACGGCGGTTGAATCGGAGATCAGATGCTCGGTCAGGGGCTCGGAGGAAGATCGTGGCCGTACAGGTTCTCTCGAATGAACTAGGTCGAGAAGAAGGCATTTTTGGTGATTAGACACAACCCCGGTGTGTTTAATGAAAAAAAAAAGAAAATACACGACATGTACTTTGGAAGTACATGGAGTGTACTTTATGTTTCCGTACTCCACTTTAGGCGGCCTCCAGGTCACCCCCACATGGACAGGTGTGCGGCCATTACACGACCAGCACACGGCTTCATGCGGAAACCGAGTACATGGCATGTACGCATAAAGTACATGGCGTGTACTTCAAAAATTTCTAGAAATTCCTCTTTTTCTCAAAAATGACCAGAAAAGGAAAACATACCTGAAAAGAGATCTGGGTTCTTACAAGGTTGGTTTAAGACAGTTAGTTCTTAATGGTGGGGAGACCCACCGCATATCCATTAAGGTTTTTTCTAGTTTTGATAGGTGATAGTTGGTTTCTAATGGTGGGGAGTCTATTCCAGCCTCATGGGCTAGTAAACAATCTTAGTCTCTAGTGTATCTTGATAATGGGTAGTCTCATTTGGGGTTGTTGGTTCTGAGTTTTTCCTTTCAAGTAAATGTTGGGTTTTTGGGGTACGCCCAACAACCTTATTTGAAACAAGGTTGTGGAAGTTGCAGCTTGAGTTTTCAATTGTCAGATCATTCAAGGTAAGATGCATGAGTTTTATTTGGTGGTGGTTGATATTTTCTTAAATTTGAGAAGATGAATTGTGCGAGTGTGTGAACCATTGTCTTTGATCGATCAACTGGAGATGTTGTGGCTTTCTAGGGGCATAAAGAGTAATGGTTGGTAGAATTTTCACATTTGTGATTTTATTTTAAGATATTCTTTTGTTCATTTTTGGTCTTGTGATTATCTTTGGGTTTCTGTGGGAGTTATTGGTGAAAATGGATATCTTTGGGATTAAAAGAAGATGATACAAAGTTTGGAAAAACCGTGCACCCTCGCTAAGGAAACTGTGCAAAAAATGTTCATTTTGAACATTGGTGACTGTATGGTTTGGAAAACTGCATAAGATAACTGTGTAGCTTGTTCCTCTTGGATAGCAAGGGACGCACAATTGCTGCATGATTTGGAAAACCGCATGGGATAACCATGTGACCTATACAAGTCATTAAAATTTTGAAATTCCCTTTCCACCATCTTCTAATTTTAATCCCAAAACACCCCATTTTCTATTATTCTAGTTTGTTCAACCTAGAGAGAGCTCCTCCCTTCCTCTATAAGCCTCATGTCCTCTCCCAAAGGTTGTATCTAGGTTTTTTTTCAAGGTTTTGGGGTGATTTCTCAAGGCATTATTCTCCTCTCTTCTTTATTTTCCTCCTTCCATTTTCTCTTGAGTTATTATTCTCCCTTGGTTGTGTGGATATATGGTTTATGTTTCTTTGGGTTTTAATTAGGGGTTTGTCTTTGTCTTTCTTGCTTCTTGTAACCTTCATGGAGTTGCTTCGGGTTGACATTGTTGAATTGTGCATGATTTGAGGTAGGTTTCCCTTTGCACTTGCCCATTAAATTTAATAATGATTTGTTTATTTCTTTTCACACATTCCTTAGATATTAAATAGTGATATATGATTTTTATAATAATTGTTTGATATTAAATAAGGTGGGTTTCTTGATTGTTTTGAAGTACATGACATTTTTTTGTTAATCTATGAACACCAAGCATTTGAGAAAATGCATGGTTGGATTTTTCAAGTGATTTGTGATTTTTAAATCATGGTTTTGGCTTGGTAAATGTGATTGTCTTATAAAATGATGATTTGGGTATCTTAAATGGTATTTTCCCTAATGGTTTTGGATTTTAAAGTAGTGTATATTTGATGGTTTGGAAAATGGTTTGGCATGTAATGATGGTGTGTTCCCCATTTAGAATTTTGATGAAAATGTATTTGGTTTGAAAATGTGGTGTGAGTGCTTAAATATAATTTTATTAAATGGTAGTGAAACTAAAAATGGTGTGTTTGAAACTTTTTGAAAGGTGGGTTTTCTTCATTAAAAAGGGTGGTTTCTTAAAGATTTCTTGAGGCTCATTTGGATCCTTTGTGAAGATGGTTGTCTTGAAAACTCTTCTTGGATAATTCTCTTGCCTTGGTTATATTTAATGTTATGGGAGGACCATTCTTGGAGAATCCCTTATGATTAAATGGTTGAAATGAAAATAATGTTCCTTGGGGTGGTTCGAGGGTGACTTGTTTTGTTAGTTTCTTGTGTATGATGTATGTGCATGTAATTGGATGCTTAGTTGTAATCGATTGGATCACCCCCACTTTAGTATTGACATTGGAACCTAGAATAACTAGAAGATTTTAAATTAATAGTCGTTTCACTAGATTAGGATTTAATTCTACCTAGTGTCCCTTAGCATGGACATTTCTTCACTTTGGGATAGTGCCCCTCAGTCAGACTAGGTAGGGTTCTATCGAGCATGTGGGCGAGACTGATGTCATCAAGCAAGGTATTCCTCTAGGATGAGTCAATAAGTATAGTATGTTCTTATAATGACCCATACTTTAAATACATTTTTATTACTTCATAATTGAAGCATACCTATTACAACATATAACAAAACCATGAAAGGACCATATAGGTATAGTGTCTTTAGAAACTGGGAAACATAAACAACTGGTTCATAAAATCAACTACATTGTCTCCCGTTTATTTCATAATATCTAGAGTCCCTTTTTAGAATATCCTACTTAATATCCTTCTTCTTGACCTGGGGAAAAGAAAACATACAAAAGGATGAGCTCAAATGCTCAGTAAGGGTAAACAAAAGAAATATCAGTCATATCATATTCATAAGAACATAACATTTTGAAAATATTAACCTATAAAAGAGATCATAATATCATGTCATGGGATAAATCATAGTAATGAAAAGTAATCCCAAATAATCATAACTTAAAACATGAAACTTTTTGTCATACACACATAATCATAGAAAATCATTTCATATTAGTCAAGGCTCATTGCCAAGACCAGCATAGAGGAAAAAGTCCATTACTGAACTGAGTTCACACCTCGTTCTAGTCCTGTATCACTGAACCGGTTTAACTTTTCGTTCCAGCCATGTCTATCTAATGAGATATAAATCTTTACCCAATGCATTGGAGGGAGATACAGGTTCCACCCATCTCATAATGAAACCATTCTTATGTGTGCCACAAAATCATAAATCATACATCATAGCATAACCCATGTAATAAAAATGGGATTCATAAACATCATTCCATCATAACATAATCCATAAAAGGACTTCATAAAAATAACTCCATCATAACACAATGAAATAAATGTAATAATAGGGATAGAAACATAACCCTATATTATCTTAGATGGAAAATAATTTTGATAAAACACTTGAACTCCATTCTTGAGGAAAATATCCTTTCTACTTCAAAAATCATTTTTCCTTTCTTAACATGTCATAACATTTTAAACTAAAAGAATTTAATTAAAAATAATCTTGAAAACTTATAAAGGAAGCTTCATGGAAATAATGTTATATTTAATCATAAAAATCCATTCATGCCGTATAAGTTAAAAAAGCATTCTTCACATACTTTGGCCAGAAAAGTCAAAAAGTACCTCATACGAAAAACGACAAAAGATTCCTTTCATATCTTTTACTAAAAACTCACCGAAGGGAAAAATTGGATTTAAACAATTGTATTAGGATAGAAATAATATTACATATTGAAGAAACATGGATGTGGATTATAAAACACACCCCAGTAAATACCAAAGTATAAACAATCTCGGATAAAAATGAGATTGTGAGATTTTCCCTTACCTTAGGTACGATATGCTTTGTACGTGTCCGAAACTCTTGTATAATGATTTAAATAATGTCATTGACTTATTCCAGAATCATACTCATTGTTATGATATCATATATTTTCATATTTGTATATTCTTAGTAGTAATATTTCATTGCTACTTGTTATTCGGGTGTTTATTGCTTTATGTTCTTATGCGTGTTTTGTCGAATAAATTCTTATTCCTCTTTATATGTTATAGGTACATCATTTACAGAATTGTATTAGTGTAATATATATCATATTCATTCATTCAATTCATTTATATAATCATTATTCAATGAAGATTATATAGAATGAGTTTCATCACATTGTGGAGACGGTAGGCCATATGTACGCACGAGCGATGATATCGTTCCCATGATCGTGGAATTGTATTGAAGTGTATGTATAATATTTCAGAATCAATACAACTTTACAATAATCATATATAGTTATTTATTTACACCATTATACCCATCCAAGTAAGGTGGTGGTGGAAAACATATTACACCATGGCGTGGAGACGGTATTCTGTATGTACGCACGCGCGGTGATTTTGTTTACTTTAGAATGGATAAGAGGTGAAATAGGGTTGTTTCATATTTATAATAACATATCAGTATATGAGGGATACTGATGTTATTAATTCATAATGAAACAACTAAAGAAGAGGGAGTAGAAGAAGAATTGAACTTGAAGAAAACGGTAGAAGGTATTACCTCTTTCTCGAAGTGCCTCCTTTAAACTTTCTCTTAGGGCACTAGAGTTGGTCTTTTGAGAAGACCAGTACCTCTAGTAGGTTTTTAAGGAAGTGGGGAAGTTAAATGGGCAGGGTTTTGCTGGGCTTGAAGGCTCAAAGTGGTGTGAGGAGGAGAGGGAGGAGAGGGGCACCTTTGGAAAGTGTAAAAATATTATTTTATTATAAACTTATCTTCGATTTCAAGAGGTGAAAAACACATTAATGTCGAAGATAAGATGACTCATATTCTAAATAAAATCATCCAATACAAATTTTACAGGTTTTGGATAATATTTTAATCATTACAATCTTATTTATTTAAATCATTTATTAATGAGGTAAATACTTCATCATTATTCTGTCATAAATAATTTAATTTATTTGCTATCTAAAAATTATAAAAAAAATATCATCATGTAGGAAATATTTTTAGATTTACAATGAATATTTATAGTCGAAAATATAATTTATATAACCCCATATAAAAATTAAGTACTAAAAGATTTTTGTTAATTTCAATTTTGTCTTTACATTAAATTAATTAATCGAAATTGTCATTATCACTACCAAGTGGCTCAATGGGGTCCCAAAATTGACCCAAGGATGCCCATGGTCGGAAAATACTCATCCAATAAGGTTAGGACAAGTGTCAAGGTAATTTTGAATTATTATAATATTCTTTTAACCTTGAATTACCCTATTTACCTTTAACCGCAGTAAATAAAAATTACCGTAGTTACTATTCATAATAAAAAAAAGTAACCTATTAACATAATTTGGACCTACTGATTCCAAATATGGAATCCATTTTTCAAAATTCAAAACACATAAGTTGCAGTAATTAATTTAAAATTAATCCCATTTATAAGCAAACGGGTTTTAAAAGTTAAAACATTGCCAAAGATTGAAATGTTTTTACCTATGAATTCAATGTAAAATTAATGATAATGACATAAATTATATTAAACGGTAAAAATATATTCTATTTATACTTTAAAACCATTAAATATTATAATTTAACCATATAAATTATTGCGATGAAAAAAGTTGTTTTTAATTAAAATATAGCGTGTTTTTACTATTCATCAAAATATGAAAGTTACCAGAATAATATGAAAAATTTATCCAAAGTAAATTTTTATATCATGATTCCAAATAAGAATTTTATTTTGTCAAATTAAACTTATAAACATTCCAAAAACTATATTTAAAATGGGTGCGCCATCAAAAGGCGGTAAAACTGCATTTTTTGAAAAATACTTCTTTTATCCGAAAAACTGATTTTGCTTTCGTACCTCATTCTAGAAAAAGTGTAAGATGAATTATAATGTTATAAAATTCAAAATTCAATTAATACTATTCATAAAAGATAGTTTATAATATAATAATATATTTTTGTTTAGTGAAACTCGGTATTGCGTACTACACACGCTATCGATGAAGGTTGCGATTGCATGTAACGCGAGCCAAGATAGTGTTGTGTGCAGTGAAAGATTCCTTTGAGTATAACATAATACATAAAAAAAATATACTTCTCATAAAATATCAGGGTGTTACATTCTACCCCCCTTAAAATGAATTTCGGCCTCGAAATTCGTCACTTCGAAAAAAACAGATGAGGATACCTCTCCCTCATCATATCCTAAAGCTCTCATGTAGCTTCTTCTAATTGGTGGTTCCTCCATAAAACTTTCACCAAGAGAGTGGTATTGTTTCGTAGGACTTTTACGCTACGATCCAGAATCTCTATCGGTTGTTCTTCATAAGAAATATCTTGTTCCAGCGGTACGACTTCTCAGCTGAGTACATGTGAAGGATCGGGTATGTACTTTCTCAGGAGAGATACATGGAACACATCGTGAACTTGAGAGAGATTTGGTGGAAGCTCCAATCGGTAAGCTACCTTCCCAACAAAATCCAGTATTTCAAAAGGACCAATATACCTAGGGCTCAGCTTTCCCTTCTTTCCAAATCTCATTACTCTCTTCCAAGGAGATATTCGTAAGAACACTTTATCACCCACTTCAAGCTCTAGGTCTTTTCTTCGGTTGTCAACATAAATTTTTTGTCGACTCTGAGCTGCTCTTATGTGTTGTTGAATAGATCTGACCTTTTCTGCCATCTCATCAACAAGATCAGGTCCTAATAGCTTTCTTTCCCTAACTTCATCCCAACAAGTTGGATTTCTTTCCATAGATAGCTTCATAAAGAGCCATCTGAATACTGGAGTGAAAGCTATTATTATAAGAAAATTCCACCAAAGGTAGGTGTTGATCCCAACCACCTTTGAAATCCATAGAGAAAGCTCTTAACATATCTTCTAGAGTTTGAATTGTTCTCTCAGACAGACCGTCTGTCTGAGGATGATAAGCAGTGTTGAAACTCAACTCTGTATCTAGAGTATGCTGAAGACTTCGCCAGAACTTCGAGGTAAACCTAGAATCCCGATCAGATACAATGGAAAGTGGTACTCCATGAAATCTTACCACTTCATTTACATATATCCTGGAAAGCTGATCTAGATAGAAATCTTCCCTAATAGCAATGAAGTGTGCCGACTTCGTAAGATGATCAACTATAACCCAGATAGCATTATTGCTTTTGGATGTTTTAGGAAGTTCAGTGACAAAGTCCATAGTGATGTTTTCCCGTTTCCATTCTGGTATGGGTAATGGTTGTGACATCCCTTTAGACTTCTATCTCTCAGCTTTAACTTGCTGACAAACCAAGCATCGAGATACATATTCGGCAACATCTCTTTTCATTCCATCCCACCAGAAGTACTCTTTCAGTTCTCTATACATCTTTGTGCTTCCAGGATGAATAGAGAATGCAGAAATATAATCCTCATCCAGTATTTCCTTTAATTCTGGGATGGGAGGAACACAAACTTGATTCCTGAACCTTATTAGCCCATCACAATCAAGGTTGAATTTAGGAACATTTCTCACCTTCTTTTGTAACTCTACATCTTCTTTTTGTGCCTCTTTAATCTTTACATGTATAGATGGTTGAACATTCATTTGATAAAGATAAGATTTTTCCCCTTCGATTATAATTACAAGATCTATACTTTGTAAATTCATAAATATTGGATCTTTTGTGATCCTCATCATGGATAAGCTAGCATGGTCTTGTCGACTTAATGCGTCTGCCACCTTGTTTTCTTTCCCATGGTGATAATGAATTGAGCAGTCGTAATCCTTAGTCAGCTCCAACCGTCTTCTTTGGCGCATATTGAGCTCCTTTTGTGTGAAAATATACTTTAAACTTTTATGATCAGTATAAATATCACACATTTCACCATAAAGATAATACCTCCAAATATTTAATGCAAAGATTACCATAGCTAACTCCAAATCATGAGTTGGGTAATTTTGCTCATGGATTTTCAACTGTCGTGAGGCATAAGCTATCACCATATCGTTTTTCATGAGAACACACCCCAATCCCTTCTTGGATGCATCACTATAGATCACAAACCTTTCTCCACTACAAGGCAGTGTGAGAACATGTGCACTAGATAACCTTCTTTTTAACTCCTTGAAATTCTCTTCACACTCTTCCAACCACATGAACTTAACTCCTTTTTGAGTCAAACTGGTGAGTGGATTAGATAATCGTGAAAAATATTTTACAAAATGTCGATAATATCCAGCCAAACCAAGAAAACTTTGGATCTCAGTTATTGTTGTTGGTCTTGACCATCTTTCGATAACCTCTGTTTTTGCTGGATCCACAAATATCCCCTATTTTGAGATTATGTGACCCAAAAATGCAACTTTTTGAAGCCAAAATTCACACTTGGTAAATTTGGCATAAAGCTTCTCCTTTCTCAAGGTCTTCAATACAATTCTCAAGTGATCTTCATGTTCTTCCTTGCTCTTTGAATAGACAAGAATATCATCTATAAAGACTACCACAAACTGATCAAGATAGTCTCTAAAGACTCTATTCATTAGATCCATGAAGATAGGAGGGGCATTAGTAAGACCGAATGGCATCACTATAAATTCATAGTGTCCATACCTTGTACGGATCGCCATATTTGGTATATCCTCCCTTTCGACCCTTAATTGATGATACCCTGAACGAATATCAATCTTGGAAAAGTATTGAGCTTCGCGTAGTTGGTCAAATAAGTCATCAATGCATGGGAGAGGATATTTGTTCTTGATAGTAATCTTTTTAAGTTCTCGATAATCAATGCAGAGTCTCATTGATCCATCTTTTTTCTTAACAAATAGAACAGGTGCTCCTAAAGGTGACGCACTAGGGCGTATGAATCCTTTATCAAGATTCTCTTAGAGTTTCTTCTTCAATTCCTGCAACTCAATTGGGGCCATTCTATAAGCTGTATTTGAAATGGGCATAGCACCCGGTATGAGTTCTATTGAAAACTCAACTTCACGATTTGGTGGAAGACCTGGCAATTCCTCCGGAAAGACATCATCAAACTCCCATACAATGGGTGTATTATTAATCGTGAGTTTCTATCCAACCATTTGAGATAAATAACCTTCATTTATTGGAATCAAGACCCATAATATGGAAGTAATTTCCTCTGGAAGGTTATATTCATCCTTGCATCGATAGACAATCATAGATTGATCTACAATATTAAATGTGATTTCCCTTCTTTGTAAATTGATATGTGCTCCGTAAAAAGAAATCCAATCCATGCCAAGAATCACATCAAATTCCACTATAGGAAGGATCGCAAGATTTGCAGGAATCACTTTCCCACAAACTTCAATCGGAGAAGAATTATAAACTTTTGATGCGACTGTTGTGCCATTAGGAGTTGTCACAGCTAACTCAACATATAATTGTTGAGGTAATACGGAGATACCCTTAGAAACTTCTTTAGAAATAAAAGAGTGGGTGGATATAGAATCAAATAAAACATTTGCTACTTTAGAGTGGATGGTAAGTGTACCTTTCACCACTTCGTTATCGTACTCCACATCGCCGATAGTAATTGCATGTGACTTTCCTTTGTCTTTGGCCTTAAGAGTTTTTTGACATCGATCATCATCAAGAACCCTTGGATTAGGGCATTGATTGGCATAATGCCCCATCTCCTTGCACTTGAAACATTGAAGTGTAGGAGGTGCATTCTGTGTATCCCTTTCCTTTTTCATATCGTTAGACATCTTCTTCCCATTATTTCGACATTCAACTTCCCGATGACCTTCTTTTCCACACTTAAAACATTTTCTTGTCCATTTAAGACAATTCCCTTCATGTTTCTTTCCACAATTTGAGCATAAAGGAAAACTCATCTTCTTTTTAGTGTGGTCTTTAGATTTTCCTTGGAATTCCATTTTCCTCTTCTTATCAAACCCATATGACTGATGGGTTACTCCAATATCCATCTCAACCTTGAGAGCACATCGAACAATTTCCTCGTAGCTATTGAAGTCCCTTATGGCTAATGCCCTTCGAAGACTTTGTTTTAAGCCACTAAAGAATCGATCGATTTTACTCTCAGGTTGGATAATAATTCCAAAAGCGTACCTCGCAAGTCTTGTAAAATTAGTAGGTACCAACCGATTCATCATCCTTTTGATTTAGTTCAAGAAACTCATTCTCCATATTTGTTCGAAGAATACGAGGGAAGTACTTATTGAAAAATAAGTTCTTGAACTCATCCCATTCCATGGACTCAATTTCATCTCTTTGCCTCATATTCTTGATAAGATTCCACCATTGATCAGCATCACCTTCCAAACAATACACTACTAAGATTACTTTTTCATGTTCAGAACATTGTAGAACTGGAAATATATTTTTAGTGGTACTAATCCATTGTTCAGCCACTAATGGATCAGAAGACCCGCTAAATGAAGGTGGACGCTACCTCATGAAGGATTCAACATAATGTTGCTCCTTACTTTGATCGTTTGGAAGTCCTGCATGGTTCATAGCTTGAGAAAGTTGTGTGATCATGGCTACAAGATTTTTCATTCCAGCTCCCATAACATTTGGTTGCTCAGGGGGACAATCATTGCATTTCCCATTGCATTCAGCATTAACACGGTTCCTTCGGGTCCCAACCTTTGACTAAAACCAAGAAGCATAGTGTGAGAAACACTAATCATAATAGGAAAACCACATAATCAAGAATAAAATTTCAATCTTAATCTCTTATCATAGGTTTTTCATGGCCATTTCTAAAACACTAAGATTGTGTTCTATGATTAGACTTATCCTTAGGGTACTTACTAGGGCTTTCACATCCTAGTTTCCAAAGGTTGACTATACCTTTCCTCTGATACCAACTATAACGACCCATAATTTACACACATTGTTATTACTTCATAATTGAAGCATACTTATTACAACATATAAAAAAACCATGAAAGGACTGTATAGGTATAGTGTCTTTAGAAATTGGGAAACATAAACAACTGGTTCATAAAATCAACTACATTGTCTCCCGTTTATTTCATCATATCTAGAGTCCCTTTTTGGCATATCCTACTTAATATCCTTCTTCCTGGCCTGGGGAAAAGAAAACATACAAAAGGGTGAGCTCAAATGCTCATTAAGGGTAAACAAAATAAATATCAGTCATATCATATTCATAAGAACATAACATTTTGAAAATCTTAACCTGCAAAAGATATCATAATATCATGTCATGGGATAAATCATAGTAATGAAAATTAATCCCAAATAATAATAACTTAAAACATGAAACTTTTTGGCATACACACATAATCATAGAAAATCATTTCATATTAGTCAAGGCTCATTTCCAAGACCATCATGGAGGACAAATTCCATTACTGAACTGAGTTCACTCCTCATTCCAGTCCTGTATCACTGAACCGGTTTAACTTATCGTTCCAGCCATTTCTATCTCATGAGATATAAATATTTACCCAATGCATTGGAGGGAGATATAGGTCCCACCTATATCATAATTAAACCATTATTATGTGTTCCACAAAATCATAAATCATACATCATAGCATAACCCATGTAATAAAAATGGGATTCATAAACATCATACCATCATAACATAATCCATAAAAGGAATTCATAAAAATAATTCCATCATAACACAATAAAATCAATGTAATAATAGGGATAGAAATAGAACCCTATATTATCTTAGATGGAAAATAATTTTGATAAAACACTTGAACTCCATTCTTGAGGAAAATATCCTTTCTACTTCAAAAAACATTTTTACTTTCTTAACATGTCATAACATTTTAACTAAAAGAAGTTAATTAAAAATAATCTTGAAAACTTGTAAAGGAAGATTCATGGAAATAATTTTTTATGGAATCATAAAAATCCATTCATGCCGTATAAGTTAAAAAAACATTCTTCTTTTACTTTGGCCAGAAAAGTCAAAAAGTACCTCGTACGAAAAACGACAAAAGATTCCTTTCATATCTTTTACTAAAAACTCACAGAATTGTAAAATTGGATTTAAAAAATTTTATTAGGATATAAATAATATTAAATATTGAGGAAACATGGATTTGGATGATAAAACACACCCCAGTAAATACCAAAGTATAAACAATCTCGGATAAAAATGAGATTGTGAGATTTTCCCTTACCTTAGGTCCGATATGCTTTGTATGTGTTCGAACCTCCTGTATAATGATTTAAATAATGTCATTTACTTATTCTAGAATCATACTCATTGTTATGATATCATATATGGTCATATTTGTATCTTCTTAGTAGTAATATTTCATTGCTACTTGTTATTCGGGTGTTTATTGCTTTATGTTCTTATGCGTGTTTTGTCGAATAAATTCTTATTCCTCTTTATAGGATATAGGTACATCATTTACAGAATGGTATTAGTGTAATATATATCATATTCATTCATTCAATTCGTTTATATAATCATTATTCAGTGAAGATCATATAGAACGAGTCGCATCACATCGTGGAGACGGTAGGCCGTACGTACGCACGAGCGATGATATCGTTCCCATGATCGTGGAATTGTATTGAAGTGTATGTATAATATTTCAGAATAAATAACACTTTACAATAATCATATATAGTTATTTATTTACACCATTATACCCATCCAATTAAGGTGGTGGTGGAAAACATATTACACCACAGCGTGGAGACGGTATTCCGTACGTACGCACGCGCGGTGATTTTGTTTACCGTAGGATTGATAAGAGGTGAAATAGGGTTGTTTCATATTTATAATAACATATCAGTATATTAGGTATACTGATGTTATTACTTCATAATGAAACAACTAAAGAAGAGGGATTAGAATAAGAATGGAACTTGAAGAAAATGGTAAAAGGTATTACCTCTTTCTCAAAGTGCCTCCTTTAAACTTTCTCTTAGGGCACTAGAGTTGGTCGTTTGAGAAGACCAGTACCTCTAGTAGGTTTCTAAGGAAGTGGAGAAGTGAAATGGGCAGGGTTTGGACGCGCTTGAAGGCTAAAAGTGGTGTGAGGAGGAGAGGGAGGAGGTGGCCTTTTATAAGGGAGGAGAGGGGAACCTTTGGAAAGTGTGAAAATATTATTTTATTATAAACTTATCTTCAGTTTCAAGAGGTCCAAAACACATTAATGTCGAAGATAAGATGACTTATATTCTAAATAAAATCATTCAATAGGAATTGGATAGGTTTTGGATAATATTTTAATCATTATAAGTTTAGGACAAGTATCAACGTAATTTTTAATTATTATAATATTCTTTTAACCTTGAATTACCCTATTTACCTTTAACCGCAGTAAATAAAAATTACTATAGTTACTATTCATAATAAAAAAAAATAAAAGTAACCTATTAACATAATTTGGACCCACTGATTCTAAATATGGAATCCATTTTTCAAAATTCAAACCTTACCATGGTTGGAAAATACTCATCCAATAAGTTTAGGACAAGTGTCAACGTAATTTTTAATTATTATAATATTCTTTTAACCTTGAATTACCCTATTTACCTTTAACCGCAGTAAATAAAAATTACCATAGTTACTATTCATAATAAAAAAATAAAAGTAACCTATTAACATAATTTGGACCCACTGATTCTAAATATGGAATCCATTTTTCAAAATTCAAAACACAGAAGTTACAGTAATTAATTTAAAATTAATCTTGTTGTTAAGCAAACGGGTTTTAAAAGTTAAAACATTGCCAAAGATTGATATGTTTTTACCTATGAATTAAATGTAAAATTAATGCTAATGACATACATTATATTAAATGGTAAAAATATATTCTATTTATACTTTAAAACCATTCAATATTATAATTTAACCGTATAAATTATTGCGATGAAAAAATTTGTTTTTAATTAAAATATAGCGTGTTTTTACTATTCCTCAAAATATGAAAGTTACCAGAATAATATGAAAATTTTATCCAAAGTAAATTTTTATATCCTGATTCGAAATAAGAATTTTATTTTGTCAAATTGAACTTATAAACATGTCAAAAACTAGATTTAAAATGGGTGCGCCATCAAAAGGCGGTAAAACTGCATTTTTTGAAAAATACTTCTTTTATCCGAAAAACTGATTTTTTTTTCATACCTCATTCTAGAAAATGTGTAAGATGAATTATAATGTTATAAAATTAAAAATTCAGTTAATAATATTCATAACAGATAGTTTATAATATAATAACATATCATTATTTAGTGAAACTCGGTATTGCGTACTACACACGCTATCGGGGAAGGTCACGATTGTGTGTAACGTAAGCCAAGCTAATGTTGTGTGCAGTGAAAGATTCCTTTGCGTATAACATAATACATAAAAAAATATAATTCTCATAAAATATCAGGGTGTTACAGTTCTATATTACACCAATCTCCTAGGTTCTCCCATGTTCTTTAGAACTTATTTTTCTGTGGTGGATGATTGAGATGACTCATTGGTTGGTTACTCTTGTGTGTTATTATTCCATTACCCTTGTTATGTGATCATTTACATTGAATCCTTATATGGTGTAATTTTGTGAAAAGTGATGTGTTGGTTTTCAAAGGTTTATAAAATGTGTTGAGAAAATGTTTTATAATCAATTTCCCTATTCTTAAATGAAAAAATCAACCAAATTCTCAAAAAGAAATGCTAGTGTCTTCTTCATGGAAAAGAATTTGGATTTGAATGGAAAAAGGGAAATGAACCATATTTTGTTTTAAAGTGGAAAATGTGTGTGAAAAACCTACTTTTATATATTTTATTTCAGACCTGAAATTTATGTTTCTTTATTTAAAGTAAATCCATAGGGAATAGACTGTTCAGGTACATCTACTGAGTTTTAACACTCACACCTATAGTTATTTCTTATTTTTAGCTTTTGGTGAAGGTTCCAGTTTGGTTTCAATATCCATGGGTGATGGTTGGTTTTGGTATCAGAGAGTGACCCTTGGGGTCATAGGAAGATTTTGTGGTATTTAGATTTAGTCTGGGTTTTGTTTTTTATTTGGTTTGTTGTATTTTCAGTTTTTATATAAACGATGTTCAGTTGGTCATTGTATTTATTTTGGGCTGCTCTATTTATTTCTTCCATTATTTAATTCATTTTATTAGGTGAAATAATTACCATTTCTTCTCTATTGATTCCTCTGCACTAGTTTCTAGCCTAAGAGGATTGAGAATGCCTCTCAGGCCTTGTCTTAGGTTGACTTAGGTGATATTTCAGGGTCGACCTGGGTTGGCTCGTGACATTGATGCATGTCGTTCAGACCAAATTCACCAACTTAGTTATATACCCACACCATACATGTGAACTAATAGTCTATAGGTTGATTTAATATTAATTTAAATTTACCATATTGGAAGAATTTCATTTTGATAGGGGTTTGAACATAGGTTCATCAAGGATTCTGTGGAATAGGTTTCCTAAACATATGTACTATGTGTCAAGTGGTGATAATTATATGTTTTAAATTTAGTATTAGTTTCAACATGTATTTTATAGCCATGGAGGACCTTTTATGGATTTATTGTTTTTATTTTCAATGATTATATTTCTCAAAATTACATTTAGATATAAATACATCCATGTTATAGTGGATTATTTTAATTGTGTTTCTTGTGATATGATTTTTTCAAGATGTTTTAAATAATCATTTTTCCAATGTGATGATTTAATTTATTAAGAATTTATTTTGATTTTCTATATGTTTATATTTTAAACTGTTCATGATTTAACTCTTAAAAAGACCTAAGAATTATAAATTAAATGAGTTTTTAAGAATTTAAATTAAATGATTAAATATTATCATGATATAAATGTATTTGAAAGGTGTAAGGTTGAATTTTTATTGATTTGAATGAGTATATAGAATTTTTGGGGATTACTTTTAAATGGTGATAATGTGTTTTTTATTTTTCATAGGAGAATTTAAATATTTTATAATTATATTTTATATAAATTAGCTATGAATATATTCATTTGTTTCATATCTCTATTTGTGTGAATTAATCTTAAATTACATAGGTGTATTTTTAAGATTTTATTTGTGTTAGGGATCACTGGTATGTTTATGTTTTATTAGATGTATATATTAATTATGATGAGTGTTTTTTTACTATTAGTTTTCTGGTTATTAGGATATCGTAATATTTGACAAACCCAATGATAATTTAAATGTCATTTAACAAGAATATAACATAGGTTAGATGGTTAGTTATAACGGTGAAATATTTTTTAAAGGATTATGATACACTTTATGATTATTGTGATTCTTTATTTTCATATACATATATCAATATATTTCTTTTATTTAGTCCTGATAATTTATTTTTTTAGTAGTGTTTGGTAAAAAAAGGATTGTATATTTTCATTTTTTTTTTCAATATTTATCTTTTTCTGAGATCTGTGTTTGGGTAAAATCATTATTTTCATATTTTATAGTATAATATCTTATGATTTTATATGTCCATATTTAATGATTTATAGAAATATATTATGGTTCTATTTTTAATTTTAATATGATATTTCTTCCCAACTCTTTTTTTCATTTGATTTTATTCTAACCACTTTATGAGCTATTTATATGTCCTCCCTTGCTAAGAATTTGATTTCCCTCCTCCTTTTGTTTCTAATTTACATAGGGAATCATATAAAAAATTATTTTTAGAAGGAATAAATTCTAGAGACATATTTGGGAAATATTATTGTTTGTTACACATGATTCACACTTTTGGTATTAGTAAGGGTTGGATCCAAGAGGAACCAATATAACAAGGGGTGTGATGGACAATGTGGTGATTGTCCCAATAGGAAATCAAATGGGAAGAGAGCTAGAGTGAAAAATATCATTATAATAATTACTCAACATTCTCAATAAATTAATAATAATATGAACCATTTCAAACTCCAAAATATAATAATTATGAAACAAATCATCATGGATTAATTTATACGGCAATTCCCTATAACCATTTAGGTTCCTCTAATCAACTAGTTATGAAGAAATAGATAACCATTTGTAATTTGGATGGTGAAGAAGATATATGTTATAACAAACCTGTTATATATTACACATTAATTCATTATTTATTACATAAAAGTACACATAATACAACCTGAAAGATTGATAAGTATAGTGTATTTAGGAATTAGGTATATAGAATAACATCATGGACATGGGATACAACAACATTATTGAAAACTTCCTTAACATGCTTATAAAATTCCATGGCTTTAGAAACTACACTCGATAACCTAGGTAAAAATATAAGAAAGGGTGAGATATAAATCCTAGTAAGGGAATAAACATGGAATAGGGTGACACATTTTATAAAATAGGTATATAAATGAATCTTAAAAAGAGTAGGAATCATAAATATGAACAATTAGACATGATATATCATGATAATCATAACATGGTAAATGTGGAAGCATCTTAAAACAATACATCATAAACATAGGTCAAGGATAACTAATAAGACATCATAATGGACAGAGTAAAATAAAGGAATCAGTTTCACTCTCTATCCCAACATGACGTATCAAATACTAAACATTATCCAATGCATTAGAGTGCTATATAATTTTGGGTGCACCTGTCACTTTCATTTCATTCTCATGCTTAAGTGTGCCACATAGATCATATAACATGGATTAATTCATAATAATAATTTATTCCATGATCAAGAAGTGTGGAATACATAAATGTAAGTCCTAATTCAAAGAAGTATAATTTTATAAATTTTAATAACTTTGATAAGAAATGGGTATGGAATTCACTACAAAATTGTTTTGGCATGGAAAACCGTGGTGAAATTTCGATAGCAAAACACCATTGCTTAAAAATTCATAAAATGGGTTGATGAGAGAGAAAGGGGTATCTAATAATTTTGAAATCAATTTTAAATTAAGGGGTACATGTAATAACATATCCCATCATTAGGAAATGAAGATAAAATACATAAGGTAAAGAAGAACTTGAATAAAGAGGAGAAAGGAAAAGATCCCTTACTTGAGTGTGTGACTCCAAATTCTTGGGATGGGCTTCTTGAGAGCTTGGGGGAACCTTGTGAGAATAATAGAGAGTGTAGGGAAGAGTATGATCATGATCTAAATAGTTTTAGTGAAGAGAAATGGGATTTTGGGTGGGTTTATATAGAAAAAGAGGGGGATTTATTTATTATTTAGGTTTTGGACTCAATATAATAAAATAACCAAAACCACAAACCATACCATGGTTTTTTCCGATGGTTTCTGAAAAATGGGAGTGTATATAATTATTTTATAAGTAAAAGGTCCTAAATTAATAAAATAATTCCCTTTCTTATGTGGAGGTGATTCACACTCTTAAAGAAATGATTTTAAAACCTTAAAATATATTAATGGTTTTGGGGGATTCATAAAGGCCTTATAAAATTAACCAAATAAACATAACATCACATTATTTTAAAGGAAAAACAAATATTTGGTCGTGGATACTCTTTATAGTATTTATTACATCACTTTTGGTTCATTATGATGTCATAATACACAAAGTATCCTTATATGGTATGTAATTTTTACCCAAAAATTTGACTGTCTCAAAAAATTATGAAAACTTCACTGTTGAATAATTTATAAATCATGATTCAAAAAATAATATTCATTTTATCTAAATAATTTTATAAAAATTTCAAGTTTTACTTTTAAAATAAAATTGAAATTTATTAAGAAATGATGGGTTTTTTTGACAATAACAGTTTTCAAACCCTTATAAAAATTACATTTGACTTCATAAAAATTATATGATCATTTATATTTAATAAAAATTATTTAATAATAATACTTTATTAAAATATTATTTATTTCAAAAATCCAATAATTAATCAATGTAGCTCCCCAAACATTTTATGGTATGTTTCTCTTAATACACTGTATTCATTAGATAACCTATTTCATGAATCGCTGAGCTTCTATGGAACAAAACTTGGTTATTTATATGGTATAGTCATAACCTAGACATTAAAATTAAATTTTCCACTTCTATGATTTGAATTTTGAAAATCGGACATACACGGTTGTGTTCAGGATGATATTTAGAGTCTGATAGAATTAACTTAATTTTCAGTGAATAGTAACCTACCCTTATGAATAGTAACCTACCCTTATGAATAGTAACCTACCCTTATGAATAGTAACTTACCCTTATGAATATTAATGTGAATATTATGAATGTTATCCATACCCTTAAATTTATAAATAAATTTAGGCACCTTAAAAATGAAGATGAATATTTTAAGTGTTTGTACTTTTCGATTAAATAATGATTTTAATTAAAAAATTAATTTATCATATTCAAAAAAATATTTTTGAAAAATGGAGTTCATTTTTGGATTCTACACATCTAAAAATGGTTAGGGAGAAGTTTTGGTATTTTTCTGAAGTACTTGAAATTTTGATGAATAGTAAGATACAATAAATTATGATAAATGCTAAATATTTGATTTACTGCATCATAGGTGATGTAAGGATGATGTAAGCACACATGGTTTAAACTCAAATTACATTATTACTATTTGGGATCACTTGAATCAAGACTATTCATAGTCTTGAGCAAAAATATTAAAATAATAATTAAAATAATGTAAAATCCCTCCTCCCCTCCATTATATAAATCACCCCTCACCCCCTCTTCCTTCCACACTACTCAAGCTTCAAGACTTGCATAAATTCTGCTCAAATATATCCCTAACCTCCTCCCCCACATCCAAGACCTTCTGGTCACACCAAAAGGCCAAAAAAGGCCTTAAGGAGTTTCTCAAGGAGGAGAACTCAAGAGGTGAACATCTCTTCTCTTTTCTTTCAATTTCTTTTACAAGTTCCATTATTTTGATGCTCTATCCTAACCTACCCTCATACAAATCCCATTATAATTCTATTACCTTACATTTACTGGATTTTCATTATGATAATGGAATATTTAATCATAATCTCTTTTTTTCCCTTTCTTTTATACTAGAAATGCAAACACTGTCCGAGATGTGTTAATTTATCGCACTCAAGGAAGACGGGTTTTCAATTTACATTACTATCTTCAAGACTGGTCATGAAACATTTTCAAAGGTTGAACTAGATCATAATATATTTATTTTATCTTTATTAATGTTCTGTAATCCTTACACAGTCATAATATGGAATAATGATATGAAACAAGTTCATTTTGCACAAAACCACCAAGCCAAATCCAAGCGTTTATCATCAACTCATTGAATGATTCATCCTCATGGTATATAACCAGAATCATTATAAGATAATTTATATCTCTATAAAGTCAATAATTTTATATATTAACAATTTTGGATGTTTAACCACATTTCAAATGAACTTCCATTCATGAATACAAGTAAATGGACCATGAAAACCAAGGAAGAAAATTCTTCTAAAACAATAAAATCGAACCTCTTAAACCCATCAAAAGGCCACTAATTAACCTAATAAGGTTATACCATATAAATTATATGTTGATGAGGTTATTTAATTATTAATTAATGAAGCTGAATTTTATTATTCAGGTCGTTAAGAAAAATCAAGAACACCTTTGAGCATAAGGTAAGGGATCCTCTCTCTCACTTTTATTCAAGAATCCCCCCTATGTTGTTTCCTTTTATTTTAAATTCCGAAATGATGGGGTATGTTTTTTCACCTCTACCATACTAAAATTATGATATATTAATTATGGTATATCCCTTTACCACTCATTAATACCTCACAAGAACACTCATTACCATGCCAAAATGTTTGTAAGGGTTATCTTAACTCAATTTCCATTCGTTGAGTTAAACATCAATGTCATTGGTTTTGTATTTTCTAGAATATGTGTTAATGACCTATTATTGTTTTATTATGTATATAAAATTTTATTTTTTGCTTTTATGTTTGTCACACATAATTATTTCATTGATTTGTCCTCAATCTAATGATACGTTCTTGGTAAGGGATCCTCTCTCTCACTTTTATTCAAGAATTCCCCCTATGTTGTGTCCTTTTATTTTTAATTCCTAATGATGGGGTATGTTTTCTCACCTTCCCCATACCACCCTTATGATATATAAATAATATTATACCCTTTTACCTCTCATTAATCCCTTACAAGAACACCCGTTACCTTTCCTAAATGTTTGTAAGGGGTTTTCTCATCTCACTTTCAATTCTGTGAGATTTCCAATGTTTGCCACTTATTTCTTGAATGTGGTGTATGTGTACTGACTTTTGTCATATAATATCATGATTATCTTTATATTAATGGTATTCAATGATTCATTTTATGGTTATTAAGTTTTGGTCCTGTGATTTGACTGATTACATTGTGGTAAGGGACTTTGTCTCAATTTTCTATTTCGTTGTGACTTACCTTGTATTGTGCACCTAATAATTCTTATGTGGTGTACCTACTGCCCATTTTAGATCACTTTTAATTTTAAATTATAATTCTATTAAATATCCATATTCTCATATCATGGATATCATTATTGTCTAAGTCGTATACCATTTTACATACGGTATTTATTTTAAATGTTGTTTTAACTATGGAAGTGTTGATGAATTTGTATCCTCTATTATATACAGATAATGTAAATTCATATTTATAATGTATTGAATCTATGTATAAATAATTATTTGGACATACAGTGATGGGCGGGGCCTGATATAGCCCCTCTATGCATCGACAGGTCTCATGAGACAATCATTTGGTGACAAGCCCTTCGAGTTTGTTTCCAAAAATCAGATAGGTTTATACCCATAGAACAAAACCATTTTAACAGTATTATGGTATCATGTTCCATATACATGAAATCCAATTAATAAACATTCTCTTTATTCATTATCAGTTATTACTATCCATGATTTTTTCACTATGACAAAATCTATGGATGCAGTTTCATTCTCAGTTTGTTAATGGTGTGAGTTTTTCATTTATTCACTATGCCAAATTGATTATGTCAAATTGTTTATGACTCACATATTATTGAATTCATGATTTCGCTATTTTTAAACCTTATTGATCATTTGATCTCACCCCTTTAATTTTTTTACCTTCAACAGGTTATGAAGAGGAGATCACTTAATGAGTTTCTGTGGATGCAATTTATTAGTTTTTGTTATGTATTGTACTTTCTTACCTTTTCCAATGTAATTTGAGTTACATATCTGTATCTTGTTTCTTCAATACTACTAAACTAATCATTCTTTCGAGATTTCATTCCTTATAACCATTCCAATATAACAAGTAATGCATCGACTCTGGTCTAGAGAGGGGTCAAGGTGTTATAGTTGGTATCAGAGGAAGTTTAGTAGGAACCTTGGAAACTAGATTAAAAAATATAGATTATGGAAAAAATACCTAAGGTAGTATTTGAGGACAAACATATAAGAACATCCTAGTATTTTTGTAAAGAATTGATTATGTGGATCCTTCTAGAAAATAAATCCATGTCTGGATACAAACAGGTATAGGTGGCTCTAGAACAGATGTACCTAGGAGTGAAAACTCCGACAAGGAGTTTTGGGCTTGACCTGGGGTATCCTGATACATGAAAATGGGCCTTGTTACACTCTTGGTATTGAAACTCCTAGGGGATATGCTTAGGATAATTCACATTTTCTTTACAAGCCATTATGAAGGAGTTTAATGTAAATTTTTTCTTAGAGAAACCATATTTATGAGATTAACTATGCATAGAATTTCAATCTATGTTAAGTGATTTTATATTTTAGATTTATAAACTAATCTAGTGTGTGCCATTATTTAGAAATGGTTCCTAATGGAAGAAGGGGATTCAATACTCGTGGACAATATAGGGATTTCCCCACTGAGCAATTCAACACAGTCAATGTCAAAGCAGATCATATTATGACCATATTGGGACAACTTACTCAGGTCTTGATGAATAACCATACTACACCTGTGTTGGATCGTTTCATGAAGTATAAGTCCCCATATTTTAGTGGGACTACTAATCCGATGGTAGCTGAGCAGTGGATCAAGTCCTTTGAAAAGATATTCATGGCATTAAGATTCAATGAAAATGAAAAGGTAGTGCTGAAAGTATATTGTCTCAAGGGTGACGCAGATCAATGGTGGTCTTTGATCCAAAATACCATGGGGGAAGAAGAAATAGAAGATATGTAATGGATGACTTTTAAGGAAATATTATTCTAAAAATATTTCCCTCATGAGCAACGAACCGAAATGTAGAGGAAACTCCTCTGCTTAAGGCTAAGGGAAGAAGATAGTGTTGCAGAGTATGAGGATACCTTCACAAGGCTAGCCAGGTATGCCATAGATTATGTACGTGACACAGAAGACAAGATTGATCATTTCCTTGAAGGTATTAAGCCAAGTATTATAAGGGAACTGGATTCTCAAACATTTTCATCGTATGATGAAGTTGTATCAAGTGCCATAAAAATAGAGAAGGAATTTTCTAGAACAAGTTTGTTCAAGAGAAACCAAGATAAGAAGTGGTACTCTAATAACCAAGGAAAAGGTGAATCACCAAAGAAGAACAAGGTAATGAAGCAATTCCCATTATGAGAGAACTGTAGAAAGAATAATCTTGGGAAATGCTTGAAAGGCATGGGAGTCTTCTATAAGTGTGGATAAAAGGGTCATCGATCTAATGAAAGCTTATGCAATTACAACCGTGGAGGTTGATGTTTCTAATGATGTGGTGGTAGGTACTTTAATTATTTCCTTAAACTTAGCCAACACTTTATTTGATTCT
Organism: Viscum album; assembly: GCA_963277665.1. Taxonomy (NCBI): domain Eukaryota; kingdom Viridiplantae; phylum Streptophyta; class Magnoliopsida; order Santalales; family Viscaceae; genus Viscum; species Viscum album. The sequence continues at coordinate 2,017,201,534 of OY728147.1, read as the reverse complement.
AGATCATCGCATTCATTTATATCTTCCCAGTTTTCTAAGAAAATTATACATGTCCAATTTGATTTAATAAAGGAGTTGTCAGTCAAAACTCCTAGGGGATGTATCATTGCAATAAAGGCATATCGATTAGTCCCCCTTAGGACACATAAATGTGCTTTAGTTTCTAACCTTATTATCATACCAATGACTAAATTTGATATAATTCTCAGCATGAATTGGCTTTCAAATTATGATGCAAAGATTTATTGGAAGAAAACAGAAGTTACAATTTTTGAAAATGGTGTACAATCCCTTATATTTATAGTAGAAACATATCCATATGATTCTTATCTATATCCACCCCCAGTAGCCCTACTAAATGAAATTCTTAGAGTGGAAGAGAAAAAAAATATATGGGTGAGGAAAGAAATTTTCAAATTGAAGATGTACATATAGTACAAGAGTACATTGATGTATTTCCAGAGGATTTACCTGGAAATCCTCCAGAATGGGAAGTTGAGTTCTCTATAGATTTAATTACTGGTATAATACCTATATTAAAGACTCCCTATAGAATATCCACTGTGGAGTTAGTGGAGCTAAAGAAACAACTATAGTAATTGAGTGAAAAATAATTTATTAGACCTAGTTTTTCTCCATGGGGATCCCCAGTCATCTTTGTCAAGAAGAAAGATGGATCCATGAAGCAATGCATTGATTACAGGGAAATCAATTCTATTACAATAAAGAATAAGTATACTCTTCCACTAATTGATGATTTATTTGATCAAATTCATGAAGCATAATACTTTTCAAATATTGACCTTGGATTTGGATATCATCAGCTACGTGTGAGGAAAGAAGATATTCCAAAGACAACATTTTGAACCAGGTATGGGCATTACGAGTTTACAGTGATTCCCTTTGGACTCACTAATGCTCCATATATTTTCATGGATTTAATGAATATAGTTTTAAAGGAATATCTTGATAACTTTGTTGTGGTATTAATCGATGACATCCTGCTATAATCCAAAAGCTATGAAGACCATGAGAATCACTTATGGATCATTTTGAAACCCTTAGAAGAAATGAATTATATGGGAAGTTTAGAAAGTATGAATTCTGGATTCAATCAGTTTCCTTTCTAGGCCATATTGTCTCTAAGGATGGAATCCTATTTGATCCTGCGAAGACAAAGGCAATCCAAGAATGGCCCAAGCAGACGAACATAACCAAGGTATGCAGTTTTATTGGCTTAGCAGGTTATTATCGACGTTTCATTCAGAATTTCACCCGACTGGCTAACCCACTAACCAAGCTCACACATAAAGGGGTTAAGTTTTTATAGAAGAAAGAATGTATAGAATGATTGGAACAATTGAAAATAAGATTGGTCAATGCTCTAATTTTGACTCTTCCATCTAGAAGTGATGGAATTGTAATATACAGTAATGCATCAAAGAATGGGCTAGGTTGCGTCCTTAAGTAAAATGATAAATCTTTTTCTTATGCATCAAGGAAGTTGAATACTCATGAGAAAAATTATCCAAATCATGATCTTGAGTTAGAAGCTGTAATATTTTCTCTGAAAATATGGAGGCATTATCTTTACTGTAAAAAAATGTGAGATATACACAGACCACAAGAGTTTGAAATATATTTTCACACAAAAAGAACTCAACATGAAGCAAAGAAGATGGCTCTAGTTACTCAAAGATTATGATTTTTCAATACACTACCACCCAGGAAATGCAAATAAGGTGCTAGATGCATTAAGTAGGAAAGATCATGGACTCCTGACCCAAATGAGGATTGAAAGAGATCCTATATTCATGGATCTAATAAGGATGGATATGGGAATTGTTAAGGAAGAGGAAACATCTTTCCTCTTTCGATTTCTAAACCATCTTCACTAGAGAAGATAAAAAGCTCTTAATCTAATGATGAATATCCACACAAGAAAATTAATTCTGTTAAGGATGGGAGATTGGAAAACTTCGTGTATGAAGAAGGAGTTCTGAAATTTGGGAAGAGGTTATGTGTTCTATCAGTACCCGAGCTAAAAAGGGAACTATTAGAAGATTCTCATAGCTCAAATTTATCTATACACCCAAGTAGCACAAAGATGTATAGAGATACGAAGGAATATTTTTGGTGGGATAATATGAAGCAAGATATTGTTGAATACGTGTCAAGGTGCCTAGTTTTTCAACAAGTGAAGTCAGAGAGAAAACATCCTAGAGGGGTGATGAAACCTCTACCTATTTCTATGTGGAAGTGGGATGACATTACGATGGATTTTGTCACCAGACTACTAAGTATTCCTAGAAGGAATGATGAAATATTGATAATTGTTGATCATCTCACAAAATCAGCACATTTACTTGCAATAAGGGAGGATTTACCACTTGAGAGCCTAGAAAGACTTTATATTAATGAAGTTTTAAGACTTCATGGTGAACCACTATCGATTTTTTCTGATCAGGACCCTCAGTTTACATTAAAATTCTGGAAAAGTCTCCAGAAGTCTTTGAATACTGAGCTTCGTATGAGTACTAATTATCACCCCTAAATCAATGGGAAGTCTGAAAGGACTATTAAAACATTGGAAGAAATGTTGAGATCATGCTATCTTGAATTCCAAGGTATGTGGGATCAATACTTTCCTTTAGTGGAATTTTCCAACAACAATAGTTTCCATTCTAGTATTCAAATGGCGCCATATGAAGCATTATATGGAAAGATATGTCTAACTCCAACTTTTTGGGACGAAGTTGGTGAGAGGAAACTTATAGTCCCAAAAATTATTGAAGAGACAGTGATACAGGTAAAGACAATTCAATCCCGTATTAAAGAATCCCAAAGTAGGCTGAAGAGTTATGCTGAAAACTGGAGAAAATTTTTGGAATTCCAAGTGGGAGATCATGTCTTTCTGAAAGTATCTCTATGGAAGGGTATCTTTATGTTTGGTAAGAAAGGGAAATTGAGTCCTAGGTATATTGGAACATTTGAAATTCTGGAATGAATCGGAGTTGTAGCTTACCATTTAGCAATGCTGCCAAGTCGCTCCAAAGTTCATGATGTGTTCCACATGTCATTGTTAAAGAAATACATGTCAGACCCAACACATGTACTCACCTATGAATAAATAGAGATGGAACCTGATTTTTCATACTGTGAAGAGTCTATCAAGATTCTTGACACAAGGGAGTAGGTATTGAGAAATTAGAAAACTCACCTAGTAAAGTTTCTTTAGAGAAACCGTAATACGGAGGAAGCAACGTGGGAACCTGAGGATGTTATGAAGAAGAACCACCCACATCTTTTTGAAGGTCTTTATAAATGAAAAATTTTGAGGACAAAATTTATGAAGGAGGGAATAATGTAGCACCCCAAACATTTTATGGTATGTTTCTCTTAATACATTGTAATAATTTTATAGCCTATATTTCATGAATCATTGAGCCTCTATGGAAAAAAACTTTGTTATTTATATGGGATAGTCATAACCTAGCCATTAAACTAAAATTTTCCAGTTTTGTGATTTGAATTTTGAAAATACGACATACATAGTTGTGTTTCAAATGATATTTAGAGTATGATAGAATTAATTTAATTTTTGGTGAATATTAACCTACCCTTATGAATAGTAAACTACCCTTATGAATAGTAACTTAACCTTATGAATAGTAATATGACTCTTATTAATGGTATCCATACCCTTTAATGTATAAATAAATTTAGGCACCTTAAAAATGAAGATGAATATTTTAAGTGTTTGTACTTTTTGATTAAATAATGATTTTAATTAAAAATTTAATTTTCCATATTTAGAAAATTATTTTTGAAAAATGGAGTTCATTTTTGCATTCTACACATCAAAAAATGGTTAGGGTGAATTTTTGGGATTTTTCTGAAGTACTTGAATTTTTTATGAATAGTAAAATATGATAAATTACGATAAATGATAAATATTTGATTTACTGCATCATAGGTGGTGTAAGGATGATTTAATCCCACTTGGTTCAAACCCAAATTCCATTATTACTATTTTGGATCAAATGAATCAAGACTATTAATAGTCTTGAGAAAAAATATTAAAATAATAATTAAAATAATGTAAAATCCCTCCTACCCTCTACTACATAAACCACCCCTCACCCCCTCTTCCTCCCACACCACTCAAGCTTCAATAATTGACTAAATTCTACTCAAATAGATCCCTAACCTCTTCTGGTCTCACCAAAAGGTAAAAAACAAAGTCCATAAGGAGTTTCTCAAGGAGGAGTACTCAAGAGGTGAACCTCTCTTCTTTTTTCTTTCAATTTCTTTTACAAGTTCCATTATTTTGATGCTCTCTACTCACCTACCCTCATCTAAATTCAGTACCCTACTTGTACTAAATTTTCATTATGCTAATGTAATATTTCATCATAATATCTTTTTTTCCTTTCTTTTATACTAGAAATGAAAACACTGTCTGAGATATGTTAATTTATCACACTCAATGAAGACGGGTTTTCAATTTACATTACTATCTTTAATACTGGTCATGAAACCTTTTCAATGGTTGAACAAGATCATAATATATTTATTTTATCTTTCTTAATGTTCTGTAATCCTTACAAACTCATAATATGGAATAATGATACCAAATAAGTTCATTTTGCACAAAACCTCCAAGACAAATCCAAGCGTCTATCATCAACTCATCGAAGGATTCATCTTCATGGTAGATAACCATAATAATTATAAGATAATTTATATCTCTTTAATTTAACTAATTTTATATATTAACAATTCTAGATGTTTAACCACATTTCAAATGAACTTTCATTCACGAATACAAGTAAACAGATCATGAAAACCAAGGAAGAAAATTCTTCCAAAACGATAAAATTGAACCTCTTAAACCCATCAAAAAGGCCATTAATGAACCTAATAAGGTTATACCATATCAATTACATGTTTATTAGGTTATTTAATTATTAATTAATGAATATGAATTTTATTATTCTGGTTGTTAAGAACAATCAAGAACACCTTTGAGCACAAGGTAAGGGATCCTCTCTCTCACTTTTATTCAAGAATCCCCCCTATGTTGTGTCTTTTTATTTTAAATTCCTAAATTATGGGGTATGTTTTTTCACCTCTCCCATACTTTCCTTATGATATATAAATTATGGGATAGACCTTTACCTCTCATTAATCCCTCACAAGAACACCTGTTACCATGCTGAAATGTTTGTAAGGGTTATCTTAACTCAATTTCCATTCGTTGAGTTAAACATCAATGTCATTGGTTTTTTATTTTCCAGAATATGTGTGAATTACCTATGATTGTTTTATTCTGTATATAAACTTTTATTTTTTGGTTTTATTCTTGTCACACATAATTATTTCACTGATTTGTTCTCAATCTAATGATACGTTCTTGGTAAGGGATCCTCTCTCTCACTTTTATTCAAGAATTCACCCTATGTTGTATCCTTTTATTTTTAATTCCTAATGATGGGGTATGTTTTCAAACCTTACCCATACCTCCCTTATGATATATAAATAATGTTATAACCCTTTACCTCTCATTAATCCCTCACAAGAACACTTGTTACCTTGCCAAAATGTTTGTAAGGGGTTTTCTCATCTCACTTTCATTCCCATGAGATTTCCAATGTTCACCACTTATTTATTGAATGTGGTGTATGGGTACTACCATTTGTCATATAATATCATGATTCTATTTATATTCATGGTATTCAATGATTCATTTTATTGTTATTAAGTTTCGGTCATATGATTCGACTGATTACATTGTCGTAAGGGACTTTGTCTCAATTTTACATTTCGTTGTGAATTACTTTGTATTGTGCACATAATAATTCTTATGTGGTGTACCTACATCCCTTTTGGGTTCAATTTTCATTTGAAATTATAATTCTATTAAATATCCATATTCTCATATCATGGATATGATTATTGTCTATGTCGTATACCATTTTACATACGGTATTTATTTTGAATGTTGTTTTAACTGCGGAAGTGTTGATGAATCTGTATCCTCTATTCTATATGGATAATTTAAATTCATATTGATCATGTATTGAATCTATGTAAAAAATAATTATTTGGACATTTAGTGATGGTAAGGGCCTGCTATATCCCCTCGATTCATCGACACGTCTCATGTGACAATCAGTTGGTGACAAACCCTTCGAGTTTATTTCTAAAAATCAGACGGGTTTCTACCCACATAACTAAACCATTTTAAAGTTATTATGGTATCATGTGACGGATACATGACATCCAATTAATAATCATTCTCTTTATTCATTATCAGTTATTACTATCCATGAGGTTTTCACTACAACAAAATCTATGGATGCAGTTTGATTCTCAGTTTGTTAATGGCATGAGTTTTTCATTTATTTACTATGCCATATTTATTATGTCAAATTGTTTATGACTCACATATTATTGAATTCTTGATTCTGCTATTTTTAACCCTTAAAAAGCATTTGATCTCACCCCTTTCATTTGTTTACCTTCAGCAGGTTATGAAGAGGAGATCACTTATTGAGTTTCTGTGGATGTAGTTTATTAGTTTTTGTTATGTATTGTACTTTGTTACCTTTTATAATGTAATTTGAGTTACATTTGTGTATCTATTTTCTTCAAGACTACTAAACTGATCATTCCTTAAGGATTTAATTCCTTCTAACTATGCCAATATAACAAGTAATTCATTGGATTCGGTCTAGAGAGGGGTCAGGGTGTTACAATCAAAATAAATTCCTTAATTGAATTTGAATATTAACCAAAATACTATTTGGGTTTTATTGAATCAAAATAAAAAAAATATAAAATTAAAATAATAGGATGAAAATATATTCATTATTATATAAAAAACAATGTACATGATCATATTTCTTGGGTCTTATACATATCCCTTTAATACAACAACAAATCCCTAAGGGTACGGTGTGTGATAGTGTAATTTTATGGGATGGTTCAGCGAACATGGTTTGGGTCGTGATCTTAATGAGCTTGAACTTATCCCATAAATAATTTTTCTCATACTTAAGTTGTTGGATATCATCTTGGGATTAGTCAAGTAAAAATCCCAATGATTCTATCTCCCTTGGAATCTCTGATAAATGGTCTTTATAGGGTACGATCCTATTGGCTAAGGCCATCACTTCCTTTTTCTGTGTCAATTATATTTGTCAAAACCATATGTTTATACTAATCATGTGATCATTATTAAATGGCTATATTATCAATGGTAAAGATAATTCATGGTGTTTTAAATCCAATTTGATATAATAAAACAAAATAAGTGCATGTGTTTTCTATAACCATATTAAATAATAATACATTTAATTAAAATGGGAATTTTCTTTAAAACATTTCAGGTCCTTACAATCTCCCCCCCCCTTAAGAAATTTCACTATCGAAAGTTTTATTTTCCACACTAAAACAGATTAGGGTAACTCTATTTTATCACCTCATCCAATTCCCACATTGCTTCTTAAAATTTGTGGTTTCTCCACAACACTATGACACAGTGCATTGTCTTATTTCGTATAACTTTTTCTCTATGGTGTAAGATCTTTAACGATTTATCTTTATAGAAAAGATCATTATCCAATGGAACCACCTCTGGATTGAGTATATGTGAGGGGTCCGGTATGTACTTTCTTAAGAGGGATAGATGGAATTCATCATGTACTTAAGATGGGTTTGGTGGGAGTGATAGTCGATAGGCCACCACTACGATACAATCAAGGATCTTAAAGGGGCTTATGTATCTTGGACTAAGCTCTCCCTTCTTCCCAAATCTCATCACTATATTCCATATAGATATGAGTAGTAATAACATGTCTTCAGCACAAAAATCTAGGTCTCATCAATGATTTTTATCATAGATATTTTTGTTGACTTTGAGTAGCCTTGATGTGTTGTTGAATGGTCTTGAACTTTTCCACCATTTCCTCGACCATTTTAGGACCTAGCAGTTTGTGTTCCCCAACTTCATCCCAATATGTAGGTGTTCTGCACCTCTTCTCATAAAGATATTTATAGGGATCCATTTGGATGCTTGAGTGGAAACTATTGTTGTAAGAGAACTCTACGAGAGGCAGATGTTGGTCCCATCTTCCTTTAAAGTCCATAGAACATGCTCTCAAAATGTCTTCCAGTGTATGAATATTCTTCTCATACTGGACATCATTTTGAGGATGATAAACTATATTGAAGTTCAGATTAGTGTTTAGATCATGTTGGATACTTTTCAAGAACTTGGCGGTAAATCTAGGATCTTGATCAGATACAATCGATAGTGGTACTCCATGTAGCCTTACCACATATATGAAGTATATCCGTGCAAGTTGATCCAGTGAGAATTTCTCTCGAATTGAGATGAATTGAGATATCTTTATAAGAAAATCCACAACCACCCATATTATATTGTTTCCCCTGTATGTCTTTGGAAGTCTGATGAAAAATTCCATGGTAGTGTTTTCCCATTTCTATATTTGTATGGGTAATTATTGCATCATATTCTTAGAATTCTACCTTTTATCCTTCACTTGCTGATATACCAGGCACTTTGATGTATATTCAATGATCTCCTTCTTTATATTGTCCCACCAATAGTGCTTTTAGAGATCTCAATATATCTTTGTGATTCCTGGGTGAATGGATAATGTCAAACTATGTGCATCATCTAATAGTTCCTTCTTTAACTCAAGATTTGATGGTACACATAGTCGTGACCCAAATCTCACAACTCCTTCTTCATTAACACTGAACTCCAAGGATTTCCATTTTCTTACAGTTTCCACTTTCTTCTGAATTCCCACATCATCCCTTTGACTATCCTTTATATTTTCCAAAAGATATGGTTGATCCATCATTTGTGAAATGATTAATGAGTTTCCTTTCTTTATGATTCTCATTCCCATCTTTTCTAAATCTAATAATATTGAATCCCTATCAATTCTCATTAATGATAGAATTGTTGTATCTTTTCTACTTAGAGCGTCTGCCACTTTATTTTCTTTCCTAAGATGATAGTGCATTGAGTAGTCATAGTCCTTGATCAGCTCTAACCATATTCATTAGTGCAATTGAGGCTTTTGTGATCTGTATATATTTCACACTTCTCCCCAAATAGATAATTCTGCCATATTTTCAAAGTGAAGATTACTGTATCTAACTCTAGATCATGAATTGTGTAGTTCTATTTGTGAGCTTTCAACTACCTTGAAGCATAGGCTACGGTTTTGTCATTTTTCATTAACACACATCCCAATCCCTTCTTTAAAGCATCGTTAAATACCACAAAAATTTCTCCACTTGTGGGTAGTGTGAGGATAGTTGAAGTAATAAGACTCCTTTTCAGTTCCTTGATGATCTCTTAAAATTTATAATTCCAAGAAAACTTGAATCCCTTCCAAGTTAGTTTCTTTAGAGGGTTTGGAAATCATGAGAAATTTCTCACAAATTAATGATAGTAACCAGCTAATCCAAGGAAACCATAGATATTTGTCTTAGATGTTGGACTCATCCATCCTTTAATTGCTTATGTATTTGAAGGTTCCACAGATATCCCATTGCTTGTGATGATATTCCCCAAGAACGATACTTCCTTCAACTAGAACTCAAATTTTTTGTACTTTGCATAAATTTTCTCCTTTTGTAAGGTCTTCAGCATAGTGCTTAGATACTCCTCATGCACTTTCTTAGTTTTGGATTATATTATAATATCATCTATAAAAACTACCAAAAATTTGTCGAGGTAACATCTAAATACTCTATTCATCAAGTCTGTGAATATTTTTGGAGAATTAGTGAGTCCTAATGGAATTACTATGAACTAATAGCGCCCATACCTTATACGAAAAACAGTCTTGGAGATATCCTCATTCTTCACCCTAACATGGTAATATATTCAATGTAGATCCACCTTAGAGAAGTATTATGCCCCACATAGCTGATCGAACAAGACATCAATCTGTGGAAGAGGATACTTTCTCTTTATCGTGATCTTGTTGAACTTGTGATAATCAATTCAAAGGTGCATTGACCCATCCTTCTTCTTAAAAAATAAGACTAGTGCACCCCATGGTGAAGTAATTAGGAATATGAAACCTTTATCTAGATTCTCTTATAGTTGTTTTTGTAACACCACCAAATGATAAAGTGTTAAATGACTAAATGATATGAATCATGTCAACAAGGTGCACCTTCCATTTTGGGAGCCTAACTGATTATAACTCCACAGTTAAGTGTGTTTGGCCTAAAGTAGTGATCAGGATGAGTGACCTTCCGGGAAGTTACCCAGGGTGTGTATGAGTGAGGAAAAAACACAATGGAAAGGACATGTGTTGGCCTGTGAGAACTATCAATAGTTAGATGACCCGTTCGGGCACCTGGGTGGGCCCTAGGGTGGGGACCATGTGTCTGTGGGGCAACTGGTGGTACTTGGCGGGTCAGGACCTGACGAAAATGTAAAGTTGGGGTGTATGTGCTGTCACCAAGGCCCAGTTGTCACATTTGGTATCAGAGGTGGTACCCATCCTTAAGTGTGGTGCACTACCTGGGTTGAGATGTAGGTCCCACAACGATGATGTTTTGCTCTAAAGGGGGGTGATTGTAACTCCCCCAAATGATAAAGGGTTAAATGGCTAAATGATATTACTCATGTCAACAAGGTGCACCTTCCTTTTAGAGAGCCTAACTGATTAGAACTCCACAGCTAAGCGTTCTTGGCCTGGAGTAGTGATAAGGATGGGTGACCTTCTGGGTAGTTACCCAGGGTGTGTGTGAGTGAGGACAAAGCACACTAGAAAGGACATGTGTTGGCCTGTGGGGACTATCAATAGTCAGATGACCCGTTCAGGAATGTGGGTGGGCCCCAGGGTGGGGACCACGTGTTTGTGAGGTAACTGGTGGTACCTGGCCGGTCAGGACCCGACGACCATGTAAAGGAGGGGTGTCTGTGGTGTCACTGATGCCCAGTTGTCATAGTTTCTTCAGCTCCTCAAGTTCCACAACAACCATCCTATATAAAGTTTTGGATAATGGTAACTCCCTAGTTATAATCTCAAATGAAAATTCAACATCTCCTCTAGGAGAAACACTATGAAATTCCTTAGGAAACACATCACCGTATTCCCCACAATATCCATGTCTTTGAGGATGGTTCTTTCTTTAGACTCAATCATTTTAACTAGATACAACCATTCTATATGAAGTTTTGGATAATGGTAACTCCCTAGGTATAATCTCAATTTAAAATTCAACATATCGTATAGGAGGAATACCATGAAATCCCTCAGGAAACACATCATCGTATTCCCCACAATAGCCATGTCTTTGAGGATGGTTCTTTCTCTAGACTCAACCACTTAAACTAGATACACTTTCTTATAGGGAAATAATATACTTTCTTGAGATGTTGGTGTTAAATAAGATTCCTCAGGACATGTGTTGGCCTGTGGGGACTATCAATAGTCATATGACCCGTTAAGGCATGTGGGTGGGCCCCAGGGTGGGTACCACGTGTCTGTGAGGAAACTGGTGGTACCTGGTGAGTTAGGACCCGATGACCTTGTAAAGGCGGGGTGTCTGTGCTGTCACCGGGGCCCAGTTGTCACAGTTTCTTCAGATCCTCAAGTTCCACAACAACCATTCTATATAAAGTTTTGGATAATGGTAACTTCCTAGGTATAATCTCAATTGAAAATTCAACATCTCATCTAGGAGAAAGACCATCAAATTCCTCATGAAACACATCACTATATTCCCCACAATAGTCATGTCTTTGAGGATGGTTCTTTCTTTAGACTCAGTCATTTTAACTAGATACAACCATTCTATATGAATTTTTGGATAATGGTAACTCCCTAGGTATAATATCAATTGAAAATTCAACATCTCGTCTAGGAGGAAGACCATGAAATTCCTTCGAAAACACATCATCGTATTCCCCACAATAGCCATGTCTTTGAGGATGGTTCTTTCTTTAGACTCAATCAATTAAACTATATTCACTTTCTTGTAGGGAAATAATATTCTTTCTTTAGATGTTGGTGTTAAATAAGATTCATCCACCTCCTTTCACTTTTATAGAATCGAGGGTCAATTCACAACATGGAGAGTGATTTTCTTCTCACAGTAATTTATGTTGGCTCTATATAGGGAAATACAATCCATACCTATAATTGCATAAAATTACACAAAAGGGAGTATGATAAGGTTTTCAGGAAATTAGGCCCACAAATTTTGATAGGAGAGGAGTTATATACTTGTGATGTAATAATTTTCCCATTTTCCATTTTCATTGATAGCTACACTTCCATGATTTGTGGTGGTGTTTGAATAGTTCTACTAACTTTAATGATATAAAGGAATGCGTAGAGCCAGAATCAAAAAGTATGTTCACTATTCTTAAATGAATAACCTTCATACTTATCACCACTTCATTTTTTGGACCCACCTTAGAGGTTGTGATGGAAAAATATCATCCTTACTACCTTGGAGGTTGTTGGTTTTCTATGAAAACCCTTATCTCAGTGCATTGATTTTCAAAGATCCTTGGTTCCTTGCAGTTTTAGCAATGAATAATGTGATGAGGGTTGACTAGATTATTCCTTTACCCCACCACATTAGTGGGTTTCTCCTATCAGAAGTCACTAGCTAGGTTCCCTTTCTTCCCAAACCTAAATCATTTCCTCACCCCCCTTAGGAAATTTCTAGGGTGTTTATTTCCACACCTTTGACAAGTGGGATGTTGAAATTTCTTGGAACCATTATATTTCTTCATCAGACCACCATAATTAATCTCTACTTTTCACTTCTTATCTCCTTGATACCCTTAATATTCTCTGATCTCTATTTCAACATTGAGGGCACATTAAATAATTTCCTCATAGATATCAAAGCCATGAATCTTCATGGATTTTTATAGACTTGGTTTTATCCCACCAAAGAAGTGGTCAACCTTTCATTCATGGGTAATGAAAATTTTGGAGGCATATCATTCAAGTCTTGTGAAGTTTTATTTATAGGCCCTGATAGATTCATCATCTTTTTTTATGAGGTCAAGGAAATCCCACCACATCCACTTATTGTATCTAGACATAGATGTATTTTCTTGAAAAACCACCTAATCTATACATACCAAATTTTTGGGATGTTTTATTATACTTATTATTATTCTTAAGGTTTTCACTAGACTTTTTATAATCTTAATCCCAAAAATAACTAAACTTTTCCTTTGATACCAACTATAACAACCCTTCCCTTTATTGCACAATAATTCTTGATTTATTACCTAAAAGTACACATAATACAACCCTATATATTTATAAGTATAGTTTATTTGAAAATTAGGTACATAGCATAACATCTTGGACATGGGATACAACAACATTATTGAAAACTTCCTTAATATGCTTCTAAAATTCCACGTCTTTTAAAAATGCACAGGATAACTTGGGGATAAACATAAGAAAGGGGTGAGCTATAAATCCCAGTAAGTGAATAAAAATGCTATTAGGTGATACATGTTAGACAATATAAATATCAATGGGGAATAAAAATACTAGGAATCATAAACATGAACAATGAGACATAATATATAATTATAATCATAACATGGGATATGTGAAAACATCTTAAAACATTGCATCATAAACATGGGTCGAGGATAACTACCAAGGCATCATAATGGAATAATTACCAAAAAGGAATCAGGTTCACTACCTATATGACGTATCATGATACTAAATATTACCCAATGCATTTGAGCACTATATAATTCTAGGCTCACCCATCACTTTCATTTCATTCTCATGTTTAAGTGTGCTATATAGATCATACAACATGGATTCATTCATCATCATAATGTATTCCATGATAAAGGAGTGAAAAATAAATACATGTAAAACCCAATTAAAATAATTATAAGTCTATATAGGTTAATACCCTTGATATAAAATGGTTATGTTATTCACTAGACAATTGTTTTGGCAATGAAAATCACAGTGAAATTTCGACAGCATAACAACGTCGCTTAAAAATTCATAAAATGGGTTGATGAGAGATAAAGTGGAATATCATAATTTGGATATAAATTTTACAGTAATGGGGACATGTAATAACATATCCAATAATAAGTAAATGAAGAAAAAATATATAAGGTAAAGAAGATACTAGAATAAAGAGGAGAAAGGAAAAGATCCCTTACTTGAGTGTGTGAATGTAAATGATTGGGAGGGGCTTCTTGAGAGCTTGGGGTGCCTTGGGAGAACCCTATAGAGTTTATGACATATTATTTAAATTATAAAATGAGTATTAGTGAATATAAATTTTATATTTGGTGGATTTATGTAGGAAAAGAGGGAGATTTCTTTATTATTTAGGTTTTGGACTCTACATAATAAAATAACCAAAACCACAAATAATCCCATGTTTTTTATCATGTTTTATTACAAATGGGAATGATTATCATTATTTTTTAAGTACATGGTTCTAAATTAATATAATAATTCCCTTTTTTTATGTTTAGGTGAGTCATACTCTTAAAGAAATGATTTTAAAACCATAAAATATATTAATGGTTTTGGAGGATTCATAAAGGCTTCATAAAATTAAACAAATAAATATAAAATCATATTATTTTAAATTTAAAACATATATTTGATCATGTATACCATTTATAGTATTTATTAAATCACTTTTGGGTCATTATGATATAATAATACACAAAGTATATTTATATGGTATTTAATTTTTACCCTAAAATTCGACTGTATCAGAAAATTATGAAAAATTCACCATTAGATAATTTTTGATGTTTTGATTCCAAAAATAATATTCATTTTATCCAAATAATTTTATAAATATTTGAATTCTTACTTTTAAAATAAAATTGACATTTATTAAGAAATGATGGGTATTTTTGATAATAACAGTTTTTCAACCCTTATAAAAATTACATTTAACTTCATAAAAATTATAGAATCATTTATATTTAATAAAAATAATTTAATAATAATATTTTATTAAAATATTATTTATTTTAAAAATCTATTAATTCATAAAAATAAATTCCTTAATTGAATTTGAATATTAACCAAAAATATTATTTGTGTTTTATTAAATCAAAATAAAATAACAATAATATGATGAAAATATATTCATTATTCTATAAAAAATAATGTACATACTCATATTTATAGGGTATTTATACATATCCCTTTAAAACACCATAAAATTCCCAAAGGATAAGGTGTGCGATGATGAGACTTTCAGGGGTGGTTCAGTGAACATGATTTGGGGTGTGATCTTGATGAGCTTGAACTTCTCCCGTAAACAGTTTCGCTCATGGTTAAGTTATTGGATATCATCTAGGGATTGGTCAAAGGAAAATCCCAGTGATGCTATCTCCCTTGAAATCTCTGATAAATGGGCTTCGTAGGGTATGATCCTACTAGTTGAGGCAATCACTTCCTTTGTCTATGTCAATTGGATTTGTTAAAACCCTATATTTATACTAATCATGTGATCATTATTAAATGGATATATTATAAATGGTAAATATACTTAATGGTATTTTAAATACAATTGGATATAATAAAGTAAAATAAGTTCTTGTGTTTTCTATAGCCATATTACATAATAAGACATTTAATTAAAAGGGAAATTTTATTTATAAAAGTTCAGGTCGTTACAGATAGTGGGTGTTGAATATGAATATGAGGAAAATGAAGAAGTTTATAGTATTAAATGAGAGGTTTTTAAGGAAATATTATTCCCTGAATATTTTCCCCAAACTACGCACAAAAAATTGGGAGAGGTTTTTTAAAAAAAACGTTGTTTAAATCCATTGGTACCTATAAATGAAACCTCATAATACTCGCAAGGTACACCTAGAGTTTTTCTATTAACCCTAAAATAAAGAATCATTATTTCATCAATGGACTAAAATCGAATAATTTTATACTTTTATACTTTCATAAATTTTACTTTTATATATTATAATTTTGTACTTTTATAAATTTGTAAAACTATATACTTCTATAAATTATGTATAATTTTATTACATATATGTACTTTTATATACTTTTATAAATTTATATACATTTATAAATTATGTATATTTCCTTAAAATATATATTATTTTATGAATTATATATAATTTTATACTTTTATATACGTTTATAATATTATATAGTAATATAAATATATATACATTTTTAATTTATACTTTTATACCTGTATAATTTTTAAAATTTATCAATAGTTTAATACTTTAATACTTTCATAAATTCAATGATAGTGTTGAAAATATTTTAAAAAATATAATTATTTATTTATTTATTTATTTTTGAAACCATTATTATATTAAATAACTTTATTTTCTATTATGAAAAGGGTTTTCAAATAATATACCTTTTTCCCATTATTACATTCAATATTCATATTTCATTGAGTTTTTTTATAATTAAATGTGATTTTATACTTCATTTATACTCATACAAAAAGGGTTTTGATCATTAAAAATATGAAATAAATTATTAACTGATCTCTAATCCTTTGTGAGGACAGTTCCATCATTTAATCTTCTAATGACTCATTTATTCTGCCTTAAAATGTTTTCATCCCCATTGTTAAAAAATTTAGAAATACTCAAGGGATTGTGCCTCAATCCATCAATAAGGGGAAAATCATTTGATCCAAAATTCTTCACTATAATTTTTATGCTTCCTTCACCATTAAATTGAAGCGGAAAGTAGTTTTTAAAAGTTAATTATCATCCATTATATTAATAAATTTACTTCAATGAGTTTTTTTACCATGTGGGATGATAAACCATTTTTCAATCCTTCCATTTTCTTTAAATAAATTCATGAGATCCATCTTCAATTGAACATCTTTTGTGTATTTATTTTATTAAATGTTAATATTATTTAATAAAATGGTGTGGATATTAATATAGAATTAATATATTCCAATCATATGAAAAAAGAGTATGAAGATGGGGTGAAAGAGGTAATCAAGTTTGCAAAAGATCATGCATACGACCCTTCTCAGATCCTTCGTTCATGTTTATGCTATTATTATTAAAGACTAATTAGTCCAGAGGAGTTGGAAGAACACTTTATCTGTTTTGGAATTGATCAAAGTTATAAATGTTTGAATAAACATAGGGAAAAAGGTAATATAGCTAGTAGTTAGTATAAAACTTTGTTTTATGGATCATATAATATGATTACAAGTATGGACAATGAAGAATACCATATTAAGGATTTGATTATAGGTGTTAATGATGATGGAGATCATATTGAGGAAATGGAAATTATAGTAGAATATGAACTTCATGATTTCCCAAAAATTATTGAAGAAGTTAAAGAGTTGTGTAAATACATCATTGTATGATGGTTTCACTAAATATACAACATTGTCAGCCGTACTGGAGAAATATAATTTAAAAGTTAGAAACAAATGGAGTGAAGCCTGTTGTACTGAATTGCTTGATCTCTTGAATAATATGATCCTAGAATATAATGTGAAACCTAGACAAACATATGATGCTAAACGAATGATACATTCGATGGTTATGATCTCTGAAATAATGCATGCATGCCAAAATGACTGTATATTATTTTTCAAGGACCAAAAATCACTTAAAGAATCCCTAAAGTTTGGTTCTTCTCAATACAATAAAGATTAATCGGTTCCTATGAATGTTGTATGGTACTTTCCAATCATTTCAAGGTTTAGGTGCCTATATGGAAGTGAGGATACTATAAGGAAATTGATGTGAGCCAAAGATACAAGAAATAAAGATGAAAAACTTCATCACCCAGCAGACTCTCCTTAGTGTAAGAGAATTGATCATGAGTATCCTAAATTTGTAAATAAGATGAGAAACCTTCATCTTGCATTATCTATAGATAGAGTGAATATTTTTGGTTTTCAAATCAACATTCACAATACATGGCTAATTATGTTGGTAAATCATAAATTTCCACTATGGTTATGCATGAAACTAAAATAAATTATGTTATCTATGATTATATCAGGACCAAAATATCTAGGTAATGATATTGATGTTTATTTGGATCCATTGGTTAAAGATTTAAAATTATTTTAGGATTTAGATGTTATGTTGTATAATGCTTATAGAAATTAATATTTTACATTGAGATCCATGTTGTATGAGATTATAAATGACTTTTCTGCTTATGGAAATTTGTTAGTGTATAAAATTAAAGGAATTCATGGGTGTCCTATTTGTGAACAAGATATATAGTTAATTTGGTTGAAACATTCATCGTAGACTGTGTTTCTATGACATAAAATATTTCTACCCCGACGACATAAGTACCGATCTTGGTTGAAATCATTCGATGAAAGTTTAGAAGAATATACAACACTGTCTCCACTAACTGGTGATCAACTATTTTAGAAATTAAAAGATATGTACACTTCTTTTGGTAAACCTTTTTTGAAAAACCTTATGAAAAATGGTTGGAAAAAGATATCAGTTTTTTAAATTAAATATTGGAATTTTCTGTATGTTATAAATTTTATTTATTTTATGTATGTTGAAAAAAAAGTATGTGATAGTTTCATTGGAATGTTAATAAAGTCACCTGAAAAAAAGAGGATGGAATTAAAGCTAGGTTGTACATGATTGACATGGGAATACAGGAATATTTGGTTCAAATGGAGAGTGAAAAACAAACCTTTATTCCTCCCTCTACTTACACTCTTTTCGAGAATGAGAGATATCTATTTTGAAACTTCTTGAATGATGTAAAGGTTCTAGATGGGTATTCATCAAATATCAAGAATATTGTGTCAATGAATGATTTAAAGTTAAAGGGTCTAAAATTACATGACAACTATGTTTTGATGAAAGATCTAATTCCTATAGCTTTATGTTGTATTTTCCCCAAGAATTTCCATCATACGTTAACTAAGCTCTATTTATTTTTCAAAGTTATATGTAGAAAATTTATAGACTTGCTGAAATTTAAAACTATAGAAAAGTAAATTTCCGTCATATTATATGAATTGGAAATGTTTTTCCTACCAACATTATTTGATATGATGGTTCAATTGATGGTTCTATTGGTGAGAGAGATTCAAATATGTACATTATATATGGATGTACCCCATTGAATGGTATATGAATATTTTTAAAGGGTGTTTCAAAAATTAAATTCAGAAATAGGTTTGTATTGTGGAGTGATATATTGTTGATGAAGACATTGAATTTTGTACCGACTACCTGTCCAGTGTTGAAACATTGGTTTACTAAAATCTCATCACACTAGGCAGATTGTGGGTGAATGAATTTATGGAATAGATGTTGTAACAATCAATATTATAGGTTGGGATCATGCCCCACCTTTATGTTTTTCATAATAGTTTATAGGTTTCCCCATATGTTGAAACCCAAAAATAAATTATTAGGCATTTGAATACATAAAGGGATAAAATATGGATATTAAATACACATAATAAAAAATTTATAGGATGTTTTCAAGACCATATTTTTATGGAGTCAGATAAAAATTGAGATTCAATTTCAGAATGAATTTAATGGCTATCCATATGACCAAGTGTGTATGTATTATCTTACAATGGTCAGGTAATTAATGGTTATAAGTTCTATACAAATGAACATGATGAAGGTAGTACCATGAAAAATAGTGGAGTTAATATTGTGTACAAATTGATGCATTTTTCTAGTACTAAAGACATAAATCCAATTTATGAGAATATTTCATACTTTTCCGTCATTAAAAAATGGGAGTTGGATTATACAACATTCAAAGTGTCAATTTTTCAATGAAAGTGGGTTGATAAGAGGAGTATTGTTAAAATAGATGATTTAGGATTCATGAAAGTGATTTTTAGTAAGGAAGGGTACAAAGACGAACCATTTATAATGGAAACATAGGTATTACAAGTATTTTATGTTCCAGATCCTGCAAACTGAAAGTGGTCAATTATTCTGTTATCGACCAAAACCCCTGAAGGGTCAGATAAAAATTCAACTAAGGATAACACTTTCATTGGGTTGTTGTAATCATTTCTCAATGATCTGAATGTATATGGGGTTTTTTATGTCAAAGCATAATGAAGGGATTTGGATACTCGATAGAGGGGTTAAATCCATTCAAATTTTTTAAAAAATAGAGTTTAATAATCAGGTTATATTTTTTTTAATATACATTTCATTACTTCATTTTATTATTTGTTCACTACTGAATTTAATTAATCTAAATTAAATGTTAAAACACTTGTGTAGATAATTACTTCTGCATGTGCTGATGCTCCCAATCCTAAGGAGAAATAGGTTTCTCAATCTGTTGTTGCTCTTGGTACAATAGAACAATGACCTTTTGCACATGTCGATGCTGCCAATCCAGAGGAAAAACATATTAATGGTGTTGAATCCAAGAAATTGGAAGATGATGAAGAACATATGATTTAGAAAAACACTAGTGTTGTATCGTGATGGTGTTAGTAAAAATTATTAATAAGAAAAACAAAAGCATAAAATTTGAGGTCGGATGGAATGCATGTGGCTAGCCTATTAACCCTAACAAGGCCATGTTCAGTAGTAACATTGGGCTCATCACTCAGTAATGTGTGCTTATTGAAGTATATTCATGGAACCATGTTTTTCCCACTCTTAAGGCGCTGGTTTGGGAAGAGATTATGGTAACATTATGATATCCTTTATTTATTTATCTAAAAAATAAAATAACAAAACATTGAATTACTCTTCATCATCCCATGAGGAGTGCATTTACAGTAGATGAATCCCATAAGAAATATGTATTAATTATTTCTGGAAGGATTCATAAAGGATTTCACACAATTCTAATGATATTTCATCTTAAAGATGCTGAAGAGAAAATAAACCCACACCCGCTACATATGTATGCACACCTGATAAGAATGGAAGTGTGGGATATGTTTACCATCCATCATGCAGAGATATATTTTTAGGTATATTTCGGATGGTAATACATTGTTTAAAAATACGTGTATTCTTCACTTTGATTGAGAATGTTTTGTTTATGAAACAACAAATGAGTTCTTAAATAAAGAATGGGCAGTAAAACCAACATACCCATACTGTAAATCAAGGATGAAGAATGCTTCAGTTGAAAAAAATTGGTACAAATTTTAAATCTATCGTAATAATTTTATGTGACTTGAAATAACAACATAATTATGTTCTAATATTTATATTTATATTAATGAATCTAAATCCAAATCCACTTCCATCCCACATCATGTGTTATGGAAGGAGGCACATGTAAATAAATATAGGATACTAATAGATGAAAACATATAAAAAGTATGGGAATAATGTGTAAGTATGACATAATAAAAATTTGTTTTTCTTTGAATATATATTAAATAATAATGATTACTTATTTTTATATTTTTTCTATTCGACTTTTTCACAGGAATCATTAACACCAGTACCAGATGAAAACCTACTATTGGTGGCCTTGAAATGGCCAGAATAGCATGGACGCATCATAGGTACAGGTTTTGGGGTGACACTCCGAACATATTTTGAGAAAATAAAAGAATAAGAGGATAAATATAAATAAATGAAATATATGAAAGCAAGATTAGATTACCTTGAAGAAAAATTCCATTGGCCGACTGAGTTGCTAGTAAATGTTATGGGGGAATTAAAGAGAAGAAACAACTCAAGAAAAACCACTACATGATGATCCCACCCCACACCCACCAACTTTGAGGTGAGACATTCCCCTCAAATAGATGTCTTAGATGAGGTAAAAAATATTTTCATAATTGCATATATGAAATGTGAATCGGGCAGACACTATTACATTTCTTGTACTTATATTCTAATGGGTGAAAATGGTTGTGATTTATATCTATCGACACCCACCCATCAGGTTGTATCAAGGGATATCATGTTCAATATCCAATAAGAGATTATAAAAAATATATCACTTACTAGAGTGGGGATTACCATACCACCTGAGTTGATCATCAAGATTCCTATTCCACTTGATGACACAGATATTCATACGGTCGACCAATCTATTTGATCCTTCAAATCATGGCCGTAATATCTTGTAAAAAAACATGTCGATAATGAGGTATTCATTTCCAATTTATTTTTCATGAAAAACCTTTAAAAATTAATGAAAAAGGGTCTGAACTAATGACTGTTATTACAAAAAGACAAAGGAAAGGGGGTGAAACTAATGATCGAATTAAAACCATATAAAAAATCAACCAACTGATCGAAAAGATCTTCACAATAAACCTTTACCCCGCCTATTCAATATCCACATTTACTAACATTCAAGGTTAATATAGATAAAAGGTTACAAAGTAGTTGTAATGACATAGTTGATTTTCAAGAACAAATGTACAAGGAGGATGTTAAAAAATACACTGATCTTGAGAATGTTAATGAAATACTCAAATATAAATAGCTAGGTGGATCGGTTGTAAATGTATACATGAGGTATGTTTTCATGATTTTTTAAAAAAAAATTGATATACTATGTTAATTATGACTAAATAAATTTCATATTTTTTTAGGTGTATATATCAATACCAATTGAATGGATTAACCCATGAACATAAATTTTGACTCATTAGTCCTCACATCACTTCTATATAATTGATATAAATAGAATAAGGAAATGAATGAAATGGTGGGAAAACTGGACAAATCGTTTGAAAGAAAACTTATGGATGACAAAATCTTCTTAATACCAACAATGAAAGGGTAAAACTATAAAATTTAATCATATCAAATATGTTTTTATTTCTTTCATTACTTATTACTTTTTAAGTTTTTAGGCAACATTGGATGCTCATTACGGTCAATTTAGATACTCCAAAGATTTATTTTCTAGATTCACTGTATGGATACCCAACAAATCGACCACACATGATGATGTTTATAAATTTTTAATACACTATATCCAATGTTTTATAACTAAACTTCAAGTTATATATTTTATATTATGTTTTAGTAATAATTTTTTTATGATAGGGTGGTGTTTAAATATCTTGAAACTCATGGAATGAGGACAACCCATGCACACAAGTATCGTAACAAGTGGACAAGTATCAGGGTATATATAATAACATTTCACTATCCAAACACATATCAAAACAAATTACTTATTTTTATAAATTTTTCTATAGTGTTTGAAATAAAAAAATGGAAAAGATTGTGGTTATTATGTTTATAAATTTATGAGAGAGATCATATTCCATGAACAAACTAGAATCCATCAAGAGGTATTTTTTAAGATAATTACTATTTCATTTAAAATATTTATTAATCCTTTGTGTATTTATATTTTTGAAATAATATTATTACTATATAAAATACTCATATTTATAAGATGATATTGATTTTCTTAGAAATGAATGGGTAGCATACCTGATGACAGAATTTATACATATAACATGAAGATGTGACTTTTATATAAGTAATGGATCATTTCATATTTATGTTTAATTTATTTCCTTTTAATATTACTCACATAAGAATTTTTTTCTTATACAGTTGGATTACTTTGTTTGAGTTGGGGTGGTTTGTTTGAAGATGGTCATGCTCACGAGAGATTGAACTTTTAGCCTATAACTGAGAGTTCAATGAGAAGGTAAGAGTATTTTTTAATATATTATGTTTTTCCTCATAATATTATATGTTCTCTACTTCATTAACATAATATAAATTAAATGATTTACTAATCAGGCAAACAATATCTTCTTCACATGATGATGTTACCAATACCATGTAAGAAAATACTACAATGAAGTGAACCCTTTTGGAATATGTAAGGGTAATGTTACGATATACTTTCTCTATTTTATAGAAAAATGATATAACGAAACATTGATTTAATTTTAATTATTTATTACATATATTGTTTATTTTAGAATATTTCTATCCATATTTCATACCTTTCTACACCAAAAATTTCACAAAATTATTCTCCCTCAAAACCTTTTCACCCCTATAGTGTTGGTATTTATCACTTTCCTTCAAGTTACCTCCACTACCTTTGCTATAAGAGCAACTATGAAACCTATACTCAATCACAGAGGTAATCTTGATGTTTTCACAGTAAAATCATTGTCTATAGAATTAATCTATTATTTCATATTTATCTTTTGAATATTTATTTTTAGTATTAATCACATAATAATTTTTTCTTATACAGGTAGATTATTTTGTTTTAGTTGGGGTGGTTTGTTCTAAGATGCTCATGCTCGTGAGAGACTCAACTTTGAGGCTGCAACAAAGATAATGAAAATAATACAATGAGTTAAGAATGTATACAAACATCATGAAAGGTTAATTCTGACTACTTATTTAATTAATTTTTCATCATTTTATCTATTATTTTTAAGTTAATTTCTTTATCATTTTTATCTAATACTTATTTGGTTTTTTCATAGATCTTTTAGGAAGTCATATTTTTCTTTCAACTATCTAAAATAAGCCACAAAATACATAAATGTTCATTTTTTCCAATGTTATCATGATTTACATTTTTTTTATTTTTTGAACTGCCAACACTACATATTGATTCAATGTTCTTAGATGAAAAACCTTTTTTGGTTAAGAACATCGACTCAATATGCAGTATTGGCAGTTCGACAAATAAATCCAATAGAAAGCCTGGTAACATTGGAATGTGGGATTTTTTTTAGTATTTTGGGATGTTTAGGAATCATCTGAACCTCATTCTAACACACTGTGACCGGTATGACTTCAAGTGCTTATTTTTATTTAAAAATGATATTAGTTTTAGTAAAAAATATTACTGACATACTCAAAATAGAGAAAAAAATTCATATTATTTTGATACTATAATAAAATGATCAATAATTCTTTTTTGATGTGTATTAATCAGCCTCACCTCAATCTGATACACGATGTGCCTGATATGACTCAAAGTGTCTATTATCAATTTAAAATTGACATTTTACATTTTAGTTCAAAAAGTGTCACTCACTAAAAAACAAGAAAACATAATAAAATTGTATTGATAATTTAGGAAAATTATTTATAAGTCATTTTTGATGTGTAGGAAGCATTCTCATGTCAAACTGACACACGATGTGACTTGTATGAATCAAAGTGTGTGTTTCTAGTTTCAAATAACATTTTAATAAAAAACACAAGTGGCATACTTAAAATCGAGAAAATTCATTAGGATTATTTTTATACTTTAATAAAATGACCTATAAGTCATTTTTTACATGTAGGAATCATCCTCACCTCAATATGAATCACGATATGACCGGTATCATACCAAGTGTGTCTATTTATTTAAAATTGACATTAATTTTAGTAAAATGAACAAGTGGCATAATGAAAACCAAGAAAATGAATTCATATTGTTTTTATAATTTAGTAAAACAATTAATGAGTCATTTATAATGTGTAGGAATCAAACCCTCCTCAATCTGATGCACAATGATATCGGTATAACTCTAATTGTGTCTGTTTATTTAAAATTGACATTAATTTTAGTAAAAAGAACAAGTGACATACCTAAACCAATAAAACTCATTTGGATTGTTTTGATACTTTATAAAAAATATCCATAACTCATTTTTATTGTTTAGTAATTAGTCAAACCTAAATCTGATGCATGGTGTGATCAGTATGACTCTGAGTGCATGTTTTTTATTTAAAATTGACACAAATTTTAGTAAAAAAGACAACTGACATACTCAAAATCAAGAAAACTCATTCATATTGTTTTAATGATTTAGGAAAACAACCCATAAGTAATTTTTTACATGTGGTAATCAACCTCACCTCAATATAATGCACGATGTGACCGATATGACTCAAAGTGTGTCCTTTTATTTAAAATTTACATTAATTTTAGTAAAAAGAACAAGTGACATACTAGAAACTGAGAAAAAAATTTGGATGGTTTTTATTCTTTAGGAAATTTATCCAAAAGTCATGTGTGATGTGTAGGAATCAACCACCCCTCAATATGAATCACGGTGTGACCGGTATGATTCAAATTGTCCATTATCAGTTTAAAATTGACATTTTAGTTCAAATTTTGTGTCACTTGCTGAAAAAAAAACACACTCTGATTGTCTTGATAATTTAGGACAGTGATTCATAAGAAATTTTCAAAATATAGGAAGCATTATCACATAAAACTGACACATGATACGAATGTTATGAATCAAAGAACATGTTTTCAGTTTGAAATGACATTTTAGTAAAAAAACAAAAGATACATACTAAAAACCAAGAAAACACATTCGGATTGTTTTGATAATTTAGGAAAATGATCCATAAGTAATTTGTGATGGGTAGGAATCATCCTCACAAAAATATGATTCACAGTGTGACTGGTATAACTCTAAGTGTGTCGTTATTTAAAATTGATGTTAATTTTAGTAAAAAGAGCAAGTGACATACTCAAAACTGGGCAAACGCATTCAGATTATTTCGATACATTAGGAAAATGATTCATAACCCATTTTTGATGTGTAGG
Organism: Viscum album; assembly: GCA_963277665.1. Taxonomy (NCBI): domain Eukaryota; kingdom Viridiplantae; phylum Streptophyta; class Magnoliopsida; order Santalales; family Viscaceae; genus Viscum; species Viscum album. The sequence continues at coordinate 2,017,174,964 of OY728147.1, read as the reverse complement.
AATCAAACACACCTCAATAGGATGCATGGTGTGACTGTTATAACTCAAATTTCATCTTTTTATTAAAAATTGACATTTTATTAATGTATTCTTACATATTAATGTTTAATTTATTTATTTATAGTATTATTAACAAAAGATTTGTTTTATTATATAGGTGGATTATTTTTCTCCAGTTGAGAAGATTTTTTCAGACACTAATACCATGGGAGGAATTTTTTTAGAGGTGATCACAGGTTCCAAATACGATGAAACATTAATTTTTTAAAATGTTTGTGGATAGTAATTATAAATATAATTATAAAAAAAATTGTTTGAAATGTATATAGTGGTGTTTTTTTGTATTCATGATGTAAAATTTATTTCAATTAAATTATATATTTTGTATACATGTTACAGTTATGTAATACAGTGTGCTGTTATACAAACAACACACTACAGTAGGTTGGGCCTTTATCAATGCTATTTCTAGCACTGATAAAGGGGACCACCTTTAACAGTGCTGAGGAAAATAATTCTTTTTAATCGCTGTTAAAATAATTTTTACACATTGTTAAAGGGAATATTAGTAGTATTGATAAGTTTTTTCATAGTGTTGGTCACGACCATACCAATAACTCCACCCAGGGAAAGAAGATGATAGCAGATCTCACTCTAGGACTCACAAAAGGATTCTCACAACTCTATCCAAGAATTCCTTTCGAAGGAATCACTATCCTATGTGAAGGATGTGATTCCATAGTAACCCTGAGGTAATAGATATAGGGAATTAACCCTAACAAAACTTTTCCAAGTTGAATAGGATAAGGTCTCCAAACCAACTTTGAATGAGTACATGGTGTGACTGGTATGACTCAAAGTGTGTATTTTTATTTAAAATAGACATTAATTTTATTAAAAAATAAAACTAACAAACTCAAAACTAATAAAATTCATTCATATTTTTTTGATAATTTATAATAAAAATTTCATTTTTGATGTGTAGGAATCAGCCTCGCCTCAATCCAATATGCAATGTTCCTGGTATGACTCAAAGTTCCCGTTATCAGTTTAAAATTGATATTTTAGTTCAAAAAGTGTCACTCACTAAGAACTAAGAAAATGCACTCATATTTACATAATAATTTAGGAAAATGATTCATAATTCATTTTTATATGTGGGAATCAGTCTTACATCAATCTGATACACCATGTTATCGGTATGACTCAAAGTTCATGTTTCCAGTTTATAATGGCATTTTAGTAAAAAATACAAGCGACGTACTCAAAAACAAGAAAACAAATTCTTATTGTTTTGATACTTTATGAAAATGGTCTATAAATCATTTGGGGTGTGTAGGAATCATCCACACCTAAACCCAATGCACAGTGTGACCGGTATGACTCCAAGTGCGTCTTTCTATTTAAAATTAATATTAATTTTAGTAAAAAGACAATTGACATACTCAAAACTAATAAAAAACATTCATATTATTTTGATAATTTTGTAAAATGATCTATAATTAATTTTTGATTTGTATTAATTATCCCCACCTCAATATGATACACAATGTGCCTGATATGAATCAAAGTTCCCGTTATCAGTTTAAAATCGACATTTTAGTTCAAAAGTGTCACTCACTAAAAATCAATAAAACATGATCGAATTATATTGATAATTTAGGAAAATGATTAATAAGTCATTTGTTATGTGTAGGAATCATTCTCATGTCAAAATGACACATTATGTGACTATTATGACCCAAAGTACATTTTTCCAATTTCAAATTAAATTTTAATAAAAAACACAAGTAACATACTCAAAATAGATAAAATGCATTAGGATTATTTTTATACTTTAAGAAAATGATCCATAAGTCACTTTTTACATGTAGAAATCATCCTAACCTCAATATGATGCATGATGTGACCGGTATAATTCCAAGTGTGTTTATTTATTTAAAATTGACATTAATTTTAGTAAAATGAGAAAATGACATACTGAAAACCAAGAAAATGTATTCGGGTTATTTTTACACTTTAGGAAAAAAAATACATGAGTATTTTATAATAAGTAGGAATCAAATATACCTCAATCCAACACACAATGTGACTGGTACAACTCTAATTTTTCCTTTTTATTTAAAATTGACATTAATTTTAGTAAAAATAACAAGTGACATACTTAAAACAAATATAACATATTCGGATTGTTTTAATACTTTAGGAAAAAGATCCATAAGTCATTTGGGATGCGTATTAATTAGACAAACCAAAATATGACACATGATGTAACTGGTATAACTCCGAGTGCGTATTTTTTATTTAAAATTGACATTAATTTTAGTGAAAAATACAACTGACATACTCAAAATTGATAAAATGCATTCATATTATTTTGATAATTTAATAAAACGACCTATAATTAATTTTTGACATGTAGAATCAACCTCACTTCAATCTGACACACGGTGTGATCTATATGACTCCAATTATGTCTTTTTATTTAAAATTGACCTTAATTTTAGTAAAAATAACAAGTGACATTCTAAAAACTGAGAAAATTTTTTGGATTATTTTGATACTTTAGTAAATCGATCCATGAGTCATGTGTGACGTGTATGAATCAACCGCACCTCAATATGATTCACAATGTGACCGGTATGACTCAAAGTGTCTGTTATCAATTTAAATTTGACATTTTAGTTCAAAATGTGTGTAACTCACTAGAAAAAAAAGGAAAACATGCTCTGATTGTCTTGATAATTTAAGATAGTGATTCATTAGTCATTTGTGACATATATGAAGTAGTCTCACATAAAACTGACACATGATACGACCGGTATGACTCAAAGGGAATGTTTCCAATTTGAAATTACATTTTAGTAAAAAACACGAGTGACATACTGAAAACCAAGAAAACAAAATCAGATTCTTTTGATACTTTTGAAAAACAATCCATAAGTAAATTTTGATGGGTAGGAATCATCCTCAACTCAATCTGATGCACGGTGTGACGGTATAACTATAAGTGTGTCATTATTTAAAATTGACATTAATTTTAGAAAAATAATAAGTGACATACTCAAAACTGAGAAAACGCATTCATATTGTTTTGGTACTTTAAGAAAATGATCCATAACTCATTTGTGATGTCTAGGAATCAAACACACGTCAATAAAATGCATAGTGTGACCAGTATAACTCTAAGTGCATCTTTTTATTAAAAATTTACATTTTATTAATGTATTATTTCATATTAATGTTTAATTTATTTATTTATAGTATTATTAACATAAGATTTGTTTTCTTATATAGGTAGATTATTTTTCTCAGGTTGAGATGATTTGTTCAGAAACTAATACCATGGGAGGAATTTTTTAGAGTGAATCATAGGTTCCAAAGATGATGAAACATTAATGTTGTTAAAAGTTTATGGATAGTAATTATAAATATAATTATACAAAACATTGTTTTAAATGTATATAGTAGTGTTTTTTTGTATCTGTGATGTAAAATTTATTTCAATTAAATTATATATTTTGTATAAATGTTATAGGTATGTACTGCAATGTGTTGTTATATAAACAATACTCTACAATTGGTTGGGCCTTTATCAGCACTATTTCTAGCACTGATAAAGGTAACCCCCCCCCCCTTTAATAGTGTTATAGAGAACAATTCTTTTTTATCACTATTAAAATCATTTTTACATGTTGTTAAAGTGAATATCAGTAGTAGTGATCAGTTTCTACGTAGTTTTGATCACATCCATAGAAAGAACTCCACCTAGGGGAAAAAGATGATAGAGGATCTCACTTCAGGCCTCACAAAAGGATTCCCACAACTCTATCCAAGAATTACTTCTATAGGAATCACTATCCTATGTGTAGGATGTGATTCCACAGTAACCCACAGGGAATGGATATAGGGAATTCACCTTAATGAAACCATTCCAAGTTAAAGAAGATAAGGGCTCTAAACCAACTTTCAAGGAGTACATGGTGTGTACTAGTAATACACAGTGTATCCCTTTGGAACTAGATCCTTCCTATGTATCATTACCTATTCCCATGTCTATGTCAAAGCACATGGTGTGTTCCAACCTATGTACTTCTAACCATGTCCAAGCACACAAATCTACTTGTGTACACCTAGCATGGCCATGTCTGTGTGGTAATACACAGCGTGTAGGATCTTTTATACTCCTGGATGTGTTATTGTACCCTCTGAGGTACACATTGAGCTACCAGGTCAAGGCACACACCATTTTATAGAGTCACATGACTTGTCCCTAGTTACCATATAAAGGGTCCCACACGGTGTGTGTTTTCTAAATACACATCATATATATTTATATTTTTCATAATCTATCGTTCTTCCTCCCACGGTGTCATCCACTCCTCTGATCCAAAACCAATCACAAATCATGCTAGGAAGCACAAATCTACTTCAGTCGGGCCTTTCCATCATCACTCTTCAGAATATGATCAATTGATTCACATGGAAATCAGTCATCCTCCATTCTCATCGTTGTTGCATGCACTACTCGAACCCGAATATCTCCAATCAAATTTTATTCGCTCGTCACTATAGTTGTCACATGATCCCCATGCCATACCAAGTCTGGATTAGTGATATATAATCATTGTTCCAAGAAATAGGTGTGCAACGTTCGATTTCTTGTGAATCCATTGAACCACTAATCAAACGAAACCTCGGTGATGAACGCATGTCGAACAATGGGAGAAAACCAAGAAACATGCAAAATAGGAATGAACCTCATCCGTGTTTGATTATCCTCCATTCATTGTCATTATAATGAAAAAAAACAAAATAACATAAAAGATTTACCCTATAAATCCCCATAGGTAAAACCATACCGCAATACGACCGATGCACAAATCAATCCATTGGTCGATTTATTCATATTCATTTTAGAAATAATAAAATGGTGATAAATCCTATCAAACCAACATCCTACCTCAATTTTTACCATTCAATAAGGAAGAATAAATTTGTTTCATTGTCGTTGGTGACATCCCCTGATTTTGTTGTACATGGGTATTCGATCTTTAATCTAGTTATTGTTTGTCAATGGAACCTCCTCCAACGGCTCTCCAATGCTCTCTCAAAATTGAAAGGTTATACAACTAACCCTTCAATTTGGATATAATAGTGTATTTAAAGGAGAAGATAGGTTGTTTTGTTAATGAATAAAATAAAATAACTTGTTTTTTTATTTTATTCATTTTACACCGGCAATGATTTTTTCACAAATGTCCAATGTCGATAAAGGTTATGTCGCGCCTATGGTAAAATCCAAATTCTGAACTCAATAGTGTCCTCATATATCTAATTCGGGCCCCCATTCAGAAGTTATTCCATATTTTAGGGGAAAAGAACATGTGATATTAATATATTTTAAGCATTTATCCTAGGAACATTATACCTCATAATTATACATCTTCTCAGCACTTGGTCTCAAAAATAATCCATACAACATCCAAAAATAATACATAGAAAATATGAGTAACTATATTCTCCCCACCTTGGGGATTTATATCCTGAAACACCAAAAGAGTGGCTAGAAAAAAAGATGTGGGTACTGATCTTACATATACCTCTCCCAATCACAGGTGCACTCCTGAAGATTCTCGTGTTACCACCAGACACACACTAAAGGAATCTATCATCCACGAAGGATCCTCTCATAATTATCCTTGATCTCTACTAGGTACTCAGTAAAGGTATCTCTATCCTGGATGTCCAAATAACCCCAATTGATAATGTGAAACAGATCATGCATGTACCTCCTCGGTTGCAACATACAGAATACTTCATGCAGCCAGTCTAACTTTGTAGGTAGAGTTAAGTGTTATGCCACCTCACCAACTCTACATAGTATTTTTAAATATCCAATGAATCTAAAAGATAGATTGTCGACCCAACTAAATCTCTATAATCCACATCGAGGTGAAACCTGTAGGAACTCATGGTCTCCCTCCTTGAACTCCAAAATCCTCCATCTTCTGTCTGTATATGAATTATTATAGCTCTTTGTAGTCATCATCTGATCTTATATGATCTGAATCTTCTCTATAGTGGATCGTACCAACTCTTGTCCCATAAGTGACGAATATCCTAGGTCGGTCTAAAAAAGTGGTGACCTACAAGGTCACCCATACAAGGCCTCAAAAGCCACCATAATAATGGCGTAATGGTAGTTATTTTTGTACTTAAACTCCACCAATGGTAGGTGATCCTCCTAACCATGACCAAAGTTCAACATGCAGGCTCACAACATTTCTTTCAGAACCAGAATGGTCTGCTTAGTATAGTAGTGAGTCTGGGGGGTGAAAAGTCATTCTAAAATGTAGTTGAGTCCCAAAAGCCTCTTGTAATCCCTTCCATAACTGAGATGTGAATCAATCATCATGGTAAAAAGTGATCATCAAAGGAACTCCATGGAGTCGGGTTATCTTCTATATGTAGAGGCATCCCAATCTCTCTACTTAACTCTACTCCTGAATAGCTTGGAAGTGGGATGACTTGGTGAGTTGGTCTACGATCACCCAAATAGAATCATGTCCCCTAGACGTATGTGGTAATCCCATCACAAAATCCCTAGATATATATTCCCACTTCTACTCTATAACATTAAGGGGTTGAGATAAACCCATTGGAACCTAGTGCTCAGCCTTCAGTTTTTGACAAGTAAGGCATTAAGAGATAAACTCTGCAACTCCCTTCTTTATCCCTAGAAACCAAAAATGATATCATAGGTCCTTGTATATCTTTTACACGCCTAGATGTACCACCAATAGAGATGTATGAAACTCTCTCAGATGCTCCTCCCGCAACATCACTGGTAGCATCATGTATCGTCCAAAATAATAACATGATTCCCACCTTCAGAAAATCCATTAGGATCATGTCCCATGAATATCTGAGTACGTATAGTCTTAGAGTAGGTATTCCCAAGATGTGACTCCCTAAATATCTATAAAATAGTATGGGTAACAACCATTTATTGAAGGTAAGCTTCTCCATCCCTATATATAAATGATGACAGAAATGAGGCCAAATACTCTGACGCCTCATTCAGCAACTATGAATAAGATATCCTGCTGATAGTATCTTCTACAACATTCCACTTCCCTGGAATATAGAAAATATTGAAGTCATAATCCTATAGTAACTCTATACATCACCTCTATCTCAAGTTAATATCCTTCTTATGGAAGATATACTTGAGACTCTTGTGGTCAGAATAGACGATAAACTGCTCCCCCATCTGGTAGTGTTGTCAAATATTTAGCACAAAGACTATCATTGTTAACTTGAGATCATGGGTTGCGTAATTCTACTCATGTGGTCTCAAGTAATGTGAACCATATACAATCACAACCCACCTCTACATAAAAACACAACCAAGACTGATTCTTGATTCATCACAGAGCATTACGTACTCGACGCCATCCTCTGGGAATCTCAAGATGGGAGCACTCATTAATATCTGCCAAAACTTCTGAAATGCCTATTGTAACCTCTCCATCCACATTAAAGGATACCACTTTCAGGTCAAATGTGTCATGGGAGACGATATCTAGGAGAATTCAGGTATGAATCTCTGGTAATTTCTTGCTAACCCAAGAAAGATCCATACCGTTGTCATGCTCTTGGGTGGCTCTCAAGCTAACAATGCCTCGACCTTCACTGGGTCCACTTCCAAACCATATAATGAGATAAAATTTCCTATAAATTGGACCTCATTAATATAGAACTATCACTTCAACAGATTCTTGTAAATTCAGTTCTCTCAAAGTATGTCCAGAACCATCCTCAAGTGTCTTACGTTCTCCTCCTCGGATGTTGAGTACACCAGGATATCATTGATGAAGACCAACATGAAACAACATAATAAAGGTTGAAAGATCAAGTTCATGAGTCCCGTGAACACTTATAGGGTGTTCATTATTCCAAAGGGTATCACCGAGGACTCATAGTGACCATGGAAACATTTGAATTTTATCTTTGGTATATCCTCATCTCGTACTCACAACTAGAGATAGCCTGACCCAAGTTCAATATTTGAGAACCATCATAACCCTCTCAACTGATCAAAGATTTCATTGATCCTTTGTAGTGGATATTTTTTCTTTATGGTAACCTTGTTTAGGGGATGGTAGTCCACACACAACTTTTAGCTCCCATCCACCTTCTTGGTGAACAATACTGGGGCTACCTAGGGTGAAACACTTGGTCTAACAAATCCCTTATTTTATAAGTCCTCCTACTACACCCATAACTCACGAAGCTCTGTAGGAGCCATCCGATATGTTGGAATAGATATAGAGGTTTTCCTTAGGTGTAGATAAATTTATAATTCTATATCTAGAAGGAGAGGTAAACCAGGAACATCCTTAGAAAATAAGTCCTCATACCCCGCCACCACTGTAGGGAATTGAAAACTCATAACATCCACTACACCAAGGTTCATACTATCCAACTGAGGAGTAATCGGGTGCACCCTATTATGAATGAGTACATCCTACACTGCTTGGGTTTCCTTTTTACCCACAAAGTAAAACCTACTCCCATCGCTATGTACACACTGCATCCTCTACCTAAAACATTCTTTGTAAGTCCTCCTACTGCACCCACAGCTCACGAAGCTTTGTAGGAGCCATCTGATACATTGGAACAGATATCAAGGCTGTCCTTGGGTGTAGATAAATGTATAATTCTATCTCTAGAAGGAGAGTTAAACTAGGAACATCCTCAAGAAATAAGTCCTCATACCCCACCACCACTATAGGGAATTGAAAAGTCATAACATCCACTACACCAAGGTTCATACTATCCAACTGAAAATTAATTGGTTGCACCCTCCTATGCATGAGTCCATCCTACACTACTTGGGTTTCCTTTTTATCCAAAAAGGAAAACCTAGTCCCATCACTATGTACACACAACATCCTCTACCTAAAACATTATATCTAGGCATGAATGGTAGATAACCAGTACATACGTAAGATGACATCATAAGGCCTCATCGCCGCTGAAAAGCGACCCCAGTAGAAACTCTCACCTATAAGTGTTAGGTAAATTTATCAAAACAAGATTTTTATCATAGATTCATCTCCATTAGAAGTCTCCAAGTGCAAGGGTTGAGCCAAGGGCTCAACTGGAATCTCTAAGTCTCATACCAGATAAGTGGAAATAAAGGAATGACTAGAACTTATGTCTATCAGTACTAAAACTAAGGTAAAAAAGATATATATTATACCTCATATCATACTTGGAGCCTCTAGGTCATATGCCTTGATCGCATATAGTTTTCTCATCCCATGTTCTCCATCTCCCTGAGCCTAGCGTTGACTACCTGTGGGCAGGACCGGCCCGAGGGAAAGCCATGCGAGCTCGTGGGCTAGGGAAACCAACGAGAGGGGGAAAACCTATCGCCTTTTTTTGTCAGTGGTGCATCTTTCTAAGGTAGCCTGCGGCTCATGGTGGATCGTGTTCTCAAGGTGGTTGTGGGTGTCTGGTGGGTTAACATCCTCGTGGGGTCCCAAGGTGTTGCTTCATCTGAGTCGGGTAGCAGTCTGCCTGCATCCTCGATAAAATCATGTTAGTATATTCTATATTTATTATTATGATTATCCTGAAGATTTGTTGATTCAATATGTTTTTTTTCTTTTAAAAATGTTAAAGGGAAAATTTTAAATGACGGCCTTGGGCAACAATTTTTTCCAGGTCGGCACTGCCTGTGGGTGGTGGTGGTAACAAGTCAAAGCATCTACCACCTCCAGCTACTCTCCCAGCTCCTCTACTAAGTTCACTACCCTGAAGACCTATTTTCTCCTTCCACTACCTCTATCTTGGTGGCTCATCCTCTATTTCCCTATCAGCAGTATGGAGGGTTGGACAATCCCTTGTGAGATTTCCCCTTCTGTTACATAAGTATAACCACCACTCTATAGGCTGACTAGACCCATCCTGTGATCGCTAAACTGTAGAACTCTATCCTAGGACCTCCTCATGAAACACCTCGCATGTCCAAGTCCCTGATACTGACATCATCTCCCTACTTCCAAAGTCTCAGATCCTGTGTTCCCACTTCCAGTAACCACTATTTGCATCTTATTATCCAGGAAAATCTCAACCACCAAAGATATCTCTAACACCCTAGAATAGGTAGTAATAAACAGAGGTATAACACTATATTAGATATATCTAAATAGACCTATCTCAAAGTTCCAATCCCAAAATAAATTATCTAATACCATATCCATCAAGTACCTATAGATTTTTGTGAATATCAATGAATACTTAGCCACTTTGGTACTAACTTACTGGAGCTGTAGAAGATCTTGGATGCATACAAACCTCAACATAGATAGAGAGAACTCCTCTCTGAAAAGGATCTCAAACTCTGACCATGTTAGAGTCACCTCATTATACTAATGGGTTACTAAACCCCATCATCATCTTGTAAATCCATAGAGAAGGCTCACTACCAAAATTACCATATGATCTATCAATTTCCTAAAAATATGAAAACTCACATCACCGCCTCAATATAGTACTCAACCGCCTATGGGTTGGGCTCACCTCAGAACCTAAGGGGTTTCTATCACTAAAACTCATAAATCACGCTCAACCTACGCATCTCATCTGTTGGTACTTCAGGTACCATATGATTCTCAATAGGTGGTGGTATAACTGGTGAACCACTTGGAGTTAACACCTTTAGAACAAGACCATGTATCAATGCATCATCACTAAGGGGGTAATCCTTATGATCTTGATGTTGAATCCTAGCTGGCATATGTCGTGAAGGCATCCTGAAATAAATAATATGTACCAAGATCAATGAGTATATCTAGAGATATGACTAAAGAATTGCATGGAAACCAAAAACCATTCCTATATTATGCATGTACCATTATTTCCCTATAACCAGTTTCTATATGTACCGATTCAAAAAATAGGTGATCAGAGTCCTAGTGTATGGATATGTTAGATGCGACACCAACACTGGAGTCCCTGGCCTAAAATTAAAACTCGAAACACTTAACACTATTTCCCCAAACCAATATCACAGACTCCGATCCAAAGGTAGAACCGACTACTCTAATACCACTTTGTCACAATCCATCTCAATGGGGTCTGTACCGCAACTCCCCAAGTCTACCTTCAATGGGACATGGGATTTAAACTAGTACCAAGTAGACATATCACTAACATGGGAGACCTTATCCTAAAGTACTTATACTCACACACACATCTCCAAGACCATATAATGATGAAATGTAAAACAACTGATAAACCATGCATGCATACATCTAAATCCCATAACTAGAGTATGAAAACAAGTAATGGAAAGTAAACAAGACCAAATAAAATCCCACTACAAAGATTTTGAAAGCAAGACTAACCTAAAAGTAAATATGTGGACTGCTATCAAGATAACCATAGGAACACACCTCAGTCTGTCCGGCTCACTAAGAACCCTATGGTCTAAGTCCCTCTTGGACTCTGTTAAAAGTCCAATCATCTATAAAAGACACAACATGTGTGGGAAAATCCTGTGCATGAGTGATTATAACAAGACTCGGTAGGACACCCTAAAAACACGAAGCATATAATAATAAGAATAATAGTTATCTCTACACAAGTATATGTATACAACACAAAGAACAAGAATATCTAGATATACTAAAAAAATAAATATATTCTCTGAGTAAAGTCATAACTGTAATACCAGTTTAGGAATCATGATCGAAGGTTCCACATAATACTCATCGAGGAGAATACGCTCCATGATTCAGATAGCACTGATGGTATCTTAATGAGATGTACTACTCATCAGGTATTTCCATAAGATGGATAAAATATAATTCTGAATAGAATTATACACAAATGAGGATCACACCAAAGGAAATGAGGTATCCCAAAAACTAAATCTAGAATAACCCACTAAGTAGAGGATCAACACCCATGTAGTGTTAGTCATGATAATACCAAAAACTCCATCTAGGGAAAGAAGATGATAGATGATCTCACTACAGGCCTCAAAGAAGGATTCCAACAACTCTATCCAAGAATTCATGCTGAAGGGATCACTATCCTATGTGTAGGACACAATTCCATACTAACCCTTAAATAATGTACATAGGGAATGAACCATAATGAAACTTGTCCAAGTCGAAGAGGAAAAGGAACCTAATCCAAATTTGAAGGATTACATGATGTGTACCTTCAGCACTGGGTTCTTCCCATATATCACTGACTATGTCCATGTCCATGTCAAAGTACAATATGTGTCCCAACCCACATACTCTGATCGTGTCCAAGTAAATGGATCTGCTCGTGAACACTTGGCTTAACCATGTTTGTGTGGTAGTACACAGTGTGTAGGATCTCATGTACTCTTAGTCATGTTTGTGTAACCTATGAGGTACATGCCGATATTCCAAATCATGTCACACACCGTATGATGGAGTAACACATCGTGTGATATTTAAATTCACCAAAAAACCTTAGCTGCTACACCAGGGGTCCCAAATGGTGTGTGTTTCTAAAATACACACCATGCAGATCAAGATTTTCTAGAATCCTTTGTTCTTACACCCACGATTTCCTCCACTCCTCTGGAAAAAATCTGGCCATGAATCACACCCAGAAGCACATATCTACTTTGTTCAAGCATTTTCATCACAACTCAACAGGATCTAGTCATCTAATTCACATGGAAATCGGTCATCCTCTATCATCGTCACCACTGCAAGCACTGCTCGAATCTAAAGATCTCCAATCCAATCCAATTCACTCATCGCTACCATTATCTCATGATCCATATTCCATACTGATTCCATATATGCGATATCAAATTTTTTTTCCAATAAATGGGTGTGTAATGTTTGATTTCTCAAGAATCTATTGAATCACTGGTCAAACAAAACCCCAGTAATTAACACACATAGAACAATGGGATAAAACCAATAAACATGTAAAAGTGGAATGAACCTTGTTTGTTTTTGGTTGTCCTCAGTCCATTTTTGTTATAACTATGAAAAATTCTCCTAATAAATCCACATAGGTAAACCCATCTTGCAATATGATAGATCTGTGAATCAATTCATTTGTCGATTGATTTGTGTTCATCATAGAAATAATAAAATAGGAATAAATCCAATAAAATCATCATCCTACCTCAATTTGGATTGATCACTGATGAATAATGAAGCTGCATCATTGTTATTGGTGAGATCCTCTTATTTCTTTGCACACTAGTTATCGATATTTGATCTAGTTTTCATTCATCAACGAAACCTTATCCAATGGATCTCTAACACTCTCTCAAAATTACAGGGTCATGCAGATAACCCTTAAATTTAGCTATAATATTGTATTTAAAGGATAATATAGGTCATCTTGTCTATGAATAAAATAAAATAATTTAATTAATTATTCTATTCATTTTATTCCTATGATGTCTTTTTAAAAAATGCTCCATGCTGACAAAGGTTATGTCGCACCTAAGGTAAAACTCATGTTCTGAACTCAATGGTGTCCTCAGATATCTAATATCCCCCCCCCCATTTGATATTTATTCTAATTTTTCATGAAAACTATGACATCATGATATTAATATATTTTATATATTTCAAATATTTATTCTGGGCACACCAGGCCTCAGAATCACATGTTGTCTCAACGCCTGGTTTCGAAAATAATCTATAGAATATCCAAAAATAATACATGTAAAATCTTAGTCTCTATAAAAAATATTGCATTACATACATTCCCAATACCTTTTAAGTTTAGAGATTTAGAGAATTATTAAAAATTGTAAACACATAAGGCCCATGTATTTCTCAATTAAAGGATATATTTTCCACTATAAGAAACTATTTAATCTATACCAAGTCTTCAACATCTCCCACAATATATCTTCTTAAAAATATCATGTGTAATAATTTTATTCATAAACTAGGTAAATGGAAACATAGGAAGGCGTGAGATCAAAGGCTTAGTAAGAAAAAACCCAAAACTGAGATAATCATGGCATAAACATGAAACAATTATTATGGAAAGAATAAGTTATAATCATAATTCCATAATCAACTAAAACTGAGAGAATAATATATCCATGGATAGAAATGAAAATAAATAGATTGAATGGATTAAGATAACTAAATTCATGGTAATGGAAAAAATAATGTTAGAAATCTTTATCTCACTGTCAAGGAATCATCCAAGACATCATTCTTTCCATCAAGGTCATAGACAAGACATCATTCTTTTAGTCAAGATTGTAGTCAAGAAATCTTGCTAAATTTGGAAGGTATACACCAGATACCCTAACATGTTGGTCTCATGATACCCACTAATGCATCAAGGGGATATATAATATCAGCCCCCACCCATCACTTTTTAAGTCTAATACATTCATTGTATAAATAAAAAATTCATAATGAACATTTCCAATAATCATCTGTATTAGAATAAAAACATAAATAAAGCCAATAATTTTTCCCGTGTCAATAAAATAGATAACATGGTCATAAATCATCCAAATAAAGAAGTTGTATGGTTAAATAATACATAGTCAACATACCTAAGTAATTAATAAACATCTATATTTGAATAAAAAATATATGAATATTAAATAGTTCCCCAATCAACAAATAGAACAACCTTCTATGTAAGCATCCCTCAAGATAAAACCATATTGAGTAATGGTATAAGTTTAAGTAAAAAATTTCCATAATCAATTGATGTATGTTATCTAGGTGAACACCCCTCAATCAAAGGTATATGAAAGAGGGTATTCACAAAGCAAAGGCATTAGGAGAGAAGTTTTTCCTATCCATGGTGGATGTTTTTCAAAGAAAAAAATGATGGATCATATATTTGATAGAAAAAAACATTGCATAAGACATTCAGATAAATAAAATGGATGGTTGAAAAATAATAAATCCTCAATGTAACAAAGAAAGCTAAGAAGGACATTGACATAAATGAAAACATCCATACAAAAGAATTATTTGAATAGTATCACACAAGATGAGATCAAGAATTGAATTGTTTGACAATGAGAGTTTAATCCCACAAATTATAAATATATATATTTATTATAGAATAAATAATGTAATATAAATCCCATGATTGTAAATCCTTTGGAATATGAAAAGGAAAATGGAGTTGAAAACATAAAAGGGATTTTTGAAAACTTTTTTAACATTGACTTAAAATACAAACTTATATATCAATTTCAAAAATAAATTTTGAAAAGGTGAAGTGGAATATTTTTAAAACTTTTAATTTTAAAATGAATCTATAATAATGGAGCCATGAAAATGAAATAATTTTTTCTATAGGATATATGGATCTAAAGATGAAACATTTGATTATGAAATGAACCTTTTTAATACTTTGAAATTGCCTTTTTTGAATCCTCACATAGTAAAAAATATATTAAAAATGCATTTTAAAAAAATAGGATTATAAAATACCATATAATAAAATATTAGGGTTGGAGTACCTAATAAAAGTTCAAGATGAAAAATTATAACTCAATGATTTAAAATTGAGTTACCAAAAATCCTTACTATTGGAGTAACAATAGAATTAATATCCAATTGAAGAATGAAATATGATTTGGCATAGTATATCCCATGAAATAAAAAAAATTATGATAAAAATAAATTCATGTTAAGTAAATAAACCATATAAGAAAAACATGGTGCACAAAATTTATTATATCTCAAAAAATCAAAAATGAGACCAGGAAAATCCTTACATCCTTAGAAACTTTTGACTCAAAAACCCTTGAAGGATATGTTATCAAATGAAACATTAAATACTATGAATAATGAGAGTATCGTGTTAAAATAAATATTAAAGGGGTAGTAGATACACCCTTTTAAATAAAACATAGTGTATAATAAGAAATATGTCTGATGAAATTGAAAATTGAGATAAGAAACACTTACAAGTAACATAATCATTGAGGTAAGAATCATTTGATAATGAGGTTATAAGGAATAATTTTAAGAAACCAAAAATTAATAAAGAAATAAATTATTCATTATTAATTATGTATAATAAATCATACATGGAACAATAAGGCTCAATAAGAAATGTTTTAACTCAATGGAAGATAATTGAGTTTGTAAAAACCCTTACTTTGTTTCAGATTTATTTTGCGCACTTGCCTAACTTCTAGAATAATAAAATTAAGTTTATTAGATACCTTCTTTGGAACCATATTCTTCTATATTTCATTTAATATAGGTTATTTATTATCATATTATATTTATTTTTTATATAGTTTTTTCTTATGTTTGCGTGAAAGTTGAATCAATCTCGGCTTATTTCGTTGATCTTAACGATCGAAGATAATATTTTAATAATAAATTAAATACTTAATATAACCATTTCAGAGACAAAAAAATAAATTTTTTTATTAACTTATAATACAATTAGTATTTAAGTTCCCATAATCATCCATGATAAAGCTTTATAGCATAGTTCAAGTTGGTGGTTAAACCAACCTCAAACATGAAAACACTATATCTCGATGAGTGAGTATGGTTAAATAAGTGAATAATATCATTATTATATAATTATAATTATATTATTTAGATGTTTTTAAGTTTTTTAATCATATTTTATGTGGTTTTTATAAATAATAAAAATTTATAACAATTAAAATTTATATGAAATTTGAAAAATGTTACTTTATAGAGGTCGTAGTCTGCACAATGCACACACTGCATCAAATTCATAGTTTAGTATTAGTTTTTTAGTGGTGGTTTAAGAAACCCCCACAAAAAAAATTGTAAAAATTTAGTGGTGGTTTTTCAATAACCATCATTAAATTTTATTCATTTATTAAAAAAGTCACTTTCTTCTGACCCCCCCCTCCCCCGAGCACCCCCTCCCCTGAGCACCCCCTCCCCCTTTCCCCTGAGCACCCCTACTCTGATTCCTCACCACCACTATATTTACCCCCTCATCGGTTCCCTGATTTCACCTTAAACCCCCCCCCCCTGATCCCTTGTCGGTGCTTCGGTTTCCCCCAAGACGAATCCATCGGTGGTGCTCTGGTTTCCCCTAAGCCCCCTGATCCCTTTCCTAAACCCTAATCCTCGCCATTTCTAATGATTTGGTTTCTCCTAAGCCTTCTTTTCCATTGACCTCGCTAGATTTCGGGTTTCCCCTGAGATCCCCTTGCTCTTTCCCTCATCCTCACCCTCTCCCTCACCGCTTGCAGCCTCTTCTCCCACAATCCATCCCCTCTAGGAGGTAATCAGTTAACACCTAGACTGGGTACCCCTATAAATTATAGGGTATGGGATTGAAATATTCACTTAATTTTGGATCTCACTTAATCTAGAGATGATATAATCTTCTAATCACTTGGATTCCTTACATAATAGTAGCTACAAAGGCTTTACTTAGGTGAATCTAAGGTAAGAACTGGTTTTTTCTTACTAGATTTGTCCCCCTCAAGTACTAATAGTGTTTACCTAATTCCAATCCCGTGATTGGTGGTTGAGATTAGATTTTGGGTGAAATATTTCTTCTTCCTGAGGCCTCAAAGAGATAATCTACAATTAAATTGGTAGGTGTCCCCCATCTTCCTCTCATATTTAGAGACAATTAACCAGGAAATGGTATAGGTTCAGAAAAACCATATTGAGACTGTGAGTTTAAAACTAGTAAATGTTTTCCCTAAACCCTTCATGGTTAAATTATTTGTTTTTGTGACTCTTTCATGGGTTTTTCATGTTTATCATGCTATATTAACTAAATTACAATCCTTTCTTTCTATCATATACTTACTCAGTATGCTTACTACTTTGTTATGCATAGTGAAGTCTGAAACGTTAAATATTCATCATGTTTTCTATTGTTCATCACTTACTAAAGTGATCTAATAGTTTTATTCCATTCTATAATTTTTAATTTTATCCTGAAACATTCCATTTTACTTATTGTCCATGTTGATAAAGTTGAATACATATATATTGTTGTTTATGGAACCATAACCTCTTATATTCATATTATTTATACCATGTCTTAGATAATGTTTTCCATGATATTAGTATGTATTTTTAATGGCCTCTACTATATCTCATAATTTTTTTTTATTTCCTACAAGTATGAATTGGTTGTTTGTTAATAAATATCTTATGCTTCATTTGAAATTGTACTAGTATGAATTAAACATTTCCAATCAGATCGCTTATCCTTTATTTAGTTTTATACTAGTATGTTCATTTGTATCATTTTCCATCACTTATATCATTTTTTTATACTACTAGTTTGAATTAGTTGCATCATATTCAATCTCTTATACTTTTTTTAGTTTATTGTTAATGTGAATAAGTTGTTCCCTATTCCACCTCTAGTAATTTTCTTGGATTACTATTAGTATAGTTTGTATTTTGGTTATTCAATTCCATATGAATTCTTCATATTTAAATTAATATGAATCAGTGGTCAGTTATATCATGACTTGGGAATTATTTATATCTCTCATAGTATTCCATTATTTGTAGTTCTTCCATACCTTATACTTAGCATGAACCAAAGAGCATGCATCAATTACAATTTTTGTCTTTAAAGGGTTTAAAATGGTTTAATGACTTGGAAAATAACTAGGTCACATTCCAAGTGGTTGTTAAAATCCCCAGTGGATTTTCTAATGGTAATTAACTATTTAAAGGGGTTTTCAAGATCAGTTCCATATTTAAGATCTCTGTGTGTCATTTTAGAGGCATTTTTTAGGAATTGAAGGTGGTTTACCTTTAATATTTTTTTAAACGATTTTGAGACCACAAGTCTCATGGTAGCTTGAATTTTTTTTAAAGGTGAAAGTTTGGTCTTGAAAAATGGGTGCTTTACACCAGTTGACTTCCTTTAAAGAGGGGTTTCTTACCTTCAAAAGTGTTTTTATTGAAAATTTTATATTTCTAAATTGGTTTTCAATGTGCAGTTTGATAAATTATTTTCAAAGGAAATTTTAAATTTTGTTTCTCAATGATTTTATGATTTTTCTCTTGCTTCTATTTTAGATAATAATATCCATGATTGATTTCCTTTTTTACTTTTAAATTTTTAGTACTTATATGAATCTTCTTATAACTACTTGGGTTGTGTTTTTTTCACTTCCCTTTATCTCTTTTTCTACTTAGTAATACTTATGAGTTTTAATTTTTTTAATGAAGTGTAGGCACATTTTGATATATATGGGTAAAATCCAGATCACATCACTGAGGAACACACCTCAGTATGCTAAGGTTTTGAAAGAGTTTTTAGATTTTTTCAATTTATAATCGATATTTTAATGGGACAATAATATATCCATGTCTTAAATTTAAAATTAGAAGATGTTTGAAGAGACATAAAGTTTATGAACACTTGATATTGAAGTAATTTCCTGCTCGATATTTGTTTTGGATTTGGCCTGGGTAATCAAAAATTATAAAATGTTTGAGCACTGATGTCAATCAACAGAATGAGCTCCCGACTTCGTTGATAATGGAAAATGAAATAAAAAAACCTTATAAACAATGATTTCAGCATTGTATGCCAACAACATCAATATCAAAACAAATCAGAACAACCAGTTGAGAGTGATACAAATAGTAACTTAACAAGTGATGTTTTTGGAACTATAGGATAACCAGATAAAGATTGTAACATATCATTGGATTTACCTCTTGATTCTATAGAGACTAATTTGAGAGAGAACTTCACTAATCATACAAATTCATTTCATGATTTATTTGATGATGGAAATCAAGATTTTTATGGTGGATGTTTGACTTATTGAACACTTTATTTTCTATTAAAGTTGTACCATATCAAATTCCTATGCAGAATTACAAATATGGTGATGTCCATGATATTGAAATCATTGTATGATGCATTTCCTAAATCTAAGATCCCTGATTCTTTTTATGATATTAAAAAAGTTGTAAATTGGTATGAATTATATAAAAATATATGTTTCTATCAATGATTGTATGCTTTATTGGGGAGAGGATTCAAGTAGATAGGATTGGAAAAAATGTTTTTCTAGATGGCAGTCAATGGGTGATGTTAGAAGTATGAATCAACATACTAATATGAAGAAGAAGAAAAAGATCACACCTTCAAAGGTTTTTCATTACTTCCCTTTAAATATTTAATTACAAATATTATTCATGTCATCAAAAACCAGAGAGAACATGAAGTGAAATTCTATAGATAATAAAAATGATGGGTTAATGAGACATCTAATAGATTCACAATCATGGAATACATTTTTTTGCATGTCATGTAATTTCATAAATATTGAAATCAATAAATATATTATGTTGATACATATTTTGTAAATCTAATAATTTATATTAATTTTTTTAGATCATGAATACTTATACTTGGGATGAGTTTTCAGAATATTTGAAGTTTATAGCTCTAGGTCTTCTAAAACAGGATATAAAATTTGATTCTTACAATGTTAATGGATTTAAATTTCATACAGTCAACCGGGAAGAGGGTTTGAAAAAATATAATAGTGTTATATTTATAGTTACTGAATTGAGATACTATAGAAAGTTGACTGATATTTTCAAATTAAACTACCATGATCATTTTTCAGTTGTTTTATTCAAATGAAAGTGGGTTGATATTAACAGGGATATTAAAAGATATTTCTTTAAATTTTCTTATGTAAACTTCTCTCGCATGATGGATGTCAGTGAACATGAATTATATGATCTATGTATCTTCTCATCATAAGAAATAATGGTATATTATATGGAAGATGTCGTGGATGAAGGGTGGTGTGTATTTTTTCACATAAAACAAAGATACTTGTATGATATGGGTGACGAAGTGGAAGATTTTACATCTCACATTGAATCCCATCAACAACAAGAAAAAAAACTTATTTTTCTATCATGATATTGAAAATATTAGTCTTATAAGGGTTGATGAAGTAGATGAATTAATGATGGAGTAGGACAACAACATAATTCAAGGACAAAATGATTGTATGTGCAGTTATCCATTAATTTATCAACCACTTATGTTATATGTGTAATTATTCATTATCATATATATATAGATTTTGTTTATGTTTATTATAAATCTTTAATCCTTTATAAACTTTTTTATGCATTATTTTTTGAAATATATGTTCTAAAGTTAATTTTATTTAATTAAATGATAGGAATTCCAAGGAAGAAGTGATTCACTGATTGGAGGCATATGCCTTAATCTTGGAAAAATGAAGTCTTTGATTCCTAGATAAAGTGAATTTTAATACATTATTGTGTAATTGAATTCCATTTATGTTATTAAATTCTAATAGTTTAAGAATAAATCTATTTGTATAGATGTTATTCTACTTTAGCATTGTTAATGTTATCCCAAGAAAGTGGATGTTGAAATTTTTGGGTAAGAAATAGAAATATTTTAAATGGATATTATGGAATGAATTCAATGATACATCATTGACCACTCAGTAGAAGTATGATAAGGTACCTGAAGGGGAACCTATAGAGTAGTGAATGGTGTTTGTCGATAGTCATCTTCATTAGAAGCATGTAAATCAAACAATTTCATAATCATTTAGTACACAATCTTTTATTGGTTTTGAGTTTAAATTTGAATATAAGAAACCTTTTAATTTTCAAGAAAATCTACATGTAGGTGATGGTAGTAGGTATTGGAGGTGGAGATGAAGAGGGTTTCGATCAATGTTCATTAGGCAGTGATTAGTGTTTACTTTGGTTTCGTTGATGATTTGTAACTAAACTTATGAAATACTAAAACTAATATGGTGATTTAGAAACCATGTTGTGGTTTATGGTAGGGATATCTGCATTTCCCTTACACTGTATAAAAATATATATGTTTGGTTCATTTTATATGTTTTATTCAAAATTTTACCTTATACTAATCATCCTTAGGCTCTTCAGGTTTTTTTAGTATTCCTTGAAATTCCACCTCTTATTGTTCTTTTCAAAATCTATAGTCTCTTTAAACCATTTATGAACTTTATTTAGTTTAGAAATGTTTTTATTATGTTTTTATTATTCTAGAATAGTTTTTTTACTATTTTTTATTATAATATTAGTTTTTTTATTATTTTGGGGATGCATTTTATATAGCTATATTTTTTTAAAAAAATGATATATAACGACATCTGTACACTAAATGAAATATGATATAAAAAATCAAAAATATTGAAGCTCTAAATTCCCAATTATGATACTTATTTTCATTATGATATTATCTTATAGTTGTAAAATTAATGGTAAACTATGACCATATAGTCTTATATGAAGAGTAGAAATATTGGTTGATAAAGGGTCATTGTTATTGCAATCATAGTTGGTTGAATATTATGATGAAAACTAATTTTATTAAAATGGGGATTTTGGTGTGAGTCTTAGAAAGATGTGTATAATTAAAAATAAAAGTAAATAATAACCTTACTTTTATTTAGTTATTCTTGAAAGTTAAACATAAATTGTGTAAATGGTAGTTTTCTTGAGGTTTTAATGTTATCAGTTCAAGAAATCATAACATCATTATACATAATCTAGATGACTAAAATTGTGTAACCTATTTTCCATCAGTGAATTTGAGTAGATGTAAAAACTCATTGAAATTCTTAAAGTTGTTTTTTTATAAGGGATTAACTGCATTTATGTTTTTTTATCTTGATTGGGGGTCGCTTTCTTGGCCAGGCACTTTTAAATGGTCTAAGGTAGGTATTTTGAGGTTTCTAGGGTAACTATGAACCTGGATTGGGGTGATAGAGGTTCCTAGTAGGATGCATGTTTGAGAATATTGGACACCTATGTGAGGTTTGATAGAGAAGATTTATCTTAGTTATTTTTTGTGATTTTTCTGTATATACACTTCTATAAGAGCAGTGATGATGATTAAAAAATGGACCATTTGATAATTTTGATATATAAATAGATGAATAAAGTTTATAATGGGATATTATTTGTCCACAGGTATTATAAGTTATATAGTGATGGAATATAAACTGGTAGTGTATTTGGGATGGAAGAATTATTGGCATCGAAATGAACGGTATATTAGTAAGGATGGTGTTTTGTAATACAAATTTCAATGGATTTAAATAATTTTCCATCTTGATGTATTCTGTTGATGTATTTTTGTGGTGGTATCTCATGAGTAGATGTCTCCAAATAGTGATGATGTGTCTTGGTCTAATTAATGTGAGAATGATAATTTCCTTGAATTGATTATGGTGATATTTATAGAATTACAAAAAGAAGTTTTAAAATAGTTTTACATATTTTATTGGTGGTACATTCTGAAATTATGAGGTTATATCCAAATTTCTAATGATGACATTATAGATTGTATAAAGGATAAACAAATGCTTGGTCCTGTTGATATATAATTACTTCACTGATAAGACATGAATCGTGTTATTCTTTAAATTAAGTAAATAAGAAGTGATGAAACAAACAAAATGACTCATTATGATTATTTTATTAAGTATCATCATATGGAATTCAAGAATTCTATAACATTTTCTAGAATAGTTTCTTTTCTGTTTGTATATTGTAATATATATTTTTTTTGTTATGGGGATGCAATTTCTACAGCTGTTTTTTTAAAGTGATATATAGAGGTGGTTTAAACTGCCACAAAATATAAAAAATTATTGTTTAGTGATGGTTTAATCTACCATTATATAATGATTAAAAAAAATTAGTGGTGGTTTTTTTGGATTTAGTAGTGGTTCCCCCTCCCAAAAAATGCTCAAGGGATAGGGGTGGTTTAAACTGTTGCTATCCCCTCAACATTTTTTGGGATGGGGAACCATTACTAAACAAAAGTTTTTTTATAGTTCCTATAAAACACCACTAAATGGATTAAACTTATTTGAGTTGGATTCCAATACCATCTTTAGCAGCAGTTTTTTGGAAACCTTCACAAAACCATATGGCGACGGTTTAAAGTGCCACTATCAATTGATTTTGTTGTAGCACCGGTTAAAATTCATTTATTTCTTTAAGTATGTGGAAATAGATAAATAATGGTGGTTCCATTAATATAATAAAATTTTAGTATAATAATTTTATTGAGGTCACTGTATTACTACATTTGGTATATTTTTGTTAGATAACCATTATAAAGAAAATAATAAGGATTAAGTATACTCACTTTGTGACCTTGAATCTTCTCTTGAAATTTACTTAGAAATAAAGGTCTTAGGATAACTAATTTAGAGAATAGTCTTATAAACTTGAGAGAGGTTACTATGAGGAGAAATTTTTCAGAGCTTCAAGAAGCAGTGAGAAGAATTTTTTTTGGAATGAATGGGTGGAAGTCTCCCCTTTTATAAGTGAAGAAAAATGCACTTTAGTGAACACCAATTATCTTTCAATAATGGAATGGTACTATTTAAGGGTCAAAGGTTCAAAAAGTATGAAATAATAGAGAGTGGGGTGTCCTTGGGTAGATAAAGTATCAACAACGTATTTCCACACATGTTTAAAAACGTTGGAAGTTGTTTTCTCTTATATTTTCACTAATATATTTTTTTTATTTTACTTAGGTAACTTGTTTTTACCAAAGTAATATACGCTTTAATAAACATATAAAATAACCCCACTTAAAAAATTCGGATTTGAATAACCTAAATTTAATATTAATTTAATATAATTTGATTTATAATTATGATAAAATTAACATTTAAATTAAAACATTTATAAATAGAAAAACTATTTTGTAGAAAAATGTTATTTTCACCATTATGTGTTCTTAATATTATTTAGTATTGATTAAAAATTGAATTAGTGGTAATTTAATTAAATATAGGTTTATAAATTATATTAAATTCACTATTTAAAATAGGATAATTTGTTTTATTAGATAAAATTACATAATATTAATGAAATAATTTTTTGAAAATAATAGTTTTCAATTTTCATGGTCGTTAACTTTAATCTTAGAAATCAAACTTTTATGACCAAAAATTAAATTAAATTTATTACATAATATTATATTGTTGATCTAAAATATGAAATCAGGTTTTTTGTATTTAATTTCTAAAACTAAGGATAACTGTTTTTTTTTTAAATAACCGAATAAATTAGTTTTTAGAGTAAAATATTGCTTATGTTTTAAAAATGATATATGAGGGTTTTAAAAATAACACATTGTAATTTTAAATGATTTATTTTTCTTATATATATATATATTATATAAAAAGTTTTCAAAGACATTTAGGTCATTCTTGTATTATGATAATGTTTTAAAATTGACGGTTTTAGTGTGTGTACTATCATTGGAAGTTGTCACCCACCTTTTAATTATTTTAGAAAAATCCCAAAAATTCATCTTAATATAATATTGAAATGATTGATATAAAAAAGAAGTTTATTTTTTCAAATTAAAATTCTAATGGTTGAGAATTTAACTTTTAAATGAAAACATAAAAATGTAATAAAAGCTATTTTCATTGGAAAATAACTTTTTAAAAAATAACTATTATTATTCTAATTTCTTATAAGTTACTAATAATATGAGTGTTAATATATTATTCATATAAAAAATATATTTTATCCATAATATATATAGTTTCTTAAAAAACACATAAATTTCATTTTTTTTAACGTAATTTTTTAAAGCATAAATCCGTATTACTAGTTATTTATCTATGCTAATTTAATTTATGAATTCCTTAATTTTAATAGTGGATTTTATTTTTATTTTTACATATATTTTATAATTTTGTTACATATATTTTTACTTTCTATTTATATTCCTACATTTTAACAACTATATAATTTTTCATCATTCGTTTTGGTTCGGTGTTGTGTGTAAAGACAGCTACTAAACACATTGACTTATTTAATGGAAATTATATTTTAAAATCTTAGAGTGTTGCATTGGAACATTAGAGTGGCTTTGACATTTCACTAAGAGTGGCTGTGATGTTTATATGTTGAGTTGTGGAACTAAGAGGTGTTTTCATTGATTTTTTTCCACTATAAAATTTTTACATATAAAAATATATAATTTTTAATGTCATTAAATTTATTTTTAGGTTCTACATTTCAATATTTCCCACTGGTTCATGTCACACCCCATTATCATAATCTCTATTATTAATATTTGAATAATTACATACATTTCATAAATTACAATCCCTTTATATGGACGAACAAAATAAAATACTACTTAATTAATAAAAAAGTAATATATCCTCTTAATAACATTAAAAGGGATAAAAAATGAAACTTAAATATAATTTTAAGAGGATGTGTATGTACATGCTCAATCACATCATCCATTAAGGTACAATGTTATTATTATTGTGATAAATTCATATTGATGCATAACATGTAATTAAATAAACCAATAAAATTAATAGGCTCATCCCAATGTAGATATTTACATAGATCACCAAAAGTATACTAAAAACATACATACATACATATAAATTTATCATTTCAAAGTTATTATTCCCCACCACCTATTTAAATTCATTCATATTATGAAATAATTTGAGGATAAGTCTACATCGATATCCACATTACCATCCCCATTTTCAAATATAATAATCATTTCAATGTTAGTTTTCCATATTCATGGTAATATAAATTTCCTTAAAATTAATATATCTTATGACATTTGTACTCATTTACTCATATTCTTGAATTTATATAACCATTTATAACAACCCGTAGCCAAGGGTTCACCATAGTTGTTGTGTATCTGTGGGGCCTTGAGGAGGTTTGAGGCTAGAGTCTCCCAGAATAGATTGTAAGAGGAGGTAGATTTTCTTAATAAATTATAATTCCCACTCCTGGGTCATTTGTAAATAATAACAATCACACCACATAATGGTTTTTTAAATCTATATATTATCCTTAGATTAATAAAATAAATAAAATTCAATTACATTTATAATATATTTATAAATTTATAAAATTTAAAATTTAGAAAAAACATTTACAAAAAAAACCCTCAACTAAAATATATGTATAAAATTTATAATATAAAATTTAAAATTTAAAAATCATTTACAAAAAAAACCCAAAAAAACATAAACTAGAAAATATTTAAAAAATTTATAAAGTATAACATTTAAAAAAATGATATTGTTATATATTTATAACATTTATAAAACTCACACAACAGAGCTATTTGATCGAATGTAATCTAGGAAGTGAGATTTAGATAAAGACATGAGAGAATGTTAGTGGTAGAAAATGAGCCATCCAACTGGAGCTCGATTGAACAACACTCGGCTCAAACTAGAAGATCCCACATGGAAAACCAAATAGAAGCCATCACAACAAAATAAATTTGCATAATAATAAAATTAAACAACAATTTTACATGTAAAATCAATACCAAAATCAAATATTTAATTTGAAAACAAAAACACCTGATTTCACATATGTGGTATTAATCATCTATCATTAAAAAACGTTTTATCCCTTTATGATTTTTTTTAAATACCAAAAAACATGAAATAATTTTTTATCATGTAAGGGTGAGAATGCTTGTATTTTTTTGCATACAAAGTCTAGTACAAAGGAAATCATACATTCCATCATACTTGAAAAACTAAAACAAAAAAAATAAGCATGAAAATGGGAATTATTCCCTCCCTATTATAAGATAACCCACACAAAACATCATGTTGTGGTTGGATGGAGATGAGAAAAAAAAATCAACCACATTGCAATGAAGATCGAAACTGAAACTATGGATTTTGATAATGCCAATACCAGAATAGAATACCAAATGAAAGAAAATAAGGAAAGAAATAAATCAACATGAGGATTTAATGTTCTTTAGTCCCTTAGGGGACCTACTACATGGTAAGAACACTATAAAAACACACACTTTATTTTAAACTCAAAAATGGCACCGAAAACACTACAAAGAAGTGGTCCAATGAGAAGGAAATAAGCACAGGAACAAAGTAAGATTATAATTTTCAAAAATGAGAATAAAAATACAATTTTATACTTACAATGTCGTACAGTAAATTGTCTGATGATCCTGATCTCTTCAAGCTAGGGTTGATCACATAGACTCTTAGATCTTATGGTTCCACTTCAAAAATCCTCCTTCCAAGTACTAGGAGTTTTCTCAAAGGGGATAAACTTCTTCCGATGGGAATTTATGTCACCTCCACCATAGAACGACCACATGGTGAATCCAGGGAGGAAAAAAATCCTTGAAAGTTCTACGATAAGAGAATGTAAGGGATGGTGAGCTAGGGTTTCACCTGTGAAATTATGAGCACCAAGCTGTAGAGAGGGAGTCAAATGATCATGCCAAGGGAAGCAACGCATAGGGGTGATTAAACCCTGTGATTCCGATTGATTTCTCAAAAACCGAATTCCCAATCCATGGGTTCCACAAAGCAAGAGCGCAACAACTTTTCCAAAAAAAACCAGCGGTGAATCAAAAAAACTAAGCATAGGTGGATGGATAGATATCAAAGGGTGAAAACAATGATCAACAGTGGAAAAAGAAATGTCCAAACAAATGTATATTGCTAACAGGTAACATGAGGGATAGAAAAAAGAAGGCCCACAAAATAGGTGGCCCAGTACAGGTCCAACAACAAATAGACAGTGGGAAATAAAATGTTAAGTAAATAAAAGCATGAGTGGTGTAAAATTAAATGGAAGCACATATTAAACCAAAATTTAATATAAAAACACAATTATTCAAACCTTAATTCACAAATCTCCACCATTTTCAATTAAATTTGGTGATGTTCTTGAACCTAGGTTTATAGAACCGGAACCAAGTTTAGACTATCTAGATAGAATTTAAACTTAGAAAAAACCCATGGATTTAGTCAAATTATCATCTGGGTTTATGTAAGTGTATATTTTATTGATACAAATAGTTCCTGATTCTACGACATATCTAATAAAATTTAATCTAATATATATGTTCTTAGACTTACCATGGAAAACTAAATTTTTAGATAAGTGAATTGTAGACTAGATATCAAAATATACATTGATAACAGAACTATAAATACAAAGTTTAGAAGAAACGTCTTTGATCCACAAGACTTATTTTTCTACCCCAGTTAAAGCAAATTATTCAGATTATTTTGTTGAAAGTGAAACAAAAAATTGCATATTTCACTTCTAAGAAATCGAAAATCTAAAATCAATAAACACATAATTGGTTAAGGATTTATGAGTGTCAACATTTCCAACATAGTCAGCATAAAAAAACCACATATAAGTTCAGTATTATATACATTTATACCATATCATAAAGAAATATTATAAGTACATGAAAGATATTTAAGGATCCAATTAAGGGTATTCTAATGTGGCTTCCCTGGAGTAGCCATGAACCTACTTTGAGTAAAGATAGAAAATGAAATATTATGTTGAGTAAAAATAATAGAATACATTATGCTACCAACTATGTTAGCATATGGAATTTTAGACATAAACTCAATATATTATTCATCTATAGGGGATTGAGTCAAAGACAATTTAAAATGTTGTGAAAGAGGGATATTGATAGGATTTAGGGATTCAAACATATGCCTCTTTAAAACTTTTAAAACATAAGCATGCTGAGATAGATAAAATAATTTTTTCATCTTTCTCTTATGATTTCAACATCTAGTATTTTCTTGGGAGAACCTAAGTCCTTAATTTAAAAAGTGATTTTCAATTGGGGTTTAATGGAAGAAATCAGATTTATATCTTTTCAAATAATGAGCATGTCATAAATATACAATAGTAGATAAATGATGCATGTTTTAGTTGATTTAAAATAAAAACAATCATCATACTGAATCCTAATGAATTTGTTACCTAGCATGAATAAATCAAACTTCAAGTACCACTACCTAGAGGATTGTTTCAGGATATAAAAAGATTTATTCAAAAGTAATACTTGATTTGGTTTTAATTCAGCAGGATAACCATATGGATGTTTTATATAAATCTTTTCTTTCAAATAACCTTTTATAAAAGTAGTTTTAACATCTAATTTATCTATATGTAAGTCATTATAATCAGAAAAAGCTAACAAAATATGAATGGAATAATTCTTAACAACTGGGGAAAATATTTTAAAATATTTAATTCCTTCCCTTTGAAGGAATCCCTTGGAAACTATCCTGGATTTAAATTTGATTTTACTTCCCCCAGTGTTTTCTTCCTTTCTTTTGAAGATCCAATTGCAACCAATTACTTTAGTATTAATTGGTTTGTTTACAACATACCATGTATGGTTCTTTCTTAAGGATTTCATTTCTTCGTTCATGGAAAATATCCACTTCTTTGAGTCTTTGTCATTTAATGCCTACCTATAAGAGTGAGCATCATCATCAGTAAGATCCTGAGCCACATGAAAGGCATATGAAGACATATCATACTGGTTGAAATGGGAAGGTCTAGGGACTCTCCTTTTCCTGTCACGGGTCAAATGATAATCCTAATGATTTGTAGAAAGTTTAGAATCTTAATCTAAATCAGAACTAGGCTCAGAGTCAACCACATTAGTGGGCTGAGAAGGAGGTGGAGCAGGCTGAACATTAGCCTCAAGGTGAGTTGGGGGCTCAACTTCATCAGCCTTATCAAGGACCGGTTCACTAATTCCAGGTTCGGTGGTCTTGGTATTAAAAGAAGATGAATCATGAAAGACCAAAACCCTACTTATGATGCATTTTTTGTATCTCGATTTATATGCCCAAAGTTTTTATCCCTAACTCCATAGGGATAACCAATGAAAATAAATTTGAGTGATATTGGTTCTAATTTTCTAGTCTTGACATGAGCATAGGCTGTAGAACTAAAGACCCTTAAGTAGGAGTAAGATGAGGGCTTACTGGTCCACAATTTTTTAGGAGTTTTGAACTAATTTACATATGAGGTACACCTATTGATAAGGTAAACATTAGTGCTAGTGGCCTCAACCTAAAAATATTTGGGGAGGCCTGAGCATGAAATCTTTCTCCAAACTCGTTCTAGAATAGTCTTATTCATCCTCTCTGTAATGCCATTATATTTGGGAGTTTCTCTAACAGCTATGTGCCTCTTAATCCCTTCAGATTCACAATACTGGGTAAACTATGTATACAAACACTCTAGACCATTATCCATTCTCATGGGTTTAATTTTCTTTCTAGTTTTATTTTCAATTGAACATTTCCATATTTTGAAGGTTTAGAAAACATCATATTTATTTTTTAAGATCTAGATCCAAACTTTCTTGGATAAATAATCTATAAAGGTGGTTAAATAGGATCCTCCACCGTGATTGGTGGTCCTTTCTGTCCCCTACAAATATTAATGGATGTATTCAAGTGGGTTGGCATCTTTGAAGGAGGATCTATTGAAACTCACCCTTTTGGATTTTCCCATCACACAATCTTCATGGAATAGAATATTAGTGAGTGTGATGTCACTCAAAATCCCCTACTTTTTGAGTTCCTCTAATCCTTTGGATCTTATATTCCCTAATCTTATATTACATAGCATAGTATTATCAATGTTTGTATTATAAACACATCCCAATTGTCTTGAATGGGTATTTTTATTCAAAACATAAAACCCATTAGTGAGAGATCCTTTTATGATTGTTCTTGATACTTTAGAGATATTGATACAACCTGCTTCTGATCTAAAGGTAAATCTCTTTTGATCAAGGACCCCTAAGGAGATTAAGTTTCTTTTAAGGTTAAGGACCCACCTTTCATCAAGTAAGGTGATGATGAATTTATCATATAACTCTATTAAAATAGAGATTTAACTCAACCTTGAACCTCTTATTGTTTCCTAAGAGGATATCCCCTTTAACCTTTTCAACTAACTCTAAAAAAGACTCTCTATATTGAAATGTGTGAAAAGAACAACCATAGTCGAGGACCCACTCTTGATTGAGTGTATGTATAGAAAAATTTATGAATTATATAGTGTCATATCCTGAGTCAACTAGAAGAGACTAGTCAGTGAATTTGTTGTGTTCTAACTCTTTCTTGAGCTTCCTACACATGGGTTTAATGTTCCTAGGTTTACCATAGTGAAAGCACGTGACTTTTCTATCCTTGTAACTAGTCATCAGTTTGGGTTCTTTACTACTCTTACTTTTGTCTCTATTAAACTATTTATTTTTACCTTTAGTTTGAGGTCTCCCCCTTGTGAACAAACTCTTTTCACTACCTTTTATCTTAGGTCTAGAATAAAGTTCCTTAGATAGAAGAGATGATTTAACTTCTTCTAATGTTAAAGAGTCTTAACCATACATCATGGTCTCAACAAGTGTGTTGTAGCTATTATCAAGATAGATTAATAGGATCATCTCTCGATCCTCATCGTCTATAAAAACAATGATATTGGAAAAATATAACATGACTTTGTTAAACTCGTCTAAATGAGTTTTTACATAATTACCAGGCTTCATTTTGAATGTAAACATATGATGTTTCTTATAAATTCTTCATAATAAATAAGCAGTCATGTATAATTTTTCAAGTTTAAGACACATTCCTGTAGCGGTGGACTCATAAGCCACTTCTCTGAGGACCTTATCACCTAAGTAAAGAAAAAAGGGATATATGGGACTTAAAAAGTATGTTAAAGGGAACTTTTTGGTATTAAATAATGGTATGACCAATTTTATTAACAGTTGTAATGGGTTTCATAGGCCCAGATAGGGAATTAATTAAACCTTGTTGAACAAGTAATACCCTCATTTCAATTATCCAAATATTTAAATCACGGTCTCCATCGAATTTCTCAATTTCCTATCGCATTGTAGACATGTTTATCTAGATGAGTTGATGACGAGTGGTTGGGGACAATGTTAGGTGTACACCCCCAAGAACCGAACACTATCACTGGGTATATATGCACCATGAGATATGAAATGAAAATAATTTCAATGAATACAGTGGTTTAAATAACAAACATAAATCAATAAAAAGGCAGGAATTAAATAGAGATATGAATGTAGAAAATAAAGGCAAGAAAACACAAATTAATGAAACTATAAATATAATGAAAGAAAAAAAATTAGAGAAACTATTAGCACTAATCAAAAACAAAAAACATAGTAAGATAGAGAGTCTCTAATACTACTTGTTGTGGTTGGAGGGTGATGCAAACAAACCAAGCAACCACATTTCAATGAAGATAAAGATTTGAATTATGGAGTTTGATAACACCAATACCAAAATAGAATACCAAATGAAAGAAAATATGGAAATTAGTAAATGAACACTATGATTTAACATGCTTTGGTCCCTTAGGGGGCCAACTGCATGGAAAGAACACCACACACACACATTCCTTTTATTAAACTCAAAAAGGAAACTAAAAACACTACAAAGAAGCTATCCAGTAGGAAGGAAATAAATGCAAGAAAAATGAAAGATTACAAGTTTCAAAAACAAGAATGAAACTACAATTTTATACTTAAAACATTATACAATAAGTTGCCTAGCGGTCCTAATCTCTTCAAGCTAAGGTTAATCGCATTGGCTATGGGATCTGGTGGTTCCACTTAAAAACTGCTCCTTCGAGGTACCAGGAGTTGTCACAAAGGGGATACTCTTCTTAAAATGATGAAGGATATTGACTCCACAACAAGACAACCATAAGGTGAATATAGGGATGAAAACATGCCTATACAGAGCTCCAAAAAGAGAATGTAAGGGATGGAGAGTTAGGGTTTCGCCTATGAAACCGAGACTTCCAAGATACAGAGAGGCAGTCAGATGATCATGCCTAGGGAAGCAATGCGTATGGGTGATGAAACCCAATAACACTAATTGATTCCCCAAAAATAGAATGCCCAATCCATTGGTTCCATGAAGTAAGAGCACAAAAACTTCTATGAACAAACTAGTGACAACTACTACACATATGCCCTTTAACAGCGTGAAAAATGGATTTTAATAGAGCTAAAAAACACTGTTAATCACGACAATGATAAGTGGAGTTCCCTTTATTAGTGATACAAAAGCACTAATAAAGAGGATCCTTTATCCATGATAAAAAAGTGCTGATAAAGGACCTCTTTTATTAGTGCTCAAAATAGCACTGATAAAGGCCTAGTTGGCTACAATGTGTTGTTAATATAACAACACACCCAACAAAAACCTGTAATTTCAAACAATTCTATATACATTTAATGTGATGCCATGAATGAAAAAATTTATTCACATGGTATATACAAAAAAAACACTGCTATATAAATTTCAAACAATGTTTTATGTAATTACATTTATATTTATCCAACAAACATTTAAAAACATTAATGTTTCATCTTTTGAAGTCTGTGATCCCCTCTAAAAAATGTCGTCCCATGGTATCAGTTGTGGAACAAATAATCTAAAACTGAGCAAAAGATTCTGCCTATATAAGAAAACAAATGTTATATTAGTAATACTATAAAGAAATAAATTAAACATTAATATAAAAGAATACATTAATAAAATTTCAGAATTTAATAAAAAAAAAGACACATTTGGAGTTATACTGGTCACACCATGAATCGTATTGAGATTTGGTTGATTCTTACACATCACAAATGACTCATGGATCATTTTCCTAATTTATCAAAATAATCTGAATGTGTTTTCTCATTTTTCAGTAAGTCACATGTTCTTTTTACTAAAATTAATGTCAATTTCAAATAAAAAGACACACTTGGAGTTATACCGGTCACAACATGCATCGGATTGAGGTTTGGTTGATTCATACACGTCATAAATGACTCATGGATCATTTTACTAAAATATCAAAATAATCCTAATGTGTTTACTCATTTTTTAGTATGTTATTTGTGTTTTTTTACTAAAATATCATTTCAAACTAGAAACATGCATTTTGAGTCATACTAGTCCCATCATGTGTCATTTTGATGTGAGACTACATCATAAATGTCACAAATGACTTATGAATCACTATCATAAACTATCAAGAAAATCGGATTGAATTTTCTTGGTTTTCAGTGAATGATATTTTTTGAACCAAAATGTCAATTTTAAACTGATAACGGACACTTTTAGTCATACCGGTTACATCATGCATCAAATTGAGGTGGGGTAGATTCCTATACATCAAAAATTAATCATGGATATTTTTTTAAAAGTATAAAAACAATACAAATTTTCTTGCTCAGTTTTTAGTATGTCACTTGTTCTTTTTTACTTAAATTAATTTCAATTTTAAATAAAATGACACACTTAGAGTCATACCGATCACACCACGCATCGTATTGAGGTTTGGTTGACTCCTACAAATCAAAAATTACTCATGAATCATTTTACTAAAGTATCAAAATAATTTGAATGAATTTTCTTAGTTTTTAGAATATTAGTTGTTGTTTTTATTAAAATTTCATTTCAAATTGGAAACATGCATTTGATTCATACTGGTAGCATCGTGTGTCAGTTTGATGTGAGACTACTTCATACATGTCAAAAATAAATTATTAATCACTGTACTAAATTATCAAGATAATCAAAGAACATTTCTTTGTTTTCAGTGAGTGGCATGTTTTGAACTAAAATGCCAATTTTAAACTGATAATGAACACTTTTAGTCATACTGGTTGCACCATGTGTCGTATTGAGGTGGGGTTGATTACTATATGTCAAAAATGACTCACATATCATTTTACTAAATTATCAAAACAATATGAATGAATTTTCTCATTTTTTTAGTATGTCACTTGTTCTTTTGACTTAAATTAATGTCAATTTTAAATAAAAAGATACACTTGGAGTCATACTGGTCACAAATTGCATTATATTGAGGTTTGGTTGACTCATACACATCAAAAATGACTCATGGATTGTTTTCCTAAACTATCAAAACAATCTGAATGCGTTTTATTAGTTTTCAGTATGCCAGTTCAATTTTTTTTACTAAAATGTCATTTCAAACTAGAAACACGCATTTTGAGTCATACTGTTTGCATAATTTGTTGGTTTGATGTGAGACTACATCATAAATGTTACTAATGACTTATGAATCACTATATTAAATTATCAAGACAATCAGAGAATATTTTTTTAATTTTCAGTGAGTGACACGTTTTGAACTAAAATGTCAATTTTAAACAGATAATGGATAGTTTTAGTCATACCGGTGGCACTGTGCATTGTATTGAGGTGTGGTTGATTCCTACCCATATTAAATGATTCATGGATCATTTTCATAAAGTATCAAAACAATATAAATGTGTTTTATCTGTTTTCAATTTGTCACTTGTTCTTTTTACTAAAATTAATGTCAATTTTAAATAAAAAGACACACTTGGAGTCATACCGGTCACACCATGCGTCATATTGAGAGGCGGTTTAATACTACATGTAAAAAATGACTCATGTATTGTTATCCAAAATTATCAATGAAATAATAATGCATTTGATCAGTTTTCAGTATGTCGGTTGTGTTTTTTTACTAAAATGTCATTTTAAACTGAAAACATGCATTTGAGTCATAATAGTCACATCATGTATCGGTTTGACATGAGACTTCTTCATACACATTTATGAATTGATGTACTAAATTATCAAGAAAATTGGAGCACGTTTTCTTAGTTTTCATTGAGTGAAATGTTTTGAAGTAAAATGTCAATTTTAAACTGATAACAGAA
Organism: Viscum album; assembly: GCA_963277665.1. Taxonomy (NCBI): domain Eukaryota; kingdom Viridiplantae; phylum Streptophyta; class Magnoliopsida; order Santalales; family Viscaceae; genus Viscum; species Viscum album. Next base: position 2,017,138,301 of record OY728147.1, on the reverse strand, counting down.
ACTTTTAGTCATACTAGTTATGTCGTGCATCGAATTGAGGTGGGGTTTATTTATAAATGTCACAAATGACTCATGGATTATTTTAATAAAGTATATAAACAATATGAATGTGTTTTCTTGGTTTTCAATATGTCACTTGTTCTTTTTTACTTAAATTATTATCAATTTTAAATGAAAATACATACTTTGAGTAATACCTATCACACCCTGCATTGTATTGAGGTTTGGTTGACTCCTACACATCAAAAATGAATCATGTATCATTGTCCTAAATTATCAAAATAATCCTAATGCGTTTTCTCAGTTTTCGGTATGTCACTTGTTATTTTTACTAAAATTAATGTCAATTTTAAATAAAAATAGACACTTTGAGTTATACCGGCCACACCAGTCATTATATTGATGTTTGGATGATTTCTAAACATGAAAATTGACTTATAGATCATTTTTATAAAGTATCAAAACAATATGAATGTGTTTTATCAGTTTTGAATATGTCAATTTTCTTTTTTACTAAAATTAATGTCAATTTTAAATAAAAATGAGCACTTAGATTATGTTAATGAAATAGAGAATAGATAATATTATGAGGAAAAACATAGTATATTAAAAAAACTTTATATTCTCATTGAATTATGATTTTTATCCTCTATATCTCATGAGCATGAGTAACTTTGAACAAACCTACCTGATTTGAACAAAGGAATTCACCTATATAAGAAAAAAATTCTTATGTGAGTAATACAAAAAACAAGTAAATTAAACATAAATATGAAAAATACACTAATTATATAAAAGTCACATCTTCATGATATTTGTGTTCATTCTTCCATCAGGTATGCTTTTCATTCATTTCTAAGAAAATTTATATCATCTTATGAATATGAGTCTTTTCAACAGTCATAATAATACTAGAAAAATATAAATACACAACGGATTAATAAATATTTTAAATGAAATAGTAAGTATCTTTGAAAATATATCTTCGAGGATTCTAGTTTATTGATGGAATACGATCTCTCTCATAAATTTATGAACATAATAACCAAAATATTTTCCATTTGTTTATTTTGGACACTGTATAAACATTGAGAAGAATAAGTAATTTATTTTTGATATGTGTTTGGATATTGAAATATTATTATATATACCCAGATACTTGTCCAGTTTTAGAACTTTTCATGGTCATCGTGCTTATCCCCTATCCTCATTCCTTATTTTTTACGATGTTGATGCATCACCCTATAATAATAGAATACTCATAAAAACATAATCTAAATTATATAACTTTATGTTTAGTTCTAAAAATTTGGATGTAGTGTATTACAATTTGACAAACACTATCATGTTTGGTCAGTTTGTTGGATATAATTTCATTGAATCTATGAAATAAATCTTTGGAGAATCCAAATTGACCTCAATGAGCATCCAATGTGGCCTAAAAACACAAAAAGGAATAAGTAATGAAATAAATGAAAATATATATGATATGATTAAACTATAGAGTTTTACCCCTACATCATTGGTATTAAGAAGATTCTATCATATGAAAGTTTTCTTTCAAATGATTTGACTAGGACTGCCACTATTTCATCCTTTTTGTTGGAATCTATTTTTGGTTGTTCTATATAGGAGATGTGAGGAATAACGAGCTACATTTTTGTCATGGGGAAATCCCTTCAATTTTTTTTGTATATATTTCTTCCAAAAATATGAAATGTATTTAGTCATAATTAACTTAGTATATCATTTTTTGGAAAATCAAATCATGAAAACATACCTCATGTATACATTTACAAATGAGATTCTTAGCCAATAATAGTTTAGGATTTAAATTACATTCTCAACGCCAATGAAGTCTTGAACTTACTCTCCATACATTTTTTATTTAAAATCACCGATGTGACTACAACCATTTTTCAACTTTATATCCACATGAACCTTCAATGATATTAAATGTAGATATAGAACGGGTTGGGTAAAGGTGCTTTCAGTAGATCTTTTCAATTAGTTGGTCGATCCTTTAGATGTTTTTGATACGGTATTTCATTTCACCCCATTACCTTTGTCTGTTTGTAATAACATTCATCGATTCAGACCATTTTTCATTAATTGTTAAAGGTTTAGCTTCAAAAATAAATTGGTAATGAATACCTCCTTGCCAACATGTTTTTTACAAGATGTAACAACCATGTGATGAATGTTTCAACAGTTTTTATGACCTTATGAATATCTTCCTCTTCAATTTAAATAGGTAGCTCGTCACTGAGCTAATGGGCTATACTAATTGATACTCTCACATAACCTGTTTGAAGTGGTTTGTTATGTAGCATGTACTTTTGGACATTGAACACCATATCCCTCACTACAAGGTGATGGGTGGATGTTGATAGATATAAATCGTAGTCATTATCACCATATAGAATATTAGTAACGGAAAGGTATCAATGTCTATCTGATCCACATTTCAAAAAAATAATTATTAGATCATTGATTACCTCACCTAAGACAGTTTTTTGAGGGAAATGGCTTGCCATAAAGATGGTGGGGGGGATCTTCACACGATGGTTGTTCTTTATTTGTTTCTTATCTTTCCTTCCCCCTATAAAAGTGTCTATCAACTCTATCTATCATTGGAATTTTTCTTCAAGGGTATGTATTCTTTCTCTGATATGTTTCATTTCTTCACTTTGATCCTCCTATTGTTTTTCCCCTCAAAACTTGTTTGGGGTGTCACCCCAAAACCCAAAAATCTGACACTGTCATATTGTTCTGTCCACTTCAAGGACACCAATAGTAGGTGATCATCTGATATAGATGGTGTTGATTCCTATGAATATGTTAGATAGAAAATATAGGAAAATAAGTAGTCATTGTTATGTGATATAAATTTAAAGAAAAATAAATTTTTATTATGACATACTTACACATGTTTCCCACACCTTTTGTGTGTTTTCATCTATTAGTATCCCATATTTATTTACACGTGCCTCCTTCCATGGAACATGGCATGGGATGGAAGTGGATTTGGATTTAGAGTCATCAATCTGCATATAAACAGAGGGACATAATTATGTTGTTGTTTCATGTCACATAAAAGTATTATGGTAGATTTAAAATATGTACCAATTTTTTTTCAAGTGAAGTGTACCCCATACTTACTTTACGATAGAGGTATATTGGTTTTGATTCCTGTTCGTTATTTCTAGTACTCAGTTACTATTTCATAAATAAAAAATTTTCAATCAAAGTGATGAATCAACATATCATTAAAAAACGTATTACTGGCTACAATGTACCTATAAAGATAAATTCGCACAAAGTCTAGTAAATGCATCCTACGCTTCTTAGGTTATCAGGTGTGCATAGATAACCAATGGGTGTAGGTTTATTTTCCCTTCATCAACTTTAAGATAATGTGTTGTTAGAATTGTATGAAAGCCTTTATGAATACTTCCAACAAGAATTAGTACATATTTCTTATGGGATTCATCTACTATAAATTCACTTTGCAAGGGATTATGAAGAGTAAGTAAATGTTTCATTATTATATTTTGTTAGTAAAATAATGAAGTGATATCATAATGTTACCATAATATCTTCCCACATCAGTTTATTAAGCCCAACCACAACATGGTGCCACAAATCTACATTAATCAACGCACATTTCTGAGTGACGATTCCAATGTAACTAATGAACATGGACTTGTTGGGGTTAAAATGCTAGCCCTGTGAATTTAATATGACCTCTTATTTGATGTCTTTGATTTTAAAATTAATGATTTTTACTAACACCATCAAACTATGGTGCTCTTATTTTTTATGCATCATTGGTCCTTTGTCGCCTACCATTTACTTGGATTCAACATCGTCAATATGTTCCTCTAGAGCGGTATCATTGGCATGTGTAGATGGTCATTGTACCTCCACACTGAAAGCAGTAACAGGTTAACAAACTCGTTGTTCCTCAGGATTGAGAGCACTAGCACATGCAAAAGATCATTGTTCCTCTACACTGCGAGCAACAACATGTTTAGAGACATGTTGTTTCTTGATATTGGGAGCACCAGCACATATGGAAGTCATTATCTGAAGAACTGGTTTAACATTTAATTTAGAGTACATAAATGCAGTATTGAATGAATAATAACATGAGGTAACATGATTTATATTGCAAAAAAATATAACCTGATTATTGAAATCTTTTTTTTAAGGCTGAAGGGATTTTACCCCTCTATCGACTATCCAAATCCCTTCATTGTGGTCTTATCTGACATATAAAATGCCTTCTATATTGGGACTGCTATGAAATGATTGTGACGTCCCAATGAAAGGCTCATCCTCAGTTGAATTTTCATCTAAACCTTCAGTGGTTTTAGTAGATAATAGAATAATTGATCACTTTAGGTTTGTAGGATCTAGAATATAAAATACTTTTACTGCCTATAATTCCATTATAAATGATTCATATTTGTACCCTTCCTTACTGAAATCAACTTTCATGAATCCCAATTCAACTATTTTAAAAACACTCCTATTATCAACCCACTTTCATTGAAAAATCATCATTTGGAATTTTGTATAATTCAACTCCCATATTTTTTTGATGATTCCAAAGTATGACATATTTGTGTAAATTGGATTTTTGTCTTTAATACCAGAAACATTCATCACTTAATACATAAGTGTAACTCTACTATTTTTCATGGTACTATCTTCATCATGTTCATTTGTATAGAACATATAACCATTAATTACATAACCATTGTAAGATAATACATACACACTTGGTCCTTCATCTATCCATCGAAGTCGTTCTGAAATTGAATCCTAATTTTCATCTAACTCTTTAAAAATATGGTCTTGAAACCATCCTATAAACTATTTATTATGTGTATTTGATATCCATATTTTACCCCTTTATGGATTCAAATGCTTAAGAATTTATTTGTGGGTTTCAACATATGGTGAAACCTCCAAATTGTTATGAAAAACATAAAGGTGTGCCTGCTCTCGATATATAATATTGATTGTGACAACATCTCTTCCGTGAATTCCTTCACCCGTAAACCACCCAGTGTGATGAGATTTCGGTAGACCAATGCTTTCCACATAGGATAGGTATTCGGTACAGAATTCAATGGCTTCCTCAAAAATATATCACTCTGTAATACAACCCTCTATCTAACTTCTATTTTTGACATAAACTTTCAAAATCTTCATATACCATTCAATGGGGTATATCTATATATAGTGTATAGTACTATATAGTCGAATATATCTCACCAAGTGAACCATCAAATGAACCATCATATCAAAGAATGTTTGTGGGAAGAATATTTCCAATTCACATAATATGATGGAAATTTCTCTCTACATAGTTTGCAATTTCGTCAGGTCTATAACTTTCCTGCATATATATTTAAAGAAGAAATAAAGCTTGGTTAATATATGATGGACATTTTTGGGAAAAATGAAACATAAATCTATAGGAATTAGATTTTTCATCAAAACATGGAAGTCATATGATTTCAGACCCTTTAACGTTAAATCGGTCATTGACATGATGTTCTTGATATTCGATGAATACCCCTCTGGACCTTTACATCATTCAAGAAGTTACAAAACTTATATCTCTCTTACCTGGAAAGAGTATAAGAATCTAGAGGAAGAAATTTTCATTTTTCACCCTTTATGGCACCAACACTTCTCATATTCCCATATCAACCATGTCCAACCTAGCCTTAATTCCATACTTTTTTTGGTGAATTTAGAAACGTGCCGATGACACTATCACATACATTTTTTTCAAAATGCATAACATCAAAAAAATTTCTGACGTACAAATAATTCCAGTATGGTAATTAAAAAAATTGATCTCTTTTTCAAATCAATTTTCATGATTTTTTTCAAAAATGGGTTACCAAAAGCAGTGTCCACGTATTTTACTTTCTCAAATAGTTGATCACTTGTTAGTGGAGATGGTGTTGTATATTCTTCTGAACTTCCATTGAATGATTTCATCCAAGATCAGTACTTTTGGCATTGGGGTAGAAATATACGATGTTCTAGAAACATAGTTTTCAATGAATTTTTCAACCTAATTGATTGTGTACCTTGTTCACAAATGGGACACCCTTGAGTTACTTAATGCTATATCCTGAAAATTTTCTATAAGCATGAAAGTAATTTAGCATCTCATACAACATAGATACCAACATGAAATATTCATTTTTTTAATCATCATACAATGTAACACCCGAATCACACAATAATTTCAAATCCTCGATCAATGGATCCAAATAAACATTAATATCATTACCCAATTTTTTTGGTCTAGATATAATCATAGATAACATGATGTATTTTCATTTCATTCATAACCACAGTGGTATGTTATAATTTACCAACATAACTAGCCATGTATTCTGAGTGATGATTTGAAATCCAAAAGGATTCACTCCATCTGTAGATAACACAAGACGAAGGTTTCTGGGCTTATTTCCATATTCAGGATACTCATGATCAATTCTCTTCTACTTAGGAGAGTCTTTCAGGTAATGTAGTTTCCCATATTTAATTCTTTTATCTGCATGCCATGTCTATTTCCCCGTAGTCTCCTCGCTTCTATATAGGTGCCTAAACCTTGTAATGATTGGAAGTACCATAAAAATTCCATAGGACCAGATTCATCTTTCTTGTGTTGAGAAGAACCATAATTTGGTCATTTTGTAAGTGATTTGTGGTCATTGCAAAACAATATAAAGTCATTCGGATAGCCATGTATTCTTTCAGAGATCATACCCATCGAGCATAGCATTCTTTGGGAATCATATGTTTGACTTAAGAGTACATTGTATTATGGAATCATGTCATTCAAGAGAGCAAGTAGTTTTGTAAAACTAGCGTCACTCCATCTGTTTCCTATTTTCAAATTATAAACTTCAGTATGGCTAACAATGCTGTATATTTAGTGCAACCAGTATACAATGACATCTTTACAAAACTCCTTAACTTCTCAAACAATTTTGGGAAATCACAGAGTTCATCTTCAACTGTCCTTACCATTTCCTCAATATGATATTCATCATCATTTACATCTATAATCACATCCTTGATACATACTTCTTCATTTTACACACTTATAATCATATCAGATGATCCATAAAACATTTTGTTATCCCAGCCACTAGCTACATTCTATTTTTCCCCATTTTTATTCCAACATTTATAACTTCGATCTATTCTGTGACAGATCAAGTGTTCTTCGAACTCCTCTAGACTTATTAGTCTTGAATAACAACAACATAAACACGGAAAAAGGATCTGAGAAGGGTCATATGCATGATCTTTTTTAAACTTGATGAACTCTTCCACTCCATATTCATATACTTTTTTCAGATGATTGGCATCCATCCATTATTTATTCATACCAATCCTATTTGATTCATTAATATTAATATTTAACAAAATAAATACATAAAAGGGGACTTTCAAATAAGGGGAACTTTCAAATAAGGGGAATTCAACATTTGAATGATAGTTATTATTTCATTTTGTTGCCTGAGACTCATCCTCTTAGAAGCTAACACCAAACCCAAAAGAAGATTTAATTGTAGAGGACTCCCCTAATTTAAACCATACAGGTTATGTTGGATGTAAAGTAGGTTTAGGAGTTGCAATGGGGTTAAATATTAATTCACATTTTGTGGGAGTGACATCATGATGGATATCCTATGGGTTTGATAGAGTTAGTGACATTCCCTTTCCATGGTCTTATTATCAATATACTTGTCTTCCCTATATAATGTAATGGTTTTCCTAATTCTATAAAAATATAAAATTAAAATATTATGTAAAACTACATTTCATATGTCCGTTGAAAAATATTTATAAAATCGCACTTGAAATTCCATTAAAAACCCAACCATTTAAAAAAAATCCACTTTAAAATAATACACCCTTTTTAAAATAAACCAATCAATTCCAAGTACTCTTTCACAAAACCACAATTCCTTTTTTTAAGCATTAAATTAACCTTCATGACCCAAAAGCATTAATCATTTAAAATGAATGAAAACCCTCTATATTTTACAAATTTTAATTTAAAACTTCACACACCCCTTGTTAAAATGAAAGCAGCATTAAATACGCTTTCAAAACATTCACATACCATTATGAGATCTGAAGTTCCAAGGATTGAATAACAACTGAGAAGGGGGGGTTGAATCAGTTGTTAACTTTTTATAAGTTTAAAAAACTTTAAGAGACTCAACCCCTGCAACCTGTTAAGATTTATTTCCTTATCAATCTTTAGCAAGAAACTCACGCATGCAAGAACGGTAAATCATGAAATGCACACAAGACTTACAAGGTTCGGCCTCAATAAGAGAACCTACGTTCTTTCCATAGCCACTCCTATGGGTCTATGGAAATCAACTATGATGAAGAAGTGAATACTACTTGTGCCAACTCCCGTTAGACACCTTCTATCTCCCGATAAGAAAGATTACACTGACTCCCGTCAGTTTACAATGTTTCCTTAAAGAACAAATGATCCAAACACGAGAATAAGAACTTTGATAAGCTGCTCCACAAATGCTCACTCCGAATGATCACTCTGAATCTTCAATCCGATTTCTTGAATCCGATTTTCTGAAACCGATCTTCTCAACAAGATAATGATGGTTCCGCACAAATTCTCACTCCAAATTCTCAATCTGGTTTCCTTGAATTCAATATTATGAAATCAGTCTTCTCAGTAAGATTATAATGATTTCGAAGAAATGCCCACTCCGAATATTAAATCCAAATTTCTTGAATCCGATTTTTGAAACCGGTCTTCTCAGCAATATAAAAATGATTTCGAAGAAATTCCCACTCCGAATAGTCACTCCGGATTTCTTGGATCCTAAATTTTGAATCTGAACTTCTCAACAAGTAAATAATGGCTCTGATTCACTTCTTCTCAAACACTCAAGAAAACTTCTTTAATATGGTAGATTCTTTTCACTTTGAATTCTCTAGCACTCCGCCTTTTCCGCGTGTGTAAAAAGTTTTAAATGAGCGAATGATCTGAGCACATATTTATAGGAAACTCAGAAAACAAAAGTGAGAATCTTGAAAAACTTTTCCTCTTCCTAAAATTTCAAAAACTCCGCAAATATCTCGCATTTAATCTTCAATCTTTGACTTCTTCAAATCTCCTTAAATTTCTCCGAGATTTAAGCAAAGTTGAAATTCTGGTTTTCTTGAACTCAGAATTACCATTCCGAATTTCTCAGCATGTTGCTCAGGATTGTCATTCCGAATTCCCAGCATGTTGATCAGGATTGTCATTCTGGATTTCTCAGCAAGTAGACTCTGAACTTTAGGCTTAGCAAGTAGACACCGAACTTCAGGCTTAGCAAGTAGACTCCAAACTTCAGGCTTAGCAAGTAGACTCAGAACTTCAGGCTCAGCAAGTAGACTCTGAACTTCAAGTTTAGCAAGTAGACTCCGAACTTCAGGTTCAAGAAGTAGACTATGAATTTCTAGCTTAGTAAGTAGACTTCGAATTTCTAGCTCAGTAAGTAGACTCCGAATTTCTACTCAGGAAGTAGACTCTGAACTTCTGGATCAGCAAGTAGACTCCGAAATTCTGGCTCAACAAGTAGACTCCGAACTTCTGGCTCAGGAAGTACACTCTAAAATTATGGTTTAGGAAGTACACTCCGAATTTCTGGTTCAAAAAGTACACTCCGAATTTCTGGTTCAGGAAGTACACTCCAAATTTTTGGCTCAGGAAATACACTCCGAATTTCTGTCTCAGGAAATACACTCTGAATTTCTGGCTCAGGAAGTACACTCCAAATTTCATGCTCAGGAATTCGACTCCGAATTTCTGGCTCATCAAGAAGACTCCAAACTTCTGGCTTCAGGAAGTAGACATCGAACATCTGGATCAGGAAGTAGACTCTGAACTTTAGGTTCATGAAATCGACTCTGAATTTCTGGCTCATCAAGAAGACTCTGAACTTCTGGCTTAGGAAGTAGACACCAAACATCATTTCTTCAACCATCTTTTATCATGAAATTTTCATGATTTGTGAGAACTTTAATATTAGCAAAGCATCGTCTGATTAAGTTAAGAAAGTTTGAGACACTTTATTAACTTCTTACTTCTTATTCTTCAACATAATCTTCTTTAAGGAAATCTTCAGCAACCAGCAACTTCAACTTTATGTAACTCAAAAACATTCTTCAACAAAAGGATTAGTTTTCAACAAATACAAAACTTTGTTAAACAAAAACACCACAAAGGTTCTTCAATCTCCCCCTTTTGATTTGTTGGAAACCCTTGGTAACAAGTTTTCACCTCTAAAAAAAATTTATATCTCAAGTTCTTGAATTTTACCAAAACATAGCCTTTCTCAAAAAGAGTGTCCTGACATCACACTACTGGATAAGGTAATGTTTTTGAAGGATTTCCATCCCTCGATGACAAGAAAAATTTGTGACCATGGAAAGATAAACCTCACCTTACTCACACTCCCCCTCAACTTTTATCTTTTTCTTTCTCACTTTTCTTTTCTTCTCTCATTTTTCTTTTTCTTTTCCTCTCTCATTTTCTTTCTATCTCCCCCATTATATAATAACCACAGCTTTAGATTCATAAAATAAAACTTACTCTCCCCCTTTGTCAACATAATCCAAAGCACGTTGGGGGTTACTTCCTTATGAGTTTTAGGAAGTCATGGGAGGAGGCTGAACATGGAGTTGCAGCCTCAGTTCAACAAACCTCTCCTTTGACATTGATTTTGTGAAAATATCAGTAATCTGATACTTTGTTGAAATATATTCCAGCAAGACTTCTCTAGTAGCAGCTTTCTCTTTTAAAAAATAATACTTTATATCAATATGCTTTGATCTTGAATGTTGAACATGATTCTTGGAAATATAAATGGCACTTTGATTATCACAGAGTATTTTAAAAGGTTTAGAAACTTTCACTTTCAAATCTTCCAGCTGAACTTTCATCCACATCATTTGAGTACAAGCCTGAGTAGCTGCAACATATTCAGATTCAGATGTACTTAAAGTTACTGAAATTTGTTTCTTGCTGTGCCAACTCACACAACATTCCCCTAAGAAAAATTTTCCCCCTGATATTGATTTTCTATCATTACAATCACCAGCCTAATCAGCATCAGTATAACCATGAAACTTCATCTCATTGTTTCTCTTATATAACATCCCATGTGAATTTTTTACTTTAACATATCTCAAAATAATCTTAACTGCCAACATGTGTGATTCTTTTTGATTACTTTGATATCGAGAACAGAGAGTCACAGCATAAGCAATATCAGGCCTTGAAGTTGTAAGCTAAAGAATACTTCCTATCAAATTTCGAAAGTCTTTCTGATTCACACTATTCCCTGAATCATCTTTGCTCAAATTTGTGCTCACTGGTATAGGAGTTGAAATTTCCTTTGATTCTTCCATCCCAAACTTATTTAACAGTTCCTTGGCATACTTTTCTTGGGATAAGAAAATGTAGTTTTCTTGTTGTTGAACTTGTAATCCAAGGAAACAAGTTAATTCTCCCAACATTGACATTTCAAAAAAATTCTTCATCTCTTCAGAAAACTTTTCACAGACCTTTTATTCGTCTCCAGAAAAAATTATATCATCCACATAAATGATTAAAATTAAAGTTCCAGAGTCAACATTTTTAACATACAAGTTTCTATCAACCTTTCCTTTAGAAAAGTTCATCTTTCTCAACAAATTTTCAAGCTTCGAATACCATGCTCGTGGAGATTGTTTCAGCCCATATAACGCTTTCTTTAATTTGAAAACTTTTTTTTCATCCTCATCAAGAAAAAACCCACAAGGTTGTTCAATGTAAACTTCTTCATTAATCTCACCATTTAAGAAAGATGACTTTACATCCATCTGATAAACCTTGTAATTCCGATGAGAATCCACTGCAAAAAACATTCGAATAGTTTCCAACATTGCAACAGGGGAAAAGGTTTCATAAAAATCCACATCTTCCAATTGTGCATACCCTTTACACACAAGCCTTTCTTTGTTTCTTGTAACTTCTCCATGCTCATTCAATTTATTTCTATAAACCCACTTGGTTCCAATAACATTATTATTTTCTAGCCTTGGAACAAGTTCCCATGTTTCATTATTCTCAATCTGATCCAGTTCTTAAGTCATAGAATCCACCCATTCTTTATGTTGAATAGCTTCTGAAACTGATTCTGGTTCAACTTTTAAGATAAGGGAAGTATGATTTCCTAATCTTAACTTCCTTCTTGTCTGAACTGGAGCCTTCTGATCCCCAATAATATTTTCAGATTCAACATGTTTTTGTAATGTAGGAAAACTCACATTTCCTTTCCCAGCATCACTCTCTCCCCCATGTGACTTATCTGAGTCACTCTCACTCTAGTGGGGATTCTCTGATTTATCTTCCTCAGTATTCTTAACAAATTTTGTGAAAGAACATGGATTTTCAATTACCTTCACATCATATGAATCCACCAAATTCTGTAAACGTTTTTTCCAGCATTTGTAACTTCTTTCATTCGGTGAATAACCCATAAATATTCCTTCTTCATCTTTCTCATCAAACTTTTCTAAGTCCGAATTTTTGATTTTGAGCAAGAATGGACTTCCAAAAACTTTGAAGTAATTAAAAGAAGATTTTTTGTTATACCACATCTCGTAAGGAGTCATGTAGGTTTCTGGTCTCAACAAGCATCTATTTTGAACATGTACAACAGTGCTAACAGCTTCTCTCCAAAAGAATTTTGAAAGTTTGTATTCTGATAACATACTTCTTCCCATTTCCACCAAGCTTCTATTTCTCCTTTCTGAAAATCTATTTTTTTGTGGTGTATAGGGAGAACTATACTGATGTTTGATACCATGCTTCCTTAGGTAAGTTTCAAAATCATTGCTTGTGAATTTGGTACCGTTTTCTATTCTCAATTTCTTTATGGAAGCCCCCAATTCTTTCTTGACATCTCTTCTGAAGAATTTAAACATATCAATAGCCTTTGACTTATGCTTCATGAACATGATGTTTGTCATCCGAGTGAAGTCATCAATAAAAGTGATAAAGTATAAATATTCTTTTGTTGATTGATGTCTCATCGGCCCACACATATCAGAATGAATAAGCTCAAGTGGTTTGTTAGATTGAATCTCAACTCTTTTATGGCCTTTGTTAGTCATCTTTCCTTTCTGGAAAGTAATACAAACATCTTTATCTCTTCTTTTTAGTTTTGGAAAATTTTGAACAGCATCAACTTTAGAAAGCTTACTCATGTTCTTCTGACCAAGGTGGCCAAGTCTTCAATGCCACAACTTATTTTCATCTTTAGCACTCAAATAACAAGAGTTATTGGATTGTTCAATTTGAAAGAGATTCCCACTGGTTCTTTCTCCTTTTGTAATCACTTTTCCATTTTTCACACTTTTGATGATACAAGAATACTTTCTGAAGATAACTTCTTTTCCATCATCACAAAGTTGACTTACACTAAGTAAGTTATGTTTTATCCCATCAACAAGCAAGACTTCCTTAGATTTCAGTTTCTCTACTTCAATCTCTGTCATTCTGATTCCCTTAATTTTTAGGGAACTATCATTGCCAAACGTAACCGCTCCTCCATCATGAATTTCAACATGTTCCAAGATTTTTATATCACCTGTTATGTGTGAAGAACAACCACTATCAAAAATCTATGGTTTGTTCCTCTTACTTGATTTCAAAGCTGTCTCAACAACAAAATCTCTCTCATCAACCTTATTATTTTCAGAATTCTTTTCTTTCTTATCATAAGAAACTTGTTCTGGAAGAAGCATCATACATCGTTCGGCATGATGACCAAACTGATCACATCTTCCACAAACTTATTCCAAACATTCAAATTGATTCTTTTTTGGAATGTTTCTAACATCTTGAGAATTCACCTTTTCAACTTTCTGTGAGTACGGAGAGTTACTCATCCTTATTTCACTATTTATTCCACTTTGCTCAAACCTTCTTCCGGGTAGAGATAAATTGTGCCAACAATTATAAGCTCTATGCCCATATATTCCACAACACCAGCAATATCACTCAAATATTTATTTTCTATTAATGAATGATCTTTCATTATAGAAACTTTGTTGAGGTTGATAACTTCTTTCAGCTCTAGAAAACTCAAGATATAGGCCATCTCTTCTTTTAAGCGAGTCTTCTACTTTTATAGGATTGATAGATTTCTTACATCCTTTCTCCACCCAAGATTTACTAACACTTCTTTCAAAACTTGAAATGTTAGAAGAATCAGATGAAACATTATTTTTGGTAAGAGAATATTTCACCTGATTCTCGTAATGAGCCTTCACAACATTTTTAGAGGTCTCAGCTTTTACTTCTGTAGCTTTGTTGAAGTTTTCATTCATCTTCCTCAGGGTATTTTCGGAATCAAGGAGTTTTTATTTCACATTGTTTTCTTTTTCTTCCTTAGCTTCCAGCTTCTTACTAAGATCTTCAATCATCTTTCCTTGTTCATCAATTCTAAGTTTGTAACTTAAAATTTCTTGAATGTATTCATATTCCTTCTTGGTGACATATTTACTTCCATCGTGAACTTCTTCATGATTTTTCTTCATCACACAAATTTCTTTCTTGAGAGATTTTTTTTTCTCAAGACATGCAAGGAGTTCGGATCTTAGTTGATATTCTCTGTAAGATTCTTCACCACCTTCTTCACTTTCTGAGGAAACATTTGTTTTCTCAACTTTTTCAATGAAGGTTTTGAGTCTTTCTTTACTTTTATCTTCCGAGGAATCATTTTTAGATGATTCTGATTCAACCTTCTTGCTCAACATACTTTTTTTCTTTCCTGAAAACTTCTTCTTGAATTCTTTTGAAGTCTTCTCTTCTTTTTCATTCTTGTTATACTTCTTCCACCGAGAATTCTCATTAGAAACATCTTGATATTCTCCAACTTTCTTCTTAGGGAAATTCATAGAAAATTGTCCAATTCCACCACGCTTAAAACATTTGAGAGGATGTTTCCCTCCATACTTTCCTCTTCCTCTTCGATAGTTCTTGGATATGAGAGGCATGATTTTTTCATTCAACTCTTCATCTTCCATATCATCAGACTCACAAGGATCAGCTTTATCATCATCTTGCATTTTCATCTTTCTCATAGCTTCAAAATCCATTTCATCTTTTATCTTCTTCTAAAAGATTGGAGCTTTCCTCATTTCATAAGCAACAAGAAATTTATGGAGTTCATCAAGAGATAAATCATCCTTATCTTCTAAAGATGAAATTTTATAATCAAACCTGTCTGGAAAGTTTCTCATAAGTTTCTTCACAATTATAGAATCTTTCAAGTCTTCTCTGAATCCTCTGATGTTGCACACAATTTCATTAACTCTGGTGAAGTATTCATCAATTGTTTCATCATCTCTCACCCTAATGTCTTCAAACTTACTACGCCAGATTTTTAGCTTGGCCTCCTTGACTTTTGTATTTCCTTCGAATACACTTTCCATCTTATCCCACATGCTTTTTGATGTTGTGAGACTCATCACCTTCTGATAAACATTTTATGATAAGGACATAAGAATATCATTTCTAGCCTTTCCATCAACTTCTATATTTATATTATCAGCAAACGTCATAGGAGTATTTTTCTCAATAGGTGTAAATCCAATAGTAGCAGCATCAACAACTTCAAGGCCTAGAGATAGGAGATAAGGAATCATCCTATTTTTTCATCCATAATAATTCTTTCCATAGAACATAGGAATTCCTCTACTGTTGACAGAATTGATATTCTCCATGATAAGTATTAAACAAGGGAAACCTGGCTCTAATACCACTTGAAGTTACAAGGATCAAATAACAACTGAGAAGGGGGGGTTGAATCAGTTGTTAACTTTTTATAAGTTTCAAAAACTTTAAGAAACTCAACCCCTGCGACCTGTTAAGATTTATTTCCTTATCAATCGTTAGCAAGAAACTCACGCATGAAAGAAAGGTAAATCAAGAAAGTCACACAAGATTTACAAGGTTCGGCCTCAAAAAGAGAACCTATGTCCTTGCCATAGCCACTCCCGTGGGTCTATGGAAATCCACTATGATGAAGAAGTGAATACAACTTGTGCCAACTACCGTTAGACGCCTTCTATCTCTTGATAGGAAAGATTACACTGACTCCCATCAGTTTACAATGTTTCCTTAAAGAACAAATGAGCCAAACACAAGAATAAGAACTTTGATAAGCTGCTCCACAAATGCTCACTCCGAATGATCACTCTGAATCTTCAATCCGATTTCTTGAATCTGATTTTCTGAAACCGATATTCTCTATAAGATAATGATGGTTCCGCACAAATGCTCACTCCAAATTCTCAATCCGGTTTCCTTGAATTCAATATTCTGAAATTAGTCTTCTCAGCAAGATTATAACGATTCCAAAGAAATGCCCACTCAGAATATTCAATCTGGATTTCTTGAATCCGATTTTTGAAACCAGTCTTCTCAGCAATATAAAAATGATTTTGAAGAAATGCCCACTCTGAATAGTCACTCTGGATTTCTTGGATCCGAACTTCTGAATCTGAACTTCTCAGCAAGTAAATAATGGATCTGATTCTCTTCTTCTAAAACACTCAAGAAAACTTCTTTAAAATGGTAGATGCTTTTCACTTTGAATTCTCCAGCGCTCCGCCTTTTCCACGTGTGTAAAAAGTTGTAAATGAGCGAATGATCTGAGCACATATTTATAGGAAACTCAGAAAACAAAGGCGGGAATCTTGAAAAACTTTCCCGCTTCCTAAAATTTCAAACACTTCGCAAATCTCTTACATTTAATCTTCAATATTTGAATTCTTCAAATATCCTTAAATTTCTTTGAGATTTAAGCAAAGTTCAAATTCTGGTTTTCTTGAACTCAGAATTCCATTCTGAATTTCTCAGCATGTTGCTCAAGATTGTCATTCCGAATTCCCAGCATGTTGATCAGGATTGTCATTCTAGATTTCTCAGCAAGTAGACTCCGAACTTCAGGCTTAGCAAGTAGACACCGAACTTTAGGCTCAGTAAGTAGACTCCGAACTTCAGGCTTAGAAAGTAGACTTCGAACTTCAGGCTCAGCAAGTAGACTCTGAACTTCAAGTTCAGGAAGTAGACTCCGAATTTCTGGCTGAGGAAGTAGACTCTGAATTTATGGCTCAGGAAGTAGACTCCGAATTTCTACTCAGGAAGTAAACTTCGAACTTCTGGCTTAGCAAGTAGACTCTGAACTTCTGGATTAGCAAGTAGACTCCGAACTTCTGGCTCAGGAAGTACACTCCAAAATTCTGGTTCAGGAAGTACACTCTGAAATTCTGGTTCAGGAAGTACACTCCGAATTTCTGGTTCAGGAAGTACACTCTGAATTTTTGGCTCAGGAAATACACTCCAAATTTTTGGCTCAGGAAATACACTCCAAATTTCTGGCTTAGAAAGTACACTCTGAATTTCAGGCTCAGGAAGTCGACTCTGAATTTCTAGCTCATCAAGAAGACTCCGAACTTCTGGCTTCAGGAAGTAGACATCGAACTTCTGGCTTAGGCAGTAGACACCGAACATCATTTCTTCAACCAACTTTTATCATGAAATTTTCATGATTTGTGAGAACTTTAAGATCATCAAATCATCATCTTATTAAGTTAATAAAGTTTGAGACACTTTCTTAACTTCTTATTCTTCAACATAATCTTCTTTAAGGAAATATTCAGTAACCAGCAACTTCAACTTTATGTAACTCAAAAACATTCTTCAACAAAAGGATTAGTTGTCAATAAATACAAAACTTTTTTAAACAAAAACACCACAAAGGTTCTTCAAGATCCAATTAGGTGATTTGAAAAACACTTGGCATGCAACCTAAGTCCATGCTAGGTGTTTAAATCATTTTAAAGATATTTAAAACCAAAAAAGCGTATATTGGACACATAATTTTTTAAGAAACATTTCAAAACACTTGAATCATTTTAAAAGATCCACTTAGGCATTTTCACAAAGATATAAATCCCAAAATAGGCACATTATAAAATATACAAGAATAAAAAATAACCATCATTTTATAAAATATAAAGCTCTAAAAGGTTTACACATGATCCAAAATATAAAGGTAAATAAAAAATAAATTTATTTGCAAGAGAGGCACTATATAGTAAAAATCTTAAAATAACACAAAAAGAATGTTGTCTCTTTATGCCAAATGGTGACCTCTACATCCCATTATCATTTTATATTTAACCAGTGACTATAGAAGACCACTATAAAAGTGTGACCCTTTCCTTTTACCTGTATCATAGATAAATAAGTCTATATATGCACTAATGTGTATATGTATGGTGTAAACAAAAAGACTGGTAGGATATCATCAAAGATTTTATACCATTCATTTTTTAAGACAAACCAAAAAAGTCTAGTTTTAGAGAAAATAATGAAAATAAGTTTTTTACATAGGGTTGAGTAAATAAAACTAAGAAAACATATATTTTTCTTTTAAAGAAAATATAATTTACCAAGATACAACCATAAGATAAAATAATAATAAAATATAAAGTATCAACCATTAAGGGGTACCTACCAAAGGCCTAAGGAGATAGTCTAAGTTGAACGATTAAGGGAATAATCACACTAGAATATTGTTGCAATACAAATGAAACAAAATCAAATCACCATTAATGACCTCATCGAGAAGAAAATTACAGTATCATGTGTGAGACCTGAGATAGGGGTACCATAAATGTGTGACCATAATATTATAACTCATATCTCTAGAATTCCCACGTCTCTACCTAAATATTACCATGATGTTTTTCTAAAATCCCAACACTAATAATCGATGAAACAAATTTATAAAACTATCATGTCAACATGGTATCACATCCATTGAAGCATCTAATTACAAATCAACACCCATAATTAAATGTGATAAAATTTCAAATATATATTAGAAAACCATACATATAAAACACCTCGATTCATCCCAAATCGGTCATCAAAATGCTAATCAAAACCCAAACACAGAGCCCACTTTCACTATAAGTTCCAAATAAAAAGTTTTTTTATCTTATTTATCCACTGAAAAAATTATATTTTATCCAAATTACTCACCAGAATCACTCCATTATGATACCAATCATGATACTTCACACCTAAAACAATCCCTATAATATTTCTAATATATCAAACCACCTCATCCAAACATGTTCTGATATTTAGATCAATCCAAATTCAGAAATTATAATTGTACCAAATTCCTAGAAAACTATACATATAAAATTATCAAAAGTTTCATAGAATATGCCCAAAAAACCAATAAAAACTTTACCAATCAAAAAACCATTGTCTCAAAATAATGAATCAAACCAAATACATAATTCATACATCAAAAATATTTCAAACACTAAAACTCTATAATTAATATTTCATTATCTAATAATTCCAAATAAAATAAGAACATACCTTATGTTTGGAGGTCCGGAGATAGTAGTAGGGTCCGGTGGTGGTGGAGTCGTGGTAGGCGGCGACAGTAGTGGTGGCGGGGGCTGCAGAGGGGTTCATGGAGGAGGCGGGGTTTGCGACGGAGGTGGGTGCGTGGTGGAGGAGGGGTTCGCGATGGAGGTAGGGTTTGGAGGTGGAGGTGGGGTTCGCGGTGGAGGTGAGTTCACAGTGGAGGAGGGGTTCGTAGCAGAGGTGGGGTTCGCATACGGAGGTGGGGTTCGCGGTGGAGGTGGGTTCGTAGTGGATGAGGGGTTTGCGACAGAGGTGGGGTTCGGTGCACAACTGAGGTGGTGTTCATGACGGAGGTGGGATTCGCAATAGAGGATGGATTTGTGGCAGCGAAGGAGGGATTCACGATGGTAGAGGAGGGGTTAGGGCAGAGGAGGGGTTGGTGGCAGAGGAGGGGTTGGTGATGACAGAGGAGGGGTCAGCGACGACAGAGGTCGACTTTTGTGAGAGATTGAGGTGTGCGAGAATAGAAGCTGACTGTTAGAGTTCATTTATAAAATCAGGTAAATCTTTTATCAATGCTAGTTAAAAAGTACTGATAAAGGTGTGTTTTATTAGTGCTAAAATAGAAAGTGTTGATAAAGACGTATCTTTATCAGTGCTAAAAATATGTTGATAAAGCTATAATGTTAATAATTTTTTTATATTATTATATATATTTATAAAATTATATATATAATAAATATTTATTTATTTATTTATAATTATAACTATAAATAAATATTTAATTATTTATATTTATATATATAAGAAATATAATTATAAAATTATAAAAATTGTAAATAAATATTTATTTATAATTATAAAATTATAAGAAATATATTTATTGTATTTATAATTATATATAATAAATATATTTATTATATATAATTATAAATATATAAGGGATCAGGGTTCTAGAGTGGCGATTCTCGAGCGATGCTCATGGTGATTAGGTTTGGCGCCGATCTAGGGTTCTGCTTGTTGGGTTTCTGTTTGTTGGTCATGCAACTTCTTCAAGCAATGGATCAATCTTTCAAGTGGTGATCGATCAGAACACGAGGCAGATGGTGAGACATCTGATCTTTTGGCTTTGATGGTGTCGATCTAAGGTTGATGTTTACTGGTCACACAGCTCTTCCAGTGACGGATCGATCTTTCAAGTGTTAATTTGTAGGAACAGATGATGACTTCAAAAGGGGATCTGCATCTTCGACAGATCTGGTCACGATCTGCTCAGCCTCGTCTACTTCGATGATGGTGACACGTGTCTCTACTTCGGTCGAATCCTTTCTTGATTAGAAGCATTTTGATTCTCATATGTTTGGAATTCCTAAATATAAAGACAACAAAGTTGATTCGGGTTTGTCCAAGCTGGATGACTCTGTTGTCGCGAATATCTTCTTTCTCTATAAAGATTTGGTGGCTGGTTCGATTCGTTGGAAGGGGACTATCGCACATGTTAAAGCTGATGCAATTGCAGTTTTGGAGCATCTTATTCTAGTTAATCACTCGATTATTGCTAGATTAATTTTGTCGAGAGGATCCAAGGTGATAAAGGTGGAAGAACTTGTTACATGGTTTTCTATGATTTGGGGTTTCACCAACTGGAGGTTCATTTCACTGGGATGAGGATTTTTCCATATCCTCTTTCCCACTGATTATTTGAAGTGGTGTGTGTGGGGCTTAGGTCAATCTCTCTCAAGCCCGGTGTCCTTCACATTCATGACTGGGATTGGTCCTTTAATCTAATGGAGGTTTTCAATTCATTTGTCTAAGTTTGGGTAAAAATATTTGGCTTAAACTAGTTGTATTGGAATTCGGAAATCTTGTATGACATCGTGCTAGCGATTGGGGTACTGATTAGACTAGAAAAGGAAACTGAGTTTGCACGGTTGGGAATTATGCTTGATTTTTGGTTGAGGTTGACTTTGGTTCCACCATGGTGGATAAAATATTCCTTTCCACTCACTCTGATGAGTTTGAAATAAATGCTATTTTTGAAAAAAGTGTCGATGTTTTGTTCAGATTGTAGGATTATTGGTTATGATCATTCAAGCTATTGAAGGAATATCCCTTGCTCCTTCTGTTCAGTTTGTGGCCATGATCCAAGACATTCTAATAAGAAGCTGCATCCTGCGAAGGATACTTCCCATGATGGTAGAAATCCTGATGATGATACTCTAACAGGGGGGACCATGCTGGGTGTCTCTCCACAACCTGGAGAGCAATAGTTGGAAAGATCTGTTTGTTTGAATATGAGGAATCTATTGAAGGATACAGCTTTGATTACTTGTGATCTCTCTCCTCTGCACAATTGTTCTTAGGCTAAGATTGTGACAGAGAAACCAGATGCCATTCAAAGGAATGTTAACCCATGTGTCGAGCGCATAGAAAGGAATTCCTTGAATGATAAAGATGTCAATGAAGCTGAAACTCAAGTTGTGGTTGATGAACATTTTTTACAGGAGCAAAATCTTGCCTCAAGAAATAGAAGTGGAAAAAATATATTGGATTTTGACTCCCCTATTTACAAAGGGGCAGCTACTGATATGAAGTCATCTAAAGGGAAGAAACTTGTGGATAGTGAAGTTTTTTAAAGAGTCTCTTATAGGAAATCAAAATCTATTTCTGAGCAGAGTTTGGACAACATGCAGCTGCCTACCTCAAACACTTTTGAAGTATTTGATTCCCAAAATATGATGACACGATAGGAGTGTGCATCTTCTATGGGTATTGACATCATTGATAAAAAGCAGTCTCCTTTGGAGAAAGTTGAAGGGACTTGGCAACAACTTAAATCCTGGAGATGGGGTCGTCATCCAAAAGGTCATGGATGGAGGCATGGATGAGATGATTGCGCTGCTGCACGTGGGTGTGGCAGAACTGTGTCTACTAGGTCTTATATCAAGGATACTTAGACTCAGCTCACTCCAGAGCAGGAAAATATCATGGAGAAAAACTCTGTGATCTTCAATCAAAAGAAGTCACAGTCCGAATGGGAAACCGATGATGATGTCGATGACTCTAAGTATGACTATGGGGATGACCCTGATCCATTTGATTTGTAGTTCTTTTCCCTTGATGGAGGGCAGGAATGTCTGTCTATCCTCATCCTCTCTTTTGTTGTCATTTACTTTTTTCTAATAAATTTGATAGGTATGGGTTGGCTTGACGACATGTACTCAGACCTGTTTCGTAATTATAAATAAATATTTATTTATATTTATAACTATAAATTTATATATATTTATTTAAATAATTATAAAATTGTAATAATTGTATTTCTTTTTATAAATATATATAACTATTTTATTAATTATATATATTTAAAATATTATAAATATAATATATATATATAGTTATAATTATAAATATATTTATTTATTTATTTAAATAATTATAAAATTATAAGAACTGTATTTATTATACTTATAATTTTATAAATATATATAATTAATATATTTATTATAATTATAATTATAAATATTTGCATTTATTTATAAATATTTGTATATATTTATAAATATATTTATTTAATTATATATATTTTTAACATTATAATTATAATAAATATGTTTATTATAATTTTATAATTATTTAATTATATATATATATTTACAATTATAAGTATAAATAAATAAATATTTATTTATAATTAAAAAATTATAATAAATATATATTTATTTATGCCAAAAAGTTCCAGGAGCCAGGAGAACCTGTTCCTATCAAATTTTATTAAAAATAAAAGACAGTACTAGAAAGAGATAGCAGACGAGTTCAAAGAAAGGGCAAACCCTCATCCAAAAGAAAACTATAAATGTGGAGAAACAAGATCATCCTCATGCTCATCATCAGCAGATTCTCATTCTAACTGTGAATTCTTCCGATTAAAGAGGACATAATACTTTTCCCTGAGTTTTACCTGCTCTAGAGTGAGCTCCTTAGATGACCTGGTAGACCGACCACGCCCACCAGCCTCAGTGCCACGCCCTCTACCACGATTTTTAGGGTGAGGACCCTACTGCCATGTCTTCGTTTGTTGCCAAGCTCCATCCAAATCAACCCCTTCCGTGAGAGTAGAAGATGCTCAGTACAAAATATTTGTCTCCATCTTACTCTTGCCTTCGCTGGATAAGGGGCACTCTTGCAGCAGTTCCTCATCCACTTCTTTCTACATAGTCCTTCCAATGTCAGATTGACCATCAGGCACTGGTTCACCTAGCACCGCAAGCTCAAAAGCATCATGACCCGAGCAGACAACCACAACTGCTGTGGACTTAATGAAAGTGTCAGGACCTGCAGGGTCCCCAGAAGTACCACCTCCAATGGAGATTCTCTAATCCTCCTTGCTACTAGGAAAGTTTTCCTCCTCAACCAGAGAGTTTCACTCCTTCCCGACCATGAAAAAAATCTCTTTTTATGAGGTCTGAAGGCCTTTCAGATGGAGCCTCTTTATCCACATTATCATCTTTCTTCTTAGAAGAAAATTCAGTTCCCAACTTCTGCTTTGAAAGATGCCCAACCTTCTTAGGCTTAGTAGAACCAACTTTATTAGTTTGAATTCTAATAACATGTTGGCATCCTGAAACTTGATGACCAACCACATTACAGAAATCAAAAAGGAAGGAACATTTTCATATTCAAAATCAACATCAATCTTTAAACCATCAACCAAAAGAGTGGCATTGCTTGGTCGTGGATGCAGAAGATCAACATCAACCAAAACCATTGCATAATACCCATATTTTCTAGTAATGGTATTATCATCAACCTTTAGAGGTGCCCCAATATAAGAAGCAACATCATTTAAGATTCGCAGATGCCAAAGAACCCAATTGAGCCCATGAATGCGAACCCAAATCCGTGCGTTGGTATGCTTTTGATTAAAAGGATTAAAATCAAGCCCCCATGCAGAAAGCCCCTGGATTGAGGTTATAGAAGCTAAATCGAACTATGCAATTCAGATTTAAAAATTAAATGAAAGTATCCCTTGCCAATCGGTATTATTTTTCACTCATTGAAGCCCCAGATACGTCCAAGCTTTTGTTTTAAATCATCCACATTAAGTGGTTTGTCCCCTTTGGAGAGGATCAATCAACCAATTAATTAGAATTGACATTGATCATGTCGTTCTTGCAAAACAGCTCGATCAACAGAGATATGAGAAATCTACAATGTTCATTTCTGGTAATTCATTGTTCATCAAAGGAACCACTAGCCTTCCTAGATAAAATTTCCGCAAAAGAGAAACCCTTTCTCCTAGGAATGGAATCATCTTCAAGATTACGAGATGCAGGAGAAATCTTAGGGTTCAGGGAAAAATCCTCCACACATGGGGCATCAATCACGACCCGATCAACCACCAAAGGTGAAACCTGATTTGGGCTTGCAACATCCACAAGTCGATCCCCCAGACAACGGAAGATGCCACATCTCGAACAGCTACCGAATGCTGATATAAAGGAACCACCTGATCCAAAGCCGCATCAACCAAAACAGGCACTGACACCCGATTAGGGTTTGCAACAAACACACGTCGTCAATCATCTGAAATCGTATCAGCCTCGTCGCCAGCTTGCAACTGAGGTCGTCACGCCTCCAGTATCCTGAGACCCACCGATCTCTGGCGTCCGACGCACCAGTTGTTTGCACATCAGTGCTAGCAATCGCCTCCCTATAAGCAAGACCGTCATCAGCCAAGAAAAGAGAACCATCGGGATCACTAGTCGCTGCTAAGAAAGCTAGCTGAAGCCAGTCACGCCGTCAGAGCACCAACTGCGAAGAAGCCGCGTCGTCGGAATGGAAGTCGCGCCGTCAGCAGTCGTTGAAGCCAACAACTCCCTCCGTCGGGATCCTAGACCAGATGTCGCCTTGTCCCATTAGGCCTCCTTCACCAACACCATAGACATGTTGCCACCATGACAAAACCCGCCTCGCCGATGTTGCCAGCCCCCGATTTGTTAAGATCGACAATTCCCCCAAGTTCCGTACACTTACCGACCTGACCGGAATACCATCCCAGCACCCCACCATCTTCTCGAGCGACCACCGTCATCCACTGACCGGACTAGAGTCTGCTACTAGCGCCTTGCTGTCGTCCCAGAGCATCATTAGCCCTTGTCTCCCAACCAAACACCAGATTGTTGTTGCCGTAATCAGAGATAGAGAAACCATCTCCCATTTCTTCACTAGATCCAACCTTGTAACGATTTCCACTAGCTGCAAACATAGCAAAATGACTGACAATACCATCATCGTAAATCTTGGATGGGTTGGCTAAGCCATGCCCTTTGATATCAAGAGAGAGAGAGTCTCTCCATCAATTGTTATTTAAGATGCAAGTATATAGATAATAAAAAACGAGTCGTCGCATATGAACAACATGAATAATAATAATAAGGGTGTAATGTATAAATGAACATCAAATCATGATGAATACATGACATATTCACGTCAATTATACTCATGCGTCAATATATTTATTGACTAAATTCATTGGAAACATGTATGTATTTAAATAAATATATATATATATATATTTATTTATAATTATATATATTTAAAAAGTATTTATTTATAATTATAAATATAATAAATATATTTATTATTTATTAAAATTTATTATAATCGTATAATTATTTAAATATATATTTATAATCTTATGAATACTTTTTTTAAACATTATATATATATTTGAATTATTAAAAAAAATATTAATTACAAACATGTGTTTTTTATTTAATGTGTATAAATAAACATTATTTTTTAATATAAATATAATAATTTTATATAAATAATAATATTTTTTATTAGACTTTTATCACTGCTAATAATAGCGTTATAAATATACATTTTATCAGCATTAAAGAAAACAATGATAAAGATTACACATTTACCAACGCTTTTAAAGACCCAGTTCTCAGTTTTTATCAGCGCATTTTTCTCAGTGTTCATAAAATCAGCGTCTCCCTTGTGATATGTGGTAGTGGGTGACTCAAGCAAATTGAGCACAGGTGAATGACTAGATCTCAAAGGACAAATCAATGATCGAAAAAGAAACGACCAACCAAATGTGGATTGCCAACAGGTCACATGTGGGACATCAAATATAAGGCCCACATAACATGCGGGCCCAACAATAAAATGTTAAAATAAAAGCATGAGTGGGGTAAAATTAAAGGGGAATGATCTCGACAGGTTTGTGAACAGTGAAACAGAACTAGGTTTGGTCCTTCATTGGTATTAGGGGGACTTTTGGTCCCCAATGTCATTCCCCTTAAAATTAAAGGGCACCACATATTAAAACAAAATTTAATATCAAAACACAACTGAGCAAACCTTAATTTACACATCATATATACATTGTGTGACGCCACATAATCATACCAAATTTATTCTTCTTTCTCCTCCTCCATCATACCAACATCATTGATCACAGAATGTTAACCAAGTCTCTTCAATAAAAGGTGAACCCCATGTTCGGGCTGCAACACCAACTGAACCACAGGGGAGTGGTGATACTGTGGTGAGAGGAAGAACTGAAACTTTGACAGAATAAGGGACAGCATGACCCTCAGCTCGACCATGGCAAAGTTCTGCCCCACACAAATGCGTGGACCCGATCCAAACGGTATGTAACACTGAGGCACCGTGCAGGCTTCAATAATACCCCCATCAAATCTCCGCGGGTTGAATTCATGGGCATCCGACCCCCATATGGCAGGGTTTTGGTGCATTATTGATATAGGAATCGTCAGCAGGGCACCCTTTGGGATATGAAGGTCTCCCAACATTAAATCTTTTAGGGCTTCTCGTGTCAAAGAGATCGCCGGTGGGTAGAGCCGCAAAGTCTCCCTAATCACCATCGTCAACTGCCATGGCAAGTGAACAAACTAGAAAAAAATGGCAACTGGCATAAAGAAACGCAAGGAGCTCATATAATGATATAAAATGGTTCATACTGATTTGAGGCTTGGAAGCGTTTCAAAATCCAAAACCCCGTCTCTGCAAACTCCAAGGACCTCGTCACGAACACGATCCTGCCACTCCGGATAAGCCGCCAGTAACAGCAGGCACCAGGACACAGTGATGGAAGTGGTTTCATGGCCGGCAAAGTAAATGTTTTTACAGTTGTGTATTATGAACTTATTGAAATCGATGCCCTGTCTCTGTCCATCATCGTCTCTGTAGCTTTTAGCCGCCTCGAGAATCACTTGCAGGAGGTTTTCCTGGGATCCACCTTGCTGGTTTACCACCATTAGAATACTGGAGTCGATTTTCTTCTCCAACTGCCTTATCTTCCTATTGTTCTTCGTGGGTACATGCCTATTTAAACAAGTCATGGGGATCAATCGGATAGGGTAGACATATATATTAAATCATAGATTAACCAATCATACCTTAGACCGGGTACTCCATACGCAACCTTGGACATAGTGTCCTGGAGATCTCTAAGGTTTGAGAATATCTCCTTTCCTTTAGAGAAATTACTCCCAAAACTAACTCTTGATATGATGTCTGCTGTGAGGCATCTGATATCCTCATCCACTCTAAGGTTTATGGGGCCTTCAACCGCACTTTGCAATTTATCTTCCCAGGATCTCAACATCAGCATCGTGGAGTCCACCATTAAATCCACCATCCCCTGCATACATGATAAAAACAAGGATCAGTCGTGAAGGCTTGTTATCAAAAGAGGCAGAATCTACCTTGAGCTTCTCAGCGAAGAATTCAGGGGCTATGATTTTTCTCTGACGATCCCAGTGGGAAGCATTGGATGCGATGATCCCCTCCCCGAGCAATGGGCCGCGCTCCTTGAGCAGGTAGGCCGGCTTCCCCAGATCCCACGACGTGTACCTGCTGAACTCCCTCACCATCTCCGGATCCGTGACGCACACGTGCAGCAGGTTTCCCAGCGCATACAGGAATACGGGTCCTG
Source organism: Viscum album (assembly GCA_963277665.1). NCBI lineage: Eukaryota > Viridiplantae > Streptophyta > Magnoliopsida > Santalales > Viscaceae > Viscum > Viscum album. The sequence continues at coordinate 2,017,109,799 of OY728147.1, read as the reverse complement.
CGGGACAGGCCCCATGTTACCGGTGAAATTGAAAGCAGGGGGGCGGAGGAGTTATGAAAAAAGTAAGTGCCGTATTCATTTCGCCACTTGTGGATGTGTGGAAAAGCTCTGGAGGGCCAGTCATGGGAGAGATGCGGCGGCTTGAGTTTCCCCTGTTGGAGCTTGAGTCTCTCGATGTCTGGGAAATTCCCCAGTAAGAAACGGGGCGGGGGGCCTCGGATCCCTTGCCGCACCAGCACCGATCTCAGCTTTCTGGGTTTCCGAACCAAAGCACCGTAGAGGTGCACGGCCAGAGCCAGAAACCCACACACCACCGCCCACTGCAGCATCTCCCTCGAATCCTCTGTTTTTTTTTCCGATTCAGTGGCTTGGAAGGTTACGAAATCGATTGACCCCAATGAAAAAACCGATCATTTCCTCCGACGCGCCGATGAAGTGGCTGTCTCTTTTCGGAAACAACGTTTTTCCGGTGAGCAATTTATAGGCGGCACGCCATGCAGTTTGAAGCTTCGTCGATGTGGCCATCCAAATACGGGGCCAGAGTCTGTATTAAATTAATAAACAAAAACAGAGAGAGGGCCAAGGTTTTTCCTGCGGTGCGTTTTCCACTTGCAATCATGCGAGCGGACTGGCATGTTGTTAGTCTTTTTAGGCGCGTATTTTATTGATTAGGCGACTCGAGTTGCGCGCGCTATAGCAGCTATAAAGGGGGAGCACAATAATACCGACAAAACTTCCCTCGTGTACCATAATTATTACATATTCATTATATATAAATATAACAATTTTTGCATTATTAATTATTTTTAATTACATTGTTAACGATTAATAATATCATTGTTAATTACGTTATTATTTCTAATTATTACTAACTATTCATAATTAATTCATTATAATAAATTAGAAGTAATCGTATTATTATTTATCAATATTATAAGTTTTTAATAATGTATTATTATTGTTGGCGCATCTCATGCCCTCATTTGGTATGGGGTGGGTGTTCAGAGTATAACGACCTCAACCTTTTACACATATTATTACATGATTTTAAACAGGATTAAACATCAAAATACAAGTGAAAGATCATAAAAAGTTTAGTGTATTTGAAAGACTAGGTACATAATTAAACATTATAAAATAAACTTTTATTTAATCTTCATATTGAGTTCCTAAACTCCATTGTGCTCATAAATTTGTATAGGATAACCTGAGGATAACATGAACAAAGGAATGACCTAAAAAGCCCAATAAGAAAATAAACATTAGAATAAAGATTTATCACATGAGTTAGAAGACATGACATAATGATATAAAAATACATGGAACAAGATTGATCATATGGAATCATAACATATAAAACATAAGATCATATAAACATATGGAATCATAGTAATGTGGCAGCAACATAAAAACATAACTTTAGCACGAGCCAAGCCTCGTTGCACATAGAGGAGCATGAGTCAAGGCTAACCACCAATGCCAATACACATGGAGCACGGGTCAAGGCTAACTGCAAAAACCGTTGCACATAACGTCCCATGAGACTAAACTTTACCCAATACATTGAAGCGCTATCTGAGTGCACTCATCATAACATGTTCATAAATATGTGTCTCGCATGAAGAATCATACATAAGGAATCAATCATAAACATAAGGGTACCCATGGAATGAAATGTGTATCATAATCATGTCATAAAGTATAACCAATGAGCGTATCATAAAAGTGTCTATGAAGGAAAAGAATTAGATCATGCTTGGACAATCATAAGGTAGAATAGACATATATCATGATAAGTGATGTCAAATTGAAGTGATATCATGCAAAAAGAGTATTTAACAAACTTTAGATTTAAAACATTTTAGCGCGGTTTAAGAAAAGTATCAAAGACCATTTAAAACAGAAAACGACGTAATATTTTATATAAAACCAGAAGTGAACTAAGAAGGTTTTCATAATAAAATGAGTGATTTTAGAAGGATAATACTGGCTTAAAACAAATTATAGAGTGCACTTGAAATTGGGTAAAATTCAGAAAGTTCCCTTAAAATGAGCTTACTTATCAGGAAGAATTGAGAAGAGAACCACTTAAAAACATGTATATCCCTGAAATAGAATGATGAATGGATCTTGATACATGAGTTTGGAACATATACACAACATTTAGGATATGTACATAAAAAGAAAAGATAACTTCATTTGGGTAAAAAGAAAGATAGAGTAACCTGGAGGAATAATGAAGGTGCGGGTAGAATCTCTTACCTTAAGTCTGAAGGCGTTCTTCCCTTGATCTTAATATCATGGATAATCAAATTAGATCCATTAATTAATAATTCTAAAACCTATTATACATATAGTTTATTTAGTATAACCTTATTAATTTCATTCACACTACTGGAAAACGTGCCTATACCCACGTTTTTTCAAAAAACCGTGGGTATAGGGGTGATATGGGGACCTATACCCACGGTTTTGCCCAAAACCATGGGTATAGATTATTTTTAAAGACCTATACCCACGGTTTTGCAAAACCGTGGGTATAAGTGTTTTTTTTGAAGACGTATACCCACGGTTTTGGCCAAACCGTAGGTATAGACTTTTTTCGGAAGACCTATACCCACGGTTTTGAAAAACCGTGGGTATAGCTTTCCCGCCATAACGCGGGAAAAAAAATTATGCGGGACAATGAAAAAAATTTGGCAAGAACACGTTTTTTGCTAATATAATTACAAATATATAAATATACAAATATAAATTCAACCGGCATACATAGATTGGTTGGTTAGATCGTTGGTTTTGTTTAAAACAGTCTGCTGTTCGAATCCCGACGAATTATATTTTTCTTTTAAATGAGTTTAAATAATATAAGTAAACAGATGTATGATAATATTAACAAAATAATCCCAGCTGAGTTCGTCATGCGTCAGATCATCCCCGCATCGGTCGCGTGTTCGAATCACGCTAATACCATTTTTCAGTATAGCGCTTATATTAATATATATACATCGAATAATGTAACGGCTCGGTTGGTCTGTTGGTGGTGCGCCTCACTGAGGCCCAACAAGAGACGCGAGATCGAATCCCTTTGCCCGCATTTTTGGATTACACCATGTGGATTAAATGAATATATATACGTTGATATATGATTATATAATGAAAAGAATTCACAGCTTGGTTGGTCCCTTGTCTGTTGTGTGCAATGCTGGAACAGCCGTGGTGCACACTATGACTACCCTATACCCACGGTTCCAAAAACGTGGGTATAGGTTGAGACCTCTATACCGACACCGTTCCAGCCCACGGTTCCCAAAACCTTGGGTATAGCCTATACCCACGGTTTTGGGGGCTATACCCACGGTTTTGAACCGTGGGTATAGGTCGCTTTTCCAGTAGTGTCATGACATTTTTGATGGGTTAAGAGGTTCAATTTCATTGTTTGGGAGCGTTTGTTTCCTTGGTTTTCATGATCAGTTTACTTATATACATGTACGGATAATCATGTAAGATGAGGATGGTTATTCAGAAATAAAGTTATATGTTATTATTGAGCATCCATAAGATTACATGGTTATAAAGTTCATTTGGTTATTTGGAGCGAGGATGAATCATTATATGAAACTTTAATGATAACCGCTTGGGTTAATTGACGATTTTTTATCACAACGAACTCATTTTGCTTTATAAATTAATATCACGAGTACAAAATGATTCCAAAAAATTACATAGGATATATTACATACATAATAATCTGGTTCAACCATAAAAATGGTTTCATGACCAAAATTGAAGACAGTAATATAAATTGAAAACTCGTCATCCTAGAATGTGATAAATTAACACATCTCGGATGGTGTTTCCATTTCTAGTATAAAAGGAGGGGGAAAGGAGAGACGATGATGAATTATTCCATTAACATAAAAAAAATCCAGTACATGTAAGGTACTGGAGTTATCGCACCATTTAGACGAGGATAGATGATGATAGAAAAGAATACAAAGGAACTTTAAAAGAAATTGAAAGAAAATGAAAGAGTTTTACCTTTTGATTCCTTCACCTTGAGAACCTCTTTAGGGGAATGATTTTGGTCTTTTGATGAGACCAAGATCTCCTGGACGAGGGAGAGGGGATTAGAGAGATATTTGAGCAGAATTCAGACAAGACACAAGGCTTGAGAGGTGTGAGAAGTGGTGAGAGGTGATATTTATAGTGGAGGAGAGGAGTGTTTTTTCAATATTTAATTCAATAGTTTATTATTTTGATCAAGAAAAGTAATAATACTGATTCTTGAGACTAAAAATAGTAATTAGATCATGTGAGTTGGAACCAGTGGTTCTTACATTGTAACACCCCGAAATTTTATGAGAATTATTCCTTTTAATTTCTTTGTTGTCTTGTACGCTACACCAAGATTAACTTGCGCTATACACAACACCGTATTAGCATGCAGTATACACAAACGCTATTCTAGGCTTGTGTTGCACGCCAAAGCAACCTTCCTCGATAGCGTGTGTTATATGCAATACCGAGTTTCACTAAACAAGATATTACTATAATATTATTATGAACTAGCCGTTATGAATAATAATACCCACTTTTTGAAATTTTATAAATTTTATCTTTCAAAATGGATTTCATTTTTGGATTCAGAATATCGAAATTAGCCTAGGGTGAATTTTTGATATTTTTATGAAAACTTTCAATTTTTGATGAATAGTAAAAACATTAGGTTACTATTTAAAAACCGACTTTTTATTTAAATAATTATTTATTTAAATTTATTTTAGGTCAAAATAGATAAATAATACCTATATAAGTTCAATGTAATTCATTGGAGTAATTTTATAATAATTTTAGATATATAAAAATTTTATTGAACTTTTCACCTTCTTTTAACCACCTCCTAGGAGAGTTTGAAAATTTACATAAAGCTTAATTTTACCACTTATGTGAGTTGAATTTCAAAAATCCGAGAGACACGGTTAATATCAAGGAGTAAATGTGGTTCAATAAGATAAAAATAATTTTTGGTGAATAGTAACTTTTTACTTTTATTTACCACAGTTAAAAGTAAATAGGGTAATTAAGGGTAAAAATGATATTATTATTACCCTAACACATGTCTTAATTCTATTTGATAAGTTTAATTCGACCAAAAACAACATTAGGAATAAAATATGACCATTTAGGTCCACTTAGATTAGATTAGGAGATTTAATATTATTTTATTTAAAAAAGAGTTAAAATAGTTAAAATCAAAGTTTAATAACTAAAACATTTTTAATATAGGGTTATAAATAAGATAAATTCAACTATAAATATTCATTAGAAATATAAAAATATTTCCTACATAATGGTATTTTATTTTTAATTTTTACACATTAGATAAGTTAATTTATTTATGACACAATGATGATGCAGTAATTACCTTATTAATAAAATATTAACATAATTGATGTTATAAATACCCAAATAAATGTAATTTGAGACTTTTTATAAATTACACTAATTTTTTAGGTTAATATGACATGTCATTATTGATTCAATTAACTTTGTTCAAACTAATCATGATGTTATGATTTTCACAAAAATCAATTACCAAATAGTGTCAAAATTGACATAAAATAGTTTTTAAAATAAATATTATATTATTAATTGTTATTTTATTCATAAAAATCTAAGGATCAGCCAAATGACTTAGATAAGGTTATATATATTAATAATGAACCACTTGGGGTTTTTTTTGGCTTGTTATAGTAATTTTATTAACTATATAGTGTAAGAAAACAAAAAGACACGGTAAAAGTTAAATTATTTAACTTAGAGTAAAATCTAAAGGATAAGGTTAAAATTGTAACCTAAACTTGTCTAAAACATATTGGTTGAGAGTATTTCGACCCATCCTCACTTTATCTTCGAAATAAATAAATTTGGAGCTATTATAAACCGAATATGACTTTATTATGAAATAATATTTTAAGTTCTTTCAAAGGTGCCCCTCTCCTCCCTTATAAAAAGGGCACCCCTTCCCTCTTCTCTTCACACCCTTTTGAGCCTTGAAGCTCGGCCAACCCCTGCCAATTACTCTTCTCAAACTCTCTAGTTACACCATAGAGGTTCTGATATTCTCAAAAGACCAACTCTAGTGCCCTAAGAAGAAGTTTAAAGGAGGTGCGTTGAGGAAGAGGTAATCTCTTCTACCGGCTCTTTCAAGTTTCTTTCTTCTTCTACTTACTCTTCTTTAGTTGTTTCATTATAAAGTAATAACATAAGTATTACTTATATACTGATATGTTATTATAAATATGAAACAACTCTATTTCACCTTCTATCCATCCTACGGAAAGTGAAATCACCGCGCGTGTGTACGTACGGAATACCGTCTCCACACCGTGGTGTAATATGTTTTCAACCACCACCTTACTTGGATGGGTATAATGGTGTAAATAAATAACTATATATGATTATTGTAAAGTGATATTGATTCTGAAATATTATACATACACTTAAATACAATTCCACGATCATGGGAATGATATCATCGCTCATGCGTACGTACGGACTACCGTCTCCACGATGCGATGAGATTCATTCTCCATGTTAACCATTCATGAATGATTATAAAGTATATATAATGAATAATAATGAAATATATGACATAATAATGATACTGGATTTATGTATATATATATATATGTATTTCATCGACTTAATTCCATTCAATTCAATAAGGAAACGAAAACAGCGTTCATGCGTACGTACGACCTACCGTCTCCATGAACGATGTATTTCATTCCATTTATCGATCTATCATATATATATGTATATGATGAATATATATTATATATATAAATCATGTTTTACATTCTGGAATTAAGTAAATTAGGATATAAGTAATAATATAAAGAACAACAAGTCGAAACACGTACGATAAATGAAACAATTTTACCCAAAAAGCTGCTTTAACAAGGAATTTACAAAAGAACGGGTAATATAAAGTCATAAGTGTACCATATATGATATCATAACAATTAATATGATTCTGTAATAAGTTAATGAAATTATTTAAATCATTATACATGAGGTTCGGATACATACGAAGCATATCAGACATAAGGTAAGGGATAACTATTCCAATCTCACCCTTATTCGAGATTGTTTATTCGTAAGTATTTACTGGGGTTATATTTTTCATCCATGTCCATGAAAATGTTTTTAATAAAGTGTTTAATATTCTTCAATGTATTTTTAAAGTCATGATTACCCCTCTTTGACTTTTACATTGTGTTATGGAAAGAATCTTTCTTGTGTTTACCATACGAGGAACTTTTTGACTTTTTCGGCAAAAGTACGAGAAGAATGTTTTTTTTAACTTATACGGCACAAACTGATTTTTAAGGTTTCATAATTCCTAATTTTAATAAATCTTACTTTACAAGATTTCATTATTATTTTCAACAAAATTCCTTTTCTTTTAAAATTACATGACATTTTGTTAAAAGAGAATGATTTTGAAAAGAAATAATATTTTCCTCAAGAATTCATTTCAAGTGTTTTATCAAAACCAATTTCCATCTAAGATGACATTATTTCATATGTGTATGTTTCAAGTATAATGTCTCTATGATTTACATGGTTTCATTTTTCTTATGATGAAATGATATCCATTTTTTTTATATGGATTATGTGATGATGGGATAATGTTTATGAAACCCATTTTATTCTTTGGGTGGGTTATGATGAATGATTTATGTATATTTTGTGGCACAAGTAAGAATGATTTCATTATGAGATGGGTGGTACCTATATCTCCCTCCAATGCATTGGGTAAAGATTTATATCTCATGAGATAGACATGGCTGGAACGATAAGTTAATCCGGTTTAGTGATACAAGACTGGAACGAGGAGTGAACTCGATTCAGAAAGAGACTTTGTCCAATAAGATGGTCTTGACAACAATGCCTTGGCTACTATGAAAATCATATCATGTGCTTAATGGTTTGCCACAATTACATGTTTTATTCCCATGCTATTTTATCATGATTGATGTTCCTTTATGATATATGCCTTACGTACTTCCAAGATTTATGTCTTTGCTCACGATTTTGATGTTTAGATTTTATGTTCAAGTTTTTGCATTCAAATGTTTATGGATTGTTTTATGTTCTCTATGTTTACCCTTATTGAGCATTTGAGATCACCCTTTTTATGTTTTCTTTTCCCCAGGATATAAAGAAAGGTTTTAGGTAATAAAACCCCAAAGGGAAAGTGTTGGGCGGAGAGTGATGGCAAGAGAGGGGGTGAATTGCTTTTTAAAAATAAATAACAATTTAAAATCAAAGTTAAAGGTGCAGCGGAAATAAAAGAGGAAAGACACAAAACTTGATAACGGAGTTCGGCTTAAACCAAAGCCTACGTCTCCGCTCCCAACTCAACCGTTGAGAGATTTACTACCGCTTGCTTTTTAATGGTTTTAGCAAGAAACCCACTAGACTTTAAGGTTAGTCTATAACCTATTACAGCTTGCTTTTAATGGTTATGCAAGAACCCACTTGCTTTCAATGGTTGAGCAAGAACCCACTAGCCTTCTTACAGGTGAAGGATAGCTCACCTATTACTAAAGCCTTTTAAAGGGAAGGCTTGACTAACCTCTTCACACCTTGAAGGTGGTGTGAAAACCCAAAGAAGAGAGGATGTGAGAAATGAGGGGTTTGTAGGCACAAACCCAAATTGAAGCTCAAAATAATAAAACAATTAAAAACCGTAATGGGGAGAAGCCTTGGGTGCCAAATGATTGATGGAGTTGATGAAGAGCTCTCCCAAGCTTCTTTGGTGGTGCTCCTTGGATGTGGAAGTGAGTTGGAGCAATTGGGGGTTCCTTGGAGGAATGCGCCGGAGGTTCGCCAAATGATCAAAAATGTTCCCGTGGGCTTCCGTATGTTACCGGGGCTTCCTAGTCCTTTATTTATAGAGGGGGAACCCTCAAATGGACTTTGGGGGTCTTCGGAGCCGTTGGAGAGGCCTTCGGAGCCGTTGGGGGTCAAGTGGACAAGTCTGGTCAAAGCCCAACGGCTAGTTTGACTGGCTCCACCGGCTGACCGGTGCTTGGCCACCGGTTGGCCGGTGCTTTGAAAAAGGAGAGGCCTTCGGGCTCAAGCACCACCGGCTGGCCGGTGAGGAGGCCACCGGTTGGCCGGTGCTGAGGTAGTAGCTGACACTATTCTGTCTGGGTCCACCGGCTGGCCGGTGGTGGGACACCGGTTGGCCGGTGGTCTGGACAGAAGGATGCCTTCTGTCCTGGGTCCATCGGCTGGCCGGTGGTCATCCACCGGTTGGCCGGTGGACTGAAAATCAGTCCACTTTTGCCTTCTTTATTTCTTGGCCCAATTCCTTGGCAACCTGAAATCATGCCTATCATCCAAAAACACTTAAAACAGGATTAGATAAAAAAGAGAGTGATTGTGATCATGAAAATTAAACCACGAGGGGTACGAGAGGTACAACAGAAAGATCTTTATGGGAGATGTTGAAGATCTTTCACCATGATTAGAAGATTTCGTTCCGAGTTTCCAAAGACACTAAACTAATACAGTCTTTGGGCGTCTGTTTTTGTCATGTATTAAGTATTCCGCAAAAGTAATGTAATGTTCATGTACGTCAAGTTATGGGTCTCTACATACATCATACATGACTCAATAAATAATTTATTTAACTTATAATGTATATATACTATAAATTACTGTATTTCACTATTCACAAAAAATTTAAGTATTTTAAAAAAATACCAAAAATTCACTCTAACCATTTTTCAATATGTAGAATTCAAAAATGAAATCCATTTGATGAAGATAATTTTATAAATATGAAAAATTTAATTTTTAATTAAAACCTTAATTTACTTGAAAAAATATAAATTTTAAAATTAAAACTGCTTTTTTAACACTTTGAAAAATTAATTAAGGTCTCATAAAATTATATTATAATCATAAGACATCAAAATATTATTTTATAAATACATTTTATGAAAATAAATATTCTTTTAATTTATTAAATTAATCATAAAATTGTAATTAAATATACATGACTTATAAAAATACCAACTTAATTAATATTTTTTTAAAAAAATATTTATTTACTAATACTATGATATAATTATATTATAGTATCACTTATATGATGGATAAATTTTATTTGTACTTTCATTGATGAGGTTACTATTCAATTGTCTAATTTACTATTCATAAGGGCCACATCACTATTTCAAAGGTCAAATTACTATTCGTTTGGTATAAGTTCCATAACTTCTAGAAATACCTTTTATTTCATTAATTATTCATTTATAAAGTTTGTAATGTGATCTATATGTAATATTATGTGATTATACTATAAGACATAATTATAAGAAGGGAATTCCATTGATAAAACATTGAGTCATTACATTCCCCCCCTTATGAAATTTTTCCCTTGAAATTTCATTTTACATTCTAAGTTGAAAACAGGTGTGGGTACTTCTCCTTCATCGCTTCCTCCAGTTGCCATGTTTCCTCTTTATACTTATGGTTCTTCTATAGTACTTTGACCAGATGAGTAGTCTTGTTACGTAGAAATTTATCTCTACAATCCAATATCTTCACTGGTTGGTCCTCATAAGAAAGATCATTCTCCAACTATACCACCTCTGAAGATAGTACATATAAAGGATATGGTATGTACTTCATTAAGAGGGATATGTGGAATACATCTTGTACTTTAGACATGGTAGGTGGAAGTGCTAGTCGATAGTCCACAACTCCAAAACGATCAAGAATCTCAAAGGGGTCGATGTACCTGGGACATAACTTTCCTTTATTCACAAATCTCATGACCTTCTTCCATGGAGATATGCATAGGAATACCTTGTCTCCAACATTAAACTTAAGATCTCATCGACAATTGTCTACATAGATCTTTTGTTGACTTTGGACTTCCTTGATGTGCTACTGAATGGTTTTCACCTTCTCCACCATTTCTTCGACCATTTCAGGTCCTAGCAGCTTACACTCACCAACTTCGTCCCAGCACGCCAGTGTTCTACACCTTTTCCCATAAATGCATTTATATGGTGCTATTTGGATGCTCGAGTAGAAATTATTGTTGTAAGAGAACTCAACCAGAGGCAGGTGTTGGTACCATCCTCCTTTTAAGTCTATAAAACATGATCTCAACATGTCTTCTAGTGTCTGAATAGTTCTCTCAGATTGGCCATCAATTTTAGGATGATAGGTCGTACCAAAGTTTAGCTTAGTGCTTAGAGCATGTTAGAAACTTTTCCAGAACTTCAGGGTGAATCTCAGATCTTGATCAGATACAATCAATAGTGGTACTCCATTAAGCCTTACCACTTCTCTGATATATATCCATGTAAGTTGATCCAATGAGAATTCCTCTTGAATTTCAATAAATTTAGTTATCTTTATAAGACGATCCAGAATGACCCATATAACATTTTTTCCTCTAGATTTCATTGAAAGTCCAGTAACAAAGTCCATGGTAATGTTATCCCACTTCCATATTGGTATGGGTAGTGGTTGCATCACCCCTTTAGACTTTTTCCTCTTAGCCTTCACTTGCTGATATACTTGGCACTATGATGTATATTCAATGATCTCCTTCTTCATATTGTACCACCAATACTTCTCTAGGAGATCTTGATACAACTTTGTGTTCCTTGGGTGAATAGAGAAGGTTGAACTATGTGAATCATTTAGAAGCTCATTATTTATCTCTGGATCAGATGGTACAGATAATCGTGACCCAAATCTTATGACTCTATCCTCATCGATCTAGAACTTAGAGGATTTCCTATTTCTGATATCTTCCACCCTTTTTAGAATTTCTACATCTTTTCTTTGAGAATCCTTTATTTTATCTAAGATGTATGGTTGAGAAATCATTTGAGAAAGGATTGATGATGTTCCTCCCTTAATGATTCCCATGACCATCCTTTTCAAATATAAAAATATTAGATCCTTCTCAATTCTCATCATTGAAAAACACACAAGATCCTTTATTCTTAGAGAATCCTCCACCTTATTTGCCTTACCAGGATGATAGTGGATTGAGCAGTCATAATCCTTGATGAGCTCTAACCATCTTTAATGGAGCATATTAATATCCTTCTATTTGAATATATATTTGAGACTCTTGTGATCAATATATATCTCACACTTCTTCCCATAGAGATAATGCCTCCAGATTTTCAATGTAAAGATCACAACTACCAACTCCAGATCATGTGTGGGATAGTTTTGATCATGTATTTTCAACTGCCTTGAGGCATAGGCTATCACTTTATCATTTTTCTTCAGTACACAGCCTAAACCTTTCTTTGAAGCATCACTTTACACCACAAATAGTTCTCCACTTGTCAGGAGTGTGAGTACTGGCGCAGTGATAAGCCTATTTTTAAGCTCCTTAAAGCTTTCCTCACATTCTTGAGTCTAGAAAAACTTCACTCCTTTCCATGTCATCTTGGTCATTGGGTTTGGAAATCATGAGAAGTTCTTCACAACTCATCGAAAATACCCATCTAGGCCAAAAAACTATGGATCTCCATTACATATGTTATCTTAGACCACTCTTCAATTGCCCTTTTCTTGTAAGGGTCTACAGATATCCCTTTACTGGTGATAACATTCCCCAAGAATGATACTTCATCCATCTAGAACTCACATTTACTGTACTTTTCATATAGTTTCTCCCTTCTCAAAGTCTTCAACACAATATTCAAATGCTCCTCATGTTCCTCCTTTCTCTTGGAGTATATCAGAATATCATCGATAAATACTATCACATTTTTTTGGTAATCTATAAAGACTCTATTCATTAAATCCATGAAAATTGCTGGAGCATTAGTGAGTCTGAAGGGCATCACTATGAACTCATAGCGTTTATACCTCGTTTGAAAGACAGTCCTAGGAATATCTTCATTCCCCACCTTTAATTAGTGATATCCCAACTGATGATCTACCTTAGAGAAATAACTAGCCCAATATAGACGATTGAACAAGTAATATATCCATGGTAAGGGATACTTGTTCTTTATTATGATTTTATTGAGATCATGATAATCAATGTAGAGGTGCATTGATCCGTACTTCTTCTTAATGAAGAGGACTGGTGTACCCCATGGTGAAGCACTTGGGCATATAAAACCCTCTCCAAATTCTCCTGTAACTGCTTCTTTATCTCTTCTAGCTCAACATTGGCCATTTTATAATTTGTCTTTAATATAGGAATATATCCAGGAATAAGTTCAATTGAGAACTAAACCTATCATTCAACAATCCATCAGCACAGTAGAGGGTTCGAAAAGGCCACACATGGGAATTCCCTTTCGAAAAAAGGAAAAAAATGAAAGACTAGGAAACTCTTCAGGGAATACATCAGTGTAATCCCTAGGAATGGTCATGTATTTGAGCATGATTCTCTCCTTTGTCTCAATCATTTGAGAAATATATGCTTTCTCATAAGGAAATAATATCCACACTTGAGACAATTATTCTAAAGGATATTCATCTTCCTCCTTACAATTATACAATATTGGAGGATGCTCTGGGATGTGAAGAGTGATCTCACTTTCCCAACAGTTGATGTGGGATTTATATAAATATAGACAATATATTCCCAAAATACTATCAAACTCTACCAAAAGAAGTATGGTGAGATTTGCTGGGAGGTTCAGTCCACAAACATTAACTGGGGAGGAGTTATATACTTTGGATGAAATAATTTCCCCATTTTCTGTTCTCACAGATGACTCAATCTATATATTTTGAGGTGGTTTTTGAATACTTCTACTAACTTGAAAGATATGAAATAATGCGTAGAGCTAGAATCAAATAGTATGTCTGCTATTCTTAAATGAATAACCAGCATACTTGTCACAACATCATTGTTTGGATCCACCTCAAAAGTAGTGATAACATAAAATCTTATTTGTTTCCTTGGAGGTTGTTGTTGATTTCCTATAACAACCCATGACTTAGGGAAATTGTTCACATAATAACCATATTCAGTTGAAACATTGCACTAATTACTGAGTGTTGATATGAACCTTCCTTTATTCTTCCACATCAGTGGGATTCTTTATATCCCTTCGATAGTTCTTTGGTAGATGTACCATTCTTCTACATTTGAAGCAATTCTTAGATCCCTTTAGACAGTTACCATGATGCTTCTTCCCACAATTTTGACATGTGGTATGTTCAGTCTTCTTTCCATCATGGGATTTATTTTATGATCTACCCATATTGGAATCCATTTTCAGATTTTTTTTCACTGGGCCCATGAGACCACTGAGAGTCTCCGATCTCCATTTCAACCTTGAGGGCACAATGAACAATCTCCTCATAATTGTCAAAGTCATGAATCACCAATGATTTTCATAGACTTAGCTTTAGTCTGCTAAATAAGCAATCCACCTTACTTTTGGTGTTCATGAAAAAGCCCAAGGAGTATCTTTCAAGCCTTGTAAAGTTTGCTTCATATGCCCCAATAGACACATATTCCTTTTGCTTGAGTCTGAGGAACTCTCTTTCCATCTTGAGATAGAGGGTACAAGAAATTTTTTTATTGAAAAACATTTTCTTGAATTCCTCCCAATCCATGGAATCAATTTCCTCTTTGGACTTCTTATTCTTGACCAGTGTCCACCACTAATTAGCTTCCCCATCAAAACTATGGACTGCCAGCATGAATTTATCTTCTTCTAAGCACTGGAGGATAGAGAATATCTTTTCAATGGAGTTAATCTATTGTTCCGTGAGAAGGGGATCAGAAGATCCACTAAACATGGGAGGCCTTTGTCACATGAAGGATTCGATGGAAACATGCTCTTTCCTTGGAGAATGAGGGAGTTCCAAATGATTCATGTTATTATTCATAACTTGATCAAGTTGAGTGAGTACTTCCATAAAGTTTTGAGCACCCATTCACATCATATTTGGCATATCATGAGGTAAATTTTCACATTCACTATCACATTTATTGTTGACATGTGTTCTTATATTTCATGCTATTAACTAAGAAAATAAATTTCAATTAGGGGGATTTAATACTTAGCTAATAATCCTAAAAGAAAAATTTGAACATTAAAGGATAAAATTATAAAGGAAAAGTATATCCTAAATTATGATTACCTAGGTTTAAATATATCTTATTCTTGATTTTGGTTGGAGTAAGACACTCAAGAGGGGGGGGGGGGTGAATTAAGTTCCTATAAAAATTTATGTTAAAAAGGTTTATTTAAAAGATTCCCCCAATTTAAAACTTAACAGGACATTTAATCAAAGTAGTGAATTTATAATAGTCTAACTGTTCAACTAATTTATCAAAAAATTGATTATTTCTTAGTTATAAAAATATGATATATTGATACAAATTTTGAAACTAATATAATAAGCCAAAATAGTTATAAACACTGGACAAGACTAACTATCAAAGTGAAATTCAGTTTTCTGAAGTATAGGTAAAAGCAAAGAAAACTAAATTTGAAAACACAGTGAATATAAAACAAGAGGTTCAGTCTCAAGTCAAGACTTGGTCTTCTCCACTTGGTGATCACCTACCACCAAGCAATCTATATAGATAAAGGTTTTGATCCACACCTTGGATCAAGGTTTACACAATAGTACACAGACCATCCAGGTCACAAGACCTCTACCATAGTTCTACATGGGAATAAAATACAACCATATCACAAGACCTCTTCCATAGTTCTTTATGGGATAAACAAGTGTAAAAAGATAGTTGTTTGAGGATATCTAGTATCCTCCGGTTCAGTGCAGGAAACAGTGTGTGTTTTACATACAGATGAACACATTGCTCAAAAATGTAATAAAAAGGTACAAAATAGAGCAATAAGTATTATATAGAGTTTATAAGGCTCTATGCATTATGTAGTTTAGATCTGAACTCTTTGATGTATCAGAGTTTAAGCTGGAGTCCTCTTCTGAAAGCAGACACTGAAACAGAGTGTCATGGAGCACTGTGTTCTATCTTCCAGGAAGATGATATGTTCTTATCCTTTGGTTTAGTTGGATGTTTTAGAGATGTTTTAATTTTGATTAATAACATTTCTTTGAATCACAAAAAGAAGGAATGAAAAGTTCCTCATGTATTCTTTCTTTCTGTATGTTGCTTGTGTGGTTCTGCTACTGTATGTACGCGTGTGCCCTTTTTTCATGTTGCATATGTCTTTCATGCTCTCTTCTTTGTATATATATTCGTGAAGCCTGACAATGTGCGTGTTTTTAGGTAGATGATTTACCTCATACTTATGACATCCTCATTTAAGATTTTTGAAAAAATCATTAAATTAATCAGTCGCATTAAACACTAAAAATATGACCATTAAAAAATAATTTCAAATAAAAGTAAATTTGAACAGTCTACCAGCGACTCCTTTGTTAGTATCTCCTTCTGTCGATGACTCATTTCATCAGTGTGTCATTCTATCAGTATTTCCATGCATTAGTGACTCATTGCATCAATGACTCATTTTAACTGATGGTGAGTCCTTACATCAGTAGCACCATGTGTTGGTAAATCCTTGCATCGGTAAGTCCTT
This sequence comes from Viscum album, assembly GCA_963277665.1. Taxonomy (NCBI): domain Eukaryota; kingdom Viridiplantae; phylum Streptophyta; class Magnoliopsida; order Santalales; family Viscaceae; genus Viscum; species Viscum album. Next base: position 2,017,093,192 of record OY728147.1, on the reverse strand, counting down.
ACGCCAGTAAGTCCTTGCATTGGTAGGAAAATTGAACTGTCAGTGAGTCGTTTGAACTATCAGTGAGATAGTTGGTCTGTTGGTGTGTCATTTTCACTATCAGTGAGTCATCTATCAGTGAATCATTTTGCACTGTTGGTGACTCAGTTGAACTATCAGTGTCTCATCTCTTCTGTCGGTGCCAATCTGTCATACTTAGAAAATATTTCTACTTGGACTATATTATAACATAAATGTTAACAAAATGTGTTAAACTTATATGTGATTATAGATAATCATAATTACACATATAGAAACTTAAATAAACATGATTGAAATGAATATATATTATTTATAAGAATTGACATGATTTGTGATTATTAAAACCATTAATACTAGAGAGGGTGTCCAACAATCTTTTATGGGCCAAAAATCTTCCCCTTTTTGTTGATAAAAAATCATGGAATTATAAAATATAATCATTTTATGTGGAATATAATCATTCAACTTATCATCTACTGTTATTGATAAATTTTCTCAATATATAGATGAGGTTAAGAGGTAAAAAATAAATAGTAATGGTATCAAAGGAAACAAAAATAATAAAATCAAAGACTAATGTCTATTCTTCCCATATGTAATCAAAGGTAAGGAAAATAAAATTCATAAGAGTGGTATCAAGGGTAAAATAAATAAGGATAATTCCAAACTGTTCTCCCCCTTTTTGGATTATCAAAAAGTGCAAGGGTAGAAAAACTGTTCTCTCCCTTTTGATTCTAATCAATAAGGAAAAATTTATCAAAGGAATAAAAAAATATCAGAGAATAATAGATAGAACACAAAGAGATGAAAGACAAGAACACAAAATTTTATTAATCAATGAAGTATAGTGTATTAAAAATCTCAAGGGAAAGACAAAAAAAGATAACCAAACAACCCTATTAGAGAGTTATTCACACTACTTCTAAGGATCAATAGGTTACTTCCATTTCTCAGAGGGATCAATAGAAGGTCCAGTAGGTGGTGACTTGAAAGCTGGAGGGTATGAAATGATCTTTATAAGTGGTAGTAGAACTCCTTCTAGAACATTAGGTTCAAGGATGGGTTTGTGTTGTGACAACACATGAGGTTGAGGTTGTTCTGTGATAAATGGCTGAATCTGACTGAAACCCTGAGAAACTAACATCTAAGGTAGATGCATAGATCCAACAAGTCCAATAGGTGAAGCAGCATGCACCATAATGGATTCACTCTGCACATGAAGGTATGGATTCAGCAGATTGATGAAATACTCAATGATTTCACTACCATACTTCATAGATTTCTCAAAGTCATCTTTATTCTCCATGAACTTGTCCAAAAGAGGAGTCAAGTCCTTAAACTTCTATACTTAATCTTTGAAGTATCTGGTCACTGGAGGTAAATTCATGTTGCCTATCAAATAATTAAAAAGGCCGGTCAACTTATGCTTGATAATAATCTTCTTGAAACCATAATCCACCTTCTATGTGATTTGAGCATTGAAAGTCTCAATACTCTTGGAATAGATCCTAACTATATCATGAACGTGGTCACTATTTTTCTCAATATTTGCAAGGTTGGATAAAACAGAAGCATCAAACAGAGCTTTAAACTCTTCCTTAACAAAATTTTGAATTTTATCAAAGTACAGGGCCTAAGAAGACTGACCAAAGGTAAAAGGAACATTAACAACTGAGGTATGAGTATTCAAAACTTTAAGAATAGTTTCCAAAAAACCTTTATACTCTGAGGTCAAATTATTTATTGTAGAGACAAGACCAGTCATTTCTTTTCTCAGCTTGGTGGTGTTTAAAACAATTGTTTCAACAGTTGTGATTAAGTTAGGTTGAATCTCTTTTATCACTTTCTTTGAAACATTAGCTACATCAGCCTCACTCACACCCATTGTCTGACCTAGAACAGAAACAACTTTCCCAGACTACTTCATTTCTTCTATTGAATATCTAACAGAGTATAATTCATCACTCAGATCAGTGTTTAAACTTATAGTTTGTTTAATATCATGGACCATATGAGATTGAACTGATACACTTACAGCTAAACAAACTTCCTCCTTAAACCTTTCAAAGTCTGCTTTAGTGATAGAGTCTCTAGAAAGGGTCTCATCCACCGATTCTTTAGAAACAGGTACAAATACCTCATCATATGATTCTTTATAATCCAAAACCAATGCTACATATCATGGATTCCATTACCATTCAATCATAACATCATCATCCAGAGGAGTGAGAGTTCCAGGTCTTACTCTTCCAGGTTGATGCTCCCCATCAGCTTGATCTCTCCTTTCTTGAGGATCCCCCTCAATTTATGCTCTCCTCACTGGTTTCTCACCCTCAACATGAGGTCTCCTTTCATAAACTAACTAAGGTACACGGGCTGTCTAAGCTTCTACTTCATCATGAACTTCATCATTTTCTATTTCTTCAACAACAACTTTAGAAGGTTCTTCCAACCATTACTGAACCACAAATTCAACCATCACTATATCTCCACCTTGATCATCTTCATGATGATCACCATCACTTTCACTTCCTTCATCATCATCATAATATCCAGAGGCATGCTCTTCATTTCCATTTCTGTCAACATTTTCTTCACCTTCTTCCTCTTCACTACCACTACCTCTTCCACTGCCACTTTCATCTTCTTCACTTACTTCTTCTTATTTTTCATATCCAATGGATCTACTTACATATTCCACACTGCCTGAGACTTATGTCTCCTCATATCCATTTGTGCCAAGAGTCGGTTCACCAGAGGGTAAAGAAAGTGGTGGACTAGGAGTTCTAAAAGAGAAACCTTTGTGAGCTTTAGTGGTGTCAGGATCAATCCTATCATTGATAGGTGACCCTTGATCTCTGACTAGTGTGGCGGGATCTTCTTACTCATTAGAAAAGTAAACAACTTCCTCATTTGGTACCAGACCAGGATCAACCATATTCCTTGGCCTAGTTGGTTGGTCTATTGGATTGAAATTATCATAAATCTTATCTTCATCCCCAACCCATTCTTTCTTCCATGGATTCCAATTGATTTTAATCCTTTTACAGATCTCTTTACTTAAGCAGATCTCACCACACTCAGAAACAACCCCATCTCCTTTAATAACACAACCTTTCTATTTTAACATGGCTTAGATCAACCTTGGATAAAATAGAGAATTGTTTTTTCAATAAGACTTGATCATTTAATTTATGTGCACAAAAAGGTATCTACATAGATCTACATTGATCCTTTTTCTCAGCAGAAAAATCAAATAGACATCTTGATACTCTAGAGATGCAAAGTCCCCTTTCTTGGGATAGATCTGATGCTATATAAACTTGAACACAATTATACACTCCCCATATAACTCTATAGAAATGGGTCTCCTGTGCTCATCATTATCAGTAAGATCCTTAAGATTTGTCTAAAAGCATAAAATATCACTCTCAGGTGGAGAGGTACCTTGATAATCATCAAACACTCCCTCATGAGGGAATTTAATACATTCATCGCATTATCTTGACAAAAAAGAGATTCTATTTCCTTTCACTATAGACTTAATCTAAGTAACTTTACTTCCTTCCAACAGGAACTCCACATTCATGTAAAATTCATGAACTAGCTTTGGGTAAAAGGTCTTTCATTATCTGAGAACTACTCAATCCACCCTTGATCTTGTAACACCCTGAGCAGTAAAGAATTTCTTTCCAATAGCCATTCTACAAGAACCTATTTTTCTGGAGTCACTACATAGTTCTCTAGAGTAGGACTCATAGGTCCAAAAGATTTTCTCGATTCCCCTCTTTATTTCTTAGTTGCATGAGACTCACTACTTTCAAGAGATATCTTCATACACGCCATTCCAATAGTTTAGTTTGAAGTTAAGAAGGTGAAAGTTAGGGGGTAGAGAGAGATAAATGATTTAGTGAGTGTAAGGGTAAAAAAGTAGAGTGGATCAACTCAAATTTATATCATTTAGGGATTTTGAAATCACAAAATTGTGAAATCATGAACTGGGTTCAACAAACTAAATGAAATTGTGTCATTTTGGTAAAAACATAAAACTGATAAAAAAACATCAAGTCATCAGTGTTGGCATGGCAACTTTTACATAATACTAATAGTGTCGGCTTGAATAGGCATTAGCGTCAGCATGAAAACTGTGTCAACATGACATAGCATCTGTGTCGGCATGACAACTGTGTCATCATGGCATAATGTCGGTGTCATCATGACATTGTCAGCTTCATACTGTCAGTGTCGGTATGAAAACTTCACTTAAAAATTACTAAGGAATAACAACATAAGGTCCTATTGATTGATCATTTCTAACTCATGTCTGATGTAGTTCATCCTTTCAGTGTTCAATGGATTAGTAAAAATGTCAATAAGATGATGTTCAGTTCCAATGAAATCTAAAGTTATATTACCTTTTTGATAATGGTCTCTCAAAAAGTGATGTCTTATATCAATGTGTTTTTCCTAGAATGTGAAACAAGATTATTAGAAATATTAATATCACTTGTGTTATCACAATTTATAGGGACATGCATGAATTGATATCTATATTCTAGTAATGTGTGTTTCATCCACAAAATCTGTGCACAAAAACTACCATTATCTATGTGTTTTTCTTCAGTAGTAGATAATGCAACATAATTTTGTTTCTTACTACACCATGAGACTTTCCCAAAAAGTGACATGTTTCAGATGTACTCTTTCTATCTAACTTACAGCCATCAAAGTCAGCATCTGAATAACTCACCAAATCAAAAGGTTTTCCTCTAGGATAGAACAACCCTAAATTAGTTGTATATTTGAGGTATTTAAAAATCCTTTTGATATCATTTAAATGATATTCTTTTGGGTTTGATTGAAAAAGTGCACACATGTACACACTAAACATAATATCTGTCCTACTAGAAATTAAGTAGAGTAAGCTCTCAATAATTCCTCTATAAGTGGTTTGATCAACAGATTTACCATCTTTATCAAGGTCCAACTTACAAGTGGTACTCATTGGAGTGTCACTATTCTTAGTTCTTTTAAAGCCAAACCTTTTTAAAATATCCTTAATATATTTAATTTGATTTAAAACAATACATTCTTTATTTTGAAATATTTTAAATCCAAGAAAGAATTTGAGTTCCCCCATTAAACTCATTTCAAATTCACTTTACATCATCTTTGAAAAATCAACACATAAATAATTTTTAGAAGAACCAAAAATAATATTATTTATATAAGTTTTTACTACTAAAACATCTTTAGAAATTCATTTTATAAAGAGGATAGGATTGAAAATACCCTTTGTAAAACCTTTAGAAGTAAGAAAAGTGTTAATCCTATCATACCAAGATCTTGGATCTTAATTTAAACCATATAAATCTTTAGTCAATTTAAAAACATGATTTGGAAAGTGGGGATTTTTAAAAAGAGGGGGTTGTTCAACAAAAACATCCTCAATTATATAACCATTTAAGAATGCACTCTTGATGTCAATTTGATAAAGTTTGAATTCTAGATGTGCTGTATAAGAAATAAGGATTATAATGGCCTCAAGTCTAGAAACTGGTGCAAAGTTTTCCTTATAGTCAATCCCTTATTCTTGAATATAACCTTGTGAAACCAATCTATCTTTATTTCTAACTATGTTACCAGATTCATCTAATTTATTCCTAATCACCCATTTAGTGCCTATAGTCAAGGTGTATTTGGGCCTATCTACAAGTTTCTATAATTTGTTTCTTTCAAACTAATTTAACTCTTCTTGCATAGCCATAACCCAAATTTCATCATTGATAACATTATTGATGTTCTTAGGTTCATGTTGTGACAAGAAAGATTGATGTTTAACCTGATTTCTAATAAAACCTCTAGAGAGGTCTTTGGATCATGAGGATCTATCTAGAGAGGTCTTTGGATCATGAGGATCTATCTCATCAAACTTGAAATGTACAGATTCTTCCACATATGGTTCTATTATTTAAGACTCTATAGGATTTACTAGAAATTGAATAACCTAGGAAAATTCTTTCATCACTCTTGGAGGAAATTTTTTCCAGATTATCCTTAATGTTAAGAATATAGACTTTGTAACCAAATTTTTTGAAGTAGTTAACCTTGGGTTTTCTATTATTCCAAAACTCATAAATATTTCTCTTAAGGATAGGTATAATCAAGACTCTATTGATTATATATCATGTTGTATTGATATATTCTGCCCAAAAGTGTATAGGTAGGCCATCCTCACTAAGCATGGTTCTAGAAATTTATTTTAGGGTGCTATTTCTTCTTTTTACAACTCCATTTTGCTAGGGTGTCCTAGGAACAAAGAAGTTATGACTATAGCCATTTTGTGAGAAAAAGGATTCAAACTATTGGTTTTTAAACTCACAACCATGGTCACTTCTTAGGGATTTAATTCTAAGACCACCAATATTTTCTACAGTCTTAGCATACTTGGTGAAATGAGAGCAAGCTTCACTTTTGTGAGCCAAGAAGAAGGTCCAAGTATATCTAGAGTAGTCATCTACAAGAACATATAAATAGTGTTTCCCACTTAGACTTGAAACTATAGAAGTTCTAAACAAGTCCATGTGAACCAACTCAAGAGGTTTAGAAGTTGAAAATTCTTTATTTGGTTTGAAAGATACTTTTTTCTATTTATCCTTTTGACAAGGATTACAGACTTCGTCATTTGGAGACTCAAGTTTACGTAGATCCTTAACTAAGCCTTTTCTAGTAAGCTTTCTAACTCAGTGTATATTGAAGTTCCCTAATCTCCTATTCCAAATCCAAGACTCTTTATGAAAATCATTCAAACATGAAACATTTTGAGAAATCAAAGAATCTAAGTTAACATCATAAAAATTCTCATTTCTAAGAGCAGAAAATACTAACTCATTTTTAGAATTAAAAACATTGAAAGCATCATTTTAAAATTTATCATTGAAACCATCATCACACAATTGAGAGATACTAAGTAGGTTGTATTTTAATCCATCAACAAAAAGTACTTTAGAAATTAGAATTGAGGTAGAGTTACCAATCTGGACAAGGGAAATGATTTTTCCTTTAGCATTGTCACCAAAAGTGTCATTCCCACCATCAATATTTATCAAGTTCTTAAAGCATGAGTAATATCCTTTCATCTGTCTTGAACATCCACTATCCAAGTACCATAAGCTTTTACAGGAGCTCTTCAAACATTTTTCCTACAAAACAGATTAGACAAGAAAAGATTTTCGTACCCAATTTTTTTGGGTCTAGTAACATTAGTAATAAGAGATTTGGGAACCCACATTTGATTCATGGGTTTCCTATAATCATTATATAAATTATTTTACAAATAGACTTTATTTGGTCCAAAAAATCTTGAAATGGTAGAAGATGTTTCATGGTTGGAACTTGTAGAAATTTTTCCAAATTTGGGAATAAAACTGAATTTTCCATATTTTGATACAAAATGAGTTTTAGATATATTCCTCTTTATTGGTTTGTATTATATTCCAGTAGTATACTTAGGATCTACTTGTTTACCAAGAATTTTAACTAATATTTATTCAAAATTTTCAAACTTTTATAAATCCTTTTTCAATTGCTCATTTGATAATTTAAGCTCCTTGTTTTCCTTAAGCAGTTGAGAATTTTTATCTTTTTCTATAGCAAGTTCAGATTTAATGTAACACCCCAAGCTTCTACGATGCGCTTCTTTTTGAATAATGTGATAGCGTGTGTTGTACGCAAAACTGAGTTCTAACACACCATAACCAATCACACTAGCTGTTATGAATAGTAATACCTAATTTTTGAAATTTTATAAATTCTATCTCTCAAAATGGACTTCATTTTTGGATTCGGAGTATTGAATTTAGCCTAAGGAGAAATTTTGGTACTTTTCGGATAACTTTCATATTTTGATGAATAGTGAAAATTACTAAATTTTAATTAAAAACAACTTTTTTAATCAAAATAATTAATAGTGATAAATTATGAATTTGAGTGGTTTTAAAGTATATTTAGAATATATTTTTACCATTTAATATAATGTTGGTCATTGGACATAATTTTACAATTAAACTGATCATAAACAAGTGTCAATCTTTTGATAGTTATTATCTCTTAAAAACACGCCTTTTGTTTTGACAGCGGGAATTAATTTTAAATTAATTTCTGCCACTTCTGTGTTTTGAATTTAGAAAAATGGATTCCATATTTGGAATCAGGATGTTCAAATTGTGTAAATAGGTAACTTTTATTTTTAGACATTTTGAATAATTACTGCGGTAAATATTTTATTTACCATGGTTAAAGGTAAATCCGGTAAATAAGGGTTAAAAAAAATAATATTATAATAATAATAAATTACCCTAAAACGTGTCCTAGCCTTATTGGTTGATACATTTTTGGCCATAGGCATATTTGGGTCGATTTTGGGACCCCATGGTGCCACTTGTAGGTGATAGGGACACTTTATTTTAATTAAGTTAAAATGAATACAAAAATGACACAAGCATATATCCTTTAGCAAAACAATTTTTACATAGGGTTATATATGTTGGATTTTAGATTATAAATATTCATTAGAAAGATAAAAATATTTCCTAAATAATGATATTTTATTTATAATTTTTAGACATTAAATAAGTTAATTTATTTATGACACAATGATGATGAATTAATTACTTTAATAGTGAAAAATTAAAATAATTGTTATTATAAATACCCAAATAAATATAATATGAAACTTTTAATGAATTAAAATAATTTTCTAGGATAATATGATATATTAGGATTGATTTGATTGACTTTTTTTGAAGTAATCAATCTGTTATGAGTTTTACAAAAATCAACTATTGAATAGTGTCAAAATTGACATAAAAGAGTTCTTAAAAAAAATATTATATTATTAATTGATATTAAATTCCTAAAAATCTAAGGTTCGGCCAAGAGACTTATATCATGATATTTTAATCATTAATGGACCACTTGGGAGTCTCTTGGATGTATATAGTAAGTTTATTAACCAAATAATATAAAAATACAAAGAGACATTGTAAAAGTGAAACTAATTAACTAAGAGTTAATACTTAAAGATAAGGTTAATATAATGACCCAAACCTGTCTAAATTCTATTGGTCGAGTTGTTTTTTATCCAGCCCCACCTTAACATTTAAATAATAAACTTTTGAGCCATTATAAACCGAATATGAATTTAATATAAACTAATATTTCTAGATTTTCCAAAGGTGCCCCTCACCCCTCTTATAAAAGGGAACTCCTCCTTCTCATTTCTTCACACCTTCAAAGCCCTTTGGTTCGGCCAAACCCTGCCCAAATACTATCTCAACTTCCCTCACTACAACCTAGAGGCCTTATTTTGATCAGAAAGCCAACCTAAGGAGCCCTTTTGATCAAATCAAAAGGAAGAACCCGAAGAAGAGGTAATGTTTTCACCACCCCTTTTCAAGTTCCTTTCTTCTTCCACTTCCTCTTTCTTTGTTATTACCATTATAAAATAATAACTACAGTATCATATATATACTTTGATGTTATTATAAATATGGTACAACCATATTCAATATTCTATCTATCTTTTGAATAACATGTCACCATACGTGCGTACGTACGGCTTACCGTCTCCACATCGTGGTGTAATTGTTATTCAATATATTATTATTTGGATGGGTATAATAATGATGTGTAACTCATGTAAATAATAAATATAACATGATAATGATTCTGTATATATGATATAACATCCAATTATATATTATTTTAATATCAAAAGAATGATATTGTCGCTCGTGCGTATGTACGGACTACCGTCTCCACGAACGCGATGAGATTCATTCTCCATCGTATACATTCAAGTATAATTATAATTTGATGATTTAAAAATAGTATCTAAGTACTTGATATCATTCTGTATTTGAATAATATACATCCCATTAATAACGAATATGGCTCACATAACAAAGAATATAAAGTAAAATGAACCCGTTAACACCCGAAATGACGATAATTCTAAGATATTATTAACAAATCAATGTTAAAAGATCATATATGATATCATATTAATGCATATGATTCTTTTATAATTAAATAACAATTATTTCACCATTATACAGGAGGTTAACCTACCGTCGACCAAGGAAAAAGTACAAAGTAAGGGATTTTCTTATCTCATTTTCAATTCCGTGAGATTTCCATTGTTCGCCACTAAATTATTGAAAGTGGTGTATTGTGTACTGCCATTTGATATATATATTATCATGATTCTCTTTATATTAATTTTATTCTGTAAATCATTTGGTGGTTATTAACTTTTGTCCATACGACTCAGTTGATTAATGTGGTAAGGGGTTTCTTATCTCACTTTTAATTCCGTGAGAATTCCATTGATCACCACTTAATTATTGCATGTGGTGTATGTGAACTGCCCATGATCATATTAATTGTGTAATATAATTTAATTTATGGGTATTTACATCATCATGGTATGATACTTCTTTCATGGGTTCATGTTTCATAAGTTACCAAATCGATAAGGGAATTTGAGATTTCAATTTCCACTCATTCGGCTTTACGCATATTTCATTGATTATATTACTCCAAGATTATGTGTGGAATCACTATTCATTTGATTATGTCATAAATTCCACTCCCCTTCCTGTGGATATAATTTTGATACACATAATCACTCCATTGATAATTTCTCATGTCATCGATATGAATTTGATAAGAGTAATTTTAACTCATTCTCCATTTGTTGAGTTAAACATCCAATTCATTGGTGTTGTTTTTTTACAAGATTATGTGTGAATGTCCTTTGATTGTTTTACACTAAATATACACTCATATTTAGTGTATTTATATTTGTCACACATAATTATGTCATTGATTTATCCTTAACCTAAGGATATGGTCTTTATAAGAGAATTCATCTCAATTTACATTCCATTGAGACTTCTTTGTTGTTATACACCAAATCACTTTTATATGGTGTATATAATGTACTTTGACATAGTATATCATGAATCCCTTTATTCTCATGATATTACAAAGTTTTGATTACCTCAATTATTTGTATTCATGTGTCTCTCTTTTGGTTATAATCTCTAACTAAAATACCATTTTTAAATGTTTTAAGGACTTATTCTTCTAAATCTTGCTCATTAATGTCCATGTTTTAAAGATTGTTTTAAGGATTTATATATATGGACATTAAAGTTTTAAAATTAAAACTCCTTTTAAAAGTTTCAAAGTGGTATGGGACACTTTGATTCAAAAATCTATTTTAAATGGCTTCTTGACAAATAGTGTGACTTTTAAATGTTTTCAAGAAAAGGGGGATATTTCTCTCAAATAGTTTTGATGATTATTTTCATCTATGTCAACATCCTTCATTATTCTTGATTGAGGTTAATGTGATACAATACAATCTTCCATATTGTATCGAATGAGTTATGTTTGACTGTGGATGTGCTATTTTTATACCATTCATGGTTTGTGGTAAAAGTATTGACATTTCGTATGCTAGTTTTAATACGAATGTTTATGTTATTTTTAAACCTGTTCATATGAGGAATGCATTGGACTTAATAAGTGATGGGTGGAGCCTGCTATAGCTCCTCGATGCATCGGTAGGTCTCATGAGACAAACTAGTGTCTTGGAACAAGGCCTTGGCAAAATATTATTTTTAGTCTTGGCACGAGGCCTTGACTATGTGGTTATGATAGTCTGGCATTATGAATTCCATCATTATGAAAGTGGTTATTGATATTGCATGGGATTGTTCGACTAGTAGAATATCCATGTGAGTAAGTAAATGGCATTATTTCATTTTATTTTTGCCATTTTATGCTGAAGTTCAAGTTTAAAAGGCTTTTGTTTTAGTTATAAATTGCCTTAAGTGTTTATGCTTATCTATGACAGCTTCTGCTATAATGTTATCCTTACTGAGCATCTGAGCTCACCCCTTTTAATGTTTTATTTTTCCCAGGATTATGAAGAAGTAATTTATGAATGACCTGCAGGGATAATATGAGGGGATACGAAGACAAGATGTTTTTTTATATAATGTAAAACTTTATGGATGTATCTAGTTATTCCAAGGCTACTAAACCAATCGGTCTTTCGAGACTTGATCTTTCTTGTGATCATTCCAATGTAATGTAATAATGCACCGACTCTGGGTAACTAGGGTCGGGGCATTACATTTGGTATCAGAGGAAGTTTAGTACAAACCTTGGAAGCTAGATTTAGATGAACTCTGATTAGAGCACATAGACCTAAGATGAACATTGAGGATTAGTATAGAATAACTTCCTAGAATTTTGGTATTGTAGAGATTTTCTGAGTTTTCCAAGAAATACATCCCTGTCTGGATACGAGCAGGTAGAGGTGGCTATGACACAGATGTACCTAGGGGTAAAACCCGAAAACACCGCTTTGAGCTAGACTCGAACGAGAACTGGTGCACAACAACGGGCCTTGCTGCACTCTTGGTTATGACACTCCTGAGGGATATGCTTTGGTAAATTCACAAGATTAGTATAAACCATTATTATGGGAATACAAAAAAATTCCCCTAAGAATATATGTCGGCAAATAGATAGTGGATAACCTAGATTTTAACATTGGGTACCCCAAGTTAGGATATATTGTTCAATTACAAGATTATCCTATTATGTTTATTTTTTTACATTCTTATTAGATGAGTATTCAAAAACCCTAATTTTATTTTCTTTTGTTAGTTGAAACATGGAGGGAGCAAGATCACGAACAACTCTTCTCTCTCTTTCTGAAGAACTACTTACAATTATTATCCAGAAGTCATGCGCAGGCGATGTTGAAACTTTTTCAAATGTCCAAGTTCATGCAAACAACTTTATGATACATCCAATACATCTAGCATTGCACGATTCTTTCAAGGATCAAGTACCGACTATGGGATAATGTTGCGCTCTCAACTTTCTTACCACGCTAAGCATGGGAAGTACCATCAGGGTCTTTTCAAATTATTCACTTTATCTCAAAATTACGATGCACTAAATGATTTTCTAGATGCTGCAGAAGAGGGAGACCTTCGAGCAGCCTATATGTATCAAATTATATATTTATGTCTTTTGGGATATACGAAAACTGATTTACCAAAACCTTATTTTGAAATATTTGAAGATGAATCAGTGAGAATTTTTCTAAAAAAACATGTTAAAGATGATGTCTCCAAATTATATATAAGAAATACCTATTTTTTTATGATGCATCGATGCTTCCATAGATATAATCCAAAATGGATGAAGAGTTTTTGGGTAAAGGAAGTAGATGATTTGGAAAAATTCTCGAGGTACCATTGTGACACATGAACGCATTCTACCAAAAGGAAAATCCACCTAGTCCCTCCAGAGTTCATGTTGTGATCCACATATCTCTAGTGACAAATACATGCCTGACCCAACGCATGTACTCACCTATGAAGAATTATAACTAGAACCCGATCTATCTTATTGTGGAGAGCCTATCAGAATTCTTCATACCAAAGATCAAGTGTTAAGAAACCGGATGACTCGTCTGGTAAAAGATCTATGGAGAAATCATAAGATGGAAGAGGCAATGTGGGAACCCGAGGAACATATGATGAAGAACCTATGTGGAAATAAATGGATGGTGAAATGTTTAAAAGTGTTAGTGCTCTTTATTGATGGGATTACTTTGGAATAATTTTCTCTTGTATGTGTAAACCTGCAATTTATTATGTGAAAATGATATTTGAGGAAGAATTATCTTTCCTGTTGCGGATATAGTTATAAATAACCATTTGGTCTTATATGATCATTGGGGTTTGAGAAAATTATAAGTTATTATAATTTGGGATGAAAATGCAAGGTATGATATAACATTTGTGGTTAAATTATGTTATTTTGAGGAATTTATCTCATTTTGGTAATATTATAAAATATAGTTTTTGAAAAAGGACAACACGTAGACCGCGTGACAACCCGTCGCGTCGGACAAAGCTGTTGGAATCGCACCCACAACCAAAGTGTGATTGGGATTTATCACCTACCACTGGACTACGTGAATTCCCTGATTAGTGTGACTATTTTTTTTAATTAAATGATTTTATCGATCAATAATAAGTTGATTTGGGTTCTTATGTCTTATCAAATGAATACCCTTGGTATAGGAAAATGATTTGGGGATTAAGTGATAAATGTTATTTTGGAAGATGTTCACTTTGTTGAGAACACTATATACCAAAGGAAAATAGAGTAGTATGGGATTTCATTTGAGAAGTAATGGTGGATTTTTATCTATGTTTTTATTGTGGATTTATAGTGATTTGGGTTATTTATGGAAATGATTAACCTATAACAGAGAATATGTGATGGTGTTAATTACTTTTAAGTATGTGACTTTAAGAGTATTTGATGTCATTTGGAGATACAGTTTAACACGGGAGACTACATAATCAAATTCTTCTAAGTTTTGGGTTTCAATATTAGTTTGGATTATACTAAAGGATTTTAAGGAGAATTTATTATTGAATGTTATTTATATAACTTTGGGGTATTTTTGGTTTAATTTTAGAAATTAAGATTAGTATTTTTTTCCCTAATGGAATATACATTTGGGGGATCATCAGATCTTATACTAACCATTTTGGTTTTGATTAATCTCTAAAGACAAGTTAAATATATATTTTATCCTACATGGATCATGTATTCCTATAGAAGTTTATTCTAGCTCTTTTATTATGACCAACTCTTCTTGAATAATCATTGTTCAAAAAAAAAATAAGTTAGTGGTAAAAATTTATTAAATAATGAAACTCTACTTAAAAAGTAAGTATATCTCTTTATGTTTTTAGTCAATATCATAAATTAATTCCTCATCCTTATGTAATGTAACTTAAAAAAAAAACTGTTGTCCGTTTACTTTCCTACTAGGAGACTAATGGCCATTTGTCCCAACACAAGTTTGTGGTTTTCTTATTGTTAACTTTCTCCTGATATTGAATTCTATCCCTCTCCATCAGAACTTGACACTTAGTTTATCATCTATATCCATGTTTTCCTACATGAAATCCGAGTATGGGTTATCTTGGATGACCTTTATACCTCTCTTTCTTTCTTTTAAAGTGATAGTTTTATTGACTCTTTTTCCGATGTGGGACTTTCCATTATATTCCCAAGAACAATTTTAAAAATTGCGAGGATGCAATTTTTTTGAAGGAGGGGAGAATGTAACACCCCAATCTTCTACGGTGCGCTTCTTTTTGAATAATGTGATAGCGTGTGTTGTACGCAACACCGAGTTCTAACACACCATAACCAATCACACCAGCTGTTACGAATAGTAATACCTAATTTTTGAAATTTTATAAATTATATCTCTCAAAATGGACTTCATTTTTGGATTCGGAGTATCGAATTTAACCTAAGGAGAAATTTTGGTACTTTTCGGATAACTTTCATATTTTGATGAATAGTGAAAATTACTAAATTTTAATTAAAAACGACTTTTTTAATCAAAATAATTAATAGTGATAAATTATGAATTTGATTGGTTTTAAAGTATATTTATAATATATTTTTACAATTTAATATAATGTTGGTCATTGGACATAATTTTACAATTAAACTGATCATAAACAAGTGTCAATCTTTTGATAGTTATTATCTCTTAAAAACACGCTTTTTGTTTTGACAATGGGAATTAATTTTAAATTAATTTATGCCACTTCTGTGTTTTGAATTTAGAAAAATGGATTCCATATTTGGAATCAGGATGTTTAAATTTTGTAAATAGGTAACTTTTATTTTTAGACATTTTGAATAATTACTGCGGTAAATATTTTATTTACCATGGTTAAGGGTAAATCCGGTAAATAAGGGTTAAAACAAATAATATTATAATAATAATAAATTACCCTAAAACGTGTCCTATCCTTATTTGTTGATACATTTTTGTCCATAGGCATATTTGGGTCGATTTTGGGACCCCATGGTGCCACTTGTAGGTGATAGGGACACTTTATTTTAATTAAGTTAAAATGAATACAAAAATGACACAAGCATATATCCTTTAGAAAAACAATTTTTAAATAGGGTTATATATGTTGGATTTTAGATTATAAATATTCATTAGAAAGATAAAAATATTTCCTACATAATTATATTTTATTTATAATTTTTAGACATTAAATAAGTTAATTTATTTATGACACAATGATGATGAATTAATTACTTTAATAGTGAAAATTTAAAATAATTGATATTATAAATACCCAAATAAATATAATATTAAACTTTTAATGAATTAAAATAATTTTCTAGGATAACATGATATATTAGGATTGATTTTATTGACTTTTTTCGAAGTAATCAATCTGTTATGAGTTTCACAAAAATCAACTATTGAATAGTGTCAAAATTGACATAAAAGAGTTCTTAAAACAAATATTATATTATTAATTGATATTAAATTCCTAAAAATATAAGGTTCGGCCAAGAGACTTATATCATGATATTTGCATAATTAATGGACCACTTGGGGGTCTCTTGGATGTATATAGTAAGTTTATTAACCAAATAATATAAAAATACAAAGAGACATTGTAAAAGTGAAACTAATTAACTAAGAGTTAATACTTAAAGATAAGGTTAATATAATGACCCAAACCTGTCTAAATTCTATTGGTTGAGTTGTTTTTGACCCATACCCACCTTAACAGTTAAATAATAAACTTTGGAGCCATTATAAACCAAATATAAATTTAATATAAACTAATATTTCTAGATTTTCCAAAGGTGCCCCTCACCCCTCTTATAAAAGGGAACTCCTCCTTCTCATTTCTTCACACCTTCAAAGCCCTTTGGTTCGGCCAAACCCTACAAAAATACTATCTCAACTTCCCTCACTACAACCTAGAGGCCTTAGTTTGATCATAAAGCCAACCTAAGGAGCCCTTTTGATCAAATCAAAAGGAAGAACCTGAAGAAGAGGTAATGTTTTCACCACCCCTTTTCAAGTTCCTTTCTTCTTCCACTTCCTCTTTCTTTGTTATTACCATTATAAAATAATAAATCCAGTATCATATATATACTGTGATATTATTATAAATATGGTACAACCATATTCAGTATTCTATCCATCTTTTGAATAACATGTCACCATACGTGCGTACGTACGGCTTACCGTCTCCACGTCGTGGTGTAATTGTTATTCAATATATTATTATTTGGATGGGTATAATAATGATGTGTAACTCATGTAATTAATAAATATAACATGATAATGATTCTTTATATATGATATAACATCCAATTATATATTATTTTAATATCAAAAGAATGATACTGTCGCTCGTGCGTATGTACGGACTACCGTCTCCACGAACGCGATGAGATTCATTCTCCATCATATACATTCAAGTATAATTATAATTTGATGATTTAAAAATAGTATCTAAGTACTTGATATCATTCTGGATTTGAATAATATACATCCCATTAATAACGAATATGGCTCACATAACAAAGAATATAAAGTAAAATGAACCCGTTAACACCCGAAATGACGATAATTCTAAGATATTATTAACAAATCAATGTTAAAAGATCATATATGATATCATATTAATGCATATGATTCTTGTATAATTAAATAAAAATTATTTCACCATTATACAGGAGGTTAACCTACCGTCGACCAAGGAAAAAGTACAAAGTAAGGGATTTTCTTATCTCACTTTCAATTCCGTGAGATTTCCATTGTTCGCCACTAAATTATTGAAAGTGGTGTATTGTGTACTGCCATTTGATATATATATTATCATGATTCTCTTTATATTCATTTTATTCTGTAAATCATTTTGTGGTTATTAACTTTTGGCCATACGACTCAGTTGATTAACGTGGTAAGGGGTTTCTTATCTCACTTTTAATTCCGTGAGAATTCCATTGATCACCACTTAATTATTGCATGTGGTGTATGTGTACTGCCCATGATCATATTCATTGTGTAATATACTTTAATTTATGGATATTTACATCATCATGGTATGATACTTCTTTCATGGGTGCATGTTTCATAAGTTACCAAATCGATAAGGGAATTTGAGATTTCAATTTCCACTCATTCGGATTTACGCATATTTCATTGATTATATTACTCCAAGATTATGTGTGGAATCACTATTCATTTGATTATGTCATAAATTCCACTCCCCTTCCTGTGGATATACTTTTGATACACATAATCACTCCATTTATAATTTCTCATGTCATCGATATGAATTTGATAAGAGTAATTTTAACTCATTCTCCATTTGTTGAGTTAAACATCCAATTCATTGGTGTTGTTTTTTTACAAGATTATGTGTGAATGTCCTTTGATTGTTTTACACTAAATATCCACTCATATTTAGTGTATTTATATTTTTCACACATAATTATGTCATTGATTTATCCTTAACCTAAGGATATGGTCTTTATAAGAGAATTCATCTCAATTTACATTCCATTGAGACTTCTTTGTTGTTATACACCAAATCACTTTTATATGGTGTATATAATGTACTTTGACATAGTATATCATGAATCCCTTTATTCTCATGATATTACATAGTTTTGATTACCTCAATTATTTGTATTCATGTGTCTCTCTTTTGGTTATAATCTCTAACTAAAATACCATTTTTAAATGTTTTAAGGACTTATTCTTCTAAATCTTGCTCATTAATGTCCATGTTTTAAAGATTGTTTTAAGGATTTATATATATGGACATTAAAGTTTTAAAATTAAAACTCCTTTTAAAAGTTTCAAAGTGGTATGGGACACTTTGATTCAAAAATCTATTTTAAATGGCTTCTTGACAAATAGTGTGACTTTTAAATGTTTTCAAGAAAGGGGGGATATTTCTCTCAAATAGTTTTGATGATTATTTTCATCTATGTCAACATCCTTCATTATTATTGATTGAGGTTAATGTGATACAATACAATCTTCCATATTGTATCGAATGAGTTATGTTTGACTGTGGATGTGCTATTTTTATACCATTCATGGTTTGTGGTAAAAGTATTGACATTTCGTATGCTAGTTTTAATACGAATGTTTATGTTATTTTTAAACCTGTTCATATGAGGAATGCATTGGACTTAATAAGTGACAGGTGGAGCCCGCTATAGCTCCTCGATGCATCGGTAGGTCTCATGAGACAAACTAGTGTCTTGGCACAAGGCCTTGGAAAAATCTTATTTTTAGTCTTGGCACGAGGCCTTGACTATGTGGTTATGATAGTCTGGCATTATGCATTCCATCATTATGAAAGTGGTTATTGATATTGCATGGGATTGTTCGACTAGTAGAATATCCATGTGAGTAAGTAAATGGAATTATTTCATTTTATTTTTGCCATTTTATGCTGAAGTTCAAGTTTAAAAGGCTTTTGTTTTAGTTATAAATTGCCTTAAGTGTTTATGCTTATCTATGACAGCTTCTGCTATAATGTTATCATTACTGAGCATCTGAGCTCACCCATTTTAATGTTTTATTTTTCCCAGGATTATGAAGAAGTAATTTATGAATGACCTGCAGGGATAGTATGAGGGGATACGAAGACAAGATGTTTTTTTATGTAATGTAAAACTTTATGGATGTATCTAGTTATTCCAAGGCTACTAAACCAATCGGTCTTTCGAGACTTGATCTTTCTTGTGATCATGCCAATGTAATGTAATAATTCACCGACTATGGGTAACTAGGGTTGGGGCATTACATTTAATAGTTGTAGTCAAAGAATGATACTTATTTAAATATTTGTATTTATCTTTAAGTTCAATAAAAGTGCCCTCTAGAATTCAAAAATATTCAAACATTTTATCATTGGTCATATTTTCAGAATCAATTTTATATCCAAAATAGTAAAAATTATGTTTAGGAGAGTTTAGTGTTACCTCATATGTGTTTTTCATAAAACACATATTTTACTTATTAGTCTTTTCATCATGAGAGGATTCTGAGTTACTTGAGCTATCCTCAGAAGCACTCCAAATTTCCTTCATGGAATTTTTATACTTCTTGTCCTTATCATCATACTTCTTCTTATACTTTATCTTGGGACAATCATCCTTTACATGTCCCTTTTTTTTCACTCATAGAATATTATCTCATTTGAGGTATCACCTCTTTTCCAATCCTTTTTCCAATGGACCTTATAATCATATTTACCTTTGTAGTTGGTATTTATGAATAATTTCTTCTTTCTATAAAATTTATTAAGCATTCTAGATATTTGCGCCATCTCTTCATCACTTTCTATTGATGATTGTTTATCACTTGAACTTTTAGTTTTATCTTGAGCTTTGACCTGCTTGGATGTAGTAGATTTGAAAGAAACATATTCTCTTTTGGGTTCATCATCTTCTTCTTTTTTTACTTTTATTTTTTCCTAATACATCATTACTTTTCTTATTAGATCCTTTACTGGAAAAGTTTTGAGGTCACAAGATTCTATTATTGATATAGAAGTACCTCTCTATCTATCTGGTAAGCATCTAAGTATTCTCATGATTTTATCCATGGATCTAACAGCTCTTCTCAGAGAGATCATGGTGTTCACAATTTTATTAAACCTGAGATACATGTCAAAAATAGGCTCATCAAGCTTCATCTTAAAATTATCATACTAAATAGTATAATTGTTAAGTCTCATTTATTTAACATTAGAATTTCCTTCATGTGAAATAGCTAAAGTGTACCAAATTTCATAGGCAGATGTACAAGAAGATATTCTATTAAATTATTCATCTCCTAGTGCACAAAATAGAGCATTCATATCTTTGCAATTTTTATTATAAGTATTCTTTGTGGCATCACTCTAGGTATTCCTAGCAGTCTTTGGTATTTCATATTTATCTTTTATAAATGTCAAAATATCAAAGCCTATACTTTCTAAATGCATTTTCATCTTAAGCTTCCATTGGGAATAGTTTGTTCCATTAAAGTAGGGAGGTCTATTTTTAGTATCACCTTCCAATCTACTTTCCATACTAAAGAAAATATTTTTAAAGAGCTAAAAATTTAGAACAAATATAAATTTAAAGATCTTTAAAACACAACAAAAATCACAGTTTAAAATATTTGAAAAATCTTTGAAACCTTTGACAATAGTAAAAAAACCTATGATACCAAATATTAGTCGGAGTAGGACACTCAAGAGGGGGATTAATTGAGTTCCTATAAAAATTTCTGTTAAAAATGTTTATTTAAAAGATTCCCCCAATTTATAACTTAACAGGACAATTAATCAAAGTAGCGAATTTATAATAGTTTAACTATTCAACTAATTTCTCAGAAGATTGATTATTTTTCAGTGATAATAATATGATATATTGATATAACTTTTAAAAATAATCTAATAATCCAAAAAAGTTATAAACACTATCCAAGACTAACTATCAAAGTGAAATTCAGTTTTTTAAGTACAAATAAAAGCAGAGAAAACTAAATTTGAAAACACAGAAGATATAAAATAATAGGTTCAGTTTCAAGTCAAGACTTAGTCTACTCCACTTGGTGATCACATTCCACCAAGTGATATATATAGATAAAGGTTTTGATCCACATCCTAGATCCTGGTTTATAAAACAGTACACAGATTGTCCAGGTCCCAAGACCTCTACCATAGTTCTACATGGGAACAAAATACAACCAGGTCACAAGACCTCTTCCACAGTTCTTCATGGGATAAAAAAGTGTAAAAATTTATTTGTTTGAGTATATCTAGTATCCTCTAATTTAGTTCATGAGACATTGTGTGTTTTACAGACAGATGCACACACTGCTTGAAAATGTAATAAAAAGGTACAAAAAAGAGAAATAAGTATTAAATAGAGTTTAGAAGGCTCTGTGTGTTATGCAGTTCATCTCTATACTCTTTGAAGTATCAGAGTTGAAGCTGGAGACACTAAAATAGAGTGTCATGGAGCACTGTGTTCTATCTTCTAGGAAGATGATATGTTCTTCTACGTCAGTTTAGTTGGATGTTGCAGTGATGTTATAACTTTGATGAACATCAATTCTCTGAATCACAACAAGAAAGAATGAAAAGTTCCTCATGTGTTCTTCATTTATGTATGTTGCTTGTGTGGTTCTGCTACTGTTTGCCTATTTTGTTTGTTGCATATGTATTTCATGTGCTCTTATATATATATATATATATATATATATATATATATTATTGCAGACCAGAAATGTGCATGTTTTGAGGTATATGATGTACCTCATACATCTGACATCCTCATTTAAGATGTCTACAAAAAGCATTAAATTAATCAGTCTCATTAAAACACTCAAAATATTACCATTAGAAATAATTTCAAATAAAAGGAAATTTTAACATCCTATCGGCAAATCTTTTGATGGTATCTCCTTCTGTCAGTGAATCATTTCATCAGTGTGTCATTCTATCAGTCTTTCCATGTGCTGGTGACTCATTGCATTAGTGACTCATTTTAACTAATGGTGAGTCCTTGCATCGGTAGCACCATGCGTTTATAATTCCTTGCATCGATAGGAAAATTGAAATTTCGGTGACTCGTTTGAACTATCAGTGAGATAGTTGGTCTATTAGTGTGTCATTTTCACTATTTGTGTGTCATATATCAGTGAGTCATTTTCACCGTTGGTGAATCAGTTGAACTATCGATGTCTCATCTCTTCTGTTGGTGTCAGTCTGTCATACTTAGAAAATATTTCTGCTTGGACTGTCTTATAACATAAATATTAACAGAATATGTTAACCTTATATATGATTATAAATAATCATAATTACACATATTGAAACTTAAATAAACATGATTGATAATAATTGACATGATTTGTAATTATTAGAACCATTAATACTAGAGAGGGTGGCCAAAAGTCTCCTATGGACCAACACTTGATCTATTTCTTAACTTATATTCTTATGGGATCTTATTTATCCCCTTAATAATGGTTCTTAATGAGATTATGAATTTACCAAAGAATATCCCTTGGGAGTGTCAAACTAGGTGCACAATAAGGTATGTTGTCATGTACCAAGTTACCCCGAGTTAGGCTCGGAACATCTTGTCAGAGTTGTTACTCCTAGGTACATCTATGCTAGAACCATGCCCACTTGTAGTATCCAAACAGGGATGCATTTTCATGATAAACCACTTACTCTATACTAACCAAAATTCAGGGATGTTTTCTTATACTTAGTCTTATCCCTAGGGTTATTACTAAAGTAATCTATTCCTAATCTCCAAAAATTACTAGACCTTGCCTCTGATACAAACTATAGAGACCATAGCCTTTTACACATATCATTACATGATTTTAAGTATAATTAAACATCAAAATACAAGCCAGGTATCATAAATCCTAGTGTCTTTGGAAGATTAGGTACATAATTTGTAATGAACCACTTATTCCCATTGGCTTGAGAATACAATGAATCATTACATGTACTTAAGTGACATCCCCAAGATGCTGAAGGCTAGAAATAAATGCTAAAGGGTTTCAAATAAAATAGGGGATGATTTATCCTTTTTTAATAAAACCATTAACTCATCCAACCATAACCAAAAAACTCACTATATGATGCATGAATAAATTAAAGACAACTAAACCACTTCATTTATAATAAAATCACACCAAAGTGTACTAGAGTGGAAGACAAAGAAACTATCAAAGTAAATAGTGGAAAGACAACCAAAGACTCAAGGAAAACCACAAGAATCCATACTCCACGAGCTTTATGATCCACAACCACCAAATATCCCAAGTATCACGAGGTGGTGCTAAAAACATGTGATACTTTACCTTTTCCCATGTACTGGAAGATAGAATCTGTAAAAGCACCAAAGTTCCAAAGCAAGGGTGAGTATAAAACTTAGTAGGCTTTCTCCAATGACTTCCCTACTCATTCCACTAGGATATAAAGGTTAGAAACATTTATATAAAATAGTTTATATAAAAAAATTTCTCAAAATAGTTTATAACTAATTATAAAATAGTTCCAAAACCATTTATAACCAAATATAAACAAGTTCTATTTTCAACTAATTTTCCAGCAAGTCATACTTTCAAAAAATTAATCAAACAAGGCTTAAAAAAATTTCTCAATATCATTTTTGTATCACCATTCCATGGTTCACAACGCACACACCCATGCATGCTT
The DNA here is from genome assembly GCA_963277665.1 of Viscum album. Taxonomy (NCBI): domain Eukaryota; kingdom Viridiplantae; phylum Streptophyta; class Magnoliopsida; order Santalales; family Viscaceae; genus Viscum; species Viscum album. The sequence continues at coordinate 2,017,068,962 of OY728147.1, read as the reverse complement.
GGTTTGACAATTTCATATTCATGAGCTGTCTCTCATCCAATTACCTTGTGTCCCAATGACTCACACCCCCAATCCAGATTCACACAAATTTTACCCCAATGGTACATGTCCCTTATTTATGGGCATGTTAAGCATGAACTCACACAACCCAATATATGCCAAAACCATTCCAAATCACCAATTCAAACCATTTAAATAAAACTGTACTTTCATTGAAAAACAATGAACAAAAAAATTTCAAAACAACCATTTCATTTCAATAAAAAATTCTATTTTATTGAAAACATATAATAAAATCCATGTTCTACAATTCCAAAAAATCCCCATTTTAAAATCCATATTTTAAAACCAAGAACAAAAGCACTTTATTCAAAACACCCAATTTTGCAATTTTCCACAATTTACCAAACCATCATAAAATAAGGTTTCAAACAATTCAAAAACATGGAATTCATAATCAATTCAACATAATATAATAAATTTTAAAGCATTCCATTTAGTTCTATAATGAGGAGTCAAGAGTGAAGCTACCTACCTCAACCTTTTTGACGTAAACTGAAAACGGATGAAGAAAACTTAAGAAATCAGGCTGATTCTCCAAGAAACCGCCTTAGATCTCTTATCATATCATGATAAAGACCAAATATCAACATATTTGGAATATATAATCTTATATATACCCATAATGGGTGTAGATCTAATAAACTGAGAAGAGAGGAGAAGTAGATCTAAGAAACCGATCAAGAATGATCACATACCTCAAGAACCCAGTTTCGAATCCCCAAGGGAAGCATTCATATTGACTCCAAATCACTTAGGAGAGGTTCTAAAACCTTCAAGGAAGATAAATATTGAGTTATAGCTTATTAATAGAAAAAATAAGTGGTTTAGAGGTAAAAACACGTGAGATCCACTTTTTTAGGATCTCACTTTAACCTCATGCGTGGTTAGTTCGCATGGTTAGACAAACCGTGCGCTAACCGTGCATTAGGTACTACCTTAAAGAAACCCTTAGGAGACCTCCTCACATGATCTCCTTAACCATGCACACATCATGTTGAATCTTCTATCCAGAATCTGTAACTTCACATGGTTTCTAATAGGATTTCCGAATGGTTTGGACAAACTGTGCGCAGCCTGTGGGTACTAAATTATCCCAACCATTAATGGTTACATACTGAAAATATAGGGTATTACATTATACCCACCATTGGTATTTTCATCCTCAGAAATTAGAAAACCCTCATTGTCCTGAAAGAGTTCTGGACATTTCTCTTTCATTTCCTTCATACATTCCCAAGTCTCTTCCTGAATTCGACCATGTTTCCATAAAAGCCACACTGTACCGATGATTTTTCCAAGAAATAATTTCTCTTACCTATCCAAAATCCACACCGGGATATGTACCAATGAAGCATCCAACTCTAGGTCAATATGATCCCATCTGATCACATAGTCAGGATCATGATGATACTTTTTTCAACTATGATACATGGAACACATTATGAATCACACTAAACCATTGTGTAAATGTCAAGTGATATTCCACCTCTCTAACCCATTCTAGTATCTAGAAATGGACAATGTATTAAGGTGATAACTTTACCTCCTTCCCAAAACAATGATGTCCAAGCCTTGAAGAGATCCTCAAGAACACATGATCACTCACCGAAAATGACAAAGGTCTTAGGTGATGATCCTCATAAGATCTATATTGACTCTGAGCCATCTCCATCCTCTTTCTGATCCACTGAATATTATTTTTTGTTTCTTAGTGTAAGAACCCGGGTTTTTAGAATGGGTCAAATCCCACCCCTTTTTGAGCTTTTTGACTAGTTTCTAAGAAGTCTGGAAAATTTGGGCAGTTTCTAAAAATTTCCAGACTACACGCCGTGTACTTTAGGTACACACTGTGTATGTGTTAACTGAGTGACCGGCCATGTGTTCACCGAGTACATGCTGTGTGATGACCGTGTAGAAATTTCTTACTACACGGCGTGTATTTATAGACACGCCGTGTACCCTTACCCGTGCGAGGCCAAGTACGCCGTGTACCCTTACCCGTGCGAGGCCAAGTACATGCCGTGTGGTGCCCAAGTGTAAGTTTCCATATACACGGTGTGTAGTCTTCCTTGACACCCTGTGTAACTTTGTTCCATGTAGTGGCTGAGTCCTTGGCCGTTTGTTGTCCGTGTACATGGTCCACACCGTGCACTGAACCCCGCTTAAGTCGGAGTATGAAAACCCATCTACACGGCGTGTACTTTGAAAATACACGCCGTATACTTTTATTTTTATTTGATCGTCCGAGACGTCGTTGCGTCTTATTTCCAGAAAACGCTTCTTCTTCCCCGTTGGACAAACCCTTCATCCGAAAACCTCCAACGAACAAAATTCCTCCTAGAATCGTCATATGACCTCCGTTCTTCGATCCGTCGGTGGCAGCAGAACCGCATCAGAAAGGATAACCCTACGCAACCTTCTTCGTCCTTGATCCCTCACCTGTTTCTCTGTAGATTCCATCTGAATGGAATTGATGGGATTTGATGGAAATGCAGATCTACCATGATTCAGACCAAATCAGAGGATGGTATCAAAGGAGTGTCATCGTACAAATACTAGGTGGGTGGTGCATACCTTCTTTCGTGTTTTCATAGACTTTTGGGGGTTGCGACCTTCGAGCGCAATGTTGGGTATTGAGCAGAACCCTTGTTTATTTTTCTTTAATAGTTTATCTGCATTGTGGGATGCCTCTGGGTATTCCCTGACCCTGTTGTGATTGAGCGAGGCCGGGTTAGAGGTCATAGATTGTTTGGGGCAATTCGGCCAGGGGTGCCGAAATGCATATGTTTGGACAAGTATTTAAATTGATGAATTTAGACTGCTTTTGATGCTGTTGGATTAAACTGCTGAGTTGATTTGTTAAAGCATGTTAGTAATTTGTTTAAGGCATTTAAGACCTTAGGTGCTGGTATGGATTAGCACAAGTTAGTGCAATTTTACTGTTTAAAGTGATGCTTCCAAGTATGAATATGCAATGTGTGATATTTCTTGGGTTGAAATACTTGTTGTGTTGGGCATGGCTCAAATATATTTTTGAGTGATGGAGATCATAGGTTAGGGCTTTGGATCGGGTTACTTTGGGTGGTTGCTACCACGGGATTGGGCATCATGGACGTCGGTTGAGGTAGTTGGACTGTTGGGTTGGGCTTGGCCCGAGTTACTTGGATGGAGAGACCATCAGACTTGAGCGACAGGTTCGTAGGGGAACGAGGTGTCAGATGTGTTGTGGATTGGGGACATACTGAGGTGATTACCGCTCATTCGGTACTTTTGAGTAGTGTTCACACAGATAGACTCCGAGATGAGGTGGTACGACCACTCGCTGGGTAGAGGACCTCAGTAGATGCGGTTAGGTATTTTTGGTTTGGGGGTGGTTGACATAGGAAGCCACGTGGAAGGTGAGGAGCCTTCAGGAGACAGCTTTGAGGTGGTCAGGTTGGGGGAAGAGGCTCACTGTGATTTGAGGGCAGACATCGCTGTCCCTCTGGTTATTATTTGAGGATAGGTATCGCTGTTTCTCTGAATGTTGTCCCATGGGTAGGTTGAGATTTTGAGCTGGGTTTTAATCGTTGGGCATGCCTTCGGGACATCAGTACTTGAGACACATGGTGTCAGGTGGCACGAGGTGCCGAGCTACAGACCAGAGATTCCATCACTGGCTGAAGCAGGTGACACTTCCTGGTGGCCACTGAGCACCATTGAAGTTCGTGTTTACTTTTGGGCATTGTACTGTTTACTTTTTTTCTTATATAAGCATGTTTTCCTAAACACTTATATTAGGTATGCAACCTTGGGTGGTATCCCACTGAGACTTGTCTCACACCCTACATGGGACCTTCGGGACGCGTGTAGACTTTATGAAATTGCGTGCAGGTAAAGGGTTAGCCTCAGGAGCTGGGCTTTAGTGCTGTTGGCATGGAGATTGGTATGGACCTTGAGGTCGTGCCTTGCTGGAGTTACTTTGTTTAGTTTTATTTCTTCTTATCAGCATGCTTACTTTATTATGTAACAACTGTTGTTTATCCATTGGCGCCGTTTATTTACTGATATGTATGACTTTCTTTGGATACATGCCTTGTTTTCTTACAATAGTAGTTGCTTGTATTCTTCAGCTTGTTGTTCTGTTTACTTTCCGCTGTTGTTGATTCAATATTGCTTCCGCTGGTTTATCGATTTTGGATATGCTTCCGCTCTATGGGTCTGGTTCGAGTCTGCTGAGTCATTTATTTCCGCTGAACATTTAGTATTATACTCAGAATAGTACTATTTTATTCCTCCGAGAGGGTATAGCTTCCCCACTATACCTATTCATACCCTTGCTGCTAGTCGGCAGACTTTGGCATTCAGGGGAGGTGCGCCTAAGGTAGTAACACCCGACCCGATTGGCACTGTTCGGGTGGCTGGCCGGGTCTGGGATGTTACACTTAGACAAGGATAGGCCCAACTAGTGAAGTATCACCTGTTTCCACCCAAAACAATGGAGAACGACAAGGTTTCCCACACAATGCTTTAAATAGAGCCATATGTATCGAGGCCTGGTATCTGTTATTATATGAGAACACTAATAAGGGCAGATAAACCTCCCATGATCCACCAAAATCCATTACATGAGATTGAAACATATCTTCCAATATCTGTATCATCTATTTGGATTGTCCATCTATGTTAGGATGATACACTGTGCTCATAGTCAACCGAATCCCAAGGGCTTTCTATAAGGATTTAAAAAAATGAGATGTGAACCTCAAATCTCTATCTGACATGATTTAAACTCGTATTCCATGTATCTTTACCACTTCTTGGATATATATTTTGGATAAATCCTTCACCATATTAGTTTCACAAATAGAAATGAAATGGGTTGACTTGGTAAGCTGATCCACTATTACTCATATGGCATCGTGTTTTCGAACCGTTCTTTAGAGACCCATAAAAAAATACATCGCTATCTGCTCCCATTTCCACACCGGGATTGGTAAAGAATACAACATACCTACTGGTCGCTGATGTTCTACCTTAAATTTATGACAAGTTAAGCAATTTGAAATGAACTCAATAACTTTCCTTTTCATGCCACTTCGCAAAAACTGTTCCTTCAACGCCTTATACATCTTCTGTATACCCATATGTAAATCCCATATTGAATGGTGGTAAGTATGAAGAAGTTTTTCCTAACAAGCCATATGTAATACCATCCGATCTCTGAACCACAAAACCAAACTCCCATCAAGTTTCCAGCCCTCAATGGTCTCCCCACCATTTAGTTTTAAACTCATAACCAAGAATCCTGCATTGGACATTTGTGCCTCTTTAACCATCTTTACCAAATCAGGAACCATAGTAACTAAAAATAAAACCACAACATCACCTCGATCTTTACATTCCACATGCATGTTGGCTAGGACTAAAATCAACTACCACTTATCTAAAGCTTCTTTTTCCAACTGAGCATATGAATTCCTGCTTAACACATATGCCACCATATTACCTTTACCTGCTGTATAAATCAAGTCAAATTCAAACATATGGAGATACTACATCCATCTCCTTTACCTCAGATTTAAATCCCATTGTGAGAAAATATGTTTCAATATTATGTGGTATGTGAACATAGTAAATTTCTCACTAAAGAAATAATGATGCCAAGTCTTCAAAGCATGAATGACTAAATCTAACTCCAAATCATGTGTTGGGTATTTATTCTCATGCACTCTCAACTGCCTTAAACCATAAGAAGTGACATGGTCTCCTTTCATGAGAACATAGCCCAACCCCGATCCTGAAGCATCACAGTACACCATTTACCCCTGTCCTGATTTTGGAAAAATCAAGATAGGTGCTAATGTAAGTCAAAATTTCAGCACTTCAAAAGACTTATGGAATTCCTCAATCCATCAAAATGGATCATTCTTCTTTTTCAAGGCTTTCATAGGTGAAGCTAGTTGTGATAAGTCATGCACAAAGCATCGGTAATAACCAGCTAGGCCCATAAAACTTCATATCTCAAAGACATTCTTTGGGGGTTGCTAATAGATAACAACTTCTATATTTTCAGGATCCACTAAAACAAATTTTTTAGAAATTACGTGTCCAAGAAAGTGTACCTATTATATCCAAAAATTATACTTTGATAATTTGGGATACAACCGATGATCTCTCAAGATTTCCAACACTATCTGCAAGTGTTGCTCATACTGAGCCTTTGTCCTTGAATACACTAATATTTCATCCAAAAACACCACAAAAAAAGAATCCATATATCTATGAAATATTTGATTAATCAATTCCATAAATACTGATGGTGAATTCATAAGACCAAAAGACATGACTACATATTCATAGTGTCCATATCTGCTTCTCGAAATCCATCTTTGGAATATATTCTTTCCAAACTTGAAATTGATGATATTCTGATATCAAGTCAATTTTAGAGAAACACTGGTCTCCTATCAATTTATTAAATAGATCATCAATGTGTGGAATTGGATATTTATTCTTTATCATAATTTAGTTAATGTTACAATAATCAACGCACAACCGAAGAGTTCCATCTTATTTCTTTACGAACAAGATTGGTGCTGCCCACAAAGACGTACTTGGATGAATGAAACCTTTTATTTTCATCTCTTCCAACTAAACTTTAAGTTACCTTAATTCTATTAGTACTATCCTATAATCTAGAAGATAAATAAGACTGGTCCCTAGAAGGAGATCAATCATAAAATCCACTTCTCTTATAGGTGGTAAACCTGATAACTTCTTAGGAAAGACATTAGGAAATTGATCCAAAACCACTAGAAAACTAATATCCTCAATCTCTTTCATAGATTCCAAAGTCAACACCATTAACTAGTGAGATATCGTTCCCACCACTGGTGCCAACAAGCCCATTGCACCTGTCTTTACAACCCTTTCTCCTTTAAAGAGATTCTTAATTCCATCCACAATTGTGAAACTAACCATTATTCTATAATAGTTGATGTGATCCTTGAATGCTGTTAACTAATCCATACCTATGATTACATTAAATACATCGATCTCTAACACTAAGAAGTTCCACTTTATCTTAGCTCCATCAACCATTATAGAACATGATCTACACATAAAGGATCTATATTATCTTTCACCGAGAGGGGTTTGAAGTTTCAACACAGAAGGCATCATCTGAAATTTTAAATATATCAAATCAATAGAATGAGAAGTAATGAAGGAATACAGTGCACCAGTATCAAAAAGAACTTTTATAAGGCTATAATTAAAAATAATTGTACCTCTCACTATAGATGGTCCAGCCTGATAATCTACAATCATCTACTCAGCTCCATACAATTGCTTCATCACTGCACTTTACTCCTTAATTCCTTGTTGAGATTTCCCTTACTGAGGATTCATGGTGTTCCTAGAATCACCATGATTATACCTACTCTACTGGTGAGATTGAGTCTACTGTCCTTGCCCCGTTGAAGCATAATATTCTTACGACACCTGAGAAGTGTCTCGAACACCTGACCTCAGAGCACTATGACAATAGTACTGAAGATGCTCCATCTGATTGAAGTTATGGCATGATCTAGGTTATCCTGTACACTCTAACTTCATGTGGTCTAGAAAACCACATTGAAAATATCCTACTTTTATCTTAGGTCATGGAGGAAGGTTCACTGATCCAATAATCTGATTTTTATTCCCGCTCCCACCTTGGAAATATGTGTCCCTCTTCCACTTGTTCCCAATATTAGAGTTCCCACCATTTCTCATAGGTATCATCATAATTCCTCCTCCCATAGATCCTTAGATTTCACATTCATCCACTTTCACTCTATTCACCATATCTTTATAATCCGTAATACCAAGCATTGTAATCTTCAAGTGAATCCCATACCTTATCCTTGATTCTAAAATGTGTGCCTTCAAGGACGTACTAGCCACAACCTATAGTGAAAAGTACATAAATGAATGAATTTAGCTGCATAATATGTGATAGAGAGATTTTCCTACTTCAGGCTGAATAATTATATTGTTCGCTGGATTCTGAATGTGTGAGGATATAATTGTTTGTTAAAAAATTCCTCAAAATCCTCCCAACTAAGACTATGATCCAATTTATATTACATCGCTAAATCTCACCACTGGCATGTAAGATCCTCGAGCATATAAGTCGCCAAATTTATTTTCATCTCCAATGGTGTGATGATGAAATCAAAGATACAATTCATCCTATTTAGGCACACCTCCACCTTTTCAGGTTCATAATCACCTCAAAAGATGGGTGGATTATGCTTCATTAACTAGATGGAATGATACACATGCCTTGGATTATTACTTTGGTTCCCTATATCCATAGCTTGAAATTCTTGGAAGATACTACGAACCAACTCTTGGTTCACCCATGGTTCAAGTGCAACCACATTCTCTACAGCTTCTTCCTGTTGGTTTCTATGATGCCTACCAGGTGCCATTTTCTAAACAAACAACAAAGTCTGTAAGTCTCACACTCTAAAAAATGATTTATTAGCCTTTCAAATTTTATCACATCAACTATTACAACATTTCTTTCCAAAATCAAATTTTTACCATTCAACCGTTTCGAAAAAATTCCATTCTTTCTTTTGAAAATCTAAAAAATTTCAAAATACATCAAGTATTCCCTTTTCAAAATCTTTCATTTGAAAAAAAAAATTTATGCATTTTTCAAAATGTTCTACCTTTGCACAAAAATCATTAATCATTAATCCAAATGAAATATGAAATTATATTGGAAAGTAATTCCTTTACAATACATGTCATTCTCATCTCATTGGCGAAACCCATGATAATGAGATTCCAAAATCCTATAAGTGTCTCCAAAACACTAATGTACCCAACTCCCTGGTAACTTGAAGTTCAACATAAATGGGTTAGCTACATCATTTTATTCTATACATTTCAAGTCCTGAAAATCCTACTCCTTTATAAGATCACAACCCAAGTAATATACATGAATGTATTTCTACTCCAATACCAAGAAAACTTATGACTACTTATTAGGAAATGACCGAAAAAGTTGATACCATTTGTAATAACCCACTTATTCCCATTGTCTTGAGAATATAATGAATCATTAATTAGCCTTAAGAGACATCCCCAAGACACCAAAGGCAGCAAATAAATGCTGAAGGGTTTTAAATGCAAGTGGGGGATGATTTACCCGTTTTGAATAAAACCATTAACTCATCCAACCATAACCAAACAAATCACTATATAATGTATGAATAAATGAAATAAAACTCAACCACTTAATTTATAACAAAATAACACCAAATTGTACTAAACATGAAGAAAAATAAAATATAAAATTAAATAGAATAAATACAACCAAAGAATTAATGAAAACCACAAGACTCCATGCTCTACAAGCTCCATGCTCCACAACCACCAAACAACCCAAGTATCACGAGGTGGTGATAAAAACTTATGATACATTACTTTTTCCCATGTCTCAGAAGATAGAATCTGCAAAAGTGCCAAATCAGAGATGAGTATAAAACTTAGTAGGCTTTCTTCAATGAATTCCATACTCACACCACTAGGATATAAAGGTTAGCAACATTTATATAAAACAGTATATATAAAAAAATTTCTAAAAATAGTTTATAACTAATTATAAATAAGTTCCAAAACCATTTATAAAAAAATATAAACAATAACTATTTTCAAATAATTTTCCACCAAGTCATACTTCTATAAAATTAACCAATCAAGGCTTAAAAACATTTCTCAATATCATTTTGGTATCACCATTCCATGGTTCACAATGCACACACCCATGCATGCATCATTTAATAGTTCCATACTCATGAGTGGTCTCTTATCCAATTACCTTATGTCCCAATGACACATGCCCTCGATACAGGGTCACACACCTTGTACTCTAGTGGTACATGCCCCTTATTTAGGGGAATGTCAAGCATGAACTCACACAACCCATTATATTCCGAAACTATTCCAAATCACCAATTAAAACCATTTTAATAAAACTTTACTTTTATTGAAAACCAATGAACAAACTAATTTCAAAACAACCATTTCATTTCAATAAAACATTACCTTTTATTAAAAACATATAATCAAATCCATGCACCACAATTCCATGAAATCCCCATTTTAAAATCTATATTTTAAAGCCAAGAACAAAAGCACTTTATTCAAAACACCCAATTTTCCAGATTTCCAAAATTTACCAAACCATCACAAAATAAGGTTTCCAAAAATTCAAAAGTATCCAATTCACAATAAATTCAACATAATATAATAAATTTGAAAGCATGATATTCATTTCTAAAAATATGAGTTGAGAGTGAAGCCACCTACCTCAACCACTTTGACACAAACCAAAAAACAGATGAAGAATGCCTAAGAAACCAGGTCAATTCTCCAAGAAACTGACTTATATCTCTTCTAATATAATGATAAAGACCAAATATCAAAAATATTTATCATCTAAAATATTATATCTACCCATAACAGGCATATATCTAAGAAACTGAAAAGAGAGGAGAAGTAAATCTAAGTAGATCTAAGAAACCAATCAAGAATGATGAAGAACAATCACATACCTCAAGAATCCAAATTCAAATCACTAAGGGAAGCCTTCATATTGACTCAAAATTTCTTAGGACAGGTTCTACAACCTTTAATGAAGGGAAATCCTAAGTAAGGTCTGCTTAGGAGAAAAACTGAGCGATTTTGATGAAAAAACGCATGAGATCCACTTTTTTAGGATATCATTTTAACCCCGTGCTTGGTTAGAAAAACCATGAGCTAAATTTGTATTATCTACTGCCTTAAAGTAACCCTCTCATGACCTCCTCGCATGGTCTTCCTAACTATGTTCACACCATGCCGAAGCTACTATCCAGAATCTGAAACTTATCATGGTTTCTACTAGGCTTTTCACATGGTTTGGACAAACTGTGTGTAGCCTGTGTGCTTCTCCTTTGGGCCCAAAAACTTATTTAAAGTTCTTCCAACTCTCCCATACTTCACCCTTAAACTTTAAAAATAAAATTTATCACAAATTAAGGGTTATATACCATAAACCGTGGGTACTACATAATTAAACATCATAAAATAAACTTTTATTTAATCTCCATATTTAGATCCTAACTTCCATTGTTCTCCTACATCTTCATAGGATAACCTGGTGATAACATGAAAAAAGGTATGAGATAAAAATCCCAATAAGGGAATAAACAAAAGAATAAAGATTTAGCACATGGGTTAGAAGGCATGGCATAATAATATAAAAGGACATGGAACAAGATTGATCATATGGAATCATGACATATAAAACATAGGATCATATAAACATGGAATCATAGTAATGTTTAAGAAACATAAAATATGAATTTATCATGAGTCAATTCTTGTTTCATATATAGGATCATGATCCAAGGCTAACCACCAAGACCGTTGAACATGGATCACGAGTCATGGCTAACCACCATGACTGTTGCACATAATGTCTCATGAGAATAAACTTTACACAATGAATTAGAGCTCTATCTGGGTGAACTCATCATAAAATGTTTATTAATATGTGTTCCACATGAAGAATCATACATAATAAATCAATCATAAACATAAGGGTACCCATGAAATGAAATGGGTATCATAATCATGTCATAAAGCATAACCAATGGGCGTATCATAAAAGTGTCCCTGAAGGAAAGGAATTAGATCATGAATGGAAAATAATAAGGTATAATAGTAATATATCATGATAATTTATGTAAAATTTAATTTATATCATGTAAAAATAGTATTTAAGAAACTTTATATTTAAAACATTTTAGTGCGGTTTAAGGAAAATATCAAAGATCATTTAAAACAGAAAAGGGAATAATATTTTATATAAAACCATAAGTGAACCAAGAATGTTTTCATAATAAAATAAGCTATTTTAGAATGATAATGGTGGCTTAAAATATATTATATAGTGCACTTTAAATTGGGTAAGAATTAGGAAAATTCCCTTAAAACGGGCTTGCTTATCGAGAAGAATTGAGAAGGGAACCACTTAAAAACATGTATATCCCCCAAAGATAATGATGAATGGATAATGATAAATGAGTTTAAAAAATATAAACAAAATTTATAATATGTAAATAAAATTAAATGATAACTTCATTTGGGTAAAAACAAAGATAGAGAAACCCAAAGGAATAATGGAGGTTTGGGTAGAATCCCTTACCTTAAGTCCGAATGTGTTATTCCCTTGATCTCAATGTCTCGGATAATCAAATTATATTCATTAATTAATAATTAAATAACCTATTATACATGTAATTGATTTATCATAACCTTATTAAGTTAATTCATGGCCTTTTTGATGGGTTAAGAGGTCCAGTTTTATTGTTTGGGAGCATTTGTTTCCTTGGTTTTCATGATTGGTTTACTAATATACATGTACGGATAATCTTGTAAGATGAGGATGGTTGTCCAGAATTGAAGTTATATTTTATTAGTGAACACCCATAATATTACATGTTTATAAAATTCATTTGGTTATTTGGAGTGAGGATGAATCATTATATAAAGCTTTAATGATAACCACTTGGGTTAATTGGCAGTTTTTGATCATAATGTACTCATTTTGATTTATAAATTAATATAATGAATAAAAAATGATTTAAGAAACTTAAATAGGATATATTACATACATAATAATCTGGTTGAACTATAAAAATTGTTTCATGACCATAATTGAATATGGTAATAGAAATTGAAAACCCGTCATCCTTGAATGTGATAAATTAACACATCTCAGATGGTGTTTCCATTTCTAGTATAAAATAAGGGGAAATGAGTGATGATGATAAATTATTAAATTAGAATAAAAACATTCTAGTAAATTTAAGGTACTGGAGTTATCACACCATTTTTATGAGGATATTTTAGTATAGAAAACAATACAAAGGAACTTGAAAATAAATTAAAAGAAAACAAAAGAGGGTTTTACCTCTTGATTCCTTCCTCTTGAGAACCTCCTTAGGGGAGAGGTTTTGGTATTTTGATGAGACCAAGAGCTCATGGACATGGGATATAGGATTAGGGATATATTTGAGTAGAATTTGAACAAGTCAAAAGTCTTTATAGGTGTGTGGAGAAGAGGTGGTGAGGGTGGTATTTATAGTGGAGGAGAGGAGTGTTTTCTCAATATTTAATTCATTAGTTTATTATTTTGCTCAAGACCAGAAATAGTGATGATTCTTGAGACTAAAAACAGTAATTAGATCATGTGAGTTCAAACCAATGGTACTTATATCATCCATGAATCAATAAATAGTGTATTTAACTTATAATGTATATATACCGTAAATTATTGTATTTCACTATTCACAAAAAAATTCAAGTATTTTAGAAAAATACTAAAAATTCACCCAAACCATTTTTAAACATATAGAATCCAAAAATGAACTCCATTTTATGAAAATAATTTTCTAAATATGAAAAATTTAATTCTTAATTAAAACAATAATTTACTTGAAAAAATACAAATTTTAAAATTAAAACTGCTTTTCTAAGACTTTGAAAAATTAATTAAAGTCTTATAAAATTATCTTATAAGCATAAGACATAAAAATATTATTTTATGAATACATTTTATGAAATTAAATTTTCTTTTAATTTATTAAATTAATCATAAAATTGTAATTAAATATACATGACTTACAAAAATACCAACACCAAATTAATTTTTTTTAAAATATTTATTTACTTATACTGTGATATAATTATATCATATTATCACTTATAAGATGGATAAATTTTATTTATAATTTCATTGATGAGGTTACTATTTAATTGTACATTTTACTATTCATAAGGGTCAAATTACCATTCCAAAGGTCAAATTACTATTACTTTGGTATAAGTTCCTTAACTTCTAGAAATACATTTTATTTCATTAATTATTCATTTATAAAGTTTGTATTATAATGTATATGCAATATTATGTGATTATAATATAATACATAATTATAATAATGGAATTCCATTGATAAAACATTGTACCGTTACACAGTGTTGTAGATGGTCAGAGCTCAAATATCATCTCAATCCTTTAGTTTCTCGATTATGTTGGTATTTTAGAGACTGATCGGGTGGGAATAAAAGAAAATGTGTGATCGGGTTGGATGGGTAGAATTTCAATCACAAAACTAGGGATTGTTAGTTCAAACATTTTATTGGGTACAAGTCAACCCATTGAGCTCAATGTGCAACTCAACAAATACTCAAATTTGTTTTTGTTTTTTTTTCAATCTAAGCAACTTGAGTACTAACTTGAGTTAAGTTTGAGTATTAAAATAAAGTAATCATCATATATCCCGTGAGCTTAATAGATCTTTAAATATCTTAATATATTATTTTTATTTAATATATTAGACCTTGATGTTTTGATCTTTGGTAAAAATTCAGGCTCAAGTTTGAATTTGTGATGGATCTTATAATTAAAACTATCACAAAATATTGTAATTATTCCAAGTAAAACTTGATCAAGTATCTTGATTGAATCCGGGATGAGGTCGAGATTGGTCTTAAAAATGGACAATCAATTGAGCATCGAGCCAAGCTCAAGCATTTAATTTAAGTACCGATCTTGAGCTTGAGATTTGTTTTCATGACCCTAACCCAGGATCTCGAACCCCGAGACCCAAGTCAAGATAACCACAAAGTCCTTAGTCTCATTCTCTGATCATTAGAGGCTAAAAAATAGTGTCAAGGGTAAAATATAGTCATTGTCATGATTTTCCCTCACATAAACTACTAAATACATAAAATATTTCATGAAAATTTAGTTTAAAAACAAAAACCAACTTTAAAATTCCATTGAAAGTCAAAGTACTAGAGAGTGTGCTATGTAAAAAAATAATAGACTTATGTCCCGATATAACACGACAACCTTGAAGACAATTCCCATTCGATGTGAATGTTCTAACTCCTCCTCCAATGCCTGGTCGAACACCTCTATGTCCACCAAAAAATAATCTCCTATGATCCATCACCCAAGAACATTGAAGCCTTGGCCTTACCTATAACAACCCAAAATTTTATCAATGGAATTTCCCTCTTTATAATTATTTCATATTTGGTAATATAGTATAAAACAAATGAACCACATGATAAAACCAACAAAATGTTATTATATTAATTTGAACACTATATTTAGAGAATAAATATGGTCATAAGAATTGAAAGTATTATAATGAGACAAAAATTAGAAAATAAGGCAATAATAATAAGAAAATTTGGATATTCTTGATCCCTTATAACAATCGCTAGAAATAAAGCATAATATTAGTAACTAAATATGAATTTTGAAAATGAATATATATATATATATATATATATATATATATATATAAATTTAAGAGAAAATAGACATGAATTCTTATAGGACCCCCTACCCCTAAAGAATTCCCCTCCTAGGCTAGTAATTAAAGGAGGATGGTGACCACCCAAGTACCACCTCTAGTAGGCCCCAAGTTGATGAATAACACCAAGGGTTTATTATAAATAAAAATGGGGGGCATTACCCTCTAAGAGAAAAATAAAAAATAAAAAGATAATATGGAAACACCAATCAAATCCTACTCATATATATAAGAAAACCCAAGTTCATATATGTAATGTCATACAAATGGATACAACTAAAAAAAGAACTATAGGTACTAAAAAGGTAAACCTAGTTGTAACCACGAAGCCCAAATAACTCTTGTAAAACCACAAGCTAATAATATCCAACATGATCTTTGACCTGATCCTATTGACCTGAAAAACAATTTATATATACGTGGGATTATTATAACAATATAATCAGTAGGATCCTCCTCAGAACCTCTCATGAAAAAGATAAATAATGTATACTAAAGCCTAGTGAACCACAAGGAAACCAACTCATCACCTGGACATGTGTACTAAGTTCTCAACCTCACCATGAGTATCTATCACTAAGTAGCATATACAATAGAGCATATAATATAATAATAAATCAACAAGGGTGTCACAATCCAGCCCAACAGAGCCCGAGTCATGACTAACCCAAGCCTACCTTCAATAGGACAGGGGCTAGTGACCGGTACTGAGTAATAATATCACACACATGGGAGGCCATAGACTAATGTACCTATACACACATACAAATCTCTATGCCCATACAATTATTAAATGTAAAATAACTGATAAACATGCATGCATACATCTAAAATCCAACCATCAAAGTATGATAACAAAGTATTAGAAAGCAAATGACAAATACAAGCACATGAAAAGAAATTGAGAACAAGTCTAACCTCTAAAGTAGGAGAGGACTGTTGTCAATGAAACCATAGGAAAACACCTTAGTTGGTCTGGTTCACTAATATCTTCTTGGTCCTAGCCCTTCTAGGCATTTTTCAAAAGGTTGGTCATCTTCATAAGACATGACACGTGTGGGAAAATCCCATACATAGGTGATTATAACAATACATACTAGGAAAAGGCAAAATTACTAAGCATATAACATCAAGAATAATAATAAGCTCATCATAGATATGTTAATAGAATACATAACAATAATATCAAGATATAATCATAGTAAACACATAGTCTCAAGGTAATATCAAAACCATAAATTCAACCTAGGATTCCTTCTCGAAGGTTCCACATAACACTTGTCTGGGAGAATATGATCTAGAAGTCAAATAACATTGATGATGTTCTTCCAAGAGGATAAGCTTTTCGAGTCTCGCTATAATAAGTACACACAGGTAGTCTGAAGAGATTGATACATAGATGAGGATCACACCCAAGGCCATGGGGTATACCAAAAACCCAATCTAGATTAAACTGATAAGTAGGGGATCAACTCTCATGTAGTGTTAGTCACAATGATACCAAGAACCCAACCTAGGGAAATGATGATAATAAAGGATCTCACTCCAGGCATCACGGAAGGATTCTAAAAAATCTATCTAAAATTGAAGTTCCTCAGAGGGGATCACCATCTGATGAGAACCATATCAAAGGCACCAAGTCAATTACCTAGGTGGAGGATTTGGATTTGAAAGGCCCTATGACGCGTGGAATATTAAAGAGGTTGAATGCAACAATGGGCACTCATCTCACTTCATTAAAGGTCCAATGGATATTGCCTTTCATGGATGGAGAAAATGGGACTATTATCTCACTTATTACTTCCCAAATATGATTTTTAAAGTTTGTACCACATGGTTGCATGAATTTTAGAAGCCTTACCCACATGGAGAATTCTATAATAGCTTCTTTGGACAACAAATTCAAATCCAGTGGGCTAGGTACTAAAAGTCAAATCTAGTGGGATATGTGTTAAAATACATGTGATACTTTCCCCAAAAGTATTTGTTAGACTTATCTTTTTTACTTTAAGGGGACAAGGTAGATTTATCCTTTATGACTTTAGGTTATTAGATCCTTGACTATTGTATCACCCCTTGGCTAAAAATAGCCACCCCATGGAATTGTATTTTCATTCAATATTTTATTGAGATCTTATTCTTTGTTTCTCTCCATTGTGTGAGGATTGTACCAATTTTCACCTTTCTCTTGTGAATTATTGCCTTGTCAATCTACAAGTTAGATTGGTGATCCAGGATCACAAATCCCCCAATTCCATGCCTCAACCCAAGGGCATTATTGTGTGGATTGGCTATCACATCCCTCTCTTGAGTGTGTTTTCTAAGTAGTAGGTCATGATCCTTATAGCATTGATTGACTAATTTCATCTGCTATCCATACCCATCATCCACCACTTTTCCCCAAACCACATCCTTCATCTGCCACCCTACGTTGTGAAGATTGGGCCACCCTGTGCATCTTGCATCAGTTAGTATTAGAGCTCTGGTTGACATGGTAAGCATCTATCCCTTAATTTACTTTACTTTTGTCCATTAACCGTCTCATCTTTCCTTATTATCCACCCATTAAAAAAACCATTTTTATTTTAAAACCTTTAGAATTGGCCTTTGTTGTGCAAGATTGAAATATTTTCATATTGAGTCAATTATTCATACATCTTCTTTTTTCCTTTAATTCTCTATATGTGATTTTTATCTGAAAAAACAAAAAAAAATTATCTCAAATCATCATTTTGTTCCTTTTAAAATTAAGCACATCCTTTCTTTGAGAGATTTCAAAAAAATTGTCTTACTCTTCATTCACCATATTGTGATTTAAAACTCCAAGCATAACAATTTTTAGGGAGATTCGATGAAGAAAAAAAGAGAATAAAAAAAGCGGATACAATCACTTCTTCCTCATCCTTTACATTATTAGCACCTTCCTTTTCCATACATAAAATTTTCCATCATTTTTACCTCATCACCATATCATATTTGGATAATATTGTTATTAAATTTTCTTATCTTGAACAATCAGGAAAAACGCACATACCACCCTTCTACCCCCTTTTCACCTTTTACCCATATTTTCTACCCCCCTTTCACCATTTACCATTTTTAAACCCTTTACCACTAAAGTGGGTTGTGTTAAACCATCCCCCAAAACAATCTTGATTGGGGAAGGATTGGTGGAATGTGATCACCCTAAACAAGGTATTATATTTCATAAGAGTTTTGGATTTATATTGAGTGTTGAGAGTGGAGAGAAATAAGAAAAAAAACATTCTTGAGTGTGTATCCTTGTGTGTGTGTGAGTACATCTTGTGTGTGTGAGTGTGTATCCTTTTTTGTGTGTGAGTGTGTAAATATTGTGTGTGTAAGTGTGAGTGTGTATATCTTGTGCGCGTGTGTGTTCATCTTGTGTGTGTGTGTGTGAGTGTGTATCCTTGCACTCATGTGTGTGTCTTAATGTGTGTTTGTGTTTTTTTCATGTAAGAAGAATGTCGAAAGATAATCGCTCATGCTAGTGATGAAGGAAGCTGAAGTAGATCCCCTACACCCGAAGCTACACCAATCCAAATGAAATATTTGGTGAGACATTTCTAGAGGCTTCTTGATTAGAAGTTATAGGTGCTACATGAGAGGATTGATAACCTGAAAGATCAACCAATCTCGAGGATGATCCATGATAACCCACGGTGAGCTCCGACACCACATCACCCCCACATAATGGAGTAGGAGATGGAAAACCTTGATGCTGATTTTGAGGATATACCACAAAGGAGGAGTTTGTACCAACAAACTAGAGGAGGCCAAAGGAGACCACATAATGATGACCTTCTTGGAAAGATCAAGATGAAGGTCCCTTCATTTCAAGGGAAAAGCGATCCAGAAGCATACTTATAGTGGGAGATGTAGATCGCGCAGGTGTTTTCCTATCATACATATTCTGAGGAGAAAAAGGTAAATCATTCATCCCCTAAATTAATTTATTATGCATTAATATGTTGGGATCAAGTTCAAAAGGAGATATCCTGATATGGAGGACATTCTATCCAAACATGGGAAGAAATGAAGTTTTCCATGTGGAAGAGGTTTTTTTCCTCACACCACCATAGAGATATCTATAAAAAACATCAATGACTCTCATACAAGGGAGTAGGACCATTGAGAATTACTATAAGGAGATGAAAATTTCAATGATTTAGACAAACTTTGAGGAGAATCTAGAGGCAACCATGGCACAATTTTTACATGGGTTCAATCGGGAGATTGCTGATCAAGTGGAAATGTACCACCGTGTGGAATTACAAGATATGATCCATCAAGACACAAAAATCGAGAAACAAATCAAAAAGAGAAGCAACATTAGGAAACACACTACCCATTTCACACCATGAAGAAATTATATTAAGGAGATTGGAGAACCATCAAAGGCAAAAGAGGTGATTGATCACAAAAGTGACAAGGTAATTATTCCACATAAGAAACCTACTTTTGAAACTAACCAAACAAGGAATTAGGATATTAGATGTTTCAAATTTCAAGGAAGGGGTCACATTTCTAATGAATTCCCTAATCATCACACCATGACCATAAAAAATCATGGATAATGGGAGACTGATAGAGAGAGCTCAGAGGAAGAAGATGAAGAATCCCCTGAAATTGATAATGGAGAATTTGCAGAAGATAGTGAGATTCTTGTCACTAGGAGAGTTCTAAGAACAAAAATGACTATTGGAGAGAAGTATCATAGAGAGAACCTTTCTCATACATGGTTCAAGATCCATGGGAATTTATGTAGTATTATTATTAATGGAGGTAGCTGTAGTAATGTAGCGAACACCGAGTTGGTGGAGAAGTTGGGACTTCTAACTTTGAGGCATCAACATCCATATCAGATTCAATGGTTGTATGATTGGGGAGAGCTAAAGGTTACTAAATAGGGGAAGGTGTTTTTCTCCATTGGTAAATACAAGGATGAGTCATTGTGTGACGTTGTTCCTATGAAGGCATGCCACTTGCTGTTGGGTCGACCATGGAAGTAAGATTGGCATGTTACTCATGATGGTTTCTTGAACCATCACTCTTTTGTACTACAAGGGGAACCTATAACCCTCAACCCCATAACCCCCCAAAAAAATCTGTAAGATCACATTTTGAGAGAAAATAAAAAAATGAGTGATGAGAAAATAAAGAGAGAAAATGAGGGAAAAAGAGAAAATGAGAGAAGAAAAGAATTAGAGAGTAAAGAAAAATCAAGAGGGGAAAAAGATTTGAGAGGAGAGAAAAGTGTGATGTTGGAAAAAAAGAGTGAGGTAAAGGAATATTTGATTTTTTAGCAAAACCTTTTATTACTTATGTACAAAGAGGTGACATTGAACACTAACAACTTAACATCTCATTTTCCAAATGTTTTTGAGTCTTTGTTGTAGAAATTTTAAGATGTGTTTCCCAAAGAGGTTCCACCCGGTTTTCCTCCCATTAGAGTTATTGAGCATCAAATTGACCTCATACCTAGAGAATCACTACTGAACTTCCCTGCATATCGCACCAACCCAGAAGAGACAAAATAAATTCAAATACAAGTTCAAGAGTTGTTGGATATGGGATATATTAGAGAGAGTCTTAGTCCTTGTTCTGTACTGGTGCTTCTAGTACCAAAGAAGTATGGAACATGGATAATGTTCATTGACTACAAATCCATCAATAACATCACAGTTAGGTATCATCATACTATCCCTAGGTTAGATGATATGCTATATGAATTAAATAGTTCAAATATTTTCTCAAAAATTGACTTAAGAAGTGGCTACCATCAAATTAGGATGAAAGAAGGAGATGAGTGGAAAACTACATTTAAGACAAAACATGGACTTTACGAATGGTTAGTCATTCCCTTTAGTCTCACCAATGTACCTAGCACATTTATGAGGCTAATTAATCATGTCTTATGTGCATATATTGGAAATTTTTTGGTATTTTACTTTGATGAAATTTTGGTTTACAGTAGAAACTTGCATGAACATTTAGATCAGTCAAGAAAAGTCCTAGAGGTGTTAAGGAAGGAAAACCTATTTGGAAACATAAATAAGTGTGAATTTTGTCTTGATAAGATTATTTCCTTGAATTCATTATGACTAGTAATGGAGTTGAAGTCGACATTGAGAAGATCAAAGTAATACAAGAATGACCAACTCTAACCTCCGTTGGATAGGTAAGAGGTTTTCACGGGCTTGCTAGTTTTTATAGTAGTTTTTTGAAGGACTTCAGCACATTAGAAACACCATTGAATGAGTTGAAAAAGAAGAATGTTCCTTTCAAATGGAGGATAACTCAAGATAATGCTTTCCATGATTTTAAGGATTGACTCACCCATTCCCCTCTACTTGCACTCCCAGAATTTGGTAAGACCTTTTAGATTGAATGAGATGAAAGTGGAATTGGTATTGGTGGAGTACTCATGAAGGAAGGTAAGCCTATTGATTATTTTAGTGAGAAGTTAAATGGACCAAATCTAAACTATGATACATATGATAAATAGTTTCATGCATTTTTTAGAGTAATAGAGACATGGAATTAATATCTTTGGAAAAAATAATTTGTGATCCATTCTAATCACAAGGCTATTAAGTACCTTAGGAGCCAAAATAAACTAAATAGAAGACAAGATAGATGGATGGAATTTTTTGAATCATTTCCATATGTCATCAAGAATAAAAAGGATAAAGAAAATATTGTGGCGGATTCACTTTTATGTAGATATTCTTTTTTATCCTTGTTGGATTAAAAAATACTTAGTTTTGAATGAATTAAGGATTTATATTCTATAGATAGTGATTTTAGTGAACCATATGGACATTTTAAACCTGGAGTTAATTGGGAATTTTTTTATTTACATGATGGATTCTTATTTCGAATTGATAAGCTTTATATTCCAAATTTCTCTATCCATTTACTTTTACTAAAGGAGTCACATTCTGGTGGGTTAATGGGACATTTTGGTGTTGAAAAAAACTGTAAGTGTTCTTAGTGAGCATTTTTATTGGACTAGGATATCTAGAGATGTTGAAACATTTGTGGGAAAGTGCATTGTTTTCTATAAATCCAAATCTAAATTGAACCCACATGGATTATATATTCCTCTACCAATCTCCAAAAACCCTTGGGAGGATATATCAATGGAATTTATTATGGAGTTACCAAGGACCAAGAGGGGGATAGATTCCATTTTTTGTTGTGGTGTATTAGTTTTCTAAAATGGAACTTTTTATTCCTTGTCACAAAACAGATGATTCCACTAACATTGCAACACTTTTTCTTTCAGTAAGTAGTCATACTCCATGGAATGCCAAGGAAAATTATGTCAGATCAAGACACAAAATTCCTTAGTAACTTTTGGAAGACATTGGGGAGAAAACTGGGTACAAAGTTACTATTTTACACTACTTTTAATCTAAAAAATGATGGGAAAATGGAGGTGGTGAATCATACACTATCATCCCTTCTATGAACAATTTTAAAGAAGAATCTCAAGAATTGAGAAGATTATCTTCCACATGTGGAATTCACATATAATAGGGCCAAGCACTCCACTACTCAATATTTTGTATTCGAAATTGTTTATGGTTTTCACCCTCTTACCCTTATTGATATAGTTCCTTTGACTTTACATAAATCAACTAATATGGATGTGAAAGGGCATGCTGAATTCATCAAACAATTCCATGAAAAGGAAAGGAAAAATATCGAGAAGATGACCCAGAAATATGTTGATCGTGCAAGCAAGGGTCGCAAACAAGTGTTGTTCAAGCTTGGGGACTTATTCTGGATTCATATGCAAAAGGAGAGAATTTCTGACAAGAAGAAATCAAAATTCATGCCACAAGAAGACAGACCTTTCCGAGTGCTTGAGAAGATTAAAAAAATTCTTACAAGATATATTTTCTAGGTAAGTATGGTGTAAGTGCCACTTTCAATGTTTCTGATCTTTCTCCTTTTTGGGTTCAAAGGATGAAGATTTAAGGATGAATTCTTTTCAAGAAGGGTAGGATGATGGGAACCATATCAAAGGCACCAAGTCAATTGCCCGAGTGGAGGATTTGGATTTGTAAGGCCTGATGATGTGTGGGAGATTAAAGAGGTTGAATGCAATAATGGATTCTCATCTTGTTTCATTAAAGGCCCAATGGATCTTTCCTTACATGGATAGAGAAAATGGTTATATTATCTCACTTATTCAATCCCAAATATGATGTTTATAGTTTTTCCCACATGGTTGCACAAATTTTAGAAGCCTTAACCACATAGAGAATTCTAGAATGGCATCTTTGGACACCAAAGTCAAATCCAGTGGGCTAGGTACTCAAAGTCAAATCTAGTGGGTTATGGGTGGAAAGGCATGTGCTACTTTTTCCAAAAGTCTTTGTTAGAATTTATCTTTTTTACTTTAAGGGGACAAAGTAGATTTAGCCTTTATGACTTTAGGGTATTAGTCCCTTGACTATTATATCACCCCTTGTCTATAAATAGCCACCCCATGACATTGTATTTTCATTCAATATTTTATTGAGAGATTATGCTTTGTTTATCTCCATTGAGTAAGGATTTTCTCAATTTTCCCCCTTTCTCTTGTGAATTCTTGCCTTGTCAATATACAATTTAGATTGGTGATCCAAGATCAGAAATCCCCCAATTCTATGCCTCAACCTAAGTGCGTTATTGTGTGGATTTCCTATTACATCCCTCTCTTGAGTGTGTTGTCTAAGTAGTAGTTCACGATTCTTATAAAGTTTATTGACTACTTGCATCTGCTATCCATACCCATCATCCGCCTATTTTCCCCAAACCACATCCTTCATCCGCCACCCTACATCATGAAGATCAGGCCACCCTGTGCATGTCACATCACCATACTATACACATGATGAAATTCTATAAAAACTCTCAGGGAAAGGATCAAGATAACATGCCCTAATGAACTTGTCCAAGCTAAAGTGGATAAGGGCTCCTAGATTTCTTTGAAGAATTACATAGCCTATATTAAGAGTACATAGCGTGTCCCATCGACACTGATTTCTACCCATGTAACACGGACCATGCCTTTGTCCATTTCTGAGTACATGACGCGTGGCCCTTCACATGGTGTGTGGATCCACATGGTCTCTAGGGCGTATACCACCTATACATTTTGATCTTCTTGCTAGGGTGTACACAATGTGTAACGCCACCTGGATACATGGGTGTGTACACCCTGTACACACTGATCTAATCATCAAGTGTTACACGATGTATGACCAAGTCATAAAGTGTGTGACCGAGTCCCAAAGTGTGTGATATTTATCTTTATGCCAAAACCCTAGTACTGCACCAAGGGGGGCATGTAATTCTAAATTACACGACGTGTAACCCAAGATTTTCCAGAATACTAGATCCATTCACACATCATCACCCACACCTACTAATATTAATGGATCTATTGTAAACCTTGATGAAGGACACAAATATATATCTATGTGAGTCCTTCATTGTCAGTGGCTAGATTGAGGCCAATTTCATTGATTAGGAAACAACCACCATCGCATCTCATCGCCACTACATGCCCTTCTCAAACCGGGGGTCTCAAATCCATCCTCGATCCATCATCACCATTATCACAACTCAATATCACAATCTATCCAATCTCGAATATGCGATATCAATCTGTTTAACCAAGAAACATGTGCACAACAATTGATTATCCTATATTTTTTGAACCACCAGCCAAAATGAATGATGAAAATGAATGAATGAAGAATGGTTGGAGAAAACCAAGGAAAAAATGAGTGGAGAAAACCTCAGATATTTTCGGGTTGTCCTTGATTTGTTTCTATTATAAAAATTAATGAAGATTCAAAATAAATAGACAGTTTCTCCCAAATTCCCTGTAAATAAACCTGTACTCGCAATACGATCAATCCACAAATCAATATGTTGGTTTATTGATTCAAATTCATTATAGGATAATAAAACATGAATTTATGGATGATAGAGAATGAATAAATCCATATCAAACAAACATCTTAACCCGATATGGATCGATGGATGATGAAGAATGAATATACATCATTTTTGTTGGGGAGATCCTTGAATTTTGGTAGCACGATGATCCTCAATCTCATTCTGATCCAATATTGTGCATTAAGAACACTTTTCCCCAATGATCCTATAGGTCTATAGGGTTAAATGAACAACCCTAAGATATCCTCATAACCATGAATTTATATAGGATTTTAGGTCATTATGTCAAAGAAAATAAAATAAATAAATAAATAAATTTATTTTATTATTTATGTATGTGATGGATTTTAACCAAAAATATGATGCCAACAAAGTTTATGTCACACCTAAGGTAAAGATCAATCTCTGAGCTCAAAAACAACCTCAAATTTTTGATCCAAACTTCTATTTAATATTTATTTTACTTTTTTAGGAAAAATATTCATGAGTGATATTAAATATATTTAATATAATCCAAAAATTAATTTTGGGCTCACCAGGACTTGAAATCTCATGTCGTCTCAGCACCTAGCTCAAAAAATAATCTATAAAATATTCCAAAGTAATACATGGAAAAATTAGAGTCATTACATTCTCCCCACCTTGGTGATTTATATCCCAAAAATCCAAAACAAAAAGATACATAAAGTGATGTGGGTACTGAGCATGCATCTAGGTCTCCCGCTCTTAGGTACTCTTTTGAAGATTCCTATACTTCCACTAGACACGCAAAAAAGGAATCGCTTACCCACAAAGGATTCTATCCTTCTAATCCTCAAAATCTACTATAAACTCTACAAAAATAGCTCTATCCTCAATGTCTAGCTTTCACCAGTCGATAACATGCGAGGGGTTGTGCATGTACCTCATAAACTACAACATGTGAAAGATGTTGTGTACCCAGTCTAACTATGGTGGTATAGCTAAGAGGTACACCACCTCACCAACTCTATATAGAAACTAGAAAGATACAATGAATCTTAGAGACAATTTATCACCTTGACCAAATCTATACAACCCATTTTGAGGTGAGACCTTCAGGAACACATGGTCTCACTACTCTAACTCCAAAGGCCTTCTTCATCGGTCCACATAGGCTTTCTGATCGATATGTGTAGTCCTCATCTGCTCCTAGATGATCTGCACCTTGTCTATAGTAGATCTCACTAACTCTGGATCCATAAGTGCTAACTCTCTTAGGTTGGTCTAGAATAGCAGAGACCTACAAGGTCACCCATACAAGGCCCCTAATGGTTCTATACCGATGGTGGAATGATAGATTTTTCTGTAGACAAACTCCACCAATGGTAGGTGATCCACTCAACTACGACCAAAGTTTAACATGCATGACCGTAGCATCTCCTCTAGAACCTGAATAGTATGCTTAGTCTGGCTATCGATCTGGGGGTTAAAATCTGTGTTTAAATGAAATTGAGTCCCAAAGGATTCCTAGAATCGCTTCCATAACAGATATATTAAACAAGCATCATGTTCAAAAATGATTTTTGAGGGACCACTATGGAGATAGACTATATATTGCATGTACAAGCATCCCAATCTCTCTACTAAAATCTACTCTCAAATAGATGGGAAGTGGTCCAACTTGGTGAGTTAGTATATGATCACCCAGATGGAATCACATCCTTTGGATGTATGTGGTAACCCTGCCATGAAGACCATGGATATCCCATCCCACTACCACTCTTTCACCTTAAGGGGTTGAGCTAAATCTATTGGAACCTGGTTCTTATCCTTACTTACTAAAAAGTAAGGCATCAAGAGACAAACGTTATAAAAAATCTATTCATCCATAGCCATTAGAACTACTGTTGAAGGTCATGAGACATCTTCGAAACACTTGGATATACCATTAATGGTGAAGTATGAAACTTTCTCAGAACCTCATCTATTATCAGATCTCATGACATCATCCATAATATAAAAAGAACTACATACTCCCCAACTTCATAAAATTTATTAGGATCATGTATAGTGGATATCTACTTATGTAGGGTCTCATAGAATACATCTCTAAGTTTTTATTATTTGACTCACTGTAAAAGAGGAGGGATAAAAACCATCAACTAGAGGTAAGATAATTTATTCCCACCCATGAGGGATAACTGTAATGAGGTCAAATACTATGATGCCTCACTTAGTAGATGTGAACAAGATATCCTACTAAGATAATCACCTTCCATTTTATACTTCCCAGGAGTATAGACAATCACAAATTCATAATCATGGAGGAACTCTAGCCATCACCTCTATCTCAAGTTAAGTTCCTTCTAAAATAAGATATACTTGAGACTCTTGGGGTCATAATAGATGATAAAATTCTCACCCATAAGGTATTATTTCCACATATTTAATGTGAAGACTATTATTGGTATCTCAAGATCATGGGTCACATAGTTCTTCTCATGTGGTCGCAACTGACATGAACCATAGGCAATAACCACCCACCTTTGCATCATAACACAACCAAGAATGATCCCTAATTCATTACAGAACACTATGTACTCAACACCCTCCTCCCAAAATATCATTATGGGAGTGCTCTTTAATCTCTACCTCAACACCTGAAAATCATGTCAAAACCTCTCTTCCCACATGAAAGGCTTCCAATTTTGGTTCAAAGATATCAAGTTAGCTAATATCCTGGAGAAATTAGGTATGAATATTTGATAGTATCCTAACAAACCAATTAAAATTCACACCTCCATCACACTATTAGTTGTCTTCCAAGATAATAATAACATGACCTTTTCTAGTCCACTACCACACCATTTGCTGAGATAACATATCACATAAAGCAGACCTTCTGAATCAAAAAATGGCACTTTGAGATATTTTTGTAAAGATGGTGCTATCAAAGTACATCCAAGACTATCCTTAAGCATCTCACATGCTCCTACTTAGACACCTATTACACTAGGATATTGTCAATGAAGACTACCAAAAACCATTCTAAGAAAGGCCGAATGATCCGACTCATGACTCCCATGAACACTTCTGGGGAGTTCGTTATATTGAACGACATCACCATGCACTCATAGTGACCATAGAGACATCTTAATTACATCTTCAGTATATCCTCACCACATAATCATAACTAGTGATAGCCTAATCTAAGTTCAATCTTTGAGAACCATCATGTCCCTCTCAACTGGTCAAAGAGGTCATAGATCATCATTAGTGCATACTTGTTTTTTATAGTCACTTTCTTTAGGAGAAAATAATATACACACAACATCAAGATCCCATTTAACTTCTTAGAGAACAACACTGAGGCTGCTATCATGACCCATCCTAATGGGGCCTATTTCATGACTACCCCAAGCCCACCTCCAATAGGCCAGGGGCTAATGACTAGAACTGAGTAGACTTATCCTAAAAAATGGGATGTATTAGCCTAAATTACCTGTACACACACACATATCCAAGCCAAAAATGCTAAAATGTAAAAGCACTAATAAATAATAAATAAAAACCAATATATCCCACAACTAGAGTACAAAAGGAAGTAATGTACAATAAAGTAAATAGGGGAAAAATAAGACCACTAAAAAGAGTCTATAACACAAGTCCAACCTAGAAGTAAAGGTACTAGGACTGCTGTATGAAAGTTGCAGGAACCACTCGGTCTGTCTGGTCTCACTAAGCACTGTCTGGTCTTGGTCCACCTAGGACCCCATCAAGGGTTCGATCATCTGCACAAGACATAACACGTGCGGGAAAAGCCCGTGCATGGGTGAGTATAACAATACTCAGTAGGACATCCCAAAACCACAAAGAAAAACCATAATGGAATACCACAAAGGAATACCACAAAGGAATACCACAAAAGGATACTACAAAGGAATACCATAAAGAAATTCTATGAAGGAATACCACAAAGGAATACCATGAAGGAATACCACAAAGGAACACCACACAGGATTACCATAAATGATTACCACAAAGGAATACCACACAATATTACCAAAAAGGAATACTACACATGATTACCATGAAATAACACCACATAGGATTACCATAAAGGTATTACTATAATGGAATACCACACAAGATTACCACAAAGGAATACCACACAAAATTATCACTAAGGATTGCCACACAAGATTACCATAAAGGAATACCACACAGGATTACCATGAAGGGATTAACATGAAGGAATTACACAGAGGATTACTAAAAAGGATTACCACACAGGAATACCACAAAGGAATACCACACAAGATTACCATGAAGGGATTACCAAAAAGTAATACCACACAAGATTACCACATAGGAATACCCTGAAGGAATACCACATAGGATTACCATGAAGGGATTACCACAAAGGATTATCACATAGGATTACCACCAAGGAATAGTAAAGTCATATCTATATAGGTATATTTCTACAACACATATAATAAGAACATCTAGATATACTCAATACAAGACACAAAGTCTGGAGGTAAACCAAAACAAATTAGTAGCCATAGGATTCTTCTCGAAGCATGCTCGTTCTGGGAGAACTCACTCCTCGAGAGATGATATCATTAGAGACACTCATGAAGAGGTCTATCTTATTTAGTACCCACTCAAAGAGAATTAATTGTTCAAGGAAGAATATGATACATAGAGTGGGGGTTACGCCCAGAACTGATCAGGGGACACCACAGATCACACTCAAAACTGACTGGGGGATACCACATACCCAATATGGATTAACCCACTATGTAGAGGATCAAGACCAAAATAAACAGGGGGATTCTATGGATTACAACCAAAATCAATGGGGGATACCATGTGCCCAATGATGCTACCTACAAGATGGAGGACCAATTCCCTACTCTAGAAGGTTATACTGATTCCATAACTCCACCAGGGGTGATAGAGGATCATGATCCAGTCTCAGAGAGGGATACCAGGCTCTATATGAGACTCGGTCTCTAGAGGGGATTGTAGTCTAGTGATGTGGATGTAATACCATACTGAAAACTCGAGTAAAGGACCAAGGGAAATGATCTCAACCTATATTGGTCAAACTAAAAACTCACCACTTGTCCCAAAATGATCTTCTCATCACTAGGGTCCCAACTCTATAGATGGCTCGTAAAATGGACGTACCATTTGAAAGTTATGAAAGTTAAAAATTTTAAAGGGGGTCACTGGGATTATGGATTGACCACTACAGTCGACCACCCGGACCAGCCGCCTATGGACCAACTGCACATCGATCCAAATTCCACGACTATCACAATCGACCACCCCCCATCCATCATGGACGCGTGGAAACTGGAGCTACCATGACCCACGATCGACCATCGCGGTTGACCATGGTCTAGCTCCAACCCGATCGCCCTTGGTTTGACTCAGCTCGTTGGGTCTGACCTGGATTTTTGGGCCCGATCTACCTGGACCGACCTTCTTTACCTGGGCCCAACCCACTCTTCTTGGGCCTGACCTGCTCTGCCTACGCGGTCCCCTACCAGGCTGCTTCCATCCCACATGGCCATTTTACAAGTCCCACGACCATCACAGGTGGCTTCTCGCCATGTTTCACAGGCTGCTATCTCTGCATCGCCATCACTGTCTCCTGCGGATACTGGTAGCTGCACCTCCACACGTGGCTTCCCTATCATGCACCTCCACCAGTCACTGGTGCCACATCGGTGTTCCCTTCTATGGACCACCGGGCCTCCTCCAATGCCCTAAAAAACCCAATGATTGCTGATATGGGCTTTTCTAGTCATGGTCACTAGATCAACACATTTCATCTTCTAATCTGCTTGCAAAATAGATCAAATCTTCATTCTTTATTATGTTCTAAAGAATGAGAATTTGGGAATCATTCGTCATCTGAATTGATCTATATCTATCGTCACAAATCTTTCATGCTATGATGATCCCAAATCTATAATACCAGATCATTTCACCAAAAATCGGGTGTGCAACGATCTATTAATTGGGTTGTGTCAAGTCATGGGAAAAACGAAGAATGCCCATGATAAATGGTGAATCGGGGGATAAAAACACAAGAACCCAAGAGAAGAACGAACCTTGATGGATTTTCATGTCGATGTTGATCTATCGTTGTTAGAACAAAAACAAAATAAACAAATAATTACAAATATTAACCTCCCATTAAAACCCATCAAAGATAATTCACTTCCCAAAATACACATGATCCGTGAATCAATAAGTTTGTTTATTGATTCATATTCATTTTAGAAATTAAGAACGGGGAAATAAATAATTGAAACACACACCCTAACTCAATTAAGATTACTCACTAATGAAGAACGGTCGACACATCATTATTGTAGGCAAGATCCTTTGAATTCGAGGTGTGTTGGTCATTGATCCACGATCAGTCGCCATCTCCTGAGAGAGAATCCTCAAAGATCTCTTTCCAATGATTCTCCAAGGTTTCCAGGCTTATGAAACTAACTCTAGAAATTCTCCTTAACAATACTTTTAAAGATTTTCAGCCACTTCATCAACAAAATAATTTTTATTAAATTATTTTATTCATGTTATGTCCCGCGATGTATCTTTCACAAACGACCCACAATAACTAAATCTAAGTCACACCTAAGAAAAAAATCACATTATGAATGCATAGGTGGTCTATGATTTACAATCTAAGTCACCATTCATGAGTTATTAGGATTTAAATATAAAATAATTTTATTTAATAATTTTATTTATGTTTACGTCCTTGGTGTCTTTTTATAAAAATGACCCGCACTGACTAAAGTCAGGTCGTGCATAGGGTAAAGCTGCCATTCTAAGCTCAATGATGCCCACAAATTTCTGATCCATGAACCTATTTCAGAGTTATTATAACTTTTTAGGAAAACTACGCATGCCTACTATTAAAATGTTTAATATTTTTCAAAAAACTGTTCTAGGGAAACTGGACCTTAGAATCACACTTCTTCTCAGTGCCTGGTCTCAAAATCAATACATATAATATCTAAAAATAGTACATGGAAAATATGAGATGTTACATTCTCCCCACCTTGGGGCTTTACGTCCTCGAAAGACAAAACAAGTGCTACTCAAACAGATGAGGGTACTGAGTATAAGTATGAGCCACCCACTCCCATGTTCTCTCCTAGATATTCCTGTGCTACCAATGGACACACACCAAGGGAATATATCACCCTTGAAGGATCCTATCCTACCGATCCTCAATCTCCTTCGGGTACTCAGAAAAAGTCGCACCATCCTTGATGTCCAACTCACCCCAGTCGATGAAGTGTGATGAGTCATGCATGTATCTCCTCAGCTGAAACATGTGGAAGATATCATGTACTCGATCTAGCTGTAGTGGTAGAGCCATGTGGTATGACACCTCATCAACTCTACATAGAATCTAGAAAGGGTCGATGAATCTCAAATATAGCTAGGAAGTGGGCCGACTTGGTGAGTTGGTCAATGATCACCAGGATAGCATTGTGTCCCCTAGATGTACAAGGTAATACCTTAAAAAATTCCATTGATATCCCATCCCACTCCCATTCTGTCACCTCAAGGGGTTAAGATAAACCTGTGAGAACCTGGTACTCAGCCTTCACCTGCTGACAAGTAAGCCATTGAGAGACAAACTCTGCAACTCCTTTCTTCATCTCTGGCTACCAAAACTAACATCATAGGTCCTGATGCATCTCCAACACACATGGATGTACCACCAAATGGGATGTATGAAACTCCCTCAGAACCTCCTCCCGCAACGCCATTGGCACTACTATGAATCCAATGAAAATAATGATGTGTTCCCCACCTTTCGAATATCCATCAGGATCATGCCCTATAGATATATGAGAATGTAGGGTATCATAGTAATCATCCCCAATATATGCCCCCCCCGAATCGCTTTAAGAGTGGATGGGTGATAACTATCAACTAGAGGTAATATTCTTCATCTCCATCCACAAAGGATAACCGCAACGAGGCCAACTAATTTGATGCCTTGTTCAAAAACTACAAACTAAATCTCCTACTGAGAGAATCTGCCACCATGTTCCCCTTCCCAAGAGTATAGATAATCTCAAAGTCATAGTCTTGGAGGAACTCTAGCCAAAAAATCTATCTCAACATTTTCTAGATCCACTGTAACTCCGTCACCACTTTAGAAAATTGAGAACTCATAACATCCACTACACCGAGGGTTGGGCTAACCAATTGATGAGTAATCGGATGCACCCTCCTATATGTGAGTCCATCCTATGATGCATGGGTTTTCTTTTCTCCAATAAGGAAAAAATCATTCCACCACTATAGACACACCACACTCTTCACCTAAAACAGTCAATATTAGCATGAACTATAGATAACTAGTCCATACCAAGAATGATTTCAAAAGGACTTGACACCGCTACCAAGAAATCCCAACCAAAAATATCACTTCTAAGAGTTATATAAAAATTTCATCACCAGTGCATGATCATTAGTTATCCTATAGTAAGAGTCTCCAAATGTGAGGGTTAATCCAATGGTTCAACCAGAATTTTTGAGTCTCAAACAAGATCTGTGGAAAGAAAACAATGACTAACACCTGTGTTTATCGATACAGAAGATAAAGTAGAAAATAAATAAATCAAACCTTCAATCATTCCTAGATCCCTTGGGTAATATTACTCAATCAAATGCATCTATAACTTCCCCTTTCCTCCAGCTCCTTGAGCCTGGTGTGGACCACCTGGGGGTGGTGGTTGTAACATGTTGAAACGTCAACCGCATCCTACTTCTCTCCCAACTCCTCTGCCATTTCTACGGTGATACAGATCTATATAATCTTGTCACTATCTCTACCTCAGTTATTTATCCATAGTATACCTATTATTAGTATGATAGGTTGGAAAATCTCAGTCCATATGTCCCCTACAGTCACATGAATAGAACCGCCTCTCTCTAGGTTGACTGAACCCATTCTATGAGCCTTAAATTACAGATCCTCTATCCCAGGACCTCCTCTTGAGGTGTATCACACGTCCAAGTCCCTGAGAATAACATATAATCCCTTTTTATGAGGTCTATTCTCCTTCTTGTTCACTGTTGAAAATCATTGGCTGTATTAGCTTAGCCAAGAAACTTTCGACCACCAAAGTTTGATCAAGAAACCCAGTATAAGTAGGAATAATATAAGGGATAACACATGCTCAGATGTACCTTCACAAACCTCACTCAAAGGTCTGATCCCTAAATTAGAGATCATGTATCATATCTATCGACTACCTGGAGAGGTTGGTATACCTTGATGAATACTTAAATACCAATATTTCATTCTGTAGGAGCTTTAGAAGCTTCTTGATACATATAGCCCTTAGATTATAAGGTGATAACTCCTATCTAAAATGGTTCTAAAACTCTTTCCATGGAAGATTCACCTCATCGTAATATTGGGTAACCAAATGCCACCATCGCCCTGCTGAGCCATGTAGAAGGCTCGCTGTCAGGACCACCATATGATCTTCTAGTGTCCTGACTAGATGGAATACTCAGGTTACAGCCTCAAGCCATTCCCTAGCTTCCTTTGTGTCAAACTCACATAGGAACCTAATGGGTATCTTCTGTTGAAACTCATGAAGTTCACTCAACCTGCGTACCTCATCCGCTGGTACTACGAGTACCATGTTCTACTCTACAGGTGGTGGTATGGCCAGTTCACCATCTAGAGGTGCTATCTCTAGTAAAAATCCCTATACCAATGCCTCTTCACCTGGTGGATCATCCTCGTGATCACGTAGTCGAATCCTAGATGGATTTCTATGTGCAAACATCCTGAAATAAAACAAGATGTACCATGGTCAATTGAGTATATCTTGAGAGATGACTCAAGAAGGACATGGAATACACAACCATTCCTATATGATGCATGTACCATTATTTTCCCATGTAACCAGTTATTTCATGTACTGAGTAAAAAATCAGGTAACCAGAGTCCTGGTGTATGTATACATTGGCCACCGCACCAACACTAGAATCCCTGGCCTAAAATCCGAACTTGAAACACTTAAAACTGTTTCCCCAAAGCAATATCACAAACTCCTGACCCTAAAGTAGAACTGACCTCCTCTGATACCACTTTGTCATGACCCATCCTAGAGGGGCCCATTCTGTGACTACCCCATGTCCAATATGCACTCACACATCTCCAAGCCATAAATGATGAAATGTAAAAACACTAAGTAAAAAATGCAAGTAAACCACTATATCCCACAACTAGAGTACGACATGAAGTAAAGTAAAGTAAAGTAAATAGGGAAAAAAACAAGCCCACAAAAAAGAGTTTGTAACACAAGTTCAACCTAGAAGTAAAGGTACTAAGACTATTATCTGAAATCCATAGGAACACCTTGGTCTATCTGGTCTCACTAAGCATGGTCTGGTCCTAGTCCGCCTAGGACTCCGTCAATGAGTCAATCATCTGCACAAGACACCACACGTGTGGGCAAAGACCATGAAAGGGTGAGTATAATAATACTCAATAGGACACCCAAAAATCACAAAGTAATGACACACATGAATATCACAAATAATACCACAAAGGGATACCACAAATGAATTCCACAAAGAAATACCACAAAAGAATACTATCAAGGAATACCACAAATGAATACCATGAAGGAATACCACCAAGGAATACCAAATAGGATTACCACAAAGGATTACCACAAAGGAATACCATATAGGATTACCACAAAGAAATACCACACAAGATTACCATGAAGGAATACCACACATAATTACCATGAAGGGGTTACCAAAAAGGAATACCATGTATGATTTCCACAAAGGAATACAACACATGATTTCCACAAAGGATTACCACACATGATTACCACGAAGGAATATCACACAAGATTAATATAAAGGGATTACTAGAAATGAATACAACACAAGATTACTACAAAGGATTACCACACATGAATACCATGAAGGAATACCACACAAGATTACCATAAAGGTATTACCACAAAGGAATACCACATAGTATTACCACAAATTATTACCACATAGGAATACCATGAAAGAATAACACACAAGATTACCATGGAGGGATTCCACAAAGGAATACCACACATGATTACCACAAAAGAATAGTACAGTTAGCTCTACACAGGTGTATGTCTACAGAACATATAACAAGAACATCTAGACATATTTAATCCAAGACACAAAGTCTAGAGGTAAGCCACTACCAATTACCAACCATAGGATTCTTCTCGAAGCATGCTAATTTTGGGAGAACTCACTCCTAGAGCCATGATATAATCAGAGACACTCACGAAGAGGTCAAGCTCATTTGGGACCTACCCAAAGAGAATGCATTGGTCAAGGAAGACTATGATACACAGAGTGGGGTTTATGCCCAAAACTAACTGAGGGATACCACGTACCCAATCTAGATCAACTCGCTACGTAGGGGATCATGCCCAGAACAAACTGGGGGATGTCATAGATCATGCCA
Source organism: Viscum album (assembly GCA_963277665.1). NCBI lineage: Eukaryota > Viridiplantae > Streptophyta > Magnoliopsida > Santalales > Viscaceae > Viscum > Viscum album. The sequence goes on along the minus strand of OY728147.1, from coordinate 2,017,031,990 downwards.
GACTTACTGGGGCATACCATGTACCCAATTATTGACCCACTAGATATAGGACCAATTCCCTTCTCTTAGATGTTACACCGATTCTATAACTCCACTAAGGGTGATAGAGGATCATGCTCCAGTCTCGAGGAGGGATACCAGACTCCATCTAAGACTCGACCTCTAGAGGGGATTACAGTCTAGTGATGTAGATGTAATAATATACCAAACCCTTGAAGAAATTACCAAGGTATGCAATCTCAACACATACTGGTCCAAAATAAAAACTCACCACTTGACCTAAAATGACCGTCTCATCACTAGGGTCCCAACTCCGTAAACAGATCATCAAATAGATGTACCATTTGAAATCTATGGTAGTTTGAAATTTTACAGGGGGTTACTGGGCCTGTGGAATGACCAAATAGTTGGTCCACCAACCTTCATGGTCAACCACCCAGACCGACCTCTCATCGACCGACTGCACAGTTGGTTCACCTTCTATGGCTACCATGGTCGACTACCCCCCAGCTGCTGCGGCCATGCGACAACTGGAGCGACTGTGGCTCAATGTCGACTGCCAAGATCAATCGTAGGTTGGATCTAGGCCGGTCATCCCGGGTTCGATCTGGGTCTGACCCATCCTATTTGGTCTGACTTGGTGCACTAGGTTTGACCCATATCACTGGGCCTAACCCGCTCGGCCCGGCCCACCTGGACCGACCCTCTTCGGTTGGGCTCGACCTGGTCTGCCTACATCTTTGCCCGCCGCACTACTGCCACCCCACACAACCTTCCTCCATGTACCATGACCATCATACATGGCTGGCCGCCACATTCCATGTCCCGCTACCTTCGTGTCACTATCTCCATCTCCCATGACCACCACTGGATGCAAGCAGCTCCGCCAACGCACGCTGCCACCGGTCGCCAATGCCGTGCCAATGGTCCCTCCCATGGACCACTGAGCATCCTCCAATGCCCAAAAAGCTAAAAAATTGTATATTCAAAGTCTTAGAGTTATTATATCACTAGATTAACATATTTCATCTTCCGATCTACTCACAAAATGGATCAAATTGTCATTATTCGTTATGTGCCAAAGAATGCTAAAGAACATGAATTCAGGAATCATTCATTGTCCAAATCACTCCATATCTATCATCACACCTCTATTGTGCCATGCCGATCCTAGATATATGATATCAGATCGTTACACCAAGAATCGGGTGCTCAAAGATTGATTGATTGGGATATTTTGAGTTGCGGGCCAAACAAAGAACGCCCGTGATGATGATGAATCAGGAGAGAAAAGCACAAGAACCCAAGAGAAGAATGAACCTTGATTGATTTTCATGTCGATCTTGATCCATCGCCATTTTAAAGAAAATTAAATAAACAAATAATCACAAAGCTTAATCTCCCATTAAAACCCTGCAAAGATAATTCCCTTCCTGCGATACACACAATTTGTGAATCAATCATTTTATTGATTGATTCACATTAATTGTAGAAATTAAGAATGGGTAAATAAACAATTGAAACACATTACCTACCTTGATTCAGATTTCTTCATGAAAAAGAGTAGTCACCGCATCATTTACATAGGAAAGATCCTTCAAATTCGAGGTGCATCAGTCTTTGATCCATGATCCATCACCGTTGCCTGAGAGAGAATCCTTAAAGATCTCCCTCCAACAGTTCTCCAAGGTTTTTAGGGTTATGAAACTAACCATGGAAATTATCCTTAACAATAATTTTAAATATTATGAGCTGCTGCATCAACAAAATAATTCTCATTAAATTATTTTATTCCCATTACGTCCCACAATAACTTTTTCACAAACAACCCAAGCTGAGTAAAGTTAAGTCGTACCTAGGGAAAACACCACATTAATAACTCAATGATGGTCTTATATTTACAATATGAGTCACCATTCATGTGTTATTAGGATTTGAAAATAAAATAATTTTATTTAATAATTTTATTTACGATTACATATTTGGTGAATTTTTATACAGATGACCCACACCGACCAAATTTAGGTCAATCTTAGGGTATAATCTCTATTATACACTCAAAGGTGCCCATAAATTTCTGATTTGGGTACCCATTTAAGAGTTATTCCACTTTTTTTAGGAAAACCATGCACGCATGTTATTAAAATGTTTAATATTTTTCAACAATTGTTCTGGGAACACCAGGCCTCAGAATCACACGTCGTCTTAGTGCCTGGTCTCGAAATAAATCCATTTAATATCTAAAAATAGTACATGGAAATTATAAAATGTTATAGATACCCAGAAGTAAACACTGGGTCTTATAAAGACCTTCCTTTATAAGTCCTCCAACTTTACCCTCAGCTTGTGAATCTCTTTAGGAGCCATCCGATATGAGGGAAAAAATATAGAGGCTATCTTGGGGGATTAGGTCAATTCAAAATTATATCTTTCGATGGGGTGGTAAGCCTAGAAAGTAGTTAGAAAATATGTCCTCGTACTCCACCATCACTATGGGAAATTGAGAACTCATATCATCCCTCACACCAAGGGTTATGCTATCCAACTAGAGTGTAATCGGATGTACCCTCCTATACATGAATCCATACTACTCTTCTTGGGTTTACTTTTCACCCATAAAGGAAAACCTTGTCCCATCATTGTAGACACACCACATAATCTTCCTAAAATCATCTATCTTGGCATAAAATATGGGTAACCAATCCATAACTAAGATGACATCGTAAGGCCTCATCAATGATACAAAGATATCCCAAAAGAAACCTTCACCTCTAAGACTCAGTTCACACCTTCGAAATAAGTGTGTGATCACTAAGTCACCTCTAATAAAAGTCTCCAAGCATAATGGTAGAGCCAATGGCTCAAACAAAATCTTTAAGTCACAAACCCGAGAAGTGAAAAGAATTGAATGAATCACACCTATGTCTATCAATATTAAATCTATGGTATAAAAGAAATAACCACCTTGTATCAACCCTGGAGAATTTGGGAAATAATCCTCAACTACCTGCAGTTTCCCTCACCCCTATCCCCCAGCTCCCTAAGCCTAGTACGGACCACCTAGGGGTGGTGGTGGAAAAAAGTCATAACATCTTCTACCTCCAACTGCTCTCCCATGTCCACTTCCATACTCTATGCCCTATACCTGATCTACCCATTGTATCTATCTTGGTGAATGATCCACTATCTCTCTATCAGCTTCACATTGTGTTGAACAATCTTATGCAATATTTCCTTGGTCATCATAAGAGTACCACCACCAATCTATTGGCCGACTAGATCCTTCTTGTGTGCCCTGAACTATAGACCCTATGTCATGGGATTGACTCTTGAAATGAATCACACATCTAGGTCCCTATGTGTGTCATTAGATCCCTACTACTAAAGTATTAGCTGCTATCTTTCCACTGTCGAAACCAGCTATCTACGATTTCTCATACAGAAAACTCTTAACCACTAAATAATGATCCAGCACCCCAGCATTGGTAGGAATTAATAGAGGTATCACACTAGATCAGATGTCTCTACATAGTCATATATCGAAGGTATGATCTTAAATGAACTGATCACATACCATATCCATCGAGTTCCATGATAGGTTGGTGAACCTCAATGAATACTCATCCATAATCATACTGGACTGTTGAAGCTGTAGAAGCTGCTGGATGCACACAAACCTCAACATAGCTGAAGAAAAATCCTATCTGAAAAGGGGCTAAAACTCTAACCATGTAAGAGTCACCACATCATATGATTAGGTAACTGAGCCCCACCATCATCCTATAGAGCCATGGAGAAGGATTACTTCTAGGACCACCATCTGGTCTATAGGTGTATTGATTAGATTGAAGACTCGTGTCACTACCTCAAGAAAATCCTCAGCCACCTGTGGGCCTAGATCGCCCCTGAACATGAGTGGTCACTAACACTAAAATTCATGAAGCTTGTGTAACCTGTGTATCTCATCCACTGGCACTACCGGTACCATCTGCTTCTAAATAGGTGGTAGTCAAACTTGTTCACCACTTAGAGGTAACACAACCTGAAAAGGTCCTTGTATCAAAGCCTCATCATCAAGTTAATCATCCTCATGATAATGATACTAAATCCAATATAGAAAACATCATAGATGCATCATGTGAAGTAGAAAATATATACCATAGTCAATGAGTATATTTAGATATCTGACTCAAGATGGACATGAAAACCACAACCCATTCTTATATGATGCATGTACCAAAGTTTTCTATATAACCAATGTATACATGTACTGAGTCAAAAAGTAGGTTATCAGAGTCATGGTTTACTAAAACATCATCCTCCAGACCAACACTGGAGTCTATAGACTGAGTGATGAACTCAAAACACATAACACTATTTCCATAAAATCCAAACCAATATCTTAGACTTTGGTATTATAATAGAACCAAAAATTCTAATACTACTCTATCATGAGCTGACCCAACAGGGCTTGAGCCACAACTACCCTAAGCTCACCTCCAATTGTCAAGGGGATTGTGACTAGAACTAAGTAGGAATATCACATACATGGGATGCCTTAGCCTAATTCACCATGTGCACACACACATATCCAATCCCATAGAATAATGAAATGTAAAACAACTGATAACCATGCATGCATATATCTAAAATCACACCATCAGGGTATGACTACACAATACTGGAAAGAAAGTTCCAAATACAATCCTAACAAATAAAACTGAGAACAAGTCCAACCTATGAAGTAGGAGAGGACAACTGTCAATGAAACCACCAAAACACACCTCATTCAGTCTGACTCACTAAGCTCTACCTGATCCTGGTTCCACTAGGAGTCTATTAAAAGGCTGATCTTCTGTATGAGACACAACATATGTGGGAAAATCCCATGCAGACATGAGTATAACAATATCCAGTAGGACACCCTTAAATCATTAAGTATATAGAATCAAGAATAATATTTATCTCATCACAGGGATATGTCAACAACATACATAACAATAATATCTAGATATACTCATATTACACACATATTCTCAAGGTAATATCACAACCGTAAATCCAAATTAGGATTCCTACTCAATGAATCCACATAAAACTCATCTGGGAGAACACACTCCATGAGTAAGATAACACTAATGATATCTGTCTGAGAGGCTTCAATCATCAGGTCTCACCATAAGAAATACAAACTAGTATTATGAATAAATATATACATAGATGGGGATCACACCCACGCCCATGGGGTATACCAACAACCCAAAATCAATTAACCCACTATATAGAGGATTGACACCCACGTAGTGTTGGTCACAATGATACCAAGAATCCCACCTAGGATAGTGATGATGATAGATGATCTCACATTGAGCCTCATGAAAGGATTCTAACAACTCTATACAAGACTGAAGTTCCTCATAGGGGATCACTATCCTTTTCACAAGATGCAATTCCATAAAAACTCTCTAAGAAAGGATCAAGGGAATGTACCCTACTGAACTTTTCCAAGATAAAGAGGACAAGGGATCTAAGACTTCTTTAAATATGTACATGGAATGTACTGCGAGTACATTATGTGTCCCTTTGGAACCAATTATACCCATTTAACATATCCTATTCCCATTCCCGTGTTTGAGTACATAGAGTGTGTCCCTCCACATGGTGCATGGAGCCATACAGTCTTTAGGGCATCTACCACTTGAAAATGCTAAGCTTATTACCAGGGTGTACATGATGTGTTTCCTAACCCACATATTGTGTAACTCCACCCATCTACCTAGGCGTATACTTCATGTACATGCCAAGATAATCGACAAGGGTCACACGGTGTGTGACCAAGTCACACAACGTGTGATATTTACCTCTGAAAAAATCCTAGCACCGCACTAGGGGGTCTCGCATGATGTGTAATTATGGATTACATGCCATGTAACCTGGAATTTTCCATAATCTCAGATCCATTCACACAACATCACCCATGCCTCCTGATATTTGTAGATTTACAAAAAACCTCACTGAAGAACATGGATCTTGATCCATATGAGTTCTTCATCATCATTGGTCAGATTCTAGATATATTTCCAATTGGTAAAAGACCACTGTTGCTTCTTATCACCACCAAATGCCCCCGCTTGAATCAAGAGTCTCAAATCCATCCTTGATTCATCATCACCATCATCACAGCTCGATCCCATCATCGATACAAGCCCATATCTTTAATATCAATCCACTTCACCAAGAATTGGGTGCTCAATGAATGATTATCCAGTATTTTTCAAACCAATAACATTTTAGTGTCAAGTGTAAAATATAATCACTGGAAGATGATTTCCCATCACCTAAACCACTAAATATATAAAATATGTAATGTAACATTAGTTTTAAAACCAAAACAAACTTTAAAACACCATTTAAAGTCAAAGTACCAAACAATGTTCTATGTAAATATATAATAGAATTATGTCCCGCCATAACAGAACAACTTAGCAGATGATTCTCATTCAATGTGAATGGTCCAACTCCTCCTCCAATGCATGTTTGAACACCTACATGCACACCAAAAACTCAAATCCTAAGATCCATCACCCAATAACAATAGTGCCTTTCCCTTACATATAACAACCCAAAATTTTAAAAATGGAATTTCACTACTTATAATTGTTTCATATTGAGTAATTTAATATAAATCACATGCACCACATGATGAAACCAACAACATTTTATTATATTAATTTGAACATTACATCTATAGAATAAATATGGCTATAAAAATTTAACGTATTACAATGGGACAACAATTAAGAAATAAGATAACAATAATTAGAAAATTCATAATCTACTTGATCCCCCAAAATAACCACAATTACAAATAAAATTGCATAAATGAAGAAAAATATCAATAAATAAATATGAATTTTGAAAATGAAAAAATATATATAAATTTGAGATAAAATGGATGTGAATTGTCAAGACCCCCCAAAGATTACCTATCCTGGTTTGACAATGAGAGGACAATGACTACTTAAGTCCCACCTTTAGTAGGCCCCAGGTTTTCGACTAGCACTGAGGTTTCATCATACATACAAATGGGAGACATTACCCTCCAATAAAAAAAATAGAAGAGAGAGATAAGATGAATACACCAATCAACTACTACTTATATATACAAAGTAAAAACCAAGTTGATACATGTAATTTCATACAAAAGGATACAACTAAAAAGGAACTATAGTTATGAAAAAGGTAAACTTGGTAGTGACCATAAACCCCAAAAAACTCCTCAAAACCATGAGCTAGTTTTATCTAACCAAATATTCAACCTGAACATGATAATAAAAAGAACATTTTATATATATGTGGGGTGAGAATAATAGTATACTCAGTAGGATCCCCCATATCCTCTCATGAAAATATAAAGAAATCATACTAAAGCCTAGTTGATAATAAGAAAACCAACTCATCACTTGAATAAATATACCAAGTTATCAACCTCACCATTGCTATCTCTAACCAAGTATTGTATATAAGAGAGAATATAATATAATAATAAATCAAAAAGGGTATCATGATACCACTTACCCCTAGTTTGTATCTATATCCCAATATTTCACCTCTTGATCCTTCTCTCTCCAAAAGAAGTCTACTCGTAGAAATCAGGGATTCTATATCACAACATGCACCTTGTGCATCACATCATCTCGTCATTCCAAAATCACATCTCCATATAGCAACCAAGTAGTTTCTAGGGACCAAAATAACCCATATGACATGTATCATACATAGAGTATTATACCTCAATCCATCATAACCCATACATTGAGGAAGGTACCTCACGCCATCACATCCTATACACATCATACCTATAACAATCTTTTGGATACTATATCCAAAGATACATGTGTGTAACATAACAAAAATACATTAAAACCATTTAAACACATATATGGGAAACTGAACACCATGAATACCATCACATAATACTACCATGAGAAGAGAATAGGTCCAGAGGGGGTTATCATCCATCCATCCTCACCAACCAAGATATTGTGGAACATGCCCTCCTAGAGTCCACTGGGTATTGTTCACCCTAACTGATGTGGGTGAGGTACCATAGGAAAGAAAAAAACATACAAGATATAATATATCTCACAACCACACTATATACATAACATATTCTTAGACTCAACTGCAACTAACTTCTCTAGGACTCCCAACCACCACTATATAGAACTAGATATCTTATAAGCACACTATCATATAAGCAGCTACATTAAAATACTTCATTACTTATGAAATTACAATTTATGTTAATTAATTCATTATCCATTAATTGATATTATTCCATGATACATTATATTATCCAACTTAGTGATGTCTATGGCCTCTAGGCATAATCCAATTGAGTCTATGGTTTCTCAAAATTATCATTTACATTTGAATTCCAACAAGAACCAACCCCATGGGTTAATTTTTTTATTAAACATTATTAAACTTTAAATAATTTCAGGTACTCTAGGAAAACATACTAAGATACCATAAGGGAGATGCAACCAAGCACATCTAGCTTCCTTAAGAAGTAGGGAATGTAATGTTAATTAAACAAATAACTTTTCCATAAAACCATTAAACCGATTCATTAACAAACAAGCATCCCATCATTTTTCATAAAAGAGGGTATAAAAAACTTAATAACATTCCATAATCTATAGTTCCATCATTGAAACCCTCATTATTATCCCGATGCATCCCGCTATCATAGGCGTTAACTACTACCACATAATCCATGATTCCCCACCTATATCTCATCATCAATCCCAGGCTTAGCCATCCCTGATCCATATCACAAGGCTCATATCCATAACACATAGAAGGTAACAAAAAACAATCATAGTGAATAGGGAAAATGGGCCCTAAAAACAAGACATTCTGCCTTTTCATACAAACGAGATCTCATGGCCCCCAATATAAGGCATCTAGCCTTTATGAACAAAAAAACGCTCACTCACCCAAAGATTTATCTTTATCAAACAACCAATTTTTATTCAATATTGTATTAACTTATTAATTATTAATAGGTTACAACTATGGGAAACCTAATACATCATCTATAAGAGGCTATTAAAATATTAAACATGCTCTCTAGAATAAGATTCCAGTTTCAATAAACTTAAGGAAGAAAAATTCTAAAATTAAAATTACTTTTACTATTTTCATAAACAAATTTTACCATATTTATTTTCTTTACCAATTTCATAAATTTAAACATGGTAATCCATAAAATTACAAACATGATAACAAGAATAATATTTAGAAAAAACTATATATCAAAACAAGAGGTAAACCATTATCACAATTCAAAGCAGCAATATGTGATCAATGCAACAACCAAACCATTTTATTTTTTAATATGGTTTAATAATTATTAAGTTAATTTAATTTCCATACAAATGGATAAACCAAGGTAACCTTACAATTTATTATAAATAAAATATAAGAAACAAATCCCCTACCTCAAAATTCTAAATTTTTTGAAACAAAAACAAAATGAGAATGTGAATCTTTGATCACATCCCCCGCAAAGGAACTATGACCCACAAAGAAATCATTCCATGAACACACCAAAAAACAATAATAAAAACTCCATTATAATTATGGAGATAAAAATTAACTCCATGGAAATAATAATGATAGGAAAAAAAGTTCAAAAAGATATAAATCTCTAGGAAAGGGAGATAAAACTCAACTTAGATCACCTCAGACCGATCAAAAGAAGATGTGTATTTCTACTTATTAAAAGGGATTTAATGAACATTAAAAACCACCCTTTTACGCCTAGTGTTTGAGAGGAAAAGGCTAAAGAGAATTTGGTTTTAAGGGTCTTGGAGTATTTATAGATAATGAAATTTTTTAAAGGCCCACCATGTAGCCTCTATGACCACACCACAACCTACTAAAAAATGGGAGGACTACGACAAAATCCATATAGACCATGCCGAAACCCTATAAATAAAAACTATATATAGGTTATAAGGTAAGATCTTATTTAAGAGGATCTTGGAGATAAAACGCAGACCAAATAACCATGCCGCTAAACCCCCTTCTCCAATAGGAGGTCTATGCCACAACCTAACCCAATGGTGCATTTACCCCTAACTTGGCAGCAGCCATCAAAATCCACTACCCTGCAACCTTTTTTCTAATCCATAGCAATGACTAAAAAGGCAGTAGCTCTTTTCCTCCCTTGAGACCCCTTTATGTTACAACATGGATCTCCTACATCACAACCACAATACTTGCAGAATAACACTTCCCTCAACACCACATTCACACCATTTTTGGAAGTGTATCCTCCAATACTCCTCATTTTACAACCAAACACCTTAAAACCTCCTCTAGGTGCATCCAAAACCCAAGACATGAATAGGAAAGGGATACTAGGATCTGAGATCTTACATCAGATACCTATTAAAACATTCTCATCCTCAAGAATTAAAAACCAAACCCAAAGTGAAAGAGAGAGAAAGGGGTTGTCTAAATAGCCACCCCATGAGCTACCACTCAAGGATATCACCATCATAGGAGCTCAAAAATTCCATTAGAGGAATAAGTGTAAAACCATGAAACAATAACAACTATATCTTAAAACACTCTCTCCATGGGAATATACCCCTAAAAAATATCAAGGTACCAATTGAATGGGGTATCAATAGAAAACCCTATCATAAACCAGAAAAGGTCAACATCCACAACTAGCATTACAACAAGAGAAGAGATAAAAATAAAATATCTTGGGGTAATGAACACATAATTACAACTCATGTTCCCAGGTAATCCACTCCATGAAATTATGTCTCCAAAATACATAAACTAGAGGAATAATATACCCAAAAAACATCTTCTTCTAGCGATCATGGATCTCCACAGGATACTCCTAGAAGGTTTCATCATCGTCAAAATTGATATCACCCCAATCGATGAAGTGAGAGTTATTATAAAGATAATTAAGGAGCTATGAAACATGAAAAAAAATCATGTATTTAGTTCATATATGGGGGAAGTTCTATCTGATGCACCATGACCCCAACATGATCCAACACCTCAAAAGGACCAATAAACCATGGAGAAAGCTTACACCCATGAACAAACCTTGACTTACCATGATGAGGAGTCACCTTTAGGAACATATGATCTCTAATATCAAACTCCATAGGTCACATAATATGATTAAAATATTATTTTTGATAATCCTAGGCTTCTTTCATCTTCTCACAAATTATTTGAACCATATTTTTTGTGTTTATCACTAGATCTGGTATGAGAATTTCCAACTATCTGACCCTAGCCCAGCACAATAGAGAACTACAAGGTTTTACATACAAAGACTCAAACAATTACATACCAATAATGAAGTGAAAAATATTTTTGTAAGAAATATTTACCAAGGGAAGGTGCCTTATCTATAAACCTATAAAATTCAGGACACAAGAACACATCATGTCTTCAAGATTCTAGATGGTCCACTATATCTAACCATATGTCTGTGGATGAAATGTAGTGTTAAGGCATAATTGAGATCCAAAATTATTCATGATACCTCTCCAAATCCTAGAGGTAAAATGTGGATCATGATCATATATTATTGTCCTTAGGACTTCGTGGAGTCTCACCAACTCCTCTAGATACTACCTCGACAAAAACTCCACTGAGATAAACTCTTTGGCCACTATGAAATGGATTTATTTCATCAAATGATCCAATATCACCGAAATATAATCAAATCATCCATAAGATTAAGGAGAAACAGCAATGAAGTCTATCAATATATCCTCCCACTTCCACTGAGGAATATATAATGGCTAGAGAAAACCATTAGGAACACAATGATCACCATTTACCTTTTTCTAGACTAAACATCGAGACATAAACTCTAAAACCTCATGGTTCAACCTAGGCCACCAAATCTTCCATCTTAGAGATCAGAAAATCTTTATTATTCTAGGATGAACCACCAAATGTGAGATATGGAACTCATGGAGAACCATATCCCGTATCTCCAAAGGCACACAAATCCTTCCCTAGAATAACACCCTGTTCTATTTATCGTTATAATAACCAATAAGGGAATTACCAAAAAAAAACTTGTTCCCTAAATATGTCCACATTATAATCTCCCAGTTGGGAATACTCCACACAATACACCAAATATGATTGTACTATCATCTAGAAAAGATAACCTCTTCCCCAATCCCATGCCATATCTAGATGTAGCATTGAGATATCTTCCATCTATCTCTAGGAATATCCTTATTTATGCATGACATCACTGTGTGAATTCCTAACAAGAGAATCAGCAACAAAATTTCCATTTACTAGTGTATATAAAATCTAAAAGTTGAAATCTTACAATAATTCCATCCATTTTCACTTATGAAAGTTCAAGTCATGCTGGGAGAAGACATACCTCAGGTTCTTATGATGTATAAAAACCAAAAAAATTATTCTTGATGAGGTAATGTCTAGAGAACTTCATGGAAAACATGACCATATCTAAATCAAGATAATGGGTGGAATAAATAAAATAATGGGTATGTAACATTCTAGACCCATAAAAAATAATTGATCTCTACTACATCAGAAAACAACCCAAAACAAGATGGAAAGCATCATATAAAACCTCAAAATAGACTCCATTTTCTAGAAAAAAGGACTGGAGCACTGACCAAATCCTCCTTCAAGTACTCAAAGATGGACTAAAACCGATAATTCCACAAGAACACTAGATCCTTTATAGTCAATTATTTCATAGGAGTCACAACCTAAGAAAAATCATACAAAAACCTCCTATAGTATCCTACAAGACCAAGGAAACTCTACACCTACACAACATTCTTGGGGGATTCCAAAGATACTATTTATTCTATCTTCAAAGGATCCAAAACTACTACCCATTAGAATAAAACATTCCCCAATAAAAATACTTCATGATCTAAAAAATCACACTTCAATAACTTAAAAAATAACTATTGATGATGAAGAACTCCCAAAATGGAACACAAATTATTTTCATGATCCTCATTAAATATAGTGTACATAGGGATATTTTTGATGAAAAACACCATGAAATTATCCAAGAAATATCTGAACACTACGTTCATTAATCAATTGAACATGGATAGAGAATTCTTTTCACCAAATGACATCAAAACTAACTCATAATTCCTATGATGAAATTGGAAAGAGGTTTTTGGAATATCCCCTACCATTACTCACATATAATAATATCTTGACCTTAGATCAATATTATAGAACCAACTAGATACATTTAACTAATAAAATAATTCATTAATCCAAGGAATAGGATACATGTTCTTCACTATCACCTGATTTAAGTGATGATAATCGATACAAAGACTCACAGTACCATCAACATTATTCAAAAATAAAATTGATGCACCATAAGGTGAATCACTCAAATGAATAAAACTATATTAAAACAGATCATCAATATGTACTATTATATCTTGCAACTTAGAAGGCAATATCCTATATGAAGACATAAATATTGGGGAAGCTCCTGGTTATAGCTCTATCCAAAAAATTTATCCCTCATTAAGGGGAAAATGCTATAATCTCCTCTAGTAATACATCATGACACTCTTCCAAAACCATGGGAAACATCATCAGCTAAACCTATGATGAACTTATCATAATCTCAGTTATTGTAACATCCCAAGTAAGTAATGAATAATAGATATTTTTTTATCTATGTCTATTAATGATTAAGATAGTGTTATAGAGGCTTAAAATGAAAATAAATACAATCTTATGCATGGAATACACTAATATTCTTAAAAGATTGTTTTACTGCCTTTTGATGGAAAACCATTTTTGAATCTATATTTTGACAATTTTATAAACTATATTTGTCAAAATAAACTTATCCTTTATTATTGGGACATCAAAATTTACCTTGTGTGAATTTTTGGTATTTTTCTGACAATGTTCATTTTTTAATGAATAGTGAAAAATACTGCATTTTACATCAAAACTACTTTTTAACCTAATTTATTTATATGATTAGATTATGTTTTGAATTGGTTTTGAAGTGAAATTAGAATAAATTTTTACCATTTTATCCAATGGTGGTCATTGGAATCAATTTCACTTTGAAATTAGACTTAAACTGGTGTCAATCTTTTGATACTTATTGTTTTGTAAAAACACGCTTTTTGCTCTGGCAGCGGGAATTAATTATTAAATTAATTAATGTGACTTATATGATTTGAATTTTGTAAAAAAGACTTCATTTTTGAATTCAGAATATCAAATATAGCTTAGGGTGAATTTTTGGTAATTTTCTGAAAAACTTCAATTTTTGATGAATAGTGAAACCACTAAGTGGTAATCAAGCAAACTGATTTTTCAGTTAAGTGAAAGTTTACCACTAACGTGTATTGAATTTTAAAAATCCGACATACATGGTTGTCATTAGTATGTAAAATGTAGTTCAATGAGATTATAATAATTTTTTGGTGAATAGTAACTTATTAAGTTCTTAATCACGATTAGTGGTAATTAGGGTAGTTTAAGGTATAAATAATACTTTAATAAAATGAAATGACCTAGAAACATGTACCAACCTCATTGGTTGTGTCATGGCCGACCATGACATGCCATGGGTCAACTTGGGGACCCCATGGATCCACTTTTGTTGGAAAATGACATAAATTACTTTTTATTTAATGTTAAAGTGAAAATGACACAAACATAATATGTTTTACGAAAACAATTTTTAAGTGGGTTTATACAAGTCCAAATTTTGATTATAAATATTAATTGGAAAGCTACAAAGATTTCCTACATCATAGTATTTTTTATGATTTTTAGACATTAAATAAATTAAATTATTTATGACATAATAATGATGTAGCGATGACATCATTATTTGACGATTTAAATAAAATGGAATGATAATGAAAAATCTAAAACCTACACATGGCCAAAACCAATTGGAAGAGTGGATTTCGAACCCTTATCACCTTATCCACGAATTATATCAATGTGGGACCTTTTGAAACCGAAAAACATTTTCAAATAAAGTAATATTTCATTACTTTCCAAAAGTGCCCCTCCTCTCCTCTTATAAAAGGCCCCCACCTCTACCTCATTTCACACACTACTCAAGCCTTTGGCTCGGCCAACCCCTGCCCATTTACTCTCTCCACATCCCTCTCCTAATCCTAGAGGATTCCCTTTGGGCAGAATCCTTTCAAAGGGAGCCTTTAGGCTCATATCAAAAGAAGTTACACTTTTTAAGGTAATTCGTTCTCTCATGTTCATTTGTTTTATTTTGATTCTCCAACCCCCTAAACTCTTTTTATTTAATTCTTTTGTAACAACACCAGTATCTTCAATATACTAGGATGTTTTTATATGATTTATTTGAGCTACACTCTCACACAACTACATCAAATGGTTAAAGAACATACGGTTTCTGTGGATGGCGAAATTCTGCCTCCCGAAACGATGATTGTTCAACACTCATTTAACACCTTCAAAGGTGGCCATTATGATGTCACTATTTTTATATATGATATATAATATGTTTATGTTTTCCTTAAGCTTCTGTTTTTTCATTTTGGGCATACCTTTATGGTTTCCATTATGGGTAAACACGATATCTTCATTTTAGGAAGTGCGGACTACCGCCCCCTAAAAGTGATTTGATTCGTTAATACCATATGTGGGATGTGTAAAGGATAAAGTTAATGATATTATATATTTTATTATACTGGAATTATAATATACTCTTATATCATTATGATTCCATTCCAGAAAATACGAAATAGAAATGGAAGTAGCGTTCATGCGTACGTACGGCTTACCGTCTCCATGAACGGTGCATTTCATTTCTTACCTCTAAATGTGATGTAATATTATAAATAATGTATATGCTGAATATATATGATATATATGTTATCCAAAACATTAATATCATTCTGGATATAGCGAACCTTTGACCAAATTAACAACATGTAAGTGTAAGAAGTCTATTTTTGACTTAAAAACCAAATACCGACAAAATAAACATTATTAACTTAACTGATTACATGATGTTCATAACATGGTATAAAAGGAATAATGAACTTGAAAAAGATTCATAAGAAAGGAGAGATTAACTCAAGTTTATTATTCAGGACATTAAAGAACGATCGAGTCAAGTCGGATACGAGGTATGGGACTTCGTCTCAATCTCCTTTCGTTGAGGCATATTTTATTTTATACACAACTTTCTTTTATACGGTGTATAAACCCCTTTGACTTTTACGTTTATTCAAAAGGAATCTTTTTTATACGAAGCGTTTACTAAACGACAAAATGGAATGTTTTTGTCGTACGTATGCGGCGACAACGACTTCTCCACCGTCGTGACCGTTATTTGAGTTTCGGCTTCCTCTACAAGCCATACCTTCTTTTTAAAAGAAAAATAAATACCATGTTTTACTTTTCTTTTATTTTAGTATTGAAAATTGTTTTCATAATGTTTTTATATCAATGTGTTGTATTGATATCTCATGATTGAAATGTGGAAATTTTATGTTTCCTTTATGCATGTTTTATGTGATATGATTATGTTATGGTTCTTGGGAATTATTATGAAGACGGGTGGTTCCATGATAAACTAAGGGCGGGTGAGCCCGTTATAGCTCTCCAATGCATTGGGTAACGCGAAGGAGTGAAACGTTAAGGTTTCTCCGAAGAGATTTTAGGGAATATACTGTGATGGGTATTCCAAACGTAACCAAGAGGGTTACTCCCTACGTAAGAATGTTATGAATGCCTCAAGTTACCTTTATGTCTTATGATTTCTATGATTTATTCATGATTTTATGAGGTATGTTAAAGTGCCTATGTTTTATGGGTAAAGTATGATTTCATTCTTATGTATATATGAACTCATGTTTCCTTTCCATGTTTTTTTGATAACCCATACTGAGTTTTTATGCTCATCCCAAGTTTTTGAAATGTTTTTCATAGGTCAAGGGAAAGGTACATGATAAGATGATAGAGTCAAGGATGTGTCAAGAAATAATCCATGTTTTATTTTAAATGTGTTTCCATTGATGGGAATGAAGAATACTATCTTTATGTAACCACTTTGTTTATATGTGGAATGTAATGCAAGTTTTATGATCTAATTCTCTAAAACTCTAAACCCGAAAAGATCCTCAATGTGTAATCTTGTAATAACTCAAGATTAAGTAAGGTTTAAGGCTGGGGCCTTATAGTTATCAAGGAAGACAACAATAAAAAACACCTCTATCCCATCTAAGGGTCTCGATCACCAAAAAATACTACTGGATCTCCATCAAAATCATAAAACTCAACCTTTCTCCTAAAGTAATCCACAATAGCCTGAACCAAATACATCCAATCCATTATGAGGATAACATCATAAGGGTTTATATAAAAATATAATATTCCTCCTAAAGATCAGCGCTTCCCCATAACTATCTCAAAGTTTCTACATAATTCATGCAGATAATATTGACCTACAACTTGTGTAGTAAATTCCAAGGGCACTGGAATTATATCCACCTCAAGTACCAAAGCATGGAAAAGGTAGGTGATATGAAGGAGTGTGTAGCTCCTAAATCGAAAAAATAATTCACCCATATAGAAAATAAGAAAAGGGTACCTTGAACGATGTCTGGATCTCCTAGAGATGAAAATGATAAATCATGAAGTTGACCATGGATTTCTCCATGACCACTCTTACCCAATTAATGAATACCTCCATGGAATAAATATTCTCTCTAAGTATGAGTGGAATTTTGAGGATTTTCTCTACCTTCCCCATATCCTCTATGTTGATCCCAAACTGGAACACCCTACTACTACTACCTTGACTGAAACTTCCTTGATGAAGGAACTTAAAGTGGATAACTTGGTAGATATTGAATATGTATAAATGTTGGGAACTATATCTACTAATTAAATCAAAATACATAATAAAATTAGACATATGATTCTTTGACATAGGTCAGAGAGCTTCCACCCTTAGAGAAACAATATGGTGAGGGATAAGACTCACCCCAGCTAGCCGAAATCTCTTATTTCCAGTAAACTAGGAACCCTATATCATATATTTTCTTTATGAGGAATCATGATGAATCCCCTATAGTGATGATCCAGTTTTGGACAACATCCTCTTAACAACCTCTTCCCTTGATAGTATGTTGAGTTAAGTTAATAACATAAATAGGATGACCTAAAACTGGATATTTAGATGAAAAAGATCCTTAAAATTCCTCACCCTAGCCTATTCTTCTAGAAATAGGTTTGAATCATATCGAAGAAAGTCCTAAAATAGATCCCAACCCCCCAAACACTGAAACTTGAATATCGACGGGTAAGAAACTCTAGGAAACTAACATCCTTTTCCATGAAAGAAAGCAACTCTACTCATAAGTGGTCCCTAAAATTCTCCCAAGAGTCCACCAACTCCTTGAAATCTCCAAGAAACAAGATCCACCACTTCCTCACTACTCCACACAGCATCATCACAGCCAATGAATCCTAGTTCTCCTTACAATCATAGATCAATATGAAAGCTATCTCAACCTCTTACAAATAGTATTCTGTAACTAAGACTGAAATAGATCCCTCATACTTCCACATACACTGTAACTAAAACTCTTATAGTGTCCTTTTATAAGTGTCATCATCATTGAACTCTAGTCTATAGTGATCAACAGGAACATCCTACTGAACATATTTAGTGCGAACCTGATGAAGACGTCAACCTAGATCCATACCCAATAGAAGAAAAACTGGTTAGAAACCTAAAACTAGAATATATAACCTTTAATATTAATTAGTTAATCCTTTTATTTTCAATATTTTAAGGTTAACTTAATCCCTAGGTCTACCCATTTCAAACATAAGCACAAAGAATAATAATGCATGATCCTTTCCTAGGTATCTACCCTAAAACCATTATCAAATTCATTTAATGGGATCAATAAACTTAAAGGTATATAAAACAGATCATAGGGGCCCTAAATACTTGTATCTCAACTAGTCTCCCATTGTTACATCACTTACTAAAATTATTCAGCACTATTTCCCTAACATCCCATGCAATCTCACATGTGCCTAACTCTAAAATCAATATTATCCCTCAACCTAAACCTTTGATACCACTCTATAATGACCGAAATCACCCAAAAAATTACCCCTCTTAGAATAGAAATGAGAGAAAGAGTATGGTGTCTACTTAAGTCCCACCTCTAGTAGGCCCTCAGTTTGTGACTAGCACTAAGGGTATATCATAAATACAAGTGGGGGGCATGACCCTCTAAGAGAAAAATATAAAAGAGAGAGATAAGATGGATACACCAATAAAATCATGCTTATATATATATATAATGAAAAATCCAAGTTTATACATGAAATTTCATACAAAAAAATGCAACTGAAAAAGAACTAGAAGTACCAAAAAAGTAAACTCGGTAGTGATGAATCCCAAACCACTCCTGTAAAACTGCAAGCTAGTAATATACTAACCAATATCTAAACTAAACCCATTAAATTGAAGAATAGTTTTTATATATATGGGGTGATCATAAAAATATACTCAATAAGATCCTCCCCAGATCCTCACATATAAAAGACAAATAAAGTATACTAAATCCTAGTGAACAATAAGGAAACTAAATCATCAGCTAACCATGAATATATCTCACCAATTATTGTATACAAGAGAGAATATAATATAATAATAAATCAACAAGGGTACCCTTCTAATACTTCCCCACTAGTCTGCCACTCTGCCCCAACATTACATGTCCCGAGCCATCTCTCTCCAAAATAATTCAACCCGCAAACACATGGGATACTATATCACAACATACACATCGTTCATCACATCATTTCATCACCCCCTATCAAATCTATATATAGTAACCAAGTAGTTTTTAGGAGATACCATATCCCTTATGATGTGAATTATACATATGGTATTATACCTCAAGCCATCACAACCCATACACCGAGTAAGGTATCTCAATCCATTATTGTCTATACACATCATACGTATAATAATCCTTTGGATACTATATATGAAGATACATGTGTGTGAAATAACCACCATCCCTTACATACCTCTATAAAAATATATGGGAAAATAACCATAGTGCATACCATTACATAATACTATGAAGAGAAGAGAGCAGGGCCAGAGGGGAACTACTACAAAACCAACCTTTAATAGCACTAAAATTGGCCATTATCAGTGTAAAAAAATAATTGAATACCAGAGAGTGATTAAAATACATAGGATTTTATTAGCGCTATAAAATCGCAGATAAAGACACATTTTATTAGTGCTAAAAAAGTGATGACAAAGGGTCATACTGTAGTGTGTTGTTAAATTTACATCACACTACAACAGTATAAACAATAGAAAAAACAGTTGAAAATATAGAATATAAATGAAATAAAATAAACAAAACAAATACAAGAAAAAAACTATTATAAAAGTTTCAAACATTGTTTTGTACAATTACACGAGTAAGTAAAAATTGTCACATACATTCAAAAATATCAATGTTCTTCTGTCTTTGGCCCCCGACCCCCAGTCATGCTATTTCTGAACAAACCACCCTAGCTCGAGAAAAAGAACAAACCTATATAAAAAAATAATATATATTTTAAAAATATTATAAATAAATAAATTAAACAAAAATTTTCAATTTTAAACTAAACTTTGAGTCATATCAGGTCCACCATGTATCAGATTGAGTTGTAGTTGATTCTTGCACATCACACCATTTCTTATTTGTCTTCAAGAATTATCTATGTGAAAATTAACTAAATAAGTATAATAAAAAATTTATAAGAAAATTAATTAATTAGTAGAATATAAAATGATGACAATACAATATGAGATCATTTTCTTGGTTTTGATGATGTGATGCACATTCTAAATTAAAATCACCCATATATATTAGAAGCACACACTTAGAGTCATGCTGACCACATAATGTGTCATATTGACATAAAATAAATTTTGATATGTAAAAAATGACTTATGTATTAGTTTACTAAAGTATAAAAATAATACGAATACGTTTTCTCAGTTTTGAGTATGTCGCTTGTGTTTTTTTTACCAAAATGTCATTTTAAACTAGAAACATGCACTTTGAGTCATATCAGTCACATAATGTGTTATTTTTATTTGAAAATTATTACTACACATAGAAAATGACTTATTAATAATTTTACTAAATTATAAAGATAATAAAAGTTCATTTTATTGGTTTTCAGTGAGTGGAACACTTTTTGAACTAAAATGTCAATTTAAACTGATAACAAACACTTTGAGTCATACCAGACACATCGTGTATCAGATTAAGGTGAGTCTAATTCCTAAATTTTAAAAATTAATTATGGATTGTTTTTATAAATTATAAAAAAATAAAAATGTATATGCATGGTTTTGAGTATGTCACTTGTCTTTTTTCCTAAAATTAATGTCAATTTTAAATAAAAATACACACTTGGATTCATAATAATCACATCGTGTGTCAGATTGAGGTGATGATGATTCCTACATGTCAAAAAATGAGTTATGGATCATTTTTATAAATTATAAAAATAATATGAATAAATTTTATTAGTTATAAGTATGTTACTTATCTTTTTCACTAAAAAGTCATTTTAAACTGGAAACATGCACTTTCAGTCATACCGGTCACATCATGTGTCAGTTTGACATGAGTCTAATTCATACACATAAAAAATTATTTATGAATAATTTTACTAAATTATCAAGATAATATGAGAATGTTTTCCAATATTTTAGTGAGTGACATACTTTTTGAACTAAAATGTCAATTTTAAACTGATAATAGACACTTTGAGTCACACTGGGAACACCATGCATATAATTGAGGTGAAACTGATTCCTACATGTCAAAAAATGACTTATAGTAATTTTCCTAAAATATAAAAACAATAAAAATAACTTTTCTCAATTTTGAGTATGTCACCTGTATTTTTTACTAAAATTAATGTCAATTTTAAATAAAAAGAAACACTTGGAATCATACTGGTCACACCATGCATTAGATTGAGGTGATCCTGATTCATACATGTCAAAAATGAATTACAGACTATTTTACTAAAGTATAAAAACAATAAAAATGCATTTTTTTGGTTTTGAGTATTTCACTTGTCTTTTTTACTAAAATTAATGTCAATTTTAAATATAAAGACACACTTGGAGTTATATTGGTCACACTGTGCATTAGATTTAGGTGAATTTATTTTATACATGTAAAAAATTACTTATGGATCATGTTACTAAAGTATCAAAATAATATGAATGCATTTTTTGGGTTTTTAGTATGTCACTTTTCTTTTTTACTAAAATGTAATTTTAAATTGGAAACACGAACTTTGAGTCAAACCTGTCACATCATGTGTTAGTTTGTCGTGAGACTGATTCCTAAACATAAAAAATAACTTATGAATAATTTTACTAAATTATCAAGACATTATGAGAGTTTTTTCTTAGTTTTCAGTGAGTGACACTTTTTGAACTAAAATGTCAATTTTAAACTAATAAAGGACACTTGGTGTCATATAACGCACACATGTATATGATTGAGGTGAGGCTGATTCATACACATAAAAAAGAATTATGGATCATTTTACTAAAGTATAAAAATAATACTAATGAATTTTCTTGGTTTTAACTATGTCACTTGTATTTTATACTAAAATTAATGTTAATTTTAAATAAAAAGACACACCTAGAGTCATACCGATCACACCATGCGTCAGATTGAGGTGAAGTTGATTACTACATGTAAAAAATGACTTATATATCATTTTAATATTGTATCAAAACAATTCAAATGTTTCTTTTCAGTTCTTAGTATACAAATTTCCAGTTTTACTAAAATTAATGTCAATTTTAAATAAAAAAGATACACTTGGAGTCATACTAGTCACACCATGCGTCGGATTGAGGTGAAGTTGATTCATGCATAAAAAAAATGACTTATAGATAATTTTACTAAAGTATAAAAACAATATGAATGTGTTTTATAGGTTTTGAGTAAGTCACTCTTCTTTTTTACTAAAATGTCATTTTAATATGAAAACACGTACTTTGAGTCATACCGATCACACCATGTGTCGGTTTGACATGAGACCAATTCCTACACATCAAAAATGACTTATAAATAATTGTACTAAATTATATAGAAATCCCAAGTGAATTTTCTTATTTTTCAATGAGTGAAACACTTTTTGAACTAAATGTCAATTTTAAACTGATAACAGACACTTGGAGTCATACCAGAGACACTGTACATGTGATGGAGGTGAAAATGATTCCTACACATAAAAAATGACTTATAGATTGTTTTAAAAATTATAAAAACAATAAAAATGTGGATTATTAGTTTTGAGTATGTCACTCTTATTTTTTACTAAAATTAATGTCAGTTTTAAATAAAAAGACACACTTAGAGTCATACCAGAAACACCATGCATTAGATTAAGGTGTAGATAATTTCTACCTCTAAAAAATGACTTATGGATCATTTTCCTAAAGTATAAAAATAATATGAATGAATTTTTTCAGTATAGAGTATGTAACTTGTATTTTTTACTAAAATTAATGTCAATTTTAAATAAAAAGACACAATTGTAGTCATATCGGTAACACCATGAATTATATTGAGGTGATTCTAATTATTACTTGTCAAAAATGACTTATGGATAATTTTCATAAATTATAAAAATAATATGAATGTATTTGATCAGTTTTGAGTATGTCACTTGTATTTTTTGCTAAAACTAATGTCAATTTTAAATAAAAATACATACTTGGAGTCATATTGGGAACATTGTGCATCATATTGAGGTGAATATGACCCATAAACATAAAAATGACTTATTTATAATGTTAATATAGTATCAGAACAATACTAATACATTTTCTTGGTTTTGAGTATGTCACTTGTCTTTTTACTAAAATTAATGTCAATTTTAAATAAAAAGACACACTTGGAGTAATAACGATAACACCGTGTGTCATATTGATGTGAATAAGATTCCTACATGTCAAAAATTAATTATTTATAATTTTCCTAAAGTATCAAAACAATCCGAATGTGATTTCTCATTTTTGAGTATTTCAATTATAGTTTTTACTAAAATTAATGTCAATTTAAAATAAAAAGACACAATTTGAGTAATACTGGTCACACTGTGCATTTTATTGTCGTAAGATTGATTTATACACATCAAAAATGACTTAAAAATCATTTTCCTAATGTATCAAAATAATTATAATGTGTTTTATTAGTTTTGAGTATGTCACTTTTTTTAATAAAATATCATTTTAAACTGGAAATACACACTTTGAGTCATAATGGTGACATCATGTATTTCTTTGGTATGAGACTGATTCTTATGCATAGAAAATTAATTACAAATCATTATACTAAATTATTGAGACAATACAAGTTCATTTTCTAATTTTTCAGTGAGAGACACAATTTTTAAACTAAAATGTCAATTTTAAACTAATAACAAACACTTTGAGTTACATCAAGAACACCGTGAATCATATTTATGTGAAAATAATTTCTACATGTCAAAAATAACTTATGAATCATTGTAAAATAGTGTCAAAATAATATGAAAAAGTTTTCTCAATTTTGAGTATGTCACTTGTCTTTTTTACTAAAATTAATTTCAAATTTAAATAAGAAGACACACTTAGATTCATACCAAGAAAAATATGAATAATAATGAGGTGTGGATGATTCCTACATGTTAAAAATGACTTAGGGATCATTTTCTGAAAGTATAAAAACAATATGAATGAATTTTCTCAGTTTTGCGCATATAACTTGTATTTTTTACTAAAATTAACATAATTTTTAATTAAAAAGACACACTTAGAGTCATAAAGGTCACACTGTGTGCCCGATTGAGGTGTGGATGATTCCGAAATGTCAAAAATGACACATGGATCATTTTTTAAAGTATCAAAACAATATGAATGTGTTTTATTAGTTTTGAGTATGTGATGTGTGTTTGAACTAAAATATCAATTATAAACTAAAAACATATAGTTTAATTCATACCAAGAGCATCATGTATCAGATTTAGGTTTGGCTATAGAGAACCTCTCTTATCATATATATAAATTACACATTTTTTTTGAATACTTAATACATTACACAAATAGACACCCAGATATCATATTAGTTTAGTGCCTTTGGAAACATGGAAACATTAACACTGGTAAATAAGTGAGATATGTTATCTCCCACTAGGTTCTCTTTAAATAAAACCCTTCTTAGAAACATAAAACTTAATAAATATATTCATAACTTGGGGAAATGAAACATAAAAATGGGTGATCTTACATGCTCAATAAGGGTAAACAAGGGATATATGTAAGCATAATCATGTGCATAAGGGAATGAGAACTTGATCATAACATTTAAGATCATACCCTACATATCAAAGATCATAAACATGAATCATGGTATAAATATTGGTTGTTTATGAGACATGAATCATAATGGAATTACGAATATACTCCATGAAAGCATAACATAAGAATAATACATGAAGTTGTGGAAGACACATAATCATATAAAATGATTTCCATAGTATTTAAGTCTTAATTACAAGTACATATTAGTGGAATGGATTCACTCTAAAAACCATCTTGTTAGTCATGGTTCACCCCCATGACCATATTAGTAGTTAAGGAAAACAACCAAGTCCATATTAGCTGAAAAATTCATTTATTAAAATGAGTTAACTCCCCATTCCAACCATGTTTATCTCATACAGTATACATCTTTATCCAATAAATTAGAGGGAGATATAGGTCTCACACATCAAATAATGAAATCATACATACATGTTCCCCAAGATCATAAAAAATCACTATATCATAACCCATGAAATTAAATGGGTATCATAAACATGTCATCATATCAAAACCTATGGAAAATCGATAGGTTTTATAATAATTTCATCAAATCAAAACCCATGAAAATAAGAGAGTTACATAAGCATATAACTTATGGAAGAGAAATGAGTTTTATAAACATCATGACATTAAAACATATACCATTTGGAGAAATAATATGACTATTATCGTTGTATAATATCCCCAAAAACACATGAGTAACACCAAAGGATGTCATCTTAGATGGAAAATAATTTTGAAATATCACTTAAAAAAATATCTTGAGGAAAATATCCTTTTCTCTTTGAAAAACATTTTTTTAATACATAAAACATTTTGAAAACCTTTATCTTTGAAAATATCTTTGATAAATTATAAAGGAATATTTAAAAACTATTTTAAATACTTTTTTAAAACATATATATTTTTAAATATTATTTTCTTGAAAATGTTCTTAAAATATCATTTAAAAAGATTTTTTAAAACGTGGTTTTTGAATAAAATATATTTTCAACTAAAGATAGAAATAATGTCAAATTTTCTTAAAAACACTTTATTAATTATATTAAGTAGAAAAGAGTGTAAAAATGGTATTAATACATGAATATATCATGTATAACCATAGTATAATAAAATTCATGAGATTTATTGAGATTTATATCATAAGATTTCATCAATGGAAGTATAAAATTCTTGATAAATAATTATATTTTAGCAATAAACCGTTACCACATTGGCAACTTCAAATCATAATCCCCATGAAATATTAACATTAAATGAAGCATAAAATATAATGAAAATAAGTATATTCATGATATAAAATGTCAAATGGAATTATATAAACCTCATAAAATAATATAGGTTCATAACAAAACATGTGTCTCAAAGAAGGAAAATTGAGACAAAATTACATTACCGATTTGGTAACTTTTGAACCGTAAAATCCCATGAAATAGAGATCATAAAATTTATATGTAAATACCAATAAATTTAAGTATGAGGATCATATAATAAATTCATTATTAGTATATACACCACAAAAAATAAACGAGTGGTGAATAAGGCATAAGTCTTGAAGAAATAAAAGTGATACTAGAAATCCCCTTACCTTATAACTTGACACTCATCATACTCATTCAAACCTAATTTATAATAAATAAAAATTTATTATACATATATTACAGAACCATATTAAATTATATCATACCATATATTATTTTTTTATGACCTTTTATTATCCATTTATTAACACTTCCATGTTAATGTCACATTTCTGGTAATAACCACTTTGTTTTCTGTATGTGTTTTGATTTGTTATATTTTTGGTCATCTTGATTATATAATGATTTAATCATATAAATAATGTAAAACATGATATAAATATAATATATATTCAGTATATATGTATTTATAATAATCCATAAAAGATATAAATTGAAAATTAAATACACCATTCATGGAGACCGTAGGCCATACGTATGCATGAAAGTTGTTTCCATTTTCTTGTCATATTGAAAGAAAGAAAATTGAATGATATATATATATATTATAATTAAAGTAGAATTATTATTTCATATATAACACATATTTTTATTAAACTCAGCCTTAATACATTCCATGTAAAGCATGAATGAATCATATCACTTTGAGGAGGCGGTAGTCCACACGTCCACAAATGATGTTATCATATTCCCACCAAAATGGAAATCACGATGGTATGTATTATATAATAATTATATAATCATAAATACATAAAAAATATCATATAAATTATATAAAAAGATAAATTACATCATTATTTCCAACCTTGAAAGGTGGAAATGGATGAACGAATGACATCAGTTTGTGAGGCGGTAATCCACCGTACACACGAATGATGATTGTGTATCCCATTTTATGGAAGTGTGAGTGAGTTTAGGTTGTAAATTTTACTTGAAAAAATCTCAGAATATTTATGATTATTATTTTATTATATAATCAAAAAATAAGAATAACGAAGGGGGTGGAGAAATAAATAAAACAAAAGTGTTTGTTGAAGGATGCTACCTCTTATTTGGGTAACTCCTTTTGATTTTCACCAAAGGGATTTCTTGGTTAGTTTTATGCCCAAATAGAGGATTATAGGATGAATTAAGGGTATTTTTTAGGATATTTGGGTAGGTTTTTTCTGAACAAAATGGATTTATAGGTGTTAAGAATTTAGTGGGTGAGTGCTATTTTTATATTGGAGGAGGAGTGACATTCTTGTAAATATAAAAAGGTAAACACTATTACAAGGTATCCCTTATATAATGTGCTTAAAATAATGGTAATTTTTTTTATAAAAGGTACTATATGGTCTAAATATGTCCATAAAATATCTTTTGTAAAATTTTATAGGTTATTTGTTCCCTTTAGTTAAAGTTTAACCACTAAATAATCCTGTTTTTACCTTAATCACTGTAATTAATATCAATTAATTTCACTAATATTTTTGGTAAAAAACTAATTTGACCTTGTTATAAATTATAAATTATGATTATTATAAATATGGAATCCATTTTTCCAAATTATAAGCACATAATTGGCTGAAATTAATATAAAATTAATATCGCATACGTGTCGCGAAAGAGGGTTTTTAAAGAAAAAACTTCAAAACATTGAAATGTTTTTATATCCAATTTCAATGTGAAATCGGTTCAAATAAAGTAAATTGGATTAATTGATATAAATTTTATGTAATTAAACATTAAAACCTAATTAAAATATAATTTAACTATATAAATAAATTAGACAAAAAAACAGTTTTCAATTAAAATTCAGTATTTTTCACTATTCATCCAAAAAAGAAATATTTTAGAAAAATCACAAAAATTCATCCTAATATAGTTTTGATATTATTAATTAAAAAATTAAGTTTAATTTATAAAATTAAATTTATAAAAATGACTAAAATTAATTTTATTATTGTTCATTGAAGGATATAAAAAATAGTTCTTCTAAGAAAAAGTATTTTTTCAAAACATATGGACTTTACCAAAAATTATATATTTCATTATCAATATGTTTTATTTATATGAAAACATTAAAATAATATTTTAAAAATAGTTATTACTATTAATATTTCTAATTTTAATGACTATGTTATAATAGTTTGTGTAAAATAATTATAATAACAAAATTTTGTTTCGTATAAACTATATGTTGCATGTAACGCAAGATAAGAAGATGTTACATGTAGCATAAGATTAACTTGGTGTAGTTTATAATGAAAGTTTAACTTGGTGCAGTGTGAAAAAAATTAAATCAAATGAATTTAAAGTAGTCGAAAAAGGTTTATAAAAACATGGGGTGTTATATACTACCCCACATAAAATGAATTTCAATCTGACTTTTTGCATTATAATACATAAAATTGAGGATACTTATACATCATAATATTATCAAGTTCCCATGTATCTTCCTATAACTAGTGATTTATTGACAAAACATTAACCAGGATAGTGGTCTTGTTTTATAGAACTTTCTCTGTATGATCCAAAATTTCAAATGGTTATTCCTCATAAAAAATATCCTGATCTAGTGGTATGACCTCTAAGTTTAGTACAAGTGAAGGATCATGTATGTGCTTTCTCAAGAGAGATACATGGAACACATAATGAACTTAAGAGATATTTGGAGGATGTTTCAAGTGATAGGATACCATCATGATATGATCAAAAATCTTAAAGGAAGTGATATACCTAGGGATTAGTATCCATTTCTTCCCAAATCTTATAACCTTCTTACAGAGAGAGATTCATAGAAATATATTCTCACTTACTTGAAAATCTATATCTCGTCGATATTTATTAGGATAAATCTTTTACTGACTCTGATCTGCCTTGATATTTTTCTGAATGGTTCTAACATTCTTTTTCATTTTTTTAGTGAGATCAAACCCCAATAGATTTCTTTCTCCAACTTCATTCCAAAACATTAAAGATCTATATGTCCTTTCATAGAGGTCTTCATAAAGATCCATCTAAATTATTTAGTGAAATATATTATTTTAAGAAAACTCAAATAGAGGGAGGTGTTTATCGCAACTACCCTTGAAATATAGAGAACATGATCTTAACATATCCTCTAGGGTTTGAATTGTTCTTTCAAACTGACCATCCATATGAGGATGATAAGTAGTTTTAAAACTCAATTCCATATCAATGGATTGATGAATACTTCTCCAAAAATTTTAGTTAAACCTAAGTTCCTGATTAGATACAATGAAATGTCATACTCCATACAACATTACCACTTCCTTAATATATATTCTAGAAAGATGATCCAGAGATAAGTCTTCACTGATAGTGGTAAAGTGTTCTAACTTAGTAAGGTGATTGAATACCACCCATATGGCATTATTACCTTTAGTGGTTTTAGGGAGTACAATGAAAAAATCAATAGTGACATTATCGCATTTCCATTCTGGTATGGGTAATGGATGCAACTGTAACGCCCCGGACCCAGTTACCTAGAGTTGGTGCATTATTATGTAACATTGGCATGATCACAAAAGATCAAGTCTTTAAAGACCGATTAGTTTAGTATCCTTGGAAACACTGGATATATTCATAAGTATTACATTACACCATAAAGTAAAACAAAACTAAAACAACATATTGTCTTCATATTCCCTCATACTATCCTTGTAGGTCATTCATAAAATACTTTTTCACATCCTGGAAAAATTAAAACATTGAAAGGGGTGAGCTCAGATGCTCATTAAGGATAATGATACAATGGAAAATTTCATAAATAAACATAAACATTTAAGGCAATGTATAACTAAAACAAAAGCCTTTAAAACTTGAACTTCAACATAATATGAAAAAATTAAAATGAAATAATTCCATTTACTTATTCACATGGATATTCTACTAGTCAAATAATCACATGCAATAGAAATAATCACTTTCATAATGATGGAATGCATAATGACAGACTATCATAACCACGTAGCCAAGGCCTCGTGCCAAGACTAAAAATAAGATTTTGTCAAGGCCTTGTGATAAGAAACTAGTTTGTCTCATGAGATCTACCAATGCATCGAGGAGCTATAGAGGGCTCCACCCGTCACTTATTAAGTCCAATGCATTCCTCATATGAACAGGTTTAAACATATCATAAACCATAACATAATCGTATCACATAAAAAATTCATAAAGGAAACATAACATTTACACATTTCAATCACAATATATCAATAAAACACATTGATATAATAAAAACACTGTCAAAACCACTTTCAATACCAAAATAAAAGAAAATTAAAACTTGGTATTTATTTTTTATTTAAAAAAAGTTATGGCTTGTAGAGGAAGCCGAAACTCAAATAATGGTCATGGCGGTGGAGAAGTCATTATCACCGCATACGTATGACCAAAAAAACATTCCCATTTGTCGTTTAGTAAAACGCTTCATTTTAAAAGATTCCTTTTGAATAAATGTAAAAGTCAAAGGGGTTTATACACCGTATAAAAGAAAGTTATGTATAAAATAAAATATGCCTCAATGAAACGAGATTGAGACGAAGTCCCTTACAAAGATCATTTTTTAAATAAAATAGATCTATTATGTGTATTCACTATAAGTACACATAAAGAAATTAAAAATACAAGATAAGACATAATAATATCATGACATAATTTGAAATTAGGAGATTAACCCAAAGAATGGAAATTGGGTTAAGAAGTTCCCTTACCTCGTGTCCGACTTGACTCGATCATTCTTTAACCTCCTGAATAATAAACTAGATTTAATTTATAATTGATTAAGAACCTTTTTAAAGTTCATTATTACTTTTACATTACTTATTACCATGTTATGAAAATTATGTAGTCATTTAAGTTAATAACGGTCGTTTTGTTGCTCTTTGGTACTTGAGTCAACAATAAACTTCTTATAATTAAAAGTTGTTCATGTGGTAAAATATCCATTATCTACAGAATTATATTCATTATTTAGATATCATATATATCATATATATCCAGTATATACTTGCCTTTATAATATTACATAACATTTAAAGGTAAGAAATGAAATGCACTGTTCATGGTGATGGTAAGCCGTACGTACGCATGAACGCTACTTTCATTTCTATTTCATATTTAATGGAATTAAAACTAAATGATATATATATATATATATATATTATAATTATATTATAATATATATGTTATATAGGTCACATAAGTTCATTAATTTCATTCTTTATACATTCCATGTATTGCATGAACGAGTCACATCACTTGAGGGGGCGGTAATCCACACTTCCTCAAATGAAATTATCGCATTTGCACAACATGCAAAGAATAAAGGTACATTTTAAATGTAAAATACAGAATTATATAGAGGTAATAAATATAATATATATCATAAATAAATATAGTGTCATCATAATGGCCACCACGAGAGGTGTTACAAGAAGATTGAACAATCATCGTTTCGTGAGGCAGTAATTCGCCACCCACAGAAACAATATGTTCTTTAACCATTAGACGAAGGTGTGTGTAAGTGTAAATAAAATACTTATCATAAAAACATACTAGTATATTTAATATACTGGTGTTGTTAAAAAAAAGGAATAAAAATATTTTAGGGGGTTGGAGAAGAAAAATAAAACAAAAGAACACAAGTGAAGACATTACCTTTAAATCGGGTAACTCTTTTTGATTTGAGCTAAAGGATTCCTTGGGAAGACTTATGCCAAAATTGAGGATTCTAGGAGTAATAGAGGTAAGTTGAGAGAGTATTTGGGTAGAGGTTGGCCGAGCCAAATGGATTGAAGGTGTGAATAAGGTGGTAGAGGTGGGGGCCTTTTATAAGAGCAGAGGAGGGGCACTCTTGGAAAGTCCAGAAATGTTACTTTATTATATAATGAGTTTAGGATTTTAAAGGTCCCAAAATTATATATTTCTAGGATAAGGTGATAAGGGTTAGAAATATACTCATCCAATAAGTTTTGACAGGTTTAAGTCTTAGATTTTACATTATCTTTTCATTTTATTTAAATCATTAATTAATGAGGTAATCGCTGCATCATCATGGTGTTATAAAAAATTTAATTTATTTAATGTATCAAAATTATAAAACAAATACCATGATTTATGAAATATTTTTATCTTTCCAATGAATATTTATAGTCTAAAAGTTAACTTATATAACCCCATGTAATAATTGTTTTAGTAAAACAACACATGTTTGTGACAATTTTATTTTTACTTTAAATAAAATGTTATTAATGTCATTTTCTTACCCAAGTGGCTCCATGGGGTCCCCAAGTTGACCCATGGATTTTATTGGTCGGCCACTACTCATCCAACAAGGGTAGGACAAGTGTAAAGGTAATTTCATATTATATAACATTATATTTACCTTAAATTACACTAATTACCTTTAATTGCGATTAATAGAACTTAAACGTTAATATTCACCAAAAATTATTTTAATCCCATTGAACCACATTTTACTTCCTAATTACAATGATGTATGTTATATTTTTGAAATTTAAATCACAGAGGTGGTAAAATTTCATTTAAACAAAAAATTAGTTTTTTAACTACCACTTATTGGTTTCACTATTCATCAAAAATTGAAGTTTTTCAGAAAAATACCAAAAATTAACCCTAAGCTATATTTGATATTCCTAATTAAAAAATGATATCTATTTTACAAAATTAAAAACATATAAGTTGAATTAATTAATTTAATAATTAATTCCCGCTGTCACAACAAATAGCGTATTTTTAAGAAACAATATATATCAAAAGATTGACAATTGTTTATGTCTAATTTCAAAGTGAAATTAATTATAATGACCAACATTGGATAAAATGGTAAAAATATATTCTAATTATAATTTAAAACCACTCAATAGTATAATTTATCACTATAAATTATTTTTATTAAAAAAGTTGTTTTTAAGTATTTTCTCTATTTATAGAAAATTGGAAGTTCTTAGAAAATTACAAAAAATTAAACTTAGGATAATTTTGATATTCTGAATACAAAAATGAAGTCTATTTTGAAATATAAAATTTATATAATTTCAAAAAGTGGGTATTAATATTCATAACGACTACTTTGATTGGTCGCGGTGTGTTAGAATCTCGAACTTACGTACAATGCAAGCTATTGCATTATTGAAAGAGAAGCGTATCGTGGAAGCTTGGGGTGTTACATTCTCCCCTCTTTCAATAAATTGAATCCTCGCAATTTGAAAATGTTCTTCGAAAATAAAAGGTTGAAAATAGAAAATACCTTTGTGGAAAACCCACATCAGAAATAAGGTTAATAAAAATATAACTTTAAAAGAAAGAAAGAGAAGTACAAAGGTCACCCGGTATAGCCCATACTAGGATTCTATGAAAATATGGATATGGAGGAGAAACAAACCATCAAGGTATAATGGAGAGTTTTAGAAAATAGTATTGGGAGAAAGTTTAACTATAAGAAAATTACAAACTTGTGATTGGTTAAACGATCATTGATTCCCTAGTAGGAAAAGTTAACCGACAACGTTTTTGTTTTAAGTTACCCTTCATAAAGTTGAGGAATTTATTTTGGATATTTACTAAGAAAGTAAGGAAATATATATACTTGTCATGTAGACTTTCATTCTTTAATAAATTTTTACCACAAACCCATCTTTCACTCAAACATATAATAGAACTCAAAAATATTATATTTATCCTAATCGTATAAGGTTCCAAATATTAACACATACCATGAATAAAAATATTTTGTAATAACCAGGGACTTACTTTAGGCTAGTGGTATTTAATAAAGGCCTATAGTACTATGGTTGTGGGTTTGATTCCTACAGCTTTGTCCGACGCGACGGGTTATCCCCCGACCTGCAGGTTGTCTTTTTCCTAAAACTATAGTATTATAATATTCCAAAAATAATCTTCAGAAATGTTTTAACCTTAAACAATACTATCCAAAGTTAAACTTAATCCATTCCAACCTTTATAGTTATCCAAAACTCATAATGAAAATTTTATAAGGAAGGTAAACAAAATGAAGATCCTTTTTTCCGCGTAATAACACGTGAATACCTTCATCATGTATTCTTTTAAAACACTACAACATCCTGAATTATCATAAATCCTTATTGATTACATTCATGATCCCTTATTCCTTATAGAATACTAGATATACTCCTTCTATCAAAAAATGTACACAAATCATTAATCAGCATCAAGGAAGTCAAGAATATCCAATACAATTTATCCAAATCAATCATGTGTTATTCCAAAATCACTATCTGAGTATCAGAACCATATTATGGTTTATCTTTCTCTCAGCCATATATTTTCCAAAAATCTAACCTTCTAGTGAGTCACTTTTCTTGGATCCACACAATCTCAAGTCCTTAATGAAATAGTACTGAAGTACAATCCTTATATACTCCATAATTATTATAACCAATACATCGTTGATACAACACTCAAATGACATAATTCTTTAACAACAACATAAGAAATCTAATCGTTCCTCCTCATCTGTGGTAGTATCATAACTTGATTATTATCCAATAGCATCATTTGGGGCATAATCTTATTATTTGGACATTGGTTTGCGTAGTGTCCCCACTCCTTGCAGATAATGCATTGTATAGTAAAAACCTTTTTCTTACCATTACAGTCTTTCACTTGGTGTCTTTTTTCTCCACACTTATAACAAACTCCCATTCCCTTCGGGCAAGTTCCAAGGTGTTTCTTCCCATAATTATCACATATTGGAAAATTATTCTTTTCCCTCTTCCATTTATCCATCTTTCTCTCTTCCATCCTTTTCTTCTCTTTCTTCCCTTCAAAGCCATAGGACTCAGAGAATTCTTTACTTATCTTATTAACACATGATACTGTTTCTTCATATGTAGAGAATATATGGGAGACTATTTCCCTTCTAAATGTTGTATTAATACCATGAAAGATATGATCCTTCTTACTCTTTGGATCATACGTATTACTAGAGTTCACATTCCTTCTACTGGGCGCCATTTCTATACAATGGCATAAACTAGGTCAGTTTATGAATTGAAATGAATAATTCCAAACTTGTAAAATACTTAACGTAAATTGAAAGGTTTATGGATATAATCCATAATCATAAAGATGTTTTCTTTGAATAAGTATATACACATAAACCCTTCATAATGGTTTGTAAGGAAAATGAGAATTATCCTAAGCATATCCCCTGGGAGTGTCGTAACCAAGAGTGCAGCAAGGCCCGTTGTCATGCACCAGTTCCCGTTCGAGTCTAGATCAAAGCAGTGTTTTCAGGTTTTATCCCTAGGTACATCTGTGCCAGAGCCGCCTCTACTTGCTCGTATCTAGATAGGGATGTATTTCTTAGAAAACTCACAAAATCTCTATAATACCAAAATTCTAGGAAGTTCTTCTATACTAATCCTCAAAGTCTATCTTAGGGCAATGTGCTCTAATCTGAGTTTTTCTAAATCTATCTTCCAAGGTTAGTACTAAACTGCCTCTGATACCAACAGTAACACCCCGAACCTAGTTCCCCAGAGTCGGTGCATTATTACATAACATTGGCATGATCACAAAAGATCAAGTCTTGAAAGACCAATTAGTTTAGTATCCTTGGAAACACTAGATATATTCATAAGTCTTACATTACATCATAAATTAAAACAAAACTACAATAACATATTGTCTTCATATCCCCTCATACTATCCCTACAGGTCATTCATAAAATACTTCTTCACATCCTAGAAAAATTAAAACATTGAAAGGGGTGAGCTCAGATGCTCAATAAGGATAACAATACAGCGGAAATTTTCATAAATAAACAAAAACATTTAAGGCAATGTATAACTAAAAAAAAAGCCTTTTAAACTTGAAATTCAGAAAAATATGGAAAAAGTAAAATGAAATAATTCCATTTAATTATTCACATGGATATTCTACTAGTTGAATAATCACATGCAATATCAATAACCACTTTCATAATGATGGAATGCATAATGCCAGGCTATCATAACCACGTTGCCAAGGCCTTGTGCCAAGACTACAAATAAGATTTTGTCAAGGCCTTGTGCCAAGACACTAGTTTGTCTCATGAGTCCTACTGATGCATCGAGAAGCTATAGAGGGCTCCACCCATCACTTATTATCTCCAATGCATTCCTCATATAAATAGGTTTAAATATATCATAAACCATAACATATTCGTATCACATAAAACATTCATAAAGGAAACATAACATTTCCATATTTCAATCACAAGATATCAATACAACACATTGATATAATAAAAACACTACCGAAACCATTTTCAATACAAAAAAAAAAAGAAAATTAAAACTTGGTATTTATTTTTCATTTTAAAAAAGTTATGGCTTGTAGAGGAAGCCGAAACTCAAATAATGGTCACGGCGGTGGAGAAGTCATTGTCGCCGCATAGGTACGACCAAAAAAACATTCCCTTTTTTCATTTAGTAAAATGATTTGTATAAAAAGATTTCTTTTGAATAAACTTAAAAGTCAAAGGATTTTATAGACCTTATAAAATAAAGTTGTGTATAAAACAAAATATGCCTCAATGAAAGGAGATTGAGACGAAGTCCCTTACAAAGAACATTTTTTAAATACAATAGATCTATTATTTGTATTCACTATAAGTAAACATAAATAAATTAAAAATAAAAGATAGTACATAATAATATCATGACATAATTTGAAAGTAGGAGATTAACCCAAAGAACAGAAATTGGGTTAAGAAGTTCCCTTACCTCGTGTCTGACTTGACTCGATCGTTCTTTAACCTCTGGAATAATAATCTAGTGTTAATTTATACTTGATTAAGGACCTTTTTCAAGTTCATTATTCCTTTTACATTAATTATTACCATGTTATGAAAATTATGTAGTTATTTAAGTTAATAATGGTCGTTTTGTCGCTCTTTGGTACTTGAGTCAACAATAAACTTCTTATAATTAAAAGTTGTTCATGTGGTAAAATATCCATTATCTCCAGAATTATATTCATGATTTAGATATCATATATATAATATATATCCAGTATATACTTTCCTTTATAATATTACATAACATTTAGTGGTAAGAAATGAAATGCACCGTTCATGGAGACGGTAAGCCGTACGTACGCATGAACACTACTTTCATTTCTATTTCGTATTTAATAGAATTAAAACAAAATGAGAGATATATATATATATATATTATAATTATAATTTAATATATATGTTATATAGGTCACATAAATTCATTAATTTCATTCTTTATACATTCCATGTATTGCATGAACGAGTCACATCACTTGAGGGGGCGGTAGTCCACACTTCCTCAAATGAAATTATCACATTTGCACAACATGAAAAGCATAAAGGTATGTTTTAAATGTAAAATACAGAAGCATATAGAGGTAATAAATATAATATATATTATAAATAAATATAGTTTCATCATAATGGCCACCATGAGAGGTGTTAAAAGAAGATTGAACAATCACCGTTTTGTGAGGTAGTAATTTGCCACCCACAGAAACAGTATGATCTTTAACTATTAGATGAAGGTGTGTGCAAGTATAAATCAAATACTTCTCATAAAAACATAATAGTATATTTAAGATACTGGTGTTGTTACAAAATAAAGGAATAAAAATATTTTAGGGGGTTGGAGAACCAAAATAAAACAAAAGAACACAAGTGAAGACATTACCTTTAAATCGGGTAACTCTTTTTGATTTGAGCTAAAGGCTTCCTTGGGAAGACTTATGCCCAAAGTGAGGCTTCTAGGAGTAGGAGAGGGAAGTTTAAAGAGTATTTGTGTAGAGTTTGGCTGATCCAAATGGCTTTAAGGTGTGAATAAGGTGGTAGAGGTGGGTGCCTTTTATAAGAGGAGAGGAGGGACACTCTTGGAAAGTCAAGAAATGTTACTTTATTGTATAATGAGTTTCAGATTTCAAAGGTCCCACAATTATATATTTTGAGGATAAGGTAATAAGGGTTCGAAATCTACTCATACAATATGTTTTTGACAAGTGTAAGTCTTAGATTTTGCATTATCTTTTCATTTTATTTAATTCGTTAATTAATGAGGTAATCGATGCATCATCATGATGTTATAAAAAATTTAATTTATTTAATGTCTAAAAATTATAAAAAAATACCATGACGTAGGAAATATTTTTATCTTTCCAATTAATATTTATAGTCGAAAATTTAACTTATATAACCCCATGTAATAATAATTTTATTAAAACAACACATGTTTGTGACAATTTTATTTTTACTTTAAATAAAATGTTTTTAATGTCATTTTCTTACCCAAGTGGCTCCATGGGGTCCCCAAGTTGACCTATGTATTGTCTTGGCCGTCCATGAATCATCCAATAAGGTTAGGAAAAGTGTAAAGGTAATTTCATATTATTATAACATTATATTTACCTTAAATTACACTAATTATCTTTAATCGCGATTAATAGAACTTAAAAGTTACTATTCACCAAAAATTATTTTAATCCCATTGAACCAAATTTTACTTCCTAATGACAATGATGTATGTCATATTTTTGAAATTTAAAATACAGAGGTGGTAAAATTTCATTTAAAAGAAAAATTAGTTTTTTAACTACCACTTAGTGGTTTCACTATTCATCAAAATTGAAGTTTTTCAGAAAAATACCAAAAATTAACCCTAAGCTATATTTGATATTCCTAATTTAAAAATGATGTCTATTTTACAAAATTCAAAACATATAAGTTGAATTAATTAATTTAATAATTAATTCCCGCTGTCACAATAAATAGCGTGTTTTTAAGAAATAATATATATCAAAAGATTGACAATGGTTTATGTCCAATTTCAAAGTGAAATGAATTATAATGACCACCATTGGTTAAAATGTTAAAAATATATTCTAACTATACTTTAAAACCACTAAATATTATAATTTATCACTATAAATTATTTTTATTAAAAAAGTTGTTTTTAAGTATTTTCTCTATTAATAGAAAATTGGAAGTTCTCAGAAAATTACAAAAAATTCAACTTAGGATAATTTTGATATTCTGAATACAAAAATGAAGTCTATTTTAAAATATAAAATTTATATAATTTCAAAAATTGGGTATTACAATTTAGAATGGCTACTTTGATTGGTCGTAGAGTGTTAGAATCTCAAACTTGCGTACAATGCGAGCTATTACATTATTGAAAGAAAAACGTATCGTGGAAGCTTGTGGTGTTACAGAAACACTCCCTTAGACTTTTTTTCTTTCAAACTTAATGTAACACCCTGACCCCAGTTACCCAGAGTCAGTGCATTATTACATAACATTAGCATGATCACAAAAGATCAAGTCTTGAAAGACCGATTAGTTTAGTAGCCTTGGAATCACTAGATACATTCATAAGGTTTACATTACATCATAAAGTAAAAAACTACAATAATATAGTCTCCATAGTCCACACTCATATTCCCTTCAGACTATCCCTACAGGTCAGTCATAATATATTTCTTCACATCCTCGGAAAAATAAAACATAGAAAGGGGTGAGCTCAGATGCTCTGTAAGGATAACAATATAGCAGAAGCTTTCATAAATAAGAATAAACATTTGAGGTAATGTATAACTAAAACAAAAGCCTTTAAGACTTTAACTTAAGAATAATATGGCAAAGATAAAATGAAATAATTCCATTTACTTATTCACATGGATATTTTACTCATCGAATAATCAAATGCAATATCAATAACCACTTTTATAATGATGGAATGCATAATGATGAATTTTAATTTCTATGTCAAGGCCTCGTGCCAAGACCTAAGGGATAACTGTAACCAGAACCCAACCTGGAGAGCCTCTGTAACTGGACTCCAACCCGAAGTGCCTTTAATAACCGGACACCAACCCAGAGTGCCTCTAATAATCGGACATCAACCCGGAGTGCCTCTAATAACCAGACACTAACCCGGAGTACCTCTAATAACCGGAAACCAACCTGGAGTGCCTCTAATAACTCGACACCAACCCAGAGTGCCTCTAATAACCGGACACCAACCCGGAGGGTCTGCTATAACTAGACCCCAACCCAGAGGGCTTACTTTTACCGGTCCCCAACCCGGAACATACTAGTCCTACACATTCATCTTAAGAAGAGGATGAAATATAACATAAAAATTCATATCAAAACTAGCATAAGAAATGTCAAAACATTAATCATAAACCATTAATGGCATAAAATAACTCATCCATAGTCAAACATATCACAAAACCTTAAATATAACATGGATGATTTGTATCATGATAAATCATCTTCAAAACAAGTTTAAAATCCATTAAAGGATTTTGACGTTGATGAAAATGATTTGTAAAACTCTTTGATAGAAATACCCCTTTTTCATGAAAACATTTAAAAGTCACAAGATTTGGAAAAGAAGCCATTTAAAGACATTTTTGAATCAAAGTGTCCCATACCACTTTGAAACTTTTAAAAGTAATTAACATTTTAAAAACATTCATGTCCATATAAAAAAATCATTAAAAACCATTTTGAAGACATGTACATTAATGAAAAATATTTAGAATAATAAATATTTAAAACATTTGAAATTATGTATTAGTAAAAATTCCCTTAAAATAATCCCTTTGAAAACTCTTTCATAAAACATGGACATGGATAATAAATATGTCCCAGTAGATACTTACGTAAAAGAAACCTCAGATAATGAAATTAACCCTTACCAATTTGGTAACTTACGAAACACACACACCATGAAAGAGGTATCATACAATGAATATATAAATACACATATATTAAATTGTATTACACAAGGAATACAATTATGTGTAGTACATACACCACACAAAATGTAATAGTGGCAATATGGCATTAATCTCACAGGAATAAGGAGTGAGATGAAAACCCCTTACCTTTTACTTTTCCTTGGTTGAGGGTAGGCTAACCTCCTTTATAATGGTGAAATAATTTTTATTAAATTATACAAGAATGATATACATTAATATGATATCATATATGATCTTTTAATATTTCTTTGTTAATAATATCTTAGTATTATTGTCGTTTTGGGTGTTAAATTACTCGTTTTATTTTATATATTTTGTTACATAAGCCATGTTTGTTATGGATAGGTTGTATATTATTCATATCCAGAATGATATAAAGTCCTTAAACATTATTTTTAATCATAAAATGAGAATTATACTTGAATGGATACGATGGGGATTGAATCTCATCACGTTCGTGGAGACGGTAGTCCATACGTACGTACGAGCAACAATATCACTCTTTTGATATTAAAATAATATATAATTGGATAGTATATCATATATACAGAATCACTATCATGTTATATTTATTATTTACATGAATTAAACATCATTATTATACCCATCCAAATAATAATGTTTTGAATAACATTTACACCACGACGTGGAGATGGTAAGCCGTACGTACGCACGTATGGTGACATGTCATTCAATGGATGGATAAAATACTGAATATGGTTGTACCATATTTATAATAACATCACAGTATATATAGGATACTGGAGTTATTATTTTAGAATGGTAATAACAAAGAAAGAAGAAGTTGAAGAAGAAAGGAACTTGAAAGAGGGTGGTGAAAACATTACCTCTTCTTGTGGTTCTTCCTTTTGATTTGATCAAAAGGGGTCCTTAGTTTGGATTTCTGATCAAAATAATGAATCTAGGTTGAAGTTAGGGAAGTTTAGAGGATATTTGGGTAGGGTTTGGCGAAACCAAAATGATTTTAATGTGTGAATAATCGGTTAGAAGTGGTGTCCTTTTATAAGGGGGAGGAGGGGCTCTTTAGAAAAAACTTAAAGTATTAATTTATAATAAATTCATATTCGGTTTTTAATGGATCAAAAGTATATTATTAAAAGTATAAAGTGGGTATGATTCTAAATCCTTTCATCCAAAAGATTTTAGACAGATTTGGGTCATTATATTAACCTTATCGTTTAGTTTTAACTCTTAGTTAATTAGTTTGACATTTACCATGTCACTTTTTATTTTTATATTATATAGTTAATAAACTTACTATATACAGCCAAGAGACCCAAAAGTGGTCCATTAATGATAAAATTATCATTATATAATTACTTTTTCCTAAAATTAGATTTTTAGGAATAAAATATAAATTAATAATATAATATTTGTTTTAAAAACTCATTTATGTCAATTTTCATACTATTCAATAATTGATTTTTGTTAATGTATTAACAACTTTATTAATTCGAAAAAAATTCATTTAAGAAATCCTATAATGTCATATTAACCAATAAAATTTATTTATGTCATCAAAACTTTCAAATTATATTTATTTTAACATTAATAATACCAATTATTTGATTCTTGCATTAATAAAGAAAATACTGCATCATTATTGTGTCATAAATAAATTTACTTATTCAATGTCTAAAAATTATAAATAAACTACCATTATGTAGGAAATATTTTTATATTTCTAATGAATATTTATAGTTGAGAATCCAACATATATAACCCTATGTAAATTTTTTTTTGCTAAAAGATATATGCTCTCGTCATTTTTTTATTTACTTTAACTTAATTAATATAATGTGTCTTTATCACTTACAAGTGGCTCCATGGGGTCCCAAAATCGAACCAAATATGCCCATGGTTGGACATGTATCAACTAATAGGGTTAGGACACGTTTTAGGGTAATTTAGTGTTATTATAATATTATTTGTTTACCCTTATTTACCAGATTTACCCTTTAACCATGGTAAATAAAATATTTACCGAAGTAATTATTCAAAATGTCTAAAAATAAAAGTTACCTATTTAAACAATTTGAACCTAATGATTCTAAATATGGAATCCATTTTTCTAAATTCAAAACACATAAGTGGAAGAAATTAATTTAAAGTTAATTCCTGTTGTCGAAACAAAAAGTATGTTTTTAACAAATAATAAATATCAAAAGATTGACACTTTCTTATGTCCAGTTTAAATATGAAATTATGTCCAATGACCAAAATTGGATTAAATGGTAAAATTATAATCTAATTATACTTTAAAATCACTCAAATTCATAATTTATCACTATTAATTATTTCAATTAAAAAAGTTGTTTTTAATTAAAATTTAGTAATTTTCACTATTCATAAAAATATGAAAGATATCAGAAAAGTACCAAAAT
The DNA here is from genome assembly GCA_963277665.1 of Viscum album. Taxonomy (NCBI): domain Eukaryota; kingdom Viridiplantae; phylum Streptophyta; class Magnoliopsida; order Santalales; family Viscaceae; genus Viscum; species Viscum album. Next base: position 2,016,987,749 of record OY728147.1, on the reverse strand, counting down.
TTTACCCTAAGCTAATTTTGATATTCCAAATCCAAAAATTAAGTCTATTTTACCAAATTAAAAACATAAAAGTTGTATTTATTAATTTAAAATTAATTCCCGTTGTCAAAACCAAAAGGCGTATTTTTAAGAAATAATTACTATCCAAAGTTTGACACTTGTTTCTGTCAATTTCAAAATGAAATTACTTAAAATAACCATAATTGGATTAAATGGTAAAAATTTAATTTATTTATACTTCCAAACCATTAAAATTTATAATTTAGCAATATAAATTATTTTGATTAAAAAAGTTGTTTTCAGTTAAAATATAGTATTTTTCACTATACACCCAAATTTGAAAGTTATCAGAAAAACACCAAAACTTTATTGAAACCAAATTCTTATGTCCTGATTCTAAAGAAGAAGTTCATTTTGTCAAATTTAATATATAAAAGTTTCAAATATTGGATTTAAAAAGGCTTCTCCATTAAAAGGCGGTAAAATTGCATTTTTTGAAAAATACTTCTTTTATCTGAAAAAAATGAATTTGTTCTTAAATTATGTCTTAGAAACTCATAATATGGATTCTAAAATTATAAGGATGATATAAAATTTAAAATTTAGTTAATACTATTCATAACTACTTTTGAACGGCTAGTTTGGTAGGTCGTGGTGCGTTTGAACCCAGTGTTGCGTACAACACACACTATTGTATTATTCAAAGAGAAGCATACCGTGGATGCTTGGGGTGTTAAATTCTCCCCTCCTTCAATAAATTGCGTCCTCTAAATTTGAAATTATTTTTCGAAAATAAAAGGTTGAAAATCGAAAATATCTTTGTGGGAAAACCCACATCAGTAATTGGGTTAATAAAATTTAGTCTTAATTAGAGGAAAGGGAAATTAAAGGGTCACCACCAAATCATGATCTCGATTAGGAGAACATTGGTGGAAATTAGAGTTATATAATTGGAGGAAAAACATAAATATTTATAGGTAGTGATTGAGTTCATCAATCACAAACAAGTGTAAAATTAAGGGCCTTGAATTCATCAATATTTGATGATTTAAAATACCATCGGTTCAACAAAACATATGGTATTAGGATAACACATTATTTTTGTTTTAAGATCCCTTTAATAAAGTATAAGAATTAATTTCTTCATTGAATAAGAGAAGAAGAAAAATATATACTTTCTAAGTAGAGTCCCAACCTTTAACTAAGTTCTACCACAAACTCATCTTTGACTCTAAAAGATAATAGAACTTAAAATAATATTCTATTTATCCTATTCATATAGGGTTCAAAAAAATGAATTTATAATTCATCTAGCAGAACCATTAAAAAAACTACATTATTCAATCCAGGAAATCACGTGGGTCAGTGGTAGGTGATACACCCTTGTCATCCTTTGGTTGTGAGTTCAAGTCTCGCGGCCTTGCCGGACGTGACAGGTTGCCGACCGACCTCCGGGTTGTCCTTTTATGGAAATCCAAAAATAATATCAAACTAGAATTATCCAAAATACTTCTGTCCAAACTCATAGTCCAAAATTTATAAGGAAGGTAAACACAATGAAGATCCTTTTTGCCACATAATAACATGTGAACACCTTCATCTTGTATTCTTTTAAAACACTGCAACATCCTGAATTACCATAAAACCTTATTGATTACATTCATGATCCGTTATTACTTATAAAATATTGGATATACTCCTTCTATCCAAAAATGTTGTAAACCCCAACAATGATGGAATATACAAATCATTAATCAGTTTCAAGGTAGTCAAGAATATCCAATATAATTTATCCAAATCAATCATGTATTATTCCAAAATCACTACCTCGATATCAGAACCATATTATGGTTTATCTTTCTCTCAACCATATATTTTCCAAAAATTCAACCTGCTATTGAGTTACTTTTTTTGTTCCACACAATCTCAAGTCTTTTATGAAATAGTACTGCAGTACAATCCTTATATACACCATAATTATTATAACAAGTACATTGTTGATACAACACTCAAATGACATAATCAACATAAGAACTCTGATCATTCCTCTTCATCTGTGGTAATATCATAACTTGATTATTATCCAATAGCATCATTTGTGGCATAGTCTCATGATTGGGACATTGGTTTGCATAGTGTCCAAACTCCTTGCAAATGAATCATTGTACATTTGAAACCATTTTCTTACCCTTGTAGTTACATAATTGGTGTCCTTTTACTCCACACTTATAACATACTCCCATTCTCTTCAAGCATTTTCCAAGGTGATTCTTTCCACAGTTATCACATATGGGAAAATCCTTCTTTACCTTCTTCCCTTTATCTGTCCTTCTCTCTACCATCCTTTCCTTCTATGTCTTCCCTTCAAAGCCATAGGACTCTGAGAATTCTTAACTTATTTTATCAACACATGATACTATTTATTCATATGATGATAATACGTGGGAGATAATTTCCCTTCTAAATGCTGGATTAATACCATGAAAGATATGTTCCTTCTTACTCTTTGGATCATACGTATTGCTGGAGTTCACATTCCTTCTACTGGGCGCCATTTCTATACAATAGCATAAACTAGGTCAGTTTATGGATTGCAATGAATAATTACAAACTTGTAAAATACCTAACGTAAATTGAATGTTTTATAGATATAATCCATAATCATAAATATGTTTTCATTGAGTAAGTATATACTCATAAACCATTCATAATGGTTTGTAAAGAAAATGAGAATTATCCTAAGCATATCCCCCGGGAGAGTCGTAACCAAGAGTGCAGTAAGGCCCATTGTCGTGCACCAGTTCCCATTCGAGTCTAGCTCAATGCAGTGTTTTCAGGTTTTACCCCTAGGTACATCTGTGCCAGAGCCACCTCTACCTGCTCGTATCCAGATAGGGATGTATTGCTTAGAAAACTCACAAAATCTCTACAATACCAAAATTCTAGGAAGTTCTTCTATACTAATCCTCAAAGTCCATCTTTGGTATATGTGCTCTAATCAAAGTTTATTTAAATATATCTTCCAAGGTTTGTACTAAACTTCCTCTAATACCAACTGTAATGCCCCGAACCCAGTTACCCAGATTCGGTTCATTATTACATAACATTGACAAGATCACAAAAGATCAAGTCTTGAAAGACCGATTAGTTTAGTAGCCTTAGAATCACTAGATACATTCATAAGGTTTACATTACATCATAAAGTGAAAAAATACAATAATATAGTCTCCACAGTCCACACTCATATTCCCTTCATACTATCCCTACAGGTCAGTCATAATATATTTCTTCACATCTTGGAAAAAATAAAACATAGAAAGGGGTGAGCTCAGATGCTCTATAAGGATAACAATATAGTGGAAGCTTTCATAAATAAGCATAAACATTTGAGGCAATGTATAACTAAAACAAAATCCTTTAAAACTTGAACTTCATAATAATATGGAAAAGATAAAATGAAATAATTCCATTTACTTATTCACATGGATATTCTACTCGTCGAATAATCACATGCAATATCAATAACCACTTTCATAATGATGGAATGCATAATGCTGAACTTTAATTTCTGTGTCAAGGCCTCATGCCAAGACCTAAGGGATAACTATAACCGGAACCCAACTCGGAGAACCTTTGTAACTGGACTCCAACCTGGAGTGCCTCTAATAACCGGACACCAACCCGGAGTGCCTCTAATAACCGGACACTAACCCGAAGTGCCTCTAATAACCGGAAACCAACCCGGAGTGCCTCTAATAACCTAAAACCAACCCAGAGTGCCTCTAATAACCGTACACCAACCTGGAGTGCCTCTAATAAACATAAACCAACCCAGAGGGTCTGCTGTAACCGGACCCCAACCCGGAGGGCTTACTTTTACCAATCCCCAACTCAAAACATACTAGTCCTACACATTCATCTTAAGAAGAGGATGAAATATAACATAAACATTCGTATCAAAACTAGCATATGAAATGCCAAAACATTAATCATAAACCATTAATGGCATAAAATAACTCATCCATAGTTAAACATATCACAAAACCTTAAATACAACATGGATGATTTGTATCATGATAAATCAACTTCAAAACAAGTTTAAACTCCATTAAAGGATTTTGACGTTGATGAAAATGATTTGTAAAACTCTTTTATATGAATACCCCTTTTTCATGAAAACATTTAAAAGTCATAAAATTTGGAAAAGAAGTCATTTAAAGACATTTTTTAATCAAAGTTTCCCATACCACTTTGAAACTTTTGAAAGTAATTAACATTTTAAAAACATTCATGTCCATATAAATAAATCCTTAAAAACCATTTTGAAGACATGGAAATTAATGAAAAATATTTAGAATAATAAATATTTAAAACATTTGAAATGATGTTTTAGTAAAAAGTACCTCAAAATAATTCCTTTGATAACTCTTTCATAAAACATAGACATAGATAATAAATATGTCCCAGTAGACACTTACGTAAAAACAACCTCGGATAATGAAGAGATTGTGAAATTAACCGTTACCAATTTGGTAAAATACGAAACATACACCCCATGAAAGAGGTATCATACAATGAATATGTAAATACACATATATTAAAGTTTATTACATAAGGAATACAATTATGGGTAGTACATACACTACACAAAAGGTAATAGTGGCAATATGGCATGATTCTCACGGGAATAAGGAGTGAGATGAAAACCCCTTACCTTGTACTTTTCCTTGGTTGAGGGTAGGCTAACCTCATGTATAATGGTGAAATAATTTTATTAAATTATAAAAGTATCATATACATTAATATGATATCATATATGATTTTCTAACATTTCTTTGTTAATAATATCTTAGTATTATTGTTGTTTCGGGTGTTAACTTACTCGTTTTATTTTATATGTTTTGTTACATAAGGCATGTTTGTTATGGATAGGTTGTATATTATTCATATCCAGAATGATATCAAGTCCTTAAAAATTATTTTTAATCATCAAATGAGAATTATACTTGAATGGATACGATGGGGAATGAATCTCATCGCGTTTGTGGAGACGGTAGTCCGTACGTACGCCCGAGCGACAATATCACTCTTTTGATATTAAAATAATATATAATTGGATAGTATATCATATATACAGAATAATTATCATGTTATATTTATTATTTACACGAATTACACATCATTATTATACCCATCCAAATAATAATGTTTTGAATAACAATTACACCACGACGTGGAGACGGTAAGCCGTACGTACACATGTATGGTTACATGTCATTAAATGGATGGATAGAATACTGAATATGGTTGTACCATATTTATAATAACATAACAATATATATAGTATTTTGGAGTTATTATTTTAGAATGGGAATAAAAAAGAAAGAAGAAGTTGAAGAAGAAAGGAAATTGAAAGAGGGTGGTGAAAACATTACCTATTATTCGGGTTCTTCCTTTTGATTTGATCAAAAGGGGCCCTTAGGTTGGATTTATGATCAAAATAAGGCCTCTAGTTTTAACTTAGGGAATTTTAGAGGATATTTGGGTGGGGTTTGGCCGAACCAAAATGATTTTAAGGTGTGAAGAATTGGTTAGAAGTGGTGTCCTTTTATAAGGGGGAGGAGGGGCTCTTTAGGAAAAACTTAAATTATTAATTTATAATAAATTCATATTCAGTTTATAATGGCTAAAATGTATATTATTCAAAGTATAAGGTCTGGATGGGTCGAAATACTTTCATCCAATAGATTTTAGACAGGTTTGGGTCATTATATTAACCTTATCTTTTAGTTTTAACTCTTAGTTAATTAGTTTGACATTTACCATGTCACTTTGTATTTTTATATTATATAGTTAATAAACTTACTATATACAGCAAAAAGACACCCAAGTGGTTAATTAATGATACACCTATCATTATATAATTCCTTTGACCGAAAATTATATTTTTACGAATAGAATATTAATTAATAATATAATATTTGTTTTAAAAACTCATTTATGTCAATTTTGATACTATTCAATAATTAATTTTTTTAAAGTCTTAAAAACTTTATTAATTAGAAAAAAATTAATTTAAGAAATAATATAATGTCATATTAACCAATAAAATTCATTCATGTCATCAAAACTTTCAAATTATATTTATTTTATCATTTATAATACCAATTATTTGATTCTTGCATTAATAAGGAAAATACTGCATCATTATTGTGTCATAAATAAATTTACTTATTCAATGTCTAAAAATTATAAATAAACTACCATTATATAGGAAATATTTTTATCTTTCTAATGAATATTTATAGTTTAAAATAAAACATATATAACCCTATGTAAAAATTGTTTTTCTAAAAGATATATGCTTTTGTCATTTTTGTATTTACTTTAACTTAATTAATTTAATGTGTCATTATCACTTACAAGTGGCTTCATGGGGTCCCAAAATCGACCCAAAGATGCCCAGGGTCATAAATGTATCAACCAATAGGTCTAGGACACGTTTTAGGATAATTTAGTGTTATTATAATATTATTTGTTTACCCTTATTTACCGGATTTACCCTTTAACCATGGTAAATAAAATATTTACCGAAGTAATTATTCAAAATGTCTAAAAATCAAAGTTACCTATTTAAATTTTTTTTACCTCCTTATTATAAATATGGAATCCATTTTTCTAAATTCAAAACACAGAATTGGTAGAAATTAATTTAAAATTAATTCCTGTTGTTGAAACAAAAAGCGTATTTTTAACAAATATTAACTATCAAAAGATTGACACTTTCTTATGTCCAGTTTAAATATGAAATTATGTCCAATGAACAAAATTGGATTAAATGGTAAAATTATAATCTAATTATACTTTAAAATCACTCAAATTAATAATTTCTCACTACTAATTATTTCGATTAAAAAAGTTGTTTTTAATTAAAATTTAGTAATTTTCACTATTCATCTAAATATGAAAGTTATCAGAAAAGTACCAAAATTTCACCCTAAGCTAATTTTGATATTCTGAATCCAAAAATGAATTATATTTTAACAAATTAAAAACATAAAAGTTGCATTTATTAAGTTAAAATTAATTCCCGTTGTCAAAACCAAAAGGCGTATTTTTAAGAAATAATAACTATCAAAAGTTTGTCATTTGTTTATGTCAATTTCAAAGTGAAATCACTTACAATAACCATAATTGTATTAAATGGTATAAATTTAATCTATTTATACTTCCAAACCATTAAAATTTATAATTTAACAATATAAATTATTTTGATTAAAAAAGTTGTTTTCAGTTAAAATGTAGTATTTTTCACTGTTCACCCAAATTTGAAAGTTATCAAAAAAGAACCAAAACTTTATTGAAACAAAATTCATATGCCTAGATTCTAAATAAGAAGTTAATTTTGTCAAATTTAATATATAAAAGTTTCAAATATTGTATTTAAAAAGGATTCTCCATTAAAAGGCGGTAAAATTTCATTTTTTGAAAAATACTTCTTTTATCTGAAAAAAATGAATTTGTTCTTAAATTATGTCTTAGAAACTCATAATATAGATTCTAAAATTATAAGGATAATATAAAATTTAAAATTTAGTTAATACTTTTCATAATCTCTTTTGAACGACTAGTTTGGTAAGTCATGGTGCGTTTGAACTCAGTGTTGCGTACAACGCATGCTATTATATTATTCAAAGAGAAGCATACCGTGGATGCTTGGGGTGTTACATTTAACTTGTTGGAATACCAAGAACTAGGATACAAACTCTATGATATCTCTCTTCATTCCATCCCATGTGAATTATTCTTTCAAACCTATATACATCTTAATACTTCTGAGATGAATATAGAATGAAGATATATGGGCTTCCTCTAATATACCATTTTTCAAATATGATATATAAGGAGCACATACACAATTCTAAAACCTTGTCATTCAATCCCGATCAAGGTTAAAATTAGGAATATTTCTAACCTTATTCTATAGTTCTATATCTTCCTTATGTGCCTATTTAATATTCACTTGGATAGAGGGTTGAACATTCAATTGAGAAAGATAAGATTTCCCCCTTCCTTTTAATATTTAAAGATCCATCCTTTGAATATCCATAAATATTGGACCTTTTGTTATACTTATCATGGATAATCTATAATGATCCTTTCGACTCAAAGCATCGACCACCATGTTCTCTTTCTTAATGTGGTAATGTATTGAGAAGTTATAATCCTTTATCTACTCTAACCATGTTATATGGAACATATTCAAATCCTTATGTGTGAATATATATTTTAAATTTTTTTTATTGGTATATATATCACAATTTTATCCATAAAGATAATGTCTCCATATCTTTAATGAAACAATTATCACAGTCAACTCCAAATCATGAGTTGGGTAATTTTTCTCATGAATCTTCAATTGTCATAAGGAATATGATATAACCATGTTATTCTGCATAATAATACATTCGATTACCTTACTTGATATATCACTTTAGATTATAAACCCTTGTCCACTACATGGTAATGTAATCACAGCTGCACTAACTAACCTTCTCTTCAGTTTCCTGAAATTTTCCTCACATTTATATGTCTATAGAAACTTGGAACCCTTATAAGTAAACTTGGTAATAGGGTTGTATAGTCATGATAAATGTTCCATAAACCATCAATAATATCTTTCTAAACCAAGAAAAATATGGATCTATATCAACATGGTTGGTCTAGGAAAACATTCAATAACCTCTGGCTTTGATGGATCTACTTCTTTACCCCCTCTTGAGATTATATGACCCAAAAATTAAACCTTTTGTAGAAAAAATTAAGACTTTGTAATTTTTTCATATAGTTTCTCCTTCCTTATTGTCATTAGTACAATTTTCGAAGGGTATTCATGCTTTTCCTTTCTCTTTGTATAGATAAGAATATCATCTATAAATACTACCACAATCTAATCGAGGTAATCTATAAAGACCCTATTCATCAAATTCATGAAGATAATAGGGGAATTAGTAAGACCAAAAGGAATCATTATATTTTCATAGTGTCTATACCCTATATGAAATGTCATCTTTTGTATATCCTCCTTATTAACCCTCAATTGATGACATCTAGAATGAAGGAAAATCTTGGAAAAGTATTTAACTCTGTGTAGCTAATAAAAAAATTCATCAATATGGGGTAGAGGATACTTGTTCTTGATTATAATCTTTTTCAATTCCCAATAATGAACACATAGTAACATTGATCCATATTTTTTTTCAAAAAAAGAACTGTTTCACCCCAAGGTGACACACTTGGATGAATGAATCCATTATCAAGGTTTCCTTGTATTAGCTTCTTCAATTACTACAACTCAATCAGGATTTTCTATAGGGAGTCTTTGAAATTTTTGTGAAACCAAGTATGAGTTCTATTGAGAACCTAACTTCACATTTGGGGTGAAGGCTAGGAAAATCTTTCAAAAAGACATCAAAAAATTCCAAAACAATAGGAATATAATCGATGTCAATTTTCTATCTAACCATTTGAGAAAAAAAATCCTTCTGAATGGGAATTAATATCCATACATAGGATGTAATCTCTATAAGAAGTTCATAAATATCATCAAATTGATATAAAATAATAGGTTGGTTTGAAATATCAAATGTAACCTCCCTTCTTGGAAAATTTATATGGGATTTATGTAGGGAAATTCAATATATGACTAAGATGACATCAAATTCAATGATAGGAATAATTATAATATTTTCAGGAAGTATATTCCCATAAATTTCAACCAGATAGGAATCATACACTTAAGTTTCAATCATCATACCATTAAGTATTTGTACTGATAATTCCACATCAAATCATTTGGGTGGAATCTTAATACCTTTATAAAATTCTTTTGATATGAAAGATTTGTTAGATCTATAATCAAATAAGACATTAATAGTTCTAGAGTGGATGGTAGGTGTACCTTTCACCACATCATTATCGCAACCCACATCAGAAATAGTGATTACACGAGATTTCCCCTTATTCCTCGTCTTAAGATATTTTTAACATTGATCATCATAATTAACCTTATTGATTTGAGCACTAGTTAGTATAATGAAAATTCTCTTTACACTTTTAACACTGAAATGGGGGAGGTTCATTCTATAAAACTTTCCATCCATTCACTTTTATAGATAACTTATTCCCATCAATTTGGAAATAAAATACCCAATGACATTACCTTTATTACTTAAAAACATTTATTAGACCCCTTAAGACAATTTCCTCTATGCTTTTTACCACACTTAGATCATAAAGGAAATCTCATCTTATTTTCTCTATGGTTTTTAGATTTTCCTTTGAACTCCATATTCATTTTCTTATCAAAACCATGAGATTGTTATGTAACTCCAACCTCCATTTCAACCATAATTGCACAACACACAATAAATTCATAACTAATAAATTCTCTTATGGATAACACCCTTCCGTGACTTAGATTTAATCCACTGAAGAACCTATCAAATTTAATTTTGGGTTAGATGATAATACTAGAAGCATACATCACAATTCTTTTAGAATTAGCCTCATAGGTACCACTGGATTCATTATCCCTTTTCTTTAAATTAATGAACACCTTATCCATATTTTTAAAAATAATAAAAAGAAAGTAATTATTGAAAAATAATTTATTGAAATCATCCCAATCCATGGATTCAATTTCATATTGTTGCCTCATATTCTTGATTATAGTCCACCACTAGTCCACTTATCCTTATATTTTATAAACATCCAGAATAAATTTCTTATATATTGAACACTAGATAATGAATAATATCATTTTAGTGGAACTGATCCATTTTTCAGAAACTAGTGGATCAGAATGACCACTGAAAGAAGGTGAATGTTTCATCATAAAGGACTCAACATAATTGTGTTCCGTCATTTTATCATTTGTAAGTCCAACATGATTCATATCTTGATAGAGTTGGGTGAGCATAGAAATAATATTTTTCATTCCATCTCCCATAGAATTTGTATTCTTAGGTGAAAAATAACTGAATTGTCCATTGCACTTAGCATTAATGTAGTTCCTTCAGGTTCCATCCATTGACTAAAACAAAAAAGCATATAGTAAGAAACAATTATGATACTTGAGAACCACATAATCATGAAAAACCAATTATAGGATGTCTAAATTATGAAACAATATTTAATCTATGAAACCTTAGGTTTATCCTAGGTTATTCTTACACAACTTCCATTTAAATTCTTCATTATGGTTCATGAAGAGTTTTTGAATTTATAGAGAATATCCCTTGGGAGTTTCCAACAAGGAGTACAACAAGACCCGTTGTCGTGCATTAGTTCCCGATCAAGTTTAGCTCAATACAATGTTTTTTAGGTTGTTAACCCTATACACATATATTCTAGATCCACATCCACTTTTAGTATCCAGAAATGGATTTATTTCTAGTAAACCACTCACTATATCCTTTACCAAAATTCTAATAACTTTTCTTATACTTTTCCTCATCCTTAGGCTTATCCTTAGAAAAATATCCTTAGGAACACCACTAATATTTTTATCATCCTAGTTTCCAAAGGTTAACTAATATTTTTATATGATGCCAAATATAAATACCCTTTATTATCATACATAGAAATTACATCATTTTTGTGGAATACTTAATTTATTATACAAACAGACACCCAAAGACCATATTAGTTTACTGCCTTTGGAAACATGGAAACATAAACACTAATATGTAAGTGAGATACATTATCTCTCACTAGGTTATCCATGACTATAAACCTTATTATAAACATAAAAATTAATACATATCTTCATAACTTGGGGAAAAGAAACATAAAAAGGGGTAATCTCAGTTGCTTAGTAAGGGTAAACAAGGGAGATATGTAAGAATAATCTTGAGCATAAGGGTATGATAATGTGATAATAACATTAAAATATCATACCCTACATATCAAATATCATAAACATGAATCATGGCATAAATATTGATAGTTTATAAGACATTAATTATAAGGGAATCAAGAGCACCAGCCATGAAATCATAACATAGTAATAAGACATGGAATTTTGGTAGACACATAATCATATAAAATTATTTCCATAGTAGTGAGGGATTAATTCCAAAGGAATCTTAGTGAAATGGGTTCACCCTTAAACCATCTTGGTAGTTATGGATCACTCCCAAGACTATCTTAGTAGTCAAGGTTCACTCCCAAGACCATATTAATGAAAAAATATCTTTAATAAACTAAGTTAACTCCCCATTACATCCATTTCTATCTCAGGAGATATAAATATTTACCTAATGAATTGGAGAGAGATATAGGTCCCACCCATCACATAATGGAATCATACATACATGTGCCATAAGATCATAAATAATTGTCATATCATAACACATGAAATGAAATGGGTATCATAAAATTGTCATAATACCATAAACTATAGAAAATATAAAGGTTTAATAATAATTTTAATAAATCATAACCTATAAAAATAATCTGGTTTCATAGGCATATAACCCAAGGAATATAAATAGGTTTCATAAACATCATAGAATCAAAACATAAAACATTATAAGAAAGAATATGAATGGTAAAATTGGATAATATTTCTATAAAGGCATGAGTAACACCATAGTATGTAATATTATTTGGAAAATAATTTTAAAATATCATTTAAAAACATTTCTTGAGGAAAATATCCTTTTCTCTTTGAAAAACATTTTTTAATACATAAAACATTTTGAAAAATTGTTTCTTTGAAATATCTTTGAATACTTATAAAGGAAGATTAGAAAAAAAAAATTTAAATACTTTTTTAAAACATAAAACATTTTTAAAATTCATTTTCATTTAAAATGAGCTTAAAAAATCATTTAAAATTTTTTTTGAAAGCATTATTTTTGAATAAAATAGATTTCTGATCGAAGAGAGAAATAAGGTTAGATTTTATTAAAAACATTTTCTTAATTATCTTAAGTACAAATGAGTTGAAAAATGACACTAATACATGAAGATATCATGGATAACAAAATTAGAATAAAATTCATGAGATTTCTTGAGATATGGATCATAATATTTCATTAATGGAAGCATAAAAATCATGATAAATGATGAGATGGTAGCAATAAATCATTACCACTTTGGAAAATTCAAATCATAATACCCATAAAATATTAACATTATATAAAGCTTAAAATATCAATGAAATAAGTATATTAATTATATAACATGTATAATGATAGTATATACACCTCATAAAATAATATAGGTGCATAAAAAAACATGTGTCTCAAAGTAGGAAAATTGAGACAAAATTACCTTACTGATTTGGTTAGTTTTGAACCGTAAAACCCCATGAAATATATATAATAAAATGGATATGTAAATACCAATAAATATAATTAATGATCAAATAATTAATTTATGGTTAGAATATACAACACATAAATAAAACTAGTGGTGAATAAGGTATAAGTATCGCAAAAATAAAAGTGAGACAAGAAATCCCCTTACCTTATGTATTGACTCTTGTTGTACTCATTAAAACCTATTGTATAATAAATATAAGTTCATTATTAATATATTAAAAACCCATATTTAATTATATAATTCCATATATTATTTTACTATGACCTTTTATTACCCATTTATTAATACTTCCATGTTAAAGTTACCTTTCAGGTAATAACCGCTTAGCTTTTCGTATGTGTTTTGACTTGTTATATTTTATTTCTTAATTATATCATGATTTAATAATATAAAGAACGTAAAACATGATATAAATATCATATATATTCAGTATATATGTATTTATAATAATATATAAAATATACGAATAGAAAATGAAATGCACCGTTCATGGAGACAATTGACCGTACGTACGCATGAACGCTGTTTCCATTTTCTTATCGTATTGAAAGAAAGAAAAGTAAATGATACATACATACATACATACATACATACATACATACATACATACATACATTATAATTAAATCAGAATTATTATTTAATATATAACACATATGTTTATTAATCTCATCCTTAATACATTACATGTAAAGCATGAACAAATTACATTGCTTTGACGAGATGGTAGTCCAGACGTCGAACAATGATATTATCGTATTCCCACTATAATAAAAGCATGAATGTATGTGTTATATATTAATTAAATAAGTATAAATATATAATTAATACCATATAAATCATATAAAAATATAAACTACATCATTATTACCATCCTTGAAAGGTGGAAAAGGAGGAATGAATGACATCGGTTTGTAAGGCGGTAGTCCATCGTACGCACGAACAATGATTGCGTAACCCATTTAATGGAAGTGTGTATGAGTTTAGGTCACAAAATTAACATAAAATCATATTAGTATATTTAGTATATTTAGGATAATATGGTTATTATATAATCAAGTAATATTAATAATTTAAATTTGGAGAAAGAAATAAAACAAAAGTTCTTGTTGAAGGATGTTTTCTCTTTTTTGGGTAACTCTTAGTTTTCACCAAAGAGATTCCTTGGTTGGATTTCTTCCCAAATAGAGGAATATAGGATTAAGGGAGTGAAGTTGGTGGGAGATTTTTTCAGGCTTTTTTATGATCCAAATTTCTTTATATGTGTTAATAAGTGGGGGGGGGGGTGAGTTCCCATTTAATAGTAGATGAAGAGTGACATTCTTGTTAATATAAAAATGTAAACACTATTGAGAGGTCTCCATTACATAATGTGCCTCCAATAATGATAAATTTTCAATAAAATGGAGTATATGGTCTAATTATAGAAAGATAATGGATTTTGGCCCACTTTATTGGTTATTTTCCCCCTTAAGTTAATGTTTAACCACTAAGTGATCTTGTTTTTACCTTAATCATTGTAATTAATATTAATTAATTTTACTAATATTTTTGTTAAAAAACTAAGTTACCATTATTATAAATTATAAATTATGGTTATTAAAAATATGGAATCCAATTGTTCAAATTTTAAACACATAAGTGGTATAAATTAATTTAAAATTAATCATGTAGATGTGTTGTGAAAGCGATGTTTTAAAGCAAAAAAGTTCAAAAGATTGAAATGTTTTTGTATTAAATTTAAAAGGTAAATTGGTTTCAATGACCTAAACTATATTAATTGATGTAAAATTGATCTAATTAAACATTAAAACCAAATTAAAATATAATTCAACTATATAAATAAATTAAACAAAAAAGAAGTTTTCAATTAAAATTCAATATTTTTCACTATTCATCCAAAAATGAAATATTTCAAAAAAACCCAAAATTTAATCATAAGATAATTTTAAAATTATGAATTAAAAAATAAATTTTATTTTATAAAATTAAATTTCAAAAAGTGTCTAAAATTAATTTTATTATTGTTCACAAAAGGATATAAAAATCAGTTTTTTTGAGAAAAAGTATTTTTCAAAACATTTAGACTTTTCAAAAAGCATATATTTCATTATCAATATGTTTTATTTATATGAAATCATTATAAATCATATTTTAAAATTGGTTACTACTATTAATATTACTAATTTTGAAGACTATGTTATAACTGTCGTGTTTAAAATAATAATAATAACAATAAATGTTATTTTTTAGAAACTCTATGTTACATGTAATGCAAGCTAAGCTGATATTGTGTGTATAACAAGATTGAATTGGTGTAGCATATAATTGTTTTTTTTACTTTTTTGGTTTGTAATATAATACATCAAATAAATTTAAATCAATTGAAAAAATGTTCATAAAAACATGAGGTGTTACAATGAATGATTGAGTATGTGATGTGTATTTTTCTTTCAACTATCTGAACCAATCAAAAAAAGAAATAAACATTACATTTGGATTTAATAGGAAACCCCATAATGCCTAAAATTCCTCATCCAAAAAAAGCATTTTCTCTCTTTTCTAGATTACTATGGATAGTTGAAGGAAAAATATGACTTCCCAAAAGATTTGTGAAATTTTTGATACTTATTAGATAAAAATAATAAAAAATTTAACTTAAAAATAGTAGATAAAATAATGAAAAAATAAAGTAAATAAGTGGTACGAATTAAACTTTTCATGATATATGTATACATTCTTGACCCATTTTCTTATTTTTATTATCTGAGTTGTAACCTCAAAGTCTGATCTCTCATGAGCACAAGTATATTAAAACAAACCAACCAAACTAAATAAAAATAATTCATCTATATAAGAAAACAATTTTTATGTTAGTAATAATATAAATAAAAAATTAATCATAAATATGAAAAAATAAATTAAAAAAATTTAACTTTTAAACTGAAAACATACAATTTGAGTCATACCGGGTACACTATGTATCAAATTGAGGTATGGTTGATTCCTATATGTCAAAAATGACTGAGGGATCATTTAATTAAAGTATCAAAACAATATGAATGTGTTTTTTGGTTTTGAGTATGTCACATGTTTTTTTACTAGAATTAATGTCAATTTTAAACTCATACCACACAATTTGAGTAATACCAGTCACACCATGCATTGGATTATGTGACGTCAATTCCTACATATAAAAAATGAATTATAGATCATTTTCCTAAAGTTTGAAAACAATACCATCTTGTTTTATTGTTTTTTTATATTGTGACCAGTGTTTTAAACTAAAATTTTGCATTTCTATTGAAAAAACATACTTTGGGTCATATCACTAACATAGTGTCTCATATTGATGTTATTTTAATTCTTATATGTGAAAAATGAATTATGGATCATTGTTCTAAAGTTTGAAAACAATCCAAGATCTTTTTCTTATTTTTGACTATTTGATGTATGTTTTAAACTAGAAATACACTTTTGTATTGAAAAAACATATTTTGAGTCATATAGAACACATCATGTTTCATATTAACACACACTTATTTCCTACATGTCACAAATGACTTATAGATCAGTGCCCTAAATTTTAAAAACAATATGAGTTCATTTTCTTGATTTTGAGCATGTGAATATGTTTTGAACTAATGTGTAAATTTAACAAAATAAATATTAGATAAAAATGATAAAGAAACTAAATAAAAAAATTAGATAAAATGATGAGAAAATTAACTAAATAAGTTATAGGAAGTCATTTATTTATGATTCCTATATGCATTCTAACACCATGTATTCTGTCCATTCATTTTTAAACAAATTGATTTCTTCAATTATACTTCTCCTTGGTAAATAGATCAAAATTAATATAAGAATTTTGATACTAATGCTTCACCCCCTAAATATATTTCTAAGGTAAAAACCTATACTATATCACAAAAATAGTAGGAAATCACCTAAATTTGATTTTGGAAAACATTTTGACACCATGTACACTGTCCACTAATCTTTAAACAAATTTACTTCTTATTTTGAGTATGAAGGTTATCAAAAATCTTGGTAGTACTAAGAAAATATAAAAGATTGATTAAGAAATATTTTTAATGAAATTGTGATTACCTTTCGAAATTACCTATTTAGGGATGATGGTCTTTTATGGCTTATGATCTCTCTCATAAATTTTCAAAACATAAAAACCACACTCATTGTTATTATCTTGATTTGGACATTGTATAAAAATTTAACAAAATAAGTAAATTGTTTTTAAATATGTTTTTATAGTTAAATATTTCTATATATACCTTAATTAATTTCCATTTAAAGTATTCCATAGGTATTTTATATTCAATCACCAACTTCATGCCATGATTTAGCTTATATTCAATAACCTCCCTATCATAACAAAATTCTTGTTAAAACATAGAATAAAAGATATAATTAGAAGTTTATCTATAAAATATTGATTAAAACGTATTAAAAGTTCATAGTACACATCTTGTGTGTTAATTTTGTTGGATATCTATGCATTGTATCTAGAAAATAAATATTTTTAGTATCTAGATTGAGTGAAACCGACATCTAGTGCTTCCAAAAAAAAAATAAGTAATGAAAAAAATAAAAATATATTTTTTATGATTTCATTGTAGAGTTTTAAACCTTAATTGTAGTTATAAAAAATATCTCATCTTATGTTATTTTTTTCTCAAATGAATCATTTAGATCAAAATTTTTCTTATCAATTTCTTCCTTCTCCAAATACGTTTCTTGCATAGAAATGATACAAGAATTAATGAATCCAAATCACATTTCATATAGTTTTAACTTTATATAGTAGTAATATTAACATATGTAGAAAATATGAATAGTTAATAACTTTAATGAACATATTATATCATTTTTTGGATAGAAACTTGATGAAAATGCACCTTATATATGTATTCACAACTAAGACTCCCAACCATTAAAACATGATAATATCATTTATACTCCCGAGACCAACTGCATCTATAATGAAAGTTCCAAATATTTCTTCTCCATATATAATATAAGAGATATCTACATCTTTAAATGTGCTCTTTATATAAATTTGTAATGATAATAAATGTTGTAGTGGAACTGGCATGAAGAAGGTACTGCTGGAAGGTCCTTTTATTTTTTTGGTTTATTCACTAGTTTGTCTTGATCTAAACTTTTGTTTCCCAACTGATTTATCCGTTTGTAATACCATAACTCGCTATAGAACTTTTTATATCAACTATTATAGGTTTTTCTTAAGATTTTTTTGTTAAATACATACCTCATGTATCTTTAAAATATTAAATAGACATGCTATGAAAGTTCCAATAACATCATTAACCATTTTAATATCTTGATCATCAAGTAAAATAGTAAACTCAGCGGTCAACTCTTGAGCTACCTCAAACCCCACTCTCATGTGATCATTTGGGAGTTATTTATTATTTAACTTTTCTCCTAGGATAATATACATCATACCCCACACAATAAGGTGGTGTGTGGGTGTTGACATATAGAAATAAATTACAACTTTACCCTATATAATTTTAGTAATACAAAGCTATCAGAAGTTGTTTAATTCACATTTAAGAGAAAGAGTAATGATAAAATTGATTACCTTAGGTAAGGTATGTGGTTTAGGGGAATGAATATCCTCAAATATAGCAGGTTAATTTGGTTTTTCATATGTGAATATTTATTCCATTACTAGTTTTCTTTAATCATTTCTCATATATTAGTTTGCCAAACCAAAATAGAAAATAATATCTTGAAAAGAATGAGTTTTTTTCCCAAAATCATTTCACCATGTTATATGAATATTCTTATTGTTTTGTGTTCTCAAAATATTTTTGAGTAGATACTCCAAAACATACACCTATAATGCGACCATACTATTCCAGTCTCTTCAAAGCTACTGAAAGTAGTTTTTCTTTTTGTACGGTCGCTGAAAATTCTTATGTCTAAACCGTATAAAAATATTAAAATAAAAATATATTTTAATATATTATTATTATAAATAATAAAAAATACTATTATTTCATACTTACACAAGTTTACTATAATTCTATTGTGTTTTTACCAACTAGTTTACCCTCTATTTATGTGAGCATCATTCTATAGCACATGATATGGGATGGAAGTGACTTTGGATTTTGATTCATTAATATGCATATAAAAAAGGAACATATGTTGTTTCATATCAAATAAAATTTTTATCTTTTATTAAAATACATAACAATTTATTCTCTAGTGAAGTATACTCCATCCTTTCTTTATGATATGGGTACATTGGTTTTGATGCACGTTCTTTATTTTCAGCACTCCTTTACTGTTTCATAAATTAACAATATTGAATAAAATTGGATAAAATAAATAATGTAAAATAATATATTATTGACTAAAATGAACCTGAAATGATTTCTCATCATGATGAATGATGAAATAATTCTATGTTTTATAATTTATAATGTGTTCATAATTAACTAGTTGGTGGGGATTTATTTTCCCCTAAACATGCCTAAGATGTAACTTGGTAAGAAGAGTCTGGAAGCCTCTATGGAATTTCTAGTGGAAATTAAGACATATTTCTTATGGAATTATTCTAAAATAAATTAAATCTACAAGGAATAATGAAAATTAAATCAACCTTTCATTATATATTTTTTCGGTAAAATAGAGAAAGTATTTCATAACATTAACTTTATATCTTCCTAAAGGGTTTAATTCATTAAAGGTTGGGTGTGGTGATTTGAATATATATTAATTGGCACATTCATCCTCATTATGATCCCAACATAACTAATGAACATTTACTTGTTAGGTTCAATAGGTTGTCTGTGTTGATTCCAACCAACTTCAAATTTTATACCCTTACTTCTTTCCATGATGATTTTATTCAGTAGTGTGATGCTACATCATTCTTTATTTTTTACATCAACATGATGCTGATTCCCTAATAATTCTGTTGTTTCAACATCAAAAGCCTGCTCTTCCCCAGGATTAGTAACATCATCATGTGCAGAAGACATTGTCTGCATGAGTAGTCAAACATTTAGTTTATATTATGTTAATAAAGTAGAGAAAAAATAATATTATGAGGAAAAGTATAGTATATTAAAAAACATAATAACCATCTCATTGATCTCTTTTTATTTTTTTAAAGGTTATAGGGATTGGATCCTCTATAAAAAATCCCCTCTTTGTAGTCCCCTCTAATGCATAAGACATTGGCTACATTAGGACCGTTATGAACTGATTGTGATCACCCAATGAAAGGGTTATCCTTGAATGAATTTTCATGTAACACAACTATTGTTTTAGTCACCGGTATGAAAATCAACCAATTATTTGTTTTTAGATTTGAGACATAAAATACTTACACTACTTGTGATTCCGTTATGAACAGCTCATCCTTTTCCCCTTCCACACTGAAATTTACCTTCATGAATCCCATTTCATCAACTTTATTTGAATTTCTTTTGTCAACCCATTTGAAACAAAAAATTGGCACTTGGAATTTTTTATAATCCAAATCGTATGTCTGATTGATAATGAAAAATATATAACATATTCATATAAATTGGATTTCTGTCCTTGGAACCAGATATGTGCATCGCTTCCACCACAAGACTAACTCCACTACTTTTCATCATACTACATTCATCTTGTTATTTTGTATAGAAAATATAACCATTGATTAAAAAACTAGTGTAATATATAACATTTTCATTTGGTCCCCTGGCTACCCATCAATGTTGTTCGGTAGTTGAATTCATATTTTAAGATAACTCTTTATAAATATAATCTCAGAACTATCCTATAAACTATTTATTATTTGTATTTGATATCCATCCTTCAACCCTTGATAGATTAAAATATATAATAATTTCTATATGGGATTCAATTTATGGATCAATATATTCACTATTAAGTAAAATGTAAAGATGTACTTTCTCCCACTATGTGATGGTAATTGTAACAATATTTCTTTCATAAATCTATTTTCCATAAGTCATCCACTATGATGATAATATAGAAGATTGATGCTATCACTATCTAATAAGTAATCAGTACATAATTAAAAAACTTATTCAACATTATATCATTCAGCAATACAACCTTCTATCTGACTTCAATTTTTTGACATACCCTTTCAAAATATTCATATATCATTCAATGGGGTACATCCATCTATAATGGATAGGACCACATAGTTGAACCTCTATAACCAATTAAACCATTAGGTGGACCATTATATCAAATAATTATGGTGTGAAGAACATATATAATTCACATAATATGACTATACCCTCCTTATTAATGATTGGAAACTTCACTGAGTCTATAAAATTATTACATATGTCTTTGAAAAATAAGTAAATCATGGTTAATGTATGCCATACATTTTTTTGATAAATTGAAACGTAAATCCACAAGTATAAAATGTTGCATTAAAACATGACAGTCATTTGATTTTAGTCCCTATAACTTCAAATTATTCATTGAAATGAAATTATTTATATTTTATGAATACCCCTATGTAACTTTTACACCATTAAGGAAAATTAAAAATTACAATTTTTCCTATCTGGATAGAGTGTAAGCTAATAAAGGAAGAAATGTACACCCTTTACCCTTCACTAGTGATAATTCTTCCCCTATCACCATGTTAATCATGTCTAACCTAGTCATGATGGCATATTTTATTTCTCTAGGAAAATTTAGTAACATGCCAATAACATTATCAAATAAAAAAAATTCTATATGCATGACATCAAGAAAATGTATTATGTAAAAAAATTCTAATATGATAACTCAAAGAAAATTGATTTAACTTTCTAATCTGATTTCATAAGGTTTTTTGAAAATGGTTTACCAAAAATAGTGTTAATATATTTTACTTTATCAAATAGTTGATCACCCATTAGTGGAGATGGTATTGTAACTTTTTTGATATTACCATCAAATGCTATTGTCCAAGGTTAGTATTTATGTCATTGAGGTAAAAAATTCCAATTTCCTAAAAAAATAGTCTTCAAGGAATGTTTCAACCAGATTGAGTGCGTTCATTATTCACAAATGGGACAACCCAACATTCCTTTAATGATATATCTTAAAAAATTTCCATAATAAAGAAAATCATTTATCATCCCATACAACACGACCCTAAATGTGAATTATTCACTTCTATGAGCATCATAAATTGTACTAATTATATACCAAATCAATTTCATACCTTTGATCAATGGAGAAAAATAAACAAAAATATCATTACCAAGTTGTTTTAGTATAGATACAATCATAAAAAAAATAATGTATTTATGCGTCATGCATAACCTTGGAGGAATGTCATAATTTACCAATATTATGGGCTATGTATTGTGAACATTACTCTATAAATCAAACAGATTTTTTCCATCTATAGATAATGTAAGATAAATGTTTCTCAAATAATTTACAAATTCAGGATACTCATAATCAATTTTATTCCACTGAGGAGAGTTGATTGGATAATGTAGGTTTCCACATTTAATTATTATATTTTCATTCAATCTCAATTATCTTATTGTTTCATAACATACATATAGTATTCTAAACCATAAAATGATAAAAAATTACCATAGATCATTCGAAGTATATAATTTATCTTCTTGTATCAATCCATGCCACACTTAGGGAATTTTATGAGTGATTCATGGTCCTTGAAAAAGAATGTGCAATCATTTGGAAAAGTATTTATTTTTTAGAGATCATTCCCATTGAACGTAACATTTGTTTAGCATAATATGATCGACATAGAAGTTCATTTTCTTCAAGTAGAATATCATTCACGATACCAAGTAGTTCTTTAAATCTTTTATCACCCCATCTACTGCCATATTTTAAATTATATAACTTTAATATAGTTGTAAATGTTATGTATTTAGTATCACCAGTATACAATGGTCTCTTAGCATAGCTATTTAACTTCTCAAACAACTTTTTCCAATCATAAAGGTCATCTTAAATTTATATTGTCATTTATTCCATGTAATCTCTATCATCATTTACACTGGTATTCATACCATATAATCCATAAACCATAGTATCATCCTAATAGGCGAGAACATTTAGTTTTTCCCCATGTTTAGTCCAATATTTTTAGATAGAATATATTCTGTAACAAATCAAATGTTCTAAAACTCTTATAAACTAATTTTTTTTGAATAAAAAAACATAAACATGGAATAAATATTTGATAAGTGTCGTATGTATGATCTATTGAAATCTTGATGAACTCTTTAACTCCGTATTCATACTCTTTTGTCATATGATTAGCATTCATCCATTTTCGATTCATATCCATCCTATCAGGTTCATAAAATATTCATTTTGTATAAAAAAAAATAAGTACACATAAGATATTCATAATCAATGGTGAATGTTATTGATAATTCTAATAAGGGGAACTCAAAATAATCACTGATACCCAGTATGGGATGACTACTGGTTAGAGTAGTTCAAAAAACATAGGTTCATGTCTACAAGATATGGGGTATGAGTCTCAAGAAATAAAATGCCATAATTAATATTCAGGAGATGAAGATGATGAGGATGGTGGTTGTATACTTGAATCTAAATGTTCTCGAACTAGGAGTTGGTGTAGCACCAAAAAATTTGTTATTGATAGATGAGATAATCATACACATTCACAATGCCCTTACTCAAATACACAATATTTTGATAGATGATATAATCATAAAATACACATTCACAGTTCCCTTAATCCCCCTATATTAACTCACCATTTAATTATTTTATTTAAATCTTTTTTTTCATGTTATTTCTTTTAAGGGGTTTTGATTAGAAAATTACCAAATCCTTATTGGTTTTCCAAATATCATCTCAAAACCACTTTCAAAATTCAAAAACTAATTTTGAATTTCTAAAACCCCTCTTGAAATCTATTTTTTTTAATTCTACATGAAAGTCAACCAATTTTTTTCAAAACACTTAATGAGATACGAACCCCCTTTTTTCTAAACACCGTTAACATTAAGTGAAAAAATTTAAAATCATATTCAAAAACCATTAACAATAAATTAAAATTTTAAAACCATTTCCATGGAAAGATGTAAACTTTGAAACATTTAAACCTTTAAAATTTCACTTTGAAATCACTTCTTGAGTTTCAAAACACTAAATTCATTTAGTTAATTTTAAGAGAAAACCCCGTTTTTTCATTTCAAAACCCACTTTAAAATTTAAAACCAAGTTTCCTTTTTGATAACTGAAATTTAAACTAGGAATGAGAATAAAAATGCTAAGTATAACACCACCCGGTCTAAAGAAAATCATGATTATTAAATAGTTTAAAAACATTTTATAAATATGGAAGGAATAAAACAATTTTTAGAAGACATGAGTAAATTAAAAATTTAAATCCTATAAAAATGGTAAAGGATTTATCAGGTAAGTTAGGTCAAGACCCAAGGATCCTTACATTCTAATTGATCATGGATACCTATTTAGAACATTACCCTAGGGATATTGGCCTAGGGGGTGGGATTCCACCACTAAAAGTGTCTCCTTGACTCACCAATGTTTATTTAGTGTTTTCATTATAGATTCAATTTATAGGTATAAATAAACATTATTAACATGATTTTCCTAGACTAGATGCAAAAATACCAAGGTTCCCATGGGATTATTTGAAAATTCAATCAAGGGAATATTAATTTATCAAAAACTTGTTTCATAAAATATCACACAAGAATCCACAAATCCAATATTTCACATTACATATAATTTATTATAGAATCAACATCAAGAAGGTTTTAAAAATATTCGTGACATTAAAAACTAATTCTCAAAAGATCATGAGGTGTTAGAAAGAATTCATGTGTGATATCAGGCTTAGTTTTTATTTGAATTTATCTGAGTGTGTGTCTAATTGGATATAATCTGTTACCCAGGTTAAGATAATGATAGCTAATTTAGTTTTTTTGTAAGGAACCACCATGACGTTACACTAAGTTTTGAGTTTGTACATTGTTGTGGGTGTTTAAAAGATCATGAGATGATTTGGGTTATTTACAAATTTTAAAAGAGTGATGAGATAGAACATTGATGGGTGAAACTAAGATTTTTAGTGAAAATTTATCCATAGGAGGACTGAATAATTTTTTAGGAGATTGGGTGTGGTGAGATGGAAACCACACCATGTATGTTTTTTACATTATATATTTATGATTAGTTTATTGTGTAAAGTCTATTAAGCATGTTTAATTGTTTTAAAATTATTTCTTCTATGAAATTAAAGTTTGGACTTATGTTATTTAATTATTTACATTCTTTCATTTATATAAGTTCCTTCTTAAAAATTCTATAAGATGAAAATAGTTTTAAGATACATAAAGGAATGTATCTATTATATGTTTGAGTTATGTTACCTCACTTTATTTTGATAAAGCAACCTGAATATTCACATGTCTTAGACCTTTGTTCAAGAAAGGAAATTACTATTTGGTTTAAAATTATGTTTTGATATGTTGATTACTTTTCTTAAACTTGAATTTAGTTTTAAATCATGAGTTTAAATGGTATGAATATACTTAGTTAAGTATTCCATTTTATACCATGTCTTGAATTACAAAGAAATTCATTTCCTTTCACAATAACCTAAATGAATTATAAGTCAATGAATAATTCTTAAACTTTATTTAGTGATTAAATTAGTGATGAGATAATGTCTGGGTTAATTAAATGGGAAATAATGACTTTTTATCATAAATTATTAAGTATCATTAAATTATTTTATTTTTGAAACTAAACTAAAAACTATTTAAGTACTAAATGTTTATTTTTTCTTATAGAATTACGTATGGATTTGGTTTTATATAAATACCTTAAATAAATAGTTTGTTTTTATGAAACTGTAACCTTAGTTATTTTAATTTATTAAAAAGTTTTACTAAATCATAATTTTACATTACTAACAGGAAATTTTCTTTGTATATTATAAAGATAAAGTGTATAACTTTATTTTCATAAAATATGAGTTATACATGTGAATATTAAATTTAAATAAACTCTTTTCCTTAAAAAAGTTTATTAATAAATTGGGTTCTAAATGTAGAAAATTTATTTGAATAAGAATATTTCATTTTTTCTATTAGAACATCTTAATTGGTGCTTGAGTCCCACCTTATATATTATTTAGGTTATTATGACTAAGCTTTGGTTATAGCTAATGCTATGTTTAATGAATTACCTAGTTTAATACTATAATGCACTAGTTATTTTCTATTCCATGTTTAGTACCTTTTTTGTCTTGATATTAGTGAACTTAAACTATACATACACCGCAACCTATGTATTGTATGGATTAACATAAGGGTATTTAAAAAGCAATGATTATGACTCATTTGAATTGATATTTATCTGCTCAATTATTTTCTATATTTTAACCCACTCATCAAATAAAAATTAAATATTCTTATTATTATGAAGACCACTTTAAAGTTTTAGTGGAAACCCTTACAAAAATCATCACACACAAAAGAACCGAGAAAAATAAAGCATCTTCCCAGGTGAGAATATAATAACAACCAACAAACCAGTTGAACCAAAATATAGAGATCCTATAGAATCAAGCACATAGAAGAAGAGTAGTACAATGGAAAAAAGGAAATGCATAGTGAATGACCAAGTAAGTCTAACCAAATCCCACCCAAGAACATGCTTAAAATTTGGGAGATTAGCAATGTATCGGTTTCACAACTTGCTACATAGGGACATAAAAAAGAGAGTAAGAAACCAATTACATTTCTAAAATTCCTAATAACATCTTCAACCCACAATGCTAAAATTTAGTAACCTATGATCTAAAATAACATAGATATAATGAAAATATCTCCAACAAGTGCAGCATATTTTATGCTATAATTTTTATATTACAAAAATAAATACAAATTTGAACCAAAATCAAAAGGAAAAAAGAAAAAAAATAATAAAGAAGATAGTGATGCTACAGTGCAGTGCCAAATATGGCACTGCACTATACCTCAACTTCAAAATAGCACAAGTAATGGTACCTGGTTAGAGAAAAATACCCGTTCCATTTTAGCATTTTCATGCTAAAATGATGTGGTTTGGAGATGGTATAAAGATGGAACCCAACCCAACTACAAGGGGATCATTAAACTCAAGGGGGGGGGGGGGGTTGATCATCCATGCATGTGAAATCAATAAGAGTTGAACGAGGAGTAGATACCTTAAACTTTGAACCCATGAGAGCACTGAGCCAACAAAACACTGCAACAACCCAAACCATGAAACCCGAACAAGCAATCAAAGAGAGGGGAGGAGAAAAAAATAACACACCTTAGATTCGAGGCTTGATTTATCCGAGAGAAAGATGGGGAGGAGCGCCAAAAGCAGTGGACTTCTATGAAAGATTGATAATCATGACTAGAATCAATGCGACTATGGTTCTTTTAAATAGATCAGGGAGGGTTTATCAGAACTTTCAAAAAAGTGCTCATAAAGATATCTTTTATGAGTGATAAATTAATAAGAGCTGATGAAAGAAATCTTTATCAACATTAAAACTTTAAGGCTTATAAAGGATTTATAATTATAATTATAAATAAAAATATTTTTAAAAATATTTAAAAATATTTTTATGTGATTATAAATGTATTTATATCATTATACATTATTATATAATTATATAATTATATATATTAAATATATTCCTTATTTAAATATATTTATTATAATTTTATAATTATATAAATATATAATTATTTATTTATAATTAAATAAACCCTTTTAAAAAATTATATTTATTTATTTATTTATAATTATAAATATATAATTTTTTAAATATATAATTTTATAAATATAGTAAGCATACATTTATAAATGTATTTAATAAATAAATATAAGTATAAATATAAATATAAATATAGTAAAAAAATTCATTATTTAAATATATTTATTATAATTTGATAATTATTTAAATATATAATTATTCGTTTATAATTTTATAAATACTTTTAAAAAATAATATTTATATATTTATATCATTATATATATTTATATAAATATATATAAATATATATATATATATATATATTTAATAAATATATATAAATATAAAAAAAAATAAAAATAAAAAATAAAAATAAAAATAAAAATAAAAATAAAAATAAAAATAAAAATAAAAATAAAAATAAAAATAAAAATATAGTAAATATATTCATTATTTAAATAAGTTTATCATAAATTTATATCTATTTAAATATAAATATATATATAATTATTTATTTATAATAATATAAATACTTTTTAAAAAATAATATTTATTTATTTATAATTATAAATATATAAATTTATAAATATAGTAAATATACATTTATAAATATATACATTTAAAAATATTTATTTACAAATATATTTTTAACCTTATTAATGAAGATGTAATCTTAAATTCTTACATGTTAAAAATGAGTGAAATTGAATAATTAAAATTGAGTAAACTTTAAAAATATTTAAAAATTGGATAAGTTTTATTAATTAAATATAAATTATTAAAAAATATGGATATATACTAAAATAAAGATGAGTGAATATTGAAAATATTAAAACATAGTAAATATATATATATATATATATATATAAATTCTAGAAAATGATTAAATTTTAAAAAATAAAAAGAAAAAAAAATATTTAAAATGAATTAATAATACCTAACTGTAATAATATTAAAAATAAATAAATAAAATTTACCAATTAAAAACATAATATATTATATGTATCATGTTACAAAATGAAATTCTAAAATGAATACTAAAATTTGAATAAATTACATAGATATTACGTGTATGTGTTTCTATATAAGATTTCATTAATTACCTAAATATTTGTGTGTGTACATTGTATATAAAAATGAATTAATTACGTATATATATCTGTGAAATTAATGTGACACACATTTGATATATGTTAAATTGAAAAATCAAATGACATTCAATTAATGTTCATTATTCGATAAAATTAGTCAATATTTTTAATTAATATTAATTTTTAATTATAAAGCATTATTCACTAAATATATGACTTATTTAATGTAAGTAAAAAATATTTTGTATTATATAAATAATATTTTAAGAAATATTATATATATTGATATATATATATATATATATATATATACAAAAAATATATATGAATATAATTTTTTATTAAATAAATTAATGAATAATTATTTATAAAAACTATTAAAAATAAACAAGACATTAATATATTTTTAATTATTACATTATTATATATATATATTTAATATATATTATTTATTACTATTTATAATATATATATATATATATATATATATATAACTTATTCATTTTTATTAATAATGTTTGATTAATAATTTTGTAATTTTTTATTTTTTTTTAAATATTACAATTTTTTTTTATTTTTTTGTTTAATTATTAAAATTTATTCATTTTATATATCTATATTTAATATATACTATTTATTAATATTTATAATCTATATATATTTCTATTAAATTTATTCATTTTTATCAATAATTATTTAATTAATAAAGCTTTTAAAATTATATTTATTTTACTATTTTTAATTTTTATTTGTTTAATTATTTCATTTTATAAATTTTATATATCTATATTTAATATATATTATTTATTAATATTTATAATATATATATATATATATTAAATTTATTCATTTTTATCAATAATTATTTAATTAACAATTTTTTTAATATTTTTTATTTTACTCATTTTTAATTTTTATTTGTTTTATTATTTAATTTTATTCATTTTATATATCTATATTTAATACATACTATTTATTATTATTTATAACTTATATATATTAAATTTATTAATCAATTTTTAATTAATTTTTTATTACTTTTTTAATTTATATTTGGTTAATTATTACAATTTTTTTAATGATTTTTATTTTTTATTGGTTGTATAAAAATATTTAGCAATGGATCAGGTTGGGTCTTGTAGAACCGGAATATGAAGGTGGGTGAAGGCCCTGATTATGTATAGGGTGGGCCAATGCCCGCGTGGGCCCATAAAGAGCCCTTATAAGTGTGTGTAGTGTATGCGGGATCCCATCCTCATAGTAGGGTTCTGATCCATGGATGCAGTAGAATGATATATAAAGGATTTCCCTCCTATATGCTATTTCGATGTGGGACTTGCATGGAGATCATGACCTTTATCAGCCCTAAAAGAGCATTGATAAAGGATACCCTTTATCATCGCTAACAATAAAGCACTGATACAGGGTGCCCTTTATCAGCATTAAAAATAAAGTGCTGATAATGTGTACCTTTCACCCGCACTAAAAAAAAGCACCGATAAATTTTTTCCTTTATCAATGCTAAAAAAGGAACTAATAAAAGGTACTTTTCATTAGCATTTTTTAGTGATGATAAAAGGTACCCCCTATCAATTATTTTTTTAGCACTAATAAAGGTATACTTTATCATCACTTTTTTCTAGCATTGATAAAGGTTAACGATGTATATAACAAGTTTTTTAGTAGTGGGGGTAGTCAGCCATCCATCCTTGCTAACCTAGATATTGGGGAACACACCGTCCCAGAGTCCACTGGGTGTCAATCACCCTAACTGACATGGGTGGGGTAGAATATGAAATCAAAAATCATACATAATAAAATATATCTCACAATTACACTATGGGCATAACCTAGTCATAGACTCAACTGTAGCTAACGTCTCTCGGACTCACAACTACCACTTCTAGGAACTAGATATCATATAAGCACACTAACATATAAGGAGATACATTAAATTACTTATTTCATTTTTTACATTCCACTTTACACTAATTAATTCATTATAAATTAATTAACATTATTCTAAGATACATTCCATTAACCAATATAGTGAATTTCATGCCTTATAGGCATGATATAATTGAGTCCATGGTTCCTCAAGATTATCATTAACATTTTCATTTAAATATGAACCAACCCCTTGGGTTAAAATTTTTATTAAACATTATTAAAATTTCCATAGTTATAGGTACTCTAGGAAAAAATCTTATGATACCAAAAGAGATATGTAACCAAGAACATTTAGATACCTCAAGCATTTGGGAAAGGATGCAAATAAAACAAGAAACCCGGCCATCCTAAAAATAAACCAATTCATTCACAAAAAATCATTACATCTTTCAGTATCACAATGGGTAAGAAAAACTTTAACTTGTTCCAACTTCTTTGGTTCCATCCCCAACACCCTCACACATATCCCAATTCATCTCACTATCACAGGCATCAACTGCTTCCACATCATCTGGACCTCCCCACCCATATCCCATCAGCCATCCTAAGCTCACATCACAAGGATCATATCCAGATCAAATAAAATGAAGAAAAAACAAGCATAGTCAATAGGGAAACTATGCCCTAAAAACAATTCATTCAACCTTCATATACAAAATGGATCTCATAGCCCCCAACATAAGGCATCAAGCATTTATAAACAAACTAACAGTCACAACACCAATGATTTATATTTATCAAAAAACTGGTTTTTATTTCATATTGAATTA
This sequence comes from Viscum album, assembly GCA_963277665.1. NCBI lineage: Eukaryota > Viridiplantae > Streptophyta > Magnoliopsida > Santalales > Viscaceae > Viscum > Viscum album. The sequence goes on along the minus strand of OY728147.1, from coordinate 2,016,955,741 downwards.
ACCAATTCATTATTCCTAGGTTCCAACTATGGTAAACCTAAGTCATTGACTATAAGAATCTATTAAAAGTTTAAAAACGATCTATAACATAAGATTCTGGTTTCAAAAAACTCAAGAAAGAACAATTCTGAAATTAACATTACTTTTTATTATTTTCATAAAAAAATTTAACCAGCCTTATGTTCTTTAAAAATTCCATCAATTTTAATATAACAATACACAACAAAACAAACATGTTAATAATAATAATATTGATATAGTGCTATCTAGAAAAACTAGAGGAAAACTGTAATCATGGTGGAAAGAAACAACATACAATCACTACATCAACACACCAATTTTACTCTTTAATCCAATTAAATAATTATTAGGTTAATTCCATTGCTATTCAAAGGGATAAACCATGGTAACCTTACAATTTCATGTAAAATAGTATAATAAATGAATCCCTTACCTCAAACATCTAATGTTATTGAAACGATTATAGAACATAGAGGAAGTATGATCTCCAAAAGATGTCATTCCATGAACATAATAGAATATGATAAGAAAAACTATATTAGAATAATGGGGATCAAATTACAAAGCATGGAAAGTGGAATAGGAGGAAAATGAGATCATACAGAGAGAAACCGCTTGGAAGGGGAGGTTAAACTCACATCAGATCACCTCATATTGATTATAGGAAGCTAGGGACTAATCCTTCTTGAAAATAATTCAAAGACCTTCAAAAACCATGCTTGGTCACCCAGGGATCAAGAGGAAAAGGTTGTATAGAAGTTGGGTTCCAGGCCTCAGGGTATTTATAGAAAAGTAGAATTTTTAAAGGTCCATAGAACAAACCCTAGGACTATGCCACAACCTATTTAAAAATAGGACTATGAAACAATCCCCCTAGACCATGCTGTATCCCCCATGGTCAATCCCACACCCACATTATAAGGGAGTATCCTATTTAAGTGGATATGGGGGATATGAAATAGCTTAAAGCACCACGCCGCAGAACCCCCTTCACCAACAAGAAGGATACAACGTTTCCTAACCACCATGACACAAATATCCCTAATTTTGTAGTACATGGACTTTCCAAAATTTACCCATGTTTTTAGGGTTGAAGTGGTCACTTGTTGTGTAGCTTGGGTTGTCAAATCCTTAGAGACCTTAAAAGAAACCTCATAAACATAAATTCTATGGATTGTTTCTGGATATGAAGTGGACAACTTGAGTTTGAATTGAGATGGCTTAAATTTAAAATAATATTCCTAAGTGAATTCAATTTGATGGAATGAATTGATCCTAGGTTATTGCTTGGGGTGTATTGGATGAATTCATTTTTGAATTATTTCAATTTCATTAACTCAAGAAGTATCTATTCAATGAAATAAATATAACACCATCACTTAATATTTTAAAACCTTCACATGCAAATGTTAATAATATATATACTTAGAGGATCATTTTCATGAGCACTCCTAGGTAAAGGATCTTATTATCACATGATAATTGTAGGGATAAAATTCAATAAGGAAGAGAAAGATAAAAAATCATTGAATTAAAAACTCAAATAAAAGAAATTATTAAACCTTTATAGAGTGATAAATAACATCCAATCTATCCCCTTTACACTCCCTTGGATCAAAACATAATAGGGTTATCCCTACATCAGTGCTATACTCTCAAATTAAAGTGGGAAGTAGACTCACAAGGGTGGAATTGAAGAAGTGAAAAACAATGAGATAATGAGCACTCCAATGCTGTTTGTGTAATTTACCAGTCAGAATAATTGTATCACTGAGATGGGGAGGGGGAGAATTAGTGATATCTTTTTCTTTTATGTTTCCTTTCTTATGAAAAAAACTTTTCTTCCTGTTAAATATTACATTCCTTACTAAAAACAATTCAAACACACATCCACAGAAACACAAAAATTTACAAGGTTCACTATTTAACATGAATAGTTATTTCCTTCGTATGGTTTGGAAATTATCCAATACCACACAATTCACTATAAATATTTTTTATGGAATAAAAAGTGTAGGATATACCCTTACACTCATGTAGCACTATGATCAATACAATAGTGCATGTGCTTTAAGTAGAAAAAATGATATAAGAATTTTTTTATAACAAAAATGTTATGGTGCTTCTTGAACAAATTTTAAAAATATGATATTTCAAAAAAATTCTTAAATTTCTCACCCAAAATCTAGTAATAACTTCCTAGAATTTTTTATAAAACCCAGTCCAATTCTGCCAGCCCAATTGATCAATACAGAAAATATATAACTCTGTCAGAATATTATTATGACAATTCTAAACCACTTCTTCTTCAATCTTGAAATCCCATTACGATGATCTAGCCCAATATGATAATCAACTGAATATGATGATCAAGTGAATACATTACAATCTTATCCCTTCTAATTTCACTTCTTTCCAACACAACTTCTTTAAGAAATACAATCCAGAAACCTCTTATTCTCTCTAGAGCTCTTCCTTATCTCTTTTTCACCATGAACAATACATCTTTCAAAAAGTACAAAGTAATTTATATTTTATACTTTCCAAAAAATGGTTTGGATAGGATTCCTAAAAAAAATTTCTGCTCAATAAAATTTTCTAAATCTATATGTTCCTTTGAATTTTGACTGCATCTTGACTTTGTGAACTCTTCTCAACACTTCTCAAACCTTATCAATTCTTCTAACAGATTCTTCTTTTCTTCATAATTTCGTTAAAAACATCATTTCGATTCTGATTTCCCATTCTGATTTTTCATTATGATATACCTTATTATGATGAAGACAAATTTAAGACAATATATTCTTCTTCATTTATTCTCTTGAACCACTTTAACGATAAAAAAAGTAATTAAAACTATTTTAAATGATTGAATACATTGTTTAAAAAGATCTAAATTTCTTCTTTGTATTATCCATCACATAATTTTCTTTTTATTTGCATTCATTAGTCCTAAACAATTCTTTCTTCAATGAATAAGATGGAATATAATGTCAAATTTACCAGTATCAACATCTTTGATTTCAAAGAACTTCTTTCTCTTCTGAATACAATACCAATGACTTTTCCAGCACCAACAATTTTGTCTCTAATGATTATGATGACATACTAAATATGATGGATCAACATTTGAAGCTTATTTATTTTATAAATACGATTTTCATAAAATTATTTCTTCAAGTATTTATGTATTTTAGATTTTGGTGTGACTGAAAACTTGTACCTTCATTACGATCAACCTCCTCAGCCTTTAAACAAATCTATATGCAGAAATATCATTTTGATGATCTTGAGACTAGAAAGCTTTGGCTTCACTAACTTTCGTCTTCTTCAATATTTCTGCAAGCATCATGAATTTCTTCATTAATATGAATACGTTGAAGATCAAGTTTAACATCATCTAACTTACTAAGGAATGTATTGTGACTTCCCTATCAATATCTTTATTTCCTTCTCATCCTGAATACAATTTTCCTGAATACAAATAGATTGAATACAATTTACAACACCTTTTATCCCTATTTATTTTATAAATCTTGCATCATAAGTTTTATAGAATACTTATGATTTATGATAACTCAAAGATCCGCAAAGCATCGTCACATTTTCATCGAAGTTAGAAAGACTTAGATTCTTCCCCAATATGATCAAAAATTTTGTTATAGACTCAAGATGATTCCGATGATCCTATTTGTCTAGAAAAGATATTCCCAATATGATAGAATTTCTTAACCATTATGAGTCTAATTTTCTTAAATATGATAGTCAGTCTAATTTTCACCAAATAAAAATCGAGTTGATTTATTTTATTCTTAAAATTCATTGAAAACAAAAGGCAATACCTAAATATAATAGTCATCCTTATCATCTTGGTCCTAAAAATCTCTCCCATTGGATTTTATTATCAACCAAGGCTCATAAATCAATGAACTATGTATCACAAATATATGGATTACTTATTAATAATTCTATGCCTACATGATCTAACTCATTATAGGAAATAATAATTATTGATGAAAAGCCATACTATCCAAAAGTTGTTATTATGAAAGCTTCCTCATCTTTTCTTCCTCATCTTTTTTTCTCATATTTTTTTCCTCAACTTTTAAAATTTAGATTTTCTTCCTCATCTTTTCAACCCCCTAGAATACTAAATTTTTTTTCCTGCAACAAATCCAACAAAAAGTTATAATAGTTTAAACACTTACAATGATAGATTCACAGCTTACCCATAACGCCCGTTGTTAACATACTTCCATAAGGATAGATTTACGAAACAATTATCACCCTTGAAAACACTATTTAAAGGTAATATGAGAGAGGAGACAAAAAATACATACCTAAACCTTGATGAGAAATAGGTTGGACTCCCATGTTCAACCTCAATTTAAAGAATGCTTCCTTTGGTAATGATTTATTGAAAATGTTAGTAACTTGTTCCGATGTAGGAACATACTCCAACTTCAACTCATTATTCTCCACATGCTATTTAATGAAATGATATTTGATATCAATATGTTTGAACAAGAATTTTGTACGAGATTATTGGTAAGGTTGATTTCAATTTGATTATCACAACCCAAGAGAAATGGTAACTTTACTTCAATAAGTAAGTATTATAACAAATTATTTATCCACATAAGTTGGGTAGTGTCTCGTGTAGTAGAAAAATACTCATATTTATCCATATTGAGAGTTACTGAATTCTATTTCTTTATATTCCAAAAAACATAAATTTTCCCCAGAAAGAAAACTACACCTGATGTGGATCTTTTATCATCAACATTTCTTTCCCAATCAGTATCTAAATACCCAAAAAAAATAAATAATTTCTGAGTTATCATACCTGATTCCAAAAATATTTGTGCCTTTGATGTATCTGAGAATTACTTTTCTAGAAAGTAAATTTGATTATTTAGTAGAACTCTGAAATATTTCACATAAAGTAAAATCATAAACAATGTTGGGTCTTGAGGCAGTCAAATATAAAAAACTTCCAATTATCTTTTGAAACAATTTTGATCAACTTTCTTGCATTCTTTATCTTTAATCAACTTGGTTCCCACTAATATTGGTGTGGAAACTAGTTTCAAATTTTCCATACCAAATTTTTAAGTAGTTATTTAGAATAATTTTCTTAAGAAAGAAACATGTGTTTCTTCTTTTGTAAAATTTTTAACCTAAGAAAGTATTTCATTTTTCCCAGTATGGACATTTAAAACAAAATTTTTATATCTTGAACAAATATTTCACACGTTCTTTCATCATTCCCAGTAAAGATAATTTTATCAACATAAAAAATTACGATAAGGGAAAAATATTGAATTTATTTAATGCAAATATTGCTATCAACCATTACTTTATTAAAACTCATATTCCTTAAAGAAAGTTTTCAATTTAGAATTCCATGCCCTGAGATTTTGTTTTATCCCTTACAATTATTTATTCATATTACATACATAAATTTCATCTTTTCCAACAAAAATTCCACAAGGTTGTTCAATGTAAACTTCCTCATCGAGATACCCATTCAAAAATTCATATTTAAGATCTATTTGAAAATTTTTGTAACTTCATTGTATAGAAATAACAAGAAGGATTCTGATAGTTTCTAATTTTTCCACTAGAGAAAAGGTTTCATCAAAATAAATTGTTTCAATTTGTGAATAACCTTTGCAAACAAGTCTTTCCTTGTTCCTTATAACTTCATGTTCTTCATTCATCTTGTTCTTGAAAATCCACTTTGCACTAATGATTTTTTACACGGATTAGGTATGAGTTCTCATGTATCATTATTTTCAATCTAATATAGTTCTTTATCCATGGCCTGAACCCATTCTGGATACTCAAAAGATTCATCAACATATTTCAGTTGCACTTTTGAATATAAATAAGTGTGTGTAATGGAATTTGAAGTTATTATTGTTTAAACTTTATGATGTTGATCAATAATAATGTTTCAAGATTCCAATTTATTACTCATCATATGATGATATTTTTGAGTATCTTCCACATTACTAGAAACAAATGAGTCTAATTCTTCTTCTTGAGTAGGATTAAAATTGTCTATATCCTTATCAGAATTATTAAGAAAATTTTTCCTATCCTACTCAACATTCTTATATGAATGAGTCTATTTATCTTCCTTAGTCTTTTCAATAACTTTAACATCACAAATAAATAATTATTTCTATTTCTTTGTTGAAACATTTATATCCTCTTCCTTCCAGATCATATCCAATAAAGATTCCATCTTCAACTTTTTTCTCAAACATTCCAAGATTTCCACCTTTCTTGCTTATAATGCATAGAATCCCAAAAACTCTTAAGTGTTTCAAACATTGAGTTTTTCCATAAAACATTTTTATAGAGTGATATATGAACTTTTCATGTAGAAAAATCAATTTGAAATATATATAGCAGTACTCATGGCTTGCCTCTAATAGTAATGAGATAGACCATGTTCAAGTAACATAATTATACCCACTTTCACTAAACTTTTATTATTAATTTTAAAAACCACATTTTATTGAGGAGTGTATGAGGAAATATAATCATTCAGGATCCCATTCTTCTGAAGATAAATTTCAAAATATTCATTCTTATACTCACCCCCATTATCAGTTTTCAACTTCTTCACTAGATAATCACATTCCTTCTCATATTTTCTCTTGAAACATTTAAACATGTTTAGATCATATAATTTATGTTTTACATACATAACACAAGTAATGTGAGTAGACTCATCAATGAAAGTTATAAAGTACTTATCTATTTTTTTATTATTTTCTAATTGGTCCAAAGATGTTAGAATGAATAAGTTCCAAGGGTTTTTTTAACAAATCTCAACTTTCTTATGCAATAATTTTATAATGTTTCCCTTATGAAAAATAGTGCAACACTAATATATTCTTCTTGGAAAATCAGGAATATCACATACACTATATCACTTTGATAACTTTCTCATGTATCTTTGACACATGTTTCCCAGCCTTTTATGCCATAATTGATTCTCTTCCACCATACCCAAGTAACAAGATTTTTTTATTTCAACAAGTTGGAATAAATTTCCTCTTATACGTTGGACTCTTGTAATTATCTTACCATTTTCCTCAATTTTCACCCCAAATTCAAATTTTATGAAAATGAATTTGTTACATTCATCATAAAGTTATTAAAAACTTAAAAAAATTGTGTTTCATACCATTAATATAAAAATATTCCTTTGATTTCAACTTTTCTTTCCCAATGATGGCTTATCCAACACCTTTGATTCTCAGAGATTCCACATTTCCAAATTTCACTATTCCTTATTTAAAGTCTTTAACATTATTTGACAAATTTAAATCTTATTTTATATGAGAATAATACCCACTATTAATAATAAAATTTCATTCTCCTTTTGTATCTTTCAAAGTGGTTTTGACAACAAGGGATTTTTCTTTCTTCATATCCAACTTCTGAGAATTGTTAAAAAAAATCTGTTGTGCCGATAACAAAAGAAGACAACCCTTAATAATATTCCTTGGTTGTTCAAATCCTTCAAAAATAGTTTCCAGGGATTGGAACCTATTTTTAATTTTTACAGCACGATTCTCAAGTTTGTTCAGAACTTCCTTTTCAGACTTCTTCTTTTGGAAGGATTGACTCCCCCTAAACCTCTAACTTCTATAAATTATGGAATAGTATTAATGTTGTTGGTCGAAGAAAACATATTTTTTTTATTCCCAAATCCACCATAATTCCATACATATCCATAGAAAAATATTTTCCTATTAAACTTCTATATTGACCAGAGTTGTGAACATGTTTCTCAGAAAACTTATTGTCTAAAATTTGTTGACCACCAACCTTTTTCTTTTCAACTAGAGTCTTCTTTCTCAACTCGGTTTTGTTTTCAGCCTTATCAAAACCAAAATCTATAATAACTTTTCTATATTCATAATTATTAAAAACATTTTTAGGCTCATAGTTTTAAAAATATTTTGATTTTTCAATTTTGTTAACTTTGGAAACATACATAACTTTCCTAGATTTCTTCTTTTCAAAAACATCTAGATATTTTTTCTCAGCCTTTGAAGGTAACTTTTTTTATACTTCTTATGTTTATCCTTGGTATAAATTTCACCAACATCAGATATAGAGTTTTTGAAACTTGTACCTTTTTGTTCAGCTTTAGAAATTTTTTGTCGAAAAAGTTCTAAATATTATTCTTTTGACTTCAACTTCACTTGAAAATGTTAATTATGATTATTTTATTCTTTAAGAGATATTTTCAAATAATTATTATCATCCATCAACTTGGATTTCTTATGAAGAAATTTGTTTTATCTCTTTTTTTAGAACATTCATTTTAAAACTTCTTAATTTATTTCTCTTACCTTCCAATCTTTCTTAGGAATTTTTTCAATTATTATTTTAGATGATATTCTAATTGAGTTTTTTATTCTTCATAACTACTACTTACAAACTCTTCATTATTCAATATTGTAATAAAATTATTATCACCAACATACTTAGTATATTTCTCAGATTCACCATCACTGTCTTCTTCTTCTTCATCTTTAGATAAGAAACTTCTTCTTTTAGATTGGAATAACTTTTTATTCTTCCCTCTAGCAACAAATTTATCTTTATCACACCAATTCTTATAAAATGTTCTCGACCTTCATTCTTCTTCATCACTATCATTTATTTATTTATTTGAGGAAAATTATCCACAAAGTTCTTAATGGGTCCACATTAAAATAATTTTAAGGGAATTTTCCCTGTATATTTACATGTACATATTCTCACATTTTTTGAAAATAATTATAAAATATCATCAATATTTTTACATACCTCATTTTTGGAATTAAAATCCCTAGTTTATTCTTTAATAATAATCTTCTTTGACTTCTCTTTCTTGGAAGCCTTGAAATACATTTCCCTATCAACTTTTGTTTTTTCTTTTCATATATTTGTCCCTCTTTATTTCATAAGTTAGGAGAGTACTATGAAAATATTATAGAGATAATATTTCCGGATCTCTATTTTTGAATGAAGAAACTTTAACATCAAAATTATCGATAATAATTCTTATGATCTTTTCAAAAACTATAGAATCATCCAACTATTCACTAAGACATATGATAGTGCTAACAATGTCATTTAAACTAGTAAAGAAGTCCCCAATAGATTCATACTCACTCATTTTCAAATATTCATACTTTAGCCTCCAGATTTTTAATTTTTCCTTTTTCAATTTTTTATTTCCTTCATATATGTTTTTCAATTTATCTCATATACCTTTAGCTGTGGAAACACCCTTAACCCCTAAAAATTAACTTTCAAAAAGTTATGATAGTAAAACATTATTGGCCCTTCCATCATTCTCAAGATTATTCTTATCAATAGATGTAACAGGAACTTTATCATCAATAGGAGGAAATCTATCTATTATAGCTTCAAGAACATCACATCCAATAGATATAATATAGGGAAAAATTTTATCTTTCTAGATATGATAATTCTTACCATCAAAAATTGGGATTCCTTTATTGTTGACATAATTCAAATTCTCCATCAACTTCTCTTAAAAAATTCAGCAAATAATAGATGAAGGGAACCTTCTCTGATACCAATTGTAATTTCCCATTCAAGATAATTGTATCAATGAGATGGGGAGGGGGTGAATCAGTGATATATTTTTCTTTTATGTTTTCTTTCTTATGAAATAACCTTTGCCTCCTATTAAATATTAATTTTACTACTGAAAAAAATTCAAACAAAAACCCACAGGAACAAAAAAATTTGCAAGGTTCAGTATTAAACATGAATAACTTCATCCTTGGTATGATTTAGAAATAATACAACACCACAAATTCCACTAGAAAATAATCGTTTTTGTGGAATACAATGAGTAAGATATACCCTTACACTCATTTAACACTATGATAAATAGAAAATTTCATGTTATTTAAGTAGAACAAAATGATATAATTATGTTTTTTTAACAAACTTGTTATGGTGATTCCTGACTAAATTTTAAAAATATGATCGTTCAAAATAATTCTTTACTTTCTTAGCCATAGTCTGGTAAGAACTTCCTAGACTTCATTATAAAACTCAGTCTAATTTCTCAATCTGATTCTCCCAATCCAATTACTCAATACTAAAAATGTATAACTCTGTCAGAATATAGTTGTAATAGTTCTGAACCACTTCTTCTTCAATATGGAAATCCCAATTCGATGATCTGGACCAATACGATGATTAGATGAATATGATGATCAACTAAATTCGATAATCAGCTGAATACATTGCAATGTTGTCTCTTCTCCTTTCACTTTTTTTGGCATGACATCATTAATAAAGATAATTTGGAAACCTATTCTTCTCTATGGAGCTCCGAATTATCTCTTCTTCACCATTAATAGTACATCTATTAGGAAGTAAAAAGTACTTACCCCTTTATACTCACCTAAAAAAAGGTCTGAGTGAGATTCCTAAAAAATTTCCCGCTCAATAAAATTTTCCAAATATACATGTTACTTTTAATTTTGGGTGAATATTCAATTCATAAACTCTTCTCAACACTTATTGAAACTTATTGGATGTTATAATAGCTTTATTTATAATTAATATTTTTTTAAAAACATCAGTTAGATTATGATTTCCCATTCTGATTTATCATTATGATATGCCTTATTAAATGATGATAAATATAAAAAAATAGATTCTTCATCATCTCTTATCTTGAACCACTTGAATGATAAAAAAGTAATTAAAACTATTTTAAATAGTTGACCACGTTTTTGAAAAAGATCTGAATTTCTTATTCATATTGGAAACCACAAACTTTTCTTTTTATTTTAATTCACTGGTCCCAAACAAATTTTCCTCAAATGATTATGATGGCATACAAAGTCTGATAAACTAGTATCACCAAATTTGACTTCATCAACTTATTTATCATATGAAAATTATACCAATTAATTTTACTACATAAATAATTCTACCTCTAGTGACTATTATGACATACTGAATTTGATAGATCAAAATTAACACCTTCTTATTTTTTCGAATATGATTCTCATAAACTTCTTTCTTTGAGGATTTAAGTCTTTTGGATTTTGGACTGACTGAAAAACATTACCTTAATTATGACTTCCTCCTCATCCTTTAAACAAATCTACATCCGAAAATATCATTACAATGATCTTGAGGCTGGAAATCTTCAACTTCACCAACTTTCATCTTCTTGAATATTTCAGCAAGTATCATGACTTCGTTCATGAATTTCAATACGTTAAAGATCAAATTTAGCATTGTTTGAATTACAAAGGAAAGTATTGTGACTTCTATATAAACATATTTCTTTTCTTATTATCCTAAATATGATTTTACTAACAATAAAAAGAATAAATATGATTTCCACCACCTTTTCTCCCTCATTATTTTATTAAGATTGCATCACAAGTTTTATATAACACTTATGATTTATGAGAACCACAATATTATCAAAGAATCATAAAATTTTATTAAAGTCAATAAGAATACGATTATTCCCCATTTTGATCAAACCTTTTGTTCTAGACTCAGGGTGAGTCTGATGATCCTCTTCATCCAGAAAACATATTCCCAATACGATGGAATTTCTTAACCATTGTGAGTATGATTTTATTGAATATAATGGTTAGTCTAATTTTCACCAAATATAAAGTGAGGTGATTTATTTTCTTCTTAAGCTTCCTTGAAAATAAAATAAAATACCTAAATACAATAGTCATCCTTATCAGCTTGGTCATAAAAGTTTTAAATATTTCCCTCTTTGATGTGTGAATAAATTTACACCTTAATTAAATGGTATAAATGTGTTAACAAAAAGAATATAAAATGAGAATAAGAATAATTTTAATTAAGAAGCTAAGATGATTTGAGAAACTTAAAATTTAATAAATGCGATTACAACATCAAATTGGTAGCATAACATTAAAATGTTCCAACTCCTTCACCATCACTTACTTAAATAGGTATTTTGGAACCATTGTGTTAATCCTCCATTAGTGAAAGTCTTCCCATTTAATCATGGTAGGACTTGGTGGGTGTAAAGTTAATGGAGAGAATACTTTTCCACCCTTGACAAAAATCCAATCCAGCTTGCATCCACCAGATAGACATTCCAAAACAAGATTCTAGATGACTGAATTTAGGTGGTCCTTATGAGAATAAAATGAAGTTTCGGATTTATAGTGACCCTATCATTTTAAAAATATCATTACATGATTTTAATCACAATTATACATCAGAGTACAATCCAAAGATCGTGAAGTCTAGTGTCTTTGAAGACTAGGTATATAATACTAAAAACATGGGGCAAAAAAACCCTTATTTATTTAATATTAAAATTAAGATCCTAACATCAATTGTGCTCAAACATCTTCATAGGGTACCCTGGGGAATACATGAATGAAGGGATGATCTAAATAGCTCATTAATGGAATAACCATAAAAACAAAGCATTAGCACACAGGATAGAAGGCATGACATGATAATATAAAAAGGCATATAACATATAGAATATTAACATATAAACATAGAATCATATAAACATGGAGTAATATTAATGTGACATAAACATAAAACATTACTTTAGAATGAGTCAAGGATAACCACCAAGACTATTGCACATGTTAGCATAAGCCAATGCTAACCTCCAAGACTGCCACACATGGTAGCACAAGCCAAGGCTAACCGCCAAGACCATCGCACATAACATCTCATGAGACTCAAATTTACCCAATTCATTAGAGATATATATGGGAAAACCCATATTAACATGTTAATGAATATGTTATCCACATAAATAATCATACATAATCAATCATACATAAACATAAGGGTTACCCATTGAAAGAAATGGGTATCATAATCATGACATAAATCATAACAAATGAATGTATCATAAAAGTGTCCATGAAGGAAAGGAATTATAGAATTCATGTAATATAATAGGGTATAGTAGGATTAAATCATGATAAGTTATGTCAAATAACCTTAAAAAAAGAGTTATGAGAAACTTTAGAATTTAAACATTTTTGTGCAGTTAAAGGAAAATATCTAAGGTCATTTAAAACTTAAAAGGGAATGATAATTTATATAAAACCAAAAGTGAATCAGGAATGTTTTAATAATAAATGTTTGGTTTTATAAAAAAAATTTTGGCTTAAAAATATATTATATAATGTACTTGATTATGGGTAAGAATTCAGAAAATTCCCTTAAAACAGGTTTTCTTATCGAAAAGTATTGAGGAAGGAATCATTTAAAAACATGTATATCCCTGAAAGAGAATGAGGTAAATATATTGAAATATGAGTTTAGAGCATATAAACAATATTTAGAATTTGTACATAAAAAATAAAAGATAACTTAATTTGGGTAAAATGAAAGATAGAGCAGCTCAAAGGAATATTGGAGGTTTAGGTAGAATCCCTTACAGAATATTGGCATGGTATCATGTGTACCTAGGAAGGATTATTGAGAGATAAATGGGTTTATCATCACTAATACATCATGATTGAAGTTTTGGGGAGTTAATAAATCATATCCATCAATAGTAATTACACACAAAAGAGTATAACATAGAGGACATTCTTCAATAAAAGTGAAATGTGAGGATCCCTTACTTTAAGTCCGATGGTGTTATCCACTTTATATTAATGACCTAAATAATAAAATTAGGTTCATTAATTAATAATTCAAAAACCTATTCTATATGTAAAATATTTATTATAACCATTTTAAGTTCATTCATAACCTTTTTGATGGGGAAAGTTGTTCAATTTCATTGTTCGAGTTCGTTTATTTCCTTAGTTTTTACGATCAGTTTACTTATTTCAATGAATGGAGAATCATGTAAAATTGGTATGGTTGTAAAGAATTGGAGTTACATTTTATTATTTAACATTTATAAGTTTACATGTTTGTAAATTTATTTTGGTTACTTGGAGTGAATTTGAATCATTATATAAATCTTCAGTGATTACCTTTTGGGTTTATTGGCGGGTTTTTTGATCACCACGAACTCATTTTTCTTTATAATTTAATATCATGTGTAAAAAAATATTATATAACCTTACATAGGATATATTAAATAATAATATGGTACAACCATAACAAAAATGGTTTCATGACCAGGATTTTTAGATGGTAAAATAAATTAAAAACCCATCGTCCTTGAATGTGGTAAATTAACACATATCAGATGGTGTCTTTACTACTAGTATAAAAGAAGAGTAAAGTAGAGATGATAATAAATCATTACATTATCAATAAAAAATTCTTGTACATGTAAGGTAATTTATGTTTCATAACATTTGGATGAGGATAGTTAAGGATAGAAAATAAAACCAATGAACTTGAAAAGAAAGTAAAATAATTGAAAATAGGAATTTACAACTTGAATCAATATTCATTGAGAGCCTCTTAAGGCGAGAGTATTTAGTCTTTTAAAGAGAAAAAGGGATATTGGACGTGGGGGAGGATATTGGGAAGATATTTTGGCCGAATTTAGGGAAAGAAAAAGGCTTGAGAGGAGTGAAGAGAATAGGGGAGTGTGGGTGTTTTTTATAGTGGAGGGGAGGAGGGTTTTCTTAATATTTTAATCATTAATTTATTATTTTTCCATAAGACAAGTAATAGTGATGATACCTGAAAAAAAATAGTAATAATTTAATTTGAATTTGAACTAATGTTTCTTACATCTTCCATGATGCTAGGAATATTCCATTTAGCTTTTAATGTATACATATGGTAAATTACTATATTTCACCATTCATAAAAAAATCAAGTATTTTAGAAAAATAAAAAAAAGTAACCCTAACCATTTTTTAATGTTTAGAATCCAAAAAATAAAATACATATTTTAAAAATAATTTTATAAATATTATTAATTTAATTTTTAATTAAAATCATAATTTACTTGAAAAAATACAGATTTCAAAAATATGACTGATTTTGTAATGCTTTCAAAAATTACATAAGGTTTTAAAAAATTATCTTAAAACCAGAAGACATAAAAATTTTAATTTATGAAAAACTTCTAAGAAATCATATTTTTAAATAATTAATTACTTATAAGTAATTATTTATGACTTAAAAAAATACTAATACTTTTACTATGGTCATATTATCACTTATAAGATAGCTTAATTTTATTCATACATTCATGGGTGAGGTTACTATTTTTTTGGATAATTTACCATTCATAAGGGTCATATTACTATTCATAAGGGTAAAATTACTATTCATAAGGGTCAGTTACTATTCAATAAAAATTAAGTTTTTCATATCGGACTCCAAACATCTTACTGATCGCAACCATGTATGTCAAATTTTCGAAATTCTAATCACAAAAATGAAAATATTATGTTTAAAGGTCATAGAGTACTTAGTAGTTCATTATATTGTGATTTCATGTGATTATATGACATAATTATAACAAGGGAATTTCCATTGATAAAACATTGGGTCGTTACATTATTCCCTCCTTATGAATTTTCGCCGTCGAAATTTTATTTTACATTCTAATTCATAAACAGGTGTGAGTACTTTTCACTAGTGCAGAAAACGTTTTTTACGTCGGTAATTTTTTATTATTTACGTCGGTTTTTAGGCGACGTTAATACGGACGGCGTTATAAATAACGTTTTTTACGTCGGTTATTTAAAACCCGACGTAATATCCCTAACATCACGGTGGTTATCACGTCGGTTCATATAATAACCGACGTGATAAATATGCGCGGGGGGGATTTATCACGTCGGTTATTCCCTAAACCGACGTGATAAAACGCCTGGGATATCGTTTATCATGTCGGTTATGTCATAACCGACGTGATAAACCCTTCCCCTGGCCTATTATCACGTCGGTTTCTTAAATAACCGACGTGATAAAAAGGCCTGGGAAATGTTTTAGCACGTTGGTTATCCAATAACCGACGTGGTAAATCGATTCCCAGGCCTTTTAGCACGTCAGTTATATTAAGAACCGACGTGATAAAAGCCCCGGGAACGGTTTATCACGTCGGTTCTAGAAAAACCCGACGTGATAAACCCCTACCGATTTATTTACCACGTCGGTTATAAAATAACCGACGTGAAAGAAATTTTTTTTTTAAATAATTGCACTGCTCTCACCAAAAAGCAACCAGAAACCAAACAAAAATAACCATGCCAGCAATCCCCCAAGTCCCAACTGAACCCCACCCTCATCTATACCCACCTAACAACCTGGCCAGCCCTCCCCCACCACATTGGAGCCCCACCACAACCCTTGGACACCCCCACCCCTTGGACAGCCCCCCACCCTCATTTACACCCCCACGACCCCTAGTACAGCCTCAAACACCCATTGGACACCCCTACCATATCCCTTGGACACCCTCCACCCCTTGGACACCCCCCACCCCTTGGACAGCCCCCCCACCCTCATTTACACCCCCAAGACCCCTAGTACAGCCTCAAACACCCATTGGACACCCCCCCACACCTTGACAGCCCTCCCAGACCCCTTGGACACCCCCCCGACCCCTGGACACCCCCCCGAGCCCTTGGACAGCCCCAAACACCCCTTGGACACCCCTCCCATATCCCTTGGACACCCCCCACCCCTTGGACACCCCCACCCCTTGGACAGCACCCCCACCCTCATTTACACCCAACCGACCCCTTGGACAGAACTCCCAGACACCTTGGACACCACTCCCATATCCCTTGGACACCCCCCCACCCCTTGGACACCCCCCCACCCCTTGGACAGCCCCCCCACCCTCATTTACACCCAACCGGCCCCTTGGACAGAACTCCCACCTCATTTACACCCCCCCGACCCCTAGGACAGCCCCAAACACACCTTGGACACCCCTCCCATATCCCTTGGACACCCCCCAAACACCCACCCACCCCCTTGGAACCTCTCCCCCCATACCAAAATCCAGACCAGAAAAACCATCAACAGTAGACCAAAACAAGAAGTAGAGAAAAATTAAACATTCACTTATATAACATTCAAAACTTACACTGTCAAATTCAAAAAAAAACTAAATCCAACCTAAACGACTACGAAATACACAATTACATTGACAATATTCAAAATTACATTTTACATTACAAACAACTAAAAGTCAATCAAACCTGTAAAATAATTTGACCACTCCACTTGTAAGTGTTTGATATCTTCAGCAGTGAAGGGTTGAGGGTCATCAAAAAGCTACAAAGGAAAAGGATAGTAGTCAACGTGTATAATGAATAAATAAAATTGAAATATTATGAGAAAGAGGAAATCTTACCAGGTCAAAACTCAGAACTGTCCCAGTTGTTATTATTTCATACATAAATCTTAACATGTAATATCCGCATTCGATGATGCCTTGTTGCTCATGACATTTCTGTTTGAATGAGTGTAAATTCAATATATTATTTTTATGTAATAAATCAAAATGTACAAATTATAAATGGATATTTACCTTCGCATGTACATATTTGATCTTGAAATTCCTTTTCTTTGCGCTTTTTCGAAAGTGGACCCATGCCCTGTTAGAAAATAATACGAATGGGGTAAATTTAAAATTCATTATAATATATAAAACTATTGTGAAATTGAAACTTACGTTTCTAATATATTCTTAAAACTTTCTCGCACATCACCATGGAGAGAGCATATCCAATAAAGTGTTTTCTCCCTAGGGAAAAAAACCCCTAACATCCAATGATCCCTGATAAAAGGAAATTTAACGTTAGTGGTTTTTTATGTTAAAAGATAATTAACTCTTTGAGAGGGATGTGTTTCATACCTCTCACAAAAAGGCATCATCCAACACTGTGTGATTACATTCTTTTCAAATCTATCAGCAATATAAAGCATTCTTTGTTCCTCATCCAATGCACATGCTTCAGGGGAAATCAATTGTGGGTCCACGAATCCATATACATCTGTCAGCTCATTCCTCTCACAAATTTTATACAGATACCTAATACAAAGCAGACATAAGTATACATTTTTAATAAATATAACGCAAGGAAAAGGTGTTAAGACTTACATGATAAAAATTTGCACCACGTTGATGCCCAACTTATCTCCAGTGACAAACTCCATGATATCAGTTTTCATAATCCCCACACATAGTTCACGTTCACAGACATGAGCTTCCATTGTAAAGTCATAATGATCCGCCAACAAATTTGAATATCTTGACAATTTGTCAAGACTGCTAGTATCTGCCTCTGATGTCATAGCTATCTGTCTTTGTTGTTGTCTATACAGTATTTCTTTACCTTTGAAGTATTCTTGTAAAAATAAATTGAAAAATATATTAGTTTTCAAATGATAAAACATTAATAAAAATATAAAATAAAAGATATAACATCCATACCTCTATGGTAATGAGTCGAAGAAGTCTGGATGGCCAAAGTAAAAAATGGCCGATACTATGTCCAACTGTCGTCACCTCATCTGTAGGTAATGGTATCCGAGCTGATCTATCTATAATATCCTGTACAGTGACCCTCTGATTCTCTACCTCTAACTGTTGATGATGAACTGTATCTTCTATACAATATACCATCCCATATGCAACTATATGATGTTGAGGATCATCAACATACAACTCACAATAAGTAGGTAGCTGCGACGGAGGAGGAGGATCAAAAATGGGGTCCGCAGGCTGAGGTGGGAGAGTGGGAGCTACTGGGAGAGGTGGAGTGGGAGCTGCACCCTGAAATTGTCTTTGCAAGTCTGCAAACATTAACTGCACCGATGCTCTAATCTTGTCCTCCATTGTCGCATTAATATTATGGACTTCAGCCTCCAAGGATTCTATTTTTTTTATAAACTCCCTCAACGTTAGAAGTTGAGGAACGTGGCAACACTTTTCTTACCGATACACCTGCCGGATATCCTCTTACACGGCCAGGATGTTCGGGCTTTCCCAATGCCACAGATAAAATATCTTCCCTCCCAGATGGTGTAAATGTCCCCTGTGAACTCTGCTCCTCAAGAGAGTCCTGTAATAATTAATTGAACATTTCTATAATGATTGGAAATATATGACTAAAATAGTAAACTTAAATAAATAAAATAGATATCTTACAATCCTCTCAACTACGAGTCTCGATTCTTCCGAAAGATATTGTCCTTTTTTGCCCTTCCGAGCTCTTTTCCATTTCTCATGTCTAGATGGAGGGGATGGAGGGGCCACCTCTCCAGAGCTTGAAGACTCAGCTCTTAGTTGTTGAAATTTTTCTGCCATCATTTGTTCTTCCAATAATGCATACCCTCCCCGAGATAAACTATGAGGGTATACATTTTTAGATTGGATCTCTTGATGAGCTTTCCTTGTTTGCTGTAAATTAAGAATAAGTAATCATTAACAAAACAATAATAAGATCATTTATATAAGAAAGCTTATAAAAGTTTACATTGCCCTTACCAAAAATGATTCTTTTCTTCTACTTTCAAAAAATTGTCTCCATGTGTCTTCATCTATAAAAGGATATATACGACATGGATTCTCACGACTCCTATGACCATAAATGAAATCAGATGAGAGGGTTGATTTGAAATCCCTCCATCTCCTAGCAGCCAACGATAAGCATTTCTTCCTGACTCCTCCAGTGTCAGGAATATCAAATGTCATCTGATAAAAAAGAGGTTAAAAATATTATATATACTAGAAACATTTAAAGAACAGTCAAACAATAGCAAAAGATCTTACCAAAATGGTCTCCCACAGCTGAGAAATTATCGCCTTATCCAAACTTCTCCAATCATCATAGAGAATGCTTACTTTACTCTTAGCCTGAGTTGCTACAAAACCCTTAAAATCTTTAGCATTTAGACCTCTAGGAAGATCATCATCATCAAACTCCACGACTATCCTCTCCTCCTTCGTACGGGCAAGTGATAATTTTGGTAAACGTGTGCACCCACGCTTACCAACCTTTGAACTCTTTTTCGTAATAGGAGCATGTGAATGTTCCTCCCCAGATGTATGACCAATATGCTCATCTCCAGAATCATGTGGCTGATCAACTGATTGATCTGTCATTTTCCTTCAAATCAAAAAAACAAACATTAGTTCACAAATATAAAAGTGTACTAAATTACATAATAGTAAACATTGGTAATATGGTAAGCATGTTAAACAATGATAAACATGGTAAACACAGGCAAAAGGTTTCCAAGGAGTTGGCCCAAGAAAGCTGAAAAGTGGACTCACTGAGTCCACCGGTCAGCCGGTGTGAGCTCACCGGCCAGCCGGAGGACCCAGGCAGTAGACTTGCCCACTGCCTAGTGCCACCGGCCGGCCGGTGGACCAGACAGCCTTCCTCTGTCTGGACCACCGGCCGGCCGCTGGATCACCACCGGCCGGCCGCTGGTGATCCAGACAGAGAGGAAGGCTCTCTGTCTGGTCCACCGGCCGACCGGTGGTGATCCAGCGGCCGGCCGGTGGACCAGAGAGAGAGCCTTCCTCTCTGTCTGAACCACCGGCCGGCCGCTGGCTCAACACCGGCCGGCCGCTAGTGATCCAGACAGAGAGGAAGGCTCTCTGTCTGGTCCGGCCCGTGGTGATCCAGCGGCCGGCCGGTGGACCAGACAGAGCTTTGTTCTGGACCACCGGCCAACCGGTGATCCACCACCGGCCGACCGGTGCGCCCAAAACTTCTCCTCTTTACGGTTTTTATTGTTTTATCATTTTGGTTTGATACATGTTTTAATAAGTAAAAAATTTACAGTATCTAACATTATATGAAAAAACTAAATGTAAACAAGAAATAAACTTGTGTTACCTGTAATTTTAGGAATGTACAGTTGGATTGTTTTCCCAAATTCCTTCATCGTGATCGTTCCTTATGGAACAAACCATGTCTTCAACATACTCATCATTATGTTCTGTTAATCTTTCCATGGAAGTAGGGATCTCACATAAATCAGCATCTTCATCAAATTCATCCTCACCAACATATTGGTTTTTCCCTTGTAAAACAACAGCCCACTGCATATCTGATTGATCTACTACATAGAAAATTTGTTTGGCATGTGTTGCCATTATAAAAGAATCAACTGTGTCTTCCAATCTATTCAGATTAACAACTGTCATTCCAAATTCATCGTGTCTGACACTGTTGTTACCGATAAACCATTTACAGTTAAAAACGGGAACTTTAATTTTAAAGTAATCAGCCTCCCATATGTCTTCAATCACTCCATAATATGCACTTGATGCCGAAATTGGGTTTCTGTCCTTAGCACTCGAAAAATGCATTGCTTCTGCAAACACCAATACACCACTATTCTGAACTGCACTTCTGTTGTCCTGAGCTTTCGTATGAAATGTATAGCCATTAATGTCATAAGCGGACCATGTTATCACATTTAAAGATGGACCACCCACTATCCATTTTAATGTCTCTGATACATCTGATCTACCAAGCAAGGTCTTTTTAAACCATGGCAAAAAAGTTTTGTTGTGCTCATTCAAAATCCACATTTCTTTCTTCTTTGGATGACATTGTTTCAACTCATTAATATGCAATGTGATATACGGTTGAACATCAGCTATGTTATTCAAGATGTATGATTCTAACTTCTTCATATGTTCAGCTGACAGTGATTTGACTTTCAAGCCACGAATCCCCTTTCCCTCATTATTAACCCGTTCATGGCGAGATGGAGGCAAACCTATGTGTTGCGCCGTAGCCAAGTAGCTCGTACAAAACTCTGCTACCTCCTGAGAAATATACTTTTCAATAATGGAGGCTTCAGGTCGATATGGATTTTTAACATACCCCCGACCTGCTTGGACACCCCCTGGACACCCCCCAACCCTCTGGACAGCCCCAGACCCCTCTGGACAGCCCCCCACCCCTCCTGGACACCACCCCCACCCCCTACCCCCTTGGACACCCCCCTGGACATCCCCCAACCCTCTGGGCAGCCCCCCCACCCACCCGGACAACCCCAAATACCCTCTGGAGAGGCCGCCACCCACTTGGACAGCCCCCCACACCCATCCACCCCCTTGGACAGCCCCCCACACCCATCCACCCCCTTGGACACCCCCCTGGACACCCCACCGACCCCTCTGGACAGGCCGCCACCCCCTTGGACAACCCCCCACACCCACCCATCCCCTTGGACACCACCCTGGACACCCCCCCGACCCCTCTGGACAGCCCCCGACCCCTCTAGAAAGCACCCCCACCCCTCCTGGACACAACCCCCACCCCCGACCTGCTTGGACAACCCCCTGGACACCCCCCAACCCTCTGGACAGCCCCCCCACCCCTCCTAAACACCACCCCCACCCCCTACCCCCTTGGACACCCCCCTGGACACCCCCCAACACCCACCCACACCCTTGGACAGCCCCCCACACCCACCCACCCCTTGTAAACCCCCCTGGACACCCCCCGAACCCAAATCCATGCACCTATGCCATGGTTGTGTGTGAAGAAAGTAGTAACAACTGTAAAAGGGCAACCCATCCAAATGGACACGCCCCAACCCTCTCGGAGATTTATAGAAAACGATGAAAAATTAGTGAAATCATAAAATTACTCAATATTGCAAGTCGAACAAATAGATCTAGGGATGATAAATAAGATTATGGTGCCAAAACGAGTTAAAAGGGTTCGCAATCGAAGAATCTTAGCTAGTTTCAACAAAAAAATCACAACACATATATATATACTATCCGCGAAAAAAAAAGAAAGAGTGGGAGGATTACCTGAGTGCTGCAAGTTTAGATGATTGATCCGAGGAGATTAATTATGAGAAACGATGATCAAAAAACGAATCTAAACCAACGAAATGGACGAGCCAATTCGGGTTTACGCGCGAGAGAGACGAGTCGCGACTGTCGAAGGTAAACTCGCGAATGACAATCCACGGGTCTGGGTAAATTTTTAAATGAGTTATCATGTCGGTTATTCAATAACCGACGTGATAATTGTTTTTAAAACATTTATAACGTCGGTTATTTCAATAACCGACGTAAAAAGCTTCCTCCGATTCATTTTTTACGTCGGTTATTTTATAACCGACGTTATAAAGGGCTCAAAATCCGCGTTTTTTTACGTCGGTTATGTAATAACCGACGTCAAAAACATCTGCGGATTCTTTTTTACGTCGGTTATTTTATAACCGACGTAAAAAAGCCTTCAAAAACCCCGTTTGTTACGTCGGTTATTCAATAACCGACGTAAAAAGGCCTTCGAAAACCGCGTTTTTTACGTCGGTTATTGTTATAACCGACGTAAAAAATGAAGGCGCGCGATTAATAACGTCGGTTATAAAAATAACCGACGTTAAAGGTGTACCGAACACAGGTTTTTACGTCGGTTAGAAAATAACCGACGTAAAAAACCTCGTTTTACATATTATGACGTCGGTTTTATATAACCGACGTAAAAAATGGTGACGTAAAAAACGTTTTCTGCACTAGTGTTTCCTTCATTATCTCCTCCAGTTTCTATGTTTCCTCTTCTTACCTATGGTTCTACCATAGTACTTTGACCAGGTGAGTAGTCTTGTTTCGTAGAACTTTATCTCTATGATCCAAGATCTTTACTGGATGATCCTTATAAGAAATATCATTCTTCAACTGTACAACCTCTATAGAGAGTATATGTGAAGGGTCGAATATGTACTTCATTAAGAGGTATACATAAAATACATCATGTACTTTGGACATGGTAGGTGGAAGTGCTAGTCAATAGGCCACATCCATGACACAATCAAGAATATCCAAGGGGCTGATGTACCTAGGACTTAGATTTCCTTTCTTCCCAAACCTCATGACCTTCTTCCATGGAGAGATGTGTAGAAATACCATGTCTCCAACTTTGAACTCAAGGTATCGTCGACGATTGTCTACATAGCTCTTTCGTTGACTTTGGGATACCTTGATGTGATGCTGAATTGTTTTCACCTTATCAACAATTTCTTTGACCATTTTAAGTCCTAACAACTTACAATTAATGACTTTATCCCAACACATGGGTGTTCTGCACCTTTTCCCATATAGGGCTTTGTATGGTGCCATTCAGATGCTCGAGTGGAAACTATTGTTGTAGGAGAATTCTTCCTATGGAAGATGTTGGTCCCATCATCCTTTGAAGTCCATAGAACATTATCTCAATATGTCTTCCAATTTCTAAATTGTTTTCTTAGATTGGCTATTATTTTGAAGATGATAGGCTGTGCTGAAGTTCAGTTCAGTGCTTAGATCATGTTGGTGACTTTTCCAGAACTTCAAGAAGAATCTAGGATCTCTATCAGATACAATAGATAGTGGTACTCCATATAAACTTACCAAATATTTGATATATATCTGTGAAGTTTGATCCAATGAGAATTCCTCTCGAATTGCGATAAAGTGAGCTGTCTTTGTAAGACAATCCACAATGACCCATATTGCATTACTTCCTTTGGATGTCCTTGGAAGTACAGTGAAAAAGTCCATGGTGATGTTCTCCCACTTCCTTGTTGGTATGGGTAGTGGTTGCATCATCCCTTTAGAATTATGACTTTCAACCTTCACTTGTTGAAAAAACATGAACTTTGATGTATACTCAACAATCTTCTTCTTCATATTGTCCCACCAAAAGTTATCTCAAAGATCTCGATACATATTTGCGCTCTCTGGGTGAATAGAGAGGGTTGAGATATGTGTGTCATTCAAAATATCATTCTTTATCTCTAGATTGGATGGTACAAATAATCGTGACCCAAATCTTACAACTACCTCCTCATCAATCATGAAGTCATAAGATTTTTCATTTTTAATGGCCTCCACCATTTTGTGAATTTCCATATCTTTTATTTGAGAATCCTTTATTTTCTCTATGAGGGATGGTTGAGAAATCATTTAAGAAAGGATTGATGATATTAATCCCTTAATGATTCCCATTTCCATCCTCTATAAATAGAAGAATATCACATCCTTTTCAATTCTCATCATTGATAAAGATGGAGGATCCTTTCTACTCAGAGCATCTGCCACCTTATTTTCCTTACCGGGATGGTAGTGGATTGATTTGTCATAATCCTTGATGAGCCCTATCCATATTCATTGGAACATATTAATATATTCTTGTGTGAATATATATTTTAGACTCTTTTTATCATTTTATATATCACACTTCTCCCCATAAATATAATTCCTATAGATTTTTAACACAAAGATCACATACGCCAACTCTAAATCATACATAGGATAGTTTTTCTCATGGATTTTTAGCTGCCTTGAGGCATAGGCTATCACTTTATTATTTTGCATCAGAAAACTGCCTAATACCTTCTTTAAAGCATCAATGTACACCACAAAGAGTTCTCCACTTGTTGGGACTGTGAGTACTAGCAAAACTATTAGGCTCCTTTTCAACTCTTTAAAATAGTCTTCACATTCCTGAGTCTATAAAAACTTTTCCCCCTTCCATGTTATCTCAGTAATTGGGTTTGAAAATCGTGAAAAGTTCTCCACAAATCATCGATAATACCCAACTAGACCTAGGAATCTATGGATCTCCATTACAAATTTTGGCCTAGGCCACTATTCAATCACCTTTTTCTTAGAAGGGTCCACAAATATCCCTTTGCTGGTGATAACATGCCCCAAGAATGATACTTCCTCTATTAAGAACTCAAATTTACTGTACTTTGCATTCAGATTCTCACGTCACAAAGTCTTTAACATAGTATTAAAATTCTCCTCATGTTCCTCCTTTCTCTTGGAGTATATTAGAATATCATTGATAAAGACTACCCCAAATTTTTCTAGGTAATCTATAAAGACTCTATTCATTAAATCCGTGAAAATATTTTGAGCATTATTGAGTTCGAATGGAATCACTATGAACTCATAGTGTCCACACTTCATTCGAAGGGCAGTCTTGGGAATATCTTACTTTCTCACCTTTAATTGGTGATATTTCGATCGAAGGTCTGCCTTAGAGAAATAATTGGCCCCATGAAGCTGATTGAACAAGTTATCTATCCGTGGTAGGGGATACTTGTTCTTTATCGTGATTTTATTGAGCTCACAATAATCAATGCATAGGAGCATTGATCTATCCTTATTCTTGATGAAGAGGACTAGAAAACCCCATGGTGAATCACTCGGGCATATAAAAGCCTTCTCCAGATTCTCCTATAACTGCTTCTTCATCTCTTCCATCTCTATGGTGGCCATTCTACAATGTTTCTTTGATATAGGCAAATATCTAAGAATAATTTAAATTGATAACTCAACCTCTAGATCAGGAGGAAGACTAAGAAACTCTTTACAAAATACATCAGTGTAATCCCTCACGATGGGAATGTCTTTGAGCATGATTCTCTCCTTTTCTCAATCATTTGAGCTAGACATACTTAATCAAAATGAATTAATATCCACACTTGAGATAATTATTATAAAGGAGATTCATCTTCCTTATTACACTTGTAAAGAATTGGGGGATGCTTTGGGATGTGAAGAGTGATCTCCCTTTCCTAATATTTGATGTTGTATTTGTATAAATACAACCAATCCATGAACAAGATATCATCAAAATTTAATAAAGGAAGTATGACAAGATTTTATGGGAGGTTCAGTACACAAACGTTAACGAGGTAGGAGTTATAAACCATGGATGCAATAATTTCCCCATTCGTTGTTCTCATAGATAACTTATCCTCCAAATTTTGAGGTGGTTTTTGAATAGTTCTACTAAAATTGAATGATATGGAAGAATGTGTAGAACTAGAATCAAATAGTAGGTTTACTATTCTTGAATGAATAACTAGCTTACCTGTCACCAAATCATTGTTTGACTCCACCTCAGTAGTAGTGATAGAATAAACCCTTCCTTATTGCCTTGTAGGTTGTTGTTGATTTCCTCCAACAACCCTAGGCTTAGGGAAATTGTTCGCAAAATTCCCATCATCCTTATAGATGTAACAATACACTATAGGATGATTTCTTATCTAAACATTCCTTTCTTCTTCCACATTAATTGTATTTTTCATATTCCTTCAGCAGTTTTACCCAGATGTCCCAACTTTCCACATTTGAAACAATTCTTGGTTCTTATTAGATAGTTCCCAGGATGCTTCTTCACAAAATCTTTACACGTGGGATGATCAATCTTATTTCCCTTATGAAATTTATTTGCAGAACCACCCATATTAAATTACATTTTCCACTTTTTTTCTCTGGGCCCACGATAGCACTCAAAGTCTACAATATCCATTTCAACCTTAAGGATAGAACATAAAATCTCCTCATAACTATTGAAGTTTTGAATAAAAAACACTTTTTTTAGACTTGTCTTCAGTCCACTAAAGAAGTGGTCCACCTTGATTTTGGTGTTCATGAAAAATCTAAAGGCATACCTTGAAAGCCTTGTAAAGTTTTCTTCATACACGCCGATTGAATTATCTTCCTTCTGCTTGAGTCTAAGGAACTCTCTTTCCATCTTGAGATGGAGGGTTTGGGGAAAATATTTATTGAAAAACATTTTCTTGAATTCCTCAAAATCCATTGAATAAATTTCCTCTCAGGGATTTGTATTCTTGATCAGTTTCAACCACTGATCAGCTTCCCCATCAAAATGATAGACTTCCAATACAACTTTCTCTTCTTCTGAGCACTAGAAAATATAGAATATCCTTTCAATGGAGTTAATCAACTATTCTGTGAGGAGGGGATCCAAAGATCCACTAAACATGGGAGGCCTTTTTTGCATGAATTATTTAATAGAAACTTGCTCTTTCTCTAGAGGAGGAGGGTGTTTCACATTATTCATGTTATTATATATAACTTGATCTAGTTGAGAAAGTACTATCATGAAGTTTTGTGTACCCGTTCCCATTATATTAGGCATATAATTATGGAAATATTCATATTACCCATAACATTTATTATTTACATGGGTTCTTATATTTTCTGCCATTTACTAAGAAAAAGAAAGTATAATTAGAGGGCTTGAATACTTATTTATTGAGCATAAAAAGGAAAATTTGAATATAAGAGGACAAAAATGTAAAGGAGAAGTATATCTTAACTTTTGACTCCCAATGTTTCAATCAAGTTTATCCTTGTTCTATTTAATAACTTATATTCCTATGGGATTTTTTTCATTCCCTTAACAATGGTTTGTACCAAGCTCATGAATTTACCAAATCATATCCCTTGGGAGTGTCAAACCAAGAGTGCAACAAGACCCATTGCCGTGCACCAGTTCCCATTCATGTCTATATCAAAGTGGTGTTTTTGGGTTTTACCCCTAGATACATAGGTTCTAGATTCACCTCAACCTATTTGTATCCAAACAGTGATGTATTTTCTTTATAAACCACTTACTCTATACTTACCAAAATTTAGGGGTGTTTTCTTATACTTAGTCTCATCCTTAAGGTTATTAATAAAGTTATCAATTCCTAATCTACAAAAATAACTAGACCATACTATAATACACAACTATAGCGACCCTAGACTTTTACTCATAACATTACATGATTATAATTATAATTATACATCATATTACAAGGCAAGGATTGTGAAATCTAGTGTCTTTGAAGACCAAGTATATAAAACTAAAATCATGGGACTAAAAAAAACTTCTTTATTTAATCTCCAAATTGTGATCCTAATTTCCATTGTGATCAAACATATCCATAGGTTACCCTAAGGAACACATGAACAAAGGGATGATCTAAATTGCCCAGTAAGGGAATAACAGTAATAAAAAAGCATTAGCACATGGGATAGAAGTCATGACATAGTGATATAAAAAGGCATGTAACATATGGAATATTAACATATGAGAATGGAATCATATAAACATGGAGTCATAATAATTTAGAAAAAACATAAAACATTACTTTATCATGAGTCAAGGCTAACCGCCAAGACCATTTCAGATGGTATCACAAGCCAAGGCTAACTGCCAAGACCGTCACACATGGTAGCACAAGCCAAAGATAACCGCCAAGACCATCACACATAACATCTCATGAGACTCAAATTTACACAATTTATTGGAGAATTATCTAGTCACACCCATATTAACATGTTTATGAATATTTTCTCCACATAAATAATCATACATAATCAATCATACATAAATATAAGGGTTACCCATGGAAAGAAATGGGTATCATAATCATGGAATAAAGAATAACAAATGAACGTATCAAAAAAGTGCCAATGATGGAAAGGAATTAGAGAATGCATGGACTATCATAGGGTATAATAGGAATAAATTATGATAAGTTATTTCAACTTGAAGTAATAACATGAAAAAGAGTTTTTGGGAAACTTTAGAATTTAAACATTTTCGTGCGGTTAATGGAAAATATCAAAGGTCATTTAAAAAATAAAAGGGCATGATCATTTATGTAAAAACAGAATTGAACAAGGAATTTTTTAATAATAAAAATTTAGGTTTTATAAAAACAATGTTTGCTTAAAAACATATTATATATTGTTCTTGATGATGGGTAAGAATTCAGAAAGTTCCCTTAAAACGGTTTTGCTTATTGAAAATTATTGAGGAGGGAATCATTTAAAAACATGTATATTCCCAAAAGAGAATGAGGGATGGATCTTGAAACATAATTTTTGAGCATATTAATAGTATGTATAATTTTTACATAAAAAATAAAATACAAATTCATTTGGGTAAAAAGAAATATAGAGAAACCTGAAGGAATATAGAAGGTTCAGGTAGAATCCCTTACAGAATATCGGTATGGTATCGCATGTACCTAGGAGGGATTGATGAGATATAAATGGGTTTATAATCACTTATACATCATTAGGTAAGTATGGGGGAGCTGAGAAATGATACCCCATAATTAAGAATTACACATAAAAGGGCATAACATAGAGGACATTTTTCAAAAAAAGTGAAATAGAGAGGATCCATTACCTTAAGTCTGATGGTGTTATCCACTTGATATTAATGACCTGAATAATCTAATTAGGTTAATTAATTAATAATTTCAGATCCTATCCTATATTTAAAAGATTTATTATAACCTTTTTAAGTTCATTCATGACCTTTTTGATGGGTTAAGTTGTTCAATTTCCTTGTTCGAGTTCGTTTGTTTCCTTGGTTTTTATGATCAGTTTAGTTACTTTAATGAATGGAGATTCCTGTAAAAAGGGAAACAGGAGTATAGAATTGGATTTATTTTTTATTATTTAACATCCAAAAATGTTACATGTTTTTTAATTTAATTTGGCTACTTGGAGTGAAGTTGAATCATTATATAAAGCTTTAGTGATTACCTTTTGGGTTTATTGGCGGTTTTTTGATCACTACAAACTCATTTTCCATTATAATTTAATATCACATGTAAAAAAAGATTATTGAACCTTAAATAGGATATATTAAATAATAAGATATTCCAACTATAAAAAAATGTTTTCATGACCAGAATTGAAGATGGTAACCGAAATTAGAAACCCATCATCCTTGAATGTGGTAAATTAACACATCTCTAATGGTTTCTTAACTACTAGTATAAAAGAAGAGTAAAGGAGAGATGATAATAAATTATTCCATTTTCATAACAAAATTATAGTAAATGAAACGTACTAGAGTTTTCATAACATTTGGATGAGGATAGGTAAGTATATAAAAGAAAACAAATGAACTTGAAAAGAAAGTAAAAGAATTGAAAAGAGGAATTTACCTCTTGAATTAATCTTCCTTGAGAGCCTCTTAAGGGGAGAGGATTTAATATTTTGAAGAGAGAAAGAGATTTTGGATGTGGGGAGGACATTGGGGAGATATTTGGGAAGAATTTTGGGAAGAAAAAAGGCTTGAGAGGAGTGAAGAGAAGAGGGTAGTGCATGTGTTTTTTTATAGTGAATGAGAGGAGGGTTTTCTGAATATTTTAATAATTAGTTTATTATTTTTCCATAAGAAAAATAATAGTGATGATTCAATGACCAAAAATAGTAATAAGTGCATGTGAATTATAACTAAGGTTTCTTACATCATCTATTATTCTAGGAATAGTCCATTTATCTTTTAATGTACATATACGGTAAACTATTGTATTTCAATTTTCATAAAAAATTGAAGTATTTTAGAAAAATCCAAAAAAAACACCCCAACCATTTTGGACATGTAGAATCAAAAAATGAAATCCATTTTTTAAAAATAATTTTATAAATATTATTAATTTAATTTTTAATTAAAATCATAATTTACTTTAAAAAATACAAATTTTAAAACTACGACTGATTTTATAATGTTTTCAAAGATTACTTAAGGGATCATAAAATTATATTAAAAACAGAAGATATAAAATTGTTAATTTATGAACACCTTTTAAGAAAATAAATTTTAAATTAATTAATTAATTTTAAGTAATTATTTATGACTTACAAAAATACTAATACTTTTACTATGGTTATATTATCACTTATAAGATGCCAGAATTTTATTTATACATTCATGGGTGAGGTTACTATTATTTTAGAAGATTTACTATTCATAAGGGTCATTTTACTATTCATAATAGTAAAATTACTATTCATAATGGTTAGTTAATATTCAAAAAAAATTAAGTTTGACTTATCGAACTCTAAACATCTTACTGATTGTAACCGTTTATGTAAGATTATCGAAATTCAAATCACAGAAGTGACAATATTATGTTTAAAGGTTACATAGTACTTATTAGTTCATTATGATGTGATTTTATGAGATTATATGACATAATTATAAGAAGGTAATTTCCATTGATAAAACATTGGGTTGTTACAATATTTACCTTAATATATTGTGAAATTTAATACTAAATTGTTATCAGGTTTTTGAGATATGATTGAATTGGTGGGTTGTTTTTTTGGACCACAGAATCTGGCCTAAAATTTCATATTCTACACGGGACACCTATAAATCCATTAAAACATCATAATTATCTCTATAATCCATTTAATTAAATGTCCCCCTGATAAAATATATCTCTAGTTAAAATTTTAGTAACATTGGGCCTGGATATTGTATGCTACAATCATTTTATTGGGCTTCTGTCTAGTTCACTTTTATATGAATGTGTTGGCATGAAAGCCCACTTTGGTCATATTCCAATGTGATTATTGAATTCCTCTATAATAATGAAATATTCCCAATGTAATGGTAAATCTGAAAATGAAATATAAAATAAAATCAAGACCATTGGGTGTTTTAGGAGGTGTTCAAAAATATACCTTGCAAAATTGAATTTTAGAAAGTAATTAGAATCATAATGTGAAATAATGTTAAATTTGTAAAATGAACTGATAATGGTGTTTATAAATATTGAATCACATTAAAAGTATAGATATTACAATTAATATTAGCCTTTTTAATGGATAATCACACCCAAGCTTAAGTTTTTCTAGTCCCGAGAAAAAAGTACCTAAAAATATGAAAATGAATTCCCTTTTCCAAGCACATTCTAACATAAAATGCCTACCATTTCAACTTCAAATCAATACTATAAAAATCATTTAAAAAAATCTAGTTTCAAAATCATATCCCAAGCCCAATCCCATTCCTTTTTTAAAATTCGTCATCACATTTCATCAAGTTCCAATAAAGAATAATAATGTGATGTGCATCAAAATAGACACGGGGATTCATTTTTATTAAAGGGAGAAAAAAGAAGCACCATGTGGAATAAAATTATAATATTTATATGAGTATTCAATTATTATTATTATTTTTTATTATTTATTTTTTTCAATTTTTCCATAGTAATTGAAATTGATCTCAATCAAGTCAACCCATGTAGTGATATTTTTCCAATAACTCCCAATCTCAAATACCTTAGAGAACCATGTAAAGACCATATACTAAGGCATTATATCAAGTTAAATCAATAAAGAAAAATTCAAATTACCAAAAATAGAGAGAAAATTCAAAACTCCAGGCTAGAAAACTATAGAGTCATGATCCCTAAGTTCCTAAAGCCACACATTAAGTAAGTAAATTTCTCTACACACAATTGTATTATTTTTTGAGTTTTTTTGAATATTCATGTTAAAATTAAAACTATCACCAAACCTATGCCATTTATTTTTGGTCCCCAAGAACTCAAAATAATACCCCATAATCTAAAGGACGTGCATTGAAATTTTTTTGGATGAAAATATAAATAGTGAAAAATTATATTAGACAACCACACTTTCCAAAATAAATTCTCATGAACTTAAACATGGATTGAATTCAAAATAAAGGCATAAAAAATTATTTTATATTCAGTTTCAAAGTTTAAAATGTGTATTATCATGTTCTAGTTTAATTAAAATTTTCCTTCCATTAACATTCATTTTTTTTTCACACAATTTTTTTATTTCACCCCCCAACATAGAATAACAATGTTCCCAGTGTTTAAAGAATGTAAAATTTAGAAGGTTGGTAGTGGTAGAGAAGAGGAGTTCAAAAAGAAAATTGAAAATGGAAATCATGGAATAAAGTCAAATGGTGGTTGAAGTTGAAGTTCATGATGATCTTGATTACTTTTTTGATCTCTATATGACTTGGAGACACTACATCATTGATAAAATATTGTGTTTGAACTCTTAGAAGAAATATAATTTTCTTAAATTTTTTTTAGCCTCAACATCCCCTAAATCTTACACTCCAACACTTTTAAAAAATTGGAAACCCCTTGAGATTCCCTCAACTAAAAAAATATATACAAAGGGAAAAGATGAAAAAATACTTATTTATTTTAAAACTCCAAATATTGAGTCAATGTACTGGTAAAAGTTGGGTTGCCTCCCAAAAAGTTCATTGTTTAATGTTGTTAGCTCAACTTGGACCCCCGAACATACCCAATACCAACTTTCATTGTTTTAAGGACCTCATTTTTCACCAATTATACTAGAATGAGATTGAATATTTATTTATATTTTTTTTTCATGTATAAAATAATAATCTACAATGAGTGGGAAAATCCAAGGAATATCAGAAATGGTTGACCCAATTGCTTTCATAATCTTTCCTAATACATCAAGGATCATTATTACTTTATTTATTTTAAGATAAGAATTAATTGAAACAACATGGCCTTGGTTATCACCTATGAAGGGATACTTGAGTAGGGAATAAAGGACCATAATTTTTAGTTTGGTTTGATTGAAATTTCTTATAGAATAGTGGAGATGTAAATAAATATAAAATTGTTTTCCCAAAATTTTATAAATAATTTGTTTAATTATAAAAGATGTTTCAACCCCCAAATTTTATATATTAGTGTTATTGGTTGGTACATAATAAAATTTCCATATTTTCCCAAGGGGGTTAGTGATTTTTTTTTTCTAAAAAACCATCAATGGAGAAATATTCATTACACTCAATCCATGATGTCATATTTACCTCTTATGAATACAAAAAATCAATTTCCTCTTAATTTAAACACCCATAAACAATTCCTTTATGTTCTTCAGGTCTCTTATATTCAAAGTATGATTTTTTATCATTTTAATGAGAAGTTCATGTATAAAAATTTCTCATGTAATGGTCGGGGATTGGTATGGACAAGGGGTTGAGCCATATGGTCTATTCTAGGAGGATAATTATATTATTGGAATTTCACTGGAGGATATTCAGATTGACTTGGTTGGGATTGAAACTCATCATAGTTTAGAATGTTTTATGGAGAATAAGACTTCAAACATTGTGTTTGATTATCTTGTTGATTATACCACCAATAAAAACTAATATGGTCATTGTACATCACACTTGGTGTGGGGTGATCAAAGTAGGGAGAGGTTCCCCATGTTGGGATTTTGTCCAAAAAGGCCCTTCATATGAGTGAAATAGGGATTGAGAATATAAAATTAGGGGTTATAATGATATGTGAGTGTATAATATAACTTGGTTAGGTCCCCATAAATTGTACAAAAATCTGGTCTCTTCCAAGTTTACCCAAATTTTTAGGGTTGAATTGGTTTCTTGTAGTGTAGCTTAGGTTGTCGAATCACCAAAGACCTAATAATAAACCTACAAATATGTACATTCTATGGAATATTTTTGGCTATTAAGTGTCTAACTTGAGTTTTAGTTAATATGGTTTAAATTAAATCTAATATGCCTAAGTGAATTCAATTTTAGGGAATGAATTTATCATAGGTTATCACTTGGGGGTGGATTGGATGATTTCCTTTTTGAATTATTTTAATTTCATTAACTCGAGAAGGATTCATTCAATAAAATCAATATAACCTTATCACTTACTAGTTTAACACCTTTAAATAAACATTATAATAGCCTATAAACTTGGATAATCATTCTCATGATCACTCATAGGTAAATGATTTTATTATTACATGAAAAGTGTGGAGATAAAATTCAATAAGGAAGAG
This sequence comes from Viscum album, assembly GCA_963277665.1. Lineage (NCBI taxonomy): Eukaryota > Viridiplantae > Streptophyta > Magnoliopsida > Santalales > Viscaceae > Viscum > Viscum album. The sequence continues at coordinate 2,016,920,322 of OY728147.1, read as the reverse complement.
GAAGATAGAAAATCATTGAATAAAAAACTCAAATAAAAGAAATTATTAAACTTTTATACAGTTTAATCACTTTATACTACCTTGGATAAAAACATAAGAGGGTTATCACTCTATTTATTCTATTATATTAAAGGAAGTGGGAAGTAGACTCGTGAGGGCGGAATTGAAGAAGTGAAAAACAATGAAATAACGAACACTCCACAGTTGTTTGAAAGATTTATCTATTCACCGTATAAATAAATTCATACATTAATTAAAAAATATAATTTTTTAACAAAAATAATATAAAATGAGAATAATAATATGTTTAATTAATAATTAAAGGTGATTTTAGGAACTTATAACTGAAGAAATGTGATTACAACATCAAATTAGAAGCATTACATTAAAATAAAAACATACACAACCTCTCCCAAATTCTTAATTACCACTTCCTTAAATAGGAATTTTGGAACCCTTGGGTAAATCCTAAATTAGTGAAATTCTTCCCACTTAATAGTGGTGGGCCTAGGTGGGTGGTTATTTAATAGACATAAGACTTTTCCACCCTTGATAAAAATTTGACCCAACTTGCATCTACCAAACAAACATGCCAAAATTATCTTCTAGATGGATGAATTTTGGTGTTCTATATAATAATAAAATGAATCTATAAATGGAAATTTATATCCTATAAAATTTTAGACCAAATTAATTTTGGGTTTTCTATATATGATTGAAATGGTGTGATTTTTTTTGTCCACAAAATCTGGTCCATAATTTCATCTTCTACTTGGGCCACCTAGAAATCCAATAAAAAATCATAATTATCTCTATAAACATTAAAATTAAAATTTCCCCATGATTTTCTCTATTTTTAGTTAAAATTTTAGCAACATTGGGCTTGGATCTTGTCCTTTACAATAATTTATTTGGCTTTTATCCAATTCACTTCGCTTAGGATGTGTTGGAATGAAATCCCACTTTGGTCATCTTCCAATATGATTATTCAAGTGATCCAAAATAATTAAATATTACCAATGAATTGAGAAATATTAAAATTAAAGATGAAAATAAAATGAATACCATTGGGTGTTTTAGGAGGTGTTTAAAAATATACCATGAAATAGTGCATTTAAATAAGGAATTACAATCATAATGTGAAATAATGTTTTCAATTTATAAAATGAACTAAGAATTTTGTTTATGAATAATGTATCACATTATAATTATATATATTAAAATTCAATACTATCCTCTTTCAATGGTTCATAAATTTCCCTTAAAACTTGTTATGCCATAACCTCCTCACTATGCTGCAACCATGCCTAAAAAGAAAGTATCTATTTTCCTCCCTCGATCTATCCATTAACTAAATCATGGATCTCCTATACTGTATCCACTACCCTTGTGGCACATCACTCAGCTACACACTGTATCCATTCCATTTTTGGTAGAGACGCCTCCAAAACTCCTCATTTGTCCTCCATAAACCTTGGAACCTCCTTCGAGTGTCTCCAAATCTCTAAAAACACAAAGTAAAGGGATATCAAGATCTGATACCTTACATAAATGAAGAATGACTGAAAAACAAGAGATTTATAGAAATTAGAGAACCTATATAACCATTAAAAATATGACCATTGGAATAGTAATGTGACTACTAGGAGTACTAACATAACTATTAGAATAGTAAAATCACATATGAAATTGTAAAATAATATTTAGGTATCTTATAAAATTATAATATGACATATTTATATCATGATACAAGTAAATAAGTGTTTTAAATGATAAAATAAATATTTTTATTTTTGTAATACATAAATATTCTATTTACATTTTTATAAAAAATATAAAGAATTAAAAGAAAGTTTATTTTCATAAAATTGGTTTTTAATTTAATATTAATATTTATTATAATGACAATATAATTTTAGGATACTATAATTAATTTTTAAAAGGGTTTAAAAATTGGTTATAATATTAAAGTTGACATTTCTCAAATAAATAAGGATTTTATTTAAAAACTTAAAATTTCACAATGGTAAAATTATTTTCATAAAATTTAATTCATTTTTGGAATGTAAATGTTGAAAAATTTTGAGGGTGATTTTTTAGTATGTTTCTAAAATAGTTGAATTTTTAGTGAATAATGAAATATAGAAAAATAAGATATTTGATATTATAAATTAAATAAAAGAATTTTTGAGTGATTATTGTTGTAAGAACCAATTATTTAAAACTCAAATGATTAATTGACTTTATATAGGAAAAATAATCATTACTATTTATAGTATTTAGTTAAAATAATAAAATAATGATTATAATAATAAAAAACACCCCTCTCCTCCCATTATAAATACCACTCCTCATCACCCTTCACCTCAAAACATATAAGCCTTGAATATTTACAAATTTCTTCCCAATTCTATTACCTATCCTATATCTTTTTTTCTAGTGATATTGGTCTCATCCATAAGACCAATTCCAAGTGCATGAAGTAGTTTTTCAAGGAGATGACATTCAAGAGGTTATATTCTCAACCTACATCTTTTAAATTCTTTTCAAATTCTACCTTCTCCTAAAATAAATAATATAACAAGTAATAATAACTACATTATCATATATATACAAAAATTTTATAGTTCTAATATAATATCTACCATATATTTTCTTCTCTTCTCCGCTTATTCTAAAAATGAAACCATTTTCCATATTATGTCGATTCACCACCTCTATGGATGACGAGTTTTAATTTTCCATTAATACTTTCATGGAAGGTTTAATTTCAATTATAATGGTTTAAAATGAAATAAATATTTATATTATATATTATTTCACATTTTTTAATTACCATATTTCTATAATATTAAATAAAGCAAAACTAGTTCGTGATGGTCGGTAAAATTGCCAAAATAAACTAACCATATAACATTAACATTTTTTTAAATGATCCATCCATATGTCAGAATAAATATAAATATTTGAGAAAATTTAAATTTTTTTATGTTCATTAATACCAATTAATTTCACTTTTGGAGTTATAGTTCCATTTCAAAAGACCTTCAATAATTATCCATAAGTGATCTGACCTTGGAATCATGAAACAAATACCCTCTGCACATTGAAATTAGTCTTTATATCTCAATGAAGTGGTTGTAAATAAACATAATATAATATTAATAAATAAAATATATGTTTAAAAGTTTATGAAATAAATAAATAAATAATTTTATTTTATTTTCTTGCATGTTAAGTTCAAGTGCAAAATGATTTTGGAACATAAGGTAAGAGATCTCTCTAAACCATCCTATTTTTATTGGGTTACAATTTATCTATACTTACCTCACATTATCTCTATATTTTTATTATTTAATTATTATATATTATATATATATGTCCCATAAATATATACTTAGTTTAATTCACCTTTAGTTGATGGGGATATACATGTTTTAAAAGGTTTACTTCTATATTTATCTCGATAAGCAAAACCGTTTAAAGTGAATGTATTTGTTTATTAACCCATTACAGGTACCACTCCATAAAATGTTTTAAACCACCATTATTTTATAAAATCACTAATTTTATCATGGATTTTTTTTCTATTTTTATAGAAATTATTGTTACCTAACCCTCCTTAAAGACTCATTACCCTTTTCCCTAAATCCTCACTCAAGAGGTACATTTCTAAATGGATTTATAAACTCTTTTAAAGTCTTTAATTATCATGGAAATAATTTATATTTAATGATAATTATTAACATCCAATAACTATTAGACCCCTTATTCCATGGAAACTTTTATGATATGCCATCTGGTTATGCTATATGACATAGTTACACAACCCGTTTCCTTTTATGGGTAATCCTTATGTTTATGCATTATGTTTGATTTTATTATATTATATATATATGTACTTATTATCATGGTTTCACCTATATAATTATAAAATTAATTGGGTAATATTTTTTTCTCATGAGACATTATGTTTGGGATTAGGGAGTAAACATAATCTATTATTAGGCTCTACCCACCACGTGATGTTGTCTTGGTAGTTAGCCTTGACTTATTCTTATATCGTGTTTTATGTTGATTCCAAATTCCTATGTTTTCATGATATTATGATTCCATGTTATGTATGTTATGGCTCCATAAGTTTTTTCACGATCCTTACCTTTTATGATATCATTTTATGTCTTATGACTCATATTATATGGTTTATTACCATTTTTATTCCTTTAACAGGCTTTATAACTTGACCATTTATCTTATGTATTCTACAGGTAATCCTTTTCATTTTTATGAGATCAGAGGTATTTATTATCTCATTATATATAATAAAATAAATATATTTTTTTGTTTATTTTTGATGTATTGTGAACCTAGTCTTACAAATACACTAGGCCTCACAATATTTGGGTTGTGTTTATTGGATTTTCATGTTAAAAAATCATGTAATAAAATATATAAAAGTCTTGGGTCACTATAGTTGGAATCTTAGAAAGGTATAGTTACTTTTAGGAATTAATACGATAATACTTTAGTGAGAACCCTAGGGAAAAGTATAAGTATATAATAATATCCAAAAAATTTGGTGAAGTATAGAGTGATTGGTTTCCAAAAATTATATCCTTGTTTGTAAACTAAAAGTAGATGTGGCTATACATAGTTTTTCCCAGGTTTAATAACCCTAAAAAGGGTATATTGGGTATTTAAATTATCATCACATGGTTCATGAAAAAGAGGTTGTGCTTTACACCTGGTTTTACACTCTAGGATATGCTTTGAAAAATTAAAAACCTCTTTATGAACTATTATGAAGGACTGAAATAGTTTGTTAGGTTAGAAATATTAATAGGGAAATTTTCATTGATAACCTAGATTGAAATTTAGAGACCCATATATTAAGAGATAAATTATTCCTTATAAGTTCCTAGTTTCATTATTTATTTATTTTATTATTTTTAGTATTCTCATCCCCAAGTTTATTTTGTATTTTTATAAAATTAGATCCAGAATAAAATAGTGAAAGGTGTACTCATTATCCTATAATGAGATTAAAATATCATATAGGGTTATAGTTCTACACATTTTTCTTATATATTTAATGTTTAGTGGAACTATTAAAACATCAAATGAAAACATAGAGGTTGATTTATATGTGAGAATAGAAAATTGGGAAATAATTTCATCTCAAGTATATGAATTCTTTCCTATCAATTTTTGAGGAATGAATATTCCAACACATTTAATCTAACTTTAGTGGAGTTTGATGCTATATTGGGAATGGATTGATTATATTATATAAATCCAACATCAACTTTTGGGAGAGGGAGATCACTCTTTTCATCATGATTCATCCTCTGGTTCTATAAAAGTGTAAAGAGTATGATGAATATCCTTTGGAATAATCTCATTCAGGTGCTTTATTCATTATGATAAATCATATCTAGCTCAAATTATTGATAGCAAGGAGAGAATAATTCTTGAATACATTCCCATTGTGAGGGATTATACTGATGTATTCCCTGAATATTTTTTTTGATGTTCCACTTCACCAAGATGTTGACTTCTCAATTGATCTTAAAAATAGATATATTCTTATATATAATAATATTAATAGAATGAAAAACATTGAGTTAGAATAACTAAATAAGGAGTTATAAGAAAATATAGAAAATGTTTTTGTATTCCCAAGGGATTCACCATGGGGAGTGTCAATCCTCTTTATTAATAAGTAGGATAGGTCAATGCGCCTATGAATTTATTTTTTATAAACTCAACAAAATAATGATAAATAACAAGTATACCCTTACAAAAATAGATTAATTGTTTGATCAACTATATGTGGACTGGTATTTCTCTAAGGGGGACCTTCAGTCATGATATCACCAATTAATGGTGAAGAAGGACGTTATTCCCAAGACTAGATTTCAAATATGGTATGGTCACTATGAGTTCATAGTGATGCTCATATAACTCACTAATGCTCCAAAAATATTCATGGAATAAATTAATTGACTCTTTAGATATTACCTTGAAAAATTTATGGTAGAATTTAGAGATGATATTCTGATATACTGAGAAAGAAAGGAGGAGAATGAGGATCATTTGAATATTTTTCTAAAGAAATTGTGAATGTAGAATCTATTTGAAAAGTATTGAAAATATGAGTTCTTAATTGAGGAAGTATCATTATTGGTGAAAATTATCACCAAAAAAGGGATATCTATATACCCTTTTAATATAAAGGAAATTGAGGAGTGGACTTGACCAACATTTATAAAAGAGATCCATAGTTTCCATGGACTAGCAGGGTATTAACAAAGATTTGTGAGAAAATATTCCGTTATTATCTATATGTGGAGAAGTGTAAGATATATATTGATTATTAGAGACTTAAATATATATATTCAAATAGAAGGATCTTAATATGTTCCACTAAATATGGTTAGATATAATCAAGGATTACGACTTCTCAATCCACTACTTTCCTAGAAAAAAATATAATGTGGTAGAGGCTCTATGTATAAAGGATCTTGTGACCTTATAATTTATTAGAATTGACAAAGATCCAATATTATTATACTTATAATGGATAGACATGAGAATCATAAAGGAATTAAAACCATCATTCATTTATCAAATTATTTCTCAAACACCCATTCTTGAGATGATAAAGGTTACTCAAAGAGATGATATAGAAATTCAAAAGATGGTGGAATCTATATGAAAAGGTAAATCATTAGAGTTTAAAATTGATGAAGAAGGAGAAGTAATATTTTGTTCATATCCATGTTTACTATAAAATCCTAAGATAAATAAGTGACGGTTGAATGATGCACATAGTTTGGCCTTGTCTATCCACCCAGGGATAACAAGTATTTATAGAGATATCTGATATCACTATTAGTGGGACAAAATAAACAATGATATAAAATAATACACATCAAATTTATTTTCATGTCATTAGGTGAAGTCTGAAATGAAAAATTCCAAGGGATGATGAAACCATTACCTATACATACATGGAAATGTGAAAACATCACTATGGACTTTTTCACCAGTCTTTTGAAGATATCATTAGGAAATAATTATATATGGGTTATGGGGGATCATCTTAAAAACATGGATCACTTTATTGAAATTTGAAATTAATTATTAATATATCAACTTTCAAGGATATACATCTTATAATTGGTGGGGATTTATGGAACACCACTATCGATGAGATTCAAGGTTTACTTATAATTTTTGGAAAAGTCTCCAACATGCTCCAAATATTGAGTAGAAATTTAGTTTGGATTATCACCCCCAAATTGATAACCAATATGAGTATAATATCTAAAAACTTGAGAAAATATTAAGATCATGATTTATGGAATTCAATTGAGAATGGGATAAACATATTCTTCAGGTCTAGTTCTCATACAATAATCAAAAGTATCTAGAGAACTTTGGGATGCCAACAAAAGAACTTCCCCATGAGCTACCTAGGGGTTACCCTCTCCTATGGGCGGATCAATAGTGCATTATTTAATGGGGTCATGGACCGCATGCTGGGAAGGATCTACAACTGGAAAACTAGGTTCCTTTCCTTCGGAGGTCGGGTTTCTTTAATTAACAATGTTCTCTCTTCAGTTCCGATGCACGTTTTTTCTACCATTCAACCCCCAAAAGTTATGGTGGAGAGAATGGAGAAGATACTCATGACATTTCCGTGGGATGCCAATCAGGCAGGACGTTGTCCCTGGGCTTCTTGGGCACGATTGGCTAAGCCAATCAAGGAAGGGGGAGTAGGGCTTCGTGATATTGCAGCTACCATTCAAGGCATGCAGGCCCGCTTGGTGTGGAATATTGTAGTTGGAAATTATTTGTGGGAAGAGTTCTTCAAAGGACGCTATGGGGACATGGAGAGAGACTTCAGTGAACGCAGGGCGTGACCATCTCACCTGGGCAGGTGCATGACGGGTTTCCTGGAGGAGGTTCACGACTTGGAAAGGTGGATCATTGGAAGAGGAGACATCAGTTTCTTGAAGGACAATTGGGGAGGGGAGCGACTATTTTTCTCAGGATGCCCTGCTCTGGATATTAACTTTAGGGAAGCTTCAAAGCATCCTGAGTTCATCAGTGCAGTTCTCAGTCAATAACATAGGAATCTATTTGACAGTATTTGTATTAATGGAGATGAGGATAGATGTTGCTTCACAGGATCAAGCTCGAGCCACTTCACTACTCAGGACTACAGGGAATGGAGGAACACAGAATCTCATCATGGGATTGAGTTGGAGAACCCCTAGTGCAAGGAGATCCCAGCCAAGATGAACTTCCTGGTCTGGCATGTCAATAACCGTGCCCTCACGACCGATGATAGTATCCAAAGTAGGGGAATTCATCTGGAATCCCGCTGCTATTGTTGCATTACTCCCAAAAGAGAATCAGCCATCCATATTTTCTTTCAGAGTGATTGGGTAGTAGCTATCTGGAGCATGTTTACCCCATTGGTTTGCGCTAGTTTTGATCACTTCTATTTCCAGGAGCTCATATCCTCGTGGTTTCTCAGAGGAATGATCAGCCAATCAGAAGTCAAGGTGAGAGCTTGTATTCTTACTGCAACCTACTGGGTCATCTGGGAGGCCAGGAACAAAGAGCGACTGGGTACCCGGAGTTCGATTAACTTGATCCAGTTAAGAGCTAGATCGCTGATACATGAGTTAGTCTCACTGGCAAGATTGGACCAACGGTCAGCAGTTGCATCCAACTTCTTACACAGATCTCACAGCCCACACGGCACTGAAGGGAGATGGATTAAATGGCACGCTCCTTCCAGCGGGCTGAAACTTAATGTCGACGACTCATGCATGCATGGAATTATGAGAGGCGGTGGGGTGCTTTGTCATTCAGAAGGCTCAGTCTTTATGGCTTTCAGTGTTACCTTTTGTTTGGGAAATTCGATGGGGGCGGAGGCCCACACCCTTCTTACAGGACTAAGAACCTACAAGAGTAATAGATTACATGTGTCATAGGTGGAGTTAGATTCAGAGGTCTTGGTTAACCATGTCCAGGGAAGTTCGAGTGCGCCTTGGGATCTCTCTTATATCATCAGGTAGTGTGACTTGGAGACTAATCAAGGACAATGCATACAACATAGTTGGAGGGAAATTAATTTTGTTTCAGATGCGCTTGTGAAGATCGGAAGTTCCAAGAATGACGTGGTCATGTATAGAAGCTTGGGCTCTCTTCCACTCGAGTGTAGGCCCTTTGTGTTGAAGGATGCCTTAGGGTTACACTACTTTAGGCCCCCCTGAATTCCTCAGCTGGATTTGTTCCTTATTGTTCCCTCTTCTTTATTATAATCAAAAACCATTCATACCATGGGTATTGTGTATATCCATGGTCTAACCTACCATAGATATTACCCATATCCATGGTTCAACCTACCATAGAACCTATTGATGTGGCTATAGGGTCAAACCTATAGATAAAGTTTGAAACTGTGGATATAGGCCTATAACCACAATGTGAAATCTTAGAAATAAGGCTATATCCACAATTTGAAACCATGGTAATAGGTCTATATCCATATTTTTAAACCATGGAAATAAGTCTATAGACACTATTTGAAACTTTGGAAATAATGATAGATCCATAGTTTAAAACTATGGAAATATACCTACTGATATAGTTTGAAACCAAACCATAGCTGTATGATCTAAATAAAATTCGAGCAACCATATTTGAACCTCGGTCTTATTCTTTTGACACCAGGCACTTACCCACTAAACTACATCAAATTTTATGTATTAATGTGTATATTTTTAATATATATATATATATATATATATATTTATTAATCATGGAAAGAGGTTGAAAACCCTAACTATAAGTCTTCCCGCACATTTACCACAGTTGCGTGGGAAACTTATAGTCACAATATTTATGAATTGTGGCTATAACCAGAGACCTATAGCCATGGTTTTCCAAAACCATGGCTATATCCTAGACCAAAAAAACTATATCCATAGTTTTCATTAAAACTGAAGCTATAGCCAAGGACCTATAACTATAGTGTTCTAAAACTGTGGCTATATCCTAGAATAAATAATCTATAACCATGGTTTTAGAAAACCATGGCTATAAAATGTACCTATATCCATAGTTTTCATGAACTATGTCTATATCCAGGGACTTGTAGCTATGGTTTTCCAAAACTGTGGCTGTAGCCTGGACCAAAAGACCTATAGCCAAAATTTTCATTAAAACAATGGCTATAGCTTGGAATAAAAAACCTATATCCATGGTTTTAGAAAACCGTGGATATAAACTGTACCTACAACCAAAATTTTATCTAAACCATTGAAAATTCTAGGCATAAAATTCTGTAGCCACAATTTTGGAAATCCATGGCTATATGTCCATGGCTATAACCCTATTTTCTAGTAGTGAATAGTTTCCACTCAAGGATCCAAAATGGATCCTTATGAATCCATTCCTTGAAACATATGTAGAACACCTACATACTGGGATGAAGTTAGATAATGTAATATTATGGGTCCTGAAATGGTCAAGGAAATGGTAGAATAGGTCAATACTATTCAAAAAACACATCAGGGCAACTCAAAGTTGATAAAATATCTATACTATTAATCATATATGAGACATGAATTTTTAGGTTGGAGATAAAGTGTTCCACCACATACCTTTATGGAATAGAGTCATGATATTTTTTAATAATGATAAGATAAGTTCTACGTACTCCTTACAATTTGACATTCTTGATCACATTGGAGCCCTACCTTATCAACTAGCACTTGTACCAACCCTATCTCATGTATATGAAATATTCCATGTATCCCTACTGAGGAAGTACATACCAAACCCTTCACAAGTATTGGAGTAAGAAGTGGTAAAAATAGAAAATAATCTCTCTTATGAGAATCATCTGAGGAAGATCTTAGACCATATAGATAAAGTTCTGTGCAACAAGACAACTCACCTAGTCAAAGTACTATGATAAAAACATAAGTACAATGGGGTGAAATGAGAGCTGGAAGAATACATAAAGAAAAAGTACCCTTACCCATTTTCACCGTAGTATGTAAAATAAAATTTTAAGGGTGAAATTTTTTAATTGTGGAATAATGTAATGACATGAAATTCTATCAGTGGAATTTAACTTCTTATAATTGTGTCATATTTAGTAATGCAGTACAAAGCACATGAACCACATGATGAAACCCAAAAAAATTATTATATTAATTTTAACATTACATTTATAGAATAAATATGGTTATAAGAATTGATATTATTACAATGAGTTAAAAATAAAAAATAACATAACAATAATAGAAAAATATGGATATACTCAATCTCCCAAAATAATTGCACTCATGAAAAACACTATAGAAACAAAACATTATATTAGTAATGAAATATTCATTTCAAAAATTAAAAAATATATATAAATTTTAGATAAAATAGAAGTGAAAGAATAATGGATGAAACATGCAATATTTATAGGAAGTAGGAAAACCATATGACCATAAAAAATATGACTTTTGGAATAATAACCTGATCGGTAGGGACAATAATTTGACCATTAGAATAGTAAGCATACCAATGGAAATTTAAACTAATATTTATATATCTTATAAAATGATGAAATTCCATATTTATATCATGAAATAAGTAAATAATTATTTTAAATTCTAAAATATGTGTTTATATTTTTATAAAACATAAATGTTTTATTTTTGTTTTTAGAAAAAATATAGAGATTTAAAAGAAATTTTATTTTCATAAAATGAGTTTATAAATTAATATTAATATGCATTATAATGATAATATGATTTTATTAAACCATTGGTAATTTTTCCCAGGGATCGAAAATTGATCATAATATAAAAATCGATATTTTTTAAATAAGTATTTTATTTAAAAATAAAATTTCTCATATTTAGAAAATTATTTTCATAAAATGGATTTCATTTTTGGAATCTAAGTATCATAAAATGGTTAGGGTGATTTTTCGGTATTTTTCTAAAGCAGTTTAATTTTTGGTGAATAGTGAAATACGACAAAATATGATTCTTAACATTATAATATAAATAAATGAATTTTTGAATCGTAGATTTTTTATTCACCCATTAGTTCAAAGAAACATACAAAAATTATGTTATATAGTTTCAATAATCAATACTGTATATAGACTTAGGCAAAAATAATTAACTAATGAATATAATAATAAAAAACACCCCTCTCATCCCCTTATAAATACCACACCTCACAACCCCTTTTCCTCACAACTTATAAGTTTTTGAGCTTGAAAATTTTATTATCAATTCCATTCTCAAAAATATATGCCATTTTATAGGTATTCTAGTTTCATCCAAAAGTCCAATTCTAGGCACCTTAAGTTGTTTTCCAAGGACACAACATTCAAAAGGTAATATTCTCAAACAAAATCTTCTAAATTTTTTTTTCTTCTATAATCTCCTCAACTCTATAATCTAACATGGAATAATTACTCCAGTATCATATATATAGTATAATGTTATAATTCTAGTGTAATATCTAATATCCATCCTATTTTATTCTCTTATCATTCAAAAAATTAAACCATTTCCCATATTATGTCGGTTCATCATCTCCATGGATGATGAGTTATTGTTCTATATTACCTATTTCATGGAAAGTTTAAATTCACATATTATTATGTAAAATTAACTAAATATTTATATTATATATTATTTTACATTGTTCAATACACATATTTTCATAATATTAAATAAAATGAATCTAGTCCGTGATTGCTGGTAAAATAACCAAAATAAACTAACCATATAACATTAACATTTTACTAAATGAATCATCCATATGTCAAAATATATATAGATATTTTAGACAATGTCAGTTTATAAAATTTCATGAATAAAATTTCATTTTACTTTGGGAGTTTTAGTCTCATATGAAAAAAAAATTCAATAATTATACACAAGTGATATGGCCTTGGAATCAAAAAACAAATTCCATCAAAACAAGAAAAATTAGTCTTTATATATCAATGAATTTTTTATAAATAAACATAATATAATTATAAAAAATAAAATAAGATGGATAATATCATTATTTAAGTAATTAATGAATTTAATTTGATTATACAGGACATTAAGTACAAGTGCCAAATGAATTTGGAACACAAGGTAAGGGATCTCTTTGAACCAACCTATTTTCTTTGGGTCATGCTTTCTGTCAATTTACCTCACTTCCTATAATGACCCGCTAATTCCCATTGTATTGAGAGTACAACGAGTCATTACTGGGTATTAAGCAACATCCCCAAGATGCCAAAGGCTGGTAATAAATGCTGAAGTGTTTCAAAGTAAGTGGGAGACGATTTACCCTTTAATGTATAAAAACAACAACCCAACAAACCATTTACAAGCATCTCACCATATGATGCATGAAATAAACTAAGACATTTAAAATCATTCTCTTTAAAAAAACCAACCTAGGTATGTTACAGCAGAAGACAAACTAACATCAATGTATACAGTGGAAATATAATGAATAAACTCCAAGACAACAACAAGACTCCATGCTCTACAAGCTCCATGATCCAACATCACCAAGTAGTACAACGTATCACGACATGGTGGTAACGAAGGGTGATAATTTAGCTTTTCCAGAGTCCTAAAAGGTAGCATATGCAAAAGCACCAAAGATCCAAATAAGGGGCGAGTATATAACTCAGTAGTTTTTCCCAATGAATTCCCTACTCATGCCACTAGGCTAGAAAGGTTATCAACATTTATATAAAACTGTTTATATAAAAGAATTTTTCAAAACAATTTACAATGAAATATAAACAAGTTCCAAAAACCATTTACAACTAAGTGAAGACAAAACTAAATAAAACAAATTTCCAAAAATCTATTTTCCCAAAAAATAACTAATCAATGCTTAAAAACCAATTCTTATTATCATTTTGGCACACCCATTCTATAGTTCACAACACACCCACACATGCATGCTTCGTTCGATAGTTCGATACTCATCAGCAGTCTCTCGTCCAATTACCTTTTGTCCCAATGACACATTCCCCTAATCTAGGGTCACACACCTTTTACCCCAATGGTACATGTCCCTTATTCATGGTAACATCAATCATGAACTCACACAACCCCATGTATTCCAAAACCATTCCAAATAACTATTTCAAACCATTTCAATAAAATTGTACTTTTATTGAAAATCAAAGAATAAACCAATTTCAAAACAACCATTTCATTTAAATAAAACATCACCTATTTTTTTAAAAAATCTAATCAAATCCATGTGCCACAATTCTAGAAAATCCCAATTTTTATAATCCATAATTTAAAACCTAGAACAAAAGTACTTTATTCAAAACACCCAATTTTCCAGATTTCTACAATTTACCAAACCATCACAAAAGAAGGTTCACAAAAATTCATAACCAGACAATTCACGATCAATTCATCAAAAGGAAATAAATTTGAAAGCATGACCAATTGTTCTATCAAGAGGAGTCAAGAGTGAATCCACCTACCTTAATAGTTTTGACGGAACTTGACAACAGATGAAGAACACTTAATAAAACTGGGTCGATTCTTCATGGAACATCCTTAGATATATTATACTATAAAGATCAAGACCCAATCTAAACTTATTTGGCATCCAAACTCATAGATCTACCCATAACATGTGTATATTTGAGAAACCAAGAATATAAGAGAAGTAGATCTAATTAGATATAAGAAACCGATCAAGAATAATGAAGAACGATCACATACCTCAATAATACAGGTTAAAAAATATAAGGAAAGCCTTTTTATTGACTCCAAATCACATGGGAGAGGTTCTTATACCTTTGAGGAAGAGAAATACCATGTTATGGCCACTTATAAGAAAAAACAAGCCACTTAGAGGCAAAAACATGTGAGATCCACTTATTTAGGATCTCACTTAAACCATACACACAGTTATTTCACACTGTTAGATAAACCATATGCTAACCATGCATTAGATACTGCCTAGTGGGACTCTATTATGGGATCCTCACACAGTCTCCCTAACCGTAAACACACAATGCTGAAACATTCTACCTCAAACCTACCATTTCGCATGGTTTCTACTAGGATGTCTGCACGGTTTGGATAAATCGTGCGCATCCCATGCGCCTATTCTTTATCCCCCAAAACTTACTAAAAGTTCACCAAACTCTCCCAACTTCCCCCCTTTAACTTTATATCCATAAAAACAAAAATAAAGGCACTATATTCTCCCCACTATCTATCTTTCTATCCCTAGAAAATAGAAAACCATTTCTGCTCTGAAAGAGTTCTGGCCATTGTTCTTTCATTTCCTTATCATGTTCCCAAGTCTCTTCTTGAATATGACCATAATGACATAAAACCCACACCTGACCAATGATTTTTCAATGAAATACTTTCTCTTGCCTATCCACAATCTATACCGAGATATGTATCAATAAAGCATCTAGCTCTAGGTCAACATGATCCCATCTGATCACATGGTCAAGATTAGGTTGATACTTTTTCAACTGAGATATGTGGAATACATTATGCACCAAACTGAACCATGGTGGTAATACCAACTGATATTCTACCTCTCTGATCCATTCCAATATCTCGAAAGGAACAATGTAGCTAGGATATAACTTTCCCTGCATCCCGAAACGATAATGTCCAAGTCTTGGATAGATCCTCAAGAACACATGATGAATCACAACAAATGACAATGGCCTTTTATGATGATCAACATAAGATTTCTGATGACTCTAAGGCGTCTCCTTCCTCTTTCTAATTAACTGAATCTTCTCCATTATTTCTTGGACAAGGCTCAACCCAACTTGTGAACTTTCACCTATTTCAACCTAACACATTTGAGAATGATAAGGATTTCAATACAATGCTTCAAACAGAGCCATATGTATTGAGGGCTGATAGCAGTTATTATATAAAAACTCTACCAAGGGTATATACTCTTTCCACGAGCCACTAAAATCCATTAGGCAAGCCTAAAAAATGTCTTACAACGTTTTTATTGTCCTCTCAGATTGACCGTCTATCTGAGGATGATACGCTGTGCTCATATTTAACTGAGTGCTAAGGGATTTCTGTAAGGAGTTTTAAAAACAAGATGTGAACCTCAGACCTCTTTCTGAGATGATTGAAACTGGTATGCCATGTCTCTTTACCAATTCTTGGATATAAATTTTGGACAGATCCTCCACTATATGAGTTTCAAGAATAGAGATGAAATGGGTCGACTTGGTAAGAAAATCCACTATCATCCATATAGAATCATGTTTCTGAATTGTTCTTGGAAGACCTGTAACAAAATCTATTGTTATCTGCTCCCATTTCCACACTAGAAGAGGTAAATACTACAACATACCTATAGATATTTGATGACCGACTTTAACTTGATGAAAAGTTAATCATCACGAGATGAACTCGATCACCTTTTTTTTCATGCCTCTCTACCAAAATAGTTCCATCAATGCCTTATACATCTTTTGTGTGCCTGGATTTAAAACCTATCTCGAATGGTGGTAAGCATGAAAGAGTTGTTTTTGAAAAGTCATAGGTAAAACCATTTGATATCTAAAACAAAAAACTGAACTCCCATCAAGTTTCCAGCCGTAAATGGTCACCCCACCATTGAGTTTTGAGATTATAACCAGACATTATGAATCATATGTTTGTTCCTATTTGACCATATTTACCAAATCATGAACAAGAATACCTGAAATGAAAACTGAAATATCTCCTCAGTCTTTAAATTCCACAGGTATGTCAGCTAGGACGAACATCAACTAACATTCATTTGAAGCTTCTTTTTCCAACTGAGCATATGAATTTCTACTCAATGCATCAACCACCAAATTCCCTTTTCCAGGTGTATAAATCAAGTCAATGTCAAATATATGAAGACACTCCATCCATTTCCTTTTACTCCAATTTAAATCTTACTGTGAGAAAATTTGTTTCAAGATTTTATGATCCGTAAACAGAGTGAATTTATCACCAAAGAGATAGTGTATCCATGATTTCAAAGCATGGACTTCTGTAGCTGACTCCAAATCGTGTGTTGGGTAATTCTTCTCATGCACCCTCAAATGGCTTAAACCATAAGCAACCACATGGTCTCCTTTCATGAGAACCAAACCCAACCCCGATCCTAAAGCATCATAGTACACCATATACCCCTATCCTGATTCTAGAAAAATCAATATAGGTTCTGATTTAATACAAACTTTTAGTTCCTAGAAAGACATATGGAATTCTTCTATCCATTGGAATAGAGCATTATTCTTTTTCAGAGATATCATTGGAGAAGATGGTTCTGATAAATCATGCACAAAGCGTCATTATTAGCTATATAGGCCAAGAAAACTTCGTATCTTGAAGCCATTATTTAGTGGTTTCCATGATATAACAACTTTTATCTTTTTAGTATCAACAAAAATGCCTTTCTAAGAAATTACATGGCCAAGAAAACATACTTCTTGTATCCAAAAATCACACTTTGATAATTTGGAATAAAAATGGTGATCTCTCTATATTTTTAACACTGTTTCTAGGTGTTCCTCATGGTCATACCTTGAATTTGAATACAACAATATGTCATCCACAAAAACCACAATAAAAGAGTCCAGATAT
Source organism: Viscum album (assembly GCA_963277665.1). Lineage (NCBI taxonomy): Eukaryota > Viridiplantae > Streptophyta > Magnoliopsida > Santalales > Viscaceae > Viscum > Viscum album. The sequence continues at coordinate 2,016,902,626 of OY728147.1, read as the reverse complement.
CATTGAAATATCCGATTCATCAATCCATGAAGACCGATGGTGCATTAGTTAGATTGAAAGGCATGACTACATATTCATAGTGGCCATATCTAATTTTGAAAGCTGTATTTGGAATATCTTCCTTCTGAACTCGCAATTGTTGATATCCTGATCACAAGTCAATCTTGGAGAACCACTGAGCTCCCCTCAATTGATCAAATTGTTCATCAATCCATGGAAGTGGGTACCTGTTATTTATCATAACTTGTCTAGTCTTACAATAATCAACACACAACTGAAGAGTTCCATCCGCTTTCTTCACGAGCAAGACCGGTGCTGCCCATGGAGACGTACTTGGACAAATGAAACCCTTTCTTTCCAGATCATCCAACAGAACTTTCAATTCCCTTAAATATATTAGTTCCATCCTATAAGATGGAAGGGAAATAGAACTGGTCCCCAAAAAGAGATCAATTGTAAACTCTAGAGGTGGTAACCCTAAAAAGTTCTTGGTAAAGAGATAGAAATTGATCCAAAACTTCTAGAAAACTACCTTCCTCATTCTCTTCCATTGATTCCAAAGTCAAAACTACCAACTAGTAAGAGATCATTCCTACCATCAGTGTCAACAATCTCTTTTCACCATTCTTTACCATCCTCTCTCCTCTGAATATATGCTCGATGCTGTCCTCAGTCATGAAACTAACTATTATCCTATAATATTCAATGTGATCCTTAAACATTTTCAACCAATCCATACCCATTATTACATCATAAAAATCCATGTCCAACACTAAGAAGTCCCATTTCAGCTTAGTTTCATCAACAGTTGTATCACATGCTCTACACACAAAGGCTTGGCATTATCTTTCACAGAGAGGAGTTTGTAGTTTTAAAATAGAAGGCATCATTTACAACTTTAAACATAGAAAATAAATTTCATGAGAATCAATTAAAGAATGTGATGCACCAGTATCTAAGAGAACTTGAACAAGGGTGGAATTCAAAATAATTGTACCACTCACCACAGATGGTCCATCCTGATCATCGACAATCATTTTCTCAACTCCATACAATTTTTTCATTGCTGCACTATTATCCTTGTCTCCTTACTGATATTTCACTATTTGAGGATTTATGGTATTTCTATAATCACTATGGGTATATCTACTCTGCTGATGAGACTAATTATGTTGTCCTCGCCCTGTTGAATCATACTATTCTTACGACGTCTGAAAATTGTCTCGACCACCTGACCTTGGAGCATCATGACAATAACGCTGAAGGTGCCCCATATACTTGCAGTTATGAAATGCTCTAAGTTGTTCCATACACTCTCGATTTATGTGTTAAAACTATCCACATTGAAAACAACCTTCTTTGCTCTTGGTTTGTGGAATAGAGTCCACTGATCCAACCATCTAATTCTGACTTCCAATTCCACCTTGGAAGTAGGTGTCCCTTTTCCACTTGATCCCAGTGTTTGAGTTCCCACCATTCCTCATAGGTATCATCATACCTCCTCCCATAGATCACGAGATATCATGTTCATCCACAATCACTTTTTTCACCATCTTTGTATAATCTATAATATAGGCAACACAATCTTCGATCGAATATCCTTCCTTATCCCCAATTCAAAAATGCATTCATTCAAGGACACACTCACCACATATTCTGGTGAAAAGTGCACTAAATTCATGAATTTAATCACATATTTCATTATAGAGAGATTCTCTAGTTTCAGGCTGAAGAAGTCTGTCATTTTTTGGATTTTGAACATATGAGGATAAAATTGTTTGTTGAACAATTCATCAAAATCCTCCCATGTAATACCTTTATCTAATTTTGTCTACACTGCTAAATACCACCACTAGAATGTAATATCCTCAAGCATATACGTGTCTATCTTGAATTTGAGCTCCGATGGTGTGCTAATGAAATCAAAGATACAATTCATCCTACTCAGCCACACCTCTACTTTTTCGGGTTCAGTATCACCTCAGAAGTTAGATGGGTTTTGCTTAATGAAATGGATGGTATGATCCATATGATTTGGATTATTCCTATGGTTCTCCATATCCACAATTTTAAAAGCCTAGAAAATACTCTAAACCGGTATTTGGTTCACTCATGGTTCAGGTGAAACCACATTCTTCACAGCTTCTTTGTGTTGGTTTCGATGATGCCTACCGGGTGCCATTTTCTAGAACAACAACAAACTCCATCAATCTCAATCTCTAGAAACTGATGACTTTTCATTTAAAATTATATCACATAAACCATCACAACATTGTTTTCCAAAAGCAACCTTTTTCCATGTTCAACCATTTTTGAAAAAATTACACTTTATTTTTGAAAATTAATCCATTTTCAAAATATACCAACCATGCTTTTTCAAAGTCTTTCATTTGAAAACAGTTTCATACTTTTTCAAAAATCACAACTTTGTCACAAAATAAATCATTACCTGAAATGATGTATACAATCATAGTGTGAATTCATTCCTCTACAATTCATGTCATGATCATCTCATTGTCTAAACCCATGACAATGATATTTCCAACATTATAGAAGTGTCTCCAAAACATTTATGTACCCAACACCCTAGTAACTTTATGTTAAACATAAATGGGTTAACTATGTACTTTTATGCTATACATTTCAAGTTATAATAAGCCTACTCCTCTCTAAGTCTCCAACCCAAGGAATAGACAATAATGAATTACAACTCCAAGGTGAAGAACACTGATGATTACTTTTTAGGCAAGGACCGAACAAGCTAATACAATTTGTAATGAACTTCTAATTCCTATTGGCTTGAGAGTAAAATGAGTTATTACTGGGACTTACGTGACATCCCCATGATTTTAATGGCTGGTAATAAATAACAAATAGTTTCAAAACAAGTGGGGGATGATTTACCCTTTAATGTCTAAAAACAACAACCTAACAAACCATCCACAAGAAGCTCACCATTTGATGCATGAAATAAACTAAGACATTTCAAATCATTCTCTTTAAAATAACCAACCAAGGTATGATACAATGAAAGACAAACCAACATCAAACTAATTAGTGGAAATACAATGAATAAAATCCAAGACAACAATAAGACTCCATGATCCACAAGTTCCATGCTCCAATATCACCAAGTAGTCCAAAGTATAATGACATGGTGCTAAAGAAGGGTGATACTTTACCTTTGACCAAGTCTTAGAAGTTAGCATCTGCAAAAGAACCAAAGTGACAAAGAAGGGGTGAGTATATAACTTAGTAGGTTTTCCCAATGAATTCCCTACTCACGCCACTAGGATATAAATTTTAGAAACATTTATACAAAACCATTTATATAAAAGAATTCTGCAAAATAGTTTATAACAAAATTTAAAAAAGTTTCAAAAACTATTTACAATCAAGTGAAGAAAAAACTAAATGAAACCAATTTCCAGCAAGCTATTTTTCTAGAAAATAACTAATCAAGGATTAAAAACTTATTATTATTATCATTTTGGCACAACCATTCCATAATTCACAACACACCCACACATGCATGTTTCGTTCGACAGTTCCATACTCATGAGCGGTCTCTTATCCAATTACCTTGTATCCCAATAAAACACACCCTCTATATTGGTTTATGAACCTTTTACCCAAATGGTACATGTACCTTATTTAGGGGAACATCAATCATGAACTCACACAACCCCATGTATGAAAAAACCATTCCAAATAACCATTTCAAACCATTTCAATAAAACTCTACTTTTATTGAAAAACAAAGAACAAACCAATTTCAAAAAAACTATTTCATTTCAATAAAACATCCCATATTTATTGAAAACATCTAATAAAATCCATGTTCCATAATTCCAAAAAATCTCCATTTTTATAATCCATATTTTGAAACCAAGAACAAAAGAACTATATTCAAAACACCCAATTTTTAGGATTTCTACAAATCACCAAACCAACACAAAAGATGGTTTCCAACAATTCATAACAATCCAATTAATTATCAATTCATCATAAGAAAATAAATTTGAAAGAATTCCCAACGGTTCTATCAAGAGGAGTTGAGAGTGAAGCCACCTACCTCAATGATTTTGATGAAACTTAACACCAGATGAAGAATGATTAAGAAAACCAGGTTGATTCTTCATAGAACCTCCTTATATGTCTTCTAATAGCAAGATAAAGACCCAATATTAACTTATTTTGAATCCACACTAATATATCTACCCATAACGGGTGTATATCTAAGAAACCAAGAAGAGAAGAGAAGTAGATCTAAGTAGATCTAAGAAACTGATCAAGAACGATGAATAATGATCACATACATCAAGAATCTAGGTTCAAAACAGCAAGTAAAGACTTCTTATTGACTCCAAATATCTTGGTAGACGTTCTTTTACCTTCAAGGAAGAGAAATCGTGATTTATGGATACTTAAGAGAAAAAATGAGCCTCTTAGAGGCAAAAACTTGTGAGATCCACTTTTTTAGAATCTCACTTAAACCATCCTCACGGTTAGACAAACCGTGCACTAACTATGCATTAGCTACTACCTAGAGGGACTCTTGCACAACCTACTCGCATGGTCTCCCTAACCGTGCACACACCGTGCCACAAACCTTCCATTTCACTCGGTTTCTACTTGTATGTATGCATGGTTTGGATAAACTGTGATTGGCACATGCGCCTCTCCTTTAGCCCCCAAAACTTACTTAAAGTTCACAAAACTCTTATAACTTTCCCCCTTAAAATTTGAATCCATAAAAACTCAAAGAAAGGGTTATGTACCAAAAACCGAGGGTACTACACTTCCTATCTCAATTTTTCATATTTTTTTATTCTATATTTTGTATATATTTAACCCACATATATACCTATTTTAATTCACATTTCTTTGATGGGAATATACATGTTTAAAAAGGTTCTCTTCTCAATTTCTCTTTATAATCAAACCCAAATAAAGGTAACTTCCCTATTTCTTACCCCATTATATCTACCACTCAATTTTTTTTTTAAAACAAACATTTTTTATATAATTTCTCATTTTATCATTGAATACCATTTTATTTAATTTCTAGTTTTATGGAAATTTTTATTCACTTACTCTTCTTAAAGACCCACTACTCTTTTTTCTAAATCCATGATCAAGAGGTATATTTACAAAGGAATTTATATACTATTTTTGAAGAATTCAATTCAGTTGGACATCATTTCTCCTGAACTATTCTTATAAAATTCCAAGAATTATTACATCTCTTCTTTCGTGTAAACCATTATGATATGCTACATGGTTATTCTATATGACATGGTTATAAAACCCATTTCCTTCATTGGGAATTCCTTATGTTTATACCTTATGATTAATTTCATTATATGGGACATGTATGCATGAAAATGTTATTATGGGTGTGCCTAAATAGATCCCTAATTCATTTGGTAATGTGTTTTTCTCATGATATTCTATATAAGGGATTAGGGAGTAAACCAAATCATTATGGGACTATGTCCGCCATATGATGTTTTTATAGTAATTATCCTTGAGTTATGTTTATATCATGTTTTATGTTGTTTCCAAATTCCTATGTTTCTATGATATTATAATTCTATGAAATTTATGTTATGCATCCATATAATTATTCATGAGCCTTTCCTTTTATGATATCATGTTATACTAATTAACTTATATGTTATTCTTCATTACCATGTTTATTCCATTATAGAGCTTTATAACTTACCCCTTTGTTTTATGTATTCCCTAGTTTATCCTATATAGTTTTAGGAGATCAAAGGTATTTAAGACCACATTATATAGAATAAAATATTTTTTTTAGTTTTTTTTGAATTATTATGAACCCAGTACTCCAAAGACACAGAGACTTATGATATATAGGTTGTGTTTATTAGATGTTTATATTAAAAATCTTGTAATAATATGTTTAAAAGTCTTGGGATTGTATATTAATTGTAGAATTAAATAATACACATTTTTACACATAAATATGTGTAGGTGTGGATGAGTATGAATAACCATAAATATTTCTCACCAAAACAATCTCATATAATCCCATTCAGACCTATTCCGAACCATATAACCAATTCCATTAAAATCAGGTTAGCACATTAAAAAAAATTCATAATGAAACTAGATTAATTAATCAATAGATTAATATAATCTATCTAATAATTTTCACAAACAAGGATACCCATATCATTTCCACCCAAATATAAATCTAATAAATTGATTATGTAACTTTTGATTAGGAACCAGATAGAGACAGGGCGATTGAAATAGGGGGATAGAATGGAAGCAACCAAAAGAATTTTTAAGTGGCGGGGGATGATTAGTTTATATACACATTCATTTTTCACCATAGTTAGATGTTAAGTCTATGGGATTCTAACAGTGATCATGATCGAGCGGTGATTACCCACAAAGACCAAATAGTAGTTAAACTAAAAGAACCATATTGCTATTGTAAAGGTTGAATATAAATATCTTGGTGGGGTGAATTTTTATATACCTATTCAATTTATTATACTTATTTTTTTTCTTATCTTCAAAAAACTATTGTAGTGTACCTTCCACAGAGTAGAGAAAGCTCTAAACCACATAATTCTTTGTGTGCTCTTTCTTTTATTTGATGATTGTGTTTTCTTTGGAATACTATGTTTAGAATTTCTTATTTAGATCATGGGTGTGATATGGTTCATGGATCGAGTGAGAATTATTATTAGTTCCAGATTTATTTCCTTCATGTGTGGTTTCATTTTGAGGGGTTTTAAGACATTTTACCATATTTTGAATTTCTAGATGAATATTTTTGAAACAGAGGGGTATGAAACAGAAATTGGTATTAGATCTTGGAAACAGAGTTCGTTATTGTCAAAAATTGTTCAGGTGTTCAGATCTCAAAGTTAGTGTATTTCTAAGATTGTAATTGTAGGATAATTAGGAAATATAGTTTTTAGACCTTTAAAAATTTTATGATTTAGTGGGAGTTATATTAAATAATTATTGTGTTATAAGAAGGTACTATTTAGACTGAAAATTTTGGAAGATAAGATTTTTTATTCTAGTGGATACAAATTGAATAATATCTATTATAGAGAGATTATGATCTTTTTTTAAAGTGAGTAAAATTATAAGTAATATTAAAGGAAAAATGTGAAATGCTAAACTAGAAGGAACCTAGAGTTTTTCAAATGATGTTGGCTTAGAATGTGTCCTTATGTTGGAGTAAGTAACTTGAGAACCATCTAAATTTGTATATTCAATTACCATAATGTTAATAAATATCATATCAAATGATGATTGTTCTTCTACATAACATTAATATTATAATGAAATTAGATTATTTTTCTCATGAAAATATTATAACAATTCTCCACTCTAATGGTAACCATAAAATACTATGAAAATATTCTTAATAATATGCCCTGTTGTCTAGATAAATTATTTCTGAAAAGACATATATGGTGTTTGATTATTCATTGCTAGAGGATCATAAGAAATTGAGACTTCTCATCATGAATTTCATCCTTGTTAATCTCTAATAAGGGAGGATATGTGTAACATACTAGGTAAATAAAGAATAAAACATTTTCATATTTATTAATATTTACGAATTAAATATTAATTTTAATTTAAAGGGGTTTCTATGTTCGATAGCGTACCAGATACGCAACAAAGATTTTCTTTGAAATATTACGTTGCACACTAGTAATAAAATAATATTATTTTAAATGGTAGTTAACACGTAGCCGTTGTATTGGTGGGAATGAATAAAAATAACTAAAATATGATTGTATGTGTTTGTTAAATGTTTTTACATTTATCCAATAAAGGATAAAGGATTAAAATACAAAAAGAATTCAATTTTAGGCATAGATACTCTAATTTTCACTAAAGGTCCACTTATCGCCTTTTGATGGCAAACTCTCATTAAATATTTTTTTGGTCACTCTTATACATTATTTTGGACCAAATAAAATTCTTCTTTATAATTGGGGCATCAAAATTTACTTTGTGTAAATTTTTGGTATTTTTCGGATAAAGTTCATTTTTTTAATGAATAGTGAAAAATGTTGTATTTTAATTCAAAACCTCTTTTTAATCTAATTTATTTATATTATTAGATTATCTTTTGAATTGTTTTTAAATGAAATTAGAATATATTTTTACCATTTAATCCAATAGTGGTCATTGGAATTAATTTCACTTTGAAATTGGACTTAAACTAGTGTCAATCTTTTGATATATATTGTTTTATAAAAACATGCTATTTGTCCTGACAGTGGGAATTAATTATTAAATTAATTAATGTAACATATATGTTTTGAATTTTGTAAAATATACATCATTTTTTAATTTGGAATATCAAATATAACTTAGGGTGAAGTTTTGGTATTTTTCTGAAAAACCTCAATTTTTAATGAATAGTGAAACCACTTAGTGGTACTTAAAAAAACTACTTTTTTTGTTTAAATGAAATTTTACCACCTCTGTGTTTTGAATTTCAAAAATCTGACATACATGGTTGTCATTAAGAAGTAAAATGTGGTTCAATGGGATTAAAATATTTTTTGGTGAATAGTAACTTGTAAGTTTTAATCGCGATTAGAGGTAATTAGTATAATTTAAGGTAAAAATAATGTTTTAATAATATAAAATGACCTTGACACATGTCCTACCCTTATTGGATGTGTCATGGCCGACCAAGAAAATCCATGGGTCAAATTGAGGACCCCATGGAGGCACTTTTGTAGAAAAATGACATTAATAACTTTTTATTTAATGTTAAAATAAAAATGTCACAAACATGTGTTGTTTTACTATTTTTTTTAAATTGGGGTATACAAGTCATAATTTTGACTATAAATATTCATTATGAATCTAAAAATATTTCCTACATCATGATATTTTTTTATAATTTTTATAAATTAAATAAATTAAATTATTTATGACACCATGATGATGCAGCGATTACCTCATTATTTAATGATTTAAATAAAATGAAAAGATAATGTAAAATCTAAGACCTACACTTGTTAAAAACCTATTGGATGGGTGGATTTCAAAATCTTATCACCTTATCCTTGAAATATATAATTTTTGGAGCTTTAAAATCTGAAAATCATTTTATAATAAACTAACCTTTTATAACTTTCCAAGAGTGCCCTTCTCTTCTATTATAAAAGGGCCCCACCTCAACCACCTTACCCACACCTCTCAAGCCTTTGGCTTGGCCAACCCCTACCCATTTTGTCTCTCCACATCCCTATATTACTCCTAGAAGCCTCACTTTGGGCGGAAGTCTTCCCAAGGAATCCTTTGAGCTCAAATCAAAAAGAGTTACCCGTTTTAAAGGAGATTAAAGAGCAATCGAGTCACGTCGGACATGAGGTAAGGGACTTCGTCTCAATCTCCATTCATTGAGGCATATTTTGTTTTATACACAACTTTATTTTATATGTTGTATTAACCCCTTTTAATTTTAAGCTTATTCAAAAGGAATCGTTTTTTATACGAAGCATTTTACTAAACGACAAAAGGAATGTTTTTTTTGTCGTACGTATGCGGCGACAATGACTTCTCCGCCGCCATGACCATTATTTGAGTTTCGGATTCCTCTACAAGCCACAAACTAACTTTTTTTAAAATGAAAAATAAATACCATGCATTACTTTTCTTTAATTTTGGGCATTGTTATGAAGACGGGTGGTTCCATGATAAACTAAGGGCGGGTGAGCCTGATATAGCTCTCCAATGAATTGGGTAACATAAAGGAGTTAAACGTTAAGGTTTCTCTGAAGAGATTTAGGGAATATACTATGATGGGTATTCCAAACGTTACCATGAGGGTTACTCCCTACATAAGAATGTTATTAATTCCTCAAGTTACCTTTATGTCTTATGATTTCTATGATTTATTCATGATTTTATGAGGTATGTTAAAATGCCTATGTTTTATGAGTAAAGTATGATTTCATACATGGACTAATGTTTTCATTTCATACTTTTATATCTCTTACTGAGCTTTTTATGCTCATCCCAAGTTTTTGAAATGTTTTTGACAGGTCTTAATGTGGAATAGGGTCAAGGATGAGATCAAGGAAAAATCATGCTATCTAAGACATGGAAATAGACATGTTTCTTTTTAAGAGTTTTTATTTTATGGAAACTTAGTAGAAGTGTCTACTTTGTAATCTTTTGAGATGTAATATTTATGTCCTAATTATCTAAAAATATAATCCTGAAAAGATCCTCAATGTGAATTATTACTTTAATTCAATATTAATTAAGATTTAAGGCCGAGGCCTTATAGTTGGTACCAGAGGTCAGTTTAGATAACTTTAGGAGTTAGAATTCTATTAAATGATTATCCAAAAATATTTTTTTTAGGGTCAAATTGAAATGATATAGAATTTGAAGATTACCATGTTGCTTCATCTAAGACATGTTTGTTCAGAATGGTTTTCCGTAGAGGAAACAGGGAAGTAGTGCTAGGAAGGCATACAGAAGGAAATAACCTTCCGAATCAGAATCCTGAGATGGTCAGAATTGGAACCAAATAGTTTGTTGCAGTAATGGTGCAGTTGACTCAAGCGATAAATAGTGGCGGTATCTATGCACGAGATCAGCCAGATCAACCGCAGAGGAACATGTCGGTGGTGGAACATTTCATGAGGCAATATCCCCCATCATTTAGAGGATCATCTAACCCTGTGCTATCTGAAGGGTGGATTAAAGAACTGGAGAAGATTTTTGATGTCATGGGGTGTTCAGACAATCAAAAGGTAAGTCTTGCTATTTACCGTTTGGAGGGTGAAGTAGATCAGTGGTGGTCGATGGTTCAAAATATCAGGGATGCTGATGAGATTGATGCTCTCGACTGGGATGAATTCAAAGGTATGTTTCTTGAGAAGTATTTACCTAAGGCTGTTTAACTTAGGATGGAAAAACAATTCCTAGAATTGAGGCAAGATGAAGACTTAGTGGCTGCCTATGAAGAAAGGTTCACTTGATTGGCAAGGTATGCTCCAAATTTTATCCGAGACCTTGATAGTAAAATCAATCATTTTTACTCAGGATTAAAGCCAAAATATCGAAGGGATTTAGCTTCTTGTGAGTTCAAAAGTTATGAAAAGCTTGTTCGATGTGATGAGAATGTGGAAATGAAGTTTTCCAATGATCAAGTGTTCTATAACAACCAGAAGAAGAAGAGACCGAGGTGGCAGGAGAAAGAAAATAATTCTTCAAAAACGTCTGACGGTAAGAAAACTAAGTTTCCAGTTTGTGATAAATGTGGTAAAAGGCATGCTGGGGAATGTCTTCTGAATTCTGGAAAGTGCTACCGATGTGGTAATATGGGACATAAGGCTCGTGATTGCACTGAAAAAGATCAAGATGATGGTAATTACAAAATTGATTTACAGTTAGTGAAATGTTTTAAGTGCAATGAGATGGGTCACTATGCAAACGAGTGTCCGACAAAGTGGTTGAGTGATGGGAAGCAGTTATACTACAAGCAGAAAGGGGTTGTGAAATCCTTTGCAACTACTTCAGCAGATTTCAGGCCATCAAATGAACTTGTATCAGGTACTTTGTTTTTTTAGATTATGCCAGTGTGTTTTTTGATTCGGGGTCTACACATTCTTTAATCTCTGAAAACTTTTCTAGTAAAATGGGAATACCATCTCAAGAAATGACTCCTGAACTTGTGGTAAAAACACCTAGGGGAAATGTTGAGGCAAAAAGAATTTATAAGAATCTTCCTATCCTTATCCGTGGAAAGAACCTACTTGCAAACCTTATTGTTTTACCTCTAGTAGAGTTTTATGTTATCCTGGGTATAGATTGGCTCTCTATTTACAATGCTAAGATTGAATGTAGAGATAAAGAAGTTTCTTTTCAGAAAGAATTTCAGTTTGTGTATTAGAATGAACCCTTATTGTTGATAACATATCAAGAGGCTGAGAAACTTGTAAAGGATGGAAATGAATGTTACCTTGCACATATCGTTGAAAACAAGGGAACTGTTCAGATTAATGATGTGCCAATGGTAAATGAGTATCCTGATGTTTTTCTTGATGAGTTTCCTAGAATAATACCAAATCAGGAAGTTGAATTTACTATTGACTTAGTTCCTAATGCTAAGCCAATTTCAAAACCCCCATATCGAATGGCTCAAACTGAACTTTTAGAGTTGAAGGATCAATTGCAAGATTTATTAGAGAAAGGTTTCATTCGACCTAGCACATCACCATGGGGTTCTCCTATGTTATTTCTTAAAAAGAAAGATGGTTCAATGAGACTTTGCATTGATTATAGAGCCTTGAATAGCATCACTGTTAAGAACAAATATCCTTTGCCTCATATCGATGATTTGTTTGATCAGCTCCAAAGAGATTAGTTTTTTTCAAAGATTGACCTAAGATCGGGGTACCATCAGTTGAAGGTAAAGGAAGAAGATATTCCGAAGACCGCGTTTCGTATAAGATATGGGCATTATGAATTTGTAGTAATGCCTTTTGGTCTAAACAATTCACCTTCTGTATTCATGGACCTTATGAATAGAATTTTCCATGAGTTCTTGGATAATTTTGTGGTTGTTTTCATTGATGATATTTTTGTGTTTTCTAAAAGTAAAGAATAGCATGAAAGACATTTAATGGTTATTTTTAAAACCTTAAAAGAAAATAAATTGTATGGGAAATTCAGTAAGTGTGGGTTTTTGTTGCAATATATTTCTTTCCTTGGTCATATTGTTTCTAAATATGGAATAACTATGGATCCTGCAAAAAACAAAAGTTATTGAAGAATGGCCAAGACCCACAAATGTAACCGAGATCCGTAGTTTTCTTGGTTTGGCAGGTTACTACCAAAGGTTTTTTGAAAATTTTTCACGGTTATCTAGTCCAATGAATAAGCTAACTCGGAAGGGTGTTAAGTTTATCTGGACAAAAGAATGTGATGATTGTTTTCAGTATTTGAAAAGAAGATTGGTGAATGCTCCAGTTTTGGAACTTCCTTCCAAGAATGGTGATTTTGTTATATACAGTGATGCTTCATTGAAGGGACTTAGTTGTGTCCTTATACAGAATGATCAGATAATTGCATATGCTTCACGTCAGTTGAAAACACATGATGTAAATTACCCTACACTTGATTTGGAATTAGCTGCTATTGTTTTCAATTTAAAAATTTGGAGGCATCATTTGTATGGAGTAAAGTGTGAAATATATACCGATCACAAAAGTTTAAAGTATATATTCACTCAAAAAGAATTGAACATGAGACAGAGGAGATGGCTAAAATTAATCAAGTATTATGATTGTACAATTCATTAACATCTGGGAAAAGCAAATAAAGTGGTTGATGATTTGAGTCAAAAAAGTAATGCTTCATTAACAATGTTGCGTTTGGAACATGATCCCTTGGTTAAGGATTTGATGAACTTTGGCATAAAAGTTGTTGGTGCAGGATGTCCTTCTGTTTTGTTTCAGGTATCAGTGAAATCTTCTCTATCAGACAGAATCAAGCAAGCACAGAAGCAAGATAGTGAGTTGCAGAAAAAGGTAGAGCTGGTTCAGAAGGGTAAGTTTCCTGAATTCAACATTGATAATGATTGTGTTTTGAGATTTGGGAAGAGAATGTGTGTGCCTTGTGATTCATAGTTGAAGAAAGAGTTTTTATGTGAAGATCATAGTTCTACGTTTTCAGTTCATCTTGGCAGTACTAAGATGTACAAAGATCTGCGGGATTATTACTGGTGGGATGGAATGAAAAGAGATATTGCTGATTTTACTGTGAAGTGTTTGACTTATTAGCAGGTTAAAGCAGAGAAGTAGTTTCCGAAAGGGATGCTTCAACGTTTACCATTGCCATAGTGGAAATGAGAAAATATATCCATGGACTTTGTAGTGGGATTACCAAAGACATATCGAGGTAATAATGCAATCTGGGTTATCATTGATCACTTGACTAAATCTGCTCATTTCCTTCCTATTCGAGATACTTTCTCTCTAGATCAACTTTCTCGATTGTATCTTAAAGAGGTAGTTATGTTGCATGGAGTTCCCCTATCCATTGTATCTGATCGTGATCCCAGGTTTACTTCTAACTTTTGGAAAGGCCTTCAGAAGTCATTGGGTACTGAATTAAATTTTAGTACAACTTTTCATCCTCAATTAGAAGGGTAGTCAGAACAAACAATTTAGACTTTGGAGGATATTCTACGTGCTTGTTTGATGGATTATCAGGTAATTTGGGACCAACATCTTTATTTGGTTGAATTTTCATATAATAACAATTTTCATTTCAGTATACAGATGGCACCGTATGAGGCATTATATGGGAAGTGGTGTCGAACTCCAGCTTTTTGGGATGAAGTGGGTGAAAGGAAGCTGATGGGACCAGAATTGGTAGAAGAGATGGCAGAAAAAGTTTAGTTGATTCAGAAACACATGAGAACAGCTCAGAGCAGACAGAAAAGTTATGCAGACAACAGGAGGAAGGATCTATCTTTCGAGGTAGGTGATCATGTTTTTCTCAAAGTTTCACCGTGGAAAAGTGTGATACGGTTTGGTAAGAATGGAAATCTAAGTCCAAGGTTCATTGGACCATATGAAATTCTGGAGAGAGTTGGATCAGTTTCTTACCAAGTGGCTTTACCTCTGAGTTTATCTCAAGTACACAATGTTTTTCATGTTTCGATGTTGAGAAAGTTTATGCCAGATCCATCTCATGTTTTGAGACCAAAGGTAGTTCAGTTGGAAGAGAATCTCTCTTATAAAGAACAACCAGTCCAGATTCTTGACTGAAGAGAGCAAGTGTAGAGAAATAAGGTAATTCACCAGGTAAAGGTTTTGTGGAAAAAACTATATGGTTGAAGAGGTAATGTGGGAATCTGAAAATGATATGAGGGATAAATACCCCCACTTAATTTGATAAGTGAAAAAAATTGTGAGGATGCAATTCCCAAAAGGGGGGAAGGATGCAACATCCCAGGTTAATAAAGAATAAAACATTTTCATATTTATTAATATATACAAATTAAATATTAATTTTACTTTAAAGGGGTTTCTATGTTCAATAGCGTACCTGATACGCAACAAAGAGTTTCTCTGAAATCTTACGTTGCACACTAGTAATAAAATAATATTATTTTAAATGGTAGTTAACACGTAGCTGTTGTATTGGCAGGAATGAATAGAAATAACTAAAATATGATTGTATATGTTTTTTAAATGTTTTTACATTTATCCAATAAAGGATAAAGGATTAAAATACAAAAATAATTCAATTTTAGGCATAAATACTCTAATTTTCACTAAAGGTCCACTTATCGCCTTTTGATGGCGAACCACCATTAAATATATTTTTGGTCACTCTTATACATTCTTTTGGACCAAATAAAATTCTTCTTTAGAATCGGGACATCAAAATTTACTTTGTATAAATTTTTGGTATTTTTCTGATAAAGTTCATTTTTTTAATGAATAGTGAAAATGTTGTATTTTAATTCAAAAACTATTTTTAATCTAATTTATTTATATGATTAGATTATATTTTGAATTGGTTTTAAAGATAAATTAGAATATATTTTTACCATTTAATCCAATAGTAGTTGTTGGAATTAATTTCACTTTGAAATTGGACTTAAACTAGTGTCAATCTTTTGATATATATTTTTTCATAAAAACACGCTATTTGTCCCGACAATGGGAATTAATTATTAAATTAATTAATGTAACTTATATATTTTGAATTTTGTAAAATATACATCATTTTTGAATTTGGAATATCAAATATATCTTAGGGTGAAGTTTTGGTATTTTTCTAAAAAACTTTAATTTTTGATGAATAGTGAAACCACTAAGTGGTACTTAAAAAAACTGTTTTTTTTGTTTAAATGAAAATTTACCACCTCTATGTTTTGAATTTAAAAAATCTTACATACATTATTTTCATTAAGAAGTAAAATGTGGTTCAATAGGATTAAAATAATTTTTGGTGAATAGTAACTTTTAAGTTTTAATCACGATTAGAGGTAATTAGTATAATTTAAGGTAAAAATAATGTTTTAATAATATGAAATGACCTTGACACATGTCCTACCATTATTGGATGTGTCCTGGACGACCAAGAAAATCCATGGGTCAACTTGAGGACCCCATGGATCCACTTTGGTAGGAAAATGACATTAATAACTTTTTATTTAATGTTCAAATAAAAATGTCACAAACATGTGTTGTTTTACTAAATTTTTTTTAAATGGGGTTATACAATTAATAATTTAGACTATAAATATTCATTAGAAAGATAAAAAGATTTCCTACATCATGATATTTTTTTTATAATTTTTAGACATTAAATAAATTAAATTATCTATGACACCATGATGATGCAGCGATTACCTCATTATTTAACGATTTAAATAAAATGAAAATATAATGTAAAATATAAGACCTAAACTTGTCAAAAACCTATTCGATTGGTGGATTTCGAACTCTTATCACCTTATACTCAAAATATATAATTTTTGGACCTTTAAAATCCGAAAAGTGTTTTATAATAAAGTAACCTTTTATAACTTTCCAAGAGTGCCCCTCCTCTCCTCTTATAAAAGACCCCCACCTCTACCACCTTACCCACTCCTCTAAAGCCTTTGGATCACCCAAACCCTACCCATTTTTTCTCTCCACATCCATATCTTACTCCTAGAAGCCTCACATTGGGCGGAAGTCTTCCCAAGGAAGCCTTTGAGCTCAAATCAAAAAGAGTTACCCATTTTAAAGGAGATTAAAGAGTAATCGAGTCACATCGGACATGAGGTAAGGGACTTCGTCTCAATATCCATTCATTGAGGAATATTTTGTTTTATACAAAACTTTCTTTTATACAGTGTATAAACCCCTTTTACTTTTACGCTTATTCAAAAGGAATCTTTTTTTATATGAAGCGTTTTACTAAATGACAAAAGGAATGTTTTTTTGTCGTACGTATGTGGAGACAATGACTTCTCCACCGTCGTGACCATTATTTTAGTTTCGGATTCATCTACAAGCCATAAACTAATTTTTATTTAAAATGAAAAATAAATACCATGTATTACTTTTATTTAATTTTGGTATTGAAAATGGTTTTCATAATGTTTTTATTATATCAATGTGTTGTATTAATATCTTGTGATTGAAATGTGGAAATGTTATGTTTCCTTTATACATGTTTTACATGATATGATTATGTTATGTTTCTTTGGAATTGTTATGAAGACGGGTGGTTCTATGATAAACTAAGGGTGGGTGAGCTCGATATAGCTCTCCAATGAATTGGGTAATGCGAAGGAGTTAAACATTAAGGCTTCTTCAAAGAGATTTAGGGAATATACTGTGATGGGTATTCCAAACGTAACCATGAGGGTTAATCCCTACATATGAATGTTATGAATGCATCAAGTTACCTTTATG
Organism: Viscum album; assembly: GCA_963277665.1. Lineage (NCBI taxonomy): Eukaryota > Viridiplantae > Streptophyta > Magnoliopsida > Santalales > Viscaceae > Viscum > Viscum album. The sequence continues at coordinate 2,016,885,161 of OY728147.1, read as the reverse complement.
TCTTATGATTTCTATGATTTATTCATGATTTGATGAGGTATGTTAAAATTCTTATGTTTTATGAGTAAAGTATGATTTCATACATGGACTAATGTTTTCATTTCGTACTTTTATATCCCTTACTGAGCTTTTTATGCTCATCCCATGTTTTTGAAATATTTTTCACAGGACTTAATGTGGAATAGGGTCAAGGATGGGATCAAGGAAAAGTCATTCTATCTAAGTCATGGAACTAGACATGTTTCTTTTTAAGAGTTTTTATTTTATGGAAACTTAGTAGAAGTGTCTACTTTGTAATATTTTGAGATGTAATAGTTATGTCCTAATTCTCTAAAACTCTAAACATGAAAAGATCCTCAATGTGAATTATTCATTTAATTCAATATTAAGTAAGGTTTAAGGTTGGGGCCTTATAATATGTGGGTAGATCCACTAATAGGAATTCCACTTGTTATATATTTCATTGGATATTCTTATGTACAGATGTGTGCATTAGTCCTTATACTTGATATTTTTTTTAAAGATTGATGACATGGATTGGTTTCCCACTCCATGTCACCGATGGAATTTATTAAAAAATAAAGAGTAATAGTACAAGCTCGAGGTGTAAAACACTTACACCAGCAGGGATTTAAATACCATAAAACAAGACTGAGAAACAAACAACTCAGATCTGAAAACATCAAAATAAAAGATCACCATAGAGACTGTGTGGTCCACGCCATCATCCCAGTGAGTCATCATGCTGCTCCCTTGAATATCGAGAGTCCAAAGAGCAAACACAGATTTCATTACAACATAACTGAATAACATTCAAGTCCCTGCTTTTTCTGCATCTCCAGAATAAAAACTTCAGACAGATCTTCAAGCCATCAAAAGGTCATCAACAATAGAAGAATGCAGTCAATCAGACACAACAAAGGTCGGTTAATCAGCATCTCCACAAGAAACCTTTAGACAAAAAATGGATAGAAGAGAAAATGAAGTTAATACAATAACAACCATCACCATCAACCGATACATATCAAAGAAAGATCACAATCTGTATATCTAAAATCAAATAAATCCAATAAACAAAAGGATCAAACCCAAGGGATATCCCTAAAGTTGAAGTTGGGATTTTTCTTGAATTCCTCAATCATCCTCATATACATTCTTTTCCTGATATCCAGACATGTATCAGCAGAAATCTGGCGATGAAGGTAACTCCAATAAATCAATTGATCTTGCTCGGCCATCCAAGCACAAACCTCATCACTCACATCTTCATCCTCAGGTATCTGGAAAGAATCCTTGTATGCAGGATCCTTCTTTATGTCATAGTTCTCTTCCATATGAATTGGAACCATTTCAGCCAACTCCTTGGAAGACTCAATGCGAGAGGCTTGAAAGGAGCGGGTAACAACTGTCCTTTCTAATTCAGAGTAATCCCTACGCTTCCTAGTCTTTTTAGAGTTGGGGGTAATAAAATCGTCCTCATCAAAAATAGGCTTTTTTCCTTTTCGAGAACTTGATTTGTATTATTCCTCCTCAATTCCAACTGACGAGTCATCCTCCATTTGAAGATTATCAACATTGTTATCATCATCACCCTTATCACTAACATCTTGTGGTTTAAGGATCATCCTTTGATCCGTTTCTATAAGAACATCATGCTGTAAATCTTTATCTTGGTTTTCCATCAAGGGTTGCAGGTGTAAATTTTATCCCTAAACTGTTGTAAAATTCTCCTTAGGTGATTCTGAAAAAGGGGCCTTTTCCTCATTAGCCTCCCCAATTGGATGAGAGGTGGAGGCATAAAAATTTCTCTGAATAGCAAAAGATGGCTAGGAATTTTTGGGTATGTCTTTCTCAATCCAAACTGGTTTGTATTTGGGGAGGGGGTGTGATATTTTCTAGTGCTGACACTCATCAATAAAATTCCCAACTCTAGAACACCTCTTACAAAAAGCAGGGACATTTTCAAAGAAAACTTCCTGGACACTACCTTTTGAGCCATTTTGCAACCAGAATTTCGAGGGCAAAGTTTGTGAAATGTAAACTTCAGTACACACACGAGAAACAGAAAGTATAGTCAAATTTTGAGTGGAAAAGTCTAGTTTAATAGGATGTACAAATAATCTATCAATGGAAAAAGGGATTTTTTCTTAAATAGATGAATTGGGAGTCCTGGGAATCCTATCCAAATAGGTACAGTAGGTGGTTTGAAGTTAACACTGAAATCGGTTGTCCATTTCAAGACCTTCATACTACAACCACCAAAAATCCAAGAACCCCTTGCCCAAATCCTATAATAATCATCTTCAGATGAAAAACGAAGCAGAACATGCAAGGAGTTCAAAAGACTGACCTGGAAATTCTCAAAACCTATGTTCTCAAGAGTTTTCCACAAAAATACAAGAGAAGGATTGCGCTTGATAAATTTTCCAACAAGAACATAGTGAAAATCTGAAGAGAGTAGCTATACCTCTTCATCTGAGAAAGCTATGGATGATAGCTAGCGATGGAGGAAATGCTTTAGTTCAAAAGATTCAGGGGCTTTCAGTTCGTCTCTAGGGACTCTATTCGTTACTCCTAATTTAATGGAAGAGGATATCTCTATACCTATGATTGAAAGAAAACTATCTGACTAAATCCATGGCCATGGATGTTCAATGATGAGTTTATTTCATAGAATTAAAGAAATTTATATTTCATATAAGTTAATGTCACAACGTATGCAGCCTTGTTAATGAGATATCAAGACAAAAGATTTTATTATACAACAGCATTCAAAGAATTTTTTTTTCATTATAATATTAGCTTCTTTCTATATGTGTTTATTGGAATGATTCCATATTATAATCATGTAATGTAGGTAAGTTCTCTTAATTCCACCAAGAATGAGACATAGAGGATCACACACTAAGTGTATGTGGAATCACATTAAAATTACACTTGAATTTAAAATTAATATTAAATATAATTCTTGGATTATAGAATAAGAATTTTTAATTTTTGTTGATCACATTAATTCAATCATTACATAGTCAAGTTCAGAATATGTGAGCTGAATAGTAAATAAATATTTTTTCACAATTTTATTGAATATAACATTTATTTATTTATTTAATGAATAATATTTATTTTAATAAATATATTATTATTCATGGTTTGATAAATCTTGAGGAGGATTGACGAGAAAAGTTTATGGGATTATAATAAACAATGTAATTTATTTAATATCTTTTAATTAAATATTGACTCATTTATTTGAAAAATAATATTTAAATATAGACAAGTCAAGAGATATAATAATGATATGGTTATTATTATTATCAGACATGTGGAAAATATTTGAGATAATATTTGATGAGGGGCCTTATCACAATTATCAAATATTTATTGCTAACTATATTCTACATTTTATATATTTTCTATAGGCGTATTGTGTAGTAATCATAATAGAACCTCTCTAATATTCTGTCAATCCCTAAAGAGAAAAACCTCCTCACACCCTCTCATGAATAAGAGATAATTGGATAGATTTCTTGTTTCCATCAATGGTGAATGAGGAAATGCACTTGGTTCCTCTACACTAGCACCCAAAATGCTAGGATCACTATTTAGATATTCATAGAGAACAAGTTTATAGAACTAGAGAATTACTCACTTAGATTCTCAATCATAATGGAGACACAAGAGTGGAAAAATAATTTATCAATGAAAATAATAATTATCAAGATGATGTATTTTTTATTTTAAAAAAATTATAAATTAAATATGAATGATCCTATATATAGAACTCCAGGTTTTCCTCATTACATTCTTTGTTCTTTGGATGTTATCAATAGATTCTAATAAAAATCCATTGTTGGGAAATAACCTATTCACTTCCAATACCCCCTGGAACCTTCATGGGGTATCATATTAGTCACTTTATAATTTATAATTATATATTATTTTTCTGATCAATATTTTTTATTTTATGTTATTATTTATTTCCAAATTTTTATTCTTCAATCCAAAACTAAAAATAACACATTTGTTCAAATTTATTTGACTATGAATAATCCAAGTACATATGAAGAATAATCGAATACCCCATATAGAGGTGATGATGATTTTAGTAGAATGACGCAAATAAATGATATGTAATAGAAAATTACAGACCATGTGAACATGAAAAATCATGCAAGGGTGGGATGTGATAATTACAAAACATCATATGGGGTCGGTACATGGTGTCATTACATTACAAAAATTTACTGCCAACTAGTACATGGATTGATATTGAGTACACAACAAATAGGAGATGTAAACATCATGTAACCCTATACACCACTTACATAACATAAATCACAGAAATTCATATGGTTAAAGTACATGACATCATTACATGCAATGTATTAACTACCATCCAATATACACATCAACATGTGAAGTACTTAGCTTATAGTTAGCTGTACACATAGTGTAATATGTGATAAATCATATAACATAAACATTGATTCCTTAGACTTATCGTGCAGGTGTTCAGAAACTAATTACATGGTTTGTAGTTCGCTGTACATGTCCTTTTAATCATGCCAACTCATGCTAGGTATAATCCATGATATGAATTTTTGGTGAATAAAAACTGAAGAAAATTAAATTTGAGTCTTAATTTCATGGTGTGTAATTATCTATAGAAATAATATAATAGTTATTAATCCTCGACAAGTACACACCAAGTGATTTTCAGTGGGTTTTGTGGAATTAAATGATTTAATAATCATTATCCATGTAATTTTATAAATAAATGATGTTTATGGTTGTCTTATATGTAATTTTATTCACAAGATTTTTCAATGGTACATGCAATGTATATTCATGGCATGCCTTATGGTCATAAATGATGAAAACACTACATGAATTGACCCATAAAAAACACATCATGTAAATAATGACACATCAAGTAAGAATACATGTTGTGTAAGTTCACAATAAATGAAAAATACCATACACAACACATGTCACATGCCACATAATGTGAAAGTACACATTGTGTAATTATTAAGAACAAGAAATGGGTTTAATTAAATGTAGAAGGCTATACACTAAGTCTCCTCTAACACATGTCATGTATTTATTTAATCCCCTACTAAATTTAATCTGATCAAGAGGGTACATTCCATACAATCAATAATTTTAAATTACAATTAAAATTGAAATTATTTATTTAAAATTACTCAGTTTGAGAATCTAAAGGACTATTTGGCCATAATATTAAGATAATTAATTAATTAACAAATTAAGATTAATTTTTTAATTTTAGTAAATTTATCTTAATAATGAATGAAATGAAATAAATTCCAATTAGATAAAATGTGTAGTCATTTCATATTGTAATATATTATGTTCTTCACCAACCTATATATATGTTGGTTTTTGTTTAATATTTTTTTATTTAATGGTTTTAATGTGATAATTTATTATTAAATTAAATATAATTGTTTTCTTATAATCCCTTACACCATTATTATGTACATGACTACTTGTTTTAGGTTTAGTTTATGTAATCACAATCTCCTTTACCCCTCATATAGAAACCCATAATTTTATTACATAAATTTTAAATCATTTTATATGAATACTCAATACATTTCACAATAATATACACTTAAAGACCTTAAATGTTTAGTGTATTTGGAAACTTGGATATGTAAAAAAATGGTACATAAAATATCTACACAATTTCTTATTTAGTTCTTTACAACTAGAACCATTCTTAGAAATAAAACACTTAAAAAAATTCTATATAACCTAGGAAAGAGAAATATGAAAAAGGGCGAGATAAAATGCTCAATAATGGTAAAAAAATAGATATTAATAAATGATCACAATTGAGTATAATATAAGCATAATGGTATAAGAACATGATCTTAAATAAGAACATCATATCCATCAATTCATAGATCATAATCCAAAAAACATGACATAAAGTTTTATCAATCAAAATACCTAGTAGTAGAATCATCAATAATCAATCATGAGACATGAAAACATACCATAATAGTATGGAATAATTTTTCTTTTCATGAAAATAAGTGTATAAAATCATTTCAATATCCAAGGATCACTTCAAATACTATTATAGTATATTGGGTTCACTCTCTATTCCATCATTTCCTTATTCAAGGTTCACTCCCAAGATTATCTTATTAGAAAATGTACCTTAATAAATTGGGTTCAATTCCAATTATGGTACTTATTATATCATGATACATCCATAATTACTAAATTAATTTGAGAAATATATTATTTTGGTCCCACCCATCACATAATGAAAACCATACATATGTGTGTAATAATATCCTAAAACTTTCAACATATCATCAATTAATAACTCATGAAAATGATATTGGTTTCATAAAAATTTCATCATCATAATAATAAACCATCCAGAGAAAAAATAAATATGGTAACATTGGATCATATACCCAGTAAATAATAAGAAACATCAAAGGATGTTTTTATATATAAAAATACCTTTTAAAGATCACTATAACATTTATTGTGGAAAATACCATTTTCATTTGAAATCAATTATTTAGAATCTGAAAGTTTCAAAAAATATTAATGATTTTTTTGAAAATAATATAGGAAATTTATATAAAAATATTTATAGAAAATATTATTCATGATGGTGGTGAAATCTATTCATGCGGTGTTTTCTTGAACAAAAATTCCTTTCAATTTTTTAGTAAAAGTCACAAGTACCAAATTTGGAAAATGATAAGATAGTTAATTTTAAACCATTGTAATAAAAGTAAAATACAGTATAAAATGACTTAAAATAATCTTTAGAGAATAGTTAATACCTTATTAAAAATATTTTAATTAAAATATGGATATGGAAGAAAATATTACTGAATGAAGAGAAATACAATGTTGGTATCCCTCAAAAACACTATTTTAGTATCTTGAGTACTTAAAGAGATGAAAATGAAGGGAAAACATGAAATATATAAGATTAAATAGATAATAATAAAATAAATAAGATTTTAGTGATATATATCATGAAATTTCATCATCATAAAATTTAATAAGAAACAATCCCAGTAAAATGAGATTGTAACATAAAACCCGTAAAACATTAATATCTTTTGAATAGAAGGCCATATAAAGAAAGAACATGATATGGATCTTAATACCACATTATTTTCATTATTTTTAAAAATAAATTCATTATTTAGTAATCACACCACATAAAAGAAATGATGGTGTGCAATATCAGACATGTCTCGTGAATTTGAAAAAGAGAAAAAGAAACCATTACCTCAAGCCCGTCTTGATTTATAAAAACTCTATCCTCCTATATAATAGATTTATATTTATTTTAATTATATAACATAATAATAATAATATATATAATAAAATTAATGTTTTACTTATAAAATCATTTTACCCATTCCGTAATAATGTTTCATTATCATTATCATTTCGAGTATTAAATGTTTCATTTTTCATGCAAGTTTTGGTTCAGAGGTTATGGTCCATTGAATTTGATCATGATTAATCCATATATATATTTTTAATCATGATATAAATATCATATATATTAATTATCTACATATTTATAACAATTCGTATAAATTGATCATGAAAAATTAATTATATCACTATGTGGAGATGGTAGCTCGTATGTACGCATGATTGGCACTTCCATTTTTTAATGGATGGAATGAAAGAAAGGTAAATATTATTTCATCATTATAAAATCCCAATTATAACATAAATATAATATATAAAAATTAAATTTATTATCAATAATATACGATGAATTATGGAATTGGAAAATGTGTCATATCGCTATGTGGAGGCAGTAGTCCACACTTATGCACAAGGCATATTTTCATCTCCCATTGGATTTAGAAGATGTGGTAAATGGTTGTTACATCATAATAATAACATCTTAGTATATTTTTAATACTTTATTAATCATTTTTTATAGATAATATAATTTTAGAGGAAGTATAAGAATAAATAAAATTGATAGCTCTTGGTTAAGATCTACACCTCTTCTTTGAGAAACCTCATTTGGCTTACTCCTTAGGTTAGGGGGGATTGGTCTTATAAGAATACTAGAATCTATAGAATAAAGGGAAGGATTTTAGGAAGACTTATGATTAGTGTTTTTTATATCTATAAGTCTATAATGGTATCAATATAGGAGGATAATAGGATCCATTTTATAAGGGGGGGGGCACACATGGGATTTCCTAAAAGAGTTCAATGATTTATGGTCACATTCATGGTCATGTGGATCCAAATGGATAGGCATTATAAGTTATTATAATTAAAACTTTAATTATATTTAACTAATAATAATTTTATAGGTGCGGGTGGAAATCCTACCATTATCTCATGGTTTTACCCATGCGAGTAAACCCATTTTAACCTTAACCATGGTAGCAAAAAGTTTTTATTTTTTACTGTTCATTATGAAAAAAAATTAATTTGAAAATATTAAATTATATTAATAATAATTATTAAAAATATTTTCCAAATTTACCAGATTTAATTTCTATAATTGGTTGAATTTAATTTTAATTATGCGTGGAAACTGTAACGAAAACCCGTTTTCAAAAAATGAATTTTTAAGTGTAAAATTTAATTTACTTCCATTAATTTCCTATTAAAAACCATGAAATGAATGCTAAAATATTATATTGAATATATAATCTAAAACATTCATTGAAACTATTAATAAATATAGATTCAATTAATTTATTATGATAAAAACACATTGTGTGCATAGAATTTTTTTATAGAAAAATGCATTTTTAAGTTAAAAAATTAACTTATACCAAAACCGATTATAATGACTATTAATATATAATTAATTAATTATTTATAATTAACTGATACTTAGGTTACTATATTATCAAATTAAAAAAATAAATAGACATTTACTTGTAAAAGAAATGATATTTTTTAAAAAAATTTATATTTTCACAATTCACTGGATAATATTTTTTTAGAAAAAACCTAAAAATTCAACCTAAGATAATATTGAAATGATGATTTTATAAATGATATTAAATTAATAAAATAATAATTTAAAAATGTTATAAATTAATTATAATTTCACATGAAAAAATGTGATTAAAAAATCAATTTTGAAGAAAGCATATTTTTGAAGTGTAAAATGACTTTACTGAAAATTGAGTACTTATTTAATATTTATTAATAAATACATTTTAATTAAACAAACCTTTATTCATATTTTTTAAAAAGTTGGTATTACTATTCATACATGCTAATTTAATGACTTTTTTATAATGCACTACAAGAAAAACTGGTTTTTGCGACGGGTTATTTGCGACGGGAATAAATCCCGTCGCAAATAGTCCGTCGAAGAGATTATTTGTGACAGGAAAATCAACCCGTCACAAATAACTAATTATTTGTGACGGGACTAGGCGCCTCGTCACAAAAACTTACGTGCGGTTGGGTGCGGTTTGAGCGCCAAACCGCATGAAAGGGTATTGGTGACGGGTAGGCACCGCCCGTCGCAAATACCGGGAGGCGGTAAACACTTGTTATGACGGGAGATCCTCCATCGCAACTAGTTTGACCCCCGAAGGGTATTTGCGACGAGACCCGTCGCAAAGAACCAGCGGTGGTAAAAACCTATTTGCGACGGGATGTTGTCTCGTCACAAATAGTGTGTCAGGAGGTTACTTTTTTGTGACGGGTCGTGTCGCAAATAACATTTTAACTGCTGATAGTAATTAATGCGGTCGAAGGTATTTGTGACGGGACCCGTCGCAAATAATACTATTTGCGATGGGAATCCCGTCGTAGATAGTCTCGTTGCAACTAATCTAACCTATATATACCCTCTATCTGTTTTTTCTTTCCTCCACCTCAATTCCTTTTTTTTCTCTGCTTCTCTAAACTCTAATTTTAAAGTGAAAATTTTTCAGAGTTAGTTTTTTTTTCGAAAAAGTTGTGAAGCCGTCTACAATTATAAGATATCAAGTTTAAAGGTATTTATGTTTTACTTAATTTCATATTTATTTCATTTCTTTATATTAATTTTAATTATTGTTAATTCGTCGTAATTAAGTTAGATTTAAATTGTTTTGTCATCAGTATTTATTTGTTATAATACAATTAAATTATAAGTACTAATTCTTAGTAATTAGTAATAATTAATAATTATTAACGATAATTAGTAATGTATATAAATAATTAGTGGTAATTAGTAATTAGTAATTGTATTTTGTAGTAATTAATAGTAATTAATACTAATTAGTAATAATTAGAAAAAACAATAATAATTAGGAAAAACAGTAATAAATATTTACAATTAGAAAGAAATACTAATAATTAGCAATAAATACTAATAATTAGTAATAAATACTAATAAATTGCAATAAATACTAATAATTAGTAATAAATACTAATAATTAGTAATAAATACTAATAATTAGTAATAAATACTAAAAATTAGTAATAAATACTAATAAATAGCAATTAATACTAATAAATAGTAATAAATACTAATAAATACTAATAAATAGAAATTAATAGTAATAAATAGTAATGATTTGTAATAATTAGTAATAAATACTAATAAATAGTAATAAATACTAATAAATAGTAATAAATACTAATAAATAGTATTAAATACTTATAAATAATAACAATTAGTTAAAATCAGTAAAAATTAGTAAAAAATAGTAAAAATTAGTAATAAATACTCATAATTAGTAAAAAATACTAATAATTAGTAATAAATACTGTTAATTGGTAATAAATACTAATAATTAGTAATAAATTATAATAATTAGTAATAAATACTAATAACTAGTAATAAATACTAATAAATAGTAATACATACTAATAATTAGTAATAAATACTATTAAATAGTAATAAATAGTAATAAATAGTAATAATTAGTAATAAATAATAATAATTAGTAATAATTAAAAATAATTTGTAATAATTAGTAATAAATACTAATTATTATTAATAAATACTAATACTTAATAATAATTAATAATAATTAGTAATAAATACTAATAAATGGTAATAAATACTAATAATTATTAATAAATATTAATAATTAGTAATAATTATTAATAATTAGTAATAATTAGTAATGATTAGTTATAAATAGTAATAAATAGTAATAAATAGTAATAAATAGTAATAAATAGTATTAAATACTAATAAATCATAATAAATAGTAATAAATAGTAATAAATATTAATAAATAGTAAAAAGTAGTAAAAAATAGTAAGAAATAGTTATAAATTTTAATAAATATTAATAAATAGTAATAAATATTAATAAATAGTAATAAATAGTAATAAATAGTAATAAATAGTAATAAATAGTAAAAATTAGTAATAATTAGTAATACATAGAAATAATTAGTAATACATAGTAATAATTAGTAGTAACTACTAATAATTAGTAATAAATACTAATAATTATTAATAATCAGTAATAATCAGTAATAATTAATAATAAATACTAATAATTAGTAAAAAATACTAATAATTAGTAATATATTGTAATAAATAGTAATAAATAGTAATAAATAGTAATAAATAATAATAAATAATAATAATTAGTAATAATTAGTAATAATTAGTAATAATTAGTAATAATTAGTAATAATTTGTAATAATTAGTAATAATTAGTAACAATTAGTAATAATTATTAGTAATTAGTAATAATTAGTAATAATTATTAATAATTAAGAATAATTATTAACAATTAGTAATAATTTGCAATAATTAGCATTAAATAGCAATAAATAATAATAAATATCAACAATTAGTAATAATTAGCATTAATTAGCATTAATTAGTAATAAATAGTATTAATTAGCAATAAATAGGATTAATTAGCAATAATTAGTAATAATTAGCAATAAATAGGATCAATTAGAAATAATTAGCAACAATTAGGAATTATTAACATTAATGGTCAATAATTAGGTTTAATTAGGAATAATTAGCATTAATTATCAGTAATTTGGATTAATTAAAAATAATTAAAAATAATTAGGATTAATTAGGATTAATTAGGAATAATTATCAACAATTAAGAATAATTAGCATTAATTATCTATAATTATGATTAATTAGAAATAATTATGATTAATTAGGAAATATTATCAATAATTATCAATAATTAGGATTAATTATCAATAATTAGGATTAATTAGGATTAATTAGGATTAATTAGGATTAATTAGGAATAATTAGGAATAATTAGGAATAATTAAGATTAATTAGTATTAATTAGTAATAATTAGTATTAATTTGTAATAATTAGGATTAATTAGTAATAATTAGTAATAATTAGGATTAATTAGTAATAATTAGGATTAATTAGTAATAAATAGGATTAATTAGTAATAATTAGTATTAATTAGTCATAATTAGTAATAATTAGTAATAATTAGTAATAATTAGTAATAATTAGGAATAATTAGTAATAATTAGGAATAATTAAGAATAATTAGGAATAATTAGGAACAACTAAAAATAATTAGGAATAATTAGAAATAAAATCAATTGTAATAAATTGTAATAACTTGGCATAATTTCCAGTGGATTGGCGACACTCCTTTTGCTCGATGACTATTCTCCTTTCAAATATCACCGACTCAAAACATCATGAAAAGTATGCTTCTACATATGCATATCCAATATCATATGCATGAGTTTGAATATGTATTCATAGGACCACATTTTTCGTAATGTTTTCCGGTGGTGACAGTTGCAAGATGATGATTCATTGATGAAAAGGGGGATCTTTTGTCCGACGCCTCATTTACTTGTATCTTTCTCACAGTAAAATCACAATGAAGAATCTGCTCGGAGGTACACTTATACATTCTTTTATGCACGAGAATGAATATGTGTACCTTTGAGAAGACTCTTCATTATGATTTCAGTGTGAGAAAGTTGCAAGTAAATGGGCCTTCAGACAAAAGAGTAGCTGTAAATCCACTAGAAATTGTGTCTCCTGTAATTAATGTTAATTATTAAGAAGTAGTTATAATTATTTATCTTTTTTTGATAGTTTTTTTCTAATTTTAAATTATTCAAAAAATAGTAATGGTTTTATATTTGGTTGAAAAATATGGAACAAGGAAGTCGACAAAAATCATTATTAGATGACCGCTCTTGGATAAATCAACATAGAAATACAAACAGTTCTGGTTTAAATCCTGTATATATTGAGGGTGTTGAAGATTTATTATCATTTGCATCATCAAAACCAGAATTTGTTTCAAAAGGCACAATTAAGTTTCCTTTTAAAAAATGTGCTATGAGAACGTTTGACACATTTGACAAGGTTGGGAGACATCTCTTGCGGTTTGGTTTTCAACTAGATTATGTTTTTTGATATCAACACGGTGAATACAGTTCTAGAGAAGATACGAATAACTTGATTCTGGATCTGTCATAGTTTCAAAATTTAATACATGATGTTACAGGTCCATCTGTTCAACAAACTGAAACTCAAGATGATATTGATTTAACTCTTGAGTCAGCACCATCCTAATTTTATGAGTTGTTGAGGCCTGCTAAGGATGCCTTATATCCTGGTTGTAAGATAAGAAAATTAGAAGCGGTTGAAAATTTTATGGTTATTAAATCAGATTATGCAATGTTAAACAACTATTTTGATCAGATATTTTCTTTGGTTAAAACACTGTTACCTAAAGGAAATGTGTTGCCTATAAATTACTATAAGAGAAAGAGGATGGTTCATAATTCAGGCCTTAGTTATTGGAAGATTCATGCATGTGGAAATGATTGCATCTTATATTTTGGTGAAAATGAGTCATTGGATAGTTGTCCGATATGTGGAAAATTGAGGTATAATGAAGCTCAACTGGGGAAGTCTGGATTGATTCCTGTAAAATAGTTGAGATATTTCCCCCTTACACTCAGCATGCAGTGTTTATTTATGTGTCAGAACACAACGTCATTGATGTCATGGCACAAAACCAAGATTTCAACCAATAAAAGATTGAATCTTCCATATGATGGTGATTCATGGAAACATTTTGACCAACTACATCCATATTTTTCTTTAGAATCCCGTAATGTGAGATTGATTCTTTCTACTGACAGTTTCTATCTGTTTGGTTCTTATGGTAGTCAGTATTCATGTTGTCCTATCTTTATAACTCCATATAATTTACCTCCATAGAAGTTGATGAAGGATCTCCATATCTTTTTGACCTTATTAATCCCAGGATATTTGAAAAAGAATATTGATGTTTATTTGAAACCATTGATTGATGACTTAAATTCATTGTGGAGTAATGGTGTTAGTATATATGATGTTTCTTCGAAACAAAATTTCATATTAAAATCTGCATTGATGTGGATGATTAGTGACTTCCAGACATATGGAATGTTATCTAGCTGGAGTACACATGATCCGAAATCATGTCCTTACTATATGAAAGACAGTAAAGCCTTTATGATCGTTAATGGAAAAAAACCTTGCTATTTTGACTGTCATAGAATATTTCTTCCAACTGATCATCCTTTTTGAAGGAACAAATCTCATTTAATAAAAGGCACAATTGAAAGGGATGAACCTCCAAAAATAATCTCAAGTACAGAGTTAAAATAATTTTTATTTTCATTACCTCCCATCACATTTGGGCCAACAGTAAACCAATAAGAAAATTCATGGCTTTGGGAAAGAACATAATTGGATAAAGCGAAGCATTTTTTGGGATTTTCCATATTTGTCTGATTTGTTGGTCTACCACATGTTGGATGTAATGCATATCGAGAAGAACTGTTATAATAATTTATTTCATACAATTTTGGATACACCAGGTAAGACCAAAGATAATGTAAAGGAATGATTAGATCTTGCCCGAATTTGAAGACGATCGGAACATGAACTATTTCAAAATGTCTGATCATAGAGGTTAATGTAGCCAAAAGAAACTTATACACTGTCCGAAGAGAGTCGCTTATTATTTTGTCAGTGGATTTCATATTTGAGACTTCCATATGGTTATGCTTCCAATTTGGGTAGATTTGTTAATAATGGTTATATTACCGGATTAAAAAGTCATGATTGTCACGCTATAATGGAAAAAAATATGCCGATTGGATTCAGAGGTTTGTTGAATTCTGTGACATGAGATTTGATAACAGACATATCATATTTTTTTCAAGACATTTGTGTGGGGAAAACAGACTATGATGCACTAAGAAAACTTGGAGAAGATATTGTTGTAATTATATGTAAACTGGAAAAAATCTTCCCATCGACTTTCTTTGACTCAATGGAATATCTTATATTACATTTTCCACATGAAGATAAATATAGAGGTCTGATACAGTTTCAATCGATGTACCCATTCAAGATATTCATGCAGAAATTAAAGGAAATATTATGTAACAAAGCATCAGTTGAAGGCTCAATTACAGAATCTTATTTGCAAGAGGAAATTTCTTTTTTATGCTCTCATTATTTCGAATCTGAATATCCTTTAAAACACAACCGCATGGGATGGAATGAGGGGAATTTTGATGATGAAATAGAAAATAAATTATCAGTTTTTAATCATCCTGATCTTGTATTTGGTGGGGTTCATGAATGATGACTTTCAGATGATGAACAACACAGAGCTCATACATATGTTCTGCTCAATTGTGAATAAATGAAATCATTTGTACTGTGAGTGATTCTATCACTTATTCTATAATTTATGTTACTATAAGTAAACTTATTTTATTTTTTGGTTATATGATAATCATATCAAGAAACATTTTCCACAAATTACAGTAGCTACTCTTGAAGAACGCCGACAAAAAATTTTTCTCAATGGTTTCAAAAACTGTTAACATAAATTATTGATGCTTTAACATATCAATTCAGTTTATTATTTATTATATTGATAATTTTTTTTTACAAATTTTCAGGTGTCTTAACATGATGATAAAATTGATAAGTGACTATGTATATTGAGTAGCCCACCATCCAAAATGGTTAAATATTATAATTCATATGTAGTAAATGGTTTTTTATTTCATACATGTGCATATGGGGAATAAAAAAATGAACATTGGAGTTTGCTTAAGAGGATCGCATCACAGTGAAACTGAAGATGACTTTTATGGCATGTTGGATGAAATTATTGAACTGTGTTATCTGGGGAAAAATTACATAATAATGTTTAAATATTGGCGGTTAGATACAGAGAGAGGCTTGTGTGTTAATATGATTCATGGAATCATCAATATTAAATATAAAAGTCTTCTTACAGTAAATGAACCATTTTTACTGGCTCAACAGGCACATAAAATATATTATGCAAAGTACTGTGCTACTTCAAGAGACCTGAGTGATTGGTGAAGCATAATAAAAATGAAATCTCAAGAAAATTAGTTTACTCAAACTGAATGTGGTTTCGATGAAGTTCAAGGAATTGAAAATTTTAAGAGACTACTCAAAATCCATCTTTTTCACAAAGAGACATGAATATCTATGATGACACCCCACAATTAAAGGTCAATGGTGATGATTATGTTAATGATGTTACAAATTAATTTTAAATGAAAAGAAACGATGAAACTAAAACTCATATGGATATTGATAACACCGATGATGAATATGAAGACATTGAAATCATCATATAAGAAGATTATGATGAAGGTGAACATTGACACAATTAAATACTGGTTATAATCATAACTAATATATATCTATATGTAATAGTTATTTTTAAATATCTACTAACAAAAAGATTTTTTTTGTTTTAGATGCACCCTGATCTATTTCATGAGTTGGAGGAGGCTGAGCTACCTATGGAAGAGGAGGATTTGGGATCCTCTGACCCTCAGCCTGTAGGATGTCCATGGGGTGTAGAGGGGGCATGGTCTTGTTTGATTGATGATTCCCGACCCTATCCCCAAGCGACGTCTATGTCTTGGATTCGATCCATGAATGTAGAGGTATGGTAGCCTGTGTATTTTAGTTAGCTTTCATTTATTTATTTATATACTTATTGTTTGATTTTTGTTCTTTTTTTCATAGTTTTTTACATGTAGCTGTTGGACAAGGGAGATCTATCTTACATAATTATTTTCCTCAGCCATGGATCACATGGGAATAGATTTCCGTTGATGTACAACTTGGAATGTTCAATCATTGGATGGTACATAAATAAATAATATTTTTTTAGAAATTTATTTCATTAATAACTTGATATTATAAATTATTTATAGGGTTTATGGTATCCCATCAATGATTGCATGTGTGATGCTATCCACGAGGCATTTGAGGTGTCTATGCGTGAGCGTTTCTGTCAGTTTTTGCACAATTTGAGAAGGACATCCATTAAGAAACCAGGAGTGAAAGTATTTGATGATTCATGTAGAGCCCACCGACCAGAGTACATTTCATCTAATGTTTGGGATAGATTATGTTCATACTGGTTGAGTGGTGGATTTCAGATATCTTCATTAGGCCGGTAGAACCGGGGGAGACAGGAGGTGACACATCGAGCTGGTAGCTGTACATTCAGTACACATAGAGAGAATTTGGTAAGTATGTTTTTTAAATGTTTTATATAACATTAAATATAAAATTTTTCTTTTATATTCATATAGGTAGTAGAGCATCCCGATATTATGGAGTACGACGTTTTTCAGAGGATGTATAGTGATCCAGCTACGAAAGAGATTAGAGGTGATCACCAACGTCAGATTGTGGTCAGTATTATTTATTTTTCAGTTTGAAAATTATCTTCATATAATTTTTTCACTATTTTAATTTCAAATTAGAACTGAAGGAGTCATATTTGGCTGATACCTCTTAGACATGGGCTGAGATTCAGGCCAAGACAACTAATCAGACTAGTGCCAACCATTTCGATGAGGCGATATGGATGCAGGTGACCCAGTGTGCCTTTCAGAAGGGCCAAGTAGTTGGTATTGGCTCTCATTTGACTCCTGGGACTTATTATGGCACTTCTGCGATGTCAGTGTCCAACTTGAGAGGAGCTTGTGGAGAGGAATCATCTTATGACTCACAATATTAGGAGCAGTTGCGAGTTCAAACTGAGCTTATAGAGAGTGTGCAGAAGTAGTAAGAAGAGATGCATCATCAATAGTAGTAGCAGTATGAGGAGAATATGTGTCGATGAAATCAGCAGCAATAGTATGAGGAAGACATGCATCGATGGCAACAACAACAACATGAGAAAATAGAGTACATGCGCCATATGACTCGTAGTTTAGGGATGATGTTTCTTCCACTATCTCCTCTAGATCCTCCAGCTCATCTAGAAGACTATCCCGCCCAGTGATTTTTTTTGTTCTGTTAAAAACATTTGAATTGAACATTTGTTGTAATATGAACTATTTACAGTTTTTTATATTGGTGCGAATATTGCATAATTAATTTTTTTTAATATTTTAATATTTTAATATTTATTATTAGAATTATGTTTTTAATGTTTTTTATTTTACTAATAATAATAATAATAATAATATTTTATGATTTTTTAATATTTTTTTTGAATATTGAGAATTTTAATATTTTTTATATTATTTTAATAATATTAATATTAATTTTTCATTAATCATAATTTTATTAATTTTTATTTTATTTTATTAAGTATTTGCGATGGGGCCTTTTGTGACAGGACCCCGTCCCAAATAGATTATATATATATATATATATTTTAAAACTTATTTACGATGGGTTACTTTACCGTCGCAATTTTTTTTCGACGGGCCCGTCACAACAAGTTTAGGTATATATAACATATATAAACAGAGAACTATTTGAAATAGGGTGATAGGCCCATCACAACTACTTTTTGCAATGATCCCGTCGTAATAGGTTCTTGTATATACAATGTATTTAATTGAAAATCTATTTGCGATGGGACCACTTCCCATTTTGGGTGTCACAGGAACCTAGAATTAAATTATTTAAACATTATAAATATTAAATCACACATGCACATATTTTCATTATTTTTGGTTTTCCCATTTTTGATAACCTCAAATAGAGAACATGAGATACCATTTATTTCCAGAATGTCGGGTTTACCTTATGTACAGCATATGGTTACTAAGCGTCAGACATTCTATCGAAGGAATTTATTGGTGGGTGTGTTAAATAAATCAAATTAATAAATTAAATTAATTTATTAATTTCCTAAATCAATACCATCCTTTATAAATATGTGGCTATCATAAATCCCCAGGGTTATGTGTATAACCATGGGAGGATAGAGAGGAGGAGGAGTGCATCACTATTGGTATTGATGAACTTGGGAACGTGGATTGATGATGAACTAAAAAGTAGATTCATGAGATAAATGACGAAAATAGTGGAATATTAAATGAAATTTCTAGAATACATGTTCATTACCAATGTTTAATACGTTCTTGAGGAAGGGATCATTATTTTTTTGATTTATGTCTTTGTGTTTCTGAATGTAGAGCATGAATTATTTATCTTCTTAGTTTCCTTGAATTCCATTATTCGCATGAACCATAATTTATTAAGTATTTTTAATTTTGATTATCTATTTTTGTTTCACTAATGTTTCAACCCTTCGTATTTTTCAATTATGATTGTTAGCATGGTTTTCATCAATCAATATTTTTGTTGCACTAATGTTTCATCACTACATATTATTCATCATTGGCCTATGGGTTCAGTGATTAGACATTACTAGACCAGTTCAAGAATAATAAAACCTCCTTATTCATGATGGTTTTTGAAATATAATTAATTATATCTTTATGGAAGTATTAATAGGAAATTAAGAATCACATAAGCTTTGTTTTGAGGATTATGACCTCATTTTAGTGATAAGAGGCACACTGGATCATGCATGGGAAACCAAAATCCTGATTTCCAGCCATTTAAGTCTATGAATCATTGATCATAGGTTCATTACATTGAATATGTTGGATTAGGTGATTCAAAAATGAGTTAAAGGGGAGGTTTTGGTGGATATATCAAACTACAAGAAGACCAAACATATTATTTGCGAAAAACCCAACTACACACCATGTAATCCGAAGGAACACACACCACGTTTCTTAGATTCTCACAACAGCTAGGATTTCATCTCAATTTAACTATCACATTCTATTTAGAGTATTCCACATGCTATGAGATACTACCATGGATGTCGAGCTGTGTTTTGGGAGAACATGGATGGGACCCCGAGTGACCAGACATGCCCTGCCCCTATAGGGACACATCATGAAGAGTTACATGGATGGATGATCCATGCCTAGGTAAGAACACACCAAATTCCTTGGGAAGTTTCTCACACCATTTTTCCCAAATAAGATGACATGTAATTTTCCTAGAACCATCTACCTTGTGTATCTCCCTCTTTGAGATTCATATTTGGTCCCATGAGTATCCTATCATGAGTTTAATTATGCATAGGATGTGATGATGGAATTTTCTTTGGAACCATAGATATGACACAAGGTGATATGAGTAGTAAGATTCTTTTAGTGATAATCAAAAAATGGAAATGATCAGTTTTGATCATCATAGATGTACTGGGGTTGGTACTCCCCATACTTAGTAGGGAAAAAGTTTTCCATACCCTATTTACAGGTAGAGTTGATACTACTATACACTACAAAAGGTACAATTACTCTAACTATAGAGTGGTACTTCATCTTCATCAAGCTCTAGTGGGGATTTGGTCATCCACTAGATTTAGTTCTCCCTCAGTTGTGGAGTTCAGTGGCGAGGACCGAGATCTTCACTCTGATTATTGTATAGTTTTGTATGGTGCTTGGAATCAGATATAAGTCCCATTAGAGCTATAGGATGACTCATCATTCCTTATAAAGGTGTGCTGATTTAGGTTCATTTCTTTTTATGAATAGGGTTTTTGTATTAGAATTTATGATGTTGGGTTTCAATTCCCCTATTTGAATTATGGGTTGAGATGACTATTTTATTCTATTTTTTACTCTGGGATTTTGGGATGTCATAATGAGTATGATTACACTCAACCATACATGGGATTTTCTACCATATTTTGTGTCTTATGAATATGATTGATAGATCAACGGTGTCTTCGGTGGACCATTTATTGATGGAGAAAAGTAGTATTTGGAGGTGATGACCATGTTTGGTGGCCAGATCTAGATATTGTGTGCTCAGTGCTCTTCCATATTCCCCCCTTTTCAGTTCTTGTTAGTTAAGGACCACTTTTACATCTGGTTGGGTGTTTATTTTTACTCCTTTTATTACATTTCTACACATTGAAGTATTTCCTAGAGGATGTTTCATTCATGATTAAACTATAAAGGATTAAATTTTAATATATCTCTATATTGTTTCATGGAGCCAGGTGTGTGCATTTGTATAGGTATTGTAGTGTATAGACAACCATTTTAGTGATATTCCTACTCGGTGCCAGTCTCCAACCTATGGCCTTTTGGAGGAAGTATTAGAGTGTTCCTCTTGGTTTACTACCATCCTTGGAAGGGCCCTGGTGGGTCGGGCCTTGATAGGGTTGTTTCAAAGGTGGATCATACAAGGTATGGTGTTTAGAGTAATAATTTTTTTGAGGATTGGTTTAGGAACTTTGGGAAATGATGTTTAAGTGTCTCAATTTTTCTATCAGGCTTGATAACCCAATGATGGTGCAGTGGATAATCTTTTCATACACCGAGACTATAACTACTAGTTTGTTGACTCAGTATTCTGAGATACCAGTTGTAGGAAACCAATGGAACATGAATCATATAGGATTGAGACTTTTTACTTTCATGTCCTTCTTGATTTATATCACTAGATATTTTCATCTGACCATGGTATGACTTATTAATTTTTAAGATGAATCTATGATGATATCCAAATAAGATTATAAGATAGGGATCTGATGATGACTAGTTGAGCAATGATGCCTAATAATAGGAGTAACACCCTAAGATTTTGTGAAATATATATTTTTTCAAATTAATTTATCTTTTTGAAATTTTGAATTTCACGTGATACTGGAAATAGTTATATATATATATATACATATTAAAACATTAAATAAAAATTTACTTTCACATGAAAAAAACTTGTATTGCACTACAGGAAACCCTGGCTTGTCTCGCACTACACGCAACACCGACTTGGTATGCTCTACACACAACCTCGACTTGGCATATGTTACATACAATATTGAGTTTCTACAAAACATAATTTATTTTTACAATTATTTAAACTTGTTAGTTATAAATTAGTGGTTAGAACTTAGTAATATGAATAGTAATAACTACTTTTAAATTATTTTTATAATGGTTTTATATAAGTGAAACATATTGATAATAAAAAATATAATTTTTTGTAAAGTCTTTATTTGTTTTAAAATACTATTTTCTCAAATGAGTTGCTTTTCACATCCTTCTGTAAGGAAAAAAAATTAATTTTAGACACATGGAAATTTAATTTGATAAGATAAAATTCATTTTTTAATTTAAAATTCTGAAATTATATTAGGGTAAATTTGTTGTATTTTTTTAAAAAAATTCATTTTTTGATGAACAGTGAAAAATTCTAACTGAAAATTAACTTTTTTATTTCCAAAAAACTTTTAAGGAAAAAATAGATACCATACTATTTAAATTCTAAAATAAATTATGGAACAATTGAAAAAAAAACTTAAGCCTCCGAGAATCATTATCCCTAAATAATTTCCAGGAGATAGAGGATACCCGAGTGTTTGGAACATACTTTAAAAGGTCTTCAAAGTGAAACAATATCTTATACCTAGTATACATGTACTCTTATTGATTGATCCTCCCTTATTTGAACCACCTTATCAGTATAAGATCTTTCTGTCAATCCATGCACTCTTCTTGTTGTTGGTAATCACTTGTTACGATCTTCCCATAATCCTGTTAGCCTCTTCATCAGTGGCATTGATCACCAAAATTTTTTCCACCATCTCTTCATACAAATGAAAAATTATCTCCAAATTTTTCTAAAGGGCCGCACCTAACTCCCAATACTTGATTGAAGAATCCTAGAGGGCTGCATCCCCATGATCTGCAGGCTCAATCCAGACAATGGAATTGGGATAATCTTCAATCATCTTGTATTTAGACACTTTAGCAGATCTTGTTTCCATTGGAAGTGTTAAATATAAATATTCCTTACACAAATTCCTTCTTCCCATAATAAGTTTCCTCCTACTTAGGCTGGGTGGCCCTCTTTATTAAAAATAATAGGCATTATCACCAGAAAAAAGGTCAGCAGATTCATCGCTGCACTCCAACCAACGGGCCTCCTGCTCATCTGTCCACGTGACAAAATGCTCATAAACTAGATATTCTGTCACCAGTCCTTAAAAGTGGTTGATAAGATTAATAGATAGAAATTATCTTCTAGGGATTGAAAAAATCACACCCCCTTTTCCTTGCTCCAAATCCATTCCACCTAAAAATTCTCCAACCTTTTCTGTCATCTGTAGTCTACTTCTTCCACTAGACCCACTTCCTGAGTGCACTGCCTATGCAAAGGATGTAATCATGGAAGGCTTAGAACCTCCATATAATACCTTAGAAGTCCCCATTTCCAGTATGTTTCCATTGTACCATTGCACAACCCGACCTAGAGGATTGTCCAAAGTCATACCTGATAAAGAAGGTAAGACACCACCTTCCAACATCGCATCATCATGCCCCGGAGGAGCGTTCACAGAAACCTTATGATCACCCACATCCTCACAAAAGCATCTAAACATATCATCCACAAATGGGTTTCTCACCTGAGACCCACATTTCACATCATTAACACCATTTAGACCAACTAATTGGATCAGACCAGACAAACCTTTATCAATACCATGACCCTTGCCACTTCCTCTTGAGACCACAACCTTCTGATGCTCAAGTGCCTTATTTCCATGCCTGCATACTACCATTGAATGTCCCAGTTTTTTATATTAGGAACAAAAATCAAACGATGACTCATGAAAAACTAGCTGTTTGAGTCAGAACTCTTCCCCTACTATAATCCACACAAACTCAAGGGGCACTCTTGAAACACGGACTTCCACACAGATTCAAGGATAAACAATGTGACAAAGGGAAATAGTTCTACTGTCCACACACAAAAATATACCAACTAGGTTCCCTAAAATTCTTAAAATTGAATTATTATAAAATGGGAAAAGATGTTCTGGAAAACCAACCCAGAGATCCATTGTATGAGAGTCGTGATTTATATGGAATTCATACGACCATCTGAAGAGGTAGAACCAGAGACCATTACAGCTGTGAGGTGCACTAGACCAAGCCCGAACCAGATATTCATATGATGTTAAGATAATAAAGATGTGTCTAGAGTCTTACAGACTCAAAGTCTCTCTATTCTTTAATCCCCATTCCCTGAAGATAAATCTATCAAATGAATCCACTGAAGGGTGCGTCTTATTGAACCAAGCAATCAATGAAAGATTCAGGATCCTCAAATCCTCGTTGAACTCCGAGGTCTAAATCAAAATACTTGGAAGGCCATTAAGTAGATACATAACTTTAGGTAGAATATTTATCTAGGTGAAATATGGAATAAGGTTAGGGTTGGATAAAGGGGATAACAGATGAGATGTCGCTCCCATGAAGGACGTCGGAGGTCCCTCTTTCGACGGGGGAGGGGGGACCAGCTCGTTAGCCACTACTGTCATCAGAGGA
Source organism: Viscum album (assembly GCA_963277665.1). Classification (NCBI taxonomy): domain Eukaryota; kingdom Viridiplantae; phylum Streptophyta; class Magnoliopsida; order Santalales; family Viscaceae; genus Viscum; species Viscum album. The sequence continues at coordinate 2,016,860,440 of OY728147.1, read as the reverse complement.
AAGTAAGCATCATGAAGAAACACTCAATGGAGCCACTAAGATATATTATGATTACTTATTTTCTATTTCTTTATCATTACATCTACCATGCGACATAAAAAATTATCTTCTTATTTTTAGTGATAAATACCACATTTTAGTTATTAATTACTTTTTAATTTAACTAATTATTAATGATAAATTATACTTTAATTTGTTTTAAGGTCACATTAGATAAATTATAAATCTATTAATAAAATTTATGTCATTATAATCAATTTCACTTTGAAATTTAATATAAAAAATTTAACAGACTTTTGAACTTTTTTTACATTAAAAACCCATTATTTTGTCACGTCTGTGGGATTAGAATTAATCTTAATTTTTATACTTATGTGAATTGAATTTAGAAAAATTAACATACACAATTTTAATCAGTATAATATTTATATTCTAATTATATCATATTAATTATTGACCAAAAATATTAGTAAAGGTGATTAAAATTAATCACACCAATTAATGTTAAATTAAGCTTAATTAGGGACTGGACTTTAATATTAGGGGCCCAAATGACCTTGAAACTTGTCCAACACCCATTGTATGGCCATATTTAGGCCATAAAACTTCTATTCCTGATTTTGTTTTTGTTTTTTATGAATTTTTTAGGTAAGAACATGTGTACACCTAACTTGTTTTAAACAATTCCAAGTGAGTACTTTTCCTTCCTTATAAAAGGCCACAACCTCTATCTCTTATTTATAGATATGAAACCTCTTAAGTTCAACATGATATGTCCAATATAATTTTAAAAATACCTCCTTACTCCTATAATCCTATACTTGGGCAAAAATCAATATGAGGAAGCCTTTTGGAACAAACCAAAAGGTGTTACTTGATTAATAGGCAACCTTTTCTCTCAAGCTCCTTTATTTTATTTTACTTTTACACCTCATATAATCTATTTATTCCATGATTTTATAAAAAAAGTATATTAAATATACTATAATGTTGTTATTCTATGGGTTAGACCTAGACTTATATACACATCCATTTGATGGGTAACGAATATACTGTTTACGTGTACAGAGAAATAACACCTCACAAAAAGATGATTGCTCATTTTTTCTTTACCGCCTCTCATGGTGGAAATTATGATGGAAACTCTATTTATATATGTTATATATTATATTTATTATGTATTAAATATTATTTCTTCCTTTTAACAATACATATCTTTTTTACATTCCTTTTTGTGTAAATATAATAATTATGTTTGAGGAAGTGCGGACTACCACCCCCTCAAAGTGATATGATTCATTCACACAATAAATGGAATGTATTAAGGTTGAGTTTAGTAAAAAAAAATGATATATATAAAATTATAATGCTAATTTAATGATATTATATACATATATGTAATTTTATTTGATTTCAATACGATAATAAAAATGGAAACAATGTTCACGCGTACGTACAACTTACCATATCCATGAATGGATTTTTCCATTTCATACGTCTATATTCTATAGATTATTATAATTAAAATATACTGGATATAAATGATATTTATATAATTTTTTAAATTCTATAATTATGATATAAATTTAAGGACCAATGATTTAACAAATTAAGACACATGAGAAGAATAAAGTGAATATTATTCAAAGTGAAACCTTAACATGGTTAACAAGAGGTTAATATAAGGTCATAAAAAACCATATATGGTATTAGATATAATAATATGGTTCTTTAAAATATTTATAATAAATTATTATTTATTATACAGGTGGTTTTAATGTGTATGATGAGAATCAAGACACAAGGTAAGGGAATTTCATCTCACTTTTTATTTCAGTGAGATATATACTTTATTAACCACCCATTCCTTTTGTGTGATGTGTATATTTCCCATGGATTTTTTAAATATTTATTATAGTTAAATTTATGTATATTTAAATATCCATTATATGACCATTATTTCATGGGTTTTAAGTTTCAAAAGTTACCAAATTGGTAAAATAGTTTTGTCTCAATTTTACTTCTTTGATACTCATGTTTTGTTATGCACATAAATTCATTTTAAGGTGTATATACTTCTATTTTACATGATATATCATGAATATACAAATTTTCATGATATTATAAGCTTAATTTAATTTCCTTTTCTTACATGGTTAGTACGATCCCAAGTTACCAAGTGATAAGAGTTTATTGAAACAATCTCATCGATTTTCAAGATTGTTAATGATTATGCTTATTTGATGAATGATATATATCTCAATAACACTCATGAGTTTAATTATACTCTATTTATTAAAGATATATCCATTTATTAGTACCATTTTCTATTTCTTTGGTACTTAATATAATTAAGAAAATGTTTTTAATAAAAATATGACTATATCTCTCTCTTCAGTGAAAAATCTGTTTTATTTCAAAAACACATTTTCAAAAAAAATTTCATTTTTTTTCAAATGATCTTTGAAGATCATTTTCAAGTAAAAATTATTTTAAAAATATTTTATTGTTTTAAAATCTATCTTTATAAGTTTTAAAAGTTATTTTCAATGAGATGGTTTTCATAAATTTTCAATGATTCTTTATAAATTTTTAAATCTTCTTCAATGAAATGGTTTTGAAAACATTTTGAATCTTTCATTATATGTCTTAAAAGTGTTTTCCAAAAACTGTTTTTAAATTTTTTAACGTTTCTTTCATAAGGATTCAAGTAAAAATGGTTCTAAAATGATTTCAATCCTTCTTTCTATGTTTTAAAATTATTTTCAATGGAAATGGTTTTAAAAAGGTTATATGTTTTAAAGATTGATTTTTTAAAAGAAGAAAGGATATTTTCTGTAATAATTTTTTTAAAAGATATTTCAAAATTGTTTTCCATCTAAGATGAAATCTGTTTATGTTACTCATTCCTTTCTAGGAAATGATCTAAAGGTTCCATTCGTATTCTTTCTTGAATGGTTTATGTTTTGATGGAATAATTCCTAAGACGCCTATTTCACTTCCATGGGTTATATTATTTTGAAACCCTCTTATATTCATATGTCATTCTTTGATGAAATGATTAATAAACCTATCTCTTTTCCATAGGTTATGCGTGGAACTAGTTTCATGTCCATATTTTTATGTGTGTACCAGATTACATCTTCACAATGTTATGAGGGAACCTTATTATGTGTTCACAATGTTATGTATAGACATGGTTAAATGTCCATAAGTTTATGTGTGAACCCGATTACATGTTAATAACGTGATGTGTGAACTTGGTTAGATGTTCACAATGTTATACATGGACCTATTTTTATGTCCATAAGGTTATGAGTGAAACTGATTATATGTTCAAAATGTTATCCGTGGACCTAGTTTCATGTCCATAAGTTTATGCGGGGGACTAATTTCATTTCCTTAACTTAATGAGTGAACATGTTTCTACTTATACATGTTCACAATGTTATAAAACAATTTGCATGCCAAAAATTACATGTCTTATTCCTATGTTATGATTTCATGACTTATGATCTTAATTATTTTATTATCCATGTCGTATGAACATACAATCTTTATTACGATATCTAATATGTAGTTTATGATATTAAAATGTTATGCTCAAGTTCTATACCATTTTGTTAAAGTTAAGATTATGAATTTCCATTATTTACACTTACTGAGCATCTGATCTCACCCCTTTATTATATTTCCTTTCCATAGGTTATGAAGAAAGGTTTTAGGTAGAAGAACTAATAGTGGAGATATTTATGGGAGTTGTTTAAGATCGTTCGCCAAGATAGAAGATTTTGTTTACAAGTTTCCAAATACACTAAACTGTTATGGTCCTCGGGCATGTATTTTTGTAATGTACTGAATATTCATCTAAAATGATGTAATATCCATGTTTTTTAAGCCCGAGGTTACTATAGTTGGTAGAAAAGGAAAGGTTTATTTAACCTTTGTAAACTAGGATAAGAAAAACTTTTTTATATCCCTAGGTATATTTATAAGGATATGTCGAGGGATGTCTCTAAGGATATGTATAATGATGAGTTAAAGTTTAGGAAAATGTCATGGAATTTCATTAAAGGATATTGTGAGTGGTTTCCTAGAAATACACCCCAATATGGATACTACAAGTGGATGTGGATATGGAACAGATGTACCTAGGAGTAATAACTATGATAAGATGTTCTGGGCCTAACTCAAGGTAATCTGGTACACGACAACGAGCCTTCCTACACCCCTAGTTTGACACTCCCATGGGATATTTTTTGAGAATTCACGAACTCTTCATGAACCATTATGAAGTTTTTGAATATAATATGACTATGAATAACCTAGGATAAAACTAAGGTTTCATATATTAAAGAATTAGGATCCATGATTGTAGACATCCTACATGTAATTTTTCATGATTATGTGGATTTCATATTTGATATGTGTTTCTCACCCCATGATTTCAGGTTTTATTCAATGGAGAGAACTAGAAGAAGCATGGTCAAAATTTAATGTTTTAGATGTGGAAAGTATGGTAATTATGAAAATCAATTTTTGAAGTGGAAATCTATAAAAGTGAATCAAGAAGGTGGTATGAGTATTGATTATACTTCTGAAGATAAATGGTCCACAAATGACATGTGAAAGTTATGTTATTTTCTTTCAGTATTGTTTACATTGATCATAAGAAACATGATTTTATTGAGTTTAAGGAAACTTAAGACATTATTCATATTTTATATTCTAGGAAATAGGTATTAATGAAAAAGTTGATAAATCCCAAGTAATGGTTTAAGAATAAGGTTGTGTTAATGAAGTATTTATTTTTTAGAATTCAAATATTATGTTATATGAATCAAAAAATATATAATTATTTTTAGTATAAGTTTTCATTAATTATTTAAAAGGACATGTTTAATGGTGATTAAGATATAGAAAAGTTATTTCTTGGAAAGGTGAATTTCAATTAAGGGAAGGTAACCCTTAATTAATGCATATAATTGAGATAATGATATTTGGATAACGATATGTTGGATATGAATAAGTAAATTGGATGGTATGGGTTACCCTGGAACTAATTATTGAAAAACATGTTTATATCATCAAGGGTGAAGTTTATAACATCTTGGATTTAAAGTATATATCCAGTAATCATTGGAATAAGGAAGCACATGCAGGTTTTCTGAAAGGATTTATAGTAATTAATGTTGTTACCATGTTTCAAGGGAATATACAATGATGGTATTCACATATTTTGAATGTGAAAAACAAGTGGTAAATTGTAATATATAGATGATCAATGATAATCACATTTCATGAAATTATTTATAAAGATTTTAATTTCCATCTTTTAGAAGGGTTATAAGGTTAACCAATTATGAAATTTACATTAAACTTCAGCTGATGTTAGTAAGATTAAAGTGTTACCTTTCTATATGAGGATTTATGCATATTGGATAGACTATTCAAACTACTTTGTGTTTATGATAACTTATGGGATGACATATCATGGTTCTCATGATTGTTAGTACTTCAGGAATGAAAAATTCATATTACTTTTTAAGGAAAAAGGTGAAGTGGATCAATGAAATTCAAATGGTTACATTGTCCTGAAATCATACAAGAACATATTTTCATGAAAATTATTTAACTTTAGGAAAAAGGATCTTGATACCCAATTTTTTTCCTAAGTACCTCCATTTCTGATGAATCAAATGGTCCCTCAGTTCATCACATATTTATGGATTTTTGATTGTTAACTTTCTCCTGACCTTTTTCTCTATCAATATCCATCAGAACATGATAGTTAGATTTTTCTTATATGTCCAATATTCATTACTAACCTATTTTATCCTATATGGAATCCAATTTATATGTTACTTTGGGTAACAGTTATGGTTCCAACTTTCTGTTTTTAAAGGAAGTTTTAGTATTCATTTTTACAATGTGGGTTTCTATGAAATGAACTTTCAAGAATTAAAATCTGATAACCCAGACATATTTTTGGGGAGAAATTCATTTTAAGGGGGGTATAATGTAACACCCCTAGATTTTGTGAAATATTTTTGTTCAAATTAATTTATCTTTTTTATATTTTTCATTTCACGTGACATTAGATATAGTTATATAGTTATATATATATATTAAAAAACTAAGTCAAACATTCCTTTAAGATGGAAAAAACTTGTATTGCACTACATGAAAAAATTTCTTGTCTTGTGCTACATAAAAAAAATGACTTGATATATACTACACACAACACCAACTTGGAATACGTTACATGTAATACCGAGTTTCTACAAAACATCATTTATTATTATAATTATTTAAACTTGTTAGTCATAACCCAACCATTATAAATTAGTAATATTAATAGTAATAACTAATTTTAAAATTTTTTTATAATGGTTTTACATAATTTAAACATATTTATAATGATATTTTTTTGTAAATTTGTTATATATTTAGAAATACTATTTTCTCAAATGAACTGATTTTCATGTACTTTTGTAAAGAAAAAAAAATTAATTTTAGAAACATATAGAAATTTAATTTGATAAAATAAACTTCATTTTTTAATTAATAATTACAAAATTATCTTAGGGTGAATTTTTGGGGTTTTTTTGAGAAACTTTATTTTTTGATGAATAATGAAAAATACTCCATTTTAGTTAATAATTTACTTTTTGTTTAAATAATTATTAATGTTAAATTATAATTTATATTTGATTTGAGGTAATTTTAGATAAATTGTAAATATATTAATACAATTTAGGTCATTATAATCAATTTCACTATGAAATTTAGTATAAAAACTTAACAAACTTTTGTACAATTTTCTACTTTAGAAACCTGTTATTTTGTCTCGTCTGTAGGATTAGAATTCATCTTAATTTTTATGATTCTGTGAATTTAATTTCAAAAAATAGACATAAAAAATTGTAATTATTATAATATTTATATCATAATTATATAATTTTAAATTTTTACCCAAAATATTATTAAAAGATATTAAAATTAATCACATCGATTAAGGTCAAATTAATCTTAATTAGGGAATAAACCTTAATAATAAGGGCCCAAATGACCTATATACTTTTTCAAAACCCATTTTATGGAAATATTTCGGCCATAAACCTTCCATTACTATTTTTTTTGGTTTGGTATGACTTTTTTTAGCTGTGAACATGTGTACACCTAACTTGTTTTAACAAATCCCAAGTGAGTCCTTTTCCTTCACTATAAAAGGCCACAACCTCTCTCTATTCTTCACACCTCTAAAAACTATTAGGTTCATCAAATATATAACCAATAAAATTATAAATAATCCTCCCTTATTCATAGAAACCTATCCTTCTATAAAAATAAATTTTAGGAATCGTATTGGCACAAACCAAAAGAAGTTACCCAATTAAGAGGCAACCTCTTCTCCCAAGCTCATTTACTTTATTTTTATTTTCCACCCACTAAAATATATTTATTACATGATTTTATAACAAAACTATTATCTTAAATATGCTATTATGTTTTTATTATAAGTTTTATACTTATAATTACACACACATCCATCTAATGGGTAATGAATATACTGTTTACGTGTACGGTGAACTACCGCCTCACTAAATGATGATTGTTCATTTTTATTTTATCTCCTCTAATGGTGGAAATTAGGATGGTAAATATATTTATATATTATATATATTATATATATTATTTATATAAGCTTCTTTATTCCTTTTTATAACACATATCTTTTTTACTTACCATTTGGTGTAAATATGATAATTTCGTTTGAGGAAGTGTGGACTACTTCCCCCTCAAAGAGATGTGATTCATTCACAAACTACATGGAATGTATTAATAATAGGTTTAGTGAAATTATATGATATTTATAAAATTTTAATTCTAATTTAATGATATTATATATATATAAATATATTTCATTTTTTTTCTTTCAATACAACAATAAAAATGGAAACAACGTTCATGCGTACGTATGGATTACCATCTCCATGAATGGTGTATTCAATTTCATAATTATATATTACATATATTATTATAATAAAAATATAATGATAATAAATGATATTTATATCATGGTTTAAATTCCGGAATCATGATATAAGTATAAATACCAACGATATAACAAATTAAGACACATGAAAAGAATAAAGTGAATTTTATCTAAAGTGAAACCTTAACATAGTATGGTTAACAAGAGGGTAATATAAGGGTGTAAAAAACCATATATGGTATTAGATATACTAATATAATTATTTATAATATTTATAATAAATTTATATTTATTATATAGGTGGTTTGAACGTGTATTATGAGAATCAAGATGCAAGGTAAGGGAATTTCATCTCACTTTTTATTTTCATGAGATACATGATTTATTCACCACCCATTCCTTTTTTGTGGTGAGTATAATGAACATATATTTATTAAATGTTTCTTATAGTTAAATTTATTGATATTTAAATATCCCTTATATAACCTTTATTTTATGTGGTTTAAGTTTAAAAAGTTATGAAATCAGTAAAATGGTTTTGTCTCAATTTTCCTTCTTTGATACTCATGTTTTTTATGCACCTAAATTTACTTTGAGGTGTATATAATTATATTTTAAATGATATATCATGAATATAATAATTTTCATGATATTATAAAATTCATGTAATTTCATTTTCTTACATGGTTAGTATAATCCCAAGTTACCAAGTGATAAGAGTTTATTGAAACAATCTCATCACTTTTTAAGATTATTAATGATTACACTTATTTGAAGAAATATTATAACCCATATCTCAAGAAAAATCATGATTTTACTTATCCTACATTTATTCAAGATATATCAATGTATTATAACCATTTTCCACTCTTTAGTAATTAAGATAATTAATAAAATGTTATTATGAAAAATCTGACCATATCTCTCTCTTTAGTAGAAAATATATTTTATTTCAAAACCATGTTTTGAAACATGTTTTTAAATTATCATTGAAGATAATTTTCAATGAAAAAGGATTTGAAATTTTTTTTATGTTTTTTAAATATTTCTTTATAATTTTTCAAAGTTATTTTCAATGAAATTTTTTTCAAAATGTTTTCAATATTTCTTTATATGTTTTCAAAGTATCTTCAATGAAATGGGTTTTAAAATGTTTTGAATATTTATTTATAATATTTCAGTGTGTTTTTAATGAAAAATATTTTTAAAATTGTTTCAAGTTTATTTCATAAGTTTTCAAAGAAAAAATGGTTCCAAAATTATTTCTATCCTTATTTCTATGTTTTCAAAGTATTTTCAAAGAAAATAGTTTTAAAAAGGTTCTAGGTTTAAAAAAATTAATTTTTCAAAGAAGAAAGGATATTTTCATCAAGAAAAGTTTTTGAATGATATTTCAAAATTATTTTCCATCTAATAAAACATTCATTGATGTTACTCATTACTTTCTAGGAAATTATATAAAGGTTCCATTCATATTTTTTCATGAATGGTTTATGTTTTGATGGAATAATTATTACGAAACCCATTTCACTTACATGGGTTATATTATTTTGAAACCCGATTCTATTAATAGGTTATGATTTGATGAAATGATTAAGAAACCTATATATTTTATATTGGTTTTGATATAATTAAATGTTAATGATACCCACTTCATTTCATGGGTTATGATTTGATGTTTATAGAACCCATATCTTTTCATGCGTTATGATATGATGAATGTTTTTTTTGCACATGCATGTATGATTTCAATATGTGATGGGTATGACCTATATCTCCCAACAATGCATTGGGTAATGATTAATGAATCATGAGTATAAATGTTATGCATGGACCTAGTTTCATTTCCATAATTTTATGTGTGAACCTGATTACATGTTCATAATGTTATGGGTGAACCTTATTACATGTTCACAATGTTATTAATGGACTTAGTTTCATGTATATAAGTTTACGCGTGAACCTAATTACATGTTCACAATGTGACACGTGAACCTAATTACATGTTCACAATGTTATGAATCGACCTAGTTTCTTGTCCATAAGGTTATGCATGAACCTGATTAAATTTTCACAATATTATGCATGGACCTGGTTACATGTCCATAAGTTTATGCGGGGGCCTGATTTCATGTCCCTAACATAATGAGTGATCCTATTTCTACTTCTACATGCACATAATGTTATAAACCAACGTGCATGCCAACAATTCCATTTCTTATTCCTAGGTTATACTTTAATGAATTTTACTCTTAATTATATTATGATCTATGTCTTATGAACTTCCAATATTCATTATGATCTCTAATATATAGGGTATGATCTTCAAATGTGATGCCCAAGTTCTATACCCTTATGTTCATGTAATGTTTACGCATTACCATTATTTACCCTTACTGATCATATGGGATCACCCCTTTCTTATGTTTCCATTACCCAGGTTATAAATAATGGATTTAGATAGAATTACTAAAGGTTGAGATATTTGAGGGAGTTGTTGAAGATATTTCACCAGGATAGAATATTTTGTTTCCACATTTCTAAAGACACTAAACTATTATAGTCCTCAGGAATGTATTTTTGTAATGTACTAAATATTCATCCAAAATGATGTTATATCCTTTTATTATAATACTAGGTCACTATATTAGATACATATTTTTGTGGTTTTCCCTCCAAGTGAGCACGTATTAGGAATTACACCTAATGAGCAGCTTATAGAACCACATGTAGTGGTTTAGAAAGACAACCAGTTACATTATGAGCATCTAATAGCTCTAAAAAGTTATGATGATGATTAACATATTCTTAGCATGTATCATGAGTTATAGTGATAAAGACTACCAATATTACATATATATCCATACCCTCAGGTAGTAAAGGGTTGGATTTAGTTAGTAGTTCGATTTTTTCTACTGTTTTTGACCACTACGATTAAATGGATGTGCTCACAACCAATATTCTTCTTATAGTAGAATTTCATTAGTAGGGTATAGTTATATAAATCCATGATGTGACCCTCTATTGTATATATTGGAGCACTTATTTATATAGGTGTACTTTCTAGTGACCTCATGGGTAATCAGGGACTAGCTAAAGGTAATGGATCAGGTTTTTGTCCATGGGGGGGGGGGGCTCTCCTAGTTAAATAGTGGTATTGAAATATATTATTAAATATGGAAATGAAATAAATTGGTGGATCCCTATGTTGGTGATTTTAAATGTGGATTTGAGTAAGAAAATAAGAGGGACACTTCCCCCAGAAAGATACATTCTCTTGCTACGCATTCTAAAAATGTTTGGGTGAATTAATGCCACCCAAAGTGGATAGTACTAAGGTTTGGTTGATGAGTTTCCTTTTATTTATATGTTTGGGATATTTTGGTTGTGATAAAGTGTTATAAGAAACCCTGGTTATAAAGAATATGAAGGGAAGGGAATAGACACCTGTAGGCAGTAGAGGTTTGTGTCCCAGTGATTTTGGATGTGATATGAGGTATGACTTGTGTATTCTCTAATTTATGATGAATTTTTTATACATAGGATCATGACACAAATTATTTTGTGAATTCCTTATTTGAGACTTATAAATTCTATAATAGCCTTTATCTTAACCTTACGATTAGAGACTCTTACTGAGGATGCTTAGACAATAATGCTTCTATTATGTCAATGTAACTTAACACTTAGAGGAGAGAGATTCATGTGGGGTCTATTTATAGTGTAAATGATTCCCAATTATTTTTTTATTAGAATGAATTATTTTTCTAATATTAATACCTAGTTCTACTATTACTAGAAAAAGTTTAAATGTTCCAAAATTAGTAGGATGATATTTTCCTTTGCTTTCAAGTGGGAATCTTAGGGAGAGTTGGCTAGAATTGCATGTTGGAAGATACATTTGTATATAATTTAGTTTTCTTGGGTGACCCTTGGAGTATTAGACTCTATTAAATTTCAATTTCCAACAGTTGTGGTCGAGTAAGATGATTTATTCCTTGAGGATGTTCTAAGATTACATCCCCATTCTAATATCAGCTTCTGTACTAACTTACATATCAGGAACGTACCAATATTGTTTTTGGTATATCGAATGTCCCCTACTGAGCTAAGGTAGATAAGGGTATAGTTATAATAACTTCATGAGAAGGCTTGTATTAGACCCAGTGTGTCCCTTGGTCTTCTCCATTTTTTTTTTCAAAAAAAGTGGATGGGAGATTGGGGATTTTCATTAATTACCATCACCTAAATCAGGTGATGATTGAGGAGAAGTACCCCCTTGATGAAATTTGAAAATATATTTGACCAGTTGTAAGGTTCAAGATGGTTCTCAAAGTTTTATCTCAGGCCTCACTACCATCATTTGAGAGTTAAATTTTTTTATATTTAGATAATGGAATTATAATGTACCTATAGAGACTTTTGAGTTCATAGTGATGCCTTTTGGTATGAGGAATTACCCCATAGTGTTTATAGAGATTATGAATGTGATATTCCAACCTTTCTTGGATCATTTTGGGTTGAAATTTTTGATGGAATACTCATTTAATATGTGTCTAATAAGGATCATAAAAACATTTGAGAATTTTCCTAAACTTACTTTGGGACCAGAAATTATATATTAAGTTTTCAATGTTTTTGTTTTGGATTCGATATGTTCAATTTCTGGGTCATTTCATATCTAATGATGGTGTAGATATGGACTAATAAAAGTTTGATGTAATTATTTATTGGATTCAACCCAAGATAAATTCAGAGGTTTAGAGTTTCCTAAGTTTTTATTGGGTACCAAAAGATGTTTGAGAAGAGGTTTTAAATGATTTCGGCCCCTATGATTTCCTTGATACAGAAAGGGAATCCATTTTAATGGAATGAGTAGTGATAGAGGGAATTTTAGGAGATTATAAATAGGTTGACTTGCGATCTTATGTTGAGACTACGAGAGGAGGGTTTCAAGTATGTGATGTTTTGCGATGCCTCTAGATCTATACTTAGATACATGTTTATGAAGACACATCTAGTGATTTTTATGGGTTGTGGTGGTTAATACCTTATGAGTAGAACTATGTGACTCATGATATGGAGTTAGTAGTGGTATTATTAACTTTGAATATGAGAATGAATTATATTCTAAATGATCATTTTATTTTTTACTCATAACACTAGAGTCTCAAGTAAATTTTCACCTAGAGAGACCATAAATTGAGATATAGGTGTTAGTTTGAGTTAATAAAGGACTAAGTCTTCAATAAAGTCTATACTCTATGGAATGAAAATATGGTGGTATATTCTATTAGTAGGAAATCCTATTCTTATTTAGTAGAGGAGGTGTTATAATAGTTTTCCTGGATGTGCTGACCATGTTGATGGATGGAGGGACAACATAACTTCAATATATAGTGGTGAATCCACCAATTCTTCAGAATATGAGGGATTATCAATTGAGACACATCGATTGTGAAATTATATGCAACCATATATCCCCATGAGATTCAAATGCTATATTTTTTGAAGGTGAAGAGCCTATTATACTTATCCAAGGATAGATGATAATTATAGTTTCATTATGTGAATAGATATTGATGGATTTTGATACCTACCACTTAGAGGTACATCCAAGAGTGAAAAATATGTAAAATACCATTTATGGTAGTTTTTTTGGGATAGCATGAGGCATATTGTTTCTAATTTTTTTTCTCATGAATCACATGTTAGTAGGTAAAAGATAAACACCAGGTTCTAATAGGTATAACTCAACCTATTTATATCCTATAATGGAAGTGGGATGGATTATATATTGAAATATTTATGGGGATTCTATAAATAGTGAGAGGCCATGATTCTATTCTAGTGATTTTTGATCGAATTATAAAGTTAACGCACTTGATTTCTATATAGGAGAGGAGTTCAGTTAAGAATTTGAGGTATCTTTTTGTGTGGGAGATTGTATTAATTTATGGGGTATACACAATTATTATATATTATCTTAATGCTCTATTCAAATTATGGTTGTGGAGAGGTTTTTATTAGGTTTTCAGGGCATAGTTACGAATGACCACAACATTTCTCCCCCAAATGGTTAGCTAGAAATAGAAAACCATCCAGGTTTTGGAAGTTATGTTGAGATCTTATGTGTTGTTTTTTAAATGAATCTAAGAGGATAACTTAATAGTAGTGGAGTTATCCTATAGTAAAATTCACTAACCCACTATTGATATAGATCCATTCAAGGAACTATACGAGATACCCTACAGGTCAAACTTATGCTGGGATGAGATTAGCGAGAAATCTCCTGTTGGGAAAGAACTAGTAAAGGCGATGATAGAGAAGGTTTAAGCGATCCCTGAGAATTTTAGGATAGCTCGTATTTGGAATAAAATTTCCATATACTGATGTTTTAATACTTTGTAGTTCAAGTAGGTAGACCACATTTTCTTAAAAGTATCTCTAGGATAAGGATTTTAGAGTTGTGGTCGGGGCATCGAGTTATCCCTAAAGTTTATTTGGCTATTCTAGATTATATGGAGGGTTGGTTAGGTTTCTTATCATTTGGACTTACTCCTATAGTTATACTGAGTGAATGATGTATTCTATGTGTCACAACTAAGGATATACATGCATGACCTGACACATGTTATTGACTAGGATGAGGTGGATGTTGAGGATGGAGGAACCTTCTCATAGTTCTCGATTGATATAAAGGATTGGAAAGATAGGATTCTATGTGGGTAGATCATTACTTTGTATTGAGTGTTTTAATAGTACGAGAGTGTAAAAGAGAGATATTGGGAGCATGATATCTAGATGTGGGCTTAGTTCCCTCACCTTTTTGTGTAGATTTTTCTTTTCAGGTTAAAAGGACTTGAAGGCAGGAAGAATGTAACAAATTTGGTGTTTATAGTTTTATCCTTTGAATATTTCAATATATATCTATATATTTTTCCTTAAAGTTAGTGCTAGGTTATAGGTGTAATCGAACCCAAGAATTAATTTATTAAAAAATTAAATATATTAAAGAATTCACACACATTTTGTTGGCATTAATGTGTATCCCATTGTTCAGAATCATGAATAGAAAATCTAAGACCATGGTTATTTAAAAAAATGGGGTTTACCCTAGACGGGACACAATTTTGGTTAATGATGGAAGTTTCATAAAAGGAACTCATTGGAGGGTGTGTCAAATAAATTAAATCATTTAATTTATCTAATTTCCTAAGCACCTAAACCTAGCCACTTCTTTATAATTATGCAGCTATTGTAAATCCCTATAGTTAGCTACATAATCTAGAAAGTATAGAGAGGAGGAGGAGATAATTATCATTGGAATTAATGAAATCAATAATGTGGATTGATAAAAATGGATGATGAGATTCCTGAGACAGATGAATAACATGGTGAAATCATCAATGATATTGCTAGTGAACTTTTTCATCACTAGTGATCGATTGTTTCTCGAGGTAGGTCTGATTATATTTTGGTTTTCCACCCTTGTGTTTCTAATTGTTAAGCATAGATTATTTATTTTCTTAATTTCCTCGAATCTTGTTATCTTCATGAACTATAAGTTTATCATTTTTTGTGATTTTGATTATTATTTTTATTGTGCCCCTGTTTCATCCCTTTGGTTTCTACAATTATTATCATTGGTCATATTCACATTGAATAATGATAATATTAATATTTTAGGTTCCTCTACTATCTCTATTATTTTCATTATATGTCATTGGACCATGGGGTTAGTGATTCAACATTTATAGACCAATTATATCATGATATAACCCTTGTATTCATAATGGTTTTTTGAATTAAAATATATTAAACCCTTATGGAAGGAATGAGAGGAAACGGTGGATCACATTTGTTTCTGGGAATTTGGACTCAATTTTAGTGATGGGAGGCATGATAGATTATGAATGGGTGACCAAAATCCAAATTTATAGCCACCAGAGGTTGAGAATCTATGATAAGAGGTTCCTTCCTTAGATTCTAGTGGATAAGGTGAGTCTACAATTAGTTAAAGCGAAAGTTTTTGTGGATTAAGAAAACCATATTAAGACCAGAATTACTATCTGTTAAAAATAAGGATACACACCATGTAATCTATAGGAGCACATTATGTGTTTCTCATATTATCATGGTGACTATGGTTGTAGTAGTAGTTAAATATCACACATTGGGTGGTATGGACCACACACCATGTGATATTTTTTAGCTCTCGAACGATGTGTTAAGAGAATATGACTGGGACCTTGGGTGAGTAAACATACCATGCCCTTGTATGAACATGTAGTGTAAAGGTACATGACTATCCAAGCTATGGCTGGGGAATAACAAACGAAGGTCCTTAGGGAGTGTCGCACCCTGTGTTCCCTAATGCACACTCCATTTTTATTTATGCACACCCAATATAATTTTCCTAGAATATTCTATCTTTCATATCCCCTTCTCTAGGACTCAAATCTAGGCCTGTGAGTAGCCTATCATGAGTATAATTCCATATATTACATGATGGTGGCCATATCTTCGACATCCAATATAAAAAATTATGTGATATAATCCGGATTATTATTTCAATGATTCTTAAAAGATAGCAATGATTAGGTCTAATAATCAGAGATATCATGGGGTTGGTAATCCCCTTACTCACTAGGGAACAAGTTTCCTCATATCCCATTTATAGGTAGAGTATGTACTCCCCCACACAATTGAGGGAGTGGGACCTCTATCTTTATAGTAGTACTCCACCATCATAAATATCTAGTAGGGAGTGGGTCCTCCATTGGATTTAGTTCTCCCTCGATTATAGAGCGTAGTGTTGAGGAGCAGGTTCTCCTCTATGATTATTATGAATTCATGAATAGTGATTGGAATTAGATATGGGACCATTGGAGATATAGGAAGACTCATCATTCCTTATTTAGTTGTAGAGATTTATATTCCTCTCCTTTTATGATTAATGTTTTAGTATATGTCTGATGTTGGATTTCACTTCCACTGTTTGACTTATGGGTTGAGTTGAATATTTTATTATATTTACTTTCTATTGGTTTTAGATGTGTCCTATAGAGTATGTTTATAATCATTGATTCATGGGATTTCCCCACACATTTCATGACTTATTCCAATGGTAGGAAGATCAATGGGGGACATTGGTGGACCTGGTATCAGTTGAGCATAAAATTATTTAAATGCACTAAATAAATTCCTATATTTAATCCAAATAGATAGATCTTTTTAAGGAATATGAAATAAAAATATATATTAAGAGACAGATTAAATAACATATGAAATCATCATGATCAAACCTTAGATCTAGTGTATACCTGAATAATACTATAGTGAAAAGTTCCATTCGATGAAAATGATCCTCAATTTCACTTGGATGGAACCCTAGGGTTTTATTAAGTTGAATTAAGGTGTTTTATGGAGATTATGTGAGGCTAAAAGGGTTTAATAAAGTCAAATAATGTAATTAAAACCTGACTATATGGTCATGATTTATATTCGATTGAGACCATGTGTTGTACATGCATGCACCTTCTCCCATAAACCCTCAACTAAATGGTCACTCTACATTGTAACCCAAGACTATGGACTCAGCTTTTACTCATGAGGAGATCTATTCGGTCACCTTTCATGGCCCATTAGACCATGAAATCAGACCATGCCCTGCCCACTTCACTCCTAGAAACTCAAAAAACATGGCCAAAACTGCCAAAAATCAAAGGCTATCAAAACCAGGATTTTATAATTCTTTCAAGTATAGGACATTTCATTTCTTAAAAGTCACTAAAATTTATTTTACTCTAACAAAACCATCTATTGAGATCTCATTTGACACTTTATATCCCATAAATCTTCTTAAATCATACCATACTTCTATAAAATTATCACCAGTAGAATACATCATCCTCTATGATCCTTTTAATACTTATTAGAAATACATAATGACCCTTCCATAAAGGTTATATCTAGATTCAAATAAACCATGTCATAATAAAGAACATGTAATCGGTCCTATTAGAACTTTATCATTTGCAAGACATGGAACACTATGTGTATTACTACGTATATATATATATATATATAAAATCCATGTGATAATAAATATAATTGATTTTATCAACAACCTCAAATAGACCCACATATTGGGGTTTAAACATCCCTTACTTTCTGATTTATCTATTCCACTACCACATTGAAAATCTTAAGAAGAATCGATCCTCATCCATAAAATCTAACTATTACAACTGATGATCAATATAAGAGTACTATTGAGTCTAATTTTTTAGTGACTAATTCTAAATTAAGTTAAAATTTTTATTGTCCCTTACTATAATCCATGAAACAAAAGTGATATTTCCCCATATTCAACCAAAATAATGATGATCAGAATGGTCATCCATACCATTCTTTGAACAGATCTACCCAAATCAATACTTGATAACTATTACTGTAGACATACTCTAACAATGGAAATTGTTCCTCCCAAGTTCTCCCAAAATATAGTGCATAATATTGATGCATATCCTTCAAAGTATATATGGTTTGTTCCATCTTCTCATAAATCTAAGGGAGACATAATATAATTATCTTTAGTTGAGTACCCATTAATTTTGGTAACACTTAACAAAGTATCAAAGTGGAACAACAATATTTATCTAACATGATAGATAAATGAACTCCATGATTATTGACCATCTGAACCACAAATAAATAAATTACGTCAACTACTAAAAAAATATCATTAATATAAAATAAGTCAAATGAATTTATAATTCAATCTACAATATAGCACCCTTAGTTTCATGTAAGTAACCCTTTATTTATGTTTTGAAATTATGTAATTTTTTTGGGTAAAGTTTAGGAGGGTTTGGAATACATTTGGAAAGTTTTTGGGGCTTTTATAGAGGTGTATGGTTTAAACATGGTTAGTAAAATCTGTATAACACTTACAGGATACCATGCAAGGTAAAACAAGGGATTTTAGGAAGGTGTATGATTTTCACATGATTTTTCCAAACTGTAAAGTCACCCTATGAGTAACCATACAAAGTAAAATAGAGGAAAAAACATAGTTGGTGAACGATTTGTCTAACCTTGCAATCCAACCATGATAGGTGTTCCTTGAGGTAGTGGCTGGTGCACGGTTGGTGCCCGATTTGTATAACCATGAAATCCAACCACTCATGGTTTAAAGTTAAATTATAAAAAAGTGGATATAACTCATTTTTACCCCAAATCAACTCATTTTCCTCCATTTTTACCTAAAGTCATTTTTTATTCCTTCTAAAGTCATTGTAGACTTTCCCCTTCAAACCCAGAGTAATCTGTTGGAAAATCTTGGTGTGTTGGAGCCCTATTCCCTTGGTAAGTCTCCATTTTTGGTGTTTTTTATTAGATCTACTTATATTACCTACCTTGGAATATAAATATATTCTTTTGGTGATATATATAAGATATTTATTTCCAATAATGATAAGAATTGGCTGTGATGATGTTAGAAAACAATATATAAGGTGAGTTTTTGGTGATTCAACTTGGTTTTGTGAAGTTTTCATGATGTTCTTCATTTTCACCATCACTTTTGAGGTATGAGGATTCAATATTGACTCTAATTATTAAAACATGAAGGATTAATTTCAAATAAATTTAATTTATTTAAATTTATTGTGAAATTTTTGTGCAAATCTTGAAAGAAACCCTCTTTAGTGATGGTTTTTAGAATTGTAGATTTTTTATGAAAAGTTATTATTGAATGATTTTAAAATGATGATTTGAAATTTTTTTGTTTGATTTGATTTATAGAAAAAGGTTTTGTGGGAAGGTTATCAATAAATTTTGGGTTTATTTAAAGGGTTTGGGAACAATTGGTTTTGGCATAATTGTTTGGCGTGTGTTCATTTGCATTGATGTAACCATATAGAAGGGGAATGTGATATTGGAGAATGGGTATATGGTAACCTTGTGATGACTTGGTAGATCCACAAGAGACCATTAATGTGTATGGAACTGGCACCTAGGCATGCATTTTTGTATATGTGGATATGTTAATATGTGGAATGAAATTGATTATGCCAAAATTAAATTGTGAAATGGTTTAAATAATTGTTAGGTCACTTTTCTTGAAAATTGTTTTATCATGGAAAGATATTTTAAATTGGAATTTCATTGTATTTATATAAACTATTTTGAAGTGTTTCATATAAATTGTTTTATATAAATGTTCTAACATGTTCTATTCTTGTGGTGTGAGTAAGGATGTCATTTGGGGAAACCCTACCGAGTTTCATTACTCACCCCCTACTTTGGAACTTTGGTGTTTTTGAAAAAATTGTTTATCCAGATGAAGATAAAGGGAAAGTATCACATTTATCTAGTGGTGACTTATAGTACTTGGGATTGGAGTGTAGAGTTGGATCTTAGAGTGTGTCGGGAGTTGCAGAGTTAGTGTATTTGGAGTTTCTTGATCTTTTTCTCATATTGTATTCTACTTTTTAATTGATTTTGATCTTGGTTTACACTTGGTACTTCGATATAGTTGGTTTGATTTGTTATACATCGAGTTTCCTCAAATTGTTATCATGCATCATATATTGGTTTTGGTTATGGTATGTTTGGTTGGAGTTGTTTTATTTCCAAAGGGATAATATTAACCCAATTTTATTGAAGCCCTTGGAATTTATTTCCATCCTTTGACATCTTTGGGACGTTTCCTAATTACAAGTAAAAATTATACCTCACCTCAAGCCAATGAGGAGGGGTGATATTTTACAAATGGTATCATATTTTTCAATCCTTGACTTGAAAATTGTATCATTCTTGTTCGGTCCAAATATTTTGGGACAAATGATATTGGTTGTCCATCATAGATTTGAAATTCATTCTAGTTTATTCATGGACTTAGGATTATAGAAAGGAGTAGTATTATTAGGACATGAAAAATAGATAATAAATAGATGTATCTAACCTATTTATGCTAAACTTCAAGTTACATGGGATTTGGGTATATAAGTGTTTTGGAGGCACTTATAGAATTTGTAATCTCATTATCATGGGTTTTTCCAATGAGACTAACATGACATTCATTAATATAATTGAATTCCCACTAGGTTTTCATATTTCATTTTGAGTACTTATATATTATTTTGTGCAGACATGTTGATTTTTAATTTTTTTTTCAAATGTGAGATTTTGAAAAGGACATGGTTATTGTATTTTGAAAATGATGTGGTTTTCAAGAGAATGTTAAATTTTTTAAAAATAGTAGAACATAGAAATTTTTTAATTTTTGAAAGAAAAGTTGTGAAAAATGATGTGGTAGAATTTTAAATTGAAGTAGCCTTTAGTTGCTAGAGAGCGATACTTATGGATTTTTTATTTCGTTATAGAAATGGAACCTGGTATCTGTAGAATAAACTGACCGAAATAGGATGTTGGGAATATGGTTTCACCTGAGCCACCGGTGAACCAACAGTTGGTTCAGAGTATATTCTAAGCCTTTCAGGATGTGGATAAAGGGAATATGAGAGATAAACCAAGAAAAGTGGATCATTCTGTCTAGTTCCAGAAGAAAAATCTAACCATATTTTAGGGTGATTCTAAACCATAGAAGGAAGAGGTGTGGATGAATAGGGTGAATTGAATCTTCTATTTTATAGGCACACCAAAAGAGTTTATAGTCAATTTGGAAATTTATATGCTGGAAGATCTTGCACACCAGTGGTGGGATTTAGTAGTTGAGGCTAAATTTTAACAAGGCCTTTCATGGGAGGATTTTAAAGAATTTTCAACAAAAAATTCTGTCCTTATATATTCAAGATTTCAAAAATGATCAAATCTTTCATCTTTAATAAGGAGAACATCTCAATGAAAGAGTATACAACTAAATTTATGAATTTAGTCTAATTTTAACCCGAAGTTTCTTCTAGTGCATCCTTGAAAGCACACATTTGTTAATCAAGGAAGAGATTTTATATTTGAATAAATATTTTCATGATTTTTATAACAGATTATATAGAGATAGTAAATAGAGCGGTCATGGATGAAAGGGAAATCTGAAGAGCTAAGGGTGGAGAAATCATATTGATACCTATGAGAAATAATGGGAACTATAATGCTGGTAACAAATGGAAGAGGGACCCTTATTTCCAAGGGGGTTTGATAACTCTGAATTAGATAACAGGATTGGTGAATATTTCTCCATGACCCAAGTGTAAAGATATATGTTTCCAATTTAAATCTCTTGATCACATCAAGTGTGAATGTACAAAACCACCTAGAGCATTCCACAATTTAAACCAAATGAGGCATATTCAGTGCTATTATCACAGTTCTCCAAGGTCAAGTGTTCATGAAACTTATCATGTGTTTAAAATGTCATATTCTACGATGGGAAAAGGAATATTGAATACCTCTTACCAGTAGAACCAATCTAACCATGGCGATCCCAAAAATACCATGACTCATCAATAAGGTAAATCTCAATAGGGGAAAAAAGAACAAAATACAGGGAGCGAGAGACTATATGGACTTGAGAAAGTTATTTTGAATGATCAATATTGACCATCAACTATGCGAGGTATGATTCTTTTTGAATTGTACCCTTATGAAAGATTTGTTTGATGTGGGTGAATCCTATTCATTTATTACTTCTCATGATATTTATTTGATGGGTTTTTATGTTGATTTGATGCCTTCCATTTTGAAACTTCAAAATCATCTTGGTCAAAGTAAATATAGAGCCTTTATGTGTAGAACATGTTCTATAAATATTGATGGATCTTAGTTGATATGGGATTTATCTATGCTTGACATAGTTGTCTATGAAATAATCCTAGGTATGGATTGGCTGAATATGTTCACGACTCACATCTACTATTATACCTGAAAGGTTAGTTTTACTATAGATGATGGTGTATAGAATTTCTTTAGGGGAGACTAGAATGTAAAGGCATGTGAAACAGGCTTGTTGGTACTATAATTTGGAACGAGCTTATACCATTTGGAAACATTGAATTTTTCATAAATAGAAGAGATTGAGAATAGAATTTTTCCAAGAGTTGTTGGCTAGTATCAGGATGTTTTCCCAAAACTTTCTTAGGTTTTCTATGTAGCGACCCAATCTTAACATACATGGACATTACATTCCTTTTACGGAATACCTAATACATTACAAAAACAGACACCAAAGGACCATAATACTTTAGTGTCTTTGGAAACTCAGAATACAATCTTCTAATCTTGGTGAAAGATCTTCAACATCTCCCATAAAGATCTTCGATTTTTTTTCTTACCTAAAACCATTCTTTATATCCTGGGGAAAAGAAAACATATAAATGGTGAGATAAAATTCTTAGTAAGGGTAAGCATGGATAAAATAAAACAAACCAGATACATTTGAACTTCAAAACATGAACATAAAGTTTACACATCAAAATCTTCAGTTATAAAATAAATCTTGGCAGTACGTAAGACATAGGTCATAAGGGAACATCAATTGTGATAAAATAACATGGGAATAAAACATTTAATTATGGAAAACCATTAAGCACATGATATGATTTCCATATTAGCCAAGGAATTTCTACCAAGACCATATTAGTGGAAAAAGTCCCTTTCTGAATCGTGTTCACTCCTCGTTCTAGTCCTGTATCACTAAACCAGATTAACTTACCGTTCCAACCATGTATATCTCATAAGATATAAATATTTACCCAATGAATTGGAGGGAGATACAGGTTTCACCCATCTCATATTGAAATCATTCTTACTTGTGCCATAACATAAACATAAATCATTCATCATAACCCAAAGAATAAAAATGGGTTTCATAAACATCATCCCATCATAACATAATCCATATAAAACAAATGGATATCATTTCATCATAAGAAAAGTGAAACCATGTAAATCATAGATATATTATACTTGAAATAGAAACATATGAAATACTGTCATCTTAGATGGAAAATGGTTCTGATAAAACACTTGAAAAGAATTCTTGAGGAAAATATCCTTTCTTCTTAAAAATCATTTTCTTTTCACAAAATGCCACGCAATTTTAAAAGAAAATGATTTTATTGAAAATTACTATGAAATATTATAGAGTAAACTTCATGAAAATAATCTGTTATGAAACCGTAAAAATCCGTTCATGCTGTATAAGTCAAAAAAATCATTCTCCCCGTACTTTTAACCGAAAAGTCAAAAAGTACCACATATGGTAAACAAAAGAAATATTCCTTCCATAACACAAAGTAAAAGTCAAAAAGGGGTAAAAATGAATTTAAAAATACATGGAAGAATATTAAACACTTTTTGAAAAACATTTTTTATGGACATGGATGAAAAATATAATCCCAATAAATACTTACTAATAAACAATCTCGAATAAGAACGAGATTGGAATAGTTACCCCTTACCTTAGGTCTGATATGCTTCGTACGTATCCGAACCTCCTGTATAATGATTTAAATAATTTCATTGACTTATTATAGAATCATATTAATTGTTATGATATCATATATGGTTCACTTATGACTTTATATTGCCCGTTCTTTTCTAAATTCCATGTTAAAGAAGCGTTTTGGTTAAAATCGTTTTATTTATAGTACGTGTTTGGAGTTGTTGTTGTTGATATTATTATTACTTATGTAATTATTTACTTACTTCCAGATTGTAAATCATGATTTTTATATCATATATATTCAGTATATATATATAATAGAGAGATAAAGGAAATGAAATACACCATTCATGGATACGGTAGGCCGTACGAACGCATGACCGCTGTTTTCCTTTCCTTATTGACTTGAATGAAAGTAAGTAGATGACATATATATATATATATATATATAAACATAAATCCAATAGCTTTATCATGTCATATATTTCATTATTATTTAT
Organism: Viscum album; assembly: GCA_963277665.1. NCBI lineage: Eukaryota > Viridiplantae > Streptophyta > Magnoliopsida > Santalales > Viscaceae > Viscum > Viscum album. The sequence continues at coordinate 2,016,835,530 of OY728147.1, read as the reverse complement.
TATATATACTTTATAATCATTCTTAAATGGTTAACATGGAGAATGAATCTCATCACGTCATGGAGACGGTAATCCGTATGTACGCACAAGCGAGGATATCTCTCCCATAAATATTGAATTGAATTGGAGTGGATGATATAATATCTTAGAATCAATATGATGTTATAATAGCTATATATAGTTATTCCTTACACCATTATACCCATCCAAGTAAGGTGGTGGTGGAAAATAGATTACACCACAGCGTGGAGACGGTTTTCTGTACGTACGCACGCGCGATGTTATAATAACTATATATAGTTATTCTTTACACCATTATACCCATCCAAGTCAGGGTTGCATGTAGTGCAAGATTCCTTTGTAGTTGTGTATAATAGAATCCAACCATATTTCTTTTATACATTTAATATATATATATATATACACTCAATATTGCGAACTAGAAATTTTGTGTAACACGATTCAAGAATAGTGTTGCGTATACTGCAAGATAATACAGTGTTGTGTATAGCGCAAGATAATCTTGGTGTAGCATACAACACAAGACATAAAATAAATTAGAAATCATACTTCTTATAAAATCTTGGGGTGTTACATTCTACCCCCCTTAAAATGAATTTCTCCCTCAAAATTTGTCGGGGGTTATAAATGGTTTACTACTTGAAAGTTTCTTTAATAGAAACCCACATTGTAAAAAGGGCTACCAAAACATAACTTTGAAAACTAAATTATGAAACATAATGGTTACCCAAATTAACTAATCACTGGGTTTCCACATAGGAGAACATAGGTGAAAATTTGCATATGGAAGAGAAATCTAACCATCAAGTTCTGATGGAGAGTGGTAGAGAACATGACTATGAAAAAGCCAACAATCACAAAGTCATAAATATGTTATGATCTAAAGTACCATCTGATTCATCAGATATGAGGGCAATAGGAAATTTTTTTTGGTTTTCAAGATCATTGCCCAAATGTTGAAGAATTTTTGAATTAAAATAAATACTTACTTGATTTTGGTAAAATCTTACCGTTGCACATGCCTTGAATAATTTCCACTTCACCTCTTAATGAAATGAAGTTGAATTTGTATTTTGCAAAGTGTTAGCAGATAATGTGATAGAATGATAGGTCATTCCATCTATCTCAAACAAAAGGTTAGAAAAAGTTATTAAATATACATATGTCCATCTATAGTGAGATTAATCATATATGGTTCCTAAAATGAACTTATACTTCATATATCATACCAATTAATAATTTAAAACTAATTTATACTAACTAGGGACTTCCTGTAGGCCAATGGTATATGATAAAGTCCTGTCGCACTTCAGTTGTGGGTTCGATTCCCACAACCTTGTCTGACGCGACGGGTTGTCGCTCGTCCTATGGGTTGTCCTTTTTCTAAAACTACACTCTTATAACATTATAGAAATAATATCAAACAAAAAGTTCTAGCCTTAAAAAATACTATCTGACATCCGACATAATCCCTTCCAATCTTTATACTTATTCAAAATACATCTGTCAAATCTCATAGTATAAGTAAAACGATTACTGGAAAGGTCACATAACAAGAACGTGAATACCATCATTTATCCCCCATATATCATAAGATATATATTATTGGTCACATTCCAAACATATGAATACCTTAATCATGTATTCTTTTGAAAGATGAATTACCATAAAACCTTAGTGAAAACATGAATGCTATCAAAAGTTAATTCTTTCCACATACTAAAATCCCAAAATTTCAATATACTCAAAACATGATATCACCTTGTCCTTATATCAGTCATGATCTCATGAATACTATCATACATATTATTTTCTGCTTATCCCTTCATTATGCACATTTCATCTACTTTCCAAAAATATTTCAATCACTTTTCATGGTTACCAGTACCATATAATTATTGAAAACCAATACATAAATATTCCAAAATTCCACGATACTATAAATGAGATTCCATGATACTATTTTGAAATCCCATTACATAAACACTTAATCATTCCACAAAATCATTTTCATACTCAAAATCACAAATAATGATCGCACGTGACTTCCATTTTTCCTTTGTCTTAAGTGGTTGCTCATGTTGATCATCATTAACCCTTGGATTAGGGCATTGATTAGCATAATACCCCATTTCCTTACACTTGAAGAATTGAAGTGTTTGTGGAGCATTCTCTGTAGTCTTTTCTGTATTCACGTCATTAGAAACCTTTTTCCCACTACTTCGGCACTAAGCTGCTCGATGACCTTCTTTTCCACACTTGAAACATTTTCTTGTACCTTTTAGACAATCTACACCATGATTCTTTCCACACTTTGAGCATAAAGAAACATTCACCTTCTTTTCACCATTGTTCTGAGATTTTTCATTGAACTCCATCTTTCGTTTCTTGTCAAAACCATGAGATGGATATGTAACACCAACTTCTAGTTCTACCTTGATAGAACAATCAAAATTTATTCATAGGTACTGAAGTATCTTATAGCTAATTCCCTTCAAATACTTGGTTTTAAGCCACTGAAGAATCGATCAACTTTACTTTCAGGTTGGATGATAAATCCAGATGCATATCTTTCAAGCCTTGTAAAATTAGCTTCATATATACCAAGAGATTCATCATCCTTTTTCTTAAGTTCAAGGAACTCCTTTTTCATCTTTGTTCAAAGAATACGAGGGAATTACTTATTAAAAAATAAGTTATTGAACTCATCCCATTCCATGGATTCAATTTCATCTTGGGGCCTTATATTCTTAATTAGAGTCCACCACTGGTCTGCTTCACCTTCTAAATGGTAAACAACTGAAATGTAATTTTCATGTTCTGAATAGAATAGTATGGAAAATATCTCTTCAATGGTACTGATCCATTGTTCAGCAACAAGTGGATCAGAAGACCCATTGAAAGAAGGTGGACATTGCCTCATGAAGGACTCAATAGAATATTTTTCACTTCTCTACTCATTTGGAAGTCTAGAATGATTCATAGCTTTTGTAAGTATAGCAATAATTATTTTCACTCCATCAACCATAATTCTGGTTTGTTTAGGAGGAAAATCATTGCATCGTCCATTACATTGATCAACATGGTTTTTTTGGGTTCCAGCCATAATCTAAAACCTAAAAAGAATAGTATGAGAGGCAAAATCATGATAGGAAAACAACATAATAAAGGGGGAGTACCTTCAATATCTAACATCTTAGGTTTAATTCTAATATCATTACCTTAATTCTAGGACTATAACCTATACTTATACTTAACCTTAGGGACATCCCTAGACATACCTTAGAAACATATCTAGGGATTTCACTGAAGTTTTCATATACTAGTTCCCAAAGGTTAACTAAACCTTTCCTCTAATACCAACTGTAGAGAACCAATATTGACATACATGTTAATTAAATTAATTTTGTGGAATACCTAATACATAACAAAAATAGACACCAAAGGACTGTAATAGTTTAGTGTCTTTGGAAACTCAGAATATAATCTTCTAACCTTGGTGAAAGATCTTCAACATCTCCCATAAAGATCTTCCATTTTTTCTTACCTAAAAAATTTATTTATATCCTGGGGAAAAGAAAACATATAAAGGGTGAGATAAAATTCTCAGTAAGGGTATTCATGGAGAAAATAAAACAAACCATACACATTTTAAATTCAAAACATGAACATAAAGTTTACACATCAAAATCTTGAGTTGTGAAATAAATCTTGGCAGTACGTAATGCATAGGTCATAAGGAACATCAATCATGATAAAATAGCATGGGAATAAAACATTTAATTGTGGAAAACCATTAATAACATGACATGATTTCTATAGTATCCAAGTCATTGATTCCAAGACCGTCTTAGTGGACAAAGTCCCTTTCTGAATTGAGTTCACTCCTCGTTCCAGTCCTGTATCACTGAACCAGATTAACTTACCATTAAACCATGTCTATCTCATGACATATAAATCTTTAACTAATGCATTGGAGAGATATATAGGTCCCTCCCATCTCAAAATAAAATAATTATTACTTGCTCCACAACATAAACATAAATCATTCATCATAACCCAAAGAATAAAAATGGGTTTCATAAACATCATCCCATCATAACATAATCCATATAATAAAATGGATATAATTTCATCATAAGAAAAGTTAAACCATGTAGATCATAGAGATATTATATTTGAAACATACACATATGAAATATTATTATCTTAGATGGAAAATGGTTTTGATAAAACACTTGAAAATAATTCTTGAGTAAAATATCATTTCTTCTTAAAAATAATTTTCTTTTCACAAAATGCCATGCAATTTTAAAAGAAAAGGATTTTATTGGAAATTAACATGAAATATTGTAGAGTAAAATTCATGAAAATAAGCTATTATGAAACCGTAAAAATCCGTTCATGTTGTATAAGTTAAAAAAAACATTCTCCTCATACTTTTAATAGAAAAGTAAAAAAGTACCTCATATGGTAAATAAAAGAAAGATTCTTTCCATAACACAAAGTAAAAGTCAAAGAGGGGTAAACATGACTTTAAACATACATGGAATAATATTAAACACTTTATGAAAAACATTTTTTTATGGAAATGGATGAAAAATATAACCCCAGTAAATACTTACGAATAAATATCTCGGATAAGAACGAGATTGGAATAGTTATTCCTTACCTTAGGTCTGATATGCATTGTACCTATCCGAACCTCATGTATAATGATATAAATAATTTAATTGACTTATTAAATAATAATATTCATTTTTATGATATCATATATGATTCTCTTATGACTTTATATTACCCTTTCTTTTGTAAATTCCATGTTAAAGCAGCATTTTGGGTAAAATCATTTTATTTATCGTACATATTTGGACTTTTTGTTATTGATATTATTATTAATTATATAAAGATTTACTTACTTAAAGAATGTAAATCATGATTTATATATCATATATATTCAGTATATATATATAATATATAGATAAATGAAATGAAATACACCGTTCATGGAGACGGTAGGCCGTACGTACGCATTAACGCTGTTTTCGTTTCCTTATTGACTTGAATGGAAGTAGATGAAATATATATTTATATATATACATAAATCCATTAGATTTATCATGTAATATATTTCATTATTATTCATTATATATACTTTATAATCATTCTTTAATGGTTAACATGGAGAATGAATCTCATCGCATCGTGTAGATGGTAATCCGTACGTACGCACGGGTGAGGATATCTCTCCCATAATTATTGAATTGAATTGGAGTGGATAATATAATATATTAGAATCAGTATGATGTTATAATAACTACATATAGTTATTTTTTACACCATTATACCCATCCAAGTAAGGTGGTGGTGGAAAAATAGAATACACCACAGCATGGAGACGGTATTCTGTACGTACACACGCGCGGTGATTTTATTTCCTGTAGGATGGATATAAGTTTAAATGGGGTTGTTTAATATTTATAATAACATATAAGTATACTAGTGATACTGATTTTATTACTTTATAATGAAACAACTAAATAAGAAGAAGTTTAAGAAGAAAGAAAACTTTAAAGAATCAGTACAAGAGATTACCTCTTCTTTGACGCACCTCTTTTAAGCTTCCTCTTAAGGCACTAGAGTTGGTCTTTTGAGGAGACCAGAACCTCTATAATATTTCTAGAAAAGTTTATAAGGGAAATTATCAGGGTTTTTCCGAGCTTGAAATCTCAAAATTGTGTAAATAGAAGAGGGATAGGTTCCCTTTTATAAGGGAGGAGAGGGGCACCTTAGAAAAAAATTAAAATATTATTTTATAATAAAGTAATATTTAGTTTATAACATCTAAAAATTGATTTATTTAGAATATAAAGTAGATATGGGTAGAAATACTCTCAACCAATAGGTTTTAGACATGTTTAGGTTACTATTTTAACCTTATCATTTAGATTTAACTCTAAGATAAATAATTTAACTTTTACCGTGTCTTCTTGTTTTCTTACACAATATGGTTAATAAACATACTATAACAAGCCAAACTAACCCCAAGGGGTTCATTATTAATATATATAACTTTATTTAAGTCATTTTTCCACACCTTATATTTTTAATAATAGAATAAAAATTAATAATATAATATTTGTTTTAAAAACTATTTTATGTCAATTTTGAAACTATTTGGTAATTGATTTTTGTGAAAATTATAACAGCATGATTAGTTCTAAAAAATCTAATTAAATCACTAATAACATGTAATATTAACCTAAAAAATTATTTTAATTCATAAAAAGTCTCAAATTACTTTTATTTGGGTATTTATAGCATCAATTATGTTAATATTTCATTAATAAGGTAATTAGTGCATCATCACTGTGTCATAAATAAATTAAATTATTTAATGTCTAAAAATTATAAATAAAATACTATTATGTAGGAAATATTTTTATATTTATAATGAATATTTATAGTCGAATTTATCTTATGTATAACCCTATTTTAAAAATGTTTTAGTTATTAAACTTTGATTTTAACTCTTTTAACTCTTATTTAAATAAAATAATAATAAGTGCCTAATCTAATCCAAGTGGACATAAAGGGTAATATTTTATTCCTATGGTTGTTTTTGGTTGAATTACATTTATCCAATTGAATTAGGACATGTGTTAGGGTAATAATAATATCATTTTTACCCTTAATTACACTATTTACTTTTAATCGTGGTAAATAAAAGTAAAAAGTTACCATTCACCAAAAAATATTTTTATCTTATTGAGCCATATTTTACTCCTTGATATTAACTTTTTCTCTATAATTTTTGAAATTAAAATCACAGAAGCGGTAAAATTAAGTTTTATGTACAATTGCAAATGCTCCTAGGAGGTGGGTAAAAGGCGGTGAAAAGTTCAATAAAATTGTTATATGTCTAAAATTATTATAAAATGACTCCAATAAATTATATTGAACTTAAATAAGTATTATGTATCTATTCTGACCTAAAATAAATTTAAATATAATAAATGATTATTTAAATAAAAGTTGGTTTTTAAATAGTAACCTAGTGTTTTCACTATTCATCAAAAATTAATGTTTTCAAAAAAATACCAAAAATTCATCCAAGGATAATTTCGATATTCTAAATCCAAAAATGAAGTCCATTTTGAAAGATAAAATTTATAAAATTTCAAAAAATGGGTATTACTATTCATAACGGCTAGTTTATATAATATTTTAATAACATATCATTGTTTAGTGAAACTCGGTATTGCTTACAACACACGCTATCGTGGAAGGTCATGATTGCATGTAAAGCAAGCCAAGTCAGGGTTGCGTGTAGTGAAAGATTCCTTTGTTGTTGTGTATAATATAATCCAACCATATTTCATTTATAAACTGAATATATATATATATATATACACACACTCAATGTTGCAAACTTGAAATTTTGTGTAACACGATCCAAGAATAGTGTTGCGTATACTACAAGCTAATACGATGTTTCATATAGCGCAAGATAATATTGGTGTAGCATACAACACAAGACATCAAATAAATCAAAAATCATACTTCTCATAAAATCTCAGGGTGTTACATTCCACCTATAAGAGATGTAGAATTTATGAATGAATCCATTTGGAGACTAGTATTATTTCCCTTACATATTATTGGATGGCACCACAGAGTTACGAAAATTAAAAGTGAAGTTGGAAGAGCTAAAAATAAAAGGGTACCTTTGGCCTATAATTTCTCGGTCATTAGTACCAGTCTTGTTTTTCCAAAATGTGGGTGAGACTATTTGGTTGTGTGTGAATTATTATAAGCTTAACCAAGTTATGATAAATAATTGGTATCCACTTCCATGAATTAATGATCTGTTAGATCAATTGAGGGGTTCCCAGTGGTTCTAAAAGATTGATTTATTCCTAGGATATCACCAATTGTGAGTTCCTAAGGAGGATATTCCAAAAATATATCTTAGAAGTAGATATGGCCATTAGAAGTATGTATTCATGACTTTCAATTTTAAAAATTCACCAGCAGTCTTTATAGAATAAATAAATAATATATTTCATAGATATATAGTTTCTGTTTTGATGGTGTTTGTAGATGCCATATTGGTGTATTCAAGGATAAAGATTGAGCATGATCATCACTTGGTGACAATGTTGGGAATCTTGAGGGATCATCAGTTGTATTCCAAATTATCAATGTTTGATTTTTGGATATAATTGGTATGTTTCCTTGTCCATGTAATCTATGAAATAGGTATTTTTTGTGGATTGGGAAAAGAAAGAGACTATTATCTCTTAGAAACTGCTAAAGAATGTCTTCAAGATACGTAGTTTCCTTAGTCTAGAAAGTTATTACCAATGTTTTATTTGTGATTTTTAACAACTAGTTTCACCTATGATAGATTTTAAAAGGAAAAATGTTCTATTCCAATAGAGTGAGTAATTTCATAAGTAATTTCAATAGTTTAAATTTATCCTTACATCAACACCAATCTTGATAATTCCAGAATCCAGACAAGGGTACGTGGTGTATTGTGATATTTTAAGATCTAGGTTGGGATGTGTTCTCATGTAGGGATATCATGTTATTTCTTATGTCTTAAGGCAGTTATGGTTTCATGATAAGTAATACCCAACACATGATTTGGAGTTAGATCTAGTAGTCCATGCTTTGAAGACTTGGAATCATTACTTATTCTGTGACAAATTTAAGGTATTTACAGATCATAAAAGCTTGAAACATATTTTATCACTAAGATATTTAAATATGAGACACAATATATGGATGGAGTGTTTCTAAATGTTGACATAGAATTGATGTATAAAATGGGTAAAGGAACTTTGACGGTAGATGGATTAAGAAGAAAGAATTATTCTTATTTGAAAAAATAATATTGATATCATTGGTAGTTAAAGTCGGTGATTGATGACATACAATTGAAATGTGATGACTGAGGTGAATTTGAGATTTTCTTTCCAATTTTTTTCATTCCTAATTTAGTGGTTATGGTTAAAGAGGCAAAGACATATGATTCAAAATGTATTGCTATGAGATTAAAACTCACTAGTAGGGAGACCATTGAGGGATGGGAACTAGATGATAGTTAAATTTTTAGTTTTGAAATCAGATGGTCATAGATTTTGCTTGGAAGGAACAACTTCTTCATGCTTACCACCATTAGAGATGGTATGTTCATACTAGAATACAAAATATTTATATTGCATTGAAAGTAGAGTTTTGGTGGGTTAGTATGAAAAGAAAGGTGGTTGAGTTTGTTTTGAGATTCTTAACTTGTCAGCAAGCTAAGGCAGAGCATCAGTGACTAACATGTATATTGCAGTCTTTAACTATTCCTACTTGGAAATAAGAGAAAATAGTTGTGGATTTTATAATAGGTCTCCCAAGAATAGTTTGAAAACATGATGAAATACGGGAGACAGTGGATTGACTCACAATGTTAACCCATTTCATCCCTATTTGTGAATCTCAAACAGTGGTGGAATTGTCAAAAATATTTATACAAGAAGTGGTAAAAAGGCATGGAGTACCAGTTTCAATAGTATCATACATAGATCTGTTGTTTACATCTCATTTTTGGAAATACTTACAGAAATTCCTTAGAACTAAGTTGATGGTGAGTATGATGTATCATCCTCAGATGGATGGAAAATCCTAGAGGATTATATAAATGTTGGAATAGATATTGTGGGATTGTGTAATTTATTTTTTGGCTCATGGTAAGAGAACATACCATTAGTGGCGTTCCTGTATAATAATAGTTATCAGGACTCAATACATATAACTAATTTTGAAGCATTATTTGAGAATCCTTGTCATTATCTAATTTTTTTGGTGGAAACATGTGAGACTTCACTAGTTGATCCAAGCATTTCCCAAAATAAAATATAAAAGATTCATTTAATCAAGAATATAATGTAGATGATTAGAGTCATTTGAAATTATATGTAGATCATCTTCGACAACCATTGTCATTTGAGGTGAGTGATCATGTCTTATTTAGAATCTATCTAAGGCATGGGCATCATTGTTTTGGAAAGTATGGTAGGTTATCTCCTAGACACATATGCCCTTTTGATATACTTGAATGAGTTGGTGAGGTGAAATATCAGTTGGATTTTACCCCATGGTTCAATGAAGTACATAATGTGTTCCATGTATCTTAGTTGAAAAAGTATTATCCGGATTCTAACCATATTATTTGATGGGATCATGTTGACCTAGATCCATATGCTTCATTGTTAAATGCAGTAGTACAAATTGTGGATAGAAAAGAGAAAGTCTTGTGTGGGAAAAAATTGTTCTAGTGCAGATTTTTTGGAAACATGGTTGGATTCAGGAAGAAACTTGGGAACGGGAGAAGTAAATGGTCAAGTAATGTCCTGAAAATTTTTAGGTAGATGGTGGTTTTCTACTTTCTAGGGATATAAAGGCTGATGTTGGTGAGAACTTGGCACCCCCAATTTAAATTAAGTAACCCTTTATTTATTCTTTTAAAGTATGTAAAGTTTTTGGGTGAAGTTTGGGAGGGTTTAGAAGAATTTTGGAAAGTTTTTGGGAGATTTTATAGAGGTTTTTGGTTTGATCATGGTTAGTAGAAACTATGTAACTCATATTGGAATCCATGTAAGGTAAAATAGGGGCTTCTGGATAGGGAGGCGATTAGGTGCACGATTTTTCTTAACTATGAAGACACCCTAGGAGTAACCATGAAAAGTGTAACAAAGGGGAAAACACAGTTGGCGAATGATTTGTCTAACCATGTGAGACAAACATGTGAGGTGCTCCTTGAGTTAGGTGATGGCGCATAGTTTTCCTATCCGTGTGAGATAACCATGAATGTTTAGAGGTTAGATCCTTAAGAAGTGGATCTAAATTGGTTTTAGCCAAAATCCCCTCATTCTTCCTCCATATCAACCCAAAGTTATTTTTTATTTATCCCAAAGGCTATGAAGACATTCCCCTTTGACCTGAGAGTGATCTAATGGAAAATCATGGTGTGATGAAGCTCGATTACCTTGGTAAGTCTCCATTTTTAATTATTTTTCTTATATCTACTTCTCTTCCCTACCTTGGATTCATAGATTTCGTCCATTGGGGATAGATCTATGATATTTGTTTCCAATCATGATGTGATTTGGCTATGTTTATGTTAGGGAATATGATCAAAGGAAGATTTTTTTTTTCTTTTCAACCTAGTTTTGTGATGTTTTGTGCCTTTATTCATTTTCACCATAACTCCTGAGGTTGGTGGATTCAATATTGACTCCTCTTATTAAAAATTGTTGGATTATTTTAATGTTCATTTAATTAATTGAAATTTATTGTGATTTTTTGTGAAAATCTTGGTATAAAACCTCTTTAGTGATGGTTTTTAGAATTGTGGAATTGTTGTGCAAAGTGATTGTTGAATGATTTTAAAATGATGATTTTTTTGGTTTGATTTATGGAAAAATGTTTTGTGGGAGGTTTTTCAATAAATTTTAATTTTATTGAAAGGGTTTCGGCATAATTGGTTTTGGAATCAGTTTGGCATAATTGGTTGGTGTGTGTTCATTTTCATTGATATGACCCTGTGGAAGCATTGTGTGCCATTAGGTAACTGGTATATGGTTACGTTGTGATGAATTTATAGATCGATGAGTGACTACTCATGAGTATGGAACTATCACCTGGTCATTCATGTGTGTATATGTAGATATTTGAATATGTGAAATATAATTGATTATGCCAAAAATTGTGAAATTGTTCAAAGAATTGTTTGTCACTTTCTTTAAAAACTATTTTAGCATGGAAAAATATTTGGTTCAAAATTTCCTTGGCTTGATATAAAATATTGTAAAGTGTTATATATATATTTTTTATATAAATTTTCTAACATGTTCTATTCTAGTGGTGTGAGTAGGGAATTCATTTTTGGAAATCCTATTGAGTTTCATTATTCACCCCCAACTTTGGAACTTTGGCGGTTTTGTATACTTTGTTTATTGAGATGTAGGTAAAGGGAAAGTATGGAAATTATTTATTGATTTCTCATGATACTTAGTCTTTGATTTTGGATTTATATCTCGAAGTATGTTGGAATTAAAGAGTTGGTGTCTCTAGAGTCTCTTGATCTTTTTATGATTTTCTTTCGCTTTGTAGTTAATGTTGATCTTAGTTTCTGCATGGTAATTTGATATAGATTTTTTGATTTGTTATAAATTTAGTTTCTTAAAATTATTATCATGAATTATATAGTGGTTTTTGTTATGGTGTTTTTTGTTGGGGATGTTTTATTTCTAAAGATAAAATCTTCCCCTAATTATATTGAATCCCTTGGAATTTATTTCCATCCTTTAGCATCTTCGGGATATCACCTAAGGCCAAGTAATAATTCCACCTCAACTCAATACAATGATTATAGATGGGATTTTAAATTAAATATCCCATATCACATCACAATTCCATTATGTTTTCATGAAACTAATCATATAATCCATTTTTACGACATCTCATTTCTGTATTAAAATATGAAAAGGATGAAAAATCCCCCTAGTTCATTGATGTTACACTTATATTTTATAATAAGTAAATCATAAAGAGACATAATTTATTAATTTCTACTTCATCCTATCCCACTAGAACATATTTCTATCATAATGTTGCATATTCACCACTTTAGGATGAATAGACTAACTGGATTTATAGAATACACCCATACCATCTCTCCTCAAACTCAAAATAACCACCACTTTATCTCAAAAGTAGAGTGTAAATTCTACCACTATAGACAATCATTTCATGGTATCCCCACCACTAAAGTAATAAATATTCTTTTTACACTCATCATAAATCTTTGTTTCCTATTTTACTTATCCCACAAGAATAAAAGTGATTTCATTCAATATAACATCATTTCACTTCCATATTCAAATTCTTATAGATAAAAAATTTCCATCAATCCATTCAACTACCACTAATTTTTTTATTCTTTCTCTACTTAAGAATTTTAAATTAAGGTATCTAACTCAATATTATCCATCCATCATGTAAATGGTAACTCAAAATCAAAGGTCAAAAGATACTATACCCATATTTGTTGTATTATGTTCATATTATACAAAGATAATATGGTCAATATACTCTTGTGATTTGAATACACTATGAACCTCTTACTAAACAAAATAATTTTCTATCTCTTCAATTAATTGAAATTTTTTTCCAACTCTATGTCATGCTTTATAAATTTCTTCAAATGTGGTCGTAACTTCCTTGATCTATATGCGACCCTATTTTCCACTTACATGAGAAAATTACCATGTTAGGTTCTAAACATATAGAAATACATGTAAAAACCTTCACCAGACTTAGGAAAGATCCACACTAGCATAAATTTCAGCCTTTTCTTAAAATAAACAAAATATCATTTTCGATTATCATTCCACTCAAACTTCATAAATTTCCAATTCAACACCGTAATCCAAGACACAATATTTGAAATGTATTGAATGAAGCATCATTAGTATCCTTTAAATCTAAGGAAAATTTGAAGCTGATATAAATTTTTGTTTCACTCCCAAGATATCACAACCATTAATTTCTTTGAGTCCATTGAGAAACCCACCTCATAAAACAATGTGCCCCAAATAAATTCACTTCTCACATACAAAATTTTAATTTAGATAATTATTCATTTAACATGTAATATTACAAAATCTTTTATAAAGTCATTAAATTATTCTTATGACCCTCCATTAATCTAGAGTAAATAAAAACTACACTAAAAAATGCCGTGATGAATGATCCGATGTATTTATTTAAGATACGATTTATCGAGGGAATAAAAACAAATAAATTAGTTACTCTAAAAAATAACACCATGAACTCATAATTTCTACACCTTATTCTAAATTTTATATTAAAAATGTTTGAGTCCTTCACCCACAATTGGGTACATCTCAATTGAAAATAAATCTTCAAAAACCACTTATCTCCCTTCAACCGGTTGAATAGATACTTGATTTTAGATATAGTGAATTTATTCTCCAATATATCCGGATTTAGTTTCTGATATTCAATAAACAATCACAAGTTATATCCAGAATTCATAGAAAATATTATCAGAGATACCCAAGGTGAAACTATTATTCAAATAAATCCCCTTCCATTTAAATCCACCAAATTTTTCTTTAACTCTCATAAGATCTTTAAGTTAAATTTTATATCAAATTAATGAAATAAAATTCGTACCTAACATTAAATTAGAAGAAAAATACACCTTTATTTCTAGTGGAGGATTAAATAAATATTCTATAAACAAATACAAGACATAATTCACCACTTATTATAACTTAAATAAATCTTTGAATTCTTTAGATCCAAGAACCACCCTACTTATATAAATGTTAAATACCAAAAGGATTTAGTAATAAATTTATCACGGTAAGAACAGATATCCAACTCATATTAAATTGTGCGAACAATTCTATTACATGAAGTAAAGGAAACATTTAGATCATAGAAGTTGAAATGGTCATTGAACTCCACTACCCAGTCTATCATGATTATGACATAGTTCATGTCCATATCCAATACTAAGAATCCCTATAATATTTCTAAATTAGTGATCAGAATGGAACTAGATGGAAACCTAAACTTTCACTCTATATTTTCCTTAAGAGGTTTTACAATATTCAAATAATATCAAATTAAATTCACATTTAAATTCAACGGATATATTAAATTTTCTTTCATGAATAATTATATTCACCTATATCAAGCATAGAATATACCATATAAGAAGAAATAATTAGAGTACCTATTACCATTATTACTCCCACCTCAGACTCTTTTAACACATTTTTCATAATAAACAACAATCCCTAAATTTTATAATACTCACCCTAAAAAAGATTTACACCAGTATATTCTTATGACGTAGATCCAGCCTACTTTGACTTCCCTATAGACATTCTTGATCCCTACTTCTAGTTGAAACCTCTGACAATATCACCTATAAAATTAATATTTTAGAAGATATTCAAATTCCTATACTTACCACACATATGAAACATACTAGGATATTTAGGTGTTATGTGGTACCACAATGGTAACACCCAAGATTAATACTCCCTATAGAAGAACTTTAATGTTTTAAATTCATCTTGCTTCCTCCCTACTAAGAAACATATCACTTACTCTTAAAACCTCTAGAAAAATGATTACCATACTTAGGTTGGGGATGAATAGAATTTATAAATTTCAAATCTATTAGTCTAGCCTCAATAATAAATATGTTATTTTTCTCCACCACATAGGTAGATAAATTAAGTAGGATCTCCATCTACTAGATCATAGTTCGAAAAGTAATCCTAAACATTCATGCCTTAATACTATCATTAATGATCAAATATAGTGAAAAAATAAAAAATTTCACAGAGAGTGCAACATCCTCAAACACTATAATGTTCTCCAGATCCATCTTATTAAATTATCAATATTTCCTTGGCTTTATATTTTTTTTAGAATTACTAACTAAATATTTAATATCCAACCCATGTCATATCCATATCCAACATCCCTATAATATCCATCTATCTCCACTTATGAGATTCTCACTCAAATATTTAATTAAAAAACTCCACCGTTGACGTCTCAATGGTATAAGGAAACATTATGATTCAATTGATCCAATTTTAAAAATACTTAGCTTCTCTCAGTACTTCTCTTCTCTTAAAGATATGAGGATTATTATTCTAGAAATATGAAGCATGATCCATATCTTTAGACCACTCTTGATCTACACCCCATTAAAGAATCTGATTCATTAAACCCAAATATTTTAGGAAAAATCTCAATGTTCCTAGTTCTTTCCTCACATGCATGATCACCTCCAACATTCCTAGACACTTCCTTATAAAGATGATCTCTATAAAAAGGGGTCTATATTACACTATATATAAAAAAAAGTTACACAAATAAATACATATAAATTACTTTTGAAATAACAATAAAACCAAAAACAAAGGATCTCAATTATATATATATATGTGGTTTTTAATTAACTATATAGTTATTTATTCATTGTAAAATTTCAAACAGGAATTAATATATAATTTCAACCAAAATCAGTTAAAATCAAAAAAATTTCTATAACCTTTTGAAATTTCCTTTAAAAAGACTTTCAAGATTAAAAACCATTTCTAAAAATCCAATGCACAAACATATCAACCTCACTAATTCTTATCATGATAAATGAATAAACTAACCATCCCAACAAATCAAGGTTATAGAAACCCATAGGGCCTAAAAATAATAGAAAGATTAATTACAACCAATTAACCTACCCAAACACCAAATTAATTCATGACTCATCATAAATAAGTTATCTATGAATTTTTTTATGGGAACCTCTTAATACATAACCACTCTAGTCTCTATGATTACTAGCTCTATGAGGCTTAAAATTTAAATAGATTCTCTGATGTCATTTTATATTGAACCCAACTTTTATCACAAAACCCATGACCCAATATAGGATAAAGATGAGGCTTGATATTTCTTCCACAATCTCTATAGGATGAAAACTATTACAAGGGTTATACACAATCATCGGGGAATGATTAATACTCACATAAATAACTAAATACATGAAAGGATAAATGGAACTTAAAAAAAAACTAAAAACTATTTAATGAAAATCAACTAAACATAATATAGTCGAAGAATAAAATAGAATTATATCAAAACATTGTAACACCCTTACTTTAGTGTAATGGACTCAAACTTTTTAGGTTCATTATGAGTTAATTTTATTTTTAATTCATATTTTTAAGCTATGAATTTATTTTGATATATTAAAGGGGGTTTTAGATGATTTTAAATAGTTTTATAGGTCTTTTAAAGGAACACATTTTTAGCATGTATTTCCCAAACTACGAGGATTATCTATGAAAATGTGAAATCAGAGGCAATAGTTTATGGGTTAGCACACAATTAAGGAACACTATTTGGAAAACCATGTGGAATAAACTTCCAAACAATATGGTAAGCTCAAGATTACAAAAAAATAGTTGGAATATGTTTGAAAATACCATGTGACAGAACCATAAGGATTTTCTAGAATCCCACGAAGGGTGAATGGTTGGTGCAAAATTTTTTATAACCGTGTGACCAAACCATGAAAACCTAATATTAATGATCATAATTTCTAATTAATGACTATTTATGGTCTCTTTTGACCCATTATTCTTCATATAATAATCTATTTTTATTTTTGATACTCCTCTAGCCTCCCCTAATGGTTCTTCTACTCTAAAGCTAGATTCTAGCTTATCCAAATGTGTTGAAGATCAAGAATTGAGGTGTGTGACCCCAAAAACTTAGTGCTTTGGGTTTATCCTTGATTGGAATAATTTATATTGAGACCATTAATATATATTTCATAAATATTCTTGATATTTTTATTCCAATATCAATTAATAACATATTCTCTAATTGTTGATAGAACAATGGGGGATTTTGAATGGTCACTGACAATCCCTTCTGAATGTAGTGAGATTACTCAATAATGATGGATGTTTATTGGTAAGTATTCTTAGATTGATCATCTTGTGACTCTAATTTTATTTAATATATTCTGGAATATCTTTTATATTGATGTATTTATAGAGGATCAATGTTTGTTAGCTAGTCTTAAGTTTATATACTAGAATTAGCGAGGAATTCAGGATCTATTCTTGAAATAATAATTGTTCTAGTGAATTGGTGAACTCTTTTACAACATAACTAAAAATTAGTTATTTTGGTGGGATCCTTAAGGAATTTTATTCTAGAACTGTCCTTTATGATGTGGAAGCTTACTGGGTCTCCTTTTTAGAACCACTTTCTTGATAAATAATTAACCGAGTTAGGATTCCTTAATATGAGATCTCATTATCCATGGGAGTGACATATGATTTGATATTTATTACATTGAAAATCCTTGGATTAATTCATCAAAAACCTCAAGGTGGGAACTTTATTATTATTTGGGTCGCTCATATACACTTGTTTCCTTGGTATGATTCTTATGATGGATTTTCTTGTTTACTATGCCTGATAGATATCACATGTGGATGTTTTAATAACCAATGAGACCCAATTATGATTTTGATTAAAAGAATAATATTTTATACTTTTGAACATGTTTTATGTTGATAACATCTATTTCATATTGATACTATATTTTCATAGTGATATCCTGTTCATTTCCTTGTATGATCTACAATGCTATGCGTGTTACCATGCCTTGGAGGTTTGTTCTTGGTACTAGGGATAGGTAGAACATCATGTTATGGTAACTCCTTTAAAGGGGAGTGTTAATAGTTGTGAAAATAGTGTTTATGAACCCAAGCACAAGGTAGGGGAATGAAATTTTAGATGCCTTACCCATGGAAGCAAAATTAGTGGCATGATGGCATGAAGGCCTGAATCGAGGCATAGAAAAAGCACAATGTCCTGGAGCACTAAACCATAATGGAGCTAGGATATGAGAGTCTAGGGGACTAATCTAACTCAATGAATTTTTACTCTAGTGAGACATGATTACAATCCTTTTTACTATTTCTTAATCTTTTTTGACTATCAAGGATTATCCTTCCAACATAAAGGAAAATCAAGTATGACTGGAGATCATGATGGATTGGTTAGCACATGGGTGCTTGGTATATGATTTTTATGGGTTATTTCACATTTATTATCATCAGGGAATGCACCTATTATACCTATGAAAACTTTTTAAGGACACATTGGTTGTTTTTAACTAGGATTTATTTCAAATACCTTACAAGGGAATCTCAATGCAGATATAGAATTTATGTATAGGGAATGGGTCCATTGAAAAAATTGAGTCAAAGAGAATAAAGTTGGGAGAGGTACCAACATCTACTCTAGGGGATTACCAAATTTTATTTATTTTTTTACTTGAAATATTTATAATCTATTGGATTTCCATGATAGGAGCTCAATATTCTTATTTCCTTATATAAATTGTATGTCATTTGTTATTACATTTTATATTTAGTCTTCCACTACATAATCTCATGGTTATATTTTTATATTATATATTAAATATTTTTTAAATGATATGATATCGAGGGTATAGTCTCCCTATTGATGGTGTTTAGACCCTCACTTCAATTATATAGCCTCTTGAGTATAAGGAGGCACACATGAGGTCTTGTGGTTCTTCAGTTTGGACATGGTGGTTCTAGTTGGGGAGTTAAAAAATGGTATCAGGAATAGTTTTTCTTCTTTAATTTTAAACAACCTAGGACATGGTAGAAAGGATATACGTTGTGTGAGACTCAGGTAGGTAAGTTTCTATGTTCTTGACTAGATCATATGTAAAAGACCTCTGTTTTACCATTGACATGATTCCAAATATTGTTTTATGGTATGTGGCAAAATTCATGCATCATGACTAGTCACATAGGATCATATTCCATATGTTTACCTACTATGTGTGGTATATTACTTACTTAATTTAATTCCTTTATTAGTGGTATCTATTATAGATATACATGTTTTCTTTTATTTATTTATATATCTATTTTCCATGATATTGTATAAAATCAATGGCATCATTAATTAGTTGAACATGAGAAAGCTGTTAAGTTTTGTATATATATGAATATGACTAACGTGTAGGGATAAAGACCATGGATAGTACAAGGAGGGATATACCTTGGGTTATTATTAGAATACTAGGAGAAACCTTATATTATCCCATAGTCTCATTAGGATACATCCTAAAAACTATGGTTTATCTACATCTTTCATTCATATTTTAGAAGATTCTACCCTAATGGAGACTTATGGGAACACCTGATGATAAGGGCCGAGATACTCCCTCTAGGGAGGATGTCTCCATTCCACCACCTATTTTTCAAGAGAGTTATATAGTGAATACTATCATACCCACTTCGGTGGCATAAGCACTAGGTCCACCTTATCAGAGAGTTCTTCCTCTTGTTCCTATCCATGATAGAGTTCCACTAAGGTCCATGGTTAACTACGACAGAGACATATAGATCTATTATCCACCATCCTTTCTATGAAATGGAGAACCAAAAGATGTAGAGTATTTTATAGAAATCATCGAGGGTGTCTTTGAACTCATTGAGACAACTGAGTAAAGGAAGGTGGTGCAGGAAAAATTCATGCTATAGGGACCCACTAAGAGGTGATGGGGCATGATGGTACAAGCTAGAAAACATGAGGGTATCACATAGGAGGCCTTGAAGGAACCATCATTTGGGGAATTATTTCATAATATAATGAACCTAGACTGATCATAAGAGTTTATAGATCTATAATACGAGTCAATGATGGTATCCACATACTCCATTCATTTCACTGAGATACTTTTGTTTAATATTATATTGGCTGAGAATGAGGAATATAAGGCTAGGAAAATCAAAACTAGTCTTCATCCTGACATTGGGTTATTGGTTATGAACTTTTACCTAGTGATATACCTAGAAGTTCTATATAAGGCCTTAACTATAGAGAAGGGATTGGGATAAGATCAATTAGTTAACCTTATTTCACCCTTTTGGTCTTAGGCTGGTGGACCTCCTACTACTATGATGAGTTCCTCTTATGATAGTATGAATAAGAAGACTAGGGACATGAAACAAGGTATTGGTATAAAGGTGGATAAAATTTTGGCTTCTTTAGTTCCCTTGAGAGAAGATCTACAATGTTTCAATTTTGAAAAAAATTAGATATTATTATAGGGTTTGTAAAACAACACAAATCAAGTGTCGATAATGTGAAAGAAAGAGGTATCTTAATCAATTCTTATATTGATATTTGATGTTATGTTTTATAGAGATTGAGGCAGACATGGATAGGGTGCCATGGGTCCAGCTATGATCTGCATCACTAGGCTTAGATGATTGCGACATAAGAAATTAAAGTAACTTTGGGATAAGGTCACAGGGAAAAGGAATCCCATTTTATGTAGAGGATCAAGAATTAGTGGGTAGTGGTGAAGGATTATCTACTGTTCAATGTATAGTATTTATCAGTTTTACCTTATCTATTACATTACTTGATATTAGTTCTTTCCATTGATTTATTTCTACACAGGTTATCACTATACTTGAATTACTAGTAAAGTTTTCTTCTGATTTTATTTCCTTGATACATCATTGGGAACAAAAATTTAATGTCTTTAGAAATGCCTAGAGTGTTTTATAGTTTGTTTAGTTATGGATATCTATTATACATAATGATTCTAGAGATGACGACCTTTAATGTGATTCTTATCATGGATCAAATTCCCAGTTTCTAAGCTCATAATATTTTTATTAGAGATGGGTATCTTTTTATTTTTCTAAGGGAGTGAATCTAATAATGATCAATGAGTGGGAGTTGGGAGAAGGTAGAGAGGGTTTAGAAATGAGATAGTTTAGAATGACCACTAATTAGATTTTAGGATTGGATATTTTAGTAGGATTGGCGAAAAACCCCTCATCTTTTCCTCTATTTGTGGATATCCATTAGAATATCTTTCTAGACAACTTCAGAAGACATCCCCATAATAGAGGATTGAAATTTGAGATGGAGCTCATGATAGGTGTGAAAATAATTTTGATACCCCCTTATATTATGGTGTCAGTCATGTTAAGGGATGTTAATGTTCATCTCTAGAACTTAGTAAATAGGGGAATTAATAGGATATGTACTTCCATGTGGGGTGAACCTATGTTGTTATCTAAAAATTAGGATGATAATATTGGGATCTTCATAGATTTAAAGAAGATAAATTAGGTGACGGTGAATAATAAATAGACTTTTCCAAGGATCAGTTACCTTTTTGATCAGTTATAGGGAGCCTGATGCTTTTACAAGACTGATATTCAATTAGGCTATCACCAGATGCTATTTATAGAGGATAACATCTCAAATAATATGTTTTAGAGAATTTATGGGCTGAAAGAGTACATGGTGATGTTTTTCGGACTAAATAATGAACCAAAATTGTCCATGGATCTCATGAAAAAGGTCTTCTGCCCATATCTTGACTCACTCATTAGGGTGTTTATTGAAAACATCTTCATCTAATCATCTACACTACATAAAAATGATAGAAATCTCAAGATACTCCTAATAAAACTTAGAAAACATGAGTTTTATGACAAATAGTTAAAGTATCTCTTTTCGATTTAGGAGTCATAATTTTTTATTTATGTGGTTTATAAAATAGGTGTGATGCTGAAGTTGATTCCGAGGGGGAGTATGGTGGGCTCTTCCGTCTTGAAGATGTTGGAATTGTGAAGGTGGCATTTTTGGATTGCGGTGGATCTGATCGTGGTTCGAGGTGGATTTTGGCGGACTTCTTGAAATTTGAATGTGGAATTTTTGGTTGAATGGGTTTGTGATTTTGGAACTGTTCGGCCCTTTGTACTCTTTTTCTTTTTTTTTAATAAATGGTCAGGGGATTTTTCCCCCTGACAGACTTTCCTGGTTTATAAAATAGGTATATCCCTGGAATTAGAGAAATTTTAGGTAGTTATTCCCTATACAAATCCATGAAACATGTTCAATATCTAGATATTTTTGGGTTTAGAGGGTTACTATCAGTGTTTTATCCAAGACAAAACCCAATTATGAAAACCCATGACTATATTAATGAATAATGAGGTGGGTGGTTAATAAATTCTGAATAATATTTCTTGAAATCAAGAGGAGGTCGAATATGGATCCATTATCAACACTTTTAGAGTTAGGGATTGTTATTCCTTATATTATGATTCATAATTTTTTTTCTAAGAAGTATTTATTCAAAAGGATTTGATTATAGCTTATGGTTCACATCAACTATAACCCCTTGAATTAAACTATCTAAACCATGACTTAGAGCAGGTAGCTATTTTACAGGATTTTAAATATTAGATAGAATATATATTCAATAATAGGTTTGTTTTCTATATGAATCAAAAGATCCTCCACTATATTTTCACACAACAGAATCCCAATTTTAGGTAGAGGTTCTAGGTATGATACTTGTAAATGTTCGATTTTAAGATAGAATATCCATTAAGTAACAGTAACACCTTTATAAATTCTCTTAGATGCAAGATGATGGTAGATTAGGATCTTGGTGAATGAGTTTTGGATGAATAATAGAGCTACATAATCTTTTTAACCAATTGGAGGATGGATTCTTCATAGGATTAGGGATAAATGAAATATTCTCCATTTATGGTCGCATATTATTTAGTATATTGAGTAATGGATGGATTGAAGACTTATCCAGAGCATTCTATGATGTGAGAATATCTAGAAGTTAGTGAACTAATACTCGAGGTGTTGTTGGACATCGATTATGTGATCCTTGTACATGTAAGAGTTTTATTCTATGGTTTTATCAAGGAAGTGTTAATGAGAGACTTATATAATTCTAAGTGGTAGGTACATACTAGATTGAGAAATATGCACCATGAATTTATGATTTAGTTTTAGTGTCTAGGGATGAAGAAGGATATTGTTATATTTTTTCCAGAAGCCTCACTTGATGGATAATTAAGTTCAAGAACCAACATCCTGGTGGTTTACTATAGCCACTTCCTATGACCTTATGGAAGTGGTTAGATTTTATGTTAGACTTTGTGATAAAGTTTCCCATGAACCCGAGAATATGTGACACTGTTTGTTTGATTTTTTGTTGTCTAATAAAAGTTTATTATTTCTTAAAGATTTGTGAGTCTCACTCAATAGATGAGTTTGAAAGGCTATATATCTGTGAGATTCTAATCTTACCTGTAGTTCCCTTAAGAGTCATATCTAATAGAGATATACATCCTACATCATGATTTTTTTTGGGAATGCAGAAGGCCATAGGGACTCAATTAAGATTGAGCAAAATGTACCATCCTTAGAAAGATGAATAGTTAGAGTGGATGATCCATATATTGGGGGATATGATTTGGGATTGAGTCCTAGACATCGATGGAGTATAGTAAGATCACCTGGGTTTGTTTGAGTTCACATACAAAAAATAGTAGCTTAGATTAAAATTAGAATCCACCATATGAATATCTCTATGGTTGGATATTTTATTCACAAAATTGGTGGAATGAGAGAGGTGAGGTAGTAGTTTTAGAACCCAATATAGTACAGGAGACCTCTAAGTGAGTAAAACTAATTTAGAATATGTTGATAACAAATTATATCTAGAATAAGTCTTATTCCAATAATCAGAAGAGACCTTTGGAGTTTTATACATGAGACATATTTTTTCTAAGAGTGACAGCTCTGTTAGGCCATCAAAGTTTGGGGAAGAAAGGGAGGCTAGGGTTACACAAATTTTGACCCTTATTGATCCCTGAATGAATCAGGAAAATAGTGTATTATCTAAATCTAACTTCTCTATACCAAGGTATGTATGATGTGTTTCAAATGTTTCATCTTTGGAGTTACATGACCAATCCTACACATTTCATAGAATAAAAGGATATTGAGCTTGATTCTAGCTCATTATATGATGAACAACCAGTTAAAATTGTAAATAGGAGTGAGAAATTACTTCAAGGTAAGATAGTACCAATTTTTCAAATCCTATGGTTCTATAGATGAATTCATGTGGAGACTTGGGATTGGGAGGAAGATTTTTGAGCTTAGTGTCCTGAGTTGTTTGAATAGGAAACCTAGTCACACTTCTCAGGGATGATAAGTCTTTAGAGAGAGAATTTAATTGAATTGTATTTTTTTGATGATTTAGAAGTTTATTTTTGCCCTAAATCATATGTTTTTTAGATATGAAATGATTAGTTTATATTCAAGTAATTTTCATATGATTTTTGAGAGTTTTGGAGGTTTTTTAATGGTGTATGGTTTGAGTATAGTTTTCCCAAACAATGCAGATTCCTTAGAAAACGAATAGGTTGGAGGTAATGGATCAAGGGGTTGCACATGGTTAAGGAAAATGGTTTGAAAAATCATGAGACCTATACTAGAATACCATGTGTTTAGCCCCATATGACAACATCATGGTTGGTTCACAGTTAAATAGTATGTGTGACCAAACCATGTAAATTTTCTAGAATCCCACAAAGGGTGAACGATTGGAACAAAACTTATCTAACCATGTGACCAAACTATGTACACATGAAATTAATGATCCAAATTTCTCTATAATTACTAATTTTGGCCTATTTTGAGTAGTTATTTTTTATATATACACCTATTCTATTTTCTAATACTTCTCTAGCCTCCCTTAATGAATTCCACTCCTATAAAGATTGATTCCAGAAAATACAAGTGGGTTAAAGATCTATAATTGAGTTATATGATACAAACCCCCCATTTTCAATATTTTCACTAATATTACTCTATTATATTGATATGATTCATAGATCTAGTATTCCGATTCTTGATCTATGAGTTATAATTCCAACTTAGGACATATTATTTAATCATTGATAGAACAATGGTGGATTTTGATGTGACAAAGATAACCCATTTTCACTAAATTGAGATTCCTTGTGAACAATATACATTTCTAGCTAATTCATCATAAATTGATAACCTTAAGACTCTTATTTTCTGAAATATCATCTGAAATATCTCTTAAATTAATGGATTGATGGTGGATTAATTTTTATTAGCTAGAATAGAATTTATCTTATGTAATTGAAACAAAATTAATGATCTATTCTAGAATTGACAACAAATCTGGTGAACATGTGACCTATCCTTCAACAAACATCAAAATTACTGTCATTGATGGAATCCTTAATCCATGCGATTCTAGAAACAACCTTTATGATGTGTATCCTTACTGATTCTCCTTTATAAAACTTTTTTCTTGATAAATCAGAACTCAAGTTAGGAATCCTTGAATTGTGAGATTATTATTCATGGTTTTTCTATGTGAATCAATATTAATTACCTTTAAAAACCATGGATTACTTCATAAAAAACCTTCAAGTAGTAATTTATTTTACATTTGGGTCTCTATTATAGATTTTGTTCCCTTGGTATGATTATTGTGATGTATTTTCTTGTTTACCATGATTGATAAATATCTAATGTGGGTGTATGCATAACCTATGAGACCCATTTATGATGTTTATTCCTAGAGTATTATTATATATTTTTGATCATTTTATATGTTGATAACATGTATTACATGTTTCTAATATATTCTCATGAGGATATTCTATGCGCTACCTTATCTTCTATGTGTGTTACCATGCCTTGGAGGGTTTTTCATCATACTCGAAATAGGTGGACCATAGTGTTATTGTTATTTATTAGAGGGGGAGTGCACATGATTTGGGATGATGGTGATGATGGAATTGAGAAAATGGTTGGAACATGAAATCATGGAGGCTTGAACCAAGGTATAGATAGGGTATGATGACCTAGAAGTGTAACTCGTGATGGAGTTGGGATACGAAGGTTTGTGGGTGTAACAACCCAAAATTTTATAAATAAAATATTCCTTTTGATTTAATTAAAATTTTTATGGTTATATTAATCACATGAAATTATTTTATTATATCAAAATATATTTAAATGACTGTTAAGTATCACTACCATTTATAATATTGTTGTCGAACAGTGATCACATGACTAGTATAAATATGGGGTTTTAATAAATCCATTTGGCTCAGATAAAAGAAGTGATGAAGTCAACTAATAGGATCATACCCTATGAAGCCCATTTATTAGAGATTAAAAGGGAGATATAATTTATGGGATTTGTCCTAGACCAAGACCATGGTGAAATCTGACAACTTTAGCATGAGAAGAATCGTTTAAGGTAAAAATTCAAGCTCATCGAGATCACGACCCAAACCATGTTCACCGAACAACCCCACGAAAGCCCCACCCTCACACACCTTAATTATAAGGATTATTCTAGTGAATTAGAGAGATATGTATCAAGACCCTAGCAATAGAAATATTTACATTATATTTTATAGAATAATGATTATATTTTCATCATATTATTGTTACTTTGCAAATGATTTTTAAAGCACAAACTGTATTTTTGGTTAAAATTAAAATTAAAAAAATAAATTTATTCATTAATGGATTTTTGAAATAAATAATATTTTAATGAAATATTATTATTTAATAATATTTATCAAATATAAATGATCATATAATTTTTATGATGTCAAATGTAATTTTCATAAAGGTTCAAAAAACTGTTATTTGTCAAAAACCCATCAGTTTTAATAAATATTGATTATTATTTTAAAAGTGAAAATTAAAATATTTAGAAAATTATTTAGATATAATTAATATTATTTTTGGAATTAGGAAGTCAAAATTATCTGTTAGTGATTTTTTCATAATTTTATGAGATAATTGGGTAAAAATAAAATACTGTATAAATATACAGTGTGTTTTATGACAACATAATGGACCAATAGTGATGTAATAAATACTATAAAAGGTATAATCGGCCAAATTTATGGTTTTTAATTTAAAATAATGTGATTTTAAGTTTATTTGAAATATTTTATAAAACCTTAATGAATTCTCCATGTCTTATAATGTATTTTAAGACTTTAAAATCATTTCCTTGAAAGTGTGACTCACCTCCACATAAAAAAGAGAAATAATTTATTATATTATGCCCTTATACTTGTAAAATAATTTAATCTACTCAAAATTCCCAAAAACAATGAGACAAAACCATGGTATGGTTTTTGGTTTTGAATATTTTATTTTTTAGAGTCCAAAACCTAAATATTAAAAAAATCCCTCTATTTTCCTATATAAACCCACACAATCTCCCAATTATCTTCACTAAAATTCCTTAAAACATGAAATTAATATTACCCTTTTTATATATAATCCTATAAAGGGGCCACCAATCTCCCAAGAAGCCCCTTTCAAGATTTTGGTGTGACACTCTTAAGGTAAAGGATCCTGTATTTCTCACTGTTATTTAAGAATCTCCTCTATGTTATGCCCTTTTATTTTTTATTCCTAATTATGGGGTATGTTTTCTAAACTCCCCCATACTTCCCTTATTATTTATAAATTATGAGAGACCAATTTCTCTCTCATTAAGACCTCCTAAGAACACTTGTTACCATGCCAAAATTTCACACGAGTTCTTTCCTTTCTCATATTTATCAAAGTTTCTTTACCTTTTTGTTTCATTTTATTTTCAATTACTAATTATGGGGTTTAAATTTATAAATCTCCTTAATTATATTATTATGTATAAATTATGAGATAACCATTTATATCTCATTAATCCCTCCCATGTACACCCGTTACCATGCTGAAATTTGTAAGAATCCTTTCCTTCCTCTTTTTATTCAAGTTTATTTATTATCATATGCCTTATTTTTCTAATTATATATGTGTGGAAAAGTCCTTACATGTACCTATTACTGTCTAATTCATTTAAAAATTATTATATAACCATTTCACCCTCATCGACTGACTTTATAAATTTTTAAGTGACACTATTATACTTCCTAATTGTCACCGTGATTTTCCATGCCAAACCAATTATGTAGTGAATACCATACACATTTACTATCAAGGGTGTTCAATTTTATGCACATATAACTTTTTATTGGGGACTTAAATTTATGTATTATACAATCCTTGATGGTGTAATAAATCACGATGAAGAATGAATCAATTTTTTATGATCAATGTGGAACACTTAAGCATGATAATGAAATGAAAGTGACATGTGTACTAGAATTTATATAGTGATCCAATGCATTGGGTAATGTTTAGTATCATGATAGTTCATGTTGGTATAGAGGTATACCTGATTATTTTATGGGATTTTTTCCACCATGAAGTCTTGGTGGTTTATCCTTGACCTATGTTTATATTGTAGTGTTTTAAGTTGTTGCCACATTTCCCATTTATGATTATCATGCTATATCATGCCTTATTATAAATGTTCCTTTATACCACATTGATATGCCTTGTGTAACATTTATTGTTATATTCACATTATGACTTATTTATTCCCATACTGGGATTTATGGCTCACCCCTTTCTTATGTATTTCTACATGTTTTCCAATGTAGTTTTAAGATCAAGCATGTTAAAGAAGTTTTTAATAAAGATGTTGTAATTCATGTTTAATGTTGTAATACAATATACCTAATTCCCAAACACAATAGAATTATCTATCTTTTGGGTTATCTTAAGTGAAATTTTATTCAATTAAGTCATGTATTAATGTGTAATAAATATAAGGGTTTTTATATTTGGTAATAGAGGAAATGTTTAGTTATTTTGTTTTTGATTTAGATTATAAAACCCTAGTGAAAACCCTTAAGGATAAGAATAAATATAATAAAACATCCATAAATATTGTTAAGTATAGAGTAAGTGGTATATCAAAAAAATATATCCCTGTTTGGATACTACAAGTGGATGTGGTTCTGGAAAATATATACCTAGGGGTAACAACTCTGACAAGATGTTATGGTCTTGACTCTGGGTAATATCATACATGATAATGGGACTTACTACGCACCTGTTTTGACACTCCTGGGGGATATGTTTTGGTAAATTCATAAGCTCATTACAAACAATTATTAAGGGAACAAAAATACTTATAAGAATATATGTTAAACAATTGATCATGGATAGCATAGATTGATTCCTTGAAACTCATATGTTAAAGAAATAAATGTAATTTATAAGTTATATCTTTAATGTCATTGGATTCACTTTTATGTGTTTAATAATTTAAAATTACTCATCTGTACGTCTATATTGGATAAAGTATAACTAGAATAAAAAGCAAAATGTATGGTTATTGTCCATAGTTCTAATAATTCATTTATATCAAAAACGTTTAGTATAAAAATCCAAACACCACCACAAAGCATAGAAGTAGAGATGTTAGTGAAAATAGAAAATGGGGTAATTATTGTATCTAAAGTATATAACTCCCCCTGTCAACGTATGTGGGGTGAGCTTCTTGATGAACCTTTTCATATGTCCCGTGGTGTAATTTGATGCAATTATGGTCATGTGTTGGATTCCCTTATATAGAGCCAATATAAATTACCATGAGAGGGAAATCACTCTCCATATGGAGAATCGAACCTCAATTCTCTACAAGTGCAAGGAGAAGGATGAATCTTATTTATTATAGTCATCTCAAGCATGGAAATTATTTACCTAAGAGAAATCTTATCTAGATCAAATTATTTAGTCTAGGGAATGAACCATCCTCAAAGACATTCATATTTTTAGGGAATTTGATGATGTGTTTCCCAAGTAATTTCTTGGTCTTCCTCCAAGAATGGAGGTTGAATTTTTAATCGAGCTTATAATAGGGTAATTTCCAATATCAAAGACTCTATATAGGATGGATATTGTGGAACTTTAGAAACTAAAGAAACATTTATAGAATAATATGGATAAAAGGTTTATATGCCCAATTGCTTCACCATGGGGTGCATGAGTCCTCTTCACCAAGAAGAAGGATGGGTCAATGCACATTTTAGTTGATTATCGTGAGATAAAAAAGATCATGATAAAGAAAAATCATCCTTTTCCATGAATTTATGACTTGTTTTATCAGCTATGTGGAGAAAAATACTTCTCCAAGGTGGATCTGAGGTCAAGATATTACCATGTGAGGGTGAAGAAGGAGGATATCCCCAAAACTGATTTTCTTATAAGGTACAAGCACTATGAGTTCCTAGTGATGCATTTTAGACTCACTAATGCTCTATAAATATTCATGAACTTGATGAATAGAGTCTTTAGAGATTACCTCGGCAAATTTGTGGTAGTATTTATATATGATATTCTAATATACTCTAAAACCAAGGAGGTGCATGAGGATTATCTAAGAACTATTCTAAAGACCTTGTGAAGGGAGAATCTCTATAAAAAGTAAAACAGGCGTGTGTTTTAGTTGAAATAAGTCTCATTATTAGGGAGTATAATCATAAGAAATGGTATATATGTTGATCCTTCATATACAAAATCAATTGAGGGATTACTGAAGCCAAAATCATGACAGATATTCATATCTTTCTTAGGTTAGCTGGGTATTATCGCTAATTCATGAGAAATTTCTCATGATCATCAAACCCTCACACCAAAATAACTCAGAAGGGAGTCAAGTTTTCTTAGAACTATGAATGTCAAGAAAGTTTCAATGAGTTTAAAAGGAGGCTTATAACCAAACCTCTACTCACACTAACCACAAGTAGAGAGCTTTTTGTGGTATTCAACAATGCTTCAAAGAAGGGAATGGGCTGCGTGTTGATGAAAAATGAAAAAGTCATTATCTATGCTTCAAGGTAGTTGAAAGTTCATGAAAATAACTACCCAACACATTATATGGAGTGGGATGTAGTGATTTTTGTTTTAAAAATTTGGAAGCATTATCTTTATGGGGAGAAGTGTGAAATATCTAGAGATCACAAAAGTATTAAGTATATGTTCACATAGAAAAATCTGAATATATTCCAATGAAGGGGTTGTATCTAATCAAAGACTATGAATGCTCAATCCACTGCCATCCGGGGAAAGATAATAAAGTGAAAGCCACTCTAAGATGAAAGGATCTTGTAATTGTATCATTGATGAGTACTGAGAGGGATCCAATCATCTTATATTGGGAAATGATAGACATGGGAATCATAAAGGAAGAAACATCATCAATCATATCACAAATGATTGATCAATCATATCTTATAGAGAGGTTAAAAGATGATCAAAGAGTTGATGTGAGAATTTATATGAAAGTGGAAGCTATAAAAAAAGGGAAATCCCCAAAGTTCAATGTTAATGATGAAGGTGTTATGAGATTTGGGTTAAGACTAAGTGTACCATAAAATATTTAGTTAAAGAATGAGATGTTGGATGATTCTCTTAGATCAAACTTCTACATCCACCAAGGAAGCACAAAGATGTATTGAGATCTATGAGAACACTATTGGTGAAAAAATATGAATAAGGAGATCATAGAATATACATCAATATTTCTTGTATGTCAGTAAGTGAAAGTAGAGAGGTAAAAATCCAAATGGATGATGATGCAACCATTACCCATACCTATATGAAAATGGGAAAAAATCACCATGGACTTTGTAACTAATCATATAAAGACACCAAGAAGGAATAATGATATATAGGTTGTGGTGGATCATATTACAAAGACTGCACACTTCATTGAAATATGAGAGGATTTATCACTAGATCTATTGCACATATATACATTAGGTAAGTGGTTAGGATGCATGAAGTACCATTATTGATTGTATCCCATCGAGATCCCAGATTCAACTCTATGTTTCGGAAGAGTCCTAAGAATTATTTGAATACTGATCTGAACTTCATCTTGACATATCACCCTCACATTAATACCCAATCTGAGAAGACTATCCAGACACTTGATAAAATTTTGAGAGCATTCTCAATGGACTTTAAAGGAGGATGAGATCAACATCTTCCTCTGGTTGAGTTCTCTTACAATAATAGATTCTATTAAAGCATCCAAATGGATCCTTATTAAGCTCTTTATGGGAAGAGGTGGAGGACACCTGTATTCTGGGATGAAGTTAGGGAACAAAAACTACTTGGTCCTGAAATGGTCGAGGAAACAATGGAAAAGGTTAAGACCATTTAACAACACATCAAGGTTGCTCAGAGTTGAAAAAACTTATATACTAAAAATCATCAATGAGACCTAGAGTTTGATATTGGAGACATGATATTCCTCCACATATCTCTATGGAAGAAAGTGATGAGATTTGTGAAGAAGGGAAATCTTATTCTAATATACATTATCCCTTTTTAGATCCTTGATCGCATTAGAGTGCTCACCTATCGACTTGCACTCCAACATAACCTATATCGATTTCATGATGTATTCCATGTATCAATATTGAGGAAGTGCATAACTGACCTTAATATGTACTCAATACTTAGGTAGTACCATTGGAAAACTATATTTCCTATGAGGACAATCTGATGAAGATTTTATATTATAGATAAAAAGTTCTACGAAATAAAAAAACACACCTTATCAAAGTGCCCTGGAGAAACCAAAAGTTTAAAGAAGAAATATGGGAACTAGAGGAAGTGATGAGACAAAATTACCCTCATTTGTTTTAAGGGGGGGGGGGTGGTTGAAATGAAAATTTCATGGAGAAATTTCTAAAGGGGTAATATTTTAACATGCTTAACTTTTATGAATAAAATTCATCTTTTTATTTAATTAAATGTATTATGGTTATAGAAAACACATGAAATTATTTTTTTATATCCAATAGAATTAAAATGAATATTAAGTATCATTACCATTGATAATATAGTCATTGAATAGTGATAACATGACTAGTATAAATATGGGGTTTTAATAAATCCATTTGGCTCAGACAAAAAAAGTGATGGCCTCAACCCGTAGGATCGTACCCTATGAAGCCTATTTATTAGAGCTTCCAAGGGATATAGTGTAATGACCCATGTATTTATAGAATAATACCTTTTCATATCTATTAATATTTATGAATAAGATATTAATTTTATTTTAAAAAGGACAATTTTCCTGATAGCATACTCGATACGCAACAACAGGTTTCCCTAAAATCTTACGTTTCACACAACATTGAGTTATACCGAAAAATAATATAATATTATTATGTTAAATGATTGTTACTGCCTAGCCATTGTATTGGATGGAATTAATATAAGTAACTACAATATTATTATGAATTTTTATTGATTGTTTTGACATTTATCCAATAAATTTTAGAGGCTTAAAATGAGAATGAATCTAATGGCAAGAATAAAATATTCTAATATTTTTAAAAGTAGTTTTACCACCTTTTGAAGGAAACACTTTTTTAAATATAGTTTTTGTCACTTTTATTTGTTATATTTTAAAAAATAAACTTATTCTATGGAAGAGGGGCATCAAAATTTACTTTTGTTATTTTTTTTGTAATTTTCTAATAATGTTCATTTTTTTAATTAATAGTGAAAAATATTGCATTTTAATTCAAAACTTCCTTTTCATATAATTTATTTATATAGTTAGATTGTCATTTTAATTTTTTTATAGTTTAATTGGATTATGTTTTTTATCATTTAATACAATGTTGGTCATTGAAAGTAAATTAACTTTTAAATTGGATATAAACACATGTTAATCTTTTGATAGTTTTTACTTATTAAAAACTGGATTTTTAGTTTTGACAATGAGAATTAATTTTAAATTAATTTTTGAAAATTATATGTTTTGAATTTTTAAATTTGGATTCCATATTTAGAATTATAAGTTCCAAATTGTGTAAAAAAGTACCTTTTATTTTTGGATATTATGAATAGTAACTTTAGTAATTATTTTTATTTACCATGGTTAAAGTTTAAATTGGGTAAATAAGTGTAATAAATAATATTATAATAATTTCAAAATATCCTAACACATGTGATAATACTATTTAATGAGTTATTTATGACCATGATCATACTTGGGTCGATTTTAGGAGTCCGTGGAGCCACTTGGGTGTGAAAATAAAATTTTATAATATTTAATTTAAAGTAAAGTGAAATATAACATAAACATGTATATTTTTACTAAAACAATTTTAAGGTGGGGTTATATAATTGATATATAAAACTATAAATAGTCATTATAAAGATAAAAATATTTCCTACATTATGGTATTTTATTTATATTTTTTATACATTAAATAAATAAATTTATTTATGAAACAATGATGATGTAATGATTACCTTATTAATGAATGATTCAAATAAATGATATTATAAATATTAAATTAAATATAATTTGAATATTTTAATTCCATACAAGATTTTATGATGAAATTGAAATTTGAGGGTTGATTTAATTATTTTTTTATAAGTAATAATTTTTTTAGGGATTTTACAAAAATCAATTAGTAAATAGTTTCAAAATTTACATAAATGAGTTTAAAAAAATACTATTTTATTAAAAGATATAATAGCCTTAAAAATCTATGCATCATCAAATTGACTTATATAATGTTAAAAATTTCATTAATGATCCACTAGTAGTTCAATTGGAATTTAATAGTAACTATAATAACCATATATTATGAAGATTCAAGAAGACTTGGTAAGAGTTAATGTTTTTAACTAAGGGTTAAAGCTAAAAGATAATATTAATTTTGTGATCTAAACTTACTCAAAACATATTTGTTGAATATATTTAGACCCATAATAATCTTATCCTCTAAATTTATCACTTTATAACTATTATAATTCGAAAAACATATTAGAATAAAATAATATTACAAGACTTTCCTAAAGTGCCCATCCTCCCTCTTATAAAAGGCCACCACCTCTACCCATTTACTCACATATCTAAAGCCCCGTGTCTCATCCAAATTATGATAGCATAAGATCCAAAAATCCATCCCTTACTCCTATAATCCTTAACTGTGGAAGAATGTAATTCAAGAAAGCCTTTTGGCTCAAATCAAAAGGAGTTTCCCGTTTTAGAGGTAGCGTCTTCTCTAAAGTTCCTTTACTTTATTTTCCTTCTTAAATAACTATGATCCTAATATTATATGATTAAATAACAACAACAGTAACCTCAATATTCTATGATGTTTTTATGAGAATTATTCAAAAAACACTTACACACGCCTCAATCTAATGGATATGAAAATACTGTTTCTGTGTACGACGAACTACTACCTCACAAAACGATGATTGTTCAATTTTCCTCTACCCCCACTCATGGTGGCCATTATGATGGAAATATTTTTATATATGATATGTATTATATTTATTTTGTCTCAATTATTATGTAATTATTATTTACAACATACCTTTATACTTTCTATAATGTGTAAATACGATAATTTCATTTGAGGAAGTGTGGACTATTACCCCCTCAAAGTGATATGACTCGTTCATTCCATACATGGAATGTATAAAAGATGAAGTAAATGAAATTATATAACATATATAACATATTTATTATACTATATAATTATAATATACCTATGTATCGTTTAGTTTTCATTCTTTTAGTATGAAAAAGAAATTAAAGTAGCGTTCATGCGTACGTATGGCCTACCGTCTCCATGAATGGCGCATTTCATTTATTATCTCCAAATGTTATGGAATATTACAAATACATATATAATGGATATATATATGATATTTAAATCATTAATAATATTCTGGAGATAATTTACTTATGACCACATGGATAATTTGCATCAAAACAAGTTCATTTTTGACTCAAGTACCAAACATCGAAAAAACGTCTGATATGAACTTAAATAATTTTCTAACTGATATAACATGGTAATAAGTGATATAAAATAAATAATAAAATTTAAATTTTTTTATAAATAAAGTATAAATTAACCTAATTTTATTATTCATGAAATTAAATAATTAATGGGACAATTCAGATTCAAGGTAAGAGAATTTCTAAACTCAATTTCCACTCATTGGGTTTTACGAATAATTCATTGATTATATTATTCCAAGATTATGTATAGAATTAATGTTTATTTATTTATATTTTAATTTCTACTTACCTCTATTTTCATATACTTTTGAATCACATAATCAACCCATTTATAAATTCTTACTTTATTTATACAAACTTTGTCAGTGAAATTCTTAACCCAATTTCCATTCTTTGGGTTAATCTTATACTTCTTGATTAGGTCGTGATATGATTATGTGAGAAATAAATTTTGAGATACTATCTTATATTTATTCTTTATTTATGTTTATTTATAGCTAATAAACATAATCAATCTATTTTATTGAAAAAATGATATTTGTAAGGTAAATCTTAACTCAATCTCCATTCATTGAGTTAAATATCCATGTCATTGGTTTTGATTTTCAAAGAGTATGTGTGAATGACCTATGATTGTTTTAAATTTAATATCCACTTATATTTGGTGTATTTATATTTTGACACATAATTATGTCATTGATTTATCCTTCATCTAATGATATAATATTTCTAATGGGTTTCGTCTCAATTGAAATTCCCTTGAGACTTATTTGTTGTTATTCACCAATTCACATTTATATGGCGCATATACATACCTTTGACATATTATATTGTGAATCTTCTTATTCTCATGATATTATATATATATTTTTTAATTTTATCTTGTAATTATTTTTATTCAAGTATTTCTAAATTGTTAAGGGACTCTTTAACAAAAACACTATTTTAAATATTTTAATGATTTATTATTCTAAATATTTATCATTAACATTTATTTTTTCAAAATAGTTTTAAGGATTTATTTATATGGACATTAAAGTTTTAAAATGTTAATTATTTTAAAGGTTTCAAAGTTGTATGGAACACTTTGATTCAAAAATCTTCTTTTTAAATGTTTTAAATGTACCTTCTAAATTGTATTGATTATGTCAATATCTTGAAATGATATCTGGTGAATGAAAATGTGGAACTGTTACTTTTACTTTAATATGTTTTTATTTTTTATGATTATGTTATGGTTCTTGGGAATTGTTTATGTATACAAGTGGTTCCATTATAAAACGAGGGCGGGTGAGTCTGTGATAGCTCTCTAATGCATTGGGTAACATGATAGAGGTAAATGTTAAGGTTTCTTCTAAGAGATTTAAGTAATATAATATGATGGGTATTAAAAACGTAACCATGAAGGTTACTTCTATGTGGATGTAAAAGCTAAATTGTTAGTATGTTATGGATTCCACAAGTTAACATTATGATTTATGATTATTATGAGTTATTCACAAATCTTATTATTTCATGAGGTATATTAAAGAGAATATGTTTTATGAGTAAAAAGTATGATTTCATTGATTTGATTGAATTCTTGGACTAATGTTTAATATCCTTATTTTATATCCCTTACTGAATTTTTTATGCTCATCCCAAGTTTTTAAAATGTTTTTCATAGGGTATAAGGAAGGGTAAGAGGAAGGAATAAATCAAGGAAAATTTCATCAGGAAAATAATTTTGGTTTTATTTAAGGAGCTTTATTCTATGAAAGAAAATTGATAGTGAGTGGAAGAGTCAAATTTGTAAATTTTTAGTTGTTATGTATTAGTTATGGACTAATTCTCTAAAACTCTAAATCTGAAATGATCCTCAATGTGAATTATTTAATTAATTCAAAATTATATAATGTTTAAGGCAGGGGCATTATA
This sequence comes from Viscum album, assembly GCA_963277665.1. Taxonomy (NCBI): domain Eukaryota; kingdom Viridiplantae; phylum Streptophyta; class Magnoliopsida; order Santalales; family Viscaceae; genus Viscum; species Viscum album. The sequence continues at coordinate 2,016,797,309 of OY728147.1, read as the reverse complement.
GATATAATTTATGTGATTTTTCCTTGACTAAGCTGAAACTAAGATCCAACAACTTAATTATGAGAGAACCTGTTTACGAGATAAGTTCAAGCTCCTCGAGATCACAACCCAAACCTTGTTCATCGAACGACCCCATAAAATCCCCACCATCACACACATTACTCTAAGGGATTATGCTAGTTAATTAAAGGGATATGAATCAAGACCCTATTAATCAAAAAATGTAAATTATTTTTTATAAAATAATGAATATATCTTCATCCTATTATTGTTACTTTTTAAATGACTTTTAAATAACAAATTGTATTTTTGGTTAATATTAAAATTCAATTAATGAATTTATGAATTAATGGATTTTTTAAATAAATTATATTTTAATGGAATATTATTATTAAAAAATATTTATCAAATATAAATTATCATATAATTTTTATGATGTCAAAAATAATTTTTATAAAGGTTCAAGAAAACAGTTATTTGTCAAAAACCAGTCATTTTAAATAAATATCAGTTATTACTTTAAAAATAAAAATTCACAGATTTACTAATTTATTTAGATAAAATGAATATTATTTTTGGAATCAGGAAGTCTAAATTATTTAATGGTTAATTTTTCATAATTTTCAAAGACAATTTATTTTTTGGGTGAAAATTAAATACCGTATAAATATACGACATGTTTTATGACATCATAATGGACCAATAGTGGTGTAATAAATACTATAAAAGGTATAATCAGAAAAATATATATTTTTAATTTAAAATAATGTGATTTTGAGTTTATTTGATTTATTTTATAAAGCCTTAGTGAATCCTTCATGACTTATAATATATTTTAAGAAATTAAAATCATTTATTTGAAAGTGTTACTCACCTCCACATTTGAAAGTGTAGTATTTTATTATTCTAGTCCCTTGGAATTTTAAAATAATTTAATCCACTCCCCTTTTCCATAAATCATTGGAAAAAACCATGTTATGGTATGTGGTTTTGAATATTTTATTTTGTACAGTCCAAAACCTAAACATTAAAGAAATCCCTCTATTTTCCTATATAAACTCACCCAAGATCACACTTCTCTTCACTAAAAATTCTTGGAGAATGAACATAATCTAACCTTATCTCTCTATCATCCTTCCAATGTTCCCCCAAACTCTCAATAAGCCCCTTTTGATCTTTTGGTGTTATACTCTTAAGGTAAGGGATCCTTCTTTTCTCACTTTTATTCAAGAATCTCATTTATGTTATGTCATTTTATTTTTTATTACTAATGATGGGTTATGCTTTAAAACCTCCCCGATAAGTCCATTAGTATTTGTAAATTATGATAGACCTCTTTATCTCTCATCAAGCCCTCCTAAGAACACCCGTTACCATGCTAAAATTTCATAATGGTTCTTTCCTTTCTCATCTTTATCAAAGTTTCTTTATCTTGTTATTCCATTTTATTTTCAATTAAAAATTATAAGGTATGAATTATTATCTCCCTAAAAATTAAATTATTATGTATAAATTATGAGTTACTCCTTTCTTTCTCATTATGACCTCCCATGTACACCCGTTAATATGCTGAAATTTTTTAAGTATCCTTTCCTTTCTCTTTTTATTCAAGATTATTTATTATCATATGAATTATTTTTTTAATTAAATATGTGTTGAAATGTCCTTAAATTTCCCTATTACTGTCCAATTCATTTAAAAATTATGAGATACCCATTTATCTCTCATCAAACCATTTTATGAATTTTTAAGTGATGTCATTATGTTGCTGAATTTTCACCATGATTTTCCCTGTCAAACCAATTGTGTAGTGAATACCATAACCATTTCTTATCAAGGGTGTTCAATTTTAAAAACATATAAATTTTTATTATGGAATTAAATTTATATATTCCACACTATTTTATCTTTGAATAAATTATGATGATGAATGAATCCATGTTTTATGATCTATTTAGCACACTTAGGAAAGAGAATTAAATGAAAGTGACGAGTGCACTAAAAATTATTTAGAACTCAAATGAATTGGGTAATTTTTAGTATCATGATAAATCATGTTGGGGAATGGGTATAGTTGAATTATTTATTGTAAATTTTCCACCGTGAAGTATTGTCCATTTTCCCTTGACCGATGTTTATAATGCAGTGTTTTAAGTTTTTGCCACTTTTCCCATGTTATGATTATCATAATATATCATGCCTTATTATTCATTTTTATTTGTGCCTCATTAATATGCCTTGTCTAAAATGTATTATTATATTCATGTTATTCCATTTTTATTCCATTAATGGTATTTATGGATCACCTATTTCTTATATATTTCCCCATGTTATCCAATGAATTTTTAATCTCAAGCATGTTAAAGAGGCTTTCAATAAAGATGTTGTAATTCTTGTTTAATGTTTTAATAAAATGTACCAAATGAACAAAGACACTAGAATTCTCAATATTTCTGGAAGTATTAAGTGTAATTTTATATAATTAAATAATTTATTAATGTGTAATAAATTGAAGGGTTTTATAGGTGGAGTAGTCTAACTTTATGCCTTATTAATTCCATGAGACAAGATTATAATATTTTTGATTAGTTCTCAATATTTTTCTACTAACAATGAATTTTCTTACTTTATAGATCCAAAGAAGGTATGGATGGAGCTTATAGTGCCTTGGTTAGCCCATGAGTTCTAAGTATATTATTCTTGTTATTTCTTGAACATATATTATTATAATTTAATACATCTATTATACCTATGGATAGTTTTTAATGATTCATTGGTGGTGTCTCATTGGTTTTTATTACCCACACCATTCCTAGAAATCTTAAAGCGCATACAAAATCCATGTATAGAGATCTAGGAAAGGAAAAGGGGACCTTGGAAGATGGTTGAGCCTAGGATCATGGAGTTGAGAGTGGTATTGAGATATACTCTAGATAATTCCATATTTTTATTTATTTATTCACATTTACTCTTTATACTCTGTTTGGATTTCCACACAGGGAGACTGGTTTGTTTATTTCATAATATGACCTATATATCATCCATTATTATGTCTGATATTTTGTCTTTCACATCATAATCTGAATTTTATATTTTTATATTATATATTTATCATTGGTTTAAGGATATCATATTGAGGGTAAAGTATCCCAACTAACAATATTTAGAACCTCACTGCTAGTCAACATCCTCTTGCATACGATGAGGTGCTCATGAGGTATCATGGCTCTCTGACTTGGACCTGGTGGTTCTAGTTGGGGTGTCACATCCAGTAACCTTAAGATAGTGGTAATATTACTAAAATATCAAAAAATAAAAGTGTTCAAATTATGATGGATTGAATAGTTTATTAGTCTTGAAAATATATATACATGCTTGAATCACACATTTCATTTGAAAACATAAAATACAACATAGTATATTATTTAAGAATATTATTATTTCCTCTAGAATATACTTGAATATTAATCAGAGTACAATTTTTGATATCCTCAATAAAGGAAACTAAATAAAAGGGTGAGATAAGATTTTTAGTAAAGAATTGTATACAAAGGAATCTATCATAGAATAAATAAGGTATGAATAATATTCCATGAATAAATGATGATCAAATATGCTACATAAATAATATCACAAATGGGGATTATATCCATGGATAACATACATATTTTAATAATCACATGAAAATAAATAATGTGTTTCTTAATTAAGTAATTAATAATTGCATAAATTATAATCATACAATAAATACCATTTTCCTAGACATCACAAACATATCATCAAGGCCTCATGCCAAGACATCACAAATAATTAAGTAGACATAAAACAAATACCTAGGCATATTTGTCTCATGAGACCCACTAATTCATTGAGGGGATATATATAACCAGGCCCTACCAATCATTTAATAAGTCTAATTCATCCATCACACTAATAAACAATACAAATTAATCCAAATTATTTAATAGTAAATAACTATCCATATAGGAAGAACAAGTATAAAAATTGGTAGTACATTACCTTCTCAAAATAATCATAAGGAACCAATAGAAATATGATGGATGGTATCATTATATTATATCCCCAATAAATCACTAAATTCATAAAAATATTTTTGACATAGCCAAAAATAATTTTAAAATATCATCAGAACATTTCTTAAGGAAAATAACCTTTTCATTTTGAAATGATTTTTTTAAATCTAAAAATTCATATAATATTATAGAAAAAATTTCATTGAAAATTACCATGGAAACTTATATAATAATATTAAATTAAAATAATATTATCAATGTTGGAAAAAAAATATTTTCACAAAAAGATTTAAAATAATGATTTTGTTCTCACCATTAGTAAAATGTGACTCATCCAGAAAATCAAAAGAAGGATCCATTTAAATAATTTTATATAAATTAAAAAATGGGTGAAAATAAATTTAATCAATAATTTTGTGATATTAAAAACATTCATGAATTTTTTAAAAGAAAATATTGATATGGGAGAAAATTATTCCTGTCTAAATTAAAAAACAATGCTGGTTTTCCTTAAAAACATTAATTAGGAATTTTGAGTACATATAGTGAGGAAAATGAATGGAAATAATTTAATTTATAGAAATAACCACAGTAGAATAAAATATATGTGGTTTAAGATCTAAATATCATAAAATTACTTTAATGGAAACATAAATATAAATAATCCCAAATAAATATGAGTTTGTGAAATAAACCGTTACCAATTTGGTAAATTTTTAATATAAACCCAATGAAAGAAATAAATTAAAATTAAAATTTAAATACCATTAATATAAATATATTCATGATATAAAATATAAATGGGATAGTATAAAAACCACACAAAAAGAAATAAGGTGTGAATATGGGATATGTCCCACAGAAAAAAATTGAGAGGAGAAACCTTTACAAAGATCATAAAATTGGAGTGAGAAATGATCAATGATGTGACTATGTGTAAAAAAATAAAATCAAAATAAAACAATTGGAAATAAATTATAAAATAATCATTAGTCATTACACCCATAATATTTTTTAAAATAGAAGATGAATAAGTAATATAACCCAATGAAAATAAATTTTGTTAAGAAAACTCTTACCTTGAGTCTGACTATCCACATATGTAATTTATCTCATCTATTATAAACCCATATTAATTTTATACTCTATTAAGAAACTTTATCGTGTGTATTAACCTATTATTATTCCCTTTATTTGATTTATTACCTTTCCTTATACAGTTATTAAATCATTTAAATTCATATTGTATGTTTTGAGGACGTTCAGTTTATAATCATAAAAAACATTGGTAAGTTGACTATAGTAAATGTGGTTATGTTTAAATCATAACAATAATATTAATAATGAAAAAATTATCATTTTTTACATTAAATACAATTTTATAATCATCAATGAAAGGAAAACATGAGAAATGAATCACATCATTTTGTGGAGGTGGTAGTCCACTCGTTCGGATGAGAGACATTATAAAATTTTAATGGACGAAAATATAAGAAGGTAAGTAATATATTAACTGTAAATAATAATAATTATTTCATTAATATCATATATATTAATAAAATCCATCATAATAATCTACCTTGTGATGTGGTTATGAAAAATGAAACGCATCGCTTCATGGAGGTGATAGTCCAAACGTACATATGAGAAATGTTTTCATTCCCCATAGGATCTAAAAGAAGATGAAAAATGGATGTAGCATAATAATAATAAAATTTAATTATATTTTAGATACTTATCTTATTATATAATCATGTTATTATAATATTTGAAAAATGTTGAATAAGAAATAAAATGAAAATTATCAGTTAAGAGTTATACCTCTATTTCAAAAAATTTCATTTGTTTTAAACATCAAGTATTAAATATTAATATTTTAATAAGAAAAAAATATCTGTTATGGGTAGTATGTTTGGGAGGGTATTTGGATAGTTCTTGGTTGAGATAAATGTCTTATTAAGTGTTATTAAGGGAGAAGATGTGTTGGGATCTTATAAGTGAGGGAAGGGGAACCTTTGGAATTACTTAAAGTATTAAATTAATATAAATTAGTTTTCAAATTAAATTTGTAAAAATTGAAATATTTAGGAGATATGATAGAGATAAGTCAAAATACTCTTATATAATTAAATTTTGACGTGTTTATGTGATGTTTTAACCCTAATCTCTTAGTTTTAATCCCTATTAACCCTTTTGAAGATAACCATGATATTAATATTTTTTACACTTTAGGGGTTGAAAAAGTTAAAATAAAATGAAAAGTTACCCATAATTGGAGAATTTTTTATATTATAAAAAATATAACATTCCATTTTAAAATGGAAAGTTTTTTTGGATTTTTTAATCATTTAATAACATATTATTTAACATAAGATACCATTAAAGTTATTTTCAGATCTATTCACATAGTTGAATTTAAAAAAATATCATAGATTTAATGTAGTTAGAATATAAACTTTCAAAAGATTAGTAATAAATATCTATATCTAAAAAATGTATGTAACACCATTAAACATCCAAAAAATATTACATTAATGTTTTTAAAATAATTTACTTTAGTTTTCCACTACTTAGAAAAGTATTATTTTGGTGTTACCTAATAATTTGAGGTAACTATTTCATCATTTAAAATTAAAAATAAATTATCATCATAAATTTTTTAATCGTATTTAAAAAGAAACTTTTATAACCCTTCATAACTTGTTTTTTCCCTATCAAAAAATATTATAGATATTAAAAGTAAAAAAGATAAATTTTCAAATTTTCTATTACTTTAGATAATATAAATGTATTTTTTAAATACAAGTGGAAAAAATGACATATTTTGTAACTTCCCAGATCTGTATTTCACTCAACCGGTGCCCCATACCCAGTTGGCCACTTGCCCTCAAGCACATTTCCCCAAATGCTAGAGGATGTCGACTAGCAACGAGGACCTAAAGTGTGATAGTGGGGAAAATATTCCATCCTTGGAAAATTTTAACATAATGTAATAAATAATACATGATAGAGGAAGTAGTAAACAACATAAAACTAAAATAAACATCAGAAGACTGATAAGATAAATAACCAAGAATCATTCAATACAAAAGATGATGCAGCATGTCAGATATTCTAGGAAAGAATCCAAAAAAGAACACTACAGTAATACATAATATATGTCTCAAAAGCACAGAAGAAACAAAAGAGATTAGGAAGCATCGCAGGCCTTTGCTTGGTCCCATGCTCTCTAAATTCTAAGCAGCACATCAAGTACCTATAGCAGGGTGATTTCCCTAATCAACACCTATAATCATATAATCTATTTGGGCCCAAAAAAAGACCCAAATAAGGTGGGAGACTAAATCCTAGTAGGCTACCACCAAATATATATGCCGATATGTCTGTGAATATATATATATATATATATATATATATAAAATAGGCAGTGTACAATAGTGAAAGCCGTAAATATTATGTATGAAAAAGTAAGCACGACAGATGTCTCAGAAGACAATGTGATCAAGTGTGGATGAATACCAAATCTAGGATTGTTCTTTGTCTTGGAAGATTCATCATTAGTCATTTCATTTCATTTTTCAATTTATAACTGAGTTCGGTCCTGAAATCCTAAATTGGAATTCAAGTATCACCCCTGGTGTGTTTAACCCAAACCATATATCCATGGTATAAAATAACACCATACTGGATCAAAACCATCTATATAATCATTTCAATTGTCAATCCGGGTTGAAACCTGATGTATAATCATTTCAGCATGTGCCAGGTTCAAAACCCAGTATATAAGGATTTCATCATGTATCAGGGCCAAGTCTGGTGTATAAGCAATTTAGTAATAAGACAACACATGTAACTTAAACTATTACATGGGTAATAACATAATAAATCATGTGGGAAAACATTAAATTAACCAATTCCATTTTAAATAACCAAAAAGGAAATAAAAGGCATGTTCATATGTATCCTAGGCTAAACAACTAAATGTCGGTCATCCCAGGGAGAACACACCCACAAGGTGGACCTTGATCAAGTCAAATGATGTCAAACATGCTTTAGTTCAATTAATAAATTCCCAAATAAAAATTAGAAAATAAAATGAGTCAATTCCATTTAAGGAGACACTCTATACATGGTCTTGTGATATTCCGACTCATATAAACAACATGAAAATTAATGAAAGGAAAAAGATCACCTACCTCATACTCATACAACTCTCCTCATCCAACATGAGGATTTTTATTTGACCTAGAATGGATTAGATCTAAAAAAAAGTTTTAAATGATCTACCTTAAATATCTAGATATAGATAAGAAATCAAGAATAAAGGATCAAGAGGAATTGAGAGCTCACTGAGGGGAATCCAACGGATTTGATAGTGTTCAAATAAGAGATCAGATGACGAATCGGGAGCCAAACCATCGTTCAGATTTTCTGGGCATTATGTATATCAAAAGTGAGTCATTTATGTCCATCTAGAAAAACAATTCTACTAACAGATTTAATCAATAAAAAAGTATATGGTGTGTACTTGAGACTATATGCCATTTTAATACAATTTCTTGGCCATAGCTTTATATGACTGTGTACTGGAATTACATGGTATGTAACCCTCCCTACATGGAGTATACAAAAAGTACATGGTGTGTAGTCCCCAATCACATCATGTAACAGGACTACAACATTCCATTGACCTATTTTCCTCCATTTTCCTAAGTATAAACTAAAAAGAAAATAATTGTATCTCAAAGGAAGAACCAAGTTCTTACAAATTTCCCCCTAAAGAAACTCATCCCCAAATTGCCATTCCAAGGGTGATGAAGAAATGTATGAGAAAAAATATGGCCATCGTGATTGTATGTCGACCTCTATCTCCCAAGTCTCATCCTACACTCAACCAAGCTTCCATATCACCCGTACCAAAGGAACAGTCCAGCCATGAAGAACATTAGTGCTATGATCCACAAAACAAATGGGATTCTCCATAAAGGATGCATATTCTAGAAACTCCACTTCCTCTGGCTGAGAGGTGTGAGACAAGTCTGAAAGGTAATGTCACAATAGAGAAATGTCGAAGAATTCATGCATATCCATGTACCTATGAGGTTATTAGAATCGATATGAAACACTTCTGAACCTCTACAGAATATTAAATGGAATAACGTATCTCGGTAAAATCTTACCATGTCTGCTTATCCTCTTGTGTACCAACCTTGGTGCGACATGTAGGAAAAATCAATCCCTAATCACAAACTCCAAAGGTCGGCTGTGATGATCGGTGTATGATTTTTGACAAGACTGAGTTGTATCCATCCACTTCTAAATCAACTAAACCTGCTCAGTGTTCTTTGGACATGATGAGGTCCCATCATCACTGCCTCTCCTACCTCTAACCAACACATGGGTGATCAGCATAGCCTACCATACAATGCTTCATATGGTGATATCTAAATAGTATCTGGGATGCTATTGTGTTTGGAGGACTAAACAGGGGGTACATGTGTCTCCCAGAAACCCTCTAAATATAGGATGCATGCCCGAAGCATGCCTCTGGCACCTTAATCATGTGCTCTGATTGGCCATCGTTTTTTGGGTGGTAAGATTTGCTCAGAAGAACTTGTTTACCCAAATCCCTTTATTTCCCTTTCTAGAAACGAGAAGTAAAATAGGAATCCCTATCTAAAATGATAGAATTATGAACCCAGTTTAGTTGTACAATCTCACGAATGTACAATATCCTAAGCTCATCAACACTAATGGTTTCCATGATCGGTAGGAAAGGCCAAACCTTTGTAAGACTATGAACCACAACCCATACTGCATCATTACCTCAGGATGGCCTTGCTAAACCTATTACAAAATCCATTTCAATATCATTCCATTTCCACATAAGAATGGGTAGCTGCTGAAAAAGTCCTTCTAGTCTTTGGTGTTTCGCCTTAACCTACTGACAGGTGGAATATCTCATGAAAAATCCAGCTACATCTCTCTTCATACCTGGATACTAGTACTGATGATTTAAATCTCGATACATCTTAGTGACACCCAAATGCACTGCCCAAACTGAAACATGAGAATCCCTCATCATCTCCTCATGCCTGTATCTAAAACCCATATGTGACCCTATAACAACATAACCGCATCCTCTCCTATGGTCCAAACAGGAGGAGGGTCCTCTCCTAACATACTCTCCCATAGAACTAGGCCTTTGGAATCTGATAGCTGCCTCATCTTCACTCTATCTAGTAAGGTAGAGGTAATAACTAAAGATGTAGGAAGAGTCTTCCTCTTCCTGTCGTGCACCTCCATATACATCTCAGAGAAAAACACCATCAGTTTCCACTTGCTACTGTCCGGCTACAATGCCTGTATTTGAGTCTTCCTGCTCCGTGCATCAACCACTAGATTACCTTTCCCAGGTGTGTAGGCAACCTCAAATTCAAAATATAGAAGGTATTCCACCCACCTTTGCTACCTCAAATATAGATCACACTGAGTAAAGATGTACTTGAATCTTTTCTGGTTTGTGTACACCACAAAATGCTCCCCCAATAAGTAATGTCTCCAACATCATAAGGCATGAACAACCACTCCTAACTCAAGATCATTCATTGGGTAGTTTATCTCATGTGGCCTCAATTACCGAGACCCTTACACAATGAATCAATCCCCCTGAATAAGCACTTCTCCCAGCCTGATACCTAATGCGTCATGGTTTATAGTGTAACTCCTTCCTAGCTCTGGTAAAATCAGTTTCATTGCTGACATTAATCTCTCTTTCATTTTCTGAATGTCCTCCTCGCAATAATCTGACCATACATACTTCACACCTATCTTTGGAAAGCCCATCATCGACACTACTGAGAGTGATAAGTAACTTATGAAACATATGAAGTAACCAACCATCCATAGAAAACTCCACACCTCAAACTTGTTCTTGGGATTCTCCCAGGTAACTACTACTCTCACCTTCTCGAGGTCCACTGTTACTCCTATCTTCGAGATGACATGACCCAAGAAGTGAATCTGATCCGTCCAAAAGTGGCACTTTGAGAGCTTAGTGACATGTTCCTATCAGAGGGGTGAGAAAAAAAATATTTTTGTAATTAAAAAATTCATTATAGTGATTAACCTAGGTTGTCTCTATAGAGGATCACACAACAATCAAGCTTTCACCTTAAAATAAGAAAACAAAGTGGTGGTTATTTTTGAAATTATTTGATTTTGAAAATACATGAATGAAACTAAAAAAAGAAAAATATTACGATCAAATTAATAAAACAAGTGATTGAAAAATATTATATGAGATGGTTATTAGGTCATTTTTGGTTCTCCAATTTTAATTCTATCATAGTTCAACTTATCCAATTCTCTTCAGCTAAGTCGATAAAAGTGAGAATCCAAAATCATTTCTCCTCACTCCCATGGTCAAATAATAATAGTGCAAATAAACATTACTAAAATTTTATTCTATCCTAATCTCCTTCTATATTGTGATATAGTTATAGAGAATACCATCAATTGACTTAGGAAATTCCCAATCGGGTCTTGTTTATGCCAAAAAATCAAGAATGTACACTACTCTTCAGACACATACCAATGATCACCGAGTACTTCACCACTAAGAACTGATCTATTCCATTGTATATAGACCAGATCCTAGTGTAGGGAGAAATTGATCATTGAAAAAATAAATAAACATAACAGAATCTAAAATCAAATACAATCGTATTTGATAATAAAAACCATTATAAGAAATTGAAACTGATTTCAAAGAAGAGATAAAATGGTCTTAAAACATTAAGTGTAAGAAATCATGAATTAAAAAATAAAAAAAATATCCTTCCTCAATCACACATAATTTTAACCCACCATTTTAAGGGTAATATTGAATTAGGGGGAAGAACAATTCATTACAAAAATAAGAAGAAAAAAATTGAGAAAATGAAGAACATAAATTTTGCTCCTCTAGAATCTTTCCTCCAGAAGTTTGCTTCTGTTATACCCACCAGAAGTCCGAAACTCACTGAGGTATATTATTATAAAATATTTGGATTTCAGTTTGATATCTACCATCAAAATTTTAGAGTCTTTAGATAGGTCAATGAAAGATATTACTGAATCAATGATCATGACTTTTTATGGCCGCCAAAAACTATTTCACCAACTCCACTTGGAATCACTTAAAAGATTCCTTAATGAGATTATTAATTTATGAAATTTAATATAATACTTAACGTTGAAGTATTATATTAAACCTAGCTAGAATATTCATATTTTAAGGTTATTGTAACGAGATATTCTTGATTTAATATGATGGGTTCCATTCTATCGGCCAAGATAATTTCTCCACTTGATTGATTTTTTGGGCCATTGTGTGTAGAATTGGGTTTGGTTCTAGAAGAAACTATTTAATCCCATGATCAAGGAAAACCTAAAAAATGAATCACTTAAATTTTATCCAAATTTTAAAAGTTATGCCTAAAAAACATAAGATCTAGAAAACTGCGAATTTTTCATAATTGGGGAATTTTCACAATTAAGCCCAAAATTCACCAAAAACACTAAAATGATGAAAAAAAATACTAAAATTGACTAATTTGGAGGGATTAAATCATTTAAGAACATATGAAATATTAACTCTATCAATTCCCCCACACTTATCACTTGTACTCTGAGATAAGTAAACATCCAAAGCAAACCGAAGCAAATTTAAAACACATATCCATGAGATCCATCAATTTGACAACAAGAAATAAAATATATTATGCCTCCTAAAAAAATATTATTTAAATTTCTTAATTTCACATCATTAAATATATTTCCTCTTCATTTATCCTCCCATGCACAAAAAACACTTACCTAACATTCATTTCTACTCATTACTTGAATGTTTAACAATGTCTTTCTCATCCAAACTAATAAAATGGTCACCAAAGGCTTGATAAATTCTTAAATATCCACCTATTTAATTCAATGAAATGTGTTTATCATGAGGAATTTTTAGGTTTGTTCTGTGGATTTTGGTTGGTAGGATTTAGATGTTAAAAATTTTGAGGCTGAATGAGGAGGGCTTGGCTCTTTTTGAAGAAAAATTGCGTGATTATAATTTTCACTTTAGTATAGTGGCCTCCTCACTAACCATAGTATAAATTCAGCTCCATAATCATTAAAAACCAAGGAATGTTCAAATATCTCAAATTTTCATCACCAAACATTTCAATCTTCTCAAACATAATTTTTCTTGAAAGATCCAACAAAGGAATATCTTTCATCAAAATGATTTTTTTCAGCAACAAGAAAATATCTTCAAAATTTTATTTTCACATAAAGTATCTCCAAATGTGGTATCACAATATAAGAAAGCTTCCCCCATACATAATTTCTAATAGATCATGCAATTTCACTTCAAGAGCAGGTTGGATTGGGAAAATTGGCATGTAATGTGGCTAACCTAAGAGGATGTTCATGGCTTCTAAGGGTTACAAGGATTAAATGTACAAGGTAGGATATAATGAAAAGGATTATCTTGAAAATGGGGATTTAAAAACAAAGAAATGCCCTAATAATTTAATACACATGTACCAAAAACCCTCAAGTTTTTATTGGGATAAATCAAATTCTGGTTAAATCACACATGAATTGGTTCTCTTAAGAAGTGATTTAAATGTAAACAATATGAAAAAATGGTTTAAAAGCCTCCTTGGAAATTGAATTCCAAGATAAAGACAGTGATATATAGCATGAGATTCAAAAATTAGAGTACTATTCATGAAATTCCTAATGTTTTGAACTTGAAAAAAAGTCATTTTCAGTATTCATTTAAGCTCAGTTTCATGGAATAAACTTGTTTACTCATAGGAATGGGTTTCAAAAATTTCCAAGACAATAATTTCTACTCAACAATTTAAAAAACACAAAAAAATGAAAAAAAATGAAACCATAAAAATTTGAAAAATAACACAAAATTTATTTTAAATAGAAAAAAAGAAATAATTAAAAATCCTAAACTGAAAAGGTTACCTCCCACAAACTTAAATGATGTAGTGTACATAATGCATTAAAATGGATTTAAAATATAAGAATATTTGAAAATGAATCACAATAGTAAGAAAGTTTAATGGAGAGGTACAACCTAAGTTATTGGTAGTGCAATGTTGAGTTAAGATCCTAAGTGTTTCACACTAAAATCCTACAAGAAAAAGACCAAAAGAAAACATAAGACATTTATTAAAAGAAATAAAAATAGAAATATGACGAGAAAAGAAGGATAGATCTTTGTTTAATCTCCCAAGTGGGCCTTAGGTTTTTACTACCTCTAGATGGGAAGTTCCAGTTGTTTATCCCCAATCTGATAGTGGGTTGAGCTTATTTATGATAAACTAACAAAAATTCTTCTTTCTAGCATTCACTTATTTCTTTTTGTTGAGTACTCCATGGATATAGTACACCAAATATACCCCCATTAAAATAATATGCATCTTGAATGGTGGGGTTAGGAAAAAGAATGAGTCCTCCTCTTTCATAGTTTCCACTTTCGAAACCTATTCTTCATTCTTTAGTGGTTTCTCAAGGTATGCTACATCAAAATAATAGTCAATGGTAAGATCAGACTTTAATTCTATTTGAATAAAATGAAAACATGATGAATCAATATAAAATTCTTCCCTTTTAATGTTAGAATATTATGTCTCTTTTTCCTCTAGAAAGTCCACTTTTTTCTCCTCTTTAATCCCCTCCAATAAAATATTAACATGTTTGGGGAGCTCTAACTTTTCCTCTTTAGGTGCATCTTCCTTTTCTTCCTCGTCCACCAAGGAAATACATGAGTTATCTGAATATGAAAATTTAAAACAAGGGGATGTAGTACTCAATTAATATTATATGAAATCATAATTAAAATAGTTTATACAAATATTATCTCCCTTATGTGGCTCAATTTCAATTTATTTTTTAGTGAAAAGTTCCTCTTGGAATTTAATTTCACTAGATAGAGGTAGGTAGTCAGGCTCCTCCATCTTCTCTTTAAATTCCACTGCTTTTGTGGTGTCTTCCTTCAATGGTTCAAGATCTTTAAATTTGTAAGGATTAGGGGGATCGATTAGTTCTTCATACTCATTCCAGAAACCATCTAGATCATGTTGATATTACACACATAGCCTAGTAGGTAATCCTTTCATCTTGGACTCCTCAGGTTCTCTCTTAGGTTCTAGTTGCTCCATCAGTGCACAAACATATTAAAATTCTATTTTTACTTTTCTCTCTAGTTGTTCTATGTATTTTTAAAGTTATTGAATCTGAATTATATCATAACCATCCTTATATGCTTGTTACACTTGGGGCTAATTTCTCCATGAATTAAAGAAATAATAATTTCAAAAACAACATGGGAAAATATTTTTTTATAGTTCTTTTTAATTTGAAAAGAGTCAAATATTTTCAATTAGATTTTTGGAATTACCTCCTCTGTAGCGGCGACATGTTTTGACATGTACCTGTCACGGGGTGTGGAAAAAATAATATTTTACTAAGTTAAAAATGCAGTATAGTGATTAACCTAGGTTATCACTAGAGAGGATCCCACAATAATCAAGAATTCACCATAAAATAAGGAAACAAAGTGGTGGTTGTTTTTGAAATTGTTTGTTTTTGAAAAGACAAGAATTAAACTAAAAAACTAAAAATATTAAGATCAAATTGATTAAAAAAGTGATTTAAAACTATTATATGAGACGATGAATAGATTATGTTTGGTTCTCTAATTGTAATTATATCATAGTTCAACTTATCAAATTCTCTTCTGCTAAGTCGATAAAAGTGAGAATCCACAATTATTTCTTCTCACTCCCTTATTCAAATAATAATGGTGAAAATAAACCTCACTAAAATCTCAGATTGGTCTACTATCTTTCCATTGTGTGATATAGTTATTGTAAATACCTTCAATTGACTTAGGAAATTCCCAATCGGGTCTTGTTTATCCCAAAAAATCAAGAATGTTCACTACTCCTCACACACATACTGACGATCACTGAGTACTTAAACACTAAGAACTGATCTATTCCATCATATATAGACCATATTCTAGTGGAGGGAGAAATTTATCATGGAACAAAGCAATACATATAACATAATCTAAAATCGAATACAATCGTGTATGATAATAAAAACTATTATAAGAAATTAAAATCGATTATGCAGAAGCGATACAAGGATCTTAAAACATTAAGTGAAAGAACTCATGAATTAAAAAATGGAAAACCTCTCCTTCCCTAATCATAAATAAGTTTTCCCACCTTAGTAAGGGTAATTGTGAATAATGGGGAAGAATAATTCATTACAAAACTGAGAAGAAAAAATAGAGAAAACAAAGAACATAAATTTTTCTTCTTCAAAATATTTCTTCTAGAAGCTTTCTTCTATTATAACCACCATACAGATGAAAATTACTAATATATCTAATTATAAAATATTTGGAATGAAGTTTTATATTGACCCTCAACCTTTCAGAGTCTTTTTACTGGTGTAACGAATGATATGTTCAAATCAATGATCATTATTTTTTCTAGCCTCCAAAAACTATTTCACCCACTCCACTTGGACTCACTCAAAAGATGCCTTAATGAGCTACTGAATTTATGAAATTTAATTTAAACCATTACTTTGATGTATTATATCGAACCCATCTATAATCAACACATTTGAAGGTCTGTGTAATGAGATATGGTTGATTTAATATGATGGGGTTCATTCTGCTAGCCTGAATAATTTCTACACTTGATTGATTTTTATGGTCCATTGTGTATAAAATTGGGTCTAGTTCCAGAAAAAAAAATTAATCCCACAAGTAAATAAAACATACAAAAAAGGAATCACATAAATTATATTTGAATTTTAAAAGTTATTCTTGAAAAATAGAATATCTAGAAAACTATGAATTTTGAAGAATTAAGGAATTTTCAAAACTAAGACCAAAATTTACCAAAAACACTAAAACGATGAAAATATAATCAAATTGACTAATTAGAAGGGATTAAATCATTTAAAAACATATGAAAAATAATGAAAATATTAACTCTATCACTTATCATATAACTAATGCTCTCTCAGTGCACTCAAAATGATCTCAAGATTTGTGGAATGGTCATGTTGATTATGAGAATATACCAAGAAATCATCCACAAAAACCACAAAAAAGAATCAATATAGGGATGGAACACTAGGTTCATCAGTTCCATGAAGACTGCTAGAGTGTTTGTGAGACCGAACAGCATAACCACATACTAGTACATACTATATCTACTTTGGAAATTTGTGTGAGGTGTGTCTAATGATCTAATATGTACTTGATGATAACCAGATTTTAGATCAATATTAGAGAAAACTCAAGCTCCTCAGAGTTGTTTGAAGAGATATTCTATTCTTGGAAGAGGATACCAGTTCTTTACCGTTAACTAGTTCAATTTCTATAATACATGCATACGCTAAGTGTAATATCCACCTTTTTCACAAAAAGGGATCAGTAAACCCCTAAGGAGAAGTATTGGGTTAGATAAAACCCTTATCCTCTAAATCTTGTAGTTGTACCTTGATCTCTTGCTACCCCTCCATAGACATCCTATAAGAAGGAATGGATATAGGTGCTGCTCTTGGTAATAGCTGGATATAGAATTCTAGCCCTCTTACTGGAGGTAAACCAGAAAAGTCATCTGAGAATACGTCCCTGAAACAATCAACCACTAGAGGAAAATCATATGACTTGTCCCCTTGTCATCTATATATAGACTGGTAGTCTATGCTATCATCCCACTCAAAACTCACCCTGCAGCAATAGCAATCAACAAAGTCATGAAAGGATACTAGCCAATCTATTCTAATAATTACATAAAATCATGTCATCTCTAAGACATAGAGATCCCAAATGAAGTGACACCCACTAATCTCAAGGAGGGTACTCCATGCACTGTTGCACACCTACCGTTCTAATCCTTAACAGAGTTCTAGTTTCATAACATCATCAGAAGTGTAAACATGGAGCCCAAGGATCTTCAAAACAGAAAATGATATGAAACTATGTGAATCCCCTATAAAAAAAGTATAGAATCTAAAATAGTGGTGACTAGAATAGTACCTTTAATAGTAGAAGGTTTTGGATCCTGCTCCTTCTAGGTCTGCTGCACTACAAAATTTAGGCTCGTGCCATGGCCCTGTGACACAACCTGGGTACCCTGAGCTAATCCACTATGCTGTCTCTAAAAACATAGGGTCTGGATACCCTAACCATAACCAATACCTTAGCCTGAACAGCCTGACATATTCCAGTTCCCCGACTGGTGAGATGCTGTTGGCCCTGCTCTAGAATATAGAGTTTGTACTGATCCTCTCTCACTAGTTACTGGTGGAAACATCCTGAAGGATCATTGTAGATGAACCATCTTTATGAAAGCTCAGAATTCAAAAGGATCCATAGGGAAATAAGGTTTTGTGTGACCAAATTTTCCGCACTGTTAGCACCTCGCCTTGCTACCTGAAGAAATGTTCTGACTACTTGGTTCTCCATGAGTAGGCTCCAGACGATGCTTTCTGCTACCTATTGAGATAGTACTAGATCTCGGTACCGACCCGCCCTGGATCATATCTCCAGATTCCCTCTGATTCTTCTCATTAATTAGTTCTAGGTTCACTATTGTAGATATAGTATTCGGAAGAAATATATTCACCTGTGATTATATTTCATACCTGAGACCATCCTTGAATCACTTAGCTTGTGAAAAATCTTCACCCATCAGAACAGGTGAAAAGCACTGGAGCTCATTAAAATGAGATGAGTAATCCATAACTGATAGAGAACCCTTCTCAAAATGCATGAACTCCCAAGATTTATCAGCCCTTAATATCTCAGGATAGAAATATTTATATAAGACTCTATGAAAGTCTTCCCAAAGAATATCTCAATGATTCCCTGTCTGAGTAACCACATCCCACCACCTCTTGGAGGAATCACACAACATAAAAGTCACAAGCTTGACCCTCCACTCTGGAGTCATCTTCATATGCTCAAAGATAGATAACATGGCCTCTATCTATGAATCTATAGCCTGCGGTTCCCCATCCCTAGAAAATGTGGGAGGATGTTGTTACTGTAACACTCTAGTCATCTCAGCCATAGAAGTCACAGGTTGAGGTGATCCTTGGAGAGTCTGCATAAAGCACATGAAGATGTCGCAGAACTGTGCATCCGAACCTACATTCAGATCACCCACTGGTTCCTCGGCTAGCATGATTGGAGGATCCAATAGTTTCCCATGGACAACCACCTCTGGGGTATTCTCATCACCACCCTCATAGGGTACTACTAGAGGTCATCGTGGTGGAATTTGTCTGAAAGTTCCATCACATACACCTTAATACAACCTTATTCTTCAAGGTAAGCATTTCAAGAGTCAAAGAACTAAACAAGGGAAGAAAAGTCTCAAAATTTCACTGAAGTTGGGTAAACAATTTATAAAATTTAAACATTATGTGTAACATACCAGGTAAATAAAGTATAATACATATTTTATATTTATTAATATTTGTGAATTGAATATTAATTTTACTTTAAAGGGGTTTTTATGGTCGATAGCGTACTCAATACGCAACAACGAGTTTCATTGAAATATTACGTTGCATACTAAAAATATTATATTATTATTTTAAATGGTAGTTAACGACTAACCATTGTATTGGCATGAATGGATATAACTAAATAAAATATGATTATACATGTTTTCTAAATGTTTTTACATTTATCCAATAAAATTTAGAGGCTTAAAATAAGAAAAGAATTTGATTTTAAGTATAAATATTCTAATATTCACTGAAAGATTGATTTACCACCTTTTTATGGAGAAACCTCTTTAAATATAGTTTTGGACACCTTCATTCATTCTATTTGACCAAATAAAATCCTTATTCAGAATCAGGACATCAAAATTTACTTTGTGTAAATTTTTGGAATTTTCCCAAAAAAGTTCATTTTTTAATAGAGAAAAATATTGTATTTTAATTCAAATATGCCTTTTAATATAATTTATTTATATGGTTATATTAACTTTTTAACTGGTTTTAAAGTTTAAAGAGATTATATTTTTACCATTTAATCTAATTTAGGCCATTGGAAGTAATTTCACTTTGAAATTGGACATTAACAGGTACCAATCTTTTTATAGTTATTTATTAAAAACACGTTTTTTGTCTTGACAATGGAAATTAATAATAAAATTAATTAATTCAACTTCCATGTTTTGAATTTGGTAAAATAGACATCATTTTTTAATTTATAATAACAAATTTATCTTAGGATGACTTTTTGGAATTTTTCTAAAAACCATCAATTTTTGATGAATAGTGAAACCACTAAGTGGTAGTTAAAAAACTGAATTTTTCATTTAAATGAAATTTTACTACTTCTGTGAATTGAATTTTGAAAATATTACATTCATGGTTGTCATTAGTAAGTAAAATGTGGTTCAATGGGATGAAAATAATTGTTGGTGAATAGTAATTTTTGACTTTTATTAACCACGATTAAAGGTAATTTGGGTAATTAAGGTAAGAATAATGTTATAATAATATAAAATTACCATTACACTTGTCCTAAACTCATTGGATAAGTCATGGACGACCAAGAAAATCCATGGGTCAATTTTGGGACCCCATGGAGCCACTTGGTTAAGATAATGACATCAATAAATTATTATTTAAAGTAAAAATAAAAATGACATAAACATGTATTCTTTTACTAAAAAACTTTTTACATAGTGTTATATAAGTTATCTTTTCAACTATAAATATTCATTGGAAATCCAAAAAAATTTCCTACATCATGGTACTTTGTTTATAATTTTTAGACATCAAATAAATAAAGTTATTTATGACACAATGATGATGTAGTGTTTACGTCATTAATGAATGATTTAAATAAATAAGAAGATAAGAATTAAAAAAATATCCAAAACTTGTCCAATTAAAATTGGATGATTTTATTTAGAACATGGGCCACATTATCTACGACTTTAATATTTTTTGGACCTTTATAAATGGAAAATAATTATATAATAAAATAATATTTTTAAACTTTCCAAAAGAGCCCCTTCTCTCCCTTATAAAAATCCCTCACTTACTACCCATTTCTCACACTTATCAAGCCTTTATCTCAACCAAACTCTACTCCAATAAGCTACCAATATTCCTATATTCATCCTAGAAGCCTTACCTTAGCCATAAAGAACTTCAAGAAACCTTTTTGGTGCAAACCAAAGGGAGTTACCCGATTTAAAGGTAACATCTTCTCTTAAGTTATTTTGTTTTATTTTACTTCTCCAACCCCCTAAAATATTTTTATTCCATTATTTTATAACAAAATCAGTATCCTAAATATACTAGGATGTTTTTCTGAGAATTATTCAAACAATACTTACACACACCTCCATCTAATGGGTAAAGAACGGGTCAAGTCAGACACGAGGTAAGGGACTTCATCTCAATCTCCTTTCATTGAGGTATATTTTGATTTCTACACGACTTTATTTTATATATTGTATAAAACCCTTTTGACTTTTAATTTAATTTAAATGGAATCTTTTATCTACAAATAATTTTACTAAATGACAAAAAAGGAATGTTTCTTTTAACGTACATGATGACAACGACCTTTCCGCTGCCGTGAGTATTATTTGATCTTTGGCTTCCTTAAAAAGCTGTAATGTTTTTAAAAGAAAAAAAAACACCATATACTCTTTTATGTATTTGGTATTAAAAATGGTTTTGAGAAATGATTTATTTTTTCAATATCTTGTTCGATATCTTGAAATGACATATTGTGATTGCTATGTGTGAATGTTATCTTTCCTTTTTGCTTATGTTATGTGTTATGATTATTTTATGGTTTTTGGGTATTGTTTATGTATACGGGTGGTTCCGTGATAAACCTACGGTGTGTGAGCCCAAGAAAGCTCTCAAATACATTGGGTAACGTGATATAGGTAAGCACAAATGTTTATCCTAAGAGATTTAGGGAATATACAGTGATGGGTATTCCAAATGTAACTTCCTACGTAGCTGTGATAGCTAAAATGTAAGTATGATATGGATGCCACAAGTTACCGTTATGATTTATGTTTTCTATGTGTTATTCATAAATCTTATGATTTCATGAGGAATGTTAAAGAGATTATGTTATGTATGTAATGATTAACTAATGTTTTCATTCTTAGTTTTATAACCCTTACTGAGATTTTTTTGCTCATCCCAAGTTTTTAAATGTTTTTTCATATGACTTAATGATGAATATGGTCAAGGATGGGATCAAGGAAAAGTCATGTTGTATAAAACATGGAACTAGACATGAATATTTTTTTCAAAAGTTTTTATTTTGTGAAAGAAATGGAAACTGAGTAGAAGTGTCTAGTTTGTAATCTTTTGAGATGTAATAGTTATTTCCTAATTCTCTAAAACTCTAAACCTAAAAATATCATCAATGTCAATTATTAATTTAATTCAAAATTATATAATATTTTAATGATGGGTCCTTATAATTAGTATCAAAGGGAGGTTTAGAAAACTTTATGAGTTGGGGTATTGTTAAATTAATATCCATAAATTAATTTATGTTAATATTGAAATGATATAGAATTTAAATACTACCATGTTTCTTCACCTAAGATATTTTTCTATTCCGAATGGTTTTCCGTAGAGGAAACATGGCAGATATGTTGGAAAGACATCAGAAGGAAGACAACCTTCCAAATCAACAACCCGAGATGGTCAGAATCAGAACTGAACAATTTGTTATAGTAATGGAATAGTTGACTCAGGATATAAATGGAGGTTTGTTTCCACGAATGAGATCATCCAGAACAACCACAAATGAACATGTCAGTATTGGAGCATTTCATGAGGCAGCATCCCCCATCATTCAAGGATTCATCTGGCCCTGTGCTAGCTGAAGGGTGGATTAAAGCATTGGAGAAATTTTTTGATGCCATGGGGTGTTTAGAACATCAAAAGGTTATTCTCGCTATTTACCATTTTGAATGTGGTCGATGGTGAAAAATATTAGGGATAGTGAGGAGATTTATGCACTTGATTGGGATAAATTCAAAGGTATGTTTCTTGAGAAATATTTTCCTAAGGTGGTTCAAATTAGGATGGAAAAAAAATTCCTAGAATTGAGGTAGGAGGATGAATCAGTGTCTGCTTATGAATCAAAGTTTACACGACTGCCAAGGTATGTTCTAAATTTCATACGAGATCTTGATAGCAAAATCAACCATTTTTACTCAGGATTAAATCCAAATTATCAAAGGGATTTAGCTTCTTGTGAGTTTAAAAGTTATGAAAAACTTGTTCGATGTATAGAGAAGGTCGAAATGGAGTTTTCTAATGATCAGGTGTTATTTGAAAAACAACAGAATAAGAGGTCAATGTGGCAAGAAAAAGGGAAGAACTCTTCAAAAAATTATGATGATAAGAAACTTAAGATTATAGTTTGTGAAAATTATGGTAAAAAGCTTGCTGGGGAATGTATTTTAAATTCTTGTAAGTGTTACCGATGCGGTAAAATGGGATATAAGGATCATAAATGCACCAAAAAAGATTAGGGTAATGGAAAGACAAAATCTGATTTACAATCAGTAAGATGTTTTAAGTGCAATGAAATGGGTCATTATGCAAATGAGTGTCCGATGAAGAACTCAACTGAGGGAAATCAGCCAGACTACAAGCAGAAAGGGGTTGTGAAATCCTTTGCAACTACTTTAGCAAGTGTTGGGACATCAAATAAATTAGTATCATGTACACTGTTTGTTTGTTCAGATTATGCCAATGTGTTGTTTAATTTATTGTCTACACACTATTTTATTCTGAGAAGTTTTCTAGTAAATTGGGAATTTCTTCTCAAGATATGAATCCTGAACTTGTGGTAAAAACACCTGGAGGAAATTTTGTGAGAAAAAGAAAACATAAGAACCTTCCTGTCCTTCTGTGTGGAAAAAACCTACCTACAAACCTTATTGTTTTGCCTCTAATAGATTTTATTGTTATTATGGGCATGGATTGTCTTTCTATTTATCATGCTAAGATTGACTAAAGAGCTAAAGAGGTTTCTTTTCAGAAAGATTTTCAGTTTGTGTACAAGAATGAACCATTTATTTTGATAACATATCAGGAAGCTGAGAAACTGGTAAAAGATAGAAATTAATGTTACCATTCACATATTTTTGAAAAAAGGAACTAATCAGATTAATTATGTGATATTTCTAAATGAGTACTTTGATGTTTTTCCTGATGAGTTTCCTGGTATTATACCTAATCAGGAAGTTGAATTTACTGTTGACTTAGTTCCTGATGCTAAGACAATTTCAAATCCCCCTTATTGAATGGATCAAATTGAACTTTTAGTGTTAAAGAATCAATTGTAGGAGTTATTAGATAAAGGTTTAATTTGACCTAGCACATCACCATGGGGTTCTCCTATCTTGTTTGGTAAAAAGAAAGATGGTTCAATGATACTTTTTCATTGATTATAGAGCATTAAATAACACCATTATTAAGAACAAGTATCCTTTGCCTCATATTGATGATTTGTTTGATCAGCTCCAGGGAGATCAATATTTTTCGAAGATTGATTTGAGGTCGGAGTACCATCCGTTGAAAGTAAAGGAAGCAGACATTCCAAAAAACTCATTT
Source organism: Viscum album (assembly GCA_963277665.1). Taxonomy (NCBI): domain Eukaryota; kingdom Viridiplantae; phylum Streptophyta; class Magnoliopsida; order Santalales; family Viscaceae; genus Viscum; species Viscum album. The sequence goes on along the minus strand of OY728147.1, from coordinate 2,016,772,548 downwards.
CATACTAGATATGGCCATTATGAATTTTTAGTTATGAATTTTGGGTTAACCAATGAACCTGCTGTATTCATGGATCTTATGAATAGAATTTTCCATGAGTTCTTGAATAAGTTTGTGGTTGTGTTCATTGATGATATTTTGAGATTTTCTAAATGTAAAGAGAAGCATGAAATTTATTTAAGGGTTGTCTTAGAAACCTTAAAAGAAAAGAAACTGTATGGAAAATTTATCAAGTGTGAGTTTTGATTTTAACAAATTTCATTCCTTGTTCACATTTTTTAAAAAATGGCATAACTATTGATCCTGTTAAAACAAAAGTTGTTGAATAATGTCCAAGACCCACAAATATAACTGAGATCTGTAGTTTTCTTGTTTGGGTAGGTTATTACTAGAGTTTTTTTGAGAATTTTGCATGGTTATCTATTCCAATTTCTAAATTAACTCGAAAAGGTGATATGTTCATTTGGACAAAAGATTGTGATGATTGTTTTCAGGAATTGAAAAGAAGATTGGTGAATGACCCAGTTTTGGAACTGTCTTCAAGAGATGGTGAATTTGTTATCTATAGTGATGCTTCATTGAAAGGACTTGGTTGTGTCCTTATATAGAATAATCTGGTAATTGCTTAAGCTTCACATCAGTTGAAACCTCATGAGTTAAATTACTCCACACATGATTTGGAATTAGCTGGTGTTGTTTTTTCTTTAAAAGTTTGAAGGAATCATCTATAGAGAGTAAAATGTGAAATATATACAGACCACAAAAGTTTAAAGTAAATATTCACTCAGAAATAGTTGAACATGAGAAAGAGGAGATGGTTGGAGTTAATAAAGTATTTTGATTGCACGATCCTTTACCATCTAGGAAAAGCTAATAAAGTGGATGATGATTTGAGTCGAAAAAGTAATGCTTCATTAACCATGATACTTTTGGAATGAGATTATTTGGTTTTTATTTGATGAAATTTGGCATAGAAGTTGTTGGTGAAAGAAGTTCTTCCGTTTTGTTTCAGGTGTCAGTGAGATCATCTCTATCAGAAAGAATTAAGCAAGCATAGAAGGAAGATAACGAGTTGTAGAAAAAGGTAGAGTTGGTTCGGAATGGTAAGTTGCCTGATTTTAACATTGACAATGATTGTTCTTTGAGGTTTATGAAGAGATTATGTTTGCCTTGTGATTCACAGTTGAATAATGAGTTGTTATGTGAATCTCATAGTTCTCCATTTTAAATTCATCCTAACAGTACTAAGATGTACAGAGATCTTCGGGAGTATTACTGGTGGGATGGAATGAAAAGAGATATTATTGACTTTACTATGAAGTGTTTGACTTGTCAATAGGTTAAAGAAGAGTGGCAGTTACCAAAAGGAATGCTTCAACCATTACTGGTGCCAGAATGGAAATGGGAAAATATATCCATGGACTTCATTGTGGGATTACTGAAGACATCTCGAGATAATAATTCAATCTGGGTTTTAGTTGATCAATTGACTAAATCTACTCATTTCCTTCTGATTTGAGATACTTTGTCTCTAGATCAACTTTCTCAGTTTTATGTTAAAGAGATAGTCAGGTTGCATGGAGTTCCCCTATCCACTGTATCTGATTGTGATCCCAGGTTTACTTCTAACTTTTGGAAAGGCCTTCAGAAGTCATTGGGTATTGAATTAAATTTTAGTACAAATTTTCATCCTCAATCTGATGGGAAGTCAGAACAAACAATTCATACCTTAGAGGATATGTTACGTGCTTGGTCAATTAATTACCAGGGAATTTGGGACCAACATCTTTCTTTGGTTAAAATTTCTTATAATAATAGTTTTTATTCCAGTATACAGATGGCTTAGTTTGAGGCATTACATGGCAAGCGGTGTCAAACTCCAGCTTTTTGGGATGAAGTAGGGGAAATGAAGATGATGGGACCGAAATTGGTGGAAGAGATGGTAACGAAAGTTCAGTTGATTCAAAAGCACATGAGAAGAACTCAGAGTCGATAGAAAAGTTATGCAGATAACTGAAGGAAGGATCTTTCTTTTGAGGTGGGTGATCATGTTTTTCTCAAAGTTTCTCCATGGAAAAGGGTGATATATTTTGGTAGGAAGGGAAAGTTGAGTCCAAGGTTCATTGGACCTTATGAGATTCTGGATAAAGTTGGATCAGTTGAGTATAGAGTGGCTTTACCTTCTTGTTTATCACAGGTACACAATGTTTTCGTGTTTCAATGTTGAGAAAGTATATGCCAGATCTATCTCATGTTTTAAGTCCAGAAGTTGTTCAGTAGGAAGAGAATATCTCTTATGAAGAACAACCAGTCCCGATTCTTGACCATAGAGAGTAAGTGTTACGGAATAAGGTAATTCATCAGGTGAAGGTTTTGTGGAAAAACTATATGGTTGAAGAGGCAACATGGGAATCTGAAAATGCTATGAGGGATAAATACCCCTATTTATTTGATAAGTGAATAAAATTGTGAGGACACAATTTCCAAAAGGGGGGAAGGATGTAACATCCCAGGTAAATAAAGAATAAGACATATTTTATATTTATTTATATTTTTGAATTAAATATTAATTTTACTTTAAAGGGGTTGCTATGTTTGATAGCATACTCGATACACAACAATGGGTTTCTTTGAAATCTTACATTGCACATTAACAATATAATATTATTATTTTAAATGGTAGTTAATTCCTAGCCATTGTATTGGTGGGAATGGAAAAAACTAACTAAAATATGATTATAAATGTTTTCTAAATGTTTTTACATTTATCCAATAAAATTTATAGGCTTAAAATAAGAAAAGAATTCGATTTTAAGCATAAATAGTGTAATATTCACTAAAAGTCGATTTACCGCCTTTTAATGGAGATCCCTCTTTAAATATAGTTTTGGTCACCTTCATAAATTCTATTTTTCCAAATAAAATCCTCCTTCTGAATCGGGACATCAAAATTTACTTTGGGTAAATTTTTGGATTTTTTCTGATAAAGTTCATTTTTTAATAATGAAAAATATTGTATTTTAATTCAAATATGGGTTTTCATATAATTTATTTATATGGTTAGATTAAATTTTTAATTGGCTATAAAGTGTAAATATATTATGTTTTTACCATTTAATCCAATTTTGGCCATTAGAAGTAATTTTACTTTGAAATTGGACATTAACAAGTACCAATCTTTTCATAGTTATTTCTTAAAAAAACATTTTTTTTACAACGGGAATTAATTATAAAATTAATTAATTCAACTTCCATGTTTGTAATTTTGTAAAATAGACATCATTTTTGAATTTAGAATATCAAATTTAGATTAGGGTGATTTTTTTGATTTTTTCTAAAAACCTTCAATTTTTGATGAATAGTGAGACCACTAAGTGGTAGTTAAAAAACAAAATTTTTTGTTTAAATGAAATTTTACCGCTTATTTGAATTAAATCTTGAAAATATGAAATTCATGGTAGTCATTATTAAGTAAAATGTGGTTCAATGTGATGAAAATAATTTTTGGTGAATGGTAATTTTTGACTTTTATTAACCGTGATTAAAGGTAATTAGGTTAATTAAGGTAACAATAATGTTTTAATATTATAAAATTACCTTGAAACTTGTCCTAACCTCATTGGATGAGTCATGGACGAACAATACAATCCATGGGTCAATTTCGGGACCCCATGGATCCACTTGGGAAAGATAATGACATTAATAACTTTTTATTTAAAATAAAAATAAAAATGATATTAACATGTATTGTTTTACTAAAACAATTTTTAAATGGGGTTATATAAGTTATATTTTCGACTATAAATATTTATTAGAAATCTATAAATATTTCCTAAATCATGTTAATTTGGTTATAATTTTTATACATCAAATAAATAAAATTATTTATGACACAATGATGATGTAGTGTTTACGTCATTAATGAATGATTTAAATAAATAAGAAGATAAAAATTAAAAAAATTTCCAAAACTTGTCCAATTCTTATTGGATGATTTTATTTAGAACATGAGAAAACTTATCTACGACTCCAATATTTTTTGGACCTTTAGAAACCGAAAATAATTATATAATAAAATAATATTTTTAAACTTTCCAAAAGAGCCCTTCCTCTCCCTTATAAAAAGCCCCCACTTACTACCCATTTCTCACACTTATCAAGCCTTTGGATCGTCCAAACTCTACTCCAATAAGCTCCCAGGATCCCTATCTTCATTCTAGAAGCCTTAACTTAGGCAGAAATCACTTTAAAAAATCCTTTTGGTTCAAACCAAATGGAGTTACCCGATTTAAAGGTAACATCTTCTCTTAAGTTATTTTATTTTATTTTACTTCTCCAACCTCCTAAAATATTTTTATTCCATTATTTTATAACAGAAAAAACATAATAAATATACTAGGATGTTGTTATGGGAAGTATTAGAACTAAACTTACACACACCTCTATCTAATGGGTAAAAAACATAATGTTTCTGTGGATGACAAACTAACGCCTCACGAAATGATGATTGTTCAATTAACTCCTACCGCCTCTCATGGTGTCCATTATGATTGAAATGTATTTTTATATTATATATATTATGTTTATGTTTTATTTATTCTTCTGTATTTTTCATTTATATCATATCATTATGGTTTCCATAATGGCTAAATGTGATAATTTCATTTCAGGAAGTGTATACTACCACCCCCTCAAAGTGATATGACTCATCAATGCCTTATGTGGGATGTATAAAGTATGGAGCAAATGATATTATATAAGATATTATACTGTAATTATAATATAACTATGTATAATTATGTTTTAAATCCACCTAAATAAGAAATAGAAATGGAAGTAGCGTTCATGCGTACGTACGGCTTACCATCTCCACGAACGGTGCATTTCATTTCTTATCTTCAAATGTTATGTACTATTATAACTACATAAATATACTGGATATATAAAATATATATGATATCTACATCAATAATATCTTTCTGAATATAATGGATATTTTACCCAATGAACAACTTGTAATTATAAGGTGTTCATTTTTGATTCATGTACCAAATATCAACAAAACGACCGTTATTAACTTAAATGATTACTTAATGTTTATGAAATGGTAATAAGTGATATAAAAGGAATAATAAACTTGAAAGATGATTCGTAAGTAATTAGAAATTAAATTAAATTTATTATTCAGGAGATTAAAGAACGAACGGGTCAAGTTAGACATGAGGTAAGGGACTTTGCCTCTATCTCCTTTCATAGAGGAATATTTGGATTTCTACACAACATTATTTTATACAGTGTATAAAACCCTTTTGAATTTTCATTTCATTCAAAGGAAATATTTTCTCTAGGAAGCATTTTACTAAAAGTCAAAAAAATGAATGTTTCTTTTAACGTACGCAGTGACAACGACCTTTCCGCCGCTGCGAGTATTATTTGATCTCCATCTTCCTTAACAAGCTATAATGTTTTTAAAAGAAAAAAATAAATACCATATACCCTTTTACATATTTGGTATTGAAAATGGTTTAGAGAATGAATTTATTATTTTAATATCTTGCTCGATATCTTGAAAAGATATATTGTGATTTCAATGTGGGAATGTTATCTTTCTTTTATGTTTATGTTATGTGTTATGATTATTTTATGGTTCTTGGTCATTATTTACGTATACGGGTCATTCCGTGATAATCCTAGGGAGGGTGAGCCCGAGATAGCTCTCCAATGTTTTGGGTAATCTGATGGAGGTAAACTTGAATGTTTCTCCTAAGATATTTAGGGAATATACTTTGATGGGTATTCCAAATGTAACTCCCTACGTAGATGTGATAGCTACAATGTAAGTATGATATGGATGCCACAAGTTACCATTATGATTTATGTTTTATATTTTTTATTCATAATTCTTATGATTTTATAAGGTATTATAAAGAGCTTATGTTATTTATGTATTGATGAACTAATGTTTTCATTCTTTGTTTTATAACACTTATTGAGTTTTTTATGCTGATCCCATGTTTTGAAATGTTTTTTCACTGGACTTAAAGATGAATAGGGTCAACAATGGGATCAAAGAAAAGTCATTCTATCTAAAACATGGAACTAGACATGACTCTTTTTTTCAAGAGTTTTTATTTTGTGAAAGAAATGGAAACTAAGTATAAGTTTTTACTTTTTAATCTTTTGAGATGTAATAGTTTTGTCCTAATTATCTAAAACTATAAACCTGAAAATATCCTGAATGTGAATTATTCATTTAATTCAATATTATGTAATGTTTTAAGGATAGGTCCTTATAATGTGTGTCCTATTAAAATCTCATATGGGAATGTAAGTCTGCATTCCTTGGTCGTGTAAATGTCCTAGGTACACAGTGTGTCTGGATGACACATGGAATATACTAAAGTATTTCCTTCTAGACATTTACTTTTACATGGACAGAGCCACATGGGTCTTCCTATGTAAAACTACACGGGGTATACATAAGGTACAAAACATGTTCTAATCAAGACTCTACAACCTGTGTTTCTCTCACATGGCCATACACACAATAAAAAACTACATGGTGTGTACTCAAGGTGCATGATGTATACAAAAATAAAGTTATTTTCTTCCTGAACAGAAGAACACATGGCATGTGTTCATGAGCCCACATGCAGTTGTGTTTGGGTTTCCAGACAGTAAGCCTATTAAACTTCCCTGGAACCACTTTTTTTGAAAAGTTAATCAACGGTGTGCCAAATCACGACCCTTGGGGGCCCATAATCCATGTGAATCAATGTTTGGAATCATATATAAGACATAATTACAAAATGTATATCCCATGGATGAAACATGATCCACCAAATTTTGATCCAAGAGGGACCATACTCATCAAGGACCAAAGTTTGGAATCCATCAAATTCAAACATAACATTTACTAATACACCTATCACAACAACATACATATCTATCACAATACCTATCACAACAACATGAATCTCTAGCACGATATCTATCACAACAACATTCAATCAGTAATGCTCTCTAAATGGCATAACAATAATGCACATAATGTAATTTCTAAGGGCCTATATAATGCATTAGATGACATATCATCATCTCATTGGGTTGCCACAAAATAGAACCACATTGATATCAATAATAACATAAAAAACAAGTGCATCACCCAATAGTGAAATTGAATCAAATATAATAGGTCAAAATACAAAAATATCAATTCAATTCGAGGTAATTTAGATTTTCCCTATACACAAGCCAGCTACTCCCAGGCACAACTAATTAACAAACTCCATTTATTTCTTATCCATTTATAATGTCTCTAAATAGTAATAAAAACAAGAAAATAAAACTCTTATGATATCACTTTGTAACATCCTAGATCCGGATGCCACTCAATTGGTGCCTCGTACCCGGTTGGCCACATGGCCTCAAGCGCATTTCCCCAAACACCAGAGGCGACCGACTAATAGTAAGGTATTAAAGTGTGATAGTGTGGAAAATATTACATCCTTGGTAGAGTGTAACATAGTGGAATAAATAATATGTGACATCAAAATCGGTAAATAACATTCAACTAAAATAAACATCGGAAGACTGATAAAATAAATAACCAAGCATCATTCAATACAAAAGATGATGCAACATGTCACATGTTCTATGAAATAATAAAAATAAGTAAATTACAGTAATATATAATATATGTCTCAAAATAACAGAAGAAATATAAGATACAAGAAAGAATCACAAGCCTCAGCTCAATCCTATGCTCTTTGACTACTAAGTATCACATCAAGTACTGGTAGCATGGCACTTTCCCTCATCAACACCTTCAATCATATAATCTGTTTGGGCCCAAAAGCATTACCCAAATATGGTGTGAGACTAAATCTGAGTAGGTAACCACCAAATATCTTTGATGATCTATCAGTGAGTATATATATAATAGGAAATTTACAATAGTGAAAGTAGTAAAAATTGGTATGAAAAAGTAAGCATAACAGATGTCTCAGAAGACAATGCGATCAAGTATGGATGAAGACCGAATCCAAGCTTGTTCTTTTGATTAGCAGACGCATCATTAGTCATTTCATTTCATTATTAAATTTATAACTGAGTCTGGTCCTAAAATCCTAAAGTGGAATTCAAGTATCACCCCTGGTGTGTTTAACCCAAAATATATATACATTGTAAAACATTACACCAAACTGGATCAAAACCAGCTATATAATCATTTCAGCAGTCAATCAAGTTTGAAACTCAGTGTATAATCATTTCAGCATGTGCTAGGGTCAAAACCCAATATATAAGCATGTCAACATGTATCAAGGCCAAGCCCAGTGTATAAGAATTTCAGTAATAAGGTATAACTTGAAACTTATACTATTACATGGGTATCAACATAGCAACTAACATGGGAAAAAATTTTTATTAACCACTTCTATTTTAAATAAACAAAAAGGAAATCAATGGTATGTCCATATGAATCGTAGGCCAAATGGCTAAACATCGGTCATCCAAGGGAGAATGCACCCACGGGGTGACCATTAATCAAGTAAAATGATTTCAAACATGCTTTAGTTCAATTAATCAATTACCAAATAAACATTAGGAAATAACATGAGTCAATTCCATTCAAGGTGACACCCTATACATGGGATCATGGAACTCTGACACATATAGGCAACATGAAAACTCATGAAAGGCACAAGACCACCTATCTCATACTTGTACGACTCTCCTTGTCCAACGTTGGGCTTTTATTTGACATAGAATAGAGTAGATCTACAAAATGGGTATAAAAACTAAAACTTAAAAAATTAAATTTATAGAAGAAATCAAGAAGAATGGATTAAGGGGAATCAAGAGATCACTGAGGGGAATCTAACAGATCTGACATTATTTGAATCGAATATCAGATGTTTAATTATGAGCCAAACCCTCATTCATATTTTCTGTGTATTTTGTATATTGAAAGTGAGTTGTTTATGTCCATCTGAAAAAACAATTATATTACCTGATTTAATCAATAAAAAAGTACATGATGTTTACTTGAGACGACATGCCCTGTTCGTACAATTTCTTGGGCAGACTATTACATGTTCGTGTACTAGGATTACATGGTGTGTAACCCTCCCTACACATTTTGTACAAAAATTACAAGGCGTGTAGTCCACAATCACACCGTGTAACAGGCCTGTAGCCATCCCTTGATCCTTTTCCCTCTATTTTCCTAAGTATAAACTAAAAAGGAATGATTCTTACCTCAGAGAAAGAACTAGGTTCTTATATATTTTCTCTTATTTTAAGTTTCTGGTGTAATTAAACTCATCTAATGAATTATTTTCAAGTGTATTGAAGATTTTGAAGAATTATTTCACTATTTTAACCATGTTCTACTCGATTTACCCTTACCGTGGTGAATTTTTTTTTACCAAGGTAAAAATTAATTATGGACAAAATTAAAGTTGAAGTAATTAAAAATTTGAACATGAACATTAAAAATATGTAATCCATTTTATGAAAGTTAATTCCATAAATTTTTATTAATTACTTTTAAAATAATCTTTCAAAATAAGATGAAAAATAGTTTTCTAGAAAAATACATTTTTAACTATAAAAATGTTTTCATTCCAAAATTAATAATAATATTTATTCAAATGAAAACTATTGAATTATTTTAATCAAAAGGAACTAATTACACTTTACAATCAATTCAAAAGAAAAATAACTTGTAAAAACTTGAATGTAAAAAATATTTTTTTTATAAAATAAATATTTTTCACTATTCACCAAAAAAGTAATCCTTTTATAAAAATAAAAGTATTTTATCATAAAATAATTTTGATATACATATTTCAGAAAAATTATATCCATTAAACATATTTTTGAATCATAAAATGACTTCACTGAAAATTGGGTAATTAATTATTTTGAATTAATCAATTAATTTGAATTATATAAAAATTATATATATATATTATTCATAATATTGTTATTACTATTCATATATTACATTTTAACATCTTTTTATAATGGTAACATTTATATTATAATGTTTTTATAGTATTACACAATTATCTTAAAGCTCAGTGTTGTGTGTTAAGAAATATATCAATCTAATTATTCTTTTAAACTAAAATTTTAGCATATTTTATTCTTCTCTTATAAATATAACATGTCCTTGAAATTTTTATCTATGTAATCACGGGTTAAATATTTTAAAATACCTCTATTGAAAACCGAAAATGTACAAAGGGATAATAAAACTTCCATTAACAAGGGAAAGTGGTAAACATAAAGATTACCTGAACTAATACATAATCAAGTTCTTAGATATAGATAAAATTAATAAAAAGTGAAAATATAGTCATGGGAAGAAATATAATATTCAAATATTGAATAAAGAGTGATATTTAACATGTTTATGATAATGTTAATAACCACAAAACCATAAATCAATAAGGGATAAAGAAGACCATCAATTCATCAAAAATGAAGGTAATAGGATAATTTTTTATTTAAAGTTCCATTTCCTAGTATTTAAGTATTATTTTAAAATCAATATAGAGAGCATGATAAAATATAATTACTTGATATCTTTAAATTTCATAAGAACAATTACATCCTTTTGCTGTGCTTCGATTGATTTCCACTTTTATCTCAAGACTTACTCCAATAAATGAATATTAAAATGAATTTTTAATTCACAAAGCACTAGAATTGGATTTTAGTGGATTATAATATCCATTAATGGATAACAGGTTATTCCTTATATTTCTAGATAAAACCAAAATGGTTATAACAAGTGAAGATAATATCCAATATGAATACAAATTTATATGAATAAATAATAAATTAATCTATAAAACCTCAAAAATAACACCCAAATTTAAACTTATATCATTATGTAAATAACTAAACTCCAAAATCTACAAAATAGGATAGAAAAAAAGAAACTCAATGTATATAATTACTTAATCACATATTTTAATAATATCATCTTATCATTAATCTCCATAAAATAATCACTCATACATAACAAAAATGTATATGATCTAATTAGATAATCTCCAAAATAATATAATTATTTACATAAATATCTTTAATCATTATAAAGACAAAATAAAATCATATATACTTCTAAAATATAATTCAACATTTATTACTCAAATAAGATCCCATATTAACAGAAGCAATTTCCATTTTCCTTAATCATATAATGTTCCCAATATTATAAAATCTATAAAAAATAACCTTAACCACTTAGTCAAAAAATATCTTCTCAATATCATAGTTATCTATCTGATCAAACATATGTTCAAAATATGTAAAAATAATTTTATCAAAATTATCCATATTATAATCTTGATAATATTAAACCTAAAGGTTATCAATACCTTTCAAATTATGTGCACAAAATATAAAATCCTTATTATTTAAATAAACTTTTCACTGAAATACATACTTATCTAAAGGTTTGTAATCCCATAAATGAATTTTAAAATATAATCAAACATTATAAAATCCCATCAAATAAAACCTCAAAAAGGACATTTATGAATTTAAACTTATGACTGATCTTATACTTATCAACCCATGACACATTAGGTTTACCCCATATCACTTTGGAATATCCTAGATTTACATAAATTCTATCATCTCATTCATCATAATGGTTTAGAAAGAAAAAATGAATTTACATAAGCATAACCACTAGGAGGGTCTATATAGGCATTCAGTCTTAAGACCACTCATCAAAAACCACTTGCAATCAAGTTAATACTCAATCCAACCCTTTTAGATTTGTTTCTTCTAAGTATATCTATTCCACACCTATATCCACTTTCCAGTATCTTGAAATGGATTCATTTTCTAGTAATACCCTGAAATATATACTTTACCAAAGATTCATGATATTACTAGATACTTAGACTTATCTCTAGAATCTATCATTGGGTTAAATTATTTAATCTATTTTTTCATAAATTAAGTTCCCATGGGTCCTATTAAACATGATTTTATATAAACTATAAAACAATAAATCCAGTAACCATAAGTCCACAATTATCTTAATAAATTGGCAGTAGATACAAGAAATCACATATCAAGATATATAATGGTTTAGTAGTATTATAAAACTAAATACATGATTGAATCCTACATTAAATTTGAAAAAATAAATTAAAAACCAGTATTTTCTTTGAAAAAATTATTATTTACACTAGAAGATACTTACATATAAATTATAGTACACTTCCTAGAACCCCGGGGAAAGGGAAAAAATAAAAGGGTGAGATTATATGCCCAGTAATATATTGTGTATAGTGAAATATATTATAGCATGAATAATGAATAGATAATATAAAAGGAATAAATGAAGAACCAATATTCCATATAAGTAATATCATTAAAGAGGAATATATAAATAGATAACATAATTATTTTAGTAATTACATTAACATAAATAATTAGTTTTATATCAATGGAATGTGTAATTTTAGACATCATAATCATACTGTAAAGTCCATGTACCAAGAGATCATAAAAATAGCATCAAGGATTCATGATAAGACATTATAAATAATTGGGAATGCATACAATAAATACTCTGGCTAGTTTGTCTCATGAGACCTATCAATGAATAGAGATTATATCTATAACCAGACTCCACCTATCAATTTAGAAGACTGATTAATTCATCATATTAATGAAAAATACAACTTAATCAACATTACTTACTAATAAATAACTATCCATATTGGAATAAAAAACAAACAAAATTTGAATACGTTCCCTAGTTAAAATGGTGATAAGGATTTTAGAAAAGTATGGTGGACGACATCATTAAATTATATCCCTAGTAAATCATAAGATTCATTAAAGGATATTGAGCAAGCTGAAAATATATTTTAAAGATCCCTAGGAAATTTTGTGATGAAATCTCCCTTTCCATTTAAAAATCATTTATTTAAACTCTAAAACTTTCCAAAACATTAGTAATTTTTTATTTCAATGTAACTATGGAAAGTTATATATGAAGACTAAAGGAAAATAATAGTCACGATGGTGTAAATGTCAACTCATTCATAAATCATTAAAACAATGATTTCATTCACACCTTCAGTAAAATTTTCCTTGTTCCAAAAAACTATAAGGTGATTAATTTACTTTTTTATAGAAATTAAAAAAAGGGTAATAATGATTTTAATTACTCATTTTAGAATTGTAAAAAATTTCTTGAATTTTTTAATAAAAATTTGTATATGGAAGAAAAATATTCCAAATAGAATAGAAAAACAAATTCAGTTTTCATTAAAAATATTATTTCTAACTTTTGAATACTTATAGATAGGAAAATGAAAGTAAATCTTGTAATTTATAGAAATAACCAACAGAAAATTAAATATATGAGTTAAAGATTAAAATATTATATAATTTATCTAATGGAAACTTAAACAGATAAAATCCTGAATAAGGATATGATTGTCAAATAAACCCTTACCACATTGGAAACTTTTGAATCACAACCCCCTTAAAAAAATAACTTTAAATTAAACATAACTACCTTTAATATAAATAGATTAATGATATAAAATATAAAAGGGTACTTATAGCCACTATAAAAAATAAACAAGGTGTGTGTATAACATATGTCTCATAAAAACAAAAGTGAGATGGGAAACCATTACAATGATCATAACATTTAAGTGAGAATTAATCAATGAATTGATTATGTGTAACAAATGTAAATCAAAATAATTTTTTTTAAATAAAACATAAAATAATAATAGGTCATTAGACATATAATCTTGGTGCAACATAGACAATGAAGATGTAATATAACCAATTGAAATTAAATTGAGTTAAGAAACCCCTAACTTCAGTCCCACTCACCACGTATGTACTTTATCTCATGTATGATAAAATTACATAAATTTTATTCTAGATTAAGAATCGTTTTTATATTTATTAACTTATTATTATTCCTTTTATTTCATTTATTACCATTCTTTATATAGTTATTTAATTAATTGATTTTATGTCAGATGTTTTAAGGACGTTCAGTTTATAATCGAAAAACCACTTTGGTAAGTTTACCATTGTCAAAGGGGTGATGGTTTCATCATATCAATAATATTGATACTAAAATAATTATCATTTATATATATATTAAAAAAATTTTATAATAATTCATAAATGTAATACATTAAAAATAAATCACATCACTTTATTGAGGTTGTAGACCACACATATGCATGAACGACGTTATCATTTTCTAATGGTTGTAAGGGGAAGACGGTAAGTAATATATTATATTTCATAAAGAATAATTATGTAATTAATATCATAAATATTACTTAAATACATCATAATAACTATCCTTTTGAGATGGTTATAAAGAAAAAAACGCATTCTTCATGAAGATGGTCGTCCACATGTACATATAAACGATGTTCTTATTTCTTACAGGGTGAAAAAAGGGCTTCACCACAATAATAATTACATTTAATTATATTACAAACAATATTTTATTATATCCACATGTTTTTATAATATTTTAATATGGTATAAAAATAAATAATATAAAAATTATCTACCAATGTTTTACCGCTTTTTATGAAATCCACCTTTAACTTACACCATAAACCTTTAGGTTGGAAATTTGATGAGACATATACTATAGGTCATGGGGAAGATTGTTGGGTAATTATTTGGGTAGATAATTTATGATATAATTTTTTTTGAAGTGTAAGGAAGAGAGGATAGATAGTGCCCTTTTATAAGTGAGGGGAGGGTCACCCTTGGAATTACTTAAAGTATTAAATCAATATAAATTAATTTTCAGGTAATTGATCCAAGAAATATTTTATATGTAGATTCTATAATAGATATAAGTTGAAATAATCTCATAAAATAAAATTTATACAAGTTTATGTGATGTTTTAAGCCTTATATTATAGTTTTAACCCCTGTTAACCCTTTTGATGATTACCAAGATATCAATGTTTTTTATTCTCCAGTGCTCAAGAAAGTTACTATAAAAGGATTAGTGACACCTAAGTGGACCTTGGATGATATTAGATATAATATAACAATTACATGTCCAAATTTAAGTTTTTTATGAATTTAAAATCATTTAATAAATTATTATTTAACATAAGTTACCATTAAAGTCTTTTTTAGGATAATTCATAGTTGAAATTATAAAAATATTAAGACAATAACTTTTTTCAAATATAAAATTTTAAAAAATAAACTATATTTATCTAAATTTTTTATGTAACACGAAAAATCACCCATAAAATATTACTTTTAATGTTTCTAGAATCATTTACCTGATTTATCTACTACTTGCACAAATAGTGTGTTGACATTGCTTAATAATTCAAGGTACTAATTCCATCAATTAAAATTAAAAATAAATTACCATTATAATTTTTTTATTAACATTCAAAATAAAAATTTATAACTATTCATAACTTGTTTTTATCCCTATAAGAAAATATTACAATTATTAAACACAAGAAAGATACATTTGGGTATTTTCCTTTACTTGAAATAAAATAAAGGTCTTTATCAAAGAAAAATGGAAAAGAATACCATATTTTCAAATAATTTAAGTTATTAATCGAATTAAACTCATAAAATGAAATATAGAAATGTTTATATGTTATTTTTAATCCTTAAATCATAGTTTTAGCCTTGTTCTACCCATTTTATACTTACCATGGTGACAACATTTTTACCAAGGTTACTATTCATTATAACAAAACATAAATGTGGTCTATTTATTTTTTTTACATGATGATTCCAAATAAAAAAATAAATTTTATCAAATTTTACTCCTATAATTTTTAGAAATTACGTTTAAAATAAGCTTGGAAAATGCGATGAAAAATAGTTTTACCAAAAAAGTTCATTGTTATATATAAATTTTTATACAAAAAATAAACATAATGCAAATTACAATGAAATTAATTTGATTAAATTTCATAAATATTAATTAATGAATTATTAAAATCAATTCAAAATAAAACATTAAATTTTAAATACATGAATTGAATAGAATAAAATTGATATTGTTTTACTATTCATTGAAAATTTTATCATTTTAGAAAAATCCAAAAATGCCATCCTAAGATAATTTTTATATAGGATACAAAAAATGATACATTTTTTATAAAAAAAATATCTAAAACGTTTAGAAATTAATTATAGTGTCCATAGAAAAAATGAAATAAAAATTATTTTTGAGGTAAACAAATATTTAAATCACGAAATGACTTTTTAAAAATTGATTACTTTTTTATTATGCATTAATAAATACAATTGAATTATATAAAAATTTTATAATTTTTTTTCATAATTTGATTATTAATATTCAAAATATCTAATTTAACTACTATGTGATAACAGTTACATTTAAACAATAATTGTTTCATAGTATATCACAATTTTCTTATAGATCAGTGTTGTATGCTAAGAAATCTATCAGGCTTATTATTATTTTAAACTAAATTCTTATAGTGTTTGAAACAAGAATACAAAACCTTTAATATGATTCTAATTTGAAAATAATGCTCTATATTTTCTACCAACACATGGCTAAATACCACCACATCCTCCATAAACTCATATCTCCGGATCATTCACCCAAAAACATTGGTTTAGTTCCCTTTCCTTCATCATGACACAAGACATATACACAAACATTAAGAAGAATATATAGAAGTGAGTATGAATACTAATTTTTTTCATTAAATCACCCTCTTATAATCCCATGCATACCTATTCCCAAACATGTAACCCTTACGATTGAAAATTGGTTAACAAATTTCAAAAAATATTACTTAACAATAACAGATAAATAAAGTAGAAAATGAAAATAATAAAACCAATTAATTTCCCAAATAATATAATCTTTCATAATTCAACCCTTAAATGAATCCCATAGACAACCATTATAATACAAGGAGAGATGAGTAACGAATAATAATATTATATAAATTTGTACCTATTGGGACCACTTTGTGTATGGAGATTGTATCTTTTGTCAATAGTTGTCAATATCAGTCAAAATGAAGAAGGAATCCACAGTTAATAGAGATCAGATAATGTGAGGATTCCTAGAGAATTATTATGAAATCATATCATTGAATGTCATAATTAGGCAATTCTATATGAAGTAAATTCAGATTACTGTTGAGCTGATCCTAAATTCAAAGCACGTGTATCAAAGGTGATACATTGTCTACAATAATGAAGAATGGTGATTAAACTAGATAATGTTTTACTGATATGTATTCCAAAAATATCATAAGTTAGGATAAATTGAGATTAAATCCTTATGAATTAAAGAGGGAGAAATGATGATGGCAGTCATATACAGTTTTGATTGGAAGGAATGATGCTGGTGGAAGATTGGAAAGTTTCAGTACTTCCCACTGTAACTTTGACGATGCTAAATCTGGTCTATCAAAGTATATATATCACGATAGTAGAGTTTGTGATGAAAGCTGAAGAGTGATTATGGGAAGTAGTGAAGAGATCAATGACAAAGGAACATGCGATCTGGAGGCGGTACAAAAGAACAATTTAATGTGGCACAATTTTCTAGTGTTTTCCAAATTTTAGGGCCAAAAAGTTGGAAAATGGAGAGATTTGTTTTTAGAAAAGGGAGGTGCACGAAAAATAAAGTTGTGCATGAAATATTAGTGTTGTGTGAAAAAATAAAGTGTTCCTCAAAATATTAGCATGGTGCATGAAAAAATAATGTGGTGCGTGAAAAATTAGCATGGTGCGCGAAATAGAGGAATGGTGTTTTTCGCGCAAGAGGTGTTTCGAGACCAGAAGCTCAAAAATTGGAAAAGGCATGAGGTGCATGAAAAATTGGAGCTTTGCGTGAAATATGATGTTGCGGGAAAGAGTTTTTACGCACATGAAGAGGGTTTTTATTCATGGATTATTGTTTTTCATGCAAGGTTAAAAATGACTATAAATATGAGGTGAACCCCTCTCATTAGAGAAGGCTCGACACTTAGACAAATCCCGAGCTCTAAAACACAGAAAAAATTAAAGTATTGAGTAGTGCGCGAAAAAGGCCGCGATGTGCGAAAAAGAGAGTACTACGTGAAAAAGAGAATGCTACGTGAAAAAAGAGAGTGATGCATGAAAAAAGTAAAGTACTGTGCGAAAATCCAGTGCTGCGTGAAAAAGGAGAGTTGTCCGAAAATCCTTTTTTGTGCCAAAAGGTGTTTTTACATGCAATTTTTGAATTTTATGTGCAATTCAACTAGAAGGGTGCGCAAAAAATTTGAGGGTATCGCAGGATTTTAACAATTTCTATGAACTCTTGAAGTGTCTTGTGAAAAAGGAGAACCACACCCTCTATGTGAAGAAGAAATCAGAAACAAGCGACTGGTTTTCTCAATCCCTCATGGTGTTTTGTGAAGGAGATACAGTGAGTACACAACCGGTGAATACTCAACCATATAGTGCTTCATGAAAACAGATCCACAAATTATCCCTGATTCTGTGAATAAGTATCACACATACTCTATATGAAGAAGAAGACCCGTGGAGCTCTCTACTTGCACGAAGGTGATCAATCTCTGGTTGCACGATTTATATACACTTTTTGTAGGGGTTTTGTTGCTTGTGTGACGAGGAGATAAATGTGAAAATAAACTCATATATTTACAAATTAAGAAGGAAGTATAATGATACACTCATGTGTTGGTATTGAGAATTGAAAAAAGTGATTAAGACACTACGAAACTATTCCTTGTTATACTGTATGAAAGAGAAAGAAGAGAAGACTAAAAAGAATAGAGTATTCCCAACTGAACGCTGACAATTATTCAGTTCAGTTTAATTTAGATGATTCTATGTGAGCTCATCCTCAGTGTTTGAATAATCACATTGGTGTATGCAATTCTAGCTAAAAATGAAGTAGTTTAGTGTAGTTGGTTGTTTCACTAAGAATATGAAAGAAGAAGTATAGTGAAGTTAGTTTCACACTAGAGAAGAAGAGAATGTAAGAAGGAAGAATTGATTTCTTATTGCTTTGCATGTAATCAAGTGAAGAGCACTAAATAAGACCAAGAGAAGAACCTATATTATCAAGAAGGAAAAAGACTATCTCTATAGGCAGTATAAAGAACTAGCTAAAAGCTGCAAGTTGGACTTGGATATCACCAGTTCAGGTAAGAGAAGTGTTTCCCACCTCCCTCCAAAGTGTAGGGACTCACACTTGCTAGAATATTGTTATCCTAGCCACTCTATTTTAAAAGAATATCACATTAAAGTGAACAATCCATGCACTGGTCATACTTATGCATGGAAAGGATGTAGCTACTCTTATTGAGTGGTGAACCTTGTAAAAATATCATGTGCATATTTTTACTGCTTTCTATTATTGCATGCGACAGGGAAAATAGAATAACAGAATAAAGATCCTAACAGGTCAAGAAGTACAAGGATAACAAATAGGAATTGGTTTTAAAAGTCCTCTACACTGATTCACCCTCCCTCTCAGTGTTAGGTATATCCCAAACTAGTCCTCTCACTACCTTTGATTATAAAATTCACCAACTGTGGATTGTAAGTAACTTGAGTGGTTCCCAAATTTCCCAAACTGTCATATATGCATCTCACCAAAATTATGATTTTTTAATATTTCCCAAATAGCTAGTAATTCCATCCATACTAAACATTTCTTGATCATTTATTATACCCAACACACATAATTCCCAAAATAGTTTTAATTAATTAAAATATATTACCCATTTAACCCAAGTCATATATTTAACTAATTTATAACGCTTGAAAATACATTTTCACAAAATACTATTCCCAAAACCAAATCCCATGGTCTAATTAAAAAGAAAAAAACCCAACGTTTTCTAAATTTTTAGAAAAAAAATTATCAAATCAATTTTAACTAAATTATTTGAAAAATATTCATATATAAGAATGGACTAAAATCAAAAAAAAATCACAAAAAATCTCAATCCTATATGAAATGAATAAAAACCACCTACATTAGATGATGATCACATGATAATCTTAAAACCTTGGATCTGATATAATTAATCAAAACCAGTTCCCACAAACCATAGTAATAATAATAAAAGATCATGATTTTTTCATCCATGGTTTAATTCTCATAACTAAAAACCTTGATATAATACAAAGAGATAGATCAATCCCAGGCATAAGAAATAGAGTGATTGAGGAAGATATAGATTTATGAAATCATGATATCACCATGATTAATCCTTATATCCAATGTTGGTATAATGTATCCCAGAGAAAAATGAGTTGTTTGATTATGGAAAAACATCAATTTCACTCTAAAGGAACCCTAGGTTCATAAAAATCCTTGTCAAGGTACTTAAATAAACTTACAAGATGATGATCATGTTTTAGAAATCTATGTTAAATATTTTCAAGATAACTGTATAATCAGGTTCCATGGACAACCTAGACTATGCACTGACCATGAAGTCACCTTTGTTGAAAAATACTAAGCTGCATGGTCACCTAGGACCATGAACCAACCATGTACTCACATCTACCTCACCATTTGACATTCAATTTCATGATATACAACCCCTAGGACCATGTAACCTAATTGTGTAGTTTTTTCTACACCCCTAAAAACTCAAAATCTATTAAAAAAACCACCAAAACTCAAATAGGTGTTATGAGTATCAAATTATGGATATCATAGTAGATATACAAACCTTGAATTGACTCAATTAAAAATGTATCCCAACATGGGTTCATCAGGTTTTAAGATAAAAATCTTATAAAAGGATTTATTATGTTTCATTTTAAATATTTTTTTGAATTATTTTTTTGAAATAAATACTAAATATTAAAATAGATAATTGAATTTCAAAATTTTGATTATATATAGATAAAAAATAAAAATAAATTGGTTGTGGGAATATTATCTAAGAAAACCCTATGTCATTTAAATTAATTTTTTGTGAACCATTCACATTAAATGTGGTCTATATCAATAATTTTTTTAATATAATTAGTTGAAATTATTAATTTTAAAAACCTAAAATTAAATACACTCTGACATTGCAAAGAAACACTACTTGAAATATTATCTTCCCAGGATATGGAAGTGGGTTACAACTATTCAACTATATTTAAAAAATTCATTAGAGAAATCTAATTGATAGTATCTATTGTTTTAAAAAACCACTTCAGATTTTCTATCTCCCCTATCTGCAACCCTAACCATTAGACACCCTCCATCCTCCCCTTCTTTACCTTGATCTATCCAGCCTTCTTAGATTTTTTTTCACACCCTATATGATTACCTCTATGGTTCCCTATATATATTCCTTGAACTCACATCTACCGAGGATAGATCCACCCCCACTACTACCTGAACTAATGATGAAGTTCATTTCTACAATCCCATTGCCTCCACTTCCATTCTGACACTCCTTAATCTAATATGAAACCCAGGTTCCAAACCTGACAAGAGTAAATTTATAATGTACTGTAGTTGTACTATAGGATTGTAGTAGTGTGGGTATAATAGTAGTTATTGGGGAGGGAAACAATATAAGTATTATTATTAACATTAATTTATATTTAAAGCAATGTATTGGGCCATCAGGCCACTAGGCCTCTAGACCATCAATAATAGGGTACTTTGACTATACGTGAGTAGCTAAAGGAGGATGGATTAGAGTGGTTGTGTCACTTGGAAAAGATAACCAAACACATGAAACTTGATAGACAATGTGAACATGCCCCTGGTTTTATGCCCTATACAACTCTGTAGGAGGAAAGGATAAGCTAACCATATTTTTAGGTGGTGAGCTAGGTTCATAAATCAAAGGGTTTCCAGGGAGGTGTAACACCTTGATATTTTAGTATTAATTTATCTCTAAATATTACATTAAATATATTGATTCACAAGAAATAAATAAATAAAATGAACCATGATAAACCATATTAAAATAGTGTATTAGGATGTGAATCATTAATAAGAAAATTACAATAAGAATTCAACCTCATGTAAATAAACATTTAATAAAATCATTTATTCTAAAATATATATTTTTAATTCATTACACATTATTATTATTTTTAAAAAATTATTTATATTTTTTAATAGAAATTAATTGACTAGATTTGATGATAATAAGATAAATAATTAATGTAATGTGATTCAATATATTAAATGTAAAAAATTGATATTTTTCAAAGAATAATTTTTAATGTTTTATGTATTTTATCCCAATAATTTAAATTGATCACTTTTAAAAAATTATCAAAAAATTATGAAATAATTAAAATTTTAAAGTAATTTATTTATAGTCATTTAATTAAAAATTTATATAAAATAAGATTATGATCATTTAATGTTTTAAAGGGTCATTTTTCTAAAAATATAGTTTTTTATTATATTTTTTATTTTCATTGAAAAGATAATTTGATATATTTTAGAATTAGAATTTGAAAAAATGAAATAAATTTTGTGATTTTTCATAAAAATATTATCTTAGGTTTATTTTTTTAGAATTTTTTATAAATAGTTGTTTTTAGGTGAATAGTGAGAAATATAGTTTTTATTAATACTGTAGAATTTTTGTCTTTATCATGATCTAAGAATGACTTAAAAATTATATGAAATTATTAATGTACAAAAACATATGTACTGAGTGAATTTATTTATTTAAAATACTAAGTTTAATTTATAAAACTCATTTTTTAAATTTTGAAATCTTGAGAAATATTTTATCATAATATTTTTATTTAATCTTTCTCTTTTAATGATGTTTTCTATTGGTGGGGTTTTTTGGGCTTAATTTGAAATATAAATAACTCTTCTTCATGTTATAATAAACAAATTAATGATAAGTAAATAAAAAACATTTATAATTTTATCCAAAATATTTTATTATGAGTAGAAACACACTTTTTTTAAATAACTGCCTTTTATGTATGATGTGCGCTAATATTAAAATTAAAATTTCACACCCTTAAAAAATATATTTTATAAAAATTCTTCCAATTTTTAAATTATACTTTATAAATTATTTATTTTGGGTATTTTCATTTTTAGTCATAAAAATTAGTTACTGAGGTTAAAAATGTTGTTATTGCGATGAAGATAAATTATGGTAAAAAGTGTTTAACCAAGTGTAAAATTTATAAAATATGTTCAAAACATGTCTAAAAATGTTTTAATGAGGTATTTATTAAATAAAACACATATCCTATTTTATCTTAACTTTTTATTTCATTTTCCCTGTGAAACATGTGCTCCTTTTATTTTAAGAAGTTGTATTTAAAAAAATGTCATTCCCTTCGCATATAAAAGTGTAATTCCACCACCCATTAAATGAAACACTAAAATTTATTTTTTTATGGAATAAATCCATTTTCTACTTCCCCTAGAGATCTATCAGAAGTTTTATATCCCATTAATCCATATAGAATCTCTAAATCTCCCATTTCAAATAGGTATATCATGATGATGTTCAAACTCTCGACTAGAGTACTAATCACCTATTAACCTATTTTATTTTCTATCATTGACATAAAAGTATAATTTTTAAATTATTATATAATAACTTCATTATTTTGTATATTTGGTTTTATAATGTTGAGAGAATAATCATTATCCACCTTTCCCCTTTTCATTTAGAAAACATTTCATTCCTACATACGTGAAAACTATCACTACCATAAAGATTCATGTTTATTTTTCCTTGATTGGAATACATGGATAGTTTAAAAGGTATTTTATATAAATAAATATTATATTTTTAACTTTTTTCATATTTTGAAAATATGAATCATTCTCCACCCTTCTCCTATTATACATAAAATGAAAATAGAATCTATTTGTATATGCACACTACTACCTCCACAAGGTGACTTATTTCATTTTCCATATCTCTAGTATTTTATTATTTCTATAAATCTCTTATTTAACACCCTAATACCTTCTTTCAGTTATTATTTGACTCTTTTTTTGTTTTAAATTTTTTTGGGGGAATTGTGGGATTCTAGAAAATAAATTGCTTTTGTTGGGGAAAATGAACTAAAGTACAGGGTTGTATGTTTGTTTGGATTAATGGAGTCCCAATATTAATATGTAATTTGTATTAGAGGGTAAATCTTGGGAGTTAAGGTCCTTAATTTGTTTCTATAGTTTTTTTGAAGGAAACTACAGGGACCACTACCTGCTAGATGCATTCACGTCATGAATGTGTTATACTGTGTGAATATGTTGTAGGGTAGAGGCTGTGAGTCTCGTACATGGAATGAAAATTTTATAGGCTATAAAATCATTACAAGACATGAAAATATTGATATATATTTAATTTAATATAAGGTGACACATTTTTCAATGTAATTATAATTTATGGGATTTCACACCTTGAAAGGGATTCATGACGTTAATTCCTCAGGTCCAACAGTTTTAAAACACACTGCATGCCTGACTCTTTTTTCATTCAGGGAATAAGATTTCCTCTCACACCATAGGGAAATTTTTGGAAATTTTGGGTCATTTCCCTCTTTCTGAATTTCACTATTCAATGATTGTCACTAGTGGTGGTTTCATAGAATCTCTTTAGTAAGTGGTATTTTTGGTTCTTCATTACCTTTGGTTATGAAGGCAGTATTGGCTAAATTTATGATTCAGATTCTTGATTGGCTGGTGCTTTTTATTGACCCTTTCTATTTTATTTTCAGTATTTTTTTAAGGTTCAATCATATTTTTTAAATATCTATTATAAAAGGTGTATATGTTTCCACCGTTCTTAAGGTAAGTTTATATATGAAAACATCTCTAAATCATGAGTTCTTATATATTCTTTTTTATACCTTTGTCTTGTTCTTTGAAATGGATTTGCTTTGATGTAAAAATACTTTTCATTAAACGTGATCATGGATTTTAGAAATGTTTTTGGACAAATAAAACACATTATGAACGTTGGACGCATTAGGAAATGGACATAGGTAATCCAAGTGTGTGTGTGTAACCACTAGAGGTTACTTTTGTGATATGAGAAGACTATGGAAGGACTTGATATCGGTTAGAAACAACATTTGTATGGTATAGCCTTCTTCTATCTCTAGTATTTATTTCCATAGGCTATATCCTAAATGTAATGATTTGTATTTTATACCTACTTTATCACATAATGGTTTATTTCATGGATATTTGTTCACATATTTAGTTCACTTGTTTTTTCTTTTATACTTGATATATTATTAGATTTTATGAATATGGTATGATTTCATGGAAAACATATTAATGTTTAGAAATGGCATGATTGGTCTAAATGATTTATATGCTATATTTTTTTTATAAATATAAAACATTTGTATTCTTGATGTTATAAATTTGTTAGATTCTTTGGTGATATCCTATTGGGTTCTGTGCTCATACCCAATTTTTTTCTTTCAAGTGGTTTTCAACCTTATTTTTTCACGATTTAGAGAAATAGAAAGCTATCATGTAGCATGCAGGTTATCTTGTCATATGTTTCCTTCATATTCGGATGGATTGGTGGGGATATATAGTCATATGGAGACTTATTTATTTTGGTATATTCTATATTTCTAGTTTGTATATTATGGATTGAATTTTTATTTATCATTTATATGCATTGTTTTATTCTATGTTGTAATTTTATGTTTCTTCAGTTTCACATGATTGTTTTGGTTATTTTATGTATCTCACCATGTGGTGGAACACCTTGGTTGATTTGTCTAATTGACATGGTTTGGTTCATTATAAATTAGTATGAGAGGGAAAACCTAGCCTGAAGTGTTTTTGAAACTATCTGGGTGTGGTTTTTTGTTTTGGTAGATTTTATTTAGGACCATAGGAACTTAAGTAGTAAGTATGGAAAAGGGTCCTATACATATCACTTTTGTGTATGAATCTAAGTTACCAAGGGTGGTTAGATATTTTTTTTCCAATATTGAGACATGGTGGTTGAGGTTATTTGAATGAATCAGATATGGGGTTTGTTTAAATGGACCGATTATTTTCTTAAGAATCATCATTCTTTGAAGAATTTTATTTTTTAAAATTATTATTATTTTAAATCATTGATATCAATACTTGAATTGGGTCCTTTGATTTTGGAATCTACTCATGATTGATTGGTTTTTTTCTTGTGATTGTTAGATAATTTCTCTTAGAAGATGTATTCAAAATCTGAGTGAAGAAACAATGAGATATGCCCTATAGGGAAATCTTATAGAATATCTTTCTCTGATAGAAGTTGTAATACACACTATTCAAACTCTGGGTAATGTAGGTGTCAAGAACCTAGTATGAGTAGTAGATAACAACTTTGAAATTAAAAAGTATCATCCAAATGTCTTCTATGGTGAAAAAGGACCCAAGGAATATAAATAACGGATTGAGAATATTGAGAGTATATTCAACTTTATAAAGACTCATGAGGAATATAAGGTTGGTTTTTTCCATATATATTCTTGATGGACCTGGAAGGAGATGGTGAGACTCTATTATGAAAGCTATGTTTCATGAGGACCATACCTGTAATTATTTTAAGAAAATATTCAATTAGTATTTTTATCCTAAGACATTACACATGAAAACTATCCAAGAATTTTTTACCATAAAGAAAGGAGATCATACCATTCTAGAGTATTCCACCCATTATGTTAAGTTGGTACACTTTTCACTAGGGCTAGTCAACAATGATTACCTAATGGATTGGAGGTTTAAGTTAAGGTCGAGGGACAATATCCGGTTGATTCTTATTCTCAGGTTACTTATAACCTTTTTATATGTAGTTGAAAAAAACATTGGAATATCTTGTAATAGCTGGAAAATAGATTTGGGTAGATCTTTAGTCAGTACTATCATTATCCAGGGTGTATCTTTTCTCCCCAAAGAAAACAAAAATACAACAAGTTTTATTCAAGACTAATTTAGGGGATTTATTTGGATAACAATAGGTTGTTTTTTATTAGTGTTCATGACCTGTTCATAACAAGCCTAATTTTTCAAAGGCTCCCAATAATTCTCATTATTGTGTATAATCTATCCACCTGAACTGTTTTTGTGACAAGATGTCGCAAGAAAGTAAGGATGGATCCACTTTCACCAAGTGTTCATTGGTTTGTACTGATAATTCTAGGGGTATTGGATCTTATCCATAGAATAACAGGGATCTTCATGTGGGTTAAAAAGTATAGGGAAGAGCTGAGGTTTGACTTCTTTATATAGTGGAGTATGCTCTAGAGGAGTATAAAGTTGGTCCATCCACAATTAGAGGTATGGTGTTCATTTAATCTTATATGGTGAAATATTTGTTTGATATAGATGATAATCATTATTTTATATCATTAATTATAGTTGAATTGTTGGTATTCTAATCATAACTTATTTCATTATTTTTGTATCTTTCCAGACCTTTGGGAAAGAGGTCCAAACAAGGTTTCTATTTCCCAACATATCAAGTGATGATAAAAAACTATGAGGTGGAGTGGGAATTCTTAGTTCTAAATCATGAAATATTCAACTTGACTATTATAATGGATTGGATTATCAATTTTAAGGATCAAATAAACTATTATCACAAACCGGTTTAGTTCTTATATGATTATGGGTTCACTCATGTTTTTAGGGTGAGTAGGACTCAAGATCTGGAAGGTTTGGGTCTGTTGTTCCTTATTTTATAGTAATATAGTGCTCATTTTCAGATATGTTTCTTAATTTTTTTGAACCATTTTTTGGTATTTGACTACATAAATTGGTGTGTGCACACCCTGAGGTATTTTCAAATTATTTTTATGGTTTACCTTTATAACACCCAAAACATTTTATGGTATGTTTCTCTTAAATACTTTGTATTCATTAGATATCCTATATTGCATGAAGCAATGAGGCTCTATGAAACAAAAATTGGTTATTTATCGGAGAGAGTCATAACCTTGACCTTAAACTTAAAATTTCCACTTCTCTATTTTGAATTTCAAAAAAACAACATACACGGTTTCAATCAGGGTGATATTTAGAGTATAATAGAATCAAGTTATTTTTTAGTAAATTGTAACTTAACCATATGAATAGTAACAAACCCTTCTGAATAGTAACCTACCTTTATGAATAGTAATATGAACCTTATGAAAGGTAACCTTACCCATAAAGTGTATGTAAAATTTAGGCACCTTAAAAATGAAGAAGAATATTTTAAGTGTCGGTCTTTTTTTATTAAATGATTATTTTAATTAAATTTTAGATTTCTCATATTTAAAAAATTATTTTTGAAAAATGGAGTTAATTATTGGATTCTACATGTCAAAAAATGGGTAGGGTGAATTTTTGGAATTTTTCTAAAATACTTGTATTTTTGGTGAATAGTAAAATATGATAAATTATGATAAATGCTAAATACATGATTTATTGAGTAATGGATAATGTACTAATTAGGTAACCACAATTGGTTCAAACTCACATGAACGTATTACTATTTTTGTTCATAGAATCATTACTATTTCTTTTCTTAGGAAACAAAAATAAACTAATGATTAAAATATTAAGAAAACCCTCCTCCCCTTAACTATATAAACCACCCCTCACCCCCTCTTCCTCACACACCACTCAAGCTTTAATCGCTACCTAAGTTCAAAAATATAAACTTCCCAAGCCCCCCCCCCCACTTCAATGACCTTATGGTCTCACAAAATTTCCAAAAGCAATGTCCTTAAGTAGATTCTCAAGGAGGAGTACTTAAGAGGTGAACCTCTCTTCCTTTTTCTTTCAACATCTTTTACAAGTTCCATTATTTTGTTTCTCTCTCCTAACTTCCAATAATAAAAATTCTATTATAATTATATTAACTTAAATGACCTATAATTTTATTATTATAATTTAATATTTCATCATCATATCTCTTTCCCCCCTCCCCTTATACTAAAAATGAAAACACCATCCAAGAAGTGTTAATTTATCACATTTAAGGACGACATGTTTTTGATTTCTACTACTATCTTAAAGACTGGCCATGAAACCCTTTTAATGGTTGAACCAAATATTAATATATTTATTTTATCTTATTCAATGTTCTAAAATCCTTACACACTCATAATATAAAATAATAAATCAAAACAAGTTCATTATGCACAAAACCACCAAGTTAATCTGATCATTTATCATTAACTTTTATCTAATGAGTCATCATCATGGTATATTAAAAAAATCATTATAAGAAAATTTATACCTCTATAATTTCACTAATAATATATATTAACATTTCTTTATGTTTAACCACATTTCAAATGAACTTTCATTCACGAATATAAGTAAACCGATCATGAAAACCAAGGAACAAAATGCTTCCATAACAATAAAATTGAACATCGTAAACCCATAAAAAGGAAATTAATTAACCTAATAAGGTTATAATAAATAAATTATATTTATTGTAGGTTCTGGAATTATGAATTAATGATGATAAATTTGATTATTCAAGTCATTAAGATCAATCGAGAACACCTTTGGGAATAAGGTAAGAGGTTTCTCATGTCACTTTTATTTCTGTGATATTTCCATTGATCGCTAATTATTTCTAGTATGTGTTGTATTTTTACTGAAATTTTATATATAATATCATGATTATATTTATATTCATGGTATTTAGTGATTTACTTGATGATTATTAACTCATTTGATTACAATGTTGTTAGGGACTTTGTTTCAGTTTTCATTTCATTGGAATTTACTTGGTATTATGCACCTAATAATTCTTATGTGGTGTACCAACTACCCCTTTAAGATGATTTTTTATTTATAATTGTTAATATATTCTATATCCATATTCTGGTTTCATGGATATGATTGTTATTTTAGGCTCTATACCCTTTTACATACAATGTTTATTTGGAATGTTGTTTCAACTATGGAAATATTGATGAATTTGTATCCTCTACTCAATACGGATATTGAGATGACCTATTTTACTTGTATTAAATCTATTTATAAAGAATTATTTTTAATTTAAGTTATGTGTGAGGCCTTCTATATCCCATTGATGAATCGACATGTCTCACGAGACAAGTTAGTTGGTGACAAACCCTTCGAGTTTGTTTCCAAAACAGAATCAAATAGGTGTCAACCCACACACTTAAACCATTACGATGGTATAGTGTTATCATGAGTCAGATACATGATTTAAAATTAATAATAATTCTCTTTATTCATTTTCATTTATTACTATCCATGAGTTTTTCAATATGAAAAAATTTATATATGTAGTTTCATTATTAGTTTATTAATGGCATGTGTTTTTCATTTATTTTCCATTCCATATTGAATATGCCAATTTTATTATGATTCAATTATGTTTTATTCACGCTTCCTTAATTTTTAACCCTTATATAGCATTTGAGGTCACCACTTTCATTTTTTACCTTCTACATCCTATGAAGAAGAGACCATTTATTGAGTTCTCGTGGAAGCAGTTTATTAGTTTTTGTTATGTATTGTCTTTTTTACCTTTCCCAATCTAATATGAGTTACGTATATGTATATAGGTTCTTCAAGAATACTAAATTGACCATTCCTTCATCATCTCATTCCTTGAAATAATTACACTGTAATAAGTAATTCACTATCTCTAGGATTCTGGGGTCAGTGTATTACTGTTCGTATAAAAAAAATTTAGTATAAAACTTGGAAATTAGATTTAAGAAACAAATTTTAGAGGAAATAACCCTAAGATATAATTTAAAGATAATCATAGAAGAACATCCTGGAATTTTGGTAAAGTATAGATTATGAGGGTATTTCTAGAAAATACATCCATGTCTGGATACTATAAGTGGACATGGTTCTAGAACAGATGTACCTAGGAGTAAAAACTCCGACAAGGAGTTTTGGGCCTGACCTGAGATATCTTGAAGCACAATAGTGGGCCTTACTGCGCACCTGGTTTGGAAATCTTGTGGGATATTCTTTAGATGACTCAAATTTTCTTCACAAACCATTATAAAGGATTTTAAAGTAAATATAAACAATGGTTATGATTATGATATTAGTTGTGCATAAATTTTCATATTATCTTAAGTGTTTGCTAGTTATAAATTATGAACTATTGCCTAATTTAGTGTATTCTATTGTTTAGTGATGGAACCTAATGAAAAAAGGGGAATCAATACCCATGGACAATGTAGGGATTTCCCTACTAAGCACGTTAACATAGTCAGTGTTAGATAAGATCATATCGTGACCATATTAGGATAACTTACTCAATATGTGTCAAATAACCATGATACATATGTATTGGATCATTTCATGCAGTAGAAGCCCCCATATTTCAGTGGTAATACCAATCCAATGGTATCTAAGTAGTGGATCAAGTCCCTTTAAAAGATATTTATGGAATTAATATGCAATGAAAATGAAAAGGTAGTACTGGAAGTATATTGCCTTAAGAGTGATACTGATCAATGGTGGTCCTTGATCCAAAATACCACAAAGGAAGAAGAAATGGAAGATATGGAATGGAGATATTTTAAAGAAATATTATTCAACAAATGTTTCCCTCATGAACAATGAACTAAAATGAAGAGGAAATTCCTCAGCCTAATAAAATAGAAGAAGAGAGTGTTACAGAGTATGATGTTACCTTCACAAGATTATCTAGGTATGCTATAGATTATGTACATGATTTAGAAGATAAGATTGATCATTTCTTTGAATGTGTTAAGCCAAGTCTTCAAAGGGAATTAGTTTCTCAAACATTTTCAACATAAAATGAAACTGTATTAAGTTCCATCAAAACAGAGAATGAATTTTCTAGATCAAATTTGTTCAAGGGAAATCACGATAAGAAGTGGAATTATAATAACCATGGAAAAGAAAAATCACCAATGAATAAGAAGGTAATGAAGAAATTTCCATTATGTGATAATTGTGGAAATAATCATCCTGGGAAATGCTTGAAAGCCCGGGGAGTTTTCTATAAGTATGGAGAAAAGGGTCATCAATCTAGTGAATGCAAGGGAAAGAGATAATTAAATTATTTTTACTGCTACAATTTTAGAGATATAGAACACTTTGAAAATGGGTTTCTTAACTTCCAAGGAAACTTGCCTCAGAAAATGCCACGATTGAAATGGAAATCTTATAAAATTACAACCACAGAATTTGAAGTTCCTAATGTTGTTGTGGTAGGTACTTTAATTGTTTCCTCAAACATAGCCAATGATTTATTTGATTCTAGATCATCATATTCATTTATATCTTCACATTTTTCCAAGAAAATTAGACATTTATAATTTTATTTAATAAAGGAGTTATCATTCAAAACTCCCAGGGGATGTATCATTGAAAAAAAGATGTGTCAATTAGTCCCCCTCATGACATATAAAAATGATTTAGTTTCTAACCTTATCATTATACCAATGATTGAATTTGATATAATTCTTGGTATGAATTGGCTATCAAATTATGATGTGAAGATCTATTACAAGAATAAGGAAGTTACAATTTTTGAGAATGGTGTAGAATCCCTTATCTTTAGAGAAGAAACCTCACCATTTGATTCTTATCTATATCAACCCCCAATAGCTCTACTAAATTAAATTCTTGGAGAGTAAGAGAACACAATATCTATGGGTGATGAAATAAATATTTAAATTGAAGATGAACCTATTGTGTAAGAATAGTTTGAGGTATTTCCATAGGATTTAACTAGACATCTTCTAGAGCGGAAAGTTGAGTTCTATATTGATTTAATTCCTAATTAAAGACCTATATCAACGACTCCCTATAGAATGGCTACTGTGGTATTGGTGTAGCTAAAGAAAAAAACTATTAGAACTGAGTGACAGAGTATTTATTCAACCTAGTGTTTCTCCATGGGGAGCCCATATCCTATTTTTCAAGAAGAAAGATGGTTCCATGAGGCTATGCATTGATTACAGGGAAATCAATGATATTACAATAAATAAAAAGTATCCTCTTCCAAGAATTGATGATTTATTTGATCAATTTCATGAATCCAAATATTTTTTTAAGATTGAACTTAGATCTGGATATCATCATCTCTGTGTGAGGAATGAAGATATTCCAAAGACAACATTTAGAACCAGGTATGTGAATTATGAGTTTACAATAATACCTTTTGGATTGAGTAATGAACCCATTTTTTTGATGGATCTAATGAGTAGAGTTTTCAAGTAATATCTTGATGATTTGTTATGGTATTTATCGATAACATCCTGTTATAATTCAAAAGATACAAAGGCCATGAGAATTACTTGCGAATCATTATGAAAACTCTTAGAAGAAATGAATTATATGGTATGTTTAGCTAGTGTGAATTTTGGATTCAATTAGTTTCTTTTCTTGTCCATATTATCTCTAAGGATGTAATCTTAGTTGATCTTGCAAGGACAAAATAAATCCAAGAATGGCCCATGACAATGAACATAACTAAGGTATGTTGTTTTATTGTCTTAACAAGTTTCTATCGATATTTTATTCATAATTTCACCTGACTGGATAACCCTCTAACCAAGCTCACATGTAAAGGGGTTAAGCTTGTATAGAAAAAATAATGTACATAATTCTTTGAATAATTGGAAATAAGATTGGTCAATGCTCTAATTTTGGCTCTTCCCTTTGGAAATGATGGATTTGTAATATACAGTGATGCATCAAATAATGGGTTGGGTTTTGCCCTTATGAAGAAAGATAAAGTTATTGATTTTGAATCAAGGTAGTTGAATAATCAGAAGAAAAATTATCTAACTCATTATCTTTAGTTAGTAATTATAATCTTTTCTCTAAAAATATGGAGACATTATCTCTAAGGTGAAAGATGTGATATATATATGGATCACAAGAGTTTGAAATACATTTTTACAGAGAAATTACTCAACATGAGTCAAAGGAGATGACATGAGTTACTAAAATATTATGATTGTTCAATAAACTACCATTTAGGAAAGGAAAATAATGTGGAAGATGCATTAAGTAGGAAATATCATGGACTTCTAACCCAAATAGGAATTGAGAGAGATCCTATATTCATATATCTACTAAATATGGACATGGGAATTTTTAAGAAAGGGGAAAAATATTTCCTATTTCAAATGACTATTAAACCATCTTTACTAGAGGAGATAAAAAGCTCTCAATATGATGATGACTATGTGAAGTAACATTTTTGGTAGGATAACATAAAGCGATAAATTGATGACTATGTGTCAAGGTGTCTAGTTTTTCAATAAGTGAATGTCAAGAGACAACATCCTAGAGGGGTCATGAAACCTATACCTAATCCTATGTGGAAGTGGGATGACATTATAATGGATTTCTTCAGAGTATTTCTGAGGAAACCAAGAATGAATGATTCCATATGGGTAATTTATTTTCATCTAAAAAATTCAGCACATTTCCTTACTTTAAGAGAGAATTTACCACATGAGTGTCTAAAAAGACGTTATATTAATTAAGTTTTAAGACTTTATGGTGCTCCTCTATTGATTGTGTCCGATCGAGATCCCTGATTTACATAAATTTTTTGGAAAAGATCCCAGAAGGATTTGGATACTGAGCTTCATATGAGTAATGCTTATCATCCTCAAACAGACGGAGAGTCTGAAAGGACTATTAAAAAACTGGAAGACATGTTGAGATCATGTTATCTTGACTTTAAAGGTATGTGGGTCAATACTTACCTTTGGTGGAATTTTGATACAATAATAGTTTCCATTATAGCATTAAAATGGATCCATATGAAGCATTTAATGGTAAGAGGTGTTGAAATAAATGTTTTTGGGATAAAGTAGGCGAGAGGAAACTTATAGACCCAAAAATTATCGAAGATACAACAAAAAAGGTAAAGAAAATTCAGGCCCATATTAAAGCTTCCCAAAGTAGGCAAAAGAGTTATGCTGACAACCAGATAAAGGATCTGGAATTTCAAGTAGGAGATCATGTCTTTCTAAATGTATCTCCATGGAAGGGTGTCTTAAGGTTTGGTAAGAATGGGAAAATGATCCCCAGATGCATCGAACTATTCGAAATTTTAGAAAGAATTGAAGCTGTAGATTATTGTTTAGAAATGTCACCAAGTCTCTCCAAAGTTCATAATGTGTTCTACATGTCGTTGTTATAGAAATACATGTCATACCCAACACATGTACTCACCTATGAAAAATAGAGCTAGAACCTGATTTTTCATACTTTGAAGAGCCTATTGAGATTCTTAGCACAAGGGAGAAGGTGTTGAGAAATTAGGCAACTATACTAATAAAGGTTATTTATAGAAACCATAAAATGGATGAATAAATATGGGAACCTTTGTATGTTATGAATAAGAACCGCCCACATCTTTTAGGAAGAAATATAACTGAAAAATTATGAGGATGAAATTTCTAAAAGAGGGAAGAATGTAACACCCCAAACATTTTATGGTATGTTTCTCTTAAATACTGTATATTCATTAGATATCCTATATTTCATGAAGCACTAAGTCTATCTGAAGAAATACATGGTTATTTATAGGAGAAATACATAACCTAGTCATTAAACTAAAATTTTCCACTTCTGTGTTTTTAATTTCAAAAAACGGACATACACGGTAGCGATCAAGCTGATATTTGGAGTCTGATAGAATCAAGTTTATTTTTAGTGAATAGTAACTTACCCTTATTAATAGTGACATACCCTTATGAATAATAACCTACCCTTATAAATATTAATATTAACCTTATGAATGGCAACCTTACCCATGAAAGTGTAAGTAAATTTTAGGTACCTTAAAAATGAAGATGAATATTTTAAGTGTTGGTATTTTTTGATTAAATGATTATTTTAATTAAAAATTAAACTTATAATATTTACAAAATTATTTTTGAAAAAATGGAGTTAATTTTTGGATTCTACATATTGAAAAATGGTTAGGGGGGATTTTTTTGGGATTTTTCTGAAATACATGAATTTTTGGTGAATAGTAAAATAAGATAAATTATGATAAATGATAAATACATGATTTATTGAGTAATAGATGATGTAATACTGAAGTAAGAAAACTTGGTTAAAACTTACATACACTTATTACTATTTTTTTGTTATCTAATCATCACTAATTCTTATCTTAGGGAAAAATAATAAACTAATTATAAAAATATTAAGAAAACCCTCCTCCCCTCCACTATATAAACTACACTCACCCCCTATTCCTACCAAACCACTCAAGATTTTATCCTTTCTTATTTTCTACCAAATACATTTTCCAAGCCCTCCCCCCACATACAATTCCTACTGGTCTCACCTAAAGGCCAAAAACAAATGCCTTAAGGAGATTCTCAAGGAGGAGTACTCAAGAGGTGAACCTCTCTTCCTTTTTCTTTCAACTTATTTTACAAGTTCCATTTATTTTGTTGCTCTATCCTCACCTCCCCTCATCAAAATTATATTATAATTATAATAACTTATATGAAATGTAATTTTATTATGCTAATGTAATATTTCATCATCATCTATCTTTTCCCCTCCTCTTATACTAAATATGAAAATGTCATCTGTGATGTGTTAATTTATCACATTCATGGATGATGAGTTTTCAATTTATACTAATATCTTCATGACTGGTCATGAAACCTTTTTAATTGTTGAGAAATATCTTAATATATGTATTTTATCATATTCAATGTTCTGTAATCCTTATACACTCATAATATAAAATAATAATACAAAACAAGTTCATTGTGCACAAACCTCCAAGTTAATCCAAGCGTTTATCATTAACTTTTATCTAATGAGTCATCCTCATGGTATATAAAAAAATAATTATAATATAATTTATATCTCTGTGATGTCACAAATAATATATATTAATAGTTTTGGATATTTAACCACATTTCAAACAAACTTCCATTCATGAACACAAGTAAACTGATCATGAAAACCAAGGAAGAAAATACTTCCAAAATAATAAAATTGAACCTCTTAAACCCATAAAAAAGGAAATGAATAAACCTAATAAGTTTATAATAAAAATATTAAATATATATGAGGTTATGGAATAATAAATTAATGAAGAAAAATTTTATTATTCAGGTCATTAAGATCAATCGATAACACCTTCGGGCATAAGGTAAGGGGCTTCTCATCTCACTTTTATTTCCATGATATTTACATTGTTCGCCACTTATTTATTGCATATGGTGTATGTTTACTGAAATTTAAATAAATATATTTTATATTTCAAATACTTATAACTCACGAAGGGTGACTCATATTAAAAATCTGAGACCACTGATGAGCTCATGAGGATATTCTTTCTTTCAGTGGATACTAACATTGGCCAGCGTGGTCCAAATATAGAAGTTAGTTTTTGACTGTAAATAAAATAATTAAGTAACAATTATTTTATTGTTAATATCCATAACATATTTATGGTAACTCGGATTAAAAGTTTGAGAGTACCATTAGGTTTTTTAGGGCGTGTTTCCCTTAGGTAAATCCTAACCTCGACCGATGCAGGCTGATGCTGAATGTTAATAATTTATTGATGTTTTTTAAGGTACATTCAGTAAACATGCTGGTGGAATTTTCTAACTTTTGAACTGATGCTCGGAATTGAAATCTGAGGGCACCGTTGAACTCACAGCACCAGGATTCATTTAATGGAGGTTTAACCTCGACTGCAGTGGGTTGAGAGGAGAAATTGTTTTTTTGTTTTTTTCATGGAGGATTAAATAAAATAAATATATTTTATCTTAAAAATAACCTCACACCTCTCCTTTTAATTTTTTGTGGCTGGGACCACAAGAGGGTGGTTGGGTATTTAATGCTGGGAATTAAAAGACCGATTACACAAAATGTGTAACTACCAATCCCTTTAATTAATTAGTTCCATGAATTTTAATTAATGAACCAACCCCTTTAATGGTGGTTGACTCCTCATTTCTCTTGGTTGAATTTTTGAAATCATTGGTGAAGGAGGATATCTGGAGAGGAAAATTTTAGGGGAACCCTTTGGTGAAGAATAGATCCACAAAGCAAGGTCGGAGGACCGTCACTCGAGTGGTGTCATTGAAAGCTTGTTACGGGAAAAACAAACACCGACCCAACTTCAATTGTTAACGTTCTCCAATGGATTTAAAAGGTAGGGAATTTATTTTAAAGTATGATAAATATCTATTTGTTAATTCCTCTTGTTCTTCATTCTCAAAGATGATGGTCAAACAAACATGACCATCGATCCAGACATATACCATTATATTTTCTATTTCGTTCATCTCATGTTCTTCAAGAGTTATTCATCACCAAATAATTATGAGTGCTAAAAACACAATGTTTCATTGAGCGCGACATACGAACGTAGATATCTTAGCTCGAGGATCGCAGATCTACAAATTTCACATTTTTTTGGGTTTAGAATGAAGATTCAGTGGCCTGTAGAAGGGGAAAATTGGAGGTCCAATTCTGCCGTGTCTTTGGGGAGTTGCTCCAGGAGAGATAGGCAGTGCGACGATGGTCCATGTGGAGAGTCGAGGCAGCTTCACACGAGCAAGATGGGGAAGGTTGAAGTGTGGCCTGCATGCGAGAAATAGGCGACTGCAGTGGTGGGGCGAGTTTTCCATGGGTTGTCTGGTCAGCAGAGCGATGCAGAAGAGTGGGGTAGTCCAGTGGGGCTGGTGTCGGCAGCGTGACGGCTAAGCGGACTGTAGGGTATAGTTTTTCCATCTCGTCTAATGGGGGTGCCAAATCATGGAAGAAGAAAGTGATTGGAGAGAGAAAAGTATTGAAAAGAAATAAAATTAAAAGAGAAATAAATAATAAAGATAAAGAGGGGAGGCTTCATGTGGAAGCTACCTAAACAAAAGGGATACCCTGTGAAACTCAGTTTGAGTTTGGAATTAAGGTTAAATAAATAAATAAATAAATAATAATAATATAATATTGTTATTATTACTTTTGTTGATAAAACACTTATTCACCCATAACTTATCCATGTGACCTTTGTTTCACGAACCGTCAGCAGTAGTATAACCCTGACTTCAACTACGAAATTCTGAGTCCAATATTGGATATATTTTTTTGGTTTTTTGGATTGGGTATCTGAAATTCTCAAATAATAATAATATTTTATTTTTATTAAATCTTCGACCCTCCATAACTCATGCGTGTGACATCTGATTGATTTACCATTAGTGGCGGAGTGATCCTATCATTAAGATGATCAATTTAAGTCTAATGTTAAATTTTAAATTATGGTTCATGGATCAAGTCCACGAAACACCCAATAATAATAATAATAATAATAATAATAATAATAATAATAATAATAATAATAATAATAATAATAATAATATTTCGGGATCTTGTATCCAACATACCTCCCTCAAAAAGTGTCAAAATGAAGAACCGTCTATAGAGTAGAAATCCTTGAGATGAGGCAGTCATTTTGGTGTACGCCACTTGAGTTTTGTAGAAAGTTGGAGTACAGTTGGGTTGGATCAAACCCGAATCCAACTGTGCCCTCAGAACTAAAATTCTTATAAGTCACAGACTGTGCATCCTCTTGATGCACTGTTTGTCACGTTAAAACCCTTACGACATGGCGGTCCTTTGGGACACTTCTTCATGAAACTTTGTAGAGGTTGAGGTAAAACCAATGGCTTGAGGTTAGGTTCTCCCAAATGTGCTTTGAGTGGGAATCCAGTGAATTGTAGTGAGGAAGAGGTTGGAGACATATCATATAAAGGTTAGTACCGAGCGATCCTATGTGGATAAGAACTTACCGATCCTTTGTGGGTCAGTGCTCAGTAATACTGTGTGGGTCAGTGCATACCGATTCTATGTGGTTCATATCCTGTGTGGGTCATTGGGGGTTAGTAATTATCAATCTTGTGTGGGTCAGACTTTTTATGGACATCAGCAGTACCTCCCGATAGAATAAGATGATCTAGATTCTCGACTAATCATCTATATTTCTATGCTTTACTTATACTTGGTGTGAGATTAGTCTTTACCTTCTTGGTGTTATTTTCATGGTGTTACCTGTGTGGAGATTTTACCTTCATGGTGTTACCTTTGTGGTACCTTCACCATTGTGGTGTTATTTTCATGGTGTTACCTGTGTGATACTTTTATCTTAATGGTGTTACCTTTGTTGTGTTCTGCCCTCATTTATGAGACGATTATATCTTAATAACTTAGGTATATGTATGGTCATATACCTAAGTAGAGTTGTTTACTACTCCGTGCTTTGTGGTTGAGGTCTTGCTTTGGGGTCTTTCCTTTGTGGAACTCTGGAAGACCTTCGGGGGTCTCGGGGTCCCTACTGAGTATCGTTATACTCACCCATGCACGGGATATGTAACAACCCGAAACTTTGAATAAATCTTGTTTCCTAATTTTATGTAATAACATGAGTATAATTAAAATGATACTGTTGGTTTTTGACTGTTATATGACCATTGTTCAATATGACCACTGGAAACTAAACGTTTTGATTATTGTCTCTAAATACAAGTAATCTTGGTTAATTAATATAGAAAGAAGATTCGATGGCCTCACCTAGTAGTCTTGGACCAATCGAAGCCCATCTAACAGAACTTGGGAAGGAGGTAGCACCACTGGGCTTTGCTCTAGACCAAACCAAAGCTGAACTTCATCGTATAAAGCTAGAATGGGATCGCCTTCGCGAGAAGTTAAAACTGATAGAAATTACTACTCGTGCGATGTTGGCCAAGCCTCCCTCAGATTCTCTCACCTTAGCACACCTTACACTTAGGTCCTATGCTGGTGTGATAAGGGGCTATGTAAGGAGACCGTAACTGCCTTGTGTAATCCTTTGTTTTAAATAAAAATTGGGATTTCTTCTTATGATGAAGTTTATGAATTTTCAAATGACCGGATAAATATAGTATGCATATTTTTGATGAATTTTAGAAAAAGGATATTTTAAAAATGGTTGTGTAAACCTTAAATAATTAAAAATGTGTAATGATTTTCGAAAAATGGTCTTCTACAATTATGTTCAGTACGAAATTTAGAGTCTAATAAGATCAACATAATTTTTGATGAATAGTAAATTATGAATAGTGATTTTATGATTAGGATTAGTAATGTGTCCAAATGGATTAGTAATGTCACTTAAAGAAAGTATTAATATAATCTAGGCACCTTGATTAAGTAATGTGATCCAATAACATGGTTAAATAACGGTTTCATTAATTGTTATTCAAGTATTAGTTTTTTCGAGTGAATAGTGTTTTTTAATTAAAAATTTAATTAAAAATATTTAGATAATTATTTTTATAAAACGGATTTTATTTTTGAACTCAGAGCACCGATATTATGCTATCGTAATTTTTGGGGTTTTTTCTGAAAAAAATAAATTTTCGGTGAATAGTGTTTTTATTTAAAAATTAAATTAAAAATATTTAGAAAATTATTTTTATAAAATGGAGTTAATATTTGTAATCAGAGCGTTGATATTTGGTTAAGGTGAAATTTTGGGATTATTTTGAGAAAGTTGAATTTTCGATGAATAGTGAAAAAACTGTTTTTAAGTTACGGGTGTTTAATGACATCATTAAATAGTGTATTAAGTTTTTAATAAATATGTTCGAATTATGAATAGT
Source organism: Viscum album (assembly GCA_963277665.1). Taxonomy (NCBI): domain Eukaryota; kingdom Viridiplantae; phylum Streptophyta; class Magnoliopsida; order Santalales; family Viscaceae; genus Viscum; species Viscum album. The sequence goes on along the minus strand of OY728147.1, from coordinate 2,016,730,899 downwards.
GAGATAAGGTATGAGGTGTCCCAAGTGGCCAATACCATGGGAAAATACCATGGCCAAGCCCATGGTTTTTCCAAAACCACTAATGAGGTGTCCCTTTGCCATTAATGCCTTGTCCCCTCACTTTCCCTATAAATACCAAGACATCCTCTCATCCATTCGACTCCCCACTCTCCCCCAAAGAAGTTCTGGTCTCATTACCTCCCAAGGAGTCCTCCCATGGTGACCTAAATCCCTCAAGGTCTCAACCTTTGAGTTTTAAGAGTTATGTTTTAAGGTAAGGGATCCGATCTCTCTCTTTCTTTTCAAGAAATCTCTTTTATGTAATTTCTTTTATGCTCCATGTTCTTATGTTAAAGGGTGTTCTTTTATACTCATATTACTTCCCTTTTCATGTTCACATAATGAGATATCCCCTCTTACTCTCATTATTTCGTTTTATGAAGTTTTAAGTGGCGCCGTTAGGCTGCCGAAATTTTTGTAACGGATTCTTTCTCCCTTCTCATTTTTCAAGATCTATTTTCATGTAAAGTATTTCAAGTTCCATTTTATTATGTTGGGGCATGATCTATATATTTATCATACTGATCTTTTATGACCATATGATGAGATACCCCATTTGATCTCTTCAATTCAGTATTTTGAAGTTTTAAGTGGCGCCGTTAGGCTGCCGAATTTTTTAAGTAGTTCTTCACCCTTCTCGTTTTGAAGTTCTACTTTCATGTCTATTATTTCAAGTTCTTTTTTGTTATTTTGGGGTATGATCTCTACATCTATCATACTGGACTCTTATGTTCATATGATGAAAGACCCCATTTGATCTCTTCAATTCATTATTTTGAAGTTTTAAGTGGCGTCGTTAGGCTGCCGAATTTTTTAGGGGATTCTTTCACCCTTCCCATTCTTTTCAAAGTTCTACTTTCATGTCAAGTCTTTCAAGTTCCTTTTTAATTATGTTGGGGAATTATATCTATATCTATCATACTGAACTCTTATTTTCACATGATGAGAGACCCTATTTGATCTTTTCAAATCATTTTTGTTGAAGTTTAAGTAACGCCGTTAGGCTGCCGAACTTTCATAAGAGAAATCTAATTTTTGTCTTCCTTCAATGTTTTTCATTTAAAATGGTATGTCCTTTAAATTTAATTACCATGATCATGTATCCTTCTTATTCTGTCCATATACTGTTTTATGGGTCATTTATGAATTTTTGACCCATTTTACCTCTCTTTTTAATGTCTTCTAAAACCTCGTAACATAGCCATTATGCTGCAGAATTTCCATCTCAAAATGTCTCTCTCTTTTTCTAAAGTTCTTTTATATTATTAAGCGAATACTCAAAGCTCGTTATTCTAAAGGGTTATTCACATATATACCAAAATTTTCTATTTTAAATTCTGGGATTTAGATACATGAGACCCACCTTCCTTTTCTGTGGGTTTTAAAGTGACGTAAAGATCATGTATTTAAAGCAGTTTTTAAAACGTTGTGATTATGAAATGAAACCCATTTATTTTATGCTATATGGGTTATTTATGAAATGTTTGATGATGATATATGTGGCTCACATGATAATAAAGGAAAATTTAAGGGTGCGCCCTGATAGCGCTCCAATGCATTGGGTAATGATGTAACCACTAGAGATTACAATTTTCACGATACCTTGGTGAATAACCTTGGCAATTTTCAAATGACACCTTGGGGATGGACCTTGGTGATATGTTCATGATTGTCTATGTTAAATTATGTAGCCACATTTTCAAGTTATGAAAAATGTTATTTTTATTATGATATGCCTCCTTATTTCATTATCATGCCTTAAAGTTCTTTTTCATGACCTTATTGAAGTATCTCAAGTTCACATGTAAAATGTTTCTCTTGTTTTCCTTACTGGGATTTTTGCTCACCCTTTATTTTGATGTATGATCCCAGGTTATGTGATGCAGTAATGAACCTAGGATGAACAATAGGAGAATCATTTCAAGTGTTTTAGAAGAATGTTTTATGTTTTCATGTTTAAATTTTCTGGTTTCCAAGACACTAAACCTTAAAGATCCTTGATTTTGTAAAATGTAATGAAAGTTTATGTGATAAAGAGGCGGGATGCTATAGGATATGTCCGTACCTTATTGTGTATTATGAAGATGATGAATAACATTGATCTAGGCTGAGGGAGCCAGTACTGGATGGTTCTCGGAGGAGGTCCATTTGGCATAATGTGACACAGGGTCTACTGATCAGGATTTGTACCTACCCTTCAGGTAGGATCGTTAGTGGACGATCCAGGAGCTGTTTTTCACTTTTTAGTTGTGTTTTTACTTTTCAGTTATTACTTGTACGTTTTAGTTGGGCTAGTATTCTGACCCCTTTACTTTTAGTACACTTTTACTATAGTAGTTTACTTCGTGGTTTCTTCTTGTTGTGTTCTTGGACTATGTGTTTGTACAGGTTAAAAGGCAATGCCTTCTTGTTTTAAGGATATGCCTTTCCAGTGCTAGTCGCCAGCCCCTAGCCTATGGAAGGTGGGCTTGGGGTAGTCACGACATGGGCCCCGAGGGACGGGTCATGACATACAATGCATTTGAGCTCACCCATTTCATTTTTTTACCTTAGACAGGTTATGAATATGAGACCATTTATTGAGTTCTCGTGGATTTAGTGTATTAGTTTTTGTTAGGTATTGTATTATGTTACCTTTCCCAATGTAATATGAGTTACATGTATGTATCTAGTTTCTTTAAGAATACTAAACTAATCATTCCTTCAGGTGTTCATTCCTTGTAATCATGGAAATGTAATATGTAATGCACCGTCTCTAGGATTCTGGGGTCGGGGTGTTACAGCTTCCCCAGAGAGTGGTCAATTTTAACATATATCTGCTACCTAGTACAATTCCCATTTCTATGTCATCTTAGCATATGGTGCCTGTATATATGGTATAACTTTAGTTCCATCATGTAGATGTCAAGGCTAAGGGATTTATTCATCCTTGCATGTCACTATGGGATTGACCTATCCTATTTTCTAAGAAGGTAGAGGGGAACCTCATAATTTTTATTGACTACTAAAAGTTAAATCAAGATACCATGAAGAATAAATATCCCATTCCCAAGGTTCATGATCTATTTGATTAGATTATAGGGGCTCATTGGTTTTCAAATATTGTCCCATGGTCATGGTACCACTATTTTAGAGTCTGATAAGTGGATATAACTAAGATATAGTTTAGTAGCTGGTATGAGAATTTCAAGTTTCTGGTTATGACATTCATATAAACTAACACTCCTATAGTTATTATGGCACTTTTGAACTAGATTTTTAATTGGTACTTAAAATATTTTTTTTGGTGTTCGTGTATTATATTTTGATTTACTTCAAGTCATAGGACGATCATATAGACCACTCAGATATAATTCTTAGAACATCAATAGAACATCATTTGTGTGGAAGGATTTCTTAATGTGAGTTTTGGATTCAAGAAGTAATGTTTCTGAGGCATGGTATATCTGAGAGGCGATCTCAGTGGATCCTAAAAAGGTATATATGGTTATGTCTTGGGAATATATTAGAAAACTGTTTGGGATATAAAGATTCTTAGGATTAGTTGGTTAACTTAGGTGATTTTTTTGGGAAGTCTCAAAACTTGTATCTTCGATGACATATTTAACCCATAAGGGTGTTTAAGTGGAATGATGAGTGTTAGTGTCAAATTTGTGTTTTTCTTTTGAGGTATTTATCTCTTTTATTTTGGTCTTATTATTATCCCTTGGATTTACTGAGTGGGTTTGGAGAAAAATGGAATTTTTTTGGGTCTAACAATAGGTGGTATGTGGTTAATTCATGGCTAGTAGAAACCTTGTTCCAAACTTGAAGAGACCGTGCAACCTGGATAGTGGCACTATCCAGGCTGCATGTCCTAGAGCATGTGCGTGTGATCTAACCATTCTCATATTAAAGTGGGTTTGTTTGAGGTGAATGACTAAAATCATGAGAGTGATATCTCATCCAAGAAATTGTGTGGCCTATTTTTTTCTTGGATAGAGGTTCTATAGAGTTGCAACATAGTTTAGAAAACCATGCAGTGAAACCATGAGGTTTTCCCAAAATTTTAAAAATATTGAATTTATATTTTTTCCCTTCCCTGAATTTTACCCAAAATCCATCCCAAATCACCCCATTCAGGATTATTATCCCTGGGCACACCTACCCTTCCTCTTGGATCCCATGGACCTTAATATATTCATCGGTTTTGTGTGTATTATTCATGTATTATTCAAGTAAGCCTATCATACTAATGTTTCTTCTTTCTTCTTTGTGTTCTCCTACTTCTATATTGTGTTTTATATCCTTTTGTGGTTTGGTTCCCTAAAGTTAGCTAAAACATGGCGTTTTGGGTTTAATAATAATGGTTGTGGTATGATATTTCCTTTATATTAACCCCTTATGGCGCGATTGGTGATTTCCACCGGTTTTGAAAGTTTCCAAGTGCAAGGTAAGTGGTTCAGTGCTTTAAAATTTATGGATGATTTTAGTATGATTGCTTGGGTTTCTAAATGGGTTCCTTGGATTGGGTGAGTGGTGTGACTTATATTTAAAAGGTTTTTGGTATGTGTAACGGTTTGGAAATGGTTTTCTTAATAAAAATGATTGGTTTTCACGTGTGTTTCCATTATTTCATGTGTGTGTGTGTGGAAGAGGTGGTTTATGTGATATAAAAATGAAATTGAGCATAGGGGAATCCTAGGTATCTTGGTAGGGAAAACTAGGTGTAGTATTCTAGGAGGTCTGGTAGGGACGTGGGCCAGTTCTCCTAATAGTATTGACACTACAACACTATCTAAACATATGATGATGTGATTACCCTTTAGTGGCTCGTGCATGAGGATGCTGTGGGTTTTGGTATGTGATTGCAATCAAGATATGAGAATCCTAGGATTCCACTAAACCTAGTTCCCTAGGTATTACCCATGTTCTCTTCTCATGTGATGTTATGCTTTTTGTCTGGTTTGTTTTCCACATTTAATTTCATTTTTAAAATTCCAAAGCATGTTTCATATAAAATGTTTTCTTTTCTTTATCTTTAAAAACTAGCATGTTGATTTTTCTTATAATGTTATAGAATATAATCTAATTTTGTTATATCCTATTGGGCATTGGGTTACACCCTACATACACCCTCAGGTGTCTATAGATCTTATTATGTTTGAACCAGGTAAAGAAAAGTTGTTATGTGGTGGTGATGGTGGATCTGGTTTCTAGTGGTTCTTTTTTTGGAAGGTGTTAGTGGTGGTGGCATGAGGGAGATGACCCTCTTATTGTATATAGAATTTTGGTTTAGTTGGATCCCCTCCCCTTTTTGGTATTTTAGTTAAAATCTAAAATTCGTAACTCATGGTAGTTATGTTTTTTGGTTATGGTTATTTTTTTGAAATGATATATCTTTCTTTTGGTAGTTTATAGTTGATTAATTGGGAGAAATCATTCCCAAATGTGATGTTTGATGCCCAGAAACATGTTTCCAACCCATGGGGATCGAGAACACCCTTTCGTCCATGCCATAGGCTAGTTCAGATGTCAGGTTGGATGAAAGACCGAACTGGTTCTTGAAAAAATGGTATCAAATTTGGTTTTAACCTATCTTTGTGTCATGATCTTTTAGAGATTCTAGATAGACCAGAGATAAGACTATTAGGGCTTAAGGTTCTGGTTGTGAGTAGGGTGTATAACTAACACACCTTGTGACATACCTCAGGTGACCATGGGAGTTTTTGGATTTGGTTTGGATTCTCCACATGGTGTGGTGTGCAGACAACATAGTATATATGGATACTGAGTGGGGGTGGAGTGGTTGAATTGTTATTGTTCTTGTTATGGGTTTTCTTTTATTTATGGGTGTGTTTGAGAGTTTTTGTGGTTGTTGAAACTTTTATGGACATGTATTGATGGTTTATTTTTGTATGTTGATTGTTGTAGAATCATGCCTCCCCAAATACTTCCTTTTAAACCACAAGAAGAGATTAGAGAGAGCTATACCTCACAAGTTGATCTTAGAATTGTGGAAGTAGTGGTTTGGGATGTATAGGAATTGTATCAGAGTGTTGGTTCTAGTCGTACTCTTGTTAAGCAAACCAAACTAGGCTCAGAAAGGGAAAAGGCTTAGGAGTTTCTCAAGAATAAACCTCCTTCCTTATGGGGCATCATGGATTCCCGAAAATTGGAGGATTGGATTGAAAATATTGAAAGGGTGTTTAGGTTTTTTGATACTTATAAATAATTCAAGGGGAAATGTGTTTCATTCTTATTAGAAGGTCCCAGTTGGAGATGGTGGGACTCAGTATTTTAGACCAAGAATCATGAGTAGATGGGTTGGAAGTACTTCAAGGTCGTCTTTAATTGCCAATATTTCCATAATAACTTGGCCTTTTCCAATACCAAAGATTTTTTATATCTCCACCATGGGGATCAGACCATGTTGGAGTATGCCAACCAGTTTTCAGAGTTGGTTCGGTTCACACCCTAGCTAGTTTCCAATGACCAATTGAAGGCTCAATGCATTGAAATGGAGTTACAGTAGGATATTCATCCCTTAGTCTTCTTGTTTATGTTTAAGACTTATGATGAGGTGTTATATCAAACCCTGATGGTGGAGATTGATCAAAATGTAAAATAAGGTTTTTCTTTGATCGTTTCAGTAGTTATTAAGGGAAGTGGTGATTCATTTGAGAATAAGAGGACTCATGATGAGCAGGAGAAGAGAGGAGGTGTTAGATCATACCATACTTCCCCGAATTTCTTAATATATGGATTTAGATATTGGATCAGTCCTATTCCATCAGTGTGTAAGGTTGGGAAATATACAGTTAGAATTTCTAGTCCCACATAAACCTTAACATCAGTGTGGACTTATGGGGAACCTGTAGTGGTTTTGAAAATTTTTATGCACATATTAGGGTGGTGTGAGTTTTGTATCCTCTTGGAGAATGATTGTAATGACCCACCAATTCTAATTGGCTTGAGAGTACAATGTGTCATTACTAGGCCTTAAGATACATCCCCAAGACACCAAAGGTAGGCAATAAATGCCGAAGGGTTTCAAATATAAGTTGGGGACGATTTACCCTTTAAGTAATAAACCCATAAACCAACCATAACCCAACATTCACTATATGATGCATGAACAAAAGAAACAACCAACTCATGCATTACCAAAAGAGATCTACACTATTCCACAAATCACTACATAACCAACAAAAAATCAGAGTACCAAGCGGAAGACTAAACAAAAGACCCAACACAGGCCAAGACACACTCCACAGCTCCACACCGAGCTCCATACACCAAGCACCACCACATATTCCAAGAATCACCGCGAACCACTAGTAATGAGATGCCATACCTTTACCTGTGTCCTGGAATACGACATCTGCAAAAGAACCAATGTGACAAATAAGGGGTGAGTATAAAACTCAGTAGGTTTTCCCCGATGACTTCCCTACTCATGCCACTAGGATAGAAGAGTTATCAACAATTATATAAAAATAGCTTATATAAAACATTTTCTCAAAAGCAGTTTATAACTAATTATAAACAAGTTTCCAAAACCATTCGTAACCAAAAGCATCCCAGAGCAATTGAAACCAATTTTCCAACAAGTTATTTTTCCAGAAAAATAACTAATCCAGCTTTAAAACCATTCCAAAAAATCCATTTTTGGCACACCCAACCATTTCACAATCCCATGCAACCAACCATGCATGCTACCTCGAAGAGGGGAGCAACACTAACCCTTATCCATCCCAACCAAGATGGGGGATAATTCTTACCATTATCCAACCAAAATGCACATGAATACTTGATGAGGGAGAGACCTAACCCTTATCCATCCCAACACTGATGGGGGAGACCCCTTACCCTTATTTGTACCGAATGCAATATGAATGTTTGACGGGGGAGAGCCCTAACCCTTATCCATCCCAACACTGATGTGGGAGACTGCTAACCCTTATCGGTCCTGAAGGCAATATGAACAGACACCACACATTCGAAACAATCAGGCCAAAACCATCCTTTCAATAAAACACATTTTTTAAAAAACCATTTCCATAAAAACCAAGTGTGTTAAACCAATTCAAACCATTGCAATAAAACTGTAATTTTATTAAAAACCAAAGAATGAATCAAATTCATCAAACCATTTCAATACCAAAACATTTAAAATAAACACCCCTTTTTATTGAAAACCCATCTTTCATCAAACCATTTACCATTCTAGCAAATCCATAATTTAAAAATCAACAATTTAAATTCAAGAATCTAAATCACTTTGCACAATAATCCACCAAGATTTCACAATTCCATCAAAACCATAAATCATCACTAAATAAGATTTACCCCATGCTTTTCATAGTCAATTTCATTAAAATAACACAATTTTAATCTAATACAATCAATTCTAACAATAAGATTAGAGAGTGAAGCCTCCTACCTCAAAGGTTTTGATGAAAACCCTAACAAATAGAGAACGCACAAGAAAACCATTCTGATTCACCAAGGATCCACCTTAGATCTCTTCTCCAAACACAACCAAGACCAAATATCATCATATTTTCCATCCACACACTTAGATCGACCCATAAGGGGTGTAGACCTAAGAAACGGAGAGAAGAGGAGATTTAGATCTAAGTAGATCTAAGAAACCAAACAAGAACAATCACATACCTCAAGAATACGGCTTCGATTCGCCACGAGAAGCCTTCAGATCGCCTCCGGAACGATGGGATAACCCTCCTTGACCTTAGGAGAACCGAAATCCCGAGTTATGGACTCTTAAAAGGGGAAAAAGCTGCATAGAGGCAAAAACACATGAGATCTACCTTTATAGGATCTCGTTTAAGTGGTCGCACGGTTAGTTCACACGGTTTGACAAACCGTGTGCTAACAGTGCGTTAGCTACTGCATCGACCACCCTTATCACATGGTTTGGCCACACGATTAGACAAATTGTACGCCGCCCGTGTAAAAGCCACTACATCCAAGACCCACTACGCACGGTTTGGATGCACAGTTTAGATAAACTGTGGGTATCCCGTGCGACTTCCCCTTTGCCTCAAAACATCATTCCAAGTTCTCCTGACTCTCCCATTCCAAACTCTTAACTTTAAAACCATGAAAATTATCAAGTAAGGGTTAAAAAACAGAAACTGGGGGTACTACATTCTCCCCACCATTGGTCTTTCCATCCCCAGAATGTAGAAAACCATCACCCAGATGAAAGAGTTCCAGCCATTGCTCTTTCATTTCATTTTCATGTTCCCAAGTCTCTTCCTAAATCTGACCCTGATTCTATAAAACCCTCACTAGACCGATGCTTTTTCCATGAAAGACTTTCTCTTTCCTATGCACAATCTGTACTAGGATATGTATCAATGAAGCATCTGGTTCCAGGACAACACGATCCCATCTAATCACATGGTCAGGATCAGGCTGATACTTTTTCAACTAAGATACATGGAACACATTATGCACAGAACTAAACCATGGTGGTAATTACAACTGACATGCCACCTCTCCAACCCATTCCAGTATCTCAAAAGGGCCAATGTATCTAGGATAAAACTTTCCCTGCTTCCCAAAACGATGATGTCCAAGTATTGTAGAGATCCTCAAGAAGACATGATCACCGACAACGAACAACAACGGTCTTTGATGGTGATCTGAATAAGATTTTTGATGACTCTAAGCCATCTCTATCCTATTTCTAATCAACTAGATCTTCTCTGTTGTCTCTTGGACAAGGCTTGGCCCGACTAGAGATGTTTCACCCGTTTCTACCCGGCATAGTGGTGAACGATAAGGACGCCCATACAATGCTTCAAACAGAGCCATGCGTATTGAGGATTGATAGATATTATTGTATGAGAACCCCAATAAGGGTATATTCTCCTCCCATGAGCCACAAAAATCCATTACACAATCCCACAACATGTCTTCTAACATTTGTATCATCCGCTCGGATTGCCCATCCGTCTGAGGATGATACACCGTGCTCATAGTCAACTGAGGTCTGAGGGCTTGCTGTAATGATTTCCAGAAAAGAGATGTGAACCTCAGATCTCTATCTGAGATGATAGACACTAGTACCCCATGCCTCTTTATCACTTCTCAGATAAAGATTTTTAAAAGACCTTCCACAATATGAGTTTCACGAATCAGGATGAAATGGGCTGACTTGGTTAGACGATCCACTATCACCCAAATGGCATTTTGTTTTCAGATAGTTCTTGGAAGACCTGTAACAAAATCCATTGCTATCTAATCCCATTTCCACCCTAGGATAGGTAAATATTGTAACATACCAGCTGGTCTCTGATGACCTGATTTAACCTGTTGACAAGTTAAGCACTGAGAGACGAACTTGACCACCTTACTTTTCATGCCGCTCCACCAAAACTGCACCTTCAATGCCTTATACATATTTTGTGTACCTGTGTGTACATACCATCTTGAATGGTTATAAGAAAAAATCATTTGTTCCTGAAAAACCATAGGTATAACCATCCGATCTCTAAAACACAAAACTGAACCCTTATCAAGCTTCCATCCCTCAATGGTCTCCCCACCATTGAGTTTTGAACTCATTGCAACACAGTCTACATCGGATGCCTATGCCTCCTTTACTATCTCTACCAAATCAGTAACAAGCGCAACTGGAAAGAAAACTACAACATCGGCTTGGTTTTCACATTCTATACGCATGTCATCTAGGACCGACATCAACTAGAATTCATCTGAAGCTACTTTTTCTAACCGAGTGTATGACTTTTGACTCAATGCATCCACCACCAAATTCCCTTTTCGTGGTGTCTACATCAAGTCAATGTCAAACATCTGGAGATACTCCATCCGTCTCCTTTTCCTGAGATTTAAATCTCGCTTTGAGAAAATGTGTTTCATGCTTTTGTGATCCGTAAACACGGTAAATTTCTCAACAAATAGATAATGTCTCCATGTTTTAAAATCATGGACAACTTCAACCAACTCCAAATAATGAGTTGGGTAATTTTTCTCATGCACTCTCAATTTTCTTGAGCCATAAGCAAAAACATGGTATCCTTGCATAAGAACACATACCGACCCAGATCCTGAAGCATCACAATACACCACGTACCCCTGTCCTGATTCTGGAAAAATCAATATGGGTGCTGATGTAAGGAGAACTTTCAACTCTTGAAAAGATCTTTGACATTCCTCAGTCCATTGAAATGCACTATTCTTCTTTGTCAATGCTGTCAAAGGCGAAGTTATTTGTGAGAATTCACACACAAAGCGTCGGTAATAACCATCTAGACCAAGAAAAATTTGTATTTCAAAGACATTCCTTAGAGGTTCCCAAGAAAGAACATCTTATATCTTTTCTGGATCCACCGAAACACATTTCTTAGAAACAACATGGCCTAGAAAGCATACCTCTTGTGTCCAAAAATCACACTTTGATAATTTGGAATACAATTGATGGTCTCTCAAGATTTTCAACACTATCACCAAGTGTTGCTCATGCTCAGCCATTGTTCTTGAATACACCAATATGTTTTCCACAAACACCACAACAAAAGAATCCAGATATCGCTGAAATATTCGATTCATTAGTGCCATAAATACTGCTTGGGAATTCGTAAGGCCAAAATGAAAGAATACATATTCATAGTGGCCATATCTGCTTCTGAAGGATTTATTTGGAATATACTCCTTCCGAACTCACAACTGGTGATACCCTAACCGCAAGTCAGTCTTAGAGAACCACTGAGCTCCCCTCAATTGATCAAACATGTCATCAATGCATGGAAGTGGATATCTATTCTTTATTGTAACTTGGTTAAGTTTATGATAATCCACACATAGCCTCAAAGTTCCATCTGCTTTCTTTACAAACAAAACTAGTGCTTTCCACAAAGACATGCTTGGCTGAATAAAACTAGTGCTGCCCAAGGTCAACACTTCCAGTTAGTAAGAGATGGTTCCCACCATTGGTTCCAACAAGCTCTTTTCTCCTTTCTTTAATATCCTCTTTCCTCTAAAGAGATGGTAGATGTCATCCCCAGTCTTGAAACTAACTATTCTCTTATAACAGTCAATATGAGCCTCAAACATTTTCAACCAATCTATACCCAGGATTACATCATAGAAATCCATGTCCAATATCGAGAAGTCCCATTTTAACTCAGCTCTATCAACATTTATAGCACATTCTCTACAAAAAAGGCTTGATATTCCCTTTCACTAAGAGGAGTTTTTAGATTCAAAACAAAAGGCATTATTTCCAGTTTTAAACACATCAGATCAACAACATGAGAAGCAATGAAGTAATGTGATGAACCAATATAAAAGAAAACTTGTACAAGGGAAGAATTCAAAAGAATTGTATCTCTCAACATATTTGGTCCAGCCTGATCATCGACCATAATCTGCTCAACTCCATATAATTACTTCATCGCTACACTGTTCTCCTTATTGCCTTGCTGAGATTGCCCGGGTTGAGGATTCTTGTTATTTTGAGAATCACCATGGCTGGTTCTGTTATGTTGATGAGACTGATTCAGCTGTTCTCGTCCTATCGAAGCATACGATTCTTGCAACGCTTGAGAAGTGTCACATGCACCCAACCTTGGAGCATTTCTACAATAGCACTGTAGAACCCCCATCTGCTTGCAATTGTGACATGCTCTAGGTTTCACTGTACAATCTCTCCTTTTGTGGTCAAATGAACCACATTGAAAACAACCTTCTTTGCTCTGGGGTCGTGGAGGAAGGTTCACTGATCCCGCTTTCTGGTTCTGATTTCCACTTGCACCGTGGAAATAGGTGTCTTTTTTCCTCTTTTTCCCCATAGTTGAGTTCCCACCATTTCCCGTTGGTATCAACATGCCTCCTCCCATCGATCCCAAGATATCACGTTCAGCAATAGTCACTCTATTCACCATCTCTGTATAATCCATAATACAGAGCACTGAAATCTTCGATCGAATCTCCTTCCCTAGCCTTGATTCAAAGATGTGTGCCTTCAATGATGCAATTGTTGCAACCTCTGGTGAAAAATGGACTAAATTCATGAATTTAGCTGCATAATCTATCATAGAGTGACTCTATTGTTTCAGGATAAAGAAGTCCATCGTTTTTTGGATTTTGAACGTGTGAGGATAGAATTTGTTTGTTGAACAATTCTTCAAAATCCTCCCATGTAAGGCCTTCATCCAATTTAGCCTACACCGCTAAGTCTCACCATTGATGTGTAATATCCTTGAGAATATAAATCGCCAAATTGTCCTATAGATCTAATGGTGTGCCGATGAAATCGAAGATACAATTCATCCTACTTAGCCACACCTCTTCCTTTTCAGGTTCAACATCACCCCAAAAGTTCGTTGGATTCTTCTTCATGAAATGGATGGTATGATCCACATGCCTTGGTTCATTCCTCTGGTTCCCCATATCTATAGCATGAAAATCCTAGAAAACACTCTAGACCATCTCTTAGTTCACACGTGGTTCAGGTGTAATTACATTCTCCGCAGCCTCTTCGGGTTGGTTCCAACAACGCCTACCAGGTGCCATTTTCTAAACCAACAACAAAACTCATCAATCTCACTCTCTAGCAACTGATGGATTAGAATTAAAATTCTATCACATCATCTATCACAACATTTTTTTTCTAAAAACAATATTTTTCCATGATCAACCGTTTTTTGAAAACATTCAACATACTTTTTGAAAATCAACCCATTTTCAAAATACACCAAATACCCTATTTTCAAAGTCTTTCACTAGAAAAAAAATTTCTTTATTTTTCAAAAATTGGAACCATGCACAAAATTATTACTCATTCCTCACAATGAGATATTCAATACTAGTGGGAAGTAATTCCTCTACAATGCATGTCATGTTTCTCTAATTGGATAAACCCATGACAATGAGATTTCCAACATTCTAGAAGTGTATCCAAAAAACTTATGTACCCAACACCCTGGTAACTTGAAGTTCAGCATAAACAGTTTATCTACGTCCTTTTATGCTATACATATCAAGTTCCAACAATCCTACTCCTGTCTAAGATTTCAACCCAAGGAATAGATAATAATGAATTTAAACTCCAAGACCAAAAACATCATTGACCACTTGTTAGGCAAGGACTGAACAAGTTGATACCATTTGTAATGACCTGCCAATTCTCATTGGCTTGAGAGTAAAACGTGTCATTACTAGGACTCAAGTGACATCCCCAAGATGCCAAAGGCTGGCAATAAATTCCGAAGGGTTTCAAATATATGTTGGGGAGGATTTACCCTTTATGTAATAAACGTATAAACTAGCCATAACCCAACATTCACTATATGATGCATGAACAAAAGAAACAACCAACTCATGCATTTCCAAAAGAGAACTAAACTATTCCACAAATCACTACATAACCAACACAAAATCAGATTACCAAGCGGAAAACTAAACAAAAGACACAACACAAGCCAAGACACACTCCATGGCTTCACACCGAGCTCCATGCAGCAAACACCACCACATCTTCCAAGCATCACCAAAAAACACTAGTAATGAGATGCCTTACCTTTACCTGTGTCCCGGAATACAACATCTTCAAAAGAACCAATGTACCAAAGAAGGGGTGAGTATAAAACTCAGTAGGTTTTCCCGGATGACTTCCCTACTCATGCCACTAGGATAGAAGAGTTAGCAACAATTATATAAAAATAGTTTATATAAAACATTTTCTAAAAAGCAGTTTATAACTAAATATAAACAAGTTTCCAAAACCATTCGTAACCAAAATAATCCTATAGAAATTAAATCCATTTTTACAATAAGTTATTTTGTTAGAAAAATAATCAATACAGCTTTAGAACAATTCCAAAAAATACCTTTTTGGCATACCCAACCATTTCACAATCCCATGCAACCACCCATGCATGCTACCTGGAAGAGGAGAGAAGCCCTAACCCTTATCCATCCCAACCATTATGGGGGAGACTTCTTACCCTTATCCAAGCCAAACACACATGAATATATGATGGGGGAGATCCCTAACCCTTATCCATCCCAACACTGATGGGGGAGACCCCTAACCCTTATCCGTCCCGAATGCAATATAAATGTTTGATGGAGGAGAGACCTAACCCTTGTCCATACCAACACTGATGGGGGAGACTCCTAAACCTTATCCATCTGGAATGAAATATTAACACACACCACACATTCAAAACAATCATGAAAAAACCATCCTTTCAATAAAACACCTTTTATTGAAAACTATTTCCATCAAAACCAGTTGTGTTCAACCAATTCAAACCATTTTAATAAAACCGTACTTTTATTGAAAACCAATGAATGAACCAATTTCATCAAACCATTTCAATTCCAAACCATTTCAAATAAACACCCCTTTTTATTGAAAACCCATCTTTCATCAAATCCTTTACCATTCCAACAAATCCACAATTTAAGAATCAATAATTTAAATTCAAGAAGCCAAATCACTTTGCACAACAATCCACTAAGATTTCACAATTCCATTAAAACCATAAATCATCACTAAAAATGATTTAATTCGTGATTTTCATAATCAATTTCATTCAAATAACCCAATTTGAAACTAATCCAATAAATTCTAACAAGAGGAGTCGAGAGTGAAGCCTCCTACCTCAAAGGTTTTGACGAAAACCCTAACAAATGGAGAACACACAAGAAAACTGGGCCGATTCACCTAGGATCCTCCTCAGATCTCTTCTCCAAACAAAACCAAGACCAAATATCATCATATTTGGCATTCTTACACTTATATCTACCCAAAACAGGTGTAGATCTAAGAAACCGAGAGAAGAGGAGAAGTAGATCTAAGAAACTTAACAAGAACGATCACATACCTTAAGAATCTGGTTCGATTAGCCATGATAAGACTTCAGATCACCTCCAAAATGATGGGAGAATCCTCGTTGACCTTAGGAGAACCAAAATACAAAGTTATGGCCTCTTAGAAGGAAAATCAAGATACGTAGAGGAAAAAATGCGTGAGATCCACCTTTATATGATCTCGTTTAAGTGGTCACATGGTTAGTTTGCATGGTTTGAAAAACCATGCATTAACCATGTGTTAGCTACTACCTTGACCCCCCTTATCGAACGGTTTGGCTGCATGGTTAGACAAACCATGCACCGCCCGTACGAAAGCCACTTCTTCCAAGACCCACTGCGCACGGTTTGGTCGTACAGTTTAGACAAACCGTGCACCTCCCGTGCAACTTCCCCTTTGCGTCCAAACATAATTCCAAGTTCTCCCAACTCTCCCATTCCACACTCTCAACTTTAAAACCATGAAAAGTATCAAGTAAGGGTTACATACCAGAAACCAGCTATACTACAATGATAGTCCATTTAGATCTATACATGATAGTAGGTTATCAGTTTGATGGTTGTAGAGGTAGGATTGATGTACTACTGGTCAGAGTCGTCTTAAGGTAGAGCAACAAGTTAGTAGTCATTATTAGGCCCATGAATAGATGAAGCACCTTCATGCTATGGATCAAGTACTAATGAAATCAGATGTAGGATACACATCCGTTTGAGGTTCTTTTCTTATTTCATCATCCATAACCTTTTACTTTTTTGATATATGTTCTTCAAATTCATACATTTCTTTTTGACTTGTGGAGTTATTTAAATTTCTAACCGATCTCATGAAATATATGGCGGATTTGGTGATGAATATTAGTAAAATAAGGGAGTAGGGTTTTAGGTGTCCATCTTGAACTCTAAGTTTTTTAGGGGTTGAGCTAGAATGGGAATTCATGGTTCTGTAAATGGACCTCTTCATTTGAGTGTGAGTGTCCTATGTCCATGATGTCATTGGGTTTCCACCCCCTTCATCCCTTAAAAGGGGGTCTTATCATATAATAAAATATTTGAAGGCCTTCGGTCCATTGGATGGATGAAATAGACCTCTTCTATGTGATCCTTGGTATGAACTAGATGGTGCATTTCAAGGTGAAAATCGATATCTACTGGACAGGAGTAATATTTGTGGACATCGATGGGAGTGCCTAAGTTTTTAAAGGAGAGTGGGATCCTTGATCTAGACATGTTGGACCTCCACTTTTGGTTTTAGGTGACCACGTTTTCCATACATCATCGTTTATATTGGATGATGATGATAGGGGTTCTAAGAGTGGATTACCTCCTATGGTGGATGTGTTTCCCAAGGTGTTTCCAGATGATTTCTTAGGTCTACCTTTAGAGTGGGATGTAAAGTTAACCATTAATTTAGCATTGGGAACACAACCGATATCTCTTATAATATATCATATGTCCTATAATGAGTTAAGGTAATTAAATATACAACTGAATGATTTGGAGTCCAAAGGATTTGTTTTCCCAAGAGTCTCACCTTAGGACTCCCTAGTATTGTTTTCAAAGAAGGATGACATATCTCTTAAATTGAGTATTTATTATCGGAAGCTTGATAACATTAAAATCAAGAATAAATACCCCTTTATTATTATTGATGACCTATTTGATCAAATTAAGGGGGAAATGTGGTTTTACAATATCAACCTATGTTCTGGGTATCTCCAAGTCAGATTCAGAGTGGAAAATATTCCAAAGGCAGTCTTCCAAATTTGGTAGGACCACTTTATGTATTTTCTCACACACTTTGAATTGATTTTTTTTCTAATAAATCTTTATGGGACTCATGAAATAGGTGTTTCATATGTACATTGATTCCTTCATTGTCTAGTTTGTGGATGACATCCTGGTTTATTCCAGGACTGAGGAAGAGCATGAAAAATACTTCAGGATCATGGTGGGAACCCTTTTATATCACTATCTCTTTTCTAAACTCTCTAAATATACCTTCTGTATTATATAGGTGAGGTTTTAGGGCCATGTGATTTTATATTGTGGGGTTCTAGTAGATTATAGTAATATTTAAATAATAATTTCACAGAAATAATCGAATAATTATTTTTAGATCAGATTATTTTTAGGACTAGCAGGGTATTACATGCGGTTTGTTAGAGATTTATCTCAGAATGCTTCTCCCATGAATGAAAATATCCAAAAGGGGTAATATTTTAATGGATCATAGTGTTTCAGGTGTCTTTTAGAGAGCTTAATCGATGGTTGACCACGACCCATCTTTTGATCTTAATGAAATTTAGAAATAAATACATGGTCTACCAAAACACCTCAGGTATGAGTCCTGGGTGTGTGTTTATATAGGATGATCATGTGGTGGCATACGGTTCACACCAGATTTAATCACATGAGAGGAACTATCCAACCCATGATATAGAATTAGCAGTAATGATGCATGCCTTGAAGGCATGTAATCACTATCTCTTTAGGTAAAAATTCATAGTATACTTAGATCATAAAATATTACCCTAAATTTTCTCCTAGAAGGATTTGAATATGAGATAGCGCCATTGGGTCGAGTACCTCTAGGGGTTCGATCTTGATATCATTTTTACCATAGAAAAAGGTAATGTGGTATTAGATTCCTTGAACAAGAAAGTGTAAGTGCACGATCTAAAGTATTCTAGTGATTAGTGAACCTTGATAGGGATCTTCACCCAGATGCATCTGGATACCATTGAGTGTACTAGATGTATTTTCTTGGATAGTCTTCACCTAACTCTCTCCCTTATAGAGATGATTCAGAAAGAACATTCGAGTAATGAGTTGTAAAGGAAATCTTTTCAGTCTCTAAATGGTGGGTAGAAATCCAGTGGGTGGTCCTTGTATTAAAAAGGTGTTATTTTCTTTGAGGTTCACTTTGTGGTGTTGTTGGCTTAGTGGAAGGTGGTGATTCATGATAGGTACCCATCTTAGTGGGTTTTTCATATCAGGACTACCAAGATGTTCTATAATGTGCGTCATTGGTTCTAGTGGTTGGGTATAATATGAGATACAGATAACTTCATATCCATATGTTATACTTTTCCGCATGTTAAAGATGAACACCAGAGGCCCTCTAATTTGCTTCATCAACTAACTATATCTAACTAGAAGTGGGATGCATTCACCATGGATTTCATTATTGTTTTACCTTATACACCCTGGGGAAGGACCACCATATAGGTAGTGATTAACTATTTGACCAAATAATCTCATTTAATTCCAATTTTGGATTTAACCAAAGTTGATAAGTTTGGTCGGTTGTATGTTCAAGAGATAGTGCAGCTTCATGGTGTACCATCATCTATTATTTCAGAAAGGGACCTATGTTTTACCTCTAGATTCTGGGAAAGCCTCTAGAAGGAAATGAGATCTCAGGGTAAGTTGATTATGGCACACCATCCTCAAATAGATTATCACATGGTGTGGGAAAACTAGGTTCTATAAGACATGATTCGTGCACATGTCTTCAATTTTGGAGTCTTGTGGGACATCCATTTGGGATTGGTATAGTTTTTATATAATAATATTTATCAATAATCAATAATAATTTCTCCCTTTGAGGAACTTTATATTCGGTCATGTCCATCACATTTGTGATGAATAGAGGTGGGTGATACTTCTTTGTTGGGACTGATACCTATGTAATAAACATTTCATAAATTTCGGTTGACCAGACATCGTTTTTTGTCAGCACAGGTACACAGAAGTTATTATAAAAAATAGTGGCACCAAGCCTTGTAATTCTCTTTTAGTGATCAAGTATTTCTGAAGGAGGACCCTTTCTTGGGTCACTGTCATCTTGGTAAGCAGGGGAAGCTAACACTGATGTATGTTGGGCCTTTTGAGATCATATATGGAATTAGTAAGTTAGAATAATGGTTAGATTTTCCATCCCAGTTTATGCCGATCCTTGATGTGTTCCATGTATCACAATTTAAGGAGTATAATCTTGATCCATCTCATTTGAGGAATTTGGAAGAGTTAGAGCTAGAAATTTTCTTGTCTGTTTTTGAGAGACCAGTAAAGATTGTGTATTCATAAGAGAATGTGCTTTATGGGAAGTCCATACCATTAGTTCAGGTTCTTTGGTATAACAAGAGTGAAGATCATGAGACATGGGACTTGAAATCTTGGGATGAGGAGAAGTACACATTTTTTTCTCTTATCAAATTTTGGTAATACTTTCCAAGGGTGGAAGGTTTTCATGGTGGGGATAATTTTCACATACATGGTTTTATTTTGAGATATTTATCTCTTTTATTTGGGTCTTATCTTTATCCCTTGGAATTCCTTTGAGTTTCTGGAGAAAAATGGTAGTTTTGGGGTTAAACAGTAGGTAGAGAATGGTTGTCACATGGTTATTAGAAACTATACGCTATCCCAGAAGAGGATGTGCACCCTAAACAATGGCACTATCCCAGCCACACGACCTAGAAGACGAGCATGCGAGCTAACCACGAGCCTATGACAGTGGGTCTATATGAGGTATACAGTTAGGTTCATGAGATCACACCCTCCTCTAGGAAATCGCGTGTCCTATTTTATTATTGGATAGATATGTCGAACAGTTTAGAAAATATTTAGCTAAACCATTCAGTCTACCTAGAAATTTAAAAAGGATTCATTTAACCCTTTTACCTTCTTCTAATTTAACCCCTAATATACCCTAAATCACACCATTTGGAATTATAAGACATAGATTCACATCCCACTTCCTCTTGGGTCCCTCAGACCTAATATCTTGGTGGTTTTGGTGTGGGTTTCTTCAAGAGTTATTCAAGTAAGACTCTCCTCCTCTTGTTTCTTCCATCTTCTTGGTATTCTCCTTCTCCCTTTAGTTATCCACTCTATAGTAGTTTGGTTTCCCCAAAGTGGGTTGAACCTTGTTTCTTTGGGTTTAATCTTTATGGTTGTGGTATGATCTTACCTTTATAGGATCTTCTTTTGGTGTTTTTGGTGATTTACTCTATTTTTTGGAAGTTTCCATGTGAAAGGTAGCTGTTTCCATTCTTTAAAATTGTTAGATGAGTTTAGTATGATTTTATTGGTTTCAAAATGGAATATATGGATTTGGTGAGTGGTGTGAATCATGTTTTAAATGTTTTTTGGTGTGAATAAAAAATTTTAAAGTGTTTTTTCTGATAAAAATGATGGGTTTTAATGTGTGTTTCATTACTACACGTGTGTGTGTGGAATTGGTGGTTTACATGACTTAGGAATGAAATTGAGTGTAACAAAATCAAAGGTAACTAGGTAGAGAAGATTAGGTCTAGTAAACTAGGTTGTTTTATAGGGCCAAGGCCTAGTTTCCCTAAAAGTATTGATGCTACAACACAGACTAAAAATATGATGATGATTGGAGAGAAATAAAACTTGGGATGTGATTCCTCTATAGTGAATCACGCATGAGGACATTGTGGGTTTTGTTATGTAATTATCATTAAAGTATGAGGATTATAAAACCACACTAACCCTTCAAACCTTAGTGATTACCCTGGTTCTCATCTCATGTGATGTTATTATTATTGTCTGGTTTGTTTGTTATGTTTACATTCCTTTTTTAATTCTAAAGAATGTTTCATCTATTTTATTTTATTTTATTTACATTTGAAAACTAGTCTGTTGATTTGTATTATAATTTTATATAATTTAACATCTTTTAGTGATATCCTACTGAACATTGGATCACACCCTACAAACACCCTCATGTGTATGAAGAACTTGTTATTTTTGACCCAGGAAAATGAAAGTTGTTCTGTGGTGGTGACAGTAGATCTGGTTTCTAATGGTTATTCATCTGATAGGTGTTGTTGGAGGTGGTATAAGGGTGGAGAACCTTCAAATTCATGGATAATTGTGGGTTTTTTGGTTCCCATCCACATTTTGGTATTTTGGGTTTTGGTCAAAATGTAAAATTCTTAACTCATGGTTGTTATGTTTCATGGTTATGGTTATTGTTATGATATGAAGTATATTTATTGTGGGATATTATGGTTGTTGATTTTCCTGAAATCATTCCCAAATGTTATGTTTGATTCTCATGCACTTGTTTCCAACTTCTGGGGATCAATAATTCTGTTTGGTCCACGCCATAGTCTAGGCCAGATTTCTGGTTGGGTGGTTGCCTAACCTAGTTCAGGACTATTAGATATTTTGAAGAAATGAATTTGAGGTTGACCTAATCTATATTTTTTATTCTTTTAGAACCAGTTTTGGGTTATTTTTTTTTCTAATATGATTCTAGAATGATTTTGGGGGTGTTTCTTGATGTATGGTAGATATGTGGTAGCCTATAACTCTTTCCAGTTATGCTATCTCGAGAAGAACTACCCTAACTGTGACCTTCACTTAGCAATGATTATACATGCACTCAAAAATGTGGCTTTATTATCTATTTGGGGAACAAATTATAATATATTCTTATAATAAGATCCTACATTATATTTTCACATAGAGTGATTTGGACATGCAATAAAGATACTAGGTGGAGTATCTCTTGAATTTTTAATTTTGATATTTCTTATACTCTATGAAAAGAGAACATGGTATTTGAGGTTCTAAGCATGAATTATAGACACAAGGAGTGAATGAATTAGTGGAATCGTGGTATTTAATTAGTTTTTTTGATGAGATGAGCTTGAGAATCTAAGAATATATTTGGAAGGCATGTATGGATTAAATGAAGCACAATAAGATCTTATAACTACTCAATCCAAACCCACTCATCAAACAGATTTTCTTTTGTGTTTTGGTCTCCCAATTGTTCTTTTTTGTTTGAAAAATAGGTTGTTTATTCATTTTTCTTTGAGGCCAAAGTTAATGGATAGTGGACACCATTCTTTTTAGTCTATACACCTATGTACTACAAATATGTATCATGATTTGAGATGTCACTATTGGTTGTTGGGGATGAGATGGTTGATTACGGATTTTGTATTATGGTGTATTACTCGTTATATAATTAGAGTGGAACAACATAGAACTACTAGTTTATTACATCCCTTACCCATTCTAGTATGGAAATGGGATGCTCTTTCCATGAATTTCATCATTTGTTTTACTATAGACTCATAGTGGGAATGATATGAATTGGGTGATCATTAATTAACTTCTAGAATTTGTGGATTTTCTATCTATCAAGGAGACTATGAAGGTGGAACAACTTGGGGACTTGTATTTCCAATATATTGTGATATTTCTTGGGGTCCCTTCAATGATTTTTTCTAACATGGACCTGAGTTTTATATCTAGGATTTGGAAAGGCTTGCAAGAGGGGATGGGTTCCCAATTAATATTGAGCATGACATATCATCCATTCACATATGGATAGATAGAGAGATATAAATAGGTACTCAATGATATTATTTGGGCTTGTGTTATTTATTTTTGTGGTTCTTGGAAAAATTATTTTACTTTAGTTGATTTTTCATAGAAAAATATTTACCATACCTAGATCAAAATGGTTCCCTTTGAGGATTTTTATGAATGGACATGTTGATCTCCCATGTGGTTGGAAGATTTTGGAGAGAGGTCCTTGATTGGGCCAAGTATTGTTTAGGAGATGAAGGAGTGGGTGAAGTTAATTCTTAATAGGTTGATCATGATACAGAGTCATCCGAAATTTTATAGAGACTATCTTCACTACCCTCTGGAGTTTGGGGTTTGTGAATGGGTCTTTCTTAAAGTATAACCTTTATTGTGACATCATTGGTTGGGTAAGCATGGTTAGTTGTAACCAAGGATTTTGGGCCACTTTGAGATTGTTGTATGACTGGGAGTGGTAGCCTATTAGCTGTAATTCTAAACTTTTTCAACTTCCATCCATGATGTGTTTCATGTTTCCTAGTTGAGAAGGTATCGAATGGATCATTACCATGTTATTGAATAAAAGTCTTTCAATCTTGATCTCGACATCAATGTGGTTGAGAAACTAGTTAAAATTATAGATTACTGAGATAAGGTGTCACACTGCAAAATAATTCCTTTGTTCCATGTAATATGGAAGTGCATATGGGATAGCCTCAAAATGTGGGAGAAGGAATTATTAATAAGGAAGAAGTTTCCTTCACTTATTTGAGTCAATGATCTTATATAATTTATAGGTATAGAAAGAATCTATGGTGGGGAGATTATAACACCACATTACTTTCTTTCAGGTATTCTTTGACTCTTTTTTTGGTTTTCCTTTTTGTGTTTGGGTGAATTATGAAATTTTAGGGAAAAAATATCCTTTTCTAGGGGAAATTACCTAAAGTATGGCGATTTATGTTTTTTTATTAATGGTGTATGAGTATTAATGTGTAAATGGATTTAGAGTGTGATATCTAGGACCAGAGAGCCTTATGTTTTGGTTTGGATGTTTTATATAGGAAACTAGGATGATCACTACCTACTAGATACATTAACATTGTGAATGCATTACATGACAAAAATATGTTATAGGGTAGTGTTTGTGAGTTTCTTGTAGGGAGTGAAAAGTTTACAGGCTTTGAAATCTTTACATGACATGAAAACATCAATCACTATTTAATTTTGTCCAAGTTGATGCCTTTTATAACATATTTATAAATTGTGGGATTTCCCACCATGAAAGGTATTCGTGACATGAATTCCTCAGGTTTAGTAGTTTTAAACATACTTTATGCCTGAATTTTTTGTCATTCAGTGCACATGCTTTACTATTGAACCCTATAACGATTTTGGGTTCAATCCCTCCTTCCAGATCACTCAATTCAGTGTATGTCTCCTATGGTGGTTGTGTCACATATCCCAGGTAAGCGGTATTTCTAGTTCATTATTTACTTTATTCATAAAGGAGGATTTGGATACATTTATGATTCAAATTCATGATTGGTTTTTGTTTTCCTTAAATACAAAATTATTTCTTGTCATGCATTGTTTTTTGAAGGATGATCCATGTTTTTTCAATCTCCATTGTCAAAGGAAAATAAATTTTCATAATTATTGATGTTGGTGTATCTATGAAAGTATTTTTGATTCATGAATATTCATATGTTCTTGTTGATTCATTTGGTTTGTTCAATGAAATGTATTTTCTTTGATTTAAAAGGGTTTTTATTACACATGAGCATAGATTTTGGAAATGGTTTTGGAAAAACCTAGCACATTGGGAACCTTTGGTATGTTGGGAAATGAACATAGGTAATCATAGTGTGTATATTACTATTAGGGGTTACTTTTGTGATACTGAAAGACTATGGGGGGACTCTATATAGGTCAAAACCAATATATGCATAGTTTATGCTTATTTTTTTCAAGTACATATTCCCATAGTCTAGATCCCAAATTCTATTCTTTGTCTTTCATACCTAGTTTATCACATGATGGTTTATTTGATGGATATTTTCTAAAATGCCTATTTTATATGTTTTTTATACCTGATATATACCATGATTTGGTGAATATGGTATACATTTATGGGAAATAAAATAATCTTTACAAATGGTTTGATTTGTGGAAATAATTTATAAACTAGACTTTGTTATAATGATATAAATTGTAAATTCTTAGTATTAGGACTTGTATAGTTTATTTGGTGATATTTTACTAGGCCATATTCTCACAACCTAATTTTTTCTTTTGGTTGTTTTATACCTTGTTGAGAAAGAATTAGTGAAAGTGAAGAAATATTGTAGCATTCTTGGTTCTCTTATAATCTGTTTCTTTTGTAGTGGGATAGATTGGTGGTGATGGATGGTCACATGGATATTTGTTTATTTTTATTTATTTTATCATTCTGGTATTTCTGGTGGGAATATAATTTTTATGTCTCTTGGACATCTTTTTTTTTCTTCCACATTGAACTTTAATGTTTCTTCAGTTCCATAGGAGAGTTGTGGTTTTTTTCCGTATCTGACCATATGGCAGACCACTATGGGAGGCTTGTCTATCGAACCTAGATTGGTTTGTCCCACCTTCAAATTTGATTAAAAACAATAAAAATATAAATAATATCATTATTATTATTCTATAATAATTATATTATGCCATATTAATAACATTATTAACCAAAATCACCCATCAATTATAACATGTTTTTATTTTTGTTAATTTAACCACATAAATAAAAAATGGTATAATTATCTATCATGGATAATCATGAATTTTTTTTATTAATATTAAACATTAATTATAAATTAATGTCTATTTGTTAGAAACTTTATATTAATATTTATCTTATTATTAATACACTCCTTTATTAATTTAAAATATTACCAAAAAATTATTGTCATTGATTCCAATTTCATTAAAAAAACTAAAAAACTCATGAAATGAAATTTGAAAATTATAAATGATTATAAAAAATATAATCCAATACCATAAATATTATAGTAATCATGAACTAGATATAAAATAATTAGGATCAACATCTACAATAAAAAGCATGTAAAAAATAATTAATATAAAAAACATATGATAATTAAAATAAACTTGAACAAACTAGTAAATGAATAATAAATAATTGAAATTTAAGAGTATAAATGGTAATATATATGATTTTTTTGAAACAAGATGTTCAGAGAGTTATGTTTTTTATAATGGATGTTAAATCATGTTATAATAAGCGGGAATAAAAAGAAATGATGTTTCGTAACTCAATACCCTTTCATTGAGTTATAATGTTTCTTCTTGAACATTATTTTTATATATTTGGAAAATAATTTTATAGGATTGTATTATTTTTTATTTACAATATGAATTATGTTGATTTACATTTCTAACATAGAAACCTGTTTTAAAATGTTTCCTAATTTTTGAATTATGATATTCGTAAGGGTTTCTTTGTCTAAAGTTTTCTTCTTTTAGATATGATTCATATTCACCAATTTTTTTCTTATTTTGTGGTTTATACTAGACATGGATACATTTTTATATAATTATAATTAAATAAAATGTATTTTCAAATCCATACCATGTTCAAAATTTCCTTGGCTTTGTATTCAGTAAATACCAAAGTTATAAGGGGTTTTCTAGATAGATTTTCTTTTCTTGAGTCATAATGATTCCTTTTTTAATTATGGATTTAGAATATTGTTTTATAATTTTTCATGATAATATTATAATTCTTTTTCTAATTTTTTAAGGTATTACATTTATTAATTTCTCTCTTAATAATAGTTCCTGATGTTATGAATAATTCTAATCATACTCAAATAATATATTTGTCTTCTATATCCATGTTTTCTATTCCTTACAATATTCTACTTTATATCTTGAAGTATAATTTTGTGCTATTTATTGTAATATTATCATTTCCCTTTTCCTTTATTCAAATGGAAGGTTTAATACCCCTTTTTATGAATTTGGTTTCAATAATGAAAATTTTAAAGTATTGAAAAGGTTTTTTACTTTCATGATCATATATTTTATCATCCACTACATAATTATTTTATATAACCCATATGAACTTTTCACGAATCCATTATTGAATGTTATTTTTAAGGGTTATTTTTTTTAATTTTTTCCCCTTACCCTTTCAAAAATTACTTCAATGTTTCCAAAATCTTCATATTTTATGAAAATATTATAGATGTTTTCAAAAAATATATTTTATGGTTTTAATTTAATTTTCTACTTTATTTGAAAAGGGTCTATCTCTTTGGAAAGTTAACTTTTAAAATTCACCCACTAAATTCCTAATTAAATCCTCTTTTGTGTGATTTAAAGTTTTTTTATTAAAAAAGATAATTCCAAAACACATTTTATACAATACCATTTCAAAAACATTACAAAACCCATTTTCTTCCATGGGTTCTTTATGATATGATGAATGACTGATTTTAAGTGACCCACATATGTTTGGATGATTTATGGGTGGGGTCATATATTTTCTTATTATACATTGTCAAAATTTTATATCTCATAAGATATGTATACGCAGGTGCAATTATGTTTTCTCACCAAGAGTGGGTGTGAGTGAGTAACCCATGAAGGTAATGTACGATATTCTTATTTTTGTGAAATAATTCTTTATTTTGTAAGGTTTCCATGATAGGAAACATATTAATGTCATATTGTCGTGATCATGATCAATGAATCATGTTTATTATCTCACAATATTATGCAATGGTATTTGTTTTTTTAATTTTAGATGTTATGTCCCGCTATCATGAATTGTGGAAAATTATGATTTTTCCCATATTATTTTCAATATGAAATTTCTTCCATGCACATGTATTTCATATTTTTTATAATCTTACCCTTGAGGACATGGTGATATTTTTTTCTATGAATAACCATTTTGAGCTCACCCCATTATTAAATTTTTAATTCCCCTGGTTATTAAGATGAGAATAACTTATGAAAAGTTTAGAGGAGAGTCTAGTATTGTTCAATTATAGAGAAATATTCACAAGAATCATTAAATAAGTTATGTATTTAGCAGATTGTAAAATAAAATAACCCTTGTATTCATGGAATTATTCTATTTATATGATATTTAATGTTTAATCTCTAAAAAGATGTATAATATATGATAGTCTAGTTCAGGAGATCTCATTTTTTATTGAATCTATCTTTAAATTATATGTCATTGGCACATGAAATAGGACTTCTAGTTTGAGGAACCTCAAGAGGGATTGTTTTGGTGCAGTTGGGTATAGTATGTAAAGGTATTTGTGCCTCTAGGACTTTATGTCATTTATTCTAGGACTTCGAGTCGTGTAAGGGTTCACTCACAAAAAAAAAATTAAAAGTGGTATTACCTAGAAAATAAAAATATTGAATTTGTTAGTAAATAAATCAATTAAAAACAAAAAAAACTTAAAATCTTCATTTATGTTGGTTTTCGTATATATAAATTAGTTAATAAAATAAATATTGGCTAGACATTGAACTTAGGCTAGGTTATTAACTAAATAATATATATTTCAAAAAGTTTTGTAATGTATAATTCCCATAAATATTTGTAATTATGGTTAGTAGAAAAATCATCAATAAAAAAAATGAAATTATTGATAATTTAAAAATCAATGATTATAAATATAAATTTATTGATTTATATGATATACAAATAATACAATATTTATAACATAAAAAATTCACCAATCTACTATGTTTTTATCTCATAATCACTAAAATTAAAAAATATTTTTTATACCAACTAAATCAAATCAAATACGATTTTCATTTTTACAATATAAACTAATGAATTGTTTTTAAATGAATTTATAATTTTGAAATCATGTTTATTTTCATTACGAAATTTACATGGATTTATATAATGGTAAAATTTAATCAAAGTAAAAAATAATAATAACTACTTGTTTCAATGATGATTTATACAATTTAGTTAACTAATTTCAATTAATATTTTATTAGAATATTTAAGCATGCATAATGAAAAAATAATTGAAATACTAACTTTTATAAAATTCATGACAAAATTTACACAAATTAAATGACTTAAATGACATTTATAAATTTATTTTAATTTGATTTGATTAATTTTGGTAAACCTAAAAAATCATAAATACTATGGAATTGTGTAATAATGTGGTGAAATTTAATTAATTCAAAACCTTTTATCATTATAGGACATGGTATAAAAAAATATTGAATAAAAATATCCCTTAAAAACTAAATTATATATTCATTAGAATATTTATGATTTGTAATGAATTGAACTAGATCATATATCAACTTAGAATCTATTAACGCAACTCCATGAAATATTACCAATTTTCTAGAGGTTCATGACTAGTTTTAAGTATAAATAGATCATTGGGTAATGATTTACTATCTTCCAGATTATTTTTTTCATTACTAGAATCTATAAAAAATCTAAAATAACTATTACATATATCAGAAGTGTCAAAACCAGTAACATATAAATCAATGAAAAAGAAAAAATGTAGTAGTTACTGTGGTATCTGTATGATAATATAATATTTCTAATTTATATAAATGAAATATAAAAATATTATCCATCAAAATATGAAATAAAAATAATAAGAACAAAAGTAAAAAACCTCAAATGATATAGTGATACACCTGAATAAATACCCATCCCACATTGGAAAACTCACTTCAGTTCTTGGAGGAATCCTTCTCTATGACACAAATACATAAATAACTTTAAAATTATCAATGTATCTACCTATATATACCTGTTTACACTTATAATTTTTTATGTGTAATGTTTTTTTCACTAAGTTACACATACAATGTGTGAGTACCAAGACCCAGTAGGAACCGTTAAGAGAACTCCACTCCTATTGGTATATTTAATAATGAGAATTCATTTCTAATAATGTTTGTGATATTTATAGAAATAATTTTCCTGTTGAAATTATATAATCTATCATAATATATTACCATCACCCTTTATATATTTAAAAATATTAACCTACTTCTCCCACACCACTAGGGGAAGCTATAATAAGATAGAAAAATACCCCTCTCACACCACTAAGAGGGGTGATAATGAATTTACTAAGAAATAACTACTACACCACCAAGACAATATATACAAGCATTGAGGCTTGGCTCAAAATCTTAACAGATTAGGATCAACATCCTTAAGAAAATTCCATATGTGAAAATAACAATTTGGAATCCTTAATAAGAGGATAAATAACCATGTAAGAATCCTAAAATTGATGTAAATTAACCATGAACACCGCAAGATAAGTTTCTCTATTAATATGCGTATGAGGTCCTAAATAACCCTACCATCTTTAAATTTCCACCACAACATTAGGAAGATAAAATTTACTCTTCATTGATTTAATCATATCTAACAATGTATACTTCCTTTTTTTAGACATTCTATTTCATTATTTTTTACCTAAATAATTATAAACACAAAACCATATTGAATAATTTATTTAGTAAAAGTTATAAATGTAAAATAATCACTAGTAGGTTTTGTGGTCTTTGAGACACATACATCAACATGTATATGGTTCAATATTTCACTAAATATTTCTCATTTACCACTAAATATAACTTTCTTTATCCATTATAATTATAACATACCAAGTAAATAATTAATAATAGATATTCTCATCTATGTTTATTTATGAATTAGATAGTGTTTTAGAGGCTTAAAACAAGAATAAATCCAATCTTAAGCATGAAATACACTAACATTTTTAACAGATTGTTTTACTGCCTTTTGATGGCAAACCATTTTTAAATCAAACTTTTGACAATTTTATAATCTCTATTTGTATAAATAAACATATTCTTTATGATTTGGATTTTTAAATTTACTTTGGATAAATATTTGGTATTTTTCTGAACAAGTTCATTTTTTAATGAATAATGAAAAATACTGCATTTTATATCAAAACTGCATTTTCATCTAATTTAATTATATGGTTAGATTATATTTTTAATTGATTTTAAAGTGTAAATATAATATATTTTTACAATTTAATCCAATAGGGTCATTGGGATTAATTTCACTTTGTAATTGGGCATAAACAAGTGCCAAACTTTTCATAGATATTGTTTCTAAAAAACCCTTAATTTGTTTTGACAATGGGAATTATTATCAAATTAATTATTGCAATTTCTGGGTTTGGAATTTGGTAAAATGAATTACGTATTTTTAATCAGAAGGTCCAAATTATGTAATCAAGACTCTTTTGTTTTTGGACATTATGAATAGTAACGATGGTAATTATGTTTAATTATCTTGATTAATTAGTAATCTGGTAGTTAAGGATAATAAAATAATATCATAATAATAACAAATGACCCAAAAATGTGTCCTAATTCTACGGGTTGTGTCATGGACGACCATGGTATTCCTTGTACCAAACTTTGGGACCCCATGGAATCACTTTTGTGTGATAATGACATTTTATCTTTTTATTTTTAAAGAAAGTTAAATATAACAAAGAATGTATCACCTGAGTAAAATATTTTTAATTTTATCTACATAAATTATCTTTTTGACTATAAATATTCATTGGAAATATAAAAATATTTCCTACATCATAGAATTTTGTTTTGTAATTTTTAGACATTAAATAAATTAAATTATATATGACATCATGATGATGCAGTGATTACCTCATTATGAACGATTTAAATAAAATGAAAAGATAATATAAAATATATGACTTAAACTTTTCAAAGACCTATTGGATGAGTATATTTAGAACCCTTATCATCTTATCCTAGAAATATATCAATGTGGGACCTTTTAAATCCGAAACAAATTTCAATATAAAGTAACATTTTATAATATTCCAAGAGTTCCCCTCCTCTCCTCTTATAAAAGGACCCCACCTCTACCTCTTTATACACACTTCTCAAGCCATTTTCTCGGTCAAGATCTTCTCATTTTATCTCTACACATCCCTCTCTTCATCCTAGAAGCCTTAACTTAGGAATAAAGATATTCAAGAAACCCTTTTGGTACAAACCAAGAGGAGTTACCCGATTTAAAGGTAAAGTCTTCTCTAATGTTCTTTTGTTTTATTTTGCTTCTCCAACCCCCTAAACTCTTTTTATTCATTTTTTTGTAAAAAACCAGTATGTTAAATATACTAGGATGTTTTTATAAGAATTATTCAAGCTACACTTACACACACCTACATCTAATGGTTAAAGAACATACTGCTTCTGTGGATGGCGAATTTCTGCCTCACGAAACGATGATTATTCAATATTCTTATAACACCTTCAAAGGTGGCCATTAAGATGTCACTATATTTATATATGATATATAATATGTTTATGTTTTAATTTATCTTCTGTATTTTTTATTTAGGAAATACCTTTATGGCTTCCATTATGGGTAAACACGATATCTTCATTTTTGGAAGTGCGGACTACCGCCCCCTCAGAGTGATTTGATTCATTAATGCCATATGTGAAAAATATAAAGGATGGAGTTAATTATATTATATATGATATTATACTGAAATTATAACATACCTTTATATAATTATGATTCAATTCCATTAAATAGGAAATAGAAATGAAAGTAGTATTCATGCGTACGTACGACTTACCGTCTCCATGAACGGTGCATTTCATTCCTTACCTCTAAATGTTATGTAATATTATAAATGAATGTATATACTGGATATATATTATATATATGATATCTAAATCATGAATATAATTATGAATATAATGGATATTTTACCACATGAACAACTTGTAATTATAAAGAGTTTATTTTTAACTCAAGTACCAATGATCGACAAAACGACCATTATTAACATAAATAACCACATAGTGTTCATAAAATGGTAATAAGTGATATAAAAGGAATAATGAACTTGAAAAATGTTGTTAAGAAAGTAGAAATTAACTCAAGTTTATTATTCAGGATGTTAAAGAATGATCGAGTCAAGTCAGACCCGAGGTATGGGACTCTGTCTCAATCTCTTTTCATTGAGGCATATTTTGTTTTCTACACAACTTTATTTTATACAGTGTATAAACCCCTTTTAATTTTACTTTTATTAAAAATAAATATTTTTTATACCAAGCATTTACTAAATGACAAAAGTGAATGTTTTTTTTGTCGTACATATGAGGCGACAACCACTTCTCCGCCACCGTGACCATTATTTGAGCTTCAGCTTCCTCTACAAGCCATAAAGTTTTTTTAAAATGAAAAATAAATAACATGTTTTAGTTTTCTTTTATTTTGGTATTGAAAATGGTTTTATAATGTTTTTATTATATCAATGTGTTGTATTGATATCCTGTGATTGAAATGTGGAAATGTTATGTTTCCTTTATGCATGTTTTATGTGATACGATTATGTTCTGGTTCTTGGGAATTGTTATGAAGATGGGTGGTTCTGTGATAAACTAAGGGCAGGTGAGCCCGATATAGATCTCCAATGCATTGGTTAGTGCGAAGGGGTTAAATGTTAATGTTTCTCTGAAGAGATTAAAGGAATATACTGTGATCGGTATTTCAAACGTGACCATGAGGGTAACTCCCTACGTAAGAATGTTATGAATGCCTCAAGTTACCTTTATGTCTTATGATTTCTATGATTTATTCATGATTTGATGAGGTATGATAAAATGATTATGTTTTTTGAGTAAAGTATGATTTCATACATGGACTAATGTTTTCATTTCATACTTTTATATCCCTTACTGAGCTTTTTATACTCATCCCAAGTTTTTGGAAATGTTTTTAACAGGTCAAGGGAAAGGTACATGATGTGATGATAGTGTCATGGGTGTGTCAAGAAAGAATCCATGTTTTATTTTTAATATGTTTCCAATGATGCGAAAAATGAGTACTATCTTTTATGTAACCACTTTGTTTAAATGTTGAATGTAATGCATGATTTATGATCTAATTCTCTAAAACTATAAACCTGAAAAGATCCTCAATGTGTATTCTTAATGTAACTCAATATTAAGTAATGTTTAAGGCTGGGGCCTTATATTTGGTATCAGAGGTAGGTTTAGATAACTTTAAGAGTTAGAATTCTATTAAATGATTATCCAAAAATATTTTTTATGGTCAAATTGAAATGATATAGCATTTGAAGATTACCATGTTGGTTCATCATAGACATGTTTGTTTGAAATGGTTTTCTGTAGAGAAAACAGGGAAGCAGTGCTAGGAAGGCATACAAAAGGAAATGACCTTCCGAATCAGCATCCTGAGATGGTTGGAATTGGAACTGAACAGTTTGTTTTAGTAATGGCGCAGTTGACTCAAGCGATATATGGCGGTGGTATCCATGCACGAGATCAGCCAGATCAACCATAGAGGAACATGTCAATGGTGGAACATTTCATGAGGCAACATCCCCCATAATTCAAAGGACCATCTGACCCTGTGCTAGCTGAAGGGTGGATTAAAGCACTGGAGAAGATTTTCGATGTCATGGGGTGTTCAGACAATCAAAAGGTTAGTCTTGTAATTTACCGTTTGGAGGGTGAAGCAGATCAGTGGTGGTTGATGGTTAAAAATATCAGGGACACTAATGAGATTGATGCTCTCGACTGGGATAAATTCAAAGGTATGTTTCTTGAGAAGTATTTTCCTAAGGCTATTTTACTTAGGATGGAAAACAATTCTTGGAATTGAGGCAAGAGGACAACTCAATTGCTACTTGTGAAGAGAGGTTCACTCGATTGGCAAGGTATGCTCCAAATTTTATATGAGACCCTGATAGTAAAATCAATTGTTTTTACTCCAGATTAAAGCCAAAATATCAAAGGGCATTGGCTTCTTGTGAGTTCAAAAGTTATGAATAGCTTGTTTGATGTGCTGAGAAGGTGGAAATGGAGTTTTCCGATGATCAGGTGTTCTATAACAACCAACAGAAGAAGAGACTGAGGTGGCAGGAGAATGGGAATAATTCTTCAAAAAGGTCTGATGGTAGGAAAACTAAGTTTCCAGTTTGTAATAAATGTGGTAAAAGGCATGCTAGGGAATGTCTTCTGAATTCTGGAAAGTGCTACCGATGTGGTAAGATGGGACATAAGGCTCGTGATTGCATTGAGAAAGATCAGGGTGATCGTAAGACCAAATTTGACTTACAGTTAGTGAAATGTTTTAAGTGAAATGAGATGGGTCACTATGCAAACGAGTGTCCAACAAAGAGCTCGAGTGATGGGAATCAGTTAGACTACAAGTAGAAAGGGGTGGTGAAATCCTTTTCAACTACTTCAGCAGATGTTGGGCCATCAAATGAAGTGGTATCAGGTACTTTGTTTGTTTTTTCAGATTATTCCAGTGTGTTGTTTGATTCGGGGTCTACATATTCCTTCATCTCTGAAAACTTTTCTAGTAAAATGGGAATACCATCTCAAGAAATGACTCCTGAAATTGTGGTAAAAACACCTAGGGTAAATGTTGAAGAAAAAAGAATTTATAAGAATCTTCTTATCCTTATCCGTTGAAAGAACCTACTTGCAAACCTTATTGTTTTACCTCTAGTAGAGTTTGATGTTATCCTAGGTATGGATTGGCTCTCTATTTACCATGCTAAGATTGACTGTAGAGCTGAAGAAGTTTCTTTTTAGAAAGACTTTCAGTTTTTGTACAACAATGAACCCTTATTGTTGATAACATATCAAGAGGCTGAGAAACTTGTAAAAGATGGAAATGAATGTTACCTTGCACATAATGTTGAAAACAAGGGAACTGTTCAGATTAATGATGTGATGGTGGTAAATAAGTATCCTTATGTTTTTCCTAATGAGTTTCCTGGAATAATACCAGACCAGGAAGTTGAGTTTACTATTTACTTAGTTCCTAATGCTAATCCAATTTCAAAACCCCCTTATCGAATGGCTCAAATTTAACTTTTAGAGTTGAAGGATTAATTGCATGATTTATTAGAGAAAGGTTTCATTCGACCTAGCACATCACCATGGGGTGCTCCTATTTTATTTGTTAAAAATAAAGATGGTTCAATGATACTTTTCATTGATTATAGATCCTTGAATAACATCACTGTTAAGAACAAATATCATTTGCCTCATATTGATTATTTGTTTGATCAGCTCTAGGGAGCTCAGTATTTTTCAAAGATTGACCTGAGATCAGGGTACCACCAGTTGAAGGTAAAGGAAGAAAATATTCTGAAGACTGCATTTCGTACAAGATATGGCCATTATGAATTTGTAGTTATTCCTTTTGGGCTAACCAATGCACATGTTGTATTCATGGACCATATGAATATAATTTTCCATGAGTTCTTGGATAAGTTTTTGGTTGTTTTCATTGATGATATTTTGGTGTTTTCTAAAATTAAAGAGGAGCATAGAAGACATTTAAGGGTTATTTTGTAAACCTTAAAAGAAAATAAATTGTATGGGAAATTCAGAAAGTGTGAGTTTTGGTTGCAACAAATTTCTTTCCTTGGTCACATTGTTTCTAAAGATGGGATAATTGTTTATCCTACAAAAACAAAGGTTGTGGAAGAATGGGCAAGACCCACAAATGTAACTGAGATTTGTAGTTTTCATGGTTCGGCAGGCTATTAACAAAAGTTTGTTAGAAATGTTTCAAGGTTATCTAGTCCAATGACAAAGCTTACTCGGAAGGGTGTTAAGTTTATCGGGATAAAAGAATGTGATGATTTTTTTAAGGAATTGAAAAGAAGATTGGTGAATGCTCTAGTTTTGGCACTACCTTCCAAGATTGGAGAGTTTGTTATCTACAATTATGCTTCATTGAAAGGAATTGGTTACGTCCTAATGCAGAATGATCAGGTAATTGCTTATGCTTCACTCCAGTTGAAAACTCATGAGGTAAATTACCCTATGCATGATTTGGAATTAGCTGCTGTTGTTTTCACTTTAAAAATTTGGAGGCATCATTTGCATGGAGTAAAGTGTGAAATATATACAGATCAAAAAAGTTTAAAGTATATATTCATTTATAAATAATTGAACATGAGACATAGGAGATGGCTAGAATTAATCAAGGATTGTGATTGTACAATTCATTACCATCCGGGAAAAGCAAATAAAGTGGCTTATGCTTTGAGTCGAAAAAGTAATACTTTATTAACAATGTTGCGTTTGGAACGTGATCCTTTGGTTAAGGATTTGATTAAAATTGGAATAGAAGTTGTTGGTGCAGGATGTACTTCTGTTTTGTTTCAGGTATCGGTGAAATCTTCTCTATCAGACAGAATTAAGCAAGAACAGAAGCAAGACAGCCTATTGCAGAAAAAGGTAGAGCTGGTTCAGATGGGTAAGTTGCCTGAATTCAACATTGATAATGATTGTGTTTTGAGATTTGGAAATATATTGTCTGTTCCTTGTGATTCATAGTTGAAGAGAGAGTTATTATGTGAAGCTCATAGTTCTCCATTTTCAGTTCATCCAGGCAGTACTAAGATGTATAGAGATCTTCAGGAGTTTTACTGGTGGGACGGAATGAAAAGGGATATTGCTGATTTTACTGTGAAGTGTTTGACTTGTCAATAGGTTAAAGTAGAGCGGCAGTTACCCGAAGGGATTCTTTATCCTTTACCAGTTCTAGAGTGGAAATGGGAGAATATAACCATGGACTTTGTTATGGGATTGCTAAAGACACCTCAAGGTAATAATGCAATCTGGGTTATAGTTGATCGCTTGACTAAATCTGCTCATTTCCTTGCTATACGAGATACGTTTCCCTAGATCAACTTTCCCATTTTTATATTAAAGAGATACTCAAGTTAAATGGAGTTCATCTCTCCATTTTATCTGACCGTGATCCCAGGTTCACTTATAACTTTTTGAAAGACCTTTAGAAGTCGTTGGGTACTGAATTAAATTTTAGTACAGCTTTTCATCCTCAATCAGATGGGTAGTCAGAACGAACAATTCAGACTTTGGAGGATATGCTATGTGCTTGTTCAATTGATTATCAGGGATGTTGGGACCAACATCTTTCTTTGGTTGAGTTTTCTTATAATAATAGTTTTCATTCCGGTATACAGATGGAAACATTTGAGGCATTATATGGGAAGCGGTGTCGAACTCTAGGTTTCTGGGATGAAGTGGGTGAAAGGAAGTTAATGGGACTAGAATTGGTAGAAGAGTTGGCAGAAAAAGTTCAGCTGATACAGAAACACATGAGAACAGCTCAGAGGAGGCAGAAGAGTTATGCAGACAACAGGAGGAAGGATATCTCTTTTGAGGTTGGAGATCATGTTTTTCTCAAAGTTTCACAATGGAAAAGTGTGATGCGATTTGGTAAGAAAGGAAAGCTGAGTCCATGGTTCATTATACCATATGAAATTTTAGAGAGAGTTGGATCAGTTTCATACCGAGTGTCTTTACCTCCGAGTTTATCTCAGGTACACAATGTTTTTCATGTTTCACTGTTAAGGAAGTACATGAAAAATCCATCTCATGTTTTGAGTCCATAGGTAGTTTAACTAGAAGAGAATCTATCTTATGAGGAACAACTGGTCCAGATTCTTGACCACAGGGAGCAAGTGTTTTGGAATAAGGTGATTCATCAAGTAAAGGTTTTGTGTAAAAACCACATGAGTGAAGAGGCAACATGGGAATCTAAAAATGCAATGAGGGAGAAATACCCCCACTAATTCGATAAGTAAATAAATTGCGGGGATGCAATTTTCTAAAGGGGGGAAGGATGTAACATCCCAAGTAAGTAATGAATAATATATATTCTTATCTTTTTCTATTTATTAATTAGATAGTGTTTTAGAGGCTTAAAACGAGAATAAATCCAATCTTAAGCATGAAATACACAAATATTTTTAAAAGATTGTTTTACTGCCTTTTATTGGCAAACCATTTTTAAATCAAACTTTTGAAAAATTTATAAGCTCTATTTTTCAAAATAAACTTTTTATTTATTATTTGGACATTGAAATTTACTTTGGATAAATTTTTGGTATTTTTCTGACAATGTTCATTTTTTAATGAATAGTGAAAAATACTGCATTTTACATCAAAACTGCATTTTCATCTAATTTAATTATATGGTTAGATTATCTTTTTAATTGGTTTTAGAGTTTAAATAAAATATATTTTTACAATGTAATCCAATGGTGGTCATTGAGATAAATTTCACTCTGGAATTGGGCATAAACAAGTGCCAAACTTTTCATAGATATTGTTTCTAAAAACCCGCTATTTGTTTTGACAACGAGAATTATTTTTAAATTAATTATTTAAATTTATGTGTTTGGAATTTGGTAAAATTGATTACATATTTGGAATCAGAAGGTCCAAATTATGTAATCAAGAGTCTTTTGTTTTTGGAAATTATGAAAAGTAACGACGGTAATTATCTTTAATTATCCTGATTAATTAGTAATCGGGTAGTTAAGTATAATAAAATAATATCATAATAATAAAAAATGACCCCAAAATGTGTCCTAATGCTACTGTTTGTGTCATGGACGACCATGGGATGACTTGTTCCAAACATGGGGACCCCATGGAATCACTTTTGTGTGATAATGACTTTTTATCTTTTTAAATATAACAAAGAATGTATCACATGAGTAAAACATTTTTAATTTTGTCTAAATAAATGATCATTTGGACTATAAGTAGTAATTGGAAATATAAAAATATTTCCTACATCATAGTATTTTTTTTATAATTTTTAGACATTAAATAAATTAAATTATTTATGACATCATGATGATGCAGCGATTACCTCATTAATGAATGATTTAAATAAAATGAAAAGATAATGTAAAATCTAAGACCTACACTTGTCAAAGAACTATTTGATGAGTATATTTTGAACCCTTATCACTATATCCTCGAAATATATCAATGTGCTACCTTTTAAACCCGAAACACATTTCAATATAAAGTAACATTTTATAACATTCCAAAAGTGCCCCAACTCTCCTCTTATAAAAGGCCCCCACCTCTACCTATTTATACACACTTCTCAAGACATTGTATCAGCCAGGCTCTGCTCATTTATCTCTCCACATCCCTCTATTCATCCTAGAAGCCTTACCTCAGGCATAAATCTTTTCAAGAAACCCTTTTTGTACAAACCAAGAGGAGTTACCCGATTTAAAGGTAAAGTCTTCTCTAATGTTCTTTTGTTTTATTTTGCTTCTCCAACCCCCTAAAATATTTTTATTCATTTATTTTGTAACAAAACCAGTATTTTCAATATACTAGGATGTTTTTATAAGAATTATTCGAGCTACACTTACACACACCTACATCTAATGGTTAAATAACATACTGTTTCCTTGGATGACGAATTTCTGCCTCACGAAAGGATGATTGTTCAATATTCTTATAAAACCTTCAAAGTTGGCCATTAAGATGTCACTATATTTATATATGATATATAATATGTTTAATTTTTCCTTAATCTTCTGTATTTTTCATTTAAGAAATACCTTTATGGCTTCCATTACGGGTAAACGCGATATCTTTATTTTAGGAAGTGTGGACTACCGCACCCTCAAAGTGATTTGATTCGTTAATTCCATATGTGGGACATATAAAGGATGGATTTAATGATATTATACTGGAATTATAATATACCTTTATATCATTATGATTCAATTCCATGAAATAGGAAATAGAAATGAAAGTAGCGTTCATGCGTATGTACGGCTTACCGTCTCCATGAACGGTGCATTTCATTTCATACCTGTAAATGTTATGTAATATTATAAATTCATGTATATACTGGATATATATGATATATATGATATCTACATCATGAATATAATTATGGATATAATGGATATTTTACCACATGAACAACTTGTAATTATAAAGAGTTTATTTTTGACTCAAGTACCAATGATCGACAAAACGACCATTATTAACATAAATAATTACATAGTGTTCATAACATGGTAATAAGTGATATAAAATGAATGATGAACTTGAAAAAGGTTCTTAAGAAAGTATAAATTAACTCAAGTTTATTATTCAGGACGTTAAAGAACGATCGATTCAAGTAGGACCCGAGGTATGGGGCTTTGTCTCA
This sequence comes from Viscum album, assembly GCA_963277665.1. Classification (NCBI taxonomy): domain Eukaryota; kingdom Viridiplantae; phylum Streptophyta; class Magnoliopsida; order Santalales; family Viscaceae; genus Viscum; species Viscum album. The sequence goes on along the minus strand of OY728147.1, from coordinate 2,016,689,519 downwards.
ATCTCCTTTCATTGAGGCATATTTTGTTTTATACACAAATTTCTTTTATACAGTGTATACACCCCTTTGACTTTTACGTTTATTCAAAAGGAATATTTTTTATATGAAGTGTTTACCAAACAACAAAAGGGAATTTTTTTTGTCGTATGTATGCGGTGACAACGACTTCTCCACCGTCATGACCATTATTTGAGCTTCAGCTTCCTCTACAAGCCATAAATTTTTTTTAAAATGAAAAATAAATACCATGTTTTACTTTTCTTTTATTTTGGTATTGAAAATGGTTTTCATAATGTTTTTATTATATCAGTGTGTTGTATTGATATCTTGTGATTGAAATGTGGAAATATTATGTTTCCTTTATGCATGTTTTATGTGATATGATTATGTTATGGTTCTTGGGAATTATTATGAAGATGGGTGGTTCTGTGATAAACTAATAGCGGGTGAGCCTGATATAGCTCTTTAATGCATTGGGTAACGTGAAGGGGTTAAACATTAAGGTTTTTCTGAAGAGATTTAGGTAATATACTGTGATGGGTATTCCAAACGTAACCATGCGGGTTACTCCCTACGTAAGAATGTTATGAATGCCTCAAGTTACCTTTATGTCTATGATTTCTATGATTTATTCATGATTTGATGAGGTATGTTAAAATGCTTATTTTTTATGAGTAAATTATGATTTCATACATGGGCTAATGTTTTCATTTCATACTTTTATATCCCTTAGAGAGATTTTTATGCTTATCCCATGTTTTTGGAAATGTTTTTCACAGGTCAAGGGAAAGGTACATGATATGATGATAGTGTCAAGGGAGTGTTAAGAAAGAATCCATGTTTTATTTTAAATATGTTTCCGTTGATGGGAAAAATGAGTACTATCTTTTATGTAACCAATTTTTTTAAATGTGGAATGTAATGCATGATTTATGATCTAATTCTCTAAAACTCTAAACCTAAAAAGATCCTCAACGTGTATTCTTGAAGTAACTCAATATTAAGTAATGTTTAAGGCCGAGTCCTTATAATGATAATCAATATTCACTTATATAGAACAATTAATTATAAATTTATTCTAGGAAACCATACTCGTGATTATTTTTAATGGATTTATCTTTTATATGACCTGGGAAAAAAATAGAAAAGTAAGGTGGTGCTATAATCAATAATCATTATCTTCCTACTATAAATTTAATAGATTGGATAATTCAAGGATATAATTTATAAATTGTTTATCATATATCAAAATCACTAAAACATTTAATTTATAAATAATGAAAATATTTTTTCCATAGTCATGAAATTTTTATTTTTATAAAGAAATTGATTTAGATTTTTTATTTGTATGAAAAAAATATAGTTTCGAACACTATAATTTCATACAAACATAATTTTTCACCCATCGTAAAATGAAATATGAATTGAAGAAAGTTCTAAGATTACTAGAGGTTGATGAATAATGTTAGGGGGCATACTTTTACAATTATAAAATGACATACCCACAGATGAAATTATAGCAGAAAAACAATAATTAATCAATTTATAAAAAATAAACCGAACAATCATAACTGAATAATATCACAATCTAAAAATATGTATGTATCTCTAATTTATTTTTATTTAAATTTAAAATTAAATAAATATTGTTATAATTGAAAACATTACAACAATGCACCACTAAGAAGACACAAACTAAATCAATGATTCCCAATAAAATGAAATATCTTAAATAAACATGAAATAACATTCCACCAAACTAAAAATCAACCTTTCACTGAGAGAATAATCATGAATGAGATCAATTCCACAAGATCAATTCCTTGAACATCATGGATTGAAACCTAATAGGACAACACAACTTTCCTATGCACCATTGCATTACATTCCATCAAAATCGACAGTGCCAACCCATTGGAGTACACAAACAATAATACCATCATCAAAAACTCAATCTAAAGTGAAAAATTTCAAACACTAGAAGAATAGACACCCCTGGAAGTAAATTCATAGCCGTTGAAAGTAAAAATTGACACTAGCACTGAAAACCCATCAAAAAGTATGCCAGCCATTCCACCATGAAAATATGTTTCACATCTATAACCTATTACACATCAAACCTCAACATCATTACACAACATCATGAGAATATAAAATCCTCTAGAACTTCTAAATCCCTATTATATTCATGGTCTAATGTGCATGAAGAAATATTATAAATGAATTAGATTTGATACAACCAAAAAAAAAATTGTATGTCCATTCAGTGTAACCTCCCTTAGAATCCTTCATCACACTAAATACTTATTACACTTCTAAAAGAGGGAAAAACCCAAATACCATATCCATTAGTCACTATAGACATAGATCATGGTGGATTGTTTGAGAGTACTTTGGGAGTTGAGGAATATGGGTTAACATTAGATTCCCAAAAAACACCAAGGAACCAAAGGGAACTTGACTTTTCTAACACTATATGACCAATAAAAATCTACCAAATAAAAAAGAGGTAACATCTCAAACTCAAGCCACAGTCAAAGAAACTACTTATAATAAATCCATTAAGGAAATCCAAATACACCTTTGGAACCATAATACTTGAGAAAGGATTCGGTATAGTAATGTAGGTCTAGAAGAAAGAGATGATGAGAGTGAATGAGGAAATTGACAGTGAGCATGATTGCGCATAAAACTAATAATGTAAAAGAAAGAAAAATTCCAAAGCAACAAGAGGGATATCCATCTATGAATCTAAAAACAATTCCTACTTAAAGTATTAATCAATAATAATGAAAAATAATGTTTTAGAAAAAAATGTGTTCAATCTCAATAGTCCATGGAATAAGGAAAGTCATAGATGGAAGGAAATAATTTTAACTACTCATTATGATCATAAAAAATTACATTGAAGAAAATTAAAAGGGAGCCCCATTAAAACAATATATCTAAAACAAATTAGAATGAAGAATTATAGAAGAAAACTAAAAAAGTAATAGATAAGGGACTGGTAAATTGTACAGGAAAGAGGAATCCATCATTCCAAAAATGAAAAACTAAAGAAAAATGATAGTTTTTTCATTATTGATGTTTGGATTTAATGATTAAACCAATATAGTGGAAAAATATTAAATAACCAATTCAATATTTCAAGTGATTGTTAGTGCATTATTAATGCGTGGATTTATTGATCCCCTTATGAAAAATTAATTTCTTCCTCATCACATGAACCCATTTTCTAAAGTTCTCTATAAAAAATATATATAACATCAATATTTTATAATATCATAAAAAATACCCACATAATCATAGAGTTAAACATTGTTCATTGTTTTAAACATATATAACATGTATATGTCCAAAAAAGCATAAGAAAAAAACCCACATAAGATGGAAACCCACCATGACATCCAATTTTTTAGAAGATTATAACTAGTTTAATCACATAAAAAAAACCACATAAAAATCATAAAATTAATTTTGAAACTATATATAAAAGATAAGATATAGTTATAAAAACATAGAAATACCTTATGTCTCTAGATATTATGCTCAATGTTGAAGTGAAATAAAAACTTGAGGAACCATAATATGTGATATCAAAGAACCTAAAACAAAAAACCAAATATAATATTAAGAATTATTCATGAATTATAAATATTAAAAATAAATTTTATTTTAATAAGTCATTTGAAACAAAAACTAAAAAAACCTGAAAGTATTTTTTCTCTTCAAGAATTTTTGATCCAAATTAAAACAAATTTCAAACATTGGTAATTGTTTTTACTTATAGACTTGCTTATATTATTAATTACTGGACTATAATAAAATAAAAATAACAATAAACTAAAATAATTTGTATTTGAAATCACTGAAAAAAAATATTAAACAAAACACTTATTTAATCCCCTATATACTCATGTCGTTGATGGGTCCAATGTCTAGAACTGAAATTTAAAATTCTTATTATTCACTGATGAAAAAATGAGGCCTAAAAATTATAGATTTACATTAATATAAACTTGAAATATCAAATTTAAGATTCCTTAAATAATAAAATTGAGAAAACATAAATTGATTTACTTGGTGACCATAACTTTTTACCATTCAATGGTCATTTATGACAGTGAAATTTAAAAATTATATTTTTATTGACTATTGAAAATAATAAATACACATTCATAAATAAGTAGAATTAAGGATACTATTTTACTATAATTTCTTTATAGAAGCATCAATTAGTGGTTATATCATAATAAAAATATTAAAATTTCTAATTAAATTTGTTATACCAACTCTGTTAAAATTACTTTCATAAAAAATAAACTTTCTAGATGTGAGATCACCTATTCTAAAGATAAATATAATTTTTGTGTAGTATTAGATATTATATATAGAAACTTTGGAGGATGCCAAAAAATCTAAAAAATTTTGAACCTAGTAAAAGATGATTGTATGAGTAAAACTTTATTCTTACATTGGAATATTTATTTACATTGACATCACAGGTTATATTTCAACTTTTTATAGTCCACTAAAATCGTCAATGAAAAAATTATCTTTCTTTAAACCCAAAATAGTATGGCTCATACCAGTGAAATTTGGAATTTAGAAGGTAGACTTGGGATGAAAGTTATTAAAAAATGTCATCATATTTGTAAAAAATGAATTATGATATGAAAACCAATAAAAATGATAGTCATCATATGTATCGAGAATAAAAAAATATTTAAAGTATTAAACAATTGTATAAAAGATAAAAAATTAACTATACAACATTGAATTGACCTTGTTCTCTAGTTCTAGTAATTGAAGACAAGAACAAACCCAATTTTGATATGGAACTATAAAAACAATCACCAATGTTAAAATCTATTTCTTAAAAGGAATTAACAAGGAATAAAATATGGACTGAAATGGTATGGTATGGAAGAACCTAAAAAAGAATGACATATGTTCAGTGAGTATAATTTATATCCCCTTAGCACACTAAATTCATAAGATTTAGTAATTTCATATGGAGAAAACACAAATAAAAATGACAAGTAATGAAAAAATAGATGAAAATTTATCTCAAAAAAATTGATTATATTCCATGGGGAATTTTAAACTACCTGCTAATGAAAAAAATAGAGAGGTCAAATAAAATTATATGTGTAAAAATTAAAACAATATAACAGTGCCCAAGGTTCTATAAAAAATAATGATCATATAGGCTATTAAAAAACACATACTAAATAGTAACTATTAACTACAAACTAGAATAGAAACAAATATTTCAATAGATCTATCTGTCACAAAAGAATTTTATCCATAATACTCAACTCCAATGAGCTACCCAAACACTACAATAGATCTAAAATCGAGGGGGGGGGGGGGTAGAGTTCGTTACATGAAAACCTTCCAATGCATTAAGAAGTGGACAAACTTAAAACTATGGGGAAGTAGTGGGTGATGCGGTGTGAAGGAAGGGATGACTCTGGGAGATGGGTAGGTATTCTGAGAAATTATAGAGTTGTTTCAGGGCACTAGGGACAGAGGGGTCATGTGGTTACGCCGACCTAAAATGATGTGGACGCGATGATTGAGAAGGGGGGACTTTCGAGAATAGGTAGGTCAGATTCATGTGAGGATGATGGTTCTAGATGATGTGGCAGAGAGTAGAGAAGGGATTTCACATGGGGATACCAGTGTAAAATGAGGGTAGGTATGACCATGGGTGATGTGGATGAAGGTGGCTGAGAGGGGATGATGATAAGGTACAATGAGGGGGTTTTGTGTGAGGATGACAGCTAGGAAAAAGGAGGTGGTTAACGCAATGATGTTGGAGAGGGACAACAATTGGGAATAGGTAGGGGGTTCCTACAAGGAGGTCCATGATCTGATGATGAAGAGGGAGGTGGTAAGATTGGTTGAGGTGGGTCATGGGGAATAGGTGAGGGTGTGGGGGAGTGGTGCACATTAGGGGCACTTTATCTATATATTATGAATTTATATAAAAAATTATATTATATAAGAATTATTATATATATATATATAAATAAATATTACTTAATTATTGATATTTTAATTAATGATATATTTTAATTATAAAAAATTATATTCTTGTAATGAAATATATATATATATATAAATATATAATTTTTGGTAAAATATTTGATATTTTTGAATAATTTATTACTATCAAATTTTTATAATGGTAAAAGATATATTAGTAATAATGATTAATAACAATAGATTAATTTATCAATAAATCTATTTTTGGTATTATTATGACAAGGTGATAAATTTAAATATTAGTAAAATATTTGTTGGTATTAAACAACTAACATAAACAGATATATTTTTTGGTAAAAATAATTATTGGTACCTTTAGTTAATATTAACAGAATTTAATATCTATTGAAATTATTCATTTTTACCAATAGATATACTTTTTATCTGTGATTTATATTGGTAAAGGTAACTTGTTTTGTAGTTCCTTCATCACCGGGTGTTAGTTAAACTATGAGACACATGATTCTGGTTGAACGAAATTTAGAGGGAATTTGATTTTTTATAGAAATAGATCAATGCAGTGATAATTTTTATAACTATTAATATTTTATATATGTGTTTTTTGAACATTATAATACCTTTGGAAATGTTTTAATAATGGAAATTTATTTTTTCATGGGAGCAATGGGGGTATTGGTCTAGAATGGAATCCCACCACATCCTCACTGGATGACATCTAAGTCATGATGGACATCAGTAGCTTTAACCCCCTCCAAAGGGGAAATAATATAGGATGATAAGGACCTATAGGACCTTTAAAACCTTGGTACATGATATCATAGTTTCTATATTTTTCTCTATCCCCACTTACAGTGGTGTCCATTTCAACTTTTAAATGGGTTTTATTGAGAACACCTTAGGGGTTCTTGGGATTTGGATTATTCGTAGGTAGTGAGGTGGGTGGGGGAGGGATTAAATTTACCTACTTATGAAACTATTATTTTTTTAGATCTAGGTAGGTTACAAAGGATTTTGTGAAATAAATTTTGTAGGTTTCATTCCACTTTCCTTTATTCCCCCTTTCCATGTATCTCCTCTTATTTTTGATGGTTTCTATAAGGGAGTTGTGATCATATTTTACCAAATCATGGTGAATTTTTTTTCTAAATGTTAGGGATTCTATTGATTATGGATATATTATATTGAGAGATGATAAATTAATTCCTTTGGATGATATTTTTACACAGGTAATTAATTTAGTTAACAATTCATTAATTTGAGTCCATTTAATTGGATTTTCATGTTGAATTAGGGTAATGATTTCGGTCTTTATATCAAGTTGGTTAGGGAGTCACCTATTATTTTTCCATAATCCTTGTCCACTAATTTTAAGTGTGGTTATAACACTTATAGAGTTTATTAGTATTATACAAATTTTTTATTCAAAAATTTAATTAATTCTAAAGGTTTTATAATTAATTAATTAAGTGTTGTATTGTGTTTGAATTGTATATATGCCTAGGGAAATTGGTGATGTTTGAATGTGAATCATTGAAATAGGATGAATATATGAAGGAGGAATATGGCCTATATTTTATAGATTTAATATTCTTTGTCCTTGATGGTGTGATGTTCAATTATGGATAAGTGGGTGTGATCAACACAAGGGAGTATAAATGAGGATATGTTTATTATGTAGAAATAAGCATGGACTACATGGGTTGTGATGGGTGGTTCAAATGTTCTAATCTATATTATAGTCTTTATTTATTGGTTATGTTAGTAGCATGTGATGAAATATTGAAGGACCCTATGGAGGGGGTCTAACCTGTGTAATGATTCGAGTGGCCTAATGATGTCTTGAGTTTTAGTGCATGACTCTTTATGAAGAGTGGTGAGATATGTACAGGTAAAGAGATGGAATATCTCAAATATTCACTGAGCAAGTGTGTCTATTAGGGGGTGGAATATGAATTGAACCAAGGAATGTTGTTTAAGGTTTTATGGGACATAGTATGTTCATAATGGGATTTATATTGAGGCTACATTTGTGTAATAGCCACCGATGATATGTTTTCCTTGGGATTGTGCATGATAATAATCAATGTTGAGATTTATAGGCTATGTATCTATAGGAGAGGTGACTTGAAAGTTGAACATGGATCATGGCATAACACATGGTATGTCTAGATCAACCATGAGTGATTTATCCATCTAATATAGAGCATTATGTTATATTGTTGAGGAGATGTTTATTTTGAGGCTTATGGCTTGGTGTTTGTGACTTATGATCAAAGGGAAGTGTCAATGAATATGTCTGGTTATTTAATGTAAAAAAATATTATTTTTAAAAAAATTAAATAAAATATAAACAAACTATCACAATTATTATTTTAGTTCTTTAAAATAAAATTTTGAAAATGGATCAAGTTAAAAATCACAAATTGAAATTGTCAATAGGTTGGGTCAATGTCATCCACCCATACAATGTATGTGGATTAATAGAATAATGTTCACAAAAGTTTTTAATTCTAATTAATTAAATTTATAATACTAATAATAAATTTCAATATTAATTAATATAATATAATTTATTAATTATTATTACTTATATTGTTAATAATTATATTTTTAATATATATAAATAATAATTATTATAATACTATTTCATTAAATTATTTATTATTATTAATTAAAATTTTAACTATTACTTATTACATTTTTATTAAAAAATACTCTTAATTTAATAATTATGATAAATTGTAACTAATTTATAATAATAATAATTTATTAATAATGTATTATTATTGAATGAATATCCCATATAGTAATTTGGTATGGAGTTGGTGTCTAACATCCTAGAGGTGCAGGGATCAAATTTCATCTCATTTCATTATTACCCTAGTCACATTAGAATTTTGTAAGTTAGATGAGGAGGATGTTCAAAAGAAAGGTGGCGAGGATGAATGGGTAGAAATCTAGGTATGTGGTAGTCAATTTCTGTGCTGGAATTTAGGTTGGTGTTAGGTCAACCAATGAAGGGGGTGTGTTTTAGACTAGGTTTATTTAATTAGGTACAATGAAGACTCACTTATAGATGTTATGATTTTGTAGAATTTTGAATAATATTTTTAGATTAATTAGTTGAAACTAATGTCTAATATAAAAATTGTTAAATGATATTTAATATTTTAATTTTACATAAAATAAAATAAAATAAAAATAAAACAGTTTTCTAAACCACATTCATGGAAACTATAATATATGTTTAAGTATTTTATAAATGCCATTCACATAAACGATATTCTAAATTTGTAAATAATTTTTAAAATTATAAGTTAAAGTAATTAATCAAAAAATAAAAAAAACCACTCTCACTTTGAAAAAAACTAGACATATTGGATTTTGTGAATGTGAAAGTGAGTTAATACTTTTAGACGATCACTAATGAGTGTATCAAAAAAATTCCAATTGATAATTTATAAAACTAAAATAAACACATTGAATTTTCCCACTCCCCTATCCATATCCCAATCCATAATGATCCCTTTAACCTCCTCTATTCATCTATGTCATGTTGAATCGGTTTAATGGGATAAATTTATGCCCATAAGCGGTGGAATAAAACACAAAAACCATGAAAATATCTATTAGTATTGAAAACGAGGCACCTTGATGCACACTCTTGAGTCTCGATTTAAAAACAACTCCTTTAAACACTAGCTTTGATACTAAGTGAGATGATTTTTTTATTTTAAAAAATATTAATAAGTTAAACATGATATCTCTCAAATAAACACAAAATCCCATGAATCTAAGGATTAATGTATTTTTTTATTAGCTATATAAGAAACATATTTTATTATACTTGTGAACACTTGTAAATAATTGAGCCACATAAAATTCCCTTTTAGAGTTCACAAAAGGTATAGTCATCTTCATAACCCATGGAACAAAAAAATAAGAAAGGGGTGAGCTTGAATTTTCAGTAATGGAAAATTATCAACATGTCATTATGGATAATATTATAATAATATGATAAAACTTAGTCTTGGGATAAATATATTATTTAAAATAACATATAACAATAATTGTTTTCCAATTCATGATATAAAGTAACATTATATCAAAAGAGAGAAAATATACCATAAAATAAGACTATGATAACATGAGAGAATAAAATGTGCCATGAATCTTAATCACAGGAATAATTATATATAATTTCCTTAAAATGTATCATAACTTTAAACGATGTAAGTAACATATATGTTGAAATTAAAAAATAGTATATCATGAATCACTACCAGTTTTCCAAAATATGGTGGAGCAGGCATCACTACTTGATTCCTGAAGTGGAGTAGGAATCACTACTTTATTCTCATAAATATATCGAGGCATTCATCACTACCATATTCCCATAACATAGTGTAATATGCATCATTGCCCAATTCGCACAACATTGTGGACCATGAAACACTTCTTGATTATATATTGGAGAGAACACAACTACGTGACTCCCAAAATTATCTTAGGAGTTATAAATCCTTAACTAACACATTTTATGTAAATATAAGATCCTATCCTTCATAATAATAACCATATATACATTTTTTTGAAAAGAAGGACATATAACATTAATGAAAAAGATCACCATCCGTACAAGTGAAAATCCATGGAGGGAAATTGTCCTACCAGAGCTGGCTGACATCGAAGGGGTCTGAGGCCACCAGCTGGTGGGCCGCATTGTTTCCTTCCCTTTTGGTAAAGGATAAGTAACAGTAAGAAAAGCCTTGGCGAAGTGCGTAGATTCTCCTGGTGATGGATCCAAATGACTGGAGTCCGCCATCGTTGTAGTTGATAGCATCGATTACGGTGAGGCAGTCAGATTCAATGATGTAGGAACCCGGGACACCCTAAGAGGGGAGGGTTGAATCAGGATGTCAAATTTATCTTCTTAATGTTGTGCATCTTGTTCCCACGTTGGTAGGAACTACTTAAACCTGTATGATGGATATGATCAGCCATTAAAATATTCGCATGCATAGAGATGACACATCTATTTTTACTTGGTTCACCACTAAGGGCTACGTCCAAGGAGCATACGCCGACAGGTTTTCGATCGTACCAAAATCCACTATTCTTCACTAGCTGTAGATTACAAATGTTTGGGTACATTCACTCTGTCCCAGGATCACTGCCTTTACAAAAGTTTAGGGATAACTCACTGCGTCCCTCGGGTTACTCCCATTGACTCCCCCTAACTCACTGCCATTGGTGAAGTCACACTTAGTTTATAAACGTGAAGGTCTCTTCAATAGATGTGCATTGAAGTTATTTGTCTCCTCTTCAGCATGAGACTATTCTTGCATCAGGGTTCAGAGTTGATGCTCTTTTTAGTTCAATCCTTCTTCTTTAGTGCAATGAATGAATGCACTAGATCCCCTTGTCTTCATTTTCCTGAATCACAATCACTTGTGTGATTGCTCAATAAATGATGCTCAGCTTACTTGTCATCATCAGAATCAGTTCACCTTGTATGCTTGAGATCATGCATGTATCATTTAGATTTCTTCTTCAATCTCACTTTTCACTGAATGTATCGGGTAATCTCCCGGCTTTCGTGCAGCTCCAAACAGACCTGCGGGCTTTAGCAATACCTGGCGCACTTCTCCAAGCCAGGCGCACAAGTCCCAATATGGCGCGCAAGTCCAAACTGGCATGCAAGTGTCACAAAAACACCTACGCGATGCTTCCTTCCCCAACTACAAACTTGTGCGGCCCACTTCCTTTATCTCCCAAACCGCCTTGGGCGTGCAGCCAACAACCGGTGCGCAACTTATCACACTGGCGCCCAACTTCACTTGCGCGACCCACTCACACCACTTGCGTGACCACCACACCTGCGTGACAGGAGCTCTGATTTCTCAAGGTGTTGAACTCCAGTAAAAATAAAGAGGGGTGGTCCAGTATTTATAGGCAATATGACCACCCTGCGTGACGGTGCGCAAGACAACCATCGGCGTGCAGCACTCTCCCCGGCTAGTCACTTGCACGACCAACTTCCAAACTTTTGTAAACCTCTTTCCTTTGCCAGATTTTGATCTTTTGATCTAAAAAAACCATAGGTGCGCAAGTTATCAAGCTTCCAAGTCATCGACGTGCAAGTCTCTTCACGGCACACAAGTCACCTGCGTGACCTCACTAAAACTTGCACGACCCTTATCCCCTTTTCCAAATTTTGATGATCTGATCTTTAAAATCATATGGCATGCAATTTTCCTATCCTCCAAGACCTCGACACGCAAGTCCCTTTGCAAAAAACACTTTTCTTTATTGGACGATTTTCAGGCCCAAAAATTTGGCAAACACTGGGAACCGGCGACAACTTGTATATGCTATTTTTGTCCACCCCCATATCATCCATTCCTTTTTAGATGTTCCTTGAATAAAACATGGATCATTATCCACTGTTCTTGAACTCGACATTCCATCATGGAATATCATTTTTCAACAAATATGTATGTTGTTTGTTTGCTTTGTCAACAAGCACGATCACCTCAACAACACTTCTTCTTGGTGATCTGTATCCTTCAGCAACTCTTCTGCTTTTATCACAAACCCCACAATTGTGATATGTATTCTTTGAAGGCATAGCTTTAGCATCATCATCTTCAATGACAATGTGATGTGTATGGCTATCTCAGAATTCCACTCATTTGCACATTGTCTTCTTCATCAACTGTCATGATCTACTTTATACAATCCATGTGATTCAATTCGTCAAGAAGTCTCTTTCATGGTTCTCATGCAATCATGAGTAATTGCATGGTCTTAATCAAAAACCATGGTTCTTATGAAATAATGAGGAATTTCATGGTCTTCATCAAAACCCATAGTTCTCATGCAATAAGGAGAAATTGCATGGACTTCATCCAAAAACCCCAATCTTCTTTAATCATCCTCAGATGGATTACACCTCACATTCTTCATTGTTGTAAACAATGTATCACCGTTGACACATGTTCTTTAAACATACGATCATTATAGCAATCGTCTGAATCACCATTCCTCTACTTCATCAGACTACTTCATGATCTCCTTCATTTTGATCTTCCATTCCTCCATTTCATTGGAGTACTTCTTGATCTCCTTTATTTTGATCTTCATTGACAACTATTGACAAAATATACAAACTTATACACAAAGTGGTTCCAAAAAATGATGATATCAACCCATCCACGATCCACAGTGAGCATCATACCAGCAAGGATGGCCATGGCCTCAATAACTACAGGCTCCCAGCAAGCCTGATGTGGTTCGTATTTTATGCAAGGATTTTCCCCAGGTGGTTTCGGGCCAGGAGGCCTAGGGCAATAAGCCCATCCTTTGGGAGTGATGATTCCACATTAATCTTAATGGTCCCTCCTATTGGGGGATTCCAAGAAAGGAGAAGGGAGGGGGTAACACCTGGCATAGAATGTCCATTGTGGTCTTTCCAGCCCTCAATCCAGGAGGTGGACCATTCAATCCAAAATTCAGGGGGTTTGTGAGCTTGATGAAAAACGTCATCATTGCGCCAGACCCAAATAATCTAGGCCAGAGTGAAAAGTGAGCTTGAAGAAGCTAAGGAAAGAGAGGACCGCCACCACGTTAGAAGATCAGGAAGTTCAGAGGCTGATTCCATTGAAGCGGCAGAAGTCAGGCCCCATTTATTCCAAATTTGCTCAGCTCTTGGGCAGTGAATGATGGCGTGCAAAGGAGTTTCAGGAATGTTTGAGCAGAAAGGGCAAAAAGCAAAACTGACCATATGTCGGTGAGTGAGGAGGGTCATGGTTGGGAAAGTACCCATGCAGACCTGCCACCAAAACTGGCAAATTTTAGGGGGAGCGTTGATCTTCCACACGAGGTTCCAAGGTCCCTCAACTCGACCGACTGAGTGGTTTCCAAGAGCCAGTCTGTAGCTGGACCTCACTGTGTATTCGCTCGAGGACTCATTGATCCAGAAAAGCTGGTATGGGCCTGGATCAGGGACCCAGGGAATGATAATGATGATTCTTTGACCCCTTTCATTAAAATAATCAAGGATTTTTTCTAGACACCACCCATGTCCCTGGTCGGAAAGGAGGCAGCTGACAGTGGCGTTTTCGAGACTTGGTTGGACGGGGGATGTATCCCACATACCATCCTTATCGATAAGCCTAGGATCAGTCCAGATATTGACTGATGTTCCAGACCCTATCCTCCAGCCTAGTCCCTTTTCCAGGAGCTTTTTAGCCCGCCAGATGCTTCTCCAGAGGAAACTAGGATGGGGACCAAGAGAGGAAGCACGAAAGTCCGTGTGGCGAAAGTACTTATCCCAGAGAACCCGTGCACAAGGAGATGATGGGCGGTTCAGAAGGTGCCATCCTTGATTGTCCAAAAGTGCATCATTGACGATATTCAGATTCTGGAATCCCATCCCTTCCTCTGATTTGGAATTGCAGGGTTTCTCCCAGGCCATCCAGTGGGGTCGATTCCTCCCATCATTCTTTCCCCACCCGAAATTGGCAGTGTGTGTGTGGATCTGGTCGACAATGAAAGTCAGGAGCTTAAAAAGGGACATACAGTAGCTGGGAATGGATTATATGATAGCTTTTATAAGGGTCTCTTTTCCAGCTTTAGATATTCCTTTAAAGGACTAGCCTAAATTTTTTTTCTCGATTCACTTCACAAGATATTTAATGATTTCTTTTTTGGATTGGCCAATCACCATGGGAAGCCCAAGGTACTTCTGATGTTTTACAACCACATGGATACCAGCTGATGCGAAAAGCTCATCCCTATTAGAAAAAGTCACCCCAGCACTGAAAGAAATTTCAGATTTTCTATGATTGATCGATTGGCCAGACGCCCTCTAATACTGTTGGATCACTTGGATGATTACCCGACATTCATTAATTGTTGCTCTGGAAAACAGGAGACAGTCATCGGTGAAGAAAAGGTGCGACACTGGTGGGATAACATGGCATACCTTAGCCCCATGAATAGATTTAGAGTATGCAGCCCTAGAAATAAGATTAGAGAACACATCAGCCACCAGAATGAAGAGAAAAGAGAATAGGGGATCTCCCTGGAAAATGCCTCGAGATGGGGCGAATCCTCTGGTGAGCTCCCCATTGACCTTGATTTTGAAGGAGACGGTCGAGATGCATTCCATGATCATATCTATCTATTTAGCGCAAAAACCCATTTTTAGCATGACCATACAAATGAAGCGCCATTCAACTCTATCGTAGACCTTGGTCATATCCAGTTTCCAGGCCTTGGTTCCTCTTTTCACAGTTGAGCATGATTTCATAGAATGGAACACTTCATGGGCCATAATCGCGTTTTCAGTAATCAGTCTCTTGGCCACAAAGGCACTCTGATTCTCAGAGATAATATCAGGTAGCCAAGGTCGCAACCGATTGACAAGGATCTTAGAGATGATTTTGTAAGAGACTTTACAAAGGCTGATAGGTCTAAAATCAGGGATCGCCAGAGGTTTATTGATTTTGGGAATGAGGACAAGGATAGTTTCATTGATGGTGGCAATGCTACTATTCCCATCCCAGATATTTTTTATCATGTTGCAGATGTTAGGATCGATAATGTGCCAGTATTGTTTAAAGAAGAGGGAATGGAACCCATCTAGTCCCGGGGCCTTAGTGGGATGAATTTGGTTAAGTTCCTTGTGTATATCGTCATCTATCACATCTTTGGTGAGCTGTCTATTGATCTCATCAGTGATCACGGGTCTGATACAATCTTCCACCTCAGCAGGCATGAAAGGGGTTCCTGCACCAAAAGTGTTCTAGAAATAGTCTGTCAAGGCCTCGTGGATACCATTGTTTTATATAATTTTATCCCTAGTTTAATGTAATTATCATAGAATAATGCTTATATAAATGAGATTATCTCTTTTGAGGTAATTGTATAGACTATTTTGAAAAATAGGAAGAAACATCTCATTTTGAAATGTTTGTAAACTCTAGAAAAATGTGTTCTTAAAAAAAATATTGAGTGTGATTTTTTTAAATTATAATTTAAAACCAATATTGGTTTCTAAAAATAAAATTTATAAAATAATGTTTCTATAAAAATCAATAAAAAATTCTTTCTTAAAAACACAAGACATTAAAATTCTATTTTAAAATCAAGAACTCCTTTCAAAATCAATCTTTAATATATAAAAAAAATAAGAATAATTCCTTTTCATTTAAAAATCGTCCAAATTTAAAATCATTTATAAAATTATTTAAAAAATAAAAATGATACTTTATGAAGAAGTATTCTAACACTATGAGATAAACCACGAATGGGTTTTTAAAAAATGATTTTACAATACTCATAAAATATGATATTAATTGTCTCATTCAAAATTTATTTTTAAATAATATGAATTGATTTTTTTAAAAACATTACTTTAAAAAATTATATTCAATAATAGAGCCTTTAAAAGTATTTAAAAGTTTTTAGAGGAAATGTTGAGTAAAAGATAAAACATATAATCAATATTGAAATTTTTTTAATACAATAAATTAATTTTATTGGATAATCACATCACAAAAAGAGATAACAAAATAAAATTTTTAAAGAAAAAAAGGAAACTTTAAATGTCACATGAGATAAAATATAATTGGGTTTTTTAATTATAAAATAGAATATTGACGAGAATGGAAAATATAGACAAATATTGGGAAAACAATCATTAAAGAGGATGATAACATTCATAATGATGATTTAATTTGAAGAATAAATTCATCAAAGTACAATATTTTAATTAGAAATTAATTCTACCAATATATTAATATAAAATAATGAAATTAAATCTTAAGGAGGAAGTATCCAATCTTGGTTGAATGATGTTCGATAAGAAGAAACATAACTCAATAAAGGTAGTTAATATAATAAATACCCATACAACTTTAGTACCTTTTGAATCAAAAGACCATACAATATAGAATGTGAGATGGATTTTTAAATCTATAAAATTGAATAAAAATTATGAAAAAATATTTCAATGGTCAATATATACACTAAAAAAAGGAAACAAGTTGTGAATACAAATCATATCTCATTGATGAAAAATTGATATGCAAAAATATTTACTAAATTGAAATCCTTTGAATTGAGATCCACATAAATAAAAAAACATATGGCTCTAAAAACCCTATTAATCACATGAATATGGTAAAATAAATTCCTTATATAGTAATCAAACCATTCAAAAGATATCATGGCGTACAATATAAAATACATCTCATGGAGTTAAATTTCTGAAAAAGAACCTGTTACCTTAAATCTCACTTACTCTAAAAATTATCTATCATCCTATAAAATAAAAACAACAACCTTAGTCACTAATTTTATATACTTATTCTAATATATTGCCTTTTATAAAAATAATTTATATCCATTTATCATGAATATGTTACCTGATTATGGTTTATTTTTATCATCTGATGTTATGTTATTTGATTGTTTGTTACATATTAGTTTCATGTTGAAGTAGTCACTTATTCATTAAATATTAAAAATTATTAAAATTATTAAATATATAAAAATATATTTTTAATGTTTCATTAATTTCAATTTCATTAGGTGATATACATGGGTATAAATCATAAAAATGAAAATTGATATGAACTATTTTTGGCATGTTTAATGATCAAAAGGTTGTATATTAATAAATATATTAAATATTAATAATTTTTTATAATTGTTAAAAAATATTAACTTCATTATTCTTACATGATATTTCCATTATTTAAAATTTGATAATCATTCATGACATAAATATTATAGAATCATTAAAATCGGTGGTATAACAGACCCAAATGAGTGTGTTATAATGATTTAACGAGCAAGGAAATGTTTTTATATAATATTAATATAAAATTACATAACCATAAACTTGTCATAAATAACATATAACATCTTGAAATTCATTCATATAAAAAACCATCTTGGGTGGGAATGATAAGTGAAATTCCTCAATCGTGGAGGGGGTAGTCCATTTGTTTGCACAATTAAAAATTCTGTTTCTAAAAAAATTGCATATAATGAAGGTATACAACATATTATAATTTTATAATTTTTTTTTTCAATATTAAAAATATTAATTCATAAAACCCGTCCTCATTAAAAAACATGAATTACATTGATGAAAAATAAACCACATGCCTTCATAGAGCTGGTAGTCTGTACATAGTCACAATCAATATTGTTTGGTTTTTATTTGTGGTTGGAAATTATTAAATAATGGTTGGTACATTGATATCATTACATTAAATTAATAATTATTATTTAATTATATGAGGGTGGATATAATTTTTTTAAAGGGGAATATTAAGAAGAAAAAACAGAGTATGAAATATGCACGTTGATAACTTGAGATTCCTTTGGATGTTTCTTTTGAAATAGTGGCCTTAGGATAACTAATTGAGACTAGAGGCTTATGAAAATAAAATAGAATTATATCTAGAGAAAAAATGGAATATTTTCAAGAGTAATTTTGATGAAATATGTGTTCCATGAAATGGTGCAAGTGAACCCTTTTTATAATTAAGGGACGACTAATTCTGGAAGCACCCATTACATTTCAGTAATTGTATGGCACTATTCATCTGATAAAGACTCCAAAAGTGGGAAATAATAATTATTTTGAAAATTTAATTTATATAATATTATCAATTTTTTTAAGAAATATATAATATTTATATGCTTCTCCCCTTAGTTTATATCTTTTAACATAATTAACTTTTATCATGGTAACTAATTTTAAACCTTGATATTTACCATTAATATCCAAATTTATATTGAAATTATTAACCAATTTTAAAATTATAATATCTAATATGGAATTAATTTTATCTAAAAAATTCTTTGGTTTATAAAAGTTACTTTCAAAATAAAATCTCATAGCATATAAAAACATTTTTTAAGAAATAACGATTTCAAGATTAAGATTAATTTATTGGATAAAATTATAAATTCAATTTATTATCATGATATAAATTGTATTTTTGTAAAAAATAAATGAATTTTATGAATATTTAAAATAAATCCAAATATAAATTTTATCAAAATAATATTTAATTCAAAATAATAGAACAAAAATAGTTTTATTTGAAAATATTACTAAATTGATTAAAATGTTAATAATAGGCTTTTTAAATTTAACATTGTATATTTTGAAGAAAAATTTTACCCTTTAGAAACATTTTTAATTATAAAATTTTTCAATAAAATTTTAATTTATAAATTATTCTTGATATATCCATAAATACGATTACTATATTTTACACTATTCGATTAAAAATAAATTATGTTATATTTTTTTTAAAAAAATTATATCTCATATAATTTTAAAATTATGAATTAAAAAATGTAGTAAAATTTTAAAAATTATAATTCTAAAATTTATATATTCAACTTTTATATGACAATACAATATATAAATAAAAACATATTCTATTAAAAATTACTTTCTAAAATTTAGGTGTTCTTAATACAATTATATTTGAATTTCTAATTGATTATAATAATTTTATTTACCATAAGTTTATTTTTGTTCTTAAATTTTATTAGTAATATTTATCTAATAATCTATGGATCATTTTAATTTTGTGTTATACATGAACCAAGATATCAAAAATACTATTTATTTAAAAGAAAATATATATTCTAAAATCATGGGGTGCTAAATTTCTCCCCTTAAATAAATTATATCCATAAAATTTTAATTATCACTTAATAATATCAATATTTAAAAGTATCTAAAATATAATAATAACTCAAGTTATAACTTATGATGAGATAAAAACCATTCTATTTTAATGAATACTTGGTAACATATATTTTCTTTAATAATAGGCATGTATTAAGATATTCCAGCATTTATTAAAAAAGCACCTATATAGCTAAATTTTAAAATCTTCTAGAGATATACATTAAAAAACTTCATTTTCAAGATCCTATTTCCATCGAAAAAATAAAACCAAAAAAAATGCAATACTATTCAATAAATTAATAATAACTTCTCTTATGAATATGAAAACTGAATCTTAATATTTCGTCTCCAATCATACCATCAATTAATAATATAATAATTTTGTTTCAATTTTGATATTATTTCATCAACCTATAACTACTTTAGATTAACCTAGTCTATCCACGGTCATATTTTTATAAGGTTCTCTATCATACCATAAAGTTGTACTAAAATAATTCATAATGGTTCATAAAGAGAATGTGAATAACTAAAGAATATCCCAAGAGAGTGTTTATTTTGGTGTATTGTATTATGGACACTAATTGTGCACCGAGTAAAGATCAATTTAATACTCAAACAAACATTTATTAGGGTGATACTACTTAGTTAATTTGTTCCACAACCGCATCCAGTTTCCTATATCTAGACAAGGGTACAATTCCTTAGAGAACCAAAAACTCCATACTTTACCAAATCATCAATATATTATCCTATATTTATACTTATCCTCAGTTTTCCACTAAATTACTCTCATCATAATCCCCAAAATCTACTAAACTAATCCCTAATAATAACTAAACCCTATTTAATACCAACTAATGGTCCCCCAAATTGTATTCCCATGTAACTTCTTGGATTCTAAAAACCTATATCTGGAAGCTATATTAAATTATTAATAAATAATTTATGTTTTTCTATATGATCATATAGCTTAGAAGTTTTGGAAGACGAGATACATACTTAAATTACATTTTAAAACATAAGATATAACATTATCACATTTTGAGAGCATTTTTATCCATTCCATTATATCCTTGAAAACTAATAATAGTTCTCCCCTTAGTTTCCCAGGGAAAGGGAAAAAATAAGGGCAATCTTAGATGATTAGTAAGGAGTAATATAAAGAGGAATATATCATTACATAAAAATTGAATAAGTGATATTAAAGGAATAAATAAATGACTTGAATCTATAATAAGTAGTAACTAAGGGCATGTTATATCTATGATTTCAAATGAAAATAAGGATAATAATAATCATTAGTCCCATAATGATATAATTCTTAATACCGAACATCAAAACTTACTATGATGGTCCTATTCCAAGACACTAAATAGATATGTGAATAAGTATAAACAAAAAGAAAAGATTTTTTTGACTTATAAGACCTGTTGATTCATCAAGGGGCTATATAATTCTGGGCCCCACCCATCAGATGATTAAGTTAAATGCATTCCCCATTAGAGTCATGAAGATATTTCATACCATTACCTAAGGTACCTATAACTGAATAAAAACATATATATCCATATAATGAGAAATAAAGAAAAATATAATTCCCCATTCAATAATATAATGTGTTTATCTATGAGAACATACATTAATAAACTTATAATCGGTGGGATACTTGTCAAGGTATCCAAGAGTACCCCTATTAATGGAATATACTAGTGAGTGTACATTCAGTGTGATAAGTTACCTATGGAAGGTCATAATTGATTTCAATAGTTCTAATTTGAAGGATACGAAGGAAATGATAGGGGAAATCCTTCATCACAGTTCATTATAATCATGTGAATATGTCAATGCATATCCCCTGGGAGTGTTTAGCTAGGTTTGCAATCCTAGGCCTTGTAATAATGCATCAGGGTGATTATTGAGTTAGTGATAAACCAACCCATTTTAGGATTATTAAACCAAAGTTCATTTTTGAAATAGTTACAACCATTATCCAGTATCTATACAAGGATATATATTCTAGGAAACCACACACATTTCTACTTTCCCAAAACATAGGATAATTTTTCCACCATGGAAAATGTTTATTTCTAAAATAGTTTCTGTAACTCTTAAATCAAAAGAATATTAAGCGGTATAACTATATAAATTTTAAAATACCTTAAATATCTTGAGTATTATGGTAAAAATTCACCAATGTAGAATAAAAAAGGAAATAAGTGGTGAATATAATATGAGTACCAGGGAATGAAAATTGAGAAGGAAAAACCCCACTAATGTATTGAGTAAAAATTCAATAAGAACCTACTAAAATATAGGTATTAAAATTGATCTAAAAATACTGTGAAAAAAATTAATTTCATGATATAATATCTCAAATAGGAAGTATATACATCATATAAATAAAATTTGGTTCATAATACTAAACTTGTCCCAAAGAGAGGAATTTGAGACGGAAAACCCTTACCCTTGTCTTGACTTCCATGGACATAATTTAACCTCCTATATCACAAACATAACTATATTAGTAAATTATTGAAAAACCTTAGGTATGTCAATTTTCATTTATATTCTTTATAAATAGTCAATATCTATATGAATTCAACATATTTTTAACATCTGATATTTATAGTTTTGATCATTTGTATTAGTTTCATAATAATGGTGTTGGTATTAATTTTTTTACGAATATTTACCATTACTAGGAAGTTAAATTTAATTTTATGTATGATTTATAATAATTTATAGAGTTTCCAATTCCTTTAAGGAATTATTTAGCCTTTTTCCTTGAAGATCAAATCGATAACAAACATCCATCAGTAATTCTTGATGTTCAAATAGTGATTTTTTAACTAATGAATTAAATATTAATATAAAAAATAAAAAAATGAAAAAAAAATATTATTTAAAAAATTTTATATTATTAATTTAGGTATTATTTTCCTATAGTCATTCATTATAAAAATTCATTCGATTATCTAAGTAGGTTGTTAAACTAACACAAACATGAAGATACCCCTGAATGAATGAATGATTATGAGGTTATTGTCACGACCCGACCCAACGGGGCTCGTGCCACGACTCCCCAAGCCCGCCTCCAATAGGCCAGGGGCTGACGACCAGCATCGAGTAGGCTATCACACACATGGGAGGCATTAGCCTAAGGTACCTGTACACATGCACCCACAAACGCCTCCATGAAACAGTGCAGAGATATAGAAACTGAAAAGTAAATGCATGCATACACTATCCCACAACCAGAGAGCAATAGAAAAAGTACAAGGGAAAAACAGGGCCCACCAAAAGAAAACTACAAGAGCGTCCAACCTGCTCTGAAGAAGGGGAACGATGCCACAAACACCCGCCGAAAAGATCCCTCGGCACAGCTCCGATAAACACCCCGGTCAACTCGCTCACTAAGCTCCGCCTGCTCCGGGTCCTCCTGGGACTCCGTCAAAAGGCCTGTGGTATGCACAAGACACAACATGTGGGGGCAAAGCCCATGCAGGGGTGATTATTAACATACTCATTAGGCACCCCAAAAACCTAAAACCCAAGGGAGCAACTGAAAGGAAACAGTCCGCTCAACCTAGCCAGAGGGAACCCAGTCGAGAGAGAAACTTCATCTCGTGACCATCCTCGGATAAACACAACAAGTCAGCTCAGCTCAGCTCAGGTGTATGCCCATACATACACCTTGAACAATCCAGATATACACAGCTCACACCACAAAGCCACAAGAGGTACCGACCTCATCACCAGCAACTGCCCCCAACCAGGAGAGTACACCACACGAACACTATCAAACCAGATGACACTCATACGAGAGATACACTCCATCGGATCCCAAACAAACATCTCAGACACTCACCCGAGAGACCACGCTCGTCGGATAACATCACTGAGGAAACAAAATAACCACCAAACTCCTCGGATAGGGGATCGCCGCTAGGGTCCGCTAGGGGATACCAAGACCCACTCCGGTATACGTAGCTCATAGATAGGGGATCACTCCCAGGGTCAGCTGGGGGATACCACGACCCGATCTGGCATACGTAGTTCTCACAGATAGGGGATCACACCCAGGATCCGCTGGGGGATACCACAACCCGATCTGGCACTCGACAGAAGCTCCACACTCAGATAGAGGATCATCGTCCATATAAAGATGGTCACGATGATACCGAAACCCTATCTGGTATAACTCACGATGTAGGGGATGGAACCGAGGATGCCGCAACCCTACCGAAACCACGCGCTGAGTAGGGGATCGCATAACCAACGATACTATAACCCTACTATAAACCACATGCTGAGTAGGGGATCGTATACCCGACGATGCCACAACACTACTGAGCACGGTCCACTGCGTAGGGGATAATATTTCTAATGATGCCACAAACCCTACGGGGTTAACCTGCTAGATAGGGGATCGCCGCCCGTAAATAAGCGGTCACAACGATACCAAGAACCCGATCTAGGGTAAAGATTCTAGAGGATCCACTCCGGGCCCACCAGAGGGATACCGCAACTCTAACAGTTTAAAACATTCCATCGAGAGGATCAAAAACCCATATGAAGGTTGTGATGCCACACGGACCCTCGTAGGAACGAACCAAAGGAGAACCCTCAACCACTGTTGGTCCAAACGTCGCTAACCCGAGCGACCCGCCACAACGCCACACTGCGCATCTCCTAGGCCAAAACCGAGGCCACCATCGCGTTCCACGCGGAAAAACACGCAGCATAGGCTGTTTACTCGCCCGAAACGGAGCACTGGTAAAAAAGACACTATTCATCGTAGCTAGCCCGTGCGGGGCCCACACAACGATCCCAAAACTCATCGAGCGGACCATACCACGATGATCCCCTCGAAAAAACAAGCGGAATCGACTACTCGCTCGTCCAAAACGGACACCCGGTGAAAAAGGTACTATTCACCGAAGGCCAAATCAGGTGGGGCCCACGCCTGGATTCCGAAACTCATCGAACGAATCGCACCATTGCGATCCCCACGGAAAAACACACATGATCGACTATTCATCCGCCAAAATCGGACTCCTGGTGCAAAAGCTGTGTTTCTCCGCAAACGCCAAAACCCAGCCTCGTGGGGCCCGCACCCCGTTCTCAGTCCCAACACCCGGAAACTATCTCAAAAAGTCCGTCATACCATCAGGGTCTCAACGCCACTGACGGCACGTCAAATCGGATGCTCCCAGTAGAAGTTACAACGGCCCGAAGTCGTAAAATAATAAAATAATATTATTTTATACGACGTTTCTAACTCCCGGGCCACGATCCCGAACCCTTAAACCCTCAAAGTGATTTCAAATGGTCCGTCTCGCCGCAAGGAGCGCGTCGCCGCAAACGGCTCGCAAATCGGAGTTACGGTTTGCGAGTTATGGGGGTTTAAATAACCCCCGGAACAATCTGGCCGGACCACCGCAGGGTCGCCGGAAACCACCGCGCCGCCACCGGACTCCGCCGTGCCGGAGATGGAAACCACCGCGTTGCCGCCGCGGAACACGCCGGAATCCGCCATGGTCGCCGCGGGTCTCGCCGGAAAACTTCTGGGAGCCACCGGGAGCACCCCGGTGCTCCAAATTCAGATCCGAAACATGTTTCGGAAAGCTCGGGACCCAAACTATACAAATCTTATGAAAATTTGAAAAAAACAACACAAAAACGGGATCTGGGATTTTCAGAACTTAAAACGCCTACCTCGCGGGGGAAACGCCGACGATCCGCGCTCCAAAGCTTCCGTTGCACGATCCTGGAACGCCCGCCGTCGAAATCCGAGCTCGACGGCACCTTGATCGCGCGATTCGACCGCCAATTCGCCATCGGAAGGGGAGGAGAAGGAGGAGGAACTCCTCCTCTGCGCTTCACACGTCCAACAAAAGGGGGGGGAATATTTGTTTCCAACACATATCTGCTTAACTCCCCGGCACGACACGCCCCCGACCCCGCACCAGATGCGAACCAGGATAAGGTCACCCCTAGGGTAAACGGGCCGTTCTGAACGCAACGGTGGACTCAGATTTTCCATCCGAGACTCCGTTCAGAAGTTATTCGAGCCGACGCTCGCACACTAACTTCGCCACTTATTTACGAAAACGCCGCTGGTGGCGTTTCTCACCGCAGGCCCGCGCCCGCAAAGTTTACACCCCGCCTAGGGTAAACGGCACGTTCCGGACGCAACTGTGCCCTCATATTACTGTTCTGAGCTACCGTTTAGGAGATATCACACCCCCGCCACGTGCATAGTATAAAAATACTTAATATTTTTATAAAATTAATTCCGGGAACACCGGGCCTCAGAATCACACGCCATCTTCGCGCCCAGCTCTGGAATTATTCGTAGAAACATTCCAAATTCTGACAGGTCCAAAAACCTGAGTCCCTACATCCTTCCCCCCTTAGAACTTTTCGTCCCCGAAAAGCCCTAAGCACAAGGAAAGCGACTGGACTCTCAACTGGGTCTCACACACCAGCGAGATCACCAACCAGCACCCACACAGGGTCTTACCAACGCCCTGAAAAAAACTCAAGCAAGCAAAAAAAAAAGGAAAGAGTACCGCTAAACAGTGTCTGACAAACTACTGCAGTAAGTAGAAAAGACACAAGGTGTACCTCTATCCATCTACGGTGCCTCTGGGTCGACTGCCTCCAGAGAATGCAGTTGTCCTCACCCTCGGCCACCGGCTCCCTGAGCTTGGTGTGGACCACCTGGGGGTGGGGTGGTGGCAACTGGTACTGCCTACCACCGCCTCCCGCTACACCTGCTCCGCCACCACGTTCGTCGCCCTACGGACCTCCTTGCTCGAGACGCTGCCTCTGCCAAGGCGGTCCATCGATCGGATCCCTCTTAGAAACACGTCGGGTCGGTCAATCTCTAGCAAGATGTCCCCGACCATCGCAAGCGTAACACCGCCTTTCCTGCGGCTGACCAAAACTGGCCTGCGAGCCCTGTGAGCCCTGAGGCTCAGATCCTCCATCCTGGGGTCGCCTCCTGAAACGTCGGCCACGTCCAGACCCCAGAGTCTGTCTTCGGCTACCAGATTCCGATCCGACTGAAAAAAGTCTCATCCCTTGAGTGTCCATCACTAACAGGGGGAAACTGCTCAGCCAGAAAACTCTCCACCACCAACGCTCGCTGCAGCACTCCAGCATAGGTGGGCAGGCACAAGGAAACCACACCTGCTCGGATGTCCCTGCGTAAGCCCTGCTCGAAGGGTCGAGCCCTAAAGAACGGGTCTCGAACCATATCCTGGGAGTAGCGCGACAGGTCTGTAAACCTCGCTGAGTACTCCGACATAGTCATGATCTCCTGACGAAGCTGCAGAATCTCCTGGATCCGCACTGACCTCAGCGTCACCGGAGAGAACTCCTCCCTGAAGAGCTGCTCAAACTCTGCCCACGTGAGCGTCTCCTCGTCATGGGACTGCGTCACCAAACTCCACCATCGCCCGACAGAACCATGCAGAAGGCTCACCGCTAGGACCACCATCTGATCTGGAGGTGACCTCACTAGGCGGAAAACCCGGGTGACTGCCTCAAACCAGTCATCAGCTGCCTGGGGGTCTGGATCACCCCGGAACCTCAGAGGTCGCTGCCTCTGGAACTCGTGCAGCGCACTCAGCCTGTACGCAACCTCATCCCGCACCGCCGGCACAACCAGCTGCTCGACAGGTGGTGGCTCAACTGGCAGACCACTTGGAGGTGCAACCTCAGAACCTGCACCCTGATCCACAGCCTCTACACGGGGTGGGTCATCAGCACAATCCTGCTGCGGAACCCTCGCTGGCTGTCGTCGTGGAGGCATCCTGAAATACATTCAAGACGCACCACATTCAAAGAGTATATCTGGAGATCTGACTCAAGAAGGACAAGGAAGAACCAAAAACCTAGTCCTATATGATGCATGTACCATTATGTCCCCGCGACCAGTGTACGAATTTCCCGAGTCAAAAGGCAGGTTATCAGAGTCCGGGTGTTTGGATACGTCGGCCGCCGCACCAACACTGCAGTCCCTAGCCTGAAAGCCGAACTCGAAACATCCTAACACTACCGCTATGCAACCCAAACCAAGCTCACAGCTAGACCAGCTACGCTCTGAGATCCCAAAGGTAGAAACCCCCTCTGATACCACTCTGTCACGACCCGACCCAACGGGGCTCGAGCCATGACTCCCCAAGCATGCCTCCAATAGGCCAGGGGCTGGCGACCATCACCGAGTAGGCTATCACACACATGGGAGGCATTAGCCTAAGGTACCTGTACACACGCACCCACAAACTCCTCCATGAAACAGTGCAGAGATATAGAAACTGGAAAGTAAATGCATGCATACACTATCCCACAACCAGAGAGCAACAACAAAAGTACAAGGGAAAAACAGGGCCCACCAAAAGAAAACTACAAGCGCGTCCAACCTGTTCTGAAGAAGGGGAACGCTTCCACAAAGACCCGCCAGAAAGCTCCCTCGGCACAGCTCCGGTAAACACCCCGGTCAACTCGCTCACTAAGATCCTCCTGCTCCGGGTCCTCCTGGGACTCCGTCAAAAGGCATGTGGTCTGCACAAGACACAACATGTGCGGGCAAAGCCCATGCAGGGGTGAGTATAAACATACTCGGTAGGCACCCCAAAATCCCAAAACCCAAGGGAGCAACTGAAAGGCAACAGTCCGCTCAACCCAGCCAGAGGGAACCTAGACGAGAGAGAAACTTCATCTCGTGACCATCCTCGGCTAAACACAACAAGTCAGCTCAGCTCAGCTCAGGTGTATGCCCATACATACACCTTGAACAATCCAGATATACACAGATCACACCACAAAGCCACAAGAGGTACCGACCTCATCACCAGCAACTGCCCCCTACCAGGAGAGTACACCACACGAACACTATCATACCAGATGCCACTCATCCGAGAGATACACTCCATCGGATCCCAAACAAACATCTCAGACGCTCACCCGAGATACCACGCTCGTCGGATAACATCACTGAGGAAACAACATAACCACCAAACTCCTCGGATAGGGGATCGCCGCTAGGGTCCACTAGGGGATACCAAGACCCACTCCGGTATACGTAGCTCATAGATAGGGGATCACTCCCAGGGTCCGCTGGGGGATACCATGACCCGATCTGGCATACGTAGTTCTCACAGATAGGAGATCACACCCAGGATCCGCTGGGGGATACCACAACCCGATCTGGCACTCGACAGAAGCTCCACACTCAGATAGAGGATCATCGTCCATATAAAGATGGTCACAATGATACCGGAACCCTATCTGGTATAACTCACGATGTAGGGGATCGAACCGACGATGCCGCAACCCTACTGAAACCACGCGCTGAGTAGGGGATCACATAACCAACGATACCGTAACCCTACTATAAACAACATGCTGAGTAGGGGATCGTATACCCGACGATGCCACAACCCTACTGAGCACGGCCCACTACGTAGGGGATCATATTTCTGATGATGCCACAAACCCTACGGGGTTAACCTGCTAGATAGGGGATCGCCGCCCGTAAATAAGCGGTCACAGCGATACCAAGAACCCGATCTAGGGTAAAGATGCTACAGGATCCACTCCGGGCCCACCGGAGGGATACCGCAACTCTAACAGTTTAAAACATTCCATCGAGAGGATCACAAACCCATACGAAGGTTGTGATGCCACACGAACCCTCGTAGGAACGAACCAAGGGAGAACCCTCAACCACTGCTGGTCCAAACGTCGCTAACCCGAGCGACCCGCCACAACGCCACACTACGCATCTCCTAGGCCAAAACCGAGGCCACCATCGCGTTCCACGCGAAAAAACACGCAGCATAGTCTGTTTACTCGCCCGAAATGGAGCACTGGTAAAAAAGACACTATTCATCGTAGCTAGCCCGTGCGGGGCCCACACAATGATCCCAAAACTCATCGAGCGGACCATAAAACGATGATCCCCTCGGAAAAACAAGTGGAATCGACTACTCGCTCGTCCAAAACAGACACCCGGTGAAAAAGGTACTATTCACCGAAGGCCAGCTCAGGTGGGGCCCATGCCTGGATTCCGAAACTCATCGAATGGATCACACCATTGCGATCCCCTCGGAAAAACACACAAGATCGACTATTCATCCGCCAAAATCAGACTCCTAGTGCAAAAGCTGTGTTTCTCCGCAAACGCCAAAACCCAGTCTCATGGGGCCCGCACCCCGTTCTCAGTCCCAGCACCCGGAAACCATCTCAAAAAGTCTGTCCTACCATCAGGGTCTCAACGCCACTGACGGCACGTCAATCGGATGCTCCCGGTAGAAGTTACAACGGCCCGAAGTCGTAAAATAATAAAATAATATTATTTTATACGACGTTTCTAACTCTCGGGCCACGATCCCAAACCCTTAAACCCTCAAAGTGAGTTCAAATGGTCCGTCTCACCGCAAGGAGCGTGTCGCCGCAAACGGCTCGCAAACCGGAGTTACGGTTTGCGAGTTACGGGGGTTTAAAGAACCCCCGGAACAATCTGGCCGGACCACCGCAGGGTCGCTGGAAACCACCGCTCCGCCGCCGGACTCCGCCGTGCCGGAGACGGAAACCACCGCGTCGCCGCCGCGCTGCCGCGGAACTCGCCGGAATCCTCCATGGCCGCCGCGGGTCTCGCCGGAAAACCGGGTTTTTCGCCGAAAAACTTCCGGGAGCCACCGGGAGCACCCCGGTGCTCCAAATTCAGATCCGAAACGTGTTTCGGAAAGCTCGGGACCCAAACTATACAAATCTTATGAAAATTTGAATAAAAACAACACAAAAAACGGGATCCGGGATTTTCAAAACTTAAAACGCCTACCTCGCGGGCGAAACGCCGACGATCCGCGCTCCAAAGCTTCCGTTGCACGATCCTGGAACGCCCGCCGTCGAAATCCGAGCTCGACGGCACCTTGATCGCGCGATTCGGCCGCCGATTCGCCGTCGGAAGAAGAGGAGAAGGAGGAACTCCTCCTCTGTGCTTCACACGTCCAACAAAAGGGGGGGGAGATATTTGTTTCCAACAAATATCTGCTTAACTCCCCGGCCCGACACGCCCCCGACCCCGCACCAGATGCAAACCAGGATTAGGTCACCCCTAGGGTAAACGCACCGTTCTGAATGCAAAGGTGAACTCATATTTTCCATCCGAGACTCCGTTCAGAAGTTATTCGAGCCGACGCTCGCACACTAACTTCGCCACTTATTTACGAAAACGCCCCTGGTGGCGTTTCTCACCGCAGGCCCGCGCCCGCAAAGTTTACACCCTTCCTAGGGTAAACAGCACGTTCCGGACGCAACCGTGCCCCCAGATTCCCGTTCTGAGCTACCGTTTAGGAGATATCACACCCCCGCCACGTGCATAGTATAAAAATACTTAATATATTTATAAAATTAATTCCGGGCACACCGGGCCTCGGAATCGCACGCCGTCTTCGCGCCCAGCTCTAGAATTATTCATAGAAACATTCCAAAGTCTGACAGGGCCAAAAACCTAAGTCGCTACAGATATTTTATTACAATATCATTATAATAAATGAGTAATGATATTATTTAGTGTTTATTGATGTGATATATCATAATTATAAAGTTATTAAAAGAATAAGTTATGGATATGAAAATATTATATAATTTAAATAAAATATTTTCCCCTTAGCACACTTATTTTATATGATATAATTAAGAGTGATATTTTATTGGTCATACCATTAATAGTTTATCCAATTTTGTATACCTAAACCATAATGATTTGATAAAAATAATATGAGCACATTAAATCCATTCTAGGAACCACCAATGATGGGTGGTGATACAGGTGAATTTAATTACTTGTGGTGGTAGTTGTCCACATGTATGAAAAGACAATGATTTTGTTTTTCTTAATGGATAGGATAGATGAACACAAAATGAAAATAAAATTAATATAGTAAAATTAAAATTTATAAATGATACTTATAATATTATATTTATGTTTATTGAATAAATTTGAATAAATATAATTAATAAGAAATGTCAAGTATTTGATGATACTCACGTTGGGAACTTGAATTTTTCTTAGAATTATCTTTGAAAGTGAAGGCCTTATAAAAAATAATAGTGAAAATAAGATTTTGAAAAAATTATAAGGGTATTCAAGGATACAATTGGAAGATATTCAAGGACGATTCAAAGGTATGGTGAGTCTTGATGTGGTGTGGATGTTACTCTTTTATATGTGAAGAAAGGTTAGTTTTTGGAGTAACCCTAACATTTTAAATAATGTAACATTACTATTCAAGGGTAAATAGATACTTAATTAACAAAATAGGATGTAAATGTGAGTGTGGGTTGAAAATCAACTACAATATTACATTTTGAGACAAATTTTACTTCTTTTGGGATTTTTATTTTAAATTTAATTTTTACCCAAATCTACTTTTACCTTGGTAATTAATTTTTGATCGCAATAACTAATTTTAATGAAAAAATTAAGATTTACCATTTTACATAATTTGACCATTATTTTTTAAAATTATAAAATAATTTTATAAAATGAATTTTCTAAAGGTATGAAATATTAATGTCAAAATAAACACACATAATCATGAAAGAATAATTTTTTAAAAAATAACATTTTTATGTTATAAATTTATATATAAGATAAAGTTAATATGTATACTAATTTTCATGAAATAAATTTATATATTAAAAAAATTAAAAGGATTCCATTTGAATCCTAAATTCAATCTCACTATGAAAATACTTGACTCAAATAAATTACCGAAAACATTTTTTTATTATAATAATATATTAATTAAACCTAAAAATGATTCACATGGGAACAATAAGTTCAAATAATTTTTTAAATTGTATAATATTTTTCCATAAATAAATATTTTATTACTATAAAGTCTTTATGAGTTTTATTTTGTACTTATATCCTATTTATCTAAAAAGAGTTATAATTTTGAAGAAAATTATATTTTCACTGTTCACCTAAAACTTAATCATTTTGGAAAAAAACCCAAAATTTCATCATAAGATAATATGACTATGATGAATTAAAAAATTATATTTATTTTATTAAAATAAAATTTAAAAATTAAGAAATTAAAATTCTAAATATACCAATGATTAAAGGCTCTTTAGAATGTGATAGTCTAGGATATGGTGTTTACCAGCTACATTAGGGTCTCATTTATTACATTCTCCATCCTATAAATAAATTAAACAAAAAAATTGGGTTATATATCAGCTATTAAAAAAATGTGAATATTCATTACTCATATCATCTTCAAGATCCCAAGTTACCTCTTCTATTTTGGGATTTCTCCAAATAAATTTTACTAATCATGTTTTTTGATAAAGAAATGCTTGTTCTATTTTTTTAAGAATTTAGACAGGTGCCTCCCTATAAGACATGTCAGACACCAACTACATTAACTCATATTTGAGAACATGTGCTAGATCTGACATGTATTTCTTCTAAGATGAAGCATGAAAGACCTCCTTTAATTTATAAATTTTTGGTGGAATTTCCAATCAGTAATATATAGATCTAATTACTTATAGTATTTAAAATGAAATAACATAACTTGTTCCTAAATTCACATTTTTAACAAAACATAAAACTTTATTTCAGGGTGAAAATTTTAATAATTCATGATCCCAAACATGATATTCAAATTTATTCCTTATATTATCATAATTTCCCTTTTTTTATTCTCTAATAAACATTAGCATGATCCTAAATAGTCCATAAATTAACAGTTTTCTCTAATAAAATCTATAGGATAAATTAGTTTCCTTATACAACTTCTTTCTATCATGTTGTTCTATGAAAACTATTCTCACACATTGCATAGTGTGGTTCCATATGGATTCTCTAACGGAATATGTTACTGTAAAAATATTCCACTAAAGGTAGATACTCATTCCACTTACCTTGGAAGTAAATAGACCATGATTTCATTATATACTACAATGTTTGGATATTCCTTTAATACTTTAATTTTTATAGGGATAATAATGAGTGATAAAATGTATTATAGTGTCCAGAACCATTTGAAGAATATTTTAGAATATTTATGTGAATCGAGGGTCAATATCAAAAACAATCTATAGAGGTGTTATATGAAGCCTTATGATTTATTTGATATAAAACTGGGAATGGTTCTCATGGGGTAGGTCATCTCTTATCACTAATAAATTTTCATAAATAGAGATTCTTTACTTTAAGATTTCTTGTGAAACCTGTGTTGTCCATTCTTGATCGAGGCTGAGCCAGTGGTCCCTTCTTGATTTCTGTAGTTGAGGTGAACTGCAGCGTTTTACTGGTTACCTGCTGAATATGGACTTCAACCTCAATGCCTTACTTTCTAAAGACCTTGATCTGGTTGTTCTTCTTGTTGTTGTTTAGGGTTTTCTTTTTTCCCCTTCACTCCCTGCTAGTGTAAGTTATTTACACCTCATGATTGTACTGATCTCTTTGATTTTAATAAATATCGGCATGAATTGGGTGACAAATTCATATTGGCATTTAAAAAAAATAGAAATACAATCAACCATGAACTATATAAACTAACTCTTCCTTTTATTCTTTTGTATTCATATGATAAAGTTCATTGTAACATTGTACAAATTCTATATAGGTATATGAAGAGGTTTCATGATTCCTTAGGATGTTTTCTTTCATCCTTTACTTGTTCCCATACTATGAATTTGGACAAATATTATATAATTTTATAATTTATAACATACCAATATAAATGTTCTATTATATCCTTATAAATATTTATGATACCATGGTTCATAGAGAAATTTGAGCTATGTGCATCATCTACCAGTTCCCTCTTCAACTCTGGTATAGATGGAACATATAACCTCTTCAAAATCATCAATAATCCATCTCTATAGATGAATTATTTCAATTTGAAATCATTTACTTATTTAATATTACATATTAGATCATCATCATCCTACCAGGACTTATATATATTTTCTAGTAAGGATGGTTTAACAATTTCTTGGAAGAGGAATGGTGGGTCACCATTCTTAAAAACCTCTGTATCTATATTTACTAGATCTATGTATATAGGATCCTTGTTTATCTAATCATGATTAAAACTATATCATCCCTCATAATCAATTCATTATACACATATTTTCTTTCCTAGGGTGGTAGTGTATTGAAAAATCACAATCCTTGGGTAGTTCCAACCATCTTCTTTTCCTCATGTTATGCTCCATTAGAGAGAAGATATACTTCAAATTCAGTTTTTTCACGTATATATATGTATATATATATATATATAACATCTTTCTTCATAGACATAGTGTTCCATATTTTCGATGAAAATTTTATGGATTATATCTCAATGTCATGTGTTTGAAAGTTCTATTCATTTATTTTCAATTTCCTTGATACATATGCAATCACCCTATCATTATACATAAGGACACAACCAATTCCATTCTTTGATGCATCACTGTATATAATAAATCATCCCATAACTGATGGTAAAGTTAATACTTGTGAATTTATTAGTATTCTATTTATATCTTAAAAACATTCCACATATTCCATTGACCATGTGAATTTTCACTCTTTACATGTTAACATGTTTAATGGGTTGGCCAACGATGAAAAATCACTAACAAACCACTGATAATAATAAGATAAATCATGAAAAATTCAGATATTAATTTTAATCATCGATTAAAGACTTCATATGGCTACTTTTTATTTTAATGGTCAACAAATATTTTCTCTTTGAGATGTTATGACCAAGAAAAGAAACACCATTAATCCAAAATTCACACTTATTATATATCCCATACAATATTTTTCATAAGGTATCTAGAATTTTTTATAGATGACTATCATGCTATTCATTGCTCATAGAATATATGAAGATATCATCATTGAATATAAAAATAATGTTATCATGAAAATAATTGATTACTATATTCATCAGATCCACAAAGATAGTTAATACAAAAATAATTATCATAAAATCATAATGTTCATTCCGTGTTAGAAATTATATATTTAGTATATAATACTTCATCAACATTGGATGATGATAACCAGAGTGAATATTGATCTTTGAAAATTATTTTGATAATATAATTTGATCAAATAATGCATAAATTAAATTAAATGATATATATTATTTATAGTTCTGACATTGACCTCTCTATAATCGATAGAAACTCTTATAGAACCATCATTATTTTTTAAAAATAAAATAAGTGATCCCCATAGTGAAATAATAGTGTGTATAAATACCTTATCACATAGATCCTAGAGGTATTTATTCAAATAAAAAATTTCTAGTAGTGCTATTCTATTGGGAGTTTTAGACAAATGACTTACATTAGGAATGTGTTTAATGGAGAAATCAACTTCACATTCTGAGGGTTGATCAGGTAATTCTTTGAGAAAATAATCAATAAATTTTATTTCCATGGTTAAATCCTTCATTATATGTAAATATCCCTTATCCATATATTACTCTTGATCTTCATATCTTATAAAAATTTCTTTGAGGAGATATTCTAGGATATGATTTTGAAATGATTTAGATAATGAAGTTTCCCCTTTAATGATTGGATATTCCATCTCACTTTCATGAATCCTAATATAATTATCTAGTTAATTAAGTTTTTCATTATAATTTTAAAGATAATCTATATCAAGGATCATTTTAAAGTCGACCATATATATAATAAACATATTTGAATATAATTTAGTCCCAACCATCATAATTTGAACTCTCTAACACATCTTTGTTGCAATAATATTCACAATTAGTGTGTTAATTGATAAAAAAAATTAATTGGATTATAGGTAAATATAATTTTTTTTCAAATATTTGAAATATATATTAGAGTGGTAAACCAAGAATAAAAAAAACATTAGCTATCTTTGAGTCTTTGATCAATATACCTTCCACCACATCATTAGGAATTTCAAATTCAACTATGGTAATCTAATAAGCTTGGCCTTGATCCCCTAATTTTTTTGAGGTAAATTACCTTTATTGTTGGGGGAATTGGTTTGGATAATTTAACTTCTACTTTAGTTAAATAATTTAACCTTAACTGACTTTTCCTTGACTTTCCATTCATGATCATGATGGACTTTTTCTCCGCACTTGCAACAAATGCGTTTTTGCTTCCTGTAATACCTATGGTGTTTGTTCCCACAATTATCACATGTAAAAAATAAAATCCTGTAATTATTATCCTTTTACACACAATTCCTACCATGATACTCATCTGACCTCTAACACACCATGTTTTTAGAATAGAAAATTTTGTTTGGTTGTGTATGCGATATGTGAAACTAAACCCAAACAAACGATGGTTAGTTAAATATGACCATTGTAACCTAAATGTTAAATTTATAGGTGTAAATAATATTAAATAATTTGAGAAATATATATTTCTTAAATGTATTGGTAATTAAGTATTAAATAATAAATTACTTATTGGTAATGTCTTTTTATTATTAAAAATATGTTTTATTCAAAATTCATTTTTATTTTTTTGAAAAAAAATTATAATTAATTTCTATAAAATTTATAAAATTTATTTTCTAAAATGAAATAAATTTTTTATATCAGAATATCAATATTATCTTTGGGTGAAATTTTGTAATTTTTCAGAAAATATTATTTTTTTCAGTGAATAGTGAAAATACCCATTTGTTTAAA
Source organism: Viscum album (assembly GCA_963277665.1). Lineage (NCBI taxonomy): Eukaryota > Viridiplantae > Streptophyta > Magnoliopsida > Santalales > Viscaceae > Viscum > Viscum album. The sequence continues at coordinate 2,016,652,037 of OY728147.1, read as the reverse complement.
ACTGTCATTTTTTATAAATAAAGTAATTTAAAACACCCATTATTGTTTTAATTTTATTTAAAAGTGACATAATTATTCATGATTAATATTTAATCCAATTAATTAAGTTTAAATCATATTTATATTGGATTTTGAAATAAGTTTATTTTAGTTTTTGCAAGAATATTTTCCAGAAAACTATTTTAAAATGCATAATGTTTCTCCTTTTGAATTGATTAAAAATAACCCATAATAGTGAATTATTTTAATTATATTTATATAATAGATATATATATATATAATTATTAATTTGAATTCATATAATTAATATTACTAGTTATAAATTTAATATAAAATAATTTTTCCCATGGTTTTTTTCTTCAAAAACCCACTTTCCATCATGCTTGTAGGTTTTATATTAAATTAAATTATAACACCTCAATGAATTGATTTTAATAAAATTTATTCCCTATTTATAATCATCATAATTAATATTATTTAATAAGTTTATATTAATTTTTGAACAATATAAATAGTAATAGTTATGAATATTTATTATCAAGGTAAAAGAAAAATAGGTTAATTAAGGGTAAAAATAATTTAACATGAACTAGAAATGAAGTAAACATAAGTGTATGAATATATATATTTTAATTTCAATATAGTATTTATTGTAATTTTTTTACTTAAAAATGATTGAATAATTATTTTGATAAAAATTAGATTTTTGATTCATAGGAACATATATTATAATTGGGGTAATATATAGGCTTAATCAAGAGAGACTTTTTTCATTAATGATTTTTTTTGAAATAAATAATATTTTAATTAAATATAAATATTAAATAATATTTATTAAATATAAATAGAAATATAATTTTTATGAAGTCAAATTTATTTGTTATAAGGGTTCACAAACTTTTATTGTAAATAAACAACATTTCTCAATAAATATCAATTACAGTTTTAAAAGTGAAAATTCACATATTTATAAAATTATTTTTATAAAATAAATATTATTTTTGGAATCATCACATCCAAATTATCCAATAATTAATTTTTCATAATTTTCTCAGAAATTTGAATTTTCAAGAAAAAAATTTAATACTGTATAAATATATAGTGTGTATTATGACATTATAATGAACCAAAAGTGATTTAAAAAATGATATGAATGGTATAAATGACCAAATATACGTTTAACCTTTAAATTAATGGGTTTTTGTGTTTATTTGATTAATTTTATAAATCCTTTATTAATTCTACAAAACCTATATTATATTTTTAGGTTTTAAAATCATTTTATTATGAACATGACTCAAATTCACATCATAAAGGGTATTATTTTAATGATTTTGGACCTTATAATTATAAAATAATGTAAAAAATCCTATTTTATCGAAATAATTGGAAGAAATATGGGATGGTTTTTATTATTGATTATTTTATTTTATAGAGTCCAAAACCAATGTTTGGGAAATAATAAAGAATTCCCCTCTCGTTTCCTATATAAACCCATCCAAGATCACATTAATCTTTACAAAGAAACATTTAATAACACCCTTAATATTCAATTCCCTCTATATAGGCCTCCCTAGGTGCCCTAATCTTTGAAGAAGCTCCTCCCTAGCTTTTGGAGTCACCATCTAAAGGCAAGGGATGCCCCTCTCTTTTTTTGATTCAAGAAGCTCTTTTATGCTATGCTTTTGAATTTACATTTTTCTTATTTGGGTATGTTTTTATACATTCCTCTTTCTGAAATTTTTATTTCTATGTAATTATATACTTCTTCCACTCTCATTAACCCCTTTCATGAATCTTTTTTACACCAATTATGCTTCTAAAATATTCCTATGATTTTTTTGTACCAAAATTAAATAAAATCTACCATTTATTTTCTATTCAAGAAACTTCATTATATTTATCCATTTTAATATAAATTTTTTATGTTTTAATAACCTTATATATTAACTATTTAATTTATTTCCTAACAAAGAGAGATCATTTATCCCCTCTCATTATAGCATTTACCAATGCTGATACTATGTTAAAATCCTCTCATTCTCCACTTTATTCAAGATTATTCTTCATTTTATGAATTTATTTCCAATTAATAATGTCAAGTTATGTTTATCCACATCTATATAAGTTCCTATTTAATTTAAAAATGATGAAATACCCCTTTATCTCTCGTTAAACCATTTTATGAACCTTCATGTATAGTTGCTATGCTGCCAAAATTTCACTATGATTTTTCTATGAAAAACGTTTTGTGGGAATAAAATCTCTATTTCCACTCAAGGGAACTAAAATTGACATAAATATAATTAATTTATTTGGTAATTCCATATATTTAACCCACAATCCTTAATTGTGGGATTAAATGTGATGAAATATGTTTTTTATTTGATCTATGTGGCTGACTTATGCATGTACATGATATGATTTTGATGGGTGCACCTAGGTGGCACCAAGCGATCCCATTACAGATTACATGATAGGTGAACCCATATATCTCTCCAATTCATTGGGTAATGTTTTAGTCTCTTGATATTCCATGTATAGTGTATATGAGGTTGTCCTAAACATATTTTTTTATTTTATCATGGTGGTTAACCTTCACTTAGGATTATGATGTCAGTTTTAAAAATGTTTCCACATTCCCATGTTTCCATTTATGTTACCATACTATATCATGACTTATTATTCCTATTTATGATGCTCACCCCTTTTGTGTTTCATTTAAATGCCTATTGGATAACATGCAATACTTTATTCATGTTATGATTCTATTATATTCCCTTATTGTAATTTATAGGTCACTACTTTTTTATATACATTCCCAAGTTATCCAGTTTAGTTTTAGAAGAGCGATGATTTCTAAGATAATGTTAAAAAGGTTTTCAATAATTTTGTTTTATCCCAATTTTAATATGTTATTTTTTGTACCTAATTACCAAATACACTTAAATTATTGATCTTCTAGTTTGTATTGTGTGTATTTGTATGTAATAAATAATGAATCAATATATTATAAAGAAACAAGTTTTCATAGTTGTCATCAAATGAAATTTTAGTTATTTTTATGATTAAGATTATAAAACTATAGAAAAACCCATAAGGATAATACTAACCATAATTAAAAACACTAAATTTTGGTAAATTTTAGAGTAAGTGGATTCCAATAAAATACATCCTTATTTGGAAACTATAAGTGGATGTGGTTTTGGAACAAGTATACCTTGGGGTAACACTAAAAAACACTGTATTGAGCTAGGATCGATCAGGAACTGGTGCACATCAATGGTCACAAGTGGAGAGTAGTGTTGGTCATCTTTTGTGATGATTTTGATGATGCCTCACTTCTGTGATGATGAATCATATTTTTTCAAAATGGGTTCAGGCAGTATTGTGGTATTTGATTCTTAGATTAAGGTTCGATGATGGGTTTTTTCCGATAAGGTTGATAATCTTAGAAAAGGTTGTGGCCCGATGATTGAGGCTCTGTCTGCTCAAACTCTGCCCTAGTTTCTTGTTTCAACGCTCTGCTCCAGGTCGGTCTGGTGTGGGGGTCCTCTTGGAGGCTTTGGGAGGTGCAGTTTGTGCAGTCACCCATGGTCCAGGAGGCACAAACTGTGTTGGATTCTCTCCACCCATTGGATATTGGATTATTGTGTGATAGGTGTTCTTGAAATTGATGTCTTCACGAGCTAGATGTTCATACGACATGTTTAGGTGACAGAGGTGTCTATTTTTTGGTCTTTGTTCAAATATTCTGGTGATTCTTAATTTTGAATTTTTAATTTCAAATCCTTATTGTCAGTTTTATTTTGAATTCTACTCTGACTGGTTGATTTTGTTTGTGTTTGCGATTTTTTAGTGGTTCCCATTCATACTCAAAGTGGGTTTATTAAAAATAAAAAAAAGATTTGGATTAATGAAAGGGAATAAATTATATCCTACAACACAAATTTTTTTTCAGTGTCTTTTGTGTGGATAATATGGTCATTGTCCGATTCAATTCCCTAATCCAAGGATTAAATCCTAGTCTAAAGACCTATGCTATGGAAATCATTAAAGTGTAAGGATTAAAGTGTTTTTGTATTGGTATTTGTGATTTATTTTGAAGAAGTAGTATATCAATTGCATTATGGATATAAGAATCATGAAATATATAAGGATTGATCTATAGTAGTTTTCTATAAGGATTCCAAACACATATTGAATAGTACTGATAACCTATAAAAGTGATTTAATGATAAAGTGATATTCTACAAAACAAATGATTGAGGGAATAATAAACCTTAATATGTGTTTGATGTTGGGATAAACCTAAAGATCCTTTGGATGATATTTTTAAGTATAATCATTTAAATATTTATGTGATTTATTTTTAGTATGATTAAGGATATTTTGAGAAAAAATATTACAAGATCAATTTTATTTTTGATTTTGAGAGGATTAATGATATTTCAGAAGATTTTTTATTGGGTTGAGGTATATATACCCATTAGTTTTAATATAAAATATTATTTGATAAGGATGATATTATTTTTTTAGTGGTTTAAGATGAAGGTTATGAGACAAAATTTGAAGTTAAATCATTATTTAATGTTGAGGAACTAATGTAATTTGAGATATAGGGGTATTTATTTAAAGAATTATCTGTGTTGAACATTTGGGTTTTTATTGTATTTTTGAGATTAATATATTAAGGTTAATTTATTTTCACTATTATCTTACTTTATGTGTAGCACCACTAGTTTGAGGTATGTATCCATTGTTTATTCCTTTTTATGTGTCTAAAGACCTGGGATGAGTTGGGAAGATGTTGGGAGAGATTGGAATGGTTTTGAATAAATTTAGAGGCTTTTCTAAGGTCACAGGGTTTGGGCATGGTTTGGGGAAAACCGTGCAGGTTCTCCAGGTAACCTTGCAAGGGGAGATAGTGGGATTCACATGGTTTGCACACTGTTTTCCAAACTGTGGGAGACAACCGTATGGGACCACTTCTCCTAAGGTAGTGGCGTGTGCACAGTTATCACATGGTTTTCCAAACCAGGGAAAGGGTATATTGTGTATTGTGACACATCAGGATCAGGTTTGGGGTGTGTTCTTATGCAGGGGGATCATGTGGTTGCATATGGATCATGGAAGTCGAGTTTTCATGAGAATAACTACCCGAAACATGATTTGGAGTTGGCAATAGTGGTTCATGATTTAAAGATGTGGAATCATTATCTCTTCAGTGAGAAATTCATAGTTTTTACTAATCATAAGAGCTTAAAACATATCTTATCACAAAGAGATTTGAACTTGAGGAAACAGAGATGGATGAAATATCTTCAGATGTTTGATTTAGAATTAATGTACACACTAGGTAAGGGAAACTCAGTGGAGGATGGTTTAAGTAGGAAATCATATGCTTAGATAGTGAAACATTCATTAGATCAATGGTAGTTGATGTCTATCATAGCCGACATACGGTTGGAATGTGTGAGGACCGAGGTGACAGAGCGGTATTATTTCCAATTTTGTTGGTTTCTGACTTGGCTGGTTTGATTAAAGAGGAAGAGACATCTGATTCCGAATGTGTGTCAATGAGGTTGAAACTCAATGCTGTGGAGACCATTGAAGGCTGGGAACTGAATATAAATTCAGTATTGTGTTTTCAGAATTGGAGAGTGGTACCAGTGGATTTTTAGGAGGAACTTCTCAGAGATTATCATTATTCAAGACGGGCTGCCCATCCTGGAAATCAAAAAATGTAAAAATAATTGAAAGAATAGTTTTGGTGGGATGGTATGAAAAGGGATGTGTCTTGTTTTGTATCAAGATGCTTGACTTGTTAGCAAGTCAAGGCAGAGCATCAGCAGCCAATAGGTTTTTTACTGTCTTTTCCTATCCCAGTGTGGAAATGGGATTATATAGAAATGGATTTTGTGACAGGCCTTCCAAGAATGGTCATGAAGCATAATTCCATATGGGTGATTGTGGATTGACTCAAAAAGCTGGCCCATTTCATCCTGATTTATGAATATCATATGGAGATCTATCCAAAATTTAAATCTGGGAGGTGGTAAATAGGCATGGTGTTTTAGTTTCGATTATATTAGATAGAGATCCAAGGTTCACATCTCATTTTTGGAAACCCTTACAGTAATTACTTAGGACACAATTGACTATGGGTATGGCGTATCATCTATAGATGGATGGCCAATCTGAGAGGACGATAAAAACCATGTAAGATATGTTAAGGGATTATGTGATAGATTTTGGTGGTTCATGGGAGGAGAAATTACCATTGGGGGAGATCTCTTATAATAAAAGTTATCAGGATTCAATACATATGGCTTCGTTTGAGGCATTTTATGGGCATCTATGTCATTCTCCACTATGTTGGGTGGAAATGGGTGAGACTTCAATGATCGGACTGAGCCTTGTCCAAGCGACTATGGAAAAAAATCAAAATGATTAAGAAGGGGATAATGATAGATCAATGTCATCAGAAATAATATACAGACTGTCATCATTGACCATTGTCATTCGAGCTAGGAGATCATGTTTTTTTTAGAATATCTCTTAGGTTGGGAAATCATCGGTTTGGGAAGTAGGGTAAGTTATCTTTGAGGTATATTGGGCATTTTGAGATACTTGAGTAGGTTGGAGAGGTGGATAATCGTTTTTATTTCCCACCATGGTTTAGTGCGGCGCATAATGTGTTTCATGTGTCCCAGTTGAAAACGTATTAGATGGATCGTGACCATGTGATTCGTTGGGATCATGTTGAGATAGAACCAAATGCTTCCTTGGTGAACGTGCTAGTGCAGATCCTGTGTAGGAAAGAGAAAGTATTTCATGGTAAAAGCATTGTTTTAGTTCAGGTTTTGTGGCCGCATGGTCAGATTTAGGAGGATACTTTGGAGTGAGAGAAATACATGGCCGAGCAATGACCCGAGCTATTTCAACAATGATATGGGTCTCTACATTACAACGATATGGATCTCTAGGGTTGTAGTATCCTTTAATGATGATATTAGGTCTTTTTGATGTTAGGTAAGAGAATCTAGAGTGGTTTCGGTGGAGTGTTTTCTAGATTTGTGGTGCGGGTGCTTGTGGGTCGATTTTTCCGAAACCCTAAAGGTAGGTGTCTTCTCTCTCAACTCTACTTGGTTAGAACTAGTGACTTTGGTTGAGATAAATTTTTTTCTTGAAATTAATTGTGAATATGATGTGTGATGCTTAGAGGTATCCCATTTTGTGTTGATTTGGGGATTTTGGGGGGAAATGGGTCAATATTGTGAAAATGGGTTTTGTTGTCGAATTTTAAAATGTTAATTTTAATATCAGTAGCTTTATTGATTTATGGAAACTGTTTTATTAAAGATTATTTTCAATAAAAGCGTTTTATTGAAGCATTTTTGACATGGAAAATGGTTTGAGGGTGTATTCAATAAATGTGTGATTTATTGAGGTAACTTGACATGTTATGTTGGAATGTTGTTCAGAATAATTAGTTAATTTGGTATTGTAAATTGTTGGGTGGTATGATGTTGGTAATTGTGGATTGAAATGTTGTGGGGATTTTCATAAATATTGATTATCATGATTTGGATGGGTGGTGTTCTGGAATGTGTCAACATCAAGGTGATGGTCCTGAATGTACCATCATTAAAAAGGGAGGGTGATGGGCATGAAATCCCACACTAGTGATGGGCATGAAGTCCCAAACCATGAAGGAGACGGGTTGGTGGTGGAGGTACCACCATTAAAGTAGCACCACGATTGAGTGATTGATATTGGATGTGTGACATAATTGTGTATATGGTTTGGAAATGTATGCGGTCTCTCAAAAGGGAATGGGTATTGATTTGTTTGTTTGTTTTCCTTAGTTTCTCATTAAATTGTGTATATTTATTTGGGTAAATATTTTTTTGGATTGTTGTTAACTATTGCACTAGTTTATGAACGTTATATAAATTGTTTTATATGAATTGTGATAATGTTTTATATCTTAGTGGTGTGTGTAGGGAAGATATTTTAGGAAAACCTAAAGAGTATTTTTAGTCACCCCCTACTTTGGAACTTTGGTGCTTTTGCAGATGTTGTATTCTGGGACACAGGTAAGGGTAAAGAATCTCATTTTACTAGAGGTTCAGCATGATGATTTGGCGATGTTGTGGTTCTTGGAGTATGGAGATTGTTGTGGAGCTGTGGATGGTGTCCTAGTTCTCTGGGGTCTTATTGTGTAGTCTTCCTCTTGGTACTCATATTTTTTGTTTGGTTGTATTGGCATTGGGATTTTTTTGGATTAGTTTGGTTGTCTTTTGGTAATGTAATGGTTGAATTGTTTTGTTGAGATGCATCATGTAGTTTTGTTGGTAATGGAATTCTTGGTTGTTTGATTTTATCTTAAGGGTAAATAGTTCTCTAATGAGTCTTAAATCCCTTGGCATTTATTGCCAGCCTCTGGGGACTTGGGAACGTTGCCTATAGCCAAGTATAATTCCTCCGCCCTCTCAAGCCAGTGGGATTGGGCGATATGTTACATTATGATAACTATTTTTGATTTTTTAAAGGTAGGAGGAATGTCATGTTATTTTTTGGTGGATTATGTGATCGTTTAGAAGCTTATTACAGTGCTTCCAACATAATTTTTTTATCTTGAGTATTCATTATTTGGAGAAAATGTTTTCGATAATATTTTTTATGAATGGATGAAATTATAATTTTCAAGAATTTATATTTAATTATATTCCTAGTCTATATTGGAAAGGAATTTGTAAAATTTAGGAAAATAATATCGAAACTAAAATTTTTTCTTAGTATAATCATTTCGGATGAATTGGTGGCCTTTTCAACCATAAAGATTTTTGGTTTATTAATTGAATTTCTCATAACCATGTTCTCTATCACACTCTAATAGTTATTTGGTGTTAGGTTTTCCTTCCACATCTATGTTTTCACTTCCCACTAATGTTATCCTACTTGGAAACCTAGTTATGTGATAACCTTCATACTTCCCTTTCTCTATTTTCAATTAGATATCTTATTAACCCTTTTTAGGATGTTGGTTTTATATAAATATATTTTCAAGTGTCCAAACATTTATTACTAATATCAAGTTAAAATTTCTAGAACACAGTCTATTAAGGGTGGATTATGTAATACCCAACATTTTTAAAATATAAAATTATGTTTGGTTTCATATGATATACGCAACACCAAACCAAAATAAATGATGATTATTTAAATACGAACATTGTAACTCATCCACTAAATTTTTGGGTATAAATATGATTAACTACTTAATGAAATATATATGTACTAAATGTACTGATAAATGGTTAGTAAATAATCAATTAGTTTTATCTGTAATGTCTTTTAATTATTCAAAATATGTTTTCTTCAAAAATGTATTTTATTTTTTTATGAAAAAAATATTATAAGTAATTTATAGAACATTTTGAAAATTTATTTGCTAAAATGAACTCCATTTTATGTCACCATATCAAAATTAAATTATGGTGAAATTTTGGGATTTCTTAAAAAATATTGAATTGTTATTAAAGAGTGGAAAATAACCATTTGTTAAAAACTATCATTTATTTTGATAAATTAAGAAATTTAAAACAACAACTATTATTTTAATTTTATTTAAAAGTTACATAATTATTCTTGAGTTAAAAATAATCCCATTAATTACATTTACATCATATTTATTCTAGATTTTAGAATAAGTTTATTTATAGGCTTCAAATCAAATGTTTCTAAAAACTATTTTAGAATACACAATGTTTCTATATTTAAATTAATTAAAAATAACCCCTAATTGGGAAATTCAATTAATTAATATTACCAGTTATAGAGTTAAATTAAAATCATTCTTTTAATTGGAATATTATTTTTTTGGAAAACCACTTTTCATCGCACCTCTGGGTTTTATATTAAATTAAATTCTTATACCACTATGAATTTATTTTGATAAAATGGATTCCATATTTTCAATATTCATAATTAATATTAGGTAATAAAATCAACTTAATTTTTGAAAAATATGAATAGTAAACACACTAAAAATTTATTACCATGGTAAAATAAAAATTGGTTAATTAAGTGTTAAAATAATTTAACATGGAATAAAAAAAAAATAAACCCTAAGAGTATGAATAATTGTATTTTCATTTAAAAATAATAAAAATTATATTTTTCTTTACTTTATAAATTATTAAAAAATTATTTTGATAAAAAATAGATTTTTGATGGGTCAAAACATTGATTATAGTTGGGGTAATATATCATTTTAATCAAGATAGATTTTTTATTTAATTCAATAATTTTTAAATTAAATAATATTTTAATTTAATAATATTATTAAATATTAAATATTAAATATAATTGATAATATATTTTTTATGAATTCAAATGTAATTTTTATAAGGGTTCAAAAGCTATTATTATTCAAAAACCAACATTTCTCAATAAATATTGAATAATATTTTAAAATTATAAATTGTCATATTTATAAAATTATTTTTATATAATAAATATTATTTTTTGAATCATATTTTTGAAAATTTTTAACTATAATTTTTTTATAATTTTTTGATACAGTCGAATTTTCAGATAAAAAATTAAATATGGTATAAATATACGGTGTGTATTATAAAATCATAATAACCCAAAAAGTGCGGTATTAGTTTCTATGAATGGTATCCATGAACAAATATATAATTACCCTTAAACATAATTTTATTTTTATGTTATTTTATTAATTTTATAATGCCTTTATGAACCCTCTAAAACCTATATTATATTTTATGGTTTTAAAATCATTTCTTTATGAACAAGATTCACTTTCACGTCTCCAAGTGTAATATTTTAATTATTTAGGTTTTTGAAATTATATTATAGTTTAAAACACTCATATATAGAGTAAACCCAAGTAAAAAACATTTTATGGTTTTTCTTATTTATTATTTTATTTTATAGAGTCCAAAAACCTATGTTTGGGGAATAAAAATGAACTCACCTCCCTTTTCCTATATAAACCCACCAAGGCCACATTTATCTTCAATAAAAAATCTTATATGAATTACTTACTCTAACCTAACCTCTATATATTCCTCTAAAGGCTCCCCTAATATATCAAGAAGCTCCTCCCAAGCTTTTAGAATCACCATCTCAAGGTAAGGGATCTCCCACTCTTCTTTTTATTCAAGATACTCTGTTCTATTATGCCTTTTAATATATATTTTTTATTATTCTCATATGTTTTTTTATAAATCCTTATTAATTGAATTTATATTTTCATGTTATTATATACCCATTTCACTCTCATTAGTCCCTCCAATGAACCTTTATATACACCCGTTATGTTCCCAAAAGTTTAATGTGATTTTCCATACCAAAGTAAGGGACCTCTCCATCTTCTTTTCTATTCAAGAACCTTCATTATATATAGAAATTTTAATGTCATTTGGTTATGTTATCATAAGCTTATAAATATACTTATATTATCCAATTTATCTTCTAATAACGAGAGATCATTTATTCAGTATCATTATAGCTTTTACCTAAGCCGTTAATATGCCAAACTCACCTCCTTATCCTATTTATTCATTCATCTTATTCATTTTATGCCTGTTATTTTTAATTACTAAAGTTGGAATATATTTATCCACATAAAAATTACTTACCTTTTAATATCCAAATTATATGAGACCCTTTTATCTAGTATTAATAAATTTTATGAATCATTATGTACTTTCACTATGCCTCCAAAATTTCACTTTGATTTTTCCATGCCAAACCTTTTTGTTGTGAATACCATCACTATTTCCAATCAATGGTATTTACCAAGACACACATATAATTCTTTGATTGTGTAATTACATGTATGTAACACAAAATAATTAATCATGGGACTAAATTTAATGAAATATGTCAATATGTTATATGATATATGTGCCACACTTTTGCATGTACATGATATGGTTATGGTGGGTGCTTCCAGATAGCACCGGGTGAGCCCATTATAACTTAGATAATGGGTGAGTCCAGATAGAGATTCAATGCATTGTGTAATTTTTTAGTCTCATGAGACTCCATGTATAGTGTATGGGTTTGTATCATAAGAACATTATGTTATGTTTTCTTGGTAGTTAAAATTGACTTAATCTTATGTTTTCATCTTTAAAGTTGTTTCCACATTCCCATGTTACCTTTTATGTTACCATACTAAAACATTACTCATTTTTCTTGTTTATGATACCCACCCCTTTTATGTTTAATTTAAATTTCTATTTTTTAATATGTAATAATTTCTTCATGTTATGATTATTTTATATTCCCTTACTAGGATTTATAGATGAACCCTTTATTATGTACATCCCCTGGTTATCCCACATGGTTTTAGAGGAAAAATAATTTTTAAGAGCATGTTAAGGATGTTTTTAACTATGTTATTGTACCCATGTTCAATATTTTATTCTATGTGATGAATTTCCAAAGATACTAGACTTATTTATATTCTAAGTTGTATTATATGCATTCTTATATAATAAATCATGAATTAATGTGTAATAAAGACATGGGTTGTCATACGACCTCTTCTTATCTAGATTTACCTTGAGTACATACATCTTAGATAATGAATTTACCATATTAATTGTTCTTGAGACTATATAATCATATGAATAAATAGTCTAAGAGACCAATGGACTTTAAAGGATTATTTTTAACCCATAAAAGAAAAAAATAATCTTTCTTTCCAGTCTATGTACATTTTCTTAAACATGTTTTTTAATCATGTAAAGATATCATTATACTCATCAATATTTTCCTCGACCCCTTTTTGTAAGACTGATTAACTATCATTACATTTCTTATATTTACTCATGAAGAAAATATTTTTCATATAATACCTCATTAAAACTTACCAATTCTATATACTTTCTCTCATATTACTATTTAGTGTCTTGAAATAGTGACCCAGATTGGTCAACATATCCTTTCACATGGTAGGTGACATGATAAATTTTTCATTTTCAGTACTTTGAAAAGAGAGAAAGATAATCTATATGTATATGATCAATTCAAAAGCTACTAATGGATTAGTATCTATAAAAAAATTATAGAGGTTCTTATTGTTTGAAGTGGTCTAATAGTGTTACACCATGTTATGGATCAATAAGTCCATTTTTGTGGGTGTTATTAATTTTCATATCCTAGGTAAACTTACATAATATGATAATGATCTTATAAGCCTAAAATTCGTCTTCACTGAATTGTTTTAATGGAAAATATCAACATTGATTACGAGTGTTAATACAATTCCTATTCCACCGATTAGTCTCCATCTTTCTATGATGGAACACACATAATTAGATCATGATATTGAATTTAAAAAACAATCCCTTATTTGTTTTTTATAGTTTTCCCTAGAAAACATGAGGATATTTTCATAGAACATATCTTATCTAATTGGGTTCCTCTAATTCTAGTCCCAATGGTTTATACTATACTCTTTATAATAACAACTATAACATCCCAGACTCCAAAACCCCATATATGGTAGATATATAACATTATTGGTAAAGAATACATGAGTTTATACTAGATCCCAAAACTTATTATTCTTTGGAGACTAGATAGATACATATATTAAATATATAAAGAATTATAGTATGAATATGTTTTTAGAAAATTATTAGCCTTTTCATCTTATCCTTGAAAATTACTAATTGTTCTCCTCTTAGTTTCTTGGGAAAAATAAATAAAAGGTTATATTAGATTCTAATTAAGAAGTAGCATACAATTGAATATATCCTAACACAAACTTGTAACAAGTGATATAGAAGGAATATATAAACTACATGAATCCATAATCTACTGAAATGGGGATAATTATATATCCATGATAAAAAATTCTAGAAATCAACACAATATTTCATGTCCTTATCCCAAGACACTATAGTCATATAGGAAGTAGAATATACTAAAACCCTAGTTTTGTTTTCTCATGAGACCTCTAAATGCATTGACGGGCTATATAATTCTGGGCGCCACAAATCACCTCATAAATTCAAATTCATTCACCATAAGAGTCAACAAGCCCTTTCATACCATTTCATAAGGAACCTATGGATGAATAAAAATAAGCCTATCTATTTAATTAAAAATTGGGGAAAAATACTTCCACGCTTAATTGAATAATGTGGATTCCTAGGAGAAAATCCCTTAATCATCTTAGAATATATTCAATTAATAATAAGTGCCCCTATCAAATAAATATAATGGGAATGGTACTTTCAATATGCTTGGTTTTCCATGGAACATAGTACTTCAGATCAATAGTTTTTAGTGGTAGGAGGCCATGTAAATGGTAGGAAAAATCCTTCTTCATGGTTCATTAAGAGTTTTTTAATATTCTGCAGCATATCCACGCACATGAGCCTCAAGTCGGTCGGTGATGACTCAACAATTTCATTGAAGAGACTCAGGATTAGATCCAGGTGGAGACATATTTTCAGGGTACTATAATAGTACTATAGTAGGCACTGTAGCAGACACGGTTCAGTACTGTAGTAGCCAGACCTATTCATCCATCTGGCCCTTTGGGCCACCAGTTTGGTCCTTGAGTCCTATAAGGCTTTCGGGGCACAAAAGGCCTTCAGGCTAGTTGTCTCTCAAGAAATTTGGGCCACCTAAAGGCCTTCAAGGCACCCAAGGCCCTCGAGCCACATGAAATACGAAGATGTACCAGGTAGATTACATGGGAAAAGGCTTCAGATGAGGATTCAGAGCAAGAACATTCACAAAAGCAGAGCTAATTGGAATTGTAAGAATGATAGGGTAAGAAATATCCATCGATACCGGTCCTATGTAGATCTGCACAAGAAATCTAGCCAACTAGTCTTGCAAAGGTGAAGCATGGATTTCAAGACATTTGTTGGGGAGGACCAGTTCCATGTTTTTTTGTTTGGGTGATTCCTTTAAGACCTTCAGGAATTTTAAGGGTTCCAAGTCACCCCTTGAAAGGTGGATTGTCAAAAATAAAAAAAAAGAATGCCTTCAGGCCATTCTGGCTATAGAATATCCCCTAGGAGTGTGTAGTCAGGTGTTCAGTCTTAGTCCTAGTCATCGTGCATAAGGGATATGATTGAGTTAATGCTAAACCAATCATTTTAATGGTGACTACCACTATGGTAATCTCTAAAATAGCCACATCTATTTTCCAATATCTATACAAGGATTTATTTTATAGTAAACAACACACACTCATACTTTAACATAAATAAGGATGGGTTTTACACCATGGAAAAGATGGAGTTTTATAATGGTTTTAGTAACTCTCGAATAAAAATAATTTGATGGGGGATAAAAATATAAAAAAGTAAATTAATTAAATTTAATGATTACTAAGATAATAAGTCTTCCAAGGAAATGTATTCATCACATATAAAAAAATAAGTGGTGAATATAACATGTTTAAAAAATAATGAAAATTGGCATGGAAAAACCCCACTTGTGGATTTGGTAGCAACCCAAACAAAAAATTTTAAAATCAAGGACTAAAAATTATTATTCAAATACCATAAAAAATTACCTTTCATGATATAAAATCTCAAACCAGTGGTATATAAACCAAATTAGGTAAATCACATGTACAATACCTAACATTTCCAAAAAAGGGAATCTGAGATGAAAAAACCTAACATATTTTCTCGAAATTCATTAACATACATTAAAATCCTATGTCAGAAACATAGATACCATAACAAATTAATTAATAAACTTTCTCATAAATATTTTCATATATTTTCTTCATAAATAGTAATTATATATATGAATTCTACCTATTTCTACATTAGGTTTTTTTAGTTTTGATCATTTGTAGTATTTTCACAATAGTAGTGTCTATATTCATTCTTATTCCAAATTTAATAATTAATAGCTCATTAATGTTACTATTATGGATGTTTTATAATTATTTATGATGTTTTAGAATCCTTTCATGATGGTTTTTGTCCACATAATTTAATATGAAATCAATAAAAATCTTGTTTAAGTGATGCTTTATGATCATAGGGTATTTTATTAATCGAAGAATTCAATATTTATCTATCACTTATAGTGTAATAAAAATAATTATTCATGGATTTATATTATAATATAAAAGTAATTTTTTTCTCATGGTCATTCATGATATAATTAACAATATTTCTCAAGTAGGTGGTTAAACCTAAACCAACATGATCATACCCTGATTTAATAAATGATTATGAGGTGGTTTGGTGAAATATCAATATACCAGAAGCATATTTACCATATTCACTATTTATTGATGTGATATATCAAAATTATAAATTATTTAAAATAATAATTTAAGAATATAAAAATATTTCATAAGTTGACAAATATATTTTTCTATTTGGAGGTTTATTTAAAATGATTGAATTAACAATGATTTTTAGGGAAAACATCATTAATAGGTTATCCAATTTTTCATAATTGTTTTTTATTATATCCTAAAAATAATATTTCTCCATTAAATCAATGATAATAACCATAAATGATGGGTGGGGATAAAAAATGAATTTTGTTTCTTGAGGTGGGGTAGACCACAGTATGCATGAAAAACGATTTTTTTTCTTAATGGATGGGATAAATGAATATGAAATGAAAATAACCTAAAACTATAAACATTAAATTATATAAATTATACTATTATCATTATATTATAGTGTATGTAATTAATTTTAATAATTATAATTATAAACAAAATCTAAGTAGTTGATAATACTCATGTTGATAGCTTGAATTTTCTTTTGAAGTATCTATAAAAATGAAGGCCTTATACTAACTAATGGTGATCATAATATTTTAAAAGGTAGAGAGGGTTTTAGGAGGATCTATGTGGTGAGGTTTGAAGGATAAATTCTAAGTTAATGTGATCCTTGAAGTGGTAAATATGTTACTATTATATAAATTATAAGAAGGGTAGTATTGGGAGTAAACCTTACATTTTCATTAATGTAAAGTTACTATTAAATGTTCAATGGCCAAAAAGTTGAAAAAATTAGAGTATAAATTTAATATTCATCTAAAATCACCTCAAAATCTTCACTTAGTTATAATTATGAGTGTTTTAGGGATAATTATTTTAATTTTTTAACTTTTACTATAATTTAATTTTGGCATGATAATTAATATTTAACCATAATAATTAATTTTTTTTGACAAAAAATAAGATTACCCCTTATACCAATTTTGATCCTTCTCACTTAAAATTTAAAATTAATTTTATGTAGTAAAATATCTAAATGTGTGAAATATTTATTTTAAAATAAACACACTTAATCCTAAAAAATTGTATTTATAACATTAACATTTTTAGAATTAAAATTTATATATATGATAAAATTATATTGGAAATTTATTTTGATGAAAAATATTTATTTATTATAAAATAAATAAAATATTTGATTGTTTTAAGGAAAGTAAAAAACAAATATCACCTGGAAAATAATTTATTCAATGAAACAATTTTTTTTTTTGTTAAATTAATAGATATTTAGTTATAAAAAATACAGAAATAGGATTCATATGTTCAAAAATTATATTAAAATTAATAATTTTATTTCATATAAATATATTAATACAAAAAAGGTTTTGTGATTTTTATTTTATTCTTACATCCTAGAAATTTTATAAGAGTTATGATTTTTAAAAAAATATTATTTTCATTATAATATACAACATCAAATGGAAATATTGGATCACTTATATACCCAAGGAATTTTTTGGTTTAGAGTTTTTTAGAATTTGGGAAAAATATTATAACAACAATAATCTTGACTTTAAGGGAGTATTTCTCCCACAATACCCATATTTTTACATTCCATTTTATGTCTTAAACATATCCCATAAAATCATCCACATATGAAACCTTTTTATCTATGACTAATGTTTCATCATTCTTCATAACATAGAGAAAAGGAAACATAAAATGGGTGGCTCAAATGCTCAGTAAATTTAAAAATAAGAATTAAAATTTGAATTTTATATGTGAGAGTAAGATGAGCATAAGGGTTTGATGACATAATCAACCTGCATAAGCATAAAATAATAGAATTCATACCAACATTACCTGGATCATCAATCATGAAAGATTTTGTAAAGAATTACTGTTGGAAAACTGTCATAAGAATCAATAGTCATGGAAAATGTTACGTTAACCTTGATCAAAAGAAACATTTATAACCCATATAAAGCATAATGAAAATATATTGGTGCCTCGGGACAACATCCTTATAAAACCCTTATAATTTGATTAACTTTATGATCGTCTTCCAATATAATTATCTAGAGAACATAATCAATACCAAATGCATTAGAGAGATATCTGGGTGCACCCATCATATAATATTGTTTCTCTTAGAAGTGAATGGTTCCTTGAGTTTGAGAGGCAATCTTCCTCATGCTATAATGATTCAGTTATTCTTTCATTACATGCCTTCACACTAGGATCACCATTTTTGTTTCATGTTTGAGGATTGATTTTTGGTGGTTAAAGTATGGTTTCACTATCATTCACACCCAGTTAACCATTTTAATCTTTTAGAAAATTCCAATAACTCCCACATTCATAAGAAGGCATAGACCTGCTTTCCAAAGGACAACAGTCATTTGGGGTTTCATGCCCAATGGCACATAGGAAATCACATCAGTAAAGAGGATGAGAGGTTTGGCTCATCACACCCTATTGAGGGTAATTATTACCTATTCTGAGAATCTATTATATATTTATGATATGTACATGAATATATTCCAAATCTCAATATGGGACCAGTCAACCTAATAAAATGATTGGATTTTGAGTCCTTTTGCATGTAAAGGGGGTTCTATTAAAGATACCATATGTATGTATTCAAGGTTCTCCATATGTTTCACATTATTGTATAGAAATAGATAGTTATTAATATTTTGAAGACATATAACCCAAAAATCTAGAGTTTACTACCATCTAGAGAGAAAATTGGTGTCTTGAGGTGGGATTGAACCTTAGTAAGGTGTCATATGTATCGTATGAATAACAAGAATAAAAAACCATGTAGTTAATTTAAATGAAAGTCATAAAACCTAATGTTATGTGGGAAGGATATATACTAGGGAACTTATGCACTGGGTATGGAGATCGATCCTTAGGAAGGAATTTTATGAATTTGACTTATAGAAGGAATCACTTTCATCATACTTTGATCTTCCCTCAACCCAATCATGAGAAGTTACTGGTATTTAATGTATGTGAGTACTATTTTCCCAAGGATTACTAATATGGAAATTCATATGGGAAATATGCCAAATTGGATTCCCTTGTATGAGGGAAATCGTATCATGTCACCGAATGAGGCTTACACACTGTGGTTTCCATGGTTTGGAATTTTTTCTGATATGAGTTATTTGATCATTGTAAATCCCTAAGAGAACATGATTCATTATTGGTGTGAGAAACAAGGGATAATAAGAGACCAAACTCACTGCATGTGGATATGGGACTTGTGAACTAGGTAGGCTCTGATGAAGTATTTGATATGGAGCATGGGCCTTGGAAAGTCATCTTATGTATCCAATTTATATGAAGAATTAGATACATCATAGTATAATTACCACTTAATCCACTTATGGATGAGGATGAATGATAAATCCATAGGTGATTTTTTGTCTCAGAGTTTAGAGTGTCTAAGATATGGAGGGGTTTATACCAAGATGGATGATCAACTAGAGATCCAGCTATAAAAATGTGTCATGAATATCATATTTCAATAGGAATCAGAGTCCTCTTAGTTCGATTAAATATATATCTTAGTGTGTTTGTGGTATAATATGACATTCCCTAGGATGTATTCCAAAAATTTCATGGGTACATGGTTAACATGTGTTGTGTCCTGTTTTCATGCTCCGAGTGTCTGTCTGACAGAGTATCATGTCTTAGGGTTCCCCACATGATCAAATCTGACATGTCTATAGACTATCGCATGATCAAAATGACTTATCTAGGGGCCTATTAATGACAAGGATGACATGTCCAAGGTTCCTTGCATGATTAAAGTAGGTATATTAGTGTGATTCCATGTGACTCAGATGAATTTCCCGAAAACCATTATCTGATCTACATAGACACATCTAAGTGTATCACATGTTTAGGGTTGACATATTCGAGGGATGTAATGGGATTTTAATGGAATATTTAGAGGGATTCTTGTAATGAGATTGAAATATATGGAGGAATTCACATGACATGGATGGCATGTCTGGAATTATTTTCAGGACTTGGATGACATGTTTGGTGGCCTTTACATGACTTGGATAACATGTATGGGTGTTGTTTCATGATCTGGATGACATATCTAGGTGCTATCTCTTGATCAAGATAACATTTCTAGGTGATGTTTCATGATCTAGTGGGTATATTTAGGCACTGTCACATGATTTAGATAACTTGCCTAGGTGGGTCAAATGATCGGGATAGGCCATGTGAAGCACATGAATTCTTCATGTGAAAATCAGGGTATCCATATTTGCATAGGTATTCTATATTTTTCATTCTTTATTTCATAAATTCCTCAATATTTCTTACGAATTGGACAATTTATACTTCTCATGTAAAATTTGACATGAAAAAATCATTTGTGTATTCTAGATGACACACCATAAGTACTTCATTTTATCAATTTGGAATTCATACAAAGTGATTAAATATTCTAGATAATCCCTTTAGCCATTAACTAGATTTAATATACGGAAGACCCTTTTGTTTGTATAGATTTCTTCTCTGAGAAGTTCACACTCATTTCTATCTCCTGTGTATCTCTTCTACCTTTGGTGTTTTTTTAATCCAAGGGGGATGATTTTATTAGCATTAGTACCCCGATTCTATGCTTCCTTACATGAAGCATATATCATAGATGTGTGATTGAGTAGGTTGAGGGAGTATCACATTATGTGCTTTGTGTGATCCTACCATGGGTTATAATATAACATCTCATTATAAACAACAAACATAAGAACAATCCATCATCACCATATTTCTTGGACTCACAACTTTTCAATAGGATTTCACATAATCATGTTGATATGTAAAGGAGACTTAAAAAGAACCAGATGACATTTCTATAAGTGTTCTCAATACCATAATTCCAATTGAATATGATTCTGTATGATCAATGGAGGCTTTCCTGGGGTCCTTCATGAGATCTAGTTGAATCATTGGAGGGCCTTCACATTAAAAACATTGTAATTGTCTTTCATATAAGGGTCTAAAATTTTCATATTTTTATCCAATATTATTCAATACATTCCTATTTTGTGTTAATTATGGTGTTTCATGATTATTACTGTATCTCGTGATGACATGAAAGAATTGTCACAAATGGTCGCTCCTTTTTTTGAGGTGTGTCACATGATAAATGATGGATGTCGAAAAAACATGTGATCATTATCATGGATAGTCACCCATATTATCTATGGATATGAGGGTGAATCACCTGATTAAATGGGAACATATTATGGACTTATCATGATGAAGGTGACATACCCAAAGGCTTTCACGTGGCAGGGATGTCATGCCGCTAGGGATCTCGCCTAACCATTCATCTAATTAAGAAATTAATATGATACATTCATGTAAAAATAAATATAACTTCATTTGAATGGTGCTTCCAAAATTTTCAGATTTTATTTTAAAAGGTGATTTATAAGATTTTCAGTCATCTAGTGGTTGACATGTCGACTGGTTGGGGGATCTTTTCTGGTATCCTTCACATGCCTATCAACACTTCTCTAGACTCCTTCACAACAATAGGAGGGATTTTTAGGGGGTGATTCTAATTATAGGAATGATCACCAAAAAGAATTCGTGTGATCATTATTAGATAATGTAGAGTACAAGGTCTATCTGTGTGATGTTCCAAGATTCATGTGATTATGTTTCCTCCTAGGGGTTATTTGATTACCTAATCTTCATATAGAAATTCAAATTCTTTTTTTCTTTAAGAAAGAAAAAAATACCTATGATTCATGTATTTATTATATACTAAAATTTTGGATTATCTTTTATATGGTTTCAATAAATTACCCCCTTAGGAGTGAGGTCTAGAGGGATAAGGACTCAATTATGAGGAGAGTAATTGCTTTCCTGAGTCCTTGAGGCTTCTTTTGATTGGTGTCCAAAGAGGATTTTGGTCTTCTAGGTGACCTTTGGTATTGCATGGGGTGCCTTATAAATAAAGGAATGAGCTATCTACTCATTACTCTAGTGACTAAGACTTTTAGAGATCCTTTTTTCTCCACTCTCATGAACCTACTTCACAAGACCACTTTGCATGAATCATTTTGAAATACTGCTTCATGAGATTCGATTGTGTGATCCTTATATCTAATATATTTTTGTCTAAATTAATTAATTAATTAATATATGAATTAATCCAAAATAATATGGTTGAACTACGATATATTTATTGGATGAAGGGTCACCTTTCATGCTTTGCATGACCTAAAGGATTGTCACATGATCTCCAGATCAGTATGTGATTCACATGACCTTGATATGGTTCCGAGATCATATATTTTTTATTACATCACA
This sequence comes from Viscum album, assembly GCA_963277665.1. NCBI lineage: Eukaryota > Viridiplantae > Streptophyta > Magnoliopsida > Santalales > Viscaceae > Viscum > Viscum album. Next base: position 2,016,629,410 of record OY728147.1, on the reverse strand, counting down.
TGATCATGGAATTTTTCATGGGACACACTCATCATGAGTCCTTTGGTGGTTTATGTTATTGAAAATATTTATATGGGTCATACAATTTTTGTGAGGTTTCCCGGGCTATATACTTATTTTATTTCTTGATGAAGAAACCAATCCTTGATATATCCCTTATATATCAAGTCACTTCTTAAGGAAATATGACCTTCAATGGAAATGTTTTTAACCCAAAGTTTATAATATGACCTTTTTTTATTATGATTATATTTATATTACTAACTTTAGTGTGTATCATTTATATGCACATGAATGTGATGTCAATCTTGATGGATGTAGCTTGATATATGTGAATGGGATGAGGATTGGTACCCCTAGAGTGGTTAGTGGTTTTGGTAGCATGATCAGTACTTTAAGAAAAAGTTGATTGGAATGATTATAATCATGGCCCATTATGTATTATGCAAGTGAGCCTAGGATTGGTGAGATATTACTCATAGTTGTTTGGGTTTAGTTTTAAGCAAAGGTAAAACTATGTGTGAGTGCCTCCTGATGGATGAGATTTAAATTGAAAATGGAGACATTTATGTTCAATTTTGAGGGTAAAATTTTAATTCATATCTTATGGTTGAAACAAAAAAGTTGTTTTTAATAATATCCTATATTTGGGTGAGATAGTATTATTTTTTACAAAACTGAAATGGAGAGCCTAGTTGTTATATATGATCGGTTTTCCATATATAGAATGTGGTGTATACTAATTGGGATGATTTTTAATAAATCTCAATTGATGTGTGATTTGGTATGACATTCACATTAATTCATAGGATATGTAATGATGATATCTATAAACAGGTGATAGTTTTTTGATATCATTCATTAAATTAATGGCTTCATTAACAGGGACTTGTGTTCATTTCCATGAAGACTTATATGGGGTGTGGTACCTTGATATGTTCTTTTATATCAAAGTGGTGTATAATACTCATCAGCTTCCTACAATACTTAGAGCATGGTCATGGTAAGAAAATTGAATTTGGATAACTATCAAAACTATTTTATGATTAAGTATGTTTTAATTTTGTAAAGTTTTAAGTAACCCAATCTTGATTGGGAAATAAAAAAAGGATTTTGGATCTTGAGGTTATATCATGGATTTGTTGGAATTAATATTTTCTTTAGGGATGGTCAACTATGATTGAATAATAGAAAATTTTGAACTATGGTATGATTAGTGTGTTTAGAAATTATGTGATTATGATTTGAAATGAGGATAATGTATGCTCTATATAAAGTTGTGACATGAGTGTCACATGGTTTTGAGGGAGGAAATAGACCACCAGTTATACCAATTAAAACTAGATCTCATGGAAATAAATTAGTTATATTATACATGAAAATGTAGGTAATAAAACCTTGATAATGTATGATCCTAGATCAAGGATAATAGGGGGATTAATTAGGATATAATGAGTATAAATCATGAGTATTAAAATTTGATTGATGTAGGTATAAGAGAAAATTGGTTCTTGTTGATAAATGATTAGGTGAACTAATCATATAATATATAGATATTGCATCATTTTAGATGAATATTAAATATATAACATAATTATAAATTCCCCATAACTATATGGTTTAGTGTAATTTTAGAAAAGACACAATAACATCTTATTTCATAAATTATCTTAAATATATCCCACAATTCTCTTCATGTTATTACCCTTCAAGAAATATTATAATAAGAACCATCCATCAAAACCTAGGGAGGGAAAACATAATAAAGGGAGAGATGAGATTCTTAGTAAAAGTTAACATGGGAGATATCAATAAATGATCATATACAAGTATATCCTTAACATAAGGGAAGGATAAAATGTAATTATAAATAGAAAATAAAAACCCATAAATTAATTATCTTTAACCATGAGTAATGGAATGAGGTTTCTTTATAACCAAATAAAAAATACATAATAGTATAGAATCATAAATAATCAATCAAGATCCACAAGAAAGTATCATAGACATAGTAAATTTTTAGAAGAATATACTTATAACATTGTGAACATGTATAAATAGTGACATGTTCATGAATTAAGTTATGGATATGAAATTAGGTCCCCACATAAATTTATATACATAAAACATGGTCCATATATAAACTTATGGTCATGAAATAAGGTCCAAACAAAAAATTATGGAAATTAAACAAGGTCCCTTAATATAAGTGTGAACATAAAATATATTGATGTATAACATAGTTATCTCATGATTTATTCATCTTACCCAATGTCGTAGAGGAATATAATATACCCATACGTCATATAACTATAAAGACCCAACATTAAAAAACTACATAATATTGTGTATTTATAATGAAAGTCACTTTATTTCATTTTTAATGATCTTTTAGGTTTGTAGTTTTAGATATTTTGGTCATAAATATTACATAACAAACCTATACATTACATAATGTAAATATCAACTTGGTAACCATTTTCCCTATAATGTAAAACTTTTTAAATGAAACATGTTTTGTTTTCATTAAAATCTTTATAAAATTTAACATGACATATTATTTGTTCTTAATCAAACTTAAACTCCATGAAAAACATTCAAAAAATGGCATGAGAATGGAAATATCAGTAAGAGTCATAAAATTATGTAATTCTTTAGTCCAGTAAAAAACATGAAAACTAATAAAATATTTACCATTTTCATATTAAACTTTGATCATACAAAAATAAATCATATCCACATAGAGAAAAAACTCATTTGTTTTAAATAAAACCATTAATACCCATAGAAAAAATAGTAAAACCGATAAGAATCATATATCATTAAATTAATAACCCATATAAAAATAAATGGGCCCATTTAAAATCTATAGGATAAACCTCCTTAGTTAACTCCACCCTTTATTCATTTGAAGACATGGAACATTACTCAATACATTTGAGGGATATATCAGGCTCAACATTTTTATAATATGTATCATATCCACCAATAATAATCTATAATTATCAATTACCATGTCATGAATAAAATATTTTAATCTCACAAATTTTCATAAAAAAACCTTTAAAAACTCTATTGAACCCATATGCAAAATACATTTAGATATTGAAATATGCTTTCCTTTTAAAAAATAATTTTCAAAAAAGTTATTCTCAAAACAAAGGTAAATTATGTTTTTGTTTTAAGAAAAAAATGGAAGCTTATAAAGGAATAAAAACATCAAATATTGGTTATTGTAGATGGAAAATTCGTTGATTCCATGTATGTTAAAATAGAATATTCCCATTACCTTTTTAAAGAAAGTCAAAATGATTCATATAAAATATGTAAAAAGAGTCATTTTGGAAACTATTGAAATAAAGTAAAAATAAACATAATATTTCCATTAAAATAATTTTATTTACATATAAATATTTCTATAAAATAAATTTATGAATGTGGACATGTATGAAAATGATTTATAAAATAAATCTTTAATTTTATATAGAATGGGGTTTTAAGTTAAAGTATCCCTTACCCCGAGTCGAAATCATCACATAAATTAATTATCAACCAAACCAATAAAAAATGTCAATTATTTAGTTTTTGATAGCCTTTTAAACATTTATTATTCCTTTTATTATATCATTACAATGTTATATTCAAATTATTAATCAATTAATCTCACATTTTATGTTTTGATGGTATTTAACTCATGTGTCCAAAATGATATTGGTATGTTGACTATGAAAAAAGTGTTTATTTTTCCATGATATCTATAATAATAATAGAGAAATAATTTTCATTTTTTATATTAACTATAATTTTAATACAACCATGAAATTTGTTAATGAAAAATGAATTATGTTACAATTATAGAGACAGTATGCCGTACGTGCACATGAGTAATGTTTCTATTTTTCAAAAAACATGGGGGATAAAGGTAATTACTATTTTACATTTACAGAGTGGTAATTATATATTAAATATGAAATTATTTTATTAAATATAATTATATATACTATCAATGTGATATAGTTATGAAAAATGATTCACAATGATTCGTAGAGGTGGTAGTCCACACTTACTCATGAATGACATTTTCATTTTTCAATAGATTTAATGATAAAAAATAGATGATATATAATATATAAATGATTATAATTATGTCATTAATATCATATATATACACATTAAATCTATAAATATAATCATCATTTAGAGGTAGTTATGAAAAAATAATTACATTGTTTCATGAGGTGGTAGTCTGCCATATAGATGAATGCTGGTTTCATTTCTTATTTGACATAAGAGGAGATAGATAAAAGTTATGAAATTGAAATAATGAAATATTATTATATTTTATATAATGATTTTATTATATCACAATGAATATTAGAGTTTTTCTTTAGGTATAAGAAGAAATATCAGTAATAAATTTTTTAAACACTATACCTCTTTTTCATACATCCTCTTATGCTTTATACGTTAAGCCATATATAGTAATTATTATGAACAAAATAAGGAATTTAGGTTATGGGGATCGATTTTAGAAGGGTATTGTAGCTATAATTGAAAAAATGGCTTTTTTTCATGTTTATATTAGAGGATATATGATTTCTTTTTATAATCAGGGGAGAGGACACACTTGATATTTTTGAAAAGATAAAAATATAGTAATGACTTAATCAAGAAAAATGGATCAAAAAATGAACTATTTATAAATATAATTTTATATATTGTATAAATAAATCTATAAAAAGTATTCATAGAAGTTTTTATTTCATTTTATCCTTTATCACTTTTGTTTGACCCCTAGTAAACCTATTTTTACCACAACCGTGGTAACATATTTTTACTTTTTTTACTTTTAATTATGATTGAAAATTAAATTTTCTTTATTAAATAATATTAATTATTTATTTTAAAAATATTTAATCCATTTTATCAATTTAAATTCAAATTATTGTAATAATTTAATTTAATATGAAATCCAAAAAACACGTAGAAAGGCGGGTTTCAAAAAAAAAGTCTTCATATGTATAAAATGTTTTTATACCATAATTAAAGATAAAATTAATTAAAATGACCATGATTAGATTTTTAATAATACATATGATCTAATTTTACTTTGAAACCAATTTAAAAGAAAATTTAATTATCTAATCTATTGAAATTAAAATCCATTTCTCAATAAAAATAAATGTTTTTCGATATTGATTTGAAAAAATAAAACTTTTCATAAAATTATAAAAATAACTCTATGATACTTTTGACAAACAGATTTCAAAAACTATGTTCATTTTTACAAATTAATGTTATAAAATTTATAAAAAAATATTTTTATAAAAACTATATATTATATATAAATGAATTTAGTATGATGAAGCTTATTTCCATTTTCATTAAAAAATTACTTAGTATTATTAACATTAATATAAATATATAATATCTAATTCAAGAATATTAATAAGTAATGAATATAATTTTCTATTAAATTTATTTTGGATGTTACATCCCCTCTATTTAAAAAAAGTTTCCACACAATCTTATTCATTACTTAAAAATGGGGGGATATTTTTTCTTTGTAGCATTTTTAGATTCTCATGTTTCTTCTTTAACCATTTTTTTCACAAACATTAAGTTGATGAATTACCTTATCTAGAATATTTTTCCTACGTGCTTACAAACCTATACTATCTATTACTCATAAGAAAATTTTTATTTTAATTAAACTAATTCAGGTCTCAAAACATGATATACATCCGAAATATATTTTCTTAATAATGAAATATGAAATATGTCATTCAACTGAGATAAACTCACATGCAAGGCCATTGGTTGAAAAACTAATCCAACTTTTTCTAGGATTTTATATTGTCTAATGAACAATATAATTTCTTCCCTTTTTACCACAATAAATTCTATTTTACATGGAGATATTTTAAGAAAAAAATTATAACATAATTAGAAAGAAAGATCTTTTATCTAGTTATCCACATAACTTTTCTACCTATAGTGATCAATCCTCATATATTGTTAAATCATCTTCATCTTCTCATAAATTTATTTTACCAACTCTAGTATAAAAATCACATTTTTATCTACTTCATCCAAACAAGAGAGTGTTAACACTACAAAAAATGATAATTAACAATGTGTTTTTCCTTAGCGATGTTTTAAAACATCATCAATTCAATTACCAACATTTCTAAAAAATGTATCTAAATGATATGTTTCTAATTACTGACGTTTATAAAAATCTTTATTTAGAGACACCTAATTTATCAATGTTTTTGAGAAATCATTGTAAATAAAATGAAATATAAATTTAAAAAAAAAATTGATGTTTTCTAGAAATATTGGTAAATGATAAAAAATATAATACCCTCAACCAAAATTTTTAGAAAATGTTGGTAATTGTTTTTTAAATATATATATATTTTTATAAAAAAAATATAATACATGCCCCAGCCACTCCCCCCTACAGTTCCCAAAATGCCTCACCTGCATGCCCCACCCATAGCACTCGTTCTTCCCTCCCGCACACCTACTCCCCCACTACCTCACCAACAATCCCCCTACTGTACCTACTCCCCCTATATACCCCCTACATCCTCTGGACTCACCCCATATATGTTTATTATTATATATATATATGTATACATTTTATGTATATTATATGTTTATATTAATGTATATATATATGTCTCTCTCTGTGTGTGTGTGTTTTATTATATATGTGTAGGTGTGTGTGCGCACGCGCGCGTGTCCGTCCGTGCGTGTGTGTGTGTGTGTGTATATATATATAATTAGTCTCATTTTAAAACGTACAAATGTCACTAAAATAGTCATGTTTTCTTAAAAACGTGAATATATTTAAAATACATAATTGAATTATGTTTTGTATAAATATATATAGGTACGTTTCAGTATTTAAATTTTAATATTATATATATATTATATTAATATACATATAATAATATATACATGTTTAAATTATATAATTTTATTATGTGTTTATTTATATATATGGTTATATTATATATTATATATTATATATTTATATATGTTTATTATATATATATGTTTATATTTTATGTTTTTATATTATAAATAAATAAATAAATAAATAAATATTATATTATATATATAGATATATATGTTTATATCATATATACATGTGTTTATATTATATATATGAATATATTATATGATTATATTAATATATATATATATATGTGTGTGTAAATATATATCTGTATGTATAAATATATAAAATTATAATTATATATATATGTAATTAGCCTCATTTTAAAACACTAGTAAAAATGCAACGAAAATATCCACATTTTCATTAAAATGTGACTAAATTTAAAATATATATGTGTCTTGATATATATATATATACTTATATACAAATATATATGTGTACATGCACTAGTGCAGAAAATGTTTTTTACGTCGGTTATTTTTCATTTTTTTACTTCGGTTTTTAGCCGACGTTAATACGGATGACGTAATAAATATTGTTTTTTACGTAGGTTATTTAAAAACTGACGTAAAAAACAAAACATCACGGTTTTTATCATGTCAGTTATTAATTAACCAACATGCAAAAACCAAAGGGGGAGGGTTTATCACGTCGGTTATTAATTAACTGACGTGATAAACCTGTACAGGGGTGTTTATCACGTTAGTTATGTAATAACCGACGTGATAAACTGGGGGGGGGGGGTTATCACGTTGGGTATTATATAACCGACGTGATAAACCCTTTCCCAGGCCTTTTATCAAGTCAGTTATTTAATAACTGACGTGATATACCCCTGGGAAATGGTTTATCACGTGGGCTATATAATAACTGACGCGATAAACCAGTCCAGGGGGGTTTTATCTTGTCGGTTATTAAATAACCAACATGATAAACCCTTCCCCATTCCATTATCATGTCGGTTATAAAATAACCAACATGGAAGACCAATTTTTTTTAAATGGAATACAGTCCTCTGCTCTCCCTAGAAACAACCATAAACCAAATCAAGAATTTGTACCACAAAAACATAAGTAGACCAAAACAAGAACCAAATCAAAATTAAGCATTTACATTGATAAAATTTAAAACTTACCCCATCGGACAACCCCAACCACCCCCTGAACAACCCCCCCCCCCCCTCACCCCACTAGACAGCCCCCACCACACCCCTGGACTGCCCCCCGACCCCCTGGACAACCCCAAACACCCCGAAACAACCCCCACCCTCATCTATACCCCCACACCCTGGACAACACTCCCACACCCCTCGACAACCCTCCCCCCCCTCACCCCACTGGACAGCCCCCACCACACCCCTGGACTACCCCCCGACCCCTGTATAACCCCAAACACCCCTGTACAACCCCCCATCCTCATGTATAACCCAACCCCCTGGACAACACTCCCACACCCCTGGACAACCCTCCCACACCCCTGGAACAGACCAAGAAGTTACCAAAAACAAACCAGAACCCCCTCACCCCACTGTACTGCTCCCACCCCACCTCTGGACACCCCCCACACCGCTGGACATCACCACTACCCCCTAGACATCCCCCAACCTCCTATATAACCCCACCCCCTTAACAGCACTCCCACACCCCTGGACAGCCCTCCCACACCCCTGAAACAGACCAAAAAGTTACCAAAAATAGACCAGAACCCCCTCAAACCACTGGACATCCCCCACCACACCCTTAGACACCCCCACCCCCTGGACAGTACTCCCACACCCCTAGACAACCCTCCCACACCCCTGAAACCAACCAAAAAGTTACCAAAAACAAACCAGAACCCCCTCACCGCACTGGACTTTCCCCACCACACCCCTAGACACACCCACACCCCTAGACATCAACACAACCCTCTGGACATCCCCCCACCCCCTGGACAACACTCCTACACCCCTGGGCAGCCCTCCCACACCCCTGAAACAGACCAAAAAGTTACCAAAAATTGACGAGAACCCCCTCAACCCACTGGAAAACCCCTAACACACCCCTAGACACCCCCACACCCTTGGACATCACCACCACCCCTAGACATCCCCCAACCTTCTTTATACCCCCACCCCCTGGACAGAACTCCCACACCCATGGATAACCCTCCTACACCCCTGAAACAGACCAAAAAGTTACCAAAAACAGACCAGAACCCCCTCAACCCACTGGACAGCCTCCACCACACCCCTAGACACCCCACTACACCCCTGGACACCCCCACACCCCTGGAAACCCCCCACCCCCTGGAAAGTCCCCAACACCCCTGGAAAACCCTCACTCCCTGGACACCCCCACCCCTGGACTTCCCCACCACCCCTAGACATCCCCCACACCACTGTACACCCCCTACACCCCTGGACTTTCCCCCACCCCCTGGACAACCCCAAACAACCCTGGACAACCCCCTACCCTCCTGGACTACCCCACCACCCCCTGGATAGCCCCCCTCACCCCACTGGACAACCCCCACCACAACCCTAGACACCCCCACACCCCGGTACTGGCCCCTAACACCCTGAAAAGCCCCACACACCCCTGGACATCCCCACTACCCCTTGGATAGCCCCCCAACACCCTTGGAAAACCTCCCCACACCCCTAGAATTCCCCCACCCTCCTGGACACCCACTGGACACCCTCCCACCCTCCTCGACACCCTCCTGGACACCCCCTCGGGGGGCACGCTGTTGGAAGGTACTCATCACTCTCACATGAAAAGCTTGATCCCTCAAAATGTTTCACATGTGGGAGTGATGAATACCTTCTAGCAGCGTTCATCCCCCCCAAGGGATGGTGGCGCCTCCTCTCCCACCCCCTGGACTACCCCCCATCCCCATAGACACCCTGGAGCCCTTCCACCCCACTGGATAACCCCCCACCCCCACTAGATAGCCCTCCCACACCCTTGGAAACCCCCCTCACCCCACAGGACACCCCTGCACCCATGGACACTCCCTGGACAGCCTCCCACTCCCCTGGATAGCCCTTCCACCCTTCTGGAAATGCTCCCACCCCCTAAAATTCCCCTCCACTCTTATGGACACCCAGGACCCCCCCCCCCCCCCCCCACCGGAAAACCCTCCCACACCCCTAGACACCCCCACCCCACTAAACACCTTGTCACACCCTTGGAACCCCTCCCCCCAGACCAGAATCCATACCAAAAAAAACCATCATAAGTAGACCAACACAAGAAGAAGAGCAAAATTAAACATTCACATTTATAACATTCAAAACTTACACTTTCAAATTAAAAAAAAACTAAATCCAATCTAAACGACTACCAAATACACAATTACAACAAAAATATTCAAAATTACATTTTACACTAAAAAAACTAAAATTCAATCAAACCTGTAATATAATTTGACCACTCCACTTGTTAGTTTTTGATGTCTTGAGCAGTATAGGGTTGAGGGTCATCAAAGAGCTACAAATGAAAAGAATTGTAGTTAATGTGTATAATGAATAAATCAAATTGAAATATTGTAGAAAATATTAAAAGGAAATATTACCAGGTCAAAGTTCACAACTATCCCAATTGTTTTTATTTCAAACATAAATCTTAATATATAATGTCTGCATTCGATGATGGATTATTTTTCATGAATATTCTGTTTGAATGAGTGTAAATTCAATATATTATTTTTATGTAATAAATCAAAAAGTACAAATTATAAATGTATATTTACCTTCACTTTTACATATTTGATCTTTGCACTCCTTTTCTTTTTATTTTTTAAAAAGTAGACCCATGCACTGTTAAAAAATAATACGAATGGGGTAAATTTAAAATTAATTATAATATATAAAAATATTGAGAAATAGAAACTTACTTTTCCAATATATTCTTAAAACTTTCCCAAACATCATCATGGACAGAGCATATCCAATAAATTGTTTTCTCCCTTGGGAAAAAAACCCCTAAGATCCAATGATAACTGATAAAAGAGAATTTAAGGTTAGTGTTTTTTTATCTTAAAAGATAATGAACCCTTTGAGAGAGATGTGTTTCATACCTCTCACAAAAAGGCATCATCCAACATTGTGTGACTATATTCTATTCAAGTAATTAAAAAATATAAAGCATTCTTTGTTCCTCATCCAATGCACATACTTCAGGGGAAATCAATTGCAGTTCCATGAATCCATATACATCTGTCATATCATTCCTCTCACAAATGTTATAATGATACCTAATACAAAACAGACATAAGTATACATTTTTAATAAATATAACGCAGGAAAAAGGTGTTAAGACTTACATGGAAAAAAATTCACCACGTTGATTCCCAACTTATCTCTAGTAACAAGCTCCATGATATCAGTTTTCATAATCCTCACAGTTATTTCACATCCACAAACATGAGCTTCCATTGTAAACTCCCAATGACCCCCCAAAAAATTTGAATATCTTGACAATCTGTCAAGAATACTAGAATCTGTATCTGATGTCATAGCCATTTGTATTTGTTGCTGTCTATACAGTATTTCATTACCTTTGAAGTATTCCAATAAAATTAAATAGAAAAATATATTAGTTTTCAAATGATAAAACAAATTTAATAAAAAAAATAAAATAAAAGATATAAAATTCATATCTCTATTGTAATTAGTCGAAGAAGTCTAGATGTCCAAATTAAAAAATGGTTGATACTATGTCCAAATATCATCACCTCATCTATAGGTAATGGTACTCAAGCTGATCTATCTATAATATCCTGTATAGTGACCCTCTGATTCTCTACCTCTAATTTTTGATGATGAACTGTATCTCCTATATAATACACCAACCCATATGCAACTATATGATGTTGAGAATCATCAACATACAACTCTCAATAAGTAGGAAGATGCAGTGGAGGAGTGGGATAAAAAATGGGGTCCTAAGGTTGAGGTGGGGGAGTGGGAGCTACTGGAGGAGGTGGAGGATAAATAATGGGGTCTGCAGGGGGAGGTGGAGGAGTGGGAGCTGCAGTCTGAAATTGTCTTTGCATGTCTACAAATATAGACTATATCGACGATCTAGTATTTTCTTCCATCGTCGAATTGATATTATGAACTTCAGCGTCCAAGAATTCTATTTTTTTTATAAACACCCACATTGTTAGAAGTTGAAGAATGTGTCAACACTTTTCTTACCGATACACCTGCCAGATATCCTCTTACACAACTAGGATGTTTGGGCTTTCCCAATGCTATAGATAAAATATCTTGCCTCCAAGTAGCTCTAAATTCCCCCTGTGAGCTCTGCTCATCAAGATTGTCTTGTATTAATTAATTGAATATTTCTGTAATGATTGAAATTATATGAATAAAATAGTTAACTTAAATAAATAAAATAGATATCTTACAATCCTCTTATCTAAGATTCTTGATTCTTTCGAAATATATTTCCCTTTTTTGCCCATCTGATCTCTCTTCCATTTTTTATGTCTATATGGATGGGATGGAGGGGCCACCTATCCAAAGCTTGAAGACTCAGCTCTTAGTTTTTGAAAATTTTCTGCCATCATTTTTTCTTCCAAAAATGCATACCCTCCCTGAGATAAACTATGAGGGTATACATTTTTAGATTAGATCTCATGACGAGATTTCCTTCTTTGCTGTAAATTAAGAATAAGAAATAATTAACAAAACATTAATAAGATCATTTATATAAGAAAGATTATAAATTTTTACATTACCTTTACCAAAAATGACTCCTTTATTCTACTTTCAAAAAACTATCTTCATGTGTCTTCATTTATAAAAGGATATATATGACATGGATTGTCATGAATCCTATGACCAAAAATGAAATCATATGAGAGGGTTGATTTTAAATCCCTCCATATCCTGGTAGCCATCGATAAGCATTTCTTCCTGACTCTTCTAGTGTTAGAAATATCAAATGTCATCTGATAAAGAAGAGGTTAAACATATTATATATACTAGAAACATTTAAAGAATAGTCAAACAATAGAAAAAGATCTTACCAAAATCATCTCCCACAACTGAGAGATTATCGCTTTATCCACACTTCTCCAGTCATCATACAAATTGCTTACTTTTCTCTTAGCCTAAGTTGATACAAAACTCTTTAAATATTTTGCATTTGGACCTCTAGTAATATCATCATCATCAAAATCAATGAGTATCCTCTAATCCTGCATACCGGAAAGTGCTAATTTTGGTAAATGTGGGCACCCATGTTTACCAACTCTTGAAATCTTTGTCGTAATAGGAGCACAAGAGGAAGATTGGGGAACATCAATAGGATCATGTGAATGCTCCTTCCCAGAGGTATGACCAATATGCTCATCTCCATAATCTTGTGGTTGATCAACTGAATGATATGTCATTATCCTTTAAATAAAAAAACAAACATTAGTTCACAAATATAAAAATTCAAATATTTTAATACTAATATAATCAGAAAATAGAAAATTGTACTAAGTTGCGTAATAGTAAACAATGTTAATATGGTAAGCATGTTAAACAATGGTAAAGATGGTAAAGATGGTCAAGATGGTAAACATGGAAAACATGGTAAACTTGATAAACCTGGAAAACATGGTAAAGTAATTGTCACTAAACAAAAATAATAGATATATAATTCATGTAATGGTAAACAAGATAAAGTAAACTAAACAAGCTTAAAACAAACAAAAACTTATACTTATTTTGTTTTAATACATGTTTTAATAAAGAAAAAACTTACAGTATCTAACATTTTATGAAAAAAATAAATGAAAACAATAAATAAACATATGTTACCTATAATTTTAGGAATATACAAATATATTTTTTTCCCAAATTTCTTCATCATGATTGTTCCTTATGGCACAAACCATGTCTTCAACATGCTCATCATTATGTTCTGTTAATCTTTCCATGGAAGTAGGGATCTCACATAAATCAGCATCTTCATCAAGTTCATCCTCACCAACATATTATTTTTTCCCTTGTAAAACAACAACCCACTGAATATCTGATTGATCTGCTATATATAAAATTTCTTTTTCATGTGTTTCCATTATAAAAGAATCAACTGTGCCTCCCAATCTATTCATATTAACAAGTGTCATTCCAAATTCATCGTGTCTGACCCTGTTGTTACCGATAAAAAATTTACAATTAAAAATAGTAACATTAATTTTAAAGTAATCAACCTCCCATATGTCCTCAATCACTCTATAATATACACTTAATACAGAAATTGGTTTTTTGTCCTTATCACTCGAAAAATGCATTGCTTCTGCAAACACCAATACACCACTATTCTGAACTGCACTTCTGTTTACCTGAGATTTCGTATGAAATGTATAGCCATTAATGTCATAACCGGACCATGTTATCACATTTAAACATGGACCACCCACTATCCATTTTAATGTCTCTGATACATCTTATCTTCCAAGCAAGGTATTTTTAAACCATGACAAAAAAAATTGTTGTGCTCATTCAAAATCTACATTTATTTCTTCTTTTGATGACATTATTTCAACTCATTAATATGCAATGTGATATATGGTTGAGCATCAGCTATGTTATTCAAGATGTATGATTCTAACTTCTTCATCTGTTCAGCTGACAATGATTGGACTTTCAAGCCACGGATCCCATTTCCCTCATTATTAACTCGTTCATGGTGAGATGGAGGCAAACCTATGTGCTTCGTCACAGCCAAGTAGCTCATACAAAACTTTTCAACCTCCTCAGAAATATACTTTTCAATAATGGAGGATTCAGGTCAATATGGATTCTTAACATACCCCTTAAATATTTTCATATACCTTTCAAAATGATGCATCCAACAAATATATACAGGTCCACAAAGCTTTATTTCTCGAACCAGATGAATCATTAAATGCACCATTATATCAAAAAAAGTTGGATGAAAATAAATTTCCAATTGACAAAGTATAAAAATTGCATCCTTTTCCAAAAATGTCCAAAGAATTCACATCAATCGCCTTATTACAAATTGAATTGAAAAAATAACACAACTTCATTATAGTCTTTCTGACACGGATGGGAAATATTCCATACAATGCAACTGGTAGAATTTGTTTCATCATGATGTGACAATCATGTGATTTCATATCTATCAACTTCAAGTCCTTCAATGAGAATTTTTTTACATCTGAAGAATAACCTTGAGGCACTTTGATATCATGAAGACACTGACAAAATCTAATTTTCTCCCTCTCAATAATGTATGACAAGCCAGGGGAAGAAATGTTCATCTTCCTTTAGGAGTGGGAGCTAAATCCAAACGTATTCCCATTGATAGTAAGTCTAATCTTGCATTCAAACCATATTTTTTTCTTTCCTTTAATATATAACAATGTTCCAACAAAAAAATCACATATATTATTCTCCACGTGGATAACATCAATATTATGTTTAACTTCATGATATCTCTAATATGGTGGCTCAAAAAATATTGACCTTTTCTTCCAAATATGTCTATCATTACCATATTTCTGTTTTTTCCCAATGTCACATCAAGGGTTTTCACCCTCTCAAAATACAGATCAGGGGATAAAGGTTTTGGAGCAATATCAAATTCTTGTGAGCCATTGAATGCCTTTTTTTAGTCTTCTATAAGAGTGATCCATTGGAAAAAACATTCGATGACCCATGTATACTATTTTCCTCCCATGATGAAATTGACAATATGACGTCTGTTGTTAGCAAATTGGACCTACTTTATGCCCTTTAACACTGTATCCAGACAAATTTCCATATGCTGGGAAGTCATTTATAGTAAAGAAATGCACTACATGTAGTTGAAAATATTCCATTTTATAAGAATCATACACCCTAATACCATCAACCCATAAAAGTTTCAAATCATCAATCAACGGTGAAAAGTAAACATCAATATCTTTGTCGGGTTGCTTTGGACTAGAGATCATTATACTCAACATGACATATTTTTGATTCATACAAACCTCAAGAGAGAGGTTGTAAATTACCAATAAAATAGTCCATGAACTATGTGTGCTACTGAGGGTTCGGTATGGAACCATTCCATCTGTGCACAACCCTAGTCTGAGATTTCTAATTCCATTTCCAAATGTAGAATACTGCTCATCAATTTTCTTCCATTGTGGACAATCAGCTGGATGACGTATTTTTCCATCACATAACCACTCATCAACATGCCATATTAACCTTTTCTCATCATGTGAATTATCAAATAATTGTTTGAAATGACGAATTATAGGAAGATTCCAAAATACCTTTGAAGGGATCTTTGTAATCTCTACATTAGCCTCTGATTTTTCTTTCACCTTATACCGTGATGTCCCACATTTGGGACACTCTGACAGAAATTTATATTCATTCCTATATATAATACAGTTATTCGGACAGACATGTATTTTCTTGTATCCCAATCCCATCGAGCATAATATTTTCTTGGCCTTATAATGTGAATCTGGAAGATCATTATGTTTTGGAAGAATGTCTTTCATCAATTGTAGCAGCTCTGTAAAACTTCTGTCACTCCATCCGTGTTTCGCCATAAGTTTTATCAATCTTAACACCACTGAAAAAACCATAAAATATATTCAGCCATGATATATTGGTTTTTCAGCATCACCATATAGACACGCAACTATCAGTTCTATCTCAATTTGTTCTGCAGCAATATCGCGAATCATTTCTTCAATTCCATCAGAGTTACCATCTTGCGAATCATCATCATCAGGGACATTCCGTACGGTTTCACCATGCCAAATCCAAGGGCTGTATCTTGGATTAAAACCATGAAAAATCATATGATCTTTTATCTCTATACTTTTCAACTTCTTCATATTGAAACATTTTAGGCATGGAGAGAAAAAAAAACTTCACTACTTGGAACACTTCGTTTAGCAAATTCCAAAAAGGTATCAACACCTTCCTCATATTCATTGCTCATTCAAGTGCCGTAATCCAATTTCAATTCATTATTACCTATAACAAATATCAAAATTATATATCTTTTTATGATAATACAAATATATGTTTATATGAAAAAAATCATAATTTGAATGTAAAACAATTTTGAAATATGAAACAAATATATGCGTATTTAAAAAAATATGATTGAATATGATTGTAAAAAGAAAATATAGTTAGATATAATAGTTTTAAATTACATTGAATCAAAGAAAACCCTGGGGCAGCCAACGGTTGATAGAAAATTGGAGAAAATGGAGTAAACCTGAGAATCAAATCAAATTTAAAATAAAAACTCAGATGGAGAAAATCACAATGTAAATCCAATCATCACAACACAACGGGGTCAGGATAACTACGCATATTTGAAAACCACGACTTGGTCTCCCCTATAACCCATAATTTTCTCATAGTCGATGACTTATCAAAATATATATAACCAAATAGAATCATATTGAAACACTAATATCCATGAAACAATATAATCATCATATCATAATCTTAGAAACCACGATGCAGTAGTCAATCCCAGCTGACACTTATCCCCCACCCCCTTGGACAACCCCTGGACACCACCACCCCCATGGACAGCCCCTCCACCCCCTGGACACCACCGCCACCCCCTTGGACACCCCTTGGACACCACCACACACTTGGACAACCCCCACCCATCCTGGACACCCCTACCCCTTCTGGACACCACGAACCACCTCCTACCCCCTTGGAAAACCCCCTAGACACCACCCAACACTCTGGATGGACAAGCCCCCAACCCCTTGAACAGCCCCCAACCCCTTAGACACCCCCACCCCCTTGGACCCCCCCCCCCCCACACACCCCTGGATTACCACCACCCCAACTCCATGGACACCCTGGACACCCCCCAACCCTTTGGACAGCCCCCCAAACCCTCTGAACACCACCCCTACCCCCTTGGACACCCCCTGGACACCCCCGACCCCTTGGAAAGCACCCCCACCCCTCTGGACAGCACCCCACCCCTCTAGACAGCACCCCCACCCCTCCTGGACACCACCCCCACCCCCTACCCCCTTGGACACCCCCTGGACACCCCCAACCCTCTAGATAGCCCCCAACCCTCTAGACAGCCCCCACCCCCTAGAGAGCCCCCACCCCTCTAGAAAGCACCCCCACCCCTCCGGGACACCACCACCACTCCTACCCCCATGGACACCCCCCTGGACACCCCCAACCCTCTGGACAGGCCCCCACCCCCTTGGATATCCCCCCCCCACACACACACACCCCTGGACCGCCCCTGCCCCCACCTCCTTGGACACCCAAGACACCCCAACCCTCTGGACAGCCCCCTGAACCCTCTGAACACCACCCCCACCCCCTTGGACACCCCCTGGACACCACCACCCCCTTGGATATCCCCCCAACCCTCTGGACAGCCCCCACCCCTGGACATCCCCCACCCCTCTAGACAGCACCCCACCCCTCCTGGACACCACCCCTACCCCTACCCCCTTGGACACCCCCAACCATCTGGACAACCCCCACCCTCCGGACAACCCCCCAAACCCTCTGGATAGGCCCCCACCCCTTGGAAAGCCCCCACCCACCCACCCCCTTGGACAACCCCCACCCCTTTCGACACCCCACCCGCTTGGACCCCCCCCCCCCCACACCCTTGGACTTCCCCCACCCCCTTCGACACCCACAACCCCCCTTGGACCCCCCCACACACCCCTGGACTACCCCCCCACCTCCATGGACACCTTGGATAGCCCCAAACCCTCTAGACAACCCCCAACCCCCTGGACAACCACCAACCCTCTTAACAGCCCCCCAGAACCATGATATTTTAACCTCAAGTTACTAGTTTTGGCATATCTAGGGATTTTAACCTCAAGCAACTAGTTTTAGTATCATGCCATTATTTAAAATGAGAACCATGAACTATATCTACTACTAGTCTAAAATGATCTATTGTGAAATGAATCAGGTTTTAATAGCATATGAAGACTTATAATAGTCCACAAAAATAAGCGAAGTAAATAGATTATGGAGCAACAAAAAGTGATACCCAAAATAGAAACAACCAAGGATCCAAAACAAACATTCCACCATGAAAACCATATATACTTATAAAATAAATCAAACTGGTACATGGAATGGGTGTATCACAATGGTTTACATATAAATTTTAGTAATATAGGTGAATGAGATCATTAGTTGTCAATGACAACAAAAATTACCATCAATGTCGGGCATCCGTGAAACAAAAACAAACGAAGTAGAAGTAGGTGAGGCTTACATGAATATTGCAAGTCAATATAACATATTTTGTGATAATAAATAAGATGATGATGGAAAAACGAGGTAAGAGGGTTCGAAATTGAAGAATATTAACTATTTTAAACAAAAAAAATCACAAAACGTAAATATAGACTATCCAAAAAAACAAACGAAATAAAGTTGTGGGAGGCTTACCTGAGTGTTGTGAGTGGAGATGATAGTTCCAAGGAGAGTAAAGATTATAAACGATGATGGAAAAATGAGTTTAATGAAATGATATTGAAGAGTTGATTAGGGTTTTCCATGTGGGAGAGACGAGTCGCCGGTCTGTTGATCGAAAAATCATAAATTACAATCCATGGGGCGTGTTAGTTTTTAAAATGTTTTATAACATCGGTTATTTATTAACTGACATTATAAAATATTTTTATTACATTTATAACGTCGGTTATGATAATAACCGACATTATAAATGTATCAGGTACCACATTTTTTATGTTGGTTATTTTATAATCGACGTTAAAAAATCCTCGTGTTTGTTTTTTCATCGATTATTCTATAACTGACATTAAAAACACATCAGAAACAACAGTTTTGACATTTTTTATTTTATAACCGACGAAAAAACTTTTGGGTGTTGGTTTTTTACATTGGTTATAATATAACCAACATTAAAAAATCAGCGGGTTTGGTTTTTTACATTGGTTATTTGATAATCGACATCAAAAATGCCAAAGATGTTGCCTTTTTTATGTCGGTTATCAAATAACCAACATAAAAAATTTACTCTCCATATTTTTTATGTCGGTTATAAAATAATTGATGTAAAAAAACACATATCACAGATTTTCACCTCGGTTATATATAACCGACGTCAAAAATGGTGATGTGAAATATGTTTTCTACACTAGTGATGTATGTTTTTGTGTATATAAATATGTGTGTGTGTGTGTGTTAATATGAATGTGTGTGTTTTTATATATTAATATAAATATATATTTACATCAATGTAAGAAAATGAACTATATATATATATATTTATTTAGCAACATTGCTGGAAAAAATGTCTCTAATTTAGCAATGTTTTCTTTAAAATTGAGCTAAATTAGTGATGATTCAAAAAAAATACATATAATTAGTGATGTTTTTTCAGAAAAAATGGATAATTTTGTGGATTTTTTAAGGAAGCATCACTAATATTGCAATGTTTTTTTTGAAACATCACTAATTTGGAAATTTGTTTTACAAAATTTCATTAATTTGGTGATATGTTTTCTATAAATGTTGTTAATTTGGCATCATTTTTCTGGAAAGATTGGTAATTTGGTTACATTTATCAAGAATGGTTGCTAATTTGGAAACTTTTTTCCTGAAATGTCACAAATTTGGCGACATTTTTTAGCAAATGTCACAAATTTGGTGATTTTTTCAAGAAATATCCATAATTTGGTGAATTTTTGTAACGAAATGTCTCTAATTTCATAGTTTTTCATGAAACCTCACTAATTTAGTGGTGTTTTTAGGGAATTTCACTAAATTAGTAACATTTTTCATGAAACATCTCTAAATTAGGAATGTTTTTAGGAAACATTGCCAAATTTATAAATTAGATTTTTTTATAAAAAACATCACTTACAAAACATTGTTAAATTACAGTTTTTTCTATAGTGTCAAAACTGCTTTCTATATAATGGCATGATAGGTTCCATCTGTATACTGAAATGAAAATTATTATTATAAGAAAAATCAAATAATAAATAATATTGATCCCAAAATATCTAGTAATACATTTAATAGGCTCAAAGAATATCCACTAAAGTATAAATCTCTAGCTCCAACTACCCATCTGATTATGTATGAAATGCTATACTAAAATTTAATTCAGTACCCAATGACTTATGATATTTGTTCTAGAAATTAGATTTTAATCTAGGATAATGATCAAATTCAATGGAAATAGGAATTCAATGTATCTCGATTATCTCCTTGATATATAGTCATGAAATATGGTATAAAGATATATCATTTTTAATAGGAATGAAATGTGTAGATTTATTCAATTGATAAATAATAACCCTAATTTCATTATTACCTAAATATGTCTTTGACAATACAACTATGAAAACCATGGATATATTTTCCCATTTTCACTCTGACATTAGAAAAGGTTAAATCATCCCTTTCAATAATCATCATTTATATTTAACCTATTTACAAATCAAACATATCATGGTAAAATATGAAATATATTTCTTCATTAAATCCCAATATTAATACTCCTTAAGGTCTCTATAAATTTTAGTACCACATAGATTAATATGAAATAGAGATCTGTGAGCTTCACAAAATTTATTTTCTTTTAAGTAGGAGACAACTGGCATAGAAAATAATTTTTTCAATCTAAAAATACAATCCTAATCCGTGATAAATTCTTAAAACAAACCTTTATTTACCAATTCTAATTCTTAAAAATAATTGTCTTGCTTCTATGATTTCATAATTCAATCTGATAAAGAAGAATGTCCTAAAAACTAAAATAAAATAGATGAATTTATTTTATTTTAGGAAATCATTTTTTAAATAGTTTACCAATGTATCATGTTCCAAATATAGCATGGTTAATGATGAAATATCAATTCCACTTAAAGCATCTATAGCTTTATTTTCTTTTATATATGGTAGTGAATAATTTAAACATAATCCTTTGTCAGGGGTAACTATCTTCCCTTCCTCATTATCAACTCTTTCTATGTGAATATACACTTCAATAATTTATGATCAGTTTATATTTCACACCACAATCTATATAAATGATTCTATTAAATTTTTAAATCAAAATCAAGGATACTAGTGTCAGATCTTGTTTAGTATAATTTAACCCATGAGGTTTTTGTTGACGTAAAACATAAGAAATTACCAAATATTTATTCAATATAACACGACCAAGTCCCTTAAAATAAAAATCATTGAAGATGGAAAATTCTCCAATTATATGGGCATAGAAAAAACGAAATCATTAACATTATTGTTTTTAGTCATAATAAACAATCATAACACTCTTCAAACATATGAATTTAACTCTTTTTTTAGTTAACTTAGTTAGTAGGTTTGATAGTGGAGAAATGTTTTAAATAATATATTATTATTATATTACTAATCCATGAAAACTATAAATATATATATGTAATTTTTAGATCTTTTTAGTTATTTAAATTTTTTAGTTTTAGTAGGTTCACTAGTAATTTAATCATTATAAATAATATACATGATAAAAGAAATATGATACAACCAAAATTTATATTTACTTAATTTCCCATATATATATATATTCTTGTAGGGTTTGTAAAAAAATACTTAGGTGATTTTCATGATCCTCATGACTCTCAGTATATAAAAATATAGCATCGTCACACAAAACCAAAAAATTCTAAATGTTCATGAAAAACTCTTTTAATAAGATCCTTGAATACATCTAGTACTTTAGATACATAAAATGGAATAACGACAAAATCATAATGCCCATATCTAGTTCGATATGCCATATTCAAAAAAAATTCCTCATTAATCTTTAAATAATTTTATTCTAACTTGATATTAATATTTTCAAAATACTATACTCCCTAGATCTAATCAAATATATCATCGAAATGAGACAAAGGATACTTGATCTTAATAGTTATGTTATTCCAGGGTCTATAATAAATAAAAAGTATCATTAATCTATGATTATTTTTGGAAAATATAATTTTATGACCCCATGGTGATGTACTAGGATTAACGATACCTTCATATATCAACTCCAAAAACTGATTTTTCAATTCCAAAATATCTTCTTGATCAATTTGATAAAAGTGGTTTGAAATTGGATTAACATCAAATCTTACGTTAATAAAAAACATAACCTTCTAATTAATAATATCAATAATATAATAATTAAGAAATATGTCCATATATCAAGTTAGAACTAGAAAATCACTAATAATAAAAATTTATTTATTTTTAACTATTTTAGTGATGTATCTTTCACTTCCCTCTATAATCAATTTATCAGTATCTTGATATGTTATCAAAGGTATGCGATCATTGAATATAATGTTATTTGATATAAAATATATTATAGAAACATAAAATAAAATCCAATCCATACCTAGAATAATATTAAAATCTAATATGGGTAGTTTTACATGATTTTATGTAAAAAATAATTGAATTATAATAATAAAAATATTTCTATAAATCATTCCACCTTTAATACTTCTACTATGAGTTTTAAGAAAAAGTTATATAATCTTTTCATGAGGTAATATTTTTATTCTGCATATAAATTCATCATAACAGAAGGAATGTAAAGATCTATAGGCAAACGTGGAATCAACATAATTTGAATAAATAAACCACTTATATTTTTCCACTTCATTAGATATTCCAACTTCAACCAGAGAGTAGAAAAATATTTCGACTCACATTTTTTTTATTTCAATCTTGATCTTTTCCACACTGAGTAACTATATTCAAAAACATGTTATCATACTTGTATTAGCCTTGTGTTTGTTGTATGTGATCCCTGTTTAAACTTTTTTATTCTTATGAAGTGGTTAGGAAAGGTTTGGGAGAGTCTGGAGGCCTTTTTAAGGATGCACGATTTGATCATGGTTAGGGGAAACCATGTGAGAATCCCAGGTGATCGTGTGATATGCCACTATTTGGATAGTAGCATCCACATGGTTATCAAAAGGTTTTTGTAACACCCCAAGATTTCATAGTACAAAAGTTCTTCAAAGTAATTTAACAACTTACACTACACACAACATCGAGTTCAAGCGCACCACGACTTACCAAACTAGCCGTTGAAAAGCAGTTATGAATAGTATTAATAGATTTTTGAAATTTATATAACCATTATAATTTTAGAATCCATATTATGAGTTTATTAGACATAATGTAAGGTCAAATTCATTTTTCTTCAGATAAAAGAAGTATTTTTCAAAAAATGAAATTTTTCTGCCTTTTAGTAGAAAACCCTTTTTAAATCCAATATTTGAAACTTTTATATATTAAATTTGAAAAAATAAACTTCTTCTTTGGGATCGGGACATAAGAATTTAGTTTCAATAAATTTCTAGTGTTTTTATGATAAATTTCATATTTGGGTGAATAGTGAAAAATAATATATTTTAACTGAAAACAACTTTTTTAATCAAAGTAATTTATAGTGTTCAACTATAAATATGAATGGTTTGGATGTATAATTATATTATATTTTTACCATTTAATCCAATGTCAGTCATTGGAAGTAATTTCACTTTGAGATTGGACATAAACAAATGTCAATATTTTGGTAGTTATTATTTCATAAAAATACGCTTTTTGGTTTTGACAATGGGAATTAATTTTTAAATAATAAATGAAATTTATGTATTTTTAATTTGGTAAAATAGTCTTCATTTTTGAATTCAGAATATCAAAATTTTCTTATGGTTAATTTTTGGTATGTTTCTGAAAACTTTTAATTTTTGATGAATAGTGAAAAACATTGAGTTATAGTTTAAAACCAATTTTTTATTTAAATTTATTTTTGGTAAAAATAGATACATAATAACTATATAAGTTCAATTTAATTCATTGGAGTCAGTTTATAATAATTTTAGATATATAAAAATTTTATTGATCTTTTCACTCTCTTTTATCCACCTCCTAGGAGAATTTGCAAATTCATATAAAACATAATTTTACCGCTTCTGTGAATGGAATTTCAAAAATTCAAGAGACACGGTTGATATCAATAAGTAAAATTTAGTTCAATAAAATGAAAATAATTTTTGGTGAATAGTAACTTTTTACTTTTATTTACCACGGTTAAAAGTAAATAGGGTAATTAAGGGTAAAAATGATATTATTATTACCCTAACACATTTCCTAATTCTATTGGATAAATATAATTCGACCAAAAACAACCTTAGGAATAAAATATGAACCTCTTTGGTCCACCTGGATTAGATTAGGACATTTATTATTATTTAATTCAAAGAAGTGTTAATAGAGTTAAAATCAAAGTTTAATAACTAAAATATTTTTAATATAGGGTTACACATAATATAAATTTGACTATAAATATTCATTAGAAAGATAAAACGATTTCCCACATAATGTTATTTTTTTAGTCATTAAATAATTTAATTTATTAATGACACAATGATGATGTAGTAATTACCTAATTAATGAAATATTAAACTAATTGATACTATAAACATCCAAATAAATGTAATTTGAGAATTTTTATGAATTAAACTAATTTTATAGGTTAATATTACATATTATGGTTGGTTAGATGAATTTTGTTCGAAGTAATAATGGTGTTATAAATTTAGAAAAAACAGAATACCAAATAGTGTCAAAATTGATTATATAATATAATATAATTTATATATATTTACATCATCATTGTATTATCCTTTATTAATGGGTGTATGTTTCTTAAGTTACCAAATCAATTAGGAAATTTGAAATTTCATTTTCCACTCTTTCGTCTTTATGCATACTTTATTGATTATTTTACTCCAAAATTATGTGTGGAATCAGTATTCATTTTCTTATGTCATAATTTACACTCCCCTTTCTATGGATATACTTTTGATACACGTAATCACTCTATTGATAAATTTTCAAGTCATCTATATGAACTTGATAAGAGTAATTTTAACTCAATCTCTATTTGCTGAGTTAAATATCCAATTCATTAGTGTTGTTTTAACAAGAATATGTGTGAATGTACTCTGATTAATTTACACTAAATATCCAATCATATTGAGTGTATTTATATTTGTCACACATAATTATGTCGTTGATTTATCCTTAACCTAAGGATACAGTCTTTATGATAGATTTCATCTCAATTTACATTCCATTGAGACTTCTTTGTTGTTATACACCAAATCACTTTTATATGGTGTATATAATGTAATTTGACATAGTATATCATGAATCCCTTTATTTTCATGGTATTACAAATTTTTGATTACCTCAATTATTTATTTTCAAGTGTCTCTCTTTTGGTTAGGAACTCTAACTAAAATAACATTTTAAAATGTTTTAAATATTTATTATTCTAAATCTTTCTAATTAATGTCCATGTTTTAAAAATGGTTTTAAGGATTTATTTATAGGGAAATTAATGTTTTAAAATTAAAATTCCTTTTAAAAGTTTCAAAGTGGTATTTGATACCTTGATTCAAAAATCTCTTTTAAACGGCTTCTTGATAAATTGTGAGACTCTTAAATGTTTTCAAGAAAAAGGGGGATATTTCTCTTAAATAGTTTTGATGATTATTTTCATCTATATAAATATCATTCATTATTATCTGTTGAGGTTGATATATTATAATAAAATCTTTTATATTGTATTTAATGAGTTATGTTTGACTGTGGATGTGCTATTTTTATACCATTCATGGTTTGTGGTTAAAATATTGACATTTCGTATGCTGGTTTTAATATGAATGTTCATATTATGCTTCAACCTTTTCATATGAGGAATGAATTAAACATAGTAAGTGACGGGTAGAGACCGCTATAGATTCTCAAGGAATCGGTAGGTCTCATGAGGCAAACTAGTGTCTTGGCACAAGGCCTTGACAAAAATCTTATTTGTAGTCTTGGCACAAGGCCTTGAGTCTGTGGTTATGAAAGTATGGAATTATGCATTCCATCATTATGAAAGTGGATATTGATATTTCATGTGATTATTAGACTAGTAAAATATCCTTGTGAATATGTAAATGGAATTATTTGATTTTATCTTTTCCATATTATGCTGAAGTTCAAGCTTAAAAGGCTTTTGTTTTATTCTTATACACAGCCTTATATGTTTATGCTTATTTATGAAAGTTTCCGCTATAATGTTATCCTTATTGAGCATATGATCTCACCACTTTCTATGTCTTATTTTTTCTAGGATTCAAAGAAGTATATTCTGATTGAACTATAGGGATAGTCTATGGGATCCCAGTTTTTTCTATGGAAATAATGTTGTTTTAGTTTCATTTTTATGATGTAATGTAAACCTTATGAATGTATTTAGTACATTCCTAGCTACTAAACTAATCGGTCTTTATAGACATGATATTTTATGATCATGCTAATTATATGTAATAATGCACCGACTCTGGGCTTCTAGGGTCAGTGCATTACAGTCGGTATCAAAGGAAGTTTAGTACAAACCTAAGAAACTAGATTTAGATAAACTCTGATTAGAGAACATATCCCTAAGATAAACTTTGAAAATTAGTATAGATGAACTTCCTAAAATTTTGGTATTGTATTGATTTTGTGACTTTTCCAAGAAATACATCCCTATCTGGATATGAGCAGGTAGAGGTGGCTCTGGTACAGATGTACCAAGGGGTAAAACCCGAAAACACTACTTTGAGCTTCACTTGAATGGGAACTGGTGCATGACAATGGGCTTTGCTGCACTTTTTTTTACGACACTCCCGGGGGATATGCTTAGGATAATTTACATTTTCTTTACAAACTGATTTGAAGTATTTTAATATAAGATGAGAATAAATGACCTTGGTTAATCCAAAGGTGTTTCAAATTGAATATATGGTGTCATGATATTCTCTAAATGATTTTATGAATACTGTTACTCACACAATGCTTTTTGGTTTTAGTCAATGGCTGGATTCCAAGGAAGTCATAGTAATTTTGAGAATGATGTACAAGGTGGTAACAATGGAGGAAATGAGAAAAAAAATGTAATTTTGATAGGTGTAAAAGATATCATGTTCATGCCAAATTAGTTTTCCAAAAACATGATCAACAATATATATATATTAACCAACTCCCAGACTCAACAAAGAAGAGAAATTTGATGAATGATAAGAGCTCCAACAGTGGAGACCATGGAGAAAGGAAAGCTCAATTTCCATCATGTAAGAAATGTGGAAGGAGACACCTTGGGAAGTGTCTTAACAGAACAAATATATGCTTTATTTGTGGGAAAGAAGGACATAAAGTAAAGAATTACTGAGGAAAAATGAAGAGTATTATAGAAGAAAATAAAAATGACCCCATGAATCCATTTATAGTCATTTGCTGTAAATGTAGGGTACCTGGGAATTACCCAAGTGAATGCCCTATTCTATAGGATAACCCCTTGGTCAAAGAAGAACCTATGTGGAAATAAATGGATGGTCAAATGTTTAAAATTATTAATGCTCTTTGTTTATGGGATTACTTTGGAAGGCTTTTCTCTTATGTGTAACCCTACAATTTATTATATGAAAATGTTATTTTAGAAAGAATTGTGTTTTTTATTGTTGATATAGTTATAAATAACCATTTGGGTTTATATGATCCTTGAATTTGAGGCAATTACATGTTATTAATTTTTGGGATGAAAATGCGAGGTATAAGATAGCATTTGTGGTGAAATTATGTTATAGTTATTTTGAAGAATTTATCTCCACTACCACAATACCGGGCAAAGAAGGCACCTGCCTTTATCAGTGCTAATGGAAAATCACTGATAAAGGGGTAGGCCTTTATCAGCACTAGATGAAAGCACTGATAAATTTACCCTTTATCAGTGCTA
The DNA here is from genome assembly GCA_963277665.1 of Viscum album. Lineage (NCBI taxonomy): Eukaryota > Viridiplantae > Streptophyta > Magnoliopsida > Santalales > Viscaceae > Viscum > Viscum album. The sequence continues at coordinate 2,016,600,598 of OY728147.1, read as the reverse complement.
AAACAGGCACTGTTAAAGGTGAACCCTTTGTCAGCATTTTTTGTAGCACTGATAAATGATACATTTATCAGCGCTTTAATTATCCCTTTATCAGCTCTTTTCTTAGCGCTAATAAAGGTTACATTTATCAGCACTTTACTTCATATGAAATTATTATATTTATATTCAAAAATAATTTTTATTGTTTACATTAAATAGAAAACCCATGTTATAACTATATATATATATAATTAAATAATTATAGGATTAAAAATAAATATATTTATTAGATTTATAATATTTATTAGATTTATTAATTCATTATATTTATTAGATTTTTTAATTCATTATATTTAATATATATATTTATTATATTTGTTTATATTTAATGTAATTTGTTTATTTATAAATATAAAATTCCTTTTAATATATATGCATAATTAAAATTAGTGAATATATATGTGTTTTCCAATGAATTGGGGTCAATGAATATATCATGCGTATATGTTATGTGATCATATATGTGCATGAATAATGTTCATTTATAGATTATAATTACATATCACATTGATGTGTTATTGATTTATAATTCATTATGTTACCCATATAATATATATGTTCTAAAAAATGTACACTTATAATTAAAATTACATTATATTTAAAATATAAATATATATCTTATTATATTTTCAATGATATATATATATAAATATACCCTTCAAATACGTTTGTAATTATAATTATAATTAACTATATATAATTAATATATTTATAATATTTAAATATATATAATTAATATATTTATTTTATATATTTATATGATTATAAATATAATAACTATATTTCTAATAATTTTATAAGTATAAATAACGATATATTTTTTTAGAGTTATAATTATTATTAAATAAATAAATAAATATATATATTTATCATAAAAATCATTTTAAATTAATATATAATAATATAAACAAATTATTAAATTTATACATTTATCAGTGCTTTTATTAGAGCTGATAAAGTATGGATTTATCAGTGCTACAAAAGCGCTAATAAAGTGGGTCTTTATCAGTGCTAAAATGAAAAGCACTGATAAAGACACCCTTTATCACTACTACCAAAGCGCTGATAAAGTCTGACCATTATCAGTGCTAAAAAAGCACTGATAATGGGGGTCTTTATCAGCTCTTTTCATTTTAGTGCTGCTAAAGACCCACTTTATCAGTGCTTTTTACTAGCACTGATAAAGGTCCCTGTGGGATTTATAAATGCCATCGGGTCCTCCTCCTCCTCCCCGCTCCCTGTCAAGCTCTTGTGAAATCCCTACCCTACACCTCCGTCACTGCCTCCTCTCCGCTGATGCCTCTTTCTCCTCCTCCTCTGCTATAGCCGCTGCCTCATTCTCCTCGTCTTGCGCATACTTCTCCTTTTCCTCTTCTTGTCACGACTCCTCCTCCCTGCACCCTGTCAAGATCTCACGGATGCCCTACCCTACACCTCCACTGCTGCCTCCTCTCTGCCGCTGCCTCCTTCTCCTCCTCCTCTATCAAAGCCACCACCTCATTCTCCTCCTTCGGTGCCTACTTCTCCTCCTCTTCCTCCTCCTCCTCCTCCACCGCGGCTCCTCCTCCTCATTCTCTTTTACCGCGACTCCTCCTCCTCCTCCTCCTCCACCACAGCCTCCTCCTCCTCCTCCTCCACCACCACCACCACCACCTCCTCCTCCTCCTCCTCCTACACCTACTCCACTACCTCCACTTCCTCCGCTGCCACCGAGTTGCCTCCGCTCCCTCAGCTACCTCCACTACCTCTGCTTCCTCTGCTGCCTCCGCTGCCTCCACTGCCTCCTTACTACCTCCGCGCTGCCTCCGCTGCCTCCTCAATCGATGCCTCTTCCTCCTCCGCCACTGGGTCCTCTGCATTAAGGTGAGTAAAATTGAATTTTCTTGAATTAATTATGTTTTCATTTATTTTCAATATTGACATTAATTATGATTTTTCATCATTCTTGTGTGTGATGCTTATGTGTATGACACATGTGTATATGGTTGGTTACTTGTTTGATCTTGATTAGATCTAACCACTATAGCCTTGTGATAGAAACCTGAATAGAGAGAGTATTTTCTGTGAATGGTTGTTATACTAGATTAATATTTCTCCATCTAGTGTCCCTTAGTATGGATATTTTTCTGATTTTGGATACTACCCCATAGTTAGGCTGGGTAGGGTTTGAACCGTCTGTGTTGGTGAATTCATGTCATCAGGTGAGACATGCCAACAGGATGAAACATATGTTTAGTATGTTCTATATTTTACACTATATTGGAAACTATTCTCTTTGGGTTCGAGAAAAACAAACCTTAATAGGGTTTCTACCAATTCCTTCCCACTACCCACTCTCTCTGGGTTGGGACATATACCAATTTAAATATCACACCCTTTCTTATAACATAACAGTGCCACCAACCTCTCACATTGGGTGTGATTGAAATATCCTCTAATTCCAAAACATAGTAGCTGCTCCCCTCTCACTTACGGTGTGTCTCACCATCTCATCACATAAAAAACAATTTGATTAGGGAATCTCTATAGAAACCCTCTCACAAAACTACTCCAAACCAATACTAAGTGATCCCCATTTCTATATCTCACATCATATTATCATACAAAAAATGATCTAAGGATGGAATCACAATATCCAACCTCTATCACAAGTCAAAATTCACCATCAATATGTGGATCCCATGGAAGCCACACACCAATCCCCTTTGACCAATTCCTTCTCACTCAAAGTAGGGTCCTACCAACACCTTATCACATAAATAAAGGCCATCCATCTTGTCTCATGCCACAAAACATATAAATAGTAATATAAGGAGGGTATCTATATAGCCAACCTCTTGTAGTAGCTAAACACATCATCTATAGGTGGGCCCCATGAATGATCATACTTAAACTAAGTGAAAGTCATATGAAGTCCCAATCTCTTAGTCGGACGGACCATAAATGATAAAAGTCACCATCCATTTAGCCTTTCATAATAATCTCCTTAACACCATCTTGGTTATACATGAAAATTATTCCCAACCTATCAACATTCTATTTCCGCCTATAAGGGAATCTACTAGGTTATACAAACCTAACCCATCTCTACTCATTGATACCAGCACACACTCATCTCTACATGGTAATGTCACAACCCACATGCTATACTTGATCTAGGCCTCAATAGTCTAGTCTATATCATCTTCTAATTCCCACATTAAAACTCATTAAAACTAAATAATGACCATCCTAAGAAACTCACACTAAGAGCCTTGGATACCCTTTGCTAATTCATCCAAACTATTACCATGACCCTCACTTAGGTACCATATCATATCTCCCCTTGGAGATCTCTTAATCCAATTATAATGAAGAAATCCTCTATGTTACACTTTACCAATCCCTATATGGAATATCCTACTCATCACACACACCATGACTCTTATATATCCTTAAGAGGGTGTTACCCATCATACATGAGATATAAAACTATATTATCCATCTTCTTTAGGTCTAATACTCTAATACCTACTCAAATAGCCTTAGAAAACCTAACTAAACTATAAAAATCTCAATCCAAACCCGATCCTCTCATAAACACAACTAGAAATCTCACCTCCATTGAGACATAATCTTTGGATGATCACAAATTCACAAACATTAAATATAACCCTCACTCTATCTCTTGGTGGATCAAAAACACCCTATTTATTTACCAAGGTTGCTCTTGATTTCTATCCCTTTCACTGGAACACATATACTCATACATGAATGAACAATAATTCATAAATTGGAACATTGTTTTGTACTATAGGGTCCACCTACCTCAAAAAATGGAGTAACCCCCTCACCAAGATCAAATCATCATCAAACAAGACTATACATACCCTATCTAATGTTGTACCAATGATTGAGACATAATATCAAGGCACAATTCCCAAATAATTAATTATAGAAACTTATAATTAATTATTCACCTTAATATAACTAGGAATAATCTTTTAAAAAATCACTGGGTAACACAACACCACCTAAACCACACAAAACATGGTGTGTTCATCATATGAGGATAACCTCTAGCCCATACACACAAAATCTACATCATCTGAATTGATTTGAAGATGATATAGTGATATAATCACACAAATCCTAGTTAGAATCAACCCAAATCATATGGAAATAAAGGATAATAGTAATGGAGGAATTATGAGAGAATAAATCACTAACGCACTATAAAAAACTCCCAAGAACCACCCCTCATCAGGGGGGATCGAAGAGAGGAAGAGAATGAATGAATCCCAAGAACCACCCAATATTTTCTATTAATGAGCACGCCCCCACCATTTTTGAAGTATCTAGTTTTTTTATCTAAATTATACTCATATTCTTTCTCCCCTAACCAATATACCCATCCTTTGGATTTCAAATATGATGAATATAAATAATGGATGAATGCCAATCAATTGACAAAAGAGTATGAAGAAGGCATGAAAGAGTTTATTAAGTTTTAAAAAGATCATGCATATGAACCTTCTTAAATCCTTTTTCCGTGTTTACATTGTTGTTATTCAAAACAAATTAGTGCAGAGGTGTTGGAAGAACACTTGATCTGTCACAGAATAGATCAGAGTTATACATGTTTGAATAAACACATGGAAACAACAAATGTAGGTAGTGACTGGGATAACACAGCATTTTATGGATCATCTGATATGATTATAAGAATGAAAAATGAAGATGACTGTATGGAGGATGTGATTACAGATGTCAATGATGATGAATATCGTATTGAGGAAATGACAAGGACCATCGAAGATGAACTTTGTGATTGCCCGAAATTGTTTGAGAAGTTAAAAAGTTGTGAAAAGATGTCATTGTATGCTGGTTGCACTAAATATATAGCACTTTCAAATGTACAGAAGATGTATAATTTTAAAGCAGAAAACAGGTGGAGTGACTCCAGTTTTAAGGAACTACTTGCTCTCTAGAATGACATCCTCACATAAGATAATGATCTCTCGAGCCGAACATACGATGCCAAATGAATGCTACGCTCGATGGGTATGATCTCTGAAAGAATACACACCTGCCCGAATGACTGTATACTATTTATCAAGGACCACAAATCACTTAAAGAATGCCCAAAGTGTGGTGATTCTCGATACAAGAAATATGAATCCAGTCCTACTAAAGTTTTATGGTATTTTCCAATCATTCCAAGGTTTAGGCACCTATATGGATGTGAGGAGACAGTAGGAAAATTGACCTGGAATATAGATACAAGAATTAAAGATGGGATACTACGTCACCCAGAAGACTCTCCTCAGTGGAAGAAATGAGTTGAGAAACCTTCGTCTTGCGTTATCTACAGATGGAGTGAATCCTGTTGGTTTTCAAAGCAACAGTCACAGTACATGGCTGGTTATGTTGGTAAATTATAACTTACCACTGTGGTTATGCATGAAATGAAAGTACATCTTCTTATCTATTCTTATATCAAGACTAAGACAAACGGGTAATGATTTTGATGTTTATTTAGCTCTATTGATTGATGATTTGAAATTATTGTGGGATTCAGGTGTTACATTGTATGATGCTTAGAAAAAGGAAGATTTCACTTTGAGAGCCATGTTGTATGGGACGATAATTGACTTCCCTACTTATGGAAATTTGTTATAATATATCATTAAAGGAACTCAAGGGTGTTCCGTTTGCGAACAAGGTACACAATCAATTAGGTTGAAACATTCATCGAAAACCGTGTTTCTAGGACATCGCAGATTTCTACCCCGACGACGTAAGTACCGATCTTGGACAACATCATTCGATAGAAGTTCAGAAGAATGCACAACACCGTCTCCACTAATAGATGATCAATTGTTTGAGAAAGTTAAAAATTTGGACACTAATTTTGGTAAACCAACTTCGAAAAACCTTATGAAAATCGGTTGGAAAAAGAGATCAATTTTTTTGAATTACCATACTAGAATTGTCTATATGTTAGAAATATTCTTGATGTTATGCATGTAGAAAAAAATGTATTTGATAGTGTCATTGGCACATTGCTAAACACACATGGGAAAACAAAATATGGAATTAAGGCTAGGTTGGACAAGGTTGAGATGAGAATACGAGAAGAATTGGCACCATTGAAGGGTGAAAAATGAACATTTCTTCCTCCTGTTTCTTACACTCTTTCCAGGTAGGAGAGATATCAATTTTGCAACTTCTTGAATGATGTAAAGGATTCAAAGGGGTATTTTTCAAATATCAGGAACCTCATGTCAATGACTGATTTGAAGTTAAAAGGTCTGAAATCACATGACTATCATGTTTTGATGTAAGATCTCATTTATATTGGTTTACATTGCATTTTTCCCAAGAATTTCCACCATTCATTAACAAAACTGTGTTTCTTCTTCAAAGCTATATGCATCAAAGTTATAGAACCAGTGAAATTGCCAACTATGGAAAGAGAAATTGTCGTCAAATTATGTGAATTAGAAATGTTCTTCCTGCCTTCATTTTTTTATATGATGGTTCATTTGATGGTCCACTTGGTGAGAGAGATTCAACTTTGTGGTCCTGTACATTACAGATGGATGTACCCCATTAAACAGTATATGAAGATTTTGAAAGGGTATGTAAAAAATCGAAGTTGGCCAAAGGGTTTTATTGCAGAGCGATATATTGTTGAGGAAGCTGTTGAAATCTGTAGTGAATACCTATCTAGTGTGTAAATCATTGGCCTACTGAAATCTCATCACACTGGGCGTCTTGAGGGTGAAGGAATTTCTGGATGACAAGTTGTCATAATCAATATTACAGATCGGAAGTAGGCCCACCTTTATGTTTTGTAGAACAATTTCGATGTTGAACCATATGTTGAAACCCACAAATAAATTCTTATGCATTTGAATTCATCTAGGGCTGAAAAATGGATATCAGATACACATAACTGATAGTTTATAGAATGGTTTTAGGACCCTATTTTTAAGAAGTCATATGAAAATCCAGAGTCAATTTCAGAATGACATCGATGGCTATTCGGAAGACCAAGTGTGTATGTATTATCTTATAATGCTTATGTAGTTAATGGTTATACATTTTATACTAATGAATATGATAAAGATAGTACCATGCAGAATAGTGGTGTTACACTTGTGGCTGAAGTGATGCATGTTTCCGGTGCTAAGGAAAAAAATCCAATTTATGCGAATATGTCATACTTTGGATTCATCAAACAAATATGGGAATTGGATTATATGGAATTCCAAGGTCCAATTTTTCAATTAAAGTGGGTTGATAACAGGAGTGCTGTTAAAATAGACGAATTGGGATTCGTGAAAGTTGATTTTAGTAAGGAAGGGTAGAAAAAAAACCATTTATAATGGCATCACAAGCAGTGAAAGTATTTTATGTTCCATATCCTGCCAACCGAAATTAGTCAATAGTTCTGTTATCAACCAAAAAAACTGAAGGGTTAGATGAAAATTCAACAGAGGATGACCCTTTCATTGGGACTTTATAATCATTTCACAGTGGTCCCAATGTAGATGACGTTTTGTATGTTAGAGGAGTCTACAATGAAGGGATATGGATAGTCGATATAGGGGTCAAATCCCTTCAGGCTTTAAAAAAAGAGTTCAACAATCATGTTATTTTTTTATTATAATATAGATTGTGTTACATTATTTTATTACCTGTTCTCTACTGCTTTTATGTGATCTAAATTAAATGTTAAACCACTTCTGCAGATAATGAATTCTGCACCTACTGATGCAACCAATCCAGAGACACAATAGGTTTCTCAACCTGTTGCAGCTAGTCCCACTACTGAGGTACAATAGGTCTCTCAACCTGTTGCAGTTGGTTCCACTGCGGAGGCACAATTGGTTTCTCAACCTATTGCTGCTGGTCCCACTAATGAGGTACAATAGGTTTCTCAACCTGTTGTTGCTGGTCCCAGTGATGATGCTAGCACTTCGGATGAACATAATAATGATGCAGAAACCGAGGAAATGGTAGGCAATGAAACCCCAGTGGCACAGAAAAAACAAGTGCGCCGTAGTTTGATAGTTTTAACCAAAATCCTTAAGGAAAAAGGAAAAGGTGTTAAATATGATGTGGGATGGAATAAACGAGGCCAGCATGTAAACCCCAACAAGTCCATGTTTAGTAGCTACATTGGAATAGTCACTCGGAAACACGTGCCGACTGATGTAGAGTCATGGCACTATGTTGTTCGTGGGATGAAAACATTAATGTGGGAAGAGATTATGGTAACATTATGATATAATTTATTTAATTTATTAAAATAAAATAAAATAAAATACTAAAATATTGAATAACTCTTCATCATATCTTGTAGAGTGCATTTATAGTAGATGTCTCACACAAAGAATATGTATTAAGACTGGCAGGAAGGGTTCATAGAGGCTTTCGCACCATTTTAACTAAATTTCATCTGAAAGATGCTGAAGAGATAAATCAAGCTGCACCCACCTCATCTTTATGAACACTTGATATCCCAAGGAGCTTGGGATACGTTTTGCAACTGTCGTGCGGAGCAGAATTTTCAGGTACGTTGTGTCTGGTAACATGTTGTTTAATGTTGCTTGTATTCATCACATTGATTGAAAGTTTTTTATTTATGAAGCAACAACTGAGTGCTGAAAATAATGAACGGGCATCAAAACCAGCGTACCCCTACTGTAAAGCAAGGCTGGGGTATGCTTTAATTGAAAAACAATTGGAACATATTTTAAAAGTTTTGTAATAATTTTATGTGACATAAAACAACACTATAACCATATTTCTCTATTTATATGAATATTGATGAATCATAATCCAAAGCCACTTCCATCCCACACCATGTGCTATGGAAGGAGGCTCATGTTAATAAAGAGGGAAAACTGGTAGATGAAAACACACAAAAAGTGTAGGAAACATATGTAAGTATGACATAATATAATGTTTTTTTCTTTAAATCACTATTACATAACAATTATTATGTATTTTTCCATATTTTCTATTTTACATGGTCACAAGAATCAACAATAGTTGCACCAGATGTAGACATAATTTTAGCGGCCTTGAAACAGCCAGAACAGTATGGTCGCGTCAGAGGTGCGGGTTTTGGGGTGACACCCCAGACATATTTTCAGAAAAAAACAAGAGGAGGAACAAACTAAATAAATTCAAATGATGAGAGATAGACTGGCTACCCTTGAAGAAAAATTCCAAAGTCCGGGAGAGTTTATAGAAATATTGACGGGGGAGAGGCGAAGATAAGTAAAAAATTAAGAACAACCAGTGTGAGAAGATCTCTCCCCACCCCCCACCAGCTTTGAGGCAAGCCATTCCCCGCAAAGACCTGCCTTAACCGAGGTAATAAATGTTCTAATATTTGTTTCTGTGAAATGTGAATCACAAAGACACTGATACGTTTCTTGTAATGATATTCTATAGGGTGAAAATGACTATGATTTATATCTATCAACTCCCACCCATCGCCTTGTAGCGAGGGCTACAGTGTTCAATATGTATAATGACACGCTACACTCCAAACCACTTCTAACCGATCACATAAAAGTGTCGATTAACATAGCTCATGAGCTGAGCGCCGAGCTAACCATGCCAAATGATGATGACGACATTCATATGGTGGAAAAATATATTGAAATACTCGTATCATGACTGTCGAATCTTGTAAAAAAAATGTCAACCAGGAGGTATTCATTTTCAATTCATTTTTCAAGAAGAACCTTTAACATTTAATTAGAAAAGGGATGAACCAATGAATGTTATTACAGAATGACAAAAGGAACGAGCTAAAATAAAAGAGTGACCCAAAAGGATTAACCAACTGATCAAAATGATCTACTGAGAGCACCTTCACCCCACCCATTCTATATCCACATTTAATATCATTTCAAGCTCATGTGGATACAAAAATTAAAGGCGGGAATAATTACACAATTGTTTGTGAAAAAGATATGTATGGATTGGAAACATTAGATTTTGTTAGTGCTGATGCTGTAGCTGAAATCATCACATACAACTGGCTAGGCACCTCAGTTAGAAATGTATACATGAGGTATGTTTTCATGATTTGATTCTACAGAAGCTGATATACTATGATAATTATGGATAAATACATTTCATATTTCTTGTAGGTGTATATATGAAAAACAATTGAAGGTATTTTCCCATGAACAGAAATTTGGAGTCATTAGTCCTCACACCATGTTTACAGAACAAAAATAAATAGATTCTGATTTTCAGGTTGAATTAATGTCAAACCTTCTCAGAACGTTTCAATGAAAAATTACGACTGCCATTCTCTTTTTAATAGAAACATTGTAGGGGTAAAACTCTATATTTTAATCATATCAATTATATTTTCATTTCTATCATTACTTATTCCTTTTTGTGTTTTTAGGCAGCATTGGATGCTCATTGTAGTCAATTTTGATACTTTAAAGATTTATTTTCTGGATTCACTGCATAGATATCCAACAAACCGACCACACATGATGGAGATTGTCAATTTTTAATACACTATATCTAACATTTTCGAACTAAATATCTAGTTATATAATTTATATTATCTTTTAATGAGGATTTTGTTATGATAGGGCAGTGTATGAATATCGTCTAAAGGCTGGAATGAATCCAGGGCCTAATGACGACAAGGCACACAAGATCTACAAATAGACAAGTATCAGGGTATATATAATTATATTGAACTATCCAAATACATATCAAAATAGATTACTTATTTTTCATGATGTTTCTGCATTGTCCAAAACAAACAAACGGAAAGGACTTCAGTTATTATGTTTGTAAATTTATGAAAGAGATCATATTTCAGAAACAAACTAGCATCCCTGAAGAGGTATTTTTGAAAATAATAACTAGTTAATTTAAAATAATTATTAATTATTTATGTATTTATATTTTTTAAGCAGTACTATGACTGTCGCAAAAACTCTTATTCACAAGATGATATAGATGTGTTTAGAAATGAATGGGCAGTGTACCTGATGGAAGAATGTAAACAAATAGAACAATGAAGGTGAATTCCTACTACTTATGTTATCTTTATATGATCATTGATATATATCTTGTTTACACTTATTGAGAATCTATGATCACCCTTTCTTATGTTTCATTTCCTTAGATTATAAAGAATGGTTTTAGAAATGATTTGAGTTTCTAGTAAAGAATAACTTAATGAGAGAATCTTATGAACTACTGATATACGGAATATTGAGAAAACACGTTCATATTATTTTAATACTTTAGGAAAATGATACATGATTCATTTGTAACGTGTAAGAATCAACCACACTGCAATCCGATGCATGGTGGGACCGATATGCCTAAAAGTGTATGATATCAGTTTCAAATTGACATTAACTTTAGAAAAAAACACAAGTGACATACGGAAAACTGAGAAAACATGTTCGGATTGTTTTGATACTTTAGTACAATGATCCATGACTCATTTTTGACGTGTACGAATCAACCACACCTCAAAATGACGCACAGTGTGACCAGTATGACTAAAAGTGTATGATATCAGTTTCAAATTGACATTAACTTTAGAAAAAACACAACTGACATATGGAAAACTGAGAAAACGAGTTTGGATTGTTTATATACTTTAGGAAAACAATACATGAGTCATTTTTAACGTGTAAGAATCAACCGCACCTTAATTCGATGCATGGTGTGACCGGTATGGCTAAAAGTGTCTGATATCAGTTTGAAATTGACATTAACTTTAGAAAACAACAAAAGTGACATATGGAAAACAAATAAAATGATTTTGGATTGTTTTTATACTTTAGTAAAATGATCCATGAGTCATTTTTGATGTGTATGAATCAACCACACCTCAATCCGATGCACGGTGTGACTGGTATGGCTAAAAGTGTCTGATATCAGTTTGAAATTGACATTAACTTTAGAAAACAACACAAGTGATATACGGAAAACTGAGAAAACACATTTGTATTGTTTTGATACTTTAGTAAAATGATCCATGAGTCAATTTTGATGTGTATGAATCAACCACACCTCAATCCGATGCACGGTGCGACCGGTATGGCTAAAAGTGTCTGATATCAGTTTGAAATTGACATTAACTTTAGAAAACAACACAAGTGACATACGTAAAATGGAGAAAACACATTATTATTGTTTTTATACTTGAGAAAACAATCTATGAGTCTTTTTTTATGTGTATGAATCAATCTCACCTCAATCCGATATAGGGTGTGACCATTATGGATAAAAGTGTCCGATATTAGTCTGAAATTGGCATTAACTTTAGAAAACAACACAAGTGACATACGGAAAACTAAGAAAACACATTCGGATTGTTTCGATACTTTAGGAAAAAGATCCATGAGTCATTTGTGACGTGTAAGAAACAACCACACCTCAATCTGACACAAGGTGTGACTCTTATGGCTAAAAGTGTCTGATATCAGTTTGAAATTGGCATTAACTTTCGAAAACAACACAAGTGATATACGGAAAACTGAACAAATGCATTCAGATTATTTTGATACTTTAGGAAAATTATCCATGAGTCATTTTTGACGTTTATGAATCAACCACACCTCAATCTGACACATGGTGTTACCGGTATGGCTAAAAGTGTCTTAGATCAATCTGAAATTGACATTAACTTTAGAAAACAACATAAGTGACATATAGAAAACCAATAAAACACGTTCGGATTATTTTGATACTTTAGGAAAACAATCCATGAGTTATTTTTGACATGTAAAAATCAACCTCACATCAATCCGACGCACGGTGTGACCGGTATGGCTAAAAGTGTCTGATATCAGTTTGAAATTGACATTAACTTTAGAAAACAACACAAGTGACATACAGAAAACTGGGAAAATGCGTTCATATTGTTTTGATACTTTAGGGAAACGATCCATGAGTCATTTGTGATGTGTAAAAATCAACCACACCTCAATATGACACACGGTGTAACCTGTATGGCTAAAGGTGTCTGGTGTCAATCTCAAATTGACATTAACTTTAGAAAACAACACAAGTGACATACAGAAAACCAAGAAATCGTGTTCAGATTGGTTGGATACTTTAGGACAATGATCCATGAGTCATTTCTGATGTTTATGAATCAACTGCACCTCAATACGATGCACGGTGTGACCGGTATGGCTAAAAGTGTCTGATATCAGTTTTGAATTGACATTAACTTTAGAAAACAACAGAAGTGACCTATAAAAAATTGATAAAACGCTTTTAGATTGTTTTGATACTGTAAGACAATGATACATGAGTCATTTGTGAAGTGAAAAAATCAACTGCACCTCAATCTGACACACTGTGTGACTGGTATGGATAAAAGTGTCTTATATCAGTTTCAAATTGACATTAACGTTAGAAAACAACAAAAGTGACATACAACAAACCGAGAAAATGTGTTCTAATTGTTTTGATACTTTATGAAAATGATCCATGAGTCATTTGTGACATTTAATAATTAACTGAACCTTAATCCGACACACAATGTGACCAGTAATTATTTTCATTTGATAAAGAATCAGTATTTATTAAATGAGATAAATCATCCAAAAACATATTGATTTTACATTATTCCCTTTCATTGTTATCAGAATGAAAACATTTGAGTTTATCATTTCCATATTTTAGTTTTACAATTCCATATTAATGTATTATTTCATATTAATGTTTTAATCTATTTCATTATTGTATTACTAACATAATATTTGTTTTCTTATATAGGTGAATTTTTTTCCTTGAGTTCGGATGCTTTTTTCAGAAAAAAATACCATGGACGGAAATTTTTGGGATGGGATCACAGATATCAAAGGATGAAACATTAATGTTTATAACTGTTGTTGGATAATTGTAATTTTAACCATGTAAAACATTGTTTGAAATGTATATAGTAGTGTGTTTTTTTGTATTAATTATATTAAGTAAATGTATATAGCATTGTTTGTCAAAATATTGTGTGCGTTGTGTTGTCTTTTGGTTCTTGGTTTTTGTGAAGGTGCTATTTTTCATAGGTGTGCAGGTGTGCAGGTGTTGGTTGTGTAGGTACAGGGGCAGGTGACTTTATCATCACTTTTTTGAGCAATGATAAAGGGCCCCATTATCAGCGCTCAAGACAGTGCTGATAAATTCCCCTCTTTATCATTGCTAAAAAAAGCGCTGATAAAGGACCCCCTTTATCAGTGCGTTTTTAGCACTTATAAAGGTGGCCTTTATTAGTGCTTTTCGTAGCACTGATTAAGGGGACCCACCCTTTATCTACACCGACATTAACAACGCTTTTCTAGCGCTGATAATGTCGGTTTTTAGCGCTGATAAAAGGCCAAGTAGTAGTGGTGCTCATTTTGGAAATTTTATAAAATATAGTTTTTGAAAAAGGAAAACACATTGACCATGTGACAACCCATCACGTGGGATGATGCTGCAGGAATCAAACCCACAACCATAGTGCGATTGGGATTTATCGCCTACCACTGGACTACGTGAAGTCCCTGGTTAGTGTGACTAATTATTTTTAGTTAAATGATTTTATTGATCAATGATAAGTTGATTTGGGATCTGATGTCTTGTAAAATGTATATCCTTAGTATAGGAAAATTATTTAGGGATTAAGTGATAAATGTTATTTTGGAAGATGTTTGCTCTGTTTGGAATACTATATGCCTAACAAAAATAGAATACTATGGGATTTCATTTGAGGAGTAATGGTGGATTTTTATCTGTGTTTTTATTGTGTATTTATAGTGATTTGGGTTATTTATGGAAATCATTAACATGTCATAGAGAATATGTGATTAGGTTAATTACTTTTAAGTATACGACTTTAAGATTAGTCGATGTTATATGGAAATACAATTTAACGTGGAAGACTGCGTAATAAAATTATTCTATGTTTTGGGTTTCAATATTAGTTTGGATTATATTGATGAATTTTAAGGACAATTGTTTATTGAATGGTACTTATTGAACTTTGGGTATTGTTGGTTTAATTTTAGAAATTAAGATAAGTATTTATTTCTCTAAAGGATTATCCTTTTTGGGGATCATCACATATTGTACTAATCATTTTGGTTTTGGTTAATCTCTAAATACAAGGTAAATATATATATTTTATCCTTTGTGGATTATTTCATTCTCTGTAAGATTATTCTAGAACTTTAGGTGTGATCAATTCATCTTGAATACTCATCATTTGAAAAAAATGAGTTAGTGGTAGAAATTTATTAAAGAATGAAACTCTATGTAAAAATTAAGTATATCTCTTTATGTTCATAGTCAATCTCATAAATAAATTCCTCATCTTTATGAAATGTAACTTAAAAAAAATATGTTTGTCCATTTACATTTCCTACTGGGAAACTAATGATCGTCTGTCCCATCACAAGTTTGTGGTTTTCTTGTTGTTAACTTTCTCCTGATCATGTTTTATATCCCTCTACATTAGAACTTGACACTTAGTTTATCTTCCATATCCATATTTTCCTACATGGAATCCTAGTATTGGTTATCTTGGGTGACCTTTATACTTCTCTTTCTTTCTTTTAAAGTGATAGTTTTATTGCCTCTTTTTCGATGTGGGACTTTTCATTATATTCCCAAGCCCAATTTTAAAAATTGCGATGACTCAATTTATTGAAGGAGGTAAAAATGTAACACCCCAATATTTCATAGTATGTTAGTTCTTCAAATTAATTTAATAACTTACACTACACACAACATCGAGTTCAAGCGCACCATGACTTACCAAACTAGCTGTTCAAAAGAGGTTATGAATAGTATTAACAGAATTCTAAACTTTATATAACCCTTATAATTTTAGAATCAATATTATGAGTATCATATACATAATGCAAGGAAAAAAATCATTTTTTCAGATAAAAGAAGTATTTTTCAAAAAATGCAATTTTACAGCCTTTTAATGGCGAACCTTTTTTAAATACAAAATTTGAAACTTTTATATATTCAATTTGACAAAATAAACATTTTCTTTGGGATCAGGACATAATAACTTAGTTTCAATAAATTTTTGGTGTTTTTCTAATAACTTTCATATTTGGGTGAAAAGTGAAAAATAATATATTTTAACTGAAAACAACTTTTTTAATAAAAATAATTTATAGTGTTGAACTATACATATGAATGGTTTGGATATATAATTAGATTATATTTTTACGATTTAATCTAATGTTGGTCATTGGAGGTAATTTCACTTTGAAATTGGACATAAACAAATGTCAATCTTTTGGTAGTTATTATTTCATAAAAATATGTTTTTTGGTTTTGACAGCGGGAATTAATTTTAAACTAATAAATTCAATTTCTATGTTTTTAATTTGGTAAAATAGCCTTCATTTTTGAATTCATAATATCAAAATTACCTTAGGTTGAAATTTTGGTATGTTTCTAAAAACTTTTAATTTTTGATGAATAGTGAAAACACTAACTTATAGTTTCAAACCGAATTTTTATTTAAATAACTATTTATTTTATTTAAATTTATTTTAGGTCAAAATAGATACATAATACCAATATTAGTTCAATTTAATTCTTTGCAGTTAGTTTATAATAAGTTTATATATAAAAAATTTTTATAGAACTTTTCACCGTCTTTTACCCAACTCCTAGGAGAATTTGAAAATTTACATAAAACATAATTTTACCGCTTCTGTGAATGGAATTTCAAAATTACGAGAGACACGGTTGATATCAGTAAGTAAAATGTGGTTCAGTAACATGAAAATAATTGTTTGTGAATAATAACTTTTTACTTTTATTTACCACGGTTAAAAGTAAATAGGGTAATGAAGGGTAAAAATGATATTATTATTACCCTAACACATGTCCTAATTCTATTGGATAAGTAAAATTCGACCAAAAACAACCTTAGTAATAAAATATGAACCTATTTGGTCCACTTGGATTAGATTAGTTCATGTATTATTATTTAATTCAAAGAAGAGTTAAAAGAGTTAAAATCAAAGTTTAATAACTAAAACATTTTTAATATAGGGTTACACATAATATAAATTAGACTATAAATATTCATTAGAAAGATAAAACGATTTCATACATAATGGTATTTTATTTATATTTTTTATACATTAAATAATTTAATTTATTAATGACACAACGATGATGTAGTATTTACCTCATTAATGAAATATTAAACTAATTGATACTATAAATATCCAAATAAATGTAATTTGAGACTTTTTATGAATTAAAATAATTTTATAAGTTAATATTACATATTAGAGTTGGTTAGATGATGTTTTTTGAAGTAATTATTCTTTTATTAATTTAGCTAAAACAAAATTCCAAATAGTGTCAAAATTGACATAAAAGAGTTCTTAAAACAAATATTATATTATTAATTGATATTCTATTCCTAAAAATCTATGGTTTGAAAAAAATACTTATATAATGATATTTTAATCATTAATAAACCCCTTGGGGTTCTCTGAGAAGTATATATTATGTTTATTATCCATATAATATAAAAATATAGAGAGACATGGTAAATGTCAAACTATTTAACTAAGAGTTAAATCTAAAAGATAATGTTAATATAGTAACTCAAACATGTATAAAAACGATTGGTTGAGTGGTTTTTGACCCATCCCCACCTTAGAAATTAAATAATCTATTTTTGAGCCATTATAAACAGAAATTTATTTTATTATAAAATAATATTTCTAGTTTTTTATAAGGTGCCCATCACCCCTCGTATAAAAGGGCACTCCACCTTCCCTAAAATTCACACCTTTAAAGCCCTTTGGGTCTTCCAAAATCTACCCAAATACCCTCTCCATTGTCCTAACTTCATCCTAGATGCCCTCCTTTAGTCAGAAAGCCAACCTAAGGAGGCCTTTTGATCAAATCAAAAGGAAGAACCTGAAGAAGAGGTAAATATCTCATCACCTCTTTCAAGTTTCTTTCTTCTTCCACTTCCTCTTTATTTGTTGTTTCCATTCTAAAATAATAACTCCAATATATTCTATATAATATGATTTTATAATGAATATGGTACAACCATATTCATTATTCTATCCATCATTTGAATGACAAGTCACCATACGTGTGTACGTACGGCTTACCGTCTCCACGTTGTGGTGTAATTATTATTCAATACATTATTATTTGGATGGGCATAATAATGATGTGTAATTGCTGTAAATATTAAATATAACATGATAATTATTCTTCATATATGATATACCAACCAATTATATAACATTTTAATATCAAAAGAATGATATTGTCGCTCCTATGTATGTACGGATTACCGTCTCCACGAACGCGATGAGATTTATTCCCCATCGTATCCATTCAAGACTAAATTTCATTTCATGATTAAAAATAATGTATAGAGACATGATATAATTCTGTATATGAATAATATACATCCCATACATAAAAAATATGACTCACATAACAAATAATATAAAGTAAAACGAATCTATTAACGCCTAAAATGACGATAATACTAAGATATTATTATCAAAGCAATGTTAAAAGATCTTATATGATATCATATTAATGTATATTATTCTTTTATAATTTAATAAAAATTATTTAACAATTATACAGGAGGTTAACATACCCTAAACCAAGGAAAAATTACAAATTAATGGGTTTCTTATCTCACTTTTTATTCCATGAGATTTCCATTATTCACCACTTATTTATTGCATGTGGTGTGTATACTGCCCATGATTGTATTCATTGTGTAATATAATTTAATTTTTGGATATTTACATCATCATTTTATGATCCTTCTTTCATTATTGTGCATTTCTTAAGTTTCCAAATCGATAAAGAAATTTGAAATTTCAATTTCCACTCATTCGTCTTTACGCATACTTCATTGATTATTTTACTCCAAGATTATGTGTGGAATCACTATCCATTTTCTTATTTCATAATTTCCACTCCCATTTTTTTGGATATAATTTTTATACACATAATCACTCCATTGATAAATTCTCATGTCATCTATATGAACTTGATAAGAGTAATTTTAACTCAATCTCCCTTTGTTGAGTTAAATATCCAATTCATTGGTGTTGTTTTTACAAGAATATATGTGAATGTCCTCTGATTGATTTACACTAAATATCCAATCATATTGAGTGTATTTATATTTTTCACACATAATTATGTCGTTGATTTATCATTAACCTAAGGATACGGTCTTTATAAGAGATTTCATCTCAATTTAAATTCCATCGAGACTTCTTTGTTGTTATAAACCAAATCACTTTTTTATGGTGTATATAATGTAATTTTACATAGTATATCATGAATATATTTATTCTCATGATATTAAAAAGTTTTTATTACATAAAATATTTGTATTCAAGTGTCTCTATTTTGGTAAGGAACTCTAACTAAAATATCATTTTAAAATGTTTTAAAGATTTATTATTCTAAATATTTCTCATTAATTTGCAGGTTTTAAAAATGGTTTTACGGATTTATTTATGTAGAAATTAATGTTTTAAAATTAAAATTCCTTTTAAAAGTTTCAAAGAGGTTTGGGACACTTTGATTCAAAAATCTATTTTAAACAACTTCTTGATAAACAGTGAGACTCTTAAATGTTTTCAAGAAAAAGGGGGATATTTCTCTTAAATAGTTTTGATGATTATTTTCATCTATGTAAATATCATTAATTATTATTTATTGAGGTTGATCTATTATAATACAATCATCCATATTTTATTGAATGAGTTATGTTTGACTGTGGATGTTCTATTTTTATACCATTCATGGTTTGTGGTCAAAATATTTACATTTCGTATGATAGTTTTAATACGAATGTTCATATTATGCTTCAAACTTTTCATATGAGGAATGAATTGGACTTAAAAAGGGACGGGTGGAGACCACTATAGCTCCTCGATACACCAGTAGGTCTCATGAGATAAACTAGTGTCTTGGCACAAGGTCTTCAAAAAATCTTATTTATACTCTTGGCACAAGGCCTTGACTATGTGGTTATGATAGTCTGGCATTATGAATTCCATCATTATGAAAGTGGAAATTGATATTTTATGTGATTATTCAACTAATAGAATATCAATTTTAATAAGTAAATGGAATTATTTGATTTTATCTTTTCTATATTATGCTGAAGTTCAAGTTTTATAGGCTTTTATTTTAGTCTTATACCCTGTCTTAAATGTTTATTCTTATTTATGAAAGTTTCCGCTATAATGTTATCCTTACTGAGCATCTGATTTCACCCATTTCTATGTTTTATTTTTCCCAATATATAAAGAAGTATATTATGACTGACCTCCAGGGATAGTTTATGGGATCTCAGTGTTGTCTATGGAAACAGTGTTGTTGTAGTTTTCCTTTTTTATGATGTAATGTAAACCTTATGAATATATCTAGTACTTCCAAGGATAATAAACTAATCGGTCCTTTGAGACTTGATATTTTATGATCATTCCAATGATATTTAATAATGCACTGACTTGGGATTCTGGGGTCGGGGCGTTACAGTTTTCAAACCATGTGAGCTAACCGTGAGGCCCATTAAAAATGTTTTTTTAAAATCAGCGTTAGTCATGATTTTACCTAACTCACCCATTTCTTCTACCTTATGAATTATACATGACATTTATTATTCTTAATGGCTAGGAGTTCTTATCTACTCATTTTGGAAGTGATTTGAACAGTTTCAAGGTGGGTTTAAGGCGGTTGATCTCAGGTAAGTCTTATCTTTTGGTTTCTTTGTGTTTTCCTCTAGATCATATCTCTTACCTCTTTTGGTTTTCTAGATCTACATCCTTTTCATATATATAGAGGGGGTTTTGGTTTTGGTGATGATTTTAGGGAATTTTTTTGATAGATAAGGAGATATGGAGTGGTTTTGGTGAAGCATTGTCTGGATTTGTGGTGTAGTTGCTTGTGGTTTGATTTAATCAGAACCCTAAAGGTAGGTGGCTTCTCTATTGACTCCACTTTTCTAGAACGTGAGGCCTTATATGAAATTAATTTTTTTGATTGAAATTAATTGTGTATGTGATGTGAAAATATTTTTGGAAACCAATTGGGTGTTGATTTTGGAATTTTGGGTGAAATGGGATATTTTTACAAAAAAGGGATTGTTGTGTGATTTTAAAATGTAGATTTTAAAATTGGTCGCTTGGTTTGGATTAAGAAAATGGTTTTAGAAACCAATTTTTAATTTTAATTTTGTTTAATGAAATTTAGTTTGGCATGGAAAATTGTTAAAGGTTGTGTTCAATAAATGAGTGATTTATTGAAGTGATGGGAATGGGTTGGAAATGGTTGTGTGCATAATGTGTAGCCTTTGTGTGCTTTATGATTATTGGTTGGTAAAGTATTATAGCATGTGTTGATTGTGAGTGATGTTGGTGGGTAGTATCACTATAAAAGGTTATGGATAGTGGAATTAAGGTCTACCATTATGAATAAGTGGTCAGAAAGTACCACTAGTTTAGAAAAGTAGTAAATGAGTTTGGACGAAAAGTTCCATTGTGGTTTTTTTCCTTGTCGTATGTTACTATGAAAGATGGAAATTTGTGTGATAATGTTAAGTAGTGAAATGGATTATGGTAGGATTGTTTGGATTTACCTTTGGTTTCATGGTTTGGGTAAGGTGGCTTGGTAAGGGTGTGTTTGGCTTATCAATATTTTTTTTAACTATTTGATGTTTTATATAAAATATTTTATATAAATGGGATAATATTTTTATCCTAGTGGTGTGTGTAAGGAATTATTTTAGGGAAATATTACCGAAAATTATTACTCAACCATGCTTGGTAACATTGGTTCTTTTGAAAATGTTGTATTCTGGGACACATGTAAGAGTAAGGCATCTCATTTTACTAGCAGTTCTTCATGATGCTTGGTTGGTTTGGTGGTTCTTGGAGCATGGAGTTCGTTGTGGAGAAGTGGAGGGTGCCTTGGTTCACTTTGGGTCTCTTTTCTTGTCTTCCACTTAGCGCTCTGATTTGGGTTTGGTTTTATTGGTTTCTGGAAATTTTTATGGATTACTTTTGGTTGTCTTTTGGTACTATATAGTTCGAGTTCCTATGTTAACATGAATAATATAGTTTTGTTGGTTATGGATTGTTTGGTTGGTTCATTTATCTAAAGGGAAAATAACTCCCCAATTTATTATTGAATCCCTCGACATTTATTTCCAGCCTTTGGTGCCTTGGGAACATCACTTAAGGCCTACTAGTACCTCACTACCTTCTCAAGCCAATGAGGAAGGGGCGAGGAATTATGATAATTACCTAAATCATTATAGTTTAAATACATAACTGTTAGATAGATATATATTACCCCATTATTGGATTTATCAGGACTCTTTTTTATATTCATAAGCCCTTCGACTAAATTAACCAACCTGTAAAACTTTCCAATTCTTGTCAAACATTTCCTGTTTTTTACAAAACATGGAATCTGTTGGAAGATTATATCTAGATTTTTAATTCAATTATTCTCCATTACATTACACACTTACCACTTCATACTCTTTTCATCTTAAGGAACATAAGACTCAAAAAACTCTATCTCAACTTTATTTGAAGAAATGGTCAAGTTTCTCTTAAATGTTCAATTATATTGAAGAAAAATCACATCAAAAACATGGTTTCAATATTATAAAAAATATATTAATTTTAATAATTTGGCCTTGAATATAATTTTATATACACTTGTCTAGTCTTGTAAAATTTAATTCATACATGGATATTTAATTCTCCTCTATTTTCCCTAAATTTGTAAAAATTTTCCATATTCTGATTCAAATAGTTTTTTGAAAAAATTTATTTTGGAAAAGATTCTTAAATGTATCCCATTCCATGTCATCAATCTCTTTACTCACTCAAATATTCATAACCAATGACCACTAAAAATGAAAAATAACAAGTGTTACCTTTTTATGTTATAAATATACCTTGAGTTGGAATATCTTTTCCAAAGTATTTATCCATCCATATGTTAATACTAGGTTTAAGGTTCCACTAAATGTTAGAGTTTACTATTTTATAGAATTATATACTATTAAAATGAACTAATATAGTAAATTTGTTTTTTACCTAACATATAATCCACCACTATTTATATCACACATCAATAGATCCATCTCTATAAAAAACTACGCAGTTTCAATTAAAACCATTATAGAATACTGATTTGGAAGGTCAATTTTCTCCTGATACCTTATTAATTAAACTCCCCCGATTTCCTCTATGGAAAAACATTTCAAATAGAAACATATTATATTAAACAACAAGGTAATATTTAAGTTCTATATCATTTCAACTTAACCATAAACTATAGTCTCTAAATGGTATTCTATTTATAACATCATACACTGCAAAGTTATTTAACGATTCTCTCAAATACCAAATATAAGGACCCAGATTTAAAGAATTACATAATATAGTGATTGTTGACAATAATTCACATTATTTAAATCCCAAATATCTTTTAGGTTTATTGTTTTAGATAATTTGATCAAAAATCATACATAACAAATCTATGTATTTAAATGTCTAAATATCCAATTAGTATCCATTTTTACCAAAATACAAATGTTTTATAATGAAACTTGTGTTTTTTATGAAAAATATATATGAATTTCAACTTGGCTTCTACTTTGATCTTACTTATCCTATGGCCTTATAGAAAACATTTAAAAATGTTGTATTGAAATGAAAAGATCTATTAAGGACATACATTTAAGAAATCCATTAGTCGAGTGAAAACATGAAAACACTAAAATTCTTTATTTTTTCACTATACATGTAAATTTTATAAGATAAATCATATCTATATTTGTAAAACAAAATTTTTTCTCAAAGAAAACCATTAAAATCCATAATAAGAAAATAGAAAACCGTATAGGAATCTTAGAGAATTATATTCATAAACCATGTTATAAATAATTGGAGACCAAAAAAATCCAATAGATAAACCTCCCAATTTAACTCACTTATTCTATCCTTTGATGAAAAGGACATTACCCAATGCACTAGAAAGATATATCAGGCTCACCACTTGTGTAAGCTGTATTAGGTAAACTCGTCATATAAACTGTATTATAATCACCCATAATATAAGAAATATAAAAATCACACAAAATCATTTATAATTATTATGTTTTATATCATGAATAAAACCTTTTAAATATTCACCTTTCGATCTTAAAACCCTTGAAAAAACATTTTAAACCCTTAATAAAAAAGCATTTAGATATTGAAATACCCTTTCTTTTAAATAACCATTTTAAAAACTAAAATACCTAGAATAATGGGAAATAAATTTATAGTTTGAATATAGAATGAAATATTATAAAATAATCAAAATATTAATTATTTTTTATTTTGTAGTGATAGTTTTTGAGGTTGTATACGTTAAAATAGAAAATTGCCCTTTTATTTTGTAAATAAATTCAAAAAATTATGTATAAAATATGTAGAAATATTCCTTATGAAAACCATTAAAATAAATTAAAATTAAATATTAAATTTAATTTAAAATCTATTTAGTTCCATATTAATAATCTAAAAAATATTTATAAGAAAATTTCCATTAAAGAAAACTAATTATAAAAAAATCTTTTAAACCTTTGAAAACAAGGTTTTATGGTAAATTATCACTTACCTTGAGTTAAAACTATCAAAAAGGTTATTTATATTTTATAATAATAAATTTATATTAATTATTTACTTTCCTAAAAAAATCTAGTTTATTATTCCTAATATTTTATTTATTACCATGTTATATTCAATTACTTAATCATTTAAGTCCACATTGGATGTTTTGATGATATTCAGATCATATGTCCAAAATGACTTTGATAGGTTGAATATGGTTAATATATTCATTATTCCATCATATCTATAATAATAATAATGAAATATTTAAAATTTTCATATAATAATTATATATTTAAAACCAACCATGAAAATTGGATATGAAAAATGAATTATGTTACAATCATGGAGATAATAGGATGTACATATCTGTGAGTAACAATAACTTTAATCAACAAAAATGACGGAATTAGGGTATGCATTATTTTATCTTTAAATAATTATAAATATATGATAAATATCTTATTATTTCTTTAAATTCACATATATATACCAACCATGTGATGTGGTGATGAAAAAGGAATCACAATGATTCATGGAGGTGGTAATCCAATCGTACAAATGAAGGAAGTTATAAATTTTAAATGGGTGAAAAGTTAGAAAAAAATGTTATATTATATTTTAATAATTTTAATAATTTTATTAATATATTATTTATACTTTAAATACATAATTATAAACATCTGTGTGAGAAGTTGATTGGAAATAAATTACATCGGTTTACAAGGCGGTAGTCCTTCGTACACGTGAATGATGGTTTCATTTCCCATTTGATGAAATATGAGATGGATAAATGTTTTGAAATAAAAATAATAAAATATAATTATATGTGGTATAATGAGGTCATTATATCACAATGGATTTAAGAGTTTTAAATGATCTAGAAGAAGAAATAAAATTAAAAAATTTGGTTAATAGTCACACCTCTTCTTCAAACAACCTCGTTTGGTTTATACCTGAAGCCCTATAAAGTTGGTATTATTCCCAAAATAAGATATATAAAACATGGTCTGATATTTTTAGAAGGCATTATTTAGGTATTTTCATAAAAAAATATCTTTTTAAGTGTTGATAGGAGAGGGGTTTCCATTTATAAGTGGTGGAGTGAACACACTTATTTTTTAAAAGATTAAAACATATTAATATATTACCAAAAAAAATGGCTCTAAAATATACCATTGATAAATTTTAGAGGATATATGGTCCAAATTATGTCCTAAAATAGGATTTATATAAGGTTTTAGGTTATTTTTTCTATAATCACTTTAGTTTAACTCCACCTAATTTACATATTTTACCTAAATGTGGTATCTAATGTTTATTATGTTTACTATTCAGTATGAAGAAAATTAAGTTGATTTGAGTACCCAATATTAATTATTTTTATTCTAATTATTGAATATATTTCATTGAATTTAATTTATTTAATTTTTATAATTTAATTCAAAATTAAAACTAAAAAACACGATGAAAAGAGATTTTCTAGAAAAAAAGAATTCTTTAGTATATAATGTTTTTATAACTAAATCAAGCATAAAATTTGTTATAACGAACTTAATTGGATTATTCTTAATATAAATAAAAAAAATTTACATTTAAACTTTTTAAAAAAATGGATCTTTTTAATTACTCAAAATGAAAAGGACATTTTTTAATAAAAATTATTTTTTTACCATTCATTCAAAAAATAGTTTTTTGATAAAATTCTTAAATATTCACTCTAAAATAATTTTTACATAATTATTTTAAAAATAATTTCATTTTGTCAAATTCAATTTATAAAATTTAGAATGCATGATAGCAAATGGTATCATAAGACATTATCAAAAAATAGTTTTTTGAAAAAATTCTTAAATATTGACTCTAAAATATTTTTTACATAATTATTTTATATAATCATTTTTATATTATCATAATCATATTCCATCCATATAATGATAGTGATTTGTATCATAAGACCTTACCCACAACTAAGTATATAAATTGTAAAAGAATATTGAAAATTATGAAAATAATATAAAAAAAGAATCCAAAACATTATTTGAAAGCATGAGAAAATATCATTTTATTTTATAAAATATTAAAAACAAAATTTCCAGATATTTATAGAAATAATTTATTTGAAAATAAATTTATATAATTTTAAAAGAATATTCAAAAAAATAATATTCAATATAGTTGAAAAATTCATTCTTACCATATATGTTAATAGGGAGCATTCTTTTAAAAAAATACAAAAATATTAAAAATGAATTATATAGAAAATATTTCTTTATAAATATTAATTTTAAAACTTTTCAAATTATGTAGAAGTTAATTAAAATGAACTTATTAAAAAATTTCATGTACCGGTAAAGACATAGTTAAAATGTAAATTAATGTAGAATATAATGTTCATTTAGCAAAGAGGAAATGAGGTTGAATTTTCATTAAAACAATTTCCTTGATTATTTTAAGCATGAAAGATAATAAATTGTAAATATTACTTGGAAAATAAATAAATAAACCTAGGATAAGAAAATATATTATTTTTAAATAACAGGATCTGCTTTATTTTAAAAAAATTAAATTTATCCTGAATAATTCCATAAGAAAATGATATTGAAACATAAATTCTTACCTCATGTCCTGTCATAATTCATATGTAATTGAAAATTTTGTATCATAAATATATATTTATTATTAATCTATTAAATAACCATATTCATATATATCACACAATTTATTATTTACTTATAACATATTTTCATTTTTTATTAATATATATTTAATAAAAACATTATTCTTGATAATACAGTTTTGTTTTTTCATGCATGTTTCATGTTGGAAGTTCTGGTCCTTATTCTATGATCAAGGTTAAATCATCTCTATAATTTTAATCATGTAATAATTATTATTAGTAGTAACTATATTAAATTTAAATACTATTCATGTAATGTGGTGATGGAAAATGAATTACATCACTTCATGGATATGGTAATCTATAAGTACACACAAGTGATGTTTCTACTTTTCAATGAATGAAATGATAACAAGGTAAATAAAAATTCACCATTAAAAAATAATTTTTATATATTTAATATCCTAAGTATATATACATATATATATTCATTAATTATATCCTTATTACTTGAAATGTAATGTGCAATGAAAAATAAATCATATAGATTTCTGGAGGTGGTAGTCCACATATACACATGAGTGAGTTTATCATTTCCCAACAGATCGGAAGGTAAGAAGTAAGACATGATATAATTATAGAGTAATAATTATGTCATAAATATCATATATATATATTATAATCTTTATAATAACCAATCATGATTGATCGTTCAAGAAAATGTTTCATATCGCTATACGGTGGTGGTTATCTATACGTACGTAGGAGTGATATTTTAATTTCCCATTTTGGTGGAAGATTATATGAATAAAGTTTGAGACATAAACATAATAAAATATCTTTTTATGGTAGTTAATTATTCTACTATATCATTATTGTTAGCATATTATTAAATGAGTTATAAGAATCCATTAAATGAAAACAATCAGATAAGATTTATACCACTTATTTGGATAATAAGAATTGGATTACACCTTAAGCCACATATGGTTGGTGTTTTGATAATAAGGGATGTAAATAATGGATTACTAAGGTAGATATTTTAAGAATTTATTTGGGTTATAATTGTTTTTAATGACCCCCACTCCAGTAATCAGGAGCCAAAGATATTATTTATTCCCATGGTATAAGATACATGGAATCACATCATAATGAACCAAATTGTTTAGTAGTTTTGGTAAAATAGATACATACCTAATTCCCATGTTAAATTTTAGAAAAATAGAACATATTTTTTTGACAATAAAATTATTCCCCCAGTATATACTTTCATATAAATCATTGTACACTTCATAAATTCTTGGGAAATAGGCAAAATAAGGTGATCTCAAATTCTTTGTAAGGGTTAAGCACAATGTAAAATATCATGAATAAATTGGAATAATCAATATGAAAAGGTAAATAACAAAATAAAAATTCCATTTGAATGAATTTACTATCCTGATATGATAAGTAATATTCAATATAGAATGTAAAATAACCTAATTGAAATGAAACTTAAATAACATGACTATCAAAAATTTATAAGGCTTAATCAATATGGAAATGTAAATAAATGAAAACAATTTCTATTTAATCATTAACTAGGAATGAAATTAAACAAAATATAATATCATTTAAAAAATATCATGGATAAAAATAACCACATTCTTAATGAATTAAGTACTTAATTATTAGTCATCATGTTCTTAAGAACATCATACCCCTACTATCTAGATCATTCAAAAATGGTTTCAAACTATAGATAAAATCCCATTTAATGATATCTTATTGATTCAAATCATGATATTTTCAATGTGTCAAAATATATATAATTATGGGTTCACCCATCACTGCATTTCTAAATCATTTCAGATATATCAAATAATCAACTAAATTCATGAAGAACATGACTTATCATTAAATATACTTATTAAAGAAGGATTATAGATTATTAATACTTACCTAGTTAATCAAATTATTTTTCAATTTAAAAAATATATAGAAATTAGATACAATTTAATAAATAATCATATCTATGATAAATATTTTGGATATTTCAGTGAAATTTAGTGTCCAATGATCATTGGAAATTGAACAATTCAATGGAAGGTTAATGACTAGAAAAATAAATCAAGGAATTGAGTTTCAATACTATCATTTTTTAAAATAATCATTAACCATCTAGAGGGAGAATAAATATATAATTAGTATAATAAATACATAGTGGAGTATAAGTAAAATAAATTGTTGTTGTTGTTGATGAATACAAATATTATAAAATTACCATTAAAAACATTCTTATGGAAATTATAATTTTCATTTTAAAAATATCATTATAAAAATAAAAGTTCAAAAAAATTCAAAGTATTTTTATTTGAAAATAACCCTTAAAAAATATAAATGATTATTTAAAACATTTAGAGGACATGATGAAAAGAAATTTTATATATGTTGTAGATGTTAAAACAAACATTCATTTCACTTTTTTTGTAAAATCCAAATGTAATTATTCGAAAAATGAAATTAATATTCCTTTAAAAAAATTTCTATAACTAAAATATTGGGTAAAAACATCATTAATAAATCATTTTTATGTTTTTAAAATCATTTTGAAAACATTTTAATTAATCAGCATTTTGAAAGAAAATGGATTTTTGGGCCAAGAGATAAATGAAGTTAGATTTTCCTAAAAGCATTGCCCCAATTTTTTTAATTATGAAATATTGGAGAAAATAGTACTATTACTGGAAAATATCACGAATAACCATTATGTGACAAAATAAAAATGGTTTTATTATAAAATTATCATATAATTTCCTTTAACTAAAATTTAAGAATAAAAAATCTCTGTTATAATGAGATTGTTAGATAAACCCTTACAATGATCATAATGTTGAAGTGAAAATTAATCAACAAATCAAAGACAGGTATAAAATAAAATCCAATTAAAATATTTGTAAATAAAGAATAATATATTTAAAAGTGTTTTCACACATAATCTTTTAATATCAATGATGATGAAGAATTAATATAACCCAATGAAAATAAATGGAGTTAAAAAATTCATTACAACATGGTAACTTTTGTGTCAAATCAAATGGGATGAAATTATTCAAATTGAAAATCAAAACACCAATAATTATTAAGTAATCATGATATTAAATGTAAATGGGAAAATATGTACACCATATAAAATAAATTAGGTTTACAATAATAAAATAATCATTAATTAAAATAAATTAAGTTGAAGCCCCTTATCTTGAGTTCGAATCTCACACAATTTATTATATTAATGAATAAGGAAATTATGTTAATTATTTAATTTATTATTTAATTTATTAAGTTTATTATTCATTTTATTTCACTTATTAACATATTATATACAATTATACAATAAATGTTTTTTACATTGGGTGTTTTGATGATATTTGACTTTTGTGTCAAAAATGAATTTGATAGGTTGACTAATGGTATAAGAGGTCATTATTTAAACATATAAAAAATAATGGTAATGAAATAAATATTATTTTCACAGATTATTTATACTTTTAATTCCAATCATGAAATATGGTTTTATGAAATGTGGTATGTTGCAATCATAGAGATGGTAGGTCGTACATACATATGAGTATCATTTCAATTTTTTCAATGATCATTATGGAATGGAGGTAAGGAATATTTTATCTTTATACAATTATAATAATATCATAAATACCATATTATTTATTTAAATATACTTATATATATATCATATATGTTTTGTTTTTATCAATATAGAGTCACATCGCTTCATGAAGGTGGTAGTCCACACATACAGGAATGACTTTATCATCTTTCAGTGAGTGAAAAGAGAAGAAATAAAATGATATATAATCCTTAAATAAGGAGAAATATATTATTTAAATAATAATTATTTCATTAATATCACATTTATTCATTAACATTATTCTTATTACCTTCCATGTAAAGTGTTAGTGAAAAACAAATCACATCGTTTCATGAGTCAGTAGTCCACCATACATATAAAAGACGTTATCATATCCCCTATGGAATGGGATGTAAAAAATGTATATTTGATTTAATAGATCAATAGGTATATTTATATCATGAATATAATATATATACTTTATATACATCATCTTAACCAACCACTATTGGTGTTGATGAAAAAAATGTTATATCAGTTCGTGAGGCTGTCGTCAGCTATACACACAAGCAGTGTAATCATTTTACATTTGAGTAAAGTGGAGGTAGATATAAGTCATGAACATAAAATAATAAAAATTACGTAAATTTTAGATATTATTGATATTATATAAGGACTTATTATGAATATTAGAAGGAGGTGAAAGAAGAAATAAAACAAAAACTCATAGTTTGTAATTCTACCTCTTCTCATACCACCTCTTTATGATTATACCAAAAGTATTACTAGAATGAATTTATTAAAAAAATTAATATAGGATGAATTTATTTATGTTTTTTAGTAATTTGGGTAGTATTTGTATGAAAAATGGTTTTATGGTGTAAATAAGATAGGATAGGGGTTTCCTTTTATAAGTGAGGTAAGTGGGACACATGTAATTTTTTAAAATAAAAAGGTTTACCCCCATTTTTCACATTCAAAATGGTACAAAACGGAGTATTATAAACACTTATACATTATAAGGTCTAAATAGGAGCATAAAATATATTTTATAAATATTTTTAGGTTATTTAAACACTAATCATTTTTAGTTAATCCCTCAATAAACCTATTTTACCTTAAGCGTCGTAATTAATTTTTATAGTTTTTACATTTCATTATGGTAAAAAATTAAGTTGAAATTATTAAAAAATTTAAATTATTATTATTAAAAATATTGAATCTATTTTATGAAATTAAATTAACAAAATTGGAAAAATTAAATTAAAAAAGCACAAAGGTGATGAAAAAGAAGGTTTTTAAAAAGAAATGTACCAAAAGTATAAAAGTTTTTAATATAAAAAATAAATATGAAATTGGTTACAATGAAATAAATTAGTTAATTTTAAATATATTTTATGTAATTATACTTTAAAAAAAAATTAAAAACATAATTTATGCTTTTAGATTATTTAAATAAAAATACATTTTTAATAAAAATCATTACTTTAAACTTTTCATCGGAAAATAAAATGTAAAAAAACCAAAAAATTATCCCTAGGAGAATTTATATTTTATGATTTGAAAATTTAATTTATGTTTATAAAATTAATTTACTA
Source organism: Viscum album (assembly GCA_963277665.1). Lineage (NCBI taxonomy): Eukaryota > Viridiplantae > Streptophyta > Magnoliopsida > Santalales > Viscaceae > Viscum > Viscum album. The sequence goes on along the minus strand of OY728147.1, from coordinate 2,016,568,006 downwards.
AAATCATTATTAAATTATGTGCATAAAACAAGACTAAACAGTCTTTTACTGAATATATTGTTTTACAGAAAACATTTTTTTCATTAAAATGATTGTTATTTTATTTCAAATGAATAGATAACCATTTATTTTTTAAAATTTTATTCCATGTGCATTTAATTATTTATATTATAACATTTATATCCATTAATTTAGTAGCCATCTTATAGAGGTATACAATATTATATTTCTTTTAGACTCGGAGTAGAATGTTTTGCAAGATAGTGATGAAATTAAATTAAATAAAATATATTTTTTGGTTTTTTTATGCTCGAAGTTGGGTTTCACAAATAATATTGAGTACAATTTTATCCTTTTATATTTTTTTGGGTGTTGAATTTTCCACACCTTAAATAAATTTCACCCATAAAATTTGATCCTATACTTATAATTAAAGGTTTTCAATTTAAAAATTCCATTATTAGAAACCCACGACATAAGACAGTTGATAAAACATCCAACTAATAATATATAATAGTAAGTACAATGTTCATATGGAATAACACATAATTTTACTTCTAAGTAATAAAAAATGTGTTTCTCTCTAAGATATGGACATGGAATGAATTAGTAAATAATTATAGATAATTATAGATGTCATTGATCCCAAGAAATTGAATGATCTATGGAAAGTTAAGTATCTTAAAACCGTAAATATATGATGATTTAAAAGACCATTTGATTAATATTATATGAAGGTAACATGATAACACTTTTTTGAGGTAATTTACTTAATGTTTAGGAATTATTTTACTATCTTAGAGTATTGGGAAATATACTAACTTGATACATTTATATTTCATAAGAACAATGTCATCATTATGTTATGCTTCAATAAAATTCCAATTCTTTATTTAATACAAGAAATGAATATCCAAAAATAATTTTTTTATCCTTAAAGAACAAAAATTTACTTTTAATGGATCTTAAGATCCATAAAATAGTGAGAAGTCTTTCTATTTTTATCTAATTATTTTCCAAAAATAATATGGTTAGTACATGTTATACAATATAATACATTAACATAAAAACTTCAACAATCACACTAATGGTTCATCATTAATATTTATTTTTCAATTCATTTAAATAAAAAAATTACATATTAACCAAAAGATTACTTAGGATAGTGGTAGTTATTAAACTATTTTTATCCTTTGGTTATGGGTTCAAGTCGTACGAACATTATCAGAAGCAATGGGTTCTAACTTGGCATGTGGGTTATCCTTTTTATAAAACTATATTAAAATATTTTTTATAACATTCCCAAATTATGAGGACCCATAATTACTACAACAACAATGATAATAGAAACCTTAAATGTTACCAATACCTTTAATTGTAGATCCAAAATGTAAAGGCATTATTCCTCAAAATAACATTTTCATATACTAAACCAATTGGTTGTATTCCTAAAAATGTTTTCCCAAAATATCCTTAATCATGTTATATTCCTACCACACAAATTTTCAAATGGGTTGTTTAAAAATATGAACTTATGGTCAACCTTAAACTCAAAAATCATTGATTTTATCCATAACTATTAATTTAATTAAAATATATATGATTCAAAAATTTAAATAATCCTTAGAGTTTTCATGATTCTTATAACCAAAATACCATTGGTAAAAATAATTCTAAAATTTCATTTTTCATTCCTAATAAATAAACACTTTTATGATTTTATTTCAACATTGGTTCTTCCTTGATCTTGGGGTTAGACTTTAAATAATTAATTAATTAAGATACATACTAGGTTCTCCACATTTAAGATTTTGAACTATAAATAGATCCCTAGGATGATATTTATTTCCATCCATCACACTCTTCATTTTCCTCATTTATTTATTGGTTTATGCCCAAATTTTCCACACTTGAAACATCTTCTCATTACATTGATATAATTTACAATGATTATCATTTCACATTCCTCAAATGATGGTAATTGATTCCTCGTTCCTCCATGGTCTCCCCCACTCTAGATTTTATCAAACTCTACCCATATATTCTTTAGTGAGTCCTAGAGTTTGTTAAGTTATATACTGTTAATACTATTTTAAAATAACTGATTATGAATAATCATGAAATAAGTCACTCATATCATCATCCTAATTATTTTCTTATAGTCACCACATTTTCCTTAATGTTCAAATTTAACACAATTCCTTCAGGTTCTATCCATTGACTAATAAAAAAATCATAGTTTGAAAAAAAAATATCATAGTGTGGAAGCTAGATAATCATTTACATGATGTTTAAATCATATTTTTTTAATTTAAGACACTTTAGGTTTAACCTAGTTCATTAATTGTCACCATCAATTAAAATCCTTCAAAATGTCTTGTAAAGAAAATGTGAATTATCCTAAATATATCCCATGTGATTGTCAAACAAATGGAAAAATAAGGCCAATTTTTGTGCACAAATTGAAAAATATGTCAATTATAATGATTTTTTTGGAGTTAATACCTCTAGGTACAACTATTTTAGAACCACATAAACTTGTTGTATCCTGACAGAGATGTATTTCTAAGAAAAACCACATAATCTCTTCCATACCAAAACTTTAGGATGATTTTCTATAATTATCCTCAAAACATATCCTAGGGTTGTTATACCTAATCTATGTTTTCCTAAATCTAGTTCCAAAGGTTTCTACTTAGATTACCTTGATTCAAAATGTAATGAAGCTGACCCAAATCACCCAAATCCAATCTTTTACTCTATTATATTGGCATAAGATACATGGAATCACATCCTAAAAAGGTGAATAGTTTATTAGTCTTGGTATACAAGATACATACCTAATTCCCATATTATATTTGAAACATGTTTGAACATAATTTTTTTTAGAATAATGTTATCCCATCTAGAATATCCTTTCATATCAATCCTGGTACACTTCATGGGTTCCTAAGAAAGTAAACAATATAAGTGTGAGCTGAAATTCTCTATAAGGGATAAGTACAATAGAATCTATAACGAATTAATAACAATAATCAATATGGAAAGGTAAATAAATGAACAAATGTTTTTTAAAATAACTTCATTATTATGATAATATAAGTAATAATCAATATTTAAATGTATTGTGATGTCCCATAGTTGGATTCCACTTCAAAGGTGCCTCAATCCCGGTTGGCCACATGTCCTCAAGTGCATATCCCTGAATGCTAGAGGCTACCAACTAGTAGTGAGGGCCTAGGGTGTATCCTTGGGGAGACTATTCCATCATTACCAGATTTTATCACATCAAATAATTATAAATGTAGGTAAATAGAGGAATAAGTATAAATAAATAGGTGGAAAATTGGAAAGAGACAAGGATAACAATAACTGGAATACCATACAATAGCTGATGATGATATATGTCATGCCGTCAGAAAGATGGAAAACATGGACATTAGTATCATGTATATATTAAAAATCAAAATGTATCAGAAAGAAAATATATAAAATATCCCAAGCATCCCAAGATACATCTCAGCCATCTACAACCAGCTCCATATTAACACAATAAGAAATTAAGTGTCTGATGAATTAAGATTACCTTTATCACAAACTACAATCATGTAATCTAACCTATTTACCAAAAAATTTATAGGGATGATATGAGATAAATATCAATGTTCCACCACTAACGATGTCTATAACATCCGACTCGTGTAAAGGAAATGTAATAGTGTGAAAGCATGCATATATAAAGCAAAGAAATACAAGGTAACTAAATACCATGTACCTGCTTTAGCCCTAGTCTGGTATCTGATAATGTAACCAGTTCATTAAATAAGTAATTACCAATTTATACTAATAGGTCACGTGAGGTATATTCAGAACTGACATGACTATGTGATAATATAAATAGTGAAGGTTCCAATGTGAAACATGGTAACTCTGATTGATTACTAAATAGGAAGCAGTTCCAAGGTCATCACCAAGGAAACCTAGATCTTAGAGGATAATAACTCAGTAGTAACTGAGTCTAGCAAAGGGGTAATTGTGTAATACATGGAGCATAGTCCATGGAATTCCTTTGATAATGTTTCAAATAGAGTCTAAGGAATTAATTTAAGGTAAAACGAGAGAAAAACAATGGTCAGGACTGAGGATGTAAACAAGGAACCTTATGTCACACTGGATCCAAGGAGCGTATCTGAGGAATCCTGTAATAATAATGAAGGGATCCTGTAGTGTCATATCGGGCATCTACAGGTAGAAAATTATTGGGTTTCTGGTTAGGTCTCACCCAAGGAAACCGACATCCTAGAATTGGAATGATGTCCTTGAGTACCCAAGTCATTCTGTTGGGAATCCAAGAGCTAACATGAGTCAAGACTTCCTATAAATCTATCAAGGTCTATGTGCATAATGATTCACCTTAAATTTAATTTACTACAATTAATTTGGTCCCAAGATAACTATGCCATTAAAAAATTCACTTGGTTCAATCCTTTCTATTCATTAGTTTGATAAGGCCAAGTAGCATGAAAAATTTCATTTAAAACCACTTAATTCAATTTCAATTAATAATTTTCACTACGTTTCCATCCATGAACATGTAATGGTGTTATAAAGATGTGGAACCAAACATTAATTTACATTTTATAAGGTCAAGTCATATACTTAAGTATACTTTCCAAAATATCATTTGAATGAATTACTTACATTTAGGCAGCTATTTTAGGTGGATCAAGAGGAAGTATCAAGGTAAAATTTATTCACAATTTCATTATTAAATTAATATACGGAGCATTACTATTAGTGTGGCCAAGCTCTAATATACCCAAATGGTGGATCAAAAGTGTCAAAACACTAAAATCCAAATTATAACATATTATCCAACATGGGGTGTTTTGTGTTATTAATATAACCACAAAAAACTAATAACATTTATGGAAATAGAATAACTATATGGTTCTAATGAATAGAAGTATGACATATAAATTCAATAAATGGTACTTGATGAAACCAAAAACTCCACATGTAAATTCCAAATTCAACAAACATGAGGGATGAGTTTTAGAACACCCACATAAGGCTTGTACGATTATTATCATCCATTATTAAACTCTAATTCATCTTGTAATGGTGTAGATCTGAGAAAAGAGTAAAAATTATTACACCTCAATAACTAGGTCGAGAGAAAGAGAGATGATGAACGGATCAAGAAAAATCGAGTACTTAGAATTGCACATACATCAAGATAAAAAGAAACTTGAACAGATCCCGAATGAAGGATATCTCTTGATCCCTAGTTTAGTCCTTCAAAAAGATCCAAAATGGGTGAAAATGGAGTTCATCCCACAGGAAAAATTGTATAGGAGGAAGGAGGGGTTAAAATTAGATCCTTAAGGGGAAAAATTTAAAATTACCCAAAATTTAGCATATGCATGGTTTGACCGCACGATGTACCAAACTGTTCCCCAACCATGTATGAGTACCTGGAGAAGAGGGGGTACTCGCATGGTTACACCACATAGTTTGAAAAACTATGTTACAACCCTGCAATTTGGCTCTACCTGAAAATGTAGTCCATACACATTGTTTAAACTAACTATGTGTCCTCCTTGCACGATTTAGTCTAACCCTACAATAGGATCATTTTTCCCTAAAAGATGGATTTCAGGATCTGAATAATCCCCAGACACCCTATTACCAATGTGAACTCATTAGGGAGAGGTTCATAAAAGTAAATTTGAAAATAATTTTGAGGATCTGTACCTGAGTCAAAAATAGGGTTCTTATAGCCTTATCTCCTTAAATGAACTCATCCCCAAGTTTACCTTCCAAGGTTGGTGAAACACTATCTGAGAATAACTCTAGCCACTATGCATGTGCATTGGAATCCCGCTCCTATGTCTCGTCCTATACATAGCCATGATTCCATATCACCAGTAGTAGAGGGACACACTAGACTCAGAGTGACTTTGTGATCCTGTCAACGAGGCATATAGGATACTCCTCAAAATAATCATTTACATCAAGATCAACTTTATTGGGATCAAAAGTATGAAACGATTTGGAATGAAAATGACAAAACTATGAAACATAGAAGATGTTGTGCATAACACGGCACCTATGAGGTAGTGACAACCAACACGATACCAGCCCAACTCTTTCCAATATCTCAAATGGCCTTAAATAATGAGGTAATAGCTTCCCTTGATTTTGTAACTGTTAATTCCCAATTTGTGGTGATAACCATAGGAAATCACGATCCATGAACTCGAACTCTAGAGGTTGTTGATGGAGATCGACATAAGATTTTTTTTCTATACTGAGCAGTATTCATATGCTTCTTGATCATCTAAACCTACTCTGAATACTCCTTTACGAAATAAGTACATAGTAGGGCTCCATCACCTGCATCTATCTAGCAAAGTGTTGAACGAAATGACCTACCATATATGGCCTCAAAAGGAGCCATCTGAATAGTTTCTTGAAAGATGTTATCATAGGAATAATTAGAATAGGTTCTATTTCAATCTTCCCCTTCATCTCATGAATGGATTTCTGACATAATTCTAACCATAGGAATTTAACACCCTTCTTTGTAAGGACAACAAGAGGTGAAGAAATGCATGAGAAGCCCTAGATGAAACACCTATAATATCCATCCAACCCTATGAAACTTTATATATCAAACATGTTCTTCAGTTTCACCCATAAAACCACCACACTCACCTTCTCCAAGTCAAAAGAGTCTCCAAATTATGAGATAATATGACCTAAAAGTGGGACTGTGTTAATCTAGAAGTTAAACTGAGAAAACCTTCCATAAATTTGATGCTCTATCAGTGTAATTGAAATGTTATCAAGGTGATTTTCATGGTTGAAATGAATGTGATAATAAACCAAGATTTCATCCACAAAAACTACAACAAAAGAATAGAAATAGTTGCAGAAAAAACTATATATAAAATCCATGAAAACAACATGTGTGTTCATAAGACCGAATGACATAAATAGGTACAAATATTGACCATAACTTCTACGAAAATATATACGAGGTATGTATGATGGACCCACTCACACCTGATGATAGCTTGATCTTAGGTCAATCTAATAGAAGACCCTATATCCTCATATCCAGTCAAAGATATTTTCTATTCAAGGTAGTGGTTACCTATTCTTGACCAAAAGATGGTTCAACTATCTGTAAACCAATCATAGATGAAGGGTCCCATCTAACTTCTTGGAGAAAAGCACGAGTGAACCCCAAGAGTAAGTGCTAGTCTATATGAAACCATTGAACTGAAAGTCCTATAACTACTGATTGAGGTCCTATAGCTCATTAGGTTCTATCTTTTATGGAGGAATGAATACTGGAGAAAATCCTAGAATAAGATTTATTGAAAACTCTAACTACCTCTCATGAGGTAATAGAGAAAATTATTCCTGAAAATTATCCCACAAATGATCTAGTACGGGAGGGAATTAATCCTGGCCTAAACCTTGATCCTCCATAAAAGGCTTTGAAATATGGGAGGCTACCCCACATAGCCCATGATGCTCTAGTCTGGTTCTGCTAGCATGGACATCCCACTCACCCTTACATAGATAAATTTTACCCTCTGGTGATTTAAATGATACACTTCGATGATAGCAGTCTGGGAAGCATGACTAGGAACCAACCAATCCATCCTAAGAGTGACATAGAAGCACATCTTTTTTAGGAAAAAGAGGTCCCACAAGAAAGTGTAACCACTTACCTCAAAAGGATAGTCCCAACACTAGTGTATTCTCTCTGATCGTACCCCTAATGATGTATCTAGGGTCATTACACCACAATAACAATGTATTTCTATACCAAGACATTACATGGAAGATAAATAGATAAAAAAGTATGAATCACTTGTTTTAAATAAAAAGATATTATAATGGAGGCTACAATAATATTGCATCATACTATAGATGACCCTACAGCCTGATCTTCGAGTATTGGCTGTAAGGAATACATCTAGAATAATCCAAGAACTAAAGAAATAGCTAGACTACCACAATCAAAACTACTTTACTGGAATTGATGGTGATCTGGGATCTGGCTACCATAGCCATAACCTCCTCTTCGACTATTCCTACTGGGGATACACAAACTCCCTGCCTAATGCGACGTAAAATAACCTACTTCTGAAGGTGGAGCTGGAATGGATCCTCTTCCACTATGAGATTATGGAAAGGTCAAATAGAAACACTAAATATTCCCCCTATAGTCTCAAACCCTAAATTACAATGTGACTCTATCGCACTGAGGCTTTAGATTCCCTGTACATCTGCACCGGTGACACATTATAGAGCTACATACATGGGTACCTTGGATGCCACTCCCTTGATGATAAAAAAGTAGGGAACGCTTCCTACCAACAAAAAAAATACTGGCTTGACATGGCACTGGTTCTCTATACCCAATACTATCACTATCCACTAAGTTATTCCCAATGATAAGATCCTGATTTACTATCTCAAAAAAATAGGTAGGCGAAAAACATTCACTTGAGTATGGATGTAATACTGGAGCCCATCCTCAAAGAATCTAGCATGTGAAAGATCATAACCATCTAGAAGCAATGAAAGGAATTAAAACTCAGTGAAAGATGATGAATAATACATAATGGATATAGAACCCAACTTGAGATGCATGAACTCTGTGGATCTATTAGCTCTCAGTATCTTAGGAAAGAACTAATCATATAAGGCAGTCTGTAAATCAACTCATAACATGCCTTGATAATGACCATAATGGGTAATCACATCCGACAAGTGCCTAGATAAATTACAAAACATGTCATTATCATGTTTGACCCTCCACTATAGAGGAATATCTAGATTATCAAAGATAGATAGGGTATACACCATCCAATACTCAGCAACATGTAGACTTCCATCCCTAGAAAAAGTGAGAGGATGCTGCAGCTGAAACTCACGATTCAAATCATCCATCATAGGTGTATCTCATAGAGCACCATTCATGGACTACATCAGATTCATAAAACTATCACAGACTTGGGAATCAGTTCCTAGAGAAGGTACAATAGTCGCTGCCTCAAGTGTTCATCCTAGTGGTAAGACTGGTGGCTCAAGGTCCACCACATCTGTAGCATGGTTGTCACCACCTTCCTGGCATACAAAATGAGGATTTATTGGTGGAATTGTTCTTAAAATTCCATTAAAATGCCTTAGAACAAGATTTTTATCATAAAGGGAGCATCAATAGTGGAAGATGAACATACAAAACTCACTACCTAAGGAATACTACCCTAACTACCTGATTATATGGTCAGGTATCAATATGTTCTCAGATATTAGTTTCAGGGGTTGTAGTTGACGAAGTGTCAATAATACCTTGACTCATCATTTACTGGAATCGTTTCATTTCATTTAACATCTAATTACAAGGTTAACTCCTTTACCTTTCATAAACATGATAAGGTGGGATATGGACGTGTAACCATTGCACTTTTATGTTTAGATTTTATTATAAATTGTATCAAAGTTCTTTTAAAATGAACTTTCATTCCCAGTGAATATGGGCCCACACTACTTATCACTCCATCACAGCCTATAATAGCGCAAAAATTATTTAAACAAGGAAAGGCTCACTCATTAATCACAGGCATAACAAGAAATGCAATGCAGTGAAATTCACCTATATAGTATAGAAATGTGCATGACAAACAAATTCTAGGATCCTATATGATGCATGTAACAATGCTCCTCTCCCTCATATCATCATGCCAAGGATGAAATGAAATTATCAATTAAATTAATAATCAACAACTTCACACAATATGTGTGTCACCCAATGGTGAAATGATATCAAATGTAATAGGAAAAATAGGAAGAATAATTATAATATCAGAAACTCAGCCTTTACCCTAAACACAGGTTTGTGATGCCCAATCATAGATTTTGACCACGTCCAAAAGATTCCTTGTAAAATACTAGGTAAATAAATAATATGACATTTTCATATTTATTAATATTTTTGAATTAAATATTAATTTTACTTTAAAGGGGGTTCCATGTTTGATTGTGTACCCAATACACAACAATGGATTTCTCCCAAATCTTATGTTACACACAACGTTAAGTTATATTGAAAAATAATATAATATTATTATTATTTTAAATGGTAGTTAATGCAAATCCATTGTAGTGGAGAGAATGAATAGAATGAACTAAAATATTATTACACGTGTTTGTTAAATGTTTTTACATTTATCCAACAAAATTTATAATATTAAAATGTGAATGAATCCAATTTTAAGCATAAACACTTTAATATTATTTTAAAGGTCGCTTTACCGTCTTTTGATGGAGAACTCTTTTTAAATATAGTTTTTGTCACTTTTATAGGTTCTATTTTAAAAAAATAATATTCTTATTGAGAATCATAACATTAAATTTACTTTGGATGAAATATTTTTATTTTTCAGATAATGTTCATTCGTTAATGAATAGTGAAAAACAATACATTTTAATTCAAAACTGACTTTTAATATAATTTATTTATATGGTTATATTATCTTTTTATTTGGTTTTAAAGTGTAATTAGATTTTATTTTTACCATTTAATCCAATTATTATCATTTTACGTAATTTCACATTGAAAATGAACATAAAATGTGTCAATCTTTTGATAGTTATTATTTAATAAAAACACACTTTTTTATTTTGACTACGAGAATTAATTTTAAATTAATTTATTCCACTTATTTGTTTTCAATTTGGAAAAATGGATTCCATATTTGTAATTTGGAGGTCAAAATTGTGTAAATAGGTAAATTTTATTTTTAGACATAATGAATATTTACTTTAGTAAATATTTTATTTACCATGGTTAAAAGGTAAATCTGGTAAATAAGGGTAAAAAAATATTATTATAATAATATTAAATTACCCTAACATATATCATAATCCTATTGGTTGATAAATTTCTGACCACATGAATCCTTGGGTCGATTTTGGGACCCCATGGAGCCACATAGGATTGATAATGACACTTTATATTAAATAATTTAAAGTAAGGACAAAAATGACATAAACATATATCTTTTGGTAAATAAAATTTTACAAGGGGTTATATAAGTTATCTCTTAGACCATAAATATTCATTTAAAATAAAAAATATTTCCTACATCATGGTATTTCATTTATAATTTTTATACATCAAACAAATAAAATTATTTATGACATAATGATGATGCAGTGATTACCTTATTAATAACTGATTTAAATAAATGAGATTATAAAATATAAAAAACTATCCAAAACCTGTCCAATTATTATTTTATGATTTTATTTCGAACAACAGTCATCATATATTCAAATTTAATGAGTGTTGGACATTTTGAAATAGAAAATAAATTTATAATAAAATATGTTTTTCAAACTTTTCTAAAGTGTCCCTCCTCCCCCTTATAAAAATTCATCACCTCTAATCCATTACTCACACCTCTAAATCCCCTTTTCTCATAAAAAACTACCTAAATAAGCTCCCAACTTCTCTCTCTTCCACTTAGAATCCAAAACATAGGTAGAAATCACTTCAATAAAGCCTTTTGGTTCAAACCAAATGGAGTTACCAGATTTAAAGGTAATGTCTTCTCTTAAGTTCTTTTCTTTTATTGTATTTATCCTCTTTCAATTCTCTTATTATTCATTGTTTACATAATAACACCAGTATCCTCAATATACTAGTTTTTTTTAGAAGAATTCAAACTACACTTACACACACCTCCATCTAATGGGTAAAGAACATACGGTTTCGATTGGTGGATGACAAACTAATGCCTCATGAAATGAGGATTGTTCAAATTATCTCCTAATACCACTTATGGTGTCCATTAAGATGGAACTATATTTATATGTTATATATATTATATTTATATTTTTTCTATGTTTTTTTATTTTCAATTTATAGCATACCTTTATGGTTTCCTTAATGGGTAAATACGATAATTTCATTTGAGGATGTACGGACTACCATCCCTTCAAAGTGATATGACTCGTTTATGCCATACGTGGAACATATAAAGAATGTATTTATTGAAATTATATATATTATATTATACTAGAATAATAATATACATATGTATCATTCAGTTTTCATTCCATTAAATACAAAATAGAAATGAAAGTAGTGTTCATGCGTATGTATGGCTTACCATCTACATGAATGGTGCATTTCATTTTTTATCTCAAAATGTTATGTACTATTATAAATACACATATATATACTGGTTATATATGATATATATGATATTTAAATCATGAATATCATTCTGGATATAATGGAATTTTGACCACATGGACAACTTGTAATTATAAGAAGTTCATTTTTGACTCAAGTACCAAATATCAAAAAAATGACCGTTACTAACTTAAATGATTATGTAATGTTTATAATATGGTAATAAGCGATATAAAAGAAATAATAAACATGAAAAAGGTTATAAAGAAAGTCAAAATTAAATTTAGTTTATTATTCTGGAAATTAAAGAACGAACGAGTCAAGTCAGACACGAGGTAAGGGAATTCATCTCAATCTCCTTTCATTGAGTCATATCTTGTTTTATACATGAATTTCTTTTATATAGTGTAAAAACACCTTTGAAGTTTCATTTTATTCAAATGTAATCTTTTCTCTATAATGAGTTTTACTAAATGACAAAAAAATTGTTTTTTTAATATACGTGGTGAAAATAACCTTTCTGTCACCGTAAGCGTTATTTGATATTTGGAATCCTTAATAAGTCGTAATTTTCATAAAAGGAAAAAATACCATATACTGTTTTACGTATTTTGGTATTGAAAATGGTTTTGATAATGAATTGTTTATGTCAATATATTTAAATGATATATTGTGATTGAAATGTGGAAATTTTATCTTTCCTTTATGTTTGTTTTATATATTATGTGTATGTTATGGTTATTGGGAATTGTTTACTTATACTGGTGGTTCTATGATACACCTAGGGTGGGTGAGCCTGATATAGCTCTCCAATTCATTGGGTAATGTGACAGAGGTAAATTTTAATGTTTATTCTAAGAGATTTAGGGAATATAATGTGATGGGTATACCAAACGTAACTCCCTACATAGCTGTGAAAGCTACCATGTAAGTTTGATATGGATTAAACAAGTTAACATTATGATTTATGATTTCTATTTGTTATTCATAAATCTTATGATTTCATGAGGTAAGTAAAAGTGATTATCTTTTTTATGTATTAATGGACTAATGATTTATTTCTTTATTTCATAACCCTTACTACGATTTTTATATTCATCCCAAGTTTTTGAAATGTTTTTCACAGGACATAAAGATGTGTAGGGTTAATGATGGGATCAAGGAAAAGTCATGTTGTCTAAAACATGGAACTAGACATGACTCTTTTTTTTCAAGAGTTTTTATTTTATGAAAAAATGGAAACTGAGTAGAAGTGTCTACTTTGTAATTTTGGAAATGTTATGTAATAGTTATGGCCTAATTCTCAAAAACTCTAAACCTAAAAATATCCTCAATGTGAATTATTCATTTAATTAAATATTCTGTAATTAGTTAAGGTTGGGGACTTATAGTTGGTATTAGAGGTCAGTTTAGATATCTTTAGGAGTTAGAATATTGTTAAATTAATGTCCATAAATTAATTTATGGTCAAATTTAAATGGTATAGCATTTACATATTACCATGTTGCTTCACGTAAGATATTTCTATATTCTGAATGGTTTTCTACAGAGGAAATAGGGAAGCTATGATGGTACAACATGAAGAAGAAGACAACCTTCCAAATCAACAACATGAGATGCTCAGAATCAGAACTGAACAGTTTGTAGCAATGATGGCACAGTTGAATCAATATATAAATGGTGGTGGTATCCATGCACGAGATTAGCCAGATAATCCACAGAGGAACAAGTCAGTAGTAAAGAATTTCATGAGGAAACATCCCCCATCATTCAGAGGATCATCTGACCTTGTTCTAGATGATGGGTGTATTAAACCACTAGAGAAGATTTTCGATGTCATGGGGTGTTCAAAACCTCAAAAGGTTAGTCTCGCTGTTTACCGTTTTGAAGGTGAAACAAATTAGTGGTGGTCAATGGTGAAACATATCAGGGATAGTGAGGAGATTTATGCTATTTATTGGGATTAATTCAAAGGTATGTTTCTTTAGAAATATTTTTCTAAGGTGGTTCATCTTAGGATGAAAAAACAGTTCTTGGAATTGATAAAGGAAGATGACTCAGTGACTTCTTATGATGAAAAATTCACGGGACTGGCATGGTATGCTCAAAATTTCATATGATATCTTGGTAGTAAAATAATTTTTTTTTACTCTGGATTAAATACAAAGTATCTAAGGGCTTTAGCTTCTCATGAGTTCAAAAGTTACGAAAAACTTCTTCGATGAGTGGAGAAGGTGGAAATGGAGTTTGCTGATGATCAGGTGTTCTTCTAAAAACCACAGAATAAGAGGTTGATATGGTAGATAAAAGGGAAGAACTCTTCAAAAAATTCTAATGGTATGAAGCTTATGTTTACAGTTTGTGAAAATTGTGGTAAAAAGCACATTTAAGAATGTCTTTTAAACTCTAGTAAATGCTACCGATGTGGTAAAATGGGGCATAAGTCTCGTAATTGAAATGAAAAATATCAGATTAATGGTAAGAAAAAATATGATTTATAGTCAGTAAATTGTTTTATGTATAATAAATGGGTCATTATGCAAATGAGTATCCAATGAAGAAATCAACTGAGAAAAAGAAGCCAGACTAAAAGCAGACGGGGGGGGGGGGGGGGGGTGAAATCCTTGAATCTAATTCAGCATATATTGGTCCATCGAATGAAGTAGTTTTAGGTACGTTGTTTGTTTGTTCAAATAATTCCAATGTGTTGTTTAATTCAGGGTCTACTCATTCTTTCATTTCTGAGAAGTATTCTAGTAAATTGGGAATTCCATCTCTAGATATGAATCTTGAACTTATGGTAAAAACACTGGAAGTAAATATTGAGACCAAAATAAATTATAAGAACCCTCTTGTCCTTGTGTGCGGAAATAATCTACCTGCAAACCTTATTGTTTTTCCTCTAGTAGAGTTTGATGTTATTTTGGGTATGGATTGGCTTTGGATTTACCATGCTAAGATTGACTGCTGAGCTAAAGAGGTTTATTTTTAGAAAGAATTTCAGTTTGTGTACAAGAATGAACCCTTACTTTTGATAACATATTATGAAGATGAGAAACTAGTAAAAGATGGAAATGAATGATAACTTTCACATATTGTTGAAAACAAAGGAACTATTTAGATTAATGATGTGACAGTGTTAAATGATTATCTTGATGTTTTTCCTGATGAGTTTTTGAGTATAATACCTGATCAGGATGTTGAATTTACTGTTGACTTAGTTCTTCATGCTAAGACAATTTCAAAACCCCCTTATCGAATGGCTCAAATTGAACTTTTAGAGTTAAAAGGGAAATTTTAGGAGTTATTAGATAAAGGATTCATTTGACCTAGCACATCACCATGGGGTACTCCTATATTTTTTGTTAAAAAGACAGATGGTTCAAAGAGACTTTGCATTGATTATAGATAATTGAATAACATAATTGTTAAGAACATGAATCCTTTGCCTCATATCTATGATTTGTTTGACCAGCTTAAGAGAGATCAGTATTTTTCGAAGATTGACTTCAGGTTGGGGTACCATCAATTGAAAGTAAATGAAGAAGACATTCCGAAGACTGCGTTTCATACTAGATATGGCCATTATGAATTTAAAGTTATACCTTTTAGGTTAACCAATGCACCAGTTGTATTCATGGATATTATGAATAGAATTTTTCGTGAGTTCTTGGATAATTTTGTGGTTTTGTTTGTTGATGATATTTTGGTTTCTTCAAAAAGTAAATAGTAACATGAATGTTATATAAGGGTTGTATTACAAACATTAAAAGAAAATAAACTTTATCGGAAATTCAAAAAGTGTGTGTTTTGGTTACAAAAAATTTATTCCTTGATCACATTGTTTTAAAAAATGGCATAACTTTTGATCCTTTTAAAACAAAAGTTGTTGAAGAATGGCCAAGACCTACCAATATAACTGAGATATGTAGTTTTCTTAGTTTAATATGTTATTACCGGAGGTTTTTTGAAAAAATTTCACTGTTATCTAGCCTAATGACTAAGTTAAATAAAAAAGCTGTTAAGTTCACATGGAAAAAAGAATGAGTTGATTGTTTTTAATAATGAATATAAGATTGGTGAATGCTCCAATTTTGGAACTACCTTCTAGAAATGGTGAATTTGTTATCTATAGTGATACATCATTGAAAGGACTTGGTTGTGTCCTAATGCAGAATGATCGAGTAATTTATTATGCTTCACATCAGTTGAAACCTCATGAGTTAAATTACCCTACACATGATTTGGAATTAGCTTCTGTTGTTTTTTTATAAAAAAATTTGGAGGCATCATCTATATGGAGTAAAATATGAAATATATATTGAACACAAAAGTTTGAAGTATATATTCACTCAGAAAGAATTAAACATGAGACAGAACGGATGGTTGGAATTAATCAAGGATTATGATTGCACGATTAATTACCATTAATGAAAGGAAGATAAAGTGGATAATGATTTGAGCCTAAAGAGTAATACTACATTAATCATGTTATATTTGGAAAAATATCCTTTGATTAATGATTTGATGAACTTTGAAATAGAAGTTGTTTGTGTTGGAAATTCCTCTATTTTGTTTTAGGTGTCAGTGAAATCATCACTATCATATATAATTAATAAAATGTATAAGGAATATAGTGAGTTGCATAAAAAGGTAGATTTGGTTCAGAAGGGTATGTTTCTTGATTTTAACATTGATAAAGATTGTATTTCGAGACTTGGGATGAGATTATGTGTGCCTTGTGATTCACAATTGAAGAAAGAGTTATTATGTGAAGCTCATAGTTCTCCGTTTTTAGTTCATACCAGAAGTACTGATATGTACAGAGATCTTCAGGAGTATTACTGGTGAGATTGAATGAAAAGATATATCGCTATCTTTATTGTGAATTGTTTGAATTGTTAGTAGTTTAAAGCAGAGCAGAATTTACCAAAAGGGATGCTTCAGTCTTTACTAGTGCCAAAGTGGGAATGGGAAAATATATCCATGGATTTCGTTGTGGGATTACTGAAAACATCTCGAGGTAATAATGAATTCTAGGTTATTGTTGATTGATTGACTAAATATGCTCATTTCCTTTCTATTCAAGATACTTTGTCTCTAGATAAACATTCTTGATTATATGTTAAAGAGATATTCAGGTTTAATAGAGTTCTCCTCTCCATTTTATTTGACCATTATCCTAGGATTACTTCTATCTTTTGTAAAGGCCTTAGAAATTCATTGGGTACTGAATTAAATTCTAGTACATCTTTTTATCTTCAATCATATGGGCAGTTAGAACAAACAATTCAGACTTTGGAAGATATGCTATGTGCTTACTCAATAGATTACCAAGGAAGTTGGGACCTACACCTTTATTTGGTTGAATTTTATTATAATGAAATCTTTCATTCCAGTATATAGATGGCACTATTTGAGACATTATATGGAAATCAGTGTTGAACTCCAGCTTTTTGGTATGAAGTAGGTGAAAGGAAACCGATGGGACCATAATTGGTAGAAGAGATGACATAAAATGTTCAGTTGATTTAGAAGAACATGAGAACAACTCAAAGCAGGCAGAAAAGTTTTGCAGATAACTGGAGGAAGGATATTTCTTTCACGGTAGGTGATCATGTCTTTTTCAAAGTTTCTCTATGGAAAAGTGTGATGTGTTTTGGTAAGAAGGGAAAGTTGAGTCTGAGGTTCATTAGACCATATGAAATCCTAGAGAATGTTGGATCAGTAGTGTATAGAGTTACTTTACCTCCATGTTTATCACATGTACATAATGCTTTTCATGTTTCAATGTTGAGAAATTATATGCTGGATCCATCACATATTTTGAGCCGAGAGGTACTTTAGTTGGAAGATAATCTCTCTTATGAGGAACAACCAATCCATATTTTTGACCGAAGAGAGCAAGTGTTTAGAAATAAGGTAATTCATCAGGTAAGAGTTTTGGGAAAAAACCATATGATTGAAGATGAAATGTGGAATCTAAAAATTCTATGAGGGATAAATACCCCCATTTATTTTATAAGTGAAAAAAATTACGAGGACGCAATTTACCAAAGGGGGGATGGATATAACATCCTAGGTAAAAAAAGAATATGAAATTTTAATATTTGTTAATATTTGTGAAATAAATATTAATTTTACTTTACATGGAAATCCATGTTCGATGGCGTACCCAATTCACAATAATGGATTTTTCCGAAATCTTATGTTACACACAACGTTAAGTTATACAAAAAAATAATATAATAATATTATTATTTTAAATAGTAGGTAATGCATAGCCATTGTATTGTCAGGAATTACATAACTAACTATAATAATATTACACATGTTTTTTAAATGTGTTTACATTTATTAAATAAAATTTAGAAGCTTAAAATGTGAATAAATCCAATTTTAAGCATAAACACTCTAATATTCTTTAAAATGTCAATGTACTGCCTTTTGATGAAGAACCCTTTTTAAATTTAGTTTTTGTCACTTTTATAGGTTCTATTTGACCAAATAATATTATTCTTTAGAATTGGAACATTAAAATTTACATTGTATAAAATTTTGGTATTTTTTTGATAATGTTCATTCTTTAATGAATAGTGAAAAACCTGCATTTTAATTCAAAACTGCCTTTTAATCAAATTTATTTATATGTTAAGATTATCTTTTTAATTGGATTTAAAGTGTAATCAGATTATATTTTTACCATTTAAACCAATGTTGGTCATTGGAAGTAATTTCACTTTAAAATTGGACATAAACAAGTGTCAGTCTTTTGATAGTTATTATTTATTAAAAACACGCTTTTTATTTTAACAACAAGAATTAATTTGAAATTAATTTCTATCACTTATGTGTTTTTAATTTTCAAAAATGGATTCTATATTTGAAATAAGGAGGTATAAATTTTGTAAATAAGTAACTTTTATTTTTATACATTATGAATATTTACCTAAATAAATATTTTATTTACTATGTTTGAAAGGTGAATCTTGTAAATATTGGTAAAAAATATTATTATAATAATATTAAAT
Organism: Viscum album; assembly: GCA_963277665.1. NCBI lineage: Eukaryota > Viridiplantae > Streptophyta > Magnoliopsida > Santalales > Viscaceae > Viscum > Viscum album. The sequence goes on along the minus strand of OY728147.1, from coordinate 2,016,548,746 downwards.
TACCCTAACATGTGTCATACTCTGATTGGTTTATACATTTCCAACCATGGTCATCCTTGAGTTGATTTTGGGACGTCATGGAGCCACTTTGGAGGGATAATGACACTTTATATTAATTAATTTAAAGTATATTAAAAAATGACATAAACATATATCTTTTAGTAAATCAATTTTTACATAGGGTTATATAAGTTATATATATTTATATGTGATATTTATTTTATTTATATTGTCTCTATGCTTCTTTATTTTTCATTTATATCATACCTTTATGGTTTCCATAATGCGTAAATACGATAATTTTATTTGAGGAAGTGTGGACTACCGCCCCCTCAAAGTGATATTACTCATTCATGACATACATGGAACATACAAAGGATGGAGTTACTGAAATTATATATATACGATATTATACTGGAATTATAATATACCTATGTATCCTTATGTTTTCTTTACATTAAATATGAAATAGAAATCAAAGTAGCGTTCATTCGTACGTACGACTTACCGTTTCTATGAACGGTTCATTTCATTTCTTCTATCCAAATGTTATATAATATTATAAATACATATATATACCAGATATATATTATATATATTATATCTAAATAATGAATATAATTCTAGAGATAATGGAATTTTTACCACATGTACAACTTGAAATTATAAGAAGTTCATTTTTGTCTCAAGTACCAAATATCAATAAAATGAACGTTATTAACTTAAATGATTATGTAATGTTTATAAAAGGGTAATAAGTGATATAAAATGAATAGTAAACTTGAAAAAGGTAATGAATCAAGTATAAATTAACTTTAGTTTATTATTCAGGAAATTAAATAACAAACGAGTCAAGTCGGACACGAGGTAAGGGACTTTATCTCAATCTTCTTTCATTGAGGCATATTTTCATTTATACATGAACTTTTTTTATACTATATAAAAACCCCTTTGACATTTCATTTAATTCAAATGGAATCTTTTCTCTACAAAGAGTTTTAGTAAATGACAGAAATAATGTTTTTTAATGTATGCGGTGACAACAACCTTTCCGCCGTCGCGAGCATTATTTGATATTTGGCTTCCTTAACAAGCTGTAATATTTTTAAAAGGAAAATAAATACCATAAACACTTTTATGTATTTTGGTATTGAAAATGGTTTTGATAATAGATTTTTTATGTCAATATATTTAAATGATATATTGTGATTGAAATGTGGAAATGTTATTTTCCTTTATGTATGTTTTATGTGTTATGTATATGTTATGGTTATTGGGCATTGTTTATGTATACGGGTGGTTTAATGACAAACCTAGGGTGGGTGAGCCCAAGATATCTCTCCAATGAATTGGGTAATGTGATAGAGGTAAATGTTAATGTTTCTCCTAAGAGATTTTGGGAATATACTATGATGGGTATTCCAAATGTAACTCCCTACGTTGCTGTGAAAGCTAAAATATAAGTTTGATATGGATGTAACAAGTTACATTTATGATTTATGATTTTTATGTGTTATTCATAAATATAATTATTTCATGAGGTAAGTAAAAGAGCTTATGTTTTGTATGTATTGATGGAATAATGATTTATTTCTTTATTTCATAACCCTTACTGAGCTTTTTATGCTCATCCAAAGTTCTTGAAATGTTTTTCATAGGACACAACGATTAATAGGGTCAAGGATGGGATCAAAGAAAATTCATGCTGTCTAAAAAATGGAAATAGTCATGGATCTTTTTTCAAGAGTTTTTATTTTATGAAAAAATGAAGACTGAGTAGAAGTGTCTACTTTGTAATTTTTTAGATGTAATGTAAGAGTTATGGCCTAATTATCTAATACTCTAAACTTGAAAAGATCCTAAATGTGAATTACTCATTTAATTAAAGATTATGAAACATTTTAAGGTTGGGGCCTTATATTCCTAATCTCCTGGAAATTTTCCCCAAATAGTAAAGGAATAAAGGAAACCCCTCCAATACCACTTTGTGATGTCACATACCCAGAAGCCACTTAAAAGGTTCCTTGAGCCCAATTGGCCACATCACCTTAATAACATCTCTATGAACACCAGAGGCTACTGACTAGTTGCGAGGGCCTAGGGTGTGTCCATGGGGAGACTATTCCCTCATTACCAGAGTGTACCAAACTGAATAAATATAAAAATAGGTAAATAACAGAAGTAGTATAAATAAATAGATGGAACAATAGAAAGAGACAATGATAAAATTAACTAAAATAACTCGAATAACATACAATAGATTATGATTATATATTCCATGCCACTAGAAATATGTAAAACATAGAAAATAGTAGAAGGAATACATGAAAAATCCAAATGTAGAAAATAGGAGATACATGAACTATCCGAAGTTTCATTAACTACAACTCATTTATCTGCTACCAGCCTCATCCTACCACCCCAAATAATCATGTTTTTTGAATCATTACTCTTTCTTTTATCACCACCATCACACTTGTAATCCTTTCCAACTACCAAATAGCACCCGATGAGGGTGTGAGATAAATCCTAGTGGGCCACCACCAATGGTGTATGTAACATATGACCCATGTAATAAAAATCTTATAGTGTGAAAGCATGCATATATAAAGTAAAGTAGTACAATGTAACTAAATATCAAGTACCTACTTCAACCCTTGGCTATTGTCTGAATATGAAACCATTTCATTAATTAATTAATTACTAATATATATTAATAGGCTACCTGAGGCATAACTATCACTGACATCACCTCGGGATCATATAAATAGTGAATAGTTCAAGGTGCAATAAGGAAACCATGATTGATAAAAAAAAGGAAGTGATTACAAGGTAATCACTGAGGAATCCTAGACCTCAGTGGCCTCTAAATTAGTTGTAACTGATTCTAGTTAAAGGGTAAGAGTGTAATACACGGAGCATCATCCAAGGCATTCCCACAATAATGTTTCTAAGAGAGTCCAAGGAATTCATCCAAGGTAAAACATGAGATAAGTAGTGGCCAGAACCAAGGATGTAACTAAGGATCCTTATGTCATATTGGATCCAAGGAGTGTATTTGAAGCATCTATTAATAATAGTGAAGGGATCATATGATGTTATTCCCGGCATCCAAAGGTAGACAAGGATTGGGATCCTAGGTAGGTCCACCTAAAGAAATTAACATCCTTGAATAGGAATGACATCCTCAAGTACCCAAGGCATTTACAAAGGAATCCAAGAGAAAATATTAGTCAAGATGTCCTATAAATATGTCATGGTCCATGTTCATAAATACTTTCCTTATATTTAATTCACTACAATTAAGTTGGTTACATGATAACTATGACATTAACAAATTTAGTTGGTTCAAGACTTTTCTTTAAGTATTTTGAAAAATCCATATAGCATGAAACCTTTTAATTAAAAACATGTAAGTCAAGTTAAATTAATATGGTTCACTCCACTTCCTTCCATGAACATGGGAATGTGTTCTACAGACGTGCAACCAAACATTCATTTACATTTAATAAGGCCAAGATATATACTTAAGTATGCTTTCAATAAAATTATTCGAATGAATTACTTAAATTTAGGCACTTGACTTTGGTTGGTCAAGTGGAAGTGGAAAGGTACTATCTATTAAAAATTTAAGGATTCAATAGGTAACTAATGAAAGGAGGCTTACCATTAGTGTGGTCAAGCTCAAACACACCTGAATAGTGGATCAAAAGTCTCAAAACACTAAAACCCCAATTATGGAATGTTACCATACATGTGGTGTTATGTATTATCAATATAAAGACCAAAAACTATTCACATTTATAGAAAGATCATAACCATATAGTTCTAAAAAATATAAGCATGACATATAAATTCTGTAAACGACACCCGATGAAATCGACGAGCCGCACACAACAATTCCAAAATCATTGAACTTGAGGGATGAGTTATAAACTACCCACCTTAGGCATGTATGAATCTCATCATCTATTATTAGCATATAATTTTTCTTGTAATAGAGTATATATAAGAAAAGATTAAAAATTATTACACCTTGATAACTAGGCTGAGAGAAAGAGAGATAAAGAACTGGTAGAACAGACTCAAGTACTTACTATTGCACATCCAACATGATAAAAGAGGCTTGAACTAATCCCAGATGAAGGAAATCACTTCATCCATAGGTTAGGCCATTAAAAATATCCAAAATGGGAGACAATGGATTTCATCCTATTATAAAATCATATAAGGGGAAGGATGGGATAAAATTAGACCATTATGGTAAAAATGCAAAATTACGCAAAATTTAGACTGTGTATGGTTTTCCAAACTATGCACTAACCATGAATGGGTAACTAGAGAAGAGGTGGAACTTTTATGGTTAGGCTACACATTTTGATATTTTATTCACCAACCATGCAACATGGCTCTTCCTGAAATGCAAGACATCCACATGGTTTAGACTAAAAATGCGTCCTCCTGACATGGTTTACTCTAACCGTGTGATAAGACAATTTTTCAAAAAAAGTTAGTCCCGAAGATCTGAACAATCCCCAGTCACCCCAGATACCTTTTTGAACTCATTTGGGATCCAATTTAGGCCAATAAAAGTGAATTAGGTTAAAAATTTTGAGGATCCATACATGTGTCAATAACTAGGTTTTTACAGGTATATAATGCAACATAAATTCCATTTAAATAAATTGACAATCATGATAAAATAAGATTTAATCAATATGTAAATGTAAATAACAAGAAACATATTCCAATTAATCAATAAATTGAGAATGAAATACATCCATATATAATATCATTACGAAAATATTATGGATAATAATAACTAAACTCTTAATGAAGGAAATTCATAATTATTGGATGAAATGTTCTCATGGACATGATACATCTACTAAAAATAATTTCTACTAAAGTTTTATTTTCGACTATCCAAATTTTATTACCCTAATTATTATAATACTAGTAAGGGGTCGAACCACAGGGGAAATGAGTTATTTTTGTCTTCCTTATCTAGTTTGTACTTGATTTAATGAAGTGTACTAAATTTAAAGTCAATTTTTTATTTTTTGATGAAAAGGTGATTGGATTTTAGTTTATTAGAAAATTTACTTAAAGGATAAAGAAAAACATAGGATTTTTTTGATGAAAATTTGGAGGGATATGCGTCGGGGCTGTGGATTTTAAAAAGTAGTTATTAAATCAATTTTCTTATGAGGCTGTGTTGTTCATAATAATTCACATATATGGGATTAATTATATAACATAACCCCCTTGGTCCGATATGTTTTGTTTAAATCAATGGAAGTCAATTTTTTTGGTCCAAAAATTGATTTATTTTAATTTATATTAATTTCAGCCCTTTTGAGGCGATTAAAACACCTAATAGTAATTGATGTTTTTAACCATAATTCCTTAAAGGATCCCTAGAAATCCAATTCTTGGTCTGATAAGAGATTTATAGTGATATTTGAAAAGGTTTAATAAGGAATTATGAGGTAAAAAAGATGAACAATACGATTACATCATCACAATTGATAAATTACAACATTCATTTGTCCACAACCCCAAAACATAAGAAATTTAGATACTCATGGAGTATCTATTAATTAAATAACTTGTAGTACCTAGTCGCATCTTCTTAAAAGCCTTAGAGCGAAGGTCGTAAGGAAGGTAGCACAGAAGCACCTTTCTTTATCACTTCTCTCCTTTTATTTCTCTCTCTTCTTCTCTCCTAGGACGTACCTGTAGTTCTATCCCTTTGAACTGAATGAAATCTGAATGGGTGAATATCTAAATCTCAAACTTGGAGGGATTGTCACCTATTTATAAGTTTTAGGAGTACACAATGTGTACTAGAAATTACACAGTGTGTACTATTTTCAATGCAATATTGCCATCTTTTTCTCTATCGGTGGGTGACCTAACATGCCGTCTTTGACTTGGAACACAGATCCGCCTAGTAGGTGGAGGTACACGGCATGTAGAGACACCATAAATGGAATTTATTATAATTAATTTGACACCAACTACGTTTATAACGGGTGGAATGACATATATATTATGTACACCGCATGTAAAGGTCATCCGACAACATGGGTATGTAAAATTACTCTCAGGCACCAAACAATTATGGAAGAGGATAAACGGAATGTATAGGATGAACACGGGGTGTATGAGCTTCTGGTGACTTGGGCATGTACTTGGAATAGCCAATCCATGACAGGGTTCTAGTACACAGTGTGTAAATGAATGTACCTGGCGTGTAGTTTGTAATTTTTGATTAACTTTCCCCTGATTTGTGTCTTTGTCATGGAAATCCTTGAAAATCATTATAATCATGTAATTATAGCATTTTATCTCCAAAATAATTTGTATCTGGTGAAAACATGTTTGAAAAACTAAATAATATGTACAAAAATTTATACACAAATTAGGCACATCAAACTCCCCCACACTTAGTCATTTTCTTGTCATCAAGAAAAATATCAACATCTAATCAATAGTATCCATATTCCAAAAATGGAAGTAATCAACATTAATTATACTTATAAATACTGTAGGCATAACATAGGATTTTATTACGAAACAAAAACATATTTCAATTTTTAAATGATATTGTAATCATGCGTCCTTTATATTTTAATTATAAAACATCCATTCTCTTTTATGCACATCATTCAGCATTTCCTAATTACATATGTCACTTGATGATTTTTCTCACCAGAAAATATTACTCTCATCACTCAAGATCATTTTATCCGAGTTGTGATCAATATTAAGTATATACACTCTATACATATGCTTTCAAGTTTTCTCATTCTCTAATTTAGATATTTCAACCACAAAAATCATGAGGGATTTCATCAAGGTTCAAATGTTTCTAAGGATAAGGTTTGGTTGGTAATATTGTGAAATATAATATCAGAGGCTTGAAAAAAGAGGCTAAATTCATATAAAACAATGCAGGATATTCAAAAAATAGAGAACCATGAAAATCCATCCCCAATCAAGATCTATTAAAAAGGATATCATCACCATGATAGTCTTTTTCCAAAATGGTATCATAAACCATCAGTAAACTGTAATGAATGAACTTGGCCCCTATTTTTCATTTTTTTATATATAAAAGGGAACACCAAGAATACAATGGATAGTTGGATATGGAGGCCTTTTTTACCAAATGAACAAGTGGAAAACTCCCCCACACTTAAGTTCATGGTTTCTCACCAAAATGCACCACAAAAAACCAAAAATCCACCTCTAAAGCTCAAGTGAATAATCATTCAAAATTATAAAAGTATTAGGGTCGGAAGGGAAAATAGGCTTGTAATGTGGCTTCCTATCAAGGTTGTTCATGGTTTCAACGGGTTTATGAAGAACAAATGTAGGGTAGTTCTCAAGCTCAAAGGGGTTAAAAAACAATCAAATTACTCAATCATTTTAAAGAGATTAAAAAATATTCTTGTTTTGAAGATAAAAACTAGAAAATTCGGGTAGTTATGCATATCCCAAGAATTTATCAAGAAATATGGTATAAGAAAGATTATGTCAAAAAAATTTATAATGCCTCTCGATAATTAGGAAAAAGATAAAGCGTCAGTAAGGCCATGGCATGAATAAAAATGAGTAGTCTAATAAATGTAGATATCTAAGAATTTGAGTTAGAAAATAAACCATATTAGCAGTCATTTTAAAATATTTTATTAAAATTTTAAAATAAGCATGTAACATCTAAAATTCTCAACTATGCCTTTATTATTTAAAACTATAAGTAATAGAAAATTTTCCAAAGTTTAAAATATTTCACCTATTAATGATTTCTCTTAGATTAGTTCAAAGGAAAAAAGGGAAGTGTAGGTATAGATCCCCCCCACACACTGAATAGGGCACATAGTCCCCCAAGTGACACATAAAGGTAGAGAAAGTATTGAAGGGACACAATAGTGGACCAAGATGAGGGGAAGTAATGGAATAAGTAATACTAGAAAGAAAAAGAAAAAACAGAAACCGGAAAAACAATACTCTCTTTGTGTCTTGGTGATGAAATATGGGAAGTGGTGGAGAAGTATAGCCCAAAGCATGCCAGAGTACACACGATGGTCTTGGAGAGAGAAAACTGCAAGCATACACAATTGAACACAGAAAGAAGAGAGAATATATATATATATATATATATTGGAATAAATGTTCCCAAAATCTTGTCAGGGGTCACCTCAGAAGAGGAATCATTTTATATAGAAGAAGTCAACAAAGAAGGATCAACAGTCATGGAAGAAGGAGGCACAAAAGCTACACTCAGAAGAGAAGCCGTATAAGCCAGAGCCATAGGATCTGGAATCAGAATAGAAGGCTTAGCAGCTATCACAGAATCGACAGTAGTAGTGGTAGAAGTTGGGCGAATAGTTAGGAGGAGAACTGAATCTGTGGCCAGTGCTATAAATGGTTGTGGAGCTACACAAGAAGGTTCAGTAGCCAAAGGGGGAGCAAGATATTAGGGTAGTGGAATATCATGATGAAGAAGAAGAACCCCCAACATCTCCTCGAGCTGCCTAAGAGTATGAACCACAATATCCTTGCAGTGCTCCAGCTTGACGAGGTGGAGGGTAAAGGAGAGATCGACCGAGGGTGCATAGGGAGGTGGGGAGGTAGAAGGAACAAAAGAAAAAGTAATAGGGGAAGAATAAAGAAGTCCAGAAGAAGGGGGGTGGGGTGGGAAAGGAGGTGCAGGGGAAACCTCGGGGGCAAGAGGGTCGATAGGGGTGGTGGGGGGCCTGGGCAAGGACGTAAGTGCCTCCCTGCTTCGGAACCAATCCCATGTGAATAAGTATGAGAAATTATATCAACAAGGGGGAACCCAATCAGCCGTGAGGAAGGGAAGGACCAAAAAATGCTGAGGTGGTGGGAAAGGCGGGTGGTGTAAAACCCATTATTCAGGTTTCCCTGACTTTCGGTGAACATGACATGGAAGTAGGAGGCAGCAAGGTAGAGGAGTTCTGGGTAGTCTTGTCGGATGACACAGGAGAGGAGCTCTAAGTCACAGTGGGCCACAAATCTCATATCCTCATATAGGGGAAAAAGGATAGTGCTAAAGCACTAGTGGGTGAAGTGGAGGATAGGGTCAATGATGAGGGTACTCTTCTGGGAAGTGGGTGTGTAATGGTGGTCAGGTCCATCAATATCCCACGACATGGTGATGAGCTCAGAACACTCTGGTCGGGTTAGGGTGTAGACAAGGGGTGGGGTGACAGGATGGGGATATAAACCACACCCTCAACCAAAATTGATCTATGTAAGGGGAAAGGGTCGACCGCCCAGCTGAAATCAGACGACTAGGACAGTGTCTCTTGGTGTCTCCCAGTACTCAAGCCCGTTGAACTCAAAGGAAGCATCAAACTCAAAAAATAAATCTCTAAAAATAGGAGTTCTGATCGGAAAGATCGTGAGTAATGGTGTGTGCATGAGGACATCCTCTAACTCTCCCCAACTACAAAGTTTCTAAGGCATTCTATTGTCAAGATAATGACTGCTCAATTAGATCAGGCAGTGAGAGAAGCTCTAGACTCTATCATGCTCTATGTCTGTAATCGGGAACACCATGCATGGATAGGTGGTAGTGGATAGCCTAGGTAGGGGAAGCCGTAGGGGCTGGATCTGGTGGAAGAGTGACCATATTGGAGAAAGGTTAGCTGGATGTGGCGGCCAATGAGAGATCTTCTATGACTGAGGAGGAATTAGGAGGTGTGGTGGTCGGTGGAGAAGAAATTAGGGTGCTCAGAGGCTCCGTGGAAGGTGGTGGAGGTGCGGTACTAGGACCAGTATCCGCCAGGATGGTGAGTGGTGGAAAGATGGCCATCAGAGGAGGCTGGTACACCGGGATGTCTGGGGCTATTGTCATCGCGGGTCAGAGTCGTATCTGGCGAAAGGTGGACATCTCGTCCTAAGTAGCAGAGGTGGGTCACTTCCGACGCACATGGTCTCTGTCATCCATATCTAGAAAAATAAAGTAAAACAAAAGAAATGAAATGGAAGGAAAGGAAAAAGAAGAAAATGTGAGAAAACCAGAAAAAAGAAGAAGAACACGACATGTATATCCAGAGTGCACGGCGTGTACTGTAAGAGGGTTAGCATCCCATTTTCTCTGGATAGACATGCCGAGTGATCATGTCACTAACCAGGAAAGGATACATAATTTTCATCGAACATACACGTCGTGTGTGTGAAAATTGGTCCTGGACGTGTGTTTCAAAGACACGACCACTGTCTGAGCAGATCCAAAAACGTAGTACACACCGTGTGAAGTTACAACACGACGTGTGTTAGAATAGTGTTTATTTTGATGTGTGGAGTGTTGGAAATAGGCCATCCTAGAGAAATGGTATACAAGGCGTGTACCAAACATACACGATCTATGTGTAAACATGGTGTGTGTAGCGATGTGAAGGAGGAACCTGATCACGATTCTAGATGGTACATGGTGTGTATTGAACATACACACCGTGTAATTTCAAATTTCAAAATTTCCTGTGTGTGTCCGTGAAAAAATGAACATGACGCGTGTTCTTCATGTCTTGCCCGTGTACTATGGGAGCCAAACCGGTGACTGATCTGAAGAAACAACCTATATTCTATGAAAATAGGGAAATAAGGACTGTTGAATGACCTACTTGAAGTGAGGATCACAATGAAAAAGAAATTGGAATGAAAAATGGACAAAAATGGTGGATTTGAGGAGGGGAGTCTGTTCCACTTCTGGGAGAAGAAAAAAATAAGGGGGGGGGGATCTGCGCAACACGAGGTGTGGCTGCATAGGTTTTCTAGATTTTATATCCATAGTACATGATATGTATTTTAGTAGACACGTCGTGTAGGATTTTTTGTTTCTATGTTTTTTTAACATAGGTAAATAATATAATTATTATAGTAAACTATATAAAAATTATTATGATTATATTAAAATAAAATAAATATACACATAGTTAAATAATTTACTAAAAATAAATTTATACACGTAATGTATTAGTAAATACACGTCGTGTGTTCTAAAATTGGAAAATGAGAAGTACAACCTTTGGTTTGGTGCTTAGGGCGAGGTTCAAATCGGTGATCGGCCGTTCCGAACGGAAGCCCCCAACCACTAGAGAAAAGGTTGTACTACTGATCATGTTTATGAATTTATATATTTTATAATGTACAAGACCAAAACTACATGGGATGGAGTGAAGGCACGACTTTCTATTTTTAATTAGACAAAAAGTGATGAAGCAGGGATATTAACCGAGTTCGAACCCGGGTCTTTTGGATCCAGGGCAGAGACTCTTCCAATCTTCCAACTTCACCCGCTTGTATTCCTTTATTTTGAAAATCATCTCAGTTATTAATGAAAACATGTCCCACATGACGTATATCAAAATACACGTCGGGTGGTTTTATTAAAAGGAAAAATGATGGAAATGGGACGATTGTCAGGATTCGAACTCGGGTCTTTTGGAACCGGGTTATGACCCTGGCCAACCGATACATCCCCATCATGAGTTTTCTTATAAATAAATATATATATATATATAATATAAAAAAACACATGCTGTGTAATAAAAAACGAGCATAAAAATGAGGAACCCAGTGCCGAAGGTAGGTATGGAGGGATTTGAACTGGTGATCGGCCAGAAAAGCTCTAGTGACTTTACCATCATCATTAGAATCATCCCTATATTTTACTTAGTTAGTCTATATATTTATAATATTACAAATAAAAATGAGAATAAATCAGTACATGTCGTGTTTATAGGGGGTACACGGCGTTTAACCTATGGGTTTCCTACCATGAAGTGCCTTTGTTTTAGGTCATTGTATCGACCGAATTACCTCTGCTTACCTGACATGCATAGTGGAGATCGTTACCACCGTGTCTTCCAAGTGATGGTAAATCTCCAGTCGTTGTCCATTCACCCTGAATGGTTGACCATCCTCCCTAACAATTTCTACCGCTCCATGGTGGAATACTCGTATGACTCGGAATGGTCCTGACCATCGTGACTTTATCTTTCCTAGAAATAATAGAGGAAGGTAGTTAAAAAGGATTACATGATCACCAGATTGGAAATATATTTGTGAAATTATCTGGTTGTGTATTTCTCTCATCTTCTTCTTGTACAACTTGGCATTCTCATATTCCTCCAAAAGGATTTCATCAAGTTCCAACAGTTGGAACTTACACTTCTCTTTAAGTGCCTTCAGATTAGAATTCAGGTCCTTGAAATCCCAATAAGCTTTACGCTCCAACTCTGCTGGTAGATGGAATGACTTTCCATAGATGAGGCGGAATTGGGACATCCCTAGTAGTGAGTTGAAAGCAGTTCGATATGCCCACAAATAATCATCTAGATTCTTGGAACAGTCTTTCCTTGAAGTGTTCACCATTTTCTCTAGAATTTTCTTGAGGTCATGGTTGGAGAGATACACTTCTCCACTGGAATAGGGATGATAGGAATCCCTATATGATGCTTCACTTTGTGTAACACCCGAGGCTTTTATGAGGAATATTTTGTTTTTATGTTATATAAATCATTAAAGGAATCTTTCACTACACACAGCACTTGTTTGACTTTCTTTACACGCAATAGCGACCTTCCTCGATAGCTTGCGTCGTACGCAATACCGAGTTTCACAAAACAACAACATGATATTAAAATATTATTAAAACTAGCCGTTATGAATAGTAATAACCAATTTTTGAAATATTGTAAATTTTATTTTTCAAAATGGACTTCATTTTTGGTTTAGGAATATCGAAATTAGACTAGGGTGAAATTTTGGTATTTTTCTGAAAACTTTCAATTTTTGAGGAATAGTGAAAACACTAGGTTACTATTTAAAAATAGTCTTTTTATTTAAATAATTATTTATTTTATTTAAATTTATTTTAGGTCAAAATTGATACATCATACCTATATAAGTTCAATGCAATTCATTGGAGTCATTTTATAATAATTTTTTATATATAAAATTTTATTGAACTTTTCACCGTCTTTTACCCACCTCCTAGGAGAATTTCCAAATTCAAATATAACCTAATTTTACCACATTTGTAAATGGAATTTCAAAAATCCTAGAGAGACATTTGATGTTAGTAAGTAAAATGTGGTTCAATGAGATGAAAATAATTGTTTGTGAATAGTAACTTTTTACTTTTATTTACCATAGTTAAAAGTAAATAGGGTGATTAAGGATAAAAATGATATTATTATTACCCTAACACATGTCCTAATTCTATTGGAAAAGTTTAATTCGACAAAAAAACCTTAGGAATAAAATATGACCATTTAGGCCCACTTGGATTAGATTAGGACATTTAATATTAATTTATTTAAAGAAGGGTTAAAATAGTTAAAATAAAATTTTAATAAGTAAATAATTTTTAATATAGGGTTATACATTAGATAAATTAGACTATAATTATTATTTAGAAATATAAAAATATTTCCTACATAATGATATTTTATTTATAATTTTTAGACATTAAATAATTTAATTTATTTATGACACAATGATGATGCAGTAATTATTTTATTAATGAAATATTGACATAGTTGATGTTATAAATACCCAAATAAATATAATTTGAGACTTTTAATGAATTACACTAATTTTATAGGTTAATATGACATGTTTTTATTGATTTAAGTATCTTTTTTAGAAATAATCATTCTGTTATGATTTTCACAAAAAACAATTACCAAATAGTGTCAAAATTGATATAAAATAGTTTTTAAAACAAATATTATATTATTAATTGATATTTTATTTCTAAAAATCTAAGGATCAGAAAAATGACTCAGATAAGGTTATATATATTAATAATAAACAACTTGGGGTTCTTTTGGCTTCTTATAGTAATTTTATTAACCTTATAGTGTAAGAAAACAAGAAGACAATGTAAGAGTAAAATTATTTAACTTAAAGTTAAATCTAACTTATAAGGTTAAAATAGTAACCTAAACTTGTCCAAATTTTATTGGATGAGATGATTTCCACCCATACCCACCTTAGCTTAGAAATAAATCAATTTGGAGCTATTTAAAACCAAATATGACTTTATAATAAAATAATATTTTTAGTTTTTCCAAAGGTTTCCCTCTCCTCACTTATAAAAGGGCACCTCCTCCCTCTCTTCCTCACACCACTTTGAGCCTTCAATCTTGGACAAACCTTGCCAATTTATCCTCTCAACTTCCCTAGAAACATCCTAGAGGTTCTGGTCTTCTTCAAAGACCAATCTTAGTGCCCTAAGAGGAGGTTTCAAAAGGCGTGTCGAAAGAAGAGGTAATATCCGTTACCGATTCTTTCAAATTTATTTATTCTTCTACTTCTTCTTCATTAGTTGTTTCATTATTAATTAATAACATCAGTATCACTCACATAATGATATGTTATTATAAGTATGAAACAAATCTATTTCACTGTCTATCCATCCTACGGAAAATGAAATCACCACGCGAGCGTACGTACGGAATACCATCTCCACACCATGGTGTAATCTATTTTCCACCACCACTTTACTTGGAAGGGTATAATGGTGTAAATAATGACTATATATGATTATTGTAAAGTGGTATTGATTATGAAATAGTATACATACACACCAATACAATTCCATGATCATGGGAACGATATCATCGCTCGTGCGTACGTACGGAATACAGTCTCCACGATGTGATGCGACTCGTTCTACATGATCTTAATTGCATAATGATTATATAAATGAATTGAATGAATGAATAAGAAATATATTACACTAATAAAATTCTATAAATAAGGTATCTATAACCTAAAAATAAGAATAAGAATTTATTCTACAAAACACGCATAAGAACAAAAAGTAATAAACACCCGAATAACAAGTAGCAATGAAATATTACTAATAAGAAGATAATAATATTACCATATATGATATCATAACAATTATTATGATTCTGGAATAAGTCAATGACATTATTTAAATCATTATACAAGAGGTTCGGACACTTACAAAGCAAATCGGACCTAAGGTAAGGGAAAATATCACAATCTCATTTTTATCTGAGATTGTTTATACTTTGTTATTTACTGGGGGGTATTTTATCATCCAAATCCATGTGTCCTCAATATGAAATATTATTTATATCCTCCTACAATTTTTAAAATCCAATTTTACCCTTTGGTGAGTTTTTAGTAAAAGATATGAAAGGAATCTTTTGTCGTTTTTCGTACGAGGTACTTTTTTGACTTTTTCGACTAAAGTATAGGAAGAATGATTTTTTTAACTTATAAAGAATGAATGGATTTTAAAACATTATTTCCAAGAAGCTTCCTTTAAAATTTTTCAAGTTTATTTTTAATCAACTTCTTTTAGTTTAAAATTGTATGACATGTTAAGAAAGGAAAAATGTTTTTAAAGTAGAAAGGATATTTTCCTCAAGAATGGAGTTCAAGTGTTTTATCAAAATAATTTTCCATCTAAGATAATATAGGGTTTTGTTTCTATATATATTATTGCATTGATTTGATTATGTTTGATTGAATTATTTTTATGAATTCCTTTATCCTATATGAATTGTTTTATGATGTCACGATGTTTAAGAATCCCATTTTTATTACATGGGTTATGCAATGATGAATGATTTTTGATTTTGTGGCACACATAAGAATGGAATCATTATGTTATGGATGGGACCTATATCTCCCTCCAATGCATTGGGTAATGATTTATATCTCATGAGATAGACATGGATGGAACGGTAGGTTAAACCGGTTCAATGAAACAGGACTGAAATGAATAATGAACTCGGTTCGGAAATGGACTTTGTCCACTAAGATAGTCTTGGTAATGAGTCTTGACTAATCAGAAATGATTCTCTATGATTATGTGTGTATGCCACAAAGCTTCATGTTTTAAGTTATGATTATTGTGATTACATTTCACTACCATGATTTATCCCATCTTATGAAATTATGATCTTTTTTACAGGGTAAGATTTCCAAAATGTTATGTTCTTATGAATTTGATGTGATTGATATTTCTTTTGTTTACCCTTACTGAGAATTTGAGCTCAAAATTTTGTATGTTTTCATTCCCCAGGTCAGGAAGAGGGTTATTAAGTAAGATATGACAAAAAGGGACTATAGATATGATGAAATAAATGGGAGACAGTGTAGATGCTTTATGAACCAGTTGTTTATGTTTCCCAGTTTCTAAAGACACAATACCTATATGGTCCTTTCATGGTTCTGTTATATGTTGTAATAAATATGCTTCAATTTGGAAGGATTAACCATGTATGTAAATTGTGGGTCACTATAGTTGGTATCAGAGGAAAGGTATAGTCAACCTTTTGAAACTAGGACGTGGAAGCCTTAGTAAGAACCCTAAGGATAAGTCTAAGAATAGAACACAATCTTAGTGTTTTAGAAATGGCCACGAACAACCTATGATAAGACCTTAAGTGTGAAATTTTATTCTTGATTATGTGGTTTTCCTATTATAATTAGTGTTGCTCACACTATTCTTCTTGGTTTTAGTCAATGGCTGGAACCTGAAGGAACTGTGTTAGTGCGGAATGCGACGAGCAATGAAATGATTGTCCCCCTGAGGAACCAAACGTTATGGGAGCTGGAATGAAAAATCTTGTAGCCATGCTCACACAACTTTCTCAAGCTATGAATCATGCAAGACTTCCAAATGAGCAAAGGAAGGGGCAACATTCTGTTGAATCCTTCATGAGGCAGCGACCACCTTCATTCAGTGGGTCTTCTGATCCATTAGTGGCTGAAAAGTGGATCAGTACCACTGAGAAGTTATTTTCAGTTCTTCAATGCTCTGAACATGATAAATTCATATTAGTAGTGTATCGTTTGGAAGTAGATGCTGATCAATGGTGGAATCTTATCAAGAATACGATGCAAAGAGATGAAATTGAGTCCATGGAATGGGACGAGTTCAAGTACTTATTCTTCAATAAGTACTTCCCTCTTATTCTTCGAACAAATATGGAGAATGAGTTTATTGAACTGAAACAAAAGGATGATGAATCTATTGGTACCTATGAAACAAATTTTACAAGACTTTCAAGGTACGATTCTGGTATTATTATCCAACCTGAGAGTAAGATCGATCGATTATTTAGTGGCTTAAAACCAAGTCTTCGAAGGGAATTATCAATAAGGGACTTCAATAGCTATGAGGAAATCATTCGATGTGCTCTCAAAGTTGAGATGGAGATTGGAGTAACCCATCAGTCATATGGATTTGATAAGAAGAGGAAAATGGAATTCAAAGGAAAATCTAAAGAGCAAACTGAAAAGAAGATGATTTTTCCCTTATTCTCAAAGTGTGGAAAGAAACATGGAGGGAGTTGTCTTAAAGGTACAATTAAATGTTTCAAATGTGGAAAGGAAGGTCATCAGGAATTTGAATGCCGCTATGATGGGAAGAAGATGTCTAGTGATGCGAACAAAGAAAAGGCTACACAGAGTACACCTCCTACACTTCAATGTTACAAGTGCAAGGAGATAGGGAATTATGCCAATCAATGCCCAAATCCAAGGGTTGATGATGATGATCGACTTCAACAAACTCTTAAGGCCAAAGACAAAGGAAAGTCACATGCAATTTCTATCAGCGATGTGGATTATGATAACGATGTGGTGAAAGGTACACATACCATCCACTCTAAAGTAGAAAATGTTTTATTTGATTCTGGATCCACCAAATATTTTATTTCTAAAGAATTTTCTAAGGGTATCACCGTATTACCGCAATAATTAGATGTTGAGTTATCTATGAAAACCCCTAATGGAACAACAGTCACATCAAAAGTTTATAATTCTTCTCCGATTGAAGTTTGTGGGAAAGTGCTTCCTACAAATCTCGTGATCCTTCCAATAGTGGAATATTATGTGATTCTTGGCATCGATTGGCTTTCTCTATATGGAGATCATATCAATTTACAAATAAGGGAAGTCACATTTCATATTCCTGATCAATCTATGATCATCTATCAATGCAAGGATAAACATAACCTTCCAGTGGAAATTTCTTCCATCTTATGGGTCTTGATTCCACTAAATGAAGGTTATTTATCTCAAATGGTTGGAGGGAAAATCATGATTAAGAATATGCCCATTGTACAAGAGTTTGATGATGTCTTTCTGAAGGAATTTTTGGGTCTTCCACCAAATCGGGAAGTTGAGTTTTCAATAGAACTCATACCGGGTGCTTTACCTATTTCAAAGACACCTTATAGAATTGCCCCAATTGAGTTGCAGGAATTGAAGAAGCAACTCCAAGATAATCTTGATAAGGGATTCATACACCCTAGTGCGTCACCTTGGGGAGCACTTGTTCTATTTGTTAAGAAGAAAGATGGATCAATGAGACTCTACATTGATTATCGAGAACTTAACAAGATCACTATCAAGAACAAATATCCTCTCCCACGCATTGATGACTTATTTGACCAACTATGCAGAGCTCAATACTTTTCCAAGATTGATCTTTGTTCAGGATATCATCAATTAAGGTTAAAAAGGGTGTATATACCAAATATGGCTTTCCGTACAAGGTATGGACACTATGAATTTATAGTGATGCGATTTGGTCTTACTAATTCCCCTGCTATCTTCATGGATCTGATGAATAGAGTCTTTAGAGACTATCTTGATCAGTTTGTAGTAGTCTTTATAGAAGATATTCTTGTCTATTCAAAGAGCAATGAAGAACATGAAGATCACTTGAGAATTATATTGAAGACCTTGAGAAAGGAGAAGGTTTATGCCAAATTCACCAACTGTGAATTTTGGCTTCAAAAAGTTGCATTTTTGGGTCACATCATCTCAAAAGAGGGGATATCTGTGGATCCAGCAAAAACATAGGTTATCCAAAGATGTTCGAGACCAACAACAGTAACTGAGATCCGAAGTTTTCTTGGTTTGGCTGGATATTACCGACATTTTGTGAAAGATTTTTCAAGGTTATCTAATCCACTCACCAAGTTGAATCGGAAAGGAGTTAAGTTTGTTTGGACGGAGGAATGTGAAGAGAATTTCAAGGAGTTGAAAAGAAGGTTATCCAGTGCACCTGTGCTCACACTGCCTTATAGTGAAGAAAGGTTTGTGATCTACAGTGATGCATCCAAGAAGGGATTGGGGCGTGTTCCTATGCAGAATGATATGGTGATAGCTTATGGCTCACGAAAGTTGAAAATTCATGAGAAAAATTACCCAACTCATGATTTGGAGTTAGCTGTGGTAATATTTTCATTAAAGATTTGGAGGCACTATCTTTATGGGGAAAGCTGTGATATTTATACTGATCATAAAAGTTTAAAGTATATTTTCACACAAAAGGATCTGAATATGCACTAAAGAAGATGGTTGGAGACGATTAAGGATTTCGACTTCTCAATTCATTACCACCCTGTGAAATAAAACAGCGTGGCAGATGCATTAAGTTGACAAGAACTTGCTAGCTTATCCATGATGAGGATCACAGAAGATCCATATTTATGGATTTAGAAAGTATGGATCTTGGAATTATAATGAAAGTGGAAAAATCGTATCTTTCTCAAATGAATGTTCAACCATCTATACAAGTGAAGATTAAAGAGGCACAGAAAGAAGATGCCGAGTTACAAAATAAGGCGATAAATGCTCTTGAATTAAACCTTGATTGTGATGGGATAATAAAGTTCAGGACTCAGGTTTGGGTTCCTCCTATCCCAGAATTAAAGAAGGAGTTGCTGGATGAGGCTCACAGTTCTTCATTCTCTATTCATCCTGGAAGCACGAAGATGTATAGGGACCTAAAAGAGTACATCTGGTGGGATGACATGAAAAGAGATGTTGCTGAATATGTCTCTCAATGCTTGGTTTGTCAGCAAGTTAAAATTGAGAGATAAAAGTCTAAGGGGATGTTACAACCATTACCCATACCAGAATGGAAATGGGAAAACATCACTATGGACTTTGTCACTGGACTTCCCAAAACATCCAAAGGAAATAATGCTATCTGGGTCATAGTTGATCGTCTTACAAAGTCAGCTCACTTCATTGCTATTAGAGTGGATTTCTCTCTGGATCAGCTTGCCAGGATATATGTAAAGGAAGTGGTAAGACTGCATGGAGTACCACTTTCTATTATATTTCATCAGGATCTGAGGTTTAACACAAAGTTCTGAAGAAATCTTCAGCATACTCTGGATATAGAGTTGAGATTTAGCACTGCTTATCATCCTCAGACAGACGGTCAGTCTGAGAGGAAAATTCAAACTCTAGAAGATATGTTGAGATATTGCTCTATGGATTTCAAAGGTGGTTGGGATCAACACCTACCTTTGGTGGGATTTTCTTATAATAATAGCTTTCACTCCAGTATTCAGATGGATCCTTATGAATCTCTCTATGGAAAGAAATGCAGGACTCCAACTTGCTGAGATGAAGTTGGGGAAAGAAAGCTATTAGGACATGATCTTGTTGATGAGATGGAAGAAAAGGTCAGATCTATTAAACACCACATAAAAGCAACTTAGAGTCGACAAAAAAGTTATGCCGACAACCGAAGAAAAGACCTAGAGTTTTAAGTGGGTGATAAAGTGTTCTTATGAATATCTCCCTAGAAGAGGGTCATGAGATTTGGAAAGAAGGGAAAGTTCAGACCTAGATATATCAGTCCTTTTGAAATTCTGGATCGTGTTGGGAAGGTAGCTTACCAATTGGCGCTTCCACCAAATCTCACTCAGGTTCATGACGTGTTGCATGTATTTATCCTGAGAAAGTACATACCTGATCCTTCACATGTACTCAGCTCAGAAGTTGTACCGCTGGAGTAAGATCTTTCTTATGAAGAACAGCCGATAGAGATTCTGGATCATAGTGAAAAATTCCTACAGAACAAGACCACTCTCTTGGTGAAAGCTTTATGGAGGAACCACCAATTAGAAAAAGCTACATGGGATCTTGAGGATATGATGAAGGAGAGGTATCCTCATCTGTTTGTTACAAAGTGACGAATTTTGAGGGTGAAATTCATTTTAAGGTGGTAAAATGTAACACCCGAGACTTTTATGAGGAATATTTTGTTTTTATGTTATATAAATCATCAAAAGAATCTTTCACTATACACAATACTGGCTTGGCTTGCTTCACATGCAATCGCGACCTTCCTTGATAGCTTGCATCGTATGCAATACCGAGTTTCACAAAACAACGACATGCTATTAAAATATTATTAAAACTAGCCGTTATGAATAGTAATAACCACTTTTTGAAATCTTGTAAATTTTATTTTTCAAAATGGAATTCATTTTTGGTTTCAGAATATCAAAATTATCCTAGGGTGAAATTTTGGTATTTTTCTGAAAACTTTCAATTTTTGATGAATAGTGAAAACACTGGGCTACTATTTAAAAATCGTCTTTTTATTTAAATAATTATTTATTTTATTTTAATTTATTTTAGGTAAAAATTGATACATCATACCTATATAAGTTTAATGCAATTCATTGGAGTCGTTTTATAATAATTTTAGATATATAAAATTTTATTGAACTTTTCACTGTCTTTTACCCACCTCCTTTGAGAATTTCCAAATTTACATAAAGCCTAATTTTACCGCTTCTGTGAATGGAATTTCTAAAATCTGAGAGACACGATTGATTTCAGTAAGTAAAATTTGGTTCAATGAGATGAAAAGAATTTTTTGTGAATAGTAACTTTTTACTTTTTTTTACCACGGTTAAAAGTAAATAGGTTAATTAAGGATAAAAATGATATTATTATTACCCTAACACATGTCCTAATTCTATTTTATAAGTGTAATTCGATGAAAAACAACCTTAGATATAAAATACGACCATTTAGGCCCACTTGGATTAGATTAGGACATTTAATATTAATTTATTTAAAGAAGGGTTAAAATAGTTAAAATCCAAGTTTAATAAGTAAGTCATTTTTAATGCAGGGTTATACATAAGATAAATTAGGCTATAAATATTAATTAAAAAGATAAATAGATTTCCTACATAATGGTATTTTATTTATAATTTTTAGACATTATATAATTTAATTTATTTATGACACAAAGATGATGTAGGAATTATTTTATTAATGAAATATTGATATAATTGATGTTATAAATACCCAAATAAATGTAATTTGAGACTTTTAATGAATTCCACTAATTTTATAGGTTAATATGACATGTAATTATTTATTTAATTAACTTGGTTCTAACTAATCGTTCTATTATGAGTTTCACAAAAATCAATTACCAAATAGTGTAAAAATTGACACAAAATAGTTTTTAAAACAAATATTATATTACTAATTGATATTTTATTCCTAAAAATCTAAGGTTCGGAAAAATGCATTATATAAGGTTATATATATTAATAATAAAAAACTTGGGGTTCTTTTGGCTTGTTGTAGTAATTTTATTAACCTTATAGTGTAAGAAAACAAGAAGACAAGGTAAGAGTAAAATTATTTAACTTAAAGTTAAATCTAAATGATAAAAATAAAATAGTAACCTAAACTTTTAAAAATTATATTGGATGAGATTATTTCCACCCATCCCCACCTTAGATTCTAAATAAATCAATTTGGAGCTATTTAAAACCCAATATGACTTTATAATAAATTAATATTTTTAGTTTTTCCAAAGGTGCCCCTCTCCTCCCTTATAAAAGGGCACCTCCTCCCTCTCTTCCTCACACCACTTTGAGCCTTAAAGCTCGGAAAAACCCTGCCAATTTCTCCTCTCCACTTCCCTAGAAACATCCTAGAGGTTATGGTCTTCTTCAAAGACCAATCTTAGTGCCCTAAAAGGAGGTTTCAAAAGGCGTGTCGAAAGAAGAGGTAATATCCGTTACCGATTCTTTCAAATTTATTTCTTCTTCTAATTCTTCTTCTTTAGTTGTTTCAATATGAATTAATAACAGAAGTATCACTCATATACCGATATTTTATTTTAAGTATGAAAAAACTCTATTTCACCATCTATCCATACTACGGAAAACGAAATCATCGTGCGTGCGTAAGTACGGAATACCGTCTCCACGCCGTGGTGTAATCTATTTTCCACCACCACCATACTTGGATGGGTATAATGGTGTAAATAATGACTATATATTATTATTGTAAATTGGTATTGATTCTGAAATAGTATACATACACACCAATAAAATTCCACGATCATGGGAACGATATCATCGCTCGTGCGTACGTACGAAATACTGTCTCCACGATGTGATGTGACTCGTTCTACATGATCTTCATTGCATAATGATTATATAAATGAATTGAATGAATTAATATGATATATATTACACTAATAACATTATGGAAATAAGGTATCTACAACCTAAAAAGAAGAATAAGAATTTATTTGACAAAACACGCATAAGAACAAAAAGTAATAAACACCCGAATAACAAGTAGCAATGACATATTACTAATAAGAAGCTAATAATATGACCATATATGATATCATAACAATTAGTATGATTCTGGAATAAGTCAATGACATTATTTAAATCATTATACAGGAGGTTTGGACACTTATGAAGCAAATCGGACGTAAGGTAAGGGAAAATATCACAATCTCATTTTTATCTGAGATTGTTTATACTTTGGTATTTACTGGGGTGTATTTTATCATCCACATCCATGTGTCCTCAATATGAAATATTATTTATATCCTCCTACAATTTTTTAAATCCAATTTTACCCTTCTGTGAGTTTTTAGTAAAAGATATGAAAGGAGTCTTTTGTCGTTTTTCGTACGAGGTACTTTTTTGACTTTTCCGACAAAAGTATGAGAAGAATGTTTTTTTAACTTATACGGAATGAATGTATTTTTAAAACATTATTTCCAAGAAGCTTCCTTTACAAGTTTTAAAGTTTATTTTTAATCAACTTCTTTTAGTTTAAAATTGTATGAAATGTTTAGAAAGGAAAAATGTTTTTAAAGTAGAAAGGATATTTTCCTCAAGAATGGAGTTCAAGTGTTTTATCAAAATTATTTTCCATACAAGATAATATAGGGTTCTGTTTCTATCCCTATTATTGAATTGATTTGATTATGTTGTGATGGAATTATTTTTATGAATTCCTTTATCCTATATTAATTGTTTTATGATGTCACGATGTTTAAGAATCCCATTTTTATTACAAGGGTTATGCAATGATGAATGATTTTTGATTTTGTGGCACACATAAGAATGGTATCATTATGAGATGGGTGGGACCTATATCACCCTCCAATGCGTTGGTTAAAGATTTATATCTCCTGAGATAGACATGGCTAGAATGGAAGGTTAAACCGTTTCAGTGAAACAGGACTGAAATGAGGAATGAACCTAGTTCAGAAATGGACTTTTTACACTAAGATAGTCTTGGAAATTAGTCTTGACAAATAAGAAATGATTCTCTGTGATTATGTGTGTATGCCACAAAGCTTCATGTTTTATGTTACGATTATTGTGATTACATTTTACTACCATGTTTTATCCCATGTTATGAAATTATGATCTTTTTTGCAGGGTAAGATTTCCAAAATGTTATGTTCTTATGAATTTGATGCGATTGATATTTCTTTTATTTACCCTTACTGAGCATTTGAGCTCACCGTTTTGTATGTTTCTTTCCCCAGGTCAGGAAGAAGGTTATTAAGTAAGATATGCCAAAAAGGGACTATAGATATGATGAAATAAATGGGAGACAATGTAGATGCTTATGAACCAGTTGTTTAAGTTTCCCAATTTCTAAAGACACTATACCTATACGGTCCTTTCATGGTTCTGTTATATGTTGTAATAAATATGCTTCAATTTTGAAGTATTAACCATGTATGTAATGTATGGGTCTCTATACTCCGTGCTTCAATAGTACTCTTTTCATCAAAGTGTTGTTGATGTGGGTCCCTCTTTCACTGATCAGTACATGGGGAAAGTCAAACATATAAAAAATGAGTTTATTTAAAAAGTCCATGACCACCTTGGTCGTGTCATGTGATGTAGTAGTCGTTTCTACCCACTTGGAGATGTAGTCGATGCGGACCAGGATTTAAGTGTTCTTGAAAGATGGGGGAATGACCCCATGAATTCTATACCCTAGACATCGATGATCTTGACCTCCAAGATGGGGTGCTAGGGAATATCAGCTCTTCACCCCATATTACATGTTCTTTGGCATCGATCACAATAGGAAACAAAGTCTCAGGAATCTCTATCATGGTGGTCTAGAAAAACCCAGACTGTATGATCTTTGCTATAGTACAATCTAGCCCATGATGTCCCCCAATAGGTGAGGAATGACAGAATTCTTGGACTCCATGGACTTCAGTTTCTGGGATGTAACATCGGATCACCCCATCCCCATAGGATCTTAATAGTATAGGATCTTCCCAGAAGTACCACTTGACATCATAGAAAAACCTCTTCCCCTCTTAGAGGTAGAGGTCGGGGTGTTTGGAACTTGTAACCAAAAAATTAGCAATATCAGCATACCAGGGTCTAGATGATTCTATGACTAAAAAGAGGTGCTCATTAGGGAAATCCTCCTTGAGCTATCGATCTTCCTCCTTCTCCAAATGAGGCAGCTCCAGGCGGGAGAGATGATCAACAACAATGTTCTCTCTCCCCTTCTTATCTTGAATCTCCAGATCAAATTATTATAGGAGGAGTACCTTTGGGATCAGTCATGGATTCACATACTTTGTGTTCAGTAGGTACTTGGGTGATGCATGGTATGTATAAAAAATAACATTAGATATCACTAAGTAAGAACGGAACCTGTCAAATGTAAACACCACTGCCAACATCTACTTTTATGTGGTAGTGTAGTTCAACTATTCCTTTTTGAGCATCTTTCTGGAATAAAATATGGATTGTAAAATTCATTCAAGTTGATGGCCTATGACTATTCCTACTACGTAGTCACTAGCATCACACATCACTTCAAATTTATCCTCCTAGTTGGGAGCAATCATCACTGGAGCTTCCACTAGGTGCTGCTTTAGGTTCTCAAAAGTAGCGGTGCATGGCTCATCAAACTAAAAGATGATATACTTTGTTAGAAGGTTGGAGAGGGGATGATCTATCTTTGAGAAGTCATAGAAAAATCACTTGTAGAAACTTACATGCCCCAAGAATCTTCGGATGGCTCTGACCGAAGTCGGAATAGGAAGTCGTGAAATGACCTCTATCTTTGTTGGGTCCACCTCTATCCCTTTATTTGAGATTCTATGGCCAAGGAAGATGACACTCTTCCCCATGAAGTGAAACTTTTCCCAATTCAAATCCATGTTAATTTTATCACATCTTTCTAGAACTAGATCCAGGTGCTGCAAGCAAGTGGTGAATGATTTTCCATAAATGGAAAAATCATCAATGAATACCACCAGGATTTGTTTCTCCATGTCCTGTAAGATTTCTATCATGTATCTCTGGACGGTTTCAGGACCATTGAACATGACAATGGATATCATTCGATAAGAAAATGTACTATAAGGGCAAGTAAATATGCTCTTATCTTGATCCTCTGGAGAAATGTAAATCTGATTGTAGCTGTAATAGCTGTTGAGGAAGGACTAAAACTCGTGCCCTACTAGTCTCTCTAGCAAATAATCCATGAAGGGTATGGGGGAAATGATCCTTCCTCATGGCATCATTAAGCATCTTGTAGTCCACAGAGACTCTCCACCCCGTGATAGTGCATGTAGGGATGATCTCATTATTTTCATTTGAAATCAGAGTGAGACCACCCTTTTTTCATACCACTTGCAGGGGACTCACCCATGGACTATTTGAGATGGGGAAAATTATGCCTATATCTAGAAACATTATTAAATCTTTCTTCACAACTTCCTTCATCGGGGGGTTCAGGCATCGCTGTAGTTGCCGAGATGGCTTTTCTCCTTCTTCGAGAAGCACCTTGTGGGTGTAAATGGTAGGGTTGATGCCCTTCATGTCTACAATTGTCCACCCAATAGTATTTTTTCACCACTTAAAAACCTGTATAAGTGCATCCCTCTGCTCTATTTATAGTGCTACACTAATTATGATGTGAAATGTTATATGGTATCTCAAATAACTGTACTTCAGAGAAGACAAAAGAGGCATCATTTCTAGTGCAAAAATCTTTAGAATCTAAGGTTCAAGTGGTTGTACCTATGACCACTCCAGAATTTTGGGAATTATAGCACGCTGTCATTAGTAGTTGCCCTAGCCTTCTAGGAATTGTAGGTCCTCTAGTGGTTCATCAACTGTAATGTCTGAAAAACCCAAGTGATATGAGGGGAAAGAACATACCACTTCATCTTCTTTTCTACTCTAGTGATCATACAGGGTGATCACTGCATAATATTCTTCATGCTCTGATAATGATGCTTGCTTGATGGATTTGAAGACATTATAGGAGACTCTTTTGTCTCCTACCCTCAAAATCATCTCCTCCTAGTGTATATTGATCAATACCTTCCTAGTGGCGAAGAAAGGCATCCCTATGATTAAAGGTCCGTCTTGGTCTTGTTCCATGTCGAGGATGAAGAAATATGCAGGGAGGATTAACCTTCCCACCTTTTCCAGCACTTCCTCTAGTATCCCTTTCAGATATGTTATGGATTGGTTGGAAAACTAAAGGGCTAATCAGGTAGGCTTTATATTGTTGGGCCCTGGCTTCTTAAAAACTCTAAAGGGCATGAGTTTGATGCTGGACCCTAAGTCACAAAGGGCCTTCCCAAACTCACATGGTCCAATAGTTGATGGGATAGTGAAGCTACCCGAATCCTGAAGGTTAGGAGGAATCAAATGTTGTACGACCACTAAGAACTCCTTGGTCAGTGCAATGGTTCCATGATCCCCCACCTTTCATTTATGGAAAGGATCTACTGCATGAATTTTTCATATATAGGCATATTTGTTAGTGCCTATTCCAATGGAATGATGGTGTGAAACTTCCGAAACACTTCCATGAACTTTATGAATTGGTGTTCTTGCATTTTTTGTTTCGTCCTCTCCGAGAAGGGTAAGGTAGGCTCGAAGGGTTTGATAACCTCTTATCCTTTACCTTGTGGGGCCTCTTTTGGTAGGACATTGGATTAGAAGGGGTCTGTAACTGTACCTTATTTATTAGTATGGGGTGTTGGTGAACCTGGATGTGGTTTTTCCTTTTGTTGTATCTTCTGTCCACTTCGTAGTGTGACTTAATAGTCCTCCTCCATTAGGTTCTATTTAGTGTTAGCCGGTAGTGTACCAGGCTACCTCCCCAATAGTTGGTTTTCCAACTGGCTGATTTGGTTCTCTACGATTCAAATGGAAGCCTCCTAATTCTATAATCTGGACTCAAGAGTAGATATAAACTTGTTCATGAGATCCTTTAACCTGGAGGTATTCTCCTGCTGAGGTGGATATGTAGCTGGTGGAGGTGGTGGCAGCCATTGCTACTGTGGATAAGGGTTTTTATACCCTTTTTTTCTAGTAAGAGCCATGCTGGGGATGTTTTTGTCTCAGTTACTGGCTTTGATACTTGGTCTGACTGTAGCTGAGCAGTCGCTGGGGATGAGGATTCTACTTCTGTGGGCCCCAGCCTGTGTTCTAATGATCACACCTTGCTAGGTTATGGTACTACTGGTACTGGTTTAGGCCTTGTTTTTGAGCAATGTAGCTCACCTTGGTCGTCGAAGGGCTGAATGCAGAACCCATGAATTCTCCTATGATGTGTTTATCACCACATTCGCTACACGCCGAATGTTTTTCCACATGTAATTGGGATGAACCCTTCAGATTCAGCGCGTCGATCTTTTTGGACACAGCGTCCAACTAGGCAGAAAACATATTAGTGTAATTGATATTGTGAATACCTCATTTTTGGGTGCCCCGGTCAGAATTCCATTGGAAGATGTTGGTAGACATGTCTTCGAGTAGTTTGAAAATCTCTTCGGGGTACTTCCTCATAACTGAACCTCTAGCAGCAACATCCCCCATGAACTTTGTGTTTTTCATCATTCCATAGTAGAAGGTCTGGACCTACATCCATAGTGGGAGTTTGTGGTGTGAGAATTTGTGAACCATCTCTTTGCAATGCTCACATGACTCATACAACGACTT
This sequence comes from Viscum album, assembly GCA_963277665.1. NCBI lineage: Eukaryota > Viridiplantae > Streptophyta > Magnoliopsida > Santalales > Viscaceae > Viscum > Viscum album. The sequence goes on along the minus strand of OY728147.1, from coordinate 2,016,519,611 downwards.
CGATTCGTGCTTCTGGAAGTTGTGTATTTTGTTCCATAAGGTCACCATCTTTGAAGGTGGGAAATATTTGAACAGGAATGCCTGGGCTAGATCCTCCCAGGAGAAGATATATTGCTATGGAAAACCTTTGATCCAAACATTCTCCTTATCCCTATGAGAGAAGGGGAAGAGGTGAAGAAAAATGGTGTCCATGGACACTCCATGGTAGCAGAACGTGTTATAGACCTCCATAAAATTGGCGAGATGGGAATTGGGGTCCTCGCTGGGTAGGCCGCCAAACTAAACTATGTTTTGGATTAGCTTCAAGATGGCAGGCTTGATCTCGAAGTGTTGGTCCTGTACCGGTGGAAGATTATTTCTGTGTTAGCTCCGTGAATAGATGAAAGTCCGTACTCCATGCGAGTACAGTGAGGATGTGGCTGCTAAGGTAGGGGAGGCAGTATATATTGTTTTTCCTGAGGGGCGAAGTACGACCCCAGACCAGGCTGCAGGTATGGAATCCACTCCGGTTGGAACTGTTGGAGCTGTCATGGGCCATATCCTGGAGAAAGTGGAGTTTTCTGGTTCCAATTTTCATCCAAGCCAAATGATTTTCTAGATCCTTGGACAACATATGGATCTCCCTCATTGTTTTGCGCTATTGGATTATTTTAGTTATGCTCATCCATAAGGGTACGTTGTTGTTGTAAAAGCATTTGTTCTGTCTATGGGTCAATTAAGAGAGTATCCGATGACTCAGTGACTTTGTAACTACTAAGGTGGCCTCTCATATACCAATGAACTTGAACAATAGTAAACACACCAAGCGTAAATGAGTAAGAAGAAAGATAAACAGAAATAGGTTTAGAAAAGTGATTTTTGGGAATTTTTAATTTTTATTTTCACTAAATTTGATTCAAATTTGATTTAAACAAAAACAAATTTAACTACCATTTCTTCAGAAAAGGTTCCAAAACTTGTCAATCATTTCTGCCGAAGTGTTATTTTTGGCTATCCAAATTCTATTACCCTAATGACTATAATACCAGTAAGGGGTCTAACCATAGGGAAAATGTTTTATTTTTGTCTTTCTAATCTATTTTTTACTTGATTTAATGAAGTGTACTGAATTTAAAGTCATTTTTTTATGTTTTGATGAAAAGTTGATTATATTTTAGTTTTTATCAAATTTACTTAAAGGATAAAGAAAAACACTAGAATTTGGTTTGATGAAAATTTAGAGGGAAATGCGTCAGGCCTGTGGATTTTAAGAAGTTTTTATTAAATCTATTTTCTTACAAGGTTGTGTTTTTCATAATAATTCACATATCTGGGATTTCTTATATAACAGAACTCCCATGGTCTAGTAAGTTTTGTTTAAATCAATGGAAGTAAATTTCATTGGTCAGAAAATTGATTTCTCTTAATTTATTTTAATTTTAGTCCTTTTGATATGACTAAAACACCCAATGGTCATGGATGTTTTTAACCATATTTTCTTAAAGGATCAATAGAAATCCCGTTCTTGGTCAGATATGAGATTTCTAGTGATATTTGAAAAGGTTTAATAAGGTGTTATGAGGAAGAAAATATGAACAATATGATTTCAACATCACAATTGAAAAATTACAACATTCATATTTCCACACCCCCAACACATAGAGAATTTAGCTACTTATGGTGTAGCTATTAATTAAAGGACTTGTAGTACTTGGAAAAAACTTCTTAAATCCTTGGAGGTAAGTTTTTCAGGAAGGAAGCACATAAGCACCTTCCTTACTCTCCTATCTCCTATTTTTCCCTATCTATTTCTCATTTAGGTTGTACCTAGAGTGCTCTCCATTTGAACTGAACAAAATCTAAATAAGTGAATCTCTAACTCTTAAACATAGAGGGCCTGCCACTTATTTATATGTTTTAGGAGTACACAACATATACCAGAAATTACATGATGTGTACTATTTTCAACGTGCTATTACCATGTTTTTATCCACCAGTGGGTGACCTAACACGCCGTCTTTCACATGGACCATGACGCCTCCTGGTAGATGGAGGTACACAACATGTAGTACCACCATACACGGTGTTTATTCTCAATAATAATCAACCAACCTCTTCAAGAAGGGGAGATAAGATTCATATAGTATGTACATGACATGTAAAGGTCATCCAGCTACATGGGTGAGTAGACTTCTTCTCAGCCACCAACTGCTTCTAGAAGAGGTTATATGGCATGTATAGGATTAACATGGCATGTATGGGCTTCGGGTAACTTGGGAATATTCTTGGAATAACCAATCTGTGTTGGGGTTCTGGTACACAATGTGTTTCTGAAAGTACACGACTTGTTGTTTTTAATTTTTGATTAACTTTACAATGATTTGTGTCTTTGTCATGGAAATACCTGAAAATCATTAAGATCACTGAATTAAAACATTTTATCTCTAAATGATCTTGTATTTGGTGAAAAAATGTTTTAAAAACTCGATAAAATGTACAAAAATGTATACACAAATCAAGCACTTCAAACTCTCCCACACTTAGTCATTTGCTTGTCATTAAGAAAAATCTCAACATCTAATCGATAGTATCCATATTCCAAAAAGAGAATCATTCAACTATAACTATACTTATAAATACTATAGGCATAACCAAGATTTTATAAAGACACAAAAATAAATTTCAATTTTTAAATGATATTCTAATCATACCTTATTTTTAGTTTAATTATAAAACTTCTATTCTCTTTTATACACAACATTCAACATTTCACAGTAACACATGCCACTTGATGATTTATCTCACTAGAAAATATTACTCTCATCACTCAAGATCATTTTATCAGAGTTGTTATCAATCTTATGTATATGCACTCTATCTATTGGCTTGAAAGTGTTATCATTCTCTACTTTAGAAATTTAAATCACAAAAATCATGAGGAATTTCATCAAGGGTCAAATGTTTCTGAGGCTAAGGGTTGATAGGTAATAGTGTGAAAAACAATCTTCGAGGATTAAAAAAGTAGGCTAAATGCTTAAAAAACAATGCATGATATTCAAAAATTAGAGCTAAATGAAAATCAACCTCCATTCAAGATCTCTTTTAAAGGATATCATCACCATGATAGACTTTTTCCAAAATGGGTCCATAAAATATCCATAATGTGTAATGAATGAACTTGGTCCCTCTTTTTCATTTTATATATATATATAAAACGGACCACGAAGAATACAATGGATAGTATGTAACACCCCGAGATTTTATGAAAAATATTCTTTTTAATTTCATTAATGTCTTATGTTATACGCTACACCAAAAGGAGCTTTCACAACACACATCTCTGACCTGGCTTGAATTACACACAATCGCGACCTTCCACGATAGCGTGTGTTGTACGCAACACCAAGTTTCGCTAAACAACGATATACTATTAAGATATTATTAAAACTAGCCGTTATGAATAGTAATAACCACTTTTTGAAATTTTGTAAATTTTGTTTTTCAAAATGGACTTCATTTTTGGATTTGGAATATCGATATTAGATCAGGGTGAAATTTTGGTAATTTTCGGATAACTTTCATATTTTGATGAATAGTGGAAATTACTAAATTTTTATTAAAAACAAATTTTTCAATCGAAATAATTAATAGTGATAAATTATTAATTTTAGTGGTTTTAAAGTATATTTATAATATATTTTTACAATTTAATACAATGTTGGTCATTGGATATAATTTCACATTTAAACCAGACATAAACAAGTGTCAATCTTTTGATAGTTATTATCTCTTAAGAACACGCTATTTGTTTTGACGACGGTAATTAATTTTTAAATTAATTAATGAAACTGATATGTTTTGAATTTGGTAAAATAGAAATCATTTTTGAGTTCATAATATCAAATATACCTTAGGCCTAATTTTTGGTATTTTTCTGAAAACTTTCAATTTTTGATGAATAGTGAAACCACTAAGTGGTAGTTAAAAAAACTGAATTTTTCATAAAACTTAATTTTACCGCTTCTGTGAGTGGTATTTCAAAACTCCGAGAGACACGGTTGATGTCAGTAAGTAAAATTTGGTTCAATGAGATGAAAATAATTTTTGGTGAATAGTAACTTTTTACTTTTATTTACCATGGTTAAAAGTAAATATGGTAATTAAGGGTAAAAATGATATAATTATTACCCTAACACATGTCCAAATTCTATTGGATAAGTGTAATTCGACCAAAAAAAAGATTAGGAATAAAATATGACCATTTAGGCCCACTTGGATTAGATTAGGACATTTATTATTAATTTATTTAAAGAAGGGTTAAAAGAGTTAAAATCAATGTTTATTTACTAAAACATTTTTAATATGGGTTTATACATATGATAAATTCGACTATAAATATTCATTAGAATGATAAAAAGATTTCATACATAATGGTATTTTATTTGTAATTTTTAGACATTAAATAAGTTAATTTATTTATGACACAACGATGATGCAATAATTATCTTATTAATGAAATATTGACATAATTGATGTTATAAATACCCAAGTAAATATAATTTGAGACTTTTTATGAATTTCACTAATTTTCTAGGTTAATATGACATGTTAGTAGTGATTTAATTAACTTTTTTCGAAATTATCATTCTGTTATAATTTTCCCAAAAATCAATTACTAAATAGTGTCAAAATTGACATAAAATAGTTTTTTAAAAAAATATTATATTATTAATTATTATTTTATTCCTAAAAATCTAAGGTTCTGCCAAATGACTTAGATAAGGTTATATATATTAATAATAAACAACTTGGGGTTCGATTGGCTTCTTATAATAAGTTTATTAACCTTATAGTATAAGAACACAAGAAGACACGGTAAAAGTAAAATTATTTAACTTAAAGTTAAATCTAAATGATAAGGTTAAAATGGGAACCTAAACTTGTTTAAATTCTATTGGATGAGAGGATTTTGACCCATCCCCACCTTAGCCTCGAAATAAATAAATTTGGAGCTATTTAAAACAGACTTTACTTTATAATAAAATAATATTTTTAGTTATTCCAAAGGTGCACCTTCCTTTTCAGGAGCCTGTCTGATTAGAACTCCACAGTTAAGCGTGCTTGGCCTGGAGTAGTGATCAGGATGGGTGACCTTCTGGGAAGTTTCCCAGGGTGTGTGTGAGTGAGGACAAAGCACACTGAAAAGGACATGTGTTGGCATGTGGGGACAATCATTAGTCAGATGACCCGTTCGGGCATGTGGGTGGACCCTGGGGTGGGCCCCACGTGTCTGCGGGGGCAACTGGTGGTACCTGGTAGGCCAGAACCCGATGGCCATGTTAAGGCGGGGTGGTTGTGCTGTCACCGGGACCCGGTTGTCACATTTGGTATCAGAGGCAAAGGAGGTAGGAATGTATCCGATCCTTGGGAACTCTCACATGTGAGCGTTGGACGAAGCATGGCTCTCCGCCCAAGGGCTTTATGAGGAAATGGCTTCCACTAGGGATGGTGGTGTGTCCCGCCCAGGGGGTGTAGCCACCCATGGAGGGCCCTGATAGGTATCAACTATAGTCCACTGGAAGTAATTCCAGACCGTTATAGTTTGTATCAGAGGAAAGGTTTAGTCAACCTTTGGAAACTAGGATGCGAAAGCGTTAGTGAGATCCCTAGAGATATTTCTAAGGTATAGAGATGTCCCTAAGGATAAGTATACCTATAGGATATAGTCCTAGAACTACGATAACGATATTAGAATTTAACCTAAGATGTTAGATATTGAGGGTGCTCCCCCTTTACTATGTTGTTTTACCTAGCATGATTTTTGCCTCTCACACTATTCTTTTTGGGTTTTAGAAAATGGTTGGAAACAAGATGATTCACGATAATGGAGGATATGATGGACAATGGAATGATATTCTTCATAAGCAATCAAATGAAATGGGATTTGGAAGTCCAAACATCATTATTATGTCGAATCAGCAATCTCATAATATGATCAATAAAGTAAAATTTGGTAAGTTTCCTGACTCGACTAATAAGAGAAAGATGGAGTTTCATGATGATCATAAAGGAAGGAAAGTTCAATTTCCCCTATGTAAATCATGTGGGAAGAGGCATCAAGGAGAATGTTTCAAAGGAACTGGAAGATGCTTTGGGTGTGGAAAAGAAGGACACAAAGCCAGTAAGTGCAAAGGAAAAGGTCCAATTAACACCAGGGATGAGGATAATGGTATTGCTACAACATCAACAATGGTTAAATGTTTTAAATGTGGAATGTACGGGCATTATGCAAACCAATGCCCTAAGGGAAAGTCTCCTGAAGAGAATCAGTGTGGTCGTATGGGTAGTATTTATATTGATGATGATGAAGAGACTACAAATGATATGTGAGATGAAAGAATTGTTGAAGCTCGGTTAATGGTTTAAGAATGTAGTGGAATGAGTACATGTTTATCATGTGTAATGTTGTATAAGTAATCTCATGGTACTATGGAATAAAGAGACCTCTAAGGATTGTTACACTGTTGTCTTTCCTTGAGTTTTGGAAGTGTATGATTAATGGTATCAATATCCATGAAAGGTTATTTAGATATTTTTGGAATGTAGATGATATGCGCATAATGAAGGGATAAGGAGAAAATTAAATGTTTGATAGTATTCATGAGCTCATGATTGATATAAGGAGAAGGTTATATAATGGTTTGAGTATATAGAATTTTTGGATTTTGGTATGTGGTAAGAGTTATCTTTTGACAGCACTCATGTTTTCACAAAGATTCAATGGGTATTCATTTTTCAAGAGATTACATGATTATGGTATTCACATGACTGGAATGTGACGAACAAGATATATGAGGGATAAATGATGGCATTCACGTGATCATTTTCTCTATACTATGAGCTTGGACTGAAGTATTTTAGATAAGCCTAAATATTGGAATGGATTATGTTGGACATAAGTTAGTATTGTTGATGGGATGTTATAGTAATATAGTTTTAGAAAAAGGACAACCTGCAGGACGGGCGACAACCCATCGCGTCGGACAAGGCTGTGTTAATCGAACCCACAACCGAAGTGCGACTGGCCATTATCGCCTACCACTGGCCTACAGGAAGTCCCTGTTTAGTATAAACTGGTTTTATTATATTAAGCAGTATGATATATGAAGTATAAGCCCATTTTAGGAACCATATATGATTAATCTCACTATAAAATGACTTATGTATATTTAATAACTTTTGCTAACCTTTTGTTTGAAACAGATGTAAGGACCTGTCATTCTATCACATGATCTGCTAACACTTCACGAATAACAAATTCAACTTCATTTATTTAAGAGATGAAGTAGAAATTGTTCAAGGCACGAACAACAGTGAGATTGTACCAAAATAAAGTAAGTATTTATTCTAATTCAAATTCTTTAACTTTAGGTAAACGATCTTGAAAACCAAAAATGTTGTCCTAGTGCTCTTATATCTGATTAATCAGATGGTACCTTAGATCGTCACAAATTTATGGATTTGTGATTGTTGGCTTTTCCATAGCTATGTCCTCTACCACTCTCCATCAGAACATGATGGTTAGATTTTTCTTCCATGTGGAAACCCAGTGATTAGTTTATTTGGGTAACCGTTACGTTTCATACTTTTGTTTTTAAAGATTGTTTTTGGTATTCCTTTTTACGATGTGGGTTTCTATTAAAGAAACTTTCAAATAGTAAACCATTTATAACCCCGACGAATTTCGAGGGTGAAATTAATTTTAAGGGGGGTAGAATGTAACACCCCGAGATTTTATGAAAAATATTCTTTTTAATTTCATTAATGTCTTGTGTTATATGATACACCAAAAGGAGCTTTCACAACACACATATCTGACCGGGCTTGAATTACACGCAATCGCGACCTTCCACGATAGCGTGTGTTGTACGCAACACCAAGTTTCGCTAAACAACGTTATGCTATTAAGATATTATTAAAACTAGCCGTTATGAATAGTAATAACCACTTTTTGAAATTTTGTAAATTTTATTTTTCAAAATGGACTTCATTTTTGGATTTGGAATATCGAAATTAGCTCAGGGTGAAATTTTGGTAATTTTCGGATAACTTTCATATTTTGATGAATAGTGGAAATTACTAAATTTTAATTAAAAACAACTTTTTCAATCAAAATAATTAATAGTGATAAATTATTAATTTTAGTGGTTTTAAAGTATATTTAGAATATATTTTTACAATTTAATACAATGTTGGTCATTGGATGTAATTTCACATTTAAACCAGACATAAAGAAGTGTCAATATTTTGATAGTTATTATCTCTTAAGAACACGCTATTTGTTTTGACGACGAGAATTAATTTTTAAATTAATTAATGCAACTGATATGTTTTGAATTTGGTAAAATATAAATCATTTTTGAGTTCATAATATCAAATATAGCTTAGGCCTAATTTTTGGTATTTTTCTGAAAACTTTCAATTTTTGATGAATAGTGAAACCACTAAGTGGTAGTTAAAAAAACTGAATTTTTCATAAAACTTAATTTTACCGCTTCTGTGAGTGGAATTTCAAAAATCCGAGAGACACGGTTGATGTCAGTAAATAAATTTGGTTCAATGAGATGAAAATAATTTTTGGTGAATAGTAACTTTTTACTTTTATTTACCAGGGTTAAAAGTAAATAGGGTAATTAAGGGTAAAAATGATATTATTATTACCCTAACACATGTCCAAATTCTATTGGATAAGTGTAATTCGACCAAAAAAAATATTAGGAATACAATATGACCATTTAGGCCCACTTGGATTAGATTAGGACATTTATTATTAATTTATTTAAAGAAGGGTAAAAAGAGTTAAAATCAATGTTTATTTACTAAAACATTTTTAATATGGGTTTATACATAAGATAAATTCGACTATAAATATTCATTAGAAAGATAAAAATATTTCATACATAATGGTATTTTATTTGTAATTTTTAGACATTAAATAAGTTAATTTATTTATGACACAACGATGATGAAATAATTATCTTATTAATGAAATATTGACATAATTGATGTTATAAATACCCAAATAAATATAATTTGAGACTTTTTATGAATTAAACTAATTTTCTAGGTTAATATGACATGTTAGTAGTGATTTAATTAACTTTTTTAGAAATTATCATTCTGTTATGATTTTCCCAAAAATCAATTACTAAATAGTGTCAAAATTGACAAAAAATAGTTTTTAAAACAAATATTATATTATTAATTATTATTTTATTCCTAAAAATCTAAGGTTCGGCCAAATGACTTAGATAAGATTATATATATTAATAATAAACAACTTGGGGTTCGATTGGCTTCTTATAGTAAGTTTATTAACCTTATAGTATACGAACACAAGAAGACACGGTAAAAGTAAATTTTTTTAACTTAATGTTAAATCTAAATGATAAGGTTAAAATAGGAACTTAAACTTGTTTAAATTCTATTGGATGAGAGGATTTCGACCCATCCCCACCTTAGCCTCGAAATAAATCAATTTGGAGCTATTTAAAACCTAATTGACTTTATAATAAAATAATATTTTTAGTTATTCCAAAGGTGCACCTTCCTTTTCAGGAGCCTGTCTGATTAGAACTCCACAGTTAAGCGTGCTTGGCCTGGAGTAGTGATCAGGATGGGTGACCTTCTAGGAAGTTTTTCAGGGTGTGTGTGAGTGAGGAAAAAGCACACTGAAAAGGAAATGTGTTGGCATGTGGGGACAATCATTAGTCAGATGACCCGTTCGGGCATGTGGGTGGACCCTGGGGTGGGCCCCACGTGTCTGCGGGGGCAACTGGTGGTACCTGGTAGGCCAGAACCCGACGGTCATGTTAAGGCGGGGTGGTTGTGCTGTCACCGGGACCCGGTTGTCACATTTGGTATCAAAGGCAAAGGAGGTAGGAATGTATCCGATCCTTGGGAACTCTCACATGTGAGCGTTGGACGAAGCATGGCTCTCCGCCCAAGGGCTTCATGAGGAAATGGCTACCACTGGGGATGGTGGTGTGTCCCGCCCAGGGGGTGTAGCCACCCATGGAGTGCCCTGATAGGTATCAACTATAGTCCACTGGAAGTAATTCCAGACCGTTATAGTTGGTATCAGAGGAAAGGTTTAGTCAACCTTTGGAAACTAGGATGCGAAAGCGTTAGTGAGATCCCTAGAGATATTTCTAAGGTATAGAGATGTCCCTAAGGATAAGTATACCTATAGGATATAGTCCTAGAACTACGGTAACGATATTAGAATTTAACCTAAGATGTTAGATATTGAGGGTTCTCCCCCTTTACTATGTTGTTTTACCTAGCATGATTTTTGCCTCTCACACTATTCTTTTTGGGTTTTAGAAAATGGGTGGAAACAAGATGATTCACGATAATGGAGGATATTATGGACAATGGAATGATATTCTTCATAATCAATCAAATGAAATGGGATTTGGAAGTCCAAACATCATTATTATGCCGAATCAGCAATCTCATAATATGATCAATAAAGTAAAATTTGGTAAGTTTCCTGACTCGGCTAATAAGAGAAAGATGGAGTTTCATGATGATCATAAAGGAAGGAAAGTTCAATTTCCCCTATGTAAATCATGTGGGAAGAGGCATCAAGGAGAATGTTTCAAAGGAACTAGAAGATGATTTGGGTGTGGAAAAGAAGGACACAAAGCCAGTAAGTGTAAAGGAAAAGGTCCAGTTAACACCAGAGATGAGGATAATGGTATTGCTACAACATCAACAATGGTTAAATGTTTTAAATGTGGAATGTACGGGCATTATGCAAACCAATGCCCTAAGGGAAAGTCTCCTGAAGAGAATCAGTGTGGTCGTATGGGTAGTATTTATGTTGATGATGATGAAGAGACTACAAATGATATGTGAGATGAAAGAATTGTTGAATCTCGGTTAATGGTTTAAGAATGTAGTGGAATGAGTACATGTTTATCATGTGTAATGTTGTATAAGTAATCTCATGGTACTATGGAATAAAGAGACATCTAAGGATTGTTACACTGTTGTCTTTCCTTGAGTTTTGAAAGTGTATGATTAATGGTATCAATATCCATGAAAGGTTATTCAGATATTTTTGGAATGTAGATGATATGCGCATAATGAAGGGATAAGGAGAAAATTAAATGTTTGATAGTATTCATGAGATCATGATTGATATAAGGAGAAGGTTATATCATGGTTTGAGTATATAGAATTTTTGGATTTTGGTATGTGGTAAGAGTTATCTTTTGACAACACTCATGTTTTCACAAAGATTCAATGAGTATTCATTTTTCAAGAGATTACATGATTATGGTATTCACATGACTGTAATGTGACGAACAAGATATATGAGGGATAAATGATGGGATTCACGTGATCATTTTCTCTATACTATGAGCTTGGACTGAAGTATTTTAGATAAGCCTAAATATTGGAATGGATTATGTTGGACATAAGTTAGTATTGTTGATGGGATGTTATAGTAATAGTGCTTTAGAAAAAGGACAACCTGCAGGACGGGCGACAACCCATCGCGTCGGACAAGGCTGTGTTAATCGAACCCACAACCGAAGTGCGACTGGACATTATCGCCTACCACTGGCCTACAGGAAGTCCCTGTTTAGTAGAAACTAGTATTATTATATTAAGCAGTATGATATATGAAGTATAAGTCCATTTTAGGAACCATATATGATTAATCTCACTATAAAATGACTTATGTATATTTAATAACTTTTGCTAACCTTTTGTTTGAAACAGATGTAATGACCCGTCATTCTATCACATGATCTGCTAACACTTCACGAATAACAAATTCAACTTCATTTATTTAAGAGATGAAGTATAAATTGTTCAAGGCATGAACAATAGTGAGATTGTACCAAAATAAAGTAAGTATTTATTCTAATTCAAATTCTTCAACTTTAGGGAAACGATCTTGAAAACCAAAAATGTTGTCCTAGTGCTCTTATATCTGATTAATCAGATGGTACCTTAGATCGTCACAAATTTATGGATTTGTGATTGTTGGCTTTTCCATAGCCATGTTCTCTACCACTCTCCATCAGAACATGATGGTTAGATTTTTCTTCCATGTGGAAACCCAGTGATTAGTTTATTTGGGTAACTGTTACGTTACATACTTTTGTTTTTAAAGATTGTTTTTGGTATTCCTTTTTACGATGTGGGTTTCGATTAACGAAACTTTCTAATAGTAAACCATTTATAACCCCGACGAATTTCGAGGGCGAAATTCATTTTAAGGGGGGGTAGAATGTAACACCCCGAGATTTTATGAAAAATATTCTTTTTAATTTCATTAATGTCTTGTGTTATAAGCTACACCAAAAGGAGCTTTCACAACACACATCTCTGACCTGGCATGAATTACACGCAATCGCGACCTTCCACGATAGCGTGTGTTGTACGCAACACCAAGTTTCGCTAAACAACGATATGCTATTAAGATATTATTAAAACTAGCCGTTATGAATAGTAATAACCACTTTTTGAAATTTTGTAAATTTTATTTTTCAAAATGGAATTCATTTTTGGATTCGGAATATCGAAATTAGCTAAGGGTGAAATTTTGGTAATTTTCGGATAACTTTCATATTTTGATGAATAGTGGAAATTACTAAATTTTAATTAAAAACAACTTTTTCAATCGAAATAATTAATAGTGATAAATTATTAATTTTAGTGGTTTTAAAGTATATTTAGAATATATTTTTACAATTTAATACAATGTTGGTCATTGGATGTAATTTCACATTTAAACCAGACATAAACAAGTGTCAATCTTTTGATAGTTATTATCTCTTAAGAACACGCTATTTGTTTTGACGACGAGAATTAATTTTTAAATTAATTAATGCAACTGATATGTTTTGAATTTGGTAAAATAGAAATCATTTTTGAGTTCATAATATCAAATATACCTTAGGCCTAATTTTTGGTATTTTTCTGAAAACTTTCAATTTTTGATAAATAGTGAAACCATTAAGTGGTAGTTAAAAAAACTGAATTTTTCATAAAACTTAATTTTACCGCTTCTGTGAGTGGAATTTCAAAAATCCGAGAGACACGGTTGATGTCAGTAAGTAAAATGTGGTTCAATAAGATGAAAATAATTTTTGGTGAATAGTAACTTTTTACTTTTATTTACCACGGTTAAAAGTAAATAGGGTAATTAAGGGTAAAAATGATATTATTATTACCCTAACACATGTCCAAATTCTATTGGATAAGTGTAATTCAACCAAAAACAAGCTTAGGAATAAAATATTACCATTTAGGCCCACTTGGATTAGATTAGGACATTTATTATTAATTTATTTAAAGAAGGGTTAAAAGAGTTAAAATCAATGTTTATTTACTAAAACATTTTTAATATGGGGTTATACTTAAGATAAATTCGACTATAAATATTCATTAGAAATCTAAAAAGATTTCCTACATAATGGTATTTTATTTGTAATTTTTATACATTAAATAATTTAATTTATTTATGACACAACAGTGATGCAGTAATTATCTTATTAATGAAATATTGACATAATTGATGTTATAAATATCCAAATAAATATAATTTGAGACTTTTTATGAATTCCACTAATTTTATAGGTTAATATGACATTTTAGTAGTGATTTAATTAACTTTTTTAGAAATTATCATTCTGTTTTGATTTTCCCAAAAATCAATTACTAAATAGTGTCAAAATTGACATAAAATAGTTTTTAAAACAAATATTATATTATTAATTATTATTTTATTCCTAAAAATCTAAGGTTCGGCCAAATGACTTAGATAAGGTTATATATATTAATAATAAACCACTTGGGGTTCGATTGGCTTCTTATAGTAAGTTTATTAACCTTATAGTATAAGAACACAAGAAGACACGGTAAAAGTAAAATTATTTAACTTAATGTTAAATCTAAATGATAAGGTTAAAATAGGAACCTAAACTTGTCTAAATTCTATTGGATGAGAGGATTTCGACCCATCCCCACCTTATCCTCGAAATAAATCAATTTGGAGCTATTTAAAACCGACTTGACTTTATAATAAAATAATATTTTTAGTTATTCCAAAGGTGCACCTTCCTTTTTAGGAGCCTGTCTGATTAGAACTCCACAGTTAAGTGTGCTTGGCCTGGAGTAGTGATCAGGATGGGTGAACTTCTGGGAAGTTTCCCAGGGTGTGTGTGAGTGAGGACAAAGCACACTGAAAAGTACATGTGTTGGCATGTGGGGACAATCATTAGTCAGATGACCCGTTCGGGCATGTGGGTGGACCCTGGGGTGGGCCCCACGTGTCTGCGGGGGCAACTGGTGGTACCTGGTTGGCCAGAACCCGACGACCATGTTAATGCGGGGTGGTTGTGCTGTCACCGGGACCCGGTTGTCACATTTGGTATCATAGACAAAGGAGGTAGGAATGTATCTGATCCTTGGTAACTCTCACATGTGAGCGTTGGACGAAGCATGGCTCTCCGCCCAAGGGCTTCATGAGGAAATGGATGCCACTGGGGATGGTGGTGTTTCCCGCCCAGGGGGTGTAGCCACCCATAGAGTGCCCTGATAGGTATCAACTATAGTCCACTATTAGTAATTCCAGACCGTTATAGTTGGTATGAGAGGAAAGGTTTAGTCAACCTTTGGAAACTAGGATGCGAAAGCATTAGTGAGATCCCTAGAGATATTTCTAAGGTATAGAGATGTCCCTAAGGATAAGTATACCTATAGGATATAGTCCTAGAACTATGGTAATGATATTAGAATTTAACCTAATATGTTAGATATTGAGGGTGCTCCCCCTTTACTATGTTGTTTTACCTAGCATGATTTTTTCCTCTCACACTATTCTTTTTGGGTTTTAGAAAATGGATGGAAACAAGATGATTCACGATAATGGAGGATATGATGGACAATGCAATGATATTCTTCATAAGAAATCAAATGAAATGGGATTTAGAAGTCCAAACATCATTATTATTCCGAATCAGCAATCTCATAATATGATCAATAAAGTAAAATTTGGTAAGTTTCCTAACTCGGTTAATAAGAGAAAGATGGAGTTTCATGATGATCATAAAGGAAGGAAAGTTCAATTTCCCGTATGTAAATCATGTGGGAAGAGGAATCAAGGAGAATGTTTCAAAGGAACTAGAAGATGTTTTGGGTGTGGAAAAGAAGGACACAAAGCCAGTAAGTGCAAAGGAAAGGGTCCAGTTAACACCAGGGATGAGGATAATGGTATTTCTACAACATCAACAATGGTTAAATGTTTTAAATGTGGAATGTACGGGCATTATGAAAAACAATGTCCTCAGGGAAAGTCTCCTGAAGAGAATCAGTGTGGTCGTATGGGTAGTATTTATGTTGATGATGATGAAGAGACTACAAATGATATGTGAGATGAAAGAATTGTTGAAGCTCGGTCAATGGTTTAAGAATGTAGTGGAATGAGTACATGTTTATCATGTGTAATGTTGTATAAGTAATCTCATAGTAATATGGAATAAAGAGACATATAAGGATTGTTACACTGTTGTCTTTCCTTGAGTTTTGAAAGTGTATGATTAATGGTATCAATATCCATGAAAGGTTATTCAGATATTTTTGGAATGTAGATGATATGCGCATAATGAAGGGATAAGGAGAAAATGAAATGTTTGATAGTATTCATGAGCTCATGATTGATATAAGGAGAAGGTTATATCATGGTTTGAGTATATAGAATTTTTGGATTTTGGTATGTGGTAAGAGTTATCTTTTGATAACACTCATGTTTTCACAAAGATTCAATGGGTATTCATTTTTCAAGAGATTACATGATTATGGTATTCACATGACTGGAATGTGACGAACAAGATATATGAGGGATAAATGATGGCATTCACGTGATCATTTTCTCTATACTATGAGCTTGGACCGAAGTATTTTAGATAATCCTAAAGATTGGAATGGATTATGTTGGACATAAGTTAGTATTGTTGATGGGATGTTATAGTAATATAGCTTTAGAAAAAGGACAACTTGTAGGACGGGCGACAACCCATCGCGTCGGACAAGGCTGTGTTAATCGAACCCACAACCGAAGTGCGACTGGCCATTATCGCCTACCACTGGCCTACAGGAAGTCCCTGTTTAGTAGAAACTAGTTTTATTATATTAAGCAGTATGATATATGAAGTATAAGTCCATTTTAGGAACCATATATGATTAATCTCACTATAAAATGACTTATGTATATTTAATAACTTTTGCTAACCTTTTGTTTGAAACAGATGTAATGACCCGTCATTCTATCACATGATCTTCTAACACATCACGAATAACAAATTCAACTTCATTTATTTAAGAGATGAAGTAGAAATTGTTCAAGGCACAAACAACAGTGAGATTGTACCAAAATAAATTAAGTATTTATTCTAATTCAAATTCTTCAACTTTAGGGAAATGATCTTGAAAACCAAAAATGTTGTCCTAGTGCTCTTATATCTGATTAATCAGATGGTACCTTAGATCGTCACAAATTTATGGATTTGTGATTATTGGCTATTCCATAGCCATGTTCTCTACCACTCTCCATCAGAACATGATGGTTAGATTTTTCTTCCATGTGGATACCCAGTGATTAGTTTATTTGCGTAACCGTTATGTTTCATACTTTTGTTTTTAAAGATTGTTTTTGGTATTCCTTTTTAAGATGTGGGTTTCGATTAAAGAAACTTTCGAATAGTAAACCATTTATAACCCCGACGAATTTCGAGGGCAAAATTCATTTTAAGGGGGGTAGAATGTAACACCCCGAGATTTTATGAAAAATATTCTTTTTAATTTCATTAATGTCTTCTGTTATACGCTACACCAAAAGGAGCTTTCACAACACACATCTCTGACCTGGCTTGAATTATACGCAATCGCGACCTTCCACGATAGCGTGTGTTGTACGCAACACCAAGTTTCGCTAAACAACGATATGCTATTAAGATATTATTAAAACTAGCCGTTATGAATAGTAATAACCACTTTTTGTAATTTTGTAAATTTTATTTTTCAAAATGGACTTCATTTTTGGATTCCGAATATTGAAATTAGCTCAGGGTGAAATTTTGGTAATTTTCGGATAACTTTAATATTTTGATGAATAGTGGAAATTACTAAATTTTAATTAAAAACAACTTTTTCAATCGAAATAATTAATAGTGATAAATTATTAATTTTAGTGGTTTTAAAGTATATTTATAATATATTTTATCAATTTAATACAATGTTGGTCATTGGATGTAATTTCACATTTAAACCAGACATAAAAAAGTGTCAATCTTTGGATAGTTATTATCTCTTAAGAACACGCTACTTGTTTTGACGACGAGAATTAATTTTTAAATTAATTAATGCAACAGATATGTTTTGAATTTGGTAAAATAGAAATCATTTTTGAGTTCATAATATCAAATATAGCTTAGGCCTAATTTTTGGTATTTTTCTGAAAACTTTCAATTTTTGTTGAATAGTGAAACCACTAAGTGGTAGTTAAAAAAACTGAATTTTTTATAAAACTTAATTTTACCGCTTCTCTGAGTGGAATTTCAAAAATCCGAGAGACACGGTTGATGTCAGTAAGTAAAATGTGGTTCAATGAGATGAAAATAATTTTTGGTGAATAGTAACTTTTTACTTTTATTTACCACGGTTAAAAGTAAATAGGGTAATTAAGGGTAAAAATGATATTATTATTACCCTAACACATGTCCAAATTCTATTGGATAAGTGTAATTCGACCAAAAACAAGATTAGGAATGAAATATGACCATTTAGGCCGACTTGGATTAGATTAGGACATTTATTATTAATTTATTTAAAGAAGGGTTAAAAGAGTTAAAATCAATGTTTATTTACTAAAACATTTTTAATATGGGGTTATACTTAAGATAAATTCGACTATAAATATTCATTAGAAATCTAAAAATATTTCCTACATAATGGTATTTTATTTGTAATTTTTATACATTAAATAATTTAATTTATTTATGACACAACGATGATGCAGTAATTATCTTATTAATGAAATATTGACATAATTGATGTTATAAATACCCAAATAAATATAATTTGAGACTTTTTATGAATTACAATAATTTTCTAGGTTAATATGACATGTTAGTATTGATTTAATTAACTTTGTTCGAAATTATCATTCTGTTATGATTTTTCCAAAAATCAATTACTAAATAGTGTCAAAATTGACATAAAATTGTTTTTAAAACAAATATTATATTAGTAATTATTATTTTATTCCTAAAAATCTAAGGTTCGGCCAAATGACTTAGATAAGGTTATATATATTAATAATAAACAACTTGGGGTTCGATTGGCTTCTTATAGTAAGTTTATTAACCTTATAGTATAAGAACACAAGAAGACACGGTAAAAGTAAAATTATTTAACTTAATGTTAAATCTAAATGATAAGGTTAAAATAGGAACCTAAACTTGTCTAAATTCTATTGGATGAGAGGATTTCGACCCATCCCCACCTTAGCCTCGAAATAAATCAATTTGGATCTATTTAAAACCGAACTTGACTTTATAATAAAATAATATTTTTAGTTATTCCAAAGGTGCACCTTCCTTTTCAGGAGCTTGTCTGATTAGAACTCCATAGTTAAGCGTGCTTGGCCTGTAGTAGTGATCAGGATGGGTGAACTTCTGGGAAGTTTCCCAGGGTGTGTGTGAGTGAGGACAAATCACACTGAAAAGGACATGTGTTGGCCTGTGGGGACAATCATTAGTCAGATGACCCGTTCGGGCATGTGGGTGGACCCTGGGGTGGGCCCCACGTGTCTGCAGGGGCAACTGGTGGTACCTGGTAGGCCAGAACCCGACGACCATGTTAAGGCGGGGTGGTTGTGCTGTCACCGGGACCCGGTTGTCACATAGTCGGCTATGGAACAATCTTTTCCAAATGAACAAGTAACAAACTCTTCCACACTTAAGTTCATTGTAGCTCACAAAAACGTACCATGAAAAACCAGAAATACCTCTCTAAATTTCAAATGAATAATCATGAAAAAGTATTAAATAATTAGGGTAGGAAGGGAAAATAGTCTTGTAATGTAGCTTCCTATCAAGGATGTTCTTGGTTTCTAAGGGTTTACGAAGATATGATGTAGTGTAGGTCTCAAGAGTCAAAGGGGTTAAAAAATAATAAAATGCCTCAATCATTTTAATGATATTAAAAAATCTCCAGGTTTTGAAGAGAAATACTAGCAAAATTTTTGTAGTTATGCATACCCCTATATTTTCTCAAGAAATAGGGTACAAGAAAGAGTATTTCAAAAAGGTTTAGAATACCTCTCAGGAATGAGGGAAAATATAAAGGGTCAATCAAGTCATGGAATGATTAAAAATGAGTAGTCTAATAAATGTGGATAACCATGAATTTGATTTGAAAAATCAACTATATCAACAATCATTTTAAAATGTTTTATTAAAATTTTAAAATAAGCATGCAACATCTAAAATTAACAACTATGACTTTATTATTTACAATTATAAGTAATATAAAATTCTCTATAGTTTAAAATATTTTATCTATTTATTATGTCTCTTATATTAGTTCATGGGAAAAAGAGCAGTGTAGGTAGAGATCCCCCCCCCCCCCCCGACACTGAATAGAGCATATAGTCCCTCAAGTGCCATATAAAGGTAGATAAAGTATTATGGAGACAAAAAAGTGGACCCGGATGAGGGGAAGGAATGGAAGAAGTAATACTATAAAAAACAATAGAAACCTAAAAGACAACACTCCCCTCGTGACTAGGTGAAGAAAGACGAGAAGTGGTGGAGAAGTACAACCCAAAGAACCCCAGAGTACCTGCGACTATTGTGGAGAGAGAAAAATACAAGTATACACAAAAAAACACAGGAACAAGAGAGAATATATATATATAATAGTAAAATGTGCCCAAAAACTAGTCAGGGGGTCGCCTTAGAAGAGGTATCACCCTATACAGAAGCAGCTCAGAAATGAGGATCAACAGCTGTGGAAGTGGGAGGCGTGGAAGTTGCACTCATAATAGAATTCATAGTAGTCGGATCTACAGGATCTGGACTCAGAATATAAGGCTCGGGAGCTATCTTCGAACCTGCAGCAGTAGTTGTAGTAGCTGGGACAGTAGTACAGAGGAGAACTAAATCAGTGGCCAGTGCTGTAAATAGTGCTGGAGCTATGGAATAAGGTCCAGGAGCCGAAGGAGGAGTAGGAGTTGGTGATAGTGGAATATCACGATGTTGAAGTATAAGCCTCAATATATTCTCGAGCCACCTAAGAGTCTAATCCACAGTATCCTGGCGGTGCTCCAGCTTGGAGAGGCGTAGGGTAAAGGAGAGATCGACCGAGGGTGTAGAGGGAGTTGGGGCAGTAGAAGGAATAGAAGAAGAAGGTATGGGGGGAAGAAGAAGTAAGGCTGGAAGAAGGGGTTGGGTGGGGAAGGAGGTGCAGGGGTAGCGTCAAGGGAAGGAGGGTCGGCAGGGGGTGGTGGTGGGGCCTAGACAAGGATGTAAGTTCTGCGCTGCTTCCAGACCAATCCCATGCGAATAAGAATGGGAAAGTCCATCCTCTGGGGGAACCTAATCAGTCATGAGTAAGGGAAAGCTTGAAAATTCCAAGGAGGTGGGAAATACGGGTGGCGTAAAACCGACCATTCAGGTTTCCCTGACGGTCGGTGAACATGGCGTGGAAGAAGGAGACAATAAGTTAGGGGAGGTCTGGGTAGTCCTTCCATATGACACAGGTGAGGAGCTCCATGTCACGACCAGCCACAAATCCCATATCCTCATGGAGGGTAAAAAGGATGGTGCTAAAGAACTGGTGGGTGAAGCGAAAGATAGGGTCAATGACGTGGGTACTCTTTTGAGATGTGGGGGGTGTAACGGGGGTCGGGTCCTGCAATATCCCACCACATGGTGATGATCTCAGAAAGATCTAGTTAGTTCAGGGTGGAGACAAGGGGTGGGGAGACTGGATGGGGATATAAACCACACCAATGGCTAAAATTGGTCAAGGTAATGGAAAAAGCTCGACTTCCTCGCTGAAATCGGAACACTGAGATAGTGTCTCTAGGTGTCCCCCAGTAATCAGGACCATCAAACTCGAAGGAAGCAAGAAAACTCCAAAAATAAATCTTCAAAAACAAGAGTACTGACCTAAAAGATAGTGAGAAATGGTGTGTGCTCAAGGAGATCTTCTAAATCTCCCCAAATACCCAACTGCTGAGGTATGCTACTGTCAAGATAACGACTACTGAACAGGATTAGGCGGTGAGAGAAGCACCAGACTCTGTCATGTGATAAGTCAATATCTAGGAACACTATGAAGGGATTGGGGGAAGGGGCCGACCTAGGTGGGGCAATAGTAGGGGCTGGCTCTAGTGGGGGAGAGGCCGCAGTGGATGAAGGTCTGCTGAACGTGGCGACCAATGAGGGATCTACTACGACTAAGGAGGGATAAAAAGGTGTGGTGGCCGGTGGTAAGAAATGATGGTGCTCGGAGGATCCGTGTGGGGTGGTGGAGGTGTAGTACGGGGAACAGTATCCATCGGGTTGGTGAGTTTTAGTAAGATGGCCAACAGAGGAGGCTAGTACACCGGGAAGTCCAAGGTTGGTGTCGTCACGGGTCGGAGTCGTATCCGACGAAATGTGGGCCTCCCACCCTCAGTAGTGGAGGCAGGACACATGCCACACACAAGTTCTCAATTAGACATATCATAAATAATAAAGGAAAAAAAAAAGAAAAAAAGAAAATAAAATAAAAAGATGAAAAAGTGAGAAAACCAGAAAAAGAGAGGAAAACGACGTGTATATTTAGAGTACACGACGTACAATGTAAGAGGGTTAGCATCTCAGGTTCTGTGGATAGACATGCCGAGTGGGCATGTCACTATAAAGGAAAGGATACACTTCATGTACCAAACATACATGCCATGTATGTGAAAAGGGGTTATCGTTGTGTGTTTCAAAGACACAACCACTGTCTGAGTAGAGACAAAAATTCAGTACACACCATGTGAAGTTACAACACTGCGTGTGTAAGAACAGAGTTCATATGGCATTGTGGAGTTCTTGACACAAGATGGACAAGATAAATGGTAGACATGGTGTGTACCAAACATACACGCCGTGTGTGTAAACATGGTGTGGGTGGCTGTGTGAAGGAGGCACCTGAGCATGATTTTGACTGGTACACAGTGTGTACCGAACATACACACTGTGTAATTTCAAATTTTGAATTTTCTAGTGTGCGACCATGTACAAAAGCACAAAACATGTGTATTTCATATAGTTCAAGTGTAATACAGGAGCATAACCAGCGACTCATCCAAAAAACACCTATATGCTATGAAAACTGGGAAATAAGGAGTTTCAAACGACATACCTAAAGTGAGGATCACAATGTAGAAGAAATCGAACAGAAAAATGGACCAAAATGGTGGATTTGAGTAGGAGAGGTCGTTTGGCTTCCAGGATTTGAAACAGGGGGGATGGGGGATACTCCACGTGGCACAGGGTATGGCCGCATCGGGTTTCTGGGTTTTATAGCTAGATTACATGGCTTGTACTCAAACAGACACGTTGTGTATGATTTTTTTTTTGTTTTTTTTTGTTTTTTTTGTTTTTTTAACATTGGTATATAACATAATTATTATATTAAACTATATAATAATTAATATGATTACATTAAAATAAAATAAATATACATATAGTTAGTTAATATACTAAAAATAAAGCTATACATGTAATGTATCAGGAAATATACATCGTGTGTTCTAGAATTGGAAAAAGAGAAGTACAACCTTTGGTCTGGTGCTTGGGGCACAGTTCAAACCGGTGATCAGCCATTCTGAATGGAAGCCCTCAACCACTGGAGAAAATGTTGTACTACTTATCATGTTTATGAATTTTTATATTTTATAATGTACATGACCAAAACCACACGATATGGAGTAAAGGAACAACGTGAAGTTATTCTAATTAGACAAAAAGGGATAAAGCGAGGAGATTAGCCGAGTTCGAACCTAGGCCTTTTAGATCCAGGGCCTAGACTCTACCAATCTTCCAACTTCACTCACATTTATTCCTTTATTTTGAATTTTTTTCAGTTATTAATGAAAACATGGTACACACGACATATATCAAAATACACGTCGTGTGGTTTTATCAAAAGGACAAATGATGGAAATGGGATTGTTGTCAGGATTCAAACTCGGGTCTTTTGGAACCGGGTTACAACCCTG
The DNA here is from genome assembly GCA_963277665.1 of Viscum album. NCBI lineage: Eukaryota > Viridiplantae > Streptophyta > Magnoliopsida > Santalales > Viscaceae > Viscum > Viscum album. The sequence continues at coordinate 2,016,496,288 of OY728147.1, read as the reverse complement.
GACAACCGATCCATCCCCATAATGGGATTTCTTATAATATATATATATATATATGAAAAAAATACCACACACACCATGTAAGAAAACACAAGTACAAAAAGGAGGAACCACATGCTGAAGGTAGGTATAGAGGGATTCAAATTGGTGATCGGCTGGATAAGCTCCAGTGACATTACCATAGGCACCAGAATCATCCATATATATTAATTAGTTGATATATATATTTATACTATTAAAGATAAAAGTGAGAAAAAAACAGTACACGTTGTGTGTATAGGGGGTATACGGTGTGTAACCTCTGAGTTGCCTCCGATGAAGCACCTTTGTTTAAGGTCATTGGCTTGACCGACTTACCTCTACTTACCTGACATCCATGGTGGAGATTGCTCCCACCATTTTCTCCATGTGATGGTAAGTCTTCAACAACTGTCCATTCATCTTGAATGGTAGACCATCCTCCCTAGCAATTTCAACCAATCCATGGTGGAATACTCATATGACTCGGAATGGTCCCAACCATCGTGACTTTAGTTTTCCTAGAAATAATTGAAAAAGGGAGTTAAAAAAGAGTACCTGATCACTAGGTTGGAAATATTTTCATGAAATCATCCGGTTGTGGATTGCTATCATATTCTCCTTGTACAACTTGTTATTTTCATAATCCTCCAATCAGATTTCCTCAAATTCCGATAGTTGGAACTTATGCTTCTCTTCAGCTGCCTTCAGATCTAAATTCAAGGCCTTGATATCCCAATAATCTTTATGATCAAACTCTACTGGCATATGGCATGGATTTCCATAGATGAGGCAGAATAGGGACATCCCCAGAAGTGTCTTAAAAGTGGTCTGATATGCCCACAAATCATCATCTAGCTTCTTGGGCCAGTCTTTTCTTGAAGTTTTCACTGTTTTCTCTAGAATCTTCTTGAGCTCACGATTGGAGAGCTCCACTTTTCCACTGGACTAGGTATGATATGGCATCCCCATATGATGCTTCACTCTATACATCGATAGTACTCCTTTCATCAACATGTTGTCGAAGTGGGTCCCTCTATCACTGGTCAGTACATGGGGAATGTCGAACCTGCTAAAAAAATTTATTTAAAAAGTCCATGACCACATTGGCTGTGTCATGTGCTATAGCAGCAGTCTCCACTAACATGAAGACATAGTCTATGTAGACTAGTATGTAAGTGTTCTCGAAATATGGGGGGAATGGCCCCATGAAGTCTATGACTTAGAAGTCAAAGATCTCAACCTCCAAGATGGGGTACTGGGGTATCTCAGCTCTACACCCCACATTACCTATTCGTTGGAATCAATCACAATTGGAAACAAAGGCTCGTGCATCTCTATGCATGGTGGGATATAGAAACCCAAACTATAGGATCTTTGCTATAGTATGGTCTGGCCCATGATGTCCCCCAACTGGTGAGGCGTGGAAAAATTTCAAGAATCTATGAACTTTAGTTTCCGGGATGCAATGTCGAATCACCCCATCCCCATAGGATCAGAATAGTAGAGGATCTTCCCAGATGTACCTCTTGACATCTGAGAGAAACCTCTTCCTCTATTAGAAGGTGAGGTCGAGTTGGATGGTACATGTAACCAAAAAATTAGCAATATTAGCATACTAGGGTTTAGGTGATTCTTTGACTGAAAAGCGGTTCTCATCATGGAAATCCTCCTTGATCTCTCAATCTTCCTCCTTCTCCAAATGAGGTAGTTTCAGTTGGGGGAGATGATCAGCAAAAACGTTCTCACTCCCCTTCTTGTCTCGGATCTACATATCAAATTCTTGTATGAGTACCCATCATATCAATCATGGCTTCTCATCTTTCTTGTTCAGAAAGTACTTGAGTGTTGCATGGTCAGTATAAATAATAACTTTAGATAGAACTAAGTACAAACAGAACATGTCAAACATGAAAACCACTACCAAAATTTCCTTTTCTTTGGTAGTGTAGTTTATCTGTGCCTTCTTGAGAATCTTATTGGAATAATATATGGGTCGTAAAATTTGGTCAAGCCACTGGCCCAGGACTACTCACACTGCATAGTCACTGGAATCACAAATCACTTCACATTTCTCCTCCCAGTTGGGAGAAATAATCACTTGAGATTCCACCAGGCTCAACTTTAAGTGCTCAAAAGCTATGTTGCATGGATCCTCAAACTCAAAAATGACAACCTTTGTAGATTTTTTGTGAGAGGATGATCTATATTTGAGAATTTGTGGACAAACCGCCTGTATAAACCTTCATGCCTCAAGAAGCTGCAGATGGATCTGATGGAAGTCGGAATAGGAATTCATGAAATTAATTCTATCTTTGCTGGGACCACCTCTATCCCCTTCACTGATATTCTATTGCCAAGGTCAATTCCACTCCACACCATGAAATGACACTTTTACTAGTTAAAAACCAGGTTAGTGTTCTCACATATTTCTAGAACTAGCTCCAGGTTCCCCAAGCAAGTGGTGAATGATTTTCCGTAAATGGAAAAATCATCCATGAATTCCTCTAGGGTCTGTTCCCCCATGTCATAGAAGATAGCCTTCATGCATCACTGGAAGGTGGAAGGAGCGTTGCACATGAAAAAGGAAATTCTTCGGAAAGAAAACATACCATAATGGAAAGTAAATGTGCTCTTCTCTTGATCCTCCATAGAAACAGAAATCTGATTGTAGCTGGAATAGCCTTTGCGGAAGTAGTAAAACTTGTGCCCTACTAGTCTCTCTAGCATCTAATCCATGAAAGGTAGGGTGAAATGATCCTTCCTCGTGGGGTCATTCAGCTTCCTATACTCCACATATACTCTCTAGCCCATGAAAGTGCGTGTAGGGATGATCTCATTCTTGTTATTTGAAATCATAGTGATACCACCCTTTTTGGGTACCGCTTGCAGGGGACTCACCCACAGACTATCTGAGAGTGGGTAAATGATTCCTGTATCCAGCTACTTGATTACCTCTTTCTTCACAAATTATTTCATGGGGGGGGGGGTCAGGTATCACTGTGGTTGTCGAGATGGATTTTCTACTTTGAGAAGAAAATTTTGGGGGAAAATTGTAGGGATGATGTCATTCAAGTATGAAACTGTCCACCCAATAGCCTATTTTCTCTGTTTTAAAACCTGCAGAAGTGCATCCTCTTTCTCTAGTGATAGTGCTACACTAAGTATGATGGGAAATGTCTGATGGTATCTCAAATAACCATACTTCATAGAAGATGGGATATGCTTTTGTTCTAGTGTAGGAGCCTTTAGAATATAAGGTACAAGTGGTTTTACATCTGACACCTCCAGAATTTCTGGAATATTAACATGCTTCCAATAGTGGCCTCCCTAACCTTCTAGGAATTGCAAGTCCTATGGGGATTCATCAATTGGATTGTCTTGAAAAACCAAGTCATCTGAGGGGAAATAGCATTAAAGAACATCTCTTTTTTCCATTCAAGTTATCATCCACGTTGGTCACTGCATAGGAGTCCTCAAGCTCTGATAATGATGTTTGGTTGACAGCTTTGAGGACATTGTAGGAGACTCTTTCATCACCTACTCTGAAAATTAGCTCTACATAGTGTACATCGTGCAATACCTTCCTAGTGTTAAAGAAAGTCCTCCCAAAGATGACAGGAACCTCTTTATCCTCTTCCATTTTGAGGATGATGAAATCTATAGGGAGGATTAACCTACCCACCTTTACCAGCATGTACTCCTGTAGCCCCTTTGGATATTTGATGGATCAGTCGGCAAGCTGAAAGGATACTCGGGTAGGCTTTAGATTATTGAGCCCTAGCTTTTTAAAAACTCATAAGGGAATGAGGTTGATGTTGGCCCCCAAGTCACGGATGGCCTTCTAAAACTCACATGGTCCAATAGTGCATGGGATAGTGATGCTACATGGATCTTGAAGTTTGGGAGGAATCGAATGTCGTAAAACTACTGAGAACACCGTAGTCAGTACAATGGTGCCTAGATCCTAAATATTTCTTTTGATGGAGAGGATATCCATCATAAATTTTGAATACATAGTCATCTGTGTTAGTGCTTATACAAATAGAATGTTGATGTGCAACTTTCGGAAGACTTCCTTGAACTTTCTGAAATAGTTGTCCAGATTTTTCTACTTCATCATCTCTGAGAAGGGTATGTCAGGCTAGAAGCATTTGATAAAATCCTTTCCTTTACTCTATGGGGCCTCTTTTGTTAGGCCTTTGGATGATGAGGGGTTTATTACTATCTCTTTTTTATCAACAAGGGGTGTAGGTGCACCTGGATGTGGTGGTTTCTTCTATTGTATCTTCTTTCCACTTCATAGTGTGATGACATGGGCCTCCTCCCTCATGTTCTTTTTAGTGTTATCTGGTAGTGTACCAGGCTTCCTCCCCAAGAGTTGGTTTTCCAACTATCTGATTTGGTTTTCCAGGCTTCGAATAAAAGCCTCCTGATTCTGGAATTTGGTCTCAGTTGTATATATAAACATGTTTATGAGATCCTCTAACCTTGAGGTGTTCTCCTTCTGAGGTGGTTGGCAGCTGGTGGAGGTGGTGGCTGCCACGACTACTGCGGACGAGGGTTTTGATACCCTGTTGCTAGTAAGAGCCCTGTTTGGGCTGCTATTGCCTCAGGTACTGGATCTAATACTGGGGTTATCCATAGCCAAGTAGTCATTGGGGATGAGGATTCTGTTGCTGTGGGTCCCATCATGTGTTTGATGATCACACCATGCCGGGTTCGGGTACTACTGTTACTGGTTTGGCCCTCGATTTTGAGAAAAATAACTCACATCTTTGGTCTATTGGCCGACTGTAGGTCCCGAGCATTCTCTCATGATGTGGTTATCACCACATTCGCTACATGCTGGATGGTTCACCACATGTACTTGGGATGCATCCTTTAAATTCAGCACAACGATCTTTTTAGAAACAACGTCCAACTAGACAGCAGGCACTGTAGTGGAATCGATATTGTTCATAACAAGTTTTCGTGTGCCTAGATTAGAATTTCACTGGAAGCTATTAGTATAAATGTCTTCTAGTAGTTTGAAAATCTCTTTGGGGGACTTCTTTATAACTATACCTCCTACAACAGCATCTACCATGAACTTTTTGTTCATCGTTTGTCCTCTATAGATGGTCTGGACCTATTCCAGAGTGGGAGTCCGTGGTTTGGGCATTTGAGCATCATCTCCTTGAAATTATCTCATGACTCGTACGATGACTCGAAGTCACGCAGCTGGATGTTGTGTATTTCATTCTGTAAGGTCATCGTATTTGATGGTGGGAAATATTTGTACAAGAATGACTGAGAAAGCTTCTCCCATGTGAGGAGATATCACTATGGAAAACCTTTGATCCAGTATTTATCCTTATCCCTGAGAGAAGGGGAATATGAAAAGAAAAATGGCGTCCATGGAAACTTTGTGGTAGCAGAATGTGTTGCAGACCTCCAGAAAATTGGAGAGATGGGCATTGGGGTCCTTGCGGGGCAGGCCGCCAAATTGTTCTATGTTTTGGATCAGCTGCATGATGGAAGGATTGATCTAAAAGTATTGGGAATACACTGGTGGAGGGACGATTCTTGTGTCCTCTTTGTGAATATATGGTAGGTTGTACTCCATGAGATTACAACATGGAGGTGGTTGCTAAGGGAGTGGAGGCGGAATATATTGCTACTCCTGAGGGGTGAAGTACGACCCCTAACTGGGTTGTAGGTAGGGAATCTGCCCTAGTTGGTACTATTAGAGCTACTATGGACCATATCCTGGAGCCAGTGGAGCTTGCTGGTTTTGGTTGTCATCTGGGCGAAATGGTTGTCCAGCTCATTGGATAGCAACTAGACCTCCCTCTTCGTTTTGCACCATGATATTTTTTTGGTTGTGCTCATCCATAAGGGTACGTCGTTGTTGTAAAAGTATCCCCTCAATCTCAGGGGAAATTAGAAGAATCTCCAATGACTCAGTGATTTTGGAATGTGTAAGGTGGCCGCTCAAATACCTATGAACCTGTACAACACTAAACACACCAAGCGTAAATGAGGAAAAATAAAGATAAACAGAAATCGGCTTAGAAAAGTGATTTTTGGGAATTTTTAATTTTTCATTTTTACTAAATTTGATACAAACCTGAATTAAACAAAAACAAATTTAACTACCATTTCCCCAAAAATGGTGACAAAATTTGATAATCGTTTATGCCGAAGTGTTAGTTTCAGCTATATAAATTGTATTACCCTAACGAGTATAGTACCAATAAGGAGTCAAACCATATGGAAAAGGAGTTATTTTTTCATTCTTATCTAGTTTTTACTTGATTTAATGAAGTGTACAAAATTTAAAGTTAATTTTTTTTATTTTTCGATGAAAATGTGATTGGATTTTAGTTTTTTATAAAGTTTACTTAAAGGATAAAGAAAAACACAAGAATTTGGTTTGATACAAATTTGGAGGGAAATGTGTTGGGGTTGTGGATTTTAAGAAGTTGTTATTAAATAAATTTTTTTATGAGGTTCTTTTGTTCATAATAATTCACATCTTTGGGATTACTTATATTACAGAACCCCCTCGGTCTGGTAAGTTTTATTTAAATCAATTGAAGTTAATTTTGTTGGTCTAGAAATTTATTTCTATTAATTTATATTAATTGAAGCCCTTTTGAGATGATTAAAAGACCCAATGGTCAGGGATTTTTTTAACTGTAATTCCTTAAAGGATCCCTATAAATCCCATTCTTGGTCCAATACAAGATTTCTAGTGATATTTGGAAAGTTTTAATAAGAAATTATGAGGATGAAAAGATGGACCAGTCGATTACAACATCACAATTGATAAATTACAACATTGATTTGTTCATAGCCCCAACACATAAGTAATTTAGCTACTCATCGAGTAGATATTAATTAAATAACTTGTAGTACCTGGACACATCTTATTAAAAGCCTGGGACCGAAGGTCTTCAGGAAGGTAGCACGAATGCACCTTTATTTCTCTCTTCTCTCAACTTCTTTCTCTCTCTTCTTCACTTCTAGTCCTTACCCAGAGTGCTCTTCCTTTGAACTGAATGAAATATGAATGAGTGAATCTCTAACTCCCAAAATTTGAGGGCCTACACCTATTTTTAGTATTTAGGAGTACACGGTGTGCACCAAAAAGTACATGGTGTGTACTATTTTCAACATGCTATTTCCATATTTTTATCCACCGGTGGGTGACCTAACACACCATATTTGACTTGGAACATGACGCCTCCTAGTTGGTAGAGGTACACGACATGTAGTGCTGCTATACAGGGCATGTATTCTCATTAATCGGCCACCAACTGCTTTTATAAGGGTCGAAAAAACGTATATATTATTTACAGGGAGTGTAAAGGTCAGCCAAAAATATGGGCATGTAGACTTCTTCTGAGCCACCAACCACTTCTAGAAGAGTATACATGGAATGTATAGGATGAACATGGCATGTAAAAGCTTCTGGTTACTTGGGAATGTACTTGGAATTTCCAATCTATGTTGGAGTTATGTTACACGACATGTATCTGAAAGTACACAGCGTGTAGTTTGGAATTTTTGATTAACATTCCCCTGATTTGTGTCTTTATCATGGAAATACCTGAAAATCATTATGATCACTGAATTATAGTGTCTTATCTCCAAAAGAACTTATATCTGGTGATTTTTTTAAAAAAACATGATAAAATGTACAAAAATGTATTAAAAAATCAGGCACATCAAACTCCCCCACACTTAGTCACTTGCTTATCCTCAAGCAAAATATCAACATTTAATCAATAGTATCCATATTCCAAAAAGGGAATCATTCAAATTTAATTATACTTATAAACAATATAGGCATTGAAAAGGATTTTATAAAGATAAAAAAACATATTTCAATTTTTAAATGATATTCTAATCGTTCCTTCTTTATAGTTGAATTATAAAACATCCATTCCCTTTTATGCACATCATTCAACATTTCACAATTACGCATGCCACTTGATGATTTATCTCACCAAAAAATATTACTCTCATCACTCAAGATCATTTTATCAGAGTTGTGCTCAATCTTAAGTATATGAACTCTATCCATAGGCCTGAAAATGTTCTCATTATCTAGTTTAGAAATTTAAATCACAAAAATCATGATGGATTTTATCAAGGTTCAAATGTTTCTAAGGATAAGGGTTGGTAGGTAATAATGTGAAAAATAATCTCAGAGGATTGAAAAATGAGGATAAATTCTCAAACAACAATGAATGATATTCAAAAATTAGAGCTCAATGAAAATACATCTCAATCAATATCTCTTAAAAATGATATCATCACCATGATAGTATTTTGCCAAAATGGGTCCATAAACCATCAGTAAAGTGTAATGAATTAACTTGGACCCTATTTTGCATTTTTTTTATATAAAAGGGACCATGAAGAATACAATTGATAGTAGGAACCCTTTTTCCCAATTGATCATGTGACAAACTTCCCCACACTTATGTTCATTTTTTCTCACCAAAATGTACCGTGAAAAACCAAAAATCCATCTCTAAAGATCAAGTGAATAGTCATGACAAATTATAAAATAATTAGGGTAGGCAGGGAATATAGTCCTGTAATGTAGCTTCCTTTCAAGTATGTTCATGGTTTCTAAGGGTTTATGAATAACAGATGTAGGGTAGGACTCAAGGTCAAAGGTGTTAGAATACAATCAAATACCTCAATCATTTTAATGAGATTAAAAAATCTTCATGTTTTGAAGATAAAAAACTAGAAAATTCTGGTAGTTATGAATATCCCAAGAATTTATCAAGAAAGAGGGTACAAAAATGAGTATGTCAAAAAGTTTTAGAATACCTCTCAGGAATGAGAAAAAAGATAAAGGGTCAATCAAGTCATGGAATGAATAAAAATTAGTAGTCTAATAAATGTAGGTAGCCAAGAATTTGAGTCGAAAAATCATCCATGTCAGCAATCATTTTAAAATATTTTATTAAAATTTTAAAATAAGCATGTAACTTCTAAAATTATCAACTATGCATTTATTATTTAAAATTATAAGTAACATGAAATTTTCCATAGTTTAAAATATTTCACCTATTAATGATGTCTCCTAGATTTGTTTTAGGGAAAAAGAGCAGTGTAGGTAGAGAGGCCCCCCACACTGAATAGGGAACATGGTCCCCCAAGTACCATATAAAGGCAGAGAAAGAATTGTGGGGATAGAAAAGTGGACCAGGACTATGGGAAGTAATGGAATAAATAATACTAGAAAGAAAAAAAAACAACGGAAACCTGAAAACACAATACTCCCCTCGTTTCTAGGTGAAGAAAGACGGGAAGTGGTGTATAAGTACAGCACAAATCACGCCAGAGTACCTGCGATGGTTGTGGAGAGAGAAAAATGAAAGCATACACAACAGAACATAAGCACAAGAGATAAAAAAAATATATTTATAGATATAATGGATGAAATGTTCCCAAAAACTAGTTATATGGTCTCCTCAGAAGAGATATCATCCTTTATAGAAGCAGCTGACAAAGAAGGATCAGTAGTAGTGGAAGCAGGAGGCGTAGAAGTTGCACTTAAAAGAGAAGTTGTAGTAGCCGGAGCCATTGGATATCGACTCTAAATAGAAGGCTCGATAGCTGTCATGGAACTGGTAGCTGTAGTGGTAGTAATTGGGCCAGTAGTGGAGAAAAGAACTGAATCCATGTCCAATGTTATAAATGGTGGTGGAGCTTCAGAAGAAAGTCCAGGAGATGAAGGAGGAGCATGAGCTGAGGGTAGTAGAATATCATGATACTTAAGAAGAAGCCACAACCTCTTCTCGAGCTTCCTAAGAGTCTGATCCATAGTATCCTAGTAGTGCTCTAGATCGGCAAGGCGGAGGGTAAAAGAGAGATCGACCAATGGTGTAGAGGGTGGTGGGCTGGTAGAAGGAACAAAAGAAGAAGGAATGAGTGAAGAATAAGGAAGACCTGAAGAAGGGGGTGGGGTGGGGAAGGAGGTGCAGGGGTAGCCTCGGGGGTAAGAGGGTCTACAGGGGGTGGTGGTTGGTCCTGGGCAAGGACATAAGTGCCCACCTGCTCTCGAACCAATCCCATGCAAATAATCATGACAAAGCCCATCCGCTGGGGGGATCCAAAACTGTCATGTGGAAGTGAAGGCTCGAAAATACAGAGGTGGTGGGAAAGGTAGGTAGTGTAAAAATCATTGTTCAGGTTTCCCTAATGTCCGGTGAACATGGTGTGGAAGTAGGAGGCGGCAAGGTAAGGGATGTTTGGGTAGTCCTGCCAGATGGCAGAGGAGAGGAGATCCATGTCACGGCCAATCAAAACTCCCATATCGTCATGGTGGGGTAAAAGGATAGCACTAAAGCCCTAGTGGGTGAAGCGTAGGACAAGTTCAATGATGAGGTTACTATTTTGGGAAGTGGGGGTGTAGTGGTGGTCGGGTCCATCAATATCCGACCATATGGTGATGAGATTAGAACACTCTGGTTAGCTAAGGGTGAAAAAATATGGTGGGGTGACGACATGGGAATAGAAACCACACCCTCAACCAAAATTGGTCAGGGTAAGGGAAAAAGGTCAACCGTACAGCCGAAACCAGACCAATGGGACAGTATTGCTAGGTGTCTCATAGTACTCAGGCCCGTTGAACTCGAAGGAAGCAACAAACTCCAAAAATAAATCTCTAAAAATAGGAGTAATAACCAAAAAGATCGTGGGTAATGGTGTGTGCCTGAGGAGATCCTCCAACTCTCCCAAAATTCCCAGCTGCTGAGGTACACTTCTGTCAAGATAACAGCTTATCAATTGGATTGGGCAGCGAGAGAAGTGCTGGATACTGTCGTGTGCCAGGTCTATAACCCGAAACACCATGCAGGGATATGGGGTAGGGACCGGCCATAGTGGGGCAACAGCTAGGGTTAGCTTAGGTGGCAGAGTGGCCATAGTGGATGAGGGTCTGCTAGACATGGCAGCCGAAGAGGTATCTACTACGACTAGGGAGGGAACAGGAGGTTTGGTGGCCAGTGGAGAAGAAATTATGGTGCTCAGAGGCTCTGTGAAGGGTGGTGGAGGTGTGGTATGAGGAACAACATCTTTCAGGGCGGTTAGTGGTGGTAAGATGGACAGTAGAGGAGGCTGGTACACCGGGATGTCTGGGACTAGTGTCATCACGGGATGGAGTTTTATCTGATGAAAAGCGGGCCTCTCTCCCTCAGTAGCAGAGGTGGGACGCTTCCCACACACAAGGTCTCTATCGGCCATATCCTGAAGAATAAAAGAAAACAAAACAGAAGAAAAAAAAGAAAAGAAAAATAAGAAAATCTGAGAAAACCAGAAAAAGGGAAGAACATGGCATGTATATCCAGAGTACATGACATGTAGTGTAAGAGGGTTAGCATCCCGTTTTCTCTGGATAGACACGCCGAGTGGGAATGTCACTATCTAGGAAGTGATAAATATCATGTACCAAACATACACACCGTGTACGTGTAAAGTGGTCCTAGTCATGTGTTTCAAAGACATAACCACTATCTAAGTAGAGAAAAAAATGTTTTACATGTCGTGTGAAGTTACAACACTGCGTGTGTAAGAACATAGTTCATATGGCCTTGTAGAGTTCTGGACAGGGGCTGGGATAGAGAAATGGTATACACAACATGTACCAAACATACATGATGTGTGTGTAAATATGGTTTCTGTGTCCATGTGATGGAAGAACCCAGGCACGTTTCTGGCTGGTACACGGTGTATACCAAACATACACACAAAGTAATTTCGAAATTTGAATTTTCTAGTGTGTGACCATGTACAAAAGTACACGACATATGTTCTTCATGTCGTGCCCATGTACTATGGGAGATAAACCAGTGACCGATCTGAAAAACACCCTATATGCTACAAAAACTGGGAAATAAGGAGTTTTGAACAACATACCTGAAGTGAGGATGATGATGTAGGAGAAATCAGACCGAGAAATGGACAAAAATTGTGGACTTGAGTAGGGGAGGCCATTCAGCTTCTGAGAGAAGAAAATGGTGTGGGTGGGGGAGGACTCCGTGCGACATGGGGTGTGTCCGCATAGGGATTCTAGCTTTTATAGTCGGAGTACACGACGTGTACTCTAGCAGACATGCAATGTATGATTTCTATTTTTATTTTTTTTAAAACATAGGTATATAACATAATTATTTAGTAAAATATATAATAATTATTATGATTATATTAAAATAAAATAAATATACACATAGTTAAGAAATTTTCTAAAAATAAAGATATACACGTATTGTATTGAGAAATATACTTTGTGTGTTCTAAAATTGGAAAAAGAGAAGTACAACCTTTGGTTTGGTACTTTGGGCGAGGTTTGAACTGGCGATCGGCCATTCCGAATAGAATCCCTCAACCACTAGAGAAAAGGTTGCACTGCTACTCATGTTTAAGAATTTATATATTTTATAATGTATGGGAAAAAATAACATGGGATAGATTAAAGGCATGTAGTACGGTTTTTAATTAGAAAAAAGTGATGAAGTAGGGAGATTAGCTGAGTTTGAACCCGGGTCTTTTGGATCTTGGGTTGAGACTCTACCAATCTTCCAACTTCACCCGCATTAATTCTTTTATTTTGAAAATATTTTCAGTTATCAATGAAAACATGGCGCACACGATGTATATCAAAATACACGCCGTGTATTATTATTAAAAGGAAAAATGATGGAAATGGTATGGTTGTCAGGATTCAAACCCGAGTCTTTTGAAACTGGGTTACGAACCTAGAAAACCAATCCATCCCCATCATGGGTATTTTTATAAACATATAAATATATAATATGGAAAAAATACCATGCACGATGTGTAAGAAAACATGAGTATAAAAAAGAGGAACCCCGTGCTGAAGGTAGGTATAGAGGGATTCAAACCGGTGATTGGTCGAATAAGATCCAGTGACTTTACCATTGGCACCGACATCATCCCTATATATTACTTAGTTCATATATATATTTATACAATTAAAAAAAATTAGAAGAAATAAGTACACATCGTGTGTATAGGGGGTACAGGGCGTGTAACTTCTGGGTTGCCTCCCAGGAAGTGCTTTTGTTTTAGGTTGTTGGATCGACCGACTAACCTCTTCTTACCTGACATGCATGGTGCAGATCGTTCCACCTTGTCTTCCATGTGATGGTAAGTCTTCACCCATTGTCTGTTCACCTTGAACGGTTGACCATCCTCCCTAGAAATTTCTTTCGCTCCATGGTGGAATACTCGTATGACTAGGAATGGTCCTGACCATCATGACTTTAGATTTCCTATAAATAATCGAAGAAGGAGTTATAAATGAGAACTTGATCACTGGGTTGGAATGATTTTTGTGAAATCATCTAGTCATGGATTTATCTTGTCTTCTCCATGTACATCTTGGCATTCTCATATGCCTCCAATAGGATTTCATCAAATTCCAACATTTGGAACTTAGGCTTCTCTTCAGCTACCTTCAGATCAAATTTTAAGGCCTTGATACGCCATAAGATTTGTTATCCAACTCTACTGGAAAATGGCATGGCTTTCCATATATGAGGAGGAATGAGGACATCCCCAATGGTGTCTTGAAATGGTATGATATGCCCACAAAGCATTTTCTAGCTTCTTGGACCAGTATTTCCTTGAAGTGTTCACCATTTTCTCTAGAATCTTCTTGAGATCATGATTGGAGAGCTCCACTTGTACACTGGACTAGGGATGATATGGATTCCCCATATGATGCTTCACTCCGTACTTTGATAGTACTCCTTTCATCAATGTGTTGTCTAAGTGGGTCCCTATGTCACTGATCAGTACATGGGGAATGTCAAACCAGTTAAAACTGTGTTTCCTTAAAAAGGACATGACCACCTTGGCCATGTTTTGTGTTGTAGTAGCGGCTTACACCCACTTGGAGACATAGTCGAGGAAGACCAGGATGTAAGTGTCCCCAAAAGATGGGGGGAATAGTCCCATGAAGTATATGCCCCAGACTTTGAAGATCTCGACCTCCAAGATGGGGTGCTAAGGAATCTCACCTCTACACCCAAATTACCTATTCTATGACATCAATCACAATGGGAAACAAAGGCTCGGGCATCTCTATTCATGGTGGGCCAGGAAAACCCAGACTATTGGATCTTTTCTATAGTATGGTCTGGCCCATGACGTCCCCCAACTGGAGAGGTGTGACAGAATTCCAGGACTCCATGAAATTCAATTTCTAGGATGCAACATCGGATCACCCCATCCTCACAGGATCATAATAGTAGATTATCTTCCCAAAAGTACCTTTTGACATCCGAGAGAAACCCCTTCCTATTCTAGAAAAAGAGGTCAGGGTGGATGGAACTTGTAACCAAAAAATTAGCAATATCAACATACCAAGGTCTATGTGATTCTTTGATTGAAAAGAGGTTATCATTAGGGAAATACTCCTTGATCTCTCGATCTTCCTATTTCTCTAAATGAGTTATCTCCAGGCGGGAGAGATGATCAGCAATAACGTTCTCACTCCCCTTATTTTCTTGGATTTCCCGATCAAATTATTGTAGGAGGAGTAACCATCAGATCATTTGTGGCATCACATCCTTCTGGTTAAGAAGGTACTTGAGTGCTGCATGGTCAGTATAAACAATAACTTTAGATAGCACCATGTAAGAACAGAACTTGTCCAACATGAACACCACAACCATTATCTCCTTTTTTGTGGTAGTTTAGTTCATCCATGCCTCATTGAGAATCCTGCTGGCATAATAGATGGGTTGAAAAATTTGGTCAAGCTGTTGGCCCAGGACTTCTCCCACTTCATAGTCACTGGAATCACACATCACTTCAAATTTCTCCTCCCATTTTAGATCAATCATCCCCGAAGATTCCACCAGATGAAGCTTTAGGTGCTCTAAATCTGTTGTGCATGTATCATCAAACGCAAAATAGTCATCCTTTGTCAGATGGTTGGTGAGGGGCTGATCTATCTTTGAGAATTCGTGGAAAAACCACCTGTATAAAACTACTTGCCCTAGGAATCTATAGATGGATATGATGGAAGTTGGAATAGGAAGTCATGAAATGACTTCTATCTTTTCCGGGTCCACCTCTATCCCCTTCGTTAAGATTATATGGAAAAGGAATATGACACTCTACACCATGATTGGCCCTTTTCCCAGTTCAAAACCAGGTTAGTGTTCTCATATCTTTCCAAACCCAGCTTGAGGTGCCACAAGTAAGTGGTGATTTTCTGTAAATTGAAAAATCATCCTTGAATACCTCCAGGATCTATTCTGCCATGTCATGGAAGATAGCCAACATGGATCCCTGGAAGGTGGTGGGAGTGTTGGACATGTCAAATAAAAACCTTCGATAAGAAAAAATACCGTAAGGGAAAGCAATTGTGCTCTTATATTGATCCTCTAGAGAAATGGAAATTTGATTGTATCCTGAACAGCCGTCGAGGAAGCAGTAAAACTCATGCCCCGCTAGCCTCTCTAGAATCTATTCCAGGAAGGGAAGGGGAAAAATGATCCTTCTTCATGGAATCATTTAGCTTCTTGTAGTCCACACAAGCCTTCCAGCCCGTGAAAGTGTGTTTAAGGATGAGCTCGTTCTTGTTATTTGAAATCACAATGATACCACCCATTTTGGGTACCACTTGTAGTGGAATCACCCACAGACTATCTGAGATGGGGTAAATGATGCCTCTATCTAGAAAATTGATTACCTCTTTCTTCAAAACTTCCTTCATTTGGGGGGGGGTTCAGTTGTCATTGTGGTTTCCGATACGATTTTGGTCCTTCTTTGAGCAGCACCTTGTGGGTGCAAATGATAGGTTTCATGCCTATCAAGTTTGTAACTATCCACCCAATAGCATGTTTTTTCCGCTTCAAAACCTATAGAAGCGCATCCTCCTGCTCTAGTTACAGTGCTGTACTTTGTATGACAGGAAATGTCCAATGGTATCCCAAATACCTGTACTTTAGAGAAGATGAGAGAGGCTTTAGTTATAGGGTAGGTGCCTTTAGAATCGAAGGTAAAAGCAGTTGTGCCTCTGACCTCTCTATAATGTCGTGAATAATAACACACTGCCAGTAGAGGCCACCGAGGCCTTCTAGGAATTGCAGGTCCTCTAGTGCTTCATCAACTGAAATTTCTGGAATAACCAAGTCATCTGAGGGGAAAGAACATACCAGATCGTCTCCTTTTCCACTCAAGTGATCATCCGTGGTGGTCACTGCATAGAAGTCCCCATGCTCTGATAATGATGGTTGTTTGATGGCCTGAGGACATTGTAGGAGACTCTTTCATCACCTACTCTGAAAATCAGCTCCCCCTAGTATACGTCGATCAATACCTTCCCAATGTCCAGGAAAGGCCTCCCCAAGATGAGAGGTGCATCTTAGTCTTCTTCCATGTCAAGGATGATGAAATATGTGGAGAGGATTATCCTTCCCACCTTTACTAGCACATCCTCCAGTAGCCCCTTCAGATATTTCACTACAAGAATTCAAGGCATTTGCGACAGGTTCCCGTTGCAAATAAGCATTACCGACGGGGCCTCGTCGCAAATAGCCCATTGTAGAAAATGTCATTGTAAAAAATATTATTTGTGACGGGCCCGTCGTAAATAATATTTTTTGCGATGGGAAACTTCACCGTCGCAAATAAGTCTCCGATTATACACTTTATATACATATATTCTCTATTGCGACGGGCCCGTAATCCCATCGCAAATGTTTTTTGAAAATATTTTTTTAGACTATCTGCGACGGGTCCGTCGCAAATACCTTTTCTAAGAAAACATTATTTGGACTATTTGCGACGGGATCCCGTCGCAACAGATCCCATCACAAATAATAAATAAATTTAAAAAAAATAAAAAAATTATGATTGATGAAAAATTAATTTTAATATTATTAAAATAATGAAAAAATAATTTTTTTTTAAATTCTCAATATTCACAAAAAAATATAAAAAAACCATAAAATATTATTATGATTATTGAAAAATTAATTTTAATTTTATAAAAATGATAAAAAAATAAAAAATATTAAAATTCTCTATATTCACAAGAAAAAAAATCATAAACTATTATTATGATTATTGAAAAATTAATTTTTATATTTTTAAAATAATAAAAAAAATAAAAAAATATTAATATTCTCAATATTCACAAAAAAATATAAAAAAAACATAAAATATTATTATTATTATTATTAGTAAAATAAACAAATATTTAAAAATATAATACTGAAAAAACATATTTAATAAAATTATGATTAATAAAACAATAATATTAATATTATTAAAATAATAAAAAAATATTAAAATTCTCAATATTCACAAAAATAAATCATAAAATATTAAAAATTAAATTATTTAATAATCGCACCGATATAAAAGACAGAAACTATAAATAGTTCATATTATAAGAAATTTAAATTCAAATGTTTTCGACATAAAAAAATCACTGGGGGGTTGTCTTCTAGAGGAGGTGGAGGAGCTGAAGGAGATGGTGGAGGAAACTCCATCCCAAAACTACGAGTCAGATGATGCATGTACTTCATCTTCTCGTGATGTTGATGCTACCATCGACGCATCTCTTCCTCGTGCTGCTGATACTGCAGCTGCTACCATCGACGCATCTCCTCCTCATGTTACTGCTGCTGCAGCAGCTGCTGCTAACGCATCTCTTCTTACTACTTCTACAAACTCTCTATAAGGTCATTCTGAGCTCAGAACCGCTCCAAATACTGTGAGCCAGATGATGATGCCTCTCCACGAGCTCCTCTCGAGCTGGACACCGATATCGCAATAGTACCATAAAAAGTACTAGAAGTCACATGCGAGTTGATACCAACTATTCGACCCTTCTCAAAGCCATACTGAGTCGCCTGTATCCATGCCGCCTCATTGAAATGGTGGGCACTTGTCTGATCAGTCGCCTTGTCCTGACCCTTAGCCTGTGTCCGAGAAGTCGCAGCCTCATATGACTCCTTCAATTCCAATTTGAAATTAAAATTGTGAAAATATTATATGCAGTTAATTTTCAATCTGAAAAAAATAAGACTAACCACAATCTGACGCTGGCGATCACCTATAATCTATCTGGTGGATGAATCACTGTACATCCTCTGATAAACATCTTAGTATGTAATATTGGGATGCTCGACTACCTATATGAATATAAAATAAACTATTTATATTTGAATTTATATAAAATATTTTAAAAAAATACTTACCAGATGCTTTCTATGTGTACTGAATGTACGTCTACTGGCTCGATGTGTCCCCTCTTGTCTCCCCCAGTTCTGCCGACCCAATGAAGACATCCTCTAAAATCCACCACCCAACCATTGTGCACATAATCTATCCCAAAACTTAGATGAAATGTACTCTGGTTGGTGGGATCTACATGACTCATCAAATACTGTCGCTCCTGCTTTCTTAATGGCCGCCTTTCTCAAATTGTGAAAAAAACTGACACAAACACTCACTCATAGCCACCTCCCATGCTGCATGGATATCGTCATGCATGCTATCATCGATGGGATACCATAAACCCTACAAATAATTTATAATATCAAGTTATTCATAAAATAAATTTCAAAATAAATATTATTTATTTATATTCCAGCCAATGATTGTACATGTCAAGCTGCACATCAACGAGAATCTGTTCCCATGTAGTCCATGGCTGAGAAAAATAATTGTGCAAGATAACGCTCCACTGTGAAACAGCTACATGCGCAAAACTGTGAAAAAAGAATAAATAATCAAATAATTAGTATATATATAAATAAATTAATGAAATCTAACTAAAATATACAGGTTACCATACCTCTGTGTGCGTGGATCGAAGCCAAGACATGGACATTTCTCAGGGATAGGGTCAGGAATCATCAGTCACACAAGACCGTGCCCTCTCCGCGTAACTCCTAAACCACCAGTAGGTTGAGGGTCAGATGATCCCACATCCCCATCATCCAAAGGTAGCTCAGCCTCCGCTAACTCACGCAATATATCGGAGTCTATATAAAACAAAAAATGATTGTTGTTATCAGATAATTGAAAATAACTATTATATATATATATATATATATTAGTTATGATAATAACCAGCATTTAACTATTACAATGTTCACCTTCATCATCACCTTTATGTCTAACGATGTCAATGTCTTCATATTCCTCCTCAACATCATCAATATCCATATGAGTTTCACTTTCATCATCCCTTATCATTTCAATTTCATTTGTAAAATCATTAACATCTTCGTCACCATGGAACCTTAATTGTGGGGTGTCTTCATCGATATTCATGTTTCCTTGTGAAAAAGATAGATTTTGAGTAGTCTCTGGAAAAATTTAAATTTCTTCCACTTCAACAGAACTACATTCAGTTTGAGTAAATTCATTTTCCTGATATTTCAATTTTATTATGCTTCACCAATCACCTAGGTCTCTTGAAGTAGCACAATACTTTGCTTAATAAATTTTATGTGCCTGTTGAGCCAATAAAAATGGTTCTTTACTATAAGAAGTGTAACACCCCGAGATTTTATGAAAAATATTTTTTTAATTTCATTGATGTCTTCTATTATACACCACACCAAGTTTATCTTTTACTATATGCAACACTGTATTAGCTTGCAGTATACGCAATGCTATTCTTGGATCGTGTTACACACAATTTCAAGTTCGTTTTATAATAGTCATTATACGCAACATTGAGTGTGCTTATATATATATATATATATTCAATGTATAAATGAAATATGGTTGGATTCTGTTATATGAAACAACGAAGGATTCTTGCACAATACACAACCCTGACTTGGCTTGCATTTCACGCAATCGCGACCTTCCTCGATAGCGTGTGTTGTACGCAATACTGAGTTTTACTAAACAACGATATATTATTATAATATTATTATGAACTAGCCTTTATGAATAGTATTAACTAAATTTTTAATTTTATAACATTATTATTCATATTATACATTTTCTAGAACGTGTTAAAGAGAACAAAATAAATATTTCGGGTAAAATAAGTATTTTTCAAAAAATGCAGTTTTGCCGCCTTTTGATGGCGCACCCACTTTAAATCTAGTTTTTGACATGTTTATAAGTTCAATTTGACAAAATAAAATTCTTCTTTGGAATCATGAAATAAAAATTTACTTTGGATAAATTTTTCATATTATTCTGGTAACTTTCATATTTTGATGAATAGTAAAAACACGCTATATTTTAATTAAAAACAACTTTTTTAATCGCAATAATTTATATTGTTAAATTATAATATTGAATGGTTTTAAAGTATAAATAGAATATATTTTTACCATTTAATATAATTTATGTCATTAGCATTGATTCTACCTTGAATTCATAGGTTAAATCAATTCAATCTTTTGCAATGTTTTAAACAAAAACCCATTTTCTTTCGACAACGAGATTAATTTTAATTTAATTGCTGAAAATTTTGTGTATTGAATTTGGAAAAATGGATTCCATATTTGGAATCAGTGGGTACAAATTATGTTAATAAGCTACTTTTTATTTTTGGGCATTATGAATAGTAACTACGGTAATTTTTATGTACTGCGGTTAAAGGTAAATAAGGTAATTCCAGGTTAAAATAATATTATAATAATTCAAAATTACCTTGAAACTTGTCCTAACCTTATTGGATGAGTAGTGTCCGACCATGGGAATCCTTGGGCCGATTTTGGGACCCCAATGAGCCACTTGGTAGTGAAAATGACAATTTGGATTAATTAATTTAATGTAAAGACAAAATTGACTTTAACAAAACTCGTTTAGTAATTAATTTTCATAAAGGGATATATAAGTTATATTTTCGACTATAAATATTATTTGGAAATATAAAAATATTCCCTACATCATGGTATTTTTTCATAATTTTTAGACATTAAATGAATTAAATTATTTATGACACCATAATGATGTAGTGTTTACCTCATTAATAAATGATTTAAATAAATAAGATTAAAATGATTAAAATATCATCCAAAACCTGTCAAATTCCTATTGGATGATTTTATTTAGAATATGAGTCATCGTATATTCGACATTAATGTGTTTTGGACCTCTTGAAACCGAAGATAAGTTTATAATAAAATAATGTTTTCACACTTTCCTAAAGAGCCCCTCCTCTCCCTTATAAAAGGAGACCACTTCTATGCAATTCCTCACACCTCTCAAGCCTTTTGGATCGTCCAAACTCTACCCAAATAATCTCCCTACATCCCTCTCCTCCCCCTTGAAACCTTACATTAGGCAGAATACTCTCCAAGAAGTCCTTTTGGTTCAAACCAAAGGAAGTTACCAAAATTAAAGGTAACAGTTTCTCTTAAGTTGTTTTATTTTATTCTAATTCTCCAACCCCTAAACTGTTTTTTATCATTTATTTTGTAACAAAACCAATATCCTAAATATACTAGGATGTTTTTATGAGAAGTATTATAACTACACTTACACACACCTCCATCTAATGGATGAAGAACATAATGTTTCTGTGATGGCAAACTAACGCCTCACGAAACGATGATTGTTCGATTTTCTCCTACCACCTCTCATGGTGGCCATTATGATGGAACTGTATTTATATATAATATATATTATGTTTATAATTTCCTTATTCTTCTTTACTTCAAAATTATATCAAGCCTTTATGATTTCCATAGTCGGTAAATACGATAATCTCATTTGAGGAAGTGTGGACTACCGCCCCCTCAAAGTGATGTGATTCGTTAATACCTTATGTGGGATGTATAAAGGATGTGGTTAATAATATTATATATGATATTATACTGTAATTATAATATACCTATTTATCATTATGTTTTAATTCCATTAAAATAAGAAATAAAAATTAAATTAGCATTCATGCGTACGTACGGCTTACCGTCTCCATGAACGGTGCGCTTCATTTCTTACCTCCATATGTTATGTACTATTATAAATGATTGTATATGCTGGATATATAATGAATATATATGATATATAAATCATGATTTACATTTTTGAAGTAAGTAAATCATGATATAAGTAATAATAACATCAAGAACAACAAGTCCAAACACGTACGATAAATAAGATGATTTTACCCAAAACACTACTTTAACATTAATTTACATAAGAATGGGTAATATAAAGTCATAAGTGAACCATATATGATATCATAACAATGAATATGATTCTGTAATAAGTCAATGACATTATTTAAATCATTATAAAGGAGGTTCGTACTCTTACGAAGCAAATTGGACCTAAGGTAAGGGAAATATCACAATCTCATTTTTATCTGAGATTGTTTATACTTTTGTAACACCCCAAGATTTAGTAGTGTGTTATTTCATCAAAATAATTCAATAACTTGCACTACATGCAACACCGAGTTCAATCACACCTTGAATTACAAAAAAAAGCCATTAATAGAGGTCATGAATAGTATTAACTAAAATTTAAACATTATATAATCCTTATAATTTTAGAATCCATATTATGAGTTTCTTAGTCATAATGCAAGAACAGATTCATTTTCAGTATTGCACTTTTATCAACTTTTAATAGTGAAAACTTTTTAAATACAATATTTTAAACTTTTTGACTAAATGGAGACATCAAAAAAATTTAAAATGAAACATCCCAAGCTTCCACGGTATGCTTTCCTTTGAATAAAATAGTAGCGTGTGTTGTACGCAACTTTGTGTTTTAACACACACCACAACCAATCAAACTAGCCGTTATGAATAGTAATACCTACTTTTTAAAATTATATATATTTTATATTTAAAAATGGACTTCATTTTTGGATTCGGAATATCTAATTTAGCCTAAGGTGAAATTTTGGTACTTTTCGGATAACTTTCATATTTTGATGAATAGTGAAAATTACTAAATTTTAATTAAAAACAACTTTTTTAATCAAAATAATTAAAGGTGATAAATTATAAATTTTAGTAGTTTTAAAGTATATTTAGAATATATTTTTACCATTTAATATAATGTTGGTCAATGGACATAATTTTACAATTAAACTAAACATAAACAAGTGTCAATCTTTTGATAGTTATTATCTCTTAAAAACACGCTTTTTGTTTTGACAGCGGGAATTAATTTTAAATTAATTTCTGCCACTTCTGTGTTTTCAATTTAGGAAAATGGATTCCATATTTGAAATCAGGATGTTCAAATTGTGTAAATAGGTAACTTTTATTTTTAGGCATTTTGAATAATTACTGCGGTAAATATTTTATTTACCATGGTTAAGGGTAAATCCGGTAAATAAGGGTTAAAAAATAATATTATAATAATACTAAATTACCCTAAAACGTGTCTTAACCCTAATGGTTGATACATGGTCGACCATGGGCATCTTTGGGTCGATTTTGGGACCCCATGGATCCACTTGTAAGTGATAATGACACTTTATTTTAATTAAGTCAAAATGAATACAAAAATGACACAAGCATATATCTTTTAGAAAAACAATTTTTACATAGGGTTATATATGTTGAATTTTCGATTATAAATATTCATTAGAAAGATAAACATATTTCCTACATAATTATATTTTATTTATAATTTTTAGACATTAAATAATTTATTTTATTTTTGACACAATGATGATGCAGTAATTACTATAATAGTGAAAAATTAAAATAATTGATATTATAAATACCCAAATAAATATAGTATGAAACTTTTAATGAATTAAAATAATTTTCTAGGATAATATGATATATTAGAATTGATTTAATTGACTTTTTTCGAAGTAATAAATCTGTTATGAGTTTCAAAAAAATCAACTATTGAATAGTGTCAAAATTGACATAAAAGAGTTCTTAAAACAAATATTATATTATTAATTGATATTAAATTCCTAAAAATCTAAGGTTCGTCCAAGAGACTTATATCATGATAGGTTCATCATTAATGGACCACTTGGGGGTCTCTTGGATGTATATAGTAAGTTTATTAACCATATTATATAAAAATACAAAGAGACATTGTAAAAGTGAAACTAACTAACTTAGAGTTAATACTTAAAGATAAGGTTAATATAAGTACCCAAACCTGTCTAAATTCTATTGGTTGAGTGGTTTTCGACCTATCCCCACCTTAACCTTTGAATAGTAAACTTTTGAGCCATTATAAACTGAATATGAATTTATTATAAATTAATATTTCTAGCTTTTCCAAAGGTGCCCCTCACCCCTCTTATAAAAAGTCACTCATCCTTCTCATTTCTTCACACCATAAAAGCCTTTTGGTTAGGCCAAATTCTACCCAAATACTCTCCCAACTTCCCTCACTACAACCTAGAGGCCTTAGTTTGATCAGAAAGCCAACCTAAGGAGCCCTTTTGATCAAATCAAAAAGAAGAACCCGAAGAAGAGGTAATGTTTTCACCCCCCCTTTTTAAGTTCCTTTCTTCTTCCACTTCCTCTTTCTTTGTTATTACCATTATAAAATAATAACTCCAGTATCATATATATACTGTGATGTTATTATAAATATGGTACAACCATATTCAGTATTCTATCCATCCTTTGAATAACATGTCACCATACGTGCGTATGTACGGCTTACCGTCTCCACGTCGTGGTGTAATTGTTATTCAATATATTATTATTTGGATGGGTATAATAATGATGTGTAACTCATGTAAATAATAAATATAACATGATAATGATTCTGTATATATGATATAAAATCCAATTATATATTATTTTAATATCAAAAGAATGATATTGTCGCTCGTGCATATGTACGGACTACGTCTCCACGAACGCGATGAGATTCATTGTCCATCATATCCATTCAAGTATAATTATAATTTGATGATTTAAAAATAGTATCTAAGGACTTGATATCATTATGGATATGAATAATATACATCCCACTAATAAAAAATATGGCTCAGATAACAAAGAATATAAAGTAAAATGAACCCGTTAACACCCGAAATAACGATAATTCTAAGATATTATTAACAAATCAATGTTAAAAGATCATATTTGATATCATATTAAAGTAAATGATTCTTGTATTATTCAATAACAATTATTTCACCATTATACAGGAGGTAAACCTACCATCGACCAAGGAAAAAGTACAAGTAAGGGATTTTCTTATCTCACTTTCAATTACGTGAGATTTCCATTGTTCACCACTAAATTATTGAAAGTGGTGTATTGTGTACTGCCATTTGATATATATTATCATGATTCTCTTTATATTCATTTTATTCTGGAAATTATTTGGTGGTTATTAACTTTTTTCCATACGACTCAGTTGATTAACGTGGTAAGGGGTTTCTTATCTCACTTTTAATTTCATGAGATTTCCATTATTCACCACTTAATTATTGCATGTGGGGTATGTGTACTGCCCATGATTGTATTCATTGCGTAATAAACTTTAATTTATGGGTATTTACATCATCAGGGTATGACACTTCTTTCATGGGTGTATGTTTCATAAGTTACCAAATCGATAAGGGAATTTGAAATTTCAATTTCCACTCATTTGGCTTTACGCATATTTCATTGATTATATTACCCCAAGATTATGTGTGGAATCACTATTCATTTGATTATGTCATAATTTCCACTCCCCTTCCTGTGGATATACATTTGATACACATAATCACTCCATTGATAATTCTCAAGTCATTGATATGAATTTGATAAGAGTAATTTTAACTCATTCTCCATTTGTTGAGTTAAACATCCAATTCGTTGGTGTTGTTTTTAAAAGAATATGTGTGAATGTCCTTTGATTGTTTTACACTGAATATCCAATCATATTTAGTGTATTTATATTTGTCACACATAATTATGTCGTTGATTTATCCTTAACCTAAGGATACAACCTTTATGAGAGATTTCATCTCAATTTACATTCCATTGAGACTTCTTTGATGATATACACCAAATAACTTTTATGTAGTGTATATAATGTACTTTGACATAGTATATCATGAATCCCTTTATTCTCATGATATTACAACGTTTTGATTACCTCAATTATTTGTATTCAAGTGTCTCTTTTGGTTGGAATCTCTAACTAAAATACCATTTTTTGTAATGTTTTAAAGACTTATTCATCTAAATCTTTCTCATTAATGTCCATGTTTTAAAAATTATTTTAAGGATTTATTTATATGGACATTAAATTTTAGAAATTAAAACTCCTTTTAAAAAGTTTCAAAGTGGTATTGGACACTTTGATTCAAAAATCTACTTTTAAATGGATTCTTGACAAATAGTGTGACATTTAAATGTTTTCAAGAAAAGGGAGATATTTCTCTCAAATAGTTTTGATGATTATTTTCATCTATGTCAACATCCTTAATTATTCTTGATTGAGGTTAATGTGATACAATAAAATTTTCCATATTGTATAGAATGAGTTATGTTTGACTGTGGATGTGCTATTTTCATACCATTCATGGTTTGTGGTAGAAGTATTGACATTTCGTATGCTAGTTTTAATACGAATGTTTATGTTATGTTTAAACCTGTTCATATGAGGAATGCATTGGACTTAGTAAGTGATGGGTGGAGCCCGCTATAGCTCCTCGATGCATCGGTAGGTCTCATGAGACAAACTAGTGTCTTGTCACAAGGCCTTGGAAAAATCTTATTTGTAGTCTTGGCAAGAGGCCTTGGCTATGTGGTTATGATAGTCTGGGATTATGCATTCCATCATTATGAAAGTGGTTATTGATATCGCATGTGATCATTCGACTAGTAGAATATCCATGTGAGTAAGTAAATGGAATTATTTCATTTTACCTTTGCCATTTTATGCTAAATTTCAAGTTTAAAAGGCTTTTGTTTTAGTTATAAATTGTCTTAAGTGTTTATGCTTATTTATGAAAGCTTCTGCTATAATGTTATCCTTACTGAGCATCTGAGCTCACCCCTTTCAATGTTTTATTTTTTCCCAGGATTAGGAAGAAGTAATTTATGAATGACCTGCAGGGATAGTATGAGGGGATATGAAGACAAGATGTTTTTTTTATGATGTAATGTAAAATTTATGGATGTATCTAGTTATTCCAAAGCTAATAAACTAATCGGTCTTTCGAGACTTGATATTTCTCGTGATCATGCCAATGTTATGTAATAATGCACCGACTCTTGGTAATTAGGGTCGGGGTGTTACAGTTGGTATCAGAGGAAGTTTAGTACAAACCTTGGTAGCTAGATTTAGATAAACTCTGATTAGAGCACGTTGACCTAAGATGAACTTTGAGGATTAGTATAAAATAATTTCCTAGAATTTTGGTATTGTGGAGATTTTGTGAGTTTTCCGAGAAATACATCCCTGTCTGGATACGAGCAGGTAGAGGCAGCTCTGGCACAGATGTACCTAGGGGTAAAACCCGAAAACACCGCTTTGATCTAGACTCGAACGGGAATTGGTGCACGACAACGGGCCTTGCTGCACTCTTGGTTACGACACTCCCGGGGGATATGCTTAATATAATTTACATTTTCTTTACAAACCGATTTAAGTAATATATACATAAGATGAGAGTAAATGACCTTGGTTAATCCTAATATGTTTCAAATTGAGAATATGGTGACATTTTAATCTATAAATGATTTTACGACTAATATTACTCACACAATGCTTTCTGGTTTTAGTCAATGGCTAGATTCCAAGGAAGTCATAGTGACTTTGAGAATGATGTACAAGGTGGGAACGGTGGTGGCAATGAGTAACAAAATGGAATGTTGATAGGCGTAAAAGATATCGTCTTTATGCCAAATCAGTTTTCCAAAAATATGATCAACAACATATATATTAACCAACTCCCAGACTCAACAAGGAAGAGAAATGTGATAAATGATAAGATCTCCAGCAATGGAGACCATGGAGAAAAGAAACCTCAATTTTCATCATGCAGGAAATGTGGAAAGAGACACCCAGGAAAGTGTCTCAATGGGACAACGAAATGTTTTACGTGCGGGAAGGAAGGACATAAAGTGAAGAATTGCCAAAGAAAAATGAAGAGTACTATGGAAGAAGATAAAAATGGTCCCAAGAGTCCATTTACAGTCATTTGCCGTAAATGTAGGGGACCTAGCCATTACCCGAGTGAATGTCCTATTCTATAGAATATTTTCTTGGTCAAAGAAGAAGCTATGTGGAAATAAATGGTTAGAGAAAAATTTAAAAAGTATTAGCACTCCTTGTTGATGGGTTTACTTTGGAATAATTTTCTCTTGTATCTGTAACCCCGCAGTTTTCCATGTGAGAATGATATTTGAGGAAGAATTGTCTCTTCTCTTGTGGATATAGGTATAAATAACCATTTGGTTTTATATGATCATTGGGGTTTGAGAAAATGATAAGTTATTATAATTTGGGATGAAAATGCAAAGTATGATATAACATTTGTGGTTAAATTATGTTATTTTGATGAATTTATCTCATTTTGGTAATATTATAAAATATAGTTTTTGAAAAAGGACAACACGTAGACCGTGTGACAACCTGTCGCGTCGGACAAAGCTGTGGGAATCGAACCCACAACCAAAGTGCGATTGAGATTTATCGCCTACCACTGGACTACGTGAAGTCCCTGGTTAGTGTGACTATTTTTTTTTGTTAAATGATTTTATTGATCAATAATAAGATGATTTGGGTTCTTATGTCTTATCAAATGAATACCCTTGGTATAGGAAAAATGATTTGGTTATTAAGTGATAAATTTTATTTTAGAAGATGTTCGTTTTGTTAGGAACACTATATGCCCAAGGAAAATAGAATACAATGAGGTTTCATTTGTAGAGTAATGGTGGATTTTTATCTATGTTTTTATTGTTGATTTATAGTGATTTGGGTTATTTATGGAAATGATTAACCTATAACAGAGAATATGTGATGATGTTAATTACTTTTAAGTATGTGACTTTAAGAGTATTTGATGTCATTTGGAGATACAATGTAACATGGGAGACTACATAATCAAATTCTTCTATGTTTTGGGTTTCAATATTAGTTTGGATTATATTAAAGGATTTTAAGGACAATTGGTTATTGAATGGTATCTATTTAACTTTGGGGTATTGTTGGTTTAATTTTAGAAATTAAGATTAGTACATATTTATCTCAATGAATATCCTTTTGGGGGATCATTAGATCATTCACTAACCATTTTGGTTTTGATTAATCTTCAAAGACAATGTAAATATATGGTTTATCCTGCATGGATCATGTGATTCTATAGAAGTTTATTCTAGCTCTTCCAGTGTGACCAAGTCTTCTTGAATACTTATCGTTTAAAAAAAATTAAGTTAGTGGTGGAAATTTATTAATGAATGAAAATATACTTAAAATGTAAGTATATCTCATAATGTTCTTAGTCAATATCATAAATGAATTCCTATTCCTTATGTAATGTAACTTTAAAAAAAAATGTTGTCCTAGATGGTACCTTAAATCATCACTAATTTATGGCTTTGGGATTGTTGGCCTTTTCATAGCCATGTTCTCTACCACTCTCCATAAGATAATTGATGGTTAGATTTCTCTACCATATCCATATTTTCCTACATGGAACCCTAGTATGTGTTATTTTCGGTAATCTTCATAATTTCCACTCTTTATTTTAAATAGAGGCCTCATTAATTCATTTTTCGATGTGGGATTTCAACTAAGATATTTTGAAACGTCAAAAATGTGTTATCCCAATACCCTATGTTTTGTTGGACCGATGGTATTTCAAATAATCATAGATTGATGAGTTTAAGGACCTCAATTTTATACTTGTTTGTGATTGATGACCTCAATCACTACCTATAAATATTTATGTTTTTCCTCCAATTATATGTCTCTAATTACCACCAATGTTCTCCTAATCGAGATCATAATTCGATGGTGACCCTTTCATTTCTCTTTTCCTCATATTAAGACTAAATTTTAGTAACCCAATTTCCGATGTGGGTTTTCCCACAAATATATTTTCTATTTTCAACCTTTTATTTTCGAAGAACAATTTCAAATTGCGAGGACGCAATTTATTGAAGGAGGGGAGAATGTAACACCCCAAGATTTCATAGTGTGTTATTTCTTCAAAATAATTCAATAACTTGCACTACACGCAACACCGAGTTCAATCACACCTTGACTTACAAAAAAAAGCCATTAAAAGAGGTCATGAATAGTATTAACTAAATTTTAAACTTTATATAATCCTTATAATTTTAGAATCCATATTATGAGTTTCTTAGTCATAATGCAAGAACATATTCATTTTCAGTATTGCACTTTTATCAACTTTTAATAGTGAAAACTTTTTAAATACAATATTTTAAACTTTTTGACTAAATGGAGACATTAAAAAAATTTAAAATGAAACATCCCAAGCTTCCATGGTATGCTTTTCTTTGAATAAAACAGTAGCGTGTGTTGTAGGAAACTTCGAGTTTTAACACACACCACAACCAATCAAACTAGCCGTTATGAATAGTAATACCTACTTTTTAAAATTATATATATTTTATATTTCAAAATGGACTTCATTTTTGGATTCGGAATATCTAATTTAGCCTAAGGTGAAATTTTGGTACTTTTCGGATAACTTTCATATTTTGATGAATAGTGAAAATTATTAAATTTTAATTAAAAACAACTTTTTTAATCAAAATAATTAATAGTGATAAATTATGAATTTTAGTAGTTTTAAAGTATATTTAGAATATATTTTTACCATTTAATATAATATTGGTCATTGGACATAATTTTACAATTAAACCGAACATAAACAAGTGTCAATCTTTTGATAGTTATTATCTCTTAAAAACACGCTTTTTGTTTTGACAGCGGGAATTAATTTTAAATTAATTTCTGCCACTTCTGTGTTTTCAATTTAGGAAAATGGATTCCATATTTGGAATCAGGATGTTCAAATTGTGTAAATAGGTAACTTTTATTTTTAGACATTTTGAATAATTACTGCGGTAAATATTTTATTTACCATGGTTAAGGGTAAATCCGGTAAATAAGGGTTAAAAAATAATATTATAATAATACTAAATTACCCTAAAACGTGTCTTGACCCTATTGGTTGATACATGGACGACCATGGGCATCTTTGGGTCGATTTTGGGACCCCATGGATCCACTTGTAAGTGATAATGACACTTTATTTTAATTAAGTTAAAATGAATACAAAAATGACACAAGCATATATCTTTTAGAAAAACAATTTTTACATAGGGTTATATATGTTGGATTTTCAATTATAAAGATTCATTAGAAAGATAAAACGATTTCCTACATAATGATATTATATTTATAATTTTTAGACATTAAATAATTTATTTTATTTATGACACAATGATGATGCAGTAATTACTATAATAGTGAAAAATTAAAATAATTGATATTATAAATACCCAAATAAATATAATATGAAACTTTTAATGAATTAAACTAATTTTATAGGATAATATGATATATTAGGATTGATTTAATTGACTTTGTTCGAAGTAATCAATCTGTTATGAGTTTCACAAAAATCAACTATTGAATAGTGTCAAAATTGACATAAAAGAGTTCTTAAAACAAATATTATATTATTAATTGATATTAAATTCCTAAAAATCTAAGTTTCAGCCAAGAGACTTATATCATGATAGGTTCATCATTAATGGACCACTTGGGGGTCGCTTGGATGTATATAGTAAGTTTATTAACCATATTATATAAAAATACAAAGAGACATTGTAAAAGTGAAACTAATTAACTTAGAGTTAATACTTAAAGATAAGGTTAATATAAGTACCCAAACCTGTCTAAATTCTATTGGTTGAGTGGTTTTCGACCTATCCCCACCTTAAACTTTGAATAGTCCACTTTGGAGCCATTAGAAACTGAATATGAATTTATTATAAATTAATATTTCTAGCTTTTCCAAAGGTGCCCCTCACCCCTCTTATAAAAAGGAACTCCTACTTCTCATTTCTTCACACCTTCAAAGCCTTTTGGTTCGGCCAAACTCTGCCCAAATACTCTCCCAACTTCCCTCACTATAACCTAGAGGCCTTAGTTTGATCAGAAAGCCAACCTAAGGAGCCCTTTTGATCAAATCAAAAGGAAGAACCCGAAGAAGAGGTAATGTTTTCACCACCCCTTTTTAAGTTCCTTTCTTCTTCCACTTCCTCTTTCTTTGTTATTACCATTATAAAATAATAAATCCAGTATCATATATATACTATGATGTTATTATAAATATGGTACAACCATATTCAGTATTATATCCATCCTTTGAATAATATGTCACCATACGTGCGTACGTACGGCTTACCGTCTCCACGTCGTGGTGTAATTGTTATTCAATATATTATTATTTGGATGGGTATAATAATGATGTGTAACTCATGTAAATAATAAATATAACATGATAGTGATTCTGTATATATGATATAAAATCCAATTATATATTATTTTAATATCAAAAGAATGATATTGTCGCTCGTGTGTATGTACGGACTACCGTCTCCACGAACGCGATGAGATTCATTGTCCATCATATCCATTCAAGTATAGTTATAATTTGATGATTTAAAAATAGTATCTAAGGACTTGATATCATTCTGGATATGAATAATATATATCCCATTAATAATGAAAATGGCTCACATAACAAAGAATATAAAGTAAAATGAACCCGTTAACACCTGAAATAACGATAATTCTAAGATATTATTAACAAATCAATGTTAAAAGATCATATATGATATCATATTAAAGTAAATGATTCTTGTATTATTCAATAACAATTATTTCACCATTATACAGGAGGTAAACCTACCATCGACCAAGGAAAAAGTACAAGTAAGGGATTTTCTTATCTCACTTTCAATTCCGCGAGATTTCCATTGTTCGCCACTAAATTATTGAAAGTGGTGTATTGTGTATTGCCATTTGATATATATTATCATGATTCTCTTTATATTCATTTTATTCTGGAAATTATTTGGTGGTTATTAACTTTTGTCCATACGACTCAGTTGATTAACGTGGTAAGGGGTTTCTTATCTCACTTTTAATTTCGTGAGATTTCCATTATTCACCACTTAATTATTGCATGTGGGGTATGTGTACTGCCCATGATTGTATTCATTGTGTAATAATCTTTAATTTATGGGTATTTACATCATCAGGGTATGATACTTCTTTCATGGGTGTATGTTTCGTAAGTTACCTAATCGATAAGGGAACTTGAAATTTCAATTTCCACTCATTTGGCTTTACGCATATTTCATTGATTATATTACCCCAAGATTATGTGTGGAATCACTATTCATTTGATTATGTCATAATTTCCACTCCCCTTCCTGTGGATATACGTTTGATACACATAATCACTCCATTGATAATTCTAAAGTCATTGATATGAATTTGATAAGAGTAATTTTAACTCATTCTCCATTTGTTGAGTTAAACATCCAATTCGTTGGTGTTGTTTTTAAAAGAATATGTGTGAATGTCCTTTGATTGTTTTACACTTAATATCCAATCATATTTAGTGTATTTATATTTGTCACACATAATTATGTCGTTGATTTATCCTTAACCTAAGGATACAACCTTTATGAGAGATTTCATCTCAATTTACATTCCATTGAGACTTCTTTGATGATATACACCAAATCACTTTTATGTGGTGTATATAATGTACTTTGACATAGTATATCATGAATCCCTTTATTCTCATGATATTAAAAAGTTTTGATTAGCTCAATTATTTGTATTCAAGTGTCTCTTTTGGTTGGAATCTCTAACTAAAATACCATTTTTTTAATGTTTTAAAGACTTATTCATCTAAATCTTTCTGATTAATGTCCATGTTTTAAAAATTGTTTTAAGGATTTATTTATATGGACATTAAATTTTATAAATTAAAACTCCTTTTAAAAAGTTTCAAAGTGGTATTGGACACTTTGATTCAAAAATCTACTTTTAAATGGATTCTTGACAAATAGTGTGACATTTAAATGTTTTCAAGAAAAGGGAGATATTTCTCTCAAATAGTTTTGATGATTATTTTCATCTATGTCAACATCCTTCATTATTCTTGATTGAGGTTAATGTGATACAATAAAATCTTTCATATTGTATCGAATGAGTTATGTTTGACTGTGGATGTGCTATTTTTATACCATTCATGGTTTGTGGTAGAAGTATTGATATTTCGTATGCTAGTTTTAATACGAATATTTATGTTATGTTTAAACCTGTTCATATGAGGAATGCATTGGACTTAGTAAGTGACGGGTGGAGCCCTCTATAGCTCCTCGATGCATCGGTAGGTCTCATGAGACAAACTAGTGTCTTGGCACAAGGCCTTGGCAAAATCTTATTTGTAGTCTTGGCACGAGGCCTTGGCTATGTGGTTATGATAGTATGGAATTATGCATTCCATCATTATGAAAGTGGTTATTGATATCGCATGTGATCATTTGACTAGTAGAATATCCATGTGAGTAAGTAAATGGCATTATTTCATTTTACCTTTGCCATTTTATGCTGAAGTTCAAGTTTAAAAGGCTTTTGTTTTAGTTATAAATTTCCTTAAGTGTTTATGCTTATTTATGAAAGCTTCTGCTATAATGTTATCCTTACTGAGCATCTGAGCTCACCCCTTTCAATGTTTTATTTTTTCTCAGGATTATGAAGAAGTAATTTATGAATGAACTGTAGGGATAGTATGAGGGGATATGAAGATAAGATGTTTTTTTTATGATGTAATGTAAAATTTGTGGATGTATCTAGTTATTCCAAGGCTACTAAACTAATTGGTCTTTCGAGACTTGATCTTTCTCGTGATCATGCCAATGTTATGTAATAATGCACCGACTCTAGGTAATTAGGGTCGGGGCGTTACAACTTTGGTATTTACTGGGGTGTATTTTATCATCCACATCCATGTTTCCTCAATATGTAATATTTATATCCCTCTACAATAGTTTAAATCCAATTTTACCATTTGGTGAGTTTTTAGATATGAAAGGAATCTTTTGTCGTTTCTCATACGAGGTACTTTTTGACTTTTCCGACAAAAGTACGAACAATGTTTTTTTAACTTATACGACATGAATAGATTTTTAAAACATTATTTCCAAGAAGCTTACTTTATAAGTTTTCAAGTTGATTTTTAATCAACTTCTTTTAGTTTAAAATTAAATGACATGTTAAGAAAGGAAAAATGTTTTTGAAGTAGAAAGGATATTTTCCTCAAGAATGGAGTTCAAGTGTTTTATCAAAATTATTTTCCATCTAAGATAATAAAGGGTTCTATTTCTATCCCTATTATTACATTGACTTGATTATGTTGTGATGGAATTATTTTTATGAATTCCGTTATCTTATATGAATTGTTTTATGATTTCATGATGTTTATGAATCCCATTTTTATTACATGGGTTATGCTATGATGTATGGTTTATGATTTTGTGGCACACATAAGAATGGTATCATTATGAGATGGGTGGGACCTATATCTCCCTCCAATTCTTTGGGTAAAGATTTTATATCTCATGAGATATACATGGCTGGAACGGTAGGTTATACCAGTTCAGTGAAACAGGACTGAAACGAGGGTGACTCGGTTCAGAAATGGACTTTGTCCACTAAGATAGTCTTGACAATGAGTCTTGACTAATAAGAAATGATTCTATATGATTATGTGTGTATGCCACAAAGTTTCATGTTTTAATTTATGATTATTGGGAGTTCATTTCACTACTATGATTTATCCCATGTTATGAAATTATGCTCTCTTTTTCAGGTTAAGATTTCCAAAATGTTATGTTCTTATGAATATGATGTGATTGATATTTCTTTTATTTACCCTTACTAAGCATTTGAGCTCACCCTTTTATGTTTTCTTTTCCCCAGGATATAAAGAAAGGTTTTAGGTAAAAAAAAGGAAGATCTTTATGGGAGATGTTTAAGAACTTTCACCATGATTAGAATATTATATTCCGAGTTTCCAAAGACACTAAACTATTACGATCTTTTTGTGTGTGTTTTTTTATGTACTAAGTATTCCGAAAAAGTAATGTAATGTCCATGTATGTTAGGCTTCGGGTCTGTACAGTTGGTATCAGAGGAAAGGATTAGTCAACCTTTGGAAACTAGGATGCGAAAACGTTAGTGAGATCTCTAGAGATATTACTAAGGTATGTCTAGGGATGTCCCTAAGGATAAGTATATGTATAGGATATAGTCATAGAACTACGGTAATGATCTTAGAATTTATCCTAAGAAGTTAGATATTGAGGGTACTCCCCCTTTACTATGTTGTTTTCCCTAGCATGATTTTTTCCTCTCACACTATTCTTTTTGGGTTTTAGAAAATGGATGGAAACATGAAGATTCATGATAATGGAGGATATGACAGACAATGGAATGATATTCTTCATGAGAAACCAAATGAAACGGGATTTAGAAGTCCAAACATCATTATTATGCCTAATCAACAATCTCATAATATGATCAATAATCTCAACTTTGGTAAGTTTCCTGACTCGGCTAATAAGAGAAAGACGGATTTTCATGATGATCATAGAGGAAATAAAGTTCAATTTCCCCTATGTAAATCATGTGGGAAGAGGCATCAAGGAGAATTTCTCAAAGGAACTGGAAGATTCTTTGGGTGTGGAAAATAAGGACACAAAGCCAGTAAGTGCAAAGGAAAAGGTTCAGTTAACACCAGGGATGAGGATAATGGTATTGCTACAACATCGACAATGGTTAAATGTTTTAAATGTGGAATGTACAGGAATTATGCAAACCAATTCCCTAAGGGAAAGTCTCATGAAGAAAATCAGTATGGTTGTAGGGGTAGTATTTATGTTGATGATGATGAAGAGACTACAAATGATATGTGAGTTGAAATAATTGTTGAAGCTCGATCAATGGTTTAAGAAGGTAGTGGAATGATTACATGTTTATCAAGTGTAATGTTGTATAAGTAATCTCATGGTACTATGGAATAAAGAGACATCTAAGGATTGTTACACTATTGTCTTTCCTTAAGTTTTTAAAGTGTATGACGAATGGTACTGGTAACCATGAAAGGTTATTCAGATATTTTTGAAAAAAAATGATATGCACATAATGAAAGGAAAACGAGAAAATGAAATGTTTGACCGTATTCACGAGCTCATAACTGATATAAGGAGAAGGTTATATCATGGTTTGAGTATATAGAATTTTTGGATTTTGGTATATGGAAAGAGTTAACTTTTGATTGCATTCATGTTTTCACTAAGGTTCAATGGGTATTCATTCTTCAAGAGAATACATGATTAATGTATTCACATGTTTGTAATTTGACCAACAAGATATATCTTATGATATATGGGGGATAAATGATGGCATTCACGTGATTGTTATGTAATCATTTTCATTATACTATGAGCTTGGACCGAAGTATTTTAGATAAGCCTAAAGATTGGAATGGATTATGTTGGACATAAGTTAGTATTGTTTAAGGATAAATTTTTTTTCGATATTATGGATGGGATGATATAGTAATGTAGTTTTAGAAAAAGGACAACCTGCAGGACGGGCGGCAACCCATCGCGTCGGACAAGGCTGTGGGAATCAAAACCACAACCGAAGTGCGACTGGCCTTTATCACCTACCACTGGCCTATAGGAAGTCCCTGGTTAGTAGAAAGTAGTTTTATTTTATTAAGCGGTATGATAAATAAAGTATAAGTCTATTTTTGGAACGATATATGATTAATCTCACCATAAGATGGACTTATAACTTTTGCTGACCTTTTGTTTGAAACAGATGGAATGACCCATCATTCTATCACATGATCTGCTAATGCTTCACGAAAAAAAAATTCAACTTCATTTCTTTATGATATGAAGTTGAAAATTTTCAATTCACGAAAAATAGTGAGATTGTACCAAAATCATGTAAGTATTTCTTTTAATTCATCAACTTTAGGGAAATGATCTTAAAAACCAAAAATGTTGTCCTAGTGCTCTTATATCTGATGAACCAGATGGTACCCTAGATCATCTCAAATTTATGGCTTTGTGATTGTTGGATTTTTCATAGCCATGTTCTCTACCACTCTCCATCAGAACATGATGGTTATATTTTTCTTCCATATCCATATTTTCACCTATGTTCTCCTACATGGAAACCTAGTGATGAGTTAATTTGGGTAACTGTTACGTTTCATACTTTAGTTTTTAAAGCCAAGTTTTGGTATTCCTTTTTACGACGTGGGTTTCTATTAAAGAAATTTTCAAGTAGTAAACCATTTATAACCCCGACGAATTTCGAGGGCGAAATTTATTTTAAGGGGGGGTAGAATGTAACACCCCGAGATTTTATGAAAAATATTCTTTTAATTTCATTGATGTATTCTATTATACACCACACCAAGTCTAGCTTTTACTATACGCAACACCGTATTAGCTTGCAGTATACGCAATGCTATTCTTGGATCGTGTTACATACAATTTCAAGTTCGTTTTATAATAGTCATTCTACGCAACATTGAGTGTGTTTATATATATATATATATTCAATGTATAAATGAAATATGGTTAGATTCTGTTATACGAAACAACGAAGGATTCTTGCACAACACGTAACCCTGACTTGGCTTGCATTTCACGCAATCGTGACCTTCCTCGATAGCGTGTGTTGTACGCAATACTGAGTTTTACTAAACAACGATATATTATTATAATATTATTATGAACTAGATGTTATGAATAGTATTAACTAAATTTTTAATTTTATAACATTATTATTCATCTTATACATTTTCTAGAACGTGTTAAAGAGAACAAAATAAATTTTTCGGGTAAAATAAGTATTTTTCAAAAAATGCAGTTTTGCCGCCTTTTGATGGCGCACCCAATTTAAATCTAGTTTTTGACATGTTTATAAGTTCAATTTGACAAAATAAAATTCTTCTTTGGAATAATGAAATAAAAATTTACTTTGGATAAATTTTTCATATTATTCTAGTAACTTTCATATTTTGATGAATAGTAAAAACACGCTATATTTTAATTAAAAACAACTTTTTTAATCACAATAATTTATATGGTGAAATTATAATATTGAATGGTTTTAAAGTATGAATAGAATATATTTTTACCATTTAATATAATTTATGTCATTAGCATTGATTCTACCTTGAATTCTTAGGTTAAATCAATTCATTCTTTTGCAATGCTTTAAACAAAAACCCGTTTTTTCTTTCAACAACGGGATTAATTTTAATTTAATTTCTGAAACTTTTGTGTATTGAATTTGGAAAAATGGATTCCATATTTTGAATCAGTGTGTCCAAATTATTTTAATAAGCTATGTTTTATTTTTGGGCATTATGAATAGTAACTACGATAATTTTTATGTACTGCGGTTAAAGGTAAATAGGGTAATTCAAGGTTAAAATAATATTATAATAATTCAAAATTACCTTGAAACTTTTCCTAACTTTATTGGATGAGTAGTGTCCGACCATGGGCATACTTGGGCCGATTTGGGGACCCCAATGAGCCACTTGGTAGTGAAAAGGACAATTTGGATTAATTAATTTAATGTAAAGACAAAATTGACTTTAACAAAACTTTTTTAGTAATTAATTTTTATAAAGGGACATATATGTTATATTTTCGACTACATATATTATTTGGAAAGATAAAAAGATTCCCTACATCATGGTATTTGTTTCATAATTTTTAGACATCAAATGAATTAAATTATTTATGACACCATAATGATGTAGTGTTTACCTCATTAATAAATGATTTAAATAAATAAGATTAAAATGATTAAAATATCATCCAAACCCTGTCCAATTCCTATTGGATGATTTTATTTCAAATATGAGTCATCTTATCTTAGACATTAATGTGTTTTTGACCTCTTGAAACCGAAGATAAGTTTATAATAAAATAATGTTTTCACACTTTCCTAAAGAGCCCCTCCTCTCCCTTATAAAAGGAGACCACTTCTATGCAATTACTCACACCTCTCATGCCTTTTGGCTCGTCCAAACTCTGCCAAACTAATCTCCCTACATCCCTCTCTTCCCTCTTGAAACCTTACATTATGCAGAAGACTCTCCAAGAAGTCCTTTTGGTTCAAACCAAAGGAAGTTACCAAAATTAAAGGTAACAGTTTCTCTTAAGTTGTTTTCTTTTATTCTACTTCTCGAACCCCTAAACTCTTTTTAATCATTTCAGTTGTGACAACACCAATATACTAAATATACTAGGATGTTTTTATGAGAAGTATTAGAACTACACTTACACACACATCCATTTAATTGATGAAGAACATAATGTTTCTGTGATGGCAAACTAACGCCTCACGAAACGATGATTGTTCGATTTTCTCCTACCACCTCTCATGGTGGCCATTATGAATGCACTGTATTTATATATAATATATATTATGTTTATAATTTCCTTATGCTTATTTACTTCCCAATTATATCAAGCCTTTATGGTTTCCATAGTCAGTAAATATGATAATCTCATTTGAGGAAGTGCGGACTACCGCCCCCTCAAAGTGATGTGATTCGTTAATAACTTATGTGGGATGTATAAAGGATGTGGTTAATAATATTATATATGATATTATACTTTAATTATAATATATCTATTTATCATTATGTTTTAATTCCATTAAAATAATAAATATAAATGAAAGTAGCGTTCATGCGTATCTACGACTTACCGTCTCCATGAACGGTGCGCTTCATTTCTTACCTCCATATGTTATGTACTATTATAAATGCTTGTATATGCTGGATATATAATAAATATATATGATATATAAATCATGATTTACATTTTTGAAGTAAGTAAATCATGATATAAGTAATAATAACATCAAGAACAACAAGTCCAAACACGTACGATAAATAAGATGATTTTACCCAAAACACTACTTTTACATTAATTTACATAAGAATGGGTAATATAAAGACATAAGTGAACCATATATGATATCATAACAATGAATATTATTCTGTAATAAGTCAATGAAATTATTTAAATCATTATATAGGAGTTTCGGACTCTTACGAAGCAAATTGGACCTAAGGTAAGGGAAATATCACAATCTCATTTTTATCCGAGATTGTTTATAATTTGGTATTTACTGGGGTGTATTTTATCATCCACATCGATGTTTCCTTAATATGTATTATTTATATCCCTCTACAATAGTTTAAATCCAATTTTACCCTTTGGTGAGTTTTTAGATATGAAAGGAATCTTTTGTCGTTTTTCATACGAGGTACTTTTTGACTTTTCCGACAAAAGTACGAAGAATGTTTTTTTAACTTATACGGCATGAATGGATTTTTAAAAAATTATTTCCAAGAATCTTCTTTTACAAGTTTTCAAGTTTATTTTTAATAAACTTCTTTTAGTTTAAAATTAAATGACATGTTAAGAAAGGAAAAAAAATTTTGAAGTAGAAAAGATATTTTCCTCAAGAATGGAGTTCAAGTGTTTTATCAAAATTATTTTCCATATAAGATAATAAAGGGTTCTGTTTCTATCCCTATTATTACATTGACTTGATTTTGTTGTGATGGAATTATTTTTATGAATTCCTTTATCTTATATGAATTGTTTTATGATTTCATGATGTTTAAGAATCCCATTTTTATTACATGGGTTATGCTATGATGTATGGTTTATGATTTTGTGGAACACATGAGAATGGTATCATTATGAGATGGGTGGGACCTATATCTCCCTCCAATGCATTGGGTAAAGATTTTATATCTCATGAGATAGACATGGCTGGAACGGTAGGTTATACCAGTTCGGTGAAACAGGACTGAAACGAGGGTGACTCGGTTCAGAAATGGACTTTGTCCACTAAGATAGTCTTGGAAATGAGTCTTGACTAATAATAAATGATTCTCTATGATTATGTGTGTATGCCACAAAGTTTCATGTTTTAAGTTATGATTATTGGGATTTCATTTCACTACTATGATTTATCCCATGTTATGAAATTATGCTCTCTTTTGCAGGTTAAGATTTCCAAAATGTTATGTTCTTATGAATATGATGTGATTGATATTTCTTTTGTTTACCCTTACTGAGCATTTGAGCTCACCCTTTTATGTTTTCTTTTCCCCAGGATATAAAGAAAGGTTTTAGGTAAAAAAATGAATATCTTTATGGGAGATGTTGAAGAACTTTCATCATGATTAGAAGATTATATTCCGAGTTTCCAAAGACACTAAACTATTACGATCCTTGTGTGTGTGTTTTTTTTATGTACTAAGTATTCCGCAAAAGTAATGTAATGTCCATGTACGTCAGGCTTCAGGTCTCTATAAGAAGACTTTTATATTTAATATTGATAATTTCAGGAGTCATATGAACACACAAGCCTCTCTCAGTATCCAACCACCGACATTTAAACATCGTTGTGTAATTTTTTCCAAGATAACATAGCTCAATAATTTCATCCAGAATGATGTAAAAGTCAACTTCAGTTTTTCTATGATGCGATCC
The DNA here is from genome assembly GCA_963277665.1 of Viscum album. Classification (NCBI taxonomy): domain Eukaryota; kingdom Viridiplantae; phylum Streptophyta; class Magnoliopsida; order Santalales; family Viscaceae; genus Viscum; species Viscum album. The sequence continues at coordinate 2,016,453,668 of OY728147.1, read as the reverse complement.
TCTCAAAAAAACTTCTTTGTTAATTATTTTTTTGGATTCCCCATATTCATTTGTATGAAATCGAAAAGCATTCACAACATATGAAATATAATATTTAACCATTTTGGATGGTGGGTTACTCAATATACATAGTCGCTTATCAATCTTATCAGCATGTTGAGACATTTGAAATTTTTTAAAACAATTAACAATATAATTAATAGTAAACTGAATTGATATTAAACCATAAATATGTTATGTTACCAGCTTTTGAAACCATTGAGAAATTTGTTTTGTCTGTGTTCTTCAGGAGTAGCTGCTATAATTTTTGGAACTTGTTTCTTAATACGATTATCATATAACCTACAAATAAAATAAGTTTACATACTATAATAGAAATTATAGAAGAAGTGATAGAAGCACTCACAATACAAATGTTTTCATTTCTTCACAGTTGAGAAGAACATATGTATATGCTCTGTGATGTTCATCGTCTAAAATCCATCGTTATTGAACTCTACCGAAGCAAGATTTGGATGATGAAAACTGATAAATTATTGTCTATTTTATCATTAACATTTCCCTAATTTTTTCCCATGATGTTTTGTTTTGGGAGATATTCATATTAAAAATGGTTAGAGCAGAAAAAAGCAATTTCCTCTTGCAAATATGCTTCAGCAGTTGAGCCTTCAACTTATGCTTTGTTACATACTTTTTTCTTCAATTTCAGCATGCATCTATCAAATGGGTATATCACTCAAAATTGTACTGGACCTCTACATTTAGCTTCATATGGAAAATGAAATATCAGATTTTCCATTGAGTCAAAGAAAGTAGGTGGAAAGATTTTTTCCAGCTTACATATAATTACAACAACATCTTCTTCCAGTTTGCTTAGCACATCGTAGTTAGTTGTCGCTGCAAAAATGTCTCAAAAAAAATATATGATATGTCTGTTATCGAATCCCAAATCATATAATTCAACAAAACTCTGAATCCAATCAGCATAATTCATTCCATTATAACATGACAATCATGACTTTTTAATTCGGTAATATGACCATTCTTAACACATCTGCCCAAATCGGAAGAATATCCATCTAAAAGTCTCAAATCTGAAATCCACTGACAAAATAATAAACGAGCCTCTTTGGACAATGTATAAACTGCTTTTGGCTTCATTAACCTCTGTGATATGAAATTTTCAAATAGTTCAAGTTCTGGTCGCCTGCTAATTTGGGCAAGATCTAATCATGCTTTTACAGTATCTTTGGTTTTACCTGTTGTATCCAAAACTATAAGAAATAAATTATCAAAATAGTTCTTCTCAATGTGCATGAAATCAAACATGTTGCGGACCAACAAATCAGACCAAGATGGGAGATCCTAAAAAATACTTCATTTTATCCAATTATATTTTTTCCCAAAGCCATGAATTCTCTGTTGGTTTACTATTGGCCCAAATGTGATGGGAGATAATGAAAATACAACTGATTTTAACTCTGTACCTGAGATCATTTTTGGAGGTTCATCCCTTTCAATTATTCCTTTTTTGAAATAAGATTTTATCCTTTGAAAAGGATGATCAGTTGGAGAAAATTTGCGATGACAGTCAAAATATCAAGGTTTTTTTCCATTGAAAAGCATAAAAGCATTGTTGTCTTTCATACAGTAAGGACATGATTTCGGACTATGTGTACTCTAGCCAGATAACATGCCATATTCTGGAAAGTGACTAATCATCCATATCAATACAGCTTTTAATGTGAAATTTTATTCCACAGCAACATCATATGTACTAACACCATTACTCCACAATGCATTTAACTTATCAATCAATGGTTTCAAATAACCATTAATATTCTTTTTCAAATGTCTTGGGATTAATAAGGTCAAAAAGATACAGGGCTCCTTCATCAACATCCATGGAGGTAGATTGTATGGAGTTATAAAGACATGACAACTTGAATACTGACTACCATAAGAACTAAACAAACCCAAACCATCAGTAGAAAGACCCAATCACACGTTTTGGGCTTCTAAAGCAAAAGACGGATGCAGACTGTGAAAATGTTTCCATAAATCACCATCAGATGGATGATTCAAGATTTTACAGGTTGAAATATTGGTTTTTTTCCATGACATCATTGACGATGTGTTATGAGACATAAATAAACGTTGTAGCCTGGGTTTAAGGGGAAAATATCTCAACTGTTTTACAGGAATCGATCCAGACTTCCCTGGTTGGGCTTCTTTATACCTCGATTGTCCACATGTTGGAAAACTATACAACGACTCATTTTTACAAGAATATAAGATGCAATCATTTTCACATGCATGAATCTTCTTATAATTAAGGCCTAGATTACGAACCAACCTCTTTCTCTCATTGTAATTTGCAGGCAACAAATTTCCTTCAGGTAATAATGTTTTATCCAAATAAAATATCTGATCAAAATAGTTGTTTGACATTACATTATCTGATTTAGTAGCCATAAATTTTTCTACCGCTTCTAATTTTCTTATCTTATGACCAGAATATAATGCATCCTCAGAAGACCTCAAAAACTCATAAAATTCAGATGGTGCCAACTCAGGAGTTAAATCAATATCATCGCGAGTTTTAGTTTGTTGAACAGATGGACCTGTAACATCATGTACTAAATTTTGGAACTTTTATGGATCTAGTATCAAGTTATTAGTATCTTCTCTGGAACCGTGTTAACCATGTTGATACCAAAAAACATATTCTAGTTGAAAACCAAACCGCAAGAGATGTCCCCCAACCTTTCCAAATGTGTCAAATGTTCTCAGAGCACATTTTTTACAGGGACACATAATTATGCCTTCTGAAACATATTCTATTTTTGTTGATGAAAATGCTAAGAAAGATTCAACACCTTAAATATATAAAGGATTTAAACCAGAACCATTTGGATTTCTGTGCTAATTTATCCAAGCGCGATCATCTAATAATGACTGATGTCGACTTCCTTGTTCCATATTTTTCTACAAAATATAAAATCATCACTGTTTTTGAATAATTTGATATTATAAAAAAATACTATCTGAAAAAAGAAGATAAGTAATTATTACTTCTTATTAATAATTACCATTAATTAAAGGTGACACAATTTCTAGTGGATTGACGAGTACTCTTTTGTCCGACGATTCATTTACTTGCATCTTTCTCACACTGAAATCACAATCAATAATCTGGTCGGAGGTATGCATATTCATTCTCGTATGTATGATATTGAATATACGTATCTCTGACCAGAATCTTTATTGTGATTTCAGTGTGAGAAAGATTCAAGTAAATGGGCCGTCGGACAAAAGAGCTCCCTTTTCATCGATGAATTGTCTTCTTCCAACTGTCACCACCTGAAAACATTATAAAAAAATATGATCCTACAAATACATATCCAATATCGTGTATACAATATAGAATATGCCTATTTGGTAGCACATTTTTCATATTGTTTTGAGTTGGTGAGAGTTGAAAGGAGAAAAGTCATCTAGAAAAATGAGTGTTGTCAATCCACTAGAAATTGTGTTAGGTTCTTGGAATTTATTAAAAATTATTAAAGTTTCTTTCTAACTATTCCTAACTATTTATTACTATTTATTACTAATTATTACGATTTATTATTATTTATTGCTAATTGTTCTTATTAATTACTAATTATTCTTATTTATTACTAATTATTCTTATTTATAACTAATTATTCATATTTATTACTAACTATTACTATCTATTACTATTTATTACTATTTATTAGAAAGTATTACTATTTATTAATATTTACTACTATATATTACTATTTATTACTATTTATTACTATTTATTAGTAATTATTACTAATTATTACAATTTACTACTAATTATTACAATTTATTCCTATTTATTACTAATTATTCGTAATTATTGATAATTGTTAGGACCAATAGGGGCCTATATACCCTGAGAGAGGGGGTGAATCAGGGTATGGATATTCTTTTTCAAAATTCTTCCTGCCCCACTGGATCTTGACCTCTTTATTACAAGGGTCACTTTGTTTTCACTTGTGTATTTATTATGATCACTTATTTTCTTCTTTGTCTGATGATGATGCTTCAAATACATTGCAGGGAAGTAAGCAGGCATACACAAGGATTTTTACTTGGTTCACCCTCACTGGGCTACATCCAAGGAGCATACGCCGACAAGTTTCCGTGCGTACCAATTCCACTAAACTTCACTAGCTGTGGATTACAATGTTCGGGCTAGATCAATTCTATGCCCAGGCTCACTGCCTATACAAGGTTTAGGGTCAGCTCACTGCTTTCCCAAGGGTCACTCCCTGTCTCTCTCTCTCTGGCTCACTGCCGGTGGAGAGGATCACCTTCTTCCTCTTCCTAAGCTCACTGCTCTTGGAAGGAATCCAGTCACAGTTTATAGACTCGTAGGTCTCTTCATTTGCATGAATGAATGCATCTATCTCTGTGTGCAGATGCTCTGTTGAAGTACAAATTTCACCCGAACATGAATATCTCTTTGCACCGAAGGTATCGGGAAAACTTCTAGCTTCCACGCAGTCTGAAAAACACTGCTAGAACAAACCTTACTTGGCGCGCAAGTCTACCTCAGCGCGCAAGTCACAACGGGCGCGCAAGTCCTCCTCTGACACTTGCGCGAAACAAGCTTCCTCAACTCCAAACTTGCGCGACTCTCTTCCTTTTACGCCCAAACCAATATTGGCGCGCAACTGCCAACCGGGGCGCAACTTCTAACACCGGCGCACAACTTCAACCTCTGGCGCGCAAGTCCCACTTGCGCGACCACACACACCACTTGCGCGACCACCACACCTGCGCGACGGGAGCTCTGATTTCTCAATGTGTTGAACTCCGTTAAAGAATGAGGAAGGGTGGTCCAGTATTTATAGGCAATCTGACCACCCTGCGCGATGGCGTGCAAGTCACCTGCACGACCCAGTTTCGGCGCGCAAGTCTTCTGTCCTTTTGGACACTTGCGCGACCTACTCCCAAACTTGCGCGAACCTACTTCCTTTGCCATATTTTGATCTTCTGATCTTGAAAAACACATGGTGCGCAAGTTTCCTATTCTCCAATTCCTCGGCGCGCAAGTCCCTTTTCCAAAAACACTTTTCTTCATTTGCCGATTTTCAGGCCCTAAAATTTGGCAAACACTGGATAACGGCGCCACCTTGTATCTGTTCTTTTGTACCGCCTCCATATCATCCATTCCTTTTATCGACGTTATTGAATCAAACATGGATCGTTGACCTCAGCTCTTGAACTCGACATTCCACCATGAAATCCTCTTTGTTAACAAATTTGTATGTCATTGTTTTGCTTTGTCAACAATCACTACTCAGATGTCCACTTTGTCAACAAACACAATCACCTCAAAAATGATTCAATGATACCTTGAGGGATTTTTTCCCAACAATAATTATTCCTAATTATTGATAATTATTCCTAAGTATTGATAATTATTGCTATTTATTTCTAATTACTGTTAATTAGTTCTAATTATTCCTAATTATTCCTAATTATTGCTAATTATTTCTAATTATTAATAATTATTGCTAATTATTCCTAATTATTAGTACTAATTAGCAATTTTTACTAATTGTTAGTATTTATTAGTACTTATTACAAATTATAGCTAATTATTAATAATTATTACTAATTATTCTTAATTATTGCTAATTATTCCTAATTATTGCTAATTATTTCTAATTATTGCTAAATATTACTAATTATTAGTATTTATTCCTAATTATTAGTAAATATTACTAATTATTAGTATTTATTCCTAATTATTACTAACTATTCCTAATTATTCCTAATTATTGCAAATTATTACTAATTATTCCTAGTTATTACTAATTACTCCAAATTATTAGTAATTATTCATATTTATTAATATTTATTTCTATTTATTACTAATTATTGCTATTTTTTACTAATTATTCCTAATTATTGCTAATTATTGCTATTTAATACTAATTATTGCTAATTATTGCTAATTATTGATAATTATTGCTAATTGTTGCTAATTATTGATAATTATTGATAATTATTACTATTTATTTCTAATTATTTCTAATTATTTTGAATTATTGCTAATTATTCCTAATTATTTCTATTTATTGCTAATTATTACTGTTTATTGCTAATTAATTAGTATTTATGAGTAGTTATTACTAATTATTAATATTTATTTCTAATTATTACAATTTAATTCTAATTATTACAATTTTTTTCTAATTATTACAATTTATTACTAATTATTAAAATTTATTACAAATTATTAGAATTTATTACTAATTATTATTAATTATTGCTAATTATTTCTAATTATTACTAATTATTGCTAATTGTTACTGATTATTGCTAATTATTGCTAATTATTCTAATTATTTCTATTTATTGCTAATTATTACTAATTATTAGTAAGTATTATTAATTATAATTATTTATTTCTAATTATTCATAATTATTCCTAATTATTAATAATTATTCCTAATTATTACTAATTATTAGTAATTATTAATATTTATTCCTATTTATTATTAATTATTGCTATTTATTACTAATTGTTGCTAATTTTTGCAAATTATTAATAATTATTCATTATTATTTCAAATTATTGCTAATTATTGTTATTTATTTCTATTTATTGCTATTTATTGCTAATTATTCCTAATTATTGCTAATTATTAAAAATTATTAGTATTTATTAGTAATTATTAGTAATTATTAGTATTTACTACTAATTATTACAATTTATTACTAATTATTACAATTTATTACTAACTATTACAATTTATTACTAATTATTATTAATTATTCCTATTTATTACTAATTATTCCTATTTATTTCTAGTTATTCCTATTTTTTACTATTTATTTCTATTTATTACTAATTATTGCTATTTATTTCTAATTATTGCTAATTATTGCTAATTATTCCTAATTATTTCTAATTATTACTAATTATTGCTAGTTATTGGTAATTATTGCAAATTATTACTAATTATTGCTAATTATTACTAATTATTGTTATTTATTTCTATTTATTGCTATTTATTTCTAATTATTGCTAATTATTTCTAATTACTGCTAATTATTTCTAATTATTAGTATTTATTGCTAATTATTAGTATTTATTAGTATTTATTAGTAATTATTAGTATTTGTTATTAATTATTAGAATTTATTACTAATTATTACAATTTATTACTATTTATTACAATTTATTACTAATTATTATTAATTATTGCTATTTATTTTGATTTATTAATAATTATTTCTATTTATTACTAATTATTTCTAATTTTCCTACTTATTGCTAATTATTCCTAATTATTACTAAATATTACTAATTATTAATATTTATTCCTAATTATTCATAATTATTACCAATTATTTATAATTATTACTAATTATTCCTATTTATTCCTATTTATTGATATATATTACCAATTATTATTAATTACTACAAATTAATTATATATATTACTAATTATCGTTAATAATTAATAATTAGTACTAATAATTAAAAATTAATACTAAAAAATTCAATTTATTAGTACTAATAAATACTAATGACAAAACAATTTAAATTTAATTTAATTACAACTAATGAACAACAAAAAAAATTAACATAAAAAAAATAAAATAAATAATAAATTAAAAAAACATAAATACCTTCAAGACTGATTTTCTATTGATGCAGATGGCTTCACAACTTCTTCGTGAACAAAAAAATTAACTTAGAAAAATTCTCTCTTTAAAATCTGAGTTTAGAGAGAAACATGTTCTAAAATTTGAGAGGAATGAGAGGAAAAATGGATGGGGGTATATATAGGTTAGATTATTTGCAACGGGACCCGTCACAAATACCTACGCCCGCATTAATTACTGTCTGCGGTTAAAAAGTTATTTGCGACGGGACCTGTCTCAAATAGTCCCTGACGACACACCTTTTGTGACGGGACGACATCCCGTTGCAAAAAGCTATAAACTGCTGCCGGTTATTTGCGACAGGGCCCATCGCAAATAACCTTCACGCGGTGTGGCGCACTATCCACGCCAAACTATTTGTGACGGGAGACGAAATCCCGTCGCAAATAGTTGGTTATTTGCGATGGGTCGTTACCCCCATCACAAATAACCTCTTGGACAAACCTTTTGCGACGAGATTTATTCCCGTCGTAAAAGGCCCGTTGCAAAAAGCCCTTTTTCCCGTAGTGTTTGATGGATCTGTCGGTAAGCTGACGGGCTACTCGGGTAGGCTTCAGATCGTTGAGCCCTAGATTCTTATAAACTATTAAGGGCATGAAGTTGATGTTGTCAGCTAAGTCGCAGAGGGCCTTACCAAACTCATATGGTCCAATAGTGCCTGAGATAGTGAAGATACCTGGATCCTGATGTTTGTTAGGAATCGAATGTTGTATGACCGCTGACCACTCCTTGGCCAGTGCAATGGTGCCTAGATCCTCCATATTTCTTTTTTTGGAGAGGATCTCCTTCATGAATTTCACATATGTGGGCATCTGTGTTAGTGCCTCTGCAAATGGAATGTTGATGTGAAACTTCCAGAACACTTCCATGAACCTTCCAAACTGGTGGTCTAGCTTTTTCTGCTTCATCCTCTCCGTGAAGGGTAAGGCATGTTGGAAGGGTTTGATAACATCCTTTCCTTTACCCTGTTGGACCTCTTTTGGTAGGCCTTTATATGAGGAGGTGTCTGTAACTATACCTTATTTATCATCAGGGGGTGTAGGTGCACCTGGATGTGGTGGTTCCTTCAATTGTAGCTCCTTTCCACATCATAGTGTGATGGTATGGGCCTCCTCCCTTGGGTTCTTTTCAGTGTTACCCGGTAGTGTACCAGGATACCACCCCGAGAGTTGGTTTTCCAACTGGCTGATTTGGTTCTCCAAGCATTGAATGGAAGCCTCATGATTCTACAATATAGTCTCAACAATATATATAAACTTGTACATGTGATCCAATAACCTTGAGGTGTTCTCCTGCTGAGGTGGTTGTGTAGCTGGTGGAGGCGGTGGTTGTCACGGCTGCTCTGGGCGAGGGTTTTGATACCCTTTCTGCTGGTAAGAGACCTACTAGGGATACTGTTTCCTCGAGTACTGTCTCTGATAATGGGGCTGACCATAGCCGAGCAGTTGCTGGGGCTGAGGATTCTGTTGCTGTGGGCCCCATCATGTGTTCTGATGGTCATTCCATACCGGGTTCTGGTACTGATGGTACTGGTTCAGACCTCAGTTTTGAGAAACATAAATAACTACTTTCTGTGAAGGGTAGATTGTAGGTCCTGGGCATTCTCCCATGATGTGGTTATCACCACATTCAATTTATGCTGGACGGTTCGCCCCATGTACTTGGGATGCACCCTTCGGATTCAGCGCATTGATCTTTTTGGAAACAGTGTCTAGCTGGGAAGCGAGCATAGTAGGGGCATCGATATTGTCCATACCTCGTTTTTTGTTCCCTAATCGGAATGCCACTGGAATCTATTGGCAGACATGTCTTCTAGTAGTTCGAAAAGATCTTCGGGGGACATCCTCATAGAGTGGGAGTCCGTGGTGTGGAAATTTTCACAGTATCTCCTTGAAACGCTCTCATGACTCGTACAACGACTCTGAGTCGTGCTGCTGGGAGTTGTGTATTTCATTGAGCAAGGTCACCGTCTTTGAAGGTGGGAAATATTTGGATAGGAACACCTGGGCAAGCTCCTCCAAAGTTAGGATAGATCCCTGTGTCAAACTTTGATCTAGTCTTTTAATTTATCCCTGAGAGATAAGGGGAAGAGGCGAAGACAAATGGATTCTGTGGACACTTCGTGGTAGTGGAACGTGTCGCAGACCTCTAGGAAATTAGAGAGATGGGCATTAGGGTTCTCACTGGACAGTCTATCGAACTGAAATGTGTTTTGGATCAATTGCATGATGGCATACTTGATCTCAAATTGTTGGCCCTGCATTGGTGGACGGATGATGCCTATGTCAGCTCAGTGAATAGATGGCAGGCCATACTCAATAAGTGTACGACGTGGAGGTGGCTGCTAAAGGAGTGGATACGGAATATATTTCTGCTCCTGAGGGGTGAAGTACAACCCCTGGTTGGGATATAGGTATTGAATCTACTCCGATTGAACTGTTGGAGCTACTATGGACCATATCTTGGAACAAGTGGAGCTTGCTAGTTCTGGTTGTCACTCGGGCCAAATGGTTTTCCATCTCCTTAGATAGCAGTTGGATCTCCCTTTTCCTCCAATGGCCTCAAGGCCTTCATTTTTTATTTATTTTGATAATCCACCTTTCAAGGGGCGAGGTGGAACCATTACAAGGCCCATAGGCGTAACTATTACATGGCCCGTAGGCCTTAGAGGACTTCATTTCCCGTAGGCTTCAAACATTACAGACAACCCATACTAACTACTTGGAACTACTCCTCCCCATCATCTTCATCCTGAAATCATCTCTTCACCTTCACATGGCTATTCGGCTAGGCATTCCCATGCATGTACATGCTTTTCCCGATGGCAGGTGCCATACCCTCTCATTCATGAAATACGTTTAGCTTCTACTATGGTGAAAGCTCCTTTCTCATCCTCCGTGTAGAGCTTGTTCCATGTAGGTTTTCTGGTTTGCATCTGCACTTAAGGTGGCCCAAAGGCCTTGAGGTGGCCCAAAGGCCTTACTAACCCAAAGGTCTAGGTGGCCCGAAGGCCTTACAGGACTCAGGGACCTAATCAGTGGCCCGAAGGCCCAAACGGGGGCATATTCTCAGCTGCTACAATGCCAAATAGTGCCTGCTATAGTACCCACTATAGTGCTGCTATAGTACCTGCTACATTACTGCTACAATGCCCCAGAAATTCTGCGTCCACTTGGATTTGATCCTTGGTCGTTTTGATGCACTTATGGAGTCCTTACCAACTGGGCGAAGGCTCATGTGAATTGTATCTCCCTTTTCATTTTTCTCCATGGGATTGTTTTGGTTGTTCTCGTCCATAAGGGTACGTTGTTTCCATAAAAGTGTCCATTCGATCTCTGGGTCAATTAAGAGAAGCTTCGATGAATCAATGATTTTGGAATGAGTAAGGTGGACGTTCATATACCAATGATCCTACAAAACAGTAAACACACCAAGCATAAACGAGGAAGAAGAAAGATAAACAGAAATAGGGTTAGAAAAGATATTTTTGGGAATTTTTAATTTTTATTTTCACAAAATTTGATACAAACATGATTTAAACAAAAAATATTAACTACCATTTCCCCTGCAATGACGCCAAAATTTGTCAATCATTTCTTCAGAAGTGTTATTGTGGGTTATCCAAATTGTATTACCCTAACAAGTATAGTACAAGTAAGGGGTCGAACCATAGGGAAAATGAGATATTTTTGTCTTTCTTATCTCGTTTGTACTTTATTCAATGAAGTGTACTGAATTTTAAGTCAATTATTTTATGTTTTGATGAAAAGGTTATTGGATTTTAGTTTCTTATCAAATTTACTTAAAGGATAAAGAAAAACACAGGAATTTGGTTTGATGAAAATTTGGAGGGAAACACATCAGGGCTTTGGATTTAAAAAAGTTGTTTTTAAATCAATTTTCTTATGAGGTTGTGTTGTTCAAAATAATTCAAATCTCTAGTATTACTTATATAATATAACCCCCTTGGTCAGGTAAGTTTTGTTTAAATCAATGGAAGTCAATTTCATTGGTTCAGAAATTAATTTATATTAATTTATCTTAATTTCAGCCCTTTTGAGACGATTAGAACACCAAATGGTCATGGATGTTTTTAACTATAATTTCTTAAAGGATACATAGAAATACTGTTTTTGGACCGATACGAGATTTCTAGTGATATTTGAAAAGTTTTAATAAGGAATTATGAGGAAGAAAAGATGAAAAATATGATTATAACATCACAATTGATAAATTACAACATTCATTTTTCCACAACCCCAACACATAGGTAATTTAGCTACTCATGGAGTATCAATTAATTAAATAACTTGTATTACATGGATGCATATTTTTAAAATCATTGGAGTGAAGGTCATCCAGAATGTAGCATGGAAGCACCTTCCTTTCTCTCTTCTCTCCTCTACTTTCTCTCTCTTCTTCTCTTCTAGGTTGTACCTAGAGTGCTCTCCCTTCAAACTGAATGAAATCTGAATGAGTGAATCTCTAACTCCCAAACGTGGAGGGCCTCCAACATATTTATAGGTTTTAGGAGTACACATCATGTACCAAAAAGTACATGAAATGTACTATTTTCAACATGCTATTTCTATATTTTTCTCTGCCGGTGGGTGACCTAACATGCTGTCTTTGACTTGGAACATGATGCAGCTGTGTAGTTAGAGGTAAACTACATGTAACGCCGCCATATATGGCATGTATTCTCATTAATCGGCCACCAAATTCTTTTATAAGGGGTGACACTACATATATATTATGTACACGGTGTGCAAAGGTAATCCAGAAACATGGGCATGTAGGCTTCTTCTCAGCCACCAACCACTTCTAGAAGAGGATACATGACATGTATAGGATGAAACCGGCATGTATGAGCTTCTATTAACTTAGAAATTTACTTGGCATGGACAATCTATGTCGAGGTTCTGGTACACGACGTGTATCTGAAAGTAAACAGCATGTAGTTTGGAAATTTTGATTAAATTCCCCCTGATTCGTGTCTCTGTCATAGGAATACCTGAAAAAACTATGATCAACGAATTATAGAGTTTTATCTGCAAAAGAACTTGTATCTGGTGAAAAAATGTTTTAAAAACATGATAAAATGTGTGAAAATGTATACACAAATCAAGCACATCATCTACCACTAAGAACACTGACAAGACATCTTAAATCAATAGGTACAAACCCATAAAATACAAGTTTACTGATTCACCTCGTGATACTACCAACACATCATGGGTTTATGTAATTCGTGGCCCCCCTTATCACTGCTTGTTGAAAAAATTCCTCATATATCAAATAATTGATTTAATTCAGGATATGTATTCCCTACCCCTAAATATTCATATTGAAGAAGGAATATGGATTATTAATATCACTATCGTCAATCAAATACATTTCAAAGTAAAAATAATAATTATAAACCATCCATTGGAAGAATAAGGGTAGTTCCAAGCCAACATTTCCTTAGTGTATTATATGTAAAATAAGGTAACCTTTAAAACATACAATGGAATATTTAAAACATTGAGTGTCCATGATGGTAGGAAATTTTGTACATGCCATACATGTAAAAACAAGGCTTCCTTTAACATTTTTAGTAAAAAAAATAAAAATTGTTTTGAAAAAAAACTTAAAGAATACATTAAAAATATTTTAAAAATTAAAACAGGGGTAAAAATATCTTTAATAAATCATTTGAAAAAGGTTAAATGAATTTATCAATCTTTTTTATAAAACATGTTATTGGAAGAAAGCAGATGTCCATCCAAAGAGAGATGTAAACCAGGATTTTGTTAAAAACATGTTCTCAATTATTTTATGTATGAAAGTGTGGAAAAAATTATATTATTAGTGAAAATATTATAAATTAATAGATGATAAGAAAATTAAATGAGTTTATTAAAAAATTATCAGATAACTTCATTTAATAAAAATTCAAGAATGAACAACATCGATTAGAATTATATTATGAAATAAACCCTTACAATGATCATAAAATTGAAGTGAGAATTAATCAATGAATCTATTATATATATAAACTATAATTCCAAATAAAATAATTGGAAATAAAATATAATATTGTGACGATCCATACCCGGATGCCACTTAACGGGTGCCTCGAGCCCGGTGGGCCACATGGACTCAAGCACATCTTCCCAAACACCATAGGTTGCCGACTAGCAGCAAGGGACTAGGGTGTTTCCATGGGAAGACTATGCCCTCATTAGTAGATTGTAGCATAATGGAAGTAATATAATAAAGTAGTAAACAACAGAAGCAATATAAATAAATAGAAGAAGCAAACAGAAGCAATAGATAAATAAGAATAACAATTAATGTATCTATTGGAATACTGATGATCTAATGTCATGTCATTAGAAAACTGGAAATCATGGATACAAGACAATAGTCATACCATGTTCCACATGGTAAAAGAATACAATTTCTACTCCAATCATCCCTGAGATCCCACTCAGTCATATGATATCAAGATCCATCCTATCAGTAAAAAATCAAGTATTGGAAGATGCGTGCTTCCCTTTGTCAATACCTGAAACCATGTAATAAACTCCAGGTACCAAAAAAACCCAAAGAGGGTTGAGATAAATCTCAATAGGCTGCCACCAACGATGTCTATAACATCTGGCCCATGTAATGGAATATAGCACTGTGCAGGCAAGCATATATAGAGTAAATCAAGTAGTACGATATAACTAGAAAACCAAGTACCTTCTTCAGCCCTCAACTAGTGTTTGAACATGTAACTACTTCATTTTAATTAATAAATTACCATTTAATGTAAATAAGTCACGTGAGGTATAACCAGTACTGACATCATCTCATTATAGTATAAGTAGGGAAGGTCCCAAGACGTAACAAGGCAACCTAAAAAAGATATCCAATGAGGGAGCTCCAGGGTAAAACCAAGGTTATAGAAACTGAAAGAAAGCTAACTTAGTAGTATCTTTGTCTAACTAAGGGGTGAGAGTGTAATCCAAGGAGCGTAATCCAAGGCATTCCACAATAATGCACCTACCGAGTCCATGGTGATTGACCAAGGTAATATGGGGCTAAGCAAAGATAGAGCCATATGGGATTTCACCATGGAACCTACTAGTCAATGATGGATCCAAGGAGTGTCTCCAAGGTATCCTATAAGAATAATGAGACCCTATGGTAGTATAACAGGCATCTAAGGAATATACAAGAACTAGATTCTATGTGGGTATCAACCTTTGAAAACCATATCCTTGAATCGAAATGGGGTTACTGATACCTATGGTATTCTCCTCAGAATCCAAGGTGAGCCCTAGTCAGTCCATTCTAATTTGATATTATAATCATGTAGAAATTAATTTGATAAAATTTATTCATTTAATTAGTGTGGATAGGTCAAGTAGAGTTGAAACCATTTATTTATTGGTCCAAGCCTTGTCTTCCATTAGTGTGGATATTCCAAGTAGCATTGCAATCATTTAATCAAGTCTTAGTTTTCCATTAAGTAATATTCAATTATTGAGGTTCACTCTTCTACCTTTTATCATCATATAAAGGGGTTCTATGGACATGACACCTTTATTCAATCTCTTTTAATTAGTCCAAGTTATAAACTTAGTATACTTTCCAATTCACATTTCATATTTCACTTTTAATAACCATTTAAAAGCACTTACCTTAGGCGGGTCAAGTGGTGAGAATACATGGTACATTCCATTATGAAATACTCATTAAACAACAAACCTTTTGTTATATTAAGGCTCACCTTTATGATTTTCAAGCAAGGTCCCACCCAAATAGTGGCTCAAATGTGTCAAAACATGAAAAATCTAATTACAAAATAGCCTTTAACATGAGGTAAATTGGGTTGTGGGTGTAACCACTAACAACTAATCACATAATTAAGAATATCCTAATCATATGATTCTAACCAGTATAATTATGGCATGTAAATTGAAGAAATGGTTTCCAACAAAATCAGTGGGACCCACACAAACATTCTAAAAAATATAAAACTTTGAGGATGAGTTATAAACCACCCACCTTAGGGTTGTATGAGGCTTCCCCTTCTATATCAGCCCTTGATTTTCTTAATATTAGAGTAGATCTAAGAAAAGGTAAAAAATTCTCACATGTGGAAAGAGAATAAGAACATATAAAGGGGACTCGAGTACTTACCGTTGTGCTTCCAACATGATGAATAGAAGCTCGAGCGGATACGAGACAAAAGAGGCCTCTTGATCCCTATATTTGGCCGTAAAAAATATCCAAATGGGTGAAAAGGGGGAAAATACCACTCAATATCAGATTAGGAGGAAGGGGGAGGATTAATAGATCATTAAGGGAATTTTAGATGTTTTACATAGGGGTTTAACCTGCACACAGTTTGTCAGCAATTTTTTTAAAACTGTGCACAAACCGTGTGAGAAAGTTTTACCTTAAAAGTCTTCCTCTGCATGGTTTGATCAAGCCATGCACTATCCACGCATGGTTACCTAAAAATGGGCCATTTTCAAGGTTAGGCAGCATGACTGTGTGCCAACCATGCGAGGTGCCACTATCCAAAAAAAACACCATCCATATGGTTTGGAAAACCATGCGAAAATCCCACAAGGTTTACTATAAACTGTGCGAAAATTCTATTTTCTACAAAAAGATGGGTTCCGAGATCCGAACAATCCCCATACACCCTCAGAACCATTACTAAATCACTAGGCATCCGTATTAGGTCCAAAGTAAAGATTTATACCCAATATTAAAGGATCCATTCCTGATTGAAAAACTGGATTCTTATAGTCTTCACCCCTTAAAAGAACTCTCCCCCTGAGTTCATCTTCTAAGGGTAAGGAAACACTATCTGAGAATAGCTCTTTCCATTAGGCTTGTACATTGGATTACCTCTCCCAAGTCAGATCCTGCACTCGTCCATGCTTCCATAGCACCCATACGAGAGGGACAGACTTTCCTTAGGGAGACTTCATGCTTCAGTCAACAAAGCTTACTGGATATTCCTCAAAGGTATCATTAGCTTCTAACTCAAATTACTCATGATCAAAGGTATGATATGGGTCAACATGATATTGGCGAAGCTGTGAGACATGAAAGACGTCGTGCATGGCTTGGTAAATTTGAGGTAATAGCAACTGATTAGCTACCGGCCTGACTCTCTCTAGAATTTAAAACGGCCCGATGTAATGAGGTGATAGCTTTACCTACTTCTCTAACCATCTATGCCCTAGCCTGGGTGATTCCCAAAGAAAAACACGATCCCCAACCTCGAACTCAAGAGGTCATCAGAGGCAATCAACATATGACTTCTGTCTAGACTGACCAGTAATCATATGATTCTTGATCAGCTGGACCTATTCTGAAGTCTCTTTAACGAGACAAGGACCTAGTAGGGTTGCCTCACCTTCCTCTAGACAACACAAGAGTGAACAACATGGCCTACCATATAAGGCCTCAAAAGGATCCATCTGAATTGTTTCATGAAAACTATTATTATAAGCAAACTCGACGTCAGGGATATGCTTCTCCCAAGAACTACCAAAATCAAGGATGCATGGTTGGAGAATATCCTCCAAAACCCTATATTGTCCATCGGTCTGAGGGTGAAAAGTTTTTCTTAGAATCACTTTAGTTCCCATATATTTCTACAAACACTTCGAGGACCATGAATTGAAATGAGCATCCCTATATAAAATGATAGTACATGGAACTCCATGTAGTCATATGATCTCACAGACATACAGTCTTCCCAGCTCATCAATTGAGAAAGTATCCGGAATAGGAATGAAGTGGGATGATTTTGTTAGTCAGTCAATGACTAACCAGATAACATCACTACCACTAGGTGACCTAGGTAAGCTGACTATGAAATCCATAACAACATATTCCCATTTCCATTCTGGGACTGGAAGTGGCTGTAACAAGCCTGTAGCACTCTAGTGTTTTTCCTTCACCTACTGACAGGTGGAACACCTAGTGATGAAGCTTGTAACTTGACATTTTATCCCAGGCCACCAATACTGGCATCACATATCTTAATACATCTTCAAGATTCCTAGATGAACTACCCACTGGGAAGCATGGGACTCTTTCATCAACTCCTCTCTCACATCTGTAGGAACCCAGATACATCCATGTAGACGTTGGACATCGTCTCTATCCACAGACCAATCTAGAGGTGGATTATCTCTTGATATACACCCATGGAGAACCAAAACATGAGGATATGAAAACTGCATACTCTTTACCTTCTCAAAGAGGTAAGAGGTAATGGTTAAGGATGATAGGTAAGACTTCTTGTGACTATCATGAAACTCCAGATGAAGTTTAGAAAAGAGGGCCATTAACTTCCATTCATCACTCTATTCTGGTATGACATGTGTTTGAGTTTTACGACTCAGTTCACATGCAACCACATTGTCTTTCCTAGGAGTATAGGCAAGCTAAAAATAAAAGGATTGTAGAAATTCGACTCATATTCAATGCCAGAGGTTCAAGTAACACTAAGAAAAGATATACTTGAGGCTATTGTAATCTGTATACACCACAAAGCACTCACCGAAGCGATAATGTCTCCAGCAACGTAAGGCATAGAAAAATTCTGGTAGCTCAAGGTCGTGCTTTAGGTAATTTTTCTAATGGGGCCTCAACTGCCAAGATCTGTACGCCATGAATTTGTCTTCCTATATCAACACTACTCCCAGTCCAATTCCTGATGCATCGCAGAAGACAATATAACCATTACATGGTTCTGGAAGAATCAGAATCAGTGCTGAGACAAACCTCCCTTTATAATCCTAAAAGTATTTCTCACATGCTTTTGACCATGTGAACTAGAAACCCTTCTTTGTAAGATCAGTAAGAGGCTCTTCAAGATGAGAAAAGTCTTGTATGAAATGACTGTAATATCAATAGAGTCCCATGAAACTCATGATATCAAACACGTTCTTAGGAAACTACTAGGAGACTACATCACTAACCTTTTAAGGGTCAATATACACTATTGATTCTGAAATAATATGGACCAAGAAGTGGACCTTGTCGATCTTGAAGTGTCATTTAGCAAGAATAGCATAATTCAAATTCTCTTTCAATGTACTGAAAATGATCTCAAGATGTTTGGAATGGTCATTACGAGTGCATGAATACACCAAGATGTCATCTACAAAGACCATGAAAAGGAGTACAAATAGGGGTGAAAAACCCTATTCATCATACCCATGAATATGTAAAGCGTGTTCGTAAGACCGAACAGAATAACAAGACACTCATACAGACCATACTTGCTATAGAAAGCTGTGTGAGGTATGTATGATGATCTGAATCACACCTAATGATAACTTAATCTTAGGTCTATCTTAGAAAACACCTTTTGTCCTTAGAGCTAGTCAAAGATGTCATCTAGTCGAGGAAGTGGATATCGGTTCTTGACTGTATGCTTGTTCTACCTTCTGTAATCCATGCATAATGGGAGAGTTCCATTTCCCTTCTTAGCGAAAATCACAGGTGAACCCCAAGAGTATGTACTAGGATATATAAATATTTTGGCCTCTAAGTCCTATATCTTCCACTGGACCTCCTAAATCTCAGTTGGTTCCATCATTTATGGAGTAATGGACACTGGATCTACTCTTGGAACAAGAACTATTGAAAACTCTACCTCTCTCTGAGGAGGTAATCCAAAAAAGTCATTAGGAAAGACTACCTTGAAATGATCAACTAATAGAGGGAAATCAGTTCGAAACAAACCCTGATGCTCCGTGAAAATATTTGAAATCTAGGTGGTTACTCCACCTAGCCCGTGATGCTTTGGTCCCACTCTTTTAGCCTGCACATCTCACTCACCTTTGAAAAGAGAACTGTTGCCTTCTGGTGATGTAAAAGGAACCCTTCAACGATAACATTCTACAAAGGCATGATAATGGAGGAATCGGTCCGTCCCATGAATGACATCAAATACCGTCATCTCAAGAAAAAAGATATTACAAAATAAAGCGTAATTGCATACGTGAAGGGGGAAGTCACTGCACTGGCTTATGCCCTCCAACCATATTCCTAATAGTGTATTAAGAGTCATTACACAATTTTGATATTTTATCTCTAGTCTGAGACTTTACATGATAGATACAAAAATAAAATATTTTGAAGCACCTGTATTAAACAAATCAGAGACAATAGTAGAGGTTACTAGAATAGTACTTTGTACTGTAGATGGTCCCTACAACCTGATCCTTGGGTATTGGTTGTCAGGCATGAAAGTGACCTGATCCATGACCCTATGAAACAGATGGACTACCATGATCATGACTACTCTTCTGGAACAGCTGGTGATCAGGGATCATACAACCATGACCATGACCTCCTCCTCGGCCAGACCTATCAGTTCTACTCCAAATCCCTTCCTGACGTGGAATAAAAGAACTTACTCCTGAAGGTGGAGCTGAAGATTATTCATTTCCACTTGAATATAGTGGAATTGTCCTTCAAAAACATTGAAGATAACCTATATGGCCACAATCTCGACACTCCATAGGGTCTCTATCGCACTTGGTCTTGTTATGCCCTATTTTTCCACACTAATGACACACTACTAGTATATCAAACTGGATACTATGGCTGCCACTACCCTAACAAAAAACATCAAGGGAACATTTCCTGCCACTGGAAGAACTACTGGCCTGACATGACATTGATCCTTTAAACCAAGTACTCACTACATCTCTCTGGTTATGCTTAGTGATAAAGTATTGATCAACTATTTAATTGAAGGTAGGAAGGTGAAAGACATTCACCTGAGTTCAGATGGCTTACTGGAGCCCATCCTCAAAACATCGAGCACTCGAAATCTCATCACCGACTAGAAGCAGTGAAAAGCAATGTAAATGAGTGAAATGTGTTGAATATTCCATAACTAGCATAGAATGCTACTAGATATGCATGAACTCTCTGGATTTTTCATATATCATTGACTATGGAAAGAACTGATCATAAAAGGAAGTCTGGAAGTCAACCCATAACATGACCTAACGACGTCCGAACTGGGTAACGGCATACCACCAACGCTTGGACAAATCCCAAAGAATGTATATAAAAAGCTTGAATCCCCTCTCTGGAGGAGTTTCCAGATGCTCAAAGATAGACAGAATGGCCTCTAACTAAGACTTAGCAGCTTGAGATCCCACATCCCCTAAAACAGTTGGATGCTGCTGTTGCTGGAACTCATGGGTCAGATCATCTATCGTAGGTGCAACCTATGGAGCACCTTCCATGGAATGCATCAGGCGTAGAAAACTATCATGGACCTGGGCATCAATCCCCAAATTAGTTACATAAGGTGGTGCCTCATGTGGCACTCCTAGAAGTAAGACTGGCATCTCAAGGCCCACCATGTCTGGAGCATAGTCGTCACCACCCTCCTGGCGAATGACACGATGACGTCGTTGCATCATTAGTCTACAAATGCCAAGAACACACCTTATAACAAGCTTCAAATCAAGGAGATAACATCACTAGCTGAAAAAGATCATAAGAAAACTCACTACCCAAGGCATACTTCCCAAACTACCCGCTTAGACGACCATGTATCGGTAAGTGCTCAAGCAGAAGTTTTAGGTCATTTTGTAGTTAATTCATAGGTTCACTCCTTTACCTTTAATAAAAATGAAAAGGAGGGATAAGGATGTTCAACCAATTCATTTTTTATTTTAGGATTCATTTTATAATGGATAGTTATTTTTGATGAATCCGTGCCCATACACCTATCACCAAAAAATGACACCCATTTACTTATTTCATAATGGTTTAACTCGGTAAATTACTCAACCTAACCCATGAGAGCCCATAAATCTCATGAATTGATATAGACAATCACTAAATTGAATCCAAAGTAATATAAGTACAAGAAACTATCACTACATCACTCATCTCACAAGCATATCATGTAATGAAAAGCAATGAAATGCGCCTATATAGCATGGTAATATGTTTGAAATGTGAATTCTAGCTGCATATGATGATGAATGTAGCAATCCTCATTTCTATTACATCATCAGGCCAAAGATGGAATAAATTCCCAAAGAGTAATACTCAAAAACACCTCACAACATGTGAGTCACCCAACGGTGAAATAATATCAACTGTAATAGGAAAAATAGAACAAAAATTGCATTATGGGTAACATGGATTTTACCCCGAACATGGGTTCGTGACACCCAAGCACGACTTATGACCAAGTACCAAGAATTATTATTCTCCAATATATTGTCTCAAATTATTCAAACAAGAAAAGAAACCAACTTTGATACCACTTTGTGATGACCTAGACCCAGATGCCACTTAATGGGTGCCCCAATCTTGGTGGGCCATATGACCTCAAACACATCTTTTCAAATGCCAGAGGCTACCGACAAGCAACGAGGGCCTATTGTGTGTCTGTGGGAATACTATTTCTTCATTAGTAGAGTGTATCATATCAGAAGGAATATAATGAAATTGTAAACAATAGAAGAAATATTAATAAACAGCGGAAGCAAACCGAGGCAATAAATAAACATGAATAAAAATAACTGTATCAACTGGAACAGTGATGATATAATTTCCTGTCACTAGAAAAATGGAAATCATGGATACAAGTAAAAAAGGAATAACATGTTCAACAATGTAAAAGAAAAAAAAGTCTACTCCAAGCATCCTGAGATCCTACTCAGTCATCTATTATCAAGCTCCAACCTATCTATAAACAATCAAGTATTGGATGTTGGATGCTTCCCTTTTTCAATACCTGAAACCATGTAATCTAGTGTGGGTTTCAAATGACACCCATAAAGGGTGTGATATAAATCTCAGTGGGCCACCACCAATGGTGTCTATAACATCTAGCTTGTGTAATGGAATATAGTAGCGTGCATGCATGCATATATAGATTAAAGGAAGCAGTACAATATTACTAAATAACCAAGTACCTACTTCATCCCTCAGCTGGTGTATGAACATGTAACTAGTTTATTTTAATTGAAAATTACCATTTAATGTTAATAGGTCACATGTGACTTAGACATCCCTGACATCACCTCATGATAGTATAAGTAGTGAAGGTCCCAATACATAAAAAAGAAACCTAAAAAAGATATCCTGTGAGGGAGTTCCAGGGAAAAACCAAGGTAATGTAAACTCACAGAAAGCTAACTTAGTAGTATCTGAGTCTATCTAAGGGGTAAGAATGTAATCCAAAGAGAGTAATCCAAGGAATTCCACAATCAAGTGCCTACCAAGTCCATGGTGATCAACCAAGGAAAAACAAGGCTAAGAAAAGATAGGGCCCTATGGGCTTTCACCATGGCACCTACTAGTCAATGCTGGATCCAAGGAGTGTATCCGAAGTATCCTATAAAAAAAGGGACCCTACGGTAGTATACCAGGAATCTAAGGAATAGAAAAGAACCAGAGTCTATGTGGGTATCAACCTAAGAAAACCGTATCCTTGAATTGAAATGGGTTTCCCACGACCGAATGTATTCTCCTCAGAATCGAAGGTGATCTTGATTAAACCCATTCCTATTTGATATTGTAATCTTGTAGTAATTAATTTGGTTCAAGTCTTTCCTTCCATTAGTTTGGATGGGTCCAATAGATTTGGAACCATTTATTTATTAGTCCAAGCCCTGTCTTCAATTAGCATGGATAGGCCATGTAGCATTGCAACCATTTAATCAAGATTTAGTTATCCATTAAGGAAAATTCAATTGTTTAGGATCAATCCACTTCTTTAGATAAACATGGAAAGGGGTGATATGGACATGTAACCTTTATTAAATATATTTTAATAAGGCCAAGTTATACACTTATTATAATTTCCATTTCACATTTCACTTTTCACTTTTAATAACCATTTGAAATCACTTACCTTAGGCAGGTCAAGTGGTGAGTGTAACACCCCAAGCTTCCACAATACGCTTCTCTTTGAATAATACAATAGCGTGTGTTGTACGCAACTTCGAGTTCTAACACACCACCACTAATCAAACTAGCCGTTATGAATAGTAATACCCCCTTTTTGAAATTTTATAAAATTTATCTTTAAAAATGGACTTCATTTTTGGATTTGGAATATCAAAATTAGCTTAGGGTGATTTTTTGGTATTTTTCTGAAAACTTTCAATTTTTGATGAATAGTGAAAAACACTGAGTTATAGTTTAAAACGGAATTTTTATTTAAATTATAATTTATTTTATTTAAATTTATTTTAGGTCAAAATAGATACATAATACCTATATAAGTGCATGAAAATTCATTGGAGTCAGTTTATAATAATTTCAGATATATAAATATTTTATTAAACTTTTCACCGTCTTTTACCCACCTCCAAGGAGAGTTTGCAAATTCACATAAAACATAATTTTACCACTTATGTGACTTGAATTTAAAAATTCCGAGAGACACGGTTGATATTAATAAGTAAAACGTGGTTCAATAAGATGAAAATAATTTTTTTGTGAATAGTAACTTTTTACTTTTATTTACCATGGTTAAAATTATATAGGGTAATTAAGGGTAAAAATGATATTTTAATTTCCCTAACACAAGTCATAATTCTATTGGATAAGTGTAATTCGACCAAAAACAACCTTAGGAATAAAATATGAACCTCTTTGGTCCACTTGGATTAGATTAGGACACTTATTATTATTTTATTTAAAGAAGAGTTAAAAGTGTGAAAATCAAAGTTTAATAACTAAAACATTTTTAATATAGGGTTATACATAAGATAAATTTGACAATAAATATTCATTAGAAAGATAAATATATTTCATACATAATTGTATTTTATTTATATTTTGTAGACATTAAATAATTTAATTTATTTATAATGATGATGTAGTAATTACCTAAGTAATGAAATATTAAAATAATTGATATTATAAATATCAAAATAAATGTAATTTGAGAATTTTTATGAATTAAAATAATTTTATAGGTTAATATGACATGTTACGGTTGGTTTTATGAATTTTTTTCGAAGTAATAATGCTGTTATGAATTAAAAAATAAACCAAATAGTGTTAAAATTTACATAAAATAGTTTTTAAAACAAATATTATATTATTAATTGATATTATATTACTAAAAATATTAGGTTCTTAGGACTTATATAGTTATAGGTGTATCATTAATTAACCACTTGTAGTTCTCCTGGAAGTATATAGTATGTTTATTAACCATATAATATAAAAACACAAAGAGACATGTTAAATGTCAAACTATTTAACTAAGAGTTAAATCTAAAACATAAGGTTAATATAGTGACCCAAACCTATCCAAAACCTATTAGTTTAGTGTTTTCAGACCCATCCTTACATTATCCTTCAAATAATTCAATTTAGATCTATTAGTAACCGAAAATAATTTTATTATAAAATAACATTTCTAGCTTTTCCCAAGGTGCCCCTCACCCCTTTTATAAAAGGGCACTTCCCCTTCTCTCTAATTCACACATTCAAAGCCTTTTGGATCGGACAAACCCTACCCAAATACCCTCTAAACTGTCCTAAAATCATCCTAGAGGCCTTCCTTTCATCATAAATCCCACCTAAGGATCTCTTTTGATCAAATCAAAAGGAAGAACCCGAAGAAGAGGTAATGATTTCACCACCCTCTTTCAAGTTCTTTTCTTCTTCCACTTACTATTTATTTGTTATTACCATACCAAA
Source organism: Viscum album (assembly GCA_963277665.1). Classification (NCBI taxonomy): domain Eukaryota; kingdom Viridiplantae; phylum Streptophyta; class Magnoliopsida; order Santalales; family Viscaceae; genus Viscum; species Viscum album. The sequence continues at coordinate 2,016,428,216 of OY728147.1, read as the reverse complement.
ATAATAAATTTAGTACCTTATATATACTTTGATTTTATTATAAATATGGCACAACCATATTCCTTTTTCTATCCATCCTATGAATGATAATGTCACCATGCGTGCGTACGTACGACTTACCATCTCCACGCCGTGGTGTAATTTTTTATTCAACATTATGATATTTGGATGGACATAATGATGATTAATATGTATAAAAATAATGAAAATAACATGCTAATGTATTTGTAGAATTAATATACCATCCAATTCCACATCTTTAAGGAAATGATATTGTCACTCATGCGTACAAACGGATTACCGTCTCCACGACGTGATGAGATTCATTTCCACATTCACCATTCACCGACGATTATAAATATATATATTACAAATAAGTATGTAATATATGAAACAATAATGCTAATAGATATATATATATATATATCTATGTATTTATTTACTTACATATACCTTATTCACTTACTTTCGTTCAATACGATATGAAAACAGAAACAACGTTTATGTGTACAGACGACCTATCGTCTCCTTAAACTGTGTTTTCCATTTCATATATCTATATATTATAAATATTTATATAATAAAAAAATATGATATATGAATCAAGGTTTATATTCTGAAAGTATTTAAATCATGATCTAAATGATACAGTCAAGAATAAAAAGTTAAAATACGCACGATAAAGAAAGCGATTGTTATCCGAAATATTAATTTAACATGAAAATCAATATTAAATGGGTAGTATAATGTCATAAATGAATCATGTATGATATAATAAATATTAATATGGTTGTGGTATAATATAATAACATGTAATGATCATTATAAAAGAGTTTAAACGTACCCTCAACTAAAGAAAAGTGCAAGGTAAGGGGTTTTCATCTCACTCCATATTCCTGTGAGATTCATGCTATATTGACACTATTTCCTTTTGTGTGGTGTATGTACTGACCATAATAGTATTATTTGTGTAATAAACATTAATTTATGTGTATTTAAATATTTATTTTAAGATAATTCATTCATTGTTTGTATGTTTCATAAGATACCAAATTGGTAAGGGTTAATTCTACATTTTCTTCATTATCCGAGGTTGTTTATACATAATTATATACTGGGACCTCTTTATCATCCTCATCCATGTTTCTTAAAAATGTATTTCAAAACAATTTTACTATGGGTTAAATTCATTTATACCCTTTTTTTACTTTTTATAAAATTCTTTGAAAGTAATATTTATGTCGTTTTCCAAATAAGGTACTTTATGACCTTTTCGACAAAGTTAAAGAAAAAATGTTTTTTTAACTTATACGACGGGTGAAAATATTTTTCACTACTATAACATCGTCAAAGATTCCATTACAAGCTTATAAAAATATTTTCAAAATAAATGTTTTCTTTATAATTATGTGACTCCTAAATGCATTCAAAATAGAAAGAGATATTTCTCTCAAATAGTTTTGATTTCATCTACGTCAACATCCTTTGATAATTTTTACACTTGTTGGAAGTTGATTTATTATGATAAAAATCTTCCATATTGAATTAATGGTTTTGTGATAAGTTTTACTATGGATGAGTTATTTTTATGCCATTCATGGTTTATGGTTAATGTATTGACATTTTGTATGCTAGTTTTAATACGAATGTTTATGTTATATATTCAAACCACTTCTTAAGATGAATGTGCTGGACTAGTATGTTCAGGGTTGGGGATTTGTAAAAGTAAGCCCTATGGGTTGGGGTCTGGTTACAGTAGACCCTACGGGTTGGAGTCCAGTTACAGAGGCTCTCAAGGTTGGAGTCTGGTTACAAAGGCTCTCCGGGTTGGAGTCCGATTATAGAGGCTCTCTGGGTTGGGGTCTGGTTAAATTTAGCCCCTAGGTCCTGGCATGAGGCCTTGACACAAATTAAATCCCACTACTATATATTCCCTCATTATGAAATTAGTTATTTCATGCGATTATCTGACTTATAGAATATCCATGTGCATGTTTATATGGAAATGTTTGATTTATTTTTTCCATATTATGTTCATGTGTATGTTTAAAAGGCTGTTGTTTTATTACACATCTTTCATTAAATGTTTATATCTTCTGCTAAATTATTTACCCTTACTAAGCCTCTGAGCTCACCCCTTTCTTATGTTTTATTTCCCCATGATGCAAAGAATAATATTATGACTGACCTGCAGGGATAGTCTATGGGATCTCAGTGTTGTCTATGGAAACAATATTGTTGTAGTTTTCCATTTATGATGTAATGTAAACCTTATGAATGTATCTAGTATTTCCAAGGATACTAAACTCACCAGTCTTTTGAGACTTGATTCCTTGTAATCATGCCATTGTTATGTAATGATGCAGTGACTCTGGTAACTGGGGTCAGGGCATTACAGTTGGTATCATAAGAAGTTTAGTACAAACTTTGGAATCTAGATTTATATAATCTCTGATTAGAGCACATAGCACTAAGATAGACTTTGGGGATTAGTATAGAATAACTTCCTATAATTTTGTTATTGTATATATTTTTTGAGTTTTCCAATAAATATATCCCTATCTTGATACGACCTGGTAGAGGCGGCTCTAGCACAGATGTACCTAGGGGTGAAACCTGGAAACAACGCTTTGAACTAGACTCGTATGAGAACTGATGCATGACAATGGGCCTTACTGCACTCTTGGTAATGACACTAATGAGGGATATGATTAGGATAATTCTCATTTTCTTTACAAAAATTTATAAAGGGTTTATGAGTATATATTTTCTCAATGAAAACATTTTTATGATTATGGATTATATCCATAAACTATTCAATTTATGTTAAGTGCTTTACAAGTTTGGATTTATGTATTTCGATTTGTAAAATAATCTAGTTTATGCCATTATTTAGAAATGACACCTAGTGGAAGGAATGGAAACCATATCAATGCATTCACTCCATGTAGGGATTTCTCTCCTACTCAAGATAATTATAGTGGAGCTAGTGATGCAACTGGTACTAATCATATAATCACCATACTAAGACAACTCAATCCGGTTATGAATAATAACCTTACCCGTATGAAGCACCCTGATCCATAGCGTGTAGGATCAATGTTAGATAGCTTCATGAGGCAACAAACACCAAAATTCAATGGGGTAAAAATCCATTAGTAGATAAGCAATGGATAAATTCCTTAGAGAAAATATTCCATGCCTTGGGGAGTAGTGAAAGGGAAAAAGTTGTCATGGAAGTTTACCGCCTCACTGGAGATGCTGATCAATGGTGGTCCTTGATTCAAAACACAAAGGAAGATGATGAAGTATTAAATATATAATGGAGGGTGTTTAAAGAGATTTTCTTAGAAAAATAATTTCCTCATGACCATCTAGTGGATATGGAAATAAAATTTCTGAGTCTGATGCAAAAGGAGGATGGGAATGTCGCAAAGTACGAAGCTAACTTTACAAGGTTAGCGAGGCATGCTGAAAATTATATATGTAACCCAGGAAGTAATATTTATTGTTTCATTGATGGGTTAAAACCATTTCTCCATCAATCATTAGTCTCACAATCCTTCTCATCGTACAGAGATATTTTCTCATGTGTTATCAAGACAGAAAAATAATTCTCTAAGTCGTATGAATTTAAAGCAAAGAAAAAGAAGAAGAGATCTGCTGAACACTCTCGAAATGGAAATAATAGGAAGAAGAGAAAAGTTGATATCCATACTACATTAAATTTGGGAAGAAACAACCCGGTACTTGCCTGACGGGAATGGGAGTCTGTTACAAGTGTGGTGAAAAAGGACATCAAGCTCATGATTGAAAGGGGAAGAAAGAGGCTGTCAATGTTGAATGATACAATTTTAGAGAATGGGGGAATTTTACGAATGAATGTCCTAAGCGTACAAGGAACTTACCTCAGAAAAGGACAAGGTATCAAGGCCAATCTTACGCTATCACTACTGCTGAGGTTGAAGATCTGTAAGATGTTGTGGCAGGTAATTTAATGGTTTCCTCAAGATTAGAAAAGGATTTATTTCATTCTGGATCATCACATTATTTCATATCTTCCATGTCTTATAAGAAAATTAGATATTTTCAATTTGACATAACAAGGGAGTTGTCAGTAAAAACTAATAAGGGTAGTATCATCACAAAAAAGTTTTGTGAATCAGTTCCCATTAGAGCATATAAATGTTCTTTATCTGTGGATCTCATCGTCATACCCATGATTGAATTTGATATAATCCACGATATGGATTGGATTTCAGACCATGATGCAAAAATTTATTGTAATAATAAGGAGGTTACTATTTTTGACGACAATGATAAATAACACCTTATCTTTAGAACAAAATCTTCACCACCTAATTCTTATCTATATCCACCCTAGTTGCTCAACTAAATTCAATTATTGTGGGGGAAGAGAATGAAATAACTATGTGTGAGGAAAGGAATGTTAAAATAGAGGATGCTCCTATTGTGAAAGAATATGTTGATGTATTTCTAGAAGATTTACCTGGACATCCTCCATAACAATAAATTGAGTTTTCTATTGATTTAATTCCTGGATCAAGGCCCATATCGAAGACCCCTTATAGAATGGCCACTGTGGAAATAGTGGAACTAAAGAAACAACTAGAGGAATTGAGTAATAAGGGATTTATTCACCTTAGTGTTTCTCCATGGGGAGCCCCTATCCTTTTTGTTAAGAAGAAAGATGAATCTATGAGGTTGTGCATTGACTACTGGGAGATCAATTCAATAACAATAAAGAAAAAGTATCCCCTACCTCGCATTGATGATTTATTCGAAAAACTTCATGGAGCTCAATACTTTTCAAAGATTGAACTTTGATCTGGATATCATCAGTTGTGTGGGAAGAAGGAAGACATTCTGAAAATAGCATTTCAAACCAGGTATAAGCATTATGAGTTTAAAGTAATGCCTTTTGGATTGACTAATGCACCCTATGTCATCATAGATCTTATGAATAGAGTTTTCAAGGAATATCTTGATGAATTTTTAGTGGTATTTATTGATGATATATAGGTATAATCCAAAATCTATGAAGATCATGAAAATAACTTCCACATTATCCAGAAGACTCTTAGAAGACATGAATTATATGGGATGTTTAGCAAGTGTGAAATCTGGATTCATGAGATTTATTTTCATGGCCATATTGTCTCTAAGGATGGAATATCTATTGATCGTTCTATGACCAAGGAAATCCATGAATGTCCATCCCCGATGAGTATAACTGAGGTACGCAGTTTTATTGGTTTAGCATGTTATTATTGATGTTTCATACATAATTTTTCCCAGTTGGCTAACCCATTAACAAAGATCACACGAAAAAGGGTTTAATGTTTTTGGAAAAAAGAGTGTGAGGAATGTTTTGAATAACTAAAGAGAAGATTAGACAAATCTCCTATATTGACTCTACCATTAGAAAATGATGCGTTTTTTATTTATAGCGATGCTTCAAAGAAAGGACTTGGTTGTGCCCTTATGTAGAATGATTGGGTTATTGCCTATGAATCATGACAGCTAAAAATTCATGATAAAAACAATCCTCCTCATGATCTTGAGTTAGAATCTATAATATTTTACTTTAATATATGGAGACACTCTCTAGATGGTGAAAAATGTGACATTTATACTGATCACAAGAGTATGAAGTATATTTTCTCACAAAAAGAACTCAACATGAGGAAAAGCTGATGGCCTGAAAAACTCAAGGATTATGATTTCACTATAAACTACCACTCGAGGAAGGAAAATAAGGTGGTAGATGCTTTGTGTATAAAAAATCATGGAGTTTTGAATACGATGAGAGTTGAAAAGGATCCTATATACATAGATCTAGTAAATATAGATATGGGAATAACCATGGAAGGTGAAACATCAATAATTTTTCAAATGGTTTCCAATCCATCTTTTCTATAAAGGATAAATAGTTCTCAGAGCAGTTATGAAGAGTTTTAAAATAAGATTAATGCTGTGAATAATGGGATATTGAGTGAGTTTTTGTATGAAGATGGAATTTTGAAATTTGGGAAGAGTCTTTGTGTTCCCGGTATACCTGATATAAAAAGGGAATTTTTGGACAATGCTCATAGTTTTAATTTCTCTACACACCCTGTTAGCACTAATATGTATAGAGATTTGAAGGAACATTTTTGGTGGGACAACATGAAGAAGGATATTGCTGATTTTTTTCAAGATGCATGGTATGTGAACAAGTGAAAGCTGGAAGGAAACAACCTGGAGGAGTCATGAAACCTCTTCCTATATCTGATTGGAAATGGGATAATATTATGATGGACTTTTTCATTGGACCACCAAAGACTCCTATAAGGAACGATGCAATATGGTTCATTGTTGATCGTCTTACCAAGTCAGCGCATTTTCTTGTTATAAGACATGACTTACCACTTGAACATTTATAAATAATATATATTAATGATGTTGTAAGACTTCATGGAGTAACACTATCGATTGTTTCTGATCATGATCCCCATTTTACATCAAGATTCTAGAAAATTATTCAAAAATCCCAGCATACTGAACTTCATTTGTGCATTGACTACCACCCCTAAACTGATGGACAATTAGAACGGACTATTAAAACCTTAGAATACATGTTGAGATCTTTATCACTTGACTTTCAAGGTATGTGGGATCAATATTTAACTCTATTAAAATTTTCCTATAATAATAGCTTCCATTCAAGTATTCAGATGGCCCCATATGAAGCGTTATATAGAAATAGATGTCGCACACCAACCTATTGGGATGATGTTGGTGAAAGAAAACTTATAGGCCCAAAAATTGTGGAGGAAACGAGGGAAAAGGTAAAGGTAATCCAAAACCACATCAAGATTACTCAAAGTAGACAGAAGAGATATGTTGATAAATGAAGGAAAGATTTTGAATTTTAGGTAGGAGATCATGTTTTCTTGAAGTCATCTCAATGGAAGGGTGTTATACATTTCAATAAAAAGGGAAAATTAAGTCCCAGGTAAATCAGACCATTTGAAATTCTAGATCTAATTGGGGATGTAGCTTTCCATTTAGAAATACCACCAAGTCTCTCCAAAGATCATGATGTGTTCCACATATCACTATTGAGAAAATAAATGCCTCACCCAACACATGTACTCACCTATGAGGAATTAGAAATGCAAGCTGATTTTTCTTATTGTGAAGAGCCTATCATGGTTCTTGATACAAGAGAACAAGTGCTGAGAAACCGAATCACTCATCTGGTAAAAGTTTAATGGAGAAACCATAAGATGGAAGAGGAAATGTGCGAACTCGAGAACTTATGATGAAGAACCACCCAAGTATTTTTATGAAGTAATATTCTGGAAATTTCGAGGATGAAATTCCTTAAAGGAGGGGAGAATGTAACACCACAAGCCTCCACGGTACGCTTCTCTTCGAATAATACAATAGCATGTGTTGTATGAAATTTTGAGTTCTAACACACCACAACCAATCAAACTAGCCATTATGACTAGTAATACCCACTTTTTGAAATTTTATAAATTTTATCTTTAAAAATGAACTTCATTTTTGGATTCAGAATATCAAAACTAGCTTTGGGTGATTTTCTGGTGATTTTCTGGAAAATTTCAATTTTTAATGAATAGTGAAAAACACTGAGTTATAGTTTAAAACCGAATTTTTATTTAAATAATTTTTTATTTTATTTAAATTTATTTTAGGTAAAAATCGGTACATAATAACTATATATGTTCAATGTAATTTATTGGAGTCAGTTTATAACAATTTTAGATATATAAAAATTTTGTTGAACTTTTCACCGTCTTTTACCCACCTCCTAGGAGAATTTGCAAATTCACATAAAACATAATATTATCGCTTCTGTGAGTTGAATTTCAAAAATATGAGAGACACAGTTGACATCAGTAAGTAAATGTGGTTCAATAAGATAAAAATAGTTTTTGGTGAATAGTAACTTTTTACTTTTATTTACTGTGGTTAAAAGTAAATATGGAAATTAAGGGTAAAAATAATATTATTATTACCATAACACATGTCCTAATTCTATTGGATTAGTGTAATTAGACAAAAAAACCTTATGAATAAAATATGAACCACTTTGGTCCACTTGTATTAGATTAGTACACTTATTATTAATTTATTTAAGGAAGAGTTAAAAGAGTTAAAATCAAATTTTAATAACTAAAACATTTTTAATATAGGGTATACATAAAATAAATTCAACTATAAATATTAATTAGAAAGCTAAAAATATTTCCTAAATAATTTTATTTTATTTATATTTTTTAGATAGAAAGTAATTTAATTTATTTATAATGATGATGCAGTAATTACCTAATTAATGAAATATTAAAATAATTGATATTATAAATATCCAAATAAATGTAATTTGAGACTTTTTAGGAATTCAAATAATTTTATTGGTTAATATGACATGTTAGGGTTTTTTAGATGAATTTGTTTGATGTAATAATGTGGTTATGAATTTAGAAAAAACAAAATACCAAATAGTGTCAAAATTGACATAAAATAGTTTTTAAAACAAATATTATATTATTAATTGATATTATATTCCTAAAAATATAAGGTTTGGAAAATTAATTATATAATGATATATGTATCATTAATGAACAACTTGGGGTTATATTGTAAGTATATAGTAAGTTTATTAAACATATAATATAAAAATACAAAGAGACATGGTAAATGTCAAACTATTTAACTAAGAGTTAAATATAAAAGATAAGGTTAATATAGTGACCCAAACCTATAAAAAACCTATTATTTTAGTGGTTTTCGAAAAATACCCACCTTATCACTTAAATAATTCATTTAGGAGCCATTATAAACCCAAAATTATTTTATTATAAAATAATATTTCTAGCTTTTCCTAAGGTTACCCTCACCCCTCTTATAGAAAGGCACCTGTCCTTCTCTCTAATTCACACCTTAAAATCCTTTTGGATCAGCCATACCCTACCCAAATACCCCTTAAACTGTTCTCCCTTAATCCTATAGGCCTTCCTTTAGTCATAAATCCAACATAAGGATCCCTTCTGATCAAATGAAAAGGAAGAACATGAAGAAGAGGTAATGATTTCACCACCCTCTTTAAGTTCTTTTCTTCTTCCACTTACTCTTTCTTTGTTATTACCATAAAAAAATAATAACTCCCGTACCTTATATTTAATGTGATGTTATTATAAATATATCACAACCATATTCATTTTTCTATTCATCCTATGAATGATAATGTCACCATGCATGTGTACGTACGACTTACCGTCTCCACGAAGTGGTGTAATTTTTTATTCAACACTATGTTATTTGGATGGATATAATGATGAGTAATATGTATATAAATAATAAAAATAACATGATAATGTCTCTGTAAAATTCGTATACCATCCAATTCCACACCTTTAAGGGAATGATATTGTCGCTCGTGCGTACGTACAGATTACCGTCTCCACAACGCGATGAGATTCATTTCCACGTTCATCATGCATCGACGATAAAAAAAAATATTACTAATAAGTATGTAATATATGACATAATAATTATACTGGATATATATATATATATATATATATATATATATGTATTTATCTTCTTACATATACCTTATTCACTTACTTCCATTCAATACGATATGAAAACAGAAACATCATTTATGCGTACGCACGACCTACCTTCTCCTTAAATAGTGTTTTCCATTTCATATATCTATCTATTATAAATATGTATATTATAAATAAATATAATATATTAATCAAGGATTATATTCTGTAATTATTTAAATCATGATCTAAATGATACGGTCAAGAATAACAAGTTAAAATACGCATGATAAAGAAAGCGATTATTACCCAAAATGTTAATTTAACATTAAAATCATTATTAAATGGGTAGTAGAAAGTCATAAATGAATCATGTATGATATAATAAATATGAATATAGATCCAGTATAATCCTATAACATGCAATTATTATTATAAAATTTGTTAAACGTACCCTCTACTAAAGGAAAGTGCAAGGTAAGGGGTTTTCATCTCACTCCTTATTCCCGTGAGATTCATGCTATATTGACACTATTTCCATTTGTGTGGTGTATGTACTGCCCATAATTGTATTAGTTTTATAATAAATATTTATTTATGTGTATTTAAATATTAATTTTAAGATAATTATTTCACGGGTTGTATGTTTCGTAAGTTACCAAATTTGTAACGGTTAATTCTACAATCTCTTCCTTATCCAAGGTTGTTTATACATAATTATCTTCTGGGGCCTCTTTATCATCCACATCCATGTTTCTTAAAAATGTATTTTAAATTTTTTTTACTATGGGTTAATGTCATTTATACCCTTTTTTTACTTTTTATAAAATGTTTTGAAAGCAATCTTTCTGTTGTTTTCCAAACAAGGTACTTTACGACCTTTTCAACAAAGTTAAGGAAAGAAAGTTTTTTTAACTAATAAGGTGGGTGAGGATATTGTTTTACATTATAACAATGTCAAAGCTTCCCTTACAGGCTTATAAGAATATTTTCAAAATAAATGTTTTCTTTATAATTATGTGACTCTTAAATGATTTCAAAATAGAAAGAGATATTTCTCTCAAATAGTTTTGACTTCATCTACGTCAACATCCTTTGATAAATTTTACATTTGTTTGAAGTTGATTTTTTTATCATACAAATATTCCATATTGAAATAAAGGTTTTTTTATATGTTTGACTATGGATGAGTTATTTTTAGGCCATTTAGGTTTTATGTTTAAAGTGTTGACATTTCATTTTCTAGTTTTAATACGAATTTTTATGTTATATTCCAACATCTTCTTAAGATGAATGTGTTAGACTAGTATATTCCGGGTTGGGGACCAGTAAAAGTATGCCCTACAAGTTGGGGTCTGGTTCCGGCAGACCCTCCGGGTTGGATTCCAGTTATAGAGGCTCTCTGGGTTGGAGTCCGGTTATAGAGGCTCTCTAGGTTGGAGTCCAGTTATAGAGGCCCTCCGGGTTGGGATCCGGTTACAGTTTTCCCCTCGGTCCTAGCACGAGGCCTTGACACAGAAATTAAAGTCCAGTACTATACATTCCCTCATTATTAAATTAGTTATTAAATGTGATTATTCATCTAGTAGAATATCCATGTGCATGTTTATATGGTAATGTTTGATTTATTTTTTCCATATTATGTTCATGTTTATGTTTAAAAGGCTATTGTTTTATTACACATATTGCCTTAAAATTGTATAGCTTCCGCTAAATTATTTACCCTTATTGAGCATATGAGCTCACCCCTTTCTTATGTTTTATTTTCCTAGGACCCCAAGAAGTGTTTTATGTTTGAGATACAGGGTTAAGCTAAGGGAATAATGGAATTATAAATGGATTATTTTTATGTGTTGTATGTTAGAAAGTGTAATGTAATGTTCATGTATGTAATATATTTTCCATGAATGATAAACTGATCGATTGTAACACCCTGAGATTTTATGAGATATATTCTTTTTAATTTCTTTATTATCTTCTATTGTAAGCTACAAAAAGATTATCTTGTTCTATACACAACACCGTATTAGCTTGCAGTATACGCAAGACTAATCTTGGATCGTGTTAAACACAATTTCAAGTTCGTTTGAAAGATTATTATACGCAACATTGCGTGTGTGTGTATATATATATATATATTCAATGTATAAATAAAATATGGTTGGATTCTATTATAGGCAACAACAAAGGAATATTTCACTACATGCAACCCTAACTTGGCTTGCATTACACGCAATCACGACCTTCCATGATAGTGTGTGTTGTATGAAATACCGAGTTTCACTAAACAATGATATGTTATTAAAATATTATAAAGTCTAGCTGTTATGAATAGTAATACCCACTTTTTGAAATTTTATAAATTTTATCTTTCAAAATGGACTTCATTTTTGGATTCGGAATATCGAAATTATCCTAGGGTGATTTTTTTGTATTTTTTGAAAACATTCAATTTTTGTCGAATAGTGAAAACACTGAGTTATTGGTTAAAAACTTATTTTTTATTTAAATAATCATTTATTTTATTTAAATTAATTTTTTTCCAAAATTGATACATAATACCTATATATGTTAAATGTAATTTGTTGGGGTCATTTTATAATAATTTTAGATATATAAAAATTTTATGGAAATTTTCACCGTCTTTTACCCACCTCCTTGGAGAATTTGTAAATTTATATAAAACAAAATTTTACCGCTTCTCTGAGTGGATTTTCGAAAATCCAAGAGTCACAGTTAATATCAAGGAGTAAAATTTGGTTCAATAAGATAAAAATTATTTTTTTGTGAATAGTAACTTTTTACTTTTATTTACCATAGTTAAAAGTAAATAGGGTAATTAAGGGTAAAAATTATATTATCATTACCCTAACACATGTCCTAATTCTATTGGATAAGTTTAATTCAACCAAAAACAACCTTAAGAATAAAATATGACCCTTTAGGTCTACTTGGATAAGAATAGGACATATATTATTATTTAATTCAAAGAAGAGTTAAAATAGTTAAAATAAAATTTTAATAACTAAAACATTTTTAATATAGGGTTATAAATAAGAAAAATGCGACTATTAATATTAATTAGAAAGATAAAATTATTTCCTACATAATGGTATTTTATTTATAATTTTTCTACATTAAATTATTTAATTTATTTATGACACAACGATGATGCAGTAATTACCTTATTAATGAAATATTAACATAATTTATATTATAAATACCCAAATAAATTTAATTTGAGACTTTTTATGAATTAGACTAATTTTATAGGTTAATATGTCATTTTATTAGTGATTTAATTAACTTTTTTTTAACTAATCATGCTGTTATTATTTTCACAAAAATCAATTACCAAATAATGTCAAAATTGACATAAAATAGTTTTTAAAACAAATATTATATTATTAATTGTTATTAAATTTCTAAAAATATAAAGTTTGGACAAATGACTTAGATAAGGTTATATATATTAATAATGAACCACTTGGGGTTCATTTTGCTTGTTATATTAAATTTATTAACCATATAGTATAAGAAAACAAGAAGACACGGTAATAGTTAAATTATTTAACTTAGAGTTAAATCTAAATGATAAGGTTAAAATAGTATCCTAAAATTGTCTAAAACCTATTTGTTAAGTGGATTTATACCCCTCCCCACTTTATCTTCGAAATAAGTCTCATTGGATCCATTATAATCCGAATATGAATTTATTATAAAATAATATTTTAAGTTTTTCCTAAAGTGCCCCTCTCCTCCCTTATAAAAGGGCACCTCCTCCCTCTTCTCTTTACAAATGTTTGAGCTTTCAAGATAAACCAATCCCTGACCATTTTTCTTCTAATCTTTACTAGAAACATTATAGAGGTTCTGGTATCCTCAAAATACCAACTCTAGTTCCTTAAGAGGAAGCTTAAAAGAGGTGCGTCGAAGAAGAGGTAATCTCTTGTACCGATTCTTTCAAGTTTTCTTTCTTCTTTAACTTTTTATTCGTTAGTTGTTTAATTATAATGTAATAAAATCAGTCTCAATAATATAATTATATGTTATTATAAATATAAAACAACCCCATTTTACCATCTATCCATCCTACGGAAGATGAAATCACCGCGCGTGCGTACGTACGGTATACCGTCTCCACGCCGTGGTGTAATCTGTTTTTCCACCACCACCTTATTTGGATTGGTATAATGGAGTAAGGAATAGATATATATAGTTATTATAACAACATACTGATTCTATGATATTATATCATCCACTCCAATTTAATTCAATAATTATGGGAATGATATCGTCACTCGTGCGTACGTACCGATTACCGTCTCCACGACATGATGAGATTCATTCTCCATATTAACCATTCAAGAATGATTATAAAGTATATAAAATGAATAATAATGAAATATATGACATGATAAATCTACTTGATTTATGTATATATATATGTCATCTACTTACTTCCATTCAATTCAATAATGAAAGGAAAACAATGTTCATGCGTACGTACGACCTACCATCTCCATGAACAATGTATTTAATTTCATTCATCTATCTATAATATATATATACTGAATATATATGATATATAAATAATGATTTACATTCTGGAAGTAAGTAAATCAGGATATCAGTAATAATAATATCAAGAACAACAAGTCCACACACATGCGATAAATAAAATGATTTTACCCAAAATGCTGCTTTAACAAGGAATTTACAAAAGAACAGGTAATATAAAGTCATAAGTGAATCATATATGATATCATAACAATGAATATGATTCTTTAGTAAGTAAATGTAATTAATTAAATCATTATTTATGAGGTTTAGATACGTACAAAGCATATCATACCTAAGGTATGGGATAATTTTGAAAATATAATTTTTATCCGAGATTGCTTATATGAAAGTATTTAGTGGGGTTATATTTTACCACTACTAGAAAAACAGGTATTTGCGACGGGATCCCGTCGCAAATGGATTTTTGCGACGGGGGCCCGTCGCAAATAGCCCGTTGCTGAAAATGCCGTCGCAATAACACTTATTTGCGACGGGCCCGTCACTAAAGCCTTTTTTTGTGACGGTCATTCTCCCCGTCGCAAATAGTATTCCATTTTTTTGTAAAAAACTTTTAAAATGGTTTTTGCGACGGTACCGTCGCAAAAACCATTTTTTAAAAAAAATAAAAATTTATTAATAATAGTAGTATTTGCGATGGGCATAGTATCCCGTCGGAAAGACGATTTATAGTATTTGCGACGGGCCCCGTCGCAAATACTATTTTTAAAAAAAAAATAAAAACTATTAATAATACTAGTATTTGCGACGTGCATAGTATCCCGTCACAAATACTATAAAAAAACAAAAAAAAAATTATTAATAAATTATTTTAATTAATATAATAATAGAATTATAATTCACAAATAAAAATAATTAATTATTTTAATTAATATAATAATAATAGAATTATAATTCAAAAATAAAAAATAATAGAATATTAATAAATGATTTAATTAATATAATAATATTAGAATTATAATTCATAAATAAAAAAATATTAATAAGTTATTTTAATTAATATAAAAATAATAAATTATTTTACATTCAAATATTAAAATAATTCAAGTATTATAAAAAATATAATTAAATTATAATATTATAAAATTTTAATATATATATATATTTTAATATTATAAAATATAAATAATATTATTATTTATATTAATATTGTTATTTAAAAATAAAATATTATTAATATTTTATAATGAGACAAAAACTATGAATAGAAAAAAAAATATTTTGATTTCCCAAATTTTATAACATAAATACAAACTCTAATCTGAAGGAGGGGAGGGGGGGAGGGGGGAGGTGGGGGATCTGCAGATGGTGGTGGAAGAAACTCCATCCCTAAACCACGAGTGAGTCGGCACATGTACTCCATCTGCTCCTGATGCTGCTGCTGCCACCGACTCGTCTGCTCCTCATACAAATGCTGCTGGCGTCGACGCTCCTCCTCATGCTGCTGACGCATCTGCTCCTGCTCCTGTCAGAGACTCTCTATCTGTGCAGTCTGAGATCGCAACTGATCCTCATACTGTGCAGTAGAAGAAGAAGCACGAGCTCCTCTCGAGCTGGACGCCGACATCGCAACACTGCCATAATAATCTCCGGGAGTCAGTCGAGAGCCGATACCAACTACCCGGCCCTTCTCGAAGGCATACTGGGTGGCATGCATCCATGCCGCCTCATCAAACTGACGGGCAGTGGTCTGATCTGATGACTCGGCCTGACTCTCAGGTCGGGCCTGTGACGTTGCGGCCTCATATGACTCCTATAGTTGCAATTTAAAATTAAAATTGTGAATATATTATATGCAGTTAATTTTTAAACTTGAAAACAAATAATACTGACCACGATGTGATGCTAACGATCACCTCTGAGCTCCCCAGTAGCAGGATCACTATACATCCTCCGATATACTTCGTACTCTGTAATATCGGGGTGCTCGACAGCCTATAAGAATAAAAAATAAACTGTTAATATTTATAGTTATATAAAATATTTATAAATAATGTACGTACCAGATGCTGTCTATGAGTACTGAAAGAATGACTCCCAGCTCGATGAGTCACCACCTGTCTCCCCCGATTCTGTCTCCCCACCGATGATCTCCTCTGAAAGGCACCACTCAACCAGTGCGCACATAATCCATCCCATACATGGGATGAAATATACTCTGGTCGGTGTGCTCTACATGACTCCTCAAAATCTGACACTCCTGCTTTCTTCATCGCAGCTTTTCTTAAATTGTGCAAAAACTGACGAAGGCGATCACGCATGGCCACCTCTCATGCCTCGTGGATGGCGTCACGCATGGTATCCTCGATCAGATACCATAAACCCTACAAATAAATCAAAATATCAAGTTAGAAATGAAATAATTTTCAAAATAAAAATTATTTATTTACGTACGTACCAACCAATGGCCGAACATGGCCTGCTGCACATCAATGGGAATCTGCTCCCATGTGGTCCACAGCTGAGAGAAATAGTTGCGCAAAATAGTGTTGCCCTGTCCGACTTCTATAAGCGGAAAACTGAAAAAATAATAAACATTTATTATGTGAATATATTAATGAAATATTAGTCAAATCCACATGTTATCACACAGGTTATCACACCTCCGGGTGCGTGGATCAAACCCATGACGTGGACGTCGCTCGGGGACGGGGTCAGGAATCATCAATCGTGCAAGACCGCGCCCCCTCCGCGTACTCCCTGGAGCGCCTGCAGGCTGAGGGTCATCTGTCTGCAACACATCCGCATCGAAAGTCAGGTCAGCATCTGCCAACTCACGAAATGTGGCCTCGTCCATCTGAAACAGAAAATGTTAATGTTAGGAAATAATTGATAATTACTATTATATATACATATATACATATATACATATTATGATTGTATATAAATACCATGGAATGCTATCAGTGTTCATCTTCATCATCATCTTCATATATGTCAATGTCATCTTCATATTCCTCCTCAACATCATCGATATCCATTCGAGTTACAGTTGCTTCATCTCTTAGCATTTCAAATTCATATGTGACGTCATTAACATCATCGTCATCACTGACTCTTAAATGTGGGGTGTCGTCATCGATACTCATGTCTCTTTGTAAAAAATATTGATTTTGTGTACTCTCTTGAAAAACTTCAATTCTTTGCACATCAGTGAAAGCACATTCACTTTGACTAAACTGATTGTCTCGAATTTTGATTTTTATTATACTCCACCAATCAGTCAAGTCTCTTGATGTTGCACAGTACTTTGCATAATAAACATGATATGCCTGTTGAGCCAATAAGAATAATTCATTTACTGCGAGAAAACTTTTACATTTAATATCGATGATTCCATGAGTCGGATGAACACGCACGCCTCTCTCTGTATCCAACCACCGACATTTGAACATGGTTATGTAATGTTGTCCAAGATAATAGAGTTCAATGATTTCATCAAGTATGCCATAAAATTCAGCTTCATTTTCTCGATGATGAGATCCTATCAAGCTAACTCCACTGTTTATTGTTTTTTTCGATTCCCCATATGCATGTGTGTGGAATCGAAATCCATTCACCACATATGCATTATAAGTTTTAACAAGTTTGGAAGGTGGGTTACTCAATACACACATCCGTTTGTCAATTTTATCAGCATGTAGAGACACCTGAAAATTTGTGAAATAATTATCAATATAGTAAAATATACATTGAATGAGTTTCTAAAGGATAAAGAATTTATGTTACCAGTTTTTGAAACCACTGAGAGAAATTTTTCAGTCGACGTTCTTCGAGAGCAGCTGCTGTAATTTGTGGAATTTGTTTCTTGATATGATTATCATACAACCTATAAAAACGAAAGTTATTTACTGTAACATAAATGATAGAATAAGTGATATAAACACTTACAGTACAACTGATGTCATCTCTTCACAGTTGAGCAGAACATACATATGAGCTCTCTGATGTTCATCATCTAAAAGCCAGCGTTCATAAACTCCACCAAAACCAAGCTCTGACTGGTTGAAAATAGATAATTGATTGTCGATTTCATCAATATTCCTCTCGTTCCGTCCCATTCGGTTGTGTTTTTAAGGATACTCAGATTCAAAATAATGGGAGCAGAAAAAAGATATTTCCTCTTGCAAATAAGCTTCTGCAATAGATCCTTCAACAGATGCTTTGTTACGTACTTTTCTTTTCAATTTTTGCATGCATCTTTCAAATGGGTACATCCATCGAAACTGTACCGGACCTCCACATTTGGCTTCATATGGAAAATGTAACATCAAATGTTCCATTGAGTCGAAGAAAGATGGCGGAAATATTTTTTCCAGTTTACATATAATTACAACAACATCTTTTTCAAGTTTGCCTAGAGCATCATAATCTGCCGCAACCGCACAAAATTCCCAAGAAAAAATGAGACATGTCTGTTATGGAATCCCAAATCACAGAATTCAACAGACCTCTTAATCCAATGGGTAGAAGTCTCTCCATTATAACATGACAATCATGACTTTTTAATCCAGTAATATGTCCATTCTTTACACATCTACCCAAATTAGAAGCACAACCATCTGGAAGTCTCAAATCTGCAATCCACTGACAAAATAATAAACGGTTTTCTTTAGATAGTGTATAAGCTGCTTTTGGTTTCAGTAACCTTTATGTTCTGACATTCTCAAATAGTTCCAATTCTGGACGCCTGAAAATTTGGGCAAGATCTAAACGTGCATTTACATTGTCTTTGCTCTTTCTTGGCGTATCCAAAACTGTATGAAACAAATTATCAAAACAGTTCTTCTCAATATGCATGACATCTAACATGTGTCGGACCAACAGATCAGACCAATATGGCAAATCCCAAAATATGCTACGTTTAATCCAATTGTGTTCTTTCCCAAAACCAGAAATTTTCTGTTGATTTATTATGGGACCAAAAGTGATGGGAGGTAATGAAAATACAACTAATTTTAACTCCGAACCTGATAGCATTTTTGGAGGTCCATCCCTTTCAACTGTTCCTTTTCTGAAATGAGATCTGTTTCTGCGAAAAGGATGATCAGCTGGAAGAAATCTGCGATGACAGTCAAAATAACAAGGTTTCTTTCCATGAATGAGCATAAATGCTTTGTTCTCTCCCATACAGTAAGGACATGATTTCTGACCATGTGTACTCTAGCCAGATAACATCCCATAAGCCGGGAAGTCACTTATTGTCCACATCAATGCTGCTCTCAGTATGAAATTCTGTTTCGTTGCAACATCATATGTACTGACACCAATACTCCACAATAAATTTAATTCATCAATAAATGGCTTCAAATAAACATCAATATTTTTCTTCGGATGTCCTGGAATTAGTAAAGTCAAAAAGATATATGGCTCCTTCATCAACATCCATGGAGGTAAATTGTACGGAGTTAAAAAAACAGGCCAACATGAATATTGACTACCATAAGATCCAAACGGACAGAAACCATCAGTGGAAAGGCCCAGTCGAACATTTATAGCTTCTAAAGCAAAGGATGGATGCACTCTATCAAAATGTTTCCATAAATCACCATCGGCTGGATGATTCAAACTTTTATCGGTTGAAATATTCTCTTTATGCCATGACATCATTGTCGCTGTATTCTTAGACATGAATAAACGCTGAAGTCTGGATGTAAGCGGAAAATATCTCAACTGTTTTACAGGAATCAAACCAGACTTCCCGTGTTGTCCTTCTTTATATCTCAGTTGCCCACATGTAGGACAACTATCCAATGACTCATTTTCCCCAGAATATAAAATGCAGTCATTTGAACATGCATGAATCTTCTGACAAGTAAGTCCCAAATTTCGAACCAGCCTCTTACTCTCACAGTAATTTGTAGGTAAAACATTTCCTTCGGGTAACAGTGTTTTCAGCAAAGAAAATATCTGGTCAAAACAGGTGTTTGACATTCTGTTATCTGATTTGATAGCCATAAATTTTGCAACTGCTTCTAATTTTCTCATCTTGCAGCCAGGATATAATGCATCCTCAACAGATTTCAACAACTCGTAAAATTCAGACGGTGCCAACTCAGGATTTGAAGCTATATCAGCCGGAGTTTCTGTATGTTGAACAGATGAACCTGCAACATCATGTACTAAATCTTGAAACCGGGATGGATCCGGAATCAAGTTGGTATCACCTGCTCTGGAACTGCGTTCACCGTGTTGATACCAAAAAGCATAATCTGGTTGAAAACCAAAACGCAAGAGATGTTCTCCCACTTTGTCAAACGTGTCAAACGTTCTCAATGCACATTTTCTGCAAGGGCATTTTATTTTTCCTTCTGAAACAAATTCTGAATTTGATTCCACAAATGATAAAAAAGTCTCCACACCCTCAACATATACTGGATTTAAACTAGAAATGTTTGGATTTCTACGTTGATTTATCCATATGCGGTCACCTAATAATGATTGTTGACGACCTCATTGTTCCATATTTCTCTATAAAATATAAAAGCATTACTGGTTTTGAATAATTTGTTAGAAAAAACACTCAAGTAAAGATTGAATATATTGAGAATAAAGCAAAACATGTTACAAATATTGATAATTTTAATATTATATGGATTTTTTATTATTTTAATAATACTAATATAATTTTTTCATAAACATTAATTGTATAATAATAACATTGTTACATTATTAGTATATTTTATTATTAATATTAAAATAACATAATTTTTTATATTATATACAATTCTCCTTTAATCTGTGTGTTTAACATTCTGTCTCCACATGTAATATTTGCATTCACTTTCACCTCTCCATTGGCGAGTAAGTTGATAATTTTGAAAAAGAATGCGAATATTACATGTGGAGACAGAAAACACACAGATGAAAAGAGAATTGTATATAATATAGAAAATTATATTATTTTAATATTAATAATAAAATATACAAATAATGTACTAATTATTGGTAATTATTACTAATTATTGGTAATTATTCCTAATTATTGGTAATTATTACTAATTATTGGTAATTATTACTAATTATTTCTAATTATTGGTAATTATTAATAATTATTGGTAATTATTACTAATTATTACTAATTATTGGTAATTATTCCTAATTATTGGTAATTATTACTAATTATTGGTAATTATTACTAATTATTCCTAATTATTGGTAATTATTAATAATTATTGGTAATTATTACTAATTATTACTAATTATTGATAATTATTACTAATTATTGGTAATTAATACTAATTATTGGTAATTAATACTAATTATTGGTAATTAATACTAATTATTGGTAATTAATACTAATTATTAGTAATTAATACTAATTATTGGTAATTAATACTAATTATTGGTAATTAATACTAATTATTGGTAATTAATACTAATTATTGGTAATTAATACTAATTATTGGTAATTAATACTAATTATTACAAATTATTGGTAATTACTGGTAATTATTACTAATTACTGGTAATTATTATTAATTACTGGTAATTATTACTAATTACTGGTAATTATAACTAATTATTGGTAATTATTAATAATTATTGGTAATTATAACTAATTATTGGTAGTTATTACTAATTATTCGTAGTTATTACTAATTATTGTTAATTATTGGTAATTATTACTAATTATTGGTAATTATTGCTAATTATTGCTAATTATTGCTAATTATTGCTAATTATTTCTAATTATTACTAATTATTGCTAATTATTGCTAATTATTGGTAATTAATACTAATTATTGCTAATTATTGGTAATTAATACTAATTATTGGTAATTAATACTAATTATTGGTAATTAATACTAATTATTGGTAATTAATACTAATTATTACTAATTATTGGTAATTACTGGTAATTATTACTAATTACTGGTAATTATTACTAATTATTGGTAATTATTACTAATTATTGGTAATTATTACTAATTATTACTAATTACTGGTAATTATTACTAATTATTGGTAATTATTCCTAATTATTACTAATTATTACTATTTATTACTATTTACCGGTAATTATTCCTAATTATTGGTAATTATTACTAATTATTGGTAATTATTACTAATTATTGGTAATTATTAATAATTATTGGTAATTAATACTAATTATTGGTAATTAATACTATTTATTGGTAATTAATACTAATTATTGGTAATTAATACTAATTATTGGTAATTAATACTAGTTATTGGTAATTAATACTAATTATTACTAATTATTGGTAATTATTGGTAATTAATACTAATTATTGGTAATTAATACTAATTATTGGTAATTAATACTAATTATTGGTAATTAATACTAATTATTGGTAATTAATACTAATTATTGGTAATTAATACTAATTATTGGTAATTAATACTAATTATTACTAATTATTGGTAATTACTGGTAATTATTACTAATTACTGGTAATTATTACTAATTACTGGTAATTATTACTAATTACGGGTAATTATTACTAATTACTGGTAATTATTACTAATTACTGGTAATTATTACTAATTATTGGTAATTATTACTAATTATTCCTAATTATTGGTAATTATTACTAATTATTGGTAACAATTACTAATTATTGGTAATTATTAATAATTATTGGTAATTCTTACTAATTATTGGTAATTATTACTAATTATTGGTAATTATTACTAATTATTGGTAATTAATACTAATTATTGGTAATTAATACTAATTATTGGTAATTAATACTAGTTATTGGTAATTAATACTAATTATTACTAATTATTGGTAATTACTGGTAATTATTACTAATTACTGGTAACTATTACTAATTACTGGTAATTAATACTAATTATTGGTAATTAATACTAATTATTGGTAATTAATACTAATTATTGGTAATTAATACTAATTATTGGTAACTAATACTAATTATTGGTAATTAATACTAATTATTGGTCATTAATACTAATTATTACTAATTATTGGTAATTACTGGTAATTAATACTAATTATTACTAATTATTGGTAATTACTGGTAATTATTACTAATTACTGGTAATTATTACTAATTACTGGTAATTATTACTAATTACTGGTAATTATTACTAATTACTGGTAATTATTACTAATTACTGGTAATTATTACTAATTATTGGTAATTATTACTAATTATTACTAATTACTGGTAATTATTACTAATTATTGGTAATTATTCCTAATTATTACTAATTATTACTATTTATTACTATTTACCGGTAATTATTCCTAATTATTGGTAATTATTACTAATTATTGGTAATTATTACTAATTATTAGTAATTATTACTAATTATTGGTAATTATTACTAATTATTGGTAATTAATACTAATTATTGGTAATTATTACTAATTATTGGTAATTAATACTAATTACTGGTAATTAATACTAATTATTGGTAATTAATACTAATTATTACTAATTAATTGTAATTATTGGTAATTATTACTAATTATTGGTAATTATTACTAATTATTGGTAATTATTACTAATTATTGGTAATTATTACTAATTATTGGTAATTATTACTAATTATTGGTAATTATTACTAATTATTGGTAATTATTACTAATTATTCCTAATTATTGATAATTATTGGTAATTATTCCTAATTATTAGTAATTAAATGAATAATTACTAATAATTAGGAATAATTACCAATAATTACAAATAATAACATTATTAGTATATTTTATTATTATTATTAAAATAATATAATTTTCTAATTTATATACATTTCTCCTTTCATCTATGCGTTTTCTATCTCCACATACAAATAATACATGTGAAGACAACAAACACACAGATGAAAAAAGAACTGTATATATATAAAAAATTATATTATTTTAATATTAATAATAAAATAGACTAATAATGTAATAATGTTATTATCCCTAATTATTGGTATTTATTACTAATTATTAATATTTATTCTTAATTATTAAAAATTATTACTAATTATTCCTAATTACCATTAAATATGAACAATACTAATAATTTAAATTTATTAAGTAATAAAACAATATAAACATAATTAAATTACAACTAATTAAGAATAATTGAAACTAATAAAAAATTAAAAATAAATATTAAATTAAATTGAACATAAATACCTTGAAAATTGATCTGCTCTGATCGTTCTTCAAAACTTTAATATCAGCTCCGGAGAAAAAAATTAAACTGAAGAAAAACTGAAATTTAGAAATATAACTTTGAGAGAAGAAGAAGATGGAATTTGAGAATGTTTTGAAAAAAAATGGATGAGGGGTATTTATAGGTTAGATTATTTGCGACGGGTCCATTTGCGACCGGAATCCCGTCGCAACTAGTATTATTTGCGACGGGACCCGTCGCAAATACCTTAGCCGACATTTATTACGGTCAACGGGTAAATAGTTATTTGCGACGGGACCCGTCGCAAATAACCACCTGCCGACATACTATTTGCGACGGGGGAATATTCCCGTCGCAAATACCTTTTACCGCCGCCGGTTATTTGCGACGGGAATATTCCCCCGTCGCAAATAGTTTTCCCGCGATTTGGCGCGCAACGCGCGCCAGTTCTTTTGCGACGGGGAAAGTAATCCCGTCGCAAAAGCCTACTTATTTGCGACGGTGAAATACCCCCGTCGCAAATAACCCGTCGCAATTGCTCATTTTTCCCGTAGTGTACATCCATGCCCATAAAAATGATTTTCATAAAGTGTTTAATATTCTTCCATGTATTTTTAAAGTCATGTTTACCCCTATTTGACTTTTACTTTGTTTTATGGAAGGAATCTTTCTTTTTTTACCATACATGGTACTTTTTGACTTTTTCGACAAAAGTACGAGGAGAATGTTTTTTTTAACTTATACGGTATGAACCGATTTTTACAGTTTTATAACTCCATATTTTCCTGAAGCTTACTCTACAAGATTTAATGACTACTTTCAACAAAATCTTTTTCTTTTAAAATTCCATTTCATTTTGTGAAAAGAAAATAATTTTGAAAAAGAAAGGATATTTTCCTCAAGAATTCATTTCAAGTGTTTTATCAGAACCATTTTCCATATAAGATGACATTATTTGATTTTTAGGTTTCAAGTATAATGTCTCTATGATTTACATGGTTTCACTTTTCTTATGATGAAATGATATCCATTTGTTTTATATGGATTATGTTATGATGGGATGATGTTTATGAAACTCATTTTATTCTTTGGGTTATGATGAATGTTTTATGTTTATTTTGTGGCATAAGTAGGAATGATTTCATTATGAGCTGGGTGGGATCTATATCTCCCTCCAATGAATTGGGTAAAGATTTATATATCATGAGATAGACATGGCTGGAATGGTAAGTTAATCTGGTTTAGTGTTACAGGACTGGAACGAGGATTGAACTCGATTCAGAAAGGGACTTTGTCCACTAAGATTTTCTTGGAAGCAATGCCTTGGATACTATAGAAATCATAACATGTGCTTAATGGTTGACATAGTTACATGTTTTATTCCCATTCTAGTTTATCATGATTATTGTTCCTTTATAATCTATGCCTTACGGACTACCATGTTTTATTTCATTGCTCGAGATTTTTATTTTTAAACATTATGTTCATGTTTTTTTAAGTTCAAATGTATATGATTTGTTTTATTTTCTCTATGCTTACCCTTAATAAGTATTTGAGATCACCCTCTATATGTTTTCTTTTCCCCAGGATTTAAAGAAAGGTTTTAGGTAAGAAAACAAAAGGGGAAGATCTTTATAGGAGATGTTGAAGATCTTTCACCATTATTAGAAGATTATATCCGAGTTTCCAAAGACACTAAACTATTACAGTCCTTCTGTGTCTGTTTTTGTTATGTATTAAGTATTCCGAAAAAAGTAATGTAATGTCTATGTACGTCAATCTTGGGTCTCTATTGTTGGCATCAGAGGAAAGGTTTAGTCAACCTTTGGAAACTTGGATGCAAGAACTTTAGTGAGATCCCTAGAGATATTTCTAAGGCATGTCTAGGGATGTCCCTAAGGGTAAGTATAAGTATAGGTTAATGTCCTATAATTATGGTAACGATCCTAGAATTAAACCTAATATGTTAGATATTGAAGGCACTCCCACATTAATATGTTGTTTTCCTAGCAGGATTTTTTCCTCTAACACTATTATTTTTGGGTTTTAGAAAATGGCTGGAAACATGAAGATTCATGATAATGGAGGATATAATGGACAATGAAATGATATTATTCATGAGAAACCACATGAAATTGGATCTGGAAGTCTACATATCATTTTTATGCCTAATTATCAGTCTCATAATATGATCAATAATCTCAACTTTGTTAAGTTTCCCAACTCAGCTAATAAGATAAAGTTGGAGTTTCATGATGATCATAGAGGAAAGAAAGTTCAATTTTACTCATGTAAATCATGTGGGAAGAGGAATCTAGGAGAATGTTTCAAAGGAACTGGAAGATGTTTTGGGTGGGGAAAACAAGGACACAAAGCCAGTAATTGCAAAAGAAAAGGTTCAGTTAACACCATGGACAAGGATAATGGTATTTCTAAGACATAAAAAATGGTTAAATGTTTTAAATGTGGAATGTACGAGCATTATGCAAACCAATTCCCTAAGGGAAAATCTCATGAAGAGAATTAGCATGGCCGTATGGGTGGTATTTACGTGGATGATGATGAAGAGACTACAAATGATATATGAGATGAAAGAAATCATGAAGCTCAGTCAATGGTTTAAAAAGGTAGTGGAATGATTGTATGTTTATTAAGAATAATGTATGGTACTATGGAATAAAGAAAAATCTAAGGATTGTTACATTGTTGTCTTTACTTGAGTTTTTGGAAGTATATGATGAATGGTACCGGTAACCTTGAAAGGTTATTCAAATATTTTTGGAAGGCAGATGATATGTGCATAATGAAATGATAAAGAGATAATGAGATGCTTGATAATATTAATGAGATCATGACTGGTATAAGGACAAAGTGATATCATGGTTTGAGTATACCAAATTTTGTGATTTTGGTATGTTAAAAGAGTTAACTTTTGACAACATTCATGTTTTTACTAAGGTTCAATGGGTATTTATTTTTCAAGAGAATACATGATTAAGGTATTCACGTGTTTGGAATATAACTGACAAGATATATCGTATGATATATGGTGGATAAATTATGGTATTCTAATGCTCAGTAGATGAAATTTCTTGTAATTGTTTTCTTTATACTATGAGCTTGGATAGAAGTATTTTAGATAAGCCTAAATATTGGAATGGATTATGTTGGATGTAAGTTAGTATTGTTTAAGGATATAAAGTTTTTTGATATTATTGATGGAATTTTATAATAATATAGTTTTAGAAAAAGGACAACCTGCAAGATAGGTGACAACCCGTCGCGTCAGAAAAGGCTGTGGAATCGAACCCACAATTGAAGTGCGACATGCCTTTATCACCTACCACTGGCCTACAAGAAGTCCTTGGTTAGTAGAAACTTTTTTTATTCTATTAAGTGGTATGATAGATGAATTATAAGTCCTTTTTTGGAATCATATATGATTAACCTCACCACAGATAGACTTAAGTATATTTGATAACTTTTAACCTTTCGTTTGAGACAGATGTAATGACCCATCATTCTATCGCATGATCTGCCAACAATTCACGAATGAAAAATTAAACTTCATTTATTTATGAGATGAAGTGGAAATTGTTCAAGGAACAACCAAAGATGAGATTGTACCAAAATCAAGTAAGTATTTCTTGTAATTCAAAATTTTCAAATTTATGGAAAGGATCTTGAAAACTAAAAATGTTGTTCTAGTAACTTCATATCTGATGAATCAGATGGTACCTTAGATCATCACAAATTTATGGCTTTGTGATTGATTGGATTTTTCATACAAAAGTCCTCTACCACTCTCCATCAGAACATGACAGTTAGATTTCTCTTCCATATCCATATTTTCACCTTTGTTGTCCTATGTGGAAACCCTGTGGTGATTTACTTTGGGTAACCGTTACATTTCATACTTTAGTTTTTAAAATTAATTTTTAGTATTTCTCTTTACGATGTGGGTTTCTATGAAAGAAAATTTTAAGTAGTAAACAATTTATAACCCTGACGAATTTCGAGGGAGAAATTCATTTTAAGGGGGGTAGAATGTAACACCCTGAGATTTTATGAGATATATTCCTTTTAATTTCATTCATAACTTCTGTTGTAAGCTACACTAATATTATCTTGTTCTATACATAACACCGTATTAGCTTGCAGTATACGCAACACTAATCTTGAATCGTGTTACACAAAATTTCAAGTTCGTTTGATAGATGTTATTCTACGCAACATTGCATATATATATAAATATATATTCAATGTATAAATGAAATATGGGTGGATTCTGTTATATGCAACAACAAATGAATCTTTCACTACATGCAACCCGGACATGGCTTGCATTACATGCAATCACGACCTTCTACGATAACATGTGTTGAACGTAATATCGATTTTCATTAAACAACGATATGTTATTAAAATATTATATAAACTAGCTGTTATGAATATTAATACCCAATTTTTGAAATTTTATAAATTTTATCTTTCAAAATACACTTCATTTTTGAATTTGGAATATCGAAATTATCCTAGGGTGAATTTTTGGTATTTTTCTGAAAAATTTCAATTTTTGATGAATAGTGAAAACACTAAGTTATTGGTTAAAAACCGAATTTTTATTTAATAATAATTTATTTTATTTAAATATATTTTTGGTCAAAATTGATACATAATACCTATATAAGTTCAATGTAATTCATTGGAGTCATTTTATAATAATTTTAGATATATGAAAATATCATTGAACGTTTCACCGTCTTTTACCCACCTCCTAGGAGAATTTGTAAATTTACATAAAACATAATTTTACCACTTATGTGAGTGGAATTTCGAAAATACGAGAGACAAAGTTAATATCAAGGAGTAAAATGAGGTTCAATAAGATAAAAATAATTTTTGGTGAATAATAACTTTTTATTTTTATTTACCACGATTAAAAGTAAATAGGGCAATTAAGGGTAAAAATGATATTATTATTATTACCCTAACACATGTCTTAATTCTATTGGATAAGTGTAATTCGACCAAAAACAACCTTAGGAATAACATATGACCCTTTAGGTAAACATGGATTAGATTAGGACATATATTATTATTTAATTCAAAGAAGAGTTAAAAGAGTTAAAATAAAAGTTTAATAACTAAAACATTTTTAATATGGGGTTATAAATAAGATAATTTTGACTATTAATATTAATTAGAAAGATAAAACTATTTAATACATAATGGTATTTTATTTATAATTTTTAGACATTAAATTATTTAATTTATTTATGACACAATGATGATGCAGTAATCACCTTATTAACGAAATATTAATATAATTTATATTATAAATACCCAAATAAATGTAATTTGAGACTTATTATGAGTTCGACAAATTTTATAGGTTAATATGACATTTTTTAATTGATTAATTAGCTTTTTTCAAACTATTCATGCTGTTATGATTTTCACAAAAATCAATAACAAAATAGTGTCAAAATTGACATAAAATAGTTTTTAAAACAAATATTATATTATTAATCTCATTATATTCCTAAAAATATAATGTTTGACCAAATGACTTAGATAAGATTATGTATATTAATAATTAACCAATTGGATTTGTTTGGCCTGTTATAGTAAATTTATTAACTATATAGTATAGGAAAACAAGAAGACACGGTAAAAGTTAAATTATTTATCTAAGAATTAAATCTAAATGATAAGGTTAAAATAGTAACCTAAATTTGTCTAAAACCTATTGGTTAAGAGTATTTCGACCCATCCACACTTTAGATTCTAATTAAGTCTCTTTGAAGCTATTATAAACTGAATATGACTTTATTATAAAATAATATTTTAAGTTCTTCCTAATGTGCCCCTCTCCTCCCATATAAAACGGAACCTCCTCCCTCTTCTCTTTACATAGTTTTGTGCTTTCAAGCTCGGTAAAACCCTGCCCATTTCCCTTCTCAAATTACCTAGAAACATTATATAGGTTCTGGTCTCCTCAAAATACAAAATCTAGTTCCTTAAAAGGAAGCGTAACAGATGTGCGTTGAAGAATAGGCAATCTCTTCTACCGATTCTTTCAAGTTTTATTTCTTCTTTAACTTCTTCTTATTTAGTTGTTTCATTATAAAGTAATTACATCAGTATCAATAATATACTTATATTTTATTATAACTATGAAACAACCCCATTTCACATTCTATCCATCCTACGGAAAATGAAATCACCGCGCATGCGGACGTACGGAATACCGTCTCCACGCCGTGGTGTAATCTGTTTTTCCACCACCACCTTACATGGATGTGTATAATGGTGTAAAGAATAACTATATATAGTTATTGTAACATCATACTTATTCTAGGATATTATATCATCCTCTCCAATTCAATTCAATAATTATGGGAACGATATCATCGCCCGTGCATACGTACGGATTACCGTCTCCACGATGTGATGAGATTTATTATCCATGTTAACCATCCAAGAATGATTATAAAGTATATATAATGAATAATAATTAAATATATAAAATGATATAGATACTGTATTTATGTATATATATATATGTCATCTACTTACTTTCATTCAATTAAATACGTAAAGGAAAACAACGTTCATGCGTACGTACGACCTACCCTCTCCATGAACGGTGTATTTCATTTCATTCATCAATCTATTATATATATATATATATACTGAATATATATGATATATAAATCTTGATTTACCTTTTGTATGTAATTAAATCATGATATAAGTAATAATAATATCAAGAACAACAAGTCCAAACACGTACGATAAATAAAACGATTTTACCCAAAACACTGCTTTAACATGGAATTTACAAAAGAACAGGTAATATAAAGTCATAAGTGAATCATATATGATATCATAACAATGAATATAATTTTTTAATAAGTAAATCGAATTATTTAAATCATTATACAGGAGGTTCAGATACGTATAAAGCATATCAGAACTAAGGTAAGGGATAATTTTGAAAATCTCATTTTTATCTGAGATTGCTTATACGTAAGTATTTACTGGGGTTATATTTTACATCCATTCCCATAAAAAAGTTTTTCATTAACTATTTAATATTATTCCATGTATTTTTAAAGTCCTGTTTACCCCTCTTTGACTTTTACTTTGTATTATGGAAGGAATCTTTTTTTTGTTTACCATACGTGGTACTTTTTGACTTTTCTGACAAAAGTATGAGGAGAATGTTTTTTTAACTTATATGACATGAATGGATTTTTACAGTTTTATAATGCCTTATTTTTTTGGAGATTACTATACAATATTTAATGACTATTTTTAATAAAATATTTTTCTTTTAAAATTTTATTGCATTTTGGAAAGGAAAATGATAATGAAAAAGAAAGGATATTTTCCTCAAGAATTCATTTCAAGTGTTTTATGAAAACCATTTTCCATATAAGATGACATTATTTCATATGTATGTTTCAAGTATAATGTCTCTATGATTTAAATGTTTTCACTTTTCTTATGATGAGAAGATATATATTTGTTTTATATGGATTATGTTATGATGGGATGATGTTTATGAAATCCATTTTATTCTTTGGGTTATGAGGAATGTTTTATGTTTATTTTGTGGCACAAGTAGGAATGATTTCATTATGAGATGGGTGGGACCTATATATCCCTCCAATGCATTGGGCAAATATTTATATCTCATGATATAGACTTGGCTGGAATGGTAAGTTGATCCGGTTTAGTGTTACATGACTGGTATGAGGAGTGAACTCGATTCAGAAAGGGACTTTGTCCACTAAGATGGTCTTGGTAGTAATGCCTTAGCTAGTATGTAAATCATAAAATGTGCTTACTAGTTTCCACAATTACATGTTTTATTCCCGTGCTAGTTTATCATGATTACTGTTCCTTTATGATCTATGCCTTACGTACTGCCATGTTTTATGTCATTGCTCAAGATTTTTATGTCTAAACATTATGTTCATGTTTTTTTAAGTTCAAATATATATGATTTGTTTTATTTTCTCCGTGCTTACCCTTACTGATCATTTTATCTCACCCTTTATATGTTTTCTTTTCCCCATGACTTAAAGAAATGTTTTAGGTAAGAAAACAAATGGGGAAGATCTTTATAGAAGATGTTGAAGATCTTTCAACACGATTAGAAGATTATATTCTGAGTTTCCAAAGACACTAAACTATTACAGTCCTTCTGTGTCTATTTTTGTTATGTATTAAGTTTTCCAAAAAAAGTAATGTAATATCTATGTACGTCAATCTTGGGTCTCTACATCGGTCTTTTGAGACTTGATTCCTTGTAATCATGCCAATGTTATGTAATGATGCACAAACTCTGGAAATCGGGGTCGGGTCGTTATAGTGAGTGTACCTGGTACATACCATTTTTCAATACTCATTAAAATACAGACCATTTGTTTTAGGAAGGGTCACCTTTAGTAAGGTGAAGCAAGGGCACACCCAAAAAGTGGCTCAAACGTGTCAAATCACCAAAAATCCAATTATGGAATAACCTTCGACATGAGTTGGATGGAGTTGTGGGTATAAAAACTAACAACTAATCACATAATTAGAAATAGGATAATCATATGATTCTAAGAAGTATAATAATGGAATGAAAATTTAAGAAATGGTTTCCAATGAAACCAGTGGGACCCACACAGACATTCCAAAAACAAAAAACATTAGGGATGAGTTCTAGAATACCCACCATAGGGCGGTATGAGCATTTTCCTCCAAATCTTCCCTTGATTTTCCTTGGATCGATGTAGATCTAAGAAATGGTGAAAACCCCTCACATGGAGATATCTAAGTCAAGAGTGGAAGACAAGAAGAATGGATAAATAGGAATCGAGTACTTACTGCTGCACATCTAATGCGATGAAAGGAATCTCAATCAGATGCTTGATGAAGGAGGAATCTTGATCCCTTACTTTGGCCTTCACAATGCTCCAAATGCATTAAAAAGGAGAAAAATCCTACTTGTTATCAGATTAGGGGGTATGGGAAAGATTAATATATCATTAAAGTCATTTTGGACATTTTACATAGGTTTTTAGCCTATACACAGTTTGTAAAATCGTGTACAAACCGTGTGAGACAGTTCTGGCCGAAAAGTCTGCCTCCACACAGTTTGATCAAACCATGCACAATTACCTATAATGGGGCATTCACATGGTTAGTCTAAAAATCCGTGCACCAAACGTATGTGGTGACACTTTCCAAAAAAATGCCATCCGCACGGCTTTCCAAACCGTGCGGAAATCCCATACAATTTACTCTAAATAGTGACTTGAGTCTGTTTTCTCCAAAAAGATTGGTTATAGGATCTGAACATTCCCCAAAAACCCTCAGAACCTTTACTAACTCATTAGGCATACATATTAGGTACAAAGTAAATATTTATAATGAAAATTAAAGGATCCATAACTAAGTGAAAAACCAGGTTCTTACAAATATATTCAAAATTTATTACACACATAATATTAGAATATCAAAGATAGAAAATAAATAATATAACCTAATGAAAAGAAATTGAGTTATGAAATTATTTACCACTTGGTAACTTTTAATTCAAATCTACTTGAATGAAATGAATAAAATTGAAATTAAAATTAACATTAATTATTAAAAAATAATTATATTTTATGTAAAAGGTTATGTATGTAAACCACATAAAAGAAATTAGGTGAAAAATAATAAAATAGGCGTCAATAAAGGGAAATTGAGATGAATTCCCTTACATTGAGTTTTAATGGTCTTGTAAATTGTTTATCTTACTTAATAACAAAGTTATGTTAATTATATAAATTATTGAGAAATAATTTAATTTTTATTATTCTTTTTATCTCACTTATTAAAATTTTATATTCAATTACTTAATAAATTAATTTTTCATCAGGTGTTTTTATGATATTTGACTTATGTGTCAAAAATGACATCGGTAGGTTGACTATTGGTCTAAGAGGTCATTATTTTGACATATATATAAAAATAACCATGAAATAATAACTATTTTTTATAAATACCTAATAATTTTAATTCCAATTATGAAATATGGTTTTGTGAAATGATGTAAGTTATGATCATGGTGACAGTAGGTCATACGTACACATGAGTAACATTTCAATTTTTTCAATGGTCATTATTGAAAAGAGATAAGTAATATTTTATATTTTAATATTGATAATAATTTCATAAATAAAATATTTTTTATTTTAATATACTTATATATATCATCCATATGGATTGGGGATGGAAATAGAGTCATATCGCTTCGTAAAAGAGGTAGTCTATATGTACATGAATCATGCCATTATATTTCAGTGAATGAAAAGGGAATAAAAAAATGATGCATTCTATTTCTTGTATTTTAAATATTTCATTAATGTAATAATTATTTTATTTATATCACATATATTTAGTAAATTGATACATATCACCTTCCATGAAAAGAGTTAGTGAAAAATGAATCACATCACTTTGTGAGATGGTAGTTCACCGTACATAAGAGCAACGTTATTGTATCCAATATGGAATGGAAATAAAAAATTTATATGTGATAAGAAGGATCCAGTGGTATGATTATATTTTAAATATCAAACATATACTTTATATCCATCATCATACTCAATCATGAGTGGTTTTGATTGAAAACATGTCACATTCGTTTGTGAGGCCGTATTCTACTGTATACACAGGTGATGTTATCATTTTCCATTTGAGGATAGATGAGATAGATATAGGCCATTGAAATAAAATAATAAAATATCAGTTTATGAGTGATAGTGTTTTAATTATATAATCATAAACTAATAATATTTGAATGAGATGAAGAATATATAAAACAAAAATCAAAAGTTAAGAATTTGACATCTTATTGGACAACCTCTTTAGGAATATACCTAATCTAATCATAAAATATATATTTAAAAAAAGGATTATAGGATAAGTTAATGGAATTTTTTAAGTTATTTGGATAGTTATTTATGAAATAAAAATGGTTTTATGGTTTGAAGAATAGAATATAGGGGTGGACTTTTATGTGTGAGGTGAGTGAGACACTTGTAATTTTTGAAAAGAAAAATGTGTACCCAAATTTTTCAAAATAAAAAGGGTAAAAATGGATCATTATTGATATTGAGTGAATATAAAATCATAATATGTCTATAAAAACGATTTTAAACATGTTTTTAAGTCATATTAACCCTTAGAGTTTTTGTTTAACCCCCAATAAACCCATTTTTACATCAACCATTATAATTAAGTTTTTAAGCTTCCACCATTAATTATGAAAACAATTATGTAGAAATTATTATAACCTATAAATTAAACTTATTAAAAATTTGGAATTCGTTTTATCGAATTAAATTTATATAAGTGTAAAAAATTAAATTTAAAATAAAACCAATATACGCGATGAAAAAATGTGTTTCCAAGAAGAACATTCTCAAAAGTATATAAGGTTTAAATATGAAAATTTAATTTAAAATTGATTACAATTACCTAAATTGGTTAAATTGTAATGTAATTGAACTAAATTTACTTTTAAAACAGTTTAAAATATATATTTAACAAGTAAATTATTTAAATTAAAATGTATTATTCAATAGAAATATGTATTTTTCTCTATTTATCAAAAAATGAAGCTTTTTTGAAAAATAAAAAATATTTACGCCAATATAATTTTGATATGATTATTAAAAAAATTGAGTTAAATTTATCAAATAAATTTTATAAAAATTAAAAAAAATTAATTTTAAATTATGTGCACAAATGTGACTAAACAATTTTTTTTTTAAAAAATATAGTTTTTTCAGAAAACATTTATTTTTTAAATGATTCTTATTTAATTTGTAAGAAACAAATAACCAATGATTTTTTTTACATGAGTAAAACATGTAATTTTAATAATTTGATTATTAATATTAATACCATCCAATTTAAATCCTAGTTTATAATTGTATACAATATTATGGTTCATTTTGACTCGGGTTTCATATTCCATAAACTATCAACAAGATTAAATTAAAAGAAAAATATTTCATAGATTATTTATGATTAGTCTTACATATACTATCTAATAGAATTTTATTATTTTATAATTTTTGGGTGTCACATTTTTTGAGAAAAATGATTCATGAAGATTGAAAAATAGAGGATAGATGATGTCCTTTTAAAAGGGATAGAGTGGACACACATGGAATTTTAAAAAATATTAAAAAATATTAAAATATTACTCTAGAAAAAAGTTCAAAATTAGAAAAGTTTGAATATATTATTATATAAAACTAAAATATATTATTAAAATATGATTTTTAATTTTTTAGGTTATTTTAACACTTATCTCTTTAGTTAAACTCCATGTTAACCACCTTTTCCCTTCACGACAGTAATGAGTTTTTACATTTGTTACAATTCATACTGACCAAAAATTATGTTGAGATTATTTTTTAATTTTAATTATTATGATTAATAATATGGAATAAATTTTATCACATTAAATATATATAAGGGAAAGAAATTAATTTTGAAATAAACTTGTAAAAAGACATGTAAAACATTTTTTTTGGAAAAATAAATTTTTATGTATCAAAATATTTTTGTGGATAAATTATTTATAATGTAGATTCCAATTAATTTAATTATATTATTTTTAATCAAAATAAACTAATTAAACTTTAAAATAAATTCCAAATAAAATTTTACTTTTTATGTACTCAAATGGAAGACAATTTTCTAAAAACTTGGTATTTTTTCCCGATTAACAAAAAAACAAATAAAAAAAAACGAAAAGCTTACCTTACAAATTTTTTATATGTTGATTTATTTTTTTAAATAATTTTTTGTAACTTATAATTTATAAAACTAAAATAAATTAATTATAATATTTTATCACAAAAAAAATAAAAACTAATTTTAAAGGAAACATAATTTTTAAGCATTAAATTACTTCACAAAAAATGGGTTCTGAATTGTTGTTAATTAATCAATTTTTTTATTGAGTTGGAAAATTAATTAATATGAAGCTATATATTTAGTGAAACTAGAACTATTATATCACCTTTTATATATATTTCAGAATGTGTTTAATCTTATTTATACCAACACATCGAATATCTTTGTTATAAAGGTAAACTTTATCAAAATTATTTTAGACTTGGGGTAGTGTGTAATGAAACTTAAAAAATACCTCAATTTTATTTTAAAGGATAAAAGATTTAAAATATTTGTGTTCTAAATCATACCCCCATTACAATGTGTTTCTACCTCAAAATTTTGTCACTCCAAAACTAAAAAATGATAATATCTCTACTTAATCGCATCCTCAAGTTTCAATATCGCTTCCTCAAATTTTTGATTCCTATATAGAACTTTAAACAGATGTTTTGTCTTATTCCATAAAACTTTATATCTTTGATCTAGGATTTATAACACTTTTTATTTATAAAAAATATCATGCTGTTGTAGTACAAACTTTGATTTTATTACATGTGAAGGATTATATATGTAATTCCTTAATGGAGATATAAGAAGTACATTGTGAAATTGATAGAGGATTGATTGAAGTGCCATGTAAAAAAAATCCCATATTGATCAATAATCTTAAAAGGTCCATTATTTATATGGTCTAACATTCCCTTATTTTCAAAAATTAAACCTTCATACATGTAAACATTTACTGGAATACCTTCTCACAAACATAGAATTCTTTATCTTTCTAATGATTATGAGAATAACTCTTCATTTAAATTTAATATTTCATTAAGTGATACTAAATGGATATATCATTTTCGAAAATAAACCCAATTCTTTCTTCCACCAAACACCCAATCTGACTCAAGAAAAGGCCTGAACGACGTTCCTAATCACTAGGGTATTGTAAAATTCCATAGGCATTGAGGAAGCACAACTTATGAATGATTTATCCCATAAAAATTAATCAATCAAGCTACATAAATTTAAATAAAAATCCCAAATAACCTATCAGTATGTCAGATACATATGATAAAAAATAAACATAACATTATTATAATATAAAACTAAGATAGCTATAAATAAAAATGAGCACTAAAAAATTCAATCACTACCCCGACCTTGCACTCCTACAAAAAAAAAATACACCCAAAAAATGTCTATCCTTGGCCACTAGAATATCTTTACACCTTCTACCATAAAAATCAGTAAATTCATAAGTGATTAATATAATAAAATAGACTAAAATAAAACTATATTATAAACATACATGAATCCTTATTACTATACGAGTCACCTCCTAGAAAATAAGAGCCACAAGTCCCTATGATCAAGAATAAAAGATAATATGTTCTAGAAATTGAAGCTAATAATGTATGTGTGAGTAATGAGATAAGTAGATATGACAAGAGAGAAACCACACACTATGAAATAAGTTAAAAATATAACATTTCATGCTAGTTAAAAAATGTAGATATATTAAAATATCATTTTAATTTCATCTTAAAAAAATTACAAGTTGATTATTATCAAATTTTTTCCCTTTATATTTCTTAAAGGGTTTCCAAAGAATGAAATAATTTAGAAAAATCCATTTATAATAAGAAACATGCAATGAAAGAAAAATATCAGTGGAAATTAAGTAGTGTAAAGCATGTCATACGGTGCAACAAAATACTGAAAAGTATGATATATATAAAAAAATTTATGCATTATGAGTTATAATTTACAAATCCTAATGGTGTGATAATTATATAAAGTGCCAAAAAATAAGAGAAAATAGAGTAAAAGTTAATTAATCATCATGTGATATTCATGGACACCATGTTAATAGACCATATATCTACTTGGTTGAGAATAATATATCATCCTTCCGATGATATCTATCATCAACAACTAACTTACCTACTCTCAACTAGCCTCATTGTCCACATAACCCCCAAGTCCTTTTCACACCACGAGGATCTAGTTCATCAAATTGATACTTAGATAGTGACTATATCCCAACTCCCACTATAATCAAATGAAATTAGTGAAAATGTGATGGGAGTTGTCCATCCCATGATATCACAACCAATGAATTATAAAATAAAATTTCATCTTTCTATCCCACCTCCAAACACCGTCCATGTAAAGACCCTCCCTAAACTAGAGTACTTACATGGGGGTGTTTTATTTATGAAAATTCATTTAAAGGTTCCAAAAATACCTTAAACTTTTGAGTATTCAAAATAATTTACAAGTAAACTGATTTATTTTTAGAATCCAATTCCGAAAACCAAGAAAAATAATTAACCAAATTTAAAATTTCCAATCAGGCCTTCACACTCAAAAATAAACATTGATCATTTTGAAAAATTCTTTTAATCCATAGAATCACAATTCCAAAACCACTCTTTAAATGCAGACACATATGTACCTCATTATATATATATATATGTAAATACCCCTTAACTTGATGTACATGTTGACCCAAACTTGTGTGAATATATACAGATAGAAAACACACACACACAGATATATATATATATATATATATATATATATATATATATATTAATTTTTGACTATTTCATATTTAAAAATAATTAGGATAATTTGAAAACATTTTGAACTTATTTTAATACCAAACATACCACTATTCCTTAATGAAAATTATTCTAAAATAAAAAACAACATTATTAATTAAAAACATAGATATTTATAACAAATTGGATAAAAATACAAACAACCAAGTTTCTTGGACTTCCAAACTAGCTTGAAAATTAATTTTAGTAATGGTAAAACCATAGCGGCAACATTGAAAAATTATTAATGTCATGGGAAAAACCATTCTAATCTTCCAAAAAAGGAAGCAGTATATTTAGATTTAATATAATAAAAAATCCCCAAAAAGGTCAATCAATTATAGTTATTAAATTAAAGTCTTGTACATAAGGTAACTTAGAATTACCCTTACTTTTAATACATTAACATTAAATAAAAATTATGGAATATTTAGAACATTATATAAAAATATGCCCAAAGACAATATTAGTCTAGTGCCTTTGGAAAAATGGAATCATTAACACTGGTACATAAGTGAACTACATTATCTCCCACTATCTTCTTTATGACTAAATCTCCACTTATAAACATCATACTTAATACATATCTTCATAAAATTAGAAATGAAACATAAAAATGGGTGATATCCACTTCTCATCAATGGTAATAAGGGGATAAATATAATCATAAACATGGGTATAGGGGTATGAGGATGTGATCAAAACATTAAAATATCATACATTGAACATAATAAGAATGTAAATGTTGAACCCTGGAATAATGCTTGGTAGTTAAAAAGACACGAATCATAAGGAAATATAGAACAAAATCCATGAAAGAGTAATATAATAATAAGACATGGAATTGTTGTTGAAACAAAAAAATATAAAAATGATTTCCAAAGTAGTCAAGGAATCACTGTAGAGGATATATTCATTTTATGAGTTTATTTCCAATACCATATTTGTAGTAATGTTTCACTCCCATGTCGATTTTAGTAGTATGAGTTCACTCCCTATTCCATATTGGTAGTTAAGGTTCACTCCCATGGTCATCTTAGTAGTCAAATTTTAACTCCCAAGACCATCTTAGTCAATATCATGAGATATAAATCTTTACCAAATTCATTTGAGGGAGATATAGGTCAAACCCATCTCATAATGATATCATAAATACATGTGACAAAAAATAATAAACAATAATATCATAACCCATGAAATTAAATGGGTATCATAAACATGTAATCATATCATATCCAATGGAAAAAGGTACCGGTTTCATAGTCATTTCATCAAAAGCATATCCTTTCCAAATAAGTGATTTTCAAAATCATAAAATGTATGAATGAGAGACTAGATTCATATAAATCATTCCATCCAAACATAATACATTAAGATAAATAATATAAATATTAAAATTGAATAATTTCTCAATAAATGATTAAGTAACACCAACAAATGTCATATTTCGTGGGAAATAATTTTGAAATATCTTTTAAAAACATTTCTGGAGGAAAAAATCCCTTCTGTATGGAAAATTTATTTTTAAAACAAAATAAAATTTTGAATATATTTCTAATTGAAAATAGATTTAAAAAAATTTTAAATGAATATTTTAAAACCCTAATTTTTTTTAAATTAAGTTTCTTTGAAATAAATTTTTTAAAACCTTTTTGAAAATGTGGTTTTTGAAATAAAATAGATTTCTAACCGAAGAGAGAAATATTGTCAGATATTTATTAAATTTTTTTATCAACAATATTAAGTACCAAAGAGTGTAAAATTGTAATAATACAAGAATATATCTTAAATAAAACGAATATAATAAACTCATGAGTGTTCTTGAGATATGGATCATAATATATGATCAATTGAAGCATAATCATAAACAATCCTGATAAACGGTGAGATTGTTTGAAAAAAACTCTTATCACATTGTAACTTGGAATCATACACTCCATGTAAGAAAATAAAATTACAAGAAACTTAAAATATCACCAGAATAAGTATATTTATGATATAACATATCAAATGGAAGTATATAATCCTCAAAAAATAATGCAGGTTCATAACAAGGCATGTGTCTCAATGATGGAAAACTGCGATAAAACTGTCTTTCCGATTTGGTAACTCTTGATACATAAACCCCATGAAATAAAGATCAAATAATGGATATGTAAACACTCATAAATTTAAAATATTTATTAGATAAAACATTAAAGGTAAATATATACACCATTAAAAAGAACAAAGTGGTGAACATGGAATGTATATGATAAATATAAAATGTGAGATGCAATTTGTATACCTTATGTCTTGAATCTCTTTGTATTGAAAAAATATTACTATATAATAAAGGTAAGTTTAT
The DNA here is from genome assembly GCA_963277665.1 of Viscum album. Classification (NCBI taxonomy): domain Eukaryota; kingdom Viridiplantae; phylum Streptophyta; class Magnoliopsida; order Santalales; family Viscaceae; genus Viscum; species Viscum album. The sequence continues at coordinate 2,016,386,011 of OY728147.1, read as the reverse complement.
TATATTTATTTTATAGAATAATAATATTATTAATATTACCACATATGGTTTTATTATTAATTTATATTACCTGCTTGTTAACAATTCTATGTTAAGGTTTCAATTCAGGAAATATCTGCTTTCTTCTTTGCATGTGTCTTAATTTGTTATATATTTGGTCCTTATACTTATATCAGTACTTCCAGAATATAAACCAAGATATAAATATAAATTATATTTAGTGTACATTTAGTATAAAAATCCATAGAATATAGAAGTATAAAATGGAATACAATGTTCATGGAGATAGTTGACCACATGTACACATGAACACCATTTTCAATTTATTATCGTATTGAAAGAAAGAAATAAAATAAAATATATTTTTATACATATTTAATATAATTAAATTTTCTTTTTCATGTTATATATACACTAAAATTTCAATAAGAACATCTTTAATACATTCTATGTAGTGTGTGAACGAATCACATTACTGTGAGGGCTGGTAGTCCACACTTCCTAAAACAAAATTATTGTATTTACACAAAATAGAAATTGTAAAGGTATGTGTCAAAAAACGTTACCAAAGAATAAAGAAATAAAAATATAATATATATCCTATAAAAATATAATTTCCATCATATTTCCCAACCATGAATGTGGGTAATGGAAAAGTGAACAAAAATCATTTCGTGAGGTGGTAGTTCGTTGTACACGTAAACAATATATTCATTACCCATTAAATGGAAGTGTGTGTAAGTGTAGGTTTAACCATTAGAATAAAAAATATAATTATATTAATGATTATGTTTTTTTTATAATAATGGAATATTTATATTAGATGGTATAGAGAATGAAAATAAGATAAAGGATCTTAAGGAGGGATGTTACATCTTCTTTGGGTCATTATTTTTGGTTTGCAGTAAGGGGATTCCTTTGATTGATTTCATACAAATTAAAGTATTATATGTTGATGAAATAGATTTTAGTATCTATTTGGGAAGATATTGGTTGAGCTAATGTGTCTTGAGATGTGTGAGGAATTGGTAGAGGTGGTGGACTTCTATAGGGGAGGAAAAGGACACACTTTGTTTTTTGAAAACAAGTTAGGTATACCCATTTTTTAACCTAGAAAATTCATCCAAAAATAAAAAAAATAAATATTGTAACAACATGATATTTTATGATAAGTATTATTTTTAATTTATTTGATGTCATGTGTTTTATGCTACAACAAAATTTTCTTGTGCTTTACGCAACACCGTATTAGCATGCAGTATACGCAACACTATTCTTAGATTGTGTTACACACAATTTCAAGTTTGTTTGATAATAGTCATTCTCCGCAACATTGAGTATATATATATATATATATATATTCAATGTATAAATGAAAAATGGTTGGATTCTGTTATAACGAAACAACAACGGAGTCTTGCACAACACGCAACCCTGACTTGGCTTGCATTAAACGTAATTGCGACCTTCCTCGATAGCGTGTGTTGTACGCAATACCGAGTTTCACTAAACAACGATATGCTATTAAAATATTATTAAAACTAGCCGTTATGAATAGTAATAAAAACTTTTTGATTTTTTTTAATTTTATTTTTCAAAATGGACTTCATTTTTGGATTCGGAATATCAAAATTAGCCTTGGGTGAAATTTTGGTATTTTTCTGGAAACATTCAATTTTTGATGAATAGTAAAAACACTAGGTTACTATTTAAAAACCAACTTTTTATTTAAATAATTATTTCTTTTATTTAAATTTATTTTAGGTCAAAATTGATACATAATACCTATAAAAGTTTAATTTAATTCATTGGAGTCATTTTATAATAATTTTAGATATATAAAAATTTTATTGAACATTTGACCATCTTTTACCCACCTCCTAGGAGAATTTGCAAATTTACATAAATCATATTTTTACCGCTTTTGTGAATAGAATTTCAAAAATCCAAGACACATGATTGATTTAAGTAAGTAAAATGTGGTTCAATGAGATTAAAATAATTTTTTGTGAATAGTAACTTTTTACTTTTTTTACCACGGTTAAAAGTAAATAGGATAATTAAGGTTAAAAATGATATTATTATTACCCTAACACATGTCCTAATTCTATTGGATAAGTGTAATTCGACCGAAAACAACCTTAGGAATAAAATATGACCATTTAGGCCCACTTGGATTAGATTAGGACATTTAATATTAATTTATTTAAAGAAGGGTTAAAATAGGTAAAATCAAAGTTTATTAAGTAAATAATTTTTAATATAGGGTTATACATAATCTAAATTTTACTATAAATATTAATTATAAAGATAAAAATATTTCCTACATAATGGTACTTTATTTATAATTTTTAGACATTAAATAAATTAATTTATTTGTGACACAATGATGATGAAGTAATTATCTTATTAATGAAATATTGACATAACTGATGTTATAAATACCAAAATAAATGTAATTTGGACTTTTTATGAATTAAAATAATTTTATAGGTTAATATGACATGTTATTATTGATTTAAGTAACTTTTTTCGAACTAATAGTTCTGTTATGATTTTCACAAAAATCAATTACCAAATAGAGTCAAAATTGACATAAAATAGTTGTTAAAAAAAATATTATAGTATGAATTGTTATTTTATTCCTAAAAATCTATGGATCGGACAAATGACTTAGATATGGTTATATATATTAATAATAAACAACTTGGGGTTCTTTTGGCTTGTTATAGTAAGTTTATTAACCTTATAGTGTAAGAACACAGAAAGACACTTTAAAAGTAAAATTATCTAACTTAAAGTTAAATCTAAATGATAAGGTTAAAATTGTAACCTAAACTTGTCCAAATTCTATTGGATGAAATAATTTTGACCCATTCCTACCTTAGCTTCTAAATAAATCAATTTGAAGCTATTTAAAACCGATTGTGACTTTATAATAAAATAATATATTTAGTTTTTCCAAAGGTGCCCCTCTCCTCCCTTATAAAAGGGCACCTCCTCCCTCTCTTCCTCACACCACTTTGAGCCTTCAATCTCGGCCAAACCCTGCCAAATTATCTTCTACACTTCCCTATAAACATACTAGAGGTACATGTCTTCTTAAAAGACCAATTTTTGTGGCCTAAAAGGAGGTCTCAATGAGGCGCTTTAAAGAAGAGGAAAAGTCCGTTACCGATTCTTTCAACTTTATTTATTCTCCCACTTCTTCTTCTTTAGTTGTTTCATTATGAAGTAATAACATCAGTATCAATAATATAATGATATTTTATTATAAGTATTAAACATCCCCATTTCACCTTCTATCCATCCTACGGAAAATGAAATCACCACGCGTGCGTACGTACGGAATACCGTCTCCACGCCGTGGTGTAATCTGTTTTTCCAATACCACCTTACTTGGATGGGTATAATGGTGTAAGCAATAACTATACATAGTTATTATAACATCATACTGATTCTGATATATTGTATCATTCACTCCAATTCAATTCAATAATTATGGGAACGATATCATCGCTCGTGCGTACATATGGACTACCGTCTCCACGACGGGATGAAATTCATTCTCCATGTTATCCATTAAAGAATGATTATAAAGTATATATAAGCAATAATAATAAAATATATGACATTATAAAGATACTATATATATATATATATATATATATATATGTATGTCATCTACTTAATTCCAATATACTCAATAAAGAAACGAAAACAACATTCATGCGTACGTACGACCTACCATCTCCATGAACGGTGTATTTATTTCTGTTTATTGATCTATTATATATATGTATATTCTGAATATATATTATATATAAATCATGTTTTATATTCTGGAATTAATTAATCATGATCTAAGTAATCATATGAATAATTACAAGTCAAATCACAGACCATAATTGTATCGATTTTACCCAAAACGCTACATTAACATAAATTTACAAAAGAACTGGTAATATAAAGTCATAAATGAACCATATATGATATCATAACAATGAAGATGATTATGTAATAAGTCAATGACATTATTTAAATCATTAAACAAGAGGTTTGGATACATAAGAATCATATCGAACATAAGGTAAGGGATAATTTTGCAAATCTAATTTTTATCTGAGATTGCTTATTTGTAAGTATTTACTGGGGTTATTTATATCATCCATATCCATGTTTTATAAAAGTGTTTTCATGTATGTTTAAAGTCCTTTTTACCCATTTTTTACTTTTACTACATGGTATGTAAGGAATCTTTCTTTTTTTTACATTATGAGGTACTTTTTTGACTTTTCCGGCAAAAGTACGAGAAGAATGTTTTTTTGATTTATACGGCACGAACAGATTTTTACGGTTTTATAAAGCCTTATTTTCAACAATCTTCCTCAAAAATATTTAATGACTATTTTAAATAAAATCGTTTTCTTTTAAAATTTCATGAGGTTTTGTGAAAATAAATTGATTTTGATTGAGAAAGGATATTTTCCTCAAGAATACATTTCAAGTGTTTTTATCAAAACTATTTTCCATCTAAAATGACATTATTTAATATTTTTATGTTTCAAGTATAATGTATCCATTATTTACATGGTTTGATTCTTCTTATGATGAAAAGATATCCATTTTTTTATATGGATTATGTTATGACGGAATGATGTTTAAGAATCTCATTCTATTACATTGGTTATGCTATGATGTATGATTTATGATTTTGTGTAACACGAAAGAATGATTTCATTATGAGATGGGTGGGACCTATATCTCCCTCCAATGAATTGGGTAAAGATTTATATCTCATGAGATAGACATGGCTGGAACGGTATGTTAATCCGGTTCAGTGTTAGAGGACTGAAACGAGAGTGAACTCGATTCATAAAGGGACTTTGTCCACTAAGATGGTCTTGGCAGCAATGCCTTGGCTACTATGGAAATCATAATAGGTGTTGAATGGTTACCACAATTACATGTTTTATTCCAATGCTATTTTATCATGATTGATGTTCCCTTAAGATATATGCCTTATGTACTTCCAAGATTCATGTCTTTGCTAAATATTTTGATGTTTAGATTTTATGTTCAAGTTTTTGCATTCAAAGGTTTATGGATTGTTTTATGTTCTCTATATTTACCCTTACAGGGAATCTGGGCTCACCCCTTTTAGGTTTTCTTTTCCGCAGGATATAAATAAAGCTTGTAGGTAAGAAAAAAGCGGAAGATCTTTATTAGAGACGTTGAAGATCTTTCACCATGATTAGTAGATTATATTCCGAGTTTCCAAAGACACTAAACTATTACGGTCCTTATGTGTGTGTTTTTGTTATGTACTAAGCATTCTGCAAAAGTAATGTAATGTCCATGTACGTCATGCTTAGGGTCTTTACAGTTGGTATCAGAGGAAAGGTTTACTCAACCTTTGGAAATTAGTATGTGAAAACGTTAGTGAGATCCATAGAGATATTTCTAAGGTATTTCTAGGGATGTCCCTAAGGATAAGTATACGTATAAAATATTGTCCTAGAACTATGGTAATGATTTTAGAATTTAACCTAAGATGTTAGATATTGAGGGTACTCCCCCTTTAATATGTTTTTTCCCCTAGAATGATTTTTTCCTCTCACACTATTCTTTTTGAGTTTTAGAAAATGGATGGAAACTAGAAGATTCACGATAATGGAGGATATGGCGGACAATGGAATGATATTCCTCATGAGAAACCAAATGAAACGAGATCTGGAAGTCCAAACATCATTATTATTCCTAATCAACAATCTCATAATATGATCAATAATCTCAACTTTGGTAAGTTTCCCGACTCAGATAATAAGATAAAGATGGAGTTTCATGATGATCATAGAGGAAAGAAAGTTCAATTTCCCTCATGTAAATCATGTGGGAAGAGGCATCGGGGAGATTGTTTCAAAGGATCTGGAAGATGCTTTGGGTCTGGAAAAGAAGGACACAAAGACAATAAGTGCAATGGAAAAGGATCAGTTAACACCATGGAAAAGGATAATGGTATTGCTACGACATCAACAATGATTAGATATTTTAAATATGGAATGTATGGGCATTATGCAAACCAATGCCCTAAGGGAAAATCTCATGAAGAGAATCAGCATGGTCATATGAGTAGTAATTATGTGGATGATGATGAAGATACTACAAATGAAATATGAGATGAAAGAAATGATGAAGCTCAGTCATTGGTTTAAGAAGTTAGTGGAATGATTGTATGTTTATAAAGAATAATGTATAGTACTATGGAATAAATAATCATCTAAGGATTGTTACAATATTGTTTTTCCTAAAGTATTTGAAAGTATATGTTGAATGGTACCGGTAACCATGAAAAGTGATTCAAATATTTTGGAAAGCAGATGATATGCGCATAATGAAGGGAAAAGAAGATAATGAGATGTTTGATTGTATTCATGAGCTCATGATTGATATAAGGACTAAGTGATATCATGGTTTGAGTATATAGAATTTTGAGGATTTTGGTATGTGGAAAGTGTTAACTTTTAACTGCATTCATGTTTTCACTAAGGTTCAATGGGTATTCATGATTAAGGTATTCACATGTTTGTAATTTGACCGACAAGATATATCTTATGATATATGGGGCATAAATGATGGCATTCACGTGATTGTTATGTGAAATTTTATGTAATCATTTTCTTTATACTATGAGCTTGGACCAACGTATTTTAGATAAGCCTAAAGATTGGAATGGATTATGATGGACATAAGTTAGTATTGTTTAAGGATAGAACTTTTTTTGATATTGTTGATGGGATGTTATAGTAATATAGTTTTAGAAAAAGGACAACCTGCAGGACGGGCGACAACACATCGCGTCGGACAAGGCTGTGGGAATCAAACCCACAACCAAAGTGCGACTGGCCTTTATCGTCTACCAATGGCCTACAGGAAGTCGTTGGTTAGTAATAACAAGTTTTATTTTATTGCGTGGTATGATATATGAAGTATAAGTTCATTTTTGGAATCGTATACAATTAACCTCACCATAGATGGACTTATGTATATTTGATAACTTTTACAAACCTTTTTTTTTTGAAAAAGATGGAATGTACCATCATTTTATCACCTGATCTGTTAACACATGACAAATAACAAATTCAACTTCATTTCTTTAAGAGATGAAGTGGAAATTGTTCAAAACATGAACACCAGTGAGATTATACCAAAATAAAGTAAGTATTTATTCTAATTCAAATTCTTCAACTTTAGGGAAATGATCTTGAAAACAAAAAATGTTGTCCTAGTGCCCTTATATCCGATGAATCAGATGGTACCCTAGATCATCACAAATTTATGGCTTTGTGATTGTTGGATTTTTCATAGCCATTTTCTCTACCACTCTCCATCAGAACATGATAGTTAGATTTCTCTTCCATATCCATATTTTCACCTATGTTCTCCTATGTGGAAACCCAGTGATTAGTTAATTTGGGTAACCATTACGTTTCATACTTTAGTTTTTAAATCCAAGTTTTGGTATTTCATTTTACGATGTGGGCTTCAATTAATGAAACTTTCAAGTAGAAAACCATGTATAACCACGACGAATTTTGAGGGCGCAATTCATTTTAAGGGGTGTAGAATGTAACAACCCGATATTTGATGATAAGTATTATTTTTAATTTATTTGATGTCATGTGTTTTATGCTACAAAAATATTTTCTTGTTCTTTACGCAACACTGTATTAGCATGCAGTATATGCAACACTATTCTTAGATTGGGTTACACACAATTTAAAGTTAGTTTGTTAATAGTCATTCTACGCAACATTGAGTGTGAATATATATATATTCAATGTATAAATGAAAAATGGTTGGATTCTGTTATAACGAAACAACAAAAGAGTCTTGCACAACACGCAACCCTGACTTGGCTTGAATTACACGCAATCGTGACCTTCCTCGATAGCGTGTGTTGTACGCAATACCGAGTTTCACTAAACAACGATATGCTATTAAATTATTATTAAAACTAGCCGTTATGAATAGTAATAAGCTCTTTTTGAAATTTTGTAAATTTTATTTTTCAAAATGGACTTCATTTTTGGATTCGGAATATCAAAATTAGCCTTGGGCGAAATTTTGGTATTTTTCTGGAAAATTTCAATTTTTGATGAATAGTGAAAATACTAGGTTACTATTTAAAAACTGACTTTTTATTGAAATAATTATTTATTTTATTTAAATTTATTTTAGTTCAAAATGGATACATAATACCTATATAAGTTCAATGTAATTCATTGGAGTCATTTTATATTAATTTTAGATATATAAAAATTTTATTGAACTTTTGACCATCTTTTACCCCCCTCCTAGGCGAATTTGAAAATTTACATAAAACTGAATTTTACCGCTTTTGTGAATGGAATTTCAAAAATCCGAGAGACATGGTTGATGTCAGTATGTAAAATGTGGTTCAATGAGATGAAAATAATTTTTGGTGAATAGTAACTTTTTACTTTTTTTCACCACGGTTAAAAGTAAATAGGGTAATTAAGGTTAAAAATGATATTATTATTACACTAAAACATGTACTAATTCTATTGGATAAGTGTAATTAGACCAAAAACAACCTTAGGAATAAAATATAACCATTTAGGGCCACTTGGATTATATTAGGACATTTAATATTAATTTATTTAAACAAGGGTTAAAATAGGTAAAATCAAAGTTTAATAAGTAAATAATTTTTAATATAGGGTTATACATAAGATAAATTCAACTATAAATATTCATTAAGAATATAAAAAGATTTCTTACATAATTTTATTTTGTTTATAATTTTTAGACATTAAATAATTTAATTTATTTATGACACAAAGATGATGCAGTAAATATCTTATTAATGAAATATTGAAATAATTGATGTTATAAATACCCAAATAAATGTAATTTGAGACTTTTTATGAATTAAAATAATTTTATAGGTTAATATGACATGTTATTATTGATTTAAGTAATTTTTTTTCTAACTAATAATTCTGTTATGATTTTCACAAAAATCAATTACCAAATAGTGTCAAAATTGACATAAAATAGTATTTAAAACAAATATTATATTATTAATTGGTTTTTTATTCCTAAAAATCTAAGGATCAGCCAAATGACATAGATAAGGTTATATATATTAATAATAAACAACTTGGGGTACGTTAGGCTTGTTATAGTAAGTTTATTAACCTTATAGTGTAAGAACACAAAAAGGCACGGTAAAAGTAAAATTATCTAACTTAAAGTTAAATCTAAATGATAAGGTTAAAATAGTAACCTAAACTTGTCAAAATTCTATTGGATGAAGGTATTTCGACCCAACCCACCTTATCTTTGAAATAAATCAATTTTAAGATATTTAAAACCGAATGTGACTTTATAATAAAATAATATTTTTAGTTTTTCCAAAGGTGCCCCTTTCCTCCCTCACAAAAGGGAACCTCCTCCCTCTCTTCCTCACACCACTTTGAGCCTTCACGCTCGGCCAAACCCTGCCAAACTATCTTCTCCACTTCCCTAGAAACATCCTTGAGGTTTTGGTCTTATTTAAAGACCAAGTTTAGTTCCTTAAGAGGAGGTCTCAAAGAGGCGCTTCAAAGAAGAGGTAAAGTCCGTTACCGATTCTTTCAACTTTATTTATTCTTCCACTTCTTCTTCTTTAGTTGTTTCATTATTAAGTAATAAAATCAGTATCACTCATATACTGATATGTTATTATAAGTATGAAACAGCCCCATTTCACTTTCTATCCATCCTACGGAAAATGAAATCACCGCGCGTGCGTACGTACGAAATACCGTCTCCATGCCGTGGTGTAATATGTTTTTCCAATACCACCTTACTTGGATGGGTATAATGGTGTAAAGAATAAATATACATAGTTATTATAAAATAATACTGATTCTAATATATTGTATCATCCACTCCAATTCAATTCAATAATTATGGGAACGATATTATCGCTCGTGCGTACGTACGGGCTACCGTCTCCACGACGCGATAAGATTCATTCTCCATGTTAACCATTAAAGAATGATTATAAAGTATATATAAGAAATAATAATAAAATATATGACACTATAAAGCTACTGGATTTATGTATATATATATGTATGTCATCTACTTAATTCCATTATACTCAATAAGGAAACGAAAACAGCGTTCATGCGTACGTACGACCTACCGTCTCCATGAACGATGTATTTCTTTCCATTTATTGATCTATTATATAGATGTATATTCTGAATATATAATATATATAAATCATGTTTTATATTCTGGAATTAATTAATCATGATCTATGTAATCATATGAATAATTACAAGTCAAATCACGAACCATAAATGAATCGATTTTACCCAAAACGCTACATTAACATGAATTTACAAAAGAACGGGTAATATAAAGTCATAAATGAACCATATATGATATCATAACAATGAATATGATTATGTAATAATTCAATGACATTATTTAAATCATTATACAGGAGGTTCAGATACATACGAAGCATATCAGACATAGGGTAAGGGATAATTTTGCAAATCTCATTTTTATCTAAGATTTCTTATTCATAAGTATTTACTGGGATTATTTATATAATCCATATCCATGTTTTATAAAAGTGTTTTCATGTAGGTTTAAAGTCCTTTTTACCCATTTTTAAATTTTACTACATGGTATGTAAGGAATCTTTCTTTTTTTTACGTTACGAGGTACTTTTTTGACTTTTCTGGCAAAAGTACGAGAAGAATGTTTTCTTAACTTATATGGAACGAACAGATTTTTATGGTTTTATAAAGCCTTATTTTCAAGAATCTTCCTCAAAAAGATTTCATTACTATTTTAAACAAAATATTTTTCTTTTAAAATTTCATGACATTTTTTGAAAAGAAATTTATTTTGAAGAAAAAGGATATTTTCCTCAAGAATTCATTTCAAGTGTTTTTATCAAAACTATTTTCCATCTAAAATGACATTATTTAATATGTTTATGTTTCAAGTATAATGTCTCCATTATTTACATGTTTTGATTCTTCTATGATAAAAAGATATCCATTTTTTATATGGATTATGTTATGATGGAATGATGTTTAAGAATCTTATTCTATTACATGAGTTATGCTATGATATATGATTTATGATTTTGTGGCACACGAAAGAATGATTTCATTATGAGATGGTTGGGACCTATATCTCCCTCCAATTTATTGGGTAAAGATTTATATCTCATGAGATAGACATGGCTGGAATGGTATGTTAATCCGGTTCAGTGTTACAGGACTGAAACGAGAGTGAAATCGATTCAGAAAGGGACTTTGTCCACTAAGATAGTCTTAGAAGAAATGCCTTGGCTACTTTGGAAATCATAACAAGTGTTGAATGGTTTCCACAATTACATGTTTTATTCCCATGCTATTTTATCATGATTTATGTTCCCTTATGATATATTCCTTACGTACTTCCAAGATTCTTGTCTTTGCTAAAGATTTTGATGTTTAGATTTTATGTTCAAGTTTTTGTATTCAAATGTTTATGGATTGTATTATGTTATCTATGTTTACCCTTACTAGGAATTTGAGCTCACCCCTTTTATGTTTTCTTTTCCCCAGGATATAAAGAAATCTTGTGGGTAAGAAAAAAAGGGGAAGATCTTAATGGGATATGTTGAAGATCTTTCACCACGATTAGAAGATTATATTCCGAGTTTCCAAAGACACTAAACTGTTACGGTCCTTCTCTGTGTGTTTTTGTTATGTACTAAGTATTCCACAAAAGTAATGTAATTTCTATGTATGTCAATCTTAGGGTCTTTACAAATATTGTAATATTAATGGGAGAATAATGTCATTAAAATGGGTTTTGAAAATATTTATGTCATTTTAACCATAAGATAAATATTTTGTCCCATAATCAGTTTAATTTCACCTTAACCATTTTAATTAAATTTAATTACTTTCACTATTTTTTTTGGTAAAAAACTAAGTTGAAATTATTATACACTATAAATTATTATTATTCAAAAAATTTAATACATTTTCTATTTTCTAAACATATATGTTCAGAAATTAATTAAAAACTAATCTGGAAGACTATATGACAAAGCATGTTTTTAATGTAAAAACATCCAAACATTTTCTATGTTTTTATGACTAATTTCAAATTGAAATTAGTTCCAATGACTTAAATTAGATTAATTGATAAAAATATTATCCAATTAAACTTTTAAACCAATTTAAAATATATTTTAATGGTATAAAAAAATTAGATAAAAAGGTAGTTTCGAATTAAAATTCTATATTTTCACTATTCATTCAAAAGTAATATATCTCAGAAAAATGCCAAACAATTAGCCCTAATATAATTTAAAAATTTTAAATTGAAAAAATAATTTTATTTTAAAAAATAAAATTTTTAAATTTTTTAAAAATTAGCTTAATTTCTTTTCACAAAAGGACATGAAAATAAGTTTATTTGAGAAATAGTATTTTTAGGCATATAAGGACATGAACAAACATTATATCCTTCATTTTAAATATGTTTTTTTATATAAAAAATTATAAAAAATATTTTAAAATTACTTATTACATTTTATATTACTAATTTTAACATCTAGGTTATAATTATCTCATTTAAATAATTATAAGAAAAAAATATGTTTCGTAGAAAACCAGTGGTGCATGTAACATATGCCAAGTTAGTGTTTCATGTAATATATTCCAAGTTTGTGTTTCATGTAACATACTCCAAGTCATTTTTACATGTAACATATTTTAGTCCAGTTACATGTTTAAGGGATGTTTTAATTAGTGTAATTTAAGATATCAATTATAATTTATTCGAGAAACAAAAACCATAAACACTTGAGGTGTTCAATTATACCCCATTAAAATTAATTTCTTCCTCGAAATTTGTCATTTAGGTAAAAATGAGGATAATTATTCTTCATAATAACCTAATGTCCCCACATAGCCTCCTCTAACATTTTATTTTTGTAAAAACATTGATAAGGTGTGTGGTATTGTTTCGTATAACTTTCTCAGTATGATTCGGAATTTCAACTGGTTGTTCATCATAAGAAAGATCATGCTCTAGCAGTATGACCTCTATGTTTTGTACATGTGAAGGGTTTGGTATTAACTTATTTAGGGGAGATTCATTGAACACGTCATGGACTTGAGAAATATTTGAAGGAAGTTCAAAGTGATAGGCTATCGTCCTGATATGATCAAGAATCTAAAAGTGATTGATATACCCAGGGATTAGTTTCCATTTCATTCTAAACCTCATAAACATGTTCTAGAAATATATCCATATAAATACCTTCTTTCTAACTTCTAATTATAGAACACATCATTAGTTATCGACATAACCTTTCTGCTGACTTGGAGATAGCTTTATATGCTACTGAATGACTCTAACCTTCTCTTCCCTTTATCTAGTAGTATTATGTCCCAATATCTTTCTTTCTCTAACCTCATCTCACCATGTTGGAGCTATACATTTATTCCCATGTAAGGATTTATAAGGTGCCATATTAATTCATGAGTGAAAGATATTGTTTTAAAAATACTTAACTAGAGGAAGGTTTTGATCCAAACCACCTTTGAGGGGTTAGGTATGTACTTATTTAAGAGATATACATGGAACACATCATAGACTTGAGAGATATTTTAAGGAAGTTCCAAATGATAGGCTATCATCCCTATATGACCAAGAATCTCAAAGTGATCGATATAAATAGGGATTAGTTTCAATTTATTTCCAAACTTAATATCCCTCTTATAGGGAGAAATCTTTAGAAATATATTCTTTCAAACTTCAAATTACAAATCACACCACCTGTTATTAGTATAAAATTTCTTCCAACTATGAGAAACCTTGATATGATACTAAATGTCCCTAACATTTTCTACCATTTCTTCAGTGATATTTGGTCCCGATATCTTTCTTTCTCTATCCTCATCTCACCACATTGGAGCTCTAAATTTATTCCCATAGAGGTATTCATAAGGTTACTTCTAAATTCTGAAGTGAAACCTATTACTATAAAAAAAAACTCAATTATAGGGTGGTGTTGATACCAACCACCTTTTAAATATAGAGAACAAGATCTCAACATATCCTCTTAGGATTGAATAGTTCTTATAGACTTACTATTTGTATGAGGATGATTAGTAGTGATGAAAATCAAGTCCGTATGAATTGATTATTAAATACTTCTCTAGAACAAACTGGTAAACCTGAAATACCGTTTTTATACAATGGAATGTGGTACTTCATGAATATTTACCACTTCCTTAATTTTTTTTCCAATAAAGATAATCTAGAGAGACGTCTTATATGATAAAGATGAAGTGTTCTCAATTTTTAAAGTGATAAACTACCACCCATATATCATTAACCCATTTAGAGGTTTTGGGAAGTCTAATTACAAAATCCATTGTGGTGTTCTCCTATATCTATTCTTGTTTGGGTAATGGATGCATCATCCCCATTGACTTTTGTCTTTCAGCCCTAACTCTTAGGCATACCAAGTACTGATATAAAAAATATATGATATATCTATTTCTTCCATCCCACCTAAAGTATTATTTGATGCCCCTTTACATCTTCATACTTACAGGATTAATTTGATAATGAAGAACTATAAACTTCCTCTAAGAGATCCTTCTTCATATATGGTATAAAAGGGACACAAACATGGTTCCTAAAACTTTTAATTCCATCCTAATCAAGGTTATACTCAAGAAGCTTTCTGAAATTCTCTTGTATCTCTATATGTTCCTTTTATGCCTCCTTAATCTTCACTTGGATAATGGGTTAAAAATTCATCTGAGAAGGAAATGATTTTCACCCTTCCTTCACGATTTATACATCTATACTTTTAAAATCCATAAATATTAGATATTTTTTGATCTTTATCATGGATAAGATAGAATGATACTTTTGACTCAAAGCATTAACCACATTGTTCACGTTCCCAGGGTGGTAATGTATTAATTTTTCATAAACTGGTATCAACTCTAACCACTTTCTCTAATGAATGTTCAAATCCTTATATGGGAATATATGTTCCAAAATTTTAGAATCAGTATATATATAATAATTTTCTTCCATAAAAATAATTCCTCCATATCTTTAATGAAAAAATTACCGCTAATAACTCCAAATCACGGGTTAGTTAATTTTGTTCATGAATCTTTGACTATCATAAGGAATAAGCGATAACCATGTTATTATGTATATTATCACACCCCAATTCTCTATTAGATGCATCACTAGACATTAAAAACCCTTATCCACTATAGGGTAATGTAAAAAAAAGTGCGCTAACAAAACTTCTTTTCAGTTCCTTGATATTTTCCTCACATTCAGCTTTCCAGGGGAAATTTTTATGATTACGAGTTTACATAGTCACATGATTATAAAATCATGAGAAATTATCCAAAAAACATAAATAATATCTAGATAAACCAAGAATTTTATAGATCTCAGTCACTATGGTTGGTCTAGGCTAGAATTCAATAGCCTCTATATTTGATGGATCTACTAATATACCTTCTCTTGAGATTGTGTGACCCAAAAATGAAACCTGTTACAGCCAAAATGAACACTTTATAAATTTTTTATATAGTTTCTTCTTACTTAGGGTCTTTAGTAAAATTCCCACGTGATCTTCATGATATTACTTTCTCTTTTAATAGATAATAATATCATCCATAAAGACCACCAAAAACTAGTCAAGGTGATATCTAAAAACTATAATCATAGAATCCATGATGATAATGGGGGAATTAGTAAGACCAAAATGAATTACTATATATTCGTAATGTGTGTACCATATATGGAATGCCACCTTGGGTATGTCCTCCTTCTTTACCCTCAATTGAAGATATCCAAAATGAAGGTCAATCTTGGAAAATTATTGAGTTATGTGTAGTTGATCAAACTAGTCATTAATATGGGGGAGGTGATACTTTTTATTGAACATGATCTTGTTCAACTCCCAACAATCGATGCAGAGCCGCATTGATCCATCTTCATTTTTCACAAAAAGAGAAGGTATACCCCAATGTGACAAACATGGTCAAATGATTCCATTATCATGTTTTTCTAGGAGTTTCTACTTCAATTTTTGTAACTCAATCGGGACCATTAAATTTAGAGTCTTTAAAATTGCTGTTGAACTACGTATGATTTCTATTGTGAACTCAACTACTCATTTTTGTGGAAGTATATAGAAATATTTCATAAAGACATCCAAAATTTCTCAAACAATAGGAAAATCATTGATGCCAATTTTCTCTCGAACCATTTGAGATAAACAACCCTTATTAATGGGAATTAAGACCCATACACTGGATATAATCTCCATTGGAAGTTCATGATAATTGGTACATTGACGGATGATCATAAGAGGGTTCTAAATATAAAATGTATCTTCCATTCCTTGACAATTGATGCAATATTTATGTAGTGAAATCCAATCCATGCCTAAGATTGAATTAAATTCATCAAAAGGAAGAGTGATAAGATTTTCTGGAAGAATATTTCCATTAACATCAACTAAAGTGGAAGCATATACTTGTGATACAATCATCTTACCATTTGGATTTTTCAATAATAATTAAATATATAATCATTTAAGTGGTATCTTATCACTTTTATAAAGTCATTTAGATTAGAAATAATGTCTAGATCCAGAATCAAAATAAGCCATTCGTAGTTCTAGAGTTGATGTTAAGTGTACCTTTCACAACATCGTTATCATACCCCTCTTTAGAAATAGAGATTTCATGATATTTCACCTTATCCCTTGTCTTAAGTGGTTTCTAACATCATTCATCATCACTAACCCTTGAGTTTTGGAAGTGTTTAGCATAATTCCCATTCTTCTTACACTTGTTTCACTGAATCATGAGAGGTTTATTCTATGCCTCTTTTTCTCCATTCACACCATTAATTAACTTCCTCCCATAACATTCTAAATCAAATGCATGAAGTCATTACATTCCAAACATGAAAAATTTATTAGACCCCTTAAATAAATTTCCTCCATTCTTCTTCACACACTTAGAGAATAAATAAAAGCTTATCTTATTCTATCTATGTTTTTTATATTTTCCTTTAAACTCCATATTCAATTTCTTGTCAAAACCATGAGATTGATATGTGACTCCAACCTCTATTTAAACCTTTAATGAAAAATGAAAAATCTCTTCATTGGTACTAAAGTATCTTATGACCAATTCCCTTAAGAGACTTGAATTTAAGCCATTGAAGAATATATCAAATTTACATTCAATTTGGATGATAATTCCTAAAGCGTACCTCACATGTCTTGTGAAAATTTCATCATTATTACCAACAAATTCATTATCCATTTTTATCAACTCGAGGAACTATTTCTCTATCTTCGTATAATGAATACGAGGAATGTAGTTATTGAAAAATAATATCTTGAAATATTCCCAATCCATGGATTCAATCTCATATAGTTACCTCATTTTCTTGATTAGCATCCACTACTGGTCTGCCTCTCCTTCTAACCGATTAAGATCACGAATGAATTTATCATTTCCAAATATTAGATAATGAAGAAAATATTTTATGTTATACTGATCCATTTTTCAGCAAAAAAATGGATCAGAATACCCACTTAAAGAAGTAATATGTTTCCTTATGATGGAATGAATATGAATTTTGTTCCCTCCTTTTATTATTTGTAATTCCACCATTATTCACGTATTGAGAGATTTGGGTGTGCATAGGAATGAGATTTTACATTCCGGCTCACATATCATTTGGTCTCTCAAGAGGAAAAATCATTTCATTGTCTATTTAAATTACCATTAACTTGGTTCATTTGGGTTCTAGATATTAACTAAAACCAAAATCATAGTGTAATAAATAATTATCATAATTAGGAACCACATAATCATGAGATGTCACTTATAGGATGTCTAACATATGAAAACTTATTTAATTTTTGAAAACAACGGCTTATCATATATTATTTATTGAAAAAAAATATTAAAATCCTTCATGATAGTTCATGAAGAGTTTGTGAATTTCCAAGTCATATCACCTGGGAGTGTCAAACCCGGTGTACCAAAAGGCTAGTTGTCATGTATTGGGTTACATTGAGTTTTAACTAACACACATTGATTACATTATTAGTCCTAGGTAAATCTATACTAGATCCACATAAAATTTTTGTATCCAAGTAAAGATATATTTCAAGGAAACCACATACTCTATATAATACCAATATTCTACCACATTTTCATATACTTTTTCATATACTTTTTCATATCCTTATACTTATACTTAGACATGTAATTAGGGTTCTCACTATGGTTATCTCATCCATTACTCCAAATTTTAACTAAACATTTTATCTAATACAAACTATAGAAACCCTATATTTTTATTCACTAACATTATATAAATTTTTTATAATACATAAAAAATTATAAAAATAGGCTCCAAAACACCATATTATTCTAATCCCTTTGGAAACATGGAAACATAAACACTATTACATAAGTGAATTGCATTATCTCACACTAGGATCTTCATGACTAGAAACCTTATTAGACACATAATACTTAATACATATCTTCATAAACTGAAAAAGGAAACATAAAAATGGGTGAACTCATATGATCAGTAAGGGTAAACAAGGGATACATGTAAGTATAAACATGAGCATAGGTGTATAAGGAAGTGATCACAAAATTTTAATATCATACCCTTAATATCATAAGATTATAAAAATGAATCATGTAATAAATATTAGCAGTTCATATGACATGAATTATAAGGAAATAAATAACATAATCCACGAACACATAAAATATTTTTAAGACACAGAATTGTTTTAGGCACATAAGAATATAAAAATGATCTTTGTAGTAGCTAAGGAATCAATTCCAAGGCCATATTAGTAGTATGGGTTCACTCCCCATACAATCATGGTAGTCATGGTACACTCCCATTGACATCTTAGTAGTATGAGTTCACTCCCTATACCATCTGGGTAGTCACGGTTCACTCCCATGTCTATCTTAGATTCAAGGTTCACTAATAATACCATCTTAGTATATTTAATGAGATATAATTCTTTACCCAATGAATTGGTGTGGGATATACATCCCACCCATATAATAATGGAATCGTTCAAACATGTTCGAAAAAATCATAAAAAACATATTATAACCCATAAAATGAAATGGGTATCATAAATATGTAATCATATCATAACCAATAGAAAAAGATACAGGTTTCATAATCATTTCAGCAAAAGAATAATCCGTGAAAAGAAGAGGTTTTCAATGGAAGAGGTTGATCCCTTCCACCTTTTAAATACTCATGTGAAATATATCTTTGTAAAATAATTCCACCAATGGAATAGGTTTACCCCTTAAACATTTTAAATCAATAGATAAATATCTCAACATTTATTCTAGAGATCGAATGGTCCTCTTATACTAACCATCTATCTGAAGATGACATACACTATTAAATCAAAAATCTATATCCATATCCTAATAAATACTTATCTAGAAATTCAAGGTAAACCAAATATTATGATTGACTAAAATTAATGGTGGTACACCATACAATTTCAAAAATTCATTAACGTATATCCATGTTTTTTGATCAAAAGATAATTAATTTCTAAAAGAAATATCATATTTTGACTTCATAAGGTGAAAATCGTCAACCATAATAGTATTATAAACATTATATTTCATGGGGAGTCCTCTAAAAAATTCCATGGTGATTTTTTCAAATTTTTATTTCTATATGGATAATGGTTGTATCATCCCATTAGGCATATAACTATATGAATTAACATTATTACATACAAGGAATTATGTTACACCCTCTCTAATATCTATTTTCATATTTTCCATCCAGAAATACACTTTTAGATGTTTATATATCTTCATTCATCTGACATGAATAGAGAATGATTAACTATGTGAATCATCCAATAACCCCTTCTTCAATTTTTGTATTGATGGATAATATAATCAATTTTTGAACATTATCCTTATATCATAATAATGATTGATATTAGTAATATTTATCACATTCTTCTATATTTATACATCCTTTAACTATTCTTTAATAATACTTTAATTGATTTATTGTTGAGAATTAATATGATAAATATTTTATTTCATCCCTTTCCTCATGATTTCAAGATCCATATTCTACAAATCCATAAAATCCAGATCTCTTTCAATCCCCATCATGGAAAAACATACATGGCCTTTCTGACTCGAAGCATCAACCATATTGGTTTCCTTACCAATGTAGAAATGTATTGGGTAGTCATCATATTTGATCAAGTCTATCAATATTATCTTATTCATATTCAACTAATTATATGTGATTATATTATTCACCCTTTCACAGTTATTACATATAACACACATTTCACGATATAGATAATTCCTTGAATTTTTTAATGCATGAATTACTGATTCCAACTAAAAATCAAGAGTTGGGTATTTTTTTTTCATGAATTTTAAACTAGTGAAAGACATAAAATTTCAGCATATAATTCTTCCTATGGATATATCCTAGTCACTTATTTGTGAATCATTGTAGATTTCAAATCATTCTACACTATAGGGTAATATAATTTGAGGTTCACTAACCAAAATTCTTTTCAGATCTTTGATATTTTCCTCACATTAATCTTTCTAAATGAACTTGGATCCCTTCTATACGAGCTTTGTTACTGGATTTGATAACCATTTAACTTTCTCACACATATTCAAAAGTATCATGCCAACTCAAGAAAACTTCAGATATCAATCATCATAGATTTTCTAAGCCATTCTACAATAAATCCATGTTTGAAGAATCCATTATTATACTCTTACATGAAATTATTTTACCAAATAATGAGAATTTATTTATATATAATTCACACTTCGCGAATTTTCAATATAAATTATCATTAATTGTGGTCTTTGGAACAATCCTCAAATATCCTTCATTCTCTTCTTTTCTTTTCGAATATATATTAATATTTTTTGTAAAGACTACTACAAATTGATCATGGTCACCTTCGAAGAATCTATTCATTTAATTCATTAATATTAAAGAAGAATTAGTATGTATAAAATCAATTAATATATATTAGGAATGACCATATCAAGTATATAAGGCTTCCTTAGGTATATCATCCTTTTGACCATCAATTAGTGAAATATAGAATATAGGTTAATCTTATAATTATATTTATCTCCCTACAGTTAACTAATCAAATAATCAATACACAACAAATAATACCCTTTAATGATGGTTATATTGTAAAGTTCTCAATAATCAATGAAAAGATGCATTGATCTATCTTTTTTCATGAAAAAAAGAAGATTTTCACCCCATGGTGATGCACTAGGATATATGAATTCTTTATCCAGATTCTTCCAGATTTTCTTCTTTAATTCCTAAAACTCTATAAGGATAATTCTATATTGATGCTTTAAAATATGTATATCATTATGTATGAGTTCTATTGCAATTTTAATATTATGATTTGGGGAAAGACTAGGGATGTCTTCAGCAAATACATTATGATAATCCTGATAAATAGTCATATCTTCAATGTTGATTTTCTCTTTAACCATTTGATACAAATATCCCTCATGAATTGGTAGTAATACCCATATAATGAAAGTAACTTCAATTTGAGGTTTATATTAATACTCTCATCGAAATACAATCATGGGTTTATTTGGAATATCAAACTAGACATACCTTTATTGAAAATTAATATAAGATACAAATAGAGAGAACCTATCCATCTCTAAAATGACATTAAATTCAACAAGAGGGGAATCATAGGATTTTATGAAATCTTATTCCCACTCACTTTTGTTAGAGGGGAGTAATAAACATGATATCTGATCATTTTACCATTAGAAGTTTTTACCACAATCTCAATATCTAATTATTGAGTTTGTAATGTGATAACCTTATGAAATTAATTTTACATTAAATAGTGGCTATATCTAGAATCAGATAAGACATTAGATGTTCAAGAGTGAATAATAAGCATACAATTCACCACATAATTCTTGTAACCCCCATCAACAATCGTGATAACATGATATTTCTCTTGGTCTTTCGACTTAAGATATTGATCATGCTTATTTTCCTCATTAAACCATGGATTAGATAATTAAAATTTATAATTTAAAACTTTTTGATTCAAGATCACTATAATTTTTTTGGTGTATTTAGTTGATCTTTCCCTATGTTAATTTCATTTTCTCCCCCCATCAAATTACTTCAACATTATTTTTCTCAATATTCATTCCTATTATATATGAATCATATTATCTATCATTTTATTCCATTACCTGTGTTATATTTTGAACAATTTATCATGATAGAGGTGGAATATTATTCTTCCCTACAAGTGAATTACCACTATAACATTCATAAAACACCATCTACCTTTTATTATCACAAAACCAGGAGGGTTTCCATATTCCATTTCCACATTTAGTTCACATCAAATGATTTCTTTATAAATTCCAATGTCGCATAAGGATTATTCATTTAAAATAATTGGTTACAAAATACTAAATAATTGATTAATCAATATTTAGGGGGTGATGATAGAATAAGAAGAATACCTTTCAGGTCTTGTAAAGAGTTATTCATAAGAACTTATGGATTCATCAAACTTTTAATTTAACTCTAGAAATCCCATAAATATTTTTGTATAAAGTTTATAGGTAATGTAATTTTTGAGTAATACCCTTTTTAAATCCTCCCATTATATATATTTTACATATTTTGGAAAACATATTATTCGTGATAAGAGTCTACCAATAATCTGATTCTCCTTCTAAGCGATATACTTATAAGAAAACTTTATGAGGGTTTGAACACTATACAACATAATTTTTTTAAATAACATTAAAACATTGTTAAGAAACTATTGTATTAGATGTCCCAAAGGAAAATGGTGGAAATTGTAAAATAAATGAGTTAAATGAATGTCACTCCCTCTCTTGTGAATTTGGAAGATCAACATTGTTTACAGTACTACCCATAGCTTGTGAAAGTTGAGTTTGAATAATCACAATATATTGTATAATAGCTCCATATACATTTGGTTTCTCATGAGTACATTAATTTCATTGGGCATTACAGTGGTTTATCACACAATCCCTTATAGTTACAAAAATTTAATAAAACCAAAAACATAGTGTAATTATTAAGTTATAATAATCAAAGTGAATAGTAATATATTTTAGAAAATCATCTCTAAGATGTCCTATATTTTGAAACCTTCTTATCAACCATTAAAACTAGAATATTAGACTATTTTATCCACAATTATTATCTATTCAATTAATTTATAATGGTTTATAAATAAAATTTAAAATTAAATAAAGTATATCCCATAGCAGTGTCGAGAAAGGTTTGTAGTCTAATCCCATTAATCATGCACCGATGAAGATGGAGTTAATACAAAAAATTCATATTTTATAGTTTTTTCCATAGGTGAATCTATTCCATATATGTATCCACTTGATAATATCCATACATGTACGTTTTTCTATAAAAAATAAAAATCATTACTTTACCAATACTTTAGGAAGTTATCATATTCATATACCTATACCTAGGTGATTCAACAAATTATCCAATAAAAAAACCCAAATAATAACCTAACCATTCTCTAATACCTACTGAGGAGACCCAAACACAACATTAATAGATATTTCATCATTTTTGATGAATATTAAGTACACAACACAATTATATACCCCCTATAACTGTAACAACCCAAGTATTTATATAATAATACCTTTTCATATCTATTAATTTTTATGAATAAGATATTAATTTTATGTTAAATAGGAAACTTTTATCGATATAATACTCAACACGCAACAACCAGTTTCTCTAAAATCTTATGTTGCACACAATTTTGAGTTATACCAAAATATAATACAATAATATTATTATTTTATAAGGTAGTTAGCGCATAGACATTGTATCAATGAGAATGAAAATAACTAACTACATTATGATTGAACATATTTTTTAAATTTCTTCCAGTTTATCCAATAAATTTTTGAGGCTTAAAATAAGAATGAATCCGATTTTAAGCATGTAATACTATAATATTATTTAAAAGGTAGATTTACCACCTTTTGATGGAGAAACCATTTTAAATCTAGTTTTTACACCTTTATATATTTTATTTAACAAAATAAACTTTTTCTTTAGAAGCAGAACATCAAAATTTACTTTGGGTGAAATTTTGTTATTTTTCTGCTAAAGTTAAATTTTTAATGAATTGTAAAAAAATACTAAATTTTAAATCAAAACTACCTTTTAATATAATTAATTTATATATGGTGAAATTTTGGTATTTTTATTCTAAAGTTAATTTTTTAATGAATTGTAAAAATACTACATTTTAACTCAAAACTGCCTTTTAATATAATTAATTTATATAGTTAGATTTAAATTTTAATTTGTTTTAAAGTTTAAGTGGATTATATTATTATATTTTAATCTAATTTTGGTCATTGGAAGTAATTTAACCTTGAAATTGGACATAACCACATGTCAATATTTTGGTAGTTTTTACTTCTTAAAAACACATTTTTGGATTCGACGACATGAATTAATTTTAAATTAATTTCTAAAACATTTATCTTTTTAATTTGAAGAAAAGGATTTCATTTATGGAATTAAAAAATCCACACTTTTTAAATATGTAAATTTATTTTTAGACATTATGAATAGTAACTTCAGAAAATATTTTATTTACCATGGTTATAGGGAAAAACTTGTAAATAAGGGTGAAAAAATAATATTATAATAACATTAAATTACCCTAACACATTTCATAACCCTATTGGATAAGATATTCCAGACCATGGGTATCCTTGGGTCGATTGTAGGACCCCATGGAGCCTCTTGTGTATAAAAATGACATTTACTTTTAATTTAAAGTTAAGGAAAATATAACCTAAACATGTATCTTTTAGTAAAACAATTTTTATATGGGGTTACATAAGTGATCTATTAAACTATAAATATCCATTATAAAGGTAATAATATTTAATACATCATGTTATTTTATTTATAATTTTTAGATATCAAATAAATAATTTTATTTATAACACAATGGTGATGTTGTGATTACCTTAGTAATGGGAGATTTAAATAAATGAGATTATAAATATTAAAATAATTTTTTTCAATATTTTTATGACATCCACAAATTTTAGGCATAATTATTACTTTTAGTATTAGAATTAATTTAGGTTTATCTAATTAATAAATTTGTTATGTATTTTTAAAAGTCATGATATGAATAGTATATATACTCACATTAATGAGTTTTAAAACAAATACTATTTCATTAAATGATATAATAATCATAAAAATATAATATTTTGTAAAATGACTTAGATTATGTTTAAAATGTTATTAACGAACCACTTGAAGTTTTATTGGCATTTTATATTAACTATATTAACCACATAGAATGAATATACAAGAACACATGGTAAGAGTCAAATAAGGTAACTAAGCGTTAAAGCTAAATTAAAAGATAAAATTTGAAACCAATACATGTATAAAAACTATAGGTTGAGAGTATTTATAATAATACTGACATTATCTTATAAATAAATGATTTTTTGACCTTTTGAAATTGAAATTCAATTTATAATAAAATAATATTTCAAGACATTTTTACTGTGCCCTTCCTCTCTCTTATAAAAGGGCATCACCTCAAACCCTTACTCACACCTCTCAAGATCCATTTTACCATCAAACCAATGCCCAAATAATCTCCCAAAATCCACATATTCCTCCTAGATGCATTATCTTAGGCAGAAGGAAATTCAATAAAGCCTTTTGGCTCAAATCAATGGGAGTTACCCATTTTAAGATGTAGCATCTTTTCTAAAGTTCCTTTCCAATATTTTATTTCTTCACTACCTATTATCTTATTATTATTTTTTAAATAAAAAACACTAGTATCCTCAATATATTATGTTTTTATGATAAATATTCGAACTACACTTACAGATAGCTTCGTCTAATGGGTATAGAACATACTATTTCTTTGGACGGTGAACTAATGTCTCACGAAACGATGATTGTTCAATCTTCTCCTACCACCTCTCATGGTGGAAATTATGATATAAATGTAATTATATATGATATATATGATATTTATTTTATCTCTATCATTATTTAATTATCATTTAGAAAAAACCTTTATTCTTTTCTTGTTGTATAAATAGGATAATTTCATTTGAGGAAGTGCAGACTACTGCCCCGTCAAAGTGACATGACTCTTTATGATATACATGGAATGTACAAAGGATAGAATTAATGAAATTTTGTAAAATATATATCATTGATAATATACTGGAATTATAATATATCTATATATCATTATGTTTTCATTCCACTAAATATGAAATAGAAATGAAAGTAGCGTTCATGTGTACGTACAGATCACCGTCTCCATGAACAGTGAATTTCATTTAATATTTCTAAATGTTATGGAATATTATAAATAATATATACTGGAAATATATGATATATATATATTAATAAATAAAATTTTGGATATAATTGTCTTTTGACCACATGGAAAAATTTTAATTATAACAAGATCATTTTCGACTCAAGTACCAATATCGAAAAAACGATCGATATTAACATAGATAATTATATAATTTTTATAAAGTGGTAATAAGTGATATAAAAGGAATAATAAAATATAAAAAGGTTTTAAATAAAGTAGAAATTAACTTAAGTTTATTATTCATGAATATAAATAACAAACGAGTCTAGTCGGACAAGAGATACGAGAACTTCCTAACCCAATTTCAATAATTTGGTTAATATTCTACTTTTAGATTATGTCAAGATATGATTATATAAGAAATAAAATTTTATGATATATATTTTATTTATACATTAATTATGTGTACTTATAGTTAATACATATAATTTATCTATTTTAATTAAAAAATATTCTATGTAATGCGTTTTGTCTGAATTTACATTCCATTGAGATTTATTTATTGTTATGCACCAATTCAATTATATATGTTTTATATACTTCCCTTTGACATATTATAACATTAATATCATTATTTCCATGACGTTATATGTTTTTTTAAGGTTATTACTTAGTTATTTTTATTCTAGTATTTTCTCAAGTTGTGAGGGAATCTTTATCTAAAACATCATTTTAAATATTTTCATGATTTATTCATCTAAATATTTCACTTTAATGTACTCATTTTCAAAAATGGTTGTAAGGATTTATTTATATAGAAAATATTTTTTTAAAATATTAATTCCTCTAAAAGATTCAAATTTTTATGGGGCACTTTGATTAAAAAATATCTTTATTAAATGTTTTAAATTGTTTTGGAAATGGATGGAATATTTAAATATATCGAATTGATGTATTATGATTGATGAGTGAAATGTTGACAATTTTAATATTTTATGTGTTATGATTATGTAATGGTATTTGGAAATTTGATGGGTGGTTATGTGATAAACCAAATATAGGTGGTTCTTTGATAAACCTTGGGTGGGTGAGCCTATGATAACTCTCCAATGCATTGGGTAATGAGAAAGAGGTAAACATTGAGGTTTCTCATAATAGATTTAGAGAATATACCGTGATGGGTATTCCAAACTCTACTCCCAACATAGCTATGAAAGCTATAATGTAAGTATGCTATGGATGACACAAGTTACATTTATTATTTATTATTTCTATGTGTCATTCATAAATATTATGATTTTATGAGGTATGCCAATGAGCATATGTTTTATGATTGAAAAGTATGATCTCATTGATTTGTATGTATTGGTGGGATAATGTTTTATTTCCTTATTTTATAACCTTAACAAAGACTTTTATGCTCATCCCATGTTTTTTAAATTTTTTACATAGGGTATAAGGAAGAGTAAAAAAAAGAACAATTCAATAAGATTTATATCAAGAAAATAATTCTTATTTTCTTTCATGTTTTTTTTATAAAAAAAAGATACAGAGTAGAAGTGTCTACATGTAACATTCCAGTTGATATGTATAAGTTATGACCTAATTATTTAAATCTCTAAAACCAAAATGATCCTCAATGTGAATTATTAAAAAAATTCAGGATTATGAAATGTTTAAGGCTGGGGCCTTGCAGTTGGTATTTGAGGTCAGTTTAGATAACATTAGAGGTTAGGGTGTTATTTAAGCATATGTGACATAAAATTAATGGTTATAATATTAGAAATAATTATAGTTATTTTAGGTAAATTTAATGAGTTTAAGATAACATGAATAAGTATATATTAGAGTTTACCCTCATCATAAGATTGTATATGATTATTTTACTGTTATACACACACTAACCTTTTTGGTTTTAGTAAATGGATAGATCTTGCAGGCACCAAAGTAAAAATGGATGGGAAGGACACTGTGATGGTTTTCTGAATGAGAACCTGAATGAAATGGGAGCTGGAATGAGAGCTCTTGTTGTTATTATTAACCCACTATCTAGATTCATGATGGAAAAGTTGAACCTTGGTGTTTTTTCTAAGGAATCATATATTCCATAAATGAATCCCAATGGATGTTCGGTAATAATCATAAAGATAAGTAAATTAAAAATCCTAGGTGTCAAGGATGTGGAAAGAAACACCTAGGAAAACACTTCAAAGGGATGAAAAGATGTTTCAAATATGGTCATGATGGTAATAAATTAATAGCCTTCCTTGAAAAAATGAAGCGTCTAGTAGACTCTAGAAAAGGGAAAGAATTTCTTTCTGGGGGTTCAATTTGAATGTTTTAAATGTAGGGTGCATGATCATTACACAAATAGATATCATATGAAGAATGTTTAGGAATGATATTAGAAGGACTATACAAATATATGTTTACCAATTCCTAATTCCATTCCAATTGAGGTGAGGAAACTGGGAATGACCTATGAAAGGTATGAATTATTTCTTAGCTGATGTTTTGAAATTACAAAAATCATAGGAAATTTTGCATGCTTTTTTTGTAGGAATTATGTATAAAATAATAAGATGAAAAAACATGGATAAAAGATCATAAAGAATGTTCGATGATTAAGATGTCTAGAAATTGAAGAGTCATATTGGATCTATGGATGATGAAAGTTTAAATGTATTAATAATAGCATTACTTTGGAATAATTTTTATTGTATGGGTAACCTTGATGTTTTATATGTGAGAATTTTATTCAAGGAATAATTTTCTTTTGTTGTGTGGACATAATGGATAACATTAGGGTTTAATGTGATCTTTTTTTGAGGAAATTGTGAGTTATTAGATTTTGGGATGAAAAATGTGAGGTATAAAATAACCTTTGAGGTTAAAACATGTTATGGATATTTTTATGGATTTTATCTCATTTTTTTAATGTTATTATACTTATAATATTTTTGAAAAAGGAGAAAACGCATGCCATGTGACAACCCATCCCATCAGACAAAGCTGTAAGAATTGAACCCATAACCAATGTGTGACTAGGTTTTATTGCCTACAACTGGACTATGTGAAGCCCCTGGTAAGTATGACTAATTATTTTAGTTAAATTATTTTATAGATCAAGAATAAGTAGATTTTGGGAACTTATTTTTTATTAAATGGATATCCTTAGTATAAGAAAATTATTTGGTGATTAAGTGATAAAGGTTATTTTGGAAAATGTTCTCTCCATTAGAGAACACTATATGCCTAAGGAATATAGAATACCATGGGATTTCATTTGTGGAGTAATGTTTTAAATTTTATTTTGGAAGAATCTATGTATTTATTATGAACATATGATGATTTCTATTATTAATATAAATAATTAACCTATCATTGATAATATGTGATTAGGTTAATTACACTTCAGTATGAGACTTTAAGATTATCCTATGTTATTTCGGATAAATGTTAAGATTTACTATGGAATAATATGGGATTAATTTTTTCTATGTTTTGGGTTTCAATATTAGTTTGGTTTATATTGAAGAATTTAAAGGAGAATTGTGTATTTAATGGTGTTTGTTGAGCTTTGGGTATTGTTTGTTAAATTTTGGATATTAATAGTAGAATTTATTTTTATAAAAGATTATCCTTTTGGGGATTTTCTGACCTAGTACTAACGATTTTGATTTTGGTTAATGTCTAATGACTCGATAAATATATGGTTCATCTTTTCTAGATCGTGTTATTATCTATAAGTTGATTCTAGTGCTTCTGGTGTTCCCAAGTCATCTTTAATACTCATCATATATAGAAAAGATGATATTTTGGTAGAAACTTATTAAAGGATTAAAATCCACTCGAAAAGTAATTATATTTCCTTATGTTTTTAGTAAATATCATAAAAAAATTCACAAGATTTATGAAAGGGAACTTAAGAAAAAAATATTTTCCGTTTAATTTTCTTACTAGGGAATCAAAGACCATTTAACACATATCAAGATTATGCTTTTTTGGTGGTTAACATTCTCTTAATCATGTTTTCCATCACTCTCCATCAGAAATTGATGGTTAGTTTCTCTTTCATATACATGTTTTCCTACATGGAATCCTAGTATGGGTTATATTAGGTGAACATTGTATCTCTCTTTATTTATATTAATGTGATTGTTTTATTGACTCGTCTTCTGATGTGGGACTTTTAGTGATGTTTCCAAGACCAATTTTAAAATTGTGAGGATGAAATTTCGAAAAGGGGGAAGGATGTAACAACCCAGGTAATTATAGAATAATAACTTTTAATATATATGACTATCTATGAATAATATATTAATTTTACGTTAAATAGGGAGCTTTTTTTGATAGCGTACTCAACATGCAACAATAAGTTTCTTTGAAATATTAATTTTCTCACAACATTGAGTTATACTAAATAATAATAATATAATAATATTATTTTAAATGGTAGTTAACACATAGACATTGTATTGATGGGAATGAAAATAACTAACTAAATTAATATTACACATGTTTATTAAATTTATTTACATTTATCCAATAAATTTTAGAGGCTTAAAATAATAATGAATTTGATTTTAAGCATGAAATACTCTTATATTCTTTAAAAGGTCAATTTACCCCCATTTAATGGAAAAACCTTTTTAAATATAGTTTTTGACACCTTTAAATTTTTTATATGACAAAATAAACTTCTTCTATAGAATAATAACATCAAAATTTACTTTGGATGAAATTCTGGTATTTTTCTGCTAAATTTCATTTTTTAATGAATAGTGTAAAATACTGCATTTTAATTCAGAACTAACTTTTAATATAATATATTTATATGGTTAAATTATAATTTTCTTTGGTTCTAAAGTATAATTGGATTATATTTTTATATTTTAATCAAATTTTGGTCATTGGAATTAATTTAACCTTGAAATTGTACATATACACATGTCAATCTTTTGGTAGTTTTTACTTCTTAAAACACGCTTTTTGGTTTTGAGAATGGAAATTAATTTTAAATTAAATTTTAAAACTTATGTGTTTTTAACTTGGAAAAAATGGATTTCATATATGTAATAAGGAGTTCCAAATTGTATAAATAGGTAAATTTTATTTTTAGACATTATGAATTGTAACTATAGTAAATATTTTATTTACCATGGTTAAAGGGTAAATCTAGTAAAGGTTAAAAAGTAATATTATAATAATATTAAATTTCCCTAAAACATGTACTAAACCTATTATATGTTATTTTTATGAAAATGGGCATCATTGGGTCAATTTTAGGACCCCATGGAGCCAGTTGTGTGTTAAAATGACATTTAAATACTTTTAATTTAAAGTTAAGGAAAATATAAACTAAACATATATATTTTACTAAATAAATTTTTATATAGGGTTATATGAGTTATATCTTTGACTATAAATAGTAATTATAAAGCTAAGAATATTTCCTACATTATGGTATTTTATTTATAATTTTTAGACATTAAATAAATAAATTTATTTATGGCACAATGGTGATGTAGTGATTACCTTATTAATGAAAGATTTAAATGAATGAGATTATAAATATTAAAATAATTTTTTTAAACTTTTTATTCCATAAAAAAATTTTAGGGATAATTTTTACATGTTATATTTTAGTTAATGAATGTTTTTTGAACTAATAAAGTTTTTATGGATTTTTTAAAAGTCATGATGTGAATAGTATATAAATTGACATAAATGAGTTTTTAAAACAAATAATATTTTATTAAATGATATAGTAATCCTAAAAATCTAATATTAGACCAAATGACATAGATAAGGTTGAAAATTTAATTAATGAACCACTTGAGGATCTATTTGAATTTTATAGTAACTATATTTCCCGTATAGTTTGAATATACAAGAAGACATGATAAGAGTCAAATAAGATAACTAAGGGTTAAAGATAAATTAAGGGTTAAATTGGTAACCAAAAATTGTATAAAAACTATTGGTTGAAAGTATTCAGAACAATAATCACATTATATTCGAAATAAATGAGTTGAGGACCTTTTGAAATAGAAATTATGTTTATAATTAAATAATATTTCAAGGCATTCCTAAAGTTCCCCTTTCCATCTCATAAAAGGGAATCACATATAACCCTTACTCACACCTCTCCGGACCCCTTGGATCATCCAAAATCTTCCCCAAAAATCTCAAAAAATCTCTCTCTTACTCATAATATAATTACCTTAGGAATAAGGTAATTTAAGAACTCCTTTTAGCTCAATGAAATGGGAGTTACCTGCTTTAAGAGGTAGTGTCTTCTCTAAAGTTCATTTCCAATATTATACTTCTTCACTCACTATTTTATTCTTTTTCTTTGTTTACATAACAAAAACAGTATCCTAAATATAATTGGATGTTTTTATGAGAATTATTCTTACTACACTTACACAAACTTCCATATCATGGGTATATAACATACTGTTTCTGAGGA
Organism: Viscum album; assembly: GCA_963277665.1. Taxonomy (NCBI): domain Eukaryota; kingdom Viridiplantae; phylum Streptophyta; class Magnoliopsida; order Santalales; family Viscaceae; genus Viscum; species Viscum album. Next base: position 2,016,352,952 of record OY728147.1, on the reverse strand, counting down.
CGACGAACTACTGCCTCACAAAACGATGATTGTTCAATCTTCTCCTACCACCTCTCATGATGGCCATTATGATTGAAATATAATTATATATGATCTATATGTTATTAATTTTTTCTCTACGATTCTGTAATTTTTATTTAGAACATACCTTTATGCTTTTCATGTTGTATAAATACGATAATTTCATTTTAGAAAGTGCGGACTACCACACTATCAAAGTGATTTGACTCATTCATGCTATACATGGAACATATAAAGGATGAAATTAATGAAATTATGTAACTTATATAATATATATATTATAATGGAATTATAATATACCTATTTATCATTATGTTTTCATTTCATTAAATATGAAATAGAAATGAAAGTAGCGTTCAAGCATATGTATGGCTTACCGTCTCCATGAACGGTGAACTTCATTTCTCATCTGCAAATGTTTTGGAATATTATAAATAAATAAATAAATATATAATGGATATATATACATACACACATAACATTATAGAGGTAATGGAATTTTTACCACATGGAAAAATTGTAATTATAACAAGATCATTTTCAACTCAATTACCCAATATCGAAATAACGATCGATATTAAATTAAATAATTTTGTAATTTTTATAATATGATATTAAGTGATATAAAAGTAATAATAAAATTGAAAAATATTCTGAATAAAATTGAAATTAACTTATTTTTATTATTCGAGAGACTAAAAAATGAACTAGTCAAGTCGAACACGAGGTAAAAGAACTCAATCTAATTTCCATTCTTGGGGTTAATCTTCTACTTTATGAATATGTCATGCTATGATTACATAAGAAATAAATTTTTATGTACTATATTGTATATATACATTAATTATGTTTAACTATAGTGAATAAACACAATTGATCTATTTTATTTATAAAATAATCTTTGTAAGAGATTTCATCTCAATTTACATTCCATTGAGATTTATTTTTTATTATGCACCAATTCACTTTTATATGGTGTATATACATTATTTTTATATATTATATAATGAATTTCCTTATTGTCATGATATTGTATGTTTTTAAGGTTATTCTATAGTTCTTTTTATTAAATTATTTTCTGAAGAGGTGAGGGAGTCTATATCTAAAACATCATTTTAAATGTTTTCATGATTTCTTCTTCTACATATTTCTCATTAATATCCACATTTTTAAAATGGTTTTAAGGATTTATATATATGGACATTAATGTTTTAAAATATTAATTACTTTAAAAGATTCAATGTGGTATAGGGCACTTTGATTCAAAAATATATTTATTAAATGTTTTAAATGGTTGTGGAAATGGATGGAATATTTAAATATCTTGAATTGATTTATTATGAAAGACGAGTGAAATGTTAAAAATTTAAATATTTAATGTGTTATGATTATGTAATGGTACTTGGACATTTGATTGGTGGTTACATGATAAACTAAATACAAGTTGTTCTGTGATAAACCTAGGGCGGGTGAGCCCGAGATAGCTCTCAATGCATTGGGTAATGAGACGTAGGTAAACGTTAATGTTTCTCCTAAGAGATTTTGGGAATATATCATGATGTATATTCAAAATGTAACTACCTATATATCTATGAAATCTAAAATGTAAGTATTTTATGGATTCCATAAGTTTTCTTTATGATTTATGATTTTGTTTTGTTATTCAAAAAACTTATTATTTCATGAGGTATGCCAAAGAGCATATGTTTTATGATTGAAAAGTATGATCTCATTGATTTGTATGTATCAATGGGATAATGTTTTCTTTCCTTATTTTATAACCCTTACTGAGATGATTATGCTCATCCCATGTTTTTGAAATTTTTCTCACAGGGTATAAGAAAGGGTAAGAGAAAGGAAGATTTCAAGAAGATTTATATCTATAAAGAAATTATTGTTTTCTTTTAAGACCTTTTATTTTATGAAAAAAATGGATACTAAGTAGAAGTGTCTACATGTAATATTCAAGTACTTATGTATAAGTTATAACCTAATTTTCTTAATATCTAAACCTGAAAAGATCCTAAATGTGAATTATTAAATTAATTCAATATAATGTAATGTTTAAGGATGGGGCCATATAATAACTATAAAACTATAATGCCTTTTTAGTATGGACAAAAAAAAATATTATTTCATAAAAAATCATCAAAATCTCCCATATTTTCCTTTATATTATTGTCTTTCTATTCATATTATACTTATTATAATCCATAAAATATTGGTGAAGGGAAAAAATAATAAGTAGTGATCTCAAATGCTCAATAAGGGTAAATAAGGGAGATATCATTTAATGATCATATGTACACATATCAAGAGAAAAAAGGAATAAAAATATGAAATTATCAAGACAAAATCATTCCCAATCATTTAAATTTATTTACTTATGAATGGTGAAATTTTGATTTTTCATAAGAAAGGAACAATCCATAACTTTGAAGAATCATAAATAATCAATCATCTACCATGAGATCATATAATTAATATAGTAATGTGGAACTGACATAATATTATAACATTTTTTACGTGTTTAAAAAGTAACAAGTTCACTCATTATGTTAATGTCAAAAAATAAGGTCCTCATATAATGTTATAGACATGAAACCAGGTCCATGAGTAAATATAAAAACATAGAACCTTGTAATGACCAAAAGTTTAATTAATATAATTCCCTTCTTATAATTATTCCTTATAGTATTAGAAATAAAAATGATATATCATGATACTAAATACTATATGACTATTAAAAATAATTTTTCAACTTCTATGTTTTGAATTTTGAAAATCATACATACACGGTTGCGATCAGTAATTTATTTAGAGTCTGATAAGAAAAACATAATTTTTGGTCAATAGTAACATACCCTTATGAATAACAACATACTATTATGAATATTAATATGACCCTTAATAATATTAATTCATCCTAAATAATAATAATCTTACCCATGAATGATTAAATAAAATTAAAGAATCTTATTAGTGGTAATTTGACCGTAGTAAAAGTATTGGTATTTTTATATGTCATAAATAAATAATTATAAATAATTATAAATAATTATTTTATAAGGAAATTTATTTTCATAAAATGTGTTCATAAATTTATAGTTCTATGTCTTCTTGTTTGAAGGTAATTTTATAAGACCTTATGTAATTTTTGAAAGCCTTATAAAGTGAATTTTAATTTTAAACATTGTATTTTTCAAGTAAATTATGATTTTAATTAAAAATTAAATTAATCATATTTAGAAAATTATTTTTGAAAAATGGAATTCATTTTTATATTCTACATGTCGAAAAATGGTTAGAGTGAATTTTTGGGATTTTTCTAAAATTCTTTAATTTTTGGGTGAATAGTAAAAATATAGTTTTTCACATAACCAATATATCGTAAATTACATCATTCATGATGTAATGATAAAATAAAGTTTCTAGAACATTATATTTTCCCTTGTTAAATTTAATTTCTTAAATGGTTCCAAAAAAACAATAAACTCAATTTTCAAACCTAAAAAGAACCTTCCAAAACCTAAAGTCAAAAAGTGATTTCTTAAAAATCATTTTCCCTTTCTTTTCACTTTCCTTTTAATAAATTAATAAATTAAAATTATAAAGGTAATTTAAATTTTAAAAATAATTATATTATATTAATATATGATTTATTTTTTTCAAAAAACTACTATTACAAGTTTAATATTTGATATATTATTTTATTTAATATTTTATTCTAAAACACCCCCTCCTCAAGTATAAATAACTGATGTCCCTCCCCTTTGGAAACCACTCCTCTCATCCTTTACAAAGCCTAATATCTACCCAAAATTTATCTATAAATCCTAATATAATACTCAGTGACATTTTGGATCCCTCCAACTCCAATCACCAAGGGAGTTATAGATTTGTGCAAGAGGAGCCACACTGATGGGAGAGTAAGACTATATTAAATATTTTAACTTTTTTTTCTTTTTTTCACTCTATCCCTTTCATAAAATTATGCTAAAAATCAATTATACTGTAATTTAACATTATATTAATGATGTTAACCTACTTTTATTATGATATTAATGAAAAATATAAATTTCATACTTCCCTTTCCCGCACTATTGATAACGTCCTATTAAAGGTCGATTAACCATCTAAAGAGACATTTCCAAGATAATTATTATAAAAACCTTCATGTATGGAAAACATAAATTATATAAAATATATTAATATAAAATTACATATATTCTATTCTTATGGACTCAATTAAAATAATTTTTAAATTACATATAATAAGAAGTGAAATCGTCATAAGACGAATTTGTTTTTAAGTAAAATATGATATCAAAACGCTTCATTTTCATCAAAGAAAATTATGAAATAAAATCAAATGAATATAATTGATAAATATTTTTCTAAAATGAATATAATTCACTTTTATATCATTGTTTTAATAAACATAAATTTATTATTCAGGAGGCATAGAAGAGACAAAATTAAGCAGAAATTAATGTAAGGGATAATCCCTATTTCACTCTTAATCATGATTGCACTCTATGATATGCCTTTTTTGTGTAATCCCTAATAATGGGGTATAATTTCTCACCTCCCCCATACTTCCCTATATATTTATAACTGATGATAAACCCCATTTCTCTCTTATCAAACCTTTTTTAGGTACACCTAATACCATGCCGATAATTCGTAATGAATTCCACCCGAACATCCGTTATTCATTCTTGTTGCTATATATTTCTTTTTACCCAAATGAATTTGTATATTATTTCTATGAAAAAAATACATGCTGTTTATATGGTCCAAACTCATGTTTCAAGATCTTTATTTTATTCTCTTTCAGGGATATACATTCTTTTAAGTGCATCCCACCTCGATACTTCCCAATAAACAAACTCGTTTTAAGGGAACTTCCTAAATTTTTACCAAACATAAAGTTCACTCTATCCTCAATTTTAAGCCACCATTGTATTTATAAAATCAGTATTTTTATCATTAAAAAAATATTTGGTTAACTTCTGGTTAAATATAAAATATTTTTTTCCTTTTATATTTTAAAATCCCTATGGTATTTTCCTTAAAATTGCACAAAAATGTTTTAAATGATAAAATTTCCCAAATAAATTTATTATATGTTGTCAAATCTATTTTAAATCACATACCATTATATATTCCAATTTTATCTTATGAAGGTCCATGGATTTTCTAATTCCTTTCTTTCATAGACACTTTCATGATACACCCATTGGTTATGCTTTTTGTCAGGATTGTGGTACCCAATTCTTTCCATGGGTAACCCTTATAGTTATGTTAGATTGATTATGTATGATTCTTTATGTAGAAAAAATTTTCATGAATATTAAGATGGGAGCACCCAGATAGCGCTCCAATTCATTGGGTAAAGTTAAGTCTCATGAGATGCTATGTGCAACGGTCTTGGCGGTTAGCCATGGCTTGTGTTTTTATGGGAAATGGGATTGGAAGATAGCCTTGACCCGTACTCCAATGGGAAACAAGATAGGTGGTTAGCCTTGACTCTTACTAAAGACATGTTTTATTTTTCATCAACATTTATTTGATTCCATGTTAATATGATCCCATGTTTCTATGTTATGAATTCATATGTTCCATACTTTTGTTATCTTTATGTCATGCCTCCTAAATCATGTGCATAAGCTTCTTTATTATGTTCATTCCCTTACTGGGCTTTTTAGCTCATCCCTTTCTTCATGTTTTCCCCAGGTCATTTTATGCATATGTAAGGGCTCAAAGGAAGTTAGGATCTCTTTATGAAGATTAAATAATGATGTTTTTTAATCCCATGTTTATCTATTATGTACCTAGTCTTCCAAGACATTAGACTTAATGATCCTTGGCTTGAAATCTTATTTATAATTATTCTTAACATCATGTAATGTAATATGTAAAAGGCTAGGGTCTCTATAGTTAGTATTAGAGGATGGTCTAGTTATTTTTTGGAGATTAGGAATAGAGCACCTTAGTAAGAACCTTAAGGATGACATTAATTATAAGAAAACATCCCTATATTTTGGTGAGTATTGAGTAAGTGTTTTATCAAGAAAATACATCCCTGTCTAGATACGAGTAGGTAGAGGCGGCTGTAGTTCAAATTCATGTAGGTGTAAAACCTGAAAACAACACTTTGAGCTAGACTTGAATGGCAACTGGTGCAACACAACGGGCCTTACTACACTCTTGGTTAAGAAACTCATGGGGGATATGCTTTGGTGAATTCATGAGCTTATTACAAACCATTATTAAGGGGATAAAATCCCATAATAATATAAGATATGAAATAGATCAAGGATAACCAAGATTTAAACACATGGAATCACAAGTTAGGATATAGTTCTCCTTTACAAGATTACCCTCTTACGTTCAAAGTTTTTTTTATTCTCAATAGATAATTATTCAAGCCCTCTAATTGTAAATTATTTTTCTTTGTTAATTGTGGGAAATAGAAGAACATGTTCAAAAAAACAAAATGATAGGAAATTTATAGATTTCCCTAATGATATGCCTGATAAGATGGTAACGGGTGCCCAAAAATTCATGAAAGCACTTGTTGAGTTAGATCAAGTTATGAATAATAACTTAAACCATGTGAAACTCCCTCCTCCTCCAAAAAAGAGAATGTTTCTATAGAATATTTTATAAAAAAGGCCTCCCTAGTTTTGCAGATCTTCTGATCCCCACCTTGTATAATAGTAGATTAACTCTATTTAAAATATGTTCTATGTTCTCCACTACTCAAAAGAAGAGAAAGTTGTACTGTAAGTCTATCATTTTGATCGGGAAGCTAATCAGTGGAGGACACTGATCAATAATACAAATCCCCAGGAGGAAATTGATTCCATGGATTGGGAGGAATTCAAGAGGATATTTTTCAACACATATTTTTCTCAAACCCTCCATCTCAAAATGGAAAGGGAGTTCCTCAGACTCAAGTAGAAGGAATATGAGTCCATTGGGGCATATGAATAAAACATTACAAGGAGTGCAAGGTATGCCTCTATCCTTGTCATGAAGACCGAAATCAAGGTGGATCACTTCTTTATAGGACAAAATCTGAGTCGATGAAAAGCATTATAGATTTGAGACTTCAACAATTATAAAGAGATTGTATGTTGTGCCCTCAAGGTTGAACTAGAGATTGGAGACTCTTAGTGGTCTTGTGGGCCTGGTGATAAGAAGCAAAAAAAAAATGGAGCACACAATAGGTGGTTTAGAAAACAAAAACTATGATGGAAAGAATCTTCAATATACCACTTGTAAAATTTGTGGGAAGAAGTATCCAGGGAACTGTTTAAAGGGAACCAAGAATTACATCAAATGTGGAATGTTTGGTCATATGGCCAAGAACTACTAAAGGGATATGAAAAATCCAACTAATGTTGAAGAATAATGGAAGGTTTTGATCAATTCTCAGCTAATGGTGCAGTGTTACAACTACTAGTGGCATGGGCATTAATCCAACAACTTCCCTAAGCCAAGGGTTGGTAGAGGAAATCAACAAAAACCTATAAGGCAACAAAGAAGGTCTTATGCTATCAAAACTGCTGAGGTGGAGCCGGACAATGATGTTGTGATAGGTACACTAGTTATTCATTCAAGAATAATGACCATACTATTTAATTCTAGTTCTACATATTCTTTCATATCATGAATGTTTAGTAGAACTATTCAATCACTACCTCAAAATTTGGAGGACAAGTTATCTGGGAAAACATCGAATGTGGAAATTATTAAATCCATGTTTTATAACCCCTCCCCAAGTAATGTTTGTGGACTTAACCTCCCAGAAAATATTTTCATAATTCCTTTACTAGAGTTTGATGCTATCCAGGTCATGGATTGGATATCCTTATATAAAGACAACATCAACTGTTGGGAAAGGGAGATCACTCATCACATCCCAAAGCATCCTCCGATTCTTTACAAATGTAAGGAGGAAGATGAATCTCCTTTGGAATCTTTGTCTCAAGTATGGATATTAATACCTTATGAGAAATAATTTCTCGATCAAATGACTTATACAAAGGAGATAATCATGCTTGACGACATACCCATCGTGAGGGAATACATTGATGTATTTATCGAAGAGTTACCCAGAATTCCCTCAGATCGTGTGGTAGAATTCTCAATAGAACTCATACCTAGATCTACTCATATCTCAAAGTGTTCCTATAGTATTGCTCCTATTGAACTGGATGAGTTAAAGAAGTAGTTTCAAGAGAATTTGGACAAAGGGATCATACGACCTAGTGTATCACCTTGGGGTGTGCTAGTGATCTTTATGAAGAAGAAGGATGGAACAATGTGGCTATGTATCGATTATCAGGAACATAACAAGATCACCATAATGAAAAATTATCCTATTAAAAAAATTGACTACTTGTTTAATCAGTTAAGAGGAGATCAATACTTCTTAAATGCAGATCTTCATTCTAGATATCATCAGCAAAAGGTGAATAAGGAAGATATTCAGAAGACTGCCTTCTGTACAAGGTATACACACTATGCGTTTTTGGTGATTCCGTTCAGTCTTACTAATGACCTTGTAATCTTCATTGTTTTGACTAATAGAGTGTTTGTAAATTACCTCCACAAATTTTTGGTAGTTTTTATGGATGATAATCTCAGCTAGTGTGACTTTTGGAAGAAAAAAAACATGTTTTTGGGACATGTGATCACTAGTGAGAGAATATCTATGGAACCTTCAAAAGAAAAGGTGATTGAGGAATGGTTTAAGCCCTCTAGTGTCACAAAAATATGTAGTCTTATTGGATTAGCTGGGTACTACCGATGTTTTGTGAGAAATATCTCATGATTGTCAAGCTCACTAACTAAGTTAACAAGGAAAGGGGTAAAGTATGTCTGGATGGAAGAATGCGAGGAATGATTTAAGGAGATAAAGAGAAGTCTGATCAGTACAACTGTACTCACACTTCCTAAAAGTGGATAACGTTTTGTGATATACAACGATGTTTCAATGAAAGGCTTTGGCTGCATACTTAGGAAATATGATAATCTGATAGCCTACGCCTCACGAAAGCTGAAGATCCACGAGAAAAACTACCTAGCGCATAATATAGAGTTTGAAGCCGTGATTTTTGCCTTGAAAATATGGTAGAACTACCTTTATGGTGAGAAGTGTGACATATAAACTAACCGCAAGAGTTTATTGTATATATTCACAAAAGGAGCTCAACATGCATAAAAGGAGATGGTTAGAGAAAATCAAGGATTACGATTGCACTATTCACTATCTTCCGGGAAAGGCAAAGAAGGTAGCTGATTCTCTAAGAAGAAAAGAACTTTCTACTCTATCAATGTTACAAATTGAGAAAGACCCTATCTTCTTGGATATGCAAAGGATGGATTTGGAAATCACAAGGGTAGGGGATAAATCATACCTTTCCCAAATGATTGCGCAACCATATATCCAAGAGAAGATTAAGGAAGCACAAAGTGATGATCTGGAGTTACAAAGGAAGGTGAATACAAAAATGGAAGTGAAGCTGTATGAGTTCCATATCGATGATGATAGTGTGATTCAATTTTGGAACCCGACTTTGTGAGACTTCATCACCCGGGATAAAGAAGGATATATTGGATAATTCACAGAGCTCAATATTCTCTATCCATATTGGTAGTACCAAGATGACTATGATCTTATCGAACACTTCTAGTTGGATAACATGAAGAATGAGATTGCATAATATATATTAAGATGTTTGGTATGTCAGTAAGTTAAAGAAGAGTGACAAAAGTCTGAAGGGATGCTGCATCCATTACCTATACCCATGTGGAAATGGGATAATGTCACTATGCACTTTATTACAGGTCTCCCAAAGAAATCAAAGGGAAATAAAGCGATATGGGTTATAGTTAACCGATTCCCCAAGACTTCCCATTTTATCTGTGTTTGGGATGATCTCTTGATTGAACTAGTTTCAAAGATATATGCTAAGGAAGTGGTGAGACTGCATGGTGTTTCACTCTCAATTATCTTTGATCCTGATCTAAGGCTCACATCTTAATTCTCGAGGAGTCCTCAATATGATTTGAGTACTAAATTAAATTCCAGCATAGCCTATCACCCCCAAACTGATGGCCAATTTGAAAGGACTATTCAGACGCTTGAAGATGTTCTAAGAGCTAACTTTTTAGAATTTGAAGGTTAATGGGATCAACATATCCCATTGGTTGAGTTCTCATACAACAATAGCTTCCACTCGAGTATTCAGATGGTTCCACAGCAAGATTTCTATGGAAAATGGTGTATAACTCCAACCTGCTGGGATGAAGTTCGATAAAGAAAGATACTTGGACCTGATCTTGTGCAAAAGATGATTGAGAATGTTCAATTCACCAAGAAACATATCAAAGCTTCTTAGATTCATCAAAAGGGTTATGCTGACAATCATCAAAGGGACTTGGAGTTCCACTTTGGAGATAAATACTTCCTTTGAATATCACCATGGAAGAGAGTAATGCAGTTGGAAAGAAAGGGAAGATAATCCCTAGGTATATTGGCCCCTTTGAGATCGTTGAACACCTAGAATCCATGGCCTATATTCTTGAACTTTCATCGAATATGGCTCAAGTTCATGATGTGTTTCACGTATCACTCCTGATAAAGTGCATACCATATCCCTCGTATATACTAAACTCGAAAGTAGTACATATGGAAGATGATCTCTCCTATGTGGAGCATCCAGTAAAGATTATAGACTGGAGAGATAAGGTTCTACACAAGAAGACATCTCACCTTGTCAATGTGTTATGGAGGAACCATAAGGTATAAGAAGCAGCTTGGGAACCAGAGGAGGTTATGAAGGAGAACTACCCACACCTGTTATTATAAAATGAAATTTTGGGGGTGAAATTTCATAAGGGGGAAGAATGTAATGACCCAATGTTTTATCAAAGGAATTCAATTCTTACAATTATACCTTATATTATAAGGAAGAACAATGACATATCATGATACTAAATACTATGTGACCATTAAACATAATTTTTCCACTTCTATATTCAGAATTTTGAAAAACTGACATACACGATTGTGATCAGTAAGTTATTTAGAGTCCGAATAGGAAAAAATAATTTTTGGCGAATAGTAACTTACCCTTATGAATAGTAACATAATCTCATGAATAGTAATACGACCCTTATTAATACTAATTCATCCAAAATAATAATAACCTTACATATTAATGATTAAATAAAATTTATGAATCTTATAAGTGGAAATTTGACAGTAGTAAAAGTATTGGTATTTTTGTAAGTCATAAATTAATACTTATAATTAATTAATTTATAAGAAAATTTATTTTTCTAAAATGTGTTTATAAATTAACAATTCTATGTCTTTTGGTTCGATGATAATTTTATAAGAACTTATATAATTTTTTAAATCATTATAAAGTTAGTTTTATTTTTAAAAATTGAACTTTTGAAGTAAATTATGATTTTAATTAAAAATTAAATTAATCATATTTATATAATTATTTTTGAAAAATGGACTTCATTTTTGGATTCTACTTGTATAAAAAATTTTAGGTTTATTTTTTTGGGATTTTTCTGAAATAATTTAATTTTTGGGAGAATAGTAAAAAAACAATTTGTTCATATAACCAATATATCCTAAATTGGATCATTCATGATTTAATGATGACATAAGATTTCTTGAACATTATATTCGGCCATTTTATATTTAATTTCATCAATGGTTATGTAAAATACAATAATCTCAATTTCAAAATCTAAAAATAACTTTCCAAAACCTAAAGTCAAAAAGTGATTCCTTAAAAATCATTTTCCCTTTCTTTTCACATCCCTTTTAATAAACTAATAAATTAGAATTATAAATATGGTTTAATGTCTAAAAATAATTATATTATATTAATATATTATTTTTGTTTTCAAAAAACATCTATTACAATTCCATCATTTGATATATTATTTTGTTTAATATTTTATTCTAAAAACACCCCCTCCTCAAGTATAAATAACCCTTCTCTGTCCCGTTTGGAAACCATTCCTATCATACTTTACTAAGCCTAGTCTCTGTCAAAATTCTCCCTATAAAGCCTCAGAGAATACTTAAGGATGTTCTAAATCCCTCCAACTCCAATCACTAAGGGAGTTATAGTTTCGTGCAAGAGGAGCTACACTGAGGAGAGTAAGACTATATTAAATATTCTATCTTTTATTCCTTTTATTTACCCTATCCCTTACAAAACATTATGATACAAAATTGATAATGCAGTAATTTCATATTTTATTAATTATTTTTACCTACTATAATTAAAATACTAATGAAAAATATAAATGTCATACTTCCCTTTCCCATACTATCGACAACATCCAGTTAAAGGTCGATTAACCATCTACAGAGACGTTGCCAAGATAATTATTATAAAAACCTTCATTCATGGACAATATAAATTACTTAAAATATATTAATATAAAATTACATGTATTATAATCTTACGTAACTAATTACACTAATTATTAAATTACATAGAATAACATGTTAAATCTTTAAAAGACATGATATTTTTAAGTAAAATATGATATCTAAACGCTTCAATTTCATCAAAGAAAATTATGAAATAAAATCCAATGAATATAATTTATAAATGTTTTTATAAAATTACTATAATTTACCTTTATTTAATTGATTTAGAAAGAATAAATTTGTTATTCAGGAGCTGTAGAAGAGACAAAATTAAGCCGAAATTAAGGTATGGGATCCTCCACATTTCACTCTTAATGAAGATTGTCCTCTATGATATGCCTTTTTATGTGTAATCCCAAATGATGGGGTATAAATTATAACCTCCACCATACTGAACTATTGATTTATAAGGTATTCAAAACCCCTATTCTCTCTTATCAAGCCCTTTTAGGTACACCCATTACCATGCTAATAATTTGTAATGAATTCTACCCGATCCTCCTTTATTCCTTCAGGTTTCTCTATCATTATTTTTACGCAAATGAAGTTTTTTTAATTTTTATGTAAAACACCTAAATTCTATTTATATGCTTCAAACTCATTTTCCATGATCCATCTCTCATTCTCTTTCAGGATATTAAGGCTTTTAGGTGAATCCCTCCTCGATACATCCTAATAAGCAAACTCGTTTTAAGGGAACTTCCCAAATTTTTACCTAACTTAATGTTAAATATATCCTCTATTTTAAGCCACCATTGTCCTTATAAAATCAGTATTTTTATCATGAATACCTTATTAGATCACTTCTGGTTTATATAATTTTTTTCCCTTTTTTATTTTGAAATCCCTACGGTATTTTCCTTAAAACTGCACAAAAATGTTTTAAATGCTAAAATTTCTCAAATACATTTCTTACATGTTTTCACCTCTTTTTGACATCAATTTACATGATATATGAAAATTTTACCTTATGAATGTCCATGTATGTTCTAATTCATTTCTTTCATCGACTCTTTCATGATACACCCATTAGTTATGCTTTATGTCATGATTGTGGTACCAAATTATTTCCATTGGTAACCCTTATGTTTATGTAAGATTGAATACATATGATTCTTTATGTGGAAAACATGTTCATGAAAAGTAATATGCACACACCTAGATAACACTCCAATTAATTGCGTAAAGTTATGTCTCATGAGATTCTTTGTGAAACAGTTTTAGCAGTTAGTATTGCCTTGTTCTGTTACAGGAAACATGATTGATGGTTAGCCTTGACTCGTACTAATATGGGAAACAAGATTGGTAGTTAGCCTTGACTCGTACTAAAGACATGTTTCATGTTTCAACCACATTTATATGATTCCATGTTTATATGATCCCATGTTTATATTTTATGATTTTCTATGTTCCATGCTTTTGGAATCTTTATGTCATGCCTCCTAACTCATGTGCTTAAGCTTCTTTCTTATGTTCATTCCGTTACTGGGGTTTTTAGCTCATCCCATTCTTCATGTTATACACAGGTTATCATATGATGATGTAAGGGATTAAAATAAGTTAGGAAATCTTTATTAATATAAAATAAAGAAGTTTTTTTAATCCCATGTTTATGTATTATGCACCTAGTATTCTAAGACAATAGACTTAACGATCCTTGGATTTTACTCTAATGTATAATTATGATTAAAATAATTTAATGTTATATGAAAAAGGATATGGTCCATATAAAAATATTCTAAAAATAATCATATAGAAATTAAAAAATTTCCACACATGTAGTTTTGAACATAAAATTTGGTTCACACACAACACAGTTATCTCATGAGTTTTCTTTATTTTCTTAATAAATTAGAGAGATATTACATAACCACCATTTATATAAAAAATTAAAACATAAATTTGATAAAAAGATCATAAAAACATTCATCTTATAAGGAATTCATAACCTTTGGAGATGAAATGGGTTTCACAAACATTTCATCACTACATCATAGAATAACCTATAGAAAATAAATAGGTTTCATAAAGGTTTCTTCCTAACTTAATCAATATTAATGAAAGAAAACTATTTCCTAGAATCAACCCTAAATCACTATAATCATAAACCATATAGGTAAAAAAGTGGAATTTACCATAAGATCATATCCCCAGTAAAATATAAGAATTACTATAGGATGTTTACATATTTTAAAAATACCTTTAATATAGAATTAAAACCTTTATTTGAAAATGTGAGAAAAATAACACTTTCATTTGATAACATTTTTATTGAACATTCTATGAATATTGAAAAAATCATTTTATTTCAAAATAACCATGGAATGCTGTAAAAAAAAACTAGAATTAATGAATATTAATGATGATTTGAAAATTCTTTCATATCATATACATTAAAGGGGAACATTATTTCTCACATTTTTTCAAAAAATGGAAAAATGAAATTTTCAGAAAAAATTTCATTAAAAACATTCCTTATAAAATATTGAAAAGTATGTAAAATGAAATAAAAATGAACTTTCTAAAAAATTTAATTATTGGTATAAAAATATAAAAAATATTTTTAGGTATCATAGGTGTGGAAAAATGTTCTTTGACCAAAGAGTAAACAAGATTGACTGTTATTTTAAAAAAAAATTCTTATCGTTTTAACTACCAATTTGTGGAAAATGGTAATGTTATAATAAAAGTAACTGATTAAAATGAGGATAAAAAAATAAATTAGTTTTAATGGAAAATATCTATGTTGTTTTAGAGAATTAAAATTTAGCATGCACAATCCTGAAAGGAAATCTTATTATAACATAAACCCATACCTCAAATCTTTTCCAGCTTCGAATGAATTCAAAAATATTGTATAATAAATTTAGATTTTTAATAAATATATTATATAAAAATATTCATTCATATCAAATTATACCTTATTTACACATTTTTATCAACCATTTATGAAAAAAATCATTTTTAAAACCACTACTGTGGGTGACAACTGTTATGTTCTTCATGCATGTTTCGATTTGACAGTTCTAGTACCTATACATTGATCATGGTTACACCATCTCTGTAATGTTTATAATTTCATTATTATATTATTTTATGAAATATAAACCATTATATCTGTTAATTTAAATTGTTTATTAATACTTAATTACATCACTTCATGAACACCTTAATTGTATATACACATGAGTAATTCATCCATTTTTCAATCAATGGAATGAAAGATAGGTAAATAATTAATAAACACTATAGGATAATTATTAAATAATAAAAATCATATATAATCATGAAATTTATCCTCATTACCATCTATGTAAATATTAAATAAAAAACAAATCACATCGCTGAATGATGGAAGTAGTCCACATGTATGCACTAGAGACATCATTGATTAAAAAATATGAAAAGTTAAAAAGGTAGATACTATAGTATAATTATATATCAATTATTATGTCATAAATATAATATATAAAAATTAAATACATAATAATAACTAATCATGAAATATATCGATGGGTAATAAATCTTATCGTTACTTTGATGCGGTAGTGCACACATAAAACAGAGAGATATTTTCATTTCCCATTTGATGGAAAAATAGATGAATAAAGGTTGTGCCATTAAAATAATGACATATTTTATTTTTTATATAATTATGTTATCAGATCATCATATTTTTAAAATAATTTAAGGAGTTATAATAAGAATTAAAATGAATCAACCTGGTTAATATCTATACCATTTCTTTCAAAACCCTCATTTAGCTTACACCTCAATCCTTATAATATGGGTATTTTGATAAAAAAATAACCAATAGATCGTGGTAATTTGTGTCAAAAATGTATTTTGATAGGGATTTTCTTATATATAGGTTTCATTAGGTGTTAATGAGAGAGAACATGTGGGGTCCTTTTATAAGGTAGGGCGATGACACAACTAGAATTTTTCAAAAGATTAAAATATATTAATGTATTACTCAAGAAAAATATCTCCAAATTGGATATTAGTTGAATATAAGATGTTAATTAACTCAAATATATTCATAAAATAGTATTTAAATAATTTTTAATTTCATTTTAACCCTTATAAATTTAGTTTTACCCCTCACTAACCGAATTTTAACAATTACTATAGTAATGAATATTTACATTGTTTACTATTCATAATGACAAAAAATTAAGTTAATATTATTAAATAATCTTTATTATAATGATTCAAAAAATTGGATCCATTTTATCAAATTAAATCACTATATATGTAGGTAATTTATTTTAAAATTATCAAAAAAATGTGATGAAAAATAATTTTCATAAAAATGAATTTTTATGTATGATTTTTTTTTAAAAAATTATCATATTTTCAATTTAAATAAAATGAATTAGAATATTTTTAATAAAAAGGAAGTAATGAAATTTTAAAGTTAATTCAAAACATAATAGTAAATTTTTAATACTCGAATAGAGAAAACATTTGAATATAAAATTTGTTTTTCAATATTCACTAACAAAATAATCTATTTATAAAATACCAAAATTTAACATTTAGATAATTTTGATTTTATTATTTAAAAATTATATCCTTTTTTTAAAATAAATTTTATAGAAGTAGTTTAAATTAATTAAAAATATTTTCTCATAAAATTAATAAACACTATTTTAAGGAATAAGTATTTTTAAAGAATAAAATGAATTTACTTAAAATTTACAACTTAATTAATCAAAAAATTTGCATTAAGTAGGTCCATTATAATTATATTTTATAATATTTTTAATCCTATGAACAATTTAAAATTAAATTTCTATTTTATAATGGTATAAAAAATCATGGTTCTTTTAGACTTGGGGTTTCATGTAAAGAATGTTATTGAATACTTAATGTACATTTTAAAGGGAAAACATATAATATTTTTGGTGTTACAGGTGATATGAAAAACAAAATGGTTGGGTGCACAATGATGATATTATGTGAATGTGTTAGTAATTTAAAATGGTTTTATGTAATAAGAGAGAGTCATGTGTTAGTAGATCCAACATAAGAATTGTTTCAGTTGTTATTGGAGATATGACAAAACTTGTTGAGTTAACCAGATAATGTGGAAATAGAATGATATTGGTATCAATGTGTATCTGGTAGTATTATTAAATTAAAAAAATATGATCTTTTTGTTAAAAAATTCTTAGGGTTTTTAATTTTATTGAATTTTAATGGCTTTTAGAATGGTAGTCTCACGGTTGAAAATGAGACGATTCATGTTGTGAGTATAATATAGGAGTGAGATTACAAGATTTATCGTAAAAATTGGAGATAATTGATTGGGGAGAAGATATGTGTTTGATTTGGTGTGGTCTAGTGTTTTTGATCATTGTATTTTCAATTAATTGAATCAAGAACTCATAATATATTTTTAATTCGGGACATTATCATAAATATAATAGAGTTAGTTGGTTCTATGATCAGAGATCCATAGGATTTTTGGAGATAGACGACGTGTTTTGGTACCAAATAGTATGTTTCGAGTGTGATTGACTGTGAAAGTGTATAAAATTATCAACCCAATTTTGTTGATGTATTTATAATGTTTTTAAATATACATAGTGAGAGGCATCTTGGTTTTTTGAAATTCAATAGGTTTGGATGTTCTGTGTGAATGAACATTACTAAAAAGATACTGGGAATTAGTATGTGCATAGTATCATAAACTAGTGTGAATTAAGAGTGACTTATAGGGATAAATCTTATCGAAGATAATATTTATAACACCCCACGTGCTCATAGGTGTAGTATTGTTTCAAAATATTCCAAATCATTCATATTTTGATGGTTTTTGAATACTAGAGGAGTTAAAGGAGGAACACATTTAGTATTTCAATAAATGATCATGTTAAAGGCTTGGATTTTGATATAGGATTAATATCACATGTAAAAAGTGATTGTTACAGGAAACAAAGTCCATGAAAAATAATTTTATTAGGGTAGGTGGTTGGTAATACTATAACATGAGCAGTTGTGCCACAAATCTAGTCCAAAATAATAAGTTTGGGATTATGGGATGGTGTCATTCCATAACCGGAAGGTGTTTTATAGTGAATATAAGGACCCAACCTTAAAACCTACATATTATAATTTCTTATACTATAATTAACATGTTTTCCAAATGTATTTTAGGATTATAAGTTTAGAAAGTTATGAAATAAATCTTATATAACAAATGATAATTTAAAATGTGGAAACTTCCAATAAATATCCATTTTTTGGATAATATAAAATATTTAAAATAAATAAAGTCTCCTTTTTATGTAAAATACTCATAGATTTCAACTTGAATTATTAATTTACTTTAACCATCCATAACCCTTGTATTTTTTAAAAAATGTTGGATAATTAAAAATGGCTTAGTAAGGGATTGAAAAAGAAGAAATGTTCTAATAAATTGAAAAACATGATAATATATTAAATAAATTTTCATAGAAACACAACTTATTACCTAGAAAGGGAATAATAATTATTTTAAAAATATCATTATCTTACCTTTTAAAATAAAAATATTTCTATGAAAACTCAATAGAAAATATAGAAATGTCATATAGGGGCCTTAGCATATCATCTTTATGGAACCCTTTTAGATTGGAATAACTATACAGATGAATTATAATATTATTATATTAAGAAAATAATAAGTATCTAATGCATTTGAGACATATAGTGGGGAACACACATCATATAAGCTATATCAAGATAACTTATTTTATATGATTTATAATAGGTATCAGCCATTATTATAATTTATATCGAGTACACCTGTGAGCTATAATGGGTCTCAAACCATCATTTAATAAATTTAAAAGGATCATATCTTGAATTTTTTTAATACTTCCTCTTTCCAACCTAAAAAACTTTAAAAAATATTTTCAATAGGTGTGAAAAAACTTCTTGATATCAGAAATACCATTTTCATTTATAAAAATATTTTTAATTCCAAAAAACCAAAAAAGGGAAATAATGGTTTATTCTTGGAAGAATAAAAAAATTTCATGGAATAAAAAATTAAAATAATTGTAATGATGATGGGAAAATTTGTTGTTATAATATATGTAAAAATATAAAATTCTATTTCTCTTTTGTAAAAAAGCCAAACATTCCATAAAAATATTTCATTTTCAAAAATGTTAAAATAAAGTCAATGGAGAGATAAAAATGTCCTCAATAATTCTATTATGTCCATAAAAATGTATTCGTAAGATAATTTAACTACATAGATAATGAATAAAAAGAGTTTAATAGAAAACTTTTAGATAATATTATGAAAAGAAAGACCCTTACATAAAATTTTAGAAATATTATTTTGTAAGAAATCATAATGAGAGTGAAATATTATGAAAAATGAAATTTATAATCCATTGAATAATAAATGATAATTTTCTTGAAACAAATAGAAGAACATGGATATTAAGATAAGTATTTAAAAAATAAGTTGTTAAAACATTTACAACGAGTTTTAAAGTTAAAATTTCCCTTACCATGATTCTAGATATTCCCATAAGGTCTTTATCATCATGAATAGTAATTTTTTTTATTTTACTTACTTTCTTAATAACATTTTTCATGTTTATTATTCCTTTCATTTTATCTTAATACATGTTATACACAATTCATTAATCATTTAACTTCACTTTGGTTGTTTTGAAGGTATTTAGATTATATGTCAAAAATACTTCATTAGTGTGAATATTATTAAATTGGTCATTATTTAATTATATCCAAATTAATAATATTTACTTATTTATAATATTAATATATTAATTATACTTTTTAAACCAATATTGAAATATGGTTAACAAAAATATACTACTTTAAAATCATGGAGATGATATGCCATAGATTTTTAAATAAGAAAACTTAATTTGAAAGTGTATGAGACATACAACATCATGGTTAATGTAACACCCAATGATTTAAAAAAAATAAAACTTGATTTGATAGTGTGTGAGACATAAGAAACAATGCTTAAACAACCAACAAAATATATTTCTTTAAATTTAGTCTCTTTTATAGCATGAAAAACACACAACCCCAAGCCTAAATGAACCATAATATAGTATAATATTATAACAGAACTGTTGAATTTTAGGATATGAATAGTAATATTTAAATTATGAATATTATGGTTATCATTTTATTGTAAATAAAATAATAATCATTTAAAAGAAAATTTCTTTTTTCTAAAAAACTATATTTTTTTTTTAAAACCCATTTTGTCGCGTATTGCGTAGATAATTTAAAATTTATATTTAATGATATTATAAAATTTAGGTTTAAAAATGAACTTAATTTTTGATATCATCATATCAAAATAATATTGAGGTGATGTTTTTCTTTTATTGAAAAGCTTAATATTTTGATAAATAGTGAAAAATACTAATTTTTATTGAAAATTGCCTTTTCATTTAAATAATTTAAAAGTTTAAATTATATTTTAAATTAGTTATAAATTAAAATTATTTTAATTATATTAAAATTTGATACATTTAGGTAATTCAAATAAATTTCATTTTGAATTCGTATATTAAAAAATTCGACACCTATGGGAATGTTCTCTCGGGAAACATATTTTTTCGTCACATCTATGGGTATAATTTTAAATTGGATTTTCCATATATTTGAATTGAATTTGGAAAAATTAAGTCCATAGTTTTGAAACAGTAAAATTTATTTATTTTTAATTATTTCAACTTTATTTTTACCCATTTTCAACAGTAAAAACATTAAATATTAGTTACATCATTAAAAGTAAAAACACATTTATAGGTGGGTTAAACTAAAAAGACAAGTGTTAAGGTGAGATAAAAACATTTTAAATAACTAGTGGATAGAAATATTTCAATTTTATCAACTACAAGTATTTATAATGAGTCATTTTTATGGAATTTGGGATGATAAAAATGTTGGTGTAATTGATTATATTCAAAAATTAAATTTTTCCCTATTCCCCAATTATAAAATTCCACCCCATCTCTAACCCTATTAACACATAAAAATACATTTTAATTGGTCAATACATGATATAATAAAGTTATAACTCCACTAACAATAATATGGTTCCCTTTTTTATCATAAATCCATCATAGTAAGGATTTTGTTGAAAACCTAAAGAAGTTATCTGAAGAAGAGGTAACATTCTAGAATGAGAGTTTTAATTTTCTTCCTTCTTCCACCTACATAAAATATTATTAAACCAAGAATATAAAATGACATCAGTATATTTGATATACCATGATGTTAGTATGTTAGGTCAATACCCTATATTTATTTCCTCTTCCAACAAATGGGAAATGAAACCATCACCTCTGTGTTTAACAAACAACAACCTCACAAACTGATGTGCCTCATTTTCCATAACCAACATTAAAGGTGATATATTTATGATATTAATATACTAATTGAATTATAATATAACATATACCTTATTAAATTCCATGACTTTTAAATTTCAATAACTTTGCTTGAGTGTATGGTGGATTATGGCCTCCCAAATTGATGTGATTTATTTTTCACTTACTATTTTCATGGAATGTAATAAGGATAAATTTTATGTATACATATGACACATATTAAATTATATTTATTCTATAATATTAATATATAACCTAATTACTTACACCTTCATCCATTAAATAAATAATAACTTTTCTTGTGGGTACGTACGACCAACCATCTCCACAAAGCGATGTGATCCATTCTACATGTAAAAATTTGAAAAATTATTTAAAAAATGTTTCTATTTAATAAAATAGTATTTATAACATTAAATAAATAACTAATATTATAAATATATATCCAATACACCAGAACCATAACTTTCATGATAAAACATGTATGAGAAAACATGGAAATTAACACCCAATAAAATGAAAATAATGAAATAACATTAAAAAACAAGTGATAATATTTTTTAAGAGGATCATATATGATATTATAAAAAAAATATAATTATATTAAAATTTAATATCATGATTAAAACAATTTTATATTAGGTTAACGTGAATTCAACCAAATTGAAGCATGAGGTAAAGGACTTCATCTCAGTTTCTCTTCATTGAGGAATATTGAACTATTATGATCATAATTTACATTATATATGGTATATAGTTCCCATTTAAGATTTAATTTCATTATTCATTAATAACTCATGGTATTTAACGTTTCAATTAAAATTATTTCATCAAAGTGTATTTCACTTAAAAGTTACCAAGTGGTAAATAAATTCATAACTCAATTTCCATTCACTGGGATATATTACTTTTTCTATGTCATTAATATTATAAAAGAATTCGTATAATCAATTTTTATCATGTTATATATTATTTTAATTTATATTTTTTGGTTTTAAATTTTATAAAAATATTTCATTCATTTATTAATTCTCACATTAATATTATAATTTTTGTGAGGGTTTATTTCATAATGACATTTTAATCAAGATTGTTTGTGCTTGAATTTCATATGAAGGAAATTATTTAATAATTGGATAATAAAACCCTTTAATTTTATTCTAATCTAGTTATTCATGATTTTTTCAAGTATTATTAATTTTTTCCAATCATTTTTATATAATATTTTTGAGAATATGTTTTTATGAAAAGATGACTTTATTTCTCTTTTCATTAAAAAATACATTTTCTACCAAAACAATTTTGTAAAAAAATTTTCCATTTTTTTTAAAAAATAAAAATGATTTATTAATAAAATTCATACCTATTTTTGACTATATAAAAATATTTTTGAAGGAATATTCATGTTATTTCCCAAATACGGCCCTTTAAGATTTTATCAAAAATGTGAAATGAATATTTGTTATAAAGTGTATGACATGTATAGATGTTTTTGACATAATGAAAAATCAATGTTTTAAATATTACATTATATGTTTCAAAGGATATTTCTAAATAAATTTATTTTCTAAATATTTTGTGAACATTTCATTTTAAAAAATAAATTTTCAAAGTGATGAGGATATTTTCCTCAAGATGTTTTCAAAGATCTTTTTATGATATTTCATTTCCTCAAAAACAACAAAATATTATTTTAATTATACTATAATAGGGATATGTTGAATTGATACCATTATTATTCTTTATATGGATGTTTTATGATCATTTTAACCATGTAATGTATTTACTTTCACTTTATGGATTCATTTCTGCAGTCATTTACTTATCACTTTCCAGTGATCATTGGACATAGAATTTAACCTAAATATAAATATAATTTATCATGGATATATTCAATTATTAAACTACATATCATTTATACATATGGTTATCCACATTTAAAATTATTTTTTACCTGGTAAAATATTGATAGATTTTTATTTGTTACAGAAAACACATATTTAATGATAAAAAACATTTTTAAGAATAAAATTATTTATTAAATATATAATGAAATATTTTTGAATGAATTAACTAGAGGAAACAAAATTATTTATCCCATATATCCATTGTTAGTCTCATGAGGTGAATAAGTACTATAGAATTAAATTGGGTATTACCAATAGTGTTAAACTGTCTTGTGAGAGGTCTTGGAAGTAGAGGTATTATGATACCTGTGATCAGGAAGACTAATAATTAAGTATTTTCTTCATTTAAAAATCATTTATTATTATCCTAGATTTTTCTTGAAATGATATTATATGTAGAGGCATTTTATTCTTAGTTATTTATTAAATGGAATGTATTTTCAATCATTACATTTCTATATTTATTATTCCTTATCTATTCCTAATGATGATGTTATGTAAATGGAATGTGTGTTCAATTATTTATCATTATATATTTATTACCCCTTATCTTTTCATGATAGTCATATTATTTAAAAGGAATTTGTGTTCAATTAATTTGATTTCCATGTTGATTATTCATTATAAATTCATAATATTCATGTTATTTAAATGGTATGCATGTTTAATTAATTAAATTTCCATATTTATTATTCCATAATTAATAATGTTTTTCATTTTTTTAATTAAATTTCATGTATGTTTAGAAATTTAAATTTCTATATTTATTATTCCATATATATTATTCTTTATTTATTAATGGTATCTTTGAGTTTACGTAACTCTTACTATGCATTTGAGCTCACCCTTATATTATTTCCTTTCCCAGGAATCTAATATGTTTACTATGAATGGTATACAAGTATATTCTATATAGAATAATGATATTATAAAATTCTTTAATTTATATTTTCTAATATAATATGAGAATCATGTATATATCTAGTTTACCAAGAATACTAAACTATTAGGCCATTTGGGATGTGATTCCTTGTATCCTATGCTGAGGTAATAAAGTAGACACTGAATCTAGGTTACTAGGGTTGCATTCAATATAGATGTTATAGTAAGAAGTTTAGTATAAACTTTGGAAACTGGATTTAAGAAAATATTGATTATGGAAAATATCACGATGATTGAATTTGATGATAAGTATAAACGAATATCCTATTATTTTGGAAATGTAGAGATTATGTGATTTTTCCTAGAAAAACATCTCTATATAAATATTACTAGTGGATTTCATTAAAGAATATATGTACCTAGGGGTAACAAATATGTAAAGGGTGTGTTGATCTTAACTTGAGTGTTACTAAGTACATGGTAATGAGCATTACTATGCACCACATCTGACACTCCCATGGGATATGCTTTGGATAATCTAATTTTTTTTTGAAACCCTTATGATATATTTGAATGGACGATGAGAATTAATGACTAGGTTAAACCTAAGGTCTGATATATTTAAAATAAAGCTTCATGAATTAGAAAACCTATAAATGATTATAATGTTTTCCCAATATGATTATTATTTCTCACACTATTATTTTTTTATTTAATTAAATTGATAGAACCAGATGAAATATTGTTAACAGTTAATATTAAGAATGATTTAGTGACTATTGGAAAGCAAACAGTATGATGACTAAATTAAAATATATCATGATTATTCCTAATAATTTATCCAAAAATTTGATTAACAACCTATACCATAACTAACTATCTAACTCACCAATGAGAGGGATGGAATTTGCTAAGAGGTTGAGTGATCGAGACCATAGAGGAAATAATTCATGATTTCCTTCATGTAATAAATGTAGATAAAAAACCCCATGAAATTTTTCAAAGGAATGGTAAAATGTTCTATGTTTGTAAAATAAGTGAATGAAGCAATGAATTGTTTAGAAAAAATTAATCGTACAATGGATGGAAATAAATTTCTTCATTGGGACCCATTTATAGTTTATTATCTTAAATATGGGGAACTTGGGTATTATTTGATTCAATTCCCTCTTCTAAAGGTTAAAACTGATACCAATAAAGTACTTATGTTGATATAAAAATGTGGATGTATTTTTCTGTTGGAATTCTATAATTATATTGTAAATGTATTTTTACTAAATGAATTTTGGTTATAAGAATTCTAAAACATCTAATGATTATGTAAAATTTTATAAGGATATACTTCTCCATTAACATAAGACTTATTCTTACCATCATGGTTTTATGAGATTAAGTTTGACCATATTTTAAAATTATTAAACACTTTTTTAGGATTTATGTGATAGGATTCTACAATGATTAGTGATATTTTCAAATATTTTTATAAAAATACTATTCACTAGTTTAGCATGTGTTTTAGGGAAAAAGATAGTGATGGAAAAAATTATTCTCTAATTTTGGAATAATTTAAATGGAATTAGTACCCTTTTGGGTTTATATTATAATTTATTTTGAGGTAATTATAGGTTATTACACTTTGGAATGTTATAGGAACTATATTAACATGGTTTTAGAAAAAGGAAAGCCCACATACGAGGTGAAACCCATCACATCTGGAAATTTCCTTGGGCTTGAACCCATAACTGAAGGGAGATAAGATTTTTACATATTCCACTAGCCTACATTATGTTCTAGTTATTATTTATTTTCTTTTACTTAAATGATTTGATGAATAACTATTAATGATGAGCTGGCGGTGTTATTGTTGAGGATCAGAGATTATTTATTATATTGGATAACTTACGATAACAATGTTGGTTTTAAAATAGTTAGAGATATATAGAAAGTCATTCACTCTTTTTATGGATCTTAAAATCCTTTAAAAGTTATATTTATTACTTTAGGGATATAAAATTCATTTCAGATATTCATTTCATGGTGTAATCAATGAATTGTAAATTGATCGAGGCATAACCGAAGGATTAGATTTTTCTTAGGAAATAAAAAAATGTCAAGTATATTTAATTATATTTATATATACTATAAGAGTTCATCAACATTAAGAAAATGGAATTGAATTTTTTTTATTATATTTTCTTCATTTTTTATGAATCAAATAGTTTTTTAAATCATCACAAATTTATGGTTTTGAGGTCCTTAATGTTCCATTAATGATTCATGTTATTGCTATCAATTAACTCTATCACTCTCTATAATAATTTATGCTTCTATAAAATTTATATAACTTTGATTTCCCCTAATGTTATACTACTTGGAAACATAGTAATTTTTTATTCCAAATGGCCACCATACTTCCATATCTCTCTTATTAATAGGATGTTTTATTAACCCCTTTTTATATGTAAGTTTTTAGAAAATGAAATTTTTAATAGAAATACCTTGATCATCCATTAAAAAGTTAAAATTGAGAGGAAGAAATTTATTGAAGGTGGGGATATTGTAACAAACAAATATATTAAATTAATATAGTTTGATTCTATAGTTTATGTGACATGCACCAGTGAGCTTGAACAACCCACAAAATATTTTTCTTTAATCTTAATCTCTTTAATAGGACGTGAAACATGAAACCTAGAGAGTAAATGAACCATAATATTGTATAAAATTAAAACCTAGGTCTTTAATTGGTGTGTATGAATTTTAAAAAATAAACCATGAATATTATAGTTATATATTAATTACAAATAAAATAAGATTCATTTAAAAGAAAAATAAATGCTTTTTGAAAACTGTAATGTTTTATAAAATGGTTTGGTCTCAATATGCACACAAAATTTAAAATTAATTTTACCACTTTCATAAAAATTATTAGAAAAAATTATCTTAAAATTTTAATATACATATCCAAATTATAATTAGATGAATTTGTGGGATTTTTATGAATTTTGTTCGATAAATATTTTAAATACTATTTATATTGAAAATTCAATTTCATTTAAGACATTTAAAATGTTTAATTATATTTTAAGATGAATCTAAATTAAAATTAGTTTAATTATATTATTATTTATCTTATTTAGATCATTGGAATCAATTTCATTTTGAATTTTGATATTAACGACTTTAATACTTGTGAGAATTTTCTCCCCAAAATCCCACTTTTCTTCATTTCCACACATATAATTATAAATGTAATGCCATGAATTATATGAATTTAATTGGAAAAATGGAATAAATATTTGGAATATAATTATTTATTTTATCTAATAATTCAAAATTATTTTTCCCATTATTTATAGTAAAATTAGATAAAATTAATTACTATGGTTAAGGAAAAACTGATTTACTTGGGGTTTAATGTAAAAATAAAAGGGTTAAAATTAAATACCAACGTGTAAAAAACCCATTTTATTGAAATATTTAGACCATATAACATATAAAGGTAAATAATTATCTATTTTGGATACTTTTATTCTGATAAAATTGTTGGTTTAATTGATTATTTTAAAAAAATACATGTGTGTCCTCTCCCCTACTTATAAAAGGACAACTCCTCTCCTCCCCTATCGACACTTATAAAGACATTTGTATTGGAAAAAACTGAAAAATTAAATTACTTAATTATATAGTAAGAATATATAGAACTATATTTTTATCATATATCCAACATAGGAATGATTTTTTTGAAAACCTAAAGATGTTGTCCGAAGAAGAGTTAATATTCTAAAATGAGAGTTTTTATTTTATTTTTTCATCTTTTGAATCATAAATTTTTTATTAAACACTGGTTATATAATAAAATATTATATTAAATATACATTGATTTTATTAATCTATGTTCATGACCTATATCCATATCCTTTTCCATCAAATGGGAAATAAAACTGTCGATTTTGTATACGGTGGACTACCGACCTCTGAATCGATGTAACTTTTTTACTATCACAACCATTAAAAGATATATATAATGATAAATTTAAATAATTTATATTATATTTAAGATTTTATTATAATTATTAAATTATGATATCACATATAAATTTTTAATTCATATTCCATTTAAATTTTGATAACTTTTCTCACGTGTACGACAGACTACCACCTCACGAAGCGATGTGATTTGTTTTTCGCATATGCATTTTGTGGAATTTTATAAGGATACATTAATTGAATAGATATTAAATATAATTAATCTTTAAAATTAATATATCACCTAATTAGATGCCATTTCACCTTTTATGAAAATGATAATGTTTCTCATGCATACATACAACTTAACATCTCAATAAAGTGATGTGATCCATTATCCATGCTAAAATTTCAATAATGATCATAATAATGTATCTGATTAAAAAAATTATATTTATAACATATTTATAATTATATAGTTGACTTATATATATTTTATACATATGAACTAGAGCTTTCCTAAAAAAAACGCATGTGAAAACAATGTAACTGACACCCGAAACAATGAAAATAATGAAAGATCATAAAATAAACAGGTGATAATATTTTGTTAGAGGATAATATATGATATTATAAACATGAATATTATTTTAGTATAAATTAATAACATGATTAAAAACATTATAGATGATGTTAAATCATGTTTAACCAAAATCAAGTTCGAGTTAAGGGAATTCATCTCAATTTTCCTTTATTGAGGTATATTGGAATGTTACGAACTTAATTTATTTTATTATGGTTTATATATTTCCCATTTTTAATGTAATATAGTGATTAATTAATAATTTATAGTATTTTATGTTTCAATTTTAATTAATTCATCCAAGTGTATTTGAACTTAAAGTTATTAACTTGTAAAGAATTTCATAACTCTATTTCCTTTCATTGGGTTATATTACTTCTTTATTGTGATTTATATTTTAATATTACATGTCTAATGAATATTTATTATATTATGTTATATATTATGTTATTTTATTCTAATTAAAATTTTATACACATAACATATTCATTGATTAATTCTCACTTGAATGTTATAATCTTTGCGAGGGTATATTTCAAAATCTAATATTGGTTAGGATTGTTTATTATAGAGTTTAAATTGAATGATATTTTATTATAATTGGATTATAAAATCATTTAGTTTTATTCTCCTATTATTATAAATTATTTTTAAATGTAATAATACCATTTTACCTCTCATTTGTACTTAATTTTTTGAGAAAATGTTTTTATAAAAATTTGACTTTATTTATCTCTTCACTCAAAAAAAGTTTTTCTTCTAATACAGTGTTTTATAATTTATTTTTAACATTTTAAAAATTATTTTACATATATTTTTTTCCCATGCTTTCATTTTTTAAGGGAATCTTTGTGTCATTTTCCAAATAAGTCTTATTGGGTTGTTACTAAAAATATGAAAGGATTATTTATTTTAACATGTATGACATTGTCACAAACCAACATATTCAATATGTGGTAAGGGATAGAAATATTCCAAGACCCTCCTTCCTCAAGATAAAAGAGAGATAATGACCCCCCGTGTCCCACCACCAATAGGCCCCGTGGTGGTGATTATCACTAATGGTAGGTAAACATTAAAACAAGATGGGAGGAATTTATTTTTTTAATGAAAACAAGATTGGGAGATAAGATGGATCAAACTCAAAAAAATCCAAGAAATATATATAAAAGAAACCAAAATACATCCCACATATATTTTTAAATTCAATCTTGTAAAAATACTATGAATGCATGTATAGTAAATATGAAAATAAAAATAAGCAGCGACCCAAAAACCATCCCCAACGTCTAATCTAGTAAGGTCTAGAACATTCCACGTTATCAACCTATACACATAAAGACAATTTTATATATTTAGTGTGAGGATACATGTATACTCATTAGGAGAAACCAAATTCACTTGTGCATAAGTTGTAGAAGAATACTAATGACCATATGAGAAGACAAAAGAAACTCAATGAACCAAACATGATATACTATCCACCTAACCCCACCAAATCACACTCACCAAATAATGAATGTCAAGTAATGTAAAATAGTATGCACATCTATATTTGGGTACTCTTCACCACTTACCACTCGTTAAGTGCTCATCCCTAACAGTGAATGTCCCAATTCTAGCATACTCTTTCACAAGCCCCACTATCACAACCTACCCGCACACACCACATCCCACCCATAAACACCTGGGCCATAACCACATCACATCCTACCTACAGAAACCTGGGCCACAAAAAAACTTCATCCCTAAGACACCTGGGAAAGCACAGCGTATCTCATCCTGAAGACACCTGGGAATGCCACCTTTTCCCCAAACACCTAGGCCTCACAACCTACCTAAAGAGTCTAGGTCTGCCAATACTTAAAGAGGGAGCATAAAAGAGAAAATAACCAACCATCCATCCTCCCACTAGGATGTTGGGAAAGGACACCCTCCTCTATAATAATGGGGGTTTTCGACACATAGTTCTCAACACAGGTGTGGTTCATATAGAAATCTCAAGGAAATACAAATATATATAGGTACCAAACACTCATCCCAACCTTTGGGTTTTCAAAACAAACTAACTTCCCACACTAAACGTCCCTTCTAGACACCCTAAATGCATTGATCAACACCCCCAATATTAACTTAAGAAGTCAATAAATGAATTTTGCTTCACTATATGCCACAACTCAAAACATACCCCCAACGAATTCATTTAACTAGTTTTCATTCTCCATTATCAATTAATTAATTAATTTATTCATTTTGGGACCACATTAGTGTATTGAGTTGTATTTTTTGTAAAATATGTCAATGATGATCAAAATGAAGAAGGGATCTCCATAGACAGAAGAACTTCAATGTTAACAGAGAATGGAAAAGTCATACATTTGTGGACTGATGGAATTGCATTGGAATTTACAATTTAAAAAGAAAGGGAAAAAAAGAAGGTTGAAGAAGATGCTTTGACATAGTGGTTTCTATGCATATATGAGGACGACCATGTATTTTCACTTATAATATTTTTGTGTTTCTTACTTAAAAAACTTGTCCAATCCAAGCGCTAGCTAGTCAACATCAACCTGATGCGTGTGCAGGACCACTTGGGTCAACTGTGCCCGTGGGGTGCCAGCCAAGGCCAGACCAAGAGAGAAATTGTTGATGCATATTGCATATTTAGAGCACGCTCTATTGTGCAGGGTGGCATAGAGGCAATGAGTCATAGGGTGGGCATAGAGAGATCCTATAGAACAAAGTACCAGGTGATACCATGGAGAGGGGAGGAGAATTATTAGCCATTATTGGAGTGGATTGATTATTATGCAGTGACTTACCTCTATTTTTGTTTCAATGTGGGATGTAATTTTTAACACCAAGAATAGATCTCATCCATCCATCACATCCCATACATTTCTCAATCATCCGATTACTCAAAAAATCCGATCGTCTAATCCTAGTTGCTTATCACATTCACTCCCTGAGCATTTAAACCAAGACCATCGATCTCTTACGGCATAGGTATAAGACATTCTGTCATAATCCTCCTCCTTTACTACTCAGTTCTGATCCTTTCTCTCCATTAGAGATAATGAAGATTAATGACTGGGATATCTTGGATTATCATTGTGACACTATGAGCATCATTGGATCACACTGAAGCCATGCATTCAACTCACTTTTTTCATGCATGAAAATTACTCAGAGAAGAAGGTTTGACTAAAGAAAATGATGTTTCTTTAGCCATATTTATGATTTGTGCACGAGATTTGCTCCCTAGAAATAAGGCACCTGCATTGAAGAAGAAACACTAGAAGATCTTGACGTATCTTCAAGAGAAAATTTCAAAATTTCAAAATGCCAAATGTCCCAGGCCTTCAAAGTTGTGATCATCATGATATTTCAAATAGTATTTTAATGTGTAAGTAGAATTAGGCGTCTTCTATAAAAGGAGAACACCTATCCTATTGAAGGGTGTTTTTACCACATTTTCAAGAGCTCCTATTTCAAAAAACAGAGCATATCTCTATGCATTCACTTTTGGAAGGCAATCCATAGGACCCACAAGACTTCTGTTCTATGATGAAGATATCCCAAGAGTTTTTTAAATGTTATTCACACTCTCAAAATAATTTTCGTTTAATGATTCCCATGAACACACAATTGTTTTCTCAAATATTTGTTGTGATTTGGAAAGGAAGAGTCACCATGATTCAGTGGTTGAGCCTTAGCCTCCCCCTATTCTTCGCAAAGACCAGCATACTCTGTGAAAATAAGTGACCATTCATCCTCTGTGTGAATAAAAAGACATGGGCCCATTCAGGTATATGATGTGAAGAAGAACCCCCACAGGTTTTCATAATACACTCATTCAGTTTTGTAGGGGCTTATATTTGAAGAGGGGGAATATTTCATAATATAGGAAAGCACATACAAGTATGTACACATGTGAATTACTTGAAGAATCCTAAGGCTTTATGTGGTTGTGTGAATAAGTAGTTTACATGAAGAAAGGGTTTCAACAATTCGGTTTTAAAGAATTACATATATAAACCTAATGAAATAGCCAAATGATGTAGAATAGAAAGAAGAAAAATAAAAGATAAGAGGCTGTGCGCATGCTACAAGTATTACACCCTTTAGGGTTTTTACACCAGAAAGAAAATAAGAGATTTCATGCATGAATATAGGAACATGCATACGCAAATCCATTTAAATAAAAGAATAAAAACAAGTGTGCGAATGTGTGTAAAGAAGAATAAGAAAGAAATGGAAGTGTTCAATTCCACATTCATGATCACATGCATTAATGAACAAGATAAAAGAATTAACTCTGATGATTCTAAGTGATCCAATCCTTAGTGTTTGAAAAATAAAGTTGGTGTGTGTGATTATAGATAAATAAACAATAAGATTAGTGTTATTGGTTGTTGCACTAAGAAGAAGAAATAGAGAAAAGAATTTCATGCCTACTTCCTTTCATGTAATCAAGTGAAGGGCACTGAAATAGATCAAGAGCAGAATGTACCTTTTGAATAAGGAAGAATATTGTCTCCATAGGTAGTATAATGAACCAACTAGAGGCTACAATATAGATGAGGATTATTTCCCACCCCCTTTAAGGTGTAGGGAAACACATAAAGAAATAAGATTATCTCAATTACCCCTCTAAGTATAGGAAATCACACATGGAAGTTACTACCTCCTTCCCTCATCCAAGTGTATGGAGCCACAATAACTAGAGAATTATTTTCTTAGTCAACCATTATAACAACATATCACTTTATAGTGGAGAATCCAGGTACTGGTCATCACCATACATGGTAAGAACTAGCTATACACATTGAGTTGTGAACCCGATAAAAATATCATGTCCATATTTTTTCTAATTTCTATTATTTCATGGAATAGGGAAAAGAGAATAATACAAACACGATCTTAATAGGTCAGGAGGTTCATGGATAAAAAGATGGAATTGGTTTAAAAAGTCCCCGACACTAATTCACCCCTATCAATGTTAGGCATATCCCAATATGGTCCTATCAATTGGTGTCAGATCTAGGACCGCCTCTGTTGGATTCTATACATCAAGGATATTATATTTTAAAGTCTTTATTTTCTTTCTTGAGTCAATATTGAAGTTAATTTTTGGTAAATATTTAGTTGTCTCTGAGAATAAGACCATATCTACCAAAACCATGATGAACAAGAAAAATAAGGAGAAGAGAAACCTGAATAAGAAGTCACTCTTTTATAAAGAATATGAAGCATCAACATCTCCATGCCTTGATGACAATGAAGACATATCATACATGGAATGCAATGAGAATGTGGATCAAGTTTCCACTAAGAAGATAGATAAACTTCATACCTCAAGTGATCTAGATGTATGAGTTAGTACATTGGTAAATTATTATCATGATGAAAATGATAGCACATATGGTGATGATCACTCTACAAAATCTTTAGAAATATTAGATGATATATTAAGAATGATTATTCATGGTATTTATTAGGAAAGTATGTATCTTGTTTGTGGAGTATTGCAATTTATACAAGAAAATATCACTCATATGGAAGAAGAAACTGATATTTTTGAGAAATGCTTACAAGAAAAAATTACTGAACATTTAAAGCTCTCCAGACAGGTTGGATCTTTTGAATAAAAAAAGAGTGTATTTGATTTAAGATCTTCAAAGTTTCTCGAATAAGTTAAAGAAAATTAGGAATTCAAAAATACTATAGAGAAGAAGATTCATGCTCTTGAATATTATCTGAAAAAGAGAAATGTAGTCAAGGAGTTGTATTTGGAATAAAATTCCAAGAAGAGTAAGGAATATGAATCTTTATTGCAAAAAATGCGAGTTCCATGTAGAGGTAGTTGAAAGATTAAAGAAGGCTTGGTAATAGAGGTTGACTATGATTGAAGACCAGAAAGTCATCCTTAGTATGAAAGGTCTATAATCGGAAGCTTAGTTGACCAATATTGAGAGGACACATATTGAGTCTCCACAAAAGAAGAAAATAGTAGCTACTGATACTCAATGATTACTGGAGGATTATAATATCAAAAGAACTCCAAAATGTGATAAGAAGATCATGGATTCACTAATTTATCTATCACAAGAAGTTCAGAAGAAGGTACAATCCATAACAACTAGTACTTATGTTTCAAAAATTTATTCTACTAAAAGTGCAGGTTGGAAGAAAAATTACAAACAAGAATGGATGAATATGAGTGAGAAGAAACCTTCCATCATGGATAGGGTGGATGGGGGAAAGAGTGTGGAATATAGCTCTCCACAGAGTGCAAAACGAATCAAGAATAAGGAACAACAACCTTATACAAAATATATCAAGAAGTCAAGGTTTGTTGGTTAATGGTGGTGCAGTAACAGAGTTGGGCATTTTACATTAGATTTTTGGTACAATCACTTAAATGTAAAAGCACAAAGAAAGATCATCTTAAGGGGGATAAAGACATAGATGAAGAAGCAACATCTATATATCCAGAAGCATCTTTATACTACAAATAGATTTGTAATGTTAGATAACATATGTGATGTATGCAATAGGAGTGGTTACATGAATGAAGCAAGTTCATCTCAACAGGTACCCAATGCTGATAATAAAAGAAGATCACAGGAGCTGGCTAAAAATGAAGAAGCAACCTTGGGAATAAATTAGAAGAATATTTCAAAAGAAAATTCTCCCAAGAAGACTCCAAGGTGAAAATATTATAAGACCATGGATTCTAAGTCCAATAAGTTGAAGGGTGGTTCATCCAAAAGAACTAAGATATATGTTACTAATAAGAATCCATGTAGAAGATCCAATCTTGATTCCTTAGTTCCAAATGATGTGTTAGATATCTAGCCAGAAGATTTGGATAGAATGAGAAAAAATGGAAGATGCACATGATAAGGCTATTTCCAAAGGAAAAAGAAGATTATACATGAATACAAAGAAGTTCTATGTGTTTGATGCTACAAGGCTATTCATATTGTTTGAAAGTGCTTTGAATTTATTTTATGCCAAATAAGATTTACTTAAGAAGATGAATATTACACCAGGAGATTCTAGGGCTTTGAAATATCTTGAAGAAAAAAGGTTCACGCACAAAGAGATTGAAGAAATATTGAGGTCCACACAATCATAGTCAGTATTGAAGATCAGTTGTGAAATTATGAAGAATAGAGCATCTGGGTTGAGAAAATCATCTCAACCATTTTGTTCACATTGATTAATCAAGGAGGATCCACCTTATTCACCAAAAATCTATGTGTATTGTATTTGTTCATATCATATAAAGAATTTAAGGTGAAGTAGGATCTCATGGGGAGAACCTATGATACATTGGAGAGAAGTGTTCCCTTGAGGGGGAG
Source organism: Viscum album (assembly GCA_963277665.1). NCBI lineage: Eukaryota > Viridiplantae > Streptophyta > Magnoliopsida > Santalales > Viscaceae > Viscum > Viscum album. The sequence goes on along the minus strand of OY728147.1, from coordinate 2,016,316,344 downwards.
ACACATAAATAAACTTCTAGTGTTAGTACCTCAATTTTTATCAACTTAAATTATTATAAAATTAAATTACCCTGAATATTTTCTGAAGATCATGTAGTTGGAAGTGGTATGTCATATCTAAATCTCTAATCCTTGTCCACTAAAAATAAAAATCATCTTACAAAGCCATAGTAACTAATTCAATTTGTCACATAAGATGAATGAAAGTTCTCCAAGGTCACTTATCCAGCCTATTGCACTTGAATATTTTGACCCATTTGTTGAAGTGAGTGAAGGAGTTTTAGGTTGATTATTTCATATCACACTTATTATCCAAATCTTGGAATGAAAGTGAAAATCCCTTGAAGACAATGTATATAAGTTGTCATCTCCTGAGGTATCATGATTAGTGTATAATGTAATTTTTTTGTCTAAATCAAATCCTCTTGTTTTCAACATTGATAATTGCTCAAGTAGACTTAAAGTGAAATGATTGATGGAATGTTGTTTGAGTATTGATTGATACCCTTTTCCTACAAACTTTTTTTCCCTTTCAATAAGGGGTAGAGAAGTGAAATGAATATCTAAGGAAAAATAAGTGAAGGGGAGATAGAATACTCACATTGACACATTCATTTGAGACAACATAATGTATTGACCACAAAATACAAATGGGAGATTGTTTGGACCACAGTAGTGTGTTGAGTTGTATTTTTTTTCAAAGATTTCAATGATGATCAAAAATAATAAGGGAGCTACAAATTAGAATAACTCCAATGTTAATTGAGAATGGAAAAGTGACATGACTGTTGAAGGATTGAAGTGATTTGGAATTGAGAATCCAAAAAGAAAAAGAAGAAGAAGAAGGTTGAAGAAGATGCTTGGACTTAGAGGTGTCCATACATATATGGGGATGGCCATGAATTTTAACTTAAAATATTTCATTGTGGATCACATAAAATATTGGTCCAGCCCAAGCGCTAGCTAGCCAGTATTAACCTGAGGCATGTGTGGGACCACTTTGGTCAACCATGCCCACGGGGAGTTGGCCAAGGCTATCCCAAGATTGGTATAATGGGTGCATAGCGCACCATCAGAGTGCGTGCCACTGTGTAGGGTGACACAGAGGAATGAAGGCATAGGGTGGGCGTAGAGTGTTCCCACATAACATAGTACGGGGTGGTACCGTGGAGAGGGGTGGAGAATTATGAGGTACTATTAGAGAAACTTTATTGTTATACTGCGGATTCCGCGTTTCTCAGTATCGATGTGGGATGAAATTTTTAATGCTAGGAATATATCTTTGTTTTCCATCACATCGTGCACCTCGCTCAATCTTCTTATCACTTGTGAAATTAGATCATCTAATCCTGGCCGCTCATCACATTCACGCCTTGTATGTTTGAATGAGGACCATCAATTTCCCGCGACATCTATATAAGCCATTCCATCTTCATCCACCTCCACAGCTTCTCAACGCCGCCATTTCCTCTCCAACGGAGATGAAAAAGAAGCAAGGATGACCTATCCTATCTTATCATTTTTAAATCGTGAGCATCATTGGATCATACCAAATCTGTGCATGCAACTCACATTGTTCATGATGCGAATTCAACGGAGATGAAGGTTCGGCTGAGGTAAATGAAGTATCTACGCCCACGTTGAATATTTGTGCATAGAATCAAATTAATATTTTCATGCTATCCTCCTCAAACACATGCAATTTCCTTCATAGAAATAAGGTGCCTGTGTTGAATAAGAACCACCCAAAGATCTCGACATTTCCTGAAAAGAGGATTTGAAAATTTCAAAACACTGAATATCCCAAGCCTTCAAAGCCATTATCTTTATGTAATTTTATGCGGGATTTGAATGTGGAAGGTGAATTATCCCTGTTCTGTAAAAGGAGAGGCACCGATCCTGTTGAGGGGTGCTTCTCCTGCATTCCCTAGAACTCCTGTTTTAAAAAATATAGCATCTATCTATGCATTAACATTGCGAAGGGAAACCAGAGGACCCATTAACCTTATTATCTACAAAGAAGAGACCCCGAAAGTGTTTTACAAGTGCTTCACACTCTCAAACTACTTTGATAAGAATGGTTCTTGTGAACACATGATTGGTTACTCAAACCTTCGATGTGATTTGTGAAGGCCTAGTCACCTTTATCCAGTGGTTGTGCCTAAACCTCCCACTATGCTTCGTGAATACCATAACACTATGAAAATAAGTGACCAAACATACTCTATGTGGAGAAAAAGACTTGTGCCCATTTGGGTACATGAAGTAAAGAATAACCCCTCGGGTTTTCACGATACACTCATTCAGTATTTTAGGGGCTTAAGTTCAATGAAGGAGAATCTTACATGAAGAAGGCTAACACATACATGCATGCACTCATGTGAATTTCTTGAAGAATCATGAGAAATTATGTGGTTGTGTGAAGAAGGAGTTCTCAAGAAGAAAGGGTGGCACCCATTAGGTTTTAAAGAATCACATACTTAAATCTAAAACAACACCATAATCAAGTACAAAACAAAGAAGAAAAAGAAAAGAGAAGAGGTAGTGTGTGTGTTCTTACAGTATTACACCCTTTAGGGACTTCACAAAAGAAAGTGAAGAGGATAGTGTATAAATGCATGCATGGACGTGCATAAGTGAAGCCATATAAATAAATGAATCAAAACAAGTGTGTGAACATGTGTAAAAAATAAGAAAGAGAGGGAAGAGTTCAATGCCATATGCATGATCACATGCATTCAAGAACAAGATAGACGAATTAACTTAAATTATTCCATGTGAGATGATCCTCATTGTTTGAATAATTATATTAGTGTATGTGATTCTAGATAAAGAAAGAAAAATATTAGTTCTGTCAGTTGTTTCACTAAAGAGAATAAATAAAGAATAGAATTTCTTGCCTAATAATTTCTAAGTAATCAAGTTAAGAGCACTTGAATAGATCAAGTGCAGAACCTAACTTTTGAAGACAGAAGAAGACTATCTCTATAGACACTATAAAGAACTAGCTAGAGGTTGCAAGCTCGAAGAGGATTATATCCTTTCCCACTCCATGGCGTAGGAAAAAACAACAGGAATGAGGATTATCTCCCTTCCCCCTCTGAGTGTAGGGACTCACACTAGGAAGCAATTATCTCCTACCCTCTTCCATGTGTAGGGAGCCACAATGACTAGTGGATTGTTTTCCTAGTGAACCACTATAACAACATATAACTTTATAGTGGAGAATCCATGTATTGGTCATCAGTATACATGGAAAGGTCTAGCTACTCACATTGAGAAGTGAACCTTGTAAAAATATAATGTGCATATTTTTAGTGCTTTCTATTATTACATAAAAAAGGGAAAAGAGAATAACAGAATCAAGATCCTTACAGGTTAGGAGGTATTAGGATAAAAAGTTAGTATTGGTTTGAAAATTACCCAACACTAATTCACCCCCTCTCAGTGTTATGAATATCCCAAACCGGTGTTGTAAATTACATCCCTACTCAGGCATCTACCCAACACTGCAAATGTTATAAGGAAAAGCAACCATACCAACCACTACCAAAGACAAAAAAGAAATATGGGACAAGGTAAAAGAATCCATTCTAACACCCATTCTTAAAATAACAGTCTTTGGAAACTCCAGGCCAAAGGCCCATGCCAGGTAACACCATGCTTCTTAAAAATCATTCCTCCTTGTCCTTCCTTTCAATAAGTAAAATCCCCAACACACCTCATTACTACCACACTTAGATGTAACACTACATAACAACACTGCATCGAACACACCCAGTAACATAAACACAACACAACTTGAACCTCCAGCCCCACTTCCCACCACTACCCAGATGTTGTCCCACTGTATAACAAGTTCATTCATTCCACAATCAACCAATCTCTCAACCTCAGATTCCACCCGTACAAGACCATACTCACAAATAAACTCCCAACCACAACACCACATTATCAACACAAACACAAGTCCAAACAAAATGACACACATCTCATAGACACACCATAAAGAAAATGTTTATTTCAGATTTAGAAAAACTTCAAGATTTAATGCCACTTGATAAAATATGGGTTATCACAGAACAAGTTTGATCCTATTGAATTCATATATTTTTTCCAATATACATGGTTAAATTATTCCATAAACATATTGTCATTCAAGTAGTATCAACAAAAATTTTTCTAAGCCATACAGGTGTGTAAACAGAGACCACTAATGACCATGATTTTGTGAAAGAGTAAAAACCTTACAAAACACATCATTGGTCTAGGATAACATATAAAACAAATACATCATCATAATAATCATCTTCTGATCCCCTTATTTATTTCTACTTATTAAATTTGTTAAATTTGGTCCCAAACGTATTCACAATGAACATGAGTGCACCCACCCCACACGATACACAATTAAAAGAGAGATGAAGTAAATACCTACATAAAACAATAGGAAACCAATGATTTTTCCTTGCACCAAAATAGGGGCGAACAAGTAGAAGAAAATACTATAGGGGGAAATGATTAGAATTATATAGTATAGGTGCACGACTCCTCACAAGAGAAAGGTTCTTGGGAAATTAAGATAAAATAAAAACACACAGGGAAAATAAGATCTCATCTTAAAAGAGACAACTCCCATATCAATAGAAGGGAGATGTTTTCAAAGGGTGTTAAATTCAAATCCTTGTCATGATCACATGGTTTGACTATTTCAATGTTCCCAAATTTTTAGGATATTAAATATATAATTAATTTCTTTTGAAAGGCCTTTAAAAATGGGAAAACAAGGTTTTAACTCGATTTATGTAAAATAAAGCATAAGAGGGGATAAATTGAAAAAATGTGGAAATGAATCAGTGATGGGTGAGTAATTGACATGAGTCACTAACTTTGTGTCACCGATAACTGACTCACCGGCCCGAGTCACCAATGCGACTCACTAACACGAGTCACTGATGTCACTCACTGATGACCGACCTACCAAGGCCTTGACCTACCGATGCTCTTAGTCCCTGAAGCCTTGAGTCAATGAAACTGAGCTGACGACACAAGATATTGATGCTAAGCTATTGATGTGACTTATGGATGCAAGACACACCAATGGAAAAACTAAACAATTGGAAAACACTTTAAATGCGCTAATGTTGCCTCCTAGAACACCCCAAACATTGGATTTTGATAATTAATGGTCTAGGAATGTCTGGTCCATTACATCAGATAACTCTCAAACTATTCTCACCCTTGATAAGTCAAAACCAAATCCAAAAGAAAGATGGGTCTAAACAACCACCCCGTAAGATACCTCCAAAGGATAAACCCCCCTTTGTGCTTTTCAAAATCTGGATTTAAACCTCAAAATCAAAGAATAAATCCTCCGATATATTCTAATCCAAACTCCACAAGATACCCCACACAAGAAAAATCTATCAGGAAACATGAAATAGGAAATTAATTCTTCTATGTCAAGATACTATCTACTCTGGGTAGCACTGACTAGCCCACACGGGTTTAATCTTATCTCAATTAATGCACTTGGATTATAAATATGGTCTCCCACTTTTCACCTATTAGGACTTTTTTACACACTACAAAACAAATAAACAACTCATATTGTTACAAAAAAGGTTTAAGAACTACATAAAAATCAAAAAAAGAAGAAAAACTAAAAACAGCTATGGCTATGGGGCACACATCTACGTCTCTCGCTCCGATGTACTCGCCTTTAGGCCACCATGCCTCCACAAAACATGAACCAAAGGAGTATTCCATCTATGCAACACCTTTTCCTGATAATTTTGGATCTCCATAGGCCATTATAGGAATGTTGCGTCATTCTTGATATTCGAATCTCTTCAGTAAATGACATGGGAGACATCGTGAAAATACCAATGAAGATGGAAGACATTAAATATGTAGTGGATCCTCCTCAACTAAGGTGGTATCACCAACTAGTATTCCACCGTACCAACTCACCCAATCACCTCCAAAGGTCCGATCAACCTGAGAGAATTCTTTCTCCATCTACCGAACCTCCACTGTCCACGTCGAGGGTAAACAATCAAGAACATGGTGTCCCCAACCTCAAACTACAAGGGCCTTATTATATGATCAAAATATGAATTCTACTGGTCTTGTGCTGACTTCATCCTATCATAGTTGAGATACCCCTTATCTGTCACACTCTGTACCATATCTGGACCAAGAAAAACTACCTCTACAACTTTAGTATAACATAAAATTGAATGATACACCCTTTCGTACAAAGCCTTGAATAGAGACGTACCAATAGAAGAGTGATAGATATTATTTTAAGATGACTTTAGCAAGGGAATGTTTCATACCCATGGTCTTCCATAGTCTAGAAAAAATGCCTGCAACATGTCCTATAATGTCTGGATGGTCCTCTATGTCTTCCCATCTATCTGAGGGTGGAAATCTGTGCTGAGGCACAACTGAGTGCCAAAATCATGTGGTAATCCCAACAAGACTCGCGAGGTAAAACATGTATCCCAATATGAGACAATGGATATCAAAACCCCACATAGGTGAACCAACACGTCCACATATCTATATGCTAAGCTATCCATTTTTCTAAACTCTTTGATCACTAAGAAGTGATCTGATTTCATCAACTGATCCACTACTACCCATATTGCATCACACCCTCCTTGAGCCCTGGGTAATTCTATAAATAAATCCATTGAAATATCATCCCACTTCATCTTGGGTATGTCTAATGTCTATAACAAACAACTAGGAACACGGTGGTCATCCTTCACCTACTAGAAGACTAGGAGGTTTTCCACGAACTCTGCCACTGCCCGCTTCATCCTAGGACACAAGAACTATTCCCTAAAGCCACAATACATCTTGGAAACTCTTGAGTGTACCACTGTGGGTGAGCTATTAAAATCATGGAGAACTAAATTGTGCATCATCACTGAAACAAAAAAATTATCATAGATCAACAACCTATTCTGACCATCCTCTAACCATCCCTCCGAAGAATCTCCCCGGTCAAAGTGATCACACATTACCTTTTACTCTGAGTCTCACAAATTAGACTCCTCCACATACTGCCTCAGATATAACTACTCCATCTTAAAAAAATAGAAAATATCGGCCTCCATCCATTCTTTCATCTATGTGCAAGGCAAAGAACTCCACTATTTCTGTCAAAGCGTTCATAGATTCCTAAACCACCTTCTTCTGCAACTTCCTACTCAATGTATCAGCCAAAACATTCCCATTTCATGAGGTCTTGGAGATAAAAAAAATAGTAGTCCTAGAAGAACTCTTTCCAACTCTACTGTTGCAAGTTCATATCTCATGGGGAAAGGCATATCTCAAGCTCTTGTAATCCATGAAAACCATAAATATCTCCCCAATGAGGTAATGTCACCACAAATTTAGTGTGAACACTGACTATTGAAAGCTCTAGATCATGGGTGGCATAGTTATGTTCATGATGATGCAACTTCTTAGACCCATAAGAAATCAATCCTTATTACTCCATTATCAAACATCCCAATCCCAAAATAGAAGCATCACAAACCAACTCAAAAATCACCCATTATTCTAGAAACGTGATAACTAAGGTAATAATAAACTACCACTTTATATAGACAAACAATTTTTGGAACTACTCACTCTACAAAAAATATGGTCCTTCTCCCATTATATCCATCAATAGATCTACTATTCAAGATAAATTAGGTTAAAATATTCAATAATAGCCTTCTAAACTGAGAAAACTACATATCCCTACCACATTATTGGGAGATTCCCAAGAAATAAGTGCCACAATCATCAATGGATTCACTACAAAATACTTCTGATACACCACATGTCCAAGAAAGTGGACTTACCATGTCAAAAACATGCACTTTGACAACTTTTGTAGAGATTATGGCATCGAAGGACCTATAGGATAGTCTTGAGATTCTCAGTATGATCCCCCTCTAACTTTGAGGTGATCAGGATTTTTTTGATGAATAAGAAGACAAACCAGTACAAGAAATCATGAATGACAGAGTTCACAATCCCCTGTAACATGACTGATGCATTCGTAACTACGAATGAAATAACCACAAACTCAAAGTGCCCATAACTAGTTTGAAATCAGTCTTGAGGATGTCACCCACCTTCACCCTCAACTGTTGATTTGAAGACTATAGATAGACCATAGAAAACCAATATTCTCCCACCTACTGGTCGAAAAGATCATCTACCCTCATAAGATGGTTGCAATTCTTGATCATTACCTAATTCAATATCTAGTAGTCCTTAAACAACATTATACCACCATCTACCATCTTTTCATACAAGACCGGAGCACCTCATAGTGACAGACTGAGCCGAATAAATCTATTATTCATTAGATTGACAATCTAGATCCCCAAATCCCACATCATTGAAGTCACCATATGATAAGGATCCACCTAAGACAGACTAACACTGGGTTGTATGTCTATCCTAGACTCAATATCACTTCTAGGGGGAAAAGTAACAACCTCCTAGGGGAAAACTTCTAAGAACTCCCCAATAAATCTGGTAAACCCCACCATCTCAACATCCATTGGATCTACTGATATCTTGTCCTATAAGAAAATAAAAGGATCCACACACCGACTACCCATCAAAAAACTCCACTCGTCAACAAAAGCCACACATTGGCCATTTTTTTAGAAAACATGACTCTTCTCCATAAGAAGATGATAATGGAATGCACAAATTATAGGCATTAAATTACATGGATAACAACATATGGATGCATATATAGAATAAAGAGATATCCAATGGACTGATATGGCCCAAACACATCAATCTACATCCCTAGAAAATATCAAAAAAAACTGGTATAACCTTCGACAGGTGTACTCAACACTAAGGGAACAAAAATTGTCTCTATGTACATCCCTTGAGAATGTGATAGACATGGTGAAACAAAGGAGTATGAAGATCCTGAACCAAACATGGTACAAACAAGAGTGCTGAACAAGTTGATTATACCTCGAACAATCTTTGTCTCTACTGAAACTGCTGACTCTCCGACATGCAACATACAACGTCTAGCTTCTCCATCCCTATTATATTAAACTCCTCCCTGACCAATCCCAGGTCGAGGTACCTATGGAATGCCCTAAGGTTGGCCTCTACCTACTACACCTCCCCTCAGTGGAGAACAAACCTGATGTCCCTGCTGCAGAAAGGTCCTGGAAGACAACTATTGCTGAGGTGGGCACTATACCTTCCCACCACCACCGTAATGAGCTCAAATTGGGCACTGACTATGAAGGTGCCTGCACCCTCATCAATTAAAACACCTTGGCCCCAAGCCTATAAAAAATGCATGAGGACCAGAAGGTTAGATTTGAAATAGTTGGTGTCAGCTCCCCACTGGCCAAAACCTGGTTGTCCATGGCGCCTGATACCATCCTCTAGAAGCCATTCCCTTTGTAGAACCCTATTGGATCCTCGTTCGTAATAGACCTCCTCATGAGTGCATCCTCTCAACCAATTCATCCTTCTTCTAAACCTTTATATATGTTCGTAAGGTGATGGGAGTAACCACAAACTTGAGGGAAGGAAAAAGTGCCTCCCCTAAATGTCACTCCTAAGAATCCTCATTTGAAAAGTGGTCTAGATCAAAGATATCGAGATCCTTGAACTTGATCCCTAGATCCCTCTCTAACATACTCCTCTACTGGAGGGAGTGTATCTACCATAACATCTCATCCATTATCATTGAAGAAAGGAATTTCACCCGGAACTCCTTCTCAAGGTTGACCCATAGAACATCACCCTCCTTTTTATCCACCAGATACAACATCAACCACTTAAATTATTCTCCCCTCATCCCACTGACCAATAATGAAACCCAGTACTCCATCAGACCCCTAATCAAGCTAAAAGTGATCACCATCTCCCCAAGATAACTTTCCATCTCTGTATTTGAAAAATTGACTTTGTAATTTCCCAGAGTCTACTACTGAAACAATGAAGGTTCTTCTGCCACTAATCATCCTCCCCAACTGGGTCAACCCTCTGTTGATAAATCGAGTCATTCTGTTGAGCATCCACTAGTAGATCCAGTCATAGACAACGACCATGTTCCATAGATGAATGGTAAACAATGGACTCTTAATCTTGAATTGTATGGAATTTATTTAGGATTCAATTTAACTGAATTTTTATTTTAAATTTCCCAAAAACATCCAAAAAAACAAGAACACAAGTCATTTTGATGCATGTACCATTCCTAGGGTCTCTACCCTGCAAACTATGTATCCTCACATGATAGTTTGATAAGATCAGAGTCCTTGAATTGGATCACGGGGGACCCTAAAATCCTGTGTCCAAGCCAATATTACCTTGCCTACGTCATGCACCAAGAACACTCAAAACTGTTTCCCTACCAACCCACGCAATCCTCAATATTCCTCACTCCAATTTCCATTATATATACCAACCATATCCCTATTAAACCATTCTTTCATGACCCACCTTCATCAAGATGAGCAAAGGATAATAAGATGATGAGACCTTCTTTCCTCAAGATGAATGAGAGATAATGACCCCCCTGATTCCTACCTCTAATATGCACTAGGGTGTCGAAAATCACCAAGGGTAGGTAAAAATTCATATAAGATGGGAGGTATTAACTTTTTTAATGAAAAAAAGACCGGGATGTAAGATGTATCAACCTCAAAAAACTATAATATATATATATATATATAAGAAACCAAAATCCATGCCACATAATTTTTTAAATTAAAGATTGTAAAAATACAATGAAAAGCTCAAAATTAAATACCAAATTAAAAATATACATTAACACAACAACCGTCCCCAACATCTGATATGGTATGGTCTAGTATAGTCCACATAATCTCTCTGGAAATATGAAGAACATTTTATATACGTAGGGCGAGCATACAGGTATACCCAGTAGGAAAAACCAATGGTACCCTTTCATAAGGGGGAGAGACATAATAATTACCCTGAGAGAAAACAACAGAAACTCAAAGCACCTAACATGGTATATGATCCACTCCAACTTTAATAATGAATTCTCACAAAATAACACAAGTAAAGTAATGTAAAATATTAATCACATCTATATTTGGGTACCCCACACTGATTCCCACTGGTAATCTGCTCATATTTAAGGGAGAATGTCCTGACACTACCATGCTCTTCCATAGGCCCCACTATCACATCCTTCCCACAAACACCTGAACTACACACCCCATCCCACCCAAAAACACCTTGGACATAACCAAATCACATCCTACCCACAAAAACCTAGTCCAAAAAACCATAACATCATCTCAAAAACACATGGGATAGCATAATGTATCTCATCCCAAAGATACCTGGGAAGCATGCCTCGCCCATAGAAACTTGGGGATCACAACCGCACCATAACTTGTATGAAGACTCTAGGGTTTTAAATGGATAGAATTGGGAGAAGATAAGATCCAATAACCTTCCATCCATCCTTTAACTGAGATGTTGGGAATGGACACCCTCCCCCATAACAATTGGGGTGTTCAATACATAGTCCTCAACATGGGTGGGGTGCATATAGAAATCAAAAGTAACTACAAGTATATATATATATAGGTACTAAACAATCATCCCAACATATGGGTTTTCAAAAAAAAACTACCATCCCACACGAAACTGCTCTTGCTGCTAGCCCTAAATGCATTGATCACCACCACCAACAGTCAGATTAGTAGTAAATAAATTAATGCCTCTTTAATATATTCTATAACTCGAACCATACCCCCAACCAATTCATTTAACCAATTTTCATTATTAATTAATTTATTTATTAATTCCATACCTACCCAAGAAACTACCAAACACTATAAACATTATAAGGAGAAGAAACCATACCAACCACCAAAACATACAAACTAGTAACATGGTCCAAGATAAATCAATCCATTCTAACACCCATTCATAAAATAATAGTCTCTAGAAACTCTGGGAAAAAGTCCCACACAAGGTAACACCATCCTACTTCAAAATCACCCCACCCCATCCTTCTTCTCAACATGTAAAACCCCTAACACACCTCATTACAACCAAAATAGGTAGCCCCACCACATAACAACACCACACCCAGCACACCCAGTAACATAAACACAACACAACCCGAAGCTGTATCCCCACTACCCAACCACTGCCCAGATGTTGTCCTACTGCATAAGAAGTTCATCCATTCCACAATAAAACAATCTCTTAACCCAGGATTCCACTCGTACCTCCCCATACTCACAAGAACACTCCCAAACACATCACCACATGAACAAAACATACACAAGGACGAAAAAAACCACACACAACACACAAGCACACCAACAAGGAAATGTTTATTCATATTTAGTAAAGAATCATTTTTTAATTCCTCTTGAGAAACCATTTGTTATCAAAGAACATGTTCGATACTTGGTAATCCATTAATTTAATTGAATATATGTGGTTAACCAATTTCATAAACATATGGTCATTCAAGGAGTATCAATAACAAATTTTCACAATACATACAAGTGTGAAAATAGATACATCTAATGGACATTATTTTCAGATGGAATACAACCCTTACAGAACACGACATGGATCAAGGATTCCATATAAAACAAATCCATCATCATAATCATATTCCCATCACCACATTTATTACTTATAATCATTTTCATTAAATTTGGTCCGACAATATTCTCAATGGAACATGAGTACACCCACCCCACATGATACAGAATTAAAAGAGAGCTAAAGGAAATCTCTACTTGCAACAACAGGTGACCAGAGATTCTTCCTTATGCCATAAAAGGGGGTATGCAAATAGCAAGAAAGAATCTAAGGAAAAAATTGAAGAGACTTCTATAACACAGGTTCCCGACTCCTCACGGAATAAAGTTTCTCGACACACTAAGAGAAAATGGAAACATATGGGGAAAAGAATACATCTTATTAGAAGAGAAAGATTTTATATCAATAGAAGGGAGACAGTTTCAAAGGACATTAAAGTCAAATAGTACTAAAGACCACATGGTATAATTGTTTATAAGTTCCCCAAGCATTAGGATATTAAAGATATTATTAATATCCTTTTAAATACATTTATAAACTCCCAAACAGGGCATTAAAATCTATTTATGTCAAATAAAACATAAGTGGGGTGAAACGGGAAAAACTATGAAAAAATAGAAATGAATCACTAATGGGTGAGTCACCGACATGAGTAACAGAATGTGAGTCACAAATGCCTGAATCATAGACATGATTCACTGACATGGCTCACAGACACAAGTAACTAGTGCCACTCACTAACTCCACCCACTAATTCCTGACCTACTGATGCATCGACCTATCGATGACCCGAGTTACTGATGTTATGAGTCACTAATTCCCTAAGTCACCAACACCCTGAGTTTATTAAATTGAGCTACCAATGTGATATACTGACACCAACCTATCGACACTGAACTACCGACACGACTCACCAATTACTAACTCATCGATGAAAAAACTAAAAAATTGGAAAACTCTTGAAATGAGCTACCATTGCCTCCCAGAACACCCCCAAACACTTGATTTTGACAATGTAATGGACAAGGAATGTCCAGGCTATTATAAACATATATGATATTTTATAAAATTATAAAACATATATGTTTTAAATATTCCTTTATATTTTATAAATTTAATTTTCATAGGAAATTATTATTAAAATATTTTTATATTTTTTAATTTTTTAAATATATATTTTCTATGTGAAATGAATATTTTCCTCAAGAATGTTTTTAAATATTTATAAATGGTATTTCTATTCATCAGTAGAAAAAAACTTTTATTTTAATTATACTCTACTAGGGATATGTTTTACTGATACCAAAATCATTCTTTCTATGGAAGGTTTATAGTTTTTTTGATCAAGGAATGAATTGAAATTCACTTTCATGATTCATTTCTATAGTCATTTACTTTAAATTGAAATATTCACTTTCTTTTGATCAATGGAAATTAAATTTCACTTATATATACATATTTTTTTTCAATGAAGTTTTTATTGATTAAAAAATCTATAATTTCTCCAAATTGTATTCTACATTGAATGTTATTTATTTATTTTGAAAAGTTTTGATAAATATGTATTTTTTATAGAATAATAATATTTGAAGATAAGTGTAGAGACCCCAACTTGACGTACATGGAAATTAAATTAATTTTACATTACTTTTGTGGAGAACTTAATACATAACAAAAAATGACATCCACGGACCGTAATAGTTTAGTGTCTTTGGAAAGTTGGAACATAATCTTCTAATAATGGTGAAAGATCTTGAACATCTCCCATAAAGATATTCCCCTTTTCTTTTATTACCTAAAACCTTTCTTTATATCCTAGGGAAAATAAAAAATATAAAAGGCGAGATCAAATTCTCACTAAGGGTAAGCATGGAGAAAATAAAACAAACCATATACATTTGAACTTAAAAACATGAACATAATGTTTAAACATCAAAATCTTGAGCAATGAAATAAAACATGACAGTACGTAAGGCATAGATCATAACGGAACATCAATCATGATAAAATATCATGGGAATAAAACATTTAATTGTGGTATACCATTAATCACATGATATTATTTCTATAGTAGCGAAGGCATTGCTGCCAAGACCATCTTAGTGGACAAAGTCCATTACTGAATCGAGTTCACTCATCGTTCTAGTCCTGTATCACTGAACCGGATTAACATTCTGTTTCATCCATGTCTATATCATGAGAAATAAATCTTTACCCAATGAATTAGAGGGTGATATAGGTCCCACCCATCTCATATTTAAATCATTCTTATGTTTTCCACAAAACAATCATAAATCATTCATTATAACCCAAGAAATAAAATGGGTTTTATAAACATCTTCCCATCTTAACATAATCCATATAAAACAAATGCATATAATTTCATCATAAGAAGAATCAAACCATGTAAATAATAGAGACATTATACTTGAAACATAAACATGCTAAATAATGTCATCTTAGATGGAAAATAATTTTGATAAAACACTTGAAATGAAATCTTGAGGAAAATATCCTTTCTTCTTCAAAATCATTTTCTTTTCTCAAAGTGTTGTGCTATTTTAAGTGAAAAGAATTTCATTGAAAATACACATGAAATATTGTAGAGTAAGATTCTTGAAAATAAGGCATTATAAAACCTTAAAAATCTATTCATGCTGTATATGTTAAAAAACATTTTCCTCGTAATTTTTCCAGAAAAGTCAAAAAAGTACCTCATATGGTAAACAAAAGAAAGATTCCTTCCATACCTTGCGGTAAAAGTCAAAAAAGAAAAAAATGAAATTAAACATACATGGAATAATAATAAAAATTTTATGAAAACATTTTGAGAAAACATGTACATGTATGATAAACATAACCCCAGTAAATACTTACATATAAGCAATCTCAGATAAAAATGAGATTGCAAAATTATCCCTTACCTTATATCCGATATGCTTCGTATGTATCCGAACCTCCTGTATAATAATTTCAATAATGACATTGAATTATTACAGAATCATATTCATTGTTATGATATCATATATGGTTCAGATATGACTTTATATTACACGTTCCATTGTAAATTCCATGTTAAAGCAGCGTTTTGGGTAAAATCGTTTCATTTATCATACGTGTTTTGATATGTTGTTCTTGATATTATTACTCATATCATGATTTACTTAATTCCATAATGTAAAACATGATTTATATATAATATATATTAAGTATATAAATATATATGATAGATCGATAAATGGAATGAAATACACCATTCATGGAGATGGTAGGCCGTACGTACGCATGAACGCTGTTTTCGTTTCCTTATTGAATTGAATGAAATTAAGTAAATGAAACATATATATACATAGATCCATTATAATTATTATTTAATATCTTTAATTATTATTTATTATAAATATACTTTTTAATCATACTTGAATTGTTAATCATGGAAAATGAATCTCATCCTGTTCATGGAGATGGTAGTCTGTATGTACGCACAAGCAATGATATCATTCCCATAATTATTGAATTTAATTGGAGTGGATGATATAATATCTCATAATAATTATGATGTTATAATAACCATATATAGTTATTCTTTACACCATTATACTCATCCAAGTAAGGTGGTGGTAGAAAAACTAATTACACCACGACGTGGAGACGGTATTCCCTACGTACGCACACACGGCGATTTCATTTTCCGTAGGATGGATAGAAAGTGAAATGAGATTTTTTCATATTTATAATATAATATCAGTATATTATTGATACTTATTTTATTAATTTACAATGAAACAACTAAATAAGAGTAAGTTGAAGAATAAAGAAACTTGAATGAATCCGTAGAAGAGATTACCTCTTCTTCGACGCATCTTCTTTAAGATTCCTCTCAAGGGACTAGAGTTGGTCTTTGGAGAATACCAGAACCCCCATAATGTTTCTAGGGATGTGGAGAATAGAGATGTTCAGTGGTTTTCTGATCTTGAAGGCTCAAGGTGTTGTGAAGAGGAGAGGGTGGAGGTTCTCTTTTATAAGAGAGGAGAGGGGCACTTTTGGAAACCTATAAAATATTAATTTATAATAAACACAAAGCCCACATAAAAACATTAAAAATGACTCAAATTATAATATGATATGATATAGGGCTGTAATATCATCAAACAATAAAATTTAGACATGTTTGTAAATTATTTAAAACCTTATCAATTTGATTTATCCTTATTTAATCTATTTACGTTTATTTGTGGTTATAAAATTCTGATTTTTAAATTGTTATAAATACTTACTTATGTGTTGTGAATTTACCATAATTAGATACATTATTACATTTTAGACCATATAATATTAAATTTGTAATTTTAAAATATTTTTGTGATTTTCAAATAATTTAATAATATGTTATTTTTATAACATATCAATAGTGACAATTTTGACACTATTCTATTATTTGAAATTAAATAAAATCCACAAGGAAGATATATTCCATCCAAAATATTTAATATATTCCTAACATTTCATATTCGTCTAGAAAATTTTTATAGAACATTAAATAGTTCATATATATATTTATTTTAATATTTTTAAATCTATTTATTTGATATTTCTCTTAATAGAATAATTACTACACAATATTTGTATAATTATTTAATATACTTATTTGTTGCATAAAAAATTAAAAATAAAATCTTATAATAAAGATAAATATATTCAATTTAACAATAATTATTTTATTGGAATTTATCATCTTAAAAAAACAACATTTAAATTGTTATATTTATTAAGTTACGAAGGTGACAACTTTGACATCCTTTAAAATAAAATAATATAAGTGTCATAATCACATTTATAAGACTCCATATAGTCAAATATTCGACCATTGGATGGTTATGGAATAACTTTACACGTCCAATAAGTTTTGGTCAGGTTTTTCTGCCTTTTATGGTCACTATTAGTTTAATAAAAATTGTATTATTGATTTTTCACTGAATAAACAATTTATGCGTCACTATTGTGTGACCTTTAATGATAATTATTTAATACCTAAAATTTATAAATAAATTATCATGATGTAGATAATTTTATTAGATTTATGGATACTATTAATGTTTGAAGTTTAATGAAGTTTATCACCAAATTTAAATTATTATACTTATAAGATTTAAGAGAGTGACATGTTGTCACTTTCCTTGGTTTTAATAATAATTAAATTATATTCATGGTAAAAAGTCTATAAAATGAATCTATTCCGACCCTTAGGTGATATGGGACGTCTTTTAGTCATCCAATAGAATTGTTTCAGGTGTTAGAGTAATTTTATAATCTTATTTTTACCCTTAATTAGCCGATTTACCTTTAACCGTAGTAAATAAAAATTACCGTAGTTACTATTCATAATATCAAAAAAAAAATAAAAGTAAACTCTTAACATAATTTGGACCCACTGAATTCAAATATCGAATCCATTTTTCAAAATTCAAAACATAGAGGTTGCAGTAATTAATTTAAAATTAATTCCGTTGTTAAGAAAATGGGTTTTAAAAGTTATAACATTGCCAAAGATTGAAATGTTTTTACATATGAATTCAATGTAAAATTAATGGTAATGACATAAACTATATTAAATGGTAAAAATATATTATATTTATTCTTTAAAACTATTCAATATTATAACTTAACCATATAAATTATTTTGATTAAAAAAGTTGTTTTTAATAAAAATATAGCGTGTTTTTACTATTCATTAAAAAATAAAAGTTATCAAACTAATATGAAAAATTTATCCAAGGTAAATTTTTATATCCTAATTACAAATAAGAATTTTATTTTGTCAAATTGAACTTATAAACATGTCAAAAAGTAGATTTAAAGTGGGTGTTCCATCAACAGGAGGCAAAACTGCATTTTTTGAAAAATAATTATTTTACACGAAAAAATTATTTTCTTCTCATACCATATTCTATAAAATGTGTAAGATGAATAATAATGTTATAAAATTCAAAATTTAGTTAATACTATTCATAACATCTAGTCCATAATAATATTATAACAATATATTGTTGTTTTGTGAAACCCAGTATTGCGTACTACACATGCTATCATGGAAGGTCGCAAATTGCGTGTAATGCAAGCCAAGTCAAGGATGCGTGTAGTGCAACCTCCATTTGGTGTTGCATACAACACAAGAGAAATCTAACCATCATGTTCGGATGGAGAGTGGTAGAGAACATGGCCATAAAAATGCCAACAATTTCAAAGCCATAAATTTGTGATGATCTAAGGTACCATCTGATTCATCGAATATGAGGACACTAGGACAACATTTTTGGTTTTCAAGATCATTTCCCTAAAGTTGAAGAATTTGAATTAGTTTAAATACTTACATTATTTCAGTATAATCTCACCATTGTTCGTGCCTTAAAAAATTTCCACTTTAACTCTTAATGAAATGAAGTTGAATTTTTCATTCTTGAAGTGTCAGCAGATCATGTGATATAATGATGAGTCATTCCATCTGTCTCAAACAAAGGGTTAGAAGAAGTTATTAACTTTACATAAGTCCATATATAGTGAGGTTAATCATATATGATTCCAAAAATGGACATATACTTCATCTATCATATCGCTTAATAAAATAAAACTCGTTTTCACTAACCTGGGACTTCCTGTAGGCCAGTGGTAGGTGGTAAAGGCAGGCCGCACTTCAGTTGTGGGTTTAATTCCCTCAACCTTGTCTGACACGATGAGTTGCCACCCATCTTACGAGTTGTCCTTTTTTTAAAACTATACTATTACAACATTGCAGAAATAATATCAAAAATTTCTAGCCTTAAACAATATTATCTGATGTTCAACATAATGCATTCCAACCTTTAGGATTATCGAAAATACTTCTGTCCAATCTCATAGTATACATAAAACAAATACTAGAATGTTCATCTACCAAAAATGTGAATACCATCATATATCTCCCATATATCATAAGATATATCTTGTTGGTCACATTCCAAATATTTGAATACCTTGATAATGTATTCTCTTAAAAAATGAATACATGTTGGATCATTAGTGAAAACATGATTTTTTTTCAAAAGTTAACACTTTCCACATACTAAAATCACAAAATTTCTATATACTCAAACCATGATATCACTTTGTCCATATATTAGTCATGATCTCATGAATACTATCGAAAATTTCATTTTCTCTTTATCCCTTCATTATGCGCATATCATCTGCTTTCAAAAAATCTTTCAACCACTTTTCATGGTTACTGATACCATATAATTATGGGAAACCACAATAAACCAATAAATAGATAATCCAATATTCCACAATGCTATAAGTGAGATTCCACAACATTATTTCAGAATCCCGTTACATAAACACATAATCAATCCACTACATTGATGTCATACTCAACATCGCTAATAGTGATCGCATGTGACTTCCCTTTGTCCATTGCCTTAAGAGGTTTTTGAGGTCAATCATCATTAAACCTTGGATTAGGTCATTTGTTTTCATAATGCCCCATTTACTTGCACTTGAAGCTAAGAAGTGTTGGTGGTACATTCTCTGTAGTATTTTTTATATTATCATCATTAGCTACCTTTTTCCCATTACTTCAACACTCAGCTGCTCAATGACCTTCTTTTCCACACTTAAAACATTTTATAGTCCCTTTAAGACAATCTACACCATGCTTCTTTCCACACTTTGAGCATAATGAAACATTCATCTTCATTTCACCATTGTTTATAGATTTTTCCTTGAACCCTATCTTTCATTTCTTATCAAAACCATAAGATGGAAATGTAACCCAAACTTCCATTTCTACCATGATAACACAATGCACAATTTATTCTAAGCTACTGAAGTCTCTTATAGATAATTCCCTTAGAAGACTTGGTTTTAAGCCACTGAATAATCGATCGACTTTACTTTTAGGTTGGATGATAAAGCCAGATGCATACCTTGCAAGACTTGTAAAATTCACTTTTTATATACCAACAGATTCATAATCCTTTTGTTTAAGCTCGAGGAACTCATTTTCCATATTTGTTAGAAGAATATGAGGGAAGTACTTATTGAAAAACATGTTCTTGAACTCGTCCCATTCCATGGATTCAATTTCATCTTCAGGCCTTGTATTTTTAACTAGATTCCACTGATGGTCTACTTCACCTTCTAACTGGTAAACAACCAAAATGTCTTTTTCATGCTCTAAACATAGAAGTTTGAAAAATATCTTTTCAATGGTACTAATCCATTGTTCAGCAACAAGTGGATCAAAATACCCACTGAAAGAAGGTGGAAGTTGCCTCTTGAAGGACTCAATAGAATACTGTTCCTTTCTATTCTAATTTAAATTTCTATAATGATTCATATCTTGTGTAAGTATAGCAATAAGATTTTTCACTCCAACTCCCATAACATTGGTTTGTTCAGGAGGACAATCATTGCATTGCCCATTACATTGATCAAAATGGTTCCTTCAGGTTCCATCCATTGTCTAAAACCAAAATAGAATAGTGTGAGAGGAAAAATCATGGTAGGGAAAACAACATAATAAAAGGAGAGTACCTTCAATATCTAACATCTAAGGTTTAATTCAATGATAGTTACTGAAATTCTAGGACTATAACCTATACTTATATATAACCTTAGGGATATCCCTAGACATAACATAGAAATATCTCTTGGTATCTCACTAATTTATTTCAGATCCTAGTTTCCAAAGGTTAACTAAACCTTTCTTCTGATACCAACAGTAGGGACCCAAACATGACGTACAAGTACATTATCTTACATTTACATTACTTTTTTAGAATACTTAATACATAACAAAAATTCACATCCAAGGACCGTAATAGTTTAGTGTAGAGACCCAAAGGTTGACATACATGGACATTAAATTACTTTTTTAGAATACTTAATACATAACAAAAAACAAACACACAAGGACCGTAATAGTTTAGTGTCTTTGGAAAATCAGAACATAATCTTATAATTGTTGTGAAAGATCTTCAAAATCTCCCATAAAGATCTTTCCCTTTTGTTTTCATACCTAAAACCATTCTTTATATCCGGGTGAAAAGAAAACATATAAAGGGTGAGCTCAAATGCTCAGTAAGGGTAATCATGGAAAAAATAAAACAAACCATATACATTTTAACTTCAAAACATGAACATAAAGTTTACACATCAAAATCTTGAGTTTTGAAATAAATCTTTGTAGTACATAAGACATAAGTTATAAAGAATCATTAATCATGATAAAATAGCATGGGAATAAAATATGCAATTGTGGAAAACCATTAAGCACATGATATTATTTCCATAGTAGCCAAGGCATTGCTGCCATGACCATCTTAGTAGACAAAGTCTCTTTCTTAATCGAGTTCACTCCTCGTTCCAGTACTATATCACTTAACCAGATTAACTTACCATTTTATCCATGTCTATCTCATGAGATATAAATCTTTACCCAATGCATTTGAGGGAGATATAGGTCCCACCCATCTAATAATGAAATCATTCTTACTTGTGCCACAAAATAAACTTAAAAAATTAATCATAACCCAGAGAATAAAATAGGTTTCATAAACATCATCTCATCATTACATAATCCATATAAAACAAATGGATATTTCATCATAAGAAAAGTGAAAACATGTAAATCATAGAGACATTATACTTGAAATGAATTATTGAGGAAAATATCTTTTATTCTTCAAAATCATTTTCTTTTCACAAAATTCCATGGAATTTTAAAAGAAAAGTATTTTGTTGAAAATAGTTATAAAAACTTGTAGAGTAAGCTTCATGAAAATGAGGCATTATGAAAACGTAAAAATTAGTTAACACCGTATAAGTTAAAAATAACATTCTTCTCATACTTTTGTTAGAAAATTAAAAAAGATCCTTGTGTGGTAAACAAAAGTAAGATCCCTTTCATAACATCTGGTACATTCCACAAATGAATAAAAAGGACATTAAAAATACATGAAAACAGTTTTATAAAACATGGGCATGGATGATAACTATAAACCCAGTAAATACTTACGAAAAACAATCTCAGATAAGAACGAGATTGGAATAGTTATCCCTTACCTTATGTCCAATATGCTTCGTATGTTTCCGAACCTCTTGTATAATGATTTAAATAATGTAATTGAATTATTACAGAATCATATTCATTGTTATGATATCATATAAGGTTTACTTATGACTTTATATTACCCGTTCATTTGTAAATTCGATGTAAAACCAGCGATTTGGGTAAAATCGTTTCATTTATTGTACGTGTTTCAACTTGTTGTTCTTGATATTATTACTTATATCATGATTAACTTAATTTTAGAATGTAAAAAATGATTTGTATATAATATATATTCATCATATACAAATATATATGATAGATCGATAAATGGAATGAAATACACCATTCATGGAGACGGTAGGCCGTACACACACATGAACGCTATTTTCATTTCTTTATTGAATTAAATGGAATTAGGTAGATGACATATATAGAAATATACATAAATAAAATATCATTATTATGTCATATATTTCATTATTATTCATTTTATATACTTTATAATCATTCATGATAGGTTAACATGGAGAATGAATCTCATCGCGTTGTGGAGACGATAGTCCGTACGCACGCACAAGCGATGATATCATTACCATGATTGTGGAATTGTATTAAAGTTTATGTATAATATTTCAGAATCAATATCACTTTACAAAAATCATATATAGTTATTTATTTACACCATTATACCTATCCAAGTAAGGTGGTGGTGGAAAACAGATTACACCATGGTGTGGAGACGATATTTCGTACATACGCACACGCGATGATTTCATTTTCCATAGGATGGATAGAAGGTGAAATAGAGTTGTTTAATATTTATAATAACATATCAGTATATAAGTAATACTGATATTATTACTTTATTTTGAAACAAATAAAGAAGAAGAAGTAGAAGAAGAAATGAATTAGAAAGAATCGGTAAAAGATATTACCTCTTCTTTGACGCGCCTCTTCTTAACCTCCTCTTATGGCACTAGAGTTGGTCTTTTTAGGAGAACAGAACCTATATAGTGTTTCTAGGGAAGTTTAGAAGGGAAATCGTCATGGGTTGGCCGAGCTTGAAAGCTCAAAATTGTGTAAAGAGAAGAGGGAGGAGGTTCCCTTTTATAAGGGAGGAGACGGGAACGTTAGGAAAAAACACAAAATATTATTTTATAATAAAGTAATATTCGGTTTATAATGGCTACAAAGTGACTTATTTAGAAGATAAAGTTGGTATGGGTCGAAATACTCTCAACAAATAGGTTTTAGATAAGTTTGGGTTACTATTTTAACCTTATCATTTATATTTAATTCTAAGTTAAATAATTTAACTTTTACCATGTCTTCTTGTTTTCTTACACTATATGGTCAATAAACTTACTATAAAAAGACAAAAGAAGCCCAAGTGGTTCATTATTAATATATATAACCTTATCTAAGTCATTTGGTCGAACCTTAGATTTTTAAGGATATAATAACAATTAATAATATAATATTTGTTTTAAAAACTATTTTATGTCAATTTTGGCACTATTTGGTAATTGATTTTTGTGAAAATCATAACAGAATAATTATTTCGAAAAAAGTTATTTAAATAAATAATAACAAGTCATATTAACCTAGAAAATTAGTGTAATTCATAAAAAGTCTCAAATTACATTTATTTGGGTATTTATTATATCAATTATTTTAATATTTCATTATTTAGGTAATTACTGCATCATGATTGTGTCATAAATAAATTAAATTATTTAATGTCTAAAAATTATAAATAAACTAACATTATTCAAGTAATGTTTTTATCTTTCTAATTAATATTTATAGTCGAATTTATCTTATGTATAACCCTATATTAAAAATGTTTTAGCTATTAAATATTGATTTTAACCATTTTAACTCTTCTTTAAATAAAATAATAATAAATGTCCTAATCCAATCCAAGTGGACCTAAATGGTAATATTTTATTCCTAAGGTTGTTCTTGGTTGAATTAATCTTATCCAATATAATTAGAACATGTGTTAGGGTAATAGTAATATCATTTTTATGCTTAATTTCCCTATTTACTTTTAGCCGTGTAAATAAAAGTAAAAAGTTACTATTCATAAAAATTATTTTTATCTTATTGAACCACATTTTACTCGTTGATATTGACTGTGTCTCTTGTATTTTTGAAATTCCACTAACAGAAGTGGTAAAATTAAGTTTTATGTAAATTTTCAAATTCTTTTAGGAGTTGGGTAAAAGATGGTGAAAATATCAATAAAATTTTTATATATCTAAAATTATTATAAAATGACTCAAATGAATTAAATTGAACTTATATAGGTATTATGTATCAATTTTGACCAAAAATAAATTTAAATAAAATAAATAATTTTTTAAATAAAAAGTCGGGTTTTAAATAGTAACCCAGTGTTTTCATTATTCATAAAAAATTTAAAGTTTTCAGAAAAATACCAAAAATTCACCCTTGGCTAATTTCGATATTCTGAATTGAAAAATGAAGTCCATTTTGAATGATTAAATTTATAAAATTTCAAAAAGTGGGTATTAGTTTTCATAACCGCTAGTTCATAATAATATTATAATAATATCTCGTTTAGTGAAACTTGGTATTGCATTGTACACACGCTATCGAAGAAGGTCTTGATTGCGTGTAATGCAAGCCAAGTCAGGGCTGCATGTAGTGAATGATCTGTTTGGTGTTGCATATAACATAATGAAAACTTATTTCAATTATACATTAAAAAAATATATTTAATGTAGTGTAAAATAATTTCCACAAAACGAACTTGAAATTGTGTGTAACACGAGCCAAGAACAGTGTTGCGTATACTGCAAGCTAATACGGTGTTGCGTATAGTACAAGCTAATCTTTGTGTAGTGTACAACACAAGACATCAATGAAATTCAAAGAATATTTTTCATAAAATCTCAGGGTGTTACATTCTACCCCCCTTAAAATGAATTTTGCACTCGAAATTCGTCGGGGTTATAAATGGTTTACTACTTGAATGTTTCTTTAATAGAAACCCACATCGTAGAATGGAATCCCAAAACATAACTTTAAAAATTAAATTATGAAATGTAACGGTTACCCAAATTAACTAATCACTGGGTTTCCACATAGGAGAACATAGGTGAAAATATGGATATGGAAGAGAAATCTATCCATCATGTTCTGATGGAGAGTGGTATAGAATCAAGCCATAAATTTGTAATGATCTAAGGTACCATCTGATTCATCAGATATAAGAGCACTTGGAAAACATTTTTGGTTTTCAATATCATTTCCATAAAGTTAAAAAATTTGAAATAGAACAAATACTTACTTGATTTTGGTACAATCTCACTATTGTTTGTGCCTTGAACAATTTCCACTTTATCACTTAAAGAAATGAAGTTTAATTTGCCTTTTGGGAAGTGTTAGCATATCATGCGATAGAATGATAGGTCATTCCATATGTCTCAAACATAAGGGTAGAGAAATTTATATACATAAGTCTATCTATGGTGAGATTAATTGTATATGGTTCCTAAAATTGACTTATACTTCATATATCATACCAATTAATATAATAATACTAGCTTCTACTAACCAGGGACTTCCTATAGGCCAGTGGTAGGAGATAAAGGCCTATCTCACTTTAGTTGTGGGTTTTATTCCCACAGCCTTGTCCGACGCGATGGGTTACCGCTTGTTCTGCAGGTTGTCCTTTTTCTAAAACTATACTATTATAACATTCCAGAAATAATATCGAAAAAAAGTTCTATCCTTAAATAATACTATCTGATGTCCAACATAATCAACTCCAATCATTAGTCTTATCCAAAATACATAGGTCCAATCTCATAGTGTAAAGAAAACAATTACTTGAAAGGTCACATAACAAGCACATGAATACCATCATTTATCCTCCATATATCATAAGATATATCTTGTTGTTCACATTCCAAACATGTGAATACCTTAATCATATATTATTTTGAAACATGAATTACCATAGAACCATAGTGAAAACATGAATGCTATCAAAAGATAATCTTTCCACATACCAAAATCCCAAAATTTCTATATACTCAAACCAAGATATAACTTTGTTCTTATATCAGTCATGAGATCATGAATACTATCAAATATTTCATTATCTCATTATTTTTTCATTATGCGCATATCATCTACTTTCCAAAAATAAATGAATAACCTTGTATGGTTACTGGTACTATTCAACATATACTTTAAAATACTTTAGGAAAAACAATAGTGTAACAATCTTTAGATGTGTCTTTATTCCATAATACCATTACCTATACAACATAACCCTTGATAAACATAAATCATTCCACTACCTTCTTAAACCATTGACCGAGATTCAAAAATTCTTTCATCTCACAAATCCTTTATAGTCTCTTCTTCATCATTAATATAAATACTACCTATACGACCATTATGATTCTCTTCATGAGACTTTCCCTTAGGTATTTGGTTTGTATAATGCACGTACATTCCAAATTTAAAACTTTTAACTATTGTTGATGTCTTAGAAATACAATTATCCTTATCAATGGTGTTAACTAAACCATTACTTTTGCAATTACTGTCTTTGTGTCCTTCTTTTCCACACCCAAAGCATCTTCCAGTACCTTTGAAATATTCTCCTTGATGTCTCTTCCCATATGATTCACATGAGGAAAATTGAACTTTCTTTCCTGTATGATCATCATGAAACTCCTTCTTTCTCTTATTAACTGAGTCAAGTAACTTACCAAAGTTGATATTATTGATCATATTATGAGATTGCTGATTATGAATAATAATGATGTTTCTCCTTCAAAATCCCATTTCATTTGCTTGATCATGAAAAATATCATTCCATTGTCCATCATATTCTCCATTATCTTGAATCTTCCTGTTTCCAGCCATTTTATAAAACACAAAAAATAATAGTGTGAGATGAAAAAATCATAATCAAGGGGGAGTAACTTCAATATTTAACATCTTAGGTTAAATTATAAGATCGTTACCATAATTCTAGGACTATAACCTATACTTATACGTATCCTTAGAGACCTACCTAAACATACCTTAGAAATATCTCTAAGGATCTCACTAAAGTTTTTGCATTATAGTATCCAAAGGTTGAATAAACCTTTACAATGATACCAAATGTATATACCGAATGCTGGACATACATGAAAATTACATTACTTTTGCGGAATACTTAATACATAACAAAAACAAAAACACAAGGACTGTAATAGTTTAATGTCTTTGGAAACTCGGAACATAATCTTCTAATCGTGGTGAATATCGTCAAAATCTCCCATAAAGATCTTCCCCTTTTGTTTTCATACCTAAAACCTTTATTTATATCCTGGGGAAAAGAAAACATGTAAAGGGTGAGCTCAAATGCTCAGTAAGGGTAAGCATGGAGAAAATAAAACAAAACATATACATTTTAACTTCAAAACATGAACATAAAGTTTACACATAAAAATCTTGAGTTGTGAAATAAATCTTGGTAGAACGTAAGGCATAAGTCATAAAGAAACATTAATCATGATAACATAGCATGGGAATAAAACATGTAATTTTGTAAAACCATTAATCACATAATATTATTTCCATATTAGCCAAGGCATTGCTTCCATGACCATCTTAGTGGACAAAGTCCCTTTCTGAATTGAGTTCACTCCTTGTTCTAGTCCTGTATCACTGAACCAGATTAACATACTGTTTCAGTCATGTCTATATCATGAGATATAAATCTTTACCCAATGCATTGGAGGGAGATATAGGTCCCACCCATCTCATAATGAAATCATTCTTACTTGTTCCACAAAATAAACTTAACACATTCATCATAACCCAAAGAAAAAAATGGGTTTCATAAACATCATCCCATCATCACATAATCCATATAAAAAAAATCAATATTTCATCATAAGAAAAGTGATACCATGTAAATCATAGTGACATTATACATGAAACATACACATATGAAATAATTTCAACTTAGATGGAAAATGGTTTTGATAAAACACTTGAAATGAATTCTTGAGGAAAATATCCTTTCTTCTTCAAAATCATTTTATTTTCACAAAATTCCATGAAATTTTAAAAGAAAAGTAATTTGTTGAAAATATTCATAAAATATTTTATAGTTAGACTCATGAAAATGAGGCATTATGAAACAGTAAAAATCCATTCACACTGTATAAGTTAAAAATAACATTCTTCTCGTACTTTTGTCAGAAAAGTCAAAAAGTTCCCCGTGTGGTAAAAAACAAGTGAGTTTCTTTTCATAACATGTGGTAAATTCCAAAAATGGGTAAAAGGACATTAAAAATACATGAAAACATTTTTAGAAAATATGGGAATGGATGATAACAATAATCCCAGTAAATACTTACAAATAACAATCTCGGATAAGAACGAGATTGGAATAGTTATCCCTTACCTTGTGTGCGATATGCTTCACATGTATCTGAGTCTCCTGTATAATGATTTAAATAATTTCATATACTTAATACAGAATCATATTCATTGTTATGATATCATATAAGGTTTACTTATGACTTTATATTACCCATTCTTTTGTAAATTCGATGTAAAAGCAGCGATTTGGGTAAAATCGTTTCATTTATTGTACATGTTTCAACTTGTTATTATTGATTTTATTAATCATATCCTGATTTAGTTAATTAAAGAATGTAAAACATGATTTATATATAATATATATTTTTCATATACATATATATATATATGATAGATAGATAAATGAAATGAAATACACCGTTCATGGAGACGGTAGGCCATATGTACACATGAACGCTTTTTTCGTTTCCTTATTGAATTGAATGGAATTAAGTAGATGATATACATACATATTTATATTCACATAAATAAAATATCATTATTAGGTCAAATATTTCATTATTATTCATTATATATACTTTATAATCATTCATGATAGGTTAACATGGAGAATGAATCTCATCGCGTCGTGAAGATGGTAGTTTGTACGTACGCACGAGCGATGATATCATTCCCATGATAATGGAATTGTATTGAAGTGTATTTATAATATTTCATAATCAATATAACTTTACAAAAATAATATATAGTTATTTATTTAAACCATTATACCCATCCATGTAAGGTGGTGGTCGAAAATAGATTACACCACGGTGTGGAGACGGTATTCCGTACGTACGCACGCGCGGTGATTTCATTTTCCATAGGATGGATAGAAGGTGAAATAGGGTTGTTTAATATTTATAATAACATATCAGTATATAATTAATACTAATGTTATTACTTTATGATGAAAAAAATAAAGAATAAGATGTATAAGAAGAAATGAATTGGAAAGAATGGGTAAAGGATATTACCTCTTCTTTGACGCACCTCTTCTTAACCTCCTCTTAAGGCACTAGAGTTGGTCTTTTGAGGATACCAAAACCTCTATAATGTTTCTAGGGAATTTGATAAGGGAAATGGTCAGGGTTTGGCAGAGATTGAAAGCTCAAAATTGTGTAAAGTGAAGAGGTAGGAGGTGCCCTTTTATAAGGGAGGAGAGGGGCACTTTATGAAAAACATAAAATATTATTTTATAATAAAGTCATATTCAGTTTATAATGGATCCAAAGTGACTTATTTAGAAGATAATGTGGGTATGGGTAGAAACCCTCTCAACTAATAGGTTTTAGACAAGTTTAGGTTACTATTTTAACCTTATCATTTAGATTTAACTATAAGTTAAATAATTTAACTTTTATCATGTCTTCTTGTTTTATTAGACTATATGGTTAATAAACTTACTATAACAATCTAAAAGAACCCCAAGTAGTTAATTATTAATATATATAACCTTATCTAAGTCATTTGGCCTAACCATATATTTTTAGGAATATAATAACATTTAATAATATAATATTTTTTTTAAAAACTATTTTATGTCAATTTTGACACTATTTGGTAATTGATTTTTGTGAAAATCATAACAGAATGATTAGTTAAAAAAAGTTATTTAAATCAGTACTAACATGTCATATTAACCTAAAAAATTAGTGGAATTCATAAAAAGTCTCAAATTACATTTATTTTGGTATTTATAATATCAATTATTTTAATATTTCATTATTTAGGTAATCACTGCATCACTATTATGTCATAAATAAATTAAATTATTTAATGTCTAAAAATAATAAATAAAATACCATTAATTAGGGAATATTTTTAGATTTCTAATGAATATTTATATTCAAATTTATCTTATGTATAACCCTATATTAAAAATGTTTAATTTATTAAATATTGATTTTTACCATTTTAACTCTTCTATAAATAAAATAATAATAAATGTCATAATCTAGTCCAAGTGGACCTAAAGGGTAATATTTTATTCCTA
Source organism: Viscum album (assembly GCA_963277665.1). Classification (NCBI taxonomy): domain Eukaryota; kingdom Viridiplantae; phylum Streptophyta; class Magnoliopsida; order Santalales; family Viscaceae; genus Viscum; species Viscum album. The sequence continues at coordinate 2,016,285,247 of OY728147.1, read as the reverse complement.
AGGTTGTTTTTGGTCAAATTAAATTTATCCAATAGAATTAGACCACATGTTAGTGTAATAGTAATAACAGTTTTACCCTTAATCACCCTATTTACTTTTAACAGTGGTAAATAAAAGTAAAAAGTTACTATTCACCAAAAATTATTTTTATCTTATTGAACCACATTTTACACCTTGATATTAATCGTGTCTCTCGGATTTTCGAAATTCCACTCACAGAAGCGGTAAAATTAAGTTTTATGTAAATTTTCAAATTATCCAAGGTGGTGGGTAAAAGACGGTGAAAAGTTCAATAAAATTTTTATATATCTAAAATTATTATAAAATGACTCAAATGAATTAAATTGAACTTATATAGGTATTATGTATCAATTTTGACCTAAAATAAATTTTAATAAAATAAATAATTATTTAAATAAAAAGTTGGTTTTTAAATAGTAACTCAGTGTTTTCACTATTCATCAAAAATTGAAAGTTTTTATAAAATACCAAAAATTCACCCTAGGCTAATTACGATATTCTAAATACAAAAATGATGTCCATTTTGAAATATTAAATTTATAAAATTTCAAAAAGTGGGTATTACTTTTCATAACGGTTATTTCATAATAATATTATAATAACATCTTGTTTAGTGAAACATGGTATTACGTACTACACACGCTATCGAAGAAGGTCTTGATTGCGTGTAATGTAAGCCAAGTCAGGGCTGCGTGTAGTGAAAGATCCATTTGGTGTTGCGTATAACAAAATCAAAACTTATTTCATTTATACATTAAACAAAATCTATACTTAATGTGGCGTAAAATAATTTCCACAAAACGAACTTGAAATTGTGTGTAACACAAACCAAGAATAGTGTTGTGTATACTACAAGCTAATACGGTGTTGCGTATAGTACAAGCTAATCTTGGTGTAGCGTACAACACAAGACATCAATAAAATTAAAAGAATATTTTTCATAAAATCTCGGGGTGTTACATTTAGTGTCTTTAGAAACTCAGAACATAATCTTCTAATCATGGTGAACGATCTTCAACATCTCCCATAAAGATCATTCCCTTTTGTTTTCTTAACTAAAACCATTCTTTATATCCGGGTGAAAATAAACATATAAAAGGTGAGCTCAAATGCTCAGTAAGGGTAGGCATGGAGAAGATAAACTAAACCATATACATTTGAACTTAAAAACATGACCATAATGTTTAAACATCAAAATCTTGGGTAATGAAATAAAACATGGCAGTACGTAAGTCATAAATCATAATATAACATCAATCATGATAAAATAGCATGGGAATAAAACATGTAATTGTCTAAAACCATTAAGAACATGATATGATTACTATAGTAGCCAAGGCATTGCTTCCAAGACCAGCTTAGTGGACAAAGTCCCTTACTGAATCGAGTTCACTCCTCGTTCTAGTCCTGTATCACTGAACCAGATTAACTTTCCATATCATCCATGTCTATCTGATGAGATATTAATATTTACCCAATTCATTGGATGGAGATATAGGTCCCACCCATCTCATATTGAAATCATTCTTACGTGTGCCACAAAAAATCATAAATCATTCATTATAACCCATTAATTAAGATGGGTTTCATAAAAATCATCCCATCTTAACATAATCCATATAAAAAAAATGGCTATAGTTTCTTAATAAGAATAATCAAGCCATGTAAATAATATAGATATTATACTTGAAACATAAACATTCAAAATAAGGTCATCTTTGACGGAATATAGTTTTTTTAAAACACTTGAAATGAATTCTTGACGAAAATATCCTTTCTTCTTCAAAATCATTTTCATTATTCAAAATGACGTGTGATTTTAAATGAATTTTTTGTTGTTGAAAATAGTCATGAAATCTTGTATAGTAAGATTCATTAAAATAAAGTGTTATAAGACTGTAAAAATCCATTCATGCCATATAAGTTAAAAAAACATTCTCCTCAAACATTTTCCAAAAGAGTAAAAAAAGTACCTCGTATGGGAAACAAAAGAAAGATTCTTCCATACCTTGCGGTAAAAGTCAAAAAAGGGTAAAAAAGACTTTAAACATACATTGAAGAATAGTAAACATTTTATGAAACATTTTGAGAAAACATGGACATGGATGATAAACATAACCCTAGTAAATACTTACATATAAGCAGTATCAAATAAAAATGAGATTACAAAATTATCCCTTATCTTTTGTCCAATATGCTTTGTATGCATCCAAACCTCTTGTATAATGATTTAAATAATGACATTGAATTATTACAGAATCATATTCATTGTTATGATATCATATATGGTTCACTTATGACTTTATATTACACGTTCTTTTGTAAATTCCATGTTGAAGCATCATTTTGGTTAAAATCGTTTCATTTATCGTATGTGTTTTGATTTGTTATTATTGATATATTTACTCATATCATGATTTAAATAATTACATGATGTAAAAAATGATTTATGTATAATATATATTCAGTATATAAATATATATGATAGATCGATAAATGGAATGACATAGACCGTTAATGGAGATGGTAGTTTGTACGTATGCATGAACGCTATTTTTATTTTCTTATTGAATTGAATGGAATAAAGTAAATGAAGCATATATGTAAAGAAATACTGTATCATTTTTATGTAATATATTTCATGATTATTTATTATATATATAATTTATAATCATACATGAATTGTTAATCATGGAAAATGAATCTCATCGCGTTCGTGGAGATGGTAATCCATACATACACACGAGCGATGATATCGTTCCCATAATTATTGAATAGAATTAGAGTGGATGATATAATATCTCAGAAAAAGTATGATGTTATAATAACCATTTATAGTTATTATTTACACTATTACACCCATTCAAGTAAGGTGGTGGGGGAAAACTAATTATACCACGGCGTGGAGATGGTATTCTGTATATACGCACACGCAGTGATTTCATTTTCCATAGGATGGATAGAATGTGAAATGGGGCTGTTTCATATTTATAATATCATATCATTATATTAATGATACTTATTTTATTACTTTACAATGAAACAACTAAAGAAGAATAAGTTGAAGAAGAAAGAAACTTGAAAGAATCGGTAGAAGAGATTACCTCTTCTTCGACACACCTCTTTGAAGCTTCCTCTTAAGGGACTAGAGTTGGTCTTTGGAGAATACCAGAACCTCTAGAATGTTTATAGGGAAGTGGAGAAGAGAAACGGGCAGGGTTTGGTTGAGAATGATGGTTCAAGTTGTTGTGAAGAGGAGAGGGAGGAGGTTCCCTTTTATAAGAGAGGAGAGGGGCAGTTTTGGAAACCTCTAAAATATTAATTTATAATAAACTCAAACCCCACATAAAAAAATCCAAAATGACTCAAATTCAAAGATGATATGAGATAGGGTTGTAATCTCATAAAAAATAAAATTTAGACATGTTTGGAATTTATTTTAAACCTTATAAATTTTATTTACACTTATTTAATCTATTTAAATTTATTTGTGGTAATAAAAGTATAATTTTTAAATTGTTATAAATACTTACTTATGTGTTGTGAATTTTCCAAAGTTAGATATTTTATTACATTGTAGACCATGTTATTTTAAATTTTTAATTTTTAAATATTTTTTCTGATTTTTAAACAATTTAATAATATGTTATTTTTATAACATATCACCATAGGAAAATGGTCGTTTAGCGGCGGTTTTTTCGTGGTGGTTTTAAAAACCACCGCTAAACATTTTTCAGGCCGCCATTTCGCGACGGTTTTTAAACCGCCGCGAAAAAACCGCCGTGAAATGCCTTAAATTTTTTTTTATTTTTTTAATATAATTTTTTAAAATTTTTCAAGGATTAGCATCAGTTTTTTAAAAAACCGCTGTGAAATAGTAGCGGTTACGGTAAAACCGCTGCGAAAAGAAAGGAAAAAAAACATGAGAAACCCCAAAATTACTTAAACGACCATAACTTTTGTTACGGGTGTCCATTGGAGTGCCATGAATAGTAAAATCAAAGAAAATGAAGAGATCTAGAGGCATGTATAATCAAAACCGTAAGATGGTCTAAGGTGCGGAAGATATGAGAGTTATAAGAAAGTTGAAAAAAGTTCTCCAACTTCAAACGACCATAACTTTCGCTCCAGGTGTCCGTTTGGGCTCTACCACAAATCAAATCGAAGCCAACAAAGAGAGATATGCACTATTTTGACACAGGGATGCTTTTGTCATGTTTTTTGACCCCAAAACCCCTCCAAAGATGTCAGAATCCCTATTTCCGTCACCAGTGTCCCGTAAAACTTGTCTTCAAACGGGCCTGACATTCGATCCGCGTGTCAGTTCAGACTCCTCCACCTGCCAGATCATAGCTCGTTCCATGAGCTTTAGTTTGACTGGTTGCGGTACCCACATGCACTCTTGTATCATATGTTATGGATTTTTTAGTGGGTATCAGTTTTGTTATGTTTTTCGATGCCTCGTTTCTAGCACCCATTCCTCGTCAGCTTTTTTTTAAATGGTCATAACTTTCGATCCGCCTGTCCATTCAGACTATTTCACCTATCATGTCAAAGATCATTTTAGGATCTTTTATTTGACATGTCGCAGATCTAAAACGGACTCTCAGATCATTAGTTATCTCTGTTAATGTGAGTCCAATGTTTTTGTCAATTTATAACTGTTTTGACGGGTTTTAACGGTTGCTCCATTTATTACTGTTTATTTGGGTTTCCATGACTTGTTATCTTTATCAATCGTTTTTTGTGGGTTATTATGATGATTATGTTGAATTATTAAGGGGTTTTCCAGCATTTTCATGAGTTTTCATGCGTTCACATTCTTTCTAATGCCTCATTCTTCAAATGCTTCTCCATCCATTTTAACGCATTTTCATGATTTTCCATCCCCTATCACGTCTTTTCATACTTTTTCATGTGTTTCCTTTATTATTTATTACATATTATTTATAATATACTTTAATTTATATATTATCTATTATTTGTTACTTGTTATTTATTATTTATTATTTATTATTTATTATTTATATTTATTTATTATTTATTATTTATTATTACTAATAATAAAATATTAATAATAATAATAATATTTTTTACTGGTTATTTATTTTTTATTTATTTTATTTATTATTTATTATTTAAAACTATTTCTTAATTATTATTTAAATTTATTTATTATTTATTATTTATTATTTATATTTATTTATTATTTATTATTTATTATATATTATTAATTATTTACTATTACTAATTATAAAATATTATTAATAATAATAATATTTTTACTGGTTATTTATTATTTATTATTTATATTTATTTATATTTGTTTGTATTTATTATTTATTATTAATTATTAATTAATTATTAATTATTAATTATTAATTATTAATTCTTAATTCTTAATTCTTAATTATTATTTATATTTATTTATTATTTATTATCTATTATTCATATTTATTTATTATTTATTATTTATTATTTATTATTTATTAATTATTATTTATTAATTATTAATTATTATTTATTATTTATTAATTATTATTAATTATTTATATTAATTTATTATTTATTATTTATATTTATTTATTATTTATTATTTATATTTATTTATTATTTATATTTATATTTATTTATTATTTATATTTATTTATTATTTATTATATATTATATATTATATATTATATATTATATATTATATATTATTTATTATTTATTATTATTTATTGTTTTTTAATATTTAATATTATTTATTATTTCTTATTATTGATTTTTATTATTGATTTATTATTATTATTTATTATTTATTATTATTTATTTATTATTATTTATTATTATTTATTATTTATTATTATTTATCTTTTATCATTTATCATTTATCATTTATCATTTATTATTTATTATTTATTATTTATTATTTATTATCTATTCTATATTATTTGTTTATTATTATTTATCATTTATCATTTAATATTTAATATTTATTATTTATTATTAATTATTTTTTAGTATATATTATATATTATATATTATATATTATATATTATATATTCTTTATTATTTATTACTTATTAGTATATTATTTATTTTTTATTATTATTGAGTTTATATCTATTATTTATGTATTATTTGTTTCATTTAGCGGTGGTTTTTTAATTTAGAGGCAGTTTAAACAACTGATAAAAAACCGCCGCGAAACGTGCTACGACGGTTTTAAAAACCGCTGTGGATAGTTTCCCGACGCACGATTTCGCCGCTGTTTTTCAAAACCGCAGCCAATCTATTTTGCAGTGGTTTAAACCGCCGCGAAACGTAAAATCAAACCGTCGCTAAATGCCTTTTTTGCCGTAGTGTATCAATAGCGTCAATTTTGACACTATTCAATTATTTAAATTTAAATAAAATACAGTGAGAAGATATATTCGATCCAAAATATTTGATAGATTCCTAACATGTCATATTTATCTATAAAATTGGTAGAGAATAATCAAATAGGTCATATAATATTTATTTTAATAATTTTTGAACTATTTATTTGATATTTCTCTTAATAGTATAATTACTATACCTTTTTTGTATAATTATTTAATATACTTATTTGTTGCATAAAAATTAAAAATAAAATCATATGATGAATATAAATCTATTTCCTTTCATAATAATACTTTTATTTGAATTTATCATCTTAAAATCACAATATTTAAATTGTTATATTTATTATGTTTTGAAGGTGATAACTTTGACATCATTTAAAATAAAATAATATTTGTGTCATAATCGCTTTTATAAGCCCCAAAATGGTCATATATTAGACCAATGAATGATTATGGATTAAATTTACATGACCAATATGTTTTGGTTAGGTGTTTTGGCCTTTTATGGTCACTATTCGTTTAATAAAAATTGTATTATTGATTTTTCACTAAATAAAGAATTTATATCTCACTATTGTGTCACCTTTAACGATAAATATTTAATCCCTAAAAATTCTAAATAAATTATCATGATGAAGATAGTGTTATTATATTTCTGTATACTAAGTTTCATGATGTTTATCACTAAATTAAAATTATTATACTTATAAGAATTAAGAGAGTGACATGTTGTCACTATCTTTGGTTTTAATAATAATTAAATTATTTTCAGGGTAAAAAGTCCATAAAATGAATCTATTAGGACCCTTAGGTGATATGGGTCGACTTTTAGTCATCCAATAGAATTTTTGCAGGTGTTAGGGTAATTTTATAATCTTATTTTTACCCTTAATTACCCTATTTACCTTTAACTTCAGTAAATAAAAAATACCGTAGCTACTATTCATAATATCAAAAAAATAAAAGTAACCTATTAACATAATTTTGACCCACTGAATTCAATTATGGAATCCATTTTTCAAAATTCAAAATACATAGATTTCAGTAATTAATTTAAAAATAATCATGTTTTTAAGAAAATGGGTTTTAAAAGTTAAAACATTGCCAAATATTGAAATGTTTTTACCTATGAATTCAATGTAAAATGAATGGTAGTGATATAAATTATATTAAATGGTAAAAATATATTCTATTTATACTTTAAAACCATTCAATATAATAATTAAACCATATAAATTATTGCAATGAAAAAAGTTGTTTTTAATTAAAATATAGCGTGTTATTACTATTCATCAAAATATAAAAGTTATCAGAATAATATGAAAAATTTATCCACAGTAAATTTTTATATCCTGATTCTAAAGAAGAATTTTATTTTATTCAAATTGAACTTATAAACATTTCAAAAACTAGATTTAAAGTGGCTGTGCCATCAAAAGGCGACCAAACTGTATTTTTAAAAAAATACTTATTTTACCCAAAAAAATTATTTTATTCTCATACCATGTTATAGAAAACGTGTAAGATGAATAATAATGATTTAAATTAAATATGTATTTAATACTATTCATAACGGCTAGTCCATAATAATATTATAACAATATATCATTATTTAGTGAAACACGGTATTACGTACTACACACGCTATCGTAGAAGGTCGTGATTGTGTGTAATGCAAGCCAAGTTAGGGATGCATGTAGTGAAAGCTCCCATTGGTGTTGTGTACAACACAAGACATTAATGAAATTAAAAGGAATAATTCTCATAAAATCTCCGGTTGTTACAATAAGTCACATTTTTAATGAGTTAAATTAATTATTTTATATATGAGTAATGCTTTGTAAATTCAATGTTGGGTGGGGATCATAATTATATGGAACATTGATTCCTCGGTAGTCTCATGAGAAGAATTGGTAAGCAATTATTAAATGGGATTTTACCCATAGAATTGTTTTATGAGAGGTCTTGATAGTAGAGGTATCATGATGCCTAAGGTCATAAAATGTAATAATAAATAATTTCCTAAATTAAGAATTAATTTATTATTATCCATGATATTTTTTCAATGATATTATCTATAAATGAATTATTTCTATGTTATTTATTATATGACATGGGTTTTCAATTATTTAGCTTACCTTATTTATTATTTATTATATATTCATGATAGTAATCGTATTTAAATAACATGTTTGTTCAGTTAGTTACCATTCCTTGTTGATAATTCCTTATCTATTCTTGATATTCATGTTATTGAAATGGATTGTGTATTCAGTTATTTACCTTACCATATTGATTATTCACAATTTATTTATTTTAGTCAAGTTATTTAAATTTAATGTGAGTTTAGTTATTTAATATACCATATTGATTATTCCTTATCTATTTCTGATATTCACATTATTTAAATCGAATGTGTGTTCAGTTATTAACATTTCCAAATTTACTTTTCCTTATATAAACATCATACTCAAGTGACTGATTAAATGTAATGTGCTTTCAAATATTTACCTTTCTATATATATTATTCTGAATTTTCCCATGATATAGTCCACTATTCATAATTCTGACAAATAATTTTATCTCACCCTTACTAATTTTCATTTCTTAGGAATCCTGTAAGTTTACTATGAATGAAAAGTAAGGATATATTAGAGGGAATAATGACATTGTAAAAAATGTTGTAATATTTATATTCAAATGTAATATGATAATCATGAATATATCTTGTTTACCAAGTCAAATAACTATTCACTTATTCTGGATGCAATTGTTTGTATATTATACCAATGTAATAATATAGTCACTAGATATGGGTTATTGGGGTCATGGTCGTTGTAATTCATGTTTCTATTTTTCAATGGTAATTATGAAAAGATGGTAAGTATTATTTTATTAGTAAATAGTGACATAAATATCATAATTACCAAATTTTTTCTTTAAATATACATTTCTATATCATACATGTGATGCGGTGATGAAAAATGACTCAAATCACTTCATGGAGGTGGTAGTCCACACGTACACACAAATGATGCTATCATTTTTTAATGAATAAAATGGTAATAATTAAATGATAAATTTTATTATAAAAATTATAAATATATTAAGAATATAATTTATAAACATTAACTTCATAATTATAACCATCTATGAGAGGTGATAATGGAAAATTATTTACAATCATTCGTGAGGTGGTATTACACCATACACATAAATGACGGTTTCATTTACCATTTGATGAAAGAAGATATGGATGTAATTAATTACATTAAAATAATAAAATATATGTATATGTTATATATTGGTGTTATTATATTATCATGGTTGAATAATATTTAAATTAGTTGGAAAAAGAAACAAAACAATTGTTGGGTTAGGAACGATACCTCTTCTTCAGAACTCCTCTTTTGGATTTAACAAAAAATTTCTATAAGATTAGATTTATGATCAAAACAAGGCCTATAAAACATGTAGAGGAAAGTAATGATGGGATTCATGTTCTGATTTTATGATCCAAAAATCTTTTAAGGTGTGAATAGGATATGATAGAGTGTGTCCTTTTATAAGTGGGGGAGAGGGCAGACATGGAATGCTTTGAAAAGAAAAATGTATACCCAACTTTTACAACTTCCAAAAGGCTCCAAAAATATAACATTATTAATAAATATAGGATATAATGTTGAAATATGTTTAGAAAATATATTTTATATTATTTTTTATAGTCTTTTTATTAATATAATATATGTTTAATACCCGATAAACCCCTATTAACCTTAATCCTGGTATTTGTTTTACTATTTTAACTATTAATTATTACCAATATTTAAGTTAGACTTATTATATAGTATTAATTATTATTATATAAAATATGGAATTAATTTTAAAAAATTCAATTCACATATGTGGTAAAGATTAATTTAAATATGAACCCATAAAAGTTGTATTAAATCTAATTATCAAGAAATATATTTTTCAACTAGAAAAGGATCTTACATTAACTCTATAGCTAGTACTAATAATTATATTAATCTAATTTTTTATTTATCTAATTAAAATATATAAATTTATTTTAAATAATTCATTATTAGTGGTTATTTTAACTATTCTAAAAGAATAAATATTAGGCACTTTAAAACAACTTTTAGAAAAATAATTTTTTCGGCCCAAAAATAAACATATAATAAAATCCAGTATAAAGGTGATTAAAATGTAATTAATTGGATTACATATAACTAAATATTATTTATATTACTTAAAATCAAATTAAATTCATAATTATACTTTTAAATTACTAAATTTATTAAAAATAAATGACTGTATTTGAGAAATCAATATTTTCTCTATTCCTGAAAAAACAATATTTTCTGAAAAATCCAAAAAAATCACTCTAAGTTTAATTTTATATGATAATTTCATAAATTAATTTAATTTTATCAAAAAAAATTTATTAAATTTATAGAAATACAATTACGATTATTTCTGATAAGAATCAATAAAATTCAATTTTGAAGAGAGCATATTTTTAAAGAATAGAATTAACTAATTAAAAAGTGAATGATTATTTACTATGAATTTATCCATAAATTGATATTGAGTAGGAAAATTATATATATATTTAATAAATTAGTTAATATTATTCATACACACTGATTTAACTACTAGTTTATAATGATCATATTTAAATAACAATATTTCATGGTTCTTTTAAGTTTCGTATTCTGAATCTTATACACTATCTAACAAAGTTCTATTTTCTACAATATCAGGCTGTTACAACATCCCCATTTAATAAATTTCACCATCACAATTTAATATTTATATCATTAATCAAATGGTTTACTTAAGAAAATAGCATTCTTGAAATCCCACATCATGTAAAGGGTTAATAAAACTTCATAATGATAAGAAAGAAAAAAATATGTAGGTCACATGAAATAACACATAACTAACTTTTCAAGAAGTAAAAATTTAGTGTGATGAGATAATATAGACATGGATAAAAGAATAATTCCCAAATAATGATAGAGAGTGATCAAGATCATTGACCATAAGAAATAAAATGATCATGAGAAAGTAAAAAACCACAAAACCATAAAGAAAAGCGGTGCAAAATAGACCATCGATATCATCATAAATGGTAATTGGACAAATTTTTTGTTCCAAGATCCTTTTCTTATAGTTGACTAATTTCTATACCATCAATAAAAATAACATAAGGGAATATTATTACATGATAAGTATAATTTTATCTGTTACTCAAGTTCAACCACAATCTCATCTTTTTCTCTAAATAATGAACCAAATCCAAAACAATTAAAATTAGATAATATATTTCCCAAAAAGAATAAACCATCATATAATTTAGCTCCAAAATTCAATAGTAATAGCCAAAGTTCATACTAAATTATTTCATAAATAACTATCCCTAAAATTATTCCCAATATTAATGAATATGATTAAAACTTATAATTATTTTTAATATTTTAATATTTTAAAAATTTATCATTTATCTCCATATAACATTAATAAATCCTAATGTCTCATATAAGAAGGTATTTGCCATAATAATATAATCTCCAATATATGATAATCATTTCCATAAATAACCTGAATCACCATAAATGCACATTAAATTTTTATTTAATTCCAAAATATAACTCAACCATTATTCCTCAAATAAAATCCAATAATTTTCTACTTACCATAATCACATAAGGTTCCAATATTTTGAAGTCTTATTCCAAAAAAAATTGATCACATAAACACAAAATATCTTTTAAATCCCTTGGTTATATTTATGATAAAATATATGATTCCAAAATGAACTTGATAATTATCTATCTCATCATTTAGAAATATTAAATTTCATATCGTCAAAGACATTATGTAAGAGAGTTGTATGCATTTCCCCTTATCACCCTTTGGTTATGGGTTCAATCCCAATAACCTTATTAGATGTTATGAGTTTGCACTTGGACTGTGGGGTTTCCTATCTATAAAAATATATTAATTTAATTATTATAAATTTAATTGAAATAAATATTTTTATAATAAATAATTTAATTAATTATAAAACCACTTTTTTATCATTATGGTTTTCCATAAACCTAAAATTCCAAATAATCTAATAAACTTAATTGGCTATCATTTTTTACCATCATAATCATTTTAACCCAAAGGTTTATTTATCCATTTAATATGTATTATTGAAATACAACCCTGAAAAAAATCAATATTCAATGGAATCATTTTCATCCAAAAAAGTCTACATATTTTTAAAACAACACATACAACATAAATAATATTTATTTGTTTCAAAATCCTCATAATATTTTGAATATTCTAGAAAATTACCACATATTTCATTTAAACTACTTATTAATCCTTTAAACAACATTTTAATATTAGTAATTTTTATTTCCAATCTATAATATGAAAAATTAATCAATTAAATCACAATTTATTATTAAAATTTACGAAAATAAATAAAAATAAATCATACATTTGAAATATTTATCACTATACATTCCATCCCCAATTTCATTTTCTGAGGTCCCATGATAATCTAGGTGGGTTACCTATGTTATTAGAATACTTAAAAACATTGTTATGTTATTTTTCTTTTTTATCCATTAATATTTGTAAAATATTAATTAAAAAGTATATTAACATAAAAAACATTGAAAATTATCATGAGTTTTGAATATAAGTGTTTTTAAACATCCTCCCAAACTTGTTTTAGATAATACCTTAGGATATGGTTTAAAATGAATTTTTTGAATAAAGAATAGTGACTATGTCGATAGTTAAATTTGATGAATAAATTAAATATATATATTTCTTGAAGATCTCAATATTTTAAAGCTGAGTAAATGAAGTGAATCACTTTTTTAGGATCATCCATTTTAATAACTTGATATTGTTCCATATGATTTTTCCAAAAAATGGGTAAGATAGGAAAGTTGAATTTTCAAAACATATTAAAATTTACTCCTTGCTTTAATATGATATCTATAAATATAATATAATTAGGATATATTATAATTCCTTTTCATAGTAAGTTGATTGTTATAAAAGGTTTTCAGGTTACTTGATTTATCTTTTACAATTATCAGTGCAAGTAGATGCTCAAGTAGAGAGAGGTTGTTTGTGATTCATTTTCATATTTCAATTTCATAAAAGAGAAATTACCATATTAAAATAAATTTTTCATTTAATTATGAATAAAATTAGACATTACATATAAATTTTTAAAATTAAATGTTGTACAATACCATTCTTTATAATTAATAATTCTATATGCTTAAACTTGGATATCCATGAACAATATTGAATTATGATGTTCAGATATTTTAAAATGGTTTATGGAAAACTTGTGAATTAACCGAGCCATACCCCCATGGAGTTTTTATCCAAGTGTACATTCTTAGGACCACTAATTATACACTGGGTGAATACAGAGTTAATACCTGATCTACAAAATTTAGAGTTATTACCCATAGGTGCATCTGTAACACAATCACATCCATTAGACAGTATCTAGAGAGGGATATAATTTCAATTAGAACTATGAAATGTTTATTTTTTACCCAATATTAGGATATTATCTTATATAAGGACTAATTAAATATATAATTGTTTCTAAAAATCATAAAAAGATTCTTATGAATCATCATATCCTCTAAAGTTATCTAAACCTTTACTCTGATTCCAACTAGAAGGATGTGACCTATAACATTAGATATTTTATATAATTTTGACTATTATTCACCTTCTTTGAAAAATTATAATTTAGGTTTAGATTTTTATAAATTCATGTCATAAATCTTACATAATAAACCCACAAATTTGAAAGTGTACAATTATGATAAGTCTCTATTTTTACCATAATATAAAAACACTAAAATAAACCATGATTTATTTTCATGAAAAATATTCATGAATGTATAATTTATTTATTATATTAATTTTCTCCATATTAAAACCTCTTATTTTTTTAAAACCACAAGATAATAATAGAAAACAAAATAGAGTACATTAGACGAAATATATTATTCGAGTGAAAAACATGAAAACCCATTAAAAATATTTTATTAAGAAGATATATTTTGACCTATAAAGGTCATCATCTTTATTTTAAAAATATAATTATCATATCTTTTTAAATCAATCAATTTCTATGAAAAGTAATTATATTATAAGGAAAAGTCATGTTGGTGCCTTAAGAATTATTCTCCATAGAACCCTTTTAAATTGGAATAACCATATGAATAAATTCAAATATAATTAACTATAGAACACAATCATTACCCAATACATTGGAGAGAAATAATGGGGCTCACCAATTATATAAACTATATCCGGGTCACCTGATTTTCATGATCCATAATGGGGCTCAACCCATCACATAAGCTATATTATTCTCATCCATCAGCTATAATGAGGATTAATCCATATTTTAAATAATTTAAAAAAGAAATATCAATAATTTAACCTTTTAATTTTTCATCTTTTCATTATAAACCCATTGAAAATCTCTTTTAATAATCTGTGAAAAAACACTTTCAGGTATCAAATACAATTTTTTTAAATTTCAATACTAAAATACCCAAAAAATTAAAAGAATGTTTTTTTATTTAAAGAAAATATGAAATATTAGTATGGAATCCAATCTTAAATTAATGGCTATGTTAGAGGGAAAATTCATTAACGATGTATATCTTAAAATTGAAAATTCCTTTTTTATTTTATAAAGAAACACATATATTATGTAAAAAAAATCCTTTTTGAAAAATTATGAATGAATTTAAATTGGGACAATAAAAAGTCATTAATAATTATACTAGTTCCATATAAATTAATTCATTGAATAATTTTGAAAACATGGACATGGAAGAAAAATAATTTAACAAGAAACTATAAAAGAATATTTTTAATAGAGAGTCCCTTACATAAAGTCTTATAAATTTTTTTAAAAAAATGTAATTTAAATGAAATATGGTAAAAAATAACCTTTTACATCCATTTAAAAATAAATAATATTTTTCATGAATCATTTATAAGAACATGTACATGGAAGAGAATGGTGTAGAAAATAAAACTTTAAAATATTTGAGATTCGGTTTTAATTTTAACTATCCATTAACTTAAGTCGAAATCTTCTATTACATTCATTATATTCCTAAATATTAAAAATATGGGAGTTATTCAATTCATTATGAAACCAATTAATTTTTATTAATACTTTTTTTATCTATATTCATGCTATGAAAAATTAGTTAATCATTTAAATTCATATCATAAGTTTTATCAGTATTAATATTATAGGACAAAAATGCCTTTGGTAGGTTATATATGGTCAAAGATGTAATTATTCCATCATATAAAAAGTAAAAATATTGGAATATTTATAATATTAATTCATCGATTAATCTTTTAAAACCAATCCTGAATTATGGTTATAAAAAATTAACTAAATTACAATCATATATACAGTATGTATCTTGTATGCATGAGTAATCTTTCTATTTTTGAATGATTATTATAGAAAGAAGGTTTGTATTATTTTTTATTTAAACAATAATCCTAATATCATAAATAAAGAATTATATATTTGAATACAATTATATATATAATCTCTGTTAGGTGTAGATGAAAAAATAATCACATCACTCAATGGAGGAGACAGTCGACATGTACACACGAACGGCATTATCATTTTTCTATAACTAGAAAGGTTAAAGGTAGCTGATATATTATCATTTTATAATGATAAATATTTCATTAATATAATATATAAACATTAGTTATATAATTATAACTATCAATGAGAGGTGATAATGGATAATTAATTACATCGGTTCATGAGGCTGTAGTTCGCCATAAGATTGAAAAATGGGTTCATTTCCCATTTGATGTAAGAAGAGATAAATGTAGGTTATAACCTTAAAATTCTAAACATTTAGTATATTTGAGATATTTGTGTTATTATATCTGCATCGTTGAATAATTTTTTTAGTTGGGGAATAATAAAAAATAAAGATACAGTCATTTAAGAATGATACCTCTTCTTTGAACCACATCTTTAGGATTATACCTAATACCTTCCAAGATTTAATTTCTACTCGAAACAAGGACTGAAAGACGTTGGGGTGGAGGTTAATAATTTATTTGGGTAGGTAATTTCTAGAAAAAGTTATTTTAATGTGTGAAGATTAGAGGATTAGAGGTGGGTTTTTGTTAGTGGTAGATAGGAAACACATGAAATATTTTGAAAGTAAGAACTATAAAAATTTATTATACTTGAAAAAATATAAATAATGGACCATTATCATTAAATATATAATATAATGTAAAAATATTTCTATAAAATAGATTTTATACATGTTTTTATTTCATTTTGAAACTTATATTTTTATTTTAACCTCTCGTAACCCTTTTTTAAACCTTAACTGAGGTATAAGATTTTTAATATTTCTCCTTTAGCACACAAAATACTAATATATTTTATTAATGAAAGGAAAATAGTACAAAGGTAAAAAGGGGAACTGGATCAGGGGGTTGAAAGTAATGACGTCCAATGGAATATCCTAAAATAATACTAGCACACTCTAGGGGAAAAGGATCCTAGGATGGAGAAGGAAATAAAATCATCATCATGAGGGAACCTAGACGCAAGTAAGTCTTCCACATTATTACCCTCAAACCAAGTATGAAGTAATCTAGTTCTACTATCAATGAGAGGATTACAGTTCTAGATATTGTAACGCCCCGACCCCAATTAACCAGAGTCAGTGCATTATTATATAACATTGGCATGATCACAAAAAGATCATGTCTCGAAAGACCGATTAGCTTAGTAGCCTTGGAAACACTAGATATATTCATAAGTCTTACATTACATCATAAGGTAAAAAAACTAAAACAACATCATGTCTTCATATCCTCTCATAAAATCCCTACAGTTCTTTCATAAATTACTTCTTCACATCCTGGGAAAAGTAAAACATTGAAAGGGGTGAGCTCAGATGCTCAGTAAGGATAACAATATAGCAGAATCTTTCATAGATAAGCATAAACACTTAAGGCAATGTATGACTAAAACAAAAGCCTTTTAAACTTGAACTTCAGAATGATATGGCAAAGATAAAATGAAATAATTCCATTTACTTATTCACATGGATATTCTACTAGTAGAACAATCACATGAAATATCAATAACCACTTTCATAATGATGGAATGCATAATGCCAGACTATTATAACCACATAGCCAAGGCCTCATGCCAAGACTACAAATAAGATTTTTCCAAGGCCTTGTGCCAAGACACTAGTTTGTCTCATTAGACCTACCGATGCATCAAGGAGCTATATTGGGCTCCACCCGTCACATATTAAGTCCAATGCATTCCCATATGAAAATTTCTAAACATAACATAAACATTCGTATTAAAACTAGCATACGAAATGTCAATACTTTATCCACAAACCATGAATGGTATAAAAATAGCACATCCACAGTCAAACATTACTCATTCTATACAATATGTAAGATTGTATTGTATCATATTAACATCAATCGAGAATAAAGAAGGATATTGATATAGATGAAAATAATCATCAAAACTATTTGAGAGAAATATCCCCTTTTTCTTGAAATCATTTAAAAGTCACAATATTTGTGAAGAAGCCATTTAAAAATAGATTTTTAAATCAAAGTGTCCCATACCACTTTGAAACATTTAAAAGGAGTTTTAATTTTAAAACTTTAATGTTTATATAAATAAATCCTTAAAACCATTTTTAAATCATGGACATTAACGAGCAAGATTTAGAAGAATAAGTTTTTAAAACATTTAAAAATAGTATTTTAGTTAGAGTTTCTAACCAAAAAAGAGACACATAAAAACAAATAATTGAGGTTATCAAAACATTATAATATCATGAGAATAAAGGGATTCATGATATACTATGTCAAAGTACATTATATACACAACATAAAAGTGATTTGGTGTATAACAACAAAGAAGTCTCAATAGAACGTAAATTGAGATGAATTATCTCATAATGGCCTTATCCTTAAGATAAGGATAAATCAACAACATAATTATGTGTGAAAAATATAAATACACTAAATATGATTGGATATTCAGTGTAAAAAAATCAAAGGACATTCACACATATTCTAGTAAAAACAACACCAATTAATTGGATGTTTATCTCAAAAAATCGAGATTGAGTAAAAATTAATCTTATCAAGTTCATATAGATGACTTGAGAATTTAAAAATGGAGTGATTATGTGTATAAAAAATATATCCACAGAAATGGGAGTGTAAATCATGACATAATCAATTGAATAGTGATTCCACACATAATCTTGGAGTAAAATAATCAATGAAGTATGCGTAAATCCGAATGAGTGGAAATTGAAATTTCAAATTCCCATATCAATTTGGAAACTTATGAAACCTGCACCCACGAAAGAAGGATAATACAATGATGATGTAAATATCCATAAATTAATGTATATTACACAATGAATGAAATCATGGGTATTATACACACCACATGCAATAAATAAGTGGTGAACAATGGAAAACTAACGGAATTAAAAGTGAGATAAGAAACCACTTACTTTGTACTTTTTTCTTGGTCGACAGTAGGTTAACCTCTTGTATAATGGTGAAATAATTGTTATTGAATTATAAAACAATCAGTTACATTAATATGATATCATATATGATCTTTTAACATTGATTTGTTAATAATATCTTAGTATTATTGTCATTTACAGTGTTAACTTACTTGTTTTCCTTTATATTCTTTGTTACGTAAGCTGCGTTTTTTATGGATAGGTTGTATCTTATTCATATCTAGAATTATATCAAGTCCTTAAACATTATTTTTAAATCATAAAATGATAATTATAGTTGAATGGATATGATGGAGAATGAATCTCATCACTTTCGTGGAGACGGTAGTCCGTACGTACGCACGAGCGACAATATCATTATTTTGATGTTAAAATAATATATAATTGGATGTTATATCATATAGACAGAATAATTATCATGTTATATTTATTATTAAATGAATTAAACATCATTATTATACCCATACAAATAATAATATATTGAATAACAATTACACCATGACGTGGAGACGGTAAGCCATACGTACGCACGCACGATGACATGTAATTCAAAGGATAGATAGAATACTAAATATGGTTGTACCATATTTATAATAATATTACAGTATATAGGAGATACTAGATTCATTATTTTAGAATGGGAATAACAAAGAAAGAAGAAGTTTAAGAAGAAAAGAATTTGAAAAAGGGTGGTAAAAACATTACCTCTTCTTCAGGTTATTCCTTTTGATTTGATAAAAAGGGCTCCTTAGTTAGGATTTCTGATCAAACTAAGGCCTCTAGGTTGTAGTGAGGGAAGTTGATAGAGTATTTGGGAAGGAACCTTTGGAAAAGCTAGAAATATTATTTTATAATAAATTCATATTCCGTTTCTAATGGCTCCAAAGTGGATTATTTAATATTCAAGGTGGGGATAGGTCGAAAACCACTCAACCAATAGAATTTAGACAGGTTTGGGTCATTATATTAACCTTATCTATAAGTATTAACTCTTAGTTAATTAGTTTCACTTTTACAATGTCTCTTTGTATTTTTAAATTATATAGTTAATAAACATACTATATACATCCAAGAGACCCCCAAGTGGTCCATTAATGATACACCTATCATGATATAAGTCTCTTGGCCGTACCTTATATTTATAGGAATTTAATTTCAATAAATAATATAATATTTGTTTTAAAAACTCTTTTATGTCAATTTTGTCACTATTCAATAATTGATTTTTGTGAAACTCATAACAGAATTATTACTTCGAAAAAGTAAATTAAATCAATCCTAATATGTCATATTAACCTATAAAATTATTGTAATTCAATAAAAGTCTCCAATTATATTTATTTGGGTATTTATAATATCAATTATTTTAGTTTTTCACTATTATAGTAATTACTGCATCATCATTGTGTCATAAATAAATAAAATTATTTAATGTCTAAAAATTATAAATAAATTATCATTATGTAGGACATCGTTTTATATTTCTAATGAATATTTATAATCGAATTTATCTTATGTGCAACCCTATATGAAAAATGTTTTAGTAAATAAACTTTGATTTTAACTCTTTTAACTCTTCTATGAATTAAATAATAATAAATGTCCTAATCTAATCCAAGTAGACCTAAATGATAATATTTTATTCCTAAGGATGTTTGTGGTCAAGATACACTTGTACATTATAATTAGGACATGTGTTAGGGTAATATTAATATCATTTTTACCCTTAATTAGCCTATTTACTTTTAATCGTGGTAAATAAAAGTAAAAAGTTACAATTCACCAAAAATTATTTTCATATCAATGAACAATATTTTACTCCTTGATATTAACCGTGTCTCTCGGATTTTCGAAATTCCACTCACAGAAGCGGTAAAATTAAGTTTTATGAAAAATTGAGTTTTTTAACTACCACTTAGTGGTTTCACTATTCATCAAAAAATGAAAGTTTCCAGAAAAATACCAAAAATTATGCCTAAGATATATTTTATATTATGAATTCAAAAATGATGTCTATTTTACCAAATTCAAAACAAATCAGTTGCATTAATTAATTTAAAAATTAATTCTCGTCGTCAAAACAAATAGCGTGTTTTTAGGAGATAATAACTATCAAAAGATTGACACTTGTTTATGTCTGGTTTAAATGTGAAATTTCATCCAATGACCAACATTGTATTAAATGGTAAAAATATATTCTAAATATACTTTAAAACCACTCAAATAAATAATTTATCACAATTAATTATTTCGATTAAAAAAGTTGCTTTTAATTAAAATTTAGTAATTTTCACTATTCATCAAAATATGAATGTTATCCGAAAAGTACCAAAATTTCACCCTAAGATAATTTCGATATTACGAATCTAAATCTGAAGTCCATTTTGAAAGATAAAATATATAAAATTTTAAAAATTAGGTATTACTATTCATAACGGCAAGTTCGATTGGTTGTGGTGTGTTAGAATCTCGAAGTTGCGTACAATGCACGCTATTGCATTATTCAAAGGGAAACGTACCGTGGAAGCTTGAGGTGTTACATTCTCCCCCCCTTCAATAAATTGAGTCCTCACAATTTTTTTAAAATTGGGCTTGAGAATATAATGGAATGTCCCACATCGGAAAGAGTCAAAAAAACTATCACTTTAAAAGAATGAAAGAGAGGTATAAATGTCACCCAAGATAACCCATACTAGGATTCCATGTAAAAAAACATGGATATGGATGATAAACTAAGTGTTCAGTTCTCATGGAGAGGGATATAAAACATGACCAGGAGAAAGTAAACAATAAGAAAATCACAAACTTGTGTTGGGACAAACGGTCCTTAGTCTCCCAGTAGGAAAAGTAAACGGACAACCTTTTTTTGTTTTGTGTTACATTACATAACGAAGAGGAATTCATTTATGATATTGACTAAGAACATAAAGAGATATAGTTACTTTTTAAGTAGAGTTTCATTCTTTAATAACGTTTTACCACTAACTCATTTTTTAACAGTGAGTATTTAAGGTGACTTGGTCACAATGGAAGAGCAAGAATAAACTTTTATAGAAATACATGATCCACGTAGGATAAAATATTTATTTACCTCGTCTTTAGAGATTAATCAAAAACAAAATGGTTAGTATAATATATGTTGACCCCCAAATGGATATTCCATTAGAAAAAAAACTAATCTTAATTTCTAAAATTAAACCATCAATACCCCAAAGTTAAATAAATACCATTCAATAATCAATTGTCCTTAAAATCTTTCAATATAATACAAACTAATATTGAAACTCAAAACTTATAAGAACGTAGTCTTCCACGTTAAATTTTATCTCCAAATGACATTAATTACTCTTAATGTAACATACTTAAAAGTAATTAACCTAATCATATCCATAAACAACCCAAATCACTATAAATCCACAATAAAAATATAGATAAAAATCCACCATTACTCCTCAAATGAAATCCCATACTATTCTATTTTCCATAGAACAAAGCGAACAACTTCCAAAATAACATTTATCACTTAATTACCAAATCATTTTCCTATACTATGGGTATTCATTTGATAAGACATAAGATCCCAAATAAAATTATTAATGATCAATAAAATCATTAAACTAAAAATAATAGTCACACTAAGCAGGGACTTCACATAGTCTAGTGGTAGGCGATAAATCCCAATCGCACTTTGGTTTGGTTTCGATTCCCACAGCTTTGTCCAACACGATGGGTTGTCACTTGGTCTGCGTGTTGTTCTTTTTCAAAAACTATAACATTACCAAAATGAGATAAATTCCTCAAAATAACCATAACATAATTTAACCACACATCTTATCTCATACCTTTCATTTTCATCCGAAATTATATAAATAATTTCCTCAAACCCAACGATCATATAAAACCAAATGGTTATTTATATCTATATTCACAAGAGAAAAGATAATTCTTCCTCAAATATCATTCTCACATGGAACACTGCAGGGTTAAAAATACAAGAGAAAATTATTCCAAAGTAAACCCATCAACATGGAGCACTAATACTTTTTAAAAATTTCTCCAACCATTTATTTCCACATAGCGTCTTCTTTGACCAAGAAAATATCCTATAGAATAGGGCATTCACTTGGGTAATGGCCAGGTCCACTACATTTATGGAAAATGACTGTAAATGGACTCTTGGGACCATTTTTATCTTTTTCTATAGTACTCTTTATTTTTCTTCATAAATTTTTCACTTTATGTCCTTCCTTCCCACACATAAAGCATTTCTTTTTCCCATTGAGATAGTTTTCTGGGTGTCCCCTTTCATATTTCCTGCATGATGGAAATTTTGGATTCCTTTCTCCATGGTCTCCACTGCTGGAGCTCTTATCATTCATCACCCTTCTCTTCTTTGTTGAGTCTGGGAATTGGTTAATATATATATTGTTGATCATATTTTTGGAAAATTGATTTGGAATAAAGATTATATCTTTTACGCCTATCAACATTTCATTTTGTTAATCATTGCCACCACTATTCCCACCTTGTATATCATTCTCAAAGTCACTATGACTTCCTTGGAATGCAGCCATTGACTAAAACCAGAAAGCATTGTGTGAGTAACAGTAGTCATAAAATCATTTAGAGATTAACATGTCACCATATTCTCAATTTCAAACACATTAGGATTAACCAAGGTCATTTACTCTCATCTTATATATTTAATACATTAAATCGGTTAGTAAAGAAAATGTAAATTATCCTAAGAATATCCCCCGGGAGTGTCGTAACCAAGAGTGTACCAAGTATACTATTAATATTGAAAAAACAAAAGAGACTTATTTAAAAAATTCTAAAACTATGATTCCAAATATGGGATGAATTTTTAATAATTAAATTCATAAAATTGGAATAAATTATTTTACTATATGTTTAGAAAATAAAATAGAACTTTTTTTAGGAAAATAAATATTTTAACATAAAACTACATTTATTATTATTCCATGCTTTATTAAAAACTTTAGATGAATATTAAATTTTTTACAAAGTATATTATTTTTTAATTTCATTTGAATCATTCATCAATAGGGATTAATCCAATGTATTTAAATAAATCACATTATGTGAAAAAAATATCTTTATTTAACATCAAATGCTTTTATATTCTTTTCAAATAATTTAAAAACCAATGAATTAATTTTATGAAAATTTTAAATTTTTTTCCTAA
Organism: Viscum album; assembly: GCA_963277665.1. Taxonomy (NCBI): domain Eukaryota; kingdom Viridiplantae; phylum Streptophyta; class Magnoliopsida; order Santalales; family Viscaceae; genus Viscum; species Viscum album. The sequence goes on along the minus strand of OY728147.1, from coordinate 2,016,260,990 downwards.
TTTATATAGCTCTAATTGTACCCACAAATCTAAAATCTATGAGATAAATATCATATAAAATTATATTATTTTAATAGTTTAATGTGGTTCATATAAATATGGTCTAATGTTTAAAGGAACCTATCAACGAAATCAAATTTATATATAGATATCTATATCAATATATCATGGGGTGTTAAATTAAACCATAATTAATATGAATTTTTTCATTAGTATTCATTCACTCTAATAAAAAACATGGACATCTTTGTTTCATCACATGAAAGGTTTCCCATGTATCTTCTTGAAATTTCTCGTTTCCCCATTGAGCCTTAACATGATGATTAATATTATTCCATAGATCTTTGTCTCTATAGTCCATGATTTATGCCAGTCATTATTCATAGAAAATATCATGTTCTTATAGTACAAACCCAATGTTCAATACATGTGAGGGATCAATTACGTACTTTTTAATGTGATATTAATGGAACACATCATAAACTTGAGTGTGATTTGGATTAAGTGCCAAATAATATGATACTATCCAAATACAATCAAAAATCATATAGGGAATGATATATCTAAGAACCATATTTCCCTTTTTTGTAAATTATATAACATTATTGTACAATGATATTGATTGGAATACCTTATCACTAAACATTGAAATCCATATCTCACTGATGATTATCAGTCTAAATTTTCCATAGACTCTGAGTTACCCTTCTATGATGATGAATGTCTATAAATCTCTCTACTATCTCCCCAATATAAAAATTTCCCCATAGGTTTCATTATCCTACTTCATCCATTCACATTGGTGTTCTGTACTTCCTATCATAGTGTGTTCTATAAGGATACATATGAATGATTGATTCAAAAATATGTTTGTATGAAAATTTGACCATAAAAAGGTGATGATCCAAAAAACCACTAAAATTGACTGAATAGGCCCTCAATATAACCCCTAGGGTTTTAATAATACCTTTATACTATCCATATATATGAGGATGAAATATTGTACTGACATGACCTTTATATCCATAACCCAATGCAAACAGTGTTAGAACATCAAGGAAATCCCTTTAAATTAGTCATATACAAAATAATACCATACTCTATGAAACCTTACCTATCCCTTAATGTATATCCTTTTAAGATGATCAAGATATAATTCTTCTCTATGTCCAATGACGTTTTATAACATTGTAATGTGATTTACTATTAAAAAATTAACATTATATCCTTTAGATGTTTGGGGAGTCTGATGACATAATACATGTTGGTGTTTTCCAATTTTCATTTTACTATGGGAAATGGTTGTAACATCCCCTTATAATTTTTTCCGTTAACTATAACAAGATTACATAATGGTCATTAAGATACATACTACAAAATATTCCTTTTCATGTTATCCCACTAGAAATATTCTTTCCAATCTCAATACATTTTTTAGTTCTTTGATGAATAGAGAATGATGAACTATGAGCTTCATCCAATTTAACTTTATTTAATTATGATATTAATGAGAAAAATACTTGGTTATTGAACCTCATTATTCCATAAAATCATGGTTGAACTCAGGAACATTTTTTACATTCTTTTAAATCTATATATATTTGTTTTATTCCCATTTCATCCATTCATGAATAGATGTTTGGACATTAATATGAGAAATATTGGATATATCTGCTTTCCTCAGGATCTCAAGTTCCATTTTCTATAATTCCATAAGTATTTTATATCTTTCAATCCTTATTTTAAAAAAATATGAATAGTTCCTCCACATCATAGCACCATTCATTTTTATCTCCTTCCTAGGGTGGTAATGTATTAAGCTGTCATAATATTTAATCAATTCCATCTATCACATATTCAAATCTCTTTTTGTGAATATATTATGTGAACTTTTATGATTCGTATATATATCACACCTTTCACCACAATTATAATGCCTCCATATCATAAATGAAATAATTAATGTATCCAATTTGTAATTAGGAACACAGTAATTTTTATCATGTATTTTTTATTGGAATGATGAATATACAATCACCATATCATTATGTATATCTACAAACCCCATACCATTCTTGTATTCATCATTATAGATCAAAAAAACATTTCCTCCATTGGATATTGTGGGAATAGTTGTATTGAAAAACCTTCTCTTGAGATTTTTGAAATTCTCCTCAGATTCCTCTATACACAAGAACTTAACCACCTTACAAGACAACTTGGTGAGTAGATTAACTAATCCTAATAAGTCTAATAGAATAAGTTATATCCAATAAAAAAAATAAACTATGGATCTGAAGAATAGTTTTTGGTATAATACATTTCCCAATAAATAACATCTTTAAAGGGCCAACCAAAATACAATCACTTTGGATTACATTATGAATAATGAACATTTATAATGCCAAAAATCACACTTGATATGGGTACTATAGAGTGAAATCAAATACATTCCTATAATAAAATAAAATTTAACTAAAAGAATTATAATAGGATTTTTTGGAAGGACATTATAAAAAACTACAATCAGATAGGAAATTTAGAAATCAGATGAAACCATCATACCATTGTGATTTTTCACTGCTAACTCAACATATAATCATAGAGGAGGTAATTTGAAACACTAAGAAAATTAATTATATATAAAAGAGTTGGTAGATTAAAAATAAAATCAGACATTAGATATTCTAGAGTGTAGAATTTGTGTATCTTTAACAACATCATTCTCGTAATCCACTTTGACAATCGTGAAAAAATGATATTTCTTTTTATCTTTGATATTAAGAGGTTATTGAAATTTCTATTCCTCATAAACTATTAGATTTTTGAAATTTATGTAATAATGGACACACTCCTTGCATTTGAAGAATAAGAGCATGGGTGGTGAAAGTGTTAGCATCATATTTTACCCATTGAATTAATTTTAATATTCATATCCTTTCGACATTCAATATAATTTCAATTAGCCTTTCCAAAATTAATGAACCACTCGATTTCATTCACCCAATTTTCATGATGTTTGTAACCACATTTATGTCATGTATATTTATATAATTTATTCCAAAATGTGATTTATTTGAGTTTTCATGAGTCTCAAGAATCCTTTTATTATAAAAGTCATTGTAATAGTAGGAATCTACAATTTCTATTTCTAACATGGTTGAAAATAGAGAAATTAATGCATTGAAACTAATATATCTTATAGTTAATGAATTTTAGAGACTTGGTTTAAAGACAACAAATAATCAATCAAAATTTATTTTAGGGTTGATGATGGAACTGTAAGAATATCTCATTATTTTAAAAGTTTACTTATAGGTATCAATGGTTTCATCATCCCTCTAATTAAGAAAAAAATTACTTCTCTATTTTTTTACACAGTATATATGAGAATTATTACTAAAAAACATCTTATTAGACCCATCTCATTCCATAGATTCAATTTAATTTTCTTTCCTTTTATTTTGAATAAGATTCCACTATTTATATGATATTCCTTCCAAACGACAAACTATTTGGAAAACTTTTCCATATAATAAGAACTAAATAACATAATATATTTTCTACGAGATACTGATTAATCAATTAAACAATAATGGATCAGATGACCCACTAAAAGAATATGGATGTTTCCTCACAAAATTAATAACTCTATATTGTTCCCTCATTTTCATATTTGGATTATCAATTTGATTTATATCTTTAGAAACACACATAATAATAAAAAAATGATTTTTTATTCCAACACTAATAGTATTTGGTTCATTAGTAGTAAAATAATTTAAATATATTTCACATTAAACATTAACATGGATCCTTTGGGTTCTGTACATTGAAAAAAATAAAAAATCGTTCGGTGAGAAACAATAGACATAGTGAGGAATCATGTAATCATGAAAAATCATTTATATAATTTATTATTCTTGACACCATAATTTTATTCTATGTCACAAGGATATCCTTGATAACTATCTATTGAAATCTATTATAATAGCTTATGAAGAAAGTATGATTCAACCCAAGAATACCCCCCGTGAGTGTAAAACCAAGTCTACATAAATGGACTATTCACTGTGCACTAGAATGACGATGAAGATACAGTCAACTAGCTTTTTTAAGGTTTTTACCCATAGATGATTTTTTAAAACCATATCCAGAAATTAGGTCTATAGTGGTATTAATTTCTAATAAAACAACAAAATATATATATTACAAATTCATTAGGATGTGGCCCTACACTAAGAGTTATCCCTCATGTTTTCATCAATTATATCTAATCATAATCTCCAAAGCTATACTAAACCATAATATGATTCCAAATGAGGTTACCAAATATCATCATACATAAATGTTACATAAATTTAGATAAATATTCAAAAAATATCATTATGATCCATTATATAACTATAAATATTTAGTGTCTTTGGAGACTCAGTAAAGAAACATCTTGTTTAGGTACATTTATAACTATATCTCATAATTTAATTCTCATTTTTACCCTCCATAACATCTACGTAAAATTGTTCTTCATAACCTAGGAAAAGAAAAATAATAAATATTTTTCTTAGATATTATTTAATGGTAAACAAGGTAGATATTAATTGATGATCATATTCAAGAATAAGATAAGAATAAGGTTACGAGATTTTTATCAAAGATTATATAATTCATACCTAATTTATTACGGATCATAATAATGAATCATAACATGAATATTTATCATTTTAAACACATGAATCATTAGTGTGATAAATCCTCTCTAATTAATCTTGAACTATGACTTCGAACCATAAATATAAATACATGTCATAGAATAATGGAAGCATCACAGTCATATAAACCATTTCATTTATGAATGTGAACTATTGAGACAATCAAATCACAGTATATCAAGCATCAAAACATGTTCCCATATCATAATGGATCTATAATCACTACCTATTTCCTACAGTGGATCAAACATCACTATGTGTTTCCAATAGTGTATTGAGTACATAAAATAATTTACTTTAATTATATAATGAGATATAATTCTTCACCAAATAAATTGTCGGCCTATTTAATTTGAGTACCACATTTCACATAATCGTAAATCATTTATGTGTGCTTATTAGTTATAAAAAATTCATCATATATCATAACTCATAGAAATGAAATGAAATTCATAAAAATGTCATCATTTCATCATAGAATATAATATGGAAAATAAATAGGTTTCATAAACATATCGTCATCATAATCATATAACCTACAAAGAATGAAGAATGATATTATCATTGGATAATATCTCTAATAAATAATATATATCATCAAAGGTTCTCAACTTAGATTAAAATTATTTATATAGATTAATTGGAATAATCCTATAGAAAAATACACTTTTCATATTGGAATCAATTATTTATCATATATAAATTTTCAAATATAATGAAAATAATTATCTTTTAAAATAACCATGGAATCATTTAAAAGATAATTCAAATAATTGAGTTCTCATGATGGTGGGAATTTTTTTTGAGGCCGTATTTGTTAAAATTATGATTCCTTTCACATTGTTTGGTAAAAAGTCAATGTACCTCATTCTGAAAATGAAAAAAAAATACATTTAGCATTTTTTATAAAAATAAAAACATTTTATAAAATTAATTTAAAAATTATTAGTATAATATAAAAAAATTATTTAAGTAATTTTAATGAAAATAATGACATGGAATAAAATTATTGCTAACATAAAGTGGAAATAATATATATTTTTCTCAAAAACATTTTCCTGATCATTTTAAGTACCATAGGGAGAGAAATAATAATATTACTAGAAATTTAAATGAAAATACAAAGAAGAATAAATTTAAAAGGAATAATTAGATAAATATATTGAAAATTACTCAATGGATATTCAACCACAAAAATTCCAATTAAAATGACATTGATATATAAATCTTTTACCTCAAGTCTCTCCTTTATTCAAACATGTTCAAAAATACTTTATAATAAATTTATATTTTTATATAAATTTATTCTAAAACATTTCACATAAATATCATACCTTAAATGTTTTTTATATAACATCTTAGACCTGTATATTAACAATTCATTATTAAAATTATCGTTTCAGGTGATAACCTATTCATTTTTCATTCATGTTTAAGTTCAGCGATCCTGATCATTTAACATTGATCATGGATCTATAATCTATTAGATATTAATTAAGTAACTATAATCATACTTAACAATTATATAAACATATATAACTATTCATATAAATCAATGATGAAAAATGAATTACATCACTTAATGGAGATGGTAGTCTGTACCTATGCACAAGTTATGTTTTTTTGGTTGATATAATAAAGGATATTTGAATAATGATTAACCTTAATAGAACATTAATAATATGATATATATAATAAATATTCAATAATTTTATCATTATTACTATTAGTTCCACTAGGTTAGATACCCTGAGAGGGGTAGGGGTTAATCAGGGTATGATAGATTAAAACAACTTCTCCTTTTGATCTTGTTTCATTGTTAAAGAAACTCTCTTCACCCTCATTCCTATTTTAGAGTATGACCAAATATTAAAGCATGCACATGACATAAATATTCTACTTGGTTCACCCTCATTGGGATATATCCAAGGCGCATACACTGCTGATGTGCCGATTTACCAAATCCACTATAAGCATACTACTGTTAAAAAGTTCTAAGATAACTCACTGTCCCTACTAGTTTATAACCAACAACAATTTGAAAGCTCACTTCTCTGTCAAATGAATTTTTCTCACTTATTCTTTAGAAGATCCATTTATATTTAAATGACTTTTAGATGCTTTTATTATCACCAATTAATTCATCCTCCACTATTTTTAGATGCTCTATTGAAGTCCCATAGTCATCCATTGATGAATACCCCATTTACACTAAACACTGGGAAATAACCATTGAAATAATTTTTGAAAGATCTCCAATTCGCAAAGATCCATATTTTTCGAATCTCAAAAAAGCCTTCATAAATTACATACCTCTTAGAAAAGCACACACCATCATAAAGTTCACTGCTTCACAGAGCACACCGCTTCGCGAAGTACACTGCTTTATAGAGGTCAAGCCTCCATAGAGCAACTTCCTTTACAAAGCTCACTTATCCAATAAAGGAGACCCATTACTCACAATGCTTTGAATACTTAGTGGAATTAACCTTTGTAAATACAAGGATAGTATTTTCATAAATCTCAATATTTTTTTAAAACCATGCTTCACAGAGCACCCTTTACTTCAAAAAATCAAAGAAACTCTAGATTTTCTCTCTTAATGTCATCCCAAATGAAGAGGGTTGGCCTCTTATTTATAGGCGTGGATGAACATGGATCTCTTATTCTTCCAGTGTGATTTCTATATCAGTCAAAATTGTATCTATGATACATCTTCCCTTTGCAAATCACCACTGAAATTTGGCGTTGTCACAATTCTCTTCTTTGAATGCTTCATGCCACCGCTATAATTCTCCCTCACAATGCTCCTCTCTTCTCCCATTTTTGAATCTCATTATAATTGAAATGATGACCATAAAAATTATAAAAATCTTTGCAGAATCCACTTCCTATAGCCCATATTCACGAAATTTATTCATTTTCCATATTTTGATGAGATCTTAAAAAAATAAACTTTTTTCAATGTTCACCAAACTCCAAATTTTGAACCCAAAAAATTTGGAAAACACTGGAAAATAGCACCACCTTTTATCTATTCTTTTTTGTACCACCTCCAGATCTTCCATTCTTTGATCACTATTCTTTGTAATCATGGGTTGTCAACAATATCTTTGGAACTAGATAATACAACATGAAAACCTTATTTTTCAACAAACTAAACCAACCCAAAAATTCTACAATGTTACCTTGATGGATTTTCCCAACAATATTGATAAATTTAATCTAGTGATAACAAATGAAATGCATTCTTTTATGAGGGTGGTAGGCCACATGTACACACAAGCTATGTTTTCTTTTTCACATATGATGTGAAATTGGTGGATAATGGTTATTACAAACATCATTATAAAAATAATTTATATTTTATATACAGAATTAATAAAATTTTAATGGATAAAGTAACATTATATTCGGTAAAAGAGGGAATAAAATTGAAATTACTCAGTTTAGCCTTATCCTCTATTGAAAAACCTCTTTTGGATTAAAATTTATACATTGAATGGATAATATTTTCAAAGGGAATAATCTCAATATTATTGGGAGTTTATATAGAAAGGTATTATTGTTAGTAATTTCTAAGATATAAGGATCAAAACGTGTGAGGAAGTGAGGAATTGAGGCTCCATTTTATAAGTGATGTGGGTGACACTCTTGGAAAAATATAAAGTACTATATTAATATAAATAAATTTTCTTGTACAAATAAAACCAAATTAATATATATATATATATAATATGTTTATGATAAGTCAAAAATAAATTCATTTAATAAAATTTGGGTAATTTTATGTTATTTTTTTCACTATTTCTCATTTGTCTAACCCCCTATCCATTAACCATTTTTAATTAAAAAAATATCACTGTTTTCTACTATTTGTGATCCATAAATTTTAAGATAAGTAAAAAAGTCACAAAAATGGATCATGGTTTACATTTTAAACAAATTACCATTCACTTGGATGATGTTATTATTTTTATGAATTTTAAAAAAATTAAATTTTTTTTTTATTATATTATATAATTAATAAATTTGTGTAAATATTTATTTAATTTTACTTTAATCCCATAAAAAATAATTGAATTCAAATATGAATATTAAAAAAATAATATTTTGTTTTATTTGTATTAATATTTCTTGTAACATAATAATTTATCCAAAATATATTTGATTGAAAATTTTAAAATCATATATTTTATTTTTATTTAAATTGAATAAATAGTATATCTGCATTGCATGGGAATTTAAGGTAATATATAAATAAAATATAAATATTATTTAATTAGTATAAAAAATTATTTTCTCTTTCAAATAAATATTTATAACTGAAGTTATCAGCTTTTTATGCTAATGAAAAAATATTAGAGACACTAAAGCCAAGAGAGTGGCATTGTATATTTATCATTTTCATAAAACAAAATAGAGGTCATAATTTAATAAAAATTGAACCAAGAATCTATATTAGAAAAAATTCTCTTATTATGGTGGAAATAATCTCATAAAAATATAAAATAATTTTAGAGAGAATTTAAATGCTTATCCGGAATTTTTAACCATTTTTACCCATTATACCCAAACTAAGATGAAAAAATATTTATGAAGGTTACTAATCATAATTATAAAAAAAATGAAAGGGAGTTAATTACCAAAATTGAGACTTCTAATTCCAAATATTGGATCATTTTTTCATGAATAAATTCTTTGATATTAAAAATACCAATTTTACAATATGTTCGTAAAATGCAATAAAATCTATTTTAGAAAATTTTTTATTTGAACATAAAACTAGAGTTATTCTTATTTAATTACTAGTAAAAACCTATTGATTAATATTAAAAAAATATAGAATATATTATAATATAATTTAATTATAATAAATCATAAATAATTTTTAATATAATTTATTTAAAAAAGATTGTGTGTATAAAAGCTATATTAAAAAAAAATTATTTACCTTCAAACGCATTTATTTTCATTTATAATAGTTTTATATTCAATTAATTTATTTTATAAATACATAAATAATTATATTTTTTCATTATTTAGTTATCCCTATGCATGCTCAACAATCTTAAAACTATGTGATAACTGTCACTTTAGATTATAATATTTTATAGTATAATGTGGTTTTTTTAAATTCAGAGTTTCACGCAAAGAAATATGTCAAATAAATCATATATATATATATATATTAGTATATCCTAAAATCCATGGTGTTACATTCTAACCCCTTAAAATAAATTTTTCATTGAAATTCCAGCACTCTGATACAAAAAAATGAGGATATCTCTATTTCATCACATCCTTAGGATTCCATGAAGCTTTATTGAATTTATAATTATTTTATAGAATATTAACCTGGTGAGTAGTCTTATTTTGAATATATTTCAAGCAATGAAAATTTTTTTACTTGTTTTTATTCAAAATAGGGATATTTTTCCTATAATATAACCTTTCAGTTCAGTACATGTGAAGGAATAGGTACGTACATCCTCTGAAGAGATACATAGAACACATCATAAACAGAGAAAATATTTTGAAAAAGTGAATAATGATAATCTAAAAACCTAATAAAATCATGAATCTAAAAGGGACCAATATAAAATTGTCTAATATTTCCCTTCTTTTCAAATATTATAACCTTCTTCCAAGAAGATATTTATAGGTATACCTTATCAATATGTTTGAACTCATTATATCATCGATGATTATCGATATAATTTTTTTTGTAGACTCTCAGCTTCCTTATTATGATATTAAATAGATATGAATTTATCTTCTACATCTATAGAAATATTAGGTCCCCTGATCACTCTTTATACAAATTCATCCCAACATGTTGTATTTATTACCTTAATTATATAGAGGGATTTATAATGAGCCATCTAAATTCCTGAGTGAAAGTTATTTTGGTAAGAAATTAAACTATAAAAAAGTGTTTATCCAAACCTCCTTTAAAATAAATAAAACATTTTATAAACATATATTTTAGTATTTAAATGGTTCTTTTAGATAAAATATCTTTTTAAATATGATATGAAATGATGAAACCCAACTATGTATCCATTTCATGTGGATGACTTCATAATAACTTCATTGTAAACCCCATATCTCAGTAAGATAAAATAGAATGTGATACAACATAGAACCTTACCAGTATATTAATATATATCATGAAACGATGATCAAGATATAAATCATAATTTATGAAAATTTAGAATAATGAATTCATAGGTAGATTGACTATAGTCCAAATAATATTATGTTCTTTAGACTTTTTTGGGAGTTTGATGATGACCTGTATACTAATGCTCTCCCATTTCCCTTATGTCATGGTTAATTATTGTAAAATCCCCATATAATTATGTCTCTTAGACTTGACTTACTAATAAACTAGGCAATGAAATTTATAATTTCCTATATCCCTTTTCATGTTATCCCGCTAGAAATACCCTTTCAAAACTCTTTATATCTTTGTACTTCATGGATGAATATAGAATAATGAACTATGAGCTCTATCTGGAAACTATTTCTCAAAATATATTATTTATAAAACACATACATGATTATTGAATATTATAAATCTATAAAAAAATTTCATTTAACTCAATAAAATTTATCCCATTATTTTTTACTTACACATCTACCTTATATGCCGCTTTAATCCTCATATGAACAAATAGTTGAAAATTTATCTGTGAAAGATAGGATCTATCTCCATTACTCAAGTTTTTAAGTTCCATTTTCTACAAAACAAAAGTTATTGGACCTCCTTTAATCATCATCATGTAAAATAAAGAATGGTGTTTCCCCCTCATAGATACAGCTACCTTGTTCTCCTTTTAAAGTTAGTAATGCATTGGGCATTTAAAATCATTAATCAATTCCATTTGGCATATCGTCAACACTTTTTGAGTTGACATTTAATTCAATATTGTATGATTCGTATACATGTCATACTTTTCCATACAAAGAAAATTCCTCTGTATATTTAACAAATAAATTACTACTTCTGAATCCAAATCATGAGTTGAGTAAATATCTCATATATTTTCAATTGGCATGAAGCATATGATGTCACCATATCAATCTTCATGAGTACACATCCTTATCACATCATTGATATATCATGATCGATCACAAATCCTTCTCTAATATAAGGTATTGTGGGCCTAGGCGCCCTAACAATCCTTCTATTTAATTCCTTGATTTTATTTTCACATTCATTAATTTATAAGAACATAACCCCACTTATGATTCAACTTGGTCGGTGTATCTGATAGTGTTGAAAAATATTTCCCAAGGAATTTTTAATATCAAGAAAACCTAAGAACACAATGAAATAAAATAACTATGGTTTTTCTGGGATATTTCTCAATAACATTCATCAATGAAGGATCCACTGGAATACCCTCTCATGAGATTATATACCCCTATAAAAAATCTTTTTAAAACCCAAATTCTAATTTGGTAAAATTTTCAAATAGATTCCCATTCCACATGGTCTTCATTATATATATCAATTCATCTTCTTTATCATCTTTCAACAATTAATTTAAAAGAATATTATCTATAAAGGCTACCAAAAACTGATGAAGGAAATCTAAAAAGACTCTATTCATTAAATCCATGAAGATAGCGGTTGAATTAGTAAGTCCAAACGGAATAAATATAAATTATTAATTCCCATTCATCATTCTAAAATCTGTATTGGGTATATTATCCTTATTAGCCCCTAATTTGCAAAATCTAGAAAGAATTTTATTCCTGGAAAAGTATTTATCTCCCCATAATTTATAAGAACCTGATTTCTCAAATTAGGTATAGATCATTTTAATTTTCTAGGAAACCCTTATTGGGGTTCTTTTTAGATTAGATCTAAATGAATTACTCTTGGATGATTGGTTTTTCTTTTTAATTAAGTATGGTTGTAGGCCAAGTTCATTATGTGTATTTTGAATACATGTAACATCCTGTAACTTTGATCATGTAAGATTTCCCTTTTAGTTCAAAGTACTTAGGAGTGGTTTTTTAGAAATTTTTGTAGGGTACATAGAAAGTACACACTGTGTACTAGAGGTATACACTATGTACTAGAGATACTCTCCCTATACTAGAGGTACACAACATGTACTGGTTGGTAGATTCATGTCATGAATGCTGAAATCACGCTGTGAGCTGGTAAATGTCATGTACCTGAGGTACACATCGTGTACTAGATGCTGGATGCATGTCGTGAATGGGGAAATCAAGTTGTGAGAAAGTATATGTCATGTACCTGAGGTAAACATGTTGTAAGGTTTAAATCTCAGTTTTTAATCTGAGGTGACCAGTTTTTCAGTGTAACATATCTAGCATAGTCTGCACACAGTGTATCTGAGGTACACGTTGTGACCTAGCCTGCACCCATATTTAAGTCACATGTTTAGCAATTTCACTCACTCTATTCTCTCTAAAACACTTTTCTCTTGAACGAAAACCCTTCCTAGGAAATTTCCATAGGTTCCTTCCCTTTCAGATCAATCTAATCAGCTTTGGATATTTGTTTCTTCTACGGTTTGTCTCTCCGGGTAAGTGTTATTCCCTGTTCTTAATTTCAGCTGATCGTTGTAGTGCCATAGCTTTGTGTAATTGGATCTATTAGTCTGATTTGGATGTTTCTTCTTGATCCATTGTAAGATCTAGTTCTAGAGGTCTTTTTCTTCTTTGGTTGTGGTGTAGCTAGCATTCTTCTTCGAGTTATGTGGGGTTCCTATCTTCTCCTGACCTCTTGTCTTTAAATTTGGATCGATCCTAAGATGTGGGGTTTTGAATCTAGGTCCTTCATTGACATTGTTGGGTTTCATTGGATTTGGATTCTATTATGGCCATGTGCTACTAGAACATTGAGTTAGGTGGTGACGTCTCTAGCCTATGATAGTGAGACTGATTGCTATTGCTTTGTAAATTGATTTATTAAATCGATATGATTGTTTTTGTGTGTGAAAAATGGTTTGGAAAGAGTAATTAATTTTCCCAAGGTTTTGATAAATGGATTGTGAATAGTTTTTAATGGTTTTTAATGATTTGAAATGAATTGTGAAAAACAACACATGGGTTACCTTGGGTACTTATGTGGAAGTTTTTTGTCGAGGCTATCATCCATTGATTGGTGATTATCAAGGGGGTTTTCCTTGGTGATTTTCTCTATTTCAAAGGAACATAGTTATAGGGGAACAATAATGGCTTTTTGGGGGTTTACTCATGGGGTATTCCTCAGCATCCTAGGCCCGTTGTTCTAGGATCAGTTTTTGTGCACTTGATTGTTATGGTACAAGTAGTCTTTAGCCCAGTCCTGTAATATTTCATGGTGTTGTGATACCTGTGATTCTATTTTTTAACGCTTATATTTCTATGTTAGCCTTGATATTTATGATTATTCTTGTGGAAATTGATTTGGAAAAATATGTTTTGAAACTAATATACCTAGTATTGTTTTGAACTATGGCAAAGGGAAATTTTTACCATGTTTTCTTTAAAACGTAATTATTTCTTATAGTGAATTATTTTATTTTAAAATGAAAACACAAGATTTTTTATACAGAGAGTTCTTATAGAACACCTGGGTGCTATCCTATTGATCCTATTAGCACACACCCTATTCACCTCTTCAGTGGTGCATTGACCATTTTTTGTCTCCTGGTTTCAGGAAGGGCGTGTCACTGTAGTGAGGTGGTGAGGTCCATGTCTACTAGTTGGGTAGCTAATGGTTAGATGGTGGGAGTTTTTCCACTCCATTAGTTGGAGTATCTATTATTTTATCTTTTTATAGATAGTTGGACTTGTCTTTTGGAGTTTTAGATTTAGTTTCCCTTCTTCTGTTTCTGCTGTTTTATTAAATTTATGGCATATATATCTGTTAGTACTCTGATATTTCTTTCTCAATATATATATGTATTCCATGTGGTTGTTCGGGTTAGGAGAAACTGTTCCCTCAATTTTTTCATTTGATGCCCGGGTGCTTGTCGCCAGCTTGTGAGGATTGGGAACTCCCTTCTGGTATGTGACAGATCAGGTTGGGTGTCAGGTTTGAGGGAAACCAAAATCATTTCATTATAGTTTGGTAGTATAGGAGGTCTATCCTCAAGAATATTTTTATTGAGACGTATGTTAGACTAGAGATATGATTATAAGGACATGATAGGTATATTGTGATAAGTGCATATCCATCTCTTATCATTACGATTCTCACGTTTCTATGGGATGTTGGGATGTGGGTATTTAGTATTGGTTTTTGTTTTAAAAATATCTATTTTTTTATGTCTGTTCTAGTTTGAACTAATATTTTTACTATTGTCTGATCATTATTATGTTTCAGTGTGTAGTAGTATGACTTTGAGATGCCTTCCATGAGTTCCTCAGGATGGTGCAGCTGATGCTCCTCAAGGGAACCCATCTATGTATCACAATATCAATGATATTATTTTATGGGAAATATATGGAATTGAATAGGATGTTCCATGAGTCCATAATGTAGTGGTTAAATTACATCCATGAGTTGGAGGAGATAGACATTGATCACAAGAATTCTTGGGTGAGAATCCATCGTCCTTTTAGGGAAATATTGAACCTCAAAATGTGGGGGATTGGCTGTTAATGATCGATAAAATATTTAACTTCCTGGTGACACCTGAGGATATTAGGGTCAAGTGTGGTGTGTTTAGACTTGAGGGCTCTAGAAAGCATAGGTGGGACCCCATGGTCTAGGTAGATAGACATGTGGGCTTAGATTGGAAGGGTTTAAAAACCCTACTCTTTCAATAGTTTTTCCTAGAGTCTCTAATTTTGGAATTTTTTTTGGATTTCCTATCATTGTAGTAAGGAGAGCGTTCACTATCGACATACCCCAACAAGTTTGTTGAGATTGTCCATTTTCTCTGAACATGGTAAAGAATAACCAGCTAAAGGCTCAAAAATACATTATGGTCCTATGAATGAATATCAGATCAAAGGCTTTCATGTTGATTATTTCTACCTATGTATATATAGTAGATAATAAATTAATGACATAGATGAATATGGAAGGAAAGGTCATAATTACCACCGCTTCTCTTCCAACTAGTGATAAATTTAGTGACATTAATGGGAAGAAGAGGAAGTAGAAGGACCATTATAGAAGTGGTGGAGGTGGGTCTCAGAAGTGAGCCTCCTCTACACCATCCATTATAGCTAGCAGTGTGCCTTTAAATTTCTATCTGTGAGGCAAGAGAGGACAAAAAATATATTATTGTCCCATTCCCTAGAAGACATGAAATAGTTCTGTAAGTGTTGGTGACTTAGAACATTTATTTTAGGCTATAGATACGCCTCATTATTGTTAGGGTTCTTCGGTTCCAAAGGATACTATAGTTTAGTCAGAAGCTTCAAAGAAAATAGGTCCCCAACTGCAGGACTCAAGAGTGAAGCATTTTGAAATAATCGACAAGTTTCTATAGGAATTTGATGTAGGTCTGACATTAGTGATAAAAACAATTATTATTTCATCTTCAGTAGAAATTGCTTTGTTTGATACTGGTGCCTCCCACTCGTTCATATATGCATGATTTGTTGATTCACTTAAACATCAAACAGAACTTATTCCCCTAACAATTGTGTTAGTGAAACCTCTTGGAAAGTGCAAAGAGAAGGCTTTTTAGTGTCCTTGTTCATTAATGATAGCTAATATGAAGTTGGTTTAGGATTCTATCATTCTTGATATAGATCTGTTTGACTTTATAATCAGTATGGATTGGCATGTCTCTAATCAAGGAGATGTTTATTTTTATTGTCACTGTGTTTCTTTTCTTACGCTGACAGAATCTATCATTTTTTTTGGGTGATTGGTACTTGAGGTTTGTTCGTACTAGGCCTTCCCACCCCGATCTCAAGAGATTGTTGGTTACTATTTCATTTGATCCTGATAACATCTATTCTATTGAGGACCATCATGTTTTTGTTTGAGATTTCCCAAATATTTTCCAAGAAAATTTATTCAGTCTTCGTCAAAATAGAGAGGTGGAGTTTACAATTGACCTAGTTCAAGGTGCATAGATGATCTTGATTTCTTCTTACTGTATGGCACCAATGGACTTGAAAGAACTCAAAATTTATTTGGAATACTTGTTAGATAATGGTTTCTTTCACCATAGTGTTTCACCTTGGGAATCGCGTATTCTATTTTATAAGAAAGAGGATGGTTGACTTCAGTTATGTTTGAACTTTGGGAAGTTGAACCAGGTAAGACTTAAGAAAAAATATACATTGCCTCATGTGGATGATTTCTCTGATCTACTTAAGGGGGAAAAGTAGTTCCCAACGATTGATCTTTGGTTGGGTTATCATCAGTTCAGAATTCGAGAGTCTGATATACCAAAGACAACCTTTTAGAGGAGGTATAAACATTTTGAATATATTGTGATGTATTTTGGTCTAACTAAAACTCCATCAAATTTCATGTATTTTATGAATCAGATAATCCATCAATATGTTGAGAGTTTTGTTACAGTGTTTTTAGATGATATTCTTGCTTATTCCAAATCTGAGTGCGATCACGAGCACCATCTTAGTTTGGTTTTCGAAATTTTTAAGAGTAACTATTTTTATATAAAGCTTTCGAAATATAGTTTTTGGAATCATGAAGTGATTTTATTGGTGCACAAAATTTTTGAGCATGGATTATCAGTTGATCTAGAAAAGATAAATACTATTATGCCTTTGAAGGAACCATAAAACATCTTTGAAATTCGAAGCTTCTTTGTTCTTGTGGGAAACTACTGACGGTTCGTTATGTATTTCTCTAAGATGGTGTCGCTATTGAGTTTTTTTACCCAAAAAATAGTAAAATTCAAATGGGATAAAAAGTGTAAGTCTTATATTGATGAACTAAAACAAATTATGACATCAGATCATATTCTGATTTTTCCTATTCCCAGTAAGGGGTATGTGGTGTTTTGTGATGCATATTGTACTAGGTATGGATGTGTGCTTATGTATGATGATCATTTGGTAGCTTACATTTTTCATCAACTCTGAATGCATGAGAATAACTACACAACTCATGATTTATATCCTACCATAGTTATACATGTGCTTAAATGTTGGCAATGCTATCTATTAAAGAAGAAGTTCATGGTCTCCTCTGATCATAAGAGTCTAAACTATATATTCTCTTAGAAATACTAGAATATCATATAGAGAAGATGGATATAAAACCATCATACAATTTACTTTTACATCACCTACACCCTAGAGAATGGGAATGTTTTTGTAGATTCTATTAGTAGAATGGTACCATCACAGGATGTTTTGGAATCTAAGGAGGAGTTAAATCTTATTGGTATTTTTAATCATTTTCACTTGGATGCTCAGTAGGATGTTTAAGTTATGGTTCTGACTAGTCCTCAATTGTCATCATCTCTCCTAGAGTGTATTTTGTAGATTCAGAAGTAAGATGACGAGTTTCAGATGTCTGGACAAAGCTTTAATGGTGGGGAGATCATTTTTGTTTGGTCTGTTTCTTTAGATTGAATACTTCACTATAGAAAGTGAGTTCTCATCCTGGCATTTATGATAATTATAGTCATTTTTGATTGTCAAAACTATTCAGGGGCCATTCATCCAGGCACTAAAAATATGTATAATGACCTGAGAAGAAGATTCTGGTGGCTGGGTATGAAGCGTGACATTGCAGATTATGTGTCCAGCTATTACATCTACCATGAGATAAAGGATTAGAACTTAAAGACTTATGGGTTGCTTCAGCCTCTTCTAGTGATGGTTTGGAAATGGGATGAGGTATCTATGGATTTTGTTTTTGGGTTTCCACAGACACCCTGAGGGAAAAATTCTATCTCGGTGGTTGTTGATCGGTTGACAAGGCCTTCCCATTTCAGTCTGATCAAGGATACCACTAAGGTCGAATAATTGGGTAAGCTGTATGTGCAGGATATTGTGACGTTACATGGGAATCCTAATACCATTGTTTCAAATAGGGATCCCATGATTACCTAGTGGTTTTGGAGTTGTCTTCAATAGGAAATGTGAAGTCATATTATGTTTAAAACAACTTACCATCCATATACAAACTATCAAAAAGAGTGTATAATTCAGATCTTAGAGGATATGTTGGGTTTCTATTTCTTGGATTTTAGACAAATATGGGATAACTGTCTAGAACTCATTGAGTTTTTTTATAAAAATAGTTATCAATTGTTGATAATAATGGATCATTTTGAGTAATTTTATTGTATCCCATGTAGATCACCACTTTTTTTGGGACGAGGTGGGAAATGTAGCTTTGGTAGGACCATGTTTTTTAAGAGATTTCATCAGAGATTCCTAATGTGATGTGATGTATAGTTACAAACCATAGTCGATATAAATTATATACCGATTGGAAGTGTTGTCCTTTGGAGTTTTCCATGTTTATAGTGGTTTTCTTGAAATTTATCCACACTTGGGCCACCGTCAACTTGGAAAATAAGGAATGTTGGATCTATGATATATTGGACCATCTGAGATCCCTGACTTTCTTGTATAATTTTCTTATCAGTTATGTTTTCCAGTTCAGTTGAAAGGCATCCATGACATTTTCAAAATATCTCACCTCAAGAAGTATCACCCTGACCCCACTCATGTTTTATGTTGGGAAGAAATTGAGTTAGATCCAGATGCTTCTGTTTTGGAGAAACCAGTTAAGATCGTTGACTCTCATACAAAAGTCTTTCATGGAAATACTATTTAATTGATTAGTGTAATATGGAAAAAATGATCATATTCTCATGGTAATTTGGAACATGAGTTGTTAAAGTGGGAGAAGTGGCCTCATATTTGTATATGAGTTACATCTTCCAAAATAATTCTGGGGGATGGGAAGTCTTTATGGTGGGGAGTTTTACCATCCAATTAACTTGATCTAGTATGTTGTTTCTTATTCTAAGTCCCCATTTTGTTAAATGTACTTTGGTGTGGTTTTTTATATTTTTATGAAGGGTGTAGAGTAGGTACACATGATGTAATGGAGGTACACATCATGTACTGGTTGCTGGATGCATGTCAGGAATGTGGAAATCCTTCTATGAGAAGTTTCACATCATGTACCTAAGGTACATGTCTTGTAGGGTTAAAATTTCAATTTTTAACCGAAGGCAACATGTTTTTTGAACTAACTTATCCACCATCGGCTAAAATCTGTTTACCTGAGGTACACATTGTGATGCAGACCATTCCCAACATTAATTCACAGGTTTAGCAGTTTCGCTCGGTCGATTATTTCCAGAACTGTGGGATCTTGAACCTAAAGCCACCCTATCTGATTTTTGAAGGTTACTTCACTTATGGATTGATCCTATTGGCTTTGGATATTTGTTGTGTCTGTGGTTCATCTCTCTGGGTAAGTGTTATTTCCAATTCTTCATTGGGGATGATCGTAGTAGCGCCCTAGCTTTTCATTATTAGATCTATTGATCCGAGTTGGATGTTTCTTCTTGGATTCTTATAGTCCTGTTGTCAGATCTAGTTCTGGAGTCCTTTTCCTTCATTGTTCATGGTACATAGGGTGTTCTTCTTTGAGGTATGTAAGTTTACAATCTTTCTATGACATCTTTTATTTATATTTGGATAAATCCTAAGATTAGGGGATTTGATTCTTGGGACTTCATTGATATTGTTGGGTTTTGTGGGATTTGGATTCCATTGTTGGCATGTGGGACCTAAACGTTGAGGTAGGTGGCTTCATCTACATCCTATGATAATGAGAATTATTTCTATTTTTTAAAAATTTATTTATTAAATCATAAATATTATTTTTGTGTGTGAAAAATGGGTTCTAAAGAGAAATGTGTTTTCCTGGGATTTTGATAAATGGATTGTGAACGGTTTTTAATGAATTGCAATGAATAATGAAAATATCATATGGGTTACCTTGGGTACCTAGGTGTATGTTTTACATTGAGGCCATCATCCATTATTTTGTTATTATAAAGGGGGTTTGTATTGGGGATTTCCTTTGTTTCCTAGGCTTGTTTCTCAAGGGGACCGATATTGACATTTTGAGGGGTTTAGACATGGGGTATTCTTATACTTCTGAGTCCCATTGTTATATGATCAGTTTATTTCACTTTTTTTATTGTGGTACGAGTAGTCTATGACCATGTTTCATAGTATTCATTGGTCTTGCGATACTTGTTCTTCTATTTTGTATTACTTGGATTTCCGTGTCAGCCTTGATATGCATGTTTATTCTTGTAGAAAGTGATATGGAAACATATTCTTTGAAAATGATATGCCTGATTTTGTTTAGAACTATAGAAAAAAGGAAATGTTTACCATGTTTTCTATAAATCTACTATACTACTTATCATTCCATGTTTTATTTTAAAATTATCATATAATATTTTTATACATAGACTTGTTATGGAACACATAGGTTCGATCCTACTAAGCCTATTAGCTAACACCCTACACACCTATTCAGTGGTGTGTAGACCATTGTTTGTATTCCAGTACAGGGAAATGAAAGGCACCACAGTGAGGTGGAGAGTTCCATGTCATCTGGTTGGATAGATGGTGGTGATATGGTGGGAGTTTTTCCACACCATTAGTTGGAGTATCTTTTAGTTTAGTCCATTATAGACTTTTGGACATGTCTATTTAGGTTTTAAGTACTATTGTAGTTCTTCTATTTCTACTATTTTTTAAAGTTATGGATTATATATTTGTTAGTATTACACTGTTTCATTCTATATATATATATATTCAATGTTTTTATTCAGGTTGGGAAAAATCATTCTCTCAGTTTTTTCATTTGATGCCCGGGTGCTTCTCGCCAGCCCGTGGGGATTGGGAATGCCCATTAGGTATATGACAGATCTGGTCGGGTGTCGGGTTTCAGGGAAACCCAAGCTGGTTCTTTACAATACAAAACATTAATTGTCATAGGAATGAAAATTCATTATCTATAATGAACATAATCAATAAGTTAAGGCCCAAGAATCATAGGATATGTAAAGAATTTATATTCTATATAAATGCCATGGAATTTTGTTAAAGGGGGAATACCTTCTTTACACCCCACCACCTATCTTTATATCACACAAGAGGAGGTCCACCATAGGATATACCCTTTGATATTAAATCTATGATATAATCCAGTCTCTCCATATGGACTCTGATTCAAGATCCATCTATCACATTGTATAGCCATTGGTAAGTGATTTAGTCCCAAGGCTTATTTCATTATTCTTTTTCCAATCAGAAATTCTTTATTTTTGCAGGATGTTATGACCTATTTTAGGTAATTCATATGTTCTTTCATTTTCTCTGATCTAGGATAAAATAAGTGCCTATACATAGTGAGGAGAGTGCTAGAGGAAAAATTAGGTGTTCTATGACTTTTCCCTAAAATAATAGTTATTAAAATACTTTTATGGTTGGGCGCACAATAGTTTCATTGGGTGATTCTTATAAAATTTAAATTCTTTAAAATAATGTTTTTTGGATAGTATTATAAATATTTAATTAATATATTTCTTCATGATATTGGAGAATAAAACCTGAACACCTTTAACCCCAAGTAGGTTGTGTTATTTTTATACCTTGTTGTCATTTTTTATATTATTTTAGACATCATTAATGTGTGATTTAACATGGGATTATTATGGTAAGTGTTCCATTATAATTAAATTAATCTTTAAATTGTAAAATAAAATGTATAATTGTTGATATAATTTAGACTAGATAATTTTGAATGAATTTCCATTAGTTACATTTACTTTAAACCTTTCATTGTTTAATGAAAGGCATGGAATGAACCTATTAAATGTTTATAAATTAAAATGATAAATGGGTCATTTTCTTGATTAAGAATTCTACATTAATGAAAGGTAATGGAATGAAAATAATTAATTAATAAATGGAATGATTATAAGATGGACTTATAGTGAATAATTATATATTTTGAAGTTAACTATTGAAAATGGATATTTTAATCTTTATAAGAATGGTCAATATTGGGCCAGTCTTGGATTCCTGAGGGAATTCCATGAGCACTCATATGATTTCATTTCAATTGTAGGAGATGGTTTACAAGGGAGATTACCTCCTTGAAACAGGGTCCTTATCTACTATAAGTTTCCTAATGTGATCCATTTTATCCCATCACTATCTCTATAGATATTAAAATTACTCAAATACACTCATTGGATTTAGTTTGATGTCTTCAGACATGTGGTACCATAGATCTAGCCAATTTGTCCCAATCATTTTTAGATCAAGATTATCATGGACATGATACATGGAATTTGTTAGATTCATCTATAGTGGAATACCTTGGGTGTTCCCCTTAGATTACACTGAGAACCCTTAATTCTAGACTACATAAATAATTACAATGAGTTGGCTGACCCCTAAGGTCATGAATTTCATGGGCCCACCATGGGTACTATTTTATTATCATTATTATATATGTTTTTGTTTTTGAATCATTAACAATATTTATATACATAAAATGAATCATTATTTATTAAATGGTTACATATTCCAAAACCAGTTGATGAGGAATTAGGAATGGGTTTTTTATTTGTACGACTTTACTTTATCATATATAAGCACAACATACAGTTTATATTCACAAAATAGATTATATAGACACCATTTGTAGTTTCCTAATGATATGTTTATCAAACCCTATCTGGGACTCTGTTGGTACCCAAGTAGATTATATGATTAAAAATATTGAAAATGGGAAGTGCCCTACCTTGGACAATTGGATTGCTTTCTTTCTTTGGGATTGGATCAGGATAGGAAATGACCGATCTAGAACATTGGATGCTCATATAGTTTCTAATTTTTTTTTATTCTTTTGAATATCATGTATTGAATTATCTCCCTACTACCATATTTCCATGTTTTCATTATTTTGTAGATACATTGCATAATGATTTTATAAATGATACAATTACATATTTTAAGGTGTTATTTATTCCTTTAATGTTGATTCATATTCCTCTACTAGTTTTATTTAGTCATTATTATGATTCTTCTATTTATACATTTGTTTTTTCTCCTTTATGATTCAATATAACATGAAGGAATATAATTTCCCTGAATGAACCCTAGGACCTCATTACTAGTTAGAAGCCTATGGTGTACGAGGAGGTACATTTGAGGCCATGTGGCTAACCAGATCCAAGGAACCCTTGAGTGGCACCAATGTAGGGACATCATAATGTGGTATTAGGGTAGTTTTTCTTTTCTTTTTCTCTTGTCTTATGGTTTGGGTAATTTATATAGGATATTAAGAACATTTTGTAAATTAGTTATAAGATGCTTCTAGGAGTATCTTACCCATGTTTGGGGTAAATACCATGTTTCCTGGGAAAGAGAAATTATTGTTCTATCCATTTATTATTACTATTGATAAACTTTCACCATTTGATGATGCACATGAACGGTGGTTTTTGAAAAGATTCAAAAATATTTTACCATGGCTTGGAATGACATGGATAATTGTTACATGTGTAATTATAGGTTCCTAAAATCTATATTCTAGACATATTTCGTGCCATATAGGAGCATTTCCCTAGTTTAATTTCCCGTGTCTGCAATGATTGTTGTGTGATACATGGTTTTATGAATGTTTATTAAGATATCCTCTTCTATAAGGAATGAAAATTGGTCATTAAAAGTTTCATCATCAATATAAATAATTATTTACTGTATTTATCAATGGTTACATCTTAAATATTTATTTTAACCCATATAATATTTGTACATCTGGTTACATGAGATGAAATTTGGCTATGATTACATGATTTTTTATTTTATAAAATGAATTGTCCCTTATGAATTATAATATATAATTCATTTGGAGAGATATCATATATTAGCCATTAGATTATGATAATAAATGCAAGGGGAGTTGGATTCAATTATGTGGGTTTTGATTTTATTTATAAATTGTATGGGACTTTATTATGTGGGAATGACAATCCATTTAATTGAACTTTATATTCGTTATAAAATAATATTTATAAATAAATATATATTTGGACTATTAAATTAAACGGTGGATAGTAAATAATGAGGAAATGTAAAATACAGCTGTCACCTATTAGAACCCATTTATATAAAATCTGGAATACCTAACAATACCCTAGCCTTCCAAGCTGGTAGTTGGGAATAATATACCATGGGTAGTGTTTAAATTTTTCCTTACGATCTACTTACTTTAGTGTTTATGTCTATTTTAAATATTCTTCTATGGTGTTTTATTTGAATTTTTATAGCTATTACACAATGACGTCCTCATTTAATGGGCCCAGAAGGTGGTGAAGAACATGCTCTAGAGATAGTGGGAATTGAGACTCTAGTCTTACTACTTGGAGTGCCGCTTGAGGCACCACATACTATAATAGAATTGAGTAACTGATCTCAGCTCTTGGAGGGTTTTATACAAAATATGTACTACATATAGGGTGCCCCATGACCTTCACCTATAACATCTGATCAGAATTTTGTGTTCCAGCTACAACATCCTCCTATCTTTTTAAGGGTTGGTAGTCCATAGTCTTCTGAGTCATGGATATAGGCCATTTTTTTATATTTGAGCATATGGATATGCGTATACATATTAGTGTAAAAATTCCAACCTACATGTTACATGATTCTATCTAGCATTGTTGGGATGTCATTATATAGGTCGTTCTTCATTAGGGAATGGTCTCAATGGACTTTTAAACTTCCTTCTATAATTATTTTTCATCACGCACTGAGAGATGATAGATAAAGAGAGTCCATACCCCTATAGCAGCGTTCTATGTCTATCATAGAATATTCTATGATTTTTTCATGGTTGTAATTATTTTCACCTCTTCTAGGTGGTGATAAGATATCACAGGTAATACACTTCATGGACGGGATCAAGTATTTCATCCACTCATAGGTGAATATATTTCTCATATATAACTTTTTTAAGATCATTAATTAGGATCCTTTCATAGAGAATAACCTAAGATTAGTCAATAGTATCGGGCATAGAAGTTCAGTGTTGAGGAAGGGTAGTAGTTCTTCCCATAGATGGAAGCATAACCTTGATGTTTATTTTCAGATTAGTGGTCTCTACAGTTTCTGCACTGATAGGTCTATTATATTACATTGGTGTGGATAAAAGGGGAATATAAAGCATCAGTGTCATAAAGAACCACTTTAGTGCCATGATTACAGCCATTGATGTCATATTTAGATGTTCTTTCATTAATTTCAACATAGTTAAAGTAGAAGAGAATCCACACAAACTCCACCTTTAGGATAAGTGTCACTTATGCCGAACCTGAATGAATGTTATAGTAGTATTGGCTAAGTAGGCCATAGAGATGGAAATGGTTATGTTAGCTAGACTACTAATTATCAGCTCCAATAGGGAATACCAGCTTAGGGTAGTCTAGATCTAGCACACGGTTATTGATCATGCCAGTTGCATGCTTTATAACTGATACCAATGTATTAGAGTGAAAGACCATCTACAGAATTAGGTACTATTCTAGTGGTTTAAATTATCTCATATTTTATATTTGATATAGTTTCTTTAAATTAATTTATCTCATTAATCACCATGGTAAGTATTGGGACAGAAATTCAATACATATGTGGGGTGATAACCTTGGACACACCATTAGGAGTGAGTTCAGAGGGAATAATTTAATGAAATGAAAATATTATTAAGTCAAGAAGTTATCAATTCTTATAGGGCCTCTTCATCCTTGAGATGAAGGGATTAAATTTCATTCTTGGGATGAACTAGTTTATACCCAATCATCCCTATATGGAATGATATTTCTAAAGGGTATCGTTTACATCATTGGAGGGTTATTGTTATCTTCAAAAGGGTGAGTGGTATTTCCATGCTATTAGATCTAGAATAGAGAATTGCGGGATAAGTGGAGTGACAACCCATATTTCTATACTTTATATGGAGGAGTATTATTTACATCAATTTGAATCTCCTATAATAGTGGATCATTTTCGGGATGTTTTATTGGACATTTTTTTTTATCTCACCTCCCATAATAGAGGTGTTTTTTATGATTAATCTTTTTCTGGGAACATCATTGGTATATATTTTGCTATACTGGATAGAACCTACTAATCTCTTGGAGATCAAGAGACACTTGTATGATTTATAATCAATGGGTTTTATTATAAACAAATACTTCATCTTGGGGTACACCCTTGATTTTTTAAAAACAAGGAGGATGATACACTTATGTTATTCATGGATTACCAATGGTTGAACCAACATACGATTAAAAACTATTATCCACTACATAGAGTAGGTGATTTATTTTACCATATTCAAGGATGTAGGGTGTTATTGAAGATTAAAGTGAGATTGGGCTATCATAAAGTTTGAGTTAAGACTTTATATATACAATATATGAATTTCTGTATTCGTTAGTTATGTTTTTTGGTCTTATAGATGTGACCGCTGTTTTTATGGATTTTATTGATAAAGTCATCCACCCCTATCTATATTTCATTATCATGGTTTTTGTGGAAGAAAGGATGGTGTATTATTATACTAAAAAAGGCCATAATCAACATATTGATATCATATTGAATATGAATAGATAGAATAATTTATATTCTAATCATTCTAGGTTACACTTAAATTTTGAAATACTTCACCTGTTGGGTAATATTATTTCAAAATCCGGGGTATCGGTTAACCCATAGAAGGTGAGTGATGTTGTTTTCTAGGAGAAGTGGGAGAAAATGTTTGATATAAAATGTTTCATGAGGATGGATAGACATTAAAAGAGTTCCATATAAAAATTATTACACCTTGATTCACCCCTTAATAGACTTGTTAATAAATTTGTAAAGTTCTTATGTTTTAAAGTATGTGAGGATGACTTTATAGTGTTGAAAGGAAGGCCTACCTTGGAACCAGTTAAAATTAATTCTAAACAAGGTAGAGGCTATACATTTTTTGTGATAGATAGAACATTGATATAGTTTTAGTACTAATATAGGAGTATATATTCATTGGATAAAGGTATTTCAAGTTGAGACCTCATGAGAATAATTAACCAACACATGCTATTGAGCATGAAATAGTCATTCTAGCCTTATTCTGCTGGATACACTATCTGATGGGAGATCACTTTACGGTGTATAAGGACCAAAATATCCTCAAATATATCTTTACACAACATTAATTGAATCTTATATATTGAATATGGGTCGAATAACTTCATTCCATTGAATTTCAGCGTACTGATTTGCCTAAAAGGGCAATGAACTAGCAGATGGTCTACGATGGAAAACTTAGAAACATTCCTTAAATGAAGATAGTGATGCATGGAAATTGATGGTCATAGTTTCCAAGAATAATCTAGAGTTCCCTAAGTGTCGTGGGAGATAATATACTATAGCTATAGCAGTTACCTTTGCACTCAATGATAGGATGAAGAGAAGGAAATTCTTAGATCTTAAAGGATTGGTTCTCTAGGATTTTATTTTAAGCAAGGTCCTGCCTCTAGATTATTCTGTTGATTGAGACAACATCCCTTATATACATGGGTGTATAAGGGTTCCTATATATATAAGAGTGTAATTGATGGTATTGTCCCACATTTCCCAGTGGGATGCTCATATTGTTATCCCCAATATGTATAATGATACGAGTCTCCAGTATTGGTTTCTAGGGATAAAACATCATATTGCAAGTTTTATCACAATGTGTTGCACTTGTAAGTAGGTGAATGTGGATAATTAGTGGCCCGATGTCTTGTTTCATCCATTTACTATCACAGAATGAAAATTAGAAGATTTTTTGTTGGATTTTTTGATTGGTCTACTATTGTCTACTTGAGGTAGTGACACAATTTGGGTAGTCATGGATCGACTTACCATGGTTGGCTGGTCCATTTATATCAGAGAGACATTCATAGTTAATGAGAAGTGTAGGATATATGTTAGTGAGAATATATTTCTATAGGGGTTCACTCATAATATACATTTAGATAGGGAAACCCATTTTTACATCGAGGTTTTGGAAATGGTTTCTGAGAGATTTGTGTACATATGAACTTTTGAGAAAATATTTTCACCCTCAGGCTAATGGATAGTCAGAACAAACTATAAAAGTTTTGGAGGACATTATAATGGAATGTATCCTTGATTGTTATTTTTTTTTTGGAGAATCATACCCTTTGTGTTGAGTCTACCTTTAATAATATATATTAGGATATGTTTGAGTTGACTATGTATACAGACTTATATGGTAGGACATGTTGTTAACCCCTATGCTGGTTAGAGGCAGGAGAGGTAGTTCTAATAGGTCCTCATCTCAAGAAAGAGACTTTAGAGCTAGTCTAGTTAATCATAATGTGTATTTTTACTACTCAGTCTAGACAATAATCATATTCCTATCACAGTCGATGACTTATGGAGTTCAATGTTGGGGATCATGTTTTCTAGTGGGTATCACCAAAGAATGGGTATATATGAATAAAGAGTTAATGGAAGCTATATACTTGATTTTTATAGCATTTTAAGATCATGGTTAGAGTTGGGTTGATATCCTATCATTTTCTACTATTCCATGTAGAACTTCTTCCATGTTTCATTAATTTTTTGTTATCATGCTAACCCATTTCACACATTTGATCGCTAGTATATTGAATTGGATGATAATGCATATTTTGAAGATTATTCTATACATATTTCTGATTAGAAAATAAAGGATCTCTAAGGTAGGTTTGTCCCTTTAGTATAGTTTCTAAATCAAATCATACATGTACAAGATGAGGCTTGAGAGTGTGAGGCTGGTGTATGAGCTCAGTATCTAGAATTGTTCTCAGAAGTATTTTTACCAAGTATTGAATAGAAACTCATGGATGAGTTACTTCTAGAGGAAGATTATAAGATCCCAATATTTTAAATTTGGAACATGTCATTTTAATTTTCAATTAAACCCATAATGATTTTTGTTTATCTTCAACCCAAAATCACTCCTTTAGTTTGGTTGGTTTTACTTTAGAAAGAAGAGTGACTTTAGGCTAAGTACACGACGCGTATTGGCCTCAGTAGGCTAATTCAAAGAATGTAATTGAATTTTCTTATAAGTTAAATCCTCATCATTAGATAATATATAAATCATTTATAGACTATATAAAAATCATGAAATGTTTTTAAGATCCACAAGATAGAAGTAATTTCCATTAGAAGTTCATATTTATCATCAAACTGTTAAACAATCATATGTTCATTAAGAATATTTAATGCGACTTCCCATCGTTATAAATTTATTTGTAAAATATATAAATAAATAAATTCCATTCCTATAATAACATAAAAATTAAGTAAAGCTAGGATCACAATATTTATAGGAATCACATCCCCAAAAACATCAATTAGAGAAGATTTATAGGGTTGTTATGGTACTATCATTCCATTTGGATGTTTCAATGCTTAATCAACATATAATTATTTATGTTTTAATTTTACACCCTTATAAAGTTACATAGATATAAAAGAGTGGGAAGATCCAAAATAAAATAATAAATCATTTTTTAAATAGTAGATAATAATTTTACCTTTCTCCAAATCATTTGTATAAACCACTTTACTAGTGAGGTTTGCAAGAGATTCCCATTTTAATTTTTGATTAAGAGGACATTGATTTCGATCATTATAAAAAACATTCATATTCACGCATTGGTTGGAGTAATTCCAATACTATATTAATTTGAAGAGTTAAAGTTGGGGTGGTTCATTTGTTTGCATCTTATTTTTCCTATATTTAATTAATAATCCTATTCACCAACTTTCAACATTTATGGGATTTATGAACATCTATTCCACATTTTAGAACCTCTACGCTCAATTCATGTAATTTTGTTGAGATCTCTTTCATAATTTTTGACTTATATGGGTAAATATTTTCCATCCACCATATTATATATTTATTTTTTCATGAGTCTCTAACATCATTTTCTAAAGAAATAATTGGGAATGGTAAGAATATTCAATTTCTATATATACCATTAGTAGACATCAAATAATTTCTTTATAGCTACTAAAGTCTCTTTCAGATAATTATTTTTGGAGGTATGGGTTTAAGCCACTAATGAATCATTAAATTTTTATGGATGAGGAATAAACTAGAATAATACCATTCATGTTTGGTAATATTTTCCTCATAGGCACCAATGGATTCATAATCCTTCTATTTCAGTTCACAGAATTCCTTATCCATTTTTTTTTCACAAAATATGATGGAAGTAATTACTAAAAAATATCTAAATAATATCATCCCATTACATGGAGTCAGTCTCTTATTCCATACTCATATTTTTAAAATGATTCCATCATTTATATGATTCTAATTAATAACTATAAATTCCTATTGAAACCTTTTCATGGTTTAATCACTGCGGAATATAATATATTTTTTAGTGTCACTTATCCAACTCCAAACCACTAGTTAATCATATGAACCATAAAAATAATTTGGATTTGGCCTCATAAAAAAACAAATATTACATTGTTACAACCTTTTATTATTTTTAATCTCTTATTGATTCATTTCTTTATAATGTTTCATAAGAATAACCATAATATTTTTCATTTTATCTCTTATAGAATTTTGTTTCTCATGAGTGTAACATCCTGAGTTTTTAAAATATGGGAATCATGTTTGTTAACATATATTAAATGAAAAAATATGATTATAAGAGAATATGACAAAATCATAATTTATGTTATATTTACAAATAAATAGAACCAATCTCTTTGATAACTTGTGATGAAAAAAATAATTGTTATAAATGAAATTTGATAATCAATTGAAATATTATTATTTAAACATGAACTTTATAACATATATGTTATGTTGGAAATTGTGAATAGGTAAAAATAAAATATAAAAATTATATTTTTTACAAATATATAAAATTAATCAAACGATTACTTATTTATTAGTTATAATATAAGAATCATCTCAAGGAAGAAAAAATGTTTTCTAGAAAACTATCTTTTTCTTGAAGGCAGTTTAGTCATGCTTCGCGCAAATAATTTAAAATTAGTTGCAACCAAATTTCAAAAAGTTATTTTAAAAATATATATTTTTTAAATAAAAATGAAAAAAATTATATTTTTAATAATTTTTGACAATTTTTTCAAATGTTTAATTGTTTTGGAAAATAAAGAAAAAATAGTTTTTTTATTTAAAAATGCCTTTCTGATTAAATATTTTTAAAAGATAAATAATATTTTAAATTGGGTTTAAAGGAAAATAAGTTAATTATATTTTAATATAACAAATTTAGTTAATTTTAATAAATTTAATAATGATTTTTAATTTTAAAACATGTAATATTTGGAATTATTTTTTTTGGAAAAAATATTTTTTCAGTGCATATTTTGGTTTAGTTTTAAATTAAAAGTTTCCTCTTATGAGAATGGAATATATAAATATGGATTATTTATTTTTATCATAATAAATAATATTATCTAATATGGTCCACTTAATTTTTTACCATAATGATTTGTAAAAGTAGTAAAAATTAATTACCTTGGTTAAGGAAAAAATGGGTTAACTATGGGTTAAACAAAACATATAGGGATAAAAACGATGAATGTTTTTTCTAATTATTGTTTGATGGTCACATTTATACCTTATAACATGTAAGTTAGTATTATAACAGTTTTTTGGTCCTTTTTAATGAGAAAAAATTGGGTTTCTCATTTCCTTTACAAAAATCCTACTATGCCATATCTACCAATTATAAAAGGTCACACTATCTCATCCCATATGCACACTTCCAAACCCTTTTTATTAGGCAAGGAATAACTATGTAAATTTGAAACATCACCCCATACATAATAGATGAATTATTTTTTTATTAAACCCTCTTAATAATTATTTAGGTATAAAACAAATGAAGTCCTTTGAAGAAGAGGTAAAATTCTTAAACTTGTATATTTTTTGATTTATTCTTCCACCTACATAAAATATTATATAACTATGATAATATAGTAAAAATTATATATTATTTTTATGGAGTTTTTATTATATTAATTTATTAACACATATCTATTTGCACTTCCATAAAATGGAAAATGAAATTAGTGACCTTGTGTATGACATACTACAACCTCACAAACTGATGTAATTCATTTTCCATAGTCATATTTAAAGGTAGGATATAATGAAATATTTAATATATAAATATGATATTTATTAAATTATTATAGTTAGATAGTTATTAAATCACATATACCTTCTCACATTCCCTTCAATGGGGGGATACATTAACATCGCTCGTGTGTACAGTGAACTATCGCCTTGCGAAGTGTTCTGATTCTTTTTTTACATAATATTTACGTTGGTGGTAGTATGGTTAATGTTACTGAATATATATTATATTAATTAACTCAACATACTTATTGAAATATAATATAACATCTAACTTCTTATATTCAAATATGTTGGAAAATAATAGTGTCGCTCGGGCATACGTGTGGGCTACCATCTCTACAGAATGATGTGAATATATTTTCGTTTTATTTTTACATGGTTGTTAATAAATATAGATTTAATTAATATAAATTATATATATAAAATAATAATAATTTCAAAAAAATTAATTAATTTTTAGTTTACTTTTTTTCGAACCACTCATAAAATTAAAATAATGCTCATGCGGACACATGACCCACCGTCTCCATGATCAGTGTATTTAATTTATTATACTTAACATTAATGGATAAATATAAATAATTTTATAATTAATATATATGACATTAATATAATGTTTTAAATTATAGAGATTATGTAACCATGATCATTGAAAATCGACCAAAACCTATCCAACGAAAACAAACATGATAAATGAGGAAAACTCTCACTCAAAATAGTGTTTCTAACAAAGTATTAGTAATAAAAATGTCCTAAAAGAAAATAAAAATATCAATTATTTTAGAAAATACAGTTTCATGGATCTATAATAGGTTTAATATATATATATATATATACATATAAATATTTGGTTTAGAGTAGGTATGAAGGAAGTTATGTCAGAGGTAAGTGTTTCTCATCTCACTTTTACATTTGCGAGATATATTTCATATTATCCAATTATTTATTTCACATGATGTATATACTAAACCATTTCTATCTTATATCATGAATATATTCAAATTAATGGAATTTAAATTTTCAATCAATGTTATATGTTTCAAGGGGCCTACAATTCAAAATATTTCTTGTGTGATATGGGTTTATTCAACAATCAAATCATTTATCGGGATTGTTTATGTTTAAATTTACGATGATTAAATATTATGATATATCACTCAAAAAACTAATAAATTTTCTTATCCTTAGGTTAATCATTAATTTTTCATGTAATAGTACAATTTTACCCTACCTATTTAGTACTTTCAATTATTCAGAATATGATATTATGAAAAGAAAATTTTATTTCCCTTTTTGTTTAACATTCCTTTCCTCTTACAAGTATATGTTTTTGAAAAATGTTTTCAAAAAAAGTTTTTAAAATTATCCAAATTATTTAATAAATTAATTTTTAAACATGGTTATATTTTATATTTTTTTAAAGGAATCGTATTATCATTATACTAACAACAAAATTTCTTATTTTAACTACAAAGTGAATGAAGTCATTATTTTAACATACTCAACATGTATGAAATTTTCCATTAAAATGGGAAATAATTAAATTATATTTTGAATTAAAATTTAGAATATTTTTTTGAAAGAAAATGTTTTTTCCAAATAATATATAATTTATTTATTTAAAAGTGATTTTTAGAGTGAAAGGTATATTTTTTTCAGAAACAATTTGATGAAATTTTCGTTATATTATCTTTTTACCAATTGAAAAAACCCTTATTTTGTTAGGACACATTTGGAATATTTTATAATGATACCATATTTGTTATTAATCTATATAGTTTATGATTATAATGAATGTGGATTTTATATTTTGATACCATTCCCCATATTACCGTGATGGTTTATGATTATATTTATTAGTTGGAAAATGTATTAAAATTTTATATTCTACTCCTTCAATACAAATATTTATTTTTATTAGGTTTAAATAATATATAATTGATTGGCGGGGCGTACTATATCCCCTAGATTCATGAACAAGTGTCATGAGACAAACTTGGTCGGGTTTTTGGATAAGGGCATACCCATTTCTATAAGATGTACTGACATGGGGCCTTGATGGTTTGATTATGATGTCCAAAATTATTCATCCCATCATTATAAAATTAGTTATTGATGTTCCTTGTGGTTATCCGATTAGTTATAATATTCGTGGTCAAGTTTCAAATTCATGTGATTATTTATATGAAATTATTTTGTAATTATTTATTCTTTTATATTATTATTAATTTTAAATTAATTTATTGGATTTAATTTGTTTTAGTTGTTTACCCTTCCATATTAATTATTCGTAATTTATTCATGATAGCTTCCAACATATTCATACACTTTATGGGCATTATAGCACACCCCTTATGCTTTATTTTCCTATGATTCTAGGAAGTGTTTTATGATTGTTATCTAGGAATATAATAACATGGATAATTTTATACTCAATGAAAATAATATATTGTATTTTATGTTTCTAATTGTGATGTGAAATTAAAGTATGTTTCTATTTTTACAATATTACTACACTATATGGTCTTTTACGACGTGTTCACTTGTATAAAAAAAATGCAATAAATTAACCACTAAATATGGGATACATGGGTTATAGTATTTAAAACAAAGAAAATCATTTCATTTTCTATCATATTCAGGATTTACATGTTTTTTTGGGTTCTATCCACTTATGAAAACTAAAAAACATAGCATGAGAAACAGTAGCCATATCGAGAAATCACAAAATAATGAAAAATCATTTATACGTTAGTTTATTCAGGACACCATATTTTAAATATATGACACCTTATGTTTAACCTAACCCATACTTGGTCACTATCTATTCAAACCCTTAATAACTATTTGTGATTAAAATTTGATTTAACCCAAGCTTATCCACTATTACTGTCAAACTAGGTGTGCAGTAAGGGAACATTCACTTTTCACTAAAGAGATGATTGGGTTATAATCAACCAAATTCTTTATGGGATATTACCCCCTGATTAATCTATTTAAAAACCATGCCCACTCATAGTATTAAGAGAGGAATTTATTGTAAGGAAATAAATAGAGTACCTATATTATAAAAACATCAGTATATTATCCAATACATAGACTTATCCCTAGAATTTTCAATAAATTTCTCTAATCACATTCTCCAATGATTGTATAAACTCCACTTTGGTACCAAATAGGATGACTAATATTTTTATATATAAATTTTACATCATTTAGATGAATATTTAACACATAACATCATGATCCCTTCCAGAACCATAAAGTTTTAGTGTTTTTGGGGACTAGATAAATAAAAATCTTATTTATGAATATTTTTTATCTTCTATCACAAATTTATTCTCCCATTATACCCTCCTTTTCATTCCATAAAAAAAACATTCTTTATAACCAGGTGTAAGGAATCATAAGAAACAATTTTCATAGATTCATTATAAGAGGAAAAAAAGGAGATACAAATCGATGATCACATGCAAGAATAAGATAAGAATAAGAGAATGATATTATGATAATAACATATAATTTTATACCCTATTTATCATTGATGTTAATCATTAATCATGATAAAAATATTTATCATTTAAAATACATGAATCATAAGAGTGAAAAATCACAATCATTTAGTCATGAACCACAGGTTTAAATCTTAATAATAAATACATGTCATAACACTCTTTCACCATCATAGGATTAAAAACAAATTCATATGTCAAGGTTAAATCCCTATAACATTAAATTATAGTTTATTAAGAATGAAAACATGTTTCTTAAATGATTAAAAATTAATATTTTCTACATTTTCCCCATTTTATTTTAGATATCCCTAACTATTCACTATAGTGTATCGAGAACATAAACATGATTCCCTTAATTATCTCATGAGATATAAATCCATACCCAATTAATTTTAGAGATATATAATTTTAGTACCACCCATCATATAATCATATTATATTCATATGTGTGCAATAAGATCATAAAATATTCATCATATATCATAACCTCTATAAAAGGAAATGAGTTTCATAAACATTTCACCATTTCAACATAGCGTAACCCATAAAAAATAAACTATATTCAAATAAATGAAATAATAAAAATATTAAACCATCTTGAAAAATAATAAGGATGGTATCATTGGATCATATCTATAGTAAAGTATAATTATTGTCAAAGGATTTCATCATAGATGAAAATGACTTTAAAAGATCACATGGAATATTTCTTGAGTAAAATGAACTTTTCATTTCTGAAATGATTTTTTAAATTAAGAAAACATAAAAAAATATTATTGAAAACGTTTTGTTTGAAGAGATAAATATTAAACTATAAAGTTTGATTCAATTAATTGAGCAGTTATACTGATGATAAGTTCTGTTCACTTCAAATATATTAATCCAAAACATTCCTTTCACATTTTTTTAAAATTAAAATGTGCTTTATTCAGAAAAAACTAGACGATTCATTTGAAATTTTTTATAATAATTATAACATGGGTTAAAATTAATTTAAAAAATTATATGTTAATTTTATAACATTCACGAAAACATTTTAATGAATAAAAGGATATAGTGGAGAAAGATTCTAAACCAAAGAGAAAATCATGTCAGTTCTTCTAGTAGTAATTTTCTAGATCATTTTATATATCAAAGGGTGTAAATGGAATTATTACCTAAAAATTCAATTAATAAGTAAATTTTATAATTCTTAATGATTTTTATTTTATAAGTATCATAAAATATCTTCAATGGAAATTTAATCCTAAACAATCCCGATTAAAATGGGATTGAAACATAAATACCTTATGTTAAGTCTCATATTTCATCGTATATGTTTAAAAATCTTATATGAAAAATATATATTTATTATTAATGTATTAAAAACGTAATAATATATATAATACCATATATAATTAACATATAATATCTTATCATCATTTTTTTGATAATTCATTATTAAAATCGCTATTCTAGGTGACAACTAATTTGTTTTTCCAGCATTTTTTAGTTAAGTAGTTCTTGTAATTACAATTTAATATTGGATACATCATATAAATAATTTTTATTAATTAATTAATATAATATTTAACAAATATTTAAAATTTTATATCAATTAATATAAATAGGTGATAGAAAATGAATAACATCACTTCGTGGAAGTAATAGTATTTACAAACACATGAACGATGTTTCCATTTTTCTAAAAAATGGAACGAAAGGTTAGTGAATAATAATTAAACTATCCAGAAACAAAAAATATATAATCATTATTGTAATGGGTCAGACCTCTCCAGTCCATTAATTTGTGAAAATGCGGTGTTAGAGGTGTTCTGGAAGGTAAAGTTGACTTGGGGGTGCGTTTGGGTGGACTTTTAAGGAAGACTAAAGGGAAGTAGCATTCGCATGGGCTGTGCATAGTCTTTCTAAACCGTGTGGCCAAACCGTGTGAGTTTGGTGTTGGAGGCATTGGATAATGCATGGTTAGTGCATGGTTTTTCTAACCGTCCAGCCAAACCATGTGAGGAGTGTTTGTTGAGGCAGTAGCAAAAGCACAGTTAGCGCACAGTTTGTCAAACTGCGTGGACTATCCATGTGGGTATTTAAATCTAGATCCTAAAATTTTGGATCTAACTCATTTTTCCTCTAAATGGTTCTTTTAACCTCTTAAGTGGGAATAACATAGGATTACCCTTTCTTGAAGGAAGGAAAACCTCTCCCAAGCATTTTGGAGGTGATCGGAATTCTTCTCTTGGAGAATCAAAACTGGTTTCTTGAGGTATGTGATTGTTCTTGTTTGGTTTCTTAGATATAATTAGATCTACTTCTCCTCTTCACTCGGTTTCATATATCTACACTAGTTATGGGTAGATCTATGTGTGTGGATTCCATATATGTTGATCTTTTGTATTGATCTTTCTAGGAGGAGAGATCTAAGGCTTGTTTTTGGAGAATCAACCCGACTTTCTTATGCATTCTTCATTGTTGGGGTTTTCATCAAAAACATTGAGGTATGTGATTTGTTGATTCTCTTTATTTTACAAGCAATTGTATTTTTATCATGTTTAATCCCCCTGGATGAAAAATGGAATTGACATAATAAATATTTTAACCGGATAAAGAAATTGATATCAATCTTATGTTATTGCCTCATGTTTTGCTGGATAGTGTGATATCTATGCTTGCTTTGTTTTTCTGTTTGTTCTTGATGGAAATTGGTAAAGAATGTAAATTAGGAATAATTGATAATTGATTGTCTAAGGATAAAGAGGCATGAAAATGAATCATGTTCTTGTTTCAATTTGCTGTTAATAAAATTGGCATAGTAAGTATGTTTAATCATTTGTGGTAGCTTACTGGTTAGTTTCCAATTTTTGGAACCAACGAATTATAAATCTGTTAACTCAATATGGTTTAAAGATTTGATTATTTGATAATTCCTTGAAGGCTTATGAGTTACCCTCTTGATTGTTAAATGTCCAAGATCCCAATTGGTGTGATGGTTGCTTTCTTGCTGCTTGTTCTGTGATGTGATCCTAGATGGCTTTTGTGATATGTGGGGGAATATATGCCTTTTTGTTGTGGTAGCAGATGAAACCTTGGGTGGCGAGATGCATCAGTTTATGCATGTGGGTGTTGGGGAGGACACCGGGGTGGATTGAATGGGATGGATGTCATTGTTGGTTGCTTTCTGGTTCTTTGGTTGTTTATTTGCTTTACTTTTTCCACTGCTCAAGGCAGCTGTTCTGGAATACCCTTCTCATGAAAGAGGCAAAGACGCATAGGGTATGCCACGTGATTTTCGTGTCTAGATTCTCAAGGGAGGATGGGTCTATGCTCTTGCTATAGTTGACAAAGACTCAACGGTTAGTACATGTACTCACAGTTTTGATCCCCCTTATGTTTAATAGCATAGAATGCTTTTCTAGAATGCCTGGGAATATGGGAAAGTAATTATGTAATGAATAATTAAATATATTATGTTATCCCATGGGGTTGTAGTTTCTAGAACTTAATGATGAGGTTGAAAACTATTGAAGGAAATAGTTGACATTGGGTGTGTTGCTAATGAAATTTAATGGGGATTTGTTCATGGTTAATTAATTTGTAAAGAATTAATTAACGTACAATGGAATTGATAAAAGGGGAATGAAGTAATCTAAAAAATATCTTTAAATGGTTGTGTTCTTATAGGATACCTAGTCTTAGAGGTGGCATCCCAGAGTCTGAGAGACGTTAGCTGTAGTTGTGTCTAAGACTAGGTTATGCCCATAGTGTGGTTGTGAGATATAGTATATTTTTTTGTACTTTTTGTGTTTCTATATGCTACTCCACCCTGTCAGTAAGGGAAACTGACACCCCAGGGATTCTGAGACCTGGGGGGTTTTTCCCCAACATTCCAGTGGGAGGATGAATGGCTGACTTTCCCCTTTGGCCCCACAATCTTCTCTTGGTAGCTAATTGTGTCGTTTGGCACAACAATTAGTTTTCCCCCTATATGTGTGTAGAGGGATGTAATGTCTTGTGGTTATTCACACACATATATTATGGATATAGTATCCTATAGACTACTATAGGTTTTAGGTGTATAGGCTATGATGGTTTGAGGATCCTTACACGGTGTACGGGCTGTAATGGAATGAGTTATAATACCAGATGTATGATACACGCTATGTGAGATGATGTGGCTCCTAGAAACTACATGGTTACTTTTTGTTGTGAGGAAGGTGTGGTGCTTCAACTTGTTGTCTGCGGGCAAGAATTTTCGGTGCACATTGTGTAGATTTTTGTGCTTTTCCTAGGTGTCTGCGGCCAAGCCTTTTGGGAGAGTGATGCTTAGGATGTGCGATGTTGAGGAAAAGTGGAAAACCAGTGGGGAAGTAGTAGTAGGGTACCCTTGATATTATTTATTATTATGATATATTCTTGTTTGCATTACATGGTGAGAGTAGCCATGGTGGTGTTGGGAACTTAGTATATCTGTTTAGGTGATGAGTTAGTTTCACTTGTTGTGCATTATGCTTTAGCGTGCTTTCTTTACTTTTGCACGAGAGGCTTCGGGGAGGATCCTACTGATTTTGCTGTTATACTCACCCTACGTATATATAAACTATTTTTCTGGTTACTTGGAGCAGTTTGGAGATCACCCTGGTTTCTACTAGCTTGGGGTTGCTGGAGCTGTTTGGGCTTGTGGTTGTAGCTATTTTATTTTCTTTTGTGTACTGGCAGTTTTTCCCCTTTTTGGTTGTAGTAATTTTTCTTGACATTCCATTTGTGCACTTGGGTTTCTTTTATATTTCCAGTTCTTATTTGGAGTTGATTGGTGTCTATCTTGTCTCTCTCTTCCGTATGTGTTCTCTTAGAGGGCAATACCACCCATTTGTGTGTTATTATACCCTCAGTGCTAGTCTCCAACCCAGGGCCTACTGGAGGTGGGACTCTGGGTTCATTATCTCCCTTATCATATTTTCATCCCAGGAGGGGTACACTTTGTGAGGAGGGGGTCATGACAGTTATCATATATATTAATTAATTTAGTTTTTATAACCATCAATGTGAAGTGGTGATAAAAATGAATCACATCACTTTGTGGAGGTGGTACTCCACATGTATGCATGAGAAATGTTTTGTTTTCATATATGGTTGAAAGGAGGAGTATAATTATTAATAAATCATCATAATAACAATTATTTAAGTTTAATATATGTCTGTAATCAATTTTTAATGGTCACCATGTAATTATAATATGTAAAATAAAAAAACAAATTGAGAGTATATGTTTAAGTGTTAGACCTATTCATTGAGATACACCCTCCTGAATACAGTTTAATCCTTGAAAACATGGTATCATAAAAATAAATATAGATATATTATTTTTGTAACGAATCTATAAATGTATTCAGGTACAAATTGAATGATTTATACTGCTCACAAGGCATGAGGACGAGAGGATAATATGTTCCCTTTTATAAGTGAGGGGAGGGTCACTCTTGGAATTACTTAAAGTATTAAATTAATAAAAATTTATATTCATGTAAAAGTGGAACAAAATTGATATATTTT
Organism: Viscum album; assembly: GCA_963277665.1. Taxonomy (NCBI): domain Eukaryota; kingdom Viridiplantae; phylum Streptophyta; class Magnoliopsida; order Santalales; family Viscaceae; genus Viscum; species Viscum album. Next base: position 2,016,218,997 of record OY728147.1, on the reverse strand, counting down.
TAATATAGGATAGTTTGGGGTCTATCAAATCTCATATAATAATTTTTTACAAGCTTAGGTGATGGTATCACCCTTATCCTACTGTTTTAACCCCCATTAACCCAATTGACAATTACCATTATATTAGTGTTTTTACTCCATAAAGGATATGAATATTACCATGAAAGGATAATTTACTCGTAAATACAATATTGATGATATTTTGAACCACATACAATTCACATGGTTGAAAATATTTTTTATAAATTTTAAATATCTTTATACTATATTTATTTATATAAAATTTCACTAATGTAATTTTTTGAACTATTAATTAAATTTGACATTAATTTCATCAAGATGAAAATATAATTTTAATATAATCACTTAAAATATCACTATTATGTTTTATTTATCTTAAAAAATTCATTGAAAAAAACATTTAACTAAAATTATATTACTTTTAATATTTTTAAATTCATTTATTAAAATTTCAAACTAATAGACTAAATACTATGTTGGTGTTTTGTAAGAATTTTATGGAATTATTAAATCTGTAAAAATTAAAAATAAATTATAATTAAAAAAATTAATTTATCTAAAAAAATTAAAACTAAAATTACCCTCTTTTGATACATATGAAAAAGTATTGTATATATTAAAGTCAAGGGGGTGAAATTTAGAATTTTTCTTTATTTAACGTTATTTAAAGGTAATAAAGATACTAAAATAGAACCAAGTCTACTTATTTTATAAAATTGTATTAAAGTGGTCAAACTCCACTCATGAGATAGAATAATTTCCAATTTTAGAAAAAATTTAATGCCTTATCCCTATGTTTTAAGAATGTTTCCCCAATTTACCTTTACTAAGACAAAAAATATATACCCTGGTTACTATTTCTAATGAAAAAACTAATAGGGACATATTTACCAAATTTAAACATCATAATTCATATTTTTTTGGATCCATTTGTCAATATTCAATTCTTATAAGTGATAAAAATCCATTTTAAAATAAGCATCAAAAATGGAAAAAAATCTTCTTAAATAATTAATATTTGAACATATAACAAATTTCATTACTATTTAATTCCATATTAAAAAAATAATATTAATTTAAAAACCTTTTATTGAATTTATTATGTTTCAATTTCATGAGAATAATTCATCCCCATAGATTAAGGTAATTTATAAAAAAACATATGCACACAAAACCTGTTTTTTCAATAAAACTTATATATTAACATTTAAATGCTTTTTTATCATTTATAACAATTTGAAATAAATCATATTTTATTTTTGACACATTTATTTTTTTCATAATTTAATTATCCCTTCCACAACTCCCAGTCTAATGCCTTGGTGATAAATATCGAATTATATTATAATATTTAAATAGTATAACACATTTTCTAAAATTGTTGTTACATGTAGAGAATGATATCAATGATATAAAATTAATTTACAGATAACTATATCATAAAATATCAATGTTTTACACTCACCCATAGAAGAAAAATACCTCAAGTGTTGATATTTATAGAGCATGTTCTTCATCAATTGAATTGACCTTTCCCACTTTGAGAGAGTAAACACATTAATATTATCAAAATATAATGTTATAAATTATTTGCTTATAGAAACAATAATGATCTCTTAGGTAATGTTGAAAATCCAAACTACATCATTCGATGCAACAAAATCTAAAATATACTCAGATTACTCAATAAAATTTACTGAAAACGAATGTTTTTAAATCATATATCTCACAACACCATTGATACTGAATTCATACCATGAATATTACCTTAGATCATTTTTATCAATTAGGAAAAATTAATTATCATTTCTTATGATTACAAGTTACTCATGTTTTCCACAAAAAAACTTATTTCTTAGAACAAGTTGGATACATAATAACAAATTTTGTATTTAAAAAATGTTCTAATCCTAGATCATCTTCATATCTACCTACCATGATCAAGGAATAATGAACATCAGGATTAGTACATAACTTGGTATTAATGATAAAATAATCACTTAATACTAATATATATTAATTATGATATCTCACCCCCAATTTTTCACCTGATGATACATTTTCATAGTGAGATGTATTTTATATGACCTTGGAACTAGTCGCTAATATAATTCTCTATAAAAAATATCACTGGTATCTGGCCAATGTATATACCCTAAGAAAGTCATATTGACCATTATATATATATCACAAGATATATTGATTCCAATTATAAATTCTCATGTACTTAACTTTTTCATGTACACACACATGTTTAAATCGTGCTTACATGATTGTAAGATAAGTATATTATTTCAAATAATTAATAATTCATTGAAATATACTAGTAGAAATATAGACACACTACCATTATTCATCTTCTGTACACATGGATCACATTCGTTCTTTATGTAACTGAATTATTTTATAGCATTATCAAAATGAATATTTTATGTTCTAGAAGATTACTTCAATCCATAAATAGTTCATAATAAGTTTCATAACATATTGTATTTTCATTGATCCCCATCCCATTTATATTATTCCATAAATACATTTTTCAGATGGTTCCTGTTAAGAAAAACTATTTTGAGATCCATATGATGAATTTTTGTTTCATGGAAAGATGTTATGGAAGATATAATTTTGATGGATTTAAACATGGGAACCATAGAAAATTATTAATTATAGTCAAACCGTTGATGTTGTTTAAATATTTTATCCACTAACATAATTTTATAGGTATTCATGTTATAGTTCATTACAGTATTTATATTAAAATATTATTTTCACCTAATTGAATTTATGTCAAATGGATGATCAACCAAAACACATAATTGGTTTTGATATGTCGAATACATTTCAGAAATCATTACTTCATTCCATCTTGTAGATTTTGAGCTCTCCACTCCCCCTTATAGGAATGTGCATCTTTATTTTCAAACAATATGTATTCGCTATCCTTAGTGACTACAAAACCATTAATTTTTTTATCTAACGTTTATGTTTATCAAATTTTCTACTTTTGGTTTTGTAACAACATCATCTATAGGGACCCATGGAATTTTTCCTACACTAAATGTTGTGTATCTTGATCATCAACTTCTTCAATGTTAATCTTCCTCCCACTATCCTTATTAAAGATATGTTCCCTACTTATAATGTTAGGATTTCATTTGATCACAATGATTATATCTAAATAGTTTTACAATTAGTATATTTTGGTCTCCTTAGGATATCATATAAAGAGACACTTAATTACCTTGTGTGATATTTTGTTTCCTAATAAACCCATGACAATCACCTCACTTCCTCGTGTATGGAAGTTTAACATTACATGCTCCATCCAAATCCTCGCATGGTTTGTGGCACCATTTTCTGATTTTGTTGGAACAAATTTTAGTTATTATGTTACATTTTTTAATGATTATTCACAAAAAGATAATGAATGAATTTCGTGTATCATCATTAACATCTCTATGTCATGATAAGAAAGATTCATACATTTAATGAGACCATATAAAAGTGGTGTATAAGGTGTGAGTGAGTATATGATCCCAAAATAATATAAAAAGTTGTTGAACTATTGGGAAAGATACTCACTGATTCAATTATGTTGAATCATCATTCACTTCTCTACAACTTGATTATCAATCTCATTTTAAACTCTTTTAATTTCTAAAAATATTCAGTCTGCTACCTCATCAATAAATTTTTTTATATAAATATTTCCTGAATAAAATTCATAAATGAATAATACTGACCTCAATATTCTATACGTAAAATACCACACACATCAGTGTGTCTAAATTCAAGAATCTCTTTCTCCCTTTTTCATTTCCCACCAAATGCTGGTTTGGACATTTTACTTGTTAAAAATAATTAAATATTTCAAGTGGCTTTATCTAAAAAGAGTAACATTTGACATTACTATATAGATTTATAAAACACATATCCATTTCATTACTAAGAAAATGATTCCACAAATGGATATGAAAATGGTAATTTGATCTCAATTTTATATAAATTTAAAATACATGGATTTCATAATTTAATACATAAAGACAATTTTTTAGTTGTTCCAAATAATAAAAAATTACATTATGATGATGGTGACATTATATATTTTAATACAAGAAAAATAAATCAATCCATGTCATGGAATGAAATTCATATAATGGTATTGGTAAAACTGGACACATAATAACAGTTCTTTAAAACCAAGATAAGACCAGTTAGAAGTGTGAGGTGGAACACTCCAATACATAATGTATCTTAAATATCTCAATTAAAAGAACATAAATCCACCTATAATCATGTAATATTTCTAAATAGTCTTGGTTTTTGTATTATCATATATATATGAGTGCTATAAGTTGTATCTAATACCCAATTTGAAGATATAGAATGTTTACACAAGATAATTTACACACATGAAACTACCCTTTTCCTATTTAACTAGATTTAGTTTTCTTAACAGTGTTCCATATTTCCACATGAAAAAAATACTACATAACTTTCATTTTCCTATATTTATATAATCATTTCAAGGAATGAAAATGCTCATGAACCTTTGACATTGAGTGAGTCTGGGGGAATTTTCCTTGTTATTCCAGTTATTCACTATACGAACTACATGTTTTTTATGCCTTATTCTCTTGTTAACTTTTTTGAATTAATATAAGTATTTATTAGATTGGTTTCCATATATTTCATATATTATAGTTAACATTTAAGATATGGAGCCTGTTAGGTAGTGAGGTTAAAATAAGAATGTGTATAGATCATCCTGGATATTAAAACTCAATATGTCTAGGAACTCAATGTAGACAATTACATTGACTACATGAGGCTTAAGTATAACTGAATGCCAAATATGGTAGTTTAATATTTCAATGGAGATATCATATCTCTCTTGACTCTTCATATATTGATAAATATCACTAAGGCCAGACAAGATACTATACACTTAAATATCCTCATGTTGCTTTGTTTGCTTATTGGATAAGGGAGATACCATAAAACATTGGAAATCTATGGATTCGTACAAAAGAATAATGTAAATAAATAATTAAACCTCAATATCTACATTGTTATCCATTTAAGGAAAAGGTATTTCTAGTACATATAATTACATTCATGGAATATTTTATTGGATAAGTGTAAATATTATCCTGTAAATTTGAGTGAGAGAGAGGATTACTCTTTTCTAATACGGATCATAGTGATATTGTATAAGTATTATAGGTCAAATTTTATATAAAAAATATGTGAATGTTTTATCACATTGTTTGAAAAAAATATATATAATAAATTAAATTAAATTTATTTTTTACCCACTACCGTGGTTGAAATCCAATATCCCCATAATTGGTTTTAGAATATCCTATTGTATGGATATTCTAGTGGAACATATCAATCCGTTCATTCTCAAAAACCACTAATTCCATCATCAAAATAAATAAAGGAGATTCATGTAGGAATAAAATACCAAATATACAAAATCATTGTTTATATATCCATTACTAGAATTCTCAACTGTGAAATTATATATTTCAATTTCCTCATCCCAAATCTCTATGATGTAATTTGATAAACTTTTTACATTACACCAAATATAAATTTTCTTACGCTCACCCAAAAAATTAATAATAATTGTTAAAAAAAATACGTGACCAGAATTTATTCATGAAAATACTTAGTTTTATGTTTTCATTTATATTCATGTAATTAACTACTTTTCTAACATAATATGTGATTTATTAGAGTTTAATATTTATATATAAATAACCATTTTATCGAGTTACTGTAGTAATGGATAAGACATGATATGATTATTTTTACAAAATTTTCTTAATTTTATTTTATTTTCAACTTTCATGTTTTTTAATTAATTTATTTAATGATTAAGAATCAGAATATAATTGAACATGCAACATAAAAAAATTTAAAAAAATAAAGTGGAATGATCATGAGATTATCTATTATCATGTTTATATATAAGATTATAAAACAACCATTGATCCTAGGGAATAAAATCATATAAAAATTCATGGTTTGAGTAATATCATTTTACTTGTATTCCTATTGACCTTTTAGATTGTGTTTACATTAGATTGGAACATGAATGACCTAAACTCGCGTAGGATCTCTATTCCTTACATAATATTTTACTCACACGTAGGTGAGGGGTACCGAAGGATTTGTTATGTGATATTTACATAAAATAAGTCTAATCCAAAGGGGACCTAACATAATGAGAGGAGGTTAATGACACAAATTCTATTATTTAATTTTATTAGTTATTTCAATAACCCTGTAATAATAATTTGTTTAATAATAAAATTATATAAATATGCTAGCCTAAACCTTTGGAATCCTGCACAGATGAAATGAATATGAAAAAAGTACACTAACTAGAATTAAAATCAATTAATATATTATTGTTGTAAAAAAACATGAATAATATAATGAATTAGTTAAATAATAACTTTTTCATGAAATCCATATAATGTTTCTTAAAGACACCCAAATCTTATTTCAATATTGGATTATAAAAAAAAATCAAAACTGTTTTTTGGTAATTATATATAAATAATTGAGAAGTTATTAATTCTATAAAAAAATATTACATACATGACATACTAGATTTGACCCATGAAATTATTTTTTTAATTTTGAAATGAATCACTACATATTCTATTTAATTTTGTTCATTTATGGGGGAATACACAAAGTTTACTAATGTGTTAAACAACATGTTCATCCACAATTGTGTTTTTGGACAAATACCTAGGGACTTGAGATATATCTCGGTTGTAATACATGAAATGTATTAATGAGATATATGTTCTGTGTTTTATATTCTATATTTATATGAATCCACATAACAACGTGGTGTGTTCCTCAAATTTGGAGATTAATGTTTCACATGATGTGTTTGGAAGCTACTGATACTTATCTAATTATTATTATATCTTTTTATTATAACACATTCTGTGATGGGTAGTTCGCTACATTGTTTTCATGAATTTACATATGAAACCACGTATACTACTCAACCTGTAAATAAGTTGTATAATATGTAACAAAAAAACCATTTGTTTAACATCCAAGCCTAAGATCCACTAAATTGGAACCCCAGATAGTTCTTCAAATGAATCCAGGAGAACCTCTTTCTACTGCATAGGTTACTGACCAGTAGTTGGTGTGTATGGTGGTACAAAGAGAAGAATATCACCTTATATTAGAGTATAAAATAATACTAAAAATGATCAGTAAATATACACATTATTATAGATATATTAAAAAGTATAAGTAAACATCTAAACATGAACTATAAATGTAATTTGATAAATATAAAATGATTTTATATGTAATGAAATTCATTAAGGATCAAATAACCACAATACCCATATAACAAACCACCCACTGAGACAGTTACAAAAGAATATAGAATAAAAAAATGAATAATAGGGTGTTTTCTACAACTCTAAGACAAACATCATCCAGTATACTAATAATATCAGAGAGAAACATCATAATAATATAAACCTAAAATTAGGCATCACCCCAAACCAATACATATAATAGCACAAGAGAGATTCTTAAGTACCCATGAGAAGTTGTGGCCTGAGCTGGGTGTGATTACAGTTCAGTAGGCTACCAGCAGTAATTCCTAGAGAAAATAATGATACGAGAAATAATGTCTAAAGATAAATAGGGGGATATGTAAATATTATATAAAATGAGACATATTTTAGAATAAACTATAGTGAATAACATTTTGTCCCATGGGTTCTTGGTGAAACACATTCCAGTTGAACCTATATTGACCAAAACTGGGCATCGAACACATAGAAGATTGCATGATACATAATATAAATAAAGGAATGGGTATTATTTTTTATCATTTATCTCATGAAGAATAAATGATCACTCCAACAAATCCATATTATTTTCTTATGCTATCAATTACCAGAGAGCCAGTTTGACACCACAAGCATGTATCAATATTAAACATTCATTGAACCCTGGATGATCACCTAAACCATTTACAAAGTTGTTGGTATTGATACAAAACATCATGTCCAAAATCTTTATACATAATTGTGGTATACCACATCCAACCTTAAACATGAATATGTAACTCAATGTCCAACCTTCTGGTCAATATGGAACCCATGTCCAACACCTTAAACCATGAGGATCACAATGATCCATATTTCAAGGATTGGATGAGGATTTCTAGGTAAAACATACGAAACCATGGATGATGATCTAAATGGTAAATATTAAAAAATATTTCATCATATTTTAAAAATTCCAGGGATCACTCTATGGTACTTTCAAATCATAAAAAAAACATAGAAAAATATTTTTAAACTGTTATCATTTACCAAGGTCCCATTGTACATTAACACAAAAAGGGCCCAAAATGTTGAGCCTTTTTCACATATCGAGACACCATTTAAATAATTATTTGGAAAATGGTTAATATCACACATCCATTTTAATTTTTTTGAATCCATCCGGGAAAAATATGTCTTCTAATTTAACACCCAATTAAAGGTCCAAACCTTCCTTTACATAAAAACCCATTAATATATCCATTAATTAATTTTAATAAAAGGGGATACCAAACACAGTCATTTCAATTCAAAATTTAAAAATAATTTTAAAAAAACTTTTTAAATCTCATTGAGGTTAACACCTCATTATTAAACCATATCCACAAAAAAACATAGTTTTCAAACATTAGAACTAAAAATTAAGTCAAAATATAACTAACATGGTTACAACCATTTAAGGATCCTCATCAGCATTCCACTAAATGAAACACATAAAAAACATCAATTTTCAAATGTGGGAACACACTAAATATGAGATTAGATTTGGTATCAAAATCACCAATAGTTTGGATACGATTCATTGAAAGTCAAAGTCATTTTATAAGACATGGAAGTTATCCACCAGAAAATGACACTAATTCTTATACTACATAATAATAATATTGAATTAAAATTAATTTGGATAAATCACTAAGATGATAATCCTTATCAACGAAGCCTTTCCTAACTGTTAAAATTCAGAAGGCCTTACCAAGGCCATTCCAAGCCTCTTGAAAAATCATCAATATTCATGACTACCGAATCGCTTACTACACTCTAAAAATATAATTAACTAAATATAAAAATTATAATCAATTATTTATTCAAATAAAAACTTGTTATAACAATGGTTAACTCAGTGTGTTATTAGGCTGCATTGAAACTAAAGGGAAAAACTCTGAAAAGACAATTGATATAACAATGAAAACGTTATGGGAAAAATCCCTAATTGATGAAACTACACGCAAATGAAATCTCTCGATCTCCTACAAACATGCTAATATAAATCCCCATGAGAAATAGATGATTCAATAAAACTTCAGTGGAACCATCAAGAAAAACTAAACCAAATAAATCCAAAATTAGAGAGGAGTGACATCTAGTAGAGAAGTGGTTTGTGGATCATAACCCTAAATTAAAGAATTCCCAAATATAACCATGAAAAATTACCAAAATAAAGGGATGTAGAAGGGATGAGTTGTTGGGACAACCAATGATGGAGAATGTGGGTGGGCGGGATGTGACATAAAAACTCACAAGGGTTTTTTCTATATCACCTATTTAAAAAAATCAAAGGAATTTATATGGGTTATGCACACATGTTTCCCAATCATGCACAAAATTTTTGTTCCTCACAAGAAATTACAAAATTCTTCTATTGGTTAGAGTGGAAGGTTAGAAAAATCATGCATAAAATATATTGGAAACACTATCGTCCCTATAGAGTAAGGTATATAAATTATTTAAAACTATAAAAAAACCATGAACCGTGCCTCATGATCTCACAAACTAACTAATTTTCTCTAGTGGATAACATTTTTTACCCGAAAAAAGGATCCAACCATTAAATTAATCCATGATCAGTTCAAAATGAAATGAAAATTCTATGAACCACAAGGTGTCATGATGTTTCACCAAAACCATGCAAAAACAATCACGTATTCAATTAAGAAAACCATAAATAAGCCTGAAAAATAACCTAAAGGTATTGATGATCACTCAAATACCTGAGATACCTTCTAACTAACATTAATTGTCTAAGAAATTACTTTGAGGTATTAAAACTCTGTAATAACTATTTGGTGTCTTACTTCATAGTTTAACCCATCAAATAAGCAGAAATTAAATGTTATTCTAAAATTTTTATCTCATAAAGACATAGGATCCTATAACTTCTTCCACTTTATTACTTCACATCCTAAATAAAATTCATTATTCACCTATAAAATCCATCCAAACTACACTAGTAACCAATTTTAATACAACCCCATTTAGTTTCATAATTCATGAAACACAATATTGTAATTCCCTCTATCTCATGGACCATTACAATCCATGACATGATTTGAAGCCTATTTTAAAAAATTAAACTCCATAATGGTTGTTACCTAATCCCATTCAACTAAAACACCAATTATGTTATCACCTAATCACATTCTATTGGTATTTACCTCCCCAATATGTGATTTTGGTTACAACAACTAACTTCTGAATCTTATCACCTCAACTGTCATATGACATCCAAAAAGAACCAATATCATGCTCAAAAAATGTTCCTGACATGATCCCCAAATTACCACACCAAAAAACCATATGTGTACCAATCATCCTCAACACCCATACTCATCATCTATAACCAATTCAAGTATACGCATACCTGGTATCTACACATGTACTAAGAAAAATCTGAATTTTGTTCAAAATCCCAACTCAAAAATCCAATGTGCGCTCGTTGTTTCCAAAATGACATGCAAGATGTGATTTGAATCTCTCCACACCCACAAAATACACATACCCATGTTGGACTATCCTTAATGTACTCATCACATTAATCCAATACTCCAACTTCTAATGAATTTCTCTCTTAGCTGGAAAAGTTTCCTTCATTCCAAAAGAAATTTTGTGATCATCTAAACAGTACAATTGGAGTCCATACTCAATACCCTGAGAGGATCCACCATCATATTCTTTACTAAATCCAAACCATTATCATTCCCTACTATATCACTGGTGAAACTCTAAAACAATCACCTATAATTAATTATTAAATAAAATTTGATCCCAAAACCACTCCTCAGCCTGATCATCCATAACATCTAATTTCTTATGAGTAAAAACTATATAATTTAAGCAATCAACTCATCAATTCCTCAATGGAATCATGGTATAAACACAACTAATACATGACAAATTATACACAACTTTGTACCCTATAATGTGAGGTTCTATCCTCGATTACCAAAATTTCGCTCCCAATCATATGAGTTTTTTTTATCATTGAGTCACTCAATAAATCCTTAATTCCACTACCCATGTTTCATTCACTACCATCCCATGATTTTAAAGTGGATTTCCTACAGTCACTATAGAGAAAAAAATAATGTTTCTACTATAAACCATTCAAAGCTTCAAAGAATGGTACTAACAACATTCACGGACATATGATCCATTATAAGGGACTTACTTACTAATGGATAATGTGGATAATACCACCATATGGATTCACTCACACTGCTACATGAGTGAAACTCCAACGAATCCCTTTGTCATTAAAAAATTACATTTAGATATCTTTACATATAAAAAATTATTTCTCAACATACATAGGATGATGTCAAGATATTTGGAGGGGTGAAATCTAAACTGGGTATACACTATAATTTTTTCACCAAATAACAATGCAAAATCATCAATTCATATTCCACCTCTTACATTAGGGACATGAAAAATTCATTTAAATACCCAGTACCTCCCTACCCATAAGTGTTTTATCACATCTACATAAATTCTCAACCTACTCACAACTACCTTCTTAACTAAATCACCACTAGTGTATGCTCTAGTAATGTTCTATCCATAATGAAAATAATAATGTGTTCCACTAAATTCTCTTTCATCACATATACATTTAAATCATAGAAATTAAAATCCATAATATGGCCATACATAGAATCTTTTTATGACTCTATCAAGACAAATATCTTTAAAACATGGCTCATGATCCCTATCAACTGGCCATGGTTTTTATGCATTCCCATATCACCCAATGAAGAGTACACATTGTTCTTTCCAAAACAGAAGGAAACTCACCACGTCAAAAACACATGATTGACTATTTAAGTGTATATCATTGTTCAAAAGTTCTACTAATTTCATTTACACTCCGACCATGTAATTTAGGATGAATTTAGAGCTAATGAAAATGGGAACCTAACCAATAGTGCTCTTAGAAACAACATGTTTCACTGAAGCATCAATAGTTGTCACGACCCGTCCTCGGGGCCCGTGCCGTGACTACCCCAAGCTCGCCTTCCATAGGCCAGGGGATGGCGACTAGCACCAAGGCGTAAATCCCAGAAAAAGGGAAGGCATTGCCATTGTAAAGTAAACAATCACCACAGAGTAAGCAAGGGGAAAGTAAACACTAAGTAAAAACTGTAACAAGTTGTGCTGAAAGTAAAAGGGGCCGGAAATACAAGCCCAACTGTAAAGTACAACTGAAAGGGGAAAAACAGCAACTGAAAGGAAAAGCCGCAGCGTCGAGCCATCCTCTGGAAGTCCCACCTGAAGGGTGGGTACAGATAGCCTCCACTACTCTTCGGGTCCACCTGACCGCTCCGAGTACGTCCCGCCCAGTGGTCCACCTCCAGGTACCGTCCTGCTCCACAAGCCTCCACCACAATCAGCGCTGTCCGTCATCTACAACCAACACAACGTTGTGCGGGCATAACCCGTGCAGGGGTGAGTATAAGCTACTCAGTAGGGATACTGAGACCCCCGAAGGTCTCCCAGAATCCACAAGGGATAATCCACAAAGGAAAGATAAAATCACGAAGTAACATCCGACACTGCTTTGATATATGCCCATACATATACCTAAGTCATCAGTTCCCGTTCGGCTCCAACATCCGAGCCCAAGCACAACCCTGTCCACACAGGAAAGCAAAACGTAAATCCACACAGGATAGCACAACACAATCCAAAAAGGAAAGTAACACATGATTCATCTCACACAAGTATACTTCTTCAAATGATGATAGATATGATCAGATGTAGCCACTGATTCATCTAATCTGTCGGACCCACAAAGGATCATAAGGTATTAACCCCCCGCAAAGTCCCACATAGGATCGATTATGAAGTTTGACGCAAAGCTGTTGGGTAACTCCTTCTCCATCAAGTACAGTGGTTATGCCGCTACAACGAAGCGCTTCCCTCTTACCTTGGACTGTTGTATTACTCCACCTATCGGGTACTATGGGCCTGCTGCTACAACCAAGCACTCCCCTGTGCCGCTACAACAAAGCGCTCCTCCGTCGTGGGTGTGCCGCTACAACCAAGCGCTCCCATGTGCCGCTACAACCATGCACACCTCTGTCATTGGTCTGCCGCTATAACCAAGCGCTCCCATGTGCCGCTACAACCAAGTGCACCTCTGTTGTGGGTCTTCCGCTACAACCAAGCGCTCCCCTATGCCGCTACAACCAAGCTCGCCTCTGTCGCGGGTCTGCCTCTACAACCAAGCGCTCCCCTGTGCCGCTACAACCAAGTGCACCTCCACAGTGGATCTGCCGCTACAACCAAGAACTCCCCACTAGGCTATCCGTAACACACCGAGTCATTCGATCAGCAGTCATCAAGTCTCAACCTTCTCTAGGGTTTCTGCACACGGAATGCTCGTTCCGGGAGGGTCCACTCCATGAGCTAAGAGGTCGATGCATCAACTGACATGTAGTCCGGAGTTGACGTATCCCAAGATGTACCATAGTAGTCACTACCGAAAACACGAAGGATTCACGTACGGTTTTCATAATCGTCGCAGTCGAACCCACCGAGGATCTCTGTACAGTCGTCGTCGTCACAGCAGCAGTAGCAGCCAGCTCTAGGGTTCCCGCACACAACAAGCTCGTTCAGGAGGGTCCGCTCCACGAGCCGAGAGGATGATACATCAACTGACACAAAGTCTGAACTTGATGTATCCAAAAGTTCCGTATCGTCAACAGGAACTTAACGTCGCAGACGGCGCGTCAATCGGACGCCTGGTCTGAGAGTTATTGGGTTATTCGTCCCAGGGGCCCAGTTGGTTTTTAAGGAAAAACCAACCCGACCGTACTCCACCTGCGTCCAAACCTCGGGCGGAGTGAGCCAAAAGATCCGTCTCACTTAGAGGAATTCAACGAAGTCGACGGCACGTCAGTCGGACGTCCGGAGCTCAAGATATGGGTGTTTCCGCTCCGAGGGCCCGTTTGGTTTCGTGTACGAACCAACCCGGCTGAACCCAAAGTATTCCGAAACCATTAGTGGAATATACCGAAACGACGGTCTCAATCCAAGAATCGCGTTGCCGCTGACGGCGCTTCGTTCGGAGGCCCGTAGCTCATGTTACGGGCAAAAGACCGAAACAGTCCGAAGATGGGGGGTCCGGGCCCGGGCCGACCCGGCCTGACCCCCCTGGGTCGGCCGAACCCGGTCGACCCGACCCGGTCCGGTCCGGCCTGGGTGCGGCCCGACCGGTAGGACCGGCCTGGCTCGGCTCGGCTGAGCGGCCGAGCGCTCGGGTGTCGCGGGGCACCGCCCCCGCGGTTTGGATGAAGCCGCGGCCCTCAAAGGGCCGCGCTGGGGTCAACGGACGCGGCATATCTGCGTCCCGTGCGTGAGGGCCGGACCCGCGCGGTCGCGGGTCCGCTGGCCATCACCACCTCCGGTCGCCGGCGCCACCGCGCCGGCGACCCGCGCTGCCGGAAGCTTCCGCGGGCCGCCGGAGTTGCTCCGGTGGTCCGTTTTCCTTCCAGTCTGCGCCGTTGTTCCTCCCGGGTTTTTTTTCTTCACTGCGGGATCATCAAAACGCCATTGCGTCACGTTTTTCCATCACCCGCCAAATCCGCACAACCACAAAGAATGGCGGAGGGTCGTCGGGCCGTGTTCGTTTGGCCCGCACCCTCTGCGTTAGATAATAACAACGGGAGAAGTATTCAACACATGAAAACAACAATTTTAATAAATTAAAATTGTTCATATAAATCCGGTTCTTTAATTTTTAAAGAAACTTTCACGGGAATATAAAAGAATTTTTTACAACAACCCTAACCTCGACAAGTCATCGCACGCGGGCTCTTCGCGGATTTGATCGCCGCGGAAGGGGGCGACCGTCGCGTCGCGGAAGGGCGTCGTGTCGTCGCGGAATACGGTGCGCGTCGACGAACTCCGAGGCTCAAGAACAATAGATTTGATTTTAATAATTAAATCTGTGCATTGTTAAAAACCACAAAAGAGTTTTAAAAGAAACCCGAAATCTCTTACCTCAAACAGAAGATCGAAGATTTCGTTGCGGATAAAGGAATGTCATAGAAGAACGTCGCGGAGGAGGAAACGTCGGTGTCGCGGCACACGGCGTCGAGTCGCCGATTTCCGCGGTTTCGGTGTTCTTCATCGGAGGCCGGCGTTCTTCGCGTTCTTCGCGTTCTTTGTGAAGAAGGGTGAAGGTATAAGAATTCTGTCAAAAGCCTCCCAACGTGTAATCTTCAAGATGTGGCGTTGGTCTTATTTTATTACTACGCCAACTGATTTCAAACATGTTAAGAAACGAAAAAGAGATAAGTAACGACCCATTAATTCGTAGAATTAATTCAACGAAATAAACCGCCCAATTAATTGGTGCGTTAAGAAATTAGGAAAACACGTCAGTTGACTTTCATAATGACGGGTTTTCGCGGGTGCGTTACTTAGCGGAAAAGGAACGGCGGGGCTCGTGCGGGCCCCACCCCACAAATATCCTACCAAGAGCGTAGGATATTTTTGGATAGCACCCTATCCCGATCAACTCAGCTGAAGACGCTTTAAGTGGCTTCAAGTGTCTTCCAAGTGGCTTAAGTGAAATAAAATAAAGTTTGTCGTACAATTATTTTATTTCTTAACTTTAAGCACGAAAATTAAAAACCACACCCGAGAAAACGCAACTCCAGAAGAGGCGTTTCTAATAAAGTACCGGTGCTGCGATTCTATCGGTGACCTCATAATTCGATTCTGAGCACCAGTTCAAAAGTTAGAAAAACCTGCTCTTCCGTTCAGTGAACGTACCCGAGCCAAACTTCGGAAAATGATTCCGGGCACACCGGGCCTCGGAATCATGTGCCGTCAGAAACTGTGCTCTTGTAAAATTCCAAAAAAAATTAATAAAAACATTTCCTTGAAATTTAAGGGTCTTTACATTACTCCCACCACAGGGCTTTACATCCCCGTAAAGCTTCACCACTAACTTAGGGATACAAAGGCGGCACTGAGCATGCATCTGAGCCTCCCGCTCCCAAGTGCTCTCCTGGAGGTTCCCATGCTGCCATCTGATGTACACTAGAGGAATCAATTGTCCACGTAAGACCCGCTCCTGTCAATCCTCGATCTCCACTGGGACCTCCGCAAAAGTCACCCCATGGTCAAAGGTGTGTGTCGGGTCGTGCACGTATCTCCTCAGCTGAGATACGTGGAAGACGTCGTGCACCCGGAGCAACTGAGGTGGTAGAGTCAGGCGATAAACCATCTCGCCAATCCTGCTGAGGACCTGGAAGGGTCCGATGAAGCGTGGATACAACTTGCCGCCTCGGCCAAATCCCTGTAATCCACGTTGAGGTGAGACACGCAAGAAGACGTGATCGCCATCCTCGAACTCAAGTGGCCTCCGCCTCCTGTCAGCAAAAGACTTCTGCCGGCTCTGAGTTATCCTCATCCGCTCCTGGATGACCTGGACCTTCTCTTTCGTGGCCTGGACCACCCCCGGTCTCACAAGAGCTGCTAAGATTTCTTCTTTTCCAATAAGAGAAATCTGGTCTCATCCCCTGGAGGAACCACTTCCTTTGCCTAATATATTCAATTCCGATATGGATGTTACTAATCCATACCAAGGATGACGTCGTATGGCCTCGACGCTACTACCAAGAGATCCAACTGTTACTCTCACTTCCAAGGGTTGAGTCACACTGTTGGCATTAGTGTGTAGTAACTGGGTCTCCTCCAGTAGATGTATCACAAGTGAGGGTCAAGTCAACAGTCTAAACCGGAACCTCTTAGTAACAACACAAAAGAGGACATGAATAAAAACATCACAAGGGTTTTCGTCTTTTATTATTGCAGCTCATAATACAAAAGACGTATCCACTAGTCCCGCTCCTGTCCATCTGCTCCTAGAGCTCCATGATCGAAGGCCTCAGCTGCCTGAAGCTGAGCTCTCGCATGTCCTTCTGTCCCCTACGGTCGGGGTGGACCTCCTGGTGGTGGTGGTGGTAACACCCCGAATCGTCATCCACCTCCAACTGCACGACCAGATCCCCTGCCATGACCGCCTTCTCCTTGCGGCCCGCCCTAATCGAACCTCTGCCTCTGCCTGGGGGGTCCTTCGTTCATCTGCTGGTCATCCGTATAGCGGGTCGGACAGTCATGAGCCATGTGACCAATACCACCGCAGGAGTAACACTGCCCTATCATGGCAAGTCGTTGTCCACCCCGAGTGCCTCACACAAATGATCCAGAGTCATGCTATCGACCACCGGTAGGTCTAGTCCTCTTGGACCCCTGCGTCATCTGTCTACTACCAGCCGCAGAAGACTCTGCCGCATGCCGGCTAGTAGTGGGTCCTGCTGCTGGAGACTGCTCAGCAAGGAAACTCTCCACTAAGAGGGCTCTCTCCAACACCTCTTCCTGTGTCATAATGTTGAGGGAGATCATCGAAGCCCTGATCTCATGCCTTAGTCCCTGCTCGAAGGTCCGGGCCCAGAAGAATGGGTCCCGTACCATATCTGTGGAGTATCGTGAGAGATTAGTAAACCTCGCCGAGTACTGGGCTACTGTCATGCTTCCCTGCCACAACTGTAGTAGCTCTTGAATGCGCACCGCATAGAGGGTGGCCAGGATGAACTCTGAGTGGAAGAGGCTCTCGAAGTCCGTCCAGAGAAGAGAGGCATCATCGTGCACCTGGAGCATCAAGCTCCACCATCGTCCTACTGCCGCGTGCAGTAGGCTCGCCGCGAGGATCACCATGAGGTCTGCTGGTGTCCTCACTAATCTGAAAACCTGTAAAACTGCCTTCAACCTGTCCTCGGCGGCCTGAGGGTCCATCTCCCCGCGGAACCTGGGCGGTCGCTGGCGCTGGAGCTCATGCAGTGCACTAAGGTGACGTGCATCGTCAGCAGCTAGGGCTGGTAGCATCGGTGGCTCGGCGGGTAAAGGTACCGCCGGTGCCTCTGCTGACAAGGAGCCCTGCACCGAGGCCCCGTCGCTCGGTGGGCTGTCATCACGCTCCACTCTCGGAACCCTAGCTGGCTGCCATCATGGGACCATCCTGAAAAGAAATTGGTGCGCCACAGTTAGAACAATATACCTGGTGAGCTGACACAAGTAATCACAAAGAAAACTTGAAACACACATGCAATCAATGTTTTCGTGCATTAAGTCGGAAATCAGAAGTCAGGGTCCTGGTATACGGATACGTCAGCCGCCGCACCAACACTGGACTCCCTGGACTGATAACCACACTCAATACGCTAAACACCATTGCATCACATAGAAGAAAGATCACAGTCTACAGTAGAACCGACCACCTCTGATACCAATTTTTCATGACCCGTCCTCGGTGCCCGTGCCGTGACTACCCCAAGCCCGCCTTCCATAGGCTAGGGGCTGGCGACTAGCACCAAGGCGTAAATCCCGTAAAAAGGGAAGGCATTGACTTTGTAAAGTAAACAAGCACCACAGAGTAAGCAAGCAGAAAGTAAACACTACGTAAAAACTGTAACAAGCTGTGCTGAAAGTAAAAGGGGCCGGAAATACAAGCCCAACTGTAAAGTACAACTGAAAGGGGGAAAACAGCAACTAAAAGGAAAAGCTGCAGCATCGAGCTGTCCTCTGGAAGTCCCACCTGAAGGGTGGGTACAGATAGCCTCCACTGCTCCTCAGGTCCACCTGACCGCTCCGAGTACGTCCCGCCCAGTGGTCCACCTCCAGGTATCGTCCTGCTTCGCAAGCCTCCACCACAATCAATGTTGTCCGTCGTCTGCAACCAACAAAACGATGTGCGTGCATAGCCCGTGTAGGGGTGAGTATAAGATACTCAGTAAGGACCCTGAGACCCCCGAAGGTCTCCCAGAATCCACAAGGGATAATCCACAAAGGAAAGATACAATCACGAAGTAACATCCGACACTGCTTAGGTATATGCCCATACATATACCTAAGTCAACAGTTCCCGTTCGGCTCCAACATCTGAGCCCAAGCACAACCCAGTCCACACAGGAAAGCAAAACGTAAATCCACAAAGGATAGCACAACACAATCCACAAAGGAAAGTAACACAGGATTCATCTCACACAGCTATACTTCTTCAAATGACGATAGAGATGATCAGATGTAGCCACTGATTCATCTAATCCTTCGGACCCACAAAGGATCAGAAGGTATTAACCCCCCCGCAAAGTCCCACATAGGGTTGATCATGAAGTTGGACCCAAAGCTATTGGGTAACTCCTTCTCCATAAAGTACAGTGGTTATGCCGCTATAACCAAGCGCTTCCCTCTTACCTTGGACTGCTGTAGTACTCCACCTATCAGGTACTATGGGCCTGCTGCTACAACCAAGTGCTCCCCCGTGTCGCTACAAGCAAGCGCTCCTCCGTCGTGGGTCTGCCGCTACAACCAAGCGCTCCCATGTGCTTCTACAACCAAGCGCACCTCTGTCAGGGGTCTACCGCTACAACCAAGCACTCCCCTGTGCCGCTACAACTAAGCGCATCTCTGTCGTGGGTCTACCGCTACAACCAAGCGCTCCCCTGTGCTGCTACAACCAAGCGCACCTCTGTCGTGGGTCTGCCACTACAACCAATCGCTCCCCTGTGCCACTACAACCAAGCGCACCTCCGCCATGGATCTTCCTCTACAACCAAGCTCTCCCCACTAGGCTATCCGTAACAAACCGAGTCGTTCGATCAGCAGTCATCAAGTCTCAACCGTCTCTAGGGTTTCTGCCCATGGCATGCTCGTTCTGGGAGGGTCCACTCCACGAGCTAAGAGGTTGATGCATCAAATGACATGTAGTCCGGAGTTGTCGTATCCCAAGATGTACCATATTAGTCACTGCCGAAAACACGGAGGATTCGCGTACGGTTTTCATCATCGTCACAGTCAAACCCACCGAGGATCTTTGTACAGTCGTCGTCGTCACGACAGCAGTAGCAGCCAGCTCTAGGGTTCCCGCACACAGCAAGCTCGTTCAGGAGGGTCCGCTCCACGAGCCGAGAGGCTAATACATCAACTAACACAAAGCCCGAACTTTATGTATCCAAAAGTTCCGTATCGTCAACATGAACTTAACGTCGCAGATGGCGCGTCAATCGGACGCCCGGTCTGAGAGTTATTGGCGTTTTCGTCCCAGGGGCCCGGTTGGTTTTTAAGGCAAAACCAACCCGACCATACTCCACCTGCGTCCAAACCTCGGGCAGAGTGAGCCAAAAGATCCGTCTCACTTAGAGTAATTTAATGAAGTCGACGACACGTCGATCGGATGTCCGGAGATCAAGATATGGGCGTTTCCGCTCCGAGGGCCCGATTGGTTTCGTGTACGAACCAACCCGGCCGAACCCAAAGTATTCCAAAACCTTGAGTTCGATATACCGAAACGACCGTCTCGATCCAAGGATCGCGTTTCCGTTGACAGCGCGTCGTTCGGAGGCCCGTAGCTCATGTTACGGAAAAAATACCGAAAACTGTCCGAAGACGGGGGGTCCGGGCCCGGGCCGACCCGGCCCGACCCCCCTGGGTCGGCCGAACCGGGTCGACCCCACCCGGTCCAACCCGGCTAGACCCGGTCTGGTCCGGCCTGGGTGAGGCCCGGCCGGTCGGACCAGCCTAGCTCGGCTCGGCCGAGTGGCCGAGCGCTCGGGTGCCGCGGGGGCGCTGCCCCCGCGATTTGGAAGAAGCCGCGGACCTCGAAGGGCTGCGCTGCGATCAACGGACGCAGCATAGCCACGTCCCGTGCGTGAGGGCCGGACCCGCATGACCGCAGGTCCGCTGGCCGCCGCCGCCGCCTCCGGCCGCCGGAGTTGCTCCGGTGGTCCATTTTCCTTCCCGTCTGCGCCGTTGTTCCTCTCGGGTTCCGTTCTTCACTACGGGATCCTCAAAACGCCCTTGCGTCATGTTTTTCCGTTGCCCGCCAAATCCGCACAACCTCAAAGAACGGCGGAGGGTCGTCGGGCCGTGTTCGTTTGGCCCGCACCCTCCGCGTTAGATAATAACAACGAGAGAATTATTCAACACATGAAAACTACAATTTAAATAAATTAAAATTTTTCATATAAATCCGGTTCATTAATTTTTAAAGAAACGTTCATGGGAATATAAAAGAATTTTTCACAAAAACCCCTACCTCGACAAGTCGTCGCATGCGGGTTCTTCGCGGATTTGATCACCGAGGAAGGGGGAGACCGTCGCGTCGCGGAAGGAGTCGCGTCGTCGCGGAAGGGCGTCGCGTCGTCGCGGAATACGGTGCGCTTCGACAAACTCTGAGGCTCAAGAACAACATATTTAATTTTAATAATTAAATCCGTGCTTTGTTAAAAACCACAAAGGAGTTTTAAAAGAAACCCGAAATCTCTTACCTCAAACAGAAGATCGAAGATTTCGTTGCGGATGAAGGAATGTCGCAGAAGAACGTCACGGAGGAGGAAACGTCGGTGTCGCAAAACACGGCGTCGCGTCGTCGATTTTCGCGGTTTCGGCTTTATTCGTCGGAGGCTGACGTTCTTCGTGAAGAAGGGTGAAGGTACAAGAATTCTGTCAAAAGCCTCCCAACGTGTAATCTTGAATATGTGGTGTTGGTCTTATTTTATTACTACGCCAACGGATTTCAAACTGGTTAAGAAACGAAAAAGAGATAAGTAACGACCCATTAATTCGTATAATTAATTCAATGAAATAAACCGCCCAATTAATTGGTGCGTTAAGAAATTAAGAAAACGCATCAGTTGACTTTCATAATGACGTGTTTTTGTGGGTGCGTTACTTAGCGGAAAAGAAACAGCGGGGCTCGTGCGGGCCCCACCCCACAAATATCCTACCAAGAGGGTAGGATATTTTTGGATAGCACCTTATCTGGATCAACAAAGCTTAAGCCGCTTTAAGAGGCTTCAAGTGGCTTCCAAGTGGCTTAAGTGAAATAAAATAAAGTTTGTCATACAATTATTTTATTTCTTAACTTTAAGCCTGAAAATTAAAAACCACACCCGAGCAAACGAAACTCCAAAAGAGGCGTTTCTAAGCACGTACCGGCGCTGAAATTCTATCGGTGCCCTCAGAATTCGATTCCGAGCACCGGTTCAAAAGTTAGAAAAACCCGCTCGTCCGTTCACTGAACGTACACGAGCCAAACTTCGGAAAATGATTCCGGGCACACCGGGCCTCGGAATCAGGTGCCGTCAGAAACTGCACTCTTGTAAAATTCCAAAGAAAATTAAGAAAAATATTTCCTTGAAATTTACGGGTTTTTACAATAGTCAAGGTGTTTTTCAATTTATATACACTTTTAATCTCATTACCCCTCATTCAAAAACCAATTTAAGAAAATCCTTATCCATAGGTGACATATGTTCATGAAACCCTCTACACACCATCTTTAACTAATATATATAGTCGATGTCCAGTTGAATATGAATTTATGAAACCACATACGCTTGAGAACCTCCTTTTCTCTTTGTCTAACTTATAACTATCAAGAATATACCACCAACAGAAAAGAATACTTGGGATAGGAATAAAAATGAGCATGCCCCACCAAAGAAAACCACAATGCTGAGGCACCAGAACACTGATTATATTTATACTAAATAAGAGGTATTAAATATTCCTAAACTCCATACTTGGATTCAACCTTCTTGCAAAATTTTGAAAAGTCCCAAAACATTAACTCATACCATACACAGTTAAATGTGAAAATAACTCAACTAAACCCGCTTATGGGACACCCATGGAAGTCACACAACACTAACTAACTAAAAAAGAGTCATGTGAAAAAGGTCAATTGGCTCTCCCACCTAGATCCACCAGTAAAGTTCCAGGAAAAATATCTAGCACCATGCACCAAGGTATATGCTAAATCACAATAAGAAATAACCCACATAGGGTAAAACAAACTCTCATCCGAGTATTACAAGACATAAAAATGTAACAACACCAATATCTATGGTTTTACAATGATATATGTCACATTACAAACAAACCACCAATAACCATGGAACCTATACTCTCCAAGAATCTACACATCAGAGTGCTTTATATGGGGTTATTATATAGAACCAATCCTAAAAAATACCACACAAAAGTGACAACATTAAAAAATATATATAAATTTTGGAGACATCATGGTCACTACACCTACTATGCATGAGGGTTTCATCTAAGTCCTCATATATGAAGTGTCTTAATAGAGATCCACATATCATGCCAGTATAAAGAGATTCAAACACAAGTCGGCCTAGCCATGTAGAATCCCACCAAGTACTTATATAGAAATGCATCATCTGAGATGTTGTTGACACATTAATAAAATTTTCAAAAATTATCTAAAAAATCATACAAAAAATGGAGAACACCTTGTTGATCCTATATGGCTCCCATGTTACATGAGACACCTCATGCCTATATAGTCAAAGAGTTAAATCCAAACCATAGGAAACCTTCCAATGAGGAATGTGATAAACTCAATATTACATCAAAAAACATAATTTAATTACGCACAGATAAAGGTCAAAATCATAGACTACTATAACAAAAAATACCATAATCATAAATATTATCTGCATGTAACATTGATTTCCTACTAAAATATGTGTTATCAATACAGTTTCTTGATATCCATCACATGCTATGACACACTCCTATATCTCTTACATACCAATTAAAAAATAATAAAACCACAGGGAAATAATGGCTTTGATAGAAAATTGTTATGTATTGGTACTAGATCCACTAAACTAGTTAACTAAGATGATTAACCACATGAATTAAAGTTCATTTCTTCCTATGGCCAAGGATATGGACTAAAAATGAGTGTTTAAGGTGGTATAGTGATGATACTATACCCCCATTTCAGTGCACACAATAAAAATATCATCAAATCTTTTTTTCTTTTTCTAAAAGCCTCTTTAATGGTTAGCAGTAACCATACATTAAAAATTCAAAAAAAGATGGCTGGCCCCAATTTCACAGTTCAATATTCAAAATAGTAAACTACAAAACCAATCATAACCCAAATCCTTGTTAGCGAAAACAATTTTAAAATCAAGATGCTGCGACAAACACATCGAGCCAAGCACTATTACCCAGACCTACCAGTGTCAGCCTCACACCACCTACCTATAGCCTGTCGAATGCCATACCAAAGCCATCACTGCTACAACGCTAGAGAGAGAAGCATCACCGGAAGCCAATAGCAATCCAAATGAAAATAAAATTGAGATTCCAATCCACAACAATAGACCTGAACACCATAACCTGAAGAAACCTTCTTCCATGGATCACATTGCTGTCAGTTGAAATAATATCATCTACAACCAACATCTTCACTGGCATAGACACAATCACCATCCTAACACCATTGTCGACATCGCCAACCAGCACTAGAGACCGTAAAGAACCATCAAACTCCTGTAGAACACAATTTTCACCAATAAAACAAACACTGCCACTGACGTCACTGACCGACCAATCGCCAAAGACTGACAAAGTCAGTCATAGCCACCGGATACAATATCACCAGACACCATCAGCACTGTCGAGTGAGGATCAAGATGCCTGGAACTCTGAAATCCCCTCGAGCATCACCTCCAAAAACTCCTATGGAAACCATCTCGCCAGACTGACCTAGGGAAGAGAGACGATACATGAATCCAGGGCAGAGTAAGAGGGGAACACAATAAAAATATCAATTATCAAAAACTATACACATAATAGAACATAGAATAATAATTATACGTCAAAATGTAATTATAAATTAGGAAAAAGAAAGAAGCTAAATATCAAATCACTATATAAATAATGAAATCTAGTGAGGCCCAAATAGGCACAACACCCATAAACTGACCACCCAATGGGATGATTACATAACATTCTAGAATAAAAAAACCATGAAATGGGGATATAATTAATTTATATGTTGAACCTAAGCTAGTATACCGATATAATTTGAGATATCCCACCCCATTTTGAGAAACACATCTTGGGCCTTAACCTAAACTTCTACTGAGAATAACATGCGAAAGTTTCTCAGATATCCATATGTAGTGGAGGACTAAGAAGGGTGTGAGTAAATGATAGTAAGATTCTATATATGGGGTATAATGAAATTCTAGTTAGAAAAAATAGTGTAAAAAAACAAATAATGAGAAAAATAAATAGTATAGAGATGGAGATACATTTAAAACTACCCTTTAGTGATTAACTTATTTTTCCTTAAGTTCTAAGGGATACCCATTCGAACCAAAAACTACATCGAACAAACTTATTATCTATGCCATAAAACATATAGCGATACATACTGTAAAAAAATATAATGTGAATTTTAATTTATCATTGTAGTCATGAAGGATAATGTATCACTAAAAAGTATCCTTATCATGTTCTTATGCTATAAATATCTACAATGCTAGTCTAAAAACCTAAAATAGTAATCAATATCAAGCACACTTAGAACCTAGATCAAATACACAAACCATGTAAAAATATATTAGTATCGATACAAATAATATTGTACAACATCATAATAAACTATTTTGGACCATCAAATCCATAATTAACCATAAATATGGAACTCCATGTCCAGAATTACATTTAATTTGGAAATCCATGTCCAACATCATAGATAAATGATGGGGATAACCATTTACATTATGCTAAATAAGGGTTAAGGATCACCATATATTTTATTTTAAACCATTCCATCATATTCCCATAATATCATGATTCAACCTCCTAGATTTTTAAAATATGAAAAATGGACTCAAATAAACCTATTAAAACCATTATCATTCACTAATGACCTGATGGATTTGAACACCAAAACATGACTCAAAATATTGAGCAATTTTTAGAAATGAAAACACCATTTCAACCATTTTTTGGAAAATTATGGAGAACAAAAATAAATTTCAAAACATTTTCAGTCCACTCTTAAAATAAATGTATTCCTCTTTAACAACCAAGGTATATTTTAAGGAATCCTTTCCATAAAATACATTAAAATAACTAGTAATGAATTTTCATTAAAAAAACCACACACACTCATTTCCAATCAATATTTGAAATTCATTTTGAAACCAATTTTTAAATAATATGGAGGGAAACACCACATTTTGAAACCATATCCACATAAAAATATCATTTCCAACCATTTAATACCAAATCCGTGTCATCACCCAATGGACCCAGATAAAAAATTTAGAGGTCATCATAAGAAATTATTTTAACTCATCACATAAAAATGTTCCATTTTCAAAAGCTGTCACACCCTATGGGTGACCTTATATTAGGTATCTCAATCATTAATAGATTTGATAGGATCTATATGAGGTCAAAGTCATCAAAATATTTTTTAATATATTTTCATAATACATAAAAGAAACAAAACAAACAATGGAAGAAATGCACATACCACATACACATGTAAATAAATTAACAATACTATGGTGAAAGCTGTTAGACCACTAACCACATCAATAATACATTACATAACATTTTGAAATCCTAAAAACCATTCAATGGAACATAATAGACTCTTCAAAACTCTATTGAATAAAAATGAGCCCGTCTCGATGACATAAGATATACCCTCATTCCAAAAAAATAATTAATTAATATAAAAAATATAATTAATTAACTAAACAAATATAAACTCAATATAATTCTGGTCAACCCATCAGGTCATCATAACATAAAGAAAGTGATGAAGAAAATTTTCCCAAGGCACACAATTTAACCTAAAGCATATTCTGGTCCAAATACATAATAGACAACACCATTTCAAATGTTAATAAAAATAGATAGAAAACATAATAAAATTCTAAAAAATCAAACACCTTAATTAAATTCCATGTAATATCCTAAATGTTTTTTCTCAGGAACTCTTCTTTAAGGGAAAACTATATGACCCATTTGAATTAGAATTTTCCACCATGCTCTAGTGGAACAATAAAAAAACCAAAACTAGAGAAGTCCAAAATTATGGTGGAGGAAGAAGGAAGAAAGAAGAGTTTGTCATAGGGTGATGATAACATGAAAAATGCCCAACTAAAACCATAACTAATCCCCCCAAATCAAGGGTTTGATAATGAGGAAGGGGTTGGGATAAAACATGGTCTTCTAATGACTAATGGGTGGAGAAATAGGGGGATTTAATTAAAAAGATAAGTGGGTGTTATGGTTATTTCACCCTTTTTACTAAAATTCACGAAAACCATAACATTTATCCTTATAGTTTTCTAAACCATGTTCTAATTAGGTTCCATCTATAGTACATTTAAAAATTACATACATGGTTTGTAAATAAGGATAGATAAACTATGCTCCTACCATACTATCTGCTCTACCTCCCTTATGCAGTAAGGAATATGGTTTTTCAAAAGCAGTTTACAAAACAAGCACTATTTCTTGGGCTCTTTACTATTTCACATAGTTTATCATTTAACTCAGATAGTTTATCCCAAATTGTGATCTAACTCCAGAACTTATCCATGATGAATTCAAAATGAACTAAAAATACCTTTATCATAATGTCATAAAATAGTTTCTCCAAAACTATTACCAATAAACCGTTCGTTGTTTCTAGAAAACTCCAAAAGAATAAAAAATTAACCGAAAGATCTCGAGGATATCCTAAACACTAGTTCTCCCTTCTGAAAATTATTTATAATCTAAAAAAATATATTTCATGGAATTACTATAATTAGAGTTTCGTTATGAGACCTGTTTAAATATTTGACTTATCTAGTAATGATGATACCTGTTTGATGGTCTGTACCTTTGGTCACACACCTTATATCGGTGTCTACTGACCAAAAATGTCATCAACTTGAAATTGAATTTTCAATTATTCTTGATATATTTTTAATATATTTAATTCTTTATGAAACTATAATGAGGCAATTAATTTTTCAAAATCAGGTTAATTAAACCCTATATTATATAATGAATAAAATATAAGAAAAAACTAATAAAAATTTTCTATAATTAATCAATGAATAATAAATAATTACAAATTAGTATGTGATATATCTAATATATCTTTATGGATTAGAGCAGAGTGGAAGTGACCATTAGAATTTTTCCAACTCCTATTTTTTCATAATCATTTAGTAATCTGTAAATTGAATTATAATTGAAGTCACAATGGACAAAATTAAATAAAATATTAAGTAATAGTAAAACTTGAACAAAAATGAGTGGATTTGTTTACATATTGTTGGTAATTAATTTATATGTATAAATAAATTCCTTATATTAAATTTTTTTCTTAATTATTAATAATCATATGAATTACTGTTCATGCACTAGTATTTTAATAGAAGAATCAAGGAGATATTCGCTATAGATATAATCTATATTTTTATTATGAACAATTTAATACTATTGATTCTAGAGTTAATGGTTCTACCATTTCCAAAAAGAACTATTGGCCACCATATGATCCTTCATGGAATGAATGAATCATTCTGGGGTAGGAGGATAATTGCACTACATTATATGGAGCATTGTAGATAAAGAGAATTATATATATCTCATGGGATAATTCTCAATAGAACTCTTTGTTTATAATTATTATAAATGTCTATAGTTTTGAAAAATATAAAAAATAGTATTAAATTGGGTTATGGTTAAAAAATAATTATTTCACAAGGGATCTAATTATTTTGATAACACCTAGAGATTCATACTTTTAACTAATAATCCAATTATAATTATTTAATTAAAAATATTTAAACTCAGAGAGAAAATAAATATTATTTATTTTAATAAATACTTTAATATTTATTCAAATAATATTTAATATAAAATATATAATTGGGTCATTTTTTTAGTGCCACAATCTTCTTCAATTTTTATCAAACTATAGGTTGTGAGTAATTAATTAAATAATTAAATGTTATTTTACTACTCATATACAAATAAATAAATATTATATTATCTAAATTAGTTAATAAATATTTATGAAATATTCCTGTAATAAAATAAATTTACTATCACATTTCAGGTAAAATTGAATAAAAAATATTAAATTTGTGTAATTAAATAAATAATTACTTAGCTAATGAAAATTTATTTAATATTCATCTCATTTATATATTCAATCAATTAATAGGTGAATGCATATTTATGATCAAATAAGAATGAATTAATATTAAACCTCCTTTTCGAATAATATTTATCCAAATTAATAAATTCATATAGAATTTAGCTGATGTTTTGAATACATTTAGTGGGTGACCCTCTAAGGTCCCTTTTAAGTGTAATTGGGATAGAATTTCTAAATTTAAATTTTAGAATCTAGAAATATTATAAATATCCCATAGAGAATGAAGTTAATGTCATAATGGAATACAACCTCCAATGACTGTACACTGTGTAATATAGTCCCATTATCACAATATATCTAGTCAATTAGGTTTCATGGTTGTGTATATAAACCTTGTTCTTCATGTATATTTCTATGAATTTCCAAAATGATCTTTCCAATAGAACTCCATCTCCATCAAAATAATTATACAGTTCAATTCCCATCTAAGGGAAGGAAATATCCACTAAATTGGGAAGGAATAAATACTTTTTTAATGTCATTCATTAATAAAATATCAATCATGACACACCTAACATACACAACTTCTCCATGAACATGTGATGTTCTGATTTATGAAAATACCTCAATGTATATGACTCATGATGTGAGTTACTAATAATATTAATGAATAAATTCCCTTACATGAGTCCATAGATATACCATCTAAGGAAAAATATAATGTGTAATACCTATTGGAGGATCATGTTATCATAATCTTCATTCTTGATATTAATAGGGAGGAACTTAACGAGAAGATGTCACATGAATTATGATCCCACTATCCCTGGTAGACTTTATTATTTTTTTATTTTAAATTTTATCATGCAATCATATAATTTGTTATTTTCAATAACTATTAGACACATATATGCTATAATCATTTTGGGAAACTCTTATGACCATTTCATTAAATATGTTATCATATAAAAATATCATATTATTGTTCTTTTATAAGAACAATCATGATGTTATAAAACATTAATATCATTAAAAATACTTGAATACATGTAGTAATAACTTATGTTCCCCTCTCACATGTCTGACTACAAACCAAAGATTTCTAATTGACTTCAACACACATTAAAAAATTTCTATGAATGTACAAATCTGGTTATATAGTATTTAGAAACTTAATCCCAGTGGAAATCTTTTAAAACAATGGTTAAGTAAGTTTAAAATTTTTCAAACAATCTAAAAGAATTTATTTTTTCCCATGGAACCCAAATATCATGGGTTCAATCATCCATACCCTATTTAGTTACCATCATGAATGATGTGATTATAGATAGACCATAATTTTATAAAAATACTATATTTTTTGTTTATTTCTCTAGAGAAGTCTATTTTTAAAGGGACCTAACCAAATAAAATCACATTTCTTCACCTAAATAATATATTACAACAAACCATTAAAGGGATACTTGTTTGTATATACTAAATAAACCTTATAATCACATATATCACCCTAGGTACATAGTCATATTTTTTAAAACAATATGAAAAAATGGACTTGAATGCATTTCTATAAAAGGAATATCATAGGTCTAATATACATGACATTCAAAATCACAGAAAAGGTTATGGATACATAATAATAAAATAAAACATAATGAACCATATAAAATGGTATTAAAAGTTATAACCATACCATTATACGGAACTTAATGACATTTATTTGGATCTCATTATAGGGATATATAATAATAATATTCCCAATCTCAAGAACACCATAACTCCTATTGGTGATCATCCAATAAATTTACCTTTAAAACTTTAATACTTCTTAGATGATGAAAAATAGAAATGCTTTACTCAGTATCACTATAAAAGGATACCCTATTCTTAGATATATTTTCTAGGCTTGATACCATGAATCTTTAAAATCTATTTGGGATGATCTAGTGAATCTTTAAATCCTATAATGACACCCCTTAATTATCCTAACACCCATTGGAAAATAAGTAGTGACTCTATAAATCATACTCATGAAGTGATAGTAATGACATACCTCTATTGGTAATAATTCTATGAATAATCCACTATTAATGATCTAGAAAACACATATCAATATAAATGATGATCTAACAGGAAAATCCATTGGTGATTTGAAGGAAAAACCATTACTCTCCTGGTGACGATCCAATCGACTAATACCCTAATGATATCCAGTAACCCCATATCTATATTATTTGTGAGACAATAGACTAATTAACCTTGTTACAATCGAACACACCCATACCACTATTGGTGTTGTGCCAATAGACTAACCCGATGGTTCTTAGTATGTAAATTCATATCATTCTTTCTATGATAAGTTTTCAAGTCAACCCCCTTTCTAAATTCTTGGATTGAATTAATTTTAAGAGTGACCTCAATAGTGTAATTAAAGTATAGAGTTACTATTGAAATAAAAATATGTGTTTCTGATCAGAACAAGTAAATATATTTCTAACATTTTTTTGAGTATTTCAATTTTATAGTATTTAAACTATATCCTATGGAATAAATCATAAAAATAGATTATTTTTTGAGAGTTTTACTAATTCGTATCTTCACCATGGATTAGAGCACATAGTATTAGATTCATAAAAGCTATGTAACATCCATTTACCAATCTTACATGTATGCATTTAACCCTGCTGCAGTTTTATTTTTCATTGACTAGTTATAGTTGATAATGGATTGGGAAGAAACCAATAATGGTGAATTTAGATATTTTTATGGACTCTCATATTTAACATGATTTTTTTTAAGATACTATAAGGTTATATGCAATGTAATTTGGTTACACGATGTTTAATGGTTTATGAAGGAAATTTGTGAAAGTATTTATTTTATAAAGTTTATACACCATGACTAGACTCTATACATAGTGAGTTATTTAACAAATAATTTACAATTTATGGAGATGTGTTTTTCAATGGTTATGAGAATTAAATATTTCACAACATGAAATGGAATGACATGTCATAAACTATAACAAATATGAGTTTTAAATAGGAACTGTAGCTGATTTTTCTTCCCTCCTCCTTTCATGTTTCAACTTCCCTATCTTAAGGCATCCCCGGGAAATTCTTGAAGCCTTCCAACCCTCCCAGATGTTCTTCATTGGAATTCGAATGTCATTCCACTTTCGGTTTGATTTATGGGTAACTGTTCTCTCTTGTTCTTCATCTTTATCTCATTCTACTACATTGTTATTTCAATATATCATCATGGAAATTATTTTTATATGATCTATAATATAGTATCTCATATCTAGGTTGAGTTTCGAGGACTCGCACACCTCTCTTCTCATTTATGGGTGCCATTTCGATTATTGCGTTTCGAGAAAAGGTAGGTGATTCTATCCTATTTAGCCAAATTGTACAACTTTGAATTTCCTGATTTATTTAAACATCATATTTAAATTAAACTGCTCAAACATGATTTCAATTGATGTAATAAAATCAAATTGTAGTGAATTGGTTGATTTGAAATGGTTTTCTCATGAAAATTAGAAAACCCCCAATTCTATTGAATTGGGGTATGTTCATGGAAATTAGTTTATTTTAATTATTGAATTTAAATTATAGATTCTATGGAAATTATTTTAATTAAATTGTTGAATTTAATTATTGAAATGAATTTTTAAATTGATAGATTTGGCTTTGAATTGATTTTAAACATGTGAAAATGGATATAAATGTTTTGATAAAAATGAAGTGGTTTTATCTTGTTTAAGAAGCATGTGTTTGTTTAAAAATCATTTTGCCTTCAAATTTAAAATTATAATTGTAATAGAAGAATTATATTTAATTTAATTTTAATAATTAATAAATAAACATCCCATCATTGATTATGTAAGAGAACATGCAAGCCTTATGTAGTTGGTGAGTTATTTGGACACACTCAACACTATTGTAACTTTCTAAAAAATACATGCATCAGGTGACATCACTGATGAGATGGTGTAGAGTCACCTTTTTCTAGTGTTTGAGGGTTTGCATATACAAATATTATTGAGATCACCAATAGAGTGCGGAGTCTTATATCTAGAATATTATCGTACCTATTTGGCAGATGACCATGTTTCTTGATTATTTTTTTTATTTGGGATATAAATGTATTCCAATGTTGTAAAACTATTTTACATGACATATGAATTTATTTAAAGTATTTTATATAAATTATTTACATAATTCATTGTTCTAGAAACATATTATCACTTTTAAATACTTTTCTTAAAGTATTTTTCTATTATTTGAACTATATAGCATGATTTCTTTAAATATTATTTGAAAATAATAAACAAGTTTATTTTAAAAATTGAAAGTACTCTATCGGTTAATCTGTTTTTGGAATCGGTTAGGGAATCTTGTGTAAGGCCCTACTAGGGTTTTCATCTCACACCCTACTTATGCCTTTGAGTGTTTGTAGATTATCTCATTCTAGTTTCAAGTAAGGAGAGAGGATCTCTTAGAGGTGGATCCACCTATTGAACCATGGATGTGGTGAGTTATGTCTTTAAGGACATGTGCTATTTTTTTGTCTTAGTACATGGGTTGTATAACTTTTAATTTTTTATGCCTTGTTGTATTCTGCTACCTTACCCCCAATAGAGCTTACTTTGTTATGCATACTATCTTGTTTCATTTACTTCCTCTATATTTTGTGGAAATTCATTCCCACCTACATGTTTTACGAAGCAAGGTGCTAGTCGCTGATACATGGGGATTGAGAATTACCATCCGAATATGTTAGGCTAGGATCAATTATTGGGTTAACAGGGTATGCTGGCTAGTTCATGAAAATGTGGTATCAGAGGAGGCTCATGAAATTTTATCTTGAAGTCAGTATGCATTTTAAAATATTTTTGGGACTTAAGAGGTAGTTACAATTGAGTACTTGACCAACTCTCACTACAATAAACCTTACGTCTCCAGAGGCGGTTAGGGAATAAATTATTAAAGATTACTTATAGTTCTTTCCCTATTATGATATGGATACATTGGAATTAAAATCTTGTTGTTCCATCTATTGGAACAATTTCCATTGTTTCCCAGTTCGAGTGTTAATCTAATGACTTCCTTGTTGTCTGTAGATGTTTTGTAGCATCATGCCTCCAAGAAGATGTGAAAATCAGATTGAGGAGGAAGATACTGCTAAACCATAGGGAGAAATGAATCCAAATGACTCAAATTTAGTTGAGGTGATTATGTGCATTGTCCATGATCTAGGACATGCACCAACTATAGTTCACATTTAGTCTCCTATTGTGGATCCTCATGGGGTTGTTCTTTGAAATCATTCTAAATAGTTACTTCACCAGAATCCCCCAATCGTCCAATTCTCTATTAATCCCTAAAATGATGAGGAACAATTGGGATAGATAGAACATTTGCTTGAGTTCTTAGAGTCAAAAGATGATATCAAGGTAAAGTGTGCCACCTTAGTTCTAGATGCATCGAGTATGAGATAGTGGAAAACAATGTTGAACAAAAGGAGACATGCGGGATTAGAATGTATATAATTCAATGTTCTTTTCATAGATAAATTCTATCTAAAGTAAATTTTTATGGCCAAGGCTATAGAGTTTTTTAATATTGAGGCGGCCGACAGAAATACGATTGAGTATTCAAATAACTTGCTGATATGATGTAGTTTTCCCATGAGATTACATCTAATTAGAAGATAAAGGTTCGATTGTTAAAGCTGGGAATTCAATAAGATATTCATTATTATGGGTTCTTTCTGAATGATCGTACTTATGATAATGTACTAGATTGGGAGATGATGGTAGAGAAAGACATGGCTGGAAATTCAGGGTTATTAGGATTTCCATTTTCTCCCAATGTAAGTATTAAATCCTTCAATATAAAACAGAAGAATGATGATTCTCATGGATGTTCATAGTCGAAGAGTCATTCTAGAAATCTTACAGTGCCATGAGTAAGTCGTTCGATTTTCTTTTAGTGTGGAAAACAAGAACACTCCTCGAGGGTTTACACTAAAGAACCCAATAATTATAGCTCCTACAAATATTTGAGTTACTAAAAAATATTTTTTCATAACTTTTCTACTCTGCATAGGTGAATAGGATCATCATCTTGTCCCAAAACTGTGGTTAAATTACATTCTTCATGTATAAAAGGTTCCATCCATAGGCATCAAGAAGGAATCTACTTCATGTAGTAAAAGAATGTATAGAGGAAGTAGATGGGGGTCCAGTAGCTGTGAGAGGTACCATTAATATAACTTTGTCAATAGTGATTACTCAATTTGAAACTAGTTCATCTCACACATTTATTTCAACCTCTATTGTCAATATTCTTAATCTTCCTATGGAGATTTTATCTCGTGGAATGGGATTTACTACACCCCTTGGTAAAATTAGAGAGAAGGGACTCCATAGTCCTTCATGTGTCTTCTCTATATTTGATGTCGAGCAATCATGGGGTTTTTTGGTCCTCAACATGAAATCTCTTGATGTCATATTTGGGATGGATAAGATCATTTCCAATAAATCCAAGATTGAGTTTTTTCTTCGACGGGTATACTTTAATACACCCAGTGAAGTTTCTATTGTCTTTAAAAGATAATTGGACCCAATATCAAGAATAGTCATACCTTCTTATCCATATTTTTTGGAAATTAATATCAGTTTTTTTAGATTTAGAGAGGGAATCTTTGAGTAGTGATCTAGCTCCATTTTTCATCGAGTTTCCGGACATCTTTCCTTCTGATTTCTTTGGTTTTACACCAATAATAGAAGTTGAGTTTTCTATTGACTTAATCTCAGACACTCAACAAGTTTCAATTCCCACTTATGGAGTGGAACTAATGGAAATTAATGAGATGAAGTCCCAATTATACGATCTTCATGAGAAAGGATTTATATGCCTGAGTGTTTCACCATGGGTAGCACCAGTTCTCTTTACTAAGAAAACTTATTGTTACCTTTAGATAAGTTTTGATTACTAAAATACCAATTGATTTGTGGGAAATAAAATGTATCCCTTTACAAGGATTCATGATCTCTTTTTTTATTTGAAAGGGGAGATGTGGTTTTTGAGGATGGATCTTCGGTTTGGTAAAAAAAAGAGAATAAAGGAATCTGAAATTTAGAAAACCGATTTCCAAGGAATTTACAACTATTATGAGTACCTTGTTACGTCTTTAGTGTGAGAAATTCTCAAAAAGTTTTCATGAATCTAGTGAAGATGATTTTCTATCAGTATATGTATAATTTTTTGTAGTATTTGTGGATGACATCCTCATATATTCCAAGACCCAGGAAGATCATGTTCTTATTTAAGGACAGTTCTGAGTCATCTAAGAAATCACCATCTTTACTCCAAGCTTTCAATGTGTGGTTTATGGATTTGGGATGTGAAATTATTAGGACATATGGTGTATGAATAACAAATATCAATTATTCTTGAGAAGGTTAATTATAAGGCGCCAGCCATCACATCACTTAATCTTGAGTTATTTCAAGAATACACATTGAAGATCTTTTCAGGTTTAGAGTTTTAGAGAATTAGATCATAAATCATGAATTACATTCCACATTTAAACAAGGTGGTTACATAAAAGATAATATTCACTTTTCCCATCAAAGGAAACATATTTAAATTAAAACACGGATTCTTTCTTGACACTTCCTCAACATTATCATCACATCATTTACCTTTCCCTTGACCTATGAAAAACATTTCAAAAACTTAGGATGAGCATAAAAAGCTCAGTAAGGGATATAAAAATATTGAAGGAAAACCATAGTCCATGTATACATAAAAATAAATGAAATCATAATTTACACATAAAACATAACCACTTACCACATGAAATCATAAGATTTATGAATAACTCATAGAAAACATAATACAAAAAGGTAACTTGAGGCATTCATAACATTCTTACGTAGGTTCTAGCCCTCATGGTTACGTTTGGAATACCCATCCCAGTATATTCCCTAAATCTCTTCGGAGAAACCTTAGAATTTAACTCCTTCGCGTTACCCAATGAATTGGGGAGATATCACGGGATCACCTGCCCTTAGTTTATCACAGAACCACCCATCTTCATAAACAATGACCAATAACCACAACATAATCATATCACATAAGACATGAATAAAGGAAACATAACATTTCCAAATTTCAATCACAATATATCAATACAACACATTGATATAATCAAAACATTATCAAAATAATTTTCAATACCAAAATAAAAGAAAATTAAAACATGACATTTATTTTTCATTTAAAAAAACTTATGGATTGTAGAGGAAGACAAAACTCAAATAATGTTCATGGCAGGGAGAAGTCATTATCACCACATACGTAAGACAAAAACATTCCATTTTTTTGTCTAGTAAAACACTTCGTATAAAATTAATCCTTTGAATTAAAATAAAATTCAAAGGGGTTTATACACTATATAAAATAATGTTGTTTATAAAACAAAATATGCCTCAATGAAACGAGATTGAGACGAAGTCCCTTACATCATGTCTGACTTGACTCGATCATTCTTTAATCTTTTGAATAATAAAACAGAGTTAATTTCTACTTTAATAATAAATTTTTTCATGTTCATTATTCCTTTTTTATCACTTATTACCATGTTATGAACATTATGTAATTATTTAAGTTAATAATGGTCGTTTTGTCAATCTTTGGTACTTGAGTTAAAAATAAACTTCTTATAATTAAAGGTTGTTCATGTGGTAAAATATCAATTATATCCAGAATTATATTCATTATTTAGATATCATATATATCATATATATCCAATATATAAATTCATTTATAATATTATATAACATTTAGAGGTAAAAAATGAAAAGCACCGTTCATGGAGATGGTAAGTTGTACGTACAGATGAACACTACTTTCTTTTCTATGTCATATTTAATGAAATAAAATCATAATTATATAAAGGTATATTATATTTCCAATATAATATCCTATATAATATCATTAACTGCATCCTTTATACATCCCACATATGGCATTAATGAATCAAATCACTTTGAGGGGGCAGTAGTTCGCACTTCCGAAAATGAAATTATCGCATTTACCCATAATGGATACCATAAATTTATTCCATAAATGAAAAATACAGAAGCATAAGTAAAACATAAACATAATATATATCATATAAAAATAGAGTGACATCTTAATGGCCACCATTAAAGGTGTTAAAATAATATTGAACAATCATCGTTTCATGAGGCAGTAATTCGCCACTCCCAGAAACAGTATGTTCATTAACCATTAGACGGAGGTGTGTGTAAGTTTAAATCAAATACCACTCATAAAAAAATCCTAGTATATTGAAGATACTGGTTTTGTTACAAAATAAATGAATAAAAAGAGTTTAGGGGGTTGTGAAGAAAAATAAAACAAAAGGACATAAGAGAAGGCATTACCTTTAAATCGGGTAACTCCCCTTTGTTTGATTAAAAAGGGTTTCTCGATGAGATTTAAGACTAAGGTAAGGATTATAGGATGAACAAAGGGATTTTTAGAGATAAAATGAGTAGATTTTGGTGTAGAAAATGTCTTGAGAGGTGTGGGTAAGGGGGTAGAGGTGGGGGCCTTTTATAAGAGGTAGGAGGGGTCCTCTTGGAAGGTAATGAAATGTTACATTATTATAAAATGAGTTTTGGATTTTAAAGGTCCTACAATGATATATTTATCGAATAAGTGGGGGTATTTATCCCTCATTGAATTTTTAGATTCCCATGTTGCCTCTACAATCATGTGGTTTTTCCACAAAACCTTTACTTGATAAATCACCTTATTCCCCAATACTTGCTCCCTGCGGTCACGAATTTGGACTGGTTGTTCCTCATAAGATATATTCTCTTCCAGCTGAACTACCTTTGGACTCAAAACATGAGATGGACCTGGAATGTACTTCCTTTACCTTGAAACATGAAAAAATTGTGTACCTGAGATAAACTTGGAGGTAAAGCCACTCAATATTCAACTGATCTAAATCTCTCCAGAATTTCATATGGTCCAATGAACCTTGGTCTCATATTTTCTTTATTACAAAATTACATCACAATCTTCCATGGTGAAACTTTGAGGAAGACATGATCACCTATCTCAAAAGATAGATCCTTCCTCCTATTGTCCGCATAACTTCTCTGCCTACTTTGAGTTGTTTTCATGTGTTTCTATATCAGCTGAACTTTTTATGCAAACTCTTCTACCAATTTTGGTCCCATCAACTTCCATTCACCCACTTCATCCCAAAAAGCGATAGTTTAACACCCCTTCCCATATAATTCCTCAAATGGTTCCATCTTTATATTGAAATGTAAACTGTTATTATAAGAAAACATTACCAAAGAAAGAAGTTGGTCCCAAATTCCCTGATAATCCATCGAACAAGAACATGTCATATCCTACAAAGTCTGAATTTTTTATTCTGTCTGCCCATCTGATTGAGGATGAAAAGCTGTACTAAAATTTAATTTAGTACCCAATGACTTCTGAAGGCCTTTCCAAATGTTAGATGTAAACCTGGGATCATGATCAGATACAATTGAAAGGTGAACTCCATGTAACCTGAATATCTCTTTAAGATACAAACATGAAATTAGATCTGGAGAAAAATTACCTCATATAGCATGGAAATGAATAGATT
The DNA here is from genome assembly GCA_963277665.1 of Viscum album. Classification (NCBI taxonomy): domain Eukaryota; kingdom Viridiplantae; phylum Streptophyta; class Magnoliopsida; order Santalales; family Viscaceae; genus Viscum; species Viscum album. Next base: position 2,016,178,878 of record OY728147.1, on the reverse strand, counting down.
TAGTCAAGCGATCAACAATAACCCATATTGAATTATTACCTCAAGGTGTCTTCAGAAATCTCACAACGAAGTCGATGGATATATTCTCCCATTTCCACTCTGGCACTTGTAAAGGCTGAAACATCCCTTTTATTAACTGCCACTTTGAATTAACCTATTGAAAAGTCAAACACTTCATAGTAAAATCAGTAATATCTCTTTTCATTCCATCCCACCAATAATACTCCTAAAGATCTCTATACATTTTATTACTGCTAGGATGAACTGAAAACGGAGAACAATGAGATTCACATAACAACTCTCTCTTCAACTGTGAATCACAAAGAACACAAAATCTCTTCCCAAATCTCAATACACAATAATTATCAATGTTGAATTCAGGTAACATACCCTTATCAACCATCTCTACCTTTTTCTGCAACTCAGTGTCTTGCTTTTGTGCTTTCTTAATTTTGTTTGTTAAAGAAGATTTCACTAATACCTGAAACAAACTAGAAGAAAATCCTGCAACAATAGCTTTAATGCAAATGTTCATCAAATCCTTAACCAAAGGATCATGGTCCAAACGTAACATGGTTAATGAAGCATTAGTTTTTCATCTCAAAGCATCAACCACTTTATTTACTATTCCTAGATGGAAATGAATTGTAGAATCATAATCCTTGATTAATTCTAGCCATCTGCTCTGTCTCATGTTCAATTATTTCTAAGTGAATTTATACTTTAATCCTTTTTGATCAGTATATATTTCACACTTTACACCATAAAAATGATGCCTCCAAATTTTTTAACTAAAAACCACATCAGCTAATTCCAAATCATGTGTAGGGTAATTTACCTCATGAGTTTTCAACTGACGTGAAGCATAAGCAATTACTTCATCATTCTACATTAGGATGCAACCAAGTCCTTTCAATGAAGTATCACTGTAGATAACAAACTCACCATTCCTAGAAGGTAGTGCAAAAATAGGAGCATTCACCAATCTTCTTTTAAATTCTTGAAAAAAATCATCATATTCTTTTGTCCAGATGAACTTAACACATTTTCGAGTTAGCTTAGTCAATGGGCTGGAAAACCATGAATTTTTTTAAACAAACCTTCGGTAATAGCCTGCCAAACCAATAAAAATACAAATATTGGTTAAATTTTTGGGTCTTGGCCATTCTTCAATAATATTTGTTTTTGCAGGATCAATAGTTAATCCATCTTTAGAAACAATGTGACCAAGGAAAGAATTTTTTTGAAACCAAAACTCACACTTTCTTAATTTACAATACAATTTCTTTTCTTTTATGGTTTGAAAAATAACCCTTAAATGACATTAATTCTCCTATTTACATTTAGAAAATAGAAAAATATCATTAATGGAAAAAACCACAAACTTATCCAAGAACTCATGGAAAATTTTATTCATAAGGCCCATGAATACAGTAGGTGAATTGGTTAACCCAAAAGGCATTACTAAAAATTCAAAATACCCATATCTTGTATGAAACACGGTCTATGGAACAACTATTTCATTTACCTTCAACTGATGGTACCCTGATCTCAATTCAATCTTTGAAAAATACTGAGCTCCCTGGAGCTGATCAAACAAATCATAGATATAAGGCAAATGATATTTGTTCTTAACAATGATGTTATTCAAGGCTCTATAATCAATGCAAAGTATCATTGAGCCATCATTATTTTTAACAAATAAGATAGGAGCACCCCATGGTGATATTCTAGGTCAAATGAAACCTTTCTCTAATAAATTTTACAATTTCTCCTTCAACTCTAAAAGTTCAATTTGATCCATTCGATAAGGGGGTTTTGAAATTGGCTTAGCATCAGGAACTAAGTCAATATTAAATTCAACTTCTCGATCTGGTATTATACCAGACAACTTATCAGGAAAACCATCAGGATACTCACATACCAGTGGGACATCATTAATATGAATGGTTCCTTTGTTTTCAACAATATGTTTCAAGGCAACATTCATTTACATATTTTACAAGTTTCTCAGTATGTTGATATGTTATCAATAGTAAGGGTTCATTCCTGTACACAAACTGAAATTCTTTCTGAAAAGAAACCTCTTTAGCTCTACAATCAATCTTAGAATGGCAAACAGAGAGCAAATCCATACCCAGGATAGCATAAAACACTAGTAAAGGTAAAACAATAAGGTTTTCAAGTAGGTTCTCTCCACGGATAAGGATATGAAGATTCTTATAAATTCATTTTTCCTCAAAATTTCCACTGGGAGTTTTTACCACAAGTTTAGGAGTCATTTCTAGAGATGGAATTCCCAAATTACTAGAAAATATTTCCAAGATGAAAGAACGTGTAGACCCTGAATCAAAAAACACATTGGAATAATCTGAAAATACAAACAAAGTACCCGATACCATAGAATTTGATGGACCAACATATACTAAAATAGTTCCAAAGGATTTCACCACACCTTTCTTCTTGTAGTCTGACTGCTTCCCATCATTTGAGCTCTTTTTCGAACACTCATTTTCGTAATGAACCATCTCATTGCCCTTCAAAAATTTCACTAACTGTAAATAAAATTTTGTCTTACCATCACCGTGATCATTTTTTGTGAAATCACGAGCCTTATGTCCCATCGTACCACATCGGTAGCACTTTCCTGAATTCAAAAGACATTCAACTAACATGCTCTTTACCACACTTATCACAAACAGAAAACTTAGTTTTCTTACCATCACACCTTTTTGAATGATTCATCCCTTTCTCATGCCACCTCGGTCTCTTCTTCTGTTGGTTGTTATAGAACACTTGATCATCCGAAAACTCCATTTCCACCTTCTTAGCACATTGAACAAGATTTTCATAACTTTTTAACTCATGTGAAGCTAAATCCCTTAGATATATTGGCTTTAATCCTGAGTAAAAATGATTGATTTTACTATCAAGGTCTCGAATATAATTTGGAGCGTACCTTGTCAATCAAGTGAACTTTTCTTCATAAAAATCCACTGAGTCATCCTCTTGCCTCAATTCCAAGAATTGTTTTTCTATCCTATGTCAAACAGCCTTAGGAAAATATTTTTCAAGAAACATACCTTTGAATTCATACCAGTCAAGAGCATCAATCTCATCAGTGTCCCTGATATTTTTAACCATTGACCACCATAGATCTGCTTCATCCTCCAAATGGTAAACAACAAGACTAACCTTTTGATTATCTGAACACCCCATGACAACCAAAATCTTCTCCATTGCTTTAATCCACCCTTCAGCTAGCACAGGGTCAGATGATCCCTTGAATGATGGGGGATGTTACCTCATGAAATGTTCCACCACTGACATGTTCCTCTACGGTTGATCTGGTTGATCTCGTGCATGGATACCACCACTATTTACCGCTTGAGTCATCTATTCCATTACTGCAACAAACTATTTAGTTCCAATTCCGACCATCTCAGGATGCTGATTTGGACAGTAATTTTGTTTTGTATGCCTTCCTAGAACTACTTCCCTATTTCCTCTACGGAAAACCAATTTTAACAAACATGTCTTAGATGAAGTAACATGGAAATCTTCAAATGCTATATCATTTCAATTTGACCATAAAAAATATTTTTGGATAATAATTTAACAGAATTATAAATCATAAAGTTATCTAAACCGACCTTTGATACCAACTATAAGGTCACAGCCTTAAACATCACTTAATCTTGATTTATTTCAAGAATACACAAAGATGATCTTTTTCAGGTTTAGACTTTTAGAGAATTAGATCATAAATCATGCATTACATTCCACATTTAAACAAGGTGGTTACATAATAGAAAATATTCACTTATCCCATATAAGGGAACATATTTAAAATAAAACATGGATTATTTCTTGACACTTCCTCGACACTATCATCACATCATGTACCTTTCCCTTGATCTGTGAAAAACATTTCAAAAGCTTGGGATGATCATTAAAATCTCAGTAAGGGATATAAAAATAAGGAAAGAAAACCTTAGTCCATGTATACATAAGAATCAAGGAAATCATACTTTACTAAAAAAACATAATAACTTTAACATAACTCATGAAATTATAAGATTTATGAATAATTCATAGAAAACAGAAGACATAAAGGTAACTTGAGCCATTAATAACATTCTTATGTAGGGAGTAACCCTAATGGTTACCTTTGGAATACCCATCACAGTATATTCCATAAATCGCTTCAGAGAAACCTTAGCATTTAACTCCTTCGTATTACCCAATGCATTGGAGAGCTATTATGGGATCACCCTCCATTTGTTTATCATGGAACCTCCCATCTTCATAAACTATTCCCAAGAACCATAACATAATCGTATCACAAAAACCATGCATTAAAGAAACATAACGTTTCCAAATTTCAATCACAAGAAATAAATACAACACATTGATATAATAAAAACATTATCAAAACCATTTCAATACAAAAATAAAAGAAAATTAAAACATGGTATTTGTTTTTCATTTTAATAAAGTTATGTCTTGTATAGGAAGCCGGAACTCAAATAATGTTCACGACAGTGGAGAAGTAATTGTCGCTGCATACGTAAGACAAAAACATTCCCTTTTGTCATTTAGTAAAACAATTCATATAAAAAGAGTCCTTTTGAATAAAAGTTCAAGTCAAAGGGGTTGATACACTATATAAAATAAAGTTGTGTATAAAACAAAATATTCCTTAATGAAAGGTGATTGAGACGAAGTCCCTTACCTCATGTCCAAATTGATTGGATCATTCTTTAATCTCTTTAATAATAAACTAGAGTTCATTTCTACTTTCTTAAGATCCTTGTTCAAGTTCATTATTCCTTTTATATCACTTATTACCATGTTATGAACATTATGTAATTATTTATGTTAATAACGATCCTTTTTTCGATCTTTGGTACTTGAGTAAAAAATATAATTATTGTAATTACAAGTTCTTCATGTGGTAAAATATACATTATATCCAGAATTTATTCATTAGGTATATATCATATATATCATATATATCCAGTATATACATGAATTTATAATTTTACATAACATTTAGAGGTAAGAAATGAAATGCACCGTTCATGGAGACGGAAAGCCGTACGTACGCATGAGCGGTACTTTCATTTTTATTAAGAATTTAATGGAATGAAATCATAATTATATAAAGGTATATTATATTTCCAGTATAATATAATTTATAATATCAATAACTCCATCCTTTATACTTCCCACATATGACATTAACGAATCAAATCCCTTTGAGGGGGCGGTAGTCTGCACTTCATAAATTGAAATTATCGCGTTTACGCTTAATGGAAACTATAAAGGTATGACATAAATGAAAAATACAGAAGCATAAAGAAAACATAAAAATAGTATATATCATATATAAATAGAGAGTAATCATAATGGCCACCATTAAATGCGTTAAAAGAATATTGAACCATCATCGTTTCATGAGGCAGTAATTCGCTACTCACAGAAATAATATGTTCCTTAACCATTAGATGGAGGTGTTTGTAAGTGTAAATCATATCTTTATCATAAAAACATCCTAGTATATTTAATATACTGGTGTTGTTACAAAAAAAAAGGAATAGAAAGAGTTTTGGGGGTTGGAGAAGCAAACTAAAATAAAAGGACATAAGAGAAGACATTACCTTTAAATCAGGTAACTCCCCTTAGTTTGAACCAAAAGGGTTTCTTAAAGAGATTTATGCCTAAGGTAAGGATTTTGTGATGAGGTGAGGGATGTGGAGAGATAAAATGAGTAGATTTTGGCTGATCCAATGGCTTTAGAGGTGTGGGTAAGGGGGTAGAGGTTGGGGCCTTTTATAAGAGGGAGGAGGGGCACTCTTGGAAAGTCATGAAATGTTACTTTATTATAAAATTAGTTTCATATTTTAAAGGTCCCAAAATGATATATTTCTAGGATAAGGTGATAAGAATTCTAAATACACACATCAAATAGGTTTTTGGCAAGTTTAAGTCTTATATTTCACATTATCTTTTCATTTTATTTAGATCGTTCATTAATGAGGCAATCACTACATCATCATGGTGTCATAAATAAATTTATTTATTTAATGTCTAAAAATTATAAAACAAATACCATGATGTAGGAAATATTTTTATCTTTCCAATGACTATTTATAGTATAAGATATTATTTATTTATTCATAATTAAAATTGTTTTACTTAGGCGTTACATACTTTCGGTATCTTTAACTTTCTTTAAAAAAATGATAAAATGTCACTACCACACAAAAGTGATTCCATGGGGTCCCTAAGTTGGAACAAGGCATCCCATGGTCGGACATGACACAACCAGTAGAATTAAGACACATGTTGGGGTCACTTTATATTATTATGATATTATTTTATTACCCTTAACTACCCGATTACTAATTAATAACGCTAATTAAAGATAATTACCATCATTAATATTCATAATGTCCAAAAACAAAAGTGGCTTAATTATATAATTTGGAACTTCTGATTATTAATATGGAATCCATTTTACCAAATTACCAACATAGAAATTATAGTAATTAATTTAAAAATAAATCCCATTGTCAAAATAAATAGTGAGTTTTCTTAAAAACAATATCTATCAAAAGTTTGATAGTTGTTTATGCCCAATTCCAAAGTAAAATTAATTACAAAGACCAAAATTGGATTAAATGGTAAAAATATATTCTAATTAAACATTAAAAGAAATTAAATGTGCAATATATCCATATAATTAAATTAGATGAAAAATTAGTTTTGAAGTAAAATTCTGTATTTTTCTCTATTCATTAAAAATGAACATTTTCAAAAAAAATACAAAAAATTTATCCAAAGTAAATTTCAATGTCCAAATACTAAAGAATAAGTTTAATTTGACATATAGATCTTATATAATTTACAAAAATTTGATTTAAAAATGGTTTTCCATCAAAAGGCAGTAAAATAATCTTTTATAAATATTAGTGCATTCTATGCTTGAGATTAGATTTATTCTCATTTCAAGCCTCTAATACACTATCTAATTCATAAATACACATTGAAATGAAAATCAATAATCCTTTACTTACATGGGATGTTACATCCTTACCACCTTTAGAAAATTACATCCTAAAAATTTATTTACTTATCAAATAAGTGGGGTTATTTATCCACATTGCATTTAAAGATTCCCATGTTGCCTCTTCAATCATGTGGTTTTTCTGCAAAACCTTTACATGATGAATCACCTTATTCCAAAATACTTGTTCCCTGTGGTCAAGAATCTGGACCGATTGTTCCTCATATGATAGATTCTCTTCCAGCTAAACTACCTCATGACTCAAAACATGAGATGGATCTGGCTTGTACTTCCTTAAAATTGAAACAAGAAAAACATTGTGTACCAGATATAAACTCAGAGGTAAAGCCACTCGGTATGTAACTGATCCATCTCTCTCTAGAATTTCATATGGTTTAAAGAACCTTGGTCTCCTCTTTCCTTTCTTTCCAAATTGCATCACACTCCTCCATGGTGAAACTTTGAGGAAGACATGATCACCTATCTAAAAAGAGAGATCCTTCTTCATGTTGGCCGCATAACTTCTTTGCCTACTCCGAGTTGTTCTCATGTGTTTCTATATCAGATAAACCTTTTCTTCCAATAAATATACCAATTATGATCCCATCAACTTCCTCTCACCAACTTCATCCCAAAAAGATGGAGTTCGACATCCCTTCCCATATAATGCCTCAAATGGTGCCATCTGTATACTGGAATGTAAACTGTTATTATAAAAAAAACATTACCAAAGAAATATGTTGGTCCCAACTTCCCTGATAATCCATCGAACAAGCACGTAGAATATACACCAAAGTCTGAATTGTTCGTTCTGACTTCCTATCTAATTGAGGATGAAAAGATGTACTAAAATTTAATTCAGTACCCAACGACTTCGGAAGGCCTTTACCAAAGTTAGAAGTAATCCTTGGATCACGATCAGATACAATGGAGAGGGGAACTCCATGTAACCTGACTATCCCTTTAAGATAAAAACATGAATGTAGATCTATATAAAAAGTATCATGTATAGAAAGGAAATGAGAAGATTCAGTCAAGTGATCAACAATAACCCAGATTTCATTATTAACTCAAGGTGTCTTCAGAAATCTCACAACAAAGTCCACGGATATATTCTCCCATTTCAACTCTGGCACTAGTAAAGGTTGATGCATCCCTTTTAGTAACTACCACCTTGCTTTAAACTATTGAAAAGTCAAACACTTCACAGTAAAATCAGCAATATCTCTTTTCATTCTATCCCACCAGTAATACTCCCGAAGATCTCTATACATCTTAGTACTTCTAGGATAAACTGAAAATTGAGAACAATGAGATTCACATAACAACTCTCTCTTCAACTGTGAATCACGAGGCACACACAATATCTTCCAAAATCTCAAAACACAATCATTATAAATGTTGAATTCAGATAACATACCCTTCTAAACTAGCTCTACCTTTTTATGCAACTTAATGTCTTGCTTTTTTGCTTTCTTAATTCTGTCTGATAAAGAAGATTTCACTGATACCTAAAACAAAATAGAAGAATATCCTGCACCAACATCTTATATGCCAAAGTTCATCAAATCCTTAACCAAATGATCACGTTCCAAATGTAACATGGTTAAGGAAGCATTAGTTTTTCGACTCAAAGCATCAGCCACTTTATTTTCTTTTCCTGGATGGTAATGAATTGTAGAATCATAATTCTTGATTAATTCTAGTCATCTCCTTTGTCTCATGTTCAATTCTTTCTGAGTGAATTTATACTTTAAACGTTTGTGATCAGTATATATTTCACACTTTACACCATACAAATGATGCCTCCAAAATTTTAAAGTGAAAACAACAATAGCTAATTCCAAATCATGTGTAGGGTAATTTGCCTCATGAGTTTTCAACTGACGTGAAGCATAAGAAATTACCTGATCATTGTGTATTAGGACGCAACCAATTCCATTCAATGAAGCATCACTGTAGACAAAAAAACTCACCATTCCAAGAAGGTAGTGCCAAAACAAGAGCATTCTACAATCTTCTTTTAAATTCCTGAAAACCATCATCACATTCTTTTGTCCAGATGAACTTAACACCTTTTCGAGTTAGCTTAGTCAATGGGATGGAAAACTGTGAATTTTTTTTAAAAATCCTTCAGTAATTGTCTGCCAAACCAAGAAAACTACGAATCTTGGTTACATTTGTTTGTCTTGGCCATTCTTCAAAAACCTTTGTTTTTTTAGGATCAATAGTTAATCCATCTTTAAGAACAATGTGACCAAGGAAATAAATTTGTTGCAACCAAAACTCACACTTTCTGTATTTCCCATAAAATTTCTTTTCATTTATGGTTTGAAAAATAACCCTTAAATGACTTTAATGCTCCTATTTACTTTTAAAAAATACCAAAATATCACCAATGAAAACAACCACAAACTTTTCCAAGAACTCATGGAAAATTCTATTCATAAGGTCTATGAATAGAGTATGTGCATTGGTTAACCCAAAAGGCATTACTAAAAATTCAAAATGGCCATATCTTGTATAAAACGCGGTCTTTAGAACAACTATTTCCTTCACCTTCAACTGATGGTACCCTGATCTCAAGTCAATATTTGAAATATACTGATCTCCACGGAGCTAATCAAACAAATCATTGATATGAGGCAAAGGATATTTGTTCTTAACAGTGATGTTATTCAAGGCTCTATATTCAGTGCAATGTCTCATTGAACCATCTTTATTTTTAACAAATAATACAGAAGCACCCCATGGTGATGTGCTAGGTCAAATGAAACCTTTCTCTAATAAATTTTACAATTTCTCCTTCAACTCTAAAAGTTCAATTTGAGCCATTCGATAAGGGGGTTTTGAAATTGGCTTAGCATCAGGAACTAAGTCTATAGTAAATTCAACGTCTCGATCTGGTATTATTCCAAGAAACTTATCAGGAAAACCATCAGGATACTCAGTTACCACTGCCACATCATTAATATGAATGGTTCTATTGTTTTAAACAATATGTGCAAGGTGACATTCATTTACATCTTTTACAAGTTTCTCAGCCTCTTGATATGATATCAACAGTAAGGGTTCATTATTGTACAAAAACAGAAAGTCTTTATGAAAAGAAACTTCTTTATCTCTACAATAAATCTTAGAATGGTAAACAGAGAGCCAATCCATACCCAGGATAACATCAATCACTAATAGAGTTAAAATAATATGGTTTTCAAGTAAGTTATTTCCACGGATATGGATAGGAAGATTCTTATAAATTCTTTGTTCCTCAACATTTCTCTAGGGTGTTTTTACCACAAGTTTAGGAGTCATTTCTTGAGATGGAATTCCCAAATTACAATTTTTTTAAGAGATGATAGAATGTGAAGACCCTGAATCAAAAAACACATTGGAATAATCTGAAAATACAAACAAAGTACCTGATACCACTTCATTTGATGGACCAACATCTACTAAAGTAGTTGCAAAGGATTTCACCACACCTTTATACTTGTAGTCTGACTACTTCCCATCAGTTGATCTCATTGTCGAACACTCGTTTCCATAATGAACCATCTCATTTTACTTGAAACATTTCACTAACTATAAATCAAATTTGGTCTTTCCATCACCCTGATCATTTTTAGTGAAATCACAAGCCTTATGTCCCATCTTATCACATCGGTAGAACTTTCCCGATTTCAAAAGACATTCCACCAACATGCTTTTTACCACACTTATCAATAATTGAAAACTTAGTTTTCTTACCATTAGACCCTTTTGATGGATTCTTCCCTTTCACTTTCCACCTCAGTCTCTTCTTCTGTTGGTTGTTATATAACACTTGATCATCAGCAGACTCCATTTCCACCATCTCAGCACATCGAACAAGATTTTCATAACTTTTTAACTTGTGAGAAGCTAAAGCCCTTCGATATATTGGCTTTAATCATTAGTAAAAATGATTGATTTTACTATCAAGGTCTCGGATATAATTTTGAGTGTACCTTTCCAATCGAGTGAATTTTTCTTCATAAGAAGCCACTGAGTCGTCCTCTTTCATCAATTCTAAGAATTGTTTTTCCATCCTAAGTCGAACAACCTTAGGAAAATATTTCTCAAGAAACATATCTTTGAATTAATCCCAGTCAAGAGCATCAATCTCATCAGTGTCCCTGATATTTTTAACCATTGACCACCACTGATCTGCTTCAGCCTCCAAATGGTAAAAAGAAAGACTAACCTTTTGATTATCCGAACACCCCATGACATCCAAAATCATATCTAGTGATTTAATCCACCCTTCAGCTGGCACAAGGTCAGATGATCCTATGAATGATGGGGGATGTTGCCTCATGAAATGTTCCACCACTGACATGTTCCTCTGCGGTTGATCTAGCTGATCTCGTGCATGGATACCACAACCATTTATCGCTTGAGTCAACCATTCCATTACTGTAACAAACTATTCAGTTCCAATTTCGACCATCTCAGGATTCTGATATGGAAGATCATTTTCTTTTGTATGCCTTCCTAGCACTGCTTCCCTATTTCCTCTGCAGAAAACCATTTTGAACAAACATGTCTTAGATGAAGCAACATGGAAATCTTCAAATGCTATACCATTTTAATTTGACCCCAAAAAAACATTTTTGGATAAAAAGTTAATATAATTCTAACTCCTAAAGTTATCTAAACCGACCTTTGATACCAACTATAAGACCCCAACCTTAAACATCACTTAATTTGAGTTATTTCAATAATACACATTGAGGATATTTTTAGGTTTATATTTTTAGAGAATTAGATCATAAATCATGCATTACATTCCACATTTAAATTAGGTGGTTACATAAAAGAAAATATTAACTTTTCCCATCAAAGGAAAAATATTTAAAATAAAACAAGGATTATTTCTTGACAATTCCTCGACATTATCATCACATCATTTACCATTCCCTTGATCTATGAAAAACATTTCAAAAACATGGGATGAGCATAAAAAGCTCAATAAGGGATATAAAAATAAGGAAAGAAAACCTTAGTCCATGTATACATAAGAATCAATGAAATCATACTTTACTCAAAAAACATAAGCACTATAACATAATTCATGAAATCATAAGATTTATGAATAACTCATAGAAAACATAAGACATAAAGGTAACTTGAGTCATTCATGACATTCTTACGTAGGGAGTAACCCTCATGGTATTGTTTGGAATACCCATCACAGTATATTCCATAAATCTCTTCAGAGAAACCTTAGCGTTTAACTCATTCACATTACCCAATGCATTGGAGAGCTATCACTGGCTCACCAGCCCTTAGTTCATCACATAACCAACAGTCTTCATAAACAATGCCCAAGAACCATAACATGATCTTATCACAAAAAACATGCATAAATGAAAAATAACATTTCCACATTTCAATCACAAGAAATCTATACAACGCATTGATATAATAAAAACATTATCAAAACAATTTTAAATACCAAAATAAAAAAAATTAAAACATGGTATATATTTTTCATTTTAAAAAAAGTAATGGCTTTTAGAGGAAGCCGAAACCCAAATAATGGTCACGACGGTGGAGAAGTCATTTTCACCGCATACGTAAGAAAAAAACATTACCTTTTGTCATTCAGTAAAACACTTCATATAAAAAGATTCCTTTTGAATGAAAGTAAAAGTCAAAGGTGTTTATACACCATATAAAAGAAAGTTGTGTATAAAACAAAATATTCCTTAATGAAAGGAGATTGAGACGAAGTCCCTTACCTCATGTCCGACTTGACTAAATCATTCTTTAATCTCTTGAATAATAAAATACAGTTAATTTCTACTTTATTAAGATCCTTTTTCAAGTTAATTATTTTTTTTATCACTTATTTCCATGTTATGAACATTATGTAATTATTTATGTTAATGACGGTCCTTTTGTCGATCTTTGGTACTTTAGTAAAAAATAAAATTCTTATAATTACATGTTGTTCATGTGGTAAAATATCTATTATATACAGAATTTATTCAGGATTTATATATCATATATATCATATATATCTAGTATATACCTGAATTTATAATATTACATAACATTTATAGGTAAGAAATGAAATGCACCGTTCATGGAGATGGTAAGCAGTACGTACGCATGAACAATACTTTCATTTCTATTTCATATTTAATGGAATGAAATCATAATGATATAAAGATATATTATATTTCCAGTATAATATCAAATATAATTTCCTTAACTCCATCCTTTATACGTCCCACATATGGAATTAATGAATCAAATCACTTTGAGGGGTCGGTAGTCCGCACTTCCTAAATTGAAATTATCGCGTTTACCCATAATGGAAACGATAAAGGTATGACATAAATGAAAAATACAGAAGCATAAGGAAAACATAAAAATAATATATATCATATATAAATATAGTTAAATATTAATGGCCACCATTAAATGTGTAAAAATAATATTGAACAATCATCGTTTCGTGAGGCAGTAATTTGCCACTCACAGAAATAGTATGTTCATTAACCATTAGACGGAGGTGTTTGTAAGTGTAAATTATATCCTTATCATAACAACATCCTAGTGTATTTATTATACTGGTTTTGTGACAAAATAAAGGAATAAAGAGAGTTTTGGGGGTTGGAGAAGCAAACTAAAACAAAAGGATAAAAGAGAGGACATGACCTTCAAATCGGGTAACTACCCTTAGTTTGAACCAAAAGGGTTTCTTGAAGAGATTTCTTCCTAAGGTAAGGATTCTATAATTAAGAGAGGGATGTGGAGAGATAAAATGAGTAGAGTTTTTCTGAGCCAATGGCTTGAGAGGTGTGGGTAAGGGGGTAGAGGTTGGGGCCTTTTATAAGAGGGAGGAGGGGTACTCTTGGAAAGTCATGAAATGTTACTTTATTATAAAATGAGTTTCGTATTTTAAAAGTACCAAAATAATATATTTCCAGGATAAGGTGATAATAATTCTAAAAACACACATCCCATAGGTTTTTGGAAATTGTAAGTCTTATATTTTACATTATCATTTCATTTTATTTAAATCGTTCATTAATGAGGTAATCACTACATCATCACGGTGTCATAAATAAATTTATTTATTTAATGTCTAAAAATTATAAAACAAATATCATGATATAGGAAATATTTTTATATTTCCAATGACTATTTATAGTCTGAGATATCATTTATGTAGTCAAAATTAAAATTTTTTTACTTATGTGTTACATACTTTTGTTATATTTAACTTTCTTTAAAAAAATGATAAAATGTCTCTATCAAACAAAAGTTATTCCATGGGGTCCCTATGCTGGCACAAGGCATCCCATGGTCAGCCATGACACAACCGGTAGCATTTGGACACATGTTGGGGTCATTTTATATTATTATGATATTATTTTATTACCCTTAACCACCTGATTACTAATTAATCTCGATAATTAAAGATAATTACTGTCGTTACTATTCATAATATCCAAAAACAAAAGTGTCTTAAATACGTAATTTGGACCATCTAATTCCAAATATGGAATCCATTTTACCAAATTCCAAACACTGAAATTGTAGTAATTAATTTGAAAATAATTCTCGTTGTCAAAACAAATAGCGGGGTTTTTTTATAAAAATATCTATCAAATGTTTGACACTTTTTTATGCCCAATTCCAAAGTGAAATTATTTAAAAGACCAAAATTGTATTAAATGGTAAAAATATATTCTAATTAAACTTTAAAACCAATTAAAAGTACAATCTATCCATATAACTAAATTAGATGAAAAAGTAGTTTTGAAGTAAAATGCAGTATTTTTCTCTATTCATTAAAAATGAACATTGTCAGAAAAATTCCAAAAATTTATCCAGAGTAAATTTCAATGTCCAAATACTAAAGAATAACTTTTTTTTGACAAATATAGCTTATGAAATTTTCAAAAATCTAATTTAAAAATGGTATTTCATTAAAAGTTAGTAAAACAATTTTCTAAAAATGTTAGTGTATTCTATGCTTGAGATTAGATTTATTCTCATTTTAAGACTCTAAAACACTATCTAATTCATAAATAGACATATATACAAATATCCATAATTCTTTACTTACATGGGATGTAACATTAATGGTGTTATGAATTGTGAAGAACCACATAATTTCTTCGAGATTTATACCTTCTTGGGCTTAGTCGGATTCTATCAGTAGTTTGTGAAGCACTTCTCGATGTTGCATTCACTGATGACTGATCTAACACGAAATGGGGTGATTTTTTCTTTTAATGATAAATTTAGGAGTTATATTATTGAACTAAAATGTCTTTTGAAAACTTTATAGATATTGACACTTCTAGAGGCCGTGCAGGACTATATTGTGTTTTTTGATGCATCAGGTTGAGGATTATTATGTATTCTTATGTAGGGTGGTCATGTAGTTTCATATGGATACCATAAACTTATGACAAATTAGATGAATTATCGTAACAATGAACATGAACTTATAGCTATGATGCATGAACTTAATAGTTTCTGGCATTACCTACACTGTAAATTGTTTACTATGTATTCACTCCAAAATGACTTGGTGTATATATTCTCCCAAAAGGACTTGAATCTTTGTATGAGGAATGGGGAGTAATACCTACAATATTTTGACTTTCAAATTACCTACACTCTAGGGAAATTAAATGTCATTGTAGATGCATTGAGCAGGAAAATTTAAACCAAGGTAGTGAATGAATCTTCTTATGAGTGAAATTTGGTAGCTCTCATTGCATTAAAATAGATTTGAGTTTAGGAGAATGGGGATGGAGTTTCTTTATCCATAATTTTTTTAACATCCAATATTCTTTAGTTGATTCTTTAGGATAAATGTATTTATGATGAATTCTACAGAATTTTAGACTCTCTTTATAGCGGGGAGATAGTTTCCTAGTGGTTGTTCTCCAAAGAGGGCGATCTATACTATCAGTGTCACTTCATTGTACCATCAACAACAAGGAAAGATGTAGTTTGGTATAGTCATAATTCCTATTGGTATGTGCATCTAGGGACTACTAAGATGTTCTATGACATGTGGTGACAGTTCTGGTGGATTGGTATGATATGGGGCATTGTTGTGCTTGTCTCGTGTTGCTACAAGTTCCAACAGGTGAAGGCTGAGGATCAGAAACCTTCGAGTTTACTTCCACTACTTCTAGTCCCTACATTAAAGTGGGATGAAATAACTATGGAATTTTTGTTTGGGTTGGATCGTACATAGAGAAGAAGAATGTGATATGGGTTGTGATCAACAAGATGACCATATCAGCTCACTTAACTCCCATTAAAGAAAAACAGTGGTTGAGGAGTTAAGAAATCTATAAGTGAATGAGATTTTCTTTTTTATAGAGTTTCAACTGGTATAGATTCTAATAGGGATCATCGGTTCAATTCATTATTCTAGAGAAGCCATCAAGAGGAACTAGGTTTTCTGGTCCATTTGAGCATTGATAACTGTCCATAGTCAGATTTCATAACACAGAGAGATATATAGATTCATTATGATATGCTATGCACCTATGTTCTCAACTTTGGTGGGGCTTGAGATGATCACTTGGGGATGGTTGAGTTTTATAATTACAATAGTTATTAGTATGTGATCATAATGGATACTTTTGAGGCCTTTTAGGTCCTTCCTTGCAATTTTTCATTTTTCTGGTCAGAGTTTGGTGAAATTTCATTTTTTTTGAAGGAGTTTAGCCCAAGACTAGACAACTAATATTCTGTTTATTCATCATAGAATACTGATAGAAGAGTGTCTATATATTTATTATGTTAATCATCAGTATAAAAAATTGGAGTTCTCAGTTGGGGACCAGGTGTTCTTGAAAGGATCACCCGGATTGGTTCATCGATAGCATGGGAATTAAGGGCTGCTTGATCCTAATTTTGTGGTACATTTTTTGGTTTTTTAATAAGAGAGGAATGTTTTATACTATTTAGAACTTCCACCAAAGCTGTCATCATTACATAAGGTATTCCATGTATCACATCTAAGAATGTGATTATCTGATCAATATAATGTTTTCAGTTGTAGTGATATGGAGATTGAACCAGATTTATCTTTGATTGAGTGGCTAGTCAGGATTGCTGATTCTTAAACCAAGGTACATTATGGTAGGATGATACCTTTGGTTCGTGTGATATGGCATCACGATTCGGATAATCATTAGACATGAGAACATTATGCACTCAAGATAGAGTAGTGTAATCATCTTTTTGGCATTGAATCTTCTTCATAGGATTTCTAGGGATAGAAAGTTTCTATGGTGGGGAGGTTGTAACATCCCATTAACAATATTATAGGTACTCCTTTAAACTTTTTGTTAGTTTTCATTTTCTTTGACTGGGTAGGGTTAAGAATTGATTAGGATGATACCTATAAGGGTGAAGTAAGATATTTGTTGGAATATATTATTTAACCATCATTTTCTATATACTTTTGGAGGGTTACACACCATGTAATTGGGTTACATGACATGTAGTGGTTTCTTGTGGAAAGCCTTGAAAGGATTCATATTGTGAAGGTTAGACATCATGACTTGCCTCTAGATGTCGTGACGTATTTATAAATGGTTTTCATTTAATAGTGATGTGTTTTTAGTGGTTTTTGAGAATTAACTATTTCATGACGTGAAATAGAACTACACATCATGAACTATCCCAACATCATTTTTTAAATAGGCAGTGCAATTTAGTTTCTCTTTGCTCCTCCACTCCAGTTTCTACTCTCTCAACCTAAGGCCTTCCCTAGGTGTTCATGTATCCTTAATTCCCTTCTAGATCCTCTCATTCATCATTATAATGTCATTTCTCTTATAGTGTGTTTTTAGGTAAGTGTTCTATCTTGTTGTTTAGATTTACCACTTCCTCCTACATTGGGATTTAAAGATATCTTCCTAAAATTGATGGATCCATGCTCTATGATGTTGGATCTCACATCTAGGTTGTGTTTTTTGGTCTTTTACACCACTATTATAATTTACGAGTTCCACTGTGAGTGTTGAGTTTTGAATGAAGGTAGGTGATTCTCTCATGTTTAGCCAAATTGATTAATATTGAATTTCTTGATTTATTTCAACTACTGATTTAAATTCAATTTCTCAAAGTTTCTTTCAATTGATGTAATAAAATACAATTATAGTCAATTGAGAGATTTGAAATGGTTTTTGCATGAGGATTCGGGAAATCCCCCAATTCCATTAATTTGGAGTGTGTTTATTGAAATTGGTTGATTTAAATTATAGATTAGTTGGAAATGATTTCAATAAAAATGTTGAATTTAATAGTGGAAATGAAATGTGAAATTTATGGAATTGGTTTTAAATGGATTTCAAACATGTGAAAATGGCTTAAATGTTTTGATAGAAACTCAATGGTTTTATCTTCATAAAAAGGTTGGGTTTTTTTATTAAAACCCATTTTGTTTTAAAATGGAAAATTGAAATTGAAAATGAGGAATGGTATTTAACTATATTTTAAGTAATATTAAAATAAATTTCCCATAATTGATTATGTATGAGCACATGAAAGCCTTAGGTAGTTGCAGAGTTATTTTAACGAAATCAACGCTACTACAACATTAAAAACCATATATGAAGTGGGTCACATCCTTCATGGGATAGTGATGAGTTAAATTTGGATGGTGTCAGGGGGCATGTGTATACACATATTTCTAAGATCACATAGAGAGTGTGGAGTCTCATAGAATGGATACTATCGTACCTATTTGTATGATGAAAATGTTGCTCTCTTATTATTAATATTTAAGATATAAATGTATGACAATGTCGTAAAACTGTTTTATATGGATTTTAAATTTATATAAACTATTTTATGTAAATGTTTTACTTAATACATTATTTAAAAAACATTCCATCTCTTGTAATACCTTTACATAAAGTATTTTTCCATTATTTGAATTATATATCATGATTTATTTAAAAATGATTTTAAAAAACCATACCTATTTATTTTAAATATTGAAAATATTCATTTAATTAAAATCATGTCTGGAATATGTTTTGGAATCCATGGTGAGACCCTACTGGGGTTTTTATATTACACAATACTTGTTCCTTTATGTGTTTGTAGACTATATAATTCCAAGTTTGAGAAAAGGGAGAGGATATCTTTGAGGTGGATTAAGGTGTCAAACATTAGATGTGTTGAGTTGTGACATTAAGTTCTTGTGATGTTTTCATTTATTAGTACTCGGGTTATTGTACTTAGGTAATTTTATTAATTGTTCTATTCTGGTACCTTACTCCCAATGGAGATTCTGTGGCTATGAATACTATCTTGTTTCATTTGATTCTACTATGTTTTGTGGAAAATTTGTTCCCAAATGCATGTTGTACGATGCTAGGTTCTAGTTTTCGACCCATGGGGATCGTGAATGCCCTTCGGTCAATGTGAAGGTTGGCTCAGTTATCAGGTTACTATTAATCCCAGGTTGGTTCATGCTAGGCCATATTGGATAAAATTTGTTGGTGACAATGCCCTCAAATGCGGGAATTTTGATAAGGTAATTTACCTAAGTGAAATGGACCAACCCTCTACAAGATTCTTTTTGAGAATAGTGGATGAACATCTACCTATGTAAGAGGAGTAAAGTCAAAAGGGGCATTGAATGAGTCATGGTTTATTGGATAAGTTCCAACACAAAATTTCTTATATATAAATTATACATCATGGTGATCAATATGTTGAGGTCAAAACCAGAAGACGATTCTAACCATGCCTTGTTACAAGTTATTTATGTAATTGAGTCAACAAGTCTATATATTACATGTTGTTTAATTGAATAGTAATTAAATTCTAGTCCTAAAGGATCTGAGTTAGATATTAATTTCCTTGGATTGACCCAAGAGACAAAATTATCATATGAAGCCTCTAAATGGGGACCTATCAAGTCTTGAATGTCATCATCAAATATCTATGACAACCACATGCATCTTAGTCGATACACACCATTATTTTTTTGGGTTATCCAATATCTTAGAATTATTAATAGAAAACTAGTTTGTAATAACATCAATCAAAATTTTTTCCTCTTTCTCTTTAAGGCTTTTTATAACCCTTATTTTATTTTATAAAAGTCACTTCATATACCTTGTATATCTCACTCTCAGAATTATTAACATTCCTATAATTTTTTTAAGAGGTTGATGAGTTCATTGTAATTGGTTTATAAAATGACCAATCTATTGTTCACCATCTTCTTTAAGTGTTCAGTTCTAAAAAATTGAGGGTTCTTGGTTCTTGTTATCAATGAAAAAGGGTTTTATTTTTTTATATCTTGGTTTCTGTTAATATCATGGTATTATTTATTATTATTTGGTTTTTAAATTATATTAAAATGAAAGGATCCGAATATACATATCTTGACTTCTTGAGAGGATGATACATAATGCCTCATTCTTATAATATTGTAGAAATCATTTTCCAAAGTGTTCATTTTTTGTTTCTAAAATTTATTTTTCAATATGTTTAATGTTTTAACTTTTTCTATGCTCACATGAAATTGATTTTTTATAGATAAATTGTTTTCCTTACGATAAAATCAGTTATATGTTATAGCTTCTCTAAGAAATTCATTTTAATTGATATTCACACCCCTATTGGAATTTTATGTCAGATAAACATTTGGTATCAAAGGGGATAATTATTATTTTCACAAAATATACTCGTTTCTAGAAATTTATATTATGTTTTAATACCTTATCTAATTTAAATGTATTATAGTTTTAAAATACTATCTTTTCTAAAAGAACATGGTTATTCGGAAGGGACATGTATGGGGTTTTCATGTTATTATTTTATTGTTTAAACAATAGTTATTAGAAGAATAATATATCAATATTTTATAGATATAAAAGTTATCCAATTTAGAAAATTGTTTCTCATGTTGATATTCATACTACTGAAAAATAATAAAATTAGACACCAGAGGATATCACAACTATTGAATTAGATGGTAAAGCTATAACACCCCAGGTAAATAAAGAATATGAAAATTTCACATTTATCTATATTTTTGAATAAAATATTAATATAACTATAAAGGGGACGCTATGCTTGATGGCGTACCCAACACGCAACAACGAGTTTCTTGGGAATCTTACGTTGCACTATAATAAAATAATAATATTATTTTAAATGGTAGTTAATGCCTAGCCGTTGTAATGGCGGGAATGAACAAAACTAACTACAAAATTTTTATATATGTTTGTCAAATATTTTTACTCTTTACAATAAATGTTAGAGGATTAAAAATGCGAATGAATCCAATTTTAAGTGTAAACATTTAAATATTCTTTAAAAGGTCGATTGACCGCCTTTTGATGGCGAACCTCTTTTAAATCCAATTTTTGAAAATTTTATGCGTTATATTTGACAAAATAAAATTCTTCTTTATAATCGGGACATCAAAATTTACTTTGTGTAAATTTTTGGTATTTTTTCGAAAAAGTTCAATTTTTAATGAATAGTGAAAAAAGTTGTATTTTAATTCAAGTTATCTTTTTAATCTAATTCATTTATAAGATTAGATTATCTTTTAAATTGGTTTTAAAGTTAAATTAGAATATATTTTTACAATTTAATCAAATAGTGGTAATTGGAATTAATTTCACTTTGAAATTTGACGTAAACTAGTGTCAATCTTTTGATATATATTGTTTCATAAAAACACGCTATTTGTTCTGACAATGGGAATTAATTATTAAATTAATTAATGTAACATATATGTTATTAATTTTGTGAAATATATATCATTTTTGAATTTGGAATATCATATATAGCTTAGGATAAAGTTTTGGTAATTTTCTGAAAAACTTCAATTTTTGATGAATAGTGAAACCACTAAGTGGTACTTATAAAAACTGATTTTCCATTTAAATGAAATTTTGCCACCTTTATGTTTTGAATTTCAAAAATCAGACATACATGGTTGTCATTATAAAGTAAAATGTGATTCAATGGGATTAAACTAATTTTTTGGTGAATAGTAACTTTTATGTTTTTAATCGCGATTAGAGGTAATTAGTGTAGTTTAAGGTAAAAATAATGTTTTAATAATATGAGATGAGTTTGAAAAATGTCCTACCCTCATTGGATGTTTCATTTACGACCAAGATAATCCATGGGTCAACTTGGGGACCCCATGGAGCCACTTTGGTTGGGAAATGACATAAATAACTGTTTATTTAATGTTAAAGTAAAAATGACACAAACATGAAATGTTTTACTAAAAATTTTTTTACATGGGGTTATACAAGTCAGATTTTTGACTCTAAATATTCATTATAAGGATAAAAAGATTTCCTATATCATATTATTTTTTTTATAATTTTTAGACATTAAATAAATTAAATTATTTATGACATCATGATGATGCAGCGATGACCTCATTATTTAACGATTTAAATAAAATGAAAAGATAATATAAAATCTAAGACCTACACATGTACAAAACCTATTGGATGGGTGGATTTCGAACCCTTATCACCTTATCCTAAAATCACATCAATGTGGGACCATTAAAATCCGAAACGCATTCTAAAATAAAGTAACATTTCCTTACATTCCAAGAGTGCCCCTCCCCTCCTCTTATAAAAGGCCCCCACCTCTACCTACTTACCCACACTTACAAAGCCTTTGGATCGAAAAAACCCTGCCCATTTTGCCTCTCCACATACCTCTATAACTCTTAGAATCCTCACTTTTGTCAGAAGTCTTCCCAAGGAATCCTTTGAGCTCAAACCAAAGGGAGTTACCCGATTTTAAGGTAATGTCTTCACTTGAGTCCTTTTGTTTTATTTTGCTTCTCCAACCCCCTAAAATATTTTTATTCACTTATTTTGTAACAAATAAAGTATCTTCAATATAGTAGTATGTTTTTATAAGAAGGATTAGAGCTACAATTATATACACCTTCGTCTAATGGTTAAATAACATACGGTTTCTGTGGTTGGCGATTTTCTGCCTCACGAAACGATGATTGTTCAATATTCTTTTAACACCATTCATGGTGGCCATTATGATGTCACTAAATTTATATATGATATATAGTATTTTTATGTTTTCTTTAATCTTCTGTATTTTTCATTTATGGCATACCTTTATGGCTTCCATTATGGGTATACGTGATATCTTCATTTTAGGAAGTGCGGACTACCGCCCCCTCAAAGTGATTTGATTCGTTAATACCATATGTGGTACGTATAAAGGATATATTTAATGATATTATATATGATACCATACTATAATTAAAATACTATTATGTATCATTATGTTTTAATTCCATTAAATATGAAATATAAATGGAAGTAGCGTTCTTTCGTACGTATGGCTTACCGTCTACATGAACGGTGCATTTCATTTATTAAATATAAATGTTATGTAATATTATAAATGAATTAATATACTGGATATATATGATAAATCTGATATCTAAATCATGAATAAAATTCTGGATATAATGGATATTTTACCACATGAACAACTTGTAATTATAAAGAGTTTATTTTTGACTCAAGTACCAATGATCATTAAAACGACCGTTATTAACTTAAATAATAACATAGTGTTCATGACATGGTAATAAGTGATTTAAAAGGAATAATGAAATTTAAAAAGGTTCTTAAGAAAGTATAAATTAACTCATGTTTATTATTCAGGAGATTAAAGAACGATCGAGTCAAGTTGGACCCGAGGTAAGGGATCCAACCTCTCTCTTTCTTTTTAAGTAGACACTTTTATGTCATTCCTTTTAAGCTCATATTTCTTATGATTTGGATGTTATTTTATATTACTCCTACTGTAGGTTTTATGTTCATATTATGATAGACCCTATTTTCTCTCATCAATCCATTTTGGAAGTTTTAAGTGGCGTCGTTAGGCTGCTGAGTTTTTGGAAGGGATTTTTCATCTCACTTTTAGTCCCGTGAGATTTATGCTACATTTACCACCATTTCCTTTGAGTGGTTTATTTAATTCCAATTATTATACTCTTTGTGTAATATAATTTCATTTATGGGTATTTATATATTCATTGTATGACTCTTCTTCAATGGGGTGTACGTTTCGAAATTTACCCAAGTCGGTAAGGGAACCTTTCACCCTTCTCTTTTTAAAAGAATTATTTTGTTATGTCTTTTAATTCACATACTATTATGTTGTGATATGTTCTTATATATCCTTATTGATGTAAATTTTATGACCAGGTGATGAGATACCCTTTTTATCTCTCATCAACTCTTTTTCTGAATTTTGAAGTGATGCCGTTAGGCTGTCGATTTTTTGCAAGGGAACTTCTTAACCCAATTTTGATTATTTGGGATAAACTTGTACACCGTGAATATGTCGTTCTGTGATTATGTGTGAATGTACTCTTATTTTTATACACTTAATACCCACTTATATTTAGTGTATTCATTTGTCACACATAATTATGTAACTGATTTATCCTTAATCCAAGGATACCATCTTTGTATGGGACTTCGTCTCAATTTCATTTCATTGAGGCATATTTTGTTTTATACACAACATTCTTTTATATAGTTTATAAACCCATTTTACTTTTACGTTTATTCAAAAGGAATCTTTTTTCTATGAAGCGTTTACTAAATGACAAAAGGGAATGTTTTTGTCACACGTATGCGGTGATAATGACTTCTCTACCGCCGTGACCATTATTTGAGTTTCGGCTTTCTCTACAAGCCATACCTTCTTTTTAAAAGAAAAATAAATACCATGTTTTACTTTTATTTTATTTTGGTATTGAAAATGGTTTTCATAATGTTTTTATATCAATGTTTTGTATTGATATCTTGTTATTGAAAGGTGGAAATGTTATTTTTCCTTTATGCATGTTTTATGTGATAATATTATGTTATGGTTCTTGGGAATTGTTATGAAGACGGGCGGTTCCATGATAAACTAAGGGCGGGTGAGCCCGATATAGCTCTCCAATGCATTGGGTAACGCGTAGGAGTGAAACGTTAAGGTTTCTCTGAAGAGATTTAGGGAATATACTGTGGTGGGTATTTAAAACGTAACCAAGATGGTCACTCCCTACGTAAGAATGTTATGAATGCCTCAAGTTACCTTTTATGTATTATGATTTCAATGATTTATTCATGATTTTATGAGGTATTTTGAAGTGCCTATGTTTTATGGGTAAAGTATGATTTCATTCTTATGTATATATTAACTCATGTTTCCTTTCCATATTTTTATAACACTTACTGAGCTTTTTATGCTCTCCCAATTTTTTTTGAAATGTATTTCACAGGTCAAGGAAAAGGTACATGATATGATGATAGTTTCAAGGAAGTGTCAAGAAAGAATCCATGCTTTATTTTTAAATATATTTCTGTTGATGGAAAAAAATGAATACTATCTTTTATGTAACCACTTTGTGCAAATGTGGAATGTAATGCAAGTTTTATGATCTAAATCTCTAAAACTCTAAACCTAAAAATATCCTCAATGTGTAATCTTGTATTAACTCATGATTATGTAAGGTTTAAGGATGGGGCCTTATAGTTGGTATCAGAGGTCAGTTTAGATAACTTTAGAGGTTAGGGTATTCTTTAAGCATAAGTGAAATTACCACAACGGTTAGGATTTCAGAAAGAGTCCTAGTTTTAGATAAAGTGAATGATTAAGTATATATTAGTGTTTATCTTCTTCATTATTACATGATGGTTTTGTTGATATACTCACGCTGAACTTTTTGGTTTTAGTAAATGGCAGGACCTAGAAGGCACCAAAGTAACAGTGGAGGTGAAGGAAACTGTGACAGTTTTTTTGAGCAAGCAACTGAATGATATGGGAGCTGCAATGAGAACTCTTGTGTTTATCCACAACCAACTATTTGGAGTCATGATTGACCACATAAACCTTGGTGATTTCTATAAGGCATCATATATGCGAGAAACAAATCCCTACGGAACTACGAGTAATAATCATAAAGGTAAGTGTGTTAAAAAACCTATGTGTCAAGGATGTGGAAAGAAACACCTAGGAAAATGTTTCAAAGGGATAGAAATATGCTATTGATGTGGAAATGATGGTCATAAAGCAAGAACCTGCCATGGAAAAAGGAAGCATCCAGTTGACTCGAGGAAAGGGAATGAAGTTCTTTCTGAGGGATAAATTGAATGTTTTAAATGTGGTGTGCATGATCATTATGAAAACACATGTTCTATAAAGATGTTTTGTGAATGGGATCACCAAGATCATACAAATATTCGTTTACCAATATCTAATGCCATTATGATTGAGGATGAAGAAACTGACAATGACCAATCAAAGGTATGGATTATTTCATAACTTTTTTTCCTATTTTGGAATCCTAGGATATGATTCAGGATTTTGTTTGTAAGAAAGAAGTATTTCAGAATAATTTGGAAATGAATGGTTAATGGATCATGAATAATGTTGAATGAGTAATAAGTCAACATATAAGGGCTTCAAGAGTTATGGTGAAATTCTTAAGAGTATTATGTCTCTTTTGATGATGGGGTTACATTAGAAGACTTTTTATAGTATGTGTAACCCTGATGTCTAATATATGAAAATTTTATTCAAGGAATAGTTATCTGTTCTTTTTTGGACATAATTATAAAGAACAATTTGGGTTTATATGATCCTTACTTTTGAGGTAATTAAGGGCTACTATATGTTTTGTTGGAAGTGAAAGGCATGAGATAAAATTGAGGTTAAATTATGTTATGGTTATTTTTTATTATTTTATCTCTTTTTGGGGAATTATTTGAGAATTATATAGTTATGGAAAAAGGACAACACACAGACCGTGTGACAACCTGTTGCGTCGGACAAATCTGTGGGAATCGAACCCACAACCAAAGTGCAACTGGTATTTATCGCCTACCACTGGACTACGTGAATTCCCTTGTTAGTTTGACTGATTCTTTTTAGTTAGATGATTTTATGAATTAATAGTAAGTTGATTTTGGGTTATCTATTGAAATATATTAACCCATCATGGAGGATATGTGATTAGGTTAATTACTTTTCAATACGAGACTTTAAGAGAAACTAATGTTGTTTGGAGATAAATGTTCCGATTTAACTTGGAAGACTATGTGACTAAATCCTTCAAATAATTGAGTTTCAATCTTAGATTGGTTTACTTTGAAGAATTTTATGGACAATTTTTTTATCTAATGGTTTTCGTTTAACTTTGGGGTTTTTTTGGGACAAATTTTGGAGATTAAGAATAGGTTTTTTTATAAAGGATTATATTTTTCAGGATTATCTAATCTTGTACTAACCTTTTTGGTTTTGGTTTTGGTTAGAGTCTAAAGACATGGGAAGTATATAGTTCTATTTTATGGATTAGGTGATTCTCTAGAAGTTGATTATAGTACTCTTAATGCGAACAAGACTTCCTAAAAACTCGTCTTTTGGAGAAAATATGAGTTTGATTAAGGAATCTAATAAAATTTAAAAGTCAACATGATAAGTAATTATGTTTCCTTATGAATAAATTCCTCAATAAAAAGTAACATAAAACAAAAATGTTGTCTATTAACATTTCCTACTGGGGAATTGAATACCGTTTAACCCATCACAAGTTTGTGATTTTATTGTGGTTAACTTTCTCCTAAACATGTTTTCTATCACTCTCCATCAAAACATGACCCTTTGTTTTCTCATCCATATCCATATTTTCTTACATGGAATCCTAGTATGGGTTAACTCGGGTGACCTTTGTATTTCTCTTTCTTTATTTAAAGGTGATTATTTTACTGACTATTGTCCCGATGTGGTATTTTCAATGAAGTTTCCAAGCCCAATTTTAAAATTGCGAGGATGCAATTCCCAAAAAGGGCGAAGGATGTGACACCCCAGGTAAATAAAGAATATGAAATTTTCACATTTATCCATATTTGTGAATAAAATATTAATATAACTTTGAAGGGGACACTATGCTCGATGGCATACCCAACACGCAACAACGAGTTTCTTGGGAATCTTACGTTGCACTCTAATAATAAAATAATATTATTTTAAATGGTAGTTAACGCCTAGCTGTTGTAATGGCGGGAATGAACATAACTAACTACAAAATGATTATATATGTTTGTAAAATATTTTTACGCTTTACAATAAATGTTAGAGGATTAAAAATGCGAATGAATCCAAATTTAAGTGTAAACATTCAAATATTCTTTAAAAGGTCGATTAACCGCCTTTTGATGGCGAAAATCTTTTAAATCCACTTTTTGAAAATTTTATGTGTTATATTTGACAAAATAAAATTCTTCTTTTGAATCGAGACATAAAAATTTACTTTGTGTAAATTTTTGGTATTTTTCTGAAAAAGTTCAATTTTTAATGAATAGTGAAAAATGTTGTATTTTAATTCAAAACCTATTTTTAATATAATTTATTTATATGATTAGATTATCTTTTGAATTGGTTTTAAAGTTAAATTATAATATATTTTTACCATTTAATCCAATATTGGTCATTTGAATTAATTTCACTTTGAAATTTGACTTAAACTGGTGTCAATCTTTTGATATATATTGTTTCATAAAAACACGCTATTTGTTCTGACAGCCGGAATTAATTATTAAATTAATTAATGTAACATATATGTTATGAATTTTTTAAAATAGAAATAATTTTTGAATTTGTAATATCAAATATAGCTTAGGGTGAATTTTTGGTAATTTTCTAAAAAACATCACTTTTTGATGAATTGTGAAACCACTAAGTGGTACTTATAAAAACTGATTTTCCATTTAAATAAAATTTTTACACCTTTGTGTGTTGAATTTCAAAAATACGACATACATGGTTTTCATTAAGAAATAAAATTTGGTTCAATGGGATTAAAATAATTTTTTTGGTGAATAGTAACTTTTATGTTTTTAATTGTGATTAGAGGTAATTTGTGTAGTTTAAGGTAAAAATAATGTTTTAATAATATGAGATGAGCATTACACATGTCCTGCCCTTATTGGATGTGTCATGGCCGACCAAGACAATCCATGGGTAAACTTGGAGACCCCATGGATCCACTTTGGTTGGGAAATGAAATAAATAACATTTTATTTAATGTTAAAGTAAAAATGACACAAACATGAGATGTTTTACTAAAACAATTTTTACATGGGGTTATACAAGTCATATTTTTGACTATAAATATTCATTATAAATATAAAAAGATTTTCTAAATAATATATTTTTCTTATAATTTTTAGACATTAAATAAATTAAATTATTTATGACATCATGATGATGCAGCGATGACCTCATTATTTAATGATTTAAATAAAATGGAAATATAATGTAAAATCTAAGACCTAAACATGTCCAAAACCTATTTTATGGGTGGATTTAGAACCCTTATCACCTTATCCTCGAAACACATCAATGTGGGACCATTAAAATCTAAAAATCATTCTAAAATAAAGTAACATTTTTTTACTTTCCAAGAGGGCCCCTCCCCTCTTCTTATAAAAGGCCCCCACCTCTACCTCCTTACCCACACTTACAAAGACTTTTTCATGGCCAAACCCTGCCCATTTTTCCTCTAAACATCCCTATATAACTCTTAGAAGCCTAAATTTGGTCATAAGTCTTCCCAAGTATGCCTTTGAGCTCAAACCAATGAAAGTTACCTGATTTTAAGGTAATGTCTTCACTTGAGTCCTTTTGTTTTATTTTGCTTCTCCAACCCCCTAAACTATTTTAATTCATTTATTTTGTAACAAATCCAGTATCTTCAATATACTAGGATGTATTTATAAGAAGTATTCGAGCTACAATTACACACACCTTCGTCTAATGGTTAAAGAACATATTGTTTCTATGGTTGGTGATTTTCTGCCTCACGAAATGATGATTGTTCAATATTCTTTTAACACCTTTCATGGTGGCCATTATGATGTCACTACATTTATATATGATATATAATATGTTTATTATTTCCTTAATCTTCTGTATTTTTCTTTTATGGAATACCTTTATGGCTTCCATTATGGGTATACGCGATATCTTCATTTTAGGTAGTGCAGACTACCACCCCCTCAAAGTGATTTGATTCGTTAATACCATATGTGGTAAATATAGAAGATATATTTGATGATATTATATTTTATACAATACTGGAATTAAATTACTATTATGTATCATTATGTTTTAATTCGAGTAAATATGAAAAAGAAATGGAAGTAGCGTTCATGCGTACGTACGGCTTACCGTCTCCATAAACGGTGCATTTCATTTCTTAACACGAAATGTTATGTAATATTATAAATGCATGAATATACTGGATATATATGATATATATGATATCTACATCATGAATAAAATTCTGGATATAATGGATATTTTACCACATGAACAACTTGTAATTATAAAGAGTTTATTTTTGACTCAAGTACCAATGATCGTTAAAACGACCGTTATTAACTTAAATAATAACATAGTGTTAATGACATGGTATTAAGTGATATAAAAGGAATAATGAACTTGAAAAATGTTCTTAATGAAGTATAAATTTACTCAAGTTTATTATTCAGGAGATTAAAGAGCAATCGAGTCAAGTCGGACCCGAGGTAAGGGATCCAACCTCTCTCTTTCTTTTTAAGTACACTCTTTTATGTCCTTCATTTTAAGCTCATATTTATTATGATTGGGATGTTCTTTTATATTACTCCTACTGTACTTTTTTATGTTCATATGATGAGAGACCCTATTTTCTCTCATCAATCCATTTTGGATGTTTTATGTGGCGCCGTTAGGCTGCCGAGTTTTCGGAAGGGATTTTTCATCTCACTTTTAGTCCCGTGAGATTTATAATACATTTGCCATCATTTCCTTTGAGTGGTGTATGTAATTCCCATTATTATACTGTTTGTGTAATATAATTTCAGTTGTGGGTATTTACATATTCATTGTATGACCCTTCTTTAATGGGGTGTACGTTTCGAAATTTACCCAAGTCGGTAAGGGAACCTTTCACCCTCCTCTTTTTAAAAGACTTATTTTGTTATGTATTTTAATTCACATAATATTATGTTGGGATATGTTCTTATATATCCTTATAGATGTAAATTTTATGACCAAGTGATGAGATACCCTTTTTATCTCTCATCAACTCTTTTTCTGAATTTTGAAGTGATGCCGTTAGGCTGCCGAATTTTTGCAAGGGAACTTCTTAAACCAATTTTGATTCATTGGGATAAACTTGTACACCTTTAATATGTCGTTCTATGATTATGTGTGAATGTCCTCTAATTTTTATACACTTAATACCCACTTATATTTCGAGTATTCATTTGTCACACATAATTATGTAACTAATTTATCCTTAATCCAAGGATACCGTCTTTGTACGGGACTTCGTCTCAATTTCCTTTCATTGAGGCATATTTTGTTTTATACACAACATTATTTTATATGGTGTATAAACCCCTTTGACTTTTACGTTTATTCAAAATGAATCTTTTTTCTAAGAAGCGTTTACTAAACGACAAAAGGGAATGTTTTTTTCATACGTATGCGGCGACAACGACTTCTCCGCCGCGGTGACCATTATTTGAGTTTCAGCTTCCTCTACAAACCATACCTTCTTTTTAAAAGAAAAATAAATACCATGTTTTACTTTTAATTTATTTTGGTATTGAATATTGTTTTCATAATGTTTTTATATCAATGTGTTGTATTGATATCTTGTTATTGAATGGTAGAAATGTTATGTTTCCTTTATGTATGTTTTATGTGATAAGATTATGTTATGGTTCTTGGGAATTGTTATGAAGATGGGTGGTTCCATGATAAACTAAGGGCAGGTGAGCCCGATATAGCTCTCCAAAGCATTGGGTAATGTGAATGAGTGAAACGTTAAGGTTTCTCCGAAGAGATTTAGGGAATATACTGTGGTTGGTATTCCAAACGTAACCAAGAGGGTTACTCCCTACGTAAGAATGTTATGAATGCCTCAAGTTACCTTTTATGTCTTATGATTTCTATGATTTATTCATAATTTGATGAGGTATGTTAAAGTGCCTATGTTTTATGGGTAAATTATGATTTAATTCTTATGTATATATGAACTCATGTTTCCTTTCCATATTTTTATAACCCTTACTGAGCTTTTTATGCTCATCCCAAGTTTTTTTAAAAATGTTTTTCACAGGCCAAGGGAAAGGTACATGATACGATGATAGTGTCAATGAAGTGTCAAGAAATAATCCATGCTTTATTTTAAAATATATTTCCATTGATAGAAAAAAAATGAATACTATCTTTTATGTAACCACTTTGTGTAAATGTAGAATGTAATGCATGTTTTATGATCTAATTATCTAAAACTCTAAACCTGAAAATATCCTCAATGTGTAATCTTGTAATAACTCAAGATTAAGTAAGGTTTAAGGCTAGGGCCTTATAAAAGTGATGAATTAACTATATTTCAATTTAGAAAAAATGATTATAATCCCAAATCCATCTACTAAAACACTGATGAAATGTAATTATTTGTAGATGATACTCATACAGAAACAAATAATGTTTATGATTCTAGAGAAAATGGGTATAGACAATATTTTGAAAGTGAATCTATTACTAAAATTGTTATGTGATTTTATGAAAAATACTATAATGGATAGTCTCTTTATGATACTCTTACTATATATAAATTAGTAAAGATAATCCTTGGTGTTTTACCATGAAATTGTGAGCCTATAGTAACCATTGTATAATAATTTAAAGATATTAATAACATTTTAAATTAACATATAATAAGATATTTCATAAACTATTAGATCAAAATAAAGAAATAAGATGATAAATAATCAAAATAAGTTATGTAAAAAA
The DNA here is from genome assembly GCA_963277665.1 of Viscum album. Classification (NCBI taxonomy): domain Eukaryota; kingdom Viridiplantae; phylum Streptophyta; class Magnoliopsida; order Santalales; family Viscaceae; genus Viscum; species Viscum album. Next base: position 2,016,145,904 of record OY728147.1, on the reverse strand, counting down.
ATAATTCTTCATCCAAATTAATTAATGAAGACTCTTATAATGACGATGAAATAACTCATATATAAAAGATTATGAAATCATTATTTAAAAGTAATAAATCAAAAAATTGTTCTAAGAAGGAGGATGATCAATTTTTTTCGAAAAGTAACATGGTTTTAATTAAAATAGAAGTAACATATAGGGATGGAATTCCAATTTTGAAAAACAAGAACAAAGTGAAGAAAAATAAAATTAGTAAATCCTCAAAGGTTTCATCCTAGAGTGTAAGTAATGATTATCCCTCATCAAGTGAATATGGCGACTAATGTTCCATGTGTCTCATTCTCATAGTTTATTTTAGAAATAAAGTATACTTGATCTTTTTATATTATTATTCCAAAAATTACTATTATTCTTATCCTTCTAATCTCATAAGCCAAAAATATGTAAAATATTCTCTTGATAAACTTGAAGACAGTTTTTTTAAACTGAATTTAATGTTCAATGATATTATAAAAGTATAATAAAAAGTTTAAATAAAAGGCACAATTAAACTCAATAAAGATAAATGACTGAAAATTTTAAATTATCAACCAAATGTGCATGATTTACAATCAAAATTAATGATCTAAAAAATTATTTCACAACATTAACTAATGTAAAACAACTATTTAATAATTTTTTTGGTTATAAAAAACTCATAAAATATTGTTATGGTTTTAATTTTTGACTAATTAAACATATTTTAGATGAATAAATTTGTAATTGGAATGTTTAATTTTTTTTTTATAAAACCAAGATTTTAATTCGTTGATGTTTATAAAATATGATAGAAATTGTGGACTAAAAAGTATCAATTTTAATAGAATTTTTCATTTAAAAAATAAAAACATATTTTGGTACCAAACTCTATATAAGATAATATATGTGGAACCAAAATATGACTATCGATTAGCATAATGTCATAAATTTTTTGAAATTACATATAAATATTGAATCACAAAATAAACACGGTACAAAAATATTGGATATTATTGACACATCAATTTTGAACCCTTTGGATTTAATATACATAATAAATCGATTGAGGAAACATTACACTGAGCAAAAATTCAACATGTAAAATCCCCTGTATAGGAATAATTAATTCTCCTCATTAAACTCTTATAATAGTTGTTTTTTTTGATATGGGTTAAAAAAATTTCTAATCCTTGGATAATTGTTTGAAACTGACATTAAAATATCCTTAAAAATGTTTTTGTTTCATAGTTTTGAATCCCAAAAAAAATCATTTATGGATTTTATTTTTTAAAATGAATATATTATCTATTTAAATATCTGTATTCTCAAAATGTTAATGATTTTGAAATTTAATATTCTGATTCTTTCATTTCCTGAAGATGCATTAGTCACTGTTGTAGAGACATAGTCGTTAAGCTCAATCAACATAACCTAGTAAGAGATTTAAAAAAAACATATTACAAAGATAACTCTATAAGTGAACATTTCTAATTTGTTAATAAATACAAAACCTATTTTTTTACTTAAATAGGAAGAATCCAACTTTAGAGTTAATGACATTTATCACTTGGATCATTTTGGATGAACCAAATTCAAATGTTTGTAAAAAAAATCATACAATTTTCTAATTTTCAATAATTATACATGATTCCATTGATACCATTTTATAGTACACAAAAATGAGTCCTATAAAGTTTTTATAAGATTTAACAGTATGGTTGAGATTAACTACATGGAAAGAAACATTTCCATTTGAAGGGATCATGGGGGAGAGTTTTATAAAAATTATTTTTTGGAATAATGTACATCTAAACATAATAAGAAAACCTTTTCTTTTCTAATAAATCCTTCAAAAATGGGAAATTTGAGATTTTGAATCAAACCCTTCAAGAAATATCAAGATCCATATTGAGTGGTTTCAGACTCACATAATACATTTGGCCTAAGGAAGTAAATATTTCATGATTTATCATTAATTATGTTCTTATAACACACTTTTTCTATATCCCCCTTATGAAAATTCTTAAAATAAAATTCAAAAAGTTTCATTTATCAAATAATTCTGATGAAAATATTATATTCTAAAGAGAAATGACATCCTTTATGAAATTTTATACAAAATATGAATTAGGAATGTTTTTAGGTTCTCAAACTAAAGTAAATACAACCTAGTTATCAATAAATGTACCAAATATAATGAAAAATCATTTCTAATAAAATTTAGTGGATGTATTTATAATAATTTATTTAAAATATATTATGTTGATTATCTTAATTCTATAAAATATAATGAAATATCTTCCCCTAAAAATCCTTTTGAATTTGGATCCCCTATTTTTTACCTATAGCATTGAAGAAATCAAAACACTATACCTTGGAAGATATTATTGGTTACATACATTTTGGACTCATATAAGGATTTTTTTATTGAATTATTCAAAACATTATACTTTTATTTCATTTCTAGAACAACAAAATCCTTGGTGATTCTATTAAAAATTAAAATTGGGGTTTTTATTTTCTAAAATAGATAAAAAATTATAATATAATAATATTTGGTCTATTACTGAAACACATAAAGAAAATTTCATTTAAAAAATTAGGTTTTTGAAATAAATTATATGAAAAATATAACTTGAATTTAATTAAACAAGTACTCATAGAAAAAATATATATATTTATGAATAATTTTTTGATTATAGTTAAAACTTTTCTCCCATTTTATGGAAATAATCAATGAAAATCATGATTAAATTCACCACCCATTTAAATTTTAAACTATTTTAATTGTACATTTAATGTTATATTCTAAATGATTTCAATTCTGATAATATATTTTTAAAAAATAACACACTTTAAAAATATATAATGTCCATATTCTATTTTCAATTTAACCAAATCATAATATGGTATGAAACAATCCCCTCAGGTTTAGTCTAAATATTTAGTTAGTTTTATTTTAAAAATTGATTTCAAAATGGGAATATTATATTCGAAATAATTAAAAAAAATTATTGAACATCTTTTAATCCATTGAATATATATCGATGTTTTATTTTTAGGATCAAAAAATGAATCCCATTGTAATGAATATTAAAATCATATGATATAAGAATTTGAAATGAGTTTTATGGGTGAGTTAAAATTATTTCAAGGTTTTCAAACCTCTGAAAATGAAAATGAATATATTCATAGCTGAATGAAACAATCTAACAAAATTTTACAACTATTTGTTAAGGATCTATTAAAATATATTAGTACACCTATGAGTATTTATTATAATATAACATTAGATGAAAAGGGTAAAAATATTGATGAAATGATTTATAGGAGTATGGTTGGGAGTGCTGTTTAACTTATTATAACCTGACTCAAAATTTTGTTAAGTATTTTTCATTACGCAAATTTTTAATATTATCCTAATAATTTCATTTAAAAGATAATAAGTTGATTTTTTGATTTCTAAAGGGTAAAAAATGCCATGTTTCATACTATCCTAAAGGAACCAATTTAAATATTTGTAGTTGTTCCAATTATTATTTCGGAGGATGTTAAATTGATAAGAAACATCTAAATGGGAACCATCACCTTATTAGACATTCCATAACCTCTTAATGTAATTAAAAGAAAAATGTAGTTTCTATTTCTACAACCAAAGTAAAATATATACGCATAAAGAGTTATTGGGACCAAATTTTAATGATAAAACAAACTCTATTAGTTCTAGGGTAATATTTCCTCTTGTTACTATTAAAAATGATTTTTTTGTTTCTATAAACATATTTAAAGATCATAACTTTTACACTAAGTACATTGATATTCAGAATCACTTTTTGAGAGACCACATTAAAAAATATCACCTTAGAATATATTTTCACAGATCTCTAAATTGCCAATATCATCACAAAACATCGTACTTTAGAATGTTTTTATTTTATTATAGGTGATATAAGTATTTTAATGTCGTAATTTATATTAATTATCTATTCATATCAATGTTTTTATTTTTTGAAACCATGATTTAATTTAAAAATATTTTTCTTATTTTAAAATAAAATTAAAATTTTCAAATTTTCAAAATCAAAATTTTATGATAAGCCCTGAATATATTATAATATTTATGAATCAATATCACCCATTTTCTATATATATTTTTTTATGATAAAAGAAGGGGATATTGGTTTGATATTTTTGTGGGATAATGGATTAATGTTTAACGGTAGAAAATTTTTAAATGTGGATGATCTCTAAGAGAAGAATCATGTATCCAGAGGGAGAATTTTTATTTCATGGAATTATAATTTATAATTATTTTATCCTTTCCCTATTCTTTTACACATCTTTATTAAACTATATTATTTTACTTCAATCTAAAATGTGTGTATTTTATTATCAAAAAGGAGAGAATTATTGAAACCTTAGAGTGTTATGATAATAAAAATCATAGAATGTCTTTTTAACATTTGTTTTGAGTTGGTATTACTTATATTATTATGATATTATCCTAATGAATCAATCAGTCAATGCGAATGATTTCTCATGGAGAATTTTACCATTTTATAGTGAATATATCTGGTAGAAGTTGAATAATGGTTGGAGTTGTTGACCATGAATAGAAAAAAGGGTGTTTTGATCAGGTAAGTCACATGTATAAAACATACATGGACTCTATAGGCATGTTTATTAGTGTGGGGACTTGAATATAAAACTTTGAAACATGAGGAATGGGAAAATGGGAGTTAGAGTAGTCATGGAACAACATTTGGGTGCCTATGAAAACAATACTACAGAAAAGACTAAAGGTTTGGAGATTAGTGTGTTGAGTTCAAAAGGAATATGTTTCACGTTTTTATGGTGGTAAAGTTAGAATTTTCTGATTTCATGCACTTCAAAATTCATTATGCAATAAATTCTTGTTTTAAGGTCATTAAATAACATACTAAATATATTGTATCAACTTAAGAGTCCCCCAAATCCTATGAAGTATATAAATATAGATATTTTGTATTGGATTTTATAACCAAACCTTTAGAAACACAAATTTACTCATAATCAATATTGTATTTTATTTTTCAAGGATTATCAAAGATATATGAATTTAAAAAATAAAAAATGGGCTTCAATGACTTTAGTAATATTTATTTTCTTATCTTTCCCTTTTTTTGATGAAAATATGGCACCCAATGGATGATAGAAGGGTATTGAATTTTGTACAATCATTCATGTTGGTCCCACTATTTTTGAACATCTCCCAGTAGGATTGGTTTGTAGATACAAAAACACCCAAAAATTCAATATCTGTGATGACTCATTCACCTAATTTATAAAGGCATGTGATTGGTGGGAAACATTACCAATGATACTTAATAACTCACATTGATTGAGAGGTTGGGAGGTCAGTCTCATCACTCACTTTTGGCGTGAATTGTTTCCTACATCAAGACTATATTATAAATTTAAGATACGTTTCAGAATAATTCATTTATTAACATGTATAAAATGTGTCTCCCTTTTTTAACAATAAATTATTAGAATATATTGAATTTTGACACATCTTTTTTTTAGGTTATTCAAAATTGGGGATATTTGTATGTATATGAGGATCTCCTTTAATGGTACCCTCTTATGCACTAGATAGATATTCTCATGTAATTTATTGTTACAATTATGGTTTTGAAGCATACAATGGGGTTTAGTGGATTATATCATCATCTAGGGGAAATGGATTGTGATAATGATGGGATTAGACAAATGAATGGGATTCTTACATATCCTTGTAAAACGAATCAAAACCCATATAGTTTGGTTTCAATCAATGGGGAACATCATTACTTTTAAGGTCTTGTATTAAGGACCCAACCACTCAGTTTAACATCATGAAATAGTGACTTATATGTGAAAGGTTCCTAGGCAAATATTTTTGTGAGAATTTTTCCAAAGTATACTAGGGAACTTGGAATGGATATGGGCTCCCAGGCTTGATATGACCTTTTTAAGATTTTGGTCCATACAATGTTTGGGTTGATTTGGGGTGTTGGTTTTGGACATTTATGTGGATAAGTATGTATCCTATTTGGATAGGAATCAAATCTCACATAGTTCAGTTGTTAGTACCCACGTGTATGGAGGCCCTATGGTTTGTATCATAGGGTAGTATTTCCCTTTTAAGGGATCAACTTGGGGATTATTTCTATATAGGAATCCATACTGATTGAAGAGTTTTCAATAGGGATTATTACTAATGTGGATTCCAAGGTTTGGTTATGGTTGGGGATTACACTAAATAGGATTCCCATATGGTGATTTTATGGTAACATGGTTGGGGATGATACCAATTCGGAGGCCCATAGTTTGAGTTGGGTCTTACACTTGGAGTGAGTCTATAGTTGGGGGTCATGAAGATTTAATGATTATCTACTACCTCTAATGCCATGTGGGTAATTATTGGTGTGATAAATAAGAGGAAGCGATAGATATGGAAAACATCACCATCCTAATCCCACAGGTGGAATGTGGAAATGATATGAGGGAAGAAGAAGGAGTTGTGATGTGACCCTTCCATCCAGAATATTCAGGTTTTACTAACCATCCAGATACAACCTTAGAAAATATTGTTGTAATGAATGTAATAGGATAGGTCCTACAATAATGGCAAGGTGATTACTACAGGTGGGATTCCCTATAATTCATCATAGGGTAAGAGAGAAGGATCTCATTCCATTTCTCTCCTCTGGGAACTATAGGGCTATAAGATTATATATGAAAAGTATAAGAAATTTATTTAAACAGCATACCCAAGAATGAGAATGCACCTTGAGGACCCTACCAATCAGTTTGGCCAAGTGAGGGATTCCCCTGACTGAGGGAACCCATATCCCAATGGGAGATGTGCCTGTGTTTCACTTTTAATGGATTTTCAAGTCTGTAGGATTTGGAACATGATTCAATTTTGTACCCCTTATAGGAGGGATCTATAAGAATATAATCCCTAACATCAGTTGATTGGAATAGGGTATAAATTGAGGATCACACTTGTCATGTATTGGTTAACAAAGGTGATTTATGTAAGGCTTGTGAGGAGCTAGAAGTGCGTTGTGTATGGATTAGGCTTATGTGAGATAAAGATGCTTTGGTCAATAGAAATCCTAGGAAAAAAACATGGGTGAGGACATATCCTACACACTATGGGTCTCCTTAAGTGTCCTTGGAAGGGTATCTTGTAGGTATTAGGTCAAAGAATAGACCCTTGTATAAGTGCCTATACACTATGGGTAATGGGTCCTCATTATGTGTCTTATGTTTTAGAGCCATATTTGAAAAAAATCATACTTATCCCCCCAAATAATCCTATATCTCATGTTTTAGATAGCTACTAGAGATATTTTTGAGGTCTTGAGGGAAGGGGATGTGTGACTAGAGCTTGGGGATTCATATGGGTTTCCAATTGTGTAAATCAGAAGCCCTAGGTTTCTATTTATAAGAAATAGGGAAACCTATTCGAATACTTTACCCCACCCAGGTCCATGGTGTATCTTCTCGATGCATGTTCCTCACACATGGGTGACCTATTCATCAATACCATGGGGGTGGGGTTTGGTATGCATAAGTATTCTATTACATAGGGTTGGTGTGTGAATGTGCCTCATGTGGGCTGGTTTCACACTATTGACTTTGTAGGCAGGGCCACCACAGACCTCTTCGAATAGAGGCTATGTGTTTATAGGACCACCTAGGAAAACCACCTATAAAGAACCTCTTCTTTATACCATGGTGTCTATGACCCCATACCCCTATTCAAGATAAGTGTAGGGTTTCAGACTGAACCTTTCGAGCAACCCCCTTCGCTACCATAACAAAACACTGCAAAAAATGAAGAGTCTCACTGTGAAAATTTTGTTCATGATCGATGATGTTTTGGGTTATGACACATTAAAATCCAATAATCTCCTTTAATCGACATAAATAAGAATTTATACTCAAAAAAAACATCTGGTTTCTAAGTGAGGTTCGCGCGCTAAATTCTATGGATAAGTGCATTGAAAAATTTCACGGTTTCAAAAAAATTCCCTTAGAATTGGATTCATGAAGAATATAAATAATCAAGACCTATAGTTACTTAAGGGAACATTGACATATTATAACATAATGTGGTCATATTTGGAGCTATCACAACAATTGGTGGGTGGTATGAATTTTTTATTAGCCATGGATCCTAAAGAGCATAGTTGGAATCTTTTAGGGTTATATGGACAACCCTACAAAAATTGTGTCTTTTTTATCATCACCCTAACATATAAATAAATCTAATAAAAAAAAGACACAATGTATGAGACTAGGATTTTTATTAAGGCCTCCCTTTTTGGGTTTTGATTCTAATAAGTTTTGTGCCTTTTAACTTTGCATTCCCCAATTCTTTCTTAAACCATATAGAGCATAGGTATATCGAGTTGAGACTCAAATTTTACCCAAGGCTCCCTTTGTGAGATTTCAACATGGAGAGTACTATGTTGGTTTTTTATGAAAATTTAAATTCATGATAGGAGGACTAAAAAATCCTATGTTTTAAGTAAAATAGATTAGACCATGATTTTTTGGGATGATGACACAAATAAGGATTTTAAGACCAGAATGATTATTTATTCTTCAAATACTGCAAGGGAAATTTTGTGTCACTAATTTGCAATATATGAATATGAAACACGATATGAGTCATGTATCTGAGAAACAATAATGCAACAATATTGAAAGGTTGTTTCTAGCATGATGTTTAGGGATTGTGGGAATAAAGGAGGTATATACAGAGTATAATGGACCACTAGTTATTAACCTATTTTGTGGAAGTCTTTATGCGTACCTAATAGGGGTGTGTTATATCATTGTAAAATAATGAAATCCTTTTGCTGATATGCCCTTAAATTTGGTGGGTGACATATGAATATAAAAATATGGAATGTTTCAATAAAGTTGAGAAAATTAGTTCTTATGGATTCCAAAATTTTATTGCGGAGTTCTGAGGGATGTTTATGGAGATTCGGATTTATCTAAACCATGATGGGTGGTTTTTCCAAGGAAGGATCTATAAGAATGAAGGGAACAACTATACTAAAATTTTCCATGAATGTGAAACCAATCTTATATTATTTTTCTATGTGTGAAAGAGGTTGAATTTTATAAACTGACCAATGTTAGGGGGAAGGCATCTTTCTGAGAAAGCATGAAGTATCATGTAGTTTAATGTCATGAGACCAGGACACAGGCCATGGAATTTATCTTCTTTTGGTGAGGAAGCTGTTATAACGATTAATTTATTCTAAGTAGTACATTATGTTATTCTATTAAGTGTTATGAAACAAGGATAATTGGTTATATAATTTTTTATATGTATCTCCGACTAAATGATTGACAATTATCCATTTTTTGGTAACCTATATGGGAAAAATCCAATATTTTCAGGTATAAAGTTCAAAGGTTTAAACTATACACTAAGTATTTATGAATTCAAAGAGTTTTACGGTAGAAAAGGCTTATGGAGATAAGGAGGTCAATCTTGAGGATGAAACAACCACAAGTTGATGAACATATTTTGTGGGTGACTTTATGGAAATCCTACTAAAAAGTGTTAATATATATTCAAATAGTGTAGTTTTATGGATAAAATTTCCTTTATTTGGTTGAATTATGGAAATACATTAAGGGTGTGTTACTACATAGTCAGGAAAATTAGTTATCAAGAATTTTGACATTCTGTAACTATTAGGTGAAATAATTTTATGGAGATTATAATTTCTCAAGATATAGAGTCTGATTTTTTACAAGAACAATTTTTAAATATAGAAGGAACATTTGAAGTCATAATTTCCCAAGAACAATGGAATAGGTTTCCTTTTTTGGTCTAAACCAAACATGGGAAATATGGGGTTCATAGTTCTAGGTCATATAACTATGACCATAGTATTTTTGAAAATATAGGTAATATATGGCCTACCACACCATAGCCATTCTGACATACTTTAAAAACAAGGGAGGAAATTATAAACCATGATATCAAGGGTTCTTGGATAAGAAAAAATGTTATGGGAAATGTATGTGGGGGATGAATTCTGATTAAATAATAATTGAGGGTCCCAAAATAATGTCTTCAATGCTTACAAAGATATAAAATTATTCTCTTAAGGGTGATGTTTCCACTACACGACAAACACATTTTGTGGGTGACTTTATAAAAATACAAATAGGTAATGTTAATTCATATTTAAATAGTGTAGTACTCTAGATTATTGGACTAATTGGTGTGATACTCATGTGAATCCATATATGGTGTGTTACTGTATTGTTTGGAAAAGGTGTCCTCAGGTATCAAACACTCTATCACTAGTATATAGAGGATGATTATAAAGATCATAATGTGTCCATGATTAGAAGTATGATGTGGGGAAGGAATATTCCTGATCATAAAGGAATAATTTAGAACGATATTGGCTATAGAGTGTAGTGTAACTTGGATCGATCTGAATCATATGTAGGAGAAGGAAATCCTGATTTACTTGGTGGATCCCCTAATAAAGTGACCTGAATTATGATATCACGCATAGATCTTTGTTTATAGGAGAGGAGGTGTTTATCCTTACACAATGAATGGGACTGTGAAATAAGATCTAGGTTTCACTATTTATCTCATTTGTATGAGAATCAAGCTACACATTGTTATTAGGGAACCACGACGTTTAAATTCACATAGTGAGGACTTTAGCCATGTAATTTAATGTCATTCGGTTTGGAAGAAGGTGAACTGACATGAACAATGAATATTATAGTAGGACCAGGGTACATGAACCAAGTGTCACAACATATCTTTCTATAGAAATAATCCAGACACATGTAGTTCTATATATTATTCTCCATACAAATTGAATTCATATGTTGAGAAAAGGGGGCTTTTAATACAAGCTCACACAAGGGGTGAGACACCATATTGAAATATCATATATATATCCAAATAATAAATAAGAGAGTGGTGGAATGTTATATATTTCATATGGTTTTGGATGAAGGATTTAGTGTCACTATGTATCTATTTGGAACAAGAATGAATAAATACATTGTTTTTAAAGAACCCAAGTAGTATAAAGTCATGCAGTGAAGACATTTAGTTCACCTTTTCAGTCTTATAGAGAATACCATGATAAACTGGATGAAAATTAAAATTACATACTTATTCAGGGAATTATTTTACCAAAAATAATAAGACCACATTATCTATGCTTAGTTAGAGAAACATGGAGTGGGAAATATTTCTTCCTCCTCACCAAGGAAACACACATAATGGGTAGTTAAATTTATATTTTGTGGTGGCTAGAATAGGGTGTGATATAATATAATTTCTATAAATTTAATTAGAATGAGAATCATGAAATAATTAGTTATATAATCCTATAAAGTTTAACATCATGCAGTGAGGATAAAGATGAACCAACATGAATGGGGGGAATGTTTTTCCTGGGACTAATAATGGAAATATATGAAACAATACATATCTTACGACGGTAGGAATCAAACTACACATAGTTCTTGAAAGGATCCCTATCCAGGTCTAAATTGTACAAAGGGAGTGAGTAAATCTTTTTTCATGGATGGAACAGAGATTGGAGATTTATATAACACTAATTATCTCATTTAAATGAGAATCAATCCACACATATTTCTCTAGAAGATCAGGCCTTATATTATCATGTGATGGGGATGTTTACCATGTAGTTTAACACCATGCAGTATGGAAGTGGGTCAACTAATGTGGAGGGAATTAGTCATGTGGTTTGGCCTATAATTAGAGGTCCAAGCATCGCTATGCATTTTATTGGTGCAACAATCAAGATCCACGTAGTTTCTAAAAATAGTTACCACATAAATCAAGTTTTGATTCATGGAAAGGGGACTTTGTTTTCCAGAATGATTTCTCAGACCATGAAAGGATGTATGGGTGTTACTAAGGATCAATTTGAGATTAGAATCAAGCTGTAAATGGTTCTGGAATGAAAGTGTAGTAAGAGATCAACACTAATAATTCTATTCCACTCAAGCATTGAACAAAATGCTGTACAGTTTTACATCGTCCATTAAGGACATGAACCTCATAGTTTTACGACATTAAATGATGATTTTTTTTGTAAAATTTAATGTACTATGACTTGGGAAATTTTTCATGATTTTTAAGGAAAAACAATAATGATCAGCTATACAATTTAACAACATGTAGATGAGATGTCTACCATATTGTTTGACATCATATAGTAAGGATGACATGCCAGATATTTTATTGTCACACATATTGGAATAAATAATTCTATTTAGTTTATTGTCATGCCCCTAGGATAATTATTGATGGAACAGATGAAATATTTCTTCAATAACCATGCATTGGTTAGAGTCGTAGTAATATCTCCATCGATTTAGATTAGGAAATAATATCTATCAGAGTGTACCTTATACATTTAGTAAGGTCCTTACCACTTTAGTTCAAGCATTGTAGGATTATTTCTTGGTATCATTACAGTCTTAATGACCAATACTATTTCTCCTTTTAGCAATTACTTTATGTATACCTTCTTGTTTATATTTTTGGGTATTTTATGTTGATAGACTTACAAGTGAAGCAAAGTGCATAATTTTTTTCCTAAATTAGCTCCAATTCATCCATTTATTTCGTGGATTTTTCATCTATAAATATCTGGTCAGTGATAGAAATATGGTATGATGGAAATTAGACCTCGACAGATTGATCTTCTTGTAACCCATATAAGAGAAAATATGGGGTCACCAAGGTAGTAGTATTTGTTGTAGTCTGGTAAACCCATAACGCTTGAAAGAGATTTTCAAGCCAAGGATTTTTATCTTTATCCCCCATCTTCTAGAGTATGTTTGATAGGGTCTTTTTGAGGGTCTCTATCTATCCATTAGGAACTTCCTGATAGTGGGATGAATGGTTAGATTTGATATTGTACCCTTGATACAATTTTTACACCTCAGAAGAATATAAATTTGTGTCATTGTATTCCAGTATTTTATAAGGGAAACCGAATTTAATAATGGGGTTTCCCTTAATGATGATGATGATTCTTTTGGCTCTGACTATTTGGAGGAGAATTTCTTCAGCCCATTTGGAGAAGAAGTTTGTAGTAGTAAAGATGTATTTTAACTTATTAGCCATAGCTAGATGGTATGGTCCCAAAACATCCACATCCCATATGGAAAATCACTAAGAGTATTTATGTATATGTATAAACAATGGGGGTTGATGGATGAATTTGGGTTTCACATGGTAGGAATGACAATTCTTGGTGAATTTTGTGCAATTTTGGTTGATAGTGGGCCAGTAGTTCCTTAACCATCAGATTTTTTGACAAATCATGAACCTTAACCAGGGGCACCATAGTCTCATGAGTATACATATTTGATGATATCTGTGTCTATTCTTCATCAATACATCTAACAAGGACTCCATAAAATCCACATTTATAGATGAATTTCAAATTATTTGGGCTATCATAATTAATGTTGTTGGTTTCTCATCACCAGATATTCTCCTTCCCAGCTATGTCCAATGGGAGTACTCCATTATAGAGGTAATATAGGATAGTCATCATCTAACTAGTGGTATAATCATATGGTTTGTGGACAGAGATGATTTCATTGATATCTTTGGTTTTGACATGAGAATAAAAAGAGACCATTCAACAATTCCTGATGTTGAGGACCATTTCGACCTTGTTCATATCTTCTAAAGATATAACAACATTTGACTACACATCTACTTGGGAATTCTTTGATTGAAGGACACAATTCAACATAATATCTAAGGGGAACTATTCCATCTACCCTAAAACATAATCAAACAGGGGAATCATTTATTCTTTTTGATACATTAATCCACATAGATATGTTTTACTACTAACCCAAGATCGTATTTCAATTATAAATGGTCCACTGATATTTGGAAATCCAGTTCCAGGCCTACACTGATGGAATGATACTATGATTTCTTATTTATAAAAACATCATACAATAAATAGGGGTAATGATGGAATATCTTTTATGGGGAAATAAAAACAATACCAGAACTATTTTTTGAGCTTCAGGTCTTCCATTCACATCCCTATTGGGCTCCTGGATGCACCGTCAAAATAAAATTCTCACATTTGAAGGATTCCTTGAATATAGATTATTCAAAAAATTCAGAATTTAACTGTGTTTTTTCAATATATGGGTGTTCTATATGAAAATATTCCATGTCCAAGAGTTTCCCCACTTTTTGGGAACAAACCGTATATCAAATTGATTTAGTACAACCTCCCACCACTCTAAATGTCCCATAAACATAGGATAAATGGGGATATGTTTTAGTGGGTTATTATTATAGACCTGACTGACCTTATTATTTTTCAAGTGGTGCCTCATTTTATGAACCATATTGATTAATTCAAGGAATCTCTTCTCAATATCTGAATAATGAGTGTTGGTATAGGGCAAGGTTTGACATAGATAAGAAAGACTAATTTTATTTCCTGTAACATTCTTTTACATGAGGAAAGAACCTAATGATCACTTGAGGGCTGTCAGATATGAAATAAAAATATTTCAATCAATAGGTGTAATTGGAATTTGAAGTACCAAGAGGTATTTAGTGAGGCCATTGAATGATTCCTGATAGTCATCAGTTCATCGATATGTGAAATAATTCTTCTTCAGTTTTTGTGAAAGTAAAACACCTTCCTTTTAGGTTTTCTATAAAGTTCCTGATGTAGGCCAATTTTCCTTGAAGTCCTCTCAACTCTTTATATTTCAAGGAGGAGACAAGATAAGTTCATCCTTTGTCTACTCAGGATCGACTTCGATGCCGTGATGGAATATGACAAAGCCGATAAATTACCCCAATATTACATCAAAATCACTTTTTAAGGGGTTCATATTTATGCTATGTTCTATTAGATTGTGGAATATGGTCTGAAGATTATCCGAATGGTCATAAAAATCTTAGGACATAACAAATATATCATTAACACTAAATTAAAAAAACATCCCTAGGAATTGTTTGAAGATGTAATGCATGGATCGTTTGTATGTGTTACCACTATTCATCAAGATGACACACATTACCTGATATAAAAATACTCCCTAAGTGGAGGTGAAGGCAGTGTATTATTTATATTCTCAGGCCATATGAATTTTTTTCAACCTTGAATAGACATTTATGAAAGAAAGGTCATGATAGCTAGGTATTTCAACACTCATTGGTTTTGTGATTGGAATCGGTAAGTCATCTTTCAAAAGATATTGGTTTGGATATCTAAAGTCAATGTAGACCCTAAATTTCCCTTTCTTTTATTTCATGGGAAAATAACAACCATCCAATTTGGATACTGAAATTCCCAGATTAATTTATACATGATGAGATTTTCTACTTCTACCTCAATTTTTGACGTATGAGTTGGTTGTCTCATTTTGGATGCCTACTTATGTCCCCAGTGGTCTTCTTGAAAACCCTAGTGATGGGTGGAACCATTCATATTAAAGACTATATTTATGTATTTTTTGGTGAAAACATCTTGATGTTGCTCCAGGAAAGAGGTATATATATCCTGTCCTTCAAAAGTCATGGATGTATTGGTCATTGTGGTCTTTGATCATTATTTGTTCATAGATATAATTTTTATATTTTAATCAATAATGGTAGATAAACCATCATTTAATGTTTTAGTGGTATCACAAATATCTCCCTCCACATCATATTACATATTATTTAACTAGTCGTCCTCTACCTAGAATGTAGATTATGAAGAACATTTCTCAGAACTCTGGTAGGAGGCAATGTTTCGACATTCAGATAGTGAAAAAACTACTCCTAACTTGAATGATAACACATGGACCTTTTGAAGCTCATAAGGGGAGATGGGGGACGGATAATTTTCATCTTTATTTTCACCTCATTATATAAAAAATTCTTTGATCCCATCTAAATTAAATTGTATTTATTGATACTCTATCGATGGAATGAAGAAATTATTATCTAGGATATAATTATTGCTCAGAGCATGGAAAACATCTCCTATGTTATTGGGCTTATTTTTTATGACTATTATCACGGGAGTCACCAAATGTGTGATTGAATTCAGACCCAAATATTTAGTTTTAATTATGGGAAGCATGCACTCTACACTTATATGCTTGCAAGGATTATCTTATATCATATCCAAAATATTTAAAGCATTTATTTGAGTGAAATGTTCATACATGGAAAATTTACCTTCACTTTGTTATAATCCTACATCAATGTACTACAATTCATAATATTTTAATGGGGATTTCACCCCATTAAATATCCAAAATTTTCAATTGATATAATATTTTAGGCATTTGTGGTACGATAAGGGAATGATGTTGTAACCAGGGCCATCCCATTAGAACATTAAAGTTCATATCCTACCATGAAACCATGAATTATAATTGGGACATGAGATCTATGATCCGAGTTCTGAGTTCGATTTCTCTAAGTGTAATTTTCTAATTTTTTGTCACAACCTTATAACTTTAGAGTGGATATGGACATGTGAGAATCATTGAAACCCAATTGATGATGTTCGTAGACCGGAATTAGGTTTACTCTATATTTTTTGTTAATAAAGGCTCATCAGATATCAATGTCATTTACCCTATCATATATATATAAGGGTCTGACATGTCCATATATGATGGAATCCTCATCCTTGTCTGTGAAAGAGATGATTGAATGGAATTCTTCTATATCATTCTATATAAAACAAAATTAGGTAGTAGAATGTTCGATTTTAAATTATTAAGGTCCTGAAAAGGCCTTTTAGAGTACTTTGCACAAGAAATTTGATTGAATTAGAGCATCTTGGATTGAGAACATTGTTGAAATTAGAAAAGATTACATCAAAATATCATACATCCGATGAAAATGTATGTGTTTCGAATCATAGGGAGACTCTTTCACAAGTGTTTTAGGAACATAATTACTTGATGTAGATGGATCAACCCATGGACCATGAACATGAAGTGCTTCTACTCTTAGTCGATTAGGTGGACTAGGCCTTCCTGCATGCCGAGATTGATTAGGCACGAAAATATCCCATATATGATCTTCTAGGAAAATATTTTCTGTGAAGACCCTAAAATGAGTGGAAGATATTTTTTGTTCATGTTGTTCTCATTGGAGGGAAATCCCAAAAGTTTTACCCTCCTAGACATTTTTGATAAGGGATACTATTAAATAATTATCTCCGAGTATGAGTACGTCTTCCCCAATATCCTCAAATCTAATGTCATATTCCTCTATTTCCCCAATAGAATGTTACGATTTTGGGTTCATAGTTTCACTCATCATCCTATAAAGTGTCTATTATGTGAATAAAATTAAGCTAACTAAAGATGAACACCTCATCTAATTAGGATTCCATCTAGTGGGACAACTCTTTTTGTACTATTTGGAGGGGTGGTGCTCATACTTATGAGACTGTAGGCATGAAGTCTACTAATGTTAAAGAAAACTCCAGCCTTAGAACATGTTCATCTTGCTGAATTTTCATATTTCTCATATATCCTTGTTATTTCTTGGAATACATGTTCTTGGAGTATTTAGTTATCGGGGAAGTCGATTGTGATATATTTGAAGCATCTGAGGGCATAGTAAGCTGAATTGAATATTCATAGAGTATTGAATGAGTCTTATTGGTTTTCTTTTTGACCATAAATTCACATTAGATTGACATACCCTTTCACTCCTTCATTTCATTCCTATCCTAAAAATTATTTGCTAAAAAAAATGCCACATGATTAGGTGTCCATATCATCACTTACATGAAGTCCACCATCATTTATAGGATGTATTTGAAAACAAAAATCTCTTGTATTTTGTTTGACATAGCTCAATGTAAGAGGCAATAGGTTGGGAGATATTCATCACAAAATTTTCTAGGATTCGTTGGTTTTTCAAGCATGATCAATTTTCGATCCAATGTCGAGATGAAGTAGACAAAGATATAGTCACTTACAAACGAATATAATTTTTTTATCTACTCAAATTATTTTCATCTCTACTCAATTTTATCTTCTTAATGTAGTGGGAACTATTGTTGATGGTCAATAGGTGGAACCACACAATATGGTGCTGGATTAGATGTGGCAGTGGGTGTAGAGGCCTTCTTAAGTGAAATAGTGTTGTCCTCTACATTCCTCATTCTCTTACACTGAGTTGTTGAAATTATCCATGACTTATCCTTGGTCTGTGTTATGGAGTCATCCACTCATTGAGAAATCATAGCAAGGTCCCGAAACCCTCCTATGTATTTAATAGGGAATGTTTTTGTTCAAAACTCATAATTATGATTTTCTATTAAGATAGAAAATAAGCCTTCTTGAGGAAGCTTTTGGTTTAAGAAGTATTTCAACACTTTTCCCTGATCAATGAAATATGAGACCCTATCATTATCCTACTATTTGTAGTTTTAGAGTATTAAAACTATTGTC
The DNA here is from genome assembly GCA_963277665.1 of Viscum album. Lineage (NCBI taxonomy): Eukaryota > Viridiplantae > Streptophyta > Magnoliopsida > Santalales > Viscaceae > Viscum > Viscum album. The sequence goes on along the minus strand of OY728147.1, from coordinate 2,016,127,364 downwards.
TTCTATATTGTTGATAATAATTGGAAGATAAAATTATGAAGGAGATTATCCCACCATATAATTGACTGGTCCAGTTAGCTAGTGTACCACACAATGGCTGGTCCCTGTAGTGATTTCAGGAAACACCTGAGTTTCACTAACTCGTATTATTCATGGGTCCCAATAATGGGATCACTGTGGGAGACATAATGTTTCAAGTTCCTCTCCATGTCCTTAGAGCCATTTGAAATTGGTATTATTAGAATCTTGATTTTTTGGAGTGGATGATTTGGATAAACACGTTCAATGTAAGGATTATTATCTAGTTCCACTGGTGCATGCCAATCATCCATGGATTTTAAATGACCGTTTAGAGAATCAATTTTTTCAAGAGCACATGAGGAATGTCTGGATATCTAGGATCTTGAATTGGGTAAGAGCTGATAGGCCCATCTATGATGGAATTACTACACCCTCTATAAGGACTCTTCCTCTAATTTTCTAGTTCTAAAAGTTCCCTTGGAAGGATGGTATTTTTATGTGAATCCCTAAATAGTTCAGTCCTGAATGTCCCTAATGAGCGTATCAAATCATGGGATGAGACAAATTGGGAAGATTAATTTTGTGGTGTTTCCCCTAATCAGGGGATAATTGAAATCCATTGAGTATGGGTTTATTAAGTTAAAAAATCCTCCATCCCTAATGGATGGTGGTTTTCTCATTCAATGTTCTCAACTCTTTGGGATTGATTTGCTGACCTTGAATATTATGTTAAATAAGTCCTCTAGCCATATGGGCTAGGGTTGCTTCTGAATTATTGTCCCTACTACCAATGATCCATCCCTTCTAACATTATGGAGTTTTATTCAAACATGGAACAGGTTTATAATATGGGTTTCACTTGAACCACATTCCTCTGAAGACATTTACACTGCCTATGGAATTTTTACTATATGATGACTGAATTCCCTTAATTAGGAGGACTTCTAGATATTTTAATATTTCTAACACAAAATTATTTCAATAGAATGATCTCTTCTAGCCTAAACCTGGTGAGAATTAGTTGAGGCTTATTTTTGTTGATAATATCTCATGTTGGGAAAAAAAGTACATTAATTGAGGCGATCCTAAAGCATTGACATTGCATGATACCACCACTGAAGTGATTTGACGGTTGGAGAGCATAGTGAAATGTAACACTCAGTGTTCTTCCAATCCTCTGATATGAACCCAAGATGGGGTATCTTTGATTAGTTTATTTAATTATTTTAACACACCGTGGTAGGCATATTGAATGGATCCTTACTGCTTCCCCAATTTTGGATGTCATATAGCTAGTAGATCTTCCAAATTAATTTTTCCTTGAATCCCTTCTACTACCTTGACACGAATTCAATAATCCTTATAGGATAATAATTTATCTCATTAGTGATGATGGGTATTCATTATATTGAAGTGGATTTCGTGAAAACAATATTTCAACAATTATTTTTTAATTATGTAATGATGGGTAGATAAAGGACATAACATAACTAGTATATAATATTAATCTAGCTGTTTACTTATGTTTATAATGTCTTATTCATAATTTTCTAGAGGTTCCATGACCTTGTCTGACAAAATTGGACATTTCCCACCACTTTATCATAAAAATGAGGCTATTAGGGGCTTCCTTTGTCATAGTGGAAGGTAGAGAATCCAAGGTTTGTTTAGAGAATGACCGTAACCATGGGATATCATTCAAATGAGAATGGATTTAACTTGTCATTGACGAGAAATTAGACATTAATGGACTTATTTTCCCATGTTTCTCATTGAATGAGGGATGTATCATCATTAAATCTCCATCGGGAATACACTTTTATGATATGAAATACTACTAAAGGGAGAACATTCACAGTGAATTCTATCATAAGGAGGACTATAATCAATGATTATAGTAAGGGGAAAGAACCTATTTCAATTTGATCTTTTGGCCACATGGAGGGCTACCATAACTCTCATCAGAAGATGGTATCTCAAGACTAGTTAGATTGTGAACATGAAGCAAGATTTCATGGTGATGTGTCTTAGGAGGACCTTTTGAATTAGAATTAGTGGTCCCATAATTTGTACAAAGGAGAGTAAGATCTTGAGCTAACATAGATATGAATCTAAGGATTTTATGAACTCCAATATTAGGTAGAGAAGGATCTTATATTCGATCTTTATTTTCCAGTCATCTCTGGTAAAATTAATTTCGGGTTCCTTCTTGGGATTGACTAGGGTCACTTGCTAGGGTAAGTGATTTTCAAGTATGGAATCATGTTTGATTAGCCCTCATGAAACTCTCAAAATTTTCCCACATGATTCTGGAACTTCTTAGGGATTTGTGCCAGCCTTGTAACTCTGAATGTCTTGAAGGCCTTATTTTTTATTTTATTATATACAATTCCCCATTTAAGGGTTGAAAGGGAACCCGTACATGACCCGTAGGCTCAAAGAACAAGGCCCGACATGACTCGTAATACATGACCCGAAGTCCCAGAGCCATACCATGTCCATTACATGACCTTTAGGCCCAACCCACTAGAATTTACCCTCCCCATATTCTATATCTTTGATCACATTTAGCTCCCCACTTGCATTGCCGATCGACTAACATTACCCCATACAAAGCTGCACAGTGCCTGGTCCCAATGGTGGTTTCCATAACCTCTCATTCTTCCAATCTGGTTTGCTCTGCTTTTGGTTATCGCTATCGTTGCTCTGATCCTCTTCTGGGGAATGCTATGTGTGAACTGGACTACTTCATGGTCTAGAAGGGTCTAAAGGCCCTGTGTTCTGAAAGCCTTTGATGGTCTGAAGGTCCTTGAGACCATTAGGCCCAAACCGATGGCTAGAAGGCCCAAATCAGGTGAATAATTTAGACTGCTACAGTACCGAATATTACTTGCTATAGTACATGCATAGTACATGCTACAGTACTTCTATAGTATTACTACAATACTGCTATGGTACCCCAAAAATTTGCCTCCACCCGGTTTTGAACCTGGGTCTCTTGGATGCCAAACAGGAGCCCTTACCACTCAGGTATGATATTGTTGTCTTGTGAGTACCTTATAGTGGCCATTGGAATAGGCTGATTAACTCCTATTGGAATTTTTGTATGTGCCTGATCCAGTTGGTTGTATATCATTGAAGAATTTTTCCCATGACCCTCATAATTATGAGTAGAGGTATGTATCTGGTCTAGGGTGACATGATGATGAGACACCCCATTTATGGGGATAGAGTTGTACGTCCATCCCTCAATCATTACAGTTGTCTCATTTATGATGTCTTGGAAGGTATGTTGGATATATTCATGAATTATCATCTTCTCTTTCAACATTTTCAGGATATTATGGATACATCAACAAATAAAATGGGATATATTCCCATTCTGTGTTTAGAGCAGGGGTATGTGGATGATCATGTCCTCCAATTCATGCTAGTGGATACTGACAGTAATCAGGTTTGGAGGAATCGACATGGGTCTTCCACTAATCATTTCTAAGAGTTTCTAATTGATCTCTCTAGCTACTTATAGACAAGGATTCATAATGGATTGATATGTTTTGGTGGGTTTCCATGAATTCCCTCAGTTTTTAAACATATTTCAATGGTGAATCTCTATGGGAAATGAAAATTGAGGCTTCTTGAAGTCGATATTAAGGTGGGAGGGTGCATCTCTTTACTACAGGTTTTCCACTAAATTTTAATTGTGGAATTCATTCGATATTGTTAGATGAAGCTACTAGAATGAATGATTGGTTGATGCAGGTGTGCTCTTCTCGTCACCATGTATCGATATATCGGAATTGTGGGCTCCCTGGGATGCTGCCAGATGAGTTTGCTGACCAGCAGAATTAGTACGCGTAGGTGTATGTTGTCACTCATAGTTTACCCCCCAATTTTGTTAGTGTGATTCTCTTGAGGAGACATATATGAGGCCCTATTACTTGTTGGATGGAGTCTATATAACACCCAGAGATTTTATGAGAAATATTATTTTTAATTACTTTGTTGTCTTGTGTTGTATGCTACACCAAGATTATCTTGTACTATACACAACACCGTATTAGCTTGCAGTATACGCAACACTATTCTTGGCTCGTATTACCCAAAATTTCAAGTTCATTTTGTGGAAATCATTCTACGCAACATTGAGTATAGATTTTGTTTAAGGTATAAATTAAATATGTTTTGATTATGTAATACACAACACCAGACAGAGCTTTCACTACACGCAGCCCTGACTTGGCTTGCATTACTCTCAATCAAGACCTTCTTCAATAGCGTGTGTAGTACGCAATACCGAGTTTCACTAACCGAGATATTATTATAATATTATTATGAACTTGTAGTTATGAATTGTAATACCCACTTTTTGGAATTTTATACATTTTATCTTTCAAAATGGACTTCATTTTTCGATTCGGAAGATAAAAATTATCCTAGGCAGAATTTTTGGTATTTTTCTGAAAACTTTCAATTTTTGATGAATAGTGAAAACACTGGGTTTCTATTAAAAAACCGACTTTTTATTTAAATAATTATTTATTTTATTTAAATTTATTTTAGGTCAAAATTTATACATAATACCTATATAAGTTCAATTTAATTTATTGTAGTCATTTTATATTAATTATATATATATATAACTTTTATTGAACTTTTTACCGTCTTTTACCCACCTCTTAGGAGCGTTTGAAAATTTACATAAAATGTAATTTTACCGCTACAGTGAGTGGAATTTCAAAAATCCGTGAGACACAGTTAATATCGAGGAGTAAAATTTGGTTTAATAAGATAAAAATAATTTTTGTTGAATAGTAACTTTTTACTTTTATTTAACACGGTTAAAAGTAAATAGTGTAATTAAGGGTAAAAATGATATTATTATTACCCTAACACAAGTCATAATTATATTGAATAAGTGTAGTTTGACCAAAAGAAACCTTAGGGATAAAATATTACCATTTAGCTCCACTTGGATTAGATTAGGACATTTATTATTAATTTATTTAAAGAAGACTTAAAATAGATAAAATCTAAGATTAATAACTAAAACATCTGTAATATAGGGTTATACATATGATAAATTCTAATTTAAATATTCATTAGAAAGATAAAAATATTTCCAACATAATGGTATTTTATTTATAATTTTTAGACATTATATAATTATATTTATTTATGACACAATGATGATGCAGTAATTACCTTATTAATGAAATATTAACATAATTGATGTTATAAATAACCAAAGAAATGTAATTTTATACTTTTAATGAATTAAACTAATTTTATAGATTAATATGACATGTTATAATTGATTTAATTAACTATTTTAGAACTAAAAATGCTGTTATGAGTTTCACAAAAATCAAGTACCAAATAGTGGCAAAATTGACATAAAATAGTTTTAAAACAAATATTATATTCTTAATTGTTATTTTATTCCTAAAAATATAACTTTTAGCCAAATGACTTAGATAAAGATATATATATATTAATAATTAACCACTTGGTGTTTTTTTGGCTTGTTATAGTAAGTTTATTAACCATATAGTGTAAGAAAACAGAAAGACACGGTAAAAGTTAATTTATTTAACTCATAGTTAAATCTAAATGATAAGGATAAAATTGTAACCTAAACTTGTCTAAAACTTATTGGTTTAGAGGATTTCAATCCATACCCACCTTAGCTTCTAAATAAATTAATTTGGATATATTAAAAACCAAATATGACTTTATTATAAAATAATATTTTAAGTTTTCTTAAGGTGCCCCTCTCCTCCCTTATAAAAAGGGCACCCCTTACCTCTTCTCTTCACACCCTTTTGAGCCTTGAAACTCGTCCATACCCTACCCATTTACCTTATCATATTCACTATAAACATTATAGAGGTTCTGGTCTCCTCTAAAGTCCAACCCTAGTGCTTAAGAGGAGGTTAAGAAGAGGCACATTAAGGAAGAAGTAATATCCTTTATCGATTCTTTCCAATTTATTTCATATTCTACATATTCTTCTTTATTTCTTTCATCATAAATTAATAGCATATGTATCACTCATATACTGATATTTTATTATAAATATGAAACAACCAAATTTCATCTTTTATCCATCCTACGGAAAATGAAATCACTGTGCGTGCGTACATACGGAATACCGTCTCCACGCCATGGCGTAATCTTTTTTCCACTACCACCTTACTTGGATGGGTATAATGGTGTAAATAAATAACTAAATATGATTATTGTAAAGTTATATTGATTTTTAAATATTATAGAAACACTTAAATACAATTCTACGATCATGGGAATGATATCATCGCTCATGCGTACGTTCGGACTACCATCTCCCCGAACGCGATGAGATTCATTTTCAATGATTAACCATTAAAGTATGATTATAAAGTATATATAATAAATAATAATGAAATATATTACATAATAATTATACTGGATTTATGTACATAAATGTTTCATTTACTTAATTCCATTTAATTCAATAAGGAAACAAAAACAGCATTCATGCGTACGCACGACCTACCATCTCCATGAATGGTGTATTTCATTCCATTTATCAATATATCATATATATTTATATACTGAATATATATTATATATAAATCATGTTTTACATTCTAGAATAATGTAAATCAGGTTATAAGTAATAATATCAAGAACAACATGTCGAAACACGTACGATAAATGAAACGATTTTACCAAAAATACTGCTTTAACATGGAATTTACAAAAGAACAGGTAATATAAAGTCATATGTGAACCATATATGATATCATAAAAATGAATATGATTCTGTAATAAGTCAATGACTTTATTTAAATCATTATAAAGGAGGTTTTGATATGTACGAATCATATCAGACCTAAGGTAAGGGATAATTATTCCAATCTAATTCTTATCCGATATTGTTTACTCGTACGTATTTACTGGGGTTATGTTTATCATCCATGACCATGTTTTCTAAAAATGTTTTCATAAAATGTTTACTACTCTTACTTATATGTTAAAATTTATTTTTACCCTTTGTTTACTTTTACCACATTGTATGGAAAGAATCTTTCCTATGTTTAGCAAATAAGGTACTTTTGACTTTTCCAGCAAAAGTATGAGAAGAATGTTTTTTTTAAATTATACGGCACAAACTAATTTTTACGATTTCATGATGCCTAATTTTCATAAAGCTTAGTTTACAAGATTTCATGATTATTTTCAACAAAATTCCATTTATTTTAAAATTACATGGCATTTTGTGAAAAGAAAATGATTTTGAAATAAAATGATATTTTCCTCAAGAATCCATTTCAAGTGTTTTGTCAAAACTATTTTCCATCTAAGACGATATTATGATTATGTTTCAAGTTTAATGTATCTATTATTTACATGGTTTGATTTTTCTTATGATAAAATGATATCCATTTTGTTTTGTATGGTTTTGTTATGACGGGATGATGTTTATGAAACCCATATTATACTTTGGGTAATGATGAATGGTTTATGATCATGTTGTGGCACAAGTAAGAATGATTTCATTATGAGATGGGTGGGACCTATATCTCCCTCTAATTCATTGGGTAAATATTTATATCTCATGAGATAGACATGGCTGTAATAGTAAGATAATCCGGTTCAGTGATACAGGACTAGAATGAGGAGTGAACTCCATTCAGAAAGGGAATTTGTCCACGATGATGGTCACAGCAGCAATGCCTTGGCTACTATGGAAATCATATCATGTAATTAATGTTTTTCCACAATTACAAGTTTTATTTCCAAGCTATTTTATCATTATTGATGTTCCATTATGATCTATGCCTTATGTACCGCCATGATTTATGTAATTGCTCAAGATTTCTATGTTTAATCATTATGTTCATGTTTTTATGTTCAAATGTATATGGTTTGTTTTATTTTCTCCATGCTTACCCTTACTGAGTATTTGAGCTCACCCTTTATATGTTTTCTTTTCCCCAGGATATAAAGAAAGGTTTTAGGTAAGAAAACAAAAGGGGAAGATCTTTATGTGAGATGTTGAAGCTCTTTCACCATGATTAGAAGATTATGTTCCGAGTTTCCAAAGACACTAAACTATTACAGTTCTTCGGTGTTTATTTTGTTATGTTTTAAGTATTCCAAAAAAGTAATGTAATTTCCATGTACATCAACCTTTGGGTCTCTGCAGCTGGTATCGGAGAAAAGGATTAGTTAACCTTTGGAAACTAGGATGCAAAAACATTAGTGAGATCCCTAGTGACATTTCTAAGGTGTGTCTAGGGATGTCCCTAAGGTTATGTATAAGTATAGGTTATAGTCCTAGAATTACAGTAATGATATTAGAGTTAAACCTAAGATGTTAGATATTGAAGCTACTCCCCCTTTATTAAGATGTTTTCCCTAGCATGATTTCTGCCTCTTACGCTATTCTTTTTGTGTTTTAGATGATGGTTGGAACCCGAAAGAACCATGTTGGTTAATGTAATGGACAATGAAATGATTGTCCTCCTGAATAGACCAATGTCATTGGAGATGGAGTGAAAAATCTTATTGCTATACTGACACAAGATATGAATTATTCTGGACTTCAAAATGAGCAGAGAAGGGAACAATATTCTATTGAGTCTTTCATGTGGAAATGTCCACATTCTTTCAGTGGGTCTTCTGATCCACTTGTTGCTGAATATTGGATCAGTACCATTTAAAATATATTTTCCATAATTCGCTGCTCGGAACATGAAAAAGTCATGCTGGCTATTAACCGTTTATAAGGTGAAGCAGATCAATGGTGGACTCTACTTAGTAATACAAGACCCCAAGATAAAATTGAATCCATGGAACAAGATGAGTTCAAGAACTTGTTTTTTAGTATGTACTTCCCTTGTATTATTCAAAAAAATATGGAAAAGGAGTTCCTTGAGCTTATGAAGAAGGATGATGAATCTATTGGTATATATGAAGCGAATTGTACATGACTTGCAAGGTATGCATCTGGCTTTATCATCCAACCTGAAAGTAAAGTTGATCGATTCTTCAGTGGCTTAAAACTAAGTCTTCAAAGGGCATTAGCTATAATAGACTTCAGTAGATATGAAGAAATTGTGTGTTGTGCTATCAAGGTAGAACTGGAAGTTGGTGTAACATATCCATATCATGGTTTTCACAAGAAACGAAAGATGGAGTTCAAGGAGAAATCTCAGAATAATGGTGAAAAGAAGATGAATGTTTCTTTACTCTCAAAGTGTGGAAAGAAGTATGGTGGAGATTGTCTTAAAGGGACAAAAAAATATTTTAAGTGTGGAATTGAATGTCATTGAGAATCTGAGTGTTGAATTAATGGAAAAAGGGTTTCTAATGATGTGAATAAACAAATAACTATAGAAAATGTACCACCAACACTTCAATGTTTCAAGTTCAAGGAAATGTGGCATTATGCTAATAAATGCCCTAATCCAAGGGTTAATGATGATCAACGTGAGAAACCTCTTAAGGAAAAGGACAAAGGGAAGTCACATGCGATCACTATTGGCAATGTTGAGTATGACTACGATTTAGTGGATTGATTATGTGTTTAGGTAATCGGATTCCAAAATAATGTTGTGGAATCTAATTTATAGTACCGTGGAATATTGGAATATCTATTGGTTTATTATGGTTTTCAATAATTATATGGTACCAGTAACCATGAAAAGTAATTCAAATATTTTGGAAAGTAGATGATATTATCATAATGAAGGGATAAGTATAAAATTATATTAATGAGCTCATGACTGATATAAGGAAAAAGTGATATCATGGTTTGAGTATATTGAAATTTTGGGATTTTTGTATGTGGAAAGAGTTACATTTTGACAACATTCATGTATTCACTAAAGTTCAATCGGTATTCATTTATTAAAGAGAATACATGATTAAGGAATTCACATGTTTGGAATCTGACCAACAAGATATATCGTATGATATATGGGCGATAATTGATTGTATTCAATGCTTGGTAGATGACCATTCTAGTAATCATTTTATTTATACTAAGAGATTGGACAAAAGTATTTTGGATAAGCCTAATGATTGTAATGGATTATTTTAGACATCATATAGTATTGTTTAAGGATAAAACTTGTTTTTAAATATTATTTCTAGCATGTTCCTATAATCGAAGTGCGAAAGGCCTTTATCACCTACCACTGGTCTACATGAAGTCCTGGTTAGTAGAAAGTAGTTTTTTTATATTAAGTGGTATGATAGATGAAGTATAAGTCCAATTTTGGAATCATATATGATTAACCACACAACAGATGGACTTATGTATATTTGATCACATTTTTAACCTTTTGTTTGAGACAGATTGAATGACCCATCTTTCTATCGCATGATCTGCTAACACTTCATGGAAGACAAATTCAACTTCATTTCTTTAAGAGATGAAGTGGAAATTGTTCAAGTCATGAATAATGGTGAGATTATACAAAATTAAAGTAAGTATTTATTCTAATTAAAATTCTTCAAATTTATGTAAATGATATTGAAAACCAAAAATGTTTTCCTAGTGTCCTTATATCCGATGAATCAGATGGTACCTTAGATCATCACAAATTTATGGCTTTGTGATTGTTGGATTTTTCATGTCCATGTTCTCTACCACTATCCATCAGAACATTATGGTTAGGTTTCTCTTCAATATCCATATCTTCACCTATGTTCTCCTATGTGGAAACCCAGTGATGAGTTAAGTTGGGTAAATGACATGTTTTATACTTCACTTTTTGAAATTAGGTTTTACTATTCCTTTTTACGATGTGTGTTTCTATAAAAGAAACCTATAAGTAGTAAATGATTTATAACCCCGAAGAATTTTGATGGCGAAATTCATTTTAAGGGGGGTAGAATGCTACACACAGAGATTTTATGAGAAAAATTATTTTTAATTACTATGATGTCTTGTGTTGTATGCAACAACAAGATTAGATTCTACGATACGCAACACCGTATTAGCTTGTTGTATACGGAACACAATTCTTGGCTCACGTTACACACAATTTCATGTTCATTTTGTGGAAATAATTCTATGAAACATTGAGTATAGATTTTTTTTAATCTATAAATGAAATAGGTTTTGATTATGTTATATGCAATACCAAATAGATCTTTCACTACACAAAGCCCTAACATGGCATTCATTACATGCAATCAAGACCATCTTTGATAGGGTGTGTAGTATGGAATATTGAGTTTCACTAAACGAGATATTATTATAATATTATTATGAACTAGAAGTTATGAATTGTAATATCCACTTTTTGAAATTTTATAAATTTTATCTTTAAAAATGGACTTCATTTTTGGATTTGTAATATCAAAATTATCCTAATGTGAATTTTTGGTATTTTTCTGAAAAAGTTCAATTTTTGATGAATAGTGAAAACACCGGGTTACTATTTAAAACCCGACTTTTTATTTAAATAAATATTTATTTTATTTAAATTTATTTTAGCTTAAAATTGATACATAAAACCTATATAAGTTCAACGTAATTTATTAGAGTCAGTTTATAATAATTTTAGATATATAATAATTTTATTGAATATTTCACCATCCTTTCCCCACCTCTTACAAGAGTTTGAAAAATTACATAAAACTTAATTTTACCCCTTCTGTGAGTAGAATTTCAAAAATTTGAGAGACACGGTTAATATCAAGGAGTAAAATGTGGTTCAAACTATTTTATCAATATTGATGTTCCATTATGATCTATGCCTTACATAGTTCCATGTTTTATGTAATTGCTTAAGATTTCAATGTTTAAACATTATGTTCATGTTTTTATGTTCAAATGTATATGGTCTGTTTTATTTTCTCCATAATTACCCTTACTGAGCATTTTATCTCACCCTTTATATGTTTTATTTTCCCCAGGATATAAAGAAAGTTTTTAGGTAAGAAAACAAAAGGGGAAGATCTTTGTGGGAGATGTTGAAGATCTTTCACGATGATTATAAGATTATGTTTCGAGTTTCCACAGAAACTAAACTATTACGTTCCTTTGATGTTTGTTTTTGTTATGTATTAAGTATTCTGAAAAATTAATGTAATGTCCATGTATGTCAAGCTTTGGGTCTCTACAGTCTACCTATGGTAGGCCTTCTTGTGTTCCCGAGTTTAGGTGACATAGGCTAGACTGCTCAAGATTGAACCCTAATTCTATTGAGGGATCAATGTCATGAGATATTGGAAACAATGTCTATTGGAAAGTTCCCCTTAGAAGGAGCACTATTTATTCTAGATGAGAAAACTTTTTCCATTTGATAAAACCCCCTATGATAAGGGAGGGGCTCTTTATTGTGTTCTAGGGATTATCTCTCAAAATTATTGAAGACAGTGATACATTTTATCTTCTTCAGGACCACCATTGATCACTGATTTGATGATCAACGAGTATTAGTGATCTAGAGGTCCTTTCAGGTAGCTTCTAGGGTTATGATGGTACTATTATAGTGATACTCTTAGACGTATTCATTCGAGACCTAGTGTTGAGTATGTTGAGTTGGCAACAACATCCTCATCTAGGATGAGGACCAAAAAATTACAGATTTTGAGGAATACTTTAGTGAGAGTTGGTGAAACACAATTTGGATTGAATGGAAGTATTTCATTATATTCCTGAAGTGCATTTGATGAAAACAAGGAAAAAACCCATCAAAGCATCATATCATTATAAAAAATCACGGATAATTGATTTTTTTTGTTTGGTCATCATTCATTTTGAGTGTGTAAGGGGCCTAAAAGGTTTGTGACACCATCATCTTGGTTTAGGATTCATATTGGGTTCACCATTTCTATTTCAAAAAAATAGCATCCATGATGACTGATTATAAGAGTTTGAATTTTGTATAATCATTCATTTTGGTCCCACTATTTTTTAACGGATTACAATGAGATTTGTTAATAGAGGTAAAAACACCCAAGAATTCTATATCTATTATGTCTCATTGACCTAGTTTACAAAGGCATGTTTTTTAGGAAACATGGCCAATGATACTTATGAACTCAAAATGGATAAGAGGATGGGAGGTCAGTCTCACCACACCCTTTTTTGGGTAATTCTTTCCCACTATGATAATCTATTATATATTTAAGATATGTTCACGAATCCTTCATTAATTCCCTTGTATTATGTGGGCCTCCCTTGATTAACAATCAATAATTAGTATGTAAGGAATTTAGAATCATCTATATGTATTTAAGGTTATTTATAAATGGGAATATTAGTATGTATACGAGGTTCTCCATCAATAATATCCTCTTATATAATGGTTAAACATTATCTTGTCATTTATTATTATGATGCTAATTTTGAGACACACTGTTGGGTGATCCGAAGTGTATCATCATCCAGGGGGACATTATTGGTTTTTATGTTTGTATCAAACCCATAAATTTTAATAATATTTATCCTTGGAAAAGTAATCAGAACCTATGTAATTAGGTTCTACATAATGGGGAACATCATACCAGTTAAGGTCATATGATAATGAATAAACAATGGAGTTTAACATCATGCGACAAGTATATAGAGGAGAAAGGTTCCTTGTAAAATATTAGTGTGGGATTTATTCCAATGAAAACTAAGGAAACTAGAAGGTATATGGTCTCCCAATTTAGAAATGAACATATTAAGAATGTGGCCGAGAGAAAATTACGGTTGATTTGGGGGATTGGGTTTGGACCTCAAGGAGGCTTCCAAAATATCCCATTTTGAAAATAGCTAATGGCCACATAGTTTTGTTGCGAAGAACTACGCATATGGAGGCCCTTGGGTCTGCCTCATAGGCGATTATAACCATTTTGGAGGATTATGTTGGGGCTTAATGTTAATGTCATTTTTTTGGTGATTGAGGAGTTTTGGTTTGGGATTATTCCATTAGACGATTCCCAAGTTTGGTTATGGCTGGGGATTGCAATGAATATGAGGCTCAAATATTGATTGTATGCTGACATGGTCATGTATTGAACCAAGTATAAGAACCACATATTGAGTTGGGGATTCCACTGTAAATAATTCCCTGGTTAGGGATCTTTCATATGTCATGATCATTTCCAACCTATAACCCCGTTTGAGTCATTATTAGTGTGAGAAAAGAGGAAGTGATAGATCTGGAAAATGTAACCATCCTTCTCCCATTTAAGGGATAGGGAGGGGTGATAAGTTAAGAATAATGGGATGTGATGGGCCCCTTTCCTTGGATCATTGTATCTAAGATATTCAGGTCTGACTACCCATCTTGATATAACCCATGGGTCTGTATAAAGAGGAAGGGATAAAGATGAATAGGTCCACCAAGATAGGATAGTGGATTATTCTAGGAAGGAAGACATAAAATTGATTTTAGGGTAAGTTACGATATCTCATTCCATGTCTCCCCACATCGAACTATATTTTCATAGTCTTAGAGTATATAAGATAAGGATATGGACATAACCCTTATAACCACGACTGAAATGTCCCTCGAACTAACTCCTAAGTCAGTGTTCTTGTGAACGTGGGAATGCATATTCACCTGAACTCCAAATAACATACCCATCACGTAGTATAAGTGAGGGAAACCTCTAACTGAATGAATGCATATCCAAATGGGAGACATGTTGGTGTGCCTCTTTCCATGGGATTTCATGTCTGAAGGATTTGGTAGAGTTTTCCACATGCCCCAATCATATACGGACTCCAAAGTATGTGGTTTCTAGACATTATAGTAATGGAAGATAAATTAAAAAGAAGAATCAGAGAGGTCCGAGATTGGTTAGAAAAAGGCTCTTCTGATAGGGCATGAGAGGAGCTGGATATGCTTCACAAAGGAGGGTATACCTAAGAGAGATGGATATGCCTTAAAAAATGGACCTCGTGGTCAACCAAAATTAGGGGATGCCTTATTCTAGGAACTATGAGTCTCCTGATGTGTCCTTGGAAGGGTCTCACAAAGGTCACTATTCAAGTAAGAGAACTCCGTGTAAGTGCTTATCCAGTAGGGGGAAGAGGTCCTAGTTCAGGCATCTTGTGTTTCTAACCCTGAAGTGACTTTCATCTCACTTATCCCCCTTAATTATCTATTCTCTTAGTTTTTAGAGAGATACCTTAGATATTTTAGTGGTCCTAAGTAAAGGGGATATGAAACCAGAGCATGGGGTAATTCTTATTTTTTGGTTGTGCAAATGAGGAGACCTAGGGTACTATTTATAGGAAAATAGGTAATTCTGGTCTAATAATTTACCATAAATAAGTTCATGGTATGTGTTCCTAGTGAAGGTTCTTGCATAAGGGTGGAATGATCTATAGTGATACATTGGGGGGGGGGGGGTTATGCGAGTCTTCTTATATAGAGGGCTCTTTCATGCAGGTTCCTCAGGAAGTGGTGGATGTGCATTCTGGGTTGCGCATGTAGGGATTACACCAGCCTCTTATCGTGTAGGATGTGTGCACACAAGACCCCCTAGGTTAAATACTTGGGATAACCAGGTACTTTATACCATAGAGGATTCTTCCCCTACCCCTACTCAGGATTAATGCTGGGATATAGTATCGATCCTTATGTATGGTCCCATAGCAACCGTTAATGACCCCATGAAAAACATATAGTCTCACCTTGATATTTTTATTATTAGTCGATGATGTTTTGGGTCACGAAAAATAGTAATCTGATCTTCTCACTATTCTAGAATAAATATGCATTTCAACTCAAAAAAACATTTTTTGGATGTCTAATTGATGTTCATATCTTAAATTTTGCATAAAATTTCATGGAATATATTTCACGGTGTCTACACTCTTTGAGCCCCGTTGTAACCATTTTTTATTTATAAAATGGATCATTTTATGCCATATCTCTCTCTATTATTCCTTAATATTATATTATTTTTTCAAGAAAGTATTTAGTGAATTTTAATGGGTTTTAAAAAAAATTATCTCTCATTTTAATCCTTTTATTATGGTGCACACCACCGTTAAAGAGACTATCCATGGTTTATGGTCTCCATTAAAACCAAGGGTCTTATTTTTTCTTAATTGTTTCCTTTTAAACAATGGATTCATTCTTATTTTCTATATATCTATTTTTCATAAAAAATCAAACAATATAATCTTTTGAATACTTATTTAGGGGAGGATACACGAGTGATTATTATTTAAATATTTCTTAATTCCTTTATCAATTTCTATCCTTTTAATATATTAAATTTAGTTTCTGCAGTGCTTAGAATTTTAATTACATATAAACTCAATTTACAAATTTTTTTTATATTTTAAATGATTTATTTCATGATAAATAACTAGTATTCAATATGTCCTTTTAAAAATTATATATAAATGAAATTCACACATCGTCATTCAATTTTATCCTATATATATAGTAACTGAACATAAATACACATCCCTATGAATAGTGTATAAGACTAAATATCTCTGAAGAGAATGATAATTAACCTTATTTTAATAATATATATATATATATATATATATTCATGATAAATTGTTCCTTTCATTATGGGTGTTAACCCCCATGAGGTGGAAGGTTATATAAAACAAATTGGAATTTGTATCATTATATATTTCAGGATCATATTCTTAAATATATTAGATAGTACTATACTCAAAAATAAGAATACATGGGAGATGAATCAACCTCTAAGGATCTTAGTTTCGATGTGTATTACCAAAAAATAACCAAATAAAGAAATATGTATGAATTTTATAATACCAAAGACAAAAAATTATGAAACTGATATTAAATCTTTTACCTCTAAGAGACGTTGGTTGATCATGCATAGTTTTTTATTATGCCAAAAACATTGGTATCTTCTCTTTTTTTTGATATCCCAATCATAAATAATTGATTCAAGAAGAAAACAAGTTACTAGAAACCCCAATAAGATTGGAGGTAACATAAAGGCTACTTGTGTCCATACAAAACTTTTCCAACCAAAAATAATCCTTTATACTTATATTGCTTCTGATACTACTACGATCACTATTACGTCTCCTAAGTATAATAAATAAAATTCTTTCAAAATACACCACCATTTACAGGTGGTTAAATGTGATAGTTTAGAAATACATTATTGATGAAAAAATAACAATATGATCAATGGATTCATGAAAATTATAGAGCATGTGGTTATAAAAACTTTCCAGGTGCACAAGAGATAGTTGGGTGAAATTTTCTCCCATCACCATATCAATCATTTTTACCATGTTAGTAAAAAACATGAAAACAACCCTAATTAATATGTATTTTATGATAATAAATATTATTAATATAAACCTAATTATTCTTTCATGTTTCTCAGGTGGTATCCCTTAAAAAAATTTCCTCCTCATTTCCAAACTACCCAAACTACCCTATATGACATAAAAGGTATCATATACTCAACTAACCTAACATGGGAACCTAGAAGGTGGAAATAAAACTAACATGATAATCATTCACTTTAGAGTAGTATTAACTACCCTATTATCTCCTCTAATATACCTTAGGATTTAATTTGTATAAAAATGGATACATAATAAAAATCAAGTATTATAATTTATATGGGGGCCCAATAACCCCATGAGTTTATCATATTGTCAATATTGTATAACCACATCCAATCATGGGAAATTCATTTCCATGGTGAATTGTTTTTTAGAACATTAATATAAATTTTTTGAGGTATACCTAATTCAATGAATATGTGCTCCATGGTGGTCTACCCTAGAGAAATACTTATTATAACATAGGTCATTTCCATATTCATAACAATGTTTACAAATATAAGAATACTCCAATTATTTTGATACAAATAACATTTCAATAATATTTCTTATATCCAAGGATGGAATAATTAATGCCTCAAATTTAATTTATAAATATATTTACACTAGAACCCAAATTATCATATCAATTCCATGATACTTTCTACCTAATGAATCGCATATTGGGTATGTGTAACAAACTACCAATCAACTGGAAGATGCTACTTATACAGTATGGGTGACATCATTGAAGATGATCTTCCTAAAAAATGTACTGAAAAAATAATGGTATTACAAAATATTAATGAATATTTATATCATATGAAAATGAAAAAAATGTGGTATTGATTTTTTTTCTATTTGTTAGAGCATTTCACTATGGGTAAAGTAGAAAATTCCTTGAGAAATTTGAACTTGATCTACAAATAAATAAGGAAAAGAGATATGATCAACCAGATGAATCATCATTGGAAAGTGAATCCTACCCTAATAAAATATTTATTTATGTATAAGTAATATTATATATATTTCATGTACATTCCCACATATATTCATCGATATTTTTTTTCCTATAAAGTTATAGGTTGATTATTTTCCCGACCTCTGATATAAAATATGGATAATTATTGAACATTTCATTTACTAATGTATACATACATATGACATGTATAAATCCCCAAGATTATTACAAGGGATAAAAAAAATTTCTCTATAAATTTCATGAACAAAAATCCCCATGTACTGGATATATCATAATTATCTTCAACATGTGTTCATAGAATTTAAAACAACCCCCAACCTAAACACGACAACATTAAAAGCCTATATGGTTGTGAGGGTTTTTCGACATCACAAATATGAGCCAATCAGCTAAACATTTCACCACAATGTACCATCCTACATCAAGGTATTTGAAGGCATGATATTCACCATTAAAATTTGTCTATGTAATTATTTGAAATGATAATCATTTTGAACTAGGAAAAATCTAATAAAGTAGAAACATGTAAAAAAGGCCACCTCCTATAATTTATCTCCCTCTCCCAACATTTAATACATTGGTGGAACACTAAAAAAACCATTCATTTGATTTATAATGGGATATTATCCCAGATATAAAAAATATTATAACTATAACATCTTATAAATCTTATATTCCCTTAGTTATTGGGGAAATTTTATCATTTCCATCATCACATCCTCCATCCCTTCAAAAGGTGATGTCAGATTCTTCACTGGAAAGACCATCCAAAAGGAAATAATTTTTTCCAATTCTAGAAGAATCATATAAGATAACTAATTTGACTTTATATTTTCTTTAAATTAATTGGTATATGTTATATCTAACTACCTTTGAATTAGATGTATTATAGGCTCTTCTGACATACCATAAAATATCATCCCCCATAAAAAGGTCAAATTCTATAAAAGGCTTCAATGATATATTCCCCCAACCAGTAACCTTCTAAAATTATATGAGGTGATGTATATAATGTTTTTTATTATCAATATGAAGCCCCAACTCTTACCAATTACAATTATGTTATATTTCATTAAATATTTTTGTTAGTGGTATAATTTTAGATTGAAATAAGTGAGACCTTTGAACATAGAACTAGAAATGAGCTATGTAAATTGTATACTCCAATTAAAAATTTAAATCATTGTAAATAAATATTATAATGTTATCAAACCCCAAATCAATAAAAAGACCAAACATTTAGGTCCAAATTAGAATATTATTCTATTTACTCTTGATGAACATCAAACAATGACACAGCTAATAGAATTCCTAAGTGTGTAATTATTTGACCCAAAATGTCCTCTAGTGAAAGATACATGTAACATGGGTGAGAGTGATTCAATTTATATAATTTATTCCAATATGATAATATATTTTTAAATATCCCATTAACATAAATGATCTTAGACATATAGTTATATGGATCAAAACTTAGTTCCATTTTTAATAATGTTACAATTTTTATTTCCCATGAAATTAACCCTTAATCAAATTTGGCCACTGATTTCTTAATTTATACTCACCAAATAATTTCATGAAAGATATAAATACAACATTTATACTATAAATAAGTATTTAACTAGGTTCACATGCATTTGGAAAATCCATGGAGAATACAATGACATTATGCCAATGTACTTAAATCCTATAATTTCACATTTTGTTGGATGGTTTAGAATAATTAAAAAACAAATCTTGGGAAATACCCATTAATAAGGTTTAGGGAAGGACAAATACCTTATATGGGTTACTACCTTCACTCATATCCTTTATCTCACAACATCAGGAAGGAAAAAGTCCTGAAACATTGGAAAATAAAAAACAACATCACTACCATTGATTATGAAACAAGTATAGGTGGTGCCCCTTGATCTTCGAGTTCTAATACATCATAGTGATGTTAATAATACCACCATGAATAAACCTTCATTTCCATTCCATTTCATGGAACATAATATTTCTTCATTGGAAGGATATTTTAGATGTGATGGTTTCTTCTTTATTCTCCTCCACCATCATATTACTAGAATAATTCATTCTCAAAGTGTCATATATATCAAAAAACCATCTATATTTTTATCCCCCCACCTTGAAAAAAAATTAAGCATATTTATTTATATAGATATATATTTAGATAATTATCTTTCATTAATTTCTTTATCTCTATTAATAGAGAAATTGAAAATGTTTCCCTTATGAAGGATCTTCAATCCATAAAGTGTATCGAAGATAATATCTATCTAATACTCTCATTTAAATCATCATAAACATAAATTTTCAATGTATCCTATAAAATATATTGTTATCATATAATATATATTAAAAAATATATCAAATATTTTAGAAAAAAACACTTTATGGTGTGATGCATATTTAATACAAAAATCCAATATATCTGGTATAGTATCTCATTTAAATCACTGAAATATTGTGATATGATCCTACCATGATTAAAATATTAAGTTCTCTATCACAAAATGAAACAATAAATGACTCACCACATTATCAATGGTATCATATGATATAGTACATATCATAATTTATGGGTTTTCACTTTATTAATCATATATTAAGAATGATAATGAACTTTATATATCAAAATTAATTAATTTTGAATTTCCATTTTGAATTATTGATGGTTGTTTTATTTTTTCCCAAAATAATGAGATATTCTATGGAAAATAGGTGAAATTTTTTTAATGGTTATTGTATGTTTTGATATGGTTGGAATTGAGTTGGAAGAATTTATTTGGTTTTTGATGGAGTCTAGAATGTTGTTTCTATCACAAAAAAAGATATGTTTGATTTTTAAAGGGCTAGAGAGATAAAAATACTTAAGAAATGGGGCTGTGTTCAAATTATTTCATGTATATATAAACATCAATTTTATGTGTCTAAGGATTATATAGTGTAGGTAATAATAAAAGTACAAATGCATAACTTTGTAAAGATAATTACAAGGAAATCATATGCATGAAATCATACAATTTAAGTATGAACAAAGAATTTATAAGGATCTTCATCAAATTATTAAATATAGTTATAAATTTCATACTAATTATCAATGTTTTTAATATGGGTGAACCTATATAGATAATGTTTGGAAAATTTCCTTGATTAAAATATTAGATTCTATAAATATTTTTTCGGAAGAGGAATAAAACTAGATGGTGATAAAGTTGATATTATGTTATTGAAAAATCAATTTTAAATTATCAATCAATAAAAAATATATATTATACACACATCATGATAAAAATGATCAATCATGGGGATATTTTCATAAGGAAACTCTAAGGTGAATATTTTCTTCCATTGAAGATACTGCATAAATGAAATATAGAAAATATATTAGATGATTCCAAGCTATATTTTAGTTTATAAATATCCATAAATTATAGATATGGTTGATGTTATATATTTAGGTTCCCAATTTCTCAAAATAACTACTGCATAGTGAATATCATACATCATTAATTAAGAAAGATAAAAAAAATTATAGGTGAGGTGGATCATGTTGAAATCGATAAGGGATCATTAATAGGTATTTTTGGGATACACAATTCCATTTTATCTTTTATTTTAAAATTCATTTGAAACTGTTATTTTTATAATATATTTTTATATTTTTCATACTAGAAAAATAATAATTTTTATGTATTTTCATGAGTAGACTTGCATGACTGATCAATGTGATAGGGTTGTGAGAGGGTTGTAAAAATGTTATTGGAGCTGAAAATGGAAATATGATAATTTTTTTATATTGAGGGATTTGATACGTGAAATATTAACACTTATGGTACATTGATTTCACTATAAAAAATAATGTATCCAACATTATAAAAAATTGATTAGATAAAATGGAATATTGATATTAAAAAAGAAGAACTTAATGTTGAACATAGTGAAGTTTTTTTGAGTTTAAGAATCTATGATAACTTATTCAAGAAGTAGGAGAGAATAATGGTGGGGTGGTGTTTAATTTAAAACACAAACTTAACTGAGACTAAATACTAGAGTACAGAAGAAGAAGAATAAAAAAACCCTTGAAGAATTTGTATACAATGTGAAAGGATAGTCTATAGATAACACACTTGGAAGGATTTATAGAATTTGATTCAAATAGAAGATATAATGAATTAATTTTCTCTTTATCCATTGGTTAAAAGGGGAATATTTTTTCATAATTATTTAAACCACTATCTTTAAAAAAGGAATTCTAAATTTGTTTTTTTATATCCATGTAATTGTGAGGAGGAAATATAATCTATAAAAGACCTTATAGTTTCTATAAATAATGGGTTATAGGATGAAATGTGGTCCAAAAAATGTAATTAATAAATATTTTCTCATGAAAATAATTATATAAAGATGACAACTAACTATATTAAGGATTGATATCTCAAAATGGGGAGAAAAATTGAATAAAATTTTTTGTTAATTTTTAACTTTCATTTTAAAAATTATTATTAAATAACTTATTGTATATATTGCGTAGAGAGAAAAAGAATATGATCATAACCATTAACATGTTTCAGTTTCTATTTTAAAAGTAAATTTTATAATGTTAGAAAACAATTATTCACCCCATATTGCTGAATCTAGAAAGTTTATTGGCACTAAAAATAAGTCTCCAATCTAGACGATACTTCTATTAGATTCCTAATTTGTTCAAAAGTATAGATAATATAAATTATTTAAATAAATGATAAGTTAATATATTTTATAAAAATAATTAACATGTTTGATAAAAAAATTCATATACACTTATTGTCTTTGGTTATTGATGTTATTGATATAGGATCAATGGATTTCCACATATTTAATGAGGTCAACATATATCTTTTGATGATAATAAAAATAGTGATAAATATTGTAAAGGTATGAAAAAGATTCTTAAATCCCTTCTTGGGTATTTGCTTATAAATTTGATATTACAAAAATCTAAAAAAGAAGTATTGGGTAAACCTAAAAGTAACATCAAATGAAATGATAACATAAAATTGCATATGATACATATTTTGTGATATAGTATTAATGATTTAATTATAGATACTGAATAATAAATTTATTAAAACTTCACTAGAGGTAATGGAATTATGATTAAATGATAATACTTGGTGAAAAAAAGATGATTATGTTATTGTAATGAAACTCAAGAAGAATTTACCATATCTATTCTAATTAAAAATTTATCTTTAGAAGAAGATGTGGAGCTTTCACTTTTTGTGGTACATAATATCCTCATTTCTTATAAAATCTGAAAACCAGACATTAAAAAATAAGGCGATATATGATTTGGATTTGGATGATATAAAGAATATCAAGATGATGGAATACAAATATTGAGAATTTAGGGATTCTAATGATTATATAGTTAAAGATTGTATAGGAATTATGTCTCCTATATAATGAAAATTAAAAAATTAAAAGTTTAAATATTAGGGGAAACACCCTTTAGAAAGATTCAAATGTGGGGACAGTGAATATTTTATAGTAAACTATGAATAGAAGAATATTTATGATGTTGAATCTAATTAAAATGATAATAAATATTAGATGAATAAATGGTGGAAATTATCAAAATCTATAAAAAATTCTAGAGATATTAAAAAGAAATTCCTAAGAAGGAAAAGAGAAAATTTCATGAGGTAAGTGGATGAAAAACATACATCATATAGTATACAATCTTTAGAGACAAAGCCTTTACATAAAAATATATTAAATCTAAATAGATTATTAATCATTAAATAAGATAATGATCATTTATAGAATCATACATGCCAACTGACTTTAGAAACAAAGAAACATAAAAAACTAGTTCATAAGTGAACTACATTATATCATATTAAGATCTTCATAACATGCACTATTCCTAGACATATCATACTAAAAACATTTATTTACAACATGTAGAAAGGAAATACAATAAATTGTGATCTTAGATTCTCTATTAGTTTAAATGTGTATATAAACATAAAATGATCATAAGTTCATGAAATAATGAGAATAACATTAGAAAATCGTAATTTGAATATAATATATCATAAAAACGATGTCCCATAGAAATTCATAAGACATGAATCATAATGAAATCAAAGAACATAATCCATAAGAGTTGATAAAGAGAATTGTTTTTGTCAAAATAGTATGCATAGAAAACCATTTCTATTGTAGTCAAGGAACACTAACAAGACCGGCATAGTTGAAATAGTTCACTCTCAAAACCATCACAATAGTCAAGGATCACTACCTTGACTATCATAGTGGACAATGTGCCTTACTAAAATGGTTTCACACCCTATTTTAACTATTAAAAAATATTTCTTTAAAAGCATAGAATTTTATCCACTCTAGAAAAAAAAGCACTGATAAAAGGGACATTTTATCACCACTATAAAAGGGGTAATAAAGGGTACTATTTATGAACACTATTTTAGCGCTGGTAAATGGTAACTGTCAGTATCACTAAATATAAGCATTGACAAAAGGAACCATTAATCAGCACTTTGTTGTTAGTGTTGATAAAGGATACCGTTTATGAACACGTTAATTTTTGTACTAATAATGGTATCCTTTATCAATACACTTTTTTTCAATGAAAATGGTCAAGAGTAAAAGGAAATAATTAAACAAATAATATTTTAAAAAATATAAAAAACTTTATAAATTAAATAATTACTGTAAAAAATGAATAATAAATATATATATATAAATAATTAAAATTAAAAAAAAATTATATATTAAATATATAGACATTTAAAATGAATACAATGAAATAATTAAACACATTAAAATTTAAAATATGAAAATAAAGAAACATATTAAAAACATTACATATTAAATATTTATTGATCAAAATGAATAAATTTAACATACCTATATATGGATTATAAATTTTAATAATTATTTTATTTTAAATATAGATATTTAAAATGAGTAAATTGTAACAATTAAAAAAAATTGAATAAATTACAATGTTATTTAAAAATTTAACAATGAGAAAACTATTAATAAAAATGAATAAGTGTAATATATATATATATATATAATTTAAATTTTAATAAACAATATATATATATATATATAAATATATAGAAAATGACTAAAATGTGAACATATTAATGTCTAATTCATTTTTAATGTTATTTGAATTTTCAATTTAACATATATCCAAGGTCGTGTGTCACATTGATTTCATATATATATATATATATATATATATAATTAATGGATTTTTTATATAGCGCACACAAAAATATTTATGCAATTAATGAAATATTTTAAAGAAACACATATACCTTCTATTTTTGGGATTGGTTCAAATTTCTTATGTTTTAGAGTTTCATTATAAGATTATAAATTAAATATATTATGTTTTTAACGAGTCAATTTGATTTAATTATTTTTAAAATTATTTCGGTTAGTTATTAATTATTAATTTTTAATTTTTTTAGTTTTTGAATTTGATTATTTTTTATTATATATATATATATTAAATATATTTTAGTATTTTTAATATCTATTCATGTTTACTTCAATATATATCCATAATTTTTATAATAATTTATATTTAATTATTAAATAATATCCAATTTTTATATATAATTTTAAAGTGTAATCATTTTTCATTTTCCAATTTCACTCATTTTTATAATGAATGCATTTAAAATTATCCATTAAAAGTGTTAAAAATGTATTTTTAAATAAATAATTACAAATAAATATATAAATGTATATTTACTATATTTATAATCTTGTAAATTTATATATTTATAATTATATTAAATATATAGATATTATTTTTTAAAAAGAATTTATATAATTGTCAATAAATATTTATGTAAATTTAAATAAATATAAAATTATAATTATTTTTCTTAAATAATATACATGGCGAGACTCATACTCGAGGCCTCGCCAAGGCTTATGGGGGCAACTACCACTAAGATGCACCGTGGGGGCTATATGTATATAATGATATAACTATATAAATACATAAATATATAAATATCTAAATATGTAAATATATAAATATATAAATATATAAATATGTTAATATATAAATATCTAAATATCTAAATTTATAATTATATAAATATATAAATATATAAATATATAAATATATAAATATATAAATATATAAATATATAAATATATAAACATATAAATGCTAAATATATAAGTATATAAATGTATAAATATATAAATATATAAATATATAAATATATAAACATATAAACATATAAATATATAAATATATAAATATATAAATATATAAATATATAAATATATAAATATATAAATATATAAATATATAAATATATAAATATATAAATATATAAATATATTACTATATTAATATATAAATATATAAATTTATAAATATATAAATACATAAATCTATGAATACATAAATATATAAATATATAAATATATAAATATATAAATACATAAATACATAAATATATAAATATATAAATATAAATATATAAATATATAAATATATAAAAATATAAAAATATAAAAATATAAAAATATAAAAATATAAAAAAATATGAATATATGAATTTATAAATATATAAATATATAAATACATAAATATATAAATACATAAATATATATATACATAAATATATAAATACATAAATATATAAATACATAAATATATAAATACATAAATATATAAATACATAAATATATAAATACATAAATACATAAATATATAAATATATAAATACATAAATATATAAATACATAAATATATAAATACATAAATATATAAATACATAAATATATAAATACATAAATATATAAAAACATAAATACATAAATACATAAAAACATAAATATATAAATATATAAATATATATATATATATAAATATAAATAAATAAATAAATATTATTTTTTTGAAAGTATTATTCATATATTTATAAATAAATAATTATATATTTATATAATAATAAAATAACAATAAATATATTTAAATAATTAAATATTTTATATTTTTATATATTTATTATATATATAAATAAATATATAAATAAATATAATTTTAGAAATATATTTATAATTATAAAATTATAATAAATATAATTACTATATTTATATTTATAAAAAATTACTAAATATAAATATAAATATAAATATATCAATATATATAAATATATAAATATATAAATATATCAATAATTATAAATAAATAATTATAAATATATTTATAAATATATAAATTCTATATTTATAAAATTATACATTAATAATTATAAATAAAATAATATTATTTTTCATATAATGTATTGATGTAATTATAAATGAATAATTATATATTAATATAATTAAAAAATCATAATTAAAAAATATACAATTTAATAAATTTTTTAAATTTTTTATTTATAATTATAAATATAAATCCATTATAATTCCTAATATTTTAACAATGATAAAAACTAATTTTATCAGTGCTTTTTTAGTACTGATAAAGATTAATCTTTATCAACACTAAAACTTTAGCACTAATAAAGATGACTTTTATGAGTGCTTTTTAGCGCTGATAAAGATCGATCATTATCTATGCTTATCAATTTAGAACAGATAAAATGCCTTTTTTATCAGTGGTTTTTTAAACCACTAATAAAATTTTCTTCGATCTTTATAAAAGCACCCTAACCATGACTCATTTGGTTGTGAATCTCAAGCTCTTATGAAATTCCCCCACTACCGGCACTACTACTCTACCATTTCTTGGATTAATCAAGGATAGAATCCAATGTATGTCATTTTATACTCTTCCCTCTTGTTGTTTGATTTTTTGGGTTCATCATTTGGTGTTTTTCACTATTATTATACCTAATGAACCCTAGCTCTCAAATCTCTATCTATCTCATCTCTCTCTCACTCACTTACCTGTAACTAAAAAATTCTACCCCTACTATGTAAACTCATTCCAGCTTCATATGAGACCATTATGAACTGTATCTTCATCCCCTATTGCAATTGATGGTGATTTTTTTATGTTTTCGTTATATTTTCTCATGTTACCATGTATATAGCGTATATTTTCATTGTTGGATCTGGTTTCCATAGTATGACATGCACATGAAGATGAAAAACAATTAACATTATATTATACTAATTTTAGAGGGGAAGTTATTTGATATGAATAATCTAAAGTGGGGTAAAAAATATATTATTTTAATTTGAATGGGTTAATCTAATTTAGGGATGTAAAATGTAAATTTTATAGTTTATATTGGCTAAAATGATCAATTTTTATATATAGATATAATTTCATAAGTATAAACAATTTACATTTTCATTAACATTAAAATAATCATACATTGTAAGTTTTTTATTTGATCCAAAAATGTTATTATGTATTATCAAGATGAGGTGTGTATATAATTGATTGATAGGTTTCAATTATTAACATATTTATTGAAAAATATATTCACTAATACATTATATTTTTGAGAGAATATGATATTCAATGGTATAGGGAGATCATTAATGGTGAAACAATTTATTTATATAATCATTGAATGGATTGAAATAATTTCCCATGTCCTTTATATAAATATTTAGTGAAAATAAAGTTTAAAATTTCATAAACTAATAGTAAATATACTTTATTAATTTAATTTATTTAAATTTATAAATGAAAACATATCATAGCACAACACACTTGATCAGTTTCTAGAATAAGATTTTCCATAGGTGGCATCATCTGTAGAAGATGTTATATATGAATTTACATTTCTACAAAATTATTTTATAAATAAACTCCTCTTTAATAATGAAGTGATTTTTGACGAAGTGATCTTATTTATGAAAATTTATATTCATTATTGTTGTGTGTCTGTGTGTTATCTTATCCATAAATTTATCTTTTAAAAAACATTAACAACACCACATAGTTCAACTATACATAAAATGACATGAGTTGACTCAATATTTTACTCAACCCATGGAATCATCAACAAAATTCCAAAGGATTGATGATAAATATTGAACATTCCACATGATCTATAAGAAATGGTTTAAAAAACTAACTCACATGACAAGTGAATCTATGTAAAATAGTACTTAATAGAATACCTTTAATATAAATTCCTACAAGAATAAAAATAATAACAATTTGATGAATCCTAGGAAAAAATAATACCCTATACAAATAACAAAACTACCATTGATGACACAAACTCTACAATTCTCCATTACATATATGATTCATGCTAAAATTTACCCAAAAGAAGAAGGTAGGACGGTCCTTGTAGTCTAGCTTTGGTTATCGAATCCTCAGAGACCTAAGAAGTACCTACAGACACGTACATTCTATGGATTGTTTTTGGAAATGAAGTGGCAAAATTGGGTTGATTTAAGAAGGTTTAAAGTATCAATAACAGATATAAGTTAATTCAATTTAAAAGAATGAGTTGATCCTATGTTATCACGTGGGGTGGATTGGACGTATTCCATTTTCAATCATTTCAATTTTTTATATTTGAGTTGAGTTTATTTAAGGAGATCAAAAAACTTCATCACTTAATGATTTTATACCAACACACCATAATACTAATCACCTATACACTTTCAGGATCAAATTTATGAGAACTTGAAGGTAAAGGTTTGTATTAGCACTTGATGTATGTGGCCTTAAAATTCAACAAGGATGAAGAAGTTTTAAAATCATAAATTTTAAATATCAATTAAAAGAAGTTAGTATACACTAACGGGGTGATAAATAACATCCAATTAAGCCCCTTTCTACTCCCTTGGATCAACCCATAAGGGGATTATCCCTCCATTGATGCTATGGTTTCAATGGAAGCGGGAAGTAGACTCATGATGGAGAAATTGAAGAAAAAAAGAAAACAATAAAAAGAAAATGATCACTCCACCGTTGTGTGAATTATTTCACAATTTTTGGTGTGAATAAATTCACACCTTGAGGAAATGGTCTCAAATTGATATGGAGAAGAACAAAATAATAGTAGAAGAAGAACTTTTATTAAGAAACTATGATGAATTAAAACAACTTACAAGTGAAGGAAGAACGTTACAAAGACAAATTGGCAGCATAACATTAAGATGAAAACAAATCTCAAAGATGATAAACTCCTCCACCGACACTTCCTTAAATAAGAATTTTGGGAGTCTTGGGTAGAGAATCCAAAAGTACAAAAGACCCCACTTGAGTACGGTAGGCCTAGGGTGGTGGAAAGCAATGGAGAGGAGGCTTTTCCACCCTTGACCCGAGGTGGAAGCCATCTTTCTTCGACCGAATAGATGCACCTGTAATATATTCTATATGGCTTAATTGGAGTTTCAAATAGTAGAACAAAATGACTCTAATGTTTTCCCCTAACCATATGTAATGTTTCAGCTAAAAATAGTGTATGTTTAACGAGATATGTGTAAACTGGTGGGCCATTTTTATGGGCCGTAGAATCTGGCCCAGAATTTTACCTTCAAATTGGGCCGCCTTAATCACCACCATCGAAGCCAAATTAGCACTATATCCTGAAAAATTATTTGTTCCTCTATAATTCTTATAAGATTGAAGGAATTTTGGGCTTTATTGGGTCTTTATTTTGGGCCCCACATTCTTATCAGTGGGATTTTGCCCAATCTGACTTCTCCAGAATTGTTTTCCTGAAATCCCATTTTCGTGGTCTTCAAATATTGATTTCGAACATTCTAAAAATATTAAATGTTTCCAATATAATTAGAAACATGAAAATTAAATATGAAAATAAAATCAAGATCATTGGTTACTTTAAATGATGAAAAAAATGTACCAAATAATAGTTCTTTTTAGGAAGGAATTACAATCATAATCTGAAGTGATGTTCAAAGTGTAAAATTCACTAAAATGGTGTTTATAAATAATAAAGCACATGAATATTATATAAATTAACAATGAATATTAGACTCATTTAGTGTCAAATCACACCCCCCAACTTGAGTTATTCTAGTCGTGAGAAAAATATATCTTAACAATATGAAATTCAAATTCCCTTTTCCAAAAACATTTTAATACACAATGATCACCAAAAAACCCTTATACCAAACAATCATGAAACCTATTAAAATATTTTGATACATGATATTTTCATAAGAATATCCCAATCCCAAAACCATTCCTTTGTTCAAATTCATCGTAATATTTCATTCAATATTAATTAAGAGTGATGATGTGTTGTGCATCGCATTAGACATGGGGGTTCATCTTTATTCAAGATGGAAATGATAGAAGAGCTAGGTGGAATCACATTTCAATATTAAGATGAGTTTTCAATTTTTTATTGTGTTTTTTTGTTTCTTCCATTTTTCCATGGTAATTGAAATTGCACTCAAAAGAGTCAACCCCTATATTGAGACTTTGTCGATGACTCCTAGGATCAAAAACCTTAAGGAACTAAGTAACTCCCACATATTCGTGCATCATCTCGAGTTAACTCAGTCACAGTAAATTAAAATTACCAAAAACAGAGATAAAATTACTATCTCTGGGCTAGACAACTATGGAGTCAAGATCCCCAAGTGCCGAAAGCCATTCATTATGTAATTTCATTGCTTTACGCGCAAATTTGTTGTTTTCTTAAAAAAATATTATTGAATACTCATATTAAAAATAAAGTGACCACCAAACCTATGGTATTTATTTGGGAGACCCCAGTAATTCAAACTATACCACACTATCCAAAGGATGTGCATTGTGATATTTTTATTATTTAGATGAAAATATAAATGATAAAATATCACATTGGACAACCACACTTTCCAAAATCTATGCTCATAAAATTAGACAAGGATTAAAATCATAATTAAGGAATTCTAAACAATTTGATATTCAGTTTCAAAGTGTGCAATTTGTATTACCATGTTCAAGGCTAAAGAAAATTTTCCTTCCATTAAGGCACACTTTTTTTTCAAATCATTCATTTTTTGACACTAAAGCATTTTTTATTTTTTCTCCCCCCCAACTTAAAATAAAATTGTCCCCAGTGTTTAAAGAAAAGATAATTTTGAAGGGGGTAGAGGTAAGGAATGAGAGTTCAAAAGGAAATTGAAAATGAGGATCATGGAATGAAGTCACCTGGAGGTTGAATTTGAAATTCCTGATACTCCCTTTTAATCCTCTAATCTCGATGTCACTCTGAGAATTACCTAGTGGAGGAATAAAAAGAAACAAAAAAACTATATATATATATATATTTATATAATAAAGAAAGTAAAATATAAGTATATATAACAAAATTATAGAATATGGAAGCACACAAATCTATAGGTCAGTGGTAAGCGCTCACCCCTGTCTCCCTTCGGTCCCGTGTTCGAGTCCCCGCAGCTTCACCGATTGTGACGGGGTTTTCCCCATGACCTATTATGTGGCCCTTTTTTATTATTATATTTTTATTTATTTTTTTTGTGTTTTTATTTTAATATAAATACACACAAAAATAAAATAAAATAAACTGATGATACATTATCTTCTTTTTAAATTTTGGGGTAAGGTATTACTCAAGGATCACACCACATGTCATAGTTGAATATGGAGCTCCCCTTTCATACCAATCCATACTCATAATAGAAGAATATTACAATAGTCTATTTTTTTTTAAATATCAAAATCATTCATTAATCCTATTTAAAATATAAATATAATTAAAACAACAAAATGATTGCAAACTTGAAAACCATGGGTTTCCCCCCATGCAGTGCATTGTTTAACATCATTAACTCAACATGAAACCCCCATCTTACCCAATACCAACTTTCAACATTTTGAGGACCACATGTTTCACCTCTTCTACTAGGTTGAGATTCATTCTATTTTTAGAATTTGTTTCATGCACAATCTTATGTTCTAAAAAGAGTGGTAAAATCCATGGAATATCAGAAATGGTTGATCCAGTTTCCTCTATAGTCATTCCTAATACATCAATGATCATTCCAATTTTGTTGGTTTCAAGAGAAGAATTAATTCTAATCGAAAGGTCATGTTTATACCTTATGATGGGATTATTTAGCGGTGAGGGAAGGACAATTATTTTGAGCTCGGGTTGGATAGGACATTTAGACACAAGTTGATATTTTAAATCCAAATCAGTTTCATTTTCCAAATATCTCAACAAAATTGGTTCCTTTGTAATAGAAGATTTAACCATAAAATTGGAAAGATCAGTTTCAAGAATGGATATGGACTCAATGTTTGTATTAGCACTTGATGTACGTGGCCTTAAAATTCAACAAGGACGAAGTAGTTTTAAAATCATCAAATAAAAATCTCATTTAAAATAAGTGAGTATACATTAATGGGGAGATAAATAACATCAAATCTAGAATCTTTATACTCTTCTGGATCAACCCATAAGTGTGTTAGCCCTCCATTGATGATTTGGTTTCAATGGAAGTGGGAAGTAGACTCATGAGGGAGGAATTGAATAAGTAAATATAACAATAAAAAGAAAATGATCACTCTACTATTGTGGGAATAATTTCACAATTTTTGGTGTGAATAAATTCACACCTTGAGGAAACGGTATCAAATTTATATGGAGAATAATTGAATAATAGTATAAGAAGAACTTTTATTAAGAAAATAGGATGAATTAAAACAACTTACATGTGAAGGAAGAATGTTACAAAGACAAATTGGTAGCATAACATAAAGATGAAAACAAAGATCAAAGATGATAAAATCCTTCACCAACAATGCCTTAAATAGCCATTTTAGGATCCTTGGGTCTAGTCTCCAATAGTACCAAAGATCCCACTTGAGTATGGTAGGCCTAATGTGGTGGAAAGTAAGGAAGAAGAGACTTTTCCACTTTGACCCAAGGTGGGAGCTAACTTTATTCCACCGAACACATGACACTGTAAGACCTTATAGATGGAAAGATTGGAGTGGGACATAGAAGAAAAAAAATGAATTTCCAGATGTCTCCTATCTTTCTGTAATGTTTCAGCCCAAAATATTTTATGGTTAAGGTGATATGTGTAAAATGGTGGGCTGTTTTTCTGGGCCACAGAATCTAGTCCAGAATTTCATCTTCAAATTGGGCCACCTTAATAGCCACCATGGAGGCTTAATTAGCACTATATCTAGAATAATTATTTGTTACTATACATATATTATAGAATTACTCGAAATTTGGGATTCATGGGGCCTGTATTTTATGCCCCACATTCTCATCAGTGTGATGGTGTCCAATCCGACTTCTCCAAAATTGTGTGCATGAAATCTCGTTTTGGAAGTATTCCAATATGGATATTCCAACACTCCACAAATATTAAATGTTCCCAATATAATTCTAAACCTGAAAATTAAATATGAAAATAAAATCAAGATCATTGTGTACTTTAAATGATGTTAAAAAATTTACCACATAGTAGTGCATTTTAAGAAGGAATTACAATCATAATGTGAAATGATGTTCAAAGTGTAAAATAAACTAAAATGGTGTTTATGAATAATAAAGCACATGAATAATATATAAATTAACAATGTATAATAGCCTCATTTAGTGTCTTATCAAACACCCCAAAATGATTTTTTCTAGTCCCGAGAAAAATATGTCTCAACAATGTGAAATTCAAATTCCCTTTTCCAAAATCATTTAAATAATCAATGATCACCAAAAAAAATTATACCAAAAAATAATGAAACCCCTAAAAATATTTTAATACATGATATTTTCATAAGTATATACTAATCCCAAGCCCATTCTTTTGTTCAAATTCATCATAATATTTCATCTAATATCAATTAAGAGTGATGATGTGTTGTGCATCACATTAGACATGGGGGTTCATCTTTATTCAAGAGGGAAATGATTGAAGTGCTAGGTGGATTCACATTTCAATATTAAGATGAGTATTAATTTTTATTATTATTTTATTTTATTTTATTTTTGTTTTTCTATATTCCCATGGTAATTGAAATTGCACTCAAAATAGTCAAACCCTATAGCAAGACATTTCTGATGAGTCCTATGCTCCAAAACCATAGGGAACCAAGTGAAGATCGCATACTCTAGGCCAGACAACTATGGATTCACGATCACCAAATGCCAAAAGCCATGCATTAGGTCATTTCATTGTTCTACGTGAAAATTTATTGTTTTTTTAAATTTATTTTATTGAATACTCATATTGAAACAAAAATGATCACCAAACCTATTATATTTATTTGGGGGACCCCATGAACTCTAACTAATACCCCACTATCCAGAGTATGTGCATTGTGGTCTATTTTTATTTGGATTAATATATAAATGATGAAATATTACATTGGACAACCACACATTCCAAAATCTATGATCATGAAATTATACAAGGATTAAAATCAAAATTTGGTCACTCTAAACTATTTGATATTCAATTTCAAAGTGTGCAACGTTTATTACCATGTTCATGGTTAAAGGCATCTTTCCTTCCATTAAGGCTCACTTTTTTTTTCAAATCATTCAATTTTTTGACACTAAAGAATTTTTTATTTTATCTCCCCCAACGTAAAATAACACTATACCCAATGTTTAATGAAATGAAAATTTAGAAGGGGGTAGAAGTGGAGAAATAGAGTTCAAAAAGAAAATTGAAAATGAGGATCATGGAATGATGTCACCTGGGGGTTGAGGTTGAAATTCTTGCTACTCCCTTTTAATCCCTTGATCATAATGTCACTCTGAGAATTCTTGAGTGGAGGAAACAAAAAAAACAATACATATACATATACATATATATATTTATAAAAAAATGTAAAATATAAGTTTATATATGAAAATTATAGAATAAGGAAGCACAAAAATCCATAGGTCATTGGTAAGCACTCGCCCCTGTCTCCCTTCTGTCCCGGGTTCGAGTCCCCGCGACTTCACCGGTTGTGACAGGGTTTGCCCCACAACCTACAATGTGGCCTTTATTTTTTATTATATTTATTATTATATTTTTTTATCATTATTTTAACCTACAAACACAAAAAAAATAATATAAAATAAACTGATGATACATTGTCTTCTTTTTAAATTTCTGGGTAAGGTATTACTCAAGGATCACACCACATGAAACATATGAATATGGCGCTCCCCTTTCGTACCCATCCATACTCGTAGTAGAAGAACAGGTCAACAGTCTATTTTTTTTATTTTTAAATATCAAAATGATTCATTAATCCTATTTAAATTATAATTTTGATTAAAACAACAAAATTATTGGAAACTTGAAAACTATGGGTTGCCTCCCATGTTGTGCTTTGTTTAACATTGTTATCTCGACTTGAACCCCCCAACTTACCCAATACCAACATTCAACATTTTAAGGACCACATGTTTCACAACATCAACTAGGTTGAGAATCATTCTATTTTTATAATTTGTTTCATGCACAACACTATGTTCTAAAATTAGTGGTAAAATCCATGGAATATTAGAAATGGTTGATCCAGTTTCCTCTGTAGTCTTTCCTAAGATATCAATGATCATTATAACTTTTTTAATTTCAAGAGAAGAACGAATTCCAATTGAAAGGTCATTATTATACCTTATGAAGGTATTCTTTAGTGGGGAGGGAAGGAAAATAATTTTTAGCTTGGTTTGGATAGGTCATTTAGACATAAGATGATATTTTGAATCCAACTTAGTTTCATTTTCCAAATATCTCAAGAAAATTGGTTCATTTTGAATAGAATATTTAACAAAAAAATTGAAATATCAGTTTTAGGAATGGGTATGGACTCAATTTTTGATATTTATTTTAAGGGTTTAGTGATTTGTGTTTTTGAAATATCATCAATGGAGTTATATTCATGAGACCCAATACATGATGTCAAATTTCTCTCTTGTGAATATAAAAAATTAGTTTCCTCTTGATTTAAACACCCATCAACAATTATTTTATCCTCTTCATCTATACCAAATCTAAAGGTTGTCTCTTTAGTAAATTCATGAGTAGTTTGTGGGAAACTAGATACTTCACATAGTGTTATGAAAGGGGAATTTGGTATAGGCATTTGTTCCTCATAAGTTTTAATGATTTTTAGTTCTAATCTCAATGATGAAACCTTAAAATTCATTTTCTCCATTTATTGACATAGTTATTCAAGTAATGGATGTGGATCAGGATGGATAAGGGGTTGAGACAAATGGTCTATTCTGGGAGGATAACAATGTTGTTAGAATTCCATAAGAGGATGTTCAGATTGGCATTGTTGGGATAGAAACTCATAATAAGTTGGAATGTTTTTTGGAGAATAGGAGTTAAAACATTGTGTCTTAATCGGTTGTTAGTTATCCCACCAGTAGAAACTAGGATGATCATTGTACATCACACTTGGTGTGTGGTGATCAATGAAGGGAGTGGTTCCCCGTGTTCTAGTTTGTTCAAAAGGAATTTCCATTGGAGTGAAATAGGGGATGAGAATAGAAAAGTGGGGTGAGAAAAGGGTTCTAGTGTCTATGATATCTTACTTAGGTCCCTGGAAGCGGCACAAAAATTTGATTCATGCTCAAATTTACCCAAAAGAATAAGGTAAGATAGTCCTTGTAGTAAATCTTGGGTTATCGAATCCTCATAGACCAAATAAGTACCTACAGACACATACATTCTATGGATTGTTTTTGTCTTTGAAGTGGCCAACGTGGGTTCATTTAAGATGGTTTTAATGAATCCCTAAAAGATTTAAGTAAATTCAATTTAAAATAATGAGTTTATCCTTGATAATAACTTGGGGTGGATTTTATGTATTCTATTTTCAATTATTTCAATTTCTTATATTTGAGTTGAGTTCATTTAATGAGAACAAACAACTTCATCACTTATTGATTTTATACCAACACACCATAATAATAATCACCTATACAATTGGAGGATCAAATTTATGAGAACTCCAAGGTAAAGGTTTGTATTAGCACTTGAAGTATGTGGCCTTAAAATTCAACAAGGACGAAGATGTTTTAAGATCATCAAATAAAAATCTCAATTAAAAGAAGTGA
The DNA here is from genome assembly GCA_963277665.1 of Viscum album. NCBI lineage: Eukaryota > Viridiplantae > Streptophyta > Magnoliopsida > Santalales > Viscaceae > Viscum > Viscum album. Next base: position 2,016,089,038 of record OY728147.1, on the reverse strand, counting down.
GTAGACACATGAAGGAAAAATTGAAGAAATAAAGAAAACAATAAAATGAAAATGATCCCTCCAACGTTGTGTGAATAATTTTAAAATGTTTGGTGTGAATAAATTAACACCTTGAGGAAACAGTATAAAAGTGATATAGATAATAACATAATAATAGTAGAAGAATAACTTTTATTAAGAAACTAGGATGAATTAAAACAACTTACATGTGAAGGAAAATGTTACAAAGACAAATTGGCAGCATAACATTAAGATGAAAACAAATATCAAAGATGATAAACTCCTCCACCACCACTACCTTAAGTAGGATTTTTGGAGCCTTGGGTGGAGCCTCCAACATTACAAAAGATCCCAGTTGAGTATGGTAGGCCTAGGGTGGTGGAAAGTAAGGGAGAGGAGACTTTTCTACCCTTATCCCAAGGTGGCAGCCACCCTGCTTCAACCGAACAGATATGTCTATAAGACCTTCTAGATAGCCGAATTGGAGTGGGACAGAGAAGAAACAAATAAATCTCCAGATGTCCTCTAACCGTCTGTATAGTTTCATCTCAAACTATTTTATGGTTAACGAGATATGTGAAAAATGGTGGGATGTTTTTTTGGGCCACAAAATCTGGCCTTGAATTTTATTTTCAAATTAGACCGCCTTAATAACCACCACAGAGGCCGAATCAGCACTAGATCCTAAAGAATTATTTGTTACTATAAAATTCTTCTAAAATCCCACGAAATTTGGGATTCAATGGGCTTATATCTTGGGTACCACAATCTCATCAGTGGGGTGGTGTTCAATCTCACTTCACCATAATTGTTTGCATGAAATCTCATTTTAGTGGCTTTCCATTATGGATCTTCCAATACTCCACAAATATGAAATTTTCCCAATATAATTAGAAACATGAAAATAAAATATGAAAATAAAATAAAGATCACTGGGTACTTTGAATGATTTTCAAAAATGAACCACATAATAGTACATTTTAAGAAGGAATTATAATCATAATGTGAAATGATGTTCAAAGTGTAAAATGCACTAAAATGGTGATTATGAATAATAAATCATGTGAATATTATATAAATTAACAATGAATATTACCCCATTTAGTGGATAATCAATATCATTCGATACTCTATCCCTTCCCATAAATAATAAATCCTTATAACCATCAACCCATGAGAACATCAACAACACATGCACTAAGATGCACATAAAGTGATTAATTAATGTAACTAAATTAGTTTTATCTAATGTTTTATTCATGCCTATGATCCATAGAAAAACCATATATCTCATTTTAATTTTATGAAAATATTCCAAATGTATAATAATATAAAGAATCATATAATTCATAATAGTCTTAAGATATATAATTAACATTTCATAAAAAAGTACCACATGTTTCACAAATAAGTTTTTGTAAATGAGGATTCATTTTGGTAATATAAATATAAAATAAAACACACTTCTGGCATAAAAATCCATATTTGAATGCAAATTGGATGAAAAATGTTACTGAATTGAACATAGACAAAATACATGAATTCTATTATATAACTAACCTTCAATACCATTATTTAATCCATCATCAGATGATTTATTTCCTTTTGTCTCTTGATGATTGTTTGAACTCCCTCTGTCAAACTAGCCTTCCTTCATTGTGGTTCCTATGTTCCCAGATGACATACCTCTGTATTTAATTGTGTTATTTTTTCTCTATCAAATCCATTTCCACATCTTTTAGTGCTGCATCACCCAACTCATTCTTCATCTTATTCACCCTTTCATCCTCCTCATTTATTACTTCCTTAGAACACAAAAAATGACACCTAAAAATTAAATAAAACATAATGAAATATTTTTTTTGTTTACAGATATGAATTTTCTTATATGACTCAGTTAATTAATTTTTACAACATCTCATAAAAAATTAATTTTAATTTGGTTGAATTCAAATTCTGTCTAATTTGATCTCTGTTGTTAAACATGCATGGATGATGATTCCACTATGATGTTTGGCCTCCATAAATTACTAGTGTTGCAAATTTGTTGTGAAAAAACATGACAAACACACATTTTTATTCTCTTCCCCTTGAACCATTATACATTTGGAAGGGTTCCAATCTGCCTCTTGAAGGTATTCCTCCAATAATGTGAATATATCTACAAAATTGCTTTTGGCATCATATTCAGGATACTTTATCTTGGATCTTAGAGAAATGGATGGTTATCAAGCTCTCCCATATGCCTCACCTTAATACTGCCACATGTTTGTACCTTCTCTAAGCCCTGTAATAAAAAATATACATTTCAGATAATGTAGGAAATAGTAAATATTTTTTGAGTGGTTTTAAATGATTGGGATTGGAAGTCATCTGGATAATAATGACCATTCCTTCATTTTTTAAATTTGATATTTTAGAATCTATAATTAAAATTTCATCCAGGTTATTTTTGAACTTTAGTGGATATAGATCTCTTATTTTTGAGATATTGGTTAAGGGAAAGGACTAGTAACATAGGTTAGAGTTATTGTGGCTAAGTTGTCATGAGTTTATGTTCTCATGGTAGTGTTAGGGACCTTTCATATCTCAGATAGTTATTATTAATTTTATTTGATACTCATACCCTATCTCTTTTCTATTGTCCGAACTACTCTGTTCAGTAGTCATCTAAAATGATCAACAATATTAGGTATGGGATTAATTTTTGTTAGATTAGTTCATGAAATATAGGTGGATGCCAGAAAAACATGGGAGATGGATATCAAGAAACAAAAGTCAATAATAACCGTTTGTGAGTAATTTCATCAAGGAACATTGGAATAACACTTCTAGAAGGAAGGCTAGTTTGAAATAGAGATTCCAATCCATCATCAAGAGATGGAAAAATAAAATCATATGAGGTTGGATTTAATAAAGGTAGTGGAGTTTAGTTTTACTGAAGTATTAAAGTTATATATCTCTATTCAAGGAATTGAAAATTTTTATTTAAGATGCATGAAAATGAGTACTGTTATGCATTTAGTTTATTATATTATTGTTATTCAAGAAAAATTAAATGTTTGACTACTCATCTAGATAATGTATTCTTCACATGATGAAGTTACCAATATTGAGGTTGAACATGATGTTGATGATGAAACTTTGGAATTATTAGTAGATCAACATCATGTTGATGAAAAATCAACAACGATATAACATCAGAGTGGTGAATAAAATTATAAAGGCAAGAATTCAAGGTACAAAATTTGAGGTTGGTTGGAATAAATGATGTCAACCTATTGACTCAAACAAGACAATGTTCATTAGTTATCTTAGGTTTAATTTTAGGATTAATGTGCAGATTGATATTTATTCATGGCTCCACATCTAACATGTAATGAAGGAAATCCTTTGGAAAGATATACTGTTAATATTATGATATAATTTATCTATTTTAATGAAAAAATATATAATGAATAATTGGTTTGATTTTCATGATTCCATGAAGAGTTAATTTATTTTAGAATATTTATGTAATAAATTTACCTAGATGTCCAGTATAAAAGTCTATAAAGGCTTTTGAAATCTTCTTACAAAGTTACATATTTGGGATATTGAGGGTAATGTATATCCCTACCCATAAATTTGTTATGAACACATTATAAAGAAGGAAGCATGGTTTGATTTCATCAATAATCACATTAAGAAACCTTTTTAGGTTCATTTTCTTTGATATAATATTATTTGACATCATTTATTTTATCCAATTTTATTTAAATCTTTTAATTTATGAAACTGCAAAAGGGTGATGAAAATAAATAATGTTCATTAAAACCAATGTACCCCTATTGAAAAGTAAGGATGGGTTATACTTCATTAGATACAAGATTGGTATATATATTAAATAAATAGTAAAATATTAATTATGTGATGTTAAACAACATATTTCCATTTGTTTATATGAACATTGATGAATCTAAATCTAAATCCACTTCCATCCCACATCATGTGCTATGGAAGGAGGATCATGTAAATATATATGGAAAATTAGTTGATAAAAACACAAAAAATATGGTAAACATGTAGAAGTATGGAATAATAGTTATTAGTTATTCTTCAAATCATTATTACAAAAAAATCTCTTTATGTTCATATTTTTATACGGTTTAGACACAAGAATTAGTGATGGACTTACAAGAAGGGAAGCTACATTCAGTATCATTAATGTGGCATGAACAATATAGTGGAATTAGACGAATAGATTTTAGATAATCTCACTGAACACATTTCAAGATAAACTACATGAAGATACATATAATATGGTGAGATGATTGTAGACACAAATACACTCACAACAAGATGTTATTTTTTAGTCTAGTATGGCAGAAAAATGCATGAGAAATGATCAAAGAGAACTGGAAGTGGACTAAAGGTCCGCACATGAACCAAATGATCCCACTATCTTTGAGGACAGTCATTCCCCCCAAGTTCATATATTACCCATGGAAATCAATTTTTTCTTTACTATTTCTACATAAAGTGAATCTAAAAAATTTCGATAACTTTATATTAGTAAAATTATATAGGTTATAGTTGTATGTGATTTGTATCTATTAACACACATGTTCCACATTCTTGTGCATGTGTATTCTATTTTGTTTGATTACATGTGGAGATTTTTTTTCCATGCACATGTTTACTTTTGTAACACCCCAAGATTCTATGGTATGCTTCTCTTTGAATAATGCGATAGCATGTGTTGTACACAACATCGAATTCTAACACACCACAACCAATCAAACTAGCCGTTATGAATAGTAATACCTATTTTTTGAAATTTTATAGATTCTATCGCTCAAAATGGACTTCATATTTGGATTAATACTATCAAAATTATCCTAGGGTGAAATTTTGGCACTTTTCGGATAAATTTCATATTTTGATGAATAGTGAAAATTGCTAAATTTTAATTAAAAACAACTTTTTTAATCAAAATAATTAATGTTGATAAATTATGAATTTGAGTGGTTTTAAATTATATTTAGAATATATTTTTACCATTTAATTTAATGTTTGTCATTGGACATAATTTCAAAATTAAACCAGACATAAACAAGTGTCAATCTTTTGATAGTTATTATCTCTTAAAAACACGCTTTTTGTTTTAACAACGGGAATTAATTTTAAATTAATTTCTGCCACTTCTATGTTTTGAATTTGGAAAAATGGATTCCATATTTGGAATCAGGATGTTCAAATTGTGTAAATAGGTAACTTTTATTTATAGACATTTTGAATAATTACTGCGGTAAATATTTTATTTACCATGGTTAAAGGGTAAATCTGGTCAATAATGGTTAAAAAAATAAAATTATAAATATAAAAATTACCCTAAAACGTGTCCTAACCTTATTGGTTGATACATGTCCAACCATGGGCATCTTTGGGTCGATTTTGGGACCCCATGGAGCCACTTGTAAGTGACAGGGACACTTTATTTTAATTAAGTTAAAATGAATACCAAAATGACACAAGCATATATCTTTTAGAAAAACAATTTTTACATAAGGTTATATATGTTTTATTTTCTACAATAAATATTAATTATAAAGCTAAAACGATTTCGTAGATAATGATATTTTATTTATAATTTTTAGAGATTAAATAATTTAATATATGTATGACACAATGATGATGGAGTAATTACCATAATAGTAAAAAATTAACACAATTGATATTATAAATACCTAAATAAATATAATATGAGACCTTTAATGCATTATACTAATTTTATAGGATAATATGACATATTTGGATTAATTTAATTGACTTTTTTCGAAGTAATAATTCTGTTATGAGTTTCAAAAAAATCAACTATTAAATAGTGTCAAAATTGACATAAAAGAGTTTTTAAAACAAATATTATATTATTAATTGATATTAAATTCCTAAAAATCTAAGGTTCAGCCAAGAGATTTATATCATGATAGGTGTATCATTAATGGACCACATGGGGGTTTCTTGGATGTATATAGTAATTTTATTAACCATATAATATAAAAATACAAAGAGACTATGTAAAAGTGAAACTAATTAACTTAGAGTTAATACTTAAAGATAAGGTTTATATAAGTACCCAAACCTGTCTAAATTATATTTTTTGAGTGGTTTTCGACCCATACCCACCTTAACCTTTAAATAATAAACTTTGGAGCCATTAGAAACCGAATATGAATTTATTATAAATTAATATTTCTAGATTTTACAAAGGTTCACTTCACCCCTCTTATAAAAGGGCACTCCTCCTTCTCATTTCTTCATACCTTCAAAGCCTCTTGGTTCGGCCAAACTCTGCCCAAATACTCTCCCAAATTCCCTCACTACATCCAAGATGCCTTAGTGTGATCAGAAATCCAACCTAAGGATCCCTTTTGATCAAATCAAAAGGAAGAACCTGAAGAAGAGGAGGTTAACCTACCCCAACCAAGGAAAAGTACAAGGTAAGGGTTTATTTCGCAATCTCTCCATTATCCAAGGTAGTTTATATGTAATAATCTACTGGGTTTTCTTTATCATACACATACATGTTTCTTCAAAATGTATTTCAAAATATTTTTACCATTTACAAGAATATGTGTTAAAGTCATTTATACCCTTGTTTGACTTTTTATAAGAGGTTTATAAAGGAATATTTCCGTCGTTTTCCAAACAAGGTGTTTTTAACTTTTTCGAAAAGAATAAGGTAATAATGTTTTTTTAACTTATACGGCGGGTGCGTCTATTTTCCACCGTTATAAAATCTTCAAATCTTCCCTTACAAGCTTATAATAATATTTTCAAAGAAAATGTTTTATTTTATAAATATATGACTCTTAAATGATTTCAAAATAAAAAGAGATATTTCTCTAAAAAGAGTTTTTATTTCGTCTATGTCAACATCCTTTGATGGATTTTATTCTTATTTTAAGTTGATTTATTATGATACAAAACATCTATATTGTATTTAAGGTTTTGTGATATGTTTGAGTATGAATGTGTTATTTTTATACCATTCATGGTTTATGGGTAAAGTATTCACATTTCACATGCTAGTTTTAATAAAAAAAATTGTGTTATATTTCATCCCCTTCTTAAGATGAATGTGTTGGGCTAGTATGTGTTGGGTTGGGGACCGATAAAAGTAAGCCCTCCGGGTTGGGGTCCGGTTACAGCAGACCCTCCGGGTTGGTGTCTAGTTATTAGAGGCACTCCGGGTTGGTGTCCGGTTATTAGAGGCACTCAAAGTTGGTGTCCGGTTATTAGAGGCACTCCGGGTTGGAGTCCGGTTATAGAGGCTCTCTGGGTTGGGTTCCGATTCCAGTTATACCTTAGGTCTTGGCATGAGTCCTTGACACAGAAATTAAATTTTGGCATTATGCATTCCATCATTATGAAAGTGGTTATTGATATTGCATGTGATTATTCGTTTAGTAGAATATCCATGTGTATAAGTAAATGGAATTATTTCATTTTATTTAAGGCATACTATTTGGAAGATTTAGTTTAAAAGGCTTTTGTATTAGTTATACATTTCCTTAAATGGTTATTCTTATTTATGAAAGTTTCCGCTATATTGTTATCCTTACTGGGCATTTGAGCTCACCCCTTTTCTATGTTTTATTTTCCCAGGATGTGAGGAAGTAAATTATGAATGACCTGCAGGGATATTATGAGGGTTTAATAGTGTGGACTATGGAGACAATATGTTGTTGTAGTAGTTTTTCACTTTATGATGTAATGTAAAACTTTATGAATATATCTAGTGTTTCCATGGATACTAAACCAATCGGTCTTTCGATATTTGATCTTTCTTGTGATCATGCCAATGTTATGTAATAATACACCGGCTCTAAGTAACTAGGGTCGGGGCGTTACAGTTGGCATCAGAGGAATTTTAGAACAAACCTTGGAATCTAGATTTAGATAAACTATGATTAGTGCACATAGACTTAAGATGGACTTTGAGGATTTGTATAGAAGAACTTCTTAAAATTTTGGTATTGTAGATATTTTGTGAGTTTTCTGAGCAATACATCTCTGTCTAGATACGAGCAGGTAGAGGTGGCTCTAGCACAGATGTGCCTAGGGGTAAAACCCAAAAACACCACTTTGAGCTAGACTCGAATGGGAACTGGTGCACGACAACGGGCCTTGCTGCACTCTTGGTTACGACACACATGGGGGATATGCTTAGGATAACTCTCATTTTCTTTACAAATCATTATGAAGGGTTTGTGAGTATATACATCCTCAAAGAAAACATTCTTATGATTATGGATTATATCCATAAGTAGTTCAATTTATGTTAAGTGTTTTATAAGTATGGGATTATGTATTTTGATTCATAAACTGATCTAGTTTATGCCATTGTTTAGAAATGGAGCCTAGTGGATGAAATAGAAACCATATAAATTCACGCACTCCATGTAGGGATTTCCCTCCTACTCAAGATAATTATAGTGGAGCTGGTGATGCAACTGGTGTCGATCAGCTAATCACCATACTGGGACAACTCACTCAGGTTATGAATAATAACCTTACCCGTATGGAGAACCCTAATCCACAGCGTGGAGGATCAATGTTAGATCGCTTCATGAGGAAACAACAACCAACGTTCAATGGGAGTACAAATCCCTTAGTAGCTGAGCAATGGATAAATTCCCTAGAGAAAATATTTCAGGCTATGGGGAGTAGTGAAAGGGAAAGAGTTATCATGGTAGTTTACCGCCTCACTGGAGATGCTGATCAGTGGTGGTCATTGATTCAAAATACAAAAGAAGATGATGAAGTATCAAATATGGAATGGAGGGAGTTCAAAGATCTGTTTTTAGAAAAATACTTTCCTCGCGACCATTGAGCAGATATGAAAATGTAATTTCTTAGTCTGAGACAAAAGGAGGATGAGAATGTCGCAAAGTATGAGGCTAACTTTACAAGGTTAGCAAGGTATGCAGGAGATTATATACGTAACCCAAGAAGTAAGATTGATCATTTCTTTGATGGGTTAAAACCTTTTCTCCGTCGAGCATTAGTCTCACAATCCTTTTCATCGTATGAAGACATTGTCTCATGCGCTATCAAGACCGAAAAGGAATTTTCTATGTCTTATGACTTTAAAGCAAAGCAAGAGAAGAAGAGATCTGATGATCAATCTGGGAATGGAAATAAGCAGAAGAAGGGAAAGGTTGAATATCCATCCTATGGTATATGTGGGAAGAAACACCCCGGTACTTGCTTGAAGGGAATGGGAGTCTGTTACAAGTGTGGTGAAAAAGTCCACCAAGCTCGTGATTGAAAAGGGAAGAAGGAAGCTACCAATGTTCAATGCTACAATTACAGGGAGATGGGACACTATGCAAATGAAAGTACTAAGTGTCAGGGGAACATACCTCAGAAAATGCCAAGGGATCAAGGCCAAGATTATGCTATCACTACTGCTGAGGTAGAAGCTCCAAAAGACGTGGTGGCAGGTAATTTAATGGTTTCCTCTAGCTTATCAAATGCATTATTTGATTCTGGATCATCACATTGTTTCATATCTTCCCAGTTTCCTAAGAAAATTAGATATTTCCAATTTGATTTAACAAGGGAGTTGTCAGTTAAAACTCATAAGGGAAGTATCATTGCAACAAAGTTTTGTGAATCAGTCCCTATTAGAGAACATAAATGTTCTTTATCTGCTGATCTTATCATCGTACCTATGATTGAGTTTGATATAATCCTTGGTATGGACTGGCTTTCGGACTATGTTGCAAATATTTATTGTAAGAAGAATGATGTTACGATTCTTGATGATGATGATAAGGAAGACCTTCTCTTTAGAGCAGAATCATCACCACATAATTCTTATCTAGATCCACCCCCAGTAGCTCAATTAAATTCAATTATTGGGGAGGAAGAGAATGAAATAACTGTGGGCGAGGAAAGGAATTTTCAAATAGAGGATATACCTGTTGTGAAAGAATATATAGATGTATTTCCGGAATATTTACCTGGACATCCTTCAGACCGAGAAGTTGAGTTTTCCATTGATTTAATTCCTGGATCAAGGCCTATATCGAAGACCCCTTATAGAATGGACACTGTAGAATTAGTCGAACTAAAGAAAAAACTAGAGGAATTGAGTAATAAAGGATTTATTGACCCTAGTGTTTCTCCATGGGGAGCCCCTGTTCTTTTTGTTAAAAAGAAAGATGGATCTATGAGGTTATGTATTTACTATAGGGAGATCAATGCTATAACGATAAAGAACAAGTATCCCCTACCTCGCATTGACGATTTATTTGACCAACTGCATGGAGCTCAATATTTTTCAAAGATTGACCTTCAATCTAGATACCATCAGTTGTGTGTGAAGAAGGAAGACATTCCGAAGATAGAATTTCGAACCAGGTACGGGCATTACGAGTTTACTGTAATGCATTTTGGATTAACTAATGCACCCTCTATATTCATGGATCTGATGAATAGATTTTTCAAGGAATATCTCAATGAATTTGTGGTGGTATTTATTGATTATATCTTGGTATACTCCAAAAGTTATGAAGATCATAAAAATCACTTGCGCATTATCCTGAAGACTTTGAGAAGATGTGAATTATATGGGATGTTTATCAAGTGTGAATTCTGGATTCAGGATATTTCTTTTCTTGGACATATTATCTCTAAAGAGGGAATCTCTGTTGATACTTCTAAGACCAAGGAAATCCAAGAATGTCCAGCACCTACGAATATAACTGAGGTACGTAGTTTTATTGGTTTAGCAGGTTATTATCGAAGTTTCATCCATAATTTTGCCCGACTGGCTAACCCCTTAACGAATATCACACATAATGGGGTTAAATTTGTTTGGACAAAAGAGTGTGAAGAATTATTTGAAGAACTAAAGAGAAGATTATTCAATGCTCCTATATTGACTCTACCATCAGGGAATGATGGGTTCATTATTTAAAGAGATGCATCGAAGAAAGGAATTGGTTGTGTCCTTATGCAGAATGATAGGGTTATTGCCTATGCATCACGATAGTTGAAAATTCATGAACAAAACTATCCTACTCATGATCTCGAGTTAGCAGCTGTGATCTTTGCTTTGAAGATATGGAGGTACTACCTCTATGGTGAAGAATGTGAGATTTATACTGATCACAAGAGTTTAAAGTATGTTTTTCACAAAAAGAACTCAACATGAGGAAAAAGAGATGGCTTGAATTACTCAAAGATTATGATTATACGATACACTACCACCCGGGGAAAGCAAACAAGTTGGAAGATGCTTTGAGCATAAAAGACCATGGAGTTTTGAACGTGTTGAGAATTGAAAGGGATCCAATTTTGATGGATCTAGTGAAGATGGACATGGGAATAACCATGGAAGGTGAAACATCAATGCTTTTTCAAATGGTTGCCAAATCATCTTTACTAGAAAGGATTAAGAGTTCTCAGACCGATGATGAAGAATTTCAAAAGAATATTAAAGCTGTGAATGATGGGGGATTGAGAGACTTTGTGTATGAAGATGGAATTTTGAAATTCAGGAAGTGACTTTGTGTTCCTGATATACCAGATCTAAAAATGGAATTGCTGGATGATGCTCATATTGCCAATTTCTCTATACTCCCTGGGACCACCAAAATGTATAGAGATTTGAAGGAACATTTTTGGTGGGACAACATGAATAGGGAGATTTCCGATTTTGTGTCAAGATGTATGGTTTGTCAACAAGTGAAAGCTGGAAGGCAAAACCCTAGAGGATTCATGCAACCTCTTCCCATACCGGAGTAGAAATGGGACAATATTACGATGGACTTTGTCATGGGGATACCAAAGACTCCTAGAAGGAACGATGCAATATGGGTTATTGTTGATCGTCTTACCAAGTAAGCACATTTTCTTGCTATAAGAGAAGATCTACCACCGGAACATCTAGCAAGACTATATATTAATGAAGTTGTGAGACTTCATGGAGTACCCCTACAAATTGTTTCTAATTTTGATCCCCATTTTACTTCAAGATTCTGGAAAAGTCTTCAGAAATCCCTGGATACTGAACTTCAATTGAGCATTCCCTACTACCCTCAGATAGACAGACAATCAGAACAGACTATTCAAGCCTTAGAAGACATGTTGAGATCCTGCTCACTTGACTTTCAGGGTATGTGGGATCAATATTTACCTCTAGTAGAGTTTTCCTATAACAATAGCTTCCATTCGAGTATTCATATGGCACCATATGAAGCGTTATATGGAAAGAGATGTCACATACCAACTTGTTGGGATGAATTTGGTGAATGAAAACTTGTTGGACCAGAACTCGCGGAGGAAACAATGGAAAAGGTGAAGGTAATCCAAAATCACATCAAATCGGCTCAAAGTAGGAAGAAGAGCTATGCTGATAATCGAAGGAAGGATTTGGAATTTCAAGTCAGTGATCATGTTTTCCTGAAGGTATCTCCATGGAAGGGAGTCATACTTTTTGGTAAGAAAGGTAAATTGAGTCCCAGGTACATCGGACCTTTCGAAATTCTAGAACGAATTGGGGTTGTAGCTTACCGATTGGCAATGCCGCCAAGTCTCTCCAAAGTTCCCGATGTGTTCCACATATCTCTGTTGAGGAAATACATGCCTGACCCAACACATGTACTCACCTACGAGGAATTATAACTGGAACTTGATCTATCTTATTGCGAAGAGCCCATCAGGATTCTTGATACGAGAGAACAAGTACTGAGAAACCGAACGACTCATCTGGTAAAAGTCTTGTGGAGAAACCATAAGATGGAAGAGGCAACATGGGAACCTGAGGAACTTATGATGAAGAACCACCTGAGTCTTTTCATGTGGTAGTACTCTAGAAATTTCGAGGACGATATTTTTTGAAGGAGGGGAGAATGTAACAACCCAAGCTTCTACGGTACGCTTCTTGTTGAATAATGCGATATCGTGTGTTGTATGCAACATCGAATTCTAACACACCACAACCAATCAAACTAGCCGTTATGAATAGTAATACCTAATTTTTGAAATTTTATAAATTATGTCGCTCAAAATGGACTTCATTTTTGGATTTGGAAAATCGAAATTTTCCTAGGGTGAAATTTTGGTACTTTTTGGATAACTTTTATATTTTAATGAATAGTGAAAATTACTAAATTTTAATTAAAAACTACTTTTTTAATCAAAATAATTAATATTGATAAATTTTGAATTTGAGTGGTTTTAATGTATATTTAGAATATATTGTTACCATTTTATTCTATGTTTTTCATTGGACATAATTTCACAACTAAACCGGACATAATCAAGTGTCAATCTTTTGATAGTTATTATCTCTTAAAAACACGCTTTTTGTTTTAACAACGGAAATTAATTTTAAATTAATTTCTGCCACTTATATGTTGTGAATTTGGAAAAATGGATTCCATATTTGTAATCAGGATGTTCAAATTGTGTAAATAGGTAACTTTTATTTTTAGACATTTTAAATAATTACTGCGGTAAATATTTTATTTACCATGGTTAAAGGGTAAATCTGGTAAATAAGGGTTAAACAATAATATTATAATAATACAAATTACCCTAAACGTGTCCTAACCTTATTTGTTGATACATGTCCGACCATGGGCTTCTTTGGGTCGCTTTTGGGACCCCATGGAGCCACTTGTAATTGATAGGGACACTTTATTTTAATTAAGTTAAAATGAATACCAAAATGACACAAGCATATATCTTTTAGAAAAACAATTTTTACATAGGGTTATATATGTTGGATGTTTGACTATAAATATTCATTAGAAATATAAGAATATTTCCTACATAATTATATTTTATTTATAATTTTTAAAGATTAAATAATTTAATATATTTATGACACAATGATGATGCACTAATTACCATAATAGTGAAAAATTAAAATAATTTATATTATAAATACCTAAATAAATATAATTTAAGACTTTTAATGAATTAAACTAATTTTATAGGATAATATGACATATTAGGATTTATTTAATTTACTTTGTTCGAAGTAATCATTCTGTTATGAGTTTCAAAAACATCAACTATTGAATAGTGTCAAAATTCACATAAAAGAGATTTTAAAAAGAATATTATATTATTAATTGATATTAAATTTCTAAAAACCTAAGGTTCGGCCAAGAGACTTATATAATGATAGGTGTATCATTAATGGACCACTTGGGTGTCTCTTGGATGTATATAGTATGTTTATTAACCATATGATATAAAAATACAAAGAGACATTGTAAAAGTGAAACTAATTAACTTAGAGTTAATACTTAAATATAAGGTTAATATAAGTACCCAAACCTATCTAAATTCTATTGGTTGAGTTGTTTTCAACCCATACCCACCTTAACCTTTAAATAATAAACTTTGTATCCATTAGAAACCGAATATGAATTTATTATAAATTAATATTTCTAGCTTTTCCAAAGGTGCCTCTCACCCCTCTTATAAAAAGGCACTCCTCCTTCTCATTTCTTCACACCTTTAAAGCCTTTTGGTTCGGCCAAACTCTTCCCAAATACTCTCCCAACTTCTCTCACTACATCCTAGATGCCTTAGTGTGATCATAAAGCCAACGTAAGGAGCACTTTTGATCAAATCAAAAGGAAGAACCTGAAGAAGAGGAGGTTAACCTACCCAACCAAGGAAAAGTACAAGGTAAAGGTTTATTTCGCAATCTCTCCATTTTCCGAGGTTGTTTATACGTAATAATCTACTAGGATTTTTTATCATCCACATCCATGTTTCTTCAAAATGTATTTCAAAATATTTTTACCATTTACACGAATATGGGTTAAAGTCATTTATACCCTTGTTTGACTTTTTCTAAGAGGTTTATAAAGGAATCTTTCCGTTGTTTTCCAAACAAGGTGCTTTTTAACCTTTTCAACAGGATTAAGGTAAGAAAGTTTTTTTAACTTATACGGTGGGTGCGGCTATTTTCCGCCATTATAAAATCATCAAAGCTTCCCTTACAAGATTATAATAATATTTTCAAAGAAAATGATTTATTTTATAAATATATGACTCTTAAATGATTTCAAAATAAAAAAAGATATTTCTCTAAAAAGAGTTTTTATTTCATCTATGTAAACATCCTTTGATGGATTTTACGCTTATTTGAAGTTGATTTATTATGATACAAAACATCTATATTGTATTGAATATTTTGTGATATGTTTGACTATGGATGTGTTATTTTTATACCATTCATGGTTTGTGGGTAAAGTATTCACATTTTGCATGCTAGTTTTAATACAAATTTTTGTGTTATATTTCATCCGCTTCTTAAGATGAATGTGTTGGGTTTGTATGTTCCGGGTTGGGGACCGGTAAAAGTAAGCCCTCCGGGTTGGAGTCCGGTTACAGAAGACCCTCCGGGTTGGTGTCCGGTTATTAGAGGCACTCTGGGTTGGTGTCCAGTAATTAGAGGCACTCCAGGTTGGTGTACAGTTATTAGAGGCACTCCGGGTTGGAGTCCGGTTACAAAGGCTCTCCGGGTTGGGTTCCGTTTATAGTTATACCTTAGGTCTTGGCACGAGGCCTTGACACATAAATTAAATTTCAGCATTATGCATTCCATCATTATGAAAGTGGTTATTGATATTGCATGTGATTATTCTATTAGTAGATTATCCATGTGAATAAGTAAATGACATTATTTCATTTTATTTATGCCATACTATGTTGAAGTTCAAGTTTAAAATGCTTTTGTTTTAGTTATACATTGCCTTAAATGTTTATTCTTATTTATGAAAGTTTCCGCTATATTTTTATCTTTACTGGGCATTTGAGCTCACCCCTTTTCTAGGTTTTATTTTCCCAGGATGTGAAGAAGTAAATTATGAATGACCTGCAGGGATATTATGAGGGGTTAATAGTGTGGACTTTGGAGACAATATGTTGTTGTAGTAGTTTTTCACTTTCTGATGTAATGTAAAACTTTATGAATATAACTAGTGTTTCTAAGGCTAATAAACCAATTGGTCTTTCGAGATTTGATCTTTCTTGTGATCATGACAATATTATGTAATAATTCACCGGCTCTAGGAAACAAGGGTCGGGGCGTTACAACTTTTGTTTGATTAAATTTAATTTTTTTTAAAAACCATTCTATAATTTGATGATTTATTAAAATAATATATGTAGATCTCTATGATTACTTTCATATTTGATATATAATATTTCTATCTATATTTCATTAGTTTATGAGGATATTTGAAAATGAATTTTTATTACTCTAAAAATTTAATTAATTTGCTAGTGCAGTTTTAGAAACTCTACAACAAACAGTTTAAAAAATTTTCAGTATTTATTTTACCAAAACACTTATATATATAAGATTCACATGAAACATGGTTTTATAGAAATAAAACATGTTTATCATGATTTCATTAGTTTAAATCAAATTCTAAAAAGGTCTTTTGAATAATTATTAATGAGCATGAAATTTTGCTTTGAATTTCTAGAACTACTATTTTCCATAATGTTATTGGTTATGTTTTTTGATGATATTTGGAAAAGTGGATGTCAGATATATTTGAAACGTGATTATTTGAAAAGATATTAATTTTTTATAATAATTTTTTTTATAACGTCTGAATCATATTTTTATATCCCTTAATAATTTTTTGAATTTTTTTCAAAGTATGTTGTCCAGGCTTTCACAATGTATGGGCAACCGTAGTTTTGTAATAGTGAAAAGTATGGTTCATAGATCCTATGATACTATTCATCATCCATATTCTATGTTAATTTTCATGAATAGTGGAATGTATGTTTCATCACCCATATGTTACTATTCATCATCCATATGCTATGTTGCTGTTCAAGAATAATGAAAAGCATGATTAATCAACCCTATGTTACTATTCATGAATAGTGAAAAGTTCGGTTCATCAACCCCACCTTAATATTAATGATTATTGTAAAGTATGGTTAATCAGCCCTATCTTATTATTCAAGAAATCGTGCAATGTTTTGTTCATACTCTATATTATTGTTCATTCTACAAAGTATGGTTCATACCTAACATTACTATTCATTTAGAAAGGTATGGTTAATTCCCTACATTACTGTTTATTCGGAAAATTATGGTTCATACCCAAGGTTACAGTTCATTAATACTGCAATGTGTGGCTCATCAACCATATTTTATTGTTCATTCCGAAGTTATTGTTCATTCAGTGCATTTTTTATATAAATTTTCTATATATATATGAATTATTTTTCATAGGTTTTCTATAGGAAAAATTCACATTAAATATAAGGATTATAATCAAAGGGTTGTTAATATTTTTATTGAATATTTATAGAGAAAATTAATAAATTTCTAACAAGTTTTTCCAATTAATTATGTGGTTTCAAAATTTTTTAAATTGATATTTTTGAATTTACCTAGAGATGTTGCTGCTAGTTTTTAGGAACTATTTTGACTATATTTAATGAAGTTTAAATGTATTTAAATAAATTTTTAAATCATTAAATTCTGTTATATTTCTAGAGATATTTTTGGAAGAATTAATAAAATTATTTTTAATTATTTTTTTAGAGATTTATTCTACCATAATAAAGAAGCAATAAGGCTACGATCTTTATATTTACGAGTGCTCTTGACTCAATTTATTTTGAATATCCTATGGATGTGGATCCACTATAAATAATGAATATATAATCTATATATATCATTTTATCTTATAACAAAGAACACATAATATAAAAATACAAATTTTCAGGACACACATTAACATTTTTGGTACTCTATTTTTTCAAAGAGAAAGAGTTTCAAACATTCAACCTGCTGTGCAATCTACAATGTCCTACGACACTCTAATTCATAACCTACATGAAATTTCAAGGGCCAAATTAATTCTATTTCAACTAAAATTTTCTTAACGTGATGATCTAATAAAATACTCAACAACCAGTACCATTTATTTAAAATTTCATCTTATCATTCGTCTGGTTGTGAGTCTGTAACACTATTTATTATCCCTCACATGCACTATATTTATTTATTTATTTTTTTAGTCACAAAATAATTATTTTTGATTCTTTTTCTCTAGTTGTGAATCCTATATTGTAGGGGAATTATCTAAGGGTTATGACTCCTAGTGTTTGAAGTCAGGTTGTAAGGGTTATGACTACCCATACCAAAGTCAGTGTCATAGTCATCCCTCCACTAGAAATGTATTCAATAATATGGTTATTATTCCCCCATAAAAAACATTTTAGTATACATATATCTATCAATAATTAGAGTGGTGTAAGAGTAGTGTAGGCCCACTTTCTACTGAAATACTATAAAAACCTACATTAATTATTTACTTATTCTGCTACTAATTGTCCGTAATAATTATCTATGATGATTAGTTTAATTAATCAATTTAATTGTTTGATGTTTTATTCTAATATAATTACCCCACTCTAGACCATCTACTATTACCCATTTAATCTCACCAATTGGTATCAATGGTTTAACTTCTTATGAATTGTTTAGCCCTATCATTATCCCATTCTAACACCAAATAATTTATTTCAAAGGGAAAAACTATTTAGAATGGGTTTTATCAAATATTCTCTTTATAATACCCTTAAATATGTATCAAGATATTTTTACTTTTGGAATTATCAAATACCTATCTATATTCTACTTTGATTTTATTTGTACTAACATTTTCCTAGACTTCATATTCTAAGAACAAGTTCTTATAAGTTGGAAGGATTGAACTCAAATGATGCATAGATACCTAAAATGCCACCTAAATTTTATGAAAATTATTATGGACACTGGAGATCTTGAATGGAGGCTTACCTCAAATATTTGATCACTAAGCACTGGTTTATCATGTCAAAACAATATACACTACCTGAATCAGACCCATATACTCCTACCAGAAATGATTCTTCTAGATATGTTTTAAATTACAAACTTGTTAATATTTTATATTGTGATATTAACAGAAGTATTTTTAGTCAAGTGTCTTCTTATAAGATAGATCATGAAATATGGAGTATTCTACAAGTTACTCCCCTTGGCTCTAAAAAACTAATTCGTACAAAACATGGTCTGCTTCATGCTGAATACCAAGACATCAAGATGGGTAAATATGAAATACTAAAGAATGTGTTCCATAGATTCATAATGATTGTGAAAGGAATAATTTCATTTAGAAAAGCTATATAAAACCTTATACTTGATGAAATATTCCTACGACACATACCAAATAAATGAAATGAAAAGTAGGTTTACATTGATGAATGTAAGAATTTCAAAGAATACACCATGGATGAATTGAATGGATCACACCTTTAATATGAACTTGAACTGAATAACATAGATACCAAGGATAAAAAAAATGTGTTGCCTTTTAATCTATAAATGTTTTTTGTACTGAATCTTCGGATTCTGTTCTACAGTATCTTGAAAAGGAATATATGGATTAGATTGTTAATGGAGTTTACAAAAAAATGAAAAATAAAGGATTCAAGAACCAGTTTAAAAGAAACCATAAAAAAAATATATGGGAGATAATAAAGGTGATATGGTTTATAATAACTCTGATGTAACTTCTTATGAGTGCATAATGAAAGGGAACATCAAACTGAATTGACCAAAAATAATGAATAAAGATAAATAAAAAAATGAGGATAACAAGGAATTGACCACTATTTGGAGTTGTAAAGATGAATATGATTCTAGTGAACAATCTAGAAAAGAAAAATAATATTCTAACTTGTTCTTTATGGATTCACTGGACCAGGTTAGTAATTATTGTTTTTATTACGATTTTTTGAATCTAAATGTGATTCTAAACACCCTAATCGTTTTGAATTTAATAAAAAAATTAAATATTTTATAAAAGATATTTTCAATGGTTTTTATTTATATAATAATAATAATGAAAAAAATGAGAAACTTTTATATGAAAATAAAATACATTTGTAGAAGAATAAAAACAATGTAACACTTCTTCTTCGTTTTCTCATTAAAAAGTTTGTGAAAATTTTAAATCCACTATAAATTTTAATAAAAATATGAAAAAGGAAGTTGAAATTCTAAAAAAATATTTGTTTTTATTTATTAAAGGTTGCAAAAAATATCATGAGATTACAACTTTGAAAAAAATTGATAATAAAAAGATTTTTTTTGGATAAGATATTAGATTAACCAAAATGTACAAAACTAAATATGTTATAAGTAAAAATGGTTTTACTTCAACTATTACTTATTTTAAATGTTTCATGAAAGGTCATTATGAAAATAAAAGTTCTCATAGATTTAAATAATATTTGGGATTTACAAAAGCTAATATTTCTAAATCCTTATTATCTAGAGTACCATACAATATATATTTAAATTCTATATGGGTACCTAAATATTATATAACTAATCTAATTGGAATCAAGGAAGCTTGGTTACCAAAATTTTCAAGTAATTGATATTTATGGGAAGAATACCATTGAATTCTCAAGAACTATATATGGTATGTAGTCTTTGGATGCTGTAAGCGTATGACCAGAGTAACATCAATGTTTACTACTTAAAACACATGTGATGGAGGCACTATTATATTTTTGCACAATTCCAAAGGCAAAGTAAATGGTTTTGATAAAGTTGGTATTTCAAATTCTACTTTTATTTTTGGTGTTTTATATGTTTAAGGTTTAAAAAATAATTTAATTAGTATATCAGAATTATGTGATGATAAAGTTGATATTAAACTTCAAAATGATAAATGTTTAGTTTTGAATGATGATTCATTACTATTTTCTGCTAATAGAAAAGATAATATTTATACTATTGATTTTTCCAAACTATTTATTCAACATATCAAGTATTTGAATGATGTAAAGAATGATATCATTCTTTGGAATCAACACTTTGGTCCTATTAATTTTAGATTATTTCATATACTCTCAATAAATTAAAATGTGTTACATCTACCTTCCTTGATGAAAGAACATCTTCATGTTTGTGATGCTTGAATGAAAGGGAAGCATCAAAATATTTTTTTAGACCCATCAATCAGATAATTACTTTGATAACATTAGAGTTAATACTTCTTAATTTATTTGGTCCCACTGAAAATTATAGCATTGTTAGAACAAAATATACTTTAGTTTTTATTGATGATTATAGTATTATTACTTCGTTAAAATTTTTTACTCAAAAAAATTATACATTTTATAGATTTAATATTTTTTTTAAATTAGTTGAAAATGAAAAAGGCTGCATGATTATTTTTATTTATAGTGATAAAAGACATGAAATTCATTATTTATATTTTTAATTTTTTTTAAATAATGATTATTTTCAAAATATTACTACTCCTAGAACACCACCACAAAATGTGGTTTTAAATCAAAAAAAGAGAACTCTTATTGAAATGACTCGAACTATGTTAACAGAACATAATTTTTATAAAAAATATTCAGTTATGGATATTTTTCATGCCTGTTATATTATAAATATAATTCTTATTATAAATTTTTTAAAGAGATATCATTATGAATTATTCAAAAATAAAAACCTTGATGTTGGTTCCTTTAGATTATTAGACTGTAGAGTATTTATTTTAAATTCAAAAAATAATTTAGATAAATCTGATGCTCTGGGTGATGGTTGTATATTTATTATTTATTATAATAATAGTAAATATTATAGAGCTTATAAAAAATAAATATGTTTATCTATGAATATGTTGATGGTATGTTTGATGAAAATAAAGTTAAATTTAATTCTGTTTCTAATGATATTGATGAAGAATTTAGAGAACTTAATTTTGGTGAAGATGTTTCTCAAGATAAGAATGAATAAATTGAGGGGGGGGGGAATACTTATTCTCATCCAGATATAAAATCTTACTATATTTAAAAATTCCATAATTTTGAAAATGTGATTGGAAATGTTGATTGTGGTGTTAAAACAAGAAATTTTATTTTAATTTTTTTTGTGAAAATTTAGCAGTTTTTTATAATTTTGTTCCATTTAATTTTAATGATGATTCAAAAGATAAAAAATGGATTTTTTTCAATACAAGATGAATTAAATCAGTTTTTTTATAAATAATGTTTTTACTTTAGTAGAATTTCCTAATGATAAGAAAGAAATAGGAACTATGTGGTTATTTTGAAACAAGATGGTTGAATCTGGATAGATTGTCAAAAATAAATCAATGCTTGTTTCTCAAGGATAATCTCAAGAAGAAGGTATAGAATTTAAAGATTATTTTTCACCCATTTCTAGGTTAGAAGAAATTATAATTTTGTTGTATTTTTCTTGTTTTCGATGTTTTAAATTATATTAATTGTATGTAAAAAGTGATTTATTAAATGGTTTTATAGTTGAATAACTTTATCTTTCTCAGCCCCATGTTTTAAAATAAAAAAGCTCCAAACCATGTTTTTAAAATTTCTAAATAATTTCATGGTCTTAAACATGATCCACATACTTTCTATTAAATAATTCATTTGTTTTTATTAAATATTGGTTTTAAGAAAGGAAATGGTGACCCACTCTTCTTATTAAAATAACTACTGTTAATATTTTTATTGTTCAAAATTATATTGATGATATATTTTTTGGTTACTCTAGTTAAATTATTATCAATGATATTTATTCTTTGATGTATATTTAATTTGATATTAGTTTAGGGGGATAATTAATGTTCTTTCTTGGACTACCAATTATTCAATAAAAATATAGAAATTTTATCTATCAATTTAAGTATGATAAATAGTTACTGAAAATATCTTGTCTTTATTCTAAAAAATCAATGAAAATAATATGGGTACTAATTTTAAATTAGATATTTATGCCTCTGGTAAATCTTTTTATTTTAATGTTTTTAAAATCATGATAGGTATCTTGCTATATTTAACTACATCTAGTCCCGACATCATTATTAGAGTTCTTTTCGTTATAGATTTCAAGAAGATTCTAAAGAATGTAATATTAAAGTAGTCAAAAGAATAATTAGATATGTTAAATGAATTATTGATTCTAGTTTATTTTACCCAAAATATAACTATTTTGATTTAACATTATATTCTAATTCTGATTTTGGAGGATATAAAATTGTTAGAAAAAGAACTTTCGATATAGGTCATTTTTTGGGGAAAAGGTTAATTTCATAGTATTCTAAGAAAAAAATATATGTTTATTTATCAAAATTATAAGCTGAGTATATCTCTATTTCTAGTAGTTGTTTTCATAGTTTATGGATTAAGAAAACATTATGTGATATTTGTGTTTATCTTGATAAACTACTTATTTATTGTGATAATATTTATGAAATTCCTATCTCTAAATTCCCCTTACAACATTATAGAACAAAAAAAGTTGATCTAATATTTCATTTTATTTTAGATCATGAGAACAAGGGTGTTATTGTTTTAATGTTTATACCTTCTAAAAATCAGTTAGAAGATATTTTTACAAATTCTTTTAACACTTTTTAGTTTGAAAAAATTAAATTTTATGTTGGTATGGTGGAATTTTAATTTTTTACTGCATTTATTTAGGGGGATCTTGTTTTCAATTAATGTTTATTTACCAAATGGAGGATAAATAAATTGGTTATAATTTTTTTAAAACATTGGTTTTGGGAGATATATTTTTGGATAAAATTAGGAGCTATAAATGGGGAGAAATAAATTGGTTTGAAATGTTTTTACAATTAGTTTTAATTGTTCAAAATTTATGGGATTGTAGTCAAACAAAAAGGGGGATATTTTTTATGAATGTGCACTCTTTTTTATAACAATTTTTATTACATGGGAATATTTTTTTTCATGTGCATGTTTTCCTCTGTTTGATTAAATGTGATTTTTGTTTATAAACATTTCTATATTTCGATGATTTATTATACTAATGTGTATGGATCACTATAATTATTAAAATGTTGGATCCATAATATATATCTATATTTAATTAGATCATGAAGATGTCTAAAAATGCATTTTTATTTGTCTAAAAAATCTATTAATTTTCTGATGTGGTTTCAGAAACTCTACGGTAAATAGTTTTAATAATATTTTTTGTATTTATTTTACTGAAAATTCTATAGATATTAGATTCTCATGAAACAATATTTTAATAAAATCAAACATCTTTATATTTAATTCATTATTTTACATTAAATCATAAAATTAATTTTTTAATAGTGATTAAACTTCTTGATGTTATGATTTTATTTTTTTACTATTGTTTTCTAGAATATTATTCGTTCTATTTTGTGATGATATTTGGAACAGTTTATGTCAAATTTATTTGAGTCATGATCTTTGGAAAGATAATAATTTTATATATAAATAATTATTTTGGAAAAAAGTCTGAATCTTTTGTTTATAGCCCTTAAAAATTTGTTGAATTTTCATAATGTATGTTGTCCAAATTTCAAAAAAGTATGGGCATCCCTAATTTTTCAAAAGTGAAAATTATGGTTCATTAACCATACGTTACTGTTCAAATAAATGGTTTTAAAAATGTTAAAAGAAATATGATATGAACCTATTAATGTTCTCAATGAATTTTCTAGGTTACTATGATATGTTACGAGTGTATTTAATATTTTTATTTTAATTTTATATTCTTTGTGAATTTCTGTTAAAGTCTAATAAATGAATTGTGTCAAAATTGACACTATTGATATTTTATAAACATAAAATTTTATTAAATTATTTACGAAACATAAATATATTTAAAAACTAAAAATTGATAATTATAAGGTCCAAAATATCATAAATTATCCATTTATTTTCAATTAACACCACATAAGTAAATATAAATTACCAGTAAATATTTAGAATAGTATAACTAAAAATAAAATTTAATAAAATATATAAGGGTTAATTAAAATGATAAGGATTAAATTGAGTAAATAAGTTGTCCAAAATTTATTTTCTGTTGGCATTACAACCCTATATCATATATAGTTTGAATTAGGGACACTTTTTAGGTTTTTGGGTACTATTTTATTTTATTATAAATTAATATTTTTGAGAGTTTCCTAAAGAGACCCTATCCTCACTTATAAATGGTCACCTCCCCCCACTCCTATTCACTCCATTTTTTCCTTCATGCTCAGATAACCCCAAACCATTACTCTTTTTAACATCCCTAGTAATATTTTTGAGGTAATTTTATTCTCAAAATACCAACTCTAGTGCCCTTTGTGGAAATTCAAAGGAGGCACGTTGAGGAAGAGGTAATCTATTCTAACAATTCATTCAAGTTTATTTCATATTATACTAAATATTATTTAGTTGTTTCATTATGAAATAATAATTTAAGTATCCCTCATAAACTGATATTTTATTATAAATTTGAAACAACCTTATTCCACCTTCTATCTATGCTACTAAAAAATGATATCACCACACATGCATACATACGACTTACCATCTCCACATCGTGGTGTAATCTTTTTTTCACCACTCACTTACATAGATGGGTATAATAGTCTAATTAATATATATATATATGAATACTTTAATATTATAATAATTCTGAGATACTATACACCATCCACTTCAATACCATTCAACAGTTATGAGAACAATATCATTGCTTGTGTATAAGTAAGGTTTACCGTCTCCACAATGTAATGTGATTCCTTCTACATGATATTCATTAAATAATGATTATATAAATGAATTGAATGAATAAATATGATATATATTATACTAATAACATGTTTTAAATGATATAATAATAACCTAAAAAGAGGAACAAGAACCTATCAGAAAAAACATACGTAAGAACATAAAGCAGTTAATACCTGAATAATGAGTAACAATGAAATGATACTAATAAACAAATGAAAATTTGATAATAAATTTTATCATAAAAATTATTGTTATTCTATAATAAATCTCTTACAGTATTTATATCATTATAAAGTAGGTTTCGATACATACGAAGCATATCAGTCTTAAGGTAAGGGATAACTTTTCCAATCTCGTTTTTATTCAATATTATTTATTCGTAAGTATTTACTGGGGTTATATTTATCATCCATGTCTATGTCTTCTAACTGTTTTCATAAAAGGCTTACTATTCTACCATGTATGTTTAAATTAATTTTTACCCTTTTTGACTTTTACCACATTTTATGGAAGGATTTTTTTTGTTTACCATAGAAGGTACTTTTTGACTTTTTAGGAGAAAGTATGAGGATAATGTTTTTTTAACTTATACGGAATGAACAGATTTTTATGCTTTGATAGAGAATTATTTCCGTGAATTTTCTTTTACATGTTTTCAAGTTTATTTTCAACTATAAAGTTTTCTTTTAAAATTGAACAACAATTTGAGAAAAGAAAATGTTTATGAAGAAGTAAGGATATTTTCCTCAAGAACTAAATTTAAGTGTTTTACCAAAATTATATTTGATCTAAGATGATATAGGGTTATGTTTTTATACCTATTATTGCTTTTATTTGATTACGTTATGATTGAATATTTTTTATGAAGACCTTTTATCTGATATGGATTATGTTATGATGACATGATGTTTCAGAATCCCATTTTATTAAATAGGTTATGATTTGATGTATGATTTATGTTTTTGTGGAACACATAAGAATGGTTTAATTATATGACAAATGAGACCTCTCTCTAACTCTAATTAATTGGGTATGTATTTATATATCATGAAATAGACATGGCTAGAACTACATGTTAATCCAGTTCAGTGATACATAACTAGAATGAGGAGTGAACATGGTTCAGTAATGTACCTTTTCCACTATAATGGTCTTGGAAATGAGCCTGGACTAATATAAAATGACTTTCTATGATTTTACATGTATTCCGAAAAGTTTCATGTCATATATTATAATTATTGGAATTACATTTTACTTCTATGATTTATCCCAGGACATGATATTATGAAATATTTTGTAGGATAATATTTTCAAATGTCTTGTTCATATGAATTTTTTATTATTGATATTTCCTTTATTTACACATTCTAAGAATTTGATATCTCCATTTTGTGTGTTTATTTTCACCCGGTCAGGAAGAAGGTTATTAAATATGATATTACAAAAGAAAGTCTAGTTATAATGAAATAAATAAGAGACAATATAGAAATTTTTTGAACAAGTTGTTTCTATTTCCTAGTTTCTTCAGACAGTATACATAGATGGTTCTGTCATGGTTTTGTTATATGTTTTAATAAATATAAATTAATTATGATGTAAAAACAATGTATTTAATGTGTTTTTAATTATAATTGGTATTAGAGGAATGTTATAGTTAACCTTTGGAAAATTGGATGAGATAGTCTTAGTAAGAACCATAAGGATATGTCTAAGTATAGGATATACTACTAGTGTTTTAGAAACAACCTTGAATAACCTATGATAAAAACTAAATTGTGTTGAACTATAATTTTATTCTTGTTTATGTGGTTTTATTGTTATTATTAGTGTTTCTCACACTATGATTCTTGGTTTTAGTCAATGGATGGAACCCGATGGAATCACGTTAATGCTGAGTGTGAAGGGAAATGCAATGATTGTACCCTGGAGAAACCAAATGTTATGGGATCTGGAATGAAAAATATAGTATCCATGCTTAAAAAATATTCTCAATCTATGAATCATGTAGGAATTCAAAACGGGAAAAGAAAAAAAATAAAAATTAAGTTTAATTGTTCATGAGGTAGAGTAAACCTTCATTTAGTGGGTCTTCTAATCCATTAGTGGATAAAAGATGGATCTGTACCACTGAAATGATATTTTTAGTTGGAAAATGTTTTGAACATGATAATATAATCTTAACAATATATCATTTTCAAGGTGAAGTTGATAAATGGTGGAATCATATCAAGAATACAAGTTAAAGAGATGAAATTGAGTATATGGAATGGGATGAGTTCAAAAAATTATTTTTCAATAAGTACTTCCCCCATATTCTTAGAAGAAATATGGAGAAGGAGTTTCTTAAATAGTATAAAAAGGATGATGAATCTGTTCTTACATACAAAGAAACTTTTACAAGACTTGCAAGGTACGCTTCCAGAATTATTATCTAACATGAGAGTAAGATCGATCGATTCTTTAGTGGCTTAAAACCATGAATCCAAAGGGCATTAGACAAAAGGGACTTTAATGGATACGAGGAAATTGTTCTATGTGCTCTAAAGTTTGATATAGATATTGGAATAACCCATTAGTCATATGGGTTTGATAAGAAGAGGAAAATGGAATTCAAAGGAAAATATAAAGAACAAACTGAAAATAAGATGAGTTTTCCCTTATGACTAATGTGTGAAAAGAAACATGGAGGTAATGGTCTTAAAGGGACATATAAATGATTCAAGTGTGAAAATACAGTCCTAGATCAATTGAATGTTGATGTGATGGGAAAAATATGTCTAATGATATGAACAATGAAAAGGATACATATAATGCTCTTCCTACAATTCAACATTACAAGTGAAAGGAAATGGGGATTATTACAATCAATGCACAAATCCAAGGGTTTTTTTTATGATGATCGACTTCAAAAATCCCTTAATGCTAAAGAAAAAAATAAATTCACATGCAATTACTATCAGCGAGGTGGAGTATGACAATGAAGTGGTGAAAGGTACACTTACCATCCACTATAAAGTCACAAATGTTTTATTTGATTCTGGATCCCACCAATATTTTATTTAAGAATAATTATATAAGGTTATCTCCATAATACCTCAACAATTAAATGTTGAGTTAGCTGTGACAACACTTAATGGCACAATATTCACATCAAAAATTTATAATTCTTCTATGATTTAAATTTGTGGGAACGTGATTCCTGTAAATATTGTGATCCTTTGTATAGTGGAATTTGATATGATTGTTAGAATGTATTAGATTTCATTATATGGATCTCATATAAATTTCCAAATAAGGGAAGTCACATATCATATTCCTGATCAATCTATGATTTTCTATCAATGTAATTATAAATATAACATTACAGTAAAAATTTCTTCCATATTATGGGTTTTGATTCCAATAAAGGAATGTTATGTATCTCAAATGGTTGGAAAGAAACTCAAAATTAAGAATATACACATTTTATGGGAGTTTGAGGATGTCTTTCCGAATGAATTTCTAGGTATTCCACCAAAATGTGAATTTGTGTTTTCAATAGAACTCATTAAGGATTCTAGTCCTATTTTAAATACACCTTATAGAATGACCCCAATTGAGGTACATGAATTGAAGAAGTAACTCAATGAGAATCTTGATAAGGGATTCATATACCCTAGTGTGTCACCTGGAGGAGCACTTATTCTGCTTCTTAAGAAGAAAGATGGATCAATAAGACTCTACATTGATTATCAATTACTTATAAAGACCACTATTAAGAAAAAATATCCTCTCCAACGCATTAATGACTTATTTGACCAACTACATGGAGGTCAATACTTTTCCATGATTGATATTTGTTTATGATATCATCTCTTAAGGGTAAAAAATGTGGATATACCAAAGACAACATTATGTAATAGGAATTAACACTATGAATTATAGTGAGGCCTTTTTCTCTTACTAATTACCCTTCTATCCTCATGGATATATTGAATAGAGTCTTTAGAGACAATATTGATCAGTTTTTGGTAGTCTATATAGATGATATTCTTGTTTATTCATGGATAAAATAATAACATGAAGATCACTTGAGAATTGTATTGAAGACCCTAAGAATGGATAATATTTATGCCAAATTTTGTATGTGTTAATTTTTTCTTAAAAAAGTTTTATTTTTGTGTAATGTAATCTCAAGAGAGGGGATATCTCTGGATACCAAAAAAATAGAGGTTATTGAAAGATGTTCGAGACCAAAAAAAGTAAATGAGATCTGAATTTTTCTTGGTTTGTCAAGATATTATCAATGTTTTGTGAAAGGTTTTTCATAATTATCTAATCTACTCACTATGTTGAATCGGAAAGGAGTTTAGTTCGTTTGGTTGTAAAAATGTGAAGGGAATTTAAAAGAGCTAAAAATAAGGTTAACTAGCGCACCTATGCTCACACTGACTTGTAGTGGAGAAAGGTTGGTGATCTATAGTGATTTATTCAAGAAAGGGATCAGGTTTTTTCTCATGAAAAATTATATGGTGATATATTATGCCTTCCGACACTTAAAAATACATGAAAAATTACCAATCTCATGATTTGGAGTTAGATGTAGTAATCATTTCATTAAATATATGGAGGCATTATATTTATGGTCAAAGGTGTGATATTTATACTGATCATAAAAGTTTAAATAATATTTAAACACAAAAGGAACTAAATATTCACTAAAGAATAAGGTTGTAGTTGATTAATGATTACAAGTTATCAATAAATTACATCCCTTGGAAATAAAACACGGTGGAAGATTTATTAATTAGACAAGACCATGCCCACTTATAGATGACGAGGTTCAGAAAAGACCCAATATTTATGGATTTTCAAAGCATGAATCTTGAAATTATAACAAAAGGGGACAAATATTATCTTTCTCAAATAAATGTTCAACCATCTATACATGTGGAGATTAAAGAGGCATAGAAGGAAGATGTAGAGTTACAAAATATTGTGAGAAATGTTCCTGAATTCAACATTGATTGTGATGAAATATTAAGATTCAAGAATCTAGTTTGTGTTCATCCTATACTATAATTAAAGAAGGAGATTTTGGAAGAGGCCCATAATTCATCATTATTTGTTCACCTTGGAAGCATGAATATGTATAGGGACCAGAAAGAGTACTTCTGGTGGGATGACATGAAATTTTTTTTTTCGCTAAATATGTCTCTCGATGTTTGGTTTGTCAGCAAGTTAAGGTTGAAAGACAGATGTCTAAGGGGATGTTACAACCATTACCCCTATTAGAATGGAATTGGGAAAACATCCCTAAGGACTTTGTCATCGTACTTCCCCAAAAATTCAATGGAAATAATGTTATATGTGTTATAGTTTATCATCTTACGAAGTATGAACACTTTATTTCTATTGGGGAGGATTTCTCTCATGACCATCTCGCTAGAATATATGTAAAGGAAGTGGTAAGATTTCATGGAGTACCACTTTCCATTATATCTTGTCGGGACCAATGGTTTACCTAGACATTTTTGCGAAGTCTTTAGCATGATCTGGATACAAAGTTATGTTTCAAAACTGCTTATCATCCTCAGAAATATAGTCAGTCTGAGAGGAAAATTCATACTCTGGATGACATGTTGAGAGCATGGTCTATGGACTTCAAAGTTGGTTGGGTTCAAAACCTACCATTGGTGTAATTTTCTTATAAAAATATCTACCACTCAAGTATCCAGATGGATCCTTATGAAGACTTATATGGAAAGAAGAGCAGAACTTCAACTTGCTGGAATGATGTTGGGGAAAGAAAACAATTAGGACCTAATTTTTGTTGAAGAAATGGAAGTAAAGGTCAGATCTATTCAAATACATATAAGAGAATCTCCAAGTCAAAAAAATTGTTATGCTGACTACTGAAGAAAAGTCCTATAGATTGAAGTTGGTGATAAGGTGTTCTTACAAATATCACTCTGGAATAGAGTAATGATATTTGGAAAGATGTGAAATATGATCCATAGGTATATCAGTTCTTTTAAAAAAATTTGTTGTGTTGGGAAGGTAGCAACTGATTGGTGATTCCACTAAATCATTATCAAGATCAAGATATGATCCATGTATCTCTCCTGGAAAAGTACATACCAGATCTTTTACTTGTATTAAGATCAAAAGTTGTACCACTGGAGAAAGATATTTCTTCTGAATAACAATCGATAGTGATTTTAGATCATAGAAAAAAAACATCTATGAAACAAGACCACTCGATTGGTTAATGTTTTATAGAGGAACCACCAATTTGAAGAATCTATATGGTAACTTGAGGATATGATGAAAGAGAGTAATCCTCATTTGTTTTTTTCCAAGTGACGAATTTTGAGGGAGATATTAAATTTAAAGGGGTGTAGAATGTAACACCCGTATGTTTTTATGAAATATTCAAATAATTTTTATTCTTCAGTAGATTTCATTTCACTAAATAATGAGTTAAAAAATAATACGAGATGAATCAAATATAAAATTACCATTATAGTCTAGTCGTTAGGTTTGAGGTAATTATTATAAAAAACTTATGAAAATGCATTATGAAAAAATATAAATGAATTAGACATTTTTATTTGAGAGTGAATTACATTTGGTAATGAAATTAATTATATATATATGTGTTATATAGTTAACTAAATATTTTTTATAATTATATAATGTATATTTTAGTCATAGGTTATGAATAAAACCATATTTGACGAATTTTTCTAAAAAATGGTTAATTTGACACATTTTAATGATGAACCAATTTGATATTAATACATTGACACATTAATGATTTTATATGAAAAAATAACCATGTTATATTGAATCAGGGTATAAAAATTTACCTTACATAAATTTTTGATATTTTTTCGATAACTTTTATATTTTAATGAATAGTAAAAATATTCCGAATTATAATTAAAAAAATTTCATTGAGAAAATTCATAGGGTTAAATTATAATATTGAATGTTTTTAAAGTATAAATAGAATATATTTTTACCATTTGATATAATTTATGTCATTATGATTAATTTTACATTGAATTCATAGGTAAAAACATTTCAATCTTTTGCAATGTTTTAACATTTAAAACCCATTTTCCCAACAAAATCATTAATTTTAAATTAATTACTGAAATTTATGTGTTTTTAATTTTGATAAATGGACTCCATATTTGGAATAATTGGGTCCAAATAATGTTAATAGGCTACTTTAATTTTTGGGGATTATGAATAGTAACTTTGGTAATTATTTTTTATTACCATGGTTAAGGTGAATTGGGTAATTAAGGGTAAAAATAATATTATAAAATTACCATAACACCTCTAAAGTCCTATTAGATGATTAAATCCGACCCTTATCATCTATTATTCGAAATGGAATCACATTATTTCCACTTACCTATGAAAATGACATGAATTTAATAAAAACTAATGAAATAGAAACAATGTCACAAACTCTTTTTATATAAATGTATTGATTTTAATATATAGACTAATAGGAGATAAAATATATTATAGATTTTATGTGTAAATATAAAATAATTACTCACATCATAAAAATTTATGTATAATTTTTATATATTAAATAATTACCATTAATGATGACATAATAGTGAAGTTGACATTAATTTTCTTAATAAAAATATCAAATAAATGGTTTTAAAATTGTTAAAATAAGTAACATATGAACTAATTAATGTTTTATAGGAATTTTATAGGTGTAAATGACTTTTTAAGAATGTATTTAATATATTTTATTGAATTTATCTTCTGTGAAAAATTTATTTAAAGTCTAAGAAATGAATAATGTCAAAATTGACACTATTGATATTTTATAAACATAACATTTTATTAATTTTCTAAAAAAACATAAAAATATTTAAAAATTAAAAATTAAAAATTATAAGGTCTAAAATATCAAAAAATATCCATTTATGGTCAATTGATACCACATACTTAAATATTAATTACAATTAAATTTGTAGAATGTTATTACCAAAATTAAACTTTATTCAAATATCTAAAGGTCAATTAACAAAATATGGTTTAAATTGACTAAATAAGTTGTCCAAAATTTATTGGTTGATGAGATTAAAAACCTATATAATCTAATATTATAATTAGGGACACTTTTGAGGTTTTTGGGTAGGGTTTTATTTTATTATAAAGTTATATTTTTCAAAGTTTCCTAAAGTGCCCCTCTCCATTCATATAAAAGGGAACATCCTCCATATCCTCTTCACTCCATTTTGAGCCTTAATGCTTGTAAAAACCCTACCCATTACTCATCAAAACGTCCATAGTAACATTACAATGGTTTTGTTCTTCTCAAAAGACCAATTATAGTGCTCTAACTGGAAATTCAAAGGAGGCACGTCGAAGAAGAAGTGGCATCTTGTAATGATTCTTTCAAGTTTCTTTATTCTTATATTTCCACATATTTAGTTGTTTAATTATAAAATAATTACATCAGTATCACTCATATAATGATATGTTATTATAAATATGAAAAAAAAATCCTATTTCACATTCTATTCATCCTACAAAAAAAGAAATCAATGTGCATGCGTACGTACGACGTAACGTCTCCACGCCGTGGTGTAATATGTTTTTCAACACCGACTTACTTGTATGGGTATAATGGTTTATATAATTCTTAAACATAAGTAATATAACATTATACCAATTCTTAAATACTATAAACCATCCAATTCAATACCATTCAGCAGTAATGGGAATGATATTGTCGCTCCTCGTACATACAGCTTACCGTCTCCATGGTGCATGTGATTCATTCAACATGATCTTCATTATACCATGATTATATAAATGAATTTAATGAATAAATATGATATATATTATAATAATTACATGCTTTAAAATATATAACTATTACTTAAAAATACGAATAAGAACTTATCTGATAAAACATACGTAAGAATATAAAGTAGTTAATACCCGAATAACAAGTAACAATAAAATGTTATTATCAAAGGATGAAAATATGATCATAAATGTTATAATAAAAATGATTATGATTATTTAATAAATCTATAACATTATTTAATTCGTTATATTGGAGTTTTATATATATACGATGCATATCAGATCTAAGGTAAGGGTTACATTTTCCAATCTCATTTTTATCTGAGATTGTTTATTGTTAAGTATTTATTGGGGTTATATTTATCATCTATATCTATGTTTTATAAAAAAAATTTCATAAAATGTTTGTTATTGTTATGTGTATTTTTAAAGTCATTTTTCCCTTTTTTGACATTTACCACATGTCAAGGAAGGAATCATTATTTTTTATACCATATGAGGTACTTTTTGACTTTTCCGGCAAAAATATGAGGAGGATTTTTTTAACTTATATAGAATGAATGGTTTTTAGGATTTAATAGAGAATTATTTACATGAATCCTTCTTTACAAGTTTTCATGTTTATTATCAACTAACTTCTTTTATTTTAAAATTTCATGACATATTGAGAAAAGAAAATGTTTTTGAAGAAAAAAGGATATTTTCCTCAAGAACTAATTTCAAGTATTTTATCAAAATTATTTTCCATATAAGATGATATAGGGTTAAGTTTATTTCCCAGTTATTAATTTATTATGGAATTATTTTTATTATGTCCTTTTATCTTATAGGGATAATGTTATGATGACTTGATTTTTAAGAATCCAATTTTATTACATGGGTTACGCTATGATGTATGATTTTTGTTTTTATAGCACACACAAGAATGGTTTCGTTATGAGATGTGTGGAACCTATATATCCATCTAATGCATTGGGTAAAGATTTATATCTCATGATATATACATGGATAGAATGAAAAGATATTCCAGTTCAGTGATACAGGACTGCAAAGAGGAGTGAATTCGGTTCATTAATGGACATTCTCTGCTATGATGGTCTTTGAAGTGAGCCTTGACTAATATGATAATATTTTCTATGATTATGTGTGTATGAGATAATTTTTTGTCTCTTATTTTATGATTATTGGGATTACATAGTACTTCTATGATTTATCCCCTTACATGATATTATGATCTCTAATGCAGGATAAGATTTTCAAATGTTATGTTATTATGAATATTATATGATTTCTATTTCCTTTGATTAACCATACTTATAATTTGAGCTCATACTTTTGTATGTTTCTTTTCTCCAGGTCAAGAATAATGGTATTATATAAGATATTCCAAAAAGAAGTCTAGTTATGATGAAATAAACAGGATACAATGTAGATGTTTTTTGAACAGGTTGTTTATGTTTCATAGTTTCTAAAGAAACTATACCTATATAGTTTTTCATGGTTTTGTTATATGTTGTAATAAATATAATTCAATTATTAAGTACAAAAAATTAATGTAAAGCATGGGTCATTATAATAAAGGACTTGAGGGGAATTTGGTGGAATCACAATGTGATAAGAAACCATCCACACAAGATCCTATAATATAAAAAGTGAAAATATTCCAATGGAGGAACATTATTTTATTCTGAAATCCACTAACATTATTTCATGGTGAAATTAATTGGAAAAACATCTCCCGATATTCATACTCTAGATCATAGGTATTTTACTCAATATACAATTTCTATCGACTATGATCTGAGTTGATGCAGTGTTGAATAGTTTTGACTTTCTATGTTATTTGATTATCTATATTAGGTCCCAAAATCATTATTTCTTTATATTTATCCCTAAAAATTATAGTTCTAAAATTATTTCCATAGATCAATTCATAAATAACCGTATGTATTCTTGAGGAAAATTAATTATTTTATGAAAAATTTATTATGGGAATGTGTTTATCCCAACATCCATTCAAATCCATAGAAAAATACCTCATCATACCCTATTGTATTTTAATGGTCTTATCTGAATTACCATATAAAAGAGGACGATAAAAAGTGATGAAACACAAATCTATATCCAGATCCTACTAAAGACATCACAAGAACAATATGGTAAACCTCAGATTCTAATAAGATACAGTGGAATTTGGAACTCCATTAAACCTTTCCAATTACTTCTTCATATCCTTGAAAGATAATTAAGATAAATATATTTTCTAACATAGATGTAGTTTTATTCAATTTTAATATTTTCAACAGAATCCCAAAATTCATTATATCCTTATATGTTTTGGTAATTCTAATGATAAAATCCACAGTGTTGTTTTTCAATGTCCATTATAGTGTGGGTAATGGAAGTGACACCTGCTTATGTTTTTCCAAAACCTCAATGTCATGACATAAGAAGAAACAAGGTAACAAATCATTAATAAAACACTATATATTTTCCTACCAAAATTTAAATTTCAGATATCTATACATATTAGTACATTGAATATGACTAGATAATGATGAATTATGAGCCTCATCCAACAACTCCTTTTCTATATCTGGTATAACTGGAACACAAACATAGTTTCTGAACCACATAATTCCATCAAAATCAAGTTTAAACATTGGAACATTTATAACATTCTTCGACATATCCATATCATCATTTTCTGTCTCTTTAATCTTTACATAGGTAGATGGTTGAACTCTATTTTGAGAATGATATTGTATCTCCCCTTCCACCATGATTTCGAGATCCATACTTTGAAAATACAAAATATTTTTTCATTTTTGATCCTCATCATGGATAATATAGCATGATCCATCTGATTCAAAGCCTCATCCACCACATTCAATTTCCTTGAGTGGTAATGTGTTTAGTAGTCATAATCATTATTCTATTATATCAATATTTTCTATCGGAAATTCAACAAATTTTGGCTAAATATATACATTAAAACTTTATGATTAGTATATATATCACACAATTCACCAAAATGATAAATCCTATATATCATTAATGATGAAATTATAGTAGATAACTCCAAATATTGTGTTGGGTAATTATTCTCACAAATCACCATATTTTCTAAGTCATATTCTATCACCATTCCAATATCCCTAAGAATACATCAAAAGTTTTTTTCAATGAATAAATATAAATTAAATACCCTTATCCACTATAGGGTAACCTTTGCATAGGTCCACTGAAGAACCATCTCTTTAGTTCTTTCTAATTGTCCTCACATTGAACCGTCTAGAAGAACATGATTCCTTCAAAATTATCATGGTGAGTGGATTATAAAATCTTGGGAAATTATCCACAATCTATTGAAAACATCCATCCAATACAATGAAAAAGTAACATCACTATCATAGTGTTTGTT
The DNA here is from genome assembly GCA_963277665.1 of Viscum album. Taxonomy (NCBI): domain Eukaryota; kingdom Viridiplantae; phylum Streptophyta; class Magnoliopsida; order Santalales; family Viscaceae; genus Viscum; species Viscum album. The sequence continues at coordinate 2,016,051,123 of OY728147.1, read as the reverse complement.
CTAGGAAAACAGTTATATATTTTCACCTTCCATAGGTTCTTTAGTACTATCCTGGAGGAATATTTATAGTCTTCCATTATCATTTAATAAATAATAATTCTATATATAATGACTACAAAGAACTTATCAATGTAATCTCAAAAAGTTATAGTCATTAAATCTATGAAGATAAAAGGGGAATTAGTAAGAATAAATAGAATCAATATATATTCATGTTTTCTATTACATACAATTAATAATGTCATGGATGTATCATCCTTATTTACAATCATTTTATTGTATATAAAATGAAGGTCAATCTTGTAAAATCTTAGTCTCTAAATAGTTGATCGAGTAAATCATCAAAAGAGGGTAAATGATACCTATTCTTGATTGTGATGTTATTTAGCTTTAGATAATCAATGAATTACATTGATCCATAGTTCTCTTTAAAAAAAAGAACAGGAGAACCCCAAGGTGACATACATGGTTTAATAATTCCCTTGTTAATATTATATTGGATTTAGTTTTATATTTCTTTCACCTCAATCAGTGAAATTCTATGGTGGGTCTGTCCAAATGATATAACATGATGTATGAGTTCTATTGAGAACTCAACTAATGGATTTGTTTCAAGGTAAGACATCACTTTTGTAATACATATTCAAAATCATACACAATATCATATAATCGATGTTGAGTTTCTCATAAACCATCTATGATAAAGACCCATTTTTATTATGAATCAACATCCAAACAATGGATGTGATTTCTATAAAATGATCAAATTTATCATCCTATTTTTAGATTATATTAGTTTGTTTTGGAATAAAAAATGTGACTTTCTTACCTATGAATTTATTTTAAATTTTTATAGATAATGACAATCTATTCTAATGACAATGCTGAATTCATCTAGAGGGAGAACAAAAAACTGTACAGAAAGAAAATTCCCACAAAATTAAACCAGATAATAATATTATACATGGGATCCAATCATCATACCATAAGGCGGTATTATTTATAATTCAAAATCTTATCATTTGGTCGTATTTTGAATGAAATAAAAAATTATTAAAATATTAAATAGTTGGTTGAAATTTATTCAAATAAGGAATTATATTTTATAGAGTGGATGTTGAGTGTACCTTTCACCACAAATATATCATACCCATTATTAGAACTTGTGATATTATGGGGCTCTTCTTTGTCACTTAGATAAAGAGGTTTATAATGTAGATCATCTTCATCAACCATTGTATGTGGGAACTAGTTATCATAATGACCATACTCTTTACACATGAAACAAAAAAGTGTGGTTGGTGAAATTTAAGTATCATTGTCTTTATTTACATCATTAGCTAACTTCATCGAATCACTATAGAATTTAATTGCCTAATGTCCTTCCATTCAAAAAACAATAAATTTACTATTATTAGTAATGAAATTTCTTCCATGTTACCTACCACACATCGAGGAAGAAGGACAACTCATTTTATTCTCTAGATAGATTTTAGAATTTTTTATAAATTACATCATTTTTTCGTATCAAATCATTGGGATTAATGGTAAACTTTGATATGCATTTCCACTTTGATAAAAAATTAAATTAGTTATTCATGGATACTGTTGTACCATATGGATAACTCCCTTCAGGGTCAGGGTTTTAAGCCACTAAATAATAAATCAAACTTATATTAATATTTGATAATAATACCATCTGATTACCTTGAAGGTATTGTATGATTTTACTCATAGCTACCAACTAAATAAAAATCCTTCTATACTAGAAAAAGTAATTTATTATCCATTTTAAATGAAGATTATGAGAAAAATTACGTATTGAAATACAATATCTTAAACACAACCCACTCCATGGAAGAAATTTTATTTTATTTAACTATATTATTGATAATATTCCTCAATTGAGTAGCTTCATCTTCTAGATGATAGAAAAATATGATGAATTTTTCACGATTCAAACAATGGATAATGGAAAATATATTGTCAATGGTATTGATCAATTGATAAATAATTAGTGGATCCTAAAAACCACTAACTAAATGTATATATTGCTTAATGAAATACACAAAATAATGTAGTTACCTATTCTTCTTGTTTTGATGTTCTAAATGATTAAACTATTAAGAATGGTTTGTTAGCAGAGAAATTATATTTTTTAAATCCAGATCACATAAAATTATGTTACGTAAGAGTACAATAATTTAATTTTATTTCATGTTTATAATTAACACAGTTCCTTATGTTTCCATACATACAATAGAACTAATAAGTATAATGTGAGAAATATAATCATACTGGGAAACTATATATGTAGAGACCCGAAGCTTGACGTACAAGGACATTACATTACTTTTTGTGGAATACATAGTACATAACAAAAAAAGACACACAAGGACCTTAATAGTTTAGTGTCTTTGGAAACTCGGAATATAAACATCTAATCCTGTTGAAAGATCTTCAACACCTCTCATATCGATCTTCCCCTTTTGTTTTCCTACCTAAAACCTTTCTTTATATCCTGGGGAAAAGAAAACATATAAATGGTGATCTCAAATTCTCAATAAGGGTAATCAAGGATAATATAAAACAAATCATATATATTTGAGCTTAAATACATGAACATAATGTTTAAACATCAAAAGCTTGAGCAATGACATAAAACATGGAAGTACGTAAGGCATATATCGTAAAAAAACAATAACCATGATAAAATAGCATGGGAGTAAAACATGTAATTGTGGAAACCATTCAGTACATGTCATGATTTCCATAGTAGCCAAGGCATTCCTGTCAGGACCATCTTAGTGGACAAAGTCCCTATCTGAATTGAGTTCACTCCTCGTTTCAGTACTGTAATAATGAACTAGATTAACTTACCATTCCAGCCATGTCTATCTCATGAGATATAAATATTTACCCAATACATTAGAGGGAGATATAGGTCCCACCCATCTCATAATTAAATAATTCTTACTTGTTCCACAAAATAAACATACATTATTCACAATAACCCAACGAATAAAATGGGTTTCATGAACATCATCCCATCATCACATAATCCATATAAAAGAAATGGTTATCATTTAATAATAAGAAATGTGAAACCATATAAATCATAGAGACATTATACTTGAAACATACACATATGAAATAATGTCATCTTTGATGGAAAATGGTTTTGATAAAGCACTTGAATTGAATTCTTGAGGAAAATATCCTTTCATCTTGAAAATAGTTTTCTTTTCACAAATTTCCATTCAATTTTAAAAGAAAAGGATTTTTTTGAAAATAGTCGTGAAATATTTTGGAGTAAGCTTCATGAAAATAAGTCTTTATAAAACCGTAAAAATCCTTTCATATCGTACAAGTTAAAAAAACATTTTTCTCGTACTTTTGATGGAAAAGTCAAAAAGTACCTCGTAACGTAAACAAAAAAAGATTCCTTACATACCATGTATTAAAAGTCAAAAATGGGTAAAAGGAATTTAAACATACATGAAAACACTTTAATAAAACAAGGACATGGATGATAGAAATAACCCCAGTAAATACTTACGAATAAGCAATCTCGGATAAAAATAAGATTTGCAAAATTATCCCTTACCTTAGGTCTGATATACTTCGTATGGATACGAACCTCCTGTATAATTATTTAAATAATTTCATTGACTTATTAAATAATAATATTCATTGTTATGATATCATATATGTTTCACTTATGATTTTATATGACCCGTTCTTTTGTAAATTCCATGTTAAAGTAGCGTTTTGGGTAAAATCATTTCATTTGTCGTTCGTGTTTTGACATGTAATTATTAATATGATTAATTAGATCATGATTACTTAATTACAGAATATAAAACATGATTTATATATAATATATATTCATAATATACATATATATAATAGATCGATAAATGGAAAGAAATACACCGTTAATGGTGACGGTAGACCGTACGTACACATGAACGCTGTTTTCGTTTCCTTATTGAGTTGAATGGAATTAAGTAGATGAAATACATATATATATAAATAAATCAAGTAGATTTATAATTTCATATATTTAATTATTATTTCTTATATATACTTTATAATCATTCTTAAATGGTTAACATGGAGAATGAATCTCATCGCGTCGTGCAGACGGTAGTCCGTACGTACGCACGAGCGATGATATCGTTCCCATAATTATTGAATTGAATTGGAGAGGATGATACTATATATGATAATCAGTATGATGTTATAATAACTATGTATAGTTATTCTTTTCACCATTATATCCATCCATGTAAGGTGGTGTTGGAAAAATAGATTAAACCATGACGTGGAGACTATATTCTGTACGTACGCATGCACGGTGATTTTGTTTTCTGTAGGATGGATAGAAGGTGAAATGGGGTTGTTTCATATTTATAAGAACATATCAGTATATTAGTGATACTTATGTTATTACATTATAATTAAACAACTAAATAAGAATAAGTTGAAGAAGAAAGAAGCTTGAAAGAATCGGTAGAAGAAATTACCTCTTCTTCGATACGCCTCTTTGAAACCTCCTCTTAGGGCACTAATATTGGTCTTTGAAATAGACCAGGACCTCTAGGATGTTTCTATGGAAGTGGAGAAAATTATTTTTCAGGGGTTTTCCAAGCTTGAAGGCTCAAAGTGGTGTGAGGAAGAGAGGGAGTTGGTGCCCTTTTATAAGGGAGGAGAGGGGAACCTTTGGAAATCTTAAAAATATTAAATTATAATAAATCTAACCCCACTTAAAAACCTCCAAAAATGACTCATATTAAAATATTAAATGGGATAGGGTTGTAATATCATCAAACCATAAAATTTAGACATGTTAGTAATTTATTTTAAACATTATCAACTTGATTTATCCTTATTTAATCAATTTAATTTTATTTGTGGTAATAACATTCTAAATTTTAAATTATAACAAATAATTACTTATTTGTTGTGAATTTTCCATAATTGGATACTTTATAACATTTTAGACCATATAAATTTAAATTTATAATTTTTAACTATTTTTGTGATTTTTAAACAATTTTATAATATGTTATTTTTATAAAATAACAATAGTGTCAATTTTGACACTATTCATTTATATGAATTTAAATAAAATATATACAGAAGATATGTTCGAACTAAAAACATTAATAGATTCATAAAAGGTAATATGTGTCTATAAAATTAGTGGATAACATTAAATAGTTCATATTATATTTATTTTATTATTTTTAAAACCATTTATTTGGTTTATCTATTAATAAAATAATTACTACAACATTTTCGTATAATTATTTATTATATTTATTTGTTGCATAAAAATAAAAAGTAAAATCTTATGATTAAGATATATATTAACTTTCTCAATAATTCTTTTACTAGAATTTAACATCTTAAAATCACAATATGTAAATTGTTATATTTATTAAATTATGAAGGTGACAACTTTGGCATCATTTAAAATAAAATAATATAAGTGTCATAATAACTTTTATAAGACTCCAAACGGTTATATATTAGGTAATTGGATGATTACGGTATAGATATACACTACCAATAAGTTTTGGTCAGTTTTGTGGGCCTTTTAAGGGGTATTATTATTTCAATAAAAACTATATTACTGATGTTTCACTTAATAAATAATTTCTGCATCATTAATGTATCACCATTAATGACAATTATTTAATCCCTAAAAATTCTAAATAAATTATCATGATGTAGATAATTTTATTATATTTATGGAGACTATTTATTTTTGATGTTTTATGATGTTTATCACTAAATTAAAATTATTATACTTTTAAGATTTAATAGAGTGACATGTTGTCACTTTCTTTGGTTTTAATAATAATTAAATTATTTTCATGGTCAAAAGTCAATAAAATGAATTTAATCTGACCCTTAGGTGATATTTGTCTACTTTTAGCCATCAAATAAAATTTTTACATGTGTTAGGGTAATTTTATAATATTATATTTACCCTTAATTACCCGATTTAACTTTAAATATGGTAAATAAAATTTACCGTAGTTACTATTCATAATTCCCAAAAATAAAAATTAGCCTATTAACATAATTTGGGCCCAATTATTCCAAATATATAATACATTTATTCAAATTCAATACACAGAAGTTGCATAAATTAAATTAAAATTAATCTCATTGTCAAATGAAAACACGTTTTTGTTTAAAACAATGCAAAAGATTGAATTGATTTAACCTACGAATTCAATGTAAAATCAAGACTAATGTGATAAATTATATTAAATGGTAAAAATATATTATATTTATACTTTAAAACCATTCAATATTATAATTTATCCATATAAATTATTACGATGAAAAAAGTTGTTTTTAATTAAAATATAGCGTGTTTTTACTATTCATTAAAATATGAAAGTTATCGAAAAAAAATCAAAACATTATCCAATGAAAATTTTTATATAATAATTCAAAAGAAGAATTTTATTTTGTCAAATTTAACTTATAAACATGTCAAAAACCATATTTAAAGTGGGTGCGCCATCAAAAGGGGGCAAAACTGCATTTTTTTTGAAAAATACTTATTTTACTCGAAAATTTTATTTTGTTCTTATACCATGTTCTAGAAAATGTGTATGCTGAATAATAATTTTATAAAATTCAAAATTTAGTTATTACTATTCATAACGGCTATTTCATAATAATATTATAATAATATATTGTTGTTTAGTAAAACCTGGTATTGCGTACAACACACGCTATCAAGGAAGGTCGCAATTGCGTGTAATGCAAGCCAAGTTAGGGTTGTGTGTAGTGCATGACTCATTTGTTGTTGCGTATAACAAAATACATTGAATATATATATATACTCAATGTTTCATAGAATAACTACTATCAAACAAACATGAAATTATGTGTAACACGATCCAAGAATAGTGTGGTGTATACTACATGTTAATGCGGTGTTGCGTATAACACAAGATAATATTGGTGTAGCATAAAACACATGACATAAAATAAATTAAAAAGAATACGTATCATAAAATATCAGGGTATTACATTCTACCCCCTTAAAATTAATTTCACCCTCGAAATTCGTCGGGGTAATACATGGTTTTCTACATGAAAGTTTATTTAATTGAAACCCACATCGTAAAATGAAATACAAAAACTTAACATTAAAAACTAAACTATGAAATGTAACGGTTACCCAAATTAACTCATCACTGGGTTTCCTCATAGGAGAACATAGGTGAAAATATGGATATGGAAGATAAATCTAACCATCATGTTCTGATGGAGTGTGGTAGAGAACATGGCTATGAAAAAGCCATTAATCACAAATCCATAGATTTGCGATGATCTAAGGTACCATCTAATTCATCGGATATAGGGGCACTAAGACAACATTTTTGGTTTTCAAGATCATTTTCCTAAAGTTGATGAATTAAAAGAAATACTTACAGGTTTTTGGTACAATCTCACTGTTGTTCACGAATTGAACAATTTCCACTTCATCTCTTAAAGAAATGAAGTTGAATTTTTTATTCTTGAAGCGTTAGTAGATCATGTGATAGAATGATGGGTCATTCTATCTGTTTCAAAAGGTTAGCAAAAGTTATAAGTCCATATTATGGTGAGATTAATCATATATGGTTCCAAAAATGAACTTATACTTCATATATCATACCGCTTAATAAAATAAAACTAGTTTCTACTAACCAGGGACTTACTGTAGGCCAGTGGTAGGTGATAAAGGCCAGTCGCATTTCGGTTGTGGGTTCGATTCCCACAGCCTTGTCTGACGGGATGGGCTGTCACCCATCCTGCAGGTTGTCCTTTTTCTAAAACTACATTACTATAACATCCCATCAATAATATCGAAAAAACATCTATCCTTAAACAATACTAACTTATGTCCAACATAATACATTCCAATCTATTGGCTTATCCATAATATTGTAGTCTATTTTCATATTATAGTGAAGACGATTACCAGTGTTTTCATATAACAAGCATGTTAATACCATCATTGATCCCCATATATCATAAGATATGTCTTGTTGGTCACATTCCAAACATTCGAAGGCCTTAATCATGTATTCTCTGGAAAAATAAATACCCATTGAATCTTAGTGAAAACATGAGTGCGGTCAAAAGTTAACTCTTTCCACATACCAAAACCCCAAATTTCTATATACTCAAACCATGATATAACTATTTCCTTATAGGAGTCATGAGCTCATGAATACTCTCAAGCATTTCATTTTCTCCTTATCCCTTCATTATGCGCATATCATCTTCTTTCCAAAAATATCTCAATCAATTTCCATGGTTACCGGTACCATAAAATTATTGAAAACCACAATAGACCAATACATAAATATTCTAATATTCCACGATACTGTATACAACATTATTTTGGAATACCATTACATAAACACTTAATCATTACACAACTTATTTTTCATACTCAACATCACAAATAGTGATCACCTGAGACTTCCCTTTATCCTTTTCCTTAAGAGGTTGCTCACACTGATCATCATTAACCCGTGGATTAGGGCATTTATTAGCATAATGCCCAATTTCCTTGCACTTGAAGCATTGAAGTGTTGGTGGTGCGTTCTCAGAAAACTTTTCTTTATTCAAATAATTAGCAACCCTTTTTCCATTACTTCGACACTCAGTTGATCGATGACCTTCTTTTTCACACTTAAACCATTTTCTAGTCCCTTTAAGACAATATCCACCATGATTCTTTCCACACTTTGAGCATAAAGAAACATTCATCTTCTTTTCACCATTATTCTGAGATTTCTCCTTGAACTCCATCTTTCATTTCTTGTCAAAACCATGAGATGGACATGTTACACCAACTTCCAGTTCTACCTTGATAGCACAATGCACAATTTCATCATAGCTACTGAATTCTCTTATAGCTAATTCCCTTCGAAGACTTGGTTTTAAGCCACTGAAAAATCGATCAAATTTAATTTCAGGTTGGATGATAATGCCAGATACATACCTTGCAAGTCTTGTAATATTCGATTCGTATATACCATCAGATTCATCATCCATCTGCTTAAGCTCAAGAAACTCCTTTTCCATCTTTGTTCGAAGAATATGAGGGAAGTACTTACTGAAAAACAAGTTCTTGAACTCCTCCCATTCCATGGACTCAATTTCATCTCTTTGCCTCATATTCTTCATACGATTCCACCATTGATCAACATCACCTTCCAAACGATATACTGCTAAGATGACTTTATCATGCTCAGAACATTGTAGAACTGAAAATATCTTTTCAGTAGTACTGATCCATTGTTTAGCCACTAAGGTATCAGAAGACCCACTAAATGAAGGTGGACGCTGCCTCATGAAGGATTCAACAAGAATGTTGCTCCTTTCTCTGCTCATTTTGAAGTCCAGAATGATTCATAGCTTGTGTATGTATAGAAATAAGATTGTGCACTCCATCTCCCATGACATTGGTTTGGTTAGGGGGATAATCATTTCATTGTCCATTACATTGATAAATACGGTTCCTTCGGGTTCCATCCATCATCTAAAACCCAAAAAATAATAGTGTGAGAGGTAAATACCATGCTAGGGAAAAAACATAGGAAAGGGGGGGGTATCCTCAATATCTAACATCTTAGGTTAAATTCTAAGATCGTTACCGTAGTTCTAGGACTATATTCTATACATATACTTATCCTTAGGGACATCCCTAGACATACATTAGAAATATCTCTAGGTATATCACAAACGTTTTCACATCCTAGTTTCCAAAGGTTGACTAAACCTTTCCTCTGATACCAACTGTAGAGACCCGAAGCTTGACGTACATGGAAATTACATTACTTTTTGCAGAATACTTAGTACATAAATGCTAGGGAAAAAACATAGGAAAGGGGGGGGTATCCTCAATATCTAACATCTTAGGTTAAATTCTAAGATCGTTACCGTAGTTCTAGGACTATATTCTATACATATACTTATCCTTAGGGACATCCCTAGACATACATTAGAAATATCTCTAGGTATATCACAAACGTTTTCACATCCTAGTTTCCAAAGGTTGACTAAACCTTTCCTCTGATACCAACTGTAGAGACCCGAAGCTTGACGTACATGGAAATTACATTACTTTTTGCAGAATACTTAGTACATAACAAAAACAGACACACAAGGACCGTAATAGTCTAGTGTCTTTGGAAACTCAGAATATAAACATCTAATCATGTTGAAAGATCTTCAACACCTCTCATATCAATCTTCCCCTTTTGTTTTCCTACCTAAAACCTTTCTTTATATCCTGGGGAAAATAAAAAATATAAAGGGTGAGATCAAATACTCAGTAAGGGTAATCAAGGATAAAATAAAACAAATCTTATACATTTGAGCTTAAAAACATGAACATAATGTTTAAACATCAAAAGCTTGAGAAATGACATAAAACATGGAAGTATGTAAGGCATATATCATAAAGAAACATTAAGCATGATAAAATAGCATGGGATTAAAACATGTAATTGTGGAAACCATTCAGTACATGTCATGATTTCCATAGTAGCCAAGAAATTGCTTCCAAGACCATCTTAGTGGACAAAGTCCCTTTCTGAATCGAGTTCACTCCTTATTTCAGTCCTGTAATACTGAACTGGATTAAATTACCATTCCAGCCATGTCTATCTCATGAGATATAAATCTTTACCCAATTCATTGGAGGGAGATATAGGTCCCACCCATCACATAATGAAATCATTCTTACTAGTGCAAGAAAATAAAAATACATCATACATAATAACCCAACGAATAAAATGGGTTTCATAAACATCATCCCATCATCACATAATCCATGAAAAAGAAATGGATATCAATCCATAATAAAAAATGTGAAACCATATAAATCATAGAGACATTATACTTGAAACATACACATATGAAATAATGTCATCTTTGATGGAAAATGGTTTTGATAAAGCACTTGAAATGAATTCTTGAGGAAAATATCCTTTCATATTGAAAATCATTTTCTTTTCACAAATTGCCATTCAATTTTAAAAGAAAAATATTTTGTAGAAAATAGTCATGAAATCTTTTGGAAGAAGCTTCATGAAAATAAGGCTTTATAAAACCGTAAAAATCCTTTCATGCCGTATAAGTTAAAAAAAACATTCTTCTCGTACTTTTGCTGGAAAAGTCAAAAAAGTACCTCGTAACGTAAACAAAAGAAGATTCCTTACATACCATGTAGTAAAAGTCAAAAATGGGTAAAAATGACTTTAAACATACATTAAAACACTTTTATAAAACATGGACATGGATTATAGAAATAACCCCAGTAAATACTTACGAATAAGCAATCTCAGATAAAAATGAGATTTGAAAAATTATCCCTTACCTTAGGTCCGATATACTTCGTATGGATCCGAACCTCCTGTATAATGATTTAAATAGTGTCATTGACTTATTGAATAATCATATTCATTTTTATGATATCATATATGTTTCACTTATGACTTTATATTACCCGTTCTTTTATAAATTCCATGTTAAAGTAGCATTTTGGGTAAAATCATTTCATTTGCCATTCGTGTTTTGAATTGTAATTATTCATATGATTAATTAGATCATGATTACTTAATTACAGAATATAAAACATTTTTTATATATAATATATATTTAGAATATACATATATATAATAGATCGATAAATGGAAAGAAATACACCGTTCATGGAGATGGTTGGCCGTACGTACGCATGAACGCTGTTTTCCTTTCCTTATTGAGTTGAATGGAATTAAGTAGATGACATAAATATATATATACATAAATCCAGTATCTTTATAATGTCATATATTTCATTATTATTTCTTATATATACTTTATAATCATTCTTAAATGGTTAACATGGAGAATGAATCTCATCGCGTCGTGGAGACGGTAGTCCGTACGTACGCACGAGCGATGATATCATTCCCATAATTATTGAATTGAATTGGAGATGATGATATGATATATCATAATCAGTATGATGTTATAATTACTATGTATAGTTATTATTTACACCATTATACCCATCCAAGTAAGGTGGTGTTGGAAAAACAGATTACACCATGGCGTGGAGACGGTATTCCGTACGTAGCACGCGTGATGATTTTGTTTTCTGTAGGATGGATAGAAGGTGAAATGGGTTTGTTTCATATTTATAATAACATATCAGCATATTAGTGATAGTTATGTTATTACATTATAATTAAACAAATAAATAAGAAGAAGAAGTTGAAGAAAAAGAAGCTTGAAAGAATCGGTAGAAGAAATTACCTCTTCTTTGATACGCCTCTTTGAAACCTCCTCTTAGGGCACAATTATTGGTCTTTGAAGTATACCAGGACCTCTAGGATGTTTCTAGGGAAGTTTAGAAGAGAATTTGTCAGGGGTTGGCCGAGCTTGATGGCTCAATGTGGTGTGAGGAAGAGAGGGAGGAGGTGCCCTTTTATAAGGGAGGAGAGGGGCACCTTTGGAAATCTTAAAAATATTAATTTATTATAAATCTAACCCCACTTAAAAACCTCCAAAAATAACTCATATTCAAATATTATATGATATAGGGTTGTAATATCATCAACCAATAAAATTTATACATGTTAGGAATTTATTTTAAACATTATCAACTTGATTTATCCTTATTTAATCAATTTAATTTTATTTGTGGTAATAACATTCTAAATTAAAAATTGTAAAAATTAATTACTTATTTGTTTTGAATTGTCCATAATTGGATACTTTATAACATTTTAGACCATATAAATTTAAATTTATAATTTTTAAATATTTTTGTGATTTTTAAACAATTTTATAATATGTTATTTTTATAAAATAACAATAGTGTCAATTTTGACACTATTCATTTATATGAATTTAAATAAAATATATACAGAAGATATGTTCAAACTAAAAGCTTTAATAGATTAATAAAAGTTTATATGTAACTAGAAAATTATTGGAGAACATTAAATAGTTCATATAATATTTAGTTAATTATTTTTAAAACCATTTATTTGGTTTATTTCTTAATAAAATAATTACTACAACATTTTTGTATAATTATTTAATATACTTATTTGTTGTATAAAAATTACAAATAAAATCCTATGATGAAGCTAAATCTATTAACTTTCCCAATAATACATTTACTCGAATTTATCATCTTATAATCACAATATTTAAATTTTTATATTTATTAAATTATGAAGGTGACAACTTTGGCATCATTTAAAATAAAATAAAATAAGTGTCATAATCACTTTTATAATACTCCAAACGGTTATATATTAGGTTATTAGATGATTATGGTATAGATATACACTGCCAATAAGTTTTTTTCAGGTATTTGGGCCTTTTAATGGGTATTATTATTTCAATAAAAACTATATTACTGATTTTTCACTTAATAAATAATTCCTGCATCATTAATGTATCACCATTAATGACAATTATTTAATCCCTAAAAATTATAAATAAATTATCTTGATGTATATAATTTTATTAGCTTTATGGAGAATATTTATTTTTGAGGTTTTATGATGTTTATCACTAAAGTAAAATTATTATACTTTTAAGATTTAAGAGAGTGACATGTTGTCACTTTCTTTGGTTTTAATAATAATTAAATTATTTTTTAATGGTCAAAAGTCCATAAAATGAATCTAATCCGACCCTTAGGTGATATGGGTCTACTTTTAACCATCCAATAGAATTTTTACATGTGTTAGGGTAATTTTATAATATTATATTTCCCTTAATCACCCGATTTACCTTTAACTATGGTAAATAAAATTTACCGTAGTTACTATTCATAATTCCAAAAAATAAAAAGTAGCTTATTCACATAATTTGGGCCCAATGATTCCAAATATGGAATAAATTTATTCAAATTCAATACAAAGAAGTTTCAGAAATTAAATTAAAATTAATCTCGTAGTCGAATGAAAATGGGTTTTTGTTTAAAACATTGCAAAACATTGAATTTATTTAACATTACGAATTCAATGTAAAATCAATTCTAATGACATAAATTATATTAAATGGTAAAAATAAATTCTATTTATAATTTAAGACCATTCAATATTATAATTTAACCATATAAATTATTACGATGAAAAAAGTTGTTTTTAACTAAAATATAGTGTGTTTTTACTATTCATTAAAATATGAAAGTTATCGGAAAAATATCAAAACATTATCCAATGTAAATTTTAATATCATGATTCAAAAGAAGAATTTTATTTTGTCAAATTGAACTTATAAAAATGTCAAAAACTATATTTAAAGTGGGTGCGCCATCAAAAGGTGGAAAAACTGCATTTTTTGAAAAATACTTATTTTACCCGAAAAATTTAATTTTTTCTTATACCATGTTCTAGAAAATGTGTAAGATGAATAATAATGTTATAAAAGAAAAAATTTTGTTAATAGTATTCTTAATGGCTAGTTCATAATAATATTATAATAATATATCATTGTTTAGTAAAACCCAGTATTGCGTACAACATACGCTATCAAGGAATGTCGCGATTGCGTGTAATGCAATCCATGTTAGGGTTGCACGTAGTGCACAACTCCTTTGTTGTTGCGTATAACAAAATACATTGAATATATACATATATACTCAACGTTTCATATAATAACTACTATCAAACAAACATGAAATTGTGTGTAACACGATCCAAGAGTAGTGTTGCGTATAGTGCAAGTTAATACGGTGTTGCGTATAACACAATATAATATTGGTGTAGCATAAAACACATGACATAAAATAAATTAAAAAGAATACTTATCATAAAATATCGGGGTGTTACAATATAATCATGAAATGTCATTTATATTATTTCTAAATTATGACTCTTTAATTTCAATCTATCTATCATTTTTTGTATCCTAGGTCACTAAGTGGCATAATTTATCAAAATCCTTCATGAAAATATATAGAGTTTTTGAATTTTTAAAATTAACCACTAAGAGTTTCAAACCTAGCATGTAATGAGCAGTGTTATCATTAACCAGGTATCAATCGATTTAAATCCGAAATCACCATTTTCTAATTTATTTTCCCTAGGTACATCTTTTTTAGAGCTACATCCACTTGTTTTATATAGATAGGGATGTAATATCATAGAAAACACTCAATCTATCGTTAAAATAAATTCAAGGACATTTTACTATAGTTTTAATTATCCCTTGGGTTCTAATTAATTTTTTCTAACCCTTGATTCCAAAGGATAACAAAGATGTACTATGGGAACAACTATATAGAATCATTCTTATTATACATAGATATTACATCTTAATAGATTAATATTCATTAACTAAAATTATGATATATAAACAAATATTATTGTTCTAGTTAATTCTAAAACATGGACACATAGACAATTGGTTCAAAAGTGAACTACTGCAACACCCCAAGCATCCACGGAACACTTCACTTTGAATAATACAATAGCATGTGTTGTACGCAAAACTGAGTTCAAACGCACCATGACTTACAAAACTAGACGTTCAAAAGCGTTTATGAATATTATTAACTGAATTTTAAATTTTATATTATCCTCTTAATTTTAGAATCCATATTATGAGTTTCTAAGATATAATTTAAGAACAAATTCATTTTTTTCAAATAAAAGAAGTATTTTTCAAAAAAATCAATTTTACCGCCTTTTAATGGAGAAGCCTTTTTAAATCCAATATTTCAAACTTTTATATATTTAATTTGAAAAAATAAACTTCTTCTTTAGAATCGGGATATAATAATTTTGTTTCAATAATGTTTTGGTGTTTTTCTGATTACTTTCAAAGTTGGGTGAATAATGAAAAATACTATATTTTAACTAAAAACAAATTTTTTAATAAAAATAATTTATATTGATAAATTATACATTTTAATGGTTTGGAAGTATAAATAGATCAAATTTTTACCATTTAATCCAATTATGGTTATTGTAAGTAATTTCACATTGAAATTGGCATAAACAAGTGTCAAACTTTTGATAGTTATTATTTTTTAAAAATATTCCTTTTGGTTTTGAAAAAAAGAATTAATTTTAAATTAATAAATGAAAATTTTATGTTTTTAGTTTGGTAAAATATACTTCATCTTTGGATTAGGAATATCAAAATTAGTTTTGGGTGAAATTTGGATTTTTTCTGATAACTTTCATATTTTGATGAATAGTGAAAATTAATATATTTTAATTAAAAACAACTTTTTTAATCGAAATAATTAATAGTGAAAAATTATAAATTTGAGTGATTTTAAAGTATAATAATATTATAATTTTTACCATTTAATCCAATGTTGGTCATTGGACATAATTTCATATTTAAACTGGATAAAAGAAAGTGTCAATCTTTTGATAGTTATTATTTGTTAAAAACATGCTTTTTGTTTCGACAACGAAAATAAATTTTAAATTAATTTCTTCCACTTATGTGTTTTGAATTTAGAAAAATGGATTCCATATTTAGAATAAGGAGGTCCAAATTGTTTAAATAGGTATCTTTGATTTTTAGACATTTTGAATAATTACTTCGGTAAATATTTTATTTACTATGCTTGAAGGGTAAATCCGGTAAATAAGGGTAAAAAAATAATATTATAATAATACTAAATTACCCTAAAACGTGTCCTAAACTTATGGGTTGATACATTTCCGACCATGGGCAACTTTGGGTTGATTTTGGGACCCCATGGAGCCAATTGAAAGTGATAATGACACATTATATTAATTAAGTTAAAGTAAATACAAAAATGACAAAAGCATATATCTTTTAGAAAAAAAATTTTATATAGGGTTATAGTTGTTGTATTTTAGACTATAAATATTCATTAAAAAGATTAAAAGATTTCCTACATAATGGTAGTTTATTTATAATTTTTAGACATTGAATAAGTAAATTTATTGAAGACACAATAATGTTGTAGTATTTTCCGTATTAATGCAAGACTCAAATAATTGGTATTATAAATGTTAAAATAAAAAAACTTTGAATGTTTTGATGACATAAATGAATTTTATTGGTTAATATAAAATTAAAGGATTTATTAAATGAATTTATTTAGAATTAATAATGTTTTATGACTTTAAAAAATCAATTATTGAATACTGTCAAAATTAACAGAAATGAGTTTTTAAAACAAATATTATATTATTAATTGATATTCTATTCATAAAAATCTATGTTTCGGCCAAAGTATTTTTATCCTGATAGGTGTATAATTATTTTACCACTTTGGGGTCTCTTTATTGTATATAGTATGTTTATTAAATTATAATATAAAAATACAATGTGCCATGGTAAATGTCAAACTAATTAACTAAGAGTTAAAACTAAAAGATAAGGTTAATACAATGACCCAAACCTATCTAAAATCTATTGGATGAAATTATTTAGTCCCATACCCATATTATACTTTGAATGATCCACTTTGGAGCCATTATAAACCGAAAATTAATTTTTTATAAATTAATACTTTAAGTTTTATCTAAAGAGCCCCTCCTCCCCATTAAAAAAGGACACCACTTCTAACCAATTCTTCACACCATAAAAGCCTTTTGGTTAGGACAAAACTGGACCAAATATTTTCTAAACTTCCCTCACTTCAACCTAATGTCTTTAGTTTGATCATAAATTCAACGTAAACACCCCTTTTTATCATATCAAAAGGAAGAACCCGAAGAAGAGGTAATGTTTTCACCACCCTCTATCAAGTTCCTTTCTTCTTCAACTTCTTATTTCTTTGTTATTACCATTCTAAACAAATAACTCCAGTATAATCTATATACTATGATGTTATTATAAATATGTTACAACCATATTCAGTATTCTATCCATCCATTGAATGACATGTCACCATACGTGCGTACGTACGACTTACCGTCTCCACGTCGTGGTGTAATTGTTATTCAAAACATTTTTATTTGGATGGGTATAATAATGATTTGTAATTCATGTAAATAATAAATATAACATGATAATGATTCTCTATATATGATATACTATTCAATTATATATTATTTTAATATCAAAAGAGTGATATTGTCGCTCGTGCGTACGTACGGACTACCATCTCCACGAACGCGATGAGATTCATTCCCCATAGTATCCATTCAAGTATAATTCTCATTTGATGATTCAAAATAATGTTTAAGGATATTATATAATTCTGTCTATGAATAAGATACAACCTATCCTTAACAAACATGGCTTATGTAACAAAACATATAAAATAAAATGAGTAAGTTAACACCCGAAATGACAATAATACTAAGATATTATTAACAAAGAAATGTTGAAAGATCATATATGATATCATATTAATGTATATGATTATTTTATAATTTAATACAAATTATTTAACCATTATACAGGAGTTTATCCTACCCAAATCCAAGGAATCATAAAAGGTAAGGGCTTTTCATCTCACTCCTTATTCCCATGAGATTCATGCCATATTGCCACTATTACCTTCTGTGTGGTGTTTGTACTACCCATAATTTTATTCCTTGTGTAATACTCTTTAATATATGTGTATTTAAATATTCATTGTATGATACCTCTTTTATGTGGTGTATTTTTAGTAAGTTTCCAAATTGGTAATGGTTAATTTCACAATCTCTTCATTATACGAGGTTGTTTTTACGTAAGTATCTACTGGGACATATTTAATATCCATGTCCATGTTTTATAAAAGATTTTTCAAAGGGATTCTTTTCAGGGACTTTTTACTAATACATCATTTCAAATGTTTTAAATATTTATTCTTCTAAACCTTTTTCATTAATGTCCATGTCTTCAAAATGGTTTTTAAGGATTTATTTATATGGACATGAATGTTTTTAAAATGTAAATTCCTTTCAAAAGTTTCAAAGTGTAATGAGACACTTTGATTCAAAAATGTCTTTAAATGATATCTTTTCCAAATTGTGTGACTTTTAAATGTTTTCATGAAAAAGGGGTATTTTTATAAAAAAAATTTAGAAATCATTTTAATCAATGTCAAAATCTTTTAATGAATTTCAAACTTGTTTTGAAGTTGATCTATCAGGATACAAATCATCCATGTTGTATTTAAGGTTTTTTGATATGTTTGACTATGGATGGGTTATTTTATGACATTAATTCTTTATGATTAATGTTTTGACATTTCTTATGCTATTTTTGATATGAATGTTTATGTTATATTCCATCCCCTTCTTAAGATGAATGTGTAGGACTAGTATGTTTCGGGTTAGGGACTGGTAAAAGTAAGCCCTCTGGAATTGGGTCCGGTTACAGCAGACCCTCCAGGTTGGTGTCCGGCTATTAGAGGCACTCCGGGTCAGTGTCCGGTTATTAGAGGCACTTCGGGTTGGTGTCCAGTTATTAGAGGCACTCTGGGTTGGTTTCTGGTTAATAGAGGCACTCCTGGTTGGGGTCAGATTATTAGAGGCACTCTTGGTTGGTGTCTGGATATTAGAGGCACTCCGGGTTGGCGTCCGGTTATTAAAGGCACTCTGGGATGGTGTCTGGTTATTAGAGACACTTCGGGTCAGCATCCAGTTATTAGAGGTACTCCGGGTTTAATTCTGATTACAGAGGTTCTCCGAGTTGGGTTCTGGTTACAGTTATCCCCTAGGTCGTGGCATGAGGCCTTGACGTAGATATTAAAGTTTGGAATTATGCATTCCATCATTATGAAAGTGGTTATTTATATTGCATGTGTTTATTCGACAAGTAGAATATCCAAGTGAATAAGTAAATGGAATTATTTCCTTTTATCTTTTCCATATTATTTTGAAGTTCAAGTTTTAAAGTCTTTTTGTTTTAGTTATACATTACCTCAAATGTTTATTCTTATTTATGAAAGCTTCTGCTATATTGTTATCCTTACAGAGCATCTGAGCTCACCCCTTTCTATGTTTTATTTTTCCCAGGATGTGAAGAAATATATTATGTCTGACCTGCCGGGATAGTCTGAAGGGAATATCAGTGTAAACAATGAAGACTATATTATTTTAGTTTTTCACTTTATGATGTAATGTAAACCTTATGAATGTTTCTAGTGATTCCATGGCTACTAAACTAATCTGTCTTTCAAGACTTGATCTTTTGTGATCATGAAATTGTTAGGTAATAATGCACCGAGTCTAGGTAACTGGGGTCGTGGCGTTACAGTTGGTATCATAGGAAGTTTAGTACAAACCTTGGAAGCTAAATTTAGATAAACATTGATTAGAGAAAGTAGACCTAAGATGGACTTTGAGGATTAGTATATAAGAACATCCTAAAATGTTGGTATTGTAGAGATTTTGTGAGTTTTCTGAGCAATATATCCCTGTCTGGATACGAGTAGGTAGAGGCGGATCTGGCACAGATGTACCTAGGGGTAAAACCTGAAAAAACTGCTTTGAGCTAGACTTGAACGAGAACTGGTGCATGACAACGGGCCTTGCTGCACTCTTGGTTACGACACTCCCGGGGGATATGCATCGGATAATTCTCATTTTATTTACAAACCATGATGAAGGGTTTATGAGATTATACTTACTCAATGAAAACATATTTATGATTATAGATTATATCCATAAAACATTCAATTTACGTTAGGTAATTTAAATGTTTGGAATTATTCATTGAAATCCATAAACTGACCTAGTTTATGCTATTGTATAGAAATGGCACCCAATAGAAGGAATGTGAACTCCAGAAATACGTATGATCCTAAGAGTAAGAAGGATCATATCTTTCATGGTATTAAGCCTGCATTTGGAAGGGAAATTATCTCCCACATATTTTCATCATATAAAGAAATAGTATCATGTGTTGATAAGTTAAGTAAAGAATTCTCAGAGTCCTATAACTTTGAAGGGAATCCATAGAAGGAAAGGATAGTAGAGATAATTGTAGATAAAGGGATGAAGGTAAAGAAGTATTTTACCATATGTGATAACTATGGAAAGAATCACCTTGGAAAATTCTTGAAGAGAATGGGAGTATGTTATATGTGTGGAGGAAAAGGACACCAAGTACGTGACTACAAGGGTAATAAAATGGTTTCAAATGTACAATACTTCATTTGCAAGGAGTTTGGACACTACGCGAACCAAGGTCCCAATCATCAGACTATACCGCAAATGATGCTATTGGATAATAATCAAGTTATGATACTACCATAGATGAAGAGGAATGATTAGAGTTCTTATGCTGATTATGTCATTTGAGTTTTGTATCAACAATGCACTTGTTATAATAATTATGGAGTATATAAGGACTGTACTGCAGTACTATTTAATAAAGGACTTGAGATAGTGCGGAACAAAAAAAAGTGACTCAATAGGAGGTTGAATTTTTGGATAATATATGGTTGAAAGAATGATAAACCATAATATAGTTCTGATACCGAGGTAGTGATTTTGGAATAATACATGATTTATTTGGATAAATTATATTGGATATTCATGACTGCCATGAAACTGATTAATGATTTTTATATTCCATCATTGTTGGGGTTTACAACATTTTTGGATATAAGGTGTATATACAATATTTTAAAAGTAGTAAGGGATCATGAATTAAATCAATAAGGTTTTATGGTAATTTTGGATGTTGAAGTGTTTTAAAATAATATAAGATGAAGGTGTTCACATGTTATTACACAGAAGAAAGGATCTTCATTGTGTTTACCTTCCTTATAAATTTTGGAATGTGAGTTTGGAAAAAAGTATTTTTGATAATTCTAGTTTGAGATTATTTTTGGATTTCTATAAAAGGACCACCCGGAGGTCGAGCGACAACCCATCACGTCCGGCAAGGCCGTGAGACTTGAACCCACAACCGAAGGATGAAAATGGTGTATCACCTACCACTGACCCATGTGATGTCCTGGATTGAATAGTGTAGTTTTTTAATGGTTCTTCTAGATGAATTATAAATTCATTTTTTTGAACCCTATATGGATAGGATAAATAGAATATTATTTTATGTACTATTATCTTTTAGAGTGAAAGTTGAGTTTGTGGTAGAACTTAGTTAATGGTTGGGACTCTACTTGTCAAGTATATATTTTGCTTCTTCTCTTATTCAATGAAGAAATTATTTCGTATACTTTAGTGAATGGATCTTATAACAAAAATATTGATTATCCTAATACCATATGTTTTGTTGAACCGATGGTATTTTAAATCATCATATATTGATGAATTTAAGGACCTCAATTTTACACTTGTTTTTGATTGATGACCTCAATCACTACCTATAAATATTTATGGTTTTCCTCCAATTAGATTTCTCTAATTTCCACAAATGTTCTCCTAATCGTGATCATGATTTGGTGGTGACCCTTTAATTTTCCTTTCCTCTCATTATGACTAAAATTTATTATCCCAATTTCTGATGTGGGTTTTCCAACAAAGATATTTTTGATTTTCAACCTTTTATTTTTGAAAAATAATTTTAAATTGCGAGGATGAAATTTATTGAAGGAGGGGAGAGTGTAAGATCCCAACCATCCACAGTATGCTTCCCTTTGAGTAATACAATTGCGTGTGTTGTATGCAACATTGAGTTCAAACGCACCACGACTTACAAAACTAGCCGTTCAAAAGTGGTTATGAATAGTATTAACTGAATTTTAAAATTTATATTATCCTTATAATTTTATAATCCATATTATGAGTTTATAAGACATAATTTAAGAAAAAAATCATTTTTTTCAGATAAAAGAAGTATTTTTCAAAAAATTCAATTTTACGGCCTTTTAATGGACAAGCCTTTTAAAATCCAATATTTGAAACTTTTATATATTCAAATTGAAAAAAATTACTTCTTCTTTAGAATCATGACATAAAAATTTTGTTTCAATAATGTTTCGGTGTTTTTCTGATAACTTTCAAATTTGGGTGAATAGTGAAAAATACTATATTTTAACTGAAAACAGCTCTTTTAATCAAAATAATTTATATTGTTAAATTATATATTTTAATTATTTGTAAGTATAAATAGATTAAAATTTTACCATTTAATCCAATGATTGTTATTGTATGTAATTTCACATTGAAATTGACATAAACAAGTGTCGAACTTTTGATAGTTTTTTATTTCTTAAAAATATGCCTTTTGGTTTTGACAATGGGAATTAATTTTCAATTAATAAATGAAAATTTTATGTTTTTAATTTGGAAAAATAGACTTAATTTTTGGATTCGATATATCGAAATTATCTTAGGGTGAAATTTTGTACTTTTCTGATAACTTTCATATTTTGATGAATAGTGAAAATTACTAAATTTTAATTAAAAACAACATTTTTAATTGAAATAATTAATAGTAATATATTATAAATTTGAGTGATTTTAAAATATAATTAGATTATAATTTTACCATTTAATCCATTTTTGGCCATTAGACATAATTTCTTATTTAAAATGGACATAAGAAAGTGTCAATCTTTTGATAGTTATTATTTGTTAAAAACACACTTTCTGTTTCGACAACAGGAATTAATTTTAAATTAATTTCTTCCACTTCTATGTTTTGAATTTAGAAAATAGGATTCCATATTTAGAATCATCAGGTAAAAAGTTTTTATATAGGTAACTTTTATTTTTATACATTTTGAATAATTATTTTGGTAAATATTTTATTTACCATGGTTAAAGGGTAAATCCGGTAAATAGGGGTAAACAAATAATATTATAATAATACCAAATTACCCTAAAACGTGTCCTAAAACTATGTTTTGTTACATGTCAGACCATGGGAATCATTGGGTCGATTATGGGACCCCATGGATCCACTTGTAAGTGATAATGACACATTATATTAATTAAGTTAAAGTAAATACAAAAAATACAAAAGCATATATGTTTTAGAAAAACAATTTTTACATAGGGTTATATATGTTGTAGTTTCAACTATAATTATTCATTAGAAATATAAAAATATTTCCTATATAATGGTAGTTTATTCTTAATTTTTAGACATTGAATAAGTAAATTTATTTATGACACAATAATGATGCAGCATTTTCATTATTAATCCAACAATCAAATAATTGGTACAATAAATCTTAAAATAAATATAATTTGAAAGTTTTGATGATATAAATGAATTTTATTGGTTAATATGACATTATAGAATTTCTTAAATGAATTGTTTTAAAATTAATAAAGTTGTTAAGACTTTAAAAAAATCAATTACTGAATAGTGTCAAAATTGACATAATTGAGTTTTTAAAACAAATATTATATTATTAATTGATATTCTATTCCTAAAAATCTATGCTTCTGTCAAAGAACTTATATCACGATTGGTGTATCATTAATGGACCACTTGGGGGTATCTTGGCTTTATATAGTATATTTATTAACTATATAATATAAAAATACAAAGTGACATGGTAAATGTCAAACTAATTAACTAAGAGTTAAAACTAAAAGATAAAGTTAATATAATGACCCAAACCTGTCTAAAATCAATTGGATGAAAGGATTTAGACCAATAAACACCTTATAATTTTAATAATTCACTTTTAATCCATTATAAACCGAATATTAATTTATTAAAAATTAATACTATAATTTTTTTCTAAAGAGCCCCTCCTCCCCCTTATAAAAGGTCACCCCTTCTAACCAATTATTCACACCTTAAGAGCCTTTTGGATCAGATAAAACCTGTAATCATATCCTATAAACTTCACTAAATTCAACATAGAGGCATTATTTTGATCATAAAGCCAGCCTAAGGACCCCATTTGATCAAATGAAAAGGAAGAACCCGAAGAAGAGGTAATGTTTTCACCACCCTCTTTCAAGTTCCTTTCTTATTACACTTATTATTTCTTGGTTATTCACATTATAAAATAATAAATCCAGTATCCTCTATATACTGTGATGTTATTATAAATATGGTACAACCATATTCAGTATTATATCCATCAATTGAATGACATGTCACCATACATGCGTACGTACGACTTACCGTCTCCATGTCATGGTGTAATTGTTATTCAAAACATTATTATTTGAATCTGTATAATAATGATGTGTAATTCATGTAAATAATAAATATAACATGATAATGATTCTGTATATATGATATAATATCCAATTATATATTATTTTAATGTCAAATGAGTGATATTTCCGCTCATGCGTACGTACAGACTACTGTATCCACGAACGCGATGAGATTCACTCCCCATATTATCCATTCAAGTATAATTCTCATTTGATGATTAAAAATAATGTTTATGGACTTGATATCATTCTGGATACGAATAAGATACAACTTATCTATAACAAACATGGCTTATGTAATAAAACATATAAAATAAAACTAGTAAGTTAACACCCAAAATGACCATAATACTAAGATATTATTAAAAAAGAAATGTTAGAAGATCATATATGATATCATATTAATGAATATGATTATTGTATAATTTAATAAAAGTTATTTCATGATTATACAGGAGGTTAGCCTACCCTCAACAACGGAAAAGTAAAAGGTAAGGGGTTTTCATCTCACTCCTTATTCCCATGAGATTCATGCCATATTTCAACTATAACCTTTTGTGTGGTGTATGTACTAACCATAATTGTATTCCTTGTGTAATACACTTTAATATATGTGTATTTAGATATTCATTATATGATACCTCTTTTATGGGGTGTATGTTTCATAAGTTACCAAATTTGTATGGGTTAATTTCACAATCTCTTCATTATCCGAGGTTGTTTTTACGTAAGTATCTACTGGGACATATTTATTATCCATGTCCATGTTTTATGAAAGAGTTTGCAAAGGGATTCTTTTCAGGGACTTTTTACTAAAACATCATTTCAAATGTTTTAAATATTTATTCTCCTAAATATTTTTCATTAATGTCCATGTCATCAAAATAGGTTTTAAGGATTTATTTATATAGACATAAATGTTTTTAGAATGTTAATTCCTTTCAAAAGTTTCAAAGTGGTGTGGGAAACATTGATTCAAAAATTTCATTAAATGAATTCTTTTCCAAATGGTGTGACTTTTAAATGTTTTCATGAAAAAGGTGTATTTCTATCAAAGAGTTTTACAATTCATTTTCATCAATGTCAAAATCATTTAATGGATTTCAAACTTGTTTTGAAGTTGATTTATCATGATAAAAATCATCCATGTTGTATTTAAGGTTTTGTGATATGTTTGACTATGGATGAGTTATTTTATGCCATTAATGGTTTATGATTAATGTTTTGACATTTTGTATGCTAGTTTTGATATGAATGTTTATGTTATATTTCTTCCTGTTCTTAAGATGAATGTGTAGGACTAGTATGTTCTGGGTTGGGGACTGGTAAAAGTATGCCCTCTGGGTTGGGGTCCGATTAGAGCAGCCCCTCCGGGTTGGTGTTCGGTTATTATAGGTACTCCGGGTTGGTGTCCGTTTATTAGAGGCACTCCGGGTTGGTGTCCGGTTATTAGAGTCAGACTAGGTTGGTGTCCGGTTATTAGAGGCACTCTGGGTTTGTGTCCGGTTATTAGAGGCACTCCGAGTTGGAGTCCGGTTACAGAGGCTCTCCGTGTTGGGTTTTGGTTATTGTTATCCCTTAGGTATTGGAATGAGGCCTTGATACAAAAATTAATGTTCGGAATTATGCATTCTATCATTATGAAAGTGGTTATTGATATTGCATGTGATTATTTGATGAGTAGAATATCCATGTGAATAAGTAAATGGAATTATATCATTTTATCTTTTCCATATTACTCTGATGTTAATGTTTTAAAGGATGTTGTTTTAGTTATACATTGCCTCAAATGTTTATTCTTATTTATGAAAGCTTCTGCTATATTGTTATCCTTACAGAGTATCTGATCTCAACCCTTTCTATGTTTTATTTTTCCAAAGATTTGAAGAAATATATTATGACTGACCTGCAGGAATAGTCTGAAGAGAATATGAGTGTGGACTATGGATACTATATTATTATAGTTTTTCACATTATGATGTAATTTAAACCTTTTGAATGTATCTAGTGATTACAGGGCTACTAAAATAATCAGTCTTTCAAGACTTGATCTTTTGTGATCATGCCAATGTTATGTAATAATGCACCGACTCTGGGTAACTGGGGTCGGGGCGTTACAACTACATTTTCTCCTACGAATTTATTTTTAATTAGAACCCATGTTAGAAATACCATACCTGAAACAATTCTTAATAACATGGGTAAAGGGAATATAATAAATGGTGAGTTTAGAAGACTTTTAATGGTAAACAATAATGATATTAACAAAACATGAGAATTAGGGTATGGGAACATGAAAATAAAATTAAAAAACCATATCATAAATATCATAGATCATAAACATAATTCATAGCTAAAATCTTCATATTTCATAAGACATGAATCATAATGGAATAAAGTAACATTATACATGAGTTCTTTACATTGAAATAAGACATATTTTTGTGGTAATACACATAATCATAGAAAATCACTTCCTTTGTAGTCATGTCTCACTTTCATGGCTAGAATATTGGAGTTGTTTCACTCACCAAACCATTATAAGAGTCCAATTTCACTCCCATTGCTATCATAGTAGATAAATTCACCTAAGGAACTAGGTTAACTCCCCATTACAGTCATGTTTATCTCTAAATATATCATTAATTACAAAATTAATTAGATAGCTATATTATTTTAGGCCCACCCATCTCGATTTATAATGTAACCATAATTCCTTTGTTATATAATAAATAACATCATTGGTTATACCTTTATCGTATCCCTTTGTTATACCAAACTGATATTTCATGTATATAACATAACCATCTTCCTTGTATTATAATAGAACCACCAATCACATAATGATTGTCATT
Source organism: Viscum album (assembly GCA_963277665.1). NCBI lineage: Eukaryota > Viridiplantae > Streptophyta > Magnoliopsida > Santalales > Viscaceae > Viscum > Viscum album. The sequence continues at coordinate 2,016,023,198 of OY728147.1, read as the reverse complement.
TCTTCAAAGCAATTATAAAACATTCATCATATCATCATATCAAAACCCATGAAATAGAAACACGTTTCATAACAATTCATGAATTCATCCATGAATATAACATTAGATTAATATAGGTTCCATATAAATATTTTTATAACAATAATATATAATCTAATGATTTAATATAGATATTATCATTAGATCATATCCCAAGTAAATAATATATAACAATGAAGGATTTCATCCTAAAAATAATTATTTTATGAAATATCTCTTGGAACATTTTTTGAGGAAAATATCATTTCCATTTTAGAAATATATTATTTAAAATATAAAATTTCTTCAAACCCTAAATAAAATAAAATATTTTAATATAAACATGGAAATTTATAATACATTCTTTAAACTATTTAGTTTTCATGATGATAGGAAATATCATCCATGCAATACATATTGAAACAAATATTACATACCAATTTTCTGGAAATTTAAAAAGTACCTTGTTCAAAAAAAGAAAAGAAGATTTCTTTAAAAAAAATTATAAATATTTCAATGTTTGTAAAAATTTATTAAAAAATATATTTTTAGGACTTGAAACACTTTATTTGAAACATATTTATAAATCATGTACATATAATAAAAATTATTTTGGATTAAAGAGAGAGTAAAAATTAATATTTCCATAAAAAAAACTATTTTGAACTATTGATTAAATAAATAGATGAAAATAAAAGTAAAAAAATTAATTTTCATTGAATTAATATATTATAATAAAATCTTTTTGTTTCTATAGAGATAGATTATAATATTTCATCATAAAAAAATGTAATCATAAACAATCCCGATAAATAATGACATTGTAACATAAAAACCATTATAAATTAAGGATATTTGGAATACCAATGCCCATTAAATGAATAAACAATTTCATATATGAAAATAAATATAAAATACATAATATATAGTAAATGATTAATTAATGGGTACTATATACACCACATATTTGAAATAAGTTGTGACTGTGGTTTGTGTCCCAGGAAAAAAGAGCGGGAAGAAAATCTCATACATAATGTCTTGAATTTATTCATACACATTAGAACCTTGTTTATAATAAATATAGATATGTTATACATATATCTAATAATAATAATTATATATATATATATATATATCATATCATATTTTATTTACAATTAACCTTTTAATATATGTTTATTAATATTTTCCTTGTTAAAATCACATTTTGAGATATAACCCCTTTGTTTTTCTTGTATGTTTCGGTTTAGTATATTTAATTAATTAGTTAGATCAAGATTAAATAATCTAAATAATTTCCACAGTTAATTCAATATAATATATATTCAATATATATATTTACATTGATCCTAAAATATTATAGATAAAAGTTGATTTACACAATTTATACGGACAATAAGTCAAACGTACACATGAAGGATGTTTCCATTTTCTCTAGGGATAGAACAAAAGAAATGTAAATAGTATGTATACTTTATATAAATTTTTTAATGTCATATATATAATTTATATTCATGAATCTATCCTAATTACCATTCATTCAAATTAAAATGAAAAATGAATCACATAACATTGTGGAGGTTGTAGTCCGCATGTACTTTCAAGAGGCATTATCATTGTCAAACAGATCAGAATTTAAGAATATAGATGATATATTATATTTTCATTAGTATAAATATATAATAAATATAATATATTTACATTTAATCCACCATTATATTTATATGAATGATGTAGTGATGGAAAAGAAATTAAAATTTTTCATGAGGCGACGACCTTGCCTACTCACAATCAATAATTTAATTTCTCATTTTATTTAGGAGTAGATGGATATAGGTTTTTAAATTAATATATTAAAATATATTTATATTTTTTATACTTATTTTGTCATATTATCATAGTTTAATATGATTTGAAGTAGGTCAAAAAAGAAATAAATAAAAGTTCTAAATTTAGAATGACAAATTTTCTCCATAAAACCTCCTTAAGTTTACACCAACATACCTTTTAAGAGAATTTGCAAATAAAAATAAGACATGTAATAAGTTGAGAATGAAATAAGTATTGTATTTGGGTAGGTCTTTGTTGATCCAAATGTTTTATAACATGTGATGTGGTGTGGGGATGGGTTTCCCTTTTATAAGTTGGGGAAATGATACACATGAAAAGTTTGAAAATAAAATGTAATACCCACATTGTAAAAATAAAATAAAGCTCCAATAATAATAGTTATGGAACCTTAGATGATAAAATTTATAATTAAGTCCAAAAAATAGGTATTGTATAATTATTTAGGTAATATTAACTCATATCTTTTTTAACCCATAGTAAATCAGTTTTAACTTTAACAGTAGTAATTAATTTTTACTATTTTTAATACTAATTATTGAATAAATTACATTGAACATTTTATAATATATTATTTATTATGAATGAAAATATGGAATCATTTTTTTAAATTATATTCAAGAATTTTCATAATATAATTTTAAATTTAACACCAATTTTTGAGTAAAAGGTTGGTTTCCAAAGAATTGTTTTCATAAGTATAGAATGCTTTGATAAAAAATTCACTGTTAAATTTTTTCTCGTGTACAATATTGGATTAAATAGAGAATAATTGATCAAAATTTACATTTAAAATATATTAATACAAAATATTACTTTGGAAAATATTTAAACAAAAAATATAGTTTTCTATAAAAACCATTATTTTTTATTATTCATTTAAAAAATAATAATTTATAGAAAAATACTAAACATTCACCCAAAGATAATTTTGACATGTTTATTTCAAAAAATCTATAAATTTTTTGAAAATAAATTTCTAAATATGGAGGCAATTAATTGTATTATTTTTTCATAAAAAGAAATAAGATTAAATTTTATTGAAAAAAGGTATTTTCGAAGCAAATAAAGTCTTTTCTAAAAAAATACATTACTTAATTATCAATATATTATATTTATAGAAAACCCTTTAACTTATTTTGAAAATTTTTGTTATTAATTTTCATGTCACAAGTTTAAAGACTATATTATAATGATCTTTTTTAAATAATATTATTATAATGATGTTCATTAAAATTCATTGTTACATGTAACTTATGATATCACAGAAATTAAATCTATTTGAAAAATATATTTCATTAAATCTTATGGTTTTACAAAATTTAGGATAATTTTCTCCAAAAAAATTAATAACTTCATGGAGCGTGTGAAAAATCCTAAAATTTTATAAATATTGACAAGGAAGGTGGTGAAGAAACACATTAAGTGTAGATTCTCATAACTAAATTAGCGTATGTCTTGATAAAAAATAAATCCAATGAAATAGATAAATTTTATAAATAATTTCAGTCGGAATAATGATGAAATTAATATATAACCTATCACAATAGAGAAATAACTCATTACACAACTGAAGATATTCATATTAAAGGATTTTGGGAATGAGAATATCAAGTAAAATATTGATTGAAATATTACTTTGAATGATGAATAAAAATGGAATGAAAAAATAATAAAGAAAAATATGAGTTACAAAGGGTTAAATGGGGTATTAAAATATATTTTCATGTCTGGAATGGATCATCTAAATCATTTTATATTTAAATCATATTAATTTTTTTTGAAATTGTACATATAAATTCAAAAAAATGCATCTATTTTTTCCAATATTGAAACTCATAACTCATTATATGGACAAGTATGGAGAATAAAATAGGATTAAAAAATTCTCATCATCTATTTAATGGATAATAATTAATGAAAAATAAAACTCTATAAAAAATTATCAATTGGGGGAAATATTGAAAAAATAAAACAAATATAGAATAATGTTTTTTGGATACATATATTACTTTAATAGAATAATCCAATTTAGTGGAAACTATATCTGTTATAGATTATTCAACCAAAATCCTATACATGTTGTAAAAATAAATAAATTCTTGGGTTTTTTAATTAATGAAGGGGTGTCATCTGTAATGTGAATATGGATGAGTCACCCAAGAAGAAGAAGGATATGAGTACAGGAATTCTGAATCTATCTTCAAAAAGTAGGTTTAGAGGTATGTTTGGATTTTGTGGTTTTTATGAGAAACTACTGATGTATTAAATCAAGATAATTCCAAATATCACTATATATTAATCCTATATAAATATTACGAAATATGTTCAAAATATTAATCATAATGAGATGTTTATTATTGTGTAAGTTGAAAGGAAGGAAGTCAAGAGTTTATGATCATATATCATTGAAAGTGGGTATTTTTAACACATGACTAGAGGCACCAAAATCCTAAAACATATAGAAGATCATGATGGAGGATAAGTTATCGAAAAATATTATATCTATTTGTCTATCAATGTTTTTAGAATCCTTTATATTGAGTCGAAATGAATCAAATCTAGAAATATAAAATCTTTATAAGGGACAATGTTTAATATCATTAGTGTTAGAAATTTTCATGATAGTGGAAATTAAATTAAATTTACAAAATAGCTAATGTATACTGAATATTTCAAATTATGGAAGACTTTTTAGAAGATGTGAATGAATAAGAGGAAACACATTACAAATTAGTTAACCATGTAACTATTTTTACTTGGGTGCTAAGGATAAAAAACACAAGACATAAATAAATTATCTATTTTGTAAAAAAACACATATGTAATATTTAATACCACAAAGTGGTGATAGACCTCCTAAAAATAAAAACTAGAATATAATTACTTTTGAAACATGTAAAAATCGTATGATCATTCAAGTGAGTCAAAAAATGATTATATTTAGTCCACCCGACCATTAGAAATCAAGTTCTAGGATGGGTACGGACATATGAGAAATATATCCACAAAGAGTCATCTTTATTTCCTTAAATGAAACAATGAATACATATGGATGATCAATGTTATCATTAATAAAATTAAATCAAATTAACTTTAAATGTTCAAAATATTTATAATACCAGATGAACAAGAGTTTTATGACTCCAAAAAAGATGATGTTTGATAATATAAAGGAAAAAAAATGCATTCATTTTAGTATATATCTATGAAATTATGGAATAAAAAAACAATATAAATAACTATACTCCCCCAATAAAAATGAGTGTTTAAGAGAATATTGTAAAGCATTGTGAATATGGGAAGAACCATTCTGGATAAAAAAATTCATCAATGTTACATTAAATAGAACCTATTTTTTTATCCATCACAAATTTAAGATAAGATCTTTTGGAAAACATAAACATAGAATATGACATATGAGAAGTCAAAATTTAGAAAACCAAATTTAAAATACTTCATAGTATTTGTTGTCCCTTATTACAAGAATATAAATAATTGGATGTTGGGAATTCTTAAATAAAATATAGAATAAGGGAGATTCATGGAATATATTTATAACGGTAATGGAATGAAATATTAGAGAAACAATAAACATAGTATGGTATAATTTCCAAATTCTAAAATCATTTAAAATAAACATAAAAAATGTATTTAGTGAAAATGAAGGTAAAACTGTTAGAGTAGAAAACACCCCAAATTTACAAAAAATATTCTTTAATTTGATGAAAAAAATAATGTATTTTTATATTCACAAAGATTAGGCCAATTATTATGAAGGTGATAAAAAAATGGGAAATTCACCAAAAAATAATGAACCCCATTGAATCATAAAATATTACTGGCCAAAAATATGAACCAATGAAAACTAGATGGATGCTAAGACTAAAGAACGAAGAATAAATTATCTCTCAAGTTAAACCTCATACTATTATTTAGGAAGTTTAGTTTCAAAAAAGTTTTACTATTGGGAATAAGTGACTTGATAAAATCTATTATTACATTACTTGGAATATGGTCCCATGACTAGAAAATAATAATATAGTTGGAAGCACAAGGGTTATTATAAATAATCTGAATGAAAAAAGTTATGTCAAAAGGAATTAAGTATGTCAGGTTTGTAGATGGTATTCTATTATTAAAGGAGTTTACTTCAAAGAATCCATTTCAGTGTGTTTAAATACTTGAGGACATAATAACATTCTTAGTGTAGTATCATGTGAATTATAAGATTTATCAAATAGATGTGAAATTTATCACCCAAAATGGTTATATTGGATAATAAGTTTTCAATTATAAAACTATAAGTTTTTTTATAGATAAATATGGAATAATATTTTGAAGTATGAATATTGTTTTATATGGCATAAAAAATCTACTATATCCAAGTATGAAAATTTTTCGGGATGCTTGAGTGGAATTTCATCTTCGATGGGAATATTTTTATAGTCATCTATATATGAATGGGTTTTCCATAGGCATGAACATTTTCATAGTATATATTGATGAAATTATTAAAGAATGTGAAAATGAAAATATTATTAATGAATTTACTATGTAGATAAATATTTATTTTATGATTTTTATTATGGGTGATATTTCATATTATCTGATATTATAAACCAATTAAGGGGATGAAAATAATTTTCTATCCAAAGAAAAATAATATTGATATTTTTTTATTGGGTTTGGAAATGATGATTGTAAAAAAAATTCATTTTATATTTCAAATGTACCTAAAAATGCAAAATATGTCGTAGGAAATTGTCAAAATCAAAAGGAGTAGATAGAAAAATTTAAAAACATTATCTACATTCCATTTTATAGAATTGAAATTATATTGGTTGTGAAACTATGTTCTGGATTTACAATTGATCATAATAATTGATACATGTTAGCATCCAACAGAATCCAGATATACAATATAAATATAATTAGTTTTTTTTCTGGATTTATATATTCATTTGGTATTTAATGATTTTGGGCTTTTTAGACATTGACTAGGTAGGATAAATTTTTGGTAAAAAGTCCACTAATGTTGGGATTTTGTTCTGTGAAACTTGCATTCCATGTCACTAATTGAATAAATTATTAGCATCACTGAGAACCATTGAAAATGAGTAGATAATAGCCCCACAAGTTTTTAAAAAATCAATTAGATGTATTTACAAATAGATAACAGAGCAATTGAGTTTGGGAATCCACTACTCATTATGTGTGACGATAAAAGTGACATATATATTTTTAAATAATATTCTTAAATAGTCATGATCAAACTAAATTTATCTTAAATATCATTTTATCAATGAAATTATTGTATGGGGTAATTTGAATCTGGAGTTTCCTGGAACCATGTATGATTTGTAGATATATTTACAAAATCATTTAAAAAGGATAGATTCACTCCAATAATACTAAAAATTCATGATTATCCATCCCCTCTAACTAATAATTTATGGAATATTACCCCATCTAGGATTAGGTTTATGCTATATAATGGGGATAAATAGTGACATTACTCATTATTAAAAAAGTATATATTACATATAAAAAGGGTTTAAAGTAATATTTTAAGACAAATATTGGGAAATTATTGAATAAAGGAAATGAATATGACAACTGAAATCATAAATTGAGAGGGTTATAATATATTTCACTGAGACATGATTTCATAACCCTAAAGGATATTAGTCCATCATAAAAACTAACATATTTTTTGTGTGGAATAAGGCACATATAATTTGAGTAATTTTATGAATTTATGATTCCCATGATAATAGAGTATTCCGAATGTGTGTTTAGAGTTGAGATGAAACAATTGCAAAGATTTGAAGTGTTTCAAAAAACAAATACAAAGGGAGAGAATGATGTTCTAATTATAATATTTGGTGGCGATATAATTTATTTTAAACCTTGTGAGATAAGATATAACAAACTTGTTTAATCATGATTGAAGTGTTTTTGAGAAGTTTTACTATCGATGTAATGGAATTGGATGAAATATTTTGATTTTATGAATGTGTCTGGAATTATGTGACTCTAACTAAAAAATTTTAATCATTGATTTTTTAAGGGTGAGAACTCTCTATATAAGAGTGAATCATTACTAAGTAAAAATCATTTTGAGCCCATTTAGACATCACTTATAAAGTGTATAACCATCATCCAATGAATTTAATCGAGAAATAATAATGTCAGAGGTTCAAAAATAGTATTTCATTGAATTAAAAATTATGAATTACTATTACAGATGGATGATTTCATAATTCATAAGGATCAATACAACGTTCAAAAAAATATCTTCCCATTATGAAATCATGATTATAGATTTTGATAATGATTAATACATAATAAATTTTTACAAATTCTATAAGATGAATTAATTAGTTAAAAATTAATAATTCTTCAAAGGGGGAATCAAACTAGATGATTCTATAGAAATCATTCTAAGATTAAATAATAATAAATAAATTTAAAATCCATAAAACATATAATATATGATCTAATCCTTATAATGATAAATATAGAACATGTGAATATATAATTAAAATTTTAATTTGATACTGGGTATACCTATGATGAAATCGAAATATTGAATCTATAATGTAAATGGGTGGATTCAATGATGTTTGTTAGTTCTTAAACCACAATAAAATCTTATTATGATTCAAGATGATTTTTTTTTTCAATTTTATGAGTATCAAAAGTTCTACTATATAGTTATTCTATTATTATTTACAAGAATTTTATTATAAGATATTAACTTTCTAACCGATTTAGTCGAGTCAACGAAGAGGTCACCACTAATATTTTTTTTGAAATCACAATGACATTTTGTTATGTATTTGAAAATGTGTTTTGAAGCTTTTTTAGATCAAGCTATTTCTTTATAGTGATAGAAAAAATAAAATGTATTTTTTGGTATCTTTATATTAATATTTTGGTGACTAATCCACATTATAGTGTAATTTGTGAGATTAAAAAAGATGATGGTGCTAAAAGTTGGTATCTGATCACTTTTTTTTCAATCAAGAGACTCGGTACATGAAATATTACAATTTTTTATAAACTAAAAATCATTGATAATTAATTAAATCCATTTATAAAGTAATTCATATTAATGATATAGAATATGGAATAGAAAAATAAGGGATAAAAGAGATTAAGATATAGTTAAAACTTCTGATTATGAAAATATATGGGAATAATTATGATATCCTAATGATCATGTGGTATGGAATATATAAAAACTTCTTACATGAGCTTATAAAGTTGAGTACTGAAGACAAAAAAGAAGGAAACCATTAAAAGTGTTTTCATATAGTGAGTTTGAATTATTTAAACATTACACATAAGGTAGAATTCCTAGGATTCATTTTTTTTGAATAAGAGAGGATTTATTATGGTTCTTATCTGGTGGCTATTAGATAAAGACATTTCATCCATTTCTAAAGTAACCAGTGTATGTTGAACCTATTATTTTGGATGATGTGTATATTTGAGCTGTAAATTTCTGGAGATTATAGAACCTGTGATAGGTGTTGTGGTTTCATGAAATAATATTTTTATTAGATGATACCATACATAAACACTTGTAATCGATCAAAATATTATAGGGTAAAATTTATGAATTGTGATGGAAAATGACTACGAGAAAGAGTAGGATTTTATACTGAGTCTGAATCATATAATAATTATTTCCCTTTTTCTTTCATTTCCAGTATTCTATATGTGTTATTGAGTGTATTTACTAGATATTTAATTTTATGTAAACTAAAAAAATAGGTGAAATTATGATTTAATAATAAATTTTAAAAAGTTAGGCTATAATGATTAACCCACAAACTTAGTGCATCCTATCAGTCCACCAGCACTAACAACTTTTATGTGATGCCTTGTTGTGTTGAAATATCCATTTTTGACCTAGAAATTATTATTATGATTATTATTTTATTATTTTTATGTATAACAATATACTCCTAAAATATTTCATTTTCCATTGGATTACATTTACATTTTAGTTTTACATCAGTTAGTTATCATTATAAGTCTTCAACAATTTTTTTATTTTGATATATTCCTTTGGCTAACTCTTAAATATCATACAAATAAACTTTTATATTAGAGATTTAAATTTTAATATGACTCCAACTACCCTTATTGAAGAGACTATGTTAAATTATTGATACGAGCCTCGTATTTATGGCTACCATTACATATCATGTTAAATTTCTCTTATTTATTCCAGGAGATCCCTAATATTTTTTCATTTCTATGCATCTAGTTAATCTGCCCATACACCTATATGATATGTTTGGTAATTTTCTAAAAACGTTCCAATTTCCAAAATATTTTACAATTGAACAAAATATATTTCCTATCTACTAGAGGATATTACATATAAATAGAGGTTGGAGTCTTTGTATCATTTCTTTACTTATTAAAAATATACAATTTCCTATACAAGGAGTGTTTTAGTACTTTTTGAAATTATATTTTATATCATTTTTTCAGGGTTTGTTTACTTTTATGTATCATAGATCATGATTTCCCTTTTATAATTTTGAATAAGAAATTATCTTCCAAACACTATCTTGAAGGAAAACATATATACCTATCATTCATTACTATGGTAACCCATAAATATTCATAAAATTACCACTATGTGTAAATTGATTACATTTAATTGTATAGGTAACCAATTCCATTTTAATTTTTCTATGAAATCCTCTCATTATGTAACACTAGAAGAAATATGGTTTATTTATAAAACATCTTGAATATTTCATAGCAGCCCAAAATAATTTTCAGATTCCTAATTCAATTTAAACAAAATCCATATCACCCCTTCCTAACATAATTCTAGACCATTATCTAATTGGATCACTTTTGGATGACCACACTATGAGGGGGGTGAATTAATGCTGTATTAATTTTTACCACATTAAATCATTTCCCCACTTCTTAACCTTTGTCACCCACTCATTGAAAAATTCCCTTGATTTCTTCCCATATGGATTGTATGTATGTATAAAAAATAGTAATTTACAATTGAAATTATGGTATGTTAACATGGTTCATCTCCAATATGGACTAATCCCTGGTGTACTATGGTAATTATCCCACCCACAGACAACTTATATTTTATTATGATTGAATTAATGAGAAAGGGAATAACCATGAACTTATTCTCATGGAACCCAATGAGGAAAATGCATGAAAATAATTATAACACAATGTAAGGATGTTAGGATACTCTCCTTAATGTTAACAGTGAATATAGAACTTATCTTCTTCAATACACACCAATAGATTTTATTTTCTTCATTATACTTCAAAAACCATAAAGGACATCTCTGATATAGTAATTAGAAGTGATATCATATAAGTGCACTAATCAGGGGATACCTCAATGATATCTGGACTCATAAAATATATGAATATATTATAATTTTACAAATCATATTATATTCTTCTTCTTCAATGGATAAAATTATTCATCTATATTCAACATAGGATTCTCTTTATCTCTATCATTGGTATATAAACAATATTCTATTGGTGAGGTATATTAGATATCCTTATTTACAATAGGATTTCATATATCTTTTATCATAATGTTGAACCCTATAATTATTATTATTCTACTTAAATATATATATATTCACTATATATACATATATTTACCTATATTAAAATTCTCTTTATATCTATATATTTATGTAACAACAATTTCTTCTAATTTACCATCTGTGTTCATTGAACCTATTTCCTAATTCTTAGTAATATATCCATTTTTTTAAAAAATATTTACTCATTAAAATAACCAAACATCTCAACTATAACTCAAAATTTAATCCATGGGATTCTTCCATATTCATTAATATTATATTACTCCAAGAATCAGAGTTTCATCATGGCTTCTAGAATCTTCTCTCAACTGGATATGTTGTGGAATTATTTTCATTTCCAAAATTGTTTCTCTATAAGTTACTTAAGGATAATGTAGTTTATTCATTCTATCAATGGAAAAATCACCTCAAAATTTACATAAGTGCTTAAAATCTTTGAACATCATCTTATGGTGGATGATCAGGTAAAATGATGTAACCCACTATAGAATCAAAGTTTCTTGAAATCATTTCATTTATCAATTTCAATTCATCGATGGAAAAATGGAAAGATGCGGTGGGTGAATTTCAACTTCTTTAAGATTAAAATAAGTTACTCATTACCAGAGAATAGTAGAAAAATCAAATTAGAGACATTATATGAGGAGCAGTTGAATGGAGTTTGCGGACAATCATCTATCTGATCATACATTCCATATTAAATATACTGAATAATGAAACTAAATCCTATATCATTTATATTGATAAAAATTTCTCATGTTTATTTAGTCACACATCAAAAATTAGTTTTTTCATCCACCACTTAATAAAAATTCTTGTTCCATAATCTACTCAAGAGGAAAGTGGATTTAGACACCTGTAACACTCAATAAACTACACCCCGCATACCATTCAACAAATTTTTGGTCCTCTAGAATCCATATACATGGAATTTACACACGTTTTAGGTTTTATGATCCCTTTGATGATAATTAAAAATCATGTGTTCTCCATGTGGGTTCTATTATTCCCCTGTATAATACTCGATTTGGCTAGGTTAACCCTCTCCATTGTGTTTTCCCCATGGTTACTACATATATAGATGAGGGTGTCCTTGTTTGATAAGAGATATACCATTTCATTGATAAAGACTACTCAAATACATATTAATTACTTGTTCTGGATATTCAAATACACCTCTAATATAAGTTATAATGAAAATAAATAAATTTACTCCACTTTTTTACACGGCTTACAAATTAATTCATAAAAATAAATATTTTCACGTCCTTCGACATAATTCTTAAACATATGAAATACTAAAATAAAATCATCATTGGATGATTTATCTTCACTTCTTCTAATGGTGTAAACAACATGAAACCTATTATAAGACATTATTTGACCAATGAAGACTAGTTCATCAACCATTATTGAAACGCCCTGAACCAAGTTACACATAGTCAATGCAATATTACATAACATTAACAATGATCACATTGGATCAAATCCTAAGAGACTAATCTGTTCAGAAGTCTTGGAAGTACTAGACACATATATGAGTTTTACATTACATCATGAAATTAGAAAAAAAAACATCAAAATTGAGTCCCCTTTTAACACAATCATATCCCATAGCCTATTCCTATAGGTTAATTATAATGTAGTTATTAACATACTAGGAAAAATAAGACAATGAACGGGGTGAGATCAAGTGCTCAGTAAGGATAAAAATATGTTAGAAACTTTCATAAATAAATATAAATATTTAAGGCAATGAATAAGACTGAAACATAAGACTTTTAAGAAAAAACATCATCCTAGTTTTGAAAAGATAAATCAAATAATTTCATTTACTTATTCACATGGATATTCTAATAGTTTAATAATCACATATAATATCAATAGCCAATTTCATATTGATGGAATGCATAATGCTAGTCATCATAACTACACAGTCAAGGCCTCTTTCCAAGACTATAAGTAAGAATTTTTCAAGGGCATATTCCAAGACACTAGTTTTTCTCATGAGACCTAACAATGAATCATGAAGCAATAGATGTATCTACTCTTCACATACTAAGTCCAATGCATTCCTCATATCAAAAGGTTGAAACATAACATAAACATTCGTATTAAAACATGCATACGAAATGTTAATACTTTAACCATAAACCATGAATGGTTTAAAAATAACACTTACAAAATCAAAAATATCACAAAACCTTCAATAAAATATTTTATATTGTGTCATAATGAATCAACTTCAATCAATTTTAAATTTTATCAAAGGATATTGACATAGATGAAATCAAAACTATCTAAGAGAAATATATGTTCCTTTTTTGAAATAATTTAAAAGTCATATATTTATAAAAGAAAACATGTATTTTGAAAATATTATTATAATATTGTAAGGGAAGCTTCAGATATATTATAATGGCTGAAAATATCCACACTGACTGTATAAGCTAAAAAAAATTCTTCCCTTAATTTTGTTGAAAAGGTCATAAAAGACCTTGTTTGGAAAATGACGAAAAGATTCATTTGTAAATATTTTATAAAATGTCAAAAAATGGGTATAAATAACTTTTATCCATAGTTTATGAAATAGTAAGAATGTTTTAAAATACATTTTTAAGAAATACAGATGTGGATGATAAAGAGGTCCCAGTAGATAGTCACGTATAAACAACCTCGGATAATGAAGAGATTGTAGAATTCACCCTTACCTTTTACTTTTCATTGATCGAGAGTATTTTAAACTCTTGTATAATAGTTAAATAATTGTTATTAAATTATAAAATAACCACATACATAAATAGGATATCATATATGATCCTCTAATATTTCTTTGTTAATAATATGTCAGTAGTATCATTGTTTCGGGTGTTAACTAGTTCATTTTCCTTTATATGATTCGTTACATAAGAAATATTTGTTATGGATAGGATGTATTTGATTCATATCCATAAATATAACAAGTTCATAATAAAATATTTTTTTATCATAAAATGAAAATTATTCTAGAATGGATTTGATGGGGAATGAATCTCATCATTTTCATAGAGACGGTAATACCTACGTACGCATGAGCGAAAATATCAATCTATTGAAGGTAAAATCGTATGTAATTAGTTGGTATATCATATTTATAAATATATATATTAATTAAAATATTATATATATTATTTACAGTAATTATACTCATTATTATACCCATCTGAATAATGATGTGTTGAATAACAAACTACACCACGACATGGAGATGGTAAGCTGTACGTACGCACGTATGGTGTATTTGTCATTCATAGGATGGATAAAATAATGAATATGGTTTTACCATACTTATAATAACATCACAAAATTTATAAGGTATTTGATTTATTATTTTGGTATGGAATCAACTATGAAAGAGGAAGTGGAAGAAGAAAACAACATTGAAGGAGGTGATGAAATTATTACATCTTCTTCAAGTGCTTCCATTTCATTTGAACATAAAGGATACTTAGAATGGATTTTCATCAAATTATGGAATTTATGTTGATTTGAGTGTACTTTGGAGGATATTTGAGCAGGGGTTGGCTGATCCAAATGGGTTTGGAGGTGTGATTTTGACAGAAGGGGAAGTACCCTTTTATAAGAGAGGTGTGGGTCACTTTAGGAAAATCTTGAAATATTATTTTATTATACAATAATATTCACTTTATAATGGATCCAAAAGGATTAATTTCTTGGATAAAGTTGTAATGGGTCTAAAACCTCTCAACCAATATGTTTTATACAGGTTTATGTCACTATATTAACCTTATCTTTTAGATTAAACTCTTTGCTAAATATTTTAACTTTTACAATTTCTTCTTGTACTATTATATTACATGGTCAATAAACATACTATAAAATGACAAGAGAACCCAAAGTGATTAATTAATGACAAATATATTATTATATAAGTCCTTTTTTCAATCCTTATATTTTTACAAATATTATATCAATTAATAATATAGTATTTTCTTTGAAAACACATTATTGTCAATTTTAACACTATTTGGTATTTGGATTTTGTGAAAGTCATAAAAACATTATCACTTTGAAAAAAATTATTTAATAAACCTTAACATGTCATATTAACCTATATAATTGGTGGAATAGATCAAAAGTCTCAATTTAAAATTATATTAATATTAATAATATCAATTTTTTAATCATTAAATAATATGGTAATTACTACACCAACATTGTGTCATTAATAAAATTATTTTTTTAATGTCTAAAATTATAGTTAAAATACAATTATTTAGGAATATTTTTATATTTATATTTTTTATTTATAGTTGATTTTATCTTATATATAACCCTACATAAAATTTTGTTTTGTTATTAAACATTGAATTTAAGCCTTTTAACTCTTCTTAAAATAAAACAATAATAAATGTCCTATTCTAATCCAGGTAGACCTAAATGATAATATCTTATTCCTAAGGTTGATTTCTGGTCAAAAAAATGTATCCAATAGAATTATTACATGTGTTAATGTTATTATAATATCATTTTTACCTTTAATTACCCTATTTACTTTCAAATGTGGTAAATAAAATTCAAAAGTAACTATTCACCAAAAATTATTTTCATCCTATTAAACCACATTGTACCTACTGATTTCAATCATATATCTCAGATTTTTGAAATTCAATTCACAGAAGCAGTAAAATTACATTTTTTGCATATTTTCTTACATGCCAAAAAGGTGGGTAAAAGACGTTAAAAAATTAAATAAAATTTTATACTTCTAATTTTATTATAAAATGAATTCAATAAATTAGATTTAACTTATATAGGTATTATGTATCTATTTTGACCTATAATAAATTTAATAAAATAAATTATTATTTAAAAAAAATGTAGGTTTTAAAAAATACCGTAGTGTTTTTCACTATTCATCAAAAATTGAATGTTTTCAGAAAAATATCAAAAATCCGATCTAAGATAATTTTGATATTTTGAATCCAAAAATAAAGTCTATTTTGATATATAAAGTTTATAAAAATTAAAAAAGTGGGTATTAATATTCATAATGGCTAGTTTGGTTGGTCGTGGTGTGTTAGAACTCGAAGTTTCATATAACTCATTCTATTGAATTATTCAAAGAGAAGTGTACCATGGAAGATTGGGGTGTTACATTATTCCCTCCAAATAATTGTGTCCTCTAAATTTCTAGAATATTACTTCATAAAATTATTCAGGTGGTTATTCATCATAAGTTCCTCGAGTTCCCACATTTCCTCATCTATTTTATGGTTTCTCCGTAAAACTTTTACTAGATGAGTCGTCCTGTTCCTCAACACTTATTCTCTGGTATGAAGAATCTTGACAAGATTTTTACAATAAGACAAACTAGGTTCCAATTCAATTTCTTTATTGGTGAGTACGTGCATTTGGGCCAGGCATGTATTTTCTCAAATGTGATACGTGGAACACATCATGAACTTTGGCAAGACTTGGAGGCATCACCAAATGGTACGCTACAACTCCAATTTGTTATACAATTTCAAAAGGTTCGATGTAACTGGGACATAATTTACCCTTTTTACCACAACGTATAACACCCTTCCATGAAGATCCCTTCAAGAGAACATGATCACACACTTGAAATTCCCAATCCTTCCTTTGGTTCTCGACATAGACCTTTTCCATAATTTGAGCTGCTTTGTTGTGGGTTTGGATAATCATCACGTTTTAGATTGTTTCCTCAACATGTTTTGTCCCTACGAGTTTTAATTCACCACCATCATCCTAAAACATTATTTTGTGTTGTCTCTTTACATATAACACTTCATATGGTTCCATCTGAATACTTGAATGGAAGCTATTATTATAGGAGAATTATACCAGATGTAAATATTGATCTCACATACCTTTAAAGTCAAGTGGGAAAGATCTAAACATGTATTATAATATTTTAATAGTTTATTATGTTTTTTTATCAGTTTAAGGGTGGTAGGTAGTGCTCAAATGAAGCTCATTATCTAGGTCTTTCTAAATAATTTTCCTGAATCATGATTTAAATTGAGGATGAGGATAAAAAATAATCGACAAGGGTAAACCATAAAGTCTAACAAATTCATTAATATATATTTTTTTCTAAATGTTTAAGTGGTAAATGTTCTCTTATATAAAAAAAATGCGCTGACACGGTATGACGCTCAATAATGACCCATATTGTATCATTCATTCCTGGAGTCTCTGGTAGCCCCATGACAAATTCCATCATAATATCATCCCATTTCCACTCAGGTATAGGAATAGGATGCATAAATCCTCTAGGATGTTGTCTTGTAGCCTTCATCTATTTAAAACAACATAAATCTTGATACATAATCAACAATATCCCTCTTTATGTTGTTCCACCATAAATTTTCCTTCAAATCTCTGTACAACGTAGTCCTACCAAGGTGTATAGAGAAATTTGGGAAATGAGAATCATCCAACAACTCCCTTTTTAGATAAATTATTTCTGGAACACAATATCTCTTCCCAAATTTCAAAATCCCATCTACATATATGAAGTCGATCAATCTCCCACCATTCAATGTTTTAATTTCTTTTTAAACTCATCATCATCAGTCTAAGAACTTTTTATCCTATCTATTAAAGATGGTTCGGTAACCATTTGAAAAAGTATTGATGTTATGCCTTCCATGATTACTCCCATATCCATATTTACTAGATCCATGAACAGAGGATCCCTTTCAACTCTCATATTTTTAAAATCACCATGACCCTTTCTACTCAAAGAATCTTCTACCTTATTTTCCTTCCCCAGGTGGTTGTGTATAGTGAAATTATAATCCTTGAGTAGTTCAATACATCTTCTTTTCCTCACGTTGAGTTCATTTTGGGAGAAAATATTATTCAAACTCTTTAGATCAGTATATATCTCACATTTTCACCAAAGAGATAATGTCTCCATATCTTCAAAGCAAATACTACTGCTGCTAACTCAAGATCACGAGTGGGATAGTTTTGTTAATGAATTTCTAGTTGTCGTGGTGCATATTCAATTACTCTATCATTCTACATAAGGACACAACCAATTCCTTTCTTTGAAGTATCACTATAAATAACAAACCCATCATTCCCCGATGGTAGAGTCAAGATAGTATCATTGAATAATCTTTTCTTCAATTCATCAAAACAATTCATCACACTCTTTTTTCAAAAAAATTTAGCCCCTATATGTGTGAGCTTAGTTAATGGGTTAGTCAATTGGAAAAAATTCTAGACGAAACACCGATAATAACCTGATAAACCAATAAAACTACGTACCGTAATTATACTCATTGGTTCTAGACAGTCTTTTATTTACTTGGTCTTTGAAGGAATTAGAGAGATTCCATCCTTAGAGACAATGTGTCCAAGAAAAGAAATTTCCTAAAGCAAAAATTCACAGTTTCTAGTCTTTTGATATAATTCATTTATTCTAAAGGTTTTCAGAACAATGCGCAAGTGATTTTCACGATCTTTTTATCTTTTTTATTAAAACAAGATATCATCAATAAATACCACTACAAAGTCATTAATATATTACTTGAAAACTATATTCTTTATATCTATGAAGATAGAGGGTGCATTAGTGAGCCCAATAGGCATTACTGTAAACCTGTAATGCCTGTACCTGGTTCGAAATACTATTTTCGGAATGTCTTCCTTCTTCATACACAACTGATGATATCCAGATCAAAGGTCAATTTTTGAAAAATATTAAGCTCCATGAAGTTGATCGAATAAATCATCAATGCGAGGTAGGGGATACTTGTTCTTTATTATTATAGCATTGATATCCTGATTGTCAATGCACAACCCCATAGATATATATTTCTTCTTAACAAAAAGAATCGGGGCTCCCCATGGAGAAACAGTGGGTCGAATAAATCCTTTATTACTCATTTATTCTATTGGTTTCTTTAGTTCAACTAATTCCACAGTGGTATTTCTATATGGGGTCTTCGATATGGGCCATGAACTAGGAATTAAATAAATAGAGAACTCAATTTATCATTCTAGATGATGTCATGGTAAATCATCTGAAAACACATCAATAAATTCTTACAAAATAGGTATATCATATATTTGAACACTCCTTTCCTCACCCACATTTATTTAATTCCCTTCCATCCCAATAATTGAATTTAGTAGAGCTACAAGGGGTGGATCTAGATAATAATCAAATAGTGAGGTTTTTGATATATAGATAAGGTATTCCTTATCATCATAAAAAATTGTATAATCCTTCTTATTACAATATATTTTCACATGGTGGTCTAAAAGACAGTAAATTCAAAGGATTATATCAAATTCAATGATGGGTATGACTATGAGATCAGCGAATAAAGAATGTTTATATACCCTAATGGGAATTGATTCACAAAACGTTGTTGCAATGATACATCCCTTAGAAGTTTTTATAGACAACTCCATTGTTAAATAAAATTGGAAATATATAATTTTCATAGAAAACTGGGAAGATATGAAACAATGCAATGATAAAGAATCAAATAATGCATTGGCTAAATTCGAGGAAACCATTAAATTATCTGCCACTACATCATTCTGAGCTTCAACCTCAGTAGTAGTGATTGAATAATCTTGGCCTTGCTCCCTTGTCCCTTTTTAGGTAAGTTTCCTTTCCACTAACAAAATTCATTTTCATAACACCCCATTTCTCTACAATTGCAACATTCAACATTGACAACCTCTTTCTTTCCCTTTCAATCACGAGCATGGTGGATTTTTTTACCAACCTGTAATCGACTCTCATTCCCTTCAAGCAAGTACCAGGGTGTTTCTTCCCACATTTACTATAGGATGAAAATTCAAATTTTCCATTCTTCCCCTTATATACATTTCTAGAGTGTTCAGTTGATCTCTTCTTCTCTTTATTTTCTATAAAGTCTTAGGACTTAGAGAATTTTGTTTCTATCTTGAAAACACATGAGACAATATCATCATATGATGAGAAGGATTGTGAGACTAATGATCGATGAATAAATGGTTTTAAGCCATAAAATAATTGATTAATATTAATCCTTCGGTTATGTATATAATTTTCTTCATGCCATGATAACCTTGTAAAGTTAGCTTCACACATTGAAAAATTATCATTCTTTTTTTGCCTCAGACTTTGAAACTATATTTATATATTCGCTCGAAGGTCACGAGGAATGCATTTTTCTAAGAAAATATATTTAAACTCTATTAATTACATATTTGATACTTCTTCATCCTCCTTTGTGTTTTAAATTAATGACCGCCATTGATCTTAATCTCTTGTGAGGCGATAAACATCCATGAAAACATTTTCCCTTTCGATACTCCCAAATGCATGAAATATTTTCTCTAACGAACATATCCATTGTTCAGCTAAAAATGGATTGGTAGTCCCATTTAATTTTGGTGGTTGTTGCCTCATGAATTAGTCTAACATTAATCCTCTGCATTGTGGATCAGGGTGATACATATGGGTAAGGTTATTATTAATAACCTGAGTGAGTTTTCCTAGTATGGTAATAAGTTATTCATCACCGGTTGCATCATCAGCTCCACTATAATTTTCTTGAGTGGGAGGTAAATCTATAAATGGATTATGTGCATTGTTACAGTTTCCATCCCTTCCACTAGTCACCATTTTTAAACAATGGAATACACTAGATTAGTTTATGAATTGGAATACATAATTGAAAACTAGTAAAATACCTAACATAAATTGAATAGTTTATGCATATAATCCACAATCATAAAAAAATGTTTCTTTTGAGGTGTTATTTACTCATAAATACTTCATAATGGTTTTTAATGAAAATGTGAATTATCCTAAGCATATATCCTAGGAGTGTCGTAACCAAGAGTGCAGTAAGGCCCATTGTCATGTACCAGGATACCCAGGTCAAGCCCGGAACTCATTGTCAGAGTTTGCACTCATAGGTACATCTATGCCAGAGCGGCCTCTACTTACTCGTATACAGATAGTGATATATTTCTTGGAAAATACACAAAATCTCCCCATTACAAAAAATCATGTAATTTCTTCTATACTAATCCTCAAATTATATCATATGGTAATGTTCTCTAATCAATTTTTTTTTCTAAATCTAGCTTCCAAGTTTTGTACTAAACTTTCTTTGATACCAACTGTAATGGCCTGGCCCAAGTTACCGAGAGTCAGTGCATTATTAAATAACATTTTCATGACCACAAGGGATCAAATACTGAAAGACCAATCAGTTTAGTATCCTTAGAAGTACTAGATACATACATAAGTTTTACATCACATAATGAAATGAAAAAAAAATGACATTGAATCCAATTTGAACAAACTCATAACCCTTATCCTATTTTTGCAGGTTAATTATTATATACTTATTTGAATCTTGGGAAAAGTAAAATATAGAAAGGGGTGAGATCAAGTGCTCAATAAGGATAAAAATATGTTAGAAACTTTCATAAATAAGAAAAAAAATTTAAGGCAATGTTTAAGATCGAAACACTATACATTTAAGCATTAAATTCATCAAAACATGGAAATGATAAAACATGTAAGTCCATTTACTTATTCACACGGATATTATACAATTAAAATAATCACATGTAATATCTATAGCCAATTTCATATTGATGGAATGCATAATGACGAACATCATAACCACAATGTCAAGGCCTCATCCATGACAAAAAATAATATTTTGTCAAGGCATTATGCCAAGACACTAATTTGTCTCATGAGACATACCGATACATGGAGGGGGTACAACGGGCTCCAACTGTCACTTAATAAGTCCAACGAAATTCTCATATGAAAATGATGAAACATAATATAAAAATTGGCATTAAATCAAGCATATGAAATGTTAATACCATAAACCATGAATGTTATAAAAACAACACATCCAAAGTCAATCATATCACAATACATTCAATACAATGTGGAATATTATATCATAATTAATCAAGTTCAAATATGTGTAAAATCTATCAAACTATGCTGACATAGATGAAATCAAAACTATTTTAGGGAAATATCTCTTTCTGTTTGGAAATAATTTAAAAGTTACATAATTATAAAAGAAAAAATTTATTTTGAAAACATTATTATAATATTTTAAGGTAATCTTCTAGGATTTTTAAATGGTAAAAGATAGCCACACTCACTATATAATTTTAAAAAAATTCTTTCCTTAATTTTTTTGAAATGGTTGTAAAATACCTTACATGGAAAATGATGGGATGATTCGTTTATAAAAATCGTAGAAAAATTAAAAGAAGGGTATAAATGACATTAACTCATAGTCTAGGAAATAGTAAAAATTTTATGAAATAAATTTTTACGAAACATAGATGTGGATGAAAAAGAGGTCTGAGTAGATACTCACGTTTAAATAAAATCCGATAATGAAGAGATTGTAGAACTAACCATTACCTTGTACGTTTCCATGATCGAGGTTATGTTAATCTTCTGTATAGTAATTAAATCATTGCTATTAAATTATAAAATAACCACTTACATAAATATGATTTCATATATGATCTTCTAATCTTTCTTTGTTAAAAACATTTCAGTAGTATCATTGTTTCTGGTGTTAACTAATTGGTTATCCTTTACTTGATTTGTTTTGTAAACCATGTTTGTCATGGATATGATTTATTTGATACATATCTAGAATGATATTATATTTTTAATAATTATATTTAATCATAAAGTGAAAATTATTCTTGAATAGTTATTACGGGGAATGAATCTAATCGCTTTCATGGAGACGACAATCCGTACGTACGCACGAGCGATAATATCATTTTATTGATGATAAAATCATATATAATTGAATAGTATATCATATTTAAAGAATCATTAACATATTATATTTTTTATTTACCTCAATTATACTAATTATTATACCCATCCAAATAATGATGTGTTGAATAACAAATTACACCATGACGTTGAGATGGTAAGTCGTGCGTACACATGTATGGTGACTTTGTGATTCATAGAATAGATAGAATAATGAATATGATTTAAACATAATTAGAATAAAATCAAAAACTATAGAAGGTACTGGATTTATTAATTTTTTTATTGAAACAACAGTGAAAGAAGAAGTGGAATAAGAAAATAACTTTGAAAGAGGTGATGAAATTATTACCTCTTTTTTCAAGTGCTTCCTTTTGATTTGATCTAAAGGGATCCTTATGGTGGATTGTGATAAAATTAATGCCTCAATGTCTAAGTGAGGGTAGTTGGTAGGATATTTTAGTAGGGTTTGGCTAATATAAATGGCTTTGGAGGAGTCATTTTGGGAGAAGGGGGTGTACACATTTATAAGAGAGGTGAGGGTCACTTTTAGAAAATCTTAAAATATTATTTATTATAAAATCATATTCAGTTTATAATTGCTAAAAAAAGATTTATATTAAGGATATGGCGGGGATGGGTCAATGACCTTGCAACCAATCGGTTTTAGATAGGTTTATGTCACCATATAAACCTTATATTTTATATTTAACTCTTAGTTAAATAGTGTAACTTTTACAATGTCTAGTATTTTTATATTACATGGTTAATAAACTTACTATAAACATTCAAGATAACCCTAAGTGGTTCATTAATGAAATATATATTATTATATATGTCCTTTGGACAAACCTAATACTTTTTAAAATATTAATTTAAATAATAATATAGTATTTGATTTAAAAACTCATTTATGTCAATTTTGACACTGTTTAGTATTTTTTTGTGAAAGTCATAACTTTATCACTTCGAAAAAATTTATTTAATCAACCCTAACATATAATATTAACATCTTAAATTAGTGGAATACATCAAAATTCTCAATTTATAATTATATTAATATTTATAATATCAATTATTTTAATCATCCAATAATATGGTAATTACTGCATCATTATTTTGTCAAAAATTAATTTAATTATTTAATGTCCCAAAATAATAATTAAAATACAATTTTATAGTAAATATTTTTAGATTTATAATGAATATTTATAGTTTAATTTATCTTATATATAACCTTATATAAAAAATGCTTTAGTTATTAAAATTTGAATTTAACACTTTTAACTCTTCTTTAAATAAAATACCAATACATGTCCTAATCTAATTAAAGTGGATCAAAAGGATAATATTTTATTCCTAAGGTTTATTTGGGTCGAAAAAACGTATCCAATAGAATTAAGAAATGTGTTTGGGTAATTATAATATCATTTTTACCTTTAGTTACCCTATTAACTTCTAACCGTGGTAAATAAAATTCAAACGGTATTATTCACCAAAAATTATTTTCATTCTATTGAACCACATTTACTTATTGATGTAAACCATGTATCTCAGATTTTTGTAATTCAATTCATAGAAGCAGTAAAATTAGAATTTATGCAAATTTACTAACGTGTCAAGAAGGTGCTTAAAAGACGTTAAAAAATTCAATAAAAATTTATACTTCTAATTTTAATAAAAAATGAACTCAATGAATTACATTGAACTATTATAGGAATTACTTATATATTTTGAAATAAAATAAATTTAAATAAAATAAATAATTATTTAAATAAAAACTTGGTTTTAAACAATAACGCAGTGTTTTCACTATTCATCAAAAATTGAATGTTTTCATAAAAATACCAAACATGTTCTCTAAGATAATTTTTATATTACGAATCCAAAAATGATGTCCATTTTGATAAATAAAATTTATATAAATTGAAAAAGTGGGTATTACTATTCATAATGGCTAGTTTAGTAGGTCATGGTGTGTTAGAACATGAAGTTGTGTACAACACAAGCAATTGTATTATTCAATGAGAAGAATACTGTGGAATCTTGGGGTGTTACAATCATACATAGAGGGACAATTTATCAAGAATTACATTTGATTCAATAAGATGAATGCATATTAATATTCTAAGTATGAAAACATCAATCAAAAAAAGATATGAAATTTGAACATATGATGGCTGGTTATTCTACAAAATATCAACTTCATATTATATTACTCTTCCAAAAATGAAGAGATATGATAAAATTAATGCACATTTTTTCTTAGGAATTCCTTCTATGATAATTCTCTTCATTACCTTTTCTTACGAGTTAGGTTTAGTTACATAAACATTCATGATTCAATGATTCAATTAATTTTCAAGGAATATTTCCCTACATTGGTAACTTATTTATCATAATGACTGGTTTCTCCAAAACCATCTTACAAGAAATACGACTATATTTTGTTTTTACTTGAATATGATGACATGAAATACTTACTTTGAATGGAAAAAAATAAAAAAACAAATAAATTAGGCACAATAATCCACCCTTTTAATTTGTTTTCAACACCAATAACTAATAAAATGTTAATGTTTTTATCCTATTTGAACATGCTATTTATTTCTTATCTCTCTATAAATCATTAGAATTTTCATTTTTCTCCCTCTACATTATTGATAAAAATTTACAATTTAGCAGAGAGAGGATGGAATAATTTCTTTCTTAAGAAATTAACCATCGATCATTCCACTCAAATAATACTAGGGATACTGTGAAACCCGAGACTTTTATGTTATATAAATCATCAAAGGAATCTTTTTCTACACAACACTTTCTTGGCTTGCTTTACACGATATCACGACCTTCCTCGATAGCTTGCGTCGTACGCAATACCGAGTTTCACTAAACAACGATATGCTATTAAAATATTATTAAAACTAGCCGTTATGAATAGTAATAAACACTTTTTGAAATTTTTTGAATTTTATTTTTCAAAATGGAATTGATTTTTGGATTCGGAATACCGAAATTAGCCTAGGGTGAAATTTTTGTATTTTTCTGAAAACTTTCAATTTTTGATGAATAGTGAAACCACTAAGTGGTCAGGTTAAAAACTGAATTTTGCATAAAACATAATTTTACCTCTTCTGTGAATGGAATTTCTAAAATCTGACAGACACGGTTGATATCAGTAAGTAAAATGTGGTTCAATGAGATAAAAATAATTTTTTGAGGAATAGTAACTTTTTACTTTTTTTACCGCAGTTAATAGTAAATAGGGTAACTAAGGGTGAATATGATATTACTATTACCCTAACACATGTCCTAATTCTATTGGATAAGTGTAATTCTACCAAAAACAACTTTATGAATATAATATGACCATTTAGGTTCACTTGGATTAGATTAGGACATTTAATATTATTTTATTTAATGAATAGTTAAAATAGTTAAAATCAAAGTTTAATAACTAAAACATTTTTAATATGGGTTTATACAAAAGCTAAATTAGACTATAAATATTCATTAGAAATCTAAAGAGATTTCCTACATAATGGTATTTTATTAGTAATTTTTAGACATTAAATTATTTATTTTATTTATGACACAATGATGATGCAGTAATTATCTTATTAATGAAATATTGACATAATTGATGTTATAAACACCAAAATAAATGTAATTTGAGACTTTTTTTGAATACCACTAGTTTTATAGGTTAATATGACATGTTAGTATTGATTTAATTAACTGTTTTCGAACATATCATTCTGTTATGATTTTCACAAAAATTAATTACTAAATAGTGTCAAAATTGACATAAAATAGTTTTTAAAACAAATATTATATTATTAATTGTTATTTTATTCATAAAAATCTAAGGTTCGGCCAAATGACTTAGATAAGGTTATATATATTAATAATAAACAATTTGGTGTTCGTTTGTCTTCTTATAGTAAGTTTATTAACCTTATAGTATAAGAACACAAGAAGACACGGTAAGAGTAAAATTATTTAACTTAATGTTAAATCTAAATGATAAAGTTCAAATAGGAACCTAAACATGTCTAAATTCTATTGGATGAGAGTATTTCGACCCATCCCCACCTTAGATTCGAAATATATCAATTTGGAGCTATTTAAAACCGAACTTGACTTTATAATATAATAATAGTTTTAGTTATTCCAAAGGTGCCCCTCTCCTCCCTTATAAAAGGACACCTCCTCCCCCTCTTCCTCACACCACTTGGAGCCTTCATGCTCGGCCAACCCCTTCCACTTTCTCCTCTAAACTTCCCTAGAGACATCCTAGAGGTTCTTTTATTCTTCAAAGACCAATTTTAGTGCCCTAAAAGAAGGTCTCAAAGAAGCACTTCAAAGAAGAGGTAATGTCCGTTACCAATTCTTTCATCTTTATTTCTTCTTCCACTTCTTCTTCTTT
This sequence comes from Viscum album, assembly GCA_963277665.1. NCBI lineage: Eukaryota > Viridiplantae > Streptophyta > Magnoliopsida > Santalales > Viscaceae > Viscum > Viscum album. Next base: position 2,015,995,447 of record OY728147.1, on the reverse strand, counting down.
AGTTGTTTCATTATGAAGTAATAACATCAGTATCACTAATATACTGATATGTTATTATAATTATTAAACAACCCTATTTCACCATCTATCCATCCTACGGAAAAAGAAATTACCGCGCATGCGTACGTACGCAATACCGTCTCCACGCCGTGGTGTAATCTATTTTCCACCACCACCTTACTTGGATGGGTATAATGGTGTAAATAATGACCATATATGACTATTATAAAGTGATATTGATTCCGAAATAGTATACATATACTCCAATACAATTCCACGATCATAGGAACGATATCATCACTCGTGTGTACGTACGGAATACCGTCTCCACGATGTGATGCGACTCGTTCTACATGATCTTCATTTCATAATGATTATATAAATGAATTTAATGAATTAATATGATATATATTACACTAATAACATTCTGTAAATGAGGTATCTATAACCTAAAGAGAACAATAAGAATTTATTCGACAAAACACGCATAAGAACAAAAATTTATAAACACCCAAATAACAAGTATCAATGAAATATTACTACTAAGAAGCTAAGAATATGACCATATATGATATAATAAAAATAAGTATGATTCTGGAATAAGTCAATAACATTATTTAAATCATTATACAGGAGGTTCGGACACTTACAAAGCATGTCGGACCTAAGGTAAGGGAAATATCACAATCTCATTTTTATCCGAGATTTTTATACATTGGAATTTACTGGGGTGTATTTTATCATCCACATCCATGTTTCCTCAATATGTAATATTATTTACATCCACCTACAATTGTTTAAATCCAATTTTTCCCTTCAGTGAGTTTTTAGTTAATGATATAAATGGAATCTTTTGTCATTTTTCGTACGAGGTACTTTTTGACTTTTCCGACAAAAGTACGAGAAGAATGTTTTTTTAACTTATACGACATGAATGGATTTTTAAAACATTATTTCCAAGAATATTCCTTTACAAGTTTTCATGTTTATTTTTAATAAACTTCTTTTAGTTTAAAATTGTATGACCTGTTAAGAAAGGAAAAGTGTTTTAGAAGTAGAAAGGATATTTTCCTCAAGAATTAAGTTCAAGTGTTTTATCAAAATTATTTTCCATCTAAGATAATAAAAGGTTTTATTACTATACCTATTATTACATGGATTTGATTATGTTGTGATGGAATTATTTTTATGAATTCCTTTATCTTATATGAATTGTTTTATGATGTCACGATGTTTAAGATTCCCATTTTTATTACATGGGTTATGCAATGATGTATGATTTATGATTTTGTGGCACACATAAGAATGGTATCATTATGAGATGGGTGGGACCAATATCTCCCTCCAATGCATTGGGTAAAGATTTTATATCTCATGAGATAGACATGGCTGGAATGGTAGGTTATACCGGTTCAGTGAAACGGGACTGAAATGAGGGTGACTCGGTTCAGAAAGGGACTTTGTCCACTAAGATAGTCTTGGCAATGAGTCTTGACTAACAAGAAATGATTCTCTATGATAATGTGTGTATGCCAAAAAGTTTCATGTTTTATTTTATGATTATTGTGATTAAATTTCACTAACATGATTTATCCCATGTTATGAAAATATGATCTCTTCTGCAGGTTAATATTTCCAAAAGTTATGTGCTTGTGTATACGATGTCATTGATATTTCTTTTGTTTACCCTTACTAAGCATTTGAGCTCACCCTTTTGTATGTTTTCTTTCCCCAGGTCAGGAAGAAGGTTATTAAGTAAGATATGCCAAAAGGGACTATAGATATGATGAAATAAATGGGAGACAGTGTAGACGCTTTATGAACCAGTTGTTTATGTTTCCCAGTTTCTAAAGACACTATACCTATACGGTCCTTTCGTGATTTTGTTATATGCTGTAAAAAGTATGCTTCAATTTTTAAGTATTAACAATGTATGTAAATTATGGGTCGTTATTGTTGGTATTAGTGGAAAGGTATAGTCAACCTTTGGAAACTAGGATGTGAGAGCCTTAGTAAGAACCCTAAGGATAAGTCTAAGCATAGAACACCATCTTAGTGTTTTAGAAATGGCCATGAATAACCTAGGATAAGACCTTAAGTGTGAAATTTTATTCTTGATTATGTGGTTTTCCTATTATAATTAGTGTTTCTCACACTATTCCTCTTGGTTTTAGTCAATGGCTGGAACCCGAAGGAACCGTGTTAATGCGGAATGCGATGGGCAATGAAATGATTGTCCCCCTGAGCAACCAAATGTTATGGGAGATGGAATGCAAAATCTTGTAGCCATGATCACACAACATTCTCAAGCTATGAATCATGCAGGACTTCCAAACGAGCAAAGGATGGAGCAACATTCTGTTTAATCCTTTATGAGGCAGCGTCCACCTTCTTTCAGCGGGTCTACTAATCCATTAGTTGCTTAACAATGGATTAGTACTAATGAAAATATATTTTCAGTTATTCAATGTTCTGAACATGATAAAGTAATCCTAGCAGTGTATTGTTTGGAAGGAGATGCTGATCAATGGTGGAATCTTATTATGAATACGAGGCAAAGGGATGAAATTGAGTCCATGGAATGGGACGAGTTCAAAAACTTATTTTTCAATAAGTACTTCCCTCATATTCTCCGAACAAAGATGTAGAAAGAGTTTCTTGAACTAAAGCAAAAGGATGATGAATCTGTTGGTACCTATGAAGCAAATTTTACAAGACTTGCAAGGTACGCTTCTGGTATTATTATCCAACCTGAGAGTAAGATCGATCGATTGTTTAGTGGCTTAAAACCAAGTCTTCGAAGGGCGTTAGCTATAAGGGACTTCAATAGCTACGAGGAAATCATTCGATGTGCTCTCAAAGTCGAGATGGAGATTGGAGTAACCCATCAGTCATATGGGTTTGATAAGAAGAGGAAAATGGAATTCAAAGTAAAATCTAAAGAGCACACTGAAAAGAAGATGAGCTTTCCCTTATTCTCAAAGTGTCGAAAGAAACATGGAGGGAGTTGTCTTAAAGGGACAAGTAAATGTTTCAAATGTGGAAAGGAAGGTCATCCGGCATTTGAATGCCGCGATGATGGGAAGAAGATGTCTAATGATGCAAACAAAGGAAGGGATACACAGAATGAACCTACTACACTTCAATGTTTCAAGTGCAAGGAGATGGGGCATTATTCCAATAAATGCCCTAATCCAAGGGTTGATGATGATGGTCGACGTCAAAAAACTCTAAAGGCTAAAGAAAAAGGAAAGTCACATGCAATTTCTATCAGCGATGTGGAGTACGATAAAGATGTGGTGAAAGGTACACTTACCATCCACTCTAAAGTAGAAAATGTTTTATTTGATTCTAGATCCACCCAATCTTTTATTTCTGAATAATTTTCTAAGGGTATCACCGTATTACCTCAACAATTAGATGTTGAGTTAGCTGTGACAACACCAAATGGCACAACAGTCGCATCAAAAGTTTATAATTCTTCTCTGATCGAAGTTTGTGGGAATGTGCTTCCTGCAAATCTTGTGATCCTTCCTATAGTGGAATTTTATGTGATTCTTGGCATGGATTGGATTTCTTTATATGTAGCTCATATCAATTTCCAAAGAAGGTAAGTCACATTTCATATTCCAGATCAATCTATGATCGTCTATCAATGCAAGGATGAACATAACCTTCCAGTTGGAATTTCTTCTATCTTATGGGTCTTGATTCCACTAAATGAAGGTTACATATCTCAAATGGTTGGTGAGAAACTCACGATTAAGAATATGCCCATTGTACAGGAGTTTGATGATGTCTTTCCGGAGGAATTACCAGGACTTCCACCAAATCGTGATGTTGAGTTCTCAATAGAACTCGTACCGGGTGCTTTGCCTATTTCAAAGACACCTTATAGAATGGCCCCAATTGAGTTGCAGGAATTGAAGAAGAAACTCCAAGAGAATCTTGATAAGGGATTCATACGCCCTAGCGCGTCACCTTGGGGAGCACCTGTTCTATTTGTTAAGAAGAAAGATGGATCAATGAGACTCTGCATTGATTATCGAGAACTTTACAAGATCACTATCAAGAACAAATATCCTCTCCCACGCATTGATGACCTATTTGACAAACTATGCGGAGCTCAATACTTTTCCAAGATTGATCTTCGTTCATGGTATCATCAATTAAGGGTCAAAAGGGAGGATATACCAAAGACGGATTTCCGTACAAGGTATGGACACTGTGAATTTATAGTGATGTCATTTGGTCTTACTAATGCCCCTGCTATCTTCATGGATCTGATGAATAGAGTCTTTAGAGACTATCTTGATCAATTTGTGGTAGTCTTTATAGACGATATTCTTGTCTATTCAAAGAGCAAGGAAGAACATGAAGATCGCTTGAGAATTATATTGAAGACCCTGAGAAAGGAGAATCTTTATGCCAAATTTTCCAAGTGTGAATTTTGGCTTCAAAAAGTTTCATTTTTGGGTCACATAATCTCAAAAGAGGGGATATCTGTGGATCCAGCAAAAACAGAGGTTATCGAAAGATGGTCGACACCAACAACAGTAACTGAGATCCGAAGTTTTCTTGGTTTGGATGGATATTATTGACGTTTTTTGAAAGATTTTTCACGATTATCTAATCCACTCACCAAGTTGACTCGGAAAGGAGTTAAGTTTGTCTAGATGGAAGAATGTGAAGAGAATTTCAAGGAGTTGAAAAGAAGGTTATCCAATGCACCTGTGCTCACACAGCCTTGTAGTGGAGAAAGGTTTGTGACCTATAGTGATGCATCCAAGAAGGGATTAGGGTGTGTTCTATGCAAAATGATATGGTGATAGCTTATGCCTCACGACAGTTGAAAATCCATGAGCAAAATTACCCAATACATGATTTGGAGTTAGCTGCGGTAATCTTTGCATTAAAGATTTGGAGGCATTACCTTTATGGTGAAAGGTGTGATATTTATACTGATCATAAAATTTTAAAGAATATTTTCACACAAAAGGAGATGAATATGCATCAAAGAAGATGGTTGGAGCTGATTAAGGATTACGACTGCTCTATCCATTACCACCCTGGGAAAGCAAACAAGGTGGCAGATGCATTAAGTCGACAAGACCATGCTAGTTTATCCATGATGAGGATCACAAAAGATCCAATAGTTATGGATTTACAAAGGATGGATCTTGAAATTATAATGGAAGGGGAAAAATCTTATCTTTCTCAAATAAATGTTCAACCATCTATACATGTGAATATTAAAGAGGCACAGAAAGAAGATGTCGAGTTACAAAAGAAGGTGGGAAATGTTCCTGAGTTCAACCTGGATTGTGATGGGATAATAAAGTTCAGGAATCAGGTTTGTGTTCCTCCCATCCCCGAATTAAAGAAGGAGCTACTGGATGAGGCTCGTAGTTCTTCATTCTCTATTCATCCGGGAAGCACAAAGACGTATAGGGACCTGAAAGAGTACTTCTAGTGGGATGGCATGAAAAGAGATTTTGCTGAATATGTCTCTCGATGCTTGGTTTGTGAACAAGTTAAAGCTGAGAGACAGAAATCTAAAGGGATGTTACAACCATTACCCATACCCAAATGGAAATGGGAAAACATTACTATAGACTTTGTCACAGGAATTCCTAAAACATCCAAAGGCAATAATGCTATCTGGGTCATAGTTGACCGTCTTACAAAGTCTGCACACTTCATTGATATTAGAGAGGATTTCTCTCTGGATCATCTTGCCAGGATATATGTAAAGGAAGTGGTAAGATTGCATGGAGTACCACTTTCTATTATATCTGATCGGGATCCGAGATTTACCATGAAGTTCTGGCGAAGTCTTCAGCATACTCTGGATACAGAGTTGAGTTTCAGCACTGCTTATCATCCTCAGACAGACAGTCAGTCTGAAAGAAGAATTCAAACCCTAGAAGATATGTTGAGAGCTTTCTCAATGGATTTCATAGGAGGTTGGGATCAACACCTACCTTTGGTGGAATTTTCTTATAATAATAGCTTTCACTACAGTATTCAGATGGCTCCTTATGAAGCTCTCTATGGAAAGAAATGCAGGACTTCAAATTTCTGGGATGAAGTTGGGGAAAGAAAGCTATTAGGCCCTGATCTCGTTGAGGAATTGGCAGAAAAGGTCAGATCTATTCGACAACACATAAGAGCAGCTCAAATTTGACAGAAAAGTTATGCCGACAACCGAAGAAAAGACCTAGAGTTTGAAGTGGGTGATAAAGTGTTCTTACGAATATCTCCCTGGAAGAGGGTTATGAGATTTGGAAAGAAGGGTAAGTTGAGCCCTAGATATATCGGTCCTTTCGAAATACTGGATCGTGTTGGGAAGGTAGCTTACTGATTGGAGCTTCCACCGAATCTCTCTCAAGTTCACGATGTGTTCCATGTATCTCTCCTAAGAAAGTACATACCTGATCCTTCACATGTACTCAGCTCAGAAGTTGTACCGCTGGAGCAGGATCTTTCTTATGAAGAACAACCGATAGAGATTATGGATCGTAGTGAAAAAGTCCTACGAAACAAGACCACTTGATTGGTGAAAGTATTATGGAGGAACCAGCAATTAGAAGAAGCTACATGGGAGCTTGAGGATATGATGAGGGAGAGGTATCCTAATCTGTTTGATACAAAGTGATGAATTTTGAGGGAGAAATTCATTTTAAGGGGGGTAGAATGTAACCCCCGAGACTTTTATGTTATATAAACCATCAAAGGAATCTTTTTCTACACAACACTTTCTTCGCTCGCTTTACACGAAATCGCGACCTTCCTCGATAGCTTGCATCGTAAGCAATACCGAGTTTCACTAAACAACGATATGCTATTAACATATTATTAAAACTAGCCGTTATGAATAGTAATAACCACTTTTTGAAATTTTTTTAATTTTATATTTCAAAATGGAATTCATTTTTGGATTCAGAATACCGAAATTAGCCTAGGGTGAAATTTTGGTATTTTTCTGAAAACGTTCAATTTTTAATGGATAGTGAAACCACTAAGTGGTAGGTTAAAAACTGAATTTTGCATAAAACTTAATTTTACCGCTTTTGTGAATGAAATTTCGAAAATCCGACAGACACAGTTGATATCAGTAAGTAAAATTTGGTTCAATGAGATAAAAATATTTTTTTGGTGAATATTAACTTTTTACTTTTTTTACCGCGGTTAATAGTAAATAGGGTAACTAAGGGTGAATATGATATTACTATTACCCTAACACATGTCCTAATTCTATTAGATAAGTGTAATTATACCAAAAACAACCTTATGAATATAATATGACCATTTAGGTCCACTTGGATTAGATTATGACATTTAATATTATTTTATATAATGAATAGTTAAAATAGTTAAAATCAATGTTTAATAACTAAAACATTTTTAATATGGGGTTATACATAAGATAAATTCGACTATAAATATTCATTAGAAAGATAAAAAGATTTCCTACATAATGGTAGTTTATTTGTAATTTTTATACATTATATAAGTTAATTTATTTATGACACAATGATGATGCAGTAATTATCTTATTAATGAAATATTGACATAATTGATGTTATAAACACCAAAATAAATGTAATTTGAGACTTTTTATGAATCCCACTAATTTTATAGGTTAACATTAAATGTTAGTATTGATTTAATTAACTTTTTTCGAACTTATTATTCTGTTATGATTTTCACAAAAATCAATTACTAAACAGTGTCAAAATTGACATAAAATAGTTTTTAAAACAAATATTATATTATTAATTGTTATTTTATTCCTAAAAATCTAAGGTTAGGCCAAATGAATTATATAAGGTTATATATATTAATAATAAACAATTTGGGGTTCGTTTGGCTTCTTATAGTAAGTTTATTAACCTTACAGTATTAGAACACAAGAAGACACGGTAAAAGTAAAATTATTTAACTTAATGTTAAATCTAAATGATAAGGTTAAAATAGGAACCTAAACTTGTATAAATTCTATTGGATGAGATGATTTCGACCCATCCCAACCTTATCTTTGAAATATATCAATTTGGAGCTATTTAAAACGGAACATGACTTTATAATAAAATAATAGTTTTAGTTATTCCAAAGGTGCCCCTCTCCTCCCTTATAAAAGGACACATCCTCCCCCTCTTCCTCACACAACTTGGAGCCTTCAAGCTCGTCCAACCCCTACCACTTTCTCTTCTCCACTTCCCTAGAGACATCCTAGAGGTTCTGGTCTTTTCAAAGACCAATTTTAGTGCCCTAAAAGAAGGTCTCAAAGAAGCACTTCAAAGAAGAGGTAATGTCCGTTACCAATTCTTTCATCTTTATTTCTTCTTCCACTTCTTCTTCTTTAGTTGTTTCATTATGAAGTAATAAAATAAGTATCACTCATATACTGATATGTTATTATATGTATGAAACAACCATATTTCACCATCTATCCATCCTACAGAAAAATAAATCACCGCACATGCGTACGTACGGAATACCGTCTCCACGCCGTGGTGTAATCTATTTTCCACCACCACCTTACTTGGATGGGTATACTGGTGTAAATAATGACCTTATATGACTATTATAAAGTGATATTGATTCTGAAATAGTATACATATACTCCAATACAAATTCCACGATCATAGGAACGATATCATCACTCGTGTGTACGTACAAGAAAACCGTCTCCACGATGTGATGCGACTCGTTCTACGTGATCTTCATTTAATAATGATTATATAAATGAATTGAATGAATGAATATGATATATATTACACTAATACCATTCTGGAAATGAGGTATCTATAACCTAAAGAGAAGAATAAGAATTTATTCGACAAAACACGCATAAGAACAAAAAGTTATAAACACCCAAATAACAAGTAGCAATGAAATATTACTACTAAGAAGCTAATAATATGACCATATATGATATCATAAAAATAAGTATGATTCTGGAATAAGTAAATAACATAATTTAAATCATTATACAGGAGGTTCGGACACTTACAAATCAAGTCGGACCTAAGGTAAGGGAAATATCACAATCTCATTTTTATCCGAGATTGTTTATACATTGGCATTTACTGGGGTGTATTTTATCATCCACATACATGTTTCCTCAATATGTAATATTATTTACATCCACCTACAATGGTTTAAATCCAATTTTACCCTTCGGTGAGTTTTTAGTAAAAGATATAAAAGGAATCTTTTGTCGTTTTTCGTACGAGGTACTTTTTGACTTTTCCGAAAAAAGAACGAGAAGAATGTTTTTTTTAACTTATACGGCATGAATGGATTTTTAAAACATTATTTCCAAGAAGATTCCTTTACAAGTTTTCAAGTTTATTTTTAATCAACTTCTTTTAGTTTAAAATTGTATGACATGTTAAGAAAGGAAAAGTGCTTTTGAAGTAGAAAGGATATTTTCCTGAAGAATGAAGTTCAAGTGTTTTATCAAAATTATTTTCCATCTAAGATAATAAAGGGTTTTATTTATATCCCTATTATTACATGGATTTGATTATGTTGTGATGGAATTATTTTTATGAATTCCTTTATCTTATATGAATTGTTTTATGATGTCACGATGTTTAAGATTCCCATTTTTATTACATGGGTTATGAAATGATGTATGATTTATGATTTTGTGGCACACATAAGAATGGTATCATTATGAGATGGGTGGGACCTATATCTCCCTCCAATGCATTGGGTAAAGATTTTATATCTCATGAGATAGACATGGCTGGAATGGTAGGTTATACCGGTTCAGTGAAACAGGACTGAAACGAGGGTGACTCGGTTCAGAAAGGGACTTTGTCCACTAAGATAGTCTTGGCAATGAGTCTTGACTAACATGAAATGATTCTCTATGATTATGTGTGTATTTCACAAAGATTCATGTTTTAAGTTATGATTATTGTGATTACATTTCACTTACACGATTTATCCCATGTTATAAAATTATGATCTCTTTTGCAGGTTAAGATTTCCAAAAGTTATGTGCTTGTGTATACGATGTGATTGATATTTCTTTTGTTTACCCTTACTGAGAATTTGAGCTCACCCTTTTGTATGTTTTCATTCCCCAGGTTAGGAAGAAGGTTATTAAGTAATATATGCCAAAAGGGACTATATATATGATGAAATAAATGGGAGACAGTGTAGACGCTTTATGAACCAGTTGTTTATGTTTCCCAGTTTCTAAAGACACTATACCTATACGGTCCTTTTGTGATTTTGTTATATGTTGTAATAATTATTTTTCAATTTTGAATTATTAACAATGTATGTAATGTATGGGTCGTCATTGATACCCTAGTATAGAAATACGTGGTTCTAATTTAGACAACAATTCTACCTATTCTAAATTATGGATATGAAAACAAATGAAATGGGAAATCACAATCGTATTCATGGAAAATTAATCCATATTCAAGGATAATTAAAATGATAATTTACATTAGAAAAATATAATCCTGAAAATCATGCACCCACTTTAACAAAAATATTATAAATGTTCGAGTACAAATAAAAGGATTTGATAACAACTTTAGAACTTTTAATTATTTTTTATGTGATTGACAATCATTTTATCCCTATTTTTTATATAATATTTTTTCATTAATAATGTATGGGAGATAAATAAAAAATTACTCTTAAATAATTTTTTTTAATAAACGACCTTCTAGAATGTTTATATTTTCACAAGACAAATAATTCTGGCATCTTCTATTTCCCTTGCCTCCCCCTCTAGGAAAAAACCACTCAATATAATCATGATGGTGAATCTATTCAAAAATTTATTTTAATATATTTTGATATGACAATACACCAAGATGGAAATATTCATGTAGTTGTCTAATATGAACCATTTCCTTAAAATAATCGTGGAATATCACCTTTAAAAAATACTATTTATTATACTAACATTTTTAATCAATCTATTATTGGATCATCATATTTTGTTCATTAAATTGTTGACAACATCATCTTCAGCCGAATCCAAGACAATTGTCCAAAATATTTATATTTAAATAAAAATTGAAAAATAATACAAGGATGGTGAAATATATTTTTTTATAAACTAAGAAACTTGATCATCTTCATCAGGGGTGATTTATAAACTTTTTGAAATCAATAATATTATGGATAAATTATGTTATATTGAACATGGAAGGTTCCTTCCATTAATCATGACATAAATATTAAAACATTTCATGATTGGATCATAAGCACTTTAACAAACAAAATAGATTGTTTTTTTAATTTTAATGTTTGGATGTGTATAAAAAACTCCCTCTTAAGGGTTGACCTCCTTTAAAAATCATCAATTCATATATATTACATCATGTATACATCGGAATTCCCATTGATAAATCATGATGAGATGGAGTATTTTCATATAAAAAATATTTATTCCATCTTAATTTTCATTAGTTATCCATTATGGAACCTACATCACCCTCAACTATAAAGATTATTTTCATATAGATACAATATAGTAGATATATTGAAGAAGGGGGAACCTCAAATATTTCTAGTGGGATTAATAAGGATGAGAAATATTTCTCAACTATGAAACATATTTTTTCCTTAAACTATGTGAGGTTTAACACTTTATAGTAACTTTTCTATATTTAATAGAATCTTGGGGTAGATTGGAATCTATGATTTCAAAAATTTATTTGTGTGAAATGTTCTTCTTTACACAATACATCATGGTAAATTAATCATAAGGTTATTTCTAAATCATTTTTAGTATTTATTGTTAGATAGAGTAATGAAAAAACACTTATTAGTTGAATTTATACCCTTTTTACCATCCATAAATACTTATTCTTTTCTTTATCATTCATTAATTTACAACATCCCCAAAAATTCAACTTCTTCATTTGGGATTATCTTTCCAATAAAATATATCTTTATCTACAAATATTCATATTTTTTTCTTTTATGCAAAGAAGAATTTATAATTTATAATATAAAATTAAAAATATGTATATATTTCTTGGTAGATCCACATAGATTATTAAGTGTGATTTTTTCAAACTTTGTCCATTACATTGGTTCTTGGACTGGTCCTTCACATTTTTTTGTGATTATTTTCATTCATTGTGATACCCATGAACTTCTTATAGAGATTCAAGGTGTGACAACTTATTATATATATGAATCCTCTCATCCTATTTGGTTTAACACCGTTATTTATCTTCTTGGTTCCTTTTTTATTATCCATATTTTTATTTTTCAGCAATATAGAAATTACATTTTTGTTTATAAAATTCATGGTAAAATTCTATGTAGTTATTTACTCCTGATTCATTACCTTGTTGTTTTCGGTCTTTTTAGATGATATATTGTGGTGGTATATTGAAATGATTTGTACATTCATATATCTTCATTATGATCATGTACAGGTATTTATGAACAACATTGAAAAAATATATCAAATACATCTTTATAATTATTTAATAAATAACTATTATCCATCTCCTTTTTATTAGAGTAATATACTAGATCATTGGCTCCCATTCATGACATGTATTGTTTATGAATAAAGAATTTTGAAACTAAAATCTAATTCTTTTGGAAAAAGAGGGAATTCATAGTCATATTTTTCAATTATATGTTTATATTTTTCTATAATTCATTGGAACATGATGAATTTATATCTACAGTAGATAAAACACTTCCAATTTTATACTCTATTATATATTGAGAGGCTAAAAAATTCTTCAAGAAGATTCCAATAAATAAATCTAGAATGTGGTGTGACCTATCACTCTAATACTAATTGATATGATCAATATGGGATGAATACTTTGAGTGGTGGGTGAGTGAGTGTGAGATGGAGTTTTTCCACTTTAAATATTTTATCCATTTATTTATGTTTTTCACTTATTTAGTGAATAATTACCTTGAATTATTCCCCAATGGTTAGCACGAATAAACATGATTGATTAAATCATAATAGATATCTAGGTTTACTAATGAGTTTCTTAGACTTTATGGAATACTCCATGATATATCATTGTTATTATCCCATGACACATAGAATCTATTTTGTTATCAATAATATTATCCGAAAGTGTATGACCAAGTATTTGTTCTTCTAGCACCGACCAGTTACAATGCATTATATTCTTTGTAGAAAAAAAGTATTTTCTCAGGATCATCCTCAGGAAGTGATCAGTAAATATAGAACAATACTTCTCTTATATACTCTAAGAGATTTGATATGATACCTCACACTACAATAATGACATGGGATTCCATGAATACAGTAATCATAAATTTTATCTCATAAATAGAACAATCAAGTGCTACCTTGAAGATCTTCACACTTCTACAAAATAGGAATATATTTTAGGTTGGCTACTTAGATTATCTTCTTATTTTATAGTGAATATAATGAATCCTATATATATAGTATTATCTTTTATATCTCTCTCACATATCAAAAAAATACTATTGGTTTTGTATATCAGATATCCTTCTAGAAATATGAAATTTATATCTATTTTTCACAATGTAAACCCTACGATAATTCTCATTCTTCTCCAATATATATTCATTGTATGGGAATATATATATATATATATATATATATATATTAGAATTATCCTTAACTCTTAATATATATGAAACACACAATTTATTATAATTTCCCACAATGTTTGCTAATCCACTTTTCTCATTTGAGCAGTAGATCAACATTTCATGCTGCATCTTGACTCATTCAGAGAGCCGAACACAAAAGATGTATCTCAAAATATAAACTGCCATGTTTTTCCTTTTTCTATGAGACCACATTAATATTATAATCATTAAATAATCAAAGTTTCTTCCATAATATTATTGTCCTCATGTTCATGTTATATAATTAATTATAGAAATCTGCAGGGTATAATTCACTTATCTATAGTGCAAGTAAAACTATGAATAAATCACTTTCCAACTAGCTATGTGATCGAAGAATTTTCTATTCAAAAAATATTTTACTTTATGTTTAGATATGGATACTATGATGTATCTATTATCTCTATAGAACAACTCCCTCAAAATTTTCATAACAATAAAAAAACCCTCAAACACCATCTTATAATGAAAGATCACCTATTATAGTACAGCCCACTGTAGAATAAATGTTTCTTAAAAATAATTGCCAATGTTAATTTTGAACCCTCTATGATGGAGATTAAAGTTGTGTATTAGGAATTTTGACTTCTATTGAATTTAAAAAATTCACTCCTTCCTATAAAAAGCTGACCAATGGCATCATAGAGTTTACTTTAGAATGGGATGAAGATAGGTCAAAAAAGGTCATGCACATGATCAGATGGCCTCGATTAAACAGATCATAAGAAACATTTTATTTCCATATCATTGTAATAGCGTAACCATTATCACACATTTATATTCCCATATCAGATATCAGTTCAATAATCCAACTCTGATTAAATATTATTATTTCACCAACTACTCAAGCCAGTTTTAGGGTTCAACACCCACAACAACACACACACTGCTCCTCTTATGTTTCACTACATCTTGAGGGTTCTCTGGGCTCCACATTAAGATCTTTTGTACTCCCTATAAGATAACTGCACCATATTATCCTCCTCCAAACACCCGTCCACTCAGTTTGTGTGTTATTATTCCCCACTATTCAACCAGATATGGGTAGGTCAACCCTCTACTACATGGTTCACCCCTTGGGGTCCACATATGTAGCTGGGGGGTGCTTGGTTATTATTGGTTGTCACATTTTATTAATTAAGATCAATCAAATAAATAGTAATTTCTACATATTAAATTACATAGACACCTTAAAAAATCCTCACCATGAAAAAATATAAATGTACATCCTCTTTTTTGTATAGCTTATAATTTTCTGCATACAAAAAAATTATTTTCATTATCTTCTACTTAATTATTAAATATAAGAAATTATTATATGAAATAATTAATGTATAATTTATCTTCACATGTTATAATGGTGTGATCAATTTTTAAAAAATTATCACATTTTATTACCTTAATGATGACCAGTTCATTATTCAGTAGACTTATAAATTTTTTTATCAATTATGACATCTAATGTTATATGATTAATCCATAAGAATTTTACAAGAATCACCACATAAATTAAAAAATCATATGAATTTTTAAATTATCTTGGATGGTTCATATTCAAAAAATAATCTTCCCCAAATATGTATTTTCCAAATATGAAGTGATCTTCTTATAATAATCATTGGTGGTACCATGCTAAAACAATAAGTAGGATTTGTTAACCAATATTTAAGATTCACAAGGTAATTATAATCTTAACGAAAATTTTATCTTGGGAACTTCTCCCAACATATTTCCCATATTTTATTTTTTCCCATGAATTAGGAAAATTTAATTTAACATCCATGATTTAGGGATTCAATTAAATTTCTTAGGATATTTATTTTTCTTGGAAACCTATTCTTTATAATTCATGGGTTCTACAAAACGAAATTCAAATAAATTTTAACCTATTTTTATTTTTCCTTGACATATTGGAATAAGAAAATTCTTGTACATTGAAAAAAATACAACACACACAAAGTGGCCCCAACACCATCACTACATCTTCTAGACTAACTTTTAGATAATAAGATTCCACGCCCAAATAACTTATTTACCATGGTTGCAGATTACTTCACCAATTATACCCATATTTTTTTGAAATTATTTCAAAAACAATAATAAATATATATTTATGAAATCATAAACTATCTAAAATAAAATTATTACTTTATATTATAACACATCAAAAAAATTATAACTCTATAGTTGAAATACCAAGAATATCACCATTTTTATTTTTGGCCGATCTATCATGATTATAAAACTATTTCAAATCATGTAATCATAATTTTTTATATTCCAGCATCTAGGAATATATTATATTCTTTGAATCCTGATTCAATATACTTGCCTATATACATAATATAAAATAAAATAAAATCCTCATCAATGATTAATTTATAATTTTATAATTAAAAACCATGGGTGATAAGGGGGTCACATTTTGAATTATTATCAGACTAAACCTATCTTATTAATGTCAAAAAATATAATAATATTTTTAATTAAAAATATTATAATGTTTTAGATGAAAAAATATGATAATAATTTTCATGTTATAGAATGCGCTAAATTATAATACTATGTAATTATTATTAGAGTTCTAAACAATGTTCAATACCACAATTTGGATTGAAATATTATTCAATATTTTTTTAAGCATAGATGAATCATTAATAAATATTATCTACATTTTATCAATAAAGATATTGAATAAATATATGAGATACTAGGATCCCCCTGTTGTAAATAAAATCATGAAATTTTAGTGGAATCATTACATGTTTACCATTATTCAAGATTTGAATATAAAAATCTATAAACTCCCCCCAATATGGATGAACAGTTATTGATTTTTAGTGTATCATATTTCCACATAGAAGTGATCCACCAAAAAATCTCTATAATTATAGGGTAAAACACACCAAATGAGAAAATAGATTAAGTTAATAACAAAACTACTATAAATAAAACTCAGTAATTTAAAAACATTTCCAGAAATCACAATGTTATACTACTACCATATAACTCCTCAGATGATCTCAACCACACATTCACAAAACCATTATTAAAAATATTATATATCAAAAATTCATAGATCCATAAATATATTATCCTACAAAAATATCATTTGACATCAACATGATAAAATAGATAATCTATTCCTCCATTAGGCTTATTTCCTGTGATAATGGTGATTATAATGTTTAGTTATCATATAATAACTCCTTTAGATTATCTCATCTTTTTCATGGAATATATAGTTGATATTTAGTATTAAATTTATTCACCTATAATATCTATTATTAATTTGAATACAATTATATTACATCACATGTTGGATTAATAGGAAGTATTTCATGGAAATCATTTTTATGTCATCTCTCCATTATCTGAATGGTCTGAAGTCATTGTATTTTTATTACTTTTTTATAATAACCTTTTTAAGGGTTGAACAAGAACCCTTGCATGGCATGTAGGCTTCGTGACATTACATGATCCGAAGGTCTATATAAAATTTTCCAAACTATAACTACTTGGATCAGATCCTCACTAGAATCTAAATCATGATGTTACGTATCCAACTTTATGTGGTTATATGACTAGGATTCTCATGCATTCATAGGCTTTTCCCAATGGAAATTTCCATACCCTCTCATTCTTCCAAATGTTTTACCATCTTCTATGGTGAATGCACCTTGATTTGAAATGTAACATCCATGGTAAAAAAAAATATCACATATTCATATTTATTAATATTTTCTAGTTAATATTAATTTTACTTTAAAGGGGATTCTATGTTTGATATCATTACTGATAGGAAAAAACGTGTTTCTCTAAAATCTTATGTTTCACACAAAGATGAGTCATATAGAAAAATAATAATATAATATTATTTAAATGGTAGTTAACGACTAAATGTTTTACTAGTGGTATTGAACATAACTAACCATATTCTGATTAAACAAGTTTTTTAATTTTTTTTCATATTTATCCAATATAATTTTGAGGCTGAAAAAGAAAATGAAACCAATTTTAAGCATAAATACTCTAATATTTTTAAAAGGTAGTTTTACTACCTTTTGATAGAGAAACCATTAAAAATAGTGTTTTTGTAACTTTTATATGTTGTATTTGAAAAAATAAATTTATAATTTAGAAGTGGGAGATCAAAATTTATTTTGGGTAAATTTTTGGTAATTTTCATATAAAGTTCATTTTAATGAGTAATGAAAAATACTACATTTTAAGTCAAAACTGTTTTTTCATCTGATTTATATATATTGTTAGATTATATTTTAGTTGGTTATAAATTATAATTAGATTATAATTTTAACATTTAATCCAATATTTGTCATTAGATGTAATTTCACGTTGAAATTGGACATAAACACAAGCCAATATTTTTGTAGTTTTTATTTCATAGAAACAAACTTTTTAGTTTTGTCAAAGGTAATTAATTTTTAATTAATTAATGAAACTTCTATATTTTTAATTTGATAAAATAGACACCAATTTTAAATTCATAATATCAAATTTTGCTTTTGGTTATTTTTTGGTTTTTTCTGAAAATGTTATATTTTTGATTAATAGTGAAAACCACTACGTAGTAGTTAAAAAAGAGACATTTTCATTTAAATGAAATTTTAACACTTATGTGAATTAAATTTAGAAAATATACATACATGGTTTTCATTAGTAAGTTAAATTTTGTTCAATAGGATGAACATAATTTTTTGGTGAATAGTAACATTAGATTTTTATTTACTAAGCTTAAAGGTGAATAGGGTAATTCAAGGAAAAAATAATATTATAATAACATAAAATTACCTAAACACTTGTCCTATCCTTATTTTATGAGTAATTTCAAAGAAATAAAATCCATGGTAAGAACTTTTTACCTCTGGAAGAAACTTGGGTAAGATAATTACATTAACAACTTTGAATTTAATGCAAAAATAAAAAAATCATTAACATGTATTGTTTTGCTAAAAAAAATTTAATGAAGCGTTATATAATTCATATCATTTAATATAAATAGTAATTATAAAGCTAAAAATATTGCATATATCATGGTATTTTATTTATAATTTTTAGACATCAAATAAATAAATTTATTTATGACACAATGATGACGTAATAATTACTTCATTAATGAATGTTTTAAATAAATGAGATTATAAATATTAAAATAAATTTATTTTTATACATTTTATGACATACATGAATTTTAAAGATGAGTATGACTTATTATCGTTTAATTAATCATGGTTTTTCAAAATAGATAAGTTTTTTGGATTTATTTAAAAAGTCATGATATGAATAGAATAAAAATTCACATAAATGAGTTTTTAAATCAATCAGTATTTTGTTCCATGAAAACATAGTCCTACAAATATAAGATTCAGAAAAATGACATATATTATGTTACAAATGTCATTAATGATCCATTTAGGGTATCTTGACATGTTATGGTAACTATATTAACCATATAGTAGGAATATAAAAGAAGACATGGTAAGAGTTAAATTAGTTAAGTAAGGGTTAAAGTTAATCGATAAGGTTAAAAATAAAACCAAAACTTGTATAAAACCTATTTGTTGAGACGATTTTGAATAATAGTCATCATATCATCGAATTTAATGAGTTATGGAAATTTTGAAACCTAAAATCATTTTATAATAAAATAATACTTTAAAACTTTCCAAAAGAGCCCCTCCCCCTTATAAAAAGCCATCAAATCTAAACCTTACTCACATATATCAAGCCCCCATGGATCATCATAACTCTTCCAAAATAAGATCCCAACATCTCTCCCTTCCTACTAAAAGCCTTCCCCTATACGGAAGGTAATTCAAGAAAACCTTTTAGTTCAATCCAAAATGAGTTATCCGATTTAAAGGCAATGTCTCCTCTCAAGTTCTTTTCTTTTATTTTCATTATTTACCCCCATTTCTCTTCTTATTCTTTGTTCGCATAACAACAGCATTATACTCAATATACTTGGATGTTTTTAGGAGAATTATTATAACTACACATACACACACCTCCATCTAATGGACTTTGAGCATATTGTTTCTGTGGACGATAGAATACTGCCTCACGAAATGATGATTTTTGAATTATCTTCTACTGCCTCTTATTATAGACTTTATGATTGAACAATATTTATATGTGATATATATTATATTTATTTTTTTCTCTATTATTCTTTACTTTTTATTAATATCATACCTTTATGGTTTCCATAATGGGTAAGTATGATAATTTCATTTGAGGATGTGTAGACTACCGCCCCCTAAAAGTGATATGAATCATTCGTACTATACACGGTATGTATAAAGGATGGTGTTCATGAAATCATATATGATATTATAATTTAATTTTAATATAAAAATGTATCATTTTTTTAATTCCTTAAAAAAAGAAATGAAATTAGCGTTTGTGCGTACGTACGACTTACCGTCTCCATGAACGGTGCATTTTTTTTCTTATCTCCAAATATAAGGTATTATTCAAACTGTATATATACTGGATATATATTATAAATATTATATCTAAATCATGAATACAATTTTTGAGATAATGTAATTTTTGACCAAATGAACAATTTGTTATTATAAAAAGTTCATTTTTGACTCAAGTTCAGAACGTCAACAAAATGTCTGATATGAACTCTTATAATTAACTAATTGTTATAGTATGGTAACAAGTGATATAAAAGTAATAATAAAGTTGAAAAATTTTCTTAATCAAGTATAAACAAACTTACTTTTATTATTCAAGAAGAATGAGTAACATACAAGACAAGTCAGACTTGAGGTAAGGTGTTTTCATCTCACCTTTTATTCCTGTGAGATTCATGCTTTATTTTCCAATATTTTATTTTGTGTGGTTTATTTACTAACCATTTTTATGTTCTTTGTGTAATAAAATTTAATTCATCGGTATTTATATCTTCAATGTATGATCCATCTTTCATGGGGTGTACGTTTCACCACACTCTTTTAGAAGAATACATCTTTTTATTTCATGACTTTTATTTTCCATTTTATTATATTGAGATTTGTACTTATATGTACCCTTATTTCTTTAAATTTTATGTCCATGTGATGAGAGATCATTTTCTCTCTCATTAACGCATTTTCTTAATTTTAAAGAGATGTCGTTAGGCTGTAGAATTTCTATAAAATAACTTATTAACCCAATTTCAATTCTTTGGGTTAAACTTATAGTTCTTGATTATGTCGTGTTATGAATATGTGTGAATGAAATATGATTTTTTTACACTTAATATTCAAATTAATTGGGTTTATTTTTATTTTTTACACATAATTATTTCACTAATTTATCCTATATCTAAGGATACGATCTTTGTAATGGATTTTGTCTCAATTTACATTCCATTGAGACTTATTTGTTATTATACACCAATTCAATTTTAAAAGGTGTATATACTTCCCTTTGACATATTATATCATGAATCACAATATTCTCAGGATATTATAATCTTTGTTTAATGTTATTTTGTATTTATTTTTATTTAAGTATTTTCTCAAGTAGTAAGGGACTCTTTAACGAAATCATTGTTTTAAATGTTTTAATGATTTATTCTTCTAAATATTTCTCATTTATGACCATTATTTAAAAATGGTTTTAAGGATTTATTTATATGATCTATAATGTATTAAAATGTTAATTACTTTAAAAGATTTAAAGTGTTATGGGACACATTGGTTCAAAAATAATTTTATTAAAGCTTTAAATGGACTTGAAAATGGTTTGATAAATCATTGATTATGTCAATATATTGAAATGATATATTTTTGTTGATATGTGGAAATATTATCTTTCCTTTATTCTTATTTTATTTGTTATGAATATGTTATGGTTATTGGTCATTGTTTATGTATACCAGTGGTTCTGTGATAAACATACGGCAGGTGAACCCGAGATAGCTCTCTAATGAAGTGGGTAATGTGAGAGATGAAAACATTAAAGTTTCTCCTAAGATATTTATAAAATATACTATGATGGGTATTCCAAACATTACTCTTTATGTAGATGTGATAGCTACGATATAAGTATGATATAGATGCCACAAGTTACCTTTATGATTTATGATTTTTATTTGTTATTTATAAATATTATGATATTGTGAGTTAAGATAAAGAGATTATGTTTTATGATTGAAAAGTATGATTTCTTTGATTTGTATGTATTCAAGGACTAATGTATTCTTTCCTTATTTTATATCCCTTACTGAGTTTTTTATTCTCATACCATGTATTTGAAATGTTTTTCATAGGGAATAAGGAAGGGTAAGAGAAATGAATAATTTAAGAATATTTACCACAAGAATAGAATTCTTGATATCTTTTAAGAGTATTTTATTTTATGAAAAAACGGATATTGAGTTGAAGTTTATACTTTTTAACATTTTTGATGTTAATGTTATGGAATAATTCCCTAAAAATCTAAACATGAAAATACCCTTAATGTAAATTCTTAACGTAATTCATGATTATGTAATCACTAAGGTAGGAAGACTTATATGAATCCTCATCTGTATCCTGCTCCTTGTATAGTCCACTAAGTCTATTTTAAGAATAGTTTCATGTTATCCGAAGGCATTTAGGTAGAACAAAGGACATATATTGGCTTGAAGTCCTTGTGGTGGCCCATAATCTATACTGGTCCAAATTAGTTGGGTAACTCAAAGGCCTATAAGGACTCGAGGACCAAACTGGTGGCCAGAAATCCTAAATGTATGAATATTTCCATCTTCTATTGTATAAAAAAGTACCTTCTATAGTACACATAAATATGTCTATACCTGAATTTTATAGTGGTTCTCTTGGATGGACTTGTAGAGTCTTCACCAACTGGGCTGAGGATCGTGTTCATTTCATCTCTCCATTAAAATTTGTTCCTATATATTTAATGCATGATAATTATAGATATAAGTTTTTCATTAAAATATGAAATAAATTACACCTAGATAACACTTGAGACAGCAATTTTAATTTATCTGATGCTTCTTTTTTGTATTCATGTATATTTAGTTCCAAATTCAACAAGAAATCACCTTTACTTATCCAATCATTAAATATATATTTAAAGCATTTCATAATATAATTTTTATCATTTGATTCAACTACTCCATGTATTGAATATCACACCATACCAAAAAAATCCCAACAATAGGTATAACATTTAAATATATTGAGAGAGGGTAACACTGAATTTTTTAATGTTGAGGAATGTTATTGGTTACTAAGGACCAAAAAAGTTTTCTTTCTATATATACCATTCACAGCATAGTTAGGGGTGGTTTTTTTATTTTTTAATCTAAAGAATATTATTGGAAAACATTATCTTATATGGATATAAATCAATACTTGTGATCTCAATCAACATGAATAATCCATGATATGAATTGTATTAAACAATTGGGTTTTAAAAGGCACCTTATAGAAAAATAATTATGAGAAATACAAGGATGTATGACAGTATCCACCATTCTAGATGCAACATCCATCAAAATAATACAGAATATATTTTTTTATACTTATATTCATTAATTCTAACATATTTATTTCATTATCTATTAGATACCATTTACACACATTAATTATTTCCCATCATTTGGCAACAATGACACCTAATTTAGGGTGTATTATTTAGTGTTTTTTGGATCCTATTTATATTTATCATCATAAAGTATTCCTCTTCTGAGTGACATATAAATCTACCTTTATCATTATGGTGAATTCTTATGAATTATATAGAATGGATACATACTTCTTCATATGATAAATATATTTATCAACTTTATTATTTTGATGAATCATTTTCTTTTATAAACAATTTTCTTGCTATCTCAGTACACCCTAATTATTCTTCCAATACCATTCCATATCCTGTTTGTTCTAATTTCCTGATTTTATATAGAGAATAATGTGTTTCTCTCCATATTATCTTTTCATTATTGTTGACCAACATAAACTCCATTAATATTTTTTATATATTTACATGATCTTTCAATTTGTTGGTAATTCCATCAATGATTTGGGTCTTCTCTATGATCTTCAGTTTGTACCGTACGAAATTATTGTATATTTATATATTATTTTGATTTTATATTTTCAATTTCCACCATCAACATGAACTAATTTTCTCTATTATTTTTATTATAGTGTTTTATGTCACAAAACACTCAATTATAACTGTTTCTTTTTCTCTTATGTCCTTTATTAAATCCTCAAACACATTTTTAATATCATATCACCCTTCTATCTCTTGTTAGTAATTTTCACATTTTGTCTAGTCATCTAAAATATTCATGATACAATAGTATTTTTGTTCTATATAGTTCAAAATGTATCCCTATTCAATTTTTTTAGATACTATCCTTTAGTAAAAAAATATATTCTCTTTATTGAATTTATAATAATAAATCATTGTTTATATCATGTTATTTGAAGATTTTTGGGTGGTAGTTCGTCATGCTCATTATAATTGTAAAACTGCTTCAGGCAATCTTTTATGATTTTAACAACCCTTCCACATTGAAATCACATGATTGGTAGTTTCCAATTGAACATTAAGTTACAAATTTTAAAATTTATTGAATGAAATGACATAACATCATCAAAATCATCTACCTAATTCTCTTGTTATTATAAAATTCTTCAATTCATTGGAAATAAAATCTTAAGACATTTATTTTTTTCCACTGTATTATTATCAATTATCTTCATCAAATGAAAAATAAAATTTATATGCACACTATCAAATGTGAGATATATTGTTTCATTATACTAAAACTCTAAGACTTTGGAATTAAACACTTAATGAAATATTCTCAAGATCGAAATCATGATTTTGACATCATCAAGGGTTTCTCTAAATGTACACATATATTTTATAAAATGTACCCTTACAATGATTATATTAACAAACTATTTCTAGTTTATCCTCAAGTTTTCATACTATTTCCACTGAAAATAGAATTGAACTACTCATACATTTGATTTTTTATATTTTAATAATAATTTACCACATTTCATGTTAGTACTCACATAAAAGAAACTTTCATGTAAATTATATTGAAAATAGATCGAACTAATTCATTGATCCCCTTGGAGTAAACATTGAGAAATTTTATATCATTATTTAACATGGATTCAAAATCCACACTAATTGATATCCACTAAATAGAAATTTATAAACATCACATATTTATAGATAGAGTAGGTCTGTACCAAATTCTTAAAATTTTAAATTCTAATATCATAAAAAATTATAGGCCCATTATGATATACTTTTCTATGACATCAAAATACATTATGTGTCATAAAAAACGAAATTCGGAGAACCAGTCCAATCAATTTTGATAAAGGAATAAAAAATAATGAAAATTTTATCAAGTACCACATTTTATATCTATAAGAATTTTTATTGATAAATCCACTAATAGGTATGTAGGAAATTGTGTATGAAATTCATTTCAAAATGATCATTCATTCCATGAACTATAACCAAAATAATTATATTGACCTCATAGTAAGTATGGTCAAAAGTTAGATATTATGTATATGGAAATTCAATTATTTTATAACTTTTCATTACACTTAATTAGATAAAATCAATGATTAAATAACCCCCAACCACCATGTCATATATTAAAAAATAAAAATAAAAATTGAACCAATGGAATAAGTTTTTTTTGTTTTTTTCACCCGCACTATGATAATCCATGGATTATACAATAGTAATGTTCTTTTGAATCATAATCTAAAAAACATTATTTGGTTGTTTTTAGGATATACCACTATTAATATTAATGTCACTCTTATTTACAAGGCTTTGGGTTGATTCATTCCCTTCCAAGGGTCACTTTATTCACTCCTCTCATTGTATACACCACTCACGAATGGAACTATTATTGGAATATAATCCAATAAAATATAGCATAAAAACTATTGTTGATACACTAATTACAAATGGTTTTCATTCATCTCCACATGATATTCCATAATATTCAATTTGTGAATAAAACTAAAAATTCATATTCACTTTCTTTGAGGATTCTTAGAAGATCCACCGTACTTATTTAGAAATATCATCAAGTCTCCCCGTGTGGTTTCATTAAAAAAAATCCATGTTATTTCAAAGAATTATCATTCTTACAATTCTAGATATATAAATGTTTATCTTACTTTATATCCATCTCCATTAAAAATTCAGTATACATCGTTATTTATGGTAAAAAATATCACAATTATTCTCTTTCTAAGAGATCATCTTCTAATTACTAGAGAAATTATTTATGTTTTTCTCATTATATATAATAAATTCAACATTAGTATAATTGGTGATATATAAAATACCCTCCTTTAAATCCTCATGAACATCGATATTCATTCTATCTCATCAAATATAGTTTTCTTTAATGTTAAATATGTATTGAATATCCTATATTTTCATGAAATAAAATATTCATGGTGTAATTATTAGTCCAAAAATATATCAAAAGAATCATATATAATATATCATTTAAATTTCCATAATATAATGACATGATCTGCTTTGAACCAGGGCATGACATTGTTTCCATGGTGTGGAAAAATCATCAAATTATCACTTTATAAATATTATATTATTATATACTTCATGTCATAGTCGATAGTTTTCCATGTTATCAATCACATTTTATCATTAATAATGACTATTAAATTTCATATTTTTTTTATTTCTATGTAACTCTCATGACTATGGAAGTTTCTATTTTTCTATCTGGAGACACTTTTTGTAATGTCTTAATTACGATTAAATATATTTTTGAGTCCTGAAATATTTAAATTTTATTATATATTACTTTCACATATTAGGTTTATGAACATAAAGTATCATAGTAGAGATTCAAAAAGTTACAATTCCCCTCTATTTTATGGTTTAACTCTTATGTATCATGTGAATGATCCATTCACAACTAAGAATTACTTTTATATAGAAGTTAAAAAACCCTTATGAATGGGATTCATTAAAATTATTTAATTTTAATTATCAATACTAGTTTCAGTTATTTATTATAGTAAATAAATCTAAATTCCTAAATTTGCACAACTTTTTTTGTATTTAAACACATATACAAATGTTACCCTTAAGTATAATGTGATTTCATAAGAATTTAAAAAATTATTTCAACTTCCCACACTATTTTACATATCATCCCAAAAATTTTACATATCCTTATAATGTATACTAAATATATGTTGATCTATATGCCTTTTTTGGAATTTTCAACTTTATTCTCATGTTACCCAAATATATACATGAAATGTTCCATGAAATTTCCAAATTATATCCTATTCCCTTTATGTATAAATCATTTTAATTTTTTTTTTCATTTTACATGTTTTCATATTTCTATTTTTCAATCAAATTCAACTTCTAGAGTCCCATCTCTATAAAAATCATTGAACATGACTTCCATTACCATGGGAACTCTTATGTATTCAAAATATTTCCTTTAAAAATAAAAATTATTGATATTATGTACATAGGAAACCCCATGATTTTTTAATTTTTTTGGGATCCCATTTTAGGGAATGAACATTATAATAATGCAATGGTTTTATACTATAACATATAGAATATATCTCCACTATATAATATAACATGTGGAATCATAATTAAATTTGGGAACATCCATATCTCTTATTTTAGACCAGCTTTTACAGAATTATCATCTTATCATTTGGACTATATTTTGGACTATCATATTCCCCATCTATATTAAATTATCTTATTTTTATGAAAACATATCCATAAACCATAACTATTTGTATTGATAGTAAATCAACCCAAATAGACAATTTATATCGAAAAAATAAAATTACATCTAACAAAACATTATTACATTGGTTCATAAAAAATAAAAAAAATTCAAAACATCCAAAATAGACATCCGATAACAAATCTCCATCCACCCAATACAATTTGAAAAACTCATATCCCAGAAATATATTTCAATATATAACTAGGGTATTGAAATACTAAAAATATTTTATTCCATGGAGATTACATTAATATCAACAATATATAGTATAAAGAATAATATCTTCATATATTTATCCAAACATAAATGGAAGGTGCTAATCATCCAATTATTGTATAACAAATAGATAAGATAATTCTCATGTCAAACCAACCATTTTGGTTGATTACATACCCTAATGAGCATTAGGATTTCACTCTGTTAAAATCATTCAACACCTAGCACATGTGAGATATCTAGAACTGTCACCTTCATAGGGGGAGATATCATAAGATCAGATATATGTTGATATTAGTACCCAATTAGAATAAATTAATGGATAGAGATCACCAATACTATCAGATATGAGGCCACAATCCTAAAAAATTGATTTGATTCTTCCAAAGCTAAAACATAGCAACCCCATATTTTTGAACAATAATTATATAAGAAAAATACTTCATTGTTATCCACATTTTTCATTCCATTTTTGAATCAATGTTGGGTGTAATGGGCCGAACCTCTCTGGTCCATTCCTTTTTGAAAATGTTTGTCTAGAGGTGTTTTAGGAAATCAAGGTGACTTGGGGGTGCATTTGGGTGCACCATTAAGGAAAACTAAAGGGGTGATGGACATCACATGGGAGGTTCACGGTTTTTCAAACCATGTGACCAAAGCATACGAGTTTGGTGTTGGAGGTAGTAGCCTTTACATGGGACGTGCATGGTTAGGACAAGCCGTGCTGCCTAACTGTGCGAGGATTTTTGTTGAGACAGAAGCTAACGCACGATTAGCGCACAGTTTGTTAAACAGTGCACTCTAACCGTGCGGACACTCCAAGTTAGATCCTAAAATTTCTAATCTGAACTCTCTAGCCTCTAAATGGTGTGTTTAAGCCCCTAAGTGGTGATAACCTGGTATTACTCTTCCTTGGAGGTAAGATACCCTCTCCCAAGTGTTTTGGAGGTGATCAGGAGGCTTCTCTTCACAAATCAAAGCCGGTTTCTCAAGGTATGTGATCGTTCATGTTTGGTTCTTAGATCTTCTTAGATCTACTTTTAATATTCCCTCGGTTTCATAAATCTATGCCTGTTATGGGTAGATCTAAGTGTTTGGATGTTGAATATGATGAGTCTTGGTCTTGATCTTACTAAAAAGAGATATCTAAGGCAGGGTTACGGAGAATCGACCCGAGTTCCTTGAGCGTTCTTTGACAGTTGTGGTTTCTATCAAAAACCATTGAGGTAGGGATCTTACCTTCATCTCTATCTCTTTTTTCATCATGAGGGGTGGGTATATTATTGTTTTCATGAGATACAGTTGATCCAATAAATAAAGACAGTAAATTGATAAAGAACATGTTTGGAGAATTTTTTTTTGATATTGCTATTTTATTTCCATCAATGTTTGTCTTTTGATTATGTTGTGAATTGAATAGGCTTATGCCTACTAAAAATAATGGTTTTGGGGGGAATTTTCTTGCAGAATTATAAATTTCCCTATTTTTTTGAATTTTTTTGTGGACGGAACATCATTGAATGTGGAAATTGGTTAATCATGTAAACTTGGCTGATTAAATGAATTCCTGGAATCCATGTATGATCACCCCGATTAAACTAAATAAATGAATGAATTTTTGGTTTCTGGTTGGGGTTTATTTGTGTAATGGGGTGTCTCATGGGTTTTTGTAGAACGAATGAGAATTGGGGCTGCGGTTGGCTTGATTGTGGGTTGGTGTGTATGATATGGTTGTGATGGGCAGTGGAGCTGCGATAAAAGGTATCAAAGGGATGATGATGTGGTACAGGTATTGTAACATCCCAAGTAAGTAATGACTAATATGAATTCTTATCTATATATATTTATGAATATGATAGTGTTTTAAAGGCTTAAAATGAGAATAAATCCAATCTTAATCATGGATTACACTAATATTTTTAAAAGATTATTTTACAGCATTTTTAAGGAAAACCATTTTTAAATAAAAATTTTGACAATTTTATAATCTCTATTTGTCAAAATAAACATATTCTTTATTATTGTGACATTCAAATTTACATTGGACAAATTTTTGGTATTTTTCTGACAATGTTCATTTTTATGAATAGTGAAAAATACCGTATTTTACATCAAAACTGATTTTTCATCTATTTTAATTATATGGTTAGATTATCTTTTTAATTGGTATTAAAATGTAATTATAATTTATTTTTACCATTTAATCCAATGGTGTTCATTAGGATTAATTTCACTTTGGAATTGGGCATAAACTAATGCCAAACTTTTCATAGATATTGTTTCAAAAAAAACCCCGCTATTTGTTTTCACAAAATGAATTATTTTTTAAATTAATTATTGAAATTTCCATGTTTGGAATTTGGTTAAATGGATTCCATATTTTTAATCATAAGGTCGAAATTATTTAATTAAGACTATTTTGTTTTTGGACATTATGAATAGTAACGACGGTAATTATCTTTAATTATCTTGATTAATGAGTAATCGGGTAGTTAAGGATAATAAAATAATATCATAATAATAAAAAATGACACCAAAATGTCTCTTAATTTGACAGGTTGTCTCATGGCCGACCATGGGATGCCTTGTGCCAAACTTTGGAACCCCATGGAATCACTTTTGTGGGAAAGTGACTTTTTATCTTTTTATTTTTTTAAAGAAAGTAAATACATCAAATAATGTATCACCTAAGTAATATTTTTTTAATTTTGTCTAAAAAAATGATCTTTATTACTATGAATATTCATTGGAAAGATAAAACGATTTCCTACAACATCGTATTTTTTTATAATTTTGAGACATTAAATAAATTAAATTATTTATGACATCATGATGATGCAGCGATTACCTCATTATTTAACGATTTAATTAAAATGAAAAGATAATGGAAAATATAAGAACTAAACTTGTCAAAAACCTACTGGATGGGTATCTTTAAAACCATTATCACCTTATACTCGAATTATATCAATTTGGGACCTTTTAAATCCAAAACTCATTTTAATATAAAGTAACATTTCTTTACTTTCCAAGAGTGCCCCTCCTCTCCTCTTATAAAACCCCCCCACCTCTACCTTCTTAACCACACTTCCAAAGCCTTTGGCTCAACCAAACCCGGCCCATTTTGTCTCTACACATCCCTCTCTTACTCTTTGAAGTCTCAATTTGGGTAGAAGTCTTCCCAAGGAAGCCTTTGAGCTCAAATCAATGAGAGTTACCCGATTTTACAGTAATGTCTTCACTTGAGTCCTTTTGTTTTATTTTGCATCTCGAACCCCTAAACTCTTTTTATTAATTTCTTTGGTAACAACTACAGTATATTAAATATACTAGGATGTTGTTATAAGAAGGATTCGAGCTACACATACACACACATACATCAAATGGTTAAAGAACATACTGTTTCCGTGGATGGCGAATTTCTGCCTCACGAAACGATGATTGTTCAATATTCTTATAACACCTTCAAAGGTGAAAATTAATATGTCACTATATTAATATATGATATATAATATGTTTATGTTTTCCTTAAGCTTCTTTATTTTTCATTTTGGGCATACCTTTATGTTTTCCATTATGGGTAAACGCGATATCTTCATTTAAGGAAGTACGGACTACTGCCCCTTCAAAGTGATTTGATTTCTTTAATGCCATATGTGGGACGTATAAAGGATTTAATTAATGGTAATATATATGATATTATACTGGAATTATAATATAGCTTTATATCATTATGATTCCATTCCATAAAAATATGAAATAGAAATGAAATTAGCGTTCATGCATACGTACGGCTTACCGTCTCCATGAACGGTGCATTTCATTTCTTACCTCTAGACATTATGTAATATTATAAATGCATGTATATACTGGATATATATGATATATATGATATATACATCATGAGTATAACTCTGGATATAATGGGTACATGAACTACTTGTAATTATAAAGAGCATGTTTTTTTCTCAAGTACCAATGATCGTTAAAATGACCATTATTAACTTAAATAATTAAATAGTGTTAATGACATGGTAATAAGTGATATAAAAGGAATAATGAACTTGAAAAAGGTTCTTAAGCAAGTATAAATTAACTCAAGTTTATTATTCAGAAGATTAAAGAGCGATCGAGTCAAGTCGGACCCGAGGTATGGGACTTTGTCTCAATCTCCTTTCATTGAGGCATATTTTATTTTATACAAAACCTTCTTTTATACGATGTATAAACCCATTTTACTTTTAATCTTATTCAAAAGGAATCTTTTTTATACGAAGCGTTTTACTAAATGACAAAAGGGAATGTTTTTCTTGTCGTACGTATGCGGCGACAACGACTTCTCCGCCGTCGTGACCATTATTTGAGTTTCGGCTTCCTCTACAAGCCATACCTTCCTTTTAAAAGAAAATAAATACCATGTTTTACATTTATTTTATTTTGGTATTGAAAATGGTTTTCATAATGTTTTTATATCATTGTGTTGTATTGTTATCTTGTGACTGAAAGGTGGAAATGTTATGTTTCCTTTATGCATGTTTTATGTGATACGATTATGTTATGGTTTTTGGGAATTGTTATGAAGACGAGTGGTTCCTTGATAAACTAAGGGCGGGTGAGCCCGATATAGCTCTCCAATGCATTGGGTAACGCGAAGGAGTGAAACATTAAGGTTTCTCCGAAGAGATTTAGGGAATATACAGTGATGGGTATTCCAAACGTAACCAAGAGGGTTACTCCCTACATAAGAATGTTATGAATGCCTCAAGTTACCTTTATGTCTTATGATTTCTATGATTTATTCATGATTTGATGACGTATGTTAAAGTTCTTATGTGTTATGGGTAAAGTTTGATTTTAATCTTATGTATATATGAACTCATGTTTCCTTTCCATATTTTTATATCCCATACTGAGCTTTTTTATTCTCATCCCAAGTTTTTTGAAATGTTTTCACAGGTCAAGGGAAAGGTACATGATATGATGAGAGTGTCAAGAGGTGTCAGGGAAGAATCGATGTTTTATTTTAAATATGTTTCCATTGATGGAAAAAAATGAATATTATCTTTATGTAACTACATTGTTTAAATGTGGTATGTAATGCATGTTTTTATGATCTAATTATCTAAAACTCTAAACCTGAAAAGATCCTCAAGGTGTATTCTTGAAATAACTCAAGATTAAGTAAGTTTTAAGGCTGGGGCCTTATAGTTGGTATGAGAGGTCAGTTTAGATAACTTTAGGAGTTATAATTCTAGTAAATGATTATCCAAAAATACTTTTTTATGGTAAAATTGAAATGATATAGCATTTCAAGATTACCATATTGCTTCATCTAAGACATCTTTTTTCAGAATGGTTTTCCGAAGAGGAAACATGGAAGCAGTGCTAGGAAGGCATACAAGGGGAAATAACCTTTCGAATCAGCATCCTGAGATGGTCGGAATTGGAACTGAACAGTTTGTTGCCGTAATGGCATAGTTGAATCAGGCGATAAATGGTGGTGGTAACCATGCACGAGATCAGGCAGATCAACCGTAGAGGAACATGTCAGTGGTGGAACATTTCATGAGGCAACATCCCCCATCATTTAGCGGATAATCTGACCCTGTGCTAGCTGAAGGGTGGATTAAAGCACTAGAGAAGATTTTCGATGTCATGGGGTGTTCAGAAAATCAAAAGGTTAGTCTTGCTATTTATCATTTTGAGGGTGAAGAAGATCAATGGTGGTCAATGGTTAAAAATACCAGGGTTGCTGATGAGATTGATGCTCTCGACTGGGATGAATTCAATGGTATGTTTCTTGAGAAGTATTTTCCAAATTCTGTTCTACTTAGTATGGAAAACCAATTCCTGGAATTGAGGCAAGAGGAAGACTCAGTGCCTACTTATGAAGAAAGGTTCACTCGATTGGCAAGGTATGCTCCAAATTTTATCTGAGACCTTGATATTAAAATCAATTGTTTTTACTCAGGATTAAAGCCAAAATATCAAGGGGTTTATCTTCTTGTGAGTTCAAAAGTTATGAAAAGCTTGTTCGGTGTGCTGAGAAGGTGGATATGGAGTTTGCTGATGATGAAGTGTTCTATAACAACCATTAGAAGAAGAGACTGAGGTGGCATGAGAAAGGAAAGAATTCATCAAAAATGTCTGATGGTAAGAAAACAAAGTTTCCAGTTTGTGATAAATGTGGTAAAAGGCATACTGGGGAATGTCTTCGGAATTCTGGTAAGTGCTACTGATGTGGTAAGATGGGACATAAGGCTCGCGATTTCACTAAAAAAGATCAATTTGATGGTAAGTCCAAATTTTATTTACAGTTAGTAAAATGTTTTAAGTGCAATGAGATGGGTCACTATGCAAACGAGTGACCGACAAAGAGCTTGAGTGATGGGAAGCAGTTTGACTACAAGCAGAAAGGGGTGGTGAAATCCTTTGCAACTACTTCAGCAGATGTCGGGCCATCAAATGAAGTTGTATCAGGTACTTTGTTTGTTTTTTCAGTTTATGTCAGTGTGTTGTTTGGTTCGGGGTCTACACATTCTTTCATCTCTGAATCCTTTTCTTGTAAAATGGGAATACCATCTTAAGAAATGACTCCTGAACATGTGGTAAAAACACCTGGGGGAAATGTTGAGGCAAAAAGAATTTATAAAAATCTTCCTATCCTTTTCCGTGGAAAGAACCTACATACAAACCTAATTTTTCTACCTCTAGTAGAGTTTGATGTTATCGTAGGTATGGATTGGCTCTCTATATACCATGCTAAGATTGACTGTAGAGTTAAAGAAGTTTATTTTCAGAAAGACTTTCATTTAGTGTACAAGAATAAACCCTTACTGTAGATAACATATCAAGAGGTCGAGAAACTTGTAAAAGATGGAAATGAATGTTACCTTGAACACATTGTTGAAAACAAGGGAACTGTTCAGATTAATGATATGCAAGAGTTAAATGAGTATCCTGATGTTTTTCCTAATGAGTTGCCTGGAATAATACCAGATCGGGAAGTTGAATTTACTATTGACTTAGTTTCTGATGCTAAGCCAATTTCAAAACCCCCTTATCGAATGGATCAAATTTAACTTTTAGAGTTGAAGGAGAAATTACAAGATATATTAGAGAAAGGTTTCATTCGACCTAGTACATCACCATGGGGTGCTCCTGTTTTATTTGTTAAAAAGAAAGATGGTTCTATGAGACTTTTCATTGATTATATATCCTTGAATAACATCCCTGTTAAGAACAAATATCCTTTTCCTCATATCAATGATTTGTTTGATCAGCTCTAGGGAGCTCAGTATTTTTCAAATATTGACCTGAGATCGGGGTACCATCAGTTGAAGGTAAAGGAAGTAGATATTCTGAAGACCTCATTCCGTACAAGATATGGCCATTATGAATTTGTATTAATGCCTTTTGGGCTAACCAATGAACCTGTTGTATTCATGGACTTGATGAATAGAATTTTCCATGTGTTTTTGGATAAGTTTTTGGTGGTTTTTATTGATGATATTTTGGTGTTTTCGAAAAGTAAATAGCATCATGAAAGACATTTAGGGGTTATTTTGCAAAACATAAATGAAAAGAAATTGTATGGGAAATTAAGAAAGTGTGACTTTTGGTTGCAACAAATTTCTTTCCTTGGTCACATTGTTTCTAAAGATGGAATAACTGTTGATCCTGCAAAAACAAAGGTTGTTGAAGAATAGACAAGACCCACAAATGTAACTGAGATTCGTAGCTTCCTTGGTCTGGTAGGCTATTCCCGAAGGATTGTTAGAAATTTTTCACGGTTATCTAGTCCAATGACTAAGCTAACTCGGAAGGGTGTTAAGTTTATCTGGACAAAAGAATGTGATGATTGTTTTCAGGAATTGAAAAGAATATTGGTGAATGCTCCAGTTTTGGCACTACCTTCCAAGAATGGTGAGTTTGTTATCTACAGTGATGCTTCATTAAAAGGACTTGGTTGTGTCCTAATGCAGAATGATCAGGTAATTTCTTATGCTTCACGATAGTTGAAAACTCATGAGGTAAATTACCCTACACATGATTTGGAATTATCTATAGTTTTTTTCACTTTAAAAATTTGGAGGCATCATTTGTATAGAGTAAAGTGTGAAATATATACTGATCACAAAAGTTTAAAGTATATATTCACTAAGAAATAATTGAACATGAGACAAAGGAGATGGCTAGAATTAATCAAGGATTATGATTGTACAATTCATTACCATCCGGGAAAAGAAAATAAAGTGGCTGATGCTTTGAGTCGAAAAAGTAATGCTTCATTAACAATGTTGCATTTGAAACATGATCCTTTGGTTAAGGATTTGATGAAAATTGGCATAAAAGTTGTTGGTGCATGATGTCCTTCTGTTTTTTTAAGGTATCAGTGAAATCTTCTCTATCAGACATAATCAAGCAAGCACTAATACAAGACTGTGAGTTGCAGAAAAAGCTAGAGCTGGTTCAGAAGGGTAAGTTGCATGAATTCAACATTGTGAATGATTGTGTTTTGAGTTTTAGGAAGAGATTGTGTGTTCCTTGTGATTCACAGTTAAAGAGAGATTTGTTATGTGAAGCTCATAGTTCTCCGTTTTCATTTCATCCTGGCAGTACTAAGATGTATAGAGATCTTTGGGAGTATTACTGGTGGGATGGAATGAAAAGAGATATTGCTGATTTTACTGTGAAGTGTTTGACTTGTCAATAAGTAAAAGAATAGTGGCAGTTACCGAAAGGGATGCTTCAGCCTTTACAGGTGCCATAGTGGAAGTGGGAGAATATATCCATGGACTTTTTTGT
Organism: Viscum album; assembly: GCA_963277665.1. Lineage (NCBI taxonomy): Eukaryota > Viridiplantae > Streptophyta > Magnoliopsida > Santalales > Viscaceae > Viscum > Viscum album. The sequence goes on along the minus strand of OY728147.1, from coordinate 2,015,958,939 downwards.
GGGATTGCTGAAAACACCTCGAGGTAATAATGAAATCTTGGTTGTGGTTGATCGCTTGACTAAATCTGCTCATTTCCTTGCTATACGAGATAATTTTTCCCTAGATCAAATTTCTCGTTTGTACCTCAAAGAGATAGTCAGGTTACATGGAGTTCCTCTCTCCATTGTATCTGATCATGATCCCAGGTTTACTTCTAACTTTTGGAAGGGCCTTCAAAAGTCGTTGGGTATTGAATTAAATTTTAGTACAGCTTTTCATCCTCAATCAGATGGGAAGTCAGAACGAACAATTCAGACTTTAGAAGATATGCTACGTGCTTCTTAAATGGATTATCAGGGAATATGGGACCAACATCTTTCTTTGGTTGAATTTTCATATGATAACAGTTTTCATTCTCGTATACAGATGACCCCATTTGAGGCATTATATGGGAAGCAGTGTCAAACTCCAGCTTTCTGGGATGAAGTGGGTGAAAGGATGTTGATGGGACCAGAATTGGTAGAGGAGTTGGCAGAAAAAGTTCAGCTGATACAGAAACACATGATAATAGCTTAGAGCAGGCAGAAGAGTTATGCAGACAATAGGAGGAAGGATTTCTCTTTTGAGGTAGGTGCTCATGTTTTTCTCAAAATCTCACCATGGAAGAGTGTGATGCAATTTGGTAAGAAAGGAAAGCTGAGTCCAAGGTTCATTGGACCATATGAAATTCTAGAGGGAGTTGGATCAGTTGCATACCGAGTGGCTTTACCTCCAAGCTTATCTCAAGTACACAATGTTTCTCATGTTTCCATGTTAAGGAAGTACATGCCAGATCCTTCTCATGTTTTGAGTCCAGAGGTAGTTCAGTTGGAAGAGAATCTCTCTTATGAGGAACAACTGGTTCAGATTCTAGACCACAGGGAGCAAGTGTTACAGAATAAAGTGATTCATCAGGTAAAGGTTTTTTGGAAAAACCACATGATTGAAGAGGCAACATGAGAATCTGAAAATGCAATGAGGGAAAAATACCCACACTTATTCGATAAGTAAATAAATTGTGGGGATGCAATTTTCTAAAGGGGGGAAGGATGTAACATCCCAAGTAAGTAATGAATAATAATCATTCTTATCTATGTCTATTTATAAATTTTATAGTGTTTTAAAGGCTTAAAATGAGAATAAATCCAATCTTAATCATGGAATACACCAATATTTTTAAAATATTGGTTTACTGCCTTTTTATGGAAAACCATTTTTAAATGAAAATTTTGACAATTTGATAATCTCTATTTGTAAAAATAAACATATTATTTATGATTGGGACATTGAAATTTACATTGGATAAATTTTTGTTATTTTTCTGATAATGTTCATTTTTTTATGAATAGTGAAAAATACTGCATTTTACATCAAAACTGCTTTTTCATCTATTTTAATTATATGGTCAGATAATCTTTTTAATTTGTATTAAAATTTAATTAGAATATATTATTACGATTTAATCCAATGGTGGTCATTAGGATTAATTTCACTTTGGAATTGGGCATAAACTAATGCCAATCTTTTCATAGATATTGTTTCCAAAAAACCCGTTATTTGTTTTGACAACATGAATTAATTTTTAAATTAATTATTTCAATTTCTATATTTGGAATTTGGTAAAATGGATTCCATATTTGGAATCATAAGGTCCAAATTATTTAATTAAGACTCTTTTGTTTTTGGACATTATGAATAGTAACGACAGTAATTATCTTTATTATCTTGATTAATGAGTAATTGGGTAGTTAAGGATAATAAAATAATATCATAATAATAAAAAATGACACCAAAAGTGTCCTAATACTACTGGTTGTCTCATGGATGACCATGGGATTCCTTGTGCCAAACTTGGGGACCCCATGGAATCACTTTTGTGGGAAAGTGACTTTTTATCTTTTTATTTTATTAAAGAAAGTAAATAAAATAAATAATGTATCACCTAAGTAAAACATTTTTAATTTTGTCCACATAAATGATACTTTGGACTATAAATATTCATTTGAAAGCTAAAAATATTTCCTACAACATAGTATTGTTTTTATAATTTTTATAAATTAAATAAATTAAATTATTTATGACATCATGATGATGCAGCGATTACCTCATTATTTAACGATATAAATAAAATGAAAAGATAATGAAAATCTAAGAAATACACTTGTCAAAAAACTATTTGATGGGTATATTTAGAACCCTTATCACCTTATCCTGGACTTATATCAATGTGGGACCTTTTAACTCCGAAACTCATTTTAAAATAAAGTAACATTTCTTTACTTTCCAAGAGTGCCCCTCCTCTCCTCTTATAAAAGGCCCCCACCTCTACCTCCTTACCCACACTTACAAAGACTTTATATCGGCCAAACCCTGCCGATTTTGTCTATCCACATCCCTCTATTACTCCTTGAAGTCTCACTTTGGGTAGAAGTATTACCAAGGAAGCCTTTGAGCTCAAACCAAAGGGAGTTACCCGATTTTAAGGAAATGTCTTCACTTGAGTCCTTTTGTTTTATTTTTCTTCTCCAACCCCCTAAAATATTTTTATTCATATCTTTTGTAACAACTCCAGTATTTTCAATATACTAGGATGTTGTTATAAGAAGGATTCGAGCTACACTAACACACACCAACATCTAATGGTTAAAGAACATACTGTTTCTGTTGATGGCAAATTTATGCCTCACGAAACGATGATTGTTCAATATTCTTCTAACACCTTAAAAGGTGGCCATTAAGATGTCACTATATTTATATATGGTATATAATATGTTTATGGTTTCCTTACGCTTCTGTATTTTTCATTTCGGGCATACCTTTATGGTTTCCATTATGGGTAAACGTGATATCTTCATTTAAGGAAGTGCGGACTACCGCCCCCTCAAAGTTATTTGATTTCATTAATGCCATATGTGGAATGTATAAAGGATTTAATTAGTGGTAATATATATGATATTATACTGGAAATATAATATACCTTTATATAATTATGATTCCATTCCATAAAAATATGAAATAGAAATGAAAGTAGCGTTCATGCGTACGTACGGCTTACCGTCTCGATGAATGGTGCATTTCATTTCTTACCTCTAAACATTATGTAATATTATAAATGCATGTATATACTGGATATATATTATATATATGATATATACATCATGAGTATAACTCTGGATATAATGGATACATGAAAAACTTGTAATTATAAAGAGCATGTTTTTGACTCATGTACCAATGATCGTTAAAATGACAATTATTAACTTAAATAATTACATAGTGTTCATGACATGGTAATAAGTGATATAAAAGGAATAATGAACTTGATAAAGGTTCTTAAGTAATTATAAATTAACTTTAGTTTATTATTCAGGAGATTATAAAGCGATCGAGTCAAGTCGGACCCGAGGTATGGGACTTCATCTCAATCTCCTTTCATTGAGGCATATTTTATTTTATACACAACCATATTTTATATGATGTATAAACCCCTTTGACTTTTACGCTTATTGAAAAGGAAACTTTTTTAGACGAAGTGTTTTACTAAACGACAAAAGGGAATGTTTTTCTTGTCGTACGTATGCGGCGACAACGAATTCTCCGCCACTGTGACCATTATTTGAGTTTCGACTTCCTCTACAAGCCATACCTTCTTTTTAAAAGAAAAAGAAATACCATTTTTTACATTTATTTTATTTTGGTATTGAAAATGGTTTTCATAATGTTTTTATATCAATGTGTTTTATAGTTATCTTGTGATTGAAAGGTGGAAATGTTATGTTTCCTTTATGAATGTTTTATGTGATACGATTATGTTATGGTTCTTGAGAATTGTTATGAAGATGGGTGGTTCCGTGATAAACTAAGGGTGGGTGAGCCTGATATAACTCTCCAATGCATTGGGTAACGTGAAGGATTGAAACATTAAGTTTTCTCTGAAGAGATTTTGGGAATATACTGTGATGGGTATTCCAAAAGTAACCAAGAGGGTTACTCCCTACGTAAGAATATTATGAATGCCTCAAGTTACCTTTATGTATTATGATTTCTATAATTTATTCATGATTTGATGAGGTATGTTAAAGTGCTTATGCTTTATGGGTAAAGTATGATTTAATTCTTATGTATATATGAACTCATGTTTCCTTTCCATATTTTTTTATCCCATAGTGAGCTTTTTTATGGTCATCCCATGTTTTTTGAAATGTTTTTACAGGTCAAGGGAAAGGTACATGATATGATGATTGTTTCAAGAAGTGTCAAAAAGAATCCATGCTTTATTTTAAATATGTTTCCATTGATAAAAAAATGAATACTATCTTTATGTAACCACTTTGTTTAAATGTGGTATGTAATGAATGTTTTTATGATCTAATTCTCTAAAACTCTAAACCTGAAAAGATCCTCAAGGTTTATTCTTGAAATAACTCAAGATTAAGTATGGTTTAAGGCTAGGGCCTTATAGGTATTGTTTTTGATGTGTTTGTGGTTATGGTGGTAGGAAGTAGGGCTATAGGGATGGGTTTCACATATAATTAAAAGTGGAAGGGTTAACTAATAAATTGTGGGGGCATGCTAGTTGATTAAATACAGAAAATCAGTGGAATTGATTGGCCGATAAAAGAAAATGGTACTGTGTTGCTTGTGTTTTCCCTAACTTTTTCTGTGGTTGGCAGGGATATGTTTTACAAATGATTGATCTTATTTGGTTGTTTTTAGTTGCTCGGTAGTTAAGGAACTAATAAACTAAAATTCCTGAAACATGAAAAGCATAATGGGATTTGGGGTTGTTTATTGTGTGCATACTTTTGAGGTAGTAGTGTCGAGGCATGTGCTCATATATTTTTTGTATAAGCCTTGGGATGGGCTAAGTGGTTGATATAATTATATAAATATGTACGTTTTATGTTTCCTTACGCACCCCACCCATTTTGAGCACTACGTGCTAAACACCCGTGGGACAGGGGTGAAATTCTCAAACATCTAAATGATGGATGGTTACTGTTCTTCCCTGTGCTCCCTCTTTCAGGTTCAATATCCCAAGATCCTTCAGGTATGTTATGACAGATGTTTCCCAAGAGTCTTCGATATGAGGATGTGATGTGGTACCAAGGTGTCTTCAGGATGTGATGTGGTTATGGCCAAGGATTGAGTGCCGGAGGGATACTATGATGGCTGAGGATTGAGTGTCGGTGGGATACTATGAGCTTCGTATGCCCAGGTTGCGGCACTAGCTCGAGCTTTGTATGGCTAGGTTGCGGCACTAGCTCAGGAAGAGGGGGAAGCATCAGAGCGTTTGGTGTGAGGGCTTGAGCAGTAATCAGTGGGAAGGGGGTGTGGGGTACCTATACTTTGATAATATTACTATATTACTATATTGATTTCCAATATTTTGGGGAGTGTGCCTTGGTGAGGTTTGGGTGGATAGATTCCTCACTAGGATTTGGTTCCTTCTGTTTTCTCACAGGGCATTAGGATGCCTCCCCACCTGTGCACGAGAGCTTTAGGTTTTCCTACTGAGTATACTTGTATGCTCAACCAACGTTTACTTTCATGTTTTCAGGAGGACTTTAGGGACCGTGTCGGACCCTTCTAGTTGGGCATTGAAGTTTTTATATTTGTATTTTTTGCTTACTTTTTTTTGTATCTTACTTTGGAGGTTTTCTTATACTTGTAATTTTGTTTTAGTATTGTAAAAAACAAGCATATGGGTTTTGGTTTTGGGTAATTTTCATTTACTTGTTCCTTTTTCTTTTGGTGTTTAATTCATCCTATTTACCAATCTTAAATAATAAAAAGGGTAATGCCTCCCATATTTGTGAAAACTCGTACCCTTGGAGCTAGTCGCCACTCTGGGGCATACTGGAGGTGGGACTCGGGGGTCATTATCTCCCTTTCACATTGCCAGCTCAGAAGGGGAATCCTTGATGGGAGGGGGTTGTGACAGAATGGTATAAGAGGATGATGGTTGATAGATAGGATGGAGTCTGGAGTTAGGCATAGTGAGGATTGCATTAGATTGTAGGGCAACAATGTTGGCTGACCTTGGTGCGTGATATAGGCCAGGGAAGACCGGCTAGGACATGGGATTTTAAGGCCCCCAGGGATCTGATGCAAGGACTCTGAGCTTACCGAATGACCAAGTTAGACTAAATTAATTGTAGAGTAGATACCCTAGGAACGTTACATGTATCATCATGATAGTGTTTTACTTGATTTGGGAGTTCTGGGAAAGAATTCAAAATAAAATGATAAAATTAATCCTTGAGAAAGTTTTCCTTGTTACTTGGGCTTAGGCATTATTTGTTTAAAATGTAGCTATGGCACCTGGACGTCATCCCGGGGTGACTCGGGCAGTTGAGCCCAAGCTGTTTCAGACGGTCGACTAGGTGAGGATTGGCCGAGGGGAGGAATACTACTTGTGGCAGCGCACGTTGCGAGCTTTCTAGCGATAGAGCTTGAAGAGGTATGAAGGCAGCACGTCGGATATAGAATCAGAGAGTTGGTTAAGGGAACTCGAGATAACCTTCGGGCTGATCAGGGTCACATCAGATTACTGAGTTATTCTAGTAGTAAGCCAGCTACAAGGAGTGGTGCGTTAGTGGTGGATGCTTTACCTTGGGGAGGGGAAGGAAATATAAGTTCTATGGGCCAACATTGAGAAGGCGTTTCACGAGGAATTTCTTTCCTCAATGAGGAAGACAGAGAAGATGTAGGAGTTGTTGTCTCTCCAGCAAGGAAGCATGTTAGTGCGGGAACTTCGGGTCAAGTTCAAGGATCTCCTCCATTTTTTCCCGAATCTCATTCCGGATGAAGATTCCTGGGCCAGACCTTTATAGGAATCACTTCACCCCTCTATTCGGTGCGCGGTGACCCCATTCACCTTACCTACGCACCTATAAGTACAAAATTAGGTGGAGATAATTGAGAGGATGAGCTCTCAATTTGGCCCACTATGAGAGAGGAGTCACCCATGTTCATCCAAGAAAGATGCGGTCAGCAGTAGATCCCCAGCAACAGGACCTTCCATGTTTCGACCGGCAGGGAGTAGACTTTAGGAGGTCCCATACCAATCTCGCAATTTCTTCCCATTTTCTATGGGCTAGGGATTTAGGTGCTTTGCATGTGAGAATCGTGGGCATCTTATTAGACATTTCCCTTTTCAGACTCAATATGGATGGACTAGCCAGGTTCAGCCCCACCCCAACCAGCAGTTCCCAGCCCGACCCTTCCAGCAGCAACAGGGTCCAGTCCCCCATGTAGAGATGGAGAAAGTGGTGGCCAACCATATAGAGTTACTCAAGGAACCCAACCAGGACATGGTCGAGGAGGTGTACATCAACATAGAGGTAGAGGAGTGGGATGCGGACAGTTGAATGCAACAGAAGCGACAACCGTAGAAAGGCCAGAGATTGAGACAAATGTTTTTGGTTTTACTTAAATTCTCTCATTTATGTTTTGTTTAAATTCAAGAGCATCACCCTCCTTTTTTGAACATCATTATTTCCCATTCATTGGACCTGGACATTGTTTTTCATTAGTCTATATGATATGTTGGTTCCCTCATTCCTTTAAATGTGTGTGAAGAGTCTTAACATATGGAGAGATGAGGACCTGATCCCTTATCAAGACGCATTAATGTGGATGCAATTAAACCCATGGAGGTGAGTCTGTGCTACCCAAAGCGGATAGTATCTTGACATGGGAGAAGTAATTCCCCAATCCATGTGTTTGGGATGCATGTTTCTTGTTTTTTGTAGTGGTGGGGGAAGTTTTTTTTGAGAAATCTTAAAATATGGTGGTGGGAGGACCTAATCCCTAATCGAGACGCATTAATGTGGATGAAATTAAACCCGTTTAGGTGAGTCTGTGCCACCTAATGCAGATAATATCACAACATGGGGGAAGGAATTCCTTGACTCATATAATTATGATAGTGGTTGGATTCCTGTTATGATGAGAGCACTGAGAGGTATCTTGTAGGGTGGTTGTTTGGACATTTCCACTTTTTATGGGTTTATTTTTAATTCTTGAGGACGAGAATGTTTTGAGAGGTATCAGATGTAATGAACTAGACCTCTCCGGTATATTCCTTTATAAAAATGTGGGTCTAGAGGTGTTTCGGGAAATCAAGGTGACTTGGGTGTGCATTTGGGTGGACCTTTAAGGAAAACTAATGGGGGTAATAGCCTTTGCACGGGAGGCGCACAGTTTGTCAAACCATGCGGCCAAACTGTGTGAGGTCAGTGTTGGAGGTAGTACCCTTTGCACAGGTGGTGCATGATTAGGAAGAACCATGCGGCCTAACCATGTGAGGATTTTTGTCGAGATAGAAGCTATCGCCCGGTCAATGCACGGTTTGTTAAACCGTGCGGTCTAACCGTGCAGGCACATAATGTTGGATCCTAAATTTTCGGATTTGAACTCTTTTGCCTTGAAATGGTTATTTTAAGTACCTATGTGTCCATAACCTGGGATTACTCTTCCTTGGAGGTAAGAGACCCTCTCCCAAGCATTTTGGAGGCGATCCGAAGGCTTCTTTTCGCAAATTGAAGTCTGTTTCTCAAGGTATGTGATCGTTCTTTTTGGGTTCTTATATCTTCTTAGATATACTCCTTCTCTTCCCTCGGTTTGTTAAATCTATCCCTATTATAGGTATATCTATGTGTGTAGATGTCGAATATGATGCGTCTCGGCCTTGATCTTTCTAGGAGGAGAGATCTAAGGTGGGGTTTCAAAGAATCGACCCGGGTTCCTTGAGTGTTCCATGACCGTTGTGGTTTCCGTCAAAAACCTTTGAGGTAGGGATGTTACCTTCATCTCTCTCTCTTTTGTGCACCATGCGGGGTGGGTATCCTCTTTTTTTCGTGATATATGGTTGAACCAATAAATAAAGATAGTAAATGGTTAAATAAAGGGTTTGGAGAATTTTTTTGATATTGTTGTTCTATTTCCATCAATGTTTATCCTTTGATTATATTATGAATTGAATAGGATTATGCCTACTGAAAATCACAGTCGTTAGGGGCCTTTTCTTAGGTAATTAAATATTTCCCTGTATTTCAAGATAGTTTTGTGGATGGAACATCATTGAATGTGGAAATTGGTTAATCATGTAAAGTTGGCTGATTGAATGAATACCAGGAACCCTTGTATGATCACCCTGGTTAAACTAAATGAAAGAATGAATTTTTGGGTGCTGGTTGGGGTTTAATTTTTTGAAGGGGTGTTTCATGGGATGCTGTGGAACGGATGAGTAGCAGGATTGTGGTTGGATTAGTTATGGGTTGGCATGTATGATATGGTTGTGATGGGCAACCGAGCTGCAGTAAAAGGTATCAAAGGGATGATGATGTGGTATGGGTATTGTTTCCGATGTGTTTGTTGTTATGGTGGTTGGCAGTAGGGATGTAGGGATGGTTTTTGCATATGAATAAAACTGGAAGGGTTAACTAATAAATTGTGGGGAATTGTAGTTGATGAAATACAGAAAATCAATGGAATTCATTGGCTGATAAAAGAAAATGGTATTGGGTTGCTTGTGTTTTCCCTAACTTTATTTGTGGTTGGAAGGGATATGTTTTACGAATGATTGATCATGTTTGGTTGTTGTTAGTTTCTCGATAGTTAAGGAACTGATAAATGAAAATTGTTGAAACATTAAAAGCTTAATGGGATATGAGGCTGTTTATTGTGTGCATACTTTCGAGGTAGTAGTGTCGAGGCATGTGCTCAGATCTTTTGTGTAGAAGCCTTAGGATGGGCTGAGTGGTTGATATAATTATATAAATCTGTACGTTTTATGTTTCTTTACGCACCCCAACCATGTTGAGAACTATGTTCCAAACAACCGTGGGACGGGGGGTGATATTCTCAAACATATAAAGGATGGCTGGTTACTGTTATTCATTGTGCTCCCTCTTCTAGGTTCTATAACCCAAGATCCTTCGGGCAGGTTACGACAGATGTTTCTCAATAGTCTTCAAGATAAGGATGTTATGTGGTTCCTAGGTGTATTCGGGATGAGATGTGGTAATGGATGAGGATTGAGTACCGGTAGGATACTATGATGGCTGAGGATTGAGTGCTAGTGGGATACTATGAGCTTCGTATGGCCAGATTGCGGCACTAGCTCGAGCTTCGTATGGATAGGTTACGACACTAGCTCAGGAAGAGGGGGATGTATTAGAGCATTAGGCATAAGGTGTTGAGTAGTAATCATTGGGAAGGTGGTGTGGGGTACCCATACTTTGATAATATTACTATACTACTCTATTGATTTGTGATATTTGGGGAGTGTTCCTTGGTGAGGTTTGGGTGGATAGATTCCTTACTAGGCTTTGGTTCCTTCTATTTTCTCATGGGGAATTAGGATGTCTCCACACCTATGCATGAGAGCTTTATGTTTTCCTACTGAGTATACTTGTATGCTCACTCTATGTATAATTTCAGGATTTCAGGAGGACTTTTGGGACCGTGCGTGACCTTTCTAGTTGGGCATTGAAGTTTTCGTCTTTGCAGTCTTTGATTTTTTTGTATCGTACATTGGAGCTTTTCTTGTACTTGTACTTTTGTTTCAATATTGTATAAAACATGCATATGGGTTTGGTTTTGGGTTATTTTCTTTTACTTGATCCTTTTTCTTTTGGTCTTTGATTCATCCTATTTCCCGATCGTAAATAATAAAAAGGTTCATGCCTCCCATATTTGTAAAAGCTCATAACATTGGTTCTATTCGCCACTCTAGGGCCCACTGGAGGTGGGACTCAGGGGTCATTATCTCCCTTTCACCATTTCCAGCTCAGGAGGGGCATCTTTGGCTGGAGGGGGTCGTGACATTGGGAACACATGATATACATGACTTATCCAAACACATAAGTTTTTAATATATATAAGAAGGATTATATTTTATATGGAACAAAAATTTTGAAGCCTAATTAATATTAAAACAAGAATGTCATTATTACAAGTTCTTATACCAGTTCAACACATAGATTAGAATGAAATGTATTTATGACATATATATTTTAAAATATAGGAAAATTGAGTGTATCATATTTCAATGGTTTATGGATGGTTTTAAGATATTTTTTAATGATAAAAATAACAATGGATAAGTTTATATAGATCAACATAGATTTTTTTGGATTAGTTATCCAAAACATTTATAATAAATGAATACCTTATGGGGTTCAATGAATTTTATGATAAAAAAATACTACAAAAAATTCATTGAGCTAATGAAAAAATAATTTCCATTATAACTATCACACAAAAAGGGATTTGGATGAAAAAACTACATTTTTTATGCTCTAACAATTTGTGTCCCCATATCCGACACCTTAGTCTATATGTCTTAAGTGGTACTATCACATGGGTCTCAACATCAAAAAAAACCCAACCCCTACCCCAAACATGAAATATGAACATGAGGATAAGGGGAACTACAAATATGGTGATAATAAGAATAAAATATTTTCCTCCCATCTCGATAATATTATTTTGTATTTTTTGTTAACTGTGGAGATAAATATTGTTACACTACCTAACATCAGAAAACCTAATGAAGAAAGTATTTATAACCACCTGAATTACTAGAGTATCAATTGGATATTTGGATATAAAATAAATTTTTTATTTTATTTTCAATGATATAATCTATAAATTGGTTGATTAAAGTTAATTAGAATAAGATAGAAAAAAGGATCACATGTAACATATTTCCCGTCACCTTCTTGATAAATAATGAGAGTAAATGGATGTTATGAAGAAACTGGAAATACTTTTAAATTATATTACTCTTATATCAGTTTATCATTCATGGAACAACATATTACCATGAATAAATCAGTATGATTTGGATATAATTATTTATATATCTCCAATGATAACACCTTAAACATTAAATTATTCTCATTGATAGCGCAAGTGGTGTTGGAAATCCAATGATTCAGAAGGGAAATCTATATGTTACCCAAAACTAACTCAAACACTTCTGGATTTCATGTCCTTTGTATTATGAAGATGAGAAAATCCATTCCAAATGGAAGTCTTATTATATGAGGAAGAAAAATATTCTTATTGTACTATTGTTCCACTAAATGATCTATAAGAATATTTATAGGAACTACATGAACACAATTTTACCACTCCAAACATAGAAGTGGTTGTGGAGGTGAGGTTATACCTAGTTATAGTTGAAAAAGGATTCAAGATTACATTTGAGAATAAGAAATTTTTTATAAGAAGGCATAACTAATTTTAATGAAATTGGAACACCATTAATAACATTTGACATTCTAGAAATGGTTCACACCCATGTAATAGAACCCGATACCCACTTGGACTCAAGAACGCCTCCCTATAAGATAGAGGTTACTAACTGGAAGAAAGGTCCTAGGATAGAGGGGATACTATTCCACATATTAATAGTGGTTCACAATGGAGAAATATATAAATAAATAGCTGAATAAATATAATAATGAATGATAATTAAAGACAAAATGACCACAAACATCCATGTAATTACTAATCAAATAAAAAACTATAAACCATTTCATAGATAAAATGATGATGGAATGTATTTAAAAAAGTAGGAATATATGATAGCAGTAATACAGTTCAATACATTATATACAAATGAACAATAAAGGGAAAAAATTATCCTAAAATCCCATGTTCAGGCCCGGTTATCTACTACTATGATCCCATCCTAAAGCAAACTGGTTAATAGTTTAATGAGGAATACTTCCATTTTTCCACACCTATAATCATATAATCTACCTAAGTACCAATAGAAACTCAGAAAGGGTGTGAGATAAATCTCAGTAGGCCACTACCAATGGAATCTATAAAAATAAAATATGTGAATATGAACCGAATGATGTACATGAATATATAAAATCTAAACATTACAAGATAAACAACAAACATCAGTTTCATCCTCATCTGGTGCCTAAACATGTTATCATTTAATCATCTATGAATTAATTTATAATAATCTGATTATTTATAATGAAATTAGTAGTAGTATAATAGGGTATAATAATAGCAAAGGATCCAAGGTGTAACCAAGGCATCCTTGATCTCAAGGGTAAGGCCAACTCATAGTAGTAACTCATGTAGTCGAGAAATAAGGGGTATAAGTGTAATCCATGTGTAACACACATGTAAGTATACTGTAAATGACTCGAACCAAATCTATGGAGCTCATCCATAGTAATTTCTTGCTTTCATGATAGGTCCCACTCGGGTAAATCCATAGCATTGCGTGTCTCTAGGCATAACTTTGTATCCAAGGAGTATACCCAAACCATAATAATATAGATAGAAGTATCTTGTTAATTTTCAGAACACCATATATAAATTTATATAATATTACAAGGAAGATATTATGTAGTGGGAATCTCCCATGATAATCTGCATAAGGAATCAAAATAGAGTCTTCTATATACAAAAGGCAATGCCTCATGAATCCAAAGATAAATAAGGTTAGAAGACACATATAAAGGCTTTAAATGTATAACAAAATTTGAATATTCTACTCATACCATTTATATCACCTGTAAATATAGTTCATGCAATACTCATTCAATTTAATCATTTAATAGGATTATTTAATAACCCTTCATTAATCCTGATATGGTAAATCAAGAACATTCAAGAAATATTAAAAATAATAATAATTGAATAGAAAAAGTGATATATATATATATATATATAACAAGGAACACACCCTACATGGGGAGATGTACATTGAGTTCACAACCTTTAATGATTTCAAGTGATATTATTAGATCCATATAATAGATTTCAGAGAAATTAAATTATGGTATATTAATTTAAAGATCAATTCCTAATGAAACTGATATAAACATAATGAAATCAAATTCTAGATGAAAATTCATTAAGGGATGATTCATAGAATAACTATCTTATTGATGAAGAAGATTCATCATCTGGTATCAACCCTTTGTTTTTCCTATATTGGATGAAAAGAGTAGTATAGATTAATTCCACAAAAATAGGGAATAATATCTCATACTAAAATAACATCATCAGAATTATGAACAATGATAAATAGAGCCTAAGCAGTGGAGTACTTACAGGTGGCTATCCAAGATGAAAAAAATGATATTGAATTGGATTCTAGATGGAGGAATGAGATCAAATACTTGGTTTAGGCTTGAATGGGAGATCCTATAGTTGATCTCCTACATAAGAGAGGAAATGGAAACGAGGGGGGTGGGTGGGGTGAGCTTCTATCGAAAATAAATTGACCCACCTCCTTAATAATGAATTTAGTAATTTAGAGGATGTGTAAACATTACACACCCTGTAATGATTGGGGTTTTTCTTACAGGGAAAAATATCACCTTCCATGAAATGGTTCTGGATATAATAGTACAGATCAGGTATTATACACAGACACTGTGTATTTAAATACACGTTATTTATTTGGCTTGTAGCTATGTTCCACCCCCTATAAAAATCATTTCCAAGACAAGCCAACCTACCTAAAGGCATACATTCAGATTTAAACCAAAAGGGAACCTCAATAAGAGTATAAAAAATTAAAATGATATATACCTAATTTGAAAACTAGGATCTTACATTACCCCCCCCCATGAAGTATATTATCCCTGAATTTCCCTGCTATAGGTGGTAATACGTTGTCTGAGAAAAACTCCAGCCACTTACAATGTACATCATCCTCCCACTCCAATGTGTCATCATGTAAATGCCCGTGCTTCCATAACACCCATACTAAAGGGGAAAACAAGCCTTTTGGGAGACATCATTCTTAGATCAACAATGCATATGAGATACTCTTTAAAAGTAGCATAATCATCTAATTAAGCATTATTCGGATCAGAATTATGATACAGATTAGTATAATGATGGTGATTCTATGAAACATTGAATATATATGTAACAGAACATATGAGTTAATAAAAACTGATAAGATATCCAAATTACTCTATTTAGGATATAAAAAACCGAAAAACAATGCAATAGACCCCCTTTCCTTCTTATCAACCTATTACCAAGTCTGGGTGATGCCCACAAGAAAACACCATTAACAAACTCAAAGTCTAAAGGATGTCGATGCCAATCAATATGTGATTTCAATATATATTAAATAGTAGAAATATAATTCCTAGTCAAATTCACCAACTCTAATATATCTTTGATGATACTAGGACCTAGTAGCATTTTATTCCCTACCTTTTAATAACACAAATGTAGATGACATGGACAACCATACAAATCCGCATACAGAGCCATCTGAATCATTATCTGAAAGCCATTATTAAAGGGCAACTCAATAAGAGAGATATTATTCTCCCAAGAACCACTAAAATAATTTATTAATGGTTAATGTATTTCCTCCAATTCCTATATAGTTCTTTTATATTTTCCATCAGTCTAAGGGTGATATGTTGTTCTTAGAAGCACCTGTGTACCTAATTATACATATAACCCTTTTCATAACCTTTATTTAATGCTAGATCCCCTATTTGAAAATATAGTATGAGGGACAATGTGAAACTATATAACTTGATAGATAAATATTACTTATAACTCATCAACTATGAATGTATCTTAGGTAAAAAAGGAAGTGGGGCACCTTCATCCATCAATCCATGAATACTCAAATCACATCACTACCACAAGGAGTCCTCAGTAAACTAACCACAAAATCAATTATGATTTCATACCATTTCTATTAAGTAAAAAAGTAATGGTTGTAACAATAAAATGGGATGTTGAGGCTTAAACTTCCCCTATTGATAGGTTGAACACTAAGAGATAAAGACTACAATATGATCGTTAATCCCTGACCACCTATACAATCGTTTCATATACTAAAACATGTTAGAGATACCAAGATGCACATACCATTGAGAATAATGGACATAACACCTTAGATCCTATTATATGTATATGAAAATAAATACATTCCCATGTACATGTAGGGTATAGTCTTGATCGAAAAACCACTCTGGAGGTAGGTTCTCAAATGAAATACTTTCTCGTGGGACCTAACCATCAGGATTTGAGAACATCCTTCTATTCACCATATAAAGAAGTGAAGAGGTAACTATTAAGGCTATAACAAATGGGCTCTTGTGACTCTCTTAAAACTCTAGATGAAAATTTGAAAAGGAGAACATCAACTACTATTTATCACTGGCTTAATGAATAGAGCATCAACTACAACATTTCCCTTTCCATGCATATAGGCAAGTTCAATGTCAAATGATTGAAGGTATTACATACATATTTTCAATATAAGATTCATTTCATGTTGTGTAAATATATATTTGAGGCTCTATTCATCTATATACACCAATAAGTAGTCTCTGATTAGATAATTCCTCCAACAATGCAAGGCATGAATGACTTATGAAATATTGAGGTCATGAATTGGGTAATTTCACTCTTGAGATATCAAATGAAGAGAAAAATATGAAATGAATTGGTCCTTCTACATCAATATGTCACCCAACCAAATTAATGATGCATCGCAGAGCACTGTATAACATCTTATAGCCTCAGGTAGAATGAGAAACTATAACAAAGTAAGTATACATTTCATCTTCTAAAATGTGTTGTCACACATTTGAGATTACAAGTAAATCACACCTTTCTTAGTAATACAATTATGTGGTGAATTTGGGTGCGATAATTCAATTATAAAATCAACGAAATATCTAACCATACCAAAGAAATCCATAAATAAAACATTTTTAGGCCTGCTATCAAGAAACCCCAACACTCACCTTCTAATGGTCAATGAATAATCCAAATTTTATAATAATATGAACAATAAGTGAACCTCATTTATCCATAAGTGAATGTTTAAATCATAAAATATAAATGATTACCTCTCAATGTATTTTGAATGAAATAATGGTGCGTGGCATGGTTTCTTAGGTTATAAGATTATACCATGATTTATTATATAGAAACCACAATAATAGAATCAAGATATGGACAGAAAACACTAATAATCAAGGCCATGAAATGGAGGAAAACTTTGGAAGACCAAATAATTTAAACATATACTCATATAAACCGAACTATCTTAAAAAATCCATACATGGTATGTATTGTAACACCCCAAGATTTTATGAAAAATATTCTTTTTAATTTCACTAATGCCTTGTGTTGTACACTACACCAAAAGGAGCATGCACAACATGCATCATTGGCTTTCCTTTCATTAAACGCAATCACAACCTTCCTCGATAGCGTGTGTAGTACGCAATAACGAGTTTCACAAAACAACAATATGTTATTTAAAATATTATTAAAACAACCCGTTATGAATAGTAATAACCACTTTTTAAAATTTTGTAAATTTTATATTTCAAACTGGAATTCATTTTTGGATTCGTAATATCGAAATTAGCTTAGGGTGAAATTTTGGTGATTTTTGGATAACTTAAATATTTTGATGAATAGTGAAAATTACTAAATTTTAATTAAAAACAACTTTTTCAATCGAAATAATTAATAGTGATAAATTATTAATTTGAGTGGATTTAAAGTATATTTAGAATATATTTTTACAATTCAATACAATGTTGGTCATTGGATGTAATTTCACATTTAAACCAGTTATAAACAAGTGTCAATCTTTTGATAGTTATTATCTCTTAAAAACACGCCTTTTGTTTTGATGACGAGAATTAATTTTTAAATTAATTAATGCAACTGATATGTTTTCAATTTGGTAAAATAGAAATCATTTTTGCGTTCATAATATCAAATATAGCTTAGGGCTAATTTTTGGTATTTTTCTGAAAACTCTCAATTTTTGATGAATAGTGAAACCACTAAGTGGTAGTTAAAAAAAACTGAATTTTTCATAAAACATAATTTTACCGCTTCTATGAGTGGAATTTCAAAAATCCGAGAGACATGGTTGATGTCAGTAAGTAAAATGTTGTTCAATGAGATGAAAATATTTTTTGGTGAATAGTAACTTTTTACTTTTATTTACCACGGTTAAAAGTAAATAGGGTAATTAAGGGTAGAAATGATATTATTATCACCCTAACACATGTCCTAATTCGATTGGACAAGTTTAATTCGTCCAAAAACAAACTTAGGAATAAAATATGACCATTTAGGACCACTTGGATTAGATTAGGACATTTATTATTAATTTATTTAAAGAAGGGTTAAAAGAGGCAAAATCAATGTTTATTTACTAAAATTTTTTTAATATAGGGTTATACATAAGATAAATTAGATTGTAAATATTAATTAGAAAGATAAAACTATTTCCTACATAATGGTATTTTATTTTTAATTTTTAGACATTAAATAATTTAATTTATTTATGACACAACGATGATGCAGTAATTATCTTATTAATGAAATATTGACATAATTGATGTCATAAATACTCAAATAAATATAATTTTAGACTTTTTATGAATTACACTAATTTTATAGGTTAATATGACATGTTAGTATTTATTTAATTAACTTTTTTCGAACTTATCATTCTGTTAGGATTTTCACAAAAAATCAATTACTAAATAGTGTCAAAATTGACATAAAATAGTTTTTAAAACCAAATATTATATTATTAATTGTTATTTTATTCATAAAAATCTAAGGTTCGGCCAAATGACTTATATAAGGTTATATATATTAATAATAAACAATTTGGGGTTCTTTTGGCTTATTATAGTAAGTTTATTAACCTTATAGTATAAGAACACAAGAAGACATGGTAAAAGTAAAATTATCTAACTTAATGTTAAATCTAAATGATAAGTTTAAAATAGGAACCTAAACTTGTCTAAATTCTATTGGATGAGAGGATTTAGACCCATCCCAACCTTAGCCTCGAGATAAATCAATTTGGAGCTATTTAAAGCCGAACTCGACTTTATAATAAAATAATATTTTTAGTTATTCCAAAGGAGTCCCTCTCCTCCCGTATAAAAGGACACCTCCTCCCTCTCTTCCTCACACAACTTTGAGCCTTCAAGCTCGGCCAACCCCAGTAAAAATCTCTTCTACACTTCCCTATAAACATCCTAGAGGTTATGGTCTTCCTTAAAGACCAATTTTAGTGCCCTAAGAGGAGGTCTCAAAGAGGCGCTTCAAAGAAGAGGTAATTTCCGTTACCAATTCTTTCACCTTTATTTATTCTTCTACTTCTTCTTCTTAGGTTGTTTCATTATGAAGTAATAAAATCAGTATCATTCATATACTGATATGTTATTATAATAATGAAATAATCCTAATTCACCATCTATCCATCCTACGGAAAACGAAATCACCGCGCGTGCGTACGTACGGAATACCGTCTCCACGACGCGATGAGATTCATTCTCCATGTTAACCATTTAAGAATGATTATAAAGTATATATAAGAAATAATAATGAAATATATGACATGGTAAATCTACTGGATTTATGTATATATATATTTCATCTACTTACTTCCATTCAAGACAATAAGGAAAGGAAAACAGCGTTCATGCGTACGTACGGACTACCGTCTCCATGAACGGTGTGTTTCATTTCATTTATCTATCTATTATATATATATATACTGAATATATATGATTTTTAAATCATATTTTATATTCTGGAAGTATGTAAATCATGATATAAGTAATAATAATGTCAAGAACAACAAGTCCAAACACCTACGATAAATAAAACAATTTTACCCAAAACGCTCTTTAACATGGAATTTACAAAAGAACGGGTAATATAAAGTCATAAGTGAACCATATATGATATCATAACAATGAATATGATTCTTTAATAAGTAAATGAAATTATTTAAATCATTATACAGGAGGTTCGGACACTTACGAAGCAAATCGGACCTAAGGTAAGGGAAAATATCACAATCTCATTTTTATCCGAGATTGTTTTTACTTTGGCATTTACTGGGGTGTATTTTATCATCCACATCCATGTTACCTCAATATGTAATATTGTTTCCATCCACTTACAATAGTTTAAATTCAATTTTACCCTTCGGTGAGTTTTTAGTAAAGAATATGAAAGGAATCTTTTGTCGTTTTTTCGTACGAGGTACTTTTTTTGACTTTTCTGACAAAAGTACGAAGAATGTTTTTTTAAACTTATACGGAATGAATGGATTTTTAAAACATTATTTCTAAGAAGATTCCTTTACAAGTTTTCAAGTTTCTTTTTAATCAACTTATTTTTGTTTAAAATTGTATGGCATGTTATGAAAGGATAATTGTTTTTGAAGTAGAAAGGATATTTTCCTCAAGAATAGAGTTCAAGAGTTTTATCAAAATTATTTTCCATCTAAGACAATATAGGGTTCTGTTTCTATCCCTATTATTACATGGATTTGATTATGTTGTGATGGAAATATTTTTATGAATTCTTTTATCTTATATGAATTGTTTTATGATGTCACGATGTTTAAGATTCCCATTTTTATTACATGGGTTATGCAATGATGTATGATTTAAGATTTTGTGGAACACATAAGAATGGTATCATTATGAGATGGGTGGGACCTATATATCCCTCCAGTGCATTGGGTAAAGATATTATATCTCATGAGATAGACATGGTTGGAGCGGTATGTTATACCGGTTCAGTGAAACAGGACTGAAACGAGGGTGACTCGGTTCAGAAAGGGACTTTGTCCACTAAGATAGTCTTGGAAATGAGTCTTCACTAACAAAAAATGATTTTCTATGATTATGTGTGTATTCTAGAAAGTTTCATGTTTTAAGTTATGATTATTGTGATTACATTTCACTTCCATGATTTATCCCATGTTATGAAATTTTGCTCTCTTTTGCAGGTTAAGATTTCCAAAATGTTATGTTCTTATGAATATGATGTGATTGATATTTCTTTTGTTTACCCTTACTAAGAATTTGAGCTCACCCTTTTATGTTTTCTTTTCCCCAGGATATAAAGAAAGGTTGTAGGTAAAAAATGGGAAGATCTTTATGGGAGATGTTTAAGATCTTTCACCATGATTAGAAGATTATATTCAGAGTTTCCAAAGACACTAAACTATTACGATCCTTGTGCGTGTGTTTTTGTTATGTACTAAGTATTCCGCAAAAGTTATGTAATGTCCATGTACGTCTAGATACGGGTCTCTACAGTTGGTATCAGAGGAAAGGTTTAGTCAACCTTTGGAAACTAGGATGCGAAAGCGTTACTGAGATCCATAGAGATATTTCTAAGGTATGTCTAGGGATGTCCCTAAGGATAAGTATACGTATAGGATACAGTCCTAGAACTACGGTAACAATCATAGAATTTAACCTAAGATGTTAGACATTGAAGTTACTCCCCCTTTATTTTGTTGTTTTCCCTAGCATGATTTTTGCCTCTCACACTATTCTTTTTGGGTTTTAGACGATGGCTGGAACCCGAAGGAACCGTGTTGATCAATGCAATGGACAATGCAATGATTGCCCTCTTGAACATGCAAATGTTATGGGAGATGGAGTGCAAAATCCTATTGCTATACTTACACAAGCTATGAATCATTCTGGGCTTCCAAATGAGCAGAGAAGGGAACAATATTCTATTGAGTCCTTCATGAGGCAACGTCCACCTTCTTTCAGTGGGTCTTCTGATCCACTTGTTGCTGAACAATGGATCGGTACTACTGAAAAGATATTTTCAGTTCTTCAATGTTCTGAACATGATAAAGTCATCTTAGCAGTATATCGTTTGGAAGGTGAAGCTGATCAATGGTCGAATCTTATCAAGAATACGAGGCAAAGAGATGAAATTGATTCCATGGAATGGGACGAGTTCAAGAACTTATTTTTCAATAAGTACTTCCCTCGTGTTCTTCGAACAAATATGGATAAGGAGTTTTTGAACTAAAGCAAAAGGATGATGAATCTGTTGGTATATACGAAGTGAATTTTACAAGACTTGCAAAGTATGAATCTGGCGTTATCATCCAACCTGAAAGTAATGTTGATCGATTTTTCAGTGGCTTAAAACCAAGTCTTCGAAGGGCATTAGCTATAAGAGACTTCAGTAGCTATGAAGAAATTGTGCGTTGTGATATCAAAGTAGAAATGGAAGTTGGTGTTACATATCCATCTCATGGTTT
This sequence comes from Viscum album, assembly GCA_963277665.1. Lineage (NCBI taxonomy): Eukaryota > Viridiplantae > Streptophyta > Magnoliopsida > Santalales > Viscaceae > Viscum > Viscum album. The sequence continues at coordinate 2,015,936,806 of OY728147.1, read as the reverse complement.
TGACAAGAAACGAAAGATGGAGTTCAAGGAGAAATCTCAAAATAATGGTGAAAAGAAGATGAATGTTTCCTTATGCACAATGTGTGGAAAGGAGAATGGTGGAGATTGTCTTAAAGGGACTAGAAAATGTTTTATGAGTGGAAAATAAGGTCATCGAGCAGCTTAGTTTCGAAGTAATGGAAAAAGGGTTTCTAATGATGTGAATAAAGAAAAGACTGCAGAGAACGCACCACCAACACTACAATGTTTCAAGTGCAAGGAGATGGGACATTATGCCAATAAATGCCCTAATCCAAGGGTTAGTGATGATCGACATGAGAAACCGCTTAAGGAAAAGGACAAAGGGAAGTCACATGCGATCACTATTGGAGATTTTGAATATGAAAACGATGTGGTGGAATGATTAAGTGTTTATGTAATAGTTTTCCAAAATAGTGTTGAATATAGTATCGTTGAATATTGGAATATTTATGTATTGGTCTATTGTGGTTTTCAATAATTTTATGGTACCAGTAACCATGGAAAGTGAATGAGATATTTTTGGAAAAAGAATGATATGCGCATAATGAAGGGAAAATGAGAAAATGAAATATTTGACAGTATTCATGAGCTCATGATTGATATAAGGACTAAGTGATATCATGGTTTGACTATATAGAATTTTGAGGATTTTGGTATGTGGAAAGAGTTAACTTTTAACAGCACTCATGTTTTCAATAAGGTTCAATGGGTATTCAAGAGAGTACAAGATTAAGGACTTTGAATGTTTGGAATGTGACCAAAAAAACATATCTTATGATATATGGGGATCATCGATGGTATTAAATCTTTGGTAATCGTTTTCACTAAGTTATGAGAGTGGACTGCAGTATTATGGATAAGCCTAAAGATTGGAATGGATTATGTTGGACATAAGTTAGTATTGTTTAAGGATAGAAGTTTTTTTCGATATTATTGATGGGGTATTATAGTAATATTGTTTTAGAAAAAGGACAACCTGCAGGATGGGCGACAACCCATCGCGTCGGACAAGGCTGTGGGAATCGAACCCACAACCGAAGTGCGACTGGACTTTATCGCCTACCACTGGCCTACATGAAGTCCCTATTTAGTAGAAACTAGTTTTATTATATTAAGCAGTATGATATATGAAGTATAAGTCCATTTTAGGAACAATATATGATTAATCTCACTATAGAATAACTTATGTATATTTAATAACTTTTGATAACCTTTTGTTTGAGATAGATGGAATGACCCATCATTCTATCACATGATCTGCTAACACATCACGAATAAAAAATTCAACTTCATTTATTTAAGATATGAAGTGGAAATTGTTCAATTCATGAACAACAGTGAGATTGTACCAAAATCATGCAAGTATTTCTTTTAATTCATCAACTTTAGGGAAATGATCTTGAAAACCAAAAATGTTGTCCTAGTGGTCTTATATCTGATTAATCAGATGGTACCATAGATTGTCACAAATTTATGGATTTGTGATTGTTGGCTTTTCCATAGCCATGTTCTCTACCATTCTCGATCAGAACATGATGGTTAGATTTTTCTTCCATATCCATATTTTCACCTATGTGGAAACCCAGTGATTAGTTTATTTGGGTAACCGTTACGTTTCATACTTTTGTTTTTAAAGATTGGTTTGGGTATTCCTTTTTATGATGTGGGTTTCTATTAAAGAAACATTCGATTAGTAAACCATTTATAACCCCGACGAATTTTGAGGGCGAAATTCCTTTTAAGGGGGGTAGAATGTAACACCCCAAGATTTTATGAAAAATATTCCTTTTAATTTCACTAATGTCTTGTGTTGTACTCTAAACCAAAAGGAGCTTGCACAACACGCATCCTTGACTTGCCTTGCATTACACGCAATTGCGACCTTCCTCGATAGCGTGTGTAGTACGCACTAACGAGTTTCACAAAACAACAATATGCTATTTAAAATATTATTAAAACTAGCCGTTATGAATAGTAATAACAACTTTTTGAAATTTTGTAAATTTTATTTTTCAAGATGGATTTCATTTTTGGATTCCTAATATCGAAATTAGCTTAGGGTGAAATTTTGGTGATTTTCGGATAACTTTCATATTTTGATGAATAGTGAAAATTACTAAATTTTAATTAAAAAAACTTTTTCAATCGAAATAATTAATAGTGATAAATTATTAATTTGAGTGGTTTTAAAGTATATTTGGAATATATTTTTACAATTCAATACAATGTTGGTCATTGGATGTAATTTCACATTTAAACCAGTTATAAACAATTGTCAATCTTTTGATAGTTATTATCTCTTAAAAACACACCTTTTGTTTTGACGACGGGAATTAGTTTTTAAATTAATTAATGCAACTGATATGTTTTGAATTTGGTAAAATAGAAATCATTTTTGATTTCATAATATCAAATATATCTTAGGCCTAATTTTTTGTATTTTTCTGAAAACTTTCAATTTTTGATGAATAGTGAAACCACTGAGTGGTAGTTAAAAAAAGCTGAATTTTTCATGAAACATAATTTTACCGCTTCTGTGAGTGGAATTTCAAAAATCCGAGAGACACGGTTGATGTCAGTAAGTAAAATGTGGTTCAATGAGATGAAAATAATTTTTGGTGAATAGTAACTTTTTACTTTTATTTACCACGGTTAAAAGTAAATAGGGTAATTAAGGGTAGAAATGATATTATTATTACCCTAACACATGTACTAATTCTATTGGAAAAGTGTAATTCGACCAAAAACAAACTTAGGAATAAAATATGACCATTTAGGCCCACTTGGATTAGATTAGGACATTTATTATTAATTTATTTAAAGAAGGGTTAAAAGAGTTAAAATCAACGTTTATTTACTAAAACATTTTTAATATAGGGTTATACGTAAGATAAATTCGATTGTAAATAAAAATTAGAAAGCTAAAACAATTTCCTACATAATGGTATTTTATTTTTAATTTTTAGACATTAAATAATTTAATTTATTTATGACACAACGATGATGCAGTAATTATCTTATTAATAAAATATTGACATAATTGATGTTATAAATACTCAAATAATTATAATTTGAGACTTTTTATGAATTCCACTAATTTTCTAGGATAATATGACATGTTAGTATTTATTTAATTAACTTTTTTTGAACTTATCATTCTGTTAGGATTTTCACAAAAATCAATTACTAAATAGTGTCGAAATTGACATAAAATAGTTTTTAAAAACAAATATTATATTATTAATTGTTATTTTATTCATAAAAATATAAGGTTCGGCCAAATGACTTATATAAGGTTATATATATTAATAATAAACAATTTGGGGTTCTTTTGGCTTATTATAGTAAGTTTATTAACCTTATAGTATAAGAACACAAGAAGACAAGGTAAAAGTAAAATTATTTAACTTAATGTTAAATCTAAATGATAAGGTTAAAATAGGAACCTAAACTTGTCTAAATTCTATTTGATGAGAGTATTTCGACCCATACCCACCTTAGCCTCGAAATAAATCAATTTGGAGCTATTTAAAACCGAACTTGACTTTATAATAAAATAATATTTTTAGTTATTCCAAAGGTGCCCCTCTCCTCCCTTATAAAAGGACACCTCCTCCCTCTCTTCCTCACACAGCTTTGAGGCTTCAAGCTCGGCCAACCCCTTTCAAAATCTCTTCTCCACTTCCCTATAAACATCCTAGAGGTTCTGTTCTTCCTAAAAGACCAATTTTAGTGCCCTAAGAGGAGGTCTCAAAGAGGCGCTTCAAAGAAGAGGTAATTTCCGTTACCAATTATTTCACCTTTATTTCTTCTTCCACTTCTTCATCTTAGGTTGTTTCATTATGAAGTAATAAAATCAGTATCAATAATATACTGATATGTTATTATAATAATGAAACAATCCTAATTCACCATCTATCCATCCTACGGAAAACGAAATCACCGCGCGTGCGTACGTACAGAATACCGTCTCCACGACGCGATGAGATTCATTCTCCATGTTAACCATTTAAGAATGATTATAAAGTATATATAAGAAATAATAATGAAATATATGACATGGTAAATCTAATGGATTTATGTATATATATATATTTCATCTTCTTACTTCCATTCAAGACAATAAGGAAAGGAAAACAACGTTCATGCGTACGTACGGACTACCGTCTCCATGAACGGTGTGTTTCATTTCATTTATCTATCTATTATATATATATATATACTGAATATATATGATATATAAATCATATTTTATATTATGGAAGTAAGTAAATCATGATATAAGTAATAATAATGTCAAGAAAAACAAGTCCAAACACCTACGATAAATAAAACAATTTTAGCCAAAACGCTCTTTAACATGGAATTTACAAAAGAACGGGTAATATAAAGTCATAAGTGAACCATATATGATATAATAACAATTAATATGATTCTGTAATAAGTAAATGACATTATTTAAATCATTTTACAGGAGGTTCGGACACTTACGAAGCAAATCGAACCTAAGGTAAGGGAAAATATCACAATCTCATTTTTATCCGAGATTGTTTTTACTTTGGCATTTACTGGGGTGTATTTTATCATCCACATCCATGTTACCTCAATATTTAATATTGTTTCCATCCACTTACAATAGTTTAAATTCAATTTTACCCTTCGGTGAGTTTTTAGTAAAGAATATGAAAGGAATCTTGTGTCGTTTTTTCGTACGAGGTACTTTTTTTGACTTTTCTGACAAAAGTACGAAGAATGTTTTTTTTAAACTTATACGGCATGAATGGATTTTTAAAACATTATTTCTAAGAAGATTCCTTTACAAGTTTTCAAGTTTCTTTTTAATCAACTTACTTTTGTTTAAAATTGTATGGCATGTTATGAAAGGATAAATGTTTTTGAAGTAGAAAGGATATTTTCCTCAAGAATGGAGTTCAAGAGTTTTATCAAAATTATTTTCCATCTAAGACAATATAGGGTTCTGTTTCTATCCCTATTATTACATGGATTTGATTATGTCGTGATGGAAATATTTTTATGAATTCCTTTATCTTATATGAATTGTTTTATGATGTCACGATGTTTAAGATTCCCATTTTTATTACATGGGTTATGCAATGATGTATGATTTAAGATTTTGTGGCACACATAAGAATGGTATCATTATGAGATGGGTGGGACCTATATCTCCATCCAATGCATTGGGTAAAGATTTTATATCTCATGAGATAGACATGGCTGGAACTGTAGGTTATACCGGTTCAGTGAAACAGGACTGAAATGAGGGTGACTCGGTTCAGAAAGGGACTTTGTCCACTAAGATAGTCTTGGAAATGAGTCTTGACTAACAAGAAATAATTTTCTATGATTATGTGTGTATGCCACAAAGATTCATGGTTTAAGTTATGATTATTGTGATTACATTTCACTTCTATGATTTATCCCATGTTATGAAATTATGCTCTCTTTTGCAGGTTAAGTTTTCCACAATGTTATGTTCTTATAAATATGATGTGATTAATATTTCTTTTGTTTACCCTTACTGAGAATTTGAGCTCACCCTTTTATGTTTTCTTTTCCCCAGGATATAAAGAAAGGTTTTAGGTAAAAAAGGGAAGATATTTATGGGAGATGTTGAAGATCTTTCACCACGATTAGAAGATTATATTCCGAGTTTCCAAAGACACTAAACTATTACGATCCTTGTGTGTGTGTTCTTGTTATGTACTATGTATTCTGCAAAAGTAATGTAATGTCCATGTAAGTCTAGATATGGGTCTCTACATGTATGAAGGACCAAATTTTACTTGATGATAGACTGATCTATGGTTGATCATTGAGAACCCTCTAGCTCGTCAGATCTAGTCGAAAGGGTCAAATATTTGAGGAAATGGGTACTACTTCATCCCCATAACCATGTTCAAAGGTTGGTAATCCACCCATAGAATTATGGTACCATTCACATTTTTAGAGAAATTCCTGGTTGAACACCAATATGATATTATAGAACTGATAAAACCCTTTCCATTATAAATCATACAACTATCCCATAAGCTCATAGTTTTTTTTAGGGTTCATCCTGTATGGAGGAATAAATATTCTAGTTGATCCTAGAAGAATATTAATTTTAAAATCCTACTTTATCTCCTGTTGTAATCCTAAACAAATATTAGTAAAGACATCCATAAAATGATCTTCCACATGAGGAATATCTATGGAAAAATTGTACAATCATCCATGGAAAAGATATAAGCATATTCCATCACTAGTCCCACCCCACAATTCTCTGGTAAAACTATACTATCCTAGACATTAAAATAATTCTTATGAAGGTATCTATCAATCTCTGGTGATGTAAATGATATCCTATAGTGAAATAAATTCACATAGGTAGGATTGGAAACCAAATATTCCATCATGAGAATGTAATCAAATTCCATCATCTCAAGGGAAAAATATGTCCCATACGAAATGATAACTTTCTCCCTCAATGGGTTTGTCCCTGCATTGTTGTATACCCAAAGACCATAAAAAATTGTAATTTTCTATGTCATCACCCCATAAGAAAACTAGATTTTAGATCGAGATATTCCATGATCTATAAAGAAATAAATGAGTGTGATGAAACTGTAGAGACCCGAAGCCTGACGTACATGGACATTACATTACATTTGCGGAATACTTAGTACATAACAGAAACACACACTAAAGGATCGTAATAGTTTAGTGTCTTTGGAAACTCGGAACGTAATCTTCTAATCGTGGTGAAAGTTCTTCAATATCTCCCATAAAGGTCATCCCTTTTTTTCTACCTAAAACCTTTCTTTATATCCTGGGGAAAAGAAAACATAAAAGGGTGAGCTCAAATGCTCAGTAAGGGTAAACAAAATAAATATCAATCACATCATATACATAAGAATATAACTTTTGGAAATCTTAACCTGCAAAAGAGATCATAATTTCATAACATGGGGTAAATCATGGCAGTGAAATGTAATCACAATAATCATAACTTAAAACATGGAACTTTGTGGCATACACACATAATCATGGAAAATCATTTCTTGTTAGTCATGACTCATTGCCAAGACTATCTTAGTGGAAAAAGTCCCTTTCTGAACCGAGTTCACTCCTCGTTTCAGTCCTGTATCACTGAACCGAAATAACCTTCCGTTCCAGCCATGTCTATCTCATGAGATATAAAATCTTTACCCAATGCATTGGAGGGAGATATAGGTCCCACCCATCTTATAATGAATCCTTTCTTATGTGTGCCACATAATCATAAAACATACATCATCGCATAACACATATAACAAAAATGGGATTCTTGAAACATCATGACATCATAAATAAATTCATATATGATAAAGGAATTCATAAACATAATTCCATCACAACATAGTCAAACCAATGTAAAAATATGGATAGAAACAGAACCCTTTATTATCTTAGATGGAAAATAATTTTGATAAAACACTTGAATTGAATTCTTGAGGAAAATATCCTTTCTTCTTCAAAAACATTTTTCCTTTCATAACATGTCATACAACTTTAAAATAAAAGAAGTTGATAAACTTGAAAACTTGTAAAGGAAGCTTCTTTGAAGTAATGTTTTAAAAATCCATTCATGCCGTATAAGTTAAAAAAACATTCTTCGTACTTTTGTCGGAAAAGTCAAAAAGTACCTCGTACGGAAAAACGACAAAAGATTCCTTTCATATTCTTTACTAAAAACTCACCTAAGGGTAAAATTGGATTTAAACTATTTCAAGTGGATGGAAACAATATTACATGTTGAGGGAACATGGATGTGGATGATAAAATACACCCCAGTAAATACTTACGAATAAACAATCTCGGATAAAAATGAGATTGTGATATTTCCCTTACCTTATGTCCGACTTGCTTTGTAAGTGTCCGAACCTCCTGTATAATGATTTAAATCATGTTATTGACTTATTCCAGAATCATATTCATTGTTATGATATCATATATGGTTCACTTATGACATTATATTACCCGTTCTTTTGTAAATTCCATGTTAAAGAAGCGTTTTGGGTAAAATCGTTTCATTTATCGTAGGTGTTTTGACTTGTTGTTCTTGACATCATTATTACTTATATCATGATCTAATTACTTCCAGAATATAAAATATGATTTATATATCATATATATTCAGTATATATATATATATAATAGATTGATAAATAAAATGAAAAACACCGTTCATGGAGACGGTAGTCCGTACGTACGCATGAACACTGTTTTTCTTTCCTTATTGTCTTGAAATGGAAGTAAGTAGATGACATACATATGTATATATATACATAAATCCAGTAGCTTTATAATGTCATATATTTCATTATTATTTCTTATATATACATTATAATCATTCTTAAATGGTTAACATGGAGAATGAATCTCATCGCGTCGTGGAGACGGTAGTCCGTACGTACGCACGAGCGATGATATCATTTCTATAAATATTGAATTGAATTGGAGTGGATTATACAATATATCAGAATCAATATGATGTTTTAATAACTATGTATAGTTATTCTTTACACCATTATACCCATCCATGTAAGGTGGTGGTGGAAAATAGATTACACCACGGCGTGGAGACGGTATTCCGTACGTACGCACGCGCGGTGATTTCTTTTTCCGTAGGATGGATAGATGGTGAAATAGGGTTGTTTCATACTTATAATAACATATCAGTATATGAGTTATACTGATGTTATTACTTCATAATGAAAAAACCTAATAAGAAGAAGTGGAAGAAAAAATAAAGATGAAAGAATTGGTAACGGTAATTACCTCTTCTTTGAAGTGCCTCTTTGAGACCTCTTCTTAGGGCACTAGAATTGGTCTTTGAGGAATACCAGAACCTCTAGGATGTTTCTAGGGAAGTGGAGAAGAGATTTTTTCAGGGGTTGGCCGAGCTTGAATGCTCAAATTGGTGTGAGGAGGAGGGGGAGGAGGTGTCCTTTTATAAGGGAGGAGAGGGGCACCTTAGGAATATCTCAAAATATTATTTTATATTAAAGTCAAAATCGGTTTATAATGGTTCCAAAGGGTCTTATTTAGAAGCTAAAGTGGGGATGGGTCGAAATCCTATCAACCAATAGAATTTAGACAAGTTTAGGATATTATTTTAACCTTATCAATTAGATTTGACTCTAAGTTAAATAATTTAACTTTTACCGTGTCTTTTTGTTTTCTTTCACTATATGGTTAATAAACTTACTATAACATGCCAAAAGAACCCCAAATTGTATATTATTAATACATATATCCTTATCTAAGTCATTTGGCCGAACCTTATATTTTTAGGAATAAAATAACAATTAATAATATAATATTTGATTTAAAAACTATTTTGTGTCAATTTTGACACTATTTGATATATGATTTTTTTGAAAGTCATAACAGAATTAAATGTTCGAACCAAGTTGATTAAATCAACATTAATATATCATAGTAACCTAGAAAATTAGTGGAATTCATAAAAATTCTCAAATTACATTTATTTTGGTGTTTATAACATCAATTATGTTAATATTTCATAAATAAGATAATTACTGCATCATCTTTGTGTCATAAATTAATTAAATTATTTGATGTTTAAAATTTACAAATAAAATACCATCATTTAGGAAATCTTTTTATCTTTCTAATGAATATTTATAGTCGAATTTATCTTATGTATAACCCCATATTAAAAATGATTTACTTATTAAACTTTGATTTTAACTATTTTAACCCTTCTTTAAATAAATTAATAATAAATGTCCTAATCTAATCCAAGTGGGCCTAAATGGTCATATTTTATTCCTAAGTTTGTTTTTGGTCGAATTACACTTGTCCAATAGAATTAGGACATGTGTTAGGGTAATATTAATATCATATTTACCCTTAGTTACCTTATTTACTATTAACCGTGGTAAAAAAAGTAAAAAGTTACTATTCACCAAAAATTTATTTTCATCTCATTGAACCACATTTTAGTCCTTGATATTAACCGTGTCTCTCGGATTTTCGAAATTCCATTCACAGAAGCGGTAAAATTAAGTTTTATGCAAAATTCAGTTTTTAACCTACCACTTAGTAGTTTCACTATTCATCAAAAATTGATGTTTTTCAGAACAATGCCAAAATTTCATCCTAAGCTATATTTCATATTCCGAATTCAAAAATGAAGTCTATTTTACCAAATTCATAACATAAAAGTTTCATTAATTAATTTTATAATTAAATCCCGCTGTTAAAACAAATAGCGTGTTTTTAAGAAACAATATCTATCAAAAGATTGACACTTGTTTATGTCTAGTTTAAATGTGAAATTACATCCAATAACCAACATTGTATTAAATTGTAAAAATATATTCTAAATATACTTTAAAACCACTCAAATTAATGATTTATCACTATTAATTATTTCGATTAAAAAAGTTGTTTTTTAATTATAATTTAGTAATTTTCACTATTCATCAGAATATGAAAGTTATCCGAAAAGTACCAAAATTTCACCTTAGGCTAAATTCGATACTCCGAATCCAAAAATGAAGTTCATTTTGAAAAAATAAGATTTATAGAATTTTAAAAAGTGGTTATTACTATTCATAACGGGTAGTTTTAATAATATTTTAATAGCATATCGTTGTTTAGTGAAACTCGGTATTGCGTATTACACACGCTATCGAGGAAGGTCACGATTGCGTGTAATGCAAGGCAAGTCAAGGATGCGTGTTGTGCAAGCTCCTTTTGGTGTAGCGTACAACACAAGACATTAATAAAATTAAAGAGAATATTTTTTATAAAATCTTGGGCTGTTACATTCTACCCCCCTTAAAATGAATTTCGCCCTCGAAATTCGTCGGGGTTATAAATGGTTTACTATTTGAAAGTTTCTTTAATAGAAACCCACATCGTAAAAAGGAATATCAAAACCAATCTTTAAAAACAAAAGTAACGGTTACCCAAATAAACTAATCATTGGGTTTCCACATAGGTGAAAATATGGATATGGAAGAGAAATATAACCATCATGTTCTGATGGAGAGTGGTAGAGAACATGGCTATGGAAAAGCCAATAATCACAAATCCATAAATTTGTGACGATCTAAGGTACCATCCGATTCATCAGGTATAAGATCACTAGGACAACATTTTCAAGATCATTTCCCTAAAGTTGAAAATTTGAATTGGAATAAATACTTACTTTATTTTGGTACAATCTCACTGTTGTTCGTGCCTTGAACAATTTCCATTTCATCTCTTAAATAAATGAAGTTGAATTTGTTATTCATGAAGTGTTAGCAGATCATGTGATAGAATGACGGGTCATTCCATCTGTCTCAAACAAAAGGTTAGCAAAAATTATATGCATAAGTCGATCTATAGTGAGATTAATCATATATGGTTCCTAAAATGGACTTATACTTCATATATCATACTGCTTAATATAATAAAACTAGTTTCTACTAAACAGGGACTTCCTGTAGGCCAGTGGTAGGCGATAAAGGCCAGTCGCACTTCGGTTGTGGGTTCGATTCCCACAGCCTTGTCCGAAGCGATGGGCTGTCGCCCGTCCTACAGGTTGTCCTTTTTCCAAAACTATATAACATCCCATAAATAATATCGAGAAAACAAACAATACTAACTTATGTCCAACATAATCCATTCCAATCTTTTAGGATTATCCATAATACTGCAGTCGACTCTCATAATATAGTGAAAATGATTACCAGAGATTTACCACTGTCGTTGATCCCCACATATCATAAGATATGTCTTGTTGGTCACATTCCAAACATTCAAAGTCCTTAATCGTGTATTCTCTTGAATACCTTAGTGAAAACATGAGTGCAGTTAAAAGTTAACACTTTCCACATACCAAAATCCTCAAAATTCTATATACTCAAACCATGATATCACTTAGTCCTTATATCAATCATGAGCTCATGAATACTATTAAACATTTCATTTTCTCGTCTTCATTATGCACATATCATCTTATTTCCAAAAAAAATATCTCAATCACTTTGAATACCACATCAATAAATATTGCAATACTCAATGATACAACATTATTTTGGAATCCCATTACATAAACACTTAATCATTCCACCACATCGTTGTCATATTCAACATTGCCAATAGTGATCGCATGCGATTTCCCTTTGTCCTTTGCCTTCAGTGGTTGCTCATGTTGATCATCACTAACCCTTGGATTAGGGCAATTATTAGCATAATGCCCCATTTCCTTGCACTTGAAGCATTGAAGTGTTGGCGGTGCGTTCTCTGCAGTGTTTGCTTTATTCACATCATTAGAAACCCTTTTTCCATTACTTCGACACTCAGCTGCTCGATGACCTTCTTTTCCACACTTAAAACATTTTCTAGTCCCTTTTAGACAATCTCCACCATGCTTCTTTCCACACTTTGTGCATACGGAAACATTCATCTTCTTTTCACCATTATTCTGAGATTTCTCCTTGAACTCCATCTTTCATTTCTTGTCAAAACCATGAGATGGATATGTAACACCAACTTCCATTTCTACCTTGATAGCACAACGCACAATTTCTTCATAGCTACTGAAGTCTCTTATAGCTAATGCCCTTCGAAGACTTGGTTTTAAGCCACAGAAAAATCGATCAACTTTACTTTCAGGTTGGATGATAATACCAGAAGCGTACCTTGCAAGTCTTGTAAAATTTGCTTCATAGGTACCAACAGATTCATTGTCCCTTTGCTTCAGTTCAAGAAACTCTTTCTCCATCTTTGTTCGAAGAATACGAGGGAAGTAATTACTGAAAAACAAGTTCTTGAACTCGTCCCATTCCATGGACTCAATTTCATCTCTTGGCCTCGTATTCTTGATAAGATTCCACCATTGATCAGCTTCACCTTCCAAACGATATACTGCTAAGATGACTTTATCATGTTCAGAACATTGAAGAACTGAAAATATCTTTTCAGTAGTACTGATCCATTGTTCAGCCACAAGTGGATCAGAAGACCCACTGAAAGAAGGTGGACGTTGCCTCATGAAGGACTCAATAGAATATTGTTCCCTTCTCTGCTCATTTGGAAGTCCAGAATGATTCATAGCTTGTGTAAGTATAGAAATAATATTTTGCACTCCATCTCCCATAACATTTGTTTGTTCAGGAGGGCAATCATTGCATTGTCCATTGCATTGATCAACACGGTTCCTTCGGGTTCCAGCCATCGTCTAAAACCCAAAAAGAATAGTGTGAGAGGCAAAAATCATGCTAGGGAAAACAACATAATAAAGGGGGAGTACCTTCAATATCCAACATCTTAGGTTTAATTCTATGATCATTAGTGTAATTCTATTACTATAACCTATACGTATACTTATCCCTAGGGACATCCCTAGACATACCTTAGAAATATCTCTAGGGATCTCACTAACGTTTTCGCATCCTAGTTTCCAAAGGTTGACTAAACCTCCCTCTGATACCAACTGTAGAGACCCGAAGCCTGACGTACATGGACATTACATTACATTTGCGGAATACTTAGTAGATAACAAAAACACACACTAAAGGATCGTAATAGTTTAGTGTCTTTGGAAACTCGGAACGTAATCTTCTAATCGTGGTGAAAGTTCTTCAATATCTCCCATAAAGGTCATCCCTTTTTTTCTACCTAAAACCTTTCTTTATATCCTGGGGAAAAGAAAACATAAAAGGGTGAGCTCAAATGCTCAGTAAGGGTAAACAAAATAAATATCAATCACATCATATACATAAGCATATAACTTTTGGAAATCTTAACCTGCAAAAGAGATCATAATTTCATAACATGGGGTAAATCATGGCAGTGAAATGTAATCACAATAATAATAACTTAAAACATGGAACTTTGTGGCATACACACATAATCATGGAAAATCATTTCTTGTTAGTCATGACTCATTGCCAAGACTATCTTAGTGGACAAAGTCCCTTTCTGAACCGAGTTCACTCCTCGTTTCAGTCCTGTATCACTGAACCGAAATAACCTTCCGTTCCAGCCATGTCTATCTCATGAGATATAAAATCTTTACCCAATGCATTGGAGGGAGATATAGGTCCCACCCATATTATAATGAATCCTTTCTTATGTGTGCCACATAATCATAAAACATACATCATCGCATAACACATATAACAAAAATGGGATTCTTGAAACATCATGACATCATAAATCAATTCATATATGATAAAGGAATTCATAAACATAATTCCATCACAACATAGTCAAACCAATGTAAAAATATGGATAGAAACAGAACCCTTTATTATCTTAGATGGAAAATAATTTTGATAAAACACTTGAATTGAATTCTTGAGGAAAATATCCTTTCTTCTTCAAAAACATTTTTCCTTTCATAACATGTCATACAACTTTAAAATAAAAGAAGTTGATAAACTTGAAAACTTGTAAAGGAAGCTTCTTTGAAGTAATGTTTTAAAAATCCATTCATGCCGTATAAGTTAAAAAAACATTCTTCGTACTTTTGTCGGAAAAGTCAAAAAGTACCTCGTACGGAAAAACGACAAAAGATTCCTTTCATATTCTTTACTAAAAACTCACCTAAGGGTAAAATTGGATTTAAACTATTTCAAGTGGATGGAAACAATATTACATGTTGAGGGAACATGGATGTGGATGATAAAATACACCCCAGTAAATACTTACGAATAAACAATCTCGGATAAAAATGAGATTGTGATATTTCCCTTACCTTATGTCCGACTTGCTTTGTAAGTGTCCGAACCTCCTGTATAATGATTTAAATCATGTTATTGACTTATTCCAGAATCATATTCATTGTTATGATATCATATATGGTTCACTTATGACATTATATTACCCGTTCTTTTGTAAATTCCATGTTAAAGAAGCGTTTTGGGTAAAATCGTTTCATTTATCGTAGGTGTTTTGACTTGTTGTTCTTGACATCATTATTACTTATATCATGATCTAATTACTTCCAGAATATAAAATATGATTTATATATCATATATATTCAGTATATATATATATATAATAGATTGATAAATAAAATGAAAAACACCGTTCATGGAGACGGTAGTCCGTACGTACGCATGAACGCTGTTTTTCTTTCCTTATTGTCTTGAAATGGAAGTAAGTAGATGACATACATATGTATATATATACATAAATCCAGTAGCTTTATAATGTCATATATTTCATTATTATTTCTTATATATACATTATAATCATTCTTAAATGGTTAACATGGAGAATGAATCTCATCGCGTCGTGGAGACGGTAGTCCGTACGTACGCACGAGCGATGATATCATTTCTATAAATATTGAATTGAATTGGAGTGGATTATACAATATATCAGAATCAATATGATGTTTTAATAACTATGTATAGTTATTCTTTACACCATTATACCCATCCATGTAAGGTGGTGGTGGAAAATAGATTACACCACGGCGTGGAGACGGTATTCCGTACGTACGCACGCGCGGTGATTTCTTTTTCCGTAGGATGGATAGATGGTGAAATAGGGTTGTTTCATACTTATAATAACATATCAGTATATGAGTGATACTGATGTTATTACTTCATAATGAAAAAACCTAATAAGAAGAAGTGGAAGAAAAAATAAAGATGAAAGAATTGGTAACGGTAATTACCTCTTCTTTGAAGTGCCTCTTTGAGACCTCCTCTTAGGGCACTAGAATTGGTCTTTGAGGAATACCAGAACCTCTAGGATGTTTCTAGGGAAGTGGAGAAGAGATTTTTTCAGGGGTTGGCCGAGCTTGAATGCTCAAATTGCTGTGAGGAGGAGGGGGAGGAGGTGTCCTTTTATAAGGGAGGAGAGGGGCACCTTAGGAATATCTCAAAATATTATTTTATATTAAAGTCAAAATCGGTTTATAATGGTTCCAAAGGGTCTTATTTAGAAGCTAAAGTGGGGATGGGTCGAAATCCTATCAACCAATAGAATTTAGACAAGTTTAGGATATTATTTTAACCTTATCAATTAGATTTAACTCTAAGTTAAATAATTTATCTTTTACCGTGTCTTTTTGTTTTCTTTCACTATATGGTTTATAAACTTACTATAACATGCCAAACGAACCCCAAATTGTATATTATTAATACATATATCCTTATCTAAGTCATTTGGCCGAACCTTAGATTTTTAGGAATAAAATAACAATTAATAATATAATATTTTATTTAAAAACTATTTTGTGTCAATTTTGACACTATTTGATATATGATTTTTTTGAAAGTCATAACAGAATTAAATGTTCGAACCAAGTTGATTAAATCAACATTAATATATCATAGTAACCTAGAAAATTAGTGGAATTCATAAAAATTCTCAAATTACATTTATTTTGGTGTTTATAACATCAATTATGTTAATATTTCATAAATAAGATAATTACTGCATCATCTTTGTGTCATAAATTAATTAAATTATTTGATGTTTAAAATTTACAAATAAACTACCATCATTTAGGAAATCTTTTTATCTTTCTAATGAATATTTATAGTCGAATTTATCTTATGTATAACCCCATATTAAAAATGATTTACTTATTAAGCTTTGATTTTAACTATTTTAACCCTTCTTTAAATAAATTAATAATAAATGTCCTAATCTAATCCAAGTGGGCCTAAATGGTCATATTTTATTCCTAAGTTTGTTTTTGGTCGAATTACACTTGTCCAATAGAATTAGGACATGTGTTAGGGTAATATTAATATCATATTTACCCTTAGTTACCTTATTTACTATTAACCGTGGTAAAAAAAGTAAAAAGTTACTATTCACCAAAAATTTATTTTCATCTCATTGAACCACATTTTAGTCCTTGATATTAACCGTGTCTCTCGGATTTTCGAAATTCCATTCACAGAAGCGGTAAAATTAAGTTTTATGCAAAATTCAGTTTTTAACCTACCACTTAGTAGTTTCACTATTCATCAAAAATTGATGTTTTTCAGAACAATGCCAAAATTTCATCCTAAGCTATATTTCATATTCCGAATTCAAAAATGAAGTCTATTTTACCAAATTCAAAACATAAAAGTTTCATTAATTAATTTTATAATTAAATCCCGCTGTTAAAACAAATAGCGTGTTTTTAAGAAACAATATCTATCAAAAGATTGACACTTGTTTATGTCTAGTTTAAATGTGAAATTACATCCAATAACCAACATTGTATTAAATTGTAAAAATATATTCTAAATATACTGTAAAACCACTCAAATTAATGATTTATCACTATTAATTATTTCGATTAAAAAAGTTGTTTTTTAATTATAATTTAGTAATTTTCACTATTCATCAGAATATGAAAGTTATCCGAAAAGTACCAAAATTTCACCTTAGGCTAAATTCGATACTCCGAATCCAAAAATGAAGTTCATTTTGAAAAAATAAGATTTATAGAATTTTAAAAAGTGGTTATTACTATTCATAACGGGTAGTTTTAATAATATTTTAATAGCATATCGTTGTTTAGTGAAACTCGGTATTGCGTATTACACACGCTATCGAGGAAGGTCGCGATTGCGTGTAATGCAAGGCAAGTCAAGGATGCGTGTTGTGCAAGCTCCTTTTGGTGTAGCGTACAACACAAGACATTAATAAAATTAAAGAGAATATTTTTTATAAAATCTTGGGCTGTTACAGAAACTGTATAAAAAAGAAGAAACATTAGAAAATGATATTGGAATATTACCTTGTACAATAGATAGTTTTGTACTATGATCTGTGGGGAACAACTATAAATCAATCAACCGTTCTGATCTACAATACATAGCTACATCCAGACTACCCTGGGAAGGACCAACCTACTGGAACTGATAATCAAATGTCTAGATACCATAGCCACAACAACCTTCTCATCCAATTTGGATGTTATTACACTATCTTCTTCATGATGTGGTGCAACTAACCCCACTTGTGAATTTGGAGCAGATGTGAGGCCTATTCTACTACAAAATGGGGGAAGGGTTTAAAAAATAGTATAAAGATGAACCATATGGGGACAATCACAGTACTCAAGAGGATCTCTATCATACAATGGATTCACATGAACCTTCAATCCACACTGATGGCATATAATAGAAATTCCATTGCGGATACTCCTTCCACCCCTGCTCTGATGAGAAACATCAATGTTATACTTCCTGCTACTGGAAGAACAAATACCTTATCTCAATAAGGAACATCTATTACTAATACTACCATCATATTATAGGATTAACCCTTTTTTAAAATCCTGGATCTTGATCTCATAGAAATTATATAGGAATAATAGATTCACATGTTAATATATGTCGTTCTTAAGTGAATCCTTTAATCGAGTAACACCTTGAGTTTTTAGGAATTAATATTTTTTGAATAAATTAAATTTATTTGATGGATTTCATTGAAATATATACCAATTTATACTTATCGTATACACAACACCATATTAAAAATTAAAAACAAAAAACTGTTATATTATCATTTAGTACAGACAACATTATGTCAGGCTTTTGTTACACACAATGTCGAGTTCCTTTGATAAAATTATTTTCACACAAGACTGGGGTCTACCAAACAACAATATACTATTTATCATGATAGTTGTCACTTAGAATTATTTATTTATGTAGTTAATAGTATTAACTAAATTATGAAATGAATTATTTGGTTACCAATTAATTCAAAATGAAGTTAAAACTAATTGCAAATAAAAGATGTGTTTTTAAGAAAAACTATTCTTCTTCACACAAAATTTATTTGATTGTAATTAAATTAATCTCCACTAGTGAATTATATTATTTAAAATTATAAGTTATATATTATTTTTTTTAATTCATCCAATATCTTTTACAGTCCCAAAATAATGTCAAATCTATTTATAAACATAAAAAGATGTATTTTTTTTAAAAAGGTTGTTTTTTCACCTTTATCAGTGAACTTGTTTTAAAATAAAACTTGACACATTTATAAGTTTTATTTGATAAAATAAATTGATTTTTTGAAATTTTAATAGAGAAATTTTCTTTATTTTTTTTGATAAGTTTCAATTTTTGATCAATAGTGAGAAATACTGTATTTTAATTGAAAACTAACTTTTCTTCTAAATAATTTATAATGATTAATCACATTTATTACTGATTTTATAGTAAAATTATGTCAATAATACATATATTAATCTAATTTATCTTAGTTTTACTTTTTTCATAATAATTTAGATATAATAACTTTTTATTCTTCTGAAGATTTTCACTTTAAAATCTAGCATTCTCACCCAGTCTATGGGATTAATTTTATATTAATTTAAGATAATTATGTGTTTTGAATTTTGAAAAATTGATTTCATATTTTTATAATTTTTTTACGAATTTATTAAATAGATTTATTTTTTTAGATAATATGAATTGTAAAAATATTAATTTTATTACCATAATTATGGGTAAATCAAGTAACTAAGGGTATATATTATAATATAATTATTAGAAAATTAACATCACACTTGTCTTAAAAATATTTTTTATTGAATACTAACCAAAATAATCACTATTATGAATTTATGAAACCATAAAACCACATGGATTACTTTATTCCCCTTATAGTATTTCATCTTATGAAAGGTGAAACTTGTTACAGTAATGTTTTTAATAAATATAATATTCTAAATATAGGATTATTCAGAAGATACATTATTTGATAAATAATATTTGTAAATATAAAATATTTATCTTTATAATGGCAATTTATTTTTAATTTTTAGTGATTAAATTAAAACAAGAAATAACTACTTAATGATGATGCAATAATTATTCAATTAATGAAACAATCAAATAAATTAAATTAAAAATATTAAAAGAAATATAATTTGAATTAATAAATGTAATACATTATTTTTAAATATTATTAAGACATATTAAGAGTTTATTAATTGATTTTTTTAATATATACTGTTTTCATGATTTAATTAATGTCAAAGTAATAAATATTTTCAAAATTAATAAAAATGATATTTTATGAAATATTATTTTATTAAATTATTGATATATCATAAAAATATTAAATAAGGAAACAATGGATGAATAATGGTCTAAAATATAATAAATTACAAAATTTTGGTCCAATTTAATCATTATAATTAAAAATTACAAACTTTTAATATTGAAAAATGTGTTACTATAGTTAAAATTAAAATAGGTTAACCAAGGGCTAATCAAAATGATAACATTTAAAATAACAAGAAAACCTATATAAAAGTTATTTAATTGTGTTAATAATACATTATATTATATTATATTAAAATAAATGGAATTTTTGATGTTTTTGGATTGATTTTTAATTTATTACTGACCAATCAAAGAGGGCCCTTACCCTCTCTTATAAAAGGTTAGCTCTTCTTCACTTCTATTCACACTTAAAAAAATTTATGGTTCATATAAAACCTAAAAATATAACCTAACATATTTCCTTCCTTTATCCTTGAATCCTTATTTTGGAAATAAATTTATCTAAGGAAGTCTTTGGTGCAAACAAAAATGAGATACCTCAATATGAGGTAACATTCCTTAATAAACATTCTTGTTTTAATTATTTCTTAAGCCTCATAATTTTTTTTATTTTATGTTTAAATAATTACCACAAAATTTTCAATATAATAAATTTATTTATATTACGAATACAACCCATAACTTCACAATCTCTCATAAATTGGGATACACATTAATCGTTCATGTGTACGATAGACTACAACCTCATGAACCAATTTCGTTAAATATTCCAGTACCACCATTAATGGTTCGGAATAATGATTTATTTCAAAATTATATATGAAAGATATTGTTTTTATGATACAATTATGATTCTCTAGTTTTTTATCACACATACATTCTTGATTTATTTTTGTGATTATTGGATAATGTCATTCTTGTGTACGGAGGAATGCCGCCTTGTGAAGCGATGTGATCCATTCACCTATTGCATGGAATGTATTATATATGGTTTTAATAAAAAATATTTGATATTATTGAAATAAAATTTACTAATTAATTATTACTTATCATATATTTTCTATTATTTTAATATGGGATGAAAATGAAAATAGCATTTATTCGCATAAAAGACCTACTGTCTCTATGAACTATGTATTTTATTTTATACTTCAAACTTGTATGAACCACCATAATTTATTATATAATAAAAAAATGATATTTATATAGTGGTTAACATTGTGGAGATGATATAATCATGAACTATGTATGATAAATAAGAATATAAACGCAAAACATTCACAAAAACCAAAGCTATTATTATTTGAAACATAACATTAACATGGAATTGTTAATTAGAAAGTAATATAAATTCATAAGTAAATCATATATGAAATTATTTATATTAATATTTTCTATAGTATATTTATAATAAACTTATATTTATTATACATTTTGTTTGATTGTATATTAATGAATTCAGGACTAATGTTAAGGGGATTTATAGTCTCATTATTATGTCTTCGAGACATATTCCATATTCACCACTCATTTATTTACAGTGGTGTATATAATACACAATAAGGTACTGTTTGATCATTTATTTAAATTTATGGGTATTTATATATCCATTTTATTATCTCTATATCATGGGTTAAACAATTCAATACTTTCCAAATTCGAAAGTTAATTTTGTCTGAATTTTCATTCTTTGAGAGACATGTTTTGTTAAAAACCTAATTTATTTTCTGTGGTTCATATAATTTATATCAAAAATTTTTATAATGAATCTCCATCTTTTCATGAATATTAATCTTCCTTTAATGTTATTATCTTTTCATTGAGATTTTTTTTTGAAAATACATGTTTTTCTGAAAAATTATTCAAATAATGTTTTTAATGATCTTTTACAAATTAAAAATAAAAATTATTTAAAAAATTGTTTATGTGTTTAAATGTTTTTTTAATATATTCCATTTTCAAGGATATTTTCAAAGATTTTTTTAAATATGATATGTTTTAAAAATCATTTGATTTCAAAAAATAGAAATGATATGTTCCTCAAAAATTATTTCAAATGACTTTTCAAAACCATATTATTTCTAAGATAAAATTATTTGATATTATGTTTGATTTACATGGGTTAATATTCTAGGATAACATCCTTATACTTTCTATGGTTATTTTATGTTTATGATATATGATTTATTTTCTAGTGGAAAATATATGTATATTTTTATTTATTTAATGGGTGGAACCTATATCTCCCTCTAATGCATTGGGTAATGATTTATATCTTGCAAGATATACATGGATGAAATGGTGAAGAACCCTATTTAGTAAAGGTATTTTTTTATGAATTTGGTATTGGGATCAAACCTTTACTACTAAGATTTATTTGGGAGGAACCCATTATACTAAAATAGCCTTAGCTGTAAGCCTTGACTACTCTCGAAATAATTTTATATAATTATGTGTATTCCAAAATTCCATGTATTATTTCTATGTTAGGATTCCATGGGTAATTTTTTGACTCCATTCTGAATAATTTTTTTATGAACTACCAATCCTCAATATACGACTATGTATATGATATCTGACATTCATGTTATGATCTTGAAATGTTTTTCTTATGTTCTCAAACACATATTTTTATTTTATTCTTACATATATCCTTTTGTTACCCAAACTAGGAATCTAGGTTAACCCTTTGTTATGTTTTATTTTTATAGGATATTAAGAATTTTTTTAGGTGGGTACTTAAGTAGAGTATATATGTGGAAATCGATGAATATGATTCACCAGACTAGAATTTTTTTTCCATGTTTCCAAAGTCACTAAACTATTATAGTCCTTGGGTATGTGTTTGTGAAATGTAATGAGATATCATTTAAACATATTTAATATCCATATATAAAAATCATTGGTTATTATAGTTGAAATAAGTGAATACGTTTAGTTCACCTTTAGAAACTAGGAATAAAAAACCTAGGTACGAAACCTAAGTGGAATTCTATGTTACAATCGTATTTTTTTTAGTAATGACTATGAATAAACATAAGATTAAACCAATGGTTTCATTAAAATATCCCTTGAATATGTTGTTTTCCTCAAATGATTAGTGATTCTCACACAATCCATTTTGGATTTAGTCAATGGATGAAATTATAAAGAATCATATTAAAATTAAATCTAATGAAAAATTCAGTGACTATGAGAAACAAAATCGGATGATGATTGGAGGGAAGGATATTATTACTGTGCTTAATCTACTATCATGATATATGACTAAGAACGTGAAATTTATGGAGAAATCTAAAACATCAAAAAAGGGATGATGTATTCATATGAATTTTTATGTGGTTATTAGTGTTGATAAAATAAGATTCGAACACTTATATGTCAAGAATATGGAATGAAGAACCTATAATAATTTCTCCAATGGAGGGTAAACTGTTATCTTTGTGGAAAATGGGATCACTAAGTGATTTGTTTAATGATTTCAATGCATTATGGGTGGGGAATATTGGAATTATCCATCTCAATTCCCTTAACTGACAACTAACTTTTAGAAAAATTACAGACCTATTCCATTCCATTTTTTAAAGTGTAAGGATTAACATATTTATGTATTCGGATTCAATATAATATTATATATGTAAATTTATTATATCATGGGATAATGAAACATCTCATGATTAGTCCAGTTTAATTTTTCCTTAATGATTTGAAAGAATAATTTAAATGGTATTAGTAAACATGAAAAGTGATTGATGTAGTAAGGTGACATTTAAAGGGAAGGATAACCCTTAATATGTGCATTATTTTGGAATAATAATGAGAAAAATAGTTGTTTTTATAATGATAAAATATATGGGATTATATTGATGACCTTAGAACTAATTATTAATATGATGAAAATGTGTTTGATGGACTGGATTTATAAATATCTTGAACTTATGGGACGAGGAAAGAGTTAATATTTGAAGCCATTCATTTTTACCTATGATTTTATTGTAATATTGGTGATTAACATGTTTCAAGAAAATACATGGTAATGATCACCACATCTTTGGTCGGTACAAATTAATAGCAACATATGTTTGTTTGGTGGATGAATTATATCATGACATTAGAAGTTGAAGAACCTTATTTTTATATTTTTGGATTTTAATCTCTTGGAAGGTTTATAAGGGTATACATCTACGAAATTGTTTTTTGTATCATTGGAATATTTTTTGTTGATTAATTTTTTACTTAACCACATAAAGATTTATGCATATCAGATAACTTATGCTAGCCTTTTTTATAATTACTTGATATGGAAGGAAGGAATTTTCATCTCATTTTGAATTTTATGATCCACTAGTTTAAAATGAGTTAAAATTTCAATATAATTTCATATAGTAAAATTGGAAGCATAAATCGACCATGACACAACTAAAGAGTGAGATATTACTTATCAGATTAAATCAAGTAATTATTTATTTTGAATTTTTTAAAAAGAATGTTATCTTATTATAATCATTTAAGATGATATCAATGACATTTTTCCAGTTATATTTGGTCTATAATATTTTGGTAATTTTCATTTTAATGACTATAATCTCTATCATTATCAATCAGAAATTCATTGTTATAATTTTCTTTCATGTCCATTTTTTCAATTTATGCTAATGTTATCATAATCAGAATCCTAGTTTTGTGGTGATGTTCTAATTTTAGTTTCCCACTATTTAAGATGATTTTTTACTGAGCATTTTTATGATGTTTATTTACTTGAAAATAAATTTAGAATTTACTCATTTTATTTTTTAATTTCAATTTTAAATTCTAAGAAATCATATTTCTTGAAATTAATTATCAAATAGGGATGGTACCTTATCGATTGATGCTTCCACCAAATATCTCTCAAGTACATAATGTGTTTTATTTATCTTCCCTGAAGCAGTACAAAAAAGATCCTTAATATGTACTAAACTCATAGGTCATACCACTAGAGAATGATACTTATTAAGAAGAAAAAAAACTAGAGATGTAGGTTATGGGTCAAAAAGATCTATGTGATAAGACCACTCACACGGTTAATGTTTTGTGGAGAAACCATCATTTACAAGAAGCTACATGGGAAAATAAGGATTCAATGAGGAATATTCATCCTCATTTTCTTATTATAATTTTTAATTTATAGGGTGAATTTCATTTTACAGGTGGTAGAATGTAACACACCTGAGTTTTTAGGAATTATTTTTACAAATATATTCAAATGTTTTTGATGGATTTCATTCCATGCTTTAACACATTTTTCTTCAATTATATCAAATAAAAAGTTAATCTTTCTCTACATGAAACAATTATATTTTCTTTCGGTACATAGAACACAGTGTTTAGCTTGTGTTAAACAAAAAATTGAATTCCATTAAAAACTTATGTTACACGAAAGATTGTTTTTTACCAAAACAAATTCTATTTATCATGATATTTATCACATAACCATTTTAATGGAAGGAATGGATATTATTAACTTTGTTATGAAATTAGTTTTTGGGTTAATAAATAATTTTAAATAAAGAAAAAAACCAAATTAAAATAAATGATTTATTTTTTTAACACAAATTTTATTAACACAAAGTAATTTTATATTAATTAAATAAATCTCTATTGATGAATGCTATTAATTTAATATATATTTTATATATTAAATGATTTTTTATGAATTAATCAAATATGTTTTATAGGAATAAAATAATAACAAATTTAACTATAAGCATAAACAAGATGCATATTTCAAAAACGGTAGTTTTGCCACTTTTTATTGGTGTACTTGTTTTAAAAATTAAAATTTGACCTTTTTAAAATATTTATTTGATTAATTAAACTTTATTTATAAAAATTTAATTTCCAAATTTACTTTTCTTTACTTTTTTTATTTTTTTGATATGTTTCATTTCTTAATGAATAGTGAAAAATTAGTTGGTTCAAAACAACCCTAGATAAATATCTTCACAACTTTCATACCTTCATCCTAGATTGCTTACATTGTCTATAAATCCAAGAAAGGATGTCTGTAGGTGAAAAATAAAAGAACATTCTTGAATAAGTGGTAATGTTCATCAATGAACGTTTTTGTTTTATTTCAACCTCAAACCTGTATAATTAATTTTATTTCAAGTTTATATAATAAAATATTCATATTAAATATACTGAGATGTATTTGTTTTATGTTTATTATCTAAATATTTACACACATCCATATAATGGGATACACAATTATCGCTCAATTGTAAAATGGACTACTGCCTCACTAACCGATGTCATTCGTTTTTTCAATACCACCATTAAAGGTTGGAAATAATGATGTATTAATAATTTATATCTGATATATATTATTTTTGTGATGTTATTATGATTCTGGAATTACTATATCTTTCATACCTAAATTCTTTCCATTTTTTTGTGAATACAATGACATTGTTCATTTGTATGACAAACAACTGTAACATGAAGAATTGTGATACGTTCACTATTTACATAAATTGTATTGATGATTGTTTTAAGAATAATATGTCATATATAATACAACAGAATGATTATATAGTTATCATATATCAATTATTTTAACTTATTTTAATCCAAAAATAAAATAAAAACAATGTTCCGGCATACATAAGACCTACTATCTCCATGAACTGTGCATTTTATTTTCCACCTTTAAATTTTATGAATAACCATAATTTAATATATAATAACAATATATGATATTTATATCATACTTATAATTATTTATATGATTGTATCATGATCTATTTATTAATACCAAGAATAAGATGTCAAAACATGTATGAAAAAAGCAGTTATTGCCCGAAATAAATCTTTAACATGGATTTAATAATAAGAGAGTTATATAAAGCCACAAGAAAATAATTTATTGTATTATAAATTTGAATATTATTCTATTTTAGATGTATATTAATAATATATTTATTGTAAATTATTTTTAAATGTATATCATGGAAGCTAAGACTTAAGGTTAGGTGATTTCTAGTCTAATTGTAATTTTTATGAGACTTACGCCATATTCAATACTCATTGATTTTTTGTGGTACATATAATGACCATGAATTTATTATATGATAATTGGCATTAACTTTATGGGTTTTTACATAACAATTTTAAGATATATATATTTCATTGAGTTTAAAAATAAACAGTTATCAAACTGTTAAGGTAAAATGGTCTCAATTACCTTTCTTTGAGACAAATGTTATGTTATGCATCTATATTATTATAAGATGTGTATATAATTCACTTTATTATGTTTTATTAGTAACATAATTATTTTTATTATATTTTACGCTTTATTAAATTTATTAACTATTCAGTTAGAATATTTTTATTTAAAATTTTTTTTCTTCTAAAAATGTTTTCCAAAAATGTTTTTAAATGATCATTTAATAATTTTTAGGAAAAGTATTTAAATGAAGTTTTATGTGTTTAAAATGGTTTTAGAATATTTCCTTTTGATTTAGATAGTGATTTTCAATGAAAATGGTTTACAAATAATGTTTTAACTTTAAAATAGATTGATTTCATAAATGAAAAGGATATTTTCCCATGATTTATTTCAAATGACATTTCAAAACAATATGCCATCTAAAAATATATATTTGATATTACTCATTAGTTACTAGGGTTATGATTCAAGGATAAGAACTTTATACTTTCTTTGGTTTTTTTTGTGATTAATGATTGATGTTATTGTGGAAAACATACATACGATTTTCATTATTTGATGGGTGATGCCTACATATCCCTCTAATGCTTTGGGTAATGATTTACAACTCATGAAATGGAAAAGTCTAGAATTGGGTGTGTTCCCAGTTTAGTAAAATAATTCTTCTTCTAAGATAGTATTGGGACTGGATCCTGACTACTAGGATGGTATTGGAAGTGAAACCTTACTACTACGATGGTATTGAGAGTGAAATGGGAATACGAATATGGTTTGGGGAGTGAACCCATTGCACTAAGATGACCTTCACAGCAATCCATCACTATGATGCAGGTCATTTTATATAAATCATTTTCATCAACAATTCCTTGTCTTATATTTATATTTTACTTCTATGGTATATTTGTTAATAACTTATGATTCGTGCGTTCTGAACTATAAATAGTAATTGCATGACTAATGTAAATAATATTTGACATGCAGGGTTTAATCAATAAATGTTTAGATTAGAATCTTATAATCATATGTTCATGTTATGATTACATTTATCCCATATTTACCCTTTCTTATCATATGATTTCTCCCTTTATTATGCTCCATTTCTAATGTATATTAAGAATGTTTTTTAGGTAAAGGTGTTGAGGGGGAAGATATTTTTGGAAAACATTGAAGATTTTTCACCAGTCCATAAGTATATGATCTAATTTTCCAAATGCACTAAACTATTAGATACCAGGAATGTGATTCTATAATGAAATTAATATTCATATAAAAAGATTTAATATCCATGTATCATTACCCTAGGTAATTAAAAATAATCTCCCACATGCTATCTCATCATTGAAAAAAAAATGTGTAAAAAGTTTCAACTCTATGAATCGTGCTGAATATTCACTGATGAACATAAGACCCTACTACAGATACATGAACATCATGGATTATTATACTATTACTTCCTCATATAAAATGTAACCATATAAAGAAGTCTTAAATTCATCTAGGACCATGCCCAGGAGACAAATAGTCTAGATAATGACATCCCACCAGTGCATTGGGCAGTCACGTAGCACATATGTTTGATCTTGACCCTCTTCTATAGAGGCATATCCATATGATAAAAGATAAAAATAATAGATTAAATATATGAATTAATAGAATTTATCCTAGAGTCAACCTAATTATAGGAGTATTATTCTCCTAGAACAGTTGAGATAGATCAGTCATCGTAGGTGATAGTCATAGAGCACCCTGCAATGATGGAATCATATTAATAAAACCCTACTGAAGCTCATCATTTGGGACTTGTTTGGTAATAGAATGTCATTCCTAAGGTTTCACTATTTGAGGATCCTATTTTATCATAGAGACTATAACTTATGATGAATGGTCCTTTACATCCTCCTGGAACATGACTTGAGGATTTCGTGGTGTCATAGCTCTAAAATTCCATGCACATATCCCAAAAAAGATACCAAATTAGATTAGATTACTAACAGATGAATAAAATAAGAAAATTTTTCACTACCAATGTTACTACTTTTACTAACCACATAGAAGGTAATGATATTTTTAAGTGTTCATGTTTTTATTTTATGGGGTTTTTATATATTGTGGGTAAATATAAATTCAAGTAGGAAACACTCTTTAAATTATAATTAGACTCTTTATATAATAAAAACCATTTCATTTATATTTCTAAATTTAAATTTAATTTCATAAGTGAGTTTATACAAATTAAAATGTTTAATTGAAGGGGGTTTTCATTCGATGATTATAAAGGCCCATACTAATTATAAATTGAAATTTACATATTTTTAATTACAACTATCCCCCTTATATTATGTCATATAATGGAAAATTTAAAATATAATGGCTTGATTTCAATTAATTTCCAATTAAAATTTACGAGGTTCCAAATTCCTTATAAATTTAAATTTTTCACCATAAAATCAATATCAATGAATAAAAATTGTAACTAGGGTTTTACAGCTTACATGGGTCAAAATTGGTTATTTAATATGACAACATCAATCTATATAGGGAAACATTCTTTAGATTGATTCTGAAATTTTAAACCAATTTACAACCCCTATAGAAAAATTAGTAGAACCTGAATATATAATAATAATGGATCTCTCAGTAATCATTGGAAACACATGCAATGCATGTAACCGAATTCATGTATAAGGAATGGAATATTCATGGAATTTGAATCCTAGGTGACTATAATGATTCATTTAAAAAAGATCCATATCATAATAGAGCAAGGAAAAAGCTCCATAAGGAATATTAAATACCAAAATTTATATGAATCATCTAATGGTGAATTGTATCAACTATAATAGGAAAACTATAGAACAAAAATTCCCCATTCCTAGGAAACATGTTATTTACCAAGAGAATGGGTTACAAACTCCCAAGAATGAATTATAACCATGTTTGAAAACATTATTATTCTATTATCTAAATTTCAAAAATATCCTGACAAACAATAATATGTTCTCTTCCACCAATTTGTGATGTCTTGGTCCTAGTTCACTCCCGATTAACCGAAATCAATAGTCACAATGACTCAACTAGACCTCCCTATATACCTGATGATACCAAATGGTTGTGTGGGTCTAGGGTGTGATAGTGGGGAGACTGGGAACTTCAGTAAGAGTGGAGTATAATAGAAAAATACATGAATAAGTAGCTAAAGAAATATAATAACGAATAAGTCTAGTAATTGATTTGATAATAAATATATATGTTATCAATAATAAACTAATCAAATTTAAACTGTATCATATAAAAAATGATGATGGAATGTCTCTCAAAAGAAAATCATGCATACACAGAAGTAAGAATACAGTCTAATATATGATATACAAAATAATTAAAAAGGGAAAATCTATCCAAGAACCACGAGAACTGACCCGATCATCTACTACTAATATAAGATCCTAAAGAATGAATGTTAGGTGTCCAAATTGAGATTCTTCCCCTTGTACACACCTTTAATCATATAATATTCCTATGTACCAATAACGGCCAAGGTAGGAAGTGATTATATCTCAGTCGGCCACCACTAATGGAGTATATTTAAATCCTGTTTGTGAATACAAATAAAATAGTGTGCAGGTATATATAAATATAAATTAGTACAAGAAAAACAACACATAATATCTTTAGCCTCCACATGTTTCTAAACATGTGATGATTTACCTTATTATGATTCAATATATAATAAATTGATCTTGTATAAATGAATCAAAATTACTATAACAGGATATAATAGTAACTGAGGAGTGAAGGTGTTACAAAGTAATCCTTGACCTCAGGGGTGACACCAACTAATAGAAGTAACCCATGTAGTATGGAAATAATGGTTTTGATTATAATATAAGTGGAATGGCCATGGAATTCCATTATAAATGATTCTAACCAATTCCATGGAGCTCATCCATAGTAATCTTGAGTTCTTCATGACCATGACCAGTAGGGTGAATCCATGTCGCCACTTGTCTAAATATATCAAGATGAATCCAAGGATACTATCCATGTAATTCTAATATCTATATAATTGTCAACAATATCAATGGTAGAATATTTAGGAATTCAAATAATATAAAAAATACCATATTCCATGTTGGGTGTCCCCAATGAAATAGTCTTAATAAATTATAATGGTGTCATCTTCGTTCATAAGTCATTCCCTCAAGAATCAAAGGATTGTTCAATTATGAACACTCCTATAAAAATTAAAAAGTTATTAAAAATAAGAACCTTTTAGTAATACCATTTATATCATTAGTAATCTGATCTCGTGATATACTCATACCATTTAATCATTTAATTGGTTCATTTCATTACATTTCATTAATAATTTTAAGGAATATCATGAACATAATATCAATATCAATATCAATTTAAAAATTATCTATAAAAAGTGAAATATATATATAAATATATATAATTTACAAAATATTTATTTTAAGTTTTATTAATTATGAAGGAAGAATCATCATACCAATTTTAATGTTGAACACACTAGAATAATGTCGTAGGTAAACCCATTTTGTGTCACCAAGGAAATACGAAGCAACACACACTATATGGGGTTTGGTAGCATTGAGGTCACAACCATTAATGATGTCATGAGACATTATTATATCCATATAATACATTTTAGAAAAATTAAATTAAGGATGATGAATTTAAAGATAAATAAAGGATGAAACTGCCATGGACACAATGGAAACCATTTATTGATATCAATAATTTAATGGATGACTCATATACCACATACCTTATGCTTATAGTAGAAGTGGAATCCAGTATAGATAGTTACCTTGGCATGGATTGGAAGAAAATAGAATTATATATGAATTTCATGAAATTAAATAATATTATCTCTTACAAAAATACCATCTTAAATAGGAAGAAGAATGATTGAAGGGTCCTAATAAGTAGAGTACTTACCATAATATATCCAACATGATAAAAAATCATGAATCAAATTTAAGACGGGGAAAAATGATAAAACATTGCTTTTGGTTCAGAAGTGTGCACCAACAGTTGACCTATAGTATGAGAGGGAAAAATTAAGTAGGTGTGGGGGAGGGGTGGGTCTGGGGGTGAGATTATATAAAAAAAATAAGAGGTAATTCCACCTTTTATTAAAATAACCCTGAGAATTTTCATGAGGTGTAAAATTTAAAAACCCTATAATGTTTATGTTTTTCTTCTCTAGGAAAAAAATTACACAACATGAAAAGTTCCCGGTCATACCAATAAAAATTGTGTATTTGATACAAACCATGTATTTTAATACACACCATATACTTTGCCTCTATCCAGGTTCCAACCCCCTAAAACCATATTTATAAAGACAATACAATACATCTTAAGGAGTGGTTTTAGATTTAATTTTTTATAAAAACCTAGTAAGGGTTTAATAAAAAACTACAAGAATCAATACCTAATTTGAAAAACTAGGTTCATACATAAATTTTTGACCAAAAACCCTCAATATATTGTTCAACTTGTATTCAATAAGTGATTCTTCTTATTGGATAATATCCTCCTAGTCAATATTAATTCCCCAAAACAGCTTTCAATTTTATCCCAACATCTATAAAGGCACAATCACCCCAAAATATAAGGGTTTCATCCTCATAATCCCTTAAACATAAATTAGCATAAGCTCCGAAGTATTTCCATGGTAGAAACCGTATTCCACATTCCCAAAACAATCTTATTCCCAAGAATATTTCCATAGTCCCCATATGACACTTAATATTTGAAATTATTTTCCTATATATGGAACTCAAAGAAACAGTTATCTAATCTATAAAATGTATTATGTGTTTGAGACTAAAGAGAATTTTTTAGATGTTTATCAATATAATAATAATTTTCTATTATAAATATTTTCATTTTATTTTCCAAGAAATGTATAAGGATAATGAAATTAAGGAACATCATGACTATATATGTATATTGATTTCTAAAATATGTGGAAATTAAATCAGTAAAATTTTATACTGATTCGAGGATCAATATCATCTCATATTGATACATATAATGATTTCTGTTGAGGGATACCTATTTATCCTCATCCAGTTTAACAATCCAATTTTATAAAAAGAGAAAGAATCATACATTATTGATGATCAATTAATGGAACCATTTTTGGGATGTTGTTTTTGACACTAAATTTATGATTATATTTCATATTATAACTATCAATGATTTTCTAGGAAGAATATATTTATATATTAATTCACTTATGTTTTTTAGATAAAAATAGTTCTTTTCTTAATCTTTCAATGGGAAAATAAGAGAGCATCATCGAAAAAGTATAATTTTAATATATGTAAGATAAATTACATCCAATTTGTGTATTATAATTGGGTTTGAATATATCCATAAATAGTGGAAAATTATATATGTATCCATCGATGTACTTCTAATATTCCGAAATAACACATCGAAGGATGTAATGGCATGACTAACTGAAAATTAACGTTATTATTATCAAAACACTTTAATAGAAAAAGTGAGAAACCAAAAGGTTAAAATAGAGTAAGAACCAAAGGAAACCCAATAAGTTTTGAAAGATAGGTTGAGCATATTGGAACTATTCTCCAAAAATATTTTCCGAGAAATATTGGTTACCTGAATGTCTAGATCATCCTTTATAATGTGTTCATTGTGGTACACCAACTTGTTCCAAGCTAGGATGTATTCTTCTTTTCTCATATTCCCATTAGTGAATCCTCTTATCAATATTAGGTTCTTATTATCAATCCATGAAATCTTATCATTATTAGTGTCCACCAGAGGTTTTCTCTCCACTATCTTGTCAACTTATTATTGTGTTACAATAATAAAAAGGAACTCCTCCAATGTTTAATCCTTTGAATGAACTATTATCTATAAGTCCAAAATTCTTTATGCACCTTCCTACATTAAATTAGAAGCCTCCAATGGGACCCATTATTATCCATGTAAATCATCCAACCTATGAAGAGTCTCACTAATAGCTAGATCCTCCACAAATGAGTCATCTAATATCCATACAGTATCTCCCATCACTCTAATAGGAATGAAATTTTCCATAGAAACAACAAATTTAGGTTCATTCACAATGAGAATACAGACACGATCCTTTTACTTAGCCTAAAACATAGATGATGATCTTATCTTCATTGGTTTGGGTATTAAATAATAATATTTTCTACCTTTAGCGTTCTTCCCTTTATCGAGGATGCAATTCCCTAATTCTCTGCCTTCCTTACTTTTCTTCCACATTAAACTATGAAGTCCAATATAGAGAGCCCACCTGCACAAACATCAAAATGGTATATGAAATCTTTATAATTTTTCTTAGTTTCAGACTATTCTTGACCATATTCTAAATATATAGATGTATCACTTTGGTCTAGGGCTATAGATTTAGCATCCAACCCATCAAAAATATTAGAAAGTTTTAGATTAGACAAGATCTTCCTTGGAGTGAACCCTTTTGTAACCATCTTCCAACCATCAGAATCCTTTAAACAATTCCTTGAACCCATCCATCCCAATTAAACATCCAATGAAACTTATTGCCTCAACCCTTTAGGGTAGTATTTAATGCTAGACTGGACAGCCTTGGTGTAGGAACCTAGAGTCACCCCATAGGTTCCCCCTAACCCCATGGGAGTTTGAAAATTTGAATTTGGAATAGAAATATCATATTTCAACCGGATTAACACATATATAGCCTTAGAGTTCATGTCTATAAGATACACTTCATTCAGGATAGGGGCCGCCTCACCCAAGTCCAACAAATCTAGCTGCTTCCAAATGAAAAAGGGTGTAGTGGTTCATTTTGATCCTGCTAGCATGCCTCAGGCACATGACTATTTTTTGAATCACATGGTCCCTCCTTAAATGCCTTTTTATCACAGTTTAAAATTCCGCACCTACAAATTTCCACCCGATGACCAAGGCACATGAATGAGGAACAATAATTAACCAATTGGTCAAAATAGGATGGTTATTTATATTGGTGTTCATTAGAAATAGATAACCACAAAAAATCAATTGGATTTCATGTTACAGAAACCTCAATGTAGATTCATAGAGAAAAAGGGGTGAAAATGGTCATGGTTTTATTATCTAAACATAATTATCGACCCACATTGTTCCTTAACATTTGAATGATTTATGGGTTTTGAAATGGAAATGGGAGTTTGAGAAATGTTACCAAATCACTATTGAGGATGGATCCCAAAACAAATAGAAGTCATAAGACTATCATACCTTGAAAACATGGGGTTAGCTGGAGCATTCTATGATTAGATCCTCCTCTAAAGAAAACTGAATGATAATATATTGGTTATCCAAAATTCATATTATTGCTCACTCATGTAAACCCCAAGATTTAAAGATAAATTTATCGAATTGATCGATCAATGGGTGTCGGTGCTTAAATAGAGAAACCAATTTCAAGTTAAGAAGTCTTGAGGGCTCAGAAAACTCTGATTTCGATAATTAGTGCTGTGGAAATCCATTGATGAGGTAGGGTAACATTAGGGAATACTAAAATTAGGGGAAGAGAAAGGGGAAAATCCAGATTTGAAAACAGGATGAAAGTGAGAGGTTGGGCCATAGTGAAGGACGAATTTGGTCCCTCCCACTCTTATTAGAGAGGGACCCACACATCTGACATCATTAGGGGCATAAATGAAACATCCTATGATGAGTGATCTATTATCTTAATATCTTGTTATATAATGGAATGATTCTCTTTTCTCATTCAACATTCTGAGAAAGCAATTTGGTCCTTTGGAAATTTCATTTTACTTCTTATTAAGGTTAAAGACACATTACTAGGATCATAACATATAAAGTGAAATTTAATTTTTTTCATAGAATTATTCTTTACTATCAAAAGATAGAATAAACCCTTTTAACCCATGTGAATACATTCACATATTGTGGAAGTCTACTAGAATTCTATTATGAATAATATTAAATAAATATAGTTTAGGTTTTTTATGGAATAATATTAAATAACTTGAATCATTATCATGTATTAGTATCCACTTCCTCCATTAATATGATATCCATCATAGTAGAAGACAATTGATCAAATTACACTACAAATTCCCCCAATTATATTTCCCTTAATAAATAAATCACAATGAAAAGAAATTAAATTGGGATATAAGTTTACTAGAGATCCTTTATATCCACTATTCTCAATGTGATGGATAATTATGAGTCTCTATTAGCATAGATGTGAAAATCACTAATGACGAACTCATGTAGTTTAATATGTGTATTGATGAAGACCTACAACCCATTTTTATCCATGAAGACATGATTTTTGAAAAAAAAAGAATAAAATTCATTCCTTAATATCTAATTGGATGTATTTTCCTTTAATTTCATATATATTCCAGGTCTAGATACCCGAGTAATTTTTACACACTTAAGGCTCTCTACTAAAATTCATGTCTATAACAGCCATCAAGAAGAATAAATCTATATGAAAATTCTATTATTGGGTATTAGGTGAATAAACTAATCAAGGAATATGTTTTATAATATGATAAATACCCTAAGTATTTATTTATGTTTTTTCCAATATAAAATACAAAAAATAATTTATAGTATTTATGAAAATTAAGAACATTATTTTGGACTATCTATAATATGATTTCTATATTTGAATCATCAAAATATTGATTAATGAAATGTATTTTTTATATCCATTAATTTATGAAAGGTAATGATAGATATAATTAAATCTTAATATATCATAATGTTCATGATTATATAAAATTTATATCCCACAAATGCGTGTGCTTTATCATGTGATTTCCTTCAACACAGTTAATGAAAGATCCTGTTATTATTGAGAAATATACCCCATCACTTAGATCATCTTATCTAACGTATAATTTTTTTTGTAGATTCATTGGTAGTGAATCCACAATGGTATTGTTACCAATATTCCAACCTGTATGGGTTCTCATTAAACTATGATGGTGTAACCGATTAATAAAGTTACTTTAATTAATGTTTGGGGTATAATGTGGGAAATTAATTAGTTTCATAGTATATTAATGAGGTTTTAAGGTTGAACTAAAAATTTATAGGAAAATACATGAAATTCCACTTACTCAAAAACATATAATATTTAGGATTCATTTAACGAAGCCTATGTCATATAAGAAACTGAATCTTTAAAATCACTAATAATTTACTAAACATTAAAAACTAATGTAGAATTTTGATACTTACCATTGGAATGAGGACTCTCTGGATTCATTCAATAACATATAGATATTCACCTTATTCCTTATAATATTAATTACATCCATTAAAGGGAAATATTACACCCACTATGTGTAATCTCTAGAGAATATCTGGGGTTCCATTTTTTCTATAAAACTGATAAGGTCAAACAAAATTGTCTTTATTATGTTATCCACACCATGATATAGATTTAAAAAATTATTCAACATGGTTTAAAATTACTATCTTCATGTATTATTATTGATAAATTATATGTGACACTACTTGGAACATCATAATGACCATTGTTCCTCACATAATATTATACATTCATATATTATCAATGAATCTATGACGACTAGATTCATAGTATGATGAGTTGCAATATTTAAAATATTTTACAACCATTTTTCAAGAAAATATGATCCAAAGGGAATGAACATAAAAATTTAATAGATTCTAATACTATATTAGTTAAATTTACATTGGATATGGAACATCCCTATGAGAATGATTTATCTATTAATGGATTCTATATTACAATAAATTTGAATATTAATGTACTTTTAGACACCTTATTATTGGAATAATTGAGAAACCTGAATTAAATGTGTTAAAAATAAATATTTTTCACCACCCACACCATGTAAACCCTACCATATTCAATCATTTTCAAAGAGGTATGTGATGAAAATGATGTAGTGTAGGAAGCATAAATCATATGATTATAAATTTCATTATAAATAATTATTTCACATCTAAAAAACATGGGAGGTTAAGTGTTATACTTAAAGAAAATAAATATAGAACAGTCTATTAATATTAAAAATATTAGGATCATGTTCCATCGTAGTTTAAATTTTGGACATAATTTTCCACAGAACTAAAGATGTTATATATTCAGTTATTAAAAAAACTCATAGAGAACACATTGAATATCCTAGACAGAAGTCCCACCAATAAATTTCATAATGATATGAGAATCTATGATTCCCAATGAATGTTAGTGTCATATTTTTATATTGTTATAATACAGGATGTGAATGAAATAAATAAAAATATAGATCATGCATAATTTTAATCCCCCTAAAAATAATCATGAAATAAATTTGTTTTCTTTACTAGTTAATTATCTTTAATATAAGTTTGTTCTATAGGATTGACCATAAGTACAAATGATTCATAGATGAGAAGCGCACTTCATCCACTATAATGTCCCAAGTTCAATTTGAACATAGTATATGGGATGATTGTATGGCTTCATCCTAATATGAATTTATGGAAGAGGTAAAATGATTATAATGTAAACATTTCATGTATTTATAGGTGTAACTCATCAGATATGTTCCAAACTAAACAACATAGTTGAGAGGCGGATATATGTATTACCCTAAATGAAGTTTGGCATTGTAAAATAGATGAAAAAAATGCAAAGTGTCTAAAATTCATATCAACTTTATATAAAATTATGTAGTTATTATCTTTTATAATTTAATTATATCCATTTTAAATATGAGTTTTATATTTCATGGGTAGACATTATCAAATTATATCATTACAATAAATATTAATCATAATCACAAAAATTTTCTTCTCAAAGGGAAACAATGTAGTTCATGTAACGGAATTATATTTCATGGACATAATTTTTTCCATAAAATAAAATATCATTACCAAATTTGGATTCCCATTATCCATTTAAATAGAAAAATCCACAAATTTCATTACACTTGAGTTTAAATGATTTGATGAAATGTAAAAAATCCATTCTTATAGTACCACCCATAACCATGTGACTTCCAATCGATGGGTAGATGATTTAGAATTTCTTACCAAGTGTATTATAAAATATGGATTAAAATGATAAAATTTCATGGACAAAGAAAATCAACAATGAATTATAATAATATCACACACATAAATCCCTATATTGAATAGTATATGTGAAGAAAATCTATCATTCCATTTAAGGTTTATTTTACCACACTTAGTAAAATTTGTTAGGATTAATTTATTGAATTTTTATTGTAAAAAATCCCACTATAGTAGTTATAATGTATCAATAATGAAATATTGTAGTATCCTTACAATCTCATGGTATATGAAAATAGAATGTCTTATGAATTCAACTAGAGAGTATAATATTGACCATTTATTAAAGGAGATTTTATATAATTTCTAAATACAATAATCATTCAACGAAGAATACCATTGAAATTACAAAAGAAAATAGTAGTTTTTTTTGACATCACACACATGTTATACCCAAAAATATAATATTCATTGATCATAATAGAGGTAAATATTATCATGCTTCCTTCTATTGTGAGATTCATGAAGAAATACTTCATTAAAATATATGAAAAATTATAATACTTATCGCATGACTCAAATTTAAATAATATAGGTACCTTTTTTGATGAATATAAACTACATTATGTAAGAAAAATTTTATAATATGTTAAAAATATGATATGTAGTCCTTAACACTTCACCAAAAACTATATTGTATGTTGTACATACTAAATGACAGAAAAAAATGTGGATTATCATTATTTTCTAAAGACCACTAAATTATGTTACACATGTTTTTTTCCACATAACCTTAAAACTCATAGATGTGTCCATTATGAAAATCATTACATTATGAATATTTAATTATGTATAGTACATATCAATATAAGAGTCCCAAGCATAATTTTATTTCCACTCACGATAAATTTTTCTTATATTTATTATACTTAATATAACAACCCTTTTATTATGTAGTATATGCAGATTGATTTATATTATCCTAAAATATAATGTTTTTTCTCAATCTATTATCTTTTCCACAGATAAAAATTTAATTTTTAGTTCATTCCATATTTTACCTTTCAATGATAACGGGTCTACCATTAAAATATGGCCGGTAGTTTTTATAGAATATCTATTATCATCATGACATACCCAATTAATGTTTTACAAATATTTGTTTAAAAAAAGTATCTATATTTTCAAGAATATATATTATTATACCACACTCCACTATTCAATATATGATTTTCTAAAATAACATGTATGGAATTCAAAATTACCCTTTTATTATCATCATGTATTTTTAAAAACGTAATTATTTACTATCATCTTTCAAATGAATAACCAAAACTGGGGTCACACACAATTGATTTTTTCCTCAATTTACATCGGGATATTTCTTATAAAATAAGATAATTAGACATTATTCAATTTAAAATTGTACACTACATCCATCAACTGATAGAACCATCCTATTTTGATCCTTAGAAACAAAAAGAAAGAGATATCATATTGTTAATGATTAATGCACCTAAAACAAAAGCATGTTATCACCCATCAAGGGTTATCACTATAGATTATAAATCTCTATTCACATCGGGTAAGAACTCATGAGTAGTACTTATATTATTTTGGATCAAATACTATGACAAAAAACAAAGTGATTTAATTTAATGAAACATCTATAGAGAAAAAAATTCTATACATTTTCATCTTAATTAAAACCCAATAAAATTAAAATAAAGAGTTATTAAAATTTTTAGATGAAGATAAAAAAGGGGATAACAAGTGTAAACATCATGTTTTTTATTTATAATTTAAACTCTTTTATGTATAAGATAAAATTCCATCAGTCGGAATAATGTTTTGAAGATCTTGAAACTTGTATTTAGATACAGATAAAGTCTTTCTATTCTCAATGGGTTCATAAAATAATTAGATAGATAAAATAATACTCAAAATTTTATTTCTATAGTAATCCTAATCAAAATTGGGATTATAGACCTTATTTAATATTTTTTTGAGCACTATTGCCATAATATGGATGCATTTTCTACTAAAGGTTTTATATTGCATCATTTGACTAACATGTTCCTACCAAGTTATTGTTTACTTTTTTTATATTACCTTAGATTTTGGAAAAATAAATAAAACATTGAACTCTTAAAAACTTTTGTCCAATGGTGCATGTCCTTTAAATCTCAAAATGCTATGGTCAAATCTATAAGAACTTCAATACACAATATCATTTATCAAATATATAATATCTTAAAATAACAATATGTTTTTTAAATCTTTTCAATAGTCAATTCTTAATACCATATTATTTCCAATGCATGTATCTAAAATATAATTTTTCATTCCTCATATATAGGTTACTTAAATTATTATTTTACTTCTTATTCATGTCATATTTTTATTATGCTACTAAATTTGTAAAACCAAGATGATTATGGTCAATGTTGTGTATCCTTAAACTATAATTATCTTTTCTTACAAATCTATACAAACATAAAATACTAAAAACTCTTGGACCCAAATGTAAAGGCTTAAACATTGCAATTGTGGAATGAATTTTCAGTTCAAAAACTCTCAAATGGTGTCTTGTGTGATATTTGATTTTGTTCAAATAATATAATTCAATTAAATGGATTCAGAAATAATAAATTCATATTAATAAATATTAAATTAATTCTATGAGATCCACACTAATCTTAATCATCAGTCAAGCTTTGCTGAATATGTCTATATATCTGAGAAAAAATAAAGCATCTTTGTGATCTCGTATATGAATATATATTGGATACATGATAATGAAATGAAAATAATATCATGAGTTTCTACAGACTATTTTGGGAAAACACTTCGTTCTATTCAGAAATAATTTATGATCATATTCTCCATGATCCTCTAAACACATTCTTTCATAAATAAAACAACATTTACTTTTGATGATAAAACATATATCCCATAAAAAACTTCTCAACACTCATCCACATTCATTTTTATTATAGGTAACAATCCTAATTGTTTTTCCAAAAAAATCATCCATGGTTTATGGAGTTTGGGTAGACACACATGGTTATCTAATAACCACATAATACTATAAATCTAGTATGAGATTATGTTTTCATTTTTTATCAAATAGAATAACGACAGTCTATGGATATTTAAAACCAACACCTAACTAGTTAATACCTACCAAATTGTAGGAAGATAATAAGTAA
Organism: Viscum album; assembly: GCA_963277665.1. Lineage (NCBI taxonomy): Eukaryota > Viridiplantae > Streptophyta > Magnoliopsida > Santalales > Viscaceae > Viscum > Viscum album. The sequence continues at coordinate 2,015,894,219 of OY728147.1, read as the reverse complement.
AAACATTCATTCATTTCACCATTGTATATATAACATTAATTAAAACATTATAAATTTTAATTTTAACATGTGAAATAGTATATTGTTTTTTATAGAGTGGTACGTTTTTAACTACTAAAAACAAATAAGGTGGTTTTACATTTTCATTCAAGGAAAATATATTATATAAAATAAATTAATTCATGGTATATTGTTTTAGAATTTTTTTGATTCCTCACACATATGTCTCATTATATAAAGGTATTAATTATGATGAAAATATATCTCTGAGCCTGGTTATTTTCCTTGTTATAAAATCCTTAGGATAAAACTACTCTATTATGGAAAAAATATATGATCAAATATCCACCTATTGTCTTGTAAAACATCGAGTCAAGATTATCATCATGAAGAAACATTTATTGTGTCAGGGACCACATCTTGGTAACATGATACCTATCATGAAATACAAATCATAGTAAAAAATTCATTGATTTATGATTATCCTCATTGTAAAAAATCACCACGTAAATATCCACTTTTAAGATAGCCTTCTTCTGTTGAGTCACCACCTTGAAACATATCGACAATGTTTATTCAAATGTTCTGTATGTGTCCAAAAAATTAGATTTTTCTAATTATGGATGAATCCAAATATAAGGGTAATGGAATTTGTAGAAGTATAAAAAATAAGTGATTTAATGTTGCATGAAAATAACAATATGATCCTCACATGGTTGAAATGATCCCAAAGGTAAATCCAACTCTATCAAAATGGAAAAATTAGATCTCAATATGCCACATGAATTATCATTCATTAAGGGGTTGATATCTGTTAAAAAAAATCTTGTCCTGATAAGTAGTCATGAGAACATCCACTATGATCTAGGCCACGAATTCCATCCTTTAGTAAAGGAGAAATTCAATAAACAATTATCATGTATATATTATTTTATTATATATATTATTTTAATCTAAAAATATACTTTTTTTAGTAAAAAAATTCACCAATTGGTAAACCATTTTTCATGATTTTATTTTATAGAATTTAGAGATAGAATAGAAATACGGAAAAAAGTTATGTTAGTTTGATATCAGAAACATTTTTCAAATAGTTTATGTTTTAAAATAAGTCATGTAGAAAACATTACTCTTCTATAGATTTGAATACCTATTTATTTATGTGTGTGAATATATTCTAGGGGATCTTGTAAATAAATCATGTAAGATCATAATTATTCATGAAAACCATGGCACTTTTAATATTGGGAAATATGAATGTTTCCCTCTATGAATACAACAGGTGTCCCTATAGAATTATAACATCATATATACAATTTAATCACGACTATCAATATTTAATGTAGGTCATCCACCATGAAACCAATTATAATGAAATATCAATTAAACACCTCAAATATTACTATTTATAAATTCATAATACATTTATTCCCACATTTTATCTTCCATGTAATCATTTAATTTGTTTATAAATATCCTAGGGAGTATAATTGATGATTGGTGGGAGAATTTTCATCCATTTATCTATATAAAATCACTAATAATGATTGACAGACCAAGTTTTCATAAAATGACTTCCAAACACATTAATGAGTGAAGAAAAATTACTATATCCCTTTAGTGGATAATTATAATTAAAGAAGAATAAATGGAATTTTAAACATAAAAACTATGATCTTTTAATGATTCCAAAATAAAATTATGCTGAATAATTTATTTAAAATTAATTAATATAAGAATTCCAAAGTGACCAATGGGATCTAATGATTGAGGGATCTAAATAACACATATACAGAAATAATATGTCTAACTTAGAATTATCATGAATAACTTTCGCATATAATGTTTAGATATCTAAATAACACATATAATTTTACATAGTTTAATTCCCAAATCTCCAACGCTTTAGCTAATTAAAAAAGGAACAAATCACAACATGTGTGTTATACTGCAACATTGCGTCGTTGCGCTGTTTCATTTATGAAACAAGGTACCAGATACACTGTATCTTAATGATCCATTAAGGGTCTTCCTTTAATGTGCCTCATCGTCACCTCGTCGTCTCACTTTAGTGCCTCTATTGACTTCTTAATGGATGAGAAAATAAATAAAATAAATTTTTAACAACTTTTTATAATTTTCAGAAAAGTCTGAAAAATAAATTTTTTTCGGACCCTTTCCGGTCAATGTCAAGTATTTTCTAGGAAAATTCTGAGGTTTTAAGTTCAACGGTGTCATCATATTTTCAATCAGAGCACTGGTTAAAAAGTTAGTAAAACCGACTCGCATGTTTTCTTAAGTGAACTAAAAAATGTTCATAATTCCATTCAAGGCTCCATGGGCCTCAAAATCACATATTGTTAAAGCATGTAGTGACAAATTAATTCCATATAATTTTAAAAAAAAAATCACATTAATTATAGGACATTAAATTATCCCCACCTTACGGATTTACATCCCTAAAATCTAAAACAAAGAGTAATCTATCAAATGGGGGTGCTGAGCACAAATCTGATCCTCCCACTCCCATGTGCTCTCCTAGAGGTTCCCCTGCTGCCACCAAACATACACCAGAGGAATTAACCATCCACGAAGTACACACTCATTTTTTTCCTCTATCTTCACTGGAAACTCTTCTAATATCACCACATTGTCAATTTCCATCATTCCCTAGTCGATGACGTGCAATGGACCTTTCACGTACCTCCTCAACTGTGACATGTGAAAAAGATAGTGCACTAGGTGTATATGTGTTGTAATAGCTAGGTGGTATTCCATATTTCCAACTCTAATGGGAATCTGGAAAGGTCATATGAACCTAGGAGAAAATTTTCCACCCCAACCAAATCCTCCAATCGTCATTGAGGTAAGACCCGAAAAAAATATGGTCTCCCTCATTCTCCAAGGTTCTCCATCTCCAGTCAGCATAAAATTCTTACCTAATTCGTACAGTCCTCATCCACTCCATGATGGTTTTCACCTTCTCAGTGGTAGCCCATACAAACTCTGAACCCATGTGTGCTGACTCACCTGGGTGTTCCAGTATTAACGTGATCTACATAGCCTCCTGTAAAAGGCCTCGAATGGTTCCATTCCAATGGTGGAGTGATAGTTATTGTAGAACGCAAACTCTTCAAGTGGTTGGTGGTCATCCCAATTGTGACAAAAATTTAGGACACAAGAAAAAAGAATATCCAACATGGTATGTATGGTCCACTCTTTATGACCATCTGTCTAAGGTTGAAAGGCGGTGCTTAGGTGCAGCTGAGTCCCAAATACCTCCTACATTACCTTCCACAACTAGGATGTAAAGAATGCATCACATTCAGAGTCAATCATCAAATGAACCCAATTAAGGCTCATTATCCCTTGTACTAGAGGCATCCTTAGACCTCTACCAATCCATACTACTAGATGGGTAGGAAGTAGGCCAACATGGTGAGTTGGTCAATGATCTACTAGATAGAATCATGGCCCCTTGACGTGTGTGGTAACCCTGCCATGATTTCAATGGAGAGATTGTCCCACTTCCACTTTGGTACCTCATGTGATTCTGTCAAGCTTATGGGGATGTGATGCTCGACCATCACATGATGAGAAGCGAGGCATCATAAAATGCACTCTGCCACTTCTTTCTTCATCCATGGCCACCAATACCAATGTCATAGGTTATGGTACATCTTCACCACACTAGTATGTACCGCCAAAGGTAATGTATGTAAATCCCTCAACACCTCATCTCGTAACGTCATTGGTACTATAGTGGTCCACTAAAAAGGATGGTGTGCTCCCCTCCTATCGAAAATCAATCAGGAGCTTGTCCTGATGATATCTAAGCACGTCTGGCCTCGCAGTCAACATCCACAAGATATACCTCCCCAACATGATAAAGGAGTGGTGGTGTGATAGTCATAGACTAGAGGTAAGCTTCTCCATCAACATCCATGATGGATATCTGCATCATGACTAACTACTCTATCGCCTTACATAGTAGCTGCAAACCAAACAATGTGTTGAGTGCGTCTGCCACCACATTACACTATTCAAGAGTATAGACAATCTCAATGTCATAGTCTTGGAGGAACTCCATCTATTTCCATTGTCTTATGTTCAAGTCCTTCAGTGATATGTTATAAATGAGACTACTGTGGTCAGAGTAGATGTTAAAATTCTCACCAATCAAGTAGTTTTGCAACATTGTCAAGGAAAAGATCACTACTGCTAACTCCAGGTAGAGGGTCACATAGTTATGCTAATGTTTCCTCAACTGCAGTGAGCCTTAGGTGATCACTAGTTTCTTTTTCATAAAGAAAAAACCAAATACGGTCTAGGATGCATTAAAATTTACCGTGTAGTCGACTCCCTCTTCTATAAACATAATGATGGTAGTGTTGTTCAAGATCTTCCTCAGCTGCTAGAAGCTATGTTGTCATTTTTCTACCCATACGAAGGTTTTTCCCTTCTTTGTCAAATATTTCATAGGTGCTACTACTCTAGAGAAATCTAGAACATACCTTTGGTATTATCTGGACAACCCCAATAAACTCAAAAACATTATTCATGGTTCCGGGTGGCTTCCAAGAAATAAATTCCCCTATATTCATTGGATCCACTGTAACATCGTCCTCTAAGATAAAATGTTTGTGAAAGTGGACATCCCGAATCCAAAACTGGATCTTTGAGTGCTTACCATAAAGTTGGTGCTCTCATTGTGTATCTAGGACTATCTGTAGGTGTGTACCATTCCCCTCCTCTGACTCCATGTACACCAAGATGTAATCAATGAATACTACCATGAAACGATCTTGGTGAAGTTGGAAGATCCTGTTCATGAGTCCTGTGAACACCACTGGGGAATTGATCATGCTGAAAGGCATCACCAAATACTAATTGTTTTCATACAGGTATCTAAATATTGTCTTTGGTACATCCTCATCCTATAACCAAAGATAATGATGGCATGATCTGTGGTATATTTTTGATAACCACCTCATTCCCTTCAACTAATGGAAGAGTTCATCAATCCTCGGTAGGGGATACTTTTTCTTCACAGTCACCTAGTTTAGGAACTGGATGTCCAGGAATAGACTCAAGATCTAGTCTAACTTCCATGATAACAAAATTGGGGCTCCCGTAGAGAAACTCTAGGTATTACAAACCCCTTCCTCTACAAGTCCTCCAGTAGTACCCTCTACTCATGTAGCTCCGTGGGATCCATACGATATGCTGGTGTGGATATCGGTGTCATCCTCGAGTCAAAATCGATGCAGAAGTCTACCTCACTATGAAAAGATAGTCCTAGAACATCCTTTGGAATGAAATTCTCATATTCATCTACAACTATAAAAATGATCAAAATCCTTTCATCCACCGCACCAAGGGTGAGTATAGCCAACTGGGGAGTGATAGAATGCACCCTCCTCAGTGAATGTCCAACATGTGATGAAAAGTTTCCCTTCTCATTAGTGAAGTAAAACATGGTCCCATCCTCATGGACACACCGAACATTGTGCCTAAAATAGTCTATCTGAGTGTGGACTGTAGATAACCAGTCCATACCCATGATGACATCGTAAGGCCTAGATGATTCTACTTAGAGATCCCAGGAGAATCTCTCACCTCATAGAGTATTCTCACACTACCAGAACCAGTGTTTAGTAATTGAATCATCTCTCGTATGAGTATCTAATAATGAGGATCGAGCCAACGGATCTACCAGAATCTCAGAGCCCCAAATGGGGTCCATAAAAATGAAAGATTGACTAACAACTATGTCTATAAGAACTGAATATAAGGTGAAGAAGACATAGAATGTTGCTCTAATAATCTAGGGAGTACCATGATCGTAGGACACCATCACCTAATGTTAGCCCCAACTCTGTCCACCCACTCCCAGATCTTATAGTAGGCCTCCTCGTGGTGATGGAGGTAGCACCTAGAACCGTCGTCCACCACCTACCGCTTGGCCTACTCCTCTACCATGATTTCTGCATAGTGGACCACCCCGCTCGAACCTCTTCCTCTTCCTTGGTCGTACCTCAATCGTCTATTGATCATATAAGTGGTAGGTCAGGCACTTACAAGTAATGTGTCCCTACCCGCTGTAGGAGTAACAATCTATAGTCCTCAAATGTCCTCCTCTATCTCACGAGCTTCGCTCCTCCACACCTCCGACCCTACATCGCGGGGTCATCCTCTAGAAGATCCTAACCATTTAAGCCTCTTGGCCATCAACCTATAGCTTGTTGTAGATGAATTGTCTACCTATTATCTGGGGGTGGCTCTCACCGTTAGTACTTTATCAATAAGGAAGCTCTCCACTAGTAGATATCGCTCCATCACTCCACCCTGCATCAGGATACTGAGTGAAATCATCAATGCCCTGATCTCTTATTAATGTCCCGGATAAATGGTATGTGACCTGAAGAATGGGTTTTGTACCATGTTGGTGGAGTAGCGGGAGAGGTCGGTAATCCTCGCCGAGTACTGGGCCACAGTCAGCATGCTCTATTGTAGGTACACTAGCTCCTGAATACGCTCTTAGAAAAGTGTCACTGGTATGAACTCCACCCTAAAGAGGCTCTATAAGTCCAAACAAGAAAAGGTCACCTTCTCATGTATCTATAGCATCACGCTCCACCATGTCCATGATGTGACCTAAAAAAGGCTAGCAGCTTGAACCACCATCTGGATTGTAGTTGTCTCTACTAGGAGAAAACCCTACATAATTGCCTCCATCCAATCCATAGCGACCTAAGGATCTGTCTCACCTAAAAAACATGAAGGCCTCTATTTTTGGAAATCATGAAATTCTCCCAATAATCATGAACTTTCTAGTCATGGGGGTGGTTGAAACATCTTCCCTACGGGTGGTGGTGCTGATGGTACACCACCTAATGGTTCTATCACTGTAAGTGGTCCCTACACTAATTTATCACTGCTCTGTGGTCCCTCATTTTTATTACTCAATGGAATCCTGGATGGATGTATCCAGGGAGGCATCCTATAGGGAAATAGATGTGACATGTTCAATAAGTTATACGCAATGAGATTACTCAAAAGATATCATGAGAAAACATTTCAAAAGAACATGGAACGCATGTTTTTGTGTACTTTGTCAGAAAAAATAATTTTGGGTCCTAGAGGAAGGATTCATCAGCCTCCGTACCAACACTGAACTCCCAAAACTAAAAGATGAACTCAATACACTTAACCCTATTTCCCACATAGAAAATAAGGCACATAGTTATTCTATTAGAACTAAACTCCCTTTGATACCAATTTTTCATGACTCGTCCTCTCGGGCCCACGTCGTGACTACTTGAAGCCAACCTTCCATAAGCAGGGGAAGGTGATGAGCACTGGAAAGGCATACCCCAAAAAGGGATGGAATTTCCTTTAAACCAACACACACAAAGACATGGAATACTAGACAAAGAAAACCACAAAAGAAAGAAAGTAGTACAACCACTACAATGTACCACCAATGAGACAAAAAGGTGTAAACTGAAAGTAAAGGGGTTGCAATACAAGACCAAGAAAAAGGAAAGTATAGAAAAAGATGTAAAACCTTGGGAGGTCATCCTCCAATGAACCTACCTGAATGGTAGGTACAACTCACTCTTGGATGTAACTAAAACACACCACATCTATTGATCCACCTCTGAGAAATTTTTATCCATGGCTCCCCAAAGTCGCAGTCAAAGATGTATGTCATCTGCAGAAGACACAATACGTGTGGGTAATGCCCATCCAGGGGTGAGTATAAAAATAAATTATAGGGACACAAAGACCAACTCAGGTCTCATAGAAATCCACAAGTGAAAATACCATAAAACATGATCTCAATGTAATGCACAATGAAAAAGACACAGTTCACACCAGGTTTAACATAAGTGCAGAAGTAAATATGATTAGTCACAAGGATATATCATATTAGTATCATAAGTGGCTCTACTAATGATATACTAAAAGTCACTCTGATACTGATCCATGAAGGTCATCTCTACCGCTGATCCATGGCGGGTCTCTCTACGACCGATCCACAACGGGTCATGCCTCTACTGATCCACGAAGAGCAGCTCTCTTTCTGATCCACTGAGGGTCGCTCTTATGCTAATCCATGAAGCTTTTTTATTATTCTGATCCATAAAGTGTCTCTCTTACATGGATCTACAATGGGTCTCTATTCATTATTTTCATCACAGCTAGCCACTGAATTCCTGCACCTAGAACACATGATTTCAAGAGGGTATTACCGTCAAGACATCGGCCATACCTCAACCACCACTGAGGCCCACATAGAGTAACCCGAATGACAATATTTTCATTAGGGTCCCTATCTAATAGATGACATGTTGAACGGATGCCCGATCTGTAAGATATGGTCATATTTATAAAAAGGTTCCAGTGGGATTTGAGTCCAATCAAATCCGTTTGTACAGAAATCTCTGCCAAAACTCACAGAGAGTATCTTAGAAGAACAGTCTCATCACAAGGTTCCTATTCCTATAGACGATGTGTTTATTGGACACGCAATCTGAAAGATATCGATGTTTTAATAAACAGGGGTCAGTTGCATTAGGCCCTGGTCCTACTAGTTCACACTGACCCGACCAACCCGACCCGGGGTATCGCAAGGCTCGTCCTTGTCGGTCTGGACGGTCGACTCAGCCCAATGGGACTTATTGGACCTGAAACATATTGTTCATGGTTCTATCCTGTCAGGTTACTCAGTGACCCAAAATTATCCAGCCCATCCCACACTAGCGGGCCGATGACTTTCTTACTCGGGGTCCTGGTACGATTACGCCTAGCTCATTTGTTCATGTGTCTGGCCCGCTGCGCTTCAGGTATGAACTAACTCTGTCCACACGAGTTGGCCTACCTAGCAGGCTAGTTTCCTAGAGCCCGGGCTAGTTTCCTCAAGCCCATGCCACCCTAGCAGCCTAGTCCCTTCTCCCCCAGCCTGCAAAGCATGCCAGTTCTTTCTATCTAGATTTGGAAGAACTGCATATATTTTTACATATCCTAGTTATTAAGTGTCCGGTCAATTACCACCACACATGGTTGACGGAACACGTTCCTCCTGCACACCTTAGTGTCCCGGAATTGGGCCAACTCCTCCACATCACCTGTGAATCAAGTCTACGGGTTAACTAATAAATGAAGAACCAGTGTGGAGTTGTGAGTCTCCAATTCTATGATTATGGTGGATGCAATCTCCATCGCTCGGTGTTCCTCCAGGGCACGTCGTCTTCGTCAACCACCAGCATGGCCAATGGCCCTATTTCCCCACCATATGACATGCAGCCGGCCCCGCTGTATGCCACCAACGTCACTAGCAGGAATGTCGGTGGAACACCAGACACACTCTAGTTGTCCATTCTTCATATCCCTTGGGCCTACAGTCTCTAGGGAACACCCTCTTCACTTTGATGACCTCAGATGCACCTTTTTGCCATCTCTAAAAATCCATTTAAAAAGAATGAACATGCAGAGGGGCTCAAGTCTAGTTTGTGTTAGCCCATGCCCTCTATGTTATATGTTTTAAACCGAGGAGGTTTTGGATGTTATTCCATCAAAAAAAGATTAATACAGAATAGAAATTCTAAATGAAACACCCTCCGGCAAAAATGCATGATTGCTGTATCAATCAGTTCGTGGGTTGATCAGTATTCATTATTTATAAATGAGAAGGGGAAACATTAACAAAAATTAAACCCCCTATCTCATTTGACATTCGGTTCCATAGTGTTCTATTATCGAGGGTTCAAGTGTTCAATTTCATTCATCGCTTCCCAGCTTCATACTTTGAGGTATGTCAAAACCTATGACATTCTGCTGGCGTTCATCGTTCTTTGTTGGATAGAAATGTCACCATTGGTTCTTCATAGATTTTTTCATATTTTAATTCCCAAATCTCAAAAGCATTATCTTATTTAAAAAGGAACATGTCACAATGTTTTTGTTACACTATAACGTTGCATCGTTACTTTGTTTCATTTATGAAACTGCTTAGCTCTTACACTACTTCTAAATGGTCCATTAAGGGACCCCCATTAATGTGCATCTTCATCACCTTGTTTCCACACCGTAACACCATCTTATTCCACTCAAAAATTTAGAAATGAAATAAAATAACATTTTAAAGATATTTTATTATTTTCCCTAAATTCAAAAAAACATCTTTTCTGTCCAACCCTTACAGGTCGATGTTAAGTCCTTTCTATGTGAATCCTAGTGTTCAGAGTTCAATGGTTCCCTCATATTTTTCAACTGAGAATTGGTTAAAATGTTAGAAAAACCCACTTGCACCTTTACTTATGTGAACTCAATAAAAGTTCATAATTCCGTTCCGAGCTCACTGGGACGTGGAATCACATGTCGTCAAAGCAAACAATCTCAAAATAATTCCATATAATTTAAAAAAAAATTACCTAGGAACTCTGGGAAATTACGCATTAATTACCAATACTGAATTCAAAATTATGTGGGCACAATTTTCTAAAATGCTGGAGAATGTAACAGCTCATGTTTTTAAAAGGAAACACTTTGTTCAATAGCGTACAAGATATGCCACTTTGAGCATAATCAAGAAAATAAATATTATTATTTTACATTTTATTCATTGCATAGCCATTAGAATAGTGGGAATGAATAATATTATTTAAATTATAATTATAGGGTTTACCCATGTTTATATAATTATTCATTGGTTAGAAAATTAATTAGAAATGAAAATAAAAACCAACTGAATATAAAGGATATGATTTTAGAAAAAAATTATTTAAGTGGGAATATTTGTGTTTATAAAATAATAAAATGACTCTTATATATTATATTAAGGAAATATAAATTCAATATGATGTTTTAATTAATCTTCTTTGTTTTCTATAAAAGATATATAATGAAAATCAATTTTATGTGTAAAAGGAGTATTTAAGAAAAATGATTTTTTACCACATTGTGATAGAGAATCATTTTTAAATCTAGTTTTTATATCTTTTATAAATTATATGTTGAAAAATAAATGTTAAATATTTGAATCGAGATATAAACATTAACACTGTGTGAATTTTTGGTTTTTTCTAATAAATTTTATATTTTACCGAATTATTAAATATACTACATTATAATTAAAAAATAATTTTTCTTCTAATTTATTTATATATTTAGATAATTATTTTAAATGGTTTTAAATTATAATTACATTATGTTTTTGTTATTTAATCCTATATTTTTCATTGGAATCAATTTCACGTTGAAATTTCATATAAAATCTTATTGATTTTTTAAATGCTTCTTTTACCCATCTTCTCGCCACACTTGTGAGATTAGTGTCAGTCTTAATTTAGCCACTTCCATGCATTGAATTTTGAAAAAACAGCATACATGGTTGTAATTAGTATAATGTTTTTGATCTAATAGGATCAAATTAATTTTTGGTGAATAATATCTTTAGTATTTTATTTACCACTATTGAAGGAAAGTCATGTAATTTCATGTGAAAATAATATTATAATAATGTAAAATTACCCTAAAAATTTTCCTAATTTTATTAGATGTGTAGATTTCGACTGAAATCAACTTTATGTTGAAATCTTAACTTTATAAGCAGGTTGGGTTAGAATATTCGATTTTTTTATGTTTTACATAAAGATAAGTTAAAAATGCCAATCTCATATTTTTAATAAGTAAATTTTTTTAGTATAGGGTTATATAAAATATAAATTACACTATAAATATTAATTTCAATGATAAAATGTTTATACACACAATGGTAATTTATTTATATTCGATATATATTAGATAATATAATTTAATTGTGACACAATTATGATGCTGTAATAGATTTATGAAATGAATAATAAAAAAATGATTATAATAATATTAAAATTAATATAATATGAAATATATGATTCCATACATAAATTTTATGGAAGACATTGACATGTTATAGAATATTTAAAGAATTTTTTTATATGTAATAAATTTTTATGATTTTTTAACAAAAATTCATGTAACCAATATTGTCAAAATTTACAAAATTCATCTTTTAAAATATAAAATATTTATTAAATTTTATAAAATTTATTAAAATACAAGATTTGGTCAAATGGTGGAGAAAGGTGTAAAAATTTCATTAATGACTCATTCATTTGTCTTTTGGAATGTTATGGTAATTTTAACTCTCAATGTATATGTTACTTGATAAAACGGTAATAGTTAAAATGGGCTAAAACAAAACGGTAATGAATAAAAAATATATTAAAACTTGTCTAATTTTAATATTATAATTCTATTTAGACCCATATTCATAATATGTTTAATATAAATACATTTTTATCCATTTGGAATATAAAATGAATTTATATTAATTTAATACTTTTTTTAATTGCATGAGTGACCCTCCCCTCTCCTATAAAAAAGGCACTCTTCTTCTTGAATAATTACGCATAAAAATCTTTTTTTCATCCAATAAATAACCAAAAACCATAATAGATTACGTTTATACATTATATAGGCATTATTTAATTACAACACCCTCATTATATGTGTTAATGTGTTAATAAATGTGTTCTTCTAAAGGAAATGAAATGTTTTTAATTAAGTATATCCATTTTTTTCTTCTTTATCTTCCTCAAAATATTATTCCACCATGCTGAAATAATTACTATAGTATCATCAATATAATAAGGTGTTATTATGTTAATATAATCACCTCAATCCTTCTCCAATTTCATCAATTTTAAAATGACCTTTTTGTGTGTGTGTGTGACAGACTACCGCCTCACAAACAGATATAATTTGTTTTTCCATATTGTCTCTAAATACTAGTTATATTGATAAATTTAATGTTTATATATTATATTAATGAAATATTTATTATTATAGGAGAATATTATATCAACTAATTTCTTAATTTCCATTCACATAAAATTCATTACGTTATTTGTGTGTACATATGAACCATCACCTCCACAAAGCGATGTAATTCATTTTTCATCACTAAATCACTTGGATGATATATATTATTATATTTAAATGATTAATATGATATTAATTATGTTATTATAATTAGTGGAAGGAAAAATAATACTTACCTTATATCCATAACAATCAATGGAAAATTGAAAACATTACTCATGCGTACAAATGTCCGACTATCACCATGATTATAATGATATTCATTTTTCATAGCATAAATTAATGGATGGATTTAAAATTAAAATTTATTTTAAAAAATTATAGTTACATGATGATTATTATTTTTGAGATGATGGACTAATTACCACTCTGACTATTGACATTATATGTGTTTCATTTTGGACCTACGTACCTAATATCATCAAAACATCTAGCATGAACATAAATAATAATGTAATTGTTATAATAGGGATAAAAATGAAATAAAAGTAATAATAATAATTGAAAGATTCCCATTAGAGTATAAATTTACCAATGATTAATATTCTAGAAAATGAATATTGTACATGATGATTCCAACTCAATGTAGGGGACTTTTGAACTAAAAACCTCAATTTAATGTTTTGATGACTTATTCTTATAAATATTACTATTTTATATCTATGTTTTCAAAATTGTTTTTATGAATTTATCTATATGGTCATGAATGTTTTATAAAGGGAACTTATTAATTGACCTCAACTATTTTCATAAAGGGATCCTTGTAAGGAACTTTGTCTCAATCTTATTTCATTGAGTCATAATTTGATGTAACACAACACTTTATTTTATATGGTGTATTATAAAAACCATTTTTTTTAATTTCTTTCAGTTTTTTTTAAAATGAATGTTATTATTTAAATAATTTTACTAAATGACAAAAAAATTAACATATACGGTGAAAATGACATTTCCACATCCATGACCATTTTTTAATATTTGGCTTCTCGTACAAGCCATATTGATTTTAAAAGAAAAATAAATACAATATTCCCTTTATTGGTATATTGTAAATTCATTTTTTTTATGATGGATTTATTATATCAATGTCTTGACATTATATCTTTTGATTTCAATGTGGAAATGATTTTTGTTTATGCTTTTTTTGGTGTTATGATTATGTTAATGTTCATTGGAATTATTTATTTATATAGGTGGTTTAATAATAATCCAAGGGTGGTGATCTTATGATATATCTTCAATGAATCGGGTAATGATAAGATGTTTAAAGATAGGGTTTATCCTAAGAGATTTATGTAATATACTGTGTTGGGCATTCGAAATATAACCATGAAGGTTACTCACTATGTAGCTATGAAATATATAATTGAATTATGATATAGATGATACATGTTACCTTTATTATTTATGATTTCTATTAATGTTTTTAGTAATATTATTATTTAATGAGTTATTTGGATGATATTATATTTTGTGGGTGAAAATTGTGACTTTGGGAAAATTATTTCCTGGTTTTATAAGAATTCATAGACTAACATTTTATTTACTTACTTTATGTCCCATACTGTGCTTTTAATTTTTATCCAAAGTTTTATGTTTTTTAAACATGTCTTGTCATTATTAAGGATAAAGATTACACATTGATTAATATATCAAACATTTTTCTTCAAAAGAAGTAATTGTTTTTATTTTAAAAGGGTATTCTTTGGTGAAAAATGGATAGCTAGTATAAGTGTCCAAATGTAATGTATGGCTCAACTTTGTAAGAATTTTTCCTAATTATATAATAAAATAAACTAAAAAGTTAATATAAATTTACTTTATAGTCCATGAAAACTAGAATATTTTTTGTTTAATGTTAGTTCCTTTTGTAAACTATTAAATTTGATATAAAAACCATTAAAGTTCTTGATAATTTTACTTTTAAAACATGCATTGTCATCCGGTCAATGGGATTAAAATTAAATTAATTTATTCTAATTATGAGATTGAATTTGGAAAAATATATTCAATATCAATATTCATTATAATTTCTAATTTCTAATATGGTCAATTTAGTTTCTTCTACAAAAGTATTTGTGAATGTAATTAAAAATTTATTATAGTGATTAAGAGAATAAATAGCTTTATAATGGACTAAACCTTAAAATTTAGGGATAAAAAGAAATAGAACCTTGCCTGAAATACATTGGATGTTTATATATCTACCATATACTCTTTTAAATTGAAATTGTTTCATTATTTGAGCTACATTTCATAGTAAAAACAAGGGTGGAATTCACCTTTTAAAATTTTACTGGAATGCCACTCCTCCTATACTATAAAAAGTCACTTGCACCTACCACATATTCACCACTATAAATCCATAATTTATCAAAAAATATCTACCCAAATAGCTCCTAAAAATCCCTACCTCATCCTAGAAACCTTCCTCTGGGAATGAATCCAACTATTAAATCCCTTGGGTGCAAACCCAAAGGAGTAACCTGAATAAAAGGTAACATATTTACTCATACCCGATTGTTTTATTTTCATTCTCCATCCACTAAAATGTTTTTATTCCATGATTATTTAATAAAAATGTATCGTAAATATACAAATTATTTTTCATTGTATTGTTTATACATATAATATCATACAATTCTATATAATGGGTATTGACCTTACTATTTATGTGTATGATGAAGTACCACATCACAAAATGATTTTGTTGGATTTTCCTTTACCACCACTCATGGTTGAGAATTATGATAGAAATTTTGTTTATATATCATATAAATTATGGTCTTAAAATAGTTATTAATATTTAATGTTTATATTGCACATACCCTAATTTTTTTATTTTGTGTAAATACGATAACACTGTTTGTGGAAGTGTGTACAATCAGCCCCTCAAAGTGATGTGATTCATTCACACTATACATGGAACTTATGAAGGACAGTTTTATTAAATATATTAGACATAAATGACACATATATGATACTTGAAATAAAATATATATATATATAATTTATATTTCGTTCATTTAATACGATAATGAAATGTTAGTAGTGTTCGTGCAAACACACGACCTACTGTCTCCATGAACGTTGGATTTAATTTCTTATATCCAGAATAAATGGATTATTATAAATAAAAATATAATTAATATATTATAATTAAATCATGTATTAAATTATTAGGATTATAAAATATTTCTATGAGGAGTAGGAAAAACAAGTAACAAGTCAAAACATACATGAGAAACTTTGTAATAAACACAAGAAATAGAGAAAATAATTAATGATTACAAAGAAATGAGTAAAAATATTTGATAAGAAAATAATATACAACATCTTAAATATTAGTGTTTTTCTATAATAAGTTATTAACATGTTTAAACCCATTATAATTTATGTTAATGGATGTTCACCTGAATGAAAATACAAGCTAATGTATTTTCATCTCAGTTTTTTGCATCTCTGAGATAAATGTTATTTCTCCACTTATATCATTTATGTGGTGTGTATACTACCTAGTAGGATATATATTATATCATTGATTGTTTTATCTCATTTTATCTATGAATTTTAATTTTAATTATTTTTCCTAAGGGTATGAGAGTTAAAATTTACCAACTGGAAAAGAATTTCATGTCCCCATTCCATTTCATTGGGTAATAGTACGTCCTCATTTTCATAAATATTATAAGAATATGTGTTTGATAAATTTTTACTATTTCATATTCTATTTCCAATTTCATTAATTGAATATAAATTTGAAACACATTATCTATTCATTTATTGATTCTTAGATCAATTTAATGGTATTTTTTAGGGTTTAATTCAGAATCACATTTTGTTCATGATTATTTAAAACTGAATTTACATTAGAAAAAATTATTTTAAAATTTTATAATAAAAAATTTAATTATATTTTGTTAGGTTTATTCATGATATTTTCCATGTTATTTCACCTTTTTATAACTCATTGGTACTCAAAATGTTTCAGAATTTCTTTTATGAAAACATGAATCCATTTCTCTCTTTAGTTAGAGAACCTATTTTCTTTTGAAAACCATATTTTATAAAAAGGATTTTTTTAACCACTTATAATTTATTTTGGAATTTTTTTTTACCCTTTTTTACTTTTACAAATGTTTCAATTGAATCTTCTTGTCTCTTTTTTAAGGAGTTATTATATACCTTTTATCATGAGAATTGAATATTTTTACTACCTTGTATGACATGTAAAAAATTTACCCTCTATCATCTAATTAAATATTTCACTACTTGTTTCAAAGCATAAATTTTAATGAAAAAGTTTTTAAAATTTATTTTCAGAGAAAGGGATTTTCAAAAAAATTCAAAACAGAAGGATATTTTGCTCAAGAATTATTTTAAATCTATTCTTCTATTTAATCAATGAAAAAACCCTAATCTAACTCCAATGGATTTTTGTCATATTTATTCTATCCTTATTCTTACTCTAGATTTTTTTAGAATGATTTTTCCAAGGATAGTTTTTAAATTCAATTTTTTTATTCCATTTTAGTCCCCTTAAAATATACAATTTCTAGTGATAATTGAACATTATGCATTCCCTAAATATATAAATATTATATCTAGGATATTATTATAGTCAAAGATATATTAAATTTGTACATATGATGTGTAAATGATAGTTATTTGATTAACTGGGAAAATTTTCTAAATTAGTATCTTATATTCCATAGAGATATTTGATAAGGCACATTGATAAATTGATTATTCAATATATATGGAATTATTGATATAGTTAAAATATTAGTGGGTCCGGATTGTAGATATCACCTCAATGCATCGACAGTCGCATGAGATGAGGCGGTTTTCTAGCCTCTGATGGGCGGTTTCTGGATATATTAATCCTTCTTGTGATAGGTCTTGATGGTAAGGGTATCATATACCTAAGAAACATGGAATCCAATAATTAATAATTTATTTAATTTTGATTTAGTTATTATTCATCCATAATATTTTTCATCGAAATATCGATGGATACATTTCATTCTTAGATAATTTATTAAATGGAATGTGTTTCTGTTATTTTTCATTCCATATAGATTATGCCTTATCATGTTATTTCAAAAGAATGTGTCTTCCATTATTACCTTACCACATTGTTTATATATTTATTTTATTTATGATATGGAATGTGTGTTCACTAACTTTCCATTCCATAATGACGATTTTAATTGATTCATTATTAATTATGTTATGATTAAAAATTACTTTTAAATTGACCTCACCCTTATTTTATTTCCATTTTCAAAGAAATCTAGAATTATTAATAGAATTATATGCAAGTAATTTCTATATGGAATACAATTATTATTCCCAAAATGAAAAATGTATCTCATAATTAGTATATTCATTTAAAATACAGAACTCATTTATGTATCTCAATTTTAAATACTACAATAGTATTTCATCCATTGGAATTTTATTCCTTAAAATAATTACAATGTTATGGTAGATGACACATTCTATGGGATTTATAGGGTAGGGTTTCTATAGTTGGTATTAGAGAAAATTTAATAGGATTATATGGAGATATATTTAGAAAAAATATATGGGAGAACATAACCCTATGATAGAATTTGAGGATAAGATTATAAGAAAATCCTTGAATGTTGGTAAGTTAGAGATTATATAGGTATTCCTAGTAAAACAACCCTATTTGGATACTATAGGTGGATGTTGTTCTGGAAAATATGTACTGGGGGGTTACAAATCTACCAAGGTGCATCGGGACAATCTTAGAATAACCTAATGAATGAAAAGGGGCCTTACTGTTCTCATAGTTTGAAACTCTCGAGGGATATGATTAGGATAATTAATATTTTATTTACAAACCATTCTGAAGGATTTGAATTGTTAATGAAAATGGGTGACCAAGGGTAAAACTAATGTGTCTTATATTTAAAATAAGGTTTCATGATTTAGATATCCTATAAATGATCACATTATTTTCTCACTATGTTTATTATTAATCACACTATGCATTCTTGTTTTAGTCAATGGATGAAACCTGAAAGAGACAAGTTAATAATGGACAATAAGAGCAATTTAGAGACAATGAGAAACCAAACTAAATATTGACAGGAGTGGAATATATCTTGTTTATGCAAAATTAGTTTTACCAAAATATGATTAATAACATATACCTTATACAACATTAGAACTCCATGACAAAGGGAAGGATGGAGTTTTATAAGATCTCAGGTGGTGGACACTATGGAGAGAAGAAGGTTGGATTTCCATCATGCACAAAATATGGAAGGAGTCACCCAATAATTCATCTCAATGGAATATAGAAATGGTTTATGTGGGGGAAATAACATAAATAAAATAATTTCTATGAAAAAAATGAAGAGTATAATGAAATGAAATAAATATAATCCAAAGGATCACTTTATGGTTCGTTTCCTTAAATGTGGGGAACCAGGGAAATACCCGAGTCAATCCCTTCTTCTAAAGGACAAAACCTATACCAAGGATCATTTTAGAAATAAATATATGATGTATTAATGTATTGAGATTGTTTTGAAAAACATAGTTAAAAGGTTATTTAATGAAAAAATTTCAAGGTTGTCCACCATATTTATTAATATAGTTTTTGAAAAGGAAAACATTTATGTCAGGTGATAACCCATAAAATCAGGCATGTCTATAAGACCTGGACCCATGACTGAAGGATAAAAGGACTAAATGTAAACCCATAAACTACATAATGACCTTGTTAATTTGACATTGTTTCTAGTTGAAAAATTTAATTAAAAGATGTAAACGATGAACTAGTATTACTTTTTTTAGGTTTAGATATAAATGTATAGACTAATTTTGTTTTCATATCTTGTTTGATAGAAATTTGACGACATTTCCATCTTTTATGGTCCTTACAATCTAATAAAAGTTTATTTTATTTCATCCAGAATTGATATTAATCTTCGGATATCCATTTCATGATGTAATCGTTGAAATTAAAATTCATCAAAACACAACATATTATGATAATTGTATTTATATAAATTTGTAACGTGATTATATTTCCTTATATTTATAGACAGTAAAAGAATTTCAAAAAATTAGGAACATGATCAAAAACAAAAATAATTTTTTTCAAAATACCTTAATCTTCGTTGAACCGATTGTCTTATAAATCATCACAAATTTTATAAATTTATGCCCTCAATATTTCATTGATCATATAATTGTTTTTGAATGATTGCCTCAATAAATATCTAAAAACATTTACACTTTTCTTCTATGTACATATCTCTACATGCCACTAATGTTCATTGACAGAGATACCCAAATATATGTTAATCCTTGTGTACTTTGTACTTACCATTAATTCCTTTCTAGATGATGTTTTATTGAAACATTATCTATATGTGTGGATTTAAACACACTAAAAATTAAGAAATATTTTACTAGGATAATTTTTAAATTTCTAGGACACAATTTATTTAAGGTGGATTGAATGTAATGCAAAAAATTCTAAAATAATTAAATTGTATTTGATAACATTTTTGAAACGCAACACTAAGAACCCAGGGGAACATAATATCATAATAATTTAGAATATAATTAATCTTTTAAATAAATTTATTTTGATTCAATTCACAAAAAACATAGTTATCTTCAATCACACACATCGCCAAATTTCTTCAATTGAATACATTAAACGCAAGGCCTAGTTTTATCGAACAAAAATATACTAATTAAACACTATTATTTTTTATTATAAGATATAATCTAGACCTTAAATTATAGGTAATGAATATTATTAACTAAATTATGAAAATATATGGTTTATAAAAATATAAGATGTATTCATAAGTTACCAATTAATTAGATATAAATATAACAACCCATGGAAAATAAATGAAATGTTTTATGCCCAAAAAGTAATTTTATCATAATAAATTAAATTAATTACAATTTTTGGCTGATATTAATGACATATATATGTTATAAATTATGTAAAATATTTTTTAAATTCATCAATAATATTTGATAGTAATTATATAAGAGAAAATCTAATATTCTGCATAAAAATATATTTTTTTAAAGGCACTTTTATCATCCTTTAATGGTGAACCTATTTTAACTACAATTATTTGAACTATTATAAATTTCTTATTTAAAAATAAACTTCATTTATGAAATATAAACATTAAAATTATGTTAGGGTGATTTTTTTGGTATTTATCTATGAGGTTTCATTTTTTGATGAATATTGAAAAATATGAACATTTTTTTTCAAAACTTCTTCTTCATCTAATTTATTTATAACGTTAAATAATATTTTGGATTAGTTTTGAAGATTAGTTATATCAATAATAATTCAATTAAAATAGTTTATCTAATTGGAATAAATATAAAAATAAAACAGTATATAAAAACATTTTAAACTTTTGGGCATTTTTACTATAAAAAGATATTGTGTCGTCCCGTCTACGAGATTAAATTTAAAATATTTTATAAGAAAATTATTATGGGAATTTATAAAAAAGGAATAAATATTTTCAATAATAACTATATATTATTTATAAAAATTTTAATTTAGTTTTTTTAAAAAATAATAGTGACTGTAATTGAAAATTAATTATAGTGATTAACAGAAAATTACCCTAACGATGGACAAAACATTAAACACAATGTATAAAAAATCCTAGAAAATTATCCCAAAGACATTGTATGTTAATATTTTTTACATATAATCCATTTTATTGAATTATTTTAATTATTTTATCAATGGTTAATAGAAAAAATTTGGGTGTAATTCGCTTTGTAAAATTTTATAAAAATCCCACTCCACCTCCACTATAAAATTAATTCACCCTCTAACTCATTCACACCTCTTAGGAATTATTGGATTGAGAAATAGATTCCCAAATAGATCTCTAAAATATATAAACTCTTTCTATAGTCCTTCATTATTTTAATAATCCATCAATGCAATCCCTTTGGTTAAAAAAATGTTGTTACCCAAATAAGTGGTAATATCCTTCATCAAGCCCTTTTGTTTTATTTTAATTATCCACCTTTAAAAATATTATTATTACATGATTATATTATAGAAATAGTATAATAAATATAATTATATGATTTTATTATTATTGTTTACATACAATTACACAAACCTCAATATAATAGATATCAAAATTACCATTCATGTGTTCGGTGAACTATCACCACACAAAATGTGACCTCTGTTTTTTTCCTTTACCTACTCTCATAGTTTGGAATTATGACATATTTTATTTATATCATATGTAAGATATTTAAAATTTCTATAAACATCTATAATATTCAGATAACAGAAAACAGTATGCCTTCAATTTAGTGTAATTACGATAACATTATTTGTGGAAGTACAGACTACCACCACCTCAAAGCGATGTGATTCATTCACACTACACGTGGAACATATAAAGGATTTTTTAATTAAATATATGAAACATATATGACATATATTTTATATTGGAAATTTAATATTCATATATATCATTTACTTATCATTCTTTTAATATGATAATGAAATTAAGTTAGTTTTCATGTACAGATATGGGCTACCGTCTCCGTGACCAGTGCAGTTAATATATTGTCTCCAAACATAATGGATATTTAATATATATATATATAATGAATTTATATTATAATTAAATAATGTTATTCATTATGAATATGATGAAATCATGATCTAAATAATAAAAAAAGTAACAAGTGAAAACAAACAAGAGAATCAAGAAAATTAACACAAGATATAGTGAAAATAATGAATGATTGCTAGAATAAGAGTAATAATATATTATAATAAAATAAGATATCATATAATAAATATTAAAATTGTTATGAAATAAGTTATTATTATGTTTAAAACCATTATATATAAGGTTAAAATATGTTCATTAAAAGGAAATTCAAGGTAATGTATTTTTATCTCACTTTTTATATCTATGAGAGTAATGTAATTTTCACTACTTATTTATTTTATAAAGTGTGTATACTTAACTTTTTGATATATTATATTGTTAATTGTTTTATATTCATGTTATTTTGATTTTTAATTTAAATTATTACTTCTAGGTGGATATGAGTTAAAAGTTTAAGAGTGCAAAAGATTTTCATGACCCAATTCTTTTTCACTGAGTTATATTACTTTATCGTTGTCATTAGTATTCTAATAATATGTGTGTAATATGATTTCACTATTTATATTCGTATTTAAAATTTAATTATGAGGATTTAAATTTTACAAACAGAATAATTTTTTGATTGATTCTCACATCAATGTTAAGGTATTTTTATGGTTTTACTTCACATTCTCAATTTTTTTGAGGTTTTCTACACTTGAATTTAAATTAGTGAAAATTATTTGATCAATGTCTAATAAAACCTTAAAATTTATTCTCATGTGGTTACTAATTAAAATATTCCACGTAATCGTACTATTTTCCCAATCATTTGTATTAAAAATGTTTTATAATGTGTTTTAATAAAACACAACTTCATTTCACTATTCAGTGAGAGAACATATTTTCAACTAAACAATTTTTTTTAAAAAAAGGTTATAATTTTTTTATCATTACCAAAATTATAAATTAATTAAATTTTTATCCTTTTTTATTCATTTTTTTAAAAGTAATGTTCTTGTCTATTTATATAGAATGAATTTTTAATCCTTTTACTGTGTAAAATGAATTTTATTTTTTACCTTGTACTAATAGAAAAATTTACCCACAATCATATCATTAAAGCTTCCATTTCAATAATATATGGTTAGTTTTAGAATAAACTATTTTCAAATTTTTTTTAGAAGAAAATGATTTTCTTATTTTTTTCAAAACTAAAATATATTTTCCTCTACAATGATTTTAAAGTTCTTATTATATTTTATTAATTAAAACTACCCTTATTATTACACTAATGGTTATATGTCATATTGATACAATACTCATTCTTCCAATGGATTGTTTTTTATTGATTTCGAAAATGATAGTATTGTTATTCACTTCAATTATTCCTTTGTTAGTCCCCTTGAAATATCCAATTTCGAGTGATCATTGAACATTAAGCATACCATAAATATATATATTATTTATCATGGATATGATTTTTTATGAAACTATAAGCCATTTTAGAAACAATGTTTACTTGTATATTATTTAGTTGACTGGGAAAATATTGATAAATTATTATATTCTACTCCATATGGGTATTTCATATGGAATATTATTAAATATATTTTTAGATATATGTGGAATTATTTGTAAATGTACGACATTGGTGGGGCTCAATTATACTTAGCCCATCAATGGATCACTAGTCCCATGGGACAAATCTGTTGGATATCCTTTGATGTGTTTTTACCTGATATGCTAAACCATATTTTAGAATGTCATGATGGTAAAGTTAACTTGTAACTAGGAAACACAACATCAAATAATTAATCATTTACTTCATTTACATTAATTTATTATTCAACCATGATATTTTTCATTATCATTTATTTGGATACATTTCATTCTGAGGTCATTTATTAAATGGCATGTGTTTCAGTAATTTTTCATTCCATATTGATTATTCCTTATCCAGTTTCTTGAATGGAATGTTTTTTAGTTGTTACCTTTATATATGGTATATAAATATTTTTTATTGATATATGTAATGTGTTTTTAGTTATATACCATTCAATAATGATTATTCTCATTTCATCATTTTTTATTCAATTGTGATTTCCCCTTCTAAGAAAATCAACTCACCATTATTTTATTTTCTTTCCCTAGGAATCTAGGAAGTATACTATGAATAATAATCAAGTATATGATAGAGAGAATAATGTTTTTATCCCCAATAGAAATAAATTGTGTTGTAATTGTTTTATTCATTCATAATAAAAGACTCATGTATGTATCAAGATCAACAAGACTACTAATCTCTTTATCCCTTTGGGATTGGATACCTTATATTCATTCCAATGTAATGGTTGTATACACTATATCAAGGATTTCTGGTGTTCGGTCTATATATAATTTAGCACCACTAAGGATTATTATCCAAAACATTAAATCCATTATGTGAAAAAAATACAAATATTCTCATGAATTAAAAAATATAAATTTTCATCTTAATACATTCATATATATAGATTTAAATCATATAAATATTATCATATATAACACTTGGATAAATATAGGTTAATAACACCTTTAAAACTTCATCATATAAATTATCATAACCCTATTTATTTGGGAGCCTAATGAGAATATCACATATGTGAATCTATCACAATAATCAAATTAGATATAATCTCATAATCATTAGGATAAAAAAGAATATTATTTCATTATAAAGATTAATTAACGGGTTTTTAATGGATCTGGTCACTCAAACTAAATCATCAAGGTCATTAATAATGTTTCATTTTAAAATAATCGTATTTTTAGAATAAGAGCCATTTTGTTAGTCTCAAAATTCTCATTTTAATCCAATTAATATAAAATATAACTATCATATACTATATAATATAAATACCTCTTGTAATACATTTATATATTCATGTTTGTAGTGATTTAGTTATGGAATCCCTATTCCTTTCATTAAATTACTACAATAAAAAAATAATGTGAAACTCATTAAAAAACCATACTTTATTTTATTAATCAAAAAATATAAAACAAATATATATAAATACTTTTAAATTAATAACATGTATAAGTTACATGAAACCAGTTAATATGATGTATTACTATAACATGAAATCAAAAAACCAATAGAAGTAAGCATGGTACAAAAGGAAACAAACAACATCATTTTTTAAAGGGGTATATTGTTTCTATAAAGTGAAATGTTTGACCAAATGACCCATTACCCATGGGTCAATAATTAAGAGAGTCCACAATTACATCATTATTATAAAACATAATATTCAAACAGTATAATAAAACACAAAATTCAAGCTCATAACTCTATAAATAACCAAATTTAATGTTTTTGAAAATTAAATAAAATTTTGTTCATATGTTTCATGTAATGTATGTTATGATAATTTATAAGGATATTTTTTCAAATAAATAATATTAAAATTAGGTAAATAATTTATATAAATAAACAATTTAATAATAATTTTATAAATATTTAATTTAATTTATTTAAAATGATATATTGAAATAGTAGATAGTAATGGTAATCAAATCCTCATTTTATATGGGTTAAATTCAAATTCATTTAAAATAACTCCCTTACGAATGTTATACTAAAGGTTTTTGAGAATTGTTTCATTTATTTTCTAATAAATTCTTCCCCCACATAGTATAGATTCACTATGTAAAATTTTTTAGGCAGTTCAATTTTTAATGGACTGATGACATAATGTATATTCAAATTTATTCTCAGTACTATTCTATCTATAAGAACAATGTTGAATTAATTTTTTTCTCTACAAAATGATCATTATTGTGGAATTGACGATGAAATAATTATAAACTTAACAAATAATGACATTCTTACCTGGACTGTAGTTATAAAAATACTACGAATCATGTTTTCAATTTTTATTTCAAATATAGGTATACTTCACGTATAATGGACTTGATACGACTACAAGGTTTTATATGAATTATTTTTTCCCAAAATTAGTAAAAGAACACATGGATCCAATTATTTTATTTAATATGAGTGGAATAAACTAGATGAAAAAAGAAAAAAAAAGAAAATATCATTATGCGTTCTTTCGATCATCACTGGTATAGATTTTGATTTATTTCCCTACATGTTAACCAATGGTTTCCTATCTCTAAATGAATCTACCATCCAATATTATTATCAAACCCCTAAATTAATCCATTTATCCACAAAAATGTTTTATTACTTTCTTCTCTAAGGAAAATGGATTGATGATAAATAGGGATAATTTAGTCGAATAGATAATAAATTTCACTCCCATAGTAGAGGATTATGAATTTCAATTTAATGGGACTCTATTGTTGATTGAAATAGATTTTTTTAAATACTTCATAAATTATGAAATGGATAAACAATTTTCATTTAAAATTGGTGACTAATTTTGTTAGTAATATATTTTTAAGATTAAAATTTTATCTACACATCATCACAATGTGTGTGAATATGGAAAATCAACATTGCAATCAACTAGGGAATATATAGTAAATTAAATTATATATCAACCTATAAGTGTATCACGATGTAGTATATAATAACTTGAGTAGAAAATGATAATGATTAGGTTAATTTGACCATTTAATTCTCTATAAGGTTTTGAAAAATATTAAACAACTCCTACAACCCTCTATTGCTCTCTATGTTCGTTATTTATAGTAGTAGTTGTCAAAAAATATTTCACACCTACACCAACCCACACCGATGTAGATGGTCATATCCCCAAGAATTTTTACTTTTATTCCTTTCATGTTATCTGTTTAGTGATCAAAAAAATATAAATAATTAAATCCATTATTTACCAATCAAAAAAATCATCTTTTGGTTGATGTAATGTAGCTGTTAATTAGTTTTAGTGACTAGTTTTGATAGATTTTAACACTTTGTTTGGGCAGTGAATGGATAATATATGTATACTCTAAGAAAATAAAAACTAAAACATGAATTTAATAAATTGAAACAAATAATGACTTAATAATTACAATTACAGAAACATAAATAAAATATATTATTTTTAATTTCTATTGATGAATGATATGAAAATAAAAGAAGAACTTTTTTATTATAATATTAGAATACATTAAATTCATTTTTTAATGGTGTCATTAAATCACATAAAAATATTAATGAAATAGTCATAAAATTGATTTTTTGTTGTAAATATTAATTGATAGGAATATTAATCTAGTAAATGCTCATGTAATTTAGAAGAAGATAATTAATGAGGCAAATTTTTAAAAGTATAATGAAATATAATTTTAATAGGGTTAAATTTTATCTCAAAAATAATATGATCCATATATAAATGAATATTAATAATTAAAAATATTTTTTATAATATATTATAAAGATTAGCATGTAGCAGGTCACTACTTTTTGAACAAGTGGTGTGCTCACACAATGCTAAATAATGATATATTTTAACACATTTAATGTAATAACATCAAATGCATTGATAAAAGGAAAATATTATATCACATTTAATTTTTTATTAAAAAAATTATTTAGTCATTGTTATTTTAGAATTGAACACTCAATAACCATTTTAAAAAAAAAAAGACTCTAAAGTTTGGAAAGAAATTATTTTATTTAATACAATATATTATTCATAAGAAATAAATTATAATAATAATCATTATCAGTAAAAAATAAATATATTTTAATATAATAAAAATGTTTCATAACAATGAAATATTAAAATAAATTTTTTAATATTTTATAATGTCACAACCATAAATAATAATTTTTTTGTGTTTCCAGTAAAAAAATGCCAATGTATACTAATCAATGAAATAATATAATAAAGGTTATAATACATGAAGGAGGAATTATTTTTTAATAATAAACAATTCATTTTGTTTTTCTATAAAACTGCCCATTAAATTTATAAGAAACCAAATAGAAATAGTATTAAACAATTTTTTATATATTAATAAATCTTAATAAAATTAAATATAACTATAATTAGGGTTGTAAAGAATCAATTTGAACAAGTTATGAACATCAATTTTAATTAACTAATATCAAACCATCAACCTTAACATTAAAACCATAATTGATTGATGATCAATGCATAACTAAATTAAACTAAACCTATTAGTTTATTTTGGTCAACATATTTTTAATTTACTAATAAAATAAATAATTTCTAAAAAACTGATGATATGTCATTAAGTGAAAAAAATATAACTCAATATTCTTTGTATTTAAATATATACAAATTTGTTCTAAATAAAGTTTACTATAACAATGAAATCATTAATAAAAAAATAAACAAAAATCACAAATGAAAAAATGATGATGAATAAGTAGAGATATTGATATTATATAAAAAATAAAACCCCTAAAAACGATAAACCATTAATAATTAACATTTATAAGATGTAACAAAAAATTAAATACACATTTTAATGTAATTAAAAATAATAAAAACTTGTGTTTCTATATTATAATATAACATGAAAACTTGTTTTCATATAAATGAATATTTAATCCAACACATTTCATTACAATTAAAAATTAATAAGGATTGATTTTTTGGTCAAAACTAATCAATGTAAAATGAAAACCATGAATGATTTTAATAATTATTTACAAAATTTATTTTATTATTCAATTTTATATACCAATAAATTGTAATGTTTAATACTATCAAAATAGAATTTAAAAAATATAATTATTTAATATTAACTATCCCATTTTAAGTTATTTATAAATTTAACTATAATTTTTTTGATTTATTTTAGTTTGATTTGGTCAGTTTGGTGAGACCAACATAATGAGACTTAAAGTTAAATAATTATATAAAAATTTACTGAAATTTAACATATTAAAAATATTTAATATTTATTTTACATTATATAAAATAATATAATATGAACAACCCTAAAAAATGTAATTATATTTTTTATCTCAATATTTCAGGTTTGAAATGGCCTTGATCATTTTTTTCCAAGAATTGATTTCCATATATTCTAGACACATTCTTTAATATTAATGGATTTTCATCTATTATTGGGGATTTAAATAGATGATTGTAAAATGATTTACTATAAGTTTGATTCTATTTCATAAAATTCTATATTCTAAAAGAAATCATGTACACGTCCTTCATATATAATAAATCCAAGAAAAGTGTAATGTATATTTTTTTAAAAAATCTATTAGGTGATCATATATTTTATAAACCATAAAATAATGTAACAATTTTACATAAAGTTATAAAAAACATTGAAATTATCAAAAAAAACATTTACCAAAAATAATTAATCAAAATAAACATGGAGATGAACCTAGAGACAAATCTTTCCATAATTGGACACACCAGCCCCACATTGTCAAATCCTTCTCTACTACATAGATACCTGAATATCCCAAAAACATCTGAGTTACTATATCCATATATATTCTTATACCCAAAATGATATATGAGAAATTATATTTGTGTCAAGTTGAACCAATAAGGTGTGAGTATAATGATCTAAAAAACTCAAATATGACTACTCAACACTCATAAATGTTTTTAATCAATTCAATTTATGTTTTTTGTGTTTACGAAATTTATATTAATAATTTATACCTTTAAAATAAATAGACATGTATGATGGTCAAGATTAAGACAAAAATAAAGGAAGACTAATTTTTTTCTCAATTTCCACTAGGAGAAGTTATACTATCATAATAATAGACTCATCCTACACCACTAAAAGGAGTGAAACAAATAGTTATGAGAATAACATCCCAATGACTAGGAGGATACATACCATCTTTAGTAAAATTCTTAAAATATAATCAGGTCATGCTATGAATCCTTATCAAATCACAATGGATTGAAAACAACAAAAAACATTAATAAAAGAAAAAAATAACTCTATCAGTATCATGAATTAAAGGGATTGTGGACCTGCTATTTTCATAACATCAAATAATTTAACATTCCTACAAACAATTTTAATGACTTGTGATGTTGTGTGTTTTTTGAACTAATATATT
Source organism: Viscum album (assembly GCA_963277665.1). Lineage (NCBI taxonomy): Eukaryota > Viridiplantae > Streptophyta > Magnoliopsida > Santalales > Viscaceae > Viscum > Viscum album. The sequence goes on along the minus strand of OY728147.1, from coordinate 2,015,863,589 downwards.
TTATATTATAATGTAATGAAAGAGAGGGAAAATTTTATTTTTTATTTATAAATAAATCAAGGAAAATAGAAATAAAATATATCTTAATATCTTAAAAAATTATTATTAAAATATAGATAAATACTAAAAAATAATAATTGGAAAATTCCACTCATCATGGGGGCCATGGTCTTAAAGGATTGTAGTTGAATATCCAAAAAATCCCAATTTTGAGGCCTTCAAAGTTTTTTTTCCAGGAATTTAATATCTATATAATCATCTAATGTGGGTATTTCCATGGAAATTTTACTCCTTTTAAACTACCATAACATTAATATATGCTACTATATTTTTTATTATCTACCCCAATTCCCACATAATGTGTGTGTGGTTTCATATTTTATTAATGTTTTTTAACAACCGAATAGGTATTATTAGGTTTTGGATGATTGGTTGAAATGTAGAGGTAATGAATTTTTTCTCCTCAATATTTTTAAGTATTATGAGCCAATATGTGTAGGAATGAGATGTTCAATTATATTTCTACAATTCCATTCTCTCTATTTATCCCTTGTTTATCCTCTAACTTATAAGTGGTTCCTCTAAGAATTTTACATAATATTTCCTATGATCCGGGGAAAATATGTTATAAATGATGTGGATAAAATTAAAGGTTGGTATAGGAGATAAAAAAATGATTTAAAAAGATTTTTTTGATTCATTACCACGGTATGGTAATTTGTGAAATATTTTAGCAGTTTCATCAATTATTTGTTGAAAAACATGTTGATTTAAAAATAAATTTTTTTGGTAAGTTCCATCAAAGAGAAACTAGATATCATCTTAGTTTCATTAACTCTACTACCTATAATTATAAGACATGTTATAAAACATGGTGACTTTATCACTATCGTGATTATTTCAGATTGAATTATAGAATTAAATATATATATGTTTAATAATTAATTTATTTTGAATTTTTATAAATTAGAATCTAATTGGTGAGCATTTTTATTAATGATAGATTAATAGATTCTATAAATAAGGAAAAAATATTAATGTTGTAAGAAATCTATAATTTTACCTCTTTTATATGTGATTTCCCATATAGTATTGAATAAAAGTGGAGATAAGTGGTTGTACAAAACTAATGTGAGTGTAGGTAGGATATGTAGATTTTTAAAAATTATTCATGGCTTGTGAATGTCATTAATTGTTTTACAAACTATATCTTTAATAAATGATATAGTATATAGTGATAATTACCCACCCCCTCAAATTAAATAGCGAGTTTTAGAGAATTAGATGATAGTTACCTTAGTATATCAACATGCCCGTAAGGTGAAATTCATAAATAAAATATATAATTTTGTGCATTTGAGTGAGATATTTTGAGGTGTGTGGGTTGATATATGTATCCATGTAACAAAAAAATAAATAATTTCAATTTATCTATAAGATTTGATCACGAAATAAATAAATATAAGGATTATATAATCAAAAGAGAATCTTTGGTGGTTTTGGTATATTCTTTGTTTCTTCATATTTAAATTGTCTTAATTTTTTAGTTAATCAATTTAATAATCACTACATAATTGTAATTTCTCTCTATATTCACCCATACACATGAATGGAAAATCATTATTACATATCAATATTCTTATGATTACTATAGTTAGATTATCATATTCAGTGTGGTGTAGGATAAATGTGTTCCATAGTGTCTTTTGACACTCTTTTCCTTCAAATAACCAAGTACTTATATCAAGTCTATTAGATTATATTTCATCTCAGGTTTCTTCCCCTAATAATATATATTCGTATACAAGTTTCACCTACTAAAAATTCAATAGATAAAAAATAATATAATACATAGAATCAAATTAATTAAACATTTTGATAGAAATCCACAAGTACACCTATAATAAAACCTATAAATTGATTAGTCAGTCATGTTCATTCAACAAACTCTAATAAGAATGAGTAATAATAATATTTTATAAATAATTATCATGATGTAGTTTCTCTTATTTCATATTCTATAGGTTCATCTATATACTCTCTAATAGCTGAAATATTTTTCTTATATATCATAGAATCCTACTGTAATTTATAATTTTTTAAATGATCAATCCACGTGTATTTTCATGTAATTTTTTCTCCCAATTTGGATAAAGACATGCATTATTTTAATTTATTCTCCATTATCATACCCTAATAGTTGTTATTTTATCTTTATTATTTGAACTATCATCTCTATAGTCATTATAAATTCTATTATTTGGTTAAATAGTTTTGTATTGGGATTCCATTAGCCCTGAAATGTTGTGAATGTTCTCAAATTGTAAAGATCAATAATCAATAACCCCCAAAACTCGAGTTAATTAACATCCTTATGATTTTATAATTTAAATGGTATTTTATTTATTTTTATAGTTGAATGGAAACTTTTTATGAAATCCTATTATACAATTTAGTAATTTGTTAAAATTCTGAAATTTTAACCATCAGAATATGTTTGATACATTATATATTAAGTAATCAACCAAAATTATATTTTCATAAAATTAAAGTCCCATTATTTTTGATCTTGTATATATTGTAGTGTTTTCGTATCTGACATCATATCGTTCTATTTCATTATAGAAATAATGTATTCTCAATATATAATACAGGTTATCATGCCTCAAGTATTCCCTCAAATGTGAGGGAGGTAACATAATAATGGAATTGTAGTCTCAATGATCCAACCCTTAAATTTATAATAAGTAGATCATTTCAACATGAAGGGATTTATCCTGATTTTCTATTATCAATTTCTCAAATACACTTTGTGGAGTCTCACACATAATCAACATTGGATTTTACATGGTAGTGTAAGTGGAAATGACACCTTTGGTGTTACCACCATACTATTATTATTCTAGAATATTCTAGGTAAGTTAATATTTAATCTAATAATGGGTTAATTTACCGTTATATTTATTTAAATGAGATTTTAGTTGAGAGAAAACACACTAAAATGATTTTATGTGTGGCTTCATTAAATTTTAGATACTCTCAAGGATGTTTTAGACACCATTTTGGTTCCCTACTTCCCCCAACATTTCCCAAAAATGTAGTGTTGCATCCAAAATATTAATTTAATTTATCATTTCTCATTTTATATTCATAATTTAGCAATAAAATCCATTGAATCTAGAAACCTTAAAAAATCCATGAATCATCCATATATATGTAAATATTCAAAATGTAAGTTAAATGATTGAAAATCCCTTGAAAATTTTAAATATTAATATATTATCCACAAATCATAAAATATTTAAATAATACCATAAAATTATAAAAATACTATAAGACTATATAAAATTTTATTGAAAAGTTATCTGATATCAAATATTGATTTATATAACTTCCATGTCCCCATATATGAATGAACTCACACAGCAAGATGATGATACAGTAACCGGATCCATGACTTTAGGTTTTCTTCCAGCACCACCTTTATTTCTCCTGTCTTAGGTCAGCTCTAGTCCTCTCTTTAGTTTTTTCGATCGATGAGATTTTTGTATGTGGTCTCATCCAGTGGTGGTGATATGGGATCATTCTTCTTGAAAAAACTCATCGTTCTCTGGCCTCTTCTTTATGTAACCTTTGATTTGGGTAGGGCTACATGGCAGTGTGATGTTTGTTTAGGGTTATAGTTTCAGATGTTGTGGTATGGGGTTCTTTACTATGTTTCGTGCCATCCATGAGTGTGCTATAAGGATATAGTCTTCATGTATTGCATTGAAGGTGGCGCTGGGATCTGCTGTTGACATGCGGTGAGGTATTCTTCCGGAGAGCTCTGATTTGCGAGGTCGTCTCTCTGGTGATGGTTTGTGGATTTCTCTATTATATGTGGTTATGTTTTTGTGTCTTCTTGAGTTTCAGTTTTTGGTATCTACATATATCGGTTCATATTTGATGTTTGTGATGAATTCTGGCATTTGGGGGTGTATTGGTTTTGAGTTTGTTTGAAGATCATGGAGGCAATGAAGGTTAAAGGTGTGAATAAGTGTGTGGTTCTTGAACCTATTTAATGTGGGGTTGTTTTGTGGGTATGTAAGAAGAAAGGTGGACCTTCAAATGTTCAGGGGCATTGAATGTTTGGGGGTATGAAAATCAACTTCTCACATGTCCGGTTTTATTGTTTTTTGAATATTGTGTTCAGTGATTGGTTTTGGGGGAGCTGTAGGTTGAATGTGTAGAATCAGCGGAATGATATTTGGTATTGTTAATTTTTGGGTCTATGATGGTTCAAGGTTTGTGGGTTACTACATCTGTCTCAAAATGGGTTGCTCTAGATTAGGTTTAGATCAGAGGGTTTCTCTTGTTCTTTTCTATGTATTTGGATGTTCGAGAGGGTATGGATTTTCCATCGGTTCTAGGCCTGTGCATTCAATCACATTACAGTTTTTCGACAATGATGAATAGGAGGAAGTTGTTTTTATTGTATTTGATGCTTGGTAGGGGTTCTTCTATGATGACATGGTGTTTTTTGGCCTAAAACCTTTGTTCCATGGTGATCTGTTGTTTTATGTCATAGATTCTTGTTTGGTTTCTCACTTTTTTGTCAAAAGTGTTTGAATAATAAAAATATAATTTTCAGTTAGGAATACATGAATGATTACTTTTTCTTATGTAATATCCCTCAAAAAATTTCACAGTGTTTTGAAATAATTTTAAAATTTATTCCATGGTCAATAAAGATTAAATGAACAAATACATGTTAAAAAATTATAACAACATAGAAAACCATAAAAACCCCATATTGTTTAATTTATTAATAAGAAATTTTCTATCTCACTTTTATTAAAAAAACATAAATAAAAATCATTTAATAAACCTCTCCTTCTCTATCTATATTCATGTTTGCCTCACTATCCTTCCCATGGGAAAACTACGTGCACACATACACACATTCCCACATAGACATGATTTGTTATTATTTTTCCATGGAATTTGCAACGAAGTTGTTTCTTGAGAGTTGATATCATAGAATTAATTTATACCATATATGTGGAATCCATAAAATCTAATTTTGATAGCTAGTGAATGGATGCTGGAAAAGCGTAAACAACCCTTAAAATTCCATTTATCCCCTTATTTATATTCCTTCTTTTTCAAACACATACCTATACATAATTATATTAAAAAATATAGTGGGATCAAAATTTCCCATTTAATTTCCAATTCATAGTATATTTATTATTTTCATTTAAGATCACTCATTGTTGTTTTATTTCCATACAAATAATTGTCAACCCAAATTCAAGTTGTAATCACAATGTACACAAATTTGACTATAAATACATACAAATTTTATCCTTTTGAACATAATAATCAATTTTTATAAAATATATATTAATTATTTAAAATATATTCATAACATAGACAAGAAATGAATTTTTTTCTAACTAAAACCATGAACACACCTCACTTTGATGTAATTATTTCCCAATGAACTCAATATTCTTGAATCCAATATATTTTTAAAATGATATATAGGTTAGAAAAAAAGAAGGAAATATGGTAAGTAGAATTCTACTCTTACATGAATGTTATCCTTGTGTGTTATATTCCATTCATTTATATGTGACATGACTTTGATTTGTCTTACAAAATGTAAGTACCACTCTTAGTGTGTGAAATTATCCTAGACAAAAAAATAATAAAAGGTGAAAAGCTTGGTCTACTAACCAATATCCAATGATTTACAGTCACCATCCTATATCCTTTATTGGTCAATAATCAATTTTTAAAGTTATTCATTTCTATACTATTCATTTCAAAATATAAAATGTGAGCCTAATTCTATTTTTAGTAATTGTATCCACATTTTCCAGTGATTGTATCCAAATTTTTTCCAGTAATGTACAAAAATCTATGAGTGTTAATTTCTTGAATCATGAATGGTATTGACTGCTTATACATATCAGTCCCACAAAATAGATTAATCTTTTGATAGAATAAAAGTGAAACATCCCTAATATAATTCCCTAGAATAACCCTATGATAAATGTTTTTATCCTTATAATTAACCATTATAGAATTATATAATTATTTTAATTCAATTTACTCATGTTATTTAAGATCAAATATCATATTGTCTTATAACTCATGAAATCCATGTTGAAAAAATTCACATCCTTTAAGTAATTATGTTCAATAACCACTAGCACATGAAATATCTTCCTAAAAAAATTATATAAGGATTATATCCAATGTGTTATTTATAAGTCATTCTACAAACCTAAAGGTAATGCCAATGATTTTTGGGGAAATACATACACAAGAAGATCAATTTCATTTAAAAATTACTTTTATATATTCAAATGGCCATTTACCTTGTCTATTAATTTATTTATGGTAGGTAGTTTCATTGAAATGTTTCGATTCATAATTTTCCATCAATATTAAAAAAACTTATTCCAGATGATAAAAAAATTTTATTTTAATAGTCTATAGAACTTAAAATAAATAGATTATTTTTTTAAATGAAAATTTTCACCACAGAAGATCCCATGTTTTTTTATTAGGATGATGGATTCAACACATTTTGATATATAATAAACAAAAACTAATACAAACTCATTCCCTTGAGAATATGCATATCTACTATAACACCCCAAGGATTTACAAATAAATTGAAATCCATGAGATATTGTGTTTCTAAGTAATGAAACATTTTTTTAAGGATATAGTTATAACCAATTCGTTAAACTAAAATTTTCAACTTCTATGTTTTTAATTTCCAAAAATGGACATACACAATTGTGATCAATAAAATATTTGAAATCTAGTAAGACCAAATTTTTTGGTGAATAGTAACTCGACTCTTATGAAAAATAATTTTACCATTATGAATTGTAATGTGAAGCCTATTAATAGTAAATATTCTATATGAATAGTATCTTCACAAATAAATGTATAAATAAAATTTATGCAACTTATAAGTGAGAATTTGATTATAGTATAAGTGTTGGAACATTTACGTGTTATAAATATTTAATTAAAACTTCGTATTTAATATAATAATTTAAGTGGAATACTATTTTTTAAAAATATTATTCATAAACTATAATTTTAGTTTCTTATGGTTATAAGATAGATTTATGAGAGCATGGTTTTTTTAAGATGTTATAAAATCACTTATAATATTAAAATTTTTATCTTTAGAATAAAATTTGATTTTATTTAAAAATTCGATTTCACATATTTAGAAAATTATTCTGATAACATGAAATTCATTTTTTAATTATACACTTCTGAAAATGATTGGGTTGTTTTTTTTTGTGATTTTCATGAGATAGTTGAATTTATTTTGAATAGTGAGATATAATAATTTACTATAAATATAAATTATAAGTTAATTACAGTATTCCTAAAATCATGAGTGAGGTAAGCACCCTTGGATAAAACTAATATTCCCACATTAATATTTTTAGTAACAAGAACCAATACTATTTTTTGTGTTGAGATAAATGATAAAACAATGATTAAACTAATGAAACCCCCCCACCCACTCTATTATATTACAAATACCACACCTCACCCACTACTCCTCACACACCTCTCAAGATTTTAGAATTGTCTTTATTTATCAAAATAATCTTTCCAAGGCTCTTCCACATGTTGAAGACCTAATAGTCTCAACAAACAGCCAAACCAAATGCCTTAAGAAGTATCTGTAGGAGAAGAGATTAAAAGGTAAAAACTATATTCCATTTTATATTATTTTTCTTTTGAAATTATTTTCATTACACTCCCTTAACCTCCCTATTGGTTGGAGTGGATACACAAGAAGGGGGTGAACTGAGTTCTAATTAAAAATTTCTATTAAAATGATTTCTATTTAAATACCCCAAATTAAAAAACAATCCAAACTGTAGTGAATTTGAAATAGAGTAAAGAGTCAATTTGGTTCTGAAGAGATTGATCAGTTCTCAATTAATCTAATCTGAATATTAGATTAGCTTTATAAACTATCCTAATGATTTACATTAAATACAAACAATTTCTAGTTTAACTATTAGTGTTACTTTAAAATAGATTTTTATTTAAATTACTTAGAAGTGGAATATTCAAAATAGGTTTTAACAAGGTTAAGAATCACATCAATTTGTAAAACAAGAGGTTCAATCTCAAGAAGAGACTTAGTCCTCTCAAATAGTTTATATAAACTATGATCCAAACCCTAGATCGAGGTTTTACAATAGTACTCAGACTGTTCAGGTCCTCATACCTCTACCACAGTACTACGTGGGAAAAACAAAAACAAAACAACAAAACACAAGCTATCTAGGTCACACATGACCTCTACCACTATCCACAGTGGGATATAATAGTGTAAGTGAAAGATTGAGTGAGGATTTATAAATCATCCAGTTCAGACTAAGCTTTATTGTGTGTCAAAATAAACATATGAAGTCACACTACTCAAAATGTTAAGAAAATGGATACAATAGAGGAGATAAAGGAGTTTAGAATGCTCTGTGTAATTGCAGATGAACTCTGGACTCGTTTTGATTTTGTAGATGTAATTGATGTCCTTTCTGGTGAGGATTACACAAAACAGAGTGTCATTGTTCTACTCAGCTACAGTAATGCAGACTTGTGCATATGATCTTTAGTAAGGCACAACAAATCGTCTTTCTTGTGTTTGTTCTATGTTAATGATTATCTTGAAGCTCTCTGATTTTTACAGGTGTTCTCCAAGTTCATCCCTTTTTTCCATGAGTCTTCAAACTCATGAACTTTTCTGTTTTGTGTTTTTCTCTTTTTTTTTTGGGCTCTACTTTTTCATTTCAGAACTTCCTTTTTATTCCTTGAGATCTGGAAAAAATAATGATTACCTTTTTACAGGTACAGGGTACGGTTTCCTGACATCCCACAACCAAAATTAATTAATAGCAGGAGCATTATACTATGAAAAAGTAACCATTGGAATTAAATAAGAGTTAATATATATTCAAATAGTTTTCATGACTATTGGTGGGTCATGACATCTATAAGTCATTTGAATTTGCATTGGTATCAGTAGGTCATGTGATCAGCATCAGCGTTGTTAGTTCACATGATCAGCTTCAGCTTTAGTAGGACATGAGGTCAGCAGCGGTGTGACCGTTCTCATCTATGCGACCATAGTCATCAGTGTGACTGTTGTCATCGGAGCAGCCATTCATATCGTTGCGACCCTTGTCATCGGTGAAACCGTTGTCATCGGTGCGACCGTTTCCATTTGTGCGATGTTTCTCATCGGTGCGACTGTTTTCATCGGTGTGACCATTCTCATCAGCGTGACAGTTCTCATCAGTGCTACCATTCTTATCGGTGCGGCCATTCTCATTCCTTTGACTAACGGTGACTCAAGAAAATAACTAACGGTGAGTCAAAAACATGAAATTCATACAAAGTGTTTGTTCAATCCAGAACACTTCAAGGTCAATGGTAAACCATAAATAGTCATAGATAAACATATGTAGACATGATTAAACATATATAAACACATTTATAATGGAATGAATAATTGAATAAATTTACTTATAAACAAATATAACAATGATTTTTGATTATTAAAATAACCATATCATAGAGGGTTCAACAATCTCCCCTTTTTGATGATCACAAATCTATGGCATAAATGAAGCGGGATGAGAGGATATAAAATTTAGTACACTCCCCCTATGTGAATAGAATATATGACCAAAGATAAATAGGTCATCATAGAATACATCAGATCATAAAAAAAGTGAGAGTATATCAATATATCATCAGATTATAGAGATCTCCCCTTTATATAAAATATGTTATCTATGAATTAATTTATATAAGTAGTCATTTCTTCCCCTTTGTATATATATTCTTTTCTCCCTATTTATCTATGTATTCATTTATATAAGTAGTCATTATTTCTCCCCCTTTGTGATTATCAAAAAGAAAAAAATAGAGCAGACGGAGAGAAAAAATAATGTTCCATTGAAACAACCACTAGAAAAGGTAAAATAAAAATAAACAAAAAAAGATAGCCTATCAAAAATGACAGGAACAACTTATTATTGAGGTGTAGAGGAGATCACCCTTTAGAATATGGAGGAATGGATGGGCCAGAGGGTGGTTTAGTGGATGGTTGATCTGGATAGATGGAGAGAGGAGGTAGGATAGCTCTGGTTGGTAATATAGTAGGTGCTAAGATCACTTGCATTTGAGTAGAAGATCTTCCAGAAGGCGGCTGCTGAATGACTTGCCAAATATTAAAGAGATCCAGAGAAACTGATAACTAACGAGGAGCAATACTAGATCGACTTAGAGGCTTAGCAGTATGAAAAATAATTTCCTTAGCTTACAGATGAAGATATGGTTTGAGTAGATTGATATAATCCTGAATGAATTCACCACCATATTTCATGGCCTTCCCAAAATCATATTTGTTATGTATAAAACTCTCTAGAGTGGGAGTAAAATATTTCAACTGCTGACCTTGAGCCTTAAATAATTGAGTGACTGGAAGAAGCATCAAATTCTCAGCCAGAACATTAAACTGATGGTTTAACTCATTCTTGTTATAGATTTTTTAAAAATAGTGATCCACTTTTTCTTTGATCTCATTCTGAGCATTAGTAGCATTAGCCGAATAATGCATTACAATCTTGTGAATATGATCACTATTTTTTCCATCTTTTTCAATGAGTCCAAATCCAGAATCTATCCAAGAGATACTAACTTTTCTTTTATAGCATCTTTTAATGCATTGATATCATGTCCAGTAATCATGGTCACATTGGAGGATCTAGCTTGAGAAACAATACGAGTCATCTCAGCCTTCAAATTTCTCAAAAAATATTTCTTCAGTTGTTCTATCAAATTTCTCAAAACTTCCATCCTTCCAGTGATGGTTAATCTAAATTCACCTGACAGAGATACCAAGACACTACTCAAATCCTTGAGAGCTTGATTCAGAGAGGTAGTATTCCTTCTAATAATCTCACCAGTATTGCAAAGGTCTAGCTTAATAATACATACCACTATTTGTGTTAAAGCATCCATACCAGCCTTAGATAAATTCACAAGAGCAGGAGAATGAGCAATAGATAATTCCTCTTTTATTGTCTCTCTAACTGCATGGAGTATCTCAACTTTTAATCTATCAAAATCAGATTGAGAAACTGAAAGAACATGTCTTTCTATTGTCACTTGCACATTCTCAGCAACTGGTCTAGCCTTAACTGGATGGCTTACCCTTGATATATGCACTTCTTCTTCCACTTCCTCTAAATAATCCAAAATAAGAACCGCAAAAACTAGGTGTTCCTCCCAAGTAGCTTTACAAGAGGTATATTGATGCTTTAAAAATCAGCTTTTCTAGAATTTTCATGTGAGACTTCCTCTCTTACATCAATATATATCTGTATTATCCTTTCAGCCACAAGAACAGTTTCCTGCTCATCTAAGTGAGGTTGTGCATCAGCTTGGATTTCATTGTGACCATCCACTGGTCAAGAACTTGAATCATTATCATCATCATCACCACCATTACCATAATCACCATCATAATTTTTTCCATGTCCATTATAGTTTACTGAAGTTTCATTAGTATTATCTTTGATAATGGATTCATACTGCTCAGAATTTGACACTTCAGTAACAGCTTCTTCTTCATCACCTAGAAGGGGTTCTAACTCATGTAACTTTAGAGGTGGAATAGCTGGTCCAAATTCCATTCTTCTTTTCTTAGGACTTACTATATAAAAACCATTCCTATTGTCATGAGGTCACTCTGGTTCCTTTTAAGTATCCACATCATCATCATCTTCAGCTTCCCATGTTTCCTTATTACTGGACTCTACAGTTTCTTTAGGGACATCTGTTTCTTCTTCTTCATCTGAGTAGACAACTTTCTCATCAGGTTTTAATTAGAGATCTCTCATCCACTTTGGTCTCTTAGAGTGATCGGAAGGATTAAAGGATTCATACAGCCTATCCTCATCAGCAACCTATGAATACTTCTATGGATTCCAATTATTTTTCATTCTTTTTTAGATATCCTTGTTAATAAAAAAGCTACTATTAGATGACATACACTCATCTCCATCTTCAAAACACTCCAAAAACATTAGTACGAAAAATATTTTCACAGAATAAATCAATGTTATAGCCTTCTTGGATGACTTTATCATCTCAGCAATCAATAATATATCTACACAAGTTGATCTTATCACCATTCAGCAATAAACATAACAAGAAAACATCTTGATACTTTACAACAGAAAAATCTCCATTTATGGGACAAATTTGATGCTGAATAAACTTAAATAGTATTCTACTTTATCTATCTAACTCAGCAGCTATTATTATTCTAGATTTATAATTTCCAATTAACATATCCAGAGCAATCTCATAAGAGAAATATTCAATGGTAGAAGGAATGCTACCAGTGTAATCCTCATATCTACCATTATGCGGTACAACCAAATATTCAGCGCATTTCATCAATGAAAAGTTTAACTTTTTTTCTTTGATCACTGAAGATAATCTCATTGCTTCTGCTCCATCCAATACAATATTTATGTTTAGATAAAACTCATGCACTAGATTTGGGTAGTAGACTCGGTTATTATCACAGAACCAGTCTTTCCATCCTTACATCTCTAATAATATTAAAAGTGCAGACTTACTGAACAACACCCATTTGGAAATCACATCCTTTTCTGCGATGACCACTAGAGTTTCCAACTCTAGGTTCACTGACCTTTGAGTTGTGCTACCCGATTCCCCTCGAGCGCATTTCATTGGAGAGGAACCTTCAGATTTCTTTCCTTGTTGCTTTTTCTTTTCCATAAGAATATTTGAGAAGTTTTAGGGGATGGAAGGGTTCAAAAGGTTCGGGATTCAGAAAAAGTAGAGTTCAGTGGGAGATGGAAGGTCAATAGTTTTTAGAAAAAGAAATAGTCACGTGTCATAAGTTTTACTATTTTTGGTTACAATAATAAACAATAATAAAGATTAAGTAAAACAACGTCATTTGGACAAAGACTAACGGTTTCATATACTGTATAATTCAAATGATAGTAAAGATCGTTTTCACTAATCGGTTTCACTAATAGCTTTCACTGATCGATCATACCTTCCACTTGTTTGATAAAATCTAACCTTTCTGAGCTTAAGGGTTTAGAGAAAATATCAGCTAATTAATGTTCAGAATCAATAAGTTCTATAGAAATATCACCATTTTTACAATGATCTCTCAAAAAGTGGTGTCTAACATCAATGTGCTTAGTCCTAGAGTGAGACACATGATTCTTAGAGATTTTAATTGCACTCGTGTTATTACAATTTATTGACACATGTCTAAATTGATATCCATAGTCCAACAAAGATACCAGGGACTTTCCCAATAGATTACATGTTACAGATGTTCTCTTCCTATCTAACTTTCAACCAGCAAAGTCAGCATCTAAGTAACTCATTATGTTAAATGATTTTACCTTTTGATAAAACAAACCTAAATTGGTAGTATGTTTAAGATATTTGAAAATCCTTTTAACAGCAAGTAAATGATATTACTTAGGATTAGCTTGAAATATTTCACACATGCATACACTAAACATGATATCTAGTCGACTAGCAGTAATGTAAGGTTAACTCCCAATCATACCTCTAGAATTTGTTTGATCATCTGTTTTCCAAGTTTCATCATCACCCAACTTACAGGTGGTACTCATAGGTGTGTCACTTCCCTTATTATTATCCAAAGAAAAAAAATTTAAAAGATCCTTTGTATACTTACTTTGATTTAAAATAATACCATTGTTATTTTGAAAAACATGAAATCCAAGAAAATATTTCAGTTCTCCCATTAAACTCATTTCAATCTCATTTTGCATAATCTTTGAAAAATCAATACACAATGAATTTTTAGAAGATCCAAAAATAATATCATCAACAAAGATTTGTACTATCAATGACATCTTTAGAAATTATTTTAATAAAGAGAGTTGGATCAGCAATCCCTTTAGAAAACCCTTTTGAAATAATAAAACTACTAAGTCTATTATACCAAGCTCGTAGAGCTTGTTTTAAACCATATAAAGATTTAGATAACTTAAAAACTTGATTTGAAAAATGATGATTAGTAAATCCAGGTGGTTGTTCAACGAAAACATATTCAAATATAAAACCATTTAGAAAAGAACTTTTAACATACATTTGATATTAATTGAAATTCATATGAGCAGCATAGGTAAGTAGAATCCTAATGGCTTCTAATCTAGATATAGGTGAAAAGGTTTCCCCATAGTCTATTCCTTCCTCTTGACTATACCCTTGTGCAACTATCCTAGATTTGTTTCTAACTATATTTCCAGACTCATCAACTTTATTTCTAAAAATCCATTTAGTGCATATGGTCAAAGTGTCCTTAAATCTATCAATTAGTTCTCATACTTTGTTTCATTCAAATTGATTTAATTATTCTTGCTTATACATTACCCAAATTTCATCATTGATAGAATCATTGATATTTTTAGGTTCTAGTTGTGAGAGAAAGGATTGATGTTCAACTTGATTTCTTAGAGAAGCTCTAGTCTGTGTCCCCCTGTCATGATTTCCAAAAACACCACCTAAAGGATGATTCATTAGAATACTTATTGATCTAGTAAAGGTAGGACTATAAATTTCATGTTCTTCTCTAGGTTCAGGTTCACTATATGTAGATTCTGGAATATTTATAGAACTGGTTGTCATTATAGCGGGTTCACTGACATTATCATTAAGGTCTAGAATAGACAAATCTTCTTCAAGATTTTTAAGAGAAGACTTAGGTTCATGCGGATCAGTTTCATAAAATTTTATGTGAACAGATTCCTCCACACATTAGGATCTTTTGTTAAAGACACTATAAGACACACTAGTTATCGAGTAACCAAGAAAGATTCCCTCATCACTTTTAGAAGCAAACTTGTCAATATTATTATTTGTATTAAGAATAAATAATTGGAAACCAAAAAATCTAATGTAACTAACTTTAGGTTTCCTATTATTCCACACTTCATAAGGGGTATTTTTGAAAACAGGTCTAATCAAGACTCTATTTATAATATAACAAACTGTATTTACAGCTCTAGCCTAGAAGTAAACAGGTAGGGCATACTCATTATGTATAGTTCTTTCAATTTCCTGAAGGGTTCTATTCCTTCTTTATACTACACCATTCTGTTGAGGTGTCGTAGGGGAAGAAACGTTGTGACTATAAACATTATGTGAGAAGTGAGATTCAAACTCACGATTTTAAAACTCATGACCATGATTACTTCTCATGGTATTAATATTAAGTCCACTTAGGTTTTCTACACCCTATGAGTATGTAATAAAATAGGAACAAGCTTCACTTTTGTGAGCAAGAAATTATACCCAAGTGTATCTAGAAAAGTCATCCACTAGAACATAAATATAGTGCTTCCCATTTAAACTAGAAACTCTAGAAGGTCCAAAAAAATCTATCTGAACCAACTCGAGAGGTTGAGAAGTTGGAACTTATTTCTTTAATTTAAATGAAACTTTATGTTTCTTTCCCTTTTGACAGGGATTGCAAACTTTGTTTGATGGGCATTTTAGTTGAGGTTGGTCTCTAACTAAATTTTTCTTAATCAGTTTTTAAGTGAATGAACATTGCATTGACCTAATATTCTGTGCCAAATCCATGATTCTTTATGGAAATAATTTAAACAAGTAACTTTTTGGGTGGCTAAATAATTCAAATCTACAGTATAAACAGTTTCATTTCTGAAGGCTGAAAATACGAAAACATTTTTATATTTAAAAACATTGCATGAGTCATTTTAAAATTTAACATTGAAACCATCATCAAAGAACTGATAAATTCTTAATATTTTGTATTTTAATCCATCAAAAATAATACTTTAGAAATTAAAACTGAATCAATGTTACCAATCTGGCATATGCCGATGATTTTCCCTTTTGAATTATTGCCAAAAGTGACATATCCTCCATCAAACTTGATTAAACGCTTGAAACATGAGTAATATCCAGTCATATGCCTTGAACATACACTATCCAAGTACCATATCTTCTTATGGTAACTCTTTATGTAGGTTTCCTAGAAAACTGGTTTAAACAAAAAATGATTTTGGTACCCAGATTTTCTTGGGTCCAGACAGGTTAGCAAGAAAAACTTTTGGTACCCAAATTTTTCTAATGGGATTCATATAATCAATAGATTCAAAATATTTTGAAAGATAAACTTTGTTTAATCAATAACTATGTGAATAGATAGTTGAGGAATAGGAATTTCAAAAACATGAACTAGAAGCATATTTTCCATATTTAGGAATAAATTTATTCTTAACAAGTTGTCTCTGTCCAGGTTGATATCCGAAACTAGTAGTATACTTTGGTGCCACTTGTTTGCCTAGAATTTGTGTAAGAGTGTTCCTTCCATTTTTGAATTTTTTTCTAAATCTATTCTAAGATTCTCATTAGATAATTTATGTTGTGTATTCTCCTTTAACAGTTAATAATTATTTTCCTTTTCTACATCTAATGAAGATTGTACAGTGCTAGTTAAAGCATGATGTTTCTTTAATGACTTGTACTTATCTATCAGATCATTACTGGTTTCCTCTTGCATATTACAGTATTCAAATAACTATTCAGTAGACATTTTTTCAGAATCAGAATCATCTCCAACATAATAAGAATTTAAAGTATGAGTATCCAATGTTACCTCAGATGTGTTTTTCATGAAACACATATTAGATTTTTGAGATTTTTTATCCTGAGTGGAATCAGAATCACTTCAACTGTCTTCTAAACCACTCCGGGTTGCTTTCATAACTTATTTGTATTTTCTGTCCGTATAGTCATATTTCCTATTAAACCTTAACTTTAGGTAGTCATCATTAACATGTCCTTTCCTCTTGCATTCATAGAAGAAAATATCATCACTTTTATCATTTCATTTTCCTAAAATTCTTCCAATGACCTTTGTTGTCATACTTTCCCTTATAGTTTAATTTTCTAAAAAACATCATCTTCCTATAAAACATCTTAAATCATCTAGATATTTGAGTCATCTCAGCATCACTGTCTGATACACTTT
This sequence comes from Viscum album, assembly GCA_963277665.1. Taxonomy (NCBI): domain Eukaryota; kingdom Viridiplantae; phylum Streptophyta; class Magnoliopsida; order Santalales; family Viscaceae; genus Viscum; species Viscum album. Next base: position 2,015,846,452 of record OY728147.1, on the reverse strand, counting down.
TCTCACAGCTTGAGCTATGACTTTCAATTTAAATTTCCCCTTTGTCCTTAAGTTTTGACATAGAAGTCTTGAAGGCTACTGATTTCTTTCTTGGTTCATCAACTTCATCCTTATTTACTTTCAGTTCTTCTTCCTACATCATTAGCTTACCAATATGCTCCTTGATAGGCATAGCACCAATGTCACAATATTCTCTAATTGAAACTGATGTGCCTCTCCATCTGTCAGGCAGACATCTTAGTATGCTCATGATTTGCTCGTTCACAGGAACAAATTTTCCAAGTGAGGTCATTATATTTACAATTTCAATGAACCTAAGATACATGTCAGAAATATGTTCATAAAGGTTCATTTTAATGTTGTCATATATAATAGTGTAAGTGTTCAGCCTCATTTATTTAACATTGTTTGTTCCCTCATGAGAAACACCCAAGGTATCCCAAATTTCATAAGCAGTTTTACAAGAAGATATTTGATTAAATTCCTCATCACCTAAAGCACAATACAGGGCATTCATTGCGTTACAATTATTATTATAAGCTGTTTTAATAGGTTCATCCCAACTAGTTCTTTCAGTTTATAGAATCTTATACTGAGTCTCTATAGAAGTTCAGATATCAAAACCCATACTTTCTAAATGAATTTTCATTTTCAGTTTCCATTGGGAATAATGAACACCATTAATGAAAGGTGGCGTGTTGGTAGCAACACCTTCTAGTCTATAATATATAATTAAATTTTAGAAAATATATTTAAAGAGATAAAATTTAGAACTAATAGAAATATATGATCATTAAGATACAACTAAAATCACAGTTGAAAACCAGAGTGTTTGGAAATCCATTATTAATAACCAAACCTCTGATACCAAATGTTGGTCGGAGTGGATACTCAAGAGGGGGGGGGGGTGAATTGAGCTCCAATTAAAAATTTCTATTAAAAAAATTTCTATTAAAATCGCCAAAATTAAATAAAAACCTAAACTATAGTGAATTTTTAATACAGTAAAGGGACAATTAGGTTCTCAAGAGATTGATTAGTTATCAGTTAATCTAATCTGAAGAGTAAATTAGCTTTCAAAATTAACCTAATACTTTACAATAAATACAAACACTTCTTAGTTTATCAATCAGAGTTACTTTAAATTATATTTGTATTTAAAGTACTTATCAAAGGAATACACAAAATAGGTTTTAACAAAAATAAAAAGCACAAAGATTTGTAAAACAAGAGGTTCTGTCTCAAGCTGAGAATTAGTCCTCTCAAATAATTTATATAAACTATGATCCACACACTGGATCAAGGTTTTACAATAGTACTAAGAATATTTAGGACCTCATACCTCTACCATAGTTCTATGTGGGAAAAACCCAACCAAAACAATAGAACACAGGCTTCCTAGGTTACACTTGACCTCTACCACTCTCCAAAGTTGGATATAAGAATGTAAGAGAAAGATTGAGTGAGGATTTAAAAATCCACCAGTTCAGCCTAGGAGTCAGTGTGTGTTAGAATAAATAGATTCACACACACTGCTCAAAATGTTAATCAAAGGGATACAAAAGAGGAGATAAAAGATTTTATAATGCTCTGTGTAATTGCAGATGAGCTCTGGATTTATTTTGATATTGAAGATTTAATTCATGTCCTTTTTGGTGAGGATGACACAAAATAGAGTATCAGTGTGCTACTCAGCTACAGTTAGGCAGACTTGTCCATATGATCATCAGTAAGGCACACCAACTCCTCTTTTTTGTGTTTGTTCCAGGATAATGATCAGTTTGAAGCACTCTGATTTTTACAAGTGTTCTTCAACTTATTCCCTTTTTTCCGTGAGTCTTCACACTCATGCACTTTTATGTTTTGCATTTTTCTCATTTTTTGGGGTCTACTTTGTTATTGCAGAACATCCTTTTTATACCTTGATATCTAGTAAAAATAATGATTACTTTTTCACAAGTATGAGGTTCGGTTTCTGGAAATCTCCAAACCAACATTAATTAATAGAAACTGTATTAAACAATAAAAATAGGATCATTGAAATAAATAAGATTCAATAGAAATTCATATAGTTTTCATGACAATCGTTGATTCATGATATTGGTAATTCATTTTCATTTGCATTGGTATCGGTAGGTTACGTGATTAGCATCAGCATTGGTAGTTCACATGACAAACATCATCATCAGTAGGACATGTGATCAGTATTAGTGAGACCATACTCATCAGCGTGACCATAGTCATCATTGGGACTATTGTCATCGGTGTGACCGTTCTCATCGGTGTGACTGTTTTCATTGGTGCGACTGTTGTCATTGGTGCGACCGTCGTCATTGGTGTGATGGTTCTAATCAGTGTGATCATTATCATCAGTGTGACTGTTCTAATCAGTGCGACCATTCTCATCAGTGCGACTATTCTCATCGGTGTGACCATTCTCATCGGTGTGACCATTCTCATCAGTGTGACCGTTCTCATGCCTTTAACTAATGGTGACTTAAGAAAATAACTAACGGTGAGTCAAAAACATGAAATTATGAAAAAGTGTTTTTTCAATCCAGAACACTTCCAGGTCAATAGTAAACCATAAATAGTCATAGATAAACAACTGTAGACATGATTAAACATATATAAACACATTTAGAATAGAATAAGTAATTGACTAAATTGACATATAAACAAAGATAACAGTGATTTTTGATTATTAAAATAACTAACTCACAGAGGGTTGAACACTCCCCTTATCTAAGAGGCATGAAATACAATGTATCATATAGATACTGAAATTTTATCATGTTTATGGAAAAAATTATCTTCATACTTCTTCTCCTCTCCTTCTTATTCTAAAAAGAAAAACATCGTCTGTGATGTGTTGTTCTTCCTACTTCGTGGATGATGTGTTTCAATTTCATTTAATTCTATAAAATATTGTTATAATACCATTTTAATGGATGAAGTAGATTTTGAAGTTTATGATACAACCACTCTTTGGTTATATAATTAACACATACACAAAATATTAATTCATATAACAAAATTGGTACTTGATTTTTGAATAACCACATAAAATATCTAAATGAATATCATTATTGACTTATCTAATAATTTATAATAATATATGAAAAAATGATTTATGGAATCATTTAATATTATGGAAACATTTTACACTATTTCATTCAACTTCTAGAGTTTCACTTCCATTTGACAAGAACATGCACTACGAACCGACCATAGAAATCATGTAAAGTATGCACCCAAATCATTGGAAAGAACAAACTATTATTAATAAATGGGTGGAATGATGTTATAAAATGTTCATATTAGGTGTTATAATCATTAATATGTTTCTTTTAAATATTAATAACACTATTTTGACCGTTATACAGGAGAATTAAACACATTTTATATAAGACAAACCCAACATAAAATAATTCTTAACCAAATTTCCATTCGTTCAGTTAACCTTCTATTTTATTAATTATGTTTCATTAAGATTATATGTGGGATGGATATTATTTATATTATGTTTTATTATTTTAATTGATAGTGTATAGACATATTCATTCTATTATTTTAATTCCCAATTCAATTATATTATATTTTAAAGGTCATCTTCATTAAAAATCCTATTTTAAAAATATATTTTACAAAATACAAAAGAAATGTTTTTATGAAATTTTTCATGTTTTATGATTATATTCTGGTTCTTGGGAATTTAATATGATAAAGGGTAAAACCTATATGTCCCTCCAATGCATTTAGTATGTGTAATTTGGAGGTTATCCATATGATTAGCCGAAGTGTATCTAAAATGGTTACACCATAAGCTAGCTGTGAGGATTATGCTATAATGTAGCCATAAGAATTAAAAATAAAAACTTATCCATGAGTGTTGAAATATTAAAGGTCTAATTCCCCAAGATACCCTTAATGTTTTTTCTGTTTATTATGTTTTATGTAAATATCATGGTTCAAAAAGTATGTGTATGATACTTTATGTGTGATAAGTATGTCTTTTTGAAAATGATTTTATATGATTATATTTATTCATGTACTAATGTCTTATCTCATTCTTTATATACCCCTTATTGGGATTTTTGATCTCAAACAAATTTTTATTTTTTTTTCATAGGGTTTAAGGATGGTTTAGATAAAAAAGGGAAGCTAAGATGAATATTGTGAAGACTAATCATGAAGAGATATCAGGTTTTTAATAAAAGATTTTATATTTTGAAAAAATGAATATTGCTTTAGTTGTACCCACTATTTATGCGTGTGAGTTGAAATTTTTGAATTATTTCCTAGATTTTTATATCTATAAATTGAAAATATCATTAGGATGTAAAGAAGTGAAATATAGTTGAATTAACTTCATTATGTAATGTTTAAGGTTGGGTCCTTATACATGGTATCATAGCATGGTTTAGACAACTTAATAGGTTTGGATTATGTTAATAGAATACCATTAATGATTTTTTACAATATCCTTATGTTTAAATGATATAGAATTTAAATATTTTCATGTTTCTTCATCTAAGATATGTCTGTTCAGAATGGTTTTCTACATTAGAAATATGGAAATTTAAGATGGAAGGAACTGATAGGCTGATATATTTAAAAATTCAAAACATATAATTGTAGGGATTGGAATAGAAATGTATATGATAGTAATGGATTGGTTGTTGGAGGATATAAATGGTGGTGGAATCCGTGCAATATAACAACTGAGATAACACAATGGTACATTATGATAGTGTAGTATTTTAGGATGCAACACCCTCCTCATTTCAGTTGATCTTCAACCCCAATGGTGGCTGAAGGATGGATTATATTCCTTGAAAATATATTCTATGTCATGGGGTGTTTAGAAAATTAAAAGGATAGTATCTCCATTTATCATTTTGAAGGTAAAGAGGACCATTGGTGGTAAATGTTCAAGAATATGAGGGATATAAATTATATTGATGTCATGGAATATGACGAATTTTAAAATATTTTCCGTCATAAAATAATTTCCTCAGGTAGTTCGACTGAAGTTGGAAAAGACATTCCCTAAATTGATGAAAAATAAGGAACATTAATAGATGCATATTAAGAAAACTTACTTGACTTTCAAGGTATCCTCCAAATATTATCTGGGATATTAATAGTAAAATTGACCATTTTTAATCATGATTGAATCCATGATATCTAAGGTCAATCTTCTATGGTTAATTAAACTTTTATGAGAAACTGGTCTCTTGTGCTGAGTGGATTTAAATGGATTTTTTTAATGATCATATGTAAATTTACAACAAGTAGAAGAAGAGGTCTAGATGGAAATAAATGGTTATAAATCAATCAATGATTTCTTAAATTAAGAATGTTAAATTTCCAATTTTTGAAAAGTGTGGTAAATTTCTCCCTGAGGAATTCCTTAAAAAACATGGAATTATTTTCGATGTGGTAATAGTAGACATATGCCTTGAGATTTTAAGGAATATTATCTTAATATTAATCTTGATAAGAAAATAATAATGTCTTGTAAATGTGGCAGGACGGGTTATTATGAAAACACATTCCCAAAGAAATATCTGAATAATGGAACGAATCCAGATTATAATAATAAAAGTGTAGTGATATCCTTTTCCACTATGTGAGAAGATATAAAGACATCTAATGAAGTTATATATGGTTATCTTTTATATAATAAAACTTTTCTAATGTCTTATTTGATACGGGGTCTACACATTCCTTCATTTCTATGAAATTTCATAGTATGTTAGAAATTTCAACTCATGAAAAGAGATATGAACATTTAGTTAAAAGATGAGGAGGAAATATTAAAGGAGAAAAAAAAATATAAGAATCTTTATATTGTTTTATATGTAAATAAAATACTAAAAAAAATTTGTTTACCCTAAACAGAGTTTTATGGCATTATATGTATTGATTAGATTCTTATTTATCATGATAATATTAATTATAGAGCTAAATAATTTGGTTTTTAGACATTTTTTTTGTTTGTATAAAAGAATGAACCCATATAATTGATAAAATATCATAAATATGAGTAACTATTAAATGATGGAAATGACTGTTGTCTTGCTCATATTATTGAAAACAAGGGAACTATTCCGAATAATGATGTGTTGGTTGTAAATAAATACCTAGATGTTTTTTTGATAAGTTTCCTGGTGTTATACATGACCAAGAAGTTGAATTTACCATTTACTTAGTTCATGATACTAATAAAATTTCAAAACCGCCTTATTAAATGGCTCAAATTGAAATTCTTGAATTTTAGAATTAGTTTCAAGAGTTTCTTGATAAAGGATTCGTTCATCCAAGTACTTCTCCATTGTGTTATACTATTTTATTCGTTAAAAATAAATATGCATACATGGGAATTTTCATTTTATTATATATAATTTAATAACATAATTGTTATGAATAAATATCCATTACCACATATCGATGACATGTTTGACCATCTCCAGGGAGCTCAGAATTTTTCCATGGTTGAATTGAGATCTGGATACCATCAGCTAAAGCTGAAGAGGGTGACATCTTGAAAACAACATTTCATACTATATATTGGAATTATGAGTTTGTTTTTATGCTATTTGGATTGACAAATTCTAAAACATTATACATGGATCTTATGAATAAAATATTCCTTGAATATTTGGATAAATATTTTATTGATTTTATTGATGATATTTTTGTATTTTAAAAAGTTATGAGGATCATGAAAAAAAATTAAGAATTGTATCGATAAATATCAATTACAAAAGATATTTTTAAATTTAGAAAATGTGATTTATGGTTGAAAAATATTTATTTTATTGGGAAAATTGTAAATATGGATAGAGTAATAGATTATCCTATAAAAAAGTGGCTGATGAATGTCCAAGACATAAAAATTTTACAGATATTCATAGTTTTCATAGATTAGATGGGTATTACCAATGGTGTGCTAAAAACAATGCATTCTTATTTAACCCGCTAACTATGTTAACAATTAAAGGGGTTAATTATTTTTGAAATGAATATTGTGATGTTTTTTTCAAGAACTGGAGATGAGATTGATGAATGCTCATGTTTTGGACCTTCTATTTAAAAATTGGTTGTTTTTCATCTACAGAGATGCTTCTTGATGGGAATTTTGTTGTTTTTTGATGCATATTGACCATGTAATTTCTTAACCTTCAGGAATAGTAAAACCTCTTATGTGAAATGTTCCCACACTTGATTTTGAGTTATTAGCTATGGGTTTTTCTTTGAAAATATGGAGGTATAATTTATATTGTTCCAAATGTGAAATATAAAATGGCCACAAAATTTTGATGTATATATTCAATTAGAATGAATTAAACATGAGTAAGATAAGATGTCTCAAAATAATATTGGATTATGATTGGATGATAAGTAACCATTTTGGAGAACAAATCAAATTAGAGGATGAATTTAGTTATAAAAATCATCCATCATTAACTATATTATATTTGGAAGAGGACCCTTTGAATAATGAGTTGATGAATTTTTTCTAGGAAGTTATTGGTGATGGAAATTACACTATTTTTTAGGTGTCAGCATTGTTGTCTATATTAAATAGAATAACGCAAGGGTAGAAGGAATATTGTGAGATATAAGAAAATTTATAATTGGTTAAAATTGGTTATTTTCCAGAATTAAAACATCATAATGATGTGTTTTATGATTCTGAAAGAGATTATGTGTGCCTTATGATTCAGAATTGATGAAATAACTATTGTGTGAAGTTCATATTTCTCCATTTTCAGTTATTCCTAGAAGTGTTATGATATATAGAGGCCCTCTAAAATATTTCTAGTTGGATAGAATAAAATGAGATATTACAGATTTTACTATGAAATGTTAGACATGTCAACATGATAATGTAGAGAGGAAACTAACAAATGGGATGATTCAACCTTTTCTCATGCTAGATTGGAAATGGAATAATATATACATAGACTTAGTGGATGGACTAACAAAGTCCCCACGAGGTGACAATGGTATTTAGGTTATTATTAACCAATAGACTATATCTAAACAATTACTTTTAAATAGAGATATTATGCCTTTGGATTATCTTTCTCAACTATAACTCAAATAGATTATAGGGTTACATGAAGTTAATATTTCCATTGTATCTGACCATGATCTCTAGTTCACATACATTATTTTAGAATTTCCTTAAGAAGTTATTGGGAAAAGAATTAAATTTCAACCCTATTTTTCATCATCAATCTGATGGATAAACTGATATAAAAATTCAGACATTAGAAGATATTCTTCAAGATTTTTTAATTAACTACACATGAAGTTGGGATAAACATATTTCATCAGTAATTTTTTTATATAATAATAGTATTCATTCAAATATTCATATTGTACATTTTGAGTCATTGTATACTAATCGAGGTAGAACTCTATCATTTTTTGGATTTAGTTAGGAAAAGGATGTTGATGAGAGTTGAGTTAGTGGAGAAATTGGTTGAGGAAGTGAATATAATCCAAAACACAAGAGAATATCGTTGAGCATGAATAAATTTTTTGCATATAATTGGAGGATACACTTTTATTTTGAGTTAGGTGATCATGTTTTTCTTATAATATCACCATTGAAATGTGTTGTGAATTTTGGTAATAAAGGAAAGGTAAGTGAATTGTTACTTAGACCTTATGAAATCCTAGGGAAAGTTAGAACATCTTGCTACCGAGTATCTTTGCCTCCAAGTTTATCTCAGGTACAAAATGCTTTTTATGTTATGATTTTGAGAATGTATGTTCCAGATTCATCTCATGTTTTGAGCCGAGATGTTGTTCTGCTATAAGATAACCTTTTTTATGAAGAGAAACCAATTCTGATTCCCAATCATAGAGAGAATTTATTACAAAATAAGGTCATCCACCAGGTTATATTTTTTTAGAGAAACCTCATGTTTGAAAAAGTAGCATGGGAACCTAAAAATGATATAAAGGAAATATACCCTTGGTTTTTTAATTTGTAATTAAAAAAATTCAAGGATGTAATTTTTAGAAGTTGGGGAGAATGTAACACCCCAATAATTTACAAATAAATTTTAATCCATGAAACACTTTGTCCTAACATAATGGAACTTTTTAAGGACAGTTATAATATATCTATTAAAAAACATTTTACCACTTCAATGTTTTGAATTTTGACAAATACACACACACAGTTGTGATTAGTAAGATATTTGGAGCCTGATAGGACCAACATTTATTAGCTCAATAGTAAATAAACCTTATGAATAGTAATGTTGAACTTATGAAAGTAATGTGACCCCTTTTAATAGTAAATCATCTAAATGAATAATCACTTCACCCATTAATGTATAAATAAAATTTATGTAGCTTATAAGTGAAAATAAATTATCATATAAGTGTTCGTATTTTTATAAGTCATAAATATTTAATTAAAAATTTATATGTAATTTAATAATATAAATGAAAATTAATTTTTATAAAATGTAATCATAAATTATTGCTTTATTGTCTTATGGTTATGATATAATTTAATGAGACTTTGATTGTTTATTAAGATGTTATAAAACTAGTTATAATTTTAAATTTACTATTATTATAATAAATTATAACTTTTATATAATAATTAAATTTCACATATTTAGAAAATTATTTTGAAAAAATAGGAAACAATTATTTATACACATTGAAAAATGGTCGGGGTGATTGTTTTTTCTTTTCCTGAAATAGTTTAATTATTTATGAATAATGATTTACTATAATTTATTATATATATATAAATTATAAGTTATATACGCAATTCTAAACATCATAGGTTATGTAACAACCCTTGGATTGAACACACATGAACTATTTAATTTTTTTATTCTTAAGAACTTATATAGGATATTGTCCTAAGAAAAATAATAAAATGATGATTAAAATAATGGGAAAACATCCTATCCCCCACTATAAATACCACCCATCACCCCTCCCCCCCATCCTCTTCCTCACACACCTCTCAAGAGATTAGAATTGTCTAAATTATACCCAATCATATTCCCAAGGATAATCCCCACGTATAAGACCTATTGGTATCACAAAAAGGCTAGAATAAAAGTCCATAAGGAGGATCTCAAGGAGATGTGATGAAGAGGTAAAAATCATCTTTTGTTTTCTTTTATTTTTATTTAAAAAATGTCTTTCTTATATTATTTTCACCTCCCATTATCCAAGAGGATTGAAAGATAATGTCTCATTTACATACTATATTGTTATCTTGTTTATGGAAAAATTTATCATCACAATTCTTCTCCACTCTTACATATTCTAAAAAAACACCATCCATGCTGTGTTGATTTTACATCATTATGGTTGATGTGTTTTCAAATTCTTTGACATCCTAAAAATCTGGTTATAAAACCATTTTAATGGTTAAAATATATTTTAACGTTTACTATATAACATACTTTTTATTTTGTAATTATCATATATACAAATATTAAGTTATATAACGAAACTATTTTGTGATTATCAAAGAACAACAAAAAATATCTAATTTAATAACATTAATATCTCATCTAATGATTCATCATCCGATATAAAAGAAAAATGATTTATGGAATAATTAAATATTCAGGAAAAAATAAATGAAATTTCATTCCACATATAGAGTTTATATTCCAGTTGACTAGAAAATCCATAACAAACCGACCATGGGAATCATGCATAGAATGAACATAAAACAATGGAATGAAGAAAATATTTTTAATAAATGAGTAGAAAGATGTTATAAAATCATCATATACGGTTTTATAAACATTAATATTATTCATTAAAATATTAATAACACTCTTTTAACCATTATAAAGGATTTTTAAATACATCTGAAATAATAAAAACCCATGGTAAGGGAATTATTAACCCAAATTCCATTATTTTCGTTTACCTTATATTTAATTAATTATGTCGTATTAATATTATTTGTTTGATTAATATTTTTTATATTATTTTTTATTATGTGTATTTACTATTTTTACACATATTCCTTCACTTCTACTGATTCTAACTTCAGTTATTTTTCATTTATAAGAGACATTTTCTATAAAAAAACTTATTTTAAAATATTATTTTAAAAAATTAAAAAGAAACATTTTATGAAATTATACATGTTTTATGATTATGTTCTGGTTCTTGGGAATTGTTTATGATTATGGGTGGGACCTATATCTATATCCAATTCATTGGTTATGTTTATGGTTTTGGGTGGTTGTATGGATACCCCAATTGTATTGGAGATAGTAACACCAAAAGGTAGCTGTTATGGTTACATTGTAAGGTTGTCGTGATGTTACAAATCATATGGTAGTCCTGATGGTTACAATATTTAGTAATCAGTGCCTCAAGATAATATTATGTTTTTATTTATTTTTTGGATATTTTATGTAAATCTTAGGTTTCACCAAGTAAGTTTATGATACTTTTCAAATGAGAAGTATGTTATTGTGAAAATGATTTCATATGTTTTTAAGTATTCATGTACTAATGAATTGTATCCTTATTTTTTATCCCATATTGATTTTTTTTCTCTCCCCATGTTTAAAAATATTTTTGATAGGGTTTAATGATGAGTAAGATAAATAGTGAAACCAAGATGAATGTTTTAAAATATATTCCTGAAAAACATTTCATATTTTTAATAAAAGCATCTGTATTATGAAACATTGATATTGTTTTATTTGTACCCACTTTTTACCCATGTGGGTTGATATATATAAATTACATCATAACATTATAAAACTAAAAACTAAAAATATCATTGGGAATGTAAATAAGTGTAGTATAGTGGAATTAACTAGATTATGTAGATTTTAAGGTTAGGTCCTTATATTTCCATATGATTTCAGGACTCTTGACATAATAAATTTCCTTTATAGGAATTAAAATATGAGGAATCTCTTACTATATATAAATACATCATAACATTTAGAAACTCTATAAATTCTTAGTAGACTCTACATCAACATTGAAAATGGTATACTAGTATTAAACTTTCTAAATAACCATATATTTTTTATATTCCCAAATAGTTTAGCACACAATTTTATACAAAATTGGATATGAATTTTAAAAAATTTATTTTTATTAGACTTATATATTGAGAATCACATATTCACAAAGAATATATAGAAAGGGATCCCTTTATAGTTAATACTTTGTATCATACTCATACCTCATCATGTAATTCTTTGTAATTATTTTAAGAATCATCCATGAAAATATGAAATTTGATATTTTAAATTATTATGGGAATACCATTTTTATTATTAGAAATAACTTACCATCTATAATATCACAATGATGAGTAATATCTTATTTTAATTTCTCAATTTCAATAGGTGGTTAAATATGTTAATTGATATGAGAATCATTTAAATGATCATATTTTTTTAAATATCCTATTATAAAATATAAATTCCATATAAGATCGATTTCCACACACACTCATTTGGAGTCCAATTAGATATGGACTGAATTTTTCTATATTTTATAAAACCAAATTCATCTCTATCATGGTAGTCACATATTTGGTATGGACTATTTTAATTATTTTATGACATATTAGATCAATTAATTCTTTATTTATCTTTTCAACCTATGAATATATCTCCCAAAAAACTAACTAGATTCATCTATGATTAAATTTTTTTTCTTGAATCAAGTTCTATGGTAACCATTTATAAATAAAAAAATTTAATATTCTCTAAATATAATTTAATTTCTTATCAAAATTGAATTTGAATATAGTTTCTATTATTGATAAGAATCACATATCTATTTTTAAAAATTTATTTAAAATAATTTTTAAAAAAGAAATAATGATAAAGATAACTTACTGTTTACATAACTAATAGAGGTGGATTAAGGGATTATCTTACCTCAATTTAATCATTATAGACCTCAATTACATTTTTGTTTGCTATGTTTCCCAAATAAATTTAATACTTCACAATAAAATAAAATTTATCCCAATTGTGTAAAACATTATTCACTTCACTTCTAGATGAATTTTCTTAATATTTCCATAATAACTTTTAGAAAATATTATCTATGATATAAAATTAATCCATCAAAATATTAATAAGAATATCTACCACATCTCAAAAAATTCCATCAAACTTATATGAAGGTGTTATACATAGTTCAAATGGAATTCTCCAACACCTACATTTTCCATATTAAAATAATAAATTTTTCATATTATAATTACTAAGAACAATTAGTAATTTTTTTAATCTGATATTGATATATAAATAAATATTATAAATTCTTGTAATCCTATTAATAATCTAATCTTAATAGTCGTGGAAAATAAAATTTTTATGCTGTTTTTTAGCCTTATGTAATATATTAAAACTCTACCATAAATTATAGAATCTATTAAAATTTTATTTCTCAATTAAAATATGATCACTATTATACCACCTTTCATGGTCACCAACTATATATGAATTATCTTATATAATTTAGAGTGTGATTTGTGCACTTGAATCTATAAATTTAATTATATTTTCTATAATCACCTTTTTTATATATAGATTGTGACTTATTTAATAATTAATAGTTGGTATAACCTTATACTATATAAGATTTTTTTTCAAAAATATTATAATAATAAACACTTTGATGTCATACATAGACCAGTGAATCTATTTTTTTATTCCATTTTAGTATCTTAATAAAATATTTTTTTCTTTTAGAGCCACTTTTTTATCTTGAGAAATTACTATAAGTTCATTGCTTAAACCTAGATAGGAATAACATATATTGGTATAAAATTCCTTATTTTGGAGATATGTCTTCTTCTAGTGGTTAAAAATTATGTATTAATTTGTAACTATCATATTTTATCCTTTTGACTATGTTAATAAGTAATTAATATTCACTATTTATCTTATATTCCTTGAAGTACATGGTTGTTTATACCTTGATTATTGTAAATGTATCAAACTCATCTATTTCAATGCAACATTGAGTGTATAACTGAACATTAACTCATTAACTATAATATCTACTAATATAATGTGATGAGAACCACATGGTCTCATCTCAATATTAAATACATTAAAGGTGTATTTATCTCCTCCAATATAAAATATGGGTTTTCTTTTAGTCACATCAATTAAGGAATTTCTGGTCTCATTGAAAGGTCTTAAAAATATAACTAATATATCATTACCAAATCACATTAAAATTAATATAAAATTATTTTGAAGGATAATATTCACAAATATAACTAGTAAATATTCAATTAAATCTATTAAATATTCAAGTGATCTAAAAAAATTTCAATGCCCTAATATTTTGCCAAATATCTATAATTAAAATTACATTGGAATATAATAATGTAATGTAGCTTAAAAATTCTTAAAAAAATACGCATGTGAAATCCATATTTCCAAATAATTATTAGGGAATATTAAATATCACTACAAAATTATATTTTTAGGAATATTTATTAATATGATAATACTAATGACTTTATTTTTTGGTAATTAGGAAAAGAATTCAAGTTTTTTCTCTTAATAATAAGACTGATTAACTATTTCAACATCCACATTACATTTTATAAGTTTCTACCTATATCATCCTCAAATAGTATTTTATCTTAGGGTTTTTGTTAACATATAATGCTCAATTGTATTTTTATTATTTATTCAAAGAATATTTCCACTTTCTCTCATTGTTTTTTTCATGAAATATTTCGAAAAAAGTTTTTTTATGAATATTATTCTAGTCCCCCTAAACACACTTATAATTTTATGATATTTTTTATATACACAGTGTCATTAATCCTTAAATTATCTGCCACAATCTCTCTAATTTCTCCAAAAATATTCCCAATGCCTAAATCAGATTTTATTAGATATTAATTTCTGTTTCCCATAATCTACATGGATGTTTCTAGATTATTATCATGATTTTTTATTCTCATGAAATATAGTCTCTCCAATATCTTGAAATTTATTTTTTCCCTTACAATAACGATTACTGTGATTCCTCCATCTTGGGTATTAGGTAATTGAGATTGGGACCTTTCCCATTTTTTTCTCATGTAATTTCCGATGTAGATAACTTATATTACATGACTTTGTGGTCAACATTGGGATGGATAGACATTGTTCATATAATGGTTAGTACTCTATCCAAACATACCATAATAACTACAATATTCCATTTTTATTTTTCCCATCAAAACATTTTTTTATATTTAATTTTTGTTAATAAATTTATGAATTTATATCAACACCCAATGCCACATAATTAATAATGACTATTCTTCCACTAATTACTAACATTTTTTGAATTAGAATCATATAACTTATAGAGATTCTTGAGTCCCTTTATTGCATTTTCACTATGGTTTCCTCCTCTAATAACATTGAGATGGTCTATTCAATTACATTTATACCTTGATAAAAAATCATCAAAATATAATGTTATAGAAGATGATGAAAGAAATGTTAAAGTTTTTCCATAAATCACTTCATTTACCATTGGAAATATACATGATACTTTTTGATAAAAATATAAAGTCTAGTCATTAATTATATAGTCCCCAGATTAGGTTATATTTTTTTTAGAAACTCATTATAAATATCCTCACATGTGTTGTATAAATTTTTCTCTTAATTTAACATAATTTTTTTGGTATTTCATTAATATTGTAGTATATGAATTATAAAATGGTCTCATTTTTACATACTTTTTTGAGTAAAAATTAATGGACATCGAATATGGTCTCTTTTATATGTGATAAAGCATATTATGATGGGAATCCACAAAATAATAATATGTATATTCTATTATATTTCATTATCACATAGATCCTTTAATTAATTGTGAATCTGAATCATGGATGATTAAGAAAGAAAAAATAAATTTGAAAATCCCTGATTATAAGAGGATCAGCTCATTTTGGATGATATAATAATAAATTCTAGGTTCCATTATATTATATTAACTCTTGGAAATATTTTTTCCATCCTTGTCCTCTATTATTCTACCTTTATTCCAGTGGAATTTTCTTTCAGTCTATGAAATTATTTGAAGCAGATCTACACTCAAACTCTTAGTATGCATGTTCATAGAGAATGAAAAAATATGATATGATAATAATGTATAATATAATATTAATTAATATTTTGAATATTTATAGATTATATATACATTTTAATAGATATTATTTTATTTTCCTTTTGTATTTTACACCTAAATAGTGTCTAGGAACTTCTATCCCTAGTTGCGAGTCCAATCAAACATTATAAAAAAAACATAGTTGTGTCTATAAAAAGTCCATGAATGTTAATCGGGTGCTTTAACAAATTGACTATGAGTTATATCAGATATATATATAAGGAAATATAGTTAAATTTATATACCATATATATATACATGATTATGTGAGGTAGAAATACTTACATGATAATGATAAAATGTCTATCCAATAATCAAAAAAGAAATATTATAAACAACAGTAGAGAAAACAAACATATGAGAATGAATATAAGGGTTATAAAATGAAAAACTTATTAGTAGGGGTGTTGGGATTGATATAATTTCATCATAGTTATTAAAATATAAATACTTGGCTTTTCTATTTCACTCTTACCCTATATTTATATGTTCTACATCAAGACAATATTATTCTTCCTAGTGAAATTATATAACCCCTTTTTTTTCTATGGTGACTAAATTGAAAATAATATATTATTACAATATAAGATTTATGTTTTTTTCTTAGTTTAATAACATGAATTAGAGATCTAAGTCCTTATATTAAGTATATGGAATTATATGTTTACTATAATTTTTTAACAAAATACCCAAAATCCATATTTTAGTGATTGGGATATAGAATTATTAAATGAGGAATTAGAGAGATATATTTACATTTAATAAATAATTTTGGAATAATATACAACTAAAAATCTCTTTAACCCCACTCAGTTATTAGCATATAATGTTCTTCATATTAGATATAATCATATTTAGTAAAATGATGATTCTTTAGTGGTATTCTTGAGCCTAATTCCTCCAATTACCTTGAAATCCAACTAGTTAATTTTCTCTATAAATTTTGAACTCCTATACCACAGTTATTTTTTTTGGAATTTCGTATTATGTTATAAGATCATTTTATTTCAGTTTCCTAGGATCAAATTTTAATAATTAGAGGATGTAATGAAATTAGAAACCACTAATCACAAGATCTATAATACTTAAAAAAATCTTGTTAAACCAAAATAAAAAACACATGTGTACAATTCAACCTTGAATTTCCATGTCTCTGTATTCATTCATGTTCTTAATAGACATACCTTAGAGGTATTTAAAAACTCATTATTTTGTATGTATCCATGAAATAAAATAATCCCCAAATATTTATGTGGAAATATTATTTCCATAATAACATCAAACTTACCTCACATGGTAAAAAAGAATTACAAAAATACCTATCATGTAATGGGATATATTAGGGTGAATGTAAAGATACTATATAGCCATTTCGAGGAGAATATCCTATAATATGTACTATAAGAAGTCTCCTTACATTTTTATTCATTAATATGTATTTTACATAATTTATTACTTAATGGTTCATATATTTATACATTACTTATACGAAAAAACTAATCCTCTATTTAAATATATCTTATGAACCTATCTTATTTATGGGAGACAATGTGGATGAATACTCAAGTGATAACATTTATCTTTTGACATCTAAAATAATCATAGGATGAAATATGAATCATATGAGGCAATAAAATGTATTATGATATATATAATAATTTTCAGTGGTTTATCTATGAATTTGGATTAAAATCTCACATCAGGGATTATTCTACACCTATATTATTATATTCAATAATTTTCAAACTCGATATAGGTTTTTATGGATTTGGAGATTATATATTTCCATATACAACTTACACAAAAGATTTATTTTTTTAGATTCATCTCATGTTATATTATATCCTACATAATAACTTGTGATACTATATCTAAAACCCATTTTGGATGTATCCAAAATTTATTTGGAATGTTTTCATAAAATTTTCCATGTATCACATCATATGAAATACCTTTTTATTATCCATCAAGAAATCCCACTAGTTAAAATAAAAAAAATTTAAAATATAGTTCAATAATTTAAAAATCAATACCCATATAGTCATAAAAAATGTGAGACCCCATGAGACATTGTAGCATTCTAAACAAATATGAATTACAAAATTTATAGATGTAAGAATATATCAGTCTCTAGAAAATAAATTTTTTCTAATCATAGTATAAAGGGATCCAAGATGATATACAATAGACACATTTGAATTTATAAATATGATCAGTAGTAGAATAATATAAAATAATTAATTTTTATATAATCCATTTACTCAAGACATTTAGTAGAATGGGGACACATCACATTTGAATCCCAAATTTCTACAATACTTTGTCTATTCATTGAGAAAAAACACTCTATATTGATGTATAGGTCAATTTCCAGTCATCATTATGTTCAGGAAATCCCATCCCTCTCACCATATATATATATACCACAAGTTTTATTTTTGTATATAATTCATAAATTTTATTTAAAATTATATCTTACACGATGCACAAGATATTATAATAAACTTATGAAAAGAAAATCCAATCATGGGTTGGATGTAACAAAAAATATGTTCAGCAACACACATGAAGACACCCTGATTATCTAATACCTGAGGATTTTATAATAATGGTATCATGTTATAAATATCCTCATTTTAGGTATCTCTCTAACATAAGGTATGTGGAGATCCAAATTTTAACCACACACCCATTGTTTACTGACGATATAGAATTTGGAAATTTAAATGATTTAAATCATGGGTTATATAGAAAAATAAAAATAAAAATTTCTTCTGGAAAACATTATGTATCTTTATAAAACAATCATAAAATTTATTATGTTATCATTTCATACCAAAAATAATAATCAATTATGATCATTAGTTAGAGTTATCTCAATGTTTTACATTGAAATTTTCATTATCAGTCCACATTATGAATGTATGCATCCAACATAGAATAATTATAAAATGGAAACCAACTATTTTATAACATTATATATATTATAGTATTAAACAAATTTAATAATTTAAAAAAAACAAACATAAGTTCCAATCTCACCGTATAAAAAATATTGGACTACTATATTAGGCTTATGTTTGTTTTACTTTTTGGGTTTCTTAAACTAATTACATATCTATTTTATTACCTCTACCTCACTCTATGATCATATAATGAAATAATAATAATAAATTATTTTCATTTAAAATATATGATATAATCTATTTAGAATAATGGTGATAAATATGAATATTATTAACAATTCTGAACTATATGGATATAGTATTAAACACTTGTTAACTCCATAATACCATATTCTTTGATTTAAATAAATTATTTTTTCTAATTATAAATCATATAAGTTTAGTATCATCATCGATAATAGATATTTTACATTAATCTTATTGAAATATTTCAATGATTAAGGTCAGTATTTATTTAATGTTAAAATTTACATTACATAAAACATTAAAGATATAACGCAACATTCACAATATTTTTGATGAGAAAAATATTTTATTTATTGAATTTTGAACATATATAAGTATAAATGAACATCAACAAGGCACTTAGAGACAATATTTTAAAAAATTTCTTTATAAGATACAATAATTTCTTTAATGTTAGTAAATAATACATATGTCATCTTAGTAGGGTATTAGTTCACATTAACTATTGTATCTATATTTTAGATTGTATTTTTAACTACCTATAGGTCAGAACATTGTTTATTTTTTATCTTGATTCATCTAATTTTATGTTATATAGGGTATATATTTTTATGGGAAAATAATTTTGAGTTTTGGATAAAATTGAATATTAATGTGGTTTGGAAACGGAGTTAGAATTATCCATATATTTACTATGTGAGAGGGCTTTGTATGTTATATAGATGAGTTTCTTGGTTTTTTAATGGCTTATATAACCATACATGTGAACATTAAAAACATGTGACTCAACATTTTTTCCATAGAATTTAACACAACTTTATAATAATTTTTTAAATCATTTGCACATCCCAAAGAAACCATGCATCTTTATTTTCTAGGAAAAATAGTTATCATATGGTCATATCAATGTTTGTATAACCATTAAATCTTACCATGAAACCAAATCCAAACATATTAAAATAGAAAATTTCATTGATTAGCTCACTCAACATAACATCTAATCCCCGACTAATTCCTAATTATCATAGAACAACCTCTACTTGAGATTATATGTGTATCTTCACTTGGACACTGTGAATCCCCATTAATCCAAGTGGTTAAATTGGAGGTATACATGTTTTCAAACTTTTTTATAATACTTTTACTAGAAAATTCTATAATATATCATATCCTTTATCTCAGGAAAACCTATTTGGGTAATGATGACATAATCTAAAATTTAGATAAAGAATTGATGGGGTATTTCTTATTTCTATGAATGCAAGAACCAGATCAATATGTTTTCAATACCAATTTTCAATGGTGACCATATTCTCAATTTTAGTGAGGTATTTGTCTCTGTAAAATTTTTTGACTCATGTATTACTTAATGATACTCTATATTCATTTTGAGTTTTTGTGAAAACGTTTTATTTGATAAAATTTCATCTTTAGAGGCATACAAAATGGGTTTTATATGTGCTTTATGAAATGTCCCAATGACTTATGTTTATCAAAATTGGATTTCTATGAAAATGGGTGGTAATGGGATTGTCTTAAAATATTATCTAAATACTTATCATGGTTTATAATTTGTTTTGAATTCATTGCACATTAGGAACCATGGGTGCATTAAGATGTTTTTATAAGAAATCCTTAGCGAGTGTGGATCCACTCGATATTATTTCTATGATATTGATAATATGTGGTGGGACACTACATTAATAGGATTAATTTAATGATTAAATTGGGGTTCCTTTTCATTTAGAATTATATATTCACGTAGGATGGATCCCAAATTATTCTAGGTTTTACACATGACGATATTGTTTCAAATATGAGTGATCACATGTTTATCATATAGTGATTCCATTGATATTTATATTTATTTTCTACTTATATCAATATTTTAATTATTGTATATTTGGATTATTTTAATATTAAAGGACATAAAGGATTCAATAGGTTGTTTTAAAAAATGATTTCAATTTTAAATTACATTATAAACATGTTTTATTTTAAGTATAGAACATATAGTTTCAAGGTGAAAAACATTTTATAGATTCTCTTTTAGTGTAATATTGAGATTTGGTACTCAAAAAATAGTTTTTCCTTTTAAAATTTATAATCATGGCCTTTAGGATATAATTATGACAATTAAATAATGTGATGTTGCAACATCACATGGATGATATCACCATTATAATGGATTTGGTTTGTGGTGAAAAAATGGTAACTTATGGAATTGACTTTAGCATGGTCTTGTTCTTGTTATGGTTATTCATATTATATTATTACATATTTCTCATGGTTGTGTGTATTTTCCTTCATGTTTTACAGTATTTGTTAATCATACTATTTTTAAGCATGATATATGTGATGTTATCATTAAGGGAAAAACAATTACCATAGTATTGTATATTAAACACAGTGTCCTTATAACCCAACCATGGTGATCAGAAAAACTCTTTGGGACATGTGTTAAGAATACATAGGTTGTGTGTGTAATTTAATAGAGATGGTTTGTTACGATTTTTTTTGGATTACACTTCTTCATGTGTATAGGAACTTTCAAGATTATGTTCAGGATCTTATAGAGTGGGGTTAATAATTTTTATTGATCAAGGGTATATTATGAGTAGGATCTTTATCACTATCTTTTGTGATGAAAAATGAGTTACCATGGATAGTTTGGATTTAATTTTAATTTTAAAAAATATGTGATTTATAGTTTGATATGATGACCAATGACCCCATTGTTATTTTTCTGTTATATTGGGTTTTACTCTTGATTAGGGGTGAAAATGGAAATGAGAGTCACGTTGTGAAGTCTACATGGATATATAGAAAACCATGAAGTGATCAAATAATCGAAATTAAAAATATTATGCTGGTTGTGGAATTATTTGAACATGGTTTTCAACTTTATGGATCGGTGGAGAATAAATCCACATTCCTTTTCTTTTTTTTGTTTAGAACCCATGATTCTCGAATTATTTGAGTGAATAACTTTTACCTGAAATTAAAAATGGTGTCGATTAAGAAATTTTGATACCATTAAAAATTATTATTGATAGTTATGACATGCCTTCATTTGTACATGTGAGGCATAATGAGTTTTTTTATAAAAATGGTATTTGTAGAAAATGTTTTTATATGAAAGGAGAATATTGTGTACTATCTTGGGGAATGAATCTTGGTTTATATATCATGATTATAAGAATGGTCACTTATTTATGAGAAGAGGGATAAAAGGTTTAGAATCCAAAATTGATAATGATCAATATATTAGATTTTTACACCCATGTATAATGTCATTATGAAAAATAAATATCATAATGGAAATTTATGTTTTAAATAATGTTTTAAAGGGGAGGTTTTTGGCTTTATGAATAAAAACAATGATTGTTTAAAACATTTAATCTAGAAGAGAAAATGGTTATGTGAAATTATATATCAATATATTGTTTTGGACATTGAAAAAATCCTTTTTTATAAAATTAATTTTTATTTATTTTTAATATTTTAAAACTCATAAAATATAACTCAAGATTAAATTTAATTATATTTATTTCTTTTGAATGAAAGGTGATATGTTTAATATTTTTAATGAAGGGATGTTAAATATTTCTCTTCTGTATTTTTCAGAAGTAGTGAAAAACTATTACTATTGAAGTGGGTTTTGTATATTAAACATTAACAAATATTATTGGGTTGCTTTTGAAAATAATCTATTTTTTAAAGAGGATTATACCCATTTTATGGGGTGGTTTTGAATCCCCCCTATAGCTGTTAGCTTTAATTAAATATTTGAATTTTTTTATATGTAGTTTCTTTTATTTGGGGGTAATCATAAGTTATTTAATGGACATGATGTGATGGAGTTATCATATTGTGTGTCTTGTGTAAATATTATTGGGAGGTTATGAATTTAAGTGAGATATTTTTCTCGAGATTATAATTTTCCTATTATTAATAGTTTTTACAAGGTTAAAAAATGATTATTTTTTGTTATCTTATCTCTTAATAATCTTTTGTATCTCATCTAGTGAACTATATAGGTTCCATTGGTAATCAGTTTGGTAAGGAACAATTTTAACAAATTTCTATTATAAATCAGGAAGGGTGGAATCATGGGTGTAACCCATGACAAAGATAACCATCCTTTGATGTTCTCACTCTATTGTTTTTATGTATATATTGTTTTGGGATATCCATGTATTGATGTTTTTTTGATATATTCATCTATATATTCCATTAAGAGTAGTGGACATCTTTGGTTTCATCTTTCCTCACTAATTTATTTCACATTATATATCATATTGCTTGGAATATAATCTCAAAAACAATTATTCCAGGAGTACTAGTATAGATGTATGATATTGTTAATCCTTAATACTATTAATTGGTATGTTGGTTTATATTAGTGAATATAATGGATAAGGAATCCATTAGAGGTATGATTGTGATTAGCTGGATAGAGAGATACACCAGGATGTATTCTTTAAAATTGAGGTATCATGAATGCGGTATCACAAACCAATAATAGATCCATATTTGTTTTATTGAGCCATGTCATTACTAAAGCTATCTTTTAGTAATGAGAGACATGGTGGATATAATGCCTTATATTATTCATTCCTAGTGATATTTTATGTTGTTTGATCTGATGTTTCTTAGAATATTCCTTTGGCATGTTGTCTTTTGGTAGGATTTATGTAGTTCTGTCATGGAAGGTGATACTTGAGAGAGACTATGTTAGATTCCATTGGATAGGGATATATATACTGGGATTTTTCCTTTGATTCGAACCTGAAAAATCATTTTTCTTATTGATTATATCTTATATCAATTCAATTTCTCACTATCTTAGTATTTTAGGAAAATTCTAAATTACTATAATACCAATTTTAGGTCTATATGCTCCACTAAATTGGTGGATGTGAGGATAAAATCATCTCTAATATTGAGTCATGATAATCCTTATTGGGTATTGGTCTTATTACTCTAAAGTCACAGAGATTGATTTTTGATATGTCTTGATGTCAAAAATATGTATGATGACATAATTATTTTAAAAAATAAGTATTCAATAAAATAATATATCTCACAATGTCCTTGTGTTAATAATATTTTCACATTACCTCAGAGCATCATGACACTATTACCTCATAGGGTAGTTTATAATCCATTTTAAATATAAGATCATATAGTATAATACTACTTAGAGGTATCTTATCCCATATAAATGACATGTTTTTTATTTCAAATCATTGATCATGGTAGAATGTAAAATCTTGAAAATGTAGTGGTTTCCATATATTATATAGGTAGTGAATTTACTCATGAATACTATGAATGAATCAATGGAGGTGGGTTCCTTGGTGAACCTATTTTTGTAAATTCAATTTCATATGATTGAGGATTTAATGTTGTTTCATTATTAGATGTAAGTAACATAGTTCTACCTAGTGTATTATTATTTAATTAAATAATTTAGTTGATTATATTTTATAGTGTTTAATGAATAAAAATTATATTAGAGAGACATAGAGTTTCTGATTTTAGTCTCTAGATGGTTCTTTGTGTCGTCAAAGACAGTTAGTTATTCTATTTTATCTGATTTAAGGGTTAACAAGTTGTGAAAATTAATGCAGTTTGTTCTTGAATCATGGATTTGTCTAGATGTTTCATGATTTGGGAAATTGATGTTAATGACCTAGAATTATCTGTTAAACTATTAATATTATATCATGATGCATTACCTATTATAATGGTGATGAAAAAATCATATAGCCTACAAGTTGGATGTATCCTTATACATTATGTTATGGAGGCTGGATAAAGGAACAATGGAATTCATAATTATACTAACACATACTCTTATTGTAGAAGAAGATACAATTTTTGGTGATCACTACATAATTCCTGAAATAATATCTTATATTTAGTTCTAAATAAGGGAGTGTGTTTGATTAAATTTAACATTTTTATAATATATGGGTACTTTAACTCCATGGTGATCTTCTAATAATTATTTATAAAATATAATTGGTATTTTCATTTCATTTATGAAAATGATTGCTAATGTGATGGCTTCTCAGTCAATGTGGAGTGTGGTGTTCAATATTCAAATGGATTTTTAGTTTAGATGAAGCATCCAATAATTGAGGATGTTCCCATGGAATAAATTTATTATTTATTTGGTTTCTATGTTTATTTATCTATTGTTGTTTTTTATTAAGGTTAATAACTATAATGTTTCATATGGATGGACTTTTAGATCACATTGATGTTAGGAATGGTTATGTGAATGGTCTCTAGTAGGATGTAGTCCTGCCTATGGAAAATGACTATAGTGTGGTTGTCTTAGAAAATTTTGGAAAAATTTATGAGCGATAAGAAATGTAATCTAGCCCTTGATTTTGTCTTGTTGTTGGTTTTTGTAGCTGATTGGTTTTTTCTCAGGGTTTCACATCATTTGGGATGCCATCGTATGGGTAATAATGGTAAGTAAAAACATTTATTTGAGTTCACTTTCAAGATCATCAAAATTCATTGAAAAGTGACTTTTTTTGTCTTTCCATCTCTATTATCATTGGATCATGATGTGTTACATTTTTGAAAATTATTAATGGTTAACCAGAACTTTCCCATGTGTTTTAATGCAATGCGGTTGATCATCAGCCCGACACGTTAGGTGATAAACAACCATTTAAAATATGGAATTTTATTATAATGTGGTTAATTGTAAAAAAACTAATTTGGCCTATGTATTCTTTTAGTATGGATGATATACCCATGAGATGTGGAAGTGGGGTTCTCTGATGAAGTAGTATTGGCCTTCCATTTTCATGAGTCCAAATTTTGTTTCCTGTGTGGGTAAAAAAAGTTAAACAGTGGGAAAAATTGTAACACCCAATGGGTCAAAAATATGTTTTATTTTGATGTTTATTTATCTATTTTGAGCCTCTATTATCTCTTGGGCATCGAGAGTTAAATTCATTAAATTTTAGAGGAAATGGAACAAATGCATTGTTTTAAAGAACAATTAGAAGAAACCATGCATTAATAGTTTGGGAAGGATATGTATACTCCAATGATGAATTCCATAGTATTATAAAAATATAAGTGAAAATGGAAAATATTTGAGTGATTTTTTATAGAGGCTATCCTACTGATTGAACAAGTTTTTTCAAACAATTAAACACTCCCTAGGAAACAATGTGGATTTATTTTTACAGTAAATTGGATACCACATGGTTATTCAATGGTTTGTCTAATAATGTATCCCAACCAAATGACTTAATAATAGCCTATAAAAATAGAAAAATTCCCTGATTCCCTTTCGTTATTAAATATATATTCTGATCATAATTACATATTTTCCTAAAATATCCTCTCACTGACACTCTATGTGGTTCTTTATAATGACCCCGATCCTAGTAGCTTGAATCCACTGCCTTACATTAATATATTAGTATATGATACAAATAATATCATCCTAAGGTACTAAATAGCTTAGTAGTCTTAGTAAAATAGATATGTAATTGTAATTCATATTATATATTGAAGCATAAAATAAAGAAATAATTTCATTGAGTCTTCCATTATTCCCACTTTGTGAAACTATATATATCCGTCATAATATACATCATGGAATCCAACAAAAAAATTAAAACTTATGAAAGGTTTTATCTCAAATTATTTATTAGGGTATGAATACAAAAAAAATATGAGTAAATATGCCATAAACAATATGGCTTGGTAAATAAATAAATCACAGGCAATTTAAATAAACACATGAGCATCAAAATAAAACCATGGATATTATAACAAATAAAATAATAAAATGGAATAATAATAATTATAGAATTCATAATATTGGATTTTTACACTGTCAGGATTTGTTACTAAGATAATTAACGTCAAGATATATCATCATAACTATTTATTTTAGTGGGTAGAAACCTATTTTATTGGTGTCATGTTTATCCTCCTAACAATTTAAAATTTCTTGGAAACAAATGAAAAGGTATTTTCACCAACTAGTTTCATTTAATTAGACTATCGATTCATTGAGTGGATTACATTAATCAGTCCCCAACCCATTTCATTCATGTCGAAATCATTCCAAATATAAATACATAATTCAAATTAATCTATATGTATTAAAAAAATCAATAACTAACCATATGGTATATAAATACTTCCCCAGTAAAACCGAACATTAACTATTTACTAAAGTATAAAAGATAATATCCTTATAGGTAAACCTCAATGAAATAAATGATTCAAAAAAGGATGTTGACATATATTAAAATACATTAAAGGATATCACAGAAAAATTATTGATGGAAAACTTATATTAATCACAAATGAAAACCTCTTTCATATAAAAATACCATGTTCTATTAAGAACCAATTTTCAATACCAAAACAACCCTTTCTTTAGAAAACCATTTTCAATATGAAAATCAACAAAAATATGAAGATGAATTTTAATTTAAGGGAAAAATATATATATATAATTAAGATGAAAATAAAATAATGTTCACAACATTAAAAAAGTCATTGTCAGTTAATACGTTTAGAATTGAACATTCCTTCTATCGTTTTTGAAAACCATCCATAGAGAATACTTCAAATATTCCTTTCTAAAAACCTTATAATGAAATTAAAAATAGGCATAAAATTTCATTTATAAAACTTTTATATAAATATTTAACATAATTTAAAAAATATTTCCATAGAGAAAAGTATTTGATAATTAAATTTTTAAACAGTCATGGTGTCCCATACCTCTTTGAATATTTAAATCATAATCCCCATGAATGAATAAAAGTTAACAAAAAATTAAATATCTTGATAATAGATTAATTAATTAAATAATAATTCAAAGGGGAATTATACACACCTTATAGAATAATGTGGGTGTATAACATCCAACTATGCCTCAATAAATGAAGATTGAGATGAAGTCATGCACCTTGTGTTTTCTTTTTCATGTAATAATCTATTAAAATCCTATATAATGGATTTAATAGTGTTACTAACTTATAAATGAACCATATTTTTGTTTATAATATCATACATTATCTTCTTATAATATATTTTTACCCACTTTATAACAATATTCCATTATTTTCTCTATTTTAGTGTGAATTACCTAGTTTCTCGAGAATGCTTGGACTTGTTATTTGATTTTCATGTTACCAAGATCATGATTTCATCATCTATAGAACGTAAGAAATGATTTAATTATAATATATATTCATTTAATATTTATTTATAATAATCCATATTATTTAGAGATTAGAAAAGAAATTCACTGTTTATGGAGACTATAGGTCGTAGGTAAGCATGACCACTACTTTAACTTATTATTTCATATTAATAGAGTGATATGTAAATGTTAAAAATTTATAATTTAATTAAAATTTAATATTAATTTCATATATGTCACATATTTTTATTAAAATCATTTTTAATACGTTCTATTGTTAGTGTGAACAAATCACATCGCATTGGGGAGGTGATAGTTCGCACTTTCACAAACAATGTTATCATATTTACACAATGTGGAAAGTATAAAGGTATGTGTTTCAACTTAATTAAATAATAATAAGGACATAATAAATATAATTTATATAACATATATAAATACATTTTCCATAATAATTCCAAACAATGAAATATGGTAGATGAAAAATGAATAATCATTATTGTGTGATGCGGTAGATCTTCGTACACATAAACAGTACATTGGTAACACATTAGTTGAAATTTTATTCTATGTATAGGTATAGAAAACAATAGTGAAAGTTATCAATATAGTTAGGATATTTTTTTGATATATAATCATGGAATAAGGAGAGTTTAGGGGGTGGATAATGAAAGTAAAACTAAATAGCTTAATAAAAGATATTACCTCTTCTTTTTGTAACTCCTTTTGATTTGCCGCAAAGGGCTTCCTTGGATGGATTTATTACCAAATGGAGGATTCTAGGATAAATAAAAGAATTTTTAATGTTTATTTGAATTGGGGTTTTTCAAGATAGAAGGCTCAATTTGGTGTGGGGAAGTGAGGGAGGAGTTGTCCATATATAATTTAGGTGGGGGGTACTTTTGGAAACTATCAAGCAATTAAATTAATATAAATTTTCATTCTATTTCCAATAAAAATAGATTGATTTATTTAAAAAATAATTTGAGATTTTGTGAGAACATACTCATAATTATTAGATATTTTTATGTCCCATTATTAACCATATCTTTTGGCTTTAATACATTGTTAAACCCTTTAACTCTTACCATGACAACTTGGGTTTTTACCATTTAACGGTTAATATAATTAATCTAAAATTCCAAATGAGTGATATATGTACCATTTATGACATATTTAACCTCATCCAAATAATTTTTCCAAATTTTAGTTTTCTATCAATTTTATATCATTTAATAAAATATTATTCATTATAAAATATCATTAGTATCAATTTTGACACTATTCAATTCATGGGTTTTAAAAAATATCACCACAATATTATATATTAAAAACTCTTTTAAATTGTCAGTAATATTTCAGAGAAATCGTTAAATTTACTCTATCACATTAGTTATATCAAATTATATTTCTTTTTAAATTTTTTGTCATTTTTTTGGTATGCCAATTAATTAAACATTTATGGAATCATCCTTATGAAATCATTCAATTTAATTAGTTCCATCCAAAAATTTGAAAATAAATTATCAATATGAATATTGATATTTTATCTTTAAAATTACTACATATTTCTATGATATCTTCCGAATAACTATATATAAAAATTTAATACATGTTTAAAAAAAGAGTGTGACATATTGGACTTTTCTTAGAATAAAATTCAATAAAAGGCATAATGTCATCCAATTGGATCCATGATGCCATAAAATATGACTAATGATGTTTTTGATCAAGGATATATCATCTAATAAAATTATGACATATGATAGGGTAATTTTATAACATTATTTTTACCCTTTTAAACCCAATCCACCCTTAACCACAGTAATTAAAATATTAATAATTTAATATAAATATACCCAGTAAAAAAACAAACATATTTAAATAATATTGACACACATATTAAAAATAAGAAATATATTTTTCAAAATTAAAAACACATAATTAGTAGTAATAAATCTAAAATCACTCCTATTTATGGAACAAGAAAACATGTTTTAAAAGAAAAACGTTCAAAAGGGTGAAATCTTTTTATGTAAAAATTCAATTTTAAATAGATTCCAATGACATAAATTGGATTAAATGATAAAAAATATTCCAATTTTTTATTAAAACCAATAAAAATATTAATTATTTTCTATAAATTATTTTAATGGAAAATATTTTTTCATGTAAAATATAGTATATTAAACTATCCATAAAAATATGAAACATATCGAAAAAATTCCAAAAATTTAATCATCGTAAATTATATTATTATGATTTTAAAGTGGAATATTATTTTTTTAAAATAGAATATATAATGTCTGCATTTTTTATTTTAAAATTTTTCTTCCATGAAAAGGGAAAAACATCTTTTAGAGAAATATAGGTTTATATTCATTAAATTGGGTTTGTTTGTATATTATTACAATAAAATATATTGGATGAAAATAAAAAATATTTGAATGAATATATTATATATATATATATTCATTGGTATCATTTAATAATTTTATTCATTTTAATTTATTAGGAATAAATTCCTTTGTGAGTATAAAAATAGTTTTTATAAAAACTATATCATTATATTCAATTGGTTTTTATATTGAATTATAATTAATTTTTATCTATTGAATACAACCACATATTTTGATAATATAGTTAATGATACTCATAACTTCCAACATGAAGGCTAGGTTTCATCTTATTCTATTAAATAATATTATTTGAATAATATATTGATGTGCATTTAAATTTTTCCTTTCATGTAACACAAGACAAATCATTATTGTGTGTGTTATAAGCTAAACATGGTGCTATGTATAAGGAGATATAGAAAAAAAAATTTATCCAACAATTAAAATATTATAAAGACATGTGGTTTTACATTCATTTCTCATTCAATAAACTATGTCCTCAAAATTTGAAATTTCACATCCAAAATAAAATTTCTATACCTAAAAATTATTTTATGGGTTACCCACATAAAAAATAGGATTAAAAACATCCTCTTAATAAGATGGTAAAGGAAATGAGAGGTTCACAACAAAAGTAAGCTTTCGAATAGGATAACATTATGGTGAATTGAAAACCGGTACATGGGAGAGAAATATTACCATCATGTTTTGATAGAGAATGATAGAGAACATGGATATCCATCACTTTACTATCCTAAAACCATAAATCTATAATGGGTTAAGTAACCATTAATTTCATAGAAATAAGAGTAAAATTATATTGTTTTTTTCCAAAACCGGTTTACAATATTAGAGTGATTCTTTCAATAAATATATAATAAAATCAGGAAACCACACTTTATTTAATTCCACGAAATAATTTCACACTTCGATTTTGTTTTGATCTACTTTCACTCTCTTTGATACACCCGATGATGAATATTTCAGATGATTTTTTTATAATTGAATCACATGTGAAAAATTGTAATGGTTGAATTTATTTAATTTACCCAATTAAATTTCTAATTAAAACGAAAAATAAAATCCCAAAGTATCAAATAAATAATATTTTATCCTCAAATAATAATATCCAATGTTCAACATAAAAAAATGCAACCTTAAGACTCATTCAAAATATATCTTTAAAATTTTGTATCAAAAAAGGTTTCTAAATTTCTAAAATAAATATTCACAATAGATTCCTTAAAAATGAAATTTGACTCTTATTATCTCATACCAAATATTTTATCACATTAAATAACATAATTAAAATATCTATGCTTCCAAATCCATAAATATTAATTACTATAATACAATCCATATATATCTCATGAATCTAGTAACTAGAGATCCATTTATAAAATAATTCTTTATTCAAAAAACTGAATAACTATAATCATTCTTAATCATTATTAAACATTTAAATATACCACATCATGAACATTATAACCTTTACTTGTATAACCTTGAGGATTATAAAAATTCACCAAATCTCAAAGAACAATGCGAGCGATACAAATAATATTGATATAGTCATGATGAATAATTTATAGGATGTCGAAATTAGGTCATATTTTTCCCGTAGATGATTCCATAGTTTTAACCTATGTTGTACATTGTAATAATAAATATTTAGGATGATATCATATGAAAAGTCTTATCGTCAAAGTCATTTATAGGGTTATTTTTTCTAATCCAAGATTTATGAAATCTAGTTCCCAAGGAATCTGTTAAACATGCTCTAATACCAACTGTAACAACCATGCCCCCATTACCCCCAAGCTAGTCCCTTACATTAACACATTGGCATAACATACAAAGAATAAAATCCCATGGAACTGAATAGTTTAGTAGTCTTGGTGAAATATATACATAATTGAAATGCACATTACATTTAGAAATATAAATTATAAAAATAAC
This sequence comes from Viscum album, assembly GCA_963277665.1. Taxonomy (NCBI): domain Eukaryota; kingdom Viridiplantae; phylum Streptophyta; class Magnoliopsida; order Santalales; family Viscaceae; genus Viscum; species Viscum album. The sequence continues at coordinate 2,015,813,546 of OY728147.1, read as the reverse complement.
TTCATTAAGTCTTCCATTATTACCCCATTATGTAATTCTTTATATTAGTTAGAACATATTTGATGAAAAGAATGGAAAAATTGAAACATATGAAATGGGGGAGCTCAAATGCTTAGTAAGGGTAAGTATATAATGGAATCTAGGAGTAAATATGCCGTAAACAACATGTAATGGTAAAAAACTGATACATATGACATTTAAATATTTAAATTATCTTGGAAACATTACTATTGATATTATAACTAATCAAATAATCACACTGAATAATAATAATAATGGAAATAATAATGTTGGATGTTTTTACTATCAATAAATATCCTCGATATAGTTACTGTCAAGATATATCCTTATGAAAATTTATATATGTGGGTAGAAACCTATTTGATATGTGACGAAATCTATCCTCTTGAAAATATAAAACAGCTTAGAAATAAATGAAAAGATTTTTCGCCAACAAATTTCATCTCAAGAGACTACAAATGCATTGAGGGGATTACTTTAAACAATCCCCAGCAAATTTAATACATGTCCAAATCATCCGTAATATAAATAAACTGTATAACTAAATAAATATTTCTGAACAAAATCAGTAACTAGTCATATGGTATATCAATACTTCTCCAATAAAATAGATCATAAACCATTTTATAAACTATGGAAGATGGTACCATATAAGATAAAACTCAATGAAGTACAATATTCAACAAAGTATATTGATATAGAATGAAAAATATTTAAATGATATCATAGAAAAATTATTGGGAAATCTCCGATTAAACCCAAATAAAGAACACTTTTCTATAAAAATAATGTATTCTATAAATAACCCATTTTCAATACAAAAAATAATTATTTGGAAATCCATTTTCAATAACAAAATGATAAAAAGATAAATATTATTTTTTTATTTAAGGAAACACTAAATCTTAAAATGGAAAAAATGGTCATGATAATGGAATATTCATTTTCACTATATACATTAAAAATATAACATTCATTTTGTTATTTTTCAAAAATATTTCCTATAATACACATAAAAAAATTCATTTTTGAAAACCTTTGAAAGAATTTAAAAATAGATATAAAATTTTCTTCAAAATACTTTTACATAAATAAATAAAATAATATCAATGATATCAACCTGGAGAAAAATAATTGATAATAAAATATTAAAAAATTCATTGTGTCTCATACAACATTGATTATTTAAATCATAATCCCCATTAAATTATGACATTAAAAAACATTCAATAACTTGATAGTATATAAATTGATGGCATGATAAATCAAAGGGTATGTATATTCACCTCATAAAAAAAGGTGGGAGTATAACATCAAACTATTTTTACATAATTTAGACCAAATGATTCCACATATGAAATCCATTTTTAAAAATTCAAAACATATAAGTTTCAGTCGTTAATCTAAAATAATCCATTTGATGAAACAAGAAAACATGTTACAAATGTAAAAACATTCAAAAGTTTGAAATGTTTTTTTTAAATTCAATGTGAAATTGATTACAATGACATAAATCATATAATATTATGAAAAAATATAATAATACTTTAAAGCCAACAAAAATTATAATTTTATAATATAAATTATTTCAATACAAAAATTTATTTTCAAATAAAATTTACTATCTTTTACTATTCATCAAAACATAAAACTTATCGTGAAATATCCTAAACCTTTATCAATACTAAATTTATATATTCTAATTTAAAATATAATTTTAATTTTTTAAAATAGAATATAAAATGTGTAAAAATTTGGTTTTAATATAGGTTCTTCATTTAAAGTTGGTAAAATTGCATTTAGAGAAATATAGTTTTTTATGTATAAAATTGTGTTTTTGTATACATTACATCGATAAATTCTACTTGATTAATATAATAAATATTTGGTTGAATTTAAAAACTATATATTTAATTAATTTAATTTTATAATTTTAATTTATTTATTTAATTAGGATTCAATTACTTTGTGAGCATAATAATAGTTTTTATAAAAAAGTTCACTATATTCAATTAGTTTTTATATTAATTTATAAATAATTTCTAACCAATTAATTCAACCATATATTTCAATAAGTTAGTTAATAATATTCTTAAATACAAGCTTATTTTCTAGGTTATATCTTATTATATTAAATAATTATATTATAAAAATATATTACTGTTCAGTAAAACTTGTCATTTTAGGTAATATAAGAAAACTCATTATTGTGTTTAACATAATCTATACACAGTGTTGTGTGTAAAACAAGATAGAAACAAAATTAAATTTGTTCAAAAATGAAGACATTTTACAGTATTTGGGTGTTACATTATACCCTTGGTATGTTGGGGAATCCCCAGCAAATTAGATGGATAACATCAAGGCATATCTGTTTTACAATTTTTCTCTTACGCTTTAACCAGATCTATATCCAATATACATTCTTCAATATGCCATGAACTCATATATTGGGTATTATTACCAAATAAATAGTTTATGTAGAGAATTTATTTTTTAATATATTATTTTTAGTTAGGAGGACTTGATCACTAAATTCCAAATCCATATTTTTGATGGAAACAAGTTTATCACCATTGTTAAGGTAGGTGTCCCTATTAAACAATGTTAAATAATGAAAAATTAGAAGTTTTTATAAATTAAAAAAAATTGTTCTATAAAATTATTTATCTAATGAAATTAAATCATGGGATGAAAAAAATAGTGTTTCTAAATGGAAATTTCTTTAAAAAAACTTCAGACACATTATGTGTTTAATGTAATATATTAATGATAGATTTATCTCCAAAATATATTTTAAATAATAATATTGGTCATTGTTTCCATTGAAATTGTTATAAAATCTATGACAATATTATATTTAAATGTTTTTAAAGACATATCACATTGGGAACCTTGGGTGTGTCAGATTGTGGGCATATGAAAGCTGTAGTGTGTATGGTACCACTTGGGATTAAACATTTGTTATTGTCATGATATAGAAATAGTAAATATCTTTAGGATTCACATTATTCATAGATTAGTGTTACTTCAATGTATGGTGCATTTTACCATATAATATACTCTATCTTATTATTTTTATACAATCTGGTATTGTTTCATGATTGATTTTTCACATATTTATCATATGCTGGATCCAAAAATAATTCCCACTAATCCCTTAATCTATATTTAAAAAAACTTATCATATTCATACTTTTTTTAATATGAATTGGTTTAACAGAAACCAAAGTATATTTTATAGAATGGGTATCACTATAAATTTTAGTATAAACATATTTTATTTTAATTCTACAAAAACATTATCTCGCAGTGATAGAAATTGTATATATTCTTTGGTTGTATCCTATAGATATTTATTACCATCAACATAATTTTTCTATTGGGTGTTTTTTTCTTTGAGTTTTACATTGTATATATGGGTAGTGAATCATGGGACATGCTGGATTCTCTTAGTTAATAACACAATTATATAATAGTAGTTTACTGGTGACAGATGGTGATATGGAGATTGATTTTTCATGGTTTTATCCTGTTTTAAATTTAGACTTTTGGATTATTTGATATAACTCATGTTTGGTTGGAGATTCGTCCATATTTTACTCTAATTTTCTATCTTACTATTTTTAAAAATCAGCCTAATGATGTTATCTTTCAAGGAAAAATAGTTCCCATGGTTTTATATGTCAATACCCAGTTTCTTATCAACAGCACATGGCTTTAGGTAATGGGATTATAGAATTTCTCTAAGCCATCTTGGGTGAGGTGTCTTGCCAAAATATGTTATTTAATTATTTTAATATATGTTTTAATGGAATTATTCTGAAAATAAGACATTTTTCTTAAAATATTCTAAGGATAGTGTATTAAAATGCACTATTTTTTAATTTTTTTTTGATAAACATAGTAATCCATGATAAATTTTTTATCCTTTTTTTTATTCTAATTTTTTCAATGAATCAAATTAACCATTGAACATGTGAATTAAAACAACATCTCATGTATTCTATAATAACTAGTTGATAAAAAAAATTCTATTATCATATAATAGAAATCAAATATTATAAAAATTCATTATTTACATCTATCTATACAATAAACATTTCTTTTTATTTAATCTTTTGATTCTATAAACCTTTTCTTAGTTATTTGAATACAAAATAATATATTTATTAATTATTTACTTGATTTTATACTTCTATATAGTTTAAAAAATTTATATACCATACATTTGGTATCATATACCATTTACAAATTAATCATTTTATTTATATAACAATAATAAAATCCATGGAAATCCTATGATGTTTCACAAGCCATTCAAAAAACCACAATAGTCCCATAAAATATATAACTATTTTTTTTATTCTTGAATCATCCTTTAGATTTAAATGACATTTTAATGATACTTGAATAAGAATTTTTAGATTATCCAACCAAAATTTATTCTTTGTGTTGAATTTTAACTTACTTATCCAATTAACAAGGAAACAAAGAATACAAAAATCATTACAAGTTCATTTATTAACTTTTCATGAACTCATTCACATAATGAAAACATATACGATGATTACTCACTAATAAATTACTTTACCAAAAGAATCCAAATTAAAACCCGTAGTCTCTCAAAGTTATCAGTACCCTCATTCATATTAAATATTTATGTAGAGACTATATGTACATATTAAATTGTTTTTTTAATACTATTAACTGAAGGTAATACCCTAAAAAATAAATCATTTCAATTACTCCGAACAATTATTTTGTTGCTGTAAAAAACAATGAATTTTCACAAATTTAATTTATATTTCTTTCTATATTAATCACAATGTCATATTATATGGTGATGATTTTGTTTATTTATAATAAAATAATTTATAAGATGAATATTATATAAAACATTCATTTAATAAGTATTGTAACTATATGTGATCCAAATAATTAATTAATCCTTTTAAATTCGTCATATCCAATAGTTGAATGTGACGTGAATTTCAATTGTCAGTGATTCTGATTTGGAATTCTTATTTTAAAATAATTATTTAGGTGGTATATTATGCCAATCATAACATATATGAATCATGGATAGTTTAATGAAAAAATCCTTGTCTAATTAATCAAATGGATAAATTAAAATGTATTCTTACTCAAACATATTCATATTATGGTATCCTATATAAGGCTAACACAATTAAAACTAAAAAAATGGGAACCAAATAATATTAATTTCAAAAAAAATTTATTTCCATATACAATAAAATCTATCGTCACCCATCATTGGTAATAAAATCATATTAGAAAATGAATCTCTTAAAAAGTGTTTTTTTTGGAAGGATTATGACATATATTATTTTAAGATAGGTTTAATATCAACATATCATCTATTGTATTTATTTACCATGTATAAATTTTTTCATGATGTTGTTTTTAATCGTTATTTCTTCTATAAATTCAATACGTTTAGAATATATTGATGTGTAACTCTTTAAAAAACTCATATATATTTTTATTAATTCAAATTAAAATTTATATTTATTTATTTGTCTCAAAATTCTAGCATTGCATTAAGTATATGAAACCTTTTCATATAATTGTTTATAATTATATGAAACAAAAAATTCCCAAGATGAGTAACATTATAGGGATATATAATGAACCATTACTTTTCTAGAAATATAAGAAGACTTAGGAGAAATTAGTATTCAACCTTGAGTCCCTCTACCAAAGCCTATATTATTTAAGATATTTTTAAATTCAATCCCAACTCTAGCACCAAATATGTGTAAACTATAATTATCTTCTTAATTCAAGATCATACTTTAGTAGAATCCATATTCAATGTATAAAAAAACCAAATCAATTAGTATACCTATAATGAGACACCTTCTTTCATATCTATCTAAGACTTGAATTATTTTAAATCGTATAAAAAATATTTCATCAATTTGTATTAAAATAATTTAATTAATTAATTAAAAATAGAATAAATAAATTAAATTAAAAATTCAGATATTCAAACATCAGATAACCATTTGTCAATAATTCCAAAATATATTTAATTATAAAATATTTATACTTCAACCATCTATTTTGTAAACACCATAATTTAATATATATATATATATATATAATTCATATTTATCTCCAACAAAATTTCTAATATATTATACATTATTTGGAATATTACTTACATATATGATATTATATTAAATATAAACATTGTCTATTCCAGCCTATTTTGAAAAAAAAATTATATAATCTAAATATCTCAAAATTAATATTATTCAAGCCAAGATGAAATCAAGCGTAATTTTTTTTGATTTATTTTAAATAATGTCAATAATAAATAATTTTATTTAGAATAAATATAAATAAACAATTGAGATAAATTTATAATATTAACTATAAATAAATTCACATTTGAAATTATTTTGTAACTTATATAAATTTTATAAATTATAACAATTATTTAGAAATAAACATTTTATATCAAATTTATTATCAATTTCATACAAATTTCAATATATTTAATTTTAAAATTTAAAATTTATTGAATATTTATATAATGAATGTTATAGAATCATTTAATAATTAATTATATCAATTTTATATTTAGTTATGTTATGATATTTTTATATGTTAAATAAACCTCTTGAAATAAATTTTTGTATGATTTATATTTAATCTTCCAGGATATCTAATTGGAATAATAATGTAATAAATTAAAAACTAAACTTATTATGATATTATTTTCTAAAATATATATATATATCATAATCTATGACTTAATGTATTCTCAATCATAGTTTATTATTGAATATTTAGGATAGTGATATCTCCTTGAAGTCATATTGTTTTATATTTAATAATATGAATTATATCAGTCTTATGATATAATGCTCTGTTTGTATATCATAAATCTGTGATGTCATCTCATATGATGATATATATTTTAAGGTATGGTACCCTAAAAAATATATATAACACACAATTTTTTCTTCTACAATATTTTATAGGGAATTGTTTGACCATATTAGTTCCTATGATATCCTATATCATATTACCATCCAATTTAAAAAAATTATTATTATTTATTATTAAAAATAATAAATTCATGGAAAAAAATAATTAGCTTTCAACATAATTTAATGAATCAAAATCCATAGTATTATTTGATACCAATGTTTGGATTCTAAGGATCAAACTATAGTTTTTCAATAAAATGGAATCAGTTAAAAAATATTAATCCTAATATCTAACATTAATCAAATCAATACAAAGTAAAATACATGAATAGAACATTAAAAAATTAAAAAAACAATGTTTGAACCTCAATCATCATTTATGTACTTGAAAAATATCATTTTTATGATTTGGAAGGGATTCATACAACATGGTGTATCCATGGGATAAAATAGTAACCCAATGCCCATGATAATTTATCCACCCCACCATGACATGCTATTCCCACACATGGAAATATATAGAGAATAAGATTTCTCTTGGGTAGGGATAATCAACTATGATCTAGGTGGGATTGTAAAACCCCTTCTCATGGATACCTCCCCTTTATAAATCCCCAAGTATACTCTTCATGTTCTATTTTATTTACTCAAATATTATATTATTCATGATTTTATGAATTATGTATTTAACCATTCATTATATCAATAAACCAATCACCTATTACATCCCACCTTTGAAAATTTTATTATATGATAACTATCATAAAATAATATCTAAGTGAAAAAAATTACCATTATACTCTCCATGGTATAATAATATGAAAAACATATAACAATATGATACACTTCATAACTAATCATACACAATGATTTATTTATGGGAGTATCATAATACACCAAAAAATCTTTTTAATAAAAATATATCATTCTATATGATATCATCAAAACTCAATATATGTGGTTAGGAATTTAAGTAATTTCTATTTCAAATTACATGTGGTTTTAAATTTAATTATATCTCCTCACATGAATAAAAACTTGAATTCCTTTCTAGTAGCCCCAATTATTTTCACGCATGTATATTCTTCTCTATGCCTTTTATAAACTCTCACATGTCACTATAATTTTTATAGTATTTTATTTAATTATACTATTTCATACAATAATTTTTTTGGTCTCCAAAATATATTCATTTAATCCACTCTATGACTTATTTGATCAAAGAATCTAAATACTCAAGCTGCATCTATTACATATAATGTATTTATTAAAACATTCCATAAAATTTTTCATGAATTTATAATCACTTCTTATGTAATATTCAAAAAAATTATTATAAATTGTGGAAATTTTTTAATGTGATATATAATCATTGAATTTAGACTACATTCTCAATGTTTTACCCTAACACTACACTACCATATATTCATAACACTATCTAGGTGGATCAAGGATATGTTTTTTGTATGTTATAACTTTAATAAAATTTTAGTGTTTCATAGTATCTTATATGGATGTTGAGATTTTACATGGGTCACATTTTCGTAGGTGTGTCTATTTCATGTTACGTGGTCTACATTAGATTGGAAACTTAACCTCCATTTTGTAATTTTTTGATTTAATTGAATGAGAGTGTCACAATGTGGATTTAATTTTTTTTTTTCAATTTGTTGGTTTTACCCTTATGCTACATCTGGACTTGGATATAACTAACATCGATATCTTTGAGTAATAGTTTTTAGAAATAATAGGTATATTATTTCCACCTCCCTGCATTTTAGTAGGTGTAGTTAAACCAAATTACATAGATTTCATTGATAAGAAGACATTTCTTCGTGGTGATGAAATAGGATATCATTGCGGTGAATGCATATGCTCAATCTATAATATATGTCTTTATTATTCTTGAAATAATCTCAAGTATGTCTTTGATGCTATGTTGGTATGCTCAATACTTTTCATATGTTTACATGAGATTATTTTGGATTGGGGAGATAGTCATATGGCTCCAAAAAAATATTAGGTTTTTTTTAAATGTACTCTAAACACTAGAATGTTAATTTTATATATCACTACTCATATTAAAGTAAGTTAATCACATATTTATTCCTTTTAGAAGAAAAAACTACAAAAATTTTTTGAACCATCAACAAACATATAAAAACTAAAATTATTTATTGAATGATTGAAAATCAATGCATCGATTTTCCGAATGGTAATCTTATTTATAAAAAAAAATAAAACAACAATTAAATAATGAAAATAACATAAAAACCTACATAGAGATTAAAAAACTATAATAAATAAATAAAATATATTTTCAATTCATTACTTGAAGAGAAATGATCATTGTGAATAAGTTATCTTACATAAATGGGATTAAATAGCGAAAGACCATATGGAGAGTGTTAAGTCATGAGTGACAGGTAGGGTGACCATGTTTTTTCTACTGTATTGATGTCTGAAACTTCAGGAATAATTTTGATATATGTGGGGATAAAGAAATTGTATATCATGATTATAATAGAGTAATTTTATCCATGTATTGTTAGGGGGACCTATAAATGGGATTTGATATCAGTGTGTGAAGTCATTCATGTTTAATTATGATAATAAGGGAACATATACCAAGTTAAGAGATATTTTTATCATCCATAAAGGAATTTTCTCTTAGGGCCATGTGTTAGAGTGTTCTCATGAGAGATTTATATGTCATGTCCTCACTATTGAGTTGACTCAAGTACTAAACAAGGGTTAAAGGTATGGAAAAATGGCTATCTAGATCATTGATGAGGGAACAACCCACTAAGTGTAAAGAATCATGTTTCTATTCATATGATAGGTATATTTGGAGATTAATTAACTTTGGATTATAATTAATATCCTATGGAATATATTAATATGTTTGTTATTTTGGAGATATATAATGAACCTATATTGTGGATTAATGCCATGGATATGGGTGTAATCGAAATTTTTGTAGAATGAGTTGATATTATCCAAATAAAATAGAGGTGTATTTTAGGATAATGGATGTATGGTGTGTAATTAATTATTATCATATGGATATGACTTGTCAGTTCATTTCTATGACTGTAATCCTTTGTAATGTCATATATTATTATGAGATGTGAAAACCAATGGAAAATGTAAATATTTCTATTAGAGTGGGGGATATTTTTATATATAGGATCAATATTGGTAGAATATTTATTATAAGAACATAAATACATTCTTTTGGGCATGGATATAGGACATTGAGATGTTATGGGTGCTATGGTGATTGATAGAGTGGGGTTGGGGTGAACTAGTTGTGAATTTTAGTATAGACAGCTCGCCAATCCGTGACATGGGATGGTCATATTGTGAAAAATTATTTTCATAGGATTTATAGTGCGGGAATAGATTTATATATTGAATTTATCTTTTATTAATGGGAATCACATCATGATAATGGATTTTTATTCCTTGGGATATGCCCTTTATGAATTGGTATCATCCCATGACCTAGAGTGGTTATTGTATTGTTTTTCTTGAAACGAATTATATACCTCAATATTTTAGGAAATAAAACATTGAGGACTGATTTTATGTTTATGAGAGTCTCATTTGAGAGTGAATAATGAGTGGATTATTTTCTTTACCCCTTTATGAATATGATCTGAATCATGAGAGAATGAGTCATGTTGTGAGATAATGTTATGTCAGTGTAAACAATAAATGGGTATGGATGATATTTAGATGAATCATAGAATTGGAACCCATGAGAGTATTATTTAGAGGTTAAATATATTATGGAGGACAAGATTGAGGGATATAATAGATTTCAAGTTAAATTCATTGATGTGTGTGGTAAAATGTATATTGGTCATAATATTTAAATTTTCGACACAAATTTGTAAGTGTCCATGTATATGTAATGGGATAATGGTTTTTAAATAAATCATATTGAAAATGTAAAAATAAATTTTAATTAGAATTTAATATCAACTTTTGGTGGTTTAACATATTAGAAAAGTATTAAAATCAATTGTTATAGTGGATTAGATCATATCCCTAGAAGTGGTATTCAAAAATGGGTGAGTGTGGCTAGAAACTATTAACACACATGAGATGTTTAATTATGTCACGTGTTTCGCTAAAGGAGTAGTGCAATAGAATCCATATTGAGGGGATTTAAATTTTTGAAATAAAATAGTGTGAAACTTGTTGAATATGTATTTTTAGAGAATGTATAGGATAATAATATAGGTTTTCCAAAAATGGGTAATGAAAAGTGATGTGTGTTCATGATCAGCTATTATTGTGATTTTCATGATAAATCATTACATATAATAATTGGCTTACTGTAGATGGTGTAGAAATTGTTTGGAATAAATTTTTTTATGATATTGATTATTTTATATTAGGTATAATAATTTTTTTCATGGATGCAATACTGTAATTTTGGTGGAGTTGATGATTTAGTGGGAATAATATATAGATAATCAAGATGAATCTATGATGTTAGTGTGCAGGTAAATCCAATTTCATCTCATCAGAAGATATATTTTAGATATTGTATTTTGATGTGGTATTTCATATAGTCTATGTTTTAGTATATGGATTTCGGTATAGTAAATTTGATCTAAGGGTGATTCAAATCAGAGATACATTGATTCTAATTGGTGGATTTTAACGGCTGACATGGAAGATTAGGGATTCAAAAATGGAATTAATCTTAAGTGTTGGGATCATAAATTTTTTTGGTTTTTGGAATGTACTATGAGGAATCTTGTAATTAAGGCATCCGGGTCATGTATTGTGATATCATAGAGGTGGGTTACCTTTCTTATTTTCACAAGATTCTAGAATGAGGAAGAATAAATACTATTAGTTCATGAAATTGGTTGTTGTGAAATAGAAACCATATCGAGTGTGTCGATGGACCACTAGAGGTTCATTTGGGTGGGTGATACATATTATGGGGATCACCCTAATCCAGACATACCTATTTTAAAGGGAGTCTTATGGTGGGGGTAGTATAGGATTAAAAATGAACAATATTGTAATTTATTAGTGTCTTAGGAGAGACTACTATTGTTGTCTTTTGTCTTTTAATTTGGCAGGGATTAGAGGAATGTGTCTCTAATTTTGGTGTATTAATTAACTTGTTTTTTATGTAGTCAAGATAAATTTTATTAAGAGTTTTAGAATAGAAAATAGTCTGTTATATGTGAATTAACCAAAAATATGTGTCTAAAATTATGGTGGGAGTACCAAAATATATTTAAATAATGAGAATTTTTAATGAATATTTTGTAATTCCCCGCATCGTTATGGGTTGAAAAAATAAAGTGAAATATGAATTTTGGTCTCAAATAAAGCATGTTTTCCAAATTGGAAAATATTTTAGGAGATTGAAGGTTGTATAATATTGTAAAGATATTATTAGACATAGATAAAAGGCATAAGCATGTTTTATGTGCCTAAGTTACTATTTAAGTATGATCTAGGTGACCCATTGGCATATTTTTTTCTACATATTGGTTTTCATTCTATGAAATGATATATTAACAGTGTGAAATATCATTTATAAACGTATATTTCTACCGTAAGGACCCCTAAAATTTTTTATCACGCTATTATAAAGTAAAGTCAAGAAACAATGATGAATAATATTTTTTGAGTAAACAAAAATAATATATTGGGTAAAAATAAAGACATGGGATTCTCTAAATATAAAATTATCTCAATTTATAGTTTCATGGTCATGGGGCCTCCTCTAGTGTCAAATAGTAAAATTAAACTCATAAAAAAACCTCATAAAAATATCTAATGGATCAAATTATTATGTGTTATTTCTTTTTCCATTGGTTTTAACTGATGTTGTACGATGGATATAATTAGGGCTTGATAAAAATATATTAAGCATAAAAATTTTATTCTCATCCCTTTAATGAGTCATTGTGACAAAATTAATATATCTGTAGAATTTTTTCTTCATATAGTAAGACATTGAAAATGATTGAGACTATAATCGGAGTTTTTCTTGTGTTTATTATAATTTATTTTGGTGTCTGTGTTATTAGGAGAAGCCTATTATCACTGGAATAGATTTATTAAATTGATTTAATAAAAAAATTAAATATTTATATTATAGTGAAGTCCTAAAAACCCATTAAATTTAATCATAAACATGTTTCCTCTTTTAGGATATATGGGTGTTTTTGAAATTAACACTTGGTAGAATAAGAGGTTGAAGAGACTATATCATGGGTGGAAATGACATTAGATTGATGAATAAATCATCTCAATTTCCAATGGAAACTAATGGGAACATGTTAACTATTAAAATATGATATATGAGAAATATAGAGAACATTATTAGATAAATTTTTTCCATTATTCATATTTTTAATGAAGTGTAGATGGATTTCATGGATTACTATTTGAGAAATAATGCCTCATTAAAGAACCCACACCCGATTATTAGGGGATTGATATTTGAGTCGGTTGATTATACATAATTTTTTTATCTATTTTGATGTTTTCTATTGGATAATAAATAAAAAATGAGAATATGATATTGTTCCTCTATCAATATTCATCACCCTTATATAATTAATTTTGTGTTTCCTCTCACATGTGGATGATGACCACTATCCCAAAGGATGTAGGGTGGTGCAAGGGGTTTTATTAAATAAATAAAGGTCATGTTTATGAGTAGTGGTAATTATATGATGATGGGTAATCATTTAATGTATGTTTTAATAGTCAGGATGGTGAAAAATATTTTTGATGAGGTGATGGATGAACCATGGTGTGATGAATGGTGAGGTGACCTATCCCAAGGAATTCATGAAAGTTCCGTTATGGGAAAATAAATAATTAAAAAATTTTAATTAAATATAATAAAATTGATAATACTGAATCATTAAATTTAGTGGAAGGATAATTGAAAATATATATTCTTTTGAGTGATATTCTTGTGAAAGGTGGTTTTTCGTACCCTTTTATGTATTATTCTATAATCATGATGGATTAGAAACATATTTTCTATTACTGTATTGATTATTGGGTAAGGAGTAACATTTAAACCTCCTTTCAGGTCATATCTTATATATTATAATATACATATTTTTTTATAATAATAATAAGAATAATAATAATAATTACTACTAAATGATTATTAAGATTAAAATGTGTTTCAATTGTATATTTATACTGAGAATTAGGATCAATGACCCATCTATGAAATCAAGACCCATAAATGAGGGAAAATGATTCAAGAATAACATATGGTACTTAAAAACAAATTATTGTGTGGGCCCTTGATCCCATCAAATATTATCTCTCATGTTTGATATGATAAAATGTATACTTTTTATTTTATTAGTGTTTTCAAAAATAAAATTTTCTATCATTAGTATTCATCTTTTCATATCACAATGGGGTTATTCATTAAACTATATAAGGAATATTTTGGGGTGGTTTAATTAGAATTCATATATAGAACTATTGGTTTGATGAAAAAATTTATATGTGTTATTCAAAGTGATAGTGGGGGTTTTAATCTCTCCAGTGTCATGGTTAGGGAGTGGGTCAGAACCATCATTTTATAAATATAGTGTCAATATTTCCCCAATACACACCTAGAGAATTGGACATCAGTCTATAATGTTACTATCCACCCATCTAAGAGATTATGCATGTTGTGGTCCACCCCTAGTGCTAGTATCCCATCAACCATTTATCATTCACCAGTGAGCCACAGAACTCTAACTACAGTTCTTGAGAGGTTAGATAGATTCCATTACATTGGATGTTCCATTTTTTGGTTCTATGGAATCTCAACACTAGGGGAATATTGTTCCCTTTTCTGTTAAGCATCATGTATTGAGATTTATGAATCTTCATAACCCCATATGGCCTCCATCATGTTTTTATATCCTAACTTGTTTTCAACCTTGGGAATTGATGTATTTTTTGTATTTTTGGATTCTTAAATTTTTCATGAGGTGTAACTATTGATGGTCGGATCAATTATCATTGGGGAAATTATTGGGTCCCTATTAATAATTTTTATAAATATTATATAAATTCTTCCTTCCATTTTTTGGAAACTCTTTGGTACCGATATCTTTGATTATACATGGTGTTTTGGTTTTTACCTTATTAAATCCTTTTAGTCTTCAATAATACCACAATTTGTGTTGATTTTTTTCCCTTCCAAATTTCAGGTCATCCTAATAAATGTTTTTATAAACACTAATGTACTATCTTGTTTCCCACATATGTTGTTCCGTGAATATGAAATTTTGTTCGGAGAAAGTTTGAGTTGTCATAGAGCTCTTATGGCTTGCATAGGGTATATGAATAAAGATAGATACATATGAATTATGAAGCACTATGATTCATTATGTTACTCAGAAATATTGTGTATGTGTGTGTTCTTTGAGTCTAATCAGTGCTAAAGGGTTTTATTGTACATTGTTTTTTTGATAATTCTCAATTTTTTTGGTTCCCCTTATATTTTCTTTATGGGATGTGATGGATTTAATTTATCTTTTGTGAATCATGTAAATTAAAATTATATATATATGTATATATATGGTATTTTATTATCTTATATATTTTTTCTGTATGTTTTAGGTTTTTGTTGGCTAGAGCCTCCCATATTGCAAGATATACCAACCCAGGGTTAGTCATAAATCTATTTCCTGTTAAAGGTAGGTTTGGTGTGGCACTAGAGGGTTGTTGGCATACTGTGATAGGACTCAATGGGAAGTCTTATATTATACAGTTATCAGTTTTTATCATTCAGAAGGATTAATATTTAAGTTAGTAAAAATGTGAGGATTGGTTTGGGGACATTATAGAATCGATGATAAGGGATTATTGTTTATTACAATAGGGAGACCTACTTTGGTTTATTATAGCAACCATTACTTTTTCTTACATTACTATTACATAATTTTAAAGATAAACAAAATAATAGTATCACACATAGAATATCCAAAGGTTTAGTGTCTTGGGAAAACTAAGATCATATAAAACAATTACAACATCAAGTATAAACATTTATTTAATTTCTTATTCTCTAGGTTTTTATTGGCACGTGTACTATCCTTAGTACATGTAGCCTCCTGAGGATATACATCAAAATGGGTGAGCTAGAAGCCAATTAATAGGATAGATAAGAATAATATAGCATAGGTGAGCATAATCATAACATGGGAAAAAGATCTTGAACATGAAAGGAAGCGTAAATATAATACCTGAAATGTGGCAATGCATAAAAATGAAACATAATGTCTTAGTGGTTAACTACCACACAAACTTGTGAACCAATCTAGCATCTTTTTCACACATCATATCACATTTACTCATTATATTTATCACTTTACCCAATTCATTGGAGTGCTGTATAATTCTATGTGCACTCGTCACATTGAAACATTCATATTTCGCTATATAATTCCGGGTGCACCCATCACATCATAACATTATCATCATCATGCTTGCCACATAGAACACATTTCAAAAAATGTACATAACTAACCCATGGAATGTAATGGGTTTCATCTCATAATAACACATTTATAATCTTTGGGGGTAGGTTTGTATAACTCAGAAAAGAGAAATCATGGGGTATTGGATAGACCTCAATGTGAAAAATAATGGTTATATTTTACATCTTCCAATAACACACCTACAAATCTACCATGGGATATTCAATAGTAGTATTGGTGGCCCAGGATCTTATAGAGATACATTATCTTATAAAAACAATATATTCATTACCTTTGATTACTTCCTATGGGTTTAAAGTGATAAATTTCAGAGAATTATAAAGAGGTGTGTGGTATATAGAAATGTTATAAATAAATTAATATAGTTTATATAAGTATATGTTCCCTCCCTTTATGGATACTTATATAGGATTGAAACCAAATTAGTCAAATTCGATGCATCAGGTGTTCAAGATTTATAGATTCATGTATAAAATTTTGAAAAACCCATTTATTCAAGATAATCACTATAGATAATGGTCATATTTGACTCACCCCATTTGTTTTAGTGAGATTAACCTTGGTATAGTGGAAGTTCATTTATGATATTACCCCATAGTGGAGAAAAAAATAGTGGAAAAAACTTTGGTGTTGATTTTTTTATTGTTTATATTATTATTCGGTTGTTTGAATTATGTTAATAAGGTGGGTGCATCATTTAGAATTGAACGATACCCCCTATGTTTGGTGGGAAGATCTAAATATCTTAAATACAATGTCGAATACACATTATATAGGATCTGTGTCATAAATCACTTCATTCGTCTTTGAAAATTTAATTCATCAAAATTATGGTGAATGCATAGATTCTTTTTAAGGGTAATCCATAAATTTACCTTGGTGGGAGGCTGATATATGTGTTGACTTACATTTATGGAGACAAATTATGAATTTTTTTATGTGGGATTATAGAAAACCATTTGGTATTTTTGGAAAATGGGATGACTCATTTCATTATTTTATTTCAAGTAGGATCCTACATGGACATGATGGTACTACTTTTGTCTTACAATGTGAGTGTTAGTGGTATAGTGACCTCTCATATAATGAATTATAAATTCATTATATAGAGACAACCCCCATTAATTTAACATCATTGAAGTTTTTGATATTAGATTACTGGAACCTGGCTATGGTAATTAATGCTTCATGTAATATAATCTCTATGTAATCATCCGAGGAGGTTCTTGAGAGTCTATTTTAGAGATTTTTTATGGAAATGATTGAATTATTCACCATCAATCAATGGTAATACCTATACACATCTCTATTTTGTGTGTCATTTCTTGGTGGTAATGGTGTTTATTTGGAGATTCTTTTTTACAAAATTTCTCCTAATGTGGACATGATGGGTATTCATGAATGTATAGAGCATATCTCCCACATCCCTCATTAAAAAATATTTTTTCTTTGGTGCTCATAGTGAATATTAGGTTGGTTATCTATAGTGGATACCACCTTGGTGGATATCTACTCTCCATATTTTATTCCCAATAGATTAATTAAAAAGATTATCATCATAAGGTAACTATTTATATATGGTGGAAGATTTTTTCATATGAATTTGTAGTATGTGATAGCTATATTTTTTGTTGTTGTTATCCAAGGTTATGAATCTGATACTCTAGGTTCATATGAAAGGTCCATATCATCCACAACAAATTTTTATAGATTGGGACCCTCATTTGGGATGTTATGTTATAGGGTGTAGTCAAATAGGTTTGGTGTATTTCCTACAGAACCTATCAGTAGCATTTATGAAGGATTTGTGATAATATAACCACAATATCTTTGAAATTGAATGTAAAACCTATTTGGTATCCGGATTTGGCTAGAATATTTTAATCAATAAATAGATTTTATAAAGTGAATTATACTACAGTTTATTTATAATCTAGTAACAATGGTTCGCTCATTTATTGTCATTGTATAATAGGGGAACTGATGTCTAATATGTGATGTTTACTACTATGTAACAAATTTGGAGTTTTTGTGTATTTTATATATCACATTTTTTTGTCTTAATCAAGGATGGGTTGATAATGTAAAAGTAATAATTCAGAACGCTCATTAATTTTGAAATGTGAGGTTCTCCCTCAAAGGATAACTTTATTGATAATATATTTTGGTATGATGTTTAATAATAGATAATTTAATTTCATTCTATGGGGAAGGGGTAAATTTTTATGGGAATAGTTATTAGGTAATTATTCTTTGAAATACTCAATTAGCTTTGATGGGAGAGGATGAACCATTAAATTATGATTTTGTACCAAGAATTTTTGGATCTTGAACCATTGAATGTGAAGGACGTTCATGTTATTTTGGGATAAATTTTTCATGTGGATATTTCATCAGCCTTCAATTTATTGTAGCTATATTTGATTCATTTTATAGTATTATAAGTGATTTATAACAGAGAGGATGAATGAATATCATGGTCCATGTCTGTATTGGATAAGACATTTTTTCTCCCTTGATGTGGTATAATGAGATGCCTGTAAAGATGATTTCTTTCAGAATAGAGGGTGAGGCACCATGTGCTTCCAACTCATGAAAATATCAACAAAACATTTCTGGCGCTACCTCCCAAATGCCAGTGTTTTATTTCAACCAAATAGAAATCAACTTTGGTTGTATTATTTAAATGAAATTGGGACAAATGAATATGGATCTTCATGTATAGATGAATGAATATACCATGTTTTAGAGAATATGTGAAAGTATTTTTGGAATACTGGTTTGAGGGCGAGGGAATGATCGGGGTGGAAGAAAAAGCTCGAGAAACAACAATTTTAATGGGTTTCTAGAATCTTTGGGATGTCCAAAAACATATAATATTATGGAAGTAAGATATATTTTATATTTCTATAGGTTTGGGATAAGGATTTGATGAATGAAATGGAAAATATCATTAGAGCCACAAATCCTTCTCTAAAATTTAGTTTTTTCCTTCAAAGGGCATGCATCACTGAATAATTCTGTAGTAGTTGGTTGGATATATGGGTTAATTGTAAGACTCCCATAATAGGGCTTAAAATGAATATCAGTGGTTCCTAAAATACATGTTAAGTGAAAGGGGGTGGTCTAGACGTTGATAATATGGGATCCTTTATACTTGGTTTAATAACTTTTTGTGGACTTATAACATCATTAAGAGTGGTGTATAGGGAATTGGTCACTGATCTCTTGATGTGTGGGTTACAAAACATATAGATCAGGGAAATTGTGCCAAAGTACAAGATTCTAGTTGGTTTTATTAAGGTAATAGGTAAAATAAAATTGATTTAAGGTATCATATTAGGTCATGAATTATTCTTATCAATTAGGGGAATAGTGTACATACATATATAGAGAGAGAGAAACTATGCCGCTGATGCACTTGAAAACAATGCAATGAAGGTTATAATCTTTTCCTCTACTATAGGTTGGAATCCTAACCAGATGACTGTAATAACTTTTTTAAATTTGATTTACTTGGGCTTCTTTATTTTCATCCTCTACATGTGGGATTTCCCTTGAAATCTTCTTGTTTTCATCATGAAAATTAATAAAAACTTAATTCACAGTACGTATTAGGGAAAAAAAGACCACTAAAAAATTATGTTAAGAAAAGAAAATTTTTTTAGCTTTCACATTTATGACAGAGATAAATTTTTTATATATCCTAAATTAATTCTCATATTGGAAAAATGAACAATGAAGTTGAGGTAAGAATGGGGGTTTTTCTTATGGGAGCTATAATGTAGGTTTACATCAAAGTTATAATTCATAGTATATAGGGTGTTTAAAATATTAATTGAATTGTTTTGTTATATACATTAATTAACATCGTTAATTACATTGATTCCAAAGAACACCCTTTACTTAGTTCACAGATTTTTCCTACATATGATTTATTAATTATTATTAGTAGGATCCCTAGTAAGAGGAAGATGATAGGGGCCACCTCTATTGTGATAATAACATTATATCCAATAAATTATCATCACTAGTTCCAATAATAACTGGCACATGTGTATTCTTCATCAATGATTGACCCTATACTTTATTTTGGACACACTATTTGATACATTGTTCCATTTTTCATGTTTTTAGGATGAACATTTCATCTATGAATATGGTTTAAAAAACTAAGCCCCCACATATTTATTAATTTGAATTACAAAATTTGAAGACCATTTTTTGTAATTCATCATAAAAAAACCCATTCCCACTGAACATTGAATATATATTTGTTTACGATAATTATTTTTAAATTATGTTCATTAATATTTTTATGGTTGATGTTTCATAAATGAATAAAAATGAGGATATTTTCTATATCATCCCTCATAATCTTTCTCCCCTCCTATCCCTATCTCTCTATTCAATCTTCAATATTTCCTTTAGTGTGTAGATAACATACATAAGAACTAACAGTGGACGATTGTGGTGAAGGGTGAATCATAAGGGATGAGGCTTTCTACTAGGGATTTGAGGATAAAATGATGATTGGAATTAAAATATATAATTTTAGTTCATTCATGGTGGTGTGTGGGGAATAGAGGTGAATGTTTTTAAAGTAAGGCGAGATAGATAGTGACATGGTTTGTCAACTAGTAAAGCATGTTATGTGTTACCTTAGTGTATAACACATAAAAATTAACATTGAATTAAATATAAGAAAATATATATTAAAACTATATGAAATATAGTGTATGTATAATTGATATGGTAGATTTATTAGAGAGAGACAATTGAGAAAAGGGAGGGTAATTTAACCCTGTATTCATGCCCCTATAAACATTATTGAGGGGAAAATAATTTTCCCATTCTAAAATAAGAGATTGGGGAATTGTTGATGCATGAACCACCCCTACCTAAATAATTGTATATATGAATATTTATATATATTTTAATAATATAATAATTATAATAACTCATTTTCAGTTTTAACATTATATTGAGATGTTAGATCAATGATCCATCTATAGAATCATGACCTAAAGAGTAAGTTGAAATATTTAAGATGAATTCATGGTACATAAATCTAGTTCATAGTGTTTTTTAAATGTATATTCATGTAACGTCTCTCATTTTTTAAATGATTAGTTTCATAATGTTCATATAATTCTCATTTTTAACAGCTAAATAGTATATCTTGAGTTTATTTCAATGTAGTTCATAATGGTGTATTCTTTTCAACCAACCATGGAAATTTGTAAGATGAGATAAATGGATTTGTTATTCATATCAGTAGGATTGATTATAAGATTCATTCTTGATAATTATAGAGATATTTGAGTAAGTAACCCTCAGTAACATATTAAAGGAATGAGTTCCTCACATCCACTATACAGTTAGGATTTTTAGCCCATAATTCAAACCTGTGGTGTTGGTAATCTATCTGAAGAGTTATAATTCCCTCATATAAGATACTTTTCAAGATCTATGTGTATTAATAGGGTTTTTATCCCCATTACCATTACATTCCCATTGATGACGCATTGGCCTCACATTGTATGTTTAGAGAGGATATGGAGATTTTTATAGATTAGATTTTTAGATACATTTTTGGTGTTATATTATTGAATCATTAAGGGGGTGATATATCATCTAAGGGGTAGGAATCATCAATATATTTTACTGCATGAAATTACATATGGTTTCCCTTGTGTTGTGATGCCACAATTGGTGATAAAATTTAGGCTTTTTGGTCTCTTTTTTATTCCAAAATACCTAATTTTCTTATGTGGTATGACTATCATGGTTTGTAAAAATTATGAATTGGAACTGTATTGTATCTTTGATAATTATTTTAATCGATAATATGTAGATTTTTTTTAGTTTAATTCTCTCAGTAACACATTAATAACAAAGGAAATGATATTTTTTTAATTATAGTTTCACCCTGATGTTCTTATACTGGTGAACTGACCTAATAGTAGGTGATCAATCTAGTTTCATTTTTTTTATGTTTTGGTTCATGGGTGTCCTACTGGTTATGTTATACTCACTCTTATATTGGTCATATACCCATAATAGTTCTTTTTTGTAGATAATTCACATGTTTAGATATATTGTTGGTAAATTTGGTCATATTGTGGCTTCAATAATGAATACACCTAGTGATAGCTATCGACTCATTTGGATCTTGGGAATCTATTATAGTAGTAGTGAACATTAAATTTGGTGTGTGATTTAAGAGTATATATACATGAATGGTATTTTAAATACAATGTGTTTTCAAGACCTGTTGGATGTTCTGTTTCCCCAAAATTTTCCTTATGGGATATTTTTTTCCTCTAGTCTCCATTATATATAATTTTAATAATTCCATATATATCATTATTGAATTTTCAATAATATTATAAATTTGGGATGTGAATTTTTTAATTTTTTATATACTAAGGCCTCCCATATTATGAGATTTTGAAATTCAGGTCTTATCCCTAGCCCCGATCATATTAGAGGAGTAGTTAGGGTGGCATTATTAATTTAGTTCTATCATGTGTGGGCCCATGGTCTGTGAGTCCATGCTAGTCACATGTTTACCTAGGGTGGTAATGCCTTAATTGGGTCCCTTACATAAGTGGATATGGATCATAAACTTTTTTCATTTTATTTTTTATATATGTATCTAATCATACCAAGACACATATATTATCCCATGATAGTGAGATGAGGTAGTGTTTGGTCATATGTCTAAGGGTGTTCATGCCATAGAAAATATAGGCCTTTCCATGATGTGACTTATTCCATAGTCATGGATGAATTGTTTTGGAGCTATTTTTTGGGGATCCAATAGGGTGAATGACACTTGGACTCCCCATAAGGCACAAACATTGATGGTGGACTTTTAGGATCAACCCCTATACCTTTTGGGAAAATGATTGAGCCACATATAGAATGTATGTGCCATACCAAGGCCTAGTGTGGATGTTTCATGATGCAAGTCAAATATTTATTCCATGAAAATATTACTGAGATGTTTTTAATACGTTTATAAAATTAATTTTGGATTCATCACCCTATGATTTTAGGGGAAGGGGTGTTACAGAGTGACATTTTGGGTTGAATAAATCCCAATTTCCCCCCATTAATTCCTAGTTTGTGTGGGATGTTTTTTTTAATATTTCATAGATGATATGTGTTATATTCATTCTAATTCTCCCTCTAATAATAATTCAATTATATTTTAATTGATTTACAATGATTTTATCTATGATATGGTGTTGATTCAATCATTGTATGGTTAAATAATAGAATATTTAGGGGGCCATTTTCATGTTATTAATTAATAAAATCTTAGGTATAAGATCATTCATTTTCCCCCACTTTTTATTGATAAGAATATAACTAAAAAAATAAATTTAATATTTTAGAAAAAATAGATGATGTTAATGAGTGGATAGGTTTTGGATGATTTTTATTTTGATTATGAGGGTGATATGATCATGCTGTTATGGGTTAGTGTTATATTACATATGGTTACTATAAGTAAATTCAACTCAAATGTTTTGTTAGTTATGATTTTTTTTAATTAATTGAACAATAAATTAGATAATGGTGTATTTAATTATGTGGATGTTATGGCTACATATATGGATCAAGTTTTTCCTTTTTATTCCATTTTATATGTTCATAGATATGGTATGGATGTTCTTGGATGAGGATGATTAATTAATCATGAGCATGGTAATAGAAAATTTGAGTTCAGTGGATCTTTAACATATCTATATGGTTTATGAATTTCATATCATATGTCCCCACATGAAATTTTCTTTAAAACATGATTTTTAAATTAATTGTTTCTATCATATTCTAAAAGAATGAATGGAAGTATTTTTGTAACACCCCAAGCTTCTACGGTACGTTTCCCTTCGAATAATGCAATAGCGTGTGTTGTACGCAACCTCGAGTTCTAACAGACACCACAACTAATTAAACTAGCCGTTGTGAATTTTAATACCTACTTTTTGAAATCATATATATTCTATATTTCAAAATGGACTTCATTTTTGGATTCGGAATATCGAATTTAGCCTAAGGTGAAATTTTGGTACTTTTCGGATAACTTTCATATTTTGATGAATAGTGAAAATTACTAAATTTTAATTAAAAACAACTTTTTTAATCAAAATAATTAATAGTGATAAATTATTAATTTGAGTGGTTTTAAAGTATATTTAAAATATATTTTTACCATTTAATATAATGTTGGTCATTGGACATAATTATACAATTAAACCGAACATAAACAAGTGTCAATCTTTTGATAGTTATTATCTCTTAAAAACACGATTTTTGTTTTGACAGCGGGAATTAATTTTAAATTGATTTCTGCCACTTCTGTATTTTGAATTTAGGAAAATGGATTCCATATTTGGAATTAGGATGTCCAAATTGTGTAAATAGCTAACTTTTATTTTTAGACATTTTGAATAATTACTGTGGTAAATATTTTATTTACCATGGTTAAGGGTAAATATGGTAAATAAGGGTTAAAAAATAATATTATAATAATACAAAATTAACCTAAAACGTGTCCTAACCTTATTGGTGGACACATACCCGACCAGGAGCATCCTTGGGTCAATTTGGGGACCCCTTGGAGCCACTTGTATGTGGTAGGGACACTTTATATTAATAAAGTTAAAATAAAAATAAAAATGGCATAAGCTTACATCTTTTAGAAGAAAAATTTTTACATAGGGTTATACATGTTGTATTTTCGATTATAAATATTCATTAGAAAGATAAAACGATTTCCTACATAATGATATTTTATTTGTAATTTTTAGACATCAAATAATTTAAATTATTAATGACACAATAATGATGCAATGTTTACCTCATTAATAAATCATTTAAATAAATAAGATTATAATGATTAAAATATTATCTAAAACCTGTCCAATTCTTATTGGTTGATGTTATTTAGAATATGAGTCATCTTATCTTCGACCGCAATGATTTTTGTACCATTAGAAACCGAATATAATTATATTATAAAGTAATACTTTCACTCTTTCCTAAAGAGCCCCTCCTCTCCCTTATAAAAGGAGACCACTTCTACTCATTCCTCACACCTCTCAAGCCACTTGGCTCGTCCAAACTCTTCCCAACTAAGCTCCCCACATCCCTATCCTCCTCCTTGAAGCTTCCCCTTAGGCAGAAAGCATTTCAAGAAGTCCTTTGGTTCCAACCAAAGTGAGTTACCTAAATTAAAGGTAACGATTTCTCTTAAATTATTTTCATTTATTTTGCTTCTTCAACCCCCAAACTCTTTTTATTTCCTTTCTTTTGTAACAACACCAGTATCTTCAATATACTAGGATGTTGTTATAAGAATGATTCAAACTACACATACACACAACTCCATCCAATGGATGATTAACATAATGTTTCTGTGGATGGAAAACTAACGCCTCACGAAATGATGATTGTTCAAATACATCTTACCGCCTCTCATGGTGGCCATTATGATGGCACTGTAATTAAATATGATATTAATGATATATATTTTATATATAAGCTTCTGTAATTCCATTTTATTTCATACCATTATTCGTTTCATGTTGTATATACATACGATAATTTCATTTGAGGAAGTGCGCACTACCGCCCCCTTAAAATGATATGACTCGTTCATACCACACATGGAACGTATAAAGGATGGTGTTAATGAACTTAAGTAACATGTATAAAATATCATATTATACTGGAATAGAAATATACCTATGTATCATTTGTATTCAATTCTTTTAAAATAAAAATTAAATGGAAGTAGCATTCGTGCGTACGTACGGACTACCGTCTCCACGAACGCGATGAGATTCATTCTCCATCGTATCCATTCAAGTATAATTATCTTTTGATGATTTAAAAATGATGTTTAAGGACTTGATACCATTCTGGATTTAAATAATATACAACTTATCCTTTACAAACATGTCTTACGTAACAAAACATACAAAAGCAAACAAGTAAGTTCACACCCGAAACAGCGATAATACTAAGATATTATTATCAAATCAATATTAAAAGATCATATATGATATCATATTGATGTATATGATTCTTGTATAATTTAATAACAATTATTTCACCATTATACAGGAGGTTAACCTATCCCAACCAAGGAAAAGTACAAGGTAAGGGTTATTTCACAATCTCTTCATTATCCGAGGTTGTTTATATGTAATAATCTACTGGGATCTCTTTATCATCCACATCCATGTTTTCTTAAAAATATATTTCAAAACATTTTTACTATTTACAAGAATATGGGTTAAAGTCATTTATACCCTTGTTTGACTTTTTATAAGAGGTTTATAAAGGAATCTTTCCGTCGTTTTCAAAACAAGGTCCTTTTTAACCTTTTTGACAGAATTGACGTAAGAATGTTTTTTTTAACTTATACGGCGGGTGCGGTTATTTTCCGCCGTTATAAAATTGTCGAAGCTTTCCATACAAGCTTATAAGAATATTTTCAATGAAAATGTTTTATTTTATATGGATCTTAAATGATTTTAAAATAAAAGGAGATACTTCTTTAAAAAGAATTTTGATTTCATCTATGTCAACATCCTTTGATGGATTTTAAGATTATTTGAAGTTGATTTATTATGATACAAAACATCTATATTGTATTGAAGGTTTTGTGATATGTCTGACTGTGGATGTGCTATTTTTATACCATTAATAGTTTATGGTGAAATTATTGACATTTCGTATGCTAGTTTTAATACGAATGATTATGTTATGTTTAAACCTTTTCATATGGGAATGCATTGGACTTAATATGTGACGGGTGGAGCCCGCTATAGCTCCTCGATGCATCGGTAGGTCTCATGAGACAAACTAGTGTCTTGGCACAAGGCCTTGACAAAATCTTATTTGTAGTCTTGGCACGAGGCCTTGGCTATGTGGTTATGATAGTCTGGCATTATGCATTCCAACATTACGAAAGTGGTTATTGATTTTTGCATGTGATTATTCGATTAGTAGAATATCCATGTGAATAAGTAAATGGCATTATTTCATTTTATTTATGCCATACCATGTTGAAAGTTCATGTTTAAAAGGCTTTTGTTTTAGTTATACATTGCCTTAAATGTTTATTCTTATTGATGAAAGTTTCCGCTATATTGTTATCCTTACTGGGCATTTGAGCTCACCCCTTTTCTATGTTTTATTTTTCCCAGGAAGTGAAGATGTAAGTTATGAATGACCTGCAGGGATTTTATGAGGGGATTATAGTGTGGACTGTGGAAACATTATGTTGTTGTATTAGTTTTTCATTTTATGATGTAATGTAAAACTTATGAATATATCTAGTGTTTCCAAGGCTACTAAACCAATCGGTCTTTCGAGATTTGATCTTTCTTGTGATCATGCCAATGTTATGTAATTAATGCACCGACTCTGGGAAACTGGGGTCAGGGCGTTACAGTTGGTATCAGAGGAAGTTTAGTACAAACCTTGGCAGCTATATTTAGATAAACTCTGATTAGAGCACGTAGACCTAAGATGAACTTTGAGGATTAGTATAGAAGAACATCCTAGAATTTTGGTATTGTAGAGATTTTGGGAATTTTCCGAGCAATACATCCCTGTCTGGATACGAGCAGGTAGAGGCGGCTCTGGCACAGATGTACCTAGGGGTAAAAACCGAAAACACCGCTTTGAGCTAGACTCGAACGGGAACTGGTGCACGACAACGGGCCTTGCTGCACTCTTGGTTACGACACTCCCGGGGGATATGCTTAGGATAACTCTCATTTTCTTTACAAATCATTATGAAGGGTTTATGAGTATATACTTCCTCAAAGAAAACATTTTTATGATTATGGATTATATCCATAAATAGTTCAATTTATGTTAAGTGTTTTATAAGTATGGGATTATGTATTTTGATGCATAAACTGATCTAGTTTATGCCATTGTTTAGAAATGGCGCCTAGTGGAAGAAATGGAAACCGTATCAATGCACGCACTCCATGTAGGGATTTCCCTCCTGTTCAAGATAATTATAGTGGGGCTGGTGATGCAACTGGTGCCGATCAGCTAATCACCATACTGGGACAACTTACTCAGGTTATGAATAATAACCTTACCCGTATGGAGCACCCTGATCCGCAGCGTGGAGGATCAATGTTAGATCGATTCATGAGGCAACAACCACCAACGTTCAATGGGAGTACAAATCCCTTATCAGCTGAGCAATGGATAAATTCCCTAGAGAAAATATTTCAGGCTTTGGGGAGCAGTGAAAGGGAAAAAGTTATCATGGCAGTTTACCGCCTCACTGGAGATGCTGATCAATGGTGGTCATTGATTCAAAACATGAAGGAAGATGATGAAGTATCAAATATGGAATGGAGGGAATTCAAAGATCTGTTTTTAGAAAAATACTTTCCTCGCGACCATCGAGCAGATATGGAAAGACAATTTCTGAGTCTGAGACAAAAGGAGGATGAGAATGTCACAAAGTATGAGGCTATCTTTACAAGCTTAGCGAGGTATGCTGGAGATTATATTTGCAACCCAAGAAGTAATATTGATCGTTTCTTTGATGGGTTAAAACCATTTCTCTGTCGAGCATTAGTCTCACAATCCTTTTCATCGTACGAAGACATTGTCTCATGTGCTATCAAGACCGAAAAGGAATTCCTTAAGTCTTATGACTTTAAAGCAAAGCAAGAGAAGAAGAGACCTGCTGATCAATCTGGGAATGGAAATAAGGGGAAGAAGGGAAAGGTTGAATATCCATCTTGTGGTAAATGCGGGAAGAAACACCCCGATGCTTGCCTGAAGGGAATGGGAGTCTGTTACAAGTGTGGTGAAAAAGGCCACCAAGCTCATGATTGCAAGGGGAAGAAGGAAGCTACCAACGTTCAGTGCTACAATTGCAGGGAGATGGGGCATTATGCAAATGCATGTCCTAAGCGTCAGGAGAACTTACCTCAGAAAAGGCCAAGGGATCAAGGCCAGGCTTATGCTATCACTACTGTAGAGGTAGAAGCTCCAAAAGACGTGGTGGCAGGTAATTTAATGGTTTCCTCAAGTTTAGCAAATGCATTATTTGATTCTGGATCATCGCATTGTTTCATATCTTCCCAGTTTGCTAAGAAAATTAGATATTTCCAATTTGATTTAATAAGGGAGTTGTCAGTTAAAACTCCTAAGGGAAGTATCGTTGCAACAAAGTTTTGTGAATCAGCCCCCATTAGAGCACATACATTTTCTTTATCTGCTGATCTCATCATCATACCTATGATTGAGTTTGATATAATCCTCAGTATGGACTGGCTTTCGGACTATGATGCGAAGATTTATTGTAAGAAGAAAGAGGTTACGATTCTTGATGATAATGATAAGGAAAACCTTATTTTTAGAGCAGAATCGTCACCACCTAATTCTTATTTAGATCCACCCTCAATAGCTCAACTAAATTCAATTATTGGGGAGGAAGAGAATGAAATAACTGCGGGTGAGGAAAGGAATGTTCAAATAGAGGATGTACCTGTTGTGAAAGAATTTGTAGATGTATTTCCAGAAGATTTACCTGGACATCCTCCAGAACGAGAAGTTGAGTTTTCTATTGATTTGATTCCTGGATCAAGGCCTATATCAAAGACCCCTTATAGAATGGCCACTCTAGAGTTAGTCGAACTAAAGAAACAACTAGAGGAATTGAGTAATAAGGGATTTATTCGCCCTAGTGTTTCTCCATGGGGAGCCCCTGTTCTTTTTGTTAAAAAGAAAGATGGATCTATGAGGTTATGTATCGACTACAGGGAGATCAATGCTATAACGATAAAGAACAAGTATCCCCTACCCCGTATTGATGATTTATTTGTCCAACTGCATGGAGCTCAATACTTTTCAAAGATTGACCTTCGATCTGGATACCATCAGTTGTGTGTGAAGAAGGAAGACATTCCGAAGACAGCATTTCGAACCAGGTACGGGCATTACGAGTTTAATGTAATGCCATTTGGATTGACTAATGCACCCTCTGTATTCATGGATATGATGAATAGAGTTTTCAAGGAGTATATCGATGAATTTGCGGTGGTATTTATTGATGATATCTTGTTATACTCCAAAACCTACGAAGATCATGAAAATCACTTGCGCATTATCTTGAAGACTCTGAGAAGGCATGAATTATATGGGAAGTTTAGCAAGTGTGAATTCTGGCTTCAGGAGATTTATTTTCTTGGCCATATTTTCTGTAAAGATGGAATCTCTGTTGATCCTTCTAAGACCAAGGCAATCCAATAATGGCCAGCACCTACGATTATAACTGAGGTACGTAGTTTTATTGGTTTGGCAGGTTATTATCGACGTTTCGTCCAAAATTTTGCCCGATTGGCTAACCCATTAACGAAGCTCACACCTAAAGGGGTTAAATTTGTTTGGACAAAAGAGTGTGAAGAATGTTTCGAAGAACTGAAGAGAAGATTAGTCAATGCTCCTATATTGACTCTACCATCAGGGAATGATGGGTTCGTTATTTATAGTGATGCATCGAAGAAAGGACTTGGTTGTGTCCTTATGCAGAATGATAGAGTTATTGCCTATGAATCACGACAGTTGAAAATTCATGAACAAAACTATCCTACTCATGATCTTGAGTTAGCAGCTGTGATCTTTGCTTTGAAGATATGGAGACACTACCTCTATGGTGAAAAATGTGAGATTTATACTTATCACAAGAGTTTGAAGTATATTTTCTCACAAAAAGAACTCAACATGATGCAAATGAGATGGCTTGAATTACTCAAGGATTATGATTGTACGATACACTACCACCCGGGGAAAGCAAACAAGGTGGAAGATGCTTTGAGTAGAAAAGACCATGGAGTTTTGAACAATATGAGAATTGAAAGGGATCCAATTTTCATGGATCTAGTGAAGATGGACATGGGAATAACCAGGGAAGGTGAAACATCAATGATTTTTCAAATGGTTGCCAAACCATCTTTACTAGAAAGGATTAAGAGTTCTCAGACCGATAATGAAGAATTTCAGAAGAAGATTAAAGCTGTGAATGATGGAAGATTGAGAGACTTTTTGTATGAAGATGGAATTTTGAAATTCGGGAAGAGACTTTGTGTTCCCGATTTACCTGATCTAAAAAGGGAATTGCTGGATGATGCTCATAGTTCCAATTTCTCTATACACCCTGGGAGCACAAAAATGTATAGAGATTTGAAGGAACATTTTTGGTGGGACAACATGAAGAGGGAGATTGCTGATTTTGTGTCAAGATGTATGGTTTGTCAACAAGTGAAAGATGGAAGGCAACAGCCTGGAGGAGTCATGCAACCTCTTCCCATACCGGAGTGGAAATGGGACAATATTACGATGGACTTTGTCATGGGGCTACCAAAGACTCCTAGAAGGAATGATGCAATATGGGTTATTGTTGATCGTCTTACCAAGTCAGCACATTTTCTTGCTATAAGAGAAGATCTACCCCTGGAACGTCTAGCAAGACTATATATTAATGAAGTTGTGAGACTTCATGGAGTACCCTTATCAATTGTTTCTGATCGTGATCCCCATTTTACTTCAAGATTCTGGAAAAGTCTTCAGAAATCCCTGGATACTGAACTTCATTTGAGCACTTCTTACCACCCTCAGACAGACGGACAATCAGAACGGACTATTCAAACCTTAGAAGACATGTTGAGATCTTGCTCACTTGACTTTCAGGGTATGTGGGATCAATATTTACCTCTGGTAGAATTTTCCTATAACAATAGCTTCCATTCAAGTATTCAGATGGCACCATATGAAGCGTTATACGGAAAGAGATGTCGTACACCAACCTGTTGGGATGACGTCGGTGAAAGAAAACTTGTAGGTCCAGAACTGGTGGAGGAAACGATGGAAAAGGTGAAGGTAATCCAAAATCACATCAGAGCAGCTCAAAATAGGCAGAAGAGTTATGCCGATAATCGAAGGAAGGATTTGGAATTTCAAGTCGGTGATCATGTTTTCCTGAAGGTATCTCCATGGAAGGGAGTTATACGTTTTGGTAAGAAAGGTAAATTGAGTCCCAGGTACATCGGACCTTTCGAAATTCTAGAACGAATTGGGGTTGTAGCTTACCGATTGGCAATGCCGCCAAGTCTCTCCAAAGTTCACGATGTGTTCCACGTATCTCTGTTGAGGAAATACATGCCTGACCCAACGCATGTACTCACCT
This sequence comes from Viscum album, assembly GCA_963277665.1. Lineage (NCBI taxonomy): Eukaryota > Viridiplantae > Streptophyta > Magnoliopsida > Santalales > Viscaceae > Viscum > Viscum album. The sequence continues at coordinate 2,015,780,796 of OY728147.1, read as the reverse complement.
ATGAAGAATTAGAACTGGAACCCGATCTTTCCTATTGTGAAGAGCCCGTCAGGATTATTGATACGAGAGAACAAGTACTGAGGAACCGAACGACGCGTCTGGTAAAAGTTTTGTGGATAAACCATAAGATGGAAGAGGCAACGTGGGAACCCGAGGAACTTATGATGAAGAACCACCCGAGTCTTTTTATGTAGTAATACCCTAGAAATTGCGAGGATGCAATTATTTGAATGAGGGGAGAATGTAACACCCCAAGCTTCTACGGTACATTTCCCTTCGAATAATGCGATAGCGTGTGTTGTACGCAACCTCGAGTTCTAACACACACCACAACTAATTAAACTAGCCGTTGTGAATAGTAATACCTACTTTTTTAAATCATATATATTCTATATTTCAAAATGGACTTCATTTTTGGATTCGGAATATCGAATTTAGCCTAAGGTGAAATTTTGGTACTTTTCGGATAACTTTCATATTTTGATGAATAGTGAAAATTACTAAATTTTAATTAAAAACCACTTTTTTAATCAAAATAATTAATAGTGATAAATTATTAATTTGAGTGGTTTTAAAGTATATTTAGAATATATTTTTACCATTTATTATAATGTTGGTCATTGGACATAATTATACAATTAAACCGAACATAAACAATTGTCAATCTTTTGATAGTTATTATCTCTTAAAAACACGCTTTTTGTTTTGACAGCGGGAATTAATTTTAAATTGATTTCTGCCACTTCTGTATTTTGAATTTAGGAAAATGGATTCCATATTTGGAATCAGGATGTCCAAATTGTGTAAATAGGTAACTTTTATTTTTATACATTTTGAATAATTACTGTGGTAAATATTTTATTTACCATGGTTAAGGGTAAATCCGGTAAATAAGGGTTAAAAAATAATATTATAATAATACAAAATTAACCTAAAACGTGTCCTAACCTTATTGGTGGACACATGCCCGACCAGGAGCATCCTTGGGTCAATTTGGGGACCCCTTGGAGCCACTTGTATGTGGTAGGGACACTTTATATTAATAAAGTTAAAATAAAAATAAAAATGGCATAAGCTTACATCTTTTAGAAGAACAATTTTTACATAGGGTTATACATGTTGGATTTTCGATTATAAATATTCATTAGAAAGCTAAAAATATTTCCTACATAATGATATTTTATTTATAATTTTTAGAAATCATATAATTTAAATTATTAATGACACAATAATGATGCAATGTTTACCTCATTAATAAATCATTTAAATAAATAAGATTATAATGATTAAAATATTATCTAAAACCTGTCCAATTCTTATTGGTTGATGTTATTTAGAATATGAGTCATCCTATCTTCGACCTCAATGATTTTTGGACCATTAGAAACCGAATATAATTATATTATAAAGTAATACTTTCACTCATTCCTAAAGAGACCCTCCTCTCCCTTATAAAAGGAGACCACTTATACTCATTCCTCACACCTCTCAAGCCACTTGGCTCGTCCAAACTCTGGCCAACTAAGCTCCCCACATCCCTCTCCTCCTCCTTGAAGCTTCCCCTTAGGCAGAAAGCATTTCAAGAAGTCTTTTGGTTCCAACCAAAGTGAGTTACCTAAATTAAAGGTAACGATTTCTCTTAAATTATTTTCATTTATTTTGCTTCTTCAACCCCCAAACTCTTTTTATTTCCTTTCTTTTGTAACAACACCAGTATCTTCAATATAATATGATGTTGTAATAAGAAGGATTCAAACTACACATACACACAACTCCATCTAATGGATGATGAACATAATGTTTCTGTGGATGGAAAACTAACGCCTCACGAAACGATGATTGTTCAAATACATCTTACCGCCTCTCATGGTGGCCATTATGATGGCACTGTAATTAAATATGATATTAATGATATATATTTTATATATAAGCTTCTGTAATTCCATTTTATTTCATACCATTATTCGTTTCATGTTGTATATACATACGATAATTTCATTTGAGGAAGTGCGGACTACCGCCCCCTTAAAATGATATGACTCGTTCATACCACACATGGAACGTATAAAGGATGGTGTTAATGAACTTAAGTAACATGTATAAAATATCATATTATACTGGAATAGAAATATACCTATGTATCATTTGTATTCGATTCTTTTAAAATAAAAATTAAATGGAAGTAGCGTTCGTGCGTACGTACGGACTACCGTCTCCACGAACGCGATGAGATTCATTCTCCATCGTATCCATTCAAGTATAATTTTCATTTGATGATTTAAAAATGATTTTTAAGGACTTGATACCATTCTGGATTTAAATAAAATACAACTTATCCTTTACAAACATGTCTTACGTAACAAAACATACAAAAGCAAACAAGTAAGTTCACACCCGAAACAGTGATAATACTAAGATATTATTATCAAATCAATATTAAAAGATCATATATGATATCATATTAATGTATATGATTCTTGTATAATTTAATAACAATTATTTCACCATTATACAGGAGGTTAACCTACCCCAACCAAGGAAAAGTACAAGGTAAGGGTTATTTCACAATCTCTTCATTATCCGAGGTTGTTTATACGTAATAATCTACTGAGATCTCTTTATCATCCACATCCATGTTTTCTTAAAAATGTATTTCAAAACATTTTTACTATTTACAAGAATATGGGTTAAAGTCATTTATACCCTTGTCTGAATTTTTATAAGAGGTTTATAAAGGAATCTTTCCGTCGTTTTCAAAACAAGGTCCTTTTTAACCTTTTTGACAGAATTGAGGTAAGAATGTTTTTTTTAACTTATACGGCGGGTGCGGTTATTTTCCGCCGTTATAAAATCGTCGAAGCTTTCCATACAAGATTATAAGAATATTTTCAAAGAAAATTTTTTATTTTATATGGATCTTAAATGATTTTAAAATAAAAGGAGATACTTCTTTAAAAATAATTTTGATTTCATCTATGTCAACATCCTTTGATGGATTTTAAGATTATTTGAAGTTGATTTATTATGATACAAAACTTCTATATTGTATTGAAGGTTTTGTGATATGTTTGACTGTGGATGTGATATTTTTATACCATTCATAGTTTATGGTGAAATTATTGACATTTCGTATGCTAGTTTTAATACGAATGTTTATGTTATGTTTAAACCTTTTCATATGGGAATGCATTGGACTTAATATGTGACGGGTGGAGCCCGCTATAGCTCCTCGATGCATCGATAGGTCTAATGAGACAAACTAGTGTCTTGGCACAAGGCCTTGACAAAATCTTATTTGTAGTCTTGGCACGAGGCCTTGGCTATGTGGTTATGATAGTCTGGCATTATGCATTCCAACATTATGAAAGTGGTTATTGATTTTTGCATGTGATTATTCGATTAGTAGAATATCCATGTGAATAAGTAAATGGAATTATTTCATTTTATTTATGCCATACCATGTTGAAAGTTCATGTTTAAAAGGCTTTTGTTTTAGTTATACATTGCCTTAAATGTTTATTCTTATTGATGAATGTTTCCGCTATATTGTTATCCTTACTGGGCATTTGAGCTCACCTCTTTTCTATGTTTTATTTTTCCCAGGAAGTGAAGATGTAAGTTATGAATGACCTGTAGGGATTTTATGAGGGGATTATAGTGTGGACTGTGGAAACATTATGTTGTTGTAGTAGTTTTTCATTTTATGATGTAATGTAAAACTTATGAATATATCTAGTGTTTCCAAGGCTACTAAACCAATCGGTCTTTCGAGATTTGATCTTTCTTGTGATCATGCCAATGTTATGTAATTAATGCACCGACTCTGGGAAACTGGGGTCGGGGCGTTACAATTTTAGTCCATGATGGACCCTTAAACACCATTTTGATTCCACAACCATCGATGGATAATAGATTGACTATGGATATCAGATTTGTGACACATAGACCCCATAAGGGTATAAGTTTATTAAGATTAATATACATGGTATATAGTAAACCAGAACATACATGCCTTTATTTTACAACAAATCCATAAGGATAACACTACTTCTCAAAAAATTCTCCCAATTCCAATACATTAATGTGTAATTTCTTAAGGGTATTTCTATATGAGAAACCTATTTTACAACCCTTATAATTATTTTTTTCCAAACTGTTCCACATAAGAGAGCCTCATATACTTCCCATAAGTCATAATCAACTTAATACCCTTGCGAAATGGTAAAATATGAATGGTGTGACCATGAATGGTCATTAATTTTAATCAAATAAGATATAAATTGAATATAATAAGTTAACATAAGATTATTTTACATGTAAAATCAATAGCCATAAGAAAAATCATACTCAAAAAGCATATGTCATATATCATAAAATGTGACATGAAATGACAAAATATGTGAATTAAAAGAGTGAGAAAACGTGAATAAATAAAAATGATATATCTAATATTAAAATAATCATGAAGATAAGCATAAAAATGTGAAACATATTTCAATGTTGGAAGACAAATTTGTTAATATAACATTACTTTCATAGGACACACAATAAATTACCTTGACTTATAGAATCTAAAATGTACTCATGAATACATATCTATAAATATATAGACATTAAACCACAACATTTAATTTTTATATAGGTCACCACCCAAACTCATCCATACTTATGAGTTCTACTTGAAATCAATCAATTATTATATCATAATGAACCCCTTGAAATAAACATGGATTCACATGAATTCAAATAAAAAATATCAATAATAAATCTATCAATAACTATAACAAGATAAACCTAGGTAATTTTTAATGGGTATTCATTGAAACCACGAAATGGTCTAGATAAATACCATTTTACTTATACAATAATGGATATTGAATTTACACCATATAGATAAAGGGTATGAAATTATATCAATGATTCAACCATTTCAATAGATGTATTGTATCTAGACGAACCCCCTTCAATCAAAAAAATCAAAAAAATTATTCAAAATGGAAATGCATTTGTTGAAATGATAAGATCATACATAGTGGATGATAATACAAAATAATAATAAGTGATGAATCATTCCACTAGACGTGAAGGAAATTGAAATGTTCATCCTATATAAAAAGGTGATGGTTGCATTAAATTAATATCCTTTATTATGAATAATATATCTCAAAGGATTTAGATTTTTTTTTAAAATATGAATTAATAAATAAATAAATTCGACAAAAAAATAACCTTGAAATTATTGAAAACATTTTAGAAAAAAATATTTTAAAACAATTAAGATTAAATTTTTTCTATTAAAAAAAATTAATCAATTAAAATTAAGTATCATTGTAAAATAAATATATGGACAAAAGGTTTTTCCAATGATAAAATGATTAAAATATATTATTTACACTTTATTTAAAATTAACCATATGAAAAATGGTAAAAATTAATTTTAAATTTTTTTTTGAAGAAGACAAATTAGTATAAATTAACTTGAATTAATTATTGAGATATATATATTGAAATTCTCCAAATCATCCAATTAATATTTAAATGTTAATTGGGTGGTTACAAAAATAAAATAGACATGGTCAATTTTAGATATATGTAATACTTCATGTAAACTATTACTCTAGGGGAAATAAAATGTCGAATGAACAAATATTTTGAAATTAATATAAGGAGGAAAATTTGGGAGGTTTTATGATGGTTAAAAATTTCCCACAAGGAATACCTATAAAAAACAATATTATTTTGAAAATAATAATGGAAATGATACCCATACAATTGGGTAAAATTTTGATCACAACAAATTTCAAGTTGGGTATCAATTAATTCCATAAAGAATATATGAAATTATATGAAATTTCACTTAAAACAAGTTGAATTTAAAAAAGTTAATTCATCAGAAAGAAATAAAAACATATTAAAGGAATCATGGATTATATAAATAAATAAGTCTCATGAATTAAAATATGATACAAATACCCCCCTTAAATTGTTTCCTTGTTTAGTTGAGTATATTATAAGCTCCTATATAAAAAAATTAAATATCATAATCACTTATTTAATAAACTTTTAAATAAATATAATATTTCCTAGGATTGATTTATGAAAAATATTTATATTTATGATAGTTAATTAATACCTATTTTTATGTCAGGTTTAGATAATCTTGATCGTATTGAAGTTTTTTGTAATAAAGGGTTTTTAATTACTTATATTCCCATATTTCATCATTTCATGTTCATTATTATTATAGTAGTGGATGAATTATATTATTTATTGGATATTAAATTTTCTTTTGAGATTAAATTCGTATTTATCTTAATATATGAATTTGATAATGAACTATTTCTTTTCTAATTTTTAACATAATAATGGTGTTTACAAAATCAATGACTTAAATATAGATGTTTAATTTCCAAAATCAAAAAAATAAAATATTTTAATAATATTAAAACATTTTTTATGAATCCATAATTACTCATGATATAATATCCTAACATTGTTTATGTAGACATTCAACACGACTAAAACATTAACATGCAATGATATTGATGATTATGAGGCTATTTAGTAGAAGTATTATCATAGTTATAACTTAATACTATCATTGGCTATTTTTAGAGTTAAATATCGGAATTATAATTGTCTCATAAGAATATTTAATAGATATAAAAATATTTCAAAATCTAAATTGAATATTTTTCCACTTAGTTTGCTTGTTGTAAATGATAAAATTAATGCAAAATGCCTATTGATTATATCATTAATAGTTTCAAAAAAAGCATTTAAAACACAAACATTAATTATATTATAAATAAAATATTTATCCAATAATACTAATATCATGGAAAATCATTTATGTTGTATAATAAATGAAAAATAGAAATAAATCACCACATAGATGGGGTTGTCCAGATGCACACATGGTTGGTGATTTAGTTTTCCATAAGATTGGACAAATGAATACTATTTTTTCAATTTAGAATTTATAATATTTTATAACTATCATAAATAATTATAAAATATATCATTAGGACAAACCTTGTATGTTATTTATGTAAAAAATTCTTTACATTTAATAGAGGCGATGTACAATGCCTTCAGAAATATCATTTTCTCTTTTAATAGGGAAAATGGAAAGGGTAGATAAATTTTTCACCATAATTATAATAATATTAATTTATAATAAAGATACTGATGTTATCATATTTATAAGGTAGAAATAAATTTTTCAATTATGAAGTCCACATAATCAAATATAATAGTGGAATAAGCAGATAGAAATCTATACATCTCTACTTGGGTTATCTTTTTTGATGGGGGATAAAGGTTTGATTGATGAAATTTTGAAAATATTATATCCCACATATGTTTTATATTAATGTTAAATATTTTTTGGACGGTTTTATGATGTTATATGGGGTTTATATGTGGGAATAAGTGAGGAAATGATATCCCCTTTTTTTAGTGAAATTTCATGGAAATTATGTAAATACACAAATATTTTCAATAATGGAAGTCACTCTCAATGAAAATCCATTAAAAAATTGGAAATAAAAAATAACAGAAAATATAACTTTGATCCTCACCTTCTTCACTAGATTGAAATATTTTTCTAACAAGATTCAACCATTATAATAGTGGTTACTAATATTTACCATTTTATTTTTAAACCATGATAACTAGTTTTAGCCTAATAAATTTTTCCCTAACTCCTAAAAAAGAAATGTTCCTTATTGTATAATTTGGACCTATTTACTCCAAATTATGTAGAATTGGTTTTCTAATAAATTTCTAAAAATAATAAAAATTATTTTTAAATTAACAAATTTATATTATAAAAATTTTGTTCTGAAAAATATAACTTTTACTATAAAAAGTAAAATAATAGGTCAGCATTCTAAAAAATATTTTATAAAATTATAAATTCACTAATAAAATAGGGTTTTAGTCTTGTGGGTTTTTTATAAATTTTTTATTCATAGTTATATTATATTAATATAATAAAAGTCAGGTTATTTAGAAAAACCATATATTCACTATTCAAGAAAAAACCTAAAATATTTAAAAAATATATCAAATTTTAAAGAAAATATTATTTTTGAATTATTATAAAAAGTGAATTTATTTATTGAAATATATATTATAATATATTTGTTTTTTTAAATAATGATTCAAAATGTAAGGAAAAAAATATATTTATCGAAATATTATATTATTAAACATAACATGTTCTTGATATTCTTTCATATCAATTTATAATTATACATATGTAAAAAAATTATTTCATATATAATTATTTTATTAATGTTATTTATTTAGGATATTATGAAAAAATGAATATTGTATAAGAAAATGGTTCATTGAAAACAAAAGAAAAATTAATTTTTAATTAAATATGATTTAACTAATAGTGTTAAAATTAAATATTAGTATTTTGTGATTTATTTTTAGTACCCCATTGATATGAAAATATTTATTTTATTTTTACCATATCATATTTTATTAATAATATTAGTATTTAAAGATAAAATTTAATTATATATATATGTATACATATACGTATATATATATAATATATAATATTTTTAAATCCTGTTTTTTTATTGTGGGCTATATTGTTTTAAATTAAATTCTTATCAACACATGACATCAACATGGATATTTGATATATTAATAACATCAATATATGAAATTATTATATTTAAAATGTCCATATATTTAATGACCATATTTCATTCCTATATATAAATTTTTTTTCTATATTATTTCATTATTCCAATATCATTTCCTAATTCATAATTCTTGTTTCATGTTTTATATTTATCCTAATTCTTAATAATTTCATATCTATCTTCCTTATTATTGGTTTTTTTGGGAAATTGTTGATCTTTAAGGTTTTTGATGAACCTAATGATTTCATTTTCATGAATATTATATTCCATTATAACTATTATCCCATATTGAATTATTTAATTTGAATGGATGTATATTATCCATAGAGAGTAATAATTAGTGTTGTGAAATACCTATTTTGTGGTGATTATATTGTAATGTTTTACCATTGTATGAATTATGTTGTATTAGTTTATTTTCATATCCTTTATGGGTTAATTTAAAATCAATTTTAATAATTTAAACAAATATAAAATTATATTATTTATAAATATAGAAATAATGTTTTTGGAATGAGTATGCTTCCTAAAAACTCGTTGCAATACATTCTCCACATAAATAAATTTCCCATGAAATTTTAATTATCAAATAACAATATAAATAGATAAATAAATAAAAATTATAGAGTTGAAATGTGACATAATTTTAAAATAGACATTAACCATAATAATACCGGAAACAAATTTCATTCCTTGGAATAATATTATCGCAAAAATTTATTTTTTTCTCTAATTATTCAAACCATGATTCTTTAATTATATGTTATAAAGACCCATATTTTTTAATTTCATTATAGGGGAATTTATTAATTTCCATTCATTGAAATAATTTCTTATTTTAATGGGAAATTTGATTTAGTTAGTATAAAAAATTTCCAATATATTTGTGGAACTATTCCATCACTAAAATGAGGATACATTTATCCAAAAGAAGTATCATAGGACATAAACAATGAATATTCCTATAAAATTACAGTAGAAATATTATAATCTTACCATTTAGTGATTTCATTTCAACCACTCCATCGGGGAAAAAATATAATGATATTTCAAAAACATATTTGATATACAAGAGTTCTTAGAAATAAATTTCAACAATACATATACAGTTCATGAATGGATAGTACAAATACCATTAAAATCAAGATCCACGTTAGTAGTTTTTTTTGTTGTATTTGTATTGCATTTTTACTTCTAGCATTGTATATTAGTTTGTCTCATCATCATAGTTAGGAATTTGATTAGTTAATAGAATTATATTATTCAAAATTTCCCAAAACATACGACATTTAATTATAAATTTTAGCTTATGATGAACTCGATGGCTTTGATTTTTTTTAACAAAACCTTTCATTTGCCTATGAAATTTGGATTTGTGATTTCCTACTTTAAAAAATGTAAAGAATCGTCCCTAAAATTTTAGGTGTTGACCTTTGTGATTCATCCAAAAGTTTTAGTAGGTAGAAGTTTGAATATTTCAAAAAATTTATTATTATTAAAATTTTCATAAGAATCAATTTTTATATAAATTGGTTTATTTATTATTATTACTTATTTAAATTTTTACCATAATTATTAATGGTTAGTTTTTCATAATTACTATATTCTGTACAATATCTTTTATACAGTTAGATTGCACAAGGGGACAATCACTACATTTACTGTGAAATCTATATTAAACATAGCTCAATTAGGCTTCATTCAATACTAATAAATATTTATTTTGAGTTATTAAATAAATAATATAATTATTATAGGATAATTAAAGGAAAAATCCAACATCAATATATCCTACTATAAAACTATATTTTTTAAAACCTAAATCAAAATTATTTTAATATGGGATTCGTTCTGTTTAGTCCTATTATAATTTTTATCCTAATTTAATTATATAACAATCCATTATTAAAATAATATAAAGAGAATGTGATTAACAAAATCATATCCACTAGGTATCACGAACCAACATAGGGGAATCCATGAACTAGATACCTTATCTGTCCCCTAATTAGTGTCATGGTGTGACCCCGATCCCTATGAATTATGATAAGAATCAAAGAATAATCATATTATCATTAGGGATTATTTTCTCCAATAAACATACTAACTTTGGATTCTTCAATGAATCCCTATGGGTTAAACTTATATATCAGTTTTTATTTGAATAAACATAACCCATAATAAACAATAAAATAATATTATTAGCTAATACAAAATGAATTAAAAAATCCTCAAAAAATAATGAAGTTAAGAAAAAAACATGATACAAAGAAGTTGATTGGGAAAAAAATTCCCAGATATAAATAAAAATAAAAAATATCATAAAGATATTCATCTAACCTCATAATCACAATAAATCCATAATAACCAACACACTCCATGAAAAAACAAGGATTGAAAATTAAAACTAAAAAATAATTTAGGTATACTAAAATAGTGTATCATAAATAAGGTTTGAGAATACAACAACTGAGTAGGTAAACACAAAATAATCCATGCCTTTATGTTCCAAAAAAAATATCCATGAACATTATTTTGAAAATATAAGTAAAATATAGGTTTTCATCAAATAATAAATCAAACAAAATAATTTCTGAACAACTCATTATAAGATATGTAATATTATAGTATAAAAATATTTTCAATTTCAAAATATAGTTTGAAAATTAACCCAATTTAAATAAGCTCAACCAGTGAAAATATAGAAGAATGGGAGATCCAATCTATTCTTAATATGAAAATTATTCTATAGTGAAAAAATATAGGATTATAAAAAGGTTGGTAAAAATATATATAGTTGACGAATAAAATGAAACTATAGTTCCACATCAAGAAAATTAACATACAAAATATTAAATCATGGGAATGTACTAAACATATTAAGAGGAAACCCTAGAAACTCTTGCTTCATAATCAACTAGCATCTTATCTAAGTGATCCATAATCTATGACCAACCAGTGGATCAAAACTAGTCTCACCAATGGAATAACACAACATGGAATTTACTTACCAAGGTGGATCTATTCCGTTTAATTAGTACTAATGAAAAAAAATTCTTAACCATATTTATGAAAATATGTACTTTAATATATTAGTAATGTGGTGGTGAGGAAGCAATTATATTCCTAATTTATAACCATTAATAATTAAAATCCATCATACCTGAAAATAACACCTCTAAATGTGATCAATGAGGAGACCATATTTAAAATAAATAACTTCTATGGGGATTTATATTTTAAATAAAAATATTTAATATTACTAACTAGACCATAAAATTTTGAGAATTTAAAATAATTTTTTTGAGGAAACATGTTATTCTAAAATATAATGATTTGATCAAATTATGTTTTTAAGAAGAAATTATTTAAAATTTCCACTAATATACATGACAACAACTATTGGTTTACCCAAAACACTATTTATGTTCACAGAATATATATATATATATATATATATGGACATCCTGATATATGATAAAAGTCCAATTAAAAAATTCATAATGAATAAATTTATCCAAAAAAATAGTTTCCAAAGTAAAGTCAGACAACCCATCAAGGGAGAAAAACCTGTTTCAACATTTCTCAAATTGAGACAATTTTTTTACAGAACTCTATTATGCCCAAATTTTAATTGAAACATCTAAAATATTGTTTACATCCACTTATACATGTAATAATATAACTAGTATACATATATATTGGAAATATATATCCATTACTATTGGAATTCATAGAAAATCCATTTTCATTCCTTATATCATGATAAAAGATTTGATAACTCAATTTATAAATAATATAACATTACAAACTCAATTAATTTTTACTTATAAAGGTGAATTCATTGCATAGAATTTTATAGAAAGGTATCAGACCTGGACACCTACCTCAACAGTGTGCGAATATATTGAAAACATTGTAAATGAGAAGAACCCAACCCAATAGGACAACACACACCCTCATATTGAACGAGTAAACCAACATTAGGGATCCCCCAAGCATGGGATTATTTAAAATGGAACTAGGCTTAGAATAAAGGAGAAAATTAGGGTAATAAGTGATGTATAGTAATGAATGTAAGTCCCCAACATACAATACCAAATATTGATGGTGGTGCTTCAAATGTTAGATAAGGGTAATGGGTGAAGGTTTTGGGGGAAACTTCATACACCAAAACTAAATGGGGGAGTGGGACGGTAAAATAGGGTATTATATTAAGGAGGATATAATAAGCTATTCACATTTTAAGGATTCTAAAAAACATACATGGTTAGGTCACAAATTTTACTAGAGTGTTTGTAAAATCTACGACCTCATCTGGAAGAGAAAGACACTACCCCATGGTTTTTCCACACGGTTTAGAATCCATGATCTAACCATGATTAATTAGGGTATTAAAAAATTTAAAACCTCTCACTCCTACCACAACATGTCTGATAACCATTCTCATGTGGTTTTCTTTCTCTCAGAGACCACAAAGCCCCTCATGGTTTCCCTAAAGACTCACAAGGTTTGGGTGGGACTTGTTTCTCACTGTATGATAGAAACATTACAAGATAAAAATTTACTAAAAATTATACTTTTTTGAAGTTAATGGCATAATTTATCGTAATCAATATGCACTAAACATGAAGTAATAAAAATCATAGCAAAAACTCCAAAACATAAAATTTCACTATAAGTTCTTCCTAAAAATAATTTAAGAGTATTTACACCATGAAATAGATAAATTTATAATGAAAATGGAATTAAAAGTGTGATAATTATTCCAAATATTAAAAATTTATTCCCCCGTATATTAACAATATTGAATAAGTGAAATAAAACAAGAACCTTCAACCCAATGAAAAAACATCAAGAAACAATCTCCATACTGAACCCAAAATAAGTGAAACCTCCCTTTGAAGTGTGATTTCTTAGTCCCTAATGTCACACCTAACAAGAAAATGTGATAGAAATGGAGATCCATTGTGGATCTCCTTAAAATATATAAAAAATAATCTTGGTGGTTAAACTACAATATGTATGCAATGAGACTACCACCCATCTAAATAAAATCTTTGAACCAAGGAATCTAAAATAAGACACAAAATCAAATCAAAATTCATAATACCATCGGAAAAGTTCATCTCCAACCATAAAAACATATTTAATAAACTAAATAGAAACATTGATGAATGATGATAATAAACTAAAATAGTAAAAGTGAAAACAAAGTGAGTATGGAAAAAAAATAAGGGAATAACACTAAAATGTTTTACCAAAAAAATTAATAGAGGGAATAATGTTATAATATAGAGTTGTCTTATAATTATTTTTTTACATATAAGGAACAACACATAATTTTTTTTAAATATTTCCCAATAGAATGCACTTACTGAAACTCTTTACAATATCAGATAAATATTTCATAGAATTCCCAAACATACAAAACTAAAAGAAGACAAAAAATTAATCATCCTCAAGAGAATTAGAAACAGAAAAAATATATTCATCTAGAATGGGATACTATATACTTTATACCTCAATGGAAAGAGAACACTCATTAGTACAAAAATAATATCAGGTTCCTAGCCATCATGGGAAACCCTCTAGAATTCAACTACTCTAAAAAGGAATCATCCACCAATCGATTAAAAAATTACTCTAAGAAAAAATTACATGATCACTAAACTATAGATAAATAATCCTCCAAAAAAGATAATGTAACACCCCAAGCTTCCACGGTACGTTTCCCTTCGAATAATGCGATAACATGTGTTGTACGCAACCTCGAGTTCTAACACACACCACAACTAATTAAACTAGCCGTTGTGAATAGTAATACCTACTTTTTGAAATCATATATATTTTATATTTCAAAATGGACTTCATTTTTGGATTTGGAATATTGAAATTATCCTAGGGTGAAATTTTGGTACTTTTCGGATAACTTTTATATTTTGATGAATAGTGAAAATTACTAAATTTTAATTAAAAACAACTTTTTTAATCAAAATAATTAATAGTGATAAATTATGAATTTGAGTGGTTTTAAATTATATTTATAATATATTTTTACCATTTAATATAATGTTTGTCATTGGACATAATTTTACAATTAAACCAAACATAAACAAGTGTCAATCTTTTGATAGTTATTATCTCTTAAAAACACGCTTTTTGTTTTGACAGTGGGAATTAATTTTAAATTAATTTCTGCCACTTCTGTGTTTTGAATTTAGGAAAATGGATTCCATATTTGGAATCAGGATGTTCAAATTGTGTAAATAGGTAACTTTTATTTTTAGAAATTTTGAATAATTACTGCGGTAAATATTTTATTTACCATGGTTAAGGGTAAATCCGGTAAATAAGGGTTAAAAAAATAATATTATAATAATACTAAATTACCCTAAAACGTGTCTTAACCCTATTGGTTGATACATGGTCGACCATGGGCATCATTGGGTCAATTTTGGGACCCCATGGATCCACTTGTAAGTGATAATGACACTTTATTTTAATTAAGTCAAAATGAATACAAAAATGACACAAGCATATATCTTTTAGAAAAACAATTGTTACATAGGGTTATATATGTTGGATTTTAGATTATAAATATTCATTAGAAATATAAAAATATTTCCTACATAATGATATTTTAATTATAATTTTTAGACATTAAATAATTTATTTTATTTATGACACAATGATGATGCAGTAATTACTATAATAGTGAAAAATTAAAATAATTTATATTATAAATACCCAAATAGATATAATATGAAACTTTTAATGAATTAAACTAATTTTATAAGATAATATGATATATTAGGATTGATTTAATTGACTTTTTTCGAAGTAATCAATCTGTTATGAGTTTCACAAAAATCAACTATTGAATAGTGTCAAAATTGACATAAAAGAGTTTTTAAAACAAATATTATATTATTAATTGATATTAAATTCCTAAAAATCTAATGTTCGGCCAAAAGACTTATATCATTATAGGTGTATCATTAATGGACCACTTGTGGGTCGCTTGGATGTATATAGTAAGTTTATTAACCATGTTATATAAAAATACAAAGAGACATTGTAAAAGTGAAACTAATTAACTTAAAGTTAATACTTAAAGATAAGGTTAATATAAGTACCCAAACCTGTCTAAATTCTATTGGTTGAGTTTTTTTCGACCTATCCCCACCTTAAACTTTGAATATTCAACTTTGGAGCCATTGGAAACCGATTATGAATTTATTATAAACTAATATCTCTAGCTTTTCCAAAGGTGCCCCTCACCCCTCTTATAAAAGGGCACTCCTCCTTCCCATTTCTTCACACCTTCAAAGCCTTTTGGTTCGGCCAAACTCTGCCCAAATACTCTCCCAACTTCCCTCACTACAACCTAGAGGCCTTAGTTTGATCAGAAAGCCAACCTAAGGAGCCCTTTTTATCAAATCAAAAGGAAGAACCCGAAGAAGAGGTAATGATTTCACCACCCTTTTCCAAGTTCATTTCTTCTTCCACTTCTTCTTCCTTTGTTCTTACCATTCTAAAATAATAACTCCAGTATCTCACATATACTGTGATGTTATTATAAATATGGTACAACCATATTCAGTATTCTATCCACCCTTTGAATAACATGTCACCATACGTGCGTACGTACGGCTTACCGTCTCCACGTCGTGGTGTAATTGTTATTCAATATATTATTATTTGGATGGGTATAATAATGATGTGTAACTCATATAAATAATAAATAAAACATGATAATGATTCTGTATATATTATATAACAACCATTTATATATTATTTTAATATCAAAATAATGATATTGTCGCTCGTGCGTACGTACGGACTACCGTCTCCACGAACGCGATGAGATTCATTCTCCATCGTATCCATTCAAGTATAATTATCATTTGATGATTTAAAAATGATGTTTAAGGACTTTATATCATTCTGGATATGAATAATATACAACCTATCCTTTACAAAAATGTCGTACGTAACAAAACATATAAAAGAAAACAAGTAAGTTCACACCCGAAACAACGATAATACTAAGATATTATTATCAAATCAATATTAAAAGATCATATATGATATCATAATAATGTATATGATTATTTTATAATTTAATAACAATTATTTCACCATTATACAGGAGGTTAACCTACCCCAACCAAGGAAAAGTACAAGGTAAGGGTTATTTCACAATCTCTTCATTATCTGAAATTGTTTATACGTAATAATCTACTGGGATATCTTTATCATCAACATCCATGTTTCTTAAAAATGTATTTCAAAAAAATTTAATATTTACTAGAATATGAGTTAAAGTCATTTATACCCTTTTTGACTTTTATAAGTGGTTTATAAAGGAATCTTTCGGTCGTTTTCAAAACAAGGTCCTTTTTAACCTTTTCGACAGAATTAAGGTAAGAATGTTTTTTTAACTTATATGACGGGTGCGGCTATTTTCCGCCGTTATAAAATCTTAAAAGATTCCCTTACAAGCTTATAAGATTATTTTCAAAGAAAATGTTTTATTTTATATGGATCTTAAATGATTTAAAAATAAAAGGAGATATTTCTTTAAAAAGAATTTTGATTTCATCTATGTCAACATCCTTTGATGGATTTTAAGATTATTTGAAATTGATTTATTATGATACAAAACCTCTATATTGTATTGAAGGTTTTGTGATATGTTTGACTGTGGATGTTCTATTTTTATACCATTCATAGTTTATGGTGAAAGTATTGACATTTCGTATGCTAGTTTTAATACGAATGTTTATGTTATGTTTAAACCTTTTCATATGGGAATGCATTGGACTTAATATGTGACGGGTGGAGCCCGCTATAGCTCCTCGATGCATCGGTAGGTCTCATGAGACAAACTAGTGTCTTGGAACAAGGCCTTGACAAAATCTTATTTGTAGTCTTGGCACGAGGCCTTGACTATGTGGTTATGATAGTCTGGCATTATGCATTCCAACATTATGAAAGTGGTTATTGATTTTTGCATTTGATTATTCGATTAGTAGAATATCCATGTGAATAAGTAAATGGAATTATTTCAATTTATTTATGCCATACCATGTTTAAAGTTCATGTTTGAAAGGATTTTGTTTTATTTATACATTGCCTTAAATGTTTATTCTTATTTATGAAAGTTTCCGCTATATTGTTATCCTTACTGGGCATTTGAGCTCACCCATTTTCTATGTTTTATTTTTCCCAGGAAGTGAAGAAGTAAATTATGATTGACCTGCAGGGATATTATGTGGGGATATGAGTGTGGATTATGGAGACATTATGTTGTTGTAGTAGTTTTTCATTTTATGATGTAATGTAAAACTTATGAATATATCTAGTGTTTCCAAGGCTACTAAACCAATCGGTCTTTCGAGATTTGATCTTTCTTGTGATCATGCCAATGTTATGTAATAATGCACCGAATCTGGGTAACTGGGGTCGGGGCGTTACAGTTGGTATCAGAGGAAGTTTAGTACAAACCTTGGAAGCTAGATTTAGATAAACTCTGATTAGAGCACGTAGACCTAAGATGAACTTTGAGGATTAGTGTAGAAGAACTTTCTAGAATTTTGGTATTGTAGAGATTTTGTGAGTTTTCCGAGCAATACATCCCTGTCTGGATACGAGCAGGTAGAGGCGGCTCTGGCACAGATGTACCTAGGGGTAAAACCCGAAAACACCGCTTTGAGCTAGACTCGAACGGGAACCGATGCACGACAACGGGCCTTGCTGCACTATTGGTTACGACACTCCCGGGGAATATGCTTAGGATAACTCTCATTTTCATTACAAATCATTATAAAGGGTTTATGAGTATATACTTACTCAAAGAAAACATTTTTATGATTATGGATTATATCCATAAATAGTTCAATTTATGTTAAGTGTTTTATAAGTATGGGATTATGTATTTTGATTCATAAACTGATCTAGTTTATTCCATTGTTTAGAAATGGCGCCTAGTGGAAGAAATGGAAACCGTATCAATGCACGCACTCCATGTAGGGATTTCCCTCCTGCTCAAGATAATTATAGTGGGGTTGGTGATGCAACGGGTGCCGATCAGCTAATCACCATACTGGGACAACTTACTCAGGTTATGAATAATAACCTTACCCGTATGGAGCACCCTGATCCGCAGCGTGGAGGATCAATGTTAGATCGATTCATGAGGCAACAACCACCAACGTTCAATGGGAGTACAAATCCCTTAGTAGCCGAGCAGTGGATAAATTCCCTAGAAAAAATATTTCAGGCTTTGGGGAGCAGTGAAAGGGAAAAAGTTATCATGGCAGTTTACCGCCTCACTGGGGATGCTGATCAATGGTGGTCATTGATTCAAAACATGAAGGAAGATGATGAAGTATCAAATATGGAATGGAGGGAGTTCAAAGATCTGTTTTTAGAAAAATACTTTCCTCGCGACCATCGAGCAGATATGGAAAGGCAATTTCTGAGTCTGAGACAAAAGGAGGATGAGAATGCCACAAAGTATGAGGCTAACTTTACAAGGTTAGCAAGGTACGCTGGTGATTATATACGTAACCAAATAAGTAAGATTGATCGTTTCTTTGATGGGTTAAAACCATTTCTTCGTCGAGCATTAGTCTCACAATCCTTTTCGTCATACGAACACATTGTCTCATGTGCTATCAAGACTGATAAGGAATTCTCTAAGTCTTATGACTTTAAAGAAAAGAAAGAGAAGAAGAGACCTGCTGATCAATTTGGGAATGGAAATAAGGGGAATAAGGGAAAGGTTGAATATCCATCCTATGGTAAATGCGGGAAGAAACACCCTGGTACCTGCTTGAAGGGAATGGGAGTCTGTTACAAGTGTGGTGAAAAAGGCCACCAATCTCGTGATTGCAAGGGGAAGAAGGAAGCCACCAACGTTCAGTGCTACAATTGCAGGGAGATGGGACATTATGCAAATGCATGTCCTAAGCATCAGGAGAACTTACCTCAGAAAAGGCCAAGGGATCAAGGCCAGGCTTATGCTATCACTACTGCAGAGGTAGAAGCTCCAAAAGACGTGGTGGCAGGTAATTTAATGGTTTCCTCAAGTTTAGAAAATGCATTATTTGACTCTGGATCGTCGCATTGTTTCATATCTTCCCAATTTTCTAAGAAAATTATATATTTCCAATTTGATTTAATAAGGGAGTTGTCAGTTAAAACTCCTAAGGGAAGTATTATTGCAACAAAGTTTTGTGAATCAGTCCCCATTAGAGCACATAAATTTTCGTTATCTGCTGATCTCATCGTCATACCTATGATTGAGTTTGATATAATCCTCGGTATGGACTGGCTTTCGGACTATGATGCGAAGATTTATTGTAAGAAGAAAGAGGTTACGATTATTGATGATAATGATAAGGAACACCTTATCTTTAGAGCAGAATCATCACCACCTAATTCTTATTTAGATCCAACCTCAATAGCTCAACTAAATTCAATTATTGGGGAGGAAGAGAATGAAATAACTACGGGTGAGGAAAGGAATGTTCAAATAGAGGATGTACCTGTTGTGAAAGAATTTGTAGATGTATTTCCGGAAGATTTACCTAGACATCTTCCAGAACGAGAAGTTGAGTTTTCCATTGATTTGATTCCTGGATCAAGGCCTATATCGAAGACCCCTTATAGAATGGCCACTGTAGAGTTAGTCGAACTAAAGAAACAACTAGAGTAATTGAGTAATAAGGGATTTATTCGCCCTAGTGTTTCTCCATGGGGAGCCCCTGTTCTTTTTGTTAAAAAGAAAGATGGATCTATGAGGTTATGTATCGACTATAGGGAGATCAATGCTATAACGATAAAGAACAAGTATCCCCTACCTCGTATTGATGATTTATTTGACCAACTGCATGGAGCTCAATACTTTTCAAAGATTGACCTTCGATCTGGATACCATCAGTTGTGTGTGAAGAAGGAAGACATTCCGAAGACAGCATTTCGAACCAGGTACGTGCATTACGAGTTTACTGTAATGCCGTTTGGATTGACTAATGCACCCTCTGTATTCATGGATCTGATGAATAGAGTTTTCAAGGAGTATATCGATGAATTTGTGGTGGTATTTATTGATGATATCTTGGTATACTCCAAAACCTTTGAAGATCATGAAAATCACTTGCGCATTATCTTGAAGACTCTGTGGAGGCATGAATTATATGGGAAGTTTAGCAAGTGTGAATTTTGGCTTCAGGAGATGTCTTTTCTTTGCCATATTGTCTCTAAAGATGGAATCTCTGTTGATCCTTCTAAGACCAAGGCAATCCAAGAATGGCCAGCACCTACGAGTATAACTGAGGTACGTAGTTTTATTGGTTTGGCAGGTTATTATCGACGTTTCGTCCAGAATTTTGCCCGATTGGCTAACCCATTAACGAAGCTCACACGTAAAGGGGTTAAATTTGTTTGGAAAAAAGAGTGTGAATAATGTTTCGAAGAACTGAAGAGAAGATTAGTCAATGCTCCTATATTGACTCTACCATCGGGGAATGATGGGTTCGTTATTTATAGTGATGCATCGAAGAAAGGACTTGGTTGTGTCCTTATGCAGAATGATAGAGTTATTGCCTATGCATCACGACAGTTGAAAATTCATGAACAAAACTATCCTACTCATGATCTAAAGTTAGCAGTTGTGATCTTTTCATTGAAGATATGGAGGCACTACCTCTATGGTGAAAAATGTGAGATTTATACTGATCACAAGAGTTTGAAGTATATTTTCTCACAAAACGAACTCAACATGAGGCAAAGGAGATGGCTTGAATTACTCAAGGATTATGATTGTACGATACACTACCACCCGGGGAAGGCAAACAATGTGGAAGATGCTTTGAGTAGAAAAGACCATGGAGTTTTGAACAATATGAGAATTGAAAGGGATCCAATTTTCATGGATCTAGTGAAGATGGACATGGGAATAACCAGGGAAGGTGAAACATCAATGCTTTTTCAAATGGTTGCCAAACCATCTTTACTAGAAAGGATTAAGAGTTCTCAGACCGATGATGAAGAATTCCAAAAGAAGATTAAAACTGTGAATGATGGGAGATTGAGAGAATTTGTGTATGAAGATAGAATTTTGAAATTCTGGAAGAGACTTTGTGTTCCCAATTTACCTGATCTAAAAAGGGAATTGCTGGATGATTCTCATAGTTCCAATTTCTCTATACACCCTGGGAGCACCAAAATGTATAGAGATTTGAAGGAACATTTTTGGTGGGACAACATGAAGAGGGAGATTGCTGATTTTGTGTCAAGATGTATGGTTTGTCAACAAGTGAAAGCTGGAAGGCAACAGCCTGGAGGAGTCATGCAACCTCTTCCCATACCGGAGTGGAAATGGGACAATATTACGATGGACTTTGTCATGGGGCTACCAAAGAATCCTAGAAGGAATGATGCAATATGGGTTATTGTTGATCATCTTACCATGTCAGCACATTTTCTTGCTATAAGAGAAGATCTACCCCTGGAACGTCTAGCAAGACTATATATTAATGAAGTTGTGAGACTTCATGGAGTACCCTTATCGATTGTTTCTGATCGTGATCCACATTTTACTTCAAGATTCTGGAAAAGTCTTCAGAAATCCCTCGATACAGAACTTCATTTGAGCACTGCATACCACCATCAGAAAGAAGGACAATCAGAACGGACTATTCAAACCTTAGAAGACATGTTGAGATCTTGCTGACTTGACTTTCAGGGTATGTGGGATCAATATTTACCTCTGGTAGAATTTTCCTATAACAATAGCTTCCATTCGAGTATTCAGATGGCACCATATGAAGCATTATATGGAAATACATGTCGTACACCAACCTGTTGGGATGACGTTGGTGAATGAAAACTTATAGGCCCATAACTGGTGGAGGAAATGGTGGAAAAGGTGAAGGTAATCCAAAATCACATCAAAGCAGCTCAAAGTAGGCAGAAGAGCTATGCCGATAATCGAAGGAAGGATTTGGAATTTCAAATCGGTGATCATGTTTTCCTGAAGGTATCTCCATGGAAGGGAGTCATACGTTTTGGTAAGAAAGGTAAATTGAGTCCCAGGTACATCGGACCTTTCGAAATTCTAGAACGAATTGGGGTTGTAGCTTACCGATTGGCAATGCCGCCAAGTCTCTCCAAAGTTCACGATGTGTTCCACGTATCTGTGTTGAGAAAATACATGCCTGACCCAACGCATGTACTCACCTATGAGGAATTAGAACTGGAACCCGATCTGTCTTATTGTGAAGAGCCCGTCAGGATTCTTGATACGAGAGAACAAGTGCTGAGAAACCGGACGACGCGTCTGGTAAAAGTTCTGTGGAGAAACCATAAGATGGAAGAGGCAACGTGGGAACCCAAGGAACTTATGATGAAGAACCTCCCGAGACTTTTTATGCAGTAATACCCTAGAAATTGCGAGGACGCAATTATTTGAAGGAGGGGAGAATGTAACACCCCAAGCTTCCACGATACATTTCCCTTCGAATAATGCGATAGCGTGTGTTGTACGCAACCTCGAGTTCTAACACACACCACAACTAATTAAACTAGCCGTTGTGAATAGTAATACCTACTTTTTGAAATCATATATATTTTATATTTCAAAATGGACTTCATTTTTGGATTTGGAATATTGAAATTAGCCTAGGGTGAAATTTTGGTACTTTTCGGATAACTTTTATATTTTGATGAATAGTGAAAATTACTAAATTTTAATTAAAAACAACTTTTTTAATCAAAATAATTAATAGTGATAAATTATGAATTTGAGTGGTTTTAAAGTATATTTAGAATATATTTTTACCATTTAATATAATGTTTGTCATTGGACATAATTTTACAATTAAACCAAACATAAACAAGTGTCAATCTTTTGATAGTTATTATCTCTTAAAAACACGCTTTTTGTTTTGACAGCGGGAATTAATTTTAAATTAATTTCTGCCACTTCTCTGTTTTGAATTTAGGAAAATGGATTCCATATTTGGAATCAGGATGTTCAAATTGTGTAAATAGGTAAATTTTATTTTTAGACATTTTGAATAATTACTGCGGTAAATATTTTATTTACCATGGTTAAGGGTAAATCCGGAAAATAAGGGTTAAAAAAATAATAATATAATAATACTAAATTACCCTAAAACGTGTCTTAACCCTATTAGTTGATACATGGTCGACCATGGGAATCTTTGGGTCAATTTTGGGACCCCATGGATCCACTTGTAAGTGATAATGACACTTTATTTTAATTAAGTCAAAATGAATACAAAAATGACACAAGCTTATATCTTTTAGAAAAACAATTGTTACATAGGGTTATATATGTTGGATTTTCGATTATGAATATTCATTAGAAAGATAAAAATATTTCCTACATAATGATATTTTAATTATTATTTTTAGACATTAAATAATTTATTTTATTTATGACACAATGATGATGCAGTAATTACTATAATAGTGAAAAATTAAAATAATTGATATTATAAATACCCAAATAGATATAATATGAAACTTTTAATGAATTAAACTAATTTTCTAGAATAATATGATATATTAGGATTGATTTAATTGACTTTTTTCGAAGTAATCAATCTATTATGAGTTTCACAAAAATCAACTATTGAATAGTTTCAAAATTGACATAAAAGAGTTTTTAAAAAAAATATTATATTATTAATTGATATTAAATTCCTAAAAATCTATGGTTCGGCCAAGAGACTTATATCATGATAGGTGAATCATTAAGGGACCACTTGTGGGTCTCTTGGATGTATATAGTATGTTTATTAACCATATTATATAAAAATACAAAGAGACATTGTAAAAGTGAAACTAATTAACTTAAAGTTAATACTTAAAGATAAGGTTAATATAAGTACCCAAACCTGTCTAAATTCTATTGGTTGAGTTTTTTTCGACCCATACCCATCTTAACCTTTGAATAGTCAACTTTGGAGCCATTGGAAACCGATTATGAATTTATTATAAACTAATATCTCTAGCTTTTCCAAAGGTGCCCCTCACCCCTCTTATAAAAGGGCACTCCTCCTTCCCATTTCTTCACACCTTCAAAGCCTTTTGGTTCGACCAAACTCTGCCCAAATACTCTCCCAACTTCCCTCACTACAACCTAGAGGACTTAGTTTGATCAGAAAGCCAACCTAATGAGCCCTTTTGATCAAATCAAAAGGAAGAACCCGAAGAAGAGGTAATGATTTCACCACCCTTTTCCAAGTTCATTTCTTCTTCCACTTCTTCTTCCTTTTTTCTTACCATTATAAAATAATAACTCCAGTATCTCAAATATACTGTGATGTTATTATAAATATGGTACAACCATATTCAGTATTCCATCCACCCTCTGAATAACATGTCACCATACGTGCGTACATACGGCTTACCGTCTCCACGTCGTGGTGTAATTGTTATTCAATATATTATTATTTGGATGGGTATAATAATGATGTGTAACTCATATAAATAATAAATAAAACATGATAATGATTCTGTATATATGATATAACAACCATTTATATATTATTTCAATATCAAAAGAATGATATTGTCGCTCGTGCGTACGTACGGACTACCGTCTCCACGAACGCGATGAGATTCATTCTCCATCGTATCCATTCAAGTATAATTATCATTTGATGATTTAAAAATGATGTTTAAGGACTTGATATCATTATGGATATGAATAATATACAACCTATCCTTTACAAAAATTTCTTACGTAACAAAACATATAAAAGAAAACAAGTAAGTTCACACCCGAAACAACGATAATACTAAGATATTATTATCAAATCAATATTAAAAGATCATATATGATATCATAATAATGTATATGATTATTTTATAATTTAATAACAATTATTTCACCATTATACATGAGGTTAACCTACCCCAACCAAAGAAAAGTACAAGGTAAGGGTTATTTCACAATCTCTTCATTATCTGAGGTTGTTTATACGTAATAGTCTACTGGGATCTCTTTATCATCCACATCCATGTTTCATAAAAATGTATTTCAAAACATTTTTACTAATTACTAGAATATGAGTTAAAGTCATTTATACCCTTTTTGACTTTTATAAGTGGTTTATAAAGGAATCCTTCCGTCATTTTCAAAACAAGGTCCTTTTTAACCTTTTCGACAGAATTAAGGTAAGAATGTTTTTTTAACTTATTCGGCGGGTGCGGCTATTTTCCACCGTTATAAAATCTTCGAAGCTTCCCTTACAAGCTTATAAGATTATTTTCAATGAAAATGTTTTATTTCATATGGATCTTAAATTATTTCAAAATAAAAGGAGATATTTCTTTAAAAAGAATTTTGATTTCATCTATGTCAACATCCTTTGATGGATTTTAAGATTATTTGAAGTTGATTTATTATGATACAAAACTTCTATATTGTATTGAAGGTTTTGTGATATGTTTGACTGTGGATGTTCTATTTTTATACAATTCATAGTTTATGGTGAAAGTATTGACATTTCGTATTCTAGTTTTAATACAAATGTTTATGTTATGTTTAAACCTTTTCATATGGGAATGCATTGGACTTAATATGTGACGGGTGGAGCCCGCTATAGCTCCTCGATTTATCGGTAGGTATCATGAGACAAACTAGTGTCTTGGCACAAGGCCTTGACAAAATCTTATTTGTAGTCTTGGCATGAGGCCTTGACTATGTGGTTATGATAGTCTGGCATTATGCATTCCAACATTATGAAAGTGGTTATTAATTTTTGCATGTGATTATTCGATTAGTAGAATATCCATGTGAATAAGTAAATGGCATTATTTCAATTTATTTATGCCATACCATGTTGAAAGTTCATGTTTGAAAGGATTTTGTTTTAGTTATACATTGCCTTAAATGTTTATTCTTATTTATGAAAGTTTCCGCTATATTGTTATCCTTACTGGGCATTTGAGCTCACCCCTTTTCTATGTTTTATTTTTCCCAGGAAGTGAAGAAGTAAATTATGATTGACCTGCAGGGATATTATGTGGGGATATGAGTGTGGATTATGGAGACATTATGTTTTTGTAGTAGTTTTTCATTTTATGATGTAATGTAAAACTTATGAATATATCTAGTGTTTCCAAGGCTACTAAACCAATCGGTCTTTCGAGATTTGATCTTTCTTGTGATCATGCCAATGTTATGTAATAATGCACCGACTCTGGGTAACTGTGGTCGGGGTGTTACAGATAATCCATTAATAAATCACTCGATACCACTTATTAAGAAAATAGAACAAGATACCTAAAGTGGGAGACATACCCATTGAAAATCCATTTAGATTGATGAATACCTATAAGCTCTTCCATTTTAATCACATTCAATTACTGATGGAGTAACATATGAATCAAGGTTGTCTTTAAGGATTAGCCATTCATCCCATATTTTTTCTAGGGAATAATGACTAACTCCCATTGGTCCAAACCTGGTATTTTGAATAGATCCAAGAAAACTCTTCCCATCAAAGAAAATAGAATTCCCAGGTACAAAAAGAAAATTTTAATTTCCTCTTCATAATATGTAGACTCAAAAATAAAATGATCACAATAGAAAATATACAATGATTGGGTTGAAATTTCCACCACAACACTACATATAGTTTGGTTAGAGTAAGCATCTGAAATATACTTCCTAGAAACCATCAGGATAATTCTTGGAATTATAAAATAAACCACATGAAATATCAAAATAAAATTAATATAAAACAAAAACATAGCTCAAATACAATTATTACTACACTTAACAAATAATTATAATTAAAAATACCATAAAATAACACAAAATGGGGAAAAATAATATTTTAAATTCCATAATTCCCATTACAAATTCAAAACTATTTCATATCTAAAATATTTTGAATACCAACATCCACTTCAATCGACTTTTAATTAAAAAAATATTTTCTATTTTTATATATTATATATCAAATATATAATTTATATTTTCCTTTAAAACCCAAAATTTCATTGTAATGAAATTATCTTAAATATTATTCAAATTTCTAAATTTTATTCTTTTAAAACCCCACTCCTGGAAATCAAAATAAAAATAGTAACAATTCTAATAGAAAATAATTATATATATGAGAGAGGTGTTTAAGCTTGAAAGGGAGATATTTTCTAACATCCCAGGTAAATAAATAATATTACATTCTAATTTTTATCAATATTTGTGAATAAAATGTTAAAATTACTTTAAGGGGAATGTTATGCTCGATGGCGAACCCAATACGCGACAACGAGTTCCTATGAAATCTTACGTTGCAGTCTAATAATAAAATAATATTATTTTAAATGGTAGTTAATGCCTAGCCATTGTAATGACGGGAAATAATGGAACTATCTAAAAAATGATTATATATGTTTTTCAAATATTTTTACTTTTATCCAATAAATGTTAGAGGCGTAAAATGCAAATGAATCCAATTTTAAGCATAAATCTTCTAATATTCTTTAAAAGGTAGATTAACTGCCTTTTGATGGAGAGACCCTTTTAAATATAATTTTGAAAATTTTATATGTCTTATTTGACAAAATAAAATCCTTCTTTAGAATATGTACATTAAAATTTACTTCATGTAAATTTTTGTTATTTTTCCGATAAAGATAATTTTTAGTGAAAATGTTGCATTTTAATTCAAAACCTCCTTTTAATCTGATTTATTTATATGGATAGATTATATTTTTAATTGAGATTAAAGTGTATTTAGAATATATTTTTACCATTTAATACAATGGTGGTCATTGGAATTAATTTCACTTTGAAATTGGACTTAAACTAGTGTTAATCATTTAATAGATATTGTTTCTTAAAAACATGCTGTTTGTTTTGATAGTGGGAATTAATTATTAAATTAATTAATACAACTTATATGTTTTGAATTTTGTAAAATATAAATCATTTTTGAATTCAGAGTATCAAATATTTCTTAGGGTGAATTTTTGGTATTTTTTTGAAAAACGTCAATTTTTTATGAATAGTGAAACCACTTAGTGGTAGTTAAAGAGACTGATTTTTTGTTTAAATGAAAATTTACCGCTTTTTTGATTAGATTTTCAAAAATCTGACATATATGGTTTTCATTAGGAAGTAAAACTTGGTTCAATGAGATTAAAATATTTTTTGGTGAATAGTAACTTTTAAGTTTTACTAATCGCAATTAAAAGTATTTTGTGTGATTTAAGGTAAAATTTATATTATAATAAAATAAAAATATCTTGACACTTGTCCTAACCCTATTTGATGAGTCATGGACTACCAAGAAAACCCATGGGTCGATTTTGGGACCCCATGGAGCCACTTTGGTAAGGTAATGACATTAATGCCTTTTTTAAAGTAAAATTAAAAATGACACAAACATGTATTGTTTTACTAACATAATTTTTACATGGGGTTACACAAGTCATATTATTGACTATAAATAGTCATTGTAAATATTAAAAGATTTCCTACATCATAGTATTTTTTTTATAATTTTAAGACATTAAATAAATTAAATTATTTATGACATCATGATGATGGAGCGATTACCTCAATATTTAACGATTTAAATAAAATGATAAGATAATGTAACATATAAGACCTAAACATGTCAAAAACCTATTGTATGGGTGGATTTAAAGCCCTTATCACCTTATCCTTGAAATATATCAATGTGGGGCCTTTAAAATCCGAAACTCATTTGAAAATAATGTAATCTTTTTTGACTTTCCAAGAGTGCCCCTCTTCTCCTCTTATAAAAGGCCCCCACCTCTACCTCCTTACCCACACCTCTCAAGCCTTTTGATCGGCCAAACTCTGACAATTTAATCTATAAAAATCCCTCTATTCATCATTGAAGCCTCACATTTGGGCAGAATCCTTTCTAAGGAAGACTTTGATCTCAAATCAAAAAGAGTTACCCGATTTAAAGGTAATGTCTTCCCTTGTGTTCTTTTGTTTTATTTTGCTTCTCCAACCCTCTAAACTCTTTTTATTCAATTATTTTGTAACAAAACCAGTATCTTCAATATAATAGGATGTTTTTATGTGAAGTATTTGAGCAACACTTACACACACCTTCGTCTAATGGTTAAAGAACATATTGTTTTTGTGGATGGAGAATTTCTGCCTCACGAAATGATGATTGTTCAATATTCTCTTAACTCCTTTAATGGTGGCCATTATGATGACAATATATTTTATATATTATATATATGGTATTTATGTTTTCTATATGCTTCTGTATTTTATATTTAAAACATTCCTTTATGCTTTTCATGTTGTGCAAATGCGATAATTTTATACGAGGAAGTGTGGACAACCGCCCCCTAAAGTGTTGTGACTCATTCATGCAATACATGGAATGTATAAAGAATGAAATTAATTAAAATATGTGACCTATATAACATATACATTATAATTGAATTATAATATATATATCTCTCTCAATTATTTTTAATTCCATTAATATGACAAGGAAATGAAAGTAGTGTTCATGCGTACGTACGGCCTACTGTCTCCATGAACTATGAATTTCATTTCTTTTTATCTCTAAATGTTATGGAGTAGTATAAAATTAATATGTACTGGATATATATTATATTTAAATCATTAATACTATTCTGTATATGATTTACTTATAACTACATAGACAATCATTTTCAAACACGTTCATTGTTTACTCATGTACCAAACATCGAACAAAATGTCTGATATGAACTCACATTATTAACCAATTATTATAAAATTATAATATGTTATATGAACTGAATAATTATCTTTAAAAGAGGTCCTTATGCAATTATAAATTGACTAAAGTTTATTATTTAGGAATATAAAGAAATGAACAAGACAAGTCAGACTTGAGGTAAGGGATCCTACCCCTCTCTTTCTTTTTAGGTACACTCTTCTATGTCATTCCTTTTAAGAACATATTTCTTATGATTGGGATGTTATTTTATATTAATATTACTGTAATTTTTATGTTCATATTATTAGAGTCCCTATTTTATCTCATCAATTCATTTTTGAAGTTTTGAGTGGCACCGTTAGGCTGCCGAATTTTCGTAAGAGATCCAATCTCTCTCTTTTTAAGTACTCTCCTTTATGTCACTTATTTTAAGCTCCTATTTGTTATGTTGGGGGATGTTATTTTATATTAATATTTTTTTAAACTTTATTTTAATATTATTAGAGACCCTATTTGATCTCATCAATCCATTTTTGGATGTTTTATGTGGCGTCGTTTGGCTGCTGAGTTTTTGTAAGGGATTTTTCATCTCACTTTTATTCCCGTGACATTTATGCTACGTTTTCCACTATTTACTTTGAGTGGTGTATGTACTGCCCATTATTATACACTTTGTGTAGTATAATTTTATTTATGTGTATTTACATTTTCATTGTATGACCCTTCTTCCATGGGGTGGATGTTTTGAAAGTTACTCAACTCGGTAAGCGGACCTTTCACCCTCCACTTTTTAAAATACTTCTTTTGTTATATCTTTTAATTCAAGTACTATTATGTTGGGACATGTTTTCCTATATCCTTATTTATTTAAATTTTATGTACAAGTGATGAGATACCATTTTCTCTCTTTTCAACTCATTTTATGAATTTTAAAGTGACGTGGTTAGGCTGTCGGATTTCTGTAAGGGAACTTCTTAACACACTTTCAAATTCTTTGGGTTAAACCTCTACTTCATGATTTTATTATTCCAAGATTATGTGTGAAATATCTATGTTGTAATTTCCACAAACCTTTGTGTGGATATACTATTTCTAGACATAATCATCTCATTGATAAATTCTTACGAACTTGTATGGGAAATCATAACTCAATCGCATTTCATTGAGTTAAATATATACGTCATTGGTTTTGTTTTTCCAAGATTATGTGTGAATGACCTCTGATTGTTTCATACTTATTATACACTTATATTGGGTGTATTTATATTTCTCACACATAATTATGTGGTAGATTTATCCTTAATTTAAGGATACCATCTTTGTAATGGATTTCATCTCAATTTACATTTCCATTGAGACTTCATTGTTGTTATGAACCAATTCACTCTTATATGGTGTGTATACTATCCTTTGACATATTATATCATGAATCCATTTATTCGCATGATATTATAATGTTTGGATTAAATGTTATTCCGTAATTATTTGTATTGAAAAGTCTTTCATTTTGTAAAAAACTCTTTAACAAAAACATCGTTTTAAATGTTTTAAATATTAATTATTCTAAATCTTTATCTATAATGTCCATGTTTTGAAAATGGTTTTCAGTATTTATTTATATTGACATTAATGTTTTAAAATTATAATTCCATTAAAAGCTTCAAATTGGTATGGGACACTTTGATTCAAAAATCTCTTTTAAATGATTTTTGAAAATGGATTGATTAATTCAATATCTTGGAATTACTTATTGTGATTGCAAATGAAATGTTGTTATTGAAATGTTTATATTTTCAATATTTTATGTGTAGTTATGGTACTTGGACATTTTACAGGTGGTTAAATGATAAACCATATGACGGGTGGTGCCGTGAATACCAGGACAGGTGGTTACGTTATAACCTCTAATGCATTGGGTATGGAAGTCGGTCATATGGCAATTCTATTAAGTGTGTGTGGAAGTTGACCGTATGGTTGTTACATTTAAGTATGTTTATGTCCCAAGTTACATTTATATTTTATGTGTTTATTATATGGGTTTTATGGTAATCTTTTGGATACAAAAGGTTAAGTAATGGTCTTTTATTCAGTAAAGAGTATTTAGTACTTCATAAAGGTGAAAAGTATAACTTTGGTAAAGTACTCATGGTTTACTTGTTGTTTTGAAAAACTAACAGTTTTCCTTCTTTGTGTGTCCTTTACTGGGCTTTTTATGCTTATCCCAAGTTTTCGAAATGTTTTCCACAAGACATAAAGATGAATAGGGTCAAGGATGGGATCAAGAAAAGACATTCTATCTACAACATGGAACTAGACATGTTTCTTTTAAAGTGTTTATTTTATTTTATTGAAACTTAGTAGAAGTGTCTACTATGTAATCTTTTGAGATGTAATAGATATGACCTAATTTTGTAAAACTCTAAACTTGAAAATATCCTCTATTTGAATTATTCATTTAATTCATGATTTAGTAATGTTCAAGATCGGGGCATTATAGTTGGTATCAGAGATCAGTTTAGATAAATTTAGAGGTTAGGGTATTCTTTAAGATTAAGTGACAAGTTGTGTTTAACCACAATGGTTAGTATATTATATGGAGTCATTGTTGTTTTTTTGAAGGTTTGAATGAGTTTGATATAACTTGGATAATTATATCTTAGTTTTTATCTTCCTCTTTAGTACATGATGATTTTGTTGATATACTCACACTATTTTTTTTGTTTTAGTAAATTGATGGATCTAGCTGAAACCAAAGTGACAATGGGTATAAAGGAAACAATGGTGGTTCTTTTATTAAGAGACTGGATGAAATAGGGGATTCAATGAAGAATCTCGTGGTTATTCCAAACCAACTATCAAGGAGTCATGATTAACCACTTGAACTTTGGTGAGTTCTCTAATACATAGTGTACGAGAGAACCAACTCGATGTGGAAGTTCAGGTAATAATTATAAATATAACCATTAGGGTTTATATGATCATTGCTTTTGAGGTAATTATGGGTTACTATATGTTATGATGGAAAGTGAAATGCATGAGATAAAATTGAGGTTAAATTATGTTATGGTTATTTTAGAAGATTTTATCTCGTTGTTGGGGAATGTTTTAAGAATTATATAGTTTTGGAAAATGGAAAACACGCAGACCATGTGATAACCCGTCACGTCGGACAAAGATGCGGGAATTGAACCTGCACCAAAAGTGCAACTAGTATTTATCGCCTACCACTTGACTACGTTAAGTCCCTGGTAAGTTTGAATGATTCTTTTTAGTTAGATGATTTTATGAATTAAGAGTATGTTTGTTTTGGGTTATCAATGGAAATGATTATCCAATCATGGAGGATATGTGATTAGGTTAATTACTTTTCAATACGAGACATTAAGAGCAATTGATGTTGTTTGGAGATAAATGTTATGATTTAACTTGGATGACTATGTGATTAAATCCTTCAAATATTTGGGCTTCAATCTTAGTTTGGATTAATTTGAAAAATTTTATGGATAGTTGTTTATTGAATGGTCTTTTTTGAACTTTGGGTATTGTTGGAAAAATTTTGGAGATTAGGAGTAGTTTTTCTTTTTGTAAAAAAATATCATTTTTGGGTATTATCTGATATCATAATAAACATTTTGGTTTGGTTTTGGTTGATATCTAAAGATATGGGAAATATATAGTTCTCTTTTGTGGATTAGGTGATTCTCAAGAAGTTGATTATAGTACTCTTAATGCGAACAAGGCTTCCTAAATACTCATCTTTTAAAGAAAATTTGAGTTTGATTAAGGAATCAAGTAAAAGTTGAAAGTCTACGTGACAAGTAAGGATGTTTCATTATGATTTAGTTAAGCTCAAAAATAAATTCCTCAATTAAGAGTAACTTAAAACAAAAATTTTGTCTGTTAACTTTTCCTACTGGACAATCGAATACCGGTTTAACCCATGACAAGCTTGTGATTTTCTTATGGTTAACTTTCTCCAAGACATGTTTTCTATCACTCTCCATCGGAACATGACCCTTTTTTCCTCCATATCCATATATTCAAACTTTTAATCCTAGCATGGGTTAACTCAGGTGACCTTTTTACTTCTCTCCCATTCTATTTAAGTGATATTTTCACTGACTCTTGTTCCGATGTGGGACATTCAATGGTGTTTCCAAACCCAATTTTGAAATTGTGAGGACGCAATTCCAAAAAGGGGGGAAGGATGTAACATCCCAAGTAAATAAATAATATTACATTCTAATGTTTATCAATATTTGTGAATAAAATTTTAACATTACTTTAAGGGGAACTCTATGCTCGATGGCGAACCCAATATGTGACAACGAGTTCATTTGAAATCTTACGTTGCACTCTAATAAAAAATAATATTAATTTAAATGGTAGTTAACGCCTAGCCATTGTAATGGCGGGAAAGAATGAAACTATCTAAAAAATTATTATATATGTTTGTCAAATATTTTTACTTTTATGCAATAAATGTTAGAGGCGTAAAATGCAAATGAATCCAATTTTAAGCATAAATCTCCTAATATTCATTAAAAGGTTGATTAACTGCCTTTTGATGGAGAACCCTTTTTAAATATACTTTTGACAATTTTATATGTTTTATTTGAAAAAATAAAATCCTTCTTTAGAATATGGACATCAAAATTTACTTCATGTAAATTTTTGTTATTTTTTCCGATAAAGATAATTTTTAGTGAAAATGTTGCATTTTAATTCAAAACCACCTTTTAATATGATTAATTTACATAGATAGATTATATTATAAATTGATATTAAAGTGTTTTTAGAATATATTTTTACCATTTAATCCAATGGTGGTCATTGGAATTAATTTCACTTTGAAATTGGACTTAAACTAGTGTTAATCTTTTAATAGATATTGTTTTTTAAAAACACGCTATTTGTTTTGACAGCAGTAACTAATTATTAAATTAATTAATTCAACTTATATGTTTTGAATTTTTTAAAGTAGACCCCATTTTTGAATTTGGATTAACAAATATATCTTAGGGTGAATTTTTGGTATTTTTCTGAAAAACTTCAATTTTTGATGAATAGTGAAACCACTAAGTGGTAGTTAAAGAAACTGATTTTTCATTTAAATGAAACTTTACCACTTCTGTGATTTGATTTTCAAAAATCTGACTTACATGGTTGTAATTATGAAGTAAAATGTGGTTCAATGAGATTAAAATATTTTTTGGTGAATAATAACTTTTATGTTTTATTAATCGCGATCAAAGGTAATTTGTGTGATTTATGGTAAAATTGATATTATAATAAAATGAAAATATCTTGACACTTGTCCTAACCCTATTGTATGAGTCATGTCTGACCAATACAACCCATGGGTCGATTTTTGGGACCCCATGGAGCCACTTGGGTAAGATAATGATATTAATGCATTTTATTTAAATTAAAAGTAAAAATGACACAAACATGTATTATTTTACTAAAACAATTTTTACATTGGGTTATACAAGTCATATTTTTTGCTATAAATAGTCATTGGAAATATAAAATGATTTCCTACATCTTGATATTTTTATATAATTTTTAGACATTAAGTAAATTAAATTATTTATGACATCATGATGATGCAGCGATTACCTCATTATTTAATGATTTAAATGAAAAGAAAAGATAATGTAAAATCTAAGACCTAAACATGTCAAAAACCTATTGTATGGGTGGATTTCGAACCCTTATCACCTTATCCACGAAATATATCAATTTTGTACCTTTAAAATCCGAAACACATTTGAAAATAATGTAACCTTTTTTACTTTCCAAGAGTGCCCCTCCTCTCCTCTTATAAAAGGCCCCCACCTCTACCTCATTACCCACACCTCTCAAGCCTTTGTCTCGGCCAGAACCTGCCCATTTCATCTCTCCACATACCTCTCTTCATCATTGAAGCCTCAACTTTGGGTAGAATCCTTTCCAAAGAATCCTTTGAGATCAAATCAAAAAGAGTTACTCGATTTAAAGGTAATGTCTTCCCTTGTGTTCTTTGGTTTTATTTTGCTTATCCAACCCTCTAAACTATTTATATTTCTTTATTTAATAATAACACAAGTATCTTCAATATAATATGATGTTTTTATGTGAAGTATTAGAGCTACACTTACACACACCTTCGTCTAATGGTTAGAGAACATATTGTATCTGTGGATGGCGAATTTCTGCCTCACGAAATGATGATTGTTCAATGTTCTTTTAACACCATTCATGGTGTCCATTATGATGTCACAATATTTTATATATGATATATATGGTATTTATGTTTTCTATATGCTTCTTAATTTTATATTTAAAACACGACTTTATGCTTTTCATGTTGTGAAAATGCGATAATTTCATACGAGGATGTGTAGACTACCGCCCCATCAAGTGATGCGACTCATTCATTAAATACATGGAATGTATAAAAAATTAAATTAATGAACATATGTGACCTATAAAACATATATATTATACTGGAATTATAATATATATTTATATATATATCTCTATATTATTTTTTAATTCCATTAATATGACAATGAAATGAAAGTAGCGTCCATGCGTACGTACGGCCTACCGTCTCCATGAACGGTGAATTTCATTTCTTTTTATCTACAAAGGTTATGGAGTAGTATAAAATGAATATTTACTGGATATATATGATATTTAAATCATTAATACTATTCTAGAGATGATTTACTTATAACTACATGGAAAATCATTTTCAAACAAGTTCATTTTTGACTCATGTACCAAACATCGACAAAAACGTCTGATATGAACTCACATTATAAACCAATTATTATAACATTATAATATCTGATATTAACTGAATAATAATATTTAAAATATTTCCTTATGCAATTATAAATTGACCAAAGTTTATTATTCATGAATATAAAGAAACGAACAAGACAAGTCAGACTTGAGGTAAGGGATCCTACCCCTCTCTTTATTTTTAAGTACACTCTTTTATGTCATTCCTTTTAAGCTCATATTTCCTATTATTGGGATGTTATTTTGTATTAATCTTACTTTAATTTTTATGTTCATATGATTAGAGACCCTATTTCCTCTCATCATTTCATTTTGGAAGTTTTGAGTGGCGCCGTTAGGCTGCAGAATTTTCGTAAGAGATCCAATCTCTCTCTTTTTAAGTACTCTCTTTTATGTCACTTCTTTTAAGCTTCTCTTTGTTATGATGGGGGATGTTCTATTATATTACTATTACTGTAAACTTTATGTTAATATTATGAGAGACCCTATTTGATCTCATCAATCCATTTTTTGAGGTTTTAAGTGGCGTCGTTAGGCTGCCGAGTTTTCGTAAGGGATTTTTCATCTCACTATTATTCCTGTGACATTTATGCTATGTTTTCCACTTTTTCCTTTGAGTGGTGAATTTAATTCCCATTATTAAACACTTTGTGTAGTATAATTTCATTTATGGGTGTTTACATCTTCATTTTATGACCCTTCTTCCATGGAGTGTACGTTTCGAAAGTTACCCAACTCGGTAAGGGGACCTTTTACCCTCCTCTTTTCGAAAGACATATTTTGTTATGTATTTTAATTCACATAATATTTTGTTGGGAAATGTTTTTCTATATCCTTATTTATTTAAATTTTATGTCCAAGTGATAACATACAATTTTCTCTCTCATAAACTCATTTTATGAATTTTAAAGTAACGTCGTTAGGCTGTCTGATTTCTGTAAGGGAACTTCTTAACCCACTTTAAATTCTTTGGGTTAAACCTCTACTTCTTGATTTTATTATGTCAAGAATATGCGTGGAATATTTATGTTGTAATTTCCAAAAACGTTTGTGTGGATATACTATTTCTACACATAATCATCTCATTGATAAATTCTTACGAACTTGTATGGGAAATTATAACTCAATCTCATTTCATTGAGTTAAATATCTATGTCATTGGTTTTGTTTTTCCAAGATTATGTGTGAATGACCTCTGATTGTTTCACACATAATATCTACTTATATTGTGTGTATTTATATTTCTCACACATAATTATGTGATAGATTAATCCTTGATTTAAGGATACCATCTTTGTAATGGATCTCATCTCAATTTACATTTCCATTGATTCTTCATTGTTGTTATGCACCAATTCACTCTTATATGGTGTGTATACTGTCCTTTGACATATTATATCATGAATCCCTTTATTCTCATGATATTATAAAGTTCTTATTAAATGTTATTCCGCAATTATTGGTATTCAAGAGTCTCTCATTTTGTTAAAAACTCTTTAACAAAAATATCGTTTTAAATGTTTTAAAGATTCATTATTCCAAATCGTTATCTTTAATGTCCATGTTTTGAAAATGGTTTTCAGTATTCATTTATATGGACATTAATATTTTAAAATTATAATTCCATTAAAAGTTTCAAAGTGGTATGGGACACTTTGATTCAAAAATCACTTTTAAATGATTTTTGAAAATGGATCGATTAATTCAATATCTTGGAATTACTTATTGTGACTACAAATGAAATATTGTTATTGAAATGTTTATATTTAAAATATTTTATGTGTAATAAAGGTACTTGGATATTTTATGGGTGGTTATCTGATAAACCATATGACGGGTGGTGCCGTGAATACCAGGGCGGGTGGTTATGTTATAACCTCCAATGCATTGGGTATGGAAGTCGACTGTATGGCTATTCTATTAAGTATGTGTGTAAGTTGACTGTATGATTATTCCATTTAAGTTTGTTTATATCCCAAGTTACATTTATATGTTTTTTGTTCTTTATATGGGTTTTATGTTAATATTTTGGTTACATAAGGGTATATAATGGTATTTTATTCAGTGAAGAGTTTTTACTACTTCATAAAGGTGAAATGTATTACTTTGGAAAAGTACTCATGGTTTACTTGTTGTTTTGAAAAAGTAACAGTTTTCCTTCTTTGTGTATCCTTTACTGGGATTTTTATACTCATCCCCAGTCTTTGAAATGTTTTCCATAGGAAATAAAGATGAATAAGGTCAAGGATGGGATCAAGGAAAGACATTTTATCTAAAACATGGAACTAGACATGTTTCTTTTAAAGTGTTTTTTTATTTTATCGAAACTTAGTAGAAGTGTCTACTATGTAATCTTTTGAGATGTAATAGTTATGACATAATTCTCTAAAACTCTAAACCTGAAAAGATCCTATATGTGAATTATTCATTTAATTCATGATTATGTAATGTTTAAGGTCGGGTCCTTATATATTTGTTAACAGAATATGTGATTAGAATGAACCAAAAACAAGTAATATGTTGATCTAGGGACTCATAATTCAAATTGTTTGATACACCATGAATTTTAATCATCTGATTCCACTTTAATACCATTTTCATCACCCAATT
Source organism: Viscum album (assembly GCA_963277665.1). Lineage (NCBI taxonomy): Eukaryota > Viridiplantae > Streptophyta > Magnoliopsida > Santalales > Viscaceae > Viscum > Viscum album. The sequence goes on along the minus strand of OY728147.1, from coordinate 2,015,740,961 downwards.
AATGTGAATCCATTAAAATAAATAGAAAGCTGAAAACATAAACATGATATAAAAATTAAAGAATCAAAACCCAAATTCCCATTGAATCTTGTGTATTAGGATGAGTAGGAGTTATTGGATTTCTCCTTACACCTACATCATGAGTCATATAAATATTATCTCCAATTAACCAAACACCAAAAATAATAAAATATATTATATGATACCATTTTTTAACAAACCATCATATATAAAATCTAAAATTGAGCACCTGATCTAACCCACAATATGGCCTATGGGGTTTCCACATTTCCCATGAATTGAGTATTTGCATTATAGATTCATCATCTAATAATTTTTGATGATTTAAACCAATAAATAAATAAATAATATGGGCTTCCTCGATGAATCCCGATGTAGTCAAACTATATATTGGAGTCGATGCATATAAGAATAAACCTGAATAAAATTAATACAAGACAAAGAATGCTAATTTTTTAAAAAAAATGATGAACTTAATAAAATACTAGATATAAGAAATCCAATTATAATAACACGTCATCGACAAAATCCAAAATCCATAATAACCAAAAGATCCAATTCTGACCACCTGGTCACCATCCACCCCAAATGACCAACCTTCTCCATAAGTGTACTACAAGATAAATCCTAGACCATTTCAAAATATTGGGTATATTGATGTTCAATGTCCCATGTAGGGTGTGGGTGCACAAAAAATAATTATGTACTATAATATTCTTTCATTTTGTATCATTTGAAAATTATCCTTACAACACTATTACAATTATCCTTTTAATATTGTACAAATTTCATAATATTGTTTGAAAACTAACCCAATGGAAAGAAGCATATGATAGGTAAAGGTCAAAACATGGGGGATAAAAAATTATCATAAGTATAGTGGTACACCAAAGAAAACAATATAAAAGTAGAAAAATGGTAGTGAAAAAAATTTATAAATGTTTTCAAAAATGATACTAAGGTTCCACATTATAATAATTATAATATTGAATATTAGATCATGGGAATGTCTTAATCATCTCATGGGGAATCCCTGAACATACTCAATTTAGGACCATATATATGAATATCGATGCAATCTATTATGTATTACCAATTAGTTTCTTCGGACCTACCTCAACAGTGGAACATCCCAACATGGACTTTCCATACAATATGGTATCTCTTCCATTTATTCATAACTAGATAAAAGTTGTATCTTGAACATCTGAATGATGTTAAGGATTCCATGACATTTTTAAAAGGGAGGAGAAAATGCAAGTAAACACATATATTATTAATCAGCAATGATTTTAAGCTATTACACATTTTATGCCCACCTTCCATCAGTATCCCAATAATGACACTCTAAAATTAGGGGAATTCTAGGGGTGTCTATTTTTTAGAGTAATAATAAATGGTTCCAAATATACATAACATTTTGAGAATTTTAAATGATTTTAAAGGAAAAATATTCTTCTCAAATAATATTCAACAACAAAAAAATAAATAACTGTGATTTCCAGGCTCCAAATGGGCCTTCAATGAAAGGGTTTAAAATATACAACCATAAAACAGTTTTTAAAAAATACATATAAACCTTAAAAAATTGATAAAAACATTATATATAATATTTTTTTGGAAAATTCCTTTATATACAAATAGAAACATCTATATGAGAACCAAGTTCAAATTTGGTTGTGTACATATAAAATAATTTTATATATATAAAACCATAATAATTTCTAGATTTTAATTTTTGAAATACCAAATATGAATATTCAAAAACTACAAGTTTTTTTCCAGTAATGTAACCATACCCATCAAGGGGAAACCCCCATCCACATAAAATTCAGCATGTGACCTAATTTTTAAAAAATCCCATTAATTGATAGAAAATAATTAATATTCCAAAAATACATTTGAATGAAACCACAGGAATTTGAAAAAAAACATAATATTCAGATAGATTGAACATATATTGGCATAACAATGAGAATCTATAAAAAAATACAATTTCATCCAAACAATCATGATAAAATAATTTATAATTTAATTTATAAATAAAATAGAATGGGAAACTGAAATAAATAGATTTATAAAGGCTTAATCAAAACATGGAATGTTCTATAAATTAAATGAATGGAGCCACCAACCTCAATGGTGTTTCAATCTAATGAAAACATCAATTATGTTCATAACATTAACCTAGAGGACAAATTTACTTCCTAACATCCAAACAAAAACCCCTTATTATCTAAATCCAATCCTTGGGTCCATATAAAACGGCTCTTATCCTTGAAGAAAAGGACAAATAGTAGTGTATGATGAGATGTATGGGAAATATGGATAAAACCCAAGAAAATTCAGCAATTATGTATATAGGATCTATATGGAATGAAGGAGGAGTAAAGGGATAGGGATTTGGGGGGTCCTTCATGTTCTAATATTTCTTGGGTTAGTGGGAGGGTCAAATGGGGTTTAATTTTTAAGAGTGGAATAATAGGATATTATTTTTTTAAAATATTATTAGCATGTTGTATGGTTTGGTAACTCATCTTCCCAGACTATATTGAAATAATTTATCCACCTATGGAAGGTAAAACCACTTTCACATGATTTGGAATCCATGAAATATACATGAAAATAATCATAAGTTAAAAATATAGGCACACATATATGATTTCTATATAGTTTTCCATGACTAAGAAAAAGATATGAACCATCTCTTAGATACCAAAAATCCCCTCATAGTTTCTCTTATAACTCGCATTATTTTTCCGCAACCCTATGGTGTCTATTCATGGGAAACCATTTATGAAAAACTAAAATTGTCAATTCAACATTTATAAAGGTAATCACATAGTTTTTACATGACCATGTACACATATTATGTATAAATCCAAAATTTGGACAACAACTACAAAAATATCTATCAAAAATTAGACCAAATAATTATAAAATTTTTAAATAATATTAAATAAATAAAATAATATGAAAAATGTATTTAATTGTGTAAATAAAGATGTTCAAACCTATTGTGCAGTTATTCCTCTTTCTCATTAATAAGGTGATGATTAGGTTAACACCCACCATTCATTTTGCATGATTATTACACCTAGTAATATCTTTTCTAGAGCACAAATCAAAATTTAGTATCTAGAAAAGGATTTTATTTCATTTAAAATCACCCAATATCTACATTCCAAATATTTTCGTCTATTATTCTATACAATGATATAAACCTTTGAATTATCTCTTTGAATTTCATTAATGTTATCTCATAATAATACCTTGAATAACTAAAATAATCCTCAAACCTATTTTAGAAGTTCTTTGATATAAACTATAAGGATTGAGGCTAAATATTCATTATTTTATTGAATTTTTATAATGTAAACATTACATATCAAGAATAATAAATATCACCATGAAAAAATGGTTTAGTGTATTTGAGGAATAACTATTTAAGAATCTAATTTTATGATAGTTGTGGTCATTTCTCTATAATTGATCCACACTATAATTCATTCTATATTTATGCTATATTATATTTAAATTTAAAAAGTAAGGAAATAAAAAAATAGTATTATAGTGAGCTCAGATGCATTATATAGGTAGAAATAAGCAATAAAAATTGAATATCATAAATGACCACAGGATGAGCATTGGGGTATTATCATGATGAATATGAAAATTTATTCATATGTAATCACTGACCATAAATCATTTAATATGACATGGAATAACATAAGACATGAATCAAAAGTGTATAGAAACATGAGTGAATAATCATGATCCATGATAGAATAAATAAATACATAGAATATGCCTAAAATTGTGAAACATCTTAATACATTAAAAAAATAATTTGGAAGACTACTATCATGAACCACACCATCAGTTTCCACTATTTTAAGAAAATAAATGTACTTGGAAATGCCTCAATCATGAGACATGATCATTAAACCAATGTATTAAAGGTTGATATAGGACCTCTCCCTTCAAAATTAATACATATGAGTTATTATTTGAACCATTCACTTAACAAATCATAAATACCACTTGTAGATAAGTTTCTTTTCTTATGGATTCACATAAGTATATCATTTATAATTTAATCAAAAATAATATCATGATAAATTAATATAATATTAATTGGTATCTAATGACATAGATTAAATTTATATGTCATTACCATTAAATAAATATAATAAAGCTTATGGTATTTACATTGTATGGATAAAAGGTATATTGTTTTGTCATTAATTTCATCAAATAAATCCATATATGCATTCTAGTTAACAATTTTCAATATAATTAATCTAAAATATTGTATTCATAATGGAAATGAATTCATATTGAAGTTGAGATCAAACATAGTTGATGGTTAAGAAAGAAAAAGGTAATGATGGATCAATCCTCAAAAATAGACAGAAATTATGTAGTTTCTCTAGAGAAAGAAGGTAGATGGTTACATAATAATAGTATCTTTGTGTATGGATAATATATGCAAAATGAAATATATTTAGAAGAAAATCATTTTTAGGATTGTTAAGAAAAGTAGATTTTGGAAATAAGAAACATCCATGATCTTTTGAAAAACATTATAGATGGAAATATTTTTTAAATAATGTATAATAATTAAATATTTTAAAAATACATTAAATATTAGAAATAAAGAATCATAAAAAATTATAAATTTTGTAAAAAGAGGTGTACACAGATAAAATGTTAAAATTATATTTTTCATACATTTATAAAAAATTACAATATGATTAAAAATATAATAAAATTTTTTTGAAGAAGATATATTATAATTGTATATCAATGAATAATTTTTCTATATATTAGGATATTTTGGTAATGTTTTAGTTAATTAAGAATTGAAAAATGAGTTTTCCCGCCGAAAAAAGAGGGTTTTAGTATCACTTACACGAAACACATAGGGAAAAATATGTGTCAAGTGGAAATGAAATATCAGGAAAAAAATATAAATCCACTTGAATATTATTAGGAAATGATGAGGGATTTTATAAATGATAAAAATAAACATTAAGGATTATCTTATTAAAAATCTATATTTTAAAATAAGTTGGCAGTAAAACCACTACTATATGAGTGACAATATAATAAAATAATATTCATATTGGTCATAATTTGAATCAGTTTACATTTATATAATGTAGATAACATGACTCGTAAAACACCTAGAATAAGTTATAGGATATTTGTTATGGAGTTATAAAACCATGTTAAAGGTATCGTGGATCACATTAAGAACTAATTCTCATGAAATTTAATAAGATACAATGATCTATTTACCATGTTTCCCCACTTATATGAATGATAAATGATCCCCCATAAAAATATCTTCATAACCATTGTCCAAACAATTTTCTCATATAAAAACCATTATAATGGACATTTTTTGATGTTTTTAAACTACATAATAGGGTTTTCTCTATTAGTAAGCTAAATATTGATGTAAATTTTCATGAAAAATATATTAATAATAATTTAAATATATATATCATTTTATACATTTATTTATATTACCATAGTAATAAATGATATAATTTAATATATAGGGACTCCAAATGAACTTCATAAAATTAAAATTAATAGAAAATATATGAATATTTTATATTGTGTTCTTAATAAAAATAAATTTAATCACATAAAATTTTTAAATAAACCCTAGGAATTAAAAAAAATTTATGAAATTTTACAATTAAGCACGAAAAATGATAATTATATAAGATAGGGTCTGAATTGGGAATATTTTCAACGATTCATTATTTATGTAAATAAATACATTATATACATGATTAAATATTTTAATAAAATTTTCAATGATCAAAAGTCTCTTCCTAATGATTTCTCTAAAAAACACCATTTAAAAATATAATATCCAATTTACTAATAAATTTGGAAGCAAATTTTAATTACATATAATAAAAAATGACATGGAGAAAATGCGAGTTGAAAAACAAACTATATATCTAGTGACATAACAAACAATCATAATTAACCCAGATAAAAATGTTCAAATGAATATAAAGAAGCCAAAAGAAAACATCATTTAATTCTATTTTGTACAAACATTATTAAGAAAATTAATTCCTGAGTGATCACCTGAAAAAAGGAATAAATAATTGAAAAAAATAAAACATCCTAGAGTTATAAAAAGAAAAATTAAATTAAATTAAATGGGTCACAAATAACTAATTCTACAAGATGGATCACATTAGATCGAAGTTTGGCATACATAAAAATAAATTTATGGGAATGTTGAATGAAATGAAAAATTGAAAATCATCCATATAGAGTGTTAGTGAATACATTATTTCAATAAATTATTTTAGTGACTGAATTCCGAAATGACTCATGAAAAATATAGATGAAGGTGAGGAGGTCAACTCCCCCTTTTCCAACTCTCATTCCCATTCCTATTATTCCTCTTATTCATTATCTTTTTTTAATCTTCTCATCAAAATGATGAACATGAATTTTTTTAAACATTTCGTTACAATATTGATGAAATTTATAAGAAATAAAAATTATATATTTAAATAAAAAATCATTCTTTTATAGAAAATGATATTATTTCATGTTAAAAAGATGATTTGGCTTTCAAATTAATCTGTTAATAAAATACCAGTAATCTAGAATCCCAAATCGAAAATTATAAGTATACTCTCACTCAATTCAGACATGATAATGTATATCATTATATAATTGATTGTTATCAACATCTTATAGATTTTTTTCATGGTTTTTGTTTTTTAATAAAGAAATTTATATTAAAAAAATCTCCAGATAATTTTTTTTTCAAAACATGTTTTTCATTTATTTTAGTAAAACAAGACCTGTAATTTATAAATATGATAAAAAAATGCTATATATGGACGAAAAAAAATGCATTAATCATTCATCTCAAATTCACTAGTGAAATTATAATACAAAATAAGTTTGGGGTCCTAAATCATTATCATCCAATCATTGTGGAACCAATAATGTTGCACAATCTCAATATTTTAGCCGACCTTGTCAAAACCCAATCTAAAAGGGTTCAGAAATAAACATTCCAAAGAGTTTTTACTGTGCTAAAAAACTAAGCATAATTTTTTTATCATATTGGTGATTTTTAATAAAAATGTTGTATCAAAATATTTAAATGACAAAACAATACTTTCCAACATGAGCTATTTGTTATATGATGTAATTATGTAGTTTTCTAGATTTTTTCCAAATCATAAAATGTTATGAATAGATCTAAATTAGATCTTGTTTTTTTATCTCTTTAATTTTAATACCCTATTAAATTTCATTTGATAAACTCTCCCATCCATGTTTTCTAATTCTAACCATATGGGATTATATATTTTTAATCCTTTTCGATTTTTATTTTCACATTCACAATTTACTATTTAATTTCATAAAAATAAATATCTTATAATGTTGAATTTTTTATTTCTAGTGTTTTCAAAATTCATTTTAATTTTTTTAAATCATGGTATTTATTATAATATTTATTAGTTGATTTTATCTTGAATTTAAATAATTTTATTAAAAAATATGAAATGATCTTCAATTTTATATCTATAATCCTTTCTTTATTCATTACATATTTATATCATTCGATTCTATTTCATTTACACATATTATTTCATTATCTTGGGTTTTAAGGTAATGATAATCATTAATATATATTTAGTATTTTATGTCTCAATTTATTTTTCCCATGTAGAATTACTTAATTTATTTTAAAATAATTTTACTTTTCAATTTTTTTCTTTTTTGATTATTACAAAGGGGGATAATTAGACGAACAGTTTGGGGAGAAGTATTTTATTATAAGAAAAACTATTTTAATGGTGAAGAATATATTAGTTTTTTATTTAAAAGTATGAGAAGTTATTTTATTATTGGAAAATTTTTATTTTGATATGGGGAGATATTTTTGAATTTTTAATTTCATGTTTAATACTTATGATTGTTCAGTATTATTTGGTTAAACTCTTGATCATGTTGAATTTCATTATCATTATCCTTTAGAAATGATTTTAATACATGCTTTACACTTGATCTATATTTCAATCTTAAGTTTTCGTGATCATCAGTTTAGGGTATATTGTTATACCACTAACTCTCTCATGGTGTTTTCCTGATTATAGAGACATTCTTCTGTCTCTAATGGATTTATTTAGGTCATTTTAGTTTCAATTTATATTACAATTGATGCATATTTGATAAATCAATTTACTTCTATGATGATTCAAGGAAATAATATTTTATGTCTCAGTGGACTTCATAAAGCATTATAAAAATTTCAATGATCAAAATTAGGCCATATAAGGACATATAAGTGACACATTTTGATGAATGATGCAACAAGAACCAATGTCTAGATGGAGTAGTTCTAGAAAGTAGTTGGTATTATGGAATGTATTTCCCTCATTTTAAAGGGATCTTCGAGCTATCTAGTAGAAGAGAACTATCTCATCTAGTAGGGAGTTACAAAATTAGAGTAGCAATATGTTATATACCTTCTACCCAGTAGATTTCACCTGATATTTGGTGTTATGGAGGCATATCTTCAAAAAATACATTAAATTTTATCAAAAAAATGAAATGTTGTCTTCTTTTTCTCTCTAACTTCTTGAATAGGGAACTCAATTCCCTATCCATTCTTCATATTCTTCCCCTTTTCCTTGTTTATTACATTTCCATTGTGCGATAAAATAATGTAATTGGAATCCTATTTGTAGCAACCTAACCCAAGATATCCTGAAGACGTTGTTGTGGTGCCATTACATTGGCATGATTATATGGAATCAAATACCTAAATACTAATCATTTTAGCAGTCTTGGAATATCGGATATATACATAACAATTTATTAAAAATTAATACACTAATTAAAACATGTTTTTTTTATTTCGTAGATAATAAAATTATTCCATCTATGATTTAATTCCAAATATTTCTTAGTACACTTCATAAAATCTTGGGTAAAACTAATATAATAAGGGTGATATCAAATTATCTTTAAGGAAAAATTAAAATGGAAGAAATAATTAATCAATGAGAATAATAATTATGGTAGGGTAAATAACAGAACATACAAACCATGTAATAATAAAACTGATAAAGAAGTTGATAAAAAAATATACCAAGGTAAGAAATTTGATACAAATTCCATTAAAATAATAAAATGGGCTTTAATTATTCTATAGACATTGTCATTAGGGAAAATGTCATGGATAACAAATAATGAATAAAAATTAATGAAATAATTAATTATTGGGCGTAATTTCTCATACACATAAAAACCTATATTATCAATATCCATCTACCAGACAGTTTAAAACAACAAGTAAAAACCTATTTAATTTTTGAAACTAATTTGTATCATTAAAACCTATGGATGCATTAAGGAGATATATAATGTCTTTTACCACCCTTCATTTCAAGTCCAAAGCATTCCACAAATAAAATAATTGATTTATTAATAAACAATATGCCTTATCAAATATCAATATGGAAAAAAGAATACACATTTATCAATAATTTCCCTAATAATGACATAAATATAAATCTAATAACAATATGTAAAATAATATATGGCTCTGGAAATAAACATATTCATAATAAATGATATGAATTATTAAGGGAAATTCAATTTCTAATGATTATAGGAAATTGAATATTTCTAGGGGAAAACAATGTAATCAAGGAGGTGAATTTGAATTGTATCCTTGGAGAAATAAATAATAGACCATCTATGTGAACAATAAAGATTGTATAATTACAACATATCACAAGTGGATTATAAATAATGGGGTTTTTTATTAATAGAAGTATTATAAAACATATTTTAAAAACATCCTTGAGGAAAAGTTACTTTTTAAATTGTAATAAATTTTGAAAATAATTTTTATGATAATAAATTTTCAAAAATTATTTTAAAAGTACATTTTTTAATTTTAAGAGGAATATTTGAAGAAATAATGAAGGGAAAATCTATATATGTGGTTCTAGGTAAAAAAAAAATTATTTTCAGAGTAAAATTTAAAAAAATTATTTTTCAGAATGTGACAAGAAGCATAATTTGAAAACATTGGTAAAAGAAAAAAGGGTAAAAATATATTTAATAAATCATTTTGGAATAGTGAAAAAAAATTCTGAATTTTTTTTGAAGTATGTTTTTAGAATAAAATAGTTTCTCCAACTAATGATAGAAATAAAGATCAGTTTTCAAAAATATATTTTATAAAACATTTTAGGTACCAACGAGTTGAAAAATTGTATTATAATTTGATAAAGTTCATTAATAACAAGAGGATAATAAAATGAAAAGGTATATTATAAAATGATCGAATGATTTACTCTAATGTAAATTCACCTTTAATCAATCCCCTTCAAAATTAGATTGTAATGTAAACCCTTTAAAATATTCTAATGTTGAAGTGAGAATCAATCATTATGTAGATTATTTATATCATGTTTAAATCTAAATAAGGAATTGACAATACATCAATATATAGTCTAAGTCATTAGAAAAAAAATCATATAATATTAATGTCAATGAGGTAGTATTATAACCCAATGAAGGGAAATTGGGTTATTAATATTTTCCACCTGTCATCTTTTAACTCGAATCCCCTTAGATGAAATATTTCAAATTGAAACTATAAATATCATAAATAATGAATGAATTGTGATATTATATGAAAAACTTGATGTTTGTAAACAATATATATTAAATTATGTGCGTAATAATAATGTTATTGCATCAATATTAAGTTAATAATCACCAAAGGATGTGATATTGGAAAGATAATCATTTAAAACATTCATGAAGAGAATTGTCATTATAGATTCCAAAGTGTACCATACAACTTTGAAACAATTGAATCATAATATACATGAATAAAGAACATTAAATAATATTATAATATCAATATAATAAATATATTTTTGATATAACATATAAAAGGTAAGTATCTACAACATATAAAAGATATTAGGTGCAAAACAACAAATAAGTATCAACATAATAAAAATTGATACGAAATCCCTTACCAACCATTTAATTTACTATAAATATAATTTAAAATGCTATGTAATAATTTTAAGGGTTTAAATAAGTTATTTCTTAACCATATACATGTTTATAATATCTTATTACCATTTGATAACGATATGTCATTATTTTCACAATTTCAAGTGTTAACTTCCTTATCTTTCGAGTATGTTTTGACTTGTTATTTATTTTGATTCTTACATTGATAAATATTACATCATATCCAAGATATAATTTTTTAATGTATATATTTTTAGTATATATTTATTTATCATAATCTATAATATTTTTAGATAAGAAATGAAATGCACTGTTCATGGATATAGTAAGACATACGTACCTGTGAAGGATGCTTTCATTTCTTTTTCATATTAAAAGAATAAAATGGAAATTATATAAATTTATATAATAATTATAGTATCATTTGTATGTCATATATTTTATATATTTTTTTTAAAAACACCATGTATACATTCCATTAATAGTTTTAATGAATCAATCGCTTTGAGGGGGCCATAGTCCGCGCTTCCACAATTGATGTTATCATATTCCCATAAAATTGAGTTCATAAAGCTATGTGTTATAAAATAATTAAAAAAATTTAAATATAATATAAAACATTTATAAATATAGTTTTCATAAAATCCCCATCCATGGGAGGTTGTAATGGAAAAATGAACAACTTCGTTTTGTGAGGCGGTAGTTCACCATACACATTAACGGTAGGTTTGTTACCCATTAGATTGAAGTGTGTGTAAGTGTAGGTTGAATAATTTACAATAAAAATATAATTATATTGAGTATAATGTTGTTTTTATATAATATTATAATATTATTAATTGAAAGAGTGAATAAATAAATAAAACTAAAGAGCCCAACGATGGATATTACCACTTAATTGGGTAACTGATTTAGATTTTAGCCAAAGGGAATCCTTGGATGGGTTTATGATCAAGGTTTATATTATATGATTATATTAGGTATTTTTAGGATATAGTTTAGTAGATCTTGTTTTTTCCATATTTTCATTAGAGGTGTGATGAAGTGGGAGTCTTGAGTGCCTTTTTTTGGGGTGGAGGTGTGGCGCTCTTGTAATTTTATGTAAGGGGAATTCCACAAACATTTTACTCATTGCCTTTATCTCCAATAATAATAATAATGCTATAAAATGGATTATATGGTCTATATATGGCCATCAAATGGATTTTTTACAATTTTATAAGTCATTTTTTCTATAAGTGTAAGGATTAGTCCCTTGTTAAGGTTAATTTCACCTTAATTGTATTAATCAATTTTAATTCCTTTCAATAATATTTTTAGTCAAAAATTATGTTTAAATTACTATAATTGTTTAATTATTATGATTAAAATATTTAATCAATTTTTACATATTCCAATCATGTATGTGGTAGAAGATAAATTAAATATAATCTTATAGACTGGCCAACAATGCAGATATTTAAATAATAAATGTTCAAAAGATTTCTCGGTTTCTATATCAAATTTCAAATTCCAATTGCTTCAAATACCCTAAATTATATTAATTTTTTTCAATTGATCTAATTATTCTTTAAAACAAATAGAAAATAATTTAACATAACAAATAAGTTATACGAAAAAGTATTTTGGGGTAAAATTTGAGTATTTTCACTATTCATTAAAAATGAAACTTCACAGAAAAATAGAAAAAATCCACCGTAACCTTGTTTTTATATTCCAATTAAAAATATTAATTATAATTATAATTATATGATTTATAAAATTGCCTAAAATTTAATTTAAAATATGTATTCCATTAAAATTTGGTAAAAGTGCCTCAAAAAAATATAGGTTTTTATGTGTATTATTGGGTTTGTTATTGAAACATAACTATAAAATACATTATATTAATATAAAAATATTTTATTTAATATTATATATATGTGTGTGGGTATTAAATTAATATCTATTACTACTTGTAATTAATTTAATTTATTTGGAGAAAACATCTTTGTGAGCATAAAACTAGTTTTCTATAAAAATATTACCTTTTTATTAAATTGGTTCATATATTCATTTCTGATTAATTAATAACCGATGAATTCAGTTTATATTTTTTTAAACCATATATTTTCTTAAATTATTCAATCCTATTCATAACCTCTAATTTAATGTCTTTGTTATATCTTATTGTATTGAATAATAATATTTTTATAATATATTATTTTTTAGTAAAACATAGTCTTTTGTGTAATATAAGCCACTGAAGAAACACGATGATGTGTGCGACATTCTCTATCTCAATTTTTTTAACTAAAAGGTATATATTATATTTAATTTATTTAAATCTTAAATCTATTAGAAATTACCTGTATAATATATTCTTTTATACACTTTTTTTTCATTTCATTAATGTTATTGAATATAATGTTTATAATTTTGATTTTATGGGATTCATATTCTCCCCACCATAATTAAATTTCATCCTCACAATTTAAACATGATCTTGGTGATTTATTTTTTGATGTTTTCTATATTTTAAATCCCATATCATTAGAATGGTTTGTAAAAAATCCTCTAGAAAATATATAACGAGAATTAAAAAGGTCGCATGGAATAACATATAACTCAGTCTCTATATGGGAGAAAATTAGTGGAATTAGAGATACATACTTGGATGAAAAGAATAAAAAATTATACGGGTGATTGAGTTCATCGATCACAAATATTTAATGATCAAATAAATGTTTGGGGCCTTAAATCCATAAATCTATGATGATTTAGAAGACCATAAATTCAAAAAAAAGTAAGGTATTAAGAAAAAAATATATTATGATCATTCTCCTTATATTGATAAATTTTTATACTTCCAAAGAGTATAAGGAAATTTTCTTGCATGATATGTTTTAATTTCACATAAACAATTCCATATTTTGGATGTGCTTCAATATAATTTTAATTCTTACCTTACATCATGAAATGGGTATCCAAAAATTAATGTTGATTTTTGATGCCTTAAAGTAAACATTTAACATATTGTAAGGCCCCTAAATGAGTAAAATGTTTTTATATTTTTCTCTAATTATTCTATAAATCTAATTTTGTTAAGACATTATTAAATAAACCTAAAAAGTTACCCAATTAATTTACCATTAATATTTATTCATTATATTGTTCAACAAGAATAAATGATATATTTACAAAAAAAATTGTGTAGGTATGTGGTTGGCATTAAACCCTTATAATATTTTGGTCATGGGTTCATGACCTAGATCCTTCTTGGACATGATTGGTTTTCACTCAACATGCACTTTTTCCTTTTCTAAAACCAAATTAATATAATTTAAAAATATATATATGATTATCATCCTTAAAATATGGTTAATCACAATGCAGTATTTTCACTAACATTTTCTATAATACCCCAATACATAAATACTTCATCCAAATATTTCTATGTAGATCCTTCCTTGTTCGAGAGTTTATCATTTAGAAGAGGGAATTTACTCAGGTAATGTCTCGGTTTCCCACATTTACAACAACAGATAATAAATGCTTTCATAGGTGGAGTTTCATTTATTTCGATTATAGTCAACATTTTTCTATAGAAATTATTTTTATTATGTAATTATTTCCCACACATAATGAATTTCAACATTCCACTATGACTCTATCCTAGGTGTCTCCCTACACATTTCATACATGAGGGAAATTAATCCTTATTCTATCTATGGTCTCCATGACTTGAGCGCTTACAAAAATTCATACTGATTTCTTTTTGTGAGTTCAGGAGTTGGATAAGGTATATATTATTAATTATATTACAGGAAAACTGATTAGGAATAAATACTATATCTTATACTGTAATCAAAGCCTCATTTTTTCTCATTGTCATGACATTTTCCATCATGTTAAATATTAAAATGACTCCTTCAAATATTATCCATTCAATAAAACTAGAAAACATAATTTGAATAACAGTCAATGAAAAATATATATTCATTTATAAGATATCTAAATAAAATCATGTTATCTTCAGTCTAAAAAATCGTAGATTTAAACTAGATTATTCATTCTCAAAATACTTCATAGTTGTTTTTCATGAAATTGTGAATCATCATAATAATATCCCCTGATAATGTTATAATATGTGCATTGTAAGGCTTGTTTTCATATACGAGGTTATGTTAACTAAATCCTGACACACATTGTAGGATTTTTAACACTTAGGTACCACTATTCTAGAACCAATCCCACTTATAGAATCAAGAAAAGGATATATTTTTATGAATACTGAAATAATATATACTTCACAAATATTCTAGAATGTTATTCTATACTTACCCTAAAATTATACCAAAGGTTTATGATCTCTAATATATGTAATCCTAAATAGAGTTCCCAAGGTTGATACTTGACTTCCTCTTATACCAGCTATAGCGACACGACCATAGTAATCCAAAATAAGTTTCATGTTACCATTATATAATAATTATTACATACAATAAAATCTCAATGGACTAATTGGTTTAGAAATCATGGTAATCCATATACATACATGAGCCTTTTATTACAAATTAATACACTAATTAAAAAATAACATCCTTCTTTCATGGAAAATATATTTATATCATCAATGATATCATTAGATATCTTTAGTAGTACACTTATTGGAATCCTGAGGAAAGAAAACATGTGAAGGGTGATATCGAAAGGTATGTATGGGTAAAGTATATTGAAAGAAATAATGGATCAATGATAACATTAATTATTCCATGGAAAATAACTAAATGCCTATACAATATAACAAATAAACAAAGAAGTAATTTCATAAAAATATTTCAAAGTAATGAACTAGAAATAGATTCATTTCAATTAATAAATTGAGAATAAAATTCATCCATATACTTCATCATATTGAAAATATCATGGATAATGAATACTGAATAAAAAATATGGTAATGATTAATTATTGGACATCATGTCTTAGGAACATAAAAACCTTTACTATCAAGATCTAAAGTCTAGAAAATTTAAAACTTTAGATAAAAACATATTTATTTTCAATAATATATTTGTGTCATGAGAAGCTATATATTCATCAAAGTGATATATTATATCTAATCCCCACCAATTATTGCATATCCAAATCATTTATCACATCGAATAATCTATTTAATTAAAAAACAGTATTCAATATAAAAAATTTATATTGAATAAAGAATCCAAATTTTTCAATATTTTCCCATATAATCAAATAACTATTAATGTACAGACTATATGTTAAATAACATACAATTTAGGAAATAAACATATCCATGATAAATTATATAGATAATACAGAAAAATTCAATGTATAGTGATCATTGGATATTAAATATTTCATGGTGACTAACAAAGTAACTAAGGAAGTGAATTTTAATACTCTCCTTGGCCAAAGAAGTCATAAACTATCCATATAAAGAATTAAGATGTTATCAATACAACATATCCCAAGTGGAGTAGAAATAAATGGAAATTTTCATTGATGAATGAATATAATATAAAAGATATTTTAAAATCATTCATGGGGAAACTATCTATATTGTTTTGAAAAACATTTTGAAATTAATTTCATTGAAAATGACATTTAAAAATTGTTTCTTAGAAATTATCAATTTAAACATGAAGTGGAATTTTTGATGAAAAAATGTCGGATAAATTAGTGCATGTTGTGTGGGGTAAAAAAACATTCCTTTCAAAAGGTTAAAGGTTATAAAAAAACCTTTTGTGGGAATTGAAAAGAATATTCCTTTGAAAATATTATTAATAAAACAAGGGAAGAAATTTCTTTAATAAATAATTTGGGAATGGATTAAAAAAATGAAAACATTTTTTCGAATACTAGGTTTTTAGAAGAAATCGGTTATAAAACTAAAGAGAGAAATGAAGTGAGGTGTTCTTGGAATATTTTTATAATCCATTTTATGTACCAATGAGCACAAAAAGGTACTTTTATTTGATAAATGTCATGAATAACTAGAGGATAATAAAATAAAAGGATTTATTAGACAATGATCAAATAATTTTCTATGATGTAATTTTTTTGCAAACAATCTGTACAAAATGATATTATAAAGTAAACCATTGGAATGATTATAATGTTGAAGTGATAATCAATCAATGAGTATATTATTTGTATCAACAATAATCCAAATTGGGAAATGAAAATATATCAATAGAGATTAAGTGTCATTATACACATATTCATAAAATATTAATGACAATGATGTGGTAGTATAAACAAAAAAATGAAAATGGGTTATGAAATTATTTTCCACTTGGTAACTTTTAAATCAAATCCACATAGATGAAATAATTCAAATTGAAACTCAAAATATCATTAACAATGAAAAATACTTGATATTATACTAAATAGTGTCAGTATGTACAACATATATAACAAATTTGGTGTACAAAAATAAAGTAATTGTTTCAAGATAAAGTTAACAGTCACAAAAGGAAGTGAGATCACTAAGATAATCATTAAAAACGTTCTCAATGAGAATAATCATTAATCATTCCAACGTATCCCATACCACATTGAAACATTTTAATCATAATATACATGAACTTATACAATTAAATTATACATATAATATCATGAAAAAATAGATTCATGATTTAATATTCCCAAAGGCAGTATTTACAACATATTAAAAAAACCAGGTCCATAACCACCAATAAGTCTCAATAGAATGTAAATTGAGACGAAATCAATTACCTTGAATTTACTTTTGTGTGAACAGATATTAAAATCATGAATATTGATTTTAATATTTTTAATAAATTAATGTATAACCACATTCATGTTTATCATATCCAATTACCTATTGGATAATAACGATTCATTATTTTCACTATTTTGGTTGTTAGTTACCTAGTAATTTGAGCATGTTTTTACTTGTTACTTATTGTTATTATTATGTTAATCATGATTTCATCATATTCTGGATTTAATCAATGATTTAATTATATAAATTCTTTATATTTTTATTTATAATAATCTATAATATTTGTGGATAATAGATCAAATGCACCGCTCAGGGAGATGATAGGCCATATGTACGCATGAATCAAACTTTCATTTCATTTTTGATTTAAATGAATGAAATGAAAATTATATATATTTATATTATAATTATAGTATCATATATATGTCATATTATTTTTATAATTTTATTAAAACTATCCTTTATACATTCCATGTATATTTTGAATGAGTCGCATCGCTTTGAGGGTGCAGTTGTCCACCTTTCCATAAGCAATGTTATCATATTCCCACTAAATAGAGTCCATAAAGGTATGTATTATAAAATAATTACATAAGAATAAATAATCAATAAATATAATATATAAAATATATAAATATATTTTCCAATATAAGTCCCACCATGAGAGGTGGTAAATGAGAAAATGAAGAACATCATTTCGTGAGGCAATAGATCACGGTACAAAAAAATTGTAAGTTAGTTACCCATTTGATGGAAGTTTGTGTATTTGTAGGTAGAATACATAACATAAAAGCAAATCAATATACTTATGATATTATTTATGTTATATAAAAATGGAAAAATAATAATTTAATGAGTGGATATAGAGTTAAAACTACAGAGATTTAGGAAGGATCTTACCTCTAAATCAGGAAACTACTTTTGGTTTAATCCAATGGGATTCCTTAGATGGATTTTTAACCTAGTTGAGGATTACGAGAGGATGGTAGTAATTTTGACGATCTATGTTTGATGATATTTTTCAAGAGAAAATGGATTGAGATGTGTGAAGAAGTGGGAGGCTTGAGTGTCTTTTTATAGTAGAGGAGGAGATACACTCCTGTAAATTTTTTAAGGGAGTTATAATCACGTTTTTAAAAATTAAAGTGGCTCTAATAATGGTAAAAATTATATAAAAGGTTTTATATTGTATATATATGTCCATAAAATGGATTTTTGATAAGTTTATATGTCATTTTAGCTGTTAAGATTAAAGTTTAGCCCCTTGTTAAGAATAATTTCACCTTACTCGGTGTATATAATTTTATTAACATTCACTAATATTTTTGGTAAAAAAACTAATTATACCTTATTATACATTATAAATTTTTATTATAAAAAATATGGAATCCATTTTTCCTAATTCCAATCAAATATGTGGAAGAAATTAATTCAAATCTAACTTGACAGACGGGATGACAATAATGATTTTTAGAGTTAAAATGTTCAAAACTATGCTATGTTTTTATATCCAATATCATTAATAAATTGATTACAATGATATAAATTTTATTAAATTTTATAAAATATATCTTATTATTCATTAAAATATTAAAAAATATAATTTAATATTATAAATAGGTTATATAAAATATTTGAGTTAAAAATTTGTATTTTCAATATACATTAAAAATTGAAACTTCAGTGAAAAATACAAAAAAATTGTACAAACCTAATTTTAATTTTTTTATTAAAATAATATGACTATTTGGACAATAAAATATTTATAAAAGTTAAAAATATCATATTTAAATAGGTTCTCTATTAATATATGATAAAATATATTTAATAAAAATAAAGGTTTTATGTGAAATATTAAGTCTGTTCTAATATCGTTTTTATAAAGAAATTTGGATTAAAATAAAGAATATTTTACTAATTATTATATATAAATATAATATCACTCTCTAATTATAAGTAATTTTATTAATTTGTATAGAATGTCTTTTTGATCATAAAAATAGTTTTCTATAAAAAACATTCCCTTTATATTCAATTGGATATTATAGTCATTACTATGTAATCAGTAAAAAACAAATTCATATCATATTTGTGTAAATGATATTTTTTGAAAAGTAAGTTAATTCTATTTATGACTTCTAATTTAACATCATGGTTATATATCATTATATTAAATTATAATATTTTAATAATACATTATTTTACAGTAAAGCATTGTCTTGCGTGTAATGCATGCCATTGAAGAAAGATGGTGTTGCATGCAACATAAAATAACTACGTATCACATGAAATTCATGATATTAATTATATTTAATTTTTTTTAAAACATTAAATATATTTTAAATTATTAGAGTGTAATATTCCCTTATTCCCTTTCTGTTGCGTGTCATACAAATTATAGAGTGCCTCCGAAAATAGGCCCTGAGACAGTGAGCCCCAAGACCTCAAGTGCATCTCCCAAAATTCCAGCCAATGCTGACTAGTAGCGAGGTAATTTGGTATGTCATTAAGAAGACTATTCCATCATAGTAAAACGGTATACCATTGAGGAAAGTAACAATATAATCGAGCAAGTATCCGAAGCTATAATAAAAGCAACAAAAAATAGCAGAACTAGATAAATGACACAACAAGAAAATTATATAATGATTGCGAAAGCTGAAATTTCATAACTGATACCATGATAATGTCATTTTATTTTTACAAATGTAAATAAATAAAGGTGTACGGGTGTGAGTTACAGCCATATACTGCAATATTACAAATACACAAAAGACCAAACAGAAAATATCACATCGAATCTCGAGAATGGCTCATTCCTCTTCCCCCAAAGCTCCATCTAAAATAGAAGATCAATCAAGCATTAGAATTTTCATGCTTCCTTATATCCATATATGTGAACAGAAATTCTACACAAGTACCAAAAATTTCCTGAGCATGGTGTGTGATATAATCTAAGTTTTTCATCACTAAAGTAATCAAGACCTTATAATTTCATGTAGTAAAAAATAGCAGTGTGACGATGTATAATAGGAGCATGTAACTCAAATAAGAAAAATAAAAATAACTTGGCATGGGTTCCCAAGCAGACAACCATCCCATACCAACTTCAATAGCATCTTCCATAAGTATTAATGAGATAAATGATAAAGAAAAATAAATATAGCATGCCCTACATAATGTGACAACTAAAGGAAAAGTGCATGCCCCCAAGCTTTTTCTTTGGCTTAGGGTCAAAACTATACGTCAATGCTAGTCACACTAAAATCACAAGATATGATCTGAAAGAGTCTGAAAAACTATATTCTAGATAAATAAAAATAACTCAATCATTTATATTAAAATTAATTGGTACAAAGGTGGAGTCTAATATTATACTAAAGGTATCACTACAGTATGTCCAATCAATTATCCAATGCCACAAACTCCATCCAAGGAAATCCATTTCAGAAACCTAGGTATCGCATGTGGTGTGGTAACCATGTGTCCATACGAAGTATGACACATAAGGGGATATGTGTCAACCGAGGCTTGGTGTATCCATCGTGCCAATGGGAATGTCCTCAGTTTCCCTTTAGGTAACCTATGTCACTCAATAGTATATGAAAATCCTGGGGGAGCCCATGCCTAGTGAGCCAAAAACATTGCTTCCCTGGTGCATCATTTTGTAACCTATCAAGCTTGGTGTGTCCATTTTTTAGGCTCTTAATATGGAGCCCACAATATTTTACAGATGATATTACCTAAAAACAACAAGGGAGGCATATATATATATACCTTAGAGGAAGCATTCATAATAACAACCAATTAGGTAACTAATCCATTCTGATATCATTACTCTGGTTAAATAAAACATGGAATTTATCATTATAAGTAGAGGAAACAACATTTAGATAATTGAAATGGGCAATAAAACCTTATACCCAAATTATTTAGGCAAACAATTCATGTTAAATAATTTTATTCAATTTAATCGTTAACCTACAGTATCACAAAACACAATTAACTGATAAATTATAGAATCTAGGATAACCATAAAAACAATTCAATTATGTCGGCACACTCAAAGGGGTTTCTAAGGGAATGTTGACAACCTAGTAATGGTTCGAATTATGAAATGGTGATAAGGATCAAGGCTAAGTAGTTTAATTAAATTAATAAGCAGTAATTGATATTCTTCAGTAGGCTCTGATGAGATGCATATTGATGATAATTTAATAAAACAATGAAACAAAGGGAAATAACATAGAATCCCAATTAATAGTCATAGTATATCTCATTTCCTGAAACAACCTTTTATTTGACCTAACATGGAAGAAATCATGTAATTTTATAAAAACCCCAATTTTAGGTAAAAAAACATTTGTGATAAATTTTATGATGGAGTGTGGATGAAATTTAACGATTCTTGATGAGAAATATTTTCCTCAATGAGAGATTCTCTAATCTTCTGATGGGGTTCAAAATAGAGAAGATACTGAGGTTTAGTAGGCTTCAAATGTGGATTAAGGTTGTGCGTAACACCTAGCCAGGGGGTGATGCACAAAGAGGAAGATGGAGGAGAGGAAGAAAGAAAAAAAGAGAAATGAATGAAAAAAGGTAGGTCAAAAAAAGAAAAATAATATAAATAATAATATTAATAATAAAATAAAATAAAAAATAAAATAAAAGTGAAGTGAAGGGAAAAAAATTAAAACAGTTAAACAGATTTTTATTATTTGTACCCTTTTCATGTATTCTTTTTATTTCAACATTTACCTTCCTTACTTTTACATCTATTTTAACTTTTTTAAAATTATTTTTATTCATTTTAATCCCTTTTAATTTTTATAACCAAAAACATTCATTATGGCACGATGCATTATTTTACATAAATCATGTGCAACTATTTAAATAATTTGATGACTTCTTGGGATCTGTATTAGGCTGTGTGGGTGGATGCCTCGGCTTTATCTAAGGATTTGGAATGAAAAACAATAAATAGTATATTCCTTGATATAATAAGGGGCATTACAACCTCTGAAACTAATAACAAATCATTCCAAATTTTCTATTATGAGGGCAGTGGAACGTCGTCTGAGAAATGTTCCGGCCACCATACACGTACACCAGTATACTGATTCTAGGTATCATCTTGAACACGTCTGTGTTGCCAAAACTTCTTAACTTGATGAACTAAACTACCTTGGATAACCTCTATGTTATGGTCTTTGACATGGAGAAGAGGCTCCTCAAAGGATGAATCCTCCTCAAACCTGATGTTGTTAGGATCGAATGAATGATATGGGTCTGTATGATAATTTGAAATTTGAGATACATGGAAGACATCATGCATGGTATAATACCTCTGAGTAAATAGAAACTGATAGCCTAGGTGCTCAACTCACTCCACTATCTTGAATGACCATACATATATTGATGATAGATTTCCCTATCTCCTGATTTTCCAATGACCCAGCCCTAGAGAATCACACCCAAAGACCCATTGTCCCCCCTCAAACTCTAGAGGTCTACCAAGAAGATCAGTATAAGACTTATCTCTGCAATGATTTGTAGCCATATACTTTTTAATTTTTCGAATATGATCAGATGTCTCCTGAATGAGTTAAGAACCTAGAAGAGCTTACTCACTAGCTTCAAGACATCATAGAGGTGAATGAAAAGTCTTTCCATAGAGGGACTCATATGGAGACATTTTAATTGTGTCTTGGATGAAGTTGTTATAGGAAAATTCAACTAGAGGAATATTATTCTCCCAAGAGCCCCCAAAATCATGGATATAGGTCTGAAATATATCATATAACACCTAAAATATCCGCTCTGACTGCCCATTAGTCTGGGGGAGATATGAAATAATAAAATGTAACTATGAACCCAGTGCCTTCTACAACATTTTTCAAATTCACGATGTGAAATGGTATTCTTAGTCTGACACTATATAATGGGGCATGTTGTGAAGTCAAAATATCTCCTGTATATAAATCCTCCCAACTCATCAATATAGATGGTATCATAGATAGGTAGTAAGTGCAAGACTTTTTTTAACCTATAGATGATCACCCATAAAAAATCGATGCCTCAATAAGATCTATGAAATCATGTAACAAAATATATGGTGATGTTGTTACATTTCTAGTCAGGAATTGATATAGGTTGTAGGAGTCTCATAGGTCGCTGGGGCTCTACCTTCATCTACTGACAGGTGGAGCACCAAGTAATGAAACATGTTATTTTCTTCTTCATTCATGGAAAATAGTATAAAATATGATTATATTTTTACATATTTTAAGTATAATGTAAAATTACCAAATAGAGGCATGAGATTCCCTCATCATCTCTTTCTAAATATCAGAATGTACCCATACTTGGCTACGGTAGAGCATAGTTTTTGTGCCATCAACAACCCAAACATGAGGTGGGTTCTCACATATGATGTTTTACCTCAAAAATATACCCCATGTATTAGATAACTGTTACAAGAAGACTTGTTAAAGAAGAGAGGATGTCATTTAAAGATATAATATAACAATTTTTCTGTGTTGATCCTTAACCACTAGATGCATATAAAAAAACAAATCCATCATCTGCCACTCAAAGCTTGCTACCTGGATCTCTTGTGTATGCATCTTATGTCTCAAATCATCATCCATGGTATTACCCTTACCAAGGGTATAAGTAATTTCAATGTCGAACGGATGCAAGTATTCGACCCACTAGCACTACCTCAAATTCAAGTCTCACTATGTGGAGATATATTTCAGGATTTTATGATCTTTATAAACAATAAACATTCCTCCCAACAAGTAGTGTCACCAACATCATATATAATGAAGAAAAAATACTTATTCTAGATCATGTGTAGGATAGTTCAACTCAAGAGGCCTCAAATAGAAGGATCCATAAGACACAACTCGATCAACATGAATTAGGACTTCACCCAGTCTGATCCCCAAAGCATCACAGTAAACAATATAACTTCTTCCTAGCTCTGGATGAATTAGGATATGGGGCAATCATGAGTCTTCCTTTTAGCTCTTTAAAAGCTATCCCACAATCATTAGACTAGATGAACTATACACCCATTTTCATTAAGTCTTTAAGGGGTGCTACTAAGTGGGGGAAGTCCTAGATGAATCATCTAGAAAAGATACTAAGCCCTAAATAACTACTTATGTCAAAAACATTCTTGGTTTTCTGCTAGTAAAGCATTGTTATCATCTTCTCTAAGTCAATAGATACACCAACATCAAATATGTTAAGACCCTTGAATTGATCCCTTTTTATCAAAAATTGGAATATAATAAGCTTCGTGTATATATGGTTCTCTCTTAGTGTGCTTAGCATGATTTCAATATGGGTTTCATGGTTGTTTCTGGAGCGTGAATACACCAAGATTTCACCCATGGGGACTCCCAACAAGAAATCAACATGTGGCTTGAAAACCAAATTCATCAAATTCATGAAAACTGATGGCACACTCCTCAAACTGAATAGTATAACCAAAAAGTTATACAAGACATAACTACTCTAGAATGTGGTACGTGGTATATCTGATGTTCACACATGCACTTGATGATATCTGGACCTCAAATCGATCGTAGAGAAAATAGTTTATCTTCAGAGTTGGTCAAAGATATCATCTATACTAGGAAACAAATATCAATTATTTATTATAAGATGGTAGGGTCGATAGTAATCAACAAAAAATATAAGGGTAATTTCCTCATTCATGTATAAAAGGACTGGTGAACCCCATGGAAATGTAATAGGTCTGATGAAACCCTTAACCTCAAGATCTTCTTGCTTCTTTTTTATTTCATGTATTTTTATTGGTGACATCCTACAAAGAATAATGTACACATGTGCCACAACTGTCACTATCTTGATAATGAACTCAATATCGTTCAAAAGAAGTAATTAAGTGAAATCATCAAGGAATACATCCCAGAAAAGATCCACATTATAAGGAAACTATAATGACTGCAGTTCCTGATCACTCATAAAGAGATTTTCTAACTGAGCTATCACCCTACCCATCCAAGAACTCTTGGGTCCAGTAGAGTCTGCCTAGAAATCCCATTCCCCCTTTTGTATAATTTTTTCCATTAGTTGTTCTGAGTGACACTCGATGGATACATAAATCCACTTGGGACTGATAATGAATGAAGTAGTCTATATCGATAATGAAATCAAATCTGGTCATATCCAAGACATAGAAATTCCAGAAGAAACGATATTTGCTTATATCAAGAGGGAAATCTTGGAACTGGAATATTCCTTTAGTTCTAACCCCTAAAGGAGTGTCAAGATACATAACAACACACAAGTAATCTATGGGAAGACCCAAACACTAAATAGTTGTAGTAGATAAGAATGAGTACTAAGAATATATATATAAATGAGAGGAAAAACTAAATTAGAGGCCATAAGGAGAGTAAATGTAATGGTAGATGGAAATGGGATCTTCTCCACAAGCTTTGGATGAATAGAATACATATGTCTTGATCCTCTGCTATGAGACTCTACCTAACTAGCCTGAGTAGGACTACTCTACTAACATTGATGATATGGAACATGACTACCTCGGCTGCGACCTCTACTACCTTGACTTGATTGGCTAGTGGAAAACGAAATCCTTTCTATACGTGGAGCTGTAAATCCCATACATGATGGAGGTGTTGGAAAAAATCATAATCAAATAGTTTATTATGGAAAATAATGGTTGAAACGCTGAAGGAGACCCATCATTCTGCAATATCGGCACTGCAACATATTTCTAAGGCACTATGGCTTCTTATGGTAGTTCCTGCCACACTAATGAAATACGATAGTGCTATCAGCACATTCTATATGGATGTAATTTCCCCCACACACACCCTCAAATCAAATCTTCTTATTACCTGATGTCCCATCAACCTGCTTCGAAACTGAACCACCGTAGCTCACAGGATCAGCTTCCCTAACATTTTGTTCAATAATAAGTTCATGATTCAAAATATCTATAATAGTTTTCAAATGAAAGATGTTCACCAATGATTGGATATCATATCTAAGTCCATAATCAAAGTGTCTTACAGTCATCTATGTGTCACTGTTATGAGATGGAGGAAAACACTGGAACACATTGAAATGAGGATAATACTCTAACACTATAATAGATCCCTACTGAAGATTTAATAACTCCTTAGAATGATCTTCTCATAGAGTCTGCATAAAAAATAATCATAGAATGATGTCTATATTTCAGCCCAAAGCATATATATAGGTTGTTCTAACTGAGAAATGAGATACCATAAATTCTTTGTGGGGTCATAAAGAATAATGGTAAAAAGTTTTACCCTCTTCTCTAGGAGTATCACAAAATGGTTGAAGATGGATTATATAGCTTCAATCCAGGACTCTATAGCATTGGAACCACCATCCCCTAAGAAGGTGGGGGATTATTCCATATAAAATCCCACATACTCTTTTCTATATTTGGGGTAGGCCTTGAAACATTCTGAATTGAATTCATTATCATGAGAAGACTATCGCTGAACTAAGCATCAATACCTAGTGGATGACCAGGAGGAGGTGCCATAGGTGGCACTACAAGAAGCACAATAGGATGCACTAAGGGTGGTTTCGGACCTACCAACTATGAAATGTGATCATTTACACACCACTAGAATACAAAATAAGGATTCATAGAAGAATTTCTCAACAATAGGAAGATACACACCTTAAGCAAGATTCTACGGAAGAATAGGTAAAGAAGTCAAGGGGTAATAAGAAAAGGGAAGGTGAAAAACATCCTAGATATAGTATAGTAAATATATGAAATTCCATATTAAGTTGATCATTTCATCTTAATAGGTGGTACACACTTTTCATTTTTACAATAAAGTACTTAAAAATATTTTAAATAAACACAAAATCACTCACATGAAAATAGGTTGATGAATGCTGAAAGTAGAAATGTCATGGAAATAAGAATGTCATTTATGTTCCGAAGGATCCTAATATGATTCATATTAATGAAACACATTCATGTCATAAAGATAAAACAATCATAAGGTTTCATCTCAATAATAACAATACTAGAGACAACATAAAATAATTGTTTCACCCAACGGTGATGTCCTATCGATAATAAATGTTGTAATCAATAACTGAGATCCCAAACCCAGAAATTTGGGATCCCTTGTACATGGGTTATCTATGTCCAAGCATAAGGTATGTTCCAAATACCTATATCCTAGTTTCTTCTCTAACCCAAATAGTAATAAAAATGAAAAAATTTACCTTTGATACCACTTTGTATCATCCCTCCCCAAGTGCCTTGGAAAAAGGGCCCTGAGATGGTGGGCCACAAGACATCATGAAAATATTCCCCAAATATAACAGGATACCTACTATCAGAGGGGGACATCTGTAAGTCTGTGGGGAGACTATTCTCTCATAGAAAAAAGGTATATCATGGAGGAAGGTAATAATATATTCATTCAAGTAGAGTATTCAATAAGAAATGAAATAGACAGTAGAAGAAGTCGATAAATGACCCAACCAAAAAATATATAATTAATACATAATCTGAAATGTCTTTTATAATTCCATGATGACTTCAATTTATGATATGAAATGTAATCAAATAAAAGTATAGGGTTACATGGTACTAGGATATACTGTTTGCAAAAAAATACTCAAAATACTATACAAAAATTGCCACATGGATTGTCGAGCATGGCTCAGTCCTCTACACCTAAAGCTTTATCCAAAATAGAAAAGTAAATAAAGAATCAGAAGAATCATGCTTTCCTATATCCATACCAATGAACATAAAGTTTACTCCGGTACCAAAAAATTCCCGAGTAGGGTGTGAGATACAATCTCACTATGCCGACAACCATGGTATCCAAACCTTTTCATTTCATACAGTTAACAAATACCAGTGTGTCGATGTATAATTGAAGCAGGAAACTCAAATAATAAAAATTATTATAACTTGTACTAGTTTCCGAAGAAGACACCCATCAAATCCAACCTTATTCAACCTATTCCCAAATTCTAAACAAGATACCTGGTAAGGAAGAATATATGTATCATGTCCTATATGACATCACAACTGATGGAAAAATGCATTCCCCCATTCTTGTTCTTTTTCATAGGGTCTAACCATAGGTCAAAACTAGGCACAATAATGTTATAAAATATGATCAAAAATCATAAGGAAAAAATATATGTTGCTTCAATAAAACAATCTCAATCATTTATATTAAAATTGACAAGTATCAAGGTGGATTTTGGTCCCTTGCCCAAGGTATCTCTATGGTACATACAATAAATTATTCAATGCCACCAAGCCCATCCATGGTGATCCATTTTAGAAACCCATGTATCACTTGTTGTGTAGTAACCTTCAGTCCGTACTAAGTATCAAACATAGGGGACCAAGTCTCAACTGGGGCTTGGCGTATCGATCATTCCAATAGGTCCATGCTCATTTTCCCCTTAGGGAACTAGTGTGACTCAAAGTTTATGTAATGATTGGAAAATCACATTCCTATAGAGACTAAAACATCCCTTCCCGAGCGCACTGTGTGGTAACCTATCGAGCATGGTGAGTCCATTTGTGGGTTCTAAATATGGAACCCATATTTTATTACTAGACCCAATACCGTCAGACAATAATAGAGGCACATAATATATATACATATATATCCCATATAAATCATTCATAATTGTATCCATTTAGGTAAGGAATAAATTCCAACATCATAATGCAGATTAAATAGAAAATTGAATTTATGGACGTAATTAGAGGAAACACTATTTAGATAAATTCAAGGCATAAAAAAACCTTATAAAGAAAATATTTAGGAAAAAATTACATCCTAAATAATTTTATTCAATTTAAACATAAACCTATAATTATCACAAAACACACATAGATAATAATTTAAATAATCAAGGTAAACCAAAAAACAATCCAATTATGTTAGAACACACTGTAAGATCATGACCATTTTTGGAATTATATCAGGCCTGATTTTAGGTACATTTTTTTTATACTTAAGTACCTTTTATGGTAGCAATAAGGGTTGAGCCTTAAAACATTACATAACATTGAATTAAATGAATAATTAACATTGAGGATTTTTCAAGTTAACAGTTTTAGAGAATTAGGACATAAATATTACATCTCAAAAGATTAAAAAGTAGAAACTTCTACTCAGTTTTAATTTCTTTAACAAAATAAAAACCATTGAAAAAATGATTCATTTCTAGTTTCATGTTTTAGACATCTTGACTTTTCCTTTATCCCATCATTGACCATATTCATCTTTATGTCCTGTGAAAAAACTTTTCAAAACTTTGGATGAGTGTAAACAGCTCAGTAATGGTTATAAAACAAATAATGAGAACATTAGTTCATCATTACATACATAACATAATATCATTAATATCACTCATGAAATCATAATATTTATGAATAACACATAGAAAAAAATCATAATGGTATCTTGTAGCATCTATATCATACTTACATTGTAACTTTCACAACTATGTATGGAGTTACATTTGGAATATCCATCACAGTATATTCCCTAAATATCTTAGGAGAAACATTCATGTTTACCTAAATCACATTACCCAATGCAATGGAGAGCTATCTAGAGCTCACCCACCCTGGGTTTATTATGGAACCACCTATATACATAAACAATTCCCAAGAACCATAAAATAATCATAACACATAACATAAGCATAAAAGAAAAGATAACATTCCCATATTTCAATAACAATATATCATTTCAAGATATAGAACAAGATATTGAAATAATAAATCCATTCTCAACACCATTTTCAATAAAAAATACATAAAACAATATATGGTATCTATTTTTTTCTTTTAAAAACATTAATGCTTGTTAAGTAATCCAATCATCAAATTATACTCATGGTGATGGAAAGGTCGTTGTCACTACATACGTTAAAATAAACATTCCTTTTTTTGTAGTTTAGTAATACACTTTGTAGAGAAAAGATTCCCATTGAATGAAATGAAAAGTCAAAAGGATTTTATACACTGTATAAAATAAAGTTCTGTAGAAATCAAAAGATGCCACAATGAAAGGAGATTGAGACAAACTCCCTTACCTCGTGTCTGACTTGACCCGTTTGTTATTTAATCTCTTGAATAATAAATTAAATTTTTTTTATACTTTATTAAGAATACTCTTTCATGTTTATTATTCCTTAAATATCACATATTACCATGTTATAAACATTATGTAATCATTTAAGTTAATAACAGTCTTTTTTTCGATATTTGGTACTATAGTCAAAAATAAACACCTTATATTTACAAGTTGTTCTTGTGGTCAAATATCAATTATCTTCGTAATGATATTAAGGATTTAGATATCATATATATCTTGTATATCCAGTATATGTACGTTGATATAATAGTATATAACATTTGGAGATAAGAAATGAAATACACCGTTCATGGAGATGTTAAGCCTTATGTACGCATGAACACAACTTCCATTTCTATTTATTATTTTAGTGGATTTAAAACATAATGATGAATAGTTATGTTAAAATTACAGTATAATTTCATATATAATATCATTATATCCATCCTTTATACATCCCACATAAGGCATTAATGAGTCATATCACTTTGAGGGGGTGGTAGTCTGCACTTCCTAAAATGAAATTATCACATTTACCCATTATGGAAACCATAAAGGTATGATATAAATGAATAATAAAAATGGATAAAGAAAACATAAACATAATATATATCATGTATAAATATAGTTCCTACATAATGGCCACTATGAGAGGTGGTTGGAGTTAATCGAAAAATCATTATTTCGTGAGGCGTTAGTTTTCCATCCACAGAAAATTTATGTCTTTACCCATTAGATAGAGGTGTGTTTAAGTGTAGTTAGAATAATTCTCATAAAAGCATACTAGTATATTGAGGATACTTTTTTTTGTTATAAAATAATGTAATAAAAAAAATTAGAGGGTTGGAGAAGTAAAATATAGCAAAAGAACTTAATAGAAGACTTTATCTTTAAATCAGGTAACTCCCGATGGTTTGTACCAAAAAGGTTTATTGAATTGCATTATGACTAAGTTAAGGCTTCTAGGATTAAGAGAGGAATCTTGGGAGCTTATTTGAGCAGAGTTTGGATGATCCAAAGGTTTGAGAAGTCTGATAAAGGGGTTGGAAGTGAGATCTTTTTATAAGGGAGAGGGGGAATCTTTTGGAATGGTTAAAAATATAATTTTATTATATAATTATTTTCGGTTTCTAAAGGTCCAAAAAATATTAAAGTCATAGATATGGTGGCCCATGATCAAAATAAAATCATCCAATATAAATTGGAAACGTTTTGGATATTGTTTTAATTATTATCTTGTTATTTATTTAAATCATTCATTAATGACCTAAACATTGCATCATCATTTTGTCATAAATAATTTTATTTATTTGATGTCTAAAAATTATAAAAAAACAACCATGATGTATAAAGTCTTTTTATCTTCCAAATTAATATTTATAGTCTAAATGATAACTTATATAACCCCATGTAAAAATTGTTTTAGTAAAACAATTCATGTTTATGTCATTTTTATTTTTACATTAAATAAAAAGATATTAATGTCATTATCTTATCCAAGTGGCTCCATGGGGACCCAAAATTGACCCATAGATTGACTTTGTCGGACATTACTCATCAAATTAGGTTAAGACAAGTTTCAAGGTAATGTTTTATTATTATACCATTTTTTTAATTACCCTAATTACATTTAATCATGGTCAATAAAAGTGAAAAATTACTATTCACCAAAAATTATTTGCATCCCATTTAAAACAAATTTATATACTAATGACAACCATGAATGTCGGATATTCTAAATTCAATTCACAAAATCTGTAAAATTTTCATTTAAACGAAAAATTCAGTTTTTTAATTACCACTTAGTGGTTTCACTATTCATGAAAAATTGATGTTTTTTAGAAAAATTCCAAAAATTCACACTAAGATAAATTTTATATTCTGAATTCAAAAAGGATTTCTATTTTACAAAATTCAAAACATGGAAGTTGAATTAATTAATTTTATAATTAATTCTTGTTTTCAAAACAAAAATCATGTTTTTTCAAAATAACTATGAAAAGATTCGTACTTGTTAATGACTAATTTCAAAGTAAAATTACTTCCAATGGACAAAATTAGATTAAATGGAAAAATATAATCTATTTACATATTAAATCCAATTAAATAGTTAATCAAACTATATAAATAAATTATATTAAAAAGTTTATTTGAATTAAAATACAATATTCTTCAATATTAAAAAATGAACTTTATCTGAAAAATTCCATAAATTTACACAAAGTAAATTTTGATATCCTGATTCTAAAGAAAGATTTTTTTTGTGAAAAATAGATTGTATTCAAGTGACCAAAACTGGATCTAAAGAGGGTTCACCATCAAAAGGTGGTAAATCGACCTTTTATGGAATATTAGAGTATTTATGCTTTAAGTGGAATTCTTTTCTTATTTTAAGCCACTAAATTTTATTGGAGAAATGTTAAAACATTTAGAAAACATGTATAATCATATTTTAGTTAGTTCTTTCATTTCACTCCAATACAACAGCTATGTGTTAACTACTATTTAAAGTAATCATATTATATTATTATTGTGCAACATAATATTTCAAAGAAACCTTTTGTTGTGTATCGAGTATGCTATCGAACCTAGAAACCCCTTTAAAGTAAAGTTTATATTTAATTCATATATATTAATAAATATGAAATATGTCTTATTCTTTATTTACCTGGGATGTTACATCCTTCACCCCTTTTGAAAAATTTTCCCTTGTAATTTTATTCACTTATCAAATAAATGGGGGTATTTATCCCTCATAGCATTTTCAGATTCTTATGTTTCCTCTTCAACCGTATAGTGTTTCCAAAAAACCTTTACCTGATGAATTACCTTATTCTACAACACTTACTCTCTACGGTCAAGAATCTAGACTGCTAGTTCTTCATAAAAGAGATTCTCTTCCAACTAAACTGCCTCTAGAATTAAAACATGAGATGGATCTAGCATATATATTATCAAAATTGAAACATGAAAAACATTGTGTACCTAGGATAAACATGGAGGTACAGGCCATCTATATGCAACTAAACCAACTTTATCCAGGATCTCATAAGGTCCAATGAACCTCGGAATCAACTTTTCCTTCCTACCAAAATGCATCACACTTTTTCGTGGAGAAACTTTGAGAAAAACATGATCACTTACCTCATAAGAAAGATCATTCCTCTAGTTATCCGTGTTACGTTTCTTTCAACTCTGAGTTGTTCTCATGTGCTTCTGAATCAACTGGACTTTCGATGCCATCTCTTCCACCAATTCTGGTCCCATCAGCTTCCTTTTCCCTAATTCATCCAAAAAATCTGGAGTTCGACACCGCTTGCCATATAATGCCTCAAACAGAGCCATCTGTATCCTGGAATGAAAACTGTTATTATAAGAAAATTTAACCAAATAAATATTTTGGTCCCAACTTCCATAATAATCTATCGGGAAATCACATAACACATTCTCCAAGGTCTGAATTGTTCGTTCTAACGCTCATCTGATTGAACATGAAAAGTTGTACTAAATTTTAATTCAGTACGCAATTACATTTGAAGGCCATTCCAAAAGTTAGAAGAAAACATGGGATCACGATCAGATACAATGGAGAGGGGAACTTCATGCAACCTTACTATCACTTTAACGTACGACTGAGTAAGTTTATCTAGAGACAAAGTATCTCGAATAGGATGGAAATGAGAAGATTTAGTCAATCGATCAACTATAACCCAGATTGCATTATTACCGCGAGATACCTTCGGTAATCCCACAACGAAGTCCATGGATATATTTTACCATTTCCATTCTCGCACCAGTAACGGCTGAAGCAACCCTTTTGGTAACTTCAACTCTACTTTAACCTGTTGACAAGTCAAACACTTCACAATAAAGTCAACAATATATCTTTTCATTCCATCCTACCAGTAATACTCCTGAGGATCTTTGTACATCTTAGTACATCCCGGATGAACTGAAAATGGAGAACTATGAGCTTCACATAACAACTCATTCTTCAACTGTGAATCATAAGGAAAACATACTATATTCCCAAACCTCAAAGCACAATCATTGTCAATGTTAAAATCAGGAAACTTACCATTCTAAACCAACTCTACCTTTTTCTGGAACTCGCTATCGTTTTTCTATGCAGGCTTAATTCTTTCTGATAGAGATAATCTCACTAACACTTGAAACCAAGCGTAAAAATTTCTTGCACTAATAACTTCTATGCCAATGATCGTCAAATAAAAAACCAAAGGATCTCATTAAAAACGTAGCATGGTTAATGAAGCATTACTTTTTTTACTCAAAGATCCATCCACTTTTTTAGATTTTCCTAGATGGTAAAGGATCGTGCAATCATAATCCTTGATTAATTCCAGCCATCTCTTCTATCTCATGTTCAACTCTTTCTAAGTTAATACATACTTTAAACTTTTTTGGTCAGTATATATTTCATATTTTACTCCATATAGATGATGCCTCCAAATTTTTATATCAAAAACAATAGAAGATAATTCCACATCATCTTTGGGGTAATTTAACTCATGAGGTTTCAACTGATGTGAAGCATAAACAATTACCTGATCATTCTGAAAAAGGATACAACCAATTCCTTCCAACGAAGTATCACTGTCAATAAAAAATTCCCCATCTCTGGAAGGAAATGCCAAAACTGGACCATTCACCAATCTTCTTTTAAATTTATGAAAACAATCATCACATTCTTTTTTCCAAATGAACTTAAAACCTTTTGAGTTAATTTAGTCATTAGACTACATAATCATGAAAAATTCTCAGCAAACATCTAGTAATAACCTACCAAACCAAGAAAATTATTGATCTCTGTTATATTTGTGGGTTTTGGCCATTATTCAACAACTTTTGTTTTAGAAGGTCAATAGTTATGCTGTTTTTTGAAACAATGTGACCAAGGAATGAAATTTGTTTTAACCAAAACTCACATTTGCTGAATTTTCCATATAGTTTCTTTTATTTTAAGGTTTCTGCGACAACCATTAAATGACTCTCATGATCCTCTTTACTTTTAGAAAAAACAAAAATTTCATCAATGAACACAACCACAAACTTATCTAAGAACTCACGTAAAATTCTTTTCATAAGATCCATGAATACAGCAGGTGCATTGGTTATCCCAAAAGGCATAACTACAAATTCATAATGGACATATATAATATGAAACACGGTCTCTGGAATGTCTTCTTCCTTTACTTTCAACTGATGGTACCCTAACCTCAAATCAATCATCAAAAAATATTGAGCTCCCTGGTGCTGATCAAACAAATCATCGATAAGAGGAAAAGGATACTTGTTCATAACAGTGATGTTATTCAATACTCTATAATCAATGCAAAGTCTCATTGAACCATCCTTCTTTTGAACAAACAGGACAAGATCATCCCATGGTGATGTTCTAAGTTGAATAAAACCTTTATCTAATAACTCCTGCATTTTCTTCTTTAACTCTAAAAGTTCAATTTGATCCATTCGATAAGGGGGTTTTGAAATTAGCTTAGCATCATGAACTAAATCAATAGTAAATTTGACTTCCCGATCATGTATAATACCAGGAAATTCATTAAGAAAAAAATCAAGGTACTCATTTACCACTTGCACATCATTAATCTGATTAGTTCATTTGTTTTCAACAATATGTGCAAGGTAACATTAATTTCCATCTTTTACCAGTTTCTTAGCATTCTGTTATGTTATCAAAAGAATGGGTTAATTCTTGTACACAAACTAGAAAATCTTTCTAAAAATAATCATAATTAGCTCTTTAGTCAATCTTATCATGATAAACAGAAATCCAATCCCTACCTAGAATAACATCAAACTCTACTAGAGGAAAAACAATAATGTTTTTAGGTAGGTTTTTTCTGCACACAAGGACATGATGGTTATTATGTTTTCCTTTTATCACTAAATTTCCTCCAGGTGTTCTTACCATATGTTTTGAATTCATATCTGGAGAAAGATTTCCCAATTACATAAAAACTTCTCAGACATGAATTATTGTGTAGACCCTGAATCAAACAACTCATTGGCATAATATGAACAAAAAAACTATGTACCTAATAATACTTTATTTCCAACAACTGCTGAAGTAGTTGTAAAGGATTTCACCACACCTATCTGCTTGTAGTCTGGTTTTTTTCCCCAGATGAGTTCTTCACCAGACACTCATCTTCATAATGACCCATTTCATTACACTTAAAACAATCTTACTGATTATAAATCATGTTTTGTCTTACCATTACCTTGATCTATTTCAGTGAAATTATGAGACTTATGTCCCATTTTACCACATCGGTGGCACTTACCATAATTCAAAGTAATTCCCCAACTTTCTTTTTACCACAATTTTCAAAAAATGTAAACTTAAATTTCTTACCATCAGACTTTTTTGAAGAGTTCTTCCCTTTCTCCTTCCACCATGACCTCTTATTCTGTTATTTTCCAAAGAACACCTGGTCATCGGCAAACTCCATTCCCACCTTCTCTACACATCGAACAAGTTTTTCATAACTTTTGAACTCATGAGAAGATAAAGACCTTTGATAATTTGGATTTAATCCTGAGTAAAAATGGTTGATTTTACTATCAAGATATCATATGAAATTTAGAGCATACCTTTCCAGTCGAGTAAACTTTTCTTCATAAGAAGCTCCTCCTACCTCAATAACAGGAATATTATTTCCATCTTAAGTCGAACCACCATAGTAAAATTTATGTCAAGAAACATATCATTGAATTCATCCCAACAAAGTGCATCAATCTCCTCACTATCTCTAATATTTTCCACCATCAACCACAACTGATTAGCTTCACCTTGAAAATGGTAAGAAACACGACTAACTTTTTAATGATCTGAACACCACATGACATCAAAAAGTTTCTCCAATGCTTTAATCCACCCTTAACCTAGCACATGGTTATATGATCCTTATAATGATGGGGGATGATGCCTCATGAAATGATCCACTACTGATATGTTCCTTTGTGGTTGTTCTGGCTAATCTGGTGCTTGGATACAACCCCCATTTATATCCTGAATCAACTATGCTATTTTTACAACAAACTGTTCAGTTCTAATTCTGACCATCTCAGGATGATGATTCAGAAGGTTGTCTTCCTTCTGATGTTGTTCTAATATAGCTTCCATGATTCCTCTGTGGAAAACCATTCTGAACAAAATAATATCTTAGGGGAAGCAACATGGTAATCTTTAAATGCTATATAATTTTTATATTAACATTAATTAATTTATGGATATTAATTTAACAATACCCTAACTCCTAAAGTTTCCTAAACTGACCTTTGATTCCAACTATAATGACCCGACCTTAAAAAATTACATTATATTAAATTACATAAATAATTCACATTGAGGATCTTTTCAGGTTTAGAGTTTCATAGAATTAGGACATAACAATTGCATCTCAAAAGATTACAAAGTAGACACTTCTATTAAGTTTCTATTTCTTTCAAAAAATAAAAACTCTTGAAAAACAGATTCAAGTCTAGTTCTATGTTTTAGACAGCATTACTTTTCCTTGCCCCGATCCTTGACCCTATTCATCTTTAAGTCATGTCAAAAGACATTTCAAAATATGGGATGAGCATAAAAAGCTCAGTAAGGGTTATAAAACAAAGAGTGAAAAAAATATTTAATTATTAAGTACATAACATAAGCTCTTTAACATAACTCCTGAAATCATAAAATTTATGAATAACAGATAAAAAAACACAAATTATAACGATAACTAGTGGCGCCCATATCATACTTACATTTTAGCTTTCATAGCTACATGGGGAGTTACATTTGGAATACCCATCAAAGTATATTCCATAAATCTATTAGGAGAAACATTCACATTTAACTCCATCACATTACCCAATGCATTAGAGAGCTATCTCAAGATCACCCACCCTAGGATTACCACAGAACCACCTGTATATGTAAAAAATTCCCAAGAACCACAAAATAATCATAACACATAACATAAGTATAAAGGAAAGATAATATTCCCACATTGAAATCACAATATATCATTTCAAGATATCGAATAATATATTGAAATAATAAATCCATTCTCAAAACCATTTTCAATACCAAATAAATAAAATAGTTTATGGTGCTTATTTTTTTCTTTTAAAAACATTACATCTTGTTTAGGAAGCCAATGATCAAATAATACTCACGATTGGGGAAAGGTCATTGTCACCGCGTACGTTAAAAGTAACATTTATTTTTTTATCATTTAGTAAAACACTTTGTAGAGAAAGGATTACCTTATAATTAAATGAAAATTCAAAAGGATTTTATTCACTGTATATAAAAAAATTGTGTAGAAATTAAAAGATGCCTCAATGAAAGAAGATTGAGACGAATTCCCTTACCCCATGTCTGTCTTGACCCATTCGTTCTTTAATCTCCTAAATAATAAATTAAAGTTAATTTATACTTGATTAAGAATACTTTTTCATGTTTATTATTCCTTTTATGTCACTTATTACCATGTTATAACCATTATGTAATCATTTAAGGTAATAATGGTCATTTCGTCGATATTTGGTACTTGAGTAAAAAATGAACACCTTATAATTACAAGTTCATCATGTAGTCATATATAAATTATCATAAAAATGATATTAATGATGTATATATAATATATATCATGTATATACAGTATATTTATGTAGTTATAATATTACATAACATTTGGAGATAAGAAATGAAATGCACGGTTTATAGAGACGGTAATCCCTTCGTACGCATGAACGCTACTTCCATTTCGATTTATTATTTTAATGGATTTAAAACATAATGATACATAGTTATATTATAATTACAATATAATATCATATTTAATATCATTAACTCCATTATTTATACATTCCATATAAGGCATTAACGAGTCATATCACTTTGAGGGGGCAGTAGTGTGCACTTCCTAAAATGAAATTATCGTGTTTACCCATTATGGATTCCATATAGGTATGATATAAATAAAAAATATAGAAAAATAAATAAAACATAAACATAATATAAATCATATATAAATACAGTTCCATTATAATGGCCACCATGAAAGGCAGTAGGAGGTAATTGAACAATCATTATTTCGTGAGGCATTAGTTTTCCATCCACAGAAACATTATGTTCTTTACCCATTAGATGGAGGTGTGTGTATGTGTAGTTCAAATATTTCACATAAAAAATCCTATTATATTGAGGATACTTTTTTAGTTATAAAATAATGGACAAAAAATATTTTAGGGGGTTTGACAAGTAAAATTAAACAAAAGAACTTAAGAGAAGTGGTTACCTCTAAATCAGGTAACTCCCTTTGGTTTGTACCAAAAGGGTTTCTTGAAATTCTTTCTACTAAGGTAAGACTTATAAAATTAAGAGAGGGGTATTGGGATCTTTTCGATGCCACATTTGGATGATCCAAAGTCTTGAGAAGTGTGATAATTGGGTAGGAAGTGAGGGCTTTTTATAAGGGAGAGGGTGGGCTGTTTTTAATGTTTAAAAATATTATTTATTATACAATTATTTTCGGATTATAAATGTCCAAAAAATATTACAGTCATAGATAAGGTGGACTATGTTCTAAATAAAATCATCCAATAATAATTAGACATTTTTTGGATATAGTTTTAATTCTTATCTTCTTATTTATTTAAATCATTCATCAATGATGTAAACATTGTATCATCATTGTGCCATATATAATTTAATTTATTTAACATCTAAAAATTATAAAAAAAATTACCATGAAGTAGGAAATATTTTTATCTTTCCAATTTATATTTATAGTTGACAATATAACTTCTATAACCCCATTTAAAAATTATTTAATTAAAACAATACATGTATATGTCATTTTTATTTTTACATTAAATAAGAAGTTATTAATGACATTATCTTACCCAGGTGTCTCCATGGGGTCCCAAAATTGACCCCTTGATTGTCTCAGTCGGCCATGAATTATCCAATGAGGTTAGTACAAGTTTAAAGATAATTTTATATTATTATAACATTATTTTTACCTTAATTACCCTAATTACATTTAATCGCGGTTAATAAAAGTCGAAAATTACTATTCATAAAAAATTATTTTCATCCCATTGAACATCATTTTAATTACTAATGGATACTGTGAATGTTGAATTTTCTAAATTAAATTCACCAAAGAATTAAAGTTTCACTTAAATTAAAAATTCAGTTTCTTAACTACCACTTAGTGGTTTCACTATTCATCAAAAATTGAAGGTTTTCAGAAAAATTCCAAATATTCACCCTAAGATAAATTTGATATTATAAATTCAAAAATGATTACTATTTTACCAAATTCAAAACATTGAAGTTGAATTAGATAATTTTATAATTAATTCATGATGTCAAAACAAAAAGCGTGTTTTTAAGAAATAACTATGAAAAGATTGGTACTTGTTAATCTACAATTTCAAAGTGAAATTACTTCCAATGGCCAATATTGGATTAAATAGTAAAAATATAATCTCTTTATATTTTTAAACCAATTAAAAAGTTAATCTTACAATATAAATAAATTATATTAAAAGTTATATTTGAATTAATATACAATATTTTGAACTATTAAAAAATGAACTTTATCAGAAAAAATCCAAAATTTACACAAAGTAAATTTTGATGTTGAGATTATGAAGAAGTATTTTATTTGGACAAATAGAATGTATAAAAGTGACCAAAACTATATATAAATAGGGTTCACCATCAAAAGGTGGTAAACGACCTTTTAGTTAATATTAGAGTATTTATGCTTAAAATGGAATTCTTTTCTTATTTTAAGCCTCTATCTTTTATTGGATAAATGTAAAAACATTTAGAAAACATGTATAATCATATTTTAGTTAGTTATGTCAATTATTTCCAAAAATCAGCCAGGCATTAACTACCATTTTAAATAATAATATTATATTGTTAGTGTGCAACGTAAGATTTAAAAAAACAGTTGTTGCGTATGGAGAATGCTATTGAACATTGAAACCCCTTTAAAGTAAAATTTATATTTAATTCATAAATATTAATAAATATGAAATATTTCTCTTTATTTATTTATCTAGGATGTTATAGAGGTGGTGACTTTTGGTTCATTTGGGTGATTTATAAGAACATTTTAGAGAAAATAGGATGTGCACATTTGGCGCAAGGTTTTACAAACCATGCAGATATCAAGAAGAAACTGTATGCCACTTGATCTTTTAAGGAATTAGATTTGGCATGGAAAATGAAAGGGTTGAGAGGCTATTTGAGGTATCCATGAAAATTTAACCTTCAAGTAGTGGCTAACAAATGGTTAGAGCATGGTTTTTCTAACGATGTGACTAAACCATGCACGGGCCAATAGTGAGACTCTAAAATTGTGGATCTCAATCTTTTTCAACATTTAATGACATGTTTCATCTTCTATATGGAAAAAATTTGGTATTTTGCTTTACTAAGGGTAATGGAAGGTTCTTCCATAAACCCAGAGTGATTCCAAGGCCTTACAAACACCATTCTTCATTATCGAAAGACTGAATTAAAGATCTCATCTTCTCATTATAGTTGAATTTCATCTTGATGCTTATCCCATTCATTATTCTATCTTTATTTGTTCTTTTCATGGATTATATCCCATTTTTTCATGGATAAAAACCTATGTGTTGATATATAGATCTAGGATCTTGTATCTTGATATAGATTTATAAGATCATGATAAATTTGATCTTGATTTTGGTTTAGGAATTCGGATCCAAAACGTTTATGGAAGTCATCGTGCTACTCTGATTATGAAAATTTCGGTTGAGAAAATTTTCATCAACGAATCGAGGTTGGTGGCCCAAATATAATTCCCATAGTTTTGAATTGGATATTTATATGAAAAATTCTATAATTTATAGCACCTTTTAGAAATTTATTTTCTTGAATTGGGTTTATTAGATTAACCAATTGAGTTATCGAAGGTTTGTTAAAATAGGTGATTAAGTGGGGAATTAATCACGAGACTAAGGGGATTCCCTATTAGATAACTAATTTAGGTAAATTCATTATAAGCAGTAGGGGTTGTAGTCAAGATAATTAATTGGGGATCAATAATGAGAATTTGAGATGGCAAAGTTGGGATAATTAATTGTGGATTAGTTACGTGACATTATTATATGATATAAATAATTAATTGTGGGAGTAATTATGGAAAGTTGAAATTAGAATAAGATAATTAATTATTGAATATTAATTGTAATATTGATTAATTAATTAGTGAATTATTTAATTTTTGGAAGCACTTAGTTAATTGTTGAGTTAACTAATGGAATGAATGTGTATAACTAATTGTAGAATTATTAATGGCATTGGGGTGGATAATTAATTGGTAAATAAATTTTGTGATAAATAATGGGAACATGGTCATTCTAAATTTAGATGTAAAAATTGTATCATGGTCATCATATGTATGATTAAAGAGAATGGGAACATGGTCATTATAAATTTAGAAGAATATATGGTAACATGGTCATTATACTTATGAGTAAAAAGAATGGTAACATGATCATTCTATTGAGGAGTAATCTTGGTAAGATAGTCATCATACATACATTTTTTATATTTGTAACTTTGGAAATGTGTCTTATAAATGTGAAATAAAAGAATTGATATAATAGTACTCCAAGTTATGGTCTCAAATGAGAATATTTGACTTAGTAATGTGTCAAATCAGGTATTGAGATATCATATTATCTTGAATACTCAGAACATTGTACATAAGAAAGTATAAAGATATAGTATTACTTAGGGAACACTTTAGGCTAACATATGAGATGAAGTTATTATTTAGGTACATGTGTCCTTGGGAAACCTAGGGTTAATGTTGTTAGATAAGAGTAAATGATAATTTATTAACAAGTTATTTATGCATTATACTTTTTTATTATAAATCTAAATACAATATCATTTGACTTGAATTTTTTTCATACATTGTTGGTCATTTCCTACAAATTTGTAATCACACCCTACTTCGGCAACCTAATCGATACCAAAATAGATTATATCATTGCAGAACTAGATAAGGATAAAGGCTCTAGAATAGGTGGCTGATTGGGGATG
The DNA here is from genome assembly GCA_963277665.1 of Viscum album. Lineage (NCBI taxonomy): Eukaryota > Viridiplantae > Streptophyta > Magnoliopsida > Santalales > Viscaceae > Viscum > Viscum album. The sequence continues at coordinate 2,015,696,799 of OY728147.1, read as the reverse complement.
GATTTTTGAAGAGGGAACTAGACATGCTTTGGGAACATCTTGGGGAGACATAGTGTTTTTATTTTCAGTTTCATTGTAGAGACATTACAATTATATTGGTATGTCATTTTTTCTATTTAATTGAGTATCATATTTCTTGTTTAGATATCTTGAGACATGATTATTGTTCAGATAATATATGCTTCCATTTTTATTCATTTAGATTTTTTCTAGAATTTTACTCTGATAATTGACGGTATAATCTCCAAATTGATGACATACTAAACCCTCATAGTTATTTGGAAGAATCTAGTGTATGGGGATCCATGCTTGAGGTCATGTGTTCATTTGACTAAGGGCACCGTCACATGGCATGCAGGTCAGGATGTCACAATGTGGTATCAGAGGTCCAATTTTCTTTCTTCTTTTTTTTGGATTACAATTCTGAGAAAGGTATACATGAGACTAATAAGATTCATGGCATGGTAATGAGCTTTTTCATGGGAGTTTCAAACCCACGTATTGGGAAAAATCCAAGTACTCAGGGTTGGATTGTTGTTATTTTTGATTACGGTAACAATTGAAAATTATTTCACATTGGGTTATGAACGCATGGTGTAAGGTAATTATTGTTATTGATAATTTTTTAGTACTGAATAATGTCCCATAGTGGCACAAATATTGATTCTTCATGAATTATTCTATGTACTTCGAGTTATTTTGAAATTCATCAGTTTAGGCACGCTCGAGAAAATGGGTTCTGAGTAAGTTGTTGACCATGAGCTGTTTTCTTTCCCTGAGAAATTGAAAAGAAAATAGCACATAAACATGAATTGAGTTGGATTGTAAAATGATGCAAAATGATAATAAATGGGTATCTATATGAGATACATGATTGTTATTGTGTTTTTACCCATTTTACCCAAACCCAAGGAGTCTGATGGTTAAGGGTAGTGATAGAGCCTCGGTCTTGACTATGTGGAGATGTGGGGTAAAAGGATTTGTTTTGATTATTTCCTCTTACATTTATGTTATACAGTTTTTTTATGAGACCCGAGATATCTATTGGGATTTATAGAGGGTATGCCTCCATGAGGATTGTTGAGGGGACGACTAATAGGTGTTCCTAGAAATGTTTTTCTTGTTATGAACATGATGAACTGATTGTGCCAACCGAATATGAAGGGGTGATGTTTGGAGAGAACTTCACTCGCTTCATGAAATTTAGGGATGGAGACCTAGGGAGAGTTGTTAATAGTATGTCTATCTTAACTAGATATTTTTAGTTGTATAACCCTTTGATTTTACTGGTGATGTTGGACCTGAGGGATATGAATTCTAGGTTGAGTATATAGAGACAATAATTAACCATTTGATGACTTTGGTTGAGAGGAGGTTCATATTTTCCTCTTAAATGATATGAGGATCGGCGAAGCACTAATGGGACAATTAGGCATAAACTGGAAAGACTAATGGTTTGTTATGGTAATACTTATTGGAGTGGTTCCTGGAACACTTTTATTTAGAGGCGCTGAGACAAGAAAAAAGATGTTGAGTTTATGCATTTGACATAGAGGATAAGGTCAGTGATAGACTGTGATGGATGCTGTAATAATCTACAATGCCTTGCTCCAACATTATAAGGAGGTGAGGTAGCTATGAAGAAAAATTTTAAAGATGGAATTAAGTGTGATATTACATCGCACATGAATATCTTCAGTATGATGATGTTTAAATATGTGGTAGAGCGGGATCTCATAGTTGAAGGAAACCTTATGGGGGATTTTAGTGCAGGACAAGTTGTTGTTACTAGGTGATAATGAGGTGTGGATTTTGAGAGCAGGAAGCGCTGTTATGAAAACATTATCCAAGGAAGTGGGAATCAGAGTACACAGACAAGAGTGTTAGTAGGAAGGTACCTTATTAGTGTGATTTTTCATCCTTGTGGTAAGCCGGGACACTATCATTGACACAATTCATAACAACAAGTAATGTGTTGATGTTGTGGAAAGATGAGACATCTATATAAATTCTACATGTCAAATTGATATACTAGTACTGATGGATCAGTTGGACGGAGTCAGAGTTTGGGAAAGGGGTCATCTACATCATATCAGGCTAACAGTTGGACTTCTACTAGACAAATAATTTGAGGTATTGGATTTGTATCTTTTGGGCATGATCATCGACATTAATAGGGTGGTTCTACTTAGGGGATTAATACATCATCATAGGGAAGAGGTTCGACACAATTACATGTAATACAACATACACTTTTGGATAGATAGGCTAGACCATTGAATTTAAGAAGTAATATTCTAGTAGATTATACTTTATCTTGTTCCTTGATTGATAATGGTTCCTCTCATTCATTTATATCTTCAAATCATGTTAATGGTTTTAGCCTAACGGTGGTGTTTGTGTGTGTGGTAATGACTATAAATACACCATTGTGAGTTTTTTCTAGAGATATTTGCATATGAAAGGGATGTTCACTAGAGATCGGGGAATATTATTTCATATATGATCTTTATGTTCTTGATATGATGGTCTTCGACTAGATTATAGGGATGGATTGGCTAGCCTCCTACCAAGCCAACATATATTTTTACTCCAGGAGAGTGACCTTTGTGTCTCTTTAGGGTGACTAGTATATTCATCATAGAGAGTGGGATATCTAGTTAGTTCATGCCAGGCCAATTACTAAAAAACTAGATGAGATCACAACCCAAGTATCATGTCTTTTTTTGTAGGATGGGGGCGTTAAAAAATTCATCCTTACACCATTAGTGAAACTATATAAGTATGTCTATTTGGAATAATTTTTAAGGATTCCACCTGAGAGATATGTGGACTGCACTATTGAGATCATGTTGGGTGTTGAACCTGTGTCTATTCCACCATACAGAATGAAACCGACTGAGCTTCAAGGGATGAAGACTAAATTGGAGGATTTTAAGGATAAGGTATTTATCCATCCAAGTACATCACCTTGGGTATCACTTGTTTTTTTTTTCAAAGAAGGATGATGGGGGTTTACGTATTTGGGTCAATTACCAGATGTTGAATAAAATAACTATGAATAACTGATATCCTCTCACATGTATCGATGATCTATTTGACCAGTTTAATGGAGATTGTGGGTTTTAAAAGATTTATTTGAGACCAGGGTCTCATCATTTGAGAGTAAAAACATTTGATATACAAAGGAATACATTATGATTCAGGTATGTCCTTTATGAGTGTGTCATAATGCCATTTGGGTAGACAAATTCACTAGAAATGATTATATATTTGAGGAATAAGATCTTTCATATGTATCTGTATCAATTCATGTTGTTGGATATTTTGAAAGAAATCATGGTGTACTCCAATACCCAGGATGATCATTCCCAGTATCTTGATATCATCATGAGTACACTAAAAGATCATTGGTTATATGCCAAGATATCTAAGTGTGAGTTTTTTATTGAATATGCAAACTTATTAGGGCATGTCATATTGGAGGAAAATGTGTCAATAGACCTAAAGAATGTTTATTAAGTGGTTTCCTATGAGCATCACATGAATTTTTTTTTATCTGAAGCACCGAGTGATTAGCTGGATATTACAAGAGATTCATCAAACAATTTTCCCATTTGAAAGTGTCACATTCGGGATTGACCATAAATGGAGAAAAGATTGAATGGTTAGAGGCTTGGGAGAGATATTTTCAGGAGTCAAAGAGGTAGATAACATCTACACCAATTGTGACACTACCTGAGTCAAGTGAGGAGAATAAATTTTATTACGACACTTCATGGATTAGACATGGAGTTATACTAATACAGAGAGATTGAGTTGTGGAATATGGGTCTTGGTAGTATAGGCCTCATGAATGGAATTACCCAACTCATGCACTCAAGTTGGAAGTAGTGGTTTATTCTCTTCTGTGTTTGTGAAACTATCTTTTGGGAGAAATGATTATAGTGTATATAGATCAAAATAGATTGAAGTATATATTTTCACAACCTGATTTTAATCATTGGAAGAAGAGGTGAGTTGATTATATGAATTATTTCAATTTTGAACTGAATTATACTCCCGATAAGGGAAATAGTGTGGCTGATGACATTAGTAGGAAAACAGAGACTCGGATGCTACATGAGTCGAGTGCAGAGTTGAAGATGATGACCTTGCTGGCCATAATTCATGTGGTCATTCAAGAAATTCAAGAGAAAATGACTTTCATTTTTTTAGAGTGTAAACTTTTGAGATAAATCAGGGGTAGACAATATAATGATCCATAGTTCTTAGAATTGAGGTAAATCATTGAAGGCGGGGAGACAACATTAGACTAGTTAATAGATGAAGATGGGATCATCTATGTGAGGATTCGAGTAATGGTACCTACATGAATGCAAGATGAGTTCATGAAGTAATTTCATGCCATGAAGAGGGTGGTGCATCCTTGAGTAACCAAAATGTACTATGACCAATGACAACAGTTTTAGTAGACAAGCATAAAAATGTTATTGCAGGGTTTGTGACAAGATTCCTGGCATGTTAGTAGGTGAAGGCAGAGCATCAACGACCTTGAATTTTACTACAACTGTTTCATATTCTACAATTGTGGTGGATTAATATGACAATTGATTTTGGGGTGGGACTCCTAAAGAAACTTAGGAGGAATGATGTTGTTTGGATTATTGTGTTTTGACGGACAACGGTAGTGAATTTCCAACCTATAAGGGAATCCTTTAAAGTAGAACAGTTGGGAGAACTGAACATTTAAAAGATAGTCAACCTTCATAGAGTTTCACATACAATTGTATTAGATGTTGATTCGCGGTTTACTTCACTCTTCTAGTTAGCCTTTCTGGATGAATTTAAAACACATGTATTATTGATTACGACAATCCACCAACATAAAGATGGGTATTTGGAACGTATAATATTAGTGGTTGAGGATATGATATGGGAATATGTTCTTGGCTATAGTGTATCTAGGTAAAATCACTTACCTTTAGTGGAGTTCTCCAACAATAATAGTTGTTAGAAAGAAATATATATGGAACCATACAAGGATATTTATGGTAGTACATGTAGATCACAACTATTGTAGATCGAGGTTAGTGAGTAAGAGTTGTTGGGACCAGGTCTCATTCCAAAGATATCTTATTAGGTACAGTTCATTCAGAAATGTACGAATACTACTCGGAGTAGATAAAAGTCTTTTTCTAGAAGATGGTGATGAACCCTAGATTTTTTTAGATGGTGATAACGTGTTCCTTAAGGTTTCATCTAGTTTAGCTCACTGTAGGATATAGAGGCATGGAATTTTGGAGCCTCGGTGTGTTGGATGCTTTTAGAGTGTGGAGAGAATCAGGCCAGTGGCATACCGATTGGCTCTTCCCTAGAGATATAGTGATATGCATGATATATTCCATGTATCACAACTTATTTAGTATTATCGTGACCCATATCAAGTGATTGATATGGATGTGGATAACATTCAGATAGATACATCTTTTGAGGAGCATACGATACCTGTGTTGGACCGTAGTGAGAATGTATTGTGTGTAAAGATTGTGTTGATAGATCATGTGTTATAGAAACATAGAAAAGTACAAGAGTAACCATTGGAAGGAGAAGCAGATAAGAGGGTTAAATGAACCGATCTTTTTTGGATCATAGTATTATAATGGCTTTAAAGTCTATCTCGATGATGAGTTATTATAATGTGGGGAGATTTTAATATACATACATATTTTTGAGTTATTTCATGTTCTATTCTAAGTATTTTCTTATCATATTTACATTTTATGGGGTTTGTGACTTGTGGTGCATTTGTTTGAAGTCTAAGAAAATTTTGATAAAATATGTTGTGAATGGTGGCTCATGGTTGGTGCAAATCATGAGGCTGTCTAGGAGTAACCGTGCGCCATCTGGTATTTTGAGGCAGTGGTTTTGGAATGGAAAATGCAAGGTTTTAGAGGCTATGTGAGGATGCAATGCGAATTTACCCTTGATTAAATTGCTAATGAATGGTTAGTTCATGGTTTGTCTAACAGTGAAACTAAACTTTGCAGGATCCAATAGGGAGATCCTAAAAAATTTATCTCACAAGTTTTCCACATTTAATGACCTATTTCACCTACAATGCAGTCCTAAAAAATGATTTTACTTTCCTAGGGGTAAATAATTGTTTTCCCATTGCATTGGACGGATTAAAAGGCCTTAAGAACACTGTTCTTTGAGATCGAATGCCAAAATTAATGATCATATCTTCTCCTAAAAAGTGGATTTCATTCCAATGTTTCTCTTGTTCTTTCTTCTATCATTCCTTGATATTTTTGTGAAAGATATCCACAATTTCCATGTATATAAATATATTTGCTGATATCTAGATGTATATTTATGAGATCTTCATTCCTTTAATCTTTATTTTGGTTTAAATATTTAGATCTGGAACCTTTATCAATGTCATTGTGCTCCTCAGATTTTGAAATTTTCAATTGAGAAAACGTCTGTTAATGAATCGAGGTAAGTGGTCTAAATACAATTCTTATATTGGTTTATTCGATATGTATATCACAAATTTTATAATTTCTTGCATCCATTCGCAATTTATTTTCTTGAATTGGGTTTTTTAGATTGATCAATTGAGTTATTGAAGCTCTGTTCAAATAAGTGATTTATTTGGTAATTAATCATAATAATAAGGTCATTCTCTTTTATATAATTAATTAGGGTAAATTTATTATTAGATGTAGGGTTTTTAAACTAGATAAATAATCAAGGGACTAATTATGATATTTTAAAATTGCTATGTTGATATAATTAATGGCGGATTAATTATGTGACCTTGATAATATGATCTAGATAATTAATTATAGGATTTTGATATTAGATTGAGATAATAAATTTTGGGAAATTAATTCTGAAATATATATAGTGAGATTGATTAATTAATTGATTAACTAATTAATGGTTTTACGTACTTAGTTAATTATTAAGTTAAATAGTGGAATGAATGTTTTTAACTAATTATTGAATTAGTAATGGTATTAGGGTGAATAATTTATTCTTCAATTAATTATGTAGTAAATAATGGAAACATGGTCATTCAAAATTGAGAAGTAAAAATGGTAACATGGTCATCATACTTATGATTAAAGAGAATGGTAACGTGGTCATTCTAAATTGATAATTATATATGGTGTCATAGTCATTATACTCATGAGTAATGATAATGGGAACAAGGTAACTATATTGAGGAGTAATAATGGAAACATGGTCAATTTACTTACCTTTGGGATGTTAGTAACATTAGCAAAGTGGCTCATAAATTTGAAATTAAATAATGGAAATAATGGAACTGTAAGTTATAGCCTAACATGTGAATATTCATCTCTAACATGAGTCAAATATAGTACAAATATATCATAACACCTTGAATACTTTGAGTTGTGGTTAGAAGTAGTTATTAAGATATGGTAATAATTTGGGAACACTTGGGGCTCTAGTAAATGTTAATGTTAGTATTTATGTACGAGTATCCTTAGGATCTATAGATTTAATGTTGTTAGATAAGAATATATGATAATGTAATAACTAGTTATTTATTCATTTTAATTATTTCTTATAGAACTGTATACACTATATTTTTATTGGAATCTTTTAGACACCATTTTTTGTGACCTAATGAGATGTACTCACAACCTACTCAGGATTTGTAATTGGTACCCAGATAGATTATATTGTTACTGGACTAGATAAGGGAAAAGGCCCTAGTATTGGTGACTGATTGGGGTTGAAGATTGGAGGATGAAACTAAATATGGTTTGGGAACCTCATGGGGAGTCATAATTTTCTTATATTTAGTTTCATTTTAGACACATGTAACTTATATTGGTATAGAATATATCCTGTTTGGTTGACTATTGTATTCATAGGACCCATCACATGGGTCTCATTCCATTATTACCCCAATCCCGCCACCCATAGTCTAGTGGATGGAGACTAGAACTGAGTAGGCATATTCCCCAAGTGGGAGGAATTTTTCCATGTACTTGTACACACACAACCATCTCTAGTCAAAATTTTAAACTAAAAACACTATGTAAACATGGATGAAAACCACTAATAAAATCTACTCAGAGTAATAGTAAAAACTAAAAAGTAAACGAGACAGAATACAAGCCGAATTGAAATAGAAAAATATAATCACTCGAGTCTCATCTGTAGAAAACCCTACCTGAATGGTAGCTACAATAAATTTTATGAATGTCACTAAAGTGAACCACATTTTTTAGGTCACCCTGAATCACCCCTATCTCCAACATACGATGGCCTCTGTCAACGATGCAGATCATATACACAAGCCACGACATGTCCGAACGAAGACCATGCTGGGGTGAGTAAAATAATAATGATTAGGGACCCCAAACAAAAAATAATTAAATAGAGTATTCCACGAACAAAATAACTTAAAAATACACCAAGTAGACTACCAAATAGGAACATGAAGTGTAGCCTCTAAGAGGTAAAATCAAGAGAGTCAATAAAGTCATGTCACACAAAGTATATATTGATGGTACATAAAAAATATTTTCGTATGAATCCATAATATCTAAAATTTAAAACACATGGAGAGTTAGTCACACACGAACTGTTGGTAACACATGGATCATAGTTAATACACTGACTATAGTTATCACATAGAGTATAGAAAATACTCAGTGTTTTAGTAACACATGGAGTGTTGTCAAATGCTAGATGACCCACACCATGGTGGGATAAGGGAGTTCCGACTCAGTATTGGTAAGGAATAAAGTCCTGGTAAGACAAATATTCTAGGTAATACATGTGGTCTATGCAAGAAAAATTTTATAGGTAATCACATTGCTTCTTGGTTGCAGTGAGTCGCCTGACCCAACCCATCGAGTTGACCCGACCTTCTGGGTCTGGCTTGTCCTACCGGCTTCAACTTGGTCTGCTTGGACGCTTGTTGTTATGGTCTACCCAGGTGTGACAGCTACTGCATCCACTCCCGCTACACGTGGCCTACTAACCGCATCATCCGGGATATATGTGGTCAGTCCACGTGATACACTCTACTCGTGGCTACACTATGGGTCCGTCAAATGTGGCTTTGGGGGCCATGTCCTCCCACCACTGTGGATTACTATTGTGGCATGTCATTGTGACCCATTACCACACCATCTTGGGTGTTATGTCGTTCCACTACTTTCCCTCTACTATCATCCATCGATCTAGTGGTTTTTTCTTCTAGGTGTCCATGTTGTGATGTGCCTCCACTAGTGTTGTTGTCGACATTTCTTCTTCTATGGGTCACTGGTCACATTCGAATGCTCCATTTTTAAATATAGAAGTTATCATACCACACTAGGGTAATTTTATTCACCTCCATGAGATCCAATTCTAATTTCCTCCATTGGGGGGGGGGTCCAACCACATTCGAAACCACCCGGACAAACACGCCATGACCATAAGTGTCCACTAATAAAGAATGAATGAATGGAGAAGGGAGATAAGAACTAAAAAACCCATATAATGGACCTTTGACTTGTTCATGTTGACCTTGAGGATTGGATTGATCGTTGACGAAGTGGGAGTCCTCTGTTCATCATCCATCAATCCTCTGACGCCTGTTTTGAATCTGATCACTGATCATCCATCATTCACGATTTGCCGATTAGAGGATTCTCCAACATTTTTTTCTAGTTCATACAAGGATCATGAATCTGATATCACATCCTAAACAAGATATTAAATGATTTGACATTTATCAGTGTAACTATTTTTCTAAGTTGTAGTGTTTCCATGTTGTTTCATTAATGAATGCAAGCAACTACTTAGTTGTGGCATTACAATTCCACTACATCATTGTTAAATGTTAAAAACAATTACAATTATATATTATTTTACATTAAAAAACAAAATAATTTTTCTCATAGTTGACTTGTGTCGGTCAATGTTAGCTCATGCCTAATAAAGACCTACTTCTCTAAACACAATAGTGCCCACAAATTTCTTATTCAAGCACTCTTTTAAATGTTACTAAAATCATACATGAGTCCAATTTTTAATAAACTTAAAAATAATTTAATCTTTTATTTTTGGCACCCCGGTCTTGTAATCTTGTATAGTCTCAACCAATGGCCTCAAAATAATCCCATATAATTTAGTAAAATTTTAAATGGAAAATTTGGGACATTAATTTCTCCCTAGATGAGGGCATTACATCCTCAAAATCCAAAACAAGGGAGAAAAAAAATGGAGATACTAAAAAAATATGAGTGTCCTACACTCACATTACCTCTTGGAGATTCCATTTCTTTCACTAAATTAACACTATAGGAATCAATCACCCATGGAAGGTCTTATCCTATCTATCCTCAATCTCTACTGAGTTCTTTGTGAATGTCGCCTCGTCGTCAATGTGCAGCTCGCCCCAGTCAATGATATCCAAGGGGTCATGTACATATTTCCTCAGTTGGGATTTGTGAAAGAATTAATTCACCCTAGCTATATGTGGAGGTAGATCCCAGTGGTATGCCACATCACCCACTCTACACAGTATCAGAAAAGGTCGGATGTACCTCAGAGATAACTTGTCGGCCTGACCAAATATTTATATCCCACGTTGAGGAGAGACCAGAAGGAACACATGGTCACCCTTATAACACTCCAAGGTTAATTATTTCATATCTGAATAGGACTTATGATGGCTCTATGTAGTCTACATCCACTCCTGGATGACATGAACCCCCTTTGTTCTGGTATGTAACAACTTTGTTCCCATGAGTGCTAACTCTCCACCATTAATCCAAAAGTTGATGACCTTCAGGGTCACCCGCACAAGGCATCAAATGTTTCCACACCAATGGTGGAGTGGTTGTTGTTGTTTCCTGTCAACTCCACTAGGGGTAGGTGATCCTCCCATCTATGGCCAAAATCGAGGATGCAAGCATGTAGCATGTCCCTTAGGACATGAATGGTCTAATCTATCTAGTCGTCTATCTATTGGGGGAAAGCTATGCTCAAGTGAAGTATATAACCAAACACCTCATAAAATCCATTCCACAACTGAGATATAAAGCATGCATCTTGATCTAAGGCTATATTCACTGGGGATACATGGATTTAAACTATACCTTGTATGTAGAGGTGTCCCAATCTCTCTACTGAACCATGTTCATGAATTTCTAGGAAGTGGGTTGACTTGGTGAGTTGATCAATGATCACCCTGATGGTATAGCACCATCTAGACATATGTGGTAATCCCATCATTAAGTCTATTTATTTTCTATCCCACTTCCACTCCGGCTTTTCAAGGAGTGGATTCAAAGCTGCTGGCACATGGTGCTGGACCTTCACTTGCTGACATGTGATCCATCTATAGAGAAACTCTACCACTACCTTCTTCATCCTTGCACACCAAAACTGACGTCAGAGGTCCTGGTATATTTTTTTTAGAAACCTAGATGTACCTCGAAAGGTGATTTATATAACATCCTCAACACCTCCTCCTGTAACGTCATTGGTAAAACTATGCATCATCTGTAAAGGATGATGTGGTCCCTACCTTTCGAATATCCATCAGGGGAATTTCCTATGGATATCTGAGCACATGTAGTCTTGCAGGTGATATCTTTGAGTTGTGCCTCTTGCACACATTGTATGAGTGGAGGAAATCCACCATCAGCTAGATATAAGATTCTTCATCTCCATCCAAGAAGTATATTTGAAGTGATACCAATAGCTTTTAGGCCTCGTTCAATAGCGGTGAACTTGATCTCTATATGAGATAATTTCCCACCACATTCCCCTTCCCATGAGTATATAATATCTTGAATTCATAGTCTTGGAGGATGCCTAGCCAATGCCACAATATCATGTTCATATCCCTATGAGAAAAGATATACCTATGAAATATTTTGTTCGAGTAGATCATAAACTGCTCTCCCATAAGGTAGTGTAACCACATCATCAATGTGAAGACTACCTCCGCTAACTCTAGATAATTGGAAGCATATTTTTCCCATAGAGTCTCAATTTCCTTGAACCTTGGACAATCACTACTTTTCCCTGTATTAAGACACAACCATGCCTAGTCCATGATGCATCGTAGAACACCACGTACTCGACACCATCCTCTGGAAATGTCAGGATGGGAGCGCTCATCAAACTCTATCTCAGTTGTTGAAAGCTCTACTGGCACCTTTCTGTCCACATGAATGGTTTCCCATTCTTTGTCAAAGAGTTCATGGTTTTATCTACTCTAGAGAAGTAGGTATAAACCTCTAATAGTACCTAATGAATCCAAGGAAACTTCATACCTCGGAAACACTCTTGGGTGGCTCCAAAGAAGGCACCACCTCAATCTTAATTAGATCCACTAAAAATCTGGCCTCTAAGATGATATGTCCCAAAATGTGGACATCTTAAATCCACAACTGATACCTTTACAACCTCATGTAAAGAAAGTTCTCATAGATAAAATCTAGGACCATCCTCAAGTTTATCACATGCTCCTCCTCAGACACTAAATACAATAGTATGTCATCAATGAAGTCCACTACAAAAATGTCCATGTATGACTGTAAGATCATGTTCATGAATCTCATGAACATCGTTGGGGTTTTATGTAAGCCATATGACATCACTAATTACTTTTAGTTATCGTATAAACATCTAAAATCCATATTATGGATGTCTTCATCCCTTACATGAAGCTGTTGCAGCCTGATCTGAGGTCTATCTTTGAGAAACATCTCCCTCCCTTCAGCTGATTAAAGAGGTCATCAGTCCTTGTCACTGGATACTTATTATCCATGATCAACTAATTCATGTGTTACAATTCCACACATAACCTCAAGATATCATCTACCTTAATGGGAAAAATACTGGGGCTTCCCATAGTGAAACACTGGGTCTCACAAAGCCCTTCCCCAGAAAATCCTCCAACTGTACCATTAGTTCACAAATCTAGACTAGAGTCATCCGATATGCCGGACTAAATACTAGTGTTATCCTGAGGTATAGGTCAACGATGAAGTCTACTTACCTGTGAGGAGGTAATCTTGGAACATCTTTCATAAGGATTCTATCATCCACATCCACCATAGAATGAAACAGAGGACTCATCTTAGCCACTACATTGAGATTCATTCTAACCAACTAATGTGTGATCGGTTGTTCCCTTCTATATATGAGTCTATCCTGTGCTGCATGTGTATCCATTTCATTGAAAAAGAAAAACCCAGTCCCATATCTATGGACACAATACATTATGCACCTACAACAGTTGACCTAAGCATGAACAATGGATAACCATTCGATACCTAGAATGACTTCATATGGCCTTGATGTTGAATCCAAGAGGTACTAATCAAAACTCTCACCCCAAGAGTATGGTTTCTCTATCTACCCCAGTGTGTAATCATCAAATCTCCTCCTATTGTAGTCTCTATGTTTAGGGACTAAGTCAATGGTTCCACTAGATTATCCATGTCTCTAAAAAGTTTTATGGTGAGAAAATATTGACTGGAACCCATTTTTATCAAAACTGAAACTTGGGTGTAAAAGAGATAGATCATACCTCTAATCATTAAGAGAGTCTCAGGATCTTAAACCTCCATCGCTTGGACCTGGACTTGCCCCGATCCACCATCTCCCTGAGCTTGGGGGTGGACCACCTAGGGGTGGTGGTGCATTCTCATTGAACCTCCATACAACTCTTGACGTTTATCCCACTCCTATGACACATTAGCTTCTTGGATAACCACCATGTTCCTACCTCTTTTGTTTCCCCAGTGGTCCCTTAACCATCTCTTAGTTCGTTATATGACTGGTCCAACAATCTCTATCCAGATGCCCCAACCGCTGCACAAGTAGCACAGTAATTCCTTCACCATACTCACTTTGACATGGGAATATTTCTCTAATAAACCTGTATCCTAGGGTCATCCCCATGAGTTATTGAACTACTTTGGTCCATGCATCATCTGTCAGCTACCCGCTACAATAGACTCCATTGTATGTAGCCCGATGGTTTCTCCAGCTGTCGGTGCCTTCTCCATTATAAATCTCTCTACCTGTAGAGATCACTCACACACACCATATCACTAAGGGATTCTAAGGGATATCTTTGTCACCTTGATCTCCTGGGATATTCCCTATTTGAATGTACGAAACCTAAAAAATGGGTAACATGCCTTGTTGGTAGATTAGTGAGAAAGATATGTAAATATCGCTCAGTACTCTTATTCTGACTGAAAACCCTACTACGGGTGTAGTAGATCCTTTATACGCACAGAAAATAAAATCACCGGAATGAACTCCTCCATAAATATGTGTATGAAGCTTGTCTAGGATAGCATCACCCCCTCATGAATTAGAGTCATCAGGCTCCACTATCTCCCCACTGAGTCATAAAGAAGGCTCACGGCTTGGACCACCATCTAGTCAAGAGGAATCCGCATTAAGCAGAAGACTCACGTCACTGCCTCTAACCAATCCACAACTATCTTAAGATCCTTCTCACATCATAACCATGGGGGTCTCTTTCTAAGAACTCATGCAATGAACTAATCCTACATGCATCCTCTATTGGTAATGCTGGTAGGAATTCCTGCTCTCCGGGTAGTGGTATCGCTGGTACACCACTGGGTGGTGCAATCTCTATAAACACTCCCCACTCTGATGTGTCATCCCTCAAAAAAACATCCTCGAGGTCACACCCCAGAATCCTAGATGGATTCTTATTTGGAAGATTCATAAAACAGAACAAGATGTACGAAGTTCAATATAGTATACTTGCTGAGCTGACTCTAACTCCAGAAGGGCATGAGAACGCACTCAATTCCTATATGATGCAAGATCCATTAATTTTAAATGCAACTAGAGTTTTCATGCACTAAGCTGGAAAGATGAATTCAAGGTCTTGGTGTATGTATATGTCGGTCGCCGCACTAACACTGAGTTCCTTGTCCTCAATTCCAAACTCAATGCACTTAACATTGTTTCCCCAAAACATGAGTAAAGCCGACCACCCTTTAACACCACTCTTTCATAACCTGTCACTTGGTGCCCATGCTGTGACTAACCAATTCCCACCTCGTATTGGTAAGGGGATGGAGACTAACACAACATAGGGATATTCTAGAAATGGGAGGCATTTTACAAGTACGAATTCACACACACCTGTCTCCAACCAAAATCTAAAACTTAAAACACTAGGTAAACCTGGATGATAACAAATATGAAAACCCTCATAGACTAACATTACAAAATAAAAATTAAATAGGCCAGAATACAAGACAATTATAAATATAAAATTACAAGATTCTGGATCTCATCCGCAGAAAACCTTACTGAAAGGGTAGGTATAGTAAGATGTTTGAATGTTGCTGAAGTGAACCATGTCTATCGGATCACCCTAGAACCCTCGGTTTATGGCCTACTAAGGAATCCATCAAATATTTCGATCGTATTCACACGACAAATCATGTGCGGGCGACGCCCATGCATGGGATAAAAAAACTTATTAGGGACCCCACACCACAATGGAATCACACAATGTATACCACAATGAAGGAAACTATGAAATAAACCAATTAGACTACCAAAGAGGCACACAAAGTGTAGCCTCTATAAGGTGAAATCAAGAGAGTAACTAGATTTATATCACACCATGTATAGGTCTATAGTATGAAAATAGGATTTTCATAAGAATCCACAGTACCCTGAAGTAGTAACACATAGAGCGTTGGTAACACACCGAGTGTCAATAACACACAGAGTTTCAGTTACAAAAAGTGTGTAGGTAACACACATAGTTTAGATAACACATGGAGTTTCAAAAAATACTAGAAAAAGCACCTCCTGGTGGGACATGGTATGCCGATTCAGTCTTGGTAAGACAACAAGTCAAGATAAGACACATCGTCTAGGTAAGACACATATTATAGTTAACACATGCAGTTTATATAAGTACATAGATTCTAAGTCGCATCCATCCAACAGACCCAGCCCCCATGGCTGGGCCCAGCCCACTGCTAGCTTCAACCCATCCCACTTAGATGTGGGCTGGTTCTGTCTACCCAGATGTGATGTATTCCACATCCACTCCAGCTGCACATGACCCACTGGCTATGTATCCCTGGGTGAACATCATCTTATTGTTAACTGAGGATGGGACACTCCAAGACTACCCATCCCTCTATATCAATGGTATTCTAAGAAAGGATTTTGGAATTTATGTATTTTTGAAGGATTGATCGATGAATAAAATAGAGGATGGAATGTTCCTGATCTAATTGATCAGGTGATGAACAAGGTTCAATTCCACCAGTCTGTTAGGATTCCTTGACTACATTTTTCACTGCACTTCCACTTGACAGCAATCATCATGAAAAACGATAGACCTTGTTTCACACATCTAGTATGCATGACTGACTACACCTTAATCTCGATCGTATGTCCTTCGTCTGATGTGGCTCGAGGAGTAGTGTCCTCACACCGTTTTGGATTTCTACTGTATTATATCACCACTACCCATTTTCATGACGCTGAAAGCCCATATTTCATCATCCATCGATACAGAGACCTTTTAAATCCAAGGGGATGCACCATTGCGCACCCCCACTAGTAGCGTCGCGTGCCTCCATCGGCGACTCTCCTTCTACGGGTCGCTGGTTGCAATCCTGTACTCTTTTTTTAAACAAAAACATAATTGAGACACTTGGGTTTTGTTCATAAGATTCATTATATCCAATTATTCTCATCGTCACTCCGGGGGTTTGACCATGTTCTAAACCATATAGAAATACAAGTTGCTACAATGATGGTCTGCCGATGAAGAACGCAAGAATGGGGAAGGGAGATAAGCACAAAAATACCCTTAGAATAGACCATGGCCTTGTTTATGCCAGCCTTGGTCCATTCATGTCAGAAAATAGTATTGAAGAGGAAAAAATAATATTTGGTAAGTAATACCATTCCATCCCAAATTTCTAACCATCCAACATGATCGATCAAACTGCGGATCAAGCAGTTTGTGGGTTGGTCAACGATTGTCGTTGTAAACTATAACGGGGAATGGATTCTTGAAGAAAAAAAACACCCTACCTCAAGGATTGGATCAATAACTGACAAATCATGAGTCCTTCATTCTTTATTCTTTAATCAACTGATTCCTATTATGAATCGGATAATCAATCTTCCACCATTTATCATTCATCATCGAGAGGATTTTCCAACACATTTCCTTTTTTTAGAGCCTCCATGGATCATGAATCTGGTCGCATATCCATGCCATGATATTAAATGATGAAACAAATTTTAGAATCACTATTTCACAGAGATGCATTGATGCCACACTTTTTCATTTATGAAAGGAAATAACTACTTAGTTGTGTAATCACAGTGCCTCTTTCTCACTGTTAAACAAAAAAAAATTACTATGTTAATTTTATTTTCCTCTAAAGCATCCAAAAAATATTTTTGGTAGTCGACCCATGCAAGTCAAAGTTAGGTCTTTCTTAAGAAAAAACCCACTACTCTGAACACAATAGTTCCCTCAAATTTTAAATATGGGTACTCGTATAAATGTTACTAAAACCGTACACAAGTGTTAGTTTTAACAAACATAAAAATAGTTAGGAAAGTTTTTCTAGGCACCCTGGGCCTTAGAATCACATTTAGTCTCAGTTACTAGTATTCAAATAATCCCATATAATTTTCAAAAATATTATTGGGAATATATATGACATTACAAATAATTCATTTTTGGATATCTTGTGACATAAGTATTGTTCTAGTTATATATGATTCCACTTTTATTTGTTTAGTAAACTAGAATTTTACTCTAATAAATGAGGACATAGTCTCCCAATGAATGACTTTCTAGACTCTTGCTGCTATTTGGCAGCCTCTAGTGTTTGGGGAGGCATGCATGAAGCCATGTGACCAACAAGATCAAGGCATCATCTCATGGAAACTAGGTCAGGAGGTCAGACACTTGAAGGGGTGTCCAAAATCATGTCGATAACCTATGAAGGGTTATCATTATGGAATTGTCACAACGATCAATCCTAAGAAGGTTAATTAAATTAATATTATTTAACTGATATTTCATGGTAGGTACAAAAAAATGGTACAATGGTGAGAATTGAATTATACAACAAAATAACAGGAAAGAACAACCATATGTACAAACTCCAAGGCAACTTGAACCACATGAAGAGGTTTGGAATAGAGGAGTAATCCATTTTAATATATAGTTTTTTTAATAATTATAAATTAAAACCTATTTATAGATTTAAAAAAGTTTTCCTTCATGATTAATAAGATATTATAAATGAATTCAATCAAATATTTCCTTAAAAATGAGCACATATTCATTTTGAGAAATTATGGAAGCTTCTTATTCCCAACTATGTCAACACAATTGACTAAGTTGTTCTGAACTATATCCTTGTCCACCAAGTTCCTGGTTGAATCCTCAATTAGTCTCCCAAGTCCAATTGATGATCCATAAATATTAAATGTCCCAAATTTTCATTTATGATTCATATTACCTTGAAATTACCAATTTATTAGATTACACCAGAATGGGACACTTGTGAATATATCCTACCAAAATAATTTTTAGGTCCCATTCACAAGGTATTTCATTTTTCCTGAATTTAAACTTCATTTAATATGTTCCTTTGATTTGAAAATAAACTATATGAAACCATTATTTTATTCCATATATTAAAATGAATCTCACTTGTACTGTATTGATGACCTTAAAATTAACATTGTCAATTCACTTCAAATGACATTAAAAGGAATATATTTGTTCATGTATTTATTACCTTAAAAGGAAACACAATAGTCTAAATCACCAATAATTAAATGGTACATTGTGTCTTGTTAAAATTAAAATACTATATAGTTTTTTATTACATTTACTGGGATAATTATGTAGCCCTATTTTTACGGATATACCAAATCCTCTAAATTTAATTCCTCTTAAGATGGCGATGTATTATATAGTGTATTTATATATTTATTAACTATAATGTAAACCACTAGTTATGGAAATATAAAGAACCTAGATTATATTTATATATGATAATGTTGATTCATAGTGCTAATGAATCGCTTTCACAATAAGGTTACCATATATAGTTTCTAAAAAAAATTCATAAAAATATATTAAATATAAAATAGAACCCTAGAGTATGAAGTAGTTCTCTTATTGGGAAGACCCAACCACCCACAATATCAACCATTATATAAAATTAAATTAATTATTAGTTCATTATATGGAATTACCACCATTGGAATATTGATCCATGAAAAAATACATCAATAAATCATAGGAAAAACAATGACTTAAAGAAAATATGGAGAACTTGATATGAAATCCTTAACATTTGAAAGATATTGATTGATTATTCATTATTACATATGTTATTCCAAAGAAGGTTTTGTTGTTTTTTGTTCTCTGTATCACTAAATCAAAAATGTTTCATCTATAAATAAAAAATAATAATTTAATTCTTTTATAGATATTGGAGTAATGGAGGATTATCCCAGATAATAATTTGTTAAAAACAAAAAGTCACACAAATATACACCTTGATCACAATGGAAACTACAACCCTTTAGTAATTATATGTTTTAAAACCAACTCAGTGTCTTCATTTTTTGTTGTGAACACCATTTTTCAAGAGTAAAACTTTAATGTATATATATAGACCTCATATGTAGTACATTAAATCTTTTTGGGGTTCAAGAACCACAGACTGTCTTATGAAGCATAGGCCAATAGAAGAAAAGTGTCCCATGTAGGTACATTAAACCATACCATAAGTACCTTACAGAAAATAGAATACATATCTATATTTTAATATATTTGTATAAAATGTTGTGTATTATTATTATATTTCCACTCGGAAGATACCATAGAGATATCCCAACAAATAGTGGCCATTTTTATTAACTATTGAACTCAATTCCAAAAGTGGTTGAATTGGATGATATTATAACTATATAAAAATAGGTTATTTATAGAAGGGAACCAAAGAGGAGAACCCATCAATTTAGATATATAGTGTATTCCCAGGTGCATAATCTTGTCCACTAAGATGTCAATATCCCCAACAACAAAATCATATCCCAATTGTGAATCAAGGATGATTCAAATTCACTATCACTATGGTGCCTCAAACCATGATAGGTGTGGAACTAGTTATTGTTTTAACAATAATCTCACACACATATGGTTTAAATAAGTATTATAGGGGTCTACCCATAGTGATAAATCAATAAAATATACTTGGATGTTTTTATAATGAACACCAGTCACAATATTCCTCCCCACGAAATTAGAAATTCCAGTCGTGGATGACCTCCTATTGGAGGTCAATCATATGTTTTTAATCATAGACTCCATCCTCATGGTCAGGGAAAATAAATATACTCATAATGTCTTACCTAGATACCAACTTATGAATTTTATAATAATATCTATATAAAGTCTATTCATGGAGGCACTAGCAATTGTGGAACATTATCGAACAATAACATAGTACATATATAATTATTATCGTATGGGTCCCCATTATAGTATAAAAATAACCATAGAGTTCATCTCTATGTTACTAGTAAAATAGTCCATACATGTAAAAAAACAATTAATAGGTAGGGTGTTCCTCCCCTTATAAATAATATAGAATACACCAACCATAGAGGTCCTTACTATAGTGTTCAATGAAAATGAAAAAATGGATGTCTTACTAAATTCAGAACAAGAAATGAGAAATCACAGAAGAACACTATATGATGAATAGGGTGATATATTTGGAGATCCATTCAAGATAATATGCTTAAGAGATCATTCACATTAAATTATATATGACTGATGTGGTGGTCCACCGCATAATCAAAACTAATAATCCTATAAAAACATAATTACAATAAATGGTGATGAAACTATGATCTTGAATTTACATCCTCCCCAAGATGGATAATTTGATGTCAATAACTATTGGGGGCCTCCCTAGTGAACTTGTTTTGAAGGCCAATCACAAAAATAAATATCTTCATGGGATGCTAGTTCACATAATGTTTTAATTATTCCAAATATTTTATCATATTAATATGTATTAGTAAAAAATAAAAAATATTATATATAATAAAATCAATTATCTTCATCTAGAGCTTTTTTATTCTAAAAACTGTAGAATCATGATAATGATCATTGTATGTTTCTCCATTATGATAGAAAAAATGTTGTGATAGGATATTTTATAATTGGAATATATACTTTTGATGAAATGATGGGGAGGATACTGTTATTATCACAGGAATTAGAATAAACTCTCATTAGAGATAAATCAATTAAAACAACTAGATCAAAGAACTAGATAAATTAAAGATATCATCCATGTTTTCGCCCATCGACAAATCCAATTAAGAAATTAATGAGAAAAAAAGGATGAATTTATACCTTATCTCTATTATTTATTGAATAATATATGTTAAAAAATCAAAACACATTCTATATAAGGTATGAATTGATCACCTCATGGAGTTTGATGATAAATGTCTCTATATTTATTGGTTTTCCCTTTTGGGGGATTAAAATATTAAATTATGGAAAACATAATTTCCTCTAAAATTCATACCTCAATTTTTTGAAGGAACTATACCAGATAATGAAAGAAGATTCATGTTATGAATTCCTTAAAGGTAAGGGTGAATATAATTATCCTAACATCAAAATATTTTATTCCCATTTTTAAATGTCATTGCAAGTATCAATGTATTTGGTATCAGGTATGCATATTATATTTATATAGTCTCATAAAATCCATCTATACCTAATGCTATGAATATGAGAACATGAGTTTAAAGAACCATTAATATTATATTGAATCAACCCACATAAAAGGTTCTTTTGGAATCTAATTTGTATAATATAGATTCTCAAAAAGATAATTCAGTTCAGAAGGATGATACCTATAATCTAGAGTGAACAAAAAAAATGTACCAAAATCTTGATGGAGTGTGATTTATAAAAAAAAGTGATACATAGTAAAATTTCATGTGGTAACATGAGATAACTAAATATATATATATATATATATGGGAGAATTTTTACTTCCAAAAAAAGTCGAAGGATTATTATGATATATCCCATGATGTATATATAGACAATGATGAGGTGTTTCTTTATTATGATGTGGATAGTTATTTAGTTAATAATTATCAATTAAAGATAGTGAACATCGTAAACAATAATCTAGTATATAATTTCAAACTTGATATTGACATAAGTGAACATAATGGTGAGTCATATTCTCAAAATGTGATTCACGCTAAGGTATTGGATGAGGTTGTCCTGAGCTAATATCAATAGAAGGATCACAACATTGGACCAACACCAATAGTGGAATTTCTAAATACCCAACATGATCCATCTAAAGAATAAAACGAAATGGGGTTTCTACATAAAAATCCCACTCCTCACCCAAATAATTTAAACCACATTATTCTTACAAAATGAACTTCAAGGGTGGTGTCAATATAGAAATGTTTAAATGAAATAATAATATGATACTCTATGGTAATACAATAATTTAGGATCAATCCATAATTTATCCTTACATTCAACCACTTAATTAAAAGGATATTTCCTAACTATAAAGTTATGTGTTTAGTATTATAACTCCCCATATCTCAATATCAATAATTAAACTGACTCAACACTTAGTGATGATCAAGGATTTAATTTTAGGTTTCAAAAAATTCCACCATTTTAAGAAGTTTATCTTAGACTATTTTAGGGTAGTTATATACCATATATTTAGATAAAATACTTGTATCAATATCCCATCAAACATTATCTCTATTAATAATACCATAAAATTTTCTTCAATCTATCAAATGTGTCCCTGTTTGAATATAGGCCATGAATGGGCGATGAGAATTAGTTTATAAAAAAATAAATATATATCTCAAGTGGTTGGATTTGATTTAACCTCATATAAACTTTGGAAGTACCACCTTCATATAATTTGATGAAAAAAATAAATCAACATCAGCATATTTTTCATTTCACATTTCAATATGGTATTACATTGGAACATAAAATGAAATAATGTAGTGATTAATAGATGTTTCATCTAGAATATTGATGGATATATGTTGGGTTAGTATAAAAATATTTTATCTATATCCATTTTTGGGTATTATGGAAAATGTTGATAGTTCCACTATTATTATTTCTCAATAATATGGAGTGATGCCATTTTTCACATCTCAAACTAAAATAAACATGAGTATTGGAGGGTTTTTAGGAATTATAACCATGTAAAAATATTTAACTCATTTTTTAAACATACTCACCCAATAATTATTATTATTGAAGATAAATAAGTCGAATATCTAAGATGAGTAAAAAAATGACACCCATAAAATGATATTATCATGGTATATTATAATATGTTTCTACAATGGAACTATGATGGAAAGATACACATTAGCATAATAAAGAAATGGCTCAACTATCTTTGATGATACTGGAAAATAATTCTTGAATGGAAAAAAACACCAATACTAAAAAACATTAAATAGAGTCATCTCTAGCTCTCATTCCTTCCAACTATTATGTTTTACATCCATTTAAGAAATAATAACAAATATTTCCTCAAAAATATGGGTATAAATAATTGAATTTATATAATTTTATTTATAGTAAGGAAACATTATATTGATTTTTTTAATGATTAGGACCACTATTATGGTGTTACCACATTAGAAATAAGTCTAGTAACATAGATATAAGTAAAAAATCTTAAGTGAGGTTTTCTATAATGATCACTGTAATTACTTTCCATATCATCAGATGTTGGGGCCAAATATCTAGAATTTATTTTCCATAAAGAAATTTTACAAAAAATTATATAAATTTGGAGTATAATTTTATTTCATCCATCTATTTTTTTAACACATGTGTATGTAAATATATCATAATTTTAACACTTGGATCTTTTAATGTTGATTTTACTTAAAGATATTATATATTTGATAATGTGTGATACATGCAACAAAAAACCAAAAGAAACCACCATATAATATATAACTATTAACGTATACCTATAACATTTACCTACAACTATATATGTAAATTATTTATGGAAAATATTTATAAACAAAAATATAAGACATTATATTTTCTAAATAATTGACAAATTAAATTAGTGTATCTAAAAAAAATTAGACCAATTTATTACTTAAAGTGAAACTTTTATTAAAATCAGTCATTTATTTGAATTAAAATATATTACGTTTACAAGAAAATATTTAAATGAATAATATATTAACAATATGCTTATTATTAATTGGTAACAATAAAGAAAAATAATATTTAATATTTTTTTTAAAAAAATTACTATAAAAACCGTTTACTGTATATTTTAATATTTTTATTTAAAATTGATATACTCAACTTTTTAAAATTGAAATTGAAAAAATTAATTTTTTTAGATTATTCTTGTCAATATTGTTGTATTATCAATTTGGCAAACTTTTCATAAATATTTTATTTATAGGTGAATTATGAAAAATATAGTTTTTAGGAAATATTTAATTATAAATATATTATAATTATATAAGAACATTCTAGAAGATTACTATACAATATAATTGATCACAGATTTTTTTAGTTTTAAATAAAATAAAATTTTATATACCATTACAAATTTATAGAACCTAGGATTGATATTTTTTAATAAAAGCAATATTTTCTATTAAATGAATATACATTTGTATTTTTTTATTAAATACTATTATTGTAATTTTTTATTTTTTTACATAATAAAAAATAAAGAAAATTTATTTTTTTATTATAAACAAATTTGTATCATTTAAAAAAATATTGGTTATTTTTCCATAAACATGAATTTTAAGCCTAAAAATGGATTTTTTTTCTAAAAACAAGTCTTTATGAATTACATGAACTAATGTTAAAATTTATTTTCCTTATACATTAAAAATTGTTATTGGAAAATATATTTAATATTTCTATTAGTATTTCTACATATTTTAAAAATATAAATTTTATTGTAGGAATTAAATTGGAATTTACATGGTAAAAACTTTTAACCATTGTAAAACTAATAGCCTTAAAGTTAATACTCTAAACATTAGGTAAAAAATAACTATTTAATTCAAGTTTAGAGATGGATGTTTTAGAATTGATAAAATTATATCTTCCACAACATAATTATTCATTAATTTTGATTCCAAATGATAAGTGAAACTTGTTATCTTTTTATATTAAGTCGAAATATTGACAAAAAATTCAAAATTCATTACATAAAAAAGTTCCTCTGAGAACCCTTTAATAAAAGTAAAATATTTGGTTTTATAAATAAAACATGCCTTTATTTCTTCCACTAGATTCATATTTTACAATAGTTTTATTATGGTCCTAATATATTAGTCTATTATGTTCATATCAAAAGATTCCTCCCATGTAAATCCCAACTCACCAATGTGAGTATTATTTCTCTATAATTTCTTGTCTTTTCTGTATTAAATTTACAAAAATATTTTATAATTATTATGTAATTAGGAAATTATTTTTATAAAACATAATCTTATTATTCAATGTGAATAACTATTAACAAATTTCCCCTTTTGCTTTATGGAAAAAATGACATTCATGCGTGTGTATAGACTAACGCCTCTATGATGCATCATGTTTCTTTTTATCTATAACAACCTTAAGAAGCTGGTAGTAGTGTTGAATTTAATAATTAATTATGATATTCAAAAATTAATTCTTATTCTAAAATAATCATTGTAAACATGTTTGAATTATATATCGAATGAAATCATCAACCATTTCTATGTACAGACTACCACCTCTCTGGAATAATTTATATCCATTTTATATTATTTTAATCTTAAACATTCATGGTTCTTTATAAAAAAATTTATAATTGATAATTTTATTTTTGAAATTATAATTTTTATAATTATAAAAATTTGAAACTGTGTTAGGAATATGATAATGAAACAAAAAAGGTAAAGTTAGCAACCTAAAATAGAGTCCTATGAGAAAAAAATGATTTGTTTGTAGTATATTACAACATCATAATTGTAATATTATTTTTCTTATACATCATTTTAATTTTTATGTATCATAGTATGAAACATTAAATATGGTCATTATACTTTTTTTAAAATGATATTACAACTAAATCAATTCATAATTATCCATTAATTATTTAATGTTCTCGTAACGGTCACCTTGAACACCTTCATAAACAATGATATAAATATATATAGAGGATGACTATGATAATTTAAATTTTATAAAATATATTATATAAACAATTAAATATTGATTTGACATTAGTTCTATAATATTAAAATTAATATTAAACACAATAATTAATTTGAATTATCTCTCTGTGGAAAATCATATATGCATCCACATTCTCAATTTCATAGTTTAGGGTATTATCAAAAATTCCAATAGATTGAAATTATTATAGTATATATAATTATTAAACATCAATTTAAATTCCTTCTAGCAAAGGATAATTTTGAACATTGAGTGAATAATTCATAAGAACACCACTATTATAAATCGTGTTCAAAATGACCAATATTACTCATACATTATATAAAAATGTATAATAATATACTAGTATATATTTAGAGGACAACAATGAATTACATTTTAAAAATGTTACATATTTTTTTAAATTAATGATTAAGAATGCTATTTGTTTATTGTGATGGATGTTAGAGAATAGTTTGTCAGAGTATGAATTATGGCAAGGGGTTCCTTGTCTCACATTCATTTTCTTAATATATATTTAACATTTTTCTATGTGATATATTTTATATAGAGTTATTAATATAGAATTTCTACATTTTTCAATATTAATTTAAGTCATGGGTTTATTCAACCTATAATATTTTCTTTCTATAAATTTCATTCAAGTTGATGGGTAACAAGTTTTTAATGGTTAGTTTTATCTCAATTATTTCCCATTAATTTACAAATTTATAATTGAAAATCAAATTTTCCAAAATTTATTTATTCCATTGATTGAATATTAAATATTTTATTTCCTTAAATTCCTAGTTTCTACCTTTCTTCCAAATAATATCTTTATCAAATGATTATTACCTAAATGATTATGTTTTTATCAATGGGTTTCTTACCTCAAATTTAATTTGTTTAGAAATATATCTAATTATACACGTTGTTTTGTTAGAAAGTGTGTATACACTGCCCCATTTTTATTTTGTATCATAATCATCTCATCATTAATAATATTTAATAATTCCTTGAAAATAAAATACTTCAAGGGTTTTTTATTGAAAACATTATAATGCCATAAGGGTATCATTTTCACATTATAAATTCCCTAATACATGTATGATATTGTTTAAAAACTATTCATTTATATGGTGTATACATAAACCTATTTGAAAAAAGTATAATGAAGATATATTATTTAACTATATTTAATTTTATGATATCCCTCTCATGTTCTGTAGATTCCACCAGTACAATCATCAAAAGGGTTTTAGACCAAATTTTTTTTAAAGAAATATGGTTTCTACTCTCCACTTGTTTCCCTTTTATATTCTATACACTATTAATGTATTAATATATATATATATCCTGTTATAATATCTTATTTTATGGAATTAATTTAAATAAAATCCAAGAATAACATTTCCTATCCAAATTACCCAGTTTTATATAAATATTCTTTCTCCCAATTACATTACCTTTTGACACTCTATTTTTACTTAATTTGATTTAAGTTTGTTCATATATAGAACTTGAATCAATTGAATATGTAAATTATTTGAAAAATTGAATAACTATTAATCTATATAGTGTTATTTTGAGTGATTCTAAAGTATAAATTTATTTCATTTTTTAATTTGGAAAAAATTTAAAATCTATATACATGATATTTTAATATGGATATATGTAGATTCTTTTGGAAATTTTATTATCTTTTTTCTATCCATCCATTTTCTTTCTCTAGAATTAATATATTTATTTTATCCCATTTCTTTACTTATAATGTTATATATATATATTATAATAAATATTTTTATTTATTTTTGAGACTAGTAATTAATGCATTGTATTAATTTCAAATATTTTATATGTTTAATGAATAGGAATTATAAATTTTATTTGTTGGTCAGGTATAATATAGCATGTGGATGTATCAATAGGTATTATTATACACACTATTTTGATAATTTTGTTATATACCAATATATCTCATAAACACAGGGCCTTGACTGTATGATCATGATGTATTTCATCAAGATGTCTAGGTATAGGTCTTTTGGAAATCTGACCAACATTATGAAATTTATAAATAAGGTACTAGTTATTTTTCTCTATGCATTTATTTATCGATATTTAAACCTTTTACATGTTATGATCATAATTTCATTGTATTATGGAATTATTTTTTATAACTATATTAGAAAAATTATTTATCCTTATCTTATTCAAACTATTGATCTTTGATTGTTATTGCTTATGTATATAATCACTAAGTGATTTAGCCCACCCCATATTAGATTTCCATTTACTCAAAATAAGAATAAATGTATTAAATTTGAAATTTATAATATAATAGATTGTGTGTATGTTGTTTCACGAGTTTTTATTGCCTTATTATGGACTAAATAAGTTATTTTTTAGTGTAAAAACTTACATTTTATGAGATGTACATCTTCTTTGTTAGTTAATGTTTTTTCTAAATCTATGAAATTGTAAACTTAATAGTTATTTGAAATGTGAGTACTTCAATATATTTTGAGTTACTATAAATATTTATAATTAAACATGGGTCTCTTTAGTTAATTTCAATTCATGTGTGTAAATAAGTTTTTAATTTTCACTAGATTCATGGTTTTCTAGTTTGTCTTGTTATAGTTGGTATTAAATGAGGGTTTAAATAAAATTACAGGCCAGGCAATTAGGTTATGGTAGTTTAAGAGTTGATAATTTATGGTTGATAAAATTTTCAGAGGTATAAATACACCTTATATTAGTTGAAGTAATATTTAATATTTTTGGGAAACATATAATACAACTTTGGTGAATACCCTTTGATAACAATAAGGTATAAGTATAAGTTTATCATACTATCCAAAAAAGTTTGTAATGCATAGTTTGTGTAGTTATTATATAAATTACATAAATTTATGGATATTACTTGAAGCTTCCCATTTCATTTACACAAATTATTATATGATTGTTAATATAAATATAATATACATAAAACCATAGGATATATAGGCTAAGTGTATTCAAAAGAATAGGTACATAAAACATAAATATTAAACTATAATAAAAAATATTCACTTTATTCTAAATAATTATCTCATAAATCCCTTTTATATCATGAAATTTCATAGGATAACCTTGGGAATACATTAAAAAAACAGTGGTCCTTAAATAACTATATAAAACTAAACATGATAAAGAAGCACAACATATGACTCAAAAGTCATATCAAGATATCATAAAATAAAATGATTATTAATAATCATTATAAATAATGAAATAATAAAGATTAATTTATAATTTCATAAAATCATAAGAATTTGGAAACACTATAAAACATGACATTATAAAAAGACAAGGAAAACCATGTGAACAACATCACATAGTAAAGAGATTAAAATAATGTGTTGGGTTTACTCCCCAATAAAATACTTATCATCTAATAAGAAAAAAATATACCTAAGGAATTTTATTACATTCTAGGTGCACCCATCGTAATAGGTATGTTAAAATTTCATCCACATAAGAGAATAAAACATAGGTAATAAACATAAGAAATTCACATGGAGTGATTAAGTCATCATAATATTTCCTCATGCAAAAATAAATGGATATTACATAAATTTTCAAAATAAAAGGTGGAATTGAAAATTTTGAACATTAATTTTTTAATAAATTAAAAATTAAAAATATAGTGGTAATTTTTTTAAAAAAACTCCACAATATTAGTAGATAATTGGGTAGAAAAATTAAACTTTTCAAATGGGTTTATTATGAATTGGTTAAATAATTTTTATGTAAGAAAGAATATAGAATTTTCATTGAAAATTTGAAATAAAATATGATAATTTTCTATAAAATATTGTTTTATTTAATTACATCATGAATGGGAATAAAAATGTTTAACTAGTGTTACATTAAATAATTTAGAGATAAATTTTTCCTCTTAATTGGGTTTTATATTTAAGAATAAAATGAGAAATGAACTTAAGGCATGTGTAGCCCCAACAATGGAAGAGTCAATAATCTAGTTATATTTTTGAGAGACATATATATATATATATATAATTTATAATCTATCCATATAAAAAAATTTGAAAGAGAATATAAGTTAGAATGAGAATGGACATAGCCTAAGGAAAAGATGTAGGTTCAGAGATTTCCCTTACCATTGGTTCCAAAATTGTTTTAAAAATCACTTTAATGTCATAAATAATTAAATTCTATTAAATAATTTGATAATTAATAACATTTTACAACAATATTTTATTTAATTATTATATTCATATCATTTTCTGCAATTTTAATGTTATATCTAGATTATTTTTATTGTTCCATGGTCGTTTTATTCATGCCTTAGTGGTCAGATCAGTTAGGCATAATTAATAGTATTAATTTAAAATTAGAATAAAACAACATAAGTGAAATTAGATAATATTCATGTCCTTATAAAATTTTAGATGGTCATAAGTATCAATATATGTTCAAATGAAATGATGATTCATTTAGTAAAAATGTTTTCGTTATACAGCTAGTTTATTTACGCATTTTTCTGGACCATAACAAACTAGAATCATTTTTTTATTAAATATATAATAATAAACTAATTAAAATTAAATATTAAATAATATAATTATTATCATTATATTTAAATATGATAGTATTTCCATATCTAGTATTTATGGAGGGGGTAAAACAAATTATGTTTTTCATTGAGGTGGTGGACCCACTTTAATATGAATAATTTTTTATTTTTTTTAATGAAATGAGAATATGAAATAATTTTTGATTGATATCATAATGAGAAAATAAAATTAAAATATATTTATGATATAAGTTTCATTATTTAATTTTGTATAGAAATTATTTAGAGGATGATGAGGAGAAAAAATTAAAATGATTCACTAAGGGTATTACCAGGTATTTTGAATGTCTCATCTAGTGCATCCACTTTGGGATAATTGTATATTTTGTTTGATGAGAAAAATGTTTCTTGTGATACGGGGGAGATAAGTGGAGTGAATTTGGAAGTAATTTAGTATCATAAGTATGTCATAATGTGTTAGGAGAAGGGGAGTTGTTCGGTGGTATTTATAAGGGGAGGATAGGTGTGTTTATAGATTATCATTTTAATTATTTTTAATATTTTGTATCAATAATATCAATAGTGATGAATATTGTGATAATGAGTAGTAAATAGTGTGTGTTATTTTCAAATATTTTATTATTACATCATTCCATATTTAATAAACCATATAAAAAACATAATTTTAAATGTTTTTTTCATATTTCACTATTCAACTAAAATTAATCTATTTTAGGATAATAAAAATTAATCACAACAAGTTGTTAATGTAAATATATAAAAAATATATTACAATATGAAATTAAATTTAAAAATATGAGAAATTTAATTTCAAAATAAAATCCTTATTAAATTAAAAATACTAATTTTAATATTATGATAAATGTTTTATGCATTTGGGAATTAACTTATGGTTGAATAAATTTATTCTATCAATGTAATAAACCATAATTTTATGTTAGTTAACCATTTTTTAGAAAATAATTTATTTTATTTTCTTTATGTTGGTTATACAATTCAATTAAAATTTATATGTTTTAGAAAAACAAAAACACTTATTTTATCATTAATAAAACATTTATTTACATGTATCGGGATAAAAATTGGGAATATTTTCATATTGTAAGATAATTAAATGTTAATATACACTTCCATAATATAGGATACAATTTTAATGGTCAGGTTACTATTCTTTTCAATTAGAATACTATTTCAATGGTTGTATTAATATTCCAATGTTCATATTTAAAATGGTCACATGAGTTCCCTACATTCAATAAAAACCTAAAATTTCAATAACTATACATTCAATTATATTTTAAATAAATGTCATATATATTTTCATTTTTAAAATTAATTTTCAGTTAATAATTTTTCCAATCATTTAGACAACTTTATTAGTTTGTGTGATTATTCTTTGTGATCAAGAAGACCCAAAATTTATAAATTATATTTATTTTATTTTCTATTTTTCCCACTATAATAATTTCAATTATTATGGATATATTTATACTCTAAATATAATGGTCAAATTAAAATAATTATTTATGTTCATTATATCATGAGGTTTATGTGCTTTATATAATACTACATTACTTAATATGGAACAATAATATAATTCTAAAGGAAATTACATTCATAATATTTTTGGTCATTAAAGTATTCTGAACCTAGAAAATTTCATCCTCAAAATTTTACTTCACATAATAGGATGAAAACTGCTGATATTATGTCTACTTATTTTCTGGTTATGGTTCCAATACCACCCCCACATACATATGGTTCTTCCATAACACTATGACTAGATGAGTTGTATTATTTAATATAACATTTCCTCTATAGTCCATGATCTTCAAATACTAATCCTATAAAGATAGATCATTTTATATCTATTCCACATTTGAATTTGGTACATTTTGGGGATCTTGTATATACTAATTGAAGTGGGATACATAAAATATATCATGTACATAGAACATGGTTTTTCATAATGCTAGTTGATAATCTATAGCTCTGATGAAATCATGATTCTCAAAGGGGAGAATATACACAAGACTTTACATTCCCTTATTTAAAAATCACAAGACTCTCTTACATGGTAATATATTGAGGAAACGGATATCATTACCCTCAAACTCTAGGTCCAATTAATGATTATATGAAAAGTCATAATATTTATTTTGAACATCCCTGATGTACTTATAAATGATTACATATATTTATGTCATTTATTAAACCATTTTATGCTTAATCAGATTTGTTTCACCATGTTTAATATGGTACAAAGGTGTTCTATTTTCTATAAAATAAATATCACCATATAGAGACATTGGATGATTTATTGTAAATTATTATTGTAAAATAATTCAGATTTAGGAAAAAGTTTATATGATATTCCATTGAAGTCATTAGAGAAAGATCTCACTTTTTCCTCAATTGTCTACATAGTAAAATCATATTGACCATTATGTAGGGAGTGAAAAGTCATACTAAATACCAAATAATTTTTTAGAACATGATAAATACTTTTCTATAATTTTATGGAAAATCACAAATCTTGACTAGATATAATTTATCATGTAGTTCTACGAACATTTACTAATTAACTAATATATATCATCACAAGTTGATCGAATTCAAATTGCTCTATAATTGTAATGGAGTAATCAACATTATAAGGTCATATAGGGAAACCAATTTCATATTATCTCCTTTGTATGTCTTTATAAAAAATGTGAAAAATTCCATTATGATGTTTTTCAATTTCCATGTCTATACATGTAATAGTTGCATAATACCATTTAAATTTTTCCTTTCAGTACCCACATGATAGAATATAATGATATTTTATGTATACTCTATGATATACTTAATTATATTGAACCTCAAAAAATACCTTCAATTATATTTATAAATCATTATTCTCTCTGGGAGGATAGAGAATCTTGAGCTATTTGTATTATTGAACAGCTAATTTTTCATCATAGGATTTAATCATACACATAGCCATGAACAAAATATTACAATTCCTTCCTCATAATTTTTTACCTTTAAGGATTTACCTTTTCTTATATCTTCCTTCATATTCATCTAATCCCCAAAATCTCATTGAGAATCAATTACCTTATATAGAATTGATGGTTGAGAACTAATTTGAGATTGGTTGAACATTGTTTCCTCCATTATAACATACATGTCCATTCTTTTCATGTCCATGAACATTATATACTTATCAATTCAAATTAATGATAATTTTTCATGATCCTCCCTACTTATAGAATAAACAATGTTATTTACCTTCACATGATGGTAATGTACAGTGAATTCAATGTACCTTATCATATTTGGCCATCTTCACTATCACATATTTTTCTCATTGAATTTAAATATGTGTTTTATGTTACTGTGATCAATATATTTCTCAGAATTCCCCCAATATAGATAATTAATGAAAATCCATAACACCAAGATCACATTATCCAACTCTAGATCATGAATTTGATAGTTATTTTAATGAACCTTCAAACACAAGGGAGGCATAGTGTATCAATATTTCATTTTAAATTAGTATATAACAACATCCTTTCTTTGAGGCATCACTTTATAAAATTAAATATTATACACATGAAGGAATTTTTAGGATTTTTTGAGTGATATTACCCTTTTTAATTCATAGAATCTTAACACATATTCATTGGTCAAGACAAACATTATTCCATTATGAGTTAGTTTGGATACCAGTTCTGAAAAGTCCAAGAAGTTTGTAAAAAAACATCAGTAATACCTATCTAGTCCAAGGAAACATAGAATCAGCATTATAGATATTTATTTAGGCCAATCAAAAAAAAATTTATCATAGAAGGTTCTACAGATAGAACTTTTTGGGTAACAACATGGCTAATGAATGATACATCCCCAATAAAAAACTAAAATTTACTATACATTTCATATAGCCTCTTGTTATGAAATGTTTTTTGAATTGTATTTATATAAACCATATTCTATTCCATTCATTAAGAGTATATCAAAATATAATACATGAAAAAAATTTTTTTAAGATAATCACTATGTTCTAAAATCATCATATCCATCTAGACTGAATGAAGAATTAATGAGTCTAAAGGGCATAAATTTGAACACATAGTGTTCATACCTTTTTTAAAGTAACTATTATGAATTTATTCTTTATTTACCTATTATTGGTTATATCATGATTTAAAGACCACCTTAGTAAAATAGTGGGCCCCACATAATTGATCAAAAAAATCATCAGTCTAGGGAATGAGGTAGTTGATCATTACAATGATTTTATTTTGTTCTAAATAATAAACAAATAGTTGTATTGACCCATACTTTTTTTAAATAATAGTACCATTTTACCACATGGTGAAGAACTCTATTTTACATAACCATTTTATAGATTCTATTATGACTACTTATTCAGTTCTTCAAACTTAATTTTTTAAATTATGGGTGGAAACATGGATATAGGAAGAGATCAAAATTATAGTTTAATTGAGAACTCAACCTCTTAGTTAAGGGGAAACTGAAAAACACTTCAAGGAATTCATAAATATTTTTATTAATAGTTTTAATATCTCCATGAATGATTATAAATTTTTATCAATCATTTGAAATATTAAAAGAAATAATATACACATTTGAGAATAAAATTCCACTGATTGTTTTCCCTCCTTGTAATACTTTTATAGAATTGGAGGATGTATCATGTTGTAAATATTATTCCCTTCTCATGAAATTTGATGTTTTTATTATATAATTAAATCTAATACTTTTCCAATATAGAATCAAATTTTATTAAAAAATGAAAAAAAATATTTGGAAGAACATTACCATACATTTCAAAATGTAATATAATAATCATATAAGTTCCAACTAATGATTTAAAATCATTTGATATGGAGACTAAATGTACATAGAAATCTTCATAGAGGTAAATATATTTCATGAATTGACATACAAAAGGATATAAAAAACTATAGAGTATTATATTATAGATTTCTGTTGTTGATCCTCCTTATTATCCAATGGAATTGTCCATTGATGTGGATAATTTCCATGTTCCCAGAAATGATAATATTAATATATTACTTGTTACTTAGATTGATATTTTTCCTCTAAATTTCATTACACAAATTATATATTTATTTGGTGAAGTTTGATTTATATTCTCTCCATTTTTACTTGTAAAACAGATTCTAGTCCATTTAAGTCATTCAAATTTGTGTATTTTCCCTTATTGTAGTTCTTTAGGAATTTGGATCATCATTTCATTGTCATATTTATCAATATAATTTCTATGAGAAACAAAAATTGTATTTTTTTTATGTGTTTGGTCATTCAATTATATTCCAATTATAAATTAGAATTCTCTATAAATGGTTTTGGTATAATGGAATTATTTATCACATTATCACACATAAGGATAAGAATATAT
The DNA here is from genome assembly GCA_963277665.1 of Viscum album. NCBI lineage: Eukaryota > Viridiplantae > Streptophyta > Magnoliopsida > Santalales > Viscaceae > Viscum > Viscum album. The sequence goes on along the minus strand of OY728147.1, from coordinate 2,015,660,418 downwards.
TTAATAAAAAATTCTATCACATTTATTTTTGGGAGAATTTATCTATTATACACAATTAACTAAAATAAATTAATGAAAATAAGGGATGAGATAACTCAAACAAGAAAACCACTTATTAGAAAACTATTAAATCCAAATAAATAACAAAAAATTTAAGATTATATAATAAAATATGTTTTTTTATAATTAAATATATGTTATAAAAATTAATTTTCCTATTAGTTATTATAACCTTAATGTTGATTCAGGTCCTTCATAATGGTTCATATGGAGTTTTTTTATTTCTGAAATCTAATTCCTTTGTAGTTTCGATCAAGGCTCGTACTAAGACCTCATTATCATTCACTAGAAAAAATTTGACTGAATACCCAAAAATACATTATATAGTTTTTAACCCTTAGTACTTCTATCATAGAGATGCATCAATTATTTAAATAAAGAGAGGGATTAAATTTTTTAGAAAACACTCACTCAATACATCAAAAAAAAATTAGGATATTTTTTAACATATATACTTATCCACATTGATCCCACTGAAGTATTGTTGTCCAAATATCAAAAAATTAACTATACCATGATCTCAAATAAACTTCAGAGACCTAAATTTTTTTCATATATTATTACATTTTTGTTGAAATTAATATCAAATACATACAAAAAAGACCGAGATGGAAAGTGACATATGAAGAATAGGTATATAATGTAACAATATAAAACTAAAATTAAAAATGATTATTTATATATCTATAATGAGATCCTAAATATATTTGAGCTCATAAAACATTATAGGATTCCCTAACGAGTACATAAACAAAAGTAGTGAGCTATAATCCCATTTAAGGTGATAATCATGAATATAAAGGATATAATATGGGTCTAATGTAATAACATAAAATCATAAAATAAAAATCTAATGAATTATTATAAAGATGAATTAATTTAAAAGGATGGAATGATAAGATCATGGAATCATTGCAATGTGTAAACATCAAAAATCATGAAATAAGAAAAATTGAAGGACAACCACCAAGATAACATCACATTGTGTAAAACCCCAATCATGGATTAAGAATAATTAAAAATCAAATATATATCATCTAAATGGACATAAAATTTGAGCAATTCATTGGTGGGATATCTAGGAGAACACGTAATAACATGTACATGCATATGTGCACCACATGTGGGTATCAATTATTGGGAAAAATAGAATAAATACCCATTGATAGAAATGGGATACTTAATATTTATTTATATCATAATCATGGGAGAATTAATAATGCTTTAAAAAAGAAGAAGTAATTGAATGTTTTGGGCATTATTTTCACAAATGTTTGTTGATCCAGCAAGATCAGCCAGAAGCTAAGCTTCTGGCTATTTATTAAATAAAGAAAAAAGGTACAGAGGAGGTGGGTGGGGTCAAACAAAGGAACTTGCCCTCATCCGTCAAACACAATATTACAAATCATCATAAGACATGTAATTCCCATAATCAGAGTCATCAGCAGATTCCCATTCAGAGTGAGACTTATCCTGATTGAGGATCATGAGAATATCATAATTATATATTTATCCAATAATCTATTGCTTGTGGAAAACCATGTAAGGTGAATATGAAATGAAAAATATAAATCAATCATTCCATATATGTGTTTTTCCGGATGCACACATGGTTGGAAATTTATTTTTCCACTTAATTAGAGTAATGAATATCATTTTTATAATTTTACAAATAAGATATATTATAAATATCATTAATATTTATTAAATTAAATACTATGATTAACAATGTATTGTTTTTATGTGAACAAACATCTTGAACCTTAATGAAGGCGGTATTCAATGACCACACAAATATTATTTTATATTTTCTTAATAAAAATGATGGGGTAGATAAATATTTTACCACAATTAAAATAATATAAAATTATATCAATGATACCGATGTTGACATTTTTCTATGGAGTAAATTAATTTTAAAATTAAGAAAACCTCATAAAAAATATAAAATAAGAAGAAATATTCAGAAATCATTATATCACTACTAGGGTTATCTATATTATAAAGGGGGGTAAACCTTTGATAATGTTTTGTGAAGTCAATATCCTACATAATTTTCTATAAATGTTAAGGATTTTTTTGGAAATGATTCATTATTATCTATGAAGTTTTTTTGTGAGGGTAAGTAAGCAGAGGATATCACCATTTATAAGTGAAATGTAGTGGAAATTTTCTAGATACCCAAATAATTTCAATAATGGATATTCAATCTCAAGAAAAATGCATCCAAAATTTCTAAATAACAGATAAGATAAAATATATGGTCGATACCTACTTTTTCACTATATTAAAATATTTATTTATATGTTTCATCATTTACAACCTAGGTTACTCATATTTATCATTTTTTAAACCATGGTAACTAGTTTTAATAAAATAAATTCATCCTTTATTCCAAAAAAAATTTAAATAGAAATTTTATAAAATTTTGACATATTGATTCCAAATTATATAGAAATATTTTTTCAAAAAAATTCTTAAACTGATAAAAATTTAATTTAAAATACTAAATATATAATATAATAACTTTTTTAGAGAAATGTAAGTTTTTTTCTACAATGTAAAACACTAAGTTATAGTTTTAAAAAATTATTTATCTAAAATTAAAAATTCAATAATAAAATAATATTTTAGTTTTGTTATTTTTTTCAAAAATTTACTATTCACAATTATATTATGTTAATATCATAATCGACATGTTATTTAGTAAAAGGGTATCTTTCGTTATCCACCTAAAAATCAATCTTTTTTGATAAATATCATAAATCCATGGAAATAATATTTTTTAATTATATATAAAAACTGAAGTTATTTTTTGTAATATATATTATAAAATGTTAGACCTTTTTAAATGAAAATTTAAAATTTAATGAAAAATTACATTTACAGAAAAATTTATTTTTTAAAAAATTTTATGTTTTTTATATTCTTTCATATCAATTTATAATTTTATATATGTGAATATATTAGTTTATATATAATTATTTTTTAAAATTTTAAATTTAGTCTAGTATAATAAAATATATATTATATAACAATTCCATCAATTGAAAATTGAAGAAATATTACTTTTTTATGAAATACGATTTAACAAATACTATTGAAATTAATTTCTAATATTCTAAAATTTAATTTTAATAACTCATTAATATGAAAATATTTATTTTATTTTTATTATATAATATTTTATTAAGATTATTAGTATTTAAATATAATATTTAATTATATTTATAGATAGACACATCTATATATATAATATTTTCATATCAGGTTTTTATTTCATTATGGTTTATATTATATTAGATTTAATACTTATGAACACATGACATCATCATACCTATTATATAGATTAGTAACATCTATATATGAAATGACCATATTTATAAAGGCCATATTTCCAACGAAATCACTTTATATATTTATTTATTTATTTACTATATCATTGGTTTATTCCACTCTCATTTTATAATGCCTAATTCTTTTTTCATGTTTATATTATTCGTAATAATTTATCCTTTCATGGTTTTATACTTCGATGATGTTTTTTTTACTATTGGTGAACTTAAAATCTTAATATAACCCCATTATTTCTTTATCGTGAATATTTATTCGATTATATCTATTTTACCTTATTGATTTATATACTATTAGTTGATGCATATTATCCCTGGAGAATAAGAATTAGTTTTTTTATATATTTAGTTAATTATGATTATTTTTTAATGTACCACTTTGTAATGAATTATGTTCTATTAGTTTTTATTAATATCCTTTATGGGTTATTTTATAAGCAATTTCAATTCCTTTAAAAATATTGAAAAATATATTGTTTATAATTTTAAAATATTGTCTTTGAACAAAATAAGCTTCCTAAAACCCTGAAGCATTTCATTTTCCACCTAAATAAATTGTTCCCTTACAATTTAAATTACCCAAATAAATATAAATTGATAAATGAATCTAAATCATAGAGATGAAACATGATGTAATTTATTGAAATATATGAACCTTATTAATCTGGGAAAGATATTTCATTCCTTGGAATAATATTATCCTAAATAATGAGTTTTATCCAATTATTTAATCATTGATTCTCTCATTATTTTATATGAAGACACATGTTATATATTTTTTTCTAGGGAGAAATTATTATTTCCATTTCATTGATATAATTCCTTATTTTAGTGGGAAATTTCTTTTCTTTACTCTAAAAAATTTTCCACTATGTGGATGGAACTTATACATCACTAAAATAATGATAAATTTATCTTAAGTAAGTATTTTTTGATATTCGTTGGTAATATTCCAATAAAATTTTAGTTCAAATATAGTAATCATTACACTTAATGATTTCATTTTGAAACCACTCTATTTGGGTGGTTATTTAATAATATTTCAAAACATATTAGATATACAATAGTTCCTCAAATTAAATTTCAAAAATCTATCTACAGTTCTAGACTGAATTGTACAACTATGGTAAATATCTAAAGTTACATCATTAGTAGTAGTTATAAAGGTATTTTTTTCCTCTTAGCATTGTATATTGGTGTTACTCATCATCTGGGTTAGTTCTTTTATTAGGCAATTTAATTTTATAATTGCCAATTTCCTCAAACATAGGATATTGAGTAAATAAATGTATCTTAGGATGAACTATATTTATTTTATTATTTTAATTGAACTCTTTATTTTATTATGAATGTTTGATGCTCTATTATATCCTTCAACAAGATAGATAATGTTCCTTAAATTTTAAGGCATTTACTTTGGTTATTCATCTCAAATTTTAACAAGTATAAAGTTGAATATTACTTACTCAATCATTTTAATTATTAAAATTCTCATAATAGTCAATACATATATTAATGGGTTTTTATTCATACTATATTCTCTTTCTTCATCATAATTTATGATATCTAGTTTGGCATAAATACCAAGTACATCACTATAACTCTTATCATGTTTTATTTGTCAAGGGGTAAATCTATTCATTGACCCAGGAATCTATATTTAACATGGTTTTATTAAAATTTTTGCATTACTAAATCGAAAATAGTCATAATGATTGATTAAAACTATAAGATATTTATTTTAGATAATTAAATGGAAATGTAAACCCAAAAATATCCTACTATTATACTAGAATTTATTTAAACCTAAATCATAATTAGTTTAAAGTATGTTTCTTTATTTTTACTTCTATAGAAATTCTTATCTGAATTCGGTGATATAATATGACCTTCTTAAAATCATATAAATAGAATGTGACTAGAAAATCATATCTACTGTGTATCACCGAAAAACATGGGGAAATACTAGAGCTGAGAACCCCATATGGCCCATGACATGTATCAAGGTGTGTCACTGATCCCCATGGATGATGACAAGAATCTTGGAAGCATCAGATAATCATTGGGGATTCTATTCTATAAAAAATAAATAAATAACATGGTCTTCATCAATGATGCCCTATGTGGTTAACCTATGTATCAATGTCCAGGTGAAAAACAAATCCCAAAATAAAAAATAAAATAATATTATATGACAATATAGAATGAATAAAAAACTGCTCAAAAAATAAAGATCATAAAAAAAGATACATAAAAGCCAATTGGGATTAAGAATTCCAAAATACAAACAAAAATAAAGTTATATCCTAGATATATCCATCTAAAATCCTGGTCACTATACATCTAATACAATCATCCCACTTCATGAGAAAACAAGAATTGAAAATTGGAACTACAAAATAGTTCACGTATACTCAAACAATTTGTCACATGTAGGGTGTTAGAATACATATACCCAGTAGGTAAAAACCATATAATCCATGCCATTACATTACCAAAACAATCTATGAACACTTTTTTGAAAATATAGGTAGAATGTGTGTTTTCATCATTTAATAATAAAACAAAACACATTCCAAAATTATCATTATAAGACACATAATATTATAATTTAAAAATAGTTATCAATTTTACAAATATAGTTTGAAAACTAAACTAATGTAAATAAGATCAATCAGTTTAAATACAGAAGCATGGAAGATCCAAAAAATCATAATCAACAAGGTATACCATAATGAACAAAAGATAATGATAAAAGGGAATCACCAATATATATAAATGAGGATGAAAATGAAATTAATGTTCTATATCAAGAAATTGAAAATAAAAAATATCATATAAGGGAAATTTTCTATACATATCATGAGGAATCCAAAGGATTACTTCGTTCAGAACAAACTGTTAGCCTATTGATGTGATCCATAGTATGTCACCAACAAGTAACTCTGAACTAGACTCACCTGTGGTACAACACAACATTGTCCTTCCCAATCATGGGGAGATAATCTATTTAATAGGTACTAAATAAAAACTATTTCTTGGCCTTTTATAAGACACCTATAATCCCATAACATTGTTAATGGGTTGGTTAGGAATAAAGTATAAACATAATTACTTAAATATTAATAATTAAAATCTATCTTACATGAATATACCACATCCCAATGTAATCAATGTTGAGACCATCTTTATTATAGTGGACTTTTTCAAGGAGGTTTATTTTTAATTGAAATGTTTAATATTAATAACAATAAATTACAATTTTGGGAAATTAAAATCTGTTTCCAAAGAAATAGATTCTTCCAAAAGTAAAATCTAAAAACCATGGAAAATATCAAATTGTGTTTTAAAGTTCCAAATGATCCTTTAAATAAAGCATTTCAAAAAAACATAAAACATTGTTTGAAATATTCTTAGCAATAATAGAATCATTTGATAAAACAATATTTTTAAGGATGTAATATTTTGGAATTTTCATTTATATACATGCACAAAAATGTATATTCACATATCACACTACGGATCTACAATTATAAAATTTGTATATATATCAACACAGAGATGTATGATATGTGTCTAATTATATAATTAATAAAGAATAACCCTAAATAAATAGAGTAGTTTCCAAAGTAATGGAAACAAACCCATAAAAGGAGGAAAACCAATTCAATCAGTTATCAACATGAGACAGGAAAATTTCATATCTATAGTAAGAACAAATTATAATTGAAACATATTAAATCCCTTTGAAATAATCTTATACTGTTATAAGAATACCTCTTATACATATTCATTGAAAATATATATCCATTCCTATTGGAATTCATAAGAAAATTCATTTTTCATTCACTATATCATTATAATATATTTGAAAACTCAATTTATATATCATATAACATGACAAACATAATTAAATTATATTTAAAAGGTAAAATCATCACATGGATTATTATAGAAAGGTAAATAACCAAGATACCTACCTCAATGGTTTGAGAATACAAATAATGCATTGAATATGAGAAAAACATGTTCTAATATGAAAAACACAAACCCTAATATTGAATGAATTAACCCACATTTGGAATCACCCAACTGATGGTTAATCTAAACGGTTACTAGGATAAGAATAAAGAGAAATAAAAGGTAAGAATATAGGTGTAGGAATGAATGGAAATACCAACAATCTATACAGAATATTTATGGGGGATCTTCAAGGATTATAGGATGAGAACATGGGAGGGTTTCGGGGGGCCCTTCATTCTCTAAAATAGAATAGGGGAGTGGGAGGGTAAAATGGGGTATCATTATTTTCTAAGATGGAATATTATATCTTCATTTTATGGATTCTAAGAATCTTACATGGTAAGGTAACACATTTTAATAAAGTGCATGAAAACTTTGTGATATCATCTAGAAAGTTAAAACATCATCACATCACTTGGCCAAAAGGTTTTGCAACCATTTTTTAACCATGATTAATTAAGATATTAAATATATAGATACCCACTCATTCCTACCACACACATTCTACTAACAATGATCAAGTGGTGCGAATAATATCAAATACCACAATTCCCCCTCACGGTTTCTCTTAATATTCGCATGGTTTGGGATTATCTAATTGCTGACATTATATGACAATATTTACAAGAATAAAATTAACTAAAATTAACCTTTATTAAAGTTAATAACATGATTTCTTATAATCCAAATTCAATAGCTATGTCTAAATAAAAAATTTTAAAACACCAATACATATTAATTTAACTAATAATTATACCTAAATATCGTTTCAAAGGGTAAAATCCAAGAAATAAATAAATTTATAAGATAAATGGAAGTCATGGTGTGATAATTCCCCCAACTATTAAAAATTTATTCACTTATACATTATCCATGTAAAATAAGGGAAATAATATATGAAACTTAAACCCAATAAAATAACCTATAGAAAAAATATCAACATCAAACAAAAAAAATATGTGAAACCTTCTTTTGAAGTGTGATTACTTAGTCCCAAATGTCACACATGACTATAAAAAGAGATAAAAAAAGGTTATCCATAGTAGATCTACCTACCATTTATAAAACAACTATCACAGTGGGTAAACTATTAAGGGTATTCAATGATACTACTACCCATCAAGATTAGAGGTTTTAACCAAGGAATCTAAAAAATAAAAACAAATAAAAACAAAAATTATAAGAACACATGAAAAATTTGACTCCAATCTACTAAAAATATTTGATAACCTAAAGAAACATGTTGATTACTAATGAGAATAATCTAAAAGAGGAGAATTGAAAGAGTGATAGGATAAAGGGGAAGAAATGGAAATGTAATAATATGATTTACCTAAAAAATCATGGATTTATAGAATATATGATCTTGAGTATTCCAACTCTTAATTTATTTACTTATTAGGTACCACACATAGTAATTTCCAATGATTCCCTACCAGATTTCACTAACCAAAAGTATTTATAGTATTTATAAAATATGGATTAGAATTCCCAAAAGTAAAAAAACAAGAAGCACACAAGAAAACTATCCTCATAATGAGACGTTTTCATAGATAAAATATATTCCTTTATAATTCGATATTATTTATTACATTCCTCATAGTATTGAAAACATTAATTAGTAGAATATATGATTGTGATTCCAGCCATCATGGGATTCCCTATGGAATCCAAATACTCAAAAAATTTCTCATCCACCAATTTATTAAAAACAATATCCTAGATAAAATAACATTATCAATAAACTAGGGATAAAGAAACCTTTAAATCTAATATTCCATTAATAAATCTCTTGACACCACTTATTAATAAAATGGAACAAGTTACCTATTTTGGGAAATATACCCCTTCACTATCCATTGCGATTTCTGAATACTCATAAGCTCTTCCACTTTCATCACATTCAATTACTTTGGGAGGAGATATAGAATGAAGGTGGTATTAAAGGATTCCCATGTCATCCCATATTTTTTCTAGGGATGAATGACCAACTCCCAATACTCTAAACCCAGTATCATGAATAGATCCATGAAAAATCTCACCATTAAGGATAATAGAGTTCCCTTATATGAAAAGGAAATTTTAAATTCCTCTTGATAATTTGTAGACTCTAAGAGACTCTAATCACTATTGAAAATATAAACTGATAGAAAAGAAAATTAATCCACAAAAATACTTTCAGTTTGGGGGGAGTCGTCATCTAAAAGAGACTTCTTCGAAACCATCAGGAAGATTCTAGTAATTATATAGTAAAAAACATTAAAAATCAAAACCAAATAAATATAAAAAAACCACAACTAAAAATCAATGATGACTACACATTAAATCATAATTATAATTCAAGAAACCATAAAATAACAAAAATCAGGGAGTAATTAATCATCTAAAATCCACAATTCCCATTCCAAATTCAAAAATATTTCACATAAAATATAATTTAAATACATACTTCATACTTCAATCCACATTTAAATACAATTTTTTCTTTCCAAATTCTTATATTATTGTTCAAATATAAAATGTATCTTTTAATTTAAAAAATAACATTATAATGTTGACCACTTAATATGTCATAAAATTACTTTGTTTCATTAATTAAAAAACTCACTCATACCCATCAAAATCAAAATTTTAGACCACATCACACCAAATATTTATAGATATGAGACTTGGGTTCATGCATTATATGTAAATATTATTTAATATAATATGTGACTAGAATGAAAAAAAAACTATAAATATATAGATCCATGCACTTATGTTTCACATTGTTTAATACAACATTAAATCCCATCATGTGATTACAATTTAATAAAATATTTATCACCCAAATCATGTAAACCCATTAAACTAAATAAAAAACACACAACATAAACATGATATCAATATTAAAGACACAAAACCCAACTTCCCATTAAATATCATATCTCAAGATGTGTAGTAGTAAATGGAAATCTCTTAACACAAACATCACAAGTCAAAAAAATCTTTTTTTAGTCTACCTAACTCAAAAAATAAAAAAATCCTGATGTGATACCATTTTTTTCAGAAATCATCCTATAGAAATCAATAAATTGGTCACTAAATCCATCCCACTATAATAACTAATGTGGGTCCTCATTTCCAATTAATTTATTATACAAATCATGGAACTATATGATTATAATTTGGGATGATTTATCTTAGAAAATAAATAAACTATGTGGTATTCCACCATGATGCTCGATGTGTTCAAACTATATATCAGAGTCCATGAATAGTAACATAATCCTGAATAAAACTAAAAACAAGACAACATGAAAAAAAAAATTAATATAGTATGTTTCAAAAAATTAATGGACTTTAGAAAATATAAGGTATAACAAACCAACTTGTCTAAAATATAATAGATACAAACAAAAATCCAAAATAACCAAAAGATATCTATGTGACCTCTTTGTCCCCAAGCTCCCCAAATAACCAAACTGCTACAAGAGTGAACTGTAAATTGAATCCTAATCCTTAAAAAATAATGTGTATATTGGTGTTTAGTGTCCCAACCAGAGTGCGGGAATTAAAAATCCTTATGTACCATAGAATGCATTAGTTTTGTTTCCAAAAAAATCCATAAAAACTTGTTTCAAAATATATAAAGACAATAGGATTTCAACATTTCCAAAAATAGGATAAACTCATTCAAAAATTCTCTTTATAATAATATTATGATTATACTTTTAAAATAGTAAATATTTTAAAAAAATTTTCTAACCCAACCTAATATAAAGAAGCATAGGATTCATAAATATAGAAGCATGGGAGATCAAAATTTATCATTAGAAGAAAGGTACACAAAATATAGAAATTTAAAACTATAAATAGGAACGAAAAAATATATATAAATGAGGTAGAAAAGGAAAAAAAATTCAACATCATAATAATGAAGATTATTAATATTTGATCATGGGAATGTCTTAAACATATCATAAGGTATCCCTACACATACACATTTTATGAACATATACAAGAATATTGATGTGATCTTATCTGTATAACCAATTAATTTCTATGGACCAACATCAATAGTGGAACAACCCACCATGGAATCTCCCTACCATCTGATATCTCATCCATTTAATCATAATTAGATAAAAACATTCTCTTGAACATTTAGATGATGCCTAGGATTCCATGAAACATGTACAAGGGAGGTAAGGAATAAGGTATACACATAACAACTTAATCATGAATGATTTTATTCTATTATACTTTTTAAACCCTCGGACCATTAGTTTCACAAAAAATACTCCCTATAATGAAATGTAATTCTAGGGGTGTTCATTTTTTTGTGTAATACTAAATCCTTCCAAAAATCACTTAACATTTTGAGAATTTGAATTTATTTTTGAAGGTAACATATTATTTTAAAATAAAATTCAACAACCAAAAAATATATAATTATCACTTCAGGGTTTAAATGGGACTTTAATAAAAGGTTTTTAAGAATATAACCTCAAAACATTATTTTGAAAATATATAGAAACCATCGAACCATTTAAGAAAACATTTTTTTAAAGAATATTTTTTTGGAATTTCAATTTATTTACACAAAGAAACATCTATATGTGTGTTATATTCATATTTTGAAGTTAAAATATAATATATATATATATATATGTATAATAGTTTCAAGATTATAAATTTTGGAATACCAAATATGCATTTTATCCTATCACAATACATTCTCTATTAAAGGAACCAAACTCATCAAGGGAAAAATTTTAGACACAATTCAACATGTAATCCAAATTTTATGAAAACCCGTTAATTAATAAACAATAATTAATATGAAAAAATACATTTGAATTAAACCAATAGAATTTTTGAAAATACATAACTTTCAGATACATCGAACAAAAATAGGAATAACAATGAGAATCCGTAGAAAAAACACCATTTCATTCGAACTATCATCATAAATGTATAGATAATTTAATTTATTAATGAAATTACATAGAAAACTAAATTAAAACACACTTATAAAGCCTCAGTAATCACATAGAATGTTCTATAAATTAAATGGGATGAGGTACCAAGCTCAATGGTGTATTAATATGATGAAACCTTCTATAATGGGAAGAACATGACCAAAGAAAAAACATTCACAGTCTAATATAAAAATAATCAACTCAAATTACCTATACCCCACACCATGGTTCATATAAAAGCGATATAGTCCAATATGATAGAGTTAAGAATTATTGGAAGTAAGATAAAAGAGGGAAATAAAGAAAAAACTAAAGAAAATTTTCCAATTATTTATGGAGGAGCTCTAAATAATAAAGGTGGAGTAAAGGGTATGGTTTTGGGGTCTGCTTCATTTTCTAATATTGAGTGTGTGAGTTGGAGGCTTAAAAGGGGTTTTATTTTTAAGATTGAATCGATAGTAAATTTGTGCTTTAGTTATTCTTGGAAGTTCTCATGTGTTTGTAACACATTCTACATTACTGTGTGGCAACAATGTGTCCTCCTCTAGAAGGGAAAACTACTCTCACATGATTTGGAAGCCATGAATCATCCATGAGAAATTAATATATTAAAATTTTAGGCACCCTTTTATGATTTCTATATGGTTTCCAATAATCATAAAAAAGATTTTCACCATATCTCAATGGCCAAAAAACCCCTCATAGCTTCTATTATAGATTTCATAGTTTGGTCTCAACCATGATCATCTTGTGAAAGTAAAACAATGTCAGAAGAATTTAAACTAAAAATTCACATTGCATAAGGTTAATCACACTTGTTTTCCAAAACCATCTAGAGATAATGTGTAATAATCCAAAAAATAGGACCTGAACTCTAAAACAACAACTTCAATCCTAAATTCAAAAAACAAATAATGAAAAGATTTAAAAAAAATAAAATAAATAAAATAATAGGGGAAATTAATGTCATGGTGTAAAATAATAAGGGTAAAACTTAGTGTGTTATTATGCGTATTTTTCATTATAAAGGTGATAATTATGTTAACACCCACCATTACTTATCCATGATTATTATATCAAGGTATATCTTCGTTAGATTTATAATCAAAATTTGGTATACATAAATGGAATTTATTTCTTAGAAAATTACTAAATCCATAAATTAAAAAAAAGTTAGTATATTATCACATATCTAGAAATAACCTTTATAATTATCCCTAAGTTTTTCATTAATGTTATCTCATCACAAAATATATAATACCTAAAATAATACTCAAGACTATTTGAAAAATTATTTGATAAAAACTATAGAAATTGAGGCTAGATATACCATTATTTTATAACATTTCTATAAGATAAACATTACATATAACAAATACCAAAAAGAATAAGAATAAATGGTATAGTGTCTTTGAGGAATATCTATATAAGAAAAATATTTTACAACACTTGTGACCATTTATCTATGATTGAGACACACTAGACTCTCTATTATACTTCATTTATCTTATACTCATATTACAAACAAATAAAATTTGAAAATTAATAATATTGTGAGATAAGATTCTCTTTAGGGGTATATATAAGGGATACCAATTGAATATCATAAATGAATGTATGATGGGATTTACCATATTACCTTGATGGATATGAAAATTTATACCTACGAAATCGCAGGCCATAAATTATATCATATGACACAGAATAACATAATACATGAATCAAAAGAGTGTATAAACATGAGTGAATAAACATGATCCATGAGAGAATAACATAATATTTAAAAAATAAAAAAACTCTAAAATATCTTCAAATAATAATAAAATTGTATTGGGAAGACTACAATCATGAACCACACCATCAGTTCCCACTATTAAGAGCAGCTAAAATGTACTTGGGGATGTATGACTCATGGGATACAGACATTAAACCAATATATTGGTGGTTGATATAGGACCCATCCCATCATTATTTATATATATATATGAGTACTAAATTGAATTAATCATATATCAATTCATAAATAAAATATAGAAATAAAATGTGTGTCTTTTGGATTCACATAAGTAAATCTGTGATAATTCAATCTAAGATAATATCCTGATAAATATAATGAAAATTAATCGATATCAAATGACATAAATTAAATTTATATTTTAATACCATTCAATCATGATAATAATGCAGAAGGAATTACATTGTATGGATAGAAGAAATATTTCACGTAAACAATTTCATAAAATAAATCCACATATGGAATCATGGAAAACACCTTTTAATAAAATGAATAAAAAATAAGTTATTCACAATGAAAATGAACTAGGTGACAATTTTGGTTCAGATATAGTATATGATTCAGAAATACTAAGTAAGTGATGGATCAATCCTCCAAAAGAGAAGGATATTGTGTTGATACTTTAGGGAAAGAAGGTGGATGGTTATATTATAGTAGTATCCTTGAGAAGGGATAGTGTATGAAAAAAGTTATATATTTAGATGAAAAATATTATTATTATTATTATGAAAAATAGATTTTGGAAATATAAAACATCCATGATCTATTTTAAAAAATTATAGATAGAAATATTTATAAAATAATGTAATATAATATAATATTCTAACAAAAATAAATCATAGTAATTAATTCATCATATAAAATTATGAATCTAGTGGAAATAGGTGTATATAAAAAATGTGATAAAAACAATTTTTTAACATTTATAAAAAATACTTATATGATTAAAAACAAAATAAAATGTATTTTAGGATGATAATGTATTATAAATTAACATAAATAAATTGTTTTGATATAGATAATAATATTTTCATAATCATACTATTAATTAAGAGTGGAAAAATTGAGTTTCCCAACAGAAATAAAAAGATGAGGTTAGTTTCACTTACACGAAACACATCAGGTAAAATATGTGTCAAACGAAAATTAAATATAACCCAAACATATAAATCCACATTAATATTATATATATATGATGAGTGGGTTTATAAATAATAAAAATTCCCAATAAGGATTATCTTTTATAAAAAAATTATAATTGAAAATAACATAGGCAGTGAAACCCTTACTATTTGAGTAACAATTTATTAAAAAATATTAAAGTTAGGTATATGTTGAATCAATGTGAATATAATAAATGTACATAATATGAATCTTAAAACAGTTAGAATATTCTATAAGTCATTAATTAGGTAGTTATAAAACCCTATTAAAGGTATCATGGTGCACATTAAGAACTAATTCTCAAGAAATTAAATATGATATAATGATCCCCTTTCCATGTCTCCCTGCTTATTCAAATGATAACAAAGATCATATATAAATATATATCCTAATACCCTTTTAAATAACCATTTTTTAAACATAAATAATTATAAATTTAGTTTAATATTATTATTTTCCTTTATATTAATTAATTGTTGCTAATTTTTGATGTCGAGTATGCATAATATTGATATGTTTGAAGTTGTTTTGTAATAGCGGTGGTGTTATTTATTATCCACAAAATGTTAATCAATAAAATTTAATTTATTTTATTCTAATTTATAACTAAATATTATTTATGAAATTTTAATTTCTTTCACTGTGTAATTTAGTTTTTATCATAGAAGATGAAATCAATAATTTAAATTTTTCAAAATTTTTAAACTACATAGGGTTTTTTATTAATTAATAAGATAAATATTTATGTTTTATTTAATGAAAAATAAATTAATAATTATTTAAATATTTATATAATATTATAAAATTAATTATAATTACATTTTCATTAATTATATTTACGTTTCATAGCATTGTTCAAGTCAATGGGAAAAATGACCCAAACATTAATGTACCATGACTATCGATGATTATGAGGTTATTTATTTGTAATATCAATAAAACTATATCATAAGAAAAAAATTTATAATTTATTAGTTTGATATGTGTGAAATAGATTTTATAGAGGGGAATAAGTATTGCATATGATAATATTACATTATTTAAATTATGAATTTCCTCTTAGTATGCTTCATTAAATGGTTTGAATTAATGATAATAATTTTATGGTCATGACATTAGTATATTAATTGATTTGTTATAATATAACTATAATTAATTTCTAAGAACTATTTTACCTTTATATATTTTCTCACCACCATTAATTCATTTAAGTGGTGATAAGAAAAATAGAAATCAACCATTAGGAGAAGGCAGTAGTCCAAAAGTGCACATGCTTTATAATTCCATATTCTATAGAATAGGAGAAATGAATAAAAAGATATTATATTTAACAACATAAAATATTTTCATAAAATATTACTTATTTATTAAATTCAATATTATAACAAGTCATGTGAGGTCATTAAAAACATGATGTTATGTGGATTTTGTAGTCCTCTCATACACAAATATCGTATTCAAATTTATTAGGGAAAAGAGATGTATGGTTAACAAATTTATTATCATTATAATAATATAAAATAATTACAACTATAGTTATTTTTTCATGTGTATTTGTTTATTTGATATTTATTAAATAATAAATGAACATATAGATAAATAAATGATGAATAAATAGACAAAAATACTTACATCACTACACGGGTTATCTTTTTTAGGGATAAACCATTATAGGATGATATATTGAGAATAAAATAACCTCATAAAGGTGGATATAATATTTTATGATAGTTTTTGTAGGATTAGTGCTGAAATAATGGGTTTTTTCTGGGGTGAGCACAGCTCCTTTTATAATGGAAAATGAATGGAAATTTTGAAAATGAAAAAAAAAAATTCAATCATGGCTATTCAATCTCTATGAAAATTGGTTCAAAATTGATAAATAAAGGATAAGAGAATAGATATGGATTATCCACACCTCATGAACTCAAATGAATTATAATTTTAACTTGTTTTCTCTTTTACCTCTTAGGTTACTCACTTATACCATTTTGGTTTTCACTACAGTAACTAGTTTTTTCTTTTGTAATTTTTACTTCATTCTAAAAATCTAACCATGTATTATAATATTTATCTAATGATATTTAATATAATGTTTCATTTATTTTTTAAAATAAATATGATATAAATTTAAAATACTGAATTTATATTCTATTAGTGGTTTTTAAAAAATGTAAAAATAATAATAAATTGTCAAATATTTCTTTACAAATTAAGAAAAAATTTAAAAAATATATATATAATATCAATTATAAAAAATTTATTTCTTTTGAAAAAATGATTTCATAAATTTCTATTTCATAATTATATACTAATAATTCCATAAATAATTTTTTATTTGTAAAAAAGTATTTTTCAATATTTACCTAAAAATCAATATTTTTGAAATAACAACTAAAAATAACTTATAAAAAATATTACATTCAAAATAAAAAAGAATGTATTTTTTATCCAATTTATATATTTAAATTATAAAATTTATTTTTTAATGTAAAATCTAATTATAAAGAAAACATTCTTTTATTCAAAAAATTATTTTTATTAAATTAAGTGTCCTTAATATTTTTTATACTCATTTTTTATTTTATAATTTTTTAATATATTAGATTATATATATTATTCTTTTTACAATTAAGTCAATTAGGTAAAAATATATGGTACTTAAAAAACCATTCTTTAATAAAATAAATAGCACTTTTATACTAAATACGATTTAAAAAAACACCAGAAATTATTTATTAATATTCTATAATTTATTTTCTCTAATAAATTTATTTTAAAATTTTAATATTAATATTATCATATCATATTTTAATAATAATATTATTATTATTATTTATATGAAATTCAAATATATATATATATTACTAATATTTTAATATTATATTTTATTCTTTTATGAGTAATATTTTTAAAAAATAACTACTTATCAACACAAAACATCAGTACACCTATTGGATATATGGCCAATGACCATATTTTCAATGAGAATATTGTCAATTACCATATTTGAAATGAATTGGTTTTTCCTGTATATATATATATACATAATATATCAATAAATCATTCAATTCTCACATCTATTGGAATTGTTCTTAATTCATGTCATAGATTTTACATATTGGTTTCTCCTTTAATTTGAATCTTAAATATTTTATTTTTTGTCTAGGTATTGGTGATCCTTAAAATTGATAATGATCCAAAGTATTTTATTTTTTATGATTTTATATGTTTTATCGATTTTACCATACATATTTTTTAAATTTTAATTGATATATTTATTAAAAGGTTTGTAATCATAAATGGTCTGAATTAATTAGTTTTAAATTTTTTAGGTGTAACTTTTTACTTATAAATGATTAAATTGTTGTTAGTTTTAATTGATACCATGTATGAATTAATTCTTAATCAGTTTTTATTATTATTTTTAAATAATAAAATATAGTTTATAATAATTAATAATTAGTTTATGGACTGAAAAATCTTCCCAAAAAACTAGGTTGTTACTTGGTGGACCTGAGATATAGTGTCCTTAACATCCTTGATTTAATGCTTATGTGTCCATCCTGTATGTAGAAATAGATTCACACAAAAAATAGAACTCTCAAGGAAAAAAATTACCATTAAGTTAATTATAGGTGTTGTATGGGGTCCTTCATGTTGATATGATATGAAAATATCCTAGGTTAGTTATTATTTATTGTCAAGTTAGCAGAGTTAGTTTTTGAATAGTGATAAAAATTGAGATTAATGTGCATACCATTCAATATAAGGTAGTTGGTCATTAGATTTTGATAATACCTGATGATTTCCTATGGAAAGATATGTCTTTTTAGTATTGATAACCATTGATGGTAGGGATTACTTTGGGTTATGGGTGGAGAGGTATCCTAAGAGAGATGTTGAATGAGACACATGTGTGGGCCAAGATAATTCTTTCACAACATGGCATATGGTTTCAAATGTCTTCTTTTAGAGATTTACTGAGATAGTCACTGGTGACTGTGATCAGGCGTTGGTTTGTTTGGTTCCTCTCTCATGGTGGTTTAATGCTTACATACACACTTTAGTGATAATAAATATTTAATTTATGTAAATTATGTTTCAATTTTATAGTTTTTGAATCATCTTTTATAAATAAGATTGTTTCTTTTAATAAGGCTAGAAGTTCTATTTGAATTTTTAAGGGGCTTTGTGATACCTTTTAAGGAATTTGTAATCTTCGTAGAAAACATTGGAAAGAATTGGTGGTGTGACATTTTGAAAAATGATGAATCATAAATAACTCTCATGTAAGTTATGTATCACCATTTATATGATTTTATAGAATGTGGATGCCTCCCCTTCAAGGATTCCACCTGCCAACTGAAGTAGGAGTACAATATTGATGGGTGTAGATATAGAAGTACAAGAGTGTTTGGTGCTCCACTGGCTACATGGTGTGGGAAACCAATTATCAGTGGTGTTGAGGATTCTATTTTATAAATACATTTACTATAATTTAAAATTCATCAAATATTTCTTATTCATCTTCAATTGACATGAATAATTTTGGAAGGTTCTTAGCTTTATTGATAACAATATATTAGGGATTAAGGAGTATTTAAGATGTATAATGATTATGTATTACAACTATTTAATTGCATCAATACTGAATTACATGAGTTCTCTAAATATTATCTAAAAAACTATTTTTCTCTTTCTCTCAATGGCTATCAATCCTACTTATCTCTCTCTATATCAATTGTATTTATCTTGTAAATGAGATAATAATTTTTTTTATAAAGGATTATTTCTATGGGAATCTCTCTTTTTTCACCACATATTCCAAAAAGTTATCAAAACCACAATCTGAGTGATGAGTGCTCACAAATTTCAATGGGAGGGATCCTCATACAGAGGGTTCTTTCCACAACCATGAAAACTAAAGGGATATTCGGTATCTTTATTAGTATATTTAAAATAAATGGTAGAATTTGGTTACATGATCTCTACTAAAATAAAGGGAACAAGGAAAATATCTCAACACGATGGTAGGAGACATAAGGTCTCACCTTGAGCTATTTAATAAATTCTTTATCAAACTATGTTTTCATCTCTTTCCTATTTAGATTTAATTATCTGATCATGGTATACAAAATTGTAGAACTTTTATTTATCCATTTTTTATGTGATTAGTAAATTAATTAATGGTAATGTTAGAATTTGAAAATGAATAAAATTTTTCATTTATTACTCTATCAATTTAATCTCATTACTATTTCAACAACATTTAATTTTAAATTTTACCTCTTTATTTATTCAATTTTACAAATGAATCTCATCTATCCATTTTTCTATCTAATCTGAATGATAATTTGTATCAAAAGTTCCTTTATGTTTTCAAAATTATATTTTAATTTTAAATTTATTGTTATTCTATTTTATTTTATGATTCAGAAAAGCAATCATCTAATTATTATCATTGTCATTTCAACGATTTTATAAATTAATCATATTAGAAGCATCATTTGTTACCCTTTCATTGTAGTATTAGTTATCTTATTTAGATAATGGTTATTTGTGAATATATTATCTTCATTGATCATGAATATTTGGGGACTCACACTAATGTTAAAAACATTGAACATATTATAAATTCATTTAATAATACTTATTTTTTTCTTGAAGAAAAATTTAATCACACAACTAGTGGAAATACACGGTAGGAAATATGAAATTCCTTGATTTTTCTAAAGAAATAATGAAAAATGTTAAGCATACTAGGATAAACATTAATAGTAAATATTTTGAATGTATTTATATTTATTTATATCTAACCATAATTTTTATAATTAAATTATTTAATGAAATTTTAAATGATATAATGTCTCTTGGAATTCTCTAGAAAACTGTAGTGAAAAATATGCTCTCAATTTTACAAATAAATTGTGAAACTAATTTCAATTTCATGTAATAATAAATGACACGAAGAATATGGTAGTTAGAAAACATAATATATATCTATTTAAATAATAAACCATCATAATTCACCCAACTAAAAAATATGAAAAAGAAGAAAAGGAAGCCAAAATAAGAACCGAAATTAATTACATTGATGAAATTTTTTTAAAGAAAATTATTTCCTGAATGAACACCTAAAAAAGATAATGAAAAATTGGAAAAAAACATAGAGATTAATAAATAAAAATTAAATGAAAATATAAGAGGTTACATATAAATAATTCCATAACATGGGTCAAATTAGATAAAAATTCCCCATATATAAGAATATGTTTATGTGATTGTTTAATGGAATGAAGAATTTAAATGATTCCATTTGGTGTGTCAGTGAGGATTTTATTTGAACAAATTAATTATGTTAGTAATGTCCTAAATAAAACATGGATTATATAGATGAAGGTGTGGAGGTTATCTCTACTATTTCCAATTATCCTTCTCATTTCACTTATTCATATCATTAATCATCATCTTCTTCTTAAGATTTTCAAAATAATGAACTTTAAATTTTTAATAAATATTTCATTTTAGAATTGAATATATTTATAAGAAATAACAATTTATTTTTCAATAAAAAAATCTCCCTTTTACTAAAAATGTTATTATCTCTAGCTAATAAATATTATTCGATATTGAAATTAATGTCACAATAAGTTAATGGTAATTTATAATCCAAAATAAAAAATCATAAGTACACACTCACTCAATTCACACATCAAAATGTATTTATTTATATAATTCATGGTTCTCAAAATTCTATAAATTTGTTTCATGGTCTTGGTTTTTAATAATATGATTTATACTAAAAAATAATCAATAAAATGTATTTATCAAAATAATATTTTCATTTATTTTAGTAAAAAATTACCTTTAATTTATGGAAATGATATAAAAATAGCAGATATGGAAAAAAATTCATCATTCTTCTTAGATTTCATAAATATATTATAATACAAAACATGATTGGGTTATTAAATAATTATTATCCAATCATTATGGACTCAATATGGTTCTATAATCTCTATATTATTTTCCAGAATTACTAGAACATAATATAAAAGCGTTTGAAAATACTATTTACCTTGCATTTTTATAAACCTATAGAATTAATATTAATTTTTTTCATTTGGGGGTTTTTGATAAAAAAAATTATCAATATATTTAAATAATAATGAAATAGATTTCATATTAAGATATTTTTAAAATAATCCATTTATAGGGTAGAATATATTTTTTTCTTATCCACATTTTTTTTAAAAGATGTACATTGGACCTATTTTTTAACCCCTTTAAATTTAATTCACTACTGATTTTTTTTTCAGGATCTACCCTCTATTTTCACCCATCCATGTTTTCTTATGTTTACAGAATGGGATGGTATATATTTAAACATTTTTTCTTTTTTTCCCTTAATCAAATTATTATTTCCTTTATAAAATTTATTTTTCTTATAGTATTGGAAAAAAAATCTTTTTGTTTTCAAATGCCTTTTTAATTTTTTAAAATCATAATAGTTATTATTATCATTTTCACAGAATTTTTTCTCAAATTTAAATAGTTTTATTATAAATATGATATGATCTTTAATTTAATATCTATAATAAATCCTCTATTATTTACTTATTTATATCTTTTAGTTATATTTGATTTAGACAGATTATATCATTATCTTCGGTTTTGAGGTTAGGATAATCAGTAATGGATATTTTTTATTGTATGTCTCTATTTATATTTCTCCTGTATATTTACCTTCTTGATTTTAAAATAATTATATTTTCATTTTTTTATTTTTGATAGTGGAAATTTTTGATATATAAATGAATGGATTGGAAAGAGGTTTTTTATTATCTAATAAATTATTTTTTAATGGGGGATTGTATTATAATTTTTCTTATTTCAAAGTAAAAGAAGGTATTTGATTATTTTGAATTTTTATTTGGTATAGGTATATGTTTGTAGTAACCCCCAAAAATTTACAAAAGAAATTTAATATAGAATGTAATGCACACAACACTGAGTCTCAGCAAAACAACACATTTCTATTATAATTATTTAAAAATGATTTTTATAAGCTAGCCATGAAACATTAATTTTCAACTTTAGTGATTTGAATTTTAATTAACGGATATACACAGTTATGATCAATAAGAAATTTTGAGTCTGATAGGGTTGATTTAATTTTTTGGTAAATAGTAACTTGACACTTTTGAATAATATTATTACCCTTATGAATTTTAATATAACCCTTATGAATAGTAACCTCACCCATAATTATATAAATACAATTTAGGAACCTTATAATGGAAAGTATAATACAATGATATAAGTAAGTGAATATGTTAAAAATTAATAATAATGTGTTATTATATATTTAATTACAATTACATAATTAAAAAAGTATTTTGGAAAAAAATCATAAAATTTATTCATTAATTAATATTTTCATGTGTTATTATTTTACTATGATTTAATTATAACTTATTTAATTTTTCTAGGAGTTATAAAATTAGTTATAATTTTAGAAACAGTATTTTTTGAGTAAATAATGATTTTAATTAAAATATATATTTCTCATATTTATAAAATTATTTAAATGAAATGTAGTTAATTTTTCAATTCTATATGTTAGAAAATTTTTCAAATGAATTTTTGGGAGGTTTCTAAAATACATGAATTTTTGGGGAATAGTACAATATGGTAATTTATGAGAAATGTTAAATATAAAAATTTAGGAGACATTGTTGATGTAAGGCTGTGCTAGGAACTATTATTTCAAATTAAAATACAGTTATTAAATTTTTTTTTTGTCCCTATAATTTGAACTATTTAATTTCTTTAGAAAAATAATAAAATAATAAATAAAATATTGAGAAGTCACCCCACTCCTCTACTATAAACACCACCCAAATCCCCTCTTCTCTTCACTCATCTCAACCTTGAAGCATGTAGATATAATAGTCAAATAATATTACCTAGTCTCTCCCCATTTCCAGGTGATCTTAGTCATACCACAAGATCAAAACACTTTTCCTTATGAAGGTTCTCAAAGAGGAGTATTGAAGAGGTGAAATATTTTTCCTCTTCGTTTTGTTTTATTTTAAATTTCATTCATTTATTAGACTATCCCAAACTTTTATTTCCAAATGATCATGGTAACTCTATTATCATCTATATATAATAAATTTATCATTTTAATTGAAGATCCATCATTAATCTCCTTACGTGATGTCTCTCCCAATTCTAAAAATGGAATCATTGTCCAGGATGTGCAGATTTAGAACCTTCATGGATGATGAACATTCATTATTCAATTACTTCATTAAAAATGTTCAGGATACAATTATTTTGGTTAAAACAAGATATAATATTTTTATTATAACCTATTTAATTTTCTGTAACCTATATATACATAATACTAACTCATACGGAAAAACTAGTTTGTGGTGATAGAAATACCTCCGTAAAAATCTAAACAATTATCACTGAATGTAATATCTAGTTATTCATATTCATACCATATAACAAATAAATTATATAAACATTTAGTCTTCTACATGTTCATTTTTATCATATAAATTAATTTCTTTAGAATTATATACATTAAAGATGAACTTCCATAATCATATACTAGTATATCAGTCATGAAGACCTTGGAAACGAACACTCCGGAACAATAAATTTGTATCTTATAACTCATAATGAAGGCCATAAAAACTTAATAAAAATATAATAAATAAAAAAATATATAAAATTTTATGAATTATTTAATTAATGGATTTAATTTTATTATCTTGAATATTAAGGTCCTTTGCAGAATACATTTAGATATAATGTAAGGGTTTTATTCCTGAAACTCTATTTTCATTTGGGATATGATTTCTCTATATATACACCAATTTAATTATTCATTATTTTTATAAAATTATTCAAGATTTTGTGTACAAATACCATTTAATCTTTATTTTATAATAAATACATGTTCTTTATAATTCTCTCATCTCAATTATTCTTAATATGCAAGATCGATTAAATGGAACGTCTTGATTTCTTACTCATTTTTAAATACCATCCATAATTTTCATTGAGACGAAATTATTTTTCTAAAATCCCTAATTTTTTCCTGAAAAATATATTTTTCATTACTAGTTTTATGAAATCAATTATGAAAAATAAGAATTATTTTTCCAAAATAACTCCTCTTTGCAATGTAAAAGGAGTTTTTCTCTTATGAATTCAACATGGATTTAATTAGAGCATTTCTGTCCATTTTAACACCTCTATGGAATTTTATTATTTATTGTGATTTATCTCATATGATTATAATATAACATATTGTATTAAATGGTTTAGGATTATTTTGACTATGGTTGTGTTATCTTGATAGCATTCTTCATATTACTCTGAATGGTTAGTGTTTATGTTTATTGATTGGGGATAGTTAATTACATTTCTTATTTTATTTTCAATTTGAATGTATATATTTATTATGT
Organism: Viscum album; assembly: GCA_963277665.1. Classification (NCBI taxonomy): domain Eukaryota; kingdom Viridiplantae; phylum Streptophyta; class Magnoliopsida; order Santalales; family Viscaceae; genus Viscum; species Viscum album. Next base: position 2,015,634,569 of record OY728147.1, on the reverse strand, counting down.
TTCACTTCGTTTTATAAGGAATAAATTTTTCTTAGTATGTTTCATGTGGATCCCACTATATCCCCTTAGTGTATCTTTAGGTCTCATGAGATAAAATAGTTTGTTGTTTTACCCAATTATGTATGGTCCTGGAATGAGGCCTTTACTGTATGGTTATGATGTCATGGATTATGAAATCCCTTATTATGAATCTATTAACTGATAGGTCATGTGATTATTATTCTAGTATAATATTCATGGTTATGATTTATTATTTCATTTCTTATTCAGGTGTAATTATTAACATATTATGATCATGATTATGTTTTAATGTCATGTCGGTATTTATTTATTCACCATTCATTTTTTCTCATGATTTCCATTTTATATTTACCCTTAATGAGAACCTAAGATCTCCACTTTCTTATGTTTCATTTTTTCTAAGATGCAAAGATGAATATTATTAATGAATTTTGGGGATAATATAAGAGTTATGGATATTTCCAATTGATTTTCAATGTTGTATTTCAATTCAAGTTTTAATGTAAAGCTTCTGTTTGTATCTAGTTTTCCAAAACTACTAAACAACATGGTTTATGAGGATTTTAATACTTATACAAACGTATTAGAATAAGTCACAAGCTCTAGGAAACTCAGTATTTGGTATTTATAGTTAGTATTAGAGGAAGATCAGTAGAAACCTTGGAAACTATATTTAAAAACCATCGATTGTGGAACATAACCCTAAGATATACTTTTTGGATAAAAATACATGAACATTAAAGAATATTATTATGGTATATATTATGTGTAAAATCTATGAAAATTAATCCATGTATGGATACTAAAAGTGTGCTTGGTTCTGGCACATAAATATATAGGGTTAGAAATTCTGAGAAGGTGTTTCGGGCCTCAATCGGGGTGACCTGGTACATGACCATGAGCCTTACATGTCACCTTGTAAGAAACTCCATAGGAATATTCTTTTGTTAATTCAAATTTTTATTATAAACCATTATAAAGTATTTAATTCTAAATATGTACTCAAAGAAACCATGATTATGATTATGATATTTTACATGCATAGGATTCTATCTTATGATAAGTATTGACATTATACATTACGATTTTAACCTAATTTAGTGTATGATATTTTTGGTAAATGGAACCTAGTGGAATGAATGGAAACCCCATTAACAGGCATATCACATGTAGGGATTTCCCACCTATATAAGATAATGATGTTGGTTTTGGAGCTATGACTAGGGCGGAGTAAATTATAACTATACTAGGACAACTAAACCAGGTTATGAACTATAACCTTACCCATATGGGGTATCTTGATCGAAAATGTGGAGGAACATTGTTATAACACTTAATGAGACAAAAACATCCATCATATAATGGGACTATATACTCATTCATAGTAGAGTAGTGTATGAGTTCCTTATCGAATATATTTATTGCTTTGGGAAGTATCAAAAGTGAAAAGGTTCTGATTGTAGTGGGTTGTTGATTTAATAAAAAAGAGGAGGAAGATATTGAAAATATCAAATGAAGGAATTTAATTGAAATATTCCTTTAAAAATATTTTCCTCATGAACAAAGAGAAGATATGGAGAGGAAATTTTTTAGTCTAAGACATATAGAGGATGAACATTCTGAAAAGTATGGAGTGAACTTTACAAGGATAGAAAGGCATGTTTTTTACTACATATGTAATCCAATGATAAAGATCAATTGATGCTTTAATGTTTTAAAACCATCCATATAAAAGGAATTTTCCCCTTATAATTTCTATTAATCTGACGATATATTCTCATGTGCTATCAAGAAAAAAAATAAATCTCTATATATTTTGAATTTTGGGGAAAAGAATAGAAGAATAGGGCCATTTAAAACTCTCAAAAAAGTAAATAAGTAATTGGGGAAGAAGGGAAGATTTGACTTTTCCCTCGTAGTAATTATGGGAAGAAAACCCTAGTACTTACCAAAGGGAATGGGTTTTTGTTACATGTGTGGAGAAATAGGCCACCAATCTCATGATTTAAAGTTAGTGAAAGTGTCTTTCCATTTTTTAATGATGTAGTTGTAAAGATATGGGACATTATTCCCCTGAATGTCCTAAGTGTCAAAGAAACATTCCCCAAAGAAGGAAAAGGGAAAAAGGCCAGGATTATGTAGTCACAGCTGATGATTTTGAAGTTCCTAACGATGTGGTGCAATGTGCATTAACTATTTCCTCAATCTTTTCTGATTATTTATTTGATTCTGTATCATCATGTTCTTTCATATCTTCCCTATTTCCCAATAAAAAAATCCATTTACAATTTTTTTAATAAAAAATATGTCAATAAAAACACTTAAGGGAAGTATCATTGCAAAAATGATATTTCAATCAGTCCCCCTTATGACACATATTATTTTTTATTTTCTAACTGTATCATCATGCTCTTTGTTGAGTTTTATATAATTCACAGTATAAATTTTCTTCCAAAGTATGATGTGAAGATCTATTGCAAAAATAAATAAGTTACAATTTGTTAGAATAATATAGAGTCCATTATCATTAGAGCATAAACCATGCATTCTAATTATCATCTATATCCACCGACATTAGCTCTATTGAGTTAAAATAGTATTGTGGAAGAGGATTTAATAGATATGGGCAAGGAAATAAATGTTCAAATTTAGGATGTACATACAATTCAAGAAATCATTGATATATTTTTGGAGGATTTACCTAGACATCCATCATAGTGGAAATTTTAGTTTTCTATTGATTTAATTCATGGTGTAAGACCTATATCGAAAACTCTATATATAATGGCCATAATAAAATAACTAGATCAGAAGAAACAACTAGAAGAGTTGAGTGGTAAGGGGTTTACTCTCCCTTGGGTTTCCCTATGTGGAGCTTAAGTTATTTTCATTAAAAATGAATATGGATTTATGAGGTTGTGCATTGACTATTTGGAGATCAATGATATTATAATAATGAACAAGTATCATTTTCCTCATATGGATGATTTATTTGATCAACTTCAAATAAAAAAATATTTTTCAATGACTTACCTTTGATCTTGATATCACCAGTTGCATGTTAAGAATGAAAATATTCGAAAATCGTCATTTCAAAATATGTATGAGAATTACGCATTTATAGTAATTCCTTTTGGACTGACTAATGATACTAGTATTTTCATGGATTTAATAAATTGATTTTACAAGTAATATGTTGATGACATTGTTTTGATATTTATTGATGATATCATGGTTTATTCTAAAAGATAAAAATATTATGAGAATCATTTCAACATTATTCTAAAAAATCATATAAGAAATGACTTATATAAGGAGTTTAGATAGTTTGAATTCTGGCCTCAAAAGCCTATTTTCATGGCCATATTGCCTCTAAGAATGAAATCATAGTTCATCTGGGGAAGAAAAAGCCAGTTTAGGAATAGCCTACACCAATGTACCTAACTGAGGTACATAGTTGTATTGGTTTAATAGGTTATTATCTGCATTTTTTTCTGAACATCACCGTATTTTTCTAACCTCTTAACAATGATTATACATAATTGTGTTATGTTTTAATGGAAAAAATACTGTAAAGACTATTTTTAAGAGTTGAATAAATTGTTAGTGAATGCTTTAAACTTTACCCTACCATCGAGAAATGGTGGATTTGCGATTTATAGTGATTCCTCAATGAAAGGACATTCCTATTCCCTTATTAAGAATCAATGATTTTTTATTAATGCATCAAGGTAGTTAAAAACTCACTAATAGAACATTCCAACTAATGATCTTGAGTTTGAAGTGGTAATATATGGATAAATTATCCTTGTGGTGAAATATATGAGACATATATTGTTTACAAGATCTTGAAATGTATCTTCTCAAAAAAAACTCAACATGAGGAAAATGTGATAGCTCAAACTAATCATGGATTAGTATTTTTCAATAAACTATCACTCAAGAATTTAATATAAATTAGTTGAAGAATTATGTTGGAAAGGTCATGGATTTCTAAACAAAATAAGGATTGAGATGGATTATATGTATGTGGATCTAGAAATTATGGATATGAAAATTATCAATGGAGGTGTAAAATCATTACTTTTTCAATTCGTTTCCCAACCATATTTAATGGACATGATTAAAAGTTCTTAGTTTGAAGATTAGAATCTTCAAAAGAAAATTAACGGTGGAAATGATGGAAAGTTGGATAGATTCATGTATGAGGATGGAATTCTAATAATTTGGAAGAGGCTTTGTGTTCCCTCTATTCTAGAGCTAAAAAGGCAGTTATTGCATGATTCTTATAGCTCTAATATCACTATATGCACTGGTATCACTAATTATATAGTATTTGGAGGAAAATTTCTTGTGGGATAACATGAAGAGGGTAATTAATGATTATGTATCAACATGTTTAGTCTATCAATAGGTGAATGTTGAAATAAAAAAATAATAGAGGAGTCATGAAAAATCTTTCTATTCTTACCTGGAAATGGGATGAAATCAATATTGATTATTTCCCAGGACTACCAAAAACTCCAAGAAGAAAAGATGCAATATGGGTGATTGTTGATCGAATTACATAAACTACATTGTTCCTCGTTATAGGGGGGATTTTCCCCAGGATCACCTTACATGGATGAAAATTAATGAATTTATAAGACTTAATAAAGAACCAATCTCAATTGTGTCTGATCATTATCCCTGATTTAAATATAACTTTTTTAAAACCCATCATAAATATTTTGATATTGTGATTCATTTGAGTACTTATTATCACCACAAGATGATGTGCAGCGAGAAATGACAATAAATACATTAGGATACATTTTGAGATCATAATCAAACGATTTTAAAAGAATGTGGGATTAGTATTTTATTTTTGTAGAGTTTTCCTACAATAAAAGTTTCCATTCTAGTATTCAAATTGATCAATATAAAACATTATACCGAAAGAGATTTCGTACACCGACTTGTTGGGTTGAAGATAGTAAAATACTTCATTTAGGCCTAGATATTATAAATAAAACAATAGTGAAGTTAAATAATATTCCAAGACGTATCAAAGAATATCAAAGTAGGGAGAAGTGGCATGCTGATAATCAAATGAGGGATTTAGAATTTAATGTGTGAGATCATGTTTTCATTAAAATATCTTCATAGAAAGGTGTTATAAGATTTGGGAATAATGTGAAACTAAGCCCCAAGTATATTGGTTCTTTTGAAATTATAGATATAGTTTAATTTTAGACTTTTCATTTAGTGTTGCTATATAGACTTTCTAAAGTTCACAATGTGTTTAATGTCTCATTATTGAGGTAGTACATTCCAAACCCAACCCATATATTCAATTATAAATGAATAGTATTGGAACCAAACTTATCTTATTGTGAAGGGACTATTCGCATTCTGGATGCTAAAGAACATATCTTGAAGCATCATATGACTCGGTTAGTGAAAGAAATTTGTATGAATAAAAAAATCGAAGATGAAACCAGAGTGCCTGAGGAACATATGATGAAGAACATCCCAAATATTTTTATGAGACAACATTATGATAATATTCAATATGAAATTTTTGAAGGAGGGGACAATCTAACACACCAAAATTTTACAAATAAATTTAACATAGAATGTAATTCAAAAAAAAATTGAGTCTCCATGAAATATAACTTTGTTATTATAATTATTTCAACAAGATAATTATAATCTAGCTATAAAACAAAATTTTTCCACTTCTATGATATTAATTTCTAAAAAACGGACATATACAGTTGTGGTACAAATTAAATTTACTATCTAATAGGGTCAACATAATTTTTTTGGTGAATAGTAACTTGACACTTTTGAATAGTAATGTTACCCTTATGAATAGTAATATGATCCTTATGAATAGTAACCCCATCCATGAAATTATAAAAAATTTAGGGACCTTATAGATGAAATTATGATATAATTGTTTAAGTTAAATAATATTTTAAAAATTAAAAATTTATTATTGTTATAGATTTAATTAAAATTATATAATTTATAAATTTATCTATTAAAAAAATACATTTTCAAAAATGTTATTCATAAATAAATATTTTTCAATCCTATGGTTTTATGATTGTTTAATTATACCTCATTTAATTGTTCAGGTTGTTATAAAAGCAGGTAACATTTTAGAAACTATATTTTTTGAATAAATAATTATTTTATCTAAAAATTAATTATCTTATATTTATGAAATTATTTTAAAAAAATAGATTTAATTTTTTAATTCTATTAATTTAAAAATATATAGGGTGACATATTTTGGATTTTTATAAAATACATAAATTTTTGGTTTATTATAAAATACGATAATTTATGACTACTGTTAAATAGATTTTTTTTAGTCATTGTTGATGTAAGGAAAAGGTAAGTACCATTAGTTTGAACTCACATTAACTTATTACCTTATTGTTTCACAATAATAAACAATATTTCTTTTCTTGAGAAAAATTATAATATAATAAATAAAATTTTGATAAATCACCCCTCTCCTCTACTCTAAATACCACCCTTACCCCTATCCTCTTCACCCATATAAGCCTTTAGTATTTTCAAAGTTCTTCCTAAATCATATTCCATAGACTCTTCTGACGTCCAAGATCTCTTAGTCCTACCAAAAGGCCAAAAACCCCTTTCTTTAAGGAGGTTCTCATAGAGAAGTATTAAAAAGGTAAAATCCTCTTCCTTTTATTTGATTTTCAATTACATTTTTGATTATACTATCCTCATTTATCCAATTGATCATGATATATATAGTATCATATATATAATATGATGATATCATTTTAATGGAAGATGCATCATCAATCTCCATACTCTCACTCTCTTTTATTTTGAAAAATAAAATCATTGTCTGAGAGGTGCTGATTTTAAACCTTCATGGATGACGAACTATTGTTCTTCAATTTATTATTCAAGGCTGGAAATGATACCATTTTTATGGTTAAAAAATATATATTATATAATTATAATAACTTATTTAATTTTATTCAACCAGCATATATACATAATTCTAATTCAGATGACAAAACTACTTCATGGCGATCGAAATACCACCATAATAGTCTAAATGACTGAAACTAAATGTATTTTCTAATGATTCATCATCACACAATATAACCAAAATAAATTAGTAACCATTTAATATTATGTATTTTAATTTTTATCACATAAATTCAATTATTTGGAATCATATATTTTTAATATGAGCATTGATACTTATATAAAATCAAATCCACCATGAAAACTAAGGAAACGAACGCTACTGAACAATAAATTTTATATTATAATTCATCAAAAGCACATAACTAAAATAATAAAATTATAATAAATAAAATACATATATAAACGGTCATTATCTAATAAATAAATGGTTTTAATTTTATTATCCAAGACATTAAGGTCATGTTCATAATACATTCAAACGTAAGGTAAGGGTTTCTTCTCGAACCTCCATTTTAAATCGGGTTATGATTTCTCCCTCTATACAATAATGTAATTATATATTATTTTTACATATTTCTTATAGATTATACATATACATCCAAAAATAAAGTTTCTAGATTAGTTCATCTATCCTTTAAAAGAAATACAAGTGTTTATATGGGTTTCTTCTCATTTCATCCCAATACGCAAGCTTGATTAAAGGGAACGTCTCAATTTATTATCCATTTTAAAGTACCATACATAATATGTTTTAAGAGAATATTATTTTTATAAAATAACTACTTATTTCTTGTAAATCTATATTCATTCATTACTACTTTTATAAAAAATTTATGATAAATAAAAAATATTTTTCCAAATGAACTCTTCTTTGCAAAGTAAAATAAATATTTATCTCAAGAATTCAATGAGGATTTTATTAAATTATATCCATCTATTCCAACACCATATATAATTTTATACATTATTGTGTTTTATATCTTATTATTATCATATAAAATATTTTATTAAATATTTTATGATCAGTTTGACTTTGGATGTGTTATCTTGAAACCATTCATCATATTACATTGAATGGTTAATGTTTATGTTTACAGATTAAAGATATTTTTTACATTTAATATGTTAGAATAAATATGAATGTATTTGTTGATTATGTTTCACCACTTTTATATTAGGATTAAATTTTACTTAGAAAGTGTCGGGTGGGTCCTTCTATATCCCCTTGGTTCATCGGTAGGTCTCATGAGATAAACTAGTTTTCGATTTGCCCATTTATTTTTTTAGTGAATGAGACCTTGGAAGCATCGTTATGACATCTTGTATTATGCATTACCTCATTATGAAACTAGTAACTGATAGTCCATATAGATATTTTACTTGTAAAATATCCATGTTAATTTTTTATAATTTCATTACTTATTAATATTTTATTCTTGTGATATTATGATCAAGATTATGTTGTAATGACATGATAACTTTTTTTTATTCACCATGAATTATTACATATGATTTTTGTTTTTTATTTACCCTTAATTAGAACCTAATATCACCCATTTTTTAAGTTCCATTTTCCACCATGATACAAAGATGGATATTATGAATGATATTTAGGGATAATCAATGAGTTTTAGATGTTTCCAACTGAGTTTTTATGTAGTATTTATTTTCCAATTGTAATGTAATGATTATATTTGTATCTCATTTTCCAAAACTACTAATTTTTTTAGACCTTTGGTATGTGATTACTTTTTAACATAACCATATATTAATATAAGGTAATATATTTGTGAAACTGTGGTCTAGGTCTTTACATTTGTGAATTATTTAATTTATGTTTATAACATGGAGTTGTTTAGTATAATTTATTTAATATCTTCATCATGTATATTTCCATTTTCATTAACATATTGAAGTTATTTTAATAAATTATTTTCTCTTGATGTATATTTTAATCTAATGTGTTCATGATCATCAAAAAAGTGTATATTGTTAGACCAATCACTCTATTATGGTTTTTTCATGATTATAAAAAAATTATTTTTTCTCTAATGGTATCAATTATAATATTTCAATTTTAGTTTAAATAAAACATGATCCCTATTTGATAAATCAATTTACTTCTATGATGAATCCTTGAAGTTCATTTTAATATCTTAATGGATGTAATAATTCTTTATAAAATGTTTCAATGATATAAATAAAGGCATAGTAGAAGGTGGTGTTGTTAATTTTTTATTAATGATGTAAGAAGAATCACTTTCTAGCTAGAGTTGTCCCACCAGGTAGGGTTAGTATGGAAATTATTTCCCTAATTATAAAGGGATCCATAAGCTAACCCATGAGGGTTCACCATATCGAATATTCACAACTCTATTTTTCCTATAAATATTGGAATATCGTGTCATTGATACATAAAATAAAATTATGAAAAAATCTCATACAAAATATATGAAGATTATATATCATTATTTACATTCCCTCTTTAAATACTACTTAAATTCTCATTATTGAAGGTTTGAAACCCTTTTTATCTAAAAATATGTTCCTTAATTCTATCAATTATATTTTAGAGGAAATTGATTTAAATTTTTAATTATTTATTCTTATAAAACATCTCATGACTCAAGGGTTATAACAACCACAATGGGAGGGAAGACATATCACAATTGTAAATGAAAGGTATCCTCAACCACAAGTTTATCTCTAAAAATATAAAAAATTAATCAATGGAATAGTTTTCTTCTACATTCATTAAAAATAAATGGAGGAAATTTGATTCTTAATCTCCATTAATATCATCATAATAAGGAAAACCTCTCAACATGATGGGATTATATAAAGGGGCTCAAACGGATATATTTCCAAACTCCCGCATCAATCTATTTATGTGTTCTATTTCCTTTTATTAACTGCATCATTCATTCATTAAAAAAATTATTAAATATGATTAATATATTTTTTTACATACTTGATTAATTAACATTGATAATAACTTTTTAATATGAATAAAAGTTTCCATTTTTTATGTATAAAACTCACTATTTTATTATTTCAATATAAATTTATGTTAAATAACCCCAATTAATAGGTTTTAATTTTAATATTTAAATTTAGTAACCCACATTCCATCTAATCCAATATAAAAGGTTATTTTTTGTGGTATTCACTACACAAATAAGTGGTGGGTCATGAAAAGTATAAATTGTTTGGGAAACAAATTTTGGGGGAGTTTTCATCTTGCCAAAAGTGTATAGGGATAGTGACCATTCTGAATAATCATAGCAGATGTCCATAGGGGTGTGGTGGTTAATATTGTAAATTCAACATATTTTCTTTAATGAACCCTAGTCGGTCTTGATGAGATTAACCCATGTGTCTTATTATACATTGATGTGTTCTTTCAGATATATAGATATTTCTGATTGAACAACCCCTAGTGATGAACTGGTGAGCTCATGGGGTTGGGTATGATGCCTTATTTAAATTATATATTATATATTATGTTATGGAGACTATTCACACAAACATGATATATTATGGAAATATGAGGTGCATGGTATTAACTTCGATGATATATGAGTTACTATAGTTCCATCTCTAAACCTATCAATATTAAAAATTATTCTCTTACTTGGTTTGTGATATTCCCCTTGGTGAAATATGAGGTATTTTACGGCATCCATTTTTCCCTCAGATAAGAAATTTCTGGGTGTTATATTGTTGGTGTTATTCCTATCTAAAAGAGATATGGTAATATATGTGGAAAATAATTATCCATCCTAAAATTTATTTACAAATCTATGTAAGGGGAGACATTACCTTTAACTATATATTGTTTCTTAGAGACATCTAACATTGTCTGAAGAATGTTTGGTCAAACATGAGTGTTACCTTAGAATATAAGGGTTTATTAGGGTTATTTTATTAGTATATTACATTATATTTATTATTTTGATCATATCTTTGTTTAAATTTTATTTACTCATTATTTTATGGTAACAATTGGCGGTGTCATTGTTAATATTTTTCACACACTTATTGAGAATACAAGGTACTTTAGTAACAAGGAAGACCTATTGATTTCATTTTTAATAAGGGAATATGCCTATTATTTAATGATTAATCGTAAAAACTATTATAGAGTTAGAAGATGTGTCTCTGGGATGGTATTTTAGGATTAAATTATTTTAATATTTAAATATTTTGTATATTTGATCAACCTGTTGACTGATTTGTGAAATTAATGACTATAATATTATATGTTCATTACATATAGAATGGTTATGTTTAGTGATTCTATATAGTAAAATTGTTGTTATTAATTTTTTTAGATATTTAAAATATTTTCTTAAATTTACATATGGTTATAGTTTATCTATGGTAGAATATTAGACACCCATTTATAATTAGAGACATCTGAAAAATGAGGAGGCACACCGAATGATATGTGGAACTATGATCGGGATATTTAGGAGTCTCCTCTATCTAGGGTTTTCAAATAATTTTAAATTTTTTTATAATATTTTTTTCATCAATAATCCGAGGAATACTATATGTGGGATTCTAGAAAACTTTTGTATATGGTTGGATGGTATGAGGCTATCTGGGATCTAATTTTTAGTATGATTGGATAGAAGTTGTCCAGCCAATCTATTAGTGAGTTAGACGAGCCAGATACTAGTAAAAAGTTAGTGAGTAGTTATTAGAATATGATGAAGAATATTAGAGAGTTATACCATATTAAATATAGTCCCATGTCCTCTATATAGATTGAAAATATTGATACAAGATATCTACTCTATTCTAACAATGGGAATTGATTAGGAGTCCATCATTCCCATAATATTTATATGATCCACTTAATGCATATTAGACCAAGAGAGATATATATTAGTAACAATATCATAGAGATATTTCAAGGAAGATATTAAAGATACTAGATTCTAATATAACCAATTATAATGGATATGGGTTACTCAATGCATATAATTCTATAAAATAAATTTTATTCAAAACCATTATAAACAAGACTACATGGGATTAACTTGGGATAACCATTCATAGAGAGGTATTATGGGAATGATATACGAAACTATACTATTACCAGTATGTTTATTGAATGTAAATCTAAATACAAGTAATTTAAAATTTTATAGCAATGGAAACACTATATAACATTTTAGGACTATACAAGGATGTTACAAGTCAACAGTTAGGATGAATTCTTTGGAAACCGATGTTATGAAAAATTTTATACCTATTTGTATAGAATATATATTTTCATGGTGGATTCTTACACATATATATGTTATTATTATTCAAAGAAATTGGTGGTGGAAAAAATTATTTTATTCTCACAACAAGAACATTCACCCTGGGGGACATACATACCTTGAGAATGTGGAACAGTCTTTTGATGATGCCTTGTAACATGAAAGATGGCTATATTACCCCATAAGGAATTTAGAGGTAGTTTTTAGGTGAATCTATTGAATATAAATATATGTAAATTTTATTATTTATTATTTTAAATTATATTTCAGATATGCATAGCCTATAAAGTTATTCATATGATGCATGATTATATCCTATTATGGGGTTCATTTTGTAATCACACTGTGTTTAATATTATTTGTAACATGCCTTTCATTTTAGTTTTATATTATATTGATATCGATATTTTTAAATAATTTTATTACATTTCTTATTGTTTTCGACGTTACACAGGAAATAGTATCCCATTGTTGTATAACCAAAAACATTCATCTAAATTATACCTTATGGTATGTGAGGAGGAGCACCTGGAGTTATGTGGAATTATAGTTTATGAAGCTGAAGGATTACTGAATTTATAACACCCCTAATGGGTATTAATTAATTTTAATTTATTTACATTACTATTTGTTTTATGAAAAATAGATATATTATTGGTAATAGCATGTGATATAATCCATATTTTGATCAAGTTACGAGATCATTATGTTCATTAGTAATCCTTTTTTTGTTATGTTTGAGTTTGTTTTTATCATTTATAATGGAAATTGTTTATTATTTATAATTTTATTAAATTAATGGGGTGTAAAGTGTTTTGTATTAATGAATCATACTTCAAACATATGATACTATTATATGTACATGATAATATATTACTGAAAATATGGATCTCCCAAATATTTGGCATTGTTTATTTAAAACATTTACAATATAATTTTTTCTAGTTTCCCTGATTACATATTATTGTCATATTACAGAACTAAAATTATCATGTTGAATTATTAATATGAATATATTAATTTTAATGATCTTTATATATTTATGGATGCAGCAATAGTGGACCTAAATGAGGTATTTAGGTATCTAGATACCCTAATATAGATGAAATTCCATAAAGAAGGTGTGAGAGAATATAATTTTTCTACCATTTTATGTGATCATTGAATGGTGGAAATATTAATGATATATGAACATAGTGGTATATAATAAATACTATAATATTTAAATCTTTAAGAAATAAAAATATGATTTATGTTGGCATGATTACAATGAGTTAGAAAATTAATATGGAATTTTTTTCTTCTCATTATGGATTTTTTTAAGTGTAGACAACCATGAAATGGGATAAACATGGAACATTGACATATTTAGATATGGGAATTGTGAATAAATACATATTTCATTGAGTATGACTCATATTGTACTTGTGATCTATTTTATGGTATAATGTATGTGCATTGAAGTATCTTCACACCACCAATATGGATTTCGTAAGTCTATACTATAATTGAAATAATAAGTTGTTCTTCTTGTTTTAATATTGGTTGACACACAAGGGATGCATGTTTAACTAATTTATTTGGACCATGAGCCTATAACTGATGTTATTTGACCCAAGGAAACATGAATAGATACAGGTAGTGTGGTAACATGTGAGAATAGTAATATATGTGAATGGGTTTTAATAGATATTTTTTGTTGTTATTAACTATTGTGAGAGTGTGTTCTTATCATACAGTTCCAATAGTAATGTGGTAGTGAGTTTAACACCATATTGATGATATATTATAATGTACATCATAATATTAACTCAGATATGAAAAAATAGTTATTTTAGAAATGATTATCATTAGATAGAATTTGAGACAATATATTTGATAGAAGATAATACATTTCATGGAAATAGAGATATTTATATTGTTCTTGAATTATATATTCTTCAAATTCATAGAGTCATTTAGTTGGATTCTATTGATTTTATATGGGTGATCCTTCTGTTTGGTGATAAAGGTATAAAATTTTTATCAATAGCTCTAATACTCCTTGTTTGAGATATCTAAATTATAAATAGTTTGTACTTAAATTCTATATCATTCATAGTATAAAAATTATTTATGGATTAGGGAGAGATATGGTAAACAATGATTATTAAATGATTATAATATAAAAATACTTATATAAAATATATATTTATGAATGTAATATTGTATGTAATTACATATTAATTAAATATAATATCATGGTGGTAAGTGGATATATATGATTATTAAAGAATAAAAATAGTTCTTCAATAATAATGAATTAGAAATTGGTGACATCATGGATCTTTTTATAGGATTATGTGGAATTCAATGTTCGATTGAATAGAAGAGTGTATGGAATCCCATAAAGTTATTGATCTTAAGATATATTAATTATAATTTTTGTTTTTGTAGTAATGAATCATTATTGAATTTTGATTACAATAGTATAGAGTATGATATTACTCAAGGATCATAGAGTAAGACTCCAGTGATGAGTATAGTGGAATAAAACATACATGTATCATGATGTATGGTGCATATAAGAACATATAATTTAAAATAAATGATCAAAATTCTCAAAAATAATAGAAATAATGTTCTTGGGATGATATATTTGACATTTTATTGCAGAAACCCTTATTTTAATATAATTTTATTGAACCTTAGCATTAGTTTTCATGTAGTGCTCAAACTGCTAGTTTTTTTTCAAGTTAATTATTAGAAGAAAGAGCCTAAGAAAGGTTAGGATGGAACATAATCCCATGATTTGAGTATCATTACATTACTAATATTGGAGTTTATTTATTTTTATACTTTGTGGTTTTTAAATTTAGATAATATTCTCACACTTTAATCAATTTCTTGGGATATATGTACTCAAGTAAAAATGAGCAATTTCATTTCATGAGGTGGTTGTTAACCAAACACATAAAAAGTATATTCAATACCAATTAGACGGAAGTGTGTGGAAGTGTAGGTAGAATAAATTTCTTAAAAACATATCATTATATTAGGGATTATGATGTTTTTATATAATCATGGAATAATAATAATTTAAATAGAAGATAAATAAATAAAACTAAAGAGCTTGATGAATCATGTTACCTCTTAAATGTGTAACTCATTTCAGTTTGAACTAACAGGATTCCTTGGATGGATTTATGAACAAGGTGAGGCTTTTATTTATATGGTAGGGATGTTTTGAATCTATTTTGGTAGTTATTATTTGACCCAATTTTCCATTAGATGTGTGAGGATGCTGGAGGGCAAAGTGCCTTTTATAGTGGAGGAGGAGTGGAACCCTTGTAAATTTTTGGAAATGGAACCCCACCCATGATTTTCCCACTGACAATAGCTAAAATAATAATAACAATTAGATACAATGTAGTATAGATTATATATATTTCCATGAAATGGTTTTTTTATAAGTTTATTGGAGATTTTGGCCCTTATGTTTATTGTTTAGTCCCTTGTAAATATTAATTTCACCTTGATCCTTGAAATTAATTGTAATTATTTTTAATTATCTTTTTGGAAAAAACAAAGGTAAATTAATTATAAATTATAAATTATTATGAACTGGAATGGTGTCGAGGTGACTTATGTTTTCCCTTCTGAAGAAATGTTGGGCATCCAGGAGGGAGAACATGCTACTGATGCGGTTGGGGTTGCCAAGTCGGGTATTGAGAATACAGTGAAGGGTTATCTAATGAAGATGGTGGAGCATAGGCCCTAGGACCCGATGGTTAAGTAGGTCTTTGATCACTTGAGGCGTGATCTTAGCCTTGAAAATGCAGACACTATGGATGGGTAGGAAGTGGATGCTGGAGGAAGGAGACTCATGGTCTCTACTGGAAATAGATTTCTGGAACTAGAAAATGAGGAAGAACTGCATGACAACGAGGATGATGCAAGGGAGGAAGGTAGCCTCATACAGCTTGTGGCAGCTGAGGAAGAGGTGCAGGACCTTGTGGATTAGCGACAATTCCTTGCCTTAGTGGATGATAACAGTCATGTCCAGCAGCAGGCTGGTAATGGCATTGAAGTAGTGGGGGAGCAGCAAGATCCAGCTTCTTTTCAGGGGGTGAGGCATGTTGCTACTGCTATGGTGAGTTCTGGGCAGTCTATGATGGAGGATGTGGGGCATACTGGCCATGAGACCAAATTACAGGAGCTGGACTGCAATTCCTTGCAATCATAGTTGGTGACTAAATCTCTGGCGGAGGATGGTTATCACGATCTAAAATTATTAGGAAAGAGGGGTGATATCTCGGATAGTGACAAGGAAACACATAGTGGTGTGGTACGGCATTCTTACAATGACTTTGCTCAAGGTGCACGGCTGATGCAGCAAGGGGAGGAAAGTGCTCAAATTACCCCACCACGGCGTAGAGCAAAGAAAGATTATTCTTATCTTCCAAAGCAAATTTCAACTAGATCTTATGTGGGGAGGGAAAGATGGGTGATGCAATCCTCAGGGGAATTTCTGGCCTTGGAGAAGATAAATCTCAGAAGGAAATATGCCAATTTTCTTAAACAATATGAATGTTCGGAGTGGGAAACAGATAACGCGGAGGATATAGTTTCAAAAGGGGGTGATGATGATTATGATCTCTATGGTATGTAGTTGTTCTGAACTTTCTATACCCTCTATGCTTTTCTTTTTCATTTATTAATAAATGGTCGGAGGCTTGCCTCTAGCTGAGCGTTTCTGGACCTCTTGATAGGAGTGAACGAGAAGTATAAATTTCACATGGAATAAAATATTATTAAGTATCTTTATAAAAAAATAGTGGAATTTATATGTACATACTTGGAAGAAAATCTTAAATATTTATATAGAGTGTTTGAGGTCATTAATTAAAAATATGTGAATGATCATTGGAAATTTGAGGGACCAAAATCCATATATCGTTGACAATTTAAAAGACCATCTTATCAAGAAAATTCAAGGTATTAGGACAACATTTTTAATATATCCTTCTCCTAATGTTGAGAAATTTATTTACTAACCAAGAGTATAAGGAAATTTACTAACATGATATGTTTTAATTACATAATAATAATTCCATCTTTTTCATGTGCTTCAATAAATTTTTTATTCATCCCATAAATCAATAAATGGGTATCAAAAAACAAACTATGAGCCCAAGAACCCTATAATAAACATTTAACATGTCGTAAGGCCCATAAAAGAGTGAAAATTCATAACATTTGTCTCCATGTATTCTCCAATGATAATGTGGTTAAAAAATTAATCTCTAAACCTAAAATGATACATTACTAGTTCATCATTAAAATTTATTCTTTAAATCATTCAAATTGAAGCAATGACAAATTATCAAGAACTTTGCGTAGGTTTGTGGTTGGGGTTAAAACCTTATCATCTTTTGATCATGGGTCCAAGGCCTCCATATTTTCTAAACATGATTGGTTGTAACCTGAAATACATGGTTTCATTTCATAAAACCAAATTAATATAATTTCGAAGAAAATATGGTGGGCCTCCTTAAAATAAGGTTAATCTCTAAATATAATTTTTATAATGGGTTTCAATGAAACCCCATTACATAAATACTTCATCCATATATTTCCACATAGAACATTACATGGTTTAAATTTTATACAATAGAAGATAGAATTGGATCGAGTAATTTCCTACATTTCCACATTCATAAAAATGAAATATTAAGGATCCATTGGGCTTAGTTTAATTTCCTTCCATCACACTATTTATTTTTTCAATGGATGTTCTTTTCATTATGTCCTTCTTTCCCAAACATAAATAATTTCTACATTTCATTAACACACTATCTTAGGTGTACCATTCACATTTCTTATAGGATGGAAATAAAGCCTCCTTCTCTTCACAGTATCCATCACATAAACAATTAGAAAAATCAATTATACTATTCTCTAGTGAGTACTGGAGTTGGTTATGAGATATATTAATATTCTTATTTCATGAATACGAATTGGGAATAACATAGTATCATTCGATCTTATCATAACGTCATTCTGTTTCTTAGTGTTACCAAATATTCCTTATTGTTCAATATTAACATTACTCCTTTGAGTACCATCCATTAGAAAAAACCAAAAATCATAGTGTGAGTTTTAATTATCATTGAAAATGTATAATTATTTATAGTATATCTAAATAACAACTCATTATAATCAAACTAAAACCCCCCAAGTTTCACCAAGGATCTTCATTTTCAAAATCCTTTATAGTGGTTTTTTAATAAACTGTTAATTATCATAAGAATATCTTGTGGGGAGTTTAAAACGAGGTTCATGGTAATTCCAATTGTTATGTACCGGGTTATGCCCAGTCATTCCCAACACACTTTGTGGGATTTGTTACTCTTAGGTATATCTGTAGCCATAACCATTCCCACATGTAGTATCATGAAAAGGATGTATATCTATGAATACCAATATAATATCTACTTTAAAAATTTTCTAGGGTTTTCTTATATACTAATCCTAAAATTATACATTAGGTTTATTTTGTCTAATCTATGTTTTCCTAAATCTATCCACCAAGGCTTATACTAAACATCTTATGATATCAAATTTAGAGACCAGGCTCGAGAGATCTTAGAGCTAGTTCCATGCTACCATTATTTTATCATGATTACATGGAATCAAATCCAGAATAACAGTTTGGTTTAGTAGTTTTGGTAAACTAGATAAAAAATGATTCTTTTATTAAAAATGAATACTATAATTAATGTATGTATATTTAGATAACATCTTTATTCTATCTAAGATATCCTAGGATATAATTATTTTTGCACTTTATGGAATCCTAGGGAAAAGAAACATAATAGGGGTGAGCTCAGATCCTCATTATGTGTGACACCCCAAGGTTTTGAAAGTAAATTGAAGGTCATGAAACATTGTTTTAATTAGATATTTATAACTTTCTTGAAACATAAATTTTTCACTAGTATGTTATTAATTTCGAAAAACGGTCATCTACAATTGTGATCAGTATTTTATTTGTAATATAATAGATCCAACTGGATTTTTGGGGAATAGTAACATACCTTAATGAATTGTAATATGACCCTAATGAATAGTAAATTTTGTTATTATTTTATCTTCTTAATGATTTAAGATAATTGAAACTTTATTAATTTTTCAAGGTGTAAAAAATGAGTTATTGATTTAAAATTGTTATTTTTGTATACAATAGTATTTTGTATAAATAGTATTTTGTATAAAAACTAAATTAATAAAATTAATAAAATTATTTTAAAAAAATAGAGTTCATTTTTGAATTCTACATGTCGAAAAAAGGTCAGGGTGATTTTTCGGGATGTTTTTGAAAAGTTTGAATTTTTTGATGAATAGTTAAATTTGATAAATGGTGATAACTGCTAAATACTTGTATTACTGCACCATAGGTGATGAAAGGATAATGTAAGAACACTTTTTTCTAACTAAAATGAAATGTTTACTATTTTGGGTCACGTGAGTTAAGATTATTCATAGTCTTGAGAAAAAATATTAAAATAATGATTAAAATAATGTAAAATCCCTCCACTCCTCTACTACAAACACCACCCTCATTCCCCTCTTCCTATCACACCCATTAATCCTTTTCCATTTAATATTATCTTTAAAAAACCCTTCCCAAATATTTTCACCATGTCCTAGAGTTTCTAGTCCCACCAGAAGGCCAAAAACAAAGGCTTTAAGGTGGATTTCAAGGAGAAGTGATCATGAGGTAAGAATCCTCTTCCTTTTTCATGTGTTTTCTTTCCAATTACTTTATTTTCTTATACTCCTTTTCCTTAAACATATCCATGAGGTTTTAAATATCTATAATATTATATATTCTTTATGTTATCATGTTCATATAAAATATTCATCACCTTCCTTCCTCTCCTCTCTCTCTTGTTCTAAAAATTATAACACCATCCACGATGTGCTGATTTACCAAAAGCATGGATGATGTGCTTTCAATATACATTACATTCATCAAAGATGATCATAAAACCCTTTTAATGGTTCAATTGGAATGAAAATTTTATTATTTAACCTATTTTATGATCTATAGTGAACTTCCATGCATGAAATTAAATTATATAATGAAACAAGTTCATGACTAACGAGGAACTTCCAAAAATGATCTAAATAAACATCATTAATGTTTTATCTAATGATCCATCATCATATATGATAACAACTAATTTATGTTATAATTAAAAAATGTGGAAACAAATGAATACCATTTCATTCCACTTCTGGAATTTTATTTCCATTAGACAAGAAAATCAAATACAAACAGACCATGGAAATCATGTAAAGAATGCACCCGAAACAATGGAAGGAACAAAATACTAATAATTAAAGGGTGAAATGATGTTATGAAGTGATGATATAACGTATTATAAACATTAATATGTTTCTTTATGATATTAATAACAATATTGTAACCATTATATATGAGTTTTAAATTAGTTTTATGTAATACAAACCTGAGGTAAGGGAAATCATAACCCGATATTCATTATTTCGGTTAACATTATACTTCATTATTTATGTGTTATTAAAATTGTTTGTGAGATGAATTTTGTTTATATGATTTTTAATTATGTTTATTTAATGTGTGTATACATATTACATCCACTCTATTAATGTTTACTTCAATTATATGATATTTATAATGTACATTTAAAAAATCTTTTAAAATTCTGTTTTATGAAATTCAAAAGCAATGTTTATATGAAATTATAAATATTGTATGATTTTTTTCTAGTTATTGGGAATTTTTTATAATAAATGGTGGGACCTATATTTCCCTCCAATGCATTGGTTATGTTTATGTTGAAGATCGACTATATGCTTACTCCAAGTGAAACAGTGATGGTCACACAAATTGTAAGGTATCAGTGAGAGTTTCAACTTATAAGTTAGTAGAGAGGGTTATAAGATTATGAAAGTAATGAACAGAGATACCTTTATGGTTTTATTTATGTTCATTATGTTTTGTTTAAATCTCATGTTTCCCAAATTAAGTATATATGAGTTAAAAGAATGTATTTTTTTAAAATGATTTCATGTGTTTACAAGTATTCATGGACTAATGTCTTTATTTCTTCTTTATATATCCCTTAGTATGATTTTTGTACTCATTCCATGTTTTTATATTATTTTCCCAGGTTAGAAATATGTTTAAGAAAAATGATAAATTTATGTTAAATGATAAGAAGATTTTTCAAAGAAACAAATGTTTTATTAAAAATGTCTTATATTTTTAAAAAAATTGATTTTGTTTTTGTGTTATCTAATCTATATAAATGTGGAATGTTATGTATGTATTATCTCCCAATTATCTAATTATATAAACCGTATAATATCCCAAATGTGAATTTTAGTGAGTTATGGACTAAATTTAAGATTATGTAATGTAATAAGTCTGGGTCCTTATAGTTGGTATTAGAAGATAATTTAGATAACATTAGGGGTTAAGATGATGTTAATATAATTACATAAATGGTTTTTACTTAATGGTTAATTTGAAATGATAAAGAATTTAAATATTACCATGTTAATTCAACAATGATATGTTGGTTCAGGATGGTCTTCCACAAAAAAATAGAAAAGCTAAAGAAGAGATGCGCTGACAAAATGAAATCTGATTGAATTTGCAGTCTGGAATGGTAGAGATTGGAACCAAGTAGTTTTTGACAGTAATGGATCTGCTGACCCAGATAAAAAATAGTGGTGACATCAATACTAGATAATAACTAGAGGTACCAGAATGGAACATGATGATAGTGGAACATTTTATGAGACATCACACTCTTTATTTCAATAGATCTTCTTATATAGTAGTGGTTGAGGGATGGATTAAGACCCATGAAAATATATTTTATGTTATGGGATATTTAGATTATCAAAAGTTAAGTCTTTCCATTTATCATTTTGAAGGTGAAGTTGATCAGTGGTGGTCAATAGTCAAAAATGTCAGGGATAGAAATGAGATTGATGCCTTAAAGTGGGATGAATTTAAATATCATTTCGTTGAAAAATATTTTCTTAAGGTGGTTCAATATAATATGTAGAAGAAATTCCATGAATTGAAGCAAAAGGTGGAATATTCAGTGGATGTGTATGAAGGAAACTTCACCCGACTAGTGAGGTATTCTCTAAATCTTATTCTGAATCTTGATAGCAAAATCAACTGATTTTACTCAACATTAAAGCCAAGTTATCAAAGGGAATTGGCCACTGATTAATTCCAAAGGTATGAGAAACATGTAAGATGTGTTCATATGGTAGAGATATAGTTTACTGATGATCATGTGCACTTTAATTTCAAGGAGAAGAAGCGGTATAAATGGAAACTGATGGGTAAGAATCAACAAAATAAATATGATGGTAAGAAATTATAGTTTATAGTTTGTTAAAAGTGTGGGAAAAAGTACCATGGGGAATGAAATACAAAAATTGGGATGTGTTTTTTATGTGCTAAGTTTGGACATATGGCTCGAGATTTTAATGAAATTGATCCTAAGACTAATACTGATAAGAAAACTGTAAATTGTGTTAAATGTGGAGAGATGAAAAATAATGAAAACGCTTTCCCAAAGAGAGATATCAATGATGAAAATAATCTAGAATATAAGAATAAATTTATAGTGAGATCCTTTTCAACTACATCAGTAGATGGCGTTCCACCCAATATAGTTGTATCAGGTAACTTTTTTTAACTCAAATTTTTATCATGTTTTTTGCGGTACAGGGTCTACACATTATTTTAATTGTATGAAATTTTATGGTAAATTAGAAATATCACCTCATAATATGAGACTAGAACATAATTTCAAAACACCAAGGGAAAATATTATAAAAAATGGAATTATAAGAATCTTTCTATTATGGTATGTGGAAATACATTACCTTCCAACTTTGTTGTTTTCCCCTTTGTAGAGTTTGTTGTCATTATAGGAATGGATTGGATTTATATTTATCACACTCTGATTTTTTGTAGATCTAAAGATATTGTTTTTCAGGAAGAGTTTCAGTTTTTATACAAGAATGAACCCATATAATTGATATTAGTATGTTGGGAAACTGTTGAAAGATGGAAATGAATGTTATCATGCTCATATTGTTGAAGAAAAGATAACTGTTTAGAATAATGATGTGTCAGTTGTAAAAGAATACATTGATGTTTATTCAAATGAGTTACCCAGTGTCATACCTGATCGGGGTGTTGAATTCACAATTTTCGTTTCTTGGGAACATTGTAGATAAGGATAGAATAACAGTTTATATTCCCAATAAAAGTGGTTGACTAATGTCCAAGACCTACAATTGTTATAGAGATTCACAGTTTTATTGGATTAACATGTTATTACCAATGGTTTATTAAAAACATCTCACGGTTATCTAGCCTGCTAACTATGTTAATGATTAAAGGGTTTAAATTTATTTGGATAGAAGAATGTGATGTTTGTTTTCAAGAACAGAAGAATATATTTGTGAATGCTCTAGTTTTGGCCTTGCCTTTCTGAAATGGTGAGTTTGTCATCTACAGTGATGCTCCATTCAAGAGACTTGGTTGTGTTTTGATGTAGAATTATCAGGTAATTGCTTATGCCTCAAGACAACTAAAACCTCATGATTTAAATTAGCGTACACATGATTTTTAATTTGATGTTTTGGTTTTTTTCTTTGAATATTTGGAGGAAACATCTATACATTGCGAAATTTCAAATATATACTGACCATAAAAATCTAAAGTATATATTCACTCAAAAGGAATTAATCATTAGGTAGAGAATATTTCATGAATTGATAATGTATTATGATATCATGATCAATTACCATATGGGAAAAAACAATGTGGTAGATTCCTTGATTTGAAACCATCATGCATCATTAACCATCTTACGTATGGAACATGATACCATGATTAATGATTTGGTGAATTTTGGTATAGATGTTTTTGGTGGAGGAAATACCTTTGTTTTGTTTCAATATTCAATGCATTCATCATTATCAGATAAACTAAGAAAGCACAGAAGGAATACCTTGAGCTACAGAAAAAGGTAGAATTGGTTAAAATGGGTTTGTTTTCAGATTTTGACCTTGATAAAGATTGTGTTTTAATATTTGGTAATAGGTTTTCTATGCCTTGTGATTCCCAGTTGAAGAAATATTTATTGTGTGAAGCTCATAGCTCTCCATTTTTAGTTAATCATAGAATTACCAAGATGGAAATTGTCCTTCAAGAGTATTATTTGTGGGAACTAATGAAAATAGATAATGTACATTTTTCTGTTAAATGATTGACATGTCAAAAGGTTATAGAAGAGTGGAAGTTACCAAAGTGGATACTTCAGCCACTTCTAGATCCAGAGTGGAAATGGGAAAATATATTCATGGACATTGTGGTGGTACTACCTAAGACATCTCAAGGTGATAATGTGATTTGGGTTGTTATTAATCGACTAAAAAATCAGCATGTTTTCATTCTATTCGAGATACAATGTTTTTGTATCAGCTTTCTCAACATTACTTCAAAAATATTTTCTGTTTATATGGAGTTCCTCTATCCATTATATCATACTAGGATCCCAAGTTCACTTATAACTTTTAGAAGGGCCTTTAGAAGTCATTGGGCATAGAATTAAATTTTAGTACAACTTTTCATCCTCAATTAGAGGGGAAGTTGGAACGAATGATTCAGACATTGGAATAAATTATTCAAGCATGTCTAATGGACTACCATAAAAATTGGGATAAACATATTTCTTTAGTTTAGTTCACTAGTAATAATATTTTTCATTCCAGTATGCATATGGAACCATTCTAGGCATTGTATCGGAAGTGGTGTAGAATTCCAACTTTTTGAGATGAACTCAGGTAAAAGAAGTTGACAGGACCCGAATTAGTAAAGGAAGTGAATGAGAAAGTGAAGCGGATCTAGAAATACATGAGGATAGCTCAGAGTAGTTAGAAACGTTATGTAGCCAACAAGAGTAAAGACTTTTTGTGTGGTAGATGATCATGTTTTTCTTAGAATCTTACCATGGAAAAGTGTTATATGATTTGGTAAGAAAAGAATGCAAAGTCCACAGTTCATTTGAACTTATGAAATCTTAAAGAAACATGGACTAATCGCCAACCAAAAATCTTTACCTAGGATATTAAATTAGGTATAAAATGGTATTAATGTTTTTATTTAGAGAAATTATGTGCTAGATTCAACTAATATTTTGATCCCATAAGTAGTTCAGATGGAAGAGAACCTTTTATGTGAAGAGAAACTAGTTCAGATTATTGATTGAAGGGAACGGGTTTTGAAGAATAAGGTAATCCACCAGGTAATGGTTTTTTGGAGAAACCACATGGTTGAAGAAGCAACATCAGAATCTGAAAATGTTATGAGAGAATGGAACCCTCACTTGATCAACAAGTAAATAAAATTACGAGGGTGCAATTTCAAAAAGGTGGGAATAATGTAACACATCATTGTTTTAAAAATAAATTAAAATTATTGGAACTTTTTTTTAACTAGATATATATAATTATCCATTAATCATAATTTTTCTTCTTCTATTTTTTGAAGTTTGAAAAACAGTCATCTACAATTATGATAAATAAGTTTTTTTGAATCTAATGAAACCAAGTTGATTTTTTGCAAATAGTAATATAACCTTATGAATAGTAATATGAATAGTTATAGAACCCTAATTAAAAGTGAATTTTATAATTATTTTATTTTATAAAGCATTAATATAATGGAAACATGTATAATTTTTCATGGTGTTAAAAATTACTTATACATTTTAAATTGTTAGTTTTTAATAAATTATGGTTTTATTTAAAAATAATATTAATAGTATTTAGAAAAATATTGTGGAAAATTTTAGTTAATTTTTTGTTTATACATGTCATTAAATTTTTAGGGTGATTTTTTTCCAGATCTTTTTGAAATTCATGAATTTTTTATGAATATTAAAATATGATAAATGATGATAAATGTTAAATACTTGTTTTACTGCATCATAGTTTATGAAAAGCTAATTTAACCCCACTTGTTCCAAACTCACATGAAATTATTACTATTTTGGATTACATGAATCAAGACAATTCACAATCTTGAGAAAAAATATTAAAATAATGATTAAAATAAGGTAAAATACATCCTCTCCTCTACTATAAATACTACCCTCATTCACCTCTTCCTCTCACTTCTCTCAAGACATGGGAATCTTATATGATATTTTAAATCCCCCCCCCCCCCTAAATGCTCTTACCCATGTTCTAGATCTTATTGTATCACCAAAAAGGCCAAAACCAAAGGCTTTAAAGAGGATCTCAAAGAAAAGACATCAAGAGGTAAAAATCCTCTTTCCTTTTCATGTGTTTTCATTCCAATTCCTTTTTTTATTATACTGTCATTCCTTACACTTATCTAGGAGGTATGAAATATCTATAATCCTATATATTATACTTTTTACCATTTCCATATAAAATATTCATCATCTTCATTCCTCTCTTCTCTCTATTATTCTAAAAATAAAAACACCGTCCACAATGTGCCAATTTTCCAAAACCATAGACGATGTGTTTGAAATATCCATTACATCCATTAATGATGATGATAAAACCATTTTAATGGTTGATAGAAATTTAAATTTTCTTTTTAAACCTGTTTTATGTTCTGGAAGGAACATATGTACATGAAATTAAATTATATAATAAAACAAGGTTTGAATTATTGAGGAACTGCCAAAAATGATCTAAAAAACATCAATAATGTTTTATCTTGTGATCCATTATAGAATATTATAAAAAATGATTTATGGTGTCATTAAATATTATTGAAGAATATGAATAAAATTTCATTCCACTTTTGTAATTTCATTTCTATGTGAAAATAAAATAAAATACAAATAGCCCATTGAAATCATGTAAAGAACGCACCCAAAATAATGTGAGGAACTATATACTAATAATTAAAGGGTGAAATGATGTTATAAACATGAATATATTTATTCAATATATTAATAACACTATTTTAACTATTATATAGTAGTTTTAAAAGAGTTTTATATAAGACAAACCAGAGGTAAGGGAATGGATAATCTGATTTCTATTCTTTGGGTTCACATTCTACTTCATTATTTATGTGGTATTAAAATTGATTGTGGGATTGATTTTTTTATATTATGTTTAATTATGTTTATTTACAGTTTCTATAAATATTCCATCCACTCTAAAAATTCTCATGTCAATTTTATGATATTTATAAGGACATTTATTTTAAAAACCTATTTTAAAATATTATTTCATGAAATTCAAAAGAAATACTTTCATGAAATTATTCATTTTTCATGATTGGGTTCTGTTTCTTGTACATTGTTTAATATAATTTTTTGGACCTATATTTACCTCTAATGCATTGTGTAAGTGTATATTGGAGGTCGGCTGTATGGTTACCCCTACTGTAACTGTGATGGTTATACAAATTGTAAGGTAGCCGTAAGGGTTACATATTATAAAATAGCCAAGAGGGTTACAAGATTGTGTACATAATAACCAAAGTTACCATTATGGTTTTATTGATGTTAATTATGTTTTTTTGGAATCTAATGTTTCACAATGTATATATATATGGGTGACATGTTTTTTATTGAAAATGATTTCATGGGTTTATAGGTATTCATGGACTAATGTTTTCTTTTATTATTTATATATACCTTAATGAAATTTTTTGCTCATCCCATGTTTTTAAATTGTGTTCATAATTTATAATGATGTGTAACACAATGAAGTAATCCAAGTTAAATTTTATGAATAATTTTCAAAGAAAACATCTTTTATTTGGACATTATTATATTTTGGATGAAATTTATACTTTTTTGTGGTATATTATCGATAATAATATGAAATGTTATATATGTATTATGTCCCAATTCTCTAATTCTATAAAATTTAAAAGATCCTAAATGTGAAAGGATGTTATTTATCAACTAAATTCACAACTTTGTAATTTAATTAGGCCAAGTCTTTATATTATGGGTAAAGTGCAGCAGAAGGAATAATTAATCAATGAAAATATTATGAATTTCATGGTAAATAACTTAATAGACATACCATATAATCAAAATACTAATAAGTATTCTCAGAAACAATATATCAATTTAATGAACTGAAACAATATACCTTTTAATTAATAAATGGAGAATGAAATGTGCCCATATAATTTGTTATAGTCAAAATATCATGGATTATATATACTAAGTCAAAATTAGGAAAATGATTAATTATTGGACATCATATCATAGGAATATGAAAATATTTACTATCAAGATCCGTACTATAGAAAGATTAAAATTATAGGTAGAAACTTATTTAATTGGTAAAACTTATTTTTATTCATAGAACATTTTGATGCATCATGGTGCTCTATAATGTCTGATCCCCACCCTTCATTGTATTTCCAAATAATTCCTTATATATAATAATCTATTTAGTAAATAAAAAATATGCCTTATCAAATATCTATTTGTAATAAATAATAAAAAATTTCAAAAAATTTCCAGATAATAAAATAAATGTCAAAGTAAACACCTTATATAAAATGATATACAGTTAATGAAATAAAAATATCCATCATATATGATATGGATAATTATGGTAAATTCAATGCTTAATGATCATAAAAAATTGAATATTTTATGGGGACTAACAATCCAATGAAGTATGTGAGTGTAAATATTATCCTTGGAAAAATAAATCATAAACCATCTAGGGGAAGCATAAGGATGGTATTAATATTATATATACAAAGTGGAGTTTAAATAAATGGTTTTTGTCATTGATGAATAGAATTACAATAATAAATTTTTACAAAACATTCTTGAGGAAAAGAGCCATTTTATTTTTATTTTTCTAAAACAAAATTTGAAAACAGCATTAAAAAAATTATTTAAAAATTACTATTTTAAAATTTATGTGGATGCTATGAAGAAATCCCAATGGGTAAATTCTTACATACTATACATAGAAAAATAAAATTCTTTTGGATTCGTAAAAGGTCAAATAAATTATATATTTCTAAAACAATATGAAGATCCTTTAAAAACCTTTGTAAAAGAAAAGAAGTGAGAAAATTTATTTAATAAATAATTATTCAATGGTTAAAAAAGTTTTTATAAATCATTGGTTTTAGAATAAAATATGTTCTAAGACTAAAGAGATAAATGAATTGAGGTTTTTGTAAAAATATTTTCTAAATCATTTAATGCCCCAAAGAGTTGAAAATTGGTACTATTATTTGATAAATGTCATGAATTACCAAAGGAGAAAAATATAAAATGGTTTACTAGAAAATGATTAAATACATTCCTAATATGTAAATTTATGTGTAAACAATGCCATACAAAATGAGATTGTAATGTAAACCCTTGAAAAGATTATAACACTGTAGTGGGAATCAATCAATGGGTGGATTATGTGTATCAACTATAAATAAATATAATTAAGTATAAATACATTAATATATAGTAAATGTCATTATACACATAGTCATTCAATATTAACAACAATAAGGTAGTAGTATAACCCATGTAAATTATGTTGGGTTGTGATATTCTTTTCAACTTGGAAAATATTATCTCAAATCCCTTAAGACGAAATAATTCAAATTAAAATAAAAAAATAATGAATAATTGAAAAATAATGATGTTATTTTAAAATGTGGTAGTAGGTACTCCATATATAAGAAATTTGGTGCCAAAATAAAGTTATTGTTTCAAGATATAGTTAACAATCATAAAAGGAAGTGTAATTTCCAAGAAAATCATTAAAAATATTATCGAGGAGAGTAACTATAAAATATTCCAATGTGTACGATAACCTGTTGGAAAATTTGAATCATAATATACATAAAGTAATAACATTAAATGAAACATAAAATATCTTGAAAAAAAAAATATTAATGACATAAAAATTCCAAGGGAAGTATATACACAATATGAAATAAACATTGTGCATAACAACAAATAAGTATCAATGAAATGTAAATTGAGACGAAATCCCTTACCTTGTGTTTAATTTTGTGAGTATAGTTATTAAAATCCTATATAATGGTTTTAATATTGTTACTATAACATTTTAGAAAAAAAAATTATAATATATTATTACCTAATTTATAACAATCTATCATTATTTTAACTATTTTGGTTATTAATTGCCTAGTATTTGGAGTGTGTTATGACCTGTTACTTGTTTTTATTCTTATTTCTATCAATATTTTTATCATATCGAGGATGGAACCTGTTATTTAATTATATATAGTCTATATAGATGTATTTTTTATAATTTATATTCTTTGGATATAAGAAACGAAATGCACCACTCAGGAGGACAGTTGGTCATATGTATGCATGAATGTTACATTCATTTCTTTGTCAAATTAAAATAATGAAAAGGAAATTATATATATGTATATTATAATTATAGTATCACATATATGTCATGTAATTTACATTGTTTTATTAAAACCATCCATTATACATTCCATGTACAGTGTGAATGAATCATATCGCTTTGAGGGTGTGGTAGTCCCAATTTCCATAAGCAATGTTATAGTGTTCCCCCAAAATAGAGTGCGTAAATGTATGTTCTATGAAACAATTATATAATTATAAATAAATTATAAACATCAATTCTAAAATATATAAATATAATGTTCATTATAATTCCCAACCATAATAGGTAGTAAAGGAATAACAAAAAACTTCATTTCGTGATGCTGTAGTTCACTATACAGATAAAAAGTTAGTTTGTTACCCATTAGATGGATGTGGGTTTAAGACCAGGTATAAACCATAACATAAAAACATATCAATTAATTTTGGATAATATTTTTCTATATAATCTTGCAATACTAATAATTTAATGAGTGGATAATGAAATAAAACTATAGATCTAAAGGATGTAACCACTTAATCAGGTAAATCCTTTGGTTTGAACCAAAGGGATTACTTGTATAGATTTATTACCAAAGTGAGGCTACATGTATTATGGTAGTTATTTTTAGTATCTATTTAAGAAGATATTATTCAATTTGTAGTGGCTTTATAGGTTAGAGGAAGTGGGAGGCTTGAGTGAAATTTTATAGTGGAGGAGGAGTGATAGTCTTGTAAATTTTCTAATGGTAATTACACCCACGTTTTATACCATGTAATTTGGATCCAAAAATTGTAATAATTAGATAAAATGTGTTATATGGTCTATATATTTCCCAAAAATGTATTTTTAAGAAGTTTAAATGTCATTTTGGCCCAGAAGATCATGGTTTAGTCCCTTGTTATGCTTAATTTCACCTAATTGTTGTAATTAATTTTAAAACCCTTCACTAATATTTTTATTAAAAAAATTTCCCACCAAAATATAAATTATAATGTATGATTATTAAAAATATTTAATCGATTATTCCAAATACCAATCAAATAATTGGTAGAAAATAATTTATATTTAATCCCACAAATGGGACCACATGCCGAGTTTTAATGTAAAAATGATCAAATGTTTGTAGAGTTTTTATATCTAATTTCAATGTAAAATTTATTCCAATGAAATAAATTTTAGTAAATGATATATTATTTATCTAATTATTTTTTTAATATAATCAAATAATTAATTGAACATAATAACGAAGTTATATGTTAGAGTAGTTTTTTGGTTAAAAATAAATTTTTTCACTATTCATTAAAAAAGAAACATCATAAAAAATTAATAAAAAATTATGAAAAACTAATCATAATTTTAGAAATTAAAATATTAATTTTATTTTTACATATAATAGTAATTAAATTGACAAAATCTAATTTAAACAGGTTCTCCATTAAAATGTGGTAAAATTGCCTTAATAAAAATAAAGGTTTTTATGTGTAATATTGGGTTTGTTCTTATCTCATTCCAATAAAATATATCAGATAAAAATAATAAAATTAGTTAATATATAATATATATATCAAATTAATATCACTCACTAATTTTAAATAATTTAATTCATTAGGGTAAACCATCTTTGGGGGTATAAAAATAGTTTTCTTTAAAAAATATTCCCTTTAAATTAAATTGGTTCTCATATTCATTTCTAATTAATTAGTAAACAATGAATTCATTTCATATTCACAAAAGCCATATATTTTCATATGTTATTTAATCATATTCATGAACACAATTTTAAAAACTTGGTTATATAATTTTATATTAACTAATTATATTTTAATAACATATTATTGTTCAGTAAAACTCAGTCTTGCGTGTAACACAAGTGATCGAAGAAACTAGGTGTTGCATGAGACATACACTAACTCAGTTTCATATACAATTGAAGATATTAATTATAATTATTTTAAAAAATATATAAAATATGTTATAAATTTTTAATATATTATATTACCATATATGATTGCGTGTAACAATAAAGTTTGTTCCAAATGTGGGGCATCAGGATTTTATCCACACACCAAAATTATTTAAATTTATTTTCAATGGATAGTTTTTTAATTTGATCCCATAAAGGGTAACCTTCCATGATATATATGATTTATAATATTTTTAGGTTTGGTTGAGTGATGTATATAATTAAATCAAGTGGGTGACAAGTCTTTATTTATTAAGAGTTTGTTCAAGTTGGTTATTCATGAATAATGTATATATATTGGTGAACCATCTAGAATATATAAATGTGTTTATAATAAACTTTATAGGTGGAATTATTTTCCAGTATTTGTGCCAAAATGAGTGTTATTTTTTTTTGTTTATTATTAAGGGAACTACCCTTATGTGTTTTCTATTTAAAGGGATTAAGTGTGATTTAAGTGATTATTCCTATTTGATAATATGATTTATGAGAATACGTGTTATTTTTTAATATATATTTTATTATATTTCGTTATAGATTTATTGTCTATAGAGGGAAATACATAATCTTTGGAATTATTTATTGGGTAAACATGTGGTGAAATTTTATGTAGAATTATAAAAAATGAAAATAGATTTATCTTTTAGTTTATTTGTAAAAATTTATTCCTTTGAAATAAATCAAAGGGGTCATTTTTGTTTAGTATTTATTATACTATTATTAAATTAATTCTAGGGTTTCATGAGTTTATTTCTTAATTGTGTTTATATATCTATATATATTATTTATATACATAAATATACAAGTTTAATGTTAATGGAAGTGGGGTGTTATTAGAATACATTTTTATATAATTTCGACAATAATTATTTTTATTATTATCATGAATACGGTAGAAATGTTTTAATATAGATATTTGATAAATATTTATTATATGCGTATGAATTTTAAATTTTGGTATTTACAATGTTTCTTATATAGATAAATAATATTTTTCTAATACTCCCCTAACTCAACATATGTTGTGTCCAATAGTTTCTTAATTATCGGTTATATTTTCTCATTCTCGAAGATATTTTTTCTAAAAAAGTGTCTTTAGATACAATTCCCCAATATACTATTTTCCATCTTGTTTATACCAATGATAACATAGAAACATTTCGATGATACTAATCATGGATCAAATCATGTGTGGTTAGTCTCTATGATATCATGGATAACATAAGGGACACAAAATCTATAGGTATATGATTTATTTTTTTGGGTAGAAAGGTTTAAAAGGTGTTTTCATTAATTTATAGCCATTAAATTTGTATGAATTATTTTTTACCTTTAATTTTATTTTTATTTTGGTTTTCTACTGAATGTTAAAGGATATATAGACTCATGTATATAACGTATTATATTAAAAAATATTTTCGAAGTTTCCTACTAAGTTATATATTCACAGTATATATAAAAAATAGATTGTTTGAAATTTCTATGTTTAATATGAATATTTAGGCATGTGTTCTAAATAATATAGGGGGGTTGTATTAACCTAATAAGTATGAATATATTGTGGTCATTTCAACACATCCTCCTAATAATTTTGTTTTATTATTTTTCATATATATTATCACCCTTTTATAAAACAGTTTAATGATATATAAATGTGTGTAATTCAATTCCATAAAACTATTTCATGGTTATTATTTTAGATTTTTTTGATTTCCCCCATAAATAATTTCATGTATCACTCCCAGGGTTTAAAATAAATTATTATTTTTTATAATTTTTTAACATCATTATTCTAATAGAATAAATATATAATAAATACAAATTAATTTAATGATTTTTTGACGGATTATATGTTGCTAATAACCCCCTACTCATGGAATTATTTCCAACACCCCTCATGGTCCCTTATTTCCACATCGGTCATTCTATTCCTTTTCCTCCTCATACTTGTATCTAGTACCCTATTCACCATTCTACCTCACTGGTCACCCTTTACAAAAGCAAATTGGGGCCAAAATTGATAAATAGTGGTTAATTGGGTGACTGAATACCCATTCATAATTATAAACCTCTAAAAACAATATTTTGATATCTATCTGAAAAATAAAAAAACATTTATGTTTATAGTAAGACTTAAATTCATGGCCATTCCTTTTAAATTCCCACTCAATTTATTTTAAAATAAAAACTTGGGGAAAATATGGGAGTAAATTTAATTTGTGTGTTTGATATTTATAATAATTTAAAGTATCACAATTAATTGTTTATTAGTAAGACAAGGATGAAATATACTACAATATAGATATTCTAAAAATAATAAAGTGTGCACTCTATAAGCCCGAATTTTCCTTTAAAAGACCTATTCTTAATCATTATGGGAAATAATGAAATTATAATTCAATTATTTATATTAGATAAATTAATCTATATCTATGTTTTCATTATAATAAAGAGAATATGTTTTTATTAATTAGGGTCATGATCAATTTATCCAAAATATACACATATGTACCAGACTAACCCAATTAGGTTTCCATTCTCCTGGTTTACATAAATAAGCATTCCCTTTACCATGAACCCAAATATGGTGTTAAACTAATTTACAATGGTTATCTACCTAGTTCAATATGTGTGCCTCTCTACAAAAAATTCAACCATATATTCCACCTCCAAAGTGACGTGAATAACATTATGGAGTTAGGCACAATAGTGTTATCCCGTTTTAATATATATATATATATATAGAAATTATAACTTATTCATAAATGTAAACAAATTCTCCAACATGATTAATGTGAAATTATAAATAAATTCAATCATGAATTTCCTAAAAAATGTGTAAATATTAATTTTTATAGCTTATGGAAGCTTCTCATTTCAAACTATTTCAACAAACTTAACATGAGTTTTCTAAATGATAACCATGTCCAGCTGGTTCCAGGTTGGATCCTCAATTAGGCTCTCTTGTCCAATTGATAATGTATGAATATTAAAGGTCCCAAAAATTCAATTATGTCTCATCATATTAATACATTACCAATCTGTCAAATAACACTAGAATGGGCCACTTGTGAATATATACTACACCAATCATTATTAGTTCCTATTAACAAGGTAATTAATTTTTCATAAATTTAATCTTCTCAAAATAGTCTATTTTAGATTGACAGTAAACTATAGGAAACAACTATTTTTATTTCATATACTTAAAATTCATATCATTTTCATTATATTAATGACCTTAAAATAGAAATTTTCCATTCATGTTATATAACATTAAAAAATAATATATTTCGTCCTGAATAATTGAATTTAAAAGTGAACACAATAGTCCCTATCAAGTCTAATTATATGGTATGTTTTGTTTTGTTAAAGTTAAAAATATATGTATTTTATTACATTTTTTATGATAATTATGTAGCCCTATTAATTGCGTATATACCAAATCTTACAATTGTAATGCCTCTTATGACAGTGATAAAATATAGTGTATATAGCTATTTTTCTTAACAATAATGGAACTAACTAATTATAGGAATATAAAGAACATAT
Organism: Viscum album; assembly: GCA_963277665.1. Lineage (NCBI taxonomy): Eukaryota > Viridiplantae > Streptophyta > Magnoliopsida > Santalales > Viscaceae > Viscum > Viscum album. The sequence goes on along the minus strand of OY728147.1, from coordinate 2,015,598,314 downwards.
TATATATATATATGATAATTTTTATTTGTATTTACAATCAATCACATTGACAATAAGGTTATCATAAATATTTTTTGTTAATAATATCATAAATATGTATTAAATCTAAAAAAACATAGAGTATGAAATAATTTTCTTATCTAGAAGATCCAACCTACCACTATCTCAAAACTTACATGAAATTAAATGAATTATTAATTCATTGTATGTACTTACCACCATAGTAAAGTTTAATGAGGATAAAAACACCCAAAATCATAGGAAAAATTAAAATGGGAAAAGATGGATGTAGAACCTAACATGAAATCCCTCACATGTGAAAGAGATCAATTGATAATTAATTCATAAATTTGGTCTTCTAATGAAGGTATTGTTTTCTAAAACATATTAAATCAAACTAGTTTCATCTATCAATAGAACAATAAAAATTTAATTCCATTATTTTGATAGATGTAATGGAATATTATCCTAGATGATCATTCGTCACCATTAAGAAGCCTCAAAGATATACACCTTAATCACAAACACAGTTACATCACTTTAGTATTGATGTTTTTTTCCACCCAATAAATATATTAATTTGATTTTTTGAACACCATTTTTCTATAGTAAATCCATAATGGTTAAACTAGACCTCTTAGGTAGATCATAAAAGTTTTTTTGTTGAAGAACCTCTGACTATCCTATAAAGGATACGCTAATAAAAGAGAAGTGGACCGTGTGGAAACATTAAACCACACCAAAATTACCTCCACAATAAAATGAAATTTATATCTATATATTCATATAATGGTATATAATGGTGTTTATTTTTCTCAAAATTCCACTTAGAAGACACGATGGAGGTCACCCAACTGTCATTAGTTGTTGTAGTTAATTTTGACCTTCAATTCCACCAGTGGTTTAATTGAAATCTATTATAACTATTTATAAATTGGTCATATATACAAGGGGTCTAAGGAGAAGAACCCATAAATATCTTTATACTATTCATTCCCAAGAGCATGCTCATGTTCACTATGTCCTTAATATCCCCTACACTAGACATAATATCCAAATGTTGAATCATGGATGTCTCAATTTCACCACAACTATAGAGACTCAATCGATTATTGGGAGGGAACTAGTGACTAGTTTAACAATCCTCTCACATACATATGGTGAAAATATCTAGAATAGTTTTCCTCTTTATAGTGACAATGTAATAAAATAGAAAAGACTGTTTTTTAATGAACATGCTTCTCGAAGGTCCACCCCATGAAATTAAAAAATAAAGTAATGGAATCCCTCCTATTGGAGGTAAGCAATAATCTAATAATCATGAAGTCACTCATTATGGAAAGGGATACCAAATTATAAGGACCCAACCTTATTAAATTTTATAATCTTGAATTTTAGTCATGAAGATACATTATTACATAATCATCAACTTTTCTAGATTAGAGTTTTATAAAATTAGGATATCATACATACATAACATTCCACATTTATACAAGGAGTATACTAATAAAACTAGTATCCATTTTTTCATAATATAAAACATTAAAAATTTAAACATGAGTTCTTTGACAACAATCCATAACATTCATCATGGCTCCCTTCTTTCTCTTACCCATCCTTATATCCTGTGAAAACATTCTGAAATCTTGGGATGAGTATAAAACCTAATAAGGGATATAAATAAAGAAATATTTAGTCAAGTGATAACATAAAAACAAATAAAACCCATAATCATTAAACTCATATTCATATAAACACCATGTAGTTACTTTGAGACATATTTACCACATCACTCTTACATTCACACTTACACATGGAATGAAATTTTGGTCAATTTCCATATCTAGAGTACCAAATGAATTAGAGAACTATAATGGGGCTCACTTGTCGTATAAGGAGCTATAATGGGCTCAACCCAATATATCATGAGTTATAATGGGCTCAACCCAACATATATTGAGATATAATGGTCTTAACCCAACATATCTTGACCTATAATGAGATCAAACCAACATATAATGAGATATATTGGGCTCCACCAAATGTTTCATGAGATATAATGGGATAAACCCAATATAACTATGTCCAAGGAACATATCATGAATAAAATACTTGATAACTCGTTTGAACCCTCAAGTAAAACACATTAATGCTTTCAAAATTTCCTTTTACGTAAAACAAATCACTTTTAAAATTTAAAAACCCATATACATAATAATGAAATAATATTCATCAAAAAATACAATGTGAACATATAATGGGAATATCATAGTAACAAATATTCATGAAATTAGTAGAACTACTCATACCATATAAACAGTCTTTATGAATTTTATTTAAGAGACTTTTAAAATGATTTTGATAGGAATGTCCCTTACAAAAATAATTCATGTGAGACTTAACAGAGTGGAATGGATATGTGTATACACAATAAATACACATGATTCAACAAAATATAAAAACTAACAATTATAATACCACCTAAATAATGAAGTAGAAGGTTAACTCAAAGAAAGAAAATTTGATTAAGAATTCTATTATGAAATTACTGCATGGTAAAAGGTGTACATGGGAGGGATTAATGAGATAGAAATGGTGTATATCATTAATAATAAATGATAAGGGAGATATATGGAAGGTACTATAAAAAACGAAATCATTAGTAATTAATAATTTAGGGGTATAACATAGTGGATAGTCATGCATAAAATTGAGAAAGAGAAAATCCATTACCTCGGGTTTGACTTCCCTAAAATGTGTATAAACATCTTGTCTGAAGATATAAATAGTGTTAGTAATATTTTAAAGAAACATATTGATGTTTATAAAGCTTTTTATGATAATTTTATAACATCATTCAACCAATTAATTAAAAATATTTTGTTAATTCCTTTGTTTCCAGTTTGGTTCTTTACATGATTTCCATGATCAGTTCATGATGGGTATTCTGAATGATTAGAATTGAAACACCAGAATTGGAATGGAATTATATATATATATTTCCAAAATCATTAATTATACCATTTATCATTTCTAACAATAACTTGAAGATGATTCATAAGATAAAAAATTATTGATATTTGGTTAGGTCATTTTTGTGATTCTTCAACAGTAATGAACTCATTTAATTTTATAAATTAGTAACATTTGTACAAAAAGATTCCATAAGTTTATATAAGATATAATAAAAAATATATATAATTAGGTTTAACCATAAAAAAGATTCCATGAACATAATTGAATAATGTAAAAGAAATTGAAATCACATCGTCCACGATGTCGGTAAACTGACACATCACAAATGGTGTTTTAATTACTTGAATAAGTGAGAGAAGAGAAGAATTTTAAGGTTGAATCATAAAAAATAGGATGAAATACTGAACATGTAATATGATAGACTATTCATGACTCTTGGATAAGAGGAGGTGTGTAAAGAAGATGAATATAAAAAATTTGAAAAGAAATGAATGAAAACAAGAGAGGATGTTAACCTCTTGATCTATTATCCTTGAGATATTTCTTAAGGCCCTTGGTTTTGTCTACATGGTGATAACAGAAGGTCTAGGACGTGGGTAAGGGTATTTAGAGGATTATTTGGTAGATCGTATGTATGTTTCAATGCTTGAGAGGTGTTGGATGAAAATGGGGGAGTGGGCGGTATTTATAGTGGCAGAGAGGAGAGGTTTTACATTATTTAAATCATTAGTTTAATATTATTTATCAAGAGTTTGAATAGTATTTATTTATGTGAACAAAAATTGTAATAAGTGCATGTGATTTCGAAACAAGTGAGAATATTTCATCCATCGATCACCTATGATGTAGTAAAACAAGTATTTAGCATTTATAGTAATATATCATATTTTACTATTCAACATAAATTCATGTATTTTAGAAACTTTTCAAAATTAAACCCCAACCATTTTTCGATGTACAGAATAAAAAAATATTAAATTTTTCAAAATAAATTTCAAAATACAATAAATTTAGTTTTTATATAAAATAATATTTTATTTGAAAAATAACAATATTGAAACATTTATTTACTTATTCCAAGATATGGGTATATCATTATTTTAATCAAATATTATAAATATAGGATCACTGGAGGGGTTACTATTCATAAGGGTATGTTTCTATTTATAAGGGTATGTTTTTATTCACCAAATATTTTTTTGGACTTATCAGATTCTAACTTACTGATGGACATTGTGTTTGTCTATTTTTTGAATTTCAAATTACATAAGTGGGAAAATTAAGATTAGTGCTATTTATAACTATCTACATAAACCAATGTATCATGAATTTAAATTGGATTTTAAATCCTTGGGGTGTTACACTATCCTCACCTTCTGGAAATTGTGTTCTCGCAATTTTATTTAAATATTAAACATATGAGTGTACCCTTCCCTCATAGAATTTTCATATTTCTATGTTCCTTCCTCTACCATGTGGTTTCTCCACAAAAACTTCCCATGCTGGATTACCTTATTCCACAATACATTCACTCTACGATCAAGAATTAGAACTAGTCTCTCTTCATAGGTAAGGTTCTCTTCTAACTGAAATGCCTCTGGGTTGAAAACTTGAGATGAATCTAGCACATACTTTCTCAACATCAAAATATTCAAGAATTTGTGTACCTGAGATAAACTCGGGGTCAATTAGACTTAGTATGAAAGTATTCAAACATTCATCAAGATTTAAAAAGGACCAAGGAACCACGAACATAGATTTCCTTTCTTTCCAAAATGCATCAGACTTTTAAAATAAGATATTATAAGGAAAACAAGGTCACCTATATCAAAAGATAATCCTTCCCTTCTCTTATCTACATAACTTTTCCTCATTTTCTGAGTAGTCCACATGTTAGACTGGATCATATTCACTTTCTCATCCACTTTATCTACTAATTATGGACCCATAAACTTTCTTTCACCAACATTATCCCAAAATGATGGAGTCTGACACCGCTTCCCATACAATGCCTCAAAAGGTACTATCAGTATACTACAATGAAAATTTTTATTTTAGGAAAACTAAACTAAAGAAATATGTTGATCTTGACATACATGGTAATCCATTGAACAAGATCGAAGAATATCCTCCAAATTATGAATTTTTCATTCTCACATCCCATCAGATTGAGGATATAAAGCTATACTAAAATTTAATTATATGCCCAATAACATCTAAATGAACTTCCTAAAGTTAGAAGTGATCCTAGTATCCTGATAAAATACAATGTAAAGAGGAACTCCATTTAACATGAAAATATCTTTGAGGTAAAAACAATAATGATGATACAAAGACATTGTATCTTGAATAGGGAGAAAATGTGTTGATTTAGTTATTTGATCAATAACATCCCAGATTTCATTGTTACCTTAGTAAGTCATTGGTAGTCCCACAATGAAGTCCATGGATATATTATCCCATTTCCATTATGGCACTAGAAAAGTTTTAATCATCACCTTTGGTACCTATCACTATGAAAAAACCAAATGACATGTCTAAAATTTCATTATAAAATTATAAATATACATTTTCATTCCATCCCACCAGTAATAATCCTAAAGGTCTCCATAAATCATAGTGCTTCCGAGATGAACTGAAAACATAGAATAATGAGCTTCACATAAGAATTATTTATTCAACTAAGAATCACAGGGCACCCACATTCTTTTTACAAATCATAAAACACAATATTTATCATGGATAAATTCTGAAAACATACCCATTTTAACCAATTCAACCATTTTCTGCATCTCCTCATCTTCCTTCTGTGATTTCTGTCTGACAGAGATGAATGCACTAAAACATGAAACAAAAAAAATCATACACCAACAACATCAAAGAAAATTTTTATCAAATCATTTAACAAAGGATCATGTTCCAAACATATCATAGTTAATGTAGCATTAATTTTCCTACTCAATGCATCATCCACTCTATTTTCTTTCCCATGATTGCAATGAATCTTGCAATCATAATCCTTAATTAATTACATTGATCTTATTGTTCAATGTTTAATTCATTATAATTAAATATATACTTCAAGATTTTATGGTCAGTATATATTTCACATTCTACTCCATAAATATGATGCCACATAATTTTCAACTTAGAAACCACAACTGCCAATTCAAAATCATGTGTGGGATAATTTACTCATGAAGATTTAGTTTTCCTAGTGTATAAAATATTACCTAATCATTCCACATCATAACACAACCAAGTCCCATTAATAAAGAGTCACTATAGATGACAAACTCACCATTTTCATAAGGTAGAGTCAGAACTAAAGAATTCACCAATCTTCTATTCAATTACTAAAAAGGAATATCAAATTTTTATATCCAAACAAATTTAACCCATTTTTTGTTAACTAATCTAGTGGTCAAGATTACCGTGAAAATTTTTTAACTAACCATTAGTAATAACATACTATTCCAAGAAATCTACAAATCTATGTAACATTTGTAGGTCATGGACATTCATAAACCACTTTTTTTGGTTGGATCAACTGTTATTCCATACTTATTTACAATGTTCCCAATAAAATAAATCTGTTTCAACATAAAATTACACGTGATAAACTTTCCATACCGTTTCTTTACTTTTATGTTTTGAAAAATAACCCTCATATGTTTTTCATGCTCATATTTACATATATAATATATCAGAATGTCGTCAATAAACACAACAAAAAAATTATCCAATAACTCATGAAATATTCTATTAATAAGATCCATTAATGCAATGGGTGAATTAATTTACCCAAAATTCATAACTAAAAATTCATAATGACCATATCTAGAATGGAACGCAGTCTTTGAGATGTATTCATCCTTTACGTGCAACTGATTGTACCCCGACCTTCGTTCAACCTTTGAAAAATAATTTTCTCCTTCTAGATAATGAAACAAAACATTGATATGAAGAAAAGGATAATTGTTTTTTATAGTAAGATTATTGAAGGATCTAAAATAAATAAAAATTATCATTGACCCGTGTTTTCTTTTGACAAACAAGATAGGATCACCCCATGGTGAAGTGATAGGTAAGATGAAGCCTTTATCTAATAATTCATGGAACTGATTTATTAATTATAGAAGTTCCATTTGATCCATTTGATAAGGGGGTTTAGAAATTGGATTAGAACTATGAACTATGTCAATAGAAAACTCAACCTATCGATTAGGAATAACATCAGGAAAATCATAAGTAAAAACCTCCCAGTATTCATTTACCACCATTACATCATTAATCTATATAGTTACCTTATCTCTAAAAATATGGTCAATATAACTTTAATTTATATCTATTATCAGTATTTTAGCTTCCTAGTATGTTATCAACTGTCTAAGTTCGTTATTCTACACAAACTGAAACACTTTCTGAAAAACAACTATTTTTTCTCTACAATATAGCTTAGCATGATAAAAGGAATTCCAGTACATACCCAAAATAAAATCAAACTATAATAAATGAAAAACAAGTATCTTATAAGTAAAATCATTCCACAAACATATATAGTTATATTCTTATAATTTATTTTCTCGTCAATATTTCCTCCATGTTTTTTTACTATGAATTCTTGCTTCATTTCACTAGATAGAATTAATACTTATTTTAAATATTTATTAGAAATTAAGAAATGTGTAGTCACTGTATTAAAAAACACATTTTTTAAATCTATAAAAATGAGTAATTTACCTGATAAAATCTCATTTGATGGATCAAAATCTTCTGATGTGGTTGCAAAGTATTTTTCCAAACCCTTCTTCTTCTAATATTGTTGATTTCTTGCCCGAGTGACTTGCTTCGGATAAAAATTAGTAAAACAATTCAATTACTTATAATTAAATCATATCACCAATGACTTTTCATTAATTTTTTGATCATTTTCCATAGACTCACAAGACATTTGTCCAAAATTTACACATCAGTAGAACTTCCCAGAATTTTCAAGGCATTCACTCAGATAGCTTTTTCCACACTTTTCACAAGAAGGGAAATTGATTTTCTTACCTCAAGAATTCCTTGAAAAAATTTTCCCCAATGACTTCAGCCCTAAATAATTTTTATCCTTATCATCCTGAGGAATATAGATGTCTGAAAACTCTATCATTACTTTTTCAACACATCGAATAAGTTTCTCATAGCTTTTAAACTCTCTTGAAGCCAAAGGTCTTCATAGAAAAGGTTTTAAACCAGTGTAAAATCTATTAATTTTCATATCAAAATCTTGAGTAAAATCTATTACGTACCTAGATAGTCTTGTAAAATTGGCCTCATATTATTCCACATAATCATTATCTTTATTCTATAGTTCTATGAATTTTTTCTCCATTCTGTGTCGAATAGTTTTAGGAAAATATTTTTTCAGAAAAATACTCTTAAATTTATCAGATTCCAGAATTCCATGATCATCTCTTTCTCTTGTATTCTTAAATAGAGACCACCGTTGATCAACTAAACCTTCAAAATGATAAATATATAGTATTATATTTTTACATTCCAAACATCCTAGGAAATGAAATATCTTTTCTAGAACATTGATCCATCCTTCGACTATAACCGGATCTATGGTTCCTCTGAATGATGGAGGATGTTGCCTCATAAAATGATCCACAAAAAACATGATTCTTTGAGGAGAATCATGTTCTTATCTAGTATAGATTGAAAAAAATATCTCTTGAGTCAAATTATCTATTTCTTTAAAAAAATATTGTACTATGATTGCCAATATTCCTGTTTGTAGATTCAGACATACATTGTCCTCTTCGTACCTTCCTACTAGATCATCCATATTTCTTCTACAGAAAATCATTCTGAAAAGACATATCATTGACGACGCAACATAGTAATCTTTAAATTCTATATCATTTCTAAATAGCTATAGAGTAAAAATAATTTATTTTATTCTATTAACAATATCAAAACACCTAATGTTATCTCAAACCATCCTTTGATACCAACTATAAGGACTCATCATTATTACATTACATAATCCTAAATTTTATTCAACAACATACGTTATTACACATTGAGGATCTTTTCGAGTACATATTTTTAGAGAATTAGGGTATATTACATGCATAACATACAACATTCATAAAAAAAAGGATACCACTATAAAGTGTATCCGTTTTTTTTCAAAATATAAAATATTAAAACATAAAACATGATGTATTTGACAACACAGCATGTCATTCATCACGACTCCCTTCTTCCTCTTACCCATAACTATATCCTATGAAAAACATTTTGAAATCTTGGGATAAGTATATAACACAGTAAGGGATATAATTATTATAAATGATAATCAAGTGATAACATAAACTCCAATAAAAACCCTAATCATAAAACATATATGCATAGAAATATCATGTAGTTTCCTTGGGACATATTTTCCATATCACTCTTACATTCACCGTTACAAATGGAATAACCATTTGGTAAACTTCCATTACCAGAGTACCAAATGAATTAGAGATCTATAATGGGGCTCACTCATTATATCATTAAATATAATGGGTTCAACCCAACATATCATGAGCTATAATGGGCTTAACCCAACGTATCTCAAGCTATAATGGGCTCAACCCAACATATGATAAGCTATAATGGGATCAACCCAACATAACATGTTCTATAATGGGATAAACCCAACATATCTTGAGCTATAATGGGCTCAAACCCACATAACTATGTCTGAGGAACAAAACATGAATAATACATTTGATAACTCATTTGAACCCTTTAGTAAAATGCAATATTTTTTTCAAAATTGCCATAAAATTCACTTTTAAAATGTAAAAAATCATGAAAATAATAATGAAACCATATTCATTAAAAACTACCTTGTGAATTTATAATGTAAATATAATAGTAATAAAGAATCATGAAATTTGTACAATTACTCATTATTTGTAAAAAATCTTTTTGAATTCCATTAAAGAGACTTTTAAAAGGATTTTGAAAGGAATGTCCCTTACAAATATAATTGGAGTCAAAGATAATAAAGTAGAATGGATAAGGGTATACATTGTAAATAAATATAATTTAACATTATATAAACACAAAAAAATTTAATACCACATATATAATGATGTATAAGGTTATCGAAATGAATGGAAATCGGGTTAACAATTCCCTTGTGAAATTTCAGCAATGAAAAGGGTGTACATAAGAGGGATTAATAAGATAGAAATGGGGTATCTCAAAATTAATATATCATAAGATATTTATGGGTAAGGTGTGAAAACATACACCATTATTAGGAATTAAAAATTAAAGAGCATAACATAGTAGAGATTATTGAATAAAATTGAGAAAGAGAAAATCCCTTATGTCGGGGTTTACTTACCTAAAACGTGTTTAAACCTCCATTAAGAAGGTTAAAATAGTGTTATTAATATTTTAAAGAAACATATTCATGTTTATAACACCTTTCAAGATCATTTTATAACATAATTCCACCCATTCATTAATTATATTTTGTTAATTCTATTGTTTTTGGGTGCGTTCTTCACATGATTTCCATGATCGGTTCATGATGTGTATTCTTATCAATTGGAAGTGAAACTCCATAATTGGAAGGGACTGGTATTTAAAAATTTATATAATCATAAATTATACCATTAATTATTTTTAATTCATATATGAGGATGATTCATATGTAAAAACATTATTGATATTTGTTTTGGTCATTTTGGCGATTCTTCGATCCTAATAAAGTCATTTTATTTTATAAAATAATAACATCTATACAAAAAGATTACAGAACATTATATAAGATATAATACATAAATTATAATCTATTTCAACCCTAAAAATGTTTTCATGACCAGAATTGAAAAAAAAAGTAATTGAAATAACATCATCCACGATGTTGGTAGATCGACACATCACAAACAGTGTTTAAATTTCTTAAATAAGTGGGAGAGGAGAAGAATTACAATGGTGAATCTTCCATAAATACAATAAAATATAAAATATGTAAGATACTAGATCATTCATTCTTCTTTTATAATCCACGGTAATTAAATAATAATAATACAAAAGAAAATGATAAGAAAAAAAGAAAAAAAATAAGAGGATGACCTCTTGATCTCTTCTCCTTGAGAACCTTCTTAAGGCCCTTGGTTTTAGCCTCTTGGTTAGACCAAAAGGTCATAGACATGGGGATGGGTCTTGTTAAAAGTATTTTTTAGAACTTAGGTAAGGTTCAGAGCTTGAGAGGTGTGGGAGGAAGATGGGGAGTGGGTTGTATTTATAGTGGAGGAGAGGAGAGGTTTACAATATTTAAATCATAGGCTTAATATATTTTTTCTCAAGACTATGAATAATGTTGATTCATGTGACTGAAAAAAGTAATAATTTCATGGGAGTATTAACCAAGTGGGATTGAATCATCCTTTCATCACCTATGATGCAGTAAAACAAGTATTTATCATTTATCGTAATTTATCGTATTTTACTATTCATAAAAAAATCAAGAATTTTAGAAAATTAAAAAATATTCACCCAAATCAATTTTTAAAGTGTAGAATCAAAAAATGAAATCCATTTTTAAAAACTATTTTTCTAAATAAATGGAATCAATTTTTTAAATTAAATAATATTTTATTCAAAAAATAGCAATCTTAAAACATTTATTCAATTATTCCAAGATATGGGTATATCATACATTTAATCAAATCCTATATATATTCTATCATTAGAAAGGTTAAAATTCATAAGTTTATTTTACTATTTATAAGGGTAACATTACAATTCAAAAGGGTATGTTACTATTCACCAAAAATTATGTTGGTCTTATCATACACTAAATATCTTACTTATTCAAACTGTGTGTGTCCGCATTTCGAAATTCAATGCACAGAACTGGGAAAATTAATTTTTGTACTAATTATAACTATCTACTTGAAACATTTTTTCATGCTTTTAAATTCACTTTTATAACCTTGTTTTGTTACCAAATTATACTACTGTTAACTTCCCCAGTATCTACTTTATGAATTCCCATCTTGTATCTTTATAAATTCCATTCATGGAGGCACTATCAGTTTTGGAACATTATCCAAAAATATCATATATCACCTATAATTATTTTTTTTAGATCTCATGTATAGTATAAGGTTAAATAACCATGGAGGTCCTCTCCATGATACTAGAAATAAAGTTCCTACATGTGAATAAAATTATAATATGTAGGGTGTTTCTCCCCTTAACAATAATATAGAATATGAAAACCATGGAGTTCATTACCATAGTGTTTGATGAAAATAAAAAAATGGAGGTCCACATCTTGTTGGAAAGAATAAGATATGAAATCATAGAGAACCTATCTATGGGGATTTAGGTAACAGATTTGGATATTTATACAAGATAAAATTCTTAAGAGATCATTCATTTTGCATGATATATGACTGATGTGGTGGTCCATATCATCATCAAAAATAATAAGTCTAAAAATAAATAGGTCCTCTACATGGTTTTCAAGAAGAGATTTTGGATTGACATCCCCCTCCTGAAGTCTAATCTAATGTAAATAACTATTGGGGTCCTCCCTAGGGAACATGTTTTGAAGGCCCACCACAATGTTAACTTTGTTCTCGACATGAAAGTTCTCATATTATTTTAATGATTCCAAATATTCTTTCATACTATATGGTATTGGAAAAAATAAAAAATTATGCTATATAATGTAATCAAACATCTTTATATATAAATTCATCATTCAAATCAATTAGAGAATCTTAGTAGTGATCATTGTCATTTTCTCCCTTGGGATATAAAAAAACATTATGTGATGGGGGATTTTGTAAATGGAACATTTCATTTCAATGAAATGACTAGAAAATAAGTTTTTTTGAGACATTAGAAGAAACTCTAATTAGATATGAGAAAATAAAAACATCATGATTAATTAACTAGATAATGAACAGATATCTACCATGTTATCTCCCATATACATATACTTATAAAATATTAATGAGACCCAAAAGGATGAATTTATACCTTTTCTCTATTATATATTGAAGAATCTATATAATCTAAAATACAAACACCTTCCATATGAGGGATAAATTTATCACCTCATGGTCCTAGATAATAAGGGTCTTCATATTGATATGTTTTATCATTTAGTGGCCTAAAATTAAAATTGGGGAAAAATATGGTTACATGCATCATTCCTACCACAATGGATTGATGAAACACTACCAGGCGATCAAGGATGTTTCATTTAATATATGCCTTAAAGGATAGGGTGAATATAAATATCTTAAAATCACTCTATTTTATTCCCAAAAAAGATTTTAATAAAAGAAAATTTTTAAAGTTCATTTCTTGTATCTATGTATTTGGTCTCAGGTATGCATAATCTATATATATAGTCTCATGAAATCCATATATCCATAATTCACAGAATAAGAGAATATAATTTAAAATAACCATTGAAATTCCCTTGAATCATCCCACCAAAAGGTTATCTAGAATCTAATTTGTATAATATAGATTCCAAAAAGGTAAATTCATTTCAAAAGTATGATACCAATAATAAAGACCAAAATACAAACACTCTTATAAGAACATAAAAAAGTGTGTTTTATATAATAAAAGAGATATTTAGTATAATTTCATGTGTAATAGGATACAAATCCAAATATATTGGGATGATATAATTTCTACCTCCACTAACAACTATAAAATAATTTAAATTACAATAATTTGAGTTCTTAAACAAGAGAAAAAATGATCCCCACCAAACCAAGTAAATAGTTTAATTTTTATCCCCCTTATTTGGTAAATTTATTATTTTCATGATTTAGAGTATATCTAAAAGATAACCTCTATGGTTCACTCCATGGATGTTCTGGGATTTATCCACTCTAGTTGGATCAGTATCACAGAAAATTATAATAGGATCACTTAGTTTCACCATCCAAAAATTATTACCTCTTAAATATAATAATGAATATGAAACTAGGGAATAGAAATCCCTACAGGGTAAAAAATAGTGAAATATAATTATTAAGACTGATATGAGGGCAATTAAGATCTATCCCATGATCTATATTTATAAAATGATGAGTTGTTTCATTATTATGTCAGGACTGTGGTTCAATTATTACTTATCAATTCAACATAGTGAAAATTTTAAATAATAATCTAGTATATAATTTCAATCTTGATATTGATACATGAGAAAATAATGTTGAGTATTCTACTCAAAATTTGATTTAAACTATGTTATTGAAAGTCAGTGTCCTATGGTAACATCAAAGTATAGATCATAACATTGGATAACCACTTGTATTTGAATTTCTATATACCCTACATGCTGCAGCTACAAAAATGAAATGTTTTGTCTATATAAAAATTCCACTCAATGCCCATAGAATATAAACTGCATTATTCCTAAGAAATGATCTTGAAGCATGGTGTCAAGATAGAAATGTTAATGCCACATAATAAAATGTTACACTATGGTAATATAATAATTTATGATGAATCCATTAAGTATCCCTCAATTCAGAATTTAATAAAGAAGATATTTTCTAACAATAATGGTATGCGTTGATTAAAATAACACAAAATATCTTAGAAATGAATAATTTAACAGAATGAACAGTTGGTGATGATCAAATATTTATTATGATGTGAAAAAAAAACATAAACCATTTTAGGATGTTTATATTAGACCATTTTTTGGTACTTATCTACCACATATATAGATAAAATAGTCATATCAATCTACCATAAAATATTATCTCATATAATAATATTGTATATTCTTTTTAATCTAAAAAATGTGCCCCTATTATAATATATTCCATGAATGGAAGATCAGAATGAGCTTATAAAAAAATAAATGTCAACAGTTTTCGGATTTGATTTCACCTCATCCAAACATTAGAAATGCAACCCTCATAACATTTAATGGAAAAATATATATTGAACAACATATTTTTCATTTCATGTCTCTATATGGTATGATAGTAAGACTATTAAGTATAATAATATAGTTAATCATACATGTTTCTTATAAAATCATGATGGATCTATGTTAGGATTGTATTAAAATATTTTATCCATATCCATTATGGGGTTTTATAGAAAATGGAGAATGTTCCAATATTATTATTGCTTAATATTGAGCATAAAGAAAATTTATAACCTCTGAAAAGAAAATAAATGTGAGTATGGGAGTTCTTTTGGAATTATGACCATGTAGAAATATTTAACTTATTCTATAAAATTACAGTCATCATAGTTATAATTTATGAAGATCAATACAGATAATCTATGAGATTAGTGAAAAAAACTCCCATAAAATAATATTATCATGGTATATTAAGAGTATTTTCTACAATGGAACTATAATGGGAAGATACACATTAACATAGAAAATAAAATATGGAACTACCTTCGATGATATAGGATAATAATAATAGAATGAAAGAAACAGAGATAACTACTCAAAACTCATAAATAGTGTCATCTCCTACTCTCAAGCCACCTGACTCTTATGATTTATATCTATTTAGGAAATAATAAAAATATGGCCTCATAAATATGGTTATAAATAATTGAATAAATATAACATGAAGTATAGGAAGAACTAATTCTATTACTTTTTTAAGGATTAGGACCACTTTTATTTTATTACCATACAAGAAAGAAATCACGTTACATTTATAGAAGTAAAAAATCATGCGTAAGGATTCCATAATGATCACCCTAATTACTACCCATATAATTAGATAGTGGGGAAAAATATTTTGAATTTATTTTCCCTTAATAAATTTCACACAAATAATGATAAATATACATAGTATAATTTTATGTCATCCTCAAAAGTTTTTAAATTATGTGTCTTGAAATATATCATAATTGTTACACCAAGATATTTTAAAGTATATTTTACTTTAATGTCATATATAATTGATATTGTGTGATACAGAATGCACTGAACCACAACAAACCACCATATTGTTTAAAACTATTAACAAGTATATATACAATTGGCCTATAATTATGATAATAAATGATTTATGGAATATATTTATAAATATAAATATTAGACATTATCTATTCTAAGTCATTTACAAATTGAATTCCTTTATCTAAAATCAAATTAGACTAATTTATGACTTAAAGTGTAGCATTAATTAAAATTGGAAATTTAATTGACTACGATTATATTATTTTTGAATTTTTTTATTTATATGTATAATATATTACAAAAAATGTATATTTTAAATTGGTATGAAGTAAGAATAATAAAAGTTAATTTTTCTAAATTGTTTTTTAATTATTAAAAGCATTTACCCTATATTTTTATATTATTATTTAAACTTAAAATAGTTAACTTTTTAGAAATTTATTTTGAAAAATAGAATTTTAGTTTTATATTCTTCATGTCAATATTACAGTATTAAGATTTTTTGGTATTCTTCGGAAATATTTTGTTTTTTGGTGAATTGTACAAAATATAGCTTTTACCAAAACTATAACTATTATGATGTTTAAATTATATATGAAATCCCAAAATTACAAAAATAAAATTAATTGATCATATATTTTTTAGTTATAAATAATATATGTTTTTATATACCATTATTATTTATATCACATATGTTTTATATTTTTTTGACAAAAGTTATATTTCTTGTAGATGAAAATTTTTTGGTCTTTCTTTTTAATGAAATAAAATTATTTAAATTTTATATTTATTATCTAATTAAATATACAGCAAATTTATATATTATTATAAACCAATTTGTATCATTTAAAAAACACTATTGTTTTTATCATAAAAATTAATTTAAAGCATAAAAATTGAATTTTTTTCCTAAAAATGAGTCATTATGAATTAGATGAACTAATGTTAGAATTTATTTTACTTAAAAACTAATAATTTTTATATTTAAATATATTTACTATTTTGAATTAGTTGTTTGAAATGTTTTAATAATTTACACATTATTTCAGAAATTAAATCTATGTTTCCTAGGTTAAAACATGTTACCATGGTAAAACAAAAAATTGTAAAACTAAATATTATTAGAGTAAAGATAAAAAATACCTATTTAAATCATGTATAGGATTGAATGTTTTAGAAATAATAAAATTATCTCTTTACCACATAATTATTCTTCATATTTATTGTATAATGGCAAGTGAAACTTGTAATATCATTATATTTAGTTGATAATTTTAAAAAAAATGACCACTTGATTACTTATAAAATGGGACTCTAATCACCCCTTCAATAATACTATAAGATATTGTTTATTCAAGAAAAAATTATTTCATTTTTTCCCCCAGAAAAAAAATTGCACTATTGTTCTTTTAATCATTATATATTAACCTATGATGTTCATACCTAAAGAGTCCTCCCATGGAAATCCCAACTCTCCAATGTGAGTACTATTTTTCCCTAATTTATTGTATTTTCTTTATTACATTTAAAAATATATTTTATAATTAGTATTTAATTATATCATTATTTTTAGAATACATAAATTTATCATTCAAAGGGAATAAATATTAACACTTTTCGAGTTTTCTTATATTGAAAAAATAATATTCATGCATGTGTGCGGACTACCGCATCTAGGATACATCATATTTCTTTTTTCAATAACAACATTAAGCAGATGGTACTAATGTGGAATCTAATAAATATATATAATATTCAAAAAAGCAATTTATATTATAAAATAGTAATATTATATATTTTAGAATTATATGTTGAACAAAATCATAAAAGATATGTATGGGCAGACTACCACCACCAAAGAACTATTTATTTACATTTAATATAATTTTAAATTTAAAAATTCATGGTAATTTATGATAATTTTATTGATGTATAAATATATTTTTTAAATTATTCTCTTTCTTATTAGGAAAATTCAAATTCATTTTATAAATTTAATAAATAAACTTATTTGTTAAATTCAGAAATCTAAAATAATGTTCTATGAGAATAAAATTATTTCTGCTTGCTATATTATAACTTCATATACTTTATCTTATTTTTAAATTAAAAAATTCTAATTTTGTTATATCAAATATGTAAAAACTAAATATGTTAATTATGTTTCTAATATAATGATATTACAACTAAATCAATTGATTATTATTTATTAATTATTTGTGTTCTAATTATGGTATGATTAACCACCTACAAAAAAATATTGAAAATCTATATGGAGGATGACTGTGGGAATATAATTTCAGAAAATATATTAAATAAATAATTAAATAATTATTTGATATTAGTTATATTATGGTAAAAATAATATTAAAAACATTATTTAATATGCCAAAATCCTTCTATGAAAAATCATCAATACATCATTATTGTAGATTTCATAGTTTTGGATCACGAACAAAATTACAATATAATTAAATTATAATAATATTTATAATTATAAAATGTCTTTTAAAATCTATTCTATAATATGTGAATAATGAAAATTGGGAGAATAATTTAGAATATTACTGCAATTATAAATCCATTTAACAATGATTAATTGTAACACCCCAAGCTTCCACAATACGCTTCTCTTTGAATAATACAGTAGCGTGTGTTGTATGCAACTTCGAGTTCTAACACACACCACGATCAATCAAAGTAGCCTTTAGGAATAGTAATACCCACTTATTGAAATTTTATAAATTTTATATCTCAAAATGGACTTCATTTTTGGATTCATAATATTGAAATTATCCTAGGGTGAAATTTTGGTAATTTTCGAATAACTTTCATATTTTGATGAATAGTGAAAATTACTAAATTTAAATTAAAAACAACTTTTTTAATAAAAATAATTAATAGTGATAAATTATGAATTTGAGTGGTTTTAAATTATTTTTAGATTATATTTTTACCATTTAATCCAATTTTGGTCATTGGACATAATTTCACACTTAAACCAGACATAAACAAGTGTCAATCTTTTGATAATTATTGTTTCTTAAAAACACGCTTTTTATTTTAACAACGGGAATTAATTTTAAATTAATAAATGAAACTTCTATGTTTTGAATTTGTTAAAATAGACTTCATTATTGAATTCGGAATATCAAAATTAGCTTAGGGCAATTTTTTGGTATTTTTCTTAAAACATTGAATTTTTGATGAATAGTGAAAAACATTGAGTTAGTGTTTAAAACCGGCTTTTTGTTTAAATAATTTTTTATTTTATTTAAATTTATTTTAGTTCAAAATAGATACATAACACCTATATAAATTCAATCTAATTCATTGGAGGCAGTTTATAATAATTTTAGATATAAAAAAATTTATTGAACTTTTTCACCATCTTTTACCCACCTCCTATGAGAATTTGTAAATTCACATAAAACGTAATTTTACCACTTCTGTGAGTGGAATTTTGAAAATATGAGAGACATGGTTAATATCAGTGAGTAAAATGTGGTTCAATAAGATAAAAATAATTTTTGGTGAATAGTAACTTTTACTTTTATTAACAACGGTAAAAAGTAAATAGGGTAATTAAGGGTAAAAATTATATTATTATTACCCTAAAACATGTCCTAATTCTATTGGATAAGTTTAGTTCGACCAAAAACAACCTTAGGAATAAAATATGACCATTTAGGTCCACATGGATTAGATTAGGACATTTATTATTATTTAATTCAAAGAAGAGTTGAAAGAGTTAAAATCAAAGTTTAACAACTAAAACATTTTTAATATACGGTAATACATAAGATAAATTCGATTATAAATATTCATTAGAAAGAAAAAAAATATTTCCTACATAATGGTATTTTAATAATAATTTTTATACATTAAATAATTAAATTTATTTATGACAAAATGATGATGCAGTAATTACCTTATTAATGAAAATATCAAGTAAATGGTAATATAAATATTAAAATAAATATAATTTCAAAGTTTTTATGACATCCACGAATTTTCTAGGTGACTATGACATGTTAGGTCTGATTCAATGTGTCATGTTCTAAGTAATAAAGTTGTGATGACTTTCAAAAAAACAAAATACCAAATAGTGTCAAAATTGACATAAAAGAGTTTTTAAAACAAATATTATATTATTAATTGATATTAAAATCCAAAAATTCTAAGGTTTGGCCAAGGGACTTGTATCATGATAGGTGTATCATTAATGGACCACTTGGGGGTCGCTTGGATGTATATAGTATGTTTATTAACCATATAATATAAAAATACAAAGAGACATTGTAAAACTGAAACTAATTAACTAAGAGTTAATGCTTAAAGATAAGGTTAATATAGTGACCCAAACCTATCTGAATTCTATTGTTTGAGTGGTTTTTGAACCATACCCACCTTAATCTTTAAATAATCCACTTTGGATCCATTAGAAACCGAATATTAATTTATTATACATTAATACTTTAAGTTTTTTCTAAAGAGACCCTCCCCCCCCCTTATAAAAGGACCCAACTTCTAACCAATTCTTCACACCTTCAATGCATTTTGGTTCGTCCAAACCCTGCCAAAATAGTCTCTCAACTTCCCTCAATTCAACACAAGGGCCTTAGTTTGATCAGAAAGCCAACCTAAGGAGCCCTTTTGATCAAATCAAAAGGAAGAACCAGAAGAAGAGGAGGTTAAACGTACTCTCGACTAAAGGAAAGTGCAAGGTAAGGGGTTTTCATCTCACTCCTTATTCTCGTGAGATTCATGCCATATTGCTACTATTACATTTTTTGTGGTGTATTTACTGCCCATAATTATATTCATTGTGTAATACACTTTAATTTATGTGTATTTACATATTCATTGTATGATACCTCTTTCATGGGTTGTATTTTCAAAGGGATTCTTTTAAGAGACTTTTTTCTAAAACATCATTTCAAACATTTTAAATATTTATTCTTCTAAATCATTCTCATTAATGTCCATGTCTTCAAAATAGTTTTTAAGGATTTATTTATATGGACATGAATGTTTTTAAAATGTTAATTTCTTTCAAAAGTTTCAAAGTGGTATGGGACACTTTGATTCAAAAATGTCTTTAAATGAATTCTTTTCCAAATTTTGTGACATTTAAATGTTTTCATGAAAAAGAGATATTTCTCTCCAATAGTTTTGATTTCATCTATAAATACATCCTTTGATAAATTTTACACTTGTTTGAAGTTGATTTATCATGATACAAATCTTCCATATTGTATTTAAGGTTTTGTGATATGTTTGACTATGGATGAGTTATCTTTATGCCATTTATGGTTTATGATTAATGTTTTGGCATTTCTTAAGCTAGTTTTAATACGAATTCTTATGTTATATTTCATCATCTTTTTAACATGAATGTGTTGGACTAGTATGTTCCGATTTGGGGACTGGTAAAAGTAATCCCTCCAGGTTGGGGACTGGTAAAAGTAAGCCCTCTGGGTTGGTGTCTGATTATTAGAGGCACTCCGAGTTGGTGTCCGGTTATTAGAGGCACTCCGGGTTGGTGTCTAGTTATTAGAGGCTCTCTGGGTTGGTGTCTAGTTATTAGAGGCACTCTGGGTTGGTGTCCGGTTATTAGAGGCACTCCGGGTTGCGTTCCGGTTATAGTTAGCCCCTAGGCCTTGGCACGAGGCCTTGATAAAGAAATTAAAGTTCAGCATTATGCATTCCATCAATATGAAAGTGGTTAGTGATATTGAATTTTATTATTCGATTAGTATAATATCCATGTGAATAATTAAATGGAATTATTTCATTTTATTTCTGCGATATTATGCAGAAGTTCAAGTTTAAAAGGCTTTTGTTTTAGTTTTATACATTTACTTAAATGTTTATGCATATTTTTGAAAGTTTCTACTGTATTACTTACCCTTACTGAGCGTTTGAGCTCACCCCTTTTCTATGTTTTATTTTCCCATGATTCCAAAAAGTGTATTGTGATTGATATGCAGGGTTAAACCAAAGGAATAATGGTGTTCATAAAGGATTATTTATGTTGTTTTGTATGTTATATAGTGTAATGTAACATTCATGTATTTAATCTATTTACCAAGACTTCTAAACCGATCGGTCCTTCAGGACATGATTCCTTGTAATAATGCCAATGTATTAAAATAGTTCACCGACTATGGGTAACTAGGGTCGGGGTGTTACATTAATATTAATCACACGTTATATAAAAATTAGATAATGACTACTAATATACATGTTGAGATTAATTACAAATTACATTTTAAATAGGTTACATGTTTCAATGTTTTTTAAAATGAATGATTATGATAGTTATTATTTTGCAGTAACTATTGTTAGAGAAAATTTTGATAGAGTATGAATTATGGAAATGGGTTCCTTGTCTCATATTTAATTGCATGATTCATATTTCATATTGTTTATTGTGATATATTTTATATAGTGTCATTAATAAAGAATATATGAATTTGACAACATTAATGTAATTCAATGGTTATATACCAATATTATTTTCTTTCTATAAATTTTATTTGGCTCAATAGATTAAAAGGTTGTAAGGGTTAGTGCAATATCAATATTTTTTCATTAAGTTAGAAAATTACTATTTAAAAATCCATTTCCCAAAGATTGATTTATTCCATGAAATGAATAATCATGATTTTATTTTTCTTATTTATTTTTTCCTACATCTCATCCTGTTAAACTTGTATCAAATGATTCTTACCTAAATTATTATGTTTATATCATTAGGTTTATTTCCCTTAAATTTAGTTTGTTGAGACATTTTTCTTATTATAAACAATGTTTTATTAAACAGCATGTATATACTACCCCATTATTATTTTGTATCATTATCATCTCATCATTAAATATATTTAACAATTACATCAAAATAAAATACTTTAAGGGTATTTTATTCAGAAAATTCTAATGCCATAAGGGTTTTTTTGTCACATTTCCAATTCCATGATACATGTTAGATATTGTCTATTAACTAGTCAATTATATGGTGTAAACATAAACCTATTTTAACCAATAATAATGTATATATTTTATTTAACTATATTTTAAATTCATCATATGCATCTCATGTTCTTTGGATTCATCATTTCCATCATCTTATAGATTTTACACTAAAATATTTATACATAGATATATAGTATGTATTCACCACCTGTGTCCCTTTTATAATGTATACAATACTCATGTATTACCTTAAATATTCTATCATACTGTATTATTTTATGGAATTAAATTAATAAAAATAAAAAAATCCATTTTCTATCCAAATTATTCTATTTTATTTCTTCTAATTCCTTTATGTTAGATCTCCTCTTTTTTTAGTTATATTAGGTGAAAATTCATGTTCTTTTTATTTTATTTAAGTACCACTGGTTGAAATTTATAATTGGTTTCATTTGGATGTATTTTTAAGAATATTTTAACAAAAGGGAACGATTCATGGATGGAACATAGTTAGAATAAACCATACACCAACCCTAGTTAACCATGTGACCCAAGATAATTAGGGTCTCATGGTTGTTCCATGGTATGATAAACCATGTGCCCTTTCCTAGAAAAAGTGTGCGCGTAGTGTTTTCACGAGAATTTTTTTTTTAAAATCCCCTAAACCCCTGAAACACACTCATTTCTACCTTTTCTTAAGACATAACATTATTTTATAATTCAAGATATTTTATAATGGGTTTTATGGATATATTACTTCCATTCATCATGATTAAAATCTTTAATTGAAGATCTTCTCTTCTCTCAAAAACTGGATCTCATCCTGATCCTTATTCTTTATATTCTTCCTTCATCACTTGATATTTCAATGGAGTTTTTTCTATGTTTCATTATATATAAAACTCAATTGGTGAGATTAAGATATAAGAGTGTAGATAAAAAAACTATGTTGATTAGATCTTGATATCTTTGACCTTTATATAGGGATTAGATCTGGATTTTAGATCCATGTCTTCGTGCTACTCGAATTTTGGGTAATTATATTGAGTGAACAACCATTAATGAATTGAGGGAGGTGGTCAAAAATATAAATCCCATATTCATTATGTGATAATTTTTATTCAAGTATTATAATTTCTATATTTTTTTAGCAACTATAACTCCTAATTGAATTAATTTATTTATTGAGATGATTTAGAAATTGTTAGATTTTGGGATATTTGAATGATATGATTAATTGGATAATTAATTATGGGGTTTTCATATTACTGATTTTAATAATTAATTATGGGAATTAATTATGATGGAATTGATATGGTTTAATTAGGTAATTAATTATGGAACTAATTGTTTTTTGTGGGTGTTGCAGATATGGATAATTAATTAGGAAATTAATTTTGGAAATATGATATTGTGTTTTGAGATAATTAATTATGGTATATTAGTGGAATAACACTGATAATTATTTGATGAGTTAATAATTATATTTTGTTTTTGGAAATTGAGACAATCAATCTATGAAATAATTATGTGTAATTGATTAATTAACGATTGGTTTAACTGAAAATATTGATGTGCTAAATTAATCGAGGAATTAATTAAGGGGTTTTAATGTGAAGACTAATTATTGAATTATTAATGTGTTTGAGTGTATTAATTAATTTATAAATTAATTAATGTGATATTGGGGTATGATGTTTAATTTCGATTAATCATTCTTTATGTGATAATGTATTGTATGTAATAATGTGGTTAATTTTTATTAACCTTGATAAAAGAAATCTATATGATAAGTCTGAAATTGAGAATGGTAACACTCCCATTCAACCAAAAATTATGAATGGTAACATGGTAATTCAATTTTTTGAATAAATTATTGGTAACATGGTCCTTCATTTTCGATATAAGAATAGTAAGATAGTCATTCAAATTGTGTGGTTAAATGAAAGGTAACCTGGTATTTAATTTTTTAAATAATAATGGTAACATGGTCATTCAAATTGTTTGATTAAATGAATGGTGACATGGTTATTAATTTTTGAAATAAGAATGGTAGCATGATTATTCAAATTGTGTGCTTAATGTGATGATGTGTTATATGTTATAACATGGTTAATGAATATTAACCTTGATAAATGAGATCCATGAGATATATGTGAAATGGTGAATGGTAACATGATTATTTAGACAACTAATAAGTATTGTAACATGGTCATTCAATGTGTGTAATTTAAATAAATGGTTACATGGTTATTCATTTTTCAAATAAGAAAGGTAACGTGGGCATTCAAAAAATGGTAATCCTTAGGTAAAAAGTTGATTCTATCATGGGAAAAAGAAGGTATTGAGGTAAAGGTATCTATGGGAATCTGAGGTTTTTATGTCATCATATATAAAATATTTAATAATGTGATAAAATGTTTATTTGTGGAATTTAATTATTCTTATTATAATTGCATACACTATTGTTGGATGGAATTATTTTAGACACCATTGGTGGGGGCCTACTGAGTCATACTCACACCATACTAGGGATACCTAATCGGAACCGGAATACACATAATTATTGCAGGACGTGTTAATGTAAAGGGCCCTGGATTAAATTATTGATTGGGTATGGAGTATGGATGACAGAACATGATATGGTTTGGGTTTCTCATTTTAGTCTTTCATGTCTTAAATTTTAGTTCCATTTTAGACACTTTGGCACTAAATTTGGAATGGAATATTTCATTTTTAGTTGAGTACTTTATTTTTAGTTTCTTTATCTTGTGACATTTTTAATTTTTATGATTATATATATATATATATCTGTTCTTTCTTAATTAATTCTTATGGTGTTTTACTATAACAATATAGGGTATAGTCTCTCCATTATTGACTTACTAGATCTTCACTACAAGTCATCTGCCTCTAGCATATTGAGAGGTGTGCCTGAAGTCATGTGACCGACCGTATCAGGGGACCGTTGCATGGCACCCTGGTCGGTATGTTATAAAGTGGTATTAGAGGCTTTAATTTTCTTTCTTCTTAATTTATATTACTATTTAGTATAGGAAATAAAGAGGCTAAAAATGGTCGCGTATTGGTAATGAGCTCATGTATGGGATTTGAAAACCCATGTATGGGGGAAAACCAATGTACTAAGGGTGGGATTGTTATTATTGTTGTTTGTTGTTATAGTTGAATATTATTTCAACTTGGATTACACACATGTTTTGTGCTATGATAATTATTATTGAGATTTATGAAAAATGACTCATGTCGAACAATAGAATGAGACTTGGGTTTCAATTCATCATTCTAGAAACACGTGACTATTTTTATTCTTTCATACTCTTTGGAACGCATAAGAGAATGGGTTTTGGGGAAGTTGTTAATCTTAAAATATTTTTCGGACTAATGAGATTGAATGTAGAAGGTGTGTAATATGAATTTTAACGTGGAAAAATTATACAATAATATGAATTAATGGGTATTTAAAATAGAAACATAAATAATGATAATGTGGTTACACTTGTTAATCATGACTAGGTGTAGCAGAGTTAATGTTAGTAATAGAACCTTGGTTTTTACAATGTGGTATGGGATAATAAAATGACTTGTTGTTGCGTGTCTCTATTTTCCAACAACATAAATATAATAAATTTGGGTTATGATTCCTAATTAGTGTGTTTGGAATTGTAGATATATTCCTCCACAAGGGTGCATGTTGAGAGGATGACCAGAGGACATGGTTTTTGATGATCCCCAATGGTGAAACTTGAGGCACCGATACTGACAAGGGATGGACCAAGAGAGATGTTTCATGAGAACTTCACTAATTTCATGATATTAAAGGAATAAAACCCATGGCATGTTCAGAAAATAATTTTTGGTTTGATAAGAGACTTCTAAATGTAGTACCATTTCACTTTTACTAGAGAGTGGACCTGATGGATCTGATTTTTGGGATGAGTCTATTGTGATATACTTTACCATCTAGAGACTCTTGTAGATAAGGGGGTCAAGATGGATGATTATACTGTACAAGGATCAATAAAGACCTGGTTGAATATTCATGTGTAGACTATACAGGCTAATGTCATGCTATGGAAGTACTTTTTGGGTAAGTTTTTGGAGAACTTCTATCTAGAGACATTGAGGTAGGAGAAAGAAGAAAAGTTAATAAAGATAAATCAGGGGAGAATTTCCATTAAGAATGATGACGGACGCTTCACAGATCTATAATTCTTTGCTCTAGTGTTAGAAGGAGATGAGGTAGCTTTGAAAAAACTCTTTTATGATGGAATTGAGTGTGATATTATGTCCCAAGTAAATCTCTTTCGATTAAATAATGTTTCCAAGGTGATGGATCAAGCAATTATAGCTGAAGTAAACCTGAGGGAAGATTCATGTACTAGACACATGTTTTTTATTGGATGATTCAGAGGTGCGAATTCTGAGATAAGTAGGCACCATTATGACAACTTTAGTCAAGGAAGTGGGAAGAAGAGTACACATACAAGAGGGTCAGTTGCAATTGACCTTAATTGATTGATCTATTGTTGGTGTGGTGGGTGAGGAAATTATCAGAGGAACTATTCCTAACCACCAGTAGAGTTCCAATCATGCGTCATTATGGGACATCTACATAATTTTTGCAGGAACCTGAGGTAGTTAAGTAATGATAGATTAGCTAAAAAGGGTTAGAGTGCGAGAAGGGGATCTTCTAAACCTTATCAGTCCCATGGTTTGTGTTATACATTCCAAGGCGGGAGAGGTAGTAGGCTTGGTGCTTCTGGGAAATAATGCCCATACTAGTAGGGTGGTTCTACTCCAAGAAGTCAGGTAGTATCACTGGGAAGAGGGGTTAGAAAGTTGAATGTGGTGAAGCCTAAACTTGTGGATATATGGGTTGGACCATCCAAAGTGATATTTACTATTCAAGTAGCTTCTAAATTATCTAGCACCATATTTGATACTGGTGCATCTCATTCTTTTATATATGCTAAACTTTTTAGTGGTTTGATCCTAGAAGTGGAGTTTCTGTGCGGGGTTATAATGAAAGATACATGTTTGTGGGTTCGTTCTGCAGAATTCTATTTGTGGAAGGGATATTTTTCTAATATAGGGGTGTACCATTTTCTATGGGATAACTATATTCATGATTTAACTGGATTTGACCTAATTATGGGTATGTACTGTATAATCACATACATAGCCCACATAGAATACTACCTTATGAGAATTACATTTACATGTCCTATGGGTGACCATTACATTCACCGGGGGAGTGGGACATACCAGAGGGTTGTCCAGCGCCAATTACTCAGCAACAAGGAGAGCTCACATCCCAATATTATAGTCTATTGTTGGATGATGGAGGTGTTAGGCAATATGTACTCCCACCAGTAGTGGAATTGTTTCAGGATGTATTTCCACACGACTTCTAATGTATTCCAGCTAAGAGAGATATGAAAATTACTATTGATCTCAAGCCAGGGGGTGAGACATTATGTAATATGCCATAAAAAATGGCACCAATAGGGCTTCAATATTTCAAGAATTATTTGGGGGAGTTCTGGGATAAAGGGTTTATTTGTCAGAGTTTATATCCTTGGGATCAACTATATTGTTTGCAAAAAATTATGACTGAAGTTTATATTTTTTTGTCAATTACTATAGGTTGAATAAGAATAATTTAATGAACTGATATAGTCTTTGGAATATTGATGACCATTTTGATTAGTTAATGGAAGATTGTGTGTTTTCAAAGATCTACATGAGATCAGAGTATCATCAACTGAGGGTTCGGACTTCTGATATACCAAGGATTGCTTTTACAAGAATGTATGGCCTATATTATTTCATTTTATTTCCTTATAGGCTAAGGAATGAACTAGTAGTGTTTGTTTCCTTGATGAATATAATCTTCCAACTGTATTTAGATTTGTTTTTGGTGGTGTTTGTGGATGACATCTTGGTGTAATCAATGAATAATGATCATCATTACTAAAATGTTGGAATCCTCTTTAGTACACTATGTGAAAATAAGATATACACAAAGAAATTTATGTTTCAGTTTTGGATGGATCAGGTTTACTTATAGGGGAATATAATCTCAGAGGAAGGTGTGTCAGTGGACCTAGAAAAGGTTCAAGAAGTGGTTTCTTGGGATCAACCTAAGAATTTTTTTCAATATCCGACATTGTTAGGTATTATATTGATATTAGAGGATGTTCATCGAAGACCTTTCCAAATTAGCAACATCACCTTTAGTCATGAAAAAGAAGGGGATAAAGTTTGAGTAGACAGAATCATGCATGAATTATTTCCAGGAGCTGGATAAGTTGTTGACATCTACACCCACATTGATTCTTCATGTGTCAGGTGAGGATTAAATGATTTATTGTGATGCATCTAGTATCAGAATCAGATCTGTGATGATACAAGGAGGTCTTGTTGTGGCATATTGGTCTCAATATTTGAGGACTCATGACAAAAATTTACCCTACACATGTCCTCAAGTTAGCAGTAGTGATTTATTATTTGAAGTTTTGGTGCCACTATCTATTTGGAGAAAACTTTATAGTTTATATTGACCAGAAGAGCTTGATGTACATCTTCACAAAAATAGATTTTGAATCTTTGACAGTAGATATGGGTTGAATATATTTAATCTTTCAACATTGAACTGGCATATATATCTAGGCAGGGAAATAGTGTGGCTGATTTCTTGAGTTTGAAAACATTGACTCAGATGGTTCAGGAGTCGAGGGCTAAGTGGAAGATGATGACATTTCTAGATAAAATACATGTGGTGGTTCAGGAGATTCATAAGTAGATAACTTTGGTTTCAATTACTATGGATTTATAACTTTTAAGACTGATTAAGTATAGATAGTATGAGGATTGAGAGTTATTAGTCTTGAGAGAAATATTTTAAGGTTGGGATACACCTTTGGATTGGATGATAGATGAGGATGAGGTCATCAATGTAAATACTGGTGTTTTTGTACCTATGAGCATAATATAGAAATTGATATGGGAATTTCATGCCTCGAAGTGGGTGGTACATCCATGTGTGACCAAAATGTATCATGGCCTATGAGGATAGTTATTGTGGCTGATCATGAAAAAAGAAGATAGATGGATTCATGACACGATGCTACACTTTTAATCAGGTGAATCCAGCGCATCAATTACCTAGAGGTTTTCCACATCCATAACCCATTATTAACATGATATGGTATGACATGACTATGGAAATTATGGTAGGTCTTCAGAACACACTTATAAATAATGATTCTATCATGATTTTTGTGAATCGATTGACCAAAGTAACACATTTATTCCAAATATGGGAAACCTATACAACAAATAAGTTGGGAGAACATTATCTTTTGGATACAGTTCGTCTGCATGGGGTGCTATAGAAAATAGTTACAGATCTTGATTCACACATTACTTCATGCATCAGTTGGGGCTTACATAAATCACTAAGAACAAATAAATTATAGAGTACATATTTTCACCAATATAATTATTTCTTTTTGGATCATACTACATAAATTTATGAGGATATTATATGGGTGTGTGTTGAAGTATTTAGAGGGTCATGGGAGAAAGACTAGGTTCTAGTGGATTATGCCTATAACAATAGTTATTAGGAAAAAAATATATATGGAACCATATCAGGATCTTCCTGGTAGGAAATATAGATCACTGATATGATGGATGAGAGAAGATAAATTAGAGTTGTTGGGACTAAGTCTCGTATAGGATAGATCAGGTCAGGTACACCTGATTCGTAAATGTATTGTTATGACTCAAAGTAGGAAGAAGTTGTATACTGATATATGAAGATGACCACAGGAGTTTATAGAGGGTGATCGTGTATTTCATCGAGTGCTTCCTAGGATGGGTCACCACCTGATAAAGAGATAGGTAATGTTGGAACCCATATTTTTTGGACCTTTTGAGATTTTGGTGAAAATTGGGTTAGTGGTGTACTGATTGGATCTTGCATAGAAATATATTCCAAGGAATGATATTTTCTTGGTGTCACAACTACGGATGTATCACCTAGACCCTTCTCATGTGATTGATGTGTATGAGGTTGATCATAAAATATATGTGCCATTTGAGGAGCTTCTGATTCATATATTGGATCGTATTGAGAAATTCTTACAAGGAAGAGTGTCCCAATAGTTCATGTTTTATAGTAGTAAGGATATGTACTAGAGGGAAAATGTGAAAGGGAAGATGATATGAGGGAACAATAGCCTAAAATTTTGTCTCATAATCTTATAAAACTATGGACATATGCTCGAGGAATAGTTATATAAGGTGGAGAAATTATAAGATCCTAACCTTTTCTGGAGTTATCTCGGGAATTAATTCAGTTGCCGCATAATTTGTTAAACAGTAAAACCCCACCAAGAAAAACTATGTATATGATTTTATTACAACCAAAAATTTAATTTAAAATCTCTCAAACCCCCAAAACAACCTAATTTTTTCCTTGTAATTGGACTTAATGTATTTGGAAGATTCCAGAGATTTCTAGAGGGGTTACAAGGCCATCTAACCTCTGTTCTTCATGATTCAAAGCCTGAATCAAAGATCCACTCTTCCCTCGATATGTGGATGTCTTCCTAATGCTTATTCTGCATATTCTTTCCTCTTGTCTTGATCTTTTGGTGGATTTTATTCTCTATTTATTAAGTTTAATCCTAAATTGGTGATTTCTAGATCTAGGGTTATAAATATAAATCTATATTGATTATATCTTGATATATTTGAACTTGGTTTGGGGATTATATCTGGATCTTAGATCTATGTCATCATTCTAATCGGAATATGGGGAATTCTTTTGAGTGAATTTCTATCAATTAATTGAGGTAGGAATTCAAAAAAACTAAATCCCATAGTTGTTATTTGATTATTTTTATACAAGTTTTAGAATTTATAGAGTTGTTTAGAAATTTTAATCCCTAAATGAACTAATTAATGTGGTAAATTAATTAATTGATATGATTGTGAAATTGTGATATTTAGGGATTGATGATAGAGATAATTAATTGGATAATTAATTACATGGTTTTTATATTTCTATTTTTTATAATTAATTATGGAAATTAATTATGATGGAATTGAGGTGGTTGAATTTGATAATTAATTGTGGAATTAATTTTGGTTTCTGGGTGTTGTGAATGTGTATAATTAATTGTTAAATTAATTATCGAAAATAGATATTGTGGTTTGAGATAATTAATTAGTGAACTAATTACGAGACATTGGTTCAAGGAAATAGATAATTAATTAATGAATTAATTATGATATTTTGAGTTTAGAAATTGACATAATTAATTAATACATTAAGTATGTGTAAGTGATTAGTTAATAGTAGATCTAACTAAAGATATTGATGTGAAAAATTATTTGGGGAATTAATTAAGAAGTTTTATGTGAAGACTAATTGTTTAATTAATAATGAGGATGATTTGATTAATTAATAGATAAATTAATTATTGTGATATTAGTGTAAGAGGTTTAATGTAGATTAATCCTACTTTATGTGATGATGTACAATATTTGATAATGTTGGTAGATATTCATTAACCTTCAGAAATAATATCAATGAAATATGTGTGAAATTGTTGATGAGAAGATTCTTGTTCCACCAACTATTATGATTGGTAAAATGGTCATTCAAATTTTGTGATTAAATAAATAGTAAAATTTTCATTCATTAATGAAATAAGAATGGTAACATGGTTATTCAAATTATGTGATTAAATTAATGGTAACATGGAAATTCATTCGTGAAATCAGAATGGAAACATGTTTATTCAAATTGTGTGAATAAATTAATGGTTAAATAGTCATTCATATCTAAAATAAGAATTTTAACATGGTCATTAAAGTTGTCTAATTAATGTGATGATGTGATGTATGTGATAATGTTTTTAATTTTTGTTAACATTGATAAACGAAATCCATGTGATATGTGTGAAATGGGGGATGGTAACATGGTTATTCAGCCAACTAATAGTAATGGTAACATGGTCGTTCAATGTGTGTTATTTAAATGAATGGTAGCATGGCCATTCAATTGTGAAATAGGAATGGTAACCTATGAATTTGAACACATGGTAAAGAATGGGTAAAGATCATATTTTAGCATGGGACGAAGCATATATTGATGTACAGTTATCTGTGGGAACCTAGGGTTTTTATGTGATTAAATAGAGAATTTTTAATAATGTGAAAATATATTTATTTGTTTGTTATACATATTCTTATTATAATTTATTAATCTGTTGTTGTCTATATTTTTTTAAAAACCATTGGTGGTGGCCTACGGATTTTTACTCACACACTACATGGGCTGCCTGATCGATACCTAAATAGACTTTATTGTTGTTTAAAAAGTTAAGGGAAATGGTTTAAGAATAGATTATTGATTGGGTATGTATCATGGATGAGGTAATTAGACATGATTTGGGAACTACTTGGGATTCATTAGTTTCTATACATTAAGTTGAATTATAGACACCTTGGCACATACTTTGGCATGACATGTTTCCATTTTAGTTGGGTACAATATTTCATATACATGATATTTCAACATGGATGTATGTTGATTGTTTAGGAAATTTGAGTATGTTTTGTCTAATAATAAACCTTCATTCTATAGAAGTTTTCTAACTATGTAATCCAAATTATTGACTTATAATGAATTAATGTTCCATTTTTTGGTATCCCAATAAATATTATTATTGATTCTTAATAATAGATGATAATGAATTGTGTTAATATCATTTATTTAATATGATGAATGAATTGGAATTAATAATATGATTGGTGGGGCTAGGTAAAATATAGCGCTTCGATGCGTCGATAGGTCTCATTATACAATCTGGTTTCAGACTTTTTTTGCATGTCTATATATATAAATTTATTTCCTAAACATTGGGCCTTAACTGTATGATCATCATGTCTAATATTAGGATTCTTTGCAAGAAGTATTGACTTTAGCTACTGGAAATTATGAAATTTATAACTAAGGAATTATTTTTTTCTCAATGTATTTGTCTATTTATATTTCATATTTTATAATGTAAATATCATAATTTATTTTAATTATTGAATTAATTTTATTAAATATTTTGGAAAAAAATGTATTCTCAACATATCCTCATTTGTTTATATTTTATTGTTATCACATATGTCTACCCTGAGTGACTGTTTTACCTCACCCCATATTCTATTTACATTTACTCAAACTATGAATAAATGTATTGTATAAGATATTTATAATATAATAGATTTTCTAGAAAATATTTTGTGATTTTTAGAACATTATAATGGGTTAAAATATTTATTTTGTAGTGGAAGAAACTTATATTTGATGAGATATATATGTCCTTTGAAAGTTAGTTCTTTTTAAATCTCTTTGCAATTTTAAATTCAATAGGTCCTTTGAATGTTATTGGCTTAATATATTTTTAGTTATTGTAATTATTTATAAATAATCATGGTTTCATTCCATTCATTTCAAATATAATATGTAAATAAGGTGTTTCTTTTCATTGGATTAATGGAGTTCTACTCAGTGGTGTTATAGTTTTCATCAAATTAGGGTTTAAATGACATTATAGGTTAGGATATTAATTGAGTCTAGTTTAAGGGTTGATAAGTTATGGTTTATAAAAATTTGAAAAGTATAGACAAACCATATGTTAGTTGAAGTGATAATTAATATTGTTGGGAAAAGGATAAGAGAAAATTAATGAAAAGCCAATGATATGGATATGGGACAAGTATACATGTCGTGTACTATCCAAATATTTTTGGAAATGTATAGTTTGTAAAGTTATCCTATAAATTACGTATACATATGGATATTATATAATTCTACCCAATTTATTTAAACTAATTATTGTGTTCTATAAAACCCTTTTAAAAAAAGTATGATAACAAATCTTAGCATATTAATCAAAAATAATAACATGATATCATAAAATAAAATTCTCAAGAATAATCATATTAAAGAATGACATTAATAAATATTAGTTTATAAAATCATAAAATCATAAGAATGTGGAATCATTATAAATCATGAAAGAATAAAAAGTCTAGGAAAACCATGTGGACAACATCACATATTTGACAGCGACTCATCATGGGTTGGGGTTACTCCATAATCCCATACATATCATCTGATGAGAAAACAAATTACCCAAAGAGTTAAATTATGATCTTGGATCCACAATCATAATAGGTACATTCCAATGTGAGCCACATTAGAGAACTATACATAGGGAATAAACATAATAAACCCATATAGAGTAAACATGACTTCAAAATCATTCCTCATATAAAAATAAAAGGATATTATATAATAATTCCAAATAAAATATGGAATTAAATATTTTGGACATTAATTTTGGAATAAATAAAAATTTGTTTCATATATAGTTTTAATTAAAAAATATTCCACATTAATGGGCCGATAATTTTTCAGAGACATAAAATTTTCAAATGGGATTTTAATGAATTGGATAAATACTTCTGAAGTAAGAAATAATATGGAATTTTAATTTGAGAACTAATATAAACTAGAATGGTTATATATAAAATGATTTTTTATTCAATTAACTCATGAAAGGAAAAATAAACATTAAATTATTTTTATATAAAATAATTATAGGATATAATTGTTCACCTTAATTAGGTTTTATATTTATGTAATAATTGATAAATTATCTATAGGAATGTATATCCCCATTAAAAGAATATATAATCATCTAGTAATATTTTAGGGGAAAAATATATAAAATTTACAAGAAATCCATATCAAAATGTAGAGGTAGATCATGAGTTATAATGAGGGTTCTTATATAATAATAAAAAGATGGTGGTTCGAAGAGTTCCCATAACATTGGTTCTATAATTTTTCAACACATTCTATTATCATCATAAATAATAAAATTTGAATCATTAATTAAATAATAAAGAAAATTTTACATCAATATTTTGTTTTTCATATTTATATTTTTTTCATTTTCAAATAATTTAATGATATATCATGTTTAATTCCATTATTCAAAGGGAATTTGTTTTAGTCCTCAATGGTCGGACCACTTGTTGATAATTAATAGTTTTCTTTTAAAATGGTAAAAAAATCCAAAAATGAAATGAAAAGATATTCATGACCTACCATAATTGTAAATGGTCCCAAATATCAAAATTGCATCAAATAAAAGGATGATTGATTTAGAAAAAAATTATTATTCAACTACTTCCTTTAGAGAGTTCGGGTGACCATCACAGACAGGACTCGTTTTTTTAATTAAATAGTTATTAATACACCAATGAACATGAAATAGGATATAATATACTTATAATACTGTTATTTAATCATAATAATATTTCTGTAACTATTTTTCTAGAGTGGATAAAAACATAGTACATCGTTAATGGAGGTGGTGGACCGACCATAATATGAATAATTTTTCATTTTTAGAATTAGAGGGTAATAGGAAAGAGTGGTTTATATATATTATAATGAGAAATGAAATTTAAAATATATTTATGTTAAAGGTTTCATTATTTAATGTTTTAAATAATATATTTAGTGAA
Source organism: Viscum album (assembly GCA_963277665.1). NCBI lineage: Eukaryota > Viridiplantae > Streptophyta > Magnoliopsida > Santalales > Viscaceae > Viscum > Viscum album. Next base: position 2,015,561,743 of record OY728147.1, on the reverse strand, counting down.
TGATGAGGAAGAAAAAAATCAAATGCTTGGATAAATGAATTACATTCTTTTTTGGAAGTCTCCTATTATGATTCCACTTACAGAACATTGGATATTTAATATTATAAAAAAATACTTCTTGTGACATGTTGTAGATATGGGGAGAAAACTTGGTAGAGATTTTTTATATTAAGGATTTTATAATGTGTTTGGAGACAGGGTTTTGTTTGGTGGTATTTATAAGGGGAGGATATGCATGTTTATTGATTATCATATTCATTATTTTTAATATTTTTGTATCCAAATTATGAATAGTGATGAATATAGTGATTATTAATAGTAAACAGTGTGTGTTTGTTTGTGTTATTTTTAAATAATATATTCTTATATGATACCTAATTTAATAAATCATGTACTTATCTTATAATGTGAAATTACTTTTTTCATATTTCACTATTCACTAAAAAATAATCTATTCTAGAAAAATACACAAATAAACCTATTTTTTTAATTTATAGATAAAAAATGGAATCCTTTTATAAAAATTCAATTTTAAAATTTAAAATATTTAATTTCTAAATAAAATCCGTATTAAATTAAGAAAACAAATTTTAATGTTATGATCAGGTTTCTATCCACTAGAAAAATAACTTATAGTGGAAAAAAGTTTTTTTATCATGATAATTAAACATATTATTATTTTAAAGAATCATTTTATAAAAAAAAATTATTTATTTTCGTTATATTTTTCATAAAATTCAATTAATTCGTATATGTTTTAGAAAAAAAATAATTATTTTATCATTTATAAATATATTTTTACATGTATTATTATATAAATTGGTAGTATTTTCATTTTATAAGATAAATAAATGTTAATATACACTTACAATGGAGATGATACTATTTTAATGGTCATGTTACTATTCCTAACAATATGGTTACTATTTCAACAGTTAAATCACTATTCCAATGGTTAGATTTGTAATAGTCATATGATTTCCTTGTATTCAATAAATACCTAAATTTTAAATTGTTATACAATACATTATATTTTCAATAATGCTTATATGTATTTTTATTTATAAAATTAATATTGAGTTAATAATTTTCTATTTCTTTTCTAAAATGTTTTTAGTTTGTTAGATTATTCGGTGTCATCGAGCAGACCCAAATTTATATATTATTATTATCTAATTTATTATTTTTTCCACTATAATAATTTCAACTATTATAGATATATTTATTCTCTAAATATAATGGTCAAATTAAAATAATGAAATGAGGTTGATTCTAGAATGTGGTGAATGTTATTTATATAATACTACATTACTATAAATTACACAATAATATAATTAGATGGGAAACTCAATTGATAATACTTGTGGCCCTTGAATTCTTCCCAACGTCAAAAATTTCATCCTCTATATTTTATTTCACATACTAGGATGAAAATTTGTGATGGTATGTCTACATATTTTCTTCCTATAATTCCCATACTGACTCCACATACATATGGTACTTCTATAATACATTGATTATGTGATTTGTTTTTTAATTGATTATTTTTACTATATTCTATGATCTTCACCTAATAATCTTCATAAGATAAATAGTTTTACAAATATTCCACTTTGGAAGTAAGTAAATTTTGGGGATCTTTATATACTAGATGAGGTGGGATACAAAGAATATATCTTGTACATGAGACATGTTTTTTGGTAGTCCAAGTCGATTGTCCATAGCTCTAACGTGATCAATATTATCTAAGGGGAAAATGTACCTGGGAATATACAATCCCTTATTTAAAAATCACATGACTCTCCTCTACTGTAATATATTGAGGAAGAGTGTACCTCCACCCTCAAACTCTAGGTCTCATAAATGATTATTAGAATATATCTTTTTTCGACTTAGAACATTGAAAATATACTTCTAAATGTCCATAACTATTTATATAATTTATTCAATCATGTCATGTCCCATAACAATTATTTATACACATTTATCCTAGTTAAAATGTGTTATAAATCACTTACCATAAATACATTCATATAGATATATTTGGATCTCTTATATGAAACTATTATTCTACTAGAATTCGAACATAAGGAAAAGTGGTATGACTATCTTCTGATTTCATTAGAAGAAGCTCTCAACATGTCCTCATGTGTTTATATAGTCCACTCAGATTGACCTTTATTATAGTAGTGAAAATATGTGCTAAATATTAAATAAGTGTTTATAACATGATAGAGACACTTCTAGAACTTGGATAAAAATCACATATCTTGATCAGATACAATGTATAGTGGTGTTCTAAGCATCATCACCTCTTAACGAATATATATTATCCCAAGATGATAGACGTAAAAGGCCACTTAAATTTTAAATCAGTAATCAACCTTTTAATGTGATCCAGGAGAACCCATATCATGTTATTCAATTTTTATGTCCTTATAAGGCATTTGAAATAATCTGTGGGGATGTTTTCCAATTTCCATTTTCTGTACAAATAATGGTTACATCAACCACTTTGAAATTTTCCATTCTCTCCCCACATGCAAACATACCGTGTTATTTTTTTATATTCTCTAATATACTTATTTATATTGTACAACAAAAATTTCTCCCATATATCTCGATAAATCTTTATGCTCTCTAGGTTGATAGAGAATCTTGAGTTATGTGTATTATTTAATAGATCATTATTCATCTTAGGATTTAATTGTACACAGAGTCAGGAACCAATTATTCCAACTCATTCCTCATAAATTTTGGTCTTTAAGGATTTACCATATCATATAGCTTCATTCATATAATTTATATCCCAAAAATCCTATTGAGAATCATTTACCTAATCCAGAATATATGGTTGATAAATCATTTGGGATAGGTAGGGATTTTTTTTCTTTTTATTATAACATCCATGTATGTAATTTTAATGTCTATAATGATTAGATACTTCTCAATTCCTATTATCAATAAGGTTTCATGATCGTTTCCACTTAGATAATCATCCATGATATTTCCCTTATCATGATTGTAATGTATAGTGCATTCATAGTCCCTTATCAGATCTGACCGTCTTCACTATCACATATTATTCTCCATCTCTATAATTATATATATAATTCTCTTATGATCTATATATATCTTATACTACTCACAATAGATATAATTAATGGTAATATATAATGCCAAATTCACTATATCCAACTCTAGATCATTAATTTTATAGTTATGTTTTATGTAATTTCAACAACATAGTGGCATTGGCTATCAGTATATATTTAAATATTAGTATATAACAAAATCCATTCATTAAGGAATATATTTATATCATTTAAACATACAAAATTATGGTTAGTGTTAGGATTGGTTGAGTGATATTCCACTTTTTTAGTTCTTTTAAGTTCTATTCATGTTCATTGTTCAACACAAAAATTATTTCTTTATGAGTTAGTTTTCATATCATGTTTAACAATTTCAATAATTTTCTAAAAAATAATCAGTAATACATAGTCATTCCAAGGAATCATTAGATCTGCATTGAAGATACAAAATTATCTTACTCCACAAGTTTCATTGCAATAGGACGTTCTACAAATTTCTTTTTTAAAGTGATATATTTCCCAATTAATGATATACTAACATACATATAATACATATTATCATCTATTCATTTGGATTATATTATAATATAATATATGAATAACATAAATTTTTTTAAGGTAATCAATAATTTCAATACCCATCATATTCATCGATAATGTAGTTGAATTAATGAGCCTAAAGGGAATAAATTTGAACTTATAGTGTTCATACATATTTTTAATGTATTAGGAATATCTTATATATTCACCTATAACTAGATATATGATGATTAAAGTACCACCTTAGAGGAATAATGGGCCCCATGCAATTGGACAAACAAGTCGTCAATATAGGTAATGTCACAGTTGATCATTATAAGTATTTTATTATGTTCCCAAAAAAACATAGGGGTAGATTTATCCATCATTATTTTTTAAGAAGATAACTACTGCACTCCATGGAGAAGAACTAAAGTTTATAAAATCATTGTTATGTTACTATTATGACTACATCTTCAGTTCATCCATATTAATGTTTGAAATTATAGATGGAAACTTTGATATAGGAAGAGCTCAACGTTTTAGTTTAATTGAAAACTCAGCCACTTAGTTATGAAGAAATCTAGAAAAACTCTATTTACTTCATCAATATACTTCCACATAGTGGGAATATCTCTAAGAATGATTCTTACATTTTTATCAATCATTAGTGATATCAAAAGGAGTAATATGTAAACATGAGAATAATATTCTACTGATTATTTATCATCCTTATTATAATTTTATAGATTTGGAGGATGGATCATGATATAAAGAGTATTTACTCCTCCTAAAATATGATAGTACCATTATACATTGGAAATGAATACTTGCCAAATATATAATCGAATTTTACTAATGAATGAAAAAATATTTGGAAGAATAAAATTACCATATATATGAACACATAATATAATAATAATAGAATTTCCCACCAATGATTTCAAATCATCTAAGATGGATACAGATGTACATAAAAAATATCCTAAATATAAAAGAGTTCCAAGAATTTAAATACAACATGAAAAACCAAACTCTAGTGTATTATATAAGAGATTACTGGTTTTGGTCCTCTTTATTATCCTATGTAATATGGTATTGATGTGGATAATTCCAATGTTTTCCACTTATATGAAATTAATATATTACTTGTTCCATAGACTGGTCTTTTTTTTCTCAATCAAATTACAAAAATTCGATATTTATTCTAGGAAATATGATCTATTTTCCCTCATTTTACATACATAAAACGTATTATAGGCCATCTAAGTCACTAAAATTGGATTATTTTACCATATTTTAGACCTATATGAATTTGAATGATCATTTACTTATCATATTTATCACTCTAATGTTTATGATACACCACCCTTCTCTTTTTTGACGTCTTTGGGCATTCAACTATATTCAAATTATGAATCACAATTCTCTAAAGATGGATTGGGATAATCGTATTATTTCATACATTATCTCCCATAAGGATAGGTTTATCATTAGGAAAATTAGAAAATTTTCCATCAAATTTAATTTTTTGAATGATTTATCATATCATTGACAATTATATAAAATAAATTAGAGAAAATTAGGTATGAGAATACTCAAACTAAAAATCCAATTATTGAAAAACTATAAACTCAAAATAAATAACATATAATTTAAATGTATGCCCATAAATATTGTCTTTATTATTTAATCTATGTTTTCAAAATCTATTTTCATATTTGGTATTATAACCTAATAGTATATTCATATCCATCATAATGGTTTATAATTATTTTTTGTATTTATAAAATAAAATTACTTTGTAGATTAAAACAAGTCTGATACTAGGAAATCATTATCATTCACTAGGAAAATTTTGAATTAAAACTGAATAATCCATTTTGGGGTTGTTACCACTAGGTACATATATGCCACTGTCGCATAATGTTGATGTATTGATAAAGGGATGTAGTTTTTGGGAAAACACACACTCTATACATCACTAAAATTTCAGGATAATTTTCTATAATAATACTAATCCCAACTATTCTCACTAAAGTATTCTTGTCCAAATATCCATAAAATTACAATATCATGATCTCAAATAAACATAAGAGGACCATATTTTTTATATATATTGTCACATGACTTTTGTAAGAAATATCAAATTCACATAACCCAAGGATTGATATACCTAGTGACATTTGATAAACATGTATATTAAATAAAAATATGAAACTATAATTAAAAAAACATTATTTAATTCTCTATAATGAGCTTAAAAATCAATTTTATCTCATAAAAAATCCTAGGATTACCTGGTGAGTACATAAAAAAATGTGGTGTGCTATAATCCTTAGTAAGGTAGTAAGCCTAATAAAAAAGGATATAATATGTGTTTTAAAAAATAACATAATATAATAAAATAACATTCTAATTAGTTATCATAAAGTTGAATTAAATTAAAAAGCTGGACTAATATAATCTTCAAATCACTGTAATGTGTAACTATCATAAAACATGACACGAGAAAAATTCAAGGCTAACCACCATGAGAACACAATAGTGTGGGAAAACCCTATCATGGATTAAGCATACTCCAAAATAACATACATATCATATCATTAGACATAAAATTTTATGAATTCATTGGAGGGATATCTGGTTGAACCCATAATAACATGTAAATTCATATGTTTTCCATGTGTGGGAATCAAATAAAGGGATAAAAAGAATAAATACCTATAAAGGGAAATGGTAAAGATATTATTTTCTCATATTGAAACTGTAGGAGATTTTATAATGATTTCATAAAGTAGTGGAATTAATTTTTTTGGGAATAATTATCAGAATAAATATGTATAGGTCCTAATTATGGTGTTTATTAAAAATATTTTTAAGGGTATCGTTAGAAAATTAGTTATATAGATGAAAATTTAAAACAATTTTTGAAAGAGATGAATAAAGACATTTAAAGTAATGAAAAATATGAAATTTCAGTTCAAATAATTAATGGATATCCATAATACATTTTTATTTAATAATATATATAATAGGAATGAATGCATTAAAAGAGTGTTACATGAATGGGTTGAGGGATAGAAAAGATCCACTGAGTCAGGTTTGATTTATAAGAAGACATGGAGAAATAAACTTAAGGCATGTATTAGTCAATCAATAGAAGGATTAATAAGATATGTATATATTAAATAAATATATACAAAATTTATATTCATTACATAATATAAAATAGAGATATAAAATAATTTATATAGGTAAACGTCACAACCAATATAAAATATGGTGGTTAAGATTAATAAGTTTACATAGGTTCCACAATTAGTCGGTACTTGAACATAATGTCTTGAATAATCAAATTTGATTTATTAACTTAATAATAAAAAAATTCGATTTAAATATGAATTAATTTAATTATATTAATTTCATATACAACTATATCAATTAGATATCATTCTTAATTTCATTGTTCTTAGGGTATTAATCTAAAGGTTCCAAGGTGAAATATCTTATATACAATTACCGAAGTTATTATAAACTTAAAATAAAAATATATAATTAAAAGAAAATGATGTTAATGTAATTAAATAATTTTGAATGGTTCGAAATATCCATATGTATTTCAACATGAAGATGATTTATTTAGTATTATTATTGATGTTATATAGTTAGTTTATTTATGTGGGTCTACTGACCATCAAAAATAAGATTCATTTAATATAATTAAATAAAATTAAATAAAATTTTGAACATAAAATATGATATAATATAATTATTATCATCATATTTAATAGTAATAATATTTCAATAATCATTCTTGAATATGGTTGGGGGAAAACGAAGCACGTCGTTCATGGAGGTAGTGAATCCACCCAAATATGAACAACATTTCATTTTTATAATGAGAGGAGAAGTGAAATGGATGGATGATAAATAATACAATGAAACAGTAGTAATCAACAACATTTGTAATACTATGCTAATTATATAATGTTGGATGTGATTTATTTGGAGGTTGAGGACGAGGAATAATTAAAATGACATGACCTAGCACAATCGGCCCTGAAAAATGACTACCCCAATCCCAGCTACAATCGGCCAAGGGATAGTGACCAGTGCGGAGTAGGTATATCACACACAAGGTAGGAATTATCCTAATGTTCTTCTACACATGTACACATCTCTAAACCAATAAAATAATGATATTTTAATTTACTGAAACCAATTTAGGGATAAATCTATGATTTTGTAGTCAGAGTATGATTTTAAAGTACAGAAAGATAAAACGTGTTATAATACATGACCCAAAGAAAACTGAAGAGAGTCCAACAATCATGTAAGGATAGGACTAATATCAAATGAAACAACCCAGGAAAAACCTTAGTCTGTATATCTCATGCAATGCTCCACCATCTCCCTTTCCTCCTAGGACACCGTAAAAAGGGTCATTGCCTTCATAAGAAATGACGCATGTGGGCATGGCCTATGTTGGGGTGAGTGTAACAATGTATATTTAGAGACATAAAAAAATAGAACTCATATAATTAGAAATAATTAAATAATAACAATTAAATAAAATAAATTCTTAAAAAACCAAGTTATAATTAAGAAATACACCTCACCTCCCTACGGTCACAACCAACCCTCCAGCCATAAGATTCTTTATGGAGAAATGATCGTTATGGGACAACCCACTCCATAATACAAGTTGTATCAAATTTCAGTCATCCAAAGGTAAAGGTAATTTATACCTACCCCTAAAATATTACTAGCCTGATAATACCTTTATAATCTGATAGAGGAATACACCCATGTTCCCTGGGGGGACACCACAAACCGAATCTGGATCAACCTGCTATATAGGGGATCATTCAACAATGATACTATGAACCCCACTAAAACAGAATGCTATATGGATGACCAATGACACACACATGGAGGTCACACTTTATTAACGAATCCAACATAGGTTATATGAAGAAACAATAAAGGATTTAACTATAGTCTCGTGGAAGGACACCACAAAATGAATCTAAGACTCATTCTGTGTAATATCACAGGTAAAAAAGGAATATGACATTTTTTCATATTAATTAATATTTTTAAATTCAATATTAATTTTACATTAAATATTATTATATGTTCAATGGTGTACCTGATATGAAACAATGGGTTTCTTCGAAAACATATGTTGCACACAATGTTGTGTTATGCCAAAAAATAACAAAATAATATTATTAATTTATATGGTAGTTAATGACTAGACATTGTATTGTCAGGAATGAATATAAATAACTACAATATTATTATATATTTTTGCTAAATGTATTTACATTTTTTCAATTAATTTTAGTGTCATAAAATGTGAATGAATTCAATTTTAACCATAAATACTATAATATTCTTTAAAAGGTCGATTTACCTCCTTTTAATGGAGAACCCATTAAATCTAGCTTTTTTCACTTTTATATGTTGTATTTGACTAAAAAAAATATTTATAATTGGAACAAAAAAATGTACTTTGGGTAAATTTTTGTTATTTTTCTGATAAAGTTCATTTTTAATAAATAGTGAAAAATATTGTATTTTAATTCAAAACTGACATTTAATAAAATTTATTTATATGGATAAATTTCATTTTTAATTGGTTTTAATATTTAATAAGAATATATATTTACCATTTAATTCAATTTTGGTTATTTGAAGTAATTTCACTTTGAAATTGTACATAAACAAATGTCAATTTGTTGATAGTTATTATTTCTTAAAAATGTGTTTTTTTGTTTTAACAACAGGAATTAATTTTAAATTAATTTATGCCACTTATGAATTTTGAATTTTAAAAAATGGATTCCATATTTTGAGTCAAGAGTTCCTAATTATGTAATTAGGTAAATTTTATTTTAGGAATTATGAATATTTACTTCAGTAAGTATTTAATTTACCATGGTTAATGGGTAAATATGGTAAATAAGGGTAAAAAATAATAATATAATAATAAGAAATTATCAAAAAAACGTGTCTTAATCATATTAGTTGATATATGTTCGACCATTTAAATCCTTGGGTCGATTTTTTGACCTCATGGTGCCACATGGGAGTGATAATGACACTTTATATTAATTGATTAAAAATAAAGACAAAAATAACATAAACATATATATTTTACTATAACAATTTTTAACTAGGTTATATAAGTTATATATTTGACTAAAAATATTCATTATAAATAAAAACATATTTCCTATATCATGGTATTTTATTTATAATTTTTATACATCAAATAAATAACATTATTTATGACATAATAATGATGCAGTGTTTACCTCTTTAATGAATGATTAAAATAAATAAGATTATAAAAACTAAAAAATATCCAAAACCTATCCAATTATTATTGTATAATTTTATTTCAATCATGAGTCATCTAATATTTGACTTTAATATGTTTTTTACATTTATAAAGAAAAAATAATTATATAATAAAATAATAAAATAATATTTTCAAACGTTCTTAAAGAGCCCCTCCTCCCCCTTATAAAAGGACACCACTTCTAACCCATTACTCACACTTCTCAATACCCATGTCTCATCCAAACTATGTCCACTTAAGTTAACTACATCCCTATATTCCTCCTTAAATCCATCACATTAGAAAAGTTAAATCATGTAAAATGTTTGTTTCAAAACAATGGGAGTTACCTGATTTAAAGGTAACGTCTTCTCTTAAGTTACTTTCTTTTATTTTACTCCTCCAACCTCTTAAACTGTATTAATTAATTTATTTTATAGAAACAAAAATATTATCAATATAATAGGATTTTTTATATTTATTCTAACTACACTTCCAAAAACCTCCATCCAATGGATACAAACATATTGTTTTTCTAGACAACGAACTACTGCCTCACCAAACGATGATTGTTCAAATATCTCCAAAAACCTCTCATAGTGGCCATTATAATGGAACTGTATTTATATGTGATATATATTATGTTTATTTTTTCTCTTTACTTCTATATTTTTCATTTATATCATACCTTTATGGTTTCCATAATGGGTAAATACGATAATTTCATTTGAGGAAGTGTGGACTACTACCCCCTCAAAGTGATATGACTCGTCCATGACATGAATGGAACATATAAAGAAGGGATTTAATGAAATTATAAATGATATTATAATGGAATTATAATACACCTATGAATAATTAATTTTTCAATCCATTAAAAAAGGAATTATAAATGAAAGTATCATTCATGCGTACGTACGGCTTACCGTCTCCTTGAACAGTGCATTTCATTTCTTTTATCCAAATGTTATGTAATATTATAAATACCTATATATACTGGATATATATGATATATATGATATTTAAATCATGAATATTATTCTGTATATAATATAATTTTGACAACACGGTAAATTTGAAATTATAACAAGTTCATTTTTTACTCAAGTTCCGAACATCAACAAAATGTCAAATACGAACTCAAATAATTTACTAATTGTAATAGAAATATAATAAGTGATAGAAAAAGGAATAATAAAAGATAAAAAATGTTCTTTACCAAGTTTAAATTAACTTATGTTTATTATTCAGGAAGAATAAGGAACATACAAGACAAGTCGGACAAGAGGTAAGGGGTTTCTTATCTCACTTTTAATTCCATGAGATTTCTATTATTCACCACTTATTTAGATCATGTGGTGTATTTTTTAGTAAAATTTGATATATATTATCATGATTCAATTTATATTCATGGCATTATATTATTCATTTGGTGGTTGTTAACTTTTAGTTATATGACTCGATTAATTACAATGAGGTAAGGGGTTTTCATCTCATTTTTTATTCTCGTGAGATTCATTCTATATTTGCACTATTTCCTTTTGTGTGGTGTATGTACTACACATGATTGTATTCATTGTGTAATATAATTTAATATATGGGTATTTACATATTTATTGTATCATCCTTCTTTCATGAGGTGCATGTTACGTAGGTTACCAAATCAGTAAGGGAACCTTTCACCAACCTCTTTTTAAAATACATCTTTTTGTTATGTTTTTTAATTTAAATCTTATTATGTTAGGATATGTTCTTCTATATCCTTATTACCGTAAATTTTATATCCATGTGATAACATGACCTTTTCTTTCTTGTCAACTCATTTTCTGATTTTAAAATAATGTCATTAGGCTGTCAAATTTCTATAAGGGATCTTCTTAACCCAATTTCAATTCTTTGGGTTAAACTTATACTTCATGATTATGTTATGCTATAAATTTGTGTGAATGGAAACTGATTGTTTTAAACTTAATATCCAATTATTCTTTGTGTATTTATATTTATCACACATAATTATATCAATGATTTATCCTTATATTTATTAGTATTATATTTGTTAGGGATTTCGTCTCAATTTATATTCCATTGAGACTTATTTGTTCTTATGAACCAACTCACTTTTATATGGTGTATATACTGCCCTTTTTAATAGTATATCAGTAATATCCTTATTCTCATGATATTATAAGTTTTTTTGTTCTATTCTTTAATTATGTTTATTCAAGTGTTTCTCAACTGTTACGAGACTCTTTAACTAAAACCTCATTTTAAAAGAATTAAGTATTTATTCATTTAAATCATTCTCATTAATTTACATGTTTTAAAAATAGTTTTAAGTATTTTTTTATATGGAATTTTATTTTTTAAAATGTTAATAAAATTAAAATTTTCAATGTGGTATGGGACACTTTGATTCAAAATCTCTTTATTAAATGTTTTAAATGGTTTTGAAAATCATTTGGAAAAAAGCAGTGATCGTGTCAATATCTTGAAATGATATATTGTGATTGCAATGTGGAAATGTTATCATTCCATGATGACTGTTTTATGATATATAATTGTTCTTGGACATTTAATGAGTGGTTACAAGATAAACCAAAAGGATGGGTGTTGTTGTGATAAACTAGGATGGGTGGTTACATTATAACCTCCAATGCATTGGGTATAGAAGTTGGTCGTATGACTATTCCATTTAGTTATATGTGTGGAATTCAACCATATGGTCATTCCACTTAAGTATATTTATGTCCCAAGTTTCATTTATATGTTATGTGTTCTTTTAATGGGTTTTATGGTAGTATTTTGGTTACAAAAGGATAATCAATGATCTTTTTTCCGTGAATAGTATTTACTACTTCAAATAGGTGAAAAGTTTTACCTATGATAAAGTATTCATGGTTTACTTATTATTTTGAAAAACAAATAGTTTTCCTTCTTTGTGTATCCCTTACTGAACTTTATGCTTATCCCATGTTTTTGAAATGCTTTTCATAGGTCAATATGGAATAGTTTCAAGGATATGATCAAGGAAAAGTCATGTTGTATAAAACATGGTACTAGACATGTTTCTTTTTAAGAGTTCTTATTTTATGAAAAAAATAGATACTTAGTAGTAGTGTCTACATGTAATATTGAAGTTGATATGTAATTGTTATTACCTATTTCTCTAAAACTCTAAACCTGAAAAGATCCTCAATATGAATTATTGATTTAACTCTATATTATATAATGTTTTAAGGTTGGGGCCTTATAGTTGGTATTAGAGGATGGTTTATACAACATTAGGGATAAAAAAATTTCGTTAAACACATGGTTAGATTGTATGTCTATTATTTTAGTTAAATCCTTATTTTATAACTTTTTTGGATCAAGGAAAGTATAATACAAATGGAAGGAGGAGGATCTCAAACTACATTCTTATCTCTTCTCGATGACATGTTTTTAATAATTATTGAAAAGGAATGTTCAGATGATTGTGAAAAAACTTCTACAATACAACACCCTTGCAAGCAGTTGTTTGAGATATCAAACACCTCCACCATACCTCGATATCATCATGGATCATGGGTTTTATTTAATCAAATCCTATTTCATCAATATTCTCATATTTTAATGAAAGGTAAATATTATCAAGGCATTTTCAAATATCATACCTTATCATAATATTTTGAAGCATATTATGATTTTCAAAAAAGTACTGAAGTAGGATACCCTTGCACAACAGATTTATATTTTCTTTTACAATATATTCTCTCAACACATACTTATGGTATTTTAAAAAGGACCATTCATTGAAAGTTTCAACTAATACTCAGTGCAACTTTTTTATAAAAATCATGTTTTATCAAATGTTTTGAAATTATATTTCATACATGATTATTTTCATAAACTATTTTTCTATGAACTCTCATATGACCCAAGTTGTATAAGGTGTATTTTGATGAAGGAATAAAATGATTTTGGAGGATACCTAAATCATTATTGCAATGCATGGACCTTATTCCTATTTGAACATGATGAAAATGAAACCATATTGGCACCATGATCAGGGTATGATGTTATTTATTTTGGTAGTAGTTCTATTTTATCATAAAGAGTTGAAAAAAATGACAATATGTAAGATGTTGAGGTCTTAATGTATTGGGATAAAAAGTCAAGTTATAAGAAAACCATTGAGGTTAAAAATGTTAGGGTTATTTCTGAGTTTTATAAAAAGTACAACCCATAATATGGGTGACAACCTATCACGTCTGACAAGGCCTCATGAATCGAACCCACAATTCAAGGGTGACAAGGGCGCATTGCCTACCACTAGCCTATTTAAGGTCCCTGGTTAGTATGACTTATTATTTTTAGTGAAATGATTTTATGGGTTAAGAGTAATTTTACTTGGTGTACTTATTTTTTGTCAAATGAATATCTTTAATATAGGAAAATGATTTGGTGATTAAGTGATAATGGTTATTTTGGAAGATGTTCCCTATTTTTGGGAAACACTATAGGCCTATAGAAAATAGAACACTTTGGGATTTCAATTGAGGAGTAATGGTGGAATTTTATTTTGGATGAATCTATGTTTTCATTGTGGACTTATAAGAATTTTGGGTTATCAAAACAAATGGTTAACCTATCATAGACAATATGTGATTAGGTAAATTACTTTTTAGTATGAGACTTTAAGAGAGTCGATGTGATTTGGAGATAAATTTTACGATTTATTGTGGAACACTATGTGATTAAATCCTTTTGAATTTTTTATTTCAATCATAGTTTGGATTATATTGAATAATTTTAGAGAAAATTGTATATTTAATAGTCTTAGTTGATCTTTGGGTATTGTTTGTTCAATTTTTGAGATTAAGAGGAGTATTTATTTTTATAAATGATTATCCATTTTGGGGATTATCTGATCTTGTACTAACATTTTTGGTTTTTGTTGATTTCTAAATAAGGTAAATATGTTGTTCATATTTTTTAAATTATGTGAGACTCTAGAAGATGATTCTAGTGATTTAGGTTTGACCAAGTCATCTGGAATACTCATAGTTTAGAGAATATATGAGTTTGTGGTACGAATTTAGTAAAGGATTAAATTGTACATGACAAGTGAGTATGTTTGATTATATTTTTAGTTAAAATCATAAATTAATTCCTCAAATTTATGAAAAGTAACTTTAAAAAAAACATTCTCCATTAACATTTATTACTGGGGAATCATACACAGCTTAACCCATCAAAAGTTTGGATTTTCTGGTGGTTAAGATTCTTCTAATCATGTTTTCTATCACTCTCCGTCTGAACATAACACTTAGTTTCTCCTCAATATCCATTTTTTCATGGATTCCTTGTATGGGTTATCTCGGGTGACCATTGTACATATATTTAATTCTTTTAAAATGATTGTTTTATTTACTCTTTTTCCAATGTGGTACATTCAATGAAGTTTCCAATTACAGTTTTGAAATTGTGAGGATACAATTACCAAAAGGGGGGAAGGATGTAACATCCTAGATAAATAAAGAATATGACAATTTTTTCCTATTTATTAATATTTATAAATTAAATATTAATTTCACATTAAAGGGGATTCTATGTTCGATGGCTTACCTGTACACAACAATGGGTTTCTTTAAAAACATATGTTGCACACAACATTGAGTTAAACCAAAAAATAATATAATTATATTATTAATTTAAATTTTTGTTAAGACTTAGTTTTTGTATTGGATAGAATGAATAGAACTAACTAAAATATGATTATATATGTTTTTCAACTAATTTTACATTTATCTAATAAATTTTGGAGGCTTAAAATGTGGATGGATCCAATTTTAAACATAAATACACTAATATTCTTCAAGTGGTTGATTTACCTCTTTTTAATGGCGAACCATTTTTAAATCTAGTTTTTGTCACTTTTACATGTTCTATTTGAAAAATTATAATTCTTATTTAGAATATAAACATCAAAATTTACTTTAGAAAAATGTTTGGTATTTTTTTGATAAAGTTAATTTTTAATGAGTAGTTAAAAATACTATATTTAAATTCAAAACTGCCTTTTAATATAATTTATTTATATGGATAGATTATATTTTTTTAATGGTTTTAAAGTGTAATTAGATTATGTTTTTACCATTTAATACAATGTTAGTCATTGGAAGTAATTTGTGTTTGAAAATGGATATAATCAAATGTCAATGTTTTAATAGTTATTATTTCTTAAAAACAAGCTTCTTATTATGACAATGATAATTAATTTTAAATTAATTTCTACCACTTTTGTGTTTTGAATTTTGAAAAATGGATTCCACATTTATAATCATGAGGTTAAAATTATGAAAATAGGTAACTTTTATTTTTAGACATTATGAATATTTACTTCAGTAAATATTTTATTTACAATGATTAAAGGGTAAATCTGATAAATAAGGGTAAAAAATAATATTATAATAATTATAAATTACCGTAACATGTGTTATAATCCTATTTTTTGATAAATGTCTAAAAATGGGCATCATTGGGTCATTTGTGGGACCCCATGGATCTACTTGGGAGTGATAATTTCACATTATATTAGTTGATTTAATGTAAAGACAAAATTGGATTAAACATATATCTTTTAGTCAATCAATTTTTACATGGGGTTATATAAGTTATATCTTAGACTATAAATATTCATTAGAAATATAAAAATAGTTCCTAAAGAATTGTATTTTTTTTATAATTTTTATACATCAAATAAATAATATTATTTATGACACAATAATGAGGCAATGTTTGCCTCAATAATTAACGATTTAAATAAATAAGATTATAAAAATTACAAAAAATATTCAAAATCTATAAAATTATTATTGGATGATTTTATTTTGAAAAATATTCATTCTATCTTCTACTTTAATGATTTTTAGACCTTTATAAATTGAAAATAATTACATAATAAAAAAATATTTTAAAACGTTCTTGAAGATACCCTCCTCCCCCATTTAAGAGGACATCACTTATAACCCATTCCTCACACTTCTCGAGACCCTTGGATCATCCAAAATATACCCAATTAATCTCCATAAATCCCTCTATTTCTAAAAGAATCCTTCACCTAGGCATAAAGAAAATTCAAGTAAACCTTTTGGTTCAATCCAAAGAAAATTATCCGATTTAAAGGTAATGTCTTCTCTTAAAATCTTTTCTTTTATTTTACTTCTCTAACCCCCTGAACACTCTTTATTAATTTATTTTATAGAAACACCAAAATTATCAATATATTAGGTTGTTTTTATGATAATAATTTGATATACACTTCCACACACCTCCATATAATGGATACGAACATACTATTTCTGTGGACGGTGAACTACTACCTCACGAAATAATGATTGTTCAAATATCTCGAACTGCCTCTCATGGTGGAAATTATAATGGAACTGTATTAATATGTGATATATAATATATTTATGATGTCTATTTACTTATTTATTTCTCATTTATTGCATACCTTTATGGTTTTAATAATGGGTAAATATGATAATTTCATTTGAGGAAGTGTGGGGGGTCGCCCCCTCAAATCGATATGACTCGTTCATTTCTTATGTGGGACCTATTAATGATGGAGTTAATGAAATTATATATAATTTTATACTATAATTATAATATACCTTTGTATCATTAATTTTTTAATCCATTAAAATATTAAATAGAAATGAATGTAGCATTCATGCGTACGTACAACTTACCGTCTCCATGAACAGTGAGTTTAATTTCTTATCTACTAATGTTATGTACTATCATAAATATATATATATATACTGGATATAAATGATATTTAAATCTGGAATATTACTCTGGAGATAATATACTTTTGACCACTTGGACAATTTGTAATTACAACAAGTTCATTTTGGACTCTTGTTCCGAACATCGACAAAATGTCCGATATAAACTCAAATAATTAACTAAATGTTATAGCAAGATAATAAGTGATATAAAAGGAATAATAAAACTTGAAAAATGTTCATAATAATTCATAAATCTACTTATGTTTATTATTCATGATGAACAAATAATATACATGACAAGTCGGACTTGAGGTGAGGGGTTTCTTATCTCATTTTAATTCAATGAGATTTCCATTATTCACCACTTATTTATTACATGTTGTGTATTTTTTAATGCCATTTGATATATATAATCACAATTATATTTATATTGATTTTATTCTATGATTCATTTGGTAGTTATTAACTTTTTTCATATGACTCGATTGATTACAATGAGGTAAGGGGTTTTTATCTCACTTTTTATTCCTGTGAGATTCATGAAATATTTGTCAATATTTAATTTAGTGTGGTGCATGTACTACACATGATTTTAATAATTGTGTGATTTAATTTAATTTATGTGTATTTAAATCTTAATTGTGTGAACTTTATTTCATTTGATGTCTTTTTCATAAGTTACCAAATCGGTAAGGGAACCTTTCACCCTCAACATTTTAGAAGACTTATTTTTGTTATGTATTTTAATTTACATATTATTATGTTGGGATATATTATTCTATATCCTTATTACTATAAATTTTATGTAAAAGTGATGAGATATGATTTTATATCCCATAAACACATTTTCTGAATTTTAAAGTGATATCGTTATTCTGTCGAATTTCGGTAAGGGAACTTCTTAGCCCAATTTCAATTCTCTGGGTTAGACTTATACATATTGATTATGTCGTGCAATAAATATGTGTGAATGAACTCTGATTGTTTTACACTTAATATCCACATAATTGTGGTGTATTAATATTTTTCACACTTAATTATGTCATTGATTTATCCTTAAATCTAATATTATGATATTTGTAAATAATTTCATCTCAATTTACATTCCATTGAGACTTATTTGTTGTTATTCACCAATTAAATTTTATATGTTGTATATACTTCCCTTTGAAATATTTTATCATGAATATTCGTATTCTCATGATATTATATGTTTTTTTCTATTATATTCTTTACATATGTTTAGTTAAGTGTATCTCAAGTGTTGTAAGACTCTTTTACTAAAACATTGTTTTAAAAGCATTAATGAATTATTATTATAAATATTTCTCATTTATTTCCATGCTTTAAAAATTGTTTTAAGGATTTATTTATATGGACATTAATGTTTTAAAATGTCAATACCTTTAAAATTTTTAAAGTGGTACGGGACACTTTTATTCAAAAATATATTTATTAAATGTTTTAAATTGTTTTGAAAATGGTTTTGATAAAGCATTGATTATGTCAATATCTTGAAATGATATATTGGGATTTCAATGTGGAAATTTTATCATTCCTTCATGATTGTTTTAGGATTTATAATGGTACATGGACATTTGATGGGTGGTTACGTGATAAACCAAATGACGGGTGGTATCGTGGTAAACCAGGATGGGTGGTTACATTATAACCTCCAATGCATTGGGTATCGAAGTTAGCCATATGGCTATTCCATTTAGTGATATGTGTAGATGTCAATCATATGGTTATTCAATTTATGTATGTTAATGTCTCATGTTTCCTTTTTATGTGATGTGTTCTTTCATTGGGTTTTATGGTAATATTTTGGTTACAAATGGGTAAGCAATGATCTTTTATTTGGTGAAGAGTATTTACTAATTCATAAAGGCAAAATGTATTACTTATGATTAATTGTTCATGATTTACTTGTTGTTTTGAAAAACTAATTGTTTTCTTTCTTTGTGTCTCCCTTACTGAGCTTTATGCTCATCCCATGTTTTTGAAATGTTTTTCACTGGACATATGGTGTAATAGGGTCAAGGATGGGATCAAGGAAAAGTAATGATTTCTAAATCATGGAACTAGACTTGTTTCATTTTAAGAGTTTTTATTTTATGAAAAAATGGATACTGAGTAGTAGTTTCTACATGTAATATTCGAGTTGATATGTAATAGTTATAGTATAATTTCTAAAAATCTATACCTAAAAAGATCCTCAATGTGAATTATTTATTTAACTCAATATTATATAATGTTTTAAGGCTAGGGACATATATTCTTCATGGGGGATCATAATCTGGAGATGTGGAAATAACCCCACATTCTACCCTTGATGGGATGGGAAAGGGGAACATGATTAACCAATATTAGTCCAAATTGGAGAAAAATGTTTCCAAAAACCCTCAAATGGTGTACATGATTTCTTCTGGTGTTACACTTTATGTCTAGTCAATACTCAGTCTACCCTTGTGGTCCTACCTAACATGACATGGAAATATCAAATAACATAATGTGTAAGGAGTCATGCATGGTGTAACACCACGAGTTATTATAGATTTTTTATTAAATAAATTAATTTTCATTAATTTAATTTATTACACTAAGTTAAATATTCAATTCTCACAGTAGAAAGTTGGCTTGTGCTACAACCAACATGAACTAGGTGTACGCAACATGTAACACTGTGTTTCTACAAAATATAATTTAATTATTATAATTATTTAAACAATATAGCTAAAAAATTTATATTAAAAATTTTAATTTGAATAGTAAATACTAAAATTAAAATATTTTTTAAAATAGTATTATATAAATAAATCATATTTATAATGAAATATGTATTTTTTGGTAATCTCTTTAAATGTTTGAAAATACTAATTTCTCAAATGAACTACTTTTCATATCCTTATGTGAAAGACAATAAAATTAATTTTAGACACATATAGAAATTTATTTTTATAAATTAAACTAATATTATTTATTTATACTATCTAAATTATCCTCGAGTGTTTTTTGGGATCTTTATAAGAATCTTAACTTTTGGATGAATAGTGATAAATACTAAATTTTAATTCCAAAATACTTTTTCATACAATTTATTTATATACTCAAATTATATTATATCTTAGTTTAAAGTTACAATTAGATCAAATTGACATGTATTAACCCCATGTAGTTTATTGCAACCAATTATACATTGAAATTATATATAAAATCTTAGCAAACTTTTGATCACTTTTACACTAAAAACCCATAGCATAATCCCTTCAATGGGATTAAATTTAAAAAAATATTCTCCCACGTATATGATTTTAATATAAAAAATGGATTCAATATTTTTGATAAAAAAATTATAATGTATAATAATTTCAACTTATATTTTGACTAATAATATTAGTGAAACTAATTAAAATTAGTTACAATGATTAAGGTCAAATAAGAATAATAGAGGACTAAACCTACATCTTATGATCCAAATAAACTATACGCATTACCAAAATACATTGGATGGAAATATTTTGACCCAATACTCCATTTTGTCAAAATTGGTCCATTATTTGATCCACGTCTCATGGGAAAAACATTAGTGGAATTCCTTTTCCCAACATTTACAAGAGGGCCACTCCCCCATTATAAAAATGCCTCCTATCCACCCACTTCTTTAGATCTCTCAAACAACATAGGTTCAGCCATGATATAAAAATTCCAATTCCCAAAATTCCTCCCTCCATGAATTAATCCTCATTTTCATATAAAATCCTATCAAGGAATCGATTTTGTGCGAACCAAAAGGAGTTACCCAAAGAAGAGGTGACATATTTCATCAAGCTCTATAATTTTATTTTCTTTCTACACCACCTCAAATATTTGTATTCCATTCAAAAATGATATTCTAAGTATCATAAATATACAAATATTTTTTATATTAATTATTTTACCATCCATTACACACACACACATCCATCTAATGGGTAACAAACTTACCATTCTTGTGTATGGTGAAATACCACATAAGGAAATGATATTGTTCATTTTAACATTACCACATATTAGGGTTGGGAATTATAATATAAATTATATATTTATATGATATATATGGTATTTAGAATTTATTTATAAATTTTAATTTATTACAAAATTCCTACCTTCATGATTTCCATTTTGTGTAAATATGATAACATAATTTGTGAAAGTGTGGAGTACTGCTTCCTCAAAATGATATGATCTATTCACACATTATGAGGAATCTCATAATGATGGTTTTAGTGAACCTATATGATATATATATATATATAACAAAAAGATACTATAATGATATTATATACATATATAAATATATTTCCTTTACTTTATTTCATTGAACATGCCATTATAATTGAAACAAGATTCATGCATGCATGCGGCCTACCGTCTCTATGAACTATATATTCAGTTTCATATATATGTGTTTTATTTTTTATTATACATTTTTATATAATGTATATATATGAAATATAAGTCACGTTTTATGTTATTTAAATTATTAATTCTTATTTATGTAATCTTATGAAGAATGAAAAGTAAAAAACACGCATGATAAACAAAGCAGTTGTTGCCCAAAATGTTACTTTAATAGAAAATAGTTAAAAAATGTGTATTAAAATGATATATGAAAATAATAAATGGTTTTATATATGTGAATATAGATCTATGATAAATTCATAATAATATTATAATTATTATACATGATTCTTGTACGTAGACGATGAATGTCAAGACACAATGTAAGGGAATTTCATCTCACTTTTTATTTCGGTGAGATACATTCATATACACCACTTGTTAATTTTTTTTCATATATATATACATCCAATTAATTTATCCAATTACTAATATAATTAAATTTTTGGGTATTGAAATATCCATTTTATTAAATTTCTCTCATTGGGTTTATGTTTAAAAAGTTACAAATTCAATAAAGTAATTCTGTCTCTATTTCTTTCTTTGAGACACATGAGATGTTATGAAAAAAAAATTCAGGAGGTGTATATACTGACTTTGAAATGTTATCTCATTAATATTATTCTTTTTTATGTTATTTTAAGCTCTATGTAATTTCATTTCATTACATGGGGAGTATGATTTAGTGTTAAAAAGTGGTATGAGTTTATTAAAATAATATCATCATTTTTTGAGACTATTTAAGAATATGTTCTCATTAATGAAATATTATGATCCATAAATCAAGAACTGTAGTTTGTATTTTTAACCTTGGGTTATTAATTTTTTATCTTAAAGAGGGTGTCGTTTTTCCACTATTGGTACTTAATTTGACCAAGGAAGTGTTTTTTAAGAAAGTATGAAATTACCCATCTCTTTAACCTAAAATATGTGTTCCTTCGAAACCATGTTTTATAAAAGGATTAAATAAATTTATACTATTTTTCAATGGTATTTAATAACAATTTGTACCAACATTTTACCTTTTCATAAATGGGTTTTAAAAATGAATCTTTTTTTTGTTTGAGGCACTATTAAAAACTTTTTCTATTGTAAAAGGAATGTTATGCAGGTACAGATGTACCCACCATCATGAATTTCATTACCTTTATGCTTTTTCTACAGGATTAAATCATTATTTCTTAAAAAAACTATTTCATAATATTCTTGAAATTAATTTTTTAATGTGGGTTTCAAATAAAAATGTTCTCATGTTATTTTCAATCTTCTTTTATAAGTTTTCAAGGATAAAGGTTTTGGAAAATATTTCAATAATTCTATCAATGTTTTCAATTTAATTACTATAAATTTTATTTCAATATTATATATGATTTAAGGATTATTTTATAGTGAATAAATTATGTTTTCCTTAATAAATTTTTTAAAAATATATTTCCAAATTTATTCCCGTAAAATATGGCATCCATTTAGGTTACTCATGTCCTTCAAGGAAATGATCCAACGGTTTCATTAATGTTATTTTGAGAATGTTTTACGTTAATATTAAATGAATCTAATGATACATGTTTCTCCCCGATGATTTATATTATTTTGAATCCATATTATTATCATAGGTTATACTTTACTAATATGATTAGGAAACCGATCATTTTTTCATAGGATATGTTTTGATGAAATGTTAATAATCCCATTTCATTTCATGAGTCATAATTTTATGTTTATAAAACCCATATATCATTACAAATCATAATATGATGAATGTTTTATTATATTGTAGAACATTTATAAATGAATTTATTATTAGATGGGTGGGACCTATAATTCCCTATAATAAATTTGGAAATGAAATGTTGTATATATGCTCAATGGGTACATGGGTTGTAGCCCAATCATAAATGTAAGAGGGTACATAGGTTGTAGCCAAATCATAAAATTAAGAAGGAAAAAGTTTTATAGCCCATGTCCGATATTTAGAGGGTACATGGGTTGTATCCCATGCCAAAAAATAGTAAGGTACATGGGTTATAGTCCAACACTGAGAATAAAAAAGTACATGGGTTATAGCCCAAGCCTGGAAATAATTAGGTACATTGGTCACATTCTAAGACTAATATTTCATAAAGGTGTTGGTTGGTTTCCTTTTGATAATATTTCATATGCTTATGTGTTCGAAACAAAATCTATGTATTACTCTATATTTATTATTTTATGGATTATGCTCTTCATTCACATGTGATTTATCTATTTATAATTTCTAACAATTATTCCATGATTCATGATTATGATATTTGATATTCATGGTTTGATCTTGAAATGTTATGATAATGTTATTTTACCCTTTTTCATGTTATTCTTACATATTTCCCTTATTTACCCTTTTTGAGCATTTGAGATCACCCTTGTATTACGTTTCATTTCCCCAATTTATGATGATTGTTTTCAAATAGGATTACTAAGGGGGGATATTTGATAGAGAAATTGAATATCATTCACTTAGATAGTGGGTTATTATTCTAATCTTCCAAGGGAGATAAATTAACAGGGACTTTGTCTATCAAATTTTGTTATTTATGAAGTATTCCACAAAAATATTCTAAAAAATATGTATGAAAATAGAAGTTCACTATAGCTGGTATCATAGAGAAGGTTTAGTAAACCTTTAGAATATGGGATGATAAAAAATTAGTGAGGTCCCTTGTTATATTTATTTGGATATTTCTAAGGATGTATCTAAGGATAAGTACAAGGATGAGTAAATGTTTAAGAAAATGTCACATATTTCTATAAAGGATAAGGTGAATAGTTTTCTAGAAATAAATTCAAGTCTTAATAATACTAGTGGATGGGTTTTAGAACAGATTTATATAGGTGTAACAACTACTACAAGGCTTTTTAGGCTTAATACAATGTATCATGGTACACAACAACGAGCCATACTATGAACCTTTTTTGACACTCCTAGATATATTCTTTTGGAATTCACAAACTCTTCACAAGCCATCATGAAATATTTTAAAAATATTTTGGATATTAATAACTTAGGATAAACATGTAGTGTCATTGATTAAGGAATATATCATAATTTAGATATCTTGCAAGTGAGTTCTCATGATTATTTGGTTCATCAGTACGAAAAATGTTCTTAATCTATGATTTTTGGTTGTAGTCAATTGATGGAACCTGAAAGAACTACATTAATGTTCACTATGATAGATAATTAGATGATTGTTCTCTGAATATTCGGAATTCTATTTGAGATTGAATGAAAAAACTCATTTCTATTATCACACTTCTTTCTCAAGCAATGAATCATGGTGAGATTGCAAACAATCAAAGTAAGGAACAATTCCTTGTTGGGTCCATCATGATGAAATGTTCTCATTTTCCCAAGGGGTATACTGATCCACCCACTACTGAATATTGGATTAGTACCACTGAAATTATATTCTCCATTTTCTAATTTTTAGAACTTGAAAATTCATTCTAGATGTTTATCATCCAAAAGTATTAGTAGACCAGTAGTGTAACCCACTCAATGATATGAGGAATCAAGATGAAATTGAATACATATATTGGGAAGAGTTCATAATGTTATTCATTATAAAGTACATTTCTTATGTTCTTATTATAAAAATGGAAAAGTATTTCCTTGATTTTAAGCAAAAGGCTGATGCATATGTCAGTACCTATGATGATAATTTCAAAAGATTTGTGAGGGACACTTTTGGAATTATCATCCAACTAGAAAGTATGGTTGATAGGTTATTTAGCGGCCGAATGAAACATCTTATAAGGGAGTGATCCATAAGATACATTTTAGCAATGAATATATTATGCATTGTGCGGTCAAAGTTGAAATGGGGGATAGAGTTACATATGAATCATAAGGTTCAAAAAAAGGATATACAATTCAAAGGAAAATATATAGTCATAGAGATAAGAATATGAGGATTATTTTATTATCTAAGTATAGAAACAATAATAGTTAGAGTTGTCTTAATAGGACTTCTAAATGTTTTATTTGTGGAAAGGAAGGACCTCAAGTTGATGAATGCTGAACTGATTGATAATTTATACAATGATTCAAATAATGATAAAACTACATAGAATGAACCAACTATACTTCAATGTTTCAATTTCATGGAGTTTGATAATTAGAAGAAAATGAATCAAAATCCAATGGTGTATAAAAGGGATTAGAACCATGGACCTCTCAAGATAAATGAAAAATGGAATACATATGAAATCACATTATATGATGTGAGCCATGTTAATTAGGGAAATCCATAGTGTGTAATTTTCTATGTAATTTTATAAATATATGATCTATGAAAATATTATTATTCATCCATTAGTGTAACTTAATATAAGTCTATTAATTTTGTATCACTCTATCTCAATGAATTTTGGATTACTGAAATTTCTTTGATATTACAGAATTACATGGATGAAACCCAAGATTCCAATAATATTTTTTAATATAAGATTCTATTTAAAGAATAAAGGGTCAATTAGCTTTTGTAATTATGTTTGATTTCAGTAAGGAGTTATAGAAAATTAGTTTATTAACATGTTTGAATAGAATACATGATGAAGGTATTCACAAGTTTGATCAGTGTTGAATTATGGGGGATCAATGTTAATCTTATTTCTTGACATTATTTTAAATAACATGGATCTTCTTCCTTGGTAAGGGTTATAAGGTTAACCATTTTTCAAAATTTTATGTTAAAATTTGTTGAAGGTTTTGAGGTTAAAGTATTCTCTCACCACACATGGATTAATTCATATTGTATAACTCTTTCTAACAACATTTGGTTAATGGTAACTAATGGAAGATGGATTTGATTATCACGGATCTCAGGATATTATTGATATTTATGAATAAAAAAATTCACCTTTATTTTTTTGGATAATGAGTTGTGTTGAAAATTTATCATGGAACAACAAAGGGTTATGTTTTCATATAATCATGAAAATTTATATTATCATGAATGATCTGAAATATTAGTAAAAGGATCTTAAAATAAAAGTCTTTTCTATAATTATCATTGTTTATGATATCAATGGCCTATTTCATACTTCTTAACTTTATGGTTTTTATTATTATCTTTAATTGAATTACCCACTTTATT
This sequence comes from Viscum album, assembly GCA_963277665.1. Lineage (NCBI taxonomy): Eukaryota > Viridiplantae > Streptophyta > Magnoliopsida > Santalales > Viscaceae > Viscum > Viscum album. The sequence goes on along the minus strand of OY728147.1, from coordinate 2,015,534,421 downwards.
ATGATCAGTTATAAATCTCTAGGGTTATTCATTCTTTTATTCCATATCCAATCATCCCTTCCCACCTATGTTCTCCTATATAGATACCTAGTTATGTGATACATTGGTTAACCATCAAGTTTTTATCTATAAATTTTTATGTGATGACTTAGTATTCATTTTTATTATATGTATTTCAATTAACTTTACATTCAAGTATTAATCCTTTGATAACCCAAACAAATTTTCAGGGAGAAATTCATTTTATGGGGGTAGAATGTAACACTCTGAGATTTTTTGGACCTTTTATTCCCCAAATAAACTCATTTTCATTGATTTATTACATTGAGACAATTGAAACATTTATTTAATATGACACCTACACGGATTCTTCCCCACAACATGCTAACTTGGCGTACACCACACACAACATAGGGTTTCTAAAAAACATCATGTTATTTTTCAAAATATATAAAAGATATTTTATTAAAAAAGCTATTAAAATTAGTAATATGAATAGGAATAACTAATTTTAAAATATTATTTATTTTTTTTATAAAAAAAAATAGGTATTTTTTGGTAAAGTATTTATATGCTTAAAAATACTAATTTCTAAAATGAACTAATTTTCCAATCTTTTTGTGAAAAAAATTATTTTATATTAATTTAGAAATTGAATTCATTAAAATAAACTTAATTTCATTAATTTAAAATTTATAAATTATCCTATGATGAATATTTTGTATTTTTTGGGAAAGATCATTTTTGGACAAATAATAAAAATACTGAATTTTAATTCAAAACTAAATTTTCATCTAATTTATCTATATATTAAAAACTGTTTTAATTTGGTTTTAATGTATAATTAGTCCAAATGTAAATCAATTAATCCAATTTAGCTCATTTTAACCAATATACCATTGAAATTGGATGTAAAAACATAGCAATATTTTGATCATTTTTACTTTAAAAAGTTATTGAATCATCCCATCTACATGATTAAATTTAAATTAAATTAATCCAATTCTATTATTGGAATTTTGAAAAATGTATTCCATATTTTTAATAATAATAATTTATGATTTATAATATGTTCATCATTTTTTTTTACAAAAAATATAATTGAAGCTAATTAAAATTAGATGCAATGATTAAGGTAAAATTGAGCTTAACAAAGGACTAAACCTAAAACATAAGGGACAAATAATCTATAATCGTGTCCAAAATATATTTTTTGGAAATATTTTGAGCCTGTCCTTCCCTTTATCTACTCTGGTACATTATTTTATCCAATTTATCTAGGAAAAACAATGGTGGATTTCCATTTCCAATGATTTACAAGAGTGCCACTCCTCCTCCGCTATAAAAGACACCCCTATCCTCCCACTTATTCACACATTAAAAAAACATAAGATCAAACAAAATCATCCAAATAAAATTACCAAAATCCCTACCTTACTCTTATAATTATTCTTTTTTAATAGATTCAATCAAGGAAGCCCTTTGGTTCAATCCAAAAGTAATTACACAAAGAAGATGTAACATCCTTCATTAACCTTCTTTATTTTATTTTATTTCTCAAAAAACTCATTTATTATAATTAGATACACAAAAAATAGCATCAATATCCTATATATATTAATATAATTTTTATGTGATGTTTTCTACATTCACTTACACACACTTCTATCTAATGGGTAACGAACTTACCATTCTTGTGTACAACAAACTACGGCCTCACGAAACGATATTGTTCGTTTTACCTTTACCACCAATTATGGTAGTTTATTATAATATAAAATATATTTTTATGTTATTTATTTTATTTTTATGATTTATTTATACTTAATAATCTATTATTTAAATACAACCTTCATGCTTTCCATTTTTTGTAAGTATGATAACTTCGTTTGTGGAAGTGTGGAATACCACCTCCTCAAAGTGATGTGATTTGTTCACAATTTACATGGAATGTATTAAGTATGGTCTTAGTATACTTATATTATTAATATTAAATAATAATTCTAATTTAATTATTTTATATACATATATATATATATTTAATTTACTTTCTTTCTTCCAATACACCATGAAAATCAAAATAACATTCATGCCTGCATATGACATACTGTCTCCATGAACGGTACATTAAATTTCATATATATATATATATTATAGTTAATTATAAATTTCTATATATTGAATATATATGATATATTAGTCAGGTTTTACATTATTTAAATAATTATTTATTTATTTCAATAATAGGATCAAGAATGACAGTTCAAAACTCATAAGATATACAAAGGGATTATTACCCAAAATGTTACTTTAACATAGAGGTATTAATAAAAATTTAATTGAAGGTCATAAGAAAATAATATGGGGTAGTATATATATGAATATGGTTCTACATAAAATTCAAAATAAACATATACATATTATATAGGACACTTTTTTGTGTGTGATGAATGTCAGGACATAATGTGATGGAATTTCATCTCACTTTTTATTTCCATGAGATATATTCAATATACACAACTCATTTATTTTTAATGGTATCTATACCTAACATGACTATATTACATAAATAGTGTAATTAAATTTATGTGTATTTGTATATCAATTTTATAATCCTTCTCTTAGGGGGTTTATATTTCAAAATCCACCATATCGGTAAAGTAATTTTGTCTCAATATTCATTGTTTGAGACACATGCCATGGTGAGTTCCTATATTTTCTATGTGGTGTATATAACTCCTTTGACATTTTATATCATGAATATTCTTATTTTTATTATATTTTTAATCTCTATGTAATTTTTTTTTCTTCCATTGGTAGTATGATTCATGGCTACCAGGTGGTAATCATTTATTGAAATAATCTCAACGTTTGTCGAGATTATTGATAATTATGTCTTCACTGATGAAATTCTATGATCACTCCCTCAAGAAATCTCTTGTGATTTATTACCCTATTTTTATTCATGTTATATCCAATTAGTTTTACCATTTTCAACTCTTTGGTACAAAATATGATTAAGAATGTTTTTTAAGAATGTTAGACATTACATCTCTCTTTTGTCGAAAATCAGTATTCCTTAAAAACAATGTTTTATGAAAGGTTTCCAAAAATATTTTAGTATTATCCTAAGGTCATTAAAATCAATTTTTTATAATGCTTTTCCAATTAAAAAATATGGTTTTTCAAAAGTAATATCCTTATTGTTTTCCAATCATGCCACCTTTTTAAATATTTTATAGTGAGAAAAGAATGTTTGGCATGTACAGATTTACCTTCCATCATGCCCTTTATTCAGTTGAATATTCTTTTAGCATATTACAATGTTATTTTTAATTTAAAATTTTTTCTTCATATTCTAGAATTAATTATTCTATATAATGTTTTAAATAGAAATGTTTTGAAAATGTTTTTATACTTCTTTTAAATGTTTTCAGGGAAAATAGTTTCAAAATGATTCTATGAATTCTTTCAAATATGTTAGTGTAATTTCTATGAAAATTGATTCCAAAGGGTAAAATGTTTTAAATATATTTTTTCAATGAATAAAGTTTAATTTATTCAAGAAATTTTTTAAATGATATTTCAAAAATATTTTCCTTCTATGACGTTATTCATTGTTTTTTTAAGGAAATTATCCAAGAGATATATTCATATTCTTTCTTGAATGGTTTATGATTTTATAGAATGATTTTTATGAAACCTGTTTCTCTTCAAGGAGTCATATTCTTTTGAAACATACTTCATTTCATGATTTGTAACTTAATGAAATTATTATGAAACCTATATATTTTCTATAGGTTTTGATGTGATGAAATGATAATGATACCATTTCATTCCATAGGTCATAATTTGATGTTTATAAAACCAATCCATTTTTATGGTTAATGATATGATGAATATTTTATTACCTTTTTCAGGTGTCTAAATGGTTTAATTATGATACTGGTGGGATATATATCTCTTTTAAATGAATTGGTGAAGGATAAGTAATATATGAGCTCAAAGGGTACATGGGTTATTGTTGATGCCTGAAAGTAAGCGGGTATATGATTTATAGGCAAATAGTGATAGTAGAATGTCACACAAACTATATCCCAGTTGTGAAATTAATAGGTTAAATTGGTTGTAGCCCAATCCAAAAAATAAGGTGTCCCACGGGTTGTAAAGCAATTCTGAAAATAAGAAGGTACACGATTGTAGCCCAGGACTAAAAATGAGCAGTTACATGAGTCATATCCCTATCCTAACATGTTATAAAGGTCTTGATAGGAAGCCTTCATATAAAATTTTCAATTAATACGTGTTTCACAAGAAATCCTTGTCTTATTACATAGTAATACCTTCATGGATTATTCTATTAATACACTTATGATTCCATCTTTATAAATTGAAAACCATTATTCCATGATTCATGTTTACGATCATTGATATGCATAGACTTATCTTATAATGTTATTATCATATTAAAATACCATTATGTTCATGTTATGCTTACATATTTCCTTAATTTACCCTTACTCAACATTGAAGGTCACCCATATGTTTTTTTTTCATTCTCGAGGATATGATTTTTTTTATGTAGAATTACTCCGGGGAGATGATCTTTTTGGGAAACATTGATACATTTTCTCTGAGTTATAATATTTTTTTGTCCCATGAATCTAAATGCACAAAACTAACATAGTATTTGTGCATTAATTTTTATAATTTATTTATTATTTTAAAAAATGATCGAACTTCTATCTATGAAAAGTGAGGGACATTATAGTTGGTATCAGAGTGAAGGTTTAGTCGACCATTGGAAAATGGGATAAAAAGTGTTTAGTGAGGTCCATAAGAATTTTATAAGGATGTTTATAGGGATGTATCAAAGCATAATTACAAGTATGTGTTTTCATTAGGAAAATGACTTGGATTTTTTGGTAAATGATAGAGTGATTAGTTTACTAGCAGTACAACCCTTTCATGATACTACAAGTGGACATGGTTCTAGAACTGATTTACCATGGAGTAAAAACTCTAATAGGGTGTGTTGACCCTAACCTAGCATAACCTGGTATATGAAAACGAACCTTACTACACATTTGATTTTATACTCCCGAGGGACATGATATGTCAATTTGGAAAATCTTCACAAACAATCATGAATATTTTAAAAATATGTGGGATATGAATAACCTTGGGAAAGAATTGGTTGTTATATATTAACTAATATTTCATAATTTATATATCATGAAATTTGTTTTTCATTATTTTATGGATCTTCACTATGAAAAAATATTTCATACTGTATGCTTTTTAGCTTTATTCAACAGATAGATCCTAAAGAAACTGCTTTAATGGTGACTGCAATGGAAATATCACTGATTGTTCTTCAGATATTCCTAATTCTATGGTATATGGAATAAAAGACCTCATTTCTATTCCAACATATATTTCTCATAAAATTAATCATACTTAGATTCTAAATGATCAAATGAGGGAACAACATCTTCTTCATTACTTCATTTGTAAATTACACCTTCTTTCAGTGGGTCTCCTAATCCAATAGTTTTTTAACAATGGATCAGTACCACTAAAAAGATGTTCTTTATAATCTAGTGTTAAAAACAAGATAAGTTCACTATGGAAGTTTATTGGTTGTAAGGTGAAGAAAAATAGTTGTGGGATATAATAAATAATATGAGGAACAAAGATAAAATTGAATTCATTGATTGTGAATAGTTTAAGAAATTATTCTTCAATAACTACATTCCACATATTTTTTGTAATAAAGATGGAAATGGATATCCATGAGTTAAATGAAATGGATCATGAATCCATCATTACCTATAAGGATAATTTCACAATTCATGGTAGGTATACTTTTGGAATTATCATCCAAACATAATGTAATGTTGATAGGTTCTTTAGTGGTTTAAATCCAAGTATAATAAGTTCATTGTCCATAAAAGGCACTAGTAGCTATGAAGATATTATGGGTTTTGGAATAGAATTTGAAATGTATTTTGGATTTATGTATCAATATCAAGGTCAAAACACATATTGTAACATGGATTTTGAATGGAAATATAAAAACCATTTAGAATAGAAGATGATCCTTCATTTATGCTCAATTTATGTAATGAATCGTGGAGGGAATTGTATTAATGTGACTAGTAAATGTTTTAAGTGTGGAAAGGAAGGATATTGAGCGGTTTAATATCAATGTAATTGAAAAAGTTATATAATGATATGAATAATGAGAATCCTCCCAAGAATGCACCACCCATACTTCAATGTTTCAATTTTATGGAGTTTGGCCATCTTTAAAAAATGTACCCAAATCCTAGTGTTAATATTGGTGATCAGTACTAATAACCTCTGATGAAAAAGGAAAAAGGGAAAGAATGTGAAATAACAATGGATAATGTGAGCTATGAAAATTGGGGAACTACATAGTGGGTCATTTCCTACAAAATTTTGTATAAATTAGATCTGTGAAAATATTATTTTTAATCCTTTATAGGAACTTAGTATAAGTCTATGACTTGATTATCTCTCTCTACATGAATTTTTTATTACTAAAATCACTTTAATTTTCTATATTTTCAAGGATAAACCCAATATTCCAATAAGAATGGTTTTCTAGATAATATTCTATTTAAGTAATAAATGGTGAATTATATTTTGGGAGCATGTATTTTTGCAACAATGATTTATGGAAATTTATGTTATTACCATGTCTTAAGAGAACACATGATCAATGTATTCACTTGTTTGTTATGTGATGCCATTTGAGGGATTGTTTTAATCCCATTTCATAACCATATTTAAAATGTTTGGGATTTTCATATTTAGGATGGGTTATAAGATAAACCATTTAAATAATTTTTATGTTAAACTTTAGTTGAAGGTTGTGAGATTAAAGTATAATCCCACCACATGAAAAATTATGAATATTGGATAACCAATTTTGAAACCATTGTGTTGATGGTAAATGATTAATGATGTGCTATCTTATCATGGATCTCATGATCTTATAGTTATTCAGGAATTAAAAAAAATCAACTTTGTTTTTTAGAGAAACAGGAAAGGTCCTAATTTATCATGGCACAAAAAAGAGTGAGGTTTTCCTAGAATCGGGTAAGTATATCATTTCATTAAAACACTTAAACATTAGTATAAGGGTCTTGAAATACTTTTTTTCTACTATCATCACTATTTATGATATATTTGACCTCTTTCAAACTTCATCACTTTATGAATTTCTTATAATTAACTTTTTCTAGATAAATAACCTTCTTATAACTAGTGATCAATCACTATGATTTTTTACTCTTTTCTTCCATGTCCAATATTACCTTCTAAATTATGACTTCCAATATGGAATCCTAGTTATGTGATACTTTGGGTAACCTTTATGTTTCTAGAGTTTAATTTTCAGAGGATTTTTTTCTATTAATTTTTATGATGTGTGTTTCTATTAATGAAAATTATATGTATTAAAATTTTGATAATCCATATGAATTTTGATGGTGTAATTCATTTTAAGAGGGAAAAAGGTTACAATGTCATTTTTAAAGAAATGTTTTCTCAAATAAATTAATTTTAATTGATTTTTACTATTTCACTAATTCAACCATTACTTTCACATGGAACTGACTTGGATTTCGCATCCAGCAACAATGACTTGGCATACTCAACACACAACATTTAGTTTCTATGAAATTTTATTTTGTTTATTATAATTTTTTAAAAGGATAGTTATAAAATATCCATTAAAATATAAATATTAATAGAAATAAATAATTTTAAAATATTTTTTATATAAAGAAAAGAAAATTATAATGAAAATATACCTTTTTGTAAAGTCTTTAGATGTTTAAAAATATTATTTTCTCAAATTCATTATTTTTCGTGTAGTTATATGAAAAAAAATAAAATTAATTTTAGAATCATTTGTAAATTGAGCATGAAAAAATATGTTTCATTTTATAGTTTAGAATTTCGGAATTATCATAGGGTGATTAATTTTATTTTTATAAGGCCCTAGTCTTAAACCTTACTTAATCTTGAGTTATTAAAAGATTACACATTGAGGATCTTTTCAGGTTTAGAGTTTTAGAGAATTAGATCATGAAACTTGCATTACATTCCACATTTAAACAAAGTGGTTACATAAAAGACAGTATTCATTCTTCCCATAAATGGAAACATATTTAAAATAAAACATGGAATCTTTCTTGACACATTCATGACACTATCATCACATCATGTACCTTTCCCTTGACCTGTGAAAAACATTTCAAAAACTTGGGATGAGCACAAAAAGCTCAGTAAGGGTTATAAAAATATAGAAAGGAAACATGATTTCATATATACATAAGAATGAAATCATACTTTACCCATAAAACATAGGCACTTTAACATACCTCATCAAATCATGAATAAATCATAGAAATCATATGACAAAAAAGGTAACTTGAGGCATTCATAACATTCTTACGTAGGGAGTAACCCTCTTGGTTACGTTTGGAATACCCACCATAGTATATTCCCTAAATCTCTTCGGAGAAACCTTAACGTTTCACTCCTTCGCGTTACCCAATGCATTGGAGAGCTATATCGGGCTCACCCGCCCTTAGTTTATCACGGAACCACCCCTCTTTATAATAATGCCCAAGAACCTCAACATAATCGTATCACATAAAACATTCATAAACGAAACATAACATTCCCACCTTTCAATCACAAGATATAAATACAACACATTGATATAAAAACATTATGAAAACCATTTTAAATACCAAAATAAAAGAAAATTAAAACATGGTATTTATTTTTCTTTTAAAAAGAAGGTATGGCTTGTAGAGGAAGCCGAAACTCAAATAATGGTCACGGCGGCGGAGAAGTCGTTGTCACCGCATACGTAGGACAAAAACATTCCCATTTGTCGTTTAGTAAACACTTAGTATAAAAAATATTCCTTTTGAATAAACATAAAAGTCAAAGGGGTTTATACACCATAAAAAATAAGTTTGTGTATAAAACAAAATATGCCTCAATGAAAGGAGATTGAGACGAAGTCCCATACAAAGACGGTATCCTTGGTTTAAGGATAAATCAATTACATAATTATGTGTGACCAACACATACACCAAATATAAGTTGATATTATGTGTAAAATAATCAAAGTTCATTCACACATATTCAAAGTATGACATATTCAATAACTACATGTTGATCCCAAAGAAATCGAAATTGGGTTAAGAAGTTCCCTTGACAGCCTAACGGTGTCACATCAAAATGGGTTGATGAGAGATAAAAAGGGTATCTCATCAATTAGAAATTAAATTTGCATCAATAAGAATATATAAGAACATATCCCAACATAACAATATATAAATTAAAAGACCCAACAAAAGAAGTATTTTAAAAAGGGGAGGGTGAAAGGTTCCCTTACCGACTTGGGTATCTTTTGAAACATACGCCCCGTGAAAGAAGGACAATACAACATTGATGTAAATACTGATAAATGAAATTATATTACACAATGAGTAAAATAATTGGAATTACATACACCACTCAAAGGAAATTGTGGCAAATGTAGCATAAATCTCACGGGAATAAAAGTGAGATGAAAAATCCCTTACGAATACTTGGTAGCCTAACGGCGCCACTTAAAACTTCCAAAAATGGATTGATGAGATCAAATAGGGTCTCTCATAATATTAACATAATGTTTAAAGAAAGAGGAATATAAAAGAACATCCCCCAATATAACAAATAAGAGCTTAAAAGAAGTGACATAAAGGAGAGTACTTAAAGAGAAAGAGAGAGGTTAGATCTCTTACGAAAATTCAGCAGCCTAACGGCGCCACTCAAAACTTCCAAAATGGATTGATGAGAGAGAATAGAGTATCTCATCATATGAACATAAAAATTACAGTAATATTAATATAAAATAACATCCAAATAACAATAAAGATGAGCTTAGAAAGAATGACATAAAAGAGTGTACTTAAAAAGAAAGAGAGGAGTAGGATCCCTTACCTCGGGTCCGACTTGACTCGATCATTCTTTAACGTCCTGAATAATAAACTTGAGTTAATTTACACTTTATTAAGAACATTTTTCTAGTTCATTATACCTTTTATATCACTTATTTCCATGTTATAAACATTATGTAATCATTTAAGTTAATAATGTTTGTTTTGTCGATATTTGGTTCTTAAGTCGAAAGTGGACTTCTTACAATTACATGTTGTTCATGTGGTCAAATGTTCATTATATCCAGAATTATATTCATGTCTTGGATATAATATATATCATATATATCCAGAATATACATGTATTTATAATATTACATAATCATTTAGAGGTAAGAAATGAAATGCACCGTTCATGGAGACGGTAAGCCGTACGTACGCAAGAATGATACTTTCATTTCTATGTCATATTAATGGAATTAAAACCAAATGAGAGGTATGTATATTTTAATTCCAGAATTATATTCATCATTTATATGTAACATAAATCATATATAATAACTTTATATCCATCTTTTATACATCCCACATATGGCATTAACGAATCAAATCACTTTGAGGGGGCGGTAGTCCGCACTTCCTAAAATGAAATTATCGTGTTTACACACAATGTAAACCATAAAGGTATGCCACAAAATAAAAATACATAAACATAAACATATTATATATCATATATAAATATAGTGACATCTTAATGGCCACCTTTTAAGGTGATATATGAGTGTTGAACAATCATCGTTTCGTGAGGCAGAAATTCTCCATCCACAGAAACAGTATGTTCTTTAACCATTTGATGTAGGTGTGTGTAATTGTAGCTCGAATGCTTCTTATAACAACATCCTAGTATATTGAAATACTGGAGTTTTTACAAAATAAATTAATAAAAAGATTTTAGGGGGTTGGAGAAGCAAAATAAAACAAAAGAACACATGTGAAGACATTACCTTAAAATCAGGTAACTCCCTTTGGTTTGAGCTCAAAGGCTTCCTTGGGAAGACTTCTGCCCAAAGTGAGGCTTCAAGGAGTTAGAGATGGAAGTGGAGAGACAAAATGGGCAGGGTTTGTCCGAGCCAAAGGCTTTGGGAGTGTGGGTAGGGAGGTAGAGGTGGGGGCCTTTTATAAGAGGAGAGGAGGGGCACTCTTGTAAAGTTACAAAATGTTACTTTATTTTCAAAAGAGTTTCAGATTTTATAGGTCCCACATTAATTTATTTCAAGTATAAGGTGATAAGGGTTCTAAATCCACTCATCCAATAGGTTTTGGACATGTTTAGGTCTTATATATTACATTATCTTTCCATTTTATTTAAATCGTTAAATAATGAGGTCATCGCTGCATCATCATGATGTCATAAATAATTTAATTTATTTAATGTCTAAAAATTATAAAAAAAATAAAATGATGTAGAAAATATTTTTATCTTTCCAATGACTATTTATATTAAAAAATATGACTTTTATAACCCCATGTAAATTTTTTTTAGTAAAACATCTCATGTTTGTGTCATTTTTACTTTAACATTAAATAAAAAGATATTTATGTCATTTTTCAACCAAAGTGACTCCATGGGGTCCCCAAGTTGACCCATGGATTGTCTTGGTCGGCCATGATACATCCAATGAGGGTAGGACATGTGTCTAGGCCATTTCATTTTATTAAAACATTATTCTTACCATAAACTACACTAATTACCTCTAATCGCGATTAAAAACTTAATAAGTTACTATTCACCAAAAAATTATTTTTATCCCATTGAACCACATTTTACTTCTTAATGACAACAATTTATGTTGGATTTTTGAAATTAAAAACACAAAGATGGAAAATTTTCATTTAAACGGAAAAATCAGTTTTTATAAGTACCACTTAGTGGTTTCACTATTCATCAAAAATTGACGTTTTTCAGAAAAATCTCAAAAATTCACCCTAAGATATATTTGATATTCCGAATTCCAAAATGAAGTCTATTTTACAAAATTCAAACCATATAAGTCACATTAATCCACTATATATACTAAACCTGGGTTAGTCTATGATTACGTGTCACCTCCAGAAGAAACCACGTCACCATTTTCAAACCTCCATTTACCAAATAACCCTCCTCTTCCCACTCAGAACCCCGCGATACCCCTCACAAATTGACTCCGTCCTGCGCATTATCGCGACCCAACTTCATGTTTAGGGTTTCCTTCTTCAACCGTCTTCCTCGCGCATCACTCTCAATCGAAGGCCATTTCATCCAGCTCATAGGTTGAAAATCCACATATTCTCTCCCCCGATTAGTCTTTAGGTCCCTCATCCACTACCCTCTCCTCCACCTTCTCCATCCCCACCTTCTCCTCCTCCGTCTGCTCAGTGTTCAGTTCCCCCATCCCCACCAATTCCCGCTTGCGATATTCGTATCCGACGATTTCATACGATATCAATCGATTCGGAAACACATTTTGGTACATAGTCTGAAACTCCTCCTGGATTATCAATGATCTTCTTGGTTAGTAATATTATTGTAACAATGGTGCAGGGATTTCGATGTCAAATATGAAAATAAGAAGTCCTTGGATGATGCAGTAACCTTTCTTCGCCCCTGCCCTCTCGCGCTCGTGGTGTGTGGTCCTGACAGTGGTGGGCTATTGCAGTTTTTTTCGATGTACAAGATGTTCTTCCGTGGCTTCGCTATTTCCAAGAAGCGGCTCTATTTGGGTTTTCGGCACCTGTCCTATTCTCGGATCTTCCCTCTCACGCTTGTGGGGGTCTTTCTCGGCGACGGCGGGCCTCATAAATTTTCTCTGGATCTAAGGCGGCAAATTCCTCAGTGACTTCCTGTTTTCCAAGCGGTGGCGTTGTTCAGGCTTCCACTCTTTGCGGCTGTGTTTTTGCGGTGGAGATCCTTGTCTTCGATGACTCTAAAAGCTGTACAGATAGATATAGATTTAGTTTGTCTGTGGTTTCTGGGCTATAGTCCTTAGTTCAGATCTCAGACTTCGGGTTTCGCAAAGTTGACGATGGTTTGTTTTGTGCTCTGATACAGTTTTGTCTCCATTTCGTGATGACGCTGCAGGTACGTGCCCGACCTGATCCCTTGGATCTATCCTTGATTCACACTATTGGTTTTGGTTGGAATCGTTGGCATTTTTTGGTCTTCTGTTTAGTAGTTGTGGCTGTGGATTTGAGTCACTGCAAGCTCTGGTTATTGGTTTGGCTGAGAGGTGTTAGGCAATGTCTGGTGTTGCTATTCAAGTTTGCTGGGGGACCTGCCTAGAGCTAGGTTCTGCCCAAGGGGTGCTGGGTGTTATGGAATTATGTATATCTATGTTGTGAGTTGTGGAATGTTGGATGTTTTTTGGTCAGAACGCTTTGGTTACTGGATGCGGATCTGTGACCTCTTAGGAGATGTTGGGTTAGGAGGTACTCGATGCTGTAACATTCCATTTCCTGCTATGACGAGGCTTGCTGGTCGCTGCTTGCGTGTGATGTCTTTGGTTCGGTTCTGCCTGGGTTGTTGCTGCTGGAAGACAGCTTTTGGTGGTAGTGCTATTGCGCGGTGTCTTGATGATCTGCTGGCTGACTATTGGAATTGGATTCTGGGGTGTGGCTTCTCACCGTTGTCACTCCCCTTGACTCGTGCACCCACCTCTGCTCTTGCTGCCCCTCCCATCACACTGGACTCCATTTTGATCTGGTATGATGGTGCATGTAGTGGTTTTGGGATGGTGTTGGTGGTTCAGCTTGGCGTCAAGGGCGCATCTTGGTGGGGCAGCAGTGTTAAGTGGTGAAGGCTTGAGAAGCTCAGTTTGGAGTTTAGGCTGATGGTTGCCGAACTTGGTACAGTGTTGAAACATGGTGGTGTCGAGACAAGGTTTTTTGCGGTGTTGCTGATATTGTGTTGATGATTTTTGAAGAAGTTGTTGTTGATGCCTATGGTGTTGTTGGATGAGAGGTGTTGATGCTGCTGCTGTGTTTGGTTTTTTTGTTTCCTTTTCCTTTCTTTGTTTTCCTTTTCAGGATTGTTTTTTGTGTATGGGTCGATTGACCCTGCTCCTCCCTGGTCTGTAGTGTCCTCTTTTTCTTAGTAAATCTTGGGGGGGGGGGCAGGAATAGCCTGGTTCCCGCATCTGCCTTTCTATATCGGGATAACTACTTTCACCAGACCTATGATTTAATCGGTCATTGTTCTTCTACGTTGACGGATTAATTTTTTTACAAAACCCTAATTGATGGGATTGCAGGTGAAGCGGATGCAGGAGTAAGCGAGATTAGACAAGGTGGAGATGATCATATGAGAGTGCTATGAGTTGCTGAATAACGTAGTGGATGACAGCGATACAGATTTGGATGAGCCACAGATCTAACATCTGTTGCAGACTATGGAGGCCATTGGGAAGGACTTCTCGGACGATGATTGGCTTCACTTTATTGTCTTGATCCATGGTATGCAAGCAATTATATCATCTCTTCATCTGTACTATAAATGGCTGATCCAACATTGATATCAGATCTAGGAAGGTGCTACTTCTTCGTCAATTTGGGGAGCTCCCTCAATGGGCTGTTGTAGGTGAGATTTCAATTTCAAACTGAGTTAATATAACTTTCATTAATTATATCCACAATCTAAATCCAGAATCACAGGTTACACATTTCCTCTCGGTTGTTCTTTCCATGAATCCATAGTTCATCAAAAGGTCATTTAATGTCAGGGTTGCAACATCAAGAAGTATCCTCCAATCTGTTGCATGTCTGTTTAGCTACGTATTAATGTTATGTCATCTCTCTTAAAAGGTAACATTCCTATTACTTTCATCCAAATATTTCCACCCACAACACTCTGATTTCCATTCAATTTATCATATTTGGGTTTTTTATTGACTCTGTTTTAATCCAGTATGCAGTGACTGCTGAATTAGTTTGTGTTTTTACATTTGTTTTTGTGATATATTTTTAGGTAACCAATTCTATGTTTTCATCCTTATTTGCAGGTTAATATGTTTTTAGGGTGGTAAATATTGGTATTAGCTGGGATATTTTCAATATTTGTACTATTCTGAAATAATGGAATTATTTATTTTAAAATCTTGAATCTTTGTTAACTTTCATTGTTTTAGATACAGGTTGTCGAGTTGCGCTTAGATGATTCCATTATTTCAGAATAGTACAAATATTGAATTAGTTTGTGTTTTTACATTTGTTTTGTGATATATTTTTAGGTAACCAATTCTATGGTTTCATCCTTATTTGCAGGTTAATATGTTTTTAGGGTGCTAAATATTGGTATTAGCTGGGATATTTTCTATATTTGTACTCTTCTGAAATAATGGAATTATTTCTTTTAAAATTTTGAATCTTTGTTAACTTTCATTGTTTTAGATGCAGGTTGTCGAGTTGCGCTTATATGATTCCATAATTTCAGAATAGTACAAATATTGAATTAGTTTGTGTTTTTACATTTGTTTTGTGATATATTTTTATGTAACCAATTCTATGGTTTCATCCTTATTTGCAGGTTAATATGTTTTCAGGGTGCTAAATATTGGTATTTTCTGGGATATTTTCAATATTTGTACTATTCTGAAATAATGGAATTATTTCTTTTAAAATATTGAATCATTGTTAACATTCACGGTTTCAGATGCAGGTAGTCGAGTTGCGCTTGGATGATTCCATTAATTTGGGTTCAAAATATATTGGTTCTTGCTGATTTAATTCATGCAGTTGGCTTAATTAATTCAAAGTGTATTGGTACAGGATATGAAGGTTAAGTTAGATGGTTTCTAGGGAATCAAGGTGATTTCATTCATTTCATATTTCTACCATCTAATTTTCATTTGAGAACTAGGATTCCCATGATGTCAAGCAGTATCCTCCAATCCGTTGCAAGTATGTTTAGCTACATATTAAGGCTGGGTCATCCCTCCTTAAGGCAACATTCTTATTTCTGTTAGCCAAATATTTCAACCCAAACACTCTGATTTTGATTCAATTTATCATATTAGGGTTTGGTATTCACTCTGATTTTATCCAGTATGCAATGACTGCTAAATTACTATTTGATTTTACATTTGTTTTGTGCTATATTTTTAGGTAATCAATACTCTGGATTCATCCTTATTTTCAGGTGAATATTTGTTTAGGATGAAAAGGATCGGTATGTGTTAGAATATTTTCAGTATTTTTCCTATGATAGAATAATTGAATCATTTCTTTTAAAATCATGAGTCTTTGTGCACTTTCATTGTTTCAGATGCTGGTTGTTGAGATGCGGTTGGATGATTTAAATGGCTTTCAAAAGATATAATTTATCACTGATCTAATTCATTCAGTTGGATTATTTAATTAAAAGTGTGTTGGTGCAGGTTTTAAAGTTTGGTTAGATGGTTTCCAGGGCCTCAAGGTGATTTAATTCATTGCATATTCCTATCGTCTAATTTTCATTGGATGTACTCTGATACTTTCCATTGAAGCTATTACCAACTTGATAATATTTTTTTATTTATGATACATTCTTTAATTGTTCGTGAAATAGGTTTCGCATGAAATATTGTCAGTTGTATTCCCTCTATGGTTCATAGGATTCAATTATTTGAGCATCTTCAATGATCTCTGTTGAAACGGAGAACATAAACGGTGTTGCGTGATTCAAGGTCTTCCACTTCAAATGAAGTAGTTTCGTGTTCTCCATGGGGACAGTAGTCTATCATCATCATTGGTGCTTCTTTAACTCAACTGGTTTGTAGTTATTTTACTCAACTGGTTAACAGATCATTTTTGATTTGTTTGTTTGTCAAGAGATTGGTTCACATCTAATTACATGTGTTTGAAAGGGAAAGTGATGGTTTAGTTGAAGTTGTTACCTAACAATCATGGACTGCTTCATACATAGGTTCATCCAATCTACTATATAAAAACGTTTGTATCACATATTTACTTATTTTTTTTCTTCTCTTACATTTCTCATATTTCTATTTGCTTTATAGTTTTTCTCTTCCACATCCACTATATATACTAAACCTGGGTTAGTCTATGATTACGTGTCACCTCCAGAAGAAACCACGTCACCATTTTCAAACCTCCATTTACCAAATAACCCTCATCTTCCCACTCAGAACCCTGCAATACCCCTCACAAATTGACTCCGTCCTGCGCATTATCGCGACCCAACTTCATGTTTAGGGTTACCTTCTTCAACCGTCTTCCTCGCGCATCACTATCAATCGAAGGCCATTTCATCCAGCTCATAGGTCGAAAATCCACATATTCTCTCCCCCAATTAGTCTTTCGGTCCCTCATCCACTACCCTCTCCTCCACCTTCTCCATCCCCACCTTCTCCTCCTCCGTCTGCTCAGTGTTCAGTTCCCCCATCCCCACCAATTCCCGCTTGCGATATTCGTATCCGACGATTTCATACGATATCAATCGATTCGGAAACACATTCCGGTACACAGTCTGAAACTCCTCATGTATTATCAATGATCTTCTTGGTTAGTAATATTATTGTAACAATGGTGCAGGGATTTCGATGTCAAATATGAAAATAAGAAGTCCTTGGAGGATGCAGTAACCTTCCTTCGCCCCTGCCCTCTCGCGCTCGTGGTGTGTTGTCCTGGCAGTGGTGGGCTATTGCAGTTTTTTTCGATGTACAAGATGTTCTTCCGTGGCTTCGCTATTTCCAAGCAGCGGCTCTATTTGGGTTTTCGGCACCTGTCCTATTCTCGGATCTTCCCTCTCACGCTTGTGGGGGTCTTTCTCGGCGACGGCGGGCCTCATAAATTTTCTCTGGATCTAAGGCGGCAAATTCCTCAGTGACTTCCTGTTTTCCAAGCGGTGGCGTTGTTCAGGCTTCCACTCTTTGCGGCTGTGTTTTTGCGGTGGAGATCCTTGTCTTCGACGACTCTAAAAGCTGTGCAGATAGATATAGATTTAGTTTGTCTGTGGTTTTTGGGCTATAGTCCTTAGTTCAGATCTCATACTCCGGGTTTCGCAAAGTTGACGATGGTTTGTTTTGTGCTCTGATACAGTTTTGTCTCCATTTCGTGTTGACGCTGCAGGTACGTGCCCGACCTGATCCCTTGGATCTATCCTTGATTCACACTATTGGTTTTGGTTGGAATCGATGGCATTTTTTGGTCTTCTTTTTAGTAGTTGTGGCTGTGGATTTGAGTCACTGCAAGCTCTGGTTATTGGTTTGGCTGAGAGGTGTTAGGAAATGTCTAGTGTTGCTATTCAAGTTTGCTGGGGGACCTGCCTAGAGCTAGGTTCTGCCCAAGGGGTGCTGGGTGTTATGGAATTATGTATATCTATGTTGTGAGTTGTGGAATGTTGGATGTTGTTTGGTCAGAACGCTTTGGTTACTGGATGCGGATCTGTGACCTCTTAGGAGATGTTGGGTTAGGAGGTACTCGATGCTGTAACATGCCATTTCCTGCTATGACGAGGCTTGCTGGTCGCTGCTTGCGTGTGATGTCTTTGGTTCGGTTCTGCCTGGGTTTTTGCTGCTAGAAGACAGCTTTTGGTGGTAGTGCTATTGCGCGGTGTCTTGATGATCTGCTGGGTGACTATTGGAATTGGATTCTAGGGTGTGGCTTCTCACCGTTGTCACTCCCCTTGACTCGTGCACCCACCTCTGCTCTTGCTGCCCCTCCCATCACACTGGACTCCATTTTGATCTAGTATGATGGTGCATGTAGCGGTTTTGGGATGGTGTTGGTGGTTCATCTCAGCGTCAAGGGCGCATCTTGGTGGGGCAGCAGTGTTAAGTGGTGAAGGCTTGAGAAGCTCAGTTTGGAGTTTAGGCTGATGGTTGCTGAACTTGGTACAGTGTTGAAACATGGTGGTGTCGAGACAAGGTTTTTTGTGGTGTTGCTGATATTGTGCTGCTGATTTTTGAAGAAGTTGTTGTTGATGCCTATGGTGTTGTTGGATGAGAGGTGTTGATGTTGCTGCTGTGTTTGGTTTTTTTGTGTCCTTTTCCTTTCTTTGTTTTCCTTTTCGGGATTGTTTTTTGTGTATGGGTCGATTGACCCTGCTCCTCCCTGGTCTGTAGTGTCCTCTTTTTCTTAGTAAATCTTGGGGGGGGGCAGGAATAGCCTGGTTCCCGCATCTTCCTTGCTATATCGGGAGAACTACTTTCACCAGACCTATGATTTAATCGGTCATTGTTCTTCTATGTTGACGGATTAATTTTTTTACATAACCCTAATTGATGGGATTGCAGGTGAAGTGGATGCAGGAGTAAGCGAGATTAGACAAGGTGGAGATGATCATATGAGAGTGCTATGAGTTGCTGAATAACGTAGTGGATGACAGCGATACATATTTGGATGAGCCACAGATCTAACATCTGTTGCAGACTATGGAGGCCATTGGGAAGGACTTCCCGGACGATGATTGGCTTCACTATATTGTCTTGATCCATGGTATGCAAGCAATTATATCATCTCTTCATCTGTACTATAAATGGTTGATCCAACATTGATATCAGATCTAGGAAGGTGCTACTTCTTCGTCAATTTGGGGAGCTCCCTCAATGGGCTGTTGTAGGTGAGATTTCAATTTCAAACTGAGTTAATATAACTTTCATTAATTATATTCACAATATAAATCCAGAATCACAGGTTACACATTTCCTCTCGGTTGTTCTTTCCATGAATCCATAGTTCATCAAAAGGTCATTCAATGTCAGGGTTGCAACATCAAGAAGTATCCTCCAATCTGTTGCATGTCTGTTTAGCTACATATTAATGTTATGTCATCTCTCTTAATAGGTAACATTCCTATTACTTTCATCCAAATATTTCCACCCACAACACTCTGCTTTCCATTCAATTTATCATCTTTGGGTTTTTGATTGACTCTGTTTTAATCCAGTATGAAATGACTGCTGAATTAGTTTGTGTTTTTACATTTGTTTTGTGATATATTTTTAGGTAACCAATTCTATGTTTTCATCCTTATTTGCAGGTTAATATGTTTTTAGGGTGGTAAATATTGGTATTAGCTGGGATATTTACAATATTTGTACTATTCTGAAATAATGGAATTATTTATTTTAAAATCTTGAATCTTTGTTAACTTTCATTGTTTTAGATACAGGTTGTCGAGTTGCGCTTAGATGATTCCATTATTTCAGAATAGTACAAATATTGAATTAGTTTGTGTTTTTACATTTGTTTTGTGATATATTTTTAGGTAACCAATTCTATGGTTTCATCCTTATTTGCAGGTTAATATGTTTTTAGGGTGCTAAATATTGGTATTAGCTGGGATATTTTCTATATTTGTACTCTTCAGAAATAATGGAATTATTTCTTTTAAAATTTTGAATCTTTGTTAACTTTCATTTTTTTAGATGCAGGTTGTCGAGTTGCGCTTATATGATTCCATAATTTTAGAATAGTACAAATATTGAATTAGTTTGTGTTTTTACATTTGTTTTGTGATATATTTTTATGTAACCAATTCTATCGTTTCATCCTTATTTGCAGGTTAATATGTTTTCAGGGTGCTAAATATTGGTATTTTCTGGGATATTTTCAATATTTGTACTATTCTAAAATAATGGAATTATTTCTTTTAAAATATTGAATCATTGTTAACATTCACGGTTTCAGATGCAGGTAGTCGAGTTGCGCTTGGATGATTCCATTAATTTGGGTTCAAAATATATTGGTTCTTGCTGATTTAATTCATGCAGTTGGCTTAATTAATTCAAAGTGTATTGGTACAGGATATGAAGGTTAAGTTAGATGGTTTCTAGGGCATCAAGGTGATTTCATTCATTTCATATTTCTACCGTCTAATTTTCATTTGAGAACTAGGATTCCCATGATGTCAAGCAGTATCCTCCAATCCGTTGCAAGTATGTTTAGCTACATATTAAGGCTGGGTCATCCCTCCTTAAGGCAACATTCTTATTTCTGTTAGCCAAATATTTCAACCCAAACACTCTGATTTTGATTCAATTTATCATATTAGGGTTTGGTATTCACTCTGATTTTATCCAGTATGCAATGACTGCTAAATTACTATTTGATATTACATTTGTTTTGTGCTATATTTTTAGGTAATCAATACTCTGGATTCATCCTTATTTTCAGGTGAATATTTTTTTAGGATGAAAAGGATTGGTATGTGTTAGAATATTTTCAGTATTTTTCCTATGATAGAATAATTGAATCATTTCATTTAAAATCATGAGTCTTTGTGCACTTTCATTGTTTCAGATGCTGGTTGTTGAGATGCGGTTGGATGATTTAAATGGCTTTCAAAAGATATAATTTATCACTGATCTAATTCATTCAGTTGGATTATTTAATTAAAAGTGTGTTGGTGCAGGTTTTAAAGTTTGGTTAGATGGTTTCCAGGGCATCAAGGTGATTTAATTCATTGCATATTCCTACCGTCTAATTTTCATTGGATGTACTCTGATACTTTCCATTGAAGCTATTACCAACTTGATAATATTTTTTTATTTATGATACATTCTTTAATTGTTCGTGAAATAGGTTTCGCATGAAATATTGTCAGTTGTATTCCCTCTACGGTTCATAGGATTCAATTATTTGAGCATCTTCAATGATCTCTGTTGAAACGGAGAACATAAACGGTGTTGCGTGATTCAAGGTCTTCCTCTTCAAATGAAGTAGGTTCGTGTTCTCTATGGGGACAGTAGTCTGTCATCATCATTGGTGCTTCTTTAACTCAACTGGTTTGCAGTTATTTTACTCAACTGGTTAACAGATCATTTTTGATTTGTTTGTTTTTCAAGAGATTGGTTCACATCTAATTACATGTGTTTGAACGGGAAAGTGATGGTTTAGTTGAAGTTGTTACCTAACAATCATGGACTGCTTCATACATAGGTTCATCCAATCTACTAGATAAAAACGTTTGTATCGCATATTTACTTATTTTATCTCTTCTCTTACATTTCTCATATTTCTATTTCCTTTATAGTTTTTCTCTTCCACATGTTTTTTAAAACAAAGGATTATTTCCTTTCATTATTCTATCATCTTAGTTCATTGACTACGCTCAGTTTTCTTTAAATCAGGCTGACAGGATTTGTAATCATCTTTCAATGATGGTATCTCAATGGATAAAGGCTTTATTTAGTTTTACTATATCTTTAATGATTTATGAAATGCTATTTTTTATGTTCAGTGGTTTTCATTTTATCTTTCATATGCCCTTTGTATTATTATCATCATTCATCATTATATAAACAAACAAAAACATTATTATTTGAGATTTAGTTGTTTTATCTCTTCTATTAATTTTTTAGTATCTCTGTTTGCTTAATATTTTTTTCTCATACCATTACAATAGATCTATTCTTCCATTTCATCTATTAAAACAACTATTTCATTCATTAAGACTATATTTATTCATATATTCATTTTTTTCGGGTTCATAATTTGTTCTACCTCTTCAATGGAAATGTGGTGGTTTAGTAGACGATGTAACAAAAATATCCTAGACTGCATTGTATGTAGGGTCAACCAATTTTTGATAGAAAAACATTTATATCATAGATTTAGTTATTTTATCTCTTCTATTAAATTTATAATATTCTATTTTCTTAATAGTTTTTTTCTTCCATCAGTTTTTCAAATCAAATGATAACTTATTTTCATTATTCTATCATCTTTGTTCACTAATTCTGCCCAGTTTTTAGGATTTCAGGTTTACATAAATCATAATCATGTTTACTACATGTTTTCAAC
This sequence comes from Viscum album, assembly GCA_963277665.1. Lineage (NCBI taxonomy): Eukaryota > Viridiplantae > Streptophyta > Magnoliopsida > Santalales > Viscaceae > Viscum > Viscum album. The sequence goes on along the minus strand of OY728147.1, from coordinate 2,015,511,670 downwards.
ACAAGTAGAGGTTCCACTGCATACTCTTTAATTTGATCATTTCTTGTAACATATAATACTGTTTCATTTGATAATGCATTCATAATGTTTTAATGTTTTTAAAATGGTTTTAAATTTATTTTAAAATGTTATAGAAATTATTGGACATCTTTCTCTTTCATACCCTATAATCAGGACTACCAACCAAAACATCCAAACTGTTTTAGATGATGAGAGGTTAGTTAGATTCTCTTCTAACTTAATTTGATTGAAATATTACAATTAACAACATTTTTTCTGTATTTTATTATAGAGGCTTGCGGCATATGGGAAGATTATGACAACATAATGACACAATACTTGGAAACCAACAATGACCCATCTATGGGTACTTATCATGCAATTAGTAAGAGAAAAAAGATTGAGCTGTATGCTTTCCAGGTAACTGTATATTTGTTATATTTTTCACCCTTCATTTCGTTAATTAAACCATCTTTTGTAAGTTTCAGTTTATTGAAATATATACATTAAAACTGATGGTTTTTGTGTTTAAAATACGTGGTTATTTGTTAAAAATAGTTTCTTATATGTTTTAATAAATATTGTTTCATAATTTCTATTTACTAATTTCTTTTTAACCATTTCTGTTTACTAAATTATGTTTAATGAAATTACAAATGGTTACTATGTTTAATAATTTATATACATGATGGGAAAATTATATACATTAAAAAAGATGGTTATTCTGTTTAATATTTTGTGTTTAATTTTTGTTTAATATTTTGTGTTCAATTTCAGTTTTAATAATTTGTGTTTAATTAAATTATAAACATTAAAACAGATGGTAATTTTCTGAAAATAGATGCTTATTTATTTTAATAAAAGCTGTTTAATAATTTATGTTTGCTAATTTATGTTTATCAATTTATGTTTAACAATTTATGTTTAATAATATCTGTTTAATGAATTTAAAAATGGTTACTGTTTTTAATAATTTCTCCCCATGATGGGAAAATTATATTCATTAAAATAGATAATCCATGTTCTAATATGTAATTATGTTTTCTAGTAATTTAGTTTTCCAATATTCTGAATTATTATATTTGCTTCCAGTTAATCTATTTATCCATCCTTTTATGAAGTGTTTTTTTCAACTAAAACAGATTTCACTTCTTTTGATTTCAGATGTCTTTTTACTGGATAAAGATAAGAATAACACAAATCCAAGGTAATGGTATAATCTCTAATTTCATATTTTTATTATATTCTAATTTTTTTTATCTTCATTCCCAGCTCGCAACATTTATTCCCAATTTCCTTCATGTTCCCATATTTTACCCATCTGCAATATTCTGTACCACTTATTTATGCGTTAAATATATTCTATATCATCAAAACTATTAGAGGATTTTGATCCTACATTCATGGTGACTGTGTGGAGTAACATTAGATTATCGACAAATACAACATTAGAGAATAATGGATCAATGACATATTTTAGAGCAATGATTTGTTTTATTCTATTTCAATTATAGTTTATTATACTAATCATGACTGACTGATTTTTTAGAGCATTGGATCATGTGCATTTACTCTCTTTTAATGTGAATTTCAACTAACAGGTTGAGCTGGGATAGACACCAATAGGGCCTGGGCCTTGGGTTGGATAATTGCATGTTCTCAAATGGATGTATACCGGTTATTTCTGGCCTTTATATCATTCTGGGAAGATTAGTTCCGGAAGGCTAAACCAGGTGTTGTACATGCTAGGGTTGGAAGTTTGAAACCTCAATATCAAAGCTTCGAGAGGAATACACTGCTTCTGTTGGGGGTTTGCTACTGCCACTTCCAGTTTGAGTACTGCGATTGTGTTGGGGTTGAGTTGAACTAAAGACGGTTCATGGGAGTTTTCTTTATTCAATAGAACCAAAGTGGGGTTTTTTGCACTGTGGTTTCACATTTGAGGCTAGATATACGAATCCACTATTCAACCAGCATTTGAAGATAAGGATGTTAAATCTGTATGTTCATTCCAAATTTTTTAAAGCATTTCTTATCCTGTATATGGGGTCTATTGAATCTTTCATTCCTTCGTTGTTGTACTACCTTCTTATTGTTCCTATATAAATTATTATGGTTCTATTTAGTTGATAATGAATTTTTATTGATCAATGGTTCATTTTTTTATCATTTTTAAATTTTGATGATGACGAGTTTTGTTTACCTATACATTTGAAGATACTAAAATCAAAAAAATTATTAATTCTCAATTGATGTAACCAATTTTAATATTTCAAACCGTATTCATTCATTTGAACATAACTCATAAAAAGTTCTTTTTATCAATGATAATGAGCATTACATTTGTAGCTTCACTGACACCTTCGACCAAAAGCAGGTAATAATGTTTACAAATTTGTCAATAATATAACACTAATTATGCACATTACATTTTTGTTTTGTTTGACACAATACAGGAACATCATTGTAGTGGGTCTTCAGAGGTAAGTAGTGGCGTTGAAAATATGAAGGTGAAATGTTCTTCAACATTTCAAATTTCTATATTCTACAACCGAAAGCCACCAAAATCTAATATTCTTTTATTCTTTTCTTGATAGAATCATCATACTGATAGGTCTTCTACTTTGTACGTTGTCTCCAGAATAGTTGCTTCAACCTTAGACATGAAAACTACTAAGGTACAAAAATGATAACTACAATAACTATTATATTCATTGCACTATTATCTAATTACATTCATTACTATTAAGGGGTTTTATATTCGTTACATATTCCAAGGCACAATTCTTTTCAATTTCACCTGTCTACTATTAATTATATGATATGTGCTTCAATGATTACACATGTCATAGTATGTTACATATATATTCTTTTAACTTTTTTGTCTATAAAAAAATCTTGCTGCATGATTTTGAATATGATGAAGTGATTCAACATAATCTGTTGATTTGTCGAGTCACCCCAGGATCATAAAGTCATCGTAGTCACCTGGACATGCCAACAATGGAAAATTTCAAATGCGATTGAAATTTTTTAGTAAAGTTTTCTACTACAACCACAATGTACTATTGAATATTCCTGTCCTTTATTAACTTTTATAGATAACTTTTTATTATACGATGTAATGATGAGGAATGCAAAAAGTGATTTCAATGCTTTATTTTGTATACTATTCAATACCATAATATTCATTTCTATTGCAAGGCCATGTTTTAGTGGTAAATGTTTGTTAAATTGTGCAATTATGAAATACTGATTAATTTATTTCAGTTATCTGTTTGGATATTACATTATCTCATTTAAAAAACCCATTAGTCTTTGGTGATCTATGGTCCTTAAACCAATATTAGTCATTTATATTGCAACACCATATTTGAATTCAAACATTCTGTTATATTGTACAGTGATGACATAGGGCAGCAGTTATTTATATGCTATGTTCGGTATACTTTACAATTCCATAATGGCCAATTTAATCTATTTAATTGTTAGAATTAGTTCTCAAATTTTAATAATCTTTACTGTTTATTAATCTTTATTATTATTATTACATCTGTAGATTGCTGTTGCTGGATGAATCTGAAGGTGTAGATTTATTTCAACAATACCTTCTTCCTAGCAGGTTGTATAACATGATCTACCAAAAAAAATTCTACATAAATGAAGGTAAAAAAATAAGCAACAATTATTGATTGGGTTTTGTCATTATGTATTCCCATTAATCATCTTCTCAGTTGCGTTTTTTATTATTACCAACACAGATGTATTTTTATTTCTCATTCATATATCAGTGCAATCTCCTTCCAAAATTAAATTTTTTCTTTATATATCCATTCTTAATTCAAGTATTTTAATTTTTTATCCATATTTTATGGACTCCTATCCCATTTTTATGCACTTTTCTTGCAATTTTTATGAAACTGTTATTCTTTTAAACGAATTATTTCCACTTTTGGTTTCTAATTACTACTCATTGTATAGTTTACTACTTTCCCAGTTTCTTTTGTTTGTCCAAAATATTGTATTTCCTTCATAAAAGCAGTGAACTATATCGCCGTGAGAATGCATGAACTAATAATTTTGTTTTATCACCGTGCAATTGCACGGGCGGGTACTAGTTAATTTAATAATTAATACCCGTTGTCAGAGCAAATAGCATGTTTTTATGAAACAATAAGTATCAAAAGATTGACACTAGTTTAAGTCTGATTTCAAAGTGAAATTAATTCCAACAACCACTATTGGATTTAATGGTAAAAATATATTCTAATTTCACTTTAAAACCAATTCAAAAGATAATATAATCATATAAATAAATTAGATTAAAAATAGGTTTTGAATTAAAATACAACATTTTACACTATTCATTAAAAAAATGAACTTTATCGGAAAGATACCAAAAATTTACACAAAGTAAATTTTTATGTCCCGATTCTTAAGATGAGTTTTACTTGGTCCAATAGAATGTATAAGAGTGAACAAAACTATATTTAATGATGGTTCGCCATCAAAAGGCGATAAGTGAACCTTTAGTGAAAACTAGGGCATATGCGCCTAAAATTGAATTCTTTCCGTATTTTAAGCCTTTATGTTTTATTGGATAAATGTAAAAACATTTAAAAACATATATAATCATATTTTAGTTATTTATATCCATTCCCTCCAATACAACGGCTACATGTTAACTACCATTTAAAATAATATTATTTTATTATTAGAGTGCAACATAAGATTCCCAAGAAACTCGTTGTTGCGTATTGGGTACGCCATCGAGAATAGCATCCCCTTTAAAGTAATATTAATATTTTATTCACAAATATTGATAAATATAAATATGTCATATTCTTTATTTACCTGGGGTGTTACAATTTTTCTGTGAATCATCATTTTGGATGAATAATGAAAAATATTGAATTTTAATTCAAAATGTATTTTTCAACTTATTTATTTATATAGATAAATTATAATTTAATTTGGTTTAAAAATATAATTAGATTATTTATAAATATATTAATCCAATTAAGGTCATTGAAACCAAATTATACTTGAAATTGGATATAAAAACATAGAACTCTTTTGATAATTTTTACATTAAAAACATGCATTATCATCATGTCTATAGGATTGAATTTAAATTTATTTCCCCCAATTATGTGATTTGAATTTTGTAAAATAGAATATATATTTTGAATCCAAATAATTTAAAATGCATAATAAGTTAAAAAAAAATTTACCAAAAATATTATTGAAAATAATTATAATTAATTACAATGATTAAGGACAAATAAATCTTAACAAAAGACTAAACCTTAATCTTAAGGGACAAAAAACATATACACTTATAAAAAATCCATTTTATGGCCATATTTCCATCATATAATCCCATTTCTCTACTTTGGACTATTAATGGACAAAAATTACATGGGAAAACGTGGGTGGACGTCCTTTTCCAAAAAACATACAAGAGTGTCACTCCTCGTTGACTATAAATTCCCTCATATCCTCCCACTTCATTATCCCATCCAAACCATATATATTCATCCATAATTTTCCCAATAAACTTCCAAAAATACCTATATTATTAATTTATGCATCATTTTTCATAGAAATCCAATCAAATAATCCATTTGGTTCAAACCAAAATAGTTTCACCAATAAGGGGTAACATCCTTCCCCAAGATCATTTTGTATATTTAATTTATCTACCAAAAAAATTATTATTATTCCTTGGAATAATAATAGATCAGTATCCTCAATATACATTGATGTTTTTATGTTAGGGGTTTGACATTCACTTAAACTCGCTTCCATCTAATGGATAACGAACAAATCATTCTTATATACGTTGAACATCCGCCTCATGAAATGAAGTTGTTCATTTTAACTTTACCACTTCTGATTTTTTGGAATTATGGTGGAAAATATATTTTTATATAGTATATATTATATTAATTATGTATTTATGCTACACTGTTTATAATTTAAAGCCTATCTATTAGATTTGGTTCCCTAGAAACCATCTTCTTTGTAGATTATGATAAATCTATATTCATTGGATGAATATTAATAAACACCATATCACGTAATGATTTTTCTTCTGCCTGACATAGTATATGATAATGTCCTAAGAGCAGCTGTCGAACTAAAAGTTTATAGTGGATCCCTGCAATGATGAGAACCCAAAAGTTCCATGACACTATTCCTTAATATATGATCTATAGCCATATGATATAATTTTAAGGGACATAAATGATAGAGTATATTAGGGGTGGAGACTCACGAAATATTAAGGCACCTTCTCATGGTGTGTGACCTTCCAAATATCAATGAAGATATTATGAGAATAAGACACTCAAGTAGTAAATCGACATTCATAACTGTCATTGGATGTTCCTATCTGTGGACATCTTTATTGGTCCTTAGAATTTATGATTTGTATAAAAGGGTATTATGACTCATACCCATATATGTATTAACAAAAACCATAAATATGTAAAGATATGTTGGGTTCATCATTAGTAATACTGCATTAACGAATAATGCATGAATAGATTTTTCACTTCAATGGAATTAGATATCTTAGTCCCTTTGATTGAAATTATATAGAAAAAATAAATCCATGGACAGGGTGTTCTCTAGGAAATTTCAATTTCGATAATTCAAAGAATGAGAATTTGAGTACATGGGTAGATGGAACTTCCATGCAGCACATTTGATTAGAGATATCAGGAAAAATTTATTATATTAAATGGTAACTATTCATAATAGGTGACATCTTGTTCCAAAATTAACTTCTTTCTCTTGGGTTCCTTGAACCATTTCTAGATAGTAATATTTGAATTTAAGCAGGTCCACCTAATTCTAATGAGAAATCGAGCTATAGGGGCACACACTAAGTGTATCTAGTATCTCATATAATTAATTTATTATTTAAAAATTTGAATAAATATTATTTCTAGCTTTGGATTAATAATTATTCAAGTATTCCATATCACATTTATTTCATCACCAGTTATTCAAGAGAACATATTGTGGATGATATACTTATTTATTAGCGAATAATGCAGTTATATTTATTTAATAAATAAATAGTCATTATTTAACGCCTGGTAAATATTGAGGAGCAATAGAAAACCAATATATGGGTTTGGTGAGAAATAAAATTAATTATTATTATTCTTAAATAATATTAAATATAACGTGAAAGGCAATCATATATCATGGAAATAATATCATTGATATTATTATTTGACTTGGTTTTTTACATAGAATAATAAAATAAGTAATGGCACTTGTGTTGATTATTTATTTTTACCTAGTGGATTAAATTCCTCATTATATTATTATTCTCTAATTATCCATGGGGTCATCTGACCAGGTAACCAATGGTTGTGTACACAACATCCTTGGAGAAAATAACATTATCCTAAAGAACTCTTCCAACCATATGAATTCTCTCACAAACGAGAGAGATCCTCCCCCACCGGATCTAGGATAACACTTTAGAAGAAATTATCAAAGTGATCAAAGGAGGACATCACACATTAAATGATCTTTCGCACTAGAACCCAGGGCCTCCTTTGGATACATATTAAGATACATGGAGCTCATGTGGATCACCACTATAGGAATACTATACTTGGATTCTATATCGCAAAAAAGATTCACCTCATACCTGTGGTAGAATTCATCAACGAATAAAGATTCACCATGGAGGTAATTCATTAATTTAATTAAATTAATTATAAAAAAATATGTTGATCCTCTCTTCTTGGTTTCGGGTTATCTCTTTTGTCTTTTATCACTGATTCAATTACATGGATACTGGCATTTATGATCTTATTCATCTTGGATTAATCATCCATCATGAAAATTTCTAAATTTGGGTACACGCACATCATGTGCTTCCACTATGCATAGAACCTATATGTGGTATTTGAGTGGTCATATTTTTCTATAATTATTTATATAATTCATTGACTATTTAAACTATAATAATTTAGTTTCTCAAATCATGTTAAATATTTATTTTAAACTCAATTTTGATATTTGTTCTTCCTCTTTCATTTCTATAGATCTAACTAAAATAAATAATTTTATGATAAAAAAATCGAGGATCTCATCAGGAGGTTCTGATGATTCTATCTAGGTAAAACAACATTACATATTGTGTATTCAGATTTACACATTGTGTCATTTTCCATATATGCCATGTAATCCATATCACACACTATGTAGTTATGTTTAGTGTATCAGGATTAATTTGGAAATAACTACATGGATGTGAATTAATGACCTGTGGTGTAGTTAATTATTACCATCCATGTTGACTAGGAAAAATTGGCACAAGTTAAGCTGGATTACACGTCATGTGACCCACTAGACATGGTTTGTTGTCCCATCGGGTCAAGGTAAAGTCATGTAACCCATACAAGGATCGCCAAGCTGGTGACCTTGTAACGTAGAATTTTATTAACATGTGGAAAAATGGACACTCCATGTACTCTTATGATTTCCTATATACACCTCAAACACTATTTCCCCATGTGTGTACTTCAGACAGACATTTAGGAGGGTACGTTCCATGTAGTCAGATCTACATCTCATGTACCTTTTCCTGATTTTGTAGATTTAAAACATTATTATTATATTATGTATCCCTTTAGACATGTAACATCATGTAGGCATAAATATGGAACACAACATGGGATAGGTTTTTGATATATATATATATATATATGTGTGTGTGTGTGTGTGTGTGTGTGTTTAATTAACATCTTCGTAATATTCAAGGATCTTAACATGATGTATGAGTTGTATTATAATTATAATTATATGTGCATTCTACATGTCACAAAGAATAATGTGTATGAAATTATAATACATTATGGGTAGTTTTGGATGGGTATTCATCATGTTTCCTCTAAGTTACACATTCTATACATGGTTATATATGAGAATGTCAAGGAAATTTAGAAATGGATTAAGATAAAAAGGATTGATTAATTAAATATAATGATTAATTGATTCGACTACAATTTATCATAATAATAATGATTAATGAATTGAATTATATAATTATTAAATGAATAATTAATTATGTTTATGTGGTTGATCATGATCTAGACCAGGCATTTTTATGTGATTGATTCCCTTTTAATATATTTATTGAATTGAAATTGTTTCCCTAAATGACTTCTCCTCATTAATATGTAGGGATCACATTACCATGGATTATTTTAAATAAACCCCCTTTTACCCCTCACCTATACGTGACATAAAATCATATGTAATTGATGGAGCTCCTAAGCTAGTGGAGGAATTTTCAGTTAGGATCTGAGGGGTAACCAATCCAAGGAGATACAAAGGTGGACAGGTGGAAATCTATAAACACAAACCCTAAATGATTCAATGTGTTTCTCCTACAGGTTAGTGTTATTTTTTCAATTTATAGATAAACTAATCAATAATAAATCTAATGGTCATACCCTTTATTTATTTCTATCAGTTGTGCGGTTATTCATAATGGATGTTTGACATGATCACATAATTAATGGATTGACAAGCATGCCATATGGAACCAAAATAAAATGGTTAATGTGAAAATATTATCTATACATGGTTAATCACTTAATTATTTCCCACTTAATTTTAACAAGCTTGTTAAAAAATAATAAGTGGAAAATTTACTCATAAAGGATAAAATCCCTCAATTATTTTTTATGTCGGTATAACCTTCTATTACTTGGGTTAGTATCATTCCATAGTTCAAAGTGCTTGACCAACCATAGTTTCGGTTATTTCAATTATCAGAGAATTCTAATTTGAGGTTTTGGGTTTAATTAAATTATTTTACATCAAGGGTTGACTTCCCTCACAGGAAATGGTGTAACTGAGAGGAAAAGGTTGAGGAAATCCAAAATTAAGGATTTTAAGATTGGTGAGTCCACTCAATAGATAAAGGTATTATGAATAAGGACTGTTTTCATTTTGAATGGCTTTCCAAAACCATTCAAGTTTCTTAACTAACCCTATTTGGGGTAATAAAAAGCGAAATATGGATCATTTCCTCTAGAATTTCCAAGCAACATGATATTTCAAAGCCAATGGTGAGGGCTGTTGGGTTTTGATGAAATAGTGAGAGACTAATAGATATTAATTTATTAATTTATTTTATATTAACAAAAATAAAGTTAAAAAAATTGTTCATAATTTTTCTAGAAACAACATCAAAAATTACACCAAACATCTCATTCTGATCCATACTTGAGAAGGAAAACCTTCTCAGATGCACTAATTTTTATTAGTGGAAAAGGAGAATTTCAGTTATCATTTTCCATTAGAGTAAACTTTATGTAATTGAAGATCCTTTACCAGTTGCACCTGAAAATGAGGCGAGTGACGAGGGACTCTCTATATATGAGAAACTTTTAAATGAAACTACGGATGTTCAGTGCTTCATGCTAACATCCATGACCAATGAGATCTTGAAGAAACATGTGGAAATAGATTCTTATAGAATGTTGTCTCTCCTTTGGAATTTATATCAAGAGATGGAGAGACTTGATATGTATGATATATCCAACACTTTGCTCCCTTCTTATATTTGAGAGTCTATGCAAACTGGACCACATTTAGTCAAGATTATTGGATACATTAAGTGTATGGACATATTAAGGATTAAATTTGTAGATGAGTTATGTATAGATCCCATACCATCATCCTTTCCCAATACCTTATCTAGTTTTATTTTGAATTATAATATGAGCAATACCAAGAAGTGTCTAGTGGAGATTCTTACCCTGATTCAGAAAGTGGACAAGGACATGCGGTATGAAAAACCCACATTCCATATGGTGAATAGGAAGAAAAAGGCAAAAAAAATGGGCCTAAGATTTATAAACAATCTAAATCCTCATAGCACTATTTCACCAATAATAAAAAGATCCATATGTAGGTTAAGGAAAAGAAGGCATTATGCTTTGCATGTGGCACGTCAGTCCACTAGAAGATGAACTGCACCCAGAGGTCTGGGCAAGCCAAAGGTAAATTCATTATCAAGTGAAATATTTCCATTTATACACATCGGTTATTAGATATATTTTTTGGGTATCACACATGTATTCAAATACCAGAACCAAGTAGATTCAAAAAAAAATCTAGAGGATAGGTGGATATGCGTGCTTCAAATGGTGCAAGGTTTGATGCTCTATTAATTAGTGACTACCACCTCACATTGTCAACATGAATGATTTTGGTATTACGTGGATTTTATTATGTACATAGTGTTACCAAACCATAATTTTTTTATCTAGTTTAGATATAGATGGATTTATTTTGATATTTGGAAAAAAAATGTTTTTACTTTTATAATAACGACATACATTATGGTATAGTTTATTTAAATAATAGTCTGTATATAATAAATTATGAGAAAAAAGTGATGGAAATTGATTACGAACAAATTTCACTTAACTCATACAACACTCTATATGGAATCAACATCTTGGTCATGTAAATGAGATGCACCTGAAAATTCTCTGTCACGATGGTTATCTTGATTCTTCTAATCTAGAAACACTTGATAGATGTCAAGCCTGTTTACAAGGTAAAATTACCAAACTGCCATTTTTTGGATATGTTGAAATGAACACATAGTTTTTAGGATTGGTACACACTGATGTGTGTGGACCATTATCAGTAAAACTGAGAGGTGGATATTCATACTTCATTTCTTTTACTGATGACTTGAGTAGATATGGCTATTTCTACTTAATGAAGTATAAGCCTGAGTCTTTTGAGAAATTCAATGAGTTCAAGAATGATTTCCAGAATCATCTTGGAATGAACATAATAATCATTGATCGGATTGAGGTGAAAAATATATTAACCCAGAGTTCATGGACAATTTACAGGAGTCTGGTATTCTATCTAAACCCACTCCACCTAATAGACCAAGTAGAATGGTGTTAGTGAAAGGAGGAACAATACCTTACTGTACATGCTAAGGTCTATGATGATAAATATAGAGAATACATTATCCTTTTAGGGATATGCATTGAAAAAAATAGAATACACATTAAAAAAAGTACTAAATAAGGTGAAAAATGTGATTCTTTTTGATCTATGGAGTGGAATGAAACACACTTTTTCACATACACCCATATGGGGATGTAAGGAATTTGTTGAGTCATTCTTAGAAAAAAAACTAACACCCCGGATAACGAAGATTGTCCTTATATGGTATGCAAAGGAAACAAATGGATAATATCTATACAACCCCTCGAACAAGAAAGTAATTTTTGTTAGACGTGGTGTCTTTATTGAGATGGATCACATCCTAAAAAATAATAGTGTGAGGATGATTGACATGGATAATGTTGACACTCAAGATACACATGAGTAAGTATAGGAACAAGTTCTACTAGTCCCCATAAAAGAAGTAGTTCCTAAAACACATGTACTATGTAGAATTCTAAGAGAGGTATGGGAACTTGGGAGATATGGGTTTCTTGTCACTGATCATTGTGACTCATTATTGTTTTACAATGATGAAACTCTATCCTACAAGGAAGAAGTAGAGATCACAGATTCTCCAAGATTGGTAGTAGATATGAATTCTAATATGGATTTGATGTATCATAACCAATCATGGGATATGGTTGATGCACTAGTTGATGTAAATCCTATTGGGTGTAAATGGGTATTCAAGAATAAACTCGACATTGAAGGTCATGTTAGTACCTATAAAGTAAGGCCATTGGATAATGATTTTAAAGAGAATCAATGAATTGTCTATGATGAAACCTTTTCTCTAGTTTCCATGTTAATATCCATAACAATAATACTTTCCATTGAAGCTTTCTATGACTATGATATTTGAATGATGGATGTCAAAATTGCATTATTTAACATGAACCATTTGGAAGATTTCTATATGACACAACCAAAAGGTTTTGTAACACCAGGTGATGTTAAAAAGTGATGAAAGTTTTAGAGATCCATTTATATATTCAAAAAAGCATCCAGATAATGCAACATTTGATTCAATGAATCCATAATATAATGGTATTCATAAATAATAAAGTTTAGACATGGGTTTACAAGAGGTTTAATGGGAATGTGGTCCTTATCCTAGTAGTGAATGTTGACTACATTTTTCTTATTTGAAAAGACATATCAGTCTTTTAGTCAGTTAAGGACTGGATGAACATGTTATTCTCCATGAGGAACATAGGTGAAGAATTCTACATTCTTGTGATGAAGACCATTTGTGATAAATCCAAGAGGCCATTTGGAATTTTTCAAAGTACATACATTGACCCGATACTAAAGATATTTAGTATCAAACAATCTTTAAGGTGATTGGTTCCAGTATCACATGGTATACACCTTTCCATGAAAATGAATCCCCAAACACATCATGAGAAAAATAATATGAGTAAGATTCCATATGTATTAATAATACCATCTATCATATATTCTATGTTATGTACTAAACTTGATTTTTAATATTAAGCGTTCATTATAAGCAGATATCAAATAGATCCAAGAGAATAATATTAGACAACTATAAATACTATCCTTAAGTATCTGAGAAGAACTAAGGATATGTTTCTAGTGTATAGAAGAGATGAGAATCTTGACATTCGAGGGTATGTGGTTGATGGTTTTTAGACAGATCAGAATTATTTGAAGTCACAATCAAGATATGTTTTCTATCTCAATGGATGATCTGTTAGCTGGAAGACTTCAAATCTACCAGTTTTCATTGATTCTATAGTTGAGTCTGAATATATAGCAGCTTCTGATACTTCCAAGGAATCAATCTATATTTAAAACATTATCTAGGAGCCAAATGTGGTGCCTAGAAATAAGGATACCATTAAATTGTATTGTGATAATACTACAGTGGTGGCTCTTGAAAATGATCCAAGGCCAATTAAATTGAAAAAGAACACACTCCAAAACTATCACCTATTGAAGGATTTCTATCAAAGGGGTGAATTGACCGTGAACAAAGTATCTAAAGAAGATAATGTTTTAGACCCCTTTCTTAAAGGTCTATCTCACTAGAAACATGAATATCATGTGAGATCTAGTGGACTGAAGGTCATTAGCAGTTGGATCTAGTGCATTGGGAGTTTGTTGGAGTTGGTTCCTATGATAAAAAATTCATTTTACTTTATAATAAACCTTGATTCATTAGATGGAAATTAATAAAATCTTTATCACATCATGATTATTCTTCAACGTCAAATATATTTTAATAATGTCCTAAGAATAGCTATCGTACTAAATGGTCATAGCAAATTTCTACTATTATGAGAATATAGAAGTTCTGTAACACTATTCATGAATATATTTATATGGCCAGATGATTTCATTTGATGGTAACCAAATGATATATGCTATCAGGGTTGGGGAAACATGAAACTTTGAGGCACCTTCTCATGGTGTGCGCCCTTGTTAATATCTAGAAGGATATTTTGAGAACAAGCCCTGCTATTAAGAAATCCACATTCATAAGTGTCATTGGATATTCCAATATGTGGATGTGCTTATTGGTTATTATTCTTTAATATTATTATTAATGGGTATTATGACTCACACACTTTGAGGATTTAATGAAAACTATGATGAAGGATGTTCACAACAAGGTATTATATGTTGGGTGCATCACGAGTATTACCACATTAATGAACAATGTGAGTAAGGATTTTTCACTTCTATAGAATTTGATATCTCATGATTTTTTTTATTAAAATGATATATCCTAACCAAATAAATCTATATGGTGTTCTCTATGCATGTTTAATTTTGAGAAGTCATAGAATGAGAAATCAAGAACTTGGGATAATGGTGCATGTATAAAACCCGCTGGATTGGACATATCAAGACGAAAGGGATTATATTACACAATACGCATTCTTATGAGTTTACTTTTAATTATGACATCAACTTATTTCTCTTGTGTGCCTTTACCCATTTATAAATATCAATTGTGAACTTTAGGCAATCCCACCTAATTCCAACGAGATAGAGGCTAAGAGGGTCAGACACTATGTGTAGCCAATATCTCAGTTAAATAATTTATTATTTAACAAGTTGAATAATAATTATTATTGGTTGTGGTTTAAAAATTATTCAAGTATGTATGATTTCATTTATTTCATTTCTAGTAATTCAATGTAATATATTATGGAAAAAATATTTATTTATTTGAAAATAATGACGTTATATTTATTTAATATATAATTAGTCATTATTAAAGGAACGATAAATATTGATGAGGATTGGTGGACCATTATATGGGTCCAATGGGAAATAATATAATATATAATTGGGATAAATAATATTTAAATATAACGTGCATGTTAAGAACATGTCATGGAAGTAATAGCATTGCTATTATTATTTGACATGGGGTTTCACATGGAATAATGAAATTAATAATGACACTTGTGTTAATTATTTATTATTACCTGGTGAACTAAATTCCACATTATGTTATTATTCTCTAATTACCCAAGGGGTTGTCTAACTAACTAACCAATGGTTGTGTGCATAACATCCTTGGAGAAAATCTCTCAATCCTAGAGAATGTTTTCATCTATATGAAAACTCTCAATAACGAGATAGTCTATCCTACACTAGATCTAGGAGAACTCTTTGGAATTGATTTTCACGGTGATCAATGTTGGACATCATAAGAAAAAGTATATTTCACACTATCACCCATAAACTCCTTCGGCTACATCTGGATATATGTGGAGCACATATGAATCAGCACAAAACTAATACTATCCTTGGATTCTACATTGCAATGGAGAAAACCTCAGACCTATGGTCGAATGCATCAACGATGAAAGAATCACCACAGTGGTAATTCTTCAATTCAATTCAATTAATTATAAACAACATATGTTGACCCACACTCCCTAGTTTTGGATTATCTCCACTATATTTTATCTTTGATTCAATTTTGTGGACACCAGAATTTATCGTCGTATTTATACTAAATTAATCAACAATAATGGAAATTTGAAATGTTGGGTACATTCCCATCTTGTACTTACACTTACCCCAAAACCTACACTACTTACATGATTTCCATTTTCTATAAATAGGATACCTTTGATTGTGGAAGTATGGACTGCAGACTCCTCAAATCATTGTGATTCCCTTAAACATTACATGTAATGTATTGGGGATGAGTTTAGTAAAATTATATGATATATATGACATAATAATTGTACATAAATGATATATATATATATATCATTTACTTTCTTTCCTTAAATATTCCAAGAAAATTGAAATAATGTTCACACGTACGTATGAAATACCATCTCTTTGAATGATGTATTCCATTTCATATATATAGATATATAATTTATAGTTTATTAGAAAAGTTTTTATGATGAATATATATGATATATAAGTCATTTTTTTATATTATATAAATATGTAAATTACTACTTAGTAAAGAGGATAAATAATGAAAAGTCATAACACGTATGATAAACAAAGTGGTTATTACCTGAAACATTACATTAACATATAATTCTTAATAAATGGGTAATATATGGTCATAAGATAATATTATATGGTAGTATATAAATGAATATCCTTATGTGTAAATTTATTATAAAATTATACTTATTATATATGAGCCTTGTACTTGTACTATTAATATCAATATACAAGGTAATAAAATTTCATCTCACTTTTTATTTCTGTGGATACATGCCTTATACACCACTATTTTATTTTGTATTGTTTATATACACCCCATGAATGTGTTTTAAATATATTATAAATAAATTTATGGGTATTTAAATATCCATTTAATGATATTTCTCTCACGGGGCTTATCTTTTAAAAGTTACTAAATCGGTAATGTAATTTCATTTTAATTTTCCTTATTCTAGAAACATGCCTTGTTATGCACCTATATTCTTCAATGATGTGGACTAATGCCTTTGAGATTATATATCATTAATATTATTCTTTTCATTGTTTATTTATGTTACATGTAATTTCATTTTCTTACGTGGGGAATATGATTCAGAGTTACCAAGTGGTATGACTTTGTTGAAATAATCTCATCATTTTTTAAGATTATTGATGATTATGTTTTTATTGAGAAATATTATGATCTATATATCTGGAACTATAATTTTTTTTCTTACAATATGGTTATTCATGTTATATAAAAATAATTATACTCTTTTTCTAATCTTTTTAAACATAATTTGATCAAGAAAGTGTTTTTTAGGAAATCTCAACTTTATCTCTCTCTTCAGTCGGAAATATTTGTACCTTCAAAACCACATTTTTATGATTTTTCAAAAAATATTCTAATGTTATCCTATGATGTATAAAATACATTTTAACCATGTTTCACCATATAGGAATAATTTTTTAAACAATAAATGTTCTTATAATTTTCTGGTTGAGAAATGTTTCTAAACAAATTATAGTGAAAAGGAATGTCCGGTATGTATGGATTTATCCACCATATTAATCATCATTACCTTAAAACTTATTTTACTTGATTATTAAATTATTTATTTTCTAAAAATTATTTCTTAATATTTTGGAAATTTAATTTTTTATTGTTTTTCAATAAAATGTTTTTGAAATTATTTCAAGATTCATTTATATGATTTCAAGGAAAATAGTTTTCTAAATGATTTAAAAATTTATTTATATGTATGAAATTTAATTACTATAGAAATTATTTTAAGAATAATTTATGTTCGAATGATAATTTTTTAAATAATAAATAATTTTTTCCTTAAGAAATTTTTTTAAAATATATTTCAAAATTATTTTCTATCTAAGATGACATCTATTTATGTTACTCATGACCTTTTGGGAAATGATCCAATGGTTTTGTTCATATTATTTTTTTAATGGTTTATATTTTAATGGAATGAATATTATGACACCCATTTCTCTTCCATAGGTTATATTCTTTGGAAACATGTTCCTTTTTAGGGGTTCTGATTCAATGAAATGATTAGAAAAACTATATCTTTTCCATAGGTTATGATGTGATGAAATGTTAATGATTCAAAATTCATTTCATGGATAATGATTTTATGTTTTTGAAAACCATATATTTTATAGGTCGTTATATTGTGAATGTTTTATTATCTTGGGGCACATATATGAATAATTTTATTATAAGATGGGTGGAACCTGTATATCTATCCAATGCATTGGGTATTGGTAAGTTGATTATGATATCAATGGTTACATAGGTGACTAAGACATAAAGTAATAGGGTACATCCATTGTAGGTGAAGACTAAAATTAGTAGGGAACATGAGGTATAGACCATGCCTAAAATTGGCAGGGTGCATGGGTTGTAACCTAAGACAAAACACAAGAAGTTGTACGGGTTGTATCCCAAGCCTAAATATTAGACGGTATATGGTGTATAGCCTAATATAGAAAATAAGTAGATACATGGGTCATATCCCAATCCAACCATGTTATAATCGTCTTGGAAAGTATCTTTAACATAATATTTTATATACTTATGTGTATGACATAAATTCTATGTCTTATTCCACAGTTATCCTTTCATGAACTATTGTCTTAATTCTCTTTTGATTAATTTCATATGAACATCCACCTATTATTATATGATTAATGTGTATGTTATTTTATATGCAGGTTTTTATATTTGAATTATATTATCAAGTACTTGTATACTTTTGTACATGTTATTCTTACTTATTTCTTTTATTTAACTTTATTGAACATACGATCTCACCCCTTTATTATTTTTTCTTTCCCTAGATTTTGAATAATGGTTATTAATTAGGATTACTATGGGTCATGTTATTTGTGGAAAATATTGAAGATCTTTCACTAAGTTAGATGATTTTTGTTCCATGGTTCCAAAGGCACAAAAATAACACGATCATTGGGTGTCTGTTTTTTATAGTGTATTATGTGTTCCACAAAAATGATGTAACATCTATGTATGAAAAAAAAGGGATATTATAAATGGATTTTATATATTTCCTGAAACATTTCACATTCCTTCAACATGTTATAGTGTACCACTAGTCATGCCCAAGTACATAACTATGTACACCTATCCATGATCGTGTACACCTGAACATTTTTGTGTCTATGTACTTTTCCCTTCTAGTGCCCATTTTTTCTCCAAGAAACACAATAGGAATCCATAATAGGTGTCACAACATGTGAGTTAGGTCAAATAGTGTGTGATATGTTTCTCTCCATAGAAACCCCAAAACCAAATAGGGGGTCCACACAGTGTGTAATTTCTGATTACAAACTGTGTGACATAGGATATTAAAATCCCACAGGTTCCTCTTATTTTTCATCCTTCGTGTTGCTATCATTGGAATAATTGTTAAAAATCATGGATCTAGGGTGTATTGAACTTCCCATCACTATAGATATGGATTCCCAATTTGAATTATCTAAGGAAAAACCCACCCACACCATATATATCTGCACTATCGAGTCTGAGATGAATGAGAATAGCCAATCCATTATAATTCCCCTTTGTTCATCCTCAATCGTCACCACGCCTATATTGTACCATCGATCACCAAAAACTCAAACAATGTTTATAATTTTCTCTTAATAATAGTAACACAGTGATCAAATATAGGTTATTCATCAAACCATTGGCCATGAAAAATACCAACTGTGAACATGTGAAGAAATGAGGGAGAAATTCATACACTACAATATGTGTGTGACACCCCGAGTTGTTTATGAACATTATTTTTTGAATAAAATTAAATTTTATTGATTAAATTAATTAATGGAAACACCATGAAAGGATTTGGTTATAAAAAACACCATGTCAAGTTTGTTCTACCCACAACACCAACTCAACATTCATTTCACGTCACATTGTGTTTTAACAAAACAATGATATATTATTAATATAGTTATTTAACATGATTGTTGTAGCCTAACTGTTAGAATTGTAAAAAGGAATAGTTATAAATATTTTTTAAATATTAATTATAATATTTTTACATAAAGTAAAAATAATGATAATAAAAAACATAATTTTCAATGCAGTCTTTATAGGTTTCAAAAATAATTTTATCTAAAAAATGAATTTTACGAAAAAAAAATAAAATTGATTTTTGAATATTTAGAAATTTAATTATAAAAAGTAAAATTAATTTCTGAATTAATAATACCAAATTTATATTATTGTGTTTATTAGTGATTTTTTAAATGATTTTTTAGATAAATAGTGGAAAATAATGCATTTTTATTTTAAATTGTCTTTCCATTTAATTTATTTATATACAAAATTTATATATTCAATTGGTTTTAATGTATATTTTCATAAATTATACATCTATTATTCTAATTTTTGTAAATTAAATCAATTTCATATTGAAATAGAATATAAAAACCTTGTAAACTTTTGACATTTTTATCATTAAAAACAATCTCTCTCGACATGTATGCGGGGTGAATTTTAAATTAATTTCTGAAACATACCAGATTTGAATTTTTAAAAATTATATTGTATTTTTTTAATCAAAATAATTTATAGTGTATATTAATATTAATTTTTTTGACCAACGTGATTAATTGGAGAAATTAAAATTGATTTCAATAATTAAGGTAAAAACAAGATTATTTAGTGGTTAATCATAGATTATAAGGGATAAAAATGATGCAAAATCATGTCCCAAACCAATTGGATAGTCATATTTCAACCATATAATGTATCACGTTTTCATTTTATCCATTTTGGACACTATTGTAAAATGAAAAAATGGGTGGAATTATCTCTTTACAAATATTACTAGTTTTTAGGTCACCTCCATTATAAAAGGCCACCCTTCTCTCCCCACATCACACCTATCATGCTATTTAGATCATAAATAACTATAAAAATATATTCAAGAAATCCATTACATTATACTTGAACAATTAATTTTTGTAGAAATCCAACCAAGGAGGACATTTGCTGAAAACCAAAATAAGATTCCCAATGTAGACGCAATGTTCATCAATGAACAATTTTGTTTATGTCCTTCCTAGAAAACCATAAATAGTTTTAAAATAATTCATACATAATAAAATAAATATCTTATATATAATTATATGTTGATATGAAAAAGTTAAAACCAATAACCACACACAAATCCTTTAAATGGTTTACAAAATCATCGTTCGTGCATATGATAGACTATCACCTCATGAACCGATGTCATTCATTTTTCCATTACCCCTATAATGGTTTTTAATAATGATGGTAATAATAATTATATATGATATTTATTATATTTATTACGTTATTAGGATTCTATAATTTTTATATCAAACATAACTTCAGGCATTCCATTATGTGGGAATGCAATATCGTCATTCAAAAGTATGGAAGACTATCAACTCATAAAGCAATGTGATTAACTCATGATTTAAATGGAATTTGTTAAGGATTATTTTAAAAAGAAAGTATGCGTCCTATATATTTTTATTTAATGATAATATATCATATAATTTTTTTATTTCAATCTAATAAGAAATTCAAAACAATGTTCATGCGTACATATATCCAACCATCTCCATGAACAGTGTATTTCAATTCCTATTTCTTTACATTTTAGATTATTATAAATTCATATATAATGAATATATATGTTTTTTTATGATTTTTATCCTTATTTATATTAATAAATTATTATTAAATTAAGATTTTTAAAAAATATAACAAATCAAAACCTTTATGAAAAACAAAGTCGTTATTACCCAAAACACATCTTTAAAATGAAATCATTAATAAACAGGTAATAAATAGACTTAAGAAAACCATATATAGAATGATATATATGAAAATTATTCCATAATATATGTTTAATAAACTTATATTTTTTTATACATGATGTTTGAACGAGTATAATTAATGTCCATACTTAAGATAACAAAAATTTCTGTCAATTTTTCTTCTTTGAGACACATGTTATGTTATGCACATATATTCTTTTACTGGTTGAATATACTACCCCTTTGTTAGGTTATATAATGAATAAAAAAATTTATTATATTTTATTCTTCATTTTATTATATAATTTCATAGAGATTATAAATGAAATTTAACAAATTGGAATTGGATTATTGCTACAATCTCATCATTTATTAGAATTTCTTATGATAATGCTTCAATTGATGAAATCATAGGATCCATATCATAAAATTTATTCTCCCCATCATATTCATAATATATTAATGTAATTATATAATTTTTACTCACTATGGTACTTAAGATAAATAATAATATGTTTTTAAAAAATCATATTATATTTCTCTCCTAAGTCAAAAATATATTTTTTTCAAAACCATTTTTTCTAATATTATTTTCAAAAATGTATTAATATATTCCAATTAATTTTAAAAATACACCTTTACACATGTTTTAATTTTTTAAATTTTGTTTAATGTAATATTTATGTCATTTTAAAAAAAAAATCCACTTATTATTTCACCGAAATGTGAAATTAATATTCATTTTAATGTGTACGACATGTAAAAAATTCTCCCCTTCCATGAACGATTATTGATTCTTTGATTCAATTACAAATTTTATTTTCATTTTCAAAGAAAAATTATTTTAAAATGTTTTATTTTAAAAAAAAACCATTTTGGAAATGATATTTTCCACTTGAAATGTTTTAAACGATATTTAATGGTTATTTTTTATATTGGATGACAAATTTTGGTGTTACCTATTTCTTACTGGGGTTATGATCCAAGAATAAAATTAAAATTCTCTCTTTGAATGGAATATTTTTTCTATCATGATGTTTATGAAAACCATTTAGCTTCCAGAAGTGATACCTTACATAAAAAATTTTGAAACATGCTTATTTGTACAGGTTATGCTATGATGAAATGATTATGAAACATGTATCCTTTAAAAATGTTATAATATTAAGACAGGTTTCTGATACCCATTAATTTTAATTGGTTATGATATGATGTTTTTTATGATATTGTGGAACACAAATGGATAATTTCATTATGTGACATGTGGAACCTATATCTCCCTCAAATTCATTGGGTAAATATTTATATCTCATGAGACTGACATGACTATAATGTGGAATGAACATGGTTCTATAATATAGGGATGAAATTGGATGTGAAATCAGTTCAATAATAAAGGTATTGGACATTATGGGAACCCCATTTACTAATACCATGCCATAAAAAGGAGTAAACCCAATTCAATAAAGGAAATTTTAAACTATGCTGGTATTAGTAGTGATCCTTGACTAATATAGAAATTATTGTCTATGCATATATGTAAGTGATAAATTCCATGTCATATGTTCTCATGGTACATGTTCCTTGATTTTATTTTGATTCATGTCTTATAAACTTCCATTATTTATTTCATGACTCATGATTATGATCATTGATACGCATGGTAAGGTTTTTAAATGTTATTATAATGTTCTCATACTATTATGATATTGTTATGCTTATATATCTACCTTGTTCATCCTAACTGAACACCTAATATTACCCTATATGATGTTTCCTTTCATAGGTTATGAAGATATGTATAAAATAAGATATATATAAGAGGGGTGATAGAATTGTGGGAGATTAGGTAGCTCACTTATGGTTCGGTGTTTATGTTTCCATGTTTCCAAGCCCACTAAACTATTAAAATTTCCATGTGTGTGTTTATTTAATGTAATAAAAATTTATGAAAAATGAATTAAAATATAAGATTGAGAAAAATGGTTTATTAGAGATGGTATTAAAGGAAACATTTTTTTATGATTAGGAATCTATAATGAGAAAACCTATGTGAGATCCCTAAGGACATGTCTAAGGATAAGTTTAAGGATGATTCAATGTGTTAGAAAATGTACTAGAATTTAATAAAAGGATAGAGTTAGCATTTTACTCGTAATACATATATGTCTGGATACTAAAGGATGATGTGGCTCTAGAAAAAATGTACCTAGGTGAAACAACCCTAAAAAGACATTATTAAACTAGACTCAACTGGGAACTAGTGCATGAAAATAGGTCATTATGTACACCTGGTTGGACACTCCCGATGGATACACTTTATAAATTATAAAACTCATTAAAAACCACCATGATGAATTTAAATATAATATTATGATGAAAAACATAGGATAAACCTATGATTTCATATATTAAGGAAGATGTTGATGTTTTTTTATGCAATACGTGTGGGAAAATCATGTAGAAAATTTTTATAGGGGAACTAGTGTAACTCCCCAACTCCAGTTACCCAGAGTCAGTGCATTATTACGTATCGTTGGAATGATGGCAAAAGATCAAGTCTCAAAAGACCGATTAGTTTAGTAGACATGGATGTACTAGATACATTCATAAGGTTTACATTACATCATAAAATGAAAAACTACAACAACACTATTTCCATAGACAACACTGAGATCCCATAGACAATCCCTGCAGGTCAGCCATAATATACTCCTTCACATCCTGGGAAAAATAAAACATAGAAATGGGGTGAGCTGAGATGCTTGGTAAGGATAACAATATAGCGGAAACTCTCATAAATAATCATAAACATTTATTGCAATGTATAAGACTAAAACAAAAATCTTTTAAATATGAACTTCAGCATAATATGGAAATGATAAAGTCAAATAATTTTATTTACTTATTCTCATGGATATTCTACTAGTTGAATAATCACATGAAATATCAATAGCCACTTTCGTAATGATGGAATGAATAATGCAGGAATTAATAACCACATAGTCAAGGCCTTGTTCTAAGACTACAAATAAGATTTTGTCAAGGCCTTGTTCAAAGACACTAGTTTGTCTCATGATACCTATCGATGCATCGAGGAGCTATAGTGGGTGTAAGAACCCGGTTTTTGCTGAGAAAGACTTTGGAATATTCTCGATGATATTCCAGAGTAGCTCGTTCAGACGGTGTGCGATTCCGAGCCCCGGAGTGGCCGGAATTAAATTTTTAGTGCGTTCACACTAGAAACACAAACTAAATGAGATAACTCCAAAACGGAGTTCCGGATCAGAGATCTGAGTGTACGGATGGGTCTGGAATGGGGTTTTTACCCTAGTAACGACATAAAACTTGTCGGCACGGGATGTTTGGACCCCTCGCTCGCTTTCGGAAGGTTAAACGGATAAATTAATTTATTTATTTATTCGTTTAATGTTGAAACGCAGGTATCTATTAAATGGTGGCTCGTATTGGAAAACTGAGTGCACCGTTGAGTTCGGAGCGTGTCGTTTACCCTATGAGGGGTGTAAGTTTTGCGGGGGCAGGCAGTCTGTGAAAAATGGCCCCAGGGGCGTTTTCGTAATTTGGCGTCCTCGGGCGCTAAGTTTAGTAACATTTGAATGGGGTCTTAGAATAAAATTCTGAGACCGCTGTTGCGCTCAGAGTGTGGTTCTTAGCCTAGGGGAGGCTAAATCCCGACCCCGTTGGGAGTTCGGGTACGGGCCCACGGGCGAGAGTTTAAGTGTTTTGTTTTTAAACACGCACCACCCCCCTTCTTCCTCTTCTTCTTCTTCCTCACAACCCCTCCCCTCCCTTCCTCCTTTCTGGAGAGGTCTGGTGAGCTCCGGCGAGGTGACTCCGGTGAGGTGGCTCCGGTGAGACGATGGCGCGCGGCGGATCGCGCAGGAAGCGTCGGGCGAAGCCCAACGAGGTAGGCGGATTTGAGTTTTCCTCCCCTTCCCCATTTTAATCATCATTTATTCTCAATTTCACCATTGGATCCTCAAAAAAATATCGTGGTTGTGTAGATATCGTCCCGAGATTTCTGGAAAGCTATCTGGATCGAAATTTCGACCACCGGATCGTTCCCGGTGGTCCTTGGAAATTTTTCGGCCACATCCGGTTTCCGGCGAGGGTCGAAGGCGGTGGACGGTAGTGGAACAGGGCGGCGCGGGGGCGGAGCAGGGTGGTCGGCGGCCGGCCGTGGCTTCGGAAGGCGGAGCGGCGGCCGTGGCTTCAGAAGGCCGCGGCGGCGGTAGCCGGTGGCGCCGGCAGGGCGCCGGCGAGAGGCAGAGGGGCCGCGAGGCGGCGGCCCCGTGCGGCGCAACAATGACCCGCACTTTGCGGGTCGTTGCGTGGAATGTGCGACCAGCCCTCATGGCCGGTCGGTGGAGAATCCCACGCGCCGGTCGCGCGGGTGTGAAGGGGAGTGGGCTGCGGAGCGGCGGCCCGCGGCTCGGCTGGACCGGGCCCAGCCGTTGGGCCGCGGTCCAGTGGGCCGGCCCAAGCAGGGCGGACCGGCCGGACCGGGCCGGTCCCGCCCAAGGGGATTTCTCCCTCAGTCTTCGGACGCCCGTATTTCGGGCTACGGGCGTCCGTTTTGCGCGCCGTCAGTGGCAGCGCAGACCTTGCGTCGAGGGGAATGTTTTGAGATGGTTTCGAGAATTTTTAATTCCCGAGACGATGGGCCTCGGAGGCGCGACGCGTCTTAAAGTGGAACGTCGTTTTTTCGGGAATCTTGTTTTGAGCGGCGCGGACGCATCCGATGTCCATTTTGAGCGCCGTCAGTGGCGCTGTGACCCTGGCACCATGGCCGAGGTTTCCAGGGTGGTTTCAGGCATTAAGTCCGAAGTTGAGGTGCGAGCCCCATGGCCCGTCCTTTGAGCTGCGTGCAGCTTTTAGCGACTTTTTCCTCGGACGTCCGTTCGGGGCGTGCGAGCAGTCGATGATGGGTGTTTTCCCGAGGGCATCGCGTTGGGGCAGTCTGCCCGCTGTAATTCCGCACGATGGTGCGGGCCCCGCAAGGGTCGTTTGGGCGTCGATGGTGATTTTCCATCTTTATCACCGGGCGACCGTTTAGGACAAGTGAGTAGTCCATCTTGTGTTTTTTTTATAAGATCGCAACGGTACGATCTGTCTGTTGAGTTTCGGGACCGGGATGCGGGCCCCATGTGGCACCGCTCGTGTGCGGTGCGCCAGGATGCATCTTTTTCTCTGGATATCCGTTGCACTCAAGTGAGTAGTGCTTTTGACATGTTTTCCCGAGGGGATCGCAGTGGTGTGATGCGCCCGACTGTTTTTGGGGCCGAGGCTCGGGATCACGGGACGTCATTCGGGCGTGAGGCGGTGTTGGAGACTTTTCCGTCGGATATCTGTTGGAGGCGAGTAAGTAGTCGATCTCACGTGTTTTTCTGCGAGGATAACGACAGTGCGATCTGTTTGGCTGTTCGGAGCCGCTTGCATGATCTTATTATCAGTGGGAGCATGGAAGGTACTCCAGTGGGGGTTCGCACTACCTTGTTTATATCGGACCCTTGGCATATGATCGCGCACTCTTGGGAGAGTGATGTAAATGGTTCACAAGTTTTGGTTGGCCGAGCCTGGGCCTTCGAGGTGGAATTTTTACGTCACGCCTTCGCGTTGATGCTGGGTGCCGTGTGCACGATACCCTTTGGGCTGGGACGTCGTATACTCTGGGAGTATACGGGGGCACTTGAAGGTACGTGTGGTTTGTACCTGAGACGTTCGTGCGCTTGGTTGGGGTTGACTTGGGGCCACACATCATGTGGGCCCCACGTGCGTTCCATGTTATGATTTGCGTACTTGGACCTCTCGCGGCGTAGAGGATCCCTTTGTGCTCGTTTGTTTGGATAACAGGGTGGAGTTTATTTCCCCTGGATTTGTGCTTGTTTGTTTGACCAGCAGGGTTGAGTGGTATCCCCCTGGTTTAGCTCGCGATGGATTGGCCGGTAGCGGTGCTAGTGACACCCAGTGTTGGAGCAGACGTTGCACCTATTTTGGGAGAGTTGTTCTGGAGTTGGGCGGTTGTGCGACACCCACTCTGTGTTCGGTTGGCCAGTGTTGTACCCTCCTGTAAAGATGGGTAGAGAGGTTCTGAGTTTTACCCTCCAGCGGGGCTGGGAAGTGGGTTACTCATCGACTTCCTCGGGCTTACCCTTCAGCAGGGCAGGGCAGAGGGTTGCTCACTGACTTCTAGGGTCTACCCTCCAGTAGAGACTGGGCAGTGGGTCACTCGACAACCTCTTAGGGTCTACCCTCCAGCGGGGCTGGGCAGTGGGTCGCCCGTCGTCTAGTTCCAGGTCTACCCTCTAGCACGGCTGGGCAGTGGGTTGCCTGTCGACTTATTCCAGGTCTACCCTCCAGCGTGGCTGGGTAGTGGGTCGCCTGATGACGTATTATGGTTTACCCTCCAGCAGGGCGGGGCAGTGGGTCACCCAGTATCTTATTATGGTCTACCCTCCAGCAGGGCTGGGTAGTGGGTCGCCGGATGACGTATTATGGTTTACCCTCCAGCAGGGCTGGGCAGTGGGTCACCCAGTATCTTATTATGGTTTACCCTCCGTCGGGGCTGGGCAGTGGGTCGCCGGTTGATGTATTAAGGTCTACCCTCCAGCAGGGCTGGGCAGTGGGTCACCTGACATCTGGTTATGAATTACCCTCCAGCAGGGCTGGGCAGTGGGACACCTATCGGCATTCCAGACTCAGTCCTCTCGACTAGGCTAGTCTGTGGCTTTCCTCCGTGTTTACCGGATCGGGACCCTTGGTTATACGGGTCATTGTTGTGACGACCTTGACTTTGAGGAGACCTATCGACTGCGGGACAGTGACGATTTGTAGTTTGGCGTTCCCCCCAGAACTCTCGAGTACGAGGGGCGCTTTCCCCACCAAGACGCGTTCTTGTAATGCGATCTAAAACCGTGTGGGCGAGTCAGTACCTCCCAAAGTGGATAGTGTCGAAGTGCATTGATTGATCACCTTGGCTTGCGGTTCGGGGCAGATGTGAGGGATGCTGGGCAACGATGATGGTGTTACCTCTAGGACTGTTGGCGTCTCACTTTTCTTGGGCTGAGCTACGGGACGGAGATCCCCTTACGACGTTGTTCGGGATTCTTGTTTGAGCACATGGACATGTATATACCTTGTTGTCAGGACCCACTTCTTGGGTTTGGTTACTCTCCTTCCAGGAGAGGCGATGACGTGCGGGGTATGCCACGTGCTTTCTTTGTCTAGTTACTCGTGGTTGGATGAGTCTACTCTCCCGCTATAGGTAGCGAAGACTCGACGGGAAGTACATCTTCTCACCGTTTCCAGCTCCTTGTGCCTGGAAGAGTATACTTCCTTTCTATTTTTTGGTTGAGCTGGACTCTTTACTGCACTCTCTATTGTATTCTTTTACTTCTCCATGTTCGCTCTGCTTCTCACCCTTCGGTACCTCCTTTTGTTGCTCCCTCGAGCCTCTGGGATATCCTACTGAGTATTTTTATACTCAACCCTGCTTGGGATTTGCCCGCACTTCGTGTGCCCTTGCAGACGACGGACAGGTGGAGCGTGACTTCGGTGGAGTGCAGGAGCTTGGGAGCTTGGACTACGTGCGGCGGTCGTGGCTGGGATTCAGGTGGGATATCCAATAGCTGTTTCTTTTTGTTTACCTGTTGTCAGGTTGTGGCACCTTTTCTGGTTGGGTGCGTGTTTTGCCCCTTTTCCCTTTTCAGTTTACTTTCAGCTTGTACCTTGTACTGTTAGAGGTTGATGCACTCTTGTGGTTATTTATAGCAGTTTCCCTTTTCTTTACTTTTCTTTTCTTTTACTTTGCACTTTGCATTGAGTGTGCTGCGTGTGGGTGTGTTCAGGTGCTTAGGCAAAGGCCTCCCTGAGTTGTTGTGCCTTCGGCGCTGGTCCCCAGCCCCTGGCCTATGGAGGCGGGCCTGGGGTAGTTGCGGCTCGAGCTCGGGTAGGGTCGGGTCGTGACAGCGGGCTCCACCCATCACTTACTAAGTCCAATTCATTCCTTATATGAAATGGTTTAAACATAACATAAACATTTGTATTAAAACTAACATATGAAATGTCAATACATTATCCATAAACCATTAATGGTGTAAAAATAACACATCCACAGTCAAACATATCATAAAACATTCAATACAATATGGATGTTTTGTATCATAATAAATCAACATCAAATAAGCTTAAAATTCATCAAAGAATGTTAACATAGATGAAATCAAAACCTTTTTTAGAGAAATGTCTCTTTCTATTTTTAAAATCATTTAGGAAAACATTTATATTGAAAATATTCATATAATCTTATAAGGGAATATTCGACAATGTTATAATGGTGGAAAATAGTTGCACCCTCCGTATAGGTTAAAAGAACTTTCTTAGCTTAAATTTGTCGAAAAGGTCAAAAAGTACCTTGTTTGGAAAACAACGTAAAGATTCCTTTCAAAACATTTTATAAAAATTCAAGAAAAGGTATAAATTACTTTAAATCATTTTCTAGTAAATATTAAAAATGTTTTGTAATACATTTTTAAGAAACAAGGATGTGGATGATAAAGAGGTCTCAGTAGATACTTATGTAAAAACAACCTCGGATAATACAGAGATTATGAAATAAACCATTAACTTGTAATTTTACTTGGTTGAGGGTATGTTAACCTTCTATATAATGGTGAAATAATTATTATTAAATTATACAATAATCGTATATGATCTTTTAACATTACTTTGTTAATAATATCTTAGTATTATTGCCGTTTCGGGTGTTAATTGATTCGCTTTCCATTATATGCTTTGTTACATAAGTAATATTTTTTATGGATAGGATGTATCTCATTAATATTCAAAATTATATTAAGTCTTTAAACATTATTTTTAATCATCTAATGAAAATTAGTCTTGAATGGATATGATGGGGAATAAATCTCATCGCGTTCATGGAGACGGTAATCCGTACGTATGCACGAGACATAATATCATTCTTTTGATATTAAAATAATATATAATTGAATGGTATATCATATATACAGAATAATTATCATGTTATATTTTTTATTTACATCAATTGAACATCGTTATTATACCCATCCAAATAATAATGTATTGAATAACAATTACACCACGACGTGGAGACAATAAGATGTATGTACGCACGTATGGTGACATGTCATTCAAAGGATAGATAGAATAATGAATATGGTTATACCATATTTATAATAACATCCTATTATATAGAATATACTGGAGTTATTTTTTTATAATGGAAACAAGAAAGAAAGAGGAAGTGGAAGAAGAAAGGAACTTGAAAGAGGTGATGAAATATTTACCTCCTCTTCGGGTTCTTACTTTTGATTTGATGAAAAGGGCTCCTTGGGTTGGATTTATGACTAAAGGAAGGCCTCTAGGATGAAGGTAATATAGTTTAGAGGGTATATGGGTAGGGGTTTTTTGATCCAAAAGGCTCTGAAGGTGTGAATTTGAGGGAAGCGGTAGTGCCCTTTTATAAGAGGGGTGAGGGGCACCTTAGGAAAAGCTAGAAATATTATTTTATATTAAAATAATTTTTAGTTTATAATGGATCCAAAATGAATTACTTAAAGGATAAGGTGGTTAGGGGTCGAAAATCCCTCATCAAATAGGTTTTAGACAGGTTTGGGTCAATATATTCACTTTATCTTTAAGATTTAACTCTTAGTTAAATAGTTTGACATTTACCATGTCTCTTCGTATTTTTATATTATATGGTTAATAAACATTATATAAACATACAAGCAAACCTCAAGTAGTTAATTAATTACATATATAATTTTATTTATGTTTTTTATCCAAATATTATATTTTTAGGAATATAATATAAATTAATAATATAATATTTTTTTAAAAACTCTTTTATGTTAATTTTGACACTATTTGGTATTTTTTTCTAAATTCATAACAACATTATTAATTCAAAAAAAAACTCATCTAACCAACCCTAACATGTCATATTAACCTATAAAATTAGTGTAATTCATATAAAGTCTCAAATTACATTTATATGGATATTTATAATATCAATTATTTTAATATTTCCTTAATTAGGTAATTACTAAAACATCGTTGTGTCATAAATATAATAAATTATTTAATGTCTAAAAATTATAAATGAAATACCATTATGTAGGATAAAATTTTATCTTTCGAATTAATATTTATAGTCAATTTTATCTTATGTATAACCCTATATTAAAAAATTATTAGTTATTAAACTTTGATTTTAACTCTTTTAACTCTTCTTTAAATAAACTAATAATAAATCTCCTAATCTAATCCATGTGGACCAAAGAGGTTCATATTTTATTCCTAATATTTTTTTGGTCAAATTATACTTATAAAATAGAATTAGTACATGTGTTAGGGTAATAATAATATCATTTTTACCCTTAATTACCCTATTTACTTTTAACAGTGGTAAATAAATGTAAAAAAATTACTATTCATAGAAAATTATTTTCTTCTTATTGAATCACATTTTATTTACTGATATCAACTTTGTTTCTTTGATTTTTTAAATTCAACTCCCCGAAGTGGTAAAATTATGTTCTATGTAAATTTTCAAATGCTTCAAGGAGGTGGGTAAAAGATGGTAAAAAGTGCAATAAAATTTTTATATATCTAAAATTATTATAAACTGACTCTAATGAATTAAATTGAACTTATATAGGTATTATGTATCTATTTTTACCTAAAATAAATTGAAATAAAATAAATAATTATTTAAATAAAAATTTGGTCTTAAACTATAACTCAATTTTTTCAGTATTTATAAAAAGATGAATGTTTTCAGAAAAAAAACAAAAATTCACCCTAAGATAATTTCAATATTCTAAATCCAAAAATGAAGTCCATTTTGAAAGATAAAATTTATAAAACTTCAAAAAGTGGGCATTACTATTCATAACAGCTATTTTGATTGGTTTTGGTGTGTTAGAACTCGATGTTGTGTACAACACACTCTACTGTATTATTCAAAGACAAGTGTATCGTGGAAGATTGGGGTGTTACATTCTCTCCTCCTTCAAATAATTTCATTCTCGAAATTTATTGAGTATTACTGCGTAAAAATACTCATGTTATTTATCATCATAGATTCCTCAGGTTCCCACATTGCCTCTTCCATCTTATGGTTTCCCCATAGAACTTTTACCAGATGAGTTGTCTGGTTTCTTAGCACTTGTTCTCTTGTATCAAGAATCTTGATAGGCTCTTCTCAATAAGACAAAGTAGGTTTCAGTTCTAATTCCTCATAGATGAGTACATTCATTAGGTCAGGCATGTATTTTCTCAACATTGATACGTAGAAATCATCGTGAACTTTGGAGAGACTTGGAGGCATTGCCAAATGGTAAGATACAGTCCCAATTCGTTCTAGAATTTCTAAAGTTTTGATGTACCTGGGACTCAATTTACCCTTCTTCCTAAAATGTATAACACCGTTCCATGGTGATAACTTCAAGAAAACATGATCTCCTACCTAAAATTCCAAATCCTTCCTTCAGTTATCAGAATAGCTCTTTTATCAACTTTAATTTTCCTTGATGTGTTTTTGGATTACCTTCACCTTTTCTATCATTCCCTCCACATATTCTAGGCCTACGAGTTTTCTTTAACCAACATAATCCCAACAATTTAGTGTGCAACATCCCTTTATATAGAACACTTCATATGGTGCCATATGAATAATTTAATTGAAGATATTGTTATATGAAAATTCTACCATAGGTAAATATTGATCCCACATTCCTTTAAAGTCAAGTGAACATTATCTCAACATGCCTTCTAAGGTTTGAATAGTCCATTCTGATTGTCCATCAGTTTGGGGGTGGTAGGAAGAGCTCAAATGAAGTTCAATATCTAAGGATTTATGAAGACATTTCCAGAATCCTAATGTAAAATGTGGATCATGATCAGAAACAATCGATAGGGGTACTCCATGAAGACTCAAAAATTCATTAATATATGGTATTTCTAGACGTTCAGGTGGTAAATCTTCTCTAATAGCAAGAAAATGCGCTGACTTGGTAAGATGATCAACAAACACGCATATTGCATTGTTTCTTTTATGAGTCTTTGGAATTCCCATGACAAAGTCCATCGTATTATTATCCCATTTCCACTCAGGTATGGGAAGAGGTTTCATGACTCCCCCAGACTATTTCCCTCTATCTTTCACTTGTTGAAAAACCATACATCTTGACACAAAATCAGTAATCTCCCTCTTCATGTTGTCCCACCAAAAATGTTCCTTCAAATCTCTTTACATCTTATTACTACTAGGTTGTATAGACAAATTGGAAGTATGATCAACATCCAAAAATTCCATTTTTAGATTAGGTATATCGGGAACACAAAGTCTCTTCCCAAATTTCAAAATTTCATCTTCATACAAAAAGTCACTCAATCTCCCATCATTTAAAAATTTAATCTTCTTTTGAAACTCTTTGTCATCGGTCTAAGAACTCTTTATCCTATCTAGTAAAGATGGTTTGGCAACCATTTGAAAAGGTATTGATGATTCACTTTCCATGGTGATTCCTATACACATATTTACTAGATTAATATATATAGGATCCATTTCAACTCTCATCTTGTTCAAAACTCCATGATCCTTTCTACTCAAAGCATATGCCACCTTATTTTCCTTCCTCGGGTGGTATTGTATAGTGAAATCATAGTCCTTGAGTAGTTCAAGCCATCTCCATTGCCTCGTGTTGAGTTCTTTCTGTAAGAAAATGTAATTCAAACTATTATGATCTGTATATATCTCACATTTTTCAACATAGGGATAGTGTCTCCAAATCATCAAAGAAATGATTACATTTGTTAACTAAAGATCATGAGTAGGATAGTTTTTCTCAAGAATATTTAGCTGTCATGATGCATAAGCAATAACCATATCATTCTGCATAAGGACACAACCAAGCCCTTTCTTTGAAACATCACTATAAATAACAAACCCATCATTCCCCGATGGTAAAGTCATTATAGGATCATTGACTAATCTTCTCTTCAGTTATTTAAAACATTATTCACACTCTTTTGTCCAAACAAATTTAACCCCTTTTCATGTGAGCTTCATTAATGGGTTAGCCAACCCGGAAAAATTCTAGACGAAACGTCGATAATAACGTGATAAACCAATAAAATTGCATACCTCAGTTATTCTCGTTAGTGCTGGACATTATTGGATTGACTTGGTCTTAGAAGGATCAATAGAGATTCCATCCTTAGAGACAATATGGACAAGAAAAGAAATATCCTGAAGCCAGAATTCAAACTTTCTAAACTTCCCATATAATTCATGTCTTCTAAGAGTCTTCAGGATAATGCGCAAGTGATTTTTATGATCTTCTTAGCTTTTGGGGTATATCAAGATATAATCAATATGTACCACTACAAAGTAATCAAGATAATCCTTGAAAACTCTATTCATTAGATCCATGAATACATAGTGTGCATTAGTCAATCCAAAAGGTATTACTCAAAACTCGTAATGCCCATACCTAGTTCGAAATGCTGTTTTTGGAATGTATTGCTTCTTCACACACAATTGATGATATCTATATAGAAGGTCAATCTTTGAAAAGTATTGAGATCCATGAAGTTGGTCAAATAAATCATCAATGCGAGCTATGGGATACTTATTCTTTATTGTTATATCATTGATCTCCCTGTAGTCAATGAAAAACCCCATAGATCCATCATCTTCTTAACAAAAAGGATAGGGGCTCCCCATGGAGAAACACTAGGGAGAATAAATCCCTTATTACTCAATTTATCTAGTTGTTTCATTAGTTCCACTAATTCCACAGTGTCTATTCTATAAGTGGTATTTGATATGGGCCTTGAACTAGGAATTAAATCAATAGAAAACTCAATTTCTCATTCTGAAGGATGCCCAGAAAAATCATCTCGAAACACATCAACATATTCTTGCACAATAGGTTCATCCTCTATTTGAAAATTCCTTTCCTCACCCATAGTTATTTCATTCTCTTCTTCCCCAATAATTGAATTTAGTTGAGCTATTGGGGGTGGATCTAGATAAGAATTAGGTGGTGACATTTCTTCTCTAAAGATAAGTTACCCCTTATCATCATCAAAAATTGTAACTTCCTTCTTCTTATAATAATTTTTTTCATCATGGTCTGAAAGCCAACCCATACCGAGGATTATATCAAAATCAGTAATGGGTATGACGATAAGATCAGCAGATAAAGAACATTTATATTCCCTAATGGGGAATAATCCACAAAACGTTATTGAAATGATACATCCCTAAGAAGTTTTGACTAAAAACTCCCTAGTTAAATCAAATTGGAAATATATAATTTTCTTAGTAAATTGGGATGATATGAAAAAATGTGATGATCCAAAATCAAATAAATCATTTTATAAACATGATGAAACCATTAAATTACCTACCACCACATCATTCAGAGCTTCAACCTTAGTAGTAGTGATATTATAAGCATGGCCTTGATCCCATGGCCTTTTCTGAGGTATGTTCCCCTGATGCTTAGGAAATCCATTCACATAATTACCCTTTTCTATAATATTGTAGCAATCATCATTGACAACCTCATTCTTCCCCTTCCAATCATGAGCTTGGTGGCCCTTTTCACTAAACTCTTAACAGACTCTCATTCCCTTCAGGAAAGTACCAGGGTTTTTTTCCTACATTTATTGTAGGATGGATATTCAACTTTTTCTTTCTTCCCCTTATTTCCATTTTCAAAGTGTTCAGTAGATCTTTTCTTCTCTTCCTTTTCTTTAAAGTCATAATACTTAGGGAATTCTTTTTTTATCTTTATAGCACATGAGACAATATCTTCGTATGACGAGAAGGATTGTGAGACTAATGCTCAACAGAGAAATGGTTTTAACCCATCAAAGAAACAATCAATCTTACTTCTTGGGTTACATATATAATATGTAGTATGCCTCACTAACCTTTTAAAGTTTTCTTCATACTTTACGACATTATCATTCTCCTTTTGCCTCAGACTCTGAAATTGAATTTCAATATATTCTCAATGGTCATGAGGAAAGTATTTTTCTATGAAAATATCTTTAAAATCCCTCTATTCCATATTTTATACTTCATCATCTTCCTTTGTGTTTTGAATCAATGACCACCATTGATCAGCATCTCTAGTGAGGCAGTAAACTTCCATGATAACTTTTTCCATTTCACTACTCTCCAAGGTGTATAATATTTTCTCTAAGGAATTTATCCATTTCTCAGCAACTAGTGGATTTTTACCCCCATTAAATGATGGTGGTTGTTGCTTCCTGAAGTGATCTATCATTGATCCTCCACGCTATAGATCAGGGTGCTTCATATGGGTAAGGTTATTATTCATAACCTGAGTGAGTTGTCCCAGTATGGTGATTAACTGATCAGCACCAGTTGCATCACCTCCTCCACTATAATTATCTTGAGTAGGAGGGAAATCTCTACATCGATTCTGTGCATTCATACGGTTTCCATTCCTTTAACTAGTTTTCATTTCTAAAAAATGGCATAAACTAGATTAGTTTATGAATCGCAATACATAAATCCAAACTTGTAAAACACTTAACATAAATTGAAAAGTCTATGGATATAATCCATAATCATAAAAATGTTTTCCTTTAAGAATTATATACTCATAAACCCTTCATAATGGTTTGTAAAGAAAATGAGAATTATCCTAAGCATATCCCCCGGGTGTTTGGTAACAAAGAATGCAGCAAGGCCCGTTGTCATGCACTAGTTCACGTTCGAGTCTAGCTCAAAGTGGTGTTTTTGGGTTTTACCCCTAGGTACATCTATGCCAAATCTGCCTATACCAACTCGTATCCATAAAGGGATTTATTTCTTGGAATACTCACAAAATCTTGTAATTTCTAAAATTTTAGGAAGTTCTTCTATACTAATCCTCAATGTCTATCAGAGGGTAATGTGATCTCATCATATTTTTTCCTAAATCTAGATTCCATTGTTTGTACTAAACTTACTCTGATACCAAATGTAACACCCCAACCCCAATTACCCAGAGTCGGTGCATTATTATATATCGATAGGATGATCACAAAAGATCATGTCTCAAAAGACCAATTAGTTTAGTAGCCTTGGAAGTACTAGATACATTCATAAAGTTTACATTACATCATAAAATGGAAAACTACAACAACATTGTTTCCATAGACAACACTAAGATACCGTAGACTATCCCTACAGGTCATTCATAATATATTTCTTCATATCTTGGGAAAAATAAAACATAAAAAGGGGTGATCTTAGATGCACAGTAAGGATAAAAATATAGTGGAAACTTTCATAAAGAAGCATAAACATATATAGTAATGTATAAGACTAAAACAAAAGCCTTTTAAACTTGAAGTTCAGCATAATATGGCAAAGATAAAATCAAGTAATGCCATATAAATTTTCACATGGATATTCTACTAGTTCAATAATCACATTCAATATCAATAACCACTTTCATAATGATGGAATGCATAATTCCAGTGTTCATAACCACATAGTCAAGGCCTTGTACCAATACTACAAATAAGATTTTGTAAAGGACTTCTTCCAAGACACTAGTTTGTCTCATGAGACCTACTGATGCATTAAGGAGCTATAGCAGGTTCCACCCGTCACTTACTAAGTCCAATGCATTCCTCATATGAAAAGTTTTAAACATAACATAAACATTCATATTAAAACTAGCATACGAAATTCCAATAATTTATCCATAAACCTTGAATGGTGTAAAAATAACACATCCAAAATCAAACATATCACAAAACTATCAATAAAATAAGAATGTTTTGTATCATAATAAATCAACTTTCATTAAGCTTAAAATCTATCCAAGGATGTTTATATAGATGAAATCAAAACCATTTTTAGAGAAATATCTATTTATATTTTAAAATAATTTAAGAAACCATTTATTTTGAAAATATTCTTATAATCTTGTAAGGTAAACTTTGATGATCTTATAACAGTGGAAAATAGTCGCACCATCCGTATAAGTTAAAAAAACATTCTTACCTTAAATTTTTCGAAAAAGGTCAAAAAGTGCCTTATTTGGAAAATAACAGAAACATTCCTTTAAAACCATTTTATAAAAATTCAAACAATCCTAAAAATGACTTTAAACCATAGTCTAGTAAATAGTAAAAATATTTTGGATTAAATTTTTAAGAAACATGGATGTAGATGATAAAGGGGTCCCAGTAGATACTTACATAAAAACAACCTTAGATAATAAGGAGATTGTGAAATTAACCCTTACCTTGTACCTTTACTTGGTAGAGGGTAGGTTAAACTCCTGTATAATGGTGGAATAATGGTTATTAAATTATACAACAATCATATATGATCTTTTAACATTTCTTTTTAATAATATCTTAGTATTATAGTCGTTTCGGGTGTTAACTAATTCATTTTCCTTTATATGATTTGTTACGTAAGTAATGTCTGCTATGGATAGGATGTATCTCATTCATATTCAGAATTATATTAAGTCTCTAAGCATTAATTTTAATCATCTAATGATAATTAGTCTTGAATTTATATGGTGTGGAATGAATCTCATCACGTTCGTGGAGACGGTACTCCGTACGTATGCACGAGCAACAATATCATTATTTTGATATTAAAATGATATATAATTGGATGGTATATCATATATAAATAATCATTATCATGTTATATTTATTATTTACATCAATTAAACAACATTATTATACTCATCCAAATAATAATGTATTGAATAACAATTACACCACGACGTGGAGACAGTAAGTCGTACGTACGCACGTATGGTGACATGTCATTCAAAGGATAGATAAAATAATGAATATGGTTGCACCATATTTATAATAAAATCATATTATATAGAATATACTAGAGTTATTTTTTAGAATGGAAACAATAAATATAGAGTAATTGGAAGAAGAAAGGAACTTGAAAGAGGTGATGAGATATTTACCTCTTCTCCGGATTCTTACTTTTGATTTGATCAAAAGGGATCCATAGGATGGCTTTATGACAAAATGAATGCCTCAAGGATGAAGGTAGAACAGTTTAGGGGGTATTTTGGTAGGGTTTTTTTGAGCCAAAATGCTTTGAATGTTGTAATTTGAGGGAAGGGGAGTGCCCTTTTATATGAGGGGTGAGGGGAACCTTAGGAAAAGCTATAAATATTATTTTATAATAAAATTATTTTCGGTTTCTAAGGGATCAAAAATGAATTATTTAAATTATAAGGTGTGTATGGGTCTAAAACCACTCAACATGTAGGATTTATACAGTTTTGGGTCACTATATTTACTTTATCTTTTATATTTAACTCTTAGTTAAATAGTTTGACATTTACCGTATCTTTTTGTATTTTTATATTATATGGTTAATAAACATACAATAAAATTACAAGAGAACCTCAGGTGGTTAATTAATGACATATATAATATTATTTAAGACCTTTTTTCAAATCTTATACTTTTAGGAATAGAATATCAATTAATAATATAATATTTGTTTTAAAAACTCTTTTATGTCAATTCTGACACTATTTGGTTTTTTGTTTTTAATAAATTCATAACAGCATTATTACTTCGAAAAAATTCATCTAACCAACCCTAAAATGTCATATTAACCTAGAAAACTATTTTAATTCATAAACAGTCTCAAATTACATTTATTTGGATATTTATAATATCAATTATTTAAAAATTTCATTAATTATGTAATTACTGCATCATCATTGTGTCATAAATAAATTAAATTATTTAATGTCTAAAAATTATAAATAAAATACCCTTATGTATTAAATTATTTTATATTTCTAAGTAATATTTATTGTCGAATTTATCTTATGTATTGCCCTATATTAAAAATTATTTAGGTGTTAAACATTGATTTTAACTCTTTTTACTCTTCTTTAAATAAAATAATAATAAATGACCTATTCTAATCCAAGTGGACCAAAGAAGTTAATATTTTATTCCTAAGGTTGTTTTAGGTCGAATTATACTTATACAATAGAATTAGTACATGTTTTAGGGTAATAATAGTATCATTTTCACCTTTAATTACCCTATTTACTTTTAACCGTGGTAAATAAAAGTAAAAAGTTACTATTAACCAATAATTATTTTCATCTTATTAAACCACATTTTACATACTGATATCAACCATGTCTCTCAGATTTTTTAAATTAAACTCATAGAAGTGGTAAAATTTGGTTTTATGTAAATTTGCAAATGCACTTAGGAGGTGGGTAAAATACGGTAAAAAGTTCATTAAACATTTCATATATCTAAAATTATTATAAATTAACTTCAATGAATTACATTGAAATTATATAGGTATTATGTATCAATTTTTACCTAAAATAAATTTAAATAAAATAATTAGTTATTTAAATAAAAATTTGGTTTTAAACTATAACTCATTGTTTTTCACTATTCATCAAAAATTGAAAGTTTTCAGAAAAATACCAAAAAAAACACCCTAAGATAATTTTGATATTCTGAATCCAAAAATGATGTCCACTTTGAAAGATAAAATTTATAAAATTTCGAAAAGTGTGTATTAAAATTCATAAGAGATAGTTTGATTGGTTGTGGTGTGTGTTAGAACTCGAAGTTGCGTACAACACATGCTACTGTATTATTCAAAGAGAAGTGTACCATGGAATACTGGGGTGTTACAACTAGTAAATGTTTTAAGTGTTTAAAGATAGTTAATTTGGAAATAGATTACAAAATTTATTGGAATAAGTTACATAATGATGCGAATATTTATAATTATGTATATAATACACCTCCCACACTTTAGTGCTTCGAGTGTAAGTAGAATGGGCATTATGCTGAAAAAAGAAAAAAATTTAGTGTTAATGATATGATTGTCTCCAACAACCTCACGATCCATGAGAAAAAGGGAAATATCATGTGATAAATATTTTTTAAAAGGGGTGTGATAAGTATTTGGTTAATGATACACTTATCATAAACTCTATACTTTATAATGACTTATTTAAATTTGGATCTACCAAATCATTAATACCTAAATAATTTTAGAAGGCTCTCAAGATAGAACCCAAATAGTTAGATTTGGTAGTAGAATGGAAAACCCTAATGTAATGATGATCACATTTAAAGTTTATTATTCTTATCAGGTGGATATTAGTGGGAATGTGATTCCTGTATATAATGACATTCTTCTTCTGTTGAATTTTATGTCTACTTAGTCATGGATTGGTTTTGTCTACAAAAATCCCATATAAATTTTTATTGAAGGGAAGATACATTTGATATTCCAAACTAACCTATTTCTATATATTAATGTGAAGACAAGTATGGGTTTCCATTTGAGAAAAAATCCATTATATGTTTCTTAATTCCCATTGGGAATGAGTTTTTTATCAAAAAAATTTAGAGAAACTCAACATCAATAATATTCCTACTATTTGGAAATTTGATGATGTTTATCTAGATAGAATCCTAGTTTTCCACCAAAATTTGATATTGAGTTCTCAATATAACTCATTCATGGTGCCACGCCAATTTCATGTCCCACTGTGGAATGTCACCAATTGAGTTACAATAATTGTAAATTAAACCACAAGAAAACCTTGATAAGGGATACATCTAGCTAAGTGTGTCACCTTAGGGTGTACTTGTTTATTTTTGGAAAAATAAGGATTGTTCAATGAGACTCTTCATTGATAAACAAGAACTGAACTAGATCAAAATTAATAAAATGTATGTGCTTCTCCATATTTTGAAATTGTTTGATCAACTGTGTGGATATCAATACTTTACCAAGATTGAATTTCATTTTTTATATCATCAATTGAGGGTCATGAATGAGGTTATAGACAAGATTACATTCCATACAAGGTATGGGAATTAAAAATATATAGCGATTCCGAAGAGCCTTACTAATATTCATATAGTCTCATTGGATTTTATGAATATAGTATTTAAATAAAAACATAATTAGTTGGTGGTAGTCATTATAGATGATATTCTATCTACTCCAATAGAAAGAGAGAAAATTAATTCCATTTTATAATTATTCTAAAAACCTTAATAAAAGATAAAAATATGCAAAATTTACAAATTGTTAATTTTGGAACCAAAATGCTTCATTTTTTGGGTTATATAATCTCAAGAAAGGGTATATTAGTAGATCCGTCAAAGGATGAGGCTATTGAATATTGGGCCAGACCAACCATGATGACAGATATCCATTGCTTTCATATTTTAGATCTATATTATTGATGGTTTGTGGATAATTTCTCCCAATTTTCTAATCATATAACCCTAATGTCTTATAAGGGATCTATGATCCTTTAAGCATATGAATATGTTTAAAATTTCAAGGAACTAAAGAGAAGGTTAGTTAGGAAACATATTCTTACATTACCTTATTGTGGATAAGAGTTTTTTATCTATAGTGATGCATCTATGAAGGGATTGGGATGTATTATTATATAGAATAACATGAGTATATCCTATGATTCATGATAATTGAATATTCATTATAAATATTACCCAACTCATGATTTGGATTTAGATGCAATAATTAATTCAATAAAGATATATAGGATTTACAATTACAGATAAATTTCTGATATACATATATCATAAAAATTTGAAGTGTATATTCACACAGAAATAATTTAAAATGCACTAGAGTATATGGTTATAGTATATTATGGATTTTGACTACTCAATACATTACAACCCTGTGAAATCAAACAAGGTGGATGATAATGTGAGTCAAAAGGATATGGATAGATTATCCATGATGAGGATAAAAAATGATCAAATATTTTTAGATTATAAATGGATGGATATAGAAGTCCTTATAAAAGGGGAAAAATTTTATCCTTCTCAATTTAATGTTCAACAATATAAACATTTTAAAATTAAAGTAGCCCAAAAGGAAGATATATATCTCCAAAACAATTTTAGAAATGTTACAGAGTTTTACTTTGATCATGATCAAATGATATGGTTTCTGAACTCTTTATGTGTTCCATCCATACTAGACTTGAAGAAGGAGTTGTTAGAGGAAGCTCAAAGTTCTTCATTATCTATTCATCAGGGAAGTAAAAATATGTCTCTATATTTAAAATAATACTTGTGGTGGGATTGAATGAAAAGATATATCATAGATTTTGGATCTCGAGACCTGGTATAGAAATAATATTAGGCTTAAAGAAAATATTCTAAGG
This sequence comes from Viscum album, assembly GCA_963277665.1. Taxonomy (NCBI): domain Eukaryota; kingdom Viridiplantae; phylum Streptophyta; class Magnoliopsida; order Santalales; family Viscaceae; genus Viscum; species Viscum album. The sequence continues at coordinate 2,015,467,565 of OY728147.1, read as the reverse complement.
TAATATTGCAACTATTGCCCACAAGATAAGAAATTGAAGAAAATCACTATGGATTTTGTCGTAGGAATTCCCAAAACACTAATGGTCATAATGATATATAGGTTTTAATTTATTTACTTACAAAGTTATCACACTTCATAACTTTTAGATAAGATTTATCTACGGATTATCCTACTAAGATTTACGATAATGAAGTTTTATTGTTGAATAGAGTGCTACATTACATTTTATCCGATTGGGATATGAGGATTACCAAAATTTTCATGAGAAGTATTCAGAAAAATCTTCATACATAAATGATTTTCCTAATTGTTTACTATCCTCAAATTAATAGTAATTATAAAAGTACAACTCAAACCCTCAAGTATATGTTGAGATATTTTTCATTGGATTTGAAAGGTGGCTGGGATCAACAACTTACTATGGAGGATTTTTCTTACAACAATAGATTTCACTCAAGAATTCATATGGATCATTATGGATAGCTCCATTGAATGAAGGTATACCTTCAAACTTTTGGAATGATTTTTCAGAAAAACTTTTATTTGGACCTAATATAGGAGAAGAAATTTTATAGAAGGTCATTATCATTGATCAGAATATTAAGGAAACTAAAAGTAGGAAGAAAATTTATATTTATTATCTCCAATGTGATGAATAATTTGGAGTTTATGATTTGTTGATTCTCTTAATTTTCCCTTGGAATAATGTCATCATATTCAAGAATAATGGGAAACTAATCCCTATGTATATAGTTCCGTTTCAAATTCTTGATTCTATTAGGAAAATAGACTATTGAATGGTGATATTACAAAACCAATCTCGAGACCATGATTTGTTCTATGTACAAATCTTGATGAGGTATATACATGACCCTAAAAATTCACAAAACACATAGGTTATACAATTTGTGAAAGATTTTTATTATAAGTAAAAATTGATAGAGATTCTTGATCGTATAGGGAACATTATACAAAAAATAACCACTCACCTAGTCATTGTTTTTTAGATAAACCACAATTTTAAGGAAGCAATGTGGAACCAAGAGGATACTATGAGACAAAATTATCCTCATTTGTTTGTATCATATTAATGAATTTCATGGTAGAATTTCTTTTTAAGGCAGGTTGAATGTAGCACCCTAAATTTTTTTATGGACCATTTTTCGGAATAAAATAATATTTATATAATGGAATTAGTTACATGAAAAAACATATTATTCTTGAGTTATATGAAACACCTTGTTAATCTTTTTCTACACATAATACTAGTTTAACATTAAATATATTCGACACATAGTTTCAAAAAATACATTTATATATTATTAATATAGTTTTTTAAATGTGACCATTATAAACTAGTCATTAAAATTAAAAAATTTAATACTAATAAATATTTTTAAATATTATTTATTATTATTTTACATAGGGTAAAATTTTTGATAATAAAATGCATTATTATTGATAAAGTGTTTATATGTTTTGAAAATACATTTTTCACTAAAAAAATCATTTTATAAATCATAATAAAATTATTTTTTCATAATTTTATAAATTTAATTCAATAATACTAACCTATAAATTTAATTCATAATGTTAATATTATCTTAGGGTGAGTTTTTTGGATTTTTAGACCTGTTTCGTTTTTTTATGAAAAGTGATGAAATACTAATTTTTAATTGGAATCTTTTTTTCGTTCAATTTTTTTATATAGTTAGTATATATTTTAGTTTTGATTTAAAATATATTTGGTTCAATTATACATATAATAATCAAATTTAGTTATTTTAAATAAATTTCATGTTAAATTGAAATTTTCAAACTTCGTAAACTTGTGGTATTTTTATCTTTAAAAACATACTTATTCAACATGTCTACGTGATTAATTTTAATTTAATTTCATCCACTTATGTTGTTTTTTTATTTAAAAAAACTGATTCCATATTTGGATTCATCATATAATATAATGTCTAATAAGTCCAAACTAATTTTTTGGAAATTTTTTTATTGAATGAGATTAAAATTAATTATAGTGATATAGGTAAAAATAAGATAACAGTGGTTAAACTTAGAATATAAGGTATTTAAAAGCAAAAACAGTTGTACAAAACCCATTTTATTAAAATATTCTAACCTTATAAATTATAAAGTAGTAAATTGATTCATTTAAAAACTTTTTCCAAATATATAATGCAGTTTTAATTCTCTTTATAAACATTTACATGTTTTCCAACCACCTAACTTATAAAAGGCCTCCATATATCCCCCTATTTACACCTATAAATACATTATTTTGGCCAACAACTATCCCAATAACTTCAAAAAATACCTCACCACATCTTAGTGGCCATAAATTTTTCCAAAATTCATCCATGGAGGATATTTGTTAAAAATTAAAATTATATATCCGAAGAAGATGAAATGTTCATCAAAAAATGATTTTTAAATTTTCACCCAAAACTGAAAAAAAAAATTCATTTCATGATTATATAATAACCACATTATATTAAATATACTAATATGTTTTTATGTCAATTGTAATAACTTAAAAAATACACACATCCATCAAATAGGTTAACAAATAATCGTGCCTCCATATGTTGAACAACCACATCACGAACCGATATTTTTTTCTCTTCAACTACCACCTATCATGTTTGGAAAAAATTATAAAAAAAATATTTTATAAATGGAACTTCTTATTTATATGGATTTATTAAGATTATTTTTTTTTAATCAATATATACCTTCATTCTTTCTATTTTGTGGGAATATGATAATATCGTTCGTGTCTACAGTGGAACATCACCTCACGAAGTGTTGTGATTCATTCATGGTTTTCATATAATGTAATGAGGATGGTTTTAAAAAAATTTGTGATATAAAAGAAATATAAATTATTCTTTAATGATAATATATCTTATCAATTTATTTATTTCAATTTGATAATAAAATGGAAACAGTGTTTATGTGTATGTACGACCTACTGTCTCTACGAACGATGTATTTAATATCCGATTTTTAAATTTTTATATATTATTATAAATACTTATATTTGAAATATATATTACATTTTCACTACGGTTATGATTCTGTAGATGATTAAATCATTACTAAATTAATATAATTAAATGATAGATCAAAACATTCACAAAGAAACAATGCAATTTTAACTTGAAAGGTAACTTTAACATGGAATTACAAATAAAAACGTAATGAAATGGCATAAGAAAGTCATATTTTGTATGATAAATATTAATATTATTCTATAATATACTTATAATAAACTTTTATTTTTTATAAATGACATTTTAATGAGTACGAAGGAAGTCGATTTTTATGTTAATAGAATTTTCACTAAATTTTCCTTATTTCAAACACTTCTTATTTTATGAACTAATATTATATTACAAGGTCTATATAAAACACCCCTAATCTTTTATATCATGAATCACCTATTTTATGATATTTTATTCTTCATGGGATGTTATTATTTCTTGTGCATTATCATTCAATGTTTCCAAAGTGATAAGGTTTTATTACAACAATCTCATCGCTCACTGGGATTATTTATGATTATGCTTCAATTGATGAATTATTATGATCCATCTCATAAAATATCATATCCTATAGTTATTGACAATACATTCATGTATTGTTAATTTTTTGACACTCTTTGGTACTTATGATAATTAACACAATGTTTGGAATAAGTTACATCATTTTTCTCTATTTGGTAAAAAATATGTTTTCCTTCATAACCATGTTTTCTAATTTTTTTAAAAAGTGAATTAATATTTTAAAATTATTTCTAAAAAGTCAATATACCCATGTTTTTATTTTTTTTAAATGATTTAAAATGAATATTCAGTTACTTTTCTAAGAAAATCTTTTTTTGTATTTTACATAAATGTGTTACGAAACTTCATTTTAATGTTTACGGGATAGATGGAATTCTCCATCACTAGGAACGATCCATGATTTGAAAATTTATTTATAATTTTTCATGTTTAAATTATAACAAAAACGTTTTAATTTTTTTATGTTTTAAAAATAATTTGTCCTAATTTTAAATGATATTTACCTCTAGAAATGTTTTAAATAGTCTTTAAAATTTATTTTCCTTCTATGTTGACATCTTTCGGTGTAATATATTCTTTACCAAGGATATATTCCTAGAATTCAAGTCATATTTTTTTGAAAGGATTATGTTTTTCATGAATGATATTTATGAGAACCATTTCTCTTCAACATGTTATACTGGAAGACCTTGTGATTTTTTCAAATATTTTTTTCGAATTTATTTATCATTTTGATATTTTGAATTTCACATGATAATGGAAATAATTATATATACATATATATATATATATATATTAAAAAATTAGGTCAATAATTTATTTCACATGACACCAAAATAGATTACTCTACCCACAATACTAACTCGTCTCACACTATACATAACATCGAATTAGTATGAAATACATGAGACATCGACTTAACATGCATTACATATAATAAATAGTTTCTATGAGACATAATTTTATAGTTATAATTATTTAATCTTATTATTTATAATATATCTGTTAAATAATAGTAATATGAATTGAAATAAATTCTTTTAAAATATTTTTTTAACTATATTATATAAATAAAACATATTGATAATAAAAATTTTAATTTTTTGTAAATCCTTTATATATTTAAAAATACTATTTTCTTGAATAAAATTAGTTTCAAGTCCATATTTGAAGAACCTAAAAATAAATTGTAAATAAATCTAGAAATTTAATTTGATAAAAAATTAATTATGAATTACTAAATTAACATTGGGTTAATTTTTGGTATTTTTCTAAAAACATAATTTTTTGATGAATAGTTAAAGATACTTCATTTTATTAAATAATTGACTTTAAGTTTAAATAATTATTAATTTTAAATTAAACATAATTTTTTTAAGGTCACATAATATAAATTTTTTTTAGTAAAATTTATGTAATTATAATCAATTAATATTAGAAATTGAATATAAAAACTCAACAAGCATTTTAAAAGATTCCATTGTAAAAACCTTTTATTTCAACCTCTTTGTCGCATTGAAAATATTTTTTATTTTTCATCTTCTATGAATTAAGTTTTTAAAAATATACATACATCATTGTAATCAGTATAATATTTATATTTTAATTAGATCATGTTAATTTTGTATCAAAAATACTATTAAAACTGATTAAAAGTAATCAAGTCAATTAAGGTCAAATTAAGCTTAATTAGGAACTAAAACTTAATCTTAAGGGAAAAAATGACATATCCACAAGTAAAAACCCCATTTGATGCCATATTTAGTCTACAAACATTAAGTGTTTTTGTTTTGTATTACTTTGTTTAGTTAATAACATGTGTACACCAACCTTATTTCAAAACATTTTAAGTGTGTCTTTTTCCTTACCTATAAAAGGCCACCACCTATCCATATTCTTCCCACCTCTCAAACCTCATTGGATTCACCATGATCTACCCAATAAACTTCTAAAAATTCCTCCCTTCCTCATATAATCCTATACTTGGGTAGAAATCAATCCCAATAATCCTTTTTTCAAAACCCAAAAGGATTTACCCGATTAAGAGATAACCTCTTCTCTCGAGGTCCTTTATTTTATTTTCCTTATCCACCCCTCCAATATATTTATTCCATTATTGTATAACAAACCCAATATCCAAAATATACTATGATTTTGTTGTTATAAGGTTTTTAATGACACTTAAAAACACTTCAATCTAATGTGCAACAAACATACTATTTACGTGTACGATGAACTACCACATCACTAAGTGATGATTATTCATTATTTTTCTTTATTGCCTCTCATGGTGGAAATTATTATAGACACTCTATTTATATATTTTATATGTTATATTTTTAATTTTATGGATCTTATGTAATTATTTTACAACACATATCATTATTCTTTCCATTATTCATTAATACAATCATTTCTTTTGTGGAAGTGTGGACTACCACACCCTCAAAGTGATGTTATCATGTCATACACTACAAGGAATGTATTAAGGATGGATTTAGGGAATATATATGATATATATGATATAATATAGCCACTGTAATATTTATATATATATATATATATATATTTACATATACACACACACACACTCACACACTCACACATATATATATATATATATATACATATGCCTTTTACATTCTTTCTTTCAACATAGCAATTAAATAGAAATAGCATCCATGTATACGTACAGCTTACCATATACATTAATAGTGTATTAAGTTTCATAATTATATATCCTATGTATTATTATAATACATATATAATGAATATAAATTACATTTGAATCAAGTTTTACATTCTATAAATCATGATATAAATATAACGACCAATGATATAACAAATTAAGAGACACATGAAAAACAAAGCGGATATTACCCAAAGTTAAAACATAACATTGAATTGTTAACATGTAGGAAATATAAATGTATAATTAAACTATTTATTGTATAAAATTTAAGAATGTGGTTGTTTGATATATTTATAATATATTTATATTTATTATATTGTATTTTCTAAGGATTGAGATGACAATCAAGACACATGGTAAATAGATTTCAAGGAACCTTTTATTTTTGTGAGATATAAGAATTAGTCACCACCAACTCCATTTTGGTAGTGTTTTTACTACCCAAGTACTTGTTATATATTTTTTATAATTAAATTTATGTGTATTTTTATATACTTTTATGAAATTTCTCTCATTGGTTTTATGTTTCAAAACTTACCAAATCGGAAAAATAATTTTTTCTCCACTTTCCATCTTTGAGACACATGCACAAGTTATGCACTTATATTTTTCCATTATGTGTATATACTGCCTTTGAAATGTTATATCATGAATCTACTTATATTCATTATATTTTAAGATTCATTTAATTTTATTTTCTTACATTTTGAGTATGGTTCAATGTTACCAAGTAGAAATATTTTATTGAAATAATCTCATCAATTTTTTAGATTGCTTATGTTTATGGTTCCCTTGATGAAATTATATGATAAATCTATCAAGAACATTCAATACTTTTATTATCACATATTTTTTCATGATTTATTCATATATTGGAACTATTTATTCCACTCTTCGGTATATTTGATAGTAAAGAAATGGATTTTAAAAATCATGACTTTTCCCCCTCTTCGAACAAAAATATGTGTTACTTTAAAACCATGTATAATAAAAAGGGTTTAAAATAAATTTATACTAATATCCATTTTTCATTAGAAGGAATTTTCCCCTTTTTATATTTTCCCTATGTTTTAAAAGGAAGATTCTGATCACTTTCTAAATGGTGCTTTTTTCAAACCTTTTTACGATATAAAATGAATGTTCTTCTAACCTTGTACGACCTATACAGATTTATCCATGATCAATCAATTGAATATTTCCTTTCATGATTATTGTTTAATTTCTTAAAAAAATATTTTAGAATAAATTTTTAAAGAAATGGTTTTCAAAAAAAATTGAATATCCTTTTATATTTTTTCAAGGAAAATAAATTTCAAACTTTTTTAAGCATATTTTATAAGTTTTCAAACAAAATGGTTTTGAAAATTTTTTCAATATTATTTTATAACTTTTCATGTAAATTGGATTTCATAATGATTTCATGATTCTTTTATATGTTTTGAAGGGAAAATAATTTCAATATTTTTCCAAGACCTCTTTCTATGTTTACAATATATTTTCAAAGAAAATTGTTTTCATAAAGTTTTATGTTTTAAAGATATTTATTCAAATAATAATGGATATTTTCCATAATAAATGTTATAAAAATATAATTCTATGTTACTTTCAATATTTTATGACATTCGTTTATGTAACCCATTTCCTTCTAGAAAATAATCTAAAGTTTCTATTAATATTTTTATTAAACGGTATATTTTTTGAAGGATATTTTATTATGATACCTTTTTCTCTTTCATGATATATATAATTATGAAACCTTATTCATTTCATATATAGATATTATTATACCTACCTCTTTTCCATAGGTAATAATATGATTAAATTTTCATGACTCCTATCTCATTTTATGGGTTATGATATGATTATTTTTCATAATCTTGTGGCACTATTATTATTGATTATGTTATTTCTTTTGTTGGATATATATATCACTCTAATAAATTTAGAAATTATGGATGAATTGTAAGTATAAATGTTATTTTTGAACATTATCTCATGTTCACAATGTTATGCATGAACATTATTACATGATCAAAATTTTATTCATGGATGTGTTTGAATGTAATTAATTTTATACGAGAACTTGATTACATTTTCACAATATTATGAGTGGGCCTTATTATATGTTCACAATTCTAAGCATGTAACTAGTTTCATTTACATTATTTTATGTGTGAACCTGATTACATGTTTACAATGTTATGATAGAACCTTATTTTATATTTACAATGTTATGCATTGACCTGGTTTCATGTCTGTATGTTTATGCGTAAAACTTATAATATGTTGACAATATTATCAGTCAACCTTATTACATGTTTTCAATATTTTTCTTGGATATGGTTTTATGTCCATATTTTAATGTGTGAAATGGATTAGATGATAAAATGTTATATGTGAACCTGATTCCATGTTCACAATGTTATTCATTGACTTTATTCATGTCCATAATGTTATACATGAACCTGAATAAATGATCAAAATATTATGCATGGATAAGGTTTCATGTCAATAAGTTAATTTAAGGGCTTTATTTAGTGTCCATAAGTGAATGAGTGAATCTGTTTCTATTTATACATGGTCAAAACATTATAAACCAATGTTAATGAAAAAATTCATATCTTATTCCTATGTTTTTCTTCCATTGAATATGATATTAATTATCCAATGATCAATGACTTATGAACTTATAATCGAAAATACGATCTATAATATGTGGGGTATGATCTTTAATTTCTATTCTCAAGTTTAATATCCTTTTTTCATGTTATACATATGCATTTTCATTATTTACCATTAATGAAAAGTTGATCTCACCACTTTCTTATGTTCCATTTCCCCATGATATGAAGAATGGTTTTAGGAAGAAGTACTAAAGGTGGAGATCATTTTGGGAGTTGTTGAAGATATTTCAGCAGGATAGAATATTTTGTTTCCTAGTTTACAAAGACACTATAATATTATAGTCCTCAAGCATGTATTTTTTGTAATTTACTGAGTATTCATTTATAATGATGTAATATCCATATATACTAATCCCAGGTCTCTATAGTCGAACTCAAAGGAAATGTTTATTCAAACATTGGAAAATTGGTTGAAAAATATTTAGTGATATCCCCAGGTATATTTTTAAGGATATGACTAGGTATGTCTCTAAGGATAGTAAAAGGCTTAGTAAACATTTTGGAAAATGTCATGGAATTTTTGTAAATGATATAGTGAGAAGTTTCGTAAAAATATGTCTCTATATGGATACTACAAATGTATGTGTCTCTGGAATATATGTACCTAGGGGTAACAACACTAACAAGATGTTATGGTCCTGACTTGGGATAATCTAGTATATGAAAAAGTGCCTTGCTGCAAACTTGGTTTGATAGTCCCATGGGATATTCTTTGGGAATTCAAAGTATATTTACAAACCATCATAATGGATTCAAATAAAGTATGACTATAAATAACCTTGGATAAACCTAATTATTAATAGATTAAATAAGTAGGATCCATGGTTTAGGCACCCAATATGTAAATTTTCATGATTATATGGTTTTCCAATATGATAAATGTTTCTCACACTGTTCTTTCTAATTTTAGTTGATAGACAGAACTAGAGGTAACATTGTTAAAAATTAATGTTTAGGATGTGGAAAGTATGGGAATTGTGAAAATTTACTTCCCATGTTGAAATCATTAAAATAGAATTAGGACTATGGTATGTGTGTTGGTTATACTTCTAAAGATGAAGAGACCACAAATGACATGTGAAAGGTATGTGATGTTCTTCCAGTAATATTTAAAATGATCTTAAAAAGAATGATTATATTTAGGTTGAGGAACCTTGATACATTATTCATATTTAAAATTATAGGAAAGTGGTATTAAGTAATGTCTTGATGAATCCTGAGTAATAGTTTAAGAAAAAAAGTTGAATTAATTGAGTATTTCTTCTTTGGAATTCAATGATTCTATTATATGAATCATGAAATGTATAATTATTTCAGTATACGTTTTCATTAAAAATTGAAAAGGACATGTTTAATAGTGGTGAATACATAGAAAATTGATTTCATAATAAGGTGGTATTTTTATTGAGGAAAGGTAACCATTAATTAATGCATGAAATTGAGATAATGATTGTTGGATAATGATATAATGGATATGAATATGTAAATTGGATGTTAAAGGTTACCCTAGAACGGATTAATGAAAAAATTGGTCTATCTCATTAATAATTAAGTTTACCATAACTTGGGCTTAAATGATATATTTAGTAATCATTGGAATAAGGTAGAATTCACATTTTCTAAAAGAATTTATGATAATTCAGGATCTTAACATTTTTCAAGGGAATATACGATGAGGGTATTAACATGATTGGAATGTGAACACCAAGTGGAAAATTATGATATATGGGTGATCAAAATTAATAAAATTTCCGGAAATTATTTCTACATCTTTATGTTTCAATCTCTCGAAAGGGTTATAAGGTTTACCATTTATGAAATTTTATTTTTAAAAATTACATGAAATCAATATGATTAAATTGTTAAATTTTCATATAAGGATTTGTGAATATTGGAGTGTCTATTTTAAAAACATTATGTTCATGAAAATTGAGGAAACATTGGTTGAAATATCATGGGTCTCATGTTTTATTAATACTCTAGGAATGAAAAATCCACCTTCCTTTTTATAGAAAGAGGTGATGTGTAACAATGAACAACAAAGGGTGATGTTCTGTTGAAATCATGCAAGAAGAAAGAGGTGATTTGTAACAATGAACAACAAAGGGTGATGTTGTGTTGAAATCATGCATGTTCAAAATTTCATGAAAATACATAAACATTAATAAAAAACATCTTCAATGAAAAAAAATATCTTAGAACCTCACTTTTTAATGAATCGTGTTATCCATTATTTCATCATAGATTTATGGATTTCTGATTGTTATAATTCTATTAACCTTGTTCTCTATCAAAATCCACTAGAACTTGATATTTATATTTTTATTCCATGTCCATGTTTTCAAATCCCGCCTATGTTCACCTAAGTGGACACCTAGTAATATGTTACTTTGGTTAACCATTATGGTTACAACATTCCCTTTTTATGGGATGTTTTAATATTCATTTTTACGATATGGGTTTTTATGAATAAAACATTCATGTGTTAAACCTTTGAAAACCTAGATAAATTTGAAGAGTTAAATTCATTTTAAGGGAGGTAGAATGTAACACCATGATATTTTTTGAAGTATATTTTTTTCAAATAAATTTATATTTTTGATATTTTTCATTTCACGGGACATAGAAAATAGTTATATATATATATATATATTACAACATGTAGTTAAAAATTCCTTTCACATAAATGAAAATTGGATTACGTTACAAAAAAAATAAATTAGATTTTTATAGAGGAAAAACCTACTTGTCATATACTATACACAACATCGACTTGGCGTATAATACTCATGGTACTGAGTTTCTATAAAACATCATTTTATTGTTATAATTATTTAAAGGGATTAGTTATAACTTAGACATTAATACATAGTAATATAAATATTAATTAAAACATTTAAAATGTTTTTATAATGGTTTTATATAAATAAAAAATATTTATAATGAAAAGTATAATTTTTTTGTAATATCTTTAAATGTTTAAAAAAAAATTTCTCAAATGAAATACTTTTCATTTTCGTCTGTGAGGAAAATAATATTTATTATACACACATATAGAAATTTAATTTGTTAAAAAAATTAATTCTATAATATATATTTCTGCAATTATATTATGGTTGATTTTTGGGATTTTTTTTAGAAACATCATTTTTTTATTAATAGTGAATAATACTGCATTTTATCTCTTAACTACCTTTTAGTTTAAATAATTATTAATGTAAAATTAAACTTAAATATTGTTTTAAGGTAAAATTAGATGTATTATACACATATTAATACAATTTATCTCATTATAATATATTTCAATTTAAAATTGAATATAAAAACATAACAATATTTTGAACATTCTTCTACTACAAAAACTTGTTATTTCGTCCCATCTGCGGGATTAGCATTAATCTTGTTTTTTTCAATTTTGTGAATTTAATTTTAAAAAAATATACATGAAACATCATTATAATTATTATATTTATATTCTTATTATATCATGTAAATTTATCTCTAAAATTATTAGTAAAAGTGATTAAAACTAATTATAGTGCTTAAGGTCAAATTAATCATAACTAGAGATTGAACCTTAATCTTAGTGACACAAATGACTTAGAACCTTGTCTAAAACCCATTTTATGGGAATTTTTCTTCCATAAACCTTATATTATAGAATTTTTTTTTGGTATGACTTTTTAGGTAATAACATATATACACCTAACTAGTTATCAAAAATTCCAAGGGATTCATTCTCATTCCATACAAAATGCCACTGCTTATCCATCTTCTTCACACCTATATAACCTCTTAAGATCAGAAAATATAAATATAATAAACTTATAAACACCCCTAAATTTCTAATACAAGACTCTAGTAGTGAATAAATCAATACAATTAAGCCTTTTGGTAGAAACCAAAAGGAGTTTCCCTATTAAGAGGTAACTTATTCTCTCAAACTCATTTCTTTTATTTTCCTTATCCAACCAATACTATATCTTTATTCCATGATTATATAAAACAAATATCCAAAATATACTATTATGTTTTTATTATATGGTTTTTACCTACACTTACACACATCTCCATCTAATGGGTAACAAAAATAATTTTTATGTGTATGACGAACTACAGCCTCACTAAATGGTGATTGTTAATTTTTTCTTTACCACCACCCATGTTGGAAATTATGATGGAAACTATATTTATATATTTTATATGTTATATTTATTATGTAATTATTCTTATTTAATTATTTAAAAACACATATCTTTATACTTTAAATTTTTCATTAATACGGTAATTTCATTTGAGGAAGGGAGGACTACCGCCCCTCAAAGTGTAGTGATTTGTTCATACACTGCATGGAAATTATTAAGGATGGATTTAGTGAATATATGAGATATATATGAGATAATAATTATAATTTAATAATTATATAAATAATAATATATATACAAATTCATATTTTACTTTCTTACACTCAAGATGAAAATTAAACAGAAATAGAGTTCATGCGTACGTACGACTTACCATCGCCATGAACAGTGTATTCCATTTCATACATAAGTATCCTATAGATTATTATAATAAATATATAATGAATATAAGTTATATTTCAATCGTGGTTTACATTATTTAAATCATGATATAAATAAAAGGATGAAAGATATCACAAATTAAGACACAATCGTAAAACAAAGCGGATATTACCCCAAGTGAACCCTTAAAATAGATTTTTTATCAAGACGGTAATATAAAGACCGAATAAAACCAAATATGGTATTATAATTAATAATATGGTTATTTGATAGACCTATAATAAATTTATATTTATTATAAATGTGTTTTGAATGATTATGATGAGAGTCAAGACACAAGGTAAGAGGATTTCATCTCACTTTATTTATTTCCGTAAGATACATGATTTATTCACCAATCATTCCTATTGAGTGGTTTTTATACTAACCATGTATGTATTATATTATTTTTATACATAAATTTATAGGTATTTAAATATCCCTTTTATGACACTTTTTCATGGGATTTAAGTCTCAAAAGTTATCAAATCAGTCAAATAATTTTGTCTTAATTTTCCATATTTGACACAGAAGCCATGTTATGAAACTATATTTTTAAAATAGGTGTTTATAATACCATTTAAAGGTTAGGTATTTAATATCTTTGTTTTCATGATATTTTATTCTTAATTAAATTTAATTTTCTTACATGGGGAGTACAGTTCAAGTTTACAAAGTGGTAAGAGTTTATTAAAACAATATCATCGCTTTTTGAGATTGTCTATGTTTATGCTTTCATTGATGAAATTATATGATCCATATCTCAATAACATTAATTAATTTTATTCTAATATGGTTATTAATGATTTATTAATATATTGTTACAATTTATTCCACTCATTAGTACATAATATAGTGAAGAAAGTGTTTTTAAGAAATCCCAACATTAACCTCTCTTCTATTGGAAATATGTGTTCCTTTAAAACCACGCTTTCCAAAAATGGTTTCCATTAATATTATACTAATATCATATAATTATAAAAAATATATGTTTACCATTTATTTATTTTACCAATGTTTTAAAATGAATCTTCTTGTCTCTTTTTTAATGACACAGTTTCTAACCTTTTTTCTATAAAAATGTAATGTTGTTTTTAACTTTTTTGACATGTATAGATTTATATGTCGCCAATCCATTTAAGATTTTTTTTCTTGTATAAAGGTAAAATTTTATGAATGTTTTTTTTAAATATTTTCAAAGTGGTGGTTTTCAAAGCATTTTCAATATTCTTTTCTAATTTTTCAGTTAAAATGTTTTCCAAAATGTTATTAAGATTATTTTATATGTTTTTAAGGAAAATGGTTTTCAAATTTTTCTCAAGATTATTATATAAGTTTTAACAAAAATTGGATTTCAAAAAAATCTTAATTTATAATCTTTCATGTAAAACTTTTTTCAATATGTTTTCAATTATTCTTTCTATGATTTCAAATTATTTTCAAATGGAATGGTTTTCAAAAGGTTTTATGTTTTAAAGAGTGTTATTCAAAAAAG
Source organism: Viscum album (assembly GCA_963277665.1). NCBI lineage: Eukaryota > Viridiplantae > Streptophyta > Magnoliopsida > Santalales > Viscaceae > Viscum > Viscum album. The sequence goes on along the minus strand of OY728147.1, from coordinate 2,015,452,549 downwards.
AAAGAATATTTTACACTATAAATGTTTTCAAAATATATGTCTATATTATTTTCTTTCTAAGGTAGAATATATTGATGTTACTCATTCCCGTCTAGGAAATTATCCCAAGGTTCCATTCATTCTTGAATGGTTTCTATTTTTATGGTATGATTCTTATGAAAATATTTTCTATTTCACAGTTTATATTGTTTCAAACCCCGATTTTTTCACAGATAGTGATTTTAGAGGATACCTCTTTATCATAGGTAATTATATGATTAAATGTTCATGATTCTGCTCTCATTTGATCAGTTGCAATATAATTATTGATTATAATATTATGGCACTCGTATGTATGATTTTTTTATGTCTTCGGTTAGACCTAAATCTTGTTCCAATGAATTGAGTAAATATAGATGACTCGTGATTATAAATGTTATGAATGAACGTGATTTCATCTTCACAATGTTGTGTGTGAACTTGATTAGATATTTTCAGTGTTATACTTTGACCCGGTTGCTTGTCCATAAGTATATTCATGAACCATATTACTTGTTGACAAAGTTATGAGTAAACCTTATTACATTTACATAATGATATAAATGGATCTATTTTCATGTCCCTTAGTTTATAAATGAACCTAATTACATGTTCATGATGTTATTAGTAAACCTTATTACATGTTCATAATTTTTTGCATGGACCTAGTTTCATTTCCATAAGATTATGCATGAACCTGATTACTTGACCAAAATTTTATGAGTGAACCTTATTACATGTTCACAATAATATGTATTGACCTAGTTGCATGTACACAAGTTTATGTGTGAACTAGATTACATGTCCACAATTATATGCATGAACCTGATTACATGTTCACAATGTTATGCATGAAACTGATTACACATTCATAATGTTATGCATGGAAATTTTTTTATGTCCATAAGGTTATGTGTGAACCTGATTAAATTTTCACAATGTTATGAATTTACATGGTTGTATATCCATAAGTTGAAGTGGGGGATTGGTTTCGATTCCTTAACATAATGAGTGAACCTTATTCTACATATACATATTCTCAACTTTATAAACCAATGTGAAAGAAAAACAATTCCATATCTTATTCTTATGATATTATTTAATGACTTATTATGTTAATTATATTATGATCCATGTCTTATGAAATTTGAAAATTAATTATGATCTCTAATAGGTAGGGTATGACCATTAAAAGTTATGATCAAGTTCCATAACCTTTTCTTCAGGTTATGAATATGAATTTCAATTATTTACCCTTAATGAGCATCTCAGATCACCCATTTTTTATGTTCTTTTTTCACGGGTTATGAATAATGGTTTTAAGTAGAATTATTAAAAGTGGTGAAATTTTGGGGAGTTGTTGATGATCTTTCATCATGATAAAATATTTTGTTTCCAAGATTCTAAGTGCACTAAACTATTACGTTCCTTGGATGTGTATTTTATTAATGTACTAAATATTCATCTAAAATGATATGATATCCATGTATGCTAATATAGGGTCTCTATATATACCACAATAAAATTATTATGAATCCATATTCATTTTACATCTTATATAATGATGAAATGATTATGAATGATATCGCTTTTCTACATTTTATGATTTGATGAGATGTTTATGAACCCATTTTATATTATGGGTTATGATTTGATGATTTTTTATTACCTTTTGGAACACATATGTATGATTTAATTATGTTATGTGTGGATCCTATGTCTCTATCATATTCATTGGGTAAGTATTTATATATCATGATATAGAACTGAATGGAATGTGGAGTGAGATCGGTACAGTAATACAAGGCTAGAATAGGAACTGAAGTTGGTTCAGTAATACATGGAGGTAATGGGAAGTGAAACAAGTTCAGTAATACATGAATGGAACTACAATTTAACATTGTTTAGTAAAATACATTTGTTTCTATGACGGTATTTTTATTGATCCTCAACTAATATGGAAATGATTTTATATTCTTATGTGTATGCCAGGAATTCTAGGTCATATGCTCTCATGGATCAAGTTTTTTGACTCTATTATGGCCCATGTATTATGAAATACATATATTTATTCCTTGTATCACGATTATGATCATTGATATGCCTGGTATGGTTTTAAAATGTTATGATGATGTTCTTATAATTTTATATTCATGTTATGCTTATGCAAATCCAATTTTTACCTTTAGTGAGCATCTTATCTCACCCTATATTATTTTTTATTCCATAAGGTAATAAAGGTGTGTTTTATATATGTTATTTATAATAAGGTTAGTAGTTATAAAACAACTGAGTGGTTTATGATGTATGTGACATACATACTACTGTTTATGATTAAATGTTTCTGAAGCCACAAAAAATATTATGATTCTTTGGGGTGTGATTTTTTTAATGTAATACATATTTTTCAAGAATTATTTCATATATATTTATGAGAATCCTAGGTCATTATATTTTGAGGAACAAAATTCAAACTTTTTTTATTTCAATCCTCTATCTTTTGTCAAAGAAATAGATGAAATAAGAGAGAAGTAACTAACGAACCTTATAAATCCATCGTAAATAAATCTATCATTTATGCACGAATAAAATATTTCTTCATGAATTGATCCATGTTCAACTAGTATATCATAATGATATGTAATTTACAAAAATAAATCATTCCACACAGTGTTTATATTAATCTCTTATGAAGAATGTTTGAGAAATGTTATCATTGGCGAGAACCACAAAATCATTTGCCCCATTATTCTTGATTTGATCATGGTCTAATGTCGTCTTCCAACGATCCTATAATATATTCTATATAATAGATATTTTATATATCTAGGATATCCATCTAAACATGGGGATGGAGGAATAGTCACACATATATCGATATTTCAAGATCATGAAACTTTAATAAAATGAATTAATCTCATTTAATATATTTATTTAAAAATTCTTTCATGACCAAGCCCAATTCGAGAATCTAAAATTATCAATGGTTAGGTATAACAATGGGTAAAACATGGGTACTAATCTTAGTGGTGTCCTCATATTTCTGATCCAAACATTGATTTTGGAGTTATTCTAATTTTTCTATAAAACTATGTTTCAATGATATTAATATCATTATTATATTTCAAATATAAATTATGGGCTCACCAGGTCCCTTATTCTCATGGTATTTTTTCACCTATATCTAAAAATAGTACATATAAAATTTTAAATCAATAGATAGAAAAATTAGAGTCATTACAATATCCCCACTATAGGGATTTTGGTCCCAAAAAGGAAAAAACTTACTCAAAATGATGAGGGTATTGGGCTCAAATATAGGTCTCCTTCTCCCAAGTTATCTCTTAAATATTTTCATGCTTCGACAAGACAGACACTAGAAGAAATGTTCACCCATATAGGATCTCCACTTATTGGCCCCTAATGTTCATTAGGTACTCAACAAGGTACCTTCATCATTCATTTCTAGGTCACCCTTGTTCATAAAATATAAAAGGTTGTCCATATACTTCCTAATCTATGACACGTGGTAGAAGCCGTGTTCATGGAAAATCTATGAAGGTAGATCTAACTAGTATTCCATCTCACCCACTATAAATAGTATTTGGATAAGGATAATGAAAATTAGGGATAAATTCCCACCCTGGCCAAATCTCTACAGTTTATGTTTACGTGTGACCCTCACGGAAACACAATCTCCATCCTTTTGAACTATAGGACTCCATTATTAAATTTTATAGGAGTTATGATGTATATGTTAAATTCTAATACACTCTTTGATTATCATAAAATTCATTGTCAAATATCCCAGCAACGATAGTCCCATGAGTGATGACTCGCCTAGTTCTGTCCAAAAAAATGGCGACTTTCCAGGTCACCCATAAAAGGACTTAAACAGTTCCATAATAAAGTTGTAATGGTAGTTTTAATTGTATATAGACTTGTATAGGGTTATATGATACTAAAAACTATGGATAATAAGAAACATACAATCCCATAGCATGTTTTCTATGAACTGAATGGTCTACTCAGTATGACTACAAATCTGGGGGTGAAACACCCTTCTCAAATGCAACTGAGTCCTAATGGACTCTTATAATCTACTCAATAATATTGATCTGATTGATTCATTATGGTATTAAAATATCATCAATGGAATTTTATGGATATGAACTATCTTTGTAACGTATAATCATCTGAGGATCTGTATTGAAATCTACACTCAAATGGCTATGCAGTGGGTAGACATGCTAAGTCCATCTACGATCACCAAGATGGAATCGTATCCCCTGGAAATATGTGGTAACTCCATCAAGAATTCCATTCATATCCAATCCCACATCCACTATATATCCTTAATGTGTTAAGATAAACCTTATATAACCTAGTGCTTAAACTTTATATATAAACTTGTGAGGTATTGAGAGATAGAATATGGTACATAAACCTTCATTTTTTACTACCAAAAAAGATGTCATAGGTACAAATATATCATTACATCACCTGGATATGCTTCTAATAGGGATGTATGGAACCACACCATCACATCCTCCAAAAATGTTAATTTTACCATTATCCATCCTCTAAAAATGCTAACATTCTCCCTAATATCAAAAAATTTATTTGAACATATCCATTGGATACCTAAATACATAAGGTGTGCCCATAAATATCTCTATGATGAGATTTCATAAAATTTTGAATAATAGGTGAGGTAACATCCAAATACTGAAGATATGAAGCACCATCCTTGAACCCTTAGTAAATCTACAATAAGGCCAACAACTCTGACTCCTTGGCCAACAATTGAGAATGTTTTCTCTTACTGATAATGATTTGAATTATGTTCTTATTTCCAAGAGTATAACAATATATAATTCAAAATCCTATAGGTGCACTAGCCATCAAATCTATGAAAAATTAATATGCATATGATAGATAATATACATGAAACTATTATGTTCAGATTAGGAAATAAACCACTCATCCATCATTTAGTGTGGCCAAATATTCATGGTGAAGAAAATCACAACTACCTCAAGATCCTTTGATTCATATTTCATATCATATATTCCCAAATTATTAGATTTATAGGTAATCAATACCTTCATTTTCAATATGATACAACCATTTCTAGTCCTTATGGCCTCGCATAACACTATATAATCAACACTCTACCCCAGAAATCTAAATATGGGGTCACCTGTCAACCTATGACTCAACTCTTAATAACAATACTAGAACCTTTCCATACACATGAATGAACTCCAATTTCATGTAAAATACATTAATGGTTCTTTTACTCTAGATAAATGGGGTAAAAACCTCCATTAGAACCGTACCAACCCAAGAAAACTCCATTCCTTCATAATTCAATTCAATGGATCCTATTATAGTTCTACCTCAACCTTAACTAGGTCCAAAACCACTCCTACCTCTAAGATAAAATTTCAAATGAATTTTAACTCTACAATACAAAACTATCACATGGATAGATTCCTATAATTATGGTCCTCTCATAGTGTGTCAAGTGCCATCCTCGATTGTCTCTGGTGATACTCCTTGGATTCTGAGTACACTAGGATGTCATCAATGAAAACAACCACAAACTTGTCTATGAAATTTTGAATGAACTTTTTCATGAGTTCCATGACTGATGGGGTGTTCTTCATGCTAAAGGTAATCACTGGGTATAAATGTGTAACATAGTTATAACTTAATTTATTCGTTAGTGTATCCTCGATTGGTACTCATAAATGGCGATTTCCATACATGAGGCCAGTCTTCATTAACAATAGCACCACTATCAACTAATCTATGAGGTTATAAATCATTGGTATTGAAAAAAAATTCTTCAATGTCACCTGGTTTGATCCTAGATTAATAACCCATATCTTCAAGATGTAATCCATCTTTTTGGAGAATAAAACTTGTGATGCCTAGGTGGAAACAATGGGCCTCAAAATTCTCTTCTCATATAGTTCATCTATGTATACACTCAACTCAAAAATATCTATAGAGCTATTTGATATTCTCAGGCTGATATAGAGTCCATTCTGGGGTGTTAGTCAATGAATAATCCCTACTCATGATGAATAGGTAATTATTGAACATCCATAGGAAATAGGTCTTGTAATCTTCTTCCACCATAGGGAACTAGTAACCCAAAGCATCCACTAGTCAAAGAGTCATGCCATACAAATAGAGAGTAATTTGATATACTCTCATGTGCCTAATCTCATTCTACTATAATATGGTTTCCTTGTCACACATAATGGAGAACCCCATTCCATAAATATGGAAACACTATATCCTCCATATAAAATAATCATTCTACATGTGAGCTATGGATAAAAAGTATGTACCTTAGTTTAAATCATTAGGATGTATCACTAATACAAATATATAATATTAAAATCTCTTATCACCATGAGTCAAATCATTGTGTAGGTATAAATTCTTAATCATTGAGTCACCTCCTTTTGTATAATCTCAGCATACTCCTTAAGACAATGTCCCACCTGAAATCTTTATGTCTCAAACTAGAGAAGTTTCAATAATGTAATGACTCACACCTCGGTCTATCAATATGGTAGCTAAGGTAGAAATGAAACTGATTGTACCACATATCACCCCTTGAGCCTTAGGGTCATATGCCTCCAAATACAATAACAGCCATCATCCATGACCAATAACTCATCGATCCTAGCACGGTACCCATATGGGTGGGAGTGGTAAGAATCAAAATCGTTGACCACATCCTATTTCTCAACTAGCCCATCTACTATATCTTCCACCCAACATTCCATGATACTCTTGATTGTGTATTTTCCTCAGTGATCCTCTGACCATCTATTGATTAGCTATAAAACATGTCATACTATACAATGAAATATTTCCCTGAATTTTTTAGGAGAAACACCACTTCTTCATTGACTGACTTGATCCATCTTGAGAGATCTATACCACTGGTCAAGTTTCCTCAGATCGTCTCATGAAGAGTCTAACTTTCCCATATCACTGGTTTTCCAATGGAAAACTATGACTATGGTGTCAAATCATTGGATCCCACTACTGGAACCCACTGTTATCATATTCTCTTCTAAGAAGATATCCACAACTAAATCCCACTCCATCACTTATCTATAAGTTAGAATGAAAAGAGATTTCACTGAATTCTTAATTTCTTTATTTAATCCCTTCTCAAAGTTACACTCTCTAAGGAACATATCCTACACAATACCAATGGAGTATGGAATGATATTAGTAAACAACACTAAATGATCCAAAAATTTCAAACATCCCAATTGTATATGCACATGATCCTGGATTACCACTGATCACAACATGGTCAGATAAACCTCATTCTTGAAGAGATACTCGATGTCTTACTAGGATAGATCTATCTTGTTTTGTGAATGAGTAACTAAAATCCACCAGCAACCATCATATCCATAATTAAGAAATGTTATGAGGACTAACATATCATCCCTATATGTACTCATAAGGAAGAAAAACTATTGGCTACCAATATCAAGTCCTAAGAAAACTGGGGGTATGTATTTCCCCAAATCATGTGAGGTTTCTTACTTTGGGACTCATGTGGTGAACTCAGTCTGCATGCATCTACTTCTATAATAGTCAGTGAAAACTGCTTATCAATGGGTTTTGGTATATATGGAAAACCACATGGATGTACTATATCATTTAAATGACCTTGTACTAAAGCCTCATCAAATAAGAGATCAGCCTTGTGATCACAAATTTGAATCCTGGATGGTTGTCTTTGTAGAGGTATCAAGAAATAAAAAAAGATGCACAATAGTCAAAGAGTAAATACAGGAAGACAAATCAAGAAGGATATGTAAAGAAAAACCCATTAATATATTATTCACCCAAAAATAATTTCCCCAAAAATAATTTCTTCACATACCGAGTCAAAAGGCATGAGATTAAAGTCTTAATGTATAGATACAATGTTTTCCACCCCAATAAATGATTTCCTAGCCTAAAATACGAACTCAAAATGCCAAACATTATTAACATAAAACCCAAACAAGTATCAATGATTACATTCATAATATATAATTGAATGCTCTAATACCACTTTATAATGACCCATCTAAATGAGGCCTGAACTGTAACCACCCATACCTGCCACCAATAGGCCCGAGGTTAGTGACCAGCACCAAGTAGGAATATCACACACATGGGAGTAATTATCCTAAAAAAACATCACACACACGCACACATATCACAATACATAAATTGATTAAGTGAAATATAATTGAAACTAAAGAATCAATACATATATGATCACACAATCAGAGTATGATAGTAAAGTAACAAAAGATAAAAATGGGTCATATAAAATCCAAAAAATTGAAAATATTCATAACTATGCATTGGGAGAGGAATTATATCAAATGAATATTTTTTTAAAAATACCTTGATCTACCAAGCTCATGATATGATCAAAAAAAATTCCTCCAAGGAAATCATCAAAAGGGGTGTCATATGAAAAAGACACAACACTTGATAGAATATCCCACGCATGGTTGAGTACATAATCAACCAGTAAGACACCACAAAAATATCAAACACATAGCGTCAAGAATAATCATATCACAACAATCATATATAAATAAGTTAGAAAAAAACTCATATATACATAGGAGGTGAACTACACCTGAAGGATGGCAAAAAAAACAATTTTCCATAAGTTTTCACTCAAAATAATTCTTGTTATGGGTGAACATGCTCTATGATCCGTACTATCACTGAATATACACATCAAATAGGTCATCATAATCCCCCCCCCCACCCCAATAAAGTTAACTGGTTAGAGAAATCCTTGAGAATATGATTTGGGATCACACTTAGGACCACTGGGGGACACCAAAAAAGTAGTTTGAATCAACCCACTTTATAAGGGATCATATAAAAATAATATCACGAAACCTACTTAAACGGTTTTATAGATGTAAGATAAATCCTTACAGGAGGAGGTAAAAATAATTCTATAAAACCCATAAAGTTTATATGATTAAATGATAGAGGATCACACACTGATATCACACAGGGACACCACAAACTCTATCTGAGACCATCCTCTATATGTGACTAAAATCCTAATATTTAGATGTAATTCCACATTGTACCCTAGATGGTATAGTCCAAAGGAACATGATCAACTAATACAAGTAAAAAATTAATAAATGAAGGTCTCTAAACACCTTCAAATGATATACATGGTATTTATTTGTGGTACACGACATTTCCGTCCAACCCTTGGTCTTCCCGTGTGGGGATTCTTGACATGCCATGTAAATAATAAAATACTATATTTGTAAGTAGTCATATATGGAGTGTAGAGATCATTAAACACCTTTAATGTGCTGCTATCTCATTCCCAAGTATTATTATCCCAGTCAATGACCAACCCATGTACACAAGGACATTCCCATGTACACAAGTATGTGTATGTGTCTAGGTACTTTGGCCTACCAATTCTCATGTATCCTCCGAGATATATGTCAATCCACCAAAACAAGTTGCACAACATGTGATAGATGTCACACAACATGGGATCTTTTTATCTCCATTGAATCCCTAGTTCCACATAGAGGGCCCCACAAGGTGTGTAATTCTAGATTACAAGCTGTGTGACTAGGGATTTAAATATCCTACTAGTTCCACTTCCATGTTTCCACTATCATCATTCTTGGAAATCATGGATATTGGATTAGCTGACCTTCCCATCACTAGAGACCAGGATATCGAATTTGAATCTTCTTGAGAAATTCCCACACATGCCATATGCTTCCCTTCCATTGAATCTATTATGAAAAAGAAATAAAAATACATTTCAATTCACCTATAATCATAATTCATCCTTATTGAACCTTGATCACACACTCAATAATGAAATTAACACATGGTATTTATCTGTTATGATAAATAACATACCCACAATGATCAAATACTATATCTTCATAAAATCCTTGGCCAACAAAAATACCAACGATGAATTTATGAAGAAATGGTTATGAAATACATAAACAAAAATATGTTATGAACAAAACTCAGCCTTTTTTCATTTCATCATCAATCCATTTTCAATTAAATAGATGAATAAAGTGGGAAATTACCAAAAGAACAAAATAAATCCATCAAAAATAAATCAACCATCGATATGTGAATCAATTTATTTTTATGGAATTGATCCATGTTAAACTAAGATAAAAGAATGAAATGATGCTTAAATAATTCAATAATCATAACTCCAATTTAGATCCATCGTTGATAAAGACATGTCTTGCAATTTTAACATTTGAATGATCCAAAAAAATTGTTAGTGGTTGAACCCTGATCTGATCTCGATCTTATTTCATGTTTCAACAATCCTCCAACAACTCCAATCCATCGACTCCTCTAAATCATCTAGTTTAACAACAAATCCAATGGATAGATTCATATACATATATTTATAGAGTATTCTTAGGCATGGAAAATTAATAATTTAAATTAATTTCCTTTATTTAATATATTTAAAAAATTCCCATGATAGAGACCTACCTCAGTGTCCAACATCCTCCATGGTTATGTTGTGGCTAGGGTAAAAACCACACATTGAAATTAACAGAAGCCATATATATTTTATTCGAGTCTCTATTCAGGATTTATTCCACTTTTTGATGAATACATATTCTACTTGACATTAATAATTTTATTATTTTTTAAATTAAATTCAGGTCTCACAGATCCTTATATTCTCATTACATCGCAGTGATTGGTTCTAATAATAAGTAATTAAATATTAAAATGTAAATCATTGAAAAATCCTAGTTTTTATATAACAGATCCATTAAGAGTGGTACCTTATCCCTTGGATATATCCTCTTAGGAATTCGCATAATGTATGCTAGATTACTCTTTTAAATATAATAAAAAATATAGAGGCATCTTGGAGATCAGGGGAGATAATGTTTCAAATATTTTTTTAGGGTAAGGAATATAGAATGTGTCAGGATTAGGGGTTGTGATAGGGTGGTATTTATAATCGGAGGAGAGGGGTGATTGGGAATATTATATTCAATTGTATATTATTTTGTCTCAAGACTACTGATAATGATGAATTTTGTGACTAGATACTATAAATGATGGATTTTTATTTAATCTAATGGGTTCCTACAACTTCTCATATACAATAAATAAAGTATTTAGGTTATAATGTTTAATAGTGTTTTTTTATATTTCACAATACAAATAATTTGAACTGTTTTAAGAGAATAAAAAAATTCACCATAACCATTAATCAATTTATATATTCATAAAAAAATACATTTTATGGAAATAGTTTTATAAATATTTGAAATTTAATTTTTAAATAAAATCATTATTTAATTTATAATTTTTAATTTTGATATTATGATCAATTTTCTAACACATTAGAAAATGACTTATGTCCTAAAAAATAATATTTTCATTATAATTATACTATATATTTTTTACAAAAACATTTTATTAAAATGGAATTTATGTTAATTCATTCTATTTCTTATAAAATATAAAAAACATATATTTAAAAAAAACACTTATTCCCTCATGTATAAAATAATTATTTATATATTTCATTGTATAAATATATCTTATTTTAATTAAATTTGGTTCATAAATATTATGTTACACTTCATATGTAAATATACTATTCTAATTCTCTTGTTTCTATTTCTGATTCTCATGTATCCATTCCAATAGTCAGATGTTTAATTAATGTATGTGTTCTCTACTCTAAACATATATAATATAGTAAATGGAAGGGAATATTTTTATTTTAGGTGATATAAATAGGTTTTTCAAGTAAAATATTTTCATAACTTCTAAATATTCTAGACCTATATGTTCTATTAAAATTATGGGACTTAATAAATTTTGGTGATATTGTAATTATTGATGGATAAATATGAATTTATGTAGTTTATTTCCATGTGGGTATATAATAATTTCATTAATCTCATATTATTTTAGGATTTAGAGTCTTGGGAATCAAAAATAAATAAATTATAGGGTATAATTCTTTAAAATTTGATTACTAAAGTACAAGAAAATCAATCAATCACTGGCATGTAATCATATATGAGTGAAAAAATTAGATAATCACATACCCAATTCTCCATGAATATATTAGAGGGATATATTCCTCATTATAATATCTTAAAATTAATCTAAAAAGTTATAGATATAATAAATAATAATATTTAAATAAGCTATGAAAATAAAATCTATTTCATACCTTTATTAAACATATTTCCAATATCACTGGGAGGATAAGAACTAACCCCATGAAATGAATTTTTTTCTTATTATGAAAAAATATACTTCCATCAGTGTTATCCAAATTAGAGAAAACATTAGTAATGAAAGAGACAATTATAATTTAATATTCCCCACCAATAATACTGGAAGATCCTATAGAAGAAAATGAAAGTGGTTAATATTAGAAATTTTTATTCCAAAGACATTATCACTATAATTATATTTTCATCAAAAATTAAAAAATGTGCTATAATAGAATCAATGTCAGAAATAATATTTTAATGAGCCTTTTAGTTGTCACAATAATATAATACCTTTTTTATATTTTTTAGAATATCTAGATATAGAAGGTATACCAAAAGGTGATGGAAGGAAAACTATTCATAACCTCTTAATGAAATGATCATCACCTAATCTGGTCAAGGGATTGAGTTAGTATTATAGTAAAATCTAACCCCTATGCTGAAGATAAACAAGTTACTCTATAGAAGGATGAAAAAAATCTACCTTATTAGTAGAAATTATTGAATTATATCTCAATTACCCTTTCTAGAAATTAAATATTGGTTTCCATTCACTGTCCATAAAAACCTAGTGATAGCCTTTTAAAAACCCAAGTGTCTGAGAGTGATGTTGTTGTATATGAGACATACCATGAAGAAATTGGTTGAACTAAGTATCTTTTGGTCATTTTTTCAATAAATATTTTTTGAACTTCCATAAGATAAAACATCAAGACATTATATTTTTCCCAAGACCATTATTTAATTTATATTCCCTAATCTTATATTGAATATGGATTTAAAACTTACCTCATACTTTTCAAAACCCTTCACTATTTATGATACAATGAAAATAATTTTTCTATGTTGGCTCTAAAAATATGAGTTCATGATAAAATTTAGAAAATTACATTTGTGATTCCAATATTGAAGTCCCAGTTTGGATATATATTCTCTTTCTCAATATTCATAGTGTTCTTCCATGACCCATATTTAAATTTCTTGTTGATATTTTTTTGGCTTCATATTCATGTTGTGGGGCCCATTTCATATTATTTTCAACAAAAATAAAATTTTGATCGAATATTTAGGGTACTCTATGGTCATTGATCCCCTTTAAAATCCTATGAATATCAATATATTGTTTCAAAGTACTTTAAAATGTATGAATGTTTTGACGGATGAATGGTAACACACAAATTTCATCCTATAGTGGAATAAAATATACCCAAGTAATCGATTGGAGAAATTGGTTCTGAATTTAAAATTCATTTCAATAGATTTTATATATAATGTATATATTTATAAAATCATCCTATAGTGTTGGGTAATATAAATGAACCTATAATTAACATCCTCTCAAATTATATTCTATTAGGTGTTTCCATTTGGAAACCACTGAAATTTGATATAAAGACTCCCATACTATCTTTTAATATTCATTTTTCTAACAAGAATTTCTATATGAACATGTAATTCGATAAGATATGGTTATCAAAGCTAAAAATATTAATTGTTTAGAGATGAACCCTAATATAAGAGCATGTGTTTTAAATATATTTTCCTCTATTCAAATGGTATTAGATACAACTGTTGAACCCTCGCACTCTATATATACATGTGATAATTATGAAAATATTGATACACTCATGTAAACTCAATATATTTTTTCATCTTCAATTCCCAATGATAATGAATAAGTGTTGGAAAATAATGACACCCCAAATTTGTTTGAACAATTTTTTAAAAAAATATGGATGAACATAAATTTTAACACAATAATATTTAAGGATGCATTTTACATAGTAAGTATCTTGAGATATAACGTCTTGTATACATAATAAAAAACTAATTTTACTGTTAATTTATTAAAATTAATGTTAAACTTCAATACATTTTTAATATACAGTGTTAATTGAAATAAATTCACACACATTAATAATTTATTTCCAATAAGGCTAATAAATAATTATGTATTAATGTGTTATTTTATATAAAATAAGTTTTTATTTATATTTATTTTTTTATATAATTGATAAATTTCATAATTATAATTTTAAATTGAAATAATGGAATTATATGTTAAATTAAATCATTTCAACATAATTATATGACATGTTTTTTTGATTTTTGTGAAATATTGAATAGTGGAAAATACAAATTTTATAAATATTATCATTTTTATTATTTTATCCAAAGAATTGATTAATAGTATACAGAATACTTTTTTAACAGAAAAATATGAATTTATGTGGTAATTTAATTCATCTAAACATGTAACGTTGAACTAATAAATTTGTGTTTGACATTTTAAAATTATATGTAATTTTATTTTACAAATATAAAATAATTTTAGATTAACTCTTTTGTTAATGAATTCAAAAGTTGTGCTTTTTTATGGTTTGAATCAAAAATAAATCTCTTTTTAATAAAAGTAATGTAATTAATTCCCCTAGAATCAATTTTATACATGATTTTAGTATAAAATAATTTTTATGCTCAAATGTAATTTTTATTAATATAGTTATTAATTATATTTTTTGATCCTATATTAGTGTAATTATTATCATTTAAAATAAGGATTCTATAAAATGTGTCCGTATTTGGGGTAAAAGTTTTTATAATTTATGAATGATTAAAATTTAATTTTATGTTATACGAAATAGTTAAAGGTTTATGATTTTTCCACCATGGTAAAAGTTCAAAAGATTTTAGAGGTGAGGAGTGGTTAAACTAAGATATAATGAATAAGATATCACAAATACTTGTTTAAGTATTATTTATGAATGATATTGTGAAATTATATTGTCTTATAATTTAATATTTATCAATTTCTTTCCACATTAATTTATTATAATGTGGTAGTCATTTCATAAAATTAATATAAGAAAAAATCTCACTCACTCTCACTTAATATGTTTTCATGATAATGTTATGGATAAAAATATTTAATTAATTATTAAATATCATAATGATTATTAATAATAAATTTAAAATATTTATTAATTTATATTTAACTTCTTATACTGTTATTATTATCTAAAGGTTTTATGTAGTGTCCAAAGAGTACTTGTGAATGTAATGGAAAAGTAATGTAAATGATTAAAAAAATTAAATGCAAAGATTTATAGAATAATTGTGGGTTTCTAGAATATTATAAATAATTATGAAATATAATTGAATATTTAATTATTTAAATTTTAAATCCATTATTTTCATGATGTTTTAAATGTCCAACTATGTGAATAGTACAAAATATTACATTATGGGGATTTAACACTAAAGAATACTTTATTATTTGATATAAAAATAATAAAAATACTTTAATAGGATAATTGGGATGTTAAATGGTCTAATATTTCATCAATAGTCAATTTTTATTCGTTCTTCATTTTCTAATTTGCATTCGAGAAACATAATGTCCAAATATTTTGGAAAACATCGGTTATTTTTGCCTATTAATTGGTACTTAAAATATCAATTAAAACTAAATACGAATTTTTTTCAATAAAAATAATACCAAGATCCATCTAAATCTCTCATAATTTTTCACTAGAGTTCTTGATATCACCATCAGTCCTATTATAGGAGAACTATTGTCTAAACCAAAGGAATATATCCAAACAAATTCATAATGTCTTAAACAAATGCTTTGAGGTTTATTTATTCTTCTACATCATTACTACTGATTCTAATAAGTATTATATAATTATATATATATTTACTATGTTAAAATTATATTATGTTGTTGGTAAAACCTTTTTATATCATCTTTTCATCCTATGGAAAGTGAAAATATCACACATGTGTACGTGTATACTATCACCAACACAAAATGGATCTTTTTTCATATCCCCCATACAAAGATAGTTATTTAGAGTGTTTAAATGAATTTATAATATATTTATGACATAATCATGATTCTATATATATAAGTTATTATATAACTTCTTACACTCTCATATTTTATAAATTGTAAATGTCACACTAGTGTACGTGTGGAATACCGCATCCATGGAGACATATTTTATATGTAATATTATTATTGTTATTTAATGTAAAATTGTTATAAAATATTACTTATTTTAAAGAATTATTAAAATGAAAAATTGGATCATGTGTATGTGTAGACCACCACCTCAATAAAAGGATACATTTAATTTTTCAGTAATTAATTATATAATTGGATTTAAAATTATATTTAATGTACACACATCAAAATTATAAAATATTTACAATTATTTTGATTTAAAAACAATGAACCCATTTTATTATGTGAAGACACCATAACTATTTAGAAGATTATAAACTGAATTTCCAAAAAACACTTGACACAATGTTACCTAATTTCATAAAAAATAGAAAATGGTAATAAATTAAAAGAAAGGAATAATAATAATAATTTAATGAAAATAAAACAAACCTAAGAAAAATAGATATTTTTATAAATTCATTATTCAATAATATAAAAGATGTATGTGGAAATTCAATACAAAATGTAATGGATTTAACATCATAATTTACATTCAAGGATAGTTATGAAATTTCCACAATATAATTTTTTTGATGTATATAATATAACATAAAGTCACATTTTGTCAACAATTTCTATAACTTAAAGTTAATTACAATCCATTTTATGTTATTTCCTTTGTTGTGAAATTATTAAAAATAGAATAAGGATGTAATGTAATTTTAATTAATACATTATTTAATATGTTTTAAAAATAATTTTTATCCATATACATGTTATTTTAAATGTACCAAGAATGTTAGAAATTTAAATAAAATGGTTTTTATCGGTTTGTATTCAACTATACTCCCCTTTAATTAGAATTATTTATAATGAAATCTTTTTAATTCCTTCACTATAAGTAATTTTTCTTCAATTCATTACAAAATGAAAAAATAATTTTTGTAAACTGATTATTAGAAGACTAATATTTAAATATATCATAGCTATTATTCATTATCATGACTACTTTACTATTTTATGTATATTTTTCAAAAGAATAATATCTTCCCATTATTATGGTATTTTTTATTTTTTTAAATGTTTTTAAAAAATTATATTCTTCTCATTTTATGAAATAACCAATAGTGTTTTTTCAAATTGTGTGACAATAAACATTTAGTGGCTCTATTATGTAAATGGATGTGTTTATTTTATTATTCATGTTATAGTTATTGGATATTTTTTATTTTAAGGGATGGGTTTAGTATTTTCCTTCAATGAATTGGATAAGTATTTTTTCTCCAAGAGGATATATAATGTAATTGTTCTGGAATGTTATACATTTTCAAGGATGATTATAGGAGTGATTCTTATATTGATATGAATATTATTCCCAAAGGTACCTATATTATTTTCTATGTTTAAAAATTATTTTTTGACTTATATTTAGTTCATAAGTTACTAAAATAAATATATGATATAAAATAATATTTTTTTCATGTAAATGTGAATGATTTATTTTCAAAGTAATAATTTTTTGTATTTCATTAAACCATCATGAATTATGATTTTCCCCTTTATTCAGGATACATAAAGTTTTATTATTATTTTTTAAATTAGATATGGTTTCATGGTTAAGTATAATATTATTTCTTCTCAATGTTTATTTTTTATAAAGGATGATATCTTTATGTATTTTTCATGTTTTTAAAAAACTGATTAATTATTTTCTTTCATAATTATAACCCTTAATTCTAATTTTTATCCCATTTTTTCAAAAAAAAATTGTTTGGACTATATAGTTATTGGAACCATATTAAGGCCAATGGGGACACAATTTTCATGAAAGAAACAGAATTGTAAACATAATATACTATTTTTGTAAAAATGTATACTAAGTAGAAGTTTCAACGTTGTTATGTAATGGAAACCTAACTAATTAAAACACAAAATCTAAATGATCATTGAAATTTTAAAAGGTGTAAACCCTATTATAAATCATATAATTAAGAATTTTATATGAGATTACTTTTTATAGTTGAATTCTAAGAAAATGTTTAAATAAATTTTAGTCTTAGGTTGTTGGTTGACAAGAAATAATCATGTGTAAATATGTTGGTTTGGGAATTGAAGATAAAATTATTATAAGAAAATAAAATGTTCTATTTTATATATTATTATATATTATTTTTCTAAATATAATTTATTAAAATTAAGTAAACATAGTGAAGGAATTCATAGTATTTATATAATATTTCATGTTTTTTACTATATAGAAACATTAACCATTCTTCTCCAAATAAATGGACGAAACTTGGACGAACAATGTTAACAGTATATGTTAATGATGATGTGTTGGTTTTACAAATTAAGAACAAGTTGATATTATACTGAGAGTAGAATTTATTTTGTTTATTCCATATTATTTATCATGATTATTGATTAAATACTTACCAATATATGAATTTCCAAATGAACTAAAAAGGGGAAAATTTTAGTTTATTTTATAATAAGGTAATAAAATTAACAGAGGTGAAATGATATGACATCTTATTTTTCTAAAATTATATAATAATAACATATGTAAATTTCTCAAGGGAATATATATATAGTTTATATGTTTTAATATAGGTAGAAATAAATAAAATTTCAAGGAAAATGAATTGTTCAGTTATCCTTATAGAGATGAATAAAGTTCATCCTAACCTTTCAATTAAATATTCCAAATGTGGGAGTATGTAGATTTCATAAAATGATTCCCTAGGGGGAAATTACATTAAAGGTATTAACAAGAGTATAAAAATAATCATTTACCAAGGTAATATGTTCAAAATAATGAAACTGTGAATAACATATATAATATCTTATTTATAAAATATGTATTTTTTAAATTTAAAGACTAAACCATGAAATATTTATATTAAAGATTCATAGTATATGATTCATATTTCAATTTATAAGAAGAATATAAAATTTAATTTGATAGAAAACATTGGTTAATTGTTCATGAAGATAGTTAAATTATTGAAGTGACTATGTATATGGTTTCTTGATCTATGATGCTGAGGTATTTTATTTAAGTATCTATAAGCTTTATAAATGATTAAAATTTGAATGTAATAGATTTCCATTTATTGAATTATATAATATAAAAGTGATTAGTGATATTTTGAGATATTTAATTGGTGTTTGAATCTTTTTTTGTATATATAAATATTTAGTTTATTATATATTTTAATATTAGAGATATTTATAAATAATGATATTATATTTTTGATTAAATTTTAAAGTTAAAGATAAATTAAAAGGGAAAATATGATCTTTTATGTTTATGTGATTATGGTTAATTGTGATAATTAGTTATTATATTTTTAGAAACATATATGTTTTCATATAGATAGCTGTGAAATTAAAAATGTGTTTTTCTTTTAGGTAGTTACATTTATTTTTGAATAAGTTTGCTATATATTTAGTAACATTATATGAAATATTATAAATGTGAAATTATTTTCTAGGATGGATTTTTGTATAAGTGGATGATATTAATTAAGTAATAATGATTTTTCTATATTTTTGAAGCATAAATTATTTTATTTTCATTTTATGGTAATTCAAGATCATTGTTGAAAAGATTATCATATTTTAGAATATATATTATTCTGGAATAAAAACTTTTTATTTGAATTTATAAGTTATTGATGTTGGATGGGGGTAAAAGTTACATTATTTTGAAGAATATGTCAACAAATCATTCTAATCTTTGTGTTTCAAATTTTATATAGCATGTATTTAAATTTTCTACAATTTAGTTATTTGAGGAATGATTTAAGTTGATCTTTTGGCGTTTTACATAATGGATTAGAGACTAATTTATTATTTATTTATTTCATGGTTTATTTAAAATGAATATTATATTAAATTTTTCTTTCAAATTTTTTGGTTTATGAAAAAAAAGATGAATATCAATTCATTATACAATTATTAATACATTCAATTAAAATTAAATTTTAGTTCTTTAAAAGTTTAAACAATCCTTATATTTCATTATCATTTATAATATGAGATGATTCATTTAAGGACACGAAATAAAATTTCCCATGTCTAGTTATTACTTTATGAAATAGGCACTATATACAAGGAATCACATATCAAAGGAATGAATAGTTTAGAAGTTTTTAAAAAATACATATATAATTTAATAAAAATTTAATAGAAAATATATAATAATAAATATTATTTTCTTTTTGTAAACCATTATTCCCATTATCATATCCCTATATAATAGAGATAATATATTTTTTTCATGATTTATGATTGAAACATAAGAAATGGGTGAGTTATAATGATCTGTAATTGTATGCTTACAATGGAATTTATAATCCATAAAAATGGAATAATAAATATTATAAGGAAAATAATTGAATACACATTTTATTTAATCAATAAATGATCATTTAGAATATTATTTTAGGAATAATGGTTTATTAGGAAAACCATATAAAGAAACACAATATCTCCAAAATAATCCATGGATATTCTAACTAATCGAATAATCAAATGGAAATAAATTACAGATTTCATAATGATGGAAAGGAAAATACAGGAAATCTAAAACAGACCATTGATGCCTCATTCTAAGAAATCTTAAAAATGGTTAAGGACTAATCCAATACCCCGTGTAGTTGTTTTTAAGAGACCTACTAATGCATCAAGGAGATTTAGAGGTACCCACCCACCACTTACCATGTCCAAAGCGTTTCTCATTTGAATAAGGAATACTCAAAAATATACATGATTTTAAAAAAAATCTATATTGGAAGATCTATTCACATAGAATATCAATAATTTTCCTAGTCAAACTGTTCAAAAAAATCTATAATATTTAGGCCTTTTGGTGATACATTGTACTAGTTTTCATGTATTCTTTTACCATTTTTTTCTTATACCATGGTTTGATTTTTCATTGGGTTTGAGCGAGGTGAATTTTGAGAATATTGGAATCCTATTGGGGTATTAATGGTTGGTGAATAGTTTGAGAAAATCATGTATTTTTTCCAGGAAATAGTGTTCCCCTTTTTAGTTCCATAGGAGATAGAACATGGTTTAACTAAACATTATGGCCACCCTCATGAAACCATGCACCTTGATACAATGATGGTTTTTCACATTTGGATTGCATTTTTTGAGAAAAAAAAATATTCTTTGGATAAACCATGCTCCAATGACTAAGGGAGAATGGTTGTGGTGGACTGTTTGGAAAACTGTGCAGCTCCATCTAGGAAATCATGCATAAGAAAAAATAATGTCTTGAAAAATTATTTTATAATTATATAATCCTAGGTTATTATCCCCAAACACCCTATTTCATCATTATATGATTTCAATCAAATTTAGAGGCTCTTGAGTGGATCATAAGGATCATTTAACCCCTTTATTTGAAAATTGATGATCCGTTTGAAGGATTGAATCCTCTTTGGTAATTTATTTCATCATAATTTAATATTTCTCTCTCTTCTATATTCTACCCTTAAAGAGAGTGATTTATTTTTCCTTTATTGGAAATTTGATTAGATCATGATTTTATGAATATTTTTTTATCTTGACCCTATATTTTGATCCAAAATCCTTCCAGGATTTTGATTTCAATATAACTACACTGAATTCATTGTTTTGATTTAGTTATGGTTCATAAAAAATCTTAAGGTAGTTAATCTAATTGGAAATTACTATAGTCTTGATTAAATTTTTCTTTTTATATAATTGTGAAACTTCAAATTCAATGTTATGAAATTTCATTATCAAATTGATTAAAATTAATATATTCCCTTGTGATTTCAGAAACCATCACCGATGTCATTGGAACCATTGTTTATTTTGATCCCTCTAATGAATGGAATCCCATAGGGTGTGATAATATTCTTACAAATGTGATATATGAATTTTATGAGGAGAATAATATGTTATATAATTGAACTAAATCCATGATATGGGTTTTGTAATGGTATTTAAAAGATTATTTTGAATAACCTTGGAGGGTTAATTAGTTTTGAAATAAATCATGAGAAATGTTGATTAATTATTTATTAATGTGGAATAATAATATGTGATATTTTTGAAATATTGATCAACTACTTCTGTGTCTAGTAATGGTACAATAAATACCCAAGTGGTTCTATACTACTATTCTATTCCCCTAAGATATTTTTTAAAGTGATCACTAACTTCTAAGACACGGATAGCTGCTCAAAATAACCTCAGGGTTCTGAACTACTGATCTTTGACCAAAAAGTATGAATGTGAAATTGAAATTAAATTAATAATAAAATTACATGAGATAATGAAATGTGAAATACCTAATGTATTTGGTTAGGAATTAAAAAAATGCATAATCAGGGTTAATGATGTGAATTAAATATTAATAAATGTGTGAACTGTTTACTTTGGATTTTTATTTTTATTCTTTATACTCCAGAATAAATTGTAATAGAGTGGTTATTTCGTTAGATGACATTATTAGTCTCATGCTGAGTTGTAATCCCACCATACATGGGCTTCCTGGTCAGTTCCCAAATAGACTTCTTGTTTTCTAGATAAGATAAGTTTAAGAAACCTTTGTTAGATTGAAAATATGGGAATCCAGATGGATCATTGATGAGGTAACTGGACATGATGATTGGAAAAATCATTCAGTTTTTAGTTTTTATTTATTATTTGTTTTATTTAGACACATTATAGTCATATAACATGAAATATTTAATTCTTTCTTTCTGGATATTTTTTTCCTGTTATGGATTCATCATGTGGTGTTGGTCTTATGTTGGTTTATGTTTATCGTGGTTTTTACATTTTATCTTTCGGATATATTTTTTACTAATTTTAGCTATTGTTATGATTTGATAATTATGTTATAGTCTGACCATGTTATTTATTATACCCTCACTATAGTAATTATCATCTAGCATATGGGGAGGAATTTTTTTTGTAGCATGACTTACTAGATTAGGGAAATGGTAAGTTGACTTCAAATGAGAATTCACAAAGTGGTATCAATGGAAGTTATATTTAACTTTTTTATCTATTATATATGAGTGGGAGACATGAGTATCAGATTTTTTGGGACATGGCTATAATCTCATGCATGGGAGTACATGAAAACTCTGTAAGAGAGAACACCAGTACCAAGGGTGGGATTATTTTTTATGACGTTTTCTATTACTATTGAATGTTATGTCACCCTGGGTTATTTAACAAACGCGTGATGTTATTATTTTTTTCTACAATTTTCTCCACGATCTGGTATGGGAAAAATTTTGTTTTTATCGGAATAAATTTATGTACTCGGGATTTACTGTGACATGAATCATATTGGGAACACATGTAAAACAATGTTTTAGGAGAGTAGTTTAAATTAAAATGATTTTCTTTGTTTTAGTATTTTAAAATGAAATGTTTTTTAATAAGGGATTGATATTTTTTAATCATGCTAAAAATTTGAAATGAATAAAATGGGTTTCTAATGAGAAAGATCAATTATGGATTTTTTTACCCTATGATATCTATGACCTAGGTGAGGGATGGTAGAGTGTAGTGATAATTTTTAGATTTTGACTTTATGATAGAGTATTGGGGATGAATTATTATATACTTATGTGAATTAATATTTTTTCAATGTTGTGAAAAGGTATTATATGTTTTTAGAACTGTGTTTGTAATAATATAAACGTGACCCCAGGGTGATGTATGTGATAGGATAACAAGA
This sequence comes from Viscum album, assembly GCA_963277665.1. NCBI lineage: Eukaryota > Viridiplantae > Streptophyta > Magnoliopsida > Santalales > Viscaceae > Viscum > Viscum album. Next base: position 2,015,428,497 of record OY728147.1, on the reverse strand, counting down.
GTATATAGATGAAGATGTTCCTCCAGTAGTGGATCTAGAGGCTCAAATTATTCTGGGTAATGGAGTCAGGGATAAGATCCTTGAGAACATTACTTTATTTATAGAGTTCATATAAAAAGACCCCAGGTGGGTTCGGAGGAATATATCTGACATGACACCAGAGTTCAAGTTGCATCACCTGTCAACTTTAACAAGAGAAAGTGGACAAGAGCCAGTTGGGTTTTGGATTTAGTCTATCTTGAAGATACATGGACATTTAGACTCTCTTATGGAGAGTATTGTCAAATTGGTTTCCTATATGTTTTAAAGATCAGTTGAGCACCAGTGGGATATTCAAACTCTAGATGATAAGTTGGAAAAAATAGTATTGAATGAATTTCAGGAGAAGTTACTAGATAACTTTTTCCCATAAAAAAACATGACTATGAGAGAATAAGAGTTTATAATATTGACTGAGTTATGTATATTTGTGATGGACGATGTTGGTCATTTCGATAACAATCAGTTCTTTATCCCAGGGCTATTAGGGGATGAAGAAACTATAGTGAAACAATTTTTGGGTTGAATTAAATGTGATATTATGTATTATTTGTACATATTTCAGCAGAATAAGTTTTCTGAGGTGGTGAATTAGTCTCTCATTTGTAGGGTAACCTGGTGGGGGATTCTAGTAGAGTGAAGGTGATATCTTCAAGAGAACCAAAACATATGACATGATCATCATTAAAGAGGGTCAGAGTGAAAAAAATTATATACTTTTGTTAACTATTGTATATTGTTAAGTAGGGAATAACCCATAGGGAAGGATAAAATATATTTGAGTGACCATATTTTTTAAAAAAACTACTATTAAAGAGTGGGAATAAAAATACATCTTTTGTCTTTTTAAATTTTTTATGATGAAAACAAAATGGTGAAATAGATATTTTTATAAAACTGAATGGAGAATTTGAAATGTTAAAAATTAGAAATATTCAAAATTGATGAAGTTCATGAAGTGAAAATTGGGCATGAAAAGAAAATAAGCATGAAAAGTGAAAGGGGAAATCAAATATATTGATTAAATGGATAAATACTTCACAATGATCTTATTGAAATCACACCGTCCAAAATGATTGAACAATCTCCCTCACTAAAAGACTAATCATCCAGAATAATAATTCCTAGAATTATCCAATCCATGATTAATCAAACTGAGATAATAATTGAGAAAATTGAAGGGAATAAAATCTACCATTTTATTTAAAAATATTAGTTTTATATTTAAGAAAAAATATTCAAGCTCAATCTCTTTGATTGATCAGGAAATTTTAAATTGAATTTAAAAAGGTGGATAATAGTTTTGTCTATCTTGGAATCACTCTCAGAGATAGATCTTGAGTATTGATGAATTCAAATAGTGAATGAGTGAAATAAAATAACTAACAATTTAAAACCCCAAGAAAGATATGATTACCCACTAATATTATTCTATTAATTTTCAAAATAAATGATTATAGTAGGAAATTATGAATCACTTAAGTTCTCTCCTAGAATAAAATTTACTCTCCTTGTGACGTACACTTTTTTTATTTTTAATATCCTCATTTTTTCTCAGCTGGTAACCACATCTTCCACTAACCCAGGTCGATCTCCTCCCCATTCAACAAAGACATCTTGCAGTCACTTATAGTCCTTTCTATTTTAGAAAATCCCATACAAATGATTAATGACAATTGGAAATTATGACCCTTGATGTGATTAAGGCTGAGTTCTTCACAGAAAAAACAAACATTAATTTTAAAAATTTTAAAATGCTATTGTATATATTTAATCTTTTATAAATATTTAGTTAAATAATTTTCATTATATATTAAATTACTATAATATATTATTTTTTCAATTTTTTAATTTTAAATTTATTATTTATTAATTTTATTTAAAAAATATAATTTTAATTACTATTTTTAAACCGTTCATTAATTAATATTGATTAAAATATATATAATTATTATTTTGGTTTAAATTAATTTGTTAAATATTATTAATATATATTTATATAATTATTTTATAGTTTGTTTTATACTATATTATTTTATTTTTTTACTCCCTTCCTCATCATTCTAGATTTTTGGGGTCTTCATTTTATTAGAAGGGAGTTTGGGTCGGCCTCTGTCCTGCTCCTCTCCACAGAAGGGACTTGGGGTCTCCTTCGACCTAGAGGTGAGCGGTGTGATGTTCATTCAATTCTTTATATCTGAGATCCCCCATACATGGTGGGTGGCTATGGATTGTTCATTTGACATAGGTTCATCAATGGTAGTGGCAAGTGGTTCAACATTATTTCGTCTGATGGTGGCTCGGCCCTCAGTATATGGTGTATCTCTGATGGATGCAGTGGTGTTTCACATGGATAATATTCTTTTGTCTCAAAATTAATTTACAGATCATACATCAGTTGATAGAGGGTTTCATTCATCCTCTCTGGATCTGGTGTGTCTTCCATCTAGATATTTACCTATGGAAGAGGCATCAAAAAATATTCAAAGGAAGGTAACTCCATTCTCTTACTCCAATGGTTGCGTGATTATCTCAATGAAAAAACATCCTCAACATTGGATTCATCCGAAGTAAATTTGTAGATCAGTTCTGGTTGAATGATATTGGGTGTCAAAGCACAAACGGTGGTAAAGGATTTTCTTACAGGCAGTGAGTACACTGTCTATGGTGGTGACTAACAATTTTTTGGTCGTGAATAGTTTTGAAGAAGTTGGCAGTGAAGCTAGTGAAAACGTCAAGAGGACTCTGGTGGTTCCACATAAAGAATAGAGGTTAATCGATGTAGGGGATCAAAAATAGTGGTGTTGAGCTATGGGGGAGACCCTGGTGGTGTTTCAAGACACCTCTATAGTTGTTATGTTTTAATTATATGGATGGAAGTGCCTTATGTGACACCGTTAGATAAACTGAGTGATGGAAAATTGGAAAAGGATAAACTACCAAATGTGTTTCAATGAAACTAATTGTATGTTATTGGTAGTGTGATGCTTCTAAAGCTATAATTGTCTAATGGGATAATATTGGTTTATATGTTTTCCAGTGTGTCATGAATCACCACCAAAAAATAAATTTTAACGGTCACTCAATTTTTAACCGGAAGGAGAAGTTTAGAGGTCTCTTAAGGTGACATCATTTCACCGGTGATGGCGGACGAAATAAATTTCTAGCGGCGTCAAACTGTGTAGCTAGCAGTGTGGGGTGGATCTAGTAGTGTCTCGTGAAATAGTATGTGGGACTCACCATTGAGGACTTTGACAATGTAAAATGAGTCACCCTTGGTAGTCTTCCAAAAGTGTGAATATTAATTGGTATAGGAAATATATGACTCACCGTTGGAAAAGGTGAGTTAAATATATTTGAGAAAGTAAACTATTAGTGGTGACTCCCGCATGAAAAAATTGTTTAGAAAATATATTAAATAAATAATAATTAATTTAACATTAAATAATAAAATAAATTTCAAATTTCAAATCAAAATAAATTAATTAATTAAATAAAACATTAACTATAGATTAAATTAATTAAATGAAAATAAATTTATTAATAAATTAATTAATCACAACAAACCCAACATAATACTATTATGTAAAGAAGAATAAAATAATGAAATGTAATTTGAATAAATAAACAACCATAAATATATGTAAAAAAATATTAATAACATTAGAGTCTTAAAATACAATATTAATTATACAAAATTATTAACTAATAAATTGAAATCTAAAATTATTATTGTATAATTATTTAAAAAAACACCATGACTAATTAAATAAATGATTATAAATTTAAATAAAATATGTGGAAATTTTTTTGATTTTAATGCCACATCATATTTCCAAACAATTAGTATTTGATTGTCCTCAATAAATTCCATTCTTTTTGTCATCTTTAAAAACAGAAACATGTATTTTATTTAAATCTCAAAATGAAACATGTTATGTACTTTAATAGTAGTGGAAAACAAATTTTGAAATAATATTTGCAAAAGAAATGTTCAAAACAAGTCCATTAAAAATTCAAATAACCATAGGTTATCGTGGAAGAAAAGAATCATCTAATTCTGAGGATTTCATTCCTCATATATAAAGCTACATAATGACATACTTCAATTAAAATCACGGTTTTAAATCAATGAGTGATAGCATGTTAAAAATAAGTGGAATTAAGAACATATCAAATTATACATTATACATTGAATTCTCTTCGGATCTTAAACATACAGTCAATATTAAAAAATAATTGAAACACTTTATTGATATAATATAATTGATTTTAATATAAATCAATTGCCCTCTTCTTTATCTGGTCATCAAAATTCCTTTCTATTTAATGAACCCATTTATGAAAATTAGACACTTAATTACTTTTTTGTATCAATTTTTACTAGCAATGTAGTTTGTGTATGGAAATATTTATATGAACTTATTAGATTTATACACAGTTCTTACTCCTACACATAGTGCCTTGTGTCTCAGAGGTTCACTTTGGGTTCCCAAATGTCCATTTTACTCTAGTTTCAAAATAGTTATATGAATACTATTTAAATTGGTTCACTATGGTGATTTCATTTTATAATAAATAAAAATTTAGTCCCCTAAGATGAATTTATAACTTATATTTTCCTAATATTAATATAATAAATCCACAAATATGTATCCTATAACACTCTGAACCATAGTTACTGAAAATAAAATTCATAAAAACAATAGGAAAATTCACTCAACAATCACCCATCTTAAAAAATGTAATTTTTAAAACAATTCACAATCTTTAATTAATAATTTTCATTAGGAAAGATTGGATAGAAATGAAAAACAAATCCTAAAGAAACACGAATTAAAAAAGAATCTTGAAAATTTTGACCATTTTTTAAAAAATATTCAATGGTTGATGGATTTAAAGGGATTATATTAATGCATAGATTAGCTTTGAAAAATTTGACCCACTCCCCCATACTTAAAATGAATCTTTATCCCCAATATTTAATTCTAGGATGAATAAATACTATTCTATTTTGAAAGCTCAAATATTATTTTTAATTAAGTATTTTTATGAAATGTTTAATGACGAGAGTGGAGTTTAAAATTTGGGAATGTCACAATAAACATACTATATTACAACAGGTTCACAAGAATTTTTAGTAAGCTAGTGAATGTAATTTTCTAATTATGTTCCAACATTAGCATGTAAAAAATGAGTACATAGTGAGTTTGGTGTAAGCAATTTTAAAATTTTTATTCTAATAGATTTATAATAGAACAGAAAAATGTATTGCAAACACCCTATTTAATGAACAATAAATCATGGGTAATTCCCCCAACACATAATTCCATATAGTGAAGATATTTTAAAATCAATAGAATTTCAATTTCTAGAAAACAAGAACATGAAGTGTATTTTTTCTAGTAACAAAAAATAATCAATGACCCACTGCCACTACAATACAATGAGTTATCTTTGTAGTGACTCACTTCCAGCAGTTGAACGGTGACTCAAGTCCAACTTTGAATCAGAGACTCACTGTTGTGTAGTACAATAGTGACTTAATAGTGACATGTTTTTATTTTATAAATGTAATAGAGGATTAGAAAAAAGAAACAGATAAATCAGAAGATGAAACTTCCTTGATAGATGATCCTTTCCCTTCCTATGAGGCTTTAACCTAATACATTATATGAGTTGAGAAATAAGGTGAATTAGGATCCTAGATTGGCACCAAAAACAACCTTCTAAAATAAAAAATACTAGGTAGAGCTAGTTATTAAATCTAATAGAATCATAAAAGTCAATGAAAGAGAAAAGAAACACATTATTCTTAGAAAAACACAAAAATGTTAAAAAGAATTAAAGACCATGGGTTGAATCGAATGATTCCCTAAATTTTAAATCTTCAGTTTAACATTATTGAAAATATGTTTTCATGCATAGTAATGGTTTCCAAGTCCTTTGGATACCCTTCGAATTTTATTTTTAATCTTCACCTATTAATCAGAATGGGACTGCTCTCTTCTCCTACAATCTCAACAACTCCAATTTTCACCACACTAACAACAGTAAAAGGTCAAGAACACATTGATTTTAACTTACTAAGAAAGAGATTAAGACTTTAATTAAATAGAAGGACCACCTATCTAGGATTAAATTGTCTTTTTTGAATGACAGAATCATGATAAATTTTTGACCTCTCTTTGTATATCCTGGAGTAATCATATGACCCTATCCTTTTTTTCATATATCTCATTAAACTCGGGCATTCTCCATTATATAGAAGTTATAAAATCAATATTTAATGATTTATATACCCAATATGACATATGCTGAAACTCCACAGGAAAATGATAGCATTTTCCAAATAAGAAATTGTACGAAGACATGCTAATTGAGGGTTTAAAAGATATTATATAGGGATACAAAGACTCATCTAACATAAAAGAATAGTATTTCCTAGAGTTTGATATAGTTTTCTGTAATATCTTTTTCATCTACCTATTAGATATTTCTACCTATCCACTAAACTGTATATAGTGTGTAGTACCAGTCTTATGGGTGAAACCATATTTTTTCATTAACAAATAAAAATTTTAATTCTAAAAGTGGGTTTCATTATTAGTTAGGAATTCTCTTAGAACCCCTAATCTAGAAAAAAATATTCATTTTGATAAATTTTATTACACTATTTCCTTGATTGTGGCGAAGAGATAAGGCCTCAACAGACATTGAAACATAGTGAACAATAACTGAAATATTCTCATTCACATGAGATGATGTAAATGGTCAATAATGTCTAACCCCAAACATAAAAAATATCAACATCCAAAACACATTTCTATGGTACTTTCTACTTCCTCACAACACTGTAAAACATTTGGAATATATTAAAACCACTAAATAGATCCTAGAATCTTTGAATAGTGTAGGCTAATAAAATCCATATTGAAGGAACTTTGGGTTTTTAATTTAGCCAATATGATTTCCTCCCCAATGTAAGGAGTGAAAAATATATAGTATTGGTATCATCACCTCTTCTGACACACAACTTCTTATGATCCTGTCAACACATATCCTAAAAATGGGGTCCTCAAAATAACAATATCAAAGCTATGAAACAAATTTCTTTATTTGGTTATTAGACAATTCATTAAAAATGAAACGTGTTAAGAGAAAATTGGTAAAGTATTAAAACCGAAAAATAATACCTAATGGAGATAGTGATAAGATTCTCAAATAAAAAGGAAGTGTTTATCTCCATGGGATATTCATAGTAGTTATTAGGAATCCTATAAAGGTGGTCTGAAAATAAAGTTTCATCTCCCTATATATCTCTAATTTCCAAGTCAAAAACATGTAAAAAATGATCCATCATATAATTCATGCGTTTTTCTCCTATAAATAAATTATATACATTAAGGAAGAATGATTAGTGACCATTATGACTTTTTATCAAGAAGGTACTACATAAATTTTTCAAGAGAAAAAACCACTGATAGAAACTCCTTTTCATTACTGTTATAATTCCTTTGTGCCTTGTCCAAAAGGATTCTACCATAATATACCATGTGAAACTTATTATCTCTATTATGTTCTAAGATAGCTCCAACAAAAATGTCACTAGCATCACTCATTATTTCTATATGTTTCTTCCAATTAGATTAAGTCATGATTTGTGATGAAGTGAATTTGTTTTACTATAATAGATTATAATATTCAATACAATTTTCATCAAATTTAAGGGTGTATCATTAACTAGTAATGAATAGAATAGATTCTTTATTTTGGATAAGTCTCTGATAAACCTCCAGTATAAACCAGAATTCCCAAAAAAACATCTAACAACCTTATCATTTTCATGAGGTGGATGTTTTTGAAATACTTCTACTTTAGAATTATCTCCCTCTATACATATCTTGGAAACCTTATGTCCTAAAACAATCCTTTTGGATCATGAACTGATATTTTCAAATTTAAGAACTAGGTTGGTTTATATACATCTCTTCAACACCAATTATTTATTTACTGGACAGGTATCAAATTTCGTACCAATAATGGATAAATCATCCTTTAAAACCTCTATAATCCACTCAATCATGTCAGAAATGATAGCCTTTATAAATTATTTAATGGTTTCTTGGGAACCACATTAACCAAAGGTAATTCACTATTAAGAAAATGTCCCAAAGTGGTATGTGATAGTAGTTTTATCAGTATCCTCTAGAGCTATTAGAATTAGGTTTTAACCAGAATAAAATTCCTGAAAACAGAAGAATTCACTCCCAGTAAGTCTCTCAATCATTTGATTTAGGAAGTTCATTATAAAATTATCCTTCATAATGGATGAATTAATCATTCTATAATTTATAAAGACTCTCTATTTGGTAGATTTTTTCACTTAAATGTTTTCATTTTTTTAATTTTTTATAATAGTAAAACGTCTTTTAATTGTACCAACTTAGACCGAACTGACCCATGTACTGTCAAATATTAGATAGATGATACCTATATCAAGTAGTTTAATTACTTCCTCTCTAAAAACATCTTTTATATTATGATTCAATATTATTTGACACTCTTCTCTAGTATTATGTTCTTGTTCGATATGGATTTTATGCATGCATAATAAAGGGATAATCACATTAATATCATCTATGGACAATCCAATAGAAATTATTAAATTTTTCAACACACATAAAAAATATTTTATTTTTATTATCTTTTAGTTTAGAAGAAAATAGTACAGGAAGTTTATAATTATCCCCAAAAAATTAGTATTTCAGGTGTGCTGGAAGTGGTTTATCCTCTACAGTGTTTTTTTACATGAAGGAAGACTCTTTGGACAAGGAGTTTCAAGATATTCAATATGACTTTTTTTATGGAGTTGATAATGTGGAAATATTTTAAATTTCATAACTAGATATAATTTTTTCCTCAATTCTATCCAAAGTGGAAAACTAACTATCATAACTCTCTAAATAAAAATCCAACATATTAATCAAAGAAAAATCATCATGTTTTTTATCATATATTATTTTATTTTCTAAAATTTACATGTGTTTTTTGATAAAAAATCATCCCTTTTCTCACAAAAAAGTTCTTTATGTTTAGAATAAGAACAAATAACTCCAGCAGAAGCCGAAACTGGACAGTTGTCCAGTTCTAGAAAATTGTCATGATTTTCAATTTGAATAGATTATAAAACATTTGAAACATCCTTTTTAACTTCTATATTTATTTATTCAGCAATGATGTCATTTTCACATTCATCAAAATTTTCAATTGAGTTTTCAACTTCAAAGAACACAATCATAAAATATTTTTTATAATTTTATTGTCCTTTGAAATTTTTTAGAAATTAAATTCATCATGTTGTTCTATAGTTTTATAAATTAATTAACCCTTAGAGACATCTATGACAGCTCCTCCAATTTCAAATAAGGGATTATATTGAATAATTGTCACCAACTATTCACACTCCACATCCAATAATAACAAGTAAACATGAAAAAATTGTTATCCAACTCCAACCAGTAGGCCATCTACTCTCGTTATAGGATGTGTGAATGAACGATCAACCACCTATAGAATGACTATGGTAGGGTGAAGATCACCAAATAGAAACTTTTAGAACAATGAGCATGGGATAAGTTTGATATTAAAACATATGTTCCATATACAGTTGAGTTGACTATAATTTCTAAATGTGTATGGTATGAAAAAACTACATGGGTGCTTTATCTTGGGAGGGATTTTCTTTTTGAGTACATAACTACAATATTAATTTTAACTATATTTGGAAATTCTTCATGTGTCTTTTTGTTTGAATGAAATTTTTATGACATTTTAGTTAAGATTTAAATTTAATTATGATTTAATAAATGTAATATTCACTTTGAACTTGGTTAAATGCTAAATGAATTAAAAAAATTTATCCTTTTTATTACTATTGGGTTTCAAATTTTCTAGGAAAATGATGGTTCAGTAAATATTCCAATGAAATGATAGAATGTACTCAAATTATTTGAAATATTTCTCATTCTCATTATTCATGTTGTTTTTAGAACAAAATTTTCTTCTATAAATTCAAGTTATAAATTCACATTTTCATTATTTTCAAAAATTATCTCATGATTTGTAGATTCTGTTTTAATTTTATTTGTTTCTAGATTGATTGAATTTTCTGTTATAGGAAATTTATAACCCTTTTTAGATATATTTTCAGTGTTTATCCCACTTATATTTATCAAATCCTTGAAATTCTCCCAATAATTAATTTTTTTTAGGTAGACTACATTTTTTCCTCCTATTCATGCCACTAGAAAATTGGCCTAGATGACCTTCCAAATTCTATAACTTATCATCAAATAGAATTTTATATAAATCATACAGTCTATGATATTTATTAATTTGAGTCTTTAATTTTTTATCTTAATAGTCTATTATATATAATATTTTATCCAATTTATAAAACATTGTCTCTCATAGTTTCCATGTGAATTAGATGGCTCGCCCGTTGGATCATTTTGAAATTGTTTCCTTGGATGGTTTTGGAAACCAGGGTAGTGCATTTCTTAATTATTACTTTTTCTTTACAAGAGATGTTGGTATGCATATTATAGCCCTATTTATAGTTATTTGAAAAACATTCATCTTTGGAAGGCATCCTAGGTTCATATTTAACAAAGTTTAAAATTTCTTAATTTTTGTGTTGGCATTTCAATGTTTGGGAAAAAATTCAGTGTGACCAAACATCCCACATTAAAGGAATTGTTTCCAAATGGATTGGTTTGTATTTTAAAATCCCACATGGTTGAAATTTTATTTCGAATTTTAGTTCATTAAGGGTTGTAGTTGGTTTGTTGTTTCAACAAGTTGAGAGTTCATTTTTGTTCAAGAACAAATATTATTAGTATTTATGTTCACTATCATTCTCATTATATTTTTACATAGATAATTTAAGGAAATGTTTTTTAAAATATTTATCAAATATTCAACTATTTTATCATTATAGTTACCCTGATCAGATTGTTCAACAGGGTTTTTACAAGAAGAGTAAAACCCTTCATAGAATGTGTCCATAAGAACATGGGGTGGGATTTTATCGTGAACACTCTATCTAAGAAGGTTCATTAATCTATCAAAATCCTCATGAAATTATTCTACATATTAATGGTATAAACTGGTGATTTTGGTTCTTAATTCACCTTTTAGTGTTTAGGGATAAAATTTCAATATAAAGGAATTATACACTAGGTCCCAATTCACAAAAATGATCTCATCTACACCTAAAAACCAATTTAAATAATTCCATTTATAGAAAAAGTGAAGTAATCTAATTTTATGACTTTTTTATGTGAGTCCTAAGAGTGGTAGTTTCTGAAAAATATTATAGAAGTATCTAATGAAGGCTAGAGATTTCTAATTATAGATCCCATTGCAGGCAGGCAACAGAGAAAAATGAGATAGTTTGAGTTCATAATTTTTTATTCTACTCTATTGTAGAAATTGTGTTTAGTAGTGGTTTTTTAGCGGTGGTTTTGGTAACCCCCAATAAACCTTTTTTTAAATGGTTTCACAGTAGTTTATAATAAACCACTATGAAACATTTTTTTTAATAGTGCCAACCCTTCCCCCCATCCCGACCCTCTTCTCATGTGCTTCCCCTTCTTACCCTGGCCCCCGGATTCCTCTGTGACCCCATCCCACTGTGACCCCAGTGACCCTGCTTCCCCTGGCTACCCCACGACTCTGACGACCCCACGACCTCAGCGACCCTGGAACCCGGTGACCCCGCGACCCTGCTTCCCTCGGTCACACGTGACCCCGGTGACCTAGGTATACTGATCCTTCACCTCTTTTTTTATCCTTTTTTCTTCTCATTATTCATTTAGAGAATTCTCCAGTAGTTTTAATGGTCTATATGTTTATGAGTTTTTGATTATGTGTTTCTTTGTTTCATTTGGAGTCCTTGGCTAATTAATATGATTTGGGGACTTCAATTGAGGTTTTAATTTTTAAACCCATCACAAACCTTTTTGTGATTGTTGAGGATGTAAGACCAAACCTATTGATACCCATGGAATATTCCAAAACCTTGAGAATGGTGAAATAAATTGGTGAACAATAAAAGAGGGAAAATGTTAGAGCGAACGTGTTCTAAATTTTAATTGGGAATGTGGGTGTGGTTAAAGGGTAAAATGAAATGATTATATGTAATTCTTTTTGAAATTCCCAAGGGTCTCTTGAAATGGTTTTAAATATGTGTTTGGGATTTTTAATCTGGTTATGAATTTTATATGATGAAAACGATGCTTTAAATGTGGGTTTTATTATTATATTTCAAATGATCATTTGAATTTGGGGTTTAAAAAATATCTTATGAAAACTCTAAATGGTTGGTTTGAATGGTTGATTTAGAAATGAAATCCTTGATGAATTTTTTAGTTTTAAAAGTAAAATACCCATGTTTTAAGTGGTGGATTCGAAATGACTTCAAATGAGTACTTGAATTGTGTTTATAACATTATTTGGTTTTAAAGGTTTTTTGGGACCATAATAATTAATTGGATATATTGTTTAGTGAGATATTACCCATGGGGATTTTTTTGTCATGTGAACATTGTTATGAAATGAACTAAATGATGAATATTACTAGTTAACAAACCATGTTAAGGGGGTGTATGGAATAATGGTATATGTGTAATGGGTTATGTATGTGAAAGATAAATGTGTTAAAAGATTATGGTTATAAATGGTAAATATGTTCAATGGTTGTGTTTTTTAGTTGACAGATTAGTTAGCGATAAAGAATCATGTTCACATGGATTAATTGTGGGTGGGGTATTGGATTGAGGCTCCTCCAACGGGTTGATCAGACAGATACTCTTGGACTACCAAAGTATTGCATGGGTTAGCGAGTAATATTGAGGATCTACATCCCTAATTAATGAAAGTGTAAATTCAATTAGATTGAGGCTATAGGGTGAGTTAATTCAGATAGACATAGGCTCCAAGAGGAGGTAATGTATCTGTAAAAACTAGTACTCACCCATGATATTGCACGGCGCATTCGATTGCTGGTTTTTCTTAAAATAAGAGATTAATATTTATAAAATTTGAGAAGAAAATGTATTGTTGAATAAACTATAATTAGAATGTAATGGTGTATGATAATGGAATCCTACCTCTGATAAACAAATCACCAGATCCAAAACTAAGAGGACTGACCCAACCTGACCTGCTGATAAACAAATCCCTGGATCCAAGATGAGGTAAGGCTTCTAGCCATCCTTCTTTGGATATTTTCATAGACAAAGATTATTTCTTGTTGCATTTACATAGTGGTAAACGAATGGGATGTATCAATTTCAACTCCTTATTAAAAAAAAATAATAAAAACTGAATGAAAAAATCACAAAATCCAACCCTTAAAACCATCTTACCACGTCATATTGAATGGATCTTCAACAAAAGGTAGTTGCGACTGAAGAGAGAAGGAAATATATTATTAAAATAGAATAAAATGATCAACTTATACATGAAAAAGAATATGATAACTAAAATAAAATAGAATAAACTGATCTAGTTATACACAAAGATGCAAATTCATTTTTTCTAACTTTCATCAATAAGCCTTTGAAATCACTGGCCAACTCGTATATAAAAATGAAAAATCATTTATGCTCAGAACAGCTGCAATATGCATATAGAAATGGATTCAAAAATAGAGGAAAATCATGAATTTGACTTGTTTTGACCTATAAAATGTGATGTTTTAATTCAACCGAACATCAATTATACCAAAAATATTCATGGTTATATGCATTTATGAACATAAATCAATATATTAAAACATGATCAGATTAGTATAATCAGATCAGTAAAATATATAAAAACCTGTTACCAATCGGGGGTGGCATACAGTGAGTTACTTTCAAATAAGGTATGCGTACTCTGCATGAAGTAATATACATTTTTATACATACATGAATTCGTAAAATAGATATGAAAACAAATTAAACACATTCAGAATGTATTAATACCATACATGTATTAACAGGTGAGTGTGAATTCCACCCTTGTCAAGTGCAATGGGTCACGCAGTTCCTAGAAGTGGTAATCTACAGATATAGTTATGTAATGTAAGTTGGAATGTTTGTTTGAAAGTAATAACAATGTTACCAGTACGGTAAGATGACTTGGTGCCAATATCTACCAGAACTGAGATGCAAATTCTGGGAGGAAACTCGCATAGTTTGTAGCACTGATTGAGCATGGGAAATCCGGAGTGGTGAAGGCTGTGAAGGAAATGGAAAGCCAGCGCCGATATGATGTAGTTTCACAGGTGTCTTTGGGAAAGATGAAATGTCTAGTTATAAACAGGGTTCTTGGTATGATGTATTTGACTAGTTGTCTTTAGGTGGGATTATATATAAGGGATTGGAGCACTTGGACATATGAAATTAGAGTTTAATTCAAATAGGGTTGGCTGATAATAATTTTGGTGTCCATATGTGTGTTCCAACATCCTTCATGTTATAACCCAGTGATTTACACATAATTCTTGGTTCCCATTGATGATTACTTAGTTTATCCCATTTCCTACCTAGATTGAACCCCTGGACCTTGCTTTTTTAATTCAGAACCATTTCTTGGTGGATGTTTATATAGTTATTTAGTAATATCTTCGTGCTTATTTATGTTCATTTCTTGTTTTAGTTATTTTTTTGGTTTAATGTTTACTATATAATTTGTTAAATCTACCCATGTTTTATATAGGAATTATAGATTTTTTACTAAAATGGATAAATCATGTGATTTAGGTAATTTAAAACTTCTATATGTGAATAATAAACTCTAGAACTATATTTATATTAATTATTTTTGAATCATTTTTAAAAAATTAATTACAAAATATTTCTAGGACTATTTATATCACAATTTTCATACACATTCATGTGTGTGTGTAACTTCTATCTTTTCTTTCTAATTCCAAGATTGTGATTTCTAGTTATTTGTTTACTCTTGTTCCATTAATGGAAATTGTAATGTTGTGACTTTTTGGGGATCACATGGAGATGTTTTGAGTTGTTAATATGGTTGTGACTTTTTTTGGGAAATTTTATTGTGAGATAGTTCAACTAGGTTTATTTTTTATTTAAATTTTATTTGTATTTTCTTTCTCTATATGTAATCCAAACTAGATGATTTTTCATTAATATGTATAGTCTTGGATGAAAGTAATCACTTTCATTGAATATTATGTTTCGATAATCTTATATTATCGTATATATGAATCTATTTCTCTATTTAAAAGTAACTATGTGTTTTTATTTTATTTATTGTTTTGTAGGTACATTATGATATACATGGATAAAATCCGGATCACCTTACCGAGGAAGACACCTCAGTATGTTAAGGGTTTGAATGAGTTTTTAGATTTTGCAATTTCTAATCAATCTGTTGAAGGGAGAATAAGATGTCCATGTCCTAAATGTAAATTTAGAACATGGTTGAAGAGAGATGAAGTTTATGAACATTTAATACTGAAAAAATTCCATGTCAATATTTGTGTTGGGTTTTGGCCTGGAGAATCGAACATTAAAGAAATATTGATTACTGATTTTAATCCACAGAATGAGGTCCCAAGTTCATCGACAATGGAAAATGAAATTCAAAACCTCATAAATGATACATTCGGCACTACAAGACACCACTATCAACATCAAAACATATCAGAACAACCAGAAGAGGGTGATACAAATTGCAACGTGACAAGTGATGTTTTTGAGACTGTAACACAAGTAGATCAAGATTGTAACATATCCTTCAATCGTCCTATTGATTCTGTGGAGCCAAATGTAAGAGAAAACTTCACTGAGAAAAATGTGTTTCATGATTTAGTTGATGATGGAAATCAAGAGTTGTATAGTGGGTGTTTGAAATATTCAAAGCTTTAATTTATTATGAAGTTATACCATATCAAATGTCTATGTGGAATTTCAAATAAGGCAATGTCCATGATATTGGAATTGATTTGTGATTCATTTCTTGAATCAAAAATCATAGAATCTTTTTATGAAATGAAAAATGTTGTTACCAAGCTTTGTCTAGATTATACAAAAATACATGTGTGTCCCAATGATTGTATACATTATTGGGGAGAGGATTCAAGTAGACAAAACTGCAAGAAATGTTCTTCTTCTAGATGGAAGTCAAAGGGTGATGTTGGAAGTCTGAATGAACATAATTTCAAGGAGAATAAGAAAATGAACACACCTACAAATGTTTTTCATTACTTTACCTTGAAGCCTCGATTACAAATATTATTCATGTCAATGAAAACTAATGAACACATGAAGTGGGATTCTACAGATAAAAATAATGATGGGTTAATGAGACATATTCAAGATTCCCAATCGTGGAAGAAATTTGATTCATTACATCTATATTTCTCATCTGGTCCTAGGAATGTTTTATTGGGATTGGTTGCTGATGGATTCAACCGATTTGGGACTTTGAGTACTAGTTATAGCATTTGGCTAGTTGTTTTGATCCCTTATAATCTGCCTCTGTGGATGTGTATGCAACAATCATATTTTATCATTTCGATGATTATTACTAGAAAAAAAATGCTTGGAAATGATATTGATGTATACTTTCAGCCTTTGATTGAAGAATTGCAGGAGTTATGGAGCAACGGTGTTGAGACATTTGATGCTTTTTCTAAAACAATGTTCAAAATGAATGTTGCTTTAAGGTGGACCATTAGTGACTTCCCTAGGCTTGGGAATTTATCTGGTTGGAACACATACATGGGTTTGTATTGTCCCATTTGTAACTTTGATTTTGAGCCCAAATGACTACCTCACAGTAGAAAATGGTGCTTCTTGTGCCATCAAAGATTTCTCTATGCATCTCATAGATTTTGGTTGAACATATCAAAATTTAATGGTTACATTGATCATAGACCACCTCCAAAGTTGTTAACTGGTTATGATTATTAACACATCTTGAAAATGTTGAAATAGAATTTGGGAAGGTTCATCATTTGAATGATAGCAGAAAATGGGCCTGAAGTGCATCGTTAGGTGAAATCAGAACACAACAATGGAGGAAAAAAAGTATATTCTTCAAACCCCCATATTGGGAATTTAATTTGTTAAAGCACAATCTTGATGTGATGCATATTGAGAAGAATGTCTGTGATAATTTTATTTTAAAATTACTTAATGAGAATGGAAAGTCGAAGGATCATCTCAATGCTCTCAAAGACTTACAAGTAATGAACATAAAACATGATCTCTAGCCAGATAAGAATGAAAAGTATGCTCTGGTCATTTTTGCAATGAAAAATAGGGATAAAGATATATTCTTTCAAATTTTAAAGAATGTGAAGGTATCTCATGGGTATTCGAGTAACATATCGAGGTGTTTTTACTTGAATAATCGTAAGTTACATGGATTAAAAATCCATGATTCACATATTTTGTTACAATAGTTACTACCATTGACATTGAATACATTATTACCAGAAAAAGTTACTGTTTTTGTACTCCAATTCTACACATTTTTCAGGAATTATGTGATAAAAATCAACATCCATTTTAGCTTAACAACCTCCAGGAGAGGTTTTTATTGACCCTTTGTGCAATGGATATGACCTTTCCTCTGTCGTTTTTTACTATCATGATGAATTTAACTATTCATTTGGTTGAGGAGGCTAAATTAGGAGGCCCCATTCATTATCGATGGATGTATCCAATTGAGAGTTATGTAATTTATATGTTTTCCATTTATATAAAAAAATTGGTATTTAAATAAATTCATAATATTATTATTTTATTTCAAAGATATATTGGGCATTTGAAAGCATACGTGAAAAAATAAAGCTCAACCAGAATGCTCTATTGTTGAAGGCTATTTAGCTGAAGAGTGTCGAACCTTTTGTTCCAGATATTTCGATAATATTGATACAAGATTTAATCGAGTTGGACGTGTTCATGACACATCAACTCAATCTCAAATGCATCAGAAATAAAAAATATTTCCTACTATTGGCTGATCAGTTGGGAGAACCTCAAATGTGACACTGACAGTATTGGAATTATTACAGTCACATAGATATGTGCTGCTGAATAGTGAAATTTCATATCCATTTATTGAAGAGTTGAGGATACAAACAAATAGATGAATGAGAGGATGAACACAAAATGAGAAAGATATAACAAAAGCTATGAATAAAGATCTTTTAGAATGGTTTGCACGACGTGTAAGTTCATAAATATTGCAATAAATACAAATACTAGTTTGACACATACATTTTGTAAATATATTAAATTATATTTCTTTTTTCAGATCATAAATACTGATACTCAAGAAAACTTGTCAAAATATTTGAAGTTTCTTGGTAGAGGTCCTATAAAACAAGTTAGAAATTTTGATTCTTATAATGTGAATGGATTTAGATTTCGTATAGTCAATCGATAAGTGGGTTTGAAAACACAGAATAGTGGTATATTTACATTTTTTTAAGTGGGATACTATGGAAAGATGCATGATATTATTTTATTAAACTACCACAGACATTTTTCTGTTGTTTTATTCAAATGCAAATGGGTCGATATTATCATAGGTGTTAAAAGACATTCCTTGAAATTTGCTTTTGTAAACTTCTCTTGCTTGATGGATGTTGGTGATCATCAACTGCATGATCCATATATGATAGCATCGTAAGAAAAAATGGTATATTATGTGAATGATTTTGTGGATGAAGGGCGGAGTGTAGTTGTTCATGTAATACAAAGATATTTGTATGATATGGGTGATGAAGTGGAATATTTGACCTTTGAAATTAAATTTCATCAGCAACAGGAAGCAGAATTATTTGTCCATCATGATATTGAAAATATTAGTCTAGCAAGGTTGAATGAAGTGGATAAAGAAATGGTGTAGTAAACTGACATGATTTAAGGGGGAAATGATAGTATGTACAATTATTTATTCATTCAGAAACCACTTGTTTCATTTCTGCAGTCATTCATTATCATTGTTATATATATTTTGTATGTTAGTATTGGGAATTTATTATCATTTTTAATTTTTTTTCGGTATAATTTTTTTGAAATATATATATTGAACTAAATTTTATTTGATTAAGTTACAGGAATGCCAAGGAATAAGAGGTACACTAATTCATAAAGTTTTGTGACAGATGTTGATCCATCTGGGTCCCTCCCCACGGCATCTGAGGCACCAGCTGCTTATACCCCTGCACCATCTCCCCATGCACCATCTCTCACACCATATGTGGGTGTCCCATTAGAGGTTGAGTCATCGACTCCCCCTTCATAAGCCTTAGTAGTGGGGCAGCGACACACCCCTTCCAGTTCATCATGGACATACTGGAGTGTCACTGTCATAGGTAAAAAATTTAATTAAATAAATTTATTACATTTTGTTTATACAAATTTTTTCTCATTGAAGATGAAAAAACTTCAACCATGGAGAAAAACATAAAAAGTTTAGATGTTTGGAATATGAATGGTGAAAAGATAGTCATTCCATTTGATTCTTATGGGGTCCCTATGGATGACATCGCAGGGTTACTTGGCCATATTTTAGGCCAGCTGGCAGCAGAGCCAATTTCCCTCCATATTTCTTATGATTATTATAGAAATATGACTCTTATCTTGAAAAATGAAGTTTTTGATTCCCAAATAAAGGTAATTTTATTACATTATGGTTTAATTCAATGTCATGTTACTAATATGTTCAAAATGAATTTCTATATACAGATGTTCTTCCACTTTACAATTGCTAATGTGATAGCACAAAAGTGGATGTTGAAAAATCTTGGTAAGAAATAGAAAGATTTGAAATGGAGATTGTGGTGTGATGTCAGTGATACTTCGTTGACAGTGCAACAAATATATGAGAAGCTACCCAGTGAGGTACTGAAAGAACAGTGGAATGTTTTTATTGACAGACATCGTGATGATAATTGGATGGTATTGAAATATATTTTATTATATGATCCTAATTTTACAGTTATACATGTATATGAAGAGGAGATGACATTGAATACATTACTGTTAAATTTCATTTTATTTATTTCAGGATCTCTCAAGACAGAATGCATCAAACCGGGCTCAGCAAGTCATCCCTCACACTGCAGGCTCCAAAAGATTTTCTAGAAGTCGAATGACAATGGTAATCTTTTAATTATTTTAAATATTTATAATACAATATTATCTATTTAATATATTGAATTGTTTATTTATCTTTGCTTAATGTATACACAAAGTTTTGGCCACAAAGCATCCCGAACTGAACTGTGGTTAGATGTTCACAAAAAAATCAGATGGAAGTTTTATTAATGAGCCTTCCAAAGAAGTTGGGGTATGAAGTAAATTTTTTATTATAATAACTTATTATCAGTTTTTACTGTGTTGATATATATTGATATTTGGTTTATAGGTAAAAAATAAAGAACTATGGGATACCAATACTGGGCAGTCCTAGTCAGTCTCCCAGGATGACCCATTTGCTAAAGTCCTTGGGAAGGAGCATCCTGGTAGAGTTTACAAGATGGGTTTTGAACCCATACCATCTGAGGTCTTTGGCATGCCACTAGGGATTCCAGCTGCATCTACTCCTAGTTATAGTTAGTCCATACCTGAATATGCTCAGAGGTAGATTTCTTCTCTACAAACCACACTTCAGGATCAGGGGGCTCAGATATCCACTTTACAGAAAGCGATGACTGATATACATCAGCAGATTAGTAGATATTACCTAGGTGGTAGTGCATAGACTGGTGGTTAGTTGGTAAATCACAAAAAATCAAAATCATTTAGTTTTCAAACATTCATTTGTTTCAAGTTTTAATATAAATATGCAACAATATTTAATTTTTAATATAATGTTCTTACAGGTGACAGCAGAAAGTAGAGATGGAGGTGGAGAGGTTGATTATGGTGGAGAGGTTGATTTTGGTGAAGAGGGTGATGATGCATCATCGGATAGTGAGTAGTGGTATTGTTGATGTGTTGAACAAATATGGTAACAGTTGGTTTTTATATGTACCATGTGTGGCACATAGTTTCCACCAAACATTTTCATGTCCTAACATTTTCTTGATTTCTAATGTTTCATTTTATGCATTTTATTGATTTCTAAAGTTTCCTTTTATGTCTTGATTTCTTGAGTGTGGTATACATCATTCCAGTTAGGCCTTTGTTTGAATTGGTAGTCGATATTTTGGATGACTAAGAGTTAAACCCATTTTTGATGTGTTGAATAAATTCTCGACACCTAATATTATAATATATAATTATTCCATATCATCACCTAAGAAGGTAAACCCTTCTGGAGTTGGTATCCTATGAGACCATGAATCACAAAAACATGTGGATTGATAACTCTTTATTAAGATCTATTTTCTATGAAACCAATAGAAAATTATTTTCATTTTCCATAACACAAACATAACCTTGTTTTATATTTGAGCTTAATATGATTTATGTAATATTTATCATGATTTATTAAAATTATTCATGAATATATAAAAATTTACATGTCATTTCATGAATAAAACCTTAGAAAACAATAATATCTCATA
Organism: Viscum album; assembly: GCA_963277665.1. Taxonomy (NCBI): domain Eukaryota; kingdom Viridiplantae; phylum Streptophyta; class Magnoliopsida; order Santalales; family Viscaceae; genus Viscum; species Viscum album. The sequence goes on along the minus strand of OY728147.1, from coordinate 2,015,406,845 downwards.
GCTAGCATATCACCCATGGTGAAATAACATCCAACCATAACATCAAACAACAAGAACAACAATCCCACATCGAGAACCTGGGTTTTCCCCCATAACAAAAACAATTGTACATATTTTCAATTCCATATTATAACATGGATATTCCCACATTTTCCCTTCATTGTTTATCTTCATAGTTATCTGTCAACCCATTTAACCATAAAAGTTATGATAAACCACTTATTCTATTTTGACATGCTAAAAATATCTATAATTTGTTTAATCTCATAAAACCTTAAATTTATCATTTAAAAACTAAATTCACATGTTCAAGGTATTAAAACACCCCATGGGTGGCCATAAACCTAGTCCACTCTTCATCAATATATCCAAAAACATCCTTGAAAGGTACAACACATCATTGAGTTGATGTTATTTTATGAGATTGTGTCTGGTTTGATTTTTTTCAGGGCAGTGGTGCAGTGGAAGCAGAAAATTTATATTTTTTTCTAGTCAGATTTTAGCGGCGGTTTTAACCGCCACTAATTTTATACAGGTAAGACAGTAGTGGCGGTTAAAACTACCGCTAAACATAAATATTTTTACATTTCACGACAGTTATAACCGCCACTACAGAGTTTCATCACCCACGTGCATTCCATGGCAGTTCTGGTGACTTTAGCGCCGGTTTTACGGCCACTGAATTTTATTTTATTAGCGGCGGTTATAACCGCCGCAAATAAAAAAATATCGGGCTATTAAAGACTGCCACTAAAGTGATGAGAACCACTGAGAAATGAGGAAACTACGAATCTTTTCTTAAACCCTCTCTAATAGTTTTCCGACGCAAAATTTAGCGGCAGTTTCTGTAAACCGCTGCCAACACATGTAACGGCGGTTTAAACCACTGCTAAAGTGTAGTTTTCTTATAGTGCTAGGAGATAAAAAAATTAAATATGGGTTTCTTAAATCATAAGGGATATAAAATTCCCTCATTGAAGACATCATTATTTCCTCTAAGAGTTCTAGTTGAAATTTTGGTAGATTGTTAAAAGGAACAAGCTCCCATATGTTTTCCACTTTATTTTCTTTAGAGAACATAAAATTTTTTCAATTTCTTGTTTTAGGGGATCTAGTATATTAGTAGACTACCTAATACTCAAATAGTATAGAGTAGAAATTATAATTATAAAATAATATTAAAAAAATTAATGGAAAAAAGAAAAGTAAGAAATAAGAAGCATAAAATGGCAGAAAATATTTTTTTATAGTAGTTTTCAATTTTTCTTTTAATGTTTTTTCGTACATGATTTTTTAATTTTTTTTTTAATTGAAAAGTGGTATCTTTAAGAGTTCCCTAGAAAGAACAAAAAAAACATGACATAATCCTCGTTAAAACATTCTTAAGATTTAATATTTATTTTTTTATACTAACTAACTTAATGTGGTCTGAAAGGTCGAACCCACAAGGATGGTGATGTTATTAATAGTTTCATGTCTTATTATATACTCCATTTACTTATTTTATATGAAATGTGCATAATTTGTGTGAAATATTAATGTTTTAATATTAAGTATAATTTTTGAGCATTTTTAGAAGTATTCCAATTGAGTCAGTTTACTGTCTTAATAATAACTATCACTATACTGATCCAAATTGTGTGGTTATTGTTTTGTAGGATTCTAAATTAAATATTCAACATTTCATTAGGAGGTACCATGATCCAATTCTGCCATTGGAAGGTTCATATGGTCCTCACAAACAAGACTAAAGAATCTGTGAAGAAACTAGACTATTCATGAAGATTGATTTAATGGGATATATGCAGAAGTAAAAAATTCTATTATTCTCCACCATAGCTTGGGGGAAAATTCAAGGAGTGTTGTATAAAAATTCCAGGGACCAAATCTAAGAACAAGGGGCCCAAATGATTCTTTAAAATCCAGCCCACCATTCTGACCAAGAATTAAAATTAGTATAATATGCATGAAATATCTCATGATTTAAGTATCCAATCGAGCTGAGATTTTGCAGTGTGAAATAGGAGATATAAACGGCCAACGTTTTTGAAAAAAAACATTCAGATTTTAAGGCATCTTCATATTTAAAAACCCTTTCACATTATAGACTTCAAAAATAATGGATTGAAATGGACAGTTTTACTTTGTTTAAGAAACTGGCCATAACATTTGATCCTTAAGTCCAAATGACTCCAAATTTTGAGAGTAGTCGAAAAACTTTATTACATACAACATTGAGGAAAGATATTTCTCTAGATTCAACTGTCTTAATGTCCATATCTGCGAGCTAATTGGAGGGGTATTTCTGGAATGTAAGCAGTCCACCACCTTGGGCTATAAATACATCCCCTCATCTCCTTTCAAAAGGGTTGGAATTTCAGAAGAGAGGAGAACATATTTCACGACCAAAGCCTTTCCAAACTCTTGGGAGGACTTTCCATACTCAAGTTTTCACTTGAGAGACCTTTCCTCCTCCCTTTGTTTTCACTTAATTTCGTGTTCTTCGTTTTTGTAATTTTGTAAGTCTATTTCTTTGTAATTTTGTTTTAATGCAAGTTACTTCTTCAATATCTCTTATTCTCATACAACTTCTGTAGTTTAATATTTATGTTCTTAAAATATTTTAAATTCATTTGAATCCCCTTCCCTTCTTTTGCTTCCTCATTCAATCAAAAATCCGTTTTTAATTATCATCATTGTTCGTGTGTGTGTGTTCGATGTACCACTCTTTTCTAATCCCTTTCTTTTTCTTCTATTATTAATTTATCATCATAATTATTATAACCAGACTATTAAACACCCAAATGGATGAGTAATTATCTCATTGGGGTGAGTCAAAATTTAGGGATGTCAAGTGATTGAGAGTATTTTCTCGATGAGTACTCGTTAATTTAACATTGTGTATGTTAAACTTAATATGTCATGGATTAATGACATATTTTGTTTAGTAAGTTGTTTACATGGATTATTGTAACCATAAATATAGTACCATAAACAAGTACTAATTGAGTTTAGAATCCTAGTTAATTTATGGCTTGGAATAAAGCTTTAGCACTTAGGAATTCTAATCGACGTCAACTTGTGAAGTGGGTGTTAATTTAAATGCAATATAAAGCAAATCTCAAGGATATCACAAGCTTAACTACCTAATAATGAACTCACCTCAATCATTATCAATTTGTTAAATCAATCATAATCAATTAGTCATTTCAATTAAGATTTGCAAACAAACCCCCCTAATCAAAATACAATCAACTAAAAACAAATGACTATTACAAAGTATCATCGTTGAGGATTCGACCCGAGTGCTGCTATACACATTAGCAGAGCACCGGAACTTTGACCAGTCAATAGGCGGCAATCGGCCGTGTGTTTCAAATGGAGTCATTTCCGGGGATGGTGCTTTAATTATTCGTTAGTTTCTGGTTATTGTAATAAAAAACCAAAAAAACAAAATTTTAAAAAGAAATTGAAAAAAATACAAAGAAAAACCTGACTTCCTCTTTCTTCCAAAATCTCTCTGAATTCCTGTAGCCTCCCAAACAATCCCTCAGATTTGTTTGACCCTGAAATTGAGCGAACACTTCTCCAAATTAGGAGGAACATAAGAGATAATCAAATAATTCAAGAACCATTCATTGTCCAACCAATTGAATTAGATATGGCCAATCCTAGGGAATAAACACTTAAAGAACTTGTTTCCCCTAATATGAATTACCAACCCCTTGGTATTCAATATCCAAACATAGAAGCTGTCTTCGAACTCAAATTGGGTTTGATTCATCTTCTTCCTCATTTCCACGGGCTAGCCGGTGAGGACCCACATCTCCACCTTAAAGAGTTCCAAGTAGTGTGCCCTACCATGAAGCCTCAAGGGGTTTCTGAAGAACAAATCAAGCTTCAAGCATTCCCTTTATCCTAAGCTGACACTGCTAAGTCATGACTCTACTACCTTCCTCCTAGTTCCATAACCACATGGAATGACATGAAGCGACTCTTCTTATAGAAATTCTTTCATTCTTCTCGTACTGCTTCTATCCGAAAGGAAATAAGTGATATCCGTCAATTCCCATGTGAATCACTCCATGAGTACTGGGAGAGGTTCAAAAATCTTGTTGCAACCTGCCCACATCATCAAATTCCTGACCAACTCTTGATCCAATACTTCTATGAGGGGTTATTGGCTATGGATACAACTCTCATAGACGTCGTAAGTGGCGGTCCTCTTGTTGATAAAACTTCTATAGCAGCAAAAGATCTTATAAGTAACATGGCTACAAACACAAAACAATTCCATACTTGAGCACATGCTCAAGTCATACAAGCCCAAGATAATCAATAAACTGAGCCAAACAAGATGACCGAATGGATGAGTGAACTTACAGGTCTTATGCGACAACTAGTTGTGGCTAAAAAATCTCCAACATCATCTTCTACAAAATCAATGTTTCCTGGACCTATCAAAAACTGTGGAATCTGCAACTCTCAGTCTCATCCAACTGACACATGTCCACAACTTCAAGAGGATCAATCTGACTTATCTGGACCAATGGATCTCAATGCACCATATGCTCAGCGGAACACCAACCCTCAACTATCAGGTCAGTTTGTTAGAAACTTCAACCAACCTCACTCTTAGCCCTTCTCCACTAACTTTAACCAAGGCCTGAGGTATGGTAATCCCATCTCTCATCCCCCTCAATTCCCTCCTCAAACCCCAAACCAGTTTCAATATGGTCATGGTGTTCGTAACTTCTAACAACCTTATTCTTTTGTCCCTCAACCTAAAAGGATCAATCCTCCTCCGGGATTCCATTATCCTAGTGAGACTTCCCAATTCTCAAACCAAATCAATCACTTTCCCAAGAACAAAAATCAAGGTAATCCCAATCCGGGACAAGCCTCTTCTTCCAAGAAACCATGGGAAAGTGTTGTAGAAGATCTTGCCTCTTTCACCCATTCCAGCCTTAAAAATATTGAAACCCAAATTGGTCAACATGCATCCCACCTAAGTCAGCAGCAACCATCCAATTCATCCCAACATCCAGCTCAACCATTACCCAACCCCAAGGGTAATGTAAGTGAAATTGCACTTAGATCAGAAATGCAACTTTCTATGCCTCAAGATAAATCCTAAAACCCTCCTTTAAATGTTGACCTAGAAAATGAAAATAAAAATAAACTTGAAAAGGAACTTGAATCCATTCCCTCACCTCCTTCTATTCCATATAGGAACCCAATTCCATTTCCTCAAGCTGTTTCTAAACCAAGGAAGTCCTTTGAACCTGATCCTGAAATGCTCGACATGTTTAGACGTGTTGAAGTCAACATTCCCCTCTTAGATTCCATAAAACAAATTCCTAAGTATGAAAAGTTTCTCAAGGAGTTGTGTACCCACAAGAGGAAACTTAGGACCTTTGAAAATGTTTTCACCCAGCAGTCCATACCCATTAAGTGCAAGGATCTAGGGACCTTAATGGTTCCATGACAAATAAAAAGTTCCAATTTTGATGACGCACTCATAGACCTAGGAGCCTCAATTAACGTCATGCTAAAATACATCTTCTCCAACATTGGTCTAGGTCCCTTACTTCCAACGGGTGTTGTAATTCAATTGGCTAATCGAAGCACTACTAGTCCTGAGGGAATAATTGAGGATGTCCTTGTTCGTGTCAATGATCTTATCATCCCTGTTGTTTTCTATGTCCTTGACATGGAAGGTGAGATGAACTCTTCTCAATCTCCCCTAATTCTAGGAAGACCATTCCTCATGACTGCGAGAACCATGATTGATGTCCATTCAGGCATCTTATCCATGGAATTCGGTGACCAACTGGTCAAATTCAACATTTTCCAAGCCATGCGATACCCATCTGAGGACCACTTTTCATTCTCAATTCATGCTTCTGAGGACACTTCTAAGAGTCAATTGAACCCCAATCCACCGTGTTCTTCATGTTCTAATGACAAAGGATCCTGTGAAATCTTCATTATGATTAACCAAGTCATAAATGGTTATGTTTTTGTGGACCTATCAATCATAGACTCCATCAATCTAGAGGAACATGAAAACTCTCTTGAATTCCACATCCATTCTGATCTCTATTGCTCCACCTTGGATAGTATTAAGGAAAATGAATCTGAAGAAACTGAATTCCATTCTTCTATTCCTGAGTTGTTTATCCAAAAAGTGAGAGATGATACTGATTTGAAACCTCTTCCTACACACCTGAAATATGAATTACTCTTCCATGATCACTCATATCTTGTCATTATCTCTACCACACTTACTGAAACCGAGGAGTCCAAACTTGTTCAAGTGTTAGAGGAAAACAAAAAAAGCCTTAGGTTGGACCCTAGATGACATACCAAGAATCAACCCTGCCCTTTTCATGCATCACATCCATCTAGAGGAGCCATCCAAACCAATTAGACAACCACAAAGAAGACTCAATACACTCATACTTGAGGTAGTTAGGGAAGAGATCATCAAGCTTCTTCAAGCTGGTATTATCTAACCAATTTCTGATAGTGAATGGGTTAGTCCAATTCAAGTTGTAACTAAGAAGGGTGGGATAACTGTTGTCACAAATGAACATGGAGAGGTAGTCACAACTCGAGTGAAAAACAAATGGCGTGTGTGAATCGACTATAGAAAATTGAATGATGAAACACGAAAAGATCACTACCCTCTTCCATTCCTTGATCAAATGCGAGAAATATTAGTCGAAAAGTCAATGTATTGCTTTCTTGATGGATACACCAGCTATTTTCAAATCCCAGTCTCACCTCAGGACCAAGAAAAGTCTACTTTCACATGCCCCATTGGAACATATGCATATAGAAGAATGCCTTTTGGAATTTTCAATGCTCCTGCAACATTCCAGAGGTGTATGATGAGTATATTTTCAGAATTCATTGAACACTGCATGGAAGTCTTCATGGATGACTTCACCATTTATGGTGAGTCATTTGAATCTTGTTTGAATTCACTCTCTCTAGTCCTTCAAAAGTGTGTCAAGTGTAACCTTGTGTTAAATTTTGAAAAATGTCACTTCATGGTTGCGAATGGGATTGTTCTAGGGCACATAGTTTCAAAAGATGGTTATGATGTTGATCTAGCCAAAATTGAAGTGATCCAATCACTAACTGAACCCACTTCTATTCAAGACATTGGTTCATTCCTCGGTCATGCTGGTTTCTATCAGAGATTCATCCATAACATCAGTAAAATTTCTCTCTCACTCACTCGGTTTCTCCAAAATGATGTCACTTTCCATTTCGATGAGGTTTGCAAGAGATCCTTCTTTGAACTCAAAACTTCTCTCACATCTTCCCTGATAATCCAACCCCTAGATTGGTCCTTACCCTTTGAGTTAATGTGTGATTCTTCTGATAGAGCCGTTGGGGCTGTTCTTTGTCAAAGAAGAGAAATAATTCCTTATGTCATCTATTATGCATCAAAAACATTGGATGAAACTCAATATCACTACACTATCACTGAAAAAGAACTTTTAGTAGTGGTTTTTGCCTTAGATAAAATCCAGCCCTATCTCTTAGGTGCCAAAATCATCATCTTCACAGACCATTCTACTATAATGTTCTTACTCAAGAAAAGTGATTCCAAACCGAGGCTAATAAGATGGATCCTAATGCTCCAAGAGTTTGACCTTGAAATCAAAGATAGATCAGGAAAAGAAAACCCTGTTGCTGATCACTTGAGTAGAATTTCTAATTCTTCTCAATCTGAAATCATCGATCTTGAATTCTCCACTAAGCACCATTCATCTCTCACTCCAAAAATACCATGGTATGCCCCAATTGTAAATTACATGGTTTCTAGTGTTTTTCCTGAAATGTTTTCAAAATAATAAATAATGAAGTTGAAAAGTGATTCAAAATACTATTTTTGGGAAGAAAACAATCTTTGGAAAACTGGGGCTGACATGGTAATAAAGAGATGTGTCGATGAAAATGAACATTCTTCCATATTAGAATTTTTTCACTCACTTCTAGGAGGTAGCCACTTTGGACCACAAAGGACCTCCCGAAAGGTCCTAGACTCTGGATTCTTTTGACCTTCACTCTTCAAGGACTCACATGAGTTCTGTCAATCATGTCCCACTTTCCAAAAGTTTGGTACAATTTCCAAGAGAAATGAAATCACCCAAAAGCCTTTAATTTTCTGCGAGATCTTTGATGTTTGGGGCATTGATTTCATGTGACCATTTCCCCCTTCCAATGGATTCTCATACATCCTTCTTGCGGTATATTATGTTTCTAGGTGGGTCGAGGCCAAACCCACTAGAAAGGATGATTCACATACTATTAGTGAGTTTCTAAAGACACACATCTTCCACAGATTTGGCACGCCTCGTGCCTTGATCAGTGACTTAGGAACCCATTTTTGTAATAGAACCATGGAATCACTTTTGAAAATGAATGGGGTTGTACATAAAACTTCAACTGCATATCACCCCCAAACAAATGAAATGGCTGAACTTTCTAATAGAGAAGTGAAAAGAGTGCTTGAGAGGATTTCAAAACCCAGCAGAAAAGACTGGCCTGAAAGACTTGGTGAAGCACTTTGGGCTTATCGAACATCCTATAAAACACCCATTGGGATGTCTCCTTTTAGGCTAGTTTTTGGTAAAGCGTGTCACTTACCAGTTGAAATCCAACATAATTCTTTTTGGGCTGTGAAAACCTCTAATTTTTATTGTGAAAAATATGGTGAAGAAAGATTCTTGCAATTGGCTGAACTGGAGGAGCTTCGACTTGAATCCTATGAGAATTCTAATCTGTACAAAGAGAAGGCAAAGGTACTCCATGGTAGACACATCCTGAGAAAGATATTTCATGAAGGTGAAAAGGAAATGATCTTCAATTCTCGATTTCGGCTTCACCCAGGTAAGCTTAATTCTCATTGGGAAGGTCCTTTTGTTATTACTAATGTTTACCCATTTGGTGCAGTGCAAGTCCATGACCCCTATTCCAAAAGGAAATTCATAGTTAATGGGCATTGGTTAAAGCATCACCATGAGAGGACACACAATCCTGGATCCACATAAACTTCCATTGGATCCCCAACTTTTGTAGTCAACCTACCACTAGATAGAGATGGAAACCTGCCAAATCCAAACCAGCGGGCACCCCTTTCCCTTTAACTCTCTCTCTATCTCTTCCTCCCTGTTTCAATTTTTTTACCACTTTCTTTATCAAAACCATTCTTATCACTTTTTCATTTTTGTGGGTGTATCTTTATAAAAACACAAAAACAAATAAATACCTAAAATACTAAAAAAACAAAAAAACAATAACTTAAAACAAATAAAAAAACTCAAGAGTCGTGATTACTCACCTTCCAATTTTCAAATTTTGTCCAACCATTTTGGGAAGTTAACAAACTTGTTTTCATCTCAAAAAATTTGTATTTTCATTATGACTTTGGATAAATAATTTTTTGTCAAAATTAAAAAAAATTAAATGCTCAATTTTTGATTTAGAAAATGATTTTCCCGAACCGTGAGGAACATCATTTTCTTTCATACCAAGGCCACCTATGGACATATTTTCAAAATGTGTGTTTTCACCCCCATTTGTGAGTCTTGAGTTTGTGGACCTTTGAGCTGAATTTCCTAACTTAGTGAGTATTAATATGATAGAGGCATTTTCTGAACCACATGAGAATCACAATAGCCAAATAGCCTCCCATTTCCCTTACATTAATCCTCCTTTTGAAAGCCCCTTTGAGCCTATGAAAACCTTTTCTTTCATAGCCAAATTATGAGCCCAATACCTTTTTCCCACCCAATATCAACATGGATTTTCATTGCATAATTTTATGAAATTTAAGTTTGGGGGAATGGATTTAATTGTTTGGGTACCCTATTATTGATTTTCAACGAGTTATCATCTGCTTGAGGGAAAACATCCATTTCAGTATGGGGGAGATTTTGTCGTTAAGTGTGTTTTGGGGAATGTAATGAACTTCCATTGATATAATTTTGTAAATGTTATTGACAAGTGTTCAAAAAAATGATGAAAATAAAATCAAAAAAAATAAAATCAAAAAAAATGAAAAAAATGGGTTGTGTCTTGGGTAAGTCAAAAATCACTCTTCCTCATCCTTTTATCTTGTTATAACTATTACAATTAATGTCGTGAGGAGATAAAACATAAGTTGGGATATGAATGTGAGATCTATTTCACGGTCAACTTTTGAAAAAACAAAGAAAAAAAGGAAAAGAAAAAAAAGAACACTTGCATTATATTCTTATTGGGAGAAGTTTTTTGTTTTATAAATATTACACCTTCTCATTACCTTCATATTTTCTTCCTCTATTGTGTCTTTATGCACACAATCATTCCCTTGTAAATATGTGTTTTCATTTCCTTACATGTTTTATTTCAAAAAATGTGCATTTATTTTTCTATGTTGGTATTTTAACCCTCTTCTTCTCTCTCTTGGAAATTATATTCCTACCATCCCATAGCTACAGAAAAACCCCTTAAAAAGACCTCTTGATTTTTGAGCACTTTGGATAGGTAGTGTAAGCTGAGAGCTCTTACAAACTCTATGATTTTCACTTTTGGTTGGTGAAAGAGTGAACCTCCACAAATGAATTTTATCATCTTGAGAGGTGTGAATTTTGAGTGTCCAAATTTCCCATTTCTAAATTTGAGCATGAAAAAATGAATTAGTTTTGGAACATTGTTTTTGTAACAACTTGTGGTGGAATTCAAAATGGATGAGTGAAATAGTCTGAACCTCCCTTGATTGGAGAAAACAAAATTTTAATATTTGTTGGTGAGTGAAAATGATTTTGTCATGTTTTTATATTTGTTTCACATGAGGACATGCACAAAACTAAGTGTGTGGGATTTGATTTTATTACTATTTTAATGTCTTATTATATACTCCCTTTACTGATTTTATATGAAATGTGCATAATTTGTGTGAAATATTAATGTTTTAATATTAAGTATAATTTTTGAGCATTTTTAGAAGTAGTCCAATTGAATTAGTTTACTGTTTTAATAATAACTATCACTATAATGATCCAAATTATGTGGTTTATGTTTTTTAGAATTCTATTTTCAATATAAAACATTTCATTAGAAGGTACCATGAGCCAATTCTGCCATTGCAAGGGTCATATGGTCCTCACAAATAAGACCAAAGAATCTGTGAAGAAACTGGACTTTTCATAAAGATTGATTTACTGGGATACATGCAGAATTCAAAATTCTATTATTCTCCACCATAGTTCGGGGGACAATTCAAGGAGTCTTTTATAAAAATTTCAGGTCCCAAATCTAAGAACAAGAGGCCCAAATGACACTTTAAAATCCATCCCACCATTCTGGACGAGAATTAAAATCAGTATAGTATGCATGACATATCTCATGATGTAAGCATCCAATTGATCTGATCATTTTCAGTGTGAAAGAGGATATATATACGGCCGACGTTTTTGAATAAATAATTCGGATTTGAAGGCATCTTCATATTCAAAAACCCTTTCACATTCTAAACCTCAAAAAGAGTGGATTGAAATGGACAGTTTTACTCTGTTTAATCAACTGGAAATAACTTTTGATCTGTAAGTCCAAATGAATCCAAATTTTGAGAGTAGTCGGACAACTTTATTATCTATAACTTTTAAGAAGGATATTGCTCAAGATTCGGCTGTCTTAACATCCATATCTTCGAGCCAAGTGGAGTGGTATTTCTGGAATGTAAACAGTCCACCACCTTGGTCTATAAATACATCCCCTCATCTCCTTTCAAAAGGGTTGGCATTTCAGAAGAGAGTAGAACATATTGGTATGAACAAATCCTTTCCAAAGGATTGGGAGGACCTTCAATACTCATGTTTTCACTTGAGAGACCTTTTCTCCTCTCTTTGTTTTCACTTAATTTCGTGTTCTTGGTTTTTGTAATTTTGTAAGTTTCTTTATTTGTAATTATGTTTAATGCAAGTTACTTCTTCAATATCACTTATTCACATCCACCTTCTGTAGTTTAATATTTATTTTCTTAAAATTGTTTAAATTCAATTGAATCCACTTCCCTTCTTTTTCTTCCTCATTCAATCGAAAATCCCTTTTTAATTATCATCATTGTTCGTGTGTGTATGTTCGATGTACCGATATTTTCTAATCCCTTTATTTTTCTTCCATTATTAATTTTTCATCATAATTATTATAACCAAACTATTAAACACCCAAATTTCTGTGTAAATATCTCATTGGGGTGAGTCAAAATTTAGGGATTCTAAGTGACTGAGAGTATTTGCTCGATGAGTATTCGTTAATTTAACAATTTGTATGTTGGACTTAATATGTCATGGATTAATGACATCTTTTGTTTAGCATGTGGTTTCCATGGATTATTGGAACCATAAATACACTACCATAAACAAGTACTGATTGATTTTAGAATGCTAGTTAAGTTAAGGGTTGGATTAAAGCTTTAACACTTTGGAATTCTAATCGACGTCGACTTGTGAAGTGGGTGTTAATTTAAATGCAATATAAAGCAAAGCTCAATGATATCACAAGCTTAACTCCCTAATAATGAACTCACCCGAATCATTATCAATTTGTTAAATCAATCATAATCAATTAGTCATTTAACTTAAGCTCTGCAAACAAACCCCCCTAATCAAAATACAATCAACTAAAAACAAACAACTATTACAAAGTATCATCGCCGAGGATTCGACCCGAGTGCTTCTATACACATTAGTAGAGCACCAGAACTTTGGCCAGTCGATAGGCGACAATCGGCCGTGCATTTCAGAAGGATAAAATATATTTGAGTGACTAGATTTTGAAAAACAAAACATGCCGTAAAAAAAGTGGGTAATAATAATTCATTTGATTCTTTAGTTTTTTCAAAAAAAACAAAAATGTGAAGGAATTTATTTATAAAACTAAATTAAGAATGTGATGTGTTAAAACAAGAAGAAACAACAAGAATTGATGATGAAAATGCAACAAAAATAGTGGTTGAAATGAAAAAAATCCTACAATGTGAAAGGATAAATTAAATCTATTTATCGAATGAATAAGCTATTCATAATAATTTTATTGAAATCATTCCATAAATCGTGATTTTAAAATATCCCTCACTATATGTTTAATTTAGTAGCATAATAATTCATAGAGTTCACCATTCCAAGATTCATCATATTGATATAACAATTGAAAAGATTCAATGGAATAACAATTACTATAATAGTTCAATGTTTTGAGTTATAAATTTGTGAAAAGGGATTCAGGATCATTCTATTCGATTTATCTTGACTATTTAAATTAAATTTCAAAAGGTTCATAACATTTTTTTTCAATCTTATAATCAAACTTGCATAATGATCCTGGGAACTATTGAATTTAGATTGTGTCCAATTGAAATAAAAGAACCGGTATATTATAACCCCCAATAAAGAAACGATTACCCAAAAATCATATTTTATTTAGTTCAAAATGAAGTGAATATAGTATGAAATTATGAAATAAAGTAAAAGGAGAAGTGATCTCTGAGAAGAAAATAGATTAAATGCTTCCTTGCTTTCTCTAGCTGCCATCGGGTACATCCCATGCTCCTTAAGTCTCCAATAAGTCTTAAAGTAATCAATTTCGTTGTGCCCCAAACAAAATGAAATCATATTATACTGTATATATATTATATTTTTAAAGTCATCCATTTTTAATTATTGGTCATCCTATCTTGCACCGACCTAGGTATGTCTCCTCCTAATTCACCTCTAGTCAATATAAATTTAGAAAATTCCCTACAACTAATTAACGACTATTAAAAATTACAATCCTAAGCGTGATTAAGGATGTGACCTGCATAGAGAAAACAAACATTAATAAATAATTTATCAAATAATATTGTATTGATCAAACCTTTTATAAATATTTAATTAATAACTTTTTATTACAAATATTAAATTATTGTAATTAATTAATTTTTTAATTAGTTTATTAATAAAGTTATTATTTATTATTTTTATTGAAAATATTAGTTTAATTTCATTATTTTATTTAATCAATTAATTAATAATTATTATTGATTATATTATTTATTAGTATTATTTATTAGTATTATTTATTATATTATTTATTATTATAATTTTAGTTTAAATTAATTTATTAATAATTATTAATATTGTCTTATTTATTTATTTGTTAATTTATTTTACTTTATTTTATTTATATTATTTATTTAATCCCTTCCTCCTTAAGAAAGATCTATGGGGTCTTCATCTACTCAAAAGGGGGTTCAGGTCAGCCTCTGTCCTACTCCTCTCCACTACAGCAACTTAGGGTCTACTTCTACCTAGCTGTGTGTGGTGTGAGGTGCATCCAATTCTTTATATATGAGGTCCCCACCACTTGTTGGTTGGATAAGACTTGTTCAGATGATCAAGGATCTTATATAGTAACCTAGATTAGTTTAACAGTGTCTCCTGGGATGATGGCTCAACCTTCGGTGTGTGGTGGATCTCTAATAGAAGGTATTGATGCTCCACATACTTAATCTTCTTTTGTATCCAGATCTATTTGATGATATTAGATCTATTGATAGTGCATGATGTTCATTCGGTCTATATCTATTTTGTATTTTATCTAGATCTCAATCTATATAAGGAGAATCAAAATATCTTTGACAAAAGGTAACATGGTTCTCCTACTCTAATGGTTGTGGGTTCATCTTGAAGGAAATATCTGCTCAACCTTAGATTCATCCACTGTAAATTTGGGGTGTAGATCTGGTTGAGGAGTAGTGGGGTAGAATGTTAAATATTAGTAATGGATGTGATTTCTAGTAGTGAGTATATTTTCTATGGAGGTGAGTGACAATTTTATAGTAATGGGTGGTTTGATGAAGCTTGGACTGTGAACAATGTAAAAGAGAAAAAGGATTCTAGAACTACCTTGGAAAACATGGATGTGACTTGATGAAGAGGATGAGAAATAGTATAGGTGATCTACTGAGGAGGCGCTAATGGTGTCTCATGAAACCACTATAGTGGAAGTGTGTCAATTTGATGGCTGACAGTGTCTTATGAGACACCATTTGATAAACCGATTGATGGAAAATTAGAAAAGGTGAAACATCCAATAGTGTGTTAATGCAATTTATGGTGGGATTCTAGCAGTGTGAATATCCCAGTGCTAGTGGTGTCTAATGAGACACTATTGGGTTATATGTCTTTTAGTGTGTCATGACTCCATACCAGTAAATAAATTTTTGTGGTGACTAACTTTTTAACTAGAATGAGAAGCCCCTTAGTGTCTTAATGAGACACCATTATGCAGGTTCTTTTAGATGCAATAAATTTATAGCGGTATCAAAATGTGTAGTTGGAATTGTGGGGGAGGATCTGATGTTTTATTATTCAAGAGTTAATGGGACTCATTTTTGGTGCATTTTAACAATGTAAAATGAGGAA
This sequence comes from Viscum album, assembly GCA_963277665.1. Lineage (NCBI taxonomy): Eukaryota > Viridiplantae > Streptophyta > Magnoliopsida > Santalales > Viscaceae > Viscum > Viscum album. Next base: position 2,015,391,375 of record OY728147.1, on the reverse strand, counting down.
CCGTTGATTGACTTCCTACGGTGTAAAGAAAAATTGGAAAAGGAAATAAATGACACATTATTGGAAATGATGAGTCAAATAAAATTTTCAATGTAAACTATTGGAGATGACTCCTACATGTATAATTAATTAAAAAATATATTAAATAATAATAATTAATTTAGAATTCATGAATGAAAAAAATGTAAAATTTATAATCAATGTCAATTAATTGAATAAATGAAACAAAAATTGTCGTTTACATTAATTAAAAGAAAATAAATTAATAAATTAATTAATTATTCAAAATATAAACATCCTAAAACTATTATATAAATTAGAGTAAAAAAATAAAAATAAATTATAAATAATAATGAACCAAAAAACAAGTAAAAAGTTATTAACAATTTTAAAGGCTAAAAATAAAAAATTAATTATAAAAAAATGAATCATCAAAAAATTATACTCATATATTAGGTAATTTTATTTACTTAACAAAAACACCACCAATAATTAAATATATTTTTAAAAAAATAAATAAAAGATGTGGAAAATCATTTTATTATATGGCCACATCATGGAGTATCTTTTAAAAGTAGGAAATGTCACTATAAGAAAGTTAACTATGGAAATGGAAAATAGAGTGTCAATAGAGAGGGATCAGTTACTTAGAGAAGTTACTAATTATACTTCCCTTACTGTGGAATATTGGGTTACTTTCATATCTAGTGTCCAGGAGCACCAGTAGAGGGTTGATCCTATGGAACAATTGATCACATATAGAGGAATTGTGCACACCCTTGATCGATGGGTAATTATAGATGATATAGGTCGAATAAATGTACATAATGGGATCCTTCTACAAAATATCCATATAGAATTTGTAGTTATTCAAGTTGTGGAGTTCAAGGAAATTGATGTGATACATAAAGAAAAGAGAACCCATATTTATTGAGTAGTGCAGCTCATGGTACTCTTATTTGAGCACCAATAAATGGGATATGATACTTGCATATAGTTTATCGTTCACTTATGTATGTATATGTTGGAACTTTAATGGTTAATGGTATTATTTTCAAATACTTTATTCTTTCTAGTTCATTACATGATACTAAATCCTAATATTATTTTATAATTTCTCAACATTTGAAATGATTGATCCTGGATGTTTATTTTGTGATATGGGTTATGATGATCGACAAACCATTGGGAGTACAGTGAAAAGATGTTTGTTTATTTAAAGGGTGTTCTCTGGATTTTGGGGAGTATAATTTTTGTTATTATTTTTTGTAATGTAAATTCCAATATTTGATTTTATTTTGGGTATGGACTAGATGGTATCGTACTCAGCCCACATAAATTATTTCCACATGTTGGTGGCCTTTATGTCTCTTGAGAAGGAAAATAATGTTCATCATGTAGAATAGGATATACAGGAAGAACATGTTGGACCTGATCAACATCAAATAGGCGATCTCACAACCTATTATGCAAGTATTGTTTTACATTATTTTATTATGAAACCTTGTTTATTTTCACCGATAATGGAACAATTTTCAGATATTATTCTGGGTGAATTATTAGGGATTCCACAAGAGAGAGACGTCAAGTTTAAAATTGATCTCATTAAAAGAGATAAATAACATTCTATTATATCTTATAGAATGTAACCAATCATGATTCAATATAATAAGGCTCAGTTGGAAGATTAAATTGATAAGGGATTTATCCATCTTGGTATGTCTCCTTGGGGTTCTCCAATTTTTTTATAAAAATTTTAAATAGTAATTATGCTTATTTTTTTATAATCAATATATAAATAGGAAGAGAGTGAAGACTAAATAACCTATTCCACATATTTATGATCTCTTAGACTCGTTGATAGGATCTTGTGCTTTTTATAATGTTTACTTGAGATTGGGGCATCATCAGTGAAGGGTTTGAACTTCAAAAATACCACAGACTGCTTTTAGATAATTCCATATCCAAAATGAGTTCTTTGTAATGTCATTTGGGATGAATAATTCTATATATGTTTTAATTTCCATGATTAACATAATATTTCACTTATACTGGTAGATATTTGTGGATGTTTATTGGATAAAATATTGGATTACTCTATGATTCAGGAAGATCTTTCACAACATCTTGATAATATCCAGAGTACACTGAGATAAAATTTTCTATACTCCAAAGTATAAATGTTTCATTTATGGAACAAAAAGTTAAATTTCATGGGCCAAAAAGTCTTTCAGTAAGGTGTCAGTGGATCTAGAGAAGGTTCATATAGTGATTTCATATGAACAACCTGAGAATGATTTTAATGTCTGAATATTTCAATGTTGGGTGGGTCATTATCAGAGTGTTATTCATGACTTTTCCAATATAGAAGACCCAATTTGGGGTTTTACCATGATAGGGATCATGTTTTAGTGGTCTGGAGCATGATATAATGTTTTATTAGAGTTGAAGAATAGTTTTTATACCAAAATGATATTGATCCTACCCAATCTAAGTTAGGAGTATATCATGTTTTATTATGTTTCTAGGATTAGACATTAGGAACTGTTGATTCAGGTGGACTGAGTTGTGGAATATGGGTCATGGTAGTCAAGGACACATGAATAGAATTATTTAATAACAATCTTAAGTTATCATTAATAATTTTATAACTAAAGTATTAGTGGAATTACTTATTGATTGAAATTTTTACATTGTATAATGACAAAAAAATGTAGGAAATACATATTTTTTGTGATATTTGACCCTCTAGTATTGAATATGGGTTGATCATATGAATTAATTTGTTTTTTAGATATCCTATACACCATGTATGGGAAACTATATTGCTAAATGTTTGAAAATAAAGAAATATACTAGGGATGTTAAAATGTCCAGTTTTGAGTGGAAGATGAAGATTTTACTCACACTGTGTAACAAGGTGTTTTGAGTAGATGATGAATAAATGTTGATTAATGAGAATTGAATGTTGAAGTTTGATATATTATATTCTTGAAAGATTGATAAATTAGTTTTGGGTATGGGACTACTATTAAAAATACCCTAGGGTGTTATAATCCTTATTCATTCCCAAAATATATTACCATATATATATTATCTCGGATTTGTGAGTTATGAGACATAGAATAATGCTCCAAATACCCCTATGGTTCCAGACTATTTCTCTAGGCCCCTAATATAGGAATGTGAAATTGTAATTAAATGAATAATGAAATCCCATGAGAGAATGAAATTTAAAATACTTATGTAATTTTTTTTGATTTTTGGAAAAGGCCGAAGTAGTTATAAGGTGGTTGATTAATGAATAAAAATGTGTAAATAGATTAATTTATCATATGATCACTATCATTTATACAACTATAGATAATGTTACATATTCTACATTTCATTATAGATTATTTATGGTGAAATACTAATTTATAGTCATGCCCTACTCATGCTTCAAGATCGATACCTAAAAATCCTCCATGTTAACTAGTGAAGATAAGAGAAAGAGTCCTATGATACATAGATTTGTTGGGATTTGGAAAGGATCATGGATGAGGGAACAATACATGATGTCACAATCCACCTTTTTTTAGTTAGTATTTATTTTGAGTGTTCTTCGGTCATGTGACTCAAATATGAGAATACAAATTTACAACTTTGGTTTCGATATTTGTTTCATTTTAGGGTTTCATCATGTGATGTTGGTATGATATTGGTAATGGTTGTATCTTGATTCTTAATTGGTATATTTGAATATTGTGTATTAATTTATACTATTTTCTACTTTGATAATGTGTGTATTTTTTCCCCATGTTACATATTATACACCCAATTCTAGTTAGTATCCTCAAGAATATGTGGTGGTGTGTGAGGGGCTTCTTAACAAAATGGCTTAGGAGAACCGATATATCGCACCTGGGTCAAGACGTCAAACTATCCAAGGATAAAATTTTATTTGTATAATTAGATTAAATATTAAACATAAGATTCAATAATTTATTTTGAAATGAATGAAAATAAATTAATGATATTATTTTAGTATTTCTAAAAAAATACCCATTTTAATTTAAAAATATTTATTAAAATCTAAAAAATTTGCATGAGATAAAAACATAATTTTTTTTTGAAAATAAATTTTTAAACTAGTAAAGTATGAATAAAATCATTTATTTTTTATGAAGGTGGGGAATTCTATTCATGCCTTATAATTTTTAAAAATTATTTCATTCACACTTTTGTAAAAAAAAGTCATAAAGTATCTCATTTGGAAGATGGCAGGAAGATTTCTTTTAAAACATTCCTTAAATATAAATAAAGGGTAAAGATGACTCTAAAAAATCATTAGATAATATTGGAATTAGTATGAATTTTTCTAGAGAACATGGACATTGGAGATAAATATTACTTACATGAGACTTAAAAACAAAAAATCCCGAATAAATAAGAGGATACTTAATAATCAGTCTTGAATTGAGTTTCATTTTATACATAAGCCCCATAAAAGAAATAACATCAAATGAATACATAAATACCATGTTCAAAAATATATTCATGACATAATATATCAAAGGAATAATATATAAACCACAACAAATAAATAAGTGGTGCATGTCGCATCTGTTAAATATAAGTAAAAGTTATACGTGAAATAGTTACCTTAGGATCAAATTACTTAAATTTTGCTCAAAACTAATATATAGTAAATTGAAATTTATTATAAATTTCATAGAGAAACATAATAATTTTTATCATACCAAGTATAATATTGTTTCATCCATTTATTAATAACTCTGTTAAAATAACTATTATTGATGATAAAAACTTTGCTTTTTCATGAATGTTTTTGTTTAGTAGTTTTATTTCATTTAATTTAATAAATATTTAATCAACTTAAAAATATAATTCATTGGATAAATATCATAAATATTCCATATATAGTTAATTATATATAACCATAAAATATGGATGTAAAATTTAATTACACCTTTCATTGAGATGGTAGAACATACATACACATGAATGTTGTTTTCATTTTTTGATGGATGGAACGAAAGAAATATAGATAATAATTAACCTATAAACAATAATTGATATTTAATATATAGAATATATAGTCATTATTTCCATCTTTATTACCATACAATTAATGTGGTAATGAAAAATGAATTCCACCACTACGTAGAGATGTTATACTATACATACCCATGAGAGATGTTTTATCATTTAGTTTGATAAAAAGGAGAAAAAACATTGTTATCCCATAACCGTAATACTATCAAATTATATTAAATATAATGAAGTTTTTTATTTTTTTATGATTACAAGACATGAAGAGGAAGTATAATGAGAAATTATTTTGATAGAGTTGGTAAAGATGATTTCCTCTTATTTTGTAAACACCCACTAGATATCTTCTTAAGGGAATTAGGGCTTCTATTTTGGAAGCTAAATAAAATCATGAAATTTTATATGGAATCTTATAATATAAATTTTATGGTTTGGTAAGTATATATGGTTCACTGTGGTGTAAATAAGTAAAGTAAGGGGTTCCCTTTTATAATTTTGGTGAGGGGTTTTTTTAGAATTTCAAAAAACTATTAAATTAATAAAATTTATTCCTCAAGTGCATAAGTAAATTAATTGATAAAACTAAAATATAAGGTGATAGTAAATAAAAATTATTTTTCTAATAAAATTTTTACAACCATTGGATATGGTTTAACCCTTTTCAATTAGTTTTAACCCATATTAACACTTTTGACAATTATTGTACTATTATCATTTTTTACTATCTAAGGGATAATAATTTTACAATATTATTCCGAAATACCCATAAATGGATAATATTATATTTAATTTACCATATCACATTCATTTGACGCAATATTTTATTTTTGGGATTTTATATCATTCAATTTAATATTATTTATTATAAAATATCAAAAAAATTAAGAAATATTTAGTACGTTGACTTTTATAACATCAATACATAACTAAGAATTATAATTTTTTTCAATCATAAACCTATCGTGATATTGTTATATTGAAATTTATAGGATCAAATTTCTTTCCTCAAATTATATTAAATTTTTAAATATCATTATATTGATTTTCCGTTAATAAAATAATTATGATGTTATCCTTTTATAAACATTTAAGATAATTATTTCATCACTAAAAATAAAAAATAAATTTCAATGATAAAGAAAAATACTTTATATTTCATAATAGTATTTATAGTCAAACATTTCATCTAGATAACCCAATATTAAAAATATAATAGTTATGTAAAACAAGAGTGTGGCATTTTTTTTAAATTAAATACTATAAACATCATAATATCATATAAATTCCCCTAAAATTACATATAACCAAATCTTGACTGTATATGGAAAAAATTTAACAATCCAATAAGACAATGCAATGTGTTGTGGTCATTTTATTTTCATTTTCTCCTTATTTTTAAAAACAATTATCTGATTCATCCATTACTATAGTCAAAAAATTACTATAGTTACTATTCATATTGACAAAAAAAATAAAATATAAATATTTACATAATTATGACAACATAAATAAAAATAGTGAATGATTTTTTCAAAATTCAAAACTAAGAATTTCTATAATTAAATTTAAAAATAAATTGAAAAAAATACAATGAAAAATAGTTTTGAAGAAAAATTTCCTTTATTAAGTATAAAAATGATATCATAACAAATATAACCATGCAATTGATTCAAATTTACATAATTGGATTATAATATAACAAAAATATATTTAAAAAAAATTATAATAAAATGGAAATTTTCAAATGGCTGAAAAAAATTCAATTTTGAATAAAAATCTCTATGTTTCCCTATTCTTTAAAAAACAAATATTTTCAAAATATATGAAAATTACCCCCTAAGATTTTTTTTGATATTATTATTTCAAAAATAAATGTATTTTTATAATATAAAATAATAAATTTTCTAAAAATTATTATAATATTTTATAAAAAATCCATAAAACCCATTTTTGAAGAAGACAATTTCAGAAGAATAAAATAACTTTATGAAAATTTAATAATTTTTTCATAAGCATTAATAAATAATTTTTTATTAAATTTGTATTATATATTGATATATTTCAATATTTTTTAATATTATTCATACCCATAAATTTTATGGATAGGTTATGTTGTTTATATTTAAAAAATATTTATTTGTTCATTGAAGCTTGGTGTTGCATGTTGTATACACTATCAAACATCATGTTATTTTAAAATTTAAGGGTTCCTTTCAGAAAATTTATTAAAGATATTATATTTATTTAGAAATAAATATACCATAAAATCATGGGTTGTTACATTCTCTTTGATTCTCGATGTTTGTTTTCATAAAAACTATTGAATATAATGATCTTGTTAAAATATTTGAGTGTTACAATACATGGGTGGAAAATTTTGTTAACTAAAAATGGAGGATGAAATTAATATTATATATGGGAAAGAAACATGGTATCTATGTTTTATCTTCCCCTACCTTGAGAAAAAAATAATTCACCAACTTAGTAAAGTGGAAGATAAATATATCAATTAATACCACTCAACTATCATGGTATGATTTTGAAAAGTAATTTAAAAGCCTGAATCTTATATTTATACATTTATTGTTTTAGAATTATTTAATTAAGAAATTATATGTTTCCAGTTTGAGACTTATCAATTTATCAACATGAAAAATATACATATGATTTTATTACAATGTTACGATACATTTACTTTTTTTAGAGAAGATAATAAATGCAAAGAATAAATTTTTTTAATATAAGGATAATGTAACACCTCAAAAATTAATTATGTTTTTTTCTTTAGTAAATAACACAATTAATAGAAATTGATATGAAAAACACTAAACAAAAGTGATTAATTATTTATTAACACTCATTTTTAATTGATGTGATATAAGGATAATTGAACAAAAGATTTTAAAGGATAATTTTTCTATAATTTAGTCTTTACATAATTTTTTAACTCAGAAACAAAATTTGATTATTATATAAATATAATGCGAGAAAATGGAATTCATTATTTATATCATCATTTTTTAAATAATGCTAAAATATTTTTTTATTTTATATAATTAGTTTATCTTTGATGAATATTAAAAAATAATTTTCTCAAATACTTTTATTTTTTAGATTTTCAATCTATATGAGTTACCTTAAAGTTTATCAAAAATATTTGCTAGAACAAATAAATATAATTATTATGTAATATATTATATTTTATAATTTAATTTTGAACTTATAAATAAATTTATGAAATTTTTTAAATCAAATAAAACTTAATCCAATTAATTCCATGAGAAAAAATAATATGAATGAGTTTCATATAAAATCATTTTCTTGGTAATTATTTGTTTTATGAAATGTGTTTTTTCATTTGTAAAAAAATATATTTAATGTAAATTTTAAAAAATAATGAAAATTAATAATTGAAATTTAATATTATACATTGGATAAAATTTTCCAAATTTATGAATGTGGTTAAATTCACTTTTATTCATAATGAATAGTTAAATGGTAGACACATGTCATCATAGTAAAGGTTATAGGGGTTAAAATTGGGCTATGCAAAGATTTAGGGATTCAAATATAGATAAAATTAATATAAATTTTATAATTAAATTATATATAAACATCATATTATCATATTATTAAAAATGTTTCCATTTGGAGAGACTTTTTATTTTTATAATTACATTTATATTATAAAATCATTATAAAAAGGTGTTATACTCACCCACTCAATAAATTGTTTTGATAATTATAAGAAGAAAAATAAATTAAGAATAGTCATATATAATTATATTTATTATAAATAACTTAATAAGTATGTTGGTTATTTTATTCATCAAAAATTATAATATAATTATCAAATATGGTTATAAAGTAATGAGACAACACATATGAAAGTAGTATAAAAGTCATGTAAATGATTTTAAAAAATGAAAATGAAATAAGGGTTGGAAAAATTAATATTTTCCAAGAATTGTATATATAATTATAGAGGCTAAATGATGATATAATGTTATATATATAAACAATATTGTTATATTAATGTTTTAAAATTATAAAAATGTGAGTATTGTTGAAAATTACTTTATCGACATTCAATACTAAATATTTTTTTAATTTCCATTAAACATTATAAAAATAATATAATCGGACCATAGTGATATGTAGTGGTTTAGATTTTCATTAATGATATATCTGTGATCCACATGGAATTTTTAAATTTACATTCAAGACCCTTTAATGATATATTATTTTAGAAAACACCGGTTATATTTTCATATAAAAGGGGAGTTAGTCATAAATTTGTAAAGTAAGATACTCTTTATTTATTAAAAATTAGTTCTTAAATAAGTCTTATGATATCCTCTTTATTATCACGAGTTTTTTGACTCACTATAATAAAAATACTACAAGTATTAAAGTGTAAGAAAAAACAATTTGTCACAAGAAGAGGTAAAATTTAAAATGGACATTTAATGTTTCATTCTTCTACTGAATCATATAATTATATTCTAAACTTTTTTATATAATATAATTATTATATTTATTATAAATTTTTTATCTTGCTTTTTTACATGATTTTTCATCACTTCAACATCATATGGAATATGAAATCCTCACTCATGCATTAGTGCCAACTACCACTTCCATAATGTGATTAAATTTTTTATCAACACCTTATATGGATGTTTATTAATATTTAATTAATTAATACACATGTTATTAATTAAATAAATATTAATATTTAATGATAATAATTTTTTACATTTTTTTCCTCCCATGCAATGGAAAACATCAACCATATATTCTGAGTACTATTTCCATGAATAAAACCATTTTTTAATATTGTCTCACGAGGATTGAAATAATGATTACTTTAATGAATATATATATTATTTTTATATTTTTATTATTATTATGATATATTGTTAAAACATTATCTATATAACTTCATTTACATCCATTAGTATTATGAAATAACTACTCTTGTTTATGTAAAGACTATCGCCAAAATGAAATGACACATTTCAATTTTTATTTCCTCCATAAAAGGATGGCATTAAGATTATATTGAACATATTAAAATTATAATTTTTAAATCTTTATGTGTATGGAGATTATCTAACCATGAAACCATTTACCCCTACTCTAGATTCCAATGTTATTTTAAATATTATCAATATGAAAAACTCAAAATATTAGATGTTAATAAAACTAATATCGTAACCAAATATATATTTCCAATAAAAGAAATAAATTAAAATATAATATGATAATTAAAATTAGTTTTTTTAATAAATTAATAAATAAATATAAATTCATTAGTCAAATATTCAAAATAAATAGATGTTGATTTGGGAAATGTGGTAAGGGATTTATTATCTCAATTTACTCTAAGTGAGATATATTTCATGTTCACAATGTGTTTTATTTTTTTTGGTATATAGAAACTCATATAAATTTATTTTAGCATCAGTTTTATGAAATTAATGTTTTTAATATTTTTACATATTTCTACCTTAAATTTTCCTTTAATTAAAAATTTACTAATAATGTATGGAGTTTTTCCTTGAAATTTCATTTTACATGTCTTAATATCCTTTTCCTACATATAAATATTCTATTAAATTATTAAATAATGCCACTATCTATAGTTCAAATGTGTTTATATGTTTATTTTAAACAATCTTATTCTATATTTATGATGTTTTTAAATGAATCCATTCATTATTTTACATTCAGGTCATTTTTTCCATTTCTTTACAAAATTGATAAATAATACATAGTTAACATTTAACATAAGATAAGTATTTTACTCTTTCAAAACTATTATTAATAATCAATTTTATATTACTATTTTCAATTTTTTAAATGATGATTATTTTTTTCCATTGTTTTAGTGATTTTTTATAATTTTTTTCAAATGATAATTATATTTTTTTCATATTTTAAGAGATAACTGAATGTTTTTCTTATCGGATGAAATGCCAAATTTATGAATTACATTATGTTAATGAATTATTTTATATAGTTTATTTAATTTATGTCTCAGGGAAATTTTTTATATTGATGAATGGGGCCAATATAGACCCACATATATTGAGTAATGACATGTTCTCTAGGAGAAGACTAAATGGAATTTTCTATGTATGTTATTCCTTTATAAGGGAGGGGTTAAGGGTGATATTTAAATGATTTCCTATGTTACATGTATAGTTTTATATATGTGTAAATATCTTTTAATGGAACTCTTTTCATTTTATAATCTATTAAAAAATTATGATTTAATGAATTGATTATGATCTTATAAATTTGAATTGTTTTTTTTTATTGTAATGTTCACTTATTTTCCTTAATCCAACATGAATAATGATTTATTTTTTTATGAAAGAAATAAATTATTTTAAGAAAACAATGAGAAATGAATTTTGTTTCATTGGTGGGTGAGTAATTATTTGTTCTTAAATTATATTTTATAAAATGAAAATATACTTTAGGGTTTCTTTTATTTCAAAAATGGTTTAATAATATTCCTTTGGTATTACGTCACAAACATAGATTTGTTTTTATTGTCCCATATGAAAAAAAATCATAGGGTGAAGGGATTCACTGGGACTATAAAATGGATAATGGTGAAAAAAAATTTAATTAATCATGATTATAATCAAAAGAACATGTTTTGGTGGAAAATGTACATTTTATAGATGTTTTCTCATTTATATGTAATTTTTTACTTAATTGTTTAAATCTCATAACCTATATTGACTAGGAAATGTGATTAATCACAACCCTCATCATAAATATTTTTATAAAGGGATGATTTATAGATATATTTTATCTAAATAAGTGAATTTTGGCACTGAAGAATACCCACAGAGAATATTAATTAGCATAGATATGAAGCATGGAGAACATAAATATTACATATCTTTCCATAAGATACATTAGGATATAATCTTATGTAATTACATGGAGGTATCTAGGTTAGATCCTTAGTTAGAAAAAATTTATTTAGTTTTCAAGACAAAAACAACTATTATAAATAGAAAGTAAGAAGAATGATTCTGATTCTTATCATTAGGTTAGAAGAAAATGATAATAAAATAAATAACATTTTCTCGAAGAGAAATATAAATACATAAAACGAAATGATAACATCTTCCCTTTTATGAAAAAATAATATAAAATTCGGAGTCCTTATTAATATAACTGATTTGAACCACCAATATCCAATTGATAATTTCAAATTTTAGGTAATATATTTTAATATTTATGAAATTATTGGTTTTCAATACCTCTTATTTATGGTTGTTATTTTTGGAAATAACATGATCTGGAGAGTCTATAAGTATGAAGATGAAATTTTTATTAGATCATCCCAAGGGGTATACTTACACTATACAATTCCTTTTTTCGGATGAATTATGGCACTCCATTTTAACATTCCATGCTCTATAATTTATTGTATTTCCAGGGAAATATATTTTACATCTATATTAATGATATTGTAATAAAATAAAATTAGTATAATAATTAAATTAATGATTTTGATGTAGTTTATAACAAAATATTATTTGATAAATAGAAAAATAACCCATTGAAATGTAAATCTATGGTAGAAGTAGGGAAATTCCATGAAATTATGGTATACACTTACGATAATGATTTTAAAATTGATGAAAAACATGAAGAAAGTTTATATAACCACATACATTATGTTTGGGATGAGATAACTCAGTGGATTCCACACATTCTTTAATATATTCAATAAAAATAACACTTTTAAATAATTACCCTCTACCGTGTCTATAAATAAAAAAGTGACTTATTGGGTAGATGATGATTTCCAAAATGATTTTAGTGAACATAAGAATTATCATGTACATCCTTGAATGTCAATTCTACCTATTAATGATAATACTATAATTATTTCTATATAAACCATGGAGTGTTCACTTTACACCTTCCATGTCTAAAATAATTATGTAAGAATTAATGACAATCACATTTAAGTTAAGAAAAATAGGATTGTAAGACTTTAAGCATTAATATCAAGAGGAATTTACTTTCACTAATCATCATTATAATGAAAAATTGACATTACATTCAACAAAAAATTACACAATGTTTATTTCTTGGTAAAATGAAAATATCTTTATGATATAACCATATTGATAAGAACAGTAGATATATGGGTTGTCATAACTCACCTATTTAATATCAAATTAAAATCCTAGAATAAGATCACTATAACTCACAATCACTCATTCTTTGTGAATTGAATAGTTTAAAAACAAGAGGGGATACAATAAGACCTCATGTGTGACTCCTTATATGTATGAGGCTACCAAAATTAGTTAAGTTGTAGGTTAGCTCTGTGGGATTACCATACCCCCATATTTATATCCCTGATAATAATAAAATAAACCAATAGTCATTTATTACAATTGAAACCCATCATAGTATACAAAAATAATAAACATTACCTCTAAATACTAAATAAATAATATAAAATCACATATTAATATAGACTCAAATTCCCACTACTGGGATAAGTAGTTAAAAAATATAGGATCCATGAATAACTTAAATTTTCAAGAGGTTATAATACATCACAGAGCCTCACTTTCTCATTTTCTTCAATCCTGTTAAACTTATTTAGATGAATTATAAGATTTTGGACAATTAGATAACCTAAAAATATAATTACTAATGTTTTATTAGGAACTAAAGTTCCATGATTGACTGAGTAGGGTGTGATTATAACTTAGTACTTCACTAAAAATAGGATATCAAATATAACAAGTGAATTCATGTGAACACATATGATATGTTTTTTATAAGTAAATAAACCTTAAGAATCATATGTAAATTGTCACTTATGATCCCCAAGTCCCACCAAACCCCTAATATTGACAAAAACATTCTTCAACTAGTGTTTATGTGTCTCAATGAAAGACACGTAATCATACCAACATAACATCATCCCGAACTCAAGTAAGTAGTATCAAAAGACCCAATCATATGAGATGAAACTATGTATAAACCTCAATATAATGTATCCTCTTGATCCCAATTATCAAATCCATGTTAGTAAAAATATATTAATTCCAACTCCAAATCTATGGAATCTTAAATTAGTATTCATCTAAACTTCTTAGATCAAATTCAATGTATCAAAAATCGGGTGTTCAATCTCCAAATTCATGGTATCACAAATTTGTGTAGCTTTATGTACTATACACCATACAATATGGATCCAAAAGGATTTTTGAAAACATACCTAAATGTTTTATTGTAGCTAGATAAATATATAGATCATAGTATCATGCCATACAAATCGCATATATCTTAAATATGTCATGGTTGGTACTGTGTCCCACAAAAATCACACTAACACTTTTATCTCAATGGGATGGATCTATGTCTAAACTCATCCTAAAAACTATCATCAACATATCCATTGTATAACCCTCTATCACAATAGTTGTTAGATTTTAAAATAATTTATTTATGTTATATGGTTACACCCAAAATCTTTACTACCCATTTCTTATTTCAAACTTCTTTTGGACAACATATCACTAGGTCACCCACAAAGGGACCCTATGTCAAATATATACCAAAAAAATATTCATGGGATCCCATATCTAAAGTATATATATTTATTCAACACCCATCACATTGTGGGAAAATTGTTCCTTTAATTCATCAAAGTATAATCTAGGCCTCATGATCCTCATTAGAACATTTCAAAAGGGAGATGGCCTCAAGAGCATTCCCATTCCAAATCGCTCTATGATGGTCCGACCAAAAAATCTATCATTCAGTCAAGAAATAGACCATCCACCTTAGAAATCATATAATATTAGAGGAGGAACACTCACCATATGATCATCTTAATTATCCCAATGTCTATAAATACTCTTAAGGACTCCACATGGAAAACCCCGTATCCCATTCATCTCATTAAATTACTCACCTTTACCTTGAGGTAAGTAATGTTTCTTATGCCAAGGACTATAATATCCACTTAATCCATTTATGTATTACACCTTACTGTTTATGAATTTCATGGTAGACAAGTGTAGTTAAGGACATGACTATTGGTGGAAATGACATAAAAATAGGGAATAAGGGACTATCATAGCTTTTGAAACATTGTTCAGTACATATTTATTTCATTTTAAAATAATGAATTTATTTTATAAAAAAATTGTTAACAAGCCTTGGTGTTGATACCACACATAAAACGTCATAAAAAAAGAAATCATAATACCATAGGGAATTTATGAGGAATAATTTACCTCAATCATGTTATTTCCCCTTTAAAAAGAATACCAAGAACTCTTTATTTAGAACACCCAGGTCTATTAAGGTCCAAACAACCATTACCTATTCTTCCATGGATCTAACACAATTAATAAAAGATTATTTATTATAAAATTTATAATTAATTATTCAAAACACAAATAATAATTTTTAATTAATTTACCAATATAATATAAATGAAAATAATTCCTAAAATCTTACCATGAACTCCCCCAACACTTGGATCTGGAAGAAACAATGGAAGGTGGTTCATGGTGAACCCCAACAACATCCCAGTAAAAATACCTAACACCCATAAGATATTATACCACATAACTAAATTAATTTATTAGAAAACCTAAAATACATTAAAAAAGAATCATAGATATAATGAAACAATATGAGACAATTTTTTGTCATTGTTTCAATATTTCCTATATAAAATATGAGTAAATTCCCCCATTAACCAGGACAATTTACAAAATTATTTTGTTGGAATTACCAAGAACCCTAAGGAACAATTGAGCCAAATCGGTGGGGGTATGTAGGGGAAATTAAAAAAAAAATTGAATTGATAATCTTATAACTAATAATTGAAATAATTTCTCCAAAACTACACCCATAAATGGGTAAAAAAGGATAAAAAGAGGGAAATTCATTTTAGCTTAAAAATAATTCTCCTAACACACGAAATCTCAAAAATCCCAAGTCCCCTATTTGGGAAAAGCTGAAACTGACCCTTCTCAAAACACACACACACTCACCCAATAATGTTTCACAATATAATCATAGTTTTCATGGACTTGAGCTTTAAGATGTGGCCCTTAAACCTTGTCTAACCATCTTTCACGTTTCATGCACCCCCGTAACACTATTTTATGACATTTTTTCTCACTCACACCTAGATTGGACTTCTACTACTTTTTTAGCTTTATGAACTCTACTTCCCTTCTATGGCATCAACCCAAACACCTAGTGAACCTACCAATCCTTAAACCATCACTAGTGACACCCTTTATGTTTTCCTAAATAATTTGAACTCTAGTATCACTAGTGGAATACTAACCTATACCAATGGTTTGGAACTGTTGGAATAGGCCTCTAAACCATTGGTATAGCCTATACCAACGGTTTGTAGGACCGTTGGCAAGTAAGTCGTTGGGATAGGTCTATACCATCGGTTTTTGGAAAACCTTTGGTATAAACCTATACTAACTATTTTGATAACCATTGGTATAAGTAATATGAAAATATATACCAACGGTTCCATAAAACCATTGGTATATGTATTTCAAAAAAACATTCGGTGGGATTTGATCCCAGGACCTCTAGTTTATCATTCAACGACCTAACCACTAACCTAACATGACTTTTGTGAACATAATTTCATAAATATATATATTTATTACCATAATTATTTTAATGTTTGATTTATATAATGTTCTCGGTAAGAAGATTTGATAAAAAAATCAAAGGACCTATACCAACGGTTGTCAAAATCGTTGGTATAGACCTATACCAACGGTTGTCACAACCGTTGGTATAGGTCCTTTGATTTTGGGGGTGAATTTGGTGTATGGGGGACCTATCCCAATGGTTTTTCAAAACTGTTGGGATAGATACCCACCATTTCCCAAGGGTTTGGCTAAACCATTGGGAAAGTGGCCTCAAAGTATACTTTTCCCAACGGTTTGGCCAAACCGTTGGGAATGCCATACCCTTTTCCAACAGTTTGGCCAAACCATTGGGAAAAGTATACACAAAGTGGACTTTTCCCAATGTTTTGGACAAACCATTGGGAAATCCATACCCTTTCCCAAACGTTTTGGAAAACCATTGGGAAAAGTGACCTCAAATTGGGCTTTCCCAACAGTTTGGCCAAACCGTTGGGAAAGGGGTCCTATACCAACGGTTTTTACAAACTGTTGGTATAGAAGCATTGGGAAAGGTCGGATTTCCAGTAGTGTATGAGTCTTGGTTCTCAAAACATACCATGAACTAAAAAATTATATTCATTTTGAATTTCATAACTTGTCTAATAATAGGGTATTGGAATCTAAGGAACATGGAACTTTCCATCTAAAATAAGTATCGTAAACTATTTAACCAACATTACTAAACCAATAAGGAATATAATCACCTAAAACTAAATATAGACTGCCTTTGCCTACTGAACAATGTGACATTGTAAATCGACAAAAATATAGGACAATTTTCATCAAATGATGAGATGTTATAAATCTATATCATAGAAACACATAGAAGATGCAAATTGATACTCATATATCCCATGAAAAAATAGTGGTAAAAAAAATCTCATCATCAATATTATAGTGCTCCCCATAATGATATGTATCTCATAATAGCTGATCTTAGTCTATATTGGCCCCACCATCAATGTGTCCTTCTGAAAAACGTTTCTAGGTACTCCAACAACTGTCTAGGTGTGATTTGCATCCCCTACACTCACATAAAAATGTAAATAGTTGTCAAAAGATGATTCTTCCTATAATCCATGAATTCTAACTCAATGAAAAGATTCAATGTATCCCATTTATATAGGTTGCATACACCAAATATTTCTCAAATGGTCCTGACTATAGCTTGAAATTCATCCATCATACAAAATATGAAATATAAAATATGATAAAAATTTAATATATTTAGTATCATGATTTCCCCCCATCACTATGTTTTATACATGACACATCCCCACAATTTTACCATGAATCATTTTTCACCCTCCCAACCATGTTAAGAATTTGTTTCACACCCTGAAACACAAGGAAAATTAGGTCTACCACTTCAACCATTTCATGTATAACAATTCATCCCCAAAATATTATCATAAATTATGGTGTATGAAATTAATAATTAATTGAACCATGAATCACATCATAATTGATTCCATGAATTATGGTTCCTATCATGAGTCACCCTAAGAACAAATAAAGATCATAACTAGCTGGATGTCAATGGATGAAATCCAACAAATATATCATTTAAATATAAAATATGGTATTTTTATGTGGATTTTTATAGTTGGATCCACTTACTGCTAGTATTAAACAATACTAAGAATAACTATTTATTCTTCCTAACATGTTCTCTGGCCTTCCATCATGGTGTCACATTTACATTTCCAAGAAACCTTCCATTACCTCACATAAGCACGGGACTTGTTTGCAACACTAGTAAATGAGATCTGACTCAATATATCAACTAACAACCTTTCTTGACTCAAGATAATTATATCATTGAAAACCAAATAAATTATAATTATAATTATGGAAACAACCTAAAGTTTCAAATAGTGAAATCCCCACTATTTACCATCCCTTATACATATCATTGAGTGCATTATTAATAGATTTTATCATTATACGCTTTTTAATAATCTCAAACCCCAATCAAAAAAGGTAACACCTAGAACTACACAATCCATTGTGTCACCATTACCTAGTATAAATAAATTTGTTTATTAAATAACATCCTATACAATAATTCCTATAATAATTACATCAAATCCGACTATCATTGGATGATATGGAATCTAACCAATCACAATGTGAATTGTTTTCGGGTAAAAACCTTAGGAATCAACATGATTTGTTACACATTTAATAAGTATGTTCATTCATACCTCTAAGTCACTTACACAAGTAATGAGAAAATACATTTTACATAATTTATCTAAGTATCGTACAAAAAATCACTGACCATTACCTTGTAACGTAAATATCAACCAACCATAGGCACCATTGTTTCTATCCATAAAAAAGGAATTTCATCCATCCAATACTATTACATTTCCACCCATAAAATGAAGATGATATAAGCATGAAATCATCCATTGAATCACATATTAAACCATCTAGTTTAATCAATTATCTAGTTCTTCATTTAAAAATATCCTTGATATGAAATCATTAGCATTCAATTCGCATTCCATAATTAAATATATGGTGTAATCATGTCTATATAATATAAAACAGAACCTACTATGAATTTATCTAATGGAAATGAACCTGACCATGATATCAAAATTTATAATATTTAATGAATCAAGATGACTACATCCAATATTCATTAGTACATACCACGTAATAATTTCAATCATGATGAATCTACCCATGCTTCATGTATATAAGCCACTCACTAACAGAATCTAAACCCTCTATCTCTATCTCTCTCAAGTTACCCTTATATATTTCTCATCATATCAACCATAATACCCCAATAACCAATTAGGAGATATATCCTTAATGGAATTTTCCTTTCCCCAAAACAATAGTCCACATCTAAAAAATTCATAGCTCATGGGTAATTACACTCTATTTCTATCTTAATATCAAACATCAACTCACATAAAAAACTACTGAATCTAGGATATCATATCTATCTTGGTAATATCATGAAAATTATTATCCTTAATGGGATTTGATTCTTACTAAGGACCAACATATGATACTACCCATCAATAATTATGATCTCAGGATGATCCTCATTGAGCATCTTCATATGAGATCCACCTACTCAAGGATCATGATCTCATGTAGAATAATATGTATATATATATTATGGAATGGAAAACCATGATCTGCATTGAGTATTTTATGTTCACGTGGTATAGTTTATTAAAATTATAAAAGAATATATATTGGAAAACACCATATATGGTTCTATTAACACATTAAATCACCAAACTTATTTTATTTTTGAGCCTGTATAACAATCACCCACTAGGGTTTATCACTAAATAATCATGTTTCCATGACAACCAATAATGGGTCTCTATACATACCATATGATAGAGACTAAATTTTAAATAACATAAAGAAGCTAACCATATATGAAAATGAACTATCATAAATATATATATAGTGGTTCTTTTGAGAAAAATATTATTCAATGATATATGAGAAAACACAAAATAAGTTGTTACTGAAACATGAAACCATGGAACCCTCACCATGAGTCATATAAACCAAAAACACATGCATGAAAATTTTATTTGAATCAAACATATTATATAATAATCATCTACACGGCCACTTAAAATTATATTAGTTCAAAAACTTTTAATTCATAAATCATAATTCTCAAAACCCATGTATGTATTTCTGGGAGAAAATAATATAAACATAAAACCATAATCGTAGAATAAAAATCCCATTATCCCATGAAAAAAAATCAAATCATGACATAAAATAAATAATTATAAAAGTTAACATAAATTATTCAGAAATTCATCCAAAATTTATAATGAGTTATGTTGGTTAATGATAATTGAAATAATGTATAAAATATCATAGAGTGGTCCTACCACATAAGAATCATGTAAAACACTCAAATAAGCTCTATGGAATGCCCTCAACATCATGCTTTAAAAAATACTTCTTAAGAAACATAGATTAAAACCATAAATAAATTCAAAAATATATGTACCTTGAATGAAGAGACATGTGATGCGTGGGCGATAATCATCTAAATATTTCCTATATTCATGTTTAAGAAGATCCCAATATATTGGGATGATTTCTAAACAATTATGTTGCTATAAAAATTAACACAAAAAAAATTGATCCAAATAATGTGTGTATAAATATAAAATCTAAAACCAATGATAAATGGGTGGTCATACCATAAATCTCCATTAGAATATAAAACTATCCACCAATGATGATTATTGAAGGATTGTAAGAGGGTAGTAACAATAATCCCCTGATATCCATATACTCTAAAATAATAAGTCACCTGATGTAGAAATGGAAAGACTACCCCTTCTCAAAACATAGACATGAAATACACATTCACAATGTGAAAATTTTTAATCTTTTATTTATTAGGTAGTGACCCATCTTCCTCAGACAACTCTCTTTCATACCCAAAAAAACCCCACTGAATCCCTTTCATCATTTGAAGTCCACTTCTCAACATGAATGGACTTATACTATTTTTGTAGTAGCCTAGACTTGATATTCCCTCTCTCACATATTTGTGAACTATAACATATAGAGATCATAATATATGATTACCATTAAATAAATAAATGTTTTCAATAACTTGTGTCACCCATTGTACCAAATGTAAAAAAACAGTAAAAATATTAAGCTAACACTATTTCTAAACCCATAAAAAATTATAAGATAGTAATCCATTAATATTTATTAACATTAGATGGTAAATAATTAACAAAAATTAATATTGAATAGTATATTTTCAAAAAAACGGGATTTCTCCAAATTATATATTTTATTATAAAAATATAAATATAAAAAATTTAGAATTTAAATTTGAAAATATAAGATTCATTTTTTAATTACACACAAAAAATTAAATGTGGATTTAGTTTTAGTATATTTATAAAATACTATATTTTCAATTGAATAAAAATTTATTTGTCCAATACAACCACTTTTACATGAAAAATATTTTTTTAAAATCCCATATATATATATAATTTATAAATTATAATAATTTATTTATATGTATTATTTTTAATGCTTAAAACCATAATTATCTTTTTTGAAAATCAGATGATATTTTATGAAAACTATTGTTCATTTTATTTTTTATTGAAATTTAAAAATCTTAAATTCTTTTTTAAAATTATATTAATTTAACATAACTCTTATTAAATAAATTTTAATATTTTTTATTGTCATTATAATTAATAACATTGATAATTTTATTTTATACAAAAAATGTTATTCTTAATAATATATGATTCTTAAACACAGGGTTTAATGAGTTGCACATGATTACATTAAGATTAATTTTATTACACATAGAATGATAATTTGATAAAATGATTCCTATATTTTGAAATTGAAAATATCATATTATATAATGTTTCCAATGTAAGATCTCTAATTTTACATTTATTATTTTTTATATTATATGGATTATTTTTTAGATCATACGTTGAGATGGAGTGTTATTCAAAGGTTCGTTGTTCCCCAAATAAATTTTTGAAATATATTAAATATATTTAATATCATGCATATGTGGTTTTCCTGAAAAAGTGGAATAAATTTTAAATGGTTTCCTAGATCATAATTTCAAGGTAAATATTTAGTTTAGAATGATAGTTTTATTCTAATAATGACATAACATTAGTCGGTGTGAGCTATTTGTGAAAAAAAATTCATGGGATTAAAATGAATAAAATAATTGAATAAAAGTATATTTAATTTTTCATTGATGAAAATACTATATTTTCTTTTAATAGTTGATTACAAAGAAATCTTATGGTATGTTGCATAACCCTTGAGATATCGGAGAACTACAAAGGAGAACCTTGGACAATCCTCTCAGGAAAATGACGACTGATCAAGGATCGATTGACCAACACAAACCTGGATTCGATGAATATTGGTAGTGAATGAGACATGATAATCGTTCTTCATCATCGATCAAATAGATCAAGGTAAGATTATTATGTTTTGGGATTCTTTTCCATTTTTGATTCCTATGATGAATGATGACCAAACAATGAATAGTTTGATTCACAGTTCAATTGTCGTGTGGGATGGGTATAATTATTGGGTAATTTTGGAGAATTAATTTGAATATCTTCATTTTTTATCTCATCAAAACAATTTGAGATCATCCCAAAAATCGATCAATGTCCATTCCTCTCCTTTTTTCTCATTTTTCCCCTATTCATTGTTCATCAGAGGAGTTCTTCATTTGGAAACTGTCTTGACTATTCACAATCAATTTATTTTTAGTCACCAGTTTATTGGAACAATGATCTAATATTGTTGATCTAGGGTCTTCACGACACGACGGAGGGCTGAAAATGAGTATAGAGTGATTCAAAAGATATATGATTCCTTATTTCTTCCTCTTCGATATTCATTACATAATCAAAAATGATGATTTGGTATATTTTTGAGCAGATCAGTACATTGAACTTTTCATTAATGTAAATTAAGATTTGGTGGGGCTTTACCTTGAGTTTCCCAGAAAGGAATGTCTAGAATGGTGGTTGGAGCGATGGATTATGCGAATAGACAACAGATTGGGGATTATGGTAAATCCTACAATACTAAGAGTGTAATCCATGATTAAACGGTGTGTGGGGCCTTAGGTAGTGGTGCTAGGGTTTGTAAAAAAATGATCACACTATGTGTGACCCCTATCACATGGCATGTCATGCTCTCTGATTCAGCTATTATGAAATTAGAAAGTACATAGAAGTGGGTAGGATTACATGGGCACGAACACACTATATACTACCACACATACATGGATAGGCATACACAATCTAGTATACATACACAACTTTGTTACATAGATAGGAAAAAGAAACATGGTATAGACACCATGTGTATCTACATGCCATGTATATTTTTAGTATATGTCGTGTGAGGCACTTCTACACTGGTAGGGCATGGAATAGTTGGACACACCACATGCCCGTTGGGACAAGCCTTGCACTGCCATCAAGGGTGGTTGTGGCTCTTCCTTTTCTTAGTTTGGACCAGTATTGGTTTAGTTTGTTCCCTTTTTCTTTTCCTTGGAGGGTACTTTGTGATATTACATCCACATCACTAGGTTTTCATCCCCTCTGGTGACTAAGTCTTAGACAGTGTTGTGTTGTCCCTCTATGAGCATCGAGTGTGATCCTCTATCATCCTAAGTTCCCTAGTTGGAGTTTTTGGAATCAGTGTGACCTCCATGAGTAGGGTTTTGATCCTCCATTTCGGTGGCCATATTTGTAGGGTTAGTGGAATTGTTGACCTATGATCCCCTACATATCAGTTTGATCTAGATTTGGGTTTGTGGTGTCCCCCGTCAGTTCTTGGCATGACCCCATATATGTGTATCATAGTCTTGTTAGAATAGTGAACTTTATTTTAGAGGGGCCCAATGAGATATAATTCTTTGTTTAGTTTCTCTAATGATAGCATGGCTCCTAGAATTAGATATCCCAAAAAATGTTTCTTTGAGAAGAATATTGTGGCTGATAGTTGGTTATGTCCACCTTATCGAATGGTATATTTCTGGAGAATATATGGTTTTTTTGTTATACAAAAATTGTTATATATTTTATTGATCTAAATATAATTGGTGCTTCATGTTTAATATTTTAGGGTTTTATACTGAGTATTACTATAGTTACCCCTACATAAAATTTCCCCACACGTCTCATGTCTTGTGCACATGAAGGCCCTTTTGATGGTGTCCTAGGAGGACATGGAGTGGGTTGAGAGTAGACAGGGCTTGAAGGACCGAGATGTTTACTAGGAACATAGTTTAAACATAGTCATCTCCCTTTGAGCATGTTGGACACTTTAAAGTTCTAATTTAGATTATTTTTATCCCCATTTCTATTTCTAGTACTTTACTATCATACTTTATTTTGGTATCTTAGATGTATGCATGAATTATTTCTTTTGTTTTACATTTTATTATTTTTGTGGGATAGGAGATGTGTCCCTCTGTATATATACTTTAGGCTAATGCCTCCCATTTTTTGGATATTATTACTTGGCACTAGTCACAAACCCCAGACATATTAGATGTAGGCTTGGGGAAGTCACCAAATGGGCCCTTATATATTACTCTTTTCAGTATAAAATTTTGATTTTATTGATTAATTCTATTTACAATTAAAACAATGATAATTTTATTTTTTAAGTAATAATATTTTTATTATAATGGAATTTATATCAAATTAATAAAATTAAAATACATTAATTTATAAATACAATAATTTTTATAAATACAAAAAAAAATTATTAGTAACAATTTATATTGTAATTGATACTAAATAAGATTATGAATCCATAATTATCCTAATACCATTTCTCTACTAAAATAGTATTTCTACAGATTATCTGTTTTAAAATAAAGTTTAGTTTTTAAATATTTATAAATTAAATTATTTGAAATATATATATCAAACTTGGTTAAATGAAAAACAATTTGTGTTATATGGGTAATATTATATTTTTACTAAATCATAAAATTACTTGAAAACTAGTGACCTATCATAAAAGTTAAAGTGTATTATATAAAAAGATATTGGTAAAACCTGTATAACATGTTTGAAAAAATATGTTGAATTACCTGGGTGATTCTCTATAGACCCGAATATTCCCCAAACTCCATTATTTATAATATTTTGTGACATTTACTACATAATACTTTCATGGAATAATTATAATATAATGGTTATTACAAAAAGTCCAATTATACTCTCTTATAAAAGTAGATCACTAACACCCAAAAGATATACATATCACTTTAAAATATTCTTGGAATTTATTCCCATATATATTCACCTAAAATTTCATTAGAATCTCATAATCCCCAATTCACATAAAATTGTCCTAAGATATTCAATGTCAAAGATTTATCTAAGGAATGGTAATTTTTATAATGTATATAATATATCATTCTTATTTTTTTATCAGTAATCACCCTCTAAAAAATATATCATATAAATAAAAATGTTATGAAATATTTATCACAATTATAATTTTATTATATTATATTTATGTAAAAATAATTATTTATTCCTCTCTATCATCTAGGAGGAACAAAAGAATCATTAGTGATTTATGCACACTACCGCCTCCACAAAGAGGCATCTTATTTTTTTCAAAACAGACATTCATGGAGGATAAAAAGGATGCCATAAATGAATATATATTATATTTAAATTATAAAAATTATTTGTAACAATACATTTATCATTTACCTTCTTTAATCCTCATTCGTTTAGAAATAGAAGCAGTAATCGTGCATACATGCAATCTACTGCTAGCATGAGCAATGCATTTCATTTATAATGACCACATATCATAGTTTTATTCCAAAATATATTGACTAAATATATATTATTTCCATAATAGTATTATTATTATGGGTATTATAGAACAAATTTAAACACTTTATACCCTAAAAAACATACATTATTAGTTTAAAAAATTATTAAATATCCTCAAACAAATAGAATATTAAAGAGTAATTAATGATATATAAATAAAATATGTTAATTAATGGGCCATATCAAATTAAAAAATAATAATAAATTTCTTTAGATTATATATAATAATCGTAGAATTACAATTCAAAATGTTAAACTTGTGAAAGGGAAAATTATGGAATAAGGTATGGGTTTCACCCTCAATTTCCATTCATTGAGACATGTTTATGTTATATTCCATGAATGATTTTATATGTTTTGAATATAACATATTGAATTATATCCACATACAAATAATTTTATATTATTAACATGGTAAAAATATTGGTCTTCAGTATATTGTTATTCAAATACCTAAAATTATTGGAAAGTTGTCTAGAAATGTGTAATAATGTATCTTCATTGACTATATTGGTTATAGTTTTAATATCAACTTTATTTAAATGAAAAAAGTATCGTAATTCAATGTGATTATTTACCACTAACATTTTTTTATTATGTATATGATTTTTATATTTATCATATTAATGATACCCAGGATTTATTGAGTAATAACTTCTTTAAGGAGTGTTAAAATTGGATTAACAACTCTTATGGTGAATGCATGGGATATCAGCAGATGATGGGTGGAGATCAAAATTAAATATCCCCTTGAATTGACATGTCGCATGTAACATTCTAGGTACATAAATAATATGACATTTTCATATTTATTAATATTTGTGAATTAAATATTAATTTTATTTTAATGGGAATTCTATGTTCGATTGTGTAACCAACACACAACAATGGTTTTCCCGAAGTCTTATGTTGCACACAATGTTGGGTCATACTAAAAACATAATAATATATTATTATTATTTTAAATGGTAGTTAACGCCTAGCTGTTTTATTGGAAGGAATGAACAAAAATAACCATATTATGATTAAAAAAATTTATATGTTTTTTCATTTATCTAATAATATTTAGTTGTTTAAAATGAGAATTAATCCAATTTTAAGTTTGAATACTCTAATATTTTTAAAAGTTCATTTTACCACCTTTTGGTGGAAACCCCATTTTAAATCTAGTTTTTGTAACTTTTATATATTCCATTTGACAAAATAAACTTCTTTATAATCGGGACATCAAAATTTACTTTGGATGAAATTTTGGTATTTTTCTGATAAATTTCATTTTTTTTAATGAATAGTGAAAATATTATATTTTAAGTCAAAACTCTCATTTCATTTGATATATTTAAAATGGTATATTATCATTTTAAATGGTTTTAAAGTGTAAATGGATAATATTTTTACCATTTAATACTATTTTTGTCATTGGATGTAATTTCACATTAAAATTTAACATAAACACATGTCAATCTTTTTATAGTTGTTACATCTTAAAACACGCTTTCTAGTTTGGACAAAAGAAATTAATTTTATATTATTTAATGAAACATTTATGTTTTGAATTTGGTAAAATAGAAATAATTTTTTAATTTTGAATATAAAAATTAGCTTTGGGTGAATTATTTGTATATTTCTGAAAACGTTCAATTTTTTATGAATAGTGAAAACACTACCTAGTAGTTAAAAACCCACTTTTTCATTTAAATGAAATTTTACCACTTTTTTTAATTTAATTTCAAAAATATGACATACATGGTTATCATAAGTAAGTAAAACGTGGTTCAATAAGATGAACATAATTTTTTTCTGAATAGTAACTTTAGATTTTTATTTACTACGGTAAAAGGTAAATAGGATAATTCAATGTAAAAATAATATTATAATAATATAAAATTACCATACCACTTTTTATAACCATATTATATGAGCCATGGATGACCAATAAAATATTTGGGTGAGTCTTCTGGCCTTTGAAATCCATTTGATTATGATAATGACATTAATAAATTTTTATTTAAAGTAAAAAAAAATATCATAAACATGTATTGTTTTTCTAAAATATTTATAACATGGGGTTATATAATTGATATTTTTTTACTATAAATAGTCATTATAAATCTAAAAAAATTTCCTACATCATGGTATTTTATTTACAATATTTTTATATCATATAAATAAATTTATTTATGACAGAATGATGATGTAATGATTACTTCATTAATGATTTTTTTAAAAATAAATTAGATTATAAATATTAAAAAATATTATTTTGAAACTTTTTAGGACATACACAAATTTTAGAGATGATTATTACTTTTTATCTCTGAATTAATGAAGTTTTTTTGAAATAATCAAGTTGTATTTCTTTTTTTTAAAAAAAAATTCATGATATAAATAGTATAAAATTGACATAAATGAGTTTTTAAATCAATTAATATTTTATTAAATGATAAAATAGTCCTAAAAATCTAATATTTTCCCAAATTACATATATTATGTTACAAATGTCATTAATGATCCATTTTTGGTCGCTTGGAATTTTATTATAAATATATTAAACATATAGTATGAATATATAAGAAGACATGGTAAATGTTAAATAAGTTAAGAAAGGGTTAAATAAAAACGATAAGGATTAAAAAATATCCAAAACCTGTCCAATTATAATTGGATGTTTTTATTTATAAATATATTCATATTATCTTAGAATTAGATGATTTTTGGACCTTTTTAACCCTAAAATAATTTTATAATAAAATAATACTTTCAAACATTGCAAAAGAGCACATCCTCCCTGTTATAAAAGAACACCACTTATAACCCATTACATAAACCTCTTAGGCCTCTTGGATTATCCAAAATATTCCTAAATAATCTCCCAACATCCCTCACTTCCTCCTAGAAGCATTACATTATGCATGAGGAATATCAAGAAATTCTTTTTGTTCAAACCAAAGGGAGTTACCTGATTTAAATGTATCATCTTCCCTCAAGTTATCTTCTTTTATTTTACATCTTCACTCCCTACACTTTTCATATTATTTTTTTAAATAAAAACAATAGTAACCTCAATATATTAGGTTTTTTTATGATAAGTATTCAAACTACACTAACACACACCTCCATCCAATGGGTAAAGAACAAACTGTTTCTATGGACGATGAACTACTACCTCATTAAATGATGATTGTTCATTTTTCTCCTACCACCTCTTAGGATGACCATTATGATTGAAATTTATTTATATGTGATATATATTATATTTATATTGTTTCTATGCTTTTTTATTATTCATTTATATGATACCTGTATGGTTTCCATAATGGGTAAATACGATAATTTCATTTGAGAATGTGCGGACAACCGCCCCTCAAAGTGATATGACTATTTCATTCGGAATGTATAAAGGATGGAGTTAAATAAATTATATGTGATATTATATTGGAATTATAATATACCTATCTATCATTATGTCTAATTTTCACTAAATATGAAAAAGATATGAAAGTAGCGTTCATGTGTACGTACGTCTTACCGTCTCCTTGAACTGTGCATTTAATTTCTTATATACAAATGTTATGTAATATTATAAATACATATATATAATGGATATATATTATATATATTATATCTAAATCAGGAATTTCATTTTGTAGATAATGGTATTTTGACCACACGGACAACTTGTAATTATAAGAAGTTCATTTTTGACTCAAGTACCAAATATCAAAAAAATGACCATTATTAACACAAATGATAATTTAATGTTTATAACGTTGTAATAAGTGATATAATAGGAAGAATAAACTTATAAAAATTTCTGATTCAAGTAGAAATTAACTTTAGTTTATTATTCATTAGATTAAAGAACAAACGAGTCAAGTCAGACATGAGGTAAGGAACTTTGTCTCAATCTCCTTTCACTAAGGAATATTTTGATTTATACATGACTTTATTTTATAACATGAATAAACCCCTTTTGAATTTTCATTTCATTAAATAGGAATATTTTTCTATGTAGCATTTTACTAAATGATTAAGGGGGTGTTTATTTTTAATGTATGCGGTTACAACAACCTTTCCACCGCCACGAGTGTTATTTGGTATATGGATTCCTTAACATGTCGTAATGTTTTTAAAAGGAAAATATATACAATATACTATTTTACATATTTTGTTATTGAAACTAGTTTTGATATTTGATTTGTTATTTTAATATATTTAAAGGATATATTGTGATTGAAATGTGGAAATGTTATCTTTCCTTTATGTTTTTTATGTGTTATGAATGTGTTATGGTTTTGGGAATTGTTTATGTATATGGGTGGTTCTGTGGTAAACCTAGGGTGGGTGAGCCTGAGATAGATCTCCAATTCATTAGGTAAGATGGAAGAGGTAAACATTAATGTTTCTCCTAAGATATTTAGGGAATATAATGTGATGGGTTTTCCAAACGCAACTCCATAAGTAGTTGTGAAAGCTACAATGTAAGTTTGATATAGATGCCAAAAGTTACCTTTTTGATTTGTGATTACTATGTTTTATTTATAAAACTTATGATTTCATATGGTATGTTAAAGAGATTATGTTTTGTACGTATTTATGAACTAATGTTTTCATTCTTTATTTTATAACTCTTACTGATCTTATTATGCTCATCCCATGTTTTTGAAACATTTTTCACAGGGTATAAGGCAGGGCAAGAGAAAGGAAGAATTCTTGAATATTTATATCAAGAAAAGAATACTTGTTTTATTTAAATAATTTTTATTTTTTGAAATAAATGGATACTCATTATAAGTGTCTACAATGTAATATTTGAGATTTAATTTAATAGTATGGACTAATTCTCTAAAAATATAAACCTAAAAAGATCCTCATTGTGAAATATTAACTTATTTCAAGACGATGTAATGTTTAAGGTCGGGGTATTATTGTTGGTATCAAAGGTTGGTTTAGATAACATTAAGAGTTAGGGTATTGTTAAATTAATATCCATAAATTAATTTATGTTAATATTGAAATGATATAGAATTTACACATTAACATGTTCCTTCGCCTAAGATATTTTTGTTTTTAGAATCGTTTTCCACAGAGGAAACAGGGCAGCTATGATGGGATGACATCAATAGGAAAACAAGCTTCAAAATCAGAAACCTGAGATGTCGGAATCAGAACTGATCAGTTTTTTTCATTTATGGAAAAGTTGACTCAGGCTATAAACAATGGTGGTATCCATGCATGAGATCATCCAGATCAAAGACAAAGGAACATTTCAGTAGTAGATCATTTCATGAGGTAGCATTCCCCATCATTCAGAGGATCATCTGACCATGTTCTTGCTAAAGGGTCGATTAAAGAACCAGAGATAAGTTTTGATGTAATCGGGTGTTCAGAACATCAAGAGGTTAATCTTATTGTTTACTATTTTGAAGGTGAAGTTGATCAGTGGTGGCCTATGGTGAAAAATATCAGGTATAGTGAGGAGATTAATGCTCTTGATTGGGATGAATTCAAAGGTATTTTTCTTGAGAAATATTTTTCTAAGGTGGTTCATCTTATTATGGAAAAACAATTCCTAGAATTGAAGTAAGAGGATGACTTAGTGGCTGTTTATGAAGAAAACTTCACTCAAATGGTGAGGTATGCTCCAAATTTCATATGATATCTTGATAGTAAAATCAATCATTTTTACATAGGATTAAAGACAAATTATCAAAGTGATTTAGATTCTCATGAGTTAAAATGTAATGAAAAACTTATCTGATATGCAAAGAAGATGGAAATGGAGTTTTCTGATGATCAGGTTTTCTTTGAAAAATAATAGAATAAGAGGTCGAGGTGGCAGATGAAAGGTAAGAACTCTTAAAAAATGTTTTATGGTAAGAAACTTAAGTTTACAGTTTGTGAAATTTGTGGTAAAAATCACGTTGTGGAATGTCTTTTGAATTCTGTTATGTGCTAAAAATGTGGTAAATGGTGTATAAGGCTTGTAATTTCACTAAAAATTGTCATGGTAATTGTAAGACAAAATCTGACTTAAACTCAGTAAAATGTTATAAGTGTAATGAAATGGGTCGTTCTAAAAATGAGTGTCCAATGAAGAACTCAATTGTGGGAAATAAGCTAGACTACAAGAAGAAAGGTGTGATGAAATCCTTTGCAACTACTTCAGTAGTTTTTAGTCCATCAAATGATGTTGTATCAGTTACACTCTATGTTTATTCAGATTATGCCAATGTGTTGTTTGGTTCAGGGTTTACAAATTCTTTCATATCTGATAAATTTTACAGTAAATTGGGAATTCCATCTCACGATATGAATCCTGATCATAAGGAAAAAACACCAAGAGGAAATTTTGAGACAAAAAGAAATTATAAGAATATCCATGTCCTTGTGTAATGAAAGTATATACCTGTAAACCTTATTGTTTTTCCTCTAGTGGATTTTGATGTTATTTTGGGTATGGATTGGCTTTCTGTTTGTCATGCTAATATTGACTACTATGCTAAACTGTTTTCTTTTTCCGAAAGAATTTTAGTTTTTATAAAAGAATTAACCCTTACTTTTGATAACATATCAGGAAGATGAGAAACTAGTAAAATATGGAAACGAATGTCACCTTGACCATGTTTTTGAAAACAAAGAAACTGTTCAGATTAATGTTGTGCTAGTGGTAAAGGAGTATCTTGTGTTTTTTCTGAGGAGTTTATGGGTATAATACATGATCAGGAAGTTGAATTTATTGTTGACTTAGTTCTTGATGCTACTCCAATTTCAAATCCCCCTTATCGAATGGCTCAAATTTAACTCTTAAAGTTAAATAAACCAAGGCAGGAGTTGTTAAATAAAGGTTTCATTCAACCTATCACATCACCATGGGGTGCTCCTATATTTTTTGTTAAAAAATATGGTTTAATGAGACTTTTCATTGATTATAGAGCCTTGAATAATATCACTATTAAGAACACGTATCATTTGCCTCATATTGATTATTTTTTTATCAGCTCTAGGGAGATCAGTATTTTCAAAGATTGACATGAGGTCAGGGTATCATCAGTTGAAGGTTAAGGAAGTATACATTCTGAAGATAGTGTTTTGTACAAGATATGCCCATTATGAATTTGTAGTTATGCCTTTTGGATTAACCAATGAACATGTTTTATTCATGGATATTATGAATAGAATTTTCCTTAAGTTCTTTCATAATTTTGTGGTTGTATTTATTGAGGATATTTTGGTTTTTTCTAAAACTAAAGAGGAATATGAACGTCATTTTAGGGATATCTTAAAAACCTTAAAAGAAAAGAAACTGTAAGGGAAATTTAGAAATTGTGAGTTTTAGATACAAAAAATTTTATTCCTTTGTCACATCGTTTCTCAAAATGTCATAACTATAGATCCTGCTAAAACAAAAGTTTTTATAGAATAGCCAAGACCCAAAAGTATAACCTAGATTCGTAGTTTTCTGGGTTTGGCGGGCAATTATAGAAGGTTTGCTGAGAAATTTTCACTGTTAACTAACTCAATGACTAATTTAACTCGAAAAGATGTTAAGTTCACTTGGAAAAAAGAATATGATGATTGTTTTTAGGAATTGAAAAGAATATTGGTGAATGCTCTACTTTTGGAACTACCTTCCAGAGATGGTGAATTTGTTATCTACAATGATGCTTCATTGAAAAGAAATGGATGTGTCCTTATGCAGAATTATCGGGTAATTACTTATGTTCCACGTCAATTGAAACCTCATTAGTTAAATTACCTAACACCTGCTTTAGAATTAACTGCTATTTTTTTTTCTTTAGAAATTTATAGGCATCATCTGTATAGAGAAAAATGTAAAATATATACTATCCACAACAGTTTGAAGTATATATTCACTTAGAAAGAATTGAACATGAGATAGAGGATGTGGTTAGATTTAATCAAGGATTATTATTGCATGATTCCTTACCATCTAGGAATGGAAAATAATGTGGCTGATGTTTTGAGTCGAAAAAGTAATGCTACATTAACCATGTTACATTTGGAACAAGATCCTTTGAATAATGATTTGTTAAAATTTGTAATAGAAGTTTTTCGTGTAGTGAATTCCTCTATTTTGTTTTTAGTTTCAGTGAAATCATCTCTATCAAGAAAAATTAAGCAAGCACAAAAGGAAGATAATGGGTTGTAGAAAAATGAAAAGTTGGTTTTGATGGGTATGTTGCCTGATTTTAACATTGATAATGATTGTGTTTTGAGTTTGGGAAAGAGATTATGTGTTCCTTGTGATTCATAGTTGAAGAAATATTTGTTATGTGAAGCTCATAGTTCTCTATTTTCTGTTCATCTTGGAAGTACTAAGATGTATAGAGATCTTCGAGAGTATTACTGGTGGGATGGAATGAAAAGAGATATTGTTGACATTTTCTGTGATGTATTTGACTTGACAATAGGTTAAAACAGAGTTGCTGTTACCGAAATGGATGCTTCATCCTTTACCAATTCTTAAGTAGAAATGGGAAAATGTGTCCATGGTTTTCATTGTAGGATTACCAAATACTTCTTGAGGTAATAATGCAATATGCGTTATTGTTGATCGATTAACTAAATCTGCTCATTTTCTTCCTATTTGAGATACGTCGTCTCTAAATTAACTTTCTAAGTTGAATGTTAAAGATATATTCATGTTACATGGAGTTACCCTCTCTATTATATCTGATAGTGATCCTAGTATTACTTCTAACTTTTGTAAAGGCCTCCATATGTCGTTAGGTACTGAATTAAATTTATTTACATCTTTTCATCCATCATCGGATTGGTAGTCATAAAGAAAAATTCATACATTGTAAGATATGTTACATGCTTTCTCAATGGATTACCAAGGAAGTTGGGACCAAAAACATTATTTGGTTGAATTTTCTTTTAATAACGATTTTCAATCAAGTATATTGATGGTTCCATTTGAATAATTATATAGAAATCGGATTCAAACTCTAGCTGTTTGGGATGAAGTGGGTGAAAGGTAGTTGATGAGACTAGAATTTGTAGAAGAGATGGTAAAAAAAGTGTATTTGATTCAGAAGCACATGAGAATAGCTCAGAGTAGGAAGAAAAGTTAGGTAGATAACCAAAGTAAGGATCTTTCTTTTGAGGTTGGTGATCATGTCTTTCTTAAAGATTCTCTATGGAAAAGTGTCATGTGTTTTGGTAAGAAGGGAAAGTTGAACCCGAGTTTCATTAGACCATTTGAAATCCTAGAGAAATTTGGATCAGTAGCCTATAGAGTGGCTTTACCACCACGTTTATCCCAAGTACACAATTTTTTTCATGTTTCAATATTGATAATGTATATGCCAGATCCATCTCATGTTTTGAGTCCAGATGTAGTTCATTTAGAAGATACTCTTTCTTATGAGGAATAACGAGTCCAGAATGTTAACCGTAGAGAGAAATTGTTGTAGTATAAGGTAATTCATCAGATAATGGTTTTGTGGAAAAACCATATGGTTGAAGAGTAAATGTGGGAATATGAAAATTATATGAGGGATAAATACCCCTATTTATTTGATAAGTGAATAAAATTATGAATACGCAATTTCAAAAAGGGGAGAGGATATAACATCCCAGGTAAATAAATAATATGAAATTTTTATATTTATTAATATTTTTGAATTAAATAATAAATTTACTTTAAATGGGATTCTATGATTGATGGCGTACCCAACACGTAACAATGGGTTTCTCTAAAGTCTTATGTTGCACACAATGTTGAGTCATACTGAAAAAATAATAATATATTAATATTATTTTAAATGGTTGTTAACGCCTATCCGTTTTATTAGTGGTAATGAAAAAAACTTTCCATATTATGATTAAAAAAGTTTTTTAAATGTTATTACATTTATCTAATAAAATTTAGAGGCTTAAAATGATAATGAGTCCTATTTTATGCTTAAATACTCTAATTTTTTTGAAAGCTAGTTTTACCACCTTTTGTTAGAGAATCCCTTTTAAATCAAGTTTTTGTCACTTGTATATGTTCTATTTGACAAAATAAACATCTTATTTAGAAGTGGGACATCAAAATTTACTTTGGATGAAATTTTTGTAATTTTCTAATGAAGTATATTTTTTAATGAATGGTGAAAATTACTGCATTTTAAGTCGAAAATGTATTTTCATCAGATTTTTTTTAAATGGTAAGATTATATTTTTAAATGGTGTTAAATTATAATTAGATTATATTTTTACCATTTAATCCAATTTCGGTCATTATATGTAATTTCACTTTGATATTGGACCAAAACACTTGCCAATCTTTTTGTAGTTGTTACTTCTTAAAAACACGCTTTCTTATTTAGACAATAGAAATTAATTTTAAATTAATTAGTGAAACTTTGATGTTTTGAATTTGGTAAAATAGAAATAATTTTCTAATTTTTATTATAAAAATAATATTCGGGGGAATTTTTGGTATTTTTCTGTAAATGTTCATTTTTTGATGAATAGTGAAAATACTGCGTAGTAGTTAAAAACTAAATTTTTCATTTAAATGAATTTTTACCACTTTTGTGAATTGAATTTCAAAAATATAACATACATTTTTATCATCAGTAAGTAAAACTTTGTTCAATATGATGAAAATAATTTTTGGTGAATAGTAACTATTGATTTTTATTTACCGTGGTTAAAGGTAAATAGGGTAATTCAAGGTAAAAATAATATTATAATAATATAAAATTACCTTAACACTTTTTCTAACCTTATTTTATGAGTCATTTCCGACCAATAAAATCCATGGGTGAGACCTTTGGCCATTGAAAGCCTTTTGGGTAAGATAATGACATTAATAATGTATTATTTAAGGTAAAAATAAAAAATATCATAAACATGTATTATTTTGCAAAAACCATTTTAATGTGGGGTTATATAATTGATATGTTTTACTTTAAATATTAATTATAAATATAAAATGATTTCTTAAATCATGGTATTTTATTTTTAATATTTAGACATAATGTAAATAAATTTATTTATGACATAATGGTGATGTAATGATTGTATCATTAATGAATGTTTTAAATAAACTAGATTATAAATATTAAAATAAATTTATTTTGAAATATTTTATGGAATAAAAATTTTTGGCACATGTGGATTACTTGTTATCTTTGAATTAATGATCTTTTTTCAAAATAATCAAGTTGGTTTGGATTTTTTTAAAATGTCATGCTATGGATAGTATAAGCATTGACATAAATGAGTTTTTAAATCAATTAATATTTTATTAAATGATAAAATATTCCAAAATATCTATGATTCTTCCAAATTATAGTTATGATGTTAAAAATTTCATTAATTATTCGTTTTGGGTCACATGGCATTTTATTGTAAATATATAAACCATATAGTATGAATATACAAGAAGACATGGTAAAAGATAAATTAGATAACAAAGGGTTAAATAAAGAACCTAAGGATTATAAAATATCCAAAAACTATCGAATTATTATTGGATGATTTTATTTCAACTTATACTCATCTTATATAATAATTTAATGAGTTTGGAACCTTTTGAAACCGAAAATCATTTTATAATAAAATAATACTTTCAAACTTTCCTAAAGAACTTGTCCTCCCTCTTATAAATGGACACCACATATAACCCATTAATCACACCTCTCAAGCTCCTTGACTCATCCATCCTCTACCTAAATAATCTCCCAACATCCCTCTATTACTCCTAGAATCCTTACCTTAGGAATAAGGTACTTCAAGAAATCATTTTGGTTCAAAACAAAGGGAGTTACCCAATTTAAAGGTAACGTCTTCCCTCAAGTTCTATTCTTTTATTTTAATTATTCACTCTATATGATCTTATTATTATTTTTTTACATAAAAACATAATTATCCTCAATATAATTGTCTTTTGTTATTATAATTATTCTAACTACACTTACACACACCTCCATCTAATGGGTAAAGAACATGCTATTTCTATGGACGACGAACT
Source organism: Viscum album (assembly GCA_963277665.1). Classification (NCBI taxonomy): domain Eukaryota; kingdom Viridiplantae; phylum Streptophyta; class Magnoliopsida; order Santalales; family Viscaceae; genus Viscum; species Viscum album. The sequence goes on along the minus strand of OY728147.1, from coordinate 2,015,353,174 downwards.
ACTGCCTCCCAAAAATATGATTGTTATATCTTATCTTACCACCTCTTATAGTGGCCATTATGATAATACTATATTTTTATGTGATATATATTATATTTATATTATTTTTATGCTTATTTTTTTATATCATAATTTTATGTATTCCAAAATCGGTAAATACGATAATTTCATTTGAGGATGTGTGGACTACCGCCCCCTCAAAGTGATATGACTCGTTCATGCCATATGTAAAACGTATAAAGGATGGAGTTAATAAAATTATATATGATATTATACTGGAATTATTATATACCTATGAATCATTAAGTTTTAAATATACTAAATAACAAATAGAAATGAATGTAGCGTTCATGTGTAAGTACGGCTTTCTGTATCCATGAATGATGCATTTCATTTCTTATATCAAAATGTTATGTACTATTATAAATATATATATATACTAGATATATATGATATATATGATATATAAATCCTGAATATATTTCTGTAGATAATGTAATTTTGACCACATAGACAACTTGTAATTATAAAAAGTTTCTTTTTGACTCAAGTATTAAATATCAACAAAAGGCCATTATTAACTCAAATGATTATATAATGTTTATAACATGCTAATAAGTGATATAAAAGTAATAATAAACTTGAAAAAGGATCTGAATAAAGTATAAGTTAAATTTATTTTATTATTCAAATGATTAAAGAACGAACAAGTAATGTCAGACACGATGTAAGGGACTTCCTCTCAATCTCCTTTAATTGAGGCATATTTTGATTTATACATGACTTTATTTTATACAATGCATAAAACCCTTTGAATTTACATTTCATTCAACACGAATCTTTTTCTATCTATAGTTTTACTAAATGAAAATGGTAATGTTTCTTTTTAACATACGTGGTGACAATGACATTTCCACTGTCACGAGTGTTATTTTATATTTGGCTCCCTTAATAAGTAATAATGTTTTCAAATGGAAAATAAATACAATATATAATTTTTCATATTTTTTTTATTGATAATGTATTGGTTATGTCAAAATATTTAAATGATATATTGTGATTGAAATGTGGAAATTATATCTTTCCATTATGTTTTTTTATATGTTATGATAATGATATGGTTTGTGGGTATTGTTTACGTATATGGGTGGTTCTATGATAAACCTAGGGCTAGTAGGGAAATCTACATTGTATGTTTGATATGGATGCCACAAGTTAACTTTATGATTTGTGATTAATATGTGTTTTTCAATAATATTCTTATTTCATGAGGTGTTTTAATGATCTTATGCTTTGTATGTATTTATGAACTAAAGTTTTCATTCTTTATTTTATAACCCTTACTGAGATTTTTATGCTCATCCAATATTTTATAAATGTTTTTCACAGGTTAAAAGATAGGGTAATAGAATGGAAAAATTCAAGAAGATTTATATCATGAAAACAATTCTTGTTTTCTTTTAAGAATTTTTATTTTATGAAGAAAATCGATACTGAGTAGAAGTGTCTACTAAATAATATTTTAGATGTAATGTAATAGTTATGGCCTAATACTCTGAAACTCTAAACCTGAAAAGATCCTCAATGTGAATTATTACCTTATTTCAAGATTATGAATTGTTTAAGGCTAGGGAATTATATCTCATGAGGCAAAACATGTTTGGGTATTTGGTGTTTTCCAATCCAATTCAAAATGATATATTGACTATGATCATGATGACAAGAAAAGAATCAGGAAACAAGGCCTTGACTACATGTTTTTTGATGTTACACATTATTCATTTCATTATTATGTGATCCATGTTATTAATTTCCATTTCATCATTTATTGGCATGGTTGTATAATTCCTGAATTTCAAGGGTGTTTATGTCTTTATGTGGTTTCTTTATTCATTTTTTTAAAATTTATATCTTTTTTATGCCATGATGAATAATTTTATATGACTAACTTACTAATAATCTAATCTTAACCCTTATTATGTTGTCTATTTTAATATGTTATGGGTTTAATTAGTACAAATGATATTTTTTTATTGATAATATATTTGAAATTATTTTTGGGTTGTGTTAATGAAATAACATGAATTATGATGTTTCATATATAAAGGGAAATATTTCATTTATAAAATGATCACGGCATTTAGTAGTTTATGTTATATCATAATTCTCTAAATCTATATACCCAAAAGATCATTATAAAATAAGAGATTTAAAAATAATTATTGATATTTTAATTATATATCATATTGTCCTATATTTTATAGATGATGTCAAAGTTAGTATGTAATGTATGGGTTCCTGATCACCAGATCCCAGAGTAAGGGTCCGAGGGGTAAGACCTTACAGTTTATAAATTATATTAATTTTTTAAAATAAATTTTCTTTAGAATATATTATACAAACATAAAAAACATAGACAAACAAAAAATACATTATTTCATTAATTCATATTATTACACTATTAAAAATTAGAACTCATTAATATTCTAAACATTATAAGGGAAAAAAAATATAAAAATTAATTATTATAATAAAAAAATTTGGATCTCCCCTATCAGCTAGAATCATCGATCCCTTGAAAAAGAGTTTAGAATTGAAAAAAATATATTATTAAATATAAATAAATTTTATAAAATAGTAATATATAACTTTAAATATATTAAGGTGAATAAATAATGAGTAAATGTAGTAGTATTTATAGAAGGTAATGTGGATGATGGGAATAGTAACCTGATTATGGGGAATACTAACCTGACAGTTGAAATTGTAATTTTACATAAATATGACAATATATAATATAGGTATTATTTATAATCTTTCATTTAAAGAAATATAATTAATATAACACATAAAAAATTAATATTAAAAACATTAATAAAATTCAAGAAATTTTTTTAATAAACGTTATTTTAAGGTATTCCATAAAAACTATAATTCTTATATGAAAATTTAAAATAAGCTATTATAAAAAAATTATTTTGATAAAATGGATTTCATTGTTGAAATTATCATGTTTAAATTGACCATATTTGGTTTTTGTTATATTTTTTATTACAACAATTTTTTCTGAATAATAATAATATATTTGTTTAGTATCTGATGTATCTTGCATTATATAATTCTATATTCAATAATAACTTAATCATTAGTAGAACTTGAGGATCAGAAAATAAATGTTTTATTTCAAAAATGAGTTATTAAAATATAATAAAACCTCTCAGGACCTAAAAATAACCATCCTAAGTATAAAGTCAAAAGTGTTCCATTAAAAATCATTTTTACTGATTTCATTTTTATAAACTATTTAATTTGAATAACAATTTGTTTTAGAATCCTAAAGTCATTCTATTTTATTTATATATTATTTTTTGATTTAAACTAGAATAATTACAAGGTTTACCTTGGATTTTTTATTTCATTCAATAGTTTATTCAAAAATACCCCTCTCATCAAGTATAAATATCTCATCCTATACAATTGGAAAACCAATCCTCCATGACATTCCAATACCCAATCTCTAAGAACTTGGTTTGTACTTTGAGTTATGGATCTATTAATTTTTTGTTTAAATCCATGTATATGATTTGATATGTATTCCTAGTGATACTTCATAGTAAAAATGTGTGTTTGGAGATTCTTCAGATCCTAGGACTAGGACTGATGGAAGAAAGCACTTGCTCGCTTGGCAAGTAGAAACTGTGAATCCAAGTTCACACAATTTCTCCTAACCATGCGGGGAATTTTAGTGAAAGGTAGTGGGATGCATAGTTTTCCATAACCATGTGACCATGGGATGAATAATGTGAAATATCTATGAAATATTTAGTAGAATAAAAACACACAATTTTTACATGGCTTTTCAAACCATGCACATAAACCTTGTGATTCCCCTAAGGGGGACGTATGCTATTCATGGTTAGTGAACATTTTGACCAACCATTATTCCTAACCACATGATCTAGTTTTAAATTGGTAATTTACTATTTTTTACTTCTTCATTTATAATTTTAACTCCCCTCATCCATTCTTCATTCATGAAAAAAATATGAATTTTACTTCCATGATGACATCATCATCTTTTTTCACCAAGGTTCATTCAGTTATCCTCTATCTAAAATAAAAATAAATATCAAATTTTCTATATGGATTCTTCTTATTACATCCTTCATTACAAAGTCTCTATTCATTATTTTTCAACCTATCGATAACTCAATTTTTATGCATACTTATATTCTATATTATCAGGGTGTTGGATTGTTCATATGTTTTCTTTTGATCGACAACTAACTAAGGTACAATACTAGATTATGTATATACTAAATATAAGTGTAGGTGGTCTATGAATTATACCTAATAGTCATTTAATTTATAAATTACATTCATTGTGTGCATCTTGGTTTCACCAGGTTATGCTTCTAAAATTAATCTATCTTAATTACAGTTGTTAAGGTGGTATTATAAATGTATAATTATTAATTATCATCATTACATTGAAATTTATAAACTAAAAACAGTCGACCCAATTAGGTTCTATTCCATATTACACCATTTTTACTTTCTTAGGATTATTGAGACACTGTTCATGTGTGTTTTACTATTACATGATAAGGCACAAGTTCTATCATAATTAAATGAATCTTTGAGATTTAAAATTGAATTTATATTTATAAATATGACAAATCATAGTTTAATTATAATAGAATAGAAATTTTTTGATGTTCTATACCCATTATCATATTTAATGAATGGTAAGAAATGAACATATTAAATATTTATAAGCTAAAGTGATAAATGGTTTCATTTTATTGATAAGACTCTTAATGATTAATAAAATTTAATGTAATGGACCTATGATTAAATGATTTAATTAAGTGAGTATTACATGGACCGAGATTTTATAATATATAACTTAATGTGTATATGGTGTCTATTTCTTTGTAAATTTTATCGATATAGGAATGGTCAGACATCAGCAAACCTTGGAATCCCAAGGGAATTAGTTTCATACATAGTGGAAGTGATTTAGATTCATCGAGTTGATTAGGACATGCCCACCATGGAATCAGGTCATTTTCTTATTACATGAATGACTCAGTGATCTACCAATGATTATCTTTTCTATTCTAAAAAATTAGAATGTTGCGGATACACTCCTTGGATTCAGTTTCATGTCTTCAAAAACATGATACCATTGAATATCCCTATTGGGCTTAGTCCTTATTAGCCCATGATTCCCATGGAAGAGATTCATGAACATCATTAGAATCATTTACAGTGGAATTCAATGGTCATATTCCATTGGATTATAGTCATACCTCATTAAATCGATACTACATGTGATACTAATTTGATTTGGATTGATCCCCTGGGTGAAGGATGGTTTGGTTACACATTGGGTCATTTTTTATTATTACCACTTATCTTGTTAATTATAATAATTTTTTATAAATTTTTAGATTGTTATAAATTAAATATTATTTAATTAAATTAACACATGTTCTAAGAAAATTTCAAACTGAAGCTGAAGAAAGAATGAGTAATTTGATTACCATTTGTTTCTTTTATATATATCGACAAAATTCACACTTTATATTCATAGTATAGATTGTATAAATGTATCTTGTGGTGTCAAACTAATATTTATATAACACCTCATTTGGGATGTTTTTGGTAGCTACGTGGATTATATGATAGTAGGTAAGGAAAAAGGGATGCATCCCAATTTAGAAACTAACTTTTATTCATTATTTAGGATGTGATCTTGGTACCAGATGACTAGGCTAGTTCTTAGGAAGAAAAGATAAATTTTTTTCTTTTTTATTATTTTTTATTACATTTATTTTCAATTTCTATGTGTTCATGATTTTCATTTTTATAGAGACATGACATGAAATCATCAACTTTTTACAACTCTAATTTCACCTTGAGTTATTTATTTAATACATGGATATTTATCATTACGTTTGCTATAAGTATTATTCATTATTCTGATTCTATTGACTATTCACTATTATTATCTCTATTGTTATCCACTATGACCAGAGGTAATATTATTCCCACTATCATACCAAAGGACCGCACTGCAAGTTGGTAGCCTCAGAAATATAGGGAGGTGCGATTGAGGCCATGTGTCCAACTGGGTTTAGCTACTCAAGAGTGATCAAGGTATTGGACGTCACAATGTGGCATTAGAGGTTTCTTTTCATTAGTATTACTATTGGGGAATTTATTCTCAATAATTGGAATATATTGGAAGATGGTTATAAGTTATTTATGGGGGTACCTAACCCATATTCCTGGTAAATACTATGTTTACTGGGAATGAAAAATTGTTGTTATGTTTTTCTCTTATCACAATTGATATTTTTTCATCGTTGGGTGTTGTACATGAGTTTTATATTTTTTTATGCTTTATAGATATTTTTACATGGCCAATATGACATGAATAATTTTTTAATGCATCATTATAGGTACCAATAACTCACATGAAATGCATATTCTGTGCTATATTAGTTCACTTTTATCCTTGACTTTCGTGTTTTGTCAATGATTATTGATTATGCCTTGGTTGATATATATAACTCTGTTACACTAACAACTTCTTTAGGGAATAGAAATTGGTTTCTTGAAATGTCAGTATCTACCAAAATAGTTTTCCTGGTATTAATTGATTGTGGAATATTAAATAGGAAAATTTTAATGATATAAGCAATGTAACCTCGGTTACATATGTACACATTGACTGTAATTGTATGAATACCAATTCCTTTATACAATGATCCCATGTGAATTGTAATTGGTAAAAAATCATATTCACGCAATCACATATTACCCACTACCTTCTGAGACTATATCTAAGTGGGTGGATGTAATTAAAGAGATATATATATTTCAATTTATAATGCGTAAGGGCCTTTAAAATTTTGTAATGAAAACACACTTTAATTAAACCTTGTATTATGTATAAAATATATTAAGAAAATAAAATGTAAATTAAAACTTATAAATGAAATGATTTACAATAATTGAAAATACCATGTGAAATTTAAAGAGCGTTCCCTCCATAAATTTCAATTGACCCTCCATATACTACTACCTATATAAATAAAAAACATAACACTTATCAGTACATGGACTTCTAGGGAGGTAGTTTGGTTAGTATTTTGGATAGTGTAACCTTACTCTTATGATATGGGTTTTTAGTGATCATATGTATTTATGTATCTTTTTTTCAGGCATATGATTAGAAGTTGTATAGATATTCCTCTATGGATTCCTCTAGTCATACTCCAATAGGGTGATTCCAATCATGATCTAAAGGTGGTGGACCCAAATCTCCCTGTGACACCTTAAATAGTGTCACTATAGGAACCAAATTCTATTCTAGAATTGGGAACTAATTTTGAATTAGAGGGAGTTTCCACTATTTGTTGAAATCAATGATGGGGGCACCACAACATGAACCTATAATTTTGTATCTTACTTTTCAATTCAAGCTACAAAATACTTCTATCTTCTTAGGGGATGGAGGTCCAAAGGATGATGAGTGTTTAATGGAAGACAATATTTATATGTTTAAGAATATGTAGACTCTTCTTGGTAGAAGGTTAAATATTTCCACTTTTATATTTTGTGATCTACCAAGAATTAGTGGGATGTGATTACTCAGTCTAGTCATCATTAGGGAATTGTCTGGCCAGACTTCTAGAATTCATTCTATGAAAAATTCTTTATCTTTTTCTAAGAGATAATAGAGGTAGAGTTTTAATGAACTTGGATAAGTAACCTTTTTACTTCATGTAATATTCATTACATTTCACATTTTTGCATCATTTTCACTACTTCATGTTGGTGATGACCTATCATGAGTGAGGTGCTTCGAGGATGCGATTAGGTATCTAATCCAATCGTAGGAAAATTTCATTCACCTGTCTGTTTTTTTTATATTTTAAATGAGGCACTTATCCACGAGTGAAAACCAAGAGAATCCATTATTACTAAGACCATATTTCTAGTTCCATGATAGTGTATTATTTTTACCTGTCTTAAGAAATATATCCTTGAAGTTTATAATTAGAGTATAGGCATCCATTGAATTCTCTAGGGTGGCTTCTTTATATGTTATATTTGTGAACATAAGGGGCTTGTGAAACCAAAGTTTGATAGAGAACCGCTTGAGTGCCATTCTTGAATCCATATGGGATATATTCAGATATTATTCTAGACTATTACAATTGTTTCTAGATGTATAGGACCCACCCTAGTTCAACCATCAAGACTGAAATCCATAATGACACGTCTGGATCGATGTTGGAGTATCTCTGAGCGAACATGCCAAGGAGGAAGTCATCACCATGTGAGCTAGTGTATTAATTATTATCACCAATATAGTATACCAACTCTTGGTAGTCCAGCATTATGTCAAGTCTCTAGATTAATCTAGTTACATGGTTTACATCCAATATCCAAATATCAGAGTGTGGGACTATCAATAGTATGTGGTACTATTCTAGTGGCCTATACTATTTTGTTTTCTTTATTTAGTACACGATATTCTTAACCCTCTTCTATCTCATTAAACACTTTTGAGTGTATCTGGTAATAAATTCAGCAGTTTTGTTGATCAATTACCCTAGATACACCATTGGGTATATTATCATAGGGTATATGTTAGTGTAGAGGTTGTACGCTTGAGGTAGGATGTTCTAGTTTCTTATGAGACCTCATCAACCTCATGATGATGAGCTTTGATTTCATTCTCAGGATGGACTTTTTAGTATCCTATCATGCCTTTTGCATTTCTATCACTAGAATGTATCATTTACATCACAAATGGGTAATATTTATCTTCACAGGGATAAGTGTAATCTCAATGAGAGTAAGGTTGAGGCAATTAATCACAGTATGAGTGGAGTGAAAACATAGATCTCTTTACTTTATCTGGAGGAAAAGGGAGTTAATATAATAGATTTTTCTCTTGTAGTAGATCATTTCTAAGTTATCATTCCTAGATATTTTTCTAGCTCCCCTATTGATATGGTGTTAGAGTTTATGATCAATTTTGTCTTAGGAGAGGCTCTAGTATATATTCATATATAATGTATAGAACCTACTGATTTGGTGGATCTCAAGAGATAGTTAGTGGATTTTGAATCGATGGGTTTTATCTTACACAATACTTATTCATAGGGTTCAGCCATGATTTTCTCTAAGAATATAGATAAAACCCTTAGTTTATGCATGAATTACCTATGTTTTAACAATATTATTGTTAATAACCGATATCTATTGCCACTAATAGGTGATCTCTTAGTCCAGATGTGTGGAACTAGGGTGTTCTTGAAGATTGACCTAATATAGGGTTATCATCATGGTAAATTCAGACTTGTAGATGTAAAACATAAAAATTTCAATAATTAGTTACTTTTAATGAGTATATTTTTTTGATATTTTGAATGCACTATAAATTTTCATTTATTTTATGAATATGGTTTACTACTCATATTAAGATTCCTTTTCATGGTTTTTGTGGACAACATCTTGGTGTATTCTCAATCTCGAAGCGACCAAGCTAGGAATAATAAGACCTTTTTTAATATACTGAGAGATAATTCACTAAATTATTCAATTTTTAAGTCACTATTTTAGATATAAATATTTCCATTCATGGGTTATATTATTTTTGAATCAAGAGTGTCTATTTACCCAATGAAGCTAAGTGGTGTTGTTTCATGGGATTAGCTGAAGAGCATGATTGTTATATAGTCTCCCATTGGGATGGATGGATATTATAATAATTTAATAATGTAAATTTGACACATTAATTCACCTCTTACTTATCTTACTATAATGGGTGAAAAGCACTATTGGTCTGAAGATTGTGAGAAGGACCTTCAAGATCATAAATGAAGGATTGCATCATCATCAATTCTAACTCTCCTAGAGCATGGAAGTGGATATATAGTGTTCTCTGATGTATATTGAATCTGGAAAGGGAAGTATTAACATATGAGGATTGATTCATTGCATACAAGTCTGACCAACTAAGACCTCATGAGGATTATTACCTGACATAGGATCTCAAGCATACAAAATTTATTCATGCATCCCATTGTTAAAGACATGATATGATGGGAGAGCTTTTTTTAGTGTATGTGGAACTCCAAATCCTAAAATATATCTTTAAATAGTGTGAAATAAATAATAGGTAGTTAATATTGGTTTAATAGATCATTTTTCTAATTTTAAGACAACTTATATTCCATGAATGGGTAATGTGGTAGCAAATGTGAGGATTCAGAAAAATCAGGAACATGTTTTAGAAGAAGACACTGATTAATGGAAATATACGGCTATATTTTCTATGCTTCATCTAGATATTTATCATTTAACTGACTATGATTTTCTTATAGGATTATTAGTTAACACATCACTCCTTGAAAGGATAAAGAGAAGTAACTTCTCATATCCTGAGGGGTTAAACTTATGGGAGAGTATCTCTAATGTGGTCTTACCTCGAGATTTTTCTGTTAATAAAGAAAACAACACTTATATACATGGGTGTATTTACAGACATGAGGGAGGAAAAAATACATGTTTATGATGATTCTCAATGGGTAGTTTACTCAGGTATGTCTGTGATGTATCATGATACACAAATCTAGTTTTTACAACATAGGATGAAACATTAGAGAGTGGGTTTTATCACTAGGTGTTCCACGTATTAGTTAGTGATGGTCGAGAACATATGACTATCTATATTGTTACATCTATTATGAGTTCTATAAAGGAAATGAGAATATTTCGGAATGAATTTTTTTTTTTTTTTACCGAGGCTCTCTCAAGGATGTGATGTGGTTTGGGTAGCCATGGGCGAACTGAAAAATTTATACTCGTCCCTTATTTTTTATGAGAGTTTTTCCATTGATGACTAAGAAAACTATATGTCTATTAGATTATATGGATACATAGGTCCCCTGTTCTATTATTTCATATAGGGATTCACATTTCACATTGTGGTTCTAGAAAGGGTTACATAAGTCTTCTTATACACAAATGATTCTAAGTATAAATTTTCACCCCTGGAAAGATGGTTAATTAGAACAGACTATATAGGTTTTGGAGGACATTATTCGAGTATGAGTCCATGATTTTTGTGTTTAATGGGAGAATCATTTCACTATCATTGATTTTGAATAAAATAACATCTATAAGGTGATGAATTAGTTGGTTTTGTATGAGGCCTTGTATGGTAGGCCATGTTGTTCACCTATGTGGTGGATAAAGGTCAATGAGATAGGGATACTACATCCTCATCTGATGCTGGATGATTTGGAGAATGTTTAGTTGATCATGAATTGTTTGTATACTGCTAGGTCTAGAAAAAAAATCTTACATCAATCACCATTGACAGCCTATGGAGTTTAAGGTCAGGGATCAAGTTTTCCTACGGGTATCACCCAGACATGGGAATATGAAGATAAATAGGAAATGTAATCCATTGAATATTTTTTATGTAGTTTGAGATCTTAGATAGAGTTCGGTGGGTGGAAAATTGGTTTCTCTTTCCTCATAGTTACCATTCCTTGCATAACATCTTCCATGTTTTGATTCCCTACCATCACTATGCCAATCTATCTAATACTTTTCGTCATATAGATGTTTACTTAGATGTTTATTCTTATCTTATGAAGTATCCTATAGACACTATGTATCTGGGAATGAAGGGTATCGAAGGTATGATTATACCTTTAGAATGGGATACTATTTAGCACCTCTACATAGTGGATTAGACTTGGGAGCAGCAAGCCAACGTAAATGCTCTGTGGAAAGATTTTTTTCTAAGATGACATTCTACCACCATTGGAAGGGAAATATAGGGATGAGTTTTTTTATGGGGGGATAATGTTAGAAACCATTTTTTCTTATGATGTATCAATCCTTTAAATTTTAGTTTTACTCATTGGTTTTGACATAATATGGATTCATATTGAGGATATAGAGGAATAGAAGGTGTCCAAGGCTTCTTCATATCATGAAACCACATCTAGTGGAAGAATAAACTAGGCTTCAGGGATAGTAGAAACCAAGTATGTCACAAACTGTCCCCCGAGGCCCGTATCATGACTACCCAAAGCTCGCCTTCCATAGGACAGGGGCTGGAGAATAGCACCAAAGGTGTAAATCCCTAAACTGGGAAGTCGTTGCTTTTATATCAGTAAACAAACACAACAGAGTACGCAAATGAAAGTAAAATACTAAGTAAAACTATATACAAAAGAGTGTAATTAAATTAAAGGGGCTAGAAATACAATCCCAATAGTAAATTACAATACAACTGAAAAGATAGTACAACTGAAGAAAATAAGTAAAGAAGCTACTAAGTTGTCCTCTGAAATAACCACCTGAAGTATGAGTACAGATGGCCTCCTCAACACCCCAAGTCTATCCGTCCACTCCGTGTACATCTCGCTGAGTGGTCCACCTCTGGGTACCGTCTTGTTCTGCTACTCTCTATCCCGATCAATGCTGTCTATCATCTGCAACCAACACATCGAGGTGCGGGAAAATCCCATGCAGGGGTGAGTATAACAATACTCAGTAGGGACCCGGAGACCCTCTAGGTCTCACAAAATCCAACAAGGATAACCACAAAGTACGAAAACAATATATAACCCTTACTTAGTTATATGCCCATACATGTACCTAAGTTATTTAGTAACCCATCTCAATCATGAGGAAAACACAAAAGTCATTGACTCGTCTCAAACCAGGATTTTAGTGAAGTATAGTAGTACAGATGATTAATCGCGAAGCTAGATCATCTTATTCTATCAAGAGGCACTGCTTCTGACCATACGGAGTCTGACCCACACAGGATCAATAGGTACGAACCCCCAAAATTACCCACATATGATTTAACCCACACAGGATCGATAGGTACTAACCACTGAAATGACCCACACCGGATCTGACCCACACAGGATCGATAGGTACTAACCCCCGCAATGACCCACATAGGATCTGACCCACACAGGATCAGTATGTGATGACCCACACAGGATTGCTGAGCACTGACCCACATAGGATCTGACCCACATAGGATCGGTATGCACTGACCCACATAGGATCACTGAGTGCTAACCTCCGTATGATCTGTCTCCAACCTTAGCCTCACTATCAGCCACTGGATTCCTCACACCTGCTGTGCTCAAGATCCGAAGAATCTACCCTCGAGATATCAGTCATACCTCGAACACCACTAAACTCCACAAAGTAGAAAACCAAAGGACCTCCATATTGTAAGGGTTCCAACATGACAGACAGTGCATCAATTGGACGCTCGGTCTGTGAGTTATTGGCATTTCAGTCCCTGGGGCCTGGTTGGTTTTTAGGTTCAAAACAACCCGACTGTACTCCAACTGTGTTTAAACCTCAAACTGGGTATTCCAATAGAACCATCTCTCTTTTATCTTTCCTTATCCGTAAACGGTTCGTCGATTGGACACTTGTAGCCCAAGATACAGGAAAAACGTGTATTCGGATCAAACGGGTGCGGGTCCGGTTCGACCCAGTCGGACCGACTCGACCCGTCCTGGGACTGGACCGAAAAATGTCCTGAGTTGAGTTATAGGGCCCACAACGAGAACGTTGTGCTCTAAAGGGGGGTGATTGTAATGCCCCCAAATGATAAAGGGTCAAATGATTAAATGATATGACTCATATCAACAAGGTGCACATTCCTTTTCGGGAGCTTGTCTGATTAGAACTCCACAGTTAAGTGTGCTTGGCCTGGAGTAGTGATCGGGATGGGTGACCTTCTGGGAATTTTCTCATGGTGTGTGTGAGTGAGGACAAAGCACACTGAAAAGGACAAGTGTTGGCCTGTGGGAACTTTCATTACTTAGATGACCTGTTCAGGCACGTGGGTGGGCCCCAGGGTGGGGACCACGTGTTTGCGGGGAAACTGGTGGTACCTTGCGGGCCAGGACCTGACATCCATGTTAAGGTGGGGGGGTTGTGCTGTCACCGGGACCCAGTTGTTACAAAGTATCCATGTACACATAGTTTCTAATTACTATCTGGCGTATTTCAGTGGGTAGACATGGGCCACAAATATTTTCTTAACCATGTGACAAAGGTTGAATTATTTTGAAAAACATATGTAATTTTTATAATTGAAAAAAAACCTTGTTTTTACATGTTTCTTAAAAACGTCTGCATGAATTGTGAAAGTCTCCTCTTGTGGAAATAGGCTATGTGGGGACTATCATTAGTCCAATGTCATATTCAGACACGTGGGTGGGCCCCAGGGTGGGGACCACGTGTTTGCGGGGCAACTGGTGGTACCTTGCGGGCCAGGACCTGACAGTCATGTTAAGGTGGGGTGGTTGTGCTGTCACCGGGACCCAGTTGTCACAAAGTATCCATGTACACATATTTTCTAATTACTATCTGGAATATTTCAGTGGGTAGACATGGGCCACACATATTTTCTTAACCATGTTATAAAGGTTGAATTATTGTGAAAAACATATGTAATTTTTATAATTGAAAAAAACCTAGTTATTACATGTTTCTTCAAAACATCTGCATGAATCGTGCAAGTCTCCTCTTGTGAAAATAGGCTATGCACATTTGGTACTTGTTTTGGCTTACCATGTGGCCAAACAGTGCCACTTGTTTTAAAATAGGAATACTTTTTTTGACCATTTGTATTTATTTTTTTAACACCCAACTTCCACTATTCGTTATAGTGGACAAAAGACCATTTTTCACAAGTGAAGAGATCCTCCACCATTTTTTTATCGGTTGTGGGATTGATTCTCTATCTAGACTTAGAATCAAGAGCCAATCATCTCATTTGGAAACTCTCAGTAACTGACTCATTCCTTGGGATTAGTTATTAATATTTCTTTATATCGATGATGCAATTTTGATGCAGGGTCATATGACCTATTTTCAAGGCATTGGTTCCTCTATTTATTTTATTCTTATCAATGAAAAACTAAGGTCAAATACTAGAAGAGGAATATATTATAGGCTTAAGTTATAAGTTCTTTTACTTTTCCCAAAAATCCATATCATTTATAAATTCTTTATAGTGTACCAAACCCCAATATCTCAGAGTCATTGCCTCCTAAAGTAGTGCATGAAAACTATGGAAAGGTAAATAAATAAACACACATTCCATTTAAATAACCAGATAAGTGATAATCAATATGGAAAAGAATATAATAAAAAAAATAATTGATTTAATAAAAAACTATGAATGAAATAAATCCATAAATTTTTTTTCATAGTTAAAATCTCATAGATAATAATAAATAAATCCAAAAAAAAGAAATTTTTATTATAAAATGTCATATTTTCCAAGAACCAGATAACCTTACCATAAATATCAATCATCTAGATTCTTTAAAACATATTAGATGAAACCCCCTCTAAATCTAGGCAACATATTTTTCCTATGAGACTGTTGATGCATCATGGTGAATGCATTAAGTGGTCTCAAACCAATTTCTTACATGAATAAATCAATCAATATATATCAAAAAATTGATTTATTACATAAAATATGTGTCATATCAAATATCAATATTGAGTAAATTATACATATTTATTGATATTTACCCATTTAATCAAACAAATTTCAAAGTAAACACATTTTTTAAAAATTGAAAAATGTTTAAGAAATAAGCATATCAATGATAGATGATGTATATATTTCTAGGAATTTTAATGTTCAATGATCCCAGAAAAGTTAGTAACTCAAGTAGAAGTTAATGACTTTAAAAATTATTCAAGAAAATCAATTTCAATACTACCATTGGTAAAGATAATCATATTCTCTCTAGATGAATAATAATGATGATATTAATATAATGTATAACTCTTAGATTAATATTAATGGTTGTTTTTTTTATGAAATTAAAAGGATATTTAAAATTATTTGGAGGAGAATATACATTTCATTTTTATTTTTTTAAATACTTATTTACAAAATAACTTTCAATAACATTTTACGTAAATTTATCCTTGTAATCTTTCAATGGAATCTTCAAAAAAACAATGATGGGTAATTTTTTACATTCTATACAAGATAAAAAGAACATTCATTTTTCCCTGTACAATTTTTTGAAATGAGGCCTCATTCAAAATGAAACAAGATGATTAATTTGAAAAAAAATTAAAATAAAAAAGGGTAAATTGGTCTATCAATAAATCAGTTTAAATAGGATAAAAATAAATTTGTAAACATATATTATAAAATAATTATGTATAAGAAAACATATTTTTGACTGAAGAGAGACATGAAGTTTTAGTTTCATGAAATCATTTTACTAATCATTTTAAGAACCAATGGGTATAAATTGGTAATATGAATTTAGAATGATCATGAGTAATAAGAGGAGTCAAAAATGAAAGGTTTTATTAAGTAATGATCAAATATTTTCCTTTAATTTATATTCAAGATTACAAAATATTTATTAGAATGTGATTATGAAATAAAACATTAAAATGAACGCAACATTGAACTTGATGTAAATAAGTGAATTGATTATGTGTATAATATGTAAGTACTCATAAAAAAATCTTGGATACATTAATATATAGTCAAATTAAATAAACACATAATTACAAAATATTAGTAATAACAAGGGTGTACTATTACCCAATGAAATGTAATTGAGATACGAAATTTCATTACCACGTGGTAACATAAAGTTAAAAGCATCGTAGATTAAATAATTCAAATTAAAACTAAAAATTACATTAATAAGTACTTATTAATGATATAAATTATTAATGTGGAAGTATATAAATCAAATAAAATAAACTAGGTTAATAGCATTATATTATGCCTCAATGAAATGAAATTGAGACGGAATCCCTTACCTTATTCTTCATTTAGGTTAAATTATATATAACATATTATATGATGGTTTTAATGACAATAATAACTTATAATATAACAATATTAATATTTATAATATCATATATGATATTTATATAATATCTTATTACCCGTTTTATAATAATCTTTCATTATTTTCATTGTTTTATGTGTTAATTATATATTTTTTTAGTATGTTTTAACAAGTTATTTTTTTGTTCCAATTTCATTAATCATGAATTAATCAACTGTAGAATGTAAATCATGATTTAAATACCATATATATTTAGTATATTTGTATTTATATTTATTCATAATATCTAGTGATAGGAGATAAAACAAACCAATCATGGAGATGTTAAGATATACATACGCATGAACATTGTATCCATTTTGTTATTATATTAAAATAAGAAAAATTAATTAATATATATTTATATTATAATATTTTTATAATTTATTTGTAATATACATGGTACATTTTTGTTAAACTCATCTTTAACACATTCCATGTAATGTAAGAATGAATCACATCGCTTCGTGAGACAGTAGTCTGACGTACACATGAATGACGTTGTCATATTCCCACAAAAGGGAAAGTGTGATGTTTTATGTTATATATTAATTAAAGAATATAAAAAACAAAAAACTCATATTTATATTATATAAATATGAATCCAACATTATTCCCAACCATTAGAGGTGGTAGTTGAATAATGAACGACATCAGTTCGTGAGATGGTAGTCCGACAAACACACGAACTATGATTGCATAACCCAATTGATAGATTCATTTAATGTAATAGGTTTTAACCTTGACATAACAAGATCTTAGTATATTGACATTATATATGTTATTATATAAGATCTATTTAATAATAATTTATGGAGTTGGAGAAGGAAATAAAAAATAATAATATTTAGAAAAACATTACATATTCTTTGAGTATCCTTATAAGGTTTCAACAAAAGCAGAAAACCATTTCCTTATGAAAAAATAAGTCTTATAGAATGATAATATGAATTTAAGGGAGAAATTTATGTAGTTATTGGATAAAACATGTGTTATAAGAGGTGTGAATAAGGTGGGGAGGGTGGTCTTTTACAAGTGGAGGAGAGGACACACTTGGTATTTTTAAAAAGAAGTTAGTTTTACCCAAATTTTTACTTAACAAGAGGCTTATATAACATAAATAATCTAGGATATAAAGGTTAAATGTTAAAAATATTTATATAAAATGGGTACAGGACAAGTGTAGTGTCATTTTATCACCTTATACTCTATATTTAACCACTAATTAAACTCATTTTCACCATAATAACTTTAATTAATTTAACTTGAATTCACTAATAACTATAGCAGAAAAATTAATTTCACCATATTATTGATTATAAATAATTGAAATTTCAAACATGTAATTTATTTTTTCATGTTCATATCCAATAATTGGTAGAAATTAATTTAAAATTAATCCCATGGATGAGATGAGAAAACATTTTTTTAAAGTCAATGATCAAAAGTTTACTATGTTTTTATATATAATTTCGATATAAAATATATTTAAATTTATTAAATTAGATTAATAATTATATCCCTTAAATAATGTTACATAAAAATAATTTATAATATTATTTAACAATATAAATTATTTATATCAAAAATATGTTTTCAATTAAAATTCAGTATTTTTAATTATTCATCAAAAAATACAACTTCTATGAAAAATACCAAAACATCACAACAAAATTATATTGAAATGATTATTTTAAAAATTAATTTTATTTTATAAAATAAAAATTGTAATAGTTTCAAAAATTAGTTTTAAAATTGGTATTCCATTAAATTTTGTAAAAACTACCTTTAGAAAAATACATCTTTTTTATGTATGAAAATAGATTTATTATTTTCTAATTATTATCAATTCTATTGTGTTAAGTTATAAACATTTTTACTTAATATATAATTTATATATTTCTCTAATATCATTAACTAATAGTTATTAATCTAATTTATTAGGAGAAAACTCATTTTTGAGCATGAAAATTGTTTTAATAAAAACATTTACTTTATATTAAATTGATTTTTTATATTCATTTCCAAAAAATTGGTAATAAATTAATTAAAAAATGTAATTTAATAATATCCTCATTATATTAATAAAGTCCAATTTAATGTTTATTACATAATTTTCCTTTAAAATAATAAAATTAATAGTGTTCACTAAAACTCGGTCTTATGTACAACAAAATCTATCAAAAAAATCATTGTTGTGTGTAACTCAATATAGATCATTGTTACATGAATTTAAAGATATATCATAGAATTAATTTATATAAATATTAAATATATAATAATTTATTGGAATTTCATATTCCCTTCTATTCTTAGTGTTATGTGACATACACGCTATTGAATAAATTTTTACTCTTTTAGAATTTCAATGTGTTACATTATACCCACCTTAAATAAAGTGTGCCCTCATAATTTAAACATGATATTAGTAATCAAGGGTTTGATATTTAAAAATAAATTTTTTGGAAAACTACAAATAATTTATGGGTTAATAACATATCATCTCAATAAAAAAGAGAAGTAGGTTCCAAATTCATCAAGTATAACGCAAAACTAGGTTTCTAAGTAGGATAAAATTGGTTGAAAATAATTATATGGACATTAAGGAAAACCGAAAGTATTTATAGAGTTTTATAGAATAAACTGATCAAAAACAACAGAATATATAATGGAATTTTTAGGGCCTCTATTTAATAGATCTAATAGGATTGAAAAGGACATTGGTATCATAATAAATGATTGTATTAAAACAAATTTGTTTTTCAAGATCCTTTTTATAGAGTTTAATAATTATTTTTTTATCAATGAATATAATGAAATAAACACATTTTTATCATTAGGTTGGTAATTGATTACTTACATTTGAAAACTAATATACAATACTAATTTTTTTTATGAACTACAAAAAATTTACAGATAGTAGATCATATAATCCTTAAAAATTGATAATTCCTTATGTCAATCTCTAAATATTTTTCAAATCAAATATTGTTAATAAATTAATATATAAGACTCAAAATTAATACTAATGGTTCATCATAAAATATTTTTTTCTCATGTTTCTTAACTAAAAATAATGACAAATTAACCGTGACATTACATAGGATAATTTTCTGTAGTAAAACCTTTTCACCCTTCAGTTTTGGGTTCAAACCCTATGGCCTTCGTGGATATGATGTTTTTTCACCCAATATACTATTTTTTCTTTCACTATAATTTTTTAATATAATTCATACAATATTCCAAAAAATTAATGGACATACATGAAATTTAATCAATAAATAACCTTTTGATGTGGTTTTCAATAAAAATTATTTCCTTTCCCACAAAGTTTAATATTATTATTTTACTATTATTGCAATTTTTATAATCATAACATTAATCATAAAGGATATCAATACCTTCAAACTTATTTCTATAAAATTTAAATTTTTCATTCATAAAATAATGTTTCCACCTAGACATATTCTATTCATGATTTTATCCCCAAATATCTTAAATATTGTAAGACTCTCATCCCTTAAAACATAAATAATATGTGTTTATGATTTTAATCTTATGAAAAATCTTATAATCATTAACCCATTATGGTATCCATAAATATTAAGATAATTTATACAAAAAATTATTTCTATAATTTAATATAATATATAGATACTTTTTGAATATTATAACCAAAATACCATTATTATTATACTTCTCTAATTAAATTATTGATGCCCAATATAGAAATAATTCATCCATTTTATTTCAACATAGGTTCTTCCTTGGTCTAGAATATAACCTTTAGAATAAGAAATTTCCTAAAACCAAAAATCATACTCTGAGAATCAGTAATCATAGTAGGAAAACTATATAATATCCTATTTTCCATAACATTAGGATTTTCTTCCACACTTATCCTAAAATTTAATCATAGGTTTATTTTCCATAATATATGTTTTCCAAATTATATATTTTGAGGATCTGACTAATCAACCTTTTTATCAACTATATTAACCAAATCCCCATTATCTTGGATCTAGTGCCAACTACAATTTGATTGGATTAAGATTAAAGTAAAATAACTCCAATGGAATGATTAGTTCATTAGTCATAGTGAAATAGATATATTCATGAGTATTACATTATATTTGAATACACAAAATTACATTATATTTATTTTAGAACAGATTTATGCCAACTATTGTATCTCTCCGTATTATTTGTAATAGTGATCATGTAATCTATGGGAAACAAAAAAAATATAATGTTGATGTTAAATTCACAAAAATGTATAAGTATAGTGTAATAAATAATAAATCAATGAGAATAATAAATATGGATATTCTATTAATCAAACACACATTACATTTTATCAATAAAAGAAGAAAGATGTGCATAAAAACTATGTAAAGGTAAAAAACTGAACAAACATGCCATTTAAATAATGGGATAAGGAATAATCAACATGGACAAGTAAATAACTGAAAAATAATGAAATTTAATCTTGGAACAGATTATTAAATGCATCTATTTATTTTTTTCACAGTTAAAATCTAATGGATAATTATAACTAAATCTGAATAAATGAAATTATTAATTATCATATTTTATGTTTCCTAAAAAAATGATACATTTATCATAAATAATAATCCCCTGCATTTTTTAAAACATAATGGTTAAAAAACCACTAAGGCTGCCCAAATGACTATTACCATGGGACTACCAATGTATTGCTAGTCTTACATTAACTAGTCCCTAACTGGTTTCCTTCATGTCCAAAGCATTCATTATATATTGAATAATTTATTTAATTTATAAAAAATGTGCCTTATTAAATATCCTTATTGAGTACAGGATTCATTTTTTTCAATATTTCTCAGTTAACCAAATTAATAAAAATGTAGACACCATATGTAAACATGGTTTATTTTTTAGGAAATAATCACATCCATGACAAACGATATAGATATTTAGTGTAAATTTAATGTTCCATAATCACAAAAAATTTAATAACTCAAGGGGATGTTAAATAATATGAAAATGATTCAAGGAAGTGAAATTGAATATTATTATAGGATAACATAATCATAATAGATCAAGTGTAAGATTAAGTATTGTAACAACACAACGTATCCCATTTGTTAATGAAATGGAAAAAATCATTAAGAAAACTATTGAGGAAAATCTCTTTTTCACATTGAAAAAATTTTGATAAATATTTTTCATTGAAAATATTTTTTTTAAAATTATATTTAAAAATATCCATATTGAATTACAATGTATGATTCCTTAAAATGATGGTGGGTAATTCTGTACATTCCGTACATGGTAAAAATAATATTCCTTTTGTATTGTAGAAATTTTTTAAAAGATCCTTGTTCAAAAAGAGACAATAAGATTACATTGAAAACATTTATAAATGTAAAAAGGGGGTAAACCTTTATTTTAATAAATCATTTTAAATATAAAAATAAACTATTTTGAATTTTTTTTAGAAAACCTGGTTTTGTAAGAAAACATATTTATAATCAAAGAGATAAGTGAAGTTGAATTTTTAGGAAAAACATTTCTAAAAATGAATAAGAAAGAAAGAGTTAAAAAAATATACTTTAAATTATAAATGATCTTAAATGACCAAAGGCTATGAATATTAAAGGGTTTATTAAATAATTGTCATGTAATTTACCTTAATATAAATTCATGAGTATATAATCTCGATTCAAATGAGAATATAAAATAAACCATTAAATGAACTTGACGATGAAGTAAAAATTAATAAATGAATTGATTATGTGTGTCAATTGTTGAAAAAAATATTATTTTTTTAAATACATCAATATATCAGCAAATTAAATATACACATACTCTTAAAATAGTAACCAAAATGAGGAAGTAATATAACTCAATGAGAAAGGCATTGTGTTATGAAAATTCAATACCACATGGTAAAATTATGTGAAAATCCACTTAGGTGAAATAATTCAAATAAAATCTCAAAATACTATTAATAATGACATATTAATGGTATTAAATTTAATTGGGTTAGTTTATACACCATATAAAATAAACAATGTGTATAACATTACAATATGTCTCAATGAAATGAAATTTAGATAGGATCCATTACCTTGCAATTCCTTTTAGTTTAATTATGTTAAACCTCATGTATAATGGTGATAATAATATTGTTAAATTATAAAAAACCAAAATAATATTTATTATATCTTATATGATCTTCTAATTATATATTTATAACTATTTTTTAATAATCATTAATTATTTTCATTGTTTTAGGTGTTTATTACCTTGTTTTTTAGTTCTCTTTGACTTGTAATTTTTGTTCCTCTTATATAAATATTGATTTTATACTTTCTAGAATGAAAAATAGGATGTAAATAAAATAAATAATAATAATATATTTATTTCGAGTAATCCAAAATATTTAGTGATATGCGATGAAATGCATTGTTTATGGAGACGGTAGGCCATACGTATACATGGATGCCTCTTCCATTTTCTTATCATATTTATAAAATTAATGTAAATATTATATATTTATATTATAATTTCATTATATTTTTTATGTCATATATATCCCATCTGTTTATTAAACTCATCCATAATATATTTCATGTAAAACGTGAATGAATCACCTTGCTTCATGATGTGGAATTCCACTGTATACAGGATTGATGTTTTCACACTCCCATAAAATAGATATCATGATGGTATGTGTATTATATTAATTAATTATGCATAAATAATTCCTAAGTATCATATATATCTTACTTAAACTGTGACAACCAGAACATATTTATTTTTTTAATAATAATATTTTTCAATTTATTAGTTTTATTATTATTATTTGTTTAATAATAGTCCCATACAAAATAAATACTTGTAGAATAAAAACAAGACATGTTTTATTCAATAAAAATGTTGAATCCTTACATTTCCATAAGGCTAATAGACTCTCACTAACCATGAATACCTGCTAGGATACCTATCACAATCACCGAGATACCAACAAACAGACCCAGAAAATAGTGATTTTCCATCAGGTCTTTCACAATGAAAAACATTATGGAAAGAACAAAGGATGTTGTACTAAACATCAAGGGAATGTAGATCACCATCTTCACCAAATTGGTTTTTGATGTTTAGAACACTCTAAAAAAGTATTTATAAGGCCTTGAAGTTAAATATTATCATTGTTAGACATTGAGGTATTTAAATGACCATTGGTTTTTGTAAAGGTCAAAACAATTTATAATCATTAGTTATTTTAATCATTTTCCTTATTTTAAGTATTTTTATTATTTTAAGTATTCCAGGTATATAAGAATTTTAAATATTTAATGTATTTAATTTATATTAATCATTTTATGTTCCTTAAGAACATTAAGGGTATTGAATGTATGAAATTAATATTTTAGTAAATAAATGTTTGTTTTTAAGAAAATGTAAATATTTTAGAGAACATATATTTATATATTAAAAGTTTTACTTATTCAGATTTTAATTGAATTGAAATGTAATCAATTATTTAATAAAGAAATATTTTTTTTTCAAAAGTTTTAAAAATGTTTTAAATAATATAAATTTATATCCTTAGTAAAATACTAACAAAGTTGTAATTAAATATGTAATTTATTTTAATAAAAAAAACTATGAGGTTTATTTTAAAATTAATATAAAAATAATAACCTGGTTTTTAGTTGATGATGTATTTAGATCTGGAACTTATAATGTTTTAAAACTAAAATATATAAAAACTTTTAAAAACAATGGTATTTATAGTTTTTTCTAAACCATAAGAAAGAATATATATATTCTATTTTTAAAATAGTTATATATATATTTGTTAATGAAACAAAAAATAATAATTTTTTGTTTTGAAAAACTATTGGGTGAGTACCCACCCAACTGAGGGCATCCTTGAAGGTTAAGCCCTCATGGTCTGGTGGGTGTCTCACGTAGAACCCCAAGGTTAGAGAACCCTCAGGCAAGGCATGCATGGTGCATTCCATGTCATATGCAGGTAGTGCATGGTGAGGCCTCAGTGCACGCTCAGGCCAGTGTATAGGGCCTTTAAAGCCTCACGTATGGGGCGAGGTAGGTAGCGCACCGGAACGTGTCTGGGTTAGACATGGCCCGTGGGGGTGTGGGTCCCATGTGTAATGACCCATAGTGTGTGTTATGTTATTGCTATATGGTTGTGGCATCAAGATATATAAGGCGGTCCATGTTTTCTTCCCAATTTGATGTGGGGAAGAGTTTTTAAGGAAAATATAATCTGATTCATTGAATCAAGATGTGGTTGATCTCGGCCACTCAGAAATTTTAAAACTCACACTTTCTCTGAGACCTTCCAATCAAATTCACTTTATAATCTCGACCGTCTGTATGTTTTTAAAATTGCAGAAATCTTCTCAACCATCTGATTGATCCAGGCCTAATCGTGACAGTCCATTTCTTTCCACATCTTTTTCCTTTTCTTCTTCTTCCTCTTGACCACATGAGTAGTCATCACTCTCTCCACTTATACTTCCTCTTCTGTGAGTCCCCATATCCCTCTCCATGGATCGGTTTTCCACTTTATCCTATCCAAAAGTCTTCAAGCCTATTTTATTTTTATACAGACCCAGACTGTTTCCATTCAAGATTTCAATAATATATATATATATATATATATATTATAAGACAACTGATCCATTTGAGATTTGGGTTAATCACATTTTTTTTCTAAATTGTTAGATTTGGTTTTCATTAAGTCTCGTTTTTTATAATTTAATGTTAAACCATTTTATATAAAGATTATATAAATAGTTTATATTAACTATTTATATAAACCTCCTTTTTCACCATAATCCAACGTGTTTTATCTTCTCAAACACTCTCCATATTTTTCTCGGCTCTACCCTACCTTTAAAGTCATGTAAGGGCTTATTTTTTCATTTTGTTCAATTAAACCATATATATATAACTATATATGTAAATATGTTTATTTATAAAACAAACCTATTCAATTTTTTATGGTCTTCAAATGATGAACTTTTGTTTTTAAATTTTGTTACTAATGAATGTAAAAAATGTAAGAGTCTTTATTTAGTTTTTTGTTTGGTTTGATTAAACCTTATATACATATATGTGTATATATGTTAATATATATATATATATATAAAGTATTTTGTTCCACATTTTTTTAGTAATGAGTGTTATTATGATTTTATTTACTCATGTAATACATGTAATAGTTATTTTAGCTTCAGATATGATATGTATAACCCATATATGCACTTTACATATATATTATTTGTGTATATATATATATATATTCATTCTAAACCGATTTAAGTTTTCATAAATCTTATTTTAGTGATTAAATAATGTTTTTTATTTGTATTGAAATTATAAGGATTTTTCAAGCCTTGTTTTTATTATGAAAATTCCAAGTATGCACTTTGTGTATATAAGGTTTTATACAATTTTCAAACCTACATGTATATATATATATATGAACCGAAATTAAAAATATGCATGTATTTATTTATTTTAAGAAGTTTTTATGGTATTAATTTGGTTGTGATTTTATTTTTGAATGTTATATTTCAATTTGTTCAAAAAAAATTATAGAATACACATGATACAATTTTATATTAGAAATCAATAACAAAAAACTTGTTTTGTTATTGTGTGCCTATGAATTTTAAGAATTCATCACCTTGATATTACATACATTCATCCCCAATTTATATTTTTTCAGATAGAAGGTTTGAATAATATTTTCTTCATTACACATAAATATATATACATGCATAATCACATGTAGTGAAATGTGTTTATTTATTTTATTATGCATGAATATCTCGCCTAAAACAATTGTTTTGCATTTATACTTATTAAAATTCAATTCATGATGAATCTACCACTGTGAATGATATTTGTTATTAAATGTTATTATTTAATCTTTTTATCTCTACTATTTATCGGTGTATGGAAAATGTGAATGATTTCTATCATAAATTCAAAAACATTTATTTTTGTATATAAAATGCTTATTTTCATAAAATAGGGGTTTTGAGTTTATGTGTTATCATTTTTTGTGACAAACCCAAAAAAAATATTATTTTATGTGCCCCAGTTATAACAACTTGTACAAATTTATGTCTATGAGTCCATCTACTAATTAATTTAATGATTATAGTTGATGCATGATTCATTTATGAATATGGACATAATTTTAAAATGGAATTTATCTCTTATAATATCTTATGGATTAAGAATTTCATTATTCAATGTGGTATGGTACACTTCAAATAAAAGACAAAAATTAGTTATTCTAAGTGGTATGGGATACTTTGAATAAAAGGAAAAAATTAATTATTCAATGTGGTATGGGACACTTCGAATAAAATTCATAAATTAATTATTTTAAGTGGTATGAGAAACTTAGAATAAAAGACATAACATAATAAATCAAAGTGGTATGGGACACTTTCATTTAATACATTTATACATATGGAAAATGAATTGGACTGATTATGTGATGAGTGAGCCCCGTTATAGTATCTTATTACATCGAAAGGTCTCATGAGACAAACAGGGTCATGACACAAGGCCTTGATAAAACGATTATGTATGGTATTGGCCTGAGGCCTTGATATAATGTTTATGATGGTAAGACATTATTCATTTCTTCAATATGTGATCAATATCAAAACAATGGGATTATTAAACTAGTAGAACATCCCTTGTTTAAGAATCTTATACTTATGATGATGGTAATAAATGAACATTACCAAATGAAGTGTGTACTTGGAAAGTTTTTATAAAGAAAGTGTAACATCTATTTTCAGAACTATGATAGAGAAGTTCTAAATACATGTGTCATTTCATGTGTTATGTTAATTGTGATGTTATTTCTTTGGAATTTTTAAGCAAGTATTAATTCATGTTCTAATTAATAGATGTACCCTTGTAGTAAATCCTTATTTTAGTTTGATCAAATTCTGGATATTAGGTTGCATTCAATACATTTATGTACATGTATGCACAATTTTATATGTGTTTTATTAGTATCTTTTAAATAAATATATAATTTATTGTGTAAGAGAATTCCCTAAAAATTATTTCATGTAACCTTTGAAAAATAATGATGACATACTATAAGAAATGTTATTTCTTTTTAAGAAAATGTTTTATAAATATTTTAAAAGGGTGTTTTTCTAAATGGAGATTCATTAATTTGTTTTTAAAACCCCTTTTGGGGAATGTTTTTCATCACACTATATTTTTAATTTATTTTAACAGGATTAGTATATTTTTTAATATTGAGTACTTCTATGTGATGGCATCATTATGAATCTTATCATATAAAATTTTGAGGAATAGTATCAGTTGTATCTGGTTTTCCATAACCTAAACCGGAAATATTATTTGTGATGTAATGTGATGTGTCATTTTATCAATATATTGTTATAAATAAATTACACACCATGTTTTAGGTAGAAACTCCAATCTTCTAGGGTTGGGTCCTAATAGTTGGTATTAGAGGAATGGTATAGAAAACTCTTGAAAATTAGAAAATAAAAAATAAAAAAATATATGCTTCATTGAGTAGAACTCTTTCCTAAATTTTTCAAATGGATTGAAGAGACTCAAAAACTAATCTCTTGTTCCTAACAGATGAGATTCTAGAAATGATAATGTTAAAATCATGTTCTGATGTATTCTAGCCATTTAGAAACCTATGTTTGTCTTGCAAATGACTTTATCAAATGTCTAACACCTCTAGTATACTCCATTTATTCTAGGGGAAGGATTTCCTTTACTTCCTCATAGTGCATGCACAACATTCATATTATTCATGATAGGGTATTTATGTGGAGGGTCTGTTCAGATGTTTTTCCATGATTGAAAAGAATATTTCTTTGTGTAATTTTTGGGAAGCTACTGAAGTGGGATACCTCCACGCAAATTATCCATTTCAAATCCAAAAGATCAGTTCATATGGGAGACTTTGTGATTTTCAAATCCTAGAAAATAAGGTGGTTTGGATGGTCTATAAAAATCAAGTCCACTTTGATATCTCCGAGATTTTCATTTCTCATTATTTTCACCTGTGGTCCGATCACCGCATACATGAGTTTGATTCTAGCTGATCAAGGTGTGTCTGGACAATAGAAATTGATGAATTTAGAACTACCATGGACACCATGACATAGAAGAATCACCAACTCCTATGGAACTGCTGAAGAAATAAACCATTTTTTTTCTATCAACATTAAAAATTGATAACAATTAAATCTTATCTTGTAGATACATACATGTTCATGTGAGAAGTTGGTGTTGCAGAAGTCTAGGAGTATAATGGAATTTCAAGGATGCAATTGTTTTGGGGAGGAATAATGTGATGCCCAAAACATATTTATTTTTGTAATAATAATATTTTGTCAGTTAATAGTATTATTATTTGTATTTTTTGTTTAATAAAGGTGTCATCCAAAATAAATACATGAAAAATAAAAATAAGACATGTTTTATTCAATAGAAATACGGAAACCTTACATTTCCATAAGGCTAGAAGAACCTCACTAACTTATAATACCTACTAAGATACTTACCATAATCATCGGAAGACCACCGAACCCAAAAAAAAATACCATGAAAATAGTGAAAGTCCTTTGGGTTTGTCACAATGTACACAATTATAGAATGAACAACAAAAACTGTACTAAGCATCATGGGGATGTAGAGCACCATCTTCACAGAATTGGTTTTTGGTGTTTGGAACACTCTAAACAAGTATTTATAAGGGCTTCATGTTAAATATGGGCGTTGTTGGTTGTTGAGGTCTTTAGATGACCATTGGTTTTTGTAACGGTCATAAATTTTTATAACCATTACATATTTTAAGTATTTTTATTATTTTATGTATTTTTATTATATTATGTATTCTAATTATATAAGAATTTTAAATATTCTATGTATTAAAAATAACTTAATTATATTAAGTACCATTAGTACATTAAGGGTTTTGAATTTTTCAAATCCAGATTTAAGGTAATAAAGGTATGTTCTTAAGTAAATATAAAGCTTTGAATGAATACCTCTCTATCAATTAAAAGTGCATACTTATTTATATTTTAATAGAAATGAAATGTAATCAATTATTTTATAAATAAATATGTATATGGTACAAATGTTTTAAAAATGTTTTTAATATTTTAAAGATATATCCTTAGTGAAATAGAAACATAATTTTAATTAAATATTTACATTATTTTATAAATATAATAACCATGATGTTTATTTTAATATGAATATAAAAGTAATTACATGGTTTTTAGTTGAGGATATATTTAGATTTTGAACTTATAATGTTTTAAAACACAAATGTATACAAACCATTGAAAATAATGGTATTTAGAATATTTTTGGAACTATAAGAAAGAAAATATATATTGTATTTATAAAACATTTATGTGTGTGTGTGTGTGTCTTAATGAAACAAAAAAATGAATTATTTTTTGAAAAAAAATTGGGTGAGTACCCACCCAACCAAGGGCAGCCTTGAAGGCCAAGCCCTCAAGGTCTGGCAGGCATCTCACGCAGAACCCAAGGTCAGAGAACCCTCGGGCTGTACATGCATGGTGTTTTCCATGTCCCGAATAGGCCATCCATGGTGAGGCCTCAGCGCACACTCGTACCCATGTATAGAGCATAGAAATGCGTGCCCAGAGGGTGAGGCAGGTCACGCACCTGTGCACGTGTGGGTGGGCCAAGGCCCATGGGGTTGGGGTTCCATGTGTAAGGACCTGGAGGTGTGTTCTATGTTATTGGAGTATGGTTGTGGGGTCGAGATATATAAGGTAGTCCAATTTATGTTCCCATTTTGATGCGGAACGTAGTTTTTTAATAGAAATCTAATCTGATCCATTGAATCAGGATAAGGTTGATCCCAGCTGCTCATCCTTTTTAAAACACGCAGTTTACCCATGATTGTTTGATCAAAGTCACATTAAAATATCAACCATCGAAATGTTTCTAATATCGAAGAATTCTCCTCATCTGTTTGATTGATCCATGCCTAATCATGACCATCCATTTCTTTACACATCGTTTTTTATTCTTTATTCTTCTTCCTCATGACCGCACCAGTAAACGTCGTTGTCTCCACTTCTCCTTCATATCTCATGACTCCCCATATCCCTCTCCATGGCCCAGTTGTCCACTTTCTTGTCTCCATATGTCTTCAAGTGTGGTTTATTTTTATACTGACCCATTTTTTTCCTACAATATTTCTATAATATATATATATATATTACAAAACCTATATATTTGAGATTTGGGTTAATAATGGTTTTCTATTTCTATTTTTTCTTAATTGTAAGATTCGGTTTCGATTAAGTTTCATCATTTATAATTTCATGTTGAACCATTGTATATAGAAATTATATAAACAGTTTATATTACCTGTTAATATAAACCTTCTTTTTCACCATAATCCTACAGGTTTTTCTCTTCTCAAGCTCTCTCCAACATCTACTCGCATACACCATACCTTTGAAGTCAAGTACGGGCTTATTTTTCATTATATTTGATTGGACCATATATATACATATATATACCTATATATGTATAAATTTTTATTTTTAAAACAAACCTATTATTGTTTTTATGATATCAAAATGATAATATTTTGTTTTTAAATGATGTTCTTAATGGAGTTAAAACATGTAAGGGTTATTATTTAGTCTTGTGTTTTCTTTGATTAACCCTTATATACATATATGTGTGTATATATATATATAACAAATGTAACACCCCAAGATTTTATGAGAAGTATTCTTTTTAATTTATTTTATTTTTAGTGTTGTATGCTACACCAAGATTATCTTGCACTATACGCAACACCGTATTAGCTTGCGGTATACGTAACACTATTCTTGGATCATCTTACACAAAATTTCAAGTTCGTTTGATAGAAGTTATTCTGCGTAATATTGAGTGTGTGTGTGTGTGTATATATATATATATATTCAATATATAAATGAAATATGGTTGGATTATATTATACACAACAACAAAAGAATATTGCACTACATGCAACCCTGACTTTTCTTGCTTTACATGCAATCGTGACCTTCCACGATAGCGTGTGTTGTACGCAATATCGAGTTTCATTAAACAACGATATGTTATTAAAATATTATATAATCTAGCCATTATGAATAGTAATACCCACTTTTTGAAATTTTATAAATTTTATCTTTCAAAATGGACTTCATTTTTTGATTCATAATATCGCTATTAGCCTAGGGTGAAATTTTGGTATTTTTCTGAAAACATTCAATTTTTGATGAATAGTGAAAACACTGAGTTATTGGTTAAAACCGAATTTTTATTTAAATAATCATTTATTTTATTTTATTTTATTTTATGTCAAAATATATACATAATACTTATATAAGTTCAATGTAATTCATTAGAGTCATTTTATAATAATTATATATATATACAAATTTTATTGAATTTTTTACCGTCTTTTACCCACCTCCTAGGAGCATTTGCAATTGTACATAAAACATAATTTTACCACTTCTGTGAGTTGAATTTTGAAAATCCGAGAGACATGGTTAATATCAAGAAGTAAAATTGGGTTCAATAAGATAAAAAAAAAATTGGTGAATAGTAACTTTTTACTTTTATTTACCACGGTTAAAAGTAAATAGGGTAATTAAGGGTAAAAATGATATTATTATTACCCTAACACATGTCAAAATTCTATTGGATAAGTTTAGTTTAACCAAAAACAACTTTAGGAATAAAATATTACCATTTAGGTCCACTTGGATTAGATTAGGACATTTATTATTATTTTATTTAAAGAAGAGTTAAAATAGTTAAAATCAAAGTTTAATAACTATAACATTTTTAATATAGGGTTATACATAAGATAAATTCGACTATAAATATTAATTAGAAAGATAAAATGATTTCCTACCTAATGGAATTTTATTTATAATTTTTGGACATTAAATAATTTAATTTATTTTTGACACAATGGTGATCTAGTAATTACCTAATTAATGAAATATTAAAATAATTGATATTATAAATACCCAAATAAATGTAATTTTAGACTTTTTATGAATTCCAATAATTTCATAGGTTAATATGACATGTTAGTATAGATTTAATTAACTTTTTTCGAACTAATCAGGCTTTTATGATTTTCACAAAAATAAATTACCAAATAGTGTCAAAATTGACAAAAAATAGTTTTTAAAAAATATTATATTATTAATTGTTATTCTATTCCTAAAAATCTAAGGTTTGGCCAAATGACTTAGATACGGTTATATATATTAATAATTAACCACTTTGGGTTCGTTTGGCTTGTTAAATAATTTTATTAACCATATAGTGTAAAAAAAAGAAGACACGGTAAAAGTTAAATTATTTAACTTAGAGTTAAATCTAAATGATAAGGTTAAAATAGTAACCTAAAATTGTCTAAAACCTATTGGTTGAGAGTATTTAGACACATACCCACTTTATATTCGAAATAAATAAATTTTGTGCTATTATAAACCTAATATGACTTTATTATAAAATAATGTTTTTAGTTTTTTCTAAGGTGCCCCTCTCCTTCCTTATAAAAGGGAACCTCCTACCTCTTCTCTTTATAAAATTTTTAGCATTCAATCTTGGCCAAACCCAGCCCATTTCCCTTCTCAACATCCCTAGAAACATTATAGAGGTTCTGGTCTCCTTAAAATACCAACTCTAGTACCTTAAGAAGAAGCTTAAAAGATGTGCGTCGAAGAAGAGGTAATCTCTTCTACTGATTCTTTCATGTTTTCATTCTTCTTCAAATTATTCTTCTTTATTTGTTTAATTATAAAGTAATAACATAAGTATCACTAATATAATTATATGTTATTATAAATATGAAACAAACTCATTTCACCTTTTATCCATCCTACGGAAAATAAAATCACCGCGTGTGCGTACGTACGGAATACCGTCTCCACACGGTGGTGTAATATGTTTTTCCACCACCACCTTACTTGGATGGGTATAATAGTGTAAAGAATAACTATATATAGTTATTATAACATCGTACTTATTCTGAGATATTATATCATCCACTCCAATTCAATTAAATTATTATGCGAACGATATCATCGCTTGTGCATACGTACGGATTACCGTCTCCACGACGCGATGAGATTCATTCTCCATGTTAACCATTCAAGAATTATTATAGAGTACATATAATGAATAAAAATGAAATATATTACATGATAAATCTAATGGATTTATTTATATATATATTTCAACTACTTACTTCCATTGAAGTCAATAAGGAAAGGAAAACACTGTTCATGCGTACGTATGGCTTACCGTCTCCATGAACAGTGTATTTCATTTCATTTATCTACCTATTTTTTATACATATATATATACTGAATATATATGATATATAAATCATGATTTACATTCTAGAAGTAATTAAATAATTATATAAGTAATAATAATATCAAGAAAAACAAGTCCAAACATGTATGATAAATAAAACTATTTTACCCAAAATGCTGCTTTAACATGGAATTTACAAAAGAACGGGTAATATAAAGTCATAAGTGAAACATATATGATATCATAACAATATATATTATTCTTTAATAAGTCAATGACATTATTTAAATCATTATACATGGGGTTTGGATACGTACGAAGCATATCGGACCTAAGGTAAGGGATAACTATTCCAATCTCTTTCTTATCCAAGATTGTTTATTCGTAAGTATTTACTAGGGTTATATTTTTCATCCATGTCCATAAAAAGGTTTTTCATAAAGTGTTTAATATTCTTCGATGTATGTTTGAATTCATGTTTATCCCTATTTGACTTTTACTTAGTGTTATGGAAGGAATCTTTCTTTTGTTTAACATATAAGTTACTTTTTGACTTTTTCGGCAAAAGTATGAGAAGAATGTTTTTTTAACTTATACAGTGTGAATGGATTTTTACACTTTTATAATGCCTTATTTTAATGAAGCATACTCTACATTATTTCATGAATATTTTCAACACAATCCTCTTCTTTTAAAATTGGATGGCATTTTGTGAAAAGAAAATGATTTTAAAGAAGAAAGGATATTGTCCTCAAGAATTATTTTCAAGTGTTTTATCAAAACCATTTCCATCTAAGATGATGTTATTTCATATGTGTATGTTTCAAGTATAATATCTATATGATTTACATGGTTTAAATTTTCTTATGATTAAACGATATCCATTTATTTTATATGGATTATGTTATGATGTGATGATGTTAATGAAACCCATTTTTATTATTTGGGTTATGATGAATGATTTATGTTTATGTTGTGGAACAAGTAAGAATGATTTCTTTATGAGATGGGTGGGACCTATATCTCCCTCCAATGAATTGGGTAAAGATTTATATCTCATGAGATAGACATGGCTGGAACAGTAAGTTAATCTAGTTCAGTGATACAAGACTGGAATGAGGAGTTAACTCGATTGAGTAAGGAACTTTGTCCACTAAGATGGTCTTGGAAGAAATGCCTTGGCTACTATGGAAATCATATCAAGTGCTTAATGATTTTACACAATTATATGTTTTATTCCCATGTTATTTTATCATGATTTATGTTTCTTTATGATCTATGCCTTACGTACTTCCATGTTTTATTTCATTGCTCAAGATTTTGATTTTTAAAAATTATGTTCATGTTTTTAAGTTCAAATTTATATGGTTTGTTTTATTTTTTCCATTCTTACCCATAATGAGAATTTTATCTCACCCTTTATATGTTTTCTTTTCCCCAGGATATAAATAAAGGTTTTACATAAAAAAAAGGGGAAGATCTTTATGGGAGATGTTGAAGATCTTTCACCAAGATTAGAAGATTATATTCCGAGTTTCCAAAGACACTAAACTATTACAGTACTTTAGTGTCTGTTTTTTTTATGTATTAAGTATTCTGAAAAAGTAATTTAATGTCCATGTATGTTAAGATTGGGTCTTTACATTTGGTATCAGAGGAAAGGTTTAGTTAACCTTTGGAAACTAAGATACGAAAACATTAGTGAAATCCCTAGAGATATTTCTAAGGTATGTCTAGGGATGTCCCAAAGGATAAGTATGCGTATAGGTTATATTCTTAGAATTATGGTAACGATATTATAATTAAACCTAAGATGTTTGATATTTATGGTACTCTCCCTTTATTATGTTGTTTTCCCTAGCATGATTTTTTCCTCTCACGCTATTCTTTTTGGGTTTTAGATGATAGCTGGAACTCGAAGGAACTACGTTGATCAATGTAATGGACAATGCAATGATTGTCCTCCTGAACAAACCAATGTTGTGGAATATGGAGTTCAAAATCGTATTTCTATACTTACACAATATATGAATCATTATGGACTTCCAAATGAGCATAGAAGGGAACAATATTCAATTGAGTCCTTCATGAGGCAACTTCCACCTTCTTTCAGTGGCTATTCTAATCCACTTTTTTCAGAACAATGGAGCAGTACCATTGAAAAGATATTTTCCATAATTTTCAATTCAGAACATGAAAAAGTCATTCTAGCTATTTACGGTTTAGAAGGTGAAGCAGACCAATGGTGTACTCTAATTAAGAATATGAGGCCTTGAGATGAAATTGAATCCATGGAATGGGATGAGTTCAAGAACTTATTTTTCAATAATTACTTCCCTCATATTCTTCGAACAAATATGGAAAAGGAGTTACTTGATAATAAGAAAAAGGATGATGAATCTGTTGGTATATACGAAATGAATTTTACAAGGCTTGAAAGTTATGCATCTGGCTTTATCATCCAACCTGAATGTAAAGTTAATCAATTATTCAGTGGCTTAAAACAAATTCTTCGAAGGGCATTAGCTATAAGAGACTTTAGTAGATATGAATAAATTGTGTGTTGTTCTATCAAGGTAGAACTAAAAGTTGGTGTTACATATCCATATCATTGTTTTGAAAAGAAATGAAAGATGGAGTTCAAGGAAAAATATCAGAACAATGGTGACAAGAAGATGAATATTACTTTATGCTCAAAGTGTGGAAATAAGCATGGTGGAGATTGCCTAAAAGGTACTAGAAAATTTTTTTAAGTGTGGAAAATAAGTTCATCAAGCAGTTGAGTGTCGATGTAATGGGAAAAAGGTAGCTAATGATGTGAATAGAGAAAAGACTACAGAGAACGCTCCAACAACACTTCAATGCTTCAAGTGCAAGGAAATGGGGCATTATTCTAATCAATTCCATAATCTAAGGGTTAATGATGATCGATGTGAGAAACCTCTTAAGGAAAAGGACAAAGGAAAGTCACATGTGATCACTATTTGTGATGTTGAGTATGAAAATGATGTTGTGGAATGATTAAGTGTTTATGTATTGGGATTTTAAAATAGTATCATGGAATCTCATTTTTAGTATCGTGGAATTTTGGAATATCTATGTATTG
Organism: Viscum album; assembly: GCA_963277665.1. Taxonomy (NCBI): domain Eukaryota; kingdom Viridiplantae; phylum Streptophyta; class Magnoliopsida; order Santalales; family Viscaceae; genus Viscum; species Viscum album. The sequence continues at coordinate 2,015,315,683 of OY728147.1, read as the reverse complement.
GTTTTCAATAATTGTTTGGTATCAGTAACCATGAAAAGTGATTGAAATATTTGATAGTATTCATGATCTCATGACTGATATAAGGTCAAAGTGATATCATGGTTTGAGTATATAGAAATTCTAGGATTTTTGTATGTGGAAAGAGTTAACTTTTGACAGCATTCATGTTTTCACTAAGGTTCTATAGTAATTCATATTTCAAAAGAATACATGATTAAGGTATTCACATGTTTGGAATGTGACCAAAAATATATATCTTATTATATATGGGAGATAAATGATGGTATTCACATGCTTGTTATGTGACCTTTCAAGTAATTGTTTTCTTTACACTATGAGATTGGATAGATGTATTTTGGATAAGCCTAAAGATTGGAATGGATTATGTTGGACATTAGATAGTATTATTTAAGGATAGAACTTGTTTTTTGATATTATTTCTAGAATGTTATAATAGTATAGTTTTAGAAAAAGGAAAACCCATAGGACGAGCGACAACCCGTCGCGTTGGACAAGGCTATGAGAATCGAACCCACAACTGAAGTGTGACAGGCCTTTATCGCATACCACTGGCCTACAGGAAGTCCTTGGTTAGTATAAACTAGTTTTATTTTAATAACTGGTATGATAGATGAAGTATAAGTCCATTTTTGTAACCATATAAGATTAATCTCACTATAGATGGACTTATGTATATAACTTTTTCTAACATTATGTTTGAGACAGTTGGAATGACTTATCATTCTATCGCATGATCTGCTAACACTTTTCAAAAGAAAAATTCTACTTTATTTCTTTAAGAGGTGAATTGGAAATTGTTCAAGGCACGAGCAATGGTAATATTGTACCAAAATCAAGTAAGTATTTATTTTAATTCAATATTTCATCAACATTTGGGAAATGGTATTGAAAACCAAAAAATGTTTTCCTACTTCCCTCATATCTGATGAATCAGATGGTACCATAGATCATCCCAAATTTATGGCTTTGTGATTGTTTTATTTTTCATAGCCATGTCCCCTACCACTCTTCATCAGAAGTTGATGGTAATATTTCTCTTCTATATCCATGTTTTCACCTATGTTATCCTATGTAGAAACCCAGGGATGAGTTAATTTGGGTAACCATTACGTTTCATACATTATATTTTAAAATTATGTTTTTTTATTCCTTTTTATGATGTGGGTTTCTATGAAAGAAACTTTCAAGTAGTAAACAATTTATAACCTCGACGACTTTTGAGGGCCAAATTAATTTTAAGGGGGATAGAATGTAACACCCTGAGATTTTATGAGATGTAATCTTTTTAATTTATTTGATTTCTTGTGTTGTATACTACACCAAGATTATCTTGCGCTATATGCAACACTGTATTAGCTTCCAGTATACACAACACTATTCTTGGATCGTATTACACAAAATTTCAAGTTCATTTGATAGAATTTATTCTACGCAACATTAAGTGTATACATATATATATATTCAATTTATAAATGAAATATGGTTGGATTCTATTATAAAAAACAAAAAAGGAGTCATGCACTACATGAAACCCTGACTTGGCTTACTTTACATGCAATCGCAACCTTCCATGATAGCGTGTGTTGTACACAATACCGAGTTTCACTAAAGAACGATATGTTATTAAAAAATTATATAAACTAGCAATTATGAATAGTAATACCCACTTTTTGAAATTTTATAAATTTTATCTTTTGAAATGGTCTTCATTTTTGGATTCAGAATATCGAAATTAGCCTAGGGTAAAATTTTGGTATTTTTTTGAAAACTTTTAATTTTTGATGAATAGTGAAAACATTGAGTTATTGGTTAAAACCGACTTTTTATTTAAATAATAATTTATTTTATTAAAATTTATTTTAGCAAAAAATAGATACATAATACTTATATAAGTTCAATGTAATTCATTGGAGTAAATTTATAATAATTTTAGATATATAAAAATTGTATTGAATTTTTTACTGTCTTTTACCCACCTCCTAGGAGCATTTGCAATTGTACATAAAACTTAATTTTACCGCTTCTATGAGTTGAATTTAAAAAATTCAAGATAAATTATTAATATCAAGGAGTAAAATGTTGTTCAATAAGATAAAAATAATTTTTGGTAAATAGTAACTTATTACTTTTATTTACCACGGTTAAAAGTAAATAGGGTAATTAAGGGTAAAAATGATATTATTATAACCCTAACATAAGTCCTAATTCTATTGGATAAGTGTGATTCGACCAAAAAAACCTTAGGAATAAAATATTACCATTTAGGTCTACTTGAATTAGATTAGGACATTTATTATTATTTTATTTAAAGAAGAGTTAAAATAGTTAAAATCAAAGTTTAATAACTAAAACATTTTTAATATAGGGTTATAAATAAGATAAATTAGACTATAAATATTAATTAGAAATATAAAAATACTTCCTACCTAATGGTATTTTATTTATAATTTTTGGACATTAAATAATTTAATTTATTTATGACATAATGGTGATGCAGTAATTACCTAATTAATGAAATATTAAAATAATTGATATTATAAATACCCAAATAAATGTAATTTGAGAATTTTTATGAATTAAACTAATTTTTTATGTTAATATGACATGTTTTTATTTATTTAATTAACTTTTTTTTAACTAATCATGCTGTTACGATTTTCACAAAAATCAATTACCAAATAGTGTCAAAATTGACATAAAATAGTTTTTAGAACAAATATTATATTATTAATTGTTATTATTTTTCTAAAAATCTAAAATTCAGAAAAATGACTTAGATAATGTTATATATATTAATAATGAACCACTTGGGGTTATTTTAGCTTGTTATAGTAAGTTTTTTAACCATGTAGTTTAAGAAAACAAGAAGACACGGTAAAAGTTAAATTATTTAACTTAGAGTTAAATATAAATGATAAGGTTAAAATAGTAACCTAAACTTGTCTAAAACCTATCGGTTGAGAGGGTTTCGACCCATACCCACTTTATATTTGAAATAAATAAATTTGGAGCTACTATAAACCAAATATGACTTTATTATAAAATAATATTTTAAGTTTTTTCTAAGGTGCCCCTCTCCTCCCTTATAAAAGGGCACCTCCTCCCTCTTCTCTTTACACAATTTTGAGCTTCAAATATCGGAAAACCCATTCCCATTTCCCTTATAAACTTCCCTAGAAACATTATAGAGGTTCTGGTTTCCTCAAAAGACCAACTCTAGTGCCATAAGAGGAAGCTTAAAAGAGGTGTGTCAAAGAAGAGGTAATCTCTTCTACTGATTCTTTCAAGTTTTCTTTATTCTTAAAATTCCTCTTATTTAGTTGTTTCATAATAAATAAATAACATAAGTATCAATAATATATTTATATGTTATTATAAATATGAAAAAACCCCATTTAACTTTCTATCCATCCTATGGAAAACGAAATCACCGTGCATGGGTACGTATGGAATATTGTCTCCACGTCGTGGTGTAATATGTTTTTCCACCACCACCTTACTTGGATGGGTATAATGGTGTAAATAACAACTATATATAGTTATTATAACATAATATAGATTCTGAGATATTATATCATCCACTCCAATTCAATTCAATAATTATGTGAATGATATCATCGCTCATACGTACGTACGGATTACAGTCTCCACGACGTGATGAGATTCATTCTCCATGTTAACCATTCAAGAATGATTATAGAGTATATATAATGAATAATAATGAAATATATGTCATGATAAATCTACCGGATTTATGTATATATATATGTCATCTACTTACTTCCATTCAAGTCAATAAGAAAAGGAAAACAGCGTTCATGCGTACGTACGGCCTACCGTCTCCATGAACGTTGTATTTCATTTCATTTATCTATCTATTATATATATATATACTGAATTTATATGATATGTAAATAATTATTTACATTTTTTAAGTAAGTAAATCATGATATAATTAATAATAATATCAAGAACAACAAGTCCAAACACGTACGATAAATAAAACAATTTTACCCAAAATGCTGCTTTAACATGGAATTTACAAAAGAACCAGTAATATAAAGTCATAAGTGAACCATATATGATATAATAATAATGAATATGATTCTTTAATAAGTCAATTACATTATTTAAATCATTATACAGGAGGTTCGGATATGTACAAAGCATATCGGACCTAAGGAAAGGGATAACTATTCCAATCTCTTTCTTATCCAAGATTATTTATTCGTAAGTATTTAATAGGGTTATATTTTACATCCATGTCCATAAAAATGTTTTCCATAAAGTTTTTAATATTCTTCCATGTATGTTTTAAGTCATGTTTACCCCTATTTTACTTTTACTTTGTGTTATGGAATGAATCTTTCTTTTGTTTACCATATAAGGTGTTTTTTGAATTTTCCAGAAAAAGTACAAGAAAAATGTTTTTTTAACCTATATGGCATGAATGGATTTTTACGTTTTCATAACGCCTTATTTTCATGAAGCTTCTCTACAATATTTCATGAATATTTTCAAAAAAAATCTTTTCTTTTAAAATTGGATGGCATTTTGTGAAAAAAAAAATGATTTTATAGAAGAAAGGATATTTTCCTCAAGAATTCTTTTCAAGTGTTTTATCAAAACGATTTTCCACCTAAGATGACGTTATTTCATATGTTTATATTTCATGTATAATATCTATATGGTTTATATGGTTTAACATTTCTTATAATGAAACAATATTCATTTGTTTTATATGGATTATGTTATGATGGGATGATGTTAATGAAACCCAAGTTTATTCTTTGGGTTATGATGAATGATTTATGTTTATATTGTGGCATAAGTAAGAATGATTTCATTATGAGATGGGTGGGACCTATATATCCCTCCAATTCATTGGGTAAAGATATATATCTCATGAGATAGACATGGATCGAACGGAAAATTAATCTGGTTCGGTGATACAGAATTGGAACGAGGAGTGAACTTGATTCAGTAAGGGACTTTGTCCACTAAGATGGTCTTCGAAGCAATGCCTTGGATACTATGGAAATCATATCAAGTGATTAATGATTTTCCACAATTACATGTTTTATTACCATGTTATTTTATCATGATTGATGTTCCATTATGATCTATGCCATACGTACTGCCATGTTTTATTTCATTGCTCAAGATTTTGATGTTTAAATATTATGTTCATGTTTTTAAGTTCAAATGTATATGGTTTGTTTTATTTTCTCCATTCTTACCCTTACTGATAATTTTATCTCACCCTTTATATGTTTTCTTTTCCCCAGGATATAAAGAAAGGTTTTAGGTAAGAAAAAAAGGGAATATCTTTATGGGAGATGTTGAAGATATTTCACCAATATTAGAAGATTATATTCTAAGTTTCCAAAGACACTAAACTATTATAGTCCTTTGGTGTCGTTTTAGTTATGTATTAAGTATTCCACAAAAGTAATGTAATTTCCATGTACTTCAATATTGGTTCTCTACAAAAAACCTATTGTATTCCATATTTTTCAGAGGATGATCATTAGTATGATGTTCTTTACTCATGTAATACATGTAAGTACTATTTTATCTTAAGATTTGATATGTAAAACCCATATATACACTTTGTGTATATAAGGTTATATGTGTGTATATATATATATATATATTTTAATTCTAAATCTATTTATGTTTTCATAAAATATATTTTAGTGATGAAATAATGTTTTTGAAGTGTATAAATATTATAAGTATTTATCAAACATTGTTTTGATTATGAAAATTCCATGTATACACATTGTGTATATATGGTTTTGTAAAATTTTCAAACCCACATGTATATATATATAAAGAACCACTATTACACATATGCGTGTCTTGATCTATTTTAAAAAGTTTTGATTGTATTATCTTGGTTATCAATTTATGTTTTAAAGTAATATTTTTATTTTTTCAAAATATTTTATACAATACACATGATAAAATTTTGTATTGGAAAACAATAACAAAACCATTCTTTGTTATTATGTGCCTAAGAGTTTTAAGAATTCATCCCCTTGATATTAAATCCATGCATCCCCAATTTTTAAATTTCAGGATAGAAGGTTGTAATAATCTTGTTTTTCTTACACATAAATATATATACATGCATAATCACATGTAGTGAAATGTGTTTAATAGTTTTCTTATGCATAAATACCTCACATGAAATAATTGTTTTAAATTTATACATCTTATAATTAAATTCATGACGAATCTACCATGATGAATTCTATTAGTTATTGAAGGTTGTGATTAATCTATTTAGCTCTACTATTTATCAGTGTATGGAAATTATGAATGAAATATATCTTAAATTCAAAAACATGTATTTTTACATATAAAATGCTTAATTCCATGAAACATGGGTTTTGAATTTATGTGTTATTATTTTATGTGACAAACCAAAAAAACTATTATTTTTGTGCACAAGTTATCATCACTGGTATAAATCTATGTCTATATGTCCATGTAGTCATTAGTTTAATGTTTACAGTTGATGCATGATTCATTTATGAATATGGACATAATTTCAAAATGGAATTTATCTCTTATAATATCTTATGGATTAATAATTTAATTATTCAATGTGTTATGGGAACCTTTGAATAAAATAAACCAATTAACTATTCAATGTGGCATGGTACACTTCGAATAAAAGACACAAATTAGTTATTCGTAGTGGTATGGGACACTTCAAATAAATGACATAAATTAACTATTCGAAGTGTCCTGGGACACTTCAAATAAAATACATAATTTAATAAATAAATGTGGTATGAGACACTTTGATTTAATACATTTAGACATATATGGAATGCATTGGACTGATTATGTGACAGGTGAGGCCCGCAATAGACTCAATGCATCAGTAGGTCTCGTACGACAAACTAGGTCACGACACGAGGTCATGACAGAATGATTATGTATGGTCTTGGAATGAGGTATTTACAGAATGTTTATGATTTTCTAACATTATGAATTTCCTGAACATGTGATTAATATTTAAATCATGGGATTATTCAACTAGTACAATATCACTTGGTTATGAATATTCTACTTATGAGGATGGCAATAAATGCACATGACATAATGATGTATGTACTTTGAATGTTTTTAAAAAGAAAGAGTAACATCAATTTTTAGAACTATGATAAATAAGTTTGACATACATCTATAATTTCATGTGTTAAGTGAATTATGATTTTATTTATTTTGTAATTCTAAGCAAGTATTAATTTATGTGTTAATTCATACCTACACCTTTGCATGTCATCCTTATTTTATTTTGTTCAACTTATGAATATTATGCATCATTCCGTGCATTTCTATATATGTATGCAGACTCTGGTATGTGTTTTATTTTTTTTCCTTTTAAATAAATATATAATTTATTGTGTAAGAGATTTCCCTAAAAATGATATCAAGTAACCTTTGAAAAATGATGATGACGTTCTGTAAGAAATGTTGTTTCCTTTTATGAATTTTTTTTATAAATACTTAAAAAGGATGTTTTACTAATAGAGTTTCATTAATTGATTTTTAAAACCCCTTACAGGTTTTTCTTGTGATCACTCAATGTTTTTAATTTTTTTTTTACAGGGTTAGTAGATTTTTCAAGATTGAGTACTTTTATATGATGGAAGAGTTATGAAGCTTAATTTATACAATTTTGGTGAAAAGTATTAGTTGTATCTTGTTTTCCAAAACCTAGACCAGAAATATTATCTGTGATGTAATGTGATGGGTAATTTAATGAGCATGTTTTTATTAAAAAAAATACACACTATGTTTTGGGAACTGACTCTAGGCTTCTGGTGTTGATTCGTCATAGTTGGTATCATAGGCATGGTCTAGAACATTCAGGAAAATAAGAACAGAACCAAAAAAACAAAATTTATATGATTCAATAAGTAGAACACTTTCCTAAAATATTAAAATTGTAGGTGGAGACTCCCAAACTAATATTTTGTCCCTACTAGATGAGTGACTAGAAATTATAATTATAAGGTCGTGTTATGATGTATTTGAGCCATTCGGAAACCTACATTTGTCTTACAAACAACATTATCAAGTGTCCAACCCCCTAGTATACTCCATTTCATTCAAGGGTCGGGTTTTTTTACATCCTCATAGTGCATGCACAACCTGAATTTTATGCATGACAGGTAAATTATGTCAGGTTCTCTTCATATTTTTTACCATATTCGAAAGGTATATACCTTTGATGAAGTTTCGAGAAGCTATAAAAGTGGGAGACTTCCATGAAACTTATATACTTCAATTTTTAAACATCATTTCTTATGGTATACTTTTTGATTTTCAAATTTTAGAAAACAAGGTGGTATGTATGGTCTATATGAATCAAGTCCTCTCTGATATCTATGATCTTTTCATCTCCCGTTATTTTCACATATGGTATGATCACTGCATACATGAGTTTGATTCTAGCTGCTCGAGGTGCGTGTAGACCAAAGAAATTGAAGAATTTAGAACTACCTCAGACACCTTGACAACGGCGAATAACCAACTCCTTTGGAACTGGTGATGGTATAAACTAATTTTTTTTATCAATCAACATTTTAAATTTATATTAATTACAACTTTTCTTATAGGTACATCGAAGTTTTTGTCATAAGTTGGTGCTGTGGAAGTCTAGGAGTATAATGGAATTTAGAGGATGCAATTCCTTTGAGGGGGAATAATGTGAAACCCCGATCAGATTTGTTTTTGTAATAATAATATTTTTTAATTATTAGTATTATTATTATTATTTTGTTTTCTTTATTAATGGTTCCATCCAAAATAAAAACATACAGAATAAAAATAATACATGTTTTATTCAATTTTAATGATGAAACCTTTTATTGACATAAGTCCAAAAGACCCTCACTAAACTAGAATACCTACAAAGAGACCTATCAGAATCACCATGAGACCACCAAACACAACAAACAGACCATGAAAATAGTGAATGTCCTTCAGGTTTATCATGATGAAAAACATTATGGAAAGAACAATGGAAACCATACTAAGCATAAAGGTGATGTAGAGAACTATCTTCACTAAATTGGTTTCTGAAGTTTAGAACACTCAAAAAAGGTATTTATAAGTCCTTGAATTTAAATATGACATTTGTTAGCCGTTTAGGTCTTTAAATAAGCAATGTTTTTGTAACAGTAATAAAATTTTATAACCGTTAGGTATTTTATGTATTTTGATTATTTAAATATTTTTATTTTTTAAGTATTTTTATTATATTATGTATTCTATATATATATGAATTTAAAATATTATAAGTATTTAAATTATCTTAATTATTTTATATACCTTAAGAAATTTATGAATTTTAAAATTTTAATGTAATATTTTAGTTAATAAATGTATGTTTTTAATTAAATATAAACATTTGAAATAATACCTCTCGATGTATTAAAAGTGTATACTTATTTAGATTTTAATATAAATGAAATTTAATAAGTTATTCTATAAATAAATCTATATGTTTAAAATATCATAAAAAAATTTCAATATTATAATGTTATATCCTTGGAAAAATAGTCTCATATTTTTTATTAAGGATGTAATTTATTTTAAAAATATAATAACCAGGATTTTTATTTTAAAATGAATATAAAATTAATGAAATGGTTTTTAGTTGATGATTTATTTATATTTTTTACTTATAATGTTACAAAACATAAATGTATATAAACTTTTGAAAACAATGGTATTTAGAGTTCTGTCTAAACACTAAGAAATAATATATATATTCTATTTTTATTACATGATTATATATATGTCATAATGAAAAAAAATAAGATTTTGTTTTGACAAAAATTTGGGTGAGTACCCACCCAATTGAAGATATCCTTGAAGGCCAAGAACTCAAGGTATGGTGGGCATCTCACATAGAACCCAGAGGTTAGAGAACAACTACTACAAATATAGCCTTTATCAATGCTAGAAAAGGGCATTAATATCACTAGAAAATCATTTTTAATCTAGTAAAATATAGAGGTCTCTTTTATTAGTGCTCAAAAATCCCTGATAAAATCCCCTTTTATCAGCACTAAAAAAACTGATAAAAGGGGTCTCTTATTAGCGCTAAAAAATGATGATAAAAGTTAAAAAATATTAAAAAAAATAAAAAAATATATTTCTACAATTTTGGGAGGGACTTCAATAGTGCTTAAATCCCCCTTTAACATCACCCCACCTCCCACCATAGCAAGCATTCCCCTTCCACCTCGTAGCCTTGAATAGTTCCCCGACCCCCTTTAACATTGCTAGGCCTTATTCCCCACCCACACGCATGACCCGCTACCCCCATGATTAGAAATCAGGACCTATTTCCAACGTGCGTAAGCCTTTACCACTCCACCATATTTCCTTTATCTTCGTATATTAATATATATTTATAAAATTGGTTCTAAATAGATTTAAAAAATATTCTTTTTGTGTGTGTATATAAATAAATAAATACATATATACAACACACACACACACACACACATATTATATGTGTATTTATAAGTATAATTATACATATTTAAATATATTTACAAAAAATATATATTAATATGTATATACAAATGTTTAGAATATATAGATAATATATAAATGTTTGTCAATACAGACGCACAAAAATATATATACACACAAACACACACACGTTATATAGGTATATAAATATTAATATTTTTTTATTTTAAATAAAATGGATATTATTTTTTAATTTAGATAAGCCTTATATATTGATAAATATACTTTATATGTAAATATGATTAATTATTTATTTATAAACTTAAATTTATATGTGTGAATATATTAAAAATATGTATATATTGTTACATAATTGATTATAAGAAACATTACATTTTGAAGAATAGAATTTCAAATCCATAATATCAATATAAATGTAACCCCTCGGAATAAATTCAGTCCCCAGTGAAAAATATCAAAATACTCCCTGAAACGAGACTGAAATTTAATCAAATTTTAAAAAATTTGATTATTTGAACTAAAAACTCATTTTTTGGGGGCCTTTTGTGCCATTTTTGGGTTTGAAAATGTGACAGACGGTTCACTTGGGTCACAACACTTAGAGATCATCGTAGGATTCATTTTCATATGTTTTAGAGCTCAAACGGACACCGGGAACAAAAGTTGTGGCCATTTGAAGTCTGAGTTACATTTTCAACTTATTTTAGATATTTTTTATATTTTTTGTGTCGTTAAATTATTATTAAATTTTTATTAGTCAGTGATAATTATAAAATTTTTAATTAATAACTTTTTATGAAATTTTATAAGCCATTTTCACTACATATCATACATATTAAGTGTAAATGTTTATTTATACTTATCTAAAACATATTTAAAAATATATATATTATATTTATATCATTATAAATATACTTATATATCAATATATTTTTTTTATGAAATATTTTTTTTAATATACACTTTATCAGTGCTAGGAAATAGTGGGGATAAAGCCCCCCCTTTATCAGTGCTTTTTTAGAGCTGTTAAAGAGTGGCGCTGCAGAAACCAAGTTTTGTGGTAGTAAACCCTTAGGCAGTGCATGCATGGTGCATGTCGTGCCATGCACAGTCAATTCTTGGCGAGGCCAAAACACATGTTTAGACCCATCTATAGTTCCTAGATAGGCACACACAACGGGTGAGGCTGGTCGTGGACTGGCATGCGTGTGGGTGGGCCAAGGCCCACAGTGGTGGTGGTCCAATGTGTAAGGACCCTACGGTATGTATTGTGTTATTGGCATATAGATGTGGAATCAAGATATATAATACGGTCCATTTTCTCTTTCCATTTCAATATGGGATACGATTTTTTACAGTAAATCTAATATAAGCCATTTAATTTAGATGTGGTCGATCTCGACCGCTCATCATTTTTAAAACCTGTGGTTTCTCTACGACTGTTCGATCAAAGTAACATTATAATTTCAACAGTCGATATGTTTTTAAAATTGAAGAACTCTCTCCATCATTCTGATCGATCTACACATAATAGTGACTTTCCATTTCATTCCATATCTTTTTCCTTTCCTTCTTTTTCTTCCTCACGACTGCACTAGTATTCGTCGCTCACTCCACTGCTCCTTCCTCTCCCGTGAGTCCCCCTATCCCACTCTATGGACCGGTTGTCCAATTTCTCTATTCAAAAATTCTTTATGGGTGGTTTATTTTTATACCATCCTGAACCGTTTCCATGAAATATTTACATAATATATATATATATATATATATATTAGACAACTAATCCATTTGAGATTTTGGTTAATCACGGTTTTTTCCTGAATTGTTTGATTCAGTTTTGATTAGGATTCATTATTAATAGTTTCATGTTGAAACTTCCTATAAAAAATTTATATAACCCATTTATATAATCCTTCATTTGAACCATAATCCTTTGGGTTTTTCTCTTCTCGAACTCTCCCCAACTTCTGTTTGGCTCCACCCTACCTTTGATGTCATTTAAGGAATTATTTTTACTTTGTGTTTGATTAAAACAAATATATATACATATATATACCTATATATATACATAAGTTCATTTAAGAAACAAACCTTTTCTAGTTTTTATAATCTTAAAATGATGAACTTTTGTTTTTAAATGATGTTTTAATGCATGTAAAACATATAAGGGTTTTTATTTAGTTCTGTGTTTTGTTTGATTAACCCATACATAAATATATGGGTATATATGTTTATATATATATATAACCTATTTTGTTTCATGTTTTTCTAATGGTGATTATTAGTGTATTGTTCTATAGTTATGTAATAAATTTAAGAGTTATTATATCTTCAGATTTGATTTGTAAAACCCATATGTACAATTTGTGTATATATGGTTATATGTGTAAATATATATATTCATTTTATTTCTATACTACTTTATGTTTTCATAAAACTGATTTTAGTGATTAAAAAATGTTTTTGATGTGTATGAAAATTATAAGGATTTATCAAACCTTGTTTTGATTATGAAAATTACATGTACACACATTGTGTATAAATGGTTGTATACAATTTCCAACCCATATATATATATATATAAGAACATAAATTACACATATGCATGGTAGGATTTATTTTAAGAAGTTTTGATGGTATTAACATGGTGATTATTTTATGTTTGAAAGTTATATTTTTATTTGTTCAAAATGTTTTATAAAATACACATGATACAACTTTATATTTGAAAACAATAAAAAAACCTTATTTTGTTATTATGTGTCTATGAATTTTAAGACTTCATCACCTTGATATTACATGTATGCATCCCCAGTTTATAATTTTCTGTATAGAAGATTGTAATAATCCTTTGATCATTACACATAAATATATACATGCATAAGAACATATAGTAAAATGTGTTTAATTATTTTCTTATGCATGAATACCTCAAATGAAATAATTGTTCTACATTTCTACTTATTATATTTCAATTCCTGATGAATCTTCCATAATGAATGCTATTGTTTATTTAAGGTTATAATTTAGTCTGTTTAGATCTACTATTTATCAATGTATGGAAAATATGAATGATATATATCTTAAATTATTAAACACGTATTTTTGTATATAAAATGATTAATTAAATGAAATAGGTGTTTTAAATGTAAGTGTTAGTATTTTATGTGTCAAACCTAAACAAACTATTATTTTATGTGCACCAGTTACCATCACTTGTACAAATGTATGTCTATGTGTCCATGTAGTCTTTATTTTAATCTCTACAGTTGATGCATGATTCATTGATGAATATGGACATAATGGAAAAATGGAATTTATATCTTATAATATCTTATGAATTGATAATATAATTATTCAAAGTGGTATGGGAAAAATCGAATAAAAGACAAAAATTATTTATTCAATGTGGTATGGGTTACTTCGAATAAAAGACAAAAATTCGTTATTTAAAGTGGTATGGGATACATCTAATTAAATAAATAAATTAATTATTTGGAGTGGTATTAAACACATTGAATAAAAGGAATAATTTAATAAATCAAAGTGTTATGGAAAACTTTTATTTAAGACATTTAGACATATGAGGAATGCATTAGACTTATTATGTGATGGGTGAGGCCCCCTATGGACTCTCGATTCATCGATAGGTCTCATGAGAAAAACTAGGTCATGGAACGAGGCTTTGAAAGAATAATTATGTATTGTTTTGCCATAATGCCTTGAAAGAATGATTATGACTGGATGATATTATGCATTTCCACAATATGTGATAAATTTTTAAACCATGGTATTATTCGACTAGTAGAATATCTCTTGGTTAAGAATATTTCACTTATGATGATGGTAATAAATTTACATGACATAATGAATTATGTACTTGGAATGTTTTTATAAAGATTGTGTAGCATCAATTATCAAAACTATGATACATAAGTTAGAAATACATTTTCTATTTCATGTGTTAAGTGAATTATGATTTTATTTCCTTTTTAATTATATGAAAGTATTAATTCATGTGAAAAATCATAACTACACTCTTGCATGTCATCCTTATTTTAGTTTGATTAACTTCTAGATATTATGCAGTATTCCATTCATTTTAGTAAATGTATACATACTCTGATATGTTTTTTATTTTTAGATTTAAAATAAATATATAATTTATTATGTAAGATATTTCCCTAAAATTTATTTCAAGTAACCTTTTAAAAATTATGGTGATGTGTTGAAAATTGTTTTGTTTCCATTGAAGAAAATGTTTTATAAATATTTCAAAAGGATGTTTTTTCTGAAAGAAGTGTCATTATTTTGTTTTTAAAACCCCTTACTAGGGATTCCTGTACTCACCCTATGTTTTTTAATTATTTTTAAATGTTTAGTATATTTTTCAAGATTGATTACTTCTATGTGATGGAAACATTATGAATATTTTCATGTATAGTTTTGAAGAAAGGTATTAGTTGTATTTGGTTTTCCAGAACATAGACTGTAAATATTCTCTGTGATGGAATGTGATATGTAATTTTATGAGCATTTTTTTGTAAAAAAAATTACACACCATGTTTTAGGCACCGACTCTGGGCATCTGGGGTTGGGTCGTCACATAAACTATAAATACATTATTATTATCAACAATAAATTTTTTTAATGCAATAATGTACGACATCAATTCTTTAGTATGTAATCAGCTGTAAACAAAAATGATGATTATGTATCCCATTTGATTGAAGTGCGTAAAGTTATAGGTCATAATCTTACCATGAAAACATATATTTATAATTAAAATAATTATGTTTTTGTATAGGAATTGTATAATAACAAATGAAGTTTTTGGATAAGTAAATTGAAAAAATATTTTAGAAAAACATTACCGCTTCTTCGAGTATCATCATTAAGTTTTCACTAAAACCCTAAATGATTTTACTTCAAAAAAACCAAGTATTATAGGATAAGTATATGGATTTTGAGGACATAATGGGTCATTTATTGGTCCATCAAAATTGGTTTTAGAGTCTTGAATAAGGGGGGAGTGGGTAGGCTTTTATAATTGGGGGAGAGGACTCACTTTGTATTTTTAAAATGATGTTTAGTGTACACTTATTTTTAGCTAAAGAGAGCATAAATTACCAACAGATTATATCATATAGTTTTAATGGTCTAAATATTTCCTAAAAAATATTATTGTAAAATGTTAGGGTCATTTATACACTTTATAATATATGTTTACCACTAAGTAAACTCACTTTTAACTTAATCACTATAATTAATTTTAACTATATTCACTGATCATTATGTTAAAAATATTGCTAAAATTACTATAAATTATAAATTATTATGAATCCAAATTTTTAATCCATTTTTATAAATTAAAATTACATATGTAGTAGAAATTAATTTAAAATTAATCATAAAGACAAGATATGAATGATGTTTTTAAAGTTAAAATGCTCAAAAGATTACTAAGATTTTAAATATAAATTCAATATAAAAATGATTAAAATTAAATTAATTATATTAATATAATTATAATTGTTCTAACAATTATATTTAATTAATTTAAAATATAATTTAACATTATAAATGTTTTAGAAGAAAATCCAGATTTTAATTAAAATTCTGAGTTTTTTACTATTCATCAAAAAATGAATCTTCATGAAAAAAATATCAAAAAAACACCCTATAAAAATTTATAAAATATGATATAAAAATTTAAGTATATTTTATAATATAAATTTGATAAATGTATTATAAGTTAGGTTTCAACAAGTTTCCCCCCTAAAAAGTGGAAAAACCTCCATTAGATATATACAACTTTTTTAGCGTACATATGGATTTCATCTTATCTTATATTGATAGAATATATTTGATGAATGTAAAATTTATTTTACTGACTATATCATATATATATTTTAATAATACTATTCCCTTATAGTAATAATCATAATTTATTAAGATAAAACTTCATTGGGATCATTAAAATTGTTTTAAAAAAAATCCCATTTTTTTAATTTTTTGTATTAATTTATAATTAATTGTTTATAAATGAATTCAACAAAAAGATTTCATAAGTTTGTTACTCCAATTAATAAAATCAAATTTCAATTATGTGCGGTAATTTTCATTTGAAATATTAATATTAATATTATTCAGTAAAAATCAGTCTTGTGCGTAACACAAGCTGTCAAAAAATGTATTTGTTGCATATAACGAAAGCTAGCATTGTGTTGTGTAAATTGAATGATATATAATAGATTAACTTTATTTAAAATAGTAAATATATTTTATTAGGATGTTATATTCCCTTATACTCGTAGTGTTTCTTTTCATACATTCTATTGAATAAATTTTTATTCATTTAGTATTTCATTTTGTTACATTCTCATCATTGTGTGCATGCTATTTTCACTAGGAGATACTTCTAAAATTCATTAATCATAATTATAGTTGTTAATGTATTAATTTGAAGCTCAAATCATACTCTTTCATCATTTAATTGGATGTTTTAACATCAATTGAATCTATCAAATAATGGTTCATAACATGTTATTACTTTTTTCACTTTAGTTGAGAGTATTAATACACCATTCGAGTTTGTTTTACATGGTCATGATAATGAATGTGGTCTGTAATAAGAAAATAAATCATTGAGTTGTTAATAGAAAAGTATATTAATATATATCACTTATCATATTTTAAGTATAATTGAATTTATACTGCTTATAGGTATTCTATCCTGGTCATGATTATTGAAAGGTATAGAATAAACCAATCAAATGTTTACATACTAACGTGACAAGTTATTACATGGACTTGATAAACCATGTCATGATTTTTGGTGATAATGGAATGAACCTATTATTAAATGATAAAATAAAATGAGTACAACATGGATCTTGATTGTATATGATATAATGGAATGAGTATAAGGTGAATTTTTCTTTGTACCTTCTTATCATTATATAGATGATCAGACATTAGACACCTTTTGATTCCTGAGGGAATGACTTCTCCACTCTGAGGATGTCATTATGATTCAATGATATTATTTCTATGGGATATGAATACCGTGAAAACAAGACTTTTTCCTATTATGTGAATTCATCAGTGATGCAATAATAATTCTATTAACACTTCTCAGGATATTAGAATGCCTTGGATATACTTCTTGGATTCACCTTGATGTTATCAGAACAAGACATTATGGAATCACCCCATTGGGACCAATGATACTTATATAGTTATTACTATGAAATAGATCCATTGACATATTCAGAATCATTTATATTGGGATGACTTGTAAATTTTCCCATGGATTACACTCATACCCTTTTATAGCAAGACTACATGTGATTATATTTAGAGTAATATCTACCCATATGGTTATGGATGCCTAGGTTAAACCATGGATCCTATGTTATTATTACATACTATTGTATTAGTGATGGTACAATTTTATACTTGATAAAACTATTATTAATTAAATAATAATTAACTAAATTATCACATGTTTAAAGGTATTTTTTAGATGAGGATGAAGAATTAATCAATTATTTATTTATCATTTCTTAATTTTATATATACCTACACACTATAAAGCTTATATTCAAAGATTAGATTGCATATAAAACATTAGTAATTGAATATTAAGAGTTATCTCACACCATATGATTTCCCTCATTGGTAACAGTTTAGATTATATGATAGTAGGTGTGGATAGGGGGAAGAATCCCACTTTAGTCACTTGAAATGCTTTCTTGCTTTAAGAACAGAGTTTGGTAGCAGATGATCAGAACAATTCTCTGGATTCTTAGATATATTTTCCACTTTTTTTGTTCTTTCGTGTAAAATGTATTTCCTACATCCATGTATGCTTGATTTTCCTTTTTGAAGATAAATTACATGTAATCATTATTTTTTATATTAATATCATTCACCATTAAGTGATTTAATTATTCCTTGGATATTTATTCTTACTTATAATGTTTTTATTGTCACGACCCATCCCCCGATGCCCACACCATGACATACCCCAAGCCCGCCTCCCGTAGGTTAGGGGTTGGTGACTAGCGTCGAAGGAGTCAACCTGAATGTGGGAGTCATTTTCCTGAGTACCTATACACACACACACACAACCACGCCCCAATATTGTAAAAGTAAACAATCATGGCACTAAATAATAACTGAGTAAAAGTAAAAATTGTAGGTCAAATGGGATACCATACAAACCCAACAAAATACTAACTGGAAAACAAGAATGTATAAAAGATACTCTGAAAGTCATCCACAGGAAACCCCACCTGATGGGTAAGTACATAGTAGCTTCTAGAAGTCGTATATGTATGACCCTCTCACCCGGTCACACTGGGCACCACTGAGTTCAAGGCCACCAAGTCCTCCATCAAGTTGGAAGTCGTTTACACCAGACACAACATGTGCAGGCGAATCCTGTGCAGGGGTGATAAATAATATACTCATTAGGGACCCCAAAACACAAATTAAATACCAAAAAGTAATCCAAAACCAATCCAAATAGCATGATCACCAAGCATGATCATGATGCAAGACAACTCATATTAGGTATATTCTAGAGTGGGATAGTAGAACAATTAGTCACATCATCAAACACTGTGGGCCGCTAGAGAACTCTTCCTCAATGAGTACAGTGGACCTGTCGGGTCACATAGAATCCACTTCCCACTAACATTAGTACATCTATGGTACTCATCCCTGATAAGTACCATGGGTATGTTAGGTCATATAGAATCCCCTCACCACAGTGGGCATGTTAGGTCACACAGAAGCTGCTTCCCACCTATGGCCATACTGAGGTACTCCTCCTATCGAGTATCGTGGTTCTATCGAGTCATGTCAAATATGCTTCCCCCTGTGGGATTTTTGGGCCACACAGAAGCCTCTTCCTACTAGACTATAGTATCGAATCCACACAGGGTCACTCGTCAACATTTTTCGATCTCATCCAGCCATTGGGTTTTTGAACATAGCACTTTTGATCTTGGGAGAACCCCTCTTGAAGCCATCGGTCAGATTTCAATATCCATGAAATCCACTATAGAGTATGAAAAAATATCATCCTCATCATGAGGGTTCTAATGCTACAAATGTCTCGTCAATTGGATGCCCAGTTTGAAAGATACTGACACTTTTTCAAAAAGGGGTCGGTTGGGTCTCGGTCTGGTCTGACCTGGTCAAACTGACCCAAATTGGACCCGGATCATCCTAGGTTGGGTCTGTTGGGTCATGTTTCTAGACTGATGGGGTGGGACCAACCCCGCTAGGGCGGTTCTGGCACCCTTTCCCCGCGGGTCGTTCGTGGGGCCATCTCCCCCCTACCGCGATCGGTTGACCATGGCTCCCCACGTGCGATGCAACGCGGTGCCACGTTTGTTGTCGCCATCCACAATCATGGAGGTCAGCAGCTTATCCTGATATGCCACAGCCTCAGGTGGTCATGGCGGTCTTTACTGACACGCTGAAGGGGTATTTTGGGGACCACTGGGTCTGCACCAGTGGTCCGTTCATCACGCTGCTTATTCCTACAGCCTCTAGGGGATACCATTTTCCTTGAAATGGCCTTGAATCTGCCTTTTCGACCACTTGGAAATTTGGTGATGAAGAATGCATAAGCAGAGGAGCTCGGGCCTTGTTCATGTTGGCCTACACCCTCACCGTATGAATTTTAAAATAGGGGAGGTTTGAGGATTACATTTTTATCAAATAAAAAAATTAATCCTGAATAGACATAACAAGAAACAATCACCCTCACAAAATTAAGGAGGATCAGTAGATCAACTTGTTCCTGGTTTGAACTATGTTCATAGTTTAGAATGAAGAATGGTGAAAGTATAAACCAAAACAAACCCCTAACTCGAAGCAGTTCGACATGTATGTGGTCCACCGTCGAAGGTTCAAAAAGTAGAAGGTGTTCATTGTTTCCCAACTCCATTCTTTGAGGTGTATCAAATTTGTTAATGTTCTGCCAGCGTTCTTCATTCTTCATTGGAGACAAAACTCATAGGTCGTTCTTTAGAGAATTTTCTTCCATTTAACCCATAATTCTCCAATGCGTTATTCCATAAAAATAAACACATCACAAAATTTCTATTATGTTGCGACGTTGCATCAGTACACTACATAAAACGAGCCATTAAGAAGCTTCCTTTAATGAGCCTCATCGCCGCACCATAGTTCCATCGTCCACCTCTCAATGGTAGGAAAATAAATAAAATAAAATTTTATGTTATTTTACTATTTTTTCAAAAATTAAAAAATTTAACATTTCTGTACAAACCTTTCTCGTTGAAGTAAACTCCTTTTTAGGAAAATTCATACATTACAAGTTCAACGGTGCCCCCAGATGTTTTATCTGAGCATCATTTTAAAATATTGAAAAACCATGTTGTGTGTTTACTTAAACAAACTAAAAAAAGTTCTGAATTATATTCCGGTCTCACCGGGCCTTGGAATCATGTGTTGTCAAAGTGTTTGGTCTCAAAATAGTTCCATACAATTTAAAAAAAATATGGAACTTATGGGACATTACATTCTCCCCAACATAGGGCTTTACATCCCTGAAAAAACCAAATCAATGGATAATTTGTAAAGACCTAGAAATTTCAAGGAAATTTTGTTTTATAAATACTCTAGAATTTTACACGTCAGTAGCCTCTTACGGCGCTTGATTCTGAGGCCCGGTGTGCCCAGAATCAATTTTTGAAGTATAGCTCAGGTACGTTCAGTGAACGAATGAGAGGGTTTTTATAACTTTTGAACCAGTGCTCAGAATTAAAATTTGAGGGCACCGATGAGCTCACAGTGCCGGTAATTGCTTAAGGGGGCACTTACCGTAGTTGAGTTTGCAAAAGAGGAGAGGATAACTTTTGGGGGTTTGTTTAAGAGATAAATAAAAATTATCGGAACAATTTTTATTACTAAGGGAGGTTATTCCCTCCCATGGGTAGTTAAGGGTGGGGCCTGCAGTCACTTAACTACCCAAGTGTGGGTGTTAGAGAGGTGGGGTTCACTTGAACCCCACCATTTAATTCCCTCTTTACCCATTAGTAAACCCCCCATTAATTTGACAAACCTCCTTTCTAATGTTGCCTAAATCCATTAAATTGTGTCAACTCATAATTAATGTGGAACCTTCCTCTCTCCCCTTTTTAATTTAACCGCCAACACGTTCAATAATGGGGAAAACTTCTCCCTCTCTTCCTTGCTTAATTGTCACCACGTTTTATTTAATGTGGTGAGTTATTATAGGAGATATTATTTACGTGTGAAATTAAATAATAAGTGGAACCTATTATTTAATTTTGGGAGAGCATCGTTGGTGAAAGAAAGAACGTGGAGGAAACTATTGAGCTTTGGACGAAGAACAGCGGCCTCCAACGAGGAACGATGAAGAATGACGGTTCCTCAGAGATCAACGATGTGCCTCCAAATCCTCTCCTCTGCGACACCATGTACCATGACGCCTACAATCCTCTTCTCCGCGACACTGTGTACCGTGACGCTGACGATCATCTTCCTTGTCGAGTTAGGGGTTTATTTTGAGAATGATAATACTCCCATGTTTTTTCCCTATAAAACATGAATGCAGATCAACTCATTATCAAGTTTATCCACAAACTATTATTTTCTGGTTTGGGATTACTATTCGTGGAGAATTATTGGGAGTTGTTTCAAACCACTAATGCAGTGGGTGCGGACAAATGAACAAGTCTGAACCCACCATTTTTTCTGATCTTGGTGCATGGAACATCAGGAGATGATGGAAGAGGACCGCAACAGTGTTTGAAGGGAGTCGCAGTGAAGAGCGGGTCCCAAGATGACTGTAGGAGTAGACGGGAGTAAGAACGGGCCACCGGAATGACTCTGATGACCCGCGGAAGTTTCCAGTGCGGCGGTGCCGGCGCGGCGGCGTCGGTGGCCGGAGGTGGTGGCCAGCACCGGCCGGCCGCACGAAGGAGGTGGCACCCCGGCGCGCTGCCTGCAAGAGCCACCACGGCTGAAGCTGCGGCGGCAGGAGGCTGGATCCCGTGACCACGCGGGGTCCGGAGGAGGAGGACGTGGCGCCCTCCGCATCCGTGGAGCGCAAAAGGGGGGAAGTGTGTCCCCCCTGCTAGGCCCGCTGGCCGAGCCAGCGCACCCCCCCCCCCCCCCGGCCGGGCCGGGGCGGATCGCGTAGACCGGGCAGGGTCGCCCCCAACCAGGTCGCGCCACGCCCAGTCGGGCTAGGCCGACCTAGGGGGGTGGGGTCGGGCCGGGCCGGGCCCAGACCCCCCACATCGGACTGTTTTCAGTCATTTTCCCATAACATGGTATGTATACCTCCGATCGATGCACCGTTAGTTGCGTTGGGATCCTTGGATCAAGACGGTCGTTTCGGTATATTACACTCAAGGTTTCAAAGAACTTTGTGTATGGAAGGGTTGGTTCGAACATAAAACCAATCGGGCCCTCGGAGTGGAAACGCTTTTAACTTAAGCTCCGGACGTCCGATTGACGTGTCGTCGACTTTGTTGAATTACTATTAGTGAGACGGTTCTTTTGGCTTACTCTGCTCGGGGTATGGAAGCATCTGGAGTATATTCAGGTTGGTTTTAGCTTAAAAACCAACCGGGCCCCTCGGACAGAAAAGCCAATATCTCTCAGACTGAACGTCTGATTGACGCGTCGTCTGCCGCGTTGAGTTCCTTTTGACAAGACTAAACTTTGTGATACATGAAATATAGACATCGTGACAGTTCTTGTATTAACCCCCTTGGCTCTAGGAGCGGACCCTCTAGGAATCGAGCGTGCTGTGTGCGGGAACCCTAGAGCAGGATGCAACTGCGACGATGACGACTGCACTTGGATCCTCTGTGGGTTCGGCAGCGAGGACGACTATACTTGTATCCTCTGTGGGTTTGGCAGCAACGATGACCGTACTAGGATCCTCTGTGGGTTCGATGGTTATGACTATTGTTCTTGTATCCTATGTGGGTCCGACAGTATTTGACTCTGTACTTGTATATTGTGTGGGTCTGGCAGAGTAGCTGGTCTTGTATCCTTTGTGGGTCTGACAGCTTAGCTGGTCTGGTATCCTATGTGGGTCCGAAAGATTAGATGAATTAGTGGATACATATGATCATCTCTATCACCTTACGAAGTGTATACCTATATGAGTTGAGTCTTGAATCTCAATCATTGTCATTGATGTGGTTGACTTTCTTTTCTTGTGTGGATTGGGTTATGCTTTCCTATGTGGATTGGGTTGTGCTTGGGCTCGGGAGCTGGAGCCAAACTGTAACTGATAACTTAGGTATATGTATGGTCATATACCTAATTAGTGTTGTTGATGCTTCGTGATTGTATCTTTCCTTTGTAGTTTATCCTTCGTGGATTCGGAGAGACCTTCAAGGGTCTCGGGGTCCCTACTGAGTATCGTATACTCACCCCTGCACGGGCTATGCCCGCACTATGTTGTGTTGGATGCAGACAACGGATATCACTGATCGAGGTGGAGGCTTGTGGAACTTGACGGTACCTGGAGGTGGACCACTTGGCAGGACGTACACGGAAAGGACGGCTGGACTGAGGAGTTGTGGAGGCTATCTATACCCACCCTTCAGGTGGGAGTTTCGAAGGACGGCTCGGAGTTGCTGCTTTACTTTTCTGCTTCTGTACTTTCCTTTCAGTTGTACTTTACTTTCAGTTGGGTTTGTATTCTAGCCCATTTAATTTACAGCACTTACTTTTGTACTCAATTTTCTTAGAGTTTACTTCATCTTGTTTTCTCTTTGGTGTTTGTTTTCTTATATAAAGGAAATGCCTCCCCTTTTACTGGGATTTACGCCTTTGGTGCTAGTTGCTAGCCCCTGACCTATGGGAGGTGAGCTTGGGGTAGTCACGGCACGGGCCCCGAGGACGGGTCGTGACAAATTGGTATCAGAGGAGTTGGTTCTACCACAGAACTTAGGACTCTAATAATTTCTTCTCTGTGAGGCAATAATGTTTAGAGTAACGAGTGTGGTTATCAGTCCAGTGTTGGTGCGGAAGCTGACGTATCTCTACACCAGGACCCTGACTTCTGATTTCTGACTAAATGTACGAAAACATTGGTTGCTTGTGTGTTTCAAGGTTTTCTTTGTGATTACTTTGTGTCATTTCACCAGGTATATTGTATTAACTGTGGCGCACTTGTTTCTTTTCAGGATGGCCCCACGACAGTAGCCAGCTAGGGTTCCGAGCTTTGTGCAAGACGGCAGCCCACCGAGTGACGAGGCCTCGGTGCAGGGCCCCTTTACAACGGAGTCACTGGTATTACTTTTACCCACCGAGCCACCGATGCTACCATCCCCAGTGGTAGAGAGTGCACGCCACCTCAGTGCATTGCACGAGTTTCAGAGGAAGAGGTCGCCCAGGTTCCGTGGAGAGACAGACCCTCAGGCAGCCGAGGATTGGCTGGAGGCTGTCATCAGAGTCTTAAGGTTGTTAGAGACACCAGTAGACCTCATGGTGGTCCTTGCAGTGAGTCTCCTACACGCAGCAGCAGGTAGATGGTGGAGCCTGATGCTCCAGGTGCACGATGAGGCATCTCTTCTTTGGATGGACTTCGAGAGCCTCTTCTTATCAGAGTTCGTTCTAGCCACCCTTCATGCGGTGTGCATCCAGGAGTTACTACAGCTACGGCAGGGCAGCATGTTAGTAACCTAGTACTCAGTTAGATTTACCGACCTCTCGTGCTACTCCACAGACATGGTACAAGACCCATTCTTCCATGCCCGGACCTTTGAGTAGGGGATAAGGCATGAGATCAGAGCTTCGACGATTCCACTTTGCATCTCGACTTAGGCAGGGGTGCTAGAGAAATCCCTACTAGTGGAGAGCTTTCTCACCGAGCAGCCATCAGCAGCGCGACCCACTACAGGATAGCACGGAGCGGATTCATCGGCAGTAGGTAGTCGACAGATGACGCAGGGGTCCAAGCGAACCAGGCCATCTGGTGGGTGACCTCAGGACACGGGTTTGGCTGTGCGGGGCACATGGCGTAGAGCCAGCCTTCTAAGGAGCAGATAGTGCTATGCATGTTGCGGGTAGGGCCACATGGCTCGTGACTACACGAACCACCATGCAAATGTGCAGCATACAGTGGAGGGACCTCTGAGGCAGAGGCAAAGGTTTGACCATGGCAGTCTACAGGGAGCAGGCGGATGAGGCAGAGGAGCTGTCCGAGCAGCGGGTGGTGGACGATGCTTCGAGGCTCTACCGCCACCACCCCTAGGCGGTCCACCCCGACCATAGGGAGCTGTCGGGCAGAGGCAAGCTCAGCTCCATGCAGCAGAGGCTTACGACCACAGCGCACCCAAGATGATTCGAGGTACTATCTGTGTCTAATCCACCCTTGCTTCAGTTCTTATAGACATAGGTGTGAGTCATTCTTTCATTGTCGATGCCCTTGTTCGGAGCTTGGATATTCTGACGGAGCTGTTGGCTCGATCCTTACGGCTAGAGACTCCTACGAGAGCAGACTCGATGATTACGCACTGGTGCTGGAAGTGTGAGCTTACTCTAGGAGGTGAGAGCTTCGGTTGGGATCTTCTTGTAGCGGGGTCGAGGCTTTACGACGTCATCTTGGGTATGGATTGGTTATCTACAGTCCATGCCCAGATTTATTGTATTAGGGGCAAGGTGCGGTGTGTCCACACGGATGGGACCAGGTTCACCTTCACCGGTGAGAAGGGAACCTTCACAGTGTAGGATGGACTCACGCAAATGAGAGGGCAGCCGATCACACATCAGTTGGCCAGTCTCAACCGCAGAGCAGTTGACATGCGGAGTCCGAGTTTTCCTGTAGTGGTGGACCACTATACGGATGTTTTTCCTGACGATGTTCCAAGAGTACCTCCTCACAGAGAGTTAGATTTCTACATAGACCTGTACCCCGGTACAACACCAATATCCACCCCAGCGCATCGGATAGCTCCCACCGAGCTTCGTGAGCTACGGGTGCAGCTAGAGGACTTACAGGGGAAAGGTTGCATCCAACCCAGTGTTTCACCATGGGCTTCTCTGGTCCTATTTGCCAAGAAGGCGGATGGGGGATTGCAACTATGTGTCGATTACCGTCGCCTGAACCAGGTGACCTTGAGGAACAAGTATCCGCTTCTGAGGATTGATAACCTCTTTGATCAGCTCAAGGGAGCACGATGGTTCTCAAAGATAGACCTCAGGTCAGGCTATCATCAGCTCTGAGTTCGGGATGAGGATGTGCAGAAGATGTCCTTTAGGTGTCGATATGGTCACTATGAGTTCTTGGTCATGCCCTTCGGTGTGACCAATGCTCCAGAAGTGTTCATGAGTCACATGAACAGGATCTTCCATCCCTACATGGATCGGTTTGTTGTAGTCTTTATTAACGACATACTGATTTACTTGACTACTGAGGAGGAGCACGCCTACCACTTACAAGTTGTACTGGATACACTCCAAGAGCACCAACTTTATGGTATCTCTCGAAGTGCCAGTTATGGCTTCGAGAGGTACACTTCTTGGGGAACGTCATCTCTGAGGTGGTAGTTTCAATGGATCCCGTGAAGGTCAAGGCGGTACTTTCTTGGGAGCCACCCAGGAGTGTGACGGAGGTGCGGATTTTCCTAGGTCTGGCTGGGTACTATCGGAGATTTGTGTCAGATTTCTCCTGAGTTACAGCACTGCTTTCAGCTTTGAAGAAGAAGGGTAAACCCTTCGTGTGGTCAGACAGATGTCAGCAGAGCTTCCAGGAGCTGAGGTGGAGATTGAGTAGTGCACCCATCTTGAGGCTACTAGAGGAGGGTGTAGGGTACGTAGTTTACTAGGATTTATCAGGGGATAAACTCAAGTGTGTCCTGATGTAGGAGCGAGTGGTGATCACCTATGGATCACAACAGTTGAGGAAACACGAGAATAACTACTCTACCCATGACCTCGAGTTAGCAGCAGTGGTCTTCGGCCTGAAGATGTGGAAGCACTATCTGATGGGTGAACGATTTATGGTCTATTCTAACCACCAGAGTCTTAGGTACATCTTCCCGCACAAGGACCTGAACCTGAGACAGCGGCGATGGTTTGATTTCCTCCAGGACTATGACTTTGAGATGGTCTATACTCATGTAAAGGGGAACATAGTATTCGATGCTCTCAGCAGGAGGACATCCATTCAGCTACTTGGACATGCGATAGAGCATCTAGCCGAGTTGCAGATATCCTTCATGGATGGAGATGGGGCAGCCTTTCTACAGTCACTCACAGTCACTCCTCCACTACTTCAGTAGGTCATAGAGGCTCAACGTGGGGATGTTGACTGTGAGACACGACGTGCACAGATATCCACAGGACAGGCACCTGATGGATTTTCTGTAGTTGGAGAGCACGTTTTCCTTTTCAGAGGACGTACCATGGTACCAACTACATTACGGGAGGAGTTGCTGAGGGAGTTTCACACTTCCCCTCTAGCGGTACATCCTAGAGTGGTGAAGATGTACCAGGATCTCAGACGACAGTACTGGTGGACGGATATGAAAAAGGCTATGGCAGAGTTTGTTTCTCGAAGCCTCACTTGTCAGCAAGTGAAGGTAGAGCACCAGGTACCTTCAGGCTTGGTGCATCCCTTAGAGGTCCCAGAGTGGAAGTGGGATGGGATATCTATGGATTTTGTGGTAGGGCTTCCACATACATCCAGAGGACACGACTCCATCTGGGTGATCATATATCAACTCACCAAGTCGTCCCACTTCTTACCCATTAGAGAGCATGGCTCAGTGGAGAGCTTGGGACACCTCTACGTTCAGAAGACCGTATGGCTTCATGGTGTTCCATCAACTATCGTCTCCTATTGGGATACTCTCTTTACTTCCCGACTTTGGAAGGGGTTGCATGAGGCATTTGGGACGCAGCTACGCCTGAGCACCGCCTTTCACCCTCAGACGGATGTTCAGACAGAGGGGACGATTCAGACTCTCAAGTTCATGCTCTGTGCATGTGTCCTTGACTTGGGTCGCAGCTGGGAGGATCACCTACCCTTGTAGGAGTTTTCGTACAACAACAGCTACCACTACACCATCGGGATGGCACCTTTCGAGGCCTTGTACGGACGACCTTGCAGATCACCTCTATGCTGGACTGACCCAGGGGAGTCAGCACTCATAGGACCAGAGATGGTTCATGCTACGACAGAGAAGGTACAGATCATCCATGAGCATATGAAGAGTGCACAGAGCAGATAGAATGCCTATGCTGATAGGAGGCGGAGACCACTGGAGTTCGAGGATGGAGACCACATTTTCTTATGGGTCTCACCTCGACAGGGATTACGGAGATTTGGACGGGGTGGCAAGTTATCTTCGCACTTTATCGGGACTTTTCAGGTCCTTAGCAGGGTAGTCGAGGTGGCTTACCGCCTGGTCCTTCCACCTTAGTTGCACAGGGTGCACGACGTCTTCCACATATCTCAATTGAGGAGATACGTGCACGACCCGATGCATATCATTGATCACGGGGAGCTGGACATCGATGACGGGGCGACTTTTACAAAGGTCCCGGTGGAGATCGAGGATCGATAGGAGTAGGTCTTATGTGGATGGATGATACCACTTGTGCGCATTCGTTGGTAGCACGGGAACCTCCGGGAGAGCACATGGGAGTGGGAGGCTCAGATGCGTGCTCAGTACCCTCATTTGTTCCCCTAGTTTTTTTTATAGTTTTACGAGGACGTAAAGCCCTGACGTGGGAGTAATGTAAGGACCCGGAAATTTCAACGAAATTTTTTTTAAATACTTTGGAATTTTAGAAGTCAATATCCTCTGAAGACGCATGATTCTGAGGCCCAGTTTGTCCAGAATCAATTTTCGAAGTTTAACTCAGGTACGTTTAGTGAACAAATGAGTGGGTTTTTTTTACTTTTGAACTGGTGCTCAGAATTAAAATCTGAGGGCACCGATGAGCTCACACCGTCAATAATTTCTTAAGGGGGCACTTACCGTAGTTGCATTTTCAAAAGAGGAGAGGATAAGTTTCAGGGATTTGTTTAAGAAATAAATAAAAATTGTCGGAACAATTTTTATTACTAACGGAGGTTACTCCCACCCATGGGTAGTTAAGGTTGGGGCCTACAACCACTTAACTACCCATGTGTGGGT
Source organism: Viscum album (assembly GCA_963277665.1). NCBI lineage: Eukaryota > Viridiplantae > Streptophyta > Magnoliopsida > Santalales > Viscaceae > Viscum > Viscum album. The sequence continues at coordinate 2,015,285,948 of OY728147.1, read as the reverse complement.
GTTCGATAGGTGGGGTCCGAACGACCCCCACTATTTAATTCCCTCTAAACCCATTAGTAAACCATCCATTAATTTTAAAAACCTCCTTTTTAATGTCTCCTAAATCCAATAAATTGTGTCAACTCATATTTATTGTGGAACCTTCCTCTCTCCACTTTTTAATTTAACTACCAACACATTCAATAATGGGGAAAACTTCTCCCTCTCTTCCTTAATTAATTGTCATCACGTTTTATTTAATGTGGTGAGTTATTATGGGTGAGATTCTTTATGTGTGAAATTAAATAATAGGTGGAACCTATTATTTAATTTTGGGATAGCATCGTTGGCGAAGGAAAGAATGTGGGGGAAACTCTTGAGCTTTGAACGAAGAACAGCGGCCTCTAACGAGGAACGACAAAGAATGCTGGTTTCTCAGAGATTTACTATGCACCGCCAAATCCTCTCCTTCGCAACGCTATGTACCACGACGCCTATGATCCTCTTTTCTACAACGCCGTGTACCGCGAGGCCGACAATCGTCTTCCCTGTCGAGGTAGCGGTTTATTTTGAGAATGATAATACTCCCATGTTTGTTTTCCCTCTAAAACATGAATGTTGATCAACTCATTATAAAATTGATTCGCGAACTATTATTTTCGAGTTTGGGATTACTATTTGTGGGGAATTTTTGGGAGTTGTTTCAAAAAACTAATGCGGTGGGTGTGGAAAAACGAACAAGTCTGAACCCACTATTTCTTCTGATCTTGATGCACAGAACATCGAGCGATGATGTAACAGGACTACAATGGCATTTGATGGTCATCGTCATGAAGAGCGGGTCCCTAGATGACCGTAGGCGCAGACGGGAGTAAGAATGGACCACCAGAATGAGTCTGGTGGCCCGCGGAAGTTTCCGGCGGTGCCCCGGCGCGCTGCCGGCAGGAGCTGCCACGACTGAAGCTGCAGCAGTAGGCGGCCGGATCCCATGGTCGCGCAAGATCTGGAGGAGGAGGATGCGGCGCCTGTCGTGTCTGTGGAGCGCAAAATGGGGGAAGCGCATCCCCCCCCTGCTCGGGCCCGCTGGCCAAGCCAGCACACCCCCCCCCCCCCCGGCCGGGCAGGGGCGGGTCGCGTGGACCAGGCTAGGCTGCGCCCAGCCGGGCCGCGCCATGCCCAGCTCGGCCGGACCCGGACCCGGGTCGGGTCGACCCAGTTCGGGCCGACCCAAGGAGTGTTGGGTCGGGCCGGGCCGGGCCTAGACCCCCCACTTCGGACTATTTTCAGTCATTTGCCCTTAACTTGGGCTGTAGACCTCCGATCGACGCACAATTAGTTGAGATGAGATCCTTGGATCAAGACGGTCGTTTCAGTATATTACACTCAAGGTTTCGGAGAACATTGTGTATAGCCGGGTTGGTTCGAACACGAAACCAACCAGGCCCTCGGAGCGGAAACACTTATAACTTAAGATCCGGACATCCGATTGACATGCCGTCGACTTTGTTGGATTCCTCTTAATGAGATGATTCTTTTGGCTTACTCTGATCAGGGTTTAGACTCAGTTTGAGTATGGTCGGGTTGGTTTTATCTTAAAAACCAACCGGGCCCTTGGGACGGAAAAGCCAATATCTCTCAGACCGGGCGTCTAATTGACGCGTCGTCTGTCGCGTTGAGTTCCTTCTGACGAGATGGAACTTTTTGATACATCAACTCTAGACTTCGTGACCGTTGATGTATCTAACCCCTTGGCTAGTGGAGCGAACCCTCCTGGAATCGAGCGTGCTGTGTGCGGGAACCCTAGAGCAGGCTGCGACTGCGACGATGACGACTACACTTGGATCCTCTGTGGGTTCGGCAGCGAGGACGACTGTACTTGGATCCTATGTGGGTTCGGCAGCAACAACAACCGTACTAGGATCCTCCGTGGGTTTGACGGCAATGACTACTATTCTTGTATCCTTTGTGGGTCCGGTAGTATTTGACTTTGTACATGTATCCTATGTGGGTCCGGCAGAGTAGCTGGTCTTGTGTCCTTTGTGGGTCCGACATCTTAGCTAGTCTTGTATCCTATGTGGGTCCCAACAGATTAAATTAATTAGTGGCTATATCTGATCATCTCTATCGCCTTACGAATTGTATACATGTGTTAGCTGAGTCTTGAATCTCAATCATTATCATTGATGTGGTTGACTTGCTTTTCCGGTGTGGATTGGTTTGTGCTTTCCTATGTGGACTGGGTTGTTCTTGGGCTCAGGAGCTGGAGCCAAACTATAACTGATGACTTAGGTATTTGTATGGGCATATACCTAAGTAGTGTTGTTTATGCTTAGTGATTGTATCTTTCCTTTTTGGTTTATCCTTCATGGATTTGGAGAGACCTTCAGGGGTCTCGGGGTCCCTACTGAGTATCGTATACTCACCCCTGCATGGGCTATGCCTGTACTACGTTGTATTGGATGCAGACAACGGACAGCACTGATCGAGGTGGAGGCTTGTGGAGTTGGATGGTACCCAGAGGTGGACCACTTGGCAGGATGTACATGGAGTGGATGGCCGGACTGAGGAGCTGTGGAGGCTATCTGTACCCACCCTTCAGGTGGGAGTTCCGAAGGATGGCTCAGAGTTGCTGCTTTACTTTTCTTCTGTTGTACTTTCTTTTCAGTTGTACTTTACTTTCAGTTGGGTTTGTATTCTGGCCCATTTACTTTCCATCACTTAATTTTGTACTCAGTTTGCTTAGAGTTTACTTTAGCTTGTTTTCTCTGTGGTGTTTGTTTTCTTATATAAAGGAAATTCCTCCCCTTTTACCAGGATTTACGCCTTTGGTGCTAGTCTCCAGCCCCTGGCCTATGAGAGGTGGGCTTGGGGTAGTCACGGCATGGGCCCCGAGGATGGGTCATGAAATAATCAAACAAATGGGGGTACTGAGCCCAAATCAGATCCTCCCACTCCAATTTTCACTCCTAGAGATTCCAATGCTGCCATCGAACACACACCAGAGGAATCAACTGTCCACGAAGGACCCACTCCTATTGATCCTCTATCTCCACCGGGAACTCTGCAAATGTCTCCCCATCGACAATGTCTAGATTTTTCCTAGTCTATGACATGCGGTGGACTATGCATGTACCTATTCAGATGTGACACGTGAAAAAAAATCGTACACCCGGTGCATCTGTGGTGGAAGATCTAGGAGTATGCCACTTCACCAACTCTTCTTAGGATCTGGAAGGGTCTGATGAACCTCTGAGATAACTTTACGCCCCCACCAAATCTCCGCAATCCTAATTTGGGTGAGACCCAAAGGAACACATGGTCTCCATACTCAAACTCAATGTGTCTCCATCTACTATCATCATATGATTTCATCATACTCTGTGCAGTCCTCATCCGAACCTGGATGATCTAAACCTTCTATGTGTAGCCCGTACCAACTTGGGACCCATGAGTGTTGACTCCCCTGAGTATGTCCAGCATAGAGGTGATCTGCATGGGTGCCCGTACAAGGCCTCAAATGGTGCCATGATAATGGTTGAGTGATAACTGTTGTTTTATGAAAACTCCATTAGTGGTAGGTGGTCCTCCCAACCACGACCAAAGTCAAGGATAGTAGCATGAAGCATGTCCTCTAGGGTCTGTATGGTTCACTCCATCTGACGATCACTCTAGGGTACAATAGTTGAGCTCAAGCACAGCTGAGTCCCAAACGCCTCCTGCAATCCCTTATACAACCAGGATTTAAAGCATGCATCATAATCTCAGACGATCATTGAATGCACCCCATAAATCCGCACTGTCTCCTAGATATTGCGGTTTCCCAATCCCTCTACTGATCCTTGCTCCCAGATGGGTAGAAATTTATCCAACATAGTGAGTCTTTCAATGATCACCCAGATATAATTGTGGCCCTAGACGTGTATGGTAACCCCATCATGATGTTCTTGTAGATACCACCCCACATCCATTATGGTACCTCACGTGGCTGTGCCAAGACTGTTGGAACCTGATTCCCATCCTTCACTTGCAGAAAATTGAGGCATTGTGAAATGAACTCTGCCACCACTTTCTTCATCCCTAGTAACCGGTACTGAAATTGGATGTCTAGGTATATCTTCCCCACACTAGGATATACCACCAATAGGGATATATGGGAGTCACTCACCACCACCTACTGTAACATCACTATCACTACAGTATGTCCTCTAAAAAGGATGACAAGATCCCCACCTATTGAATATCCATCAGGATCCTTTCTCGAGGATAACTAAGCATGTCAGGCCTCATAGTCAACATCCACAATTTGTGCCTCCCTAACTCACTATAAGAGTGGGAGAGGGACAGTAATTAAATGAAGGTAATATTCTCTATCGTCATCCATGAAGGATATTTGCCTCATGGATACCTGCTCTGCTTTCTCACTCTGTAGTTGTAAGCCATACCTCTTGTTGAGCATGTCCGCCACAAAGTTCCCCTCCCCATGTGTATAAACTATTTCAAAGTCATAGTCCTTGAGGAGGTTCATCCATCATCACTATCTCATGTTTAGGTCCTTCTGTGAGAAGACATACCTGAGACACTTGTAGTCTAAGTATATGGTAAACCTTTCACCCATCAAGTCACATTGTCACTTCTTCAGGGAAAAGACCGCTGCTATTAACTCCAAGTCATGGGTCATGTAGTTCTTCGCATGCTACCCCAAATACTGTGAGATGTTGGCAATCACTGCTCACTATTACATCATGACACAACACAGTCTGGTCCCTGATTCATCGTAGAAGACTACATAACCCATGCCATCTTTTGGTGGTATCAATATGGGGGCACTCGTCAATATCCACCTTATCTTCTGGAATCTCTATTACCACATCTACATCCACGCGAAGGGATGTCCTTTATGCATGAAGGCTGATAAAGGTTATACTACTCTAGAAAAGTTAGGCATGAATCTATAGTAGTATCCAACCAACCCCAAAAACTCAACACCTCAGTCATGCTCTTAGGTGGCTCCCATGAAATCACTGCCTCTACCTTCACCTAATCCACTGCAACTCGGGCCTCCTAGATGACACGTTCTAGAACGTGCACCTCCCAAATCTAGAACTGGCAATTTAAGAGCTTACCATAAAGCTGGTTCTCTCAGAGTGTATCTAGAACTATCCCCATGTGTGTAGCATTCTCCTCCTTCGATGCTGAATAATCAAAGATTTCATCAATAAAGACTACCACAAAACGATTGAGGTATGGCTGGAAGATCTTTTTCATCAGTCCCATGAACACTGCTAGGGAATTGGTCACACCATAGGGAATCACCAAGAACTCATAGTGGTCATACCAACATCTAATGGATATCATCAGCATGTCCTCATCCTATACCCAAAGATGATTATTACTTAATATGAGGGATATCTTCAAGAACCACCTCTCTCCCTTAATCCAATCGAAGAGGTCATCGATCCTTAGCAGTTGATACTTGTTCTTCACGGTCACTTGGATCAGGCAGAAGAAATCAACACATGACCACAAACTATAATTTGTTTTCATGAAAATCAACACTGGGGATTCCCATGGTGAAACTCTATATCTCATGAATCCCTTCTCCTGAAATTCCTCCATTTGTTCCATCAATTCACAAAGATCTATGGGAGCCATCTGATTTGCTTTTGTGGATATCTGTGTCACACCTAGGTATAGATCGATGCAAAAGTCTAACTACCTGTAAGGAGGTAGTCAAAGAACATCCTCAATAATGAGATCCTTATACCCGTCCACCACTTCAAGGATTCTCAGATTCCTCTCGTCCACCTCACCGAGGGTGAGGCTAAACTACTGGTGAGTGATAGCATTCACCCTCCTCCGATAAAGTCTATCATGTGCTGAAAATGTTCCCTTCTCACCGATGATGGAAAATTTGGTCCCATCCTCATAGAAATACCACACATTGTGCCTAAAATAGTCGATCTAGGCATGGACTATGGATAAACACTCTATACACAAGATGATGTCGTAAGGACTCGACGCCGCTACTATGAGATCCCATCCAAAGATCTCACATCCTAGAGTGATCTAACACTATCAGAACCAGTATGTAATCATAAAATACCATCTTGTAGGAGTCTCTAATCCTAAGTATCAAGCAAACGAATCCACCAGAATCTCTGATCCTCAAACGAGGTCTATGGAAAGGAAAGAGTGACTGGAACATGTGTATATAAGAACTTAAGATAAGGTGTAGAAGGAACATATCATACATCTAATCATATTTGGAGTGTTTTGGTCATAGGAATCCATCGCCTAAAGTTGGCCTCGCCCATATTCGTCAGCTCCCTGAGCGTGTGGTGGAAGACCTGGGGGTAGTGGTGGTTGCACCTTGGACCATCATCCACTGCCTACCGTTCGGCCTGCTCCCCTACAACGTCATCCGCCAGGCATACCTCCTCAATCGAACCTTGGCCTCTTCCTTGGAGACCCCTAGATAGTCTATTGATCGTCTGTGTGGTGGTTTGGGCTCTCAAGAGAAATGTGTCCATGCCCACCGCATGTGAAGAACAACCTAGTTTCCTACTGACTCCCTTTACTCTGGGAGCCCCATACTGTTGACCCCGAGTCTTGGGGTCGTCCCCTGAAAGACTTGGCCTGCTTCGTCCCCCATGTCTACTACCTTCTTCTCATCGCTGAAGACTTTGTTTTCTGATGTCTCCTAGTGGCTCCAGATTTTGGTGCCTTATTTTAAAGGATGATCTCCATAATAAGGGATTACTCCAGCACTCCAACCTAAGAGAGGATGCTAAGAGACACCATGGATGCCCTGATCTCCCATCTACGTCTCTACTCATAAGTTAAGATCATGAATAAAAGGTCCCACACCGTGTCTCTAGAGTAGCAAGAGAGGTCTTTAAATCTCGCAGAGTACATAACCACCAATAGGATGTCCTGCTGTAGGTGAATCAACTCTTGTATGCGCACTGAGTGCATGGTCGCGGGGAATAACTCCTCCCGAAAATGCTGATCAAAGTATGTCAAGTTGAGGGTCGCCTCATCATGAGTCTGAATCATCAGGCTCCACCATCTCCATACCAATCCATGAATATGGATCACATATAAGATATCCATCTCGTCAAGCAGTGTCCTCACTGAGCAGAAGACCCATGTCACTGACTCCATAAAGTCCTCAGTGACCTGAGGATCTATCTCTCCCATGATCCTAGAAGATATCTATCTCTGAAACTCATGCATGGAACAGATTTAGCATATATCCTATACCGGTAACAATGGTAGTAACTACTGATCAACGGGTGGTGGTAACACTGTTTCACCACCTGGCAGGGACATTAACAGGACTATACCCGGAACTGATGCCTCAATGCTAGGAGAGATTCCCATACGATCACGTATCAGAATCCTAGTTGGCTATCACCTTGGAGGCATCCTAAAATAGATCAAGATATAACAAACTTATAAGATTATTCCTAGTGAGTTTTCTCTTATTCCAGAAAATCATAAGGAGACACTTATGTAACTAATGTTTTCATTTATAGAGATGAAAAAAATAATTTGGTGTCCTGGTGTATGTATTCATCGGCCACTGCACCAACACTAGACTCTATGAATCTGAAATTCAAACACAAAATATACAAAACTATTACCCCAAAACAAAACCATAGAATCTTTTTCTTTGAGGTAGAACTAACCAAATATGATAAAAATTTGTCATGACCCGTCCCCCATGGCCCATACCATGAAATATCCCAAGCCTGCCTTCCGAAGGCCAGGGGTGGGTGACTAGTGATGGAGGCATCAACCTGTAAGTGGGAGGCATTTTCATGAGTACCTGTACACACACACATAACCATGTCCCATAGTGGGAAAAGTAAACAAGCATTCCACTAAACAATCACTCAGTAAAAGTACAAACTGTAAGTCAAATGGGACAGAATAAAAACCCAAAAAAAGGCTAACTGGAAAACATGAAAGTACAAAAGAAACTCTGGAAGTCATTCGCTGGAAACCCCACCAGATTTGTAAGTAAAAAGTAGATGCTTGAAGTCGTACAAGTACTCCTTGACTCCCTGGTCTCACAGGGCACCGTGGATTCTTGGGCCATTGAGTCCTCCATCAAGGTGGTGGTCATCTGATCTAGACACAACATGTGCGGGTGAAGCTCGTGTTGGGGTGAGTAATAATATACTCAGTAGGGACCCCAAAACACAAATGAAAGACCACAAATCGATCCACAAAAAAACCAAAACCATGATCACCAATCATGATCATGAATCAAGGAAACTCACACCTTGAATATTATACAGTAGGAAAGTAGAACCATTAGTCACATCATGGAACATAGTGAGATACTGGATAACTCCTCCTCAATGTATACAGTGGGCCTGCCATGTCACATAGAAGTCACTTCCTACTAAACTTAGGCCTGTTGTGGTACTTATCTTTGATGAGTATCATGGGTATTCTGGGTCACACAGAAGCCACTCCCCACTGTTGGCATGCTGATTCACACAAAAGACACATCCCACCTATGGCCATACTGAGATACTCCTCTTATCGAGTATCGTCAGTCTGTCAGGGAACACAGAAGCCTCTCCCCACCATGGGCCTACCAGGTCATACAAATGTTACTTCCCACTGGTTTATAGTATCAAATCCACAGAGGTCCGATTGTCCATAGTCTTTTGGTCTCATCTAGGCATATGGTTTCTACCCCTAGCATGCTTGATCTTAGGAGAACCACTCCTCTATCCATTCATCAGATTTAAACATCCAAAAAATCCTCCATAGACTATTCTAAAAGGGCATCCTCGTCTCGAGTGTTCCAACATTGTAAACAAATCGTCAATCAGACACCTGATTTGAATGATATTGATGTTTTTACAAAAAGGGGTTGGTTGGGTCCGGGCCCGCTCTGACCCGGTCGGACTGACCCCGCCCGACCTAAACTGGTGTCCACCAACTTGACCCTAGTTAGACGACCTAACTGAGAACCAACCTGGCCTGGGTTTGGTCTGTTGGGTTGTGGGTCTTGCCCGCATCCTGCCTGGTCCACCTATCCAAGACGCGACTAGAAGCATGGCCTCCGGGGGATGCCATCTTCCCAACAATATCCTCGAATCCACCCTGTTTCCACCTAGAAATTCAGTCACAAATAACTAACAAGTGGTGGGGCATGGCCTTGTTTGTGTCATCCCACCCCTCTGCGGTAGAATTTTAAAACAGGGGAGGTTTGTGGATTACATTTCAATCAATCATAAAATTAATTCCAAATATAAATCCAAAGAAACAATCATCATCCCACAATAATGGGAGATCTACATATCAATATTTTCATGGGTTGATCCACGTTCATCATTTAGAATAATAAATGTGGGAAAAATAATCCAAAATAGATAGCAACCTCAATGTAGTTCGATATTGTGGAAGTCCTCCCATGGAGGTTCAAGATGTCGATGGCGTTTGTTGCTTCCCAGCCCCATTCTTCAAGGTGCGTCGAAGTTGTTAACATTTCTCCAATGTTCAACATTCTTAATTGGAGAGAAAACTCACTTGTGGTTCATTATAGAATTTTCTTCCTTTTAACCATCAATTCCCCCAACGTGTTATTAAATAAAAAGGAAAGACATCGCAACATTTCTATTACGTTGTGATGTTGCTTCGTTACACTCTTTCATAAATGAAACAGCATATCTATTACGGTTCACAACAATGATCCATTAAAGAGATTCCATTAAATCACCTCATCGTTGCACCACAAAACCACCATTCACTTATCAATGGTGAAAAAAGAAATAAAACAACTTTTTAATTTTTTTTATTATTTTTATGAAAATTCCAAAAATTAACTTTTCCATCTAACCCTTACCGGTCAAAGTTATGTCCTTTCTAGGTAAATCCCAGCATTCTGAGTTCAACGGTGCCCTAAAATTTTCTATCTGAGAAACTATTAAAAAGATAGAAAACCCCACTTGTGTGTTTACTTAAACGAACTAAAAAAGTTCAAAATTATGTTCTGGGCTCACCAAGCATCGGAATCACGTGTCGTCAAAGACTGTGGCGTCAAAATAATTTCGTACAATTAAAAAAATTGTATGTAAATTCTGAGACCTTACATGTATTATTCATCATTATTATTGCACTAAATATTCAGAGTTATTATATATGTTATGAGAAAATAGGAATATAGGGAATAATATCCCCAAATTCACACCCTAGACCCCACTCTGAGTCAGTAGCCTCTTGTGTTTCAGGAGTCACACTTTAGTTTATATAGACTATCAGGTTATATTACTTAGGAGTGAGCTGGGTCTGGGACGTCACAAAATTTCTACCCACATCCTCTATATTTTTACCTAAGAAAACATTGATACATTTTCGAATAAACCAAATCCATTCATAAATGATTCGTATTTCCATACAAGATAAGGAACACATAGAAAAGTGTAGGTTTTTATCAACTCTTCATGATTTTTTCCACCACTCTTATTGTTTTTCCAAATTACATTAAAAAATAAATCGTTAATGATTATTTATGAAGTATTTAATCATTATATTTATTATTTTAACCTTCTATAAATATTTTATTTTATAATTTTTTATATGTTACCCATTTATTTATATTCCTTTTTAAAACATTACTAATAACAGTCAGTTTACCGCCAATGAGGATGTTTCCAACTTATTTCCTTATCACCAAACATATGGCTGTATATAATAAGTAAATTATGATATATAAAAGTGTGTGTGTGAATATATATTTATTTTATGATTATATAATTATTTATACATAGGTAGAAATTAACTTGATGAAAAATAGTGAAATTGAAGGAAAATAGAAAATTTCAAAGGATAACATGATATCAACACCATTTCCTTTTAACTGAGGGAATTTTGGAATTTAATCCTATGATTATAATTCATGAATAGTAATTTTTCAATAATTCATTTTAGGTTCATTGATTTAATAAACCAATGTTTATTATTTGGGAGTAATAAAAGAGGATAAAAAATGAGATATTTATGGTGAGGGGTTTTTTAAACCCAAAATCAGTCTTTTGGTTTGACTCCTATTTAACAATGATTTTAGTATAAATGATCCTCTAATATTCTAGATATTTGGATTTAATATTTTTTCTATTTTATATATGTGATATACATGTTTCTTTCCATTCATAATGTTTTTAATGTAATTTAAAATTCTTTTTCAAAAGGGAAAAAAATTTAAAAACATCTCATCAGTCCTCTTGAGTTTTTTCTCAGTGTAAAGAAGAAAATAAACATTTAGGTGAAATTATGACTTAAAATATTTACAAGGGAATCCTAAAGTTCATATTATGATGTATATTTTATAAAATATTTTAAGAAACGCATTACTTTTAATAGATTATTTCATGACTACATTTGTTATCCTGCCATGTGAAATGCATGATCTTGAACATTTTTTAACTTGATTTGTGGGAAAAGAATTATATAACCCTACATAAATTTGGGTAATGTTATTTATCTCATGATATTATGTTTATTATTCATCATTGTTATGATCTCATTTTTAACTTTTATGATTATATGTTTATTCTGATATGTTATGTGTGAATATGAAGATGGATTTGTTCACAACAATGCATCATATTCAATCAGTATGAAATAATGATTCATTTTAAAGAAAATGTCACAATACATGTATCTGTAAAATATTTCCCTCATGACATATATGATGATCTTATTCATATGACATGATGATTTTGATTATGATTATACATGTACTATTTATTTCATATATATAATTCCTCCTCTTAGTAGGATTTCAGATCACCCACATATTTAATGTATATACCTAGGTGACTATATGTACTAATGATATTTTTAGATATTTAGAATGATAATTAAGAAGAATTTAAATATTGGTTAATTTTTATTGTGTATAATTTTTTTATAAACTTAATTATTCCAATACACTAACCCTTTGGATCATGGATCGTACCTATATTATGTTGTTTACCATAAAAATGATATTATAGGCATGTATTAAACTGTTGGGTCACTATAGGGTAATTTAAGTAGGTATCAATGTAAAATTTTAGACAACATTGGTTATTAAGATGTTTTTTGATGCTAAATTAATTTTTCTTAAGGTGTGTTTGATTATAATAAATAACCATTTAAGGTTGGTATATGATTTAATGTTAATTCAACAATGGATAAAGTATTTTCAGATTATTATAATGTAACATTATTGAAAACTAAAGGAATGTGACAACTAATTGGATAACATCATTATGTATTGGTAAATATGTGATAATGTGGTTTTTTATTCAATATATTCCTATCTGGATACATGCAAGATGATGAATATGTGAAAATGTAAATATAGGGGACCCCCCAAGGTTGGTTTAACATCAAATAAGTCATCACATTGATGTACTATGTGTAGTACTAAGAGTAAAAATCTAGAGAGAACTTCATGGGGATATTCTTTGGTTAATAAAATATTTTTTACATCCCATTATGAAGTATATACTATTGTTATTATCTAATTGTGTTAGATAACATAATATAAAAATGATTATAAACAACCAAGGATCAAACAAAGAGAGACATAGGTAGATATGATTATATCATAAGTTAAAAAATTATTTCAAAGTAGAAATAATATTTAGATTAATGTATTAATATTTTTATTTTTGATATTATCATAACCATGTTGGGTTTATACTATGATTGAAACAAGATCACGAAGATAAAAACAATAATGTTTTATATATATAGAAAATATTATTTCTAAAAATCCAATAGGGGAGCTTACTTAAATGGGAAATAATATTATTAAGTTATAGTTATGATGGAAAGTGTGAGTTTCATAGTCATAAAAATGGTAGATATCTTTTTTATTTTAATAATATTGATACTCATAGACATTCTCTTTAGTAATAGACATATATTGATTATATTATATTATATTATAAAAGTGTTGAAAATCATATGAAACATATATGAATTATTTTTCAATAATTATATATTACTAGTATTTAAATATATATAAAATATTATTAAAACCTGTGAAATGTAATTTTATAGCATGGTTATATTTTTTAGGATAAATATTTGTGAACACATAATTTAGGGTTGGATAACTATTATATTTAATATACATTTGATGTTGATATAATAAAGGGTGGATTAATTTTGAATAAGTATGGAAATTTATAATTGGGATTGATAATGAATAATGACATTTTTTTAATGTACTTAATCTCATTTTTTTATTATGATTTATAATGATGTTGTGTTTGACCATATGAAGTAGTGGTTGTGACAATTTTAAGGCTAATGATAATGTTAGTTTTCAGAGGAATATATATTCTCATTGTGTATTGATGTATTGGAATTCAAATAGGGTTTCATAAATTTATGTTATTGAGTGTATATAATCATAGAAATGAGTTATTATTTCTATGGATGAATATGATAGATATTTTTGGGTGTTTATTTAAAATATTACTAGGTATATATTATTTTATAATGTTCATGGTAATTTGTGATCTATATCAGTTTTGGAAGATGTGGTTATGAGAATGGTTTTAAAATATTGGTATAGGCTATAAATTCATTAGTATATCCTATACCAATGGTTTTCCAAACCATTTGTTTATAATAATGTTGGGAAAGTCATATACTAATAGTTTACACTGATCCATTGGTATAGTGTAAGAAAAATTTATTGATAGAAATAGTTGACTATAAACATTTCAGATAGGTCCATCCCAACTAATCAAAAATTTTGGTATAGACTTATACCACTAGTTTAATGTGAACTATTTTAAAGGAAATACCATGGGTTTTAAAACTATTTGTTTAAATCCAACCAATTATAGTGAATAAAATCTTTCATATAATACTGATGGAATGTGCAGAAAAAAAAAGATGCTGACATAACCTATAGAAAACAAAAAATAGGACCTTTATAAACTTGTATACACTAGCCATAGAAACTATAGAAAAAAAACAAACAAAAACTTGCATAATATACACATAATAAAAAATATAACCTATAGAAAACAAAAATACAATAGAACCTAAAAACATACAACAAAGAAAAATTTATCAAATATCCATGTGAAGCCACATTGTTACCCCACCATAGTCATTTACCTATAAGAATACATCACCATGAAATATAAAAATAAAAACAACACCATAAACTAATTAATGAATTCAACCAGTGATAACACACATATATTCATTCATAAAAAATTCATCAAATATCAAATATCATAAATATCAATCATAAATAAAAAGGATCAATTTTTTCCTCATCACCGTCAATATTTTCAACTTCATCCTCACCCTCAAATTTGGCCACACCCCTAGCCTCATCCTCATCCTTGTCCTTTCCTTCTTCCTCTTCATTATCTTCACCCACTTCCACCATGTCATCCTCTCAAATGTAATCATCAAGAATGTGATCATCCTGACCACCACTAAGATTACAGACTGGTTCACTATATAACGTATAAATCATGGACATATTTTCATTACATGGCATAGAGGTTTATGGTTGATGTTATGGGCATAAAAGTTCCATAAATTTCCTAAAATTAGTATTGACCATTTGATTCCATTCAAACTCATATATGACCCTTTTTTATCCCTTTATTCCTTGGCCTCATCCTTTATTTCCTATTTATTTAATTTTTACAACATCGTGATACCATAAGTAGAACCTGATGTTGGCTAATTCTTTATCTGAACAATACTCTTCCCTTTTCAAAATCATACTTTTCCTTGGTGCTCATCTCCCATAACTGGATGACAGTGTTCATTTTTTCCAAATATTTTAGGTTACTAGGAATAAAGGGCCTCCAAATCACACTATTATAAATATAAATGGTCTATTAAGATATGATATAGATATTAATATTTCTATTAAAAAAACTAAAACATAAAATATGTTTTTGTGATGGTTCTTTTACCATAATTTTATATTATTTCTTTTTACATGAGAGAAACAACTTTTTTAAAGGAACAAAACCTTATATATTTATAACATCCCACTAAAGGAACACACCCTTCTAAATGAATGACACATATTATACATTATAATGAAAACATATATAAGGTTTCTTGAGAAAAAGTTGTGTCTCTACTTATAAGTACTACACTTGAAAAGCACTAAAAAATCAATATAATTTATTGTGAAAATGACCAAAACGTTTTATATTGAAACATTTAAAAGGGAGAATGAATTAAATAAAAATTTTCCACCCTCTAAGACTTTCCAACACATGGAATAATTAATTTTTGTGGTTATGATGGAAAAAATACCTTATGGGATCATCATCTGACCATAGTAATTTATAATCCATTCTATATAGGTATATATATCAAGGAAATATTAAGATAATATATCTATTTCATACCCATATTTATTTTTATTATTTATAAATAAATCAAAAATATTTAATATCATGTCATTTAAAAACAATTTTGAAATAATTATCCTAGTTATAACACCATTATAATTAAAATCATTCTTACCCATTAATCCCATTATTCATGAATGGACTAACCTTAACTTTTACTGTTGGTAAATAAACTATGTATCAAGCCCACATATTACAATCCATCAATACAGGTTCATGAATAATTCAAAATAAAGTTATAAATTTAGCTGGATTATTACGAATTGTAGTTTTAGTAAATTTATTGTGTATCTATGTTGTCTATGTACCTGAAGGAGGACATGCCTTGATGGAGATCTGTTGATTAAAACTCTTCTTTATTTGACTCAATTATGATGAGGTTATGATATTACTACCACATAACTATTTATTGTTCATTTTAATTAAATTTTTATGAAATCATACTTTTTTAGTTTCATGTATTAATATCCATTGATAATAAAAATAATTAGGCTCCAATAAATTGATCATTGTATCAATGTATGTAATTTTATTTAGTAAAAATGAGAAGTAGAATCAAAAAATATAGAGTCAATTCTTAATATATATATATAATTGGGGAGAAATACAACTATAATTAAATTTAAAATCACAGTCAATCAAATATTATAGATAGATAAATGATCATTTTAAATCATCCCTAACATGATGTTGTTTGGATAGCATTGCAACATTTCATTACATATTATAATGAAGATATCCAAGATCTATTTTATCATTTTCTCCTTTTTTTCTCTAATAACAATTACATTTTTTTTCACCTCCTAAACATATGATAATTATTATGGAAGGTTATATACTATTTAATACAATTCACTGATCTATAATTGCTACTTTGAGATTTTTGTAACATTCTATTATATATATAGAACTTCTTGTGGACTAAAATTTATAGGAAATAACCACAATATAATACCAAAATAATATTAACCAAAATTTATTCCCATTATTTCTCTGATAAATAGTTTTTAGTTTTAATAGATATCATTTTACTCAAATCATTATTACGACAAGGTATTAAATATATTTTTTGAGATTGGGAACTTGATGACATTTTACGCCAATGGGGGTCAAATAGATTATATTTAAAATTTCCTATTAGAGAATATGTCTCATCAATAATTTAACTTCATGGTACTATGATAATTGAGAGAAAACTAACTATGGAAACTTTCATATTAATACTAGGTAGTAACTTAATGTGAACATGATCTAATGATCATTTATTATTTTTGATATCTTCAATAATGGGGGTGTCATGATATTGGGTGCATATCCATGCTACATCATCACCAATGATGAAATAGATTTTATAATACACCCATGGTATATACATTTGAGTAAGAAAATTTACATGACCCTACCACTAAAAGTGGACCCATCCTCGAACATTATTGAGAGAAAGAGGTTGGTGACCACTCAAGTCCCACCCCCAAAGGTCCTTAGGTTAGTGACTAACACCGGGGGTAAAAAACATACATGTGGGACACATTACCCTCTAAAAGAATATGTGGAGTTGAGAGGAAAAAATATTACAGTCAAAATTTGAATATATATATATATAATAAATCCAAATTACATACATGTAATATTTTACATTCTTAATAAGACTAAATAAAAAATTACATGTTTTGAAAATGTAAACTTGTTAGTGACCAAGAATCCCAAATAACTCATGAAAAAACATGAGCTACTATTATCCATCAGGATCTCCAACCTTCTAATAATAACCTAAAAAATAGTTTATATATACATGGTGTAATACTAATAGTTTACTTAGTATGATCCTCCCAAAAATCTATCATTATAAGAAAGAATAATGTATACTGGAGCCCTGTTAAAAACAAGTGAAACAAACACATAACCAAAATAAGTATACTATATTCCTAATCTCACCATTGGCATTTATAAAAAATAATCAGATGCATGGAATCATGTATTATAATAATAAAACTTCTTTTTTATCACATTATCTCCTCCCCACATGGTTTCCAATCTTCCCCATTGTTGAATATCCAAATTTATCACTCACCAAAAGTATATCATATTGAAGAAACTTGTTCAAACAATAAAAATAGACATATTTGGAATCACATAATAAAATCACAACATATAACAACTCTATATAGTAAAGAGTAGTTATTAAGAGCCACCACAGCCTATATTACATGTGTCATACATCCAGTATAATATCTCAAGTCATAAAATCTTATACACTAAGTAATGTACCACAATCCATAAAATAAAACACACTTAACACCTATAATAATCCCATGGATACTATATCCTAAGATAGATGGGTGTGATGTAACTAAAATTCATTTTAGACATCTACTCACATATATAATAAAGCTAAACACCATGAATACTGGCACATATTTATAGTGATTCAACCTCATAATAAATGGAAATTACATATTTTTTTGTTTAATATTAATGACATTGAAAAAATGAATTCTTGATGACTGTAATAGTTTAGTGGCATTGGAATATTGGAATAAAGATTATAATCATGTTAAAGATCTTCAATGATTCCCACCAATATCTTTTCATTTCATACTCTTCATAGACATACCCTATAAAAATCCTTTCTTACAAACTTATAGAAATGAAACCTAATAATGTGTGAGCTAAAATCATCACTAAGGTAAACCAAAGAGATATAGATATGGAATAATTTTAATGAATAAGATATCCATAAGGTTATGAGATAATAAAAAAAACTTATTAAGTTTATACACAACATATCATAGACCATAAACATGAGTCATGGCATAAATATTAGAACTACAAAAACATGAATCATAATTAAAGAGAGAACATGATCCATGAGAGCATAACATTGGAATAAAATATATATTTATTCCATATAAATCATTTCATATCATTGTGTACTACTATACATAGAAAAAACTAACCTACTATTTCAAGGCCTTTAATTCAGGGCTTTGAATAATCTTATAGACATGAATCCATGTCCACACATAAAATTGTGAACATGAAATTGGGTTCGAGAATAACATAATCAACTCATGAGTAATCTATCTTTAACCTATTCATTGGAGCTCTATCTAGGATGCACAATTGTATAATATGTAACAACCTTACCCATGGCTATCTGGTTTGTGCCATTGCATAAGATATAAAGGGATAACATAACAGTATCTAGTATGCCCCATCATATAAGCTATAATTTTCTTACCTAGTTCTTTCTTGTGAATCCCATTGTATAAGTTGTAACAATCTTACCTGATGTTGGTCGCCCCATCATAGAAGCTCTAAAGGTATTACTGAGTGTTATATGGGATTCCCGATCATGTAAGTTATATCTAAGAAAAAAAATTAATAAGTTACAAATAAAATTAATTTCATCATAATTATCATAGAAATAATCATTATTACCTTTATAACATGATTAACTTGTGGTGAATAATTATGTTTCACATTAATATATTTTAAATATGATTGACCTATAGAAATGAAATGTGTTCTATAAAAATATCCTTGAAGAATATTAATCCATATAGAGAACAAATGGGATGTAATCATTATAAAATATACTAAATGTATAATAAATAACAACATGGGATGTTGATGTTGATGAATGGAAATACCATTAAAATATAATTAAAAACATTCTTGAAGAAAATATAATTTCATTTCAAAAAATACATTTAAATTGTAAAATAGTTTTAAAATATTATTCATTAAAAATTACCATTAAAATTTAAAAAACAAATCATTAAAATCATTTAAACCAATACATGAATTAAATATCTTTTTTAATTTGAAAAATGCTTTTAAATTTTTTTTGAAATTACTTTTATATGAAAATAGACTAGAAATATTATAAATAATATTCTAAAAACAATTCATAAATCTCATTAAAGAAAAATGTCCTCTCTTATTTCAATTAATTTTATTATAATATTTTTTATTTCAATTTTTTTAAACATTGTTTTGAAAAAAAAATATTTTTTGATGAAAAATATTATTTTTCATAAAAACATTATTTTATGGTCTATTTTTTACATAAAGAGAAGAAAATTAAGGGAACTGTTTATTCTCATGGAAGAAGATAAAGAGATGATAAATCATTATAATTCATGGGAGGTGGATCATGGGATATCAACATTGGATACTTAATCATAAAAAATCCTGATAAATGATGATATTGTAACAAAAACGCATTCCACATTTGAAATGATGAATTGTAATATGAATGACTGAGTATCTTGAAAAACATTAAAATAAGTATATTCATAAAATAACATGTCAAATAGTATTTATATACACTACATAAAACAAATAGGTGGTTCATATAGACGACATCTCACAGAAGTAATAAGTGAGATGAACATCTCATACTTTCAGTCATGACTTGAATTGTATTCATTCAAACATCATTTATAATAAATATAAGTTAATTATAAATATATTATACAATAATGATAATATATATGGTATTATATGTTATTTTTTGCCTATATATTACCCATTTATTTTAAATTCTCTGTTAAAGTTATATTTTAGGTAATAACTCCACTATTTATCATATATGTTTTGATTTGTTATTTTTGGGTCCTCATACATTGATCATGGTTTAATAATATATAAACATAGTAAGTTATATAAATATAATATATATTTTGTTTAAATATATTTATAGTAATCCATAATATCTAGATTTAGAATTTTAAATGAATTGTTTATAGAGATGGTAAAACGTTCATACACATGAATGTCATTTTCATTTTCATGTTTTTTTGAAAGAAATATAAGTAAATGATATATATATATATATATTATCATTCCAAAATAATTTTTATTTAATATATATTATTACTTACATCAAAACCATCCTTTATACAATCCATTTAAGCTGTGAACTAATCACATAGCTTTGTGTGGTGGTAATCATCTGTACACATGAATAAAATTATCACATTACCCAAAATGGAAATTGTTAAGGTATGTCAGATAAAATATTTAAAAAATAAGAATAATATCATAAATAAAATATAAAATCAATAAATATATCATCATTCCCATCCATGAGAGGTAGTAATAGAAAAATGAACGACATCAGTTCGTGATGAGGTGGTTTGCATTAAATGATAACGATGACTTCATATCCTATTTGACGGAATTGTGAAATGTTTTCAATAATAATCTTAAAATAAAAACATATAAATATATGTACAATATACCAATGATATTATATATTAATATTATTATAATAATCAGTGGATGTGGAGAAGGAAATAAAAATAAGACGCTTGTTGAAGAACATAACATCTTATTCTAGACTTCCCATTAGGTTTTCAATATAACCTTCCTAGGTTGGATTTATTAAAGTAATAAGTATTCTTGGATGATTTTAGTGATTTTTGGAAGTTATTTTGGTAGTTTTTTTCAAATGAAACTACTTTATAGGGGTGATTAAGGTGGTGGGGAGGTGGAGGTAGTTCCCTTTTATAATTGAGGAGGAGAGGAATTCTTTGAAATACCCTAAATTATTCACTATTGGGAGATATAACTTAACTAATGTGTCTCAAAAATAGATATATAATGGAGTGTATGGTTTAAGAGGTCTATAAACCCCTCAAACAGACAAAAATAATTAATTCTTTTTCTTTTTGTTCCTTCATCTTTAGGTTCACTCAATTTTACCCATTGTTTATTTACCATGGTAACTTGTATATTTTTTTACCAAGCTAATTCAACCTATTAAAATAAAATTAAAAATATATTTTTTAGATAATTTTTAACTACTGAGTATAAATAATAAAGGTTTTTATATAAAAATATTATTTTTATTTAAAATTAATATTAGTACAAATGCATGTAATATGTAAAACCCAATTTTAACCTTTCTCACAGTAATTAATTTTAAGTGTATTCACTAATAATTATGAAATAAAATGAATTTGACATTATTAGATAATATAAATTAAACTGATTCCATAAATAGAATCCAATTTTAAAAATTACCTTAATAGGAGATGTATAATTTAATATAGAATTAATCCCAAGGACACATTGAGAATGAATGTTTTTGAAGAGAAAAATGTCCAAAGATTGGAATGTTTTTATATGAAAACTCAATATGGATTTTATTATAATGATCATAATTGGATTAATTGATATAAAATTAAAATAATTTTACATTAAACCTAATTAAAAATATAATTTAACTATATAAAAACATTATTCAAAAATACTTTTTTCAATTAATAATTGTTTCTATTCATTAAAAAAATGTTTTTAGAAAAATACCAAATACTTTACCTAATTTAATATTGTTATTATTACTATAAAAATTATTTTTATATTTTAAAATTAATTTTTTATATTTTTCATAATTCTTTTTAAAAATAAGTTAGCAAAAAATACTACAAAACTAATTTCTTTGATATCTTTTTTGTAATGACTAAAATTATAGTTATTATTATCTATAGTATTTAGAATATATAAGATTAATGTTAAAATTTTTATTTAATATATAATATATAAATTTTTATTAAATCATTAACCAAAAATGATATTTTACATTTATTGATATAAAACACACTTCTACGAAAAAATTTATTTTTATTTTATACATGGATTTATATTAATTTCTAATTAATTGTATATAAAAGAATTAATTTAATATATACGTGTAAACCATATTTTGTTAATATATTTAATATTATTAATAACCACCATTTCAATGGCTAGGTGACAACTTTCATGTTAAATAATAATATTTTAATAATATGTAACATTTCATTTAAACTTATTGTTGTGTGTAATGCAAGTTATGATCATTGTTTATTGTTACAAAATCCAAACTAAGTGTTTCATTTAACTCAATATAAACATGTTTTTGTTTGTAAATTAAAATATCAAAAATAATAAATTCATTTGAAAAAATACATTTCACAAAATCTTCTGGTGTTACATTTTACTCCCTTTAAAATGAATTTCATTCTCAAAATTAATCTCATTCACCAATTGATTAATACAGGAATGTTAATTTCATAGAAAAAAAATTCTTAAAAAGGTTTAATAAAACATCCTCTTTAAAAAAAGAAATATTTGTGAAAACATCATATGGAATAAAAAATACAATGTTTACCAATAGAAGAATAGAGGTGGGATTTGAAAACATGGACATAGAAGTGAAAAATAACACCCAAATTCTGATGAAGAGTGATAGAGAAAATGGTCATGATATATTTAATGATCATAAATACATAAACCAAATTGGATTTCAAAAGGTAGTTGATATCCTCAAAAATTAGGATAATAGGATAAAATTTTATATCAATACCCTTTTCCAAAATATTTAATAATTTTCCCGGGAAGATATATTTATATGATCTCATTTTATTTTATAATCACAATATCTCATTTTGGTTATTCCTTGATTAATTTCAACTTTATCTCTTACTCCATGAATGAAAAGTGATTTCTATATGCCTAATAGATCATAATATCAATATATATAATTATATATAATTTCATCTATCTTTATTTATTATTTAAAAAATATTTATCATAGGTTATCCAATATACATAAATCTTCATATGGTGAAATAATACATTAATCTGTAAAACCTCATCCAATGATTGAAATAAAAATTATAAAAAAAAATTATCCTTTTGATCCTTATAAATGTTGAAAATCCAAAACAATAGAAATATGGTTCCTAAATTTTTTAAAATTAGCTTAACATTTGTCTGTTATATATCATAAATTTTCTCTTTATTATCACATACCATATATGTGGTTACTTCCATCATGTCTTATCTTAAACATGTTAATAACCTAATTTACTATAAAACATTATTTAAAACAGATATTCCTCATCATTTTTCAGATTAAACGTATATTATTGGATATATTTCATAAATCTAAGAATGCTACAAACTTTATTAATGATAATATAAACTACTTTTTTAATAAATCCTTTATCAGTTTTGAGGTCATCAATACTATAAAATTTTCATTATCTACAGAAATCATCTCCTTATCCAAACTAAACACTAATTTTTCATCCTTATAATCATATTAAGGGTTATCCTCCCCTATTCAAAAAAAATTATATTCCGTTAAATTTGTAATTTTGGTCATCATTGTTATCCAAAATACTATTTAAAATAATTAATGAAAAACTTATATTGAACAATCAATTTTTTTTTAATTCTTGAATTCCAACACATAAACACATTAATTATTCCTTATTATCCTTAAGACATTATCTAGGCCCCATCAGCTTATTCCTTAATACCTATTTCCATTCATATGTCATTTGTATTACCTTTATCATCAATAGAAAAATAATTACTAATAAAACCATGTTGTTTATCTTCTTTATATTTCCACTTATAACACCAATTTTTCTAAAAACCATAATATTTATATTTAAAACATTTATCCATTAATAATACCTAATAAATAATAATATTCCCATCAATTTCATTTAATGAAAATTTCATTTTTACTCAAAAATCGCTTACTTTATTACCTTATTTTCTATGCATTAAACATATTATCATTCCTTTAATACATTTCCAAGAATTCTTCTTTAGAAATATAGGAAACTCAATATTCTTTCTTCTATGGCCTCCCATGGATAGTATTTTTTACTATATTTATCATCACATTTAGATGCTTGTTAAAAAAAAATTCCATCACATTCACTGTTAACCATGTTCCTTCTTGTTCCCATCATTGACTAAAACAATAAATCATAGTGCAAAATACTAAAATCATTTAGAAAACCAAAAAATATTGAAAATAACTTTTATGACATCTAAATCATGATACAAGTTTCTTTAATCCAACACAAATTTGGCTTACCTAATTTCATTCATAGCCATTGACTACTTAAATACATTATGATTGTTTTCAAAGAGTTTATGAATTTAAAATGTAAATCATTATGGTGTTTCCAACTAGGTGTGATGCAAGGAGCATTTTCTTAAACTAGTTCCTGATCGATTCAAGATAAATACTATGTTTTCAGGGTTATTACCCCTTGGTACTTCTATTATAGAGCCACATACATTTTTAGTATCCATACAAGGATGTGTTTCTATGAAACCACTCACTCCATCAATTTCCAACATTCTAGGATATTTTCCAATAATTTGAACAATCCTTAGAATTATCCTTAGATACATACATTGAAATATAGTTAGAAATATCCCTATATATTTCACTAATGTTTTCTCATCCTATGTTCCAATGGTTGAAAAAATATTCATTGATACCAACTATAGTGACCCATGATTTTGATACATGGATATTACATATTTTTAAATAAATATGCATTATAATGTACAAACACATAATAGTTTAGTTACATTTGAATATTGGAACACAATCTTCTAATATAGTGAAATATCATCAATTATTCCCACAACTATTTTCCCATTTAGAAGTCATCATAGATATACCGTATGCAAAACCATTATTCATGAACCATGGAAACGAAACATAAGTATACATGAACTCAGAAGCTATGTAATGGAAGACATAAGAAATATAAATCCATGATCAAATGAAATAATTATATATGTATATGGGTAATTGATAATGGATAGAACATTATAATTTTATAACCAACCTATCATAGATTATATACGTGAGTCATTAAATAAATATTGGCATTAAATAAGATATAAATTAAAAGTGAATCAAATAAAAGGTGCCATTAAATCTAGACATTTTAATAAAATAATATTTATTTCCTAAAACCATCTTTTAACATTATGAATGTAAAATAGCATTATAGATTTGAGAGTTGCATCTTTAAACATATCATGGTTTTTCCTTTCTGTTGATGGGGTAGGGTTGAGATATAATTGAGAGGACACCTATAATAGGGAAGTCAAATATTTTTTGGACTCTCTCCTTTAACTAGTTGTTTCTGTAGGTGGAAAGAGCGTTACATTCCATGTAACTAGGTTACACAATTTGTAATGGTTTCTAGGTTCATACCATGAAAGATTCACACTATGAAGGTTTCATGATGTGATGAGTCATTGCACATACTAAGTTAATTAAATATTAGTTATTAATTCAAATTGAAACATTTTTTTTAGTTACAGAAACAAACTATTTCATGATTTGTGAGGGGGTTACACATTGTGTAATGCCTCGATTGTGGTTTTAGAATAAGAATCATGACAGATATCTCATTTTTTGCTCCTCTCTATTTTCACTTCTCTTGACCCAAAGCCTCTACCATGTGATTATTGAGGTCTCCAACCCTTTAGGATCCTTATGTTTGATGTTTTACTGTGGTTGTGCTTGCAATGTGATCTTGGGTGGTAGTTCTCCGTTGTTCTACAACTAGATCCTATTATCATCCTTTGGGATTTCTATACATCATACTGAAATTGATGGATCTATACTCCTTGTAACTAGATATCATGTATAGGTTGAGTTTTTAGGTATTCTTCAACTTCATTATTGTTGGCGGGACACTTTTTTACCATTATATCTTGAATAATGGTTTGTGGCTTCGTTCTGCTTGGCCAAATTTATTATCCTTGAATTTATTTATTTGTTTCAATTTTTTATTTAAATTCAATTACTCATACATGATTTTAATTGATTTAGTAAAACCAAATTCTAGTGAATTAATTGTTTTGAAAAGGATTTGGCATGAAAATTGGGAAAAACACCAAATCCATTGAATTCTGGTATGTTTATTGACATTGGTTGATTTAAATTATTTAATTTAAATTTTAGATTTTATGGAAACAATTTAAATTAAATTATAGAAGTTAATTGTGGAAATCAATTTTTAAATTCATGGAATTGGTTTTGAAATGATTTCAAACTTGTGAAAATGGATTAAAATGTATTTATAGAAACCCATTGGTTTTATCTTGTGGGAAAGGAATATATTTTTAACAAAATAGGTTTTTTTAAATGTAAAATTTTAATTTTGAATGGGGGATGGGATTAAATTTTATTTTATGGAGTCATAAAATAAATTAACCATCATTAATTGTGTAACATGCAATCCTTAGGTATATTGTGATTTATTTGGACACACTCTACAATTATAAAATGTTCTAAAATATAAATACAGTATGTCACATACCCTATTAGATGGTGATGAGTCACATTAGTAAACTTTTATTGGGAAATGTGTATGATCATATTTCTGTGATCACTTACTGAGTGTGGAGTCCTATATACTGGAATATTCATACACATTTTGTATATGACCATATTTCTCGTTTGTTTTATATTTGAGACATAAATAAATTCCAATGTTTTTTAACTTTTTTCCTGGAATTTTGGATTTATATAAAGTTTTTTATATAATTTTTTTAAAAATTGCATTATAAATATTCTATAACTTGTAAAGTATTTTTCATCATTTGAACTGTATATCTTGATTTGTTTAAATTTCATTTAAAATGTAAAACCTGTTTGTTTTAAAATTGATAGCATTAATTTTGTTGTTCTATTATTAGAATATGTTATGGAATTGTTGGTGAAACCATACTAGGATTTTTAGTTCACACACTACTTGTGCCTTTGGGTGTTTGTAGATTATCTGATTCTAGGATTGATCAAGAGGAAAGGATCTATTGGAGGAGGATCTAGCAATAGAACATTAGACAAGGTGTGTTTTTTCCTTATGGACTTGGGCTATTCTTCACTGTTTTGGTACTTGGGTTGTAGTTCTTTGAGATTTAATGCCTTGTTGAATTTTGGTACATTACATCTAATGGGTTTTCTTTTCTATGCATTTTGACTTGATTTTTATTATTTCTCTATGTTTTGTTGAATATTATTTCACACTTTCTTATCGTATGATTCCAAGTTCTAGTCACTAACCTATGGGGATCAAGAATTACCTTCAAAAGTTATGAGGACAAGTTCGGGTATCAGGTTACTAGGGTACCTAGGCATGTTTGTGATGAATTTGAATGAAAGGTAGGTTCTATTTGAGCTTCTTTTCGTGAATTCAATATGAATATATGAAATATTGTTTATAATTAAGAGGTAGATTTTATGTAGTATTAGGATAGCTCTCAAAACAATTAACCTTAAAAAACCAGGTGTTGTTAGGTAAAGGTGTCTTATGGATTAATTTTATTATTTTCCCTATTTTGACTTGGATAGTGTGAAATCCATATATAGTTTCTTCTACCAGTCTGAATCAATTTCACCTCACTACTTTGTTTGAGAATTATCTAAATTTTTCCTTATTTTATGTTGATGTTGTGTATAATCATGCCTCAAATAAGACATGTGAATTGGATCCAGGAGAAAGCTACTATTGAAACTTAGTGAATGAAGCCTCTAGTAGACCTGAATCTATATGAGGTGATTGTGAACACTATTCATGATTTAGTCCAAGCACCACTAGTCCACATTTAGGCTCCAGTAGTGAAACCTCAGGGGAATGTTCTTCAAAGAAATTATCCTAATTTCCTTCTCCATAAGCCACTAGTTTTCAAATTATCCAATGATCCTCTGCATGTTGAGGAATGGTTGGGCAAGATATAACATCTATTTGAGTTCTTGGAGACACCACATGTTATCAAGGTGAAGTGTGCCCCCTATGTGCAGGAAGGATCAAGAAAGAGATGGTGGTACATGATTGTGATGTAAAATAAACAAGAGTGATTATATTGAAAGACATAAAGGTTATTTTCACTAACTAGTTCTACCTAGAGTCATCAGTGTTTTAGAGGATATGGTGTTTTTTCAAGATTGTGTAGGATGATAGAACCATGATTGAGTATTCAAAATGATCAATTAAACTCTTAATGTTTTTGCCTCAGATTGTATCTATTGAGAGATTTAAGTCATGATAGTTTTATTTGGGACTTCGATCAGATATATGTTCTCAAATTTTCTTGGTGAAGTAGACCATTTACATTGATGTGATGGATAGGGAGATGATGGTTGAGGTGGACCCAGATAGAATTTTGGGGTTGATGGGATTTCCTTTTTCTCACAATGGCAGTGTGATTTCCTTCATGTCAAAGAGGAAGCATGATGATTCTCATATTTTTTCTCGATGGCAGGGTCATTCCAAACTAGATATAGTGAAAATAGAAAGTCCTTCGACTTGATATCATTGTGGAAAGACATGAAACTCTAAGAGGGTTTACACTGAGGTACTAAGGAACTATATCTCATGATGATGTTCAAGACACTTATAGATATTCTTTCATATTATTTATACTATTCATAGTGTAATAGGATTATCAAATCCTTCTAAAATAGCTGGGAAATCAGATTCGTCACATATAAAAGGGTTCCATCCACAAGAATCTAAAACAAAACTACTTCATGCAGTGGAAGAGTTTCTATAAGAATAAAATTTGAGTTTATTGAAATTAAGAGATACAATTACTATAGCTACATCATTAATGATAACTTTATTTGATACTAGTGTATCTCATTCTTTTATTTTTAGTCGTATTGTTAATATGCTAAATATTTGGGATTTTATCTTATGTAATGGATATTACTACACCCCTTGGAATTAAGAAGGATAAAAGTCTTTGTAGTCCGGCTTGTGTCTTCTATCTATCATATGAAAGTAGGCTTGGAGTTTTTTGGTCCTCAAAAATAATCCTTTTACATTATTTTCAGAATGGATTGGACCGTTTCTATTAATTCCTGAATTTATTTTTATCTTTAAAGGGTGTATCGTAATACACCTAGTGGTGTGTCTCACAACTTTTAAATAGAATGGGACCCATGGTTGAGTAGGAAAAAATCATATCATCCAGATTTAGGGAAGGTATTATCATTGTTTTCTTTTGATGTTGAGCAAGAATCCATAATCAATGATCTCCCTCTAGTTTTCATTGAGTTCCCCAATGTGTGTACTTTTAATTTTTATAGTCTCTCATTGGTAAAGGATTTTTAGTTTTCCATTAACTTATTTTTTGGTACTCAACCATTTTCTAATCCCTCATATCGTATAACTCTAGATATAATGAAGGTCCTAAATTCCCAATTGGGAGATCTTATTTAGAAAGGCTTTATATGCTTTATTGTGTCACTATGGACTACACAAGTTCACTTATCTAATAAATATGAGGGTTATCTTCACTTATGTGTTGGTTGATGGATGATCAATCTATTTACGGTATATAATAAATATCCATTATAATGTATTGATGATATGTTTTATCAGTTGAAAGTGGTGAAGTGGTTCTCAAAGAGTGAACTTTGGTCTAGTTACCATCAGTTAAAAATAAAAGATTCTAACATTCATAAAATCACCTTTCAGGGAAGGTGCATTTGTTATGAGTACCTTGTTATGCCATTTCGTATAACAAATTCTCTTACATTTTTATTAGCATGGATAAATAGCATTTTTCATGACTATATATATAACCTTTTCAAAGTCTTTGTGGATGAAATCATCATTTACCCCATGTTTAAAGAGGATCATGTACTTTATCTGAGAACCATTCTGATTATGTTGAGAAATCAAGGACTTTATTATACAATTATAAAGTGTGAATTTTGGATTCAAGAAGTGGAATGTTTGGAACACATGGTTGCATAACATGGAATATCAGTTGATCCTAAAAATGTCAATTCTGTTATGATTTGGCATAAACCATGTAATTTCATCATGATTCGGAGCTTCTTGGTCTTAGTTATATATTATAATCATATCGTGATGGAATTCTCAAAATTGGATTATCTGATTACAAAACTAACTTAGAAGGGAGTGAAATTTACATAGGATAATAGATGTTAGAATTATTTTGTTGAGATCAAACACCATTTCGATACTACATCAATTTTGAATTGTCTAAAGGTCGAGTAGATTTTTGTGGTCTTTTTGATGCATTCGGTGCAAGCATGTGATGCATTATTATGAAAGGTGATCATATATTTTCTTTTGTCTCTCTTAATCTTTGTATAATTTAGAAGAATTATCATACCCATGACCAAGATAGTGTAGCTATAATTCATGCACATAAGTGCTTGTGGCATTTCTGATATGGAGAAATGTTTAGTTTGTATTAAAACCACAAGAGATTGAGTTATATATTATCCCAAAAATAATTGAACCTCTGTCAGAGGAATTGGGTGTAGTACCTACAATCATTTTACGTTTAAATCACCCACACCCTGGGGAATGGGAAATTCATTTCTGATGCCTTGAGTAGGAAACTTATGACCTATGCAGTGAATAAATCTTCAAAAGAATAGAATTTGAAGGACCACTTTGAATAGTTGCTTATTGGAATCTATGAATCAGGGGTTGCAGTTTCATTATCTATAATTTAGTTATAATCCCCTCTTAGGGGGATGATTCTTCAAGATTAACAGAATTATGTTGAATTATGTGGCATTAGAGACTCTATTCATGTTGGGAGATAGTTTCCCATTGTTCATCTTCCAAAGAGAGTGTTCTATATTATTAGAATCTCATTGATGTTCCATTAGTGTAAAATAAATATGTGATGGGGGCATCAATAATTATCTATGGTCTATAAACCCAGAAACCACTATAATGATCAATGATATAATGCGGTAGTTCTGTTGGCCATGTATGAGAAGGGGCATTGTTGAGTTTGATTCCTATAGTTATACAGGGCAACAGAAGAAGGCTACGCACCAGAAACCATCATATTTTCTTCAATAACTTATAATATATACATTGAAGTGGTATGAGATCTCTATGGAAATTTTGGTTGGGTTGCCTCATATCTAGATAAAGAATAATTTTATATGGGTTTTGATCGATAGGCTAACCATGTCATCTCACATAATACCAATTTGTGATAAACCAAAGTTTATTTGTTCGGTAATCTCTATGCAAAGGAGATTTTTAATTTTCACAGAGTTTAATATGTTATAGTTCCTAATATGGATCATCAATTCACGCATCACTTGTTGATAGTCCTATAAGAGGCACTGGGATCTAAGATCCATTTGTGAATAAACTACCATCCATAATCAGATGGAGAGATTTAGAGATATATACAGATTCTTGAGGACATTCATCACACTTGTGTTACGGACTTTGGAGGACCATGGGATGATCATTTAGGGATGGTCAGGTTTTTATATAATAATATTTACTAGTCTATGATTAGAATGCATCCTTTTGTGGTAGTTTATTTCTGGATTTGTAAATATCCATTATGTTTGTTGGAGATTGGTGAAAGTTTCTTGGATGGACTAAGATTTTTTCATGAGATGACATCAAAGATTTAGTTAATTTTTCAGAGAATTTTGATGGAATGTAGACGATAAAAGTCTTATAATGATTTTCACTATAGACAATTATATTTCTCAGTTGGTGAGCTGGTGTTCTTCAATGTTTCACCCTAGTTGGGTCATCGATGGACTCAGAGTTAAGGGAAGCTTTCCCCTCATTTTGTGGGACTTTCTAGGTGATTGTGAAGGTAGGGAAAATATCATACCATCTACCACTTCCACCACAAATGACATCGATACATAATATGTTCCATTTATTAGGGCTAATAAATTATACGTCAGATCCATCTCACATTATTATATAGATTGATCTCAAGATTGAACCTTATTTATCATTGACTAAGAAACATGTCAGTATAGTTGATTCTGAAACCAATGAACTTGGTTGGAGGATGAAACCTTTGGTTTGTGTGCTTTGGAAGAATGGTTCCGATAATCATGAGACATAGGAAAGAGAGGAACTAATGAGATATTTTTTTCCTCATATTTTTCACATGGGTGCTTATTCATAGGATTTCTTGGGATATAATGTTTTTATGGTTAGGAGATTGTAATGTCCCTTTATCAATATAGCAGGTATATTTTTAAACATTTCATAGGTCTTACATTTTATTGAATATGTAGGGTTGGGAATTAATTAGTAGGTTACATATAATAGTGATGTTTATGATATGTGGTACTCCCACCTATAACCATCTGTTTCGGCAGGTGACATGAGGGTTACACAACATGTAACTAGGTTAGACGACATGTAATGGTTTATGGGTTCATACCATAAAAGGATCACATCATGATATTTAAACGAGGTGAAGATTCATTACACATTGTGAGTTAATTAAAGATTAGTTTTTTACTTCTATGTTACATGTTTTTTGGATGTTATGGAAATTAACTATTTAAAAATGTCTAAAGGGTATACACATCGTGTAATACCTTGACTACTCTTTAAAAACTGGAATAATTGAAAATATATACATTTTTCATCATCTACAATTTCACTTCCCTAGACCCAAATCCTTCTATAGGTGATCTTAGATCTATGAAACCCTTCCATATCCTTTCATTCAACATTCGATCATTGTCGCGCTTACGGTGTGATTCCCAAGTAAGCATTCTCCATTTTTCTTTATCTAAATCTTATTATAGTCCTATGGTATTTCAAGTGACCATCATAAAATTGATGGATCTATACTTTAAGTCTCTAGTTCTCATTTCTAGGTTGGGTTTTGAGGCCTTCTTCCCCTTATTTCTCATTATAGGGTTTCATTATGGGAATTGTGTCTTGGAGAATGTTAGGTGGTTCTGTTCCTCATCAAAAAATTGATTACCCTTGAATTTCATGATTTGATTCAAGTGTTAATTTCAATTAAATTGCTCAATATTATTTTTTATTGATTTAATAAAACCCAATTCTAATTTATTTGAATATTTAAAATTGTTTGGTGTTGAAAATTTTGAAAACACCTAATTCTATTTAATTGGGATGTGTTTATGGGAATTGGTTCATTTAAATTGTCTAATTTAAATTTTAGGTATGATGGAAACTATTTCAATTAAATTATTGAATTTAATTTTATAAATGAAATGCGATATTGATTTAATTTGTTTTTAATTCATTTCAATCCTTTTAAAAATGTCTTAATAGGTTTAGATAGATACCCAGGGATTTAATCTTTTTTGAAAGGCATGTTTTTTTATAAAAACTTATTTGGGTTTTAAATTGAAAATTTCTATTTGAAGTGGGGGAATTAGATTCAATTGTATTTTACGATGTCTTAAAATAGACTACCCATCATTGATTATGTATGTTCACATGCAAGACTTAGGTAGATTGTATGTTATTTGGACACACACTTTGATTATACAATGGTCTAAAACATAAGTATCACAAGTGACATTTCTAATGGGATGATGATGAGTAAACTATGGAAAATATCATAGGGATGTCTTTACCCCCATATTTTTGTGATCACTTAAAAAGTGAAATGTCCAATATCCTGGAACATTCGTACCTATTTTTTAGAAGACCATGTTTCTCATTTTTTTATATCTAACATATAAATGTATTCAAATGTTGTTAAATTGATTTAAATTCCTTAAGAAATTATATATACAATTTTATATAAAATGTTTTATTTAATCCATTATTTTAGAAATATTCCATCACTTGTAATACATTTTCTCAAATATTTTCCACCATTTGAACTATAAAACATGATTTTGTTAAATATGATTTAAATTTATTAATCTGTTTGTTATAAAATTGAATGCATTCCTTTGGTTAATACATTATTAGAATATTTTATGTAATCCTTGGTGATACCCTACTCATATTTTTAGCTCAAACCATACTTGTGAATTTGGTTGTTTGTAGATTTTCTCATTCGAGGTTTGAGAAATGGGAAATGATTTATTGGAGGTGGATCCAACTATTAAACCTTGGACTTGGTGATTTGTTTCCATAGGTATTGGGAATGTTCTACCATGTTTTGGTATGTGAGTTTTACTACTTTTGGTATTAATTCCATGTAGAATTCTGGTACATTACTCCCAGTGGGGTTTTTGTTATAATCATATTGAATTTCTTGTCTTTCTTCCGCTATGTATTGTGGTATATTAGTTCCCAATTTAATTTTTTATGATTCTAGCTACCAATCTCCAAACCATGGGGATTGGTAATGACCATCAGGCTATGTGAGGACCACCATGGTTATCATGTTACTAGTATACCTAGTTTGGTCGGTGATAGTAAACATGTATAAATATAAATAGGTTTAGTCATTATGTTAAGGACCTTAAATTAGGCAATCATATATAATTATGGATCTGAAACCAAGTCAATGCATATCATTGTGAAATTGAAATCACATTCATGCATAAAATAATCAAATCATTAATTATCTGTCTTTTTAAAATGCATTGAATCACTATTTGGGACACCCCCACTATAGAAGCTATAACGGGCTTACCCAATGCTATCTAGGACACCCCATAATATACTCAATAATGGGTGTACCTAGATCTATCTTGGTCGCCCCATCATATAAGCTATAATTAGATTAGCTGACACCATCTGGTCTACCCCATTATATAAGCTATGTATATATATGATTAAAATAATAAAGTACAAAGAGATTTATTTCATCATAAATATCATAAAAACCATTATTATTATCTTATAAAATGATTAACCAATGAAAAATATTCGGCATTCATGTTAATATATTTTTAATATGATTATCCTATGGAAAATAATCAAGTTATTTATCGATCACTTTTAAATATCTTAATCTATCCAGATAAATAATAAGGATGGTATCATTAAAAATGTTCCCAATGGAGTATAAATAACAACATTAATTGTTGATATTGATGAACTAAAATACAATTAAAGATCATTAATAAAATTCTTGTGGAAAATATTATTTTAATTTTAAAAATATATTATTAATCCATTAATTATTTTGATAACATGAGAATATTTTAACAGAATCATTAAAAATCATTTAAAACATCACTCAATGAAAATAACCTTTTCTCTTTGAAAAATGTGTTCTAAAACATTTGGAAAATCCTTTTACTTGAAAATAAAATTGAATAATTATAATTTAAGCTTTTAAAAATCACTTGAAACTTTTATGGAGTAAAATACACTTTTTACAGTGAAAAACATTTTGGAAAACATTTTGGAAAACATATTTAGAAAACATAGTTTAAGAAAAATAGTGTTTTTATTTGAAAAGTTGGTTTATCATAAAAAAGTAATTTTCCAACTATTTTTTACATAAAGAGAGGAAAATTAAGGGAAACATATATCTCTTTGGAATTAAAAAAGGAGTTAACCATTCCTAAAAATTATTGAGTGGTATATCATGAGATATTAATATTGGATACATAATCATAAATAGTCCAAATAAACAATGAGATTGTAACATAAAACTTTTACCCCTTTGGTGACACTAATTATGATTACCCAAAAAATAAGAAAGTAAAAAAACATAAAATATCTGAAAAATAATTATATTATTTATATAACATTTCAATTTCAAATTATATACACCACATCTAATAAATATATTGTGAATATGGAACGGGTATCACATAAGTAAAATGTGAGACAAAAATTACTTTCCGTCAGTCTTAAAATATTTTGTACACATTAAAAACTCGACACTAATAAATATTAGTCAATTATAAATATATTAAATAACCATATTCATATATATAATATGGTGAATGTTTTTATTTTTTCTTTTTATTTCACATTTACTGATAATTTTATGTTAAGGTTTCGTTCTGGGTAATAACTGCTTTGTCTTTCATATATATTTTGATTTGTTATTTTTTGGTCCTCATACATTTATCATGTTTTGATCATCACTAGAATATAAACCACTGTATAATTTTCATATATATTTATTATATATGTATTTATTTCAATCCATAATATTTACAGATAGAAAATTAAATTCAACATTCATGGAGAAAGTAGGCCATACGTACAAATAAATGTCTTTTTTATTTTATTGTTAGTTTTAAAGATATAAAAGTAAATAAAATATATATATTATCATTATAGAATCATGGTTATGGAATATATATATATATCCTATTATTATTAATCACATCCTTTATACATTCCATGTAATGAGTGAATGAGTCACATCGCTTCGTGAGGAGGTAGTCAGTTGTACACAGGAATGATGTTATCTTATTCCCAAGAAATGAAAATAATGATCTAATACATGATATAATAATTATAGAAAAATAATAACAACCTATATATAAAATATATATATATATAATTTAAATACATAATTATTTCCAACAGTGAGTGGGTGTTAATGAAAAAAATGAACGACATCGTTTTGTAAGAAGGTTGTCTTCTGTAGACATAAACAATGATTTCATAACCCATTTGATATTGGTGTGTGAGGTTATATGAATTAACCATAACATAAAAATAAATAATTATATATAATTAACTTTGGCTTTCATATAGTTATTTTATAATACTCAATCAAGGTAGTGAAGAAAGAAATAAAATAAAGATGATCATTAAAGAACATTACCTCTTATTCAGGTCTTCTCATTTGTTTTTCAAAAAAAAACTTCCAGAATGGGTTTTTCCCAAAAAAATATCTAGGATTTAGATATAGAATTTGGAATGTTATTTTGGATGGTTTTTTTTATCCAAATATCTCAAGTGTTGTGAAAACAGGGGAGAGGGATTGCCCTTTTATAATTGATGAGGAGTGGAAATATTGTAAATACCTAAAAGTATTCAATATTTTGAGGTCTCCCATACCTCATGTGCCTCCAAAATATACCAATAATAAATTTTAGGGTTTATGGGGTTGATAAAAACCTCTGAGAAACAAAAATAAAACCATTTTTATCAGTTTTTTCTTTATTCTTTATGTTTACTTAATTTTTCTCTTTTTGTTTTTTCGATGGAACTTGTATATTTTAATTTACCATGGTAATTTACCTTACAAGAATAAAATTAAAACAATATTTATTAGATAATTTGTTCCCACTAATTTTAAATATTAAATAAAATTTATTAAATAAATACTAAATGTGTGTTTAATATTAGTTTTAATACAAACAAATGTAATGCACAAAACCCTGTTTTAACCATCATCACGGTAATTAATTTTATCCTTTTACCCCAATCACTACGGTAACAAATTAATTTGAAATTATTTTATAATATAAATTATACTTATTGAAAATAAAAAATCCATTTTTCCAAATTCCATTTACAAATGTGGTAAAATTTAATTTAAAATTAATCTTTGAAATGTGATTAGAAAGGTGGTTTTAATGAGAAACATTTCACAAGAATGAAATGTTTCTATTTTAAAATTCATTCTGAAATTTATTATAAAGACCAATTTTTTTAATTTATATAAAATATATCTAATTTAAATTTAAAAATAATTTCATATAAAATTTTTCATTATCAATAATGTAAATGAAAATTAAAATTCAAATTAAAATTTGGTATTTTTTACTATTCATTGAAATAAAAAACAATCCAAAGTAATCTAAAAAATTCAGCCTAAAATAATTATGATTTTATGATTTAAAAAATTATGTATATATTATCAAATTGATTTTATAAAAGTGTAAAAATTTTGTTTTAAAATATGTTTTTTATAAAATGCGATAGATAAACTTCTTAAATAAATGATGTGTTTATGCATTATATTGGATTTATTATTATATCTTGTCTAGAAAACATATAAGATTAATCTAAAAAAATTTATTTAACATATAATATATAAATTTAATTTAAATAAATAAAAATATGTTATTTTTTCAATTTATTGATATAAAACACACTTGTATGTTTAAAAATAGTTTTTTAAAGAATGTTATCCTTTTATTTTTAAAGGGTTTTATTTCAGTTTATACTTATTTTGTCACCAAAGAATTATATATATATATATGTGTGTGAATAAAACATAATTTTATAATTTTTTTAATGTTATTCATAACCTCTATTACAATTTCTTGGTGATAAGTATCATATTAAGTAATTATATTTTAATAATATTTAATGTCTGACTTAAACTCAATGTTTCGTGTAATGAAAGGAAAGAATGGTGTTTAGTGTAACACACGACAATCCTAGTGTAGTGTTTAACTCAATATTAATGTAATATTTTTTACAAATAATAATATCAAAATGAATATATTCAGTTGAAATAAATATTTCCAAAAATTATTAGGTGTTACAATAATAGTTACAAGATAAGAGAGAGGGGTTGGTTGGGGTATTCATCCATCCATCTGCCCTTTTGGGTGATGTATAAAACATCCTCCAATAGTCTAATGGGTGTTACTCACCCTACTGACATGGGTGGGGTATCATATGAAATCAAAATGTATAAAATATATAACATGTCTCACAACCACACTTTGTGTATATCCCAGTACTAGGCTCAACTACAACTATCATCACTCGAACACCCGACAAGCATTACTAGGAATAAGATATAATATAGGCACAAAAACAATTTTATGTAGGTACATTAGGTTACTTATTTTTACAATTATCCTTTCCTAATTCATTATTTATCCATTAATTAACCAGAAAAGGAAGTCAAAATTTCATTACATTAATCATCAGAGTTGTATATATGCCTATTAGGAATATTGTAATGTAAGTCCATGAATTCTAAAGATCATATCTATTTCATTATAGTGATAAACAACCCCAAGGGTTAATAAATTTAAAAAAAAAATTAACCACTCCATATTTATAGATATTTTAGGAAAACCATCATAGGTTGCCACCAAGAGAAATATAACCAAGCCCATCCAGCCACCTTGAGTAGTGGGGAAAAGAATGAAGATAAACAGGATACCCATCCATCGACCATTCAAAATATTCCTTATCAATGATGAATCCCTATTTATCTCATCAATAGGTAAGAATATATATTTAACCCATTCCATCATCTATTTTGTCATTCTTGACAACCTCTTCCACGTCCCGTTGCATATTTCCATCATAGGAGTCAACTTCTGCCACATCAAATGGTCTTTCCCATCTATTTATCATCAACCATTCTAGGATTAGTCATCCCATGCTCATATAAAACCACAAGATAAAATCCATAGAATATCAATATTACAGAAAGAAAATAATCATAGTGAAAAGAGAAAATAAGACCCTAAAACAAGGAATTATGCCTTCACATGGTAATGGGCTCTCATTGGGTAAAACAAAGGGCATTCAACCTTCTCAAAAAAAGGGGAACCCTCAACCACAATGATTTATCTCTATCAAAAAACCACTTATTATTTACGCTTGAATTAAATTATTCAATACTCATAGGTTCCAACAATGGAAATCTTAAAACATTATCTATAACATTAAATTGGACTATTAAAAATTATCTCAAGCCTCAAAATGAGTTTTTCCAGACTGAGAGATGAACTATTCTCATTTTATAATCCATTTATTTATTATTCTAAATAATAATTAACATGAATCACTTTATTTATCAATTAAAAAAACACATAGAATACCATTTTCAACTGAACATGCATTTAGCATCAATTTTATTATCATAAAATTATGAATAAAAATAGATTATGAACATGATTCCCCATTAATTCACAATCCAATTAATCAATAAACTTTGGAATTAAATTACTTTACATTTTACATTGAAATAAACATACTAAATTGAGAATGAAAACATGATACAGAAGAATACTTTATAAAGGTCAGTATATATAAAATCAAGAGTCAAATACTTATTTTAGTATTAAAGATCAACATGAAATCACTATCCAATTTCATTATTAATATGGTTCAATCATTTTTATGTAAATTCCATTTTCATCCAATTTTATAAGTAATGGTCAATTTATGATTCCATGCTAATAAAAAAGAAGCAATGAATCAACTACATAGAATGTGCCAACATTCTTCAGATGATAATGGACCAATATCATAGATCCCAATCAACTCACCTGTAAGAAGACTCCATCCCTCTAAGGATTCCATGCCACAATAATTCTAACAAAAAAACACCATTAGAACATAGATAGGAAACCACTATCACATGGAATGAATATGTAGGAGGCACCATTACAAAGAAACACAAGAGAAGAGGGAGGACATACTTTGGCATATCAAGAATCAAATACAGAATCTAAGAATTGATCCCTGTCAAAGGCCTCCCAAAATTCCAGAAGAAACACAGATGGATTCCTGGTGCTTTGGGAGATAGTGGGTTGGGTTTGAGAAAACCTAGGGAATTGTAGGTTATGAATCACACTACATAGGGGATATTTACACATAATAAAATTCTGAGATTCTTATAATTTTTTTATATAGTACTCATTTAAATGGGACTACAAAAAAATTGACATTTACCAACAGATAATTACCGACAGATAATATATATGTTGGTAAAAATGATTAATTCCAATAGATATTAAATTTTGTTGATATTATCTATAGGTACCAACAATTTTTTACCAATATATATATCTGTTTATATTACTAGTTCAATAACAATAGATATTTTACTAGTATTTAAATATATTGTCTTATCATAATAATACCAACAATTCATTTAACAATAAATGAATATGTTGTTATTAATTATTATTACCAAAAAATATTTTACTGTTATAAAAATCTATTGAAAATAATTATTCAATAACATCAAATATTATAAAAAAATTGAATATATATATATATATATTACACAATACCAATAGATATTCCCTTTTTAGAAAAAATGGAATATTGTGTAGTGAACAATAAGGAAGAGGCATCACATGAACAAGCGTCAGTAGCATGATGTAATCATGTATCTCTACGACATCATGTGAAGACTTCATCTTGGAAACCTTTAGTCCTAATAATGGTTTTTCCATCGAGGTGTAGCATGATCAAGCATAGCGATCATGCGATCACTACTAAACATTATTTAATGATAATGATTATTTTACCAAATTGAATATATTTGTTATTAATTTAATTTCATCACATTATTTTCCAATAAAAAAATTAATATTTAATTAAAATATGGATGATTTAATAATATCCATTTGTTTTTATATAAATAAATAAATTATATATACACATAAATATACATTTAAAAAATATAAAAAATGTAATAATTGATAATTCCAGTGAATTCCTACCTAAATTGACAACCCTCCCTAATTTGGATTCTCCTCACCTATATCCATCATTCATCTATGTCTGCACCCTCTCCCAACCGTAAGCCTTCAGATCTATGCCCTAGTATCTCCACCAAACAGTCATTGATTTGGTGTTTCCTTGTTTTGGCATGTGGGTGATTTGTGGTGATTTGTTGTTTCCTTTGGATGCATCTTGGTAAACAACCCACACGGATTGGAACCTTAGAGGTTTTATGTTTTCTCGATTCAGACATGGGTGATGGGTCTTTTAGTGGGTGATGGGTAGCGGAGAGCTTCGACATCTGTGAAAGATGTAGCGGCAGGTGACTGAATTTCCTCATACTGAATTAGGGTGATTCTCTTATTATTCTCCATCAACAGACTGTTTTTTATTATCATTCATTATAATCAATGTGAAGAGCATACTAGTTCTATATGCCGGGTTGATATTATTTTCAATTCATTCTTCACATTGTGTTGTTAGCCTCTAAAATTCATTAACTAGTTTCCTTCATAATTCATGGTTTTGGATTCTCAAATGATTTATAATTGATACCATTCAAGAGAAAGTATGATTCTAGATGATTTGTCATCATTGTTTTGTGAACAAGGGTCACTCTCGTGCACTAGGTATGTAATTTATGGTTTTTAACTCAAGCATTATCATTTCTGTGATTTTTTATTATCTTTTTTGGACTTTTATTCATCATGTACTATTGGTTAACTTTTTCTACAGGAAACCCTATCCACACATTATGTTTTTAATGAACCCTTACAAAGATGATGACATCATACTATTTAACCCAAACTGGAATGGTTGTTTGCTACATAATTTGTCTACTCATGGGTGGTTTAGTGATCCCTGTTGTTGATAATGATGGATTGGGATGATCATTGTTGCACTTGTGTTTAGCCACTTAAAATATTTTTCATGATACAATGATGGAGTAGGTTCGATGCCCATTATCAATTAAATCTTATGTTGAGTAACTAGTTCACAATACCAAATGTGTTGATCTGGAAGTCAATTATGGGTATTTTCGGTATGGCTATGAAGATAATACTCACATTAGAATAAATGGATGTTTAGTGTTAGTGTGCATGCTACTAGTTGTGGCTTGGGTTTAAGTATACTTGATGTTAGGTTGTGGGTTGCATAGATTTTCTCCAAAGAACTGAGCTTGGTATGTTGTTGTTTTTTCCTATACAGGATTTCTAGTTCAGTTCATCGAAGCCAAATGATGAAGGGTTTTTCATGGAAGCATGATAGGTTAGCCTCCTATCACATGTTGTATGGAATTAAAATTTTATATTAACTGCAACTTTATTTTCTAAAATTAGTTTTTCTTCTCTTTTCAATTGCTTGAATTTATTTTCTTGAGAGCTGATAAGCTATTATTTTTGTGGCACATGTTGATTTGAATACCACAAATATTTCTTAGTTTTTGTGTATCCTTCAATAATTCTCTTTAAATTTAATTTTCACATTATCAAATACTCTAGTGGATTTTTTTTATCTATATGCAGTAAAAAAATGTGTTCTACCTGCTTCACTTTCTCTTTTTAGGAACATGGTATGTGCTATTAAATTTGTGGGTTTTATCTGAGTCGCTAATGAATATTAAAAACTATTTTATTCATTAGTTTTAGAATTTTTTATTGATTTTTTATTCATTTATTGACTATAATATTTATGTATGTTGCAGTATGTATGGTAAGAGAGGATTATAACTATTTATTATGGTGACAATTATTAGTGTATGTAAATGTCATTGAAAAAAATTATGATAAATGGAATGTTTTATCCTTTCTTAGATGTTTGATGTGTTCGTGAAGATATCTTGTTTTTTTCTTC
The DNA here is from genome assembly GCA_963277665.1 of Viscum album. Classification (NCBI taxonomy): domain Eukaryota; kingdom Viridiplantae; phylum Streptophyta; class Magnoliopsida; order Santalales; family Viscaceae; genus Viscum; species Viscum album. Next base: position 2,015,242,747 of record OY728147.1, on the reverse strand, counting down.
ATGTGAATTTAATGTTCCTCATGGGTTACTGTAGTTAATGCTACCATCCTAGAAGCTTTACGTCCCAATGCATTGAGATTTTCTTACTTTATAGAAATGAAATGACACTTGACCTATGTTAATTCGTCTATGGACTTATGGAACTGTTAACCATCACTTTGTTTTAAGGGTCATCATTAAGGTGTTGGTTTGTAGACATCATTAATGCACTAGTTTTCTTATCTTGCATGACCAAAAGATGTTTCATGGAAGCTGATTATGGGATGATTTACTAGTTCACAGGATGGAATGCATAGATCTAGAATCTGAATATGGGTTTGTTGGATATGGGTATAAAGCTACTCCCCACATTATCAGAAATGGATGAATATTGTTAGTGGGAATGTTGTTGGTTCTGTATCTTTTATCTAAAGACCTGACCTTGGTATGTTACTATTTTTATTATATAAGATTGCTTGTTCTGGTTGTTCAAAATACATGATGAAGAATTCACATGGAATCAGGATAGCTTAGCATCCTATCATATCTTGGGGGAATTGTCGAAGTGGTTCACTATATTGATGCCACACTAACTGGAGATCACAAGTTTGTGTTGATGTAACTATATGGAGCTAGCTCGCTGGCATGGATGGGCTGGTGCTTAACTACTGGTGATGGAGTTGGTGCTTGACTATTGGTGCTAGAGCTAGCTCACCTGCATGGATGGGTTGGTGCTTGAGCTTAATATTTGGATGGTGTTGCAGGTGATTCGTTGTCATGGAGGGGTTGTTGATGTGCTAGCATGACATGGACGAGTCACTGGTGTTACTCATCAGTCGCTTGTGGGGGAGATGACTCATTGGCATGGATGGGTCTAGGGGGAATTGTGTGAGTGGGGTGTGATTGATCATGATATATTAAATTTCATTATTAATATAAATATTTTTTTCCTAAGTTTTAACAAGTGTTAAAATCGTCTTCGATTTAACAATTAAATTAGATGTATTATATATGGTAAATTAATAAATATAATATGAAATATTACTAATAATAAAAATTTATCATTTTTATTCAAATAAAATTTATAAACATATATTATATATTGGAAATATTATTACCAATAGAAAAATATGTCATTAGAACCTGTTGAAAAACACATTAACCAACATATATATTATCTTTTGGTATTATCATAATTTTAATCGAACTATTTTATCTATTACAAAATCATTTAGCGACAGAGTTTTTACCAATAGTTTAGTGACAGGGATATATATATTGGTAAAACGTTTTACCAATACAAAATTTATTTTACCAATAGATATTCCCTTGTTGGAAAATGTAAAATATTTTGTAGGGAAACCTTTACATGGATCGTAGGCCTAGAGACAGCTATCCCATGTACATTTCCCTGAAGACATCAAAGACTAAAAACCATAGAACAGTCACTCAGAAGCATAATTGATATATTTTTGATCAAGATCTATTCATTTTTGGATTGGATGAATAACTAGAAATACATTGTTCATCGATTCATAGTGCTTGGTACCGATGACATATTTCATGCCCCCTCATTCTTCTAATTTGGTATCCCTACAAAGAGGAGATTTGTTCTCAAAAGTACAATTGATATGCACCTTTGGAAATGTGTAATGATTATATATTATTAAGTAGGGATATAATTCCACTATTCTATTTTGGATGTATCTACCATGCCGCTAACCCAAAGCACGATTTTGTTACCTTTTGAGGACCACTACTACCATCGATTACTGATGCTAAGTCTCATCACCACCGATGTCTATTAATATCATTGAATTATCCTAGCATCATTTGACTACCAACATCTATCCACCTAATATCATCACCCCAAAAGTTATTCATCTATATGTCAATGAATTGTAATATATCGTCACATCAAACCATTGGATGTAAGTTGCACCAATTCGATAAAACATACATACATTGTAGAACCCTTATCACAATGCATGTTCTACCTTCTTCAAGATTTTAGCATCCAACTAGTACCAGACCTCCATTGAGAATCCATAAATATCCATGGAATTTTAAAACAAGAAATTGTTTTTGGATAGATATATTTATTCCATTACATTATATGCCTATCAAACAAGTCGCATAATAGAGAGTAGAAAACCAAATCTATAGAGAAAGTTAAATGGTTATGTGAATAGCCACAATATGAGATACCTATAAAGGATCTCACAATCACATGATCTCAAACACAACATTATAAGAATTAATTTTAAAACCATTCAACCATAATAACCAGATTCAGAACATTATCCCTTGGGATATTCCTCTAAAATGAGAGTACAGATACAAAAAATAGAAATATAAAACTATATTATAACCCAAAAAGGATAAAAAAACAAAAAATGTGTTAGATCTATAGAATAGATAAAAAATAAAAAATTTAGGGTACTATCCATGCATTTGAAACTTATGTTACCTATACTCTCTTCTATAAAAGAATTCCCCCATAAGGTATGAAACAAGTGAATACTATTCCCACACAATATCTTCTCTAGGAGGTCGTAAAACTCTCTATGCTACTCCTCGATGATCTCATCATCATCATCAACATTGATATACTCCCATCTAATAATGTATGTGTCATAATAAAGGAAACATAAGGGTTATGACACATAAAAAACACCATGTACTTAGATCATCTATAGGGAATGTTCTATAGGGAATCTAATATACAATAATTCATTGATCAAATGATATCCAACCCCTAGAAAGGCAAAACAAAATGGGTGGAATGTTTAATCTGATAACCAAACCAAGAATTCACATGATTAGGATCCAATTTCAAGAACACATGATCTCTAATGTAAAACTCAATAGGTCTCATCCTATGATTGGCATAGGATATATGACTGTCATGTAAAGATTCCTCCTTTTCATGTATCACCTGAAACATAATTTTCATGTTATTCTCTAGATCTATCCCAAGAATCATTATATCTAAAAATTTTGTCCGGTACAACTAATAATGGAATGTTCATCCATAAAAATCTTCAAATTATTCTATAATAGTGATGGAGTTATAACAATTAATTTAATAGAAATCAACCAATGTTAGGTTCTTCAACTATTAACCTCCAAAATAGAGGGAAAATGAACACAACATGTCATCAAGTTTTTTTATGGTCCACTATATTAGACCAACCATATTTGGATGAGATTTAGTACTAAGGTATAAATCATATCCAAAATAATGTTTGAGACCTCTCGGTACCCTAGGGGTAAAATGAGGGTCATGATCAAAGATGATCATCCTCATGATTTTTTGGAGTCTCACCACCTCCTCTAGAAACTTCCTCAAATGATATTCCATTGAGTTTGAATCCCTTATGGATTAGAAGTTGGATGGTTTTATAATGATCTACTATAACCCATATATAATACTATCCCCCCTATTCTCATGGTATACTGATATTTAATCCCAAAAATATATCCTATTACTTCCACTCGGGAACATATAACAGATGGAGAAATCAATAAGGAACATTGTACTTGACCGTCAAGCTATAGTAGAGAAAACATGGAGACAAAAACACTGAACGTACACACTTCAACCCAAGAAAAAAAAACAAAAATATCAAATCATGGTACACCATGGGCACACCCGAATGCACCACTAATGGTGTGCAACATAACTCTTAGAGAACTATATAACATTTCAAAAAAGGTATGAAAATCATTCACTATAATAACATCTAGTACTATCGATTCCCAGAAAAATCATCATGTGAATCAACAAGAGAAACTTGGAAACTCCAAAACTCCACCACAGAATTCCCCAACATGAACTCCTCCATATACTACATGAATGATGACTAAACTATCATAAAGAAAATAAAACCTATATCTCCAAACTCACCCATATATAGATGCATCACTAATATCTCTTACATCACTCTCTAGGAATCTAGATATTTATTCATGACATAATTAAATGAAATCGTACTTAGTGCATCAGCAATAACAATTCCCATTCATGTTGTATAAAAAATCTAGATGTTTTGGTCTTGTAATAATTCAATCCACCATCACTACCCCATGTTCAATTCATTTTGGAAGAAGAAATACATTAGGATCTCATGATCTGTAAAAAACATAAAATTTTCAATGATGTGGTGATGTCACATATACCTCATTTAAAAAACCACTACTGTCAACTCAAGAAAATGGGTGGAAATTTTTTGATCATGTTGATGTAAATGTAGTGACCCGTAAGAAATAACTGATCACTACTGAAGCAGAACACTACCAAAAGAAATAAAAAATTCCTTATAAAAAACCTCAACGTGATCTAACTTTGATGGAAAAAGGAATGGATCATTGACCATTTTTTTCTACATGTACATAAATGCAGCCTAACACTGGCCAGACCATGAGAATGCCTGATCCTTCCATGTTTAGTATGTCAGAGGAGTTGTAACTCAAGTGTAACCTACTATAAAACTAATATTTTAACATACAAGTCCAAGGAATATTCATTGGTCTTCCAATGTCTTGGGGGTTTCCTAATAATCCACTTCCTCAATCATATAATAATATAAACCTAGTCTCTTTGAGGACATATTATACACTATGAAAAGTCCTTCACTATCCCAAAACTCACACTCAGAATTTTTATCAAATAGTTGTTCATGATGAATAACTCCAAAAAATTCACACATGTGATCTAATTGATCCTCATCACATGTAGATTACATAGTGATATTGTCGATTAAAACACCATGAAATCATCCAAGAACTCTCTAAATACTATGGCCAATAAATCATTGAACATTTTTAGAGATTTCATCAAAATAATTAGCAAGACAGACACATAATTCCAATGAGGATATTAGAATGTATTATTCAAAATATCTTTATCATTTACCTTCATATGATGATATCATTATTTGAGATTGATTTTTACTAACCAAAATTGTCCCTTTATCTCATTGAACAGGACATCAATCCATTTATGATGATAGTGGTTCCTCACTTTAACCTTATTCAAGTGTAGATAATCCAAACAATGATTCAATGAACCATCAATCATCTTCATGAACAAAACCTGTTCACCCCAAGGTGATAAACTATGCTAAAAAAATACTCTCTTTAAGAGACCATCATTTTGTAGTCATAGATATAAAAAATTAGAATGTTTTTCCTATTTAGAGACATCGAGATAGAATAAATGACTAAATTTAAAACAATAACAAAATCAATCAAATATTCTGGGGGTAACCCATGAAGCTCCTATAAAATTACATCAAGGTAATCATCCACAAAATTGGGAAAAACTATTTCTAAACATCTGAATAGCTTAGAAAAATCTCTTTCATGAAGGAAGATAAGGTTAGAACATTTGTTTTACCCAATTAAGGGTCTTCCTTTACAACAAAAATTGTTGTCTCTCTATCACAAGATTATAAGTAAACCTCATTCCATATGAAATTCATGGTATTCAAAACCAAATAAAACTAGTCCAATGTGGGTTAGATGTAATATGGCTTCACGAGTAATCATATAAAGTCTCTAAACGAGAGGTGCTTCCCCTAACTATAGATCATTTTTAATACATATTTCATACATGCCATATTGAACTATAAATGGATTCTTTAATGATAAAGGGATTAGAAGCCTCTCCACATCAACTACCAAATAAAGTATTGGGGAAGGTGATATAAATGATTAAGTATATATTGAATAAAAAAATAAAAGCATATAGAAAGCAAGAAAAGTATACCATGACTGACATCAGGCTCGCCTGGTGCTAGAAAAACTAGAAAATGATGATGACTGAAACATAAACGATGGACCTTATAACCCTAAAAGTGATCATCTATACATTTGTACAATAATATCTGAGGATGGGGAACATCTTAGGTTTGTTCACTTCCTTCCCCATCACCCTTATATTGATCTCAATTTGGATCACTTTATTACAACTATCTTGGATGAAACTACCACTATAGAAGGACCTAAACCAGAACACATTGTTCATGCTAACTATTCAGAAAGGTCATGAACTCTTGTAGATAGTAACTTTAGTCTCAAAAATAAAAACATGTGTCTAATAACATTGAACATGTCTGAGAGCCCCCACCCGTGGGGAAATGAGATGATGAGTGATCGGACCAACACATGGTTGATTGAAATATCTTATGGATGGGAAATTGGGAACCACATACCACAACTCTACTTTATGAGGAATCATGAATATACCCATATCATAATGATATGTTTTTGTAAAAAATACTCTTGATAACCTACTATCTCAACAATAGATAAATATAACTCAATAAATACAAATGGGGTTTCATAGAATAAGATATTTGGACACAGATCCTCCTCAAAATTTCTTCACACTACCCTCTAATTCTAGAAATAACTATGAATAATATCATACAGAATCTTGAAATAGATCCAAAAGTATCACACATTGTAAATACCTGGTCAAAGTGTAATCAACTTCTAGTAACTCGATTCCATCATGGTTGAAGAGGGAAATTATTCATTGATCTCATATCAGAACACATCCTATGAGATATGTGACTCCTCATAATCCCCAAGGAACAAGATACACTAATGCATTATAGATCCATGTTGCATCTTCATATCCAATTAAACCTAGTGAAAATTCATAGAATATATTGAACTGAATTCTCTCTCAGACTCATGAAACCCTTCTCCTGGGATAACATCTACAATAGATCCCTTATACTAATGCATACTCTAGAGCCTACTCTACCAAAGTGTCATCCTCCAAGGGTTTTCATCACTAGAATCTACTATATATTTATCTTATAAAACATCATGGTGAACATTTTTAGTGTTTACATGACACATAGGTCTTCTTAGATCCATACTTTCGAGGTGAAAAAATAGTTAGACTCTTAAATCTAGAATACTAATTATTTAAAATTGACTTCTTATTTATATAATTATTCAATTCATGGTTTTAACCTATCCTAAGGTCTACCCATTTCAAACATAGGTACATAGGAAAATGGTGCTTCATCATTTACATGGACTTTACCAAATAACCAACCTCAAATCATTTAGTATTCTTAGAAAACATAACAGAATAAGAAGCAGATCACCTGGGGACCTACATAATAGTTTCTCACCCGATCTCCCATTTAACATCTCTTACTAAAATTATTTGACACCATTTCCCAATCATCCCATGCTTTCCTAAATTATTCCAAATTAAATATTGAGTTATATCTCTCAGGATAAACTTTTATTACACTCTTTCTTGATACCATCCTCCCCAAAGTGTAAACTAGTTGGGAAAAATAATAGGAGGATAGTGACTGCCAATGTTCCCTTTACGGTCAGCCCTGGGTTGATGAATAACACTAAGGGTATAAAATAATACATACGGGGGTATGAAACTCTAAAATAACTTTCATAAGAGACTAATAATATTGATAGAAAAAAAAGTTGCTTAGATATATAAAATAAATAAATATTGAACTCATGTAACATAAATTTTTACTAAAACAATATAATGGAAAACTACATGTTCCTAAAAGATAATCATGGATGTGACCACGAACCCAAAATAACTCATGAAAAATCATGAGATAGAAACATCCATCATGATCATAAAATTTCTCACACTAATTGAAAAATAGTTTATATATATTTTTGTATCATAAATGTATACCCAATAAGATCTTCCATAGATAATCTCGTGAAAAATATAAAGAAAGAATACAAATGCCTAGTGAATAACAAGTGAAAATAATTCATTGCAAAAAATGGTATACTAAATTACCATGATCAACATACATATCTCTCATAGAAACCATGAAAAATGTATTATAATTATAAAATAGAAATATTATAATGCTACCACATACTTAATAGTTTTCCACTTTCCCCAAATGTCACATGTCCTAAGCTATGTCTCTCAAAAAGTAATGCAATAGGAAGACACCATGGATATGAATCAGAACATGCTCCACATTCATCAAATCATCAAACTATCCCATATCACCAAATAATTTAGTAACAATGTATTTTTGGGATCCACCACAACCCCTATGACTTGTATTATACATTAGGTATTATACCTCAAGCATTCATATCCCATACACTCAGTAAGGTACCTCGAGCCATCATAGCCTATATACATCATAACTATAATAATTACATCTATATTATTTTAGAGTTACATGTGGGTGAAAAAAATTAAAAGCTATCATATCCTTTTATACATATATAATGTAAAATTTACCACCATGGATTCCAACACATAATACTAGAAAAAGAATAGAGTGGTGCTATAGTGGGTATATAGAAATTCATCATCCCACTAGAATGTTAGGGAAAACACCCTCTTAGATTCCGTTGTGTGTCAATAATCCTACCTAAATGGTTAGGGTATCATATGAAATAAAATAATATATATGAAATAATATAGTTCACAAAAACACTATGGGCCTAACCAAATTCTAGTCACAATTGTATCTATCATCACATAGATACCTGACTGACACTAGTAGGGACATGATATTCTATGAGAACACAAACATTCTAAGAAGATATATTAAATTACATCAATAATTTTTTTTAAATTATAAATTCATTAATTTAGTTATTAGACATTAATTAGCCATTATCATTATTCAAACATAAATTACATTGATAATTAGAGTGATGTTCATTCCCTCCAGTCATATTACAAACTAAGTCCATGGTTTTTTATAATAAAATCATTTTCATTCTATAAATAGCCAACAGAATGGTTTAAACATTTATTAAATAATATTAACCATTATATATTTCAATTTAATTGAGGAGAACCATATTTATTTTCTATAAAGTGGAATTCATCCAAGCACATCCATCTGCATTGAATAGTTGAAAAAAGAATTCCAAAAAAAATAAACGCATCCATCACACATTAAACATATTAATTATCAAGAAAGAATACAAAATAATAATGTTAATGGATAAGATGAGCTTCAACCTATTACATCATATCTAGTGTCATCCTTAATACCCTAATGTATATCCCAATGTATCTCACCATTATAGGTGTCAACTATAAACAAATCATCTGGGCCACACTATCGATGACTCATCATCCCACCAAGGATCTACCATCCAAAGATCATATAACATAGCATGTTAACATCCATTAAACATCAAAAGGTAGAAAGTAAACAAGATTATTCAACAAGTATAACTATTACATCAAATAATTTATTCATTTTGAAAAAAAAATAGTCTCTCACAGCCCCCAACACAAGGAATTTTTTTTTCTCAAACCAATGTGTACTCTCTTCCATACATAATTGTATTTATATAAATATAATTTTATATTATATATTTAATTAACTAAATCATTATTAGTAAGTTACAACTATAGTAATCTTATGGAATCATCTATAACAATCTATAATTATATTAAAAAATCCCTCAAGAATTAAAACCGGTTTCAACTATATGAGATTATAACTGTTATCATTTAACATTCAATATATTCTACAAAATAATTGGAAAAAATTAAATTTGTTATCAAATCAAAAAACATAAGGAATTTAATTTCAAAATGAACATGTATTTAGAATTTATTTGATTATAATCAAATAAAAATACATTGTATTTAAATCAAGCCTCTTCATTAATTTATAGTACAATAAATAAATTAATTCTATATTTATATTCTTTCCTATTTTAAAATAAATAGAACATGCTATAACAAGTATTAAAACATGATAAATATTCATATTATAGACTATACACTATCTAGTAAATCCATATAGAATACAAATTCACAGTATCAAACATATCTATGTGATCACTACCAAATTTCATTATTCGCATGGTTTATCCTTCATTAGGTAAATTACATTTCCATACAAGGGGATAAACCATAGTAAATTTATGATTGAATGTAAATAAAATATAAGAAATGAATCTCCCACATCAAAGCTGTAATCATTATTCACATGGGAGCAGAGAAACATCATATATCCCATCACCTCCCCTAAAGGAAGATTACATTTCCACAATGATGTCACACCACAACTACCCTAAGTCCACATCCCTAGGCCATGGGGTGGTGATAGGTGTTGAAGGAACAACACACTCTCAGAGGCCTTTTCCTAAGAACCAATATACACACATAACCAACTAAATGAAAAAGTGTAGAGGGAAAGGAACAAAAGATGATGTACTACTATTAACAATCCAACCATTCATGGACCACTAAACAGTACATGTACAGAATAGAAAATTTAATGAAAAAAGTGAAAAAGTACACACCCAACCAGAAGAGTGCCACAACCCAACAATAAGTGGAAAAGTAAAATAGTTGAGAGAGTCTATCTCTTTGATCCCATGCTAAGACCACCACATGTGGTCCAAGAACCTTGTATCCCTATGATTATCTGATTTCATGACACCCTATCCATTATCTATAAGAGAGAAATAATTGTGCGAAAATCCCAATAATGGTTGAGTATAAGAATAATCAGTAAGAATCCCTAAAGGCTCAAGGAAGTAGACAAATGTGCACTAAAGGGGGGTGTAGTTGATAGAACAAAGCACAAACATAGAGTACAACTCAACCCAACATGATAGTAAAGTAATATCATCCAAGAAAGATCTAGAAACATTGAGATGAGGAAATTCTCATTGAGTCTTCACTACCTATAGTAGGAGATTATAATTGTCCATCCATGAGAAACTACACTTGAAAATCATGTTTCATACCCCGTGTGTCTTCGCATATCCTGGAAGGAGAGTAACCAATACCCAAGGAGTGGAAATTAGAAATAGAATATATGTGTGTGTGTGTGTGTGTGTGTGTGTGTGCTCACTCAAGAAACCCAAATGAGGGAGTAAGGGGATCTCCATCTCACAGCTCAACTCAAGAAATGGAGTAGCCAACAACCCAAAAAGTAACCACCATTGATTCCCAAAATTCCACATTTCTTCTCAAAACATCATGTCAAAGGGACTCAATAAACGCACCATGATACTATCCACTTTGGGCGGCATTGTCTCACCCTCATGGCTTTAGGTCATGTCACATGGATAAGTCATGGTAGAAAAAATGTCCATATTCCTCATGAGTCTAATGGTATGTCAAAGAATGCCTCATGAAATTATCACACAGTCGAAAGGACATCTCAAAGTTAAGAAAACATGCCCAGCCAGGATGGAGGGTTCCACTCTAGTCATCAGATATAGGTTCCCTAGTATAATAGGGGAAATCATAATATGGATGTTGATGGGGATCCACTTCTCAACCCATCTTGAGGGTACTTATCGATAAGTGTTGTCTACCAGAGCCACTTCCCAGCCTCACTGGAGGGAATCTCAGAACTACCATTGGGGTGCACTTCCCATCTCAGATAGAGGTAAACATAGAACTTACATCAGGGACCACTTTCCATACTAGCTTGAGGTAAACCTAGAACTTCAATCATGGACCACTTCCCAGATCAGCTAGAAGAAAACCCAGAACTACCATTGAAGACCACATCCCCACCAAGCTAGAGGTAAACTGGGAACTACTCTGGACATCTTTTCTCGATGGAAAATCTCGGAAAATCATCGAGGAACTCTGGTCATCCCTGCTAGATGAAACCTCTAAAAAAATCATCGAGGAACATGTGTCATCTCTACTGAATGTTTCCACTTGTAAAATAATTTAGGAATAGTGTCTGTCCTTATTGGATGGTACCTATGATCACAATTGTTGTTGGACATCACCTGAAAAAGGTGTCACTCCCATAATATCTCACTTAGTAACTCGAAATCCATTACATAGGGAATAATCGCATTCTATAGAGAATATCAATCCGAATATGATACTCATAGGCCAAATTATAAGTCCAAAATAATATGATATAGGAGGTATAATATTCGTAAAGTAGTAAACAATATGGGTGGGGCCCACATGATGTGTGACCCCACCTCATTTCCTGGTCATGTACCTATCCATTCATGAGTAAAAAAATATGAACAAGTACCCCTAAGCACACGAGTGTGCTCCGAGAGTACCTAGAACATTTAGTCAAAAGGATGATGAGTGTACGATGGTCTTTATTAAACTCGAAGTCTGAAAACATTCATTTTATGACACACCTCATCAAAAATCCCCATAACATTCGACTATATCGCTTCCTATATTTTATTTACTCTCATAAGAGTTAAAGATAACCCATGCCATGGGTTCTCTTCAAACACAACAGAAGGATATCCCACTAATATTCCTTTCATGTTTTCATATTTTATGAGATTATGAAAAATACTCTATATATCCAAATAGATTACACCATTTTGATACTCATGGAAAAATACATATGGTTGACTATTTATTTGCCTCTAAGTGGAATTTGATGGAAAAGTGGTATGTCCATGCATTACACCTGAAAGAAATCTCATAGGGCCCATGCCTCGATCTCAAAATAATTTATATGGATCACTCATTTGCGATCCTCCTAGAAAAACACATGAGATTGACTAATCATTCATCCAAAATGAATAATCGGTGAAAAAGCTGCATTTCATCACAACACATACGAACTAGCCTCGTGGGGCATGTACAACATCTTTAGTTTAAAAACTCAGAAGTAATCTTGAAATGTTCATAGAAAGACTAGTGTCATGCCATAGATGACTGTGCATCCAAAAGATGTTCCATATTGAACATGGATATGATACAAGATCCCCATATAATTATAAATACTAGTACTTGCACATGCTATTGAACGACTTATTCGATTTATGGGTTTTCTTTTAATAAGAGATTAATAGTTATAAAAGTTGAGAAGAAACGGTAATGTTGACTAAATTTTAATTAGAAATTCACATCATATGATAATTGAATAAGAGTTCATAGAATCTGAAGACACCATTCAAATAGTTGACAAAGAAAAAAGATATAGTAAAAGTATATGAATTTTTAAATTTTGAGGAATAATATTTTAAATCATTTTCAATTTCAATCACAGGAACTATAATGTAGGAAATGAAATTAAAAGTGAAAGAGAAATCAAATATAAGACAGTGATTATAATAATAAAAATGAGAAATGTGAAAAAAAAATGAAATAATAATAAATTGAATGAGTGGGATGTTCAAGAAAAATAAATGATGATTTAAACTATTCATCGTGTATATAGAAAAATATGGAAAAAGGGAAGTAGACATCAGAGACAAAGATGAAACGGAATATGCAATTGAATAAAATAAATAGATGAAGATAGAGAGTCGACAAACACTATATAATACATAACATGAAATTGAATAAAAAATAGATAAATACAAATTGTTGTGTTGTATAAAATTTTAATACATAATATTAAGAAAGAAATGGTAGTATTTCTAGATGTATTGTATGAAATTTGAATATAATTTTAAAGAATATATAAACATTCATGACTATAAAATACATCATGTATATATACATGTCACCATAAATTAATTAAACAAAGTGATTTAAGACATACAAATTTTTATCATATAATACGAATAAACATGAATTTCTATATAAAGTCACTTAGAATTATATTTGTTCATAAAAAAATATTTTTTTATACTATAAAAATATTTAAATTAAAGAATATTGAAACACCTACGTATTGCAAACTCTAATGTGAATTCTTATTCACAAAGTTATTAATATGAAGAGAGAAGTCTTAAGAATAAAGTAATTAATATGAAGAGTTAAGTCTTATGTATAATGTAATTAATTTTAAAGAGTCGGTCTCTCATATATACAAAAGCATTACCTAAATATATTCATGAAACTAAAAAAATATCTAGACAGTGGTAACGGCCATTGAACTGAATTTCATAGTGTAAATACAGGATTTTATAAAATGAATTCCTACTATATACAAACTATTGGAGTCAAATAGTTGTAAAATAAGATGTAAATACGAAATAATTTATTTAAATAAAGTTTCAATGTCAAATAGGATAAGGACTGTATGTTATAGTCTTCCAGAAGAACTAAAAGTAATTAATTTTAGATGGAGCGAAAGGACAAGGAAAAAACTTTTGTGTTAGACTTTAGAGTATCATCAGCATCTCCACAGTATTACAATTGAGGCCTAGCATTTTTTCCCCTCCTATCACCTCAAAAACAGGACCTTAAGAAGTTACGCTATTTCTGAAAAAATAAATCCAGTCCCTCCCGTTTTTCTCACTGCTGCAAAGTATATTTCCACCCCATAGTTTAATTACATCACTCCTAGATCCATTAGCTAAGATCAAAATAATGACAACGTCAATATATATAAATCACAAGAGTATTGGACACAGGTATATGAAATCACTCTATACAACTTCAAAGATGCACAAATTTATATTACTTAAATAGATCCAATCATATTTGTGTAAGTGATTTGAAAGGACTGCCAATAAATTCATCAACACGATACATAAAAACCCCAAAGATAATTAGGTGATATAATCAAAATTGTTTAACAGAACTCTCCCATAAAAACACATTCACAAATAATGATTTTAACCTGTTTCATTTACACAGTGGTAAACGAATGGGATGTATCAATTTCAACTCCTTATGAATCCAAAACTATAAAAACTTAACAAAAAATCACAAAAACTATTCCTTTTTAAACTTACCCTAGGAATCTTGAATGGAACTTCATCAAAAGGTAGTTATGACTGATGAGAAAAGAAAACTTATTATTAAAATAGAATAAATCGATCCAGTTATACATGAAAAAGAATATTTTAACTAAAATAAAATAGAATAAGTTGATCCATTCATACATGAAAATGAAAAATCATTTCTGCTCACTTTCACCAATATGCCTTTGAAATCGCTGGCCAAATGGTACCTGAAAATGAAGAATCATATATGCTCAAAACAACTGCCACATACATAGAGTAATGGACTAAAAATAGAGGAAAAGTATGATTGTGACTTGTTCTCACCTGTAAAGTGTAATGTTTTGATTCAACCGAACATCAAATTTACCCAAAATCTTCATACCTGAAATATTTTTCCACAGACCAGATTCCCAGATAGCACCTACAAGAATAAGAACATCGATATATAATATTCTTATTTTGTTGGACCCAGACAGCTGGATCGTTAGAGAAAATATAACAAAATTACTAATTTTCTTATAGAACACATATTCTTTACCATTTACAATGACATGATAGCAATAATGGATCCTATTGTGTTGATAATTTCCTTATCTTAAAGGATGTAAGTAAATTCATCACCTAGAAGTAGTAGTATACCACATGACATCCTTGTTTCAATATAGGTCAATGGAATTTCCTTAAGAATAGAAAATAGAAGCATCACAAGTTTCCTTCTAAACAAAAGATATATATTCATTAATATACCAATCGTTAGGTATACCAATCATTAACTGAAACATGTATGTACATATATATATGTGAAAGGGGAATCATTTAGAAGCATTGTTGTTGTAAAAGTATAAAGTTAATGCCATAAAAATCAGAAAAGTCTTACCCCATAATGAAATATGTTACCATGTCATAACTAATATGCTACTTACCTCTGATGTGAGATTGAGTTCTCTCAGTAGCATAATTTCCCACAAGAAAAGATCCACATATCTCACAAAGAGCCATAATTTTATCTAGAGAAAGCATCAACCCTTTGTTAGTCTAAGACTGTTGAATCAGAAGTGTTTTACCAGAATTAAGTACCTACACATTTCTCATGAGTGGCTATGTTGTATCCATTTTTCTGGCTTCTCAAATTTCCTCTACTTGTTCATGGAGGTTATTGATTTTTTCCTCTAGCACAGATTGTTATCCTGCCTTTTCAGCTAAGATTGGAGGGGGATGCGACTTCAACTTCTTGAGCAAGGATTTCTCACCCTTGCCTAACTCTTCTGCCAAGAATCTGATCAGCAGAATATTTATGAACCTATTATAGAGAGTATGAAAAGATAATAGTTTCTGTTTAAAACTGATTCATACTAATAAAAACTATAGAAAAATAAGTTATGAAACTCGATATTGAAATATCAACTACTGTTGACTAAAGTGTGGAAGTTTTTTTTTATACTGGATTTGAATGTAATTGAACTGAAAAATTATAATATGCAGGTGATGTACTGATCCAATAAATTCATTAAATCTTTAACTATTTAATGTGACTTTACATTAAATCTATTAACAAATGTATGAATCCTTATATGAAAACATTAATCAATTTTTCCACAGCACTGACGCACATGACATTAATTTCTTAAACTAGAATGCGACTTCAACTACACATTATGTCCACTATATAACATAATAGAACTAACACAACATATTAATAATTAACTAACAGTGAATACTATATTCTAAAAGTGATTAAAAACACATATATAGTGGAATCATTTTTTAGTGAATGAAACATCTTAATTGTGAAAAGAACATATCATTCAATCCATGACAAATTAGTGAATATAACATACTAACTAGAAACACATATACAGTGGATTCACTGGATGATGGAAACTGAAGCTAGGCCAAATTACCACTACTATTAATATCATTCACTAATTCTATAGAAAAGGAATGAGGAAAATAATTTACACTACTGAAAAACACGTGTTGAAGATAACCAAAGCACACCCTGGATGCATATTATGAACAGAGATGTCCATGGAAGACACGATATACCCAAGAAAAGAAGTAGAAATGGATAGGTTTGAAGAATAGGGATATCCTACCTCTGACACAGATTTCTGAAAAATAGATTATTAGAGCCACCTAGAGGTTTGACATGGATCTATAGGATTTCTGGAGAGAGGTCATTTCCGAGTTTTGCCTACAACAAACCTAAAACCACAATCCACAAATCAATGCATGTGTACGTTCCTATACAAACATAAAACAATATATAAAAATAGAATCAGACTAGTAGAATCAGATCAGCATAATATATAAAAACATGTTACCGATCGGGGGAGGAATACATCGAGTTTCTATCAGGTTTGAAGGTAGATTTAGAGGGTTTTGGTGATTTGGTAACATGGTAAGGTAGCACATAAGCATCAAAAAATTCCAACATTAGTAAATATATAAATTTAAATAAGGATGTTATAACAGAATTACAGTATTGTAATCTGGTATCAGAAAGCTGCAAAACATCATTCAAAATATTTGAAAATAAAAATTTTGAGTTTTTTTCATTTAGAAAATGAAAAAATATGTATAATTCACAAATGAAAATTGTGTTTATTACATTCACTAATACCTAAATCAATAATTTATAATGCACAAATCCCATGAGTTGCGTGATTTTATAGTGAACAATGTTGCTATAACAAAATCATGATACAATAATAGAAATATATCAATATACTACTATGAATTAAAGCATATATTTTTAGACAAATAATCAAACAATGTTTCATGTAAAACTACTCAATAACATACCTGGTAATGTGAACCATCAACCATTTCATTAACATTTATTTAATAATTAAACATAGGATCCCTGAAAGGTATGTTAGAACAACCTGAAAAAAAAGGCATCCATTTGAACATGTTATAATGTAAAAGGTATGGTGAACACATCAATGAAAGATGAATAGTAGGTGTATATTCTTAAATGAATTATAATTTTCTACTAATATTATTTGAATATCATTACTTGATGGGAACCTTCCATCAAAATTCAGATTTTACTTTTTCGATTTGAAAAAAAAAAGAATTTTGAGTACAAAATATAAAATGTAGTATGGATATTAATGGGATTCTATTTAAATAAATGGATAATCAATTCATAGAAGCATGAGTACATGTAGTGAGAATTGAAGAATCAATGAGACTATAGGTTGGTGCACAGTGAAATTATATGATTGAATTAGTTTATGCATGGTTAAGAGTTGAGCGCTAAACTGTTATGTATAATATATAAATATGTTTAAAATTTCATCTATATATAAATACCATGAATATAGGTGGTTGGTTTGGAAGCATTGCGATGGTTAATACATGTTCTAAAATTTAATTCATGTATCCGAACATATACAATGCTTAATATTTTTATTTTTCATGTACATAATAACTATTGAAATAAAACCTAGGTAAACTGGATTGTGTGCAGTAGATATAAAATACATATGTCAAACTAAAAAACTGTGCAAAAAAGCAAAATAACTATGTGAGAAATCATTAGAATAATAGTTGGGTAAATTCGAATGTATGTAAATGTGAAAAACCAAAAATAAATTCTATTTCTTATAATACAAGAATCTTATTTCGTATTTTAAAGAAAGTAATTCTCTTAGTTGAAAAGTACTTTGAAACATACAAACTGAAAAAATTGATGATTTTCCAGTGATAAAAATCAAGTGCTCATAAAATGGCACAACTTAGTAGCTCCCCTACACAACCCTTTAGTCTCTTGTTGAGCTCTGTTCATATTATCTCTCATCACCTAAAATAAGGAAGTTATAACAGAATGACAGTATTATATTCTGGTATCAGAAAGCTGTAAAAAATCATTCAAAATATTTGAAAATAAAAAATTTGAATTTTTTTTTCATTTAGAAAATGACTAAATCTATATAATTCACAAATTAAAATGGTGTTTATTCTATTAATCAATAGTGTTTATTACATTCACTACTACCTAAATCAATTGTGTATAGTGCACAAATCACATGAGTTGCATTACATTATAGTGAACAATGTTGCTATACCAAAATCTTGATACACTAATATAAATATATCAATATACTACTATAAATTAAATCATATATTATTAGACAAACAATCAAACTATTTTTCATGTTAAACTAATCAATAACATACCTGGAAATGTGAACCATCAACCATTTCATTAACATTTGTTTAATAATGAAACATAGGGTCCCTGAAAGGTATGTTAGAACAACCTGGAAAAAAGGCATCCTTTTGAACATGTTAAAATGTAAAAGGTATTGTAAACACATCAATGAAAGATGAAAAGTAGGATTATATTCTAAAATGAATTATAATTTTCTACTACTATGATTTGAATATCATTCCTTGGTGGTAACCTACCATCAACATTCAATATTTAATTTTTTGATTTGAATAAAAAGAATTTTGAGTACAAAACATAAAATGTAGAATATATATTAATGAGATTCTATTTAAATGAATGGACAATTAATTATGGATATCATGAGTACATGTAATGAGAATTGGAGGACCAATGAGACTAAATGTTGGCGCCCGGTGAAATTATTTGATTGATTAAGCATGGTCAAGAGCTAAGTGATAAACTGTTATGTAGAATACATAAATATGTTCCTAATTTCATCTATCTGTAAATACCTTGCAGATAGGTGGCTGGTTTGGAAGCATTGAGATGGTTAATACATGTTCTAAAAAGTGATTCATGTATCTGAACATATACACTACATAATATTTTTATTTTTCGTGTACATAATAACTATTGAAATAAAACCTGGGTAAACTTGAATGTGTGCAGTGGATATGAAATACATATTCCAAACTAAAAAATTGTGCAAAAAAACTGTGTGTATCGAATTAGAATAATAGCTGGGTGAACTCGACTATATGTAACTGTGCGAAACCAAAAATAATCTCTATTTCTTATAATACATCATATTTCATTTTTTAAAGAAAGTAATTCTCTTAGTTGACAAATACCGTGAAACATACAAACCATATAACTTGATGGTTTTTCAGTGATAGAAATCAAGTGGTCATCGAATGGCACACCTTAGTAGCTCTCCAACACAGCCCATCAGTCTCTTGTTGAGCTCTGTTCATATTATCTTTGATCGCCTAAAATCAAAAAAAGAGTAGAATCAATGAATTAAGATAATATAATAATGGAAGGTAGTATTCATTTTTTTGGAAAAACTAATGGAACCAAACAAAATATCAAGTATACAATATATAATATAATTAGTAATTGCGAAAAAAGATTACAAAATGCATGTAATGTAACACCTCTATAAAAATAAATAATAAATAGTACATACAATCTTCATGAGAGATAAATAAATATATTGTCCAATTAACAAAGTAAGATTGGAATACCCAAACTACAACTCATTTTGAAGTGGTGGAATAATAGATGTGTAAACTTGAATGTATGTAGCTATGTGTAAAGAAAAATAATATGTATTGATTATAATACATGAAAAATATTTCGTATTTTAATGAATGTAATTCTCTGAGTTGAAAAATACCGTGAAACATACAAACCACAAAACCTGATGATTTTTCAGTGGTAGAAATGAAGCAGTCATCGAATGGCATGCCTTAGTAGATCCCCTGTACAACCCTTTAGTAATACCTCTATTATAATTAATAATAAATAGTACATACAATCTGTAGGAGATAAAAATAAATATACCATCCAATTAACAATGTAATTTTAAAATACCTAAACTACAACTCATTTTGAAGTGGTGGATAAATGTCTGAACCCTGAAAACATGAATAGGTGAATAAATATAGTCTTACCAAATGGAAAAGTTTTTGCAATTTCTGAAATGGAAGAGAAAAAGTATTGTAATGAAATAAAAAAAAATTATGAATTTAAACACAATACCAGAATGAAGAGAGGTGGAGGCCAGCTACATCTTCTGAGAGAAGCTCGACAATGGATCGTGGTGGTCTCTGTTGAAAAAGAAATCGATATTAAAACCAGTAGAGTAAGATATTCATGAAATATGATGATAGACTAAGCCACGGTTATGTGAATGATTTGATTTCTTTATAAACCAAAGTTGTAAATCCCTGAAGTTACCTTTTATGACGACGAATGTGGTGTTTACCAAGTCGGAATCTGGAGGCCTTTCTTTGAGTGTTGATAATGATTTCCAAACTGAATCCTAGCATGAAGATGAAATATAATGAAAATATCAATGATCGAGAATGGTTTACCAAGCCGAGCCAACAAAAGCTTATTTGAAGATTGAAATCAATTGCAATTCGTGGTTTCTTCTATAGAATCAGTGGAGGTAGAGGAGTCAGTGACGGATGATTTGTTGGAAGAGGATTCGTAGGAGCCAGACATCGAACAGGCAGTGGCAGAGTAGGTGAAGGTGGAGGATGAGAAACTGGAGGGGATGAGGGTATTTTATGAGGTAGAGGGGTCCTATAGCAGTATCAGGAACCCTAGATCTAGATAAATGAACTTGAGAGTGGGGACAGATGTAGGAGAAGAAGCTGTTGAAGATTAAGGAACAATCGGAGTTCGGGAAAGGAATTGATTTTCTGTAGTAACCCTAGGATAGTGAGACGGTAATCGAAAAAGGGGTATGGCTGATGTGGAGGGAATGATATGAGGAGGAGAAGGTATATTTAAGAGCACTGTAAAACCTAGAGAGGAGGTGAAACTAGAGCGGGATTTGGAGGAAGTGGAAGAGGTGATGGAGGTGATGGCGAGGAAGGAATAAGGGGGAAGGAACACCATAGATAATTGAGTTGAAATCGGGAGGTGGAGGATGTTGGAGATAGAGGTCGACGGAGTCCAAGTTGACTGAGAGAGGGAGGAGGATGAAGGCATGAGTGAGGGGAGTACATGTTGCGAATCACGAAACCCTCAGCAGGAGCACCCGACCACGAGTGGGAGAGGGAGGCGCAGAATGGTAGAGCAGCTGAGTGGAGGGGCGATGTGGGTTAATGGGGGAAGGGAACATATGAGAAATATGATGTGGAGGATCATGGGATTGACACGTGGTAGAGTAAATGCAAGGATTAGTATATATAGTATATTTTAATATTATTAAACATAGGAATTTCATGAAACTGAGCAATGAAAGCAAGATCTAAATTACTTGAACCAGTCTAAAAAGACCCATCTTGATGAGTTGGATGTATGGCCCTAAATGGCATGTCAAACAGACTTTAGGTGTATGGTATATAGCTTTTTAAAGTAGTAAGGCCTGATTCGAACAGGTTCGGTGCATTTTTGTCGGACCCATCTGCCAGTGTCGTTATGCACTTGCTGGCCCAGTCCTATTTCGCCATTCCGTGGCCTGCATTCCACTGACCGAATCTGTGTGCTCCTCATACTGTCCAGGTGGCCCATCGTTTCATGACTGTGCTTGTCCCCTCATCAAACCTTTGATCGGTGTCTCGCGGGTAGCTGCCGCCTGGGGTTGCGAGTCACGACCCCTCTACTGTTGGGTCGCTGGCTGCCTACCGCTACCCCATTCCATCCTCGCCTGCCCACAGAAACTGCACACCAAGCACCATTATTCCCCATGGTTATTCCTCCATCTATATTAGAACACATGCCATGCCAGATCCCCGTAGTTGCCGCCAGCTGCCTCTGAACTCAACAGTGTCGGAGCACCATAGTCGCTGCCTCCACGACCGCTACGCACCGCTGCCATTGGACAACCTTGCTTCGGTAGTCCCTTCCACAGACCACTACAAACACACTGATCACTAAAAAATTAAACTGAGACTAGTTACGAAAACCTCAAAATTATATAGTTACAATTCCAGCCTCTGCTTGACGATCCGTTGTTGTTTAGACATGTCCAAAAATTAATAGTCGAAGAACCCGAATAATGGGAAAAGAACACAACAAAAAAAGTGATTTTTAGCAAGGATTGATTTTTGGGTTAGATTATCCATCAAAAATGATAACAAACATGATGATTCATATTAGAAATCAAGGATATTAAATTTAAAACTTCAATTGGAACTAAAAAGTAGAAGAAATCCTACCTCGATTCGACAGTTCGGTGTTGATGAGGCGGCCGTTGCGATCCCGCATTGATCTGCCAAGGTTTCGGTAGAGATTTATCCTCACTATGACAAGTAAAGGAAGAATAATAATTGATATATATATATATATATATATATATAGAGAGAGAGAGAGAGAGAGAGAGGAGTATGGATATCCCTAATCCTAAACTCTTTAACTTCCATTTATAGAAGTCCCGCTCAACTCAAAATTCAAAATTCCAGCACCAACTCTTTTTATGTTGCGCTAAGGTAAAACACACCATTTAAAAATAAATGATGGTCTAAGATTTCCAATCTCAGTACTCATTTGAATGTTATTTGATTTGTCATTTGAGATAAAATAATTAAGTTTATTTATTTTGTTTATGATTTTTCCCCTATGTGACTTTTCTCACAGAAGTCCTATGTCGTTAAAAGTTATGACATGCCTAAGGTAAATGCCACATTTCGGACTCATCCATGGCCTCAGATTTATCATCTGAGTTACCATTTAATATATATTTTATTTCTATGGCATGAATAGCATAATAATTTTCTTAATATTTTTTATTATTTATTTTGGGCACACTGGGCCTCAGAATTTCACACTGTATCAACACCTTGATCTGGAAATATATGTAGAAATATTTCAAAGTCTTACATGTATACAATAGTGTCTAAACTTGATTCCATTCTTCATGATTTTCATCCATGAAAAAAATAACCAAGGAATCCACTCATGATACTGAGATCACACATGGCACTCCATCTCCCTTGAAAACATGTACGCTGCCATGTTGTCACTACATGGAAACCAATGGGATGATTTGTCCTTTTATGGTATGCTCTTGTTGATGATGTTCATTAGAACATACATATATCTCCTCAACTACGACACGTGGGAGATGTCGTGTGCCCACTACAACTATTGGGGGTAGGGGAATATGGTTGAAAACTTCCCCACCCCTCTGCATGATCTCGAATGTCCTGAATAAACCCAGGGGTAGTTTACATCCTCAGTAAGAACCTCTATATAATACTTCACGGTTGGAATCACTATTTGTCCCTAGAATAGGGTATCATGATTCCCTACCTCAGAATATCCATCTGCTAAAACACCCTAGGATATATGGTCACAAAATATTTCATAGTCGGTGTCCCACAACTGAGACTCTCTTATATTCATAAAAAGAGACGGATTAAAAACAATCTACATGAGAAAACAGTACCCATATGCTCCACTAGGGTCAAATGCAGGGGAGTTATATACTCCAAAACATCCTGCTCAAGGAAAGCCTAGATGTTCTTGTTAATGGAATTTTCTATAGCATTGACATTTCTCGGAGTATAGACTCTCTTGAATTTGTAGTCTTGCAAGAATTTACAACCAGTGTCATTGTCTCCTTTTCAAGTCTCTCTATGGGAAGACGTACTTGATACTCTAGTGGTATGTGCAATCCAAAAATTTTTATGCCAAAATGTAGTGTCTACACACCCTTAGGTCGAATAATACTATTTCCAGCACCATATAGCGAGTCACATAATTCTATTAATGAGGTATCTATCACCTCAACCTGTACATGATAACTAATTTATCAAAGTTGATGATGAGAAAAAAGGTACCAACAAACATAAAAGGTAAGTAAACTCAACAAATGAAAAGAATTTAGACATGGAAAGAACGTGGCATACCCTGCAAGTCTTCACTCCCCTTAGAAGGATAGAAATACCCAATCTAAACACTCAGCTACACCCACAAGTGGAATTCCTAATAAATGTAGGTCAAGCAAAAAGAATCCACTGGAAATGTGAGGACCTGCTCCGACACTCCATCACATAACCTTGATTAGAACACACAAGTCAGAGGTACCTTTCCACTAGACGTAATACTATATTCTTTGGAAAATAATGATTCACCTTCACAGTTTTTCTCACATCACAAAAAAATGTATCTTGAATGGGGAATGACCCCTATTCTTTGTGAATTCAATGCTACTTTGAACAAAACTGACACAGGGTTTCACCAATACCCTACGTTACCCCAATAAAACCTCAAACAAGGTGCACAGATAAATGTGTACTTCACAAATAGTGTCTAACAAGATCCATGGATAAAAATAGAAAAGATACAATGCGTAATTTGTATCATATCATGATCTATAATATCATAGATATCTAATGCTTGGGGTTTTATGTGGTCGTAGCTGACAGCTTCTTCAACCTGAATTGGGATACCTAGATGTGATGGAAAGACCTAATAACATTTCCCCCACCTCTAGCTCCTCCTACTCATCTTCCAGCACCACATCCTGGGGACCAGCTTCATCACGATGTTGTCTATTTCATGGTGGTCCACCTGTTTACTACTTGATATTCTCAACACATCTGGTCAGGCAGTCTATTTCCATGTGTCCTTACCCATCAAAAGTATAACATAAGACCTCCCTAGGCTATCCACAAGCTCTAAGCTGTATCAGCCCCACACAACTATTTACCTGAGACTGATTATGGGGAGGCCTCCTATATTAAGATCTTGTTGACTGACATCTACTAGTTGTGGCAGACGTCTCAACTATGTTGCACCCAGTTCCACAACAAGTTGCATGTCTTCTCCCTGATAGAATGTTATATATCACCAGTGCCTCCTCAGCACCCTGGTATAGGTGGTGGTGAATAAGGGTACTATGATAGCACATATCTCTCTTCTGATTCCTTTATCAAACTTTTGTGGTCGTATGTATCCATCTTGGATCACGTCTAGAGAGCAGCGTGAATGGTCTGTGAACCTAGTTGCGTACTCATTCACTGTCATTGGTCCCTATTGAAACTGAAGGGTCTCGTGAAGTCAAATGGAGTAGAAGAGGGATGGGAAGTACTTCTCATGAAAAAACTACTGGAATTCATCCCATGAGAGTAATGACTCATCATGTACCTATGTAACCAAGCTCCTCCAACACCCAGTTGTTCTGTGGAAAAGGTTGGCGACCAAAGACACTGTCTAGTCTTCCAGTTTCCGTGCAAGCCTAAAAATGAGGACCACTGAATCTATCCAAACCTATGCTGATTAAGGGTTTGGATCAATGTAGAACCTATGGGGTCTCTGTCACTGGAATGCATGAAGTGAACTCATCCTATTCAAGTCATCATCCCACTCTTCTAGGGTTTTCTGCTACTCAAAAGGTGTAGGTGATACTACCTTCTAACCTGGAGGATGGGGATCACATAAAGGGTGCTGAACTGAGACCCCATCTCTCATAGGGTTTTCATCATGAACCAGATCTGTTATCCTAGATATCATTAATCGAAAAGATATCCTGAATGTTTTCAAGGAGGGACACAGTCATATGATCATATATACATATCGAAAAAAATGGTATTTGACTCAAGAAGGAAAATTAAAGACTCAATCTGATATGATTCATGTACCATTGTTCCTTGCAACGAGTGTCTTAGAGTGACGAGTCATCCAGAGGGTAATAAGGGTCCTGGTGAATGGATTTCTTGGCCACCTATACCATCATTGGAATCCCTATCCTAATAGCCCCTCTAAAGACACTTTGACACTGTTTACAAAAACCCATTGAATACTTTTTTAGGAAAATGTTTGAACAACATCCCAAGGGTCAAACCATCCTTGATACCACTTTTTCACGACCTGACCCATGCCGAGGCTCATTCCACAACTACCTCATGCCCACATTCATAGTCCAGGGGTGGAGACATTTGCCGAAGGCAGATAAAACTAAGGTAGGCATTTTCCTATGAACTTGTAAACACACACATGAAACCAATACAATGAGAAATTGCAAAGGGAATGGAAAAAATATATATCACTATTATAAATAAACAAAACTTGCATGGACCACTAAACAGTACATGTACAATATATAAAACTAAAAGGAAAAAGATAAAAATGCACGCCCAAGCTAAAGAGTGCCACAACCAAGGAACAACTGAAAAAGTAAAACAGCTGAGAGAGATCCACTCCTGGATCCTAATCTACGACCACAACAAGTTGTCTGTGAACCCGAATCCCTAAGCTCCTCTAATTTAACGATCAAATTTCCCGTCGTATGTAAGGGCACAACAAGTTTTGTAAAATCCCCATAATGGGTGAGTAAATGAATACATAGTAGGATGCCCTGAAGGCTCTTGGGAACAACAAAAGATGTACTAAAGGGGGGATAAGTAGATAGAAAAAGGTATAATAAAAGGAGTGCAGCTCAACTTAATAAGAGAGTAATGTATGATCATTAAAGAAAAAGGACATAGAAATGGTGAGAATATAGAATTATCACCAAGTATTTGCTACCAATAGTATGATCGTAGACTCCTAGAACATTGAGATGCTATACATGGAAGGTAAGTGGCATACCTAGTGCTTCTTCAACTCTCCTGGAAAGAGAGTAACCAAAACCCAGGGAGTGGGAACTGAAAATAGAATATATATATATATGCTCAGTCAAGAAAACCAAAAGGATGAGTAATGTGATCTCCATAATACTTCTCATCATAAGAAAGAGGGTGTCCAACAACCCCAAAAGTTACCACCATTGATTCCCAACATTCTATATGTCTTCTCTAATCTACCAGACAAAGGGACTTAATCACCACACCTTGATACTATCTTCTTTTGGTGTCACTATCTGACCCTCAGGTATTTAGGTTGCATCATAAGGACACATCTTTGTGGGAAAATTTCCCCTCATTTTCATGAGTCCAAAGGTACATCAAAGAATTCCTCATCACTTTGTCATAGAGTGTAGAGGACGTCTCAAAGTCAAGGGACCATGCCCAGCCTGGGTAAAAGGTTCCACTCTAGTCATCAAGTAATCGTTCCCAAGTACATCATGGGGATCATCTCCCAAAAGTTGATAGTGAACAAATTCCCAGACCAGCTGGAGGGTACTTCCCATAAAGTGTCATTGATGGGACCCACTACCCAACCCTACTGGAGGAAATCCCAGAAATCCCACCAGGGACCACTTCCCATCCCAGATGAAGGTAAACACAGAACTACCATTAGAGATCACTTCCCATCCCAAGTATAGCTAATACTGGAACTGCCATTATGGACCACTTCCTAGACCAACTAGATGTAAACATCGAACTTCCATCAGGGACCACTTCCCAGCCTAGTTGGAGGTAATCCCAGAACTGATCTGGAAATCCCTATGGGGTCATACCTCTCAGAAAAGCATCGAATAACATTTTCCATCACTGATGGATGGTACATCTCAGAAAATATTATAGGAACATTGGAAACCTTGATAGATGATACCTCTCAAAAAGTATCTAGGAACACTATCCATCCCATATAGATGGTATCTCTGATCATAGTGGTCATCAAAAATCTCCTAAAAAAGGTGTCACACTCAAAAATTCTCACATAATAACTTGAAATCCACTATGGAGGGAACCATCGCATTCAATGCAAAAAAAACTCATAATAGGATACTAATAGGAAAAATATGAGTCCAAAAGAAGAAGATAAAAGAGATAGAAGATTATTAAAGTAGTACATGACACATGTGGGGCCCACAAGATGTGTGAATTTTCCTCATTTCCTAACCGTGTACCTATCCATTCACATGTACTAAATTCTGAACCAGCATCCCTAGGAGAACCTGTGTACTACCAATGTACCTAGAATATCAAAGAAAAAGGTCGACAAGCGCACGATGCTCGTCATTAAACTCGAAGGGGGAAGCATTCATTTTTTGACATGTCTCCTCAAATAGACTCAGAACATTCCACCGTATATCATCATACATATTATCCACTCTCACAAGATTCAAACCTGACGAATGCCATGGGTTCTCTTCAAAAACAACTGAAGGATATTTCATCAATATTCTGTTCATGTTTCCACAACATATGATATCACAAAAATAGGCTCTTTGCATCCAAATGGATCACACCGTTGTGATCCTTGCGGAAAAAAATGCATGATAGACTATTTATTCACTCCAAACGGCCATCTGATGGAAAATATGTATGTCACCACATTATGCGTGAAGGACATCTCGTGGGGCCCATGCCTCAGTCCTGAAACAAATTATATGGATCGGGACTTTTCAATCCTCCCAAAAAAACACATATGAGATGTACTACTCATTCATTGAAAATGGATAATTGGTGAAAAGGTTGCATTTCAATGCACCACATGTGAAACTACCTCGTGGGGTGTCACGAACCAACCCAGGTTGACCCTGAATCGGTCACCCGAGCTAGACCACGACAAGGCCCGAGGGGAATTCCCGATCCCCATGGGCTGGCAACTAGTACTCAACATCAAAACCAAACAAGAGAGAATGATTTGGCCTAGTGAAAATAAATAAAGAAACTGAAAAAAGTAGAATAACGTAAGGTAAATAAATGACATGAAAAAGGAGGAACAACCAACAACAAAAAACTAACCTAACCACGACCAAAACTCCTTGCGACTCTGAGAGTCGCTCACACGTCCATAACCAACTCTCTCCCACGTTGAGCAAGCTCAAGTCAAACCTGAAACAAAACTAAAAACAGGAAAACACTATAGGTGTGAGTATTAAAACTCAGTAGGCGTGCCCAAAAAAACTATTCCCAATGCAGTACCTTTAAACAAAGAAATTTACTAATTCTAGGTTAGAACAAAATTGTACAAAATATGGGTTTCCACACACACACCTCCATTTCTAAGACAAGTAATAGTCCAATTCCCTTTTTAATTTTAAAAAAACAAGTTTAATGTTTGAAAGGAACAAGTGCATTTCATTTTAAAACATTTCTACGAACAAGTTAGAAATTCAAATTTCAGTTGTTAGTCTAAGTGAAAACCACACACAACACACACTAAGGGAAATGGAAAAGAAGTGGCACACATGGGTGAACAACTGAACTAGATCTCTCAATCGTCCACCACATAAAAAGAAACACTAAAGAAAACATGGTTCGAACCTAAGATCTCATTAACAATCCAGAACATACTATACATGTGACTCATCATGATGGCATACCTACTCTCGATGATTTCATAATGCTCTAACGCCCAGTGTTTCCCTTCATGGCCTAACCGAGGGGCCCAATCCCTTAGCAGAGTATAATCCGTACTAAGGGCCACTAGCCAGTGCATAATCTAAACTAGTGCGGCAATCGTTCTCAGAAGATTCACTTACTATGTCAGGTTCCCATGTCAACACATATAATAAACAGGGGTGAGTCAACAATGTCAAACAAGCAACAAATTCCAATGTACAAACATCACACACGAATCATGCAGCCAACGTACACCAAATATCACCCCTGAGTCACCTCAAAGAGAGTTTTCCAAAATAATTTATTTTATTAAAGTGCCAAATGGGCCTTCACCAATTTTAAAGGAAATCCTCATTTATCAAGAGAACCAAAACACTTGTTCATGCTTCAAAATAAATAATTTATCAATAAACCAGAACTACATTTGAAATTCTGTGAATTATCTTTAAAGGCCAAACGGGCATTATTTCACTACTGGGTGTCCATTCATCAAGAAAATATTTCAAGTGTCAAGTATAAAATAAATGGCTCTTTTTACACCAAATAATCATTTAAAAATTAATTATCTTATATTATTTCTCATTTATTAAAATTAATAAAATATCAAGCAATTAATAAATTATGATTTTAAAGGCGAGTGCAGTGGGGACCTACCTTGGCTCACAGTCCAAACACAATGGCGCGTCATGCCTCGCACAGACGCACAACCACGTGCAAGATGAATACCGCAGTATCGTGCGTTTTCCTCACCAATGCGTTGCGACAAATGCAAAACAACTAAAAACCCATAACCACTGACTTAGAAAAATCCAAATGAATAAACAACACCAAAAACCACATTAAAATACTTTCAAAACATAATTCTCCTTGCCTGTACTATTTCGTAAACCACTTTAAAATTTATAAAACGAAATCCAAAGAGTAACCACAACATTACACACCCAAAACTTTTCAAAACCACTTTTTTATAATTAAACGTGCACTCGAAACACACTGTATTAGAACGTACACCACTTACATAGATAAGATGACAAACTACATAATTTAATAAAACCCATTAAACATCACACAACTCGCTTCCATTAAAATGCACCTTAATTCACAAGATCAGGCTACAAAATATAAAATGAAAACTAAGTTCCTTTAAAATATAAACTTCACACCAAACTTATTAATCACAAAACATACCAAATCACTTAAACAGGTAAAATAATTATCCAAACAATGTTTTTCCACAAAAACAAAATAATTTCACCCAGAAAAATTATTCCAGAAATCAAAAATAATTACTGATACCATTGATGGAAAAAAAATAAAGAAAGAAAGAAATCAAAACGTTCCTAATTTTAAAGGGGCGGTCAAGGGATCTTACCTCGACCAAGAACCAAGTCAACGCTTAGTGCTTAGTAACCTTGTCGACAACAACCAGAAATCACCTGATAAGGACCAATGAACTACAAAAATAAGGGCTAAGGCTCAAAACATATAATAACCCACAATTTTTTGAATGTGTGAAACCAAATAATAGGAAGAAAACCCTCACATGGCAAGGTAGTGATATTCTGAAATTGTCTGAAGCCCTCGCCTTTGGCGGTGCACATCAAACCCACCCAAAGGGGGTCCCGAGATTCGAGTCGCACACCCAAAAGAGAAAAATATAGCCAGAAGTGGGTCCCGCCAATGAGGTAGCACAACGGAGAGGTCATGCCAGAAAAACAGGTTGGTAGGGGGGGAGTCTACCGGTAGGGGTGGATCCGGCTAGAGAGGGAGGTGGTGGTTGCGGCGTTTGGATAGGGGGGTTGCGCTGGAAAAGTGAGGTCGACTGGAGGGTGATGCCGGCAGTGGAAATCGCCAGAGGAGGGTTGCACGTCGGTGCAGGGTGTGAGGAAGAAGCTGGGAAAGAGCGGGGTTGAGGAGCCGGGTGGAGAGCGCGGACTATTGGAGGGAAGGGGCGGCTGGGTCATACCGTAGGGAAGGAGGAAATTGGGTGGCCGGCACGGAGGCTGGAAGCCGAAGGCACAGCTAGTGCAAGCGTCAGAGCGGCTGGAGGGCGCTGGGGCGCACAGTTCAGGGTAGGCCGAGGGGGTGTGGCACTGTGCAGGTGGAGAAATGGGTGTTTGTGTTTCTTAGGGTGCACTGGAGGCGGAGGGGAGGCAAGAGGGTAGTGAAGGCTTGCTTGCGGTGGGGAAGGAGGAAAGCTAGGGGCTGGCGGCGCTGCACAGACCAGGGTGAGGGGCAAAAACAATCAGGGGCCGCTAGGGTTAGAAAAAAAGAAAAAAAAAAGAAAAAAGATCTAATAAAATAATAATAATAATAATAATAATAATAATAATTTTAATTTTAATCTATAATAGTAATACACTAATATCAATAATATTAATATTACACCTAATAATAAAAAAACGACTTTGATATTAATGATGGTATCCATTTTATTTTAATTCAATTTCATTCTACTCTATTTAATTTTTTTATCTATTTGAATAATGAAACTGTGCGATCCGTGCCCGCCATAAGCGACTGCGCGCAGACCATGCAGTAGCTTCCGTCTACTCCAGAAGCCACCCCATGGGTACCTAGGCCAACTGCACGGCCACCGCTAATCATGCGGTGCCCATGCAACGGTCTAAGACCCATCTCAACTCTATTTAAAAAAAATAAAAAAATAAAAAAAACAATAACAATAATAATTAATAACATCTTTGTTAAAATCAATAATAATAATAGTAATAATAATAAAATAATTAACCATAAAAATTCAAAACAACACAATAAATTACGACATTCACTCATTTTAAATTTTTCGAAGGTAGGTGAATCTTTCCAAGGCCTAAGTGGAGGCGCATGGGGTTTGCAAAATGTGCTTCGCCCATGCGCCCAATGACGTCAGCTGAAAAACGTGCACTTTTTAACATGTCTCAAAAGTTTTTCATCCAGTACTCAACTCAGATGTAAAGACCCGTAAATTTCAAGGAAATTTTTTTCTTAATTTTCTTTGAAATTTTACAAGATCGTGGTTTCGGAAGGAACCTGATTCTGAGGCCCGGTGTGCCCGGAATCATTTTCCGAATTTTGGCTCGGGTACATTCAGTGAACGGACGAGCGGATTTTTCTAACTTTTGAACCGGTTCCCGGAATCGAATTCTGAGGGAACCGATGAAATTGCAGCGCCGGTATTCACTTAGAAACGCCTCTTCCGGAGTTGTGTTTGCTCGAGTGTGGTTTTTAATTTTCAGGCTTAAAGTTGAGAAATAAAATAATTTTGCGACAACTTTATTTTATTTCACTTAAGCCACTTGGAAGCCACTTGAAGCCACTTAAAAGCAGCTTAATCTGAGTTGATCCGGATAGGATGCTATCCAGAAATATCCTACCCCCTTGGTAGGATATTTGTGAGGTGGGGCCCGCACGAGCCCCGCCGTTTCTTCCCGCTAAGTAACGCACCCGCGAAAACCCGTCATTATGAAAGTCAACTGACGAGTTTTCTTAAATTCTTAATAGACCATTTAATTGGTCGGTTTATTTCGTGAATTAAATGGACAGTTTCTTTCGTCGAATTAATTCAACGAATTAATTCAATCGTTTCTTAACCAGTTTTCAAATTCGTTGGCGTAATAATAAAATAAGGCCAACGCACAACCTCTGGTTATTTGCGCGTTGAGAGGATTTGACAGAATCCTTGTATCTTATTTCTCCTTTGCGAAGAACGCGAAGAACGCCGTCATCCGCGGAAATCGACGACGCTCCAATCCGAGACGTTCTTCCCCACCCCGATCTCCGATAACCAACCATTTGAGGTGAGTGATTTCGGGTTTCTTCTAAAAGTTCTTTTTGGTTTAAAACAAAACACAGATTTAATTATTTATAATTTAAATCTGTTGTTCTTGGTCCGTTGAGTTCGCCGACTCAACGCTGGATTCTGCGACGACGCGACGCCCTTCCGTGACGACGCGACGATCTCCACCTTCCGCGACGAGCAATTCCGCGAAGAACGCTCATGCGCGACGACTACGAGGTAGGGGTTTTATTTCTTGGAAATGCCTCTTTTTCCCTTGTCGTTTCCGTTCAAATTGAGAAACTCGTTTTATAAAACAATTTTATTTCATTAAAAAAAAATTTCGGTTATGCGTTCATGTGTTGAACTTTATTCCTCCCATTGTTTATATCTAACACGGAGGGTGCGGGCCAAACCAACATGGCCCGACAACCCTCCGTCGTTCATCGTTCTTGTGCGGATTTGACGGGCGACGACAGAACATGCTGCAACGAAAGTTTGATGATCCCGCAGTGAAGAACAAGTCCCGGGAGGAGCAACGGCGCAGACGGGAAGAAAAACGGGCCACTGGAGCGACTCCGGCGGCCCGCGGAAGCCGGCGGCACCAGCGCCCGGCGCGCCGCCGGACGAGACCGCCGCGGCACCGGCCGTGGCGGCGGCGCTCGCGGGACGCGGCTGAAGCCGCGTCCGGCGCCGGGGAGACACTCCACGGGTGTCCCGCGGGTGTCACGCGGGGGCGGCAGCTCCCCCCGCGTCACTCGGGACGCGGCTTCAGCCGCGTCCGATTGTCTGGCCGACACCCCGCGGGTGCCTCGGGGGTGTCACGCAGGGCGGCGGCTCCCCCCGCGTCGGCCACTCGGTCGCTCGGCCGAGCCGGGCCGGGCGGGCTGATCCAGAACGGTCCGACCGGGTCGGACCGGGTCGGACCGGGTTCGGCCGACCCAGGGGGGTCGGGCCGGGTCGGCCCGGGCCCGGACCCCCGTCTTCAGACGGTTTTCGTTCAAATGGTCGTATCTTGAGCTACGAGCCTCCAAACGACTCGCCGTCAACGGAAACGCGATCCTTGGATCGAGACGGTCTTTTCGGTATATCGCACTCAAGGTTTTGGAATACTTTGAGTTCGGCCGGGTTGGTTCGTACACGAAACCAACCGGGCCCTTGGAGCGGAAACGCTCATATCTTGAGCTACGAACGTCCGGTTGATGTGCCTTAAGCTTTGTTGATTTCCTCTTTGTGAAAAGGATCTTTTGTAATACTCTGCCCGAGGTTTGGACGCAGGTGGAGTACGGTCGGGTTGGTTTTGCCTTAAAAACCAACCGGGCCCCTGGGACGAAAAAGCCAATAACTCTCAGACCGGGCGTCCGACTGACGCGCCGTCTGCGACGTTGAGTTCCTGTTGACGATACGGAACTTTTGGATACATCAACTTCAGACTTTGTGTCAGTTGATGTATCAGCCTCTCGGCTCGTGGAGAGGACCCTCCCGAACGAGCTTGCGGTGTGCAGGGACCCTAGAGCTGGCTGCAACTGCTACTTCGACAGCGACGACCGTGTAGAGATCCTCAGTGGACTACGGCGACGACCGTGTAGAGATCCTCAGTGGACTGCGACGACGACTGTGCCGAGATCCTCAGTGGACTACGACGACTACATCACTCAGCGATCCTACGTGGATCAGTGCTACAGGTCCTGTGTTGGCCTGATCCTGTGTGAGTATGATCCTGTGTGGATCAGCGCTCAGCGATTCTGTGTGAGCCAGCGCTTACAGGTCCTGTGTGGGCCCGATCCTATGTGGGTCATTGCGGGGGTTAGTTACCTAGTGATCCTTCGTGGGTCCGATGACTTAGATGGATCAGTGGTCATCTTTATCGTCATCCGAAGAAGTATACCTGTGTGAGCTGAATCTTGTGTTACTCTCCTTTGTGGATTGTGTTGAGCAATCCTGTGTGGATTTACTGTTTACTCTCCTTTGTGGATTGTGTTGAGCTATCCTGTGTGGATTTACTGTTTACTCTCCTTTGTGGATTGTGTTGAGCTATCCTGTGTGGGTATACGTTTTTCTTTCCTGTGTGGACTGGGTTGTTCTTGGGCTCGGACGTTGGAGCCGAACGAGAATTGATGACTTATGTATATGTATGGGCATATACCTAAGTCGTGTCAGATGTTACTTCGTGATTGTATCTTTCCTTTGTGGATTATCCTTTGTAGATTTCGGGAGACCATCGGGGGTCTCGGGGTCCCTACTGAGTAGCTTATACTCACCCCTGCACGGTCTATGCCCGCACTACATTGTGTTGGTTGCTGACGACGGACTGCGCTGATCGTGGTGGAGGCGTGCGGAGCAGGATGGTACCTAGAGGTGGACCACTGGGCGGGACGTACTCGAAGCGATCAGGTGGACCCGAGGAGCAGTGGAGGCTATCTGTACCCACCCTTCAGGTGGGACTTCCAGAGGATGGCTCAACGCTGCAGTTTTTCCTTTCAGTTGTTGTTTTTCCTTTCAGTTGTACTTTACAGTTGGGCTTGTATTTCCGACCCCTTTTACTTTCAGCACAGCTTGTACCGTTTTTACTTAGTGTTTACTTTTCCGTTTGCTTACTCTATGGTGCTTGTTTACTTTTCAAAGGCAATGCCTTCCATTTTGTTGGGTTTTACGCCTTGGTGCTAGTCGCCAGCCCCTGGCCTATGGAAGGTGGGATTGGGGTAGTCACGGCACGGGCCCCAAGGACGGGTCGTGACAAATTGGTATCAGAGGTGGTCGGTTCTACCGCAGACTATGATCTTTCTTCTATGTGAAGCAATAGTGTTTAGAGTATTGAGTGTGGTTATCAGACCAGGGAGTCTAGTGTTGGTGCAGCGGCCGACGTATCCGTAAACCAGGGCCCTCACTTCTGATTTCCTACTTAATGCACGAAAACATTGATTGCATTTGTGTTTCAAGTTTTCTTTGTGATTACTTGTGTCAGCTCACCATGTATACTGTTCTGACCGTGGCGCACTTGTTTCCTTTTCAGGATGGCCCGACGACAGCAGCCAGCTAGGGTTCTGAGAGTAGAGCGCGATGATAGCCCGTCGAGCGACGAGGCCTCGGTACAGGGCCCGTTGACAGCAGAGGCACCAGCGGTACCTTTACCTGCCGATCCCCCGATGCTTCCAGCGCCGATCGCTGACGATGCACGACGCCTCGGAGCTCTACACGAGTTCCAGCGCCAGCGACCACCCAGGTTCCGTGGGGAGACGGACCCCTAGGCAGCCGAGGACTGTCTGGAGGCGGTCGTCCGAGTTTTCAGGCTAGTGAGGACACCAGCAGACCTCATGGTGATCCTCGCGGTGAGCCTACTGCATGTAGCAGCAGGGCGATGGTGGAGCTTGATGCTCCAGGTACACGATGAGGCCTCCCTCATCTGGACGGACTTCGAGAGCCTCTTCCGCTCAGAGTTCGTCCCGGAAACCCTCAGTGCGGTGCGCATTCAGGAGCTTCTTCAGCTGCGGCAGGGCATCTTGATGGTCGCTCAGTACGCGGCGAGGTTCACCGATCTTTCTCGCTACTTGACCGACATGGTACGGGACCCCTTCTTCCGGGCCTGGACCTTCGAGCAGGGATTGAGACACGAGGTCAGGGCATCGCTGATCTCCCTCAGCATCCCGATTCAGGCAGGAGTGCTGGAGCGAGCCCTTATGATCGAGAGCTTCCTGGCTGAGTCCACAGCGAGACCTACCGCAGGGCGGCAGGTAGCAGAGTCTTCGGCAGCTGGTAGCCGACAGATGACTCAGGGTTCCAGGCAGACCAGACCTTCTGGCAGACGACCTCGGGACACTGGCTCAGCAGTGCGGGGCACACAGCGCGGGGGCAGTCTTCCGAGAGGCAGGCAGTACTACTCATGCGGCGGGCAGGGCCACATGGCTCGTGACTGCCTGACCCGCCGTACCGATGAGCAGTAGACGGTGGAGGGGCCACCCAGGCAGAGGCAGAGGGTCGACCGTGGTGGTCCGCAGGGAGGAGATAGATGAGGCAGAAAAGCTGGCCGAGCAGCAGGTGGTGGGCGACGCTTTGAGGCTCTGCCACCACCACTACCAGGAGGCCCGCCCCGACCTCAGGGAGCTAGCGGGCAGAGACAGTCACAGCTCCAGGCAGCGGAGGCCTATGACCACGGCGCGCCAGAGATGATTCGTGGTACGATCTGTGTCTATTCCACCTTTGCTGCAGTTCTTATAGACACAGGAGCGAGTCACTCTTTCATAGCCGCTGCCCTTGTTCGGAGCTCGGAGATTCCGACAGAGCCGTTGGCTCGATCCTTACGGCTAGAGACTCCTACGGGAGCAGACTCGACGATTACGCACTGGTGCCGGCAGTGTGAGCTTACTCTAGGAGGCGAGAGCTTCATTTGGGATCTTCTTGTAGCAGCATCGAGGCCTTACGACGTCATCTTGGGCATGGATTGGTTATTTACAGTCCATGCTCAGGTTGACTGTTTTAGGCGCAACGTGCGATGTGTGCGCACCGACGGGAGCAGGTTCACCTTCACCGGCGAGAAGGGAGCCTTAGCAGCATAGGATGGACTCCCGCAGAGGAGAGGACATCCCATCACTCATCAGTTGGCTATCCTCATCCTGGGAGCAGTTGATGTGCGGAGTCCCAGTTTTCCTGCAGTGGTGGATCAGTACACGGACGTCTTTCCCGACGACGTTCGAGGACTACCTCCTCGCAGAGAGGTAGACTTTTATATTGATCTGTACCCCGGGACAGCCCCGATATCCACTCCAGCATATCGGATGGCCCCCGCTGAGCTTCGAGAGCTGTGGGTACAATTGGAGGACTTGCAGGGCAAGGGGTTCATCCGACCCAGTGTTTCACCTTGGGATTCCCCGATATTGTTCGCCAAGAAGGCGGACGGGAGCTTGCGACTGTGTGTCGATTATCATCGCCTGAACCAGGTGACTGTGAGGAACAAGTATCCGCTACCCAGGATTGATGATCTCTTCGACCATCTCAAGGGAGTGCGGTGGTTCTCGAAGATAGACCTCAGGTCAGGCTATCATCAGCTCAGAGTTCGAGACAAGGATGTGCAGAAGACGTCTTTCAGGTGTCGGTATGGCCACTATGAGTTCTTGGTTATGCCTTTCGGCGTAACCAATGCTCCAGTAGTGTTCATGAGCCTCATTAACAGGATATTCCAGCCATACCTCGATCGATTTGTCGTGGTCTTCATCGACGACATTTTGGTGTACTCGACGATGGAGGAGGAGCACGCCTACCACTTGAGAGTTGTACTAGACACACTCCGAGAGCACCAGATTTATGGAAAGCTCTCGAAGTGCTAGTTCTGGTTGTGTGAGGTCCACTTCTTGGGGCACGTCATTTCTGAGGCGGGATTTGCAGTGGATCCCGTGAAGATCGAGGCAGTGCTAGCTTGGGAGCCACCCAGGAGAGTGACGGAGGTGCGGAGTTTCTTGGGTCTAGCCGGATACTATCGGAGATTCATGCCATACTTTTCCAGAGTTGCGGCGCCACTCTCAGCTTTGACGAAGAAGGAGAAACCCTTTGTGTGGTCAGACAATTGTCAGCAGAGCTTTTAGGAGCTGAGGCAGAGATTGACCAGCGCATCTATCTTGAGGTTGCCTGAGGAGGGAGTTAGATACGTAGTCTACTGCGATGCATCAGGGACCGGACTCAAGTGTGTCCTAATAAAGGATCGGGCCGTGATTGGCTACGGATCACGTCATTTGAGGCCGCATGAGCAGAACTACGCCACCCATGACCTGGAGTTGGCAACAGTGGTCTTCGCTCTGAAGACATGGCGGCACTATTTGATGGGCGAGCGCTTTACAGTCTTTTCTGACCATCAGAGTCTCAGGTACGTCTTCTCTCAGAAGGACCTGAACATGAGATAGCGGCGATGGCTTGAGTTCCTCCAGGACTATGACTTTGAGATAGTCTATACTCCTGGGAAGGGGAACGTGGTAGCCGATGCCCTCAGCAGGAGGACGGGCATCCAGCTACTTGAGGAGGCGACAGAGTAGCTAGCCGATTTGCAGATATCCTTCTTGGATAGAGACGGAACGGCCTTCCTTTAGTCTCTCACCGTCTCTCCTCCACTTCTACAGTGGGTCAGAGAGGCTCAGTGTGGGGACACTGACTGTGAGACACGACGTGCACAGATATCCTCGGGACAGGCACCTGATGGTTTCTCCCTTGGAGTAGAGCATGACGTCCTTTTCAGAGGACGTACCTTGGTACCAGTTGCTTTACGAGAGGAGGTTCTGAGAGAGTTTCACACCTCTCCTTTGGCGGTACATCCTGGAGTGGCGAAGATGTACCAGGATCTCAGACGACAGCACTGGTGGCCGGGCATGAAGAAGGTTGTGGTAGAGTTCGTTTCACGGTGCCTCACCTTCCAGTAGGTGAAGGCAGAGCATCAGGTACCAGCAGGCTTGGTATAGCCCTTGGAGGTCCCGGAGTGGAAGTGGGATGGAATATCTATGGACTTCGTGACTAGACTTCGACGCACTTCCATAGGTCACGACTCCATTTGGGTGATTGTTGACCGACTCACCAAGTCGGCACATTTCTTACCCATCCGAGAGAAGGGCTCAGTGGAGAGCTTGGGGCATCTCTACGTTCAGGAGATTGTACGGCTTCACGGTGTGCCATCGACTATCGTCTCCGATCGGGATGCTCGCTTTACCTCCTGGATTTGGAAGGGGTTGCAGGAAGCGTTCGGGACGCGGTTACGTCTGAGCACCACCTTTCACTCTCAGACGGATGGTCAGACGGAGAAGACCATTCAGACTCTCAAGGACATGCTCCGCGCATGTGTCCTTGACTTTGGTCGCAGCTGGGAGGACAACCTACCCTTGGTGGAGTTCGCGTACAACAATAGCTACCACTCCACCATCGGGATGGCACCCTACGAGGCGTTGTACAGCAGGCCTTGCAGATCTCCTTTATGCTAGACAGACCCTGGGGAGTCAGCACTTGTGGGACCAGAGATGGTCCGGGCCACGATAGAGAAGGTCCAGTTCATCCAGGAGCGGATGAGGACAGCACAGAGCCGGAAGAAGTCATATGATGACAGGAGGCGGAGGCCACTAGAGTTCGAGGATGGCGACCACGTCTTCTTGCGGGTCTCACCTCGACGTGGTTTGTAGAGATTTGGACGAGGCGGCAAGTTGTCTCCACGCTTCATCGGGCCTTTCCAGGTCCTCTGCAGGGTTGGCGAGGTGTCTTATCACCTGGCTCTTCCACCTCAGTTGCACTGGGTGCACGACGTCTTCCATGTATCCCAGCTGAGGAAATACGTGCACGACCTGACACACATCATTTACTATGGGGAGCTAGATGTGGATAATGGGGAGACTTTTGCGGAGGTCCCGGTGGAGATAGAGGATCGACAGGAGCGGGTCCTATGTGGGAGATCTATTCCTCTTGTGCGCATCAGATGGAAGCACGGGAACCTCCAGGAGAGCACATGGGAGCGGGAGGCTCAGATGCGTGCTCAGTACCCACTTTTGTTTCCCTAGTTTATGATGTATCTTTACGGGGACGTAAAGCCCTGAGGTGAGAGAAATGTAAAGACCCGTAAATTTCAAGGAAATTTTTTTCTTAATTTTCTTTGGAATTTTACAAGAGCGCAGTTTCTGACGGAACCTGATTCCGAGGCCCGGTGTGCCCGGAATCATTTTCCGAAGTTTGGCTCTGGTACGTTCAGTGAACGGACGAGCGGGTTTTTCTAACTTTTGAACCGGTGCCCGGAATCGAATTCTGAGGGCACCGATGAAATCTCAGCGCCGATATTCTCTTAGAAACGCCTCTTCTGGAGTTGTGTTTGCTCGGGTGTGGTTTTTAATTTTCGGGCTTAAAGTTGAGAAATAAAATAATTCTACGATAACTTTATTTTATTTCACTTAAGCCACTTGGAAGCCACTTGAAGCCACTTAAAAGCGTCTTAATCTGAGTTGATCCGGATAGGATGCTATCCAGAAATATCCTACCCCCTTGGTAGGATATTTGTGAGGTGGGGCCCGCACGAGCCCCGCCGTTTCTTTCCGCTAAGTAACGCACCCGCGAAAACCCGTCATTATGAAAGTCAACTGACGCGTTTTCTTAAATTCTTAACAGACCATTTAATTGGGCGGTTTATTTCGTGAATTAAATGAGCAGTTTCTTTCGTCGAATTAATTCAACGAATTAATTCAATCGTTTCTTAACCAGTTTTCAAATTCGTTGGCGTAATAATAAAATAAGGCCAACGCACGACCTCTGGTTATTTGTGCGTTGAGAGGATTTGACAGAATCGTTGTATCTTCTTTCTCCTTTGCAAAGAACGCGAAGAACGTGAAGAACGCGAAGAACGCCGTCATCCGCGGAAATCGACGACGCTCCAATCCGAGACGTTCTTCCCCGCCCCGATCTCCGATCACCAACCGTTTGAGGTGAGTGATTTCGGGTTTCTTCTAAAAGTTCTTTTTGGTTTAAAACAAAACACAGATTTAATTATTTATAATTTAAATCTGTTGTTCTTGGTCCGTTGATTTCACCGACTCAACGCCGGATTCTGCGACGACGCGACGCCCTTCCGTGACGACGCGGCGATCTCCACCTTCCGCGACGAGCAATTCCGCGAAGAACGCTCACGCGCGACGACTACGAGGTAGGGGTTTTATTTCTTGGAAATACCTCTTTTTCCCTTGTCGTTTCCGTTCAAATTGAGAAACCCGTTTTATAAAACAATTTTATTTCATTAAAAATTGTTTTCGGTTATGCGTTCATGTGTTGAACTTTATTCTTCCCGTTGTTTATATCTAACGCGGAGGGTGTGGGCCAAACGAACACGGCCCGACAACCCTCCGCCGTTCATCGTTCTTGTGCGGATTTGATGGGCGATGATGGAACATGCCGCAACAGAATTTTGATGATCGCGCAGTGAAGAAAGAGTCCCAGGAGGAGCAACGGCGCAGACGGGAAGAAAAACGGGCCACCGGAGCGACTCCGGCGGCCCACGGAAGCAAACGGCGGCACCCGGCACGCCGCCGGACGAGACCGTCGCGGCACCGGCCGCGGTGGTGGCGCTCGCGGGACGCGGCTGAAGCCGCATCCGGCGCCAGGGAGACACCCCGCGGGTGTCCCGCGGGTGTCCCACGGGTGTTCCGCGGGTGTCACGCTGGGGCGGCGGCTCCCCCCGCGTCGGCCACTCGGCCGCTCGGCCGAGCCGGGCCGGGCTGGCCGAGCCAGACCGGTCCGACCGGGTCGGACCGGGTTCGGCCGACCCAGGGGGGGTCAGGCCGGGTCGGCCCGGGCCCGGACCCCCCCTTCTTCGGACGGTTTTCGTTCAAATGGTCGTATCTTAAGCTACGGGCCTCCAAACGACTCGCCGTCAGCGGAAACACGATCCTTGGATTGAGACGGTCGTTTCGGTATATCACACTCAAGGTTTCGGAATACTTTGAGTTCGGCCGGGTTGGTTCGTACACGAAACCAACCGGGCCCTCGGAGTGGAAACGCTCATATCTTGAGCTACGGACGTCCGATTGACGTGCCGTCAGCTTTGTTGATTTCCTCTTTGTGAGACGGATCTTTTGGCATACTCCGCCCAAGGTTTGGACGCAGGTGGAATACGGTCGGGTTGGTTTTTCATTAAAAACCAACCGGGGCCCTGGGACGAAAAAGCCAATAACTCTCAGACCGGGCGTCCGACTGACGCGCCGTCTGTGACGTTGAGTTCTTTTTGACGATACGAAACTTTTGGATAGATCAACTTCGGACATTGTGTCAGTTGATGTATCAGCCTCTCGGCTCGTGGAGCAGACCCTACCGAATGAGCTTGCTGTGTGCGGGGACCCTAGAGCTGGCTGCGACTGCTACTTCGACAGCGACGACCGTGTAGAGATCCTCAGTGGACTGCGACGACTACAACACTCAGCGATCCTACGTGGATCAGTGCTACAGGTCCTGTGTGGGTCCGATCCTGTGTGGGTCTGATCCTGTGTGGGTCAACGCTCAGCGGTTCTGTG
Organism: Viscum album; assembly: GCA_963277665.1. Taxonomy (NCBI): domain Eukaryota; kingdom Viridiplantae; phylum Streptophyta; class Magnoliopsida; order Santalales; family Viscaceae; genus Viscum; species Viscum album. The sequence goes on along the minus strand of OY728147.1, from coordinate 2,015,199,244 downwards.
TGAGCCAGCACCTACAGGTCCTGTGTGGGCCCGATCCTGTGTGGGTCATTGCGGGGGTTAGTTACCTCTCGATCCTTCGTGGGTCCAACGACTTAGATGGATCAGTGATCATCTTTATCATCATCCAAAAAAGTATACCTGTGTGAGCTGAATCTTGTGTTACTCTCCTTTGTGGATTGTGTTGAGCTATCCTGTGTGGGTATACGTTTTGCTTTCCTGTGTGGACTGGGTTGTGCTTGGGCTCGGACGTTGGAGTCGAATGGGAATTGATGACTTAGGTATATGTATGGGCATATACCTAAGTCGTTTCAGATGTTACTTCGTGATTGTATCTTTCCTTTGTGGATTATCCTTTTTGGATTTCGGGAGACCCTCGGGGGTCTCGGGGTCCCTAATGAGTAGCTTATACTCACCCCTAAACGGGCTATGCCCGCACTACGTTGTGTTGGTTGCAGACGACGGACAACGCTGATCGTGGTGGAGGCGTGCGGAGCTGGACGATACCTGAAGGTGGACCACTGGGCGGGACGTACTTGGAGTGGTCAGGTGGACCCGAGGAACAGTGGAGGATATCTGTACCCACCCTTCAGGTGGGACTTCCAGAGGACAGCTCGATGCTGCAGTTTTTCCTTTCAGTTGTTGTTTTTCCTTTCAGTTGTACTTTACAGTTGGGCTTGTATTTCCAGCCCCTTTTACTTTCAGCACAACTTGTACCGTTTTTACTTAGTGTTTACTTTTCCGCTTGCTTACTCTGTGGTTCTTGTTTACTTTTCAAAGGCAATGCCTTCTCTTTTGTTGGGTTTTACGCCTTGGTGCTAGTCTCCAGCCCCTGGCCTATGGAAGGCGGGCTTGGGGTAGTCACGGCACGGGCCCCGAGGACGGGTCGTGACAAATTGGTATCAAAGGTGGTTGGTTCTACCGCAGACTCTGATCTTTCTTCTATGTGAAGCAATAGTGTTTAGCGTATTGAGTGTGGTTATCAGTCCAGGGAGTCCAGTGTTGGTGCGACGGCCGACGTATCCGTACACCAGGGCCCTGACTTCTGATTTCTGACTTAATGCACAAAAACATTGATTGCATTTGTGTTTCAAGTTTTCTTTGTGATTACTTGTGTCAGCTCACCAGGTATATTGTTCTGACCATAGCGCACTTGTTTCCTTTTCAGGATGGCCCGACGACAGCAGCCAGCTAGGGTTCTGAGAGTAGAGCGCGACAATAGCCCGCCGAGCGACGAGGCCTCGGTACAGGGCCCGTTGACAGCAGAGGCACTGGCGGTACCTTTACCCGTCGAGCCCCCGATGCTTCCAGCGCCGATCGCTGACGATGCACGACACCTCGGAGCTCTATACGAGTTCCAGCGCCAGTGACCACCCAGGTTCCGTGGGGAGACGGACCCCCAGGCAGCCAAGGACTGGCTGGAGGTGGTCGTCCAAGTTTTCAGGCTAGTGAGGACACCAGCAGACCTCATGGTGATCCTCGCGGCGAGCCTACTGCATGCAGCAGCAGGGCGATGGTGGAGCTTGATGATCCAGGTACACGATGAGGCCTCCCTCATCTTGACGGACTTCGAGAGCCTCTTCCGCTCAGAGTTCGTCCCTGCCACCCTCCGGGCAGTGCGCATTCAGGAGCTTCTTCAGCTGCGGCAGGGCAGCTTGACGGTCGCTCAGTACGCGGCGAGGTTCACCGATCTTTCTCGCTACTCGACCGACATGGTACGGGACCCCTTCTTCCGGGCCCGGACCTTCGAGCAGGGATTGATACACGAGATCATGGAATCACTGATCTCCCTCAGCATCCCGACCCAGGTAGGAGTGCTGGAGCGAGCCCTTCTGATTGAGAGCTTCCTGGCTGAGTCCATAGCGAGACCTACCGTAGGGCGGCAGGTAGCAGAGTCTTCAGCAGCTGGTAGCTGACGGATGACTCAGGGTTCCAGGCAGACCAGACCTTCCGGCAGATGACCTCGGGACACTGGCTCAGTAGTGCGGGGCACACAGCGCGGGGCCAGTCTTCCGAGAGGCAGGCAGTGCTACTCCTGCGGCGGGCAGGGCCACATGGCTCGTGACTGCCCGACCCGTCGTACCGAGGAGCAGCAGACGGTGGAGTTGCCACCCAGGCAGAGGAAGAGGGTCGAACGTGGCGGTCCGCAGGGAGGAGGCGGACGAGGCAGAGGAGCTGGCCGAGCAGCAGGTGGTGGGAGATGATTTGAGGCTCTGCCACCACCACCACCAGGAGGCCCGCCCCGACCTTAGGGAGCTGGCGGGCAGAGACAGGAACAGCTCCAGGCAGCGGAGGCCTACGACCACGGCGTGCCAGAGATGATTCGAGGTACGATCTGTGTCTATTACACCCTTGCTGCAGTTCTTATAGACACAGGAGTGAGTCACTCTTTCATAGCCGCTACCCTTGTTCGGAGCTCGGAGATTCCGACAGAGCCGTTGGCTCGATCCTTACGGCTAGAGACTCCTACGGGAGTAGACTCGACGATTACGCACTGGTGCCGGCAGTGTGAGCTTACTCTAGGAGGTGAGAGCATCAGCTGGGATCTTCTTGTAGCAGCGTCGAGGCCTTACGACGTCATCTTGGGCATGGATTGGTTATCTACAGTCCATGCTCAGGTTGACTGTTTTAGGCACAAGGTGCGATGTGTGCGCACCGACGGGAGCAGGTTCACCTTCACCGGCGAGAAGGGATCCTTAGCAGCTCAGGATGGACTCCCACAGAGGAGAGGACAACCCATCACTCATCAGTTGGCTAGCCTCATCCTGGGAGCAGTTGACGTGCGGAGTCCCAGTTTTCTTGCAGTGGTGGATCAGTACGCGGACGCCTTTCCCGACGACGTTCCAGGAATACCTCCTCGCAGAGAGGTAGACTTTTATATTGATCTGTACCCCGGGACAGCCCCGATATCCACTCCATCATATCGGATGGCCACCGTTGAGCTTCGAGAGCTGCGGGTACAGTTGGAGGACTTGCATGGCAAGGGGTTCATCCGACCCAGTGTTTCACCCTGGGCTTCCCCGATATTGTTCGCCAAGAAGGCGGATGGGAGCTTGCGACTGTGTGTCGATTATCGTCGCCTGAACCAGGTGACTGTGAGGAACAAGTATCAGCTACCCAGGATTGATGATCTCTTCGACCAGCTCAAGGGAGCGTGGTGGTTCTCGAAGATAGACCTCAGTTCAGGCTATCATCAGCTCAGAGTTTGAGACGAGGATGTGCAGAAGATGGCCTTCAGGTGTCGGTATGGCCACTATGAGTTCTTGGTTATTCCTTTCGGCGTAACCAATGCTCCAGCAGTGTTCATGAGCATCATGAACAGGATCTTCCAGCCATACTTCGATCGATTTGTCATGGTCTTCATCGACGACATTTTGGTGTACTCGACGACGGAGGAGGAGCACGCCTACCACTTGCGAGTTGTACTAGACACACTCCGAGAGCACCAGCTTTATGGAAAGCTCTCGAAGTGACAGTTCTAGTTACGTGAGGTCCACTTCTTGGGGCACATCATTTCTGAGGTGGGAGTTGCAGTGGATCCCGCGAAGATCGAGGCAGTGCTAGCTTGGGAGCCACCCAGGAGCGTGACGGAGGTGCGGAGTTTCTTGGGTCTAGCCGGATACTATCGAAGATTCATGCCGGACTTTTCCAGAGTTGCGGCGCCACTCTCAACTTTGACGAAGAAGGGGAAACCCTTTGTGTGGTCAGACAGTTGTCAACTGAGCTTTCAGGAGCTGAGGCAGAGATTGACCAGCGCACCTATCTTGAGGTTGCCTGAGGAGGGAGTTGGATACGTAGTCTACTGCGATGCATCAGGTACCGGAATCGGATGTGTCCTAATGCAAGAGCGGTCCGTGATTGCCTACGGATCACGTCAGTTGATGCTGAATGAGCAGAACTACACCACCCATGACCTGGAGTTGGCAGCAGTGGTCTTCGCTCTGAAGACATGGCGGCACTATCTGATGGGAGAGCGCTTTACAGTCTTTTCTGACCATCAGAGTCTCAGGTACGTCTTCTATCAGAAGGACCTGAACCTGAGACAGCGGTGATGGCTTGAGTTCCTCCAGGACTATGACTTTGAGATAGTCTATACTCCTGGGAAGTGGAACGTGGTAGCCGATGCCCTCAGTAGGAGGACAGGCATCCAGCTACTTGAGGAGGCGACAGAGTAGCTAGCCGCTTTGCAGATATCCTTCTTGGATAGAGACGGAGCGGCCTTCCTTCAGTCTCTCACCGTCTCTCCTCCACTTCTACAGCGGGTCAGAGAGGCTCAGTGTGGAGACGCTGACTGTGAGACACGGCGTGCACAGATATCCTCGGGACAGGAACCTGATGGTTTCTCCCTTAGAGCAGAGCACGAAGTCCTTTTCAGAGGACGTACCTTGGTACCAGTCGCTTTACGAGAGGAGGTGCTGAGAGAGTTTCACACTTATCATTTGGCGGTACATCCTGGAGTGGCGAAGATGTACTAGGATCTCAGACGACAGCACTGGTGGTCGGGCATGAAGAAGGTTGTGGCAGAGTTCGTTTCACGGTGCCTCACCTGCCAGCAGGTGAAGGCAGAGCATCAGGTACCAGCAGGCTTGGTACAGCCCTTGGAGGTCCCGGAGTGGAAGTGGGACGGAATATCTACGGACTTCATGACTGGACTTCCATGCACTTCCAGAGATCACGACTCTATTTGGGTGATTGTTGACCGACTCACCAAGTCGGAACACTTCTTACCCATCTGAGAACAGGGCTTAGTGGAGAGCTTGGGGCGTCTCTACGTTCAGGAGATTGTACGGATTCACGGTGTGCCATCGACTATCGTCTCTGATCGGGACGCTCGCTTTACCTCCCGGCTTTGGAAGGGGTTTCAGGAGGCGTTCGGGACGCGGCTACGTCTGAGCACCGCCTTTCACCCTCAAACGGATGGTCAGACGCAGAGGACCATTCAGACTCTCGAGGACATGCTCCGCGCATGTGTCCTCAACTTTGGTCGCAGCTGGGAGGACCATATACCCATGGTGGAGTTTGCGTACAACAACATCTACCACTCCACCATCGGGATGGCACCCTACGAGGCGTTGTACAACAGGCCTTGCAGATATCCTTTGTGCTGGACAGACCCTAGGGAGTCAGCACTTGTGGGACCAGAGATGGTCCGGGCCACGACAGAGAAGGTCCAAGTCATCCAGGAGCGGATGAGGACAGCACAGAGCAGGCAGAAGTTATATGCTGATAGGAGGCGGAGGCCACTAGAGTTCGAGGATGGCGACCACGTCTTCCTATGGGTCTCACCTCGACGTGGTTTGCGGAGATTTGGCCAAGGCGGAAAGTTGTCTCCACGCTTCATCGGGCCTTTCCAGGTCCCCTGTAGGGTTGGCGAGGTGGCTTATCGCTTGGCTCTGCCACCTTAGTTGCACCGGGTGCATGACGTCTTCCAAGTATCCTAGCTGAGGAGATACGTACACGACCCGACACACATCATTGACTATGAGGAGCTAGACGTGGATGATGGGGAGACTTTTGCGGATGTCCCAATGGAGACAGAGGATCGACAGGAGCAGGTCCTACATGGGCGATCGATTCCTCTTGTGCGCATCAGATGGCAGCACGGGAACCTCCAGGAGAGTACATGGGAGCGGGAGGCTCAGATGCATGCTCAGTACCCACATTTGTTTCCCTAGTTTATGATGTATCTTTACGGGGACGTAAAGCCCTGAGGTGGGATTAATGTAAAGACCCGTAAATTTCAAGGATATTTTTTTCTTAATTTTCTTTGGAATTTTACAAGAGCGCAGTTTCTGACGGCACCTGATTCCGAGGCCCGGTGTGCCCGGAATCATTTTCCGAAGTTTGGCTCGGGTACGTTCAGTGAACGGACGAGCAGGTTTTTCTAACTTTTGAACCGGTGCCCGGAATCGAATTCTGAGGGCACCGATGAAATCGCAACGCCGGTATTCGCTTAGAAATGCCTCTTCCGGAGTTGTGTTTGCTCGGGTGTGGTATTTAATTTTCAGGCTTAAAGTTGAGAAATAAAATAATTTTGCGACAACTTTATTTTATTTCACTTAAGCCACTTGGAAGCCACTTGAAGCCACTTAAAAGGGTCTTAATCTGAGTTGATCCGGATAGGATGCTATCCAAAAATATCCTACCCCCTTGGTAGGATATTTGTGAGGTGGGGCCCGCACGAGCCCCGCCGTTTCTTTCCGCTAAGTAACGCACCCGCGAAAACCCGTCATTATGAAAGTCAACTGACGCATTTTCTTAAATTCTTAACAGACCATTTAATTGGGTGGTTTATTTCGTGAATTAAATGGGCAGTTTCTTTCATCGAATTAATTCAACGAATTAATTCAATCGTTTCTTAACCAGTTTTCAAATTCGTTGGCGTAATAATAAAATAAGGCCAACGCACGACCTCTGGTTATTTGCGCGTTGAGAGGATTTGACAGAATCCTTGTATCTTCTTTCACCTTTGCGAAGAACACGAAGAACGCGAAGAATGCGAAGAACGCCGTCATCCGCGGAAATCGATGATGCTCCAATCTAAGACGTTCTTCCCCGCCCCGATCTCCGATCACCAACTGTTTGAGGTGAGTGATTTCGGGTTTCTTCTAAAAGTTCTTTTTGGTTTAAAACAAAACACAGATTTAATTATTTATAAATTAAATCTGTTGTTCTTGGTCCGTTGAGTTCGCCGACTCAACGCCGGATTCTGCGACGACGCGACGCCCTTCCGTGACGACGCAACGATCTCCACCTTCCGCGACGAGCAATTCCGCGAAGAACGCTCAGGCGCGACGACTACGAGGTAGGGGTTTTATTTCTTGGAAATGCCTCTTTTTCCATTGTCGTTTCCGTTCAAATTGGGAAACCCGTTTTATAAAACAATTTTATTTCATTAAAAATTGTTTTCGGTTATGTGTTCATGTGTTGAACTTTATTCCTCCCGTTGTTTATATCTAACGCGGAGGGTGTGGGCCAAATGAACACGGCCCGACAACCCTCCGTCGTTCATCGTTCTTGTGCGGATTTGACGGGCGACGATGGAACATGCCGCAACGGAAGTTTGATGATCCCGCAGTGAAGAACGAGTCCCAGGAGGAGCAACGGTGCAGACGGGAAGAAAAACGGGCCACCGGAGCGACTCAGGCGGCCCGCGGAATCCGGCGGCGGCGCCCGGCGCGCCGCCGGACGAGACCGCCACGGCATCGGCCGCGGCGGCGGCGCTCGCGGGAAGCGGCTGAAGCCGCGTCCGGTGCCAGGGAGACACCCTGCGGGTGTCCCGCGGGTGTCACGCGGGGGCGGCGGCTCCCCCCGCGTCACTCGGGACGCGGCTTCAGCCTCGTCCGGTTGTCTGGCCGACACCCCGTGGGTGCTGCGGGGGTGTCACGCGGGGCGGCGGCTCCCCCCACGTCGGCCACTCGGCCGCTCAGCCGAGCCGGGCCGGGATGGCCAAGCCAGACCGGTCCGACCGGGTCGGACCGGGTTCGGCCGACCCAGTGGGGGTCGGGCCGGGTCGGCCCGGGCCCGGACCCCCCGTCTTCGGACGGTTTTCGTTCAAATGGCCATATCTTGAGCTACGAGCCTCCAAACGACTCACCGTCAGCGGAAACGCGATCCTTGGATCGAGACGGCCATTTCGGTATATTTCACTCAAGGTTTCAGAATACTTTGGGTTCAGCCGGGTTGGTTCGTACACGAAACCAACCGGGCCCTCGGAGCGGAAACACTCATATCTTGAGCTACGGACGTCCGATTGACGTGCCGTCAGCTTTGTTGATTTCCTCTTTGTGAGGCGGATCTTTTGGCATACTCCGCCCGAGGTTTGGATGCAGGTGGAGTATGGTCGGGTTGGTTTTTCCTTAAAAACCAACCGGGCCTCTGGGACGAAAAAGCCAATAACTCACAGACTGGGCGTCTGACTGACGCGCCGTCTGCGGCATTGAGTTCCTGTTGACAATACGGAACTTTTGGATACATCAACTTCGAACTTTGTGTCAGTTGATGTATCAGCCTCTCGGCTCGTGGAGCGGACCCTCCCGAATGAGCTTGCTGTGTGCGGGGACCCTAGCGCTGGTTGTGTGCGGGGACCCTAGAGCTGGCTGCGACTGCTACTTCGACAGCGACGACCGTGTAGAGATCCTCAGTGGACTACGGTGACGACCGTGCAGAGATCCTCAGTGGACTCCGGCGACGACTGTGCAGAGATCCTCAGTGGACTGCGACGACTACAGCACTCAGCGATCCTACGTGGATCAGTGCTACAGGTCCTGTGTGGGTCAGCGCTTAGCGGTTCTGTGTGAGCCAGCGCCTACAGGTCCTGTGTGGGCCCGATCCTGTGTGGGTCATTGCGGGGGTTAGTTACCTATCGATTCTTTGTTGGTCCGACGACTTAGATGGATCAGTGATCATCTTTATCGTCATCCGAAGAAGTATACCTATGTGAGCTGAATCTTTTGTTACTCTCCTTTGTGGATTGTGTTGAGCTATCCTGTGTGGATTTACTGTTTACTCTCCTTTGTGGATTGTGTTGAGCTATCCTGTGTGGATTTACAGTTTACTCTCCTTTGTGGATTGTGTTGAGCTATCCTGTGTGGGTATACATTTTGATTTCCTGTGTGGACTGGGTTGTGCTTGGGCTCGGACGTTGGAGCCGAACGGGAATTGATGACTTAGGTATATGTATGGGCATATACCTAAGTCGTGTCAGATGTTACTTCGTGATTGTATCTTTCCTTTTTGGATTATCCTTTGTGGATTTCGGGAGACCCTCAGGGGTCTCGGGGTCCCTACTGAGTAGCTTATACTCACCCCTGCACGGGCTATGCCCGCACTACGTTGTGTTGGTTGCAGACGACGGACAGCGCTGATCGTGGTGGAGGCGTGCGGAGCAGGATGGTACCTAGAGGTGGACCGCTGGGCGGGACGTACTCGGAGCGGTCAGGTGGAGCCGAGGAGCAGTGGAGGCTATCTGTACCCACCCTTCAGGTATGACTTCCAGAGGACGGCTCGACACTGCAATTTTTCCTTTCAGTTGTTGTTTTTACTTTCAGTTGTACTTTACAGTTGGGCTTGTATTTCTGGACCCTTTTACTTTCAGCATAGCTTGTACTGTTTTTACATAGTGTTTACTTTTCCGCTTGCTTACTCTGTGGTGCTTGTTTACTTTTCAAAGGCAATTCCTTCCCTTTTGTTGGGTTTTACGCCTTGGTGCTAGTCGCTAGCCCCTGGCCTATGGAAGGCGGGCTTGGGGTAGTCACGACACAGGCCCCGAGGACGGGTCGTGACATCAGACCCCAACAGAATTCTAAAAAGGCAAAGAAAATTATAAAATAAAATAAAAGATAGGTCAGGGTGTGACAATTCTCCCCACCATAACACTTTCCACCCTTGAAAAGACAAAACAAGATCTAGACACCCTGATAAAACTTATCGAGTGTCACCCACCAACAAAATTTTAAGCTCCTCCAATTGATCGATCCAAACTGACACAAAAACCCATGACAGACAATTCATCCTTTAAAACACACTCACCTTAATTGTCACCAAGAAGAACCCAAACCTTATATATCAACCAAGGAATGAACTAATTTAACTACCTCTGACATTTATTCCCATAATCTTAGTCTAACAAAACTGTTGGGTGTACTCCAATCTCAACGTTTACTTGAGAGGAAGAACTTAGGATTATGTGGTTCTATAGGATACCACCTATCACCAAACGATACATGAAAATAAACTCTGACACTAACACGAGGAGGCCCGAACGGACTCCCCACCATATGGATCAATCTAACACTAAATTACTTCCAGTGTGACTCTGCGAGACCCACTATGGTTCTCCCCACCATAAGGATTGGTGAGATTAACTGAACTTGAAAATTTTCCCCACTGATCAAGAACCCCCCACCATAAGGGGGTAGAAGGGAAGGGTGCAACTGATAGAACATCAAAACTACCACCATCGTCATATCAACAATGTCATACCCTTCGAAAAACATAAACCATGTCACACTATGAAGCGAGATTAAACCAAGGCCCTTCTTCACCACTGGGGTTCTCCTGACTACGCGTCAGCTTCACTCCGGGGCCTATGGCTGGAGCACTGATGATTGGAGCATCTCCTATCTCGTAGTCAGGCTTCAGAAATTTCCAAACATAACACAAAACCCATAATTTCACAAAACACACTTCCTATAAAATTAAAAGTTTCAAAGAGGCTCAACCACAACCATTATTACAACTGGAAGAAAGGAAACATCGCAAAATGCTACAAGTGACAATTATTACATCCAATAAACACTAAAAAGAGAAAACCTCAAACTGGTCCCCAAACATCGCCCTACTCCTGCTGATAGGCTGTGGTGACCTTTGACTAGCTAGGTCTAGCTTCATTATGCTTCTTGGAAACACCACGGTAGAATCGCTACAAGTGACCCAGATGTCCACATGTGTGGCAAGGTCTCAGAGCTTGTAGGCACGTCAGCCTCTTGTGACCCTGCCTACCACAATGGTGACAGATCATGACGTTACACTTCAAAGGTGTTAATTGCAAGCCTGAAGGACTCTTAATTCCTCTAGTAGACCCACCAACATCAGGGCACTTCTCATTCTTCCTCTCACCATCCTCTACACTGCTTCCCAAGGCTGGGGGAGGATTCACCACATTATGTCCTCTTGTTAACTCAGCTTCATCAAGAAAGCCTTTCCCCACAACATCCGAGAAGGTGGTTAGGTTGAGCTCTTCCACTTTCAATCGTAGTTCAGGTTGGATTCCAGACTCAAATTTTTGATCCTTCCCATGATCATTCGCAACAAACCACTAATCATACAGAACTATGTCTATGAAACATTGATAGAATTACATTACCAATTCAACGCCCAGCTAAAGACAAAACAACTCCATCCTCTTCCTCAGCTTTGTCAACTCAGAGAAGTGTTGTTGGATGAACGATGACTTGGAAAACTCCCATGTTAGATCTTTTCGAGGTTTATTTTGAGACACAGACTTCCACCATTTCCAAGTTGGACCTTCAAGCATAAAGGTAACCAACTTAACCTTTAATGAATCAGGAAACCCAATGAAACTGAAGTTCCTCTCAATCTTCCGCAACCACTCCTCTGCCTCAAGTGGGACTGCTTGACCATAAAACAGGGGAGGGTTCAACTTTCGGAATTCCAGAACATAGTCCATAGGTTTCTCAAATGGAGGATTTGTTAAGGATGCATCACCTGAAGCTACACCTTGGGCATCCATCGAGCCTTCATGGCAGCGAACACTAAGGAACAAGAAAACAAGGAGCAGGATCAAAACATGGTTATTGCCATTTCAAATTTAACTTTTCACAATTCTCAAAATAAAAATTCGCAAATAGATCTTAAAATTAAATAAGACTCAAACAACTCACCAGAAAAAACTAGTGTCGATGGGTGACTCGGACGTATGGTTGGCGGCCATACGCCAGTCATGCCACCATCAAAAGAAGCACTCTAGGGTAATGTTTCCGGTTGCACATGGCTTGTCAGACCATGCGAGCTCACGAAGGTCACTTGCCTGGCTTCAATTTCATTTCCCAACATAAAACAATTCAAAAGAACCAAAAGACACCAACAACCCGAACATCCCATGGTAACCCAAGGTTTGGAATGAGCAAGGGTTTATGATGTCCTTCTCGTCTGTATGTCTTGAGTCCTGACAATCCTACTCCTTCTTCCATGACAACCCCAAATAACAATGGGCACTCTGAAAAACAAGGTCCGCTCAGGAGCCGACCTCCTCTAATACCATTTTGTCACGAACCAACCCGGGTTGACCCTGAACCGGTTACCCGAGCCGGCCCGCAACAAGGCTCGAGGGGCCTTTCCGATCCCCACGGGCTAGCAACTAGTGTCGGGCATCAAAACCAAACAAGAGGGAATGATTTGGCCTAGTGAAAATAAATAAAGCAGCGGAAAAAAAGTAGAATAACACAAGGAAAATAAGTGACATGAAAAAGGAGGAACAACCAACAACAGCAAACTAAGCTGACCACGACCAAAACTCCTCGCAACTCTGAGAGTCGCTCACCAGTCCACAACCAACTCTCGCCCACAGTGAGAAAGCTCAAGTAAAACATGCAACAAAACTAATAACAGGAAAACAATATAGGCGTGAGTATTAAAACTCAGTAGGCATACCCAACAAACTATTCCCAATGCATTACCTTTAAACAAAGAAATTTACTAATTCCATGTTTGAACTAAATTATACAAAATATGGGTTTCCACACACACAGCTCCATTTCTTAGATAATTAACAGTCCATTTCCCTTTTTAATATAAAAAAACAAGTTTAATGTTTGAAAGTAACAGGTGCATTGCATTTTAAAACATTTCTGCGAATAAGTTAGAAATTCAAATTTCAGTTGTTAGTCAAAGGGAAAACCACACACAACACATAACACACACTAAGGGCAATGGAAAAGAAGTGGCACACAGGGGCCAACAACCGAACTAAACCTCTCAATCGTCCACCACATAAAAATAAACACTAAAGAAAACATGGGTCAAACCTAAGACCTCGTGAACAATCCAGAGCATACCATACATGCGACTCATCCTGAAGGCATGCCAACTCTCTATGACATCATAACGCTCTAATGGATGGTGTTTCCTTACATGGCCTAACCGAGGGGGTCAATCCTGTAGCAGAGTATAATCCCTACTAAGGGCCACTAGCCAGTGCGTAATCTAAACCAGTGCGGCAATCGTTCTCAAAAGATTCACTTACTGTGTCAGGTTCCCATGTCAACACATATAATAAACAAGGGTGAGTCAACAATGTCAAACAAGCAACCAATTCCAATGTACAAACATCACACACGAATCATGCAGCTAACATACACAAAATATCACCCCTGAGTCACCCCAAATAGGGTTTTCCAAAATAATTTATTTTATTAAAGTGTCAAACAGGCGTCCGCCAATTTTAAATGAAGTCCTCATTTCTCAAGAGAACCAAAACACTTGTTCACGCTTCAAAATAAATCATTTATCAATAAACCATAACTACATTTGAAATTCCATGAATCATGTTTAAAGTTTAAACATATATTATTTCACTATTGGGTGTCTGTTCGTCAAGAAGATATTTCAAGTGTCGTGTATAAAATAAACGGCTCTTTTTATACCAAATAATCATTTGAAAATTAATTATATTATATTATTTCTCATTTATTAAAATTAATAAAATATAAATCAATTAATAATTTCTGAATTTAAAGGCAAGTGCAGTGGGGGACCAACCTTGGCTCGCAGTCCAAACACAATGGCGCATCACGCCTCGCACAGACGCACAACCACGTGCAAGCTAAAGACTGCAGTATCGTGGGTTTTCCTCGCCAATGCGCTGTGACAAATGCAAAACAACTGAAAACCCATAACCACTTACTTAAAACAATACAAATGAACAAACAACACAAAAAACCACCTAGACATACTTTCAAAACATAATTCGCCTCGCCTGTACTATTTTGTAAACCACTTTAAAATTTATAAAACAAAATCCAAAGAGTAACCACAACTTTACACACCCAAACCTTTTCAAAACCACATTTTTATAATTAAACACTCACTTGAAACACACCGTATCAGAACGTGCACCACGTGCATAGTTAGGATGACAAACTGCATAATTTAATAAAACCCATTAAACAACACACAACTCACATCCATTAAAATGCACCTTAATTCACAAGATCAGGCTACAAAATATAAAATGAAAACTAAGTTCTTTTAAAAGCTAAACTTCACGCCAAATTAATCACAAAACATGCCAAATCACTTAAACAGGTAAAATAATTATCCAAACAATGTTTTCCCACCAAAACAATATAATTTCACCCAGAACAATTATTCTAGGAATCAAAAATAATTACTAATACAATTGATTAAAAAAATAAAGCAAGCAATCAAAACGTTCCTAAATTTAAAGGGGCGGGCAAGGGATCTTACCTCGACCGAGAACCAAGTCAACACTCAGCGCTTGATAACCTTGTCAATGACAACCTGAAATCACCCGATAAGGACCAATGCACTACAAAAATAAGGACTAAGGCTCAAAACATATAATGACTCACAATTTTTTGAATGCGCGAAACCAAACAATTGGAAGAAAACCCTCACATGGAAAGACATTGATATTATGACATTTTCTGAAGCCCTCGCCTTTGGCGGGGAACATCGGAACCCACCCAAAGGGGGTCCCAAGATTCAAGTCGCACACCCGGAAGAGAAAAATACTGCCGGAATAGGGACGCGCCGTTGAGGATGCACAACGGAGAGGTCGTGTCGGAAAAACAGGTCAGCAGGGGGGAGAGTCCACCGGTAGGGGTGGCTCCGGCTAGAGAGGGAGGTGGCGGTTTCGGCGGCTAGACATGGGGGGTTGTTCCGGTGAAGTGAGGTCGGCTGGAGGATGATGCCGATAGTGGAAATCATCGGAGGAGGGTTGCACGTCGATGCAGGGTGTGAGGCGGAAGCCAGGAAGGAGGGGGTTTGAGGAGCTGAGTGGAGAGCGCGGACTGCCGGAGGGCAGGGGTGGCTAGGTCGCGCCGTAGGGAAGGAGAAAACCGGGTAGTTGGTGTGGAGGCTGGAAGCAGGAGGTGCGGCGGGTGCAAGCGTTAGAGCGGCTGGAGGGCGCTGGGGCGCGCGGTACAGGGTAGGTCGAGGGGGTGTGACGCTGTGCGGGCGGAGAAATGGGTGGCTAGAGGTGTGCAGGGTGCACTGGAGGTAGAGGGGAGACAAGAGGGTGGCGACGGCCTCCTTGCAGTGGGGAAGGAGGAAAGCCAGGGGTTGGCGGCGCTGCACGGACCAGGGTGAGGGGCCAAAAAAATCAGGGGCTGCTAGGGTTAGATAAAAAAGGAAGAAAAAAAATAAATAAGATCTAATAAAAACAAAATAATAAATAATAATAATAATAATAATAATAATAATAATAATAATTTTAATCTATAATAGTAATAACACTATTATCAATAATATTAATATTACACCTAATAATAAAAAAACAACTTTGATAATAATGATGGTATCCGTTTTATTTTAATTAAATCTCATTCTGATCTATTTATTTATTTTTTATCTATTTGAATACTGCGACTGCACGATCAGCGCATGCCACAAGCGGGTGCGTGCGGACCGTGCGGTAGCTTATGTCTACTCCAGAAACAACCCCACGGGAACCAAGGCCGATCGCATGGCCACCGCTAACCGTGCGGTGCCCACGCAACGGTCTAAGACCCAACTCAACTCTAGTTAAAAAAAATAAAAATAAAAATAAAAATAATAATTAATAACATTTTTATTAAGATAAATAATAATAATAGTAATAATAATAAAATCATTAACCATGAAAATTCCAAACAACACAATAAATTACAACCTTCACTCATTTTAAATTTTGCGAAGGCAGGTGAACCGTGGTGAGGCCTAAGCGGAGTCGCGCAGGGTTTCCAAAACACGCTTCGTCCATGCGCCCTGTGACGTCAGCTGAAAAACGTGCACCTTTTAACATGACTAAAAAGTTTCTCATCCGAGACTCAACTCGGACCCCAACAGAATTTTAAAAGCAAAAGAAAATTATAAAATAAAATAAAAGATAGGTCGATGTGTGACATGGGTCCTACACCTTGTCATTGGTTTGAAAACCCAAAAGTCAGAATGAATAGTTGACACCAGGACTAAGTTCATGATGCCATTATTAGCGTTTTAAACAGATGTACCATTTAGATGAATTTCATGATACAATATCACAACATAATAATATTTTTTTTATTAAAATTAGACATTTCATGAAACCGAGCTAAAAACACAGGATTTAAATGTCCCAAACTGGGATAAAAAGACCCATCCCAATGACATGGATGTATGGCCATAGACAGAACGCCAAACGGGCACCAGGTGCATGAGATACATCTTTTTAAAGGTGTAAGGTTTGATTCAAACATGTCTGACCCATTCTGGTTGGACCCGTCGGCCTCAGCCGACCTGCTCCTGTTTTTCAGGTCCATGGACTTCCTACTACCGAACCATCCCATGTGCTCCCTGACCTAGACTTGTAGCCATCTGACTCCATAACCCATTTTTCTTCTAGTCAGACCGACGACCCACGTAGCGCGGGTTGCTGTCTCCTGGTGTTTCACATCGCGAACCCTCTGCCGCCTGGTCATCGATCGTACACCGCGTCCTTGTTTCGGCCTCGCCTCCACTCGTCGATCCGTTGATGTTTGGACGTGTCAAAAAAATCTATAGTCGAAGAACCCCAAGGACGAGCAAAAAACACAAAAAGTAAAAGTGAGTTTTTCAAGGATTTATGACCGTGTTACTGTGACCATAAGAAATGATAATGAAAATGATGATAACAATAGACAATGAAGGATTTTATGTTTAAAACATGACTCAAAACTCATGTAGAAGAAATCCTACATCGATTTGACCGTTCGGCGTTGATGAGACATTTACGATCCCACTTCGATCCTTCGAGGTTTTGGTGAAGATTTCTCCTCGATCTAATGAAGAATGGAAAAAAATGGTTGAGGGAGAGGGAGATACAGAGGATTAGGGATAACCGTAATCCGAAACACTTAAACTTCTATTTATAGAAGTCGCATTGGGCACGGAATCTGAAATACCCACGCCCCAACTTTTTAAATCTCTCTCACGTAAAATGCCCCTTTTTTATGTCAACAAAAATTTTGTATTTTCCATCCATGTACCCATTTGATTGTTATTTGGTTTATCATATGAGAAAAAAAATTAAGTTTAATTATATTTTTTACGATTTTCCCCTGGTTGACTTTTCTCACAAAAGTCATACGCCGACAATAATTAATCACCACCTAGAGTAAAATCCACGTTTTGGACTCAACTGTGGCCTTGGATTTTTGATCTCAGCTACTGTTTAAGATTTATTCTATTTACATTGCGTTCATAGTATAGAATTATACATAATATTTTTGTATAATTTATTCCGGACATACTGTGCCTCATATTTTCACAACGTCTCTTCGCCTAGCCCTAAAAATATATATAAAAATATTTCAACGTCTTACAAGGGTAAAACCGGTTCTCTACATGTTATCCTTATGATCCTCCATAAGGCCATTGGTTTTAAAATTTTGGTGAGACCTGTAGGTCTTGGACATGGGGAAGAGCATTGGAAATAGGATTATGCATAATTTAGACAATTCTCAAATCTTAAGAGGTGTGTGAGGAAGAGGGGGTGAGGGCTGGTATTTATAGTGGTGGAGAGGAGGGTTTTCCCATTATTTTAAAAATTATTTTATTATTTTTCTCAAGCCAAGAAATAGTATTGGTTCTTATGACTTAAAATGCTAAAGGGAGCATGTGGGTTCAAGCCAAGGGTTCTTACATCAACCATGATGTTAGAAATAGTTTATTTAACTTACAATATATTTATACGATAAATTATCATACATCACTACTCATAACAAATCCAACTATTTTAGAAAAACACCAATAATTCATCTGAACCATTTTTGAAATGTATACTTCAAAAAATGAATAACATATTATCAAAATAATTTTCTAAACATGATAAATTAAAAAAAATCACAATAAATTCGAAAAATAAGAATTGTAAAACTATAATTGATTTTATAAAATCTTAAAAAATAATAGGGTCTCATAAAACTATATTAGAACAATAAGAAAATAAAATAATAATTTCGGATTACATTTTATGAAAATATATTTTCATTTAAATTATTAAATTACATAAAAATTTATAATTAAATATTTATGACTTATAAAAATACCAACACATATACTATGATCAAATTGTCACTTATAAGATGCATAACATTTATTTATACATTCACGGGTGAAGTTACTACTCATTTGGACGATTTACTATTCATAATGCACACATTACTATTCATAAGGGTAACATTACTATTCTTAAGGGTCAAGTTACAATCCACCAAAAAAATGTTGGTCGTATCAGACTACAAATATCATAATGATCATAATGGTGTATGTCTATTTTTCGAAATTAAAAACATTGAAGTTGCAAAATTAAGTTTAAATTCAAGGTTATAAAAATATCTTTAAAACAAAGAGTTAGTACATTGATAGTCCTTGTTCCATGAAATTCAATTTATTTGTAAATCCTTAGGGTGTTACATTCTCCCCACCTTCTCAAAATAGTGTCCTAGAAATTTTTATTTACTTAATAAACATGTTAGGGTATCTTTCTCTCAAACCATTTTTAGATTCCGATGTTGTTATTGAATCATGTGGTTTCTCCACAAAACCATAACCTAGTGGATTACCTTATTCCAAAATACATTTTTGCTACGATAAATAATATGAATAGGGTTCACTTCATAAGAATGGTTATCTTCTAGCTGAACTACATATGGGCCCAAAACATTAGAGAAATATGGAACATACTTTCTCAACATCGAAAAAAGAAAAAAAATTGTGTACCAAAGACAAAATCAGTGGAAAAGCTACTTGATAGTTGACTCGTCCTACTTTATCCATGATTTCATGAGGTCAAATGAATCATGTACATAAATTTTATTTCTTACCCAAACACATGACACTTTTCTATGGTGAGATTCTAATAAAAAAATTATCACCTACCTTGATAGAAAAGTGTTTCCTCCTGTTATCTTCATAACATTTCATCCTACTTTGAGTTTTCCTCATGTGTTGTTGGGCCGTCACCACTTTCTCAGCTACTTCCTCCACTAGCTATTTTCTCATCAACTTCCTTTCCATGAATTTATCCCAAAATACTAGAGTTCGACACTGCTTACCATACAATGAATCAATAGGTTCCAACTGTATACTGGAATGAAAAATTTTATTATATGAAAATGATATTAAATAAAGATGATGATCCCAACTTCCCTAGTAGTCCATTTAACAAACTATAATAATATCCTCTAATGTAGGAGTTTTTCTCTCAGCTTATCCATCAGATTGATGGTGAAAAGAAGTGCTGAAAATTAATTCTATACCCAATGAATTTTGAAGGTATTTCCAAAATTTAAAAATGATCGTGGGATCATGGTCATATACAATGGAAATAGAAACTCCTTATAACCAAACAATCTCATTGAGGTACAATGGAGAAAACTGATACAAATACATAATATCTCGAATAAGAAATAAATTTTTAGATTTATCGAGTCAGTCAAAAATAACACAAATCACATTATTACCTTAAGAAGTCTTTGGTAGTCCCACCACAAAGTCCATGGACATATTTTCCCATTTCCAATATGGTAATCGAAAAAGCCTAATCATCCCCTTTGGTAGTTGTTGCTCTGATTTAACCTATTGATATCTCATAAATTTTAGAGTAAAATATACAATATCTCTTTTCATTCCATCCCAACAGTAATAATCTTGAAGGTCTCCATTGTGATGATCCGTCCCCCGGGGCACGTTCCGTGACTACCCCAAGCCCGCCTTTCATAAACTAGGGGCCGGCGACTAGCACCGAAAGACGTATTCCTTAAAAAATAGGAATACATTGCTTTCTTAACCTATAAACTGACAGAACTAAGAACAAAGTAGGATACAAGCACAAAGTAACCTATAATGTAAACAAGGTGTGTACATAAAGTAAAGGAGGCCAGAATATAATCCCAACTGAAAAGTACAAGTAAAACTGGAAAGTATAAGTAAACTGAGAAGTACAAGTATAACTGAGAACACCTCCTCTGAATACCCACCAAGGATCCTACCTGAAGGGTAGGTACAACTCTCAAACAATCGTATCTGTGGTACACCTCATCTAATTTCCACCTCCGAGCTACCCTCAGTCCTGGTACTCTCATCCTCAGTCAGCACTTTCCGTTGTCTGCACCAAACACAACAAGGTGCCAGCATAGCCCGGGCAGGGGTGAGTATAATGATACTCAGTAGGGACCCTGATACCCTAGAAGGTTTCACAAAATACACAAAGGATAAACCACAAATCATGAAAACAACTGACAACCCTACTTAGGTATATGCCCATAGATATACCTAAGTTGTCGAGTATACCCATCTCAATCATGAGGAAACACAGGGTCCAACTCTAAGCCCAAAGCTCAACTATTACATGAAGGAAGGAATACCATAAAGGTAAAGACTCAACTCACACCATGTATAACTTAGGTATGGTAGTAAGGATGATTAGATGTAACTACTGAAACATCTTACTTTGTTGAGAGGCAGACCCACGTAGGATCCTAAATCATTAGACCCACGTAGGATACATATACATAAGACCCATGTAAGATCCTAGATTATTCCCATGTGGATTCCTAGAGTGAATCCATGTGGGATCCTGGAACACATACCCATGTAGGATCCCAAAGCACAGACCCAGGTATGATCCATCTCTCATGTTACAGCCAGCCATAAGGTTCCCGCACTAAGCTCGCTTGATTTCAAGAGGGTCCTCTACTCAAGCCACATTTCGATAATCCAACTTCCACTAAGTCACACTAAGAAGTATCCTAAAGTAACTCCATGTAAAAGGTGTCTCAACGCAACAGACGGTTTGTCAATCGGACGACCAGTCTGTAAGTTATTGGCCTTTTAGTCCCGATGACCTGGTTGGATTCATGTTCGATCCAACTCGGACATACCCCAAAATTATCCAAAACCCATGTGGGGTATACCAAATGGAATGTTTCGATCTAAGGTTTTCGGCGCCGCAGAAGGTTCGTCAAACGGACGCCCGTAGCTCAAGTTATGGCCAAATGAGCAAAAAGGGTTCGAAGCTGGTCCGGGTCCGGTCTAACCTGGTCGGACCGACCCGGTCTGACCTGGCCTGGGCCGACCCGATTTCGGTCCTCAGTCCGACCCAGTCCACGGGATTCGACCTGCCCCACTGGGTCCAGCCTGGCCCATTGGGCGGTCCGCGTTGTGGCCTGCGGTGGGCGGCACACAGGAGGGCCGCGGCTGGCCCACGGCTTGGTGGCCCCGCAGTGGGGTCTGCCCTAGCCACCACCTAAGGGGGAGGTGACCCCTAGGTACCCCAAATGGCCCAGCTGTTCGCGTTGGGTGGCCAACCAGCCAGTGCCAAAAGCTGAAATGCGGTACCCGGGGTCCCGCTAAACTTCTTGGCTGGCCGGACAGCCAATCCAACTCCTCGACGCGGTGTGCGATGTGGCCCCTCCGGCGGCCGACAATGAGCTGACCCCTCAATTTGCCACCGCGGCCTCGTGTCGTGGCCCCTACATGCCTAGAAATACAGCGCACGCTGTCGCCCCCTTCTCACGGCTGGATGTGCGCCAGCTGCCGGTCTTGATCTGCCGTAGCTGACAGGCCACAACCCTTCCCTGGCAGTGCGGATGCGCCGCTACTGTCTTCACGGCTGACCGGAGTGTCATCCTCCACTCCCAAGCCATACTGGCACCGGTCACCAGCGACGTTACTCGGGTCACTAGGCAAGCCCCGATAGCCCGATCTTTATTATGAAGACTCCCGCACTCGTCTCGAGACGTCGCCATTGATTCAAGTCCACCACGGTCAGGATTCACTCCACCCAAAAACAAGCTGTGAAGAACACTAAAATCAACAAAGGTTGTGGAGGGGTCGGGCCGTGTTCTTTTTGGACCACAACCTCTACGTTAGAATGGTAGCAAGAGGCATATTTGTTCTTAAATCAAGAGGAACGACTAGAACGAGGTACGTGGTACACAAAAACTACAATCCCTACCTCTAAGATTCATTGAAGTCGATGAGGAGAGGTAAATATGGACGTCAGTTCATCTTCGTTGAAGACGTTCCTCATTGGAGATCCTTTGAAGGAGTTCTTCATTGGAGAAATGTTCGCCAAAGGAGAATAGTTCTTCCTTTATGGGGTTTCCTCTAGCAGGATCCTCCACCAAGATTCTTCTCTAGCAAAAAAAAAGTGCCCCCCTTAATTGATAGGTTTAATTACTTAATTTAATGAAGTCATTAAATGTTGGGGGTTTGGCACAATTAAAAAGAATGTTTGAAGAGTTCGGGTGGTCCCCACCGATAATTCCAAATAATTCAAAATTTAAATAAAAATAAAGTTAGTTTATTTTTATTTCCACTTTTTTTTATTTTCCCATGATGGGTAGAAAAAACTATCTTCCACCCACGACTAAATACAGCCGAGGTGAATGTCTCCTTAAGAAACTACCGAAGCTACGAGATCAACAGTGCCCTCAGATTTCAATTCTGAGCACTATTTAAAAAGTTACAAAAACCTTCTCACACACTTACTGAAAGTACTTAAGAAACTTCATTAAAAACATTCTTGGCTCTCCATGCCTCAGAATAAAGTACCGTTAGAAACTGCAGACTCAAATATTTCCATATTAATAATAATTAAAAAAATTACATGGAATTTATGGGCCTTTAAATTCTCCCCACCTCAGGTATTTTCATCTTCGAAAGACACATCACAAAAACTAGGAAAACAAGTGGGGGTAATAAGCACGAATCTGAGCCTCACGCTTTCATGTTCTCTCCCGGAGGTTCTCGTGCTACCAATGTACACAAACCAAAGGTATTAATCGCCCAAAAAGGACTATCTCCTACCAATCATCAATTTCCACTGGAACTTCTGTAAAAGTTTCCCCATCATCGATGTTCAGCTCACCCGAGTCAATGATGTGTGAAGGTTCATGTACGTATCTTCTCAGCTGGGATATGTGGAAGAAGTTGTGCACCCGGTGCAGCTGAGGTGGAAGAGTTAAGTGGTAAGCCACCTCGCCAGCTCTGCTGAGGACTTGAAAGGGTCTAATGAAGCTCAGATATAACTTACCTCCCTATCCAAATCTCTGAAAACCTCATCGGGGTGAGACCTATAGAAAGACATGGTCGCCATCCTCAAACACCATAGGTCTCCGTATCCCGTCAGCATAAGACTTATTCCTTCTCTGTGCAGTCTTCATCCATTACTGGATAATATGCACCTTCTCCATGGTAGCTCGTACCATTTCTGGTCCCATGAGTGCTGACTCCCTTGGGTCAGTCCAGCACAAAGGCAATATACAAGGTTGTCTATATAGAGCCTCAAATGGTGCCATCCCAATGGTGGGGTGATAGTTGTTGTTTTATGAAAACTCCTCCAAGGGAAAGTGATCCTCTAAGCTACGACCGAAGTCAAAGATGCAAGCATGCTACATGTCCTCAAGGGTATGAATGGTCTGTTCAGTCTAGCCATCCGTCTGAGGATAGAAGGCGGTGCTCAAACAAAGCTGCATCCCGAAAGCCTCCTGCAACCCCTTTCATAGCTGGGAAGTGAATTGTGAATCACGATTTGAGGCAATTGTCAAAGTTAGTCCATGAATCCACACAATATCCTGCACATAGAGGCTCCCCATGCTCTCTATTGAACCTTGCTCTCTGATCAGTAGGAAGTGGGATAACTTGGTGAGTTGGTCGATGATCACCCAGATAGAATCATGACCCCTAGATGTACGTCGAAGTACTGTCAAGAAGTCCATGGAAATCCCATACCACTTCCACTTTGGGACCTCTAAAAGCTGAACTAAGCCTACTAGTACCTGATGCCCCACCTTCACTTTCTGACAAGTGAATCCCCAAGAGACATACTCTGCTACTGCTTTCTTAATTCTCGACCACCAGTGCTATCCTCAGATGTCCTGGTACATCTTCGCCACTCCAGGGTGTATCGCTAGAGGGGATGTGCCGAACTCCCTCAACAGTTCCTCCCGAAGCTACACTGGAAAGATGGTATGTCCTCTGAAAAGGATGGCGTTCTCCCCACCTTTAGAAAATCAATCAGGTGCCTGTCCTGGGGATATCTGAGCACGTCGAGCCTCGCAGTCAGTGTCCCCATGCTGCGCCTCCCTGACTCACTGAAGGAGTAGGGGAGTGACTGTAAGATAAAGAAGAAAATATGATCCATCTCGATTCACAAAGGATATCTATAAAGAGGCCAACTACTTCATCACCTCACCCAGTAACTGTATAACAGATCTCTTGCTGAGTGCATCTGCGACAACATTCCCCCTCCCAAGAGTATAGACTATCTCGAAGTCATAGTCCTGGAGGAATTCAAGCCAATGTCATTGTCTTAGGTTCAATTCATTCTAGGAGAAGATATAACTGAGACTCTGGTGATCAGAGTAGACTATAAAATGCTCTCCCACCAGATAGTGTCACCACATCTTCAAAGCGAAGACCACTGCTACTAACTCAAGGTCATTGGTAGCGTAGTTCTTCTCTTGTTGTCTCAACTATCAAGAACCATATGCAATAACTGAAATCTTTTGAATTAGGACACATCCGATCCCGATCCCTGATGCATCGTAGTAGAATACATACCCAACTCCTACCTCTGGAAGCCTCAAGATGGGGCAAAATTCTGCCTCTGCCTCAACTCATGAGAACTCCTATGGTATCTCTCCAACCACACAAAGGGTTTCCCATTCTTCGACAATGATGATAAAGATACTGCAACTCTGGATAAATATTGCACAAATTGCCAATAGTATCTAGACAAACCCAGGATACTCCGTACATCCGTCACACTCCTAGGTGGCTCCCATGAAAGTACTATCTCAATCTTCGCTGGATCCATGACAACTCCAGCCTTCGAGATGACATGTCCCAGAAAGGGAACCTCTCGGATCCAGAACTGGAACTTCGAGAGCTTACCATAAAGATGGTGCTCTCAGAGTGTTTCCAAAAATACTTGCAAATGATATGTATGCACCTCCTTGGTAGAAGAGTAGATCTGAATGTCATTGATGAAGACTACTACAAAGAGATCAAGGTATTGCTGAAAGATCCTGTTCAAGAGTCCCATGAACACAGCTGGAGCATTGGTCATGCCAAATGCCATAACCACGAACTCGTAGTGGCCATACCGACATCTGAAAGCCATCTTCTTCACATCCTTGTCTCGTAATTTGAGCCGGTGATAGCCTGATCTGAGGTCTATCTTTGAGAAATAACGTGCTCCCTTCAGCTGATCAAAGAGGTCTTCAATCCTCAGGAGTGATTACTTGTTCTTCACGGTTACCTGGTTTAGGCACTAATAGTCAACAAAAAGTCTCAAGCTCCCATTCTCCTTCTTGGCAAACAAAATCGGGGCTGCCCAAGGAGAAAAAATGGGCCGGATGAACCCCTTCCCCTATAAGTCCTCCAGCTATACCCGTAGCTTATGAAGCTCCGTGAGAGCCATACGATACGCTGGGGTAGATATCAGTACCGTCCCAGGGTACAAGTCAATGTAAAATTCCACCTATCTATGAGTAGGTAGACACAAAATATCATCAGGGAAGACATCCATGTACTGGTCCACCACTACAAGATAGATCAGTCTCTTCACATCAACTGCTCCAAGGGAAAGGCTAGACAACTGATGAGTGATCGACTGCACTCTCATCCGGGTAAGTCCATCCTATTCTACAAAGGCTCCCTTCTTGCCGTTGAAGGTAAACCTAGTCCCATCCTCACAGATACACCACACTTTTCTCCTAATGTAGTTGATCTGGGCATCGACTGTAGATAACTAATCCATACCCAATATGACGTCGTAAGGCCTTGATGGCGCTACTAGAAGATCCTAGATGAAGATCTCGCCTCCTATAGTAATATCACACTTCCAAAACTAGTGTGTAATCATCGAATCCTCTCTCTTAGGAGTATCCAGATGTAAAGATTGAGCCAACAACTCCACCAAAATCTCTGAGCTCTGAACGAGGGAAGTGGAAATAAAAGAATGACTTGAACTGTGTCTATAAGTACTACAGCTAAGGTGGATTAGACATAGATCATACCTCGAATCATATCTGGAGCGTCGTAGTTGTAGGCCTCAGCTTCCTGGAGCTGAGCTCACCCATGTCCATCTACTCCTTGTGGTCGGGGTGCACCACCTGGTGGTGGTGGCAGTAACACCTCGAATCGTTGCCCACTGCCAGCTGCAAGAACAACACCTCTGCAACGTCTACCTGCTACATACAAACTTCCTCGGTTGAACCTCTGTCTCTAACTGGGTGGTCCTTCGACCATCTTCTGATCATCCATTCAGTGGGTCGGGCAGTCACGAGCCATGTGACCCTGCCCGCCGCAAGCGTAACACTACCTACTCCTCGCATGAATGGCTCTATCTCGGGTGCCCTAAACCATAGACCCTGAATCCTATGGTCATCCACCAATAGGTTTGGTCCTCTTGAACCTCTATGAAATATATCTATAGCCAACTATAGAAGACTCCGCTATGTGACTCCCAGTGGTGGGTCTCGCAACTAGTGACTGCTCAGCAAGAAAACTCTCTACTAAGAGGGCTCGCTGTAACACCCCCGCCTACGTCGAGATGCTGAGAGAAATCATCGAAGCCCTAATCTCCCACATGAGTCCCTGGTTTAATTTCCAAGCCCTAAAGAATGAGTCTCGTACCATATCAGTGGAGTAGCATGAGAGGTCGGTGAACCTCACTGAGTACTGAGCCACAATCATGCTGCCCTACTGTAGATGAAGAAGCTATTGTATGCGCACTGCGTGAAGGGTCACTGGGAAAAACTCTACCCAAAACAGGCTCTCAAAGTTTTCCCAGAGAAGGTTCACCTCATCGTGAACCTAGAGAATCAAGCTTCACCATCTACATGTTGCTGCCTGTAGAAGACTAGTGACAAAGACCACCCTGAGATCAGCTGGTGCCCCTACCAGTCGGAAGACTCTCACCACGGCCTCCAGCCAATTCTCAACCACCTGTGGGTCCATCTCACCCCTGAACCTGGGTGGCCTCTGGCACTGGAACTCATGAAATGCGCTCAAGAAGAATGCATTCTCTACTACTGGGGCTGGTGGCATCAGTGGCCCAACGGGTAATGGTACCATTGGTGCCTCTACTGAAAAAGGGCCCTGCACCGAGGCCCCCTCGCTTAGTGTTCCATCACAACATGCTCTACCCAAAACCAGTGCTGGTTGTCTATGTGGAGGCATCCTAAAAATAAATAGGTACACCACGGTCAATAAGTTATACCTAGTGAGATGAATCAAAAGATCACAAAGAAATCTTTTCAAAACACACATGCAATCAGTGTTTTTGTGCACTGAGTCATAAATCAGAAGTCAGGGTCCTGATGTATGGATACATCGGCCACCGTACCAACACTAGATTACCTAAACCGATAACCACACTCAAAACACTTAACACTATTACTGTTAAAATATCATAGTCCAATGTTCTATGGTAGAACCGACTCCTTTGATACCAATTTGTCACGACCTATCCCCCAAGGCCCGTGTTGTGACTACCCCAAGCCCACCATCCATAGGCTAGGTTCTGGCCACCAGCACCGAAAGGTGTATTCCATAAAAACCAAGAAGACATTGCCTTTTTAACCTATAAACTCACAAAACTAATTACAATGTAGGATACAAGCAAAAAGTAACCTATAATGTAAACTAAGTGTGTACAGAAAGTAACGGGGGGCATAATAAAAGCCCAACTAAAAAGTAAAAGTAAAACAGGAAAGTATAAGTAAACTGAAAAGTAAAAGTATAATTGAGAACAAATCCTATGAACACCCTCCAAGGGTCATACAAGAAGGGTGGGTACAACTCTCAAACAATCTTCTCTGCGGTACACCTCTTCTAATGTCCACCTCTGAGCTACCTTCAGTCCTGGTACTCTTGTCCTCAGTCAACATTGTCAGTCATTTGCACCAAAAACAACAAGTTGCAGGCATAAACCATGCATGGGTGTGTATACCAATACTCATTAGGGTCCCAGAGACCCTCTATGGTCTCACAAAATCCATAAAGGATAAACAAAAAAATCATGAAAACAACTCACAACCCTACTTTGGTATATGCCCATACATATACCTAAGTTGTTGAGCATAACCATCTCAATCATGAGGAAAAACATGGCCCAACTAAAAGCCCAAAGTTCAAATGTTCAACTAATTAAGGAATACCACAAAGTTAAAGACTCACCTCACACCAGGTATAACATAGGTACAGTAGTAAGGATGATTAGATGTAACTGCTGAAACATCTTAGTAGGCAGACCCAAGTAGGATCCTAAATCATCAGACCAACATAGGATCCTAGCACAACAGACCCACATTGGATCCTAGAGTACTCCCACGTGGATTCCTAGAGTGGATCCTTATGGGATCCTAGAACATAGACCCACATAGGATCCCAAATCACAGACCCACATAGGATCCCTTTCTCATGTTACAGCCAGCCACAGGGTTCCCACACTAAGCTCACTTGATTCCAGTAGGGTCTGCTCCTCAAGCCAAAGGTCAATACTCCAATTTCCACAAAGTCCCACTAAGAAGTATCCCAAATGTCCTCCACGTAAAAGGGGTCTCAACGCAACAGAAGATGCGTCAATCAGACTCCTGATTTGTATGTTATTGGCCTTTTAGTCTTGAGGGTCCGGTTGGATTCACGTTACATTCAACCCATCCATACCCCAAATTTATCCAAAATTCATGTGGGGTATACCAAAAAGAATATTTTTATCCAAGGTTTATGGCACCATAGGCAGTTCGTCAAACAGACACCTGTAACTCATGTTATGGCCAAAAGAGCGGAAAGGGGTCGAAGATGGTCTGGGTCCAGTCCAATATGGTCAGACCGACCAGGCCCGACCTAGCCGGCTAGGTCCAGCCTGACCCATGGTGGGTGGCCCACAGGAGGGACACAACTGGCTTGTGGCTGGGTGACCCTGCGGTGGGGTCTGACCTAGTCGCCACCCAAGAGGGAGGCACTGCCTGGGTACCCTGAACGGCCCAGCCATTCGGGTTGGGTGGCCAATTCGTCGGGGCCATGTGGCGCTGACATCTTGCACCCGGGACCCGGGGTCCCGCTCGGCTCCTCAGATGGCCAAACAACCAGCCCACCTTCGGGGAGTGGTTGTGCACCACGACACCTCAGGTGGCCGGTGGTGAGCCGACTACCCTTCCCTTTCCCGCCATGGCCTCGTGTCATGGCCCCTGCATGCCCGGTGGCGCAGATATGCACCATCGCCCCCTTCACGCGGCCGACCATGAGATGGCCACCACCCTTTCTCCGCCGTGACTGACGGGCCACGAACCATCCCCGATGGAGCAAATGCGTCACTACCATCATCGCGGCTGCCACTCCGGCCGACCGCTGTTCCCAAGCCCTACCGGTTCTGGTCACTGGAGACGTTCCTCAGGTCACCGGGCGCACCCCAGTGGCCTGATCTTTATTCCAAAGACTCCTGCATTCATCTCAGGACATCACCATCGATTCAAGTCCACCATGGTCAGGATTCGATCAACCTGAAAACAAGCCGCGAAGAACACTAAAATTATCAAAGGTTACGGAGGGGTCGGTCCATGTTTGTTTTAGCCCACACCCTCCTCATTAGAACGGTAGAAAGCAACATAGTTGTTCTTAAATCAATAGGAATGACAAGAATGGGGTAAGGGGTATACAAAAACCACAATCCCTAACTCAAAGATTCATTGACTTTGGTGGGGAGAGGGAAAGACATACATCGGTTCGTTGTCATTGAAGATGTTCCTCATTGAAGATCCTTCGACAGAGTTCTTCGTTGGAGAAATGTTTGTCGAAGGAGAAGAGTTCTTCCTCTAAGGGGTTTTCTCCAGCAGGATCCTCCACCAAGCTTTATCTCTAGCCAAAAAACAAGATCCCCCCTTAATTGATTGGTTTAATGACTTAATTTAATGAAGTCATTAAATGTTGGGGGTTTGACATAATTAAAAAGATGGTTTAAAGAGTTCAGGTGGTCCCCACTGAGAATTAAAAAGAATTCAAAAGTTAAATAAAAATAAAGATAGTTTATTTTTATTTCCACTTTTTTTTTAATTTTCCCACGATGGGTAGAAAAACCTATCTTCCACCCATGACCAACTATAGTCGAGGTGAACTTCCCCTTAAGCAACTACTGGTGCTGCAAGATCAACGGTGCCCTCAGATTTCAATTTTGAGCACCGGTTCAAAAGTTACAAAAACCCGCTCACACGCTTACTGGAAGTACTTACGAAACTTTAGAAAAATATTCTGGAAACTACAGGCCTCAGAATCAAGTACTTTCAGAAACTACAGACCCAAATATTTCTATAATAATAATAATTAAAAACTGACATGGAATTTTTGGGCATTTACATCCGTACATCATAGTACCTCCCGAATGAACTAAAAATAGAGAACTATGACCTTCACACAATAATTCTTTCTTCATATGGGAACCACAAGGCACATATTATCTCTTTCAAAATCCTAAAATACAATCTTTACCAAGGTTAAATTCTGGAAAATTTCCCATTTTAACCAATTCTACCTATTTTAAATCTCAAGGTATACCTCATGTTCATTCTTAATTCTATCTAATAGAGAAAACTATAGTGAAACTTAAAAAATAGAGGAATTTCATTCAAAAACAACTTCCAAGACAAAATTCATCAAACCATTAATCAAAGGGACTTATTCCAAACATAACATAGTTAATGATCGTTGATTTTTATCAACTAAAGGAATCCACCACATTGTTTGAATTTATTAGATGTTAATTGATCATGTTATCAGAACCCTTTATCAGTTAAATCCATATTATTTTCCCCATTATTAATTATTTCTATGTGAATATATATTTAAAACATTTATAGTCGGTATATATTTCACATTTGGCTCCTTATAATTTATGCCTCCAATTTTTCTAATAAAAAAAAATAACTAATAATTACAAATATTGTATGGGATCATGGGTTTTTAGTTTTATAGTAGCATAAGAAATTATATAATCATTATTAATCAGAACACAACCAAGTCCCTTAAATGAATCATAACTATAGATAAAAAACTCACCATTTCTAAAAGGTAAAGCCAAAACTAGAGTATTAACCAATATATTCTTCAGTTATATGAAAAAAACATCACATTACTCTATACAAAAAAATTTAATCCCTTTTTGGGTTAACTTAGTTAGTAGTCCAGATTACCATGAAATGTTTTTAACACACCATAGGTAATAACCTGCTAATCCAAGAAAACTACGAATCTCTGTTCCATATGTAGTTCTTGTCTATTCATCTACCACATTTATTTTGGAAGGATAAACTTTTATTCCATATATATTTACAATTTTATTTTGAAAATAAATCTACTGCAACCTAAAATCAAAATTGATAAATATTATGTATAACTTATTTTCAATGAGAGTTTACAAGAAAATTATGAAATGTTTTTCCTGATCCAAAAATCTTTTTTAAAAGGAAAAAATATAATCAATAAAAAAATAAAATACATATGTAAATATACAAACAATATTATATTCCTAAGATATATGAATACAATAGGGGAAATATTAAATCCAAATGGAATAAAGAAACTCATAAGATCCATATCTAGTAAGAAAATTTTTCTTCAGGACTCCATCCTTTTTCAACCTCAGATGATGGTATCTAGATCTCAATTCAATATTAGAAAAATAATGATCTCTATGGAGCCATTAAAACAACTCATTGATATGAGGCAATGGGTAATTATTCTTAACAGTAATGTTATTCAATACTCTATAATCAAAGAAAAATCTCCTAGAACCATATTAATTTTTAACAAACAAAATAGGATCACCCCATGGAGAAGTGCTAGTACAAATGAAGCCCTTATTAATAAAATCCTTTAACTGTTTTTCAACTAAATAAGTTCAATTTGATCCATTTGATAAAGGGGTTTTGAAATTGGAATAGATTCTAGAACTATGTCAATTGTAAATTCAACTTCACAATTAGGTATAAAACTGAGAAACTCATCAATAAAAAAAATACAAGTATTCATTTACCACCAGAATATAATTAACTTAAACAATTCCCTTTTTTCAACAATATTAGCTAGATAATTTTCATTTCCATATTTTAATAGTTTCTCAGCTTCCTGATATGTTATCAATTGTATGGTTTCATTCATGTTTAAAAATGGAAAATCATTCTGAAAAACAATTTCTTTAGCTCTATAACTAATCATAAAATAATAATTAGAAAGTCAATCCATACCCAGAATGACTTTAAACACCACTAAGGGTTAAAAAACAAGGTTTGTAGAAAATTTAATTACATAGACCACAACAAGAATATTCTTATAATTCCATTTTCTTATAAAATCTCCTATAGGTTTAGCCATAATCTCTGGTCTCATTTATTGAGGTGAAAATCCAAATTACCAGAAAATTTTTCCGAAATAAAGGAAGACCCTGTATCAAACAAGACATCAGAAAAATTTGAGTAGACAAACAAAGTACCTAATACAACTTCATTAGATGAATCAAAATCAGCTGACATTGTTTCAATGTATCTCTTTTCTCCTTTATGCTTATAATATATCTTCTTTCAATCATTCAGAACATTCTTTCGGAACATGTTTTCATAATAACCCATCTCAAAAAAATTTAAACATTTTATATTTTTCTTATCAGGATTCGTCATAAGAGAATTTTTATTACAATCATGGCTAATTTTCCAAATATACCACATCGAAAATAGTTCCTAGTTTTGGTAAGGCCACCCCAAAGTGCTTTTTACCACACATTTCAAAAACTTGAAACTAGATTATCTTTCCTTAAGATTTATTTGATTGATTTATATCCATCACTTTCCATATAGATATCTTCCTATTTTTATTGTAAATGTACACTTGATGATCAAAAAACACAATTTATACCCTCTCAGCACATAATAATAGTTTCTTATAACATTTGAATTCACAAGAGGCCAATTCCCATCGATCTCTTGGCATCAATCCTGAGTAAAAATTGTTCGTTTTTCTATCAGGATCCTGAATAATATTTGGAGAATACCTTGTCAGTTGGGTGAGTTTTTCTTCAAATAGAACCACTGAAACATTATCTGTTTCCTTCAATTAAGGTAATTTTTTTCCATCCTATGTCAAACCATCTTAGTAAAATATCCATCAAGGAAATGTTTTTTAAATTCATCCCATTCCAAGGCATCAATATCTTGATATCCCTGTTATTCTTGACCATTGACCACCACTGGTCAACTCCACCTTCAAAATGATAAATGGAAAGACTAATGTTTTTATTTTCCAAATAACCCATGACAAATGATATCTTTTCAACGGATTTAATCCATCCTTTATCTTCCACTAGTTCATAAGAACCACTGAAATTTGGAAGGTGATGACTCATAAAATGTTCCACAATCATCATTTTCCTTTGTGGTGGATTTGGTTCTTCTATTGAATTGATTCAACAAGCGTTTATATCTAGAATGAACTAATACATTGCTGTCACAACATATTTGGTTCAAATCCATACAATTCTTGGTTTATGATTCATAAGGATATTATCCTCTCAGTTCCTTCCAACTTCAGTTTCCCTATTTCTTCGGTGGAAAACCATTCTAAACATACATATCTTACATTAAGCATCATGGTAATCTTTAAATTCTATATATTTTCAACAAAAAGAAAAGGTAAAATTATTTTATGGTATTCTATTAACATCATCCAGACCCCAAAAGTTATCTAAACTATGCTCTGATACCAACTATAAGGACATAGCCTTAATCATTACATAATCTAGTTATTTCAACTTGATTTCACATCTTTACATTCCAAAAAATATTTCCAATTTAGAGTATTATAATGATAGTACATAATTCATACATATCAACCAATTTTATACAAAATGGGTACAACTAAAAATATACCCTTTTTTATAACAGGAATGATTTTATTAAAAACATGAAATATTTTCATAAAATGTATTCCCAACAATCATCGTGGATACCCAATTTTTTCTACCCTTTCTTAAACCCTATAATGTTTTTTAAAATAATGGATGAGAACAAAAATATTAGTTGGGAATTTAAAAATATTGAGATAAATAATTATTACATGAATACTTATAAAAAAATGAAATCATTTTCAAAAAGTCATACTTCTCACCCATAATGTATCATGCAATTACTTTTGGATACATTAGATTTCCATAAAACATAGAAAAAATAAATAAATACAAAAGTGTGTCTTGGAAAATTACATAATAAATATTTTAACCCAAACAAATACCTTATGATATGTAACCCCCATAGCTACCATTCAAATTACCCCTCATAGCTACATTATAGTGTAACCATCAGAGTTACACTTGGAGTAACCATACAACCAACCTCAAACTTAAACATACCCAATGAATTTGAGGGAGATATAGGTCCAACCATTCATCATAAACAATTCACAAGAACCATAAAATAATCATAAAACTTGAATAATTGCATTAAACATTTATTTTTAAATTTTGTAAAATAAAATTTTGAAAGAGGATTTTTAAAGAAAATGACCCTTACAAATATTATATATTTGAAGTGAGAATTAATAGAATGGATGAAATATGTGTATACACTATAAATACACATAATAAAAAATAATATATAGAAAATTAATAAAAGGTCAACACATTGAAATGATAGTAGGTTAAGAATTCCCTTACCTCGTGTTCTTCTTTCTTAAAATGTGTTTAAACCTCCTCTTGATCTCTTCTATTTGATATCATCCATAAGGCCTTTTGTTTTGGAATTTTAGTGAGACTAGAAGGTCTTGGACGTGGGGAAGAGCCTTGGAAAAAGGATTGGGCAGAATTTAGAGAGAGTTCAAAGAATGAGACGTGTGTGATGAAAAGGGGGAGAGGGGTGGTATTTATTGTGTAGGAGAGGAGGGGTTTCCTTTATTTCAATTGATTTTTTATTCTGATCACGATAAGAAATATTATTGGTTCTTGTGACTAAAAAAAGAAAAGAGAACATGTGAGTTTAAACTAAGGGGTCTTACATTAGCCATGATGTTATGAATAGTGTATTTAACTTATAATGTATATATAAGGTAAAATATCATGTCTAATTATTAATAACAAATAAAACTATTTCATAAATATCCAAAAAATTCTCCCCAACCATTTTTCGACGAGTAAAATTAAAAAACTAATTCAATTTTATAAAAATAATTTTCACAATTTTTAAAATTTATTTTTTAAATGAAATCAAAATTTATTTGAAATATAATATTTTTAAAAAAATTTGATTTTATAACATTATAAAAAAATAATAAATGTCTCATTAAATTATCTCATAACCATAAAAAAATAAAATAATAATTTATTATTACATTTTATAATAATAAATTTTCATTTAAATTAATAAATTAATTATAAATTTGTAATTAAATATTTATGACTTTTAAAAATACCAACAATTACACTATGATCAAATTGTAACTTATAAAATTCGTAAATTTTATTTATACATTCATGGGTGAAGCTACCAATCATTTTTCCAATTTACTATTTAGAAGGGTCACATTACTATTCATAATGGTGGAATTACTATTCACAAGGGTCATGTTACTAATCACAAAAACATTTGGCCCTATCTGATTAAAAAAATATTACTAATAGCAACCATATA
The DNA here is from genome assembly GCA_963277665.1 of Viscum album. Lineage (NCBI taxonomy): Eukaryota > Viridiplantae > Streptophyta > Magnoliopsida > Santalales > Viscaceae > Viscum > Viscum album. The sequence goes on along the minus strand of OY728147.1, from coordinate 2,015,163,806 downwards.
TATCCATTTTTTAAAATTCAAATCATTTTAGAGGAAAAATTTAGTATAATGGCTAAGTTATAACTATCTCCCTAAAACAAAGGGTCATTACATAGAGGCTTAGTGTTGAATGAATTTCAATTTATTTTTAAATCCTTGGGGTGTTACACATAAAATTTAAGTCCTTCATCCAAAATAAACAATAAATTTCATGTCTAGAAGAAGAATTACATAGTCTGATCCACTCAAGCCAGAAAACCCTTCATGTTGCTAACCCAACTTACACCGTAACATTCACATATAAAATAAACCACTTTTTTACAGTGTATATTCTCCCAAAATAAACAATTTACTGACCAAACACCTCAATAACACCAACATGTGTCTTCTGATCTCTAGGAATTCATAAACACACAATTATTTATGATATATTATTATGGGACATTATAGAATATATGAAGGATAAATATAGGTATTGTTGTTTTATACCTTTATGACATGATGTTTCAACTTCACTGGATTATACAACTCAATTGGATGGTCCAATAGGTGTTCCCTCTATGACCTCCATAACCTATCTAGTGACATCATTTTGTTATGAATTTGATGATATCACACTAATTACCTCTAGTTCATTAAAAACATTTATCTCTTCATATTCTCTATGTGGGTACCTTTAATGATCATCAATACATAGTCTTATATAAATCCCTACCTATCCACCCATGTTCATGAGTCACAAAAGGACAAAAAGTATTTTTTATTGGTGTGGTAGTCATAAAATATTACTCAAGGTGCTTATATATACCATTTCATGTGATATTTCTATATAAAATCAAAACATAATTCAAAATGATATATATTTAAGAGAAATTAGAATCATTAATAGTAAGACATGAATTCAAACATGAAGTAGTTAACATTGTAAAACTCTTGGAGAAGATAAAATTAATCAAGGATGTTAATCTGTAAAATCTATATTAAGAATAATTATATATTTCTAAAATTTAAATATTTCTAATGTCATATCACTAGATGGTGGAAGGACTAATCCTAAAATTTTATTAGATTTGATTGATTGAATAATGAAAAGGTGTGTCTCTGGATCAATTAATGTATTTCGAGGAGAATCTTTTTATGTACCCTCTACTCAAACCTAAGGGACTAAATATTTATTTGGACCTTCCACATCCAAATAATCCCTTTCAGTAACACAAACAACTTATCCCAAAATCAGGATCTTGCTTTTGATGATGGAAAGATCAAGAAGAGAAATTATTATTTCTTCCACTTTAGTTAATGCCCTTATCATAGCACCATGAGGATATATTTCATTTGGGTACTCCTCTAATTCCTCTTCCTATCTATTTGATTCATAAATAATTGATCTTAGAATAGGATAACTTCAATTTAACAATAAGAATCTTCGTAATATACCTCAATATAGATGGGGATCCAATTTACCTAAGAGGTTATTATAACCAGTTTCAACCAACTATATTGCCTCATTATCAATGAATTTCCCAAAAGGAGTAGATTTTGAAAAATAGACTCTATAATTAAATAGAACATAAGATACATCCAACATAAGAAAGTAAGAGTTGTTCTGGAAGAAAAATCAATTTTTATATGTAAATTTTCGTAACTTATTTTTTGACCCATCACTGACATATTATAAAGGATGTTTGGTTATTCATACTTTTTTCCAATTGTGATAATAGTCAATATAGTAAAATAAGAAATATATATCTCCCTTATTCATAACATATTTCCATATAGACAAGAAATGTATCCACTTCCATTTTTTTTCACCAACTCTATAGTTATTTCGAGTTGGGTGATGGTTAAAGCATATTGTAAAGAATTTAATTGAGTCCCTGATGCCTATTCCCAATTCATAAGAATTTAATCCTCTTATGTGAGACAAAATTAATTGAAATTAAAGTATTACCTAAAAACAATGTTTTATAATAAAATCTCAGGGTATGAGAGATCATTATAGTTTTTTAATAATTTTATGATCACATATTCTATGTATATATTATATAGAATATCCCCTGCACATCCTAGGACTATGAATCCATGATAAATAAAAATAACTATAATCTAATGATCATCATAATAAAGACAAACCACTGAAAAATTATTCTCATTGATGATGTAGACCTATTGTTTCAAATTCCTTATATTAATGATCCATACGCTACAATGGGTCACAATCGATTATTATCCATCCACTAAACATCATTATATTAATGATCCATACACTACAATGGGTCATAATAGATTATTATCAGTGCTAGTCACCATCCCTAGGGCTCGTGTCATGACTACCTCATGCCCACCTTCCTTAGGCTAGGGGATGGTGACTAGCACTGAGTATGAATATCCCAAAAATATAAGGAATTTACTTTAAACCTGTACACACACACAAAGATCAAACTGAAAAATGTAAACAACAAAGTAAACAAAAACTATCATTAAGACAAATACTAAGAGTACAATACAAACTGAAAGTACAAAAGGGGCCAGATTACAAGCCTAGAACCACAAAAGAAAGTACAATGGCCACAGTCCATCCACTCGAAACCCTACCTTAATGGTAGGTGAAGGGTAACTGCCTATAGTAGTAGAAGTACGTCTGTCCCTCCCATCTCATTGATCACCAACTAGTCTCAAACCATGATGGTATGCATCAAAGAGTCGATCACCTGCACATGACATGACACATGCGAGCGAGGCCCATGTAGGGGTGTGTAATAGAATACTCAGTTGGGAACCCACACTGCAAAGCAAAGACCACAATGAGAATACTGCTCACACCAGGTATAACTTAATGTATAGACAATTATTATTATCATTAATAAAGGTGAATTATCTTGTACTACTGAGGGACTCATCCCTGATGAGTCACTAATGTCTGCTTGGCTACTTGACCACTGAGGCCTGGTTAGCTGCTGGGCAACTAAGGTCGGCTAAGCTACTATACCAATGAGGTATTCTCAGCTTCTGGACCACTGAGGCTTGCTCAGCTACTAGACCACTGAGGTCCCCTTGGCTGTTGAACCATAGACGTCTTCTCTACTATTGGACCACCAAGGTCCTACTCATAACATCTTTCCTAACACAACTAGCTGTAGGATTCCCTCACTCCAGCATGCTTGATTCTGGGAGAAAATACTCCCCAATGCATCGTTCATATCTCAACATCCATGAAGACTCACATAGAGTATTCCCAAAGGAACTTCTCATAACAAGGGTCCTAACATTGTGGAAGACACATCAATCGAACGCCCAGTTAAAATGGTATTAGGGTTATAGTAAACAGGGGTCGATTACGTTGGGCCCCAGTCCGACGTGGTTGGACCGACCTGACCATCCCTAACCGGGGGTCCTGTATGACCCAACCCATTTCGAGTGACCCGACCAGACCAGTTTCAGTTTTGGCTAACCCAGTCAGCCCTGATCTAATTGGTAGGACCATTGGGATTTGTTGGACCCAGCTTGGTTCGACAGTGGGTCTAGCCCGTTGGGTTTCCCAGTAACCTATTCCACATTCTCCAGCCCCATTAAGACATTTTAGGAATGGTTTATTTCCAACTGTACCGTACAATGACCTGTTTTCCATTCTGGGATGGCCCAAAATGGCGGGCCAGTTCTCCTCCATCATGGGCTACCTAGCAGCCCGGTTCGCTCCGCCATCCCGATGCTGGGTCCGACTTGCAGGTCGGGCCAGTATGATCCACTTGAAACATGGATGGTGCTACATCTATGCTCCACCAGCGTGTATTTATAGAGCTTCACCCCCCTCTACTGGGGAATCAAGTCACATGCTCCAATTCTATGTCATCGGCCTGGGGTCGACAGGGTCCTCTACACGCGGTCTGTTGACCATGTGACACCACCTGGTGATGTGTTGCTACACCCTAGTTGTACCATTTTCACCAAATGTGATCGTACATCGTTGGGTCCCTATAACCACTGGCTATCGAACCAGATACCTTCACTACCGGGTGGCTGTACAGCCGCGTGCCACCGCTGAAGGGCCTCCTTCTGCTGGTCGCCACTGTTAGTGTGGTGGTCGGATTTCTATTATGAAAGTACTATTGTGATCCTTGGTTCAACACATTTATCATTATGGCCTCAATATTTTCTTTTTTTCACTCTGTGGGTCAGTTCATGCTTGGATACTTAGGGAAAAACCAAACAGGACCTCATGGGTCTGTCAGTGAAGAAAAATAGAGGAGAGATAGGGGATCACAAAGAATGCCCAATGAAAAATCCAAGCCTTAGTTCATTTTGGTCCTAATCTATTCTTGTCAGGGGGTTCAAAAAGAATAATTCACTCACTAATATTTTTAATCCCCAACATCAACATGAAATATTTATTCCCAATACCGCAAGAAGAAATCATTCGGAGATCAACTAGTTAGTGAGTTGATCTGTGTTCTTCATTTAGAAGGGATGAACATGTGAAAAATAATCACACAGATTTAAACCACAACCTGAGAAAATGGAGGTTGGTTGGGGATGACCACCTATCATCGTACGTGGATCTCCGGTCTAAAATCCTCTCTCCAAAGTCTCATCTTCACTTTCCGATTCTCTGGTGTTCATCGTTGGTGAGGATTCCTTCATCGTTCATAAAAAATGATCCTCCAATGATTCAGGGTGATTTTCAAGATCCCACTCTCATCCCCAATTCCTTTTATCCTATTAAATGGACAAAACAAGTCACACCATTTCTATTATGATGAGTCACTGTTGTTACGTTGTTTCATTTCGGAAACATCGTTTTTGTTACTTTGCATTGCAGCATCATTGCGTAGTTTCATTTATAGAATGAAATAGTCAGATCGTCACTGCGTTTCAGCAAAAATACAATGAATAAAATAATTGTTTTATGTTTATATTATTTTTCCTTAAAATATCCAAAAATTATATTTTTTCGTTGACCCACACCAATCATGGTTAAGCCCCACATAATGAGAATATCTCATTACAAACTCAATGGTGGTCTCATATTTTTAAAATGAGTTACCATTTTTGAGTTATTAGGATTCCAAAATAAAATAAAATTTATTTAAATTATTTTATTTATGGTTATGTCCCAAAAAACAACTTTCACAGTCGGTCTGCGCTGCCCGATGTTAGGCTCCGCCTATGGAAAGAACATGCTCATGAACTCAATGGTACTCTCATATTTCCAATAAAAGATATTGTTTATGAGTTATAAGTATTTGAAAATAAAATAATATTTATTCAATTATTTTATTTACAACCAAAAACTAGTTTCCAGTGATGTCCTATACCAAAAAATGTCTAGATCTACCTAAGGAAAGCATACCCTTATGAGCTCAACCATGGTCTCATATTTTCAATCTGAGTCTCCATTCATGAGTTATAAGGATTTAGAAAATAAAACAATTTTAAATAATTATTTTATTTATGGTTATTCCATATTCGGGTTTTCTCATTAGAGGCCAGCGCCCACTAAACATAAATCATGCATAGGGTAAACCGGCCATCTTAAATGAAATGGTGCCATAATATTTCTGATATGGGAACCTGGTTAAGAGTTATTCCACTTTTTCAGGAAAACCTCTCACTTACTCTATTTAAAACATAACATTTTTTGACGGATCCTTCTGGTAAGTCTGGGCCTTGGAATCGCACGCCCTCTTAATCCATGGTCTCGAAATAATGCCATATATTTTTTTAAAAAAAAATTATGTGATATTACATTACTCCCACATTTTGGGATTTATGTCTTCATAAGCCAAAAAAAGTCTAATCAAACAAATGCGGGGTACTAAGCATGGATCTGAGTCTCCTGCACCCATGTGATCTCTTAGACATTCATGTTCTACCACCGAATGCGCAATAGAGGAATTGATAACCCATGGTGGGTCTTCTCCTGTCAATCCTTGAACTCAACTAAAAACTCTATAAAAGTCTCCCCATCATCAAATATCCAACATGTATAGGCATCTCGAGCCCTCTACTGAACTTTTATCCTAGGTAGTAAGGAAGTGGGTTGACTCGGTGAGTCCATCAATGATCACCCATATGGTATCGAGTCTTATGAATGTATGTGGTAAACCCCTCACACAGTCCATCAATATCCCATCCCACTTCCACTCTGGTACCTCAGGGGATTGTGTTAAATCTACTGGAACCCTGTACTCAGCTTCACCTACTGACAATTGAGGCATCTTGAGAAAAAACTCTACCACATCTTTCTTCATCCCCGACCACCAATATTGACATCTAAGGTCTTGGTACATATTTTCCACACATGGATGTATCTTTAAAGAGGATGTATGTAATTCCATCAACACCTCCTCCAGAAATTCCACTGGTACTATGATGCGTATCGTGAAAAGGATGATGTGCTCCTCACCTTTAGAATATCTATCAGGGGCATGCCCTGTGGACATATGGGCACATGTAGTTTTACAGCTGGCATATCTTAGATGTGCCTCCCTGGCATGATGTAAGAGTAGAGGGGAAACTACCATTTAATAAAGAAATTATCTATCCTATATATCCATGAATGATATCTTTTGTGTTTCCAAATCCTCTAAGGCCTCATTCAGTATCATTGAACTCGATCTCCTACTGAGATCATCTTCCACTATATTCCCCTTCCTAGGAGTATAGACTATCTCGAAGTCATAGTCCTGGATGAAATCTATCGAACGTCGCTATCTCGTATTTAGATCCTTTTGAGAAATCATATACTTGAGGATCTTGTGGTCTTATTAGATGATGAATCTCTCACCCATAAGGTAGTGTCTCTACATATTCTGTGCGAATACTACCGCTTCCAACTCAAGGTCCTAAGTCGAATAGTTCTACTTATTCAGCCTGAATCATAGTGATACATAAGGAATCACCACTTTCCCATGAATTAGGACATAACCAATCATGATTCCTGATGCTTCAAAGAAAACCACGAAGTCTGTTCCTTCCTTTGGCAGCCTCAAGGTAAGAGTATACGTCAATATGCATCTCATTTTTTTATTGCTCAGCTGGAATCTTATATCCACACAAAGGGTTTTCCCTTCTTAATCAATGAAATAATGGGTGCTTCCACAATAGATATGTTGGGTACAAACCTCTGATAGTACCCATCCAACCCAAGGAAACTCTGCACCTTAGTAACACTCTTGGGTGTTACCCAAGAAATCACCAACTCAATCTTTGATGGATCACCTGCAAAACCAGCCTCTAAGATGAAATTTCCAAGAAAGATGATCTTTTGTATCCATAACTGACACTTTAAGAGAATTCCAAAAATCTGGTGCTCCCGAAGTATGTCCAAGAAACATCCTTAGGTGTATTCCATTCTCCTCCTCACACACTGAATACAACAAGATGTCATAAATGAAGACAACTAAAAACTGGTCTAAGTATGGTTGGAAGATCATGTTTATGAGTCTAATGAACACATATGGGGTGTTCATCATGAAAAAAGGAATTGTAATTTACTCGTAGTGGCTGTAGAGAAATCTGAGTTCCATCTTCGAGATGTCCTCATCTCGTACTCGAAGCTGGTGATAGCCTGATCTAAGGTCTATCTTCGAGAACCATCTCTCTCCCTTAAGCTGATTAAAGAGGTCATAAATCCTCGATGGAGGATACATGTTCTTCATGATCACATTATTCTGGAACCATAGGTCCATGCATAACCTCAAGCTTCTGTTTTACTTCAAGGAAAAAAAAACTAGGGTTACACATGGTGAAATAATGGGCCTTATGAACCCCTTCCTCTGCAAGTCCTACAACTGTACCCTTAGATCCTAGAGCTCTACAGGATCCATCCGATATGCAGGTGTAGATATCGGTGTTGTCATGGGGTACATATCAATGCAGATGTATACCTATCTATGATGATGTAGTCCTAGAACATTCTCTGGAATGATGTCCTTGTACTCATCCACCACTATAGGGAAAAAACACAAAACTTCCACTTCCATGAGGGTAAGGATGGTAACATACAACTACCCCTTTCCCTATCATCCATCCCCCTTAAGCCTAGTGTGAACCACATTGGGGTGGTGGTTGTAACATGCAGAAATGAATACCACCTCATGCTTCTCTTCCAGATTGTCTTCCACGTCTACTGACATGTAGATTAATATCTTTCAATCACTATCTTTACCCCAGTGGCGCATCCACCATTTCACTATTAGCACGATAGGATAGAAAATCTATATCGATATTTCCACTACCGTCTCTTGAAAAACATTACATCTTTCTATGCCGACTAGACACACCCTATGCACCTTGAGCTGTAGATCACCTATCTTGGGACCTCTTCTTGGAATATATCACACATCCAAGTCTCTAAGATTAACCTCGGATTCCCTCTTTTCCACTACTGATATCCAATGACTGTATCTTCCCATCCAAATTAATTTAAACCACAATGGTTCTCTCTAGAACCCTAGTATAAGTAGGAATGCACATAGGAATAGTGATGGATTGGATTTCCCTAAACACATCTAGCTTGAAGTTCCACGCCCTGAAGCACTAGTCATATCATATTCATTGAGTACCTAGAATTTTTGGTACACCTTGATGAATACTCAGATACTGAAATGTCATCCTAATGAAGCTGTAGAAGATCTTGGGCATGCATAAACCTTATATTTTATAGAATGATCCCCTTTTATGAGAAATATTCTCATACTCTGACCACAAAAAAGTCACCTCATCATAAGATCAGGTATTCAATACCCTGCCAGCGCCCTGCTGAGTCACGTAGAGGGCTCACTACCATGACCTCCATCTGATCTAATAGTGCCCTCACTAGATGGAAAACTCATCCACCACAACAAGACAATCCTTATCATCATATGAATTAGGATCTCCTCAGAAACTGAGGGGTCTTTACAAATTAAACTTGTGTGAGGACCTAAGCCTATGTGTGTTCTCTAGTGGGAGTGCTGGTAATAACTGCTGACCAACAGGAGGTGGTAAATCTAGGACACCACCAAAAGGTTCCATCTCCGGAAACGGTCCCTGTAATGATTTCTGATCACTATGTGGACCATCCTAATGGTCAAACGCTAGAATCCTGGAGGGATGTCTACATGGAGGCATCGTGAACGAAATCAAGATAAATCATGATGAGTCAAAATTAATAGATTATACCCACTGAGATGAATCTGACTGAGAATGATCATAAGAAAACATTCAATGATGCATGCAACGAGTGTTTTCATGTATCAATCCAGAATTTGAATTCATGGTTTAGGTGTGTGGATACGTTATCCACTACACCAACACATGGCTCTCTATACTGAAAGACGTACTCGAATCACATAACACTGTTGCCTAAAAAAAAATTTCAAACTCTTTGTTCTTTTGGTAGAAACAACCACCCTATGATACGATTTTTCATGACCCTTCCCCCTGGGCATGTGTTGTGAATACCCCAAACCCACCTTCCATAGGCCAAGGGCTGGTGACAAGAACTGAGTAGCCATATCCCAAAAGGGAAGGCACTGCCTTTAAACCTATACACACACACAATAATAAAACTATGGAATGTAAACAAAAATTAAACCAGAACATTCCCTGAGAGAACTAATGAGAGTACAGTAAAAACTGAAAGTACAAAAGGGTCCAGAATAAATGACCAAAACCACAAAGAGAATTACATCTTCCAGGGTCTGTCTGCTCGAGAAACAACCCAAAGGGTAGTTTATGGGTAGCTTCATGTGGCCATATAAGTATGCCTATTCATCCCATCTCACTGTGAACCACCGGGTCCCATACCACCAAGGTCTCGGTCGAAGCGTCAATCACCAACACGAGAGAAGACATGTGCAGGTTAGGCCCATGTAGGGTTGAGTAATGAAATATTCAGTAGGGACCCCAAACCTCCAAGGAAAGAGCACAAAGAAAAGAACACAAAGGAGATACCACAATGAAATGATAGCTCACAACTCATATAACTCAATGTATTGAAAGTAAGATTATCAGTCATAAATATGAATCATCTTGTACAGCGGAGGGACACATACTTAATGAGTCAATAAGGTATGCATGTCTACTAGACCAATGAGGTATTCTCAGAAACTGGACCACTGAGTTCTTCTCAGATGATGGACCACTAAGGTTCGCTCAGCTATTGGATAACTAATGCCCACTCGGATACCGAACTAGGTTGATCTGCTCGGTTTCTTGACCACTGAGGTCCTCTCAGATGCTGGTCAACTAAGCTTTGCTCGGATCTTGAACCACTAATGTTCGCTTGGCTCCTGGACCACGGGTGTACGCTCTACTACTGGACCAACGAGGTCTTCTCTGATACTGGACCACTGAGGTCCCACTCATCATATCCATCATGTGACAGCCAACCATAGTATTCCCACTCTCCAGCGCACTTGATTCTGGGAGAATCTACATTTTAATCCATCAGTCGTATCTCGAGTGCCACTAAAACTCACATAGAGTATATCCAATGGATTGTATTGTTACAAGGGTACCAACTCCATGGATGGTGTGTCAATCGGATGCCTGATCTGAATGATATTGGTGTTTTAGTAAGGATCGCCTGCATCCAAGCTCGGTCCGAATTGGTCAGACCGACCCGACCAACCCGGTCAGGGGGCCCTGCCTGAACCGACCCATTACAGCCAACCGAAACCAACCAGTTTTGGGTCTGGTCTGACTTGGTCGGGCCTGGTCTAGTGGCCAGGCCAATTGGGTCTTGTTGGACCCGGCCTAGTTCGGCTGTGGATCCAACCCACCGGGTCACCTAACAACCCGGTCCACATTCTCCGGCCAGGTCCGACTTACTCGGACCAGTTTATTTTTAGTCGGGCCACACAATAGCCTGGTTTCTTATCCAGTCCATCTCACAATGGTGGACCAGTTCTTCTCTAGCTCTGGCTGCCCAACAGCCCGGTTCACTCCATCGTCCCAGCCCGACACAGGGTTTGGACTGCTGATCCAATCTTGCCCATTGGGTGGGCCAATCCAATATACCCTGGACGCGGAAGGTGCCGCGACCCTACTCCACTGATAGGAATCGGTTGAGCCGTGGCCTCCCATGCCATGCTGCCAGCCTGAGGCCGGTCAGGTCCACCGCATGGGGCCATTGACAGAATGACACCACCTGGTGACGCGACATTTCACCGCATCACCCTTGCTCTCCTGTGGCCCTCATCTCCAACCATACTCTCATTACTGTAGGTCCCTACCATCACCGACCATCAAGCCAGTGGCCTTCGCTACCGGGTGGTCACGTTATCACACACCATAACCGATGAACCTTCTTTTGTGGGTTTCCACTGTCAGTACGGTGGTCCGATTTCCATTCCAAAAGCACCGTTGCGATCCTCAAATCTCCACCTTTATTAAAATTTCCTCAAGAATGCCTGATCATTGCTCTAGGGGTTTGGTTCTACTAAGAACCTCCCAGTAAAACTGGATGTGAACTCGTGGGTTTGTTGGTGAATAACAATAGGGGAGAGAGGGGGGATAAAAAAGAACACCTATTGAACAATCCATGCCTTTGTTCATTTTTTCTGGATATTTTCTTTTCATCAGGGTCACGAAGAATAATTCAATCACTATGATTTATAATCTCTAATATCAAACCACAATATTTCTTACCAATCCATCAATAAGAAATCATCTATGGATCAACTAGTTAGTGAGTTGATCCACATTTTTAGAAGGGAATAACATGGAAACAATAGTCACAAAGATATAAACCACTACCCGTGAAAATGGAGGTTTGTCAAGGATGATCTTCCATCGACATCTGTCAATATTCAGTCCCAAATTCAATCTCCAAAGTGTCTTTTCCTCTTATTGATTCTCTAGAAATCGTTGTTTGAGAGGTTTCTTTCATTGTTCATCAATAGTGATCCTCTAGAGATTTATGTTGATTTGCAAGATCCCATTCTCATCCCCAATTAATGTTATCCCATTAAATGGAGAAAACACATTTCATTGTTTCTGTTACGCTGAGTCACCGTCGTTACACTCTTTCATTTAGGAAACATCATTTCTGTTACTTTGTGTTCCAGCAACATTACATGATTTCATTTTTGAAATGAAACAGTCAGCTCGTCAATAAATTAAAATGAAATAATTTCGAATAAAATAAACTTTTTATGTTTATTTTATTTTTCTTCAAAACGCCCAAAAAATAAATTTTCCCTCGACCCACATTGGACGATGTTAGGACCCTATTAAAGATAAAATCTAATTAAAAATTAAATGGTGGTCCTATATTTTTAATCTGAGTTACCATTTGTGAGTTCTAAGTATTAAAAAAATAAAATAATTTTTATTTAAATAATTTTATTTAGGGTATGTCCCTAATACCAACTTTCACAGCTGAGCTGTGCTGACTGATGTTAGGATCTCCCTAAGGAAAGAACACCCTTATGAACTCAATGATACTCTCATATTTCCAAACCGAGTTACCGTTTATAAGTTATAAGGATTTGAAAATAAAATAATATTTATTCAAATATTTTATTTATGTCCAGAAACATTTTTACACTATTGGATTGCACCGACCAATATTAGGATCAACCTAAGGAAATCATGCCCTCATAATCTCAACGATGGTATCTGATTTCCAATTAGTGTCACCATTCGTGATTTATAAGGATTTGATAAATAAAATAATTTTATTTAATAATTTTATTTATGGATCTTCGATTTTTAGGTTTTCTCAATGGAGGCCCATGATGACTAAACATAAGTTGCTCCTATGGTAAAGAAACCATCTTGAACATAAGGGTGCCCTCATATTTCTGATACGGGACCCCATTAAAGTTTTTTTAATATTCTTTCAGGAAAATATCTCATGTTCACTATTTAGAACATAACATTTTTCGATGGATCATTCCGGTCACCCTGGGCCTTAGAATTTCACTTCGTCTCAGCACCTGGTCTCAAAATAATCCCATATAATTTAATTTTTTTATATGGAATTCTTAAAAATTAAATAATAACAACCACCTCATGAAATAATGTTGTTTTTTACCCTTACCACCTCTTATGGTGGGGAATATGGATGGAAAATCATTTTATATACGATATTTATGATGTATTTATACTTCAATATTTGTTATCTAAATCTTAACTTCATGTTTTCCATTTTGTGTAAATATAATAACTTTGTTTTTGGTAGTGTGGACTACCTCCTCTTCAAAGTGATGTGATTCATTCAAAATTTACATGGAATGTTCTAGTTATGGGTTTAGTAATATTATATGATATATATGACATAATAATTCTACTATAATGTTATAATATAAATATATTTGTATATTTCATTTATTTTCTTTCATTCAATATTCCATCAAAGTGGAATGGACGTTCATGCATACGTAAGGCATACAGTCTCCATGAATTTTGTATTCCATTTCATATAGATATAATTTATTATTTATTATAAATATTTATATACTAAATATATATGATATATAATTAATTTTTACATTCTTTAAATAATTAAATAATTATTTAGTTAAGAGGATCAATAATGAAAAGTCAAAACACATATGATAAACAAAGTGAATTTTACCCAAAATGTTAAATAAACATAGAATTGTTAATAAATATGTAATATAAGGCCATAAGAAAATATTATATGGTAGTATATATATGAATATGGTTCTGTGATAAATTTATAATAATCTCATACTTATTATATAGGAGGCTTATATGTGTATGATGAATGTCAACACATAGGGTAAGTAAATTTAATATCACTTTTTATTTTTGTGAGATACAAGACTTTTACACCACTCATTTCATTTTTGTTGTCACATAGGTGAGTCTTTTTGAGGAATTTAATTTTTATAATTTTATCCCTATGTTAATTCTCAGTTTAACCAAGAGTATTCGATGAAAAATAGAAAATATTGTCCTAGTGGCTGGTGGAAAACAGTTGGTGCATAGTTAGGGGAAAATATATTCCTTTTCTAGGTAACTATGTAGTTATGTGTTATTTTTGGGAAGTGGTGAACCACATGGTTTGTGTATGGTTTGAATGTATATGAATTATAACTATATGGTGTGTGTCTCTTGGACAGTTACGGGCACATGGTTGCTGCACGGTTTAGAAAATCGTGCGGGTTAACTGTGCGACTTGTCCAAGTCATTAGAAAAATTCCAAAATTACATTTTTTTTCCTATCTGTATTTAACCGCAAATCCTCTTTCTATCACACCATTCGATTTTTAAATCCCTATTCACCTCCCTCCCTCCCTCTTATATGCATTGGGATTCCATATTTTTTGGGTTTTGGTGTGGTAATGTCAAGGATTCATCAAGTAAGTCTCTTCTCTTATGGATTCATCTTTATTTTATAGTTTCTCCTCCTCCCTCTTTGGGTTAATCTTTTCTATAGGGTTGTTTTACCTAATGAGGGGTTTATAATATGTTTTTTTATAAGATATTGATGATGGTTTTCTAATATTTCCATTATAGGGTCTTGTGGTGGTTCAGTTTCATTTTCACACCTATTTCCGGGTGTTTCTATGTGTGATGTAGAAGGTTCCATGCTTTTACATTATTAGATGATTTTTAATTTCTTGGTTTCTTTCATGAATATGTAATATGGTTTATTTGTGTGGTTAAAAATATATTTTTGATGTATTTTATCATGAATATAGAATGAAAGTGTATTTTCTAAAGGAAAATGGTTATGTTTGGTGTATGATTCATTATGATGCTTACCAAAAAGGGTTTTATGCATTGTGTGGAAGGTGAAAAGTTGTATTTCAAGGGGATTTAAAGATTAAAATTATTTTTATAAAATGAAATAATAATTTTGTCATCTTTTCTTCTTTTGTGTGATCCTTTGATATGAATTTTGAAATGTATAAATTATGGGAAATGTGTTTTGAAAATGAATTAGTTTAATGTGTGGATTCAAAAAAGGGATTTCCCATGTAAATGATTTGATTTGAAAATCACACTTCTTATTATGTTTTAAAATTGGTTTCATAAATAGTGTAATTGGTGAAAAATGTATTTCCAAATGGTTTTATTGTGTGTTTGGAAAGTTGGAGTAGTTTTGGTTTTTATGGATGTGGTTATTTCCTTGTGTTCTTGGGATGTTTGGATTATGATGTGAAAGTATTGATATATGTGATATGTGAATTTGAAATTGAGATCAAAGGGAATATTGGGTACCTAGGTGGTAAAACTAGAACTAGTATGCTAGTGAATTGGAAGTGGAAATCTTAGATTCTTCTAATTAATTGATGCTAGTTGACTTGGAAGTGAAAAGGTATGGATTCACTTAGAATGATTGATGATTAAAACACAAAATAATAAATGATGATGATTAGAGACTACTTAAAATTTGGTTATGTTACTCTCTAGTGGATTTTTCATGGGTACATTGTGGGTTTTGGTCGTTATACCACATTACACTGATGTACGGTGTTTCTAGAGTTCCACTTATGCTAGTTAACCATAAGAATTTACAAATGATGCTCTATTATGACAAGATGATTCTATGACATGGTACCATCTGTCAGTACATGGTGGTCCCTGTGTGTAATTATTTTTCAATCTTATTTGAAGAGAAATGGTTTTCCTTGAAAGTGTTTATTTGAGAATGGGATTTCAAAAAAAATTCTAGAAAATGTTTCAAAGGCTTTTGTTGAATGTGTATGTTAATTTGTCTTAAAATTTTATAGCATGAAATCTTTTCTTTTGGGAGAAATCCTACTATGATTTGTATCACACCCTAGTTACACAATTTGGTGTACATAGACTTTGTTATAGTTGATACAAGTAAATCAATATGTGTTGTTGTGATGATGGTGGATCCATTTTCTAGTGTCCCACTTGTTGCATGTGTTGGTGGTGGTGACCTGAGGGCAATTGCACTCATATTTCATTAATATTATTGGGAATATTTTTGGTTTCCCATCCATTATAGTATTTTGGGTTTTGATTAATGTTTTAAAACAATTATTCATATTTTTTTTACTTTTTTTGTTATGTTATCAATTATGGGTTTTTGTTCTATTTTGATGATTGATTATTATTATACTCATGGGTTAAATCATTCCCAAGGAATAATGATGACAGCAAGGAACTAGATTTTTTAGTCCTAGGGGATCGATATCTCTATTCAGACCATATTTTGGACTAGGTTCTAGTGTCGAGTTGAACATAGTCCTGACATTTTTGGTGAAAAAATGGTATCAGAGTAGGCTAGTTCATTAGAGTACCCGGATTACATATCACCCTATGTTATATGGGATGTAATGTTAGATGGGGTAAGACTATAGGATATTGTGCTATAGGTATGGTGGATTTTCTGGAACACACTTTATGTACCAAACCTTTTTTTCTATGGGAAGTCATGTTTCATTTGGTTTCTTTGGATCTTTCAGGTTGTTTTGTGTTTGGGAAAAGAAAAGAGTGTTTGGTCAATGGTCTCTATGAGCATGCAAGGCCTGGAAAGCCATGTAGAGCTGGGGAAACGATCCTATAATATTCTCTAGGATGGTGGCATGATTTTAATGTGTCCGCCAACCATATTTCCACATCACCCATCAACACTAATATCCCCTTTTTATTTGTTTTGGTACTTTCTTGATTCTGAAGCACTACTTGGAAACTATTAGTTTAGAATTGTGAAAAATGGATTTAATGTGGTAATGGTTTAGTTTTAGGAAGGTGGGAAATATATTTTCAAAATCATTTTGAATAAATATTTAGAAAGGGAAATTTTCTAATATTATTTTTGGGTAAAACAAGGATGGGTTAACGTATATTGGATTTCTATAATTGAAACCTAATATTAATTGATATTTTTTGAAAAATTGAAATTTATTTTAAAAAAGTATTTGGATTTTTTTTTGAAATGATATGAAATGGATTTATGAATGGGATCAACTAAATTTATTTTTAAAAAATTTGAAATAGTTTGATGTGGGGGATTTTAATTTGATATTTTACTTGGTTGTTAGTGAGATTTCTAATATTTTTATGTATTTTTGAATGGGAATTAAATTGAGAGTTTGGAAGTGTGGGTTGGATGTTTTGTCTTGGAAAATATATTAATATCTTCTTTGACCTTTGGTATTTCCATGATTGACCAAATATATTTATATGTGTGGAAAAAATGGATGCTTTCTAGGTTTGGCATGAGAATATGCATGTATGAGGCTCCATGGAGTACCATTGGTGAGTGTTCAACCCACCAAGACCTTTTTTTTTATTTTAAAAAAATATTTTAAAAGAAGTTTTTATGTTTTGATAACAAGTAGGTGTGTGGTATGTCTCCTATGTTTAGTGAATGATTTTTGGGAGGTATTTTGAGTTTGAGAAATCTTCATTTTTGAATGGTGATTCAAGTTTGAGTTCATGATGATAAATTAGATTTGAGATAACGGTAACAGGGTTCACTGAAAAATGTTTTCGGAGGCCTTTAAGTTGGTTCCCTTTTGTGTGTTTGGAGTTACTATGCAGTACCTTTTTTCTAATGCATTATTTTGTTTAGGTTCTCAGTTTTTGTGTTGGCTAGTGTATTCCCCCACAAAATTTTATGGATATTTGAAGTGAGACCATATGTGGTTCACTTTCAATAGACTATCTATTTGATCAACCCATATAATTTCTTCATGTTTTTTTTTGGAGTTTAATCTTTCTCTTTTTTGTGGTCCTGTGGATCCCCCTCAAAGAAAGAAGAATGGATGTTGAAAAAGGTGAAAGAATTATTAGTTTTCTTGTGTTTCTTATGTCGTTAAAGGTGAATTATACCACCTTTAATCATAATGTTCCAACCTGGAAGTGGTGAAAGAAATTTTAGTAATGGAATGAAGCCTGTAGATGTTAGTGTTTCCGATGATATTAAAAATGTATTTGGACATTTCATTAGATTATTTCGAGCATAGGATCATACTGTTCTATCAGTGTGGCATTTATTTCCATAATAATCTGCTATGTATGAATACTCTTAAGTCCTGGCATGCTTGTGGACACCTATGTCCCTTGAAACAGTTCTATCCAGGTGTTCCTAGGAAGCGTCATGGAGCTAGGTCCAACTCATTGAATAAAACCCCTACCCCTTTGTAGGAGTAGTGTGATGTTTAGGGATTAGTTTGAAGTCTATTCATATTTGTGGTTATTTTGTTGTAATGGTTTTTTCTAGTGGTGTTTTTTTTGTGTTTCCTTTTAGATCTAATTATAAGAGTTGTATTGGGAATATTTTGAGAAATTATATTTTAATGGAAGCATGTTCTTCTTTTGGATGTTTAGAATTTTTTTTATTTCAAAATGGATGTGTGTTCTATAACTATCTAATACATCCCTATATTGGTGTAGGTTCTATGATGAAGGAAAGTTAGTATTATGTTATGTTGTGTTGTTTTGGTTATTCCTAGAATGTTCTGTGGTCACTCATGAAACCAAAAATATGAGTTCTAATTAGGGATTGTTAGATCCTGACCATGGGGAAGTAAATGCTTCTAGACATCATATCTATTTCCATATGTCCTAGAGTGAGGGTTTTCACATAGTCAGAAAAACACCCAGGGTGTGGGGATCATTGATGCAAATTTGGTCTCCATATTTTGAGTGTGTGAAGGTTAAGAGTTCTTACTATTATTTTCCTTGTTGTTGTAAGTTCCATCTTGATTTTTTTGTGGTTTTATCTTCATGTAATTCAAATGTTTTTTCCCTTTTAGATGAGAATCTCTATTTGGTTTTCCTTGTGTGGCCTTCCTTAAGAATATGTTTTAGTTTTGGTTTGTACTAATTTATTGTTGTCTTTGATCCATCAGGATGGTAAAATTGTAATATTAATTCCTCTTACTTTGGAGTTTTATTAGTTGGGACGATTTTGCTGGGGGTTTGGCCTATGATGGGATTCCTATAATTGATCCCTAACAATTGGCCTAATTTGGTAATTTTATATGGTGGGAAGACACATCCTAGTTTTCAATGTGGGTTCTTCTATTGTTGGTCGGTGTTAGTTGGGTTTTCATTGCATAGAATCTATTTAAGCCTCCTAGTATGATAATATGGTTTATTCCCTAGTGTAGATTGGAATTGGGGTGTTTCATTTGGATATGTTGACTCTGATTTCCCCTTCCAAGTAATCCTGGGGATTTTTAGTGCACCGAAAAGTCTCTTTTGAATCACAAGTCACAAAAGTTATTGTTTGAGTTTCCAAAACTCTTAAATAAATGGTTTTGGTTTGTTTGTTTATTTCAAGTAAGAGTATGAGTTTTTTGGTAATTGATGAGGTGTTATTGGCCTGAGAGGTTGGATTATAAATTTTGAGAATTCCTTTTGTTTTGATTGACCAAATAGAGGCATTGTGGCATTCTAATGGAAGAAAGTGTATGATGGAGAGTCCATTATAGACCATTGAGTTAAATCTTGTCTATATATGTTCTTCTCATTGTTTTATTGATTTATTATATTTATGATGTCTTTTAGTAATTTCCTTGAGTTCTAGAGGAGTATTATTTTTTATTTTTGGATTGAACCAATGAATGCTTTTCCTAGGGAGGAAAGTTTTCATGGTGCAAAGAATATTCACATCCATTAATTCATATTGAGTGATTTATTTATGAAAATTACAACCCACTATTAATTAATATATTCAAAAATCATTTTTATTAAAAATAGAAAATTTTTGCTATGAAATAGGTGGCACATTGTTAGTGCACAATTAGGAAAAAATTGGGAGCCTTTACAGGGAAACCATCCAGCTATGTCTCATTTTTTGTAAGTAGCAAACTACATGGTTTGGAAATTGTCTGAGTGACCATGTGGGATTACCTTTTGGTGTGAGCCTTATGGATGGTGAGGGGTAAATAGTTCCCACATGGTTTGGAGACCCTTTTTTTCTAACTACGTGACTTTTCTAGGTCTCTAATTTTTTTGAATACTACCTTTGTGTCGTATGAGGATTTAACCCCAAATACTCCTTTACTATCCCCATTCGAGATCTCCATTCCTAGGTGACTCCTTATATACCTATTAGCTTCCTTGGGCTCCATTCTGTTGGTTTTTTTGGTGTGGTAACATCATGGATCCATCTATAAAGTGTTTTATCCCATTTTTTCTTCCTTGTTTTTCCATTTCTCATCCTCGCTGTTTGGGTTCTTCTTCTCCAGTGGGTTATTTGAACTAGGGAGGATTTAATGTTATGTTGATGAGTAATATATTGATTATGGTTGTATCATATTTCTTTTATAGGGTCTTGTGGTTGTTTTATTGTTTTTTGAACCAATTTCTACATGCTTTCAAGTGTGATGTTGGTGGTTCCATTATTTTGCATTATTAATTATTTTTGAAATTCCATCATTCCTTTATGAAATTTTTATATATTTTAATTATTTGGTGACAAATATAATTAGGAATGGTTTTTGAATTCATATATTATGAAAGTGAATTTTCTTAATGAAATTTGTTATGTTTTGTTCATTATTCATTGTGATATTTCTTAAAAAGGGTTTTATGCCATCTATAGGAAGTGAGAAGTGGGTTTTAAATGGGAATTAAAGATAAAAATTATTATTCCAAAAGAAAATTGAATTTATTCATGTTGTATTCCTTGTTGTGAAATATTAATATGAATTTATAATTGTGTAAATAATGGGAAACAGGTTTTAAAAATGAGTTGGGTTCGTTTGTGGATTTAATAAAAGGCCTTTTCACTAGAAATGGATCGATATTAAATGTGACCATCTTGTTATGTTTTCAAATGGGTCTTATAAATTTTTAATGTGGTAAAAATTTTATTTCAAAATTTTTTTAGTTTGATTTTGGTATGTGGGAATATATTTGGTTTTTTGGAAGTGGTGATTTCATTTTTTCACGGGTTATTTTGATTATCATGTGAAAATATTGATATATTTTGTATACAGATGTGAAATTGTGCACAAAGGGAATCCATGGTACCTAGGTGGGAAAAATAGAAATTGTACGCTAGTATTTTGGTTGTGGAGACCCCATATTCTTGTAGTGAATTGATGATTCCTGACTTCAATGTATAAAGGATGGGATTCACATATAATGTTTTATGATTACAATAATAATTAAACTAAGATGATGATTTGAGACCACTAAAAGTTTGGATATATTCCTCTCTAGTGGATATTTTCTTAGGATGTTATGGGATGTAGTTTCTATATAATGTTTCATAGAGGTATGAGGTTTCTAGAGTCCAACTTGTGATAGTTCCTCTTTTGTATTTACCCATGGTTTTATATTGTAACATGATTCTTATGTGACATCATTACATCTGTTAGTATATTGTTGAAAATTTTTATGCGTAATTTTGAAGAATGATTGTTAAGGAATGGTTTTCAATAAAAGTGTTTCCCTGAGAATGGTTTTTTCAAAAACCATTTTATTGAAAATGTTTCATAGGATTTTGAACAAACATGCATGTTAATATGTTTTATAATGATGTAAAATGGAATCTTTCTTTTGTATGGCATCCTAATAGGATTTTTATCACACCCTACATACACATTTGGGTGCCTGATGACTTTTTTATGTATGAACCAGGTAAAGGAAGATATGTCATGTAAATGATGGTGGATCCAGTTTCTAGTTTCCTACATAATTTTGGTGTTGGTGGGGGTTGATTGAGGGTGATTCCCCTCATGTTACATGAAGGTTTTGGGGATGTTTTTTTGGTTTCCCTTCCATTGTAGAACTTTGGTATTTGGTTAAAGTTATAAAAACATTATTTTTAAAATATATATACTTTGTTTGGTTTTGTTACAAATTATCAATTTTTGATATATTTTGATATTGGTTATGGTTATACTCATGGGTGAAATCATTCCCAATGTATATTGATGATTCAAAAGAACTAGATTATTTCTCAAGGGGACTGGTAATTCCCTTTGGGGTGTGATTCTAATTGGGACGAGTGTTGGGTTTGGTGGAATCCTGACTTGGTTCGTGACATTTTTTATTGTATATACTTCCCATGAATGTATTATATAACTATTATATATAAATTTACAGCTATTTATATATACATTTTATGATATTTCTCTCACTGGGTTTATGTTTTAATAGATAAAAAATCAATAAAGTAACATTATCTATATTTTCCTTTATTGAGACACATTCCATGTGATGAAACTATATTTTTATATGAGTTTTATATAATTTCATTGAAATTTTATATCCTTAATATTCTTATTTTTGTGATATATTTAAACTCTATTTATTTTCATTTTCTTACATGGGGAGTATTATTCAGAGTATCCATGTGGTAATATTTTATTAAAATAATCTCATCGTTTGTTGAAAAAATTTATGATTATGTTTTCATTAATAAAATTATATGATATATATATCAATAAATCTGATGATTTTTCTTAACCTCCATTAATTCATGTTATATCCAAGTAATGGTACTATTCATTCACTCATTGCTACATAATATGATCAAGAAAGTGTTTTTTTATGAAAGTCCAACTTTCTATCGCTCTTCGGTCAGAAATATTTGTTAATTAGATACCATGTTTTATAAAAGGTTTTTAAAAATATATCTATATTATCTTATGATATTTAAAATTAATTTTTAACCCATGTTTTTTATTTTAAACAAATAGGTTTTAAAAAATTAATCTTCTTATTGCTTTTCAGTCGGGGCACATTGCTTAACTTTTTACTATAATGACCTTGGAATTTCTTTAATAATTCATTTTCATATCAATTAATATTTATGAATAAGATATTAATTTTATGTTAAAGAGTATACTTTTTCTAAAATTATAATCTACACAAAACAATTAGTTTCTATTAAATCTTACATTGCACACAACATTTCGTTATGCCGAAAAATAATATAATAATAATATTATTTTAAATGGTAGTTAACGCATAACCATTGTATTACTAGGAATGAACATAACTATATATTTTATGATTTTACATATTTATTAAATGTTTTTACATTTATCTATTGTATATTAGAGGCTTTAAATTAGAATGAATCCTATTTTAAGTATAAAATACTCTAATATTTTTAAAAGGTCGTTTTACCTCCTTTTGATGACGAACCCTTTTTAAATCTAGTTTTTTAAAATTTTATATGTTATACTCTTAAAAATAAACTTCATATATATAATATAAAAATATAATTTACTTTTGATGAAATTTTTGTATTTATCAAATAAAATTCATATTTTTATGAATTGTGGAAAATACTACATTTTAATTCCAAACTTCATTTTTATATAATTTATATATACAATTATATTATTCATTAAATATGTTTTAAAGTGTAATTGGGTTATTTTTTTATCATTTAATCCAATTATAGTCATTTTATGTAATTTTACTTCTAAATTGGACATTAACACATGTCAATTGTTTGATTGTTATTACTTCTTAAAAACTCGCTTTTTTGTTTCCACAATGGGAATTAATTTTAAAGTAATTACTTAAACTTATATGTTTTGAATTTTAAAAAATGGATTCCATATTTGGAATCAAGAGGTCTAAAATGTGTAAATAGGTACCTTTTATTTTTAGACATTATGAATAATAACTTTTGTAATTATTTTATTTACCATGGTTAAATGGTAAATCTGGTAAATAAGGGTACACAATAATATTATAATAACATTAAACTACACTAACATGTTTCCCAATCCTATTATATCAGATATTTATGACCATGGGCATCTGTGGGTTGATTTTGGGACCCCGTGGAGGCACTTTGATGTGAAAATGACATTTTATCAGAATTAATTTAAAGAAAAGAAAAATATAACATAAACATGAATATTTTACTAAAATAATTGTTATGTGGGTTTATATAAGTGATATCTTCAACTATAAATAGTAATTATAAATATAAACAAATTTACTACATCATGGTATTTTATTTATAATTTTTAGACATCAAATAAAAAAATTTCTTTATGACACAATGACGATGTAGTTATTTTCTTATTAATGAATGATTTAAATAAATGAGATTATAAATATTAAAATAAATTTATTTTGAAACATTTTATTCTATCCAATAATTTTATGGATGATTATAACTTTTTATATTTTAATTAATTAAGGTTTTCCTAAAGAATAAAGTATTTATGGGTTTTTAAAGAGTAATGATATAAATAGTATAAAAATTGACATAAATAAGTTTTTTAAAAAAATAATATTTTATTAAATGATATAATATTTCTAAAAATATATTATTTGGTCATATAAAATAGATAATTTTTAAAATTTCATTAATGAACCATTTTTAGTTATATTTTCATTTTATTGTAACTATATTAACCATATAGTATGAATATACAACAAGTTATGGTGAGAGTTAAATTAGTTAACCTAGGGTTAAAGCTAAAAGATAAGGATAAATTTTTAATCTAGACCTGTATAAAACCTATTGGTTGAGAGTTTTTCAACATAAAATAATCTTATATTTTAAATAAATGTCTTTTGGACCATTTGAAACAAAAATTATTTTTATAATAAAATAATATTTCAAATCCTTCCTAAAGTGCGCCTCCTCCCTTTTATAAAAGGGCATCACCTCTAACCATTAATCACACCTCTCTAGACCCTTGGATCATCCAAACTCTCACACAATATGCTCCCAAAATACCTATATTCCTCTTATAAGAATCACCTTGGATATAAGGCAATTAAAGAAAGCCTCTTAGCTTAAATCAAAAGAAGATACCCGATTTGAGGTAATGTCTTCTCTCAAGCTTCATTCATTTATTTTCCTTCCGCAACCCCCAAAAACCTCTTTATTACATTATTTTATAACAATAAAAGTATATTAAATATAATAATTTTTTATGATAAGGATTATAACTACACTTACACACACCTCTATCTAATGGATACGAACATACTAATTCTATGAATGGTGAACTACTGCCTCACGAAACAATGATTGCTCGATTTTCCCCTACCATCTATCATGGTGACCATTATGATGGAACTATATTTATATATGATATATATTATATTTAAATTTTCTCTATTATACTGGATTTTTTTTAAAAAACTTTCTTTTTTTCCTCTCATGATGTGTAAATACGATAATTTCATTTGAGGATGTACAGACTACCGCCCCCTCAATGTGATCTAACTCGTTCATTCCATATATGGAACATATAAAGGATTAAGTTAATGAAATTAATTAACATATATATAATATGATATTATAATTTAATTACAATATACTTATGTATCTTTTAGTTTTCATTTCATTAATATGAATAATAAAAGAAAGTAGCATTCATGCGTACGTACAACTTACCCTCTCCATGAACGATGTATATTATTTCATATCTCCCAATGTTATGGATTATTATAAATAACTATATACTGGATATATATGATATTTAAATCATGAATAAAAATTTGAAGATAATTTACTTTTGACCACATGGAAAATTTGTAATTATAACAAGATCATTTTCGAATCGAGTTCCAAATATCAATCAAAAGACTGCTATTAACATAAATAATTATTTAATGATTATAACAAGGAAATAAGTGAAATAAAATGAATAATAAACATTAAAAAGGTTCTAAACCAAGTAGAAATTTACTTAAGTTTATTATTCATGAAGAACAAAGAACATTCGTGACGTGTTAGACTCAAGGTAAGAGAACCTTTCCAACTCATATTTTAGTAATGAATTTTATGTAATGTATTTTAATTTACATTTTCTTATGTTGGGATATGTTATTATATATAATTATTGCTATAGATTTTATTTCCATGTTATGATTGTAACTTTTCTCTCTCATTAAATAATTGTATGAATTTTTATGTGACGTCATTATGCTGCCGAATTTTGGTAAGGGAACTTCTTAACCCAATTTCCTTTATTTGGGTTAATCTTACACTTCTTGGTTATGTCGTGCTATAAATATGTGTGAATGAACTCTTATTTTTTTATAATTAATAAACACTTATATTGGGTGTATTTATATTTTTCACACATAATTATGTCATTGATTTATCCTTAATCTAATGATACAATCTTTGTAAGGGACTTCGTCTCAATCTCCTTTAATTGAGGAATATTTTGGTTTATAAATGACCTTATTTTATATGGTGTATAATTATACCATTGTTCTTTTAATTTCATTAAATTATTTTGAAAATGAATATTTTGTTTTACGAATCATTTTACAAATCGACAAAGGTATTGTTTCTTTTTTAACGTACACGGTGACAAAGACCTTTCCACCGCTGTGTATATTATTTGATATTTGGATTCCTTAACAAGTCGTAATGTTTATTAAAAGTAAAATAAATACCATATACCCTTTTTATGTATTTTGGTATTTAAAATAGTTTTGAGAAAGCATTTATTATGTCAATATCTTGAAATGATATATTTTCATTTCAATGTGGAAATGTTATCTTTCCTTTATACTTGTTTTATGTGTTATGATTATGATATGGTTCTTGGGAATTTTTTACGTATAAAAGTTGTTCCATGAAAAACCTAGGGTGGGTGAACCTGAGATATCTCTTCAATGCATTGGGTAACATGATATAAGTAAACATTAATGTTTCTCCTAAGAAATTTATGTAATATACTACGATGGGTATTCCACATTTTTCTTCCTATATAGCTAGAAAAGCTATAATGTAATTATGTTATGGATGCCACAAGTTAACTTTGTGATTTATGATTTCTATGTGTTATTCATAAATCTGATTATTCAACGAGTTATGTCAAGGAGCTTATGTTTATGATTGAAAAGAATGACTTTTTTTGATTTTTATGTATTCATGGACAAATGTTATCTTTCCTTATTTTATATCCCTTAATAATATTTTTATGCTCATCAAAAGTTTTTGAAATGTTTTTGACATTGATTAAGGAAGGGTAATAGAAAGTAATAATTCAGAAATATTTATATCAAGAAAACAATTCTTGTTTATTTAAGTAGTTATATTTTTTTGAAAAAATTAGATACAATACAAGTGTATACATTGTAATTCTTGAGATATAATGTAATTTTTGTGGCCTAATTCTCTAAAACTATAATCATGAAAAGATCCTCAATGTTGATTTTTTGATTTAACTCAAGATTATGAAATATTTAAGGATGAAGCCTTTTAGTTGTTATTAATGGTCGGTTTAGATAAATTTATATGTTAGGGTGTCATTTAAGCACAAGTGACATAACCATTATGGTTAGAATATTTGAAAGAGTCATAGTTATTTAAGATAAATAGAATGAGTTTAAGATAACATGAATAAGTATATCTTAGTGTTTACCCTCCTCAAAAGATTGTATATGATGACTTTACTGATATACTCACACTGACCATTTTGGTTTTATAAATGGCTTGATCTATCTGGAAAGAAAGTAACAATGGATGTGAAGGAAACTATGGTTAATTTCTGAATAAGAAACTAGATTAAATGAGAGCTCTAATGAGAACTCTTGTGGTTATTCTTAACCAACTATCTGGAGTCATTTTTTACCACTTTATCCTTGGTGATTTTTCTATGGAATCATATATGCATGAGACAAATCCCAATTGCTCTTTAGGTAATAATCATAAAGGTAATAATATTAAAAAACCTATGCGTCAAGGATATGGAAAGAAACCCCTTGGAAAATTCTTCAAAGGTACATGAAGATGATTTAGATGTGGTAATGAAATTCATAAAGAAATAACCTTCCATGAAAAAAAGAAGCATCCAGTTGACTCCAAGAAACAGAAATAAGTTCTCTCTAAAGGATCAGTTAAATGTTTTAAATGTGGTGTGCATGGTCATTATAAAAATATATTTCCTAATAAGAATGTTACAGAATGAGATCAGTAGTATTGTACAAATACGTGTTTACTAATTACTAATGCCATTCCAATGGTATATAAGGACACCAAAAATGACCTATGAAACATATGGATTATTTCTTAGCTTATGTTTTGATATTACTGAAATGTTAGGACATTATGAATGATTTTGTCTATAGGAAATATGTATAAAAGAACAAAATGATAAAACATGGATAAAGGATCATGAATAATTTTTAATATTTAAGATGTATAAATTTTAGGAATTCAAGAGTTATGTTATATATTTGGGTGATGAAATGTTTAAACGTATTAATTCTCTTTTGTTTATGTGATTACATTAGAATACTTTTCTCTTATATGTGTAACCCTGAAGTTTTTTTTATCAAAAAATGATATTTTTGGAATAATTATCTTTTCTTTTGTGGATATAGTTATAAAGAACCATTTGGGTTTATAAGATCCTAGAATTCAAGGAAATTATAGGTTATTACTATTTCGGATGAAAATGAGAGGTATGAGATAACCTTTGAGGTTAATACATGTTATGGATATTTTGAATGATTTTATCTCATTTTGTTAATGTTATTATAATTATACAGTTTTTTAAAAAGGACAACACACAGACCATGTGACAACCCTTCATGTCGGACGAAGATATGGGAATCGAACTGATAACCAATGTGCGACTAGGATTTATTGCCTTCCACTGTACTACATGAAGTCCCGAGATGGTATGAATAACACTTTTTAGTTAAATGGTTTCATAGATCATGAATAAGCTGATTTTGGGAACATATGTTTTATCAAATGGAATTTTTTAGTATTAGAAAATGATTTTGTGATTATGTGATAATGGTTATTTTGGAAGACGTTATCTCTTTTGGGAACACTATATGCCTAAGGAAAATATAATACTATGAGATTTCATTTATGGATTAATGGTTCAAATTTTATTTTGGAAGAATCTATGTTTTTTTGGATATATTGAGATTTGGGTTATTTATGGAAATGATTAATCTATAATTGAGAATATGTGATTAGGTTAATTACACATCAGTATGAGACTTTAAGAGTAGTCTATGTTATTTGGAGATAAATGTTAAGATTTACTATGGAAGGCTATGTGATTAAATCCTTCTGAGTTTTCAATTTCAATATTTGTTTGGATTATTTTGAATAATTTTAAAGACAATTGTTTGTTGAATAGTATTTGTTGAACCTTGGTTATTGTATGTCAAATTTTGGAGATCAAGATTAGTATTTATTTTTTTAAAGAATAATACATTTTGGGACTTATCTAATCTCATATTAACTATTTTTCTTTTGGATAATGTCTAATGATAGGGGAAATATATAATTCATCTTTTGTGAATTATATGATTCTCTAGAAGTTGATTGTAGTTCTTTAGGTATGACCATGTCATCATGAGTACTCATCTTTTGGAGAAAAGATGATTTTGTGGTATAAATTTATTAAATGGGGAAACTCTACATGAAAAGTTAGTATATTTCATTATGTTCATAGTCAATCTCATAAATAAATTATGAAAATTTATGAAAAGGAACATAAACAAAAAATGGGTTCTATTTAATTTTTCTACTGGGGAATCAAAATACTGTTTTACCTATCACAAGTTTGTGATTTTTTGGTGGTTAAATTTCTACTGATCATGATTTCTACCACTTTCCATCAGAACTTGATGGTTAGTGTAAGAACTTGAGTTTTTAGAATGACTCAAAATCCCGACCATGTTTGAATTTTTGACTTGTTTCTGAGAAAACATGGAAAATTAGGGAAGTTTTGGAAATTTTCAGACTACACGTAGTGTACTCTAAAGTATATGCTGTGTATGTGTTTGGAAAGTACCATCCATGTGATCTCCGAGTACATGTCATGTGATGACCGTGAAAGAATTATTACTACACAGCATGTAGTGTTGCTCGACATGTCGTGTATCCATCTTTTGACATACTGGCTGAGTTCTAGTCTTGTGTCAACCCATGTGGCACATCTAAGATGTGTGGCTACATCCTCTTAAGTTAGAGTACGGACAAGTCCACTACAAAGTGTGTAGTCCTTAATACACATCACGTAATTTAATTTTTATTCTATTAAAGGAATGATGGTTGCTTCTTATTTCGGAAGTCCTATTCTTTTTCCCCTACATTGGAACAATTCCATCCTGAAAATCCGAATTTTATACCTTTCCCTAGAATATTAAATCAGTGTATATTTTTTAATCCATCAGTGGCTGAGAGATTGCAACAGCGAGGCTAAAACTACACACCTTTTTTTGTTCTAGTTTCCTTGCCTCACATGGCACAGTTTACATCTGAGTGGAATTTTCAGGATTTGATGGAAACATAGATCTACGAAGATCAGATTCGAATTGGATCTTGATATTGGACGTTCCTATGTCTACGAGTCTCAGGTAGGTTGTGTATACCTATTTTTGTGTTTTTGCAATCTTTTGGGTGGTGCAGCCTTTGACATGTTTTCCATTATTTTTAGTGTGACCTTGTTTTACCTGCTATTGCCTATTTAATTGTTATTTGACCTATGAGATGCCATTGTGTATGACATGTTACCCGTTTTTATTGAGCGGGGCTGGGCAAGTTGTTGTTTCCCATTGAGGCATTTTGGTTGGGGGATGTCATAATGGTTATAATTGATTTGTTTTGGTTAAAACTATTGAGTTTAGTTTATTAAACCATGATATGACTTGTTAAAGGATTTCAAGATCTTAGTGATGGTATGGGACAACACCCGGCTAGTGCAATTCAATACTATAGTTTTCAAGCCTTTTTAAGTATTTCATTTTATTATATATGTGATACGTGTCATTGCATATCCTAGATCCCTTAGGGTTTTGTTGGGAATGGATATGATATTTGTTGAGTTATGCTGATCACAGGTTGGGTTTGACCTAGGTTACATTGGGTTGTTCTAACCACGGGATTGGGCGTCATGGACGTCGACATGAGGCAGAGTGACTGTCAGGTTGGGAATGACCCAGTATACTTGGATGACAAGGCCATCAAACTTGAGTGGTATGGTCACAGGGACATGAGGTGTCAGAGGTATTGTGGATTGGGTACTATATTGGTGATTACCGCTCACCAAGAACATTAAGTAGTGTGCACATAGAGAGACTCTCTAATGAGGTGGTTTTGACCACTCATGTGGGTAGAGGACCCCATTAGTTGATGTTTAGGTACTATTGGTTGGGGGTGCTTACCGTAGGAAGCCACGTGGAAGGTGAGGAGCCTTCAAGGGATATCGTTGAGACTATCAGGTTAGGGGAATAGGCTCACCATTATTTGAGGGAAGACATCGCTATCCCTTCGAATACTTTATTTGAGGGAATACATCGCTATTCCTACGATGATTTTATTTGAGGGCAGACATTGTTGTTCCTCCGATTAATTTATTTGAGGGTAGACATCATTGTCCATTTGGTTACTTATTTGAGGATATTCATCATTGTTCCTCCGGGTTACTATTTCTTAGGCCTGCCTTCGGGACGTCGGTACTTGAGACACACGGTGTAAGTGGGGGCACATGGTTCCAAGTTACATGGCAGAGATTCCGATGTTGGCTGAAGTAGGTGACACTCCATGGTGGCTTATGAGCATCAGTGGAGTTTGTTTTTGGTAGTGTGCATCGTACTGTTTACTCTTTTCCTTATAAATTCATGCCTACTTGAACACTTATATTAGGTATGCACCATTGGGGGGTATCCAACTGAGATTTTTCTCACACCTTAAAAGGGAAATTTGGGATGCGTGCATACTTTATGGATTTACATGAATGAAAGAATTCATCTTCAGGAGCTGGACTAAATTACCTATTGCACAGAGTTAGTAGGGACCTTGAGGTCTTTCCTAGATTGAGTTTACTTTGTTTTTATTTCTTTCATGTATCAGCATGCTTATTTGTTTTATAGCTATAGTTGGTTTTCCATTGGCACCTTTACATATAGATATGTATGACCTGCTTTGGATGTATGTTTGATTTTTAGCATTAGTTACAAGTGATCAGAATTCTGTTGTGTTTACTTTCCGCTACTAATGATTATATTTATTACTTCCACTGTTTATCAATATTGAACGTGCTTCCGCTCTGTGGGTCTGGTTCGAGTCTACTAAGTCATTTATTACTCTCCATCTTTATTTTTGTACGTGAACTAGTATTATTATTATCCTCTGAGAGGGTATAGTGTCACCACTATACCTATAAGTCCCTCACTTTTATTTGGAATCTTTTGGCATTTGGGGAGGTGCGCCTAAGAGAGTAACACCCGAACCGTTTAGCACAGTTCGAGTGGATGTCCGGGTCCGGGTCATTTCAGTTAGTTTCACATCCATATCCATATTTTACTACATGGAATACTAGCATGGGTTATCTCGGTTTACCAATGTACTTATCTATATTTATTTTAAACTGATAATTTTATTTACCATTTTTCAGATGTGGGACATTCAATGATGTTTCCATGCCCTATTTTAAAATTTTGAGGAAGCAATTTCCAAATGTGGGGAAGGTTGTAACGAACCAGGTATTTATATAATGATACATTTTTCATATATATTAATATTTATGAACAAGATATTGATTTTATGTTAAAGAATCCACTTTTTCTGATAGCGTAATCGATATGAAACAACGGGTTTTTATGAAATCTTACATTACACACAATAATGAGTTATACTGAAAAATAATATGATATTATTATTATTTTAAAATGGTAGTTAACACATAGTTTTTGTATATCCTAGAATGAAAATAACTAACTATATTATGATTTTACATTTTTGTTAAATGTTTTTACATTTATGTAAGAAACATTAGTGGCTTCAAATAAGAATGAGTCTCATTTTCAGCATGAAATACTTTAATATTTTAAAAAGGTCGTTTTACATCCTTTTGATGGAGGAAACTTTTTAAATATAGTATTTTTTAGTTTTATATATTCTATTTGACAAAATAATTTTTTTTATAGAATTGTAACATTAAATTTACTTTTTATGAATTTTTTTTATTTTTCTAATAAAATTTGTATTTTTATGAATAGTGAAAAATATAACATTTTAATTGAAAACTGCCTTTTAATCTAATATAATTATATAGATATATTATTAATTAAATTGGTCATAAAGTGAAATTGGATTATATTTTAATAATTTAATCCAATTATGATCATTTTATGTAATTTCACATCTAAATTGGACATAAACACATGTCAATCTTCTAATAGTTATTTCTTCTTAAAAATCTACTTTTTGGTTTTGACAGCAGAAATTAATTTAAATTAATTATTGAAAATTCTCTATCTTGAATTTGGAAAAATAAGTTCCTTATTTGGAATCTGGAGGTCTAAATTGTGTAAATAAGTAACTTTTAATTTTAGACATTATGATAAGCAACTTCAGTAATTATTTTATTTACCATGGTTAAAAGGTAAATATGGTAAATAAGGTTAAAAAATAATATTATAATAATATTAAACTACCCTAACATGTGTCTTAATATTAATTTATGTGATATATCTGACCATGGGATTCCTTGGGTCGATTTTGGGACCTCATGGAGCCAATTTGATGTGAAAATGAAATTTTATAAGAATTAATTTAAAGTAAAGAAAAATATAACATAAACATGTATCTTTTACTAAAGAAAATTTTATGCGTGGTTATGTATGTGATATCTCAGACTATAAATAGTAATTAGATAGATAAATGTATTTGCTATATCATGGTATTTTATTTATAATTTTTATGCATCAAATAATTAAATTTATTTATAACACAATGTTGATGTAGTGATTTACTAAGTAATGAATTATTTAAATAAATAATATTATAAATATTAAAGTATATTTATTTTGAAACTTTTTATTGAATGCAAGAATTTTAGGAATGATTATAACTTGATATATTTTAATTAATGAAGGTTTTTCAAAATAATCACATTGTTATGGATTTTTAAAAAGTCATGATATGAATTTTATAAAAATTAACATAAATGAGTTTTTAAAATAAATACTATTTTATTAAATGATATAATAGTACTAAAAATATATTATTCTGAAAAATAACTTAGATAATGTTGAAAATGTCATTAATTAACCAATTTAGGTTTTATTGACATTTTATAGTAAATATATTAACCATATGGTATGAATATAGAAGAAGACATGGTAAGAGTTAAATTAGTTAACAAAGGGTTAAAGCTAAATGATAAGGTTAACTTTGTAACATAGACTTATCTAAAACATACTAGTTGAGAGGGATGCGACCCAACAACATCCTATCTTTGAAATAAATTACATTGGGACCATTTGAAACCGAAAATAATTTTATAATGAAATAATATTTCAATACCTTCCTAAAGAGACCCCCCCTCTTATAAAAGGGAATCACCTCAAATCCACAATAAAACATCTCAAGCATCTTAGATCATCAAAAATCTTCCCAAATAATTAAAAATCATTCCTATATTCCTTCTATAAGACTCACTTTGTATAGAAGTAAATTAAATAAATCCTTTTAGCTTAAATCTAAAAGAGTTACCCGATTTGAGGTAATGTCTTCTCTCAAACTTCTTTCATTTATTTTATTTATAGAACCCCTAAAACCTCTTTATTAAATTATTTTATATAAAAAATAGTATCTTATATATACTCGGTTGTTTTTATGATACTTATTCTAACTATTTTTACACACACTTTCATCTAATGGATACAAATATACTGTTTCTGTGTACAACGAACAAGTGCCTCACAAAATGATTTTCCCCTACCACATATCTTCATGGCCATTATGATGGAACTATATTTATATTTGATATATATTATATTTATTTTTTCTCTATTATACAGTAAGTTTTATTTAAAAACATACCTGTATGTTTTTAAAGATGCGTAAATATGATAATTTCATTTGAGGAAGTGCAGACTAACGCCACCTTAAAGTGATATGACTCATTCATGTCATACATGGAACATATAAAAGATGGAATTAATTAAATTATATAAATTATATATCATAAGATATTATAATTTAATTATAATTTAACAATTTATCATTTATATATCATTTCTTTAATATGAAAAACAAATGACAACAGTGTCCATGTGTACGTACGACTTACCGTCTCCATGAACAGTGCATTTCATTTCATATATTCAAATGTTAGAGTCTATCATAAATACATATATACTAGATATATATGATATTTAAATCTTGAATAATATTATGGATATAATTTAATTTTGACAATATGGACAAATTGTAATTATAAAAAAAGACCATTTTTGACTCAAGTACCAAATATCGACCAAATGACCGATATTAAATTAAATAATTATGTAATGTTTATAATGAGGTATTAAGTTATTTAAAAGGAATAATAAAAATGAAAAATGTTCTAAATTAGTAGAAATTAACTTAATTTTATTATTCAGGAAGAACAAGAAACATACGTGACAAGCCAGACTCAAGGTAAGGGAACCTTTCACCCTCTTCTTTTAGTAAAAGGCTTATTTTATATTATGTCTTTTAATTTATATTTTATTATATTGGGATATGTTTATATGCATCCTTATTTTTGTAAATTTTATGTCCAAATGATTATAGACCATTTTCTCTCTCATTACCACATTTTCTGAATTTTTAAGTGATGTCGATATGCTGTCGAATTTTCATAAGGGAACTTCTTAACCAAATTTATATTCTTTAGGTTAATATTATACTTCATGATTATGTCATACTATGAATATCTGTAGATGAACTATAATTATTTTACACATAATATCCACTTACATTGTGTGTATATATATTTTTCACACATAGTTATGTCATTGATTTATCCTTAATCATATGATACGATCTTTGTAAGGGACTTCATCTCAATATTCTTTCATTGAGGAATATTTGGGTTTATACATGACCTTATTTTATACAGTGTATAATTATAAATGTTTGATTTAATTTCATTCAATGGTTTTCAAAATGAATATTCTTTTACAAATAAATTTACAAAATGACAAAGGGAATGTTTCCTTTTTAACGTACATGGTGACAATGAACTTTCCACCACTGGGAGTATTATTTGATTTTTGGATTCCTTAATAAGCTATAATGTTCTTTAAAAGGAAGATAAATACCATATACCATATTTATTTATTTTGGTATTGAAAATGGTTTTGATAAAGCATTCATTATATTAATATATTTAAATGATATATTTTTATAACAATGTGGAAATATTATCTTTTTTTATGCATGCTTTATGTGTTATAATTATGCTATGGTTATTGGGATTTTTTTATGTATACAGGTGGTTACGTGATAAACCTATAAAGGGTGAGCTTGATATATCTCTCCAATTAATTGGGTAAAATGATAAAGGTAAATGTAAATGTTTCTCATAATATATTTTGGGAATATACTATGATAGGTATTCCAAACTTAACTCCCTATGTAGCTGTGAAAGCTACAATGTATATATGTTATGGAAGCCACAAGTTACCTTTGTGATATCTAATTTCATGAGGATTGTTAAAGAAAATAAGTTTATGATTGAAAAGTTTGACTTCTTTTATTTATATGTATTCTTGGAATAATGTTTTCCTTTTTTATCTTATATCCCTTACATAGATTTTTAGGCTCATCACAAGTTTTCAAAATGTTTTTCATAGAGTATATAGAAGGGTAAGAGAAAGGAATAATTTAAGATGATTTATATCAAGAAAAAAATTCTTGTTTATTTAAGTTGTATTATATTTTTTATAAAATTATATAAAGTATAAGTGTCTTCTTTGTAATTTTTGAGATGTAATGTAATATTTATGGACTAATTATCTAAAATACTAAACCTAAAAGGATCCTAAATGTACAATTCATGACTTAACTTAAGATAATGTAACATTTAAGGCCGGGGCCTTTTATATATACTGAAAAAGGGATGTTCAGCTTGTATGGGTTTACCTAACAACATGAAGGTCTTCTATTTAAAGATTATTTTATAGGATTACAACAGTTTTTTTGTTTAAAATTTCCAAATATTCTTTATATTCCATTTTTTAGAGTGGATTTCAATGAAAAATGTTTGCAATTTTTTAAAGAATAATATAAGTTTTTATGGAAATATTTTTTTTAAATTAATTCATTAATGATCTAAATGATCTATACATATTATTTCATTAAGGGATTATTTATTCATTGAATGATTCTTTTGAAACCAATTTCTCTTTCATCGGTTATATATATTTTTAATATAATTTCTTTTAAAGGGTTATGCTTTAATTGAATTATTAGGAAGCCTGTCTATTTTCGGTAGGTTATGATGTGATGAAATGTTAATCATACCCATTTCATTTCATTTGTCATGGTTTGATGTTTATATAACACATCTATTTTTATGGGTCACTATATGGTGAATATTTTTTATCTTGTGGTACATGTATGAATTCCTTTATTATGATTTGGGTGGGACCTATATATCCCTCTAATGCATTGGTTAATTTTATGTTTTATATAAGGTCATAGGGTACAAGAGTTGTATCACAAGCCTAAAAGTAAGAGGGTAAAAATTTTGTAGACGAATCCTAAAAGTAAGATGAAACACAGGTTTTATCACAAGCATGGAATTATGTTTGATTAGGGGTTGTATCCCAAGCCTGAAAATAATAAGGTACATGGGTTTAAGCATAATATTGAAAATATGAAGGTACATGAGTTTTTGGAAAAGGTTGAAAATAAGAAGGAACACTTTTTGTAGCCCAATAAAGATAATAAGTAGTTCCATGGGTCATAGCTTAATCCTAAGATGTTGTAAAAGTTTTGGTATATATCATTAACATAATATTTTCTAGGATTATTTGTATGCCACAAATTCCATGTATTATTTGTAAATTATGATTTCATGGAATATTCTCTTGATTCACTTATGATTCATGTCGTATGAACTTCCAACCTTTTTTCCATGATTCATGTTTATGATCTTTCATACTCAATGAATGATCTTCAAATGTTATGTTCATGTTCTCATACCCACATGTTCTGGTTATGCTAATTTATTTCCTTTATTTACCCATACTGAGCATTCATGCTCACCCCATTATTATGTTTCCTTTTTCTAGGTTTTGAATTATGTTTTTTAGTATAATTAATAAGTGGGAATATCTTTGTGGGAAAATTTAAATATCTTTCACTTAGTTAGAAATTTTTTTCTCTAATATTCCCTAAGAACTAATCTTACATGGAACTTGGGCGTTTATTTTTTTAAAGTGTTATGTATTCCACAAAAATGATGTAATGTCTATGTATGAGATACATGGGTAGCTATATTGGGTATTAGAGTGAAGGTTTATTTATCCATTGCAAACTGGTATTAGAATACCTTAGTGATATTACTTGTTATATTTCTAGCGATAAGGGTGGGTATGTCTCTACATATAAGTATAAGTATGTGTTAATGTTTTAGAAAGGCCCTAGATCTTGGAAAATGATAGAGTGATTAGTTTCATATAAACACATACCTATCTGGATACTATGATATGAAGTGGTTCTAGAATAGATTTATTTAGGATTAAAAACTCTTACAAGATGTGTCAGGCTATACATGGTGTAACATGGTACATGAAAACATGCCTTACTATGCACTTGGTCTATCACTCACATGGGATATTCTTTGGGAATTTATAAACTCTTACCAGAAATAAATTAAGTATTTAAAAATATGATGGATATAAACAAACTAGGATAAACATAGGGTTTAAATGATTAATGAAAATTTCATAATTTATATATCATGTAAGCGATTTTTCATGATTACGTGGTTCCCAACATTGAATATTTTTTCATACTCTATGATTTATAGTTTTAGTTAATAAATAGAATCGGAAATAACAACATTAATGGTGAATGTGATTGAATGTGAAAGGAGTTTTCTTTGGGGAATCTAAATTATTTAGAAGATGTAATGGAAAACCTCATTACCATGCTCATGAAAATTTCAAGCTATAAATAATACTGATATTCAAAAAGGGAAAAAAATAGAAAAATTCATATTGATTCCTTCATGAAGAAACATACACCTTCCTTCTGAGGGTCTTTGGATAAAGTTATTTTTGAACATTGGACCAGTACCACTAAAAATATATTCTTTATTATCCAATGTCTATAACAAGAGATAGTCATTCTGGTAGTTTACCAGGTGGAAGGGGAAGCATACTAGTTATGGACTCTAATCATGAATACAAGTAATAATGATAAAATTGAATCAATGGATTGGGTAGAGTTTATGAACTTTTAATTCAATATGAAATTTCCTCATGTTCTTCATATGAATATGGAAATTTATTTCCTTGATTTGAAGATAAAGGATAATGAATCCATCATTAACTACAAGGATAATTTCATAGGATTTGTGTGGTACACTTCTAGAATTATCATCCAAATAGAAGGTAGGTTTGATAGGTTCTTTATTAGCTCATTTCCAAGTCTCATATGGGAGGTGTCTAGAAGAGACTTCATTAGAAATTAATATATTGCATGTTGTGTAATTAATTATGAAATGTAGGTTTTAGATACATATAAATCTCAAGGATTTTACAAGAAGAGGACGATAGAGTTCAAAGTGCAATCTAAAAACAATATAGATAAAAATACAATCCTTCATTTGTGATCTATGTGTGAAGATAATCATGGATTGAATGGTATTTATGGTAATAGTAAAGTATTTATGTGTAGAAAGGAAGGAAAAATACTGGATTAATATAAATTGATTGTAAAATGTTATATAATGATATAAATAATGAGAAAAATCTAAAAAATTCACCTTCCTCACTCGAGTGTTTCATTTTCATGGAGTATTGGAATTTTTCCAAAACATTCCCAAATATAAGGGTTAATAATGGGAATTCATAACTAAAACCCATGAAGAAAAATGATAAAGGGAATTCATATGAAATCAAAAGATATTAAGTGAACCATGATAATTAGGGAGCTCCATAGTAGATATTTTCCTATGGGATTTTGTAAAAATAGGATCCGTGAAAATCTTATTGTTTATCCTTTAGTGTAACTTGATATGAGTATATTCATTTATTACTCTCTCTAGATGAATTATTTATAATTAAGTAAATTTTATTTTGTATATTTACAAGGATGGACCCATGATTCTAATAGGAATATTTTTAGATAAGTTCCTATTTAAGGAATAAATGGTGAATTATCTTTTGGAATAATGTATGTTTTCCATAAGGTTTTATGTAAATTTAGTTTATTACCATGTTTTAAGATAATACCTTATGAAGTTATTCACATTTTTGGTATGTGATGACATATGGGGGATCAATGTTAATATGATTTTAGGACCTTTGTTCTATTTTTTTCCTTCTAATTTTCTCTTTAGGAAGGGTAATAAGGTTAACCATTTGTGGATAGTTTATGTTAAAATTTTCTTAATGATTGTGAGTTTCATGTATTATCTCTCCAAATGAGGATTTATTCATACCGGACAACCAATTATATAAATATTTTT
The DNA here is from genome assembly GCA_963277665.1 of Viscum album. Classification (NCBI taxonomy): domain Eukaryota; kingdom Viridiplantae; phylum Streptophyta; class Magnoliopsida; order Santalales; family Viscaceae; genus Viscum; species Viscum album. The sequence goes on along the minus strand of OY728147.1, from coordinate 2,015,123,481 downwards.
TTGATGGTAGGTGTTGAAAAACAGAATGGATTATCATATATCTCATGATCCACTAGTGTTTCAGGAATAAAAAAAATTCACCTTCCTTTTTTTGTAGAATTAGGGGAGGTATAAATTGATCATGAAACAACAAAGGGAGAGGTTTCCTAGAATCATGTAAGTATATGTTTTCATGAAAATTCATAAAATTTAGGAAGACAGTCTTGAAATATATTTTTTTCATATTATCATCGTTGATGATGATATCTACAACCTATTTCATGTATATTTTGTTTATGGTTTTGTGATAGTTGGTTTTATATGGATCACCCAATTTTATGTAATTATTTATCAATCACTATGATTATTTATGATTTTATTCCATGCCCAATATTCCAAAACTATGTATGTTATCATATGTGGAAACCTAGATATGTGCAACTTTGGGTAACTGTTATGTTTCCAAATTTCCCTTTAAAAAGAAATATTCATTTTTTTGATATTGTTTTCAAGGAATAGAAAATTAAAGTATTAAACCATTGATAATCGAGATAAATTTCTAGGGATAAATTTATTTTAATGGGGTAGAATGCAACACCCCTAGTTTTTATGAATATTTCATTATGGAATAAATTATTTTTAATTGATATATTACATTTCACTAAGTCATAAATTCCTTTCACACAACACTGAAATGGCTTACAAAACATGTTACATGGACTTGGTGTATGCTACACACAACACCGAGTTTCTATGAAACATCATTATATTGTTATACTTATTTAAACGAGATAGTTATAAAATAGATGTTAAACATAATAATTTGAACAGTAAAAAATAATTTTAAAATAATGTTTATAATGTTATTATATAAATAGAAAATATTGATAATGAAAAATATAATTTTCAGTAAGGTCATAATATATTTTAAAATATTATTTTCTAAAATGAAATAATTTTAATGTCCTTCAAATGAAATTAATTTTAGACCTATTTAATTTTTTTTTTCTAAAAAAACATACTTTTTTAATTTATACTATCTATATTAGCCTAGGGTTAGTTTTCAGGATTTTTCTGACAACCATCATTTTAAGGATGAATTGTAAAAAATATGAATTTTTAATTTAAAAGAGAATTTTCTTGAAATTTATTTATATAGATAAATTATATTATATTTTGATTTTAAATTATAATTGGATAAAAAATATATCAATAAATCCAATTTAGGTAATTAGAAACAATTTTACACAGAAATTAGAAATAAAAAAAAGGAAAATTCTAATCATTTTTACTTTAAGAACCCACATTATAGTCTAATCTGTAGGATTAAATTTCAATTAATTTCCGCCACTTATATGGTTTAAATTTGAAAAAATTCATTCCATTTTTGTAATCCTAATAATTTACAATTTCTAATATGGTCAATTTTTTTTATAAAAATATTAGTAAATGTAATTAGAATTAATTACAACGAATATGTCAAATTGATCTTAATAGAGGACTAAACCTTAAACATAATAGCCTAATTACATATACACATGTAAAAAGTCAATTTTTAATAAATATATCAACCCTATCCTCCATTATATCTACTTCGGACCATTATTGTATCTAATTTACAATGAAAAAATGTATGTGGGATTCCTTTTCCAAAAATTTACCTTAGTGCCACCCCTCCTCCACTATAAAACGCCCCATATACTCCCATTTCCTCACAGCTTTGAAGAAAATTAGGTTCAAAAAATATATACAAAATAAAATTACCAAGATATAATCCTTACTTATTTAATCCTAATTTTGGGAAAAATCAAATTAAGGAATCCATTTGGTGAAAACCGAAAGGAGTTACCCAAAGATGAGAAAAAATCCTTCCTAAAGCTCCATAATTTTATTTTCCTTCTCCACCACCTTAATTATTTTTATTTTATACACACATAATATCCTCATTATATAAAATATACTAATATGTTTTTATGTTTAGGTATCTTCCTGCATTTACAAACACATCCATGTAATGGGTAATAAACATACCATTCTTGTGTACGAAAAACTGCTGCCTCATGAAACAATGTTGTTCATTTTACCTTAAACTCCTCATATGTTTGGTCATTATGATGGATACTTATATTATATTTGATATATTTGAAATTTTTAATTTTTTATACTTTTTTATTTATTATCTAATTCATACCACAATTATTTCTATTTGGTGTAAATATTATAACTTCATTTGTGGATGTGTGGACCACCACCTCCTCAAAGAAGTATGATTAATTCACACTTTACATGGAATGTATTAACCTTAGTTTTAGTAAATATATACTATATATATGAAATTTTATTGATACTTTAATTATATTATATAAATATATACATATATTTAATTTACTTTCACTCTTTCAATACACCATTAAAAATGGAAACAACGTTCATGCATACGTACCACATACCCTCTCTACGAATGCTTTATTCCATTTCATATATCTATATTATAAATTTTACCATAAAAGTTTATATACTGAATATATAATATATATATGTCCTTTTTTACATTCTATAAATATTTAAATCTTGATTTATGTAAGAGGATCAAGAATGAAAAGTCAAACCATATACCATAAATAAAGCAGTTATTTGAAGAAATGTTACTTTAACATAGAATTATTAATAAAAAGGTAATAGAAGGTAAAAATATATATTTTATGGTAGTATATATATTAAAATGGTTTTGTTAAAAAATATATAATAAAAATATACTTATTATACAGAATGATTTTATGTGTATGATAAAAATCAAGACACAAGGTATGCGAATTTCATCTCACTTTTTATTTCCGAGAGATACATGCATTATACCCCTCCCATTTTTTTATGGTATATATAATTCCCATGATGTTATTATAGGACTATAATAAATAAATTTATGTTTATTTAGATATCTATTATATTTTTTATTCTCTCAGAGGGTTTACGTTTCAAAAGTATCCTAATCGGAAAAGTAATTTCATCTCAATTTTCTTTCATTGAGACACAAGTCTTATTATGATCCTATATTTTTATAAGTGGTGTATGTACTTAATTTTACATGTTATATCATAAATATTTTCATGTAATGATATTTTTAATCTCAATAATATTTCATTTTCTTATATGGGAAGTATGATCTAGAGTTACCATGTGGTAAGAGTTAATTGAAATAGTCTCATCGTTTGTTGAAAATGTATATGAATATGTTTTAATTGATGAAATATTATGATCCATATATCAAGAAATATCATGATTTTTCTTAAACTCTAGTTATTCATGTCATATCTAATTAATGGTACCATATCTCAACTCCTTGGTAATGAAGACGACCATGAAAGTGTTTTTTAAGAATGTCTTAATTTATGTCTCTCCTCGGCCAAAAATTTTTGTTACTTGAAAACATTATTTTATAAGAGTTTCTTGAAAATATTATACTATTATCTTATGGTATTTAAAATAAAATTTTACCCATGTTTTACCTTTTAATAAAAATGGTTTCTAAAAAGGAATCTTATTTTCATTTTTTTGTTAATGAAATTTTATAAACATTTTATAGTGAAAAAGGAATATTTGTCATGTATGGGTATACCTGCAATCATGTCCATAATTACCTTGAATTATATTTTATTGGATTAAAATGATATATATTTAATGAAAATTTATTCCTAATATTCTTTAAATTTTTTGTTTAATGAGGCTTTCAAAGAAAAGGTTTTCAAAATTTTTTCACACTTTTTTTTGATTTCTGGGAAAAGGGTCTTCAAAATGATTTCAAGAATTATTTTTAAATTTTCTATTAAATTTATATGAAAATGGGTTTCAAAAGGATTTATATTTTAAGGATACCATTTAAAATAATAAAATATATTTTCCTTAATAAAAGTTTTTAAATGATATTTCAAAATTATTTTTGATCTAAGATGTCATCTGTTGATGTTACTCATTCCCTTCAGAGAATAATCCAAAATATCCTTTCATATTATTTATTAAATGATTCATATTATAATGTAATGATTCTTATGAAATCAGTATCTCTTTTATGGATTATATTCTTTTGAAACCCGCTTCTTTTCATGGGTTATTCTTCAATGGAATGATTTGGAAACCTATCTATTTTCTATGGGTTATGGTGTGATGAAATGGTAATGATACCCATCTAATTTCATGGGTCATGATATGATTTTTATAAAATCCATATTTTTTTATGGGTCATGATATGATGAATATTTAATTATCTTGTAGAACATGAATTACTTATTTTATTATGAGATGGTTAGACCTATATCTCTATGAAATGCAGTGGGTAATGATACGTTGTATATGAGATCAAAGGGTATATAGGTGGTATCCCATATCTAAAAGTAATAATGTACATAGGTCAAAGCCCAATAATAAATGTAATAGAGAACATTAGCTATAACACAAGTAATAAATTGAGAGGTACATGTGTTGTTTTCCATGTACAAAAACAAGAAGTTAAATGAGTTATAGACCGATCCTAAAAAATGATGGTACACAGGTTGTAAACAAAGACCGAAAACTAGAAGGTACATGAGTTGTATCCCAAGCATAAAAATTAGTAGGAAAATGTGTTGTATCCCAGTCATAACATGTTATAATGGCCTTGGTAGGTATCCTTGACATAATATTGTCTGTACTTATGTTAATTCCACAAATTAAATGCCTTATTACTCAATTATGACTTCATGGATTATTATCTTGATTGAATTATAAATTATGTCTTAGGAAGTGAAAAAATTTATGCCATCATCCATGTTTATGATATTTGATATATAGGGTTTAATCTTTGAATGATATTATCATGTTCAAATACCCTTATGTTCATGGTATTATTATGTATTTTAATTCATTACCCTTACAGAGAATTTGAAATCACCCCTTTCTTTTGTTTACATTCCCTAGGTTTTGATGAAGGGTTTTTAAGAAGGATTTCTATAGGGGAATATGTTTTGGGAGAAAATTATGATCTTTCACTGAGTTAGAATATTTTTTCCAAGATTTCAAAGGCACTAAAATGACATGAATTTGGGCTTATTTTTTTGTAAGGTATTGAATATTGACAAAAATATTATAATGTATTTGTATTAAAAGTGAGGGTCGCTATATCAGGCCTCACCTATACACATTGAGCTGTTATGTATGGGTGTATATTCTGAGAATAATTGATACCAAAATGAATATTTATTTAATATTTTTTCCTTTTCTTACAGGATTTAATATTTTGTGGTTGGGGAATTTTTTGGGCTCAAATTTAATTAATGAGGGATATATATGAAGAATAAAAATGAATTAAATATTTTTTAAAATGATAAGTTATTTTTTTTGCACACTAATTTCATTTCAATATATAAAATTTTATCATTTGTTTTAATAAAATAAAACCAATAATTTTGTTTCAAACTATTTTTCATGAAGTATGCAGATAAATATTCATAATATTGTAAATATTTTTTTCCATAAGATATTTACATTCATACAACTTATTTTTTCTACGTGTTTATTCCTTTATAATAATTCATCTAATGTATTAAATATTTTTTCCATAATTTTGATAATCATAAATTTTATGTGAAATTATAGTTTCTGGAGATTTTCTAATGTCTATAATTTGTATGATTAGGATACAATTTAATTAAATTATTTTGATAAGTTAATGTATAATGTTATATAAATATCATCATTCAATGTAATATGACTATAATGATATATTTTGTTAAATATCTACTAAAAAATCATATTATTTTAGAAAATCATTACAATCCGTGTAAATATTTGTTATCATAAGAATGAATTAAAATCATGAATAGATTAGGATCAAATTGATATACATCAAATAGAAACAATTAATTTTTAAAATCTTATTGTCATAGGAAAGACTTAGACATTGAGAAATTTATGATATTTCAACAATCATATAGGATGACAAGGAAATTCATATGATCAATCAAATCATTGTGATTAAAATTCTTATGATACTAAAGACTCACATCACTGGATGCCTTTAAGTATGATTACACTACTTTATTTCACTTTCAAGGGGTTTATTATCGTTCCAATATACCGAGAGAAGAATAATCATACTTCAAGTATCATGAAAAGTAGATATGTCTAAATGAATAAGAATTGCAGTAATTAATAAAATTATATCCCTGAAGTGTAATGTCTCAAGGATGACACAATCTTCACCAGTATAATACTATATTTTTTAAGGATATAACATGAAAAGGGAAACAATATTTTGTCTCTAGATATTATTTTTTTACTCTTATCTATTTTAATAATAAGGATATATTTATATTTATAGTGGAATAAGTTTTTTGTTTAAATGATTTTTTTTTGTGATCATTCAATATGAAAAGGCTGCACATACTCTATTTTTAAAGCTATTATTTTCAAAAATCCATGAACAAAAAATATTCTATTACACTATAATTTCATTTAATATAAAAAAATTAATATATTTTGGATCTACTAAATATTTTTCAATCATTAATTGAAATTTTTATTCATCAACTATTAGTTACTTCTTATAACTGTATAACGAACACAACATCAATCTACTCATAAAATTCTATAAATTTTATAATCATTTCTATGAGTTGGTAAAGGATAAAGAGTGGTATTTTGAAAATGGAATGGCCAGTTGAATATTCTTAGATCATTTTTTATAAATTATGTGTTACATTAACAAATATATTGAGGTATATAAGAAAAGTATTCACATAGTGAAAATTATGATGTTTGTTGAGACGACATTGGTGTATATAACATATTGATTGCTATGAATAGATCCAATTTAAATATATTATGTAATTTATTGAATGTTTTTTTATTTAATAATATATATATTTTCAAGAAGATTTTGAATAATTAAATCAATTTCATTAATGAGGCCAATTTAGGGAAATTATTTAAGTCAATTCACCCCATTCCTTAGTTATAAGGAAATTCCAGTCACACCAACAATAGTTTTACAAAATTAATACTCATTATATCTATAATATTATAGGTTCTTTTTGTAATTATTTTATTAATTTGGGTATAATTATTGAAAATATATATAAAGTATCTATGCTCATGGAACCTTATTTTAATCGAGAAAACAATTGTCTATTGTTGTATTGAATGATTATTCATATGAAAATTATTAGTATACTATTTCATTTGAAATTTATTAATACCTTGAAAATTACTAATGTACAAAAAGATAAGTGGGATTAAAATCCATATAGATAATAATACTAGAAATTTAAGTATACAAGTGTTATTATTTTTTATTTTGTCTTAATGACATCAAAAGATATTCAAAATATGATAAAACACATGAAACATAAAAAACAATATTTATTTATTTTGAAGGTATTAAAAATATATGGGAAAAAATTTTAAACACTTAAATATTATTATTTTTTACATTTAATATTGTTTATAGTGATATTATCACATTGATGAATGGATGGTTAAATAAAATTATAAACAATGTCTCAACATTATTACTATAAGTTTCTGAACATAATACAACTCTCAAAATGATTTTTATTTCCCATCAAAATAGAGTGGTATTTTATTCAATATTACATAATCTATTTATTTGAAATATTTCATGATAAATGATCTCACACGAAGAATTATGATGTATGAGGATGAGATAGAATCCATTGATGGTGATAACAAGTAAATTAAAATAGAAAATTATAACTTAAATTTATCAATCTCAAAGGATGGGAGAGAACACAATGCAAAATTATTTGTTACACTATTCATATGAGAAATATTTAAGATATTAAAAATATGATGGAAGAATTTCACTATTCATAATGATAATAAAAATGTTTTAAAACAAGAAAAAACTATTTAAAATGTATTTTCAAAAGATTAAAATTTGTTATCTATATACTAAGGAATTAATGTGAAATGAATATAATAATCCTCAGTATATCAAAATTGATATCCCTATGTTGAAAGAAATGAAAATGTGAAAAAACAATCAAAAAATTGTGATTATAAGAAAGATAAAAAATATATATGAAGCCTGTACCGACTGAATATAATGATTCCATTATAGACTATAAGGACCCGACATTATTACACTACATAATCTTGATTTTTTATCAAGAACTGAATTCCTTTAATATTGATTATATTTTAAATTTTATATGTTTCTTGATTTAGGATATAGTACATAAAAAAAATTACACATTCATATAAATGAGATGCCACAAAAAATAGTATCTATTTTTTCCAAAATATAAAACTTTTTAAATAAAACATGTTTTCTTTGAAAACAATTATTTACAGTTAACTTGTATTCCTTATTTTTCCAACACATCCTTATAACCCGTGAAAATAATTTAAATACATTGTATGGAAAAAAAATATCAGCAAGGGATATAAAAAATTGAAATAAAACATTATTCCATTAATACTTGTAACGTATAAAATCATTTTAAAAAACCGTACTTGTTACCCATATAAACATACATTGTGAAACTTGAGATTTCTATGATATTTAAAAAGACATATTGAACATAAATAGAAACTTAAATTTATCTTGGGGGATTACTTAAATAATCTTTTAACCCTCTTGGAGACCTTATAATTTTTAACCCTTACAACTACTTTACAATGTAACCCTCACAACTACCTTATTGTGTAACCCTCATAGTTACAGTTGGAGTAACCATACGACCAACATCTACCATACAAATATCCAATGAATTGTATGGATATATAGGTTTTACCCTTCATCATAAATAAATCCCAAGAACCAGAACCTAATCATACAACATGAATAATTTATTAAAAAAATTTCTTTGGAATTTTGTAAAAATGAATTTTAAAAGAGGATTTTGAAAGAAAATACCCTTAAAAATATCATATAATTGAATTTAAAATTAATAGAGTGGTTGGAATATGTATATACACTATAAATACACATAATTTAACATAATATAAAAAAAACTATCATACAAAAACTTTTAATACCTCAAAAATTATGATTTAAAAGGTTAACCCAATGAATAGAAATCAGGTTAAGAATTCTATTACCTCATGTTTATATTGCTTAAAACATATTTAAAACTACTATATAATGATTAAAATAATGTTATTATTATCTTACAGAATTTTATCATATTTATAACACCTTATATGATCATTTTATAACATCATTGTACCCTTTAGTTATTAGTATTTTGTTCCTTCCATTGTTTCGGGTGCATTCATTACAAGATTTCAATAGCCGGTTTGAATTTGATTTTCTTCTCATATGGAAATAAAATTCAAGAAGTTGAATGAGATGGTATTCATATGATTCAAAATATATAATGATACCATATATAATTTTGTAATTATATATGACTATGAATCATTAGATAAAACATTTGTGATATTTCTTTAGGTCATATTTGAAGGTTCCTCGATAATAATGAAGTTGTTTCATTATATTATTTTATTTCCTGAATATAATTCATTCCATAACATAAAATAGGTTAAAAAATATATTTTAAATTATTATTCCACCACTAAAAGGGGTTTATGATAATATGTTAAGGTAGTAATGTAATTGAAACACATCATCCGCTATTTTGGTAAATCAGCACATCACGAACAATGTTTCAATTTTTAGAATTAGAGGAAGAGGAGGGGAAGAAAGATGATGAATCATTTACATAAACATTATAACATATATAATATATATGATTCTCGATATTTAATACCTCTTGGATAAGTGGAGGGGACGATATAATAAGAAGGAATGGAATTTAAAAGAACACACATAAAAAAGGAAGTGGATTCTTACCTCTTAATATCATCTCATTGAGATCCTAATTGAAGCCTTTGGTTTTGGAATTTTGATGAGTCCAAAAGGCCTTGGACGTGGGGAAGATACTTTAGGAGGGGATTTGGTAGAATATAAGAAATTCCCATGGCTTGAGAGGTGTGTGAGGAAGTGGGGAACAAGGTTGGTATTTATAGTGGAAGAGATAAGGGATTTTACAATATTTTAATCATTATTATAATATTGTTTCTCAATAATATGAATAGTCATGATTCATGTGATCAAAAATAGTAATAAATACATGTGAGTTTAAACCAAGTGGTCTTACATCAGCTTATAATCACCATTGATGTAGTAAAACAAGTATTTAGCATTTATCTTAATTTATCGTATTTTACTATTCATAAAAAATTCATGAAATTAAGAAAAATACCAAAAATTCACCATAACCATTTTTTGATGAGTAGAATTCAAAAAATGAACTCCAATTTTTGAAAATAGTTTTTTAAATATTATTAATTAAACTTTTAAATAAAGTCACAATTTATTCAAAAATAACAATTTTAAATCAATAACTCATTTTTATCACCTTAAAAAATTAACCAACATCTCATTCTATTTTAACCATAACAAAATAATATAATAATAGGGTTTAGTATTCATAAGGTTCATATTAATATTCATAAGGGTATGTTACTATTTTCAAAAAATCATGTTGGTTCTATGAGACTCCAAATAACTTACTGATCAAAACTATAGATGACCATTTTTTTAAATTTAAATCATTGAGATTGATACATTATTTTTAAAGGATAGTTATAAATATCTACTTAAAAAAACGCTTCATGAATTTCAATTTATTTATTTTTAAAACCTTTGGGAGTTACATTATCCCCACCTTATGAAAATTTCAACATCGCAATTTTATTTACATATTAAACAAGTGAGGGTACATTTCCATCATAACATTTTCATATTCACAAATTGATTTTTCAACCATGTGATTTATAAAAAAACATTTACATATTGGATTACCTTTATCAGAAATAATTTTTTCCTTTGATAAAAAATATGAGATTTTTTCTCTTTAGAAGAAAGGTTCTCATCCAGCTAAACTAATTCTGGACTCAAGACAAGAGAAGAATTAGGCACACACTTTCTCAAAATCAAAACATGAAAAATGGTATGTACATGAGATAAGGTCATAAGAAAAGCTACCTGGTTGGTGACTGGTCCAACTTTCTATAGAATTTTATAAGGTCCAATGAACTGGGGAATAAGATTTCTATTCTTACCAAAATGAATAATAATTTTCCATGTAGAGATTCTAAGAAAAACTTGATAACATACCTCAAAAGAAAAGTCTTTCCTCCTTTTATCTGAATAATATTTCTGCCTACTCTGTGTTGTCCACATGTGTTTCTAAATCATCTTCACTCTCTCAAACACTTCATCTACAAATTCTTGTCCCATGATCTTCATTTCCCAGACTTCATCCCCAAAAGATGGAGTTCTATACTTCTTCCCATACAATTCCACGAATGGTGCCATCTGTATACTGGAATGAATGCTGTTATTATAAGAAAAATAAACTAAATAAGGATGTTGATCCCAACATCCCTAGTAGTCCATTGAAAAATATTTAAGTATATCCTTAAATGTTTCAATCGTTCATTCTGACTACCCATTTGATTGAGGCTGAAAAGTTGTGCTGAAATTTAATTTTCTACCCAATGACTTCTGAAGGCCAATCTAAAATCTATAAGTGAACATGGGATCCTGGTTAGATACAATGGGAAGAGAAACTCCATGTAACCTAAAAATCACTTTGAGGTACAATGGAAAAAGTTAATTATAAGACATTGTATGTCAAATAGGGAGAAAATGTGTACATTTTTTTGTCAGTCAACAATAACCCATATTGCATTGTTACCTCAAGAATTATTTGGTAGTACCACAGAATGTCCATGGATATATTCTCCAATTTCCACTCTAGCACTAGAAAAGGCTGAAGAATCCCCTATGGTAACTACCTATCCCCTTTAATCTATTCACATATCAAACATTTCATAGGAAATTATGCAATATCCCTTTTCTTTCCATCCCACCAGTAATACTCCTGAAGGTCTCTATACATCATAGTATATCTAGGATGAATATAAAATGTAGAACAATGAGCTTAAAACAAAAATTGTTTCATTAAATATTAATCACAAGGCTCACACATCCTTTTATCAAATCTTAAAACACAATATCTATCAAGGTTAAATTGCAGATACTGGCCCTTTCTAACAAATTATACCATTTTAGATGGCTCATAGTATTCCTTCTCTATTTGATTAATTATATCTTATAATAATGACTATGTAGAAACCTGAAACAAATTAGAGGTATTTCCTACACCAATAACATCTAAGCCAAATTTAATCAAATCATTAATCAAGGGATCTTGTTCCAAAAATAACATGGTTAATGTTCCATGATATTTTCAACTCAAGGAATCTTCAACTTTGTATGATACTTCCATATGGTAATTGATCAGGAAATAAATATTCTTTTATTAGTTCAATACATCTTTTTTTTGCATGTATAATTCATTCTTAGTGAATATATACTTCAGACTTTAACAATCAGTATATATTTGAGATTTGAATCCTTATAAATGATGCCTACAAATTTTCAAAAAATAAAACCACCGCTATCAATTTGAAATCATGTATAAGACAATTTAACTCATGAGTTTTTAGTTGTCTTGAATAATAATAAATTTCTTTATCATTATTCATCAAAACACAACCTTGTACCTTAAATAAAGCATCGCTATAGATGAAAAACTCACCATTTCAGGATGGCTAGGCCAAAACTGGATTATTCACCAATCTATTCTTCATTTCTTATAAATAACCATCACATTATTCTGTCTAAATAAATTTAATCTCTTTTGGTATTAACATAGTTAGAGGTCTAGGTAACCATCTGATGTTTTTAAAAAACTATTGGTAATAACCTGCTAATCCAATAAAACTATGGATCCCGGTATTTTTTTGGTCTTTTCCATTCATCAATCAATTTTTTTAGAAGGATCAATAATTATTCCATTTTTATTAACAATATTCCCATGAAAATATATCTATTGCAACCAAAAATCAAACTTGCTAAATTTTCCACATAATTTTTTTCCTTTATGGTTTTTAAAAAACCCTTATATGTTTTTCATGCTCCTTGTTACTCTTATAAAATATGTTAATTTCTTCAATAAATACAAATAAATACTTGTTTTAGAACTCATGAAATATTCTATTAATAAAATACTTAAATACAGTTGGTTCATTAGTTAAACCAAAAGAAATTAAAAAAAATCCAAATACCCATATCAAGTATGAGAATAATTTTTTGGGATGTCATCCTCCCTCACCTTCTGCTGATGGTATACAGATCTCAAGTCAATCATGGAAAATTACGGAGCTCCCTAGATCTGATCAAACAAGTAATCAATAGGAGGAAAAAGATATTTGTTTTTAATAGTGGTGTTATTCAAGGGTCTATAAAAAACACAATGTCTAATAAAACCATATTTATTCTTAAAAAAATTTGGAGCACTCCATAATGAAGTGCTAGGATGAATGAATCCTTTATCAAGAAACCCCTAAAACTTATTTTTCAATTCAATAAGTTCTATTTGATCCATTCTATATGGGGGTTTTGAAATTGGATCGTCATCAGGAACTAATTCAATTATGAATTCAACTTATTGATAAGGTATGGCACTAGGTAAATCATCGAGAAGAACATCAGGGTATTAATTTACCACTATAACACCATTAATAAAAGTAGTTCTTTTTTTCAACAATACAACTAAGATAACATTAATTTCCATCTTTCAATAGTTTCTCAGCTTCTTGTTGTGTTATTAATTTTATGGTTTCGTTCTTGTGGACAAATTGATACCACAATATAAGTATTCTTATAATTCCTCTTTTCTATAATATTTCCCAATATTGTTTTAACAATAAGTTCTGGATTCCTTTGTTTAGGTGATATTTCCAATTTACCAGAAAATTCCTTAGAAATAATTGAATGTGTAGACCCTATATTAAAAAAAGTATAAAAATATGAGTAAAAAAAAGGTACCTGATACAACTTCATTGGATGGCCCAATGTTTGTTGACGTGGTCACAAAGGATATCACTACAACTTTCTTCTTATAGTATGTATTCTTTTTATTATTCAGATCTCTCTTCATGCATGCATTTTTAGAATGAATAATCTCTTCAAATTTAAAACACATTATAGTTTTCTTATCCATAATAGTCTTAAGATCAATTTTATTACTATTATGGGCCATATTTCCAAACATCCCAAATTTAAATTACTTTTTAGTTTTGGTAAGTAATTCCCTTGGGTGATTTTTTCCAAAATTTTCACTAACTGGAAACTATAATTTCTTACCCTCATATTTGTTTAGTTGATTCTTTCCCATCACTTATTATATGGACCTATTATTAACCTAGTTTTCATTGTGCACATGATCATCATCAAACTCCATGTCTACAATCTCAGCACATAGTACTAGTTTCTCATAATTTTTGAACTCAGGGGAGGCTAATGCCTTTCGATACAACGAAATTAATCTTGAGTAAAAGTAGTTGATTTTTCTATCAAGATACAGAATAAGATTTAGAGCATACCTTCCCATTTAGGTGATTTTTTCTTCATACACAACCACTGAATCTTCCTCCTTTTGCTTTAATTCAATGAATTTCATCCCCATCCTAAGTCTCACCACCTTAGGAAAATATTTTTAAGGAAAAATAATTTTAAATTCATCCCACTCTAAGGCATCGATCTCCTCTCTATCCCTAATATTTTTTACAATTATCTACCACTGATCAACTTCACCTTAAAAATAATAAATGTAAATACATACCCTTTGATTACCAGAACATCCTATAACATCGAATATCTTTTCAAGGTATTTAATCTATCCTTCATCCACTACCAGGTATAAAGATCCACTAAATGCAAGAGGGTGTTGTCCCATAAAATATTCCACTATCATCATGTTTAGTTGTGGAACCTTTGGTTGTTCTATGGAATGAATGCTAAAACCATTTATTATCTACATAGGTTGATCCATTACTTTCACAAACTGCTCAGTTCCAATCCCTACCATTCCAGGTTGCATATTCGGAAGGATATTGTTCTGTCAGTGACTCTACTCTTCAGCTTCCATATTTATTCTATGGAATACCATTATAAAAAAACATATCTTAGTCTAAGAAACTTTGTAATCTGTAAATTCTATATCATTTCAAATTAACCATACTGTAAAAATAATTTTTGGTATTCTATTAAAACCATCTTAACCCCTAAAGTTATCTAAACCATCCTCTGATACCAAAAATAAATACTTGCCCTTATTACATTACATAATCTTAAATTTAAGTGAATAATTAACATACTTTCATATTTTGGTTCCCTTAAAGTTTATAGTTTTATAGAATTAGGATATAATACATTCAAAACATTCCCCATTCTTATAGAGCAGATACGACAAAACAGTATCCATTTTGTCCTAAATATAAATATTTTTTAAAAAATTTGTTTTCTTTGATAAATCATCATAACATTTAACATGGCTTCCTTATTTTTATTAAACAACCTTATAAACAATGAAAATCATTTTAAAAAAAGTTATGAGAACAAAAATCTCAGCATTGGATAAAAAAATAAGGAAAGAACATATTAGTCCATGAATAATTGTAATGTACGAAATCATTTAAAAAATATATTTGTTACCCATATGAAATTATTTTGTGAAACTTGATATTTATATGAGATTTACCCAAAACATATAGAACACAAATAGAACCATAAACATATCTTGGGTAATTACATACATAATATTTTAACCCTCTCTACTACCTTATAATTTGTGACCCACACATCTACCTTACAATGTAACCCTCACAACTACCTTATTATCTTACAATTGTAGTTACACTTGGAGTAACCATATGGTATTCCTACAAATTACACATACCCAATTAATCGTAGGGTGATAAAGATCCCACCCTTAATCATAAACAATTACCATGAACTATAACATAAACAAATGATTATAATAATTTCATTAAAACATTGCTTTTATATTTTTCAAAATAGAATTTTAAAAGAGGACTATAAAAGAAATTATACTTAAAAATTACATATAATTGAATTGAGACTTAATATAGTGGTTGTAATATGTATATACCCTATAAATGCACATAATTCAACATAATATAAATATAATTAAAAAACATTATTACCACATATATAATGATGTAAGAAGGTTAACCCAAAGAATAGAAATCGGGTTAAGAATTCGCTTACCTCAGGTTATTTTTCCTTAAAACATGTTTAAAAATACAATATAATGGTTAAAAAAGTGTTATTAGTATCTTAAAGAAACATTTTCATGTTTATAAAAACTTATATTATAATTTTATATAATTATTTCACCATTTAGTTTTTATTATTTTGTTTCTTCCATTGTTTCGGGTGCATTCTTTACTTGATTTTCATGGACGGTTTGTATTTTATTTTCTTATCGTATGTAAATGAAATTAAAAAAGTGGAATGAAATGGTTTTAATATGTTTCTAGAATATATAATTATTCCATAAAAAATATTTTTATCATATATGATGGTAAAGCTTTAGATAAGACATTAATGATATTTCTTTTGATCATTTTTTTGTTGTTCCAAGATAATCCCGAACTTGTGTCATCATATAATTTAATGTCATGCATAAAAGTTCATTCCAGAACATAAAATAGGTTAAAAAATAAAAATTAAATTATTATTCAAACATTAAAAGGGTTTTATGATAATATTTGAAGGGATTAATGTAAATTGGAAACACATCATCCACAATTTTTGGTAAATTGTCACATCGTGAACGATGTTTTTTATTTCTAGAATAAGAGGGAGAGGAGAGAAAGAAATATGAAAAATAATTTACATGAACATGAAGAAAAGAGATAATATATAAGTTTCAAGATATTTCATACCTCTTGGATAAGTGGATGGGAATATAGTATACAAAAAGAATAGAAACAAATAAAACACATGAAAAAGTAAGAGGATTCTTACCTTTTGATCTCTTCTCATTGAGATCCTCCTTAAAAATGTTTGTTTTTCCATTTTGATGAAACCAAATGGTATTGGACGTGGGTAACATACTTTAGGTGGGGATTTTTATGAACATAGATAATCTCAGGGATTGAGAGGTGTATGGGGAATAGGGAAATGAGGGTGGTATTTATAGTGGAGGAGGGGAGGGATTTCACATTATTTTAATCATTATTATAATATTTTTGCTCAAGACTATGAATATTTTTGATTATTATGGCCCCAAATAGTAATAATTGATTGTGAGTTCTAAAAAAGTTGTTTTACATCTTCCTTGAACCACTTATTATGTAGTAAAAGAAGTATTTATCATTGATCGTAATTTATTTTATTTTACTATTTATAAAAAAATCATTAATTTCTGAAAAATCCCAAAAATTTACCCTATCATTTTAAAACATATATAATTAAAAAAATGAATCCATTGTTTGAAAATTATTTTCTAAATATTATTAATTTAATTATTAATGAAAATAATAATTTATTCAAAAATAAAAAATTTAAATCAATAACCCATTTTTTAACACCTTGAATAATTAATCAAAATCTCATTAGCCTTTAAAATTATGAAAATAAAATAATAATAAGATTTAATATTCTTAAGGGTTATATGAATATTAATATTATTATTCATAAGGGTATGTTACTATTAATCATAAAAACAAGTTGGTTATATCAAACTCCAAATAACTTGCTGATCAAAACCGTAGATGACTGTTTATTGAAATTCAAATCACAGGAGCGAAAAAATATTGTTTAAAGGAAAGTTATAACTCTCTACTTAAAAAAGTATCATGAATTTCAATTTATGCTTTTTTAAAACCATGGGGTGTTACATAGAATCTCTTCTTTAGTCGGAGGCTGAGGATGAAAATGAAAAGGCTAATATTTTTTTTATGTCTTAGTCAGAAGAGTTACAAACATGTTTTTTATTTATGATCATATTGTGAATACAAAAAAACTATTTAAATGATATGAATAAATAATATTATATGATAGAGATAAATATGAATAATTAATAAAAATAGTGGGTTTATGAGTAAGAATTATGATATTGTGGAAAAAAGCATAAAAAAAACCAAAATAATTTCATAATTGAAATATAATTTTGAAAATTCTATTGCGAGTTATGAATTCCATGATAAAAAAATATAAGATTTAGTTTCTAAAGATAATGTATTAAAAGACACTGCTATCATTTTTACTAATATAGAGAACTGTATAAATCCAATCCTTGTTAGTAACTATTTATATAAAACAATTGGCATATGATGTAATGGGGGAAAAAAATAAATTGTCTAATAATTGTTTTTGTGATTAATTAAAAATACTAAAACATGTCCAATATTTAATCCATTCATTTTGGAATTTATAAAAATTTTACTAATCTATATAGAATTATAAATTATTAAATATATATTAAAATTATAATCAAATGAATATAATACTATCTAATGTTAAATCAAGGATTTTAAAAAGATTTAAACAAATATATTCTCTAATGTCACTACTATAAAATAATGCTAGACCCATGAACATTTAGGTATGGAAAAAATTTCTTGTTTAATTTCTTATTATAGGGAATAAAAAAATACCAATAATAGAAAATTGTTTATGGATAAGGGATATTCAATACATATGAATTAAAATTTTTCTAATAATCACTAAAAAATCTTAAAAATATGATTTCTATATATTTTTTTAAAAAATTCAAAAAAATTATTATTAGAGTTGTAACAGTTTAAAACCCACAATCAATCATCATCAGTAATGTAATTTATATTTATGGATTTAATAAAATGAAACTAATTATTAATAAATATAGTGATGATGGATTTTATATTTTTTCATATAATTACTATTCAGTTTTCAATGATACATTGCATAGGTTTAAATTACCATGAATTAAAAATGATTTCACTCTAGTTCATCACTCATTTTTATATAAAATGTGATCTATATGAATATTGAAATTAATTAATCAATTATTTTTTCTATATTTCTTGGACATTATAATCTAAATTCCTTATAAAAAATATATATGTCAAATTATATATTGATTTTACTCATCTATAATTGAAAAACCTATGTGAATCATGTTCGACTGAAAAGAACTGAAAGTCATATTCAAAACAAATTAAATAGGTTTCATACATTATAATAATAAAAAAATCATCATATACATCTATACAGACTATTCAGATCTGAAAACCCACTCACAATGTTTTTAAGCCTCTGTTCGCGATTTTTATCATTTTACATAGTTTTATTTTAAAATAATTAAGAGTTAATGTTGCTCTATTTTTATAAACAGCTTATTGTTATTTCAAAATAAAAACAAATTTTTTCAATATGATGTTATTTTGGGGAAGAGTTTGAGAGTCACAAATTCAATTTATTTTTATCAAAAAATTGGATAATTCATACATTTCTTGACCCAATTATATCCCAATAGAATAATATTATTGAAACAAGTAATGGTATATTGTAGTAGATTTAAAGAATAATGTTATCTGAATTTTTCATGACTACTCATTATTGTAATGAGGATAGAAACACAACTTTTTATGTCATCAATTGAGTTATAATAAGTCCAATTGTGAACAAAACAACCAATGAGGTATAAAATATAATAATAATAAAGTTCTTATAGTTGATGTTTTTTAGATGACATGTATACATAATGAACATGAATATTTATATTTTACTCTAAAACTTCTAAATATTTTAATGTTTTAAACAAGAAGAAAATGTTTTTTGTTGAATATAATCATAAGAAATATAGAGTAATTGATCCCTTATATCATAAAAAAATAATGAGGAAAAAATAAGTGATTCTTTACATAACATGATACACAACCAATTATTTGAGGAAATAAATTATTAAGATATGAATCATGATCTTGAAAACACCTATACTAAACGAAATGAACCTAAAGAAAGTGAATGTTTTATGTCTAGACATATCATACCCTTAAAAATCGCTTAGAAATAAACATTGGATTCATTGATATAAGATTTGATAACATAATAACTCTTGAAAAAATTACAGATGTTTCTTCATATCCCAACACGAACATAACACCATATAATAATCCTTCATGGATAAGATTTTGGAGGGTTCTGTGTAAGGGAAATTAAATTAATACAATATGTAAAAGGAGTGATATTTAGTTCACAAATCCTCTTATTATAATATTATGATAACTTATGTAGTGTTTAGAAACATGCAATATGATCAATTTGTAATCATTATAAATTGGAATTGACTAATTTCAATATTTTACACCCAAAGGAAGGAATAGATTCTAGTGAATCCCAATCCCATGATATTATTATACAATCCACTCGATAGTTTTTTCTTCAAATAATATATTTATTTTAAATTATTTCATATAATAGTTACATTTCATTTTTTGTTATAATATTTAGTATTTTATTCTTCTATTTTACAACATTTAGGTTTTAATATCCTTTATATTGTGAATTCTATTTTCAAATATAAGAAATATTATTATAGTCTTCAATAAGAAACATGTTCTTGGTATTAATAATAGAGTTTAATTATTTAATCAATTTTTTTACAATTGGATTGATAGATTAAACTATTTATATATAAATATCTTAAAAAGATAAACTTCTTATAAAAATTTATGTTGATGATTTTATTTTTAGTTCAACAAACAAAAAATGTGTAGTTTTTTTTTCAATACTCATGCAACAATAATATGAAATGAGCATGACAGGTGAGATAAATTTCATTATTTTTTTAGATGTAAAAAAATGGTTTTGGATTATTTTATATCAATTTAAATAAATACATGACTTACTAATGATATTTATACATTAGCGTAGTAAGAAAGTTTTACATCTTATAAGCTATTTCACAAAACACAATTGTGAAGAAATATGGATTCTAGTTAACAAAAACCATACAATGGAATAATTATGAACATGATTTTTCTAAATAAATGTAGAATATATATATTAGGTGGTTCAGGGTATAATTACATTAAATACAAACACAACACACACACTGGACAAAAATGAAGGAAATTTCCCCCAAGGGATATCCCACCAATAAAGCCTTATTTACTCAGTACATTGCCCAAAGGCTGAGTTGGAATGAATCCCATTACATGGACCAAAGGTCCTGTGCAGCTTCATTCATACATCATACGGCGGTTTCATGCATGAATCACCACCTTCATGCGTCATGCCGGCATCACCTCCTCCATTATGAAATTCTCTCCCACCCGAATTTGAACCCAGGATTGATGCTGGATTACAGAGAGCCTTTACTACCCAGTTAAGCCTTATTAAGTTTGCCTTTATTCTACATTTTTGTCAAACCCAAAGGATTATCATTTCAAAAATAACAAGAGTACTTTACAGTACTAAAAATAGAATTTATTAATCTATTTTTTTTAAAAACATATGAATTTAATTTAGTTTTATAATTACATAATTTATTTAATGTTTGTTGGTTAGATTTTATGATTAGATATGGAACCTACATATTTCTAAAAAAAATAATTTTTAATTTCTTGTAAAAAGAATAAATATGTTCTAATATCTATAAATATAGCTGATTACATTTTAAATGAAGGTTGTCTTAAAAAATTTCATTTCTATAAACACACCCTAAGTTATTTTGGATTTAAATTTAACCACTTTTACTTATTATATGATAAAATTTATTATATGAACATTTCAAAAAATAGTTCAATCCATTTATTAAATAAACACATCAACTTAGTCCAAAATTTCTAAAGGGATCAAGAATAAAAACATGATATTGCATTAGAAATTATTTTTACTCATAATATTATTGTATATATATTTAAAATTATCCTACAAGCTATTAGATTTTATTTTACTAAATTAGAATTGGGAATTTTACGTATTGGTGGACATATTCTGGTACATTTTGTAATTGTTTTTATATTCCTGCATGTAATTTTTAATATTTCAATTTCAATTTATATATTTATTGAACAAGTATATGGATTTTATTATTATTTATATTTTATTAAATCAAATCCAACATAATGACTGTAGAAATATAGATACTCATTAATTAGTATGACTTTAGAATCCTAATGGTATCTTGGTTCCAAATACATTCTTCATGATCCTCAATATCTATCCACCCACTATAATTTGAACAATAAAAAACTTCCCTCTCAAACTTATGAATATATCAATAGAATGTTGAATTAAAAGAGTTATGTTGATGGAGATATATAAAGATAAAATATTTCTATTCCATGATAAAAATATTGAAGATTTTTTACAAGGGGAGTTGTAGATCAAGGGTGGAATTATCATATAAATATAAAAATAGAGAGGTTTCTCATTTTTTAATAAAGGGAATTGGTTTTTGATTACAGAAACACTATATACACGTCAAAATTTAATGTTTGAGAGATTTATGAAACATTTAATATATGTTTTTCTTTAAATGGAGATACAATATAGTTATTTTTTTTAAAAAAGTCTTCACTATTTTACATGAGGATATAGAGGATGTTTTCTAATATACCTATTATGTTGGATCCCACTAAAACCATTCCATGATATCTCATGACGAAATAAGTTTTTTGGGTACGATGAAATAAATTCTTATAATTCATGTACTCAAAAATAATTCTACAAATAAATTATCCCCAGACCATAGGTTCCTCTCAATGAATAACCAGATCTGTATATCAAAGGGTGTCAATGAATTGCTAATTTTTTCTCCAGGGATTTATTGTGTTATATTTTATTCTCAATGATGTAAATTCAAGGAATATATGTTTTATGGCTCACTATATACATAAGTGTTTCCTTCTTAATAAAAGTATCATATTTTACAATTATAGATGATTGTTGAAGTTAGTTTTATAGAGTACTCATGTTGTGATGGATTATTATGATGGGATGAAATGTAAGAGGAATCACACCATATATGAGGGATTTATTAATATCATAAAATTTTCCTAGAATATTTTTATGAATTATTTTGTTTTTATAAATAAAGGGAGGATAGAATATGTATTTTATATATAAGAAGATACCCTAAAAGTTTCTCAGGTGTAGTAGTTTTGTTAATTAAATCTTTAATATGGAACTCATGTTAAGAGAGATTCGACCAAGGATATCAAAGAATAATAAAATTATAGCATAGATGACGATTCTAAAAATTATTCTATTCATAATGGGGTTGTTTAGGAATATAGAGTAGTTACTATTTAATATAAACTAGAACCTAAATTTAGATTTGTTGATGAGATAAAAACAAAAATATGAACAAGTGAAAATTTTTATAGAGAACCTAGAAGTTTGTGGGAAATATCAAAAAAATCATATTAAAATATTTAGTAATTTTCAATATGATAACCATATTTAAAAAGTTAGTAAAAGATAAGATAATGAGCTAAATATATCTGGTTTAATTAAGAAGTCAACATTCTTTGATACAAAGGAAGGAAAAGAAGAAAAATAAAAAAATAAAAATGAATATGATTCTAATTTTGAATACCATTTGAATAAACTTTCAAGATATGTTTTTAAAAATAATTACAATCCTATGGTTGAAATAAAATAACTGAAGTAAAAGCCTCTAGAATCAATGTGTGAGATATGGAGATTAAATGAGATCTTATTTTGGAATTTCTAGTTCCCAATCATGAAAGAGATGTTAGATACCAACTATAATTTGTTACAGATACTTAAAAATTTTTATAAAGGAATATCACTTATATATATTTGGAATTTTAATCCTTAAATATTAAATTTAAATAGTTTAATGATAAATCACTTCTTATGTCTGATTTGGATGATATGAAGGATCACTATTGATTCAATTGGGTTTGGAATGAAAATTATTTACCTGTTAAAAAAAGTGAATCATCTAAAATTTTTGATGAAGTGAGATATTTAATAGAAGATTAATCAATGTTTTATGAAAATTCCATTCCTATATAAATATTTGTTTTATTGTAAGTAAAAATGAGTTATAGGAATAAGCTTTTATATTTAAAAAATATAAATTTATATGATGAGTTAATTATCATCATGCATGTATGAAAATAATTTATATTATATATTGGAATTGATGGAAATAATGAAAATATAATATTAAGAAATTCCTTTTTTTCTATTAACTTTGTTTGTGCTTCATCATTGCTATTTTTTGGCCTCTATTGACTCTGAAAAATCCTATTCACCGTCACCATGATCCATTACATACATTATGGTACCAAAAAAATTATAGGTACTTAAAGCGGTCTAATAAATAGTGGAAAAAATGAACATCATTATCTATAATCTCACTCTCCCTTAGTTCTCATCTGTTAATATCTGGTGGAATAGTTCATTTTTACTATTTTTTTAGATTACATTCCTTCAAGGGCCTATAAATTACACTATATCCTATATAAAGAAATTTTTTATTTATACAGTAGATATTAAAATTTTAATGAATTAAAATGAAGGTAATAACATTTTTTCATTTATAGAACATATATTTTCCTATTTCTATGAAAGAAAGTCTATTTTTATTAAAGAAAATAATCATAAATGTTTTTTACTTTTTTATATAATGATACTGAAAAGTATTATTTAATATTGTATATTTTTTAAAAAAGTAACTAATTTTAATAAATATTTAACTTTTAATAAAAGATATTAAATAACATTTTTTTATTAAAATGTACTGTATTATCCATATTTTAGTAAAACTAAAAAAATAAAACCAAATAAATATATATTGATTATGTGAAGTTGTATTCAATTTTTTTTGTGTTTAGTTAGTTTCAATTTATATATTTGTTATAATAATTTTTTATAAATTTAGTTTAACTAAAATTTTTTTATGTTAATT
The DNA here is from genome assembly GCA_963277665.1 of Viscum album. Classification (NCBI taxonomy): domain Eukaryota; kingdom Viridiplantae; phylum Streptophyta; class Magnoliopsida; order Santalales; family Viscaceae; genus Viscum; species Viscum album. The sequence goes on along the minus strand of OY728147.1, from coordinate 2,015,098,627 downwards.
TGAAAAATGCAGATCCAATTAATATTTATGGTATTATTGATGAATATATATTATTAATTATGGTAATTTATGAAAATTTAGTTTATTTTAATTCAGACATGATATTTAGCCAAATTTTTTATTAGTTTATTATTGTTCATTTTAGTTACATTTTAGTCATTTTGGTTTCAATCAAATTAGGCATTAGTTTTTGTAGTTCATTTCAATACAAATCTGATTTATGATTATTTCACACATGTTGTTAAATTTTTTTGATTGTAGGATTGATTATATATTTTTTGGTTTAATTTAATTATATATATATATATATATATCTGGTTAGTTCAAATTTATTAGGGTAATATTATTCCCTTTTGGATCATTTTATTTATTATGACTTATTTGGATTTGGTATGTTGGGATAGTATAAGATTTTATAATAATAATTATTATATTCTCACTACCTTAGATATAGTATATTGTTGAAAAGTATATATGTTCTAATTAAATGAACCCATTTATAGTTTTATAAGTAAATTTTTTTCGAAACTAAGTATATATTTAGAATGTTTAGAGAATACATGTTAATATAGTTTGTATAAATAACTTTTTAAATGTAAATAACAAACAAATCTATTTTAATGTATCAATATTAATATTATGATATACTATTTATAATATATAGATAAAACCATTAAATGATTATATTAAAATGTTTACATATGGTTTAAAACTATTTATATGATGTTTTAAAAAGCTTATTTTTTTAAAAGAAGGTTTAAAAATTAATAAAAAATTATTTAAAAATAGCTTAAAGGATTAACAAAATATTTATATTAAAAATTTTAAACTATTTAAAATATGTTTTATATATAGTTTTAATGTCTATTTAAAAGTTTTTTTAAAAAATATTTAAAATATATCTAAAAAATATTTTAAATATAATTTTTATAAAATTTATAAGAGTTTCTTTAATGACATTACTATCAACAATTGATGTACTAATGTCACATTTCATAAATAGTAAATAATTTAATAGAGTATATATTGTAATTTCATTATTTCCTTGATTAAGTGGTGCTGAATTAAAATGATGATATGTATTGAAAATAAAATTATTGGTGTGTTTTCTTATTGATATTAGGATTAATTATTTAGGGTGCAGTTTAGTTATTATTTCCTCGAATTGTTAGGTCTTGGTAGTGTGTTGACATTTACAGGGCTTCTATTGTATAACAATATATTTTTATTGGTCAATGATTATAATGGTAATTTAAATTTATGTGAATGTCAAGGTTCTCCATTAATAAACATAAAATTAAAAAATGTCCTGAATCGTTGGTACTTTGAAATTTATTATAGATATAGTCATACTATGATAGTTTTATATGTATTTTCAGATAGGTGGTTAGTTTTTGGGGTGCCCTTATAGCTTCCTCATGCTTGATGTGTTATCATGGAATTTACATGAGTTGGGGTTTTGGAGTGGCTACAGTATAAAAAGAATAATTGTTATTTTTTTCGTTTATTTTTTTATCCACGGTATAAAAAATAGAATATTGATGTGTTTAAAAGTTAATATTCCAGTCCATCATTTGAAGTGGACTAAAGTAACTAAACCAAACAATGAAACTCTAACCCCACTATAATATCTCAAAATGAATTTTTCAACTGAGTGAAGATGGTTATGGGAATGTATAAAATTCTATAGGTAAAATACATATGTTGGTATATGAATAATTTTCAGCTATTAGTTTTCAATTTAGGTCCTTATCCATGTTTAGTTATTATGATTTTTTGTAATAGAGAATAATAATTATTCAGATATCCAACTAAAAAAATTACTTTTTGAGAAAATTCAAGTAGGTTTTGTTCATTTGTTTCTCATTAGAAAAATCATTGTGTAACAACCCACCAATTTCTTATGTTATATGAGATTTTAATATTTAATTGTAAATAATTAAATGCAATTTTTGATGAAAAATAACTAATTCCTCTCATGTTCAGACATCTTTGTTCACCCAAATGTATTGAGATACTCATATATATCGTTTTTATTTATGTATTTATTTTTAATTATTCCTAAAATATGATATTCAAATATAAAAAACATCATTAATGAAAATAATCATCTTTTTCAATAAAAATTCCCAAATTTAAAAATTACATTAAAATAATCATTTTTCTAATGAGAAATAATTTCATAATAATGTGTTAATAGAAAATCATACTGGATTGGTATAAAACTTAAATCTATTCTAACTTTATAAACCTAACCATTATATAATTCATGTTTATATTAACTCAGTGGATTACTTTATTCCATTAGATGTGAATCCCTCAGAGCTTCAATGTCATGAAAAAAATAGCAATGATTCTACCAAATTATTAATTTATATATATACAATAATAATATAATGTAAAATATAATGACTTATATTTTACATATTTGAGCCCAAGAATTATCCTTTATTTCATTCTAACTATCTATCTATGAGACATGTTTCACGTGAATGATGTTATATTATTTGGAAATAATTTTGAAAAAATTCTACATTATGTTAGTGTTTTACAATTCATTTGATTTACCTTATTTTTCTAAACCATCAGATGTATGTGCAAGCTAAAAAACCGATACATTCTATTTTGGAATTCCTAAAACATAATTTAAAAACTCCCACATATGTATGATTTTTCTAACAATTCCATACACATTAGAGGTCTCCCATCCATCCACTAAGCCATCATTAAGTGTAAAATCACCTTGTTCCCCAATGGAAAGTGCCCCTTATCCAGGGTCACATCCGTTTATACCCCAATGGTACACAACCCTTTTTAGGGTCACATAAAAACCATAAATTCACACCAACCTGTGTAAGCCAAAACCATTTTAAACAAAACATTTCAATAAAACCATACTATTATTGAAAAATGTTCGATGAAAACATTTACCATAAATCCAAAAAATACATATTTTAATTTACAAATTTTTTAAATCCATAAAACAAAGAACATTCTAATATAATATCCCACAATTCTACCAAACCAAATGTCATGACCCGTTCCCCGGGACCCATTCCGTGACTACCCCAAGCCCGCTTTCCAGAGGCCAGAGGCTGGCGACTAGTACCAAAGGCAAAAACCCCTAAAAACTGGGAAGGAATTGCCTTTATAAACTAAAAACACACACAACAGAGTACGAGTTGGAATTAAAAACTAAGTAAAAACTGTATAGAAAAAGAGTGCTGGAAAGTAAAAGGGTTCCAGAAATACAAGCCCAACTATAAAGTATAAGTACAACTAGAAAAGGGACAAAACACCTGAATGGTGAAAGCTACTCCTGGATCGTCCACCACGGATCCTACCTGAAGGGTAGGTAAAGATAGTCTCCTCAGCACTCCACATCCTTCAGAATCTTCTATGTACTGTCTCATTGTAAGGTTCACCTCTGGGTACTGTCTAATACTGGCGCTCTCAGCCTCCGTCAGCACTGTTCGTTATCTGCATCCAACACAACGAGGTGCGGGAATAACCCGTGAAGGGGTGAGTATAACGATAATCAGTAGGGACACTGAGAATCTCAAGGTATCACAAAATCCAACAAGGATAAACCACAGATAATGAAATCGACAGATAGCCCCACTTAGGTATGTTCCCATACATATACCTAAGTTATCAAGTAACTCATATCGTTCATGTGGAAACACAAGAGTTGCAGACTCAGCTCACACATATATACAAATTTTGTAGAGTGATAGTGATGATCAGATGTATTCACTTATTCATCTAAGTTGTCGAACCCACACAGGATCCAGGACCAGTAGTTGGAACTGTCGAACCCACACAAGATCTAGAATAGTAGTCGGAGTTGTCGGACCCACATAGGATCCAGGACTAGCTAATCTGTCGGACTCACACATGATCTAGGACCAGCTATTCTGTCGGACCCACACAGGATCCAGGAACAGAAGTCAGAACTATTGGACCCACACAGGATCTTGGAATAGTTGTCAGAGCGTAGCCATCCAGAGGGTTTTTACAAAGTACGTTTGATTCTGGGAGTGTTCGCTCCTCATGCCAAAAGTCAATACATCAACTACCACATCATCCCAAGTTGATTTATCCCGAAGATCCGCCTCATCAAAAGAAACACAACGTGATATACGGTGCGTCAATCATACACCCAGTCTGAAAGTTATTGTCATTTCCGTTCCGAGGGCTTGGTTGGATTTAGGTTCAATCCAACCTGACTGTACCCCAACTATGTCCAAACCTCAAGTGGGGTATGCCAAAAAAACTGTCTCACTCCAAGCTTTCCGTAACCATATACGATTAGCCAATCAGACACCCATAGACCATGTTATGGGTGAAAAGGTGGAAACAGTCCAAAACAGGTCCATACTGGGGTCCGACCTGGTCCTTGGGGGCAGCCAGGCCCACAGGGGCAGCTCGACCCATGCTGGGTCCGGCCTGGCGGAATGGCGGCCCACGAGGGGTCCGCCTCAACCGTGTCCAGGGTGAAGGCCGCGTTCCCCCTGGTAACCCAAACAGCATAGCCGTTCTGGTGGGAGGAAAACCAGCACCAGGTGGTGCCAGTCTGCATCACGCGGGACCCAGCGAGGTCCCTCTTCTCCTGGCTGGCCGAGCGGGTAGCGGCTCCCTCATGGCGCCGTTGCGACGCGCCCACTCCGGTTGTAAAGACCCGTAAAATTCAAGGGAAATTTTTTTTCTTAATTTTCTTTAGAATTTTACAAGAGCGCGGTTTCAGACGGCACCTGATTCCGAGGCCCGGAGTGCCCGGAATTAATTTCCGAAGTTTGGCTCGGGTACGTTCAGTGAACGATCGAGCGGGTTTTCCTAACTTTTGATCCGGTTCTCGGAATTGAAATCCGAGGGCACCGATGAACTCGCAGCGCCGATATTCGCTTAAAGAGACCTTTTTGGAAGTTGCGTTTGTTGCGGGTTGAAAGTTAGTTTTTGGGAGATTTATAAAAAATTGAATAAAAAAATGTGGATTCTTTTTATTTCACTTTTGTAGGTTAACTCCTCTCAAAAGGAGTTAGGGGTGGGACCCACACCCACTTAACCTCCCTTGAGAGGATTAAGTGTGGTGGGACCCACACGAACCTAAACCTCTCAACTTCCCCCTTAAACTCCCCTCTCTCCCTCTTAAATGTTTGTAAACTTAACATCTAATTAATTACACATGACATGTTAATTAATTAAGTGTTATGTTTTTGAATTTGATGTTTTGAATTCCTAGGCTTGTTAAATAAAATAAGGAGGGACCTTATTTTATTTTGTTAGCCAACTTGTGTGGATTTCATTTTGAGAGCTCCTCCTCCATCTTCTTCATCTTAACGAAGAACGCTCATCTTGACGAAGAACGCTCAAGCTCCGACGAAGAACGCCGCTCCGCTCTTCTTCGTCTTCCGTGTCAACGAGAGGGAACGCCGCTTCCTCCTTGTTTTCTCTTCGTCGACATAAGAAGTTTCGCCAACGACGTATCGCATCAGACGCATCTCTTCGTCAACAGAATTGACGAACAACTTCCGCGACGCCCGATCTCCGCGATGTCGACTTCCACGGACATAGACAAATCCTCGAACGTATACCCAAGGTAGGGGTTGTTATTTATTGTTTAATTATTCTATTCTTGCTCATGGTTCGCATGACTAACGTGAGGAATTTTAATATTTTAAATTGAGTTATTATTTTTAACGTGAGGGGGCCGGACCGCACGAACACGGCCGAACCCCCCTCCATCGTTCTTGTTGAATTGCTTGCGGGTGGATGAATCAAGGTGGCGTGGTGCCGTCGCACCACGCGGATATTCGCCAATCCTTCTTGCGCGGCGCCGTCGCGCCGCGCCATGGAAGAATCTTCAAGAACGCGACGCCGTCGCGCCACGTTGAAAGAAATCGAGGTGCGGCGGAGGGGCGCGGTGCTGTCGCACCGTGCCTGATGACGAATACCGCGGCCGGTTCCGGGCCGCGGCGGAACGAGGAGACCAGCGGCCGGGCCGCCGGCGTCGGAAGCCAAAGAGGGGACAGGATTTTCCGGTCCCGTTGGAGAAAACCGGCCGGCCAGCTGGCCGGCCGGATGGCAGTAAACCGGGGGAATTAATCCCCCGGCCGGCTCATCAAAACCCCCCTCTTAATGAGGGGGGCAGTTTCCTTGAGGGGGGCAGGAGGCCCCCAGTTTCCTACCAATCAAGCCCCCCACGTGGGGGGGGGGGGGGGGGGGGGGGCGGTTTGCAAAAAGGGCGCGGCAATATGCCGCGCCGCCCCTCAATCAGCGGGGGCTTTGTCCCCCCGCATGCCGCCGGGCCGCCCCGCCTGCCGCCAGGCCGCCCCGCCTGCCGCCGGGCCGCCGGCCGGCCGGTCAGCCGGGCCGGGTCGGACCCGGGTCGGGTCGACCCGGTTCGGGCCGACCCATGGGGGGGGGGGGGGGGGGTCGGGCCGGGTCGGCCCGGACCCGGACCCCCCGTTTCGAACCAGTTTCGGTCTTTTGGCCATAACTTGAGCCTCGGACCTCCGATTGACGAACCGTCTGCGGAAACGCGATCCTTGGATCGAGACGGTCGTTTTAGTATATCGCACTCAAGGTTTCGGATTACTTTGAGTTCGGCCGGGTTGGTTCGTTCACGAAACCAACCGGGCCTTCGGAGCGGAAACGCTCATATCTAGAGCTACGGACGTCCGATTGACGTGCCGTTAGCCGTGTTGTGTTCCTCTTAGTGAGACGGATCTTTTGGCATACTCTGCCCGAGGTTTGGACGCAGGTGGAGTACGGTCGGGTTGGTTTTTCCTTAAAAACCAACCGGGCCTCGGGGACGAAAATGCCAATAACTCTCAGACCGGGCGTCCGATCGACGCACCGTCTGTTGCGTTGAGTTCCTGTTGACGATACGGAACCTTTGGATACATCAAATCTGGTCTTCGTGACAGTTGATGTATCAGTCTCTCGGCTCGTGGAGCGGACTCTCCGAATGAGCTTGCTGTGTGCAGGAACCCTAGTGCTGGCTGCGACTGCTACTACTGCTACTACTGCTACTGTGACAGCGATGACGACAGTACAGAGATCCTGTGTGGATTCGACGACGACGAATTCAGCACTCAGCGATCCTACGTGGATTAGTGATACAGGTCCTATGTGGGCCCGATCCTGTGTGGGTCCGATCCTATGTGGGTCCTTGCGCTCAGCGGTCTTGTGTGAACCAGCGCCTACAGGTCCTGTGTGGGCCCGATCCTGTGTGGGTCTTTGCGGGGGTTAGTTACCTATCGATCCTTTGTGGGTCCGACGACTTAGATGGATCAGTGATCATCTTTATCGTCCTTTGAAGAAGTATACCTGTGTGAGCTGAATCCTTTTGCTTTCCTGTGTGGATTGTGTTGTGCAATTCTGTGTGGATTACGTTTTGTTTTCCTGTGTGGAATACGTATACTTTCCTGTGTGGACTGAGTTGTACTTGGGCTCGGAGGTTGGAGCGTATTTGAAATTGATGACTTAGGTATATGTATGGGCATATACCTAAGCAGTGTCGGTTATTACTTCGTGATTGTTCCTTTCTTCGTGGTTTATCCTTTGTGGATTTGAGAGACCTTCAGGGGTCTTGAGGTCCCTACTGAGTAGCTTATACTCACCCCTGCACGGGCTTTGCCCGCACTACGTTGTGTTGGTTGCAGACGACGGACAGCGTTGACCTTAGCTGAGGCTTGTAGAGCGGGACGGTACCCGGAGGTGGACCACTGGGCGAGACGTGCACGGAGCAGACGACGGGACCTGTGGAGCAGAGGAGCTATCTGTACCCACCCTTCAGGTGGGATTTCCAGTGGACATCTCGGTGTAGCGGCATTTACTTTTCAGTTGCTGTTTTCCCCTTTCGAGTTGTACTTTACTTTCAGTTTGGGTTTGTATTCTGGCCCATTTACTTTTCCACACTTTCAGTTGTACTCTGCTTTTGTTTAGTGTTTACTTTCCGCTTTCTTACTCTGTGGTGTTTGTTTACTTTACAAAGGCAATGCCTTCCCTTTTTACCGGGATTTACACCTTGGTGCTAGTCGCCAGCCCCTGGCCTATGGATGGCGGGCTTGGGGTAGTCACGGCACGGGCCCCGAGGGCGGGTCGTGAAAAATTGGTATCAGAGGAGTTCGGTTCTACCGTGAACTCTGATATTTTCTATGTGAAGCAATAATGTTTAGCGTATTGAGTGTGGTTATCAGTCCAGGGAGTCCAGTGTTGGTGCGGCGGCCGACGTATCCATACACCAGGACCCTGACTTCTGATTTCCGACTTAATGCACGAAAACATTGATTGCGTGTGTGTTTCAAAGTTTTCTTTGTGATTACTTATATCAGCTCACCAGGTATACTGTTCTGACCGTGGCGCACCCGTTTCCTTTTCAGGATGGCCCCACGACGGCAGCCAGCTAGGGTTCCGAGAGTCGAGCGAGACGACAGCCCACCGAGCGACGAGGCCTCGGTGCAGGGCCCTTTGCCAGTAGTGGCACCGGCGGTAGCTTTACCGGCCGAGCCCCCGATGCTTCCAGCAGCAGCCGCTGATGATGCACGTCGCCTCAGCACACTGCATGAGTTTCAGCGCCAGCGACCACCCAAGTTTCGCGGGGAGACGGATCCCCAGGCAGCAGAGGACTGGCTGGAGGCAGTAGTACGAGTGTTTAGGCTAGTGAGGACACCAGCAGACCTCATGGTGATCCTCTCTGCGAGCCTAATACACGCAGCAGCAGGACGATGGTGGAGCCTGATGCTCCAGGTGCACGATGAGGCATCTCTTCTTTGGACGGACTTTGAGAGCCTCTTCCGCTCGGAGTTCGTCCCAGCCACCCTTCGTGCGGTGCGTATCCAGGAGCTTCTACAGCTGCGGCAGGGCAGCATGACGGTCGCTCAGTACTCGGCGAGATTTACCGATCTCTCGCGCTACTCGACCGACATGGTACGGGACCCATTCTTCCGGGCCTGGACCTTCAAGCAGGGTTTGAGACACAAGATCAGGGCATCGCTGATCTCCCTCAGCATACTGACTCAGACAGGAGTACTGGAGCGGGCTCTTCTGATCGAGAGCTTCCTTGCTGAGTCTACACCAGCACAGAGACCCACCGCAGGGCGGCACGTGGCAGAGTCATCTGCAGCAGGCAGTCGACGGATGACTCAGGGGTCCAGACAGACCAGACCTTCGGGCAGACGATCTCAGGGCACTGGCTCAGCAGTGCGGGGCACACAGCGCGGAGCCAGTGTTACGAGAGGCAGACATTGCTACTCGTGCGGCGGGCAGGGCCACATGGCTCGTGACTGCCCGACCCGCCGTGCCGAGGAGCAGCAGACGGTTGAGGGACCACCGAGGCAGAGGCAGAGGGTCGACCGTGGCGGTCCGCAGGGAGGAGGCGGACGAGGCAGAGGAGCTGGACGAGCAGCCGGTGGTGGCCGACGCTTTGAGGCTCTACCAACACCACCACCAGGAGGTCCACCCCGACCACAGGGAGCTGGCGGGCAGCGACAGGCACAGCTCCAGGCAGCAGAGACCTACGACCATGGCGCACCCGAGATGATTCGAGGTACTATCTGTGTCTATTCCACCCTTGCTGCAGTTCTTATAGACATAGGAGCGAGTCACTCTTTCATAGCCGCTGCCCTTGTTCGGAGCTCGGAGATTCCGACAGAGCCGTTGGCTCGATCCTTATGGCTAGAGACTCCTACGGGAGCAGACTCGACGATTACGCACTGGTGTCGGCAGTGTGAGCTTACTCTAGGAGGCGAGAGCTTCGGCTGGGATCTTCTTGTAGCAGCGTCGAGGCCTTACAACGTCATCTTGGGCATGGATTGGCTATCTACGGTCCATGCACAGATTGACTGTTTAGGGCGCAAGGTGCGATGTGTACGCACCGATGGGAGCAGGTTCACCTTCACCGGCGAGAAGGGAGCCTTTGCAGCACAGGATGGACTTCCGCGGAGGAGAGGACAACCCATCACTCATTAGTTGGCTAGCCTTATCCTTGGAGCAGTTGACGTGCAGAGTCCTGGTTTTCCTGCAGTGGTGGATCAGTTTGCGGACGTTTTTCCCGACGACGTTCCAGGGCTACCTCCTCGCAGAGAGGTAGACTTTTATATTGACTTGTACCCCGAGACAGCCCCGATATCCACTCCAGCATATCGGATGGCCCCCGCCGAGCTTCGAGAGCTACGGGTATAGTTGGAGGACTTGCAGGGCAAGGGGTTCATCCGACCCAGTGTTTCACCCTGGGCTTCCCCGATTTTATTCGCCGAGAAGGCGGACGGGAGCTTGCGACTTTGTGTTGACTATCGTCGCCTGAACCAGGTGACAGTGAGGAACAAGTATCCGCTACCGAGGATTGATGACCTCTTTGATCAGCTCTAGGGGGCACGGTGGTTCTCGAAGATAGACCTCAGGTCAGGGTATCATCAGCTCAGAGTCAGAGACGAGGATGTGCAGAAGATGGCCTTCAGATGTCGGTATGGCCACTATGAGTTCTTGGTTATGCCTTTCGGTGTAACCAATGCTCCAGCAGTGTTCATGGCTCTCATGAATAGGATCTTTCAGCCATACCTCGATCGGTTCGTCGTGGTCTTCATCGACGAAATTCTGATTTACTCTACGTCAGAGGAGGAGAACGCCTATCACTTGCGAGTTGTACTAGACACACTCCGAGAGCACCAGCTTTATGGTAAGCTCTCGAAGTGCCAGTTCTGGATACGTGAGGTCCACTTCTTGGGTCACGTTATCTCTGAGGTGGGAGTTGCAGTGGATCCCGCGAAGATTGAGGCAGTGTTAGCTTGGGAGCCACCCAGGAGCGTGACTGAGGTTCGAAGTTTCTTGGGACTAGCTGGATACTATCGGAGATTCGTGCCAGATTTCTCTAGAGTTGCGGCATCACTCACAGCTTTGACGAAGAAGGGGAAACCCTTCGTGTGGTCTGACAGATGTCAGCAGAGCTTCCAGGAGCTGAGACAGAGATTGACTAGCGCACCTATCTTGAGGTTGCCTGAGGAGGGAGTAGGGTACGTAGTCTACTGCGATGCATCAGGGACCGGACTCGGATGTGTTCTGATGCAGGAGTGGGCCGTGATCGCCTATGGATCACGTCAGTTGAGGCCGCATGAGCAGAACTACGCTACCCATGACCTGGAGCTAGCAGCAGTGGTCTTCGCTCTGAAGACATGGCGACACTATCTGATGGGCGAGCGCTTTACAGTCTTTTCCGATCATCAGAGTCTCAGGTATATCTTCTCTCAGAAGGACCTGAACCTGAGACAGCGGCGATGGCTCGAGTTCTTCCAGGACTATGACTTTGAGACAGTCTATACTCCTGGAAAGGGGAACGTAGTAGCCGATGCCCTCAGCAGGTGGACGGGCATTCAGCTACTTGAGGAGGCGACAGAGCAGCTAGCCTCTTTGCAGATATCCTTCGTGGATAGAGATGGAGCAGCCTTTCTTCAGTCTCTCACAGTCACTCCTCCACTACTACAGCGGGTCAGGGAGGCACAGCGTGAGGACGCTGACTGTGAGACACGGCGTGCACAGATATCCTCGGGACAGGCACCTGATGGTTTCTCCCTTGGAGCAGAGCACGACATCCTTTTCAGAGGACGTATCATGGTACCGGTCGCTTTGCGAGAGGAAGTGCTGAGGGAGTTTCACACATCTCCTTTGGCGGTACATCCTGGAGTGGCGAAGATGTACCAGGACCTCAGACGACAACACTGGTGGCCGGGAATAAAGAAGATTGTAGCAGAGTTCGTTTCTCGATGCCTCACCTGCCAACAGGTGAAGGCTGAGCATCAGGTACCAGCAGGCTTGGTACAACCCTTGGAGGTTCCGGAGTGGAAGTGGGACGACATATCTATGGATTTCGTGACTGGACTTCCACGCACTTCCAGAGGTCACGACTCCATCTGGGTGATTGTTGACCGACTCACCAAGTCGGCACACTTCTTACCCATCAGAGAGCAGGGCTCAGTGGAGAGCTTGGGACGTCTCTACGTTCAGGAGATTGTACAGCTCCACGGCGTGCCATCATCTATCGTCTCCGATCGAGATGCTCGCTTTACTTCCCGGCTTTGGAAGGGGTTACAGGAGGCGTTCAGGACGCAGCTACGTCTGAGCACAGCCTTTCATCCTCAGACGGATGGTCAGACGGAGAGGACCATTCAGACTCTCGAGGACATGCTCCGCGCATGTGTCCTCGACTTTGGTCGTAGCTGGGAGGACCACCTACCCTTGGTGGAGTTTGCGTACAACAACAGCTACCACTCCACCATCGGGATGGCACCGTACGAGGCATTGTACGACCGACCTTGTAGATCTCCTTTGTGCTGGACAGACCCCGGAGAGTCAGCACTGGTGGGACCGGAGATGGTCCAGGCCACGACAGAGAAGGTCCAGGTCATCCAGGAGCAGATGAGGACAGCTCAGAGCCGGCAGAAGTCATATGCTGACAGGAGGCGGAGGCCACTAGAGTTCGAGGATGGCGACCACGTCTTCTTGCGGGTCTCACCTCGACGTGGTATTCAGAGATTTGGCCGAGGCGGCAAGTTATCTCCGCGCTTCATCGGACCCTTCCAGATTCTCAGCAAGATTGGTGAGGTGGCTTATCGCCTGGCTCTACCACCTCAGTTTCACCGGGTGCACGACGTCTTCCACGTATCTCAGCTGAGGAGATACGTGCACGACCCGACGCACATCATTGACCATGGGGAGCTTGACGTTGACGATGGGGCGACTTTTACGGAGGTCCCGGTGGAGATAGAGGATCGACAGGAGCGGGTCCTGCGTGGGCGATCGATACCTCTTGTGCGCATCAGATGGAAGCACGGGAATCTCCAGGAGAGGACATGGGAGCGGGAGGCTCAGATGCGTGCTCAGTACCCTCATTTGTTTCCCTAGTTTTGATGTATCTTTACGGGGACGTTAAGCCCTGAGGTGGGAGTAATGTAAAGACCCGTAAACTTCAAGGGAAATTTTTTTTCTTAATTTTCTTTAGAATTTTACAAGAGCGCGGTTTCAGACGGCACCTGATTCCGAGGCCCGGAGTGCCCGGAATTAATTTCTGAAGTTTGGCTCGGGTACGTTCAGTGAACGAACGAGCGGGTTTTCCTAACTTTTGATCCGGTGCTCGGAATTGAAATCCGAGGGCACCGATGAACTCGCAGCGCCGATATTCTCTTAAAGAGACATTTTCGGAAGTTGCGTTTGTTGCGGGTTGAAAGTTAGTTTTTGGGAGATTTATAAAAAGTTGAATAAAAAAATGTGGATTCTTTTTATTTCACTTTTGTAGGTTAACTCCTCTCAAAAGGAGTTAGGGGTGGGAACCACACCCACTTAACCTCCCTTGAGAGGATTAAGTGTGGTGGGACCCACACGAACCTAAACCTCTCAACTTCCCCCTTAAACTCCCCTCTCTCCCTCTTAAATGTTTGTAAACTTAACATCTAATTAATTACACATGACATGTTAATTAATTAAGTGTTATGTTTTTGAATTTGATGTTTTGAATTCCTAGGCTTGGTAAATAAAATAAGGAGGGACCTTATTTTATTTTGTTATCCAACTTGTGTGGATTTCATTTTGAGAGCTCCTCCTCCATCTTCTTCATCTTGACGAAGAACGCTCATCTTGACGAAGAACGCTCAAGCTCCGACGAAGAACACTGCTCCGCTCTTCTTCATCTTCCGTGTCAACGAGAGGGAACGCCGCTTCCTCCTTGGTTTCTCTTCGTCGACATAAGAAGTTTCGCCAACGACGTATCGCATCGGACGCATCTCTTCGTCAACGGAATTGACGAACGACTTCCGCGACGCCCGATCTCCGCGACGTCGACTTCCGCGGACATAGACAAATCCTCGAACGTATACCCAAGGTAGGGGTTGTTATTTATTGTTTAATTATTCTATTCTTGCTCATGGTTCGCATGACTAACGTGAGGAATTTTAATATTTTAAATTGAGTTATTATTTTTAACGTGAGGGGGCCGGACCGCACGAACACGGCCGAACCCCCCTCCATCGTTCTTGTTGAATTGCTTGCGGGTGGATGAATCAAGGTGGCGTGGTGCCGTCGCACCACGCGGATATTCTCCAATCCTTCTTGCGCGACGCCGTCGCGCCGCGCCATGGAAGAATCTTCAAGAACGCGACGCCGTCGCGCCACGTTGAAAGAAATCGAGGTGCGGCGGAGGGGCGCGGTGCCGTCGCACCGTGCCGGATGACGAATACCGTGGCCGGTTCCGGGCCGCGGCGGAACGAGGAGACCGGCGGCCGGGCCGCCGGCTTCGGAAGCCGAAGAGGGGACCGGATTTTCCGGTCCCGTTGGAGAAAACCGGCCGGCCAGCTGGCCGGCCGGATGGCAGTAAACCAGGGGAATTAATCCCCCGGCCGGCTCATCAAAACCCCCCTCTTAATGAGGGGGGCGGTTTCCTTGAGGGGGGCAGGAGGCCCCCCGTTTCCTACCAATCAAGCCCCCCCACGTGGGGGGGGGGGGGGTTTGCAAAAAGGGCGCGACTATATGCCGCGCCGCCCCTTAATCAGCGGGGGCTTTGTCCCCCCGCATGCCGCCGGGCCGCCCCGCCTGCCGCCGGGCCGCCCCGCCTGCCGCCGGGCCGCCCCGCCTGCCGCCGGGCCGCCGCGCTACCGCCGGGCCGCCGTGCTACCGCCGGGCCGCCGCGCCGCCGGCCGGCCGGTCAGCCGGGCCGGGTCGGACCCGGGTCGGGTCGGACCCGGGTCGGGTCGGACCCGGGTCGGGTCGGACCCGGGTCGGGTCGACGCGGTTCGGCCCGACCCAGGGGGGGGGGGGGGTCGGGCCGGGTCGGCCCGGACCCGGACCCCCCGTTTCGAACCAGTTTCGGTCATTTGGCCATAACTTGAGCCTCGGACCTCCGATTGACGAACCGTCTTCGGAAACGCGATCCTTGAATCGATACGGTCGTTTCGGTATATCACACTCAAGGTTTAGGATTACTTTGAGTTCGGCCGGGTTGGTTCGTTCACGAAACCAACCGGGCCTTCGGAGCGGAAACGCTCATATCTAGAGCTACGGACGTCCGATTGACGTGCCGTCAGCCGTGTTGTGTTCCTCTTAGTGAGACGGATCTTTTGGCATACTCCGCCCGAGGTTTGGACGCAGGTGGAGTACGGTCGGGTTGGTTTTGCCTTAAAAACCAACCGGGCCCCGGGGACGAAAATGCCAATAACTCTCAGACCGGGCGTCCGATCGACGCACCGTCTGTTGCGTTGAGTTCCTGTTGACGATACGGAACCTTTGGATACATCAACTCTGGTCTCCGTGACAGTTGATGTATCAGCCTCTCGGCTCGTGGAGCGGACTCTCCGAATGAGCTTGCTGTGTGCAAGAACCCTAGTGCTGGCTGCGACTGCTACTACTGCTACTACTGCTACTGTGACAGCGACGACGATAGTACAGAGATCCTGTGTGGATTCGATGACGACGACTTCAGCACTCAACGATCCTACGTGGATCAGTGCTACAGGTCCTGTGTGGGCCCGATCCTATGTGGGTCCGATCCTGTGTGGGTCCTTGCGCTCAGCGGTCCTGTGTGAACCAGTGCCTACAGGTCCTGTGTGGGCCCGATCCTGTGTGGGTCTTTGCGGGGGTCAGTTACCTATCGATCCTTCGTGGGTCCGACGACTTAGATGGATCAGTGATCATCTTTATCGTCCTTTGAAGAAGTATACCTGTGTGAGCTGAATCCTTTTGCTTTCCTTTGTGGATTGTTTTGTGCAATTCTGTGTGGATTACGTTTTGTTTTCCTGTGTGGAATACGTATACTTTCCTGTGTGGACTGAGTTGTACTTGGGCTCGGAGGTTGGAGCGTATTTGAAATTGATGACTTAGGTATATGTATGGGAATATACCTAAGCAGTGTCGGTTATTACTTCGTGATTATTCCTTTCTTCGTGGTTTATCCTTTGTGGATTTGAGAGACCTTCAGGGGTCTCGGGGTCCCTACTGAGTAGCTTATACTCACCCCTGCACGGGCTTTGCCCGCACTACGTTGTGTTGGTTGCAGACGACGGACAGCGTTGACCTTAGCTGAGGCTTGCAGAGCGGGACGGTACCCGGAGGTGGACCACTGGGCGAGACGTGCACGGAGCAGACGACGGGACCTGTGGAGCAGAGGAGCTATCTGTACCCACCCTTCAGGTGGGATTTCCAGTGGACAGCTCGGTGTAGCGGCATTTACTTTGCAGTTGCTATTTTCCCCTTTCGAGTTGTACTTTACTTTCAGTTTGGGTTTGTATTCTGGCCCATTTACTTTTCCACACTTTCAGTTGTACTCTGCTTTTTTTTAGTGTTTACTTTCCGCTTGCTTACTCTGTGGTGTTTGTTTACTTTACAAAGGCAATGCCTTCCCTTTTTACCTGGATTTACGCCTTGGTGCTAGTCGCCAGCCCCTGGCCTATGGAAGGCGGGCTTGGGGTAGTCACGGCACGGACCCCGAGGGCGGGTCGTGACACCGGTGACCTGATGGATTGAGTCTCCAGTCTTCTTCACGGCCGGATCGAGCCCACCGCTATTACACCACCACGGCCAAGGGCGGCGGTCCTCCTTCTGCCACCGCATGACACCAGTTTCACCACGCCTTCTCCGGTGTCCTGGTGGCTTGGGCCGCTGGCTTCTTTCATGGCCTGCCTTGCACCAGCCGTTGCTGAACCTCCATGGTCCATCGACCACAACCTTCTCTTCCGTAGGTGCGGTTGCACCGTCGCCGTCCATGCAGTGACGATCATCGCACCAATCGTTGGTGAAATTTCTGTGGGTCACCAGACGAGTTCCGGTGGCCCGATTCTCACTCCAGAAGAAGTCGTGCATTCCTTAGGTCTTCTTCTTCGATCCGTAAACATTGATGATGGGTAACACTCAATACGAACTCATGCCATGTTGAGCATCATAATCCAAAAATATGGCTGAGGGGTCGGGTCATGTTTGTTCGGCCTGCACCCTCCACGTTAGGATGATATCAAGAAGTATTTATTCTTAATCTTAGAAGAAAGGTGAATAACATGCAAAAATTATCAAGTTCGAAATCCTACCTCGTATTCGTTGTTCATTGACGATGTCGCGGGAAGGCGGACTTCAATTTGTTGAGGTCAGAAATGAAGAAGACAAGGATGGCATCATCAGCGTTTTTTAAGGATGATGCTCCCTCCTTTGTTCTAGTTAAAGAAGGAAGAAGGTGTTCGTCATTGGCGGATGAAGCGTTATTTGTTATTTATTTGTCGTTCTTTGTTGGAGTGTTCTTTCCTCCTCAATTCTCCCTTCCAACAAATGAATGATGCCAACACAAATGAAATAATAGATTGTTTATTATTTTAATTGTTGGCATGAATTGAAATGGAGAAATAATTAAGGGTGGCTCCACTTAATTAATTCCTGTGTGTAGGCATAAATTAATTAAGGGAGTCCAAGAAGTTTCTCCACCTTAAATGGGGGTTCCAATGGGTTACCAGCCCGGGTGGTCCCCACCAAAATTATCCTCCCAAGGGAGGTTATATTTGGGTGGGAACCACCACTATAACCTCTCATGGGAGGTTATTGTGTGGTGTCCCCCACTTATAACCTTCTCTTGGATGTTTTAACCACCAAAAATAAAAATAAAGTCACACTTTATTTTTATTTTAGTTAAAACATAAAAGTCCCAAACTAGATTTTATTCCCGTACATCTGCTGTTGAGGTGAAAGTCTTCTTAAGCGAATACCAGCACCGCGAGTTCAACAGTTCCCTCAGATTTCAATTCTGAGCACTGGTTCAAAAGTTATAAAAACCCCATCATACATTTACTAAACGTACTGGAACAAAACATCATAAATTAATTGTGGGTTCACCGAGCCTTGTAATCAAGCACCGTAAATTTTCACAGACTCGTGAAAATACAATTTATTTAAGAAAAAAATTTCCATAGAGTTTAGAGGTCTTTGAATTATCCCCACCTAAAGGCTTTACATCTTTGTAAGATACAACTCGAACAATGGGAACAAATGGGAGTACTGAGCACGCATCTGAGCCTCCTGATCCCATGTGCTCACTGGGAGGTTCCTGTGCTACCAGAGAACTCGCACCAGAGGTATCGACTATCCACATAGGACCCACTCCTATCGATCCTCAATCTCCACTAAAACCTCTGTAAAAGTTTCCCCATCATCGACGTCCATCTATCCATGGTCGATGATGTGGGAAGTGTTGTGCATGTATCTTCTCAGCTGAGATACATGGAAGATGTCATGCACCGGTGCAATTTAGGTGGAAGAGCTAAGCGGTAAGCCACCTCTCCAACTCTAATGAGGTCCTGGAAAGGTCAGATGAATCTCGGAGATAACTTGTCACCTCAGCCAAATCTCCATAGACCTCATCGAGGTGAGACCCATAAAAAGACGTAGTCGCCATCCTCGAAATCCAAAGGCCTCCGTCTCTTGTCATCATACGAATTCTGCCTACTCTGTGCAATCTTAATCCACCCATGGATGATCTGAACCTTCTTCATAGTAGTTCATACCATCCTTGGTCCCCCCAGTACTGACTCCCCAGGGTCTGTCCAGCACAAGGGTGATCTGCAAGGTCACCCGTGCAATGACTCAAAAGTTACCATCCCTATGGTGTAGTGATATCTATTTTTGTAAGAAAACTCTACCTAAGGAAAGTGATCCTCCCAACTTCCACTGAAGTTGAGGACAAATTCACGTAGCATGTCATTAAGGGTCTGAATGGTTTTCTCAATCTAGCCATCTGTTTGAGGATGGAAGGTAGTGCTCAAGTGAAGCTGTGTCCCGAAAGCCTCCTGAAACCCCTTCCACAACTAGGAAGTAAACCACGCATCACATTCGGAGACATTATAGGAAGGTACACCATGTAGTCGCACAATCTCTTACATGTATAGGAATCCCAAGCTCTCCACTAAACCCTACTCTCTGATCGGTAGTAAGTGGGTCAACTTGGTGAGTCGGTCAACGATCACCCAAATTGATTCGTGAACCTTAGACGTACGTGGAAGAACCGTCACAAAGTCCATGGATATCCAATTCCACTTCCACTCTGGGACCTCTAAAGGTTGCACCAAGCCTGCTGGTACATGGTGCTCCGCTTCACTTGGTGATAAGTGAGTCATCGAGAGACAAACTCAACTACTTCCTTCTTCATACATGGCCACCAATGCTATTATCTAAGGTACTGATACATCTTCATCACACCAGGATGTACCGCTATAGGGGAAGTGTGGAACTCCCTCAAATTTTCCTCCTGAAGTGCTACTGGTACCAAGGTATGTCCTTTGAAGAGAATTACATCCTCCCCACCCTCAGATTATCCATCAGGTGCCTGCCTTGTGGATATCTGAGCACGCCATGTCTCGCAGTCAGTGTCCCCATGCTACGCCTCTTTGACTCGCTGAAGAAGTGGAGGAGTGACTATAAGAGACTGAATAAAAGCTTCCCCATCTATATCCACAAAGGATATCTGTAAACCAGCAAGCTGCTATGTCGCCTCTCCTAGTAGCTGTATAACAATCATCTTACTGAGAACTTATACAACAATGTTCCCCTTTCCAGGAGTATAAACTATCTTGAAGTCATAGTCCTGGAGGAACTCAAGCCAACGTATCTATATCAGGTTTAGGTCCTTCTGAGAGAAGATACACCTAATAATCTTGTGATCAGAGTACATGGTAAAATGTTCACCCATCAGATAGTGTCACCACATCTTCATGGAAAATATCACTGCTACTAACTCCAAGTCAAGGGTAGCATAGTTTTTCTAATGTAGTCTTAGCAGTTGAGAACCATATGCAATCACTACTCACTCCTTTATCAGGACACACCCGAGTCTGGTCCCTGTTGCGTCGTAGTAGACTACGTACCCTACGCCTTCCTCTGAAAGCCTCAATATGAGAGCACTAGTCAACCTCTGCCTCAGCTCCTGAAAGATCTACTAGAATCTCTATAACTATACTAAGGGTTTCCCCTTCTACATCAAGGATGATATCCATGCTGCAACTCTAGAGAAGTCAGGTACAATCCTCCGGTACTATCCAGCCAAACCCAGGAAGCTTCGTACCTCCGTCACACTCCTGGGTGGCTCCCAAGCAATTAACCCCTCAATCTTCATTGGATCCACTAAAACTCCAGCCTTGGAGATGACATGTCCCAAAAAGTGAACCTCTAGGATCTAGAACTAACACTTTGATATCTTACCATAAAGTTGGTGCTCTCAAAGTGTGTCTAGTACTACCTATAAGTGGTTGGCATGCTCCTCCTCAGTAGTCGAGTAGATCAATATGTCGTCGATGAAGACTACGACAAAGCGATAGAGGTAAGGCTGGAAGATCCTGTTCATGAGACTCATGAACACTGCTGGAGCATTGGTTATGCCGAACGGCATAACCAAGAAATCATAGTGGTCATACTGACACCTGAAGCCCGTCTTCTGCACATCCTTATCCCGAAATCAGAGCTGGTGATAGCCTGATCTGAGGTCTATCTTCAAGAACCATCGTGCTCCCTTGATTTGATCAATGAGGTCATCAATCCTCGGAAGTGGGTAATTGTTCTTAAAAATTATCTATTTCAGGCGATGGTAGTCAACAAAAAGTCTCAAGATTCTATTCACCTTCTTGGCGAATATAATCAAAACTGCCCAGGGAGAAACACTGGGCTGGATGAATCCATTCCTCTGTAAGTCTTCCAGCTATACCCGCAGCTCGCGAAGCTCAACAGGAGCCATCCGATATGATGGAGTAGATATCGGTGCCGTCCCAGGGTACAAGTAAATACAGAAGTCCACCTCTCTGCGAGAAGGTAGTCCTAGAAAATCGTCAGGGAAAACATCCACGTACTGGTCCACCACTACAGGATAGACTATATTGTCCACATCAACTGTTCGAGGGTAAGGCAGGCCAACTGATGAGTGATCGGCTTCACCCTCCTCTGAGTAAGTCCATCCTACACTGCAAAGGCTCCCTTCTCAAAGGTGAAGGTGAACCTGGTCCCATCCGTGTGAAAACACCGCAATTTGCGCCTAATATAGTCTATTTAAGCATGGATTGTTAATAAATAGTCCATATCCAAGATGATGTCGTAAGTCCTTGACGCTGCTACTAGGAGATCCCAGCTGAATCTCTCACCTTCTAGAGTAATCTCGCACTGTCGGCACCAGTGCGTAATCATAGAATCAACTCCCGTTGGAGTCTCTAGCCTTAAGGATCGAACTAACGGCTCCTTTGGAATCTCCGAGCTCCGAATGAGGGATGTGGAAATGAAAGAGTGACTGGAACCCGTGTCTATAAGAACTGCAGCTAAGGTTTAGTAGACATAGATCATACCTTGAATCTTCTTCAAGGCTCCATGGTTGTATGACTTAGCTACCTAGAGCTGAGCTCTCCCCTATCCACTTGCTCCCTGCCATTGGGGTGGACCTCCTGGTGGTGGTGGCAGTAACACCTCAAAACGTCTCCAACCACCAACTGCTCAACCAGCTCCTCTTCCACGTACTCTTTCTTCATGTGGACCACCTTCATTGAATCACTGTCTCTTCCTTGGTGGTCCTTCGACCATCTGATGATCATCCGTATGGAGGGTCGGATAGTCACGAGCCATGTTATCCTACCCGCCGCATGTGAAACACTGCCTATTCCTCACATGACTTGCTCTGTCTCATCTGCTTCGCACAACCGAACTCGTGTCTTGAGGTCGTCCACCGTATGGTCTAGTCCGCTTGGACCTCTGTGACATCTGTCTGCTGCTTGCTGCAGAAGACTCTTCTACGTGATGCCCGGTGGTGGGTCTCGCTATTGGTGACTGCTCAGCAAGGAAACTATTTACTAGGAGGGCCCTCTATAACACCCTCGCCAACGTTGGGATGCTGAGTGAGATCATCGACACTCTGATATCTCGCATGAGTCCCTACTCGAAGGTCCCAGCCCTGAAGAATGGGTCCCACACCATATCTGTGGAGTAACACGAGATGTCAGTGAACCTTACTGAGTACTGTGCCACTATCATGCTACCCTGCTGTAGATGAAGTAGCTCCTGTATCTGCACCGGAAAAATGGTGACTGGGAGAAACTCCACCCGAAACAGGCTCTCGAAGTCTGTCCATAGAAGCATCGTCCTGTCATACACCTGGAGAATCAGGCTCCACCCTCTGCTTGCTGCTTCCTGAAGGAGACTCATGAAAGGGATCACCATGAAGTCTGCTAGTGTCCTCACTAGCTTGAAGACTCTCACTACAGCCTCCAGCCAATCCTCAGCTACCTGTGGGTCCGTCTCACCCCTAAAACTGGGTGGCCTCTGGTGCTGGAACTCGTGAAGCACACTCAAGCGGCGTGCACTCTCTGCTGCTAGGGATGCTGGTATCGGTGGCCTAATGGGTAGTGGTACCGCTGGTGCCTCCACTATAATGGGGCCCTACACCGAGGCCTCGTCGCTTAGTGGGCTTCGATCTCGTACAACTCTAGGAACCCTGGATGGTTGTCTGCGTGGAGGAATCCTGAAAGGAAATAGGTGCAGCACAGTAAATAAGTTATACCTGATGAGCTGACTCAAAGTGATCAAAAATAAATCTCTTGAATCACACACACAATCAATGTTTTCATGTACTGAGTCGAAAATCAGAAGTCAGGATCCTGGTGTATGGATATGTCGGCCTTCGTACCAACACTGAACTCCCTGAACTAAAAACCACACTCAGTACCCTTAACACTATTGCTTCACTAAAAAGATATATCAGAATCCTAAGTTTTGTGGTAGAACTGACTCCCCTGATACCAATTTGTCATGACCTGTTCCTTGAGACCCATGGTGTGACTACCCCAAGCCCATCTTCCATAGTCCAGGGGCTGGTGACTAGCCCCAAAGGCAAAAATCACTAAAAACTGGGAACACATTGCATTTATAAACTGAAAACACACATAATAGAGTAAAAAATGGAAGTAAACACTAAGTAAAAAATGTATACAAAAATAGTGCTGGAAAGTAAAAGGGGGATAAAAATACATGCCCAACTGTAAATTACAAGTACAACTGGAAAAGGGGCAAAACAGCTGAATGGTGAAAGAAGCCCCTGGATCATCCACCACAGATCCTACCTGAAGGGTAGGTACAAATAGTATCATTAGCACTCCATGTCCTTTAGACTCCTCCTTGTACTGTCTCGTCATAAGGTCCACATCTAGGCACCGTCCAGTCCTAGCACTCTCAGCCTCTGTCAGCACTGTCCATCGTATGCATCCAACACAACAAGGTGCGGGCATAGCCCATGCAGCGGTGAGTATAACGATACTTATTAGAGAACTCGAGACTCTCAATGTCTCACAAAATTCAAAAAGGATAAACCAAAAAGAATGAAATCTACAGATAGCCCCACTTCAGTATATGCCCATACATATACCTAAGTTATCATGTAATCCATCTCATTCATGTAGAAACACAAGAGTTGCTGAATCAGCTCACACATGTATACATCTTTTGTAGAGTAATAGAGATGGTCAGATGTAGTCACTGATTCATTTAATTTTTCGGACCCACACAGGATACAGGACCAGCAGTTGGAGCTGTCGGACCCACACATGATCTAGGACCAGTAATCGGAGCTGTTGGACCCACACAGGATCCCGGACCAGCTAAGCTGTCAGACCCACACAGGATCCAGGACTAGCTATTCTGTTGGACCCACATAGAATCCAGGAATCGAAGTCAGAACTGTCGGACCCACACAAGATCCAGGAACAGTTGTCAGAGCACAGCCAACTAGATGGTTTTTACAAAGTATGCTTGATTCCAAGAGGGTTCCCTTCTCAAGCCAAGAGTCAATACGTCAACTAACATGTCATCCCAATTTGATGTATCCTGAAGTTCCGTCTTGTCAAAATAAACAAAATGTGATAGATGGTGCATCAATCAGACGCCTGGTTTGAAAGTTATTGGCATTTCCGTTCAGAGGGCCCAATTGGATTTAGAATCAATCCAACGCTACTGTACTCCAACTACGTCTAAACCTCAAGTGGGGTGTTCAAAAATAATCTTCTCACTCCAAGATTTATGTCGCAATGATGGCTCGCTAATCGGACACCCGTAGCCCATGTTATGGGCGAAAAGGTGGAAACATGCCAAAACGGGTCCGGACTAGGGTCCGACCCGGCCCGCGCTGGGTGGCCCGGCCCGCGCTGGGTCCAGCCCAGTGGCCCATGGGGGGTCCACCTCAGCCGCGTCCAGGGGGGATGTCCGCGCGCTCCCTGGTAATACAAACGGAATAGCTGTTCGGGTGGGAGGAAAACTGGCGCCAGGTGGTGCCGGTTCACGTCACACGGGACCTAGCAGGGTCCCACTTCTCTTGGCTGGCCGAGCCGCCCGCCGCTCCTGCATGGTGTCGTTGCGCCGCACCACCTCCGATGACCCGAAAAATCGAGTATCCGGTCTTCTTCGTGGATGGCTTGAGCTGGCCGCTGTTGCACCACCGCGGCAAAGGTTCGCGGCCCTCCTTCGGCCACCGCGCAACGCCGGTTGTGCCGCGCCTTCTCCGGTGTCCCAGCGGCTCGGGCCACCGGCTTACTTTGCGACCAGCCTTGCACCGGCCACCACTGCACCTATTCAGTCCATCGGCCATGGCCTTCTCTTCCGGTGGTGCGGTTGGGCCACCGCTGTCCATGCGGTGATGATCATCGCACCAATCGTTAGTGAACTTTCCACAGGTCACCGGACGAGTTATGGTGGCCCGATTCTTTCTCCGGAAGAAGTCGCGCATTCCTTAGGTCGTATTCTTTGATCTACCACCATTGATGATAGGTAACTCTCAACCTGGACTCATGCCGTGTTGAGCATCACAATTCACAAAGAAGGCGGAGGGATCGGGCCATGTTTGTTCGGCCCGCGCCCTCCGTGTTAGGATGATATCAAGCAGCTTTGATTCTTAATATTATAAGAAAGGTGAAGAATGTGCAAAAATTATCAATTTAGAGCCCCTACCTTGTATTCATAGTTCGTTGAGGATGTCGCGGGAAGGCGGACATCAATTTTTTCACGTCAGAAATAAAGAAGCTGAGGATGGCGTCATCAGCGTTCTTCAAGGATGGTGCTCCCTCCTTTGTTCCAGTTGAAGAAGGAGGAAGGTGTCCATCGTTGGCAGATGAAGCATTCTTCATTCTTTGGTGGTCTTTCTTCATTGGAGTGTTCTTTCCTCCTCAATTCTCCCTTCCAACAAATAAATGATTCCAACACATATGAAGTAATAGATTGTCTATTATTTTAATTGTTGGAATGAATTCAAATGGAGAAATAATTAAGGGGGGCTCCACTTAATTAATTCTTGTGTGTAGGCACAAATTAATTAAGGGATTCCCAAAGGTTTCTCCACCTTAAATGGGGGGTTCTAAGGGGTTACAAGCTCGGGTGGTCCCCACCAAAATTTTCTTCCCAAGGGAGGTTATATTCAAGTGGGCCCCACCACCATAACCTCTCATGGGAGGTTATGGTGTGGTGGCCCCCACTTCTGACCACCTCTTGGAGGTTTTAACCTCCAAAAATAAAAATAAAGTCACACTTTATTTTTATTTTAATTAAAACATTAAAATCCAAAACTAACTTTTATTCTCGTCCATCTGTCATCGAGGTGAAATTATTCTTAAGAGAATACCGGCGCTACGAGTTCAACAGTGCCCTCATATTTCAATTCCTAGCACCGGTTCAAAAGTTATTAAAACCCACTCATATGTTTACTGAACGTACCCAAAAAAAACTTCATAAATTGATTCTGGTCTCACCGGGCCTCGGAATCAAGCGCCGTAAATTATCACAGACTCATAAAAATCCCATGTATTTAAGAAAAACATTTCCAAAGAATTCATGGGTATTTACACCAAAATAATTCACTAAAGAATGATTCTATGCTCATTTTCACATAAATTTGACAACCAATTTTATGAAATTAAAACAATTTGAAACAAATACTTCATGTTGTAACATTATTTTTCATTAACTGACCTACTAGGGTTCGACCTTTGGCTACCGAAATACCACCTCAAATAGGCCAGGAGAAGGAAAACAGTGCTGGGTAGGCATAACCCACAAATAAGAGGCATTTTTTAAAGTACCTATACACACTCACTCATCTCCAAGCCCAAAAAATTATGAAATGTAAAAAAACTGAGAAAATGCATGCATACATCTAAAATACCACAAATAGAGTATGATAGTAATGATCTGAAGGGGGAAAAGGGGGACCCAATACAAGACCAAACCAAAAGTGTAAATATTCCAACCTACTCTAAGGGCATGGAATAATTCAAAAGTTTGATCCTTGTGAACACATAAGTCTTTTAAGCTCTATCTATGCTCCACCTTCACCTAATCCACCAGGACACTGTAAAATCGGGTGTTGTCTACGCAAGACAAGTCGTGTGAGAGAAAAGACCGTACAAGGGTGTGTATTACAATACTCTATAGGACACCCAGAAAACAGAAAACACGAAGTACAAATTGTAGACATATCAACACAAGATGTAATAATCTATGTATAATAGATACAAAAAAAACACATTTATACTCAGGAATGATACCATGCCCTCAGATGGTGTTAACCAACTATCAACTAGCAGAGTCTGCTTGAAGCAATGCCCATTCCGATAGAACTCATTCCATGAGTCATTTAATTGTAAGAGACACCATAAAAATTTGTATGGATTATGGGGATATACCCATGGAATCTCACTGGTCTAAGGGTACAATGATACATAGAAATGGGGCCATGTCTCGAACTGATTTGTACACCCCAAACCCAGTCTGAATCAATCCACTATGTAGGGGATCATATGTCAATGATTCCACCAAACATACTAATATGACCTGCTAGATGGAGGATGAAATCCCTGCTCAAGGAGGTATTTTTGATTCCCCAAACTCCAACTAGGGATGATAGAAGATCACAGTCTAGTCTATTGTTGGGACACCACAACTCTATCTGAGACTCGTCCTCTAGAGGGGATGACAATATAATGATGTGGATGTAATGTATCATTCTACACTCTATGTAATGGAACAAGGGAATGAACATAACCTATACTAGTATAAACTATGAAAATGTAGAGACTCAATAACTCTTTAATGGAGTATATGGTGTGTCCTTTGGGGTAAACAACATGTCCTTCTATCCCATATCCTTCCCATGTGGAAGATACTCACACAACTTTTAGTCTTCATTCACATAATGTTTTGAGTGAGTAAAAATAGGGTATAGACATAGGGTATCCTTCACTTGTTCATAGGCAATGTCCATGTACCTAATCATTTATTGTATACAAATCCATGTATGTAATGCCATGTCTGTATATAAGTATACAATGTGCAATCTAGCTTCCTACTATTCCCCATGTCCGTGTACTCTCTACAGTTCAGGATGAATCAAATAGGGAGTGTAACACACTGTGTGATAAGGCTCACATGCTATGTGATCCTTAAATTTAGAGAAAACCTGGAACCACAGGGTTGTCCCCCCACACATGGATATACTACTAATAGAGATTTATAAAACTCCATTAGATCAGCCTCCAAAAAGTCATTGGTAGCACCATGAATCCTTTAAAATAACCACATGATCCCCACCTTTCATAGTTATATCAAGAGAATGTCTAGTGGATATTCGAGTACGTAGGGTCTCTATGTCAGTATCCCAAGTTGTGACTCCCCGACTTACTATAAGAGTGGAGGGGTGAAAACCACTGACTGGAGGTAAACTGCACCATCTCCATCAAAAAAGGATAACTGAAATGAGGCTATTTACTCTGACACCTCATTTAACAACAACAAACTAAATCTAGTACTCAGAGAATTTTACACCACATTCCCTTTCCCAATACAATATATAATTTCAATGTCATAGTCTAAGAGGAACTCCAGCCATCACCTCTATCTCTTGTTAAGATCTTTATAAGTGAATAAATACATGAGAAATTTTTTGTTAGAGTATACGATAAACAAATAATCCATTAGGTAGTGTCACCAAATCTTCAATATGAAAAATAATACTGTAAACACATGGTTGTGGTCCATGTAGTTCATTCCATGTTGTCTCAACTATTGTGAACCATAGGAAATAACTACATACCTATACATCCGAACACAACAATGTACGTTCTCTGATGCATCTTAGAAAACTATTTACTCATCACTATACTCCAGAAATCTCAATATGGGAGTGATTGTCAACCATTTCCGTACCTCTTAAACAAACATCTCAAATTTTTCCATCCACAAAGAAGAATTATATATCACTGTCAAGGATGTTAAAGGTGCTTCCTATCTAGAGAAGTTGGGTACACACCGATGATAATTCCAAAAATACACAAAGAATCTATGCACCTTGGTAACACTCACGGGTTGAAACTAAGTAAGCACTGCCTCAACCTTCACTTGATCCACTGCATTTCTTTACTCTGAGATGATGTGTCCCATAAAAATTATATCCCGATTCTAGAATTGACAACTAGAGAGATTACCATAAATTCGGTTCTCTTGGAGTGTGTCCAAGACCATCCTCTAATGTTTCTCAAGCTTCTCCTTGGGCGCCAAATACACTAGGATTTCATTAATGAATAATACCACAATACAATTTAAAAAGGTGAAAAGTTATGATTCATGAGTCCCTTGAAAACTAATGGGGCATTTTTCTTTATAAATTGCATCACCAATTACTCATAGTGACCATAATTACATTTGAATACCATATTTAGTATATCCTCCGGAGGTAATCACAACTGGTGATAACATGATTTGAGTTCAATCATTGAGAACCATCATACCACATTTAATAGATAATAGAGGTTATATATCCTTGGTAATGGATAATTTTTCTTCCATCGTCACATGGTTCAAGCACTGATAATCCAACGAAAACCTCAAGTTCCCATATTCCATCTTATCAAACAAATCTAGGGCTACCCAGTGTGAAGAACTTTGTAAAACAAAGACCTTACACTACATGTCCTCCAACTGCTTCCTCAGCTATGAAAGCACTAAAGGATCCATCCCATATGCTGGTGCAGATATCTGTTTTGTCTCAGGATGCATATCGATATGGGAATCTACCTATTGGTGGGGAGGTAAACATGGTAAGTCCTCAGGAATGAAGTCCTCATAATCCACCACCAATTAATGAAATTGGAAACTCACAACATTCACTACACCAAGGGTCTAGAAGGAAAATTTATGTGTAATCGACTACACCTTCCTATGCATGAGTTTGTCTTGCACTTCCTGTGTTTCCTTTTCACCATCAAAGGAAGACCTGGTTCTATCACTGTAGACAAACCACATCATCCACTTAAAAAAGTAAATCTAAGAACGAACTATATATAACACGTCCATACATAAGATTATGTCATAATTCCTTATTTCTTCAACAAAGAGTTCCCATACTAAACTCTTAAATCCAAGCGTCACGTCACATTTACATCACATGTGAGAAACTACTGAGTCACCACATGTCGGAGTCTCCAATCGCAAGGGTCAAGTCAAAAGCTCTGTTGGAATCCTTGAATTGTGAACTGAATAAGTGGAAATGATGGAATGGATAGAACCTAAGTCTATCAATACAATAGATAAAGTAGAAAATAAATTGATTTTACCTCTTTTCATTCTAGATGCCTTGGGGTCATAGGCCTCCATAACTTACAGTTGGCCTTGTCCCTAACGACTGGCTCCTTGAGCCAAATGTGGACCACCCGACGGTGGTGGTGGTAATAGGTCGAACCTAAAACAACCTCATACTACCTCAAAAAACCTTCTTCCATTTTCACTGCCTTGACAACTAACCTTCTCATACCATAATATCTGTCTTTGTGGTTCTTAGACCATCTCCTAGTTAGATGTATGACAAGTTGGGAAATCAACTTCTAGATGTCCCTGACAGTTACAGGAGAAACACTATGTTTCCCTTAGCTAATTTAGGACACCTTGGGATCCCTAAAGTACTGATCCCAAGTCATGGGATCGTCTTTATAAGCATCTAACCCTCTTATACCCATGTGACTATCATCGGCTACCTGTTGCAAAGGTATCAAATACTGGGTTCCAACTAATAGCTCCAACTACAAACATCTTCTCTTCCAGAAGTCCTTCTCCCAACGAGGTTCTATGAATCACTCCATCACATGTGGAAATTCTAAGAGGAACTCCTAAAACCCTAATTTACGAATTCATGACACACTCAAAAGTATATGCCCTGAATAATTGTTCTCATACCATATCCAAGGATCAAATTTAGATATTATTGAATCTTGATAGGTACTCTTCCATTGGAATACTTCCCTGATATAGATGAAGAGGTTCTGATTTACGTACCAATCACAATGTGCAAAGATATAAATTCTCTTTAAAGATATGCATGAATTATTCCTATGAGAGAATTTTCACATCGTTTGATATAGTCACCATGCTCCAACATTTCCCAATAGATCCCTGAAGAAGGCTAATTTTGAGTACTACCATTTGTTCTATAGGAATCCTCACTAGGAAGAAAACCACAGTGACTGCTACTAACCAGTCCACAACTACTTGGGGGTCTATTTCACCATAAAACCAGGAAGGTCACTACCTGTGAAACTCATAAAAATATACTCAACATGCATTAATAACTAGCTTATAGTGCTGGTGCTGGCTTCTATTGAATATAAATTGGTATAGTAGGTAAACAACCCAGAGGTTCTATCTATGGTACATGTACCTATACTTTAGCCTCATCAATAGGTAGATAATCCTCATGATCACATGGTAGAATCCTGGATGTTTTTTTACAAGAAAAAATCAGTAAATAAAACAAGATTTACCATGGCTAAGAGAGTATATCTAGGGATCTAACTCAAGAATGAAATGTAAAACAAAACCAATACTATATGATTCATATACCAATGTTTTCCCTGCAACCAGTGTTTTTACATACCGAGTTGAAGGGTAGGTGATCAGAGTCTTGGTGTATGGATATATTGGCCCCTATACCAACACTGGGAGCCTAGCCTAAAATCTGACTCGAAAACCTAAACATCATTCCTCCAAACCATCTCATAGAATAAGCCACAAAATTTTAACTGGAAACCTTTGATAACACTATTTCATGACCTTACCCACCGGGGGTCTGACCCATGACTATCCCATGCCCACTCCAATAGGATAGGTGCTGGCGACCAATGTCATGTATGCATATCCAATAAATGGGATCCCATTAACTAAAGTAACTATTCAAACACATACAAACAAAAATATCCAATCCCACAAAATGATGAAATATATAACAACTCTAACAATTAATTTATACATCTAAAATCCCATAATAGAGTACAATAATAAAATACTGGAAGGGGAAAATGAGGAAAAATACAAGCCCATCCAAAAAAGTGTAAACAGTCTAACCTGCTCCATCTAAAATGACTAAGTCAAGAGTATGCTCCTAGAAAACACTTTTCTCTGGTATGTTCCAGATACAATCCACCTTCTAAATTTCCTCCCAAGACACCACTAAAGAGGGTCATAATCTCCACAAGTCACGACATGTTCAAGAAATTCCCATGTATGAGTGAGTATAAAATTACTCAGTGGGACACCCCTAAAAAAATAAAAATGAATCACCACGTGTAGTCATATCAATACAAGATGTAAAAATATATTTTTAACATATAGAAAACCAAGGATACCCAGAAATGATACCACACCATCAAGCAGTCATAACCAACCATCATCCATCGAATTTCTCTTGATGAAATGATTGATCCGGGAGAACGCACTCCATGATCCACGCTATCATCAGAGACACTAAGTGAAGAGGTTTGGGTTATTAGGACCCTTCTGATGAAGCTCACTAGTCTATAGGGACCATGATACAAAAATTTGGGGTCACACCAAGATCCAATGGGGCACACCATGAAAATAGTCTAGATCAACCCATAGTGTAGGGGATCATATACCAATGATTCCACCAACCCAACTGATAAGTCCTTTTAGATGGAAGATCAACACCTTGATCAGGGAGGTCACGTTGATTCCAATAACTAGAACTAGGGATGACAGAGGATCAAACCCCAATATCATAGTGGTACACCATAACCCTATCTGAGACTCGACCTCTAGAAGGGATCAGAATCCAGTTATGTGAATTTAATGCCACATGGTAACCTAAAAAGGAATGGAATAAGAGAAAACACTCAACCTATAATGTTCTAAACAACATAAAATGAAGAGCCTAAAGAATTATTTAAGGGAGTACATGTTGTTTCCTAAGGGTTCAATGATGTATCCAGCTGTCACATGTCCTACCCATGTGGAAAATCTTCACAAAACATTTAGTCTCCATATGAAATCCTTTAAGAATAAGTACATAGCATGTAGAGACACATGGTATACTTCTTATGTTGCATGGGTATGTCCATGTACCAAATCCTTATCAGTGTACTAGTCCATGTGCACCAAGCCATGTTTATGTATAAGTACACATCATTCCATATAGTAGTATACTATTTTCCATGTCCATTTACTCTATAGAGTACATTCCCAATCAACTGGGGTGGGATACATACTGTGTGATAGGGGTCAAATTCTGTTTGATCCTTAAATTCAACCAAACCACAATGTTATATCCAAGGGGCCCACATGCCTTATAATCATAGATCACACAATGTGTTCCGTTGGATATTATAGAATCCCATATTATTTCTTCGTGTTCGATTTGGAACCTCTTTCCTTCGATCTAGTGATAGATTCTCTATGAAATCGATGATCCAAGATCATCCAAGTATCTGTATCATCGAAAAATGTTCCTAATTTTTCAGATCAACTCACAAAATGGATTGAATCTCTGTTATTTTATGTAAGACAAAGAATACCAAAAATACATATTCATGGATATTATGTAATCCAAATCACTCCATCTCCATCGTCGCAACTATTTCATGCCATGATCAACCTATATATATGATATCAGATAATTTCACTATGAAAAAGGTGTGAAACAATCAACTATCAAGAATAGTTAAACATCGAGCTAATGTAGAACACCCATGGTGAATTGCGAAATTGGGTAGGGGGAGAACAATCAATCAAGTAGAAAAAACCTCAATCGTTGATCATATAGATCTTGGTTCTTTGTTGTTATAAATACAATTAAATCCACTAAAAATTACTTCAAATGAAATTATCCCTTTAAATACCTAAAAAAATCCCATCCTATAAAGCGATTGATTGAAAAATCAATCTGTTCATCGATTGAATTGTGTTCATTGATGAATTGAAGAACATTAAAGAATCTGAATAAAAAAAATATCCTATATCAAGTCAGATCAACTATTGATTAAAAATGATTGTGTTTTTATAATTGAGGAGACCCTAAGATTCCATTAGACTATGATATATGATTTGATATTTATCCATCATCATTCACTTGAGAGAATTCTCCAGACCCCTCTATCCAATGATCATCCAGAGGTTTTAGTGTTATATGGATAACCCTAGAATTATGACATTGGGATCAATTTAAAGATATAATAATAGCGGAATCAACAAAACCTAAAAAATAATTCGATTAAATTATATTATTAGTTTTAACACTCACAACAACTTTTACACAAATGAACCAGGCCAAGTAATGTTAAGTCATGCCTAGGGAAAAACCACAATTCTGAACTCAATGATTCCATTATATTTCTTATCTAGAATCCCATTTATATTTTATTCCACTTTTTCATAAAAAATGTGCATGCGTGTTTTTTAATATATTTAAAATAGGTCAAATATTTATTATGGGAACATAGGGCCTTATAAACTCATTCCTTCTTAGTCAATATTCTCTAAATTAATCCATATGACATCCAAAAATAAAACATGAAAAATATGATATGTTACAATAGTAGTCACGAGTGAAGACACATTCCAAAGATTTATGGATTTAATGAAGACAACACTATTTTTTCCTAAAATCAGGTTGAATCTTAAAAAACACGCTTTAGATCTATTTCCCTAGTATCAAAACAACCAAATCACATAATTATTAGAATCAAATATCAGAGATATATCCTTAGAAGATTATATCTGTGAATCCAGGATAGGGAAGAGAATTATATCAAAAAAAACCACATAAAATGAAAACATACCAAGGGAGTTAGGCATAAACACGCCATGATTTTCATCCAGATCACTTTTAGATTGAATGGTACAGTTTCCAATTCCCTTGGGAAGATTAAAATTCTTCTTAGGTCTTAAAATAGTCAAAAAATATAGAATTAGAAGTTAAAAATTGTGAACAATTTTTTAGGATCTATATATTAAACCATTCATAGATGATTCACACGGTTAGGAAAACAATGTGCTAACTATACACCAACCTCTCCCTATAAACAAACCCCTCAATACTGGATCCCACAAATAGAAAAATGTTACATCAACCATGTTTTGCATCTATTTCACTATTAATGGTTACTCCTAGGTGCCTGCATAGATTGGACAAATGGTACTCCTCATTGAGAGACTTCCCATATGACTCTATTTGAACTTTCACAATTTTTTGTAAGAGAGGAGTGGATTCTATTAATCATTCTCAAACTGTGAACCACCAGAAAACTGACAAAAACATTTCAAAATATCTGAAAAACCTCCCAAAACATTACCCAAACAATTTAAAAACATAAAAATCATTAATAAAGGGTTCCTTATTTAAAACTGGTGGTGCCATAGGTGGTGTGTCTCAATCAGTAGGTATTGTACCCTTAAAGTGTCCCCAATGGTTTTTTAAATAAGACTTAACCTATAGGGAATGATTTTATTTAACTACACCTATACCAACAAAATCAATGTCTTATTCTTATGTTATTCTCTTAGGGATGATTCTATTAATTCTGTTATAATTAATGACTTATGGAAGCTGAATCATTATTCCATGACTCATTTATATGATCTTTGATTTGCAGGGTATGGTCTTCAATTATTATTATCATGTTTTATACCCTTAAATATATATATATTTTATTCCTACAAAACTCTTATATTTTCCCTACTTAGAATATGGGATAACCCATTCTTATGTTTCTTTTCCCCAGGTTATAATGAATGGTTTTAATTAGTAATTGTAAATGGATGATCTTTAAGGGAGATTTTGAAGATCATTCAAAAATATATAAGATTATGTATCCATGTTTTCAAGGAGACTAAAATATTAAAATACATGAGAATTTATTTTTTAATTGTAATGAATATTCATCTAAACTAATTTAATATCTATGTATGTTATGCTTTAGTTTCTATAGTTTGTATAGAAAGAAAGGTTTAGTCATCCTTTTTAAACATGGATGAGAAAACCTTAGTGAGACCCCTAGGGATATTTCTAAGTATAGATCTAGGGATGTATCTAAGGATAAGATTAAGGTTTCATACAATTAAAATAAGGATTTATAAATTTTAAAATATAAAAGTTATTTGTTATGATAGTTTTACCTCTTATTATTAGTGTTGATCACACTATAATTTCTTGTTTTAGTCAATGGCATGAAGACAAATGAAATGTGTTAATATTAAATGTTTCAGATGTGGAAATTATGGGAATTATGAAAATTGATGTCCATAGTTGAAATTTCATGAAGATAATAAAGAAGGTGGAATGAGTACTAGTTATACTACTTAATTTAAGGATAGAGTGAATTAAATGTAAAAGTATGGGATGTTATAATTTTTTTTACATTAAACGTAAGATGAAAGATTAAATCAAGGATTATGAACCATAAGACCTTATTTATATTTCATATTCCTTGAAAGGATTATTGTAGAATAGGGTAAGAAAGACTAATGAATGTTTTATGAATAATGTCATATAATTGATGTGTAAATGTATTTGAAATAAATAATTATGTTATATGAATAATGAATTATATTTTTCCACTATGTTTTTGAAAATAGGTATTGAATGGTGATGATTATCTCGAAACGATATTTATTTTAAGATGATATTTTGATTAAGGTATGATATACCTTATTGTGTTCATGATGTTTATAAAATTCTGTTTATCTTGGATAATGAAATGATAATGTATTATAAAAATTTGATAGTACTTGTTACCATGGAATTGATAATGGATTTATTGAAAAAGTGGTTTATATAATCATGAATGGAGTTTATATAATATTTTGATCATAGGAGTATATCTAATAATATTTGGAATAATGAAATATGAATTTTTTATATAAGGATGTATAGTAATTTAGGTTATAACCATGATTCAAGAGAATATAAGATGAAGATATTCAAATAGTTTGTATGTTACAAATAAGAGACACTATATGATATATGTGGGATCAATGTAAATAATTTTTTTATAAACATATTGACATTAATTCTACTATTTTGGACATTCAACTTTCAAAAGGGTTATAAGGTTAACCATTTATGGAATGGTTTATGTTATACTTGAGATGTGGTTCTATATATTCTTATGTTATATCACCATATGTGTATGAAAACATATTGGATAACTTATGATGTCTATTATGTTTTGATAATATTTTATGGAATGACCAATCATTCTATTTTTTAATCTCATGATCATATAATTCTTCTAGAATGACAAATTGACCTTTGTTTCTTGAATAAGAAAATATGTGGAAATCGATCATGGAATAAAAATGCTGACATTGTGCTAAAATCATGTACGAAAATCTCCTTGTGAAAATTAATTAACATCCATAAAATGGGTTTGAAATAAAATTTTATCCTTTTGTCATCATTTTTATGATATTAATGACCATAGTCAAGACTCATTGCATTATGGATTTGTGAACCTAAACATTCTCCTATCAATGTCCTATATCACTCTCCATTAGAATATGATAGTTACAATTCTCTTCCATTTCTAGGTTTTCACTTAGCACATATGTTCTCCATTGTGGAAACCTAATTATGTGTTAGTCTAGGTAACCCTTATGTTTTTAAATTTTATTTAAAAATTTTATTTTTGTTATTTATTTTTATGATGTGGTTTTATTTGGAAGGAACTGTAATGTATTAAACCATTTATAAAAAAGAATAATACTGGGTGAGAAATTAATTTTAGGGGTGTTAGAATTTAACACCACCATATTTTGTGAAATATTTTTTTTGAAATTACTTTAATATATTCACTATATTTTATTTTACAAAAAACAAAATATACCTCATTTTAAAAGAAATAACTAAGATTGGTTTGTGATACATGCAACAACAAGTTAATCTTGTGGTACATGAAACACTTTGATTATAATTAAGTAAACCCAACACTATACATCACTTTTGTTACACACATTTCTGAGTTCCCTTAAAATATTGAATTACATGCAAGATTGACTTTTACCGAACTAAAATATACTATTCATGTTGTTATTAAAATATTAATATAGGTACCACCTAGAAGTTAGAATTGATGTGATGAAAAATATTAAATAAATTGTGAATATATGATTTACAAATGTTTATAAAATTAATTAATTGGTTATTAAATAGATAGAAATGAAGGGATGAAAATTTTAAAATAATGGAATCCCTTTAGAAAAACATTTTTTCGATGTATAAAAATAATTTTATCAAAATAAATTTTAATTAAATTGATGAATGTTTTAAATAAAATTTATATATTACATATTAAATCAAATTTTTTTACAGTCATCCAAATGATTTATAAGCATAAGTTATGTATAAATCCAATTTTTTGAATAATATGATATAATTAAAAAAAATAAAATTTTATATCCTTTTAATTGGGGAACCATTTTAAAAATAATTTTTGACAATTCTATAATTTTTATTTGAAAAAATAATCATCATTATTGAAATTAGAATATAAAATTTTACATTGGGTGAGTTTTATGTTTTTTAATGGAGAAGTATCATTTTTTATGAATAATGAAAAATGTTAAAATTTAATTGAGAACTATATTTTCATCATATTTTTTTATATAGATAAATTATATTTTGAGGAGATTAATAATTAAACTTAGATCAATTTTACATTTATTAATACAATTTAGGTAATTGGAGTCATTTTTACATTGAAATTGGACATAAAAAATTCAAACATTTGAACATTTTCAATTTAAAGACCCATTTTTTCATACCGTATGCAGGATTATTTTAAAATTAATTTCTCCGAAATTAATTTTTGGAAATTGGGAATATTGATTCCATATTTGGATTGAAAATAATTTATAATTTCAAATAAGTTAAATTTTACTTTTGACTAAAAATATTAATGAAAGTAATTAAAATTAATTACAGTGGTTATGTTAAAATGAGTTTAATTAGTGGTTAAACATTAAATTTAGCGGAAAATACCCTTTAAACATGACCAAAAGATATTTAATATCCATTTTTGACCATATCATCCCTTTACTCTAAAATTTAAAAAAATTGGTGACCTGTTATATAAGGGAGATAATCTAATTTTGTTTACCTTTTCACATTTACAAGAATTCTACTGCTTACCTACTATAGAAAAAACTCACCCCACCCCACACTAATTCACACCTATAAGGCATTTTTATCATCAAAAACAACATAAATAATCCCGAAACACCTCCAAATTGTTGAAAGTGAATTTTTTTTATATTTTATTATCCACAAATTAATTTCTTATAATTCCCTGATTATATATAACATAAATATACTAAATATATTTAGATGTTTTTATTATATTGTTTTGACCTAAAAATGTACAAAATACCATTAAATGGGTAATAAAATTACCTTTCATTTGTACGACGAACTACAACCTCATGAAATGATGTCGTTACTTTTTTTCCTTTTCCAAATATCATTTTTTAGAATTATAATTTTCATATAGTTCTTATATTATATATATGATATTAATAATGTATTTATTATTCTATAATTTTTATATAAAATACACCATCATTCATTACATTTTGTGTAAATACAATAACTTCATTCATGGAAATATGAACTACTTCATTCGTGGAAATATGAACTACCATCATCCACATGTAGCATGGAATATATTAAATATGGTTTTAGTAAACATATATGATATATATAAGACATAATATTTATAATTTATTAATAATATATATATCCACATATTTCATTTACATTCTATCTTTCATTATGATAAGAAAATAGAAACAACATTCATGCAAACTCACTATCTACTATCTCATTGAATCGTGTATTCCATTTCATATTTATCTATTTTATAGATTACAATAAATATTTTTTCCTATGAATATATATAATATTTATTTCCTAGATATCATTATATATGTGGAGAAATCTTGATATAATTAAGAATACAAAATATTTTAAAAATCAAAACAGATGCGAAAACATAAAGAATTCATTACACAAGACGCAACTTTAACATGTAAATTTTAATAAATGATTAATATAAAGACATAATAATATAATATATGGTGTTATATAGAATAATATGTTTATTTAGTTGGTTTATGATAAAAAATAATTATCAAAAAGAGTTTTGAACCAATAGAAAGAATTTCAAGACATAAGGTAAGGGTTTTCTCGTATCACTTTTATTTCTATGAGATGTATGTTATATTCATCGCTTATTTTTGTTGTGTAGTGTATATATTTCCCTATTTAATGGAATTTCATAAATTAATTTTATTTAAATATATTAACTATTTCAATAAATGTTATTATCTCATGGATATTAGGATTTAATTGTTACTGAACTAGTAATTGGATTTTAGTATAACTTTTATTTCTGCGAGACATACACATTATTTACATCTAATTTTTTAGTTGTGGGTATAATTACCATGAATATATTCTATGACTATTATACATAAATTTATGGGTCCTCCCACATCAATTTTATTATCCCTCTCTTACAACATTTACTATTCAGAAGATACCAAATCATCAAGGTAGTTTTATATCAATTTTCCTTATGTGAGACACATATTTTGTTATGAACCACTATTTTTATATGAGGTGTCTATAGTAATATGTTAAATATTAAATCCAAAATCTACTAATTTTCACAATATTTGAAGATTAATTTAATATTATTATTCCATGGGGATTATTATTGAAATTTACAAAAGTGGTAACAGTTTATTTATACAATCTGATAATTTATCAGGATTTTTTGTGATTATTCTTCAATTAATAAAATATTCTGATTGATATACCAATAAATAAGAGGAATTATATTTTAATATGGTTAATAATGATATGATAATGTTATGGTTCCATTTATTAAACTCAATTTAACTTAAGATAATTATGAAAATGTTTTTATGAGAGTCAGACCTTATCTCGCATTTCGACTAGGAATCTCCATTCATTCAAAATAATGTTTTCAAAAAAATTTAATATACTATTTTTACTGATATTTAAAATAATTACCATTGAAATATAGTTTAAAAATACAATTTTCATAAAATATTAATGGTTTATTTTTAAATAAAATGATATTGTTTATGATTTACTTGGGATACGTTCTAGGGATAAAATTAATCTTATTTATATTAATGGATTATGTTTTAATGAAATGATGTTTATATAAACCATTTCATTTAAATGTGATAAATAATGGTCAATGAGATTAACAAGAAACACATTTCATTTCTATGGGATAATCATGTTATGAAAGAATAATTTTTTGATGATTTTTCTAATGATATTAATTCTATTTATACTTCATTGATGGTTTTCTTCATGGAAATATCTTATATGATTGGGAGGCATAGATAGTTCTGAGTAATCTAATTATATCATATACGATATGGTGTCCTAGTTGAGCATCAGGTAAGCACGATGTAGCTTATACGATGGGCTGCCACAAATTACATTGGTTATTCATATAATATATTGTATAATGGGGTGTCATAGATAGATCTGGATAAGCCCGTTATAGATTATAGGATGGGGTTTCCCATATAGATCCATGTAAGCCCATTATATCTTATATGATGGGGTGGCCCACTAAGCACCATGTAAGTCCATTATAGCTCTCAAATACAATGAGAAATTATTTAAATCTTATAATATAATGATGGTAAAAAGTGGAAGAGATTGATTCACTATGGGATGAATGCGTACCTAATCCACTATAAATAATGGGATGGGAATAGGGATCGTGGTGTGTTTATCCAAATAGGTCTAGTAACATTGATGTGAACTAATAGGTTTTAAAAAAAATCCTTGAAATTTTGGGAATTATTTTATATGAAACCTTGTATTCTAATATTGCTATGTATAATTCTTATATTATGCTCTCTATTATTATTACCTTGATTCGTTATGATTAATGACTTATGAACAACTAATATTTACTTCATGACCCATGCATATGATCTCTAATATATAGTGTATGATCCTCAAATGTTTTTCTCATTTCCTCATACCCTTATACTCATGTTATTATTATATATATCCTTTATTTATCCTAACTAATCATCAAATCTCACACTTTCATATGTTTCCATTCACAAGGTTATGAAGGGAGGGTTTAAGTAGGAGTATTAAATTGGAAGATATTTATGGGATATTTTTAAGATCCTTCACCACAATATAATATTATGTTTCATTTTTTATAAAGACACTAAACCATTGAATTCCATGAGCATATATTTTTTAAAATTTTCTAAATATTCATCTTAAACGATTTAATATCCATGTATGTTAATCCTTGGTCTCTATAGTTATAGCTGTAATCAGAGTAATGGTATAGATAACATTATATATTATAATGTTTTCATCTGAGGATTCGTTAAGATATATGGATACCATCATAGGCCTATAAAATTATGGAGAATCAAGAGTTCAATGTCTTTGAAAACTCTATGAGGTTTTAAAATATGAGATCATAGTGTGACTAGTGACACTATATGAGATGATTTATTGTGTTGAATTATAGTTTAGGATATTTTTTAATGTGAAATATTCCTATATATGTTTTAGATATAAAATCTATAGTAATGATAACCATTATGGTTTTTATGATCATGGATGTTAAGGTAATTATGGGAACATTAGATTTACCATATAGATAAACCTAATATTTAAAATTGATTTTGTGACTTACTGAATAATTTTATTTCAAAAGAAGATCACCAATTTTTTGTTCTTGAAAGCTAAAAAGTATGAGAGAACCTTTGTGGTGAAAAATTACATTAATGTTGATGTTATTGATTTTATTTTGGATATATGATTATGAAATTAATTATTTTCCATGTTGGGTATTAATTTTGAATTCTAATTATTAGTTTATCATATACATGTTTATTCATTTTGGTAATTATTTTACCATATCCAAACAATTTTAGTTCTGGTTAATATCTAAATATAGGTAGAATATATTGTTATAACTTTTATGGTTATGTGATCTATAATAGATAATCTTAGGAATTTAACCCTGAATAGTTTTTCTTTAATACTCATAATTTATTGGAAAATATGATATTATTGTATAAATTTATAAATGAAATGAATTTCAACTTATCAAGTATGCATAATTAAGTTTTTTAGAATGTAATTAAAATGAATTCATCAGCACTTGGAAAATTAACTTAAAAAAAATACATATTAGTATCCACTATCTTGATATCAATGACCTTTTCACACCTCTTGGGTTTATTTTTTTTGGTTCCTAACACCCCCTGATCATTCCTGTTATTGTGATTAATGATCTCTATCACTGAATATAATTATTTTGGAATTATTATTTTCTTAAATTTCCAAATTTTTCCTTCATCCTATATTCTAATATTTGGAAATATTGAAATTGTTATTCCAGATGGATTTTTATATTCTTTTATTTCTTTTCAAGAGATAATTTCATTAAACATTTTTAAGATACGGGTGTCCAAAAAAAGATAAAAAATGAATATTAAAATTGAAATTTTTTTATACTTAGATAATGATTAAATTTTTAGGGTGTTATTTATTATAAGACATAGGGTTTAACAAAAAATAATAAAACTATGTTTTATAGCTTAGTGAAGAATTTTTTTTAAATTATCAATTAATATTTAGAAGTGAAATTTTTTTTTTAAAAAAAATTATTCAAAAATGATTTTTATTTAGTTTTATGAAAAAAATATTACAATAATTTTCTAGATCAATAAAAAATATATAACATAGAATTTACTTAGTTTTTTAAATTTTTATATTAAAATTTAATTACCATGAAATTAATGTGATTTTGAATAAAATATTGATTTTTCAGTGAGTAGTGAAAATAATGAATTTAAAAATAAATCATTCTTATTAATAAATTGAGAATGTTTAATGAAAAAATATATTTTTAATACTATATAATTTTAAATAATAATTATTTAGTTATGTTTAATGCAATTAATTTACATTTAATCAATATTTTATTGGATTTTAGTATATGTTTGTCTTAATGTTAAAAAATGACATTTATATGAAAACTATTTTAATGAGTTTAATTTTTTCCCCATTTATTAAAAAAACATAACTATGAAATCATATTTTTTAATAATGTGAAACTAAGAATAATTTTTTGAATAAAAAGAAAGTTACACTAAGAAGAGGTAAAGTTCTTGAATGAGAATTTTATTTCATTTCTTCTACAACCCCATACATTATTCTTAAAAACAATTATATAATAAACATAGTATCATCCATATTCTAATATTTTATAATGATAATTAAATAACATAAATACGT
Organism: Viscum album; assembly: GCA_963277665.1. Taxonomy (NCBI): domain Eukaryota; kingdom Viridiplantae; phylum Streptophyta; class Magnoliopsida; order Santalales; family Viscaceae; genus Viscum; species Viscum album. Next base: position 2,015,054,940 of record OY728147.1, on the reverse strand, counting down.
ATCCTCTTCTATTAAATAGGTTACGAAATCATCATTCATGTGTACGGTGAACTACTACATTGTGAACCAATGTGATTTGTTTTTACATTACCACCTCTCATGGAAGGGTATAATGATTTATCTAAATTATATATATGATTTTTATAAAATAATTTTACCTATAAAGTCATTAAATCTGATATAATGTTTTTAATTTCTATTCTATGGGGTATGTGATAATGTCACTTTTGTGTGTGGAGGACTACTGTCCCATGAATATATGTTACTATTTTTTCACTAATGACATATATTAAAGTTAATAAGGTAAAATATAATGAAAATATATGATATAAATGACATTATAGTGATAATAATTACATATTTATCATTTTGAAAACATAATATATAAGGTCCTTTCATACCTTTTCCATCACTGTAAAATGATAATGCCATTTGTGTACGTGTGGACTATTCCCTATACAACGAGATATGATTATTTTTTCATCACCACCAACATGTAAAATATAATAAAAATTATTCAAAAAATAATATAGTATATATGATATTATTATCATTTTTAAATTGAAAAATATTACATATATATTTTATGTTGTGATCATTGAAAAATAGAAATTCCACTCATGCATACATATATCATACCATTTCCATGATTGTAACATACATCAATTTATAAAAAAGCCTTTTGTGTTTTGTATTAAAAGTATAATTTATTTGTATAAACGATAATATTATTATTATTTTTATTATGGGGTAGTTGAAAAAATATACTTTCTACCGTGGTCATCCAATTAAATCTGTTTTGAACTAGTGAACCGAACATCCTCAAAACACACAATACATAATTAATAAATTAAATAATTAAATATTTCATGAAAAGGAAATAAAATAATATATTTTGGAATAATTTATTAAAAATGGTATTTTTATTATGAAATTAATAATTTATTAAATATTATTATATGAGAGTTAGGGGTCATACAATGAATGTTAACACTCAAGGTAAGAGTTTTTCTCATATCAAATTTACTTCTATGAGATATATTCCATATTCAACACTTTATATAATCATATGGTTTTTATAAGATCAATTTTACATGTAATATCATTAATACATTATATATCATAGTATTTAATGTTACAATTTAAATTTATTTATAAAAGAGAATTTACATAAATGTTTCCAAGTGATAAATAATTTCATAACTCAATTTAATTTTATTGGATTATATTAATTTTTCATTTAATTTGATATTAAATGATTATGTGTCTAATAAATTTTTATTATTTTATGTTTTCCCACTTTTTATGTGTATATATATTTAATATACAAAATTTATTTACATATTAATTATCAAATTCAATGGAATGGTTTTTGTAAGGGTTATTCATCTCAAATTCTATTACTTAGAGATATACATTTATGATATGCACCTATATGCATTTGTGATGTGAAAATACTACCCCTTGAAATTTTATATCATGAAAATATATAGTTTCATGATATTCAATTTTTTTTATGTATTTCTTTCATGGATATTATGATTGAAGAGTTACCAAAGAGGAAAAGGCATTATGTTACAATATCCTTCCATCCGATATTGTTTTCATTATACTTTCATTTATAAAAAATCATATGATATTATTTTATTGAACTAAAAAGACTTATTCTGTACAATTTATGAAAATGGTTTGCATGTTTGATTTAAAATTTCTTCATTATTTATAGAATAAATATCAATATATAAATATCTAAGTGATACTAATGTTGTATTTTTTTAGATTGGGTACGTTTATCATCCATATTATTGTATTTTAAAATATTTTTAAAAATATTCTTCTATAAAAATTAATATTATCAGAAATCCACATTACATAAACTATTATATTGTTTTAAATGTCTTTAAATTTAAATTTATAAATTTCTTTGATATGTTTCACATTCGAATACATTTTTAAAAAAAGTTTCAATTTCTTTTTTAAAAAAATCTTATTTATTTATCCCTTTGGTAAAAAAAAATTTCTACCAAAACCATGTTATCTAAAAATCTTTTAAATATTTTTTTATATTCATCAAAAAATATTTCATGAATATTTGACCCATGTTCCAGTTTATAATTTTTTTTAAAAGGAATACTAATTTTAGTTTTTAAGAAATGCCACATTATATTATTATGAAAATGTGAATGAAAACATTACTTTAATATATACACCATGAAAAAAATTTATTATTGTCAAGGCCATTGTTTATTTTAAATATTCCATTATAAATGTTCATGGTTATTTTTATGTAAAATTATTTTCTAAATGTTTTATGTTGGATTGAAATTGTTTTTTAAAAATGGAAAAGATATTAACATAAGAAAATATTTTAAATAATTTTTAGACAACCCATTATCTATTTCTATTATTTTTTTCAAATAATTGTTTTTTGTAATAATTTGGTGATTATTTAGATTTTTAATAGTTATTTTCAAACTGAAAATGTTATTTTATAAAAAAAATTAATTTTATGATATTTGAAAGGTATTTCCATAAATGGATGTGAAAAAACCTTATTTTTATTATTATACAATGGGTATATTTTATATTGATACCTTCTTCATTCTTCCTCTAGAAGTGTTTTTTCATTTAAAAGAAATTCAAAGGAAACCAATTTCTTTTTAGTGGTTAACAATATTTCAAAGAGATGGTTATAGAACTCATTACTTTTCTACTTATTCATCTAATTTCAAAAATATTATAATGAAACCCAAATACATTCCATGTGTTATTAATATTATAATGAGATTATTGGGGAACTAGTTTCTTATTGCATAAGTTAATGATGTTTCAATGTTAATTTTATGGATCTTCTTTCTCTTCCATTGATTAATAAAGTTATAACATTAAATAATGATTGTTTTATTAGTTTTACAGTGAAGATTACGATCTATGTAATTTATTTATAGATCATAGAAATTATATATGATGGGTGAACGAGGATAAAACTACGTGATCCTATTATTACTTATACATTGGGTGTTCCTAGATATCACCCCAATACATTGGGAAATGTTTTTGTTATCAATTGAATTATAATGGATGTAAATTGTATAGTTATTCTTATTTTAAGGGGTTTTTAAATATTATATGATGATGATGCTCCATGATACCAAAATTTTTTATCTATGCATACCATGGGATTATATTTATTTATTTTATAATGATTGATATCGCATGGCTCGTGATTACTAATTCTTTTGAATGATTCCATTATTAAATAATTTTTAAATTTTTCATTATTGATTATTTAGGTATTAATGTGAATGGATTATTTTATGATTTTCTCACTAACTTTGATTATATTGGAATACCCTTATTCACTTATTATGCTCATTGATTATATTCAATTGTAAATGATAATGTTTACACTTTTTGAGAATTTGAGAGAACCCATCCAATGTCCTTATTTTCCTAGGGATACCAAGAATAATTTTGAATGAATTTTTTATATAATGATTTCATATGTATGATCATGATGCCTTAATTTGAAATAATAAAATATTGTTTAAGCGGAATAAATTCTCATTTAATGACATGGGTGTTATTTTTAAGAGTTTTTCCAAATTCTATAAAACTTTATACAAAATATATCCTTGAGAAGGTAAGTGAATACAATTTTATTTTTTCATTTTGTTAGATATGTATGGAAAAAATTGGTTGACCTTCATTTTATTGAATCATGAAATGTAATGTTTATTTTCTCAGCACTAGATTGGGGTGTGTGGGTTCATGGATGTTATAGGGTCAACTATGTTCAATTTAATATAATAGTTTGATGGAATATCTACATAATCATGATTTATTTCCTTAGAAAGGAAAAAAATATTTAATTATTGTATTAGAAATTCAATAAAAGGTTTTACTGTGAAATATTAATTTTAAAAATTAATTCTTTTCCATTTGTACACATTGCTGATATACTGTATTCATAGACTAATACTTAAAATATTTTACTCTCTCAAAATCATAATTTTATCTATATGAAAAATGTTTACTCATATAATTACCATCTTGTACTAGTAAACATTTTTCGTATTAAGAAAATATATGAAAAACTAATCATATTAAAAATTCAATAATCTAGTCATCTCATTCAGATTATTAAAATTTAATGACTTTCCATTATCTATATTATGATACAAGACAATATATTATGTTTGAAACCCACATCTTGTTAAATGGTAATTAATTTCTTCATGACAAAACCATGTTTATCCAAAAACATAATAACATTAATAGTGTGTAAAACCATTATATAAATATTTTTTAATTTAAAAATCTAAAAAAATAAAACTTTTTTTAAAATTTATCTAGATCTAATAAGTATAATATAACCCACATATATCCATTCTGTTAATATATATAAAAACTTTATATATCATTTTGAACAAAAAATCAAAAAATATTTAAGTCAAATAGAACATATATATTAGGAAATGATACTTTCCACTCTATTTCATGAATTTAAAAGTTTTTGAATTATTAATGAAGTCAAATAAATTCTACATAAAAATCTATTTCTATTTTTAAATACTAAATTTAATGTACATGAATGCACTATTATAAAAAAATATTTTAACATGAACATTGTAATTGTTGAATAGAGAAGAGCTTTAAGAAGTGATTTATACATTGTATTTATCACCCAAATAATTAATTTCATAAATAATTAAATTCCATTATAGTAATGACTTATATCTATATATAATGTGACACAAAAATTTCCAATAATATTATAAAACTTGGTAATAATTAAGATATGTGAATGAATGACTGTAATTTTATTTATAAAATAATTCCACATAATTAATATATTAATTAAATTATTCATTATAAAATAAAATCATATTGTGTAATAACTATTACTTGGGACCATATAGCATCCAAATTTATGATAGAAAACATCTAAATATGTGCACATTAATGTTTTAAAATATAAATAATAAATAAAAAACCCATATTTTATTTAAAAACATGAAGAGTTCATGAATTAATTATTTTAAAAATAATATATCCACAAGATATAAAAACAAATATAATATTATAAAAAAATACATGGAAAATTTAAATATTAAACCATCAATGATTAAACCATTAAACTAAAATAAAAAATTATTATAAACAATTATATTCACTCATAACCAGTTACTTAGTAAGGAAACTAAATTAATTCTCATTTATATAATGAGAAATGAGATTTACAAAAATAGTGATTTGTTTTGATAAAAGGTGAATTTAAAAAAATACCATGGTGATTTATCATAACATTAATTTTAAAAGGGATAGGATAAACATAAATGAAATTATAATTCATGGATGTGTTTGAACAAAATACACTGAATGAGAGAAAAAAAGATGAAGTGGGGAATGAGTAGAATGAGAGAAGGAATCTATTAATTAGAATTTTGTATTAGTGGCATTGAATGAAAATTAATTTAATTAAAAATTGGTATATCCAACATCAATACCACTAGTTTTTTAAAAAATTTAATTAACTACTCATAAACCGGATTAACCAATATATTTTAAAAACCATGGGTGTAGGGGGACTAAAAAAATGATTCATAAAATAATTGGTATTGTTGTTTAGGGATATATCAAATTTCTAGTAGTACATCTACGATTTATTTGTTGACATAATTGTACTGGTGTGTACTTAGAAAAATAATTCTACATCAATTCCACATTTCCAATTAGGTATTTTCAACACATTATTACATGAAATTACATATCTAAAGGCTGAGATGAATAAAATTTCATGTACTTTTAGTCTGGTAAATTTTTTTCCAATATCTTCCATATACCGTGATATTTTTATATTACCAAAATAAATACTCTCAAGATATAATTATCAAAGAAAAAAATTAAAAATTATATGAGAATAAATACTTGTATGAATTTGAAATGGATCGGAAAAAATTTGAATGATATATTTAGATTTTTGTTCTCAGTTTAAAATGAGATTAAATATATTATTCTTACTCTAGTGATTACTATGACAATAAATTATTTAAATTAAACCTTCCTCAACTCCCTTATGTTAAATGGTATATTTTAGTGGGAAACATATAGGTAAATGATAAGGAGAGACCATCAATATAGCAACCTTTTCTAATAAACTCTAAATAAGATATATAGATAATAAAAATAGATATGTTTTTTAATCAGATTTACATGGTTACATGAGATTGAATGAGAAAGGGATTTATAAATATCCCTAACTAATCCATCTATGAGATAATGTAGATGTTAGAGGAACTTAAGAAAATTGTTTGAATTCATTGATGAATTACCTATTAGACCTCATATTGTTGAGAAATACTCAATGAAAAATGTTCATTTATAGAGAGAGTTTGTTGGTAGATAGGTTGAAGTTGATCAAAGGACTCCATATGAGGTCTTCACTAAAAATTTACCACCTCACACTACTTATAAACTATTAAAAGTCCCCTATTAATCTAGATATTTTATTAATAATAATTAAAAAAATTCTTTATGTTTCTACTTGATATATTTTTTCAAAGAAAAAATAATCCCAAATCTAATATTGAAGTTGAAAAAATATGTTTTAGTAACCTATATATCTAATATTCAGGACATGAACACATTATACCTCAATGATGAAGAAGGGTAATATATTACTACTTTATTATCCTATAGATGACTATAAAAATAAATGTAAATAATTTGAAAAATCTTGTTTGAAATGATATAAAGTCGATCTATGGGTGAGGTACTAGAAAATATACAGCCTTACTATAAATATCATTTGAATAATGTTTTTTTCCTATAAATTTCTACCATGATCTCGATTCATAGGATGCAAAATTTTTGCATGATACAAATTCTTTATATCTCTTGATCAACACCTCCTCCCCAAATTCTTGTGTACTCTAAAAATTATTAGGTGGATTAATAAAAGATAAATTGATCTATGGATCAAATTTTATTACTAAAATAATTATAGAAAATATTTGAAACATATCTTTTATATAATAAAAAATTATCCCTATCAATAACAGTCCATGTTTATTCATAAAAGGGGAAAATCATCCATGGATCAATTTTAATTTTTGTCCCAAACATGAAACCTATTTCTTGAACCATCATCAGTTAAAGGACTAATGTATCTTAATTATGTGGATGTTTTTTATTTTTTATATTTGTAAACATCTTATTCTTTTGGTATTTATTATTAAATTAATTTATCTTTTTCATATATGGATGATTAGTGATTAGATTTATCAATTTATTCTATTATTTTTTAATTTTGTTTAGTACTAAATAAAAATTTATAATTCATTTCAGTTATATATTCTCAATATTTTATAATTCTAGGTTCTTATATTGAATATGTTATATGTATTATTTGACAATTATATTTGATCTCATAATAATAAGGACATGTAAATTGAATAACAAAAATATTTTTCTTACAAAAATATTCAGAACATTCTTATGGGTAAAATTTTAAATAAACTTATTTTAAATATTTTAAATATTTAAATGTATTAAATTTCTATTTTATGGGATTTTTATCATTAAAATTTAGTATATTTATAGACATAATAATTATGTTCAAATATGTTGGACATTATCCAATGTTTTAACGATAAAAAAACTATAAATGTTATTCAATGTATTTTTAATGAAGTATAGGGATCAACAATTATAATTTTATCATTATGTTTTTTCAAAACATTATATAACTAAAATATATATTTTTTATATGTGTTGAATACCTATAATTACTTTATTAGCCTTATTGAATATTTATGGTCTAACATTATGATTTGAATAATGTTTTTAGAGAAATTTCAATTTTTTGGAGATGTTTCTATTCCATGATATCTTAGGATTAGACTATGATATATGTTATATGATCATTATGAATTCCTGTCTTATGTTAGAGATTTAAGATCACTTAATTAAATTTGAACAGAAATAAGTCTCACATTTAACCTCTATGGTGAAGCCTAACATTGTTAAAATTACATATGCTCAAAAAATCCTTCTAGATCATAAGAAATCTATATGATCAAGAACTGTTTATGATTAGAAATTGATAAAAAAATGTTATATAATTTGAATGAAAAATTATAGTAATAGAGGGAATTCTAAAACATATAGTATGACCTTATAATATCAAAAATTCTTTTATTAACCAATCAGATCTTATGAAAAATTTATACTTTACTTTTAAAAGTCTGATAATGATAAAAAACAAGGATGATGGGTAGTGTTATGGTATTTAATTACTAGTTCATGGATATTCGTTCCTTTTTAGAATATAAAGAGAATTATTTCCCTACATTATATTATAACAAGAATAGTTATTTCATAATATGTAAAAGCACGAGTAATTAGAGATACTATTTCCAAGAATATCTATACATTCGACATGAGACAAATTTAACCATAACTATATGATATCTTAATTATATATAGAGGATGTCACATGAAAAATAACTATACCATTGATTTTCAAATATTTAAAAAATTTCTTATGACTAATTGATTCTATTAAAAATAATGATCTTTTAGATATTTTCTGAATTCATCATTTTATATATAGGAGAGTTATTTATAAAAATTTATTCACTTATTTAAAATTATTGGTAGAATCATATTCATTTTAATCATTTACTTAATTAATTTTTACACTCATTTCTCATATAGAACAAAGGCCATGTATTTTTCTTTTAAAAAGGAACATACTAGTTGAATTATTTTGATATATTTTGTTAGAAGTTTTAGTTTTTTCCACTCAATTGTCAACGTCCATGACAAAAAAAGAAATTTTAGTGAATTTCACTATGCTAACTAATTGAGAATTTTTATAATGGATAAGGGGGATTTTTGGATGCAACACTATAATAAATGACTAATTCCATTTCATTAATAATAAAATTATTTTATTACATCATGTCTTCCAAATAAGTGTGATAATGATTCAATCATGTTTTTAAGGGTTATGTTTTAGTATAATTTTTTATAACTCAATTCACTCACTCATGAATAATTATGAAATATTTATCAATTAAAAAAATATCTTGTTACCCTTTTCTTACAACCATCTTATTAGTTCCCTTATTTGTTAGATTATATATAAATTCATTAATCACATTCCTTTTTCTCTATTCACTCACATATTGAGGCCTTTCACGTAATATCCCCCACCATGGTCTTATTAAAATTTAACTAGGTTCCCAAATATGGTACCACTAGTTACATGGTTGAAAATATCCCCTTTACAATATAAAAAAAATAAAAAACCCCCATTTCTACACCCAATCGAATGATGAAAATTATCACAACATCTAAGTGTATTATATTGATTAATTTCTTACACAAAGTATGAAAATATCACATCTAATGATTTTTGAGTCAACACCCAAGGAAAAATGATGGTATTAATGGATATTTGATTCTTGTAATTATTATTATCTTCCATGATACCACTTTTCCTAGGATATAAAAAAACTAGGATAGAGAAACATTTTAAATGATTATCCAAAATAAAATAAGGTGAATGCCTCTATGTTCTCGATGTTTCATTCATTGGACATATAAAAATCACTTAGGGTCTATAATTGGGCTCAATTATCATAAGAATCATCCCCAAGATTTATCCAAGCATATATAATTAAATTAATAGGTTATGTGAAATGGGGTTGAACCCTATTCATCTAACTGGGAACCTATGCATCGATCTTAACCAAATATCCCAAAATTCATAACTACATGTGATATTAATTAGGAACCCTAAAATAAGATATGATCATATTTTAATGGTCAAATAACTCGATCAATTAATGTTCTTATCCAATAAGGAATTACCTAGTTCAGAAAAATAAATCACATGTGAGAGTATTGAACAAAATTATTCTCTCTTACAAGTAAAGATTTACTTTTATAATGGGAACCATGTATCTGGTAAAATATCTCCCTAGTTTATCTTCATAATTGATAAGATCATCTAGATAAAAATAATCATATATTTAGTTAATAATAAATAGTTTCATTTTCAATACCAAGAGAGGATTATATTTCAGGACCTTCTCTACTAATTTAGAATAGTTGTTAAAAACTACCAGAATGTCCATACTGTGGCTGATAAACATTTAAATCACCCTCTATAATGTATAATATTATTCCTAAATATTAAATATCTCATAAATTGTTTTAAAAATCAATATAGGTTTAGATGACCCATTAGTTATAGAGAAAATGAAGGTGATTGTCATGCATAAGAAACCCATTAAAAAGTAATAGGTATCTTTAAACTTGTAAATTATTCAGCATAAACTTATTATTAATGAAATATTTCTTAATTGTGAAACCTTAAACAATAACATTATTCATTCATGAGTGTGTGAAATTAAAATATACATTAGTAGCATTGATTTTATATCTAGAAAATGAATAATAATAGTCATGGATATATGATGTTAAAAGGAACTATAATTGTCCTAATAAAATTACATTAAAAGGTTTTGAATGTTTATTAAAAGACTCTTAAATTTCATGTTGATTCATATTAAATGGATAGTAGGTAAATAATTTTATTCTAATAATACCAATTCCTTTACATCCAACACTTCCATCGATGATGATAAATTTTATAATTCCCAACTATATTAATTTATATCACAGTGTGACAAAACAATTCAATGAATTTAGAGAACGTATCATAAAAAATATTCTCTAATTAATATATATTTTATATCGATCACTTTCTCAACAAGGGTAACTAATATTCTTACTTTGAATTTTTTTAAGAATATGGCATAAATAAATAAGAAAAAAATATAATGGAAATTAATCCAAACAAATTATAAAACAAATTCTCTAATTCATTGGTAAATAATTATTTTTCATTATAATTTTCATTTTTTAATAAATTATAATATTCTTATTTAATATTATAATTATCTTACCTAGTGTTAAAGACATTTGATTATTTATAATAATTTTTTTATTTATGTGGTGATCTAGATTGTTAATGGTTGCGGGTGACCATGATTAAGATGTCATGGAGTGTTACTGGAGAATTATTTAAATTTTTCGGTTTGTTTTACATATTTGATAAGGGTATATGGAGGATGAACATACTAATAATTGTTATAGAATCTAGAATTATGCTTCATAAAAATTATATAGTGCATGTATTAGAATATATTTAATGAGGTTGTGATTCATGATTTCATAGTATAATATAGTAACATTTCAAGATAATGATGTATGATTATTGATTTATTATTTTACAATTGTCCCATGGTGAAAATGGTATTAGCAACATGTATCATATTTGGAGAATTTATTGATATGATATGTGTATACATGGGTGTGATAGATAAGTTGTTTGATATAAGATTTTTATCTTAAAAGATCAGATATAAGTTTTTCTAAAAACATTTAAAAAATTGATATTATTATTTAGTACATAAATAATAAATTAATCTTTATTTTCTTAAATAATTAATTAATGGTTCCTTACATAGAGTAATAAATATTTTTCATCACCTTTATAAGATTTTATACTAGATAATAATATCATGATATTTGAAAATGAACTGAAGATAATGGATGTATATATAAAACTTTTTTTCATGTGGTATGTCTTATGTGTGTTTAGTAAATAATTAAAAAAAAATAAATCATATTGATATAGGCTATGAAAAATAATTGAATATTAGTGTTATTACGTGTTTAAGTTAGTGGAATCACTAGCTTCTCAACTCATAGATATAAATTACCTTATTTGTGTATGGGTTTGAAGATGGATAGTGATTGTGATAGTTGAATGATTAGTACATAATAGAATTTATGGATTTATTATACTGTTTTTTTGGATATGAGAACCTAGAAAAAATGTGAAATTTATAATAGTGGTTTTATATTAATCGTTCTAAGGTTAATATCAACTTGATTTCTTATAGAATAACATTAATAGACATTGAAGATGTTCATTTTTTCTATATAGGTTTAGAGAAATATATAGAGATCCCATATGATTATAATAAAGTAATAATAAATATTTTTATAATATAAAAATAGTGATATAGTTCATATAAAATTCAAAAATATCTTATTATGGGCCATGAATGACTCTGATAGAGGTTTTATAAAATAATACATGATATAAGATAAGGATATTTCAAAATATTATGAGTTTTATAATCTAAATTTTATAGTGGGTTTGAAAATATAGATATAGAATAGATAGATTAGGAGTAATAATTTTTTTAGTAGAATAGTACTATTAAAAATTTCCAAAAGACTTGTTAGTCAAATAATTTATAAGTTTATAATTTATATCATAGTTGACCAAATTGTAAGATGAAGTGATAGAGGGTCATCATGGATGGATTTTTAGTTTCAATTTTATGAGATGTTTTGTTTTGATAGTGTATATCCAATATGTTTTATTGAATTCATAATGTTCCATTATGAATTATAATTAGTAATGGATAATTTTCTTGTATTTGTAATATATTTTTTAATATTAACCTTACCTAAACAAATTAATAGAATACATATTTTTAAATAAGGAATTAATTATAATTACAATGTATTTTTTAATATTAAATTCAATGATACCTTATCTTACATAATATTATATTCATTATCTATAATGTTATAATATTCTTATATATAATTTAAATAGTTTAAAACACGGTTTATAATTATTTTAAGGATATTACAAATCATTTTAGTTTATGTGGTGGAAAGGAACCTGAATGATCTATTGAAATGGTTCATTTAGAGTAATTCCCTTCTGAAAGATATGATATATATATAAATAACATGACATAGTGATTAATGGTAGTATTATGGTTCTATTATTCATTATATGATATGTATGTTCTTATGAGATAAAATCTCTATATGGGACAAAAAAAGTGAATTTCAACATGAAACCAATTAACTAATAGAAAAGATCATGAAATTTATCAATCCTATTTTCATTATAAATGATTATAATGGATAATGAATGGGTAGTAATTGAAACAAATATATTTATTTAATGGGACTTTAGAGAAAATATCCATCATATGGAAGGGGTAACACAATTTATTATTCAATGACACATTCTTTTCACAAGTGAAATAAAATGAATTTAATAGATGATATGATAGGAAAAACTACGATTTTAGAGACCATATTATCACATTATCATTAGGATATAAGAATATATGTTTCTATGGGTGAGTAAATGAACCTAATATTTCTATTATTATCAATTTTTTTCTATGGAAATTGATATTTAAGGAAATATCTAAGCATAATTATATTAATGAACTTCAATAAAAAAATATTATTATTGGTAATTAGTGATTTATGAATGATACTGCGATTTTCATATTATTGTATGATTTCATAAGGAAGGTAGTATATTTTATAATTAACATGTGTAAAATTCACGAATCATGAAAGGGTAAAGCCTAGGATAAGGAATAAATTACATCACAAATAAGATATAATTTAAATATATTTAAATTGATAATTTATAAAATTATTGGAAATATAAAGGATAAAAATATAGTTTTGATAATTAGGGGGTGCTCAGTTGGAGCTCAACATATGTAGTGTTCTAGATCAGACTAAAATAATAATAATATAAGATTCATATTAGTGATTAGATGTGTTATTTACTATACCAACACTCATTAATCAGGTATTAAAATCATATACATTATATACTAGTTTTTATTCAAAAAAAATTATCCCTTGTTTAACTTTAAAAAATTACAATATAAATAACCAATATTGGGTCACATATATGACCAAGACATTTTAGGTTTATAGTTTTTTTTGTTAGGAAAACACATTACATAATAATACCTATGACTAATATATTCAATGTGTATTCTTCTTCGTAAACAAATTTTTTTTTATTTAAATAAAATACTTCAATATCAAACAAAAAAATATTTATAATTGACATGTATCTCAATACATAAAACAAAATATTATTATTCATAACTAATGGGATTGGAAACATAATATGGTTGAGCATGATATTATGTACGAGTTAGTGTGAAAAAAAAACATTGGATGAATTAAACATATAATCGATAATATAGAACCAATAAATAATAATGAAATGTTCCATATAACTAATAAAATGATCATGAGATACATCCATAGATAACATGACATTGTAAATTATTACATGAATAACAATAAAAAATTTCATTGTAATGGAAATAATAATTATGAAATATCATAAAAAAGATGTCAAGGACTAAATCAAAATGGTCACACATAAACATATAAGGAATTAAACAAAAAAGCAAGTTATTTTCACTCTTGATAGTTATTAACGCCTTGTGGTGTTATTTAATTCTATTCCTCACTTATCAATAATTTATATAGTATGTAACAAAAATTATATAAAATTAAAGAAACTTCATTATTTAAATAATTTGAATAAAAAATTCAATATTTTCCCTACTAAAAAAATTCATCAAATTTATTTATAAGAACCCTTCTTACTGACACCCTATGTTGTATTTGCCACAAATTTGATTATATATTAGGAAAAAAATTATTGAAATATTTTAAGTGATATATTCCTTATGAAAAAGTTGAGGTATGATATATAAAATCATAATAGAATATATAGGGTAATACAAAAAGAAAAACTCAATAATTGATAGATTCGTAAGATATTTACAATAAAATGGAACAAAAATTATAAAATGAATTCTTATAAATATTTTTTTATTTTTCTTTGTCAAAATACATCTTAGTCACATTCATAAATGCATTTCAAGGATTGAAAATTGGTAATTGAAAACCACTATAATAAAATAATTCCAAATATAGAAACATATGAAATGAAATAATGTTAATAATAGGACAAGTGGAGTGGAAGATAGAAACATTGCCAAATGGAATGATATTAATTTATTTTATCTTCTAAAATATCATCTTTTAGAAAAATTATATAAGAATTTATATAAGAATTACCTTTAATAATATTGAAAAATTAGAGTGAAACCATAATTATTAAAGATTGTTATAAAAGAGGGAAATTGAGGTAATGCAGTAAACATAAAAAATCATATTCCTTTCAAAATTTATAAGGAATGTAAAAAATTACTCACATAGGAAATTTAAAACATAATCAATTTATAAATATTTTAATGAAATTAATTAACATAAGGAAATAAACTTATGATTTCATTAATGTATATAGAGAAATATTTTTGAAATTATATAATGAATATGGATATCTAGGAAAAATATTCATAACTAAAAAAACGATTTAAGTTGATGTCGACATACATGAATAGTTTTTATTAAATTATAACCCCATGGGAGGTTATATTTAAATAAGTCCTGAAAAAAAAACAAAAAATAAGGAAGAATTATGACATAATATAATTATATATTTGATTTAGCCAAACATAAATGGATGGAGTTCATGAATAAGGGTTGTAACTCAATAATTTTATAATACGTTTACAATACATAATTCATAGGTAATACATGAATTGGAGGAAAAGAAAAGGGTGAGAATAAATAAATGTAATGATATTAATATAATCTAGTACTTTAATATATAATATTTATGAAATTTATTATTTACACCACCTAAAAGGCATTAGGTTCATAATAGTAAACATGTCTAATTGAATTAAAACTCATACCATAAACCCATGACTCATGTCATCAAAAACTCTCTGTGTGAATATAAAATATAGAATAATTTAATTAAATTTAATAAAAACATGATGGTCAATATTTTCTAATTATATTTAATTTTAAAATTCTTATTTATTATCATTTTTAATTAATTAATTTTTTAGTCTTTTTACCTCTCTAGACACATGAGGCTTTTTGTTTAATTTTCTCCAAACATATATTGTACATTTATTATGGTTAAATTATTCAAAAAATATATTTAATATTTTTTCATTTTAGGGATATATGTTCATTGAAATTTCAGTATAATAAAATTAGTATAATTTTTTAGGTTGAAAAAGATTTATTCAAATTAATAAAAGTGTCTCACTATGGAATTTAAATGTAGTGAAATTTATAAAGACCATATATTATTAATATTAATTTTTTAATTTATGTTTAATTAATAAAATATTATAATAATGTTAAAAATAAAATATTTATTATTTATATTAACCTCTATAACTAGTCATGTAAGGTGGTGGTGACAAATGACATACATCATTTTTGGAGGTAGTAATATTACTTTAAATAAGACTGATTTTTTAATTTATAATAATAGGAAGTATGAAAGAAAATTGTAATTTAATAATCATAATAATATATTAGTTATAAGGACCTGGTCTTAAAAATTACTTATTATTGAATTAAATGAATAATTCACATAGATGATCTTTTCGGGTTTAGAGTTTTAGAGAATTAGGACATAACTATTACATCTCATAACATTACAAAGTAGAAACTTCTACTAAGTTTTCATAAAATAAAAACTCTTAAAAAAAACTTGTCTAGTTCCATGTTTTAGATAGCATGACGTTTCCTTATTCCCATCCTTGACCCTATTCCACATTAATTCCTGTGAAAAAAATTTCAAAAAAACATGGGGTGATCATAAAAAGCTCAGTAAAGGATACACAAAGAAGGAAAACTGTTAGTTTTTCAAAACAACAAGTAAACGATGAGTACTTTATACCAAAGTAATACTTTTCACCTTTATGAAGTAGTAAAAAATCTTCACTGAATAAAAGACCATTAATTACCCTTTTGTAACCAAAATATTACCATAAAACCCATATAAAGAACACATAACATATAAAGGTAACTTGGGACATAAACATACTTAAAGGGAATAACCATACAGTGGACTTCCACACATACTTTCATGGAATAGCCATACGACCGACTTCCATACCCAATGCATTGGAGGTTATAACGTAACCACCCATCCTGGTATTCACGGAACCACCCGTCATATGGTTTATCATGTAACCACCCGTCAAATGTCCAAGTACCATTATAAAATCATAAGACATAAAACAAATATAATGGAAAGAAAAAATTTCCACAATTTTATCACAATATATCCCTTAAATATATTGACATAAAACATGCATTATAAAAACCATTTTCAATACCAAAATACATAAAAGATTATATGGTATTTATTTCATTTTAAAAACATTATGGCTTGTTGAGGAATCCAAAGACCAAATAATACACGCAGTCGCGGAAAAGGTCGTTATCACCGCGTATGTTAAAAGAAACATTCCTTTTTGTCATTTTGTAAAATGCTTTGTAGAGAAAGATTACTTTTGTATAAAATTAAAAGTCAAAGGGGTTTATACACCATATAAAATAAAGCCATGTATTAGAACTAAATATGCCTCAATGAAAGGAGATTGAGACGAAGTCCCTTACAAAGATGATACCCTTGGATTAAGGATAAATCAATTACATAATTATGTGTTACAAACGAATACACCAAATATAAGTGGATATTAAGTGTAAAAAAATCTTAGGTCATTAAACATATTCATAGATCGGCATATTCATGGAGTACAAGTTTATCCCAAAGAATCAAAATTGGGTTAAGAAGTTCCCTTGCAAAAATTCGACAACCTAACAGCGTCACTTCAAAATTCAGAACATGAGTTGATGAGATATAAAAAGGGTATCTCATCACTTGGACATAAAATTTACATCAATAAGGATATAGAATAACATATCCCAACATTAAAATATGTAAATTAAAAGACCCAACAAAAGAAGTCTTTTAAAAAGAGGAGGGTGAAAGGTTCCCTTATCGACTTGGGTATCTTTCGAAACATACACCTCATGAAAGAAGGACAATACAACATTGATGTAAATAATCATAAAATAAAGTATATTACACCAATAGTAGAATAATGGGTAGTACATATACCACTCAAAGGAAATTATGGAAAATGTAGCATAAATCTCACAGGAATAAAAGTGAGATGAAAAATCCCTTAAGAAAACTCGGCAGCCTAACGATGCCAATTAAAACATCCAAAAATGGATTGATGAGATCAAATAGGGTCTCTCATAATATTAACATAAAAATTAAAGAAAGATTAATATAAAATAACATCCCCCAACATAACAAAGAGAAGATTAAAAGAAGTGACATAAATAAGAGTACTTAAAAAGAAAGAGAGAGGTTGGATCTCTTACGTAAATTCGACAGCCTAACGATGCCACTCAAAACTTCCAAAATTGGATTGATGAGATAAAATAGGGTATCTCATCATATGAACATAAAAATTACAGAAATATTAATATAACATAACATCCCAATCATAAGAAAGATGAGCTTAAAAGGAATGACATAAAAGAGTGCACTTAAAAAGAAAGAGAGGGGTAGGATCCCTTACCTCAAGTCTGACTTGTCTTGTTCGTTTCTTTATATTTTGGAATAATAAACATTGGTAAATTTATAATTTCATAATGACATCCTTTAAAGATTATTATTCAGTTCATATCACATATTATAATGTTATAATAATTGTTTAAAAATTTTAGTTCATATCAGACGTTTTTGCCGATGTTTGGTACATGAGTAAAAAAAATGAACTTGTTTGAAAATGATTGCCCACGTAGTAAATGATTTCCAGAATAGTATTAATGATTAAAATATCATATATATCCAGTAAATATTTATTTTATACTATTCCAAAACATTTGGAGATAAAAAATGAAAAGCACCGTTCATGGAGACGGTAGGCCGTACGTACGCATGAACGCTACCTTCATTTTTTTGTCATATTAATGGAATTAAAAATAAATGAGATATATATATATATATATATATTATAATTACAGTATAATATATATGTTATATAGGTCACATACGTTCATTAATTTCATTCTTTATACATTCTATGTATTGCATGAACGAGTCACATCACTTGAGGGGGCGGTTGTCCACACTTCCTCATATGAAATTATCGCATTTTCACAACATGAAAAGAATAAAGGTATGTTTTAAATATAAAATACAGAATCATATAGTAACCATAAATAACATATATATCATATATAAAATATAGTGACATCATAATGGACACCTTTAAATGTGTTAAAAGAATATTGAACAATCATCGTTTCGTGAGGCAGAAAATCACCAACCACAGAATCAGTATGTTCTTTAACCATTAGACGAAGGTGTGTGTAGGTGTAGCTAAAATAATTCTCATAAAAACATCTTTGTATATTTTAGATACTTTTCTTTTTACAAAATAAAGGAATAAAAAGAGTTTAGGGGGTTGGAGAAGTAAAATAATACATAGGAACACTAGAGAAGACACTACCTTTAAATCGGGTAACTCTTTTTGATTTGAGCTCAAAGGCTTCCTTGGAAAGACTTATTCACAAAGGTGAGGCTTCAATGATGAATATATGGATGTGGAGAGATGAAATGGGCAGGGGTTGGCCAAGACAAAGGCTTTAGAGGTTTGGGTAAGGTGGTAGAGGTTGGGGCATTTTATAAGAGGAGAGGAGGGACACTCTTGGAAAGTTATAAAAGGTTACTTTATTTTCAAATGAGTTTCAGATTTTAAAGGTCCCAAATTGATGTATTTCGAGGATAAGGTGATAGTAGTTCTAAATAAACCCATAAAATAGGTTTTTGACATGTTTAGGTCTTAGAGTTTACATTATCTTTTCATTTTATTTAAATCGTTAAATAATGAGGTAATCGCTGCATCATCATGATGTCATAAATAATTTAATTTATTTAATGTATAAAAACTATAAAAAAATATAATGATGTAGGAAATCATTCTAGATTTATAATGAATATTTATAGTCAAAAATATGACTTTTATAACCCCATTTAAATTTTTTTAGTAAAACAACTCATGTTTGTGACATTTTTATTTAAATTTAAATGAAAAAGTTATTAATGTCATTTTCCAACAAAAGTGGCTCCATGGGGTCCCCAAGTTGACCCATGGATTGTATTGGTCGGAAATGACTCATCCAATAAGGTTAGGACATGTGTCATGGTCATTTAATATTATTAAAACACTATTTTTACCTTAAATTACACTAATTACCATTAATCACGATTAATAAAACTTAAAAGTTACTATTCACCAAAAATTATTTGAATCTCATTGAACCACATTTTACATCTTAATGACAACCATGTATGTTGGATTTTTTAAAATCAAATCACAGTAGTGGTAAAGTTTCATTTAAACGAAAAATCAGTTTCTTTAACTACCACTTAGTGGTTTCACTATTCATCAAAAATTGATGTTTTTCAGAAAAATACCCAAAATTCACACTAAGCTATATTTGATATTCCAAATTTAAAAATTATGTCTATTTTAAAAAATTCAAAACATATAAGTTGAATTAATTAATTTAATAATTAATTCCCGCTGTCAAAACAAATAGCGTGTTTTTAAGAAACAAAATCTATTAAAGATTAACACTAGTTTAAGTCCAATTTCAAAGTGAAATTAATTCCAATGACAACCATTGGATTAAATGGTAAAAATATAATCTAATTTCACTTTAACACCATTTAAAAATATAATCTAACTATATAAATAAATTATATTAAAAAGATGTTTTGAATTAAAATACAACACTTTTCACTATTCATTAAAAATTGAACATTATCAGAAAAATACTAGAAATTTATCAAAAGTAAATTTCAATGTCCCAATCATAAAGAATAAGTTTATTTTGACAAATATAGCTTATAAAATTTTCAAAATATAGATTTAAAAATGGTTCTCCATCAAAAGGCGGTAAAACAATCTTTAAAAAATATTAGAGTATTTATTCTTAAAATTGGATTCGGTTGGATTTTAAGCCTCTAACATTTATTGGATAAATGTAAAAATATTTAACAAACATATGTAATCATTTTGTAGTTACTTCTTTTCAATCCCTCCATTACAACGGCTAGGCTTTAACTATGATAATATTATTATATTATTAGTGAGCAACGTAAGATTTCAAAGAAACTCGTTGTTGGGTATTGGGTACGCCATCGAGCATAGCATTCCCTTTAAAGTAGTATTAACATTTTATTCACAAATATAGATAAAAATTAGAATGTAATATTATTTATTTACCTGGGATGTTACATACTTCCCCCCCTTTGAGAATTCCATCCTCACAATTTCAAAATTGGGCTTGGAAACTCCATTGAATGTCCCACATCGGAACAAGAGTCAGTAAAACTATCACTTAAAAAGAATGGGAGAGAAGTAAAAAGTTCACCCGAGTTAACCCATACTAGGATTACAAGTATGAAAATATGGATATGGATGAAAATACAAAGGTTTATGTTCTGATGGAGAGTGATAGTAAACATGTCTAGGAGAAAGTTAACCATAAGAATATCAAAAGCTTGTGATGGGTTAAACGGTATTCGATTCCCTAGTAAGAAAAGTTAATAAACAACATTTTTGTTTTAACTTAATCTTAATTGAGGAATTTATTTTTGAGCTTAAGTAAATCATAATGAAACATACTTACTTGTAACGTAGACTTTCAACTTTTACTAGATTCCTTATTCAAACTCATATTTCTCCAAAAGATGAGTATTTAAGACGGCTTGTTCGCATTAAGAGTACTATAATCAACTTCTTGAGAATCACCTAATCCAAAAAAGAGAACTATATAGTTCCCATGTCTTTAGATATCATCCAAAACCAAACCAAAAAGTTTAGAATGAGATAAGATAATACCCAAAAAGGATATTTTTTTACAAAAATAAAAACTACTCCTAATATCCAAAATTTTTCCAACAATACCCAAAGTTCAAAAAAGACCATTCAATAAACCACTATCTATAAAATTATTCAAAGTAATCCAAACTAAGATTGAAACCCGAATTTCTAAAGGATTTAATCACATTTTCTTCCAAAGTAAATCTTAACATTTATCTCCAAATAACACTAGTTACTCTTAAAGTCTCACATTGAAAAGTAATTAGCCTAATCAAATATTCTCCATGATAGGATAATCATTTCTATATATAACCCAAAATAAACTTATTCTTGATTCATAAAATCATATAACTATAAAGAATTCGTCAAACTAACTAGGTACTTCACGTAGTCCAGTGGTAGGCGATAAATACTAGTTTCAATTTAGTTGTGGGTTCGACTCCCGCAGCTTTGTCCGACGTGATGGGTTGTCACACAGTCTGCGTGTTGTCTTTTTTCCAAAACTATATAATTTTATAACATTACTCAAAAATAGAAAAATTCATAAAAAATAACCATAACATATTTTATCCCCATGTTTATCTGATGCCTTTCGTATTCCATCATATCATTTAGTAACCCATAATTAACTCAAAAGAAGGATCATATAGACCCTACTGGTTACCTTTATAATTATTACCTGAACTCCCACATCAAGTTGGTTCTATCATACACGATGTATTAGAGAACTCACCAAAGTTCATGTGGTTAATCATGACTCCTTGATTATTGGTTTGAAATAACCATGACATTCCTCATTGAATCCCCTATTTCATCCAATACTTTAATCAGAGAACCACCATAGTTTCCTTCATACCCATTGTCACTTTGGTTCCTGCTAGATCCATCTATTTACTAAAACAAAAAAACATTCAGTGTGACTATATCAACAAAATCATCAAGTACTAAAGAGGAAGATAAAAACTAAGATATACTTATCCAAGTTATCTCAAACTCATTCCAACCTTCAAAAAAAAACAACAATGACTCCATCTAATATACTAACCATTGTGGTCAAACACTACTTGTCACTTATGCTTAAAGAATACCCTAACCTTTAATGTTATCTAAACTGACCACTGATACCAACTATAAGGACCCGAGCTTAAACATTACTTATTATTGAATTAAATGAATAATTCACATAGAGGATATTTTCAGTTTTAGAGTTTTAGAGAATTAGGACATAAATATTACATATCAAAAGAATACAAAGTAGACACTTATACTAAGTTTCCATAAAATAAAAACACATAAAAAGAAACTTGTCTAGTTCCATGTTTTAGATAGAATGACGTTTCCTTGTTCCCATCCTTGACCCTATTACACATTATGTCCTGTGAAAAAAATTTCAAAAAAACTTGGGGTGAGCATAAAAAGCTCAGTAAAGGATACACAAAGAAGGAAAACTGTTAGTTTTTCAAAACAACATGTAAACCATGAGTACTTTACCAAAGTAATACTTTTCACCTTTATGAAGTTGTAAAAACTCTTCACTGAATAAAAGAACATCACTTACCCTTTTGTAACCAAAATATTACCATAAAACCCATATAAAAACACATAACATATAAAGGTAACTTGGGACATAAACATACTTAAATGGAATAACCACACGGTCGACTTCTAAACATACTTAATGGAATAACCGTACGGTCGACTTCCACACCCAATGCATTGGAGGTTATAATGTAACCACCCGTCCTGGTATTCATGGCACCACCCGTCATATGGTTTATCACGTAACCACCCGTCAAATGTCAAAGTACCATTATAAAATCATAAGACATAAAACAAATATAATGGAAAGAAAAAATTTACACACTTTGATCGCAATATATCACTTAAATATATTGACATAACAAATACATTATAAAAACTATTTTCAATACCACAATACATAAAAAAGCATATGGTATTTATTTCATTTTAAAAACATTACGGCTTTTTGAGGAAGCCAAAGACAATATAATACTCACGGCGGTAGAAAAGGTCGTTTTCACCGCGTACATTAAAAGAAACATTCATTTTTTTAATTTTGTAAAAGGCTTCATATAAAAAAATTCCTTTTGTATAAAATTAAAAGTCAAAGGGGTTTATACACCATATAAAATAAATCCTTGTATTAGAACAAAATATGCTTCAATGAAAGGAGATTGAGATGAAGTCCCTTACAAAGACGGTATCATTGGATTAAGGATAAATCAATTACATAATTATGTGTGACAAACGAATAAACCAAATATAAGTTGATATTAAGTGTAACAAAATCAGAGGTCATTCACACATATTCATAGGATGACATATTCAAGGAGTACAAGTTTATCCCAAAGAATAAAAATTGGGTTAAGAAGTTCCCTTGCAAAAATTCGACAGCCTAACGGCGTCACTTAAAAATTCAGAAAATGAGTTGATGAGAGATAAAAAGGGAATATCATCACTTGGACATAGAATTTACATCAATAAGGATATAGAATAACATATACCAACATTATAATATGTAAATTGAAAGACCTAACAAAATAATTCTTTTAAAAGGAGTAGGGTGAAAGGCTCCCTTACCGACTTGGGTATCTTTCAAAACATACACCCCATGAAATAAGGACAATACAACATTGATGTAAATACTCATAAAAAAAGTATATTAAACCAATATTAGAATAAAGGGGAAGTAAATATACCACTCAAAGGAAATGATGGAAAATGTAGCATAAATCTCACAGGAATACAAGTGAGATGAAAAATCCCTTACGAAAACTCGGCAGCCTAACGACGCCACTTAAAACTTCCAAAAATGGATTGATGAGATAAAATAGGGTCTCTAATCATATTAAAATAAAATTTATAAAAATAAGAATATAAAATAACATCCCCCAACATAAAAAAGAAGAGATTAAAATAAGTGACATAAAGGAGAGTACTTAAAAAGAAAGAGAGAGGTTGGATCTCTTACGAAAATTCGACAGCCTGACGGCGCCACTCAAAACTTCCAAAATTGGATTGATGAGAGAAAATAGGGTCTCTCATAATATGAACATAAAAATTACATTAAGAGTAATATAAAAGGACATCCCAATCATAAGAAATATGAGCTTAAAAGGAATGACATAAAAGAGTGTACTTAAAAAGAAAGAGAGGGGTAGGATCCCTTACCTCAAGTCCAACTTGTCTTGTTCGTTTCTTTATATTCTTGAATAATAAACATTGGTAAATTTATAATTTCTTAAGGACCTACATTATAGATTATTATTCAGTTCATATCACATATTACAATTTTATAATAATTGTTTAATAATGTTAGTTCATATCAGACGTTTTTGCCGATGTTTGGTACATGAGTAAAAAAATGAACTTGTTTGAAAATGATTGCCCATGTAGTAAATAATTTACAGAATTGTATTAAAGATTAAAATATCATATATATCTATTAAATATTCATTTTATACTATTAAAAAAAATTTATATATAAAAAATGAAAAGCACCGTTCATGGAGACGGTAGTCCGTATGTACGCATGAACGCTACTTTCATTTTTTTGTCATATTAATGGAATTAAAAATAAATGAGAGAGATGTATATATTATATAATTCCAGTATAATATATATGTTATATAGGTCACATATGTTCATTAATTTAATTCTTTATACATTCCATGTATTGCATGAATGAGTCACATCACTTGAGGGGGCGGTAGTCCACACTTCCTCATATGAAATTATCGCATTTGCACAACATGCAAAGAATAAACGTATGTTTTAAATTAAAAATATAGAATAATATAGTAAACATAAATACCAAATATATCATATATAAAATACAGTGACATCATAATGGCCACCTTTAAAGGTGTTAAAAGAATATTGAACAATCATCGTTTCGTGAGGCAGAAAATTGCCAACCACAGAAACAGTATGTTCTTTAACCATTAGACGAAGGTGTGTGTAAGTGTAGCTCTAATAATTCTCATAAAAACATCCTAGTATATTTAAGATACTGGTTTTGTTACAAAATAAAGGAATAAAAAGAGTTTAGGGGGTTGGATAAGCAAAATAAAACATAAGAACACAAGAGAAGACACTACCTTTAAATCGGGTAACTCTTTTTGATTTGAGCTCAAAGGATTCCTTGGAAAGACTTATTCCCAAAGGTGAGGCTTCAATGATGAATAGAGGGATGTGGAGAGATGAAATGGGTTGGGTTTGGCCGATCCAAAGTCTTGAGTGGTGTGGGTAAGGTGGTAGATGTGGGGGCGTTTTATAAGAGGAGAGGAGGGGCACTCTTGGAAAGTTATAAAAGGTTAATTTATTTTCAAATGTGTTTTAGATTTTAAAGGTCTAAAATTGATGAATTTCTAGGATAAGGTGATTATAGTTCAAAATCCACCCATACAATAGGTTTTTGACATATTTAGGTCTTATATTTTACATTATAGTTTTATTTTATTTAAATCGTTAAATAATGAGGTAATCGCTGCATCATCATGATGCCATAAATAATTTAATTTATTTAATCTCTAAAAATTATAAAAAATATATCATGATGTAGGAAATATTTTTATCTTTCTAATTAATATTTATAGTAAAAAATATGACTTGTATAACCCCATTTAAAAATTGTTTTAGTAAAACAACTCATGTTTGTTACATTTTTATTTTAACTTTAAATAAAAAGTTATTAATGTCATTTTCCTACCAAAGTGGCTCCATGGGGTCCCCAAGTTGACCCATTGATTTTCATGGTTGGAAATGACTCATAAAATAAGGGTAGGACATGTGTAAAGGTCATTTCGTATTATTAAAACATTATTTTTACCTTAAATTATACTAATTACCTTTAATCGCGATTAATAAAACTTAAAAGTTACTATTTACCAAAAATTATTTTAATCTCATTGAACCAAATTTTACTTCCTAATAACTACCATGTATGTCAGATTTTTGAAAATAAGATCAAAGAAGTGGTAAAGTTTCATTGAACCGAAAAATCAGTTTCTTTAACTACCACCTAGAGGTTTCACTATTCATCAAAAATTGAAGTTTTTCAGAAAAATACCAAAAAATCACCCTATGCTATATTTGATATTCCGAATTCAAAAATGATGTCTATTTTAAAAAATTAAAAACATATAAGTTTCATTAATTAATTTAATAATTAATTCCCACTGTCAAAACAAATAGTGTGTTTTTAAGAAACAAAATCTATTAAAAGATTAACACTAGTTTAAGTCCAATTTCAATGTGAAAATAATTCCAATGAAAACCATTTGATTAAATGGTAAAAATATATTCTAATTACACTTTAAAACCATTTAAAAAGATAATCTAACTATATAACTAAATTATATTAAAAATAGGTTTTGAATTAAAATACAACACTTTTCACTATTCATTAAAAAATGAACATTATCATAAAAATACCAGAAATTTATCCAAAGTAAATTTCAATGTCCCAATCATAAATAATAAGTTTATTTTGACAAATATAGATTATAAAATTATCAAAATATAGATTTAAAAATGGTTCTCCATAAAAAAGTGGTAAAACAATCTTTTAAAAATATTAGAGTATTTATTCTTAAAATTGGATTCATTTGGATTTTAAGCCTCTAACATTTATTGGATAAATGTAAAAATATTTAACAAACATATGTAATAATTTTGTAGTTATTTCTGTTCAATCCCTCCATTACAAAGGCTAGTCGTTAACTATTATAATATTATTATATTATTAGTGAGCAACGTAAGATTTCAAATAAACTCGTTGTTGCGTATTGGGTACGCCATCAAGCATAACATTCCATTTAAAGAAGTATTGAAATTTCATTCACAAATATTGATAATAATTAGAATGTAATATTATTTATTTACCTGGGATGTTACATTAGTATACTAATATTATTTATTTCATGAGGTTTGTATGAGTATAATATATGTTTTTTGTGGTTGAAGAAGAATGAAATTTGAAAGAACTCATCAAATACTATGACCTCTTCATTATGGATACTCATTTTGATAACTATTTAAGACTCCATTATTTGTATTATCAAGATATTATATCCTTTCAGACATGGTAAATAGTTTTTTTGATGGTTTTTTGTAGTATTAATTTCATTTAAGAGGATTAATGTGGGGAGAAAAGTGAGACGGTGATGGGGTCCTTTGATGGGAGAGAGGTGTAGATATTTTATGTAATAATTTAATAACATTAAAAGAGATTAATTGTTCATGTAATGTAAATATAAATTTAATCATAATATAGTGAATTATAAATATAATTTTAAAAATACATCAAAATATAATTTATATATGATCTTATTGAATGTTTTGAAACTGTGTGTATTAATTTAACATTTCTAAATCATTTGAACCATTATGAGGGTGAATAATTTTTTCCTAGGTAACATATTTTTATTCCATTAAATTAAGTTATATATATATTATTGACTATGCTTATTCAAATTATTAAATACACATTACTGAATATAATTTCTATATGTATTAAAAATTATTGTTAATTCAAGTAATAAAAAATAATATTTTTATAATTTACTATTTTTTTAAAAATAACGAAAATTCAGCCTTAAAGAATTTATACACTCTGAATCCAAAAATTAAGTTTTCTTTATGAAATTAAAATTATGTAATTGAAGATTTTAATTTTCAAACAGACATATAAAATGTAATGAAATTTTCTTTTTTATATACAAATGAATTTTGAAATTGTAAGTGTTTTAAACCATATATCATAATATATAGTAATAAAATGAGATAAAAGATGTTTATTTTTAAATTTTAAATGTTCATCATAATAAAATTTTATGTGATTTAAATTAACAATATAATGATAAAAATAAAAAAAAAGAAATATAATTTCTATTATTTTCAAATTATACATTTTTAAAACAAATTTATTTTAATGAGATCCAAATAATTATTTGTCTTTTAATTCTGGGGTGAGTTATGGTTGAGTAGTATACCCTACTAGAATAAACAACCAAGAGGTTTGATATTTATTCCTAGAATACACTAAGGGTGACTTATGACAAGTTAAATGGGAAGGTGATGATGTTGGCTAATTTTGGAATAGAAATGCATACAGGCTGATGTAAAAATTGGTGAAAAGAAACATTCATGATTATATAACATAGGGAATTTGGGATAATATTTGGTCCATAGATCCATGTTATTAGATTTTGATCCCATTGGTCCTTGGAGCTAAAATAATAAATTAATTTTTCTATTATGGGAATATCCTTGGGGTTGAATTATGAGCCTTACTAACCCACATTTTGTGTGTTTGTTTCATTTTTATACAACCCCAAAACAACAATAAATTATTTACATTAGATAATTTAAAATTAATCAATTTATTTATTATAAAATAAAAATTTAACCTTTAAAACAATAATTATAAAATATAAAATAAATCATTTTAGAAATCTGTTTATATGCAAAAGATTTTAGTTTTCATTTAATCTTTATAAAGGATATTAATATTTTATTCAATGAAGGTATTAATTTTTACCTTATTTTGTAAAATATATAATGGTTCATTTCATTATTCATTTTCATGTGATGAAAGATATTCAACATAATATTAATTTAAAGGAAACACATACGTGATTATTATGATGTTACATGGAACCCACTTAGAAAAATTTATTTAATGAATTGTTTTTTTAATAATAAATCAATATAGATGAGGGTGTTATAAATATATTAATTACTAATGATTTATCAATGTATTAAGGCCCTTCATAATTGTTCATATAGATCATTTTAATCCACTATCATATACCCCCTTGGAGTATCAAACAGGTTATGAATTCATTCCCTTTTATTATACACCATGTGAAGAATGATTTAATAACCATCTAAATATTTTTAGTGTTATTACCTTTAATTGAATCTCATATTGTGAATTTGTTCACTTTTTATCCATAAATGGATTTGTTTTATATTAAACCATAAATTTGATCATTCAACTAAAATATAATATGTTAATATATATTACTATTTATCCTTAGTTTTTATTTTATCATGTCATAGACATTATTCATAATAATAATTAAATCAAGATACTTCATACTGTATCCTAGGACAAAAATCCAGGTAATCAAATTCTCCTTTATTTTAATATCAAACCTTATCCCCAAAAAATATTAATTTCATAAAAATAATATATACCTTAATTATATTTACTCTAAAAAAGATATAAATATTTTTTGAAAAAATATTACTTTACTTGAAATCAAATAACATACCAACCATAATGTTTATATATACCTAAATCCTGAATTATTCCTAGTAAATCATTATAAATATAAAATACATCAATACTTGTAACGACATGTACTATTATTAATGAAATTTTCCATTGTGATTTAAATTAATGTATTATTATGTAATATGGTTATACAAAAAACATGAACTTCCTTGGTTATATATTTGGATTTAAATTAATCTTAATAATATTTCTGTTTTTAATATAACTATTAAATAGTGATCACATGATTAGTATAAATATATGGATTTAGCGAATCTAATTAACTCATACAAAGGGTGTGATGGCCTCATCGACAAGGATTCTACCTTATTATTCCCATCTATTGGAGCTTTTGAGTGATATAGAATCACTGGGCTATTCCCTTGTCGAAGCCCATGCTGAGATCCAAAAACTTAAGCATGAGAAAAATTGTTTAAGGGAGAAGATCAAGATCATCGAGTTCAAGCCCCAAACCATGTTTTCTGAACAACCCCATAAATGTATCAATCCCATTGACATTAATCATAGGGAATATTTTGTTTTAATATAGTGATATTGTTTGGAAACTTAATAATATATATATGTATATTCTATATGAGAATGAATTTGTTTAAATTTTTATCGATACTTTATAAATGATTTTGATTTTGTTTCAATTAAATAAAAATTGTATTTTTAGGTAATATTAAAATTAAATTAAGGGATTTATATTGATGAATTAATGTATATTTTAAATAAATAGAATTATAAAATAAGTTTATTAATTAAAAATGGTCATATATATTTTATGAACTGAAATATATTTTTTATAAGGGTTCAAAAAATGTTATTTTAAAAAAATAAAAACAATTTCAATATGTGTCGAATCATATTTTCAAAGGAATATTTCAAATATTTTAATATTAATTAGAAAAAATGAATATTATGTTTGGAATCATAATGTTGAAATTATCCAATGTTGACTTTTTCCTAATTTATAGAGACAATCAAATTTTCGGGTAAAAATTAAATACCGTATAAATATATGTTGTGTTTTATGAAATTTTAATGTACCAAACATTATGTAAAAAAATACAATATTGGGTATCTAAGGAAATATAAATTTTTTCCACTTTAGATAATGTGATTTTTTGTTAACTTGATTAATTTTATGAAGCCTTTATGAATCCTCCAAAACCTTTAATATTTATTGGAATATTAAATTCATTTATTTAAAAGTGTGACTCACCTCAACATAATAATGTTAATTATTTAAATATTTTCTTGCCTTTATATAATAAAATAATAAAAAACTATCCACTTTGGAACAAATCATTGGAAAAACTATGGGAAGGTCTGTGGCTTGAAATATTTTATTTTGTTGAGGCCAAAACCTAAATATTTAAGAAAACCTTCTCTTTTCCTATATAAATCCACCCATGATCCCATATATTTTCCCTAAAAATACGTGGAGAATTACCATATACTTCCATTCTCTCTCTATAATCCTACCATGGTTCCCCATGCTCTCAATAACCACCTTTATAGCTTCTGGTGTCACACACTTAAGGTTAGGGATCCTCTCTTTCCCACTTTTATTCAAGAATCTCCTCTATATTATTCCATTTTATTTTTAATTCATAATTATTGGGAATGTGTTCTCACCCCTCCTATACAAAAATTATGATATATAAATGGGGATATACCCAATTCTCTCTCATTAATTCCTCATAAGAAAACCCGTCACCTTGCCAAAATTTTGTAATGCTTTTTAAATTTCTCATAATTATCCATGTTTATTTATCATTTTATGACCATTTATTATTAATAAATAATTATGGTTTATGATTTAGAACCTCCCAAATACATTTATCATTATGTATAATTTTTAATATTCCTCTTTCTCTATCATTAATCCCTCCTAAGAACACCCATCACCAGACCAAAATTTCATAAGGGTTCTTTCCATTCTTATATTTATCCAAATTTATTTATATGGATATTCCATTTATTTTTAATTAATAATGATGGGGTATGCTTTCAAATATCCCAAATATTTTTATTATTATGTTAATATTATTAGATAACTCTTTTTCTCCCATTAATCCCTCCCATGTATAGTAGTTACCATGCTGAAATTTCATAAGCATCCTTTCCTCTCTGTTTTTCTTCAAGCATATTTATTATCGTATGAATTATTTTTATAATTATAAATTTGTGGAAGTTTACTTACATGTCCCCATTACATAATAGTTTATATAAAAATTATGAGAGAACCATTTACCTCTTATCAACCCATTTTATGAACTTTTAAGTGACGTCGTTGTGCTGCCAAACTATCACTGTGATTTTCCACGCCAAACCAAATGTGTTTTGAATACTGAACACATTTCCTATAATGGGTGTTTAAATTTATGAACATAAGATTTTTTATTGTAGAATTACATGTATTCAATACATAATCCTTGACTATGGAATAAATTAATATGATAAATGAATCCATGTTTTATGATCTATGTGGCACACATAAGCATGAGAATGAAATGAATGTGATAAGAGAGCCCTAAATTATTTAGCACTACAATGAATTGGGTAATGTGTAGTATCATTATATTACATTTTGGTAATTTTTGGGTATATTATTCCTCTACGGGAATTTTTTAATTATGATGTATTGGTGGTTTAGCCTTGAATTATGTTTATGATGAAGTGTTTTAAGTTGTTGCCACATATACCATGTTATGATTATCATGCTATATCATGCCTTTTTATTCATGTTCCTTTACACCTAATTGATATATATTATATAAAATGTATTATTATCATCATTATATTAAATTCTTATTCTCTTACTAGTCTTTATGTATCACCATTTTCTAATGTATTTTCCCCATGTTATCCAGTTGAGTT
The DNA here is from genome assembly GCA_963277665.1 of Viscum album. Lineage (NCBI taxonomy): Eukaryota > Viridiplantae > Streptophyta > Magnoliopsida > Santalales > Viscaceae > Viscum > Viscum album. The sequence continues at coordinate 2,015,022,015 of OY728147.1, read as the reverse complement.
TTATGACCAGGAAAATAAATTATCAATATAATTGTTGTAATCCATGTTTAAAGTTGTATTGAAATGTTCCTAATTCCAAAAGTGATGAAAATAATCAATATTTGGGTTCTATGGAGTGTAATTTTATTCTATTAAATCATGTATTAATGTGTATTAAAAATAAGGGTTGTTATAGTTATTATAAAAGAAAAAATTTGGTTATTTTCTAGGATTATGATTAGAAAACTCTAGGATAGTTCAAATAGATAAGACTAAGTAATACAATACATCCATAAAATTTTGGTGAGTATTGAGTAAGTTTTTTATCAAGATAATAAATCTCAGTCTAGATATTACATCTCGAAGTGGTTCTGGAATGTATGTATATAAGAGTAACAATTTTGACAAGGTGTTCCAGGACATACTCGGGTTATCATGGTACATTATAATGGGCCATAATATGAAGCTAAATGGAAAATCCTGGGGAAAATTATTTGGTAATTCATAAGATAATTACGAACCATTATTAAGGGATTGAAATATGCACATTAGTGTACATGATAGGAAATAGAGCATGGATAACAAAGACATAATCCTAGAAATGCATAAGTCAAGGAAATATATGTAAGTTATATGTTATCCCTTTAATTTCATTAAATTCCCATTTTCATTTTTATATGGTAATGACCCTCATACTTAATTTTCCTTTTATTATAGCTAATGGATGGAAATAAGAGGAGTCAGGTAAATAATCAATACAAGGAGTAATGTCAGGACTACCCCAATGAGATGCCCAACCCTATAAGAGCGTGGATTAAACCCTTCATGACTATAATCCCTCACTTGAATCATGTATTGAATAGAATCAAAGATTAAAAGTATTTTCCTAAAATATAACTTTCCATAATAAATATCTTCAAGCGGTAAAGGCCTTCAACATTCAATGGATCATATGATCCCTTGATCACCAAACAATAAATCAAATCCATTGAGATGATATTCTCTATAATTTAATGCTATAAACAATAGAATTTTCATTTTCTTATTTATTATATATATGGTGAAGAGAATCAATGGTGGACAATGAAAAAAATATGAAGCATGAGGAATATATCAAAGAAATGTTGTGGATGAAATTATGAAAAAAATCAATAAATATTTTCCCCACAACCTCCAAAAAAAATTGTAAGGGGATTCTTTGTCCTGAAGAAGAAAGGTAAAGGATTTTTTTTTGCATACAAAAAAAAATCAAAACTCATTCATGGAACATCATTGGATTTATCATTATACTTGAATGTAAGGATAGACGATTCATTGGTGGGCTAAATTCTAGCCTACATAAATCCCTTCTAATCCATGAAATTAATACTGATGAGGAATTTTTTGATGTAACCTCAAAGATGAAATAGAGATTAGATAATTTTAGGGGTATCATTGAGATAAGAAGAGGAATTTGGAGAACAATTTTTTTGGTTTGATAGAGATATCTTACGGTGCCATGAAATTTCAGCATCCCACTTCCCAAAGGTGTGGGAAGAAGAACCCAAAAAAATTCTTCAAGGGGAAGAGGAAATTCTTTAGGTGTAGGCAGGATGGGAACCTATCCAATGATGACGATAGGAAAAAACTACTACTATGATAGAATAATGGAATCCCCTAGTCAAACATCAGGGTATTATTCATTACTACAACTGTAAGGAACTAGAGCATTTTGAAAATCAATACAGTAAGCCAAGGGTTTTCAAATTTAACCAACAACCTCTAAGGAAAAAAGGGAAATACTTTTCCATCACTACCACCGAAGTGTATCTGAAAAACGAAGTTGTGAAATGCATGCACGTTATTCATTCATTAATTGAGAATATTCTTATAGATTCTAGTTTTAAACATTACATCATATCACAAAAGTTTTGTAGAACTATTCAAACACCACAAAAAAATATGGAAATATTTAAGTCGATGAAAAAAAAAACAAATGAGGTAATTATTTCATCCCATGTATATAACACCTCCTATGGCAAAGTTTATTGGATGAATTTCTTAGAAATCCATGTAATTCTCTCTTTGGTGGAATTTTAAGAAATATTGATCATGAATTGGCCTTCTATATATATATCCAAACTAAATTTACATGATAAGGAACTCACTCTCTGTAATGAAAATTGAATCCTAATCTTGTAAAATTGAAAGGAGGAGGATGAATCTTATTTAGTACCATCATCTCAAGCATGGATATTGTTTCCCTATAAGTAAACATTTCTACCTCAAATTTTTTATTATTAGGAAAAATTATACTTGAAGACTTACCCATTGTTAAAGAATATGTTAATGTTTTTCTCAGGGAATTTTATGGTCTCTATCCAAACTGAGATGTTGAATTTTTGATCGATGTTATGCCTATGGTGTTACCATTATCCAAGAATCTATATAGAATGAATGTTTTTGAACTTAAAGAGATTAAGAAACAACTACAGGAGAATATGGACAATATTTTAATATTCCAAACTTCTTCATCATGGGGTGAACCATTCCAATTCATCAAGAAGAAGGATGGATCAATGAGCCTTTTCATTGATTATCGTGAGATCAATAAGATCACGATAAAGAACAAGTGTCCCATACCTTGGATTGATTAATTTATTGATCTGATATGTGGGGAAAAATCTTTTTGATGGTTGATATATTATCAGGATATTACCGTGTTGGGGTAAAGAAGAAGGATATCCCCAATACTATTTTTTGTAAAATGTACAAGCACTATGATTTCATAGTAATTCCTTTTGGACTCACTAATACTCCAGTAATATTCACGTAGTTGATGAATAAACTCCTTAAATATTACATTGATTTTTTTGGTAATCATCATATATGTATCATAATATAATGAAAAATTAAATAGGAGCATCTGGTTTATTTTAATTATGTGCTAAATACCTTTATAAAGAAAAATAATTATTCCATGCACATCAAATGTGGGTTCTGGTTCAAGGAAGTATCTTTTTTTAGAAATATCATCACAAGTAATGGGATATATATATACCCTTCAAAAATAAATGAAATTTAAGGATGGACAAGGCTGAAATCTATGAAAGATATAAATAGATTCTTTGGCTTAGGTGGGTATTATCGCCAATTCGTGAGAAATTCTTCATGATTATCAAACCCTCTCACCAAAAAAACTCAAAAGTGAGTCATGTTTTCTTAGAAATATGAATGTGAATAAATATCCAAGGATTTGAAAAAGACATTTTTCACTATGACTATACTCACACTACCCATATGTATAGATATTTTTTTTTTATTTACCGATGCTTTTGAGAAGGGAATGGGTTGTGTGTTGAAGAAAAATGAAAAAGTCATTGCCTATGATTCAATGAAGTTGAATGTTCATGAACCGAACTACCCACAACATGTTCTGGATTTGAATGAAATTATTTTATATTAAAAAAATTTGTGTCATTATCTCTTTACGGAGAAGTATGAAATATTTACCGATCAAAAAATCCTCATGTATATATTCACACAAAAATATCTGAATATGTGCCAAATAATATGGGTAGAGCTACTCGAAGATAATAATTGCACCATCCAGTACCATCTTAGGAATTAGAATAAAGTGGAAAATGTTATATTTATAAAGTATCTAGAAAATATCTCATTGATGATAATTGATAGGGATCTTATCCTCTTATATATGGCATGAATAGAAATGGGAATCATAATGGAAGGAACATCATTAATCCTTTCAAAAATGATTTCTCAACTATCTCGTCTAGAGATGTTAAATGATTCTTAGAGATTTGATGTAAGCATTAATAAGAAAGTAGAAGCTATATGGAAAGGTAAATCCTCGATGTTCAATGTTAATGATGATAGTGTTGTCAGATTTGGTTCAAGAATTTTTGTACCATCAAATCCAGAGTTAATGAATGATCTATTGGATGATACATAAAGTTCAACATTATCCATCCACCCATGAAGCTCCACGATGTATCGAGATATCCAAGAACATTATTGGTGGGAGAATATAAAGAAGGAGACCACAGAATAGAAATAATGATTTCTTGTATGTATGCAAGTGAATGTAGAAAAGGAAAAAATCGAAGGAGATTATGCAACTATAACCCATACCTACATTTTAATTGGAAAACATAACCATGGACATTGTGGATGATCTTCCAATGACATCTGGAGGGAATACAATTATTTGGGTTATAATGGATCATCTTAAAATTACTACACACTTCATTATGATATTAGAAGTATTATCTTTTGATCTATTGGAGAAGATACACATCAGGGAAGTCCTCATGCTACATGGAGTACCACAATCTATTGTATTCAATTGAGATCCAAGATTAAACTCTTTGTTCTGGTAGAGTCTCCAACATGCACTGAATACCGAGTTGAAATTTATCATGACCTATCACCCTCAAAATGATAGACAATCTGCGTGAACTGCCAAGAATCTTGAGTACATGTTCAGAGAATTCTCAATGGACATTAAAGGAGGATGTGATTAACATCTTTTTTGATCGAGTTATTTTACAATAAATGTTTCTGCTCGAACATCCAAATGGCCACCTATGAAGTCTTTTATGGTAAGAGGTTTATGTTACCTACTTGCTAGGATGAATTTGGGGAATTAGAACTACTAGGTCCTGAAATCAGTCAGAAAGTGGTGCAAATGGTTAAGAACATTAAGCAACACATCAAGGCTACTCAGATTTAGACTAAAGATCTATGGTGACCATCATCAAAGAGTCCTATATTTTTATATTAGAAAAATTATATTCCTACTCATATCTACATGGATGAATATGATGAGATTTGATAAGAAGGTAATGCATAGTCCAAGATACATCATCCCCTTTGAGATCTTTGATCGCATAAGAGAAGTGTCCTATTGACTTTCACTCCCACCTAACCAATCTCGAGTTCGCAATGTATTCCATGTGTCACTCTTGATGAATTTCATAACTAACTCCCCACATGTACTCAATCCTGAGATGGTACCTTTAGAGAATGATCTTTCCTATGTGGAGTGTACGATGATGATATTAGACCATAGAGACGAATTTCATCAAAATAAAACAATACAAATTCTAAAAGTGATATGGGGAAACATCTAGTTTTATAAATAATTGTGGAAACTAGAGGAAGTTAGGTTATAATATTACCCTCATTTTTTTTAAGGGGGCGGGGGGTGAACATTTCATGTGAAAAATTTCTCAGGGGGGAATATCATATCATCTAGAACTGTAGTAAATGAAGCTTCCAATTGGGATTTAATTAAATTTATTAATATTTAATGTAGTTATAGAAAAATATTCACTTAATTAGTTAAATATTCGGATTTAATGTAACTTTATGAATATTACCATTATTAATATATCCATTAAAAAGTGATCACATGATTAGTACAAATATATGGATTTAATGAATCCAATTGACTCAGACAAAGGAAGTGATAGACTCATTTAGTAGGATTATACCCTATGAATCCCATTTATCAAAGCTTTAGAGGGAGATAAAATCATTGGTCTTTTATTTGTAAAATCCCAAGATGAGATCCAACAACTTAAGCATGAGAAAAACCATTTAAAAATGAAGTTCAAAATCATTTATATCATGACCCAAACCATGTTTGTCGAATGGCTCCATGAATGTCAAACCATAGAGCACTGTACTATTAGGGTTTATGATTTTGTAATAAAGGCATATATATCAAAACATAATAATAATAATATGTATATTCTATAGGATAATTATTTTGTTTTCATTTTTTTACATTATAAATGATATTGATTTGTATTCAATTAAACACAAATTTAATTTTCAGGTAATATTAAAATTCAATTAAGGGATTTATTTTTATGAATTAATGGATTTTGAAATAAATACTGTTAATAAATAAGTCTAATAAATTATAAACAGTCACAATTTTTTAGGAAGTTAAATACACTTTATATAATAGTTCAAAACATGTTATTTTCAACACCAATAATTTTTCAATACATGTGAAATATTATTTATAAAGTGAAAATTCCCCTATTTAAAAATTATTTAGAAAACAATAATATTATTTATTGAATCATATATTCAAAATTATCCCATTGTAATTTTTTTAATTTTTTGAGACAATTGAATTTTCAGGTATAAATTAAACACTTTATAAATATATGGTGTGTTTTATTACACCATAATGACCCAAAATTGATATAATAAATACTATAATGGGTATCCTCATCCAAATATATGTTCCCCCTAAAGTGGCATGATTTTAATTTTGCTTGATTAATTTCATTAATCCTTTATAAATCCTTCAAAATAGTTAATTTATTTTAGAGTTTTAAATTTATTTATATGAAAGTTTGACTCACCTCCACATTAGAATAGAAATTAGTTTAATATTTTCAGATATTTTTATAATAAAAATAAAAAACTTCTCAAAATTGGAAAAAAACATGTGAAAAAATCATTATAGGGTCTAGGGTTTGAAATATTTTAATTTTTAGAGTCCAAAACATAAATATTAAAAAACCACTTTCTCTTCCTATATTAACCCAAACAAGATCACATTTCATAAGGGTTCATTCCATCTTCATCATTATTCATGTTTCCTTGTATTTACTTCCTTCCAATTTAAATTTTTATTAAAGAGTTCACTTTGAGGGAAAGTGATAAAACCAAACCAAATACAAGACGTAATCTTGTAAAACCTCAAATGAGGTTACCGAGTTATTCCAAAAAAAAAATTAAATTTTTTGAATTGAGGACCCTATGTAAGCTCCATGAGATAGATGTTACCTTTGTATCTCAGTTGTCTGTGATGAGATCCTCAAAGTGTTCAACCATCCTATCCCATGTATGAATGTATTCATCCATGATTATTTTCTTCTCATTGATTCCACGAGCCAAAATATGGTCTTACTGGCTGATTCACTTAGATTTCTCTTCATTATGGTCAAATTGCAATGAAAAAGTGTGCATTATATCAGCTTCCACATTTAGAACATTGAATATAAAATGATTATCCATTATGTCATCCTTAGAATGTATGAGAAGCTTTACGTTAGCATTCTCCTTCTTTTCCTTCTTCTAGACATCATCCAATGCCACCATATTAATCCACTGGTTTGGATATTCAAGCATTTCACCATTAGACTCTACAACAATTTCATATAAGGAAGGTTGGCTAGGCTCCCTAAAATGTATACCCTTTCTAGATTATTAGGTAGTCATCGATCATGGAAGGTACGAGTAATATATCCAAGTCTTGGTATTCCTATTGGTATAAATCAAATATTCCCCAACATCAATGAGATTTAGCTTCCCTTTTGACATCCCATCATGTGAGAGCCTCTTGAGTTTTTCAGCTTTGTTACACTACGGGGGAGACCAGGTTGTCTCATCTAAGGGCTCTTCATTACCTGAAGGATGATCAGCAGGGGATGGACTTCTATTTTTGTCCTTCCTGTGAGCTACCTTGGTTTATCCCACATTATCCATGGCCCCATCCACACCATGATTCAGACAATGGTTGGATGACTAAAAGAGATATCTTCCTTTTGGCCTCAATGGAACTGATCCATGAACTCCTGGATTAGACCCCGAGGGTCTATTCACACACACTGGGGATGAGATGGTGTGGCCACCATTATCACCAGCCACATCCAAACTGCTACTCAAGGTGGTATATAATATATCCACATAGAAATTCCAATAATAAGTAACCATTTCACTACCTTCACTAACTATTCATTTGGTATCTCCTTCTTAACCTCACCTGCAAGACTATTGGGTATGACCAGATGACCACAGAAAGAACCTAAATCAATCCAATAATAAAAACTAATCCTATATTTGATCCAATTATCATTCTGAGTCTCAATCAACACAAAATCAACTGGTGGTTTAGAAACATTAACTAACACATAGTTTTTTGGAGAAATTGGGTAGTAGAGGGATCATGATCGGTCATCAAAACATAAGAAACTTCCAACCATATTACCAAGCATCGAAAGGATGGAGGGGTTTTGAAACAGAAGTGAGAGACTCAGGAATCCTACCTAGCATGGTTTCATCGCAGGATCACACCCCAAATAGAAATTTAAGGACCATAAAAATATAGATAAGTGAACACCACTGCAAGAAATCTTGTTGTCAATTTATTTAGTTATAAGGTCATCTTCAATCCCAAAGTGAATAAGAAGATATAGAGGGTCCAAAATCCCAACAACAGTGCGGTGATTAAAACCCCTTGACTCAGGGATGAAGCAATTGAAGGAATTAACAAAAAGAATATTCTAGAAAAAGAGAGGCACCAGAGAGTTATTATAGAGGTTGACATCATCAGAGAATGACTTATCCATTATCAAAATCTTTAGGAATCCCTTGACCAACAAGGGGACTTTGGGGGAGAGGTTGAAGAATTGGAATGTAGGGAGCTTCACCAGATCTTTTAGAGGAAATAATGAATTTGCGGGATTCAATCCTGAGCTACCCTTCCCCCATACTGCCATTATGATTTATAAATGGCAGGAGACCCATTTATCTCTCACTAATTCATCGTAAGAACACCCATCACCATGATGAAATTTGATAAGGGTTATTTCCTTTCTCGTCTTAATCTATGTTTATTTATCTTTATATTCCCTTTTATTATAAATTAATAATTATGTTCAATGTTTTTTAACCTACACCATAATTCCATTATTATGTAAAAATGATGACAGAACCCTTTCTACCTAATTAATCCCTCCCACGGACCCCCGTTACTATGATGAAATTTTGTAAGAATCATTTCCTATCACTTTTTCTTAAACATTATTTATTATCGTATGGCCTATTTTTATAATTCTAAATGTTTGTAAATGTCCTTAAATGTCCCAATTATAGTATACTTCATGTAAAAATTATGAGAGGCCCATTTTTCTCTCAATAACACATTTTATGAACTATTAAGTGTTGTCATCGTACTGTTAAAATTTCACCATGATTTTTAATTCCATTCCAAATGTGGTGTGAATATTGTACCCATTTCTTATCTTAGGTTTTAACATTTATTAACATATTCATTTTTATTGTGGAATTTCATTTATTTATTCCACAATTATCGATCTTGGAATAAATTATGATGATGAATGATTCAATGTATTATTATCTATGTGTCACACTGAAGCATGAGAATGACATGAAAGTGACATGTGTGACCAAAACTATATAGCACTCCAATGCATTGGGTAATGTTAAGTATTATAATAAGTCATGTTGGGTATGGGTACCTGATTCTTTGATGGTACTTTTTTCCCCATGATGTCTTCACATTATAGCATTGACTTATGTTTATGATTCAGTGTTTTAAGTTGTTGTCACATTTCTCAAGATATGATTATCATGGTATATAATTATTTATTATTCATTTTCCTTTATTCCTCATTGATAGGATTTGTCAAACAAGTATTATTTTATTCATTCTATTCCATGTTTTCCGCTTAGTGGGATTTATGGATCACCACATTCATATATATTTTTACAAGTTATCCAATGCAGGATTATGTGCAAGCATGTTAAAGATGGTTTCAGTAAATATGTTTCAATTCATGATTTAAGTGTTATTGCAGTGTAAAAAATTCCCAAATACACTAATAATCTCAATATTTCAATATTCAATTAGTGTAATTTCATATAATTAAATTATATAATAATTTGTAATAAAAATAATGGTTTTTATATTATTAACCTCAAAATCCCATCATATAAAATGTCCAAAGGGGTATATATTCAAAAAATACTTATGATTATCCTTAAACAAATTATGTGATAATGGTACCCAGAAATCTTCAATTATACTCATCAACTATAAACCTATAACTTATGTAATATAACACATCCATTGCTCCAAACATGAATCCCTAGACATATATTCTTATATTTGGTGATAAAAAGATATCATTACTAAATATTTTTGATACTATATATTGAATATTAAATATACACATAATAAATAATAATATTAGTTAAAATCACTGAGTCACTTATTCACTAAAGAAGTTTTAGTTTTTCAGTTTATAGGGTTAGTAAAAAAAATTATCTGAAAAAATTACATCATTCCCATTAAAACTGTATATATATTCAACTTTTGAAGATTCATAATGTTTAAATATTTATCTCAAAAGAAGTTCATAATTAAAAATTTCATTTTACCATTGTTAGATAAATAGTTGTATGAACCTTCAATTTTAAGAATAGTTTGCTATAATATTGATGAAATTTGATAGTTATGCATAATGTTCTTAGGTTATGGTGAATAATCATTCAACTATGATTACTGAGGTGGTCATAGTTAATATAGTTTTTTAGTCAATTGATTATTGACCATGATTCTTGGTGGTTGGTGAAAAATATTTTATGGAATGATTTCATATACAAGAGAGGAGATTCCATCCACTGAGTTGTAATATATTTAACATACATAGATATTTAATCGATTCATAAATAGTTAAAATGATTTCAATAATTATTCTTCTTGAAATGAAATATTTTATAGTTTCTTCCATGGATGTAGGATGAATGTATAATAAACTTTATTCTCTATGTTTAGTTAACTTTTAAAGTTCTTGTTCCCTAATTTTATGTTAATATTTATCCACAGTTTCAATTTTATATATGTTGATTATTGTGTATTATAACTCATATTTTCTGATCTCTATGAAATGTTGAGATATACAAATATTTGATATTTTGTAATTCTGAACAACTAGTGGATGTGAATTTTTAGTGAACCAAGGATAGTTAATTCAATGTTTAATAATAGTTTATTTCATAAATCTTCCTAATGAGTTTTATAAAATCTTGGTTAGATACAATTGTAATGTCATTTAACATTATAAACTTAATTAGAGTTATACTGATTTTAGTTTAGTTTAAAATAACTGGGATATATGATAACAAAAGAAGATATGGTTTGATTCAGTCGGTCTAAATAAACTAACTATGGATTTTGAATGATATAGGTAGACAAATTTCTCATCTAAGGGGATATTATATATAATTTGATTTAGGAGAGACAAAAAAATATGTAGAAGAATTCAAGGGGAAAAGATGCCTGGGGAAGTGATGGGAGTGTTAATAATGATGTGGCCATGAGATGAGGCATTCAACATCAGGGAAAATATAGTTACATTTAAAATGATATAAGTCATGGAAGACAAGAATGAAAAGCTAAAACATTAAAGCAAAGAGTTCCTAAGGATTATTATTTTTAAAATTATTATATTATAAGGAAGTTTAGGGGAATATCATATAAAAAAATCCATATAATCAAGATCCCTCTCAACTAGTAATAGTTACTTTGACATATGTTGTATGGGCTGTAATAATACATTCATATTTACTAGAATCATGTGATTTCATGGTCACTATGGTATGCAATTATTATAAAAATACTGATCTTATATTTGAAGATGTCAAGAGTTTGATCATGAATAATGTTGTATGATGATTATTAGTCAAAGTACCTTCTTGTACTATAATTAATTCTAATGGTAGGTGATAGTCACCTTATAAGATGAATCATTGAAAAATATAATAATATTTTAGGGAGATGAGTTGTGGACATTCAAATCATATAGGACATTATTTCCAACATTATAATAGTAGAGGAAATTTGTATTGGATATTAAAAAATTTCTTGTTCTCCATAATAAGGATAGCTTCACGATATTCAAATTATATAATTTCAACGGATTGAGGGAAAAAATACTCTATAAACAATTAGAAAACTATTAAATTATACTGGTTTGAAATCATGTTTATCATTATAGTAAATGGAAGATCAGAGACATAAGATGGATTATGAATCATTATAACAACCTTGACCCCACACTCCAAAATCCATTGAAAAAATGTTACATTTTATATCTTTGATATATATAAATGTGGGAAATTATTATCCATAAAAAACATGTAATATATAATGGTAAATGTTGGATATTCTACATAACAAATTACATATATGGTTTATATTTTAATAGATATAGAGATAATTCATATATAAGAACACTCATTTCATTAAGTGGTTATTATTTCCACGATTCCCACATTTTATTAATCAAATTTAATATTTAATATATCACATAATATTCTTTTCACATAAATCCACTCTAAAGATAATTCAATTAACATCATTATTGAGAAACTGGGAAAATGAAACATAAGAATGGTGAGATGAAATTCTCAGTAATAGTAAAAACATGCATTAATAATCATAAATGTATAACAACTAAATCAATGACCAATTGTATAATAGAAGACAATTCATACTCCTGAAATATAGGATTATCACTGTTAATACATAGAAAAAATGAAATATATTAAGTGTCATATAATTATACAATCACGAGATGTGTGAATGAAATCCTAATGTAAAGAATACTTTATAACTTTATATAAACATAATAAAAAAATATTTGCAACCTGGGACATGATTTTCATGAAATTTATATAATCACTATTAGAAATGGAATTACATAACCCAAAAATTTCAATAATCTCTTAGAGAAAACCCAGAAATGGTCAAATATATAACATTACCCATTGATATAGAGATACTTAATAGTGTCACCCATTATTAAGAGATATTTTTCTATCACTTGTTATTATAAAAAATAAAAAAATAAACAAAATAGAAAATCAAAACACATGAATTATTACATGTTTTAATATAATGAAAACCATGGGTTGATCATAACATTATTTATCCATGGAATTAAAAGAGGTCCCTTGAAAATATCTTTGAAATAACCACAATCCATCTAGATAAAAATATCGATGGTATCATTAAAACATATCCCAATTGGATAATTACAAAAACAAATGGTTTTTTAGTTGATGAATATAAATACCATTCAAAGATAATTAAAAAATTGTTTTTAAAATACCATTTCCGCTTAAAAAATAACTTTAATAAACTAATAATTTACTCAATATTAGAAATAATATTATTATTATATAACCATTGATACATTAAAATCAAGATTCTAACAAAAAATATTCATTATGGTGAAAAATGGTAGTTAATATATATTTTTAAAAAATAATTTCTTCCACAATTTGGTAAATAAATAAATAAAATGTTCCATATGAACAATGATTATAATATTCTATTCGAAATATTTATTAATAATATAAATCATAATTTAAAATTACCTTAAGAAATAATTAATGTAAAAATACAAAAATTATTTAAATCATTATATAAATAATAAAAATAGAAGAGAAATAATCACAATTTAAAGGAAGATAAAATATCAGCATAACATATAAAACATTTTTTAATATTTCATTAATCAATAAAGGATTAAAGAGAAATGAATCATTTGATGATAATAAATGATATTTTTTAGTTAAATTAAGATCATAGGGAACATTATAAAGGAACACTGAACATATACATTCCTCAAATAATATGATATTTTATCATAAATTTTTTTATTATTTTGGAAAATTTTGGGTCATAATTATATTAAAGTAATTAATTAAATTTTAAAATATTAAATATGATAATATATTTATATTAATGATATAACATGTCAAATGGTTGTATATACACCTCAAAAAATAGTATATGTGTATAACATTAACATAAGATCGAATGAATAAAAATTTTATATGAATAAAAACTATAAAGATAAAGTAATTTAATTTAAAATAAATAAATATAATGATAATGCGTAAAAATTATAAAACAAAAGAAAATAACTTTAAATATTATATACATAAAAAAATTAATTTTACAAATTTTTTGGAATAATATAATCAATTAATAAGATATTTAACATTATGAAATGAAATTTAGTTAAAAATCCCCATAAACTACTGTAAAAATCCTGTCAAATATCCTTGTATGAAAAATCTTAACTGTAACATAACATAAAATGATGTATGATTTATTTATGATAAAATATTTCAAAGAATTATTATATAAATAATATAAATGAAATTAGGTTTATAACATTAAAACATGGGTCAATGAAGGGAAATTGAGGTGTAATCCTCTACCTTGAGTCCATACTTTCGACATGCATCCTTTAACACATAAATAATAAATTTATATAAATTATTTTATTTAGTAATAACATTTTTCTATATAAATAATTAATCTTTAAACCACTTATTATAATAAATTATTTAATTATATAATCAAATAAGTCCATGTTGGGTTTTTTTGAGGATGTTCAATTCCTAACTTATTTATTAAATTAGTATGTAAAAAGTGGTTAAAGTGGTCATTATTAAATAATCTCTAAATAAATAATAAGGAAATATTTATAATTATCACAATTTAATTATTATTTCAAATCCCACTATGAATGATGTATTTGAAAAATGAATTATTATACAATCCTAGATATGATAGGACATATGTTCACATGAGTGACGATTCCATTTTCCAATGATTATTAAATAAATAAGGTAATTTTTTTTAAAATTTATAGAATTATAATTATATTTTATATATAATATTATATATTCAAATATTTTATATATATTATAATCTTTGGCATGTGGACAAAAAGGAATCACATAACTTCATGGAGGTTATAATCCATATAGAAGCATGAACTATGTTATCATTAATCTGTGTTTGAAAAGGTAAGAAAATAGATGATATGTTATTTTTATAGAATGATATTTATGTCATTAATCTGAAAAATATAAAAAAAATATCATTATCTACATCATTGAGTGGTGGAAATAAATAAAAAATTATATCTATTTGTGAGGTGGCAGACCACCTTACACTCAAATGATGGTTTCAATTCAAATTTGATTGAAGAATGATATAGATTGAGGTATCATAATTAACATAATAACAAATAATTATATGGAAGATACATAGTTAATTATATGAAAATATACACAATTGTTTTTATGAAGGAATAATACAGAATAAAACTAAAACATTTGGTTAAAATCAATACCTCTTCTATTGTTAACCTCATATTTTGTATAAATTAATTACTACGAGGGTGTTATTATAAAAAATATAATACCTCTTATAAATTTATATTTTAATGGAAAATAATTTTATATGGTTTTACCAAAACTATAGTCCTCAAAAGGTGTGTGGAACTGATATGTAAAGGATCTCATTTATGTGTGAGGGGAGGGACTCTCTTGGAATTTTATATTTTATCAAATCAATAAAATTTTATTTTTTGTAGAAAAGTAGGTGAAATTTATATTTTTTTACTATATTGTTAATGTATGAGTTTATTTCTACTCATTCAATAAAGTGTGGATATTGGTACCTTATGTTTCCACCATTATCAAATTATTTTATCACCCATTAAACCATTTTATGATTATCACAGTATTAATGATGGTTACAATTTAGGGGTCAAGAATACTACTATAAAGGGAAAAAAGTCCCATAAATAGTATATGGAACATATTTTCAACCATTTACCATTAACATGGATGAATATAGGATTTTAATGAAATATAAATCATTTCATAAAATATTATTTATTTTAAAATAACATTAATGACATTTTTTGAACTATTCATTTATGTTGGCCTTAAAGTCACATAGGTTACATTGTAATTTTAATATAGACTAAAATAACAAAATAAGTTATATATATATATAATATTTTTAGGGTACTACATGACACTTCAAAAGACTACTTTATTGTTTTTTATATCATTTAACTAATTTTCATAATGCATGCCAAGAACAATATTACCCTTTCGAATGAATTTAAGGTAATTATTTCATTAGTAAAAATTAAAAATACATTTCCATTATTAAAACAATGTTATTTTAATATAAAATAACTAATATCAAATAAAACCATATTTGTATCCATATTATAAAATAGAAGATAAATTTTAAATCAATAGAGTATCATTTTTTCTTTAATTAAAATTATAAATATGTCATTTTCAGAGCCAGATGAAAAAATTAAAATAAAATAGAATATTAGATGATAATGGTCTATATTCACAAAAATAATAGATAAAAGTAATGTGTTATGATTTTTTAGGCCTTATCATATTTTTATCCTTAATTTCTAGATATACTAGTTATAAGGGGGAAAATATTTAATATTATTATCATTCATAATTAAAAAATTTATAGAAAAATATATATCATTATATAACATAATTATTTAAAATATGCGATCCATTTTTAAATTTTCAATTATTAGATGTTATAGAAATAATTGTTTTATAAATGAGTAAAATATATTTAATTGTTTTTAGAAAAATGTGTTTTTAAAGACTAAATGAATTTATACTAATATTGGCTATAA
This sequence comes from Viscum album, assembly GCA_963277665.1. Classification (NCBI taxonomy): domain Eukaryota; kingdom Viridiplantae; phylum Streptophyta; class Magnoliopsida; order Santalales; family Viscaceae; genus Viscum; species Viscum album. Next base: position 2,015,005,711 of record OY728147.1, on the reverse strand, counting down.
TTATGATTGAAATATAATTAAATATTCTTTATAAAATTAAAAAAATTATTGTGTTTCTTTTAGATTTTATTGAAATCATAGCATGGCTTTTAAATGAAATAAAATGAATGTTCTATAAATATAGGTATCATTCAGAATTCAGAGGAAAACAAATTTTTTTGAAAAATCATAAAAATTCACTCTAAAAAAATTTATACAAGATGATTTTATTTTCATTATATACAATTTAAAACAAAAATTCATGAAATTAAAAATAATATTCACTCAAAGAAATTTTAAGGTCACATGTTCTTCCAGACAGTAATTTCAAGTAGAAGTTTGGATTTTTTACATTCTGATTCATATAAGTGGTAAAAGTGATCTTTTTCCAATAGAAGATGTTCTCATATAATATTTTAGACCACTCTACTGGTCTCAGTGTTGGGTGTTTACGCTATGATATGATTTTCATGGAAATATGATCCATTTAGATTTTAGTTGAATAATTAATAATTAATATTTAATAAATTAAATTATAATTTATTCATAAAAAGTTCATTCGACAAAATATAATAAATGTCCAGTTAGATTGATATCGCATCTCTACTGTGGACCACATAAATAGGTGAATCTTCAGTGGTTTATGCGAAAACATAGGTTGTTTTTATGTTTTTCTATAATCCCTATAGTTTAAACATTTTCATGTTTAATCCTTGTATAAGATTTCATAAGGCTCTTTGTGGCCTGATCTACTACTTTTGGAATGAAAATAGGTGTTTATGGGTGATATATATTTTTTTTGTTGAAGAAAAAAAGTCTACATGATGTGTAATTTAGAGAGACACGCTAAGTGTTATTCTAGTTTGGAAAAAAAGATTTTTTTTATATTCATTCCATGTACTAGGTTTCACACTACGTATACTAGTACAAGGTCATGTAGCCAATTACCCAGTCAGGCTACCAATGTATGGGTACATGGTTTTTTAGAGCATATATCAAGATTCCTTATGTATTTCATGTAGTTTATGAGTACTAGAAAATTCAATGTATATAGCCAATAAGTTTGAGGGACACAGGCAGGTACCTCATGTAAGGAACAATTTCTGTACATGTATTACATGTTGTGTACAAGGGAGTTTACACGCCATTTTGGAGGACATACATGCTAAGGAGGAGATTCGGTATTACACCCCGTGTGATTAGTGAGACACATCGTGTGCTCTGGGTGACACATCATGTGATCTGGGAGACACACCATGTACTTCCCTTCTTCAACCATTTTAGGGTTTTTTAGGTCTTTTCACCCAGGAGTGGGAATTGGACCCATGAGTAATATATTCTGAGTATTTTCATATTTAGATCATGATGATGATACCCGTGTGGTGTTATAAGGACTCATTGGTGATTTTTCATTCTATTCTATAATGAATAGGTTCTTCTTCTAATAATATTTTTCAGTTGTCTCTTGAGAGTTAGACCCTTCAATCTATGATGAGCCTTGAGCTATCTATCTTAATTGATTCTTTTTATACTTATTTTAAGGAATTACCCATTGAGATATGTTCTCTTATATCCTAAAAGGTTGTGATATCTGTTTTTTGATTAATACCTTGTATGATTCCTCTGCATATGTTTTGACAAATAGGATCCCGTGTAGGATGCCTATAGCTTCTTCCTATTACTATGGATCCCCTACAAGATTCTTTTTCTTATATGTTGTCCTAGAGAATACCTAGTTAGATCCCTTTAACTGATTACCATTCTGAGGATCCACATTAAGATCCCATTACCTGAGTACCATTCCATGTATCCCATGTAGTATGCCTCTATTGACATTCCACTCGAGGATCCCATGTAAGATGCCTTTATTGAATTTCTATTTGAGGATACCATGTATGATTATTCATATAAGTTTAATATTAGGATCCCCATTATTATGACTTTGCTTGTTTTTATACCTCGAGGACCTGACAGTGGATTACACTATGTGTTTCATTTGAGGGACCTAGTGCTACCTCGTTGTTTGACTAACCCAGAGTTAGTATAATCAGTTTCGGAAAATATGGTAGGGGGTGTCACATTCGAACCTATTCCAAACTTGAAATCTCGTGGTGTTGTAGAATTATGGTTTGGTTTAAGAATTTGGACACCCTCAATGTATTTTTTATTCTTTCAAGTGATTATTTCTGATGCATAGATGTTTTCCAATGGTACATCATAGTTGGGGGTTGTTGAGGTTGATGCGAGGCGTCATTATTTTCCATTAGGATTCCCATACCTTTTCCAAGGATCCATATTTTGATCCATGTTTTTTCTTATATTTATGGTTGCACCTATACGAACAATAATCACCCCTGGCAAGATAAATTCATCAAAGCCTGGATAAAACCCTCAAGATTTACTTTAGTCTGGCGAATTTCCCATCAATGAATCCCCACAGATAATTGCTTACAATCTTTTCGGATTACACTTTGTTATAAATTTCATATGTTCAATCAGAATAGAGAGGATATTAATCATCTCTTTCTATCCTGTGATATAACAACAGCTATCTGGCATTATATTCGTGACATTTTTTAGTGCAGATGGTTGCCTTTTGATACCATCAACATGCAGATTTAGAGTTTCTTGGAGTTGTCTACGTCTCTGCAAATCGAAAACCTTTTGGTTTCAGCTGTTAAAAAACTTCTTCATATTATCTGGTATGGTAGAAATGAAATAATCTTCCTCTATAATTCTTTTAAAATTAATTCTTGAAAAACTAGAATCCTCATGGCCATTTGCGAAGCGGCTTCTATCTAAAAAGCTCACTGCAACAATTCTGTCCTTGACTTTGGGATCCATAGACGTGTTGGAGTGGATGGGATCTACCCTCTCCCCCACTCTAATATTGAAGTGTTTTGACTCCCACCCCCTATGGGATGGATTAAAATCAATGTGGATGGAGCCTCAAAAAGTAATCCGGGACCAGCGGGTTGTGGTGCCATCTTCAGAAATCATCTGGCCAGATTCTAGGATGCTTTTATGACTATTGCGGTTCTTCTTCCGCTTTGGAAGCTGAGATGATGGGAGTCATCCATGCCATCACCTTTGCCAGATTATATAGATGGAACAATATTCATATAGAGAGTGACTCCACTACAATCATTCAGGCCATTTGGAATGGTATGATCCACCTTGCTTGGCCTTTTACTTCCCGCTGGATGGACTGTTGGAATTCCCTTGTTGGGATTATCTTCATTTCCACTCACACCTTCCGTGAAGCCAACTGGATCACTAATGGGCTTTCCAATCATGGAGTTACTCATGACTTACAATGGATGGATGATCTCCCTTCTGAATTAATCCCTTTTTATGCCTGGGATTTTATCAAAAGACCTTACTTTAGACTTGTGTTACCCCTTTTTTTATCAATAGAATTTTCTACCATTAAAAAAATCTTATACGAACAACATAGGATTTTGATGTTGAGCCTGTTTATATTTTATTGTTATATTATTGGTATTTATATATGTGTTACCTGGAATCCGAAGGTTGATCATACTTCTATTATATATGGACATCACGTCTCTAATAATGATACATGTGGATAATTCTACTCTCCTGAGTGATGAGGATTATTCTGATATCCTATATTTCATATTTGATGAGGCTGATTACACACTCCTCAATTTAATTTGATATGTGGCTGATTCCACTCTAATCTATTTGATATTTTATGGGGATGTATACACTCTCATAGATCTATTTATACTTGTGAATGATTATGCTATCCCAATGAATAGAGATGATTACACACTCCTTGATCTGTTACTTGACCATGGTGTTGTGTGTGAAGTCTCACATCATTGGATATGAAGAACTATTACTCTATTATAGATTATAGGTATGATTATGCTATCCCTTATAAGAAAACCATGGTGGGAATAAAATCTCATATAATTCCCCAACCTTATACAATATATAATCTTGAGTTTAGTCATGAAATTATTTTCTTTCACATTAAGGATCTTTTTAGGTTTATAGTTTTAGAGAATTAGACCATTATTAATATATAACATCCCATAATCATACAATAGGATACTTACAAAATAGAATCCATTTTATCATTCAAAGAAACCCTTTAAATAAATAAAACATTCCTTATTTTCTTGGTTAAAATATTCTGGACTTCTTCTATTCTCTTAACAATCCTTATACCCTATGGAAAAAATTTCAAAAACATGGTATGTTCACAAATATATTTGTAAGGGATATTAAATAAATAATGAAACCATTAGTCCATGAATATTTTAAACTTATGAAAACATTTTCACAATATCATACTTTTCACTTGTAAATAACTCAAGCTCTTTAACATTCCTCATGAAATAATAAGATACTGAAAATAGATCTTAGAAGCCATAAATAATAAAGGCAACTTATAGAATCAATATCATACTTACATTGTATCTTTCAAATCTACATAGGGTGTAACCTTCATGGTTACATTTGGAATAACCATCTTATTATAATCCTTAATTATATTAGGAGAAACTATAAAATTTATCTCTATCTCATTACCCAATGAATATGGGAGCTATCATAAGCTCACATTCCCTAATTTTATCATATATACACTATTATACATAATAAATTCCTAAGAACCAATAACAATACATAAATCATGAAAAAAATATAGTTTCCACATTGCAATCATAAAATACCATTTAAAGATATTGACCTAATCAAACCATTTAAAAAACCATTTTAAACACTAAAATAAATTAAATGGAATATGGTATTTATTTTCCTTTTAAATAAATTAATTCTTATAGAGGAATCCAAATATAAAATAATTATTATGGCATAAAAGAAATTTTTGTCGATGTATACGTTAAAAAACATTAATTTTATCATTTTGTATGGAAAGTCAAACAATCTATGTAAAAATATACCTTTTTGAAAAAACATTAGTGAAATTCAAGATATAAATAAATGATAAGATACAAAAAATTCATTTCACTTTTAATAGTATAACTAAATAATAAAGAATTATAATTTTAACCCAATGAATTGATATTGGGTTATGAAATTTCCTTACCTTGAGTTTGACTTGTCTCATACATTATTTATCAACATGAATAATAAATATTGGTTAATTTCTACTTTCCTAGGATGATTTTTCGATTTCATTCTTTCTTTTATATCACCTATTACCATGTTATAAAAATTACATAATTATTTTAGTTCATATGAGATGATTTATTGATATTTGGTACTTGAGTCAAAAATGAACTTAGTATGATATCAATAGTCCATGTGCTCATAAGTCCATTATCTATAGAATATAAAACATGAAATAAATATCATATATATTCATTATATATTAATTTATTATAATCATATAATACAATCTAAAAACATCATTCATGAGGACTTTAGGCCGTATGTATGTATGAATACTATTTTCATTTTTTCCTTTCATATTGAAAGAGTGAAATTATATGAAATTAATATAAATATTTATATATATAATATCATTATATTAAAGGTAATATTTAATTTATATCATACATTTTTACTAAAATAATTCTTAATACGTTTCTTGTGATGTGTGAACGAATCACATCATTTTATGTAGGCAGTAGTCCATACGTCCCCAAACAAAGTTATCATATAACAACAATATGGAAAGAATGAAGTTATTATTAATATAACATATATATAAAATGAAATAGGATATAATATACAAATTAATATATAATTTTACCAAAATAATAGTTTTAAGACCTGCCATGAATTCGATAGAGGGAAAATAACAAAAACATTATTCACGAAGGCAATTAAATAGCATAAATTTTATAACAATTTTATTTAATTGAATAAGAAGATGTCATAATTGAAATGGATATTATATATTCCATTAGAATAATAACACACCATTATATAAATGATTATATATAAATCATGAATTAATGGATGTAGGATGTGATGATAAATTAGAAAAAGAAATGAAATTAGGAGAGGTACTTTGAAAAAATTACCTCTTCAATTTTATCTATTGAATGACCCTTAAGGACCGTGGATTTGGAATTTTGGTGAGTAAAAAAGAACTTGGATGTGGGGAGAGGTATTAGTTAAGTATTGGGTCATGAATTTGAGATCAAAAAGTCAATTTGGGAAAAAATAGGGTGTTAGAGAGGTGGTATTTATACTTAAGGAGAGGTTGGTTGAAATGATTAATATATTGATTATTTTATATTAAAAGCCAACCATATTGGGGTGGCATTAAATTTATTGAATTATTCTTGTAATTAATGTTTTATAAACTGGTTAGTGTTGATACATAACTCAACAAACCATAAAATTTTGTTGTTTTTTGGTATGTTAATCTTTTACCTTTTAACTTTTAACATTGTCAAAATTTTACTTTTACTATGGTAAATAATGTTTTTACCATAGTGACTTTTTTATACCTAAAAATGAATTTTACATTACTATATAATTTGGAGATTTTGATTCTAAATATAGAATTAGTTTTATGTAATTTAATTTATATAATCAGGATTTTTTTTAAATTATGTCCACAAATAAAACAAAAATATGACGTTTAAATGTGAAATGTTCAATAGTCTGAAATATTTTTATATATAATTTTAAGTTGAAATTTATTACAATTACCAACATTAGATTAAAATATACAAACAAAGCTTAAATAACCTTTAAAATCAATAAAATTATAACCTAACAATATAAATAATTTAGAGAAAAAATAGTTTTGAATTAAAATGTAGTAATACTCACTATTCCCTAAAATATGAAAGTTATCATAAAAATAGCATAAATTTATATAAACAAAATTTTTCTATACCGATTCTAAATAAGAAGTTTATTTTTTAAAATATTACATATCAATGCTTCAATCACTAGATCTAAAATGGTTTCACAATAAAAAGGTGGTAAAAATACCTTTTGAAAATATTAGAGCTTTTATGGTTAAAATTGGATTTATTATTATTTTATGTCAATAACTTTTTTTAAAAGAAAGTAAAAAATAATTAATAAATTTTTTTAAACATAATATAGATAATTTTTTCATTCCCACAAAAAATGTGGCTATGGAATAAGTACCATATAAAACAAATATTAATAATGTATTATTTATCGGTATAACTCAGACTTTTGTGAGTCATAATATTTCAGAGAAACACATTGTTGTGTTTTGGGTATGCTATTAGAAACAAAACCACCTTTAATATAGCATTAATATATAGTTCATAAATATTAATAGATATGAAAAGATGAAATTATTTAATTACCTAGGATGTTACATCCTTCCCCCTTTTCAAAATCAAGTCATCATAATTTATTTAACTTATCAAATAAGTGGTGGTATTTATGCCTCATAGATTTTTCATATTCCCATGTTTCCTATTCAACCATATGAGTTTTTGACAAATCATAAACCTGATAAATCACCTTATTTCACTACACTTTCTCCCCAAGGAAAATAATATGGACTAGTTGTTCCTCATAAGAAATATTCTCTTCCAATTAAACTACCTTTGGACTCAAAACACAAGATGAATCTAAAATATATATTATTAACATTTAAGCATGAAAGACATTATTTACATGGGATAAAATATCAAATAAATCCATTCATTATGAAACTGATCCAACATTCTCTAGTATTTCATAGGGTTTAGTGAACTATGGAATCAGTTTCCCATTCTTACCAGAACGCATCACACTTCTCCAAGAGACCCTTTGAGAAAGACATGATCACAAACTTCAAACAAAATATCCTTCCTCTATTCATTTGAAAAACGTTTCTTCCTTCTCTAAAATGTCATCATATTTATGAATAAAGTGAACTTTATCTGCCATATCCTCTACCAATTCTGGTACCATCAACATCTTTTCACCTACTTCATCCCAAAAATCACAAGTTCGACACTTATTTCAAAATAATGACTCAAATGGTTTTATGTATATAAAAAAATGAAAAATGTTATTATATGAAAAATAAACAAAAGAATTTCATTAATCCAAATTTCCCTAATAATTCATTAAACAATCTCTTATCATATCTTATATTGTCTGAATCTTTCATTTTGACTTCCCATCTGATTGAGGATAAAAACTTGTATTAAAATTAAATTCATAACCGAATTACTGTTGACAGACTTTCCAAAATATAGGAGTGATCCTTGTATTGCGATCAGATATAATTAAGAGAGAAACTCCATTTAACCTAACTATTTATTTAATATACCACTGTGAAAGTTGATCTAGAGATAATGAATCTCAAAAAAGAATAAAATGAGAATATTTTTTCAATCAATTATCAATAACCTATATTAAATTGTCTTCATGAGATGTCTTTGGTAATCCCACTACAAAATCCATGGATATATTCTCCCATTTCCACTATGGCCCTATAAAAGGAAGAATTATTTCCATTAGAAACTGTCATTCTTATTTAACATATTGATAATCTAAACACTTCATGGTAAAGTATGAAATATATATTTTTATTCAATCCCACAAGTAATACCCTCTAATCTCTCTGTATAACATAAAATATCCACGATGAACTAAAAATAGAGAACTATGAGCTTCACATAACAACTCTTTCATCAAATGGGAATCACAAGGCACACCCACCCTCTTCTCGAATCTAAAAACACAATTTTATTTAACATTAAATTCATGTAGCATACCCTTATAACCCAAATCTACCTTTTCCTGAAACTCACTATCTTACTTTTATACATTATTAACTCTTTAAGATAAAGATGATTTCACTGACACATGAAACAAATAATGGAATTTTCTACAATGAAAACTTTTATTCCAAAGTTAATAAAATAATCAATCATGGGACATGTTCCAAACATAACATTGTTAATGTAGCATTACTTTTCTGGTACAAAGAATCAGCTACTTTATTTTCTTTTCCCTGATGGTAATGAATCATGAAATCATAATCATTATTTAATTCCTACCATATCATCTATATCATGTTCAATTATTTATGAGTGAATATATACTTAAATTTTTTGTGGTCATTATATATTTCACATTTTACTCCGTATAGATGATGCCTCCAAATTATTAAATAAAAAACAATAGAAGATAATTCCAAATCATGAGTAGGGTAATTTAACTCATTATATTTCAACTGTCGTGAAGCATATGAAATTACCCAATCATTCTACATAAGGATAATAAAAACCCCTTACAATGAAGTATAAATGTAGATAAAAAATTCACCAATTTTGGATCGATGTTCCAAACCAAGATCATTTAGTAATATCTTTTTCAATTCATGAAAAAATCATCACATTCTTATGTCTATATGATTTTACACCCATTAGAGTTAAATTATTTAGTGGGCTAGATAATAGTGAAAAATATTTAACAAACCTCTACTAATATCCTATTAAAACTAGAAAATTAAAAATCTCAATTATATTTGTGGGTCCTAGCCATTTTTCAACCACTTTTGTTTTAGTAGGATCAATAGTTATGCCATCTTTAGAAGTAATGTGACCAAGGAGATAAATTTATTGTAACCAAAACTAATACTTTTTTGAATTTCTCATATTATTTATATTATTTACAGGTTTTCAAAATTACTCTTCGATGACATTCATGATACTCTTTAATTTTAGAATATATCAAATTGTCATCAATAAACACAACCACAAACATATCAAATAACTCATGCAATATTATATTTATAATATCCATGAATAAAGTAGGTGCATTAACTAACCCAAATGGCATAACTAAAAATTCATAATGGACATGTCTAGTAAAAAACACTATCTTAAAAATGTATTCTTTCTTTACATTCAACTAATGATACCCCAACCTCATGGTATCCTTAGAAAAATATTGTTCTCCTAGGATATAATCAATCAAATCATCGGTATGAGGTAATGGATTATTGTTCTCAACAATGATTTTACTAAAGGATCTATAAATAATGAAAAGACTCATTGAACCATATTTCTTTTCAACAAACAAAACAGGAGCACCCCATTGTGATGTACTAGGTCAAATAATACCTTTATATAGAAACTCATTAATTTCTTCTTCCAATATATAATTTTAATTGGAATCATTCAATAAGGGGGTTTAGAAATTGTCTTAGAATCAAGAAATATGTAAATAATAAATTCAACTTCTCAATCAGGTATAATACCAAAAAACTCATTAGAAAAAACATCTAGATACTCATTTACTACCGGCACATTATTAGTATGAACAGTTCCTTTTTTTTCACCAATATTTGAAAGATAACATTCATTTACATATTTTAATAGTCTCTCAACTTCATGATATATTATCAATGGTAAGGGTTCATTCTTGTACAAAACCTAAATGTCTTTATGGAAAGAAAATTCTTTATCTCTACAGTCAATAATTAAGTTGTAAACTAAAATCAAACACATACCAAAAATAACATCAAAATACACCGAAGGAAAAAATAAAAAGGTTTCTAGGTAAATTGTTTTTGTAGACAAAGAACGGATGATTCGTATGATTTCTTTATCTATCACTATTCCCCATGTTGTTTTCACCATATGTACTGGATTCATTTCTTGAGGTGGAATTTATAATTTACCTGAATATTTCTCATAATTTTATGAATGTTTTGACATGAAATAAAACAATACATTGGAATAATCTGAGTAAACAAACATTGTACATGATAACACAATATTTTATGGACCAAAATCATCTTAAGTAGTTTCAAAGTAAGCCAAAACACATTTATTATTATATTATGGATTCTTCCCTTCATTCGAGTACTTCATCAGACTCTTGTTTTTATAAGGACCCATCTCATTGCACTTAAGAAATTTTGCTGACTATAAATCATATTTCTTCATACCACTATCAATATCTTTTTTAGTGGAATTACAAGCCTTATATGCCATTTTACTACAACCGAAGCACTTACTATAATTCAAATGGCATTCCCCAGTGTGCTTTTTATGACAATTTTCATAAAATAGAATCTTAATTTTCCTACAATTATATTTTTGTGTAGAATTAGTCCCTTTCTCCTACCACCTAGACCTCTTATATAGCTTTTTTTTTCAAATAGCACATGATCATCAGAGAACCCCATTTCGACCATCTTCGCACATCAAACAAATTTTTTGTAACTTTTGAACTCATGATAAGACTCTTTCATTAGATAGTTTTCCTTAAATCTTAAAAAAATAATTTATTTTACTATCAAGATCTTAGATGAAATTCGGATTACACCTTTCTATTCGAGTAAAATATTATTCATATATATCCACTAAATCCACATCATTCCTTAATTACAAGAATCCTTTTCCATCCTAAGTCAAACCATAATAGGAAAATATTTCTCCAGAAATATATTTTTTAAGTCTTCCCACTCAAGAGAATCAATCACTTCAATTTCCCTAATATTATAAACCATTGGCCACCACTGATTATATTCCCCATAAAAAATATAAATATAATGAATATTATTTTGATGTTTTGAACACACTATGACATCAAAAATAATTTCTATTGTTTTAATCCACCCTTCAGCTAGCATATGGTCAGATGACCCTCTTAATGATGTTGGATATTGCCTCATGAAATTACCCACTACCAACATGTTCTTTTGTTGTTTATCTTTCTGATATCAGGCATGTATACCACCACTTTTAGAGCCAGAGTCCAATGCACTATCACTGCAAAAAACTGTTCAATTCTGATTCCAACCATCTCAGGTTTCTCAGCCGGAAGGTTGTTTTCCAGAGAATTTCATCCTTGCATTGCTTCCATATTTCCTCTGTGGAAAACCATTCTGAAAAGAAATATCATAGATGAATAAACATGGTAATATTCATATGATATATCACTTCAATTTGATAATAATTTAAAAAATATTTATGGAAATTCTACTAATAATATCTTAACCCCTATAGTTATCTATACCGACCTTTGATACAGTCTATAAGGCCCTAGTATTAAAAAATACAGAATATTGAGTTTAGTAAAGAAATTTCTTTATTTCACATTGATTATTTTTTTAGTTTAGAGTTTTAGATAATTAGGATATTATTAATACATCATATCCCATAATCACATAAGAGGATACTACCAAAACAACATCCATTTTTTCTCACCTAAAGAATCCCATTAAACAAATAAAACATGATTTATTTTCATGATAAAAATTTTCTTGGCTTATTGCTTTCCCATAAAAATCATTAGACCCTACGGAAAATGTTTAAAAAACATGTGGTGAGAAAAAATATCCCAATAAGGGATATAAAATATGGTATGAAACCATTAGTCCAATAATATTTAAAACTCAATAAAACATTTTCACAATATCACACTTTTCACCCATAAAAACATAATCACTTTAACATACCCCAAGAATGAATAAGATTCCTCAAAAATACTTCCCAGAAATCATAAATCAAAAAGGAAACTTTTGGGTTCCAAATCATACATGAATTGTAGATTTCATAGGTATATAGTGAGTAATCATCATGGTTAGATTTGGAATACCCATCTTAGTATATTCCCTAAATCATTTAGGAGAAAACCTATAGTTTATCTCCATATCATTACCCAATACATTATAGAGTGATCATGGGATGCACCACCCATATTATATCATAGAACCAACAATATAAATAATAAATTTCCATGGACCAAAACAAAATCACAACACATAAATTACACATAAATGTAAAATAACATTTCCACATTGCAATACCAAGATATCATTTAAAGATGTTAACATAATCAATCCATTCTTATAAAACATTTTCCATACCAAAATATATGATAAGTGAATATGGTATTTATTTTCATATTAAAAACATTAAGCTTTATAGAGTAATCTAAATATAAAATAACTACTATGGAATAAAAGAAGTCATTGTCATCGTATACATTAAAAAACATCCCATTTATGATTTTTTATAGAAAGTACAATAATCCATATAAAAATAATCCTTTAAAAAAATAAAAATAAATTCAAGATATAAATAATATAGAATATATTAAAATTTCACTTCACACATATGATTTGAACAAAATAATCAAGAATTGTACATTTAACCCAATGAATGGAAACAAGGATAAGAAATTCCCTTACCTCGATTCTGACTTATCCTGTATGATATTTATATTTAGGAATAATAAAAATAGGTTAAAAACTACTTTATTGAGAAATTTTTTCAAGTTAATTATTTCTATTTCTCTCACTTAGTACCATGTTATTAAAATTACATAATTATTTAAGATAATACCACTTGTTTTACTGATATTCAATAATTGAGTTAAAAATGAACTTGGTATGATGTTAATAGTTCTTGTGGTCATAAGTCTATTATCTCCATAATATAAAAAATGATATAAATATCTTATATATTAACTGTATAAGTATTTATAATAATCTATTAAGACAAACTAAACACACCATTCATGGATACGTTAGGCCGTATGTACACATGAATACTGTTTTCGATTTTCCTATCGTATCAAAATAGTGAAATTAAAAGAAATTTATAAAAATATGTATACATATATAAAAAAATTTTAGTAGAACTAATAGGTCATTTATGTCGTATATTGTTTATATAAATCCATAAATGAATCAATATTATAAACCATACTTGGTATATTTCCACTAGGTCATATTTTGAATATCCAATCCAATATTCATGAAAACATACACATGTATATATATAAAATTTTGTATTTACCATTAATGATGGTTGTATATTACCACAACTCATCCATCCATGACCACAGAACTTATGATGAAACATGTCATCCTTGGACATAAAACAAACAAATTATGATATATTATATGCCATAAAAGTCACCTAAAACAATTATTTCAATGAAATCATTTCATCAAACCATAAGAATGAAAAAATAACATTCTAAAATTATAAAATCATTATTATATAATTATATGAAATAAGGGTTTTCTAAACACCAATAATTTTCGAAAATTAAAAAACACAAATAAAAAAGACCAATATTATGAAATAACACATCATTTCTATGGGAAGTCATTGAATTATTATTAAATTAAACTACTCCTTCACATTATTGAAATTGTTGAGACATATTTAATATGTTTACTTCTCAATGGATGAAAAACATGAAATAAACACTTAAATCCTCTATATCTAATTTCACAACATCATCTCATCATTAATTCAAAAAAGATCTAATCAAGATTGACTCTATAACACATAAATATATATATATATATATATATCATTGAGATAAAAGTAAATCACTAATGGAAGTAGAGTTCAAACCCTAAAATATTAAGGGAAAATGAGTGTTCTTGGAGCCTTAATCAAATTAAAATTATATGTTTCTGTAATTTTCTACATTAGACATGGTTAGGTTACATGGTTTTTTAAACCGTGTAGAAACTGTTCCTATGTTAATAAAAAACACTTTAAAGTCCTAGAACCTAGGATTTCAATTCCAGTGTTTACTTTATTACATTGGAACTAAATAAAAGTGTCTTATACCATATTAATTTATAATATATTAGTCCTGGTAAACAAGATACATTCTTTAATCCTTCATTACATTTTGAAACATAAAATACGATACAATATTTTCTTAGGTATCATATATATTCTATGAAGAATATCATTAAATATAAATAACAAATAATTATATGGTATCATAGTGAACGGAAACATAAGAAACATGTAATAACATGTTTTTATTAAGGTAATGAATATTGATGAATCTAAATAAGGCATGAATAATATAGTAGGAATAAATGAAGATTAAGAAATTTCCAAATTCACATTAATTTGAAGGTCTTATATGGATATAAAAATATAAAATAAAACCATTTAGATCACTATTTTATTTTATAATAATAGGTTTCATAATTCAAAACACCTTAAAATTATTGTCAAGGCCTTGTTCCTTGATAAATAAATTCCACCAATACCTCATTCTATGACATTTATAAAAAATTATTATGTCCATATCCAAATACCCAATCTATTTTATCCGATGGTCAAGGGTTAGATTAATTATAGGCTAAATATATTACATAATAACTAAAGTGAATAAACCATATAAATTATAAAAGATAACATTGTGTACATTCCTTAAAAATCAATAACTCTCTATATTTTATGAATTAGGATAAATAATATCAATACCTTCCATAATAAAGCTAATAATAAACCATTTGATGAAATATATTTGATGGTGTCAAATTAGTGTGAAAATAGGAATGTACATGATTAAATAATTTATGTTGTTATAGATGAATATAACTTGAAAATCTCAAAGTATAATTTCTTGAGGAAAATAGTTTTTCACTTCTAATAAAAATATATAAAATATATATTTTCCCAAATATTAATGAAATAATATTCATTAGGAATATTATTTCATTTTTTTAAATAATTCTTCAAATCATTTATCATTATCGATAGAACTAAATTAATTTCATGATATATATGTATAAAAAATTCCATTCACAGTTATAGAAAATGTTCAAAAATCACCTTATTAGAAAATTAGAAGTATATTGCATAAAAAAACTATAAATTTAAAACTTATTTAAAAATATCTTTAATAAATCCTTTTAGATGGTAAAAAATCATTTTTGAAATATTAATGTATTTATGGATATTTATGAGAATGGTTCTTGACCATGTAGAAAACAAGGCTCGTTTACCTTTTGACAATTATTTTAGTATATTGAGTGCATAATGAATGGGAAATTAATAGAAAAAAAATTAATTTCTAGAAATAAAAAAAGAAAATTAATGTATATTTGGTTTAATATATAAACATAAAATAACACTATTATCTGATATATAAATATAAAAAATCCCTAATAATGATGATATTGTAAAATAAATACTTACCATAGATTTGATGTCCAATTATTTGTCCAAACCACCAATATAATTAAATATAGAATTATTATAAAAATATTAAAAAATAATACTCACATGTTTCATTCACCATATATTTTACTTATAAATATTTATCATCATTTTATTTACAATTCATTGAAAAAATCTTTATTCCGAGTAATAACTACATAATTTTTCAGGTAGGTTTTGGTCTGGTAGTATTAATTCGTTTACCATTATCATGGTCTCATCATATTTATAATGGTAATAATGATATAAATATCATATATATTTATTAAATATGTGTTTATATTAATTCATAAAATAATGAGATATAATATTGAATTATATTATTCATGGATAAGGTTGGAAGTACGTACACGAGGATATTGCTTCCACTTCTTAATTAATGGAAAAATGGCATTTAAATAATAAATCACCATTTATGAATAATTATTATAAAAAATAAATCATATATATATTTATTAAATAAATATTTATTATAATATATATATAATTAAATCCCAAAATTGATCACATCAATTTGGGGAGATAGTAATGTATATGTATGCATGAGAGACATTATCATTTTCCAACAGATTGGAAGGTATAAAGGTTGATATGATATTATAATTATAGAATTATAGTGATCTTATAAATACCAAATATTAATAAAAATCTAATTATAATATCCTTATATAAATTAAGGTGCTGAAAATTGAATTATTTCTCAGTATGGATAAGGTAAGAGGTATATAAATTTGGGCAACAATTTTACTTTGCATTTGATGTAAAAATTGTGGGATAATTATGGTTGAAAATTCATAAAATTATTTTTGTATATTTTGGAAACTAATTTATTTATTTTATGATAAATAAACTATATTTAATGGATTAAAAATATGAAATAAGTCTAAAAGGATGGGTAATATGATTAACTCTTATCCAAGATACATCTTTTAGATCAATTTTTATGGATCTTAGAGTGGTATTTTGAGGTGACAAACTCAAATAGAATGTGTATATAGATTTATATAAAATAGATTTTTCTGATATTTGTTAAGGTGTCTTGGTAAAATTATTCTAAAGAATATCAAGAAATTAATTACCATTTATATGGGAGGGAAATGTCATACTAGTAAATTTTAATGAAATTATAATATAACTAGGCTAGTATAAAAAATGATTCTGAATTGATATATATTATAAAATAAAGTGTGATATGTTTTAATTTTAAAAACCCAATATTATTTATATAGTTTTATGTGGTATTATAATCCTTACCTTTTTTCTTAACCCATTAGTTTAACTATTTTAACCTTTATTGTGATAACGTCATTTTAACTCTTAAACAGTTAAAATTTTACATAAACTGTAACATCCCAGGTAATTATAAAATAATAATCTGTCATATCTAAAAATAATTTTTAATTAGATGTTATGTTTAATTGAAATGTGATTCTATGTATTATAACTTATGTGACATGAAACAATGATTTTCTCTAAAATCTTATGGTGCATAGAAGATTGAGTTATATCGAAAAACAATACATTATTTGTATTATTATTTTAAATGGTATTTATTTCCTAGATTTTGTATTGGAGGGAATTAATTTAAAAAACTATATTATTTTTAAACATTTTTATTATATTTTTTATTTACATTTAATAATGTTTAGAGGCTTAAAATGAGAATAAATCCAGTTTTAAGCATAAAATACAGTAGTATTTCAAAAGTCGGTTTTACCGCCTTTTGATGGAAACCATTATTAAATATATTTTTTTTCACTTTAATATGCTCTATTTGAAGAAATAAACTTTTTATTTAGAATAGTGACATAAATATTCTCATTTATTTAATTTTGTTATTTTTATAATAAAATTCATTTTCAATGAATAGTGAAACAATACTACATATTAATTCAATACTGCCTTTTTGTCTAATTTAATTATATTATTAGATTATGATTTTAATTGAATTTAAAGTGTAATTAGATTATTTTTTTATCATTTAATCCAATTTAGGTAATCATAAGTAATTTAACATTGATATTAGATATAAATGCATGTCAATCTTTTGGTGGTTTTGACTTTTTAAAAACCAGTTTTCTCTTTTTAACAACAAGGATTAATATTAAATTAATTACCACAAATTTTGTCTTATGAATTTTGAAAAACTGATTCCATATATAGAATATAAATGTTTAAAATATTTAAATAGTTCTTTTTTATTTTTTGGACATTTAAAATAATAACGTTTGTAATTATTATAATTACCACAGTTAAGGGTAAATTAGGTAATTAAATGTAAAAATATATATTATATTAATATAAAAATACCATACAACTTTTACTAATTTAATTTAATGAGTTTATGCCAACTATGATCATCGTTGGGTCTATTTTAGGACGACTAAGATCCACTTGTATGTGATTATGACACTTATAAATATTTTATTTAAAATAAAGACCAACATGTCATAATCACGTCTCTAATAAATAAAACAATTTTAATATGGGTATATAAAAGTGATTTATTCGAATATAATTATTAATTTCAAAATTAAAATATTAAATAATTTATTTTATTTTGTTTATAATTTTTCGAAAATAAATAACCAAATTAAATGGTGAAACAAAGATGATGTAGTAATTTATTAATTGATGAAAAAATAAAACAGATGATATTATAAATATTAAATTAAATACTATATTACATAATGTATTCCATCAAAGAAATTTCAGGATAGTTTTCACATGTTTTGGATGATTTAATAATGTTTTTTCTCACAAATATTCCTAATATTATTTTTTAAAAATCAACTAATGAATATTGTAAAAACTGACAGTATTTGTTTTTTAAAATATAAATTATTTTATTAAATAATATCAAATTCAAAAAAAAATATTAAGAAAAATGGTTAGTAAATGAAAATATATGTTATAAATGAAACGTTTAGGGATCTTTTGACATGTTATGGTAATTAAATTAACCCATAATGTTTATATAAAATAAAATCATGGTATGATTAAAAAGATGAAAATAAGGGTTAAACCAAAATGATAATGATTAAAAAAATATTATTAACTTGTATAATATTAGTTTAATTATAGATATTCGACCAAAAATCCTCTTAAAGTAAAAATAAATTATTTTGGGAAGATTTGGAACTAATATTGAATTTATATTAATTTAATATTTTAAGAGTTACTTAGGGTGCCCCTCCCCTCTCCTGTAGAAAGGTACCCCCTCTTATCAAATAACCACACTTCGAAATCCTTTTTTTCTACCAATATCTACCTAAAAATATTCATATAATACCTCCCAACATTTTTTGTTCCTTATTTTAGGCATAACACTATCCATAGATGTGTTAAAGTGTTCTTCAAAGGTGATCAACCGATGAAGAGGTATCATTTTTATCTGTTTCTATTTTATTTCATATTACACTTCCTTTAAATGCTCTTATTATATGATGAAATAATAACTCATGTATCCTCAATATACTAATATTTTATTATATTTATATCATCACCTAAATTAATCTCTAATTTCATAAAATGGGAAATGAATATTTTGTTTGTGTGTACGACAGACTACCGCATCCCGAAACTATATAGTTTATTTTTCATTACCATATATCAAGATTGTTTATAATGATTAAATAAATGTTTATATATTATATTAATGACATATTTATCATTTAAAAATAATAACATTTCAGTTATAGTATTACATTACGTGAACATAGAAACGATAACATCATTCGTGTGTACTTGTGAACTATCACGTCTGTGAAGCAATGTGAATAGTTTTTATTCAAGACATCACTTTTATGATATATATAACTATATATAAATTATTTTTATGATGTTAATAATATTATTATCATTCTTAAAGTGAAAAAAATATTTACCTTATTTCTCTAATGATAATTGGAAAATCAAAATGTTACTCATGCGTCCGTACAACCAGCCGTCTCCATAAATATAACATTTTTTATTTTTAATAACCATAATTAATGGTATTATTTAAAAAATAAGATTAGTGAATTAAATTGGTTATTATATAATTAATACTACTCAAGATATTATGGAATTATGAAGACATTGACTAGTGACATCAAAACAATGTTTATTTTCCACTCATGTACTAAATATCAACAAAACATCCGTTATGAACATAAATAATAATGAATGTCTTATAAGATCGTAATAAGTTATAAAATAGGAATAATAAAATAGAAAAGTGTTCTCAAGAAATTATAAATTAACTTGAGTTTGTTGTTTAGGAACATAATGATTATACACGATGATTCTAACTCAAGGTATGTGATTTCATATCAATCTCTGTTCATTGAGGCATATTTTGATAATATACACCACCTTATTCTATACAGTGTATAATAAAACCCCTTTAATTTCAATTTCATTCAATTTTTTTCAAAATGAATCATTTTCTATGAAGTATATTACTAAATAAAAAAAGTGTTTTAACGTACGCGGTGACAATGACATTTCCACCGCCATATCCATTTTTTGATATTTGGATTTCTCTATAAACTATTATTTTTTAAAAGAAAAATAAATACCATATTCCATTTTAACGTATTTTGGTATTGAGAATGGGTTTTATAAGTTATTTATTATGTAAATTTATTTAAATAATATCTTATGATTACAATGTGGGAATTCTATTATTCCCTTTATTCTTGGAAATGTGTTATCATTTTTTGGGCATTTATTATGTATATGAGAGGTTCTGTGATATACTGAGGGAAAGTGAGCCTATGATAGTTCACTAATGTATTGGGTAATAAGACATATTTAAATTATATGTTTTATCCTAATAGATTTAGGGAATATAATATTATTGGTATTCCAAATTTACCCATAATGGTTACTCCTTATGTAGTTGTGAAAGATACAATGTTAGTATCATGTAGATGTCACAAGTTACATTTATGATTTCTTTAAAATTTTTCAGGAATTTTATGATTTCAAGGATTAATAAATTTTCATCGGCTAAAATTATCTTCAGTTTTTTTAAATACATTACTGAGATTTTTGTGATCATCCCACACTTTTAATATGTTTTCAAAGGATATAAGGATAGGTAAGAAAAAAAAGAAATCAATAAGATTATTATCAAGAAAAAAAAATCATGTATACTTTTAAATGATTTATGTTATTGAAGAAATGAACACAGTTTTAGCTGTATCCACATTGTATGTAATAGTAATGGACTAATTCCCTACAACACTAAACCAAAAAAGATTATTAATGTGAATTCTTGACTTAAATCAAGACTATTAAATGATTAAGGACGTGGCCTTAAATTTGGTATCAGAGGTCATTTTAGATAACATTAGGGGTTAATATATTGTTAATAGAGTGTAAAAAATGTTTTTTACCTTATGGCCTAATTCAAATGATATAAAATTTTAAGATTACCATGTTTTTTCATCTAAGATTTTATTTTTTAGAATGGTTTTCTGTAGTGAAAATAGGGAAGCAATAACAAGACAACATCAAGATGAAAACAACATTCAAAATTAGAAACTTGAGATGGTCAGAATCGAAACTAAACTATTTTTTGTAGTGATGACACAATTGAATTTAGATGTAAATGGTTGTGGTATCAATGCATGTGATCTACCAAATCCACAATAGGGAAACATATATTTAGAGAATAATTTCATGAGGCAACATCTTATATAATTAAAAGGATCATATGACCACATGCTAGCTAAATGTTGGATTAAATAACTAGAAAATATTTTTGATGTCATAAGGTGTTAAGACAATAAAAAGGATAGTCTTGATATATACAATTTTTATAGTGAAGCCGATAAGTGATGGTCAATGGTTAAGAATATTAAAGATAATGAGAATATCGATGATATGGATTGGGATGAATACAAATGTATGTTTGTTGAGAAATATTTTCTTAATTTGGATTGAATTTGTATGAAAACAATTCTCACAACTATGGAAATATGAGGACTGAGTGGCTTCATATGAAGTAAAATTTACTCAATTGGAAAGGTGTGCTCTAAATTTCATCTGATATCATGATAGTAAAATCAATCGTTTTTTACTTAGGATTAAAACCAATGTATTGAATGGAGATGGATTCTCATGAATTCAAAAGTAATGTAGAACTTGTTTGATTTGTGGAGAAGGTGTAAGTGGAGTTTGCTGATGATCATGTGTTCTTGAAAAAATAGAAAAATAAAAGGTCGAGGTAGTAGGAGAAATAGAAGAAATATTCAAAATGATTCATTGTTAGAAAATTATGTTTATAGTTTGTGAAAATTGTTGTAAAAACACAGTAGGAAATTCCTTTTAAATTTAGGTAAGTGCTTCCGATTTTGTAATATGGTACACAAGTGTTTTAATTTCACCAAAAAATATAATGATATTAGAAAGACCAAATCTATTTTACAGTAAGTAAAATGTTTTAACAATTGTGAGATGGGCCATTATGCATATATGTGTCCAATTAAGATCTTGAATGAAGGGAAGAATTCGGTCAGTATATAGATTAGTGTGGTGAAATCTTGTACAACTTCTTCAGTAGATGTTGGGACATCTAATGAAGTGGAATCTGATATATTGTTTATTCATTCAGTTTATGAGAATGTGTTTTTTGGATTCAGGGTCGACACATTCATTCATTTCTGAGTGAATTTCTACTAAATTGTATTTCCACCTCATTAAATGAACCCAAAACATATGGTAAGAACACATAGAAGAAATGTTAAGTCAAAAATAAATTATAATAATCTTCATGTCATTGTCTGTGGAAATAATATAGCTTTAAACATAAATTTTCCCACTAGTAGAGTTTGATGTTATTTTGGACAAGGAATAACATTCCCTTTATCATGCTAATATTGATTATAGAGAAAAAGAAGCTTCATTCGACAATGACTTTCAGTTTGTGTATTAGAATGAACCCTTACCATTGACATCATATTAGGAAGCTGAGAAACTACTAAAATATTGAATGTAATGTTACATTGAACATATTGATTAAAAAAGGAATAATTGATATTTATGATGTGCTAGTAGTAAATGAGTGTCTTTTTGTTTTTTCTGATGAGTTTCATGGTACTATACCTAATTTGTATATTGAATTTACTAATGAGTAAGTTTTTGATGCTAATCCAATTTCAAAAACCCCTTATCGAATTCCTAAAATTGAACTTTTGGAGTTCAAGAAAACATTTTACGAGTTATTAGATAATGGTTTCAATTAACCTAGCACATCACCATGGCGTGCACATATCTTGTTTTTTAAAAACAAAGATGGTGAAATGAGACTTTTCATTGATTATAATGCCTTGAATAACATCACTATTAATAACAAGTATCTTTTTCCTCATATCAATGATTTTTTTGATCATATCCAGGGAGCACAATATTTTTTGAATGTTGACTTGAGGTTGGGGTACAATTAATTGAAATTAAAATAAGAAGACATTATAAAGAATGAATTTGTCCATTATACATTTGTAGTTATTCTTTTTGGGTTAACTAATGAAAATTTTGTATTCATAGATCTTATGAATAGAATATTTCCTAAGTTTTTCTATAAGTTTGTGGTTGTGTTTATTGATGATATTTTAGTAAATTATAAATGTAAAGTGGAGCATGAATTTCATTTAAAAGATGTCTATCAATATTTAAAATAAAATAAATTGTTTGAGAAATTCATCTAGTTTGAGTATTGTTTACAAATAATTTCATTCATTGGTCACATTTTTTCTAAAGATATCATAACTGTTGATCGAGATAAAGCAAATGTTGTTGAGGAATGGCCAAGATAAACAAATATAACTGATATTCATTGTTTTTTTAAATTCATAGGCTATTACTAGATGTTTATTGAAAATATTACATGACTATATTTCCCACTTACTAACTTAACATGAAAAGGTGCCAAGATCATTTTTACAAAAGAAGGTGACGACTATTTTCAGGTATTGAAAAGAAGATTAGAGAATTCTCTAGTTTTATCACTACCTTCCAGAAATTGTTAAGTTGTTATCAACATTGATTCTTCTTGGAAATAACTCAATTTTTTCCTCATGAAGAATGATTAGGTAATTAATTATGATTCACGTCAGTTGAAAAGTCATGAATGAAATTACCCTACACCTAATTTGGAATTAGATACTGTGGTTTTTTATTTTGAAATTTGAAGGCATAATCTATTTGGAATAAAATGTGAAATATATAAAAAACAAAAAAGTTTCAAGTATATATTAACATAGAAATAATTGAGCATGAAATATAGAAGATGGTTGGAACTAATCATGGATTCTGAATACAAAATTAATTACCAACTTAGAAAAGAAAATAAAGTGTCTCATACTTTGAGTTGGAAAAGGAATGCTTCATCAACCATGTTAGGTATAGAACGTGGCCCTTTGATTAATGATTTTATGAACATTGGAATGGATGTTATGGGTTTAGGAAATTAATATATTTTGATTAATTTGTTAGTGAAATAATATCTATCATAATGAATTAAGAAAGAATAGTTGGAAGATAGTGAGTAATAGAAAAATGTATAATTGGTTTAGAAGGGTAATTTACCTGAATTTAACATCGATAATGATTTTGTTTTGAGATTTGGGCAGAGGTTATGTGTGAATTGTAATTTATAATTGAATAATGAGTTGGTATGCAACCCTAATATTTCTCTACTTTATGTTCATCCTAGTAGTACTATGATGTTTAAATACCATATAATGTATTACATGTGGGATGGAATATAAAGTGATATTGCTAAATTTATTATGAGGTGTTTTAATTATCATTAGGTTAAAGCAGAATGAAAGTTTTAAAATGGATGCTTCAATATTTTCCAAAACCAAAGTGGAAATGAGAAAATATATCCATGGATTTGATAGTGGGATTACCAAAAAATTATCGAGGAAACAATGCTATTTGGGTTATTGTTTATAGATAGAATAAATCTTCTCATTTATTTCTATTCAAGATACACCATTTCTAGATCATATTTATTGGATGTATCATATAGAGATAGTTAGGTTATGTGAGTTACTCCCTCTATTGTATTTGATCATGTTACTAGGTCTAATTATAAATTTTATAATATCCAACACAATTAGTCAAGTATTTAATTAAATTTTATTATATCTTTTCATCCTCAATCAGATGGCCAGTCAGAACAAACAATTCAGAACATAGAAGATATGATAATTTCTTATTCAATGGATTGTTAGGGAAATTGAGATCAAAAATATTCTTCTGATTATATTTCTTATAATAATAGTTTTCATTCCAGTATAGAGATGGCTACATCTAGGGCATTATATGGAAATTATGGTGGAACTTTATCTTTTTTGGATGATTATGTTAATAGAAGTTTATGGGACCAGAATTGGTAGAAGAGATAGAAGAAAAAGTTAAATTGATTCAGAAACACGTGAGGATAGCTCAGAGTAGGCAGAGAAGTTATCTGGATAACTAGAGAAAAGATCTTTCTCTTGAGGTAGGTGATCATGTCATTCACATAGTACCACCATGGAAAAGTGTGATGTGTTACCGAAAGAAGGGGAAGATTAGCCAGTGGTTCATTGGGCCTTATGAAATCTTGTATAATCTTGGATTAGTTGACTATCATGTGGATTTACATATGATTTTATTCCACATACACAATCTTATTATGTTTTAATTCTAATAAAGTATTTGTTGGATCCATATCACGTTTTGAGTCTAGATGTATTCCAGTTGGAAGAGAATCTTTCTTATATAGAATAAAAAGTCTAGATTCTAGACCATAGAGAGCACATGTTGTTGAATAAGGTGATTCATCATTTTGTGTTGTTATGAAAAAACAATTAGTTTGAAGATGAATAATGGGAACTTATAATTATATGATAGATAAATACCTCAACTTAATTAACATGTAAATAAAATTATGGGGACAAAATTTCCAAATGGGGGGAATTATGTAACAACCCAGGTAATTATAAAATAAAATATTTTAATATCTATTAATATTTATAAATTAGATATTAATTATATTTATAATTGTATTCTATGTATGATAGTGTATTCAACATGCAACAATGAGTTTTTCTGAAATCATATGTTGCACACAAGACTTGGTTATACTGAAAAATAATACATTATTAGTATTAGTATTTAAAAGTGTAGTTATCGCCTAACTGTTGTAAAGGTGAGAAGGAAAAAACTATCAATATTACGTTTAAAATTTCATTTTAAATGTTATTAATTTTATATTATAAATATAAGAGGATTAAAGTGGGAATAAATCCAGCTTTAAGCATAAAATACTCCAGTATATTTAAAATGTAGTTGTACTACCTTTTGATAGAGAGCCCTTTCTAAATCTAGTTTTAACTTTATATGTTATATTTTATAAAATAAAATTCTTATTTAGAATTGGGACATCAAAATTCACATATTTTTAATTTTTGGTATTTTTCTGAAAAAATTCATTTATTAATGAATAGTGAAAAATAATGCATTTTAATTCAAAAATACCATTTTTTATCATTTACTTATGTAGTTATACAATAATTTTAATTGGTTTTAAAGTATAATTAAATAATTTTTTTATCTTATAATATAATTTTTTTCATTTGATTTATTTTGACATTGAAATTAGATATAAATGCATGTCAATCTTTTGATGTTTTTTACTTTTTTGAAAACCTACTTTCTCATTATGACAATGGGGATTAATATTAAATTTGTTACTACAACTCCAATGTTTTGAATTTGGAAAATTTATTCCATATTGGGAATCATAAGGTCCAAATTATACAAATAGGTCCTTTTAATTTTTTTGGACATTATGAATAGTAACTTTAGTAATTATTTTAATTACCAAAGTTAAGGGTAAATCAAGTTATTTAATTTAAAAATAATATAAAATTGATATAATAATGAAGTAAAAATTATCCTAATTTAATTTTATGATTTTATTATGACAATGGGAATAATTTGGTCTATTTTAGGACCATATTGAGCCACTTAGATGTGATTATGACAGTTATAAACATTTTAAATAAAATAACGACCAAAATGTTATAATCTGGTCTCTCATAACTAAATTTTTTTTAATATGGGTTCAAAGACGTTATCCCATTATACTATAAATATTAAATAGAAATATAATTATTAACAACATCATGGTAATTTAATTCTAATTATTAGAAAATAAATAATAAAATTAACTGGTGACACAATGATGATGTATTAATTTCAAAATTAATAAATAACTCAAATAAATGATATTATAAATATCAATATAAATATTATCTTACATAATTTATTCTACACATAAATTTTATGGATAATTTTGACATTTTTTGTTGATTTAAAGGATTTTTTTGGAAATTGTCTTTCTGTTATAGAATTTTTAAAAATCAACTAAATAATAGTTTCAAAATTTTGAATATAGGTATTTTAGGATTTAAATTATTTTATTTAATTATATTAAATTATTAAAAGTTTAGGAAACATAAAAACTATTAGGATATATCCAAATATTTCATAAATAGATCTTTTCTGCATCTTTAAACATTTAACGGTAATTAAATTATCCCACAATGTGAGTATAACATAATATCATGGTAAAATTAAAATGATTAAAATAAGGGTAAAACCAAAAACACAAGGATTAAAAATATTAAAACTGGTATAATTCTAATTTTATGATATATATTAGACAAAAAATCATCATATCTTTGAAATAAATTATTTGTTTATCATTTGAAAAAATTGAATTGATATTAATTTAATTTTTTAATAGTTTTTGAGTGTTCCCCTCCCCTCTACTATAAAAAGGTACCCACTCTTCTATAATACTCACACATACAATGCCTTTTGGTACATAATGTATCTACTCAAAAATCTTCCTAGAATCCCTACCCACATTATTGAGGCCTCAATTGAGGTAGAAAAACACCTTTAGAGGTGTTAAGGTGTTCTTAAAAGGCGATCAATTGAAGAAGAGGTATTGTTTGTTTAAGTGTTTCAATATTATTACATCTTCCACTTCTTATATATATAGTATTATTATAATATGAAATAATAAATACAATATCATCAATATATTGATGTTTTATTATTTTTATATCATCACCTAAATTCATCTATAATTTCTTCAAATGGGAAATGAATACTTCTTTTGTGTGTACTACGGACTACCGCCTCGCAAAACGATATAGTATGTTTTTCATTACTATATATACATGCTTGTTTTAATAATGGAATAAATGTTAATATATGCTATTCATGAAATATTTATCATTTTAAAGGAATAATATTTTAGTTATTTTCTTTCTTTACATGCACATAAAAATGATAATGTCATTTGTGCATATGTGTGAATCCTGAATTCCACGAAGCAATGTGAATCGTTTTTAATCACTACATCACTTATATGATATATATAATTAAATTTTAATTATTTTAATTATGTTAATAAAATGAGGATAATTCTGGAAGGATTATATAGTATTTACCTTATCTCTAAAATAATGAATGAAAAATGAAAACTTTAATCAGGTGTGCGTAAGACATATAATCTTAATGAATATAACATTGTTTATTTATCATAGATGTAATTATTGGTTTGGTTTAAAAAATTATGATTAATTTATAAATATTATTATTATGTCATCAATACTATTTTGGAGATGAAGGACATATTATTAAATAGACTAGTGAAATCAAAACAGTGCTTATTTTCAACTCAAGTACTGAATATCGACAAAATATTTGATATGAACATAAATAATAGTGTATGTTTTATAACTTATAAATAAGTGATAAAAATATAAAAATAAAAATGAAAAGGGTTTTGAATAAATTATAAATTAACTTATGTATACTAATTGGGAATATAATAATTGTACGCGATGAGTCAGACATAAGGTAAGGGACCTCATCTCAATATCCTCTCATTAAGGTATAATTTTACAATATACACTACATTATTCTATATGGTTTATAATAAAACCCTTTGAATTTTAATTTAATTCAATGGTTTTGGAATGTAATATTTTTCAATGATGTGTTTTACCAAATAAAAATGGGAATGTTTTTTAATATATGTGGTCAAAACGACATTTTTTCTGACGTGACCATTATTTGATATTTGTATTCCCCTACAAGATTTATTTTTTTAAAGAAAAATAAAAAACACATTCTCTTTTCATGAAATTTAGTATTGAAAATGGTTTTGAGGAAGGATTGATTATGTCAATATCTTGAAATGATATCTTGTAATTTCAATGTGGAAATTATATTTTACCTTTATTCTTGTTAATGTTTTCTGATTCTTGTTCGTGGAAATTTCTTATTTATACGGGTGGTTCCATGTTATTTTGAGGATGAGTGAGACCATAATACCTCTAAAATTAATTGGTTAGTAAGGTTGAGTTAAACAATATCGTATCTTTTAATATATTTATGGAATATTTTTTGATGGGTATTAAAAATGTAACCGTAAAAGTTACCCCATATGTAGTTGTGAAATATACAATGTAATAATGATATAGATTCTATAAGATTCCATTATTATTCCTTATTTCTATGATGTTTTTCTATATTCCTATAATTTCATGGGTTTATAAATATTCATGGACAAACATTTTCTTTCTTATTTTATATCTTCTACTGAGATTTTTGTTCTTATCCCATGTTTTTAAAATGTTTTCAAGGGTTATTAGGATAGGTAATAGAAATAAAGAATTCATGAATATTTTTATCAAGAAAAAGAAATCATGTTTTCTTTAAAATGGTTTATATTATAGAATAAATGGATACTGTTTTAGTTATATCCAATATATATGTAATAATTATGGCTTAATTCTCTAAAACCCTAAACCTAGAAGATCCTCAATGTGAATTATTGACTTTAATCAAGATTATTAAATATTTATGGTTAGGTATTTATAGTTGGTATGATATGTCAATTTAGATATCTGTAGGGGTTAAGATATCTTTAATAGAGTACAAATATTTTTTTTTCAAATTTACATGATATATAATATGAAGATTACCATGTTTCTTCATCTGAGATATGTTTGTTAAAAAGGGTTTGTTGTAGAGAAATCATAGCTGTTATGCTGGTATGATATCAATATGTAAAAACCCATTCAAATAAGAATCCTAAGATGGTCATAATTAACATTGAACACTTTTTTTTTAATGATGGCACAATTTATTGAGGCTACAAATGGTGGTGGTACCCATGCATGAGATCATCCAGATCAACCATACAGAAACATGTAATTGGTGGAGCATTTAATGAGGCAACATAGTCTATCATTGATTTGATCATTCAACCCCGTTCTAGCTAGAGGGTAAATTATAGAACTAGAAAATATTTTCAATGTCTTGGGGTGTTCTGAAAATTATTTGGTTATTCATTATTGGTTAATTTTTTGAAAGTGATGCCGATAAGTGGAGGCTAATGATTTATAATATCAGCGATAATGAGGAGCAAGATAAATGGTATTTGGTTTAGTTCAATGGTATGTGTCTTGAGAAATATTTTCTTAAGGTGGTTCTACTTAGGATGGAAAAACAATTCTCGGAATTGAGGCTAGATAAGGAATCAGTGGATTCATAAGAACCCAAATTTACTCAACTACAAAGTTACACTCCAAATTTCATATGAGATCTTGATATTAAAATCAATTGTTTTTACTCAAGATTAAAACCAAAGTATAAAAGGGAGTTGGATTCTTGTGATATAAAAATTTACGATAAACTTGTTCGATGTGTGGAGAAAGTGAAAATGGAGTTTTTTTATGATCATATTTTATTTAAAAGATAGGAGAATAAGAGGTCGATGTGGTAGGAGAGAGTGAATAAATATTCCAAAAAGACTAATGGTAAGAAAACTATGTTTACAGTTTATGAAAATTGTGATAAATATCACACTATGGAAAACATTTTTAATTATTGTTAGTGCTTCTGATGTGGTACGATGGGAAATAAGGCACATAATTGAATTGAAAAAGATAATGATATTGGTATAAAAAACTGGATTTATAGTTAGTAAAATATTTTATGTTCAATGATATGGGTAATTATGGAAATGAGTATCCAATAAATAACTCAAATGAAGGGATGTAGCTGGTCTATAAGCTAAAGGGTGGGCTAAAATCCTTTGTAACAACTTCAGTAGATGTTGGGACATCTAATAAAGTTTTATCAGGTGATTTTTTTGTTAAATAAGATTATGAAAACGTGTTATTTGATTAAGGGTCTAGAAATTCTATCATTTTTGAGAAATTTTCTGGTAATTTGGGAATTCCACCTTTTGAAATGATAGTAGAACTTACCATAAAAACAAATGTGAGAAACATTGAGGCCAAAATAAATTATAAGAATATTCATATCTTTTTATTTGGAAAAAAATATACCTAAAAACCATATAATTTTTCCTACATTAGAGTTTGATATTATTCTGGGAATGGATTGTATTTCTGTTTACCATACTGAGACTGACTGTAGAGATTAAGAAGTTTATTTCTATAAATAATTTTAGTTTGTGTATATGACTGATCCCTTAAATTTTATAATATATTAGGAAGCTAAGAAACTATTAAAATATAGACATGAATTTTACCTTTCACATATTGTTGAAAACAAATGAATTTCTCATATTAATGATATTTTAGTTATAATTGATTATCATGATTATTTTATTGATGAATTTTATGGTACTATACATAATAAAGAAGTAGATTTTACTGCTTACTTAGTTCTGCATGCTAAGGCAATTTCAAACCCCCCATATCAAATGGCTCAGATGGAAATTTTAGAGTAAAATAATCTATCGTAGAAGTAATTATATAATTGTTTCATTCGACCTAGAACATCACCATAGGGTTCCCCCATCTTGTTTTTTAAACATAATGATGGATCAATGAAACTTTTCATTGATTATAGATCCTTGATTAACATCATAGTTAGGAAGAAGTATCCTTTTACACATTTCAATGATTTGTTTGATTATATCAAGGGAGCATAATATTTTTTGATGGTTAGCATGAGGTTGGGGTACCATTGGTTGAAAGTGAAGGAAGAAGACATTATGAAGACCATGTTTTGTACTAGATATGACCATTATGAATTTTTAGTCCTTCCATTTGGGTTAACTAATTAACCTCAAGAATTATTAGATATTATGAATAGAATATTCCATGAATTCATATATAAGTTTGTGATTGTGTTTATTGATGATATTTTGGTATATTATAAAAGTAAATAAGAGAATGGAATTTATTTAAAGGTTGTATTTTAAACCATAAAATAAAATTAACTATTTGAGCAATTTAGATAGTTTTTTTGGTTAATAAAATTTCATTCATTGGTCTCATTGTTTCTCAAGATGGTATAACTGTTTGTACTACTAAAACAAAATTTATTGAAGAATGGCTAAGACCCAAAAATGTAACCAAGATGAATAGTTTTATTGGATTAGTAGGTTATTAACTAAATTTAATTAAAAATTACTCATGGTTATATATCCCACTAACTAAGATAACTAAGAAAGATGATAAGTTCATCCATAAAAAAATATTGCGATTACTATTTTTAGGAATTTTAAAGATGATTTGTGAATGCTCTAGTTTTGGAACTGCCTTCTAGAAATGGTGGAATTATTATCAATAGTGATTCTTAATAGAAAATAATTGGTTTTTTCCTAATGCATAATGATTATATAAATACTTATACTTCAATTTAGTTGAAAACTCTTAATATAAATTACCCTACACATGATTTAAAATTAGATATTATTTTGTTATTTAAAAACTTGGAGGCATCAAATGTATGGAGAAAAATGTTAAATATATACTGATAAAAAATATTGAAATATATATTCACTCAAAAATAATTGAACACGAGACATTGAAGATGCTTTGAACTAATCAAGGATTATGATTTCACGATTCATTTCCATATTTGAAAAGAGAATTAATTTTCCAAATATTTGAGTCAGAAAAACAATTTTCCATTAATCATGATATGTTTGGAACACGAACCTTTTATTAATGATTTGATTAACATTAACCTGGATGTTTTGGGTGAAATAAATTCCTATTCCAGTTTTAGGTTTTAGTAAAATCATCAATATGATACAGAAATAAGAAAGTGAAGAAGGAAGAAAGTGAGTAGTATAAAAATATAGAATTAGATATGAAGGGTAAGTTACATGTATTTATCATTTATAAATATTGTGTTTTTTGATTTGGGAAGAGTTTATGTGTTCTTTTTAATTAAAAATTGAACAAAGAGTTGTTATGTAAATCTCCTAGTTCTCCATTTTCTACTAATCCCAACTGAACTAATATTTAAAGAGACCATAGAGAGCATTACTATTGGAATGGAATGAAAAGAGATATTTCTGACATTAATATGAATTGTTTGACATGATAGTAGGTAAATGAAGAATGTAAGTTTCTAAAAGGGATGCTTTATACTTTTCCAATACTAGAGTGGAAATGGGGAAATATATCAATGGATTTTAGAGAGGGATTACCGAAGAATTTTTGAGGTGATAATTCAATTATGTTATTATAAATAGATTGACTATATATTTTCATTTTCATTATATTCAAGATAAAACATATATAGATCAATATTACCGATTGTATATACAAATGATAGTCAGGATACATGGAGTTACTCTCTATATTGTATCTAATAGTGATCCTAGTATCAGTTCGATCTTTTGGAAAGGCCTTCATAAGTCATTGGGAAAAAAATTGAATATTTGTACATCCTTTCATCCTCAATCATATGGGAAGTTAGAACGAACAATTTAGACTACGGATGATATGTTACATGTCTGTTCAATGGATTACTTGGAGTGTTACATATTTATTTATTTGAGTTTTCTAATAATAAAAGTTTTCATTTAATTATATATATGGCACCATTTGAGGAATTATAATGAAAGTGATGTTGAAATCCAAATTTTGGGGATGATGTAGGTGAAAGAAAGTTGATGAGACCAATATTGGGAGAAGAGATGGAAGAAAAAGTTCAATTGATTTAGAAATACACAAGGGCAGCTAAGAGTGGGTAGAAAATTTATGAAGATAACTATAGGAATAATATTTCTTTCAAGGTAGGTGATCATGCATTTATCCACGTTTAACCATGTATGTGTGTGATTTTTTTTTTGGTAAGAAGGGGAAGCTGAGTCCACGATTCATTGCTCATTATGAAATATTATAGAAATTTAGATTAGTTTTCTACAAAGTGTCTTTAGCATTGATTTTATCCTAACTACACATTTTTTTTTCTGGTTTCAATATAGAGAAATTATTTTTCATATCCTTCTCAAGTTTTTAGTCTATAAGTAGTTTAGTTGTAAGAGAATATTTCTTATGAGAAATTTCATTTAAAGATTATTGACCATAAAGAGAATGTGTTGTAGAATATAGTGATTCATCATATTAAGGTTTTATGAAAAAACATATAGTTGAAGAGGAAACATGGGAATCTAAAAATCATTTAAGGGAGAATTACCCCCAATTATATTATCCATGAATAAAATTGCAAGGACAAAATTTCCAAAGAGGGGAGAATGTAGCATCCTAGGTAAATATAAAATAATACATTTTCATATCTATAAATATATATGAATTATATATTAAGTTTAATTAAAATATTACTCTATGTATGATAGCTTACTCAACACACATCAACGAGTTTCTCTAAATAATATGTTTCACACAAAACTCAGTTACACCAAAAAATAATAAATTATTAGTATTTTAATTTTAAATGGTTATTTTCAGTTAGCTATTGTATAAGAGAGAATGAAAATAACAAACTATATTATATTTACACCTATATAATGAATGTTTTTAATTTCATCTAATAAATTTTAGATGGTTAAACTGAGAATAAATCTAGTTTTAAGCATAAAATTCCATTATATTTTTAAAAGGTAGTTTTATGACCTTTTTATAGAGAAACTTTTTAAATATATTTTTTTAAGATTTATATGTTTAATTTGAAATATAAAACTTCTAATTTATAATAGGGATATAAAAATTAACTTTTTTTAATTTTTTGGTATTTTTCTAATAATATTCATTTTTTAATGAATAGAAAAAAATACATCATTTTAATTCAAACATCATTTTGTATAATTTAATTATGTCACTATATTTTAATTTTAATAGGGTTTAAAGTATAATTAATTAATTTTTTTTATCATTAATTCTAATTTTGGTCATTTTAAGTAATTTCACATTGAAATTAGATAGTAATGAATGTCAATCATTTGATGGTTTTTACTTTTTAAAAATCCTATTTTCTCATTTTGACAATGGGGATGAATTTTAAATTAGTTAATGAAAAATCTATGTTTCTAATTTTTTAAACATGAATTTATTATTTGGAATCAAAGGGTCCAAATTATGTAAAAAGGTCCTTTTTATCTTTTGGACATTATGAATAAAAATAGTAATTATTTTAATTACCATGGTTAAGGGTAAATCCATTAATTGATGGTAAAAAAGATTATTTTAATATAACAATACAAAAAACTTGTCCTAATTTAAATTTATGAGTTTATCCCAACCATGAGAATCCTTGGGTATATTTTAAGACCACATGGTGCCACTTGGAAGTGACTATGACACTTATAAACATTTTATATAAAACAAAGACAAAGATGTCATAATCTTGTCTCTCATAACTAAAAAAATTATAATATTAGGTTATAAAAGTTATCCCTTTGACTATAAATAGAAATTAGAAATATAAAAATGTTACCTACATCATTTTAATTTATTTATAATTTCTAGGAAATAAAATTTTAAATTAATTGGTGACAAGATGATAATGTAGTAATTTGTTTATTAATGAAAGAATCAAATAAATGATATTATAAATATTAAAGTAAATATTATATGACATAATTATGCCATCCACGAATATTTTTTATAATTTGGACATGTTTTAACCATTTAAAGGAGATTTTTAAAAATTATCTTCCTATGATGACATTTTTATAAATCATGTAATGCATATTGTCAAATTTTACACTATTGTTATTTTAAACTATAAACTATATTACTAAATTATAATAAATTCTAAAAAAATGAGATTTATAAAAATGGATACTATAATTCCATATATGTAATAAATGGAACTTTTTAATGTATTTTTACTTGTTATGGTAACTACATTAACCCACAAAGTATAAATAACATAATATATGGGTAAGATTAAAAAGAGTAAAATAAGGGTTAAACAAAAAAGATAAGGATTAAAAAATATTAAAAAAATTTATAATATTAAATAGAATATAGATATTTGACCCAAAATAATTTTATATTCTAAATAAATTATTTTAGTACAATTATGAATTGAATATGAATTTAAATTAATTTAATATTTTTAGAGTTTCCAAGCTGGTTGTCCCCTCTCCTATTAAAAGGTTCCCACTCATTTCTAATACTCACACATCCAAATAATTTTTCGGCCAATATCTTCCCAAACTCTTTCTAGAACCTCTCTATATGTTCTAGAGGACCATGTTTATGCAGAAAACCCTTCTTAGAGGAATTAAGGAATTTTTCAATGGTGATCAACCGAATAAGAGGAATCATTTTTAAGCATTTCTGTTTTATTTGTTCTTCCACTTCATCTGAATCTTTAGATTCTCAGATGAAATAAAATCTCCTATATACCCTATATAATGAGATTATTTTAGTTTTATATAATTACCTAAATTAATCTCCAATTCCATCTAATGGGAAATAATCATTTAATTTATGTGTACAACAGACTATCACCTCACGAAAAAATGTAGTTAGTTTTTCCTTACCATCTATCAATATAGGTTATAATGATGGAATAAATGATTATATATGATATTAATGAAATATTTATCAATTTAAAATAATTTTATTTAATTTTTGTTCTTACTTTCCATGAACATAAAACCGATAATTTCGGTTGTGTGTACATGCGAACTATCACCTAAACAAAGCGATTGATTTTTTTTATTCACCAAATCACCTGTATGTTATATATAATTATACTTAAATGATTATTATTATGTTAATAATATAATTATCATTCTGTAAATATAAAATAATAATTATCTTGTTTCCAAAATTATCAAGGAAAATTTAAAATGTTACTCATGCATTCGTACGGCCTACCGTCTCCCTTAATATAACATTGTTCATTTTTCATAACCATAATTAATAGTTTGACTTAAAAATTATAATTATACTATACATGTGCTGATTATGTCATGAATAATATTTTTAATATGATGTACTTATGAACACATGAACTAATAAAATCAAAATGTTGTTCATTTTCATCTCACATACTGAATATATACAAAACTCCCAATATAAAATTAAATAATAATGAATTTTTTATAACATTGTAATAAGTGATAAAAAATATCTAATAAACATGAAATGTGTTCTCATGAAATTATTAATAGACCTAATTTTATTATTCTATAACATAACAATTATATGTGATTATTCAGTCTCCAGGTAAGGGACTTCATATCAATATCCTTTAATTGAGGCATATTTTGATAATATACACCACCTTATTCTATATGGTGTATAATAAAATCCTTTTACTTTTAATATCATTAAAAGGTTTTTATATGGAATAATTTTCTTAGAAAATTTTTACTAAACAATAAAAAAAATGTTTTTTTACATATGTGGAAACAACTACATTTCCCCTACCGTGACCTTTGTTTGATATT
Source organism: Viscum album (assembly GCA_963277665.1). Taxonomy (NCBI): domain Eukaryota; kingdom Viridiplantae; phylum Streptophyta; class Magnoliopsida; order Santalales; family Viscaceae; genus Viscum; species Viscum album. The sequence goes on along the minus strand of OY728147.1, from coordinate 2,014,968,031 downwards.
TCAATTCCTATACAAGATGGAATGTTTATAATGAAAATAAAATACCATATTCCATTTTCATGTTTTTTGGTATTGAATATGGATTTGAGAAGGGATTGATTATGTTAATATATTGAAATGATAACTTATGATTGCAATGTGGGAAGTTTATTTTTCTTTATTCATCTAAATGTGTAATGATTATGGTTCTTTGACATTTCTTACGTATACGGGTGGTTCCATGATAAACTAAGGGCATGTGAGCCCATGATCGCTCTCTAATGTATAGGGTAATGAGATATAGTTAAATTATAAGGTTTATGATAAGAGATTTAGGGAATATACTTTGATGTGTATTCCAAACACAACCATGAAGGTGACTCCAAATCAAGCTATGAAAGATAAAATATAAGTATGATATGGATGCCACAAGTTACCTTTATGATTTATTATTTCAATTATGTTTTTATGGATTCCTGTGATGTCATGGGTTTTTAAATCATCCTAGAATAACATTTCATGTCCCTATTTTATATCGCAAAGTCATCTTTTTTGTGCTCATCCCATGTTTTTAAAACATTTTCAAATGGTATATGGATGGGTAAGAGGAGGAAAGAAGTCATTGATATTTTTATCAAGAAAAATATATCATGTTTACTTTTAAAATTTTATATTTTTGAATAAATGGATATTGGTTTAGTTGTATCCACTTTGTATGTAATAGTTATAGCCTAATTCTCTAAAACTGTAAATATGAAAAGTTCCTCACTGTGAATTCTTGACTTAAATGAAGATTATGCAATGTTTAATGATGGGGTCTTATTTATATGGTAAAAATAAAGTCATAAATTGAAATGAGATGTAATTTTTGACCACAACATATACCCTTATCATCTTTCATATTTAATTATCATTACATTTTTAATAAATTTTTAAATTCATAAAATATCATTATTGTCATATTTTAATTATTCATTTAATTTGACTTCAAATACATTAATAAAATTTCTTAATTATAATATAAAACATTCAATTTTTTTAAAAAATTTAAATTTATCTATGATGTAAGGGATCGTAGTTAATCTCCCAAATTGTAAAATTTTTAATATTTTTAAAATAAATTATTATTTTTTCATTTCTTTATATAATTATTTTTTTATAAATATTAATAATTTAAGGAAATTTTTTAATACCTAAAAATTAGAAATTAATTACCTTATTGATAAAAATTTCAATTTCTTGTAAATAATTAATTTTTTTTAACAACAATCTGTTTCTACTCTCTGAAAAATAAATGATATTTATATATAGGGAAGTGATATTTTGTATTTTACATTGTATTAATAATTATATAGATCATTGTAAATTAATAGTTTCCAATAAACAATTTAATTAGGATCAAATATTCCTAAGGGTTATATTTAATTCATCCAATACTAAAACATATGTAAAATAGTGACTGTAACAATTATTTTTAACCTAGATTTTCCAAATTTAACCATTACTCTGGTAATAAATTTTACCATAGTTATTATCAATAATTACCAAAATTGAAAAGGGAATGTTTTACAAATTTAAACCACTTTATTCCCAGAACTTTAGCCAATTTTCATTATTAGTCTCTAAAATCAAAGGAAATTAATATTAAAGAAATTCACAAAATATGTTGAAAAATACTTTTCAAGAAGATGAAATTTATGCCTAAAACTTGATTTATTATCACTCCAATGCCTAGAAATAAATAAATAGGATTGTTAAAACATTTGATTAAATATATACTATATAATTTTTATTAAAGTAATTTAATAATATATATTAATTTAATTAATTAATATAAAAACAAAATTCCCAAGTTATAATTTGTATCATGGAAAACTCCCTTTTACTATCAATTTTTTATTTCTATTTATAATATATTAGAAATAAATGAATTTATTTTATAAATATATTTCTAATAATTTAGTTATTTGTATTAACACTCACCAATTTAATAATGTGTTTATAATCGCCGACAATATTTTGGTTTGTTTAGATAAGGAGTTGTGTTTATCAATATATACATAAAATATAATACTTGAAGACAAATATATAATAATATATTGGTGTGAAACATTATTAACCACTTAAAATGAGTTTTTACTTAAAAATTACATCACTTTGATAGATAAAAAGGGAGATCTCTATAATTCATCATATTGTTTGGTTCAGAAGTATCTTTTTCAAATTTATAATTCCTCTAGGGAACATTAGATAAGTTAGTAGTATTGTTCCATATAACTTTATCTCCATGATCCAAGAATTTTACAAACTATTACTCATAATAATGATAATGTGAAATGTTATATCCTCTATGTTCATTTAAAATGATTATTCATATTTACTTCCTCTGGAGATATAGGAGGAACACATCATGAACATGAGAGGGATTTTATTGATGTTCTATGTAACAAAATATCATCCTAATGTGATCATAAATTTTCAAGGAGAATATAAATATAGGGATCGTCTGCCCCTTTCTTCTAAATCTTGTAACATTATTCCATAGGTATATATTCACAAAAATAACTTCTCGTAAGCTTCATACCTCAGATATCATCAATTATTTTCACTATACTATTTTGTTTACTTTGATATTCTCTTATGTAATGTATAATAGCTTTAAGCCTCTCTGTTATTTACATAATAGGAATAGTTCACACAAATGTTCATTGAAAAAAATTATTCTAGCTTATTTTAGTTTAACACTTCTTCCCATACATCCAATATAAGGATCCATTTTAATAATTATGTAATAGATATTATTATAAATACTTACATTAAAGGAAGGTGTTCATACCAACCACCAATAAAATCTATATAGTATATTTTAAACATGAATTTTATAGTTTAATTAGTCCTCTAATATCAACCATATATTGTATGATGTTAAGTAGTACTGAACAAAACAAATATCCTCAAATGATTAAAAATTGTACTAAAAATTGATTTCATCACCATAACTCTTGAATTCATGAGTATATTTCCCTTTTTCTCCAAAAAAGAATAAAACTACCTTTCCTTTTAATAATATACCAAGGTGTTTCCTTCCGAAAGTATCATAAGTTGGAAAATTACTATTTCTCTTCTTCAACTTATCTATGTTTTTTAATACCATCATTTTATTCTCATTCAATACATTAAATTTATAATACATGTATGATTATTTATCTTACAACATAGAACATAAAAAAATATCCTCATATGATGAGTATGTTATGTAGACTACTTCCCTATGAAGAATGGTACTTAACCCATCAAATAAATGGTATATCTTACTTTGTGGAAGACATAAATAATTTGAATCATGACTTTCTAACAATGTAATGTTATCATCATATGTAAAAACATATTCCACATTATTTTACCTTAGCCTCATGAACTATCTATCTATATGTTATTTTTTCTTATGAGGAAAATATATTTAATAGATAATATTCTTATAGTATCACTATTAAAAATTCCATATTTTCACCCCATATTATAGGTTTTGAATGAATAACCACCATTGATCAACATCCATCGAGTGATAATAAAATTTTATAACAACCTTCTTCATTTCATTAAATAAAAAAGTGAAAAATAAATTCTATAGGGAAGTTATATAAAAATGAAAAAAACTGACCTCTCAGCCTATTGAATGATTGACTTTTAAGAACCATTAAGTAGTTTAATGTTGTTTCACAATATTGTGGATTAGTATGATTCTCCAAATTAGAAATCATACTAGTCATAACTAGTGTGAGATTCCACAATATAGTAATAAATTGTTTAGTTTAAAATGTTTTTCTATCTTTAGCTTCATTATATTTCCTTAGTGGGTAATAAATAAATATGTAATCTTCATCAATAATTTTTATTATAATTAATATTCAAAATTTATAAACAATAGAACAAACTAGAAAGGATCATAACATTATGAATCGAAATGTATAATTCCAGAACATTTTTAAAAATTAACATAAATTGAAAATTTATGTATTTCTAATCCAAAAGCATATGATTGGTTCCATAAGGAATATAATATCATTTATTTTCATAAGGTAATGTTACCTAATATTATTTTGTTAAATATAATTCTTGTGGTAACTAATAAACATTGTCTAATATAAAATGTAAACAAACTAACCCTAGTATCCGAGAGAACGTGACTACATTATTAAATATGTATGAAGTAGAAGAAATCATATCCCAAATGACTTTATATTTTTTAGTATTTGTAAATTTAAAACAAACTTGAATAATATATTATATTTTAAATCATAAAATAAAACATATTATTTTCATTGGGATTATATTTATTCAATATAACATAACCATATATATAAATATAAATATTTTTTTGGCATCATAGGGAATGGAAAAGAGGAAATTGTTGATATTTGATTCTTAGTAAGGGAATACACACATCATAAGATAAATAATGAATTAATTATAAGGTAGAAAAAAATTACAATAAAATAATGACATAAGAAAATATGTTTCAAACATATCCATGGATATATAAAATATTCCAATAAATTTTTAAAGAACCATAACTAATTTCATATTTATTAAATATATAATAAATTAAATTATAAACTTACTATAGAGGCCTTGTCAAAAGACATTTAAAAAATTTCTAGTTTTCTCATCAAGAAATCTATATAAATATGAAAGGACTTTTCCAAATAGATAATCTAGTTTATATATAGAGACTGGCAGACACATCTAGGGGATATGCAGTTATGGTCCCTACCCATTTCTTTTTTATGTCCAATGAAATCATCACGTGAGTTAAACAACATTACACAGTCAACAATACATAAAAATTCATAACTTTATCTATTGAAAAAAATTTACAATTGAATATCAATACATTCCCTACTAAATATTATCTAAATCAATATTTAGAAATATGGTTAATGGTACCATAATAGTATAACCTTAGTAAAATATACAAATTAAAAAAGGATGTAACATATATGATATTACATCTAAAATAATACTATAAAATTAATTGAGAAAATACCCCTTTTCAGGCTGAAAATTATTATTTAAAATATAAAATTTAAGAAATATTAAGGAAAACATTTTCTTTTAATATTTCATTATAAACTTGTAGTGGATTCCTAAAACCCTTTATTTTTCATGATGATGGGAAATTTTATTAATGTATTATAAGTTAAAATCATTCCATCCACAATTTTTAAAAAAATTCAAAAAGTAAATTGTTTTGAAAAAGGAAAAATTATTTCATTTAAACAAATTTTTAAAAAGATAAATTTGGGTAAATATTTCATTACTATATAATATTAAAATTTTAAAAATATCCAACATTATAATTGATGTAAAATATGGACAATAAAAAGAATGAATATCACCGAATTATAAAAACATTTTCAATTTACTGTAAAACGATTATATTAGAAAATTGTTAACATAATGTGCGTGAAATTAAATGAAAAATATTTTATTCATGAAATACCAATATAAGTTTTAAATACATTAGGTTTAATATTGAAAAATCAAATAAATCTCATAGAGGAGACATAATTATTAAAAATCATAATAATGACAACATTTTTAAATAAACCATTACCTCAGGATTGAATTCCTTTCCGTGTTTCCAAAAAACTATATAATTAATAATATATTTATTATAAATATATTATTGAATCATACTCATATAAATAAAACCTCATATTATGTTCTTATAATATTTAATTACATATTTATTAAAATCATTTGATAAAATCAATTTTTTGGTAATAAATTCTTTAATTTTCATGAAAGTTTGTGTTTTGTATTTGAAATCCTGTTAATTATATCATTGTTCCATAACCATATGTTTTTTAAACACTATATTATTTTCATATATAAACATTAAAAATTTATTTATACTAATCAATAATGTAGAAAGATATAACAATTAATTAGGGTTTTCTTGGAGATGGTCGTCCATAAGCAAACAAGAACACTATTTTAACATTCTGACGAATGAAATGAAATAAAGGTAAAAAGTATGGTAAATCTACATAATAGTTATTAAAACATATCAATCATATATTTTATTTATATATATCCTAATTAATAAATATATAAGACAAATATGAAAAATGAATCATATCGCTTGGCCGAGGTGGTAGTCCACACGTATGCACGAGTATCATTATCATTTTCCAAAATATTTAAAGGAATGAAAAAAATATGATATTATATTTAAATAATTTTTTTTTCAATAATATAAAAAATTTAAATTATAACGATCATAATTCCATTCTAGAAACTATGATTATAAAACAAGAAATTGTGTCGATGTGTGGAGTCGGTATGCCATATGTACACATGAGGGATAAATTCACATTTCATTTGATGTAAAAGAGGTTGGTAAATATGGTTTCATAACCATAATAAAATTTCTATATATTTATATTAATTATTTTATTCATTTATAAATACAACATATTTATTGAAGGCTAAATAATAAAAAAATTGAAAATGATGGTTTAGATGATTACCACTTGTTCAGTTGACCTCTATTATATCCTATTGTTATGGAACATAGGGGTTGTGTTTTGAGTAGAAAATCACCAGCTAAAAATTTATAACGGTGTTTATAATATAAATATTCTATTATTGTTTGATATATGTTTCTCAATGTGGTTTCATGAATACAGATTAAGGTGTGACTTTTTATAAGGGGGTGAAAGGACACACATCATATTTTTAACAACAATTAGATGTTACCAATTCATTCCAAAAAACAAGATTATATACATAAATATATTATAATATAGTGTTTTATATGGTTAAAATACAATCACCTAATAAAATTTGAATAGTTTTACATTGTATTTTAAACTTTATCTTTTTGTTTAACCCCTTCGTTTACATATTTTAATCATATTTATGATTACATCCTTATAATCCTAAACGTTTATAATTTTACTTACGTGTTATAAATTTTCTAATAAATGGACAAGGAATTAAAATTCAATACAATTAATATCTCTCTTTTCATGTTCTAGTATTTTAATTATTTTTAAATAATTTAATAAAATACCATTTTCATAAAATATCATTTTTTTTATTTTTGACACTATCCATCTAATTCGAATTCAATAAAATAAATAAAGAGTTTTTATTTAAAATTTTAACCCATAAATATACCTCTTAATATATATTTATCTTATTAATTTATGAATTAGTAGAACTAAACCATATTTTATTACATTTAATATTTTTAATATCATTTAGTTTTTTTATTACATAAATAAATTGTTTTTTATCATTATGTATAAAATTGAGGAAATTATATAATACCTAAAAATTAGATATATATTCCCATAATGAAATTATTTTTATTATTATAAAAATTAAAATAAAAATTTATTCTTAAAAATATTTTACCCCTATGTGAACAAATTAGGGGTATTTAAAAATGTGATTGTGATTTTTTTATTTTTCCTTGCTTTAAGTATTATATAGGGAATTTTCAAGGAAAGAATATCTTTAGTAATTAAATTTGTAGAATACGTTGATAACTATATAATTTTATTTATCCTATTTTAATTAATATGGAAAATGGAGAATTTAACACATACCTTTAACATAGAATATCATCATTTATCTTATTCTCAGATAATAAACATTACCATATTTATTATTCATAATGAAAAATATTAAAAGGGTATTATATGAAAAAAATAATCAAAATTCCATATATGGTATCCATTTTTCATTATTTATTCTATAGATGTTTTATAACTTAATATTTAAAAATAATTCAATACATATTGAAAACTGTAATTTAGAAACGTTAAAATTTCAATCATAAACCAAGAATTTATTTTCTCTCATTAGTAGGTAAAACAATAAATGAATGTTTTAAAATTTTATCGAACATATAATATATAAATATTAATAAACTATTTCACCAATAGTGACTACTTCTTTTATTATGATAAAACATGTTTTATTCATAGAAAAAATATTTTAGGAAAAAACACTCATTTACATTCATGTGATTTCATAATTACATTCCAAATCAATTGATAATTTGTGAATTTATTTTATACATACAGTTATCATAAATTTTTTAGTTATATTCAAGCCATCTAATTTAACATCTAGGTTACTATGATATATTATATTATTGTTCATTGAGACTCACGGTTGTGTGTATCATAAGTTAATTTTTTTATTTGATGTGAAATAATTATTTTAATATTAGGGTATTATAGATAATAAGGTAACCCCATGGTTATGTAAAATGATTTATCCACTCATACACCAACCATGTGGTGGTACTTATACATGTCCAATCAATGGAATGGTCACCTCCCATAGATTAGAAAATAGTGTGCCGACCATTCTTTTCCCCAATATCGTCATCTTCCGGATTCCTGAGAGCATGTGAGTAGTTTGAAAGAACTATTATCCTACCTTGTCATTTTATTGAGAATCCAAAAACCAATTTCACATTTTACATAAGATAGTTAATATTTTCTACTGAACATGCTCATACTGTGCACCTTTGGAAACATATCTAAAAAATTCCAAAAACATCCAAAAACATCATAAATAAAACAAATCCGTTATATATGCTAAAATACAAAATAATGGTAAATTACCCAAATTCATGGGTGTTTAATTCTCCCCCCAATCATCATTCCTTCTAAGGAAAGTAGAAATATACAATGAGTTTTTTATAAAACTATCCATTGCTTCAACATTTCCTTTTCATGCTTTCAAGTATCTTCCTCAACATGAAAAAGATGTAATGAAACACATAAAAAGTTATTATTTTTCTATGAAAGTGATTTTATTTCCTATCCAAAATAGGTATTGGAACAACAATAAATGTACAATCTAGTTGAAGATCAACATGGTATAATGAAATGAAATGGTTATGATCAGGATGGTATTTTTCTAATCGGTAAATGAAAAACACAGTATTCATATAAATGATATCTCTCACTCATCCACCCAAGAATAGAATAATAAAAATTATGCCTATACACTAATTCAAAAGTGTCTATATGTTTCATGTATTGATATCAATTATTGTTCGAGAACTCCACTAAATATATATTCTATTTCCATGATCCTACAGAATTTATTACACAAGATTTAAAAATTCTTATAAAATTTTAATTTTCCTCTAAAAATTTTAATCTACTTAAGGATGATTTGTTGTGCCTATGATCATTTGTGTCCCATGGTATTGGTGTAAAGAAATATGAAACCATGATGCAAAAATAGGGCCCCAGTAAGTCATAATTAATACTAAAACTATACACTCCATTAAAACATTCCAAATGTAGAGTTTGAAATATTAATCCACTATATTCGATTCTATATTATGGATGAAGGTAGTTTATTTCATGAGTAAAACTATAATCACACATACAGATTTAGGTCTCCTTAACATTCATGGATTATATATGAAAAAATAAATGTATCTCTACTCCCATTTCAACACAAAAATTGGTAAGGAATAAAATATACAGACTAGATATTTATGGCCCTCCATGAACTTCAAACATGCATGTCATATCTAGAAAAAAACACTAAAACATTTCACGTCATTCAAGGATAGTAATTATATGCTTTAAATAGATTAATAATTTTTTAACAAAAATATGAAAAAACCATCTAGAATATATGTGTGATGAAAGAAGCTATTCTGGATAGATAAACAATAACAAAATCTAATATATTTTATAGATCATAGATCCCCCATATAACACTTATACCTTAATGGCCTCCCCATAATTGAGTTTTGACAACAAGGATAAACATTAAGAATTATATTTTTGATAATATTTAACCCGATCAACCATATTTTGAATAAGAGAAAATTTAATGAAAATTAACAACCTAACATTTTTAATCACCATTTAGATGCATATAATTTATACCTTTCACTAAATATCATTGATATGATGAATCCATATAAAACAGATTAAATGTATTCACAATCTAGGAATTAGCCACTGAATTTATAATACACAGTGTATAAACAATTTAAAAGTTATACATATTAAAATATGAAATCTATTTATGTAGCCTTATATTTAAATATATTTGTGAGGAAATATGTTACAAGCCATAATGACCAAATACCACTGAATATTTATCACCAAAAAATTATTAAGAAAATTATTTTAAAGAATGTACTTCAATATCGCAATCCAAGTCATGTCATTGCTAGTTTCTATTAGGTACCCATAACTATGTTAATCCATAAGTAACATAAACATATACTTACTTGAGAACACATTCCATTCTAGATACACATGAATCAAAATAGACAACATACCCTTTCACTATGTGTAAAAAATGAGTATAAATATTAATGTTAATTGAGCCATTATCTCAAGAAATTATTTATGTCACATATATCTCTATAATAAGGAAAAACATTACTTTTAAAATCTATCATTGCATGTGAATGTGTTTAAAAATGAAGAAGAATTTATCTAAAATATCATTCTATCACATAGAAATAGCCTATCTCAATGAAAATCTATAGTGGTCTCCAAAAGATAAAAAAACATAGACATATTATGATCACCGAAATATATGATTTCAAAAATGAAATTATAAAGGAATCATACATCCTGAATCTAGAATTAAAACATTGAATTATTAACATAAGTATGATTCTATCACAAGATACCTAACTATTTATAAAACCGTAGAACTTGGTTAACGTTAGTCCTAGAATAATACATAATACCATTAACAAACACCACTACAAAAAAATTAAAAATCATCTAAAATATTTTATTCATAATTTCCATTAATTCCATTGGTGAATTCATAATAACTAAGGGAAAAAAATATCATCAGTGACCATAATGAATATAAAAGGATTTTTTGGAATATCCTCTTTCTGAACTCAATGTTCTGTATACCAAAATTGTAAATCAATAATTGAGAACCAAGAATTTCACATCAATTGAATAAATAGATATCCTTTTCTTTGGAATGAGATTCCCATTCATTATTTTAACATGGTTTATCGTACAAAAAATTTTACATGTTATATAGTTTACATCATCCATAATTAAAAAAATAAATGGTGTCATTCATGGGGATATGTTTAGTCAAATTGACCCTTTTCCTTCTAAGTTCCACAGGTAGAATTTAACACCACATAACTTTTTTGGATCCATGCTATAATATAGAATTGAAATGGGGATTTTCCCTAACAATAGACTAACAACACATTCCCATTATATTTCAAGTGGAAAAAATTAAATTTTCTTGAAAGAAGTTATAAAATTTTATTACAATGTTTTGAATTTTATTACCTTTGTTCATAAAAAGATTACAATTTAACCACATCCAAATGAAATGTGATTGTCAAAAATATTGGTATAAAAGTTCTTTTTCTTCATATAATCACACCCCAATCTCATTTAACGAGGTACCTAGTGCAATAAGATGATTTTAAACTCTACATCCATGTTTAAAAAACAATATATCCCATCTCAAAAAATCATTTCATTGATATCCATCTCAAAAAATAGAAATATAAACCCCTTAGATTGTTATAGAGAAAACCACACACTTAAAGTATTGATAGTCCAACTACCATAGTGGAGACTAATTATTCAAAATAGAAGTCATATTCTAAACATCTAAACTCAAATGATCTTAGACATTATAAGAGAAATGATATTGGGAAGGACCCACACTGAAAAAATCTTGTATGAGTGTATATTTCAAAAAAAAAATTAGCTTGTACCATCGAAGATCTATATTAATTATTTTTTATCCACTTTTTAGTACTATGAATCTGTTTACTTGATCCTCACTGATAATTTTCATCAAATATATGATTTCATATTTTTTGGAGTTCTAGTGTTATGGAAATCAATTTGGACCACTTAATGAAGGGGAATAATGTATTCTAGAGAGATCAGAATGTAAAAGCATATGAAGTCTGAGAATACTCATATGCACCTTTCACATACATTTTTGGATATCTATGAAATTAAATTTTGAGATTTAATGTTTGGTTACACTTGTGAAAATATGAAGGTGTTGTTGTATAATATCCAACTTGTGAGAGATAGAACCTCATTCTTAATTACCAGGACATATATATTGTCTGGTGGGGTAATTAAACATGTATGTGGCCAGATTCATAAGTATTCCAATTCCTTGGATATAGGTGTACTTGCACCATAAATTCCTACCTATAGAGTTCCCACATGATACTATGGTGATAAAAACATTAAATCTACCCTAATTTCTAAAAGTATATATTTACACTATCATTTCCGTATTTACTATCTCCATATAATCCGTAATTAAAAATATTTAAAAAATAGAGTGTGAATTTCTATTTATACACAGAACTCAAAAATGAGTTCCTTTAAGGACACAGTAGTATTAACTTTGAGGGAATTTGGGAAAAAGTTCAAAAATAGAGAAACATACACTATTATGGGTAGACTCACTTATATCAAGATAAATAAATTATTTTTTCTCATGATCATGAAGGTGTGAGAATATAATAGTATATCAAAAAATTATTCATTGTAATCCCTTGTATTTACCTAGTTTAAATTATATTATATAGACAAATCCAACCATTCTCACTCATGATCCTCTAGGGTATATGGTGAAAATAAGACATTTAGATTGTCTAGTGTTCCCAATAATTCAAAGATATTTTTCATTTGATACATCCATTCATTTACGTATTCATGTTTAGAATCTTCCCAAAGGATTAATGTATTTTTATTCAAATAATGGATAAAGATCTTATCTTATTGAGGATTATCACACATATTCCCTCTATAATCTTCATGAGAGGTAAGAAAAACACTATCAAAAAGTAATCGATTCCCTTATATCTCAGGTGAAACCAAATTTTTAGTATCATATTCATTTTTATTCTTATAATATCTACATATTCCATATTATATAACTGAAACAACTCAAATGAATCATAACTCACTAAATAATTAAGTCTTAAAAAATTTGAAATCACCATAAAAACAGTCATAATAATTAGTATTTCCCAAATTGAACCATTTTTACCATTTTCATAAAATATTAAACTCGGAATAAAATGTGTTGTCCTAAGGGGAAGTATAAATATCAATGCATTCTATGAAACAGCCATTAGATAATCACACTATGATTGGTTTAAAACACATATATAATTATATTAAGGTATTTTTTTAACAAGTAACCAAGGTAACACATTTTTTAATTTTAAAATGCTATCTATTTTTTTCTATAATACATTTCATGTTTTAAAATTCTTGAATCCTTGTTAAAATATTAAGAGAGACACTGATGGAACATTACTTATGATATTTGTAACAACTTTCACCAACAAAATAACCTAAGTGGGTGTAGAGATGCTATTAGAATTAGGTTCCATCCCCAAGACACCATAGGTTATCAATAAACTCCAAGGGTATCAAATAGTTGTAAGGGATGATTTTTTAATAATGATAAAACAACCAAAAAATATTAATTATAAACAACAAATAGTCCTATAATATATACAAATATATAAAATAAAATGAAACTAATAAACAAATTGATATACTATGTTATATCTACAATCGAATATGTAATAATGAAATAGAATATGGAATGATATAATGATACCAAAGTGGTATCATCCTAATAATCACCAAAACTAGCTCTATGATGAAATGACACATGTCATTCCCAAATTATCTAGATTTTTCTTAATAGAAATATGATACCATTAACTTTATTTTTTCTTTGTTTTTGAAATCCAGAAATGTGCCAAAGTTATAAAGAAGAGGTTGTGTGTAAACTAGATAAGAATTCCACAAGGTCATCCCAACACATTCCCCTAAGGAAATATTTGGTTAACAAAATTTATATAAATCTTTATTAAAAAATGAATATAGTACATAAAAAATTTATAATTGAACCCATATGATAAATCATAACAATCTAATTTCCATTAATTCTTATTAGGGAAAACCAATCCCATGTTCTCAAATGCATACACAAAAACCCATCTCAACAATATATTTTTTACCATTGATAGTGGTCATTCTTTACCATAACCCGTCCTACCTTGAAAGTGAGACTTCCGTTATCACCCATCAACATTGGACACATGACAATCCAATTATTCCAAATTCCAGGGAAAAACATTCAAAGAAAATAATTATTCTTTTTAAATCATTTCATTAAATATTTATCATGTTTCAAAATATTATAATGTTTTAAAATCATCATATTGAAATTTATATCAATGAGAGATTTAAAAAATCCATCAATTTCAAATAATTAAAAAACATAATCCAAAAGGTTATTCTTCATGAGAAAACATAAAGGATCCATAAAAATACATAAAAAAATTAAAATAAATATAAAAATTTATGTTCTATAAGGAATGGAGATATTATAGTTGGAACATTCCAAAAAAAGATATTTAAAATAAAAAATGAAACGTAAATCTTATAGATACAATCTTATAATAAGTTACTATCTATATATCCAAAATATCCCATAAATATTTTCATCATTGAACATAAATCTAACTATATTGGAATAGATATATGAATCATAGATAGAAGATAAAATTAGTTCTCGGTAAACCTAGGAAGAGCATGGGATAAAAAAGACATATAAATGATTATGTTATGAAACTCACATTTATTATCCAAAATGATTCATCTAGATTAAACTATATCCCAAATAGATCTTTATGAGTAATTATAGTCTCAGTCCTAAGAATAATATGGTAAAAATATGGCTCTGAGGTCATTAATATGATTTAAATTTTATTTTTTTTGTAATTATTTCACTTCACAAGGCCAGGTCACATGGTATTTCAATTTATTCCCCAAACATGAACATACTACTGGAAAACAACTAGGTATCTGTATGATTGGGAAATTCTATTTGGAAACACATATTGAACTTGTGTGGTTCTATAGTGTCAAGGAAAACTATAAAGACCCATAAATTACATACATTTTTATTACTATGGAATTAAAGTATATTTATCACAACATATAACAAAACCATGACAGGACTGTATATGGATAGTGTCTTTAGAAATTGAGAAATATAAACAACTGGTTCCTAAAATATCTCCATTGTCTTCCATTTATTTCACCATAACTAGACTCCTTTTGGGAATTTCATATTTAATAAACTTCTTCCTAACATGGGGAAAAGAAACATACAAAAGGTGAGCTAAAATCTTTAGTAAGGGTAAACCAATGAAATATCAATCATATCGTATTCATAAGAACAAAACATTTGAAAATATTATCCTACATAAGAGATCATAATATCATGGAATGAGATAAATCATAGAAGTGAAATGTAATCCCAATAATCCCAACATAAGACATGAAAATTTGTGGAATACACAAAAAAGTATATAAAATCATTTCAAATTAGTCAAGGCTCATTTCCAAAACCATTGTAGCTGACAATTTCCATTACTGAACCAAGTTCACTCCTCATTCTAGTCCTGTATCATTGAACTAGATTAACTTTATGTTCCATCCATGTCTATCTCATGAGATATAAATCCTTAACCTGTCAATTGGAGGGAGATATAGGTCACAACCTTCTCATAATGAAACCATTCTTATGTGTGCCACAAAAACATAAATCATACGTCATTGCATAACCCATTTAATAAAATGGGATTCTTAAACATCATGACACCATAACATAATCCATACAATGTAAAATGACTTCATAAAAATAATTCCATCATAAAGTAATAAAATAAATGTAATAATAGGGATATAAACATAATACTATATCATTGTTGATGGAAAATAATTTTTATAAAACACTTGAACTTAGTTCTTAATGAAAATATCCATTATTATTAAAAAAACATTTCCATTTCTCAATAATTCATGAAAATTTAAATGAAAATAAGTTAGTTGAAATTAAACTTGAAAAAATTAAAAGTAAGATTCATGGAAATAATTCTCTATGAAAGAATATAAATCTGTTCATGTTGTATAAGTTAAAAAACCATTCTCCTTGTACATTTTCCAAAAAAGTCAAAAAGTACCTCATATGGTAAACAAAAGAATTATTTATTCCATACAATTTAATAAATTTCAACAAATGAAAAAATTAATTTAAACATACATGGAAGTATAGTAATAATTTTATGAAAATATTTTCCAAAAACATGGACATGGATGATAAATATAACCGTAATAAATACTTACGAATAAACAATGTCATATAAAAATGAGATTTGGAAAGTTATCCCTTACCTTAGGTCTGATATGCTTAGTATGTATATGATCCTCCTATATAATGATTTAAATAATGATATGGATTTATTCAATAATAATAATAATTTTTATGATAACATTTATGATCATATTTTCATCTGTTTGTTAGTAAAATTTCACTGTTAGTCATTATTTAGGTATTAACTGCATTATGATCTTATGTAAGTTTTTCCAGATTTGTACACGTTGCTATTTTTAGGTTATAGTTATATCTTTTAAATCATGGTATTAGTATAATATATATCCTATTTATTCATTCAAATCCTTTATATAATCATGGTTTAATGAAGATCATGTAGAATGAATCACATCACACCGTGGAGATGTAAAGTTGTATGTACGTAAGAGTGATGATATCGTTCCCATAATTGTTGAATGGTATTGAAGTGGATGGTGTATAGTATTTCAGAATTAGTATAATTTTATATTATTCATATATAGTTATTATTTACACCATTATACCCATCCAAGTAAGGTGGTAGTGAAAAACATATTACACCATGACGTAGAGATGGTATGCTAGTGATACTAAATTTATTATTTAATATTTAAACAACTAATGAATAGGAAGTATAAGAAGAAAGAAACATGAAAGAATCCCTAGAAGAGATTACCTCTTCCTCGACGTGCCTCCATTGAATTCCCACTTAGGGCACTACAATTGGTTTTCTGAGAATGTAATAACCTCCAGAATGTTACTATAAAAGTTTAGAAGAGTAATAGTAATGGTTTGGATGATATTGAAGGATTAAAAGTGAGTGAATAGGAGAGGGGGGAGGTTCCCTTTTATAGGAGAGGAGAGGGGAACTTTAGGAAACTATCAAAAATATTAATTTATAATAAAATCAAACCCTACCCAAAGACCTCAAATGTTTCCCTAATTCGAATATGAGATGATATAGGGTTGTAATATAATTAATAAATAAGTTTTGGGCCAATTATTTTTTCAATTAAATCATTATCTTTTTAATTGACCCTTACTTATTCTATGAAAGATTAATTTTGGTAATAACATTGTAAATATTTAATGGCAATTAATATTTACTCACGGGGTGTTAATTTACCATAAATAGATAATTTATGATATTTAGACCTTATAGTTATCAATTTTTTATTTTTAAATATTTTTGTGATTTTAAAATAAATTATCAAAATGTCATGTTTATAAAATATCAATAGTGTCAATTTTGACACTATTCACGTATTAGACATTAAATAAAATTCACACAGAAGATAAATTTGAACCAAATTATTAAATACACTCCAAAAAATGTCATAGTCACCTAGAAAATTATTTTATAAAATTAATTAGTTTTTATGATATTTCTTTTAACATTTTTTTAACCATTTATTTGATATTTCGATTAATAAAATAATTTCTACATAACTATTGTGTCATCATTAATGGTTATTATTTAATAACTAATAATTATAAATAAATTTTTTTTATATGTCTAATTATTTTATATTTTTATAGATTTTCTATAGTCGATTTTATCTCCTAGCTATCCATATATAAAAATTAATATACTTATATAAAAAAAGATTGTGATACTTTTCCGATTTCATTAGTTTTAATTACAGTCATATCATTTTCATTGTTAAGTAGCAATAAAGTAATTAAATATCAAAAAATATATAATAAGGGTAGAATTTAATCATTCAATAGGATTTTTATAGGTGTAAAGGGAATTTTATAATATTATGTACACCCTTAATCACCCGATTCACCTTTAACCATGGTAATAAAAATAATTACCAATGTTACTATTCATAATGCCGCAAAATAAAAGTAGCCTATGAACATAATTTGGACCTAATGATTCAAAATATGGAATAAATTTTTCAAAATTCAAAATAGAAAATTTAAAGTGTTTAATTTAAAATTAATACTGTTTATTAGAAAGTGGGTTTTAAAAGTTAAAACATTGCAAAAGATTGAAAAGTTTTTACCTATTGATTTAATGTAAAATTAACGATAATGAAATATATTATATTAAACGGTAAAAATATATTCTATTTATACTTTAAAACCATTAAATATTATAATTTAACCGTATAAATTATCTCAATGAAAAATTTGTAATTAATTAAAATTTAGCGTATTTTTACCATTAATCAAAATATGAAAGATATCATAAAAATATCATATATTTATCCTAAGTAAATTTTTATACCCCATATAAAAATAACATGTTTATGTTTTCATATAAAAAATCATTAATGTGTCGAAGTCCTAATTTAAAATTGGCTCTCCTTTTAAATGTGTAAAAGTAACATTTTTTAAAAAAGTACATCAAATAAGGTTTTTCCCAATCTATGACTAAAAAATCAACTCAATGAATATCAAAAATATTTTATTAAGTATATAACACATATATACCTTATTAATTTCATTACCAAAAGTTATTCACTCTAAAATACAAATATATAATTGATTTATATTTTTCATAATGCATTTTCAAAAGTTAGTTATAATTATTTTTATTAATCTAAAACCTAGGATATAATGGTAATTTTAAATTAATGGCATATCACAGTTTGTTTAAACTCACGATTACATGAAAATCAAGCTACTTAAGAATAAAAATTATTTAAATTTTTCATTAAAACATATGGGCGTTACATTCTACCCCACTTAATTTGAAGTTCGCCCTTAAAATTCATCTTATGGAATCAAAAAAATGAGGATACATCTCCTTAATCATATCCTCAAGTTCCCATTAAACTTTTTAAAATTGGTGGTACCTCCATAAATCTATAACCAAGAGAGTGGTCTTGTTTCGACGAAATTTTTCTCTACGATTTAGAATCTCTATCAGTTTTTCTTCATAAGAAATACCGTGCTCCCCCAGTACGACTTCTAAGCTTAGTAAATGTGAAGGATCGGGTATGTAATTTTTTAGATAGATACATGGAACACATCATGAACTTGAGAGAGATTCAGTTGAAGTTCCAATCAGTAATCTACCTTCCCAACATGATCCAAAATTTTGAAAGGATTTATATACCTATGGCTCAGCTTTCCCTTCTTTACAAATCTCATTACCCTCTTCTAGGGAGATATCCATATGAACACCTTATCACCCACTTCAAACTCTATGTATTTTCTTTGGTTTTCAGCATAACTTTTTTTTGGACTCTTAGCTTCTCTTATATAATTTTGAATAGATCTGACCTTTTCTACCATATCATCAACAATATCAGGTCCTAATATCTTTCTTTCCCCAACATCATTCCATAAAGTTATATTTCTGCACTTCTTTCCATATAGGGTTTCATATGGAGCCATCTGAATACTGGAGTGAAATATATTGTTATAAGAAAATTACACCAATGGTAGGTGTTGATCCCAACCACCTTTGAAATTTATAGATAAATCTCTCAACATTTCTTCCAAATTTTGAATTTTCCTCTCTGACTGACCGTATGTATGAGGATGATAAGCAGTGCTGAAACATAACTCTATATCCGGAGTATGCTGAAGACTTTTCCAAAACGTCAAGGTAGACCTTGGATCCTGAGTAGATATATTAGGAAGTGGTACACCATGTAATATTACCAATTCCATTACATATATCCTCGCAAGCTGATCAATAGAGAAATTATCTCTAATAGAAATGAATTGTGTTGACTTCGTAAGATGATCAACTATAACTCAGAAATAATTATTTCCTTTGGATGATTTGGGAAGTCGGATGACAAAGTCCATAGTGATGGTTTCCCATTTCTATTCTAGTATGGGTAATGGTTTTAACATCCCCTTAGACTTATGTCTTTAAGTCTTAACTTGCTGACAATCCAAGCATCGAGATACATATTCAGCGGCATATCATTTCATCCCATCCCACAAGAAGTATTCTTTCAGGTCCCTGTACATCTTCATGCTTCCAACATGAATAGATAATGAAGAACAATGAGCCTCATCTGAGAGCTCGTTATTTAATTCTAGTATGGGAGGAACAAAAACCCAATTCAAGAATCTTATTATTTCATCCCAATCAAGGTTGAATTCAAGAACATTTCTAAACTTCTTTTGTAACTCTACATCTTCCTTTAATACCTTATTAATCTTTAAATGTATAGATGGTTGAACATTAATTTGAGAAAGATAATTTTTCTCCCATTCCATTATAATTTCAAGATCCATCCTTTGCAAATCCAAAAATATTGGATCTTTCGTGATCCTCATCCTGGATGAGCTGGCATGGTCTTGTCGACTTAATGCATCTAACACCTTATTTGATTTCCCAAGGTGGTAATGTATTGAGTAGTCGTAAAATTTAATCAACTCGAACCAACTTCTATGGCACATATTCATCTTTTTTTTTGTGTGAAAATATTGTTTAAAAGATTATGATCTGTATAAATATCACACCTTTAAATATAAAGATAATGTCTCCATATCTTTAATTCATAGATTACTCCAGCTGATGAGAACCATGATAAAGGCACCAAGTCAATTGCGTGGGAGGGGGAGTTGGATTTGCAAGGCCCAATGATGTGAGGGATATTAAAGAGGATTAATACTACAATGGGAAACCATATTTCTTCATTAAAGGCCCAATGGATCTTACATTGAATGTATGGAGAAAATGGGCCTATTATCTCACTTATTCAAGCCCAAACATGATGCTTAAAGCTTGACCCACATGGTGGAACGAATTTGGAAGCCCTTACCACATGGAGGATTCTAGAAATCGCATCTTTAGACAACAAAGTCAAATCCGGTGGGCTATACACTCAATGTCAAATCTTTTGGGATATAGTTGGAAAGTTTTGTTCCACTTTTCCAAAAGTATTTAGTTGAATTTAAACTTTTGAATTTATGGGAACAAATTAGTTTATCCTTTATGACTTTAGGTTATTATAATCTTGAATATTGTACCACCCCTAGCTATAAATAGCCACCCAATGGAACTTGTATGGCATTCATGGTTTATTTGTGAGCATAGGCTTTGTTTCTCTCTATTGTGTGAGGATTGTCTCGGTAGTTTTCTCTTTGCTCTTGTGCATTATTGACTTGTCAATCTACAAGTTATATTGGTGATCCATGATCATAAAGTCTACGATGTTGTGTGGATTTTCTATCACATCCCTTCCTTGATTGTGTTGTATAAGTAGTAGGTATCACTTCTTATAGGGTTGATTGACTACATACATCCACTATCCATACCCATCTTCAACCACTTATCCTCGAACCACATCTTTAATCCACCGACCAATGCCATGAAGATCAAGCTACCCCATGCGTCTCACATCAGTTGGTATCAGAGCTTTGGTTGACACAGTAGGCATCTACCACCCTATTTTATCCCATATATCTATTACCATTCTTATTTATTCTTATTATCCACCCATTATGAAAACCCTTTTCTTTTAAAACCTCCATATTTTTTATATGTTGTGAAAGATTGAAATATTTTTGCATTGATCCATTTTTTCATACATCTTCTTTTTCGTATTTAATTATTTATATGTGATTTGTATCTAGAAAAAAAAATATCTCAACTCATTGTTTTATTATTTTTCAAATTATGTGCATCCTATATTTGAGAGATTTCCAAAAAAATTGTGTTACTCTCCATTCAATCATCTTGTGCTTTAAAACTACAAGCACAACACTTTTTAGAGAGATGTGACAAAAAAAAAGAAAAAAAGAGGATACAGTTACTTCTTTGTGCTTTACATTTTTACCACTTTTCATTACGTACATCACTTTATCCATAATTTTACTTCATCCCCGTATTATATTTGACCATATTTTTATTAATTATTTTAACTTTCACAATTGGGAAAAATCCCCATACCACAACTTTCTATCCTTTTCTATCCTTTTACCCATATTTTCTACCCTATTTTCACCCTTTACCATTTAGCACTCAAGAGGGTTGTGTTAAACAACCCCCTAACACAATTATGATTGGGGAAGGATTGGTGGTAGGTGATAATCACAAAACAAGGTATTATATCTCATAAGATATTTGAATTTGAATTGAGTGTTGATAGTAGAGATAAATAAGCAAAAAAATATATTGTGTGTTTATGTGTGTGCATCTTGATGTGTGCGTGTGTGTGTTTACATCTTGTGTGTGTGTAGATCTTGTGTGTGGGAGTGTGTCCTTCTTTGTGTGAGTGTGTACATCTTGTTTGTGTGTGTGTGTGTACATATCATGTAAGTGAGTGAGTGTGTATCATTGTGTGTGTCCCCATAGTGTGTGTTTGTGTTTGTGTAACATATCATGGAAGAATATTGTGGGAAGAAAATGGATAAAGTTAGTGATAAAGGTAGTCAAAGTAGATCTCATACACTCGATGCGACACAAATCCAAATGCATGCTTTGGTGAGCCACTTCGAGAAGATTCATGATAGAAAGTTGGAGGTGCTACATGAGAGGATTGATGAATTGGAGAATAAAACAAGCCCAAGGATGATCCATGATAACCCACGACGCGTTCTGGCACCACGTCGTCCCCACATCATGTAAGAGGAGATAGTGAACATTGATGATGATCTTAATGATGTCTCAAAAAGGAGGAGGTTATACCAAAACCCTAGAGGAGGAAGGAGACAACATTATGCTAACCTACTTGGGTGGATCAAGGTGAAGGTCCCTTCTTTTCAAGGAAAAAGAGGCCCAAAAGTATACTTAGAGTGGGAGATGCGGACTGAGAAAGAATTTTCATGCCATGCATATTTTGAGGAGAAAAAGGTCAAACTTGATTCCCTTGATTTTTCTGAATATTCTTCAGTTTGGTGGGATCAAATGAAAAAGGAGAGGGATAGATATGGTGGACGTGCCATCAACACTTGAAATGACATGAAGTTTTCCATGTAGAAATGATTTGTCCCATCACACTACCATAGAGATCTCCACAACAAGCTCCAATTCCTCATGCAAGGGAGTAAGAGTGTTGAAGATTACTATAAGAAGATGAAAAATTCCATGATTTGAGCGAACATTGAAGAAGATCCAGAGGAAGATATGGCACACTTCTTACATGGGATCAATCGAGAGATTTATAATAAAGAAGAGATATACCACTATGTTGAGATATAACATATGATCCACCAAGCCACCAAAATCGAGTAGCAAATCAAAATGAGGAGTAACATGAGGAAACCCACTACCCCATTCACACCATATAGAGATCTGCAGAAGGAGATTGGATAATCATCAATTCAAAAAGAGGTGGTTGATCAAAAAAGTGACAAGTTATTTCTTCCACCTAAAAAACATAATTTTGAGACTAACCAAACTAAGAATTAGGATATTCAGTGTTTCAAATGTCAAGGAAGGGGTCACATCACTAGTGAATTCCCAAATCAATGAACCATTACCATCAACAAGTGTAGATAATGGGAGGTCAATGGAGAGAGATCAGAAGAGGAGGAAGAATATCTATAAATTGATAGTGGAGATGTTTTCTAAGACGGTGAGATTCTTGTCACTAAGAGAGTTCTAAGAACAGAAGTGACCATGGGAGAGAAGGAGCAGTGGGAGAACCTTTTCTAAAAACTGTGAAAGATCCATGGGAAGGTATGTAGTATTATTATTGATGGAGGAAGCTGTAGTAATGTAGCGAGCACTGAGTTGGTGGGGAAGTTGGTACTTACTACTCTGAGGAATTAAAATTTATATCAGCTTCAGTGGTTGAATTATTTTGGAGAGATGAATGTTAACAAATAGTTGAAGGTATTTTTCTCCACTGTTAAAAGAATGGATGAGGTATTATGAAACATTGTTCCTATAAAAGAATGACACTTTCGGTTGGGTCAACCATGGCAGTATGATCGACATGTTACTCATGTTGGTTTCTTAAACCATCACTCTTTTATACTATGAGGGTAACCTGTAAACCTCAAACCCATGACCCCAAAAACTAATTATGGAAGATCAAATTTTGAGAGAAAAGAAAAAATGGGTGATGAGGAAAAAAAGAGAGAAAATGAAAAAGGGGAGAATTAGGGAAAATAGAAAATGAGAGAATAAAATAAATAGAGGGCAAAGAAAAATGAAGAGGGGAAAAATATTTGAGAGGATAGAAAAGTGTGATGTTGGAAAAAAAGAGTGAGGTTAAAGAAAATTTGATTTCTGGAAAAATATCTTAGTACTTATGTACATATAGGTGATGTTGAACACTAACGACTTAACATCCCCCTTACAACATGTTGTTGAGTCTTTGTTGTAGGAATTTGAATATGTGTTTCCTGAAGAAGCGCCACCTGGTTTTCCACCCATTATAGGTATTGAGAATCAAATTGACCTCATACATGGAGCATCACTACTGAACCACCCTATATATCACAACAAACAGGAAGAGACAAAATAGATTCAAAGGAAAGTTCAAGATATGTTGGATATGGGATATGTTAGAGAGAGCCTTAGTCCTTGTGTCGTACCAGTTATTCTAGTACCAAAGAAGGATGGAACATAGAGAATGTTCATTTACTATAGAGCCATAAATACCATCATATTCAGGTATCATCATCATATCCCTAGGTTAGATGATATTCAAGATGAATTAAATGGTTCAACTGTTTTCTCAATAATTTATTTGAGAAGGAGCTACCATCAAAATATGATGAAAGGAGATGAATGAAAAAATGCATTTAAGAAAAAAATGGACATTATGAATGGTAAGTGAATCCCTTTGATCTCACCAATGCACCTAGCACATTTATGGTGTTAATAAATCATGTCTTATGTGCATATATTAAAAAACCTGTGGTAGTTTACTTTGATTATATTCTGGTGTATAGTAGGACTTTCCATGAACATGTAGAGCACTTATCATAATTCCTAGAGGTGTTAAGGAAGGAATTTTTTTTGGAAACATCAATAAGTGTGAATTTTTCCTCGATAAGATTGTTTTCCTAGTAATTGTTGTGAAGGGGAATGGAGTTGATGTGGACACTAATAAGATTAAATCAATACAAGAATAACCAACTCTGCCCACCATTGGGTTGGAAAGAAGTTTTCATGGGCATGCTAGTTTTTATAGGAAATATTTGAAGATTTTCACCACACTAGTAGAACCTTTGAACTAGTTGACATAGAAGAATGCTCATTTTAGATGGGAGAAAAATCAAGAGAATTACTTCCATTCTCTTAAAGAGATACTCACCCATGCCCCTCTACTTGCACTTCCATAATTCGTTAAGACCTTTGAAATTGAATCCGATGCAAGTGGAATTGGTGTCGGAGGAGTACTCATGCAAGAAGGTAAGTCTATTTATTTCTTTAGTGAAAATTTAAATAGACCTACTCTAAACTTTGATACATTGATAAATATTTGTATTCATTGTTTAGAGTTCTAGAAACATGGTACTATTATCTATGGAAAAAATAATTTGTGATCCATTATAATCACGGGGATGTTAAATAAATTAGAATCCAACATAAACTAAATAGGATAAATTTTAGATGTCTACATTTAATTTAATAATTTCTATATGTCATAATCATAAAAAGGGAAATGAAAATAATATGGCTGATGCAATTTCACATACATATTCTCTTTCATCATTTTTGGATTCAAAACACCTTTGTTTTGAATGCATTAAGGATTTATATGCCACTAATAGGGATTATAGAGAACCTTATGAACATTTTAAACCTAGATTTAGTTTGGAAATGTTCTATTTGCATGATGGATTCTTATTCCATATCAATAAGATTTGTATTCCCAATTGCTCTATCCATTTACTTTTAATGAAGGAGTCACATTCAGATAGGATAATGAGACATTTTAGTGTTGACAAAACTCTATGTGTTGTTAGTGAGCATGTTTATTGGCCTAGGATATCTAGATATGTTGAGAAATTTGCGGGAATGTTCATTTTCTTCCATAAATACAAATCAAAACTGAACCCATATGAACTATATCTTCCTCTACCAATCCCCAACAGACCATGGGGGACTTTTCAAAGGAATTTAATGTGGGGTTACCATAGAACAATAGGGGGGGATTCCATTTTTTTGTGGTGGATTAGTTTTCAAAAAATGGTACATCTTATTCCTTTTCATAAAACAGATTATGCCACTAACATTGCAACACTTTTCATTCAAGAAGTAGTCAAACTCAATGGAATTACAAGGATGATTGTGTCGGATTGAGACAGAAAATTAATTATTTACATTTGTAAGACTTTGTAGATAAAATTAGGAACAATGTTACTATTTTCCACTACATTTTATCCACAAACTGATAAGAAAATGGAGGTGGTTAATTGGAATCATTCATCCCTTATGCGAACAATTTTCAAGAAGAATCTCAAGAATTGGGAGGAGTGTCTACCAAATTTGGAATTTCCACATAACAGGGCTAAGCACTCCACCAATCAATATTATCCTTTCAAAATTGTTTACGTTTTTAAACCTCTATCCCCTATTGATCTAGTTTATTTTCATTTGAGGGAAGCAACTAATATAGATGCGAAATGGTGCGCTGAATTCATAAAAAAAGTCCATGAAAAGGCAATGAAAAATATCATGTGAATGATCCAGAAATATGTTAATCATGAAAATAAGGGTTGTAAAAAAGTTTTGTTTGAGCCTGGGGACTTGGTCTTGATTCATATACAAAATGATAGATTTCCTGACATGCAAAAAGAAAAACTCATGCCATGAGGAGAAAGACCTTTCCAAGTGATGAATAATATTAACAATAATGCATACAAGATAGATTTTCCAGGTGATTATGGTGTATGTTCCACTTTCAATGTTTCTAATCTTTCTCCATTTTTGGGTACAGAGGATGAAGAGTCGACGATGACACGTTTTCAAGAGGGGAGGATGATGAGAATCATGATAGAGGCACCAAGTATATTGCACCGGAGGAGGGGTTGGATTTGCAAGGCCAAATGACGTGAGGGAGATTAAAGAGGCTTAATGCAATAATGGGCGCCCATCTTGCTTCATTAAAGGCCTAATGAATCTTAACATTCATGTATGGAGAAGATGTGACTATTATCTCACTTATTCATTCCCAAACATGATGGTTAAATCTTGACCCACAAGGTTTCACGAATTTGGAAGCCTTGCCCACATGGAGGATTCTAGAAATGGCATCTTTGGACACCAAGTCAAATCCGATGGACTATGAACTCAAAGTTAAATTAGTTGGGCTATAGTTGGAAGGTTGTGTGACACTTTTCCAAAAGTCTTTGTCAGAATTTTTCCATTTGAATTTAAGGGAACAAAGTAGTTAAACTTTATGACTTTAGGGTATTAGACCCTTGACTATTGTACCACCCTCTTGGATATAAATAGACACCACCATGGCACTTGTATGGAATGATTTATTTTAGAGATTATTATTTGTTTATCTCTGTAATGTGAGGATTATCCAGGTATTTTTCCCTTTTCTCTTGTTAATTCTTTTCCTGCCAATCTACAAGTTAGATTGGTGAACCAATATCACAAAGCCCCCATTTTCGTTACTCAACCTAAGTGTGTTGTTGTGTGTATTGGCTATCACATCCCTCCCTTGAGTGTGTTGTCTAAGTAGTAGGACTCACTCCTTATAGTGTTGATTAACTACTGATATCCACTATCCATACCTAACATCCACCACTTAGCCCTGAACTGCATACCTCATCCGTCGACCAACACTGTGATGATCGAGCCACCCCATGCATCTCACATCAATAGCTAACTCCAAATCATGAGTTTTGTAATTTTTCTCATGGATTATCAACTGTCATGAGAAATAAGCTATCACTATATTATTTTTCAAGAGAACACACACTAGTCCCTTCTTGGATGCATAACTGTAGATCACAAACCATTCTCCACTACAAGGCAAAGTGCGAACATGTGCACTGGATAACCTTCATTTTAGCTATTTGAAATTCTATTAATATTCCTCCGTCCAAACAAACATAACTCCTTTTCAATTAAACTTGGTGAGTGGAATATATTATCGTGAAAAATATTTCACAAAACGTCAATAATATCAAGAAAATCCAAGAAAACTTCGAATCTGAGTTACTGTTGTTAGTCTCGACCATCTTTTAATAACATATGTTTTTTTTCTGGATCTAGAGATATCCCCTCTATTAAGATTATGTGACCCAAAAATCTAATTTTTTGAAGGAAAAATTCACACTAGGTTAAGTTTTCATAAATATTATCTTTTCTCGGGGTCTTTAGTAGAATTCTCAAATGATCTTCGTGTTCTTCCTTCCAAATTGAATAGACATGAATATCCTATATAAATACTAACAAAAACTGATCAAGATAGTGTCTAAAGACTCTATTCATTATATCTATGAATATATAAGGGGAATTAATTTGAACAAAATGCATCACTATAAATTCATAGTGTTCATACATTGTACGGACAACCATCTTTGATATAACATCATTTTTTGACCCTTAATAATATATCTTCATTTTGTACCCTTAACTGATGATATCCTAAATAATGATCAGTCTTGGAAAAGTATTGTGATCCATATAGTTGGTCAAATATGTAATCAATGCATGGGAGAGGATATTTTTTCTTTATAGTGATCTTGTTAAGTACTTGATAATCAATGCAGAGTCTCATTGATCCATCTTTCTTCTTAATAAACAGAACAGGTGATCCCCAAGGTGATGCACTAGGGTGTATGAATTCCTTATCCAGATTATCTTGGAGTTGCTTATTCTATACCTTCAACTCAATTGGGGACATTCTATAAGGTCTCCTTGAAATAAGCATAGAACTCTTTATGAGTTCTATTTAAAACTCAACTTTTCATTTTGGTGGAATACTTGGAAATTCTTCTGTAAGGAAATCATCAAACTCTAGTACAATGGGTGTATTATTAATCATGAGATTCTCACCTACCATTTGTGATAAATAAATTTCATTTATTGGAATAAAAACCCATAATATGGAAGAAATTTCTACTGGAAGGTTATATTCATCCTTGCATCGATAGATGATCGTCGATAGATCTGGAATATGAAATATGACTTCCCTTAATTGGAAATTGATTAGAGATCCATAAAAATAAGGCCAATCTATTCCAAGAATCACATAAAATTCCACTATAGGAAGTATTAAAAGATTTGATGAAATCACTTCCCCAAAAAATTCAATATGAGAAGAATTTCAAACTTTTTATGTGATTTTTGTGCCATTGGGAGTTTTTACAGCTAACTCAACATCTAATTGTTTAGGTAATATGGACATACCCTTAGAAAATTCTTCAAAAATAAAATAGTGGGAGGATCCAGAATAAAATAAAACATTTTATAATTTATTGTGAATGGTAAGTGTATCTTTCACTATATGATTATGGTACTCCACATCTCCGATAGTAATCTCCTGTGACTTTCCTTTGGCTTTGGACTTAAGAGTTTGTTGACATCGATCATCATCAATAAACCTTTGTCAGGGAATTGATTAACATAATGCCCCATTTCCTTGAACTTGTAACATTGATGTGTAGGAGGTTTATTTTCTATATCCTTTTCTTTGTTTGCACCATTAGGCTTATTTTTCCTATCACATCAGCATTCAAATGCCTGATGACCTTCATTTCCACTCATAAAACATTTAATTATCCCTTTTAGACAATTCCCTCCATGTTTCTTTCTGCACATTGAGCCTAAGGGAAATATAATTTTCTTTTTAGTTTGGTATTTAGATTTTCATTTGAATTTCATCTTACTCTTCTTATCAAACTCATATTATTGATGCATTACTCCAATATCTATCTCAACCTTGATATAACATCAAAAAATTTCCTTGTACCTATTGATGTACCTTATGGATAATGCCCTTTGGAGACATGGTTTAAGCCACTAAAGAATTGATCAATCTTTCTCTCAGGTTGGATAATAAATCCAGAAGCATACCATGCAAGTATTGTAAAATTTTCTTCGTAGGTACCAAAGGATTCATCATCCTTTTTGATTTAGTTCAAGGAACTCCTTCTCTATCATTGTTTTAAGAATACAAGGGCAGGAACTCAATTATATCTCCTTGCCTTGTATTATTGATTTGATTAAACCATAGATCATCTTCACCTTGAAAATAATATACATCTAAGATGACTTTATCATATTCAGAACATTGTAGAACTGAAAACTTCATTTTAGTGGTACTGATCCATTGTTCAGCCAATAATATATCATAAGGCCTACTAAATGAAAGTGGATGCTGCCTCATGAAGGATTCAACAGAATTTTTCTCCTCCCATTACTCTTTTGGTAGTCTTTCATGATTCATATCTTGAGAAATTTTTGTGAGCATGGCTATAAGTTTTCTTATCCCATCTCCCATAACATTTTGGTTTTCAGGGGGGAAATCAGTGCATTTCTTGTCAAATTTAGCATTAACATGGTTTCTTTGGGTTCCATCCATTGAATAAAACCAAGAAGCATAGTATGATAGACCCTAACCATAATAGGAAATCCACATAATTAAGAATATAAGTTCAATTTAGTACACTTTATGTTTTATCATAGGTTATTCATGTCTGTTTCTAAAACAATAGGATTGTATCCTATACTTAGTCATATCCTTGTGGTTATTACATAGGATTTCTCACCCTAGTTTCCAATGGATAACTATACCTTTCCTCTGATACCTACTATAAGTATCATGACCCATCCCATGGGGCCCGTGCCGTGATTACCCCATGCCTTCCATAGGCAAAGGGCTGGAGACTAGAACCAAAGGCGTAAAGCCCTAAACTGGGAAGGCATTGCCTTTATAACTTGAAACACACACACAACAGAGTACGAGCTGAATGAAAAACACTAAGTAAAATTTTATACAAGGAGTGTTGATAGTAGAAGGGCTGAAATACTAGTCCAACGGGAATGTACAAGTACAACTGAAAGACAAGTACAATAGGAGAAACTTAAAACAAATAATGGTAGTACTATGGGATTCCTCCTTGAAGGGTATATACAAATAGCCTCCACAAAACTACATTTCTATCCATATCCCTCTGTGTACTATCACGCAGTTTGGTCCAACTCTAGGTACCATCCAGTCCTGGTACTCTTAGCCTCAGTCATCACTGTCTGTCGTCTGCAACCAACACAACGAAGTGTGGGCATAGCCTGTGTAGGGGTGAGTATAACGATACTCAATAGGGACACTGAGACCCTCAAGGTCTCACAAAATCCAACAAGGATAAACCACAAAGTTTGAAGTCAACATATAACACAAATTAGGTATATTCTCATACATATACATAAGTTATCAAGTAATCCGTCTCAATCATGAGGTAAACACAAAAGTTACTGACTCAGCTCAACCAGGCTTTTATTCACATTATCGAAAACACGACGACTATAGAACTCCTACTCAATCGAGTACAGTGGGCCTGCCATGACACCAAGGCACTTCTCCCTAACCTTGGACTATGGAGGTACTCCTCCTGTTGAGTACCGTGGGTGTGCTGCGTCACCAAGGCACTCCCCACCGTGGGTTTGTCGCGTCATCAAGGCACTCCCCCTTGTAGCCTGCTGAGGTACTCCTCCTGTCGAGTACCTTGGGTCTACCATGACACCAAGGTTCTCCCCACTACGGGTCTTCCATGACACCATGGTGCTCCCTGCTGGGCTATTAGAGTCACTTCGTGTCAAAATGGTCAGCAGTCCTTAGGTCTCAGCTAGCTACTAGGTCTCCGCACTCTTCTCACTCATCACCAGAAGGATCCGTTGCACAAGCTACTGGTCAATACTCCAACTATCATGAATTAACATGAAGAAGTATATCAATGTTCTTCTATGTCACAGGGGTGTTAACACAATAGACGGTGCATTAATCAGACGCTCGTTCTGTGAGTTATTAGCCTTTTAGACCCGAAGGCCAGGTTGGATTCTTGTACGATCCAACCTAACTGTATCTCAACTATACCCCAAACTCTAGAGGGGTATAATCAAAGGGACCAACTCTCTTCAAGATTACCAGTTCCACTGACAGTTCGTCAAATAGATGTTTGGTGCCAAATATGTATCCAAATAAAGTATAGGGGTCGGTAGTGGGCCCAGGTCTGGTCCGACCCAGTCTGGGCCGACCTGATCTGGGTCGACCTGATTAGACCTATTGGGACTGGCCCAACCCATTGGGCAGGAAATTCTGTTAGGTTCGGCCCAACCCACTGGGCCCTGCCCACCAGGCTGCGTGGGCAGTTTAGCCCAGGCTTGGGTCCGATTCGGGCCGAAGTGTTGTGAGGGTGTGGCCTGACGTGACTCAGGTCGGAGGGTGCTGTAGGGCTAGTTTGGCTAGGGTGCCGTGAGTGGGGACATGGGCCGGATTAGGTGGCCAGCGTGGCCAGGGCACCACTTTGGTTGGGTGGAAGATCGGGAGGCTGGGCAGTCAGGAAGGCTGGGAGGTGGTTGGGTAGGGTGCCAGGCAGGACGACGGAATCCAAGCAGGGTGCGGCCAAACCGGGCTGGTGCGGTTTGGTGCAGCTATGGCCGGTGTGGGTCGGCAGGGTTTAGTCATGGTGCGTGGGAGGTTGACGAGCTGTCAGGTGGCTAGTGGGGGCCCTAGAGGCTGGTGGCGGCCGGGAGACAGTTCGACCGGTGGTGGTGGAGAATGCTGTGGGGGCGGCGTGGATCCCAGAGGCTGTGGGTAGTGCGACCTTGGTCTTCTCCGTCTTCGTCACCATGCTGAAGGTTATCATAAACAAGATCGACAGAGGGAGTCGGTCTATGTTATTTTGGCATGCAACCTCTGCGTTAAGGGTGGTAACAAGCGGCTCCCAAGTATGAATCACAAAAACCCTCATTCTTCGTTTTGAGAGAAATGAAGAACATGGGAACAAATCACACTTAAATAAAACTCCAACCTTTGTTTATCATTCATCGACAGAGTCATGGGGAAGAAGACTGTGTTGTCTCCATTTTTCGCGTCCACTACAGACTTTCAATTCTGAGTTGCATTAGCTCGATGAAGAAGATGGAGAGGATAGGTAATTTGAAGATGTCCCATGCCGGTAGGTGTCTAAGGAAGAAGTTTGAAGAAGATCATTTTCGGTGTTCTTGGTTTTTCATTGGAAGATTTATCCCAAGCGCACCTCTTCCCACAGCTTCCACCAAATTGAAAATACCAAGCCAAAAGTGATATAATTTACTCAATTTTAATTATTCGCACAATATTTAAATTTGGGAAATTAATTACGTAGGTTGGAGCATTAAAGATGGAGCGTTGGAAACATTAAAGTTAGAGGAGTCAAGAGGCTCTCCGTCAATAATGCTGGAGAGTTGAGAGGTTTTCTTATCCTCCCATTAATAGGGGGGTTTAGTCCCGTGTAGTCCCCACATCATAACCTCTCATGGGAGGTTATGTTTGGGTGGGCCCCACCACCATAACCTATCAGGGGAGGTTAAGGTGTGGTGGTCCCAGCTCTAACATCCTTGAAGAGGTTTTAACCAATAGACACCAACATTGCGGATCAAATAAATAATAAACTGAATATAACTTTATTTATTATTTTCCATGAAAACCCAGAAACTAAGTCTTATTGTTGACTCATTTCCATCAAAGTGAAAGTCTCCTTAAGTGAATATTGGCACTGCAAGATCAACGGTTTCCTCAGACTTCAATTCCAAGCACGAGTTCAAAAGTTATAAAAACCTACTCGTACGTTTACTGAATAACCCCGAACAAAACTTAAAAAAATTGATTATGGGCAAACCGGGCCTCGGAATCAGGTGTCGTAAGTTTATTTGGACTCATAAATTCCCATGTATTTATGAAATTTTTTTCCATTGATATTCCGGGTCTTTACATTCTCTCCACCTCAGGGATTTACATCCCCGTAATCTACAACTCGAACTAAGGGAACAAGTGGGGGTACTGAGCATGCATCTGAGCCTCCCTCTCCCATGTTTTCTTCTGGAGGTTCCCATGATACCAATGAATGTGTACCAAA
Source organism: Viscum album (assembly GCA_963277665.1). Taxonomy (NCBI): domain Eukaryota; kingdom Viridiplantae; phylum Streptophyta; class Magnoliopsida; order Santalales; family Viscaceae; genus Viscum; species Viscum album. The sequence goes on along the minus strand of OY728147.1, from coordinate 2,014,933,843 downwards.
GTTATTGACCGTCCACGTTGGACCTGCTCTTGTCGATCCTCAATCTCCACTGGAACCTCTGTGAAAGTTTACCCATCATCGACGTCCTGCTCTCCATGGTCGATGATGTGGGATGGGTCGTGCACGTATCCCCTCGGCTGAGATACGTTGAAGATGTCTCGCACCTGGTGCAACTGAGGTGGAAGAGATAAGAGGCATGCCACCTCGACTACTCTATTGAGGATCTGAAAAGTTCTGATGAATCTTAGAGATAACTTTCTACCTCGAAAAAAACTCCATAAACCACGTCGAGGTGAGACCCGTAGAAAGATGTGTTCGCCATCCTCGAACTATAGAGGTATCTATCTCTTGTCAGCATATGACATCAGCCTTCTCTGTGCAGTCTTCATCCTCTCCTGGATAATCTGAACCTTCTTTGTAATAGCCCATACCATCTTTGGTCCCACCAGTGCTGACTCCCCTAGGTCTGTCCAGTATAAGGGTGATCTACAAGGTCATCTATATAATGCCTCAAAAGGCGTCATTATTATGGTGGAGCGGTATCTGTTGTTTTATGAAAACTCTACCAACGGTAAGTGGTCCTACCAGCTGCGACTGAAGTCGAGGATGCATGCACGAAGAATGTCTTTGAGACACTGAATGGTCCTCTCAGTCTGGCCATCCATCTAAGGATGGAAGGCAGTGCTCAGACGAAGCTCTGTGCCGAAATCCTCCCACAACCCCTTCCATAACTGGGAAGTAAACCGTGCATCACGATCAGAGACAATAGAAGAAGGTACTCCGTGTAGCCGCACAATCTTCTACACATAGTGGCATCCCAAGATTTTTACTGAACCCTTCTCTCTAATAGGTAGGAAGTGGGCTGACTTGGTTAGTCGGTCAATGATCACCCAAATTGAGTCGTGAACCTTGGATGTACATGGAAGTCCGGTCATGAAGTTCATGGAATTCACATCCCAATTATACTCTGGGATCTCTAAAGACTGATCTGAGCCTGCCGGTACTTGGTGACCTGCCTTCAATTGCTGACAAGTGAGGCATTGAGAGACAAACTCTGCTACTTCCTTCTTCATACCTAGCCACCAGTGCTGTCGTCAAAGGTCCTGGTACATCTTCGCCACTCCTGGATGTACCACTAAAGGGAATGTGTGGAACTCCCTCAATACTTCCTCCTGAAGTGACACTGGTACCATAGTACATCCTCTAAAGAGGATGATGTGCTTCCCACCTTTAAAAAATCAACCAGGTGCTTGCCCTGTGAATATATTAGAATGTCGTCTCTTATAGTCAACGTCTCTATGATATGCCTCCCTAAATCACTGAAGAAGTGGGGGAGTGACTGTAAGAGACTGACGGAAAGCTGCTCCATCCTGGTCCATAAAGGATATCAATAAAGCAGCCAGCTGCTCTGTCGCCTCACCTAGCAGCTATATACCAGATCTTCTACTGAGTGCATCTACTACAATGTTCCCCTTTCTAGGAGTATAGACTATACGGAAGTCATAATCCTCGAGGAACTCAATCCATTATCGCTATCTCAGGTTCAGGTCCTTCTGAGAAAAGATATACCTGAGACTCTTGTGATTATATTACGTGGTAAAACTTTCACCCATCAAATAGTGTCGCCACATCTTCAAGATGAAGACCAATTATGACAAGTCCATGTCATGGGTAGAGTAGTTCTGCTAATTTTGTCTCAGATACCGAGAACCATACACGATCACTGCTCGCTCCTGTATTAGGACACACCCGAGTCCGGTCCCTAATGCATCACAGTAGACTACGTAACCTATGCCTTCCTCTGGAAGCCTCGAGATGGGGGCACTAGTCAGCCTCCACCTCAGCTCCTAAAAGATCTATTGGTATATCTCCAACCACACGAAGGGTTTCCCCTTCTTCATCAAGTATAATAGTGGTGCTGTAACTCTAGAGAAGTCTAGAACGAACCTTCGGTAGTAACAAGAAAAACCGAGGAAAATTCATACCTCTGTCACACTCCTAGGTGGCTCCCAAGCAAGTACCGCCTCATTCTTCACTGGATCCACTAAAAATCCAGCCTCTGATATGACATGTCCAAAAAGTGAACCCCTTGGATCCAAAACTGGCACTTAGAGAGCTTACCATAAATCTGGTTCTCTCAAAGTGTGTCCAGTACTACTTGCAAATGGTAGGCATGCTTCTCCTCAGTAGTTGAGTAGATCAGTATGCCATCGATGAAAACTATGACAAAGCAATAGAGGTATGGCAATAAAATCTTGTTCATGAGTCCCACGAACACTGCTGGAGTGCTGGTTATGCTGAAAGTCATAAACAAAAACTCATAGTGGCTATACTGACATCTAAAGGCCATCTTCTGCACATCCTCATCTAGAACTTTGAGCTGGTGATAGCCTGATCTGAGGTTTATCTTTGAGAACCACCATGCCCCCTTATGCTGATCAAAGAGGTCATTAATCCTCTGGAGTGGGTACTTGTTCTTCAAGGTAACCCGGTTCAGGTGATGGTAGTCAACACAAAGCCTCAAGTTTCAATCCGCCTTTTTGGTGAACATAATCGGGGCTGCCCAAGGAGAAACACTAGTCCGGATGAATCCCTTATCTCAAAATTCCTCTAGATGTACTCCCAGCTCACAGAGCTCCACAGGAGCCATCTGATACGCTGGTGAAGATATCAATGTCATCCCAGGGAACAGTTCAACGTAAAATTCCACCTATCTGTGAGGAGGTAGTCCTGGAACATCGCCAGGGAAAACATCCGCATACTGGTCCACCACTACAGGATGGCTCAAACTCTCCACATCAACTACTTCAAGGGTAAGGCAAGCCAACTAATGAGTGATCGGCTGCACCCTCCTCCGAGTAAGTCCATCCAGTGCTGCAAAGGCTATCTTCTCACCAGTGAAGGTAAACCTGGTCCCATCCATGTGGACACACCACACCCTGCTCCTAATACATTCGATTAGAGCATGGACTGTAGATAACCAATCCATACCCATGATGACATCGTAAGGCCTCGATGCCACTACGAGGAGATCCTAGCTGAAGCTCTCGCCCCCTAGAGTAAGCTCACACTACTAAAACCAGTGCGTAATCATCGAGTTTTCTCCCGTTGGAGTCTATAGCCATAAGGATCGAGCCAATAGCTCCGTCAGAATCTCCGAGCTCTGAATAAGGGCAGTGGAAATGAAAGAGTGACTGGCACCTGTGTTTATAAGTATTGTAGTTTAGGTGGAGTAGACATAGATCTTACCTCAAATCATCTCTAGAGATCCATGATCATAGGCCTCAATTGCTTGGTGCTGAGCTCTCTGATGTCCAACTACTCCCTTTGGTCGGGGTGGACCTTATGGTGGTGGTGGTGGTAACACCTCAAAATGTCACCCACCGCTAGCTAAATGGCTAGCTCCTCTGCCACATCTACCTGATCCTTAAGGAAATACTCGATCAAATCTCTGCCTCTGCATGGGCGGTCCTTTGACTTTCTGCTAATCATCTGAATGGAAGGTCGGACAATCACGAGCAATGTCACCCTACCCACTGCATGAGAAACACTTCCCGCTACTGGAATGTGTGTCTCTACTCCATGTGCCCTACAAAACCGATCCAGAGTCTTGCGGTCGTCCACCTGTAGGTATGGTCCTCTTGGACCTCTACGAAATCTATCTACTACCAGGTGCAAAAGACTCTGCTGCATGTCAACTGGTGGGGAATCTCGATTCTGGAGGCTACTCAGCAAGGAAAATCTCTACTAGGAGGGCTCTCTCTAACACCCCTCCCTGCATTGGGATGCTGAGTTAGATCACCGAAGCTCTGATCTCTTGTTTGAGTCCCTCCTCAAAGGTCTGGGCCCTGAAGAATGGGTCCCAATCCATATCGGTGGAGTAACATGAGAGGTCTATGAACCTCACTAAGTACTGAGCTACAATCATTCTTCCATACTATAGATGAAGTATCTCCTGAATGTGCACTGCGCGAAGAGTCACTAGGACAAACACTTCCCGAAACAGGCTCTCAAAGTCTACCTAGAGGAGTATCATCTCGTTGTGAACCTAGAGCATCAACATCCACCATCTGCTTGCTACTTCCTGTAGAAGTCTAGATGTAAGTATCACTATGAGGTCTGCTGGTGTCCCTACCAGTCGGAAAACTCTCACCACAGCCTCTAGGCAATCCTCAGCAGCATGTGGGTCCGTCTATGGTGCTGGAACTCGTGTAATGCGCTCAAGAAGCGTGCATCATCTGCTGTTGGGGTTGGTGGCATCAATGGCCCAATGGCTACTGGTACCACTGGTGCCTCTGCTGGAAGAGGGCCCTACACTGAGGCCTCATTGCTGGGTGGGATATCTGTGCGTACAACTCTCAGGACTCTCGCTGGTCGTCCGTGAGGAGGTATCCATAATAAAGAGATGCGACACGGTCAAAGATTATACCTGGTGAGCTGACCTGGTTGAGTTGACTTAAAGAAAATTTTTGAAAACACACACGCAATCCGTGTCTTCATGCACCAAGTCAGAAATTAGTAGTTAGGGTCCTGTTGTATGGATATGTCGACCATCACACCAACACTAGACTCCTGGAACTAAAAACCACACTCAATACCTTTAAAAATATTTCTTTATAGAAAATATCAAAGTCCTAAATTCTGCAGTAGAACCAAATCCTCTGATAAAAATTTGTCATGACCCATCCCCTGGGGCCCATGCTATGAATACCTCATGCCCACCTTCCATAGGCTAGGGGATGGTGACTAGCACCAAAGGCGAAAATTCCTAAACTGGGAAGGAATTTCCTTTATAACATGAAATGCACACAACAAAGTACGATCTGGAAGCAAAACACTAAGTAAAACTATATACAAGGAGTGCTGAAAGTAGAGGGGCCGAAATACAAACCAAACAGGAAAGTACTAGTACAATTGAAAAACATGTACAACCGGAGAAAGGTAAAATAGCTTCTGGTCATCCTCTGGGATTCCTACCTGAAGGGTAGGTATAGATAGCCTCTACAACACTTCACGTCTGTCCATCTACACCGTGTACCATCATGCAATTTGGTCCACTTTCAGGTATCGTTTAGTCCTGGTACTCTCAGCCTCAGTCAGCGATGTCCTTCGTCTGCAACCAACACAATGAGGTGAAGGTATAGCCCATGCTGGGGTGAGTATAATGATATTCAGTAGGGATCCCGAGACACTCAAGGTCTCAAAAAATCCAACAAGGATAAACCACAAAGTATGAAGTCAACAGATAACCCCACATAGGTATATTCCCATACATATACCTATGTTTTCATGTAATCCATCTCAATCATGAGGTAAACAGAAATGCTACTAACTTAGGTCAACCGGGATTTTATTCACATTATCGAAAATATGACTGCTGGAGGACTCCTACTCAATTGAGTACAGTGGGCCTGACGCAACACCAAGGCGCTTCCCACTAACCTTGGACTGCTGAGGTACTCCTCCTATCAATTACTGTGGTTTTCTACATCACCAAGGTGCTCCCCACCATGGGTCTACCGCATCACCAAGGTGCTCCCCCTCATATCCTGCTATTGTATTCATCCTATCGTGTGCTGTGGGTCTGTCACGACACCAAGGCGCTTCCCAATGAGGGTCTATTGTGACACCATGGCACTCCCCATTGAGCTAGTAGAGTCACTCTGAGTCAAAACAGTCAGCAGTCATCAGGTCTCATCCAACTACTAGGTCTCTGCACTCTTCTTGCTCGTCACTGGGAGGATCCACTCCATGAGCTACTGGTCGATACTCCAACTATCACAAAGTACCACGGAGAAGTATCTCAAAGGTCTACCATGTCAGAGGGGTCTCAATGTAATAGACGGCGCATCAATCAGACACCTGGTCTTTGAGTTATTAGCCTTTTATTCTTAGGGGTCTGGATGGATTTGTCTATGATCCAAACTGACCGTATTTTAACTATATCTCGAACTATAGTGGGGTAAAATCAAAGGGACCAAATCTCTTCATGTTTAACAACACCGTTGATGGGTAGGGCATGACCATGCCAATAGGTGTCCAGGCAGGGTGCCAGGCGTGCCGGTAGGTGGCCGAGAAGGGGGTGGCCAAGCCGGGCCATCGCGGTTTGGCGCAGCACGGGCTGGTGCAGGACGACGGGGTTCGGCTGGGGTGTCCGAGAGGCCGGTGGGTAGCCGGGTGGCTGGAGGGCGCACAGGAGGCCAGTGGCGGCCCAAAATCGATTCGACTGGTGGTGATGCAGAACACCGCGGGGGCGGCGCAGATCACGGAGGTTGTGGGTAGCACATCCTTTGTCTTCTCCGCCTTCGTCACCTCGTTGCTTTATCGCCTTGACGAAGGTTATCATAAATAAGATCAACCGAGGGAGTTAGACCTTGTTGGTTTGGCCCGCACCCTCCATGTTAAGGGTGGTGACATGCATCTCACAAGTATGAAGCACAACAACCCTCATTCTTCGTTTTGAGAGAATGGAAAAACAATGGAACAAATCATACTTTAATAAAACCCCTACCTTTGTTCGTGGTTCTTCAACGGAGTCGTGGGGAAGAAGACGGTGTTTTCACCGTTCATCGATTCCTCCGCACAATTCCAATAGTGAACTACATCGGCTCATTGATGATGATGAAGAGGACAGGTTGGTTGAAGACGTCCCATGTCGGTAGGTGTCCGAGGAACAAGTTCGAAGAAGATCATTTCCAGCGTTCTTCGTTCTTCATTGGAAGCTTTATCCCAAGCTCTCCTCCTTTGCAAATCTTCAACCAAATTGCAAATGCAATGCCAAAAGTGATATGATTTCCCTAATTTTAATTGTTGGCACAATATTCAAATTGGGGAAATTAATTACATAGGTTGGCATATAAAGGATGGAGTGTTGGCAACATTAAAGATAGAGGAGTCAAGAGGCTCTCCCTCAATAATGAGGGAGAGTTGAGAGGTTTTCCTCTCCTCCCATTAATACGGAGGTTTAGTCTCGTGTGGTCCCCATGTCGTAACCTCTCACGGGAGGTTATGTTCGGGTGGGCCCCACCACCATAACCTATCATTGGAGGATAAGGTGTGGTGGTCCCACCTCCAACTTCCAATAGGAGGTTGTCACCAACAGACACCCACATGGCGGACAAATAAAAAATAAAGTGAAGTCCACTTTATTTATTATTCTCTATGAAAACCCAAAAGCTAACTTTTATTCTCAACCCACTGCCATCAAAGTGAAAGTCTTCTTAAGAAAATAATGGCGCTGCGAGTTCAACGACGTCCTCATATTTCAATTCTGAGCACCGGTTCAAAAGTTATAAAAACTTGTTCGTACGTTTACTGAACATACCCGAACAAAACATCAAAAAAATTGATTCCGAGCACACCGGGAATCATAATAATGCATCGTCAATTTTCATGGACTCATAAAATTACCAAGTATTTATGGAAAACTTTTCCACAGAAATTCCCCTCCCATGTGCTCTCTTGGATATTTTCATGCTGCCAGCTAACACACACCCGAGGTATCAACCACCCACATAGGACACGCTCCTGTCAGTCCTCAATATCAACTAGAAAATCTGTGAAAGTTGTCCCATCATCGACGTCCAGGTCTCCATCGTCAGTGATGTGATAAGGGTCGTGCACATACCTCCCCAGCTGAGATACATGGAAGACATCATGCACCCGGTGAAACTGAGGTGGAAGAGCCAGGAAGTAAGCCACCTCACCTACTCTGCTGAGGACCAGGAAAGGTCCAATTAACCTCAAAGATAACTTTCCACCTCAGCCAAAACTCTGTAAACCTCATCGTGGTGAGACCCGTAGAAAGACGTGGTCGCCATCCTTGAATTCCAGAGGTCTCTGTCTCCTATCAACATATGAATTATGTCTGCTCTGTGCAGTCTTCATCTTCTCCTAGATGATCATCACCTTCTCTATGGTACCTTGTACCATCTCTAGTCCCACCAGTGCTGACTCCCCTAGGACTGTCAAGCACATGGGTGATCTGTAAGGTTGCTCGTATAACGCCTCAAAAGGAGCCATTACTATAGTGGAGTGGTAGCCATTGTTTCATGAAAACTCCACCAATGGTAAGTTGTCCTCCTGACTACCACCAAAGTTGAGGACGCATGCACGGGTCATGTAATTAAGAGTCTGAATGGTCCTATTAGTTTGGCCGACCTTCTGATGATGGAAGGCAGTGCTCAGACAAAGCTGCTTCCCAAAAGCCTCCTAAAACCCCTTCCATAGCTAGGAAGTAAAATACAAAGGCGTCTGAAAAAAGGGGTCAGAAATATGGGCGACCACGCCCCTAGGGCCCATGTCATGAATATCCCAAGCCTGACTTCCATAGGCCATGGGCTGGAGACTAGAACCGAAGGCATACATCCCTAAACCTGGAAGGCATTGCCTTTAAAACAAGAAAACACACATAACACAGTACGAGTAGGAAGCAAAACACTAAGTAAAACTGTATACAAAGAGTAATGAAAGTAGAGTCGCTGGAATACAATCCCAACATGAAAGTACAAGTACAAATGAAAACAAGTAAAAATGAAAATGAAAAAATGGCTGAAATATGAGGACATCATTGAAATCACAACACCAATATTCTCTTAAAGAGACTTTCAATTCGATGGAAGTGGGTCGAGAATAAAAGTTAGTTTTTGGGGCCTCTGCCTTGACCACCCCAAGACCACATTATATAGGCTAGGGGCTAGTGACTAGCACCAATGGTGTAAATCCCAAAACTAGGAATCCATTTATTTTATAACTTGATAACACACAAAATAGAGAACACAACTGGATACAAAACACTAAGTAAAACTATATAACAAGAGACTGATAAAAAGTAAAAGGTGACAGAAATAAAATCCCAACTATAAGTTCAAGTACAACTGAAAAGGGAAAAACAACTCAAAGGTGAAAAAAATCTCTTGGATCATCCACCACGGATCCAACCTAAACTGTAGGTGCAGAGATCCTCCTAAGCACTCCACGTCTATCAGTCTCCTCCATTTACTGACACGTCATATGGTCCATCATCGGGTTTTGTCCAGTCCTGGTACACTCAATCTCGGTCAGTGCTCTCCGTCGTTTGTAACCAACACAAAAAGGTGCGAGCATAGCCCGTGCAGGGGTGAGTATAACGATACTCAGTAGGTACCCCGAGACCCTCAAGGTCTCAAAAAATCAAACAAGTATAAACCACCAAGTATGAAATCAACAGATAAATCCACTTAGGTATCTTCCCATACATATAACTAAGTTATCAAGTAATATATCTCAATCATGATGTAAATACAAAACTTACTGACTCAGCTCAAACATGATTTTTGTTATCGAAATGTCGGCTGCTGGAGAAATCTTGCTCAATCGAGTACAATGGGCCTGCTGTGACACCAAGGCACTTCCCACTAAACTTGGACTACTGAGGTACTCTTCCATTACGAGTACCATGGGTCTGATGCGTCACTAAGGTTGTACCCACCGTGGGTCTGCCACATCACTAAGGTTCTCCCCCTCGTAGCATGCTGAGGTACTCCTCCTATCGAGTACTGTGGGTCTACCGTGACACCAAGTCGCTCCCCACTACGGGTCTACCACGAGACCATGGTGCTCCCCACTGGGATAGTAGAGTCTCTTAGAGTCAGAGTGGTCAGTAGTCGTCAGGTCTCAACCAGTTACTAGGTCTCCACACTCTGCTCGCTCGTCACCAGAAGGATCCAATCCATGAGCTACTGGTTGATACTCCAACTGTCTTGAAGTACCATAAAGTAGTATCTCAAAGGCCCGCCACATCATAGGGGTCTCAGCGCAATAGACAACACGTCAATCGGACTCCCTGTCTGTGAGTTATTAACCTTTTAGTCATGGGGGCCTAGTTTGATTCGTGTACGATCCAACCAAACCATATCTCAACTATACCCTAAATTCTAGTGGGGTATACTCAAAGGGACCTTAATTCTCCAAGATTACCAGCACTACTAACGGTTAATAAAATAGATGTCTGGTGCATAAGTTATGGCCAAAATTATATTAAAGGGGTCAGTAGTGGACCTGGGTCCAGTTTGACCCGGTCGGACCGACACGGTCCAGCCCCGTCTAGGCTGGCCTGGTCTGGGTCAACCCGGTCAGACCTGTTGGGTCTGGCCCGGTCCATTGGTCGGGCTAGACTGTTAGGTTCAGCCCGAACCGCTGGGCCCGACCCAGCATACATTGTGGGCAGTTCGGACTGAGCTCGGGGCTGGTTTGGGCCGAAGCGCCACGAGGGTGCGGCCCGACACAGCTCAGTCCGGAGGGCACGACCGGGTCGGTTTGTCTAGGGTGCTGCAATGGGGGGGGGGGGGGGGGCTCGGGAGGCCGATGCGGCTAGGGTTCCGCTTTGGTAGGGTGGTGGCTAATGAGGCCGGGCTGCCGAGCAGGTAGACAGGTGGGCCAGCGGGTAGCCGGGTAGGCCAGGAGGGGGCCGGGTAGGGTGCAGCCTGGCCGGCAGGCAGCTGGGAAGGGCACCAGGCTGGAAAGAGGGCAGCCAGTTAGGGCGCCAGGCGGGCCGGTGGCGGCCGAGTAGGGCGCGTCTAGGCCAGCTGGTATCCGGGCAAGGCGACAAGCCCACCTTCTATAGGGGACCACATGGGGTGGTTGTGCAGTCACCAGGACCCAATTGTTATATTTGGTATCAGAGGTGGTACATAGCCGTAAGTGCGGTGCACTGCTTGGGTTGAGATGTAGGGCTGACAACGAGAACGTTGCGCTCTAAAGGGGGGGGGGGTGATTGTAACACCCCCAAATGATAAAGGGTTAAATGACTAAATGATATGAATCATGTCAACAAGGTGGACCATATTTTTCAAGAGCCTACCTGATTAGAACTCCTTAGTTTAGCATTTTTGGCCTGTAGTAGTGATTAGGATAAGTGATATTCTGGAAAATTGCTCAGGGAGTGCGAGTGAGGAGAAAGCACATTAGAAAGGACATGTGTTAGCCTGTGAGAAATGTCATTAGTCAGATGAACCATTCAGGCACGTGGGTGGGCCCCAGGGTGGGGACCATGTGTCGGCAGGGCAACTGCGGTACCTAGCGGGCCAGGACCTGACGACCATGTTAAGGTGGGTGCCTATAGAGTCATCGAGACCCAGTTGTTATAATAATGACCCAAACTTTACATACATTATTTCACTTCATAATTGAAGTATATTTATTAAAACAAATACAAAAACCATGAAACTATTATATATGTTTAGTGTCTTTAGAAACAGAGAATCATAAACAACTGGTTCATAAAACATCTACATTGTCTCCCATATTTTTCATCATAACTAGATTCTTTTTTGGAATATCATATTTAATATGCTTCTTCCTGAAATGGGGAAAAGAAACATAAAAAAGGGTGAGCTCAAATGCTCAGTAAGGGTAACAAAAGGAAATATCAATCATATCATATTCATAAGAACATAACATTTTAAAGTCTTATACTGCATAAGATATCATACTATCATGTCATGGGATAAATCATATAAGGGAAATGTAATGTCAATATTAATAAAATAAGATATGAAACATTATGGAATACACATATATTCATAGAAAATAATTTCATATTAGTTAAGGCTCATTTGGAAGACCATCATAGTGGAAAAAGTCCATTACTGAACCGAGTTCACTCCTCATTCTAGTCCTGTATCACAGAACTAGATTAACTTTTAATTCTAGCCATATCTATCGCAGGAGATATAAATCTTTGACCAAATCATTTGAGGGAGATATAGGTCCCAACCATCTCACAATGAATCCATTCTTATTTGTCCCACAAAAACATAAATCAAACATAATAGCATAACCCATGTAATAAAATGGATTTTTAAAACATCATGCCATTATAACATAATCTATATAAGATAAAAGTATGTCATAAAAATAATTACATCATAAAGTAATCAAATAAAAGTAATAATAGGGATATAAACATATCCCTATATCATATTAGATGGAAAATAATTTTGATAAAACACTTGAACATAGTTATTGAGAAAAATATCTTTTCTTCTTCAAAAACATTTTATTTTTTCAATATGTCATGCAATTTTAAAAGGAATGAATTTAATTAAAAATGAAGATGAAAATTTTTAAAATAAACTTATGGAAATGATTCTCTATAAAATCATAAAAATTCATTCATGCCGTATAAGTTAAAAAAACATTATAATAATTCTTTTTTCAGAAAAGTCAAAAAGTACCTCGAATGGTAAACAAAAGAAAGATTTCTTCCATACCATGTGGTAAAAGTATACAAAGGGTAAAAATAACATTAAACATACATGGAAGAATAGTAACAATTTTATGAAAACATTTTTTGAAAAAATGGACATGGATGATAAATATAACCCCAGTAAATACTTATGAATAAACAGTCTGAGATAAAAAATAGATTGGAAAAGTTATCCCTTACCTTAAGTTCGATATGTTTTGTATGTTTCAGAACCTCTTGTATAATGATTTAAATAATTTTATAGATTTATTCCAGAATAATAACCATTTTTTTGATAATATTTATGATCATATGTTCATCCATTTGTTAGTATCATTTCATTGTCACTCATTATCTGGGTATTAACTTCTTTATGTTCTTACGTATGTTTTGTTAGATATTTTATTGTTCCTATTTTTAGGTTATAGTTTTATCATTTACATCATGGTATTAGTAAAATATATATCGTATTTATGTATTAAACTCATTTATATAATCAAGGAATAACGAAGATCATGTAGAACGAATCACATCACATCGTGGAGATGGTAAGCTGTACGTACGCACAAACGACGATATCATTCACATAATTATTGAAAGGTATTGAAGTGGATGGTATATAGTATCTCAGAATTAGTATAATGTTATATTATTCGTATATAGGTTTTATTTAAATCATTATACCCATCCATGTAAGGTGGTGGTAAAAAATAAATTACACCACGGTGTGGAGACGGTAAGTCGTACGTACACACGTGATGCGAATTCATTTTTTCATAGGATGGATATAACGTGAAATAGAGATTTTTAATATTTATAATAACATATAAATATATTATTGATACTAGTGTTATTATATTGTAATGAAATGAATAAATAATAACACGTAGAAGAAGAAATAAACATGAATGAATTGATAGAAGAGATTATATCTTCCTCAATTTGCCTCCTTTGAATTTCCTCTTAGGGCACTAGAGATGGTCTTTTGAGAGGACAAGAACCTCCAAAATTTTACTAGGGATGTTTAGAAGAGTAATGGATAATGTTTTCATGAGAATTAAGGCTCAAAATGGAGTGAAGAGGAGAGATAGGATGATCCCTTTTATAAGAGAGTATAGGGAAACCTTATGGAACTCTCAAAAATATTAATTTATAATAAAATGAAACACTACCAAAAAACCACAAGAGTGTAAATAAATATAATATGAGATGATATAGGGTTGTAATCTCATAAACCAATAATTTTTTGACATCTTATTGTTTCAATTTAAACCTTATCTTTTTAATTGTCACTTAGTTATTCTATTAATGTTTAATTTTGGTGATAACATTCTAAATATTTAATGTTTACGAAATATTTAATTAGGTGGTGTTAATTTACCATAAATGGATAAATTATGATATTTTTGAACTTATAATTATAACCATGAAATTTTTAACAATATTTATGATTTTTAAATAATTTAATAAACTTTTGTGTTTATAAAGTATCAATAGTGTCAATTTTGACACTATTCATTTATTAGACTCTAAAAAAATCACAAAGATGATAAATTCAGAAAAAAATATTAAATACACACCTAACATGTCATAGTAGCATAGAAAATTCGTGGAGAACATTAATTAGTTTATATGATATATCTTTTAACATTTATAAAAGCATTTATTTGATATTTATATTAATAAAATAATTTCCACATAACTATTGTGTCATCATTAATGGTAAATATTTAATCTCAAAAAATTATAAATAAATTTTTATTATGTGGGTAATTATTTTATATTTCCATATACTATCTATAGTCTATTTTATCTTCTAGTTATACATATATTAAAATTAATACACTTATACAAAAAGATATTGTGACACTTTGTCCATTTCATTAGTTTTTATTACATTCTTGTCATTTTCATAGGTAAGTAGAAATAAAGTGATTCAATTTCAAAAAATAGATAATTAGGGTCTAATTTAATCATCCAATATGATTTTTACAATTGTTAAGGTAATTTAATAATATTATTTTTATCCTTAATCACACGATTCACCTTTAACCCTGGTAATAAAAATAATAACAAATGTTACTATTCATAATGCCAAAAATAAAAGTAGACTATTAATATAATTTCGACCTAATGATTCCAAATATGGAATCCATTTTTCAAAATTGAAAACACAGAATTTTCAGTAATTAATTTAAAATTAATCTCGTTGTTGAGAAAAATAGTTTTAAATGTTAAAACATTACGAAATGTTGAAATGTTTTTACCTATGAATTCAGTTTAAAATTAATGATAATGACATACAATATATTAAATGGTAAAAATATATTCTATTTATAATTTAAAACCATTCAATATTATAACTTAACCATATAAATTATCTTAATGAAAAAAGTTGTTTTTAATTAATATTTACAGTCTTTTTACTATTCATCAAAATATGGTCAGAAAAATATCATAAATAGATCCAAAGTAAATTTTTATACCCATCTTCAAAAATAAATGTTTATGTTGTCATATAAAATTCATTAATGTGTTAATTTATTAATCTTAAATGGGTACTCCATTCAATGGTGAAAAATTAACCTTTTTTTAAAAAATACATCAAATAGGGTTTTATTCATAACCTATGACTAAAATATCCATTGAATGAATATAAAAAATATTTTGTTAAGTATATAAAACACATATATATTATTAATTTCCTTACGAATTTTAGTTCACTATATGATAAAAATATCTAATTGATTTATATTTTTCATAATTCATTTACATAAGTTAGTTATAATTATTCCTTCTAACCTAATAGTTAGTCTATAACGGTAATTTTATATTAAGGGAATCTAAAAGTATGTTTAAAATCATGATTGAATGAAAATAATGTTACTAAAGAATAAAAATTATTTAAAATTTTCATAGAAACATATGGGTTTTACAAAAACCTCTCACATTGTTGGATCACATGGTGTGACAAACCGTGTACTGGCATTAATTTTAATTATTGTCTCCATCTACAAGATTCCCCATGCATGCACACTATTAATAAAATCCAATATCCAACTGTAAACATTCTCTATGACTACCATAACCAATTCATAGTTTATTGGAGATTTTTATGGGTTCTGCTAACCATGCTCAAACCAGATACCTTTAGAATCACTTTTAAAACACTAAAAACCCATCCAAAATCTCTCGAATCATAAAAAAGTATTAGATAAGATCAAAAAAATTAATCAATGTTAATTAAATAAAACATGAGGTGTTAAAAATGTGATCAAACATTATCCATAAAAAATAGATAATCAAATAGAAAAAAAATAGATATATTATTTACGAAATGACAGTTTAGGTTTAGTGTTTTAAGGAATATAGAAAAAATATGTTACATAAAAATACCTATGATTTTTTTAATATTTCCCACTATACCCAGATTATAAAATTCCAATTTCAGATTAAAAAAATTCCCATAATATTCTTCACACTCATGATTTTTTTTTAAAATTCAGCTCATTTTTTTAAAGATTAAATGTTGGGGCCGAAGCCTCATTTTATTATTAAAGTAATGCAAAGTCCTCTTTAACTGGGTAGAGGGAGACCCATTACATAGCTCGAAGTCCCAGTAGGCATTTAGCCCATTACATGACCTGAAGGCCCATTTTTTTGGCCCAAGACCCATTCTATGAATAGTATTGCTACAGTACCTGCACTGCTACAATACTACACAGTACCCGCCGCTGCTACAGTACCCTTCCACCACTATATTGACCTTCTGCTCCTACAGTGACTTTCCGATGCTACAGTACTCACCGGTGCTACAGTATGCTACAGTACTGCTACAGTACCTGCACCCAATGGGTTTTGAACCCCCATTTTCATGTAGAATTAAGGGGAGCTTAATATTAATCCAAATTTTTAGTAAGGGTAAACATAATACTTATCAATTATATGGGTATAATGTAAAAATAAATTTTCATGATCATAATTTTTTTGGATTCATTGACTTGAAAACATGGATAATAATTCACAAGACATGGAATAAGGATATACTTTAAGGCAAGTGACATATAAGTTAATAATAAATATATATATAAATTCAATAATTATGTAATGGATGAAATAGATCATGATGGAGGAATAATTAAAATATGTTGGTGACATAGAATATCGTATTAATATAATCCTTTCAATCACACTTACATGTGAAAAAATATATCCTATAAATTCCAGTAATATCTTTCTATAAATCTCCAACTAATTTAATACATCACATTACCCAATGCATCAGAGTGACATATTGGGCTCAACAAGAATAATTAGGTAAGTCATGATCACCCTTTATATTTATAAATTTTCAAGAAAAATAACATTATCATAACATGTAAAGTGATAATTTTTAATATGACAATAAATTTTATTCCATTAAGACTTTATTTACCAATGGAAGAGAAATGGGTCGCACGATAATATTTTTCAAATAAGAATAATACATCCTAAAAAATAAAAAGTATGTCATCATTAAAATATATCCGCACTAAATCATAATTAAAAATAGTTTTTTTTCATTTATGGAAAAAAATAAAAATAAAATATCCTTAATAAATTTCACAATGAAAATACTATTTCCACATTGAATGAATGTTTTTGAAATAAATAAATTTTAGAATATTTGGAAAAATATTTTCATGGAAAATAACAAGGGAAATATATATAGTATGATTCAGAATTGAAATATTTTTTAAGATGAAGTGTTTCTATTAATCCATATATAAGAAAATAATTTTTCTTTTCACTTTGAAAAAAATTAATATGTTTCATTTAAAATGTTTTTAAAATAATAATTTATAAAAAATTAATAAATAAATACATTTATTCATTAAAATGAACATATGAAACCATTAATGTGAATGCAAGAGCATTAATGAAAACATAGTGTGAAAACATGGTTATGGAAGAGATATAATTCAAATTTTATTAAATATAAAAGATCTATATAACCAACAAATAAAATTATTTATGTTTTATTAACAAATCTAGATGGAAATGGAAATAAAACATGTAAACCACATTTATAAAAACTGTATAGTAAAATATATTTCTTTCAAGTAAAAAAGAGTACGTGATCCCACTAAACTG
The DNA here is from genome assembly GCA_963277665.1 of Viscum album. Taxonomy (NCBI): domain Eukaryota; kingdom Viridiplantae; phylum Streptophyta; class Magnoliopsida; order Santalales; family Viscaceae; genus Viscum; species Viscum album. The sequence continues at coordinate 2,014,916,484 of OY728147.1, read as the reverse complement.
ATCATTGACAAAATATAATACTGAAATTAGGTTAGATAGTATGATAAATATACTCTACATTTCGGTACCTTTTGGATCATAAGTCGGTGGAATAAATTATTCTTAAAAAATTAGGAATATAAGGATATCCATAATGAAAAATTTCAATATTTATTATATAAACCTTAAATAGAATATAAACTTATATGATAATAAAAAGTCTCATAGAAGAAAAATTTGAGATGAATCACCATTACAAATATCATATCATTTAATTGGGAATTAATCTATGGATCAATTATGTGTAAAGAATCTAAATCTAAAAAAATTAGAATAACTAAAGAAATATTATATCTTTATATAACACATTGGTATAATTGAATGAATAAATATGTGATATAATAAAGATATAATAATTATATTTGTTATTTAAAAAATTCTACTATGAATCCCATATCCAAAAAACATTTATTTAATTTATTCTAATGACATATATAACTACACAATTTATTAAATCCATGTCCTGTGTTTTGTGGTTATTCAATACATTACTTTATAATGACTTCATTATGTTGAATGCGGTCTAATGGATAATTTTATCTTCATATACATAATAGTATTAATTTCTTAGTTATCATTATAATATATTAATTATAATTATAATACCAATTTTTAATGATAAAAATGATAAATTAATTATTTTACTATCATAGAGATGGTAGGTTATGCCTATCCATGAATAACATTTCAATTTTTCAAAGAACATTAATGAATAAAGGTAATAATAATTATACCTTTCTATATTGATTAATATATCATAAATATCACATTATATATATAAATCATTTATATTAACTATTCATTTGATTAAAAGAACAAAAATAAATCACATCGCTTTGTTGTAGTGGTAATCCACATGCACGCAGATGTTCCATTTATTTTTAATTTGATAAAAATATAATATAATAAATTATATCATATCTAAATAGAATTATTATTATGTAATAAATAAAATATACATGTACATATAATCCATCATTATAAGCAATCACGATCGGTGGTGATGGAATCTGATTTATATCGCTCGGTAAAGAGGTGATATACAGTAGACTTGAATGACGGTTTACTACTCACTTTGTACAAAAAAAGGTTGATTAAGGTGAAAAATTAAAATAATAATATATTTTTAAATGGATGATAATATTTTTTTATTATTATAATTTTTAGAATAGTTTTGAATATGATGGATGAATAAATAAAAATAAAATAGTTTGTTAAAACCTGTACTTCTTATTTGGTCAACAACCCTTTCATTATAAATTAATCCCTCTTGGGATGGTATTCGGCCTAAAATAATACAACAATGATGATTGTAGGTAATTTTTAAGGTAAATTTTTAGGTATTTTTTAAATTATCGTGCTCAATAGGATATAGGAAGAGTGGATAAAATTTTTCCTTTTATAAGATAGGTGAGTGGCACTATTGGAAATACATGAAGTATTAAATTACTGTAAATTAGTTTTCTTAGTCAAGTGTAACGAAATTTATATTTTTTAAATATAAGAATAAGATTATTCATAATAATATTATAAAAAAAATATTCTTTTTTTGGAGATGTTTTAAATATTATAACATTGATTTTACCCCTCTCCCTTTTAGATAATTTGAAAATTACCATGATATCAACTTTTTTGATCATTGGGATTTAAAAAATATAATATAAAATGATAAATGAACCATAAATGGACCATGTATTAATTTTTAAGATATATCTTATTCAATTAGATGAAAATAGTGTTTTTATTATTTTTTAAAAATCTTATAGCATAGTGTTTATTATAAAATATCATTAATATCATTTAGGGATCAATTAATTTAGTTTACATTAAATAAATGAAGATAATAATGTCATTATGGAATATTGTTTTTAAAATATCCTGATATGTTATCTATATATATACCAATAAAGTTATATAGAAAATATAACTCACTGAAAGAAAAATATTATCAGTTTTTGATACATTTACTTGATTTTTCTACTTCTTGCACAATCACTATGTTGGCGTTCTCAAAGAATTTATGTTAATTATTTTATCAAAAATTATTTAAATTAATTTTCAATATTCAAATTAGTTTTATTATTCCCAAAATATAATTTATTATTAACTAGAAACTAAATATTATGCCTATGTGAACATATCAAAGATATTTTAAAAAAGGTGTGTGATGTTTTATATTTTTCTTTACATTAATTAATATAAATTAATTTTGTTTCTTTAATTTCTATAACATTTGATATTTTATGAGGATGGTTGAACCTCACCCATATAATATATCAAATTCATATTTTAGGGATGTATTAAGGTTTTATCATGTTATTTTTTCTCTTTATTATCCGATTTACCACTCCTAATATGACAATTATTTACCACAATTAGTATGCTAGTGACTAAAAATAAATAGAACACCTTTTTATTATATAATCCAACTGGCTCAAAATAAGGGATCCATTTTATAGATTCAATTCTTAGTTTATATGAAATTAATTTTAATATCAATTTTTAATATACCACGAATTTGGTTAAATATGTTTTTCTGAAGTGAAATAATCCAATAAACAAAATAATGTATAATATTGTTTAAAATTTAATTAATTAACTACATAAAATTAAATATAACTAATCTAAAATTGAGGTAAAATTCAAATAATGATTTTATCATTTAATTAACAGTAATATTAATTTTTTAAATACTAGTTTTTTTTCACAATTTACTGTAATATAATTATTTTTAGAAAATTACAAAATTTTTATAATTTTTATTAACTATTTTAAAAAATGATATTATTTTTATCAAATTAAATTCTTAATTTATATTTAAATTTTTTATTATATTCACACATAAAATTCAACAGAAACCGATTCTAAAGATAACAAGTTTTTAAGAATTATATGACATTTTTAAAAATTAAGTTATTATTTCCTAAGGGTTATTCAGAAAATATTTATTATGTTGTCCTCTTATATATTTAGTTATTCTCATTCGCGTATTAATATTAACCAATTAATTATCTTGTTCATATATTTCATTTTAAAGAATATAATTTATTATTTAATAAATCTTATAATTTCTCCACTTATATGTCATCAATCATAGAAATATTCTAAAATATCATTATGTTATAAGGGGAATGAAAATATAGAGTCTTAATAATATATGGAGGCGAATTATATATTATCTGATTTAGAGTTATAAATATCAATATTTATAATGTGAAGATTCATCAGTGGGTGGGAGTGAGAAACATACCTAGCCTCTAGAGGAATTTAATTTTAGGAGTGTAGATAGAGGATAAAATATTACGCACAACATTCAATGATAGAGTATAAAATTTTACATGAGGATCATTAGTTGCTGAACGTAGAGTGAATGATGGTATACACTAGCTAATAAGAAATTTTTATTGATTTTCTGTAGCTATAATTTCATATATTCATGATCTGGAGGCCTATAATATGTAATCATTATCTCATGGAGAATTATATATTATTTACAATAGAAATTATAATTTAGATGTTTTATTATAATAATTTAAATTATTGTTAGAGTGTTGTGCATGGAATGTAATATAGGGGTTAATTCAACATAAATTAATAGAATACTAGATCCTGGAAGCTTATGCTAGTTTGGATGAATCTGAACCTACCTTAGTCCTATATTTTATTATATCAGGTTTTTATTCACATTAACAGAAGAAACCATCATGATAGTATGAGTGAATTATAATTAATATAAATCTTATTATTTATTAATTTCTTATAGTGGAAATATTTATGTTGGATAAAAAGTGGTCTGAAATTAGAATTTCATTTATCTGATCTTTATCTAGAGTAAATTGATAATAATTTATAGAAATTATACATGAATAATGGAATTAGTATTTAGAGAACTAAACATATTAATATAAAATAGTGGTGTTTTTGAGGTGATTGAGAAAAAATTTATAGAGAATACAAGATGCATCTGTCTGCACTCTATTATTCCCAGTGTTATTTGGGAGAATGCAATTAATATAGAACCATAACAAAATACATAATTACACAATATATTGGGAGACTATCTACCAAAATAAATTCAATTTAGTAAGATACCAAATGTAATCCACCTAAAAATTATTGTATTAATTTCATATAAACATATTGATGAAAAATAAAGAGTTAAAATTGAGTAACTATCTAAATATAGTTTTATTGTAGGCTGTGGAAATTAATAATTCATATACTTACTATATATTGATTATAAAATTATATCATTAAAAAACAACTTGTAATGTTTAATTAAATTATTATATACACAATTCATGAAAAAGGTTTAATCAGAAGTCAAGGGAATGTTAGAAACTATAGAAGTATATGTTTATATAAAAGAAAGCATTAGTAAATAAAAAATACCGATGATTCAAGATATCATTATGAATTAGTTAAAAATAATTTTAATTATTAATATTATAGAAATAATGATGAGTATATAATCCTAATGAAATTAACTTATAGTGGAGAAAACCATATTTGAGGAAGTAGAAGTTTAAGAATTATTATATTTATGTATCAGAGTGAATAAAGGCATTTCTAATAATATCTTTCAAATTTTGATGACCATTATAAAGGTAAGTGGTTGATGAAATCATGTTCATAAAAATAATGATAAAGAACATGATTTTTTATAATAGGTATCATCTTTTAGGAATATGAATAATTCAAATCCAACCATTAATAATGTATTTAATTTCATAATGTTTAGTGAAATATGATAGATGAATGTACTTCCAAAATTAAAATGGTAACATGAGAGAATATTTATCAACCATTTGAATGAAGATACTAATTAAAGTATAACATTTAAGGAATTATTAGTGAGGAAATGATTCATATAGATGGAGGGAATACATTTAAAAATAATGAATTTAAATGTAGTTGAGAATATTTTAATCTATAAAGTGAAAATCATTGATATTTCTCATGATTTTTACACGGAGTAGAAGGATTTTAAGACTATAATTGTACATAAATACTTGTAATAGGTGGTTCTCGTGAATGATCACAAATGATAATAAATTTCGTACAATGTTGGGAATTTTTAAAAAGATTTAATCGATGTTCATATATATTGATATAACAACCTCAAAAATCATTTATGTATTCATTTTTTATAGAGGTCGCATGTGGAGTAACTCTGATAATCATTTTTATCCTATGTTATCAAATTCTAAGACATGTATTTTAATTCTACTTAATGTGGATTAAATGTTCCTAGATGGCCTATAAATTAATTTTTTTGGAGATTAAGAGTAAGTTTTCAACCTGACATAAAATGAATGATCATGGCTTAGAAGGAAAGTGATGTGTATAAGGATTGAAAGAGATAAAATATCATATAATATTGTTTTATCCTAGAAATAATATATTAATAATATCAGCAAGAAACTAAAAATGTATGGATGTAGATATATAGTAACCAAAATTTAGTGAATATAAATGTTTTCTATGGAATAACCACATTAATTATAATACAAGGTCATATACATAGTGAACATAACTTATGTTTCACCAATTCAATCCTTTATGTATGTGATGAGATGTCCATGACCAACTATTTCTTTTTAGTGGGATTTATAATACGATTTATTTATATACATGGAAATGAATATTATAATATCATAATAGGATCATTAGATACAAGAAGGGATTAGTAGATACAACATTTCTCTTCAGGCAATATGGATATCTACATTGTTTTTTTTAATCCAAATTATCTTACAATTTGGATAACCAGAAAACTAATACTGGTAATTTTTAAAAATTCCATAGAAACTAATTTAATATATGTCTTTGATACAACATGTGGCATCATCATCTATAATGAAATAATAATATTTAGCTGATTTATAAGATAAAAATTATTTATTGTAGTTAAAATTCAAAGTAAAAATATCATTTAAAACAACATTTTAATTCATGTATCCAACCAACGGGTCAGAAATAAAGAGGAATAATATCTCATGCATTCCTCCCCTTATGATAAAGGACACCAACATGTAGTGATAGTATAAATCCCATTATTGGGGAGATTATACCAACAATAACATATCATCTCCCTAATAATAAAAATAAATTATAATCAACATTTTAAAAATAGTAAATAATAATTTTTCGCGAAGATATGACATATAGTAAATTAACGTGCTCCTTGTGTGGAATAATTAAAAAATGTTTGTTTATAGGAATTTAGATAAATTAAAATATTTTTTTGGTGGATGACACCCCACTGACCTTGTTTCTCTCTACTCTTAGTGTCACCCTCATCTTATGTTCCTAGTGAATGTCTTCAATAGTGAGATATTCTAATGGTCTCCTTCTCCCTACCTCAATAGGTTTCATTTTCCTTGACTTTCCTATAGGGTGCCCCCTTTTTTCTTCAATTTATTCCTTTGATTTTTCCCCCTTTTCACGACATCGATCGTTATATTTTGCTACATAACCTTCCAAATCCTCCCTACTAGACCCTACTTGTGGTCTAATTTTTCCATCTTCATTATTGTTTGGGATGTGGTAACAGTCTTGGTTAGTGTCATTCTTATGTTTCTTGATTGGATGCTTCTTTAATGTTGGCGATTTTCGCTCACTACAAAAAATATTTTTCATCTCAACCGTTTCTCTTTATCAATGATATATTGAACTATGCTGCATTTGAGACTTACTCAGTGGATCTCAATTAGGGTTTTTTGATCTGTTAGTTGAGAGTTAATTTATTTTCAATAATTCACAACCTGGGTTAGGTATCTTTTTCCTTTGGGTATCAGTTTTATTTGATGATGTACTTATTCCTTTTTTTCTACTAGTCTTTCGATCATGGTGATGTGTTTCTATATCTATTGATGTTTTTACACATGATTTTGTGTATTTTATTGATGATTTAGCTTCCAAAAACGTTTTCTTTTCCCTAGTTTCACATTATGGATGGGTTTGGAGGTATTTTTTCTCATCCTCGAAATCAATAGCCATAGTCAGTGATGGTGTATCTGATCGATGTCAATGAAATTTTGGGTTTTATGATTATTTTTTTTCTTTTTTGGATATTGAGTGGTGCTTATTATGGAATATAAATTTTCAATCAGTTCTTACCAAGGTCATAAATATTCTACACGGTGAAAATTTTATTTTGTGGTTAAATTTTTTGTTTCTTATGGGAAATTGTACGAATATTATGGTCATAAAATAGGATGTGTCCTACTAGTAAGGATGTGTAAAATTAAATATCTTATATTGATTCAGGTTCCTTCACTCTTCTCCTAGTAGGTCGAGTGAAATTATCTCTAATGAGGTTTTTTGATGTGGTACTCAAGTGGGTGCTGATGTTCTTTGTAGCAGGTATTGCATCGATGGGCTATTTTTAAGATTAGTGTGCTATGATCACAGATCGATTTTATGTTCTTAAGATATTTGGTTAGGAAATTTCAATCTTTAATTCTACTTTTTGTGTTATTTTAATTTTATATCTATGGTTTATATTTGGTTGGAATATTGATTATTGGATGACTACAATTTGGTGGTTCTATTTCCCTATGTGGGTAATGACGGTTCCCACTTCACCTTATAAAAGTTGATTGAAAATAAAAATATAATGATATTTGAGTGAGTAAATAAATTAATAAAAATAGTATCTTTCCTATTATATTACAATATTGAACCCAAATCTATGATTCTTGGGTCCAAGAACATCCCCTAGACACATTCCTTTTTTTCGGATCACATACATGAAGTATACATGTGCATCGAAATAGCCCTACATAGTGTGAGTAATAAAACCCAATAAGAAAAACCATTTCCTCGTTAAAAATGTGATAATGTAAAACATGGGAATTCAATGATAAAAAGAGCATAAAGTAAATCATAAAAAACCAAATACCTATTATTCAAGTGAAAACCATGACATAAGGAGACATTAACATACGTTCTTGAAGTCCATGCTGGAAGGATGATCAATAATATAATAACATATAAATAAATAGTCACAAGGCTTGAGAAATGAATGTTGTTATAATCTAGGAATTGAGTATTTAGTCAGGATATAATAATGAATAGTGAAATTTTATTGGATACATGCATGTCATCATGTTCCAACAAGTCTACTCTATATCCATATGAAATAATGTTTCAGGATATACCACAAGTCTATCATGTTCATACCCTTTGTGATGTTCTTCCATTATTATCACTAGATATTATGACTAGTACCCCACTAGTGGTAATCATACCATAAAGGTCCACTTATCATAAATATAAACAATAACCTCCAATTTAATTATAGAACACATACATATAAGATAATAATAAAAAAATAGTGGTAAATCTTGATTAGAATATAATAGATGATGTAAAATAAAAAATTATTACCATAAATCATGGTAAAACAATACTATAGCTGTACAAATATAATAAGGATCACATACATTATTATCATGAAAATCCACAAAGATATAAGAAATAACTATCAATCAATAAAAATAATCAATTCCCATACATCTAGAGTTAATTAAAAATAACAAAACAAGAGACCCATGTGATAAGGGAACATATAACATATAGGTTGTATATAGAGAAGATTATGGTTTTATAAAGGATAAATGACTAAACATTCCCCAAACCAATAAATAATTATCTCACAAATCAATGATTCCAAAATATGGTTCTTTTTTCCAATAATTTTTTGAATGTCCTTTTGTAGTTAGGGTTTTGATTAGTGGTAAGCACCCTGTAATTTTACATGAAAAATGGGGGTTCAATACCCATTGGGTGTAGCTTACTATAGAGTTACTGTAGAGGTACTATAGAAGTAGAGGAAATATAGCAAAGATGGACATTGTAGCAGTGGTAGAAATTGTTGCTGCACCAGGTACTATTGCAAGAGTGTGTCGAAGTACAATTCAAAGAATGGGCTTTGGGCCAAAAAATCGGACCTATGGTCTATGTAATGGGGTACATTCTTACTAGGAAATTGGATTATGTATTTGGTCTCAATCTACCCAATAAAAAAAGATCTTTGTATTTCATTAATAAAAAAATGAGGCTTCAACCCCAAAAATTTAAAAAATGTCTTCTAAAGAAGAGAAAGAGTCAATAATGTGATTATAGAATCAAATATATTACTAATTCCACCAATAGAAGAAATTTAGAGGTATTTCAATGGAGAAGTCTCCAATTAAATATATATATTTTTTGATTCAATGAAAGATCAATAATTGTAATTTATTCAAGAAGGGAGCCTCTTGTCTAGTAAAAAATCATCAATCCCCCATCATACTTCCACTAGATAAGTGGTATAAAATGAAATTTTAGAAGAATAAAATAATATGATGCAAGATCGAAGAATTATTACCTTGAGTTATCAATGTTCATGATAGTTTTATATCCATTGTGAAGGTTTTTATTTTACACATAAAATCCCCCACAGAAATACTAAGGAATCTCAATAAAACATTTTTATCATAAATACTCCCTTAGGAATAGTTTTGGAATGAGGATTCACGAAAAGTTACCTGTAGAATGTTCAATGTTTATGATATGACATTATTTGATCAAAAAAATTGTCAACATACGAGATCCCTCAATGATCTATATAGAAAGTTATAATTAATCCATATATCATCGTAGAAACAATTATTACATCATATATATTTTTTTATATCTCATGAAGGAAAAATGATTTTTCATGAATCTCAAAGATATTCTCTATTCTAGAATTATGAATTTTTTTAAATAGAGGAGATGTAATATGAGATAAATGGAATTTACATGTTGAAGGAGATGAGATAAAAATTGAAATAAGTATATCATCTTCACAATTATTAAAAAATGTTGAAAAAATTACTGGTAGTAAAAATAATAAGGAGAATAACTGTATCCTTAGACTGTATAGAATCAAATACCTTTTGGGCCTCACTAGACAGCCATTATGACCATCAACTAGCTAGTGAGAGGCCATAAGATGTCCAATGGGATGAGAAGAACCACTATAGTTCTACAAAAACCATTGAAAGTCTAGTGGAAATCTACCAATAAGATGGTGGGGTTTATAGAACTATGAATAACTGTTGTAATCCCATGAGTTGGCTGGTGGGTTACACCTGATAGCTAGTGGAAGCACTCTTTCCACAAATAACCATTATTTTCCCCATCACTTCCACCTTCATCACATAGAACCCTATCCTCATAAAACTAACATCTTACAAACCCATACTATAGAATAATAAAATTGAATTGAAAAATTTATAAACTATATATATATCATAAAGTGAAATAATGTGATGATGTAATAATTCTCCCCCTATATAGAATTCTCATCCCAGATAACTACCATTAATGGTTATGCAGACTATAAATATATCATAAAGTGAAATAACATGATGATGTAATAATTTTCTCACTATATAGAATTCTCATTCTAGATAACTACCATTAATGGATATGCTGAAACAACTCAGATTCTATGTTTGAACATTAGCATCTCACTCTCATGTACCCTTATCCATCCATAAATGATGAATTTGAATATTAACTAGTGGTAGTAACATAAGACAAATGATTTATTATCTCTATTTAAAATATATTAAGGGAACTCCATATATGATGAATTTAGATACAAATCATCATTTTGAGAATAAGTGATATGTGATGGATATAATTGCACGTACGAAGATAAGATGCATGAAAGGCACCATGCATATCTCAGTACAGTGAAGGATGAATAATAATTTTTACCAGAATTCCAACCTGATCTAAGATCTAAATGTTTCTAACATATCATGGATATATCTACCCTTTATTCCTAAAATTATGATGCCTTAACTAAGGAGCTACTCTCAAAAAAGTTTACAAGCTACAAAAAATTCTATTATCTCCTCCTAGGGTTTACATAATAATTCTCCAACTTTGAGTTATGATCAATCTCTTCTGAATCTGTTCCTCTAGCATAGAGGTCTCATTAACTAATCATGGCCCCAAAACTCTTGGAACACCTACCACATTCTTATAATGTGTTGAACATCATGCACATTCACAAATAACCTCATATGGTTACATCTGGATTGAATCTTAGTATTTTTTTTTCAAAACAAAACCTTCGCTAGTTGACTATCCAATGGTCCATAGAAGTCCAAGGAATAACCATAAATCATTTCCTCATGTGTAAATATTATTAACTTACACTATCCATATATCTAGGGATTTGAAACTATAAAAAATCACTACTGATTCCCTATGGCATTCAGCAAGCCCTATAAAACCCACTATAAATATTTTTTGGCTCTGTTAAATACAATGATAAAGGGGAATCACTGTAATTATTTAGTATAATGGAATCAAAACATTATTGGATCATGTAACAAGTGGGTCTCATAAATATGTATGAATTGATAATCCTTCATCAACTCATTGACAATCTCCTAGAAATTTTCAATGCACATCATGTTCCGAGGTAACCCCATCAAAATGTCCATATTGTTTTACTCTGACTTCTATAAGGTAACTAAATGTGGCTTGAATAGAACACTAGGTCATTGTTCTCTAACTATTATCCTTTCATAGGTAAGGAATCACAAAAGACAATGAACCTCTTTATACATGGACATGTGTAATAACTCATGATGTTGTGATACATAATTTTTACTCAAAGATGAACTACTCACATATATGAATGTAATTATCACATTTTGTCTTCCTTAATTAGATGTAGGTATTTCATAAATATCTCATATATTTGGAACAAAACTTCAAAAACAATTGAAAACTCGATTATTGGGCCACCATCTATAATACATTCTTGTATAACGACATAGTCAGGGTCATATTTCTATGTAATCCACACCCATTCTGCAATAGAATGTGTGACCACCAAAAGGGAACATGTCTCTGATCTCTAGTCATCACAAGAATCTATATTCAATCAGACTAAAATATCTTCATTCACCACTTCTCCTCTAACATAAATTTACCATGCTCTTAAGCCATCTACGTCTTTTCGATAAGAGAATCTACTGTGTTGTAAACTTTACCAAGTTCATATTATATGTCAATGTGAAACATAGACAGATACTTCACCCATCATTTTTCACTATATTCATGTCTTTTTGTGTAATGATATCATCAATTATGTTGTGGTCCACATAAAAAATCATCACACGAAGAAGATTATATCATCAACACATCATATAGTGGTTCACTAACACATGATCTATTTCATTTTTAGGATAATTCTCGTCAAGGGGTCATAAATGACTTGAACCATAAGATATCACCCACTCCCTCCACATCATTACTACTCCAAAACATACACCTAATTAATTTTTGTAAACAATATACCTATTAAAAATATCAAGAAGTATCCACACTAGTGATATGTTAAACATCTTCTTCAGCAGAAAAAACACCATGTCACACATTTCTATACATTGAAGCATCACTCTGTTATTAATCAACATAGCCACCTGTGATGAGAAATGGGCTATTTTTTGAAAACAATTGGTATCATCTTATTAATCCCAAAAATATTCTAACATCAAATAGGTTATTGGGAAATATATATGAAGTAACTACCTAAAATATATCAAGGTCTATATATATTCTAGAAATAAAAAACACATTCCTTATAAACATGAAATCCTATATCAAAATGTTACACTTATAAATTTTGGAATAATGTTGATGAGTTAAAAGTATACTCTTATCTATAATGAGATATCTGATACAGTGCTCAATAGTTAGGTAGTAGAAGAGGATTTTTTCAAAAAACAACACCATGAATGATTCATGATATGGGTGGAAGATCATATTTATTAGAGACATGAAAAATTTCAATACATCATTTAATCTAAATGGTATCACTATGTTATTTTATTTCACATAAATTTAATAAAAATCTTTAATTAGGATGTCCCTCTCTCTAACCTATATCTTAGGATAACTTTATCAATTATCAATCTTGGGGAACCACCTAGCTCCCCAAAATTGATCAAACAGATCATCCACCTTGGTCTAGGGATATTTATTCTTCACCATTACTTGGATAAGATTCTCATAATTTATTTATAGTTGAATAATATAATCCCCCTTCTTAAGGAACCAAATAGCCACAACTCTTGGTGATGTACTCGACCAGATAAATCCCTTCTTCAATAATTTCTTTATTTTCACCTTGAAAACCAATATCTACATTCAAATAATAGGATATGTATTTATTAAAATATGTTTCACAATTTTCATTATCAATATCTTGAATTAAAATCATATATTTGTCAAAATTACTTGGAAGTCATTTGGAAATATGAATCAAGACTGATGTAGAAAAAGAGGAAAATACATGGAGTGATATCACAGATCTTACTGAAAGAGAGAATAAATATTTTTCACCATGATAATCTCATTTTGACTCATATCTTGACCAAATGTACCCATTTCTGTTTCCCATTCCTTGAACACCACATACATCCCTCCCTTGGGTGATGAAAATGACTCCCATCTCCATAAGTAGTCTGTGTGAGAACAAAAACTAGTCATCCAATCCATTAAGTGAATCATATCGATGGTGTTCATCTACAGAATCATAAATTCTCATATTTGTCTGTAAATAGTTGAACACCAAATTATTTCATGGTATATTTTATTTTAAATCAATTTATTCTCTTTGATATATATTGATAATTTGAAACCCAATTCAAATGAATTATAATACAATATATTCTTATAACCTAGATACTAAATTGTTGGATATGAATAGGAATAATTAAATTGTAAAATTCAATTGGGTTACACATGTAAAAAATAAATTCATTGGATATTATTTTATTCAAATGAAAAATAAATATAATTTGAATGTAAAAGATATGATTTTATGAAAAAGAAATTTATACACAAATTGTGAATTTTTATTAATAAATAAAAATAATCACAATTTGTAAATTATTTTATAATTTTTAGATATTCAATCAAATGATTTATTATTCATCTATTAATTTTTGTATTCATTGAATAATATTAAATCAACATTTTTTTAGGAACAATATTTTTTATAAAATGTTGACTCATAATTTTTTTTAGAAATTTTGAATATAATATTTTCTATTTTTTGAATGTTTATTTTAAAAAATGATATTTATTTTTGAAATAATTTTTTCCAAATAATCATAGAGTTAATTTATTTGACCATTTTTATAAAATATTAATTTTTCTATCAATAGTAAAAATAATAATTATTTATATAAATATTTCTTTTTCTTTTGAAGAATTTACATAGTTCTATTTGGGGTTTAAATTTTTTTAAAAGTTATATATATTAAATTATATAATTATTATTATAATTTTTTTAATTGGAATCATTTATTTTAATTTTTATATTAAAATTTTCATATAAATGTAAAATTTTTCCTTCAAAAAATTCTTTTCGTCATGTTTTTTTGGGACAAATTATATATTAAATTATTCCAATTATTCGTATTAAATTTAGAAGAAGGATACCATATTTGTTATTAAAGAAAAATAATTTTAATAAATGTTTCAAAACCAATTTTTTTCATTATTAATATTGAAAATATTAAAAGTAATTACCAATGTTATGGTTAAAACAAACTTATTAGGGATTATCCTAAAATGAGAATGGTTAAAATGAAATAAAAACATTATAAAAACCATTTTTTATTGAATATTGACCCTATCCATTTCACTTAATTTTATTCTCCATTTTGGATATATATTTATATTGATTTGACTTTTTATTATTTTAAAAACTTGAAAAATAAAATTTGTGCCTCCCACCTCAATTATAAAAGGGAACCTCCTACCCTCACTTCTTCATAGAACATAAGCCATTTAGATGAACCCAACGCTACCAAAACATCATTCCTGATAGCCTTATTCTCATTTTAGAGTAATTTTTCATCCAAAATAGTCCCATACTATGATCTTTAATTATATATTCAAAATGAGGGTTTTCTTAGAGAAGATAAATATCATCACTATTCTCATTGAATTTATATATTATTTTATCACCTATATTTATATATTAAAAACAAAAATATAAAAGAAAAATTATCTCCCATATAATGAGATGTTATTATTCTGATTTAAAAATATTTATCCATCTCATTATCAATAAAATGGTAAAAGCCATTAGTCTATTGTACGGTGGAATACTTCCTCACGAACCAAATTTTTTTTCTATCACATACTCACTTGGATAGACATAATGAAATAAATAATAAATTTTATGATATTTCTAACATATTTATACTTATGGAATTATATTATCAAAATTATATTCTTACATACAATTCTTTTGTAAGATGATATCATCAATCATGTGTATGTCTTAAGTACCACCTCAATGATGTGATGTGATTCATAATTAACTTTATTCATACATGGATGGATGTAAGTAAGTATTTATTGAATCTATATGCTATATATTATATAATAATAATCATTAACTTTTTATTTACTATTTATGTATTCTTTTATCAATCATTTGAAAACTAAAACAACATTCATGTATGTATATGACCTAGAATCTTTAATAATAGTGTATTTAATTTTTCTGTATCTAACTAATATGTATTTATATAAATAATTTCATAGTTAATATATATGACATTTGATAAATATTATAATTATAAATAAAATTTTACCTTAATAAATATAGAAGTACTGAAAGTACCAAACAAAAGAATACATGAAATACAATGAAGCTATTGTCCGGAAACGTGATTTTAACATAGAATTATTAATAAACAAGTGATAAAATATTTTATTTAAATAATAAATTGTATAAAATATATTAGTATTTTTATGTAATATATTTACAATAACAGTATATTTATTATATAGGTTTTTAACTCTTACGAAGGAACATGAACCCTAGGTATGGGTTTATTTCACAATATAATAATTATTCAGGATTGTGTATGTTAATATACTCACAGAGGGATTTATTTAAAATTTTTAATAAACCAATTATATTTACTTATTATATTATAATTTATAAAAATTTCATTTTTACATTTTTTTTGATAATTAATGAACTAAAGATACATAAACCATGTTTTTATGGAAACCTATATTTGTTAATCTACTCGGCCGGGTATCCATATCTTACATATCCATATTTTTATAAAATGTATTAATGAATATATTTAACCGTATCCATTTTTTATTAATAAAACTTTTACCTATGTTTTAATTTTACAAATTCTATTCAAAGGATTCAACTTATCATTTTTTTGAAGTTTAACATTATCATTTTTTTAAATTTATGAAAATAATTTTATTATTTATAGAATGAATAGAATTTCACACCATAATGACTATTGAATGATTAAATTCTTAAGTTAAATGGTTCCAAGGTTAATGTTGATGATTTTTTTCTATATTTTGGAAATTATAATGTCAAAATGAAATAAGAATTTTCCTTAAAAGTAATCTAGTGATATATTTAATGTATACACATTTAAGTCAAAATATTGAGGTGAATATTATAATTTACTAGGAATGTATTATTAGGATAAATTTTTCCATATTACTCTACGTAAATAATAAATATGTTTATTGATTGGTTAAATTGTTAACAATTAATACTATTTTTTAATATGAATTCTTATTTTTATTATGTTTCTCCCCTTTGATATTATAAATGAATTGGAATTATTGAATTGTAGGTGGGCCCTTAGTTATCATGAGTAAATCTTGGTTGGTTATTTTCCCAAGGGCTTACACATTTATGTAGGATAACTTTGAACTAGACATTTATGGGAATTTATTTATGTCTAACACAATGTATTATAAATCTATAAAATCATTTATTGTTATACATAAAAATATATAAGTAGTTTTGATATCTATGGAATAGTTTCATGTAGATGTAATTATTTATATGGAATTACATTATTCTCATTTTTTCTAGTATTTGGTCTATACCATATTAGTTTCTACAATATTCATACCCTTACTATGATTTTTCTATCACCCCTCTCTTATGTTTCTATTCTATTGGATGTAAGGAAGTTTATTGTGATTAATATGGAGGGGTGTGATAAAGATAATAATAGTGTATTAAAAAAAGTATTATATTGTATTTAAAATTTTAAAACGTAATGTGAGATTCATGTATGAATTGAGTATTAAAATACTAAAAAACAATATGATCTTTTGGGATGTGAAAACAAGTATCTAGTAAAAATTATGAAAATTAATTAAAAACTAAGGACTACTAAGGTCTACGTATTCATAGTTCTTATCAAAGATTATCTAGAATAATCAAATTGAGTTAGTTCTACTAAATCATAGATTATGGAATATTTTATTATAATTACACTGAGGATAATTCTTAGTATAGGATAAAATAATAATAATTTTCTATGGATGATATTATGTAGAATTATTATAAATGAAAACCTATCTAGAAACTATAATTGGATTAGTTTTTTATAGAGATTAATTTACTGGTAATTATATAGAGAAGGGTCTGTTTGAGTATATATCATCCATCCATTTTTTGAATGATGAGTGTTCCCTTACTATTCATTAGTACTGACTCTTCTGATTGATATTCAAGTGTTAACAAAAAAATTCTTTACAAACCAATTTTAGGGATATATAAATATTTTTATTGTTTGAATATATTAGAAATGAAACTAAATTTTTAATTTTGATATTTTCTATGGATGAAATATTTAATTTATGTTAAATTTTTCACCATAATTAAAATTATATAATAAGAATAAAATATTTATAATATAATATAGTGTATAATATTATCTATCAGTGGAACATGTGGATGGAATAAATATTATATCTACAGATATTATTTATTTAGTGATTTTCCTCACAAGAATGATAATGATGTTAGTCCTCGATCTAAAACTAGATTTGAAAAATGATAATTTTAATATTTTAGTTGACTATGATTATTACTAATAAATGTACATGTATAGAGCATAAAACTGATCCAAAACATGGTTTAATAATTCAGACTAATTCATGCCTCAAAATCCTCTGTAATTCAATTTTAAAAAAAATTTAATTGCAGAAAAGATACAGATATGTTCCTTATAAAATATATTTACTACTTTTTCAGGTAATAAAAATGAGATTGTTTTCATGGATGTTTGTTATATCATATGTTATGTTGATAAAGAGTGGTAATTTAATGAAAAAACTATGGATGAAATGAAAGAAACTAGGTTGGATTGGAAAAATTTTACAAAATTATTATGGGTAAAAAAATTTCCTAATGAAAAATTAGACGATATAGAAGATAATTATAGGGACTAAGAGAAAACAAAGAAAAAAATATTATTTACTTTGAATCCAAAACTACAAAGTTATTAAGGCATGTTTTAGACTATGTATACAATCCAAACTTTATAAATTAATGTTTTATTTAATGGTATAAATCTGATTCTTGAAGAAAACTAATATCCCAACCATTTTAATAATGTTCTATCTAGAAAGAGAAATAATTATCAATATTATTATGTCCTTAAAGAAAATAAATATAAAAAATGGTGGCTAAGAACATTATAAAAGTAAACATAGTGAGGGTTAAGAAGGGATGTATATAATTTTTAACATATAAAAAATATGGAATGAAACAGCATTGAACATGGTTTCTATGAATGAGTTTTTTTTCATGTATAGAGTGAAATGACACTAGGTTTATTATTGCATGGGAAAAAATAATATTCTAGCATTCAATGCTTCACCAGTAAGGATATTTGGATCTATGTAAAAGATTTTCCTAGTAATCAATGGAGTTTCCACTAGAAACATCCAAGGATGAAATGAAAAGATTAAAAGTTTAAAATAGTAGACGTTGAATTTAAAAAATATTTGTTGGAAGATACATTAATATTATATTTAAAATTACCTATTTATTTTATGATTCTATACATACGTACACTTTTATATAGTCCTTATCCAGAAATAAAATTATATATATTTCTTTCACCTTAAAAAGTGCGTATTCAGTTAAGACTCCAAGTGGATGTGACACCATAATAAGGATATATTTCTTAGTTCCAATTTATAAATGTAAAATTTTCATATTTACTATAATTATTATTATACAAATGATTGAGTTTTATATAAATATTCATATGGATTGGATTTCAATGTATGTTTCAAATTTATATTAAAATGGAATGAAATTTAGATTCATGATTAAGATGTGTAATTTAAATAACTTTATGGGATACATAAATATCTAATTATTGTCTAGATCCACTCCTTGTAACAGTTATAAATGATTTTATTAGGGAATATGACAATAAAAAATATAATTTTTGAATTTATGATCATAATATTTAGGATGTACCTATTTTAAATGAAATAATTTATATATTTTAAAAGGAATTACATAGAAATACACCAATTCATGAAGTTGATTATTACATTGATTTAATATTTTATATAATACCTATAAGAAATAAACCCTATAGAATTCCCACTACAGAATTATTATATCTAAAAAAATAACTATTGGAATTTATAGGTAAGGTATTTATGTTCCAAAGGTTTTTAAATTGGGGAGAACCTACTCAATTTTTATGAAGAAATATGGATATGTGATTTTTGTTATTGGTAATAAGGAAATAAATTCCATTATGGAAAAGAAAATAATCTTGTACCTAGAATTGATGTCTTATTAGATCAACATCATAGAAATCATTATTATTTTTTATTTTCCATTACTCTATATATCATCAACTATGAGTGAATAATTAATATACTACAATGGAGACATTATATATGATGTGTAAATATTATATGTTTATCATAATTCCTTTTTGATTGACTAATGCATCCTCTATTTATATAGATATAATAAAGAGTGTATTCAAGGATTATTGTGGTAAATTTTTGGTCATATTTATTATTTATATATTTCATTACAATAATATCTATGAGAACCATGTGAATCACATGTCGATCTTTCAAGAGACTCTTATTAAAAAATATTTATACGAATGACTAAGAAAGAGGGAATTCTGGATTTAGAATGACTACATTATGAACATATTGCCTCCAAGATTTAATCACCATTGATCCTATAAATACATAGGTGGCTCATGAACGGCCTATGCTAATGAACATTAATAGGTATATAGTTTCCTGTGATTAGTAGGATACTATTGGATATGTGTTCAAATATTATCTGGATTTTCTAACCTGTTATTAAATTTTCATCCTAAAGCAGTTAATTTAAAATAAAAAATTATATATGAATAATGTTTTAATGAATTGATGAAGATATTGGTGAATTATTGGATATTGAAAATACTAATCGGAAATTGTTGATTTATGATATATAGTTATATATCAAAAAGCTACATGGTTGTTTACTAATGTCAAATGATAAATTTATTTCCATTGAATCAAGTCAGTGTTAGATTCGTGAAAAATAATATAAAACACATTGCCTTTAGTTAGAATATATAAAATTTTATTAGATAATATACAGTGATTATGTATATGGAGAAATATGTAAAATATATATAGATCATAAGAGTCTAAAATATGTATTATTATTAAAAATGGTTAACAGGAGGAAAAGAAGATGGATCTTGATATATAAGGATTATGATTTCAAAATACAATACAATTAAATAAATGATAATATGGTTGTAGATACATTAAGTATAAAGATCATTGAATTATGACCAAAAAATGGATTAAAAGGTATCATATTTTCATTTATTTAGTAAATTTAGTCCTGGGAAATATTAAGGAAGGGGAAACATCCCCCCTTTTATGAATTATTTTCAAACCCCTTATTAGAAATGAAAAAATGTTCTCGATATAATGATGAGAATTTTCAAATGAAAATTGAATCAATGACTGATTGTAAATTGGATAAAAGTTTATAAGAACATTATGTACAAAATTTATAAATATACTATGTGTTTCATCTACACCAAATATTAAAATGCAATGATAGGAGAAATATCATATATAAACTTTTTCTATAAAACTTTGTATCATAATGATGTTTATATATTTAAAGGAATAGTTTTAGTGGGATAATAAGAAATGAATAAATTATTAATCTATTTTAGGATGATTATTTTTTAAGTAGGATAATTATGAGACATTTTATCATATAAGATTAATTAACCCTATACTAACTAATATGTGTAAATTAGATATCATTAATATGGTATTTGTTACTATATTAATAAATACTCTTATAAATAATGATTTCATATGTGTTATTGACGATTTCCTAAAAACACATCCCATTTCCTCACTATAAGGTATGTTTGGCCCCTATAGTAACTTGGAAGTGTCTATATTAATAATGATTTTAGATATTATGTCACAATATATTTAATTTTTTATTATCTTGATACCAAATTTAAATTAAAATTGTTATGAAATGTCAAAAGGCTATATATACAATGCTTCATTAGTGAACCACTTATCATCCTCAAACTGATGTTAAGTATAAATGGCCTATCGAAACATTAAAATAATTTTTAAGATAATTATTAATATACTTTAATGTTTTGTGGGATTGGTATTTACCTTTTTTATAGTTCACATTTAAAAATAGATCACATGTAAGTATTAAAGTGGAATGGTATAAGGAATAATATATCAAGAGAAGTTATACTGAGACTTATGGGAAAAAGTTCAGGAATAGTGGTTTATAATCCTATAATATATGGAGGAAAAATTAGAAAAGGTAAAGTCCATTGTATCTCATATTAAAGAATTTAAAAGGATGAAAAAGGGATATGATTATAACAGAAGGAAATATTTGTAATTTTAAGTTGTAGATCCTGTTTTCACGAATGTATATCTATTGAAGTCTGTTATATAATTGAGTAAGAAAGAAAAAATTTTCCCTAGGTGGATGAAGAATTTTTAATGTCTACAATAAATTAATGTTGTGGATTACTATATGTAAATGTCACAAAACCTCTATAAATTTAATGATGTGTTCTGTATCTATTTATAATGTAAATACATGCCTTATAAAAATAACGTTCTCACAAATGAAGAAATTGAATTCGAAACTGATATATATTACTATAATGAACCAATATATATTTTAGAGATTAGATAACAAGTGTTGAGGAGTCATATGACATTTATAGTAATGGTACATTAGGGAAATCATAGGATAGAATAGGCTACATAGAAAATTAAATAAATTACTATGAAGAACTATTGAAATATTTTTATGAGGAGACATTTTTTAAATTTATACGGTGGTTGTTTTTGAAGTGTGTGAATTTAACAGCCTGAAATTGTATGATATATTTATTATTAAATGTTTTTAATTTCTTTGATATCTTGCAATACTAGAAAAAATGAGTCTAAATAAACCATAATTTTGTGTAAAATTATTACTTATAAATTAAATTTCTTCAAATAAATAGGAAAATTTAAATTAAGAAAAATATATAACTTACACCAATATAAGAAAAATTCATTTTTTATCAATTAATTATCATCTAAATAGAAAATATTTTTAATATAAAAAAGGTTCTTTTCTAAATCTATTTTTATGTTTAAAATGTCCCTTTTTATTGATAAATTAAATCAATTATTATTTTATAATGATTTCAATGAAATTAATATATTAAATATTTTTTTATATTCATCTAATATTTTTTCATGGCTGGAGCTCGGAAGAAATCTAGTTTTTTTTCAAAAAAATTGTATTATTTCAACAAAGTGGTTTGAGGACGTTTTTAGAACAAATTAAAAATTAATGTTTTAGCCAATTTTGGAAATTTAATTTTGAAAAATTAAATTCTATTTTGAAATATACATTTCATCATTATCATAGAGTTAATTATTTACTATTTCTTGAAAATATTAATTTTGTGATAAAGAGTTAAAAATATTAATTTATATTAAAAATTTGGTTTCATTTATATAATTTGAAATGTTAATTTTTTTTTTCAAATAGTTTTAAAGTAAATTAGTTAAAAAAATAATAATATTAATCCAATTTATGTCATTGAATTAAATTTTATGTTTAATTTTGTTATAATACCATTTTATATATAAGAAATCATTTTCATTAGGAAAACACTTTTAGTCGTGTTTGTGAGTTTCATTCTAATTATATTCTTCCACTTATAAGTAATAAACATTATTATAGGAATTTAATATTTAAAATGATGAAAATTAATAATAGGTAATAAGGTCAATTTTGTTTGTTCTAATGAATAGTAATAATATTACAAATTAATTACCACAGTTAAGGATAAAATGAGTTTACCGATGTTAACATAAAATGAAAGGGGATAAATTTACCTAGATACATGATGAAAAACCACTAGTTAGTTGTAATTTTACCCTACCCATGTAATCATAACATATGAGCTACTGTGGATCCATATGTTCAATATTGCAAGATGATATTATTTTAAAACATGGAATAAGGATAGGTGTGCCAATCACCTGAATTATAGAAGAGAACCCCCCTCGTATTTTCATCATACCTGTTAAGCCATTTATCTCAACCAAATACTAATAAAATATCTCAAAAAGGTACCTTAACACATTTAGAGTTTTTTTATTTAAATAATACCAACCATATAGTTTATAATATGATACCCAATGCATGTTTTTGTAAGGGGTGGTAATCATCTTCAACAAGGTATTTTTTTTACAACATATTTTACACACACCAATTTATTTCTAAAAATTATAATATAATAACTCAAATAAATAACATATTATTATAATTTACTATGTTAATTTAATAATATTTATCAACCCCCTTCCCCATAAATTTAGAAACAAATTAATTTCTTATGATTATGGTGAACTACTGCCTCATGAACCTATGTAATTTGTTTTATATAGCTAACTCACATTGATAGTCATATAAATAAAAATAAGTGACATATTTTATAAAAAATAATTAATTATACTTATGGAATTAATATATCACATCTACCTTCTTAACATTCAATCTGTTTCAAAATCATATCATCACTCATGCATACGTGATGACTACACCTTCCATGATGTGAGGTAATTCGTTTCTTTTATATTGACATGAATAGTATCAAATATATATTTAATAAATATATATGACATATATATAATATAATAAATATTTATGAAGTGTGAATTACTATTTTTATGTATTTTTTCCATTCGTTGATAAATGAAAATGATGTCTATGTGTATGTACGACCAACCATCTCTATGAATAGTGTAATTCATTTTCTATCTAAAACATTTATAGATTACATTAAATAATTTTTTAATTATTATATATGATATTTATATCATTATTATAATTATTATGATTATGTAACCATGATCAATATATAACGATTGATTGTACTGAAGAAAAACATTCAAGGAAAACAACACAGTTATCAAATATATATATATATATATTAAATATATATTTAATACTATTCATGTCAAAATAAAAAATATCACTCAAGGATAATTTATTATGAAACATGATACCTCTAGAAAATAAGGCGTAAATAAAATATCAAGATTATATTGTAAAATATTTTAATAATGAAATACAATCATTAATGACATGAGACTATAACCCACGAAAAATATTTGATTCTTGAAAATGCCAAACATTTTTAGGATAATTTAACATAAATCCTATTGAAAGAGAGATAGATATATAGAATTTAATTTATCTTCAATTGAAATTAATAAATAAAATCTTATTAAAAAAATATCATTTAGTTAATATATTTATAATATAAAATCAACTAGGTTCATAATATAAGAATTTATTAGAAATGGCAATAAGATTTGAAAAACCCATAACCATTACTTCATCATATTAATCTATGCTTTGGCCTTGTTAGAAGCATGGGGTTTCTCTTTTACAAGTCAATGGTAATGAAAAAATTCATATATATATATATAGGAATATAGTATTATTTATGTGATATAAGAATCAAATATTACCAATATTCTGTGGTTTCATTAATAAATATAAAGTAGAGGGGAGAGTTGACGTGGTGGAAGTGTGACCATTTTACAAATCAATATAAGTGTAGATTTAGTGGTAAACATAACCATTTTAATAGTTTAATGTTAAAATTAAAATTTATTTTTCTCTAAAATTAACTCTAGTGGAGTATATGTATATGTGGGGCTAGAAATTCTACACTAACTCATTTGGGAGGACAAATATATTGATCTATCATGTTTTAATATATCCTTTTAACATTTTCCTTAATTTCGTAAAACTTTGGTATATAATTTCTCAAACCTATAAATTAATATTGTTTAGAAAAATTAATTTTCATAATTTTGTTTAATTTTAAAATTGTAATTTTAAATTATAAAATTATTTTATTAACTAAAATTTATAAAAGTTGGATATAATAATTTTTCAATAATCATACTTAGTCTTGTAAAAACTTAATTTTGTAAAGTAATGTCTTCTGGATTTATGTTAATATATAATATAACATTATCAACATTACTAATTTTAGTGAATGGAATTTATTTTCTAAAAAGATAATAAAATGTTTTATGATTTCAATGTATGATACAATGCAATCTCATCTTGAAAATATTTTATTCCATTAAAACGTGGATAACTATTTATATTTAAGTAACATTGTAATTTACTATATAAAATAAAAAACAAATGTTTTCTAAGGCCAAATAATTATATAAAATGTATAATTATATTGATTTTGTTAATATTTGATCACATGAAATGTTTTTTAGTAATTTATATCATAATTATATAATAAAAAAATATTAATATCTTAAAAACATAATTTTCTGTCTAAAAAAAAATTTCTGAAAGAAGCTTCAAAAATCATAGTAAGTAAATTTTCATTTTATAAATCTAGAAAACAAGTTGTCTTAATATTATTAAGATTACAAAATATATAAATATATTTTAAAATGAAAATAAAAAATATAATGAAAACTACATTTATTAAAAATTTATCATTTTAAATATTATGTGTTCTTAATATTATTTCAAATAAATTTTTAATTTAAAATATAGTAATAAATTAATTCATAAATGGTAATTATCAGAATATGTAAATTGAATATATTAGTAAAGAATATAAACTAATAATAAAAGTTATTATTTTAAGAAAAATAAATATTACTTGTATATTGGATACACTTTAACATATAGAATTAAAAATAATTATTTATATTTTAAAATGAAAATTTACTATTACATTGATATAATTTTTTTTATCAATTGTATCTAAATATTTATAATATTTTAATAATATAATTACAAAAAAATTATACGTACCATATATATATGTATAAATTTATAATATTTTTATATATTTTTTTATATAAATTTTGAATGAAAAATTTACTAAATAAAATAATTTTTTTATCATATTGGACATGATTGAAATTACTATGTTTTGAATGATCATATTTAAATTTTTCATATGGGAAGCCATTATATTTATAATAAACAAATTTAATTACAATATATATGATTATACTAAATCATTTAGTTATTCCACTTTCACTTTGAAAGGTAGAGTTCTTATTTTTTTATTTTAGAATTCTGTGTGATTAGTTTTCATTTATTTTAGATCTCTATCATTATAGGATTCTTTGGATATTGGCGATCGTTTGGGTTTCTGATTTTCCAATTAATTTCTTATTCTTGGAGAATTTATTCATTTTTATCTATTATTCCATATGTATATATTCATTTTTGAAGGATGTATGTTATCCATGATTAGTAATGATCCCTATTGTAATATACTTAGTTTTTGGTGTTTTTAGTGAATCATTGGACTTATAAATGAATTTTTTTTCTTAGTTACAAATTTTTTTCATTTATGAATTATTTGAATATATATTTTTGTTCCATGAAATAATTTGAAAAAAAGTTTCAAACTATATTTAAATGGTTTATAAATGGATTATGCTTCGTATAAACCTTTTGTGTTAAAAATGATCAATCATTATGTTATGTTCTCTTAATATCAACCAACATTCATATCTGGGATAGAGTGTGTTTACAGGGTCTAGAAGATTATAAAATAAAATATAATTTTAAAAAGTTAATTATGTTATATATATATAAATTAAAATTGATAAATAATTAACATAAATAGAAATATATATACAAATAAAATTTTAAATAAAAATATCTATAGTAAAATGAGTGTTTCATACATAAGTAACTTATCTTCTTAGATGGATATTCATTATAGATCACTATGATCCAAGACAAAGAAATTGTCGTTTCATGTCCTTTAAGACTAGACACAAAAATAATTATTTCATAAAGCATCGTAAAAATATCCCATAATGTTCATGATTCTATTTCCCATCCATAAATATCAAATTTAGAACCTTATATCAACACCAGGTGAATGATAATATAAGAAAACTTGAGCTCAGATACTATGTAAGGGTAAAAATAAGAGATATCAATCAACGACCACACATGATATAAGATAAGAATAAGATCATCCTAAGGGTGCGGTGACATGATAATTATTTAAAATAATCATACACAATTAGTAAAATATCATTGATAATAAATCATGGATTAAAAATTTCTCATATTAATAGATAGAATTCAAAAGATTACGGAAACATCATTAATCAATCATGAGTTAGCATAAGACATTAGAAATATGAAAATATTGAAAAACAGAAAAATATATCATTTTGATGATTTATAAAAGGAAATTGGTTCATTTCTCATGTTATGGACCAGAAATCAAATCATACCATAAAATGAAAGACATGAATCCATGTCAATGCATAATCTAGTGGTCATGAAACAAGGTTTACGAATGAACATATAGACACCAAGTAATATCAAAGAATTATGTTTTTATTATGATATCTGGTTTAAACATAACATAATTATATCTTGGGTTATCCATATTTAACATATTCCTTTTAGTAAATGAGAGACCCTCACCTCAGAAAATATTAAGCCATTAATGTTCCATAGTATCATCCGAGCGTTCTTTTTCTAATCATCATATTACCTCTGAAAAAAAATAATGTTACATAAATAATTAATCATTATAATAATAAAAAATATAGAGAATTAATGAATATTTTATCACAAGATAACATCTATTTTATTTACTAAGTAAAATCAAAGGCTGTTAGCATTGCATAAAAATTCCTTTAAATTATTATAATGTTCAAAGGTTCGTTAAAAAGTTTTTTATAATAAAATATGACAATAAACATCATTGAAATGTTCTTTTAAATAAAAAATTTCCCAAAAACGGGTTCCAATAATCAGATAAATATAGGTTACTTTTTTTCAATTTTTTTATCAATCATTTATATTGAAGAAAATGGACTCATAACTAAAATGGGAGAAATAACGTGGACTATTCATAAAAAAAAGTTTTGAATCTTTTTTTCCTAAAAAAGAGATAAAAATAGTAATATGTATTAAAAATAATATAACTAATAAAATTATATTAAAATTTAAATTATTTTAATCATTTATGTTCATAAAAGTTTCCATAATGAAAACTCATGCATAAGTAATCCTTATTTAAATGATATTGAATAAAAAAATCATTACTGTTTTGGTAACCAATGATTTTTAATAACCATTAATGAATAATAAAAAATAAATAATTAAATATAATTAATATAATTTGAATCATTATATTTCATTTTATAGGATATTTTTTATAAACCTTGTAAAAGAATACAGGTTCATAACATAACATATGTCCCAAAAAAGACAATTTTATATGATAAAACTATACATCTTTGGAATTGTCTAAATCTAAATATAATAATTGTAAAATTTATATATATATATATATATATATATTTAAACCCCATTAATTTACTTATAATTATCATAAAATACATTAATTGAAATTATATAGGCCACATAAAAGAAACAAGTGGTTAATTAGGCATCTGTCTCACAGAAATGAATGTGATATGAGAAAACATCACATTATGTCTCTTATTTCTTCATTCATGTTGAAAATTTCTATATATTAAATATATATTTATTATAAATATATTATATAACCATAAATTTATATAAAATTCTATATATGATATATTAATAGCATTTTAAAATCAATTTTTATCAATTCCTTAATAAAATAACTATTCAAGGTTATAACAACCTAATTTTTTATGAATGATTTGGTAATTTAGTTTCAGTAATTTTATTTTATCATAATATCAAAAAATAAATTATTTAAATAATATAATTATTATCAGATTTATACTTTAAATAAAAATTTTAACTATTCAAATAGACTAGTGATGAGAAATGAATTACATCAGTTCATAGAGACTTTAGTCTGTGTGTATGCATGTTGGATGTGACAACTGGGTCCCGATGACAGCACAACCACCCCGCCTTAACATGGCCGTCGGGTCTTGGCCTACCAAGTACCACTAGTTTCCCCGCATACATTTGGGGCCCACCCTAGGGTCCACCCAGATGCCCGAACGGGTCATCTGATGGTACATGGTAGTACAGGACACGACAACCATGTTAAGACGGGGGTGGATGTGCTGTCACCTGGACCCAATTGTCACATTTGGTATCAGAGGAGTCGGTTCAACCACAAAAGTCAAAACTATGATCATTCTTTTCTGTGAAGCAATAGTGTTAAGGGTACTATGTGTGGTTTCAGTTCAGGGAGTAAAGTTTTGGTGCGACAACCGACGTATCCATACACTAGGACCCTGACTACTGATTTCCAACTCAGTGCATGAAAGCCCTGATTTCATGTGTGTTTGAAAAGTTTTTCTTTAAGTCATCTCAACCAGGTCATCTCACCAGGTATAATTGTTTGACCATGTCGCATCTGTTTCTTTCAGGATTCCTCCCCATGGATAACCAGTTAGAGAACTAAGAGTTATAAGCACTGACAACCTGCCGAGCAATGAGGCATCAGTATAGGGCCCCTTTCCAGTTGAGGTACCAGCGGAGGCACCATCTGCACCACAACCCGTTTGGCCACCGATGCCACCTGCCCTATTAGTAGATGATGCATGCGGCTTGAGCGCACTGCATGAGTTTCAGCACCAGAGGCCACCCAGGTTCAAGGGAGAGACGGACCCACAGGCGGCTGAGGATTGGGAAGAGGCTGTGGTGAGAGTCTTTAGGCTAGTAGGGACACCAGCAGACTACTTGGTGATCCTTGCTGCCAGCCACCTTCAGAAAGCAGCAGGAAGATGGTAGATCCTGATGCTCCAGGTCCATGATGAGGCAGCACTAATCTGGACATAATTCGAGAGCCTGTTCCAGGTGGAGTTTGTTTCAGTGATCCTAAGAGCGGTGTAGATACAAGAGCTACTTCATCTATAGCAGGGTAACATGACAGAAGCGCGGTACTTAGCGAGGTTCACTGACCTCTCGTGCAACTCCAAAGATATGGTATGCGACCCATTATTCAGGGCCTGGTCCTTTGAGCAGAGACTCAAGTGAGAGATCAGAGCCTCGATGATCTCCCTCGGCATCCCAATGCAGACGGGGGGTTAGAGAGAGCCCTCCTAGTAGAGATTTTCCTTGATAAGAAGTCACCAGCAATGAGACATACTACTAGTCGACTCACAGTAGAGTCTTCTGCAATTGGCAGTAGAAAGTTTTCGCAGAGGTCTAACAGGACCAGACCTATAGGTTGACGACCACACGACTCAGGATCGGTTGTGTGGGGCACCTGGAGTGGAGACAAAACCATATATTCTAGGAGCAGGAAGTGTTACTCATGCATCGGGCTTGGTCACATGTCTTGTGACTATCTGACCTACCATTTTGATGATCAAAATACAGTTGAGTGACCTCCCAAATAGAGGCAGATGTTCGATCGAGGTGGTCTGCAGGGTGTAGGCAAATGTAGCTGAGGAGCTGTTCAAGCAGATGACGGTGGTAGACGTTATGAGGTGCTACCGTCACCAACACCAAGAGGTCCACCCCAACTTTAGGGAGCTGATGGACAAAGGAGAGCTCAGCTTTAGGTAGCTGAGGAAGATGACTGTGGATCTATAAAGATGATTTGAGGTACGATCTGTGTCTATTCCTCTTTAGCTACAGTTCCTATAGACCCATGTTCTAGTCACTCTTTTATACCCCCTTCCCTTGTTCGTAGCTCGGAGATTCTGACAGAGCCGTTTGCTTGATCCTTATGACTAGAGACTCTTACGAGAGAAGACTCGATGATTACGCACTGGTGCTGGCAGTGCGAACTTACTCTAGGAGGAAAGAGATCTGGCTGAGATCTTCTCGTAGTGGCATCGAGGCCTTACGACTTCATCTTGGGTATGGGCTGGTTATCTACAGTCCATGCTCAGATCGACTATATTTTGTTCGAAGTGTTGTGCTTCTGCATGGATGGGACAGAGTTCACCTTCACCGATGAGAAGGGAACCATTGCAGTGCAGGAAAGACTTACTCGGAAGAGGGTTCAGCCGATCTCTCACTAGTTGGCTTGCCTTACACTCAGAGTAGTAGAAGTAGAGAGTCCGACTTATACTATAGTGGTGGACCAGTACGTGTATGTCTTCCCTGGCGATGTCCCGAGACTACCTACTCAAATAGAGGTGGAATTATACATAGACTTATACCCCGAGACGACACCGATATCTACTCCAGCATATCGGATGGCTCCCGTTGATCTTCACGAACTAAGGGTACAACTGGAGGACTTTTAGGGGAAGGGATTCATCCGACCTAGTGTTTCTCCCTAGATAGCCCCGATTCTATTCACCAAGAAGGTGGATGGGAGCTTGAGAATCTATGTCAACTACCGTCGCCTGAACCAGGTGACCATGAATAACATGTTCCCACTAATGGGGATTGGCGACCTCTTTGATCATCTCAAGGGAGCATGGTGGTTCTCAAAGGTAGACGTCAGATCAGGCTATCAACGGCTCAGAGTTCGAGACGGGGATGTGAAGAAGACATCCTTCAGGTGTTAGTAAAACTACTATGAGTTCATGGTTATTCCCCTCAGCATAACCAACACTTCATCAGTATTCATGAGCCTCATAAATAGGATCTTCCAGCCTTACCTCGATCGCTTTGTCATAGTCTTCATCGACAAAATTATGATCTACTCAGCTACTGAGGAGGAGAATTCCTACCATTTGCAGGTAGTACTAGACACACTCCAAGAGAACGAGATTTATGGTACGCTCTCGAAGTGCCAGTTTTGGATTTGAGAGGTACACTTATTGGGGCATGTCATCTTAGAGGCTGGAGTTGCTCTAGATCCAGTGAAGATTGAGGCAGTACTTTCTTGGGAGCCACCCAAGAGTGTGACAGAGGTACAATGTTTCCTGGGGTTTCCTGGATACTATCGGAGGTTCTTTTCAGATTCTTATAGAGTTGCAGCACCACTTTCAGCCTTGGAGAAGAATGGGAAACCCTTTGTGTGATTGGAGAGATACCAGGAGAGCTTTCAGAAGCTGAGGTAGAGGCTGACTAGTGCCCCATCTTAAGGCTTCCAGAGGAAGGCATAGGGTATGTAGTCTACTTTGATGCATCAGGGACCGGACTCGGGTGTGTCCAGATGCAGGAGTGAGCAGGGATTGCATATGGTTCTCTTCATCTAAGATAGCAAGAGAAAAACTATGCTACCCATCACCTAGAGTTAGTATCAGTGTTCTTCGCCTTGAAGATGTGGAGGAACTATCAGATGGGTGAGTGTTTTACCATATACTCTGATCACAAGAGTCTTAGGAATATCTTCTCTCAGAAGGACCTAAACCTGAGACAATGTTATTGGCTTGAGTTCCTCCAGGACTATGACTTCGAGATAGTCTATACTCCCAGGAAGTGGAACATTATTGTGGATGCTCTCAGCAAGAGATCAGGCATTTAACTACCAGGAGAGGTGATAGTGAAGCTAGCTGCCTTATAGATATCCTTTGTGGATAGGGAAGGAGTAACCTATCTTCAGTCTTTTTCAATAAACTATTTTATCTAGACACAAACACATTTTACCTCAATTTATTATGAAAATAATTTTTATTGAAATATTTTAATGGTATATATATATATTATATTCAATAATATTTATAAAATTAAACTTATTTTCTTTCTTTAAATGAGATAATAATAAATCTATTTTTATGATTAGATATTGGTTTTTTTTAATTTTTTTTGTCTCATCTTAAAAGTAATATTTTTAATATTTTTAAAAAAAGTTTATAATTTTTTTTTGAAAAAATAATAACAAAATTTTAAATCATAATATAAAAATTATATTAATGTTATTTGTGGGAATTTGTATGAAATAGATAATTTTTCAAAAAATACTTAAAAAGAATCATTTTTATTGAAAAGTTCTTTTTTCGTTTAATAAATTTATAAATTTAGATATCATTTTTATATGGTTTTAAAACTAATATTTGTTAATTTATATATTTATTATTCAAATTTAAGTCCTTATAATAAAATATTTGTTGAATTTTAATATAAATTCCTTTTAATGTTTTGAAATGTTTACTTTTGGGAAACTAATCTTTCATCGCATTTGTGGGTTTAATTTTTAATTAAATTTCTCCCAGATATATGAATTGATTTTCTAAAAATGAATTAAATAATTGTTATATTAAAACTTTATATTATATAATTTTTTAACTATTTTTTTGGAAATAAATTTTATAAAATATAAAATTAATTATTGTAGTTAATGATAGAATGGGTTTCACAGAAGTTAAACTAAAAATATAGAGGATAAAATGCATAGAAACATTTTAAA
The DNA here is from genome assembly GCA_963277665.1 of Viscum album. NCBI lineage: Eukaryota > Viridiplantae > Streptophyta > Magnoliopsida > Santalales > Viscaceae > Viscum > Viscum album. Next base: position 2,014,882,723 of record OY728147.1, on the reverse strand, counting down.
ATGACATTTTTTTTTATATTTCAACCTTATCACATATAAGGTTTTATAATGAATTATTTTGAGGAATGGTGGCACCAGAAAAATGTGGATACACTTTATTCTTTTAAAAAATTCCATGTGTCTCCACCCCCAATTATAAAAGGCCACCCCCTATAATCTCATCTTCACACATCCAATACCCTTTTTTGGACATTAAATATACAAATATCATCCTTAATTATGTCCCCACATCATCGTGGTCATATTCTCCTTATTAATCCTACCAAAATTTTTTTTAGATAAATACCTAATGAGGCTTTCTGAAGATGATATAAAATTATTAACCGTGTATTTTTTTATTTCATACTTGAAATCCTTAAAATAATTGTTAAAGATACAGATATGATAACAAATTATTATCTAATATTATATAATTTTATTATGTAAATTTGATAACCATAATCCATCTCATGTTCTATCAAATGGGAAATGAATCCATTAATCATGTGTATGGTGGACTACCGCCACATGAACTGATGTTATTTTTTTCCATCACCACCTCTCAAAGTTGGTTATAATGATGAATTCAATGTATATATATTATATTTATGAAATTATTATACCTGTAAAATTTTAAATCCACATCTTCCTTCTTACCTCCCACCCTATAGGAAAATAATAACATCCTTCACGAGTACGATGTACTACCCTGTCATGAACCAATGTTATATTCATTAAATTTATGTTTTACATGGATGGTAATAAGGATTGAATTAATTAATATATAAAATATTGTTAAGAAATTTATACTTATTTAATTATCATATCACATATTCCTACATACGTTTTATTGAATTTGTGAAATGATAATGTTTCTTGTGTGTACAGAGAACTACCTCCTTGCTAAGAAATGTGATTTGTTTTCACTAAATAATTCAATTGAAGGTAGTAAATATTATGTTAATAAATATATGGGTATATATAAAACCATTATTTTTCTATAAAGTTGAAATATTATTTACATTTTTTTGTTCAATTTGTTAAAAACGTGAAACAATGTCAATGCGTAAATATGACCTATCATCTTTATGGTAAATATATTTCAATTTATATCATTAAATTTAATATTTTACCACAAATAAATATATACTGAATATATATGATTCTGATATCTGAGAAAAAATTATTTATGTTATAGAAAAATGATTAATCTAAAAGGAACAAAAATACAAAATCGGAACATAGCAGAAAAATATTTCATTTATTAGTAGAAATAGGTTTTTAAAAAATTATCATTAATAAACGTATAATAAAATGTCCTACGTAAATTAGTTATAGAATGATATATATAATTATGATTATTTTTATATTTATAATAAATATATATTTATTATAAATTAGTTTTCAACATGTATAAATGAAGTAAATACTTAATTTATGGGATTTTTTTGCCGAATTTTTTTCCCTTGGGAAATATGTTGTGTTGTGAAAAAATCCCCATTTATAAGGTTATATGAAGATCATTTGAAATTCTCAATAATTAAATAATTTATTAAAATTATATTAATATTTTCATTTAATTTTTTCTTTCATAGGGAATATGATTAAAAAGATACCAATGTGGTAGAAGATATATGTTATAATGTAACCGTTTAATGGGATTATTTATGATTATTTTTTCGATTATGAAATATTTTGACCTATATCTCATGAAAATAAGTTCATTTAATATCATTTTTTAAGACTTGAATATACACCATTACCTTTAATTTTACCATCTTTAAATACACAAGAGATCGATGGATTTTTGTTTGAAGAATGAAATAAATATCTCTCATTGGTTGAAAACATTTTCATTCCATATCGTTGTTGTTAAAAAAAAAGTTTCAAATAATGTTTTTATACCCACTAGTGATTTTTAAAAGATATTTTTATATATTTACTAATTTATACAAAAAAATTTATATGTTATCTTCAAGTTATTTTCTAAAAAAACTTGTTTATCTATACGAATTTTTTTAAACGAATCTTAATTTTAACATACATATAATTTCTCCCCGTCAATTCTACTGAATGTTTTAAATATTTTTTAAAAATATTCAACATGAATTTTAATAAAAAATTATTTCAATTTTTTTTAATAAAATTATAGTTTCAAAAAATTATTCTATATGAAATATTGTTTACCTCATGAAATGTTCCTACTATATTTTGAGTATAATTTTTAATCTATAATTACATTTTTTAATGTTAATTATGATTTACGTGGGATATGATATATAGTTAGAAATGATATTATTTCATTGGTTGAATTATTTTACTGATGTTTTTTTATGAAACTTGTATCTGTACCACAAATTATGATATGATGATATGTTTATAAAACCCATTTCATTTCATAGATTTTGAAATGATGAATGTTGAATGATCTTATGAAACATTTATCAATAGATTAGGTGATGGTTGGGACCTATATATCTCTCTAATGAATTGGGAAGTTGTTATTGTTCTATGAGATTAATAGGTAAAAATGAGTATATCCAAAGCCCAAAAATATATAATAATTTAGGTCATATGAATTCCAAATTAGGTACATGATTTTTTCTCATAATCCTAACATGTTATGAATGTATTTATGGGTATCCATGAAATAATGTTTCCTATGTATATTTGTATTAGAAAAACATATTTCTAATTCCAAGGTCATTATCTCATGGAAAATGTTCTCTAATTTCATTATTATTCATGTATTATGACGTGACATTATTTATTAAATAAATGATGATTATAATCTATGATATAAATGTTATGTTTTTTTTAAATGTTATTCTAATTTTATTATACCCTTATGAGCATGTTTTTTATATCTCCCTTCTGTACCTTTACTGAGAATATAAGATCACACTTTTTTATTTTACCATTCCCCTGGATATAAATAAATATATTATGAATCATATTTATAATAATGTTAATAATCATGAATGACATATTAGGGATTTAAAGAACATGATTTTTTCCATGTAAGACATTCAAATATTTCTATAAACATTTTCTGATCTAAGCACTAAGATAACATTAAATTCCTATGCTCGATGTTCTCAAAATAATTTTTAGTTAAATATTTATTATATTTAATATTACAGACACAAATTCTTAAATTAAATTGGAAAACTCTCAAAAAAAGTCATAGATCATAAATCTGGGAACACAGTTATGTCCATAACATGATGTTTACCTGAGGGGTGACCTAAAACCTGTTGGTGTGGGACGTTCAAATATTGTAACCCTTGGAAATGTGTTCATTTTTCTAAATAAATAATTAAATAATTAATTTTTTTAATTTAATTAATACTGATTTTTATATTTAAAAATGATTATGTTAATTTTCCGAGGGTTATCCATATAACCCATGGACCATAGAGAGGTTTCTTTTTCTTCAACAATTAGCGAATTGAAATATGATGATGGTAAAACTCATGATAGAGGGAGATCAAGATACTTCAAACATAATTACATCTTAAATTAATTGGAGGGGAATTTCAATAATAAATAACAATAAAAAGCCTATAGTAATCATAAATTGTAGTTACATATCATTTGGTAAAATGAATTGACAATAGTCATTCCTTTTTATTGATTAAAACTAATTGTAAGATGTTTTATGTTACCTTGTAATGGTTTTAATTTATTATGAAATTTATTTTCTCTATATATTTACCCAATTGCGTTTTCTGGATAATAATTATTTCCCAATAATAATTTACCTTTTTTGTTTTCTTTTTTGATTTTATTCTTAATTCTCAATTATATTGGGCTACATAACCATGGTCCGATGTTTCCAAGCAGTACTAAGCCTGATTGGACCCCCAGATTTAGGATAGATTCATGTGAGAGTAATATAAGGAACAATTGGTAAGAGATTCTGGTGTGTAGATGGATATGTTTGATCCCACTAAAAATATTTATTACTGATGAGGTGACGAGAGATGTATGAAGGTACGGTGGTGAGAGGTGGTCCATGCATCGTTCATAGCGATATTATTACGTGTGAATTCATACAAAAAAATGTTTGGAAATGATGAAATGAGGAATGATCCAATGTTTTTGGGTGTATAGATATTATATCCATGGTTTAGGGGACCAATTTTGAAAAACTAAGAGAATATATATGTTTTGGTGAAAATATCAAATACACACCTTGTAGTTAAAACAAAACACAGTTTGTAGGGCATTGGTTGTGGTAGTTAGGATTTATTCTAATGAAAAAAATAAAATTCCATGTGTATGGGAAAAATTCCATGTGTCCATACTCATATAGACTTGTTGTGTGGTGGATAAAGTGAGTAGGAACCCATGACGAAAGACACGACAAGTCATACTTCATTTACTGAAGTACACATACAATTCCTAGGATCACTTGAAGAACCCCGAGAGCATCAGAAACACCATGTAGACCCTAAAAAAGTGATTTAACAATACATGGTGTATGAGTTATGTGCCAATGTGTACATTAATAGGTGATGGAGACAGAATACACGATGTGCATGTCCCCACACTTTCCTTGTACTTCTACTTCCCTTCTAAGGAAACTATAACATCTCATACCTACTTTTTTATGACTTCTATTCAGGGCCATGAGTAGCCTATCAATTTTTTTACTACATAGAATGCATTGGTTTCATCTATAGTGGATTTTAGATATTATGTGAGAATTTATGCGTGGGGAGATTCTATAAGAGATGCTAGATGAAGGTATTAATCAGACAGGTTCACTTGGGGTTTTATAGTGGCACCATCTAGCAGGACTAGTCATGGGTCCTCTACCTATCTAGAGAGTGTATTACTCTTGAATGTACATGAATCCCCTATCTATTTTCATAGAATATTCCTCTTACTAAGATAACGAATGATTACTCTACCTACCCACCAAGTGGAACTCTCTTGTAGATTTATGGCATGGGTCCTCGACTATGAGAGAGGAACCCTCCTTCAGGGTAGGGAATAGATACTCTATTTGTTATTTGAGTATAATTCTTCCACAAGTTTGAGAATTATTACTCTACCTAATTATAAGTAGGAACCCTTTGGCTAGGATATTTATGGTTCCTCCACCGTTTACTTTAGTACCACCATCTTATCTAGACATGTCATGAGTCCGCTAACTATATACTAAGTGCCACCATCATGTTGTACCAGCCTATGGGTCCTCTTCCTTGATATTTTTTGTCTTAAAATATGTAGAATAGTGGAATGAGATGGATTTATTTGAATTTTTAAACTAGGAAGTTGAGAGAGAAGTTTGGCATCATTGTTGGGCTTCTAGAAATATTGGAACATCTTTGCGGGGTTGGGTAGCGCAATAAAGATTCTCTTGCCTCTCATATGGGTTTGTTTAGTTTGAGAATATATATATATGAATATTCATTCATGTTTTTGTATTTTTTTACACTCATACTTTATATTGAACTTTATATAGTCTATCTATTTCTATAAAATCCAATATTTCTCCATTTTAATTTTTTTGGATTCCTACTAAGTATGTTTATTCTCAATCGTTCAGGGTCTATTGGAACATGTTTAATAAATTATCAATAAAATGGACTGGTCAGTCATGATTTTAGAGTAGATTTTGGATACCTAGTTTGTAGGACCATGTATGATGATCAGACATTAGATATAATGATTTGGGTTCTCTCAGCACATTTACTTTCCATCTTTGACTCTGTGGGAAATCATTCTAGTTTGGCTTTTTTTCTTTAATTTCATTTTTCACTATCACACTCTTGTATAAACTAGAGAGTTTTTATATGCATGATTATATTCTTTATGTTTCGTATATTTATTTTAATAATACTAACTTTAATATAGATATGGTAGCGTATGTGTGTGTGTGTCTATACATTCCCATTAGGCAATTACCTCCGATTTTAGATATGTTGTTCAATTTTTGTCACTATCCCATGTCCTATGGAGGTGGTTTCAAGGTAGTTATGAATAAAATACTTGTGGGTTTGGTCATGATATATTGGTATCATAATAGGTCATTCGGTGGAATGGTGTTCAGAGTAAACCCCTTATATGGATTTTGTTACGTTTCAGTGAAACAATGACAGAATTATTTGAGTGCATCTTTCAAGCTAGGGAATCCGGTGTTGGTGAGATGGACAATGTATAAATTAACTAAGGCATTGAATAAATTATTTTTGACTTTTTATTCTATGATTAATAGTAACTTAATAGCTTGAGATGGGGTTAATTGAGTTCTTAAAATATTATTTGAAACAAAGTACAACCTCTTCAAATTATGCACGTCCAATATTTTTTTAAGATTGTATGAAACAAAAATGTAAAACATACATAATAAAAATTGAAAAATTGTTTTATAGTGATTTTTGTAAATAAATATCATAGTTCACTCCCCAAATTCTCTACTCTAGAAGATTGGTGATTTTCACTACACATTCCTTTTAACGGGGGCTCCCATCTAAGTACAAGAAGCTCTCACTTAATAAAAAGGAAAAAGAGATTACAACCAGGATATCCTTAAAAAAAATATCCAAAATCTTAACCACACTCATAAACATATTTAAAACACAATATAAATTAGATACCAAGTTTGATAGATGATTACAAAACACATTTTGAAGGTAGTAACTGATATTATATAAATATTCATCTAGAAAAAAGATAAGATGCATGCATAGCTCGGGATACTCTTCATTGCAACCGAGGAAGAAAATAATCATATAATTTGGTATATGGATTTTCAATATTTAATTATCTATATTGTTAGTAAAGGAAACCTTATTTGGATCTTTTCACTTCCATTCATCCTAAACATTTTTCACATGTTTTTTTCCAACTATTCCTTATTTATTAATTATGAACATGAAATGGATAATTCTAACAATTGAATGATCTATAATGTGATATTTATAAGGAAATACAATGAGAGTATGCATCCATTTATTCCAAATATGTAACTTCTTTAGCATCAATAATTGCATAGATTTTATCACTATATGAAATTGTATATCCATGGTATGTCTTGTGCAGTCCGATCTTTCCTTAAATATATAAATTTATTTTTATGTACTCAAAAGTTGTGAAATCAATTTTCATGATTTTAATAAGGATAATCATGACATTATATACATGGAAATATTAAAAGGATATCATCTAATTATTCTTTTCAACAATATATATATATTTCATAAGAATAAGAAAATTTTTCATTGTAAGATAATCACTCTTCATCGAATCGTATGATAATTTTAAGATGTGACATAATGTGATACTGATGTAGAATTAACTTGATTTCAATATATTTGGGATAAGAAAATTATATTAATATAATGTAATACAATTTTATTTCATTTTTTGAGTTACATAATATTTTTCATGAACACCATTAGATAATATAAATGTGTAAGAGAAATACGTGAGAATAAAAAAAAGATGGATACAATCTAAAATAAATAACAAAATTTTTTGCATAAATTTTTTGGATTTTGTGAATCATAAAAACATATATACTATAGATTTATTGGAATAATAATATTTACAATAATCTCTCCATTATGATGATCATAAAACCTATTGAATGGGAAAATATATTTCTTGATTTTATTTTAGTTTTTTCATTAATAAATCGTTGTCTTTTCATCAAGAGTTTACTTTTTAAATAAAAAATAATTTTTTTAAAACAAGTGAAATTTTATTTTTTCCTTTTATTATCTTCTTTTTTGTGATATAAAAAAGAATTTTAGGAATGAAAACATTACATATTGAACATAGATATTAATAATCATTGTTTTGGAAAGAAGTTTAGTTTATAATAAGTCAACAAACTATCATAGAAATAGAAATAACAGATATATAAATATACAAATGAAATTATAATTCAGAAACAAAAACTTTTAAATGGTAAATACATAATGAGGAGAAACATATATAAAATGAATAAAAATTTAATGGTCGTAAGATCATGTCATAAACATTCAATGAAAATTTATTATTAAATTGATGAGGTTGATGAAAACAAATGAATGTTTTAAAATCATATAATTTTTTGCATAGTTCAAACGTTCTATCAATGCCTAACCATCGGGAAAAAACATCCTCATATTCAAAAGAAATAAATGTCAAAAATTATACTAAAAATGAATTTTTAGATATGAATTTTTTGAATAAGATTGGTTTTTCATGGTCTTATAATGATAATGGAAAAAGAGAATCATTTTTATATTAACAAAATCATCTAACATCAGTTAGGAGGATCAAAAATAGTACGATCTCTATGATGAAACTTGAATAGTATTGATTCAGAACTATGGGGAGCTTGTTGTGTTCTAACCATGGTAATGTTATATGAACATGTAATGGGTATTTTAAATAATGCTTTAGGGAATGAAGAATATTTATCTATGGAATATTTTTGGTGTTCTCTAGGTTGATTCACTAAGGGATAATTTTTTTCGATAAGTGATGAGAGTAAAATAGATAACAATCATAAATTTGGGGTTTTGGATGCCTTCTCTAACAAATATGAAAGAGTTAATCCACACAAAAATCCATTATTATCACTAATTAATTCTATAAAAAGTCTATAATACTTTTATGTCCATTTTGTATCGTCTAATAAAAATTTCGAATAAGGTTTTGGAGGTCTCCTTTCATTGAAAATCTGGAGATTACGTACTTTAAAACATCTACCTGATTATTTAATATCCCGAAAATTTAAGAAATTTCCTTTTATTTAGAGGATAATCTCTATTGGATTTTCTTTATAGGATCATCTCTATTGGAAGATCCTATGAAATCATCAATTTTATCATCATTTTGATATGATATATTTTTAATGAAATTTTTTATTTCAACTTCACAATGTCATTATTTTTATTCTCAAATTCATTATAGTTGTTTGTAAAGGATTCAGTTATCTTTCACAGAAGGGTAATAATGAAACATATGTTATTATTCACTAGAAAATGTTTTTCCTAATATTCTAAAATCCTTTTAAATATAATAGATATTAACTACATTTTAATTTACAAACACTTCAAACAACTTATTTTATCACATCTAGAATTCTTCCAACTTTATCAACATCAAATATCTAAAAATTTTCATAAACATATTTCATCACAATTTAACAATGATGTGTATCAATAGATATAGTGATGGAATCAACATAGTGGGATAGTTCTAAGAGTCTTGAATGAATATATGAATTGAGAATTATTCCACCAACACATCATTGTAAATATTTCCTTTAAATATATGGTATTGATGTTTTAATTTATTGAATATCATCCCTAAAGGAAATCACTTCACATAGAATTATTTCTTGATAATTTATTTTTGAAAGTTGAGCCTATATAATCTCAACATCAGATGATACATTTGAAGATATTCATTCAATTACTAGAACTTCTTCTTCTTAAATACTGTTTGAAATAAGGGAATCCATTTCCTGGTGATATAATATACTCATTTTTTGAAGAGTATATTTTAAAGAATAATTTTATAATTCATACCCATGGAGTGTTTCTTGAAAATATTTTTTTTTCTATTTATGCAGTCAGTCATTCCATTTCTTGACATTGATAGTGGATTAAAATAGGGGTTAATTTTTCCTTACCTAAATATTCTTGTATTCACCACTGGACAAAATCTGATTCATAGCCGTTGTTATCTTTTAATTTTCTTTTTTAATTGATGGAGAGGAATAAATTTAAAGTGTTCCTTCGTAGTCAACACCTTGATAGCTTAATGGAAAACAAATCCTAACTATCCTTCTCAACTTGAGTGTTTTTTCTTGTTCTTAATGTATTTTTATGGTTAAAAAATATAATACCATTATTCGATAATTATTGGAGTTTAATCTTAATTAGAACTCTCTTACTGAATCTGTGCAAGGTAAATTTCAGGAATCAAACTATAAACCATAAAATTTTTCATATATAAGTCCCAATAAAAAACTATTCCATAAAAAACATGGATTTAGATTTGTCAATATTTGACATTGAATTCCATAATTATCATCCATGAGAACTCCAAAATTTTGAAAGATTAGGGTTTGGATATTTCTATAAGGATAAATATTTAGGGACTTATTCTAAAAATATAACATATATCCCTTGATATATTGAGATAATATAACAGGCCTTTCAAGAATAAATAGATAATTACAAGAAATATATTCAGTAATTATTTTCTAAAACTCACTATTTCTTTGGGTAATCCAAGACTAAATTATATAGAATAACAACTTCATTTGTGGTTCCATGGTATTTAAATGCTTCTTCTAAAAAAACCATTCCAAATATAGATTTCATAATTTCTAATAGCGTAACACCATTTATGTAAAATAGATTGGTGTAGAGGAATGAATAACCTTCATGAAGGACATTTAATATTTCATTGAGCTTGAATGATGTAAGGGACAACTCATTCATATTGAATATTATTGTGATTGTGTCCTTATCTTTACAAAAAATAAATGATTTAGACTCATAGAACATATGAATTTTCTTCATAAAAATATTAGGGCTTCATAAGGTGTCAAAAAGAAATCTCATCCTTGATGATTTATATCTTACTTAAATAGCATGTTTGGTTTTTACAACCAATTAAAATCGATTGCTTTAATATTTAATAGTTTTCTTGATAATTTATGTCATTGCATCCTAATAGATTTACTAATATTTTATCCATCAGTTATATCCATTTAAATAGTATTTAGGGATTTGAAGGCTAAGATATCTAGGGTAGAAGGGGTTCTTGGGAAGGGAAATAAGGGTTAAATGGTTTTGAGAGTCATTTCATCTGTAGAGCTAATACTAAATCTAAATTTTTGTCCTTGTTTATGATAGATGACAGGTTACCAAGTAATGTAAGAGTAATTATCACTAACTATAGTTGATGTTTCCTAAGAGATATGACTATTACGTGAAATGATAGTTCAAAGGGGTACAAAAAAAATTAAATTACATACTCTGTATAATAAGTATATAAAATAAAATATTACAACATAAAATTGAACATACCCAATTTCGATATAATAGAATTTAATCTTTCTAAAGATAATTTTTTTGTAATGATATGTGAAAATTGATTTTATATGAAAAAAATCTAACGATATATCACCTTTTTGTGAATGATTTTTGAAGAAACGATGTCTTACATAAACGTTATTTGATTGTGAATTATTTATTAGATTCTTTATGATATTTATAGAATTAGTGTTATAATATATGATTGGGTATTAATGAAAATTAAATACAAATTCCATTAAGGGGTGTTTCATCAATACCACATGTGAACAACAACTTCCAGCAACAATATATTCATCTTCAATTGTTGATTGTGCTATAGAACATTTACTTTTTCTTGACCAAGCCACAAGATATTTACACATAAAATTTTAGGTTTTTGAGGCTATTTTCATATATAATGTAATTCCAGTGAAGTCAACACATGAGTATGAAATTAAATTAAAATTAATGGTTTATAGAAAAATAGAGAAATAGTTACAATTCCTTTTAAATACCTTAAATTTTTATAGCATTTAAATTCTATTATTTTGGATTAGATTGATATTTTTCACAAAGAAATAAAAAAACATAATTTCTTGTAAACATCATGTAAATTATAACAAAACATATAATGATTACTCTATACAACTTTTTTTAAATAGGCATTCCAATTTCATTCAAATCATGTTTGATATTTGATCTCATAGGAGTTGAGTTAGTCCTACTATTTTCAAGTCAACATTTTTTTATGTAAATCACATATGTCTTTTCTTTGATTTAAAGTATTCTTAAAATTATTTTTATAATCAATGAAATAATAGAAAATAGTTTTGTTTTCCCATCTTGCTCGTTTCAAATTATTTTTAAAAATGTTCTTAAAAACCATTATAAATATTTTAATTTGATAAAAAAAATAAAATCTTCAAAATATATTAGTAAAAATAAAATATCAGGCAAACATATTTTCATAAATTGGTAATTATAACTTGTTCCTACTAATTTTTTAATCGAATAAAAAAACATAATATTTTATAAAATGACCTTGGGGATTTTTTTTATCAATATAGAGATTTGGTATGCTTAAAAATAGAATTTTGAGAATGATGGTCTCCAGAATGAGGAGGTTATTATATATAATATTCTTTATTTTTATAAAATGTCATATTTTAATTCGATATGATATAATTTAAAATTCATATAGGATGCATATTCTTAATGAATTTTAATGGATTCTAATATAGCTATTGGAGAAAATGTTTCCTCACAATCTATTCCTTTTTCTTGATTTTATCCTTTATCAACCAATCAAGATTTATTTCTTGTTATTACACCATGATTAACATTCATATTTTTAAAAACCATTTTTTTCTAATCATATGATATCTCAAGGGTCTTTCAAATATTTAAAATTCATAATTTATTTTAAACTGATTTAGTTCTTATTGAATTACTAAAAACCAAATGTCATCTAATAAGGATTCCACTAGATATTTAGGTTCTAATTGAGATAAATAGAAATATAATTATTCAATAATTCTTATATTTCTTCTAGTTCATACCCTTTCATATTTGTTTCCTATAATGGTTTCTAAATGATTTACTTTAAGGTTTCTAGGTGTTCTATATAGTACACTATCTAGGTCTCTAGTGTATTCCATAATTTAATTTTTTTAAAGTAATTGACTTCCAATTCAATATCCTTGTGGTAATGAAATAATGGTTTAGTTGTCATATTTTTGACTAAATAATTATAATCATCAATTTGATTTAATTTTTGACCACACAGATCACATTAATTAAATTTCACATAAGAAGGTTCTTTAAAAATACTTGAACATTTTTTTAAAACTCTATAAGATTTAGAAGTAGCAGAGTAACCTAATAAGATACCTTCATCATCCTATGAATTAAACATTCCAATATTATAATTTTTTCTTCATGAAGTAAAATATATATCCAAATACATGGAAGTATCTTGCTTTGGGCTTTCTATTCTTCCACAACTAATACGGTGGTTTCTTTAAAATTAATCTTATATGTAATCTATTAGTGATATAAAATGTTGTTTTAATATATTCACCCCAAAAATGTGTGGAAAAGTTATATTCATATCACATAGTCCTAGAAATTTTTACGAAAGACATATTTATCATTCCAGAAACACTATTCTATTGAGGTGTCCAAGGGGTATAGAATCTATGTTTAATTACATTTTTAGAGCGTTAAGAATTAAATGCATGATTCTCAAACCCTCATTAATGATCACTTCTTAAAGACATAATTTTTATATCCTTTTCATCTTTCATATGTTTATAATAATAAATAAACATAGAACATAATTCAAATTCAATTTATAAAAATTAAATCCAAATAAATATCAATAAATCATAAAATATTAAATAAAAAAAGTCCAACTAAAAAAATTCATTTCTAGTTTTTCCATAAAATTATATTTTGGAATGATGATGTGGTATAGAAGTATTAACTTCATTAATCAAATAATAAGATGATTTAAATTCCTTTCCCATTTTGAATGCATCACCCAATTTATTTCTGTTTAATCTATGATCCAAAAAGTCATAAATCAAATTATTTTTAGATACTTTTCTCAAGGAATGTACATTGAAGTTTCTATTACTACTATTTGGAATCCATGTTTAATCCACTTTATCATTTAGAGAATTTATATTCCTTCTACACACTAAATTAAGATCAAATGTGTAATTTTTTTGATATGGGTGCTTCAAACATGAGAAATTTAACTTTAAACAATATGATGTCATTATTTGAAAAATAAACATAATAAAAAACTTCACAATGTTTAGAAATAATTATATTTTTTTTCTTAAAGAATTTAGTATAAATTAATTGTTTGATTAATATGGACTTTTTATTTAGAAAAAATCGAATGACAACTATTTTTTCCTTTTGTGATTTATCTAAATATGAGATATACTCCATCTAATTTAGATTAATAATGAGAATTATAGTAGTATCCATTCATATGTGTTGAACAACCACTATACAGAAAAATGTTTTGTTGTTTTTCATATTGCTAGTTTCATATAATGAAAAATCATAAAAAATAGTTCTTCAGTACCAAAATTATTTTGGGTATAGAAATGATATCTATAAATGATTTAGGAATTTTGAGTAGGTTTTTGTTCCAAAAAAATATGTATTTTGATTTTAAAAATATTTTTAATGAAAAACATCTTTAAAAAAAATTGATGAATTTTAAAATGAAAAATATTTTCATACATTCTTATTTCACCACAATGTAAAAAAGTAATATTAGGAAGATATTTATTTTTTGAAATGGGTATAGAATGTATTAATTATATATGATAATTTTTAAATTTTCATACAATTCCCATTTTTTTATTCATTTTTGAAAAATAATTTTTTTTTGAATAGTATTATTTTTTATAAATACTTGTAGAATCATTAAAATTAATAACTTCTTTATATTGGTATCCAGTTGTTTTTACTTGTTCAACATTCCAAATTGATAATTTTTCTAGCTAATATTTCTAGACTAAAATCTAGTTGTTCGTATTTTGTTCCCCACCAATGATTCTATTATAGAAAATTTAAATATATTTATTTTTCATTTTCTATATTTCATACATATTTTCCATCATGGTACAATATTAATTTAATTATTTGTAATATAATTCTTTATTATCTAGAATAATGTTGTTATAATAAGAATATTAAGAATATACCTCATATATTTTTGCCACAGATCATTTGTTAGCCTATTGATTTATAGTTTCATATTATGATTCTAGTGATGTGTAGTGACTAGAATATTCATAAGAAAAACACATGTCCATCATAGATTTATTATAATTTTTATATACGATATTATTATATATTTATTTTATTTTTTGTTGTCTTTGATTCTCAAAAATCTAGGCTTGATGTGTCTTACATAATTGAATTCATAACGTCTCAAATTTATACAGTTGTTTCCATGATTTGTTTTCTTGAAGAATCTTTTAAAACCATGTCACTTGTTTTAGTGTTTTTTTACTTTTACATAAAAATTGTGAAATATAATTATTTAATTCATGTTTTGGAGAATTATTTTTCATCAGATTCTTCAGATTTCTATTGAAATATGTTTATTCTATTAACATTGGATGTAGATCCTTTCAAGGTAAAATATTCCGTTTTTATTTTTTAGGCTCCTCATTTATAGTTTCCATCTCTGCTTCATACATCATAAGAATCAAAAGAGATCTTTTATCTTGAAATAATTTAAATCTTTAGATTTTCTCGTAGTAGATGAAATTCCACTACACATAGGTGGTATTACTATAATAAAATTTAATTTGTGTTATGGTTTAGTGATCTGTGTTCCTAGAGGTAAAATGTTATTCATGATCTTAGTGAGTCTTACATTCAGTTTACTAATACCTTCTACCTCATCCATTTTGAACGTATCAAACATAATCTTGGTTTCATTAAAATTAAGAGAGTTTAATTTTTTTACCTTAATATGATACTTGTATAATATTCCCCATTTCATGAGTTGTCACAAACTGGGAAATCTGGTTAAACTAATCAAATCATAATCCATAGATGTTATCTGTAACACCGTGATATTTTTGGAATTATTTTTTAGAATTAATTTAATCTTTATAATATTTTTAATTTCACACAACTCTAAAAATATTTAATTTAATATAAAAGAAATTTATTTGGATTGAAATATTCACAAAAACAATTGAATCATGTACTACATGCAACATAAATTTTTTCTCTCCATACATGGAAAACCAAGGTTCTCTTATGTTACATGCAAGACTGACTTTCCTCAATGGCTTACATAACACACAAGGATGTGTGTTACCGAAAAATAATTCAATATTAAAATATTATCATTTAATAAGATATAACATGGCTATAAAATTGAACATTTTAGTAATAATTAAGTTATGAATATATATATTCAAATAAATTGTATAACAAATAATTAGAAAACAATATAGAAACCAAATAAACATAAAGGGACAAAATTTTATAAAAGTCTAATTTAATATCAAAATGTGGATTTATATTAAAAAGTGAAATTTATTAATAATAGTGAAAAATATTAACTAAATTTATTTTTCATATATTAAAAAATATATTTTTGATGATCATCCAATAGATTTTTTTTATATAAGATAAGAACAAACCAAATTTTATGCTTAAACTTATATTTTTATAAAGTTAGATTTACAACCTTTTAATGGAGGACCCATTTTAAATAAAATTTTTTCAATTTTAAATATTTAATCTGTAAAAATTAAGTTCATACTTATATTAAAAACAAAAAAATTTGGTTAGGATAAATTTTTTATATTTTTCTATAAGTTTTCATTTTTAATGAATAGTTAAAAATACTAAATGTTTATTCAAAATTGCATTATCTTCTAATTAATTTATAAGGTTAAATAATATATTAAATTAGTTATAAATTTTAGTTAGAAATATTTTTATAAATTAATAAAATATAGTTCTTGGAATCAATTTCATTTGTAATTTGGGTATAAAATCATAGCAAAATTGGCGACATTTTTACTTGAAAAACACGAAGTGATATTTTATCAATAATAATTTTTTAAATTAATTTCTACCACATATATGAATAAAAATTAGAAAAATGGATTCCATATTTATCATAATAATTTTTTATAATTTTTAATAAGTTCATACTTCTCTTTTTACCTAAAATTTTAGTGATTGAGATTAAAATTAATTACAATGATTAAGAGAAACATTTGGTTAATAGAGTACAAGAAATTGAATTTAATTCCCTAATTGACCTATAAACTTGTACAAACCCCATTTTATTGAGATTATTTGTTCATTAAAATTAAATAATTGGGTGGTTTTATGAAATTTCTATGAAAAAACGTGGGTACACCAAATCTGTTTTAACAAAATCCATGTATGTCCTTTTCCTTCCCTATACAAGTCCACCACCTATCCCTTTCTAAAATTCTATAGAACCAGTTTGTTTAGACAAATATCTACCCAATAAACTTTTAAACATCCTTACCTTACACCTATAATCATCACATTGGTAATTAATAAATCCACGGGTTCCTTTTGGAACATTCCTCATGAAGTTTCTTGATTTAGAGGTAACAACTTCTCTCAAACTCATTTCTTTTATTTTATTTCTCCACCAACTCCACTCTATTTATTAAATAATTTTAGAAAAAAAATAAATATATTAGTATTTTAATTCTATTTGTTTGACCTAAACTTACACACTCTTCCATGTAATGGGTAATGGACAAGTTGTTTATGGTCATGATGAACTACCGCCTCAAAAAACAACAATTGTTCACTTTTCCTTCACACCACTCATAGTGAAAGTTATAATTGAAACTATATATATCTATATATTATATATTTTATTTATTATTTATTTAATATTATTTTATTCTTTTACATCACACATCATATACTTTCAATTTGGTGTAAATAAGATAATTTTTTTTGATGACGCGTGGACTACTTCTCACTCAAAGCGATGTGATTCATTTGAACAATACTTGAATGTATTAAAGATAGGTTTACTGAAATTATATTATATATATATGATATAATAAATCTAATGTAATTTAGATATATATATACATATAATATATACACATATTTCATTTGTATTCATTATTTTGAATACAAAAATAAAAACAGAAACAGTGTTCACCCGTACGTATGATTAACCATCTCCCTGAACAATTTATTACATTTCATATGTTAATATTAAATATATTATTATAACAAAAATATTCTGGATATAAATTAAATTTGAATCATTTTTTAAATTTAGTAAAAAATTATATTTGTATAAGTAAAATAAATATGACAAATTAAGACACATGCAAAGAATAAAGTGAGTATTAACTGAAGTGAAACCTTATCACTGGATTGTTAAAAATTAGATAATATAAGGCCATTATAAAACTATATATGGTATTATATATAATAATATGGTTCTTTAAAATATTTATAATAAATTTATATTTATTATACTGCAGTTTTGAATGAGTACAATGAGATTCAATACATAAGGTAAGGGGATTTCATCTCAGTTTTTATTTTTATGAGATACTTTCTTTTTTCACCACCCATTCCTATTGTGTGGTGTGTATTATACCCATGTATGAATTAAATTATTATTATATAAAATATAATCGGTATTAATTTATCAATTCTATGAAATTTATTCTATAGGGTTAATGTTTCAAAAGCTACAAAATCAATAAGATAGTTTTGTCTCAATTTTCTATCTTCGAGACAAATGTTTTGTTATGCACCAGAAATATTGTTTAAGGAATGTATACTTATATTTTACATGTTATATCATGAATAATTTTATTTTAATGAAATTTTAAGATACATTTAATTTAATTTTCATAAATGGATAGTATTATTCCATGTTTACAAGTTTTAATTGTTTATTGATATAATCTCATCGCTTTTAGAGATTGTTCAGGTTTATGCTCGGTCTGAGGAAATATTATAATAAATATCTCAATAAAACTTATGAATTTTATTCACCTATGGTCATTCATGATATATTAATGTTCTAATACAATTTTACACTTTTTGGAACATAAGATATTTAAGAAAATGTTTTTTATAAAAATATGACCGAATTTCACTCTTCTGCAGGAAATATTTCTTGTTTAAAAACCATGTCATCAGATATTTTTTCAAAAATGTTTTAAAAAGATACATAAATTTATTTTTCAAAAATAAATTAATTTTAACATTTTTAACAGTTTTTAAAACATTATTTATATATTTTGAAATCAATTTTCAATTAAAAATGTTTTCAAAAATGTTTTATGATTCAGAAATCATTTTTTATGGTAGAGAAGATATTTTCCTCAAATAATATTATTAAATAATATTTCAAAATTATTTCTCATAAAATACGAAATTTTCTGTACATACAAACTTATTTATAGGTAAATTATTCAATGCTCCTATTCTTGGGGTTTTCATGGAATGGATTCTATTTTTATGGAATAATTTTTATGAAACCTATTTCTCTTTCCAGGTTATATGCTTTTGAAAACCGCATATTTTCCTAGGGTTATGATTATAATGAAAGGATTATGAATCTTGTATTTTTTAAATTATTTGATATGATTAAATGATTATAATACCAATTTCATTTCATGGGTTATGATATGTTTTTTTAATAATCTGGTTCCATACATATTTATGATTTCATTATGAGATACATGTGACCTATATCTCCGTCCAATTCATTGGATAATGATTTATTTCTTTTGAGATAGAATAAAATGATCTTGGGAATGAAACATGACTATTATGATGTCCATGAATGTGAACCATGACTACAAAGATGGTATAAGTAGTTAACTCATGCTACTAAGATGTCCATGGGAGTGACCCATGACTACCAAGATGGTATGGGGAGTGAAACCACACTACTATGATAGTATTGGAAGTGATGGATTGGCTACATTAGAAATCATATAATAATATTATTTGTTTTCCACAATATTTGTTTTATTATAATGTTATTTATTCATGGATTATGTTCATTATTTCCTTATGATTCTCATCTTATGAACTACCAAGAATTATGCCATGTTTCACGTAAATGATATTTCATATGAAGGGAATGTTATTATATTTTCATGATCACATTATTATACCCTTATTCTCATGATTATGATTATATATATCTCTCATTTTACATTATTGTGAATTTAATCTCACCCATTTTTATGTTTCCTTTCCTAGGTTATGAAGATATTTATTATGATTTTTTTAGTTTATGATGGGATATAGTTATAAAGAACCTGTCTAAAGAAAATTTAACTAACTTATGTATCAGTATTTAAATTTCTAGGTTTCTAAAGGCACTAGACTAGTGTCAGGACCTGTCCTCGGGCCCATGCTGTGACTACCCCAAGCCCGCCTTCCATAGGCCAGGGGCTAGCGACTAGCACCAAAGGCGTAAATCCCTACAAAGGGTAAGGCATTGCCTTTATAAAGAAAACAAACACCACAGAGTAAGCCAGTAGAAGTAACACTAAGTAAAACTGGATACAAAAGTAAGTACAGAAAGTAAATGGGCCAGAATATAAACCCAAACTGAAAGTAAAGTACAACTGGAAAGAAAGTACAATAACTGATTGTAAAGCAGCAACATCGAGCCATCCACTGGAAGTCCCACGTGAAGGGTGGGTACAGATAGCTTCCTCAACTCTTCAGGTCCAAGCGTCCGCTCCGCGTACGTCCTGCCTAGTGGTCCACCTCCAGGTACCGACTGCTCCACAAGCCTCAACCACGATCAGCGCTGTCCGTCATCTGCATCCAACACAATGTAGTACAGGCATAGCCCATGCAGGGGTGAGTATACACTACTCAGTAGGGAACCCGAGACCCCAAAGGTCTCCCAGAATCCACAAAGGATTATCCACAAGGAAAGATACAATCATGAAGTAACATCCAACACTACTTAGGTATATGCCCATACATATACCTAAGTCATCAATTCCAGTTCAGCTCCAACATCTGAGGCCAAGTTCGATCACATCCACACAGGATAGTAGAACCCAATCCACACAGGAATTCACAACACAATCCACATTGTAAATCAAGTCATCATATCGAAGATAATGATTGAAAGTCAAGACATAGCTAACACATGCATACTTCTTTGAAAGTTGATAGAGATGATCAGATATAGCCACTGATTCATCTAAGCTGGGACCCACATAGGATACTGAACCAGCCAAGCTGTCAAACCCACGTAGGAAACAAGTCCAGCTACTCTGTCGGACCCACGTAGGATACTACAACAGAGGTCAAATACTATCGGACCCATGTGGGATACAAGAATAGTAATACTGCCAGACCCACATAGGATATAAGAACAGTAATCATCTCTGTTGAACCCATGGAGGATTTCTGTACGGTCTTCATCACTGCCAAACCCACGGTGTATTTCAGTGCAGTCGTCATTGCTGCTGAACCCACAGAGGATTTTAGTGCAGTTGTCCTCGTCTTCGTAGTCGCAGCCAGCTCTAGGGTTCCCGCACACAGCATGCTCGTTTCCGAGAGGGTCCGATCCGCGAGCGAAGGGGTCGATACATCAACTGACACGTAGTCCCGATATGATGTATCCCAGAGTTCCGTCTCGACAAATGGAACTCAATGTGACGGACGACGCATCAATCGGACACCCGGTCAGAGAGTTATTGGCTTTTTCGTTTTAGGGGCCCGATTTATTTTTAAGAAAAAACCAACCTAACCATACTCCAACTGCATCCAAACCTCATGAGGAGTAATCCAAAAGGTCTGTCTCACTATGGGGAATCCAATAAAGTCGACGACACGTCAATCAGACATCTGGAGCTCAAGTTATAAGCGTTTCCGCTCCGAGGGCCTGGTTGGTTTCGTGTTTGAACCAACCCGGCCGTACCCAAAGTTCTCTAAAACCTTGAGTGTAATATAAAGAAACTACTGTCTCGATCCAAGGATCGTATTGCAACTGACAGTGTGTCGATCAGAGTTTCATTTCCCAAGATAAGGGTGTTTGAACGGAACTGACCAGAAATATGGGGTTTTGGGCCCGGACCGACCCGGCCCAAGACCCCCTGGGTCGGCCCGAACTGGGTCGACCTGAACCGGGTCTGGGTCCAGCCCATTAGGGCATGGCCTGGCCCAGTACGGCCGGTCCGACCTGGGTGACTTGTTGGCCTGGCGCGGGTGTGGCCCGTAATGTCCAGCTCGGTGCTGGCCAAGCCGTTGCGGAAAGTTGGGGGGGGGGTGCTGCCTCCCTGTTTGAGAAACGGCCCCCCATGAGGGGGGCCCACCATTTGACATCCGGGGATTACAACCCCCATCTTTCTCGAAAACCGGCCAGCCAAACCGATCGGTTTGTCACCACGGGACCCCCTGAGGGTCCCGCCCTCCTTGCACCGGCGACCCACGGTTCCGGCCGCCGCTCCCCGCACCACCGGGGCCATAGGCCGCGGCCTTGTCCGACTGGCGCGGCGTGATGGCGCGGTGCCCATCCGCCATGGCTCCTTTCTGACTGTGGCTTCTTTGTGGTTCTCCAGTGCGGCACAACAGTGTCGCGGCTTCGTTCGGCCTCAACGACGCGGCGCAACGACGCCGCACATCTTCGCCTGTTTCTCTTGCTTCCGCATGGTGCCGTTGCACCACGCTGCCTTTGCTCGTGCCGCAATAAGTAAAACATCAAAGGAGGAGGAGGGTTGGACATGTTCATGCGGTCCGACCTCCTCCCATTATTATGATAATAGGCGGCCCAATATAAAAGTCGATTAATGACAAATAAAACACGGACAAAAATTAACCCCTACTCAGATGACGTCGTCGAACGAGGTTCGTCACAGAAATAAGATGTCGCTGAAGATGGCATCGTGGAAGGAGGCTCCGTAAGCATCATCGATGTTGCGGTACATGGAATCACGGTGAAGAAGATCATCTGCGTCTTGGTACACGATGTCGCATCGTCGATCTCCGAAGAATTAGCGTTCTTCATCAGTGTCAGTGTGTTCTTCACATTCTTCAAGGAGGAAGATGAAGTTATTCTTGGAACTCTCCATCTCAACACAACGAAGAAACCCCTAATGAAATAAGACTTTCTCTTATTTAATTAATACACACAAGCCAACCCTCAATTTGAAATTAAAAAGAATTCACGAATTAATTACATTGAATAACTTAATCAATTAATTATTAAGAGAGTTGACTTGCAATAAGTGGGGGTGCGGGTGTGTTACACAAATAATGGGGCTTTGCCAACTTAATGGGAGGTTTTGAGGAAGTTGAAAATATGGGGCTTCTGTGGGGCCCACCTCACTAATTTCTTATCAAGAGGGGTTAGGATTTAGTGGGTCCCACCTCAACATCCATGCGTATGTTTTAAGTACTTAGGAAATAAAATAAAAATTGTTGCATAAATTTTATTTTATTCATTTGTTAACCCTTTTTTAATAACCACACCCGAGAAAACACAACTCTAGAAAAGGTGTTCCTCAGAAATTACTGGCACTGCGGTTTCATCAGTTCCCTCAGATATTGATTCTGAGAAATGGTTCAAATGTTAGGAAAACTTGCTCGTTCGTTCACTGAACGTACCCGAGCTAAACTTCGGAAACTGATTCCGGGCACACCGGGCCTCAGAATGAGGTGCCATCAGAAACTGCGTACTTGTAAAATTCAAAATCAAATTAAGAAAAAATTTCCCTTGATTTTTACGGGTAATTACATTACTCCCACCTCATGGCATTACATTCCCGTAAAGATACATCACAAACTAGAGAAACAAATGAGGGTACTGAGCATGCATCTGAGCCTCCCGCTCCCAAGTACTCTCCTGGAGGTTCCCGTGCTCCCACATGATGCGCACTAGAAGAATCAACCACCCACGTAGGACCCACTCCTGTCGATCCTCGATCTCCACCAGGACCTACGCAAAAGTCGCCCCATCGTCAATGTCCAGCTTCCCATGGTCGATGATATGCATTGGTTCGTGCACATATCTTCTCAGCTGAGATACGTGGAAGACGTCATGCACCCTATGCAACTGAGGTTGTAGATCCAGGTGATAAGCCACCTCGCCAATCCTAATAAGTACCTCAAAAGGTCTGATGAAGCATGGAGACAACTTGTTGCCTTGGCCAAATCTCCATAATCCACGTCGAGGTGAGACCCGTAAGAAGATGTGGTCGCCATCCTCGAACTCTAGTGGTCTCCGCCTCCTATCAGCATAAGACTTCTGCCGGCTCTGACATGTCCTCATCTACTCCTGGATGACCTAGACCTTCTCTGTCGTGGCCTAGACCATCTCCGATCGCACAAGTGCTAACTCCCCATGGTCTGTCCAGCATAGAGGTGATCTACAAGGTCGGCCGTATAATGCCTCATAAGGTGCCATCCCGATGGTGGAGTGGTAGCTGTTGTTGTACGTGAAATCCACCAAGGGCATGTGGTCCTCCCAACTGCGACCAAAGTCAAGGACACATGCATGGTGCATATCCTCGAGAGTCTGAATGATACTCTCCGTCTGACCATCTGTCTGAGGGAGAAAGGCGGTGCTCAGACGTAGCTGCATCCCGAATTCCTCCTGAAACCCCTTCCAAAGTCGGGAAGTAAATTGAGCATCTCAATCAGAGATGATAGATGATGGCACACCATGAAGCTGTACGATCTCCTGAATGTAGAGGTGTCCCAATCTCTCCACTGAGCCCTGCTCTCTGATTGGTAAGAAGTGGGCCGACTTGGTGAGTCGGTCGACAATCACCCAAATGGAGTCATGACCTTTGGAATTATGTGGAAGTCCAGTCACAAAATCCATAGATATCCCGTCCCACTTCCACTCCGGGACCTCCAAGGGCTGTACCAAGCCTGCTGGTACCTGGTTCTCCGCCTTCACCTGTTGGAAGGTGAGTCGTCGAGAAACAAACTCTGCTACAACCTTCTTCATACCCGGCCACCAGTGTTTTCGTCTGAGATCCTGGTACATCTTCGCCACTCTTGGATATATCGCTAAAGAGGAAGTGTGAAACTCCCCCAACACCTCCTCCTGTAAAGCAGCTGGCACCATGGTACGTCCTCTGAAAAGCACATCGCGATCTCCTCCTATAGAGAATCCATCATGTGCCTGTCCTGAGGATATTTGTGCACGCCGCATATCACAGTCGACGTCCCCACGCTGTGCCTCTCTGACAAGCAGAAGTAGTGGTGGAGTGACTGTGAGTGAATGAAGAAAGGCTGATTCATCTCTATCCACAAAGGATGTCTGCAAAGCGGCCAGCTGCTCCGTCACCTCCCCAAGTATATGAATGCCTGTACTCCTACTAAGAGCATTGTCTACTATGTTCCCCTTTCCAGGATTATAGAATATCTCAAAGTCATAGTCCTGGAGGAACTCAAACCATCGCCACTATCTCAGGTTCAGGTCCTTATGTGAGAAGATGTACCTATGATTCTGGTGGTTAGATTAGACTATAATGTGCTCGCCCATCAGATAGTGTCGCCACATCTTCAGAGAGAAGACCACTGCTGATAAATCCGGGTCATGGGTAGCGTTGTTCTACTCTTGTTGCTGCAACTCATGTGATCCATAGGTGATCACGACCTAATCCTGCATCAGGACACATCCGAGTCCGGTTCCTGATGCATCGTAGTAGACTACGTACCCTACTCCCTCTTCCGGTAGCCTCAAGATAGGTGCGCTGTTCAATCTCTGTCTCAGCTCCTGGAAGCTCTGTTGACATCTATCTGACCACACGAAGGTTTTCCCCTTCTTTGTGAAAAATGAAAGTGGTACCACAACTCTAGAAAAGTTTGGCACAAACCTACGGTAGTACCCAGCTAGACCCAAGAAACTCCGCACCTCCATCATGCTCCTGGGTGGCTCCCATGCTAGCACTGCCTCGATCTTCGCAGGATCCACCACAACTCCTACCTTAGAGATGACATGTCCCAAGAAGTGGACCTCACGTAACCAAAACTAACACTTCTAGAGATTTCTATAAAGCTGGTGCTCTCAGAGTGTGTCTAGTACATCCCTCAAGTGTTAGGCGTGCTCCTTCTCAGTGGTTGTGTATATGAATATGTTGTCGATGAAGACCACGACAAATCGATTGAGGTATCGATAAAAGATCCTGTTCATGAGACTCATGAACATCGCTAGATCATTGGTCACGCCGAATGGAATAACCAAGAACTCATAGTGGCCATAACGACATCTGAAGGCCGTCTTCTGCACGTCCTCATCCCAAACTCTGAGCTGATGATAGCCTGACCTGAGGTATATCTTCGAGAACCACCGTGATCCCTTGAGATGATCAAAGAGGTCGCCAATCCTCGGTAGTGGATACTTGTTCCTCACAGTCACCTGGTTCAGACGATGATAGTCGACACACAGTCGCAAGCTCCCTTCCGCCTTTTTGGCGAAAAAAATCGGGGAAGCCCAGGGTGAAACACTAGGTTGGATGAATCCCATTCCCGGCAAGTCCTCTTACTGTACCCGTAGCTATCGAAGCTCAGCGGGGGCCATCCAATATGCTGTAGTGGATATCGGGGTTTTCCCGGGGAACAAGTCAATATAAAAGTCAACCTCTCTTCGAGGAGGTAGTCCTGGAACGTCATCAGGGAAAACGTCCGCATACAGATCACCCACTATAGGAAAAATTAAACTCCACACGCCAACTGCTCCTAGGATGAGGCTAGCCAACTGATGAGTGATCGGCAGTCCTCTCCACTGCGTGAGTCTATCCTGCACTGCTAAGGCTCCCTTCTCACCGGTGATGGTGAACTTGCTCCCATCGGTGCGAACACATCACACCTTGAACCTAATAAAGTCAATCTGTGTGTGGACTGTAGATAATCAATCCATGCCCAAGATGACGTCGTAAGGCCTCGATGCCGCTACAAGAATATCCCAGCCGAAGCTCTCGCCTCCTAGAGTAAGCTCACACTTCCGACACCAGTGTGTAATCGTCGAGTGTACTTCGGTAGGAGTCTCTAGCTGTAAGGATCTAGCCAACGACTCTTCCAGAATCTCCGAGCTCCGAACAAGGGCAATGAAAATAAAAGAATGACTCACTATTGTGTCTATAAGAACTGCAGTAAGGGTGGAGAAGACAAAGATATTACCTCGAATCATCTCTGGCGCACCATGGTCGTAGGCCTCCACTGCCTGAAGCTGAGCCTGTCTCTGCCCGCTAGCTCCCTGTGGTCGGGGTGGACCTCCGGGTGGTGGTGGTGGTAAAGCCTCAAAGCGTCTCCCACCACCTATTGCTTGGCTAGCTCCCCTACCTTGTCAGCCTGCTCCCTACGGACCGCCATAGTCGACCCTCTGCCTCTGTCTAGGTGGCCCCTCACCCGTCTGCTGCTCCTCTGCACGGCGGGTCGGGCTGTTATGAGACATGTGGACCTACCCACCGCATGCATAGCACTGTCTGCTCCTCAGAAGGCTGGCTCTGCGCCGTGTGCCCTGCACCTCTTAGCCAGTCTCTTGAGGTCGTCCACCTGATGGTCTGGTCTGCCTGGACCCCTTTGACATCCATTGACTTCTGGCTAAAGATGACTCTACTACATTCCGCCCAGCGGTAGGTCTCACTGCTAGTGTAGGCTCAGTAAAGAAACTCTCTACGAGAAGGGCTCGCTCCAGTACTCCTGCCTATGTCGGAATGCTGAGGGAGATCATCAATGACCTGATCTTATGCCTCAGTCCCTATTCGAAGGTACAAGCCCAGAAGAATGGGTCCCGTACCATGTCCATCGAATAGCATGAGAGATTGGTAAATCTTGCCGAGTACTGGGCGACCGTCATGCTGACCTGCCACAGTTGTAGTAGCTCCTGGATGTGGACCACATGAAGGGTGGCTGGGAAAAACTCTGAGTGGAAGAGGCTCTCAAAGTCCGTCCAGAGGAGAGATTCCTCGTCGTGCACCTGGAGCATCAAGATCCACCATCTTCCTCCTGCCGCGTGCAGGAGGCTCGCTGCAAGGATCACCATGAGGTTAGCTGGTGTCCCCACTAACCTAAACAATCGAAAAACCGCCTCCAGCCAATCCTCTCCTGCCTGATGGTCAGTCTCCCCGCGGAACCTAGGGGGTCTCTGATGCTAATACTCGTACAGTGCACTAAAGAAAACGTGCACTCTCAGCGGCTGGGGCTGGTGGCATTGGTGGCTCGGTGGGTAGTGGTACGCCGGTGCCTCTGCTGAAAAAGGGCCCTGCACTGAGGCCTCGTCACTCAGTGGGTTGTTATCTCGCACAAAGCTCGGAACCCTAGCTGGCTGCCGTCATGGAGCCGTCCTGAAAAGAAACAGGTGTGCCACGATCAAAATAGTATACATGGTGAGATGAAACAATGTAATCACAAAGAAAAATTTTAAAACACACATGCAATCAATGTTTTCATGCATTGAGATGGAAATCATAAGTCACGGTCCTGGTGTACAGATACATCGGCCACTGCACCAACACTAGACTCCTTGGACTAATAACCACACTCAATACCCTTAACACTATTGCTTCACATAGAAGAAAGATCAGAGTAATGAGTTTTGCGGTAGAACCGAACTCCTCTAATACCAATTTTTCACGACCCATCCTCAGGGGCCGTGCCGTGACTACCCCAAGCCCGCCTCCAATAGGCCAGGGGCAGGCGACTAGCACCAAAGGCGTAAATCCCGAAAAAGGGGAAGGCATTGCCTTTATAAAGAAAACAAACACCACAGAGTAGCACATTAGAAGTAACACTAAGTAAAACTGGGTGCAAAGGTAAGTGTGGAAAGTAAATGGGCCAGAATACAAACCCAAACTAAAAGTAGAGTACAAATGGACAGAAAGTACAATAACTGAAAGTAAAGCAGCATCGTCCAGCCATCCACTGGAAGTCCCACCTGAATGGTGGGTACAGAAAGCTCCTCAGCTCCTTAGGTGCAGGCATCCGCTCCGTCTACGTCCCGCCCAGTGGGCCACCTCCAGGTACCGACTGCTCAACAAGCCTCAACCACGATCAGCACTGTTTGTCATCTGCATCCAACACAACGTAGTGTGGGCATAGCCCGTGCAGGGGTGAGTATACGCTACTCAGTAGGGACCCCGAGACCCAGAAGGTCTCCCAGAATCCACAATGGATAATCCACAACGAAAGATACAATCACGAAGTAACATCCAACACTACTTAAGTATATTCCCATAAATATACCTAAGTCATCAATTTCAGTTCGTCTCCAACATCTGAGCCCAAGTTCGATCACATCCACACAGGATAGTACAACCCAATCCACACAAGAAAGCACAACACAATCCACATAGGAAAGCAAGTCAATCATATCGAATATAATGATTGAAATTCAAGACTCAAATCACACAGGTATACTTCTTTGTAAAGTGATAGAGATGATCAGATGTAGCCACTGATTCATCTAAGCTGGGAACCATGTAGGATACTAAACCAGCTAAGCTGTCAGACCCACGTAGGATACAATTCAAGCTACTCTGTCGGACCCACATAGGATACTACAACAGAGGTCAAATATTGTCGTACCCATGTAAGATACATTATAGTAATACTGATAGACCCACGTAGGATACAAGAACAGTAATCATCACCATCAAACCCAAAGAGGATTTCAGTACGACCTTCATCGCTTCCGAACCCACGGAGGATTTTAGTGCAGTCGTCATCGTCGTCGCAGTCACAACCAGCTCTAGGGTTCCCGCACATAGCATGCTCGTTTCTTGGAGGGTCTGCTCCATGAGCCAAGGGGTCAATACATCAACTAACACGTTTTCCGGAGTTGATGTATTCCAAAGTTTCGTCTCGAAAAAATGAACTCAACGTGACAGATGGCGCGTCAATTGGACACCCGGTCTAAGAGTTATTGGCCTTTTCATTCTAGGGGCCTGGTTGGTTTTTAAGTCAAAACCAACCCGAATGTACTCCAACTGCATCCAAACCTCGATCGGAGTAAACCAAAAGGTCTGTCTCACTAATAAGAATCCAACAAAGTCGACTGCACGTCAATTGGTAGTCCGGAGCTCAAGTTATAAGCATTTCCGCTCCGAGGGCCCGGTTGGTTTCATGTTCGAACCAACCCAGCCTTACCCAAAGTTCTCTGAAACCTTTAGTGTAATATACCGAAACGACTACCTCGATCCAAGGATCACATCTCAACTAACAATGCATCGATCGGAGGTCTGTATCCCATGATACGGACGTCTGAACGGAACTGACCAGAAATAGGGGGTTTTGGGCCCGGACCGACCCGGCCCATGACCCCCTGGGTCGGCCCAAACCAGGTCGAATCGAACTGGGTCTGGGTCCGACCCATTAGGGTACGGCCCGGCCTGGCCTAGGCAGCCTGGCCCGGTGTGGCCGGTCCAACCTGGGCGGCCAGTTGGCCGGGTGCGGGCGCGACCAGCAATGGCCAGCTAGGCACTGGCCGAGCCATTGCAGAAGGGGGGGGGGGGGGGGGGGGCTACCCCCCTATTTGAGAAATGTACCCGCATGAGGGGGGGAGCCATTTGCCAGCCTGGGGTTACAACCCCTGACTTTCTCAGAAACCGGCCGGCCAAGCCTGCCGGTGTGTCACCGCGGGTCCCGCCCTCCTTGCTCCGGTGACAGACGGTTTCGGCTACCGCTCCCCGCACCACCGCGGCCATAGGCTGCAGCCTTGTCTGACCAGCGAAGCGTGATGGCGTCGTGCCCCTACGACGTGGCCCCACTCCGGCTGCGGCTTCTTCGTGGTTCTCCAGCATGGCGCGACGGCACCGCGGCTTCGTTCAGCCTCAACGATACGACGCGACGGCGCCACACATCTTCGCCCGTTCCTCGTGCTTCCGCGCGGTGCCGTTGCACCGCGCTACCTTTGATCGTGCCACAATAAGTACAACATCAAAGGGGGAGGAGGGTCGACCATTTTTTTGCAGTCCAACCTCCTCCCGTTATTACGATAACAGGCAGCCCAATATAAAAGTCGATAAACGACAAAGAAAACATGAACAAAAATTAACCCCTACTTTGATGAAGTCATCGAACGAGGTTCGTTGCTTTAATAAGATGTCGCGGAAGACGGCGTTGTGGAAGGAGACTACGTAAGCATCGTCGACGTTGAGGTACACTGCATCACGGTTAAGAGGGTCGTCAGCGTCGCGGTACACGGTGTCGCGTCATCGATCTCCGAGGAATTAGCATTTTTTGTCGTTGTCGGTGCGTTCTTCATGTTCTTCAAGGAGGAAGATGAAGTTCATCGTGGAACTCTCCCTCTCAACACAACAAAGCAACCCCTAATTAAATAAGTCTTTGTCTTATTTAATTAATAAACTCAAGCCAACATTCCATTTGAAATTCAAAAGAAGTCATGAATTAATTACATTGAATAACTTAATCAATTATTTATTAAGAGAGTTGACTTGCAATAAGTGGGGTTTCCGGTGTGTTACTCAAATAATGGGGGTTTGCCAACTTAATGGGAGGTTTTGAAGAAGTTAAAAAGGTGTGGATCGTGTGGGGCCCACCTAACTAATTTACTATCAAGAGAGATTAGGATTTAGTGGGTCCCACCTCAACTTCCATAAGTAGGTTTTAACTACTTAGGAAATAAAATAAAAATTGTTGCACAAATTTTATTTTATTTATTAGTTAACCCTTTTCTTAATAACCACACCCGAGCAAAAACAACTCCAGAAAAAGTGTTCCTAGGCAATTACTGGTGCTGCGGTTTCATCGGTGCCCTCAGATTTTGATTCCGAGCATCGGTTCACAAGTTTGGAAAACCCGCTTGTTCATTCACTGAACTTAACCGAGCTAAACTTTAGAATCTGATTCTGGGCACACCGGGCCTCGATATCAGGTGCCGTCAGAAACTATGTACTCGTAAAGTTCCAAAGAAAATTAATAAAAAATTTCCCTTGAATTTTACGGGTCTTTACAACTAATATGGTCTTTGGGGGTCTGTTTGTATGATGTATTATGTATTATGAAAAATTTATTTAATTTTAATGTATGAAAATCAAGGATATCTATAGTTGGAATGATAGAAATTTTTTAGTTATAATTTGGATGAGAGGATGATAATACCTCTGTGACAACCTTATAGACATGTCTAGGGATACATCTAAGATTAAGGATAAGAATATAAAAATGAACTAGAATTTGGGTAAAGGATAGATTGATGGGTTTTCTAAAAATTTATGACTGTATAGATACTAAAGGTTCATGTGGCTCTAACTCAGATATACCTAGTATAAGAACCCAACCATAAAAAATTACCTAATATTGAATTAAATTAATTATTCTCATTGAGTATCTTTTTAGGTTTAGAGTTTTAGATAATTTGGGCATAACTATTACATATCAACTTGAAAATTACATGTACACACTACTGCTCGGTATCTACTTTTTCATAAAATAAAAACACATAAAAAGAAACATGTCTAGTTCCATGTTTTATAGAGAATGACTTTTCCTTGATCCCATCCTTGACCTTATTAGTCTTTATGTCCTATGGAAAACATTTCTAAAACATGGGATGAGCATAAAAAGCTCAGTATGGGTTATAAAATAAGGATGGAAAACATTATCACATAATTAAATACAAATCAGTGAAACCAAACTTTTCAATCAAAACATACCATACGAAAGAATAAGATTTATGAATAACAAAAAAAATAATAAATTAGAAAGGTAACTTATGGTGTCCATATCAAACATAAATTATAGATATCACAACTACACATGGAGTAATATTTGGAATACCCATCACAATATATTCCATAAATCTCTTAGGAGAAACATTTACGGTTACCTCCATCAAGTTACCCAATGCATTGGAGAGCTACCTCGGGCTCACCCGCCCTAGGTTTATCACGGAACCACCCATATACATAAACAATGCCCAATAACTATAACATATTCATAAAACATAACATAATAATAAAGGAAAGATTACATTTCTACATTCAAATAATAATATATCATATCAAGATATTGAAATAAACATTGTTTTATCAAATCATTTTCAAAACCATTTAAAACATTTAATAAAGATATTTTTTGAATCAAAGTGTCCCATACCACTTTGAAGCATTTAATAACTTATCATTTGAAAACATTAATGTCCATATATATAAATCCTAAAAACCATTTTGAAAACATGAACATTAATGATAAATATTTAGAAGTATAAATCTTTAAAATATTTAAAATGATATTTTAGTTAAAGAGATTTTAACAAAATGAGAGGGGCTTGAATACAAATAATTGAGGAATAACATTTAATTATAACATTATAATATCATGAGAATAAAGGTATTTATGATATAATATTCCAAAGGACAGTATATACACCACATAAGAGTGAATTGGTGCATAACAACAATGAAGTCTCAATGGAATGTAAATTGAGACGAAATCCCTTATAAAAAATGTATCCTTATATTAAAGATAAATAATAATGTTTGAAAAATAAAAATACAGTAAATATGATTGGATATTCAGTGTAGAACAATCAAAGAAAATTCACACATATTCTTTTTAAGACAAAAACAATGACTTAGATGTTTAACTCAATGAATGGAAATTGAGTAAAAATTACTCTTATCAAGTTCATATCGATGACTTGAGAATTTATCAATGGGGTGATTTTGTATATAAAATGTATATCCACACAATTGAAGAGTGTAAATTACAAAATAAATAAATAAATAGTTATCCCGCACATAATCATAGCATGACATAATCAATAATTAGAAGATTAACCCAAAGAATGGAAATTGGCTTAAAAGGTTCCCTTACTGTTTTGGTAACTTAGGAAACATATAAACACAAGAAAGAATAATAATAAAATGAATATGTACATTCACGTAAATTAAAGTATATTACACAATTAATAAAATCATGGGAATTACATACACCACACAAAAGTAAATAGTGGAAAATATAGCATGAATCTTACGGGAATAAAAAGTGAGATAAAACCCCTTATCACATTCTAATCAATAGATTCGTATGAAAAAAAGTTAATAACCACCAAATGAATCACAGAATACCATGAATAAAAATATAATATTGATAATATATATCAAATTGAAGTACACAATACACCACATGAAATAAATAAGTGGCGAACAATGGAAATCTCACAGGATTAAAAGTGAGATAAGTAATACCTTACCTCGGGTCCGAATTGACTCATCTGTTCCTTGTTCATCCCGGATAATAAGATAATGTTAATTTATAATTGATTAAGAACCATTTTCAAGTTTATTATTCCTTTTATATCACTTATTTCCATGTTATAAACATTATGTAATCATTTATGTTAATAACGTTCATTTTGTCGATATTTGGTACTTGAGTTAAAAATGGACTTCTTATAATTACAAGTTGTTCACACAGTCAAAATTTCATTATATCCAGAATGATATTCATGATTTAGATATCATATATATCATATATATCCAGTTTATACATGTATTTATAATAGTACATAACATTTTGAGGTAAGAAATAAAATTCCCCGTTCATGGAGATGGTAAGCTGTACGTACGCATGAACGCTACTATCATTTCTATTTTATATTTTAATTGAATGAAAACTTAATGATGAATAGTTCTATTATAACTCCAGTATAATATCATATATAATTTCAATAACCCCATCCTTTATATGTCCCACGTATGTTATGAACGAGTCATATCACTTTGATGGGGTGGTAGTCTGCACTTTCTCAAATGAAATTATCGCGTCTACGAATAATGGAAACCATAAAGGTATGATTTAAAAGAAAAATACATAATCATAATGAAAACAAAAACATAATATATATCATATATAAATATAGTCACATCTAAATGGCCACCATGATAGGCGGTAGGAGATAATTGAACAATCATCGTTTCGTGAGGCTTTAGTTTTCCATCCACAGAAATAGTCTGTCTATCTCCAATTATATGGCGGTGTGTAAGTGTTGTTCATATACTTATCATAACTACATCCTAGTATATTTTGGATATTGGTGTTTTTGTAAAAGAAATTAATAAAAAGAGTTTAGGGGTTGGAGAAGTTAAATAAAAGAAAATAATTTAAGAGAAACCAATATCTTTAATTTGGGTAACTCTCTTTGGTTTGAACCAAAAAGACTTCTTGAAGTGCCTTCTTCTTAAGGTAAGGCTTCTAAGATTAAGAGAAAGATCTTGAGAGATTATTTGGGCAGGTTTTGGACAATCAATGGGGCTTGAGAGGTGTGTGTAATTGGTTATAAGTGAGGGGTTTTTATAATGGGGAGGAGGGGCTCTTTAGGAAAATGTGAAAATATTATTTTGTTATATAATCATATTTTGTTTCTAAATGTACAAAACAAAATAAAGTCGAAGATAAGATGACTAGTTTTCGAAATAAATACATCCAATAAGAATTTTATAGGTTTTGGATATTTTTTTAATGTTAATAATCTTATTTGTTTAAAACATTTATTAATGAGGTAAATACTACATCATTATTGTGTCACAAATAATATAATTTATTTTTTGTCTTAAAATTACGAAAAAATACAATGATATAGGAAATAATTTTAGCTTTGAAATTAGTATTTATAGTATAAAGGATAATTTATATGACCTCTTTTAAAAATTAATTTACTAAATGGTATTTGTTTATGTCATTTTCTCCTTTACATTAAGTTAATTAATCTAAAGTGGATCAATGGGGTTCCAAAATCGACTAAAAGATGATAATGGTCATAAATGACTCAATATATAAGGTTAGGACATGTGTTAAGGGAATTTTTTTATTATTATAATGTTAGTTTTACCTTTAATTACACTATTTATCTTTAACCGTGGTAAATAAAAGTAAAAAGTTACTATTCCCCAAAAAGTATTTTCAACTGATTGAACGAAATTTTACTTAATAATAACAACCATGTATGTCGGATTTTTGAAATTAAATTCACAGAAGTTGTAAAATTTCATTTAAGTGCAAAAGTCAGTTTTTTTAACTACTACTAAGTGGTTTCACTATTAATCAAAAATTGATGTTTTTCAGAAAAATAACCAAAATTCAGCCTAAGATATATTTTGTATTCCAAATTCAAAAATGATGTCTATTTTAAAAAAATTCAAAACATGGAATTTTAATTAATTAATTTAATATTAATTCCTATTGTCAAAAAAATAGCATGTTTTTAAGAAACAAATTTTTCAAAAGATTGACACTTGTTTATGTTCAATTTCAAAGTGAAATTAATTAAAATGACCACCATTATATTAAATTGTAAAAATATAATCTATTTAAACTTTAAATCCAATTAAAAATATAATATAATCTTAAAAATTAATTAGATTAGAAAGTATATTTGAATTAAAATACAATATTTTTCACTATTATTTAAAATGAATTTTATCAGAAAAATACCAAAATTTTACCCAAGGTAAATTTTAATGTTCTGATTCTAAAGTAGAATTTTATTTTGTGAAATAAAACATATAAAAGTGACCAAATCTATATTTAATGAGGGTTATCCATAAAAATGAGGTAAATCATCCTTTTAAATGAAATTATGTTTAAAATTAGATTCATTCACATTTTAAGCCTCTAAATTTTATTGGATAAATGTAAAACCATTTAACAAACATAGATAATCATTTTGTAGTTATTTCTGTAAATTATCACCATTACAATGGCTAGGTGTTAACTACAATTTAAAATAATAATATTATATTATTAGTGTCCAACGTATGATTTCAAAGAAACCCATTATTGCAGATCAGGTATGCTATCAAACATAGTGTCCCCTTTAAAGAAGAATCAATATTTAGTTCACAAATATTAATAAATATAAAAAATTTCGTTTTCTATATTTACCTGGGATGTTACATCATTCCCCCTTTTGGGAATTGCGTCCTATGAATTTTAAAACTGGGCTTGGAAACTTCATTAAAAGTCCCACTTCAAAAAGAGTCTATAAAACAATCACTTTAATAGAAAGAAATAAAAGTACAAAGGTCAACTGAGATAACCTGTACTAGGATTTCATGTAGGAAAACATGGATATGCAAGAGAGAACATATGGTCAAGTTCTGCTGTAGAGTGATAGAAAACATGATTAGGAGAAAGTTAACCATTAGAAAATCACAAACTTATGATGTGTTAAACGGTCTTTGATTACCCAGTAGGAAATATAAACCAAAAACATTTTTGTTTTACATTCCTTTACATAATTTTGAAGAATTCATTTAAGACATAGAATAAGAACATAAGGAAACATACTTACCTTCAAGTAGAGTTTCATCCTTTAATAATATTCTACCAAAAACTATTATTTCTCCAAACATATGAGTATTCAAATAGAACTGGTCACAAAAAAGAACAAGAATCTTCTTCTAGAGAATCACATAATCCCAAAAATAAGAACTATATATTTCCATTATCTTTAGACATCAAATAAAACAAAAATGGTTATAATGAGATCATATAATCCCAAAAAATTATAATTCACTAAAAAGGAAAAAGTACACATAATCTCCAAAATTTATCAAACAATACCCAAAGTTAAACCAATACCATTCAATAAACAATTTTCCAAAAAATTCTTCAAAAGTAATACAAACTAAAATTGAAACACAATTCTCATAAGGATTTAATTACATATTCTTCCAAGATAAATTGTACCACTTATCTCCAAATAACATCAGTTACTCATGAAGTATCATATTGAAAAGTAATTAACCTAATCACATATTCTCCATGATAGGTTAATCATTTTCATAATTAAACCAAATCGTCATATATCCACAATTAAAACATAGATTATTCCAAACTAATATTTCAACCATTATTCTATAACTTAAATCCCATAGTATTCAATCTTTCTTAGGCATATAGTGTTTCCTCAAAAGAGAAAACGTATTCCACAACAACCTTTATCACTTAATCACCAAATCATTTTCTTATACTATGTATATCCTTTTGATAAAATATATGTTCCCAAAATAAAATTATTCTTGATCCATAAAATCATTTTACTAAACTAATATGTCATACTAACCAGGGACTTCAAGTAGGCTAGTGGTAGGCGATTCACCCTTGTTGCAATTCAATTATGGGTTTGATTCATGCGGCCTTTCCTGATGTGACAGGTTTTCACCCATCCTACGGGTTTCCCTTTTAATAAAACTCATTAATAACCCTAACATGTTTTATCCTCAATGGTTTTCTTATACCTCTCATTTTTACCCCAATTCATTATAATCTCATCATCTTAATTATTTAAGTCTTATATATATTGTCATTTTTTTATTTCACCACCATATGATATAATAAAACGATCCCCAAAATAAATAACAACATACCTTGATCATGGAGTCTACTTGGTTTCATTGTTATCTTGTTCACGTATGTAGAAGGTCCATGCATTGTAACAATGAATTAGAGATCTTTCAAAATAATTTTCTTCCTCAATCCAAATACATCTTGTACAACATGGGTCATATGGGTGTTCATAGAAAAACAGTTTTGAAAAATAATCACGTATGACATATAATTTCAAAACATCTAATAAAACAAGATTTCTATAAAACAGTCAGACCGAATTTGCGTTGAAACTTTCAATTAATGGTCCTTTTAAAATGCCATAGGTATGTGCTAAGAAACTATATTGTAAAAGAAAATATAAATATTTTGTTCAAGGTTCTGATTCTTTAACACCTTTTTCAAAATCATAATATACTACAAAATCTCGTGATAAGGTATTATATTTAATAATTTATAGATAATATTTACCTTTGTTGAAAATATGAGAATATTGTGAAAATTGGAATTGTCTAAATACAACTCATGATCAACTATGATAACGAGGTATAGTGGAGGTGTTTGATATCTCAAACAACTACTTACAAGTGAGTTGTATGCTAGAAAAAGTTTCACAATCATCCGAACATGACTTTGTAATAATTATTGCAAGCATGTCATCAAGAAGATATAGGAATGTCATTTGAGATCCTCCTCGTTCCATTTGTAACTGATATTCCATGATCTGAATAAGTTATAAAACAAGGATTTAATTGAAATAATAGACAAATAGACTAACCATGTGTCTAACAAAAATTCCTAATCTCTAAAGTTGTCTAAACCAAACTTTGATACCAAATATAACCACCCGACCTTAAAACATTACATAATATTGAATTAAATGAATTATTTTTATTGAGGATATTTTCAGGTTTAGGGTTTAAGAAAATTAGGACATAACTATTACATATCAAATTGAAAATTACATGTACAGACTACTACTCAGTATCCACTTTATCATAAAATAATAACTCTTAAAAAGAAACATGTCTAGTTCCATGGTTTTGACAACATGACTTTTCCTTGATCCCATCCTTGATCCTAATCATCTTTAAGTCTTGTGGAATCCATTTCAAAAAAATGGGATGAGCATAAAAAGATCAGTAAGGGTAATAAAATAATAAAGGAAAACATTATCCCATCATTAAATACAAATCAATGAAACCATACTTTTCAACCATAATATACCTTAAGAAAGCATAATATTTATGAATAACAAAGAGAAATCATAAATCATAAAGGTAACTTATGGAATCCATATCAAACATACATTGTAGCTATAACAACTACACATGGAGTCACATTTGGAATACCAATCACAATATATTCCCTAAATCTCTTTGGATAAAGATTCATGTTTACCTTCATCATGTTACCCAATGCATTGGAGAGCTATCTCGAGCTCGCCCGCACTAGGTTTATCACGGAACCACTCATATACGTAAACAATTACCAATACCCGTAACATATTCATGACACATAACACATGAATAATGGAAAGATTACATTTCAATATTCCGATAACAATATATCAAATCAAGATATTGATATAAACAATGCTTTATAAAATCATTTTCAAAACAATTTAAAAAATTTAATAAAGAGATTGTTTGAATCAAAGTTTCACATACCACTTTAAAGATTTTAAATGAATTATCATTTGAAAAAATTAATGTATAAATAAATAAATACAAAAAAACATTTTTAAAACATGGAAATTAATGATAAATATTTAGAAGTATAAATGTTTAAAATATTTAAAATGATATTTTAGTTAAAGTGTTTTTAACAAAATGAGAGGCACTTGAATAAAAATAATTAAAGAATAAAATTTAATTAGAACATTATAATATCATGTGAATTAAGGGATTCATGATATAATATGCCAAAGGATAGTATATACACCACATAAGAGAGAATTGGTGCATAACAATAGTGAAGTCTCAATGGAATGTAAATTGAGAAGAAATACCTTATAAAAACTGTATCCTTAATTTAAGGATAAATAATATTGTGTGGAAAATATAAGTACACTCAATATGATTGTATATTTAGTGTAAATTAATCAAATAAAATTCACACATATTCGTTTTAAGACAAAACCAATGACATGGATGTTTAACCCAATGAATGGAAATTTAGTAAAATTTACTCTTATCAAGTTCATATAGATGACTTGAGAATTTATCAATGGAGTGATTATGTGTATCATATGTATATCCACATGAAGGGGAGTAGAAATTTTTTAAAAAAAATTAATAGTGATTCCACACATAATCATAGAAATACATAATCAAGAATTAGAATATTAACCTAAGGAATGAAAATTGGGTTAAATGGTTCCCTTACCGATTTGATAACTTATGAAACATAAAACCCATGAAAGAAGGAACATAAAATGGTGATGTAAATAGCCTTAAATTTATTTATATTAAAAAATGGATAATATTTTGGGCAGACATACACCACACAAAATTAAATAGTGGCAAATATTGCATGAATCTCACGAGAATAAAAAGTGAGATGAAAACCCCTTACCACGTTGTAATCAATCGAGTTGTATGACCAAAAGTTAAAAAACACCAAATGAATCACATAATACCATTAATATAGAGATAATAATGATAATATATATCAAATGTAATTACACAATACACCAAATGCAATAAATAAGTGTCGAACAATGGAAATCTCACGAGATTAAAAGTGAGATAAGAAATCTCTTACCTCGTGTCCGACTTGACTCGTTTGTTCCTCATTCTTCCTGAATAAAAAACTAATGTTAATTTATACTTTATTAAGAACCATTTTCAAGTTTATTATTCTTTTAATATCACTTATTACCACGTTATAAACATTATGTAATCATTTATGTTAATAACATTAATTTTGTCGATATTTGGTACTTGAGTAAAAAATGGACTACTTATAATTACAAGTTTCTAACATAGTAAAAAGTTCATTATATAAGGAATTATATTCATTATTTAGATATCATATATATCATATATATCCAGTATATACATGTATTTATAATAGTACATAAAATTTGGAGGTAAGAAATGAAATGCACCATTCATGGAGATGGTAAGTCGTACGTACGCATGAACACTACTTTCATTTATATTTCGTATTTTAATTGAATGAATAATTAATGATAAATAGTTATATTATAACTCTAGAATAATATCATATATAATTTTAATAATTCCATTCTTTATATGTCCCACGTACGGTATGAATGAGTCATATCACTTTGAGGGGGCGGTAGTCCGCACTTCCTCAATTGAAATTATCCCGTTTACCCATAATCAAAACCAGAATGGTATTCTTTAAAAGATAAACACAGAAGCATAATGAAAAAATAAACATAATATATATCATATATAACTACTGTTCTATCTTAATGTCCACCATGATAGGCGGTAGGAGATAATTGATCAATCATCGTTTCATGAGGCGTTAGTTTACCATCCATAGAAATAGTATGTTCATCACCCATTAGATGGAGGTGTGTGTAAGTGTAGTTCGAATAATTATCATAACTACATACTATTATATTGAGGATACTAGTGATGTTATAAATTAAAGTAATAAAAATATTTTAGGTGTTGGAGAAGTAAAATAGAAGAAAATAATTTAAGAGAAACTATTACCTTTAATATGGGTATCTCATTTTGTTTTGAACAAAAAGGACTTCTTGAAGTGCCTTATGCCTAAGGTAGGGCTTTTAGGTGGAGTATAGAGATCTGGAGAACATATTTGGTCCAGTTTTGTATGAGAAAAGTGGCTTGATAGGTGTGTTGAATTGGTTATAAGTGAGGGCTTTTTATGAGGAGGGGCTCTTTAAGAAAATCTGAAAATATTATTTTATTATATAATGATATTCGGTTAATAAAGGTACAAAACTAATTAAAGAATAAGATAAGATGAATAATGGTCGAAATAACATCATCCAATAATAATTGGACAGGATTTGATTATTGTTTTAATATTTATAATCTTATTTATTTAAATCATTTATTAATTAGGTAAATACTACATCATAATTGTGTCATAAATAATAATATTTATTTGATGGATAAAAATTATAAACAAATAAGATGATGTAGGTAATAGTTTTAGCTTTAAAATGAATTTGTATTGTCTAAAGGATAATTTATATAACCCCTTGGAAAAATTAATTTACTAAAAGGTATTTGTTTATGTCATTTTTGTCTTTACTTTAAGTTAATTATTCTAAAGTGTCATTATCACTCCTAAGTGGCTCAATGGGGTTCCAAAATCAATCCAAATATGATCACGGTCATTAATTACTCAACCAATCAGGTTAGAACAAGTATTAAGGTAATTCTGTGTTATTATAATATTATTTTTACCATGAATTACCCTATTTACCTTTAACTGTGGTAAATAAAAGTAAAAAGATACTATTAACCAAAAATTATTTTCATCTTATTGAAAAAAATTTAACTTATTAATAACAACCATGTATGTCATATTTTGGAAATTCAATTCATAGAATCGGTAAAATTTTATTTAAATGAAAAAGTCAGTTTTTTTAACTACTACTAAGTGGTTTCACTATTCATCAAAAATTGATGTTTTTCAGAAAAATACCAAACATTCAGAATATGATATATTTAGAATTCCAAGTTCAAAAATGATTTATATTTTAAAAAATTAAAAACATTGAATTTTCATTAATTAATTTAAAATTAATTACCGTTGTCAAAACAAATAGCGTGTTTTTAAGAAACAATATCTATCAAAAGATTGACAGTTGTTTATGTCCAATTTCAAAGTGAAATTAATTACAATGACCACCATTAGATAAAATTGTAAAAATATAATA
This sequence comes from Viscum album, assembly GCA_963277665.1. Lineage (NCBI taxonomy): Eukaryota > Viridiplantae > Streptophyta > Magnoliopsida > Santalales > Viscaceae > Viscum > Viscum album. Next base: position 2,014,839,952 of record OY728147.1, on the reverse strand, counting down.
TAATTACACTTTAAAACCAATTAAAAAGATAATCTAATCAAATAATAAGTTAAATTAAAAAGTAGATTTGTATTAAAATACAGTATTTTAAACTATTCATTAAAAAATGAATTTTATCTGAAAAATACCAAAATTTTACCCAAGGTAAATTTTAATTTTCAAATTCTAAAGAAAAATTTTATTTTGTCAAATAGATATTATAAAAGTGACCAAAACTATATTTAAGGAGGGTTCTCCAACAAAATGCGGTAAATAAACCTTTTAAAGTAAATTGTGTTTAAAATTAGATTCCTTCACATTTTAAGCATATATCTTTTATTGGATAAATTGTAAAACATTTAAAAAACATATATAATCATTTTGTAGTTATTTATATTCATTCCATCTATTACAATGTCTAGGTGTTAACATCCACTTAAAATAATAATATTATATTATTATTGTGCAACGTAATATTTCAAAAGAAACCCATTGTTGTGTATCGGGTATGCCATCGAACATATGTTCCCTTTAAAGTAGAAATAATATTTAGTTCACAAATATTAATAAATATTAAAAATTTCATGTTCTTTATTTACCTGGGGTGTTATAGCTAGGAGTAGAAACTCTGACAAGATGTTCTGGGCATGGATCGAGGTAATTTGGTACCTAAAAATAGGCCTTACTGCACTCCAAGATTGAAAATCCATGGGGATATTCATTGAGAATTAAAAAACTCTTTTCGAATAATCATGTTATATTTAAATATTATTGGTATATAAATAACCTAGGATGAATCTGTGGTGACTTATATTAAGGATGGTGTAATGATTTAGATGTCATATATGTAATTTTTTCATGACTATGTGGTTTTCTAATATGATAAGTAATGCTCACAAGATGTTTGTAGTTAGATTAAATGGTGGGAACATGAAGTAAATAGATGAAAATTTAATGTTATAGAGAACTTTCTCATGATAATTCAAGCGGGGAAATCACTAGAGTAAAATATGTTGTCATCATTCATAATAAGTTTTCACTAAACATGATTAAGAATATATACCTTAACCAACAAAAAATAAACTAATTAAACGAATGATGTAGTTAACTAAGAGTTAGGGTAATGGAATTCAGGGATTAATAAATATTCAGTTTAATTTTTTTCAATAATGTGAAAGAAATCATCTAAAATAGTTTCTGAGAAGAACAAGATGATGTTTTTAGTATGGAGAAGAAAGACAGGGAGGAATTGATTTCAAGTGAAAAATAATGAGTTCCGTTAATGTAATAGATGATAATATTGAATTCATGAAGACCTCATAAAAGGTAAATTATTTAATGTGAATAATATATGGTCATTGTGCTACTAAATGTTAGATTAGGAAAGATCCTAAAGAGAATCAACAAGTTGGTGCGAGTAATGGTTATATTGCTAAAAATAATGAGACAAGAGATGAAATGTGAAAGAAAATTAGCGTTAAGTAATAGGATGAGGATCATTATTAATTATTATGTATCACATGGAATAATCAATGTTTATATGTATTTGGAATTTTGAAATTATGTTATTTTAATGGTGAAATAAAAAAGGATTGTTCAGTTTATGTTTTTATAATGATTTACAAGAATGCATTAAATGGATCTGATTGAGTTGAAAAGTGATTTTATGGAAAGGTTATGACCATTAAAAACATATTATTATGATAAATATAACCCTTAATATCATATTTATGTTACAATAATGTTTTTTGGATAAGGATATATGGGATATATGTAAATAGGACGATACTAATTACCATGGAACTAATTAAGGACATGATGATAAGTAGTTTATGATATCATGGATGATATTAAAAAGTACATGGATTTAAGTAATATATAAAGTTATCTATTTAATAGATATTCATGCAAGTTTTACAGAATAATTTATTGAAATTTAGGCCATTACCATGTTCTAAGAGTATTTACCGCGAGGGTATTCACATGTTTGGAATGCGACAACCAAGAGATACATTCTGATATATGGGGGAGCAATGTTATAATGATTTCATGAATTTATATTTCAATTGTTTTTTATTTCCATCTTTCAGAAGAGTTACAATGTTTCTATGCATGAAATGTTAATGAAAAACTTTGGAGTTTGTTTTTATGTATTTAGATTTGATTGAAAACCTTATTTAAATGAATATTTAGTGACTAAGCTTACTTAGAGGTTGTAAATTTTATTAGTGTGGTTTTAGAAATCAAAATCATTTATGTCTGGTCAATGACAATAATATTTGACAAGGTCACGGGTCTTGAACACATGGCTGAATAACAATAATGTTTTCAAGCTTACCACTGGCACATACGATGTCCTTGTTAATGTATAGTAATTTTTGATGAATAATAGTTTTTTATGAATAATAGTTTTTGATGAAATAGTTTTGTTAAATTTTAAATTAAGAGATTAATGTATTAAATATTTTGATTTTTATTAATATTTAGAGACAAATAGTAGTAATTTTAATTCTTTTAAGGTTCGTATGATCAACAAAAAGTGAAGTGTAGTTCTTTGAACATAAAAGATAAGTTGCGGACATCCGTTTCATTAATTAATTGGTGAATTATAAATGGATAAAAGAAAAAAAATTGAAATTTATTTTATATAAAGATAAATATCAATTTTGTTAACTTACAATTTTTCAATAAATTAATTATGGAAAGATAAGTTAATGAAAAAAAAATTTGTGGCCCTAATACATGAATTTTTGTTAAATTGATTTCTTTTTAAATCATCACATATTTATGACATTGAGTCCCTAAAACATTCATTAATCATTAAATTTTTTGTGATATATGGCATTAATATCTACCTTTTAATATTTAAACCTTTTCCCCAAGTCCATGTTTTCACAATCCACCAATGTTCTCCAAAGTGGAACCCTATTTATATGTTTCTTTTTCTATCTGTTATGTTTCCAACATCGCCTTTTTAATGGAATTTTTATGATTCGGAAATAAAATATGGGTTTATATGAAGTGAACCATAAAAAATTAAAACCTTTACAATCCAGATGAATATCACGGCAGAAATTAATTTTATGGGTGGTAGAATGTAACACCCTGAGATTTTGTGAATTATTTTTTTCTACTTAATTTAATCATTTTGATATTTTTCATTTCGTGCAATAGTGAAATAGTTTATTTTTCTTTAATGAACATTGTATGGTTTAAATTATAGAAATTATAATGTTATTCTTTCACTATACACAACTTAAATTTTAGCTTTCTCTATAACGAAGACTGAGGTTATCTTATGTTCCACATAAGATTAACATTGCATGACGAATTACATAATAGGAACGAATGAGTGTTACCAAAAATTAAATATTCTTTAAAATATTATTATTTAATAGGATATAATATGTAAATTAAATTTAATACTATAGTATTAACTATGATTTGAATATGTATTTTAATTCTTTGGTCAACTAATAATTATAAAATAATATAAAACCAAAATAAATATAAAGGGACTGATTTTATGAGAGATTATTTTTATGTAAACAAGAACATTTATATTAATAAGTATAATAAAATACAAATAGTGAAATATATTAAATAAATATATATTCTATATATTAAAAAAAATATTTTTTAACATCATCCAATAGATTCAATAGACATAATATAAGTACTATCCCAATTTTTTCTTAAAAACTATTATTTTATAAAGGTAGTTTTAACTATTTTTAAAGGAGAACCCATTTTAAATTCCATTTTTGGATCTTTTATAAATATTATCTGTAAAATTAAACTTCATATTTGAAATAGAAACATAATTATTATTTTACGATATACTTTATGATTTTTTATTTATGAATAATGTTTTTATGAATATTTAAAATTACTAAATTTTAATTCAATATTTATTTTTCATCTATTTCATTCAAATGATTAAATTATATTTTAATTTTTTTAATTTTAATTATATAATAATATTTTAATTGAAAACATATTTTGTAATTTTATTCAATTTCTAATTTAAATTGGGTATTGAAAAATACAAATTTACTATATTTTTATTTTAAAAATTTGCATTGTTATCTCATCAATGGGATCATTTTTAAAATAATTTATAACACATATATTATTTGAATTTTTTAGAATGAATTAATCCAATAAAATTATAATCCTAATTTATTTTGTATTTCATTCATTAGGTGAGAATGTGGGTACACCTAGATTGTTTTTAAAATTTGCTTATGTGTCATTTCCTTTCCCAATAAAATGCCACCAACTCTCAATATTCTTAAAACCTCTAAAAGCACATTATATTGTCTAATATATCTCAATAAAATTAAAAAATACCTAAAATAATCCTATAATATTCCCTTTGGGAAAAAATTAATCCATGTAATCCTTTCAGAACAAACCAATCCGAGTAACCTGATTAAGAGGTAACGTCTTCTCTCAATCTTCATTATTTAATTATCTTTCTCGAACCCCTTCACTCTATTTATCCAAAAATCTTATAAATAATCCATTATATCCAATAATCTAGAATGTTTTTATGATAAAGGTTTTACCTACACATAGTCACACCTTCATCTACTAGGTAACAAACATATTTTTATTTGTATGGTGACTACAACCTCAAAAAACGATGATATTTAAAATTTTCATACCACCTATCATAGTTAAAATTATGATGGAAAATATATTTATATATTTCATATATTTTATTTATTTTTTATTTATTCTTTTTTAATACTTTTACAACACATATAATTATTCATTCTATTTTATGTAAATATAATAATTTCGTTTGAGGATGTGTGGACCACCGCCCCTCATTGCGATGCGATTCATTCAAAAACTACATGATATTTATTAAGGATGGGTTTAGTAAAATTATATGATATATATGATATAATAATTCCAATGGAATACGGATATATCATAAAATATGTATAAAAATGTGTTATTTACCATAATTCATTCAATACAATAATAAAAAATGAAACAATGTTCATGCATACGTACGACTTACTGTCTCCATGAACAATGTTTTTCATTTGAAACTTCTATATTTTATTGATTATTACACATAAAAAAATATAAATGATATTTATTTCATTATTTAAATTCTTCAAATCATGATATAAATATTAGGACCAAATATATAACATGTTAAGTCACATGCAAAGAACAAAGTGAGTACTAACTGTAGTGAAACCTTAACATAGGACTGCTTAAAGGAGGGTGATATATGGTTATAAAAAAACAAAATATGGTATTATATATAATAACATGGTTCTTTATAATATTTATAATAAATTATATTGATTATACCAAAGGTTTGAATAAGCACGATGAGATTTAATACACAAGGTAAAAAGATTTCATTTTACTTTTTATTTTTGTGAGAAACATACTTTATTAAACACACAATCCTTTTGTGTGGTGTGTATACTTTACATATGATTTATTAAATTATTATTATACTTAAATTTATCTGTATTTATATATCCATTTTATAATATTTATTTATTGGGATTAATGTTTCCAAAGAAACCAAATTGTTAAGACAATTATGTGTCATTTTCCGTTCTGTGAGACACATGTTTTATTACGAAACTAAAATCATTTTTAAGGGGAATATAGATCAGTTTTACATGTCATATCATTAATATAATTCTTTAATTAATATATAAATCTTCATTTATTCTCATTTTACTACATGGAGAGTAAGATCCTATGTTTCCATTCTATAAGAGTTTAATCAATCAAACTCATAATTTTGATGGTTTTCTAGGTTTATGCTTCAATTAATGAAAGAATATGATCCATATATCATGAACACTCATGTATTTTATTATAATATGTCTATTCATGTTATATTCCATTTTTATTACCATTTTAAACTATTTAATAATATATATATATATAATAAAACGTTTTCTATGAAAATATGATAGTATTTCTCTCTTTGATCGGAAATTTTTTCATTCAAAAACCATGTTTTTAGAAATAATTTCAAAAATGTTTTCAAATGAACCTTGAAGATAATTTTCATGTGAATAAATATTTTAAATATTTTTTTTCTATTTTCAATACATTATTTATATGTTTTTAAAACTATTTTCAATGTAAAATATTTTAAAAAATGTTTTGGGTTTTAAAAACTTTTTTAGACGAAGAAAGAATATTTTATTCATGATATAATTTTAATAGATAATTAAAAATTATTTCCCATATTATATAACATATGTTGGTGTTACTTATTCATTTTTTGGTAAATTATACAATGTTTACATTCATATTATTTCTTTGAATGGATTTTGTTTTGTTGTCATGATGTTTATGAAACCTATCCCTCTTTTATGGGGTATATGATTTTGAAACTGACTTATATTCCCAAGATGTGTTTATGATTAAATGATTATGAAACATGTATTTTCTAATAGATGGTAATACTATTACATGATTATAATATTAATTTATTATCATGGGATGTTTAATGATTTTTAATGATGTTTTTGCACAAGTCTGTATGATTTAATTATGATATGGGTGGGACCTATATCTCCCTCTAATGCATTGGGTACATATTTATAACTTATGAGATAGACTGAGATTGTCTTGGGAGTGTACCTTGATTTCTAATATGGCCATGGGAGGGAAAAATGATAACCATGATTGTATGAGGAGTGAAATAATTCTACTAAGATAGAAATGTAACTGAACCATGACTACTAATATGGTATGCGGAGTGAACCCATACTACAAAGATGGTCTTTGTAGTGATTCCTTGGCTTCTATGGAAATAAAATTATATTATTATGAGTTTACCAAAATGCCATGTTTTATTATTATGTTATTATTTTTTGGATTTTGTTCATTATTTCCTAAAAATTCATGTATTATGAACTACCAATCTTTATTCAATTTTTCATGTATACGTTCTTGGATATGTAGGTTGTGATATTATTTTCTTATGATCATGTTATCATTCCCATATGATCATGTTTAAGCTTACATATCTCCATTTTAACCCTTACTGAGCATCATAGATCACCCTTATTTATGTTTGGTTGCCTATTTTATAAAGAAATGTATTATGTTTTATGTGTCTATGTAGGGTTATAGTTAAGAAGAACCTATTGGGAGATAATCTAGCCCACTTATGTTTCAGTATTTATGTTTCCATGATTCCAAAAGAACTATACTATCACAGGCTTCAGAAATCTATTTTTTATATTGTTTTAAGTATTTCTCAAATGTTATATAATGTTAATTTATATAAAGATAGGGTCTCTATAATATCAATCATAGACTTGGTATTTAGATTATAGTTTCCTTCTGCTGAATCATCCAAATATTGAGGTTCTATATTAAAAATTTCATTAGGTTTAACAGATTTAAGATAGAAATTAAGACTATGATTTATTGGAGAAATGATTATGAGAGATTTCAAGAAACCATAGTATTCACTATTGAAATACAGAGCTCTAAACATTGACATAACATCCATGCTATTAGACATAACAACCATTCAAATATAGATATTTGGACATTGTCCTTTTACTATTGTGAACTCAAGAGCCTCTTCTATGATACCAATGTTTCCTTAGATAACGACTCACTAAATAGATCATTCGGGTTGAATTTTGTTATTAAAAGATTATATGAAACAAAGGACACCATATTTGAATTATTCAAATATAATATTATTTAACAAGAGTGTATACAACTGAAATTTAAATCATGTAGAATAAAAACTGAAGATGGAGGTTTATAGTTGTTTGGGTAATAGATATTTCCCAGTCCAGTCCACTAATTCTCTCGACCATGATCATGGTGATTTTCACTAAACAACTCTTTTACCAAGGGATCCCAACTGAGTAAAATAAGCATTAACTCAATAAAATAGTACAAAAGAATTCAATTGGTACCTCCATTTACAATACATATCCACTATCTTAAACATTCTTAAAAAATAGTTAAAACAAATTAAAAATACGAAACAAGGTTTAATAGAATAATGTTTCAAATAGTTTCAAGGATGAAAACGACAGTAGATGTAGATTCATCCTATGAAATGATAAGCTTCAAGCATAGCTTGAAATAATATTCAATAAAATTGGTGAAAAAAATAATCTTATCACCTGACTTATGGATTTTGAATATGTATAGATCTATAGTGTTAGATAAGGAAAACTTATTTCGATCTTTTCAAATTCTTTGATTCCCCACATATGTCTCTTGTGTTTCTTCCACCTATTCATTATATATGTTAGTTGATCTTGATCAAGGAAAATGATAACATTTGAATGATCTATATGATGATCCTGATAAGATAAGCTAAAGATACTATGTACTAATTTATTCCAAATGTAGAATTAGTTAAGAGACCATAATGTCAAATATTTTCTCTCCCTTCACAATTTCATATTTTGGGTATGTCTTGTGAAGTATACTATTTATTGAAATAGATAAAATACTTCTGATGTAATCAAAATGTATAAAATGAATTACCACAAGTCTAACATGGATGATAATGAAATTTCTAACTATCAGATATTCAACGGTTATCTATAACAACCCTATTCTTTATTTCATACTTAAAAAAAATTTACATAAAACCTACACTTGATAAAAAATAGAAGATCGATAGGTCTAGTGTATGTGGGGCTTTGGAACATTAAATAAAAACTTAAAACATAGAACAAAACATCTTATAGAAAACTTCCTTTACACGACCACTACATTCCCTCGTACTTAGCATTGCATGAGATAACCTGAGGAAATGAATAAAAAAGGGTGAGCTACAAATCCCATTAAGCAAGTAAACAAAGAATAAGATTAAGATTACAATACATGTTAGGAAATAGTCATATCAATAGAGAATAAGTGAAACATGAACATGAAGGCATGATAAATCATGATAATCATTACATGGAAATGTGGCAACAACACTTAACATGGAATTAGCTTGAGCTAAGGATCATTGCCCTTGGAGTGTGATTAAACCCTCATTGCACATGAAGCATGAGTAAACCATCATTTAACGTAAATTATCATTAGTAAACACTCATTTCACATGACATATCATGATAATATACTTTACCAAATGCATTTGATAGCTATTAGGGTGCACCCTTCTTAAACATTTCATTTCATGCATATGTGTGCCACATGGATCATACAACATGGAATCAATAAAAATAATTTTTTCCAATTTAAATGTATGGGTAAATAATACATGAAGATTTATAATAAATAATTAAATGAGCATAAGGGTGAATAACCTTGATAGATAAATGGTCATGGTATTTATTAGACAATGACATTGGCACGGAAAATCGTAGTGCACTTTCGGCAGCATAACATGGTGAAATAAGAACTCATAAAAAATGGATGATGAGAGATAAAGGGGTGTCTCATCATATTAACATGAAATAGAATGTAAGGGGGTCATATAGTTATATTTCACAACAACAATAATGGAATTTCGATGCATAATACAAAATAGTTACATGGATGTAAAAGAGGAGAGAGAAATCCCTCACAAAATTTCGGCATGGAAACATGTGTACATGGGATGAATTAATGAAAGATAAAGGGGTCTACTATCATCCAAACATAAATAGGGATGTATGGGGAGGTCCTAATAATACCCAAACATTTTTAATTGAAAACAATAGGTCATAAAAACTAAAAGGAAATTGGAAACAAAATGAGAAAGGAAGAAATCCCTTACTTGGAAGTGTGCTTCCAAAGGATTGGGAGAAGCTTGAGAGAGGATTCTTGAGAGATTAAGGAACCTTGAGAGGATTCTAGAGATATTAAGGAATAGTTTGGACAAAATAAAAAGTCATGGAGTGAAAAGGAAGTGAGATCTTGGGTGGGTTTTATAGGAAAGGAGAGAGAAATCATTATTATTTAGGTTTGGGACACCCCGTGTTAAACTAATCAAAACCAAAAACCAGAACATGGTTTTTTCCCATGGTTTTTACCAAATGGGAGTGTAAAAAAATATTTTATGAGGCTGATGGCTTAACATCTTAAAATTATAGCGATTATTATGTGGGAGTGAGTCACACTCTCAAGGAAAACAATTTAAAAACGAAAAATGTTTTATAAGTCTTGGAGGGTCCAATAATGCTTTGTAATATAACACAAAAAAATATAAAGTCACATTATTTTATTGGTAAAAATATATTAGCCAAACATATTGTTTATAGTATTTTATTAAATCACTATTCGGTCATTATTATGTCATAAAACACATTATATATTTAAACCGTATTTAATTTTTACCCAAAAATTCGACTCCCTCAGAAAATTATGAAAAATTAACCATTGGATAATTTCGATGTCCAAATTTTAAAATTAATATTCATTTTATCTAAATAATTTTTTAAATATGTGTATATTTACATTAAAAATAAAAAAAAAATTTATCGAAATTTAGAGGGTTTTGAGAAAAATAGCTTTCAAAACGTAATAAAAATTACAATTGTATTCATAAAAAATAGTATGGTAATTTTGATTTATTAAAAATTAATTTTTAATAATTATTTATTAAAATATTATTTAACAAAAAAATCCATTTATTCATTAAAATATAATTCTTAGTTGAATATTAACTAAAAACATACTATTTGTGCTTTAAAAACTATTTACAAAGTAACAATAATATAATGAATGCACATTTGTTATAGAAAAATATTGTACATAGTCATAATGCTAGGATCTTGTTACATAACCCCTTATAACACCCACATAAGACCGAAGGGTAAGATGTGCGATGGTGATAGAATCTTGGAGTGGCTCGGATAACATCACTCAGATGATAATCTCTATTAACTTAAACTTCTCCCATAGCCAATTCCGCTCAATCTTAATGTGTTCAAGCTAAGATTTGGCTTGTCCAAGAGTGAAGCCCAATGATTCCACCTCCTTTCCAAGCTCTGAAAAAATGGGCTTTATATAGGGAAAGTCTAATGGTTGAGGCCATCACTTCTTTTTTTGAGTAAATTGTATTTGTTAAAGCCCTATATTTATACTAATCATGTGATCACTGTTCAACTTCTATATTAGCGACAATCACAATTCTTAATTTTATTTTAAAATCCAAAAACATAAAACCAATAAAGTTCAAATTTTATATAAATATAATAAGACATTTAATTAGATACAGAGGAATTTCCATTAATAATAGTTTGGGTCGTTACAATTTTCCCCCATTAAGAAAAATCAACCTTGAATTTTCCTTTTCCCAAAATAAAATAGATATGGGTAACATTGCTTCATCAGTTCTTTTGATTCCCACATCACTTCTTCAAATATGTTGTTTCTCTACAACAACTTGGTGAGGGGGCATTGTCTTAATTCATAGTACTTTTTCTCTATGATCTAAGATCTTCACTGGTTTCTCCTCATAAAAAAGATCATCCTCTAACTGCACTACCTCTGATGAGAGTACACGTTAATGGTCTGGTATGTACTTCCTTAAGAGGTATTCATGAAAGAAATCATGTACAATGGCCATGGTAGGTGGATATGCTAGTTGATAGGCCACATCCCTGAAATGATCATGAATCACGAAGGGGCCAATGTACATAGGACATAACTTTCCATTATTTCCAAACCCCATGACCTTCTTCCACAAAGTTATGGGTATAAATACAATATTTGAAACTTTAAACTCAAGGTTTCATCGATGGTTATCCGTATAACTCTTCTGTCGACTATCAGCTACATTTATATGCTGCTGAATGGTTTTCACCTTCTCCACCGTTTCTTCGACCATTTCTGGTCCTAACAGCTTTCGCTCATCGACATCATCCCAAATAACATTGTTTTGCACCTATTCTCATATAATGCTTCACAAGGTGCCATTTGGATGCTCGATTGGAAACTATTATTGTAGGAGAATTCAAACAGTGGAAGATATTGGTCCCACCCTCCTTTTAAGTCCATAGAACATGATCCTAACATATCATCTAGTGTCTAAATAGTTCGATCATATTTTACATCCATTTGAGTATGATAGGTCCTACTGATGTTCAATTCAGTATCTAGAGCATGTTGAAGACTCTTCCAAAACATAGAGGTGATTCTTGGATCTCGATCAGATATAATAGATATTTGTACTCCATGCAGCCTTACCACTACCCTAATATATATTTGTGCCAGTTGATCCAATGAAAAATCGTTCCGAATTGCAATGATGTGTGCTGATATTTTAAGATGATTCACAACAACCCATATTTTCATTGTTGCCTTCAGATGTCTTTATAAGTCTAGTGATAAAGTCCATGGTGATGTTCTACCATTTCCTTGCTGGTATGGGAAATGGTTTCATCATCCCCTTAGACATATTCCTCTCTGCCTTCACTTGCTAGCACACCATGCACTTTGATGAATACTCAAAAATCTGTTTCTTCATATTATCCCAAAAATAATGCTATCGAAGATCTCGATACATCTTTTTGTTTCATGGGTGAATAGAAAAATTTGAACTGTGTGCATCATCCAAAAGTGTCTTGTTCAGATCTAGACATGATGGAACACATAAAATTTTTCCAAATCTCACAATTCTTTCTTTGTTAACATTGAACTCTGAGGATTTCCCATTTCTAATAGCAACCACTTTCTTCTGAATTCACACATAATCCTTTTGAGCATCCATAAACATTTCCAAAAGTGATGGTAGATAAGTCATTTTTGAAAGGATTAATGATGTTACCTTTATATGATTCCCATGTTCATCTTCATCAAATATTTAAGGATTGGATCCTTTTCAATTCTCATTAATGATTGAATCATTGGGTCCTTTCTACATAGATCATCTCCCACCTAATTTTCTTTCCCAAGTTGGTAATGGATTGAGAAGTCATATTCTTTGATCAAATCTAACCATATTCCTTGGAGAAAGTTCAACTCTTTATCTGTGAATATATACATGAGGCTTTTTTGGTCCGTATATATTTCACCGTTCTCCTTAAAGATATAATTCTGCCAAAATATTAATGAAAATATCACCCCAACCAACTCCAGATCCTGTGTTGGATAATACTGCTCATGAACATTATGTTTCCTGGGAGCATAGGCAATGAATTTGTCATTTTGCATCAAAATAGAGCCTATGCCCTTCTTTGAAGCATCACTGAATAATGCAAAAATTTCACAACTTACTGGTAATGTGAGCATGGGTGTAGTGATAAGCCTACTTTTATACTCCTTGAAGCTTTATTCAAATCAATCACTCCAAGATAACTTTACTCCCTTCTCAGTTAGCTTGGTAAGAGGGTTGGAAAAACATGAGAGATTTCTCACAAGCCATCGATAATATCCAGCTAAACCCATGAAGGTACGGATATCCATTACCAATGTTGGCCTCGACCATCTCTCTATTACAGTTGCCTTAGAGGGATCCATAGATATCTCATTGCTTGTGATGATATGGCCCAATAATGAAACCTCCTTCTACTAGAACTCACACTTGGGGTACTTTTCATAGAGATTCTCATTTCATAAGGTCTCTAGTAATGTTATTAGATTCTCCTCATGATCCTCCTTGGTTTTAGAGTATATTAGAATATCACCTACAAATACTACCACAAATTTATCAAGGTAATCTCTAAAGACTCTATTAATCAACTCCATGATGATTGATGAAGACTTAGTGAGTCCTAAATTCATTACTATGAATTCTTAGTTCCTGTATCTTGTATGAAAAGTGGTATTAGGGATATCTTCGTTGTTCACCTTTACGTGATAATTTCATGACCACAAATCTACCTTGGAAAATTATTGTGCTCCAAGAAGCTGATCGAACAAGTAATCAATTTGTGGGAGGGGATACTTGTTATTTATCATGCTTTTTTAATCTCATGATAGTCAATGCAAAGGTGCATTGACCCATCCCTCTTCTTGATAAAGGGGACTCATATACCCCATGGTGAATCACTTCAGCATATAAACCATTTATCCATATTATCATGTAGTTGTTTCTAAAGGTCATCATGATCTACAACTGCCATTCAATATGAAGTCTTTGATATTGGAAACTCCCCATGTATATGATCAATTGATAATTAAACATATCTTCTAAGAGGAAGGATAAGAAATTCCTCGGGAAACACTTTAGCATATTCCCTCACAATAGACATGTTAGCATGGATGGTTGCCACCTTAGACTCAACCATCGGAGCCAGATACCCATACTCATAGGGAAATAATATCCACCCTTGAGATGATGTAGCTAAATAAGATTCACATTCCTCTTTGCACTTGTACAGAATCGGGGGTCGATTCTCCACATGAAGAATAATTTTCCTCTCACGGAAATTTATGTTGGATTAATATAATGACATCCAATCCATGCAAAGAATTTCATCAAATTATACTAGAGGGAGAATGATAATGTTTTTCAGGAAGTTAAATCCACCGATTAAGATAAGAGAGGAGTTATATTCAAGGAATGTAATGATTTCCCCATTTTCCATAATCACAGACATCTTTTCTTCCATGATTTTTGGTGTTGTTGGTATTGTCCAAATAAACATTTTGGATATAAAAAAATGTGTAGAACCTAAATAAAAAAGTATGTTCTCTATTCCTGAGTGAATAACTAGCGTACCTGTCACCACTTCGTTGTCAGGGTTCGTTTCAGCAGTAGTGATGGAAAAAGCTCTCCCTTTCTGCCTTAGAGCTTGTTGGTTGCCTCTGAAAACCCTTGACTTAGGGAACTTGTTTTCAAGATGCACTGGTTCTTTACGGTTGAAACAATGAATAATGTGTTGAGATTTGAGCGGAGCATTTCTCTCCTCTATCACAGCTTCATATTTTCTTGTCAGCTGTTAATGGCTATGTGCCCTTATTTTCATCACATAAAGTATTTCCTAATCCCATTCAGGAAATTTCTAGGGTGCTTCATTCCACACCTTTGGAAAGTGGGGTGCTGTATTTTCTTAGCACCGCTAGATTTGTCCATCGGACCACTATAATTGATGTCCACCTTACTCTTCTTATCCCCATGAAACCCCTGAGGTTCGTCGTTATCCATTTCAACCTTGAGGGAACATCATAAAATTTCCTCATAGCTATCAAATTCATGGATCACCAGGGCTTTCCACATCTAGGATTGAACCCACCAAAGAAGCGATCAACCAAAGCCAGAAGCGTATCGTGCAAGCCTTGTGAAGTATGCCTCGTACGCTCCAACAGATTCGTCGTATTTTTTATTGAGGTCAAGGGAGTCCCTTTCTATCTTAAGTCAGAGGGTGCATGGAAAATATTTATTAAAAAAAATATTTTAGAAAACCTTCGATTCCAATGAATCAATATCCTCCTTAGTGTTGATATTTTTTATCAATGTCCACCATTGATCGGCTTCACCCTCCATACGATAAGTATCCAGAATAACCTTCTCTTGTTCAGAACATTTAAGGATGGAAAAGATCTTTTCAATGGAGTTGATCTATTGTTCAATTATTGAGGGATCAGATGATCTGTTAAAAGTATGTGGCCTTTATCTCATGAAGCTCTCAATAACATCATGTTCTATCTTAGGGGGTTGAACATTCTTCTTGTCTCATGTTTCTATTCAATTCTTGAGTTAACTGAGAGAGTATTGTGAAAACATTCTTTATTCCTACTCCCATCATATTGAAGATATCATTAGAAAAGTCATCACATTGGTCTTCACATTGGTTGTTATCCCGAGTCCTCCTATTATATGCCATTGGATGGAATAGAAAGAATTATAGGGGTAACACATAAATGATAATCCAAAAAAAGTTGACATATAAATATAATTTATTTCCTTAACTTATGAATCTATAGTCTTAAATCTATGTTATCCATGATCTAGTTTCTAACATATATTCTAAGGGGATTTTTTTTACCTTAATAATGGTTCATACTAAGCTTGTGAATTTACCAATGCATATACCTCAGGACTGTTGTAACCAAGAGTACAGAAAGGCATGTTGTCATGTACTAGGATACCCTGAGTCAAGCCCCAAACTCCTTGTTGTGGTTTTCACCCTTATGTACATCTGTGTTAGAGCCGCCTCTACCAGATCGAATCCATATAGGGATGTATTTTCTTAATAAACCATTTAATCTATACTCACAAAAATATAGGGGTTTTTTATTATACTTAGGCTTATCCCTAAGGGTTTCATTAGGGTCTTTATAATCTTAATCCGAATGATAACTAAACCTTTCCTCTGATACCAACTATAAAAACCCTTCTCTTTATTTCACACGTAAACATGATTTATTACATAAAACCTTCACTTGATACAACATAGAATATTGAGAGGTATAGTGTCTTTGGGGGTTAGAAACATTACATAAAAACTTAAAACACAGAACACAATATCTTATTGAAAACATCCATTACATGAACACAACATTCCCTCATAATCAGCATTGTACAGGATAACCTGATAACATGCATAAGAAAAGGGTGAGCTATAAATGTTAGTTAATAGGAATATAAATGGATCAGAAGAGAAACATGAACATAAAGGCATGATAAAGCATGATAAACATAACATGGAAATGTGGCAGCAACACACAACATGTAATTAACATGAGTTAAGGCTCATTGCACATGGAGAATGAGTAAACCATCATTGCACATGAATCACAAATAAATACTCATTGAACATAAATTATCATGATTCATTACTCATTGAACATGAAGTATCATGATACAATACTTCACCCAATGCATTGGAGTGCTATCAGGGCGCACCCTTCTTTAAAATTTCATTTCATGCATAAGTGAGCCACAGGTATCATACAACAAGCAATCAATCATCATCATTTTTTCCACAAAAAAGGGATGTGGAATACATACATGAAGCTTTATAATCAATAAGTAAATGTACATAAAGATGAATACCCTTGATAATGAAATTTGCATGGTATTCACTAATAAATGACATTGGCTTGGAAAATCATAGTGCAATTTTGATTGCATAACGATGTGAAATAAGAACACATAAAAAATGGATGATGAGAGAGAAAGGGGTGTCTCATTATATTTACATGAAATGGACAGTAAGGGCTCATATATATACATTTCCCAACAATCATAATGGAATTTAGATGCATAATTCAAAGAATTACTTGGATGTAAAAGAAGAGAGAGAAATCCATCACGGAATTTCGGTATGATAATGGGTGTACATGGGAGGCATTAATGAGAGATAAAGGGGTATCCCATCATCCAAAAATAAATTAGACAGTATGTGGGTGGATTGAAATCATATCCTAACATTTTTAATTGAAAAAATGGCATAACAACTTAATGAAAATTGAAAAAAAATGAGAAAAGAATAAATCCATTACTTGGAAGTGTGCTTACAAAGGCTTGGGAGAGGATTGAGAGTGGATTCTTGGGAGATTGGGGAACCTTGGGAGGATTTTATAGAGGGGAGGGAAGAGTTTTGATGAACTCTAAAGGCATTGAGTGAAGAGGAAGTTGGAGCATGAGAGGGTTTATTTAGGAAAGGAGAGGGAATTCATTATTATTTAGGTTTGGGATACCACACATTAAAGTAATCAAAACCAAAAACCAGCCCATGGTTTTTCCCATTATTTTTTACAAAGGGGAGTTCAAAAAAAATATTTTATGAGTCCATTGTCTGAACATCTTATAATAATATGGTTGCTTATGTGGTGGTTAGTAACACTCTCAAGGAAAATAATTTAAAAAGGAAAATGTTTTATAAGTCTTGGAGGGTCCACTAAAGCTTTATAAAAGATATCCAAGAAATATAAAATAAAATCATTTTAACTGTAAAACATATATTTTCTGAATTTTTTTATAGTATTTTATTACATCACTATTGGGTCATTATGATGTCATAAAACATATTATATATTTAAACAATATTTTTTTTACCCAAAAATTTGACTGTCTCAGCAGATTATAAAAAATTAACCATGGGATAATTTAGAAGTACAGATTAAAAAACAATATTCATTTTATCTAAATAATTTTCTAAATATGAGAATTTTTAGTTTTAAAATAAAAATAGACCTTTATTGAAAATTCATGGGTTTTGACAAAAACACCTTTCAACCCATAATAAAAATTAAATTTGTATTTCATAAAAAGTTGTACGATCATTTATATTTAATAAAAATTAATTTACTAATAATATTTTATTATAGTATTATTTAATTCAAAAATCTATTATCTCATCAAAATATATTTCTTAGTTGAATATTAATTAAAAAAATACTATTTGTGCTTTCAGAACTATTTACAAAGTAACAATAATAAAATGAATGCAAATTTATTATACAATAATAAAGTACAATAACATAGTGCTAATGTCTTCTTACATAACCCCTCATAACACCTGCATAAGACTAAAGGGTAAGGTGTGAGATGGCGACAGAGCCTTGGGGTGGCTCAGATAACATCGTTCGTTTGGTAATCTATATTAACTTCCACTTATGCCTTAGTTAGTTCCTCTTAAGCTTGTTGTGTTCAAGCTCGACATGGGCTTGGTCAAGAGTGAAGCCCAATGACCCCACCTCCTTTCTGATCTCCAAAAAATGGGCTTTGTATGGGGCAAGTCTACTAGATGAGGTTATCACTTCCTTTGTGTGTTTAAATTTGATTTGTTAAAGCCATATATTTATACTGATCGTGTGATCACTGTTAAATGACTATATTAGCAATTGTCACAATTCTTAATGGTATTTTAAAATCCAAAAACATAAAACCAATGAAGATCACATTTATTAATAAATTTTTGGGTCGTTACATTATCGAATGATCATACTTTTCAACATCAAATATCTTTTCTATAAGATAAAGGAATTTTTTTTTCATAAGATAATTAGTCTTATGTGAATTATATATTAATTTTCCAGTGTAATATAATGTGTTACTGACATAGAATTCACCTTTCTTAAACATATTGTAGCTGTGGAAATTCTTATAAGATAAATCATTACATTGTAATTTTTGTTTTAGAGTAATTAATATGTTCGTTTAAATTTATAAGATAATATGCATGTGTATAATAAATAATTGAGCATACATCATAATATGGATAAAATACGATACACTAAACATAATGTTCATAATGAAAGTAGGGATTTTGTGAATCAAAAAAAGACATTAAGCTGATATGTATTGGATCAATACACTTTATAACATTCTTTTCATAGTGAGACATTAGTCACATGGATCAAGGATACATTCACAATATTGGATTGGTTCATTGAAAATTCTTCAAGATTCTTCTCCTGATTATGTATGTATATGATCATCAAACCTTGCTACATCATCGTTAAATTCTCAATATTCATTAATGATAACAACTATATATCTTACTTGTTATAGATCATTATGACAATATAATGAGTGTTGAAGCCTCATTTTGCATTCCATCCCTTGGTATTATTGTGTAGGTGGATAGATAGTATAACACCCACATTTCAAGTAGTAGATCAAACCAACAGGTTTATCTTTGGGTGAAGACAAGCTCAACGCACTCTATGAGTTCCAGTACAAGAGGATGATGTGGTTCCGCAAAGATTGAGAGCCCCAAGTACTGAAGGATTGGATAGAGTCAGTGTATACTATTTTAGGACTTATCCAGACATGAATGGACAAGGTGGTTGCACTAATAGCTATCAATTTCCATAGAGCAGCTACGTGTTGGTGATGCCATATTATAAAAATTCATGAAGAGTTGACACTCTAATGGACCGTCATCCATAAGATATTCCAAAAAGAGTAGTACCCCTTATGAATTTGGTCAGAAAAATTCAAGATGTTTTAGATATGCAGTAAGAAGGTATAATAGTGTATGTGTACATGGAGAGTTTCATACATAATACGTGGTAATACCTCAACATTATCCAGTATGTATTCTTCAAATAATAGGCGTTTGTGTAGGGACTCCACGGATATATCCATTCTAGTGAAGTGAGATTTTGAGTCCCCACATATATTGATGTGTTGGAGAGGGAAATCAGGATAGAGGGATTCTATTCAGAGGGACGACATGTAGATAAAGCTAGAACTAGGTGTTAGAGGGCTGATTTGTTTGAGAAACTTGAAGATGCCATTATACAGGTTCTCGACATAATAAAACATCCCAGGATCAGGCTTGGGCTTGTGGTATGGGGCATCACAGTAGACCATGGAATCCTAGATAGGGGAATTTCTATTATTATGATGGGGAAGGTCACAAGTTACATGAATTCTGAAAAGATGTGAGGAGGAGAGATGTAACATCCCAGGTAAATAATTTATATGACATTTTCATATTTATTAATATTTTTAAATTAATTATTAATTTTACTTTAAAGGGGATTCTATGTTCGATGGAATTCCTGATACACAACAATGAGTTTCTTTGAAATCTTACGCAGCAGACAACATTGAGTTATATTGAACAATAATAATATAATATTATTATTTTATATAGTAGTTAACGCCCAACCATTGTAATGGAGGAATGAACAGAAATAATTAAAAAATGATTATACATGTTTTTTAAATGTTTTTACATTTATCTAATAAAATTTACAGGCTTAAAATATGAATGAATCTAATTTTAAGCATGGATACTCTATTATTCAGTAAAAGGTCAATTTACCGCCTTTTGATAGAGAACCCTCATTAAATCTTGTTTTTGTAATTTTTATATGTTCCTTTTTACAAAATAAAATTCTTATTTATATTTGGGACATCAAAATTTACTTTGGGTAAATTTTTGGTATTTTTTTTGATAAAGTTCATTTTTTGAGGAATAGTGAAAAATACTGTATTTTAATTCAAATGTGCCGTTTAATCTAATTTATTTATATGGTTATATTATCTTTTTAATTGGTTTTAAAGTTTCATTAGAATATATTTTAACCATTTAATCTAATTTTGGACATTTTAATTAATTTCACTTTGAAATTGGACATAAACAAATATCAATCATTTGATAGTTATTGTTTCTTAAAAACACACAATTTATTTCGACAATGGGAATTAATATTAAATTAATTAATTTGTATTATATGTTTTTAATTTGTTAAAATAGATATCATTTTTGAATTCACAATATCAAATATATCTTTTTTGAATTTTTTGGGTATTTTTCTGAAAAACTTCAATTTTTGATGAATAGTGAAACCACTTAGTGGTAATTTAAAAACTGACATTATCATTTAAATGAAATTTTTCCACATCTGTGAATTGAATTTATAAAATCTGACATATATGGTTGTTATTAGTAAGGAAAATTTGGTTTGATAAGATGAAAATTATTTTTGGTGAATTGTATGTTTTGACTTTAATTTACCATGGTTAAAGGTAAATAGGGTAATTCTGGTTAAAAAGAATATTATAATAATTCAAAATTACCTTAACACTTGTCCTAGCCTTATTGGATTACTAATGGACGACCATGGGAATCCTTGGGTCGATTTTGGGACCCCATATAGCCACATATGATTGATAATAACACTTTAGATTAATTAATTTAAAGTAAAGGCAAAAATGACATAAACAAATATATTTTAGTAAATTATTTTTTATATGGTGTAATATAAGTAATATTTTTTACTATAAATAGTTTTTGGAAATCTAAAAAGATTTCATAAATCACAGTAGTTGTTTTATAATTTTTAGACATCGAATAAATCAAATTATGCATGCAACGATATTGATACAGTATTTACCTCATTAATAAATGATTTAAATAAATAAGATTGTAATGATTAAAATATTATCCAAAACCTATTAAATTCCTATTGAATTATATTATTTCAACTATGAGTCTTTTTATTTTCGTCTTTAATGATTTTTGGACTTCTAGAAACCGAATATCATTATATAATAAAATTATATTTTCACACTTTTCTAAAGAGCCCCTCCTTCCCCTTATAAAAGAAGACAATTTCTAACCAATTCCTCACACCTCTCAAGCCCCTTGGCTCATCCAAACCCTGCCCAAATAATCTCTCAAGATCCCCCTAATACTCTTAGAGTCCTTAATTTAGGCATAAAGCACTTCAATAAGTCTTTTTGGTTCAAACCAAAGGAACATACCCAAATTAATGAAAAAACACAGAACATACAAGTCAAGTAGGACACAAGGTAAGGGATTTCTTATATCACTTTTAATTCCGTGAGATTTCCATTGTTATCCGATTATATATCTCATGTGGAGTAATGTGTACTCCCTTTTGATATATATTATCATGATTCTCATTATATTCATGGTATTCTGTGATTCATTTGGTGGTTATTAACTTTGGGACATACCACTCGATTGATTACAATATGGTAAGGGGGTTTCATCTCACTTTTTTCCTCGTGAGATTCATGCTATATTTTCCACTACATACTTTTGTGTGGTGTAGGTACTGACCATGATTGTATTATTTTAGTAATATAATTTAATTTATGGGTATTTACATCTTTATTTTATGATCCTTCCTTCATGGGGTGTACGTTTCGTAAGTTACCAAATCAGCAAAGGAACCTTTCACCCTTTTCTTTTTTAAAAGACTTCTTTTAGTTATGTCTTTTAATTTACATCTTCTTATGTTGGGATATGATCTTATATATCCTTATTTCTGTAAATTTTATGTCCAATTGAATAGATACCCTTTTTTATCTCATCAACCCATTTTCTGAATTTTAAAGTGATGTCGTTGGGCTGTCGAATTTTTGTAAGGGAACTTCATAACCCAATTTAAATTCATTGGGTTAAACATATACTTATTGAATATTTAGTCCTATGAATATGTGTGAATGACCTCTAATTGTTTTAAACTCAATATCCACTTATATTGGGTGTATTCTTATTTTTCACACATAAATATGTAATTGATTTATCCTTAATCAAAGGACACCGTCTTTATAAGGGACTTCGTCTCAATTCCCATTCCATTGAGACTTCATTTTATATATGTGCCAATTCACTTTGATAATGTGTATATACCATCTTTTGGAATATTATATCATGAATTCCTTTATTTTCATGATACTATAAATTTTTTATTAAAAGTTATTCCTCATTTATTTGTATTCAACCATCTCCTATTTGGTTAAGAACTATTTAACTAAAATATCATTTTAAAGATTTATTTTTCTAAATCTTTCTCAATAATTTCCATGTTTTAAAAATGGTTTAATTTATTTATCTATATGAACATTACTATTCTAAAATTCTAATTCTTTTAAAATCTATAAAGTGGTGTGGGACACTTTGATTCAAAAATCTTTTTATTAAATGGGTTTGGAAATGGTTTGATAAAGAATTGATTTTGTCGATAACTTGAAATGATATATTGTGATTGAAAAATAAATGTTAATGTTGAAATGTTTATATTTTCAATATTTTATGTTCTATGACTTTATAATGGTACTTTGACATTTGACATGTGGTTACGTGATTAACCAAATGAAGGGTGGTGCTGTGATAAACCAGGATAGGTGGTTGCGTTATAACCTCTAATGCATTGGGTATAGAAGTCGACCGTATGGCTATTCCATTTAGTGATAGGTGTGGTAGTTGACCATATGGTTATTCCCTTTATGTATGTTTATGTCCAAAGTTACCTTTATATGTTATCTGTTCTTTATATGGGTTTTATGGTAATATTTTGGTTACAAAAGGGTATGTAGTGATCTTTTATTCAGTGAAGAGTATTTAATACTTCAAAAAGGTGAAAATCATTACTTATGTTAAAGTATTCATGGTTTATTTGTTGTTTTGGAAAACTAATAATTTTCCTTCTTTGTGTATCCCTTACTGTGCATTTTATGCTCATCCCATGCTTTTAAAATGTTTTTCACAGGAAATAAAGTGGAATAGGGTCATGGATGATATCATGGAAAATTCATGATGTCTAAAGCATGGAACTAGACATGGCTCATTTATTCAAGAGTTTTTATTTTATGAAAATGATAAAAACTGAGTAGAAGTGTCTACTTTGTAATTTTTGAGATGTAATGTAAATGTTGTGCCTAATTCTCCAAAACTCTTAACTTTAAAAGATCCTCAATGTGAATTATTCATTTAATTCAAGATTATGTAATGTTTAAGGCCGTGTCCTTATAAGAGATAGTAGATAGTGGTTTAATCGCCACAATAGAGGAATTTCCATGATCCGGGATCTCCTAGGAGAGGGTAGTGTGGCCTCAATGGAGTTAGAGATGGAATATTAGTAGGTGTTTCTCTAGTAGGAGGAGTTGGGGTTGTTGGAAGATGTTATAATATTCTTATGAAACCACCAACAGGTGGCCCATTTCATCATAGAGGAACAAGTGGTTGGTCCCACCAACAACTATAAGCTATGGAGACTTATGAACCCATGACACAAGAGATGATTAAAGGTGTGATCTCTGTTTTTATTAAATTTATTATGTATTAATATATACATTTTTTATTTGTTCCTTCATCATGACACTCAATGTGAGAGGGTTGAATCTCTTAGTTTTTGTACTAGACCATGAGCTTTGTCTTGGGTTTTGTACATGGAACAATTGTTTTATATCATATATATCATATTGTGGTTCTAGGTATTTCATGGTTGAGAGTGGTTCGGGTCTCACATTTTGATCACTATTATGGAACCCTATAACATCATATAGGGTATGCATTAGTTTTCCATATTCGGAGCCTAAATTTAGTGCCAATATATATGAGTCAAATTATGTCTCACAAATGCAACAAGATTCATTTTTGTGGGTAAGATATGTCAAACCACAAGGTGTGTATATTTTATGAATAGAAGGTTGTATACGATCACCCATCATTTGGAGAGTGTATCCCTTAGTGTAGTAGGCCCCTCAATATTTTATATTACAACTATTCTATATTATTTTATGGAAGATATCTCCATGGATGTTATAATACTACCTCTACGGTGGGAGATGGATCTTTTTATCGTATTTCATCATGGGACTACTCGTATATATTTTATAGCATACCAAATAAATCCTACCATGGTGCAAGAGTTTGTTTGTAGATGGAGGACCATCAAGATAAAGGTTTTATAAGGTCCATTATGTCCCACTAGGTAGCTCTACTATTCTTGTTCAAAAAGATAGATGGGATTATAGTAATTTTCATAGATCATCATCACCTGAACCAAGACATAATAAATAACCAGTACCCATTATTGAGGATTTAATAACTCTTTGACATGTTTCGAGGTAAGACATTTTTCTCAAAGATTTATCTCAGGTCCACCTACCACTATTTGAGAGTTCCTGAGGATTATATTCTAATGATGGAATTTTGATATTGCTAAGGACACTATGAGTTCTTAGAGATTCTATTTGGTTTGACGAGTTTACCTTCCATGAATATGGACTTTATGAACCTTATTTATCATCCATACTTGAAAAAGTTAGTGATTATCATTATTGATGACATAAACATATTCTATGTGTTAGAGGATGAGAATATAGAGCACTTGAGGATGGTCCTACATCTTTTTCAGGAGCACCATCATGACATAATTATCTTGAATAAGTAGTTCTAGATTATTGAGGTTTAATTTCTATGATATTTCATTTCTGATCATGTTTTTTTCATATAAACTTTGAGGATTGATGCATTTATTTCTTGGGATACACCCAAAATCATGTCATAGATATGTAGTTTCCTTATCTTGGAGGGGTACTACATTAGGTATGTAATGTAATTTTATACCATTGAAACCAATTTTACTAACCTGATGCTGGAATGGAATATTTTTTCATTAATTGAGTAGTTCCAAATGGCCTTAATGGAGATGAGGATATGTCTGACATGTGCAAATTTTATAAGACTACTAGATGAGGTAAATGATATATATAGGGTATTATGATGACACAAGAGATGGGATCAACTGCATGACGATGTAGATATAGGATATTTTCATGTATGGGTCACCATCATTGAGACCCAATGAATATTACTACAAGAATAACGACCTAGAGGCGGTTGTATTGTCCATATCCCAATGGATGTAGAGGCACTATATTCTTGTGGAGCAATTTTTGGTTTAATAAGACCACCAGAGTATCAGGTATGTATTCATGTAGGGAGACATGAATAATTGAAAATGGAAATGGTTGGTGTTCGTTGATAACTATTACATAGAGATAGAATTTACTCTACGGAAGGTCAATATGGAAGAATATTACCTTAATAGGAAGCCCCATTTTTATTTTGTAAAGGAGGAGTCTGAGCAGTTGGCTTCCGTGAAGCTGGTCCTAGTTGAGAGGGAGGGTGTATCATTTCATTAGTTAATGATGTTTAATTCTCAAGTAATTCATCATGTGAGAGCATCCCAGTTTAGATAAATCTATTTTCAGTTCATTCATTAAAAAATATCTTCAAGATATTAAATTGATGGAGTTTATAATGGATGGAATCACATAAATCATTACCACGGAGGAATAGTAGTCCCATTAAGGATGCGGGAGGAGGTAATGAGGGAGTTTCATACTTATATATTAGCTATACATCTTGGTGTAGGGATGATGTTCAGACACCTTTAGTGATAGTTTTGGTGAGCCTCCATGAGATGGAGTGTGGTTGACGTCATTTCAAAGTGTATCACTTATCATCAGGTGAAGGGTGAGAACCAGGTTCCAAAAGGTTTTTTTTATGTTGTTGTGTTATTGTAGGGGAAATAATAAGTCACATATATAGAAATAGTGATAAGAATTACATGAATATTGATGGGATATGATACCATCTGGTTGATAGTACACTGACTCATTAAATCAAAAAAATTACTTACTATTAAGGAGTAGAGTTTGGTGGAGTGTTTAGAAAAGATGTACATATGGGATATTTTTTACATTTTGGGTGTTCCCTTTAACATTATCTCAAATCATGACCTATAGTTCATGTAAGAATTATTGAATGTTGTTAGGGGAATTTGGGATAATGTTGAGGATGAGTAAAATCTATCCCCCCCGAATTATGGGAAGACCAATCACACTATAAATGTGTTGTAAAATATGTAGAGGGATTATGGGTCATAATTTGGAAATATTTGAGAGGATCACATTCCATTGTTAGAGTTTTTGTAAAACAATAGATAACATTATACTATCATCTTGTATACATGTGAGACCCTATACGAGAGACCCTATTGGTTACCCTTATGTTTGATGGAGGTCAGTAAGGCATCTCTCATGGGTCCATATAGAGTTTTGGTGTTAATAGATAAGGTTCATGTCATTAATTTTCTAATGGAGATATCCTATGATAAGTAGAAATATTACACAGATTGATACCATAGGACCTTAGAGTTCATGTAGGGATACCACATTTCCAAGAGAGTCTCCACATGATGAGGATTGTAGAGATTTTGATGGGGAGGTAAGATATCCCAGAAGTTCATTCGTGGAATTCTAAATGTTTCATAAGGATTTAATATTTTATTATTGTGTCTCCCAAACCCCATTATTGTTGTCGGTGTAGGACACCTTCCATGTGTCATAACTTATGAGATACATGCATGATCCCGTGAATGTTATTGACTACTGAGAACTAGAAATTGAGGATAATAACACTTTTATGAAGAATCTATGGGAGATCATGTTTTGGTATGAGGGTGCCACTCAAGGATGGACCATTCCTTTGGTTCACATGTTTTTGAAGCATAAGAACATGTAGGAGATCTCATGGGGGTGAGAGAGCCAGATGTGGGATCAATAACCTAATTTTTTTGAGTTATTCTTCTATGGGATGAAAATCATGAAGGAGGTAATGATCTTGAGACACTTTTTTATGACATTGAGAATATTTCTATATGTATATTTTAAGAAATGGGTTGAGACAGTGTGTGATTCTGAGGCCTTGTGTGCATGGAGTTTATTTTATAAAAATATAAAATATAAAGTATATTTTATGCATGATATTTATCAAATAAAATGGGATAAATATTAAATAGAATATCAAGTCATAAATATAAAACCAATGTTGAATCTAAACAATGATTCTTACCCTAGGTATGGCCTAAAATTGTTCATCGCATGGTGTTAGGATGTTTCCACCGTCGTAGGTTCATTCGGTTGGTTAATTAGTTGACTAATATAATTAATTTATTAATTAAACAAATTCTCATTTACCTATTTAAAACCATTATGGTTATTTTTTCATGGTTATCTGTATAAACCAAGCACTATCGAGAGGTTTATTCTTCCTCCTCTATTGGAGAATCAAAATTCAATTATGAACAGGCTCTAGATTTATGTATATCAAGACATTGTGATGACAATGAATTCATTAATTAATTGAGGATAATGTTTATAAATTAATATTGATCAAATGTCTAGGTAGGATTCATAATTTTTAGTTTTTCCCAATTTTTATTAAATTAATTTAGCACGATCATTCTTTAAATTGAATCTAATCTAATTGCATATATTTTCAACCATGTACCAGTTTTAATTAATTATGAAAATATTTATCACTTTGTATATCTCCTATTGTGTTCTTTGGAAAATGATCAGTCACCTTTTTTGGTTCCTTTACCCCTTTATTTCATCTCTTTAATCTTTAATGGGGTATAATGTTGTGGTTTGACATTTCCGAGTAGTACTGAGCCCATTCAGACCCCCACATTCACAAAGGATTCACATGCGAGGGATGGATTGATGAATCAATGAAATATTCAGATAGATAAATGGATATGTATGATTTGAAATAAGAAATTTATTACAAATGAGGCAACATGAGATGGAAATGTGCACGACTGTGCTAGGTGGTTTGTGAGACCTTCGTACAGATCAACATAAGTGAGATTTTTCACAATTGGATGGTCCGAAACAATTAAAGGATGAAAGATACACCATTTTGGGAAGAGGGAGGTGAGATATATGGTGTAGAATCTATATCATGAATTATTGATAACATATGTTTTTTTTGATAAACTTTACTACAAGTCGTGAAGACCAAATAACACACAGTGTGTAGGGCCTTCACTAATACGACTGGGGTTTCACCTGAAGTCAAGTATGAAATTTCATATAGATATTCAAAATTCCATGTAAGCAATAATTGGTAGAAAATACATTTGGAATAGAAAACATGCTTGAAATACATGGTTAGACAAGGATAGAATCATTCCATGTACAAAAGTATATAGACATAGCTACGCTGCACATGCAGGATGCTGAGTGGCCGAGAGACGTCTTCTAGCACCTATACACACTATATATCCCTACATGGGAATTGATTCACATAACATCATGTTATAAGACATGTGATAGATCTAGACCACACAACATGTGGGTACCCTAATACATAATTCTCCTTTACTTCCCATCTATGTTAAATTCAATATCTCATATCTCCTTCATTGCATGTCAATTTTCACCTATGGGTAGACTACTCTGAGTGTTTTCCATGTAGAATGTAATTATGGACTCCATATTTTATTTTGATATACTATTGAAGGTTTTAATTGTTGAATGTTTTTTCATGAATTTCTCATCAATTGTAGGGATCAGGAAGGATCTCCATGGGTTTTAGAGTGGGGACCTCAAGATGAGCTACACATGGTTACTCCACCTATCTATAAAGTTGAAGCCTCTTGTAGGGATGTCATGTGAACACAATATATTCATAAAGTTTATCCTTCATACTAATATAGGGAATGGTTACATTATAAATCCACTAGGGAGAACCGCCTATTGATTATTGGAATTGTTTCATGACTACGAGAGTTGAACCCTCCCATTAGGTAGGTCACGGGTCCTCTATGTGATATCTGAGTGGAACCCTCAAGGTGGGATAAGAATGGGTCGTATAGAGAGTACTTCAGTGGAACCCTCCAACTGGGTTTGGAAGAGATCATCTATAAACTACCAAAGTGGCACCAACTATCTAGGCTAAGAAAGTGTCCTATACCATTTACTTGAGTACTGTCCTCCTACCAGCCCAGGGAATGTGTATTCTATTTATATACTGATTTGAACAATGTGGTTGTACCATGGAATGATTCCTCTTCCAAGATATTATTTCCCCTCGACTGAGTGACCCATCTACAAGGCATATATTGAAATATATATTTTATTCCGGGAAGACATGAGAGATGCTAGACATAATTAATGGATTCTAGAACTATTGGAACTCATTACACGGGATGGGTGGTGAGATGGAGATCCCATCCTATATCATTTGTGTTTATTTGGAATAAGAATATATATATATGTATCCATGTGTTTGGATTCTATTCAATATCATGGTTTTGTTTGAGTAGTCTAATATCTAGATATTCCTATTTTTTTCTTACTTACCCCCTTCAACTTTTGTGGTATTGTACAAGGTTTATATATACTCTCCCACATCAAATTTCCCAGCATGTGTCCTTTCAAATAGAAAATGGATATGTCACCGATGATGAACGAGGAGTAGAGGGAAACATGGTGTATCATACTATGAATTTTTTTCAGAGATTGGTGATCAAATAATGGGATCTATCAGTAATATTAATTTCTTATTTTTTGGGTTGGGGAATACTTTTAGTTAGGTGTATATTTTTTCCCATTACTTTAAATTTTCATTATCAGAATATTGTTCACCATAGATTTTATTTATATTCATGGTTATATTATAGAAATTGAATTTTTTTTCATTTATTTTTCAGTTCTTCTAAAATGATATGGTAAGGTGTATGTGTACTGGTATATTTAGAAATGGAGTCCAATGTCATATATTCCATTCTGTCCCTGTTATCACCCCTTGAAAATAGTGGCCGGATTTATGTAGTTGTGCATAAACCCCAGTGGGTTGGGTTGTGATTGGAAGATAAAATAGTTCCCATATGGAATAAATTTTATGCTTCCATGTTTCAAAAGATACTATTCCATTATAATCATTAGGAAGGATTCTATTAAATGTAATGAATGTTCATAAAATATTTTTTAATATCTATGTGTTCAAATCCATAGTTACTATAGTTGTAGTTTGATGATTTGTATAGCTAGCCTTGAAAAACTAGGATTATATTTCCTCAATGATATCTATAAGGATATGTCTAAGGATAATTCTAATGATAAATAAATTTATTTCAAAATCTATTTGAATATAGGCATAGGATATATATATTTTTCTCTTTTAATTTATCATTATCTAGATACTACAAGTAGAAATGGTATGATCATAGATGTACAATGGGTAATAACTCTAAAAAAGGAACGTCTCTTTTGACTCATGTATTACCCATTACTTGAAAACATGACCTAATTTTACATATTTTGACATTCACTAAGGGATATTCTTTGTAAATTCATAAAATCATTATAAACCATCTTGATGGATTTATATACTAACCATAAAAATTTACGTTAAGCCTATAGTCCCATAAATTCAAAATAGGGAGTAAAGTTTTATAGATACTCTATGTTATTATTAATTATTATCTGGCTTCCCACAATCAGTATTGTAACTCATATTATTCTTTTGGTTTAATTTAGTGGCCCAAACTAGAAGGAACTATATCAATGCTAAATTTAATGGACAAGGTAATGTTTATACACCCAATAAACTAAATTTTATTATTATAGGGAGATAAACATTCTTTTATAGGAATACATAAATTTATCATGATAGAATCAAGATGAAAATAAAAATGAAGAAAATGAGGGATCACAAATTTTTGAAAATTTATTTAGAAAAATTCTAATCATATTTAAAGGTATTAATTGATCTACTAGTTTCTAATCATTGGATAAGTTCTACTGAAAATATATTTTATGTTATCTAGTGTTCACAATGTGGAAATGTCATTTTCTCTGCCTATTATTTTCATGTAATATTAGATAAATGGTGGAATATTATCAAAAATATGATAAAAAATGTGAAATTGACTCCATTGTGGTGTATGAGTATAAGATCATATTTTTACATAATTACCAGACTCATATTATATGTATGAAAATCAATGACATCCTTGAGATAAAGAAGAAGGATAATGAATCTATTGAAACTAATGAGAAAATTATTGAAAGACATTTAAGGTAATCTTTTGGTATTAATATCCAAAAAATGAATGGTTTATTGATTAATCAGTGGATTAAATCTAGTACTCTTATGGGTGTCATACTTAAGAAACTGTTGGAATATATAATGAATTTTTTCAGTGTTCTACGAATGTGGAAATGGTTATTGGAGTTTTGAAGACCCAACCATAATCATTTAATATTCTAGTGACTTTACACTTGAATTAAATTTCATCGATTCCCAAATATAATTTTTGATTATAGTTTTATAATATTTTGAAAAGAATATTAGATATTAAAACCATACAATACATTTAGATACATATACTTACTATCCACATTTTTCAGAAAGTAAAATCCTTTAAAATAAAATGTTATTTCTTTTTCTGATTATATTCAAAATTTTCTTCTTGGCCCCGTCATTTCCCTTACACATAAAATAAAACATGTAAAAAACATTTTAAACATGAGATGAGTATAAAATGTTTAGTAAGGGAAATAAAATAAGGAATACTCGATCCCATTGAAAAAAAATAATACCCATTAAAACTATTTTCTTAAAAACATTACTCTGTACTCAAAAATAGAATTATCTTTTTCAGAAGAATCATTTTATAAGATCTAAAAATCATTTTTTCCATGGATAATCATTAGAATTCACAGAAAATAAAATTCTATAAATCGTGCAATGTTTTTTATAACATTCATACAAATTATGTTACCA
This sequence comes from Viscum album, assembly GCA_963277665.1. NCBI lineage: Eukaryota > Viridiplantae > Streptophyta > Magnoliopsida > Santalales > Viscaceae > Viscum > Viscum album. The sequence goes on along the minus strand of OY728147.1, from coordinate 2,014,807,250 downwards.
GTAAGCTCAATCTTTAAATCCACTGAACCTAATTTATTAGATACTATAATGTATCACACCATACTTGGCTTACCAAAGAACCTCCATTCATTTGTTAATAATTTATCCAAAGATTTGTGGTTTATCATGGAACCATAGATAAATGGTTTATAATAGGACCATCTTTCATTAAAAACTATTTCCAAGAACCAAATCATAATTAGAAAACAAGAATTAATGCATCATAAAATATTCATATAGAAAATAAACTTTCATTTTTTTGATCACATATTTTGGAAAACTACACATATCCAAAGAAAAAATATTATTTGAAAATAAATATGAATATTTATATTGAAAACATCAAATTATTAATGATACATGAAAGCATAGAAATTATCAATGGCATATATGTTAAAAAATTACTTTTTGAATTTTCTAAAATAAAAGATTATATGATGATTATTAAATGAAATCCCCATAGATAAAACATTAAAAATATATACTTGATAATATTTGGGAGAAATTACAAAATTAATTTTTTTTAAAAAATAATTTTTATATAAATTCATACATTAATATCATTTTATAAATATGTACATAAAAGAGATAGATATATAATATTAATCATTAAAACATTTAAAAGATGGTTTTTGGAGAAAGGGTCCCTTACCTTGAGTCCAACTCATGACTTAAAATATTTCTCAACGCAAATAATAAAAATATGCTACATCATACATTCTTAATAACCATTATTTAAATTTTTATTCTTTTTTATCACTTATTTCCTTGTAATATAATTTAGTTCATCATTTATGCTCACGTTAAAAGGTTTGACAATATTTGGTTCATAAGTCTTGAATGAATTCGGTATGATTAAAATAGTCAAGTAGATTAGAATTAATTCATATATATATATAATATTATCAATTACATATATATTATTTTTATACATAAATTTAACTATTAAATCCTTTAATTAATAGTGGTTATGAGAAAAAACTATGTTACAATCATGGAAACAGTTTTTCATCCATACCGAAAAGCAACATTTTCATTATTAAATGATCATTATGGTTAGAAGGTGAGTATAATGGTATCTTCAAAGAATTATAATATTATAAAAAATATTATATTAATTCTTAAATGATACTTATATATATAATTCATGTGATGTGGTAATGAAAAACGAATTACATTATTTCAGGGAGGTCATAGTTCAAATGTGTAAACGAATGACGATATAATGTTTTAGTACACGGTATGGTAAGAAGGTAAAGAAAATATTATATTTTAATAATCATAAAATTTTAATCAATATTTTTAAAAAAATATAAATTAAATTATTATAACCAATCTTGAGAGATAGTGATTGAAAATGAATTACATCGATTTATGGGAAAATATTCTACCGTAAACATGAATGATGGTTTGTTTTCCTATATGATGGATGTGGAGATGAATATGGGTAATTATGGTAAGAGAATAAAATATAAATATATGTAATATAAATCATTTATTATTTTATAATAGTTTAATAAGGTTTTAATGTAGTGTAAGAAGAAATAATATAGAAACACAGAATTAAAACATTACCACTTCTTTAGGAAACCTATATTTCATTACACCTTAAGACCACAAGGGTTCATTTTCTTCATAAAATAATGCATCTAGAGTGAGTTTATATATTATAATAAGGTATTTTTGAAGATATTTTATAAATAAATTTTTTTTTATGTGTGGTGAAATGGGAAGGAGGGGTTCTCTTTTATAGGGGAGGGGAGTTGAACTATTGAAATTTCTCAAATTTTAAATTGAATAAATTATTTTTCATTTAAAAATAGAACTAATGTGATTAATTTATAACATAATATTTTCTAGTTCTTAATAATTTCATCCAATAAATTTTCAATACATTTAGGACACTTTCTTACGCAAATCATTTATTTTTAACTATTTTTAATTGTCTTTGATTCTAAGAGTGACAACACTATGTTTCACTATTTGAGGATCAATTATTCTAAAATAAAAATATCAAATACACATAATTAGATCCCTTTTTATATTATAAACATTATAAAAATAAAATGATTTATTATTTTTATTATATTTGAATTTTTTATCATTTAATTAAATTTTACTTATCTTGAAATACCATTAATGCCAAATTTTACTATATTCATTACATTATATTTTAACATATCAATAAACTAAGATAAATTCAAATAAAATATTTTAGTAAATCCATAATATTTCATAGTAAAATATAAAACTCGTTTTTACATGAATTATCTCATATTATATTTTTACTAATATTTTTATATCATTTATTATATTTTTACATAAACTAAACAATTTCTGCATTAGTGTTGGGAAAATATTTAAGGAAATTATCACTTAAATAAAAATTTAAAATTAATTACTATGTCTCAGATAAATAAATTTTATTCAAAAATAATATCTATATTCTAACCAATAATATAGGGAACACAATATTAAAAATATTATACATATTAAAAACTTGAGTCTGTGGTCATTGACTTTTCCTCAAATAAAATACTATAAATCTAACGATCAGTTAATAATGGAATATAATGGACATATATTAAAAACCTTATGATTATGGATGAATATTATCCATTCAATAATAATGGCACAAGTTTTAAGATTATTCTATAGTCATTATCATACTACTGTTAGTCATAATTATATGATTTTCTTTATTCAAAAGTAATAATATTTTTGAAGGATAATATTTATATTGACAATAAATATAAGTAAAATTTTTAATAAATATTTATCTCATTATTTAAAATAATGATTCCATTTTCAGAAATTAAATTTTTTGAATTTTTATAATTTAATTTAAAATTAATCGAATAAAATGCAATAGAAATAAGTTTTTCTTAAAAATGTATATTTTTAAAAGAGAATGTTTTTATACAAAATTCAAGTATGAAATTAATTTAAAAAAAATCATATTATTTTAAATAAAATTTATAATAATTTAAATTGATTTTATAACATATTTTGAATATATATATATTAATGGAAAATATGATTTTCAATATAAATCAGTATTTTTAACTATTATTTGAAAAATAAAAAATTTATGAATGTTATCAAATATTCAACAATAAATGATTTTTACATTATGATTTTAAAATATATATTAATTTAATTGTATATAAATAATAATATTTTTAGAAATTATTTGTATTATTGTCTTAGAAAACCAATAAAAATAATCTCTGTGGAAATTGTATTTAAATAATAAAATGACTTTACCAAAAGGGAGTGATTAATTTTATGTTAATTAATTAATATATTTTTACTAATTATAAAAATTATATTGTTCATAATTTAGTTAATAATATTAATTACCAAAAATTTAACAGCTATGTTATAATAGCGAAAAAATATATTTTTTAGTTTTTCCTTTAATCAAAATGTTGCGTATCATGTATCCTTTAATACATAGTCATTCCTTCTAAAAATTCAGGATGTTTCCTCCCGCCCCCTTTTTGAAATTTCATTTATAAAATTTAAAATTTATTTCTAAAAACTAATGTTTCACATTTCCAAATTCCATTGATCAAATACCACATAAAAAGGAAATATTATATTTACACATTGAAAGAAATGTATTAAAGTGAATAGGTAATCTAAAATAAAACCTTACTTGGTTTTTATATAGGAAAAATTGGACAATAAAATGATAATTAGAAACACATATACTAATATAGAGTGAGAGAGAATGTTCTGGTGTGAAGGAAACAATCATAATACTATACATCTGTGATGGGTCCAAAGGTCATTGATTTTCCCATGGAAAAAGTAAAAGATAACATTTTTGTTTAATATTTATTTCCCAGAGTTTTGGTAAAAAATTACTTATAGATAAAGGAAAAATATTAGATATACTTACTATACATGGATAGTTATATCTTTTAATCAATTTACTCCGCAATCTAATATTTTTCTGCAGAATATTATTATTTTAGATTCATTTTGTTGAATTAAGAATTAGAATCAATTTATATGGATCAATAAATCCAAAAAATGATGAAAATATAATCCTACTATATCTAAGAAATAGAAAAACCATGATTTTTAGCATAATATAAGATAATTCCCATAAATAATAATCCATTAAAAAAAATTTATTCTCCAATATATAATAGTAATACCCAAATAACTACATATATCATTTAACAAATGACCATTGTTAATTTTTTTAAAATTAGTGTAGACCCGGATTTCCACCCATAATTCAAAAGTATTTCACCAAATGGTATTCAAAGATAATTTTAACAATTTTCTCTAAAAATTACATCAATCATTCTTAATGAATCGCACTAAATATGTAATTTCTTAAATTGTATAATCTCATTGTTTGTGATTAATTTCATTAAATAACCTAAATCAATATAAATCCATAATAAAATAAAATTTCCTTCAAAAATATAATCAATCCATTATTCCCCACACAAAACACCATAATATTCTCTTTACCTTATTCTTATAAGATTCCCAAAATTGTAAACGTCTTTTAAAATAACAAGTCATTTTATAATCCCATAAAAAACAATTTGATAAAAAACGCGATAGAAAACTAAATTTATTATTCATACAATTTTTTTTAACTAATAATAAAAATCCATTCTAATTGGTACTTCACTTTGGGATGTGCTAGGCACTGCAGCCTTTTCACCCTTTAGTTGTGGGTTCAATCCTCACAACCATGCCCAATGCGACACATTTTCACATAGTATGCATGATTTCATTTTTAAAAACTATTTAATTATTAAAAATATACTTGAAAAGTTGTAAAAATACAAAAAAAACAAATATTTAATATATTAAATTTTAAATAAATGTATCAATATTAATGGTTATCTCATAAATTTCAATTTTCATCATCCAAAGTAATAAAAATTAATCAGATGAAGAAAACAATATGTCTAAAAATTGAATTAGTACACATAAAATATCATATCCTAAATCCTGTAAATGATTTTCTAAATTATTGATCTTATGATGAACCATAATATTATTAACTCATTATTGTTTCTATAATTATTAAGGTAATAAAAAATGGAAAAAAAATCCTAAACTACAGAATTATCTATTCCATGATCTGATACTAATATTAAGGTCCCAATATTAAACATTTCATTTTTGTGATAATATAATAGAATTAAATTTCATTCATTCCCAAATATTTTTTAGTTTTATATTTTTAATGAATTTGAAAAAACAATTAAATTGTAAACCCATAAATTACAAGTTCACACAAATAATTCTTATCCATTTTTTAATATTTAAAAAGTAAATAAAATAAAACCTGTTTTATTTTCATGATAATATTCCGATTTTCCATAATGACCTCATCCTTGTCCCTAATATTCCTTAAAGCATATAAAAAAATATTAGAAATATGTGATGATCACCAAAAACATATTAAGTGTAATAATACAAGAAATATATTAGTCATGTGAAATACATGAAAAACCCTTAGAACCCTTTCCCTAAAAAATACATTTAAACACAGAAAGTGCATAATAGTTTTTAAAATGATCATTTTTATTCCTTTTAAAATTAGTTGATCTCTATGGAAACTTATTAGCAATGATAAAAAATATCAGTAATGAGACATCATCTTCCACATCACTCTTACAAATTGATTACCCAAAAAGCTGACCCTCTAACTCTAGTGTACCCAACATGTTGAAGGTTATAATATAAAAATCCATCCATGGGTTATCATGGAAACACCCATCACTGGTTACAAATATAACTAACCATCCTTGGGTTATCACATAAAAACATATAATTATATTTTTTTTTTAAAAAACAAAAAATTATCATAATAAATTATTATTAACTATATTATAATTAGTAAACATGATTTTGTGAATCATAAAAAATTGAAGAAAATACCCATTTCATTTTTAAATAAGATGTTTAAAAAAATCATACACATATAAGGGAAAAACATTTATTTGAAAAAAACTATGTAAACTTGTAAAGAGAACACAAATTTATTAAATAATAATTTATGTGTTTAATTGCACTCATTCCAAATAATTTTAAAAATATTTTTTTTGAATTTTGGAAACATAATCATTAATAGTTTATTTTTTAAACAACATCCCTTACAAAAATAAAAAATGGATTACTTTTTGAAATTTTTTTAAAGAAATTGAGAATTTCTATTTGAATGATATTTATGCACATATAATTAAAATTATAAAAAACAATTAAAAAATAGGGAAATGAAAAGGGAATATTTAGAAAATAAATATTTAAAACACTTAAAATGACGGTTTTCAGTTAATGAGTTCCTTACTGTGAGTATGAATCGTCAAAAATTATAATTAACTTCATGAACAATAAAAGTAGGTAAATTTAAAATTTCTTATGAACCATTTTTATTAAAAATTTTATACCACATATTTCAATTTTATAAAAATTACATAATTTTTATCTTCACATTAGTCAATTTGATGATATTTTGTTCATAAGTCTGAAAAAACATTCGTAGGTTGACTGTGATTAAAGTGATAATAATTATATGATATACAATATAATATTCATTTAATAAATATCATTATTATACATAAGTTCTATTTTTCAATACTTAGAGTAAATATTTTTATTAAAAATGAACCATGTTACAATCATATAGATGGTAGAGTGTGCATACACATAACTAATGATTCTATTTTTCAACGACCATCTTGGAAAGAATGTATGTAAAATTTTATATTTATAGATTATAAAAATATAATAAATTTGAAATTAAATATTAAAATTTATATATATACACTTATATATCATGCATGTGATGTGGTGATAAAAGATGAATCAAATAGCTTCATGGAAGTGATAATTCACATGTATGCACAAATAACATTATAATTTTTAGTAAATGGAATGATAATTAGGTAAATTATATATTATATTTTCTAAATTATAAATATTTAATGAATATAATTTATAAAAATTAATTAATTTATTATAACTAACAATTATAGTGTGCTGGAGAATGAATCACCTTGATTCACATGGGATAGTTCATTGTACACATGAATGATGTTTTTTTGAATTATATGGATCTAGAGATATATATGTGTCATGACACATATATAATAACATATAAGATTATGAAATATAATATATTTATTATTTTTTCATGGTTTATGAATATTTTTAAGTGGTTTAAGAATAAATAAAATAAAAAATATTTATTAAAATTATTGAACTTCTTTGAAAAAAAACCGTTTTATAACACCTTATGAAGAATAACTGTATCATCCCGAATTCAGATGCCAATAAAAACAGTGCTCCAATCCCAGTTCTCTACCAAGCCTCAAGTACATCTCCCTATAATCGATCGGTTTTGAACTAGAAGATAGGTTATAGGTCTGATAGTTGGGATACAATTCCATCAATAACATAGTATAACAAATTTGAATACAATAACAACTCAATAGAAGAAACAATAATTCCATGAAAGAGAATTATTCAAAAAAAGACAGATATTATAAATATCTTGAAGTCATATCATACCAAATATCATTCTACAAGTTATATGTTCTACAAAAAATCCAACAAAGTCACAATGTTTTGAGTTACAAAAGAAAATCCTAAAGTACAAAAAGGATGAATGGATGCCACCAGCATCACATACCTCATCATGGTCCCATGCTCTCTTGATCCTAAAAAATAATATCACATACCTATAGAAGGGAACATTCCATTGTTAAAAACTATAACAATATAATCTATTTGGTCCCAAAACATGACCTGAAATTGGGTGTGAAACTAATCCCAGTGGGAAACCACCCATGGTGTATTCCAATCTGCCAGTGTATATATATAACAAGAAGTATAGAAATGTGAAAGAATAAAGCTAGGACCAACTCAAAATGATGTTGTACTAAAATTACTTGTTTTTATTTCCATTTTATTTCATTTAATAAACACTCCAATAAAATTGAAAATTATAATTTTCAAGATCCAAAATAAGACTGACATCCCTCACAAAGCAGTGTGCACAACATATGCCTCAAAAGGTTATCTAAGTAAGAAAAAGTAATGAACGAATCCAATCTTATTCTTTGGTTTTCTAGGTGATTCAAAATCCATATCAAATATATAATAACCTGATACTATCCTTTATATTCCTAATATGGAATTCAAGTATCACTCTATGTGAAAACACACCAACATCCTACAAGCCTACCCCATCGAACCTCACAAAAGCCCAGTTTCAATCTAGATGTGGTATGCTTATGTGATCTAATCCCATCATTTGTTGTCCTATAAGGATCCTCAGGTATCACTCAAAACAAAATCCATGTCTTTTGAGATTATCCAAGTAATCCCATAATGATCCTTGTCTCTCCCAGCATTTAGTGCATAGCGTCTATGAGCCTGTCCATGGATTCCATGGTTCACTCATGAAATTAATATTATAAAAACCAACTGATCCCATCCAAGGATTTGAAAAGAATAAAATTTTAACTCATGGTTCCTAGTTAAAATAGATATAAAAGCTCATCCATGTAATTCCAATAGAATCCATGTTTCACCCACAACTATTTATCCATTTAACCATACCACATTCATGGTAACAAATCATTAGACATGCTAGGATCAATACCAAAATCATCAAATATATATCCCAACAAAGACCAACCTCATAGCCTTTCCACAACACTACTCACATGGGAATAATTCATATAACGATCCTATCAAGTAATATAAACTATCATCGGGCTGTGTTAAATCCTAACTCACATGGGGAAGTTCAAAATTAGAGAAATACATTCCAAACATGATTAAATAGTAAAAATAATTCACATGGGTCAATGGAAATTAAAACATGTAATACCTTTAATCATTTCAATTATAATTCTACACCATTTAAATTACATTTTATAAACAAATTCACTTTTAATAACCCATGAATGGGAATAAAAGGAATGCCTCATAGGCATCCTATGCCAAACAGTCCTAAAAGGATGAACTGGGAACTCACCCATCAGGTGGCCCCTAATACATGTATTAAACCTATTACATTCTTTGAAACACCAAATTAATAACCTAAACTATGATAAAAAACAAAATTCATGATTTATAAAATAAGGCGACACACCAAAAATGCACACGCGGACCTCCGACATATATAAATATCATGGAATTAAAAAAAAGAAAATGAACACCTACCTTATACTCATTCTAGATATATCATCCGTTATCATGATCTGATTTACCCTAGTGTAAGAGAAATTTGATGAATGAATGAAGAACATGAAATTATAGCATGTGAGCCAAATATCGAATAACATAAACAATATCTAGAATAATCAAATATCACTAAAACTGAATGTAAGCCTTAACGATATGGATTCAATGAGATGATCCATGGTTATAATGGTGGCCATATGGTGAATTTTGATTGATCCCTATCTTAGGCTCCTCAAGGGGACATCTAGAGTAATGCATATATCCAATGTGATGAGAAAAGGTAAGATTTTTCACTTAAAATAAAACTGGGGGAAAATGATCATTTTTTCAATTAAAATCTAGTTCACATAGTTAAAGAGAATAGTTTTTATAACCCTGCGCTATTTCTCACAATCTTTTCAAGAATCTGGTGTGTTAGGAAAAGTAAACCGAATGATATGTATAACTGTGTGATTACCATGCGGTACCCTCTGTCATGTTCTTCACCTTTTACAGAACTAACTCATAGTCGTGTGGCTACTACTTCACATTTTCCAAAACTATGTGAAATATAATCCCTCCACTGCCACCCCGTGTATGGTAATATTAACTTTTTAGCCTACCCCTCACTGTTTCTCCTATCGAATCAAAAGTCCCACAAAATATCATGAGTTGGGTTCTATGCTTCCAATGAGGCTCGTACACTCCAAAAATTCCATGACCTCAACGAGCATTCACAATATGCAATTTTTAAGTAATTATACAGATAATTAACAAAAAAACCAGATCTTTACTTCAAATAACACCCATGTTATTATAAAAAAACCCTCTTAAATAAATTCATCCATAATTTGACTTGAAAGGGCGAGGAAGCAATATATCAATACAACTTTCAATATGATCGTACATAAACCTCCCTATCCTAGGTATCACCCTGCACACTACTGTGCTTCCATAGCACCCATACTAAAGGAACAGACCTACCTCAGAGAAACATAATGATACAATTCATATAAATGATCAGATTCTCCTCAATAGATGAATCTACATATAACCTAAAACCATCGAGCTGAAAAGCATTAGACTGGTCTGAATAGTAATTTCACAACTGAGAAACATAGAAGATGTCATGCATAGAATGATACATATGAGGTAACTACAACCTATAGGATATCTGCCTGACCCTCTCTAGAATATCAAATATTCTGACATATCCGGAAGAAAGCTTACCCTATCTCATGATCCTCTTGTGTCCCAACCACATTGCAACATGTACGAAAACCTAATCTCCAACCTTAAATTCCATAGGTCATCTATGAAGAATGACGTATTAATTATGATGAGATTACGCTGTAGGGATTTGCTTCTGAATCAATTAAACAAGTTCAATGGTCTCTTGGACAAGACGAAGTCCCAGCGTAGCTGCCTCTCCTTCCTCAGTCAAACACATGGGTGATCATCACGGCCTTCTATAAAAATCCTCATATGGAACCATCTCAATAGTATCATGGAATCTATTTTTAAAAGAAAACTCCACCAAGATATTATTTCACTCCGAAGATCCCCCAAAATGAAAGACACGTTCCTGAAACATGTATTAAATCACCTGAGTCATGCAATCTGACTAGCCATCAGTCTGAGGATGGTAAGACGTGATCCGAATCACATGCATACCCATCATTATCTATAGCCCTTCCCAGAAATGTAATGTAAACCTAAAATCTATATTGGAAATGATATAATGCAGGACCCTGTGCAAGGGTAAAATCTCACAGATGTATAACCTTCCAAGATCATCAACATAGTATGTTTAATTGATCTTCATGAAATGTGAATCATTTCTGAGCCTATAAAAAATAACAAATGTCAGAATTTCCTCAATGATTCTTCGATAAACACATTACAAAAACCATCACAACATAATTCCACTTCAACTCCTGAATGAGTAACTACTATAAAAGCTAATATAGTCATTGGTGTTCCTTCATCACCTGCTGATAATTGGATAACCTCAAGACAAAACCAACTACATCTCTTTTCTTAAATGGACCCCAATACTAATGATATAAATACTGATACATCATGGGGATAATAGGATATAATGACCATATAGAGGCTAGAAAATACCGCTTTAGCTACTCATGCATGTCTTCTGAAACCCATACATGACCATGAAAACATAGAACATCATTTTTTTCATACCTTCCTACCAAGAGGGGGATCTTCACCTTACACACTCTCCTATAGAACTATGCCTTAGGAATATGAGATATGCCTTATCCTCAATATATCCAGTAGTGTAGAGGTAATAGCTAAAAAAGTAATAAATATCTACCCCTAGTTCTAGTCCACTTACAAATTCATCTCAGAAAACACAATAGACATCCACTCACTACTGGCCTAATGCACTATGTTAAATAGATTCCTACAAATTAATGAATTAGCCACTAAATTTTGTTTTCCATGCAAGTAGGTAAGCTCGATATTGGAATATTGAAGGTACTCAACCAGCCTTCACTACCTCAGATTCAGATCACACAATGTAAATATATACAGGATTCTTTTATGGGTTTTAGATACCACAAAAACAATCTCCCAAAAAGTAATGTTTCTAGAATCATAAATCGTGAATAGCTGCAACTAACAAATGGTCATAAATCATGTAATTAATTTCATGTGGTTGTAACTAATATGATTCATATACAATGACTAATTCACCCTACATAAGAACTACTCCTAGCCTGATACCTGATGTGTCACAATACATAGATTAACTCCTATTTATCTTTGAAAAAATCAATATCGGTGATGACATCATTCTCCCTTTTACCAATGAAATGTCATCTCATTGGAATCATACGAAAAATACTTCACACCCTTCTTATTAAAGATCATTAACGATGCTTCTAAACGTGATAATTCATGTATGAAGTGAATATAGTAACACACCAACCCTATGAAACTCTAAAGCTAAAAGAAATTCTTAGGTACCTCTTAAGAAACCACTTGTCTCACATTCTTGAGGTCCACTGATACAGCTGTATCTGAGATGATGTGACACTGTAAGTGAATCTGATCCATCCCGAAGTTGAACATTGCAAGATTAACATATAACTGATTCTATATCGGTATACTTAATTTGATCTCATGATGTTTGGCATGATCATGAAAAGTGTTAGAATAACCAAGATGCCATCTAGGAAAACCACAACAAATGATCAACAATAAGGATGAAACACACCATTCCTCAACCCTATGAAAACTGCTGACTCTTTTGTGAGACCAAATAAATAAAATATTCTCACATAGACCATACCATATCTAAAAGGATGTGAATGGTATATCTAATGATCTAAAATGCACTTAATGATAACCATATCTCAAATAAAGCATTGGAAAAAACTTATATCTTCAGATCTGGTCAAAGATATCATCTATTTATGGAAAAGCATATCTAGTTTTAATTACAAGATGGTTTAATTTCTAATAATACACGAAATATTTGAGGGTACCATTAATTTTCTTTTGCAAAAAGGACCCAAAAACCACATATGGATGTAAGGGGGTGAATGAATCCCATAGTCTCTAAACCAAGTAGTTGCCTCTTGATCTCCTAAAACACTATTGTAGACATCCTAGAAGGAGGAATGGATATTAGTGTAGCTCTTGGCAATAGCTTTATAGAAAAATCCTCCTCTCTAACTAGATGTAATCGAGAAAAATCTTCCAGGAAATCATGCCTGAAATGATCATACATGATAGGTAAATACATTTGACATGTTCCTTAGTTATTAAGATACAAAATAAAAATTTGTGTTTTCATTATCCCAACCCAAAATACTCAGGTCTAGCTCAGCTCTACTGGAAGTCCCATTCACATTTGTGTTGAAACAATCCTCCATTTGGTGACCTAAAACTCACCCAGCAATAATAGAAATCGACAATGGCCTGAAAGGAATCTAACCAATCCATCACGAGAATGGAATCAAATCATATCATCTCTCATACCTAGAGGTTACTTATAATGTGAAAACTACCAACCTTAAGGGGAACTCCTTGAACAAAATTTCACCTATCATTCTTATACATAATTTTGTTTCAAGAATCACAACATCATCAAAAGTAAAAAAATAGAGGCCAAGTCTCACCAAAATGGGAACATAATTGAAACTATATGATTTTCATGTATCAAAATGTGAAGAATCTAAAATAGAGGCTACTATAATAGTATCTATAATATTATAAGGTTCAGGATCCTACTCCTAATGGGTATATTTCACTACATATGTGAATCCAATACTGCTTCCCTATGACACTTTTTGGCTACCTTGAGCTGATCCAAAGTTCTATCTCTGATAACCTGGGTTCTATCTACCACGAACATGACCACCACCTCGGCCAAAAATGGCCTGATGCATTCTAGTTACCTGACTAGGGAGAGGCTGCAGTCCCCGCTCATGAATGTGGAGATAGTGAAAACCCTATCTCACTAGGCAACAACAAGAAAACACTATAGAAACTATAAATATGTCCCATATTTCCACAAGATAGATGTTCAACATGGTATTTCATAAAGAATGGCTTCATATTCTCCATCTTACAATACTGGTAGCACATCACCTAGCCTCTATAATAAATTTTATGACTACTCGAATAACCATGGAGAAGCTCTTGATGACACTTCCTTCTATCAATCAAGATAGTACCAGATCTAGGTGCCAAACCTCCTTGGATAGCACCACAGGATTTCCACAGGTTACGCTATGTGATCAACACTTAATTCACAATTGTAGAAACTTCAGTAAACCTAAATACATTTATCAGTGATTGGATTTCATATCTGATACCATCCTCAAATCGCTTAATATTCGACATATATTCACCCACTAGAATATCTGTAAATCATTTCTGCTTTTTAAAATGTTCTTAGAAGTCCATAACTGACAGATTACCCTACTCCAGATTTATAAACTCTCAGGCTTTATCAACCCTTATCATTTCAATAATGTAGTAGTCATAGAATTATTTTTGAAAGTCTCCACATTCCATATCCCGATGATGCCCTGCCCGAGTAATCACATCCAACCATCTCTTGGAGGAATTGAGAAACATATACATACAAAGCCAAACCATCCTCTCAAGAGAAATCTGTACTTGCTTGAAGTTTTAAAGTGTGGAATCCATCAAAGAATCTATAGCCTATGTTCTGTTATCCCCCGACAATGTGGGTGGATGTTTCTACTAAAACAACTACTTCAGCCCTTCCATAGATGTGGTAGACTGTGCTCTCCCAAATAGGTTTTAATGAACCTCATAATGCCTTCACAGAACTATGCATCTGGACCCACGTTCAATATAATAGATAGTGGAACAAGTATAACAACAAGATGATCAAATGTTACCCCAAGGTCTATAACCTCTGCGGTATGATCGTCACCACCCTCATGGAAAACGTTTGGAGAATGTCATGGTTGCATGACTATATAATTTCAAGCACACACCTTACTCCTTGTTTAGTCTCAAGGTCAAAAATTAAATTTGTAGAAAAAATAGGATGTGCCAAAACCTTCCTCTAACTCTCAATCCTCTGCCAGCCCCATGGGCTAGGTTTAGGTGAAAAATTGTAAGAAACTTGAAACAAATCCCACTATTATGGTTGGTTCTAGTCATGTTCACTATGAGTTAAATTTAACTACTACTTAATTTTTACATTCAGTTTAAATTTTAAATGAGTTAAAATTTGTATCTTGTATTGAAACTCATTTATAAGATACCACATTCCCTTATTAAAGGGTATCCCAATTGTATTCTGAATTCTGATCCATAGGGGACCATACTCCCCGCGAATCAAAGCTTATCATCCATGTATGTCATATCATAAGATAATTCAATATAAGATGGAAACTTGGTCAACCCAATTCCAATCTGAGATAGACCATACACCTCAGAGACTAATGCTTAGAGTCCATCCAATTCTAACAACATTTCTTACCCATAAACCTATCACAATAGTAGGCATATCTGTCATGGTACATTTCAAAACAATATGCATTTGGTAATTTTTCAAAATGTCATGGAAATAATGCATGGAATGCGATTTCTAACAGGTGCACATATGAATAAATGAGGTGGAATACACTCATCTCATCTGGTTACAACACAATATAAACAAAATCATTTTAATAACAACAACATAATAAAAGTGAATCACCCAATAGTGAAATTAAATCAACTGGATTGTATCAAAATCAAAATTCAAAATTCAATTGGATGCAATTTGGATTTTCCGTATACATGGAATAACTACACATGAGAACAACTAATTACCAAATCCTCTTGAGTTTATATCAATTTCCATTTTTCCAAATAGAGATTAAATAAAAAGCACCACCTCTAATACCTCATTGAAACATCCTGACCCCAGATGCCACCTGATAGTGCTCCAAGCCCGGTTGACCTCATGGCCTCAAGCACAGCTCTCAAAATGCAAGAGGCTAATTACTAGCAGTGAGGGTGTAGGTGTAAAAGTGGGGGGACTATTACATTATTAATAGAGTGTAACACATTGGAATATAATAACAACTCAATAGAAGAAACAATAATACCATGTAACAAACGTATATAGAGTAATACCAATAGTATAGATATCTAGAAGTCATATCATAAAAATGTTGATACTACAAGTTACATGTTATAGATAACATACAAAAATGTACCAAGGATATTAGTTATAATAAAAAATCCAAAATTACATAAAGTGTGAAAATATCCCAGGAGAATTGCATGCCTCAGCCTGGTCCTATTCTCTCATACTCTGATGGACCATATCATGTACCTATAAGAGTGCACTTTCCCTTATCGACACCAGAAACCTAATAAACTATTTAGTCCCAAAACATGACCCAAATAGGGAGTGAGTCTAATCCTATTAGGAAACCAACCATGTTCTTTGACAATATATCAATGTATATATATATACCAGGTAGAGTACAAAACTGAAAGTAGTAATCTAGGAAGAACTCAAAATTAAAAAGTCATATAAGCACTGGTTACCATTTCGATTTAATTTAATTTAATTATCAGTTTGATTACATTTAATGTTATATGTCTTGAGATCTTCCCTCTTCCATAGATGCACAGTACAGTAGTACAGACAATAGATGCATCAGAAGGTTGTCTAAGAAATGAATATGTAATGACTGAATCTATTCACGTGCTTTGGCTTGGCAAGAGCATCATAAACCATATTAAATATATAATAACCCGTGCCCATCCTTGAAATTACTATTATGGAATTAAAGTATCCCTCCTATTGAAAATCAACCAACATGCTACAATACTGTCCTAATGAACCTCACAGGAGCCCTTTATAACTGTAGGTGTGGTAAGTCCATTTCAACTAAGCCCATCCTTGGTGGTCGTATAGGGAGCCCCATGTCTGAATCATGACATAATACATGCCTCTTGAGTCCATTCAAGGAATCCCATAAGGATAAATGTATCACATGATTATTTTTTGATAGCCTCTATGTTCCCATCCAAGGAATCTATGGTTCACTCACAACTTTATAATTATAAAAAAACCCATTGAGCCCATCGAAGGCTTTCGAAGGAATCCAAAGTTCACTCAAGGTATCGACGTAAAATTTACATATAATCTCGTCCATGGAATTAAAACAGTTTCCATGATTCACCCAAAGATATTTACCTTTATATATATTATATTTTCATGTTAAAAATTCATTAAACCTGATAGGGGCATCACCAAAATCATAAAATATACATCCCACCAATATGGGTGTCCCCTTTAGGACCAACTTCTAAATCATGGCCTAACAATACTAAAATGGGAATAAATCATATAAAAATCCAATCATGTAATATATACCAACAGGAGGCCGTAATATAACCTAACTCATGTGGGAAAGTTCACATGTTGAGAAAAATATTCAAAACATGCTTAAAAGACATAGGCAATCATGTGGGTCAAGGGAATTTCAAAAACCATATACGCTTAATTAGTTCAATTACAATTATACACCATTTCAATTCAATTTAATAAAAAATATATATTTAACAACCAAATAATGGGAATCAATGGAATTCCTCATAGTCATCCAAGGCCAAACATCCACAAAAGATAAAACTACATAGTTACTAATGGGGTGGTCCATAAGCCTGGTATTAAACATATTACATACTTTAAAATAGAAAATTAATTACATAAAAATTGAAAGGAGACAACATGCATTATTTTTAAAACAAAGGGAGACCCTAAAATGGGAGAATGACACTAAGGTATATATTAACAGTTTGACATTCAACGAAAATCATGTTGCCTCCAACCTTAGACTCGTGCCACATAGCTTGTCCAATATCAAGCTCGGATTCTACCTGGTTTGGGATAAATTTGAAGAACAGATGAATAACATGATATTAGGGAATATGATCCTAAAAGAAAATAGAGTAAGGTATGTTCAAAATAATTAAATATTAGTAAATAGAAATTTAGGCATTACCTATACAGTTCCAATTAAGTGATCCATAATAGAAACTGAGGTCGAACGGAGTATCGAGGTCGATCACTAGCTTAGGTTCCATAAAGGGGAGATCTGTGATGAAACTTCTATCCAACGTGAGGAGGGAAAGTTAAATTTTTAGGTTTAGAAAAAGGCGAAATGGTCATTTTTCCATTAAAATATGGTTTCATGTTGGGGGCATATAATTTGTCTCACCATGTGCCATTTCACACTATCTCTATAGGAATATATGGATGTTCACACATTTACACTATATGGTATGTCTAATTATGTGATAATCATAAAGTAACCTCTATCATGTAATGAAACATTTATAGAACGTCCAAATGGACATGCATCCACTACCACACTGTTTCCCAAAAACTGTGTCGAGGTAACTACGACGCCTCACACTGTTAATTTAACCATGAGACAATCCCTACACAATTTCTCTTATCTATGTGGAAGGCCCCAAATACTTTTAGATTTGGCTTACATGGTTCTAAGAAGCCACATAAAACCCTTAATTCTTCTATAACATCCACGTTCTCCCACATTATGAAATTTTAAGAAAATAAACTAATAATTATTAAAAAAACAATATTTTTATACTTCAAATGAGAATTGAGTTCTTGTAATAATATTGTTATTTTTCCCAAAATATGGCCTCTAGAACACACGTAAGGATTCTAGGAAGGTATTTTAAAATATTTTTTCTGATCCAAAATAGTTTTTTTGTCTGAATAAATATTAAGAATAATGATCTTTTTATAGTATAGGGAAGGGGAACAATAAGAACTTATAAAAATATTTAATTAATATATGTTAAATATTAATTTAAAATTGTTAAAAGTGACATATTTATGATATAATATTTTAATGGGAAAAAGTAATCCCATCAGTAAATTTTTAGACAATTTTAGGTAACTTTATTACCCTTATCATTTAGGTTTAACCCTTATTTACAACCTTTAACAATTACAATGAAAAAATTGTTGCTTACTCTTTGAGGGTCTGAATTTATTACTTTAAAATGATAAAACAAAAATAATTACCCTGTGGTTTATATTCTAGACCTTATTAAAATCATTTTTCATAATTCAATAATTTTGAGGAGTTTTATATCATTTAATTTAATATATTTATTTTAAAATATCATCAATTTATATTTTGTAATTATTGATTACTTTATATTTTAAAAATATAAATAGAAAAATAAAATATAAAAAAATTAATACATCTATGTCAATGTAATGTATCCTAGAAAATTCATATAATACGTTAATTATATGACATAATATTTATTTTAATATATCTAAAATCTATTTTATTAATTTTAAATTAATTAAATAATTATCGTATTTGTGTTGTATTGGATTTTATGTTAATTATATTTTCAATGAATGTTAAATTTAAATTACCATGTTTATGATAAATCTAATAGATTTCAAAAATACAATTTATTTTTAAACATATCATTTTTAGAACAACATGTTAGAAATTTTATACTTATTAGAAATATTACTATCAAGTAATTGAATTTTCTTTAAATAAAATATTAGAAATTTTATAGTCACATAAAATTACCACAAAATTCTATATATTCAAACCATGAATGAATATTGATAAAACTAACTGAAACTATAAAATGGTGATAAATGTAGTGTTCATTTTATAGTCCTTATCATATTATTTCTTAAACATGATTTATTAATTGACACGATACTATAGTAGATAAAAATAACATTGTTAATATTCAATTTATTTAAAAATAAATTTGACATATTTACAAAATTTAGAACCCCTTAATTAAAATATGGAATCTGTTTATCAAAATTAAAAATATATAAGTCCTAGAATTTAGTTTAAAATTATATTATCAAAATAGAATGAAAAATAGTTTCCTGAAAAAAGTATCCTTTTAAACACAGAATATTTTTATTCTAAATAAAATCATAAAATCCATTTTAAAAAAACAATATTATGATTTTTTTTAAAAAAGGGTGAAATTATCATTTGAAAATAATAAAAAATAATATTTTTTTAAAGACTTGAATAGAAAATAAAATGTTCAATAAGAAAATTTATATTACACTATTCACTAACAAATAAATCTTTTCATAAAATTATCTAAATTTCACCAAATGATAATTATGATATTATTATTTAAAAATTTATATTTATTTCATTAAATTAAATTTACTAAATTTATATAAATATATTATGTTTTTGACTTATATAAGCTACAAGATCATTCTTAAAGAAACTATATATTATGAATACAACGACATTAAAAAAATTAAAGGCTTAATGTTATATTCATTAATGAATACATTATTAATGTTTTGGAATGTGTTATATTTCCTATTTTATTTAATAATATACCTTAAATCCAATTTAAATTATTCATTATAAATATTAAAAAATTAAAATAATTAGTAGTTAATTTAAGGTCAGTGTTACATATCTTGTATCCTATCAAACAAAATATTTACTTTATAAAACATAGGATGTTACAAAAGTTTTCAATCAATATCATGGTTTTAATATATAATGAATGATGGTATGCATGTTAATTACTATGTACAATGGTGAAAAGAAGATGATATTTACATCATGCTAAATGTGGGGAAGAAATAATAGAGGTAATTACCTTAAGGTGTATGATAATTTTTTTTGTTTATAAAGGAAGGTAATCAGGTATTTGTACTCTAAAATTATGGGAGAAGTTAGATAATAATAAAAATAAATCTCTATAAAACTCGCAACCCACATTACAATACTTTATGATCAATGTGTTTGAAAATAATGTGGTTAAATTCTTCAAAGGAATAGACGATGAGACGAAAATCTTGAAAACCCTCTGAAGAAAAATGTACAAGGGAATGATTATACAATCAAAATAGTTTGTGTGAATCAAGATAATTATGTGAAACTCATATTTCAGTCATTATTTTCGAATATCATGTCTTATATTTTATGAATTAACCCTATGAAAATAATATTGGTCATCCTTTAATGAATTTATATTTGATTATATGTAATGATTATCACAAATTACATTGGTTTTATAATATTATAATCTCATATTATATTTTATCATTGACTGGATACCCCCAATCTTACAATAGACATATTTTTGGATAAGAAAATGTTTTATATAATAAATAATGGGATGGATTATTTATACATTTGGATTCATGAACTACGGTATAGTTTTATTTAGCCAATTGTATTTTGGTTATAAGAATAATGATACAATTAATGATTGTATAAATTTTAGAATCATATATCCCTCAAATAATGAATAACTTAAGATTTATATATACTATCATGGGTTTAGGAGTTTATGGATGATCATAAGATCAATATCAAAGATACACATTTTGAGGTTCTAGGTGATGTGTGTTTATCAATATTATATATATTTTGGGATAAATTTAGGGAAATACAACCCATTGAATTTGTATATTTTTGAGGTAAATAGTTTTTTGATGAATAATTAGTTTGTATTTTGGGGATAAGATTAATGTTGTTGGTAATTTTAAGGGTTTATCTTATATTTTATGATTCTATATATATGGACTATTGAATCACAAGAATTATATAAATATTTTTTGCAAAAAGAATATCCCACATGCTGAGTGAGAACTTTTCATATCTATCAAGGCCATAGGGCATGGAGAAACAATAGAATGATGATAATGGTAAGATTAATACCAATTCCAATGTGAAATTGTTCTTATAGTGGGACAACATGAAGTGTAATAATTTTAATTATTTATATTGATTTTATAATATGACATAAAGTTATGCTCAGAGAAATTTTTTAAGGGATACAGTAATAATTATCCAAACCACAATTGAAATAGTATAACATCACCATGGATTTTTCATTGGACTCCATATGATGTCTACATTTCAAAATGGTATGTTGTTTTTTTGAGATCAAATTATAATATCTTTACAACTTATCCTTTTCATAAAATAGTTCAATATGCATCATCATGAATGTATACACATTAAGTAAGTAGTAACCTATCATGTATTACCAAATTATATTATGTTTGACTAGACATTGGAGATTACATAGATGTTATGGAAAATAATTATGCACGATATGGATATAGATTTTAGTTTTAGTACTTCATATCATCCTCATGTAGATGGATAGTATGATATAGATATTAAAACCTTATAAGTTATGTTAATATATTTTTATCTTGATTTCAAAGGTGGTCAGAATCAATATGTTCCTCTATTTTATTTTTCTTAATACAATTGATTTCAGTGGAAACATTAATATTGATCCTTATGAATAATGTTATGAAAAAACATAGAGTTAAAGGATTTTATAATTATGTTTGATAAGTAATGATATTTGAGCTGAGGTAGATGATGAAATTGTAGATAAGTTTAGAGAAATTTAGTATCACCTCAGGGAAACAAAATTTTATTTGAAATATCATGATGATAAAAATTGACATGATATGGAATTTGATGAAGGTGATAAGTTTTTTCTAATATTTTTTACATGGTTGAAACAATAGAAAAAAAATACTTAGGTATATAAATCCATTTTAAATTATTGATCATATCAAGACAGTAGCTTATTTTTCCACTCCCACTAATCATCTCTCATGTTTACAATGTGTTCCAGGTATCTCTCTTTAGGATGTACGTAACCAATCCACCATTAGTAATTAATTTATAGGCCATGCCTGTAGAGAATGATATTTATTATGAGGAACAACCAATTGCGTGTCTAGATCATTGAGAAAATGTTCTATGAAACAAGACCACCCAATTAGTCAATGTATTGGGGTGAAACCACTAACATGAAGAAGCTATGTGGGGGAATGAGGATGTAAGGATGCATAATTTTCATCATTTTTTATATTAATGTGACTAAATTTAGAGGGTTAAATTTATTTTATGTGGTGTACAATGTAACAGCACATTCTTTATGACGTACTTTTTTCTAAATAAATTTGTTTACATCGATAGTATTTCCAATAAAAAACAATGAGTTTTAACGAAATATGGCATATTAATAAAATACCATTGTTTAATATGAATATTATCAGTGAGATATTATAATAGAGGGAATAAATATCATAAATTAATGTACGTATTTATAAGAATTATATTTTTATATAAAATTAATAGAATGGTTAAAAATAAAATATAAATTAAAATAATAATTGTTCAAAAATAAATAAAATGTGTTTTAAAAAAACTATTTCTCTATACCCAAATATAATATCACTTAATAAATTATGATATAGATCCCAGTGAATTGTTTAAATCAAATTTCTATATAATCTATTTAATAAAACGTTCAACATTCATGTTATGGGTTTTATATAAATAATAATATAATAATTTTAATTTTATTCTTAAAGATGGTATTATTATAAAATGATGATTTCGCACATGTTTCACACACATTTTAATAAAAATTTATAATAATTTTATAAAATTAATATTCATAATAATAACTATTTTTAAAATAATAATTTCAAAACTAACGAAGAGGGAATTTTTAAGATCTATCTGAAAAGAATAATTTTCGATGAATAACTAAGAATAATGATTTTTATTGAAAACTGCATTTTTATAAAAATAATTACTAATGTAAAATTTTATTTTGAAATTGCATTAAAAGTTAAAGTAGTTAAATTGTATTTTTAATTATAATATTTTTTCTTCATTTTAGTATCTTTAATATTTAATTTTGATATGTAATATTCTTTAAATTTAGATAACATTCTCTTGGGGAAATAAATTTTATCACATATCTAGGTTTTTTTTAAAATTAAATTTATCCACTTTAGTGAGTGGAATTTAGAAATTTTTTTTATATATATTTAAAATTTATTTAGATATTATTAAATAATGTCGACTTATACTTGGTAAAAATTAATTGTGAAATCAGTAACAATTAATTATCATGGTTAAAATGAAAAATAATTTACAATGTTGATTAAATAAAATGATAATGGATAAAATAATAGAAGAACTTTTCAAAAAACAATTATCAAAATATTTATAACATATCTACTATATTTTTCTATAAGGATCCATTTTGAGCCTTAATGCATATCGAAAATCTGGCTAATATTTTATTTCAAAAATACCTTGTGTTTATCTTGACCAGTTCTAAAAGGACTCCACTATCATAAACTATCCACACATCCAAAACCATTTGGTTTTTAAATTTTTATCCAAAATATCTTCTTTAATACCCTGAACACTTCCCCGAGGCTGTATATTAACTTCTAACCCCCCTAATAATTATTTTTGTATAAACCAAAAGCGGCTCTATGAAGAAAAAAAATTCTAAAACATGAATTTTGTTTTATTTCATCACCAAAATATTTAAAATATTATTCAATTATGATGATAAAGAATCACCCATATCTACCATTAATTATAATTTTATTTTCTTAATTTCACAACTCATATCAATATATTTTTTAATCAAATGGAAAATGAAACCATCGAGTAAGTATATGGCGAACTACGGTCTCATGAATTGATGGCATTATTATTCCATCACAACATGTTAGGGATGGATATATAGATGAATTTATTGTTTTTATCTGAAATTTATGATATAATTATATAATATTAATTATAAATCAAAAACTACCATTTTAAATCCCATTTTGTGGGTCTGAGCCAACGCTGCTCATG
This sequence comes from Viscum album, assembly GCA_963277665.1. Lineage (NCBI taxonomy): Eukaryota > Viridiplantae > Streptophyta > Magnoliopsida > Santalales > Viscaceae > Viscum > Viscum album. The sequence goes on along the minus strand of OY728147.1, from coordinate 2,014,782,816 downwards.
TTTTAAGAGAACTTCCAAATCAAGAACTACTATTTTTTTACATTATATTTTACAAGGATATTAGTAATATTATATAAAACGATTATAATGAAATCCTTAATAAAATAAAAATTATTTATTTATAATATCAAACATTCCTTCTTACATTCCATTCCACAGGAGATAGGATAACATCCCATGTGCGTACAACTAACTACCACCTTGAGAAACACTATAATTATTTTTTTTAAAATATTTTTCATTGAAACTTATACTATTAAATTTAATAAATATGTTTTACATATAAAAAATCGTAATAATTTTTAAATTATAATTATTATATATCTTTATTTTCTTCTATCCATTAAAATAGAAAACAATGTTCATGAGTACTTATAGACTTCTGTTACAATTAATTGTGTATTTAATTTTACATATATAATATTAATAGATTATTATAAAAAATATGTAATATATTTATATTATATTGATATCATGGTGAAAATTAGTGATATTTTGGATCCATTATCAGTATAAAAGGATCTAAAATAAATATTCAAAACAAAAATGAATGATAATACAGTTATAACCCGAAATATTATTTTTTACAAGGAATCATAGATAAATGTTTGTTAAAAGGTCATAAGTAGATTATATATGGTATGATATTTATATTTATGGTTCCTTAATAAATTTATAATAAAAATATTTTTATTATATAGAATATTTTAAGATGTATGATGGAATTCAAGATATTATTTAGGAGAATTTTTGTCTCAATTTTCCATTATTGGGACATACGTTATGTCGAAAAACTATATTTTTTTGAGGTTAATACATGCCTCATTTCACTTGTGGTATCATAAAATTATTTAATATTATGATATTTACTATCTCATATAAATTTATCCCTTCATGGTTCTTATTATTCCATAGATACGAAAGTGGAAAATGTTTTAATTTATAATCTTATAGTTTATTGAGATTGTTTATCATAATGTTTACAGTTATGAAATGTAATTACCTATATCTTTAGAAATTTATTAATATTGTATTTATTTATATATTTCAATAAAATACATGTGTTCCATTCACTTTAAATCTTTTTTTACTCAATAGTTCAGGATTTCAAGTTTAATATTAATATAAAAAACTATTTTAATTCTCTCTTCACTAAAATTTTACTTATGTATCCATGTTTTCATGAAAATTTGCAATAATGTTTTTACTACACTAAAATTAAAGATTAATTAAATTTTTATTTTATTTTTATTTTTGAATAACTCTTTAAAAGGAATCCCCAATTTCTTTTTCAACAAATCGGCATTCTTATTTTACCATAAATTTGAATGGTATATTTTTTTTAACATGTATGGAATTTACCACAACCATGACCAACCAATAATTTAAATATTTTATTATAATTTTCAATTAATATTTTAAAATAATAGTTCTTTGATAATATTTTATGATTTTTTTTTCAAAATTTATTTTCCATGAAGGGCAGTTTCCCTCATGAAATAGTCCTAGTGTCTTTTCAATATAATATTCCATTTAAGAAGACATCCCTATATGTTAATTATGAATTAATAGGGATATGATCCAATTATACAAATAATTTTATTTTTATGGATGATTTATGTTTATGATAACAAAATGTAAATGAATCTAATTTATTTACAAAGGGATATGATATGATAAATTGTTTATAAAACTAATATAAATTTTTATATTATAATATGATGAATTTTTTATTAGCATGTGCTAGAAAAATGTTTCTATTATGTGACTGGTGGGACCTATATCTCATTATAATTTATTATTTAATGATTAATGGTAAATGATCTCAAAGGGTACATAAGATGTTATTAAAATCTTGGAAAAATGGTACATATGATGTTATCCAAAGCCTGAATTAGTTTCACAGATGGTTTCCCAAGCCTAACATAATTTTATTTTCATGGTGGGTAGCTTTAAAATAATGTTTTCTAAAATTTTGTGTTTTATAAAACACTATATATCATCCTAATATTATTCTCACATGGCCAATGTTAATTTTTTACTTAATTATTCATTCCTTATGAACTTCCATGATTTATTCCATGACTTGTGATTATGATCTCTGATATGTGTGGTATGATTTTTCATAATTTATTCTCATTTTCTCATACAAATTACCCAATTTAATTATGATATATCAATTTTTAATTCTTACTGATCATATGATATCACACATTATTCTATCTTCTTAGCCTATGTTATGAATGAAAAATATTTTTTCTGATATGTATAAGATGGGTCATAATTATGATGAACATAGATAGAGATTATTTAGTTCACTTATGAACTGGTTGTTTATGATTACATGTTTCCCAGGTCACTATACCAATATGATCCTGAGGGGTTTTTTTTATTTTTTATTAATTTTTTGCTAAACAGATGTAATAATTATTTTTATAAATTAATGGTTCTAAATAATAACATCCAATAAATTAATATTGATTAATAGAGAATAAGGACATGATAAATTTATTGATCTCAAAACCATAAATAAATTTGTAGTGAAAAGGGTATATATGAATAATGAAAAGAAGAAAAAATATAACAATTTTATTTCATGATCCTTTTCCTAATGTTCATGTATTCATTGTTCACAAAGATTTAGATCTCAAAAAATATTCATATATGATTTATTCCTATTTTATATTCCTAATATCATGTATTGGTTGTGATTATATCAATTTACACTTCATTTTTTACTCTAAAAAATTAATATTCAAGAAGGAATATTCATTCCTACACAACTATATATAATTTTTAACAAACCATAATAACAATAAAATAATGAATAATAATTCCTTATGTATTTAGATATTTACCGAAACCATAATGGTTAACATCAGTTAGCAGATATATATATAAATTCATATGATGAAATAATACTTTATTATCCAGAACCTTTAAAATTAGAACAAAAGATCATCTTAAAACATTTCATTAATATTTTATCATAAGTCTCCATAATAAATTTGTTTTTCAAAATTCCAAAACTAATAAATTCCAAATGATTTCCTTTATTGTAATATTATATGATCTACAATGGGAGTATTCTCTAAAAAACATATGTCATAATTTCACATACCAAATAATTTATAACCATTATCATGTATTCTATAATAATGCATTCGTAAAATAACCTAGGTCACCATAAAACCTCTTTTACAATATTAATGATTCTGAAAAACAACTCTATAATTATTTCACAAATAAAATCACAGAATATAAAATATATTTGATTGATAAATTGTTTTGTAAAATTATGAAAAGACAACACTAACCACATTATAATTTAATTATTAACCAACTCTCATGTCATTAATACTATACAATTTACATTATCAATATCAATCATATCTTCTTCCCAAATAAAAATTATTATCACAACATCAAGAACATATAATGATTTGTCTATCCTTATATAATGTCATTAATAAAAATTACATCCTATTTCCAAATTACATTTCACTTATCAATACCATTAAAAATATTCCTCAAATTCCTTATTCAAAAAAAATTATTTGAAAATAGTAATATGTTTCATTGTCCATATAACAAAAATATCACTGATAAAAACATTTATAAAAAATTTATGAAAAAAATTAACTCCTCAATAATTGAACTTCATCATTTGGAATAGAATAATTCTATCATTGGACTGGGAATTAAAACATATATTAGGAAATTAAAATGGATAATTTAAATATTACAGATTGATAATACAATGATGTATAAATGATACGTCATTATATACTTCATTTACCTCCATATAATTAAATATTTTTCCCCACTAATTAATATATCTATGCCCCTTTTCAATAAATAAATTTTATTTTCATTCCATTATTAAATTTAACATATTTTTTTCTCTAAAAAAACATGACATGTAGAAAGATGAATCTTCTTCTTTTAATGTACTTTGTGAAATAAACTCTCAAGAAATTTCTTTTTCTCTTATTTGGGATTCTAGGAAACATACCAACATTGTTCTTATTGATCATATAATGATATTTCATATTAGGCATAATCACTAGGCTAAATATTTTTTCTCCCTTGTAAATAGATTACACATGAGGTTAGTTAATGTATTATCAATCATATTTTTAGAGTGATTCCTTATAGATACATCGATTGAATAAAATGATAATTAATGTGTGTGTAACAATAATCATAATCATTCATAGGATATATAAACAATTATGGATTAGATTCTATCCATTATTGTATAGTATTATACATTGTCATTAATGTTTTTAATATATTAAAATAATTAATATTTTATTACCTTTTAGATGACAACTAACATAATCATATCCATTAAGAGATTCAAACGAGGTTAAAAGCAAGAGATCATTCACCATGAAAAAAAATTACAGATGGGATATATTCCAACAAAATGTTTTAGGGTATTACCCCTTGATGGATCTATGAAAAAACCACATCCACATGTATTATACTAAAATGGATGTATTGGTTGGAAAACTACATTGTCTAAAAATTATCAAAGTATTAAGATATTATCTATGTTTTTGGTTTTTTCCTTTGGATTTATCTAATCTTCTATAATAATATCTTCAATAAATAATTAAATCCAACTAAAATACAAACTTTTTTAACTAATTAATTTGATATATAATCATTAAATCATTTTAAGTAAATATTAAATAAATATAATAACATTGCATGCCTTTAAAATATGAAAGTTTTACAATAGGTTTATATTATGTAAAAAGATCTTTTAACTTTAATAATATTCAATATAGCCCATTATGATCATCATATTATTACTGTATATACATGTCATACATAGAAAAGTACATAAAAACATGGGGAATGAAAACACATGAATTTGTGACATTAGATGTTGAGTATAGTTAAATATATGAGATAAACAAATGATCGTATGTCATATTAAAATATGAATATTAAAATTTGAAAATGAATTTAAATTTCAATGATCATACCTTATCATTTAATTATCAATAATTATAAATCAAAGAATAAGGCTATTATATAATAATGGAAGAAATATATAGGAATGTTAAATCATCATTAATGACTCTTGAGTCATGAGAGAATATCTCATAGGAATGTGAAACAAAATAAATGATTATAACATTGTGAACATTCATAATTAAAATATGTTGTAATCATAATGATAAGGAAATGAAATTAGGTTATCACATACACTTTCAAACAATAACCCATGTCGCTGAATAACCATGTGGACATGAAACCATTTGAACACATAAATATATTTATATGAAACCAAGTGAAGGAATCATGTAGTGAAGATTAAATAGGGAACAAAAATAAAAAATTATATCATCAGTTATAGATATTTAATGAATGCATATGTGTAATATAACTAACACAAAAATAACACAGTATTGAAAAAAAATGTTCCAGTAGATCATAAAGAAAACCATTATTTCATTATCATATCTCCAGTGGGGATGAAAAAGGTTTAGTAAATATATAATAATCATAATCTAAAATCATATATGGATTTAATAAGGATGGTTTCATTAGATCTTATATGCAATATAGAATATGTATCATTAGAGGATATTATATCATATAAAAAGTTCATTTAAATGGACAGTTGATTATTTACTGAGGAAAATACTCTTTCATAATTTGAAATAAAATATTTAAAATCAAATAAATTCTAGAAATACTATAGAAAAACATTTCATTAAAAATAACTATCGAAACACGCAATGTAATATTCAAATAACAGAGCAATCATGATAGTGGGAAATTTTTTTAATTCCATAATAATGAAATTATGATTTTGTCTGAATGATCAGTAAAAATTATATTTATAAAAATATAATGAGAAAAGTATCAAAATTATTTTTTATAAAATTAAAAAACGGGTAAAAATTTCACTAAATGATCATTTTGTAACATAAAATCCCATTTTTCAAAGTTTTTCAGAATAAATGGCTATATTTTAAATATAATTTCCCATTAAAAAGGATATAAAAGGTATTTGTTTCTAAAAACTCTTTATAAATCTTTTATCAGTAACAAAGAGTTCAAAATGGAAATAAGACCTAATATATAATTATATAACCATAGGTTCATATAATTTAATTGTGTTTATTAGAATAGGATCTGGAAAATTAACTCAATCAAAATTCACAAATAATATTCCCTAATTAAAATTTGATTGAAATAGAAATTGTAGACCACTTTTCTGAGATCATTTATTATAATCCTCAAGATAGAATAAAAAAATTAAAATTTAAATGTCATTAAGATAATTTAATTCATTATATTCTATCTAAAATATGTTATATATACACATAAGTAAATAAGATAGGTGTATAACATAACATATGTGATGAAAGATAATTTTATATGTCAAACCCTTACATCTTCGGTAAAATAAAAATCAAAATATCACTAAAGAGGGAAGAATTAATTTATTTTTAAAAATCCATATTATCAAGATATGAATGATCAAATACATCCAAAGAATGCATATACATTACATTAAATAAACACATGATGAATATGGTACGTGTCTCACACAATTAAAATGGAGAGAAGAATCTATTACCTTATGTCCCATCTAGTTTTTTATTATTCAAACCTCCTATATAATGAATATATATTTATTATAAAGATAATACAAAACTAAACACATAGATATCATTAAATATAGGACTTACCCAACAAATATTATCAACGAGTTTTTATAAATTATTATTATAATCACTATTATAAGGGATAAATGCTTCATTTTTCATGCTTGTTCCTATTAAGATGTCTCGGTACACATACATTGATATTGGTCCCTCAATATCAAAAATTTTAATTATTTAATCAATATAATATTTAATCATTATATATAGTTTTATAACTATCCATATAAAGAAAAAGTGAAAAATTAATTAAATCACTTCATAGAGAGAATAGTTTATATTGACACATGATTGATGTTTGGGAATTTTGAATGATTTATGGAAGGAAATGTAAATAAAATGAGGAAGGTGAGATTTTGAAGCTCATCTTCAATTTATAAGAAGAAATTCATGACAATGATTTCTAGGTCAATTCCTCAAAAGATGACATCAAAAGAATATATGAAAGAGGGTTGCGAGTTGATGCCAATGAGAAAAAAGTGGCGTGGTTAGACAAACAAGGCCAAACTTTTTCACGGGGATTCAAACAATAAAAAATAAACTCAGAGGAATTCATAAATATAATGGATAAAATAGCTACACACATTGACGATCTTATCTGTGATGATCTAGGTTCCTAGGTTAGTACTTTACACTAAGAATTATATAGAGTGTCTAATTTGAATAATCTTAGACTTTTATTTAATCAAGTTGTGATCCCTTTAGAATTTAATGGTATCTATTTTTTTTGTGATCTATGGTTTCTCACTTTTCCTTAATGCGGGTTAATAAAATTATATATTTGGTGGTAGTAGTCCACACATATGCACAAGGGATTTTTTCTTCTCATAAAGGATATAAATAGAGTGGAAAATAATGGTTTAATTTTTATAATAAAGCATCATAATATTGATAATTTTTGATATATTATTTGAAAATGTTTTAAAAATATTTACAAGGGATTTTATTATAAATAAAATTGAATGTAGATGATAATGATTTATACCTCTTTGTTTAAAAAATTATTTTGTATTACTCATTATGCCTTGAATGAATAGAAGTTTGGAAAGAATATAAGATATATTAAATCGTTATGTATTCTATCATGGTATTAGGTATGATATTTTTCTATTATATAAATATCATCCAGTTTGAATAATGATTTTGAGGATGTAACATTATATTAGATATTTAATGGGAATTATTTGAATTACCTAATCAATTAAATAATATATATATATATCATAATAATGTAATGAGGCACCATGGAACAAAAAACTAAAATATAATATGTTATATTGTGTAAACAAACTTAGATAATCACATTTAGATCAGTTTTTGGTGCATTAGATGTTTATCTCATATTTAAACCTATTTAAAACCATTTAAAAATAGATTGGGATTACATAACACTTTAGAATGATAACATAATTTTATGATAAAAACTAAAAGGGTTGTTCAAAACTTATTTTTAAATGATGATTCATGTTTTAGAATACTTTTTATTATTTTAATTTTCTATTAGTGTAGTATTTTTCTTTTAATTTAATTATAAAAATGAATGAAAATTTGTTTTTAGGAAAATACAAAACTTAAGAGTAAAAAATATTTCATATTTATGATAATTTATTATTTGGTTTCCACAATTTTTTTTGATAAAAAATAGATTTTTTACTTTTTATCAAATTATAACTGAATGAATTCATCCAACCATTACATTTAATGAATAGACACAAAAATATTTTTTAATTTGAAGATAATATTATTTATCTTTAGAAAATCCAATCTCTTATTACATATTTCTAAATAAATTATTAAAATATACAATTTAACTCCTTAAAAATATAATTGGTACAAATATTCAAATTAAAAATAACAATGGATTGTGAAATACAGATTTTAAAACCATACCCCACACTTTTAAATTATATTGAATTCTTATTAAGGTGAAAAATCATTACCGTGATTACTATTCATAATTACTAAATAGTATTATGACCCTGTTGATATAAATTAATTATGAGGATTGAAAATATTAGATAAAATTTCCATGATTCGATTAATATATTTGGTATATATATATTTTAAAAATAACCATGAAAACAAATAAAAAAAATTAATTAACAGTTTTGTTAAGCTTAATAATGGATTTATTATAATTTCATTACTAGTAGAAACCATAAATTGTGTTAAAAATAATTTTATTGAATATATACTCTATATATTTAATTAAAATAATTAAAAAATAGTTACTTCACAAATTAATTAAGCTAAAAACATGATGTTTCTTTGAAAACATTTTTTTAAAATTGTTTTTTACACCAAAAAATTTACTTATATAAAAATATTGTTTAATGATTATTAATGTGTAATTAATTGGATTATTTATAAATAATGGATAATTATGTCAATTTATGATAAAATATTTATCATAATGAGAAATTATATTGAAAATAAATGAATTTAATAGAAATCTTTATTTTTCATGTTTTAATGAAATATAAATATTTTTCAACAAATACCATAATTTCAATCTTTGATAAATATGATCTATTGAATCTAAAATTTAAATACATGTTTAAAGAATATAATTTTTAATGGTGTTATATATTACTTAAAATATTCAAACCCAAAATTGATAAAAAATATTTTGGATGAAAACATATATTTGAACTGTAAAATTCATTTCCTAAAAATTATGTATTTATATATTATGAATTTATAAATAGAATTCAATTTAGTAGTTATATATATATATATCATAATTCATATGATTCAATTCACATATATAAATTGGATGTCTATGTTAATAATGTTATCAAAATCTTATAATTAAGTTTTAATGGTATATATTCGACAATATAGATATGTTGAAATACCTATATAGAAAAATATAATACATTTTTAGTATTTAATATAAAATCCATCAATACTTATAACTCATTACATATTAAACTTCATTTAATCTGATATAAAAAATAATCAAAACACCAAAACAGTAAATATAATGTACCCATCATATTTCCTCAAACAAATATGTGAAGATATAATTTCCTTGATTACTCACCATTGTAAATTAATTAGATCCACATAAATATAATACGATTCACATTACCCTACTCCAAAATCATTAAATATCATTTTCCCCAGTTAATCCAGATGATAATAAAAATATCTCATAATTTAAACACTCCCTCGCAATACACATAACTAGTAAAACACCAAAATCATTCCCACGGCCTCAATAATAAAAAACATTAACCTAGATAAATTTTACACAAAATAAATTTTACATAAAATAAATTTCAAAAATCCCTAAAAACAAAAAAGAAAATATATTATAAATGATCATATCCAATGCTTAATAAAATTTAGGTAACTAATTAGATATACACAATAACAAAAAATCCACTAACTATTGAATGTTTAAGAAGTACATAATAGTTTATAACTATTAACTATATAAGACAAATTATCAAAGTAAACAATTCATAAAAGAATTATAAAAACTGAATAATATGGAATAAATAATAATGCGTTGAAATATAATAAATCTCAAACAAGAAACCTCTGACAAATCATCCATAACTCCCCTAAAATGTATTATTCATCTTTTTGTTACTTAAGTCACCTAAGATATTTAAATTCAAAACTATTAATTTCCATACACATAAAACATGAAATCATTATTTAAATACTTAATATGTACATGTAATTAATTGGTCAACTTTAGATAAAATATCACAATATCATGGTCTAAAAACCCATTTACTTATCTTTTAATATAACCATTACACACCAAATAATGAGTCATATTCACCAAAGGTTATGTTTTATACATTAAATTATAATTCATTAGGTTATTTAAATGAAGGATATAATTATACCAAAATATTAGAATAATAATCCCATTATACTTTTTTAAATAGAAATATGATAATATACTATAATTAATAATTAATGACTGAATCTTGATTTCCCATGTATTGTTCATAACATAATAAATATGTTTAAAGCGATCTAGTTATTAATGTAAATATAATTAATTCCTGAATAATTATTCAATTTATATGTTTATATAATTTTGAATAATTATTACAAAATAACATGGTGTAAATTGAAATATTCAAGAGATAAAATTGCATATATCAATTTAATTCACCTTTTTATAAATTTAAAAAATATTTTGATTTCCATTTATTAAAATCAAGGTATAAATATTAATATATTTTCAAAATTTTATTAGAAATAAAGTCATAAGAAAAAATAACTAAAACACTATGGGTATTGAGACCTCAGTCCATAATTTACAATTGGTGTGAGCATCATGATATATAAAAGAAAAGGAGACACCATATAAAAGATAAATAAAATATCATAACTAATAAGTTAAAATGTAAAATACAAAACTAAAAATAACATTTTATGTATTTTTGATATCCAATATATGAACCCAAATTTATCCATCCTAAACAATTATCATGTGAACATAAAATCAAATAAATCCACATAATATATGTTCAAAAATTGAACATTATAAAATTTTTGATTAATAAAATGTGTTCCCACAACTTGAGATTCCAGTAACTATGCCACATAGAATTACCTTTGATATTAATGATTTTTACCCTTATTATTCAAATACATTATTAAAAACCTAACTTAGTTAATGTATATTCAAAATTAAACATGTATATGACAAAAATAATAATTTCATGGTTGATTTAAACATATTATAAAAAACAACATGAACCACCAATAAGAAATGAGGTGAAAAAGAATAAATATTGGATTGTAGGGATTTACCATCCCACCACCTATATAAATAAAAAATACTTAAGTTTAAGGTAAAATAATATAATAAAAATAAATAATTTTCTATATTTTTTTTGAAATGCGTCACTGGGGACCATAAAGTTTGTAAAATATGACAACATTTTCACTTGTAATGAAGTGATCTTATTTATTTTACATTATTGTTTTTAGTTGATCCATGTATAAGTAATATTTTTTGGTGTATAAAATATCATGGAATTATAAATTTTTGTTTTGGGTCCTATACATAAAAACTAGAAGGAATAATGATATAGATGAGGTATCTACACAATGTTATAGCCCGAGAGTTATGAACACAATTTAGAAATGTGACTTCAATGTGGGATTCCAACTGGTGGAGGTTTTATGGTATCCATTATTATGGATGGAGATTTTAGGTGTCTATGTCTCACTGTCTCATCCAACCACATAGATATTTCTCTAGATTAGTTATAGATAGCATTCCAACCATTTGGTATTTGGAGATATATGAATAAATATTCTATTATAGTATATCATCATGGTAGATGTTTTAGATTTATATGGGGGTGTTTGGAGGGGTTTTATATAATGTTTTTCTACCATATTATTCAATAAATATATCCATGTTTCTTTATGTTGTGGATGATTTTTGAATTCCAATGTGCTATAAAAATGATTCCGCACTATAGATATTTCCCTCATGCCACATAGTTACGTGAATCAACCTAGTTAGAAGATGCGGTAGACCCTCATATTCCATGTAATTTGGCTATTGGTTCCCTCATAGAAAATTCCCCATCCTACAACATGGTGGTTCTAATTTATATGGTGGAACATCATGAAATATTTTCTATGTAAAAATACTCTACTGTCACCATAGAGAGTTGCACACATCTATAAGGGGAGCCTTATCCTAGGAGAAATGTTACATCATTCTTTCAACTGAACATGAAGTCTTTTCTTGATGAAAACTGATTCTGTAAATAATTCATTCTAATTTTTTTCTCTTTTACTTTTTTTGGAACCCATTTCATGATAGAAATGTGTCAATATTTGGATTTTTTGGAAAGTTAAATATTTCATTTGGTGTGTGAGAAAGGCTTAGGTGATAATTCATTGATGAAAATTGACTTAATTGTCCAATAACTATGAGTTGGAGTGTTCCTTATCTATTTGTGATAACTAATTAATAGGTTTCTTTAATATGATACATTTTTTGTTATACTTTGATTCACCACGACAGATAAATATTTCATGTGTCTATGTGTCTAGCCTATGAGACTATTGTTACACATTTATTCTAACTAGATCAGATCGTTTCCATGTTTGATTATGATCACTTTTTTTGAATTTATTTTTCTAATGATGTAATTATTACATGTACGATCTACCTAATATATATATATTACCTTTTTTATAGGCATCATTCTTATTTCTCATAATAGATTGGACCTCATGACATGAAGACAACTTAGAGGGGGAGTGTGCCTGCTTTGTGATGGTGGTGATATTGGGGATGAGAAAGATCAATAAACACAATGATTAAATTGAATTACATGATTGGGATAAAATCATTTCCCAATTATTTTGATTCTCTATGCCTATATGATTTCCTAGTAGCATGTTGGGTTGATGACACCCCTCATGTATGGTGGATTTGAGAGAAGAATGTTTTAAATGAGGCATAGTGTTAACTGAGTAGAAAGTGTAGATGAATCCATAAGGATAACATGATTTTGGTTTTTTAAAATATTAATCTGTTCTAGTTACTTCAGAACATACTTGTTATCATTTCAGCAAAGCATGAAGGTTTGTAAAAAATGGAGTTTTGGGCAGTTCATTTGAGCACAACAACTTGTTTTTCGATTGTATTATGTTACGGTTGTTATTATTATTATTTTAATAATTCCATAAAGTTTATATAATTCATTAAAATTTATCGGTAATAATTTTAATTTTCATAATGTTTTTTATAATGAAACTCTAATAATACACTCTTGTGATTTTATACTTCATGAATTGGAACACGTCTATGATAAAGGTCTCTATAGTGTATTGTTATTAAGAGGATCATGGAGATGATAGAATATTTTGATAATCCATAGAGGACTTTATATTTTCATAATTTACTTATCTTTAATTATTTATATGTTATTTATGAATCATTAGGAACCAATTTATTATATATTCAACATGTTTTCCATTTAAAATATTTGACGTGTTAACTCTGGAAATTTATTATATTTTTATTATTATTTCAAATTTGTGATATAACCTAATAAAAAGGGTATAATATCCCCACTTAGGTATATAGAGTCTTGCTTTTAGATAGTAGCATTATGGGGAGGCACAACCATGGTCATGTAAACCTTCGGCTCAAACAAGATGGTTTGGGGAGGGGATTTACAAAATGGTATTATAGTAATTTTTTTAATTTCTTTTTGAAATAATAATGGTCTTAGTATATAAGATATTGGTATGTGGAAGTCAAAACTATATTTTTCCACGTAACTAGGTAGCACAATTATTAATGACCTATATATTACAATTTTCATGAATTTTCAAATGGTTTTATGAGATGTATTTAGAATTCCAGCATCATGTCTAGGAACGAAGGTTAACATAACATGTGCATACATGTTGTTGTGTTGCATGGTAGTTCTGTAATTTAGTTTCATCAATTGTGATATCTATTTGTGATAGTTTCTATGGTTTTGTGGTTTATTTATTTTTCTATGTTATTATTATATAACTCTATTTAGAATAAATTAGTTGAAATAAAAATGTTTTTGTGTTAGTAAATATATCATTATGCTGACTGAAATGTTGGGATGAATACTGGGGTTAGTTCTTGGAGGGATATAAATTGGGTTATGGATATACATATAGATGAAACTTATATGATCCTTCATACTAGTTAGATTATTTTTATATTCCAAATATTCATTATTTTATAGGAGGTTCTACAAGATAGATGTTCTATGGGAATAATAGTTGAGAAAGAGGGTTCTCTAGGGAATTATCCCACACCATCCCAATAGATTTGGGATCACTGGTGGTAACAAGAGTTTGAACACTCTAGGCCAGACCCTTTCCATTGAGGTCCATCATTGACTATTCTAATGTGTTTTGTCTCCAACAACCTCCATAATTTTGAGGTACTAGTAGAACATATGATGAATATGAAAAACTATATATCATCAAGGGTATATTTTCAATTATTGTGATAATTATTTAAAAGAAGGTACATCTAGAACCATTCAAAATATAAATACCCATGGTGCATGGGTGAGGTTAATAAGACATGATGGAAGACTTGAGTATCTCATATGGATGGAAATAAAGGAATATTTTTTAGGGAGTTCATTTCAAATATGATAAAGATTGATCTTGCATAAGTGACCAATGAAATATAGGAGGACTCGATGATATATTCCAGACACTCTTACTATTTTAATGAGAGTCTATTTTTTCACCAGTTCTATCCTCATGTGAAAAATATAAGACTAGGATGTTTTATATCATACTTATTCTTAATATCATAAATATGTTCATAAAGTAACATAACATCACCCCAATAGTTTATATTGAGGGTCTTCATCATTGTGAGGATTATGGGGGAGGGTAGTGAAAATTTTCATATTCTACCATTAAAAACTGGGTTGGTGGACCTCCTACTACATCTATAATTACCACTTCTAGTAGATTAATGAAAAATACAAGTGATATATAAAAATATAGTCATACATTAGTATAACAAATTTTTTTTTCCTTATATCCTTCCAGATTTTACCTAGAGTGCTCAAATATGGGATAATTAGACTCATTAGTATAGTCTACATAGAATCCCAGATTCACTACTGTTATTGAAACAGGAAATTATATCTTAAAAAATAAATACAAAATTACTGAGGATGGGTTATACATGGGATTAGGAAAAAAATCTTGGACTCTATGGATTAGGTTTGGGTAATCAGTGTCAGACATTAATGATGGTGGATGATGTGGATTAGCAATATGAATTCATCGATGAGTAAAGAAATAACTATGATATGGATAAGACTTCAGATGATATCAGTGATGGGTAATATACTATTAAACGTAAAATAGTGAACAAATATACATTATATACTTACTTTTTTATTGGTGGTTTCCAATTTTTATATTTTTAGGACGTTTCTAGAGTTGACTTACTGGTCCCATTTCCATCTAGTTTGTATCCCTCCATGCACTATTGGTCATAAAATATGACCATATCCATTGAATCATATAGAGTTTAATAAATGTTAATGGATGTTGAAATATATGGAAATTCAGAATTATATAGATGATTTCTTTTAAATTTATTACTTGAATGTATTTTCTATCTAGCTTAATTCCCTAAATGACGGAACATGGTGTTTTTTGTAATTCAATTTTTTAATAGGGGATAGGTTCATGATATTCATAGTGTTATAATAATGTCTAGGTTGGGTTGTTCTTGATTTTAGTAAAACCAAATATTAATGTGGAAAATATGAGGGGATTTATTCTTTCTATAGAATCTATGGAAACCCCCTCATGATTTCAAAAGGATGAATATATCTACTAGTAAATATTTATATAATACATTAGTGGACCTCCTGATTACAGAGGATATGAATTTGAGATTGATTTTATTTTTGGTAATGAAAACAATTTGATACCCCCTTATAGTATAGTTCAACATGATCTCTTGGAGATCATGTTAATTTTTTTTATATTTGTGGGAAAAGGATAAATCAGGCCTTGTACATCATCATGGATTGAGGAAGTGTCATATGCTATGATGGAATTTGGTATCCATTGATCCTAAATTTTTTAAATGACATTGAATGAGGCGATGATATAGTAATAATATATATTTGTGAAGATCAATGACTATTTTCATCAGTTATGGGGAAACAAGTGGTTATATAATATATTTCTTTGATATTTTGGTCATTAAATATTTGTTAGTTAGTAATACATCTCAATGATGTTGTTTTAGATTTGAAATGTATTGTTGGAATTTTTTGGGATATTTTTCGGTTTATCAAATGAACTGAAAAATTTCCTGCCCCCTGTGGAGAAGATCATTCATCCTTACCTGAAGAAAATCATAGGGGTTTTCATTGATGACATACTAATCTTTTCAATGCCACTAGATTTGCATAAGAGACATCATGATATAATTTTATGTATACTTTGTGAAAATCAATTTTGCACATATATTTTTATGTGTGTCTTCAGGATTTATGTGGTGATGTTTTTAGGATATGCGGTGTCTATGAAAGGTATATCGATGTACCTGATGATTTTTGGAGTAATGATATATTTAATAAATCCTTGAAAAATGTTTAAGATTAGTAAATTACTAAATATAGAAAAATTTTAATGTAGTTTCATTCAAGAGTTCCACAAATTATCAGTTCCCACAACAGTGTTGAAAATTTTTGGAGTCAAGATCCATTTCCATGACCAGAACCTATGGGGCCCTCTTGGTTGGTGATAATCCTTGTATGACAAACCGATCCTAAATCAAATGCACTGGGGTTGATCTAAAAGTTCATCAATGTCATGACAGACACACAGAAGGCCCTATCTTTTAGTACCTATTTGACCACACAATCTTATATTGATCTTCAAGAAACAATGTAGAGATAATAATACAACTAATACCAAAATTCATGAATAAATCATTCCAAAAATGAAAGTATATAAATAGTATTTAATCTATGAAATGGGAAAATATAAACCCAATAGAAAAAAATATTCAAACCTTTTGTGTTAGCATGGACTGATGTCAAATTAAATCAAAGGTATACACATATGTAAAACATTCTCACTATGATTTCATGTCCACTAGTTCCTCTAGTTCCTAATCAGTATGAATCTTCTCTACATAATATATGAAAAGTGGGGAATTTATCAATAAGTTGATATTATAATAATTACAAGTAGGAAAAACAAATTCCAAAATAAAAAGGAGTTTTTGGAAGAAAATAGTTCCCTCAACCCAAAGCTAGAGGCTAAATAAAACACTAGTGAGAGAGAACATAATTCTACAAATATGGCTCAGCTACACATGACTAGTCAGATCATTTACACATGGTATAAAATTTATATGGAATTAATATAGAATAAAATCCCTTATTCAGCTAGATATACTCATCTTGGACTCCGTGTCTTATTGTTTCAACCATACAACCTACCACATGATTCCACTCATTGATCAATGATATAGATTATCTAGGAGAACTCACCCCATGATCCCTTACATCCCATATGAACTCTCATAAGAAATATATATCATTGGGTATATCTGTAAAGACCCGTAAAATTCAAGGGAATTTTTTTTTAATTTTCTTTGGGATTTTACAAGAACACCATTTCTGACGGCACTTGATTCCGAGGCGCGGAGTGCCCAGAATCAATTTCTGAAGTTTGGCTCAGGTACGTTCAGTGAACGAACGAGCGGGATTTCCTATCTTTTGAACCGGTGCTCGGAATTGAAATCCGATGGCACCGATGAACTCGCAACGCCGGTAATCTCTTAAGGGAACCTTTACGGTAGTTGTGTTTGTGCGGGAGAAGATGTTAATTTTTGGGGATTAATTAAATAAAGTGAATAAAATTGTTGAATAAATTTTATTTCATGTTATGTGGTTAACTTATCCCATGGGAAGTTGGTGGTGGGATCACATCCATCCAACTTCCCATTTGTGGATATTTTAAAGGGTGGGGCCCACACGAACCCCCCACCTTTTTAAATTCCTTAAACTCCCTAACCCCTCTTAACCCCTCACTTTACTAACCCCTCTAAACCCCCCATTTATGTTTTGATAACTTATCACCTCATTAATTTTATAACAAATTATGTTAATAACTTAAGTGAGTTAAATGTGGGTTTTGAATTTTCAAACTCTTGAAATTCAAATGGTTAGGTTGTGTTCATAAAATAAGACTTGGTCTTATTTTATTTTTGTTAGAGTTTTGCAACCTTGAGAGGATTGGGGAAGTGGTCTTCTTCTTCTTCAACCTCGACGAAGAACGCGAAGAACACCGTTCTTCAACGAAGAACTTCTCCGCCGAAGAACACGGTTCTTCCGCGACGCCGTATCCGCGACGCGACGTTCTTCTTCTGGGTCGTCTCTTCCGCGACGATTTTCCGTGATGAAATCGCTGTCAACGACTTCGAATCCTCGCTTCGCGATGTCAACGTTCTTTTCCCGCGACGCCCGACCTCTGCGACGCTCGTTTTCCGCGGATCTTTGACGAACACCATTCCTGAACCAAAGTAGGGGATTATTTTATTTAATTGTTTTCCTTTGATGAATCTAGTTTATTAATTATCGTGGATTTTCGACTAGATGTTATCATTTAATGAGAGGGGGGCCAGACCACACAAACACGGATGAAGCCCCCTCCTATGTTCATGTTTGATTCTTTGAGGATGGAATGTAATGGCAAGGTGCTGTCACACCATGCGGGAATCACACGGCAAGTATTACGCGACTCCATCGCGCCGCGTCGTGGAAGGAAGCTTAAGAACACGACGCCGTCGCGCCGAGTCGAAGAAAACCAAAGAACCATGGTCGGAGTTGGGCCACGGAGAAGGGGCGCGGTGCCAACGGGTCGCGCTGGAAAACTACAAAGACGATGCTTTTCATTTTGACTTGCGGATTGACGGGCGATGAAGAAGTAGGCCGTCTTGGCGTTTGAATTCCTTCGTAGTGAAGGTGGGGTTCTGGGGGGACCATAGGCGAAGACGGCAGGAAGAACGGACCACCGGAGCACGTCCGGTGGTCCGCGGAAGGCGGCGGCGGTGCGCCGCTGGAGGGTTGGCGGATCCACCGTCGGCCTCAATCAGCGGCGGGCGGGGGAGTCTCGCACCCCGCTACCCGAATCGGCTCGGCAACGCTGGCTGAGTCGCGACCGGCCGGTCGCGCCGGACCGAGCCGGACCGAGCCGGACCATGCCGGGCCGGGCGGGGCCCAGCCGGGTCGGACCCGGTTCGGGTCGACCCGGTTCGGCCGAACCAGGGGGGTCGGGCCGGGTCGGCCCGGGCCCAGACCCCCGTTTTCGGACCACTTTCGGTCAAATGCCCATATCATGAGCTGTAGACCTACTATTGACGCGCCGTCAGTGGCAACACGATCATTGGATCGAGACGGTCGTTTTGGTATATTACACTCAAGGTTTCAGAGAACTTTGGGTTCGGCCGGTTTGGTTCGTACATGAAACCAACTGGGCCCTCGGAGCAGAAACGCTCGTAACTTGAGTTCCGGACGTAAGATTGATGTACCATCGACTTTGATGGATTCCTCTAAGTGAGACGGATCTTTTTTCTTACTCCGCTCGAGGTTTGGATGTCGTCGGAGTGCGGTCGGGTTGGTTCGCTCACGAATCCAACCGGGCCCCTGGAACGAAAAAGCCAATAACTCACAGACTGGGCGTCCGATTGACGCGCCGTCTGTCTCATTGTTTTCCTGTTGATGAGATGGAAATTTTGGCATACTTCACCCGAGTTTTGGATACAGTTGGATAGTGGCCGGGTTGGATCGCACCCAAAATCCAACCGGGCCCCTGGAACGGAAAAGCTGATATCTTTCAGACATGACGTCCGTTTGACGAACCGTAAGCGGCATTGTTGATCACATTGAGAAACGGTTCCTATGAGTATACCCTATGAGAGTTCGGGGTACAGTTGAGATACGACCAGATTTGGTTTGCTCGCGAAACCAACCGGGCCCCGGGGACAAAAATGCTAATAACTCACAGACCGGGCGTCCGATTGACGCGTCGTCTGTTGCATTGAGACCCCTATGACGATGAGGTCCTTTGAGATACTTATTTGTGGGACATTGAGAAACTTGGAGTATCGACCAGAAGCTCGTGGAGAGGACCCTCCCAGTGACGATCGTACGGAGTACGGAGACCGTGTAGCTGGCTGAGACCTGACGACTACTTGACCGACTCGACTTGGAGTGAGTTGACTAGCCCAGTGGACAGAGCACTACATTGTTTGGGTGCAGACCCATGGAGGACGGAGCACTACCTGTTTGACAGTGCAGAGCCGCGGTACTCATCCGGAGAGTACCTCAGCAGGCTACTAGGGGGTGTGCACTACTGTGTTTGGGTGACATACCTTGGCGGGAAGCACTACTGTGTCTGGGTGGCTGACCCACGGTACTCGACAGGAGGAGTACCACAGCAGTCTTAGGTTAGTGAGAAGTACCTAGGAGTCATGACAGGACCACTGTACACTCCAGAGATGGAGCTCTTCAGCAGTTACAGTTTCGATAATGAAAATCCTGGTTTGAGCTGAGACTTTTGACCTTTGTGTTTACCTCATGCTTGAGATGGGTCACTTGTTAACTTAGATATATGTATGGGAATATACCTGGGTAGTGGTTATCCGTTGATTTCATGATCCTTGTTTTTCCTCATGATTGAGATGGGTTACTTGATAACTTAGGTATATGTATGGGCATATACATAAGTAGAGGTTATCTGTTGAGATATTCTATGTGGTTATCCTTGTTGGTTTTAGTGAGAACTTGAGGGTCTCGGGGTCCCTACTGAGTATCGTTATACTCACCCCTGCACGGGATATGCCCGCACCTCGTTGTGTTGGTTGCAGACGATGGGCAGTGCTGACGGAGGCCGAGTGTTCGAGGACTGGACGGTACCCGGAGGTGGACTACACGATGATTCTGTATCTGGAGGAGCACTTCACGGCGAGAAGAAAAACGGAGGAGGTTGACGGGCGAGAGCATTGAGGAGGCTATCTGTACCTACCCTTCAGGTAGGATCCGTGGTGGATGATCCAGGAGTTGCGCTATCTGTACCTACCCTTCTGGTAGGATCCTAGGAGGACGACCCAGGAGCTTCTTCCTTCTTCCAACTGTTTGCCTTTTTCTATTTTACTTTCGTTCAGTTGTAGTTGCACTTTCAGTTGGGTTTGTATTCTGGACCATTTACTTTTCAACACTTTCTTTTGTACTTAGTGTTTTGCTTCCTCTTGTACTCTATGGTGTTTTTTTTACTTTTATAAAGGCAATGCCTTCCCAGTTATCGGGATTTACGCCTTTGGTGCTAGTCGCCAGCCCCTGGCCTATGGAAGGCGGGCTTGGGGTAGTCACGGCATGGGCCCCGAGGATGGGTCGTGACAAATTGGTATCAGAGGAGTCGGTTCTACCGCAGAACTTATAACTCTGATATTTTCTTTCTATGAAGTAATATTGTTAAGGGTACCGAGTGTGGTCTTCAGTTCAGGGAGTCCAGTGTTGGTGCGGGCGGCCGACGTATCTATACACCAGGACCTTGACAACTGATTTCTGACTTTTTGCACAAAAACACTGATTTCCTGTGTGTTTTCAAAGGTTTTCCCTTAAAAACAGCTCAAACCAGGTCAGCTCACTAGGTATAATCGTTTGATCGTCTTACGTTGTTTCTTTCAGGATGCCTTTTCTCGGACGACCAGCTAGAGCCACGAGAGTGGTACGTACTGACAGCCCGCTGAGCGACGTGGCCTTAGTACGCGGCCCTTTTACAGTTGAGGCACCAGCGGAGGCACCATCGGTACTACTACCCATTGGGCCACCTATGCCACCAGCCCCAGCAACAGAGGGTACACGTCGCTTGAGCGCACTGCACGAGTTCCAGCGCCAGAGGCCACCCAGGTTCCAGGGAGGGACAGACCCACAGGCGGCTGAGGATTGGCTGGAGGCTGTGGTGAGAGTCTTCAGGCTAGTGGGGACACCGGCAGACTTCATGGTGATCTTTGCTGCCAGCCTCCTTCAGGCATTAGCAGGAAGGTGGTGGAGCCACTTGTTTCAGATTTGCGACGGGATGGCCTTCGCATGGAAAGACTTCGAGACCTTCTTCAGGATGGAGTTTGTGCCAGTAGCTCTACACCTCGAGCGTGTACATGAGCTTCTGCCTTTGCCGCGTGTTTTTCGATCAGTAGCCAAGTCATCTGTGGGCAGTAGATAGATGATGCAGAGGTCCAAGAGGACCAGACCAGCAGTTGGATGATCTCAGGTTTTAGGACCGGTGGTGCAGGGCATCGGGGGTGGGGTCAGAGCCAGGCATGCCAGAAACAGACAGTGTTACTCATGCAGCGGGAAGGGTCACCTGGAAGATGACTGTCTGACTCCTCGTACAGTTGATCCGCAGGCGTTGGAGGAGCCACCAAGGAAGTAGATCTCCGAGAGCAGGTGAAAAGGAGTGGAACTAGTGGATATGTACCTTGCACTTCTAGTTCCATGATGTTGTTGTATTCGTGTCTTTGTACTACGAGCTACAATATTAAAAATACACTTATATTTGTTTTCTTTCCTATCCTTTTGTTTGGTTGATACTGAGTGGTCCCGTTTAAGACTGTTGACTTGACCCTCACTTTCGAGATTTCTACTGGAGGAGACCCAGTGACCTCACACTAATGCCGATAGTGTAACTCGACCCTTGGAGGCGAGAGTGACAATTGGATCTCTTAGTAGTTACGTCGAGGCCTTACGACGTCATCCATGGCATGAATGCATCATTCATGTTAGGATTGACTATATTAGGCAATGGGAGTGGTTCATCTAGGGGATGATACTGAGTTTCTCTTTTCGGCAAAAGAGAAATTTTAGCAGCTCTTTCCGATCATAGGCAAAGACGGTGCAGATCATCTAGGAGCGGATGAAGACTGCACAACGCAATAAGAAACAGGAAATCGGCTCCAGTCTTAGAGACTCGAGCGTGTTAAATGTTAAATAAGAGGAATCTTAAAGGAGAGATGAGTCTACAACGCAGTAGACATGGAGGCAGAGCTAGGGGAGCATCATGAGGTGGTGTACATCCTAACATTGTACAACCACCCGCCTTAGTTATTCCCACTAGGCTCAGGGAGCTGGAGGGTGGAGGAAGATTGCAGCTGCATGTGGTCAAGGAGTGTGACCCAATGGCTCTAGAAATGATTCAAGGGACAATTTGTGTCCACTACTAGCTGCTGTAGTAATGGACGTCGATATGAATCATTCCTTGCTTTCAGAAATCTTGTTCCAGACCAAGAGTTTCCAGTAAGCCGTGGACTTGACCCTCACGTCTGGAGATACCTTGGGAGGAGACTCGATAATCACACTTACACCGATGGTGTGGTCAGACCCTCGAGGAAAGAGTTCCAGTTGGAAATCTCTAGGTGGAAGCATCGAGGACTTATGACGTTAGTTTGAGTATGTAATGGGAAAAAACTGTTCACACTCAAATTGATGGTTTTAGGCAAACCTCGGGATGGGTTTTCCTTGGTCGGCGAAAAGGAAACCCTGGGCAGCACAAGTTAAACTCATGCACGGGAGGGTGTGACCAATCACTCTTGAGTCGGCCAACCTTAACCTCGTGGAGGCAGTCGTTTCGAGTTCCAGTTCTAACAGGAATTGGAGACCTCTAGAGTTCAAGGATGACGATCACGTCTTATATGGGTCTCACCTCGACGAAGTTTACGGAGTTGTGGCCAAGGCAGGAAGTAAACACTGAGGTTCAATGGACCTTTATAGGTCCACAGATGGGTAGGTGAGGTGGTTTACCGCTTGAACCATCCACCTCAGTTGAACTAGGTGCACGACGACTTCCACATATCTCAACTGAAGAGATACGTGCTCGACCCTTCGCATATCATTGACCATGAGGAGCTGGACGATGGCGATGAGGTGTTTTCCACGGAGGTTCTAGTGGGGATCAAGGATCAACAGGAGTGGATCCTATGAGGACGATCGATTCCTCAT
Organism: Viscum album; assembly: GCA_963277665.1. NCBI lineage: Eukaryota > Viridiplantae > Streptophyta > Magnoliopsida > Santalales > Viscaceae > Viscum > Viscum album. Next base: position 2,014,758,578 of record OY728147.1, on the reverse strand, counting down.
GTGCACTTTCTCTTGCAGTATGGAAACCTCCGGGTGAGCACATGGGAGCGGAAGGCTCAGATGCGTGCTCTGTACCGCTTTTGTAACCTTAGTTTGTGTTAAAGCTTTACGAGGACGTAATTCCCTGAGGTGGGAGTAATGTAAATACACATAAAATTCAAGGGAAATTTTTTCTAAATTTTATTTGGGATTTTATAAGAACGTGGTTTTTGACGGCACTTGATTCCGAGGCCCGGAGTGCCCGGAATCAATTTCTGAAGTTTGGCTCGGGTACGTTCAGTGAACGAATGAGCGGGTTTTCCTATCTTTTGAACCGGTGCTCGGAATTGAAATCTGATGGCACCGATGAACTCGCAACACCAGTAATCGCTTAAGGGAACCTTTACCGTAGTTGCGTTTGTGCGGGAGAAGAAGTTAATTTTTGGGAATTAATTAAATAAAGTGAATAAAATTGTTGAATCAATTTTATTTCTTGTTATGTGGTTAACTTCTCCCATGGGAAGTTGGTGGTGGGCCCACATTCATCCAACTTCCCAAGTGTGGATATTTGAAAGGGTGGGGCCCACACAAACCCCCCACCTTTTCAAATTCCTTAAACTCCCTAACCCCTCTTAACCCCTCACTTTTCTAACCCCTCTAAACCCGCCATTTAAGTTTTGTTAACTTATCACCTCATTAATTTTATAACATCTTATGTTAATAACTTAAGTGAGTTAAATGCGGGTTTTGAATTTTCATACTCTTGAAATTCAAATGGTTACGTTGTGTTAATAAAATAAGACTTGGTCTTATTTTATTTTTGTTTAGAGTTTTGCAACCTTGAGAGGATTGGGGAAGCCGTCTTGTTCTTATTCAACCTCGACGAAGAACGCGAAGAACACCGTTCTTCAACGAAGAACTTCTCCGCCGAAGAACACGGTTCTTCCGCGAAGCCGTATCCGCGATGCGAGGTTCTTCTTCTGTGTCTTCTCTTCCGCGACAATTTTCCGTGACGAAATCACCGTCAACGACTTCGAATCCTCGCTTCACGACGTCAACGTTCTTTTCCAGCGACGACCGACCTCCGCGATGCTCGACCTCCGCGGCTCGTTGACGAACACCGTTCCTGAACCGAGGTAGGGGATTATTTTATTTAATTGTTTTCTGTTCATGAATCTAGTTTATCGATTATCGTGGATTTTCGACAAGATTTTATCGTCTAACGAGAGGGGGGCCAGACCGCATAAACATGGCCGAACCCCCCTCCTATGTTCATGTTTGATTTTTTGTGGATGGAACGGAATGGCGAGGTGCCGTCGCACCACGCGGGAATCACACGGCAAGTATTACGTGACGCCATCGCACCGCATCGTGGAAGGAAGCTTAAGAACGCGACGCCGTCGCGCCGCGTCCAAGAAAACCAAAGAACCACGGTCGGAGTCGGGCCGCGGCGAAGGGGCGCGGCGCCAACGGGTCGCGCTGGAAAACTACAAAGACGACACTTTTTGTTTTGACATGTGGATTGACGGGCGATGACGAAGTATGCCGTTTTGGCGTTTGAAATACTTTGCAGTGAAGGTGGGGTCCTGGGGGGACCATAGGCGAAGACGGTAGGAGGAACGGACCACTGGAGCGCATCCGGTGGTCCGCAGAAGGTGGCGGCGGCGCGCCGCCGGAGGGTTGGTGGCTGGCGGATCCGCCGCTGGCCTCAATCAGTGGCGGACAGGGGAGTCCCGCAACCCGCTCCACGAATCGGCTCGACCACGCTGGCCGAGCCGCGGCCGGCCGGTCGGGCCGGACCGAGCCGGACTGAGCCGGGCCCAGCCGGGTCGGACCTGGGTCAGGTCAACCCGGTTCGGCCGAACCAGGGGGTTGGGCCGGGTCGGCCCGGGCCCAGACCCCCGTTTTCGGACCACTTTTGTTCAAATTCCCATATCATGAGCTGTAGACCTCCGATTGACGCGCCGTCCACGGCAACGCGATCCTTGGATCGAGATGGTCGTTTCGGTATATTACACTCAAGGTTTTGGAGAACTTTGGGTTCGGTCGATTTGGTTCGTACACGAAACCAACCGGGCCCTCGGAGCAGAAATGCTCGTAACTTGAGTTCCGGACGTCCGATTGACGTGCCGTTGACTTTTATGGATTCCTCTAAGTGAGACGGATCTTTTGGCTTACTCCACTCGAGGTTTGGATGCCGTCGGAGTGCGGTCGGGTTGGTTCGCTCACGAAACCAACCGGGCCCCTGGAACGAAAAAGCCAATAACTCACAGACCGGGCGCCCGATTGACGCACCGTCTGTCTCGTTGTTTTCCTCTTGATGAGACGGAACTTTTGGCATACTTCGCCCGAGTTTTGGATACAGTTGGATAGTGGCCGGGTTGGATCGCACCCGAAATCCAACCGGGCCCCTGGAATGGAAAAGCTGATATCTTTCAGACAGGACGCCCGTTTGACGAACCGTCAGCGACGTTGTTGATCACTTTGAGAAATGGTCCCTATGAGTATACCCTATAAGAGTTTGGGGTACAGTTGAGATACGGCCAGATTTGGTTTGCTCACGAAACCAACCGGGCCCCGGGGACGAAAAGGCTAATAACTCACAGACCGGGTGTCCGATTGATGCGCCGTCTTTTGTGTTGAGACCCCTATGATGAGGCGGTTCTTTGAGATACTTCTTCGTGGGACTTTGAGATACTTGGTGTATCGACCAGTAGCTCGTGGAGCGAACCCTCTCAGAGACGAGCGTACGAAGTACAGAGACCATGTAGCTGGCTAAGACCCGACGACTGCTTGACCGACTCGACTTGAAATGAGTCGACTAGCCCAGTGGACGGAGCACTACTTTGTTTGGGTGAAGACCCATGGCAGACAGAGCACTACCTGTGTGACAGTGCAGACCCGCTGTACTCGTCCGGAGAGTACCTCAACAGGCTACTAGGGGCTGTGCACTACTGTCTTTGGGTGAAATACCTCGGCGGGAAGCACTACTGTGTCTGGGTGGCTGACCCGCGGTACTCAACAGGAGGAGTACCTCAGCAGTCTTAGGTTAGTGAGCAGTACCTCAGAGTCGTGACAGGACCACTGTACATTCCAGAGACGGAGCTCTTCAGCAGTTACAGTTTCGATAATGAAAATCCTGGTTTGATCTGAGACTATTGACCTTTGTGTTTACCTCATGACTGAGATGGGTCACTTGTTAACATAGGTATATGTATGGGAATATACCTGGGTAGTGGTTATCCGTTTATTTCATGATCCTTGTGTTTCCTCATGATTGAGATGGGTTACTTGATAACTTAGGTATATGTATGGGAATATACCGAAGTAGAGGTTATCTGTTGAGATCTTCTATGTGGTTATCCTAGTTGGTTTTAGTGAGACCTTGAGGGTCTCGGGGTCCTTACTGAGTATCGTTATACTCACCCCTACACGGGCTATGCCCGCACCTCGTTGTGTTGGTTGCATACGACGGGCAGTGCTGACGGAGGCCGAGTGTTTGAGGACTGGACGGTACCCAGAGGTGGACTACACGAAGAGTCTGTATCTGGAGGAGGACTTCACGGCGAGACGACATACGGAGGAGGTTGACGGGAGAGCGTGTTGAGGAGGCTATCTGTACCTACCCTTCAGGTAGGATCCGTGGTGGACGATCCAGGAGCTGCGCTATCTGTACCTACCCTTCAGGTAGGATCCGAGGAGGACGACCCAGGAGCTGCTTCCTTCTTCCAGCTATTTTCCTTTTTCTGTTGTACATTCGTTCAGTTGTAGTTGCACTTTCAGTTGGGTTTATATTCTGGCCCATTTACTTTTCAGCACTTTCTTTTGTACTTAGTGTTTTGCTTCCGCTTGTACTCTGTGGTGTTTTGTTTACTTTTATAGAGGCAATGCCTTCCCAGTTATCCGAATTTACGCCTTTGGTGCTAGTCGCCAGCCCCTGGCCTATGGAAGGCGGGCTTGGGGTAGTCACGGCACGGGCCCCGAGGACGGGTCGTGACAATATCCTTTGCATCCCAGATGGCACCCACCCTATAGAACATTTCCATCAGATATAGTATAGATAATGTCACATTACCACCATCATCAATGACATTTATTTTAGAGAACATGCTTATGAGGAAATTCATTAAATAAAGTCACACTACAACCTGCTATAGCCTTGTTTATTTATAGGGTTTTGGACCCATGTCTCATGGGGGACACCAATAACCTTATTAAATCCCCATAGATCTCAAAAAATAGGTTTTCATTCACATGTGTTACTTTTAAGGAAAACCACGAACCCAATATGAAAATATATATATATATCCCAATCCCTAAAAATGGGATCAGACATAGGACTAAAATGGGAATCCATAAACCCTACCGATGTTTAGAACCATTATACATAGAAAGGGAGTAAAATTTGTGACAACTAAGAGAGAACAAGAAATTAATATGGAAGTAACCTCTATATAGGGGACCATATATATGATAAGTTCTCAAATACTACTGGATAAAACCTATATACTAGGGAATACATTATTATTAATTAGGTTGATGATGGTACCAAAAACCTCGCATCAGAAAGATGAAGAGATTATAGAGGATTCCACCTTAGCATCATGAAGGGATAACACAAATTATATCCAAACCAATATAGTATAGAGGATCACAATATCACATCGAGAATGTGATTTGAAACTATAAACTTATTGGGACCTCACAAAGGAACACACCAAACTAATACTGACCATAATTCGATGAATGTCTAGTCGCATCTCAAACCCCAATATCATTGCTACCATTATGTTATACTTGGAAATACCCTCATGATAGACTATAAGGGGGTGTACATCTATGTCCCAAAGATGGAAATGTGTGAATAGATATTCTCTAAGGAGAGTATAGAATATTTTTTCCTTGGTTACATTGAATGTGTCTTGATTCATGTCCCTAATAACATCCTCTAACTCTATGTGACTTGTAAAAGAAAATTATACAATGTGTTCTTGAGCTTACCTTACATGTGACCCATGCATGAACACTTGATAATGTCCTATCTTACATATCATCTCTTTTCATATTACCCTACAAGAAATGTAACCATAATTCATAGATTTTTCAATCAACCTGAGTATCTATCCATGTCATATAGACTATACCGAGGTACCTCCGTGCTTTTCATGTTTCTGGTTATGTCCTCTTGGAATGGAATTCATACCCCTATCGTTATTTATATGGATAAATGTGTAAACACAGTACTTGGTATATGTTACTAAAGGAAACAAATCACCAAATTAGAAGAAACTATAGTGTGTTCTCCTGTACTACATTCCATGTGATTTTTATTTTTTAATAGAAAATCACAATGAGCCTCCAAAAACCATCCAATTTGAAGTATTTATATTTTATCTACCCACTAGGGACTCTATAGCTTTCATAAAAGGTATCTAAAACCATAGAAAATGAATATTTGTGGGTTGATAAGTATATCAAAAAAATCATACAACATCATCGTGAAACAACAAAGCTTCAGGTCCAACATGATGCCTAAAACATATTTCACCACAATCAAGTGTTGATCACCATCATGATGGTATTTCCATAGTCCATTCTATTTCACTCTCACACAAATCATCTGTCACACCATGAGGGATCTCCCTCTCTAATTTTGTACATGGAACTAATGGTGGAGGTGATTTTTTTTATTAAATAAATAATATTATGTTAATTAACCCATCATTACCATATATCCAATGGTTGCCTCTAATTGGGTACCCAATTATAAAATAATTTATGTCATGCCATGGGTAAACCACGTGTCCCAAAATCAACATTTTATTCATATTTATGATATAAGGATCTTATGGGGAGTTATTCTACATTTCCTATGAAAATATGTTCATGTGAAATGATTAATTTAATATTGTTAATACCCCCACACCGAGGTTCTGTATGCCATAGAATTCCATGACGACTCAATTCTTGGATTTAGAAAACTTCATAGAATTATTGTAATGTAATAATAGGGAAAACTAGAGATTTTAAACCTTCCACACCATCATGGATTTTAATACTAGAATGTAAAATCCTACACATTGGTGGGGGAATAATATCTGAATTGTGTCACCCACACTAGCAAGTTTTCTGAAGGATTCTCCTGCTATAAGAAAACATACACATAAGAGATCTACGTTCACAAATAGGACTCCTCTAGTAGGTTTATAAGAAACAAATTACGTTGAAAATTTATATTCATACAAAACACACCACTCACCCTCATTAATATTGTGAAATAAGACATGAACATGTATCCTCAACTACAACATGTAGAAATCACCGAGGACCCTATTTAAAAATTATCATGCAGTATAGTGCTTTGAAACCTCATTAACCCAACAAGATAGAGGGAAAAAATTAATAAAAACATATGAGATAGTCATCCATCATGAATAACACTTCACTATGACATGATCATGTATGGTTTAGAAGTGGGATAAACTAGTGATAGTGCCTACGAGCACCATGATAGTTTCATGAACTCTCACTGATCATGGATAAAAAATCATGAAAATCATATTATAAAAAAATATACTTTATCATATCAGAACTTTGGGCTTCACTTCCTAATTTGTTAGACATCAATATCTGACAAAGTAACAAGCAACAAAAATCATTCCCACTACACAAAATTAAAAATTATCCTAGTAATACCTCCCCCTAAATTTTTCACTAGTGAAGAAAATCAACCACTTCAACAACTCAAATAAATATGTTGAAGGGTTCATCCTTAGTACTCAGAAGGATGATGTTCTCCCCACCATAAGAAGATCCATCCAGAATATGTAGAATAGATATACAATCACGAAATACCTCACAAATAAAACCCACTCATTGTGTTTGTATATAATGATGAAACATGGAGAAGTAATAAACATCCTCTACAGATACATTTCTCAATCCTCAACCAATATGGAAAATGAAAATAGGTCAACTAATCAATTACATCACACAAAAACAAAATAAATATATATCTCTCTGAGCATATACTACTATGGACACAAACATGAGAGTCTTTGAAGATAGAATTTCCTCCGCCTCTTCTGATTCCACTATCTTTCCCTTATCCAAGAATGTATATCATAATATGTAGACCTCATGAATTAAAATCTATCTCTATGAGAGATCCACATTAGTTTTCTACTCTCATAAAATGTGTTGACACAATATTTAGTGTCTCCTAAGAAACTTTAATGTCAGGAAAAGGAGGGTTCCAATGAAGAAGACAGTAATAAACTAATCACAATTTATTGAAAGGCCTAGTTCACATGTATCTCATCCTCATCATAAGAAATAATAAAAATGCTTCTCAAGAGAACAATGAAGTCTTAACAAGTCCTCTAAAAAATATCTATCATCAACCCAAATCATGTTGCTTAATTGGATCTAACTAATAACTTAACATCAATATTAGGGTAGTCTTTGGCTGTTAGCTTACATGTAATCTTAACTCCTAGTGTGGAGGTAAACCCTCAAATTATTAATAAAAAACTTCCTTACTCTCCAACACTAAAAAATAACTTTAATGATAATAGAATCCACTCTTGCATGGATCAGACTAAACAATTGATATATAGTCATGTGAATCCACCTCACATACAATCATAATGTCCTTTATTTGATCACTCATAATCAATGGTTAAACTCAGTCCCCCCATGATGGAATCATTATCAAGACCATGAGTGGAATCCATATAATCATTAGTGGTTATCAAAAAATAAAAAACTAATTAAGAAAATCCTAGGTACTCTCATTAAAAATGAAATGTTCCCTATGAGGATTTTGAGAAATCTATCCCAACTACAATATTGAGTCATAGTGTAGGTATGAGTGTATGATCTCTGATAATATCCATAGGATCCTCCAAGAATAATGACGAGGAATGTCCCCAATAATATCTCTAGGCATCTAATAGGTGTTACACTTTAGGAAAAGTGTATTGTGAATATGTGATAACTATATAACGGAGATTAAAGTCCCATTTGTACTTCCAACAAAGCTTAATACTCCAATAAGGAATTCCCTTTATACAGATGGTCCTCTATTACCATTCTTTTAGGTTCACCTTAACTATATCATGATACAAAAAATCAGAAAAAAAACCACCTCATTCTCATAATTCAATAGAAATCATATGCCACACCATGACACTATCATCTATGTGAATAAATAAATTAATAACATGGTTATATTCATTTAAATAGAAAGCATATTTGTACTGGGAGAGTTCATTTTCCTTGTGATTCTAATGACAGATAAAACATGGCCAATACAATGCTCTATGGACACCCTGTGCTACCCAAAAATATCATTGAGAAATACGTGGAAAGAAATTATTAGCTGATTAATTCATATTCTAATACCAATCAAAAATATACTAGACTCATAGTGTACCTCAAAAAAATTAGATCCTCTATGTTATTGGCCTCTACAGCCTACAACTATCTATACACATGTCCCATAGCTCCCTCAACCTTGCATGAACCACCTAAGGGTAGTGGTGAAAACATGTCTAACCACCTTCCACCTATATATCATCTTCGTGATCCTACAGAATGTATTCCATCATAGAGAACTAATTTCTCAAATCACTTTCATTTATTTGGTTTCCCATAGTATGTTTACCTATTAGTGGCAAAACTGGTTAAAAAATATGTCATTATTTTTACCCAACTATTATAATAGAACACCAACTATCTAGAGACAGTCTAGAACTGCCCTAAGATAACTATACTACAAAACCACCTTCCTTGGAAAATATACTATTGTTTCTTTTTATCTCATATACATGATCCAATCAAGGTCTACAGACATCCGAGTTCCCAAATCAACTATTCCCAAAACCAAAAATATGTGTCTTCTCATCTAGAAAGATATCTAACACAATAGGATGTTCAATCACAAAAAATAAATGTAAATTAAAAGATATATCAATAAATCCATAATATATCAATTAAAACACTTCTTTATGTTATATTATTTTAGAAATAGATCTCTAAAAATATATATGTTATATTAAAAATGGTTACTGAGTCTCTCTAAATCCTCGATAAAAGTCATGCTCTGCTACCAATGATGTATAAGATCTTATATATGCATTGATGACAATGTTGATGGATTAGACTCTTCGTCAAAGGGTCTCCCAATCAATGTGTTATTGAAAATAGTCTCATCATGGGTATCTATCAACACACTCAACCTTCACCCAATATACCATTCAATAAGATTATCTTCAATGACCACTATATGGTAGTGAGGTTTCCTCACATTGATGAAGATATGGTTGAATGCATCTAGCAATTCATAATGGACATAGAGGTATAACTTACCTGTAAAGGATGGATTCCACTACCACTAAATATCAAAGTGGTAATTCATCATATATACATTCACAGAAGGTAATTCTAATAGAAAATTACTCTCAATAGTAGGGTAAAAACAAGAAAAACCCATGGAGGGACCTCCTCCAATGAAAACCCCAATACTCATGCTCCATCATAGGGAAAATCTACATCACAATTCTTCCATGGAATTCTGGATGTCTGTACAAAACAAGGAGTCATAGTTTGATTATGATATAACAGTGATAAAAATTACATATATGAATTTTATTAATTAAGGATTTGAAAAATAAAACATAGACATATATAATGTGTGTAACAATGATTTCCTAAACTAGCGCCAACATGTTTCTAGTCAATAAGAAGGATTTCATATCTTAGGTGAATGGATATCTCAACAACCAATCAAATACAACAAATTATGGTATTATATTTTAATTGAATATACATAAAAACTATCTCCATAAATACTAAACCATACTAATAGATATTTAATCTCAACTATATAGTCCCAAAGTAGAATCCACTTTAATACCAATCTAATATGATGTAATCCAAAAGGGCCCAACTGACCCGTGGTAAGATGAGTGTGGCTACCCCAATACAATATTCTATAGTCTAGTGACATTCAAAAAACACTTAATAGGAATAATACAGACATGTGAGATGTTATCCTATAAAAACATTATCACCCCCACACACATTTTCCTCCATAAAGAATTTCAAGGAAAATAATAAAACCAATACCCAAATTCATATATTATTATACCCCACAATTACAGTAATATAAAAGTGCTGAAGGACTTAATCAAAAAAATACAAAACCAGTTGAAACTGATGAATGTTTTTGACCTACATTGTATGTTAGAATAATATCCAATGAATCAAACATTATGCACATCAGTCTATGTATCTCACTAATATTTTTCTTTTCCATGTCCCAATAGGACAACTTCAAGAAATTTGAAATCTATATAATACATGAAATGGGTGTGAAAATACCATAAATGTGTGAGTATACAATATTTGGTTGGAATCTAAATAACAAAAAACAAAATGTAGTGAGAAAATGGTAACTTTCCACTCATACCCTAGATAGAGGGTACATAAAACCTAAGTGAGATGAAATTAGAATATCCATCTCTATCATAGAAATACATAAATTTTTATCTCATCAACACTTGTTATGTAAATTATATATGATACATATTAAAAGTACTCCATGAATCAACCAGATATACTATTCTATATCTCTATGTATTATAGATTCAACCATAAATCATGCCACAAGATTATACTCAAGGATTATAGATTTTTATCTTTGATGAGAAGTCACTCCATGAGCCCTTCAATCTCATATGGAACTCATTTGATCGATCTACCTCATTGTATAATGACCTAATATTGACGTACATGGAAATTACCTTACTTTTGTGGAATAATTAATACAGTAAACAAATATATGTGCAAAGATCTTATTAGTTTAGTGTATTTGGAACCATGGAACATAGTCTTCTATCTTGGTGAAAAATCATCAACATCTCCCGTAAGGATCATTCACTTTTTTCCAAACAAAAACCTGTATTTATATCCTAGGGTAAATAATACATTAAAAGGGTGAGACAAAATAAAAAATATCGGTAAAATTGGAGAACGTGAAACAACCCATAAAAATAAGAATGTAAAAACATGAACATAAAGATTAAATATGAAAATCATGAGTAATGAAATACATATTGACATTACGTAAGGAATACATCATAAGGGAACATTAACCATGAAAAACATGTGTTTTCATAATAAAATGAATTGTGTAATAAAAATTAGAATATAATATGATTTAAACAGTGACCAAGGAATTGATGCTAAGACCATCATAATGGGAAAAGTCTATCGCTGAACCATGTTTACATGATGTTCCTTTATTTGTTATGGAACCATATTTACTTGTCGTTCTAGTCCTGTATTCCTGATCAAGATTTACATTATATTCCAGTAATTTCTATCACATGAGTTATAAATCATTAAACAATAAATTGGGGGGACATATAGGTCCCAACCATATCATAATTAAATCATTCTTACATTTTCCACAGAAACATAAAACTTTCATCCTAGCATAACCCAATAAATAATATGGTTTTGTTCAACAACATTCCCCATATCATAATCCCTATAAAAAATGAATTTAATAAATGTAATTCAAAAAAATAAAATAAAATCATAGTATTAATAGTAATAGAAACATATCCATAATTAAATAATGTCATCTTATATGAAATGTAATTTTGATATAACAAAATATATATTTTCTGGAAGAAAATATCCTTTCATCTTCAAATAATTTTCATTTCACAAAATGCCACCGAATTTTAATAGAAAATAATTTCTTTGAAAATAAACATGAAAAAATGTAACTGAAACTTCATGCAAATAAGGCTTCTTGAAATTGTTAAAATCCATTCATTCCTTGTAAGTTAAAAAATATTCTTCTCGTACTTTTATTGGAATGTCAAAAAGTACATCATACCGAAAATGAAAAGGATTCCTTTCATACCATTTAATAAAAATTCACTGATGGTTAAATTTGGATTTAAAAAAGATGTAGAAGAATATAAATAATATTATATATTTATGAACATGGTCATATATGATAAATATACCCCATTAAATACTATGGTATAAATAGTCTTTTATAGTAATGAGATTATGAAATTATCGCTTACCTTAGGTCTGATTAATTCCATATCTAGCCAAAAATCATGTATAGTGTATTTAAACATATTATGAATTTGTAAAAAACCATAATAATATCTATGATATCATATATGATTGACTTATGACATTATATTACCCTTTTATATATCTATTCCATATCATATTAATGTTTTGGGTAATAATCGTTTTATTTTTCATACGTGTTTTAACATGTTATTATATGTCTTATTACATATATCAAGATTATATTACATAAATAATGTAAAAAATGATTTATATATCATAAATATTCTGTATATAAATATATACAATAGATAGATAAATTAAATTCAAGATACTATTCATGAAGGCTGAAGGTCGTATGGATGCATTAACACTGTTTTAATTTCCATATTGAATAGAATAGAAGAAAGTAAACAATATATATATATATATATAATACATATGAATTATTCTTTCAGATATTTCAATCTTATTTATTATATATACTTTCTAATCATAGTTTAATTGTTAATGTGGAGAATGAATTTTATCACGTCGTGGAGACAGTAAGTTATACGTACGAACGAGCAATGATATCAATAAATTAATGATTAAATAGTATGAAATTAAATGATATATTAATTATAAAGACTAATTATCATGTTATATTCACTATTTAAATCCATTATAATCATAATTATACCTATATAAATTAAGTTTTGTTGGATAAAAATTTACACCACGATGGGGTGAGAATAAGTCGTACATACACACAAATGGTGATATTGTTATTCATTGGATGGATAGAAGGATGTATAAGGTTGCCCCATAATTATAATAACATATCATCATGTAAAAGATAATGTATTTTTTTAATTTTTTAAGTTATTAACATAAGAATAATAAGTGGAAGGAGAAGATAAATTTGAAAGAGGTGATAAAACAATTACCTCTTTTTTAAGTATATGCTTTTGATTTGCAGAAAAGTTCTCCCAAGGATGGATTTCTTCCCAATGTGTGACTTTTAAAATGAAGTGAGATAATATGAGAGGGAGTTGGGAATAGGTTGGCTCATCCAAGGGTCTTTGGAGGTGTGAATAAGAGAGAAGAAGATGTTCCCTTTTTTTGGAGAGGTGATGGGCACATTAGGAAAATCTAGAAATATCAATTTATTATAAATTTATTTTATTTTTATATTGGATATAAAATGATTTATTTAAATTACAAGATGATTATAGGTATAAATAATCCCATAAAATATGTTTTAGAGAAATTTAGGTCACAAAATTAATCTTATCATTTAGCTTTAACCCTTTGTGAAATATATTAACTCTTACTAGGTATTCCTGTAATTTCATAATATAAGGTTACTATAGTTACAATAAAATGGAAAAAGAACCAAAAGTGGATTATTAATGACATTTTAACATCATATAAGTAATTTTAAAAATATTATATTTTTAGTACCATTATATCATTTACTAAAATTGTATATGTTTTAAGAACTCATCAATGTGTATTTTGAAACTAATTAGTAATTGATTTTTATTAATGTCATAAAACCTTATTCCTAAAAAAGGGATTAAATCATACCTAACATTTAAAATTTCATCCCAACAAATTCGTGGATGGTCACAAATATTCCAAATTACCTCTATTTTAATATTTATTGTATCATCTATTTGAATATTTCATTAATATGGTAGTCACTCCTACCTCATTATGTCAAAAATAAATTTATTTAATTAATGTCTAAAAATGATTAGTAAACTATCTTGACAATGGCAATATTTTTATATTTATAATGACTATTTATAGTTTTATATATCATTTATATTAACCAAAATAAAATTGTTTTAGTAAAAATATACCTGTTTATGTTATATTTCACTTTACTTTAAATTTATTATTAAAACATGTAATTTTCTCTCCCAAATAGTTATAAAATGAAAATATTAAGGCCTATGTATTTTTTTGGTCTCCCATGACTCATACATTAGGATTAGGACATGTGTTAGTGATGTTTTATTTTATTATAATATTATTTTTTACCCTTATTTACCAGATTAACCCTTTTACAATGGAAAATAAAAATAATTATTGAAGTTAATATTCATAATGTCCAAACATAAATGGGTCATGTTTAAATAATATAGACCATATTATTCCAAATACGGAATCTATTTTTCAAAATTCAAACCAAATAATTTTCAGAAATAAATTTAAAAATAATTCTGGTTCTTAAAACTAGAAAGCAGGTTTTTAAGACGTAAAAACTATCAAAAGATTGACATATGTTTATGTCCAATTTAAATATGAAATTACTTATAATGAACAAAATTATATTAAATGAATAAATATAATATAATTACATAGTTAATCCAATTAATATGATAATATAACTATAAAAAATAAATTGTACGAAAAGGTAGTTTTGAATTAAAATGTAGTATTTTTCACTATTCATTAAAATAAGAATTTTATCCGAAAAATACAAAAAATTAAGCCAAAATATATTTTAAGAACTAATTACAAAATAGATTTTGATTTTGTAAAATATTATATATATAAGTTTTAAAAAGAAGATATAAAATGGATGTTCCATCAAAATGTGGCAAAATATCAATTTTCATAAAAAAACATCTTTTATCTAAAAAATTAAATTTTTTCTTATGTCATGTCTAAAAAATACATAAGATGTTTATAAATGTTATAAAAAATTATAAATGTGGATAGTAATATTTATAAAGGATAGTTAATATCATATTAAATAATAATTTTTTAACATATCATTGTTTGGTGAAAATCATTATTGCATACAATGAAAGCTATCAAGTATGGTCGCCCCTATGTGTAATTAAATCCAAGTCAATATTGTGTGTAGTGAAATATTCCATTGGTGTGTCATAAAACATAGTCTAGAAAAATTATTTTATACATTGAACAAAATCCAAACTCAGTGTTATGTGTATCATACGCCAACTCAGTGTTGCATGTAATATACGACTACTCAGTTTTGTGTCAAATAAATGTTTGACTTAGTGAATTTCAAGATGAAAATGAAAATTTTAAAATATTTGAAACAAATGGTCTATAAAAACAAGAGGTGTAACATTATACCCCCTTAAATGAATTTCTCCCTCAAAATTCATCAGGGTTATTAATGTTTTACTACGTCAAATTTTATTTCATGGAAATACATATTATAAAAAGAAATAATAAAAATTCATTATGAAAACGAATTTTAGAAACAAAAGGTGTACACAGTGTAACTCATAATAGGGTTTCTACGTAATATATCATATATATGAAGTGAAAACATGGATATGAAGGAAAAATATAACCATCATGTTCTGAGGGATAGTGATAGAGAATAAGGTTTGTAGAAAGATAACAACCAGAAACCCATAAATCTGCGATGATTTGAGGGACCATTTGATTCATTAGATAAGAAGGTACTAAGATAATTTTTTTTGGATTTCTATATCCATTCCCAAAATTTGAATAATTTTTCATGAGAATAATTATTTACAAGATTTCTTTAAAGTCCCATAATTGTATGTTGTTGAAAAATTTACCCTTCATCGCATATTTAAAGAAATGAGGTTGAATTTTTCATTCTTGGAGTGTTAGTAGATCATAAAAAAGAATGATATGTCATTTTCTCTATCTCAAAAAAAAAGTGAAAACTGGTTATCGAATATACATAAGTCTACCTATAGTGAGGTAATACATTATTCTAATAATCATAAACCATAATATAACATATATTATCCATAAATAGATAACATTAATATTCTTCAAAAAACTGAAAATATAAATCTTGAGAAATAGGAGAACTAAATCGACTAAACATTTGTCACTGACATCTCATTAGAAATTTTTTTGTAGTCACATTCCAAAGATGAATATTCCATAATCATGTGATCTCATGAAACATGATTATAACATGAATTACTGTAAAAAACTCAGTGAAAACATGCATTTGTCAAAATTAACTCCTTCCACACACCAAAAATACCAAAAAACTCTATATACTCAAACCATGATATCAACTTATCCTTATATCAGTCATTATGTCATCAATACTATCAATCATTTCATTTTCTCCTAATACCATATTTATGAAAACATCATGTGTTTCCCAAAAAAATATTAATAACATTTAATGGTTACCTGTATCATTCAACATATACATCCATGTAATTAAGGAAAAAATATTGTAACAATCCATAAATGTTTATTCATTATATAATTCCATAAAATTACTTATAAAACATTATTCTTGATAATCATGCAATAATTACACTATCTTATTTAAACCTTTGACTAAGAATCATCTTTTTATCTCTTAAAACTTTGTTCATCTCATATATCATTTGTAGTCTCTTCGACATCATCAACATAAATACTACTCATATAACCATGTTGATTTTATTCATGATGTTTTCCCTTAGGGAATCGATAATCATAATTCCCATACATTCCACATTTAAAACATTTAGCCTTTGTTGATGTATTATAAATACCATTATCCATGTCCATTGTGTTTAACTGAACCTTTTACACTGCAATTACTAGCTTTGTGTCATTATTTTCCACACACAAATTATCATACAGATCCATTGACAATCTCTCCATGATGCCTATTCCTATAAGATTTAAATTTGGAAAATTGAAATTTTGTTCCTCTATGATCAATATGAAAAACCATCTTCCTCTTATTAATTTGTCTAGAAACTCACCAAATTGGAGATTATTGGTCATATTATGAGATTACTGATTAGGAACAACAATTATTTTCCATCTTCCAACCCCCATTTCATTTTTTCTCATAGAGAATATCATTTCATTGTCCATAATATTCTCCATTTACTTGAATCCCACTATTTCCATCCATTTTCTAAAACCCAAAAAGAATAGCGTGAGAGGAAAAAAACATACTAGAAAAAAACATAATAAAGGGGTTGTAATTTCAATCTCTAACACCATAGGTTTAATCCAGTATTATTCTTGATTGATACCATAATTCTAGGACTGTAACCAATAGTTAGAATAACCCTTCGGGACATCCATATACATACCATAGAAATATCTTCAGGGATCTCACTAATGTTTTCACATCCTTGTTTCAAAAGCTTAAATAAACTATTTCCCTAATAACAATTCTAAATACCAACACTTGACCTACATAGACATTAAATTTATTTTGTTGAATACATTATACATTATAAAAATATACACCCAAATATTTTATTAGATTAGGGGATTTGGAAACTTGGGACTTAATATTCTAACTTTTTGAAAGATCTTCAACATCTTCTATAATGATCTTCCTCTTTTGTTTTCCTACATAAAACCATTATTTATATGCTGGGGAAAATAAATCATCAAAATAGTGAGCTCAAAATCTTAGTACATGAAAAAGAAAGAACATAAAACAATAAAAAGACATAAAAATGTAAAAACATGAATGTAAAGGTTAAAAATCAAAATCCTGAGTCCTGAAATGAGTCTTTTCATTACATAATGAATATATAATAATGGAACATTAACCTTGATAAAATTTCATTATCATAAAACATGGAATTATGGAAAAAAATATTAAAAAAATATGATTTCCAAAGTTACCAAGACACTGCTTCCAAAGCCATCATATTGGACATAGTCCAATACTAAACTAGGTTTACTTGTCATTCCAGCCATGTATTATAGAACAATATTTACTTTCGGTTCTAGCCTTGTATTACTGAACCTGATTTATATTCTGTTCCATTCATGTCTATATTATGAGATTTAAATCTTTACCCAATGCATTGGGTAGAGATATAGGTTCCACAAATAACATAATTAAATCATTCTTTCATATTCCACAAAAACATATATCATTAATTATATCATAATCCAGGAAATAAAATGTGTTTGTTAAACATGATTCCCTCATTACATAATCTATGAAAAACAAATGAATTTCAAAAATATCATTCCATCATAAACACAGTAAAATCATAGTATTAATATAAATAGAAAACAATCTCTATTTAATGAATTTCATCTTATATGGAATTTAATTTTAATATAACACATGAAACTAATTCTGGAGGAAAATATGATTTATTTTTAAAATAAATTTTCCATTCTCAAAACAACACAAAATAATTAAAGAAAATAATTTCTTTGAAAATAAAAATTAAAAAAATGTAAGGGAAGCTTCAAGGAAATACGACATCATGAAAAAATAAAAATTCATTCACACTATATATGTTCAAAACACATTATTCTCGCAAATTTATCAAAAATTCAAAAAGTACAACGTACCAAAAATGACCAAATATTCCTTTCAAATGATTTAATAAAAATTAACCAATTGGTAAAATTTGATTTAAAATAATATTTGAATAATATAAATGATAATACATATTTATTAAATATGGTAATGGATGATAAATATACATCTATAAATACTTATATATAAATAATCTTTATTAATAATGAGATTGAAAATTTATCCCGTAACTTAGGTCTAATTTTTATTAATGTTTATAAAAGTCATGTATAGTGTGTTTAAACATATTTCTAAATTATAAAAGAATCATAATAATATCTATTATAACATATATTATTTATTTATGACTTTATATTACCTATTTATTGATCAATTCCATGTTGAAGCAACGTTTTGGGTAAAAATTGTTTTCTTTATCATACGTTTTTTCACATGTTATTCATCATATTATTATGTAGATCATGATATAATTACTTCCATTATTTAAAAAATGATTTATATATTATAAACATTTAGTATATGAATATATATAATTGATAGATAAATGAAATGTAATACACCATTCATTGAGACGATATGCTTTACATATGCATGAACGCTGTTTCTATTTCCTTATTGAATTGAATTGAAGAAAATAAATGACATATATATATACATAAATATTATATAATTATTACATCATATATTTAATTATTATCTAATATATTTAATTTATAATTATTCATGAATGGTTAGCATGGAGAATGAAACTCATCTTGTCGTGGATAAGGTAAACTGTATGTACGGAGGAGTGATGATATCATTCACTTACTTGTTAAATGGTACAAAATTTGATGGTATATTAATTATACTGAATAATTATAATGTTATATTGATTATTTAAATATATTATATTCATCATTATACCAATCCTAATTATGTATTGTTTAATAAAAAATTACCCAATGGCTTGGAGATGGTATGTTTTACGTACGCATGCATGTGGATATTGTTATTAAGAGGATGAATAAAAGGAGGTATAAGGTTTTCCCATAATTATAATAAAATATAAAAATGTATAATATACTTATTATATTAATTTATTTTGGGAACAATATAATAAGATGAGGTAGAATAAAAAAAGAATTTTGAAATAGGTGATAAAATAATTACTTCTTTTTCAGGTATCTGCTTCTGATTTGCATAAAAGGTCTCCCTAGAATAGATTTTTACCCAAAATTTGGTCTTTATGATGAATTTATAAAATATAGGAAGATATTTTGGAAGGTTTTTTCTAAGAAAAAGGATTTTGGAGGTGTGAATAAATGAGAAGCGTTAGTTCCCTTTTATAGAAGTGGTGATGGTCACTTTGGGAAAGGTGTAAAATATTAATTTATTATAAATTTATTTTCCATTTATAATGGATAAAAAGTGATTTATTTCTAGTTTAATATGAATATTTTTTTTAAATCCTCTCAACCAATATGTTTTATACATGTTTAGGTCACAAAAGTATCCGTATCATTTAGCATAAACTATTAGATAAAAACATTAACTCTTACCTTGTAATATTATATTTTCATAACTTATGGTTACTATAATAACTATAAAATACCAAGAGAACCAAAAGGGGATAATTATTGTCATTTTTAACATTATATATGTCATTTGGCTGTATATTTTATGTTTAAGACTAAAATATCATTTTCTAAAATAGATTTTTTTTAAACTCATTTATGTCAATTTTAACACTATTTTGTAATTGATTTTTGTTTGAGTCATAAGCACTTCATTCCTTCAATCCAGAGGCATTAAATCATCTTTTACATTTCAATTTCATCCAAAATTTTTATGGCATCAAAATTCTAAAATTTATTTATTTTAGCATTTGTAATATCATTTTTTTATTTTTTCATTAAAATGGTAATCACTAAATAATCGTTGTGTTATTAATAAATTTATTTATTTAATGTCTAAAAATTATTAATAAAATAACATGACATAGTAATTTTTATATAATTATAATTATTATTTATAATTGAATATAACATTTATATAAATCAAATAATTTTTTTTAATAAAAAGATACATGTTAATGTTATATTTCCATTTACTTTAAATTAATTATTATAACATGTCATTTTCACATCAAAGTGGTTCTCAAAAGCCATATTTCTATGTAATGGTTTGTTTGGTGTCCCAAGACTCATAAAATATGATTAATACATGTTTTAGGGTTGTTATATTTTATTATAATATTATTTTTTTTACCTGTATCTACTTAATTTACCATTTAACCATGGTAAATAAAAATAATTACTAAAGTTACTATTAATAATGTGAAAAAAATAAAAGGGACCAATTTAGATATTTTGGAATTTATGATACCAAATATGGAATCCATTTTTATGAACTAAAAATATGTAATAGGTAGATATTAATTTAAAATTAAATCTATTTGTCAAAACCAGAAAGCGAATTTTGAAGATATAAAAACTATCAAAAATTAACATGTGTTTTTGTCAAATTTAAATGTAAAAGTTCTTCCAATGACCAAAATTGTATTAAATAATAATATTATAATCCAGTTACACATTAAAACCAATTAAAAATATAGTCTAACTATATATGTGAAATAGATTCAAATTCAATTTGGAATTAAAATGCAGTAGTTATCACTATTCATTAAAATTTGAATTATACCTGAAAAATACAAAAAGTTCAACTGAAGTAAATTTTGATGTATCACATAAAAAGAATAAGTTAATTTTTATGATATAATACATATACTTGTAAAAAACTATATTTAAAATGGTTTCACTACCAAATGGTGTAAAAACAACATTTCTTGATAAATACATATTTTTCTCCACAAAATTGAATTTGTATTTATATAATGTCCTAAAAATAAATAAATGAATATTAATTTTTTTGTAAAATTAAAAATGTGTTAAATAATATTCAATAAGTATTTTTTATATCCCATTGAATAATATTTTAATAATATATTACTTTTTTGTGAAACTTAGCATTGCATAAAACACACGCTGTCAAGGAAGATCGCTTTGTATTTAACGTAAGAAAAGTAACTTTTGAAAGTAGAGAAAGCTTCTTTTAGTATTTTTTATAACATTATACAAACATATTATTTTTAATATTTATCCAAATATATACTAATTGTTACATTTATCATACACTAACTCAGTGGTGCGTGTAATATACGACAAGTCAGTTTAGTGTGAAAGGAATGTTTGACTTAGAGAATTGAACAATATAAATGAAAATATTAATTTATTCTGAGAAATGGTCCCTAAAAACATGGGGTTTTACAACTAGGGTATATCCCTTCCGTCCATGATGGAATAATTCTATGAGAAAATGGTCAATAGGTCCCACTAAGCTGATGACATGTCCCCTACATCCTTGATGAAATTTATCAAATAGAGCAGAATCATAAGGATATTATAGGAATAACATCACACTATACTCAAGTGTATATTAATACACATATAGGGGATCACACCATTCTCTAATGGGGATAACGATGATACTACTTATAACCTATAGGATCAAAACATAATGATAGGGGATCACACATTGGACTTATGGGGGAAACATGAATCCAATCTGAAACACCTTATAACTCTGTTCTCAGATATGGGTTGCCTGAAAGACTATAGGGGACACCATGAACAATATTGAGACATGGACCCATGATAATGGGATAGGGTTTCATACACATAATTTAGGTAAAACATGGTTTATCTTTGATTTAAATAGAGTATGGTTTGTATTTGTTGTCAATCCTCACATGTAAGATCAGGGTGTTTGTAAGGAAATGGATCTTACAGTTTTAGATGAAAAAAGTACTGAAGGCGGTGTTTTTCCTAGTGTTTTTAAATTTTTTGTTCTAGAAATTGGAGAAGCGTGAAACATGTTTTTTTCAAAGGGAGTTTCCTGAAATATTGAAGGTTGTGATGAAACATGGGCGTAAGGAATTGTTTTGGATACATTCATCAGAATATTTCAATATTAAAAAGTCTATAAAAGATTTAAAGTTTTTCAAAGGACAAGGTTTCATCAGAGAGCCTTATTCACCCAATGCGATGTCAAATGTGGATTTTTTTTCACACCGAAAGAATATTACATGTAGGGTCATAGAGGTCTATAAAAACTGGATACCCCCACTCAGAACACATAGAATTTCCAAAAAAGATCTGTTTTGTCTTCCATGAGAATGTGTATTGTGAGAAAGACATACATGAAATAAATCATGAGAGAGAAGTGTTACTATAGTCATAAAATTCCAAGTGAATTATATGGTGTGGCTATGTGAATGATAATGGTTTCCCAAAATCCATATGGTGCACTAATCCCAAATCTTTTGCACACTGGTAGGTATTGTGCGCAAGTGATAGTGTGTTCTTCAAAAAAGCTAGGGATATCCAGTTTGTAATATAAGTGCATTCAACTGAATCAATTATGGAATTTGATATAGTAGATTCTCGTACTAGACAGAGACAAACAATTCAATGGAAATATATTGAAACAACCATTAAGTTGATAATATGAATAATAATTCACCAATGATAATGGGATGGGGGGATTTGACAGAAGTGTTCAGAGGGATGCAGTGAGAAATCCCGAAATTCTTATAAAAGAACTATTCCAGACACAGAGTTACTAGGTATAATATTATTTTTCACAATTACTAATGATTAATTTAATTTTTTATCCTCAATAATCTGTTGTAGTATGCTCCTCGAACTAGAATTTAGTGGTGAACCAATTAAAATTGTTGTGTTATATCCTTGCAAGTGATTTTTTGTTTACTACGGTTTCTCACAAGGCAGAATTAACCAATTACTCAAAAAACGGGTTCATGATTCAGGTAATTATGATTAAAACATGGCACCCTGATTCACCCCTCCCCTCTATGGGTGTTTTAGGGTCCTTTAGGATTTTTGGGAGAAAATTAGACTCAATCCAAGACTACCCGGATAAGTATGTGATCATATAGATGATGATATTGTGAACCCTAATTGATTAAACCTCAATGTATGGGATTAATTCCCTTTCAAGAGAGTCATTATAATAAAAAATACACTAAAGAGTAACATTTAAGTGATGATATAGGATCCCAACTCAATATCAAGAAGATATAACATAATCTTTATCAAATTCAATGTTGTATTAAAGATCACGATCAAAGGAAAAGTTGAGATTCTATAATGTATCACCATAGGGATAGATCGTGGAATGGATCTAACTGAATCTACATAATAATTTAGGAATTCTGAAACATACTTGAATAAAAAAACCCCACACATAAAATACTAAAACCTTGGATTATGTCTCTTCATACATATAAAAACACTCAGGTAAGGTTACTCGCAGGCCTCCATCCATGTGTTCATGAAGGATATGCCTTGGGATGAAGTATCTAAGGGGATTACATGGAATTTCTTCCAACATTAGATCAAATTTCTCTCAAGGATGGTCGTTTTACATGTCCTGTATATGTAATATGCGTTTAAAATAAATGTACATGTTGTGCCTTGTTGGTTACATGACATCTAATCCCGTCCAAACACCATGTCATGTCCTCACTAACATAGACTAGCTAGTAATGTCACCCTACATGATTTGTAAACATATTACATGACATGATCTATCAAATTAGGTTCCCAAAAATGTTTTTTCCATATAACTATGTACCTCATCATGTTATATCAATATGAAAATATTCTCATTGACATGGTGTTCTTACCCATGTTCCAAGACACATGGCCATGCTCCACTACATGGCATGTGATCATAGGATGAAACATGTAGTTATAAAAGAATATTTGACATAACCTAGAAGATCACACCGTGTGTAATCGTTTACTACACACCATGTGATTAGGATATTCGAAAATAAAATACGTATGAGCCTCCCAAAACTCCCAATTTTCATTAATTCCCACAGATCTACCCCAGGTAATCTATAGTAGTTATAAAAGGTATATATGGTCATAAAAACACATATTGATGTATCATTATGTAATTCTAAAAAATAAACCAATTTAATGGTGAAACACTAAAGATAACAGTCCAACAAGATTCCAAGAACCAACTAATCCTCAATCTGGTGTCCGCCGACATCATGAATATAGTTTACTAGTGCCTCATACTCCCTCTTTATCTCAAACTCTCTCTCACTCAGATAATCCATCATGAAATGGTGGTGTACCCATCCTTATATATGTAGGAAAACCAAATGGGGGATAGGTATGATTAATTAAAATATATTAAATTAATGAACCCCATACTATAATCCCCCCATAGTCCCCTCCAAATGGGTTCTAGATGTTGACTTTTTTCTATTCATAGGGTTAAACTCACATTCCAAAATCCACCACTATATTAGATTTAAAATACAGGGCTTTGATCGGGGGTTATTCTACATTTCTTAAAATAGACTGTTTAGGTGATAAAAATATTTTTATATTTTTAATATCAACAAACCATGGCTCTTCAATCCCCAATTCTCCATGCCAACTAAACTTATAGTTTTGATAATTTCCTTGAAATTATTCCAAACTCATATATAGAATAATTTGATTCACTAAACTACTACATATAAAAAAATAATAAAGGATTTACTAATTAGATGATGATTTCTATAATAGATCTAGTACTAATATATCCTCATCCTTGGATCAGATATGCAGTACAATGTGATTCACCAAGAATCATTTAGAGAGCATTAATAAATAATAATTTATAGGTAGTTTGTTATGGATCACTACATTTATAACCCCATGTGGTAAAATACTCAATTTAGGATTGGTATCATCATGTATTGTTGCACTATATGATTTTTTGGGAACTCTATTTATTTAACATGAGGTTTATCATCTACACCAATCACAAGAGTATTCTATACATCTTCATATAGGGGGACTTAAATATGATGAATATTAACCTATTGTAATATCTTCAGATATTATAATTTGATATGATTTATTCTCCAAGTAAAGGTAACATAATTGTAGATTTTGTTATGTGTAAGAGTAAAAACGTGATGGTTCCTTCTATGAGGCCTTCAATTGTATAATAGAAATTTTCAATCTTATTGGATTCCTGAAGGGTGTATGATTCAAAGGGCCAATTACAGATGAATAGTTCTCCATTGGTGGCTAAATAATCACAAATATTTCAGGTTATGGTAAGATTGAACTAGATTATGTTGAGATCTGGGAGCAACTAATTGGGGGAGAACTGATACCAGGGTGGTCATTGAGTGATGATGATGTGGTCCTTGTACAAAAGAGAGTAGTTTTCCCTACATATGTAAAATTGTAGATGATGATGGATTTTCATACATTCATATAGGATGTAAATCCTAGTTTGAGAAATATATACCATGAATTCAAAAGGAAATTCTTACTTTAGGGGTTAAAGATGGATTTTTATGGTTTAGTATATCAATGACTTACATTATAGAGGGAAATGGAATATCTCCAACATCATGATGGATTACTCAAACCACTTACATTACCAATTTGGATGTGGTAGAATATCACCATAGTATTTCTTATTAGGCTAAATTAGACCATGAGTAATCATAATTCTATATTAGTGATTGTCGATTGGAAAAAAAGTCATCTCACATCACACTTATCTGATATTCTAACTTGTTGAATGAACCAAGAATGATATATGTATACAAGATCATATTATTAGATGGATTTTCCCTGAAAATATATTCTTACTAAGATGATAATTTTATGTTTTGGTTTTTACTTGGATTATAGGATTCCATGGGGTCCAACATGAGAGTGAGAACGCCATTATATCCTCACCAAGATGGATATCTCGAGCATTCTATATACATACTAGAGGATAATATATGCACTCAAATTTTATAGTAGATCATAAGATGATCATATATCAATGGTTGGGTTTAAAAAAAAATGATACTCAGAATCGATTTTGACTTGACCTGATAAGTCCCTTAGAAATAGTGTACATCTTTCACAATATTAATGGCATGAGGGATGTAATGTAATATATGTGGCATATATTTTGGATTAGAACAAATCTAAGATTGTTATCTTAATATAGAAGATGTTGATCACTACTCTGTGTGAAAATATTTCGTCTTCCATCTATAAGAGGATACCTTTTGAGTTCCCAATGGGGGGTCTAATTTTCTTGAGACATACTCAATAGTACAACCACTAATGTCCAATGAACCATAAAAATCTTGAACTATTTATTTTTATACCCTTTATAATCATTATATTTATTGGAACATGGTGTACCATTAGGATTATACTTACCACTCCTAATGTATGAATGCCATGATTCACGAGTCCTTCAATTCAAGGTAAATGGATGATTTTAAACATGTCATTGACATTAATGAAATTGAGTTTGAGATAGTTTCATCTTATTATAATTTTCAAGTACATATTATGGACCAGTGCGATTATGTCCATCGAATGAGGATTGTAAAACTTTTTCAAATTAGTTGAAAAAGTGTATAGTTGAAGGAGGATACTAGTGAGTAAACGTGTTATTTTCAAGCACAGTAGCGTAATTTGTATGAGAAAGAACCCCAATGTCTATTAATAGGGATGAGAAGTCGTTAGTGGTGGATATTGAAATATCATATAACCTTTTCTTGGTTAAATAATATCTTTGTAAAATTTTTCTCTAACTTATACACCAGTCCGTGTTAATTTAATTTCTTTGGGGGTGTTGAGAAGAAAATGGAATAGTAAATGTATTTTTGACAATAATTCTCACCAAAATGGGAATCAACACACCATAGTAGAAGTGGATATTCCATACTTGTGATTTATAAAATCCATAATTAATTCTCCACAATTAATTCTCCCCATTAGTTATGGAAAATGTTCTAACTATACTTTATTGTGAGTTAGGGTATTAAATGAAATATAATGGTTTTAAATTTAGGAATGCATTTTAGATTTATCTGGTTATGTGATGAGGGGTTTATATTGTTTTATCCCCAATCATCACATTAAAATACATTCATACCTCTAAATTTTATATGATTCCATGAATTCTAATCTACTACTCAAATAACATCACACTGGAGAGTTATCATTCACGCGATTGGGGTTTATGAATCAACAATTTACTAAATCATGGTAGACCATCCTATGTTGTAAAAGTTATATTTTGGTTATCTCCATGTCATTATATATCATCATATGACTCTGTATATTTCATATATATTCTGGAGATTATTTAATCACATATGCAATCTGAAGCATCATTCATGCACCGTGGAACATTCTAGTCTTCTAGAACATGATCCTTCTCTTAAGAATGATGTTTCTTCTTTATTATAACTAAACATGAATACATATATTGATGCCAAACATCCTTTCAAAATAATTATTTCTTAACATTGTCTTATCTCTCATTTCATTACTATAAACATCATGTTATGTCAGAATAGAACTGGTTCTAGGAGTCCGTGGTGTGTAATGCATTCTAGTCGATGTGTAAACAATAATTAGGTTTAAATTCATTGATGATATGTGATAATATTATCCAATGACATTGAGGTATGATATTCAGTACCATATTTTGGTTTATTTTACACATGTTTAAATGATATAATTCTTATATTAGAATATTATGAATCAATCTGCCCGATTGTGAGCATGTTTGTGTGTGTGTAGGCTATGAGACAATTATGATTCCCTGAGTATTTGAGATTATCATATTTTAATTTTAAGATCTGATAATACGTTGTTATTTATTATGAATTTATTTATTTTTTATGTGATTTCATGTATTCCCAAACTTTTCTGTGTGTAAAATTCTTTTTGGTGTCCTTTATAGTTCTTAGAATATGGGAAATTATGTGACATGATCATATATTATAGGGGGAGTGAACTTCACACATGAGGAATAAGATGGTGGAACCCAGCATAGGGTGGAGATAAAGTGATAACATGAAATTATATGTTCAATATTCCCTCATTACTCAAGTTCCCTTCATCTTGATAACTAAATGATTTGACAGTATCATGAAATTTTGGTGAGACACTCATTCCATAGTTTATTTTTGAGAATCATATCATATATGTGGCTAGGGTTGAATAGTGTATCATGAACATAAGATTATATGATATAGAAAAGTGACTTGTCCATTATCCTTATGGTTAGTTAGAGTTATTTATATCCCTACATGTAATCCTTAAGACAAGAACCACATGCAGAGGGGTTTGTGATGTAATTTCTTTATATCCGTAGAATTATTTGTCTCTTAAAATAATGGATAAGAGTTTTAGTGTATGAAATATCCTTATGATAATTTTATCGTTAATATTGTAAACTAAGAATATATATATATTGGGATGCTAAAAATTTAATATTGATTTTAAAATTTGAATTTAATCATATATAGAAAAAAATATTCAATGATGGGGTGTTGATTGAATTAAATATAATATCTTCCACATAACGTAGTATATATTTCACCTCAATTTTTTATTTGTTATTTAATTTAATTTTAAATCGTTTAAATTTATGATGTATGTATATATTATAAGTAACCAATTTGATGTGTGTAATTATGTATTATTGGTTAAATACTATAATCATTAGTATATATATTATTTATAATTGAAATTTTATTTATTTAGGATATAATAGATATTCATTTAAAATTTTAATTTTGGAATTTTGATCAATAAGGTTTAGTTAAATTTTTTTAATTTTATTATAATAAAATTCTAAAATTCATAAAAAATCAAAGTAGGGAATAATTTTTCTATTTGAGGTATTTGGGTTTTAGAAGGTATTTTAGGTCATCATACCCAATATAGTGTCACTAGGTACCACTTAGATAACCAAACTATTAATAATGAATATATCTCCACTAATAAATTGGTGTGATTCAATTAGGGAACTTATAATCCACTACTTATATAATAGATATCCAATAAGAACCCTATAATGTTCTGGATCGAACTTCTTTTTTTAAGGAAAAGGGTTACAAGACCATATGGGTGTCTCTTCATATAATGGAGGCTATCATCGAGAAGTTTGGGTTTAAGTCCTATTGTGATAATATACCGAAAACATCAATTAATAACACGATTGATAAATAAAATAACATTATTATTTCAGTGGTACCTAGTAATAATATATTGGGAATGAATACCCAAACTAACCTTTAAAAACCTAAAATTATTATCCACTATGATTTAATATGAATTTAACCACATTGATATAAAATTTTTAGAATACAAAAAGAAAACATTATTGATCAATGTTTTGAAAATGAAAAATTTCATATAATATTCCTTGTTTCATAAATATAAAAAATTAAAAATTATTAATATTTTATACATTAATTTTTCTTGTATATACACAATAATACTTAATCCATCACATCAAATTGATTATTTATAATATATAAATATACTGAGAAAGGTTCGGATTAGGGAGAATCTGATCCCAAAAATTATTTAAAGAAAAAATAAGTACATCAAAACATGTAGAACATAAATTCTTACATCAACTCAAAGACAAAGCCATTCCCAAATCCATAATCTGACAGCTCATCATCCGGTTCAGCTGACTCCCATTTCAATGAATCAGTTTTCTTAAATAATTCTATGTATTTTTTCACACTACAACATCTCCTTAGATAACTTCGACTTAGGTGGACGTTTTTCATCATGCACTTTAGTAACCATCTCCATGCACATCCCGAATGCAGACCTGGTTGTCATTGGTTTTGGAAAATCAGAATAATCTTTTCTTGGTCTTCTTCTGATTGGGTTAGACCCACTCATATCTTTATCTGATATCCTCTTTCCTTCACCCTGAACAATGGCACTATAACTGGGAATCACATTATCCTTGTCACTCCCATGATATCCCCCCATTTCATAGGAAGGTGCATTGCATAGTCAACTTAACAGTTATCCTTCATACCCAGAGGTTGATTAGTCTTATGCAGCATACCGTTTATGCCATAGGGGGTCTGATCTAGCTCAGCACCCATATTCATGACACAATTATAGATTTCAATAGGTTCCTCTACCTTATTGGCCCTTGTAGAGCCATCATAGACCACAGGTGAAAGGGAGTCCTTACCAGACTCACATGTGTCCACAACCATCTGCACTTGAATCTATTTGGAAACTTCCAGAGTAGCAATGCTATTCTTCAAGAAGATAGATGGACCATCACATACATCTAAATTGACACATACATAGATATTCTTCCCCACTTCTTCTGTATTCCCAATCTGCACCAGACCATGACCCATATATTTAAAATGCATGTTTGGAGTCTCCCGGTTCATACCTTGAGAGTGTGTGTCATCATTGTCAGGGTTAGTCTTCTTGCCTTCAATACTCTTGAACTTCTGATCAACTTCTCCTGACTCACCTGGTAAAGCCACAATTCCAAGGTCCTGCTTTAGTCTCTTAAACACTTCTGAAACAGATGACCCTGATGCAGTAGTAGAAACCTCCTTATAAACACCTAAGGACTCACTCCCCCCAAATCAAATTCAATACATCCAGAATAATCATATATCCCTTCTCTAGGAAAATCTTGAGGCAGAATAACTTGATTAGAATGATGAATCCCACCTGTTTGATCATCAGGTAAACTAGAAGGAGGAGTCCCCATACCCTCTGCCCCTTGTTCCTTCCCAACTGTAAAGAACAAACCTCACTCTTACCACCTTCACTATAGACGCCCCAGTTGTTGCTGGAGGTCTAGAGCGACCCCCATTTTTAGCATACTTGTGACATTCAGAGTCCCAGTTTCCATGACTATGATTAAAGGAACATAACTTGACCCATGAATCATAGAGGAAGGATTGAACATACATGTACTCCCCTTCAATCACGATCAACACCAACTACGGTGGTGGATGTGATAAATCTATTTCAACACAGATCCACATAGCCATTGTGTCTGAGAGTGAAGCTGTCCGATAATCACAACAGAGAAATCGTCCAATGGATTTCCCAATTGACCATAGAAGTCCAAGGTTCTGTAAAGGAAGTGGAAACCCAGGACGTTGATGCCAAATCACCGAGGTTGGTGAGTCTCGATTCATATGAATATCAAAAGACCAACAGAGAAGGTGAAAATAAAAACCATGAAAAGATCTACTAGCACTTTACCAGGCTCTAATCAAAGAATCCTCAATAGTGAAGAAGAGCAGGATTTTTTGCGGTCCCAAAATCCAAAAAGACACTTGCTGAGACAATCCCCATTCCTCACTAACATGCATGGAAAATACCACCACCAAAGGTCGTGACCTCACATATCTCGCAACCAAGGCCGTGGAAAACATTGAAAATGCTTAATTGAATTCCAAAACGGAGATTGGAACCATGGGATGGCCATTGAAGTGGCCAAGGACCTTTGGAGCAACACTTATATGGGGAAAGAGAGGATAATCCATACCTGAATGACAAAAAGAACCTTGACACCAATACATGACTCTCTAAGCATCATCGGTAAGATTCAGATGAGGACCCTCCCCCAGAGGAGGAGGAGGGGCCACTACATCAACCATGGCATTAGGGTTAGGTCATCATGCTTCGCTGTCGCTGCTCCCGATCATTATAATATATAAAATTATCATAAATTTAATTCATATGAAAATATGATCAAATAATATATAAAAATTTATGTTTAAAAATATACAACCTTATGTGCATAATATTTTCATTAATTTCATCAACACCCTCCATTGAAAGTTTTATATATATGATATAATTCACATTTAAAAATGAATTGTAAATTATAGTTTCCCTATATAAATTATTATTTAACAATAATGGGGAAAAAATATCATGATGGAAAATATTACACTAAAAATATTATTCATTATTAAAAGATTTAAATGAATCAATAGCTATGAAATAATTACATCACAAAAAAATATTATAATATTGAATTTATTATAAAGTTAAATGGAATAATAACACATGACATTGATATTTTTTTGTTCCTAAATACCATATATTAGTTTATTATTTTTGGAAAAAAATTTAAAATCATTTTATTTATTTTTGTCACTTATATAATTTAACATACATTTGGGACATAAAATGGATATATAATTCATTTATTCACATGTAATTAATAATAAAAAATAAAAAGTGTAAACAATGTGATATATGTTCCACTTGGGGAAAAATAAATCTATGATTACTATCATATTTTTATATAGTCTCTCCTAGTGGTTAAAAAACAATATATGATTTTGAAATTTAAATATTATAACAACTTTAGCATGTGTGATGCTATTTTATCTTGTCAGAAATGATTTTTAAAAAATAAAATTTTTCTATTCAAAAAATATAACTTTTATTCATTCTAATCATATCAAAAATTATATTAACACATTATTTTCAAATATAAGTATCCAATTAATCATAAAATATTTTAAAATTTTTTAATGGTAATTTATTATTTTTCTCATGGTTGTAATTATATGATAAAAAATTATGAAATATTAAAAACATTTCTAATTAGAAAAATAAAACCAGATATATATACATGAAAACATTAAATTAATGTTTTTTTGTTTTCTGCTAAAAAAATTAATTATTATTTTAATATATTTTTTGGACAATCAAAGATCTCTACCTTTTTCATAGTTGTATTTTGAAATTTTTTAGATCATAAAATATGTGACACAATTAAAATGAACAATGGTTATTTTAAGCTACATCACATATTTTATAAAAATAATGTTATTTACTACAAGTTATAAATGAAAAAATATTATATTCTTATTTTTGAAAAAAGCCGAAGATCAATTTCTCGATTTTGTATCATTCATGCCAAACTTCAGGAAGATAAGAAAACATTTAATGAAAAATAAAATCAGATAATTCTAAATAAATATAAAATATGATTGATATGATGAATTTTTGTAGTGGTTTTAAATACTTTAAGAATTATATAGAAAAAAATTTGCATCAATTTCAACTAATATTCCATCATTTTAGGATGTGGTATATTTTTATTGAAATTAAAAAACTTATAATTGTAATAATATACTTTCAATCATTACATAAATGTAATATACTTTTTTTAAATTTTTTTATTCATAAAAAATCAAATGAATAAAATGGAATATTCATTTTAATAATTTTACTGAAAATATTATATTGCTTAAATTGTTTTCACAATCTGTTTGATGTTTATAAAATTTTAAAAAAATATTCTATTTAAAATCATGCGTTTATTTATTTAATAAAATGTTATATTGATATGGGTTCTACTATTAAAAGTGGGAAATGACAGGATATGAACCCTTTTTTAAATCAAATGTGAGGACATCATAAAATGTGAGTTTTTGTATCACATGAAATATGTGGTTCTATAATATTTTGAAAATGAAAATGGACATTGAAATTACTAATGTTAACCTATATTATAGGATCTCAACATGAATACTTTTAATTACCCTTCTCATTCCTAGAGGGGTATTCTATGTATATGGAATAATTTAATGAATATATAATATAAGACATTATTGAAATATCTGTGGGTTTTATAGTGTTCATGGTGTGTTGAATTAAATTTTTTAGTTTTGTTTTTATTATACATTTTCACGTTTTTCTCATTTATAGAGAAAATAGTTTCCCATTAAATCCATTAAAGTGGATTCATTCTAAAAATATATTTTCGGTTGTGACTAGTGATGCTTGTTTTCATAGGTTTCATTACTTGATCCATGTTTTTAAAATATGTTATAAAATTAATTATAAAAAATTAATTTAAATAATTTTGATCAAGTCATTTTTCATTGAGTTTATTTATTCATGTAGTATTCAAGTTATTAATATATAATTTGCTTAAAATTTCTACACTATCCATTCCCAGTTACATAGTTTTAATAATTTGAAACAAATTTGTAGAATAAAAAATAATTTTATATTTATAATGATAC
The DNA here is from genome assembly GCA_963277665.1 of Viscum album. Classification (NCBI taxonomy): domain Eukaryota; kingdom Viridiplantae; phylum Streptophyta; class Magnoliopsida; order Santalales; family Viscaceae; genus Viscum; species Viscum album. Next base: position 2,014,724,277 of record OY728147.1, on the reverse strand, counting down.
CATTATAATAATTATTATAAATTCATATATTATATTACTATTTCATTTCATGATTAAATTTAAAAAATTAATTAGTAAATAAATTTATTAAATCTTCATAAAAATATCTTTTTAGTGTATGTAATATGATTTTTTTTTAAAACATAGAAAATCATTATTTTTTAACTTTATGTTTTATTATTTGAGATTAATTACTTGTTGTATTAATTTCTAGTTTATAATCAAACATAATAAAAATAAAACATTATTTTAATATTTTTTTTGGAGAATCTATGATCAATTTCCTAGTTTTTAAAAATTGATATATATTTGTAGTAAATGAAAACAAATATTGATTATTAAATGACTCAATGGGTATTATTAAGAAATTGAAATGTTATATTGAGATATATTATTTTACTATAGGAAAAATATTAATTAATGGTAATTATAATAATCTTTATTTATTAATAAATATTTTTTTCTTAGTTTAGTTCATTCAATCATATTTTAATCCCAAAAAAGAATTTTAATTTTAATAATTAACAATAAATTTATTTTTACATCACATGTTTCAATGATGTTTAGTTTATAATTAAATAATAGAGATTAATTATCTATTTTTTAAATTAATTTTTCATATTATATTGATAACTTATTAAGAATTTTAATAAAATAATGTATATTTATAAAATTTATAAAACAATTATACTTATAGTATAACATGTATTATTTTATGTGTAATCAGATAAGGAATTATATATAGATTATTCAAATAGGTAAAAAATGAATCCATGGTCATTTTTATAAATATTTGTGAAAACCCTAGATCATTTTCATAATTTTTATCATTTAATGGATGATTATTGAATATAAATAAATTATAATTATAAAAATAAACCTTAATTAATTATTGTAAAATCACATATGATTTTTTTGTCCCTTATATAAGATCAAACATACATTAACCATAAATTAATTATAATTCTATAATAATACAATATCATATGCTGAGTATTGATGATTTATCAGAGATTTATTAAACCTAGTGGATACATATAATAAATAAAAGGAACATAAAATCATTTTTCTAAATTTTAATTGGTGATTAATATATATTTTTTCCAAATTAATAATAAATAAACCAACGACTCTTAATCAAAATTATTACAAGGTTAAAATTTTTTATATTAGTTTTTTCATTTTATGAAAATTCTAAATTCATAAAATACATTTAATTGTAATTAATTATAATGAAATTTTTTTCCACATCAGTTATTATACAAGTGTATAGTTTATTTTTATATGAAAATTGTCTCGACCCATCCCAGATGGGACTATGCCATGACTCCCCAAGCCGACATCCAATAGGCTTGGGGATGGTGACTAGTACCAATTAGGGATATCACATACATGGGTGGCATTGCCTTATTATTTGTACGCAATAACAAATCTCCAAGCCCCAAAATGATAAAATGTAAAAACAAAAAGTAGAAAATCCATGAAAACCACTATAACTGACCACCAGAGTTCTATAATGAAGGTGGTTGAAAGTAAATAGGATCAGAATAAAAGACTACTAAAAGGAATGTCTTTAAACAAGTTCTTGAATCTCATCTATATAAAATCCTACCTGATCGAACCTAAGGTAATGGTACTGGGGATACTATCATAAGTCATAGGAAAACCACGACGTATCTGATCTCACAATGCTTCATCAGGTCCAAATACAACCTTGACATTTTCAAAAGGCCATCCATCTGCTCAAGAAGCCTCATGGTCAGGAAAGGGCTGTGAAGGGGTTTGTATAACAATACACAATATGAAACCCTGAAAACGCAATGAAAAACACAAAGTAAGAGTATAGTAATCTAAACCATGTATATTTCAATAACATATAACAAAAATATATTGATATATTGAAACCATAACACACAATCTAGGGAAATTCATAAATACCGCATACCACAACTAGAGATTCAGCTCGAAGATTCCACAAAGCAATCACCCAGGAGAACAAACTCCTATGTCTAATAGAAATTATTACATCCGTCTGAGAACTATTATTGATAAAACACTATCATAAAAAAGATACACCTAAAGATATGAAGAGTGATAAGTTTCATCATAGGAGGATCACTTCTAGGGACATGTGGTGACACCAACAAATCCATCTATATTAAACTAATAAGTACAGGATCAACACCCAGTGAAGTTGGTTAGATAAATACTGAAGACTATACCTATAACACATTGAGGAAATATTGGATCCACTCAAAGAATCTCAGGTGATTCCAAAAACAATATCCTTAGACTCTTGCTAAAGGAATCATACTCATATGGGTAGGAACTGATACAAAAATATCCATCCGGGAAATGATATAGGGAATGAATCCTATATAAACTCATCCATGATACAATGGATGAGAGAATCAATTCACATAGAAAAAGTGGGAGGAATGTTAGTAGTAGTAACAGACATTTTTCACCTTGACCCTAGGTACTGTCCATGTAAACAGCCCATGTACTTGGAAATATTTTTGACCCATGACCCACCATTGGTCATATAAGGACAGTCTCATCACAAGGGTCCCATGGACACTAATGGTGCATCAAATGGATACTTTTTTTGACTTTTATGATCATTTTATTTAAAATATCCAACCCGGTTTGGTTGACCTGACCCGATACGGTCCATTGGGCCTTGTGCGGCTCGGCCTGCTGTGATGCCTTGCGCAACCCACTAGGACACATGGCATGGTCCAATCCCCTTAGCCCAGACGATATTCATGTGGTTTGTCTCATCCTCCATAAGAGGTCCACCCTGACCGCATGCCCCTATAGTCCCCATGGAGCTACACTCTATCCCACATGGTCGACCCTCCACATCCACACACACCTCGCTTGCTCCACCTTCCCATGGACTCACCGCTGCAATATGACACTTCTTTATAGCTGTGATACATTCCAAATGGCAACGATGCACCTCAACGTCGGTCGCATCCACTTGTACTGGCTACTAGAACCACTTCATCTTCTTATCGCCAATCTCGGCCCAGTTGACCATTTTTCAAAAGATCCACTTGCATGATCATTTGTTCGTGTTCTGTGCTACTCTTGTCTCTAATTCATCTTTCCATCACCTAGGGGGTACAATCACATTTAGATCCTCAGAGAATGTTTATCCATGACCACAAGGCTCAAATGGAGAAAAAAGACTAGGGTATAAAAATCATAAAACCCCCATAAGAATGAACATAATCTTTTGTTTATATCAGCCTAAATTCATTCTCATTATAATTACAGAAGAAGAAATTAGAAAAAATTACAATAAACCCCAATGATTCCCCCCAATTAATCCCATCCCACAAGAACGATAGAACTGTAGGTCAAAATTTTTGTTAGTTGATACGTTTTTTGTCGATTCTAGAAATTGGGAAAGAAAATCAACAAAAAATTAAATACCTAGGAACAGATCATTCACTATTGAGGATTCGTTACAGATGGAGATCTATCAAGAACTATATCAATCCACCATCCTATCTTCATCCATCAAGAGATTTCACCAAGGTTCTATCGAGTTCCTTTAGGGAATTCTAGTGTTATGAGCATAACTCTACATCCCTTAATTAAAAAGAAAATCTAAAAGAACCATTATTTAATCGAATAAGTTTATTTATTAAAATATTTCCAATGTCGTTACCTTAAAAAAAATTATTACATTTGAATCACACCAACCAGTGTTAAGCCGCCCGTAGGGTAACATTGATGGTTGAAAAGAATATGTGCCCTTAGATTTCTGATATGGGAACTCATTTAGATGTTATTCCTCTTTTTAGGAAAACTATTCATATGTGCTATTTAATGATTAATATTTTGAAAACATTTATAATGGGCACACCGGGTGGGGGAATGGAATTCCTTCTTAGTATCTGGTCTCGAAATAATTATATATAATATTTAAATATAGTACACAGGAAAATATGGGACATTGCATTGTCTCCACCTTAGGGCTTTACATCCCCTAAAATCCAAATAAATAGGTTATGAAAAAATATGTTCTTACTCTGCAAAAATCTGAGCCTCTCTCTCCCATGTTCTCTCCTATAGATTCCCTTGCTTCCACCAAACATGCACTAAGAGAATCGATCACCCATGAACGATCCTCTTCTACCGATCCTCAATCACTACTAGGTACTCAGAAGAAGTCTAGCAATTCTCAATGTCAAGATCTCCCTAATTGATGACATGTGATGGGTTATTCATGTACCACTTCAGCTACTACATGTGGAAGATTTCAAGTACTTGGTGAAACGACAAGTGTACATCTAGGTGGTACACCACCTCGCAATCTCTACGCAGCATCTGAAATAGGCCGATGATCCTCAAAGATAACATTCGACCCTGGAAAAATCTCCACAACCGATGTCATGGTGAGACTAAAAGGAACACATGGTCTCCTTATTCGAACATTGATGGTATATATCTCCTATAGTCATATGTCTTATAGAAGCTCTACAGAGTCTTAATCCACTCTGGAATGATCTATACCTTCTTTTTAGTAGCTCTCACCAACTCTATTCCCATGAGGCCTTACTCTCCTAGGTCTGTCCAATAATGTGGTGACCTAAAAAATCACCTATAAAAATCATATAATTGTTCCATAATATTGGTGGAGTGGTATCTGTTGATTTAAAAAAAACTCCACCAGGGGTAGGTGATCCTCTAAACCATGACGGAAGTCCAACATGCAATGCTGAAACAAGTTCTCTAGAACCTGAACGGTTCTCTTCTTTTGGACATCTATTTGGATATGAAACATCATGACTAAGCGTAATGATGTCTCGAACACCTCCTACAATGATGTCAAAAATCGAGATGTGAAACTATCATCATGATCTAAAATAATCATTTATGGTACTCCATGAATCCGAAATATATCTCATATATAGAGTCCAAATCTATCTACTAAACTCTACTTCAAAATTGGTAGGAATTGGGCTGAAATGATGAGTTGTTCAGTGATCACCGATTTGGTATTGTGTCTCATAAATGTATAGGTTAAAAAATCATGAATTCCATTGATATTCCATCCCACTTCCATTCTAGCACCTCAACGGGTTGTGATGAACCCACTTGAACGTGGTGCTCAACCTTCACCGACAGGAACATCAAGAATCATGAAAGGAACTCTCCCATTGCCTTGTTCATCCCTAAACACAAATACTAACATTGGAGGACATGGTACATCATTTAAACACCATGATGTATCAACAAAGGGAATGTGTGAAGCACCATCAAAACATCATCCCTCAAGGACATTGATACAACTATTCATCCTCTAAATATAATGACATGCTCCCATCATTTTGAATATCAATCAGAAGCATGCCTTGTGGATAACTGAGTATGTAGAGGCACATAGTTGGAAACCCCAATACATGCCTCCCTATCTTACTGTAAGATTTTAGGGGTAATAACCATTTAATGAAGGTAAGATCCCCCATCTCCATCCATAAAGGATAACTGTAATGATGCCATCTGCTCTGATGCGACATCCAACAACTGTGAATTCGACCTCAAGTTGAGAGAATCCACTAACACGTTCCCCTTTCTAAGAGTATAGATGATATAAATTTCATAATACTAGAGGAAATATCACCACCACCTCTACCTCAAGACCATATCCTTATGAGAGAAGATATATTTGAGACTATTGTGATTAGATTAAATGATAAGTGACTTGCCCATCAGGAAGTGTCCCTAGATTATCAACGTGAAGACTACCGATTCAAACTCAATATCAAGGGTCGCGTAGTTCTACTTCTATGGTATCAACTGGTGTGAACCAGAGGTAGTCATTACTTCCCCAACATTATGACACAACCAATCCCATTTCCTAATGCATTATATAATACTACGTACTTGACACCCTCATCCGGTAATCTCAAGATCAAAGCACTCATCAAACTCTATCCCAACTGTTGTAAAGCCTACCGAAACTTCTATATTCACACAAATGAATTCCCCTTTGGGTCAATGAAATCATAGGTGATGATACCATGGAGAAATAATGTATGAAAAATTGGCAATATCTATCCATCCTATAGAAGTTCAGCACCTCCATCATACTCTTAGGTGGCTCCCATGATAACACTTCATCGACCTTGGCCAAGTCTATAGCCACTACATCCAATGAGAAACTTTTCATAGAAAATAGACCGCCCAAATCCATAAATTGATCGTTGAGAGTTTCCCATAATGTTGGTGCTCTTATAGTATGTCGAGAACCATCCGTATGGGTCTGTCAGGCTCCCCCCAGACACTAAGTAGATAATGAAATAATAGATGAAGATATCCATGAACTCATCTACGTAAGGCTAGAAGATCTGGTTCATGAGTCCCAGGAACACTGCTATGGATATTATCAAATGAATGAAAATAAAAAAGTACTCATAATGAATATATAATCTTCTGGAGGTTATTTTTTGTATATCATCATCTAGTACTCATTGCCGGTGATAACCTGGTCAAGGGTTAAAATTGATGAACTATCATTCCACTCTCAATTTGTTGAAGAGGTAATCTATACTTGAGAGTGAATACTAGTTATCCACAGTCACTTAGTTTAGGAACCAGTAATCGGAATACATCCTCATGCTCTTTTCGGAATTTTTGTAAAATAACACTACGGCTGTCTTGGGTGAAACATTGGGATTCACGAAGAACTTCCTCTACAAATCATCAAACTGAGTATCACCTTATGAAGATCTAAGAGTGAAATAAGATATGATGGGATGGATATTAGTGTCGTTTCATAGTGAAATTCAGTACATAGTTATATCTCCTAGTTGGGAGGTTATCCCAAAACATCTTCTAGAAAGATGACCTCATGCTTCGCCACTTCATCTAAGAATTGGAAACTCAAAATATACAATGCATTGAGGGCCAGGCTAGCCCAATAAACAGCGGTCGGCTAAGCCCTCATATGAACGAGTCTATAGTATTCTTCCTGGGTTTTCTTTTCACTAAAAAAGGAAAACCTCGTTCCATTGATATAGAAACACCGAAACATTTTCCTAAAATAGTCAATCAAGGCATGGACTGAAGATAACCAAAACCTACCATGAATAACGTCATAAGGCCTCATTGCTATCACCTAGAGGGTCTAAAAAAACTATCACCTAAAAGGGTATGTTCACACTGTTGGCATTGATTTTTGATCATAGAGTCTCCTAACATAGGTATCTTTAAGAGTAAGGGTTGATTAAATGATTCTACCAGAATATCAATGTATCAAATATGATATGCAATGTGAAAGGAATGACTATCACTTGTGTCTATTAGTACTCCATAAAAAGAAAATAATTGTACATTGAAATATCCCTAGATCACCGAGGTCATAATCCTTGACCATATTCATCTGTCCTCTCCCTTGTCCTCCATCTCTATAAGCATGGCATGGAACCCTTAGTGGGCTGGTGGTAGCATGTTGAAATGTCGACCACATCCTTATTCTCTGCTAACTCCTCTTCCATCTCTACCACATTGATGATATTCTTTCTCCTACATATCCTTATACCTCTTACTTTGTGGTCCATCGTTTATCTCCTTGTCAACAACACAATGGGATGGACAATCTTGAGTGATATACCCCCTTCCATCACATGAGTATTCCCACCTCTCTCCTATCATATTTGATCAAACCTGTAAACTGTGAAATATATATCCACTATTATGGGACCTCCTCTTTAATCATCTCCCATGTTTGGATCCCTGAGGATGATATTGGATCCCTACTACCAAGGTACCTACATCTACCCATCCTTTATTGACTATAACTAGTCATCTCTGCTCATACAAGAATCTATCCACCACCATGAACTTCTCAAGAACCCTTGTATAATATAAAATTCTTAGTGGTATAATCCTAGATCAGATGTCTCTACACATACCTCGCTTGAGGATCTGATCTAGGACATACTGATCCTTAAACATATCCATCGAGTACCAGGAATGGTTGGTAAAGCTTGATGAATAATCATATATTATCATACTACCCTACTAGAGCTATAGATGCTCATGTATACACAAATCTCTCAGCCTAACTTGTGAAAACTCCTCAATGAACAGGCTATCTATGTATTCCAATTAGAGTATTTCCTCATTATGATTTTGGAATGAGAAACTCCACCATCACCCAACTAAGCCCTGTTGAAGGCTGGATTCTAGGTGACCATATTATCTATTGGTTTCCTGAATAGAAACAAAATTATTATAACCGCATCAAGTCAGTCTCCACGAACCTGAGGGTCGGGCTCACCACAGAATGTGAGGGTATCTGTCTCTAAAACTCATGAAGAGTGGTCAACCTATTTTTGTCATTTTCTTATACTACAAGTTCCATATGTAGCTCCACAGGTGGAGGTAAAACATATGGAACACCTGGAGGAAACATCTGGGAAATTGGTCCCAGTAAAAAATCCTCATCATTGAGGGTATCATCCCCATAATGTAGCTTTTTAATCCTAGCTTGTATTCATCGTATTGGAATCCTATAAAGAAAACAAGATGTACCATGGACAATGTGTATATCTGAATAGGTGGATCAAGAAGTATATAGAAACGACAAAACATCCCTATATGATTCATGTTCTATTATTTTTCCCTCAACTGGTGTTCTCATGTATTGATTCATAAAGTAAGTTATCAAAGTACTTTTGTATGGATATGTCATCCACCACACCAAAACTGGAGTCCCAAGCCTAGATGTCAAACTCGACACTGTTAACACTGTTTCCCCAAACCAATCTCACCGAATCTCTAAGTAGAACCAACATGCCTCTGATAACACTCTATCAGAACCCATCCAATTGGGTCCCATGCCATGGCACCAAAAGTCCACCTCCGACAGTCCAGGGGCCATTGACTAGCACCGAGTAGGCATATCCCTAACATGGGAGGCATCGCCTTAGTACCTGTATGCACACACACATATCCAACCCAAAAATAATGAAATTTAAAAACACTAAGTAAATAATGCATGATAACAACTATATCCCAAAACCAAGGTACAATAATAAAGGTGATGGAAAGTAAACATGGCCAGAATATAGGCCCACCATAAAGAATTTCTGGAAATAAGTTCCTGAAACTCATCCAAAAAAATCTGTACATGATCCAACCTAAGGGAAAGGTACAAGGGTTGTTGTATGAATCCACAAGAACACCATGGACAATTGAATTTCACAAGTCTCTCTCTGGTCCTGGTCCACCATGGACTATTTCAAAAGGTCAGTTGTCTTCACAAGACATGACATGTGCAGGAAAATCCCACGTAGGGGTGAGTATAACAATAATCCATAAAACACAATAAAAAAACAATGAAAAAAACAATGGAAGAGTTAAGTAATCACTAAAAAAGTATATTTCTACAAAATATTAAAGGAATATATAGATATTATAAAACCATGCCACACTTTATGGGTTCTATCATAACTACAACATACTGCCGCTACGGATTCAGCTCAAATATTCCACAAAGAACTCATCTGAGAGAACATACTTTTGAGTTTGATAGCACTAAGGTGGTCCACATGAGATGTATTGTTTATTGGAAACCATCTTGAGAATGATACGTCTAAATATATAATGAGAGATATGACATATTAGAGGAGGATCACAACTGGGGAAATTTGGGGGAAAATCAGTCCATATGGATTTACCCTCTAATTAGAGGATCAACGCTTGGTGATGTTGGTCACATAAATTCCTGATACTATACCAAGGTCACGAAGAAGGAATAGAGGATCCGCTCTAGGCAACTCAAGTGATTTCAAAAACTCTCTCCTGGAAGTCATTCTGAAGGGATCACACTATTATGAGTAAGAAATGATACCAAAAAACCAACAAAGAAATGATAAATGGAAAGAAACCCAACTAAACTTTTCCATGTTATGGTGGATAGGGGATTCCATTCACATATAAAAGAGAGAGTGAATGGTGAGTAGTAGTCACACCCTTCATGCCCCCTGACATAGGGTACTACCCATGTAAATGGACTATTTCACTAGACATATGACTACGCTATGTACACCAATGGTTTCATAATTTCCCTCTCTTCAAAAGGGTCAAAACTATTATAACGACATGTAAAATTGATTCCCATTTTAATGATCTAATAATTTTGGTAAAAACATCCATCCTGGTCTCATCGACCCAACCCAGTCCGATGATCCCGATCCAGCCCAGCCCACTAGGCCTAATATGAATCGCTGGGCCCATAAGGCCGCCCGGTGGAGCTTGTTTCTTCTAGTTTGGACCACATGGCTATGGGATGGATTATCTAATTTATATGGTCTTCCCCTATCATGTTCCCCTTTAGTCACCGTAGTGTCGTATAACATCCCACATGGTCTGCCCGCCGTGTCCACACATTCCCCTTATGCTCTACCTTCCCATGGCCTCACTGCCTTTATGTTCCCCTTCACCATAGATGATCCACCTACCACATAGTTCTAGAACACCGCAATTCTAGTTTCTACCAGTTCACCTACATTCGTTGGTCACCAATCATTCTCCACTACTTCATTTTTTGAAATCAAACCTCTTATGTGATTATCGGGTCATGTTCTACAATGACCCAGGATCTGATTCAACTTTCCATCAATCTAGGGGCCTGATCACGTTTAGAGCCTCCCAACAAGTCTATTTATGACCACACGTCTCTATAAAAGAATCATTCTATGAATGGGGGTATTAAAATCTCTATTACCACCCTGAGTAATGATCCTTGGCCTTTGTTCCTATAATCCCTAATCCGTTTTTGTTAGAACAATGAAGAAGAAACAAGAATAAATAACAATAAAACCCAATAATTTCATAAAATTTAGCCCATCCTGTATGAATGATCAAACCATGGGTTAACCAATTGGTTGGTTGATACATGTTCATCGTTGATTCTAGAAATAGGGAAAAATCAAATAAAAATACCCAACCTAAGAAATAATTGTTCACTATAGAGGATTATTTATCGATAATGATTAGTTAATAATGTTCTCAATCCACTATCCCATTGTAGTATTTCAAGAAATTTCTCCAATGTTCTCTCTAGATCTTGTAGGGAATTATAGGGTTATGAGCGTAACCCTAGATCACTTCTTAAAAATAATATTCTAAAATAAACGTTGTTTCATTGAATAATTTTTTTTAAAATATTTATATTCTCATTACTTATGAAAACTACTTTTCACTGTTGACTCACTCTAGACTTTGTTATTAAACTGATGGGGTAAAATTGCTGCTCATAATGTAATAGTAACATTTTATTTGTGATGTGGGTACTCATTTACATGTTATTCACCTTCTTCAAGAAAAGTTCTCATACATGTATTTTAATGTTTAATAATTTTAAAAATTTTATTTTTGGAATATGGGGCATCAGTGTCACACACCTTCTAATCACATGGTCTCAAAATGATTACTATTAATATTTTAAAAAATAAATGGAAAAATATTGTTCATTACATAGTGGAGAAAATAACAATAGTTTTTAAAAAAATTTCATGAAAATATTTGATATGTATATATACTATTATCATTGGAGTCAAAATTATATAAATTTATCATCATTTACACCTCATTAAATTTTTATATCAATTAATTTATTTTAATTGTATATATAATTAAATTAATTAGTATCTATAGGCCACAAATGAAATTATAATCATTTTGTTATATTTTCATGAAAATGATAGTTTTTTAATATTTTTAATGTTTGATGCATGTTAAAAAAAATATAATCACATAGAAAAATGAAATTTGACTTTATTTGGTCACATAATAGATTAATGTTGATATGTTATATTTTTATAGTATTTTATAAATTAATTACACATTATTTATAATTATTTTTGGATAACTCATTAATTTTTTGAGTTTTGTACACCTAATGAATACATATAGAATAAAAAAATTTAAAAAATTTAAAAAATATATTCAAATTAATTAATATCCTATTTATTTTTTACTAGTGTTCATTTTATAGGAAACATAAAAATTAATGATCATTTTCTTATGATTTATTGAAAAAATATCTCATTTTCTTAATAAGGACGATTTGAATCATGATTATAGAATTTAAAAACAATTATATATTCAAAAATATAATTTGGATGAAATAAATAGAAAATATGTTATTCATAATATAAAATTACATGATATTAACCTATTATATAACTATAAATAAATGTTTTATAAAATAACACATCATAAAGATGGTCAAACCCTTTTTGACATAATAAAATATTCCCACTAATCTATGAATGAATTATTTTTCCACTTCTAAATATGATTTATATGCATTATACTTATATAAATAAAATACTAAGAACAAATAAATGATGTATTGATATTTTTAATTATAATGATAATATAAAAAATTAATCACATATTTCAAATACCTATTCAATGTTGTTATTTATTTTGTAGGAGAAAACAGTAGTTATAAATTCTGAAATGTTTTACTAATATTTGTAGATCTTTTTCCTATCATTTCACTTTTTAATCATTGATAACTAATAAATTATTTCAAAATATACTTTCTCAAAATGAAATAAAACTATATATACATTAAAAATAATCATATATACAAAACCAATGGGTTCATATTTTGGTGTATAATCCACATACTATATATTGTGTGATACCTTATTACTTGATTGTTATACAATAAAATCCCATTAATGATTATTTCAAAATATATAATTAAAAACATATATTTATTTTTTATGACAATATATTACTTAATAAAATAATAACATTTGTGTTGTAATTTTTAGATATCCAATCATTGGAACCATATAATATAGCAACAGATCAACTCTATTTATTATAATGGGTATATGTTTTTCCTACTTCCTATAAAAATTAATATGTTTATTATTTATAGAAAAATCATTTGATTATAATATTTATCAATGAATATTGTATGAAATTTGTTTTATAGGCATTAAAAATAGTATTTTATACCATTATTATTCTTCAAACCCACTAATAACTTCTTGTGATATTCAAATGATTTCATTCAATTCGCACTATGCTTTCCTTTTTAAATGATTGATGATGAGAAAAAAATATCAACATGTGATGGAAATTTATTATTTTTACATAAATATGGAAAATAAATTGTTAAAAAATTATAAATTTTCAAAAAAATATTACACCAATGATTTGATATATCAGTTATGCAGAAACATGAATTTATAATAATACCTCATAAACATTTTCTAGTAATATGTTCACATACATTCTGAAGAAAAAACAATTGATGATGGATTTTATCATATGAATATTTTCCATAAATAATTTTATAAGTATTTTTATCTGGATATAATTAATATTTATAAACATATAATTTCAAAAAGTATATCAAATGGTATATAGAGTAATCATAGGGTCATGATATGGCATCCATAATCTCTTAATTATCAATTTAAATTTTATAGATCTAGTTTTTTATTTCTTTATTTATATTTGTATATGGATTTTATACTTATTTTATTCATAAAAATGTTATTCAAATGATATAACATTGAAAACAAATAACACGATATTATAGTGTAACAATATATGATAAAATGATCATTTAAAAAAATTAGAAACAATTACATCAAATTTTAATTCTATAATCCTCAACATGAATATTTGGGTCTTTACTCAACTAATGTTCAACATCAATCCTAACTAAAAATTATTTTATATTAATGATATATTTCACGATGTGTTTTTTAAACTATAACTTTCAAAATATGCTGGTTATGGGTGTTACTAAATATAAATCATAATAAATTTGAATATTCATTATTTTTATTTAAATAAAATAATATATATGTTTACAAAAATTATATTATTAAATATTGTATAAAATGATTACCCTCGTTAATCATTATGTAATTTTTATACATTAAAATTATTCCTATATTTTTAATGTTTCCATTTATTGTTTGTCACAATTAATTTGCACTTGCCTAGATTTAAAGCACATATCATGGGATATGGGATGTGGAAGACTCTAATTAGTCTATATTCATATAAATTTATAAATAAAAATCATTTCTTTCTATAAAAACATTTTACTAAAAAATTAAAAAATATACTAATTTTCTCTCTATTGAATTATAATTTATACTTGATTATTTATAGGTATATATTGGTTGTATTATACAAATCTTATTATGTTAAAATTATTTGTATTAAAACAATTTCACTTTTTATATTTCAATTTTATTTAATTTTTGATGTAATATAAATAAATATAATTTAATGTTCCCCATAATATTATCCGCCTCATAATGATATATAAAAACATCTGAAGATTCATTATTTTTATTTCTTGAAGAAATATCCAATTAGTGTGGATTTATGTTATCCTAAACATATATAAGATAGAGTACGGAAATTTTCATTTATTATTAATTATAACTCTATTGAAAGTACATAGTACCTAATTTATATTATGTATATTCATGAGTAAATGTTTCCATAAAAATAATCCATCATTTTATCATTTCTCAAAACTAATTAACGTCTAATGAAATTTGACAGCAATGTATTCCAACATTATTTGATTCATTATAGGTAAAAATTACATCATGTATTTAAATTAATTGGTATATTCATCAAATAAACAATAAATATAAAATTAATTATGATGGATTTATTTTGGTTAATAAATTTTTAAAATATATTTCATATAACCCAAACATTTATCCACTTTATCCTAATTTGATAATTCATTCTAAAATATTATAGAAATAACACTATTTTAAATCTTTCGTTAATTCATTTTTTTCTCGATTCTTCATTTAGGTATCACTATTATTCATCTAGATGAAAATTTAAATATTAATTAATATAGATATATCTTATTAAAATATATGATATTGAAATAAATAAAAATATATAAGAATTGTAATAAAAATTTTAAATACAGATACATCATGTAATATACATAAATTTACCTAGTGAAATGAATCCATATATTTTTTTTCAAATTATTTTTCATTATAGGTTTTTTAAAACTATAATGGTTATCTATATTCACTATCAATGTGATATTTGTATATATTTGGAACTAACATTATTAGAGACAAAATTAAATGAAAATAATTTCTGAAGTAAATTATTATTGATAAGAGAAAAACTATTTAGTTGTATAGTTGTTTTATTTTTAAACTAAATAATGGGACATTTATGGTTGTTTGGATCTAGGGTACAAAAAAATTCATTTTCATTCTCTTATAAATGAATGAACACTTCTATAAAATTCACTTTTATATATATTAATTCATAAACATGAATTATAATTCAATTTAAGAGTCAAATCCATAACAAAACTGTAAACGAAAATTTCTAATTATCCAACTCACATAAAATTAAAATTAATTAAAACCTCAGAATACTCAAATTTCTTTTTCATTTACTCTATACACATCTATCAATTTATTTTATTAGCTTAATTATTATGAATAATATAGTATTTATAGTGACACATTATATAGATAGTTTATAATTTAATTTTAGATATATTGTATGCTAACTTATAAACACTTGGTACTTTGGCTAACCATATTCTTCAATTTGTAGATAGATCCTTAAAAAGGCGACATTGAAAATAATGTAATTATTTTAAATTATATGTGTCTGGTATAAAATCATAACCACATAGTTGTTTGAGTTAATATGAATTCAAATTAGTGTATCAACACATGGAATAACCTAAAAAATAATAAATCAAATAATTAGGTTTTCTCACTATTTTAAATGGGTATTGTAACAAAATCTCATCCCAATTTCCTTCCACTATAATTCCCATGAATTGAAATGTTTTATGGTTGTTAATATTAACACCCCATGTAATTATGAAACACCTTTTCTAATTAATTTAACCTTCTTTATATTTTTCAATTCACACAATAGTGATTATAGATTTTGTTATATTAAAGCACTAATTTTAGCTTTCATTATACACAATATAAATTTAATAGTTCAATAAAAACAACATATAGATTTTATTTCAGTACATAGAACACTTCATTTGGCTAGTATTATATACAATTATGATTTCATTAGAATTATTTTGGTAGATAAAAGATCGAGTTTTCAAAACTATATTATGCCAATAATAATATTATTAAACTGTTCTTATATTTTATACCTACATATTACAATAAAATATATTAATAATATTATCTAAATATTGAAACTATATTCTAAAATTAATTAAAAATTCATCCATTGGATTTAAACTAGTTATAAATGAATGTATGAACTATAGTAAAAAAAGAAATTTTTTTTCTAAGAAGTTTATTTTTCTATGATCAAGCACATTTTATCTCAATAATTTAATCATAACCATTTTGAATAATGTTTTTAATATAATTTATATATTATATATTCAAACAAATATTTTTACACTAATCCATTATATTTTCTTGGTTTGAGATTAGAACAAAAAAAATTATGATTAAATAATGTATTTTTCTAAATAGTAATTTTACAACATTTTAATTAAGAAAATATTTTAAATATACTATTTTTGATATTTAAAACTTTTATTGGACAAAATAATCATTATATTTTGAAATCTGAATTTAATAATATAATTTGAGTGAATGTTTAGATTTTTTCAAAAAGATTCATTTTTTATGATTAGTGAAAACATTAAATATTAATGAAAAGTAATTTTTTTCTAATTTATATATACTGTTTTATAATTTATATATCTTTTTTGGAAGTATAAATATTTCAATTTTACAGATATTGAAAAAAATTAGGTGATTTTAATCAATTTCAAATAGATATTGGAAGAAAAACAATTCAATGTTTTGAATGTATTCTTTTTAAGAACTAGCTGCTTAATCACGTTTGTGGGAATATATTTAAATTATTTTATCCAATGATACTGTATTATTTTTGAAAAATTGATTCCTAATTTGGAATAATAATAATAATAATTTTACAATATGTTCAACTTAATTTTTGAACAAAATTATTATTGAATGTAATTGATATTAATTACACAAACTAAGGTACAAATGAGTTTACTTTGTGGTTAATAATAATGTTAGGGTGGAAAATAACCTATAAATATGTAAAAAATCCATATTATTGACATATATCTACCATATACACTATTTTTTATAATATGAACTATTAATCTATCGTCATGATTCTAGGTAGACATCTCAATAGTGTTTAAATTTTTATATTTACAAGAATGCCACTCAGCCAACACTATAAAAAGAAACTCATCCCACCCACTTTATCACACAACATAAGACTTTTTTATCATAAAAAATTGTTGAAAAATATCCAATCTATTATAATATCAACCTAGAAGAATCACTTTTTTCATAAATAAAATTGTGCTAGTCATTTGGTACAAACCAAAATGAATTACCTAAAGATGAGGTAATGTTCTTTAATGAATTTTTTTATGTATTTCCCACCACCTCAATTAATATTATTTCATGATCATAAGAAATAAATAAATATTCTAAATATACTATGATTTTTTATGTTAATTTAATTAACTATACATTCACAAACTTCTTTATAATGGGATATATAATTATCGTTTTTGGGTACTGAGGACTGCCGCCTCGCGAACCAATGTCATTTTTTCTTCCATTACAACCTCTCATGATTTAAATAAATGGTTAATATAATAATTTCATATGATTTATATGATATTTGGGATGTATTAATACTTCTTAAATTTATATATAACGAATTTCATAATGCATTCCATTTTTTGGGATTATCGTATCTTTATTTCAAGAAGTGTGAACCACTGCCACAATAATGTGATGTGATTCGTTCACATATTACATATATTTTATTAAAAAAGAGTTTATTAAAAATATATGATATATATATATAATAATAATTTCACTATAAATACATTATACTTATATAAATATATGTTATTTCCATTCGTTCTTTTGATATGACAAGAAAGTGGAGACATCATTCATGTGTATGTACAGACTGTTCTCTGTATAAATGATATATTTAATTTAATATTTTTATATTTTATTTATTTTTATAAATGAATATATAATTAATATATATGAAAATTATATCTTTTTCAAAATTATAGAAATAATTAAATCATAATCTATTTATGGGGATCAAAAATAAAAAGTCTAAACTTATATGAAAAAATAAGCTTTTATTACTAGCAACACAACATTAACATGAAATCATTAAAAAATAGGTAATATACAGTCATAATTAAATTATATATAGATTTATATATAATAATATGGTTCTAAGTTAGATTTATAATGAGCACATATTTATAATTTTAGAGTTTTGAACGTGTATGAAAAAACTCATTCCATATTCAAAACTCGTTTCATTTTGATGGTGTATATAATTCTTATAAATTTTTTCTATGATTATTATACTTATATTTGTGAGTATTTATATATAACTTTTATTAAATATAATTCATGGTGTTTATGGAACAAATGTTACCAAATTGGTAAGGTTATTTTGTCTCAATTTTTCTTCTTTGGGAAACATATTATGCTATAAAACTAAATAATTTTATATGGTTTATATACTTACCATTGATATTTTTTATCATGAATATCATTATCTTAAAGATATTTTAAGCTCCATACATTATTATTCCCTCATGGGTATTGTGATTTAATGTTTCCAAAGTGGTAACAATTTATTGCTACAGTCTCACGGTTTACAAGGAATGGTTATGATTATACATCAATAGATATTATCTTTGGATCCATATATCAATATATCTCATTAAAATAATTATCCAATGGATATTTATAATATATTATCCTAAGAGTATTAATTTTCATTATTTTTACTTAATAGAAATTTTGAAAGTTTTGTTTAAAAAATTTGACATCGTTTCTCTCTTCAGTCAGAATAATGTTTTCCTTCAAAACCACGTTTTATATTTTTTTTAAAATTATTTAGTATTATAATTTTATATTTTAGAATAAATTTTTACCCATGTCGTACATTTTAATTTTTTTAATAAAGAGAATATTATTGTTATTTTTAAATTAATACACTATTCTAAAAAATATATTGTGTAAATGGAATGTTTAACATTAACGAATTTACCGACCATAAGGAATTCCATTCCATTATAGATTTTTTTTCTTACTTATGAGGTTATTTTTAATTAATTTTGTTATTAATATTATATAAATTTATTATTTTTAATTTTTATTTCAAATAAAATTCTTTTTAAAATATTTTAATGGTATTTATATAATTTGTCATAATATTCTTAAATAAAATGTTTTTCAAATTATTTAAAGAATTATTAATATTTAAAAACAATTTTCATTGAAATGGTTATAAAAAGATTTTAGTTTTTCATTGATAAGTTGTCAATGAATTTTTAGTGAATAATATTTACAAAATTCATTTGTTATTTTTCTATAGTTTTCAATTCAATTTTCAATGAATTACTTTAAAAATGTTTTATATCATTACATTATAATTTTTAAATTATATTTTCCAATAAAATCTGTAAAAAAATTAAGATTATTGTATTTGTTTTCAAGGTTATTTTCAATGAAATAGTTTTTTAAAGAGTATTATGTTTTAAAACTACCTTTTCAAATCTAAAGTGATATTTTATTCAATAAATATATTTATTATTTTATAATATTAGATCATAATAATTCAATTTTGTTTTCAATGATAATTATTTTTAAATATTTTTATGTTATAAATATTGATTTTAGGAGAAAGGTTATTTTCTTTAAGAAATTCTTCAAGTTATATTTCAGAATCCTTCTGCATATAAGATGAAATCCTTTGAAATGGTTTAGTATTGATAGGGAATTTTATATAAGTGCATGATAATTGTTGATTATTTGAATGTATTATTTTTAAATGGAAAAATTGTTTATGAAACTAATTTTTTTCCTTGATTTTTACCATGATAAAATTCTTGTGATACAAAATTTCTTTAATAGGTAATTCAATGATGATATGATTATGAAACCTGACAATTTTATATATTTTATGAGTGAATAAATTTTTTATTATACCCATAATAATTCCTAGATTTTGGTATTATATTTATGAAATCCTTCACTTTTATAGGATATGATATGATTAATGGTTTATTATCTTATGGTTCACACACATGTGATTCCATTATCTAATGGGTTAGAACTATATCTATAAGATAATGAACTCTTTGGGATATGTATTAGGAAATTATATCATTATTTTGTTCTTTTTTTGAATATATATATATATATATATATATTTGCAATGGTAATTTTTTGGTGAAATTTGAGAAATTTAGAAGGAAAAGGGATAGTGCTCGGTTGGTGAATGGTTTTCCCCAACTATGAATCTAAGATATAAAAACCTGTGAACCCAAATACTGATTATGAAAATTTATGGAACATGGTTTGTGAAACCATGAGACCCTTGGGGGGGAGGAACATAGTTAGGTAGAAATTAAGGCAAAAATATGGACCTAAAAAATATTGCACACAGAAAATTAATCCCTAAAAAATTAGATTAAGAAATCTAATACCCCAAGGTCATCACCATAATTCAACCAAACATTGACCTAAAAATATTATTTAATTTTTGAAGCTCATTGATGGATTTAAATGCCTTCCGTTGTCTTTTTTTTTTAAAATTGATTACTAGATTGAAGATATGAACCTCTCATGGTAAGAGATTCTTATCCCAATTAGTATTCCCAATCTCTCTCCCACTATTCTAGTTTCTATTTAGGGGAAATTTCTCTCCATTGGATATAGAAGTATATATAGTTTCTATTATATTATAATTCATTCCCTTTTGAATCTAGATCAATTTATTTTCATTGTGATCTTGGTTGTTCCACTTTAATTAGGGATTTCCATTGGCAATAGTATGTCAACAACCTCAAGGTAGGTTTTATAAATTGAAAATCCGATAGTCATTATAGGATTATTTGTATATAAATTAGAATTTAAATTTATATGTTGGGCATATTTTTTTATAAAGTGAATTGGTTAATTACATTTCAATGTGATAGTAAATTATGGTAAACTTGGCCCAATTGCAATTTATTGAAATGGATTAATTAATAAATCGAATGATGCCATTATTATATTGATTGGAAATGAGGAATATGAAATTAGTTAATTAATTGGACTCTATAATTGGTCAACTAATGTGATTATAAATTAACAAACATTGTTAACTATGAGATGGATAGCTTAACTTAATGGGTTAATAGGATATATGATTTACATACTGAAAAACTATTTAATTATTATTTTTTCAAATTCATCAATGTAATTTTCTTAATGAACCATGTAGCTGTGATGTATTATAATGGTATACCATGATGAGAAATGATATAAGGGGGATAATTTTGATTAATAATGATTTATTTTATTTATATGATATGTATGATTGATTGATATGTGGGTGTGGGTTACAGATCGAGACATCAAATACACATATATTACATGAAGTGTGGGGCATGGAATGAGGCTAAAAATAGCGATATGTGAAACGAGGCATGAGATAGAGACTAATTCTCTAAATACCCATATGTGATATGTAGTGTTTGATAGGGACTAAGGATCTAAATACACATATTCGGTAATGAGTGTGGAATAGAAACTAAGGATCCAAATTACCATATATGATAGAGAGTATGGGATATGGACTGGGTTTCCAAATACCCATGTGAAATTGAGGCTTGCGATAGGGACTGAGGCTCCAAATACTTATGGGTTCTAGACATGACGTTCTATGTTAATGAGATTGGTGTTGGACTATAGACCCAATTTTTTGAGTTATGATTTGAGATTAATTGATAAATGATAACCATGGTATTTTGATATGTGATATACCTTGAGGATAGTTCGTACACTAGCATAGGCTGATGCAGATATTTATGGTTCAGGTGACCTTGGGATCCTAGGGATTTCTGTTGTCAATTAACAAATAATGGATATGTAAGCTGATTATTTTATCATATTTACGTACAAATTATACAAATGCATATATTTTTATTAAATGTATTTTATTTTAGATTGTGTTGGTTTTGGTTTTTTATGTTATACTCACACCTTACTTGGGCTACCTGATAGGTACCTAAAGAGACTTCATATTTTCTGGCCATTATAAAGACAAGGTCCAAATGTTATATGGCTAGAATAGGGGGTGCTTAGATGGTGGAAACCTACATGGTATTGGGAACCACATATGAGTTTATAATGTTGTTATTTTTGGGTTTGTGAGTTGATAGATGACACATATTTGTCCTATTATATCGACTCATTTAGTTTTGTATGTTGTAATCAACTTTTGTTCACCATGTAATAATGGTATTATTTTTATGGTTTTTAAACCAAGATATTAATTATTTATTCAAACATTTGTTCATATTTGATAAAGTGGTAATTTTCATTCCCTGAATGATAATTTTTCATCTTTATTAGTTTGAAGTTTCTTGTATAGAGGGAGGTGTGCCTAACGTCATGCATCTAACAGGCTTGGGGAACCGGTTTTTGGAACCCAGGTCGAGATGTCACAAAGTGGTAGCAAAGGTATTTTATTTTGTTGGATTTTTTATTAATATTTGGAATTGGTATAAATAATAATATGATGATGTAGACCATGGTTAATAACTCACTAATGTAGATATCTAAACAATATACCAGGGTAAAATCCATGTAGCTAGGGTGGGATTGTAGTTTTTGATATACTTTGTTACAATTGAATGTTATTTCACCTTGAGTGATGCATATGTTTTGTGATATGATTATTGATTTGAAAATTTTCTTGAGTGTTTACTTATGGAACAAAATGTGATGATAATTGAGTAAACAAGCATTATTCTTGGCACTCATGTTTATTATGTGAGAATCATAATGTTAGGAATTCATGGGAAATGTGTATTTTGAGTAAGTTGATGAAATTGAAATGTTTTTTTCTTTCTTGTCTAATTAATTTGAAATTTTTTCTTTATGTGAAATTGAATGTTTTAAAGTGATGAAAATGTAAATAATTTGGTTTCAAATGAGAAATAAAAAAATGAAAATTTGTTTACCCTTATAAATAATGCTGAAGATGAAAAATGGCTAAGGACAGTTATAGAGGCTTTGTTTTTATCATGTAGTTGGGTTTTGGAAGGATAGTTGTTTTGGTTAATTAAGAATCTATCATACATAATGTGAAAATTTTGTGAATGTTTTCATGAGATATGTTTATATAATTATAGAGATATTACTCCATGGTGATTATTTATGAGAATATGATAGTAGTTTATAGCTGGAAATGATTAAGTAGCACTGAAACATGAGGAAGTAGTAGTACTGTGTGATTTATATGGAGGGGAGTTCAATGAGGAAGTTATTGTATTCATGATGTTTATTTATTGTGACCTAGAATAGGTTTTTAAGATTATATATGACGTTACATGGTATTTTCAGTAGCAGAATTATCTAACTTTCACATGTGATGGTGGAATCTATGCAACCGAATTCTTGATTGAGTATATATATATACTATACTTGAACACAAAGATGCTCTTAGTGAGAAAAGAGTCAAGTTGGATTATTATATGTTTTTAAGGATCAGAGAAGACTAAGTGGGATGTTCATTCTTGAACTGGGTATGGATATGGTATTATATGGAAGGATTTTCTGGTGATGTTCATATATCACTTTTATCTAGGGAGACTATGATTTGAGAGATAAGTCAAGTTTAGGTGATTGTATTATGGGAAAATGTCCATGATGGAAAGTGATGGAAATTTTATTGATATGAAGTGGTTTCTTGCATAACGTCCAGGGGATGATAAAACTATGGAAAATAATTTCAATGATATGATTAATTATGATATTATATCCCATGTTAATATCATTCAGTGGAAAAGGTTTTCTCAAGTGGTGGATCATGCTGTAATATCTGAGGGGTATATAAAAGAATTTTCTATTATATGAAAGGTGTAATCAACTGATTAACATGTGGAAGCTCATCTGAGGGTAGAAATCATCATTGTTAAAATGATGACCGTTGAATAGGAAGGATGTGTTGACTAGGGGAATAATCAGTTACTCATGATCTTACCCAAGTGGTTTTCCACCTGAGTGGTAAGCCATGATACTTTCAAAAACATTTTCCCCAACCCCTGATTGAGTACTAATATTGTATCAAGATGTAAAATCTATAGATTTTCTACAAGAACCCGTGACATATGGGTAGTTTAGGAACATCTAGGCAGAACTAGTGTGTGGGAAGTTGATCTTCTACACCATATCAGTCTAGTAGTTAGAGTTCTACTAAAAATTGTGGTAGAGGTAAGCTATCTGGAACTCCAAGAAAAGAGAGGCTATATAAATCAACTTGTGTAGCTAAAAGTACTCATATTTTATCATAGGGAAGAGGGTAAAGATAATTACTTGAAATTCAATCTATACATAAGGATGGAAAAGATAGACCATTGATGGTTAGAGGTACTGTTCATGTGTCATCTAAACTATATAGTAGTTTATTTTATACTTGTACCTCTCATTATTTTATTTCTAGAAAATTGTGAATGGGTTGAGTATAGAAGTAGAGTTTGCAAGTGGGGTTATAATGACCGATACACCTTTGGGAGTATAACAGAGGGACATCTATTTCTGCATGGGGTGTATTCTTGAGGCTATTGAGTATTGATTTATATGGTATCTTTATATCCTTGACAATTAATTATTTAACCTAATTATTTGTATATACTAGATAGTATCATAAAGTTCTTACATTTATTATTTCCATAATAGATTGAACACAACATCTCTAGTGGGGGATAATTATTTACATAGTGAAGAATGATATATCAAGGAAGGACATACAAGGCTAGTACATAAGAAACTAAGGATCCCACCATCAAAGTTTTCTATTATTTTTATATATGTATGAATAATAAATAATAAAAAATTTTGGATAAAGGGTTTATCAATATCATTACACAACCCAAGGGTTCTTCATTCTTGTTTCAAAGGTAAGATGATAGGACATTGGACTTTTTGTGTTGACTACTAGAAGATGATCTTGATGAATATGATGAACTAGTATCCACTTCTGTATTTCAGTTATCATTTTGAAAAGTTTAAGGAATAATATTTTTCCTACAATATTTACTTTAGATCATGATATCATATGTGGGGAGTTTGACCTTCTGATATATATAAGACGACCTCTAGAAGTAGGTATGGTATTTATGTGTTCATCAGGGTTTCATTTGGGTTGATTAACACTCCTATAATGTTTATGGACATGATGTAGATAATCATACCTCCATAACTAAATATGTTTTTTAGTGTTTCTGTATGATATCTTTGTGTACTCCAAGACTTGCGATGATCATCCCCAACATTATGACATCATCTCGAGTACACTGATAGAGAATTAGCTATAATCAATGCAATATATGTGACAATTCCTGATCAATTAGTTATATTTATTTGGTCACAATATCATATAGAAATATTTATTTGTAGAAGTATAGAAGGATTGATTAGTGGTTTCATGGGAGAATCCCAATAATGGTTTAGATATCTATAGTATTCATTGATTAGTCGGATATTATCAAATTTTCATTCATGAATTTTACCACTTGGTAGCACCTATGTTGGGATTGATCAAGAAGTGATTTAAGTTTGAAAGGTCTATATAATGAAATAATTCTTTCCAGGATTGAATAATACATGATAGAAAAACAATTCTTTATGCTACCTGATTTATCTATTGTGTTTAGTATTTTTTCTGATACTTCTAAGATCAAACGAGGAGTTGGATTGATGCATGGAGATTGAGTTGTGGATTATTTTTCATGGAAATTACTCCAAAAGAATGGAATTTCAAAATTCACTTCCTCGAGTTGGATGTATTGTTTAATGAATTTTGGTTTTGGAGGAATGTGCAATTTTGGGAGAAAAATATTACTATTTATAGTGTTCATAAGAGCTTAAATACCAGTTTGAGAATGAAAACAGTGTCACTAACTCTTTAAGTAGGAAAACTCAAAATTAGTCTATTAATTTGTAAATTATAGAGTGTATAATGATTAATTTAATGGTTGATATGAATGTTGTAGTTCAGGAGTCCATAGAGAAGTTAATGCTTTTATTATTTTCACTGGATTCTAATCATCTTAAATAGATAGGGATAGACAGAATGAGGATCCTGAATTATTGTCCATGAGAAAATTCCTTAAAGGTATGGAGTAATCATAAGATTGGATAATAGATTTGGATGCGATCATCTATGTCTGGACTCATTTTTTTATTCCTATGAGTATGTGGGAAGAGATGATGTGTGAATTTTAAGAATTTATGTGGGCATTGCATCTAGGTATGAACAACAAGTATGACGACCTAATATGATTGTTTTCATGGTTGTGAATAAATGGGGATATATCTTAGTATTTGGAATGACACTACACTTTCCCACATGATAAAGGCAATAATTAATGACAAGGTGGTTTAATATAGTCCTTTCCCATTATAAAATAGAAGTGAGATGAAATTACTAAAGACATCGTGGTGGTTATATCAAGGATTCCTAAGAAGAATTATGATATTTGGTTAGTTTTGGACTGACAGAAGAAACGATAAAATTTCATGTTTATATGGGAGGCATTCTAAGTGGATCTATTGGGAGGCATGTATGTCCCTGAGATTGTTCATCCACACATGATTCCAAGGATGATTATTCCAGACACAAAATCATAATTTACTTCTCACTATTGTGAAGGCCTACAGAATGTGCTAGGTAAAAAATCTATATAGAGTATGTCATTCCACCAATAAAAATATGGGAAGTTGGAACATATTTTTTATATATATGAGGATATTTTGTGTGTGTGTTTTCATGTATTCAGTGGGTCTTTGGAGAATCACTTAGAGCTTATTGAGTTCACCAATAACAAGAGTTTTCAGGAGACTTTTCTGATGGCACATTCCAAGGCTCTTTGTGCAAGGCCCTGGAAAAGAAGCTTTATCTAACTCAAAAGTGTATGGAAATTGCTCAGAGTAGGAATAAGATATATGTTGATAGACATTGAGGGCCCCTTGAGTTTGTAGTGGGTGACTGTTTTTCTTTATGGGTTTCTCCTAGATTAGGTCATTACATGATTCCGAGGTAGGAAATCTTGGAACCCAAGATTGTTGTAACTTATGAAGTTGTGGGGAGAATTAGGTTTGTGGAATACTAATTAGCGCTTCTGAAATGTTAAATTGTTATGCTTGATTCCTTCAATGTTTCAAAACATTAATGGTTTATCCCCAAACCTTCTAATCCGATCAATGTGGACGATTTTTTTCTTGAGAATGATGTTTCCTTTGAGGATATTCTGACACATGTTTTGGATCATAGTGAGAAAGTATTACGGGGAGAGAACACCACAATAGTTCATGTATTATGGAAACATAAACATATTAAGGAGGAATTATGGGATATAGATGTGGTTATGATGTTTTAATGGTTTTATCATTTTACCACATAATTATAGCAATGTTGGGGAGTAAAACTTGAGTATGAATATTATAAGATAGGGAGATTGTATGATCTTGATAATTTAAATACATGTTAATCTCATATTTACAAGTATACTTTTTTCACTACTTTGATTATGTATTTTTTTGTTTTACCTTGAAATGATTTTGTGAATTTTGTGAATTGTGGAAGGAATAGGGAATGTCACGATTGGTGCACAGTTTTCTCAAACTGTGAACCCCTACCAAAAAATAGTGAGAACCCAAACAAAGTTGATTCACATTACTAGGACAATATTTGTAAAATTGTGAACCCTACTAGTTGTAACTATGAATCCCCTGTGAGGAGGTTCATGGTTTCGGTAAACATTTAACCCTATGTAGAGAAATGTGAATATTGAAAATTAACCCCCTAAAATCTGAATAAAACATCAATAATCGCATTGATTACGCTCTAATTCATCCCACCATGTTGCTAAAATTTTTTTAGTGGCTCCTAGATAGATTTCAAGGCCTTACGACCTCCGTTATTGACAAATTGATGATCCGATTGACGACATGCACCTCTCATAGTAAGATATTATCATCCTGATTAGATTTATTCCCCATTATCTTGTTTCATTCATTATTTTAAGGGGGTTTTAATCATTCTGTGATGGATCTATATATTTATATGTTTTTTAATATATTATTCTATTCAATTATGGATCAGTTTTTTTGGTCCTATATCTCAATATTCACCATAATATTTTTTGATCCACATCAATTGTGAATTTCCATTGGTGGGCGCCTATCAATGATCTCAAGGTTATTGGTCTAGATTTCAAATCCTATAGTCTTAATTTATTTATGTATATGTAATGAGGACATTCAATTTCCATGATTGGGAAATTTAATCAAGAAATGAATTTATTTAAATAAATTTACAGATGATAATAAAATGGGATGAATTTGGTGTAATAAGAATTGGTTGAATATGATAAATTAATTGTTTAATTAATTAATGACATAGTGCGACTATTATAGTGAGGGGATATGGGGAATATTAATTGGATAATTAATGTTATTGTGTAATTGATCAATTAATGTTATTACCAATGAATTTACAATTATAATTATATTATGGCTGGCTTAATATGAATTAATTAATTGTTTATATGGTTTAAATATTTAAAAATGGGTTAATGATGAATTGTTCATATTATTCCAGGTGACTGAATTGAATAAACATGTTAGTGTGATATAATTTAATTGAATTCCTTGATATAAAATGGGAAAAGGGGGTTTATGTTAATTATATTCGATTGGTGTAATTTATGTGATATGTACGATTACATAATATATGAGTGTGGGAGGTGGGGTAGGGCTCCTAGTACCCATATGTGAAATGAGGTTTGAGATGGGTAGTGGGGAACCAAATAACCTTATGTTAGATGAGGTGTAGGAAATTGAATGTTGTTCCGAATACACATAAGTGATAGTGAGTGTGGGAAAAAGAATAAGGTTTCAAATTCCCATTGGGGATAGTAAGTGTGGAATAGGGACTGAGAATCCAAATACCCATATGTGATAGTGAGTGTGGGATGGGGATTGAGTGTCCGAATACCAATGTGTTATTGAGGTTTGGGACATGGATAGAGGCACCAAATACTCACAGGGTGCATGACCTGTTGTTTAATTCCCATGAGATTGGCGTAGGTCTATGCGTCCAATTGGCCATCATATTATTTGATATAAAATTATAAAAGATAACAGTGTTATTACGATATGATATATTCCATCGGGATAGTTCAGACCCTAGCAAGGTTCAAAGTAGGCATTAATTGTTATGGTGTCCTCAGGAACCAAGGGATTTATGCGATTAAGTAATTAAAAGTTAGATGTGTAAACTTCTTGGTTTATCACATGTAATTTATTATTTATAAACTTTTATAAACTTTTAGTGATATGATAATAGTTTATAAACCATTTGTTGGGTGCTAAAAAGTTGTTCTCAAACCCTTCTTAGGTATCCTAATCAGTACCCGAATAGACAACATGTTTTTATGAAAGGATAAGGGACATACCAATATATCAGATAGATTATATGGGATGTAGAATGGATAAGGGAACTAAAAATTGTTTTTGGATCTACATTTTGTTTTTATTGTCATTATTTTTAAGTTCTTCATTTGAAACATGACATGTATTATTCAATACATATATTTTTTATTATATTTGGGTATTGTATTCCTCATCTGGTCATCATGTGATACTAGTATTATTCTAGATATGGATATTTCATTTGTCTATATTTTATTTATTTATGATACTATGATTCATTCATAAAGATGTTCTGGTCTCCCTGTAATTGATATTAGACCATCACTACAAGTTGGTTGCATTTGGAATACTGGGAGGTACTCCTGAGGTAAAATAATAGACCGACTCAAGGCCCCAATTGTGTAGAACCCATGCCACGATTTCACAATATCTCCCTCCAATTCACTTTGTAAATATTTATATCGAATGATATAGACAAGGATGGGATAGGGGTTAACTCAGTTTAGTAAAGGACTTTTTCCACGATAATGGTCAGTAAACATTTCATATTTATATAGTCCTAGGAGTGATATTTTACAACTAATATATTGTTGAGAGTAAAAATTGACTACCTCTATGGTTTTGGGGTTGAACCCATTCCAATATTAGGAAATGGCTACAACTATGGTTGGTGTTGTGTCCCACCTAGTAGGTATAAAAACCAAGATGTTCCATGATATGTTTCTAAAATTATCCTTTAATTATAGGAAATGGTTTTATATGATTACATGTACACCAAATATTCAATGTCTTATTCCAAGGACATTATCTCATGCATTATTTTCTTTATTCTGTTATGATTCATGTCTTATGAACTACCAATCATTATTTCATTAATCTTGATAATGATCCTCAATTTAAAGGTTATGTTCATACAATTTTTGTCTCATGTTCTCATACTATTTAAATCATTTTTATGATTGTATATCTCCTAGTTTACCATTATTGAGCATATGATCTCAACCCTTTCTTGTGTTTTCTTTCCGCAGACTATGAATAAAGTATTTATGGTGGAGTACTAAAGGTGAAAATCATTATGGTATAGGTTTGCTATCATTTAAAAAATTATAATTATTTTGTCTAGGTTTCCAATGAAACTAAACTATTATGGTCCTCATACAGTAAATTTTTTAATTTTCAGAATATTCTTAAATGATGTTGTAATATCAATGTATTTAATCCTAGGGAACAATAGTTATTATAAAAAGAAAGGTTTAGTCACTCATTGGAAACTAGGATGAAAAAAATTGAGATCCCTAGGTATGATTATATAGATATATAATGGTATATATCTATGGATAAGCCTATTGTGACATAGATATATAATAATGTTCCTTTATTTATGTATATAATAAATAATTTTTTAGGATTATGGAGTTTTAAACTATGAGAAGTTTTTTCCATAGTTTTTTATGGACTTAGTCAGTAGTGGGAACTAAAATAAACTGGTTTAACACTGAATGTTTTAGATTTGTAAATTATGGAAATTATGGAAATCAATTTACTAAGTAGAAATATCATGAATGAAATTATGATGGTGAGATGATAATTGGTAATATTGCTTAAGGTAATGAGAAGATAAATGAAATGTGAAAGGTGTGGTATATTTTAACAATAATTTTTACATTAAATTTAATATTCATTATTAAAACGAGGATGATAAACCCTATGAAATGGTTCATATTTCATATTATAGGAAATGGTTATTAAGGAATAAGATGATTAATCTTATATAATGGTTACTGAATAATATTGTATTATTGAAGTGAACATGTATTGGAGTTCAAGAATTATGTTATGTGAATGCTGATGAATATGTTAACTAAGGATTTTTAAAAATATATTTAATTATTATAAATAACTATAAAAGTGATTTAATGAAAAAAAAGATATCATGATCAATGTAATGAGACACTTAATTTGTTCTATATGTATAATAAATTATGTTTAACTTTTATAAAGAGAAGATTGATTTTGATAATGCATATTGAATAGTATCAATTTTTTCGTAACTAATAATGTATTGGTTGAATATGTTATTTATTATAATAAGGATAGTTTTTACTACATTTTGGATTTAAGAAATATACCCAATAATATTTCCAAAATTAAATATTTCATGTTTTAGATAAATTTTATTGTAATTTAGATTATAAGTATATTTCAAAAGAATACATGATGAAGGTATTCACACATTTTTTATATGACAACCCATAGATAAATTTTGATATATTAACGATTAATGAAAAAACTATTTTGATAAATTTAGAGACATAATTACAAAAGTTATGTAAATTTATCTTTTGTAAGGGATATATGTTCAACAATTTGTGGAATGGTTTATGTATAACATTAGATGAGGTTCTAGAGATTAAATTATTAAAACACCATATGATAATTTATGCATATCAGATTACATGTGCTAAATATTATTGTCTGGTGTTATCTAAGTACTAAGATAGTAACTCACCATCCTATTTATGGATCTTATGATCTGTTAGTGAATTATTTATAAAAAATTCAACTTAATTTCTAATATATGAGATGATGTAGAAATGTTTCATGATATAACCAAAGGCTGAGATTATTCATATGAAATGGTTTATGGTTTTTTTGTTATGATAAATATATGGAATACTGTCATTATCATGATCAGTGATCATTTTCACTCACTATAATTTTTTTATTCAATGTTAAAATATCACCCTATGTTATCCTACATGGATTACAAGTGTTAGTTATTATGGGTATCCATTATTGTTCAGTCTTTCCCTTTTTAAAGTATGTTCTAGAAATTTTTATTATATGTGTTTCCATGAAAGGATCATTAATGTATTAAAACATTAATAACCTAGTCAAATTTTATGGGTAAAATTAATTATAATGGTAATATAATGTAACAACCCCTGAATTTATTAAATATAGATTTTGAATTAAGTAATCTTTTGAATATTTTGTTCTTCACACAACAGTGAATATTAATTTTTTATATGTAACAAATATTTTTTTCTTGAATTATTCTCATACAAAAGTTATACTGACACTCCATATAACAAATAGATAATAATTAAGTACATATAACACTATGTTTTTCTTGTGTTACAAAGAATTCAGAGTTCCTTTGATAACTTGTGTTACATGCAAGACTGAGTTTTACTGACCTAAAATATAATATTAATAATATTTTAAAAATATTATTAATGTTTTCATATAGAAATTTGAATATAATATATGAATAATATTATGAAACTATGGTTTATAAATATGTATTAGTTGATCCCTTAAGAAATATATTAGTTTTTAATTAAATTAAAAACAATGTGAAAATACTGGAATTCCTTTTTCTAGGGAACCTATTTTCTATATAAATTTTTTTTATTACAATATATTAAAAATATCCATTTTGAGAATTTTTTTTAATAAAATTTATATAATATATATTTAATCAAATATTTTTAAACTAATCAACTATATTTTATAGGAATTAGATAAAAACAAATCCAATTTTATGAATAAGAAGATAAATTTTTCTAAATTTAATTGTAAATGGATTTTTAGGAAAAATATAATTTAAATATATTTTTTTATAATTTTTATAAATTTTTTGATAAAAAGAAGTTCATTTCTGAAATTAACATATTAACATATACATTGGTTGGAATTTTGGTTTTTTGGATGTTTCATTTTTTATGATTAATGAAAAACAAGGAACATTAATTGGAAACTACATTTTCTTCCAATTTTCTGATATTGATAAAATATACTTCGAATTATCCATAAATTACAATTACTTAAATTATATATATTAGTAAAATATTCATCATTTTAATCAACATCACATTTACATTGAATATAAAAACTATTCAATCATTCGAAACTTTTCACATTAAAAACTCATTTTTCATCCAATATGTGGGATTATTTTTATATTATTTTCTACCATTACTACATTTGGAATATTAAAAAATTGATTCCTTATTTTTATTGAGAATTATTATATAGTTTATAATAAGGATAAAATAATTTTTTTAAAAAAATATTAGTGAAATTTATAAGAATTAATCATAGAGATAACAATAAAATTAGGTTATATAGTGGTTTAACATTAAGTTAAGGAGCCAAATAACATACATAAATGTACAAAATCCATTGTTTAAAAAAATTTATAAAATATTATCCCATTAATGGAACATGGGACATTATTGGATTGACTTGACATAAGAGAAAAATCCAAATAGTGTTTACCATTTTATATTTATTAGAAAGAATGTCCTCCTCCACTATAAAATGGTATTCAACCACCTTAATTATTCACACCAATCATGCCATTTCTATCATCCAAAAACTGACCAATTAATCTCTAAGCATAACTATTATCATCTAATAATAATAAAATTTGGATTAAATCAAACCATGTAACTTTTTTTGTGTAAACAAAAAGAATTACCAGAATAAGAGGTTATGTACTTCAATGAGTAATTTTGTATTATTTTATTCACCACCACCTCAATTATTATAATTCCATACTTATATAATTACATAATTAAATTAAATAAAATTATATTTTTTATGTTTATTACAAAAATATTCACACACTTTCATTAAATGGGATACACAATCATATTTTGTGTGTATGACAGACTACCTTCTCATGAACCAATGTCATTTATTCATCCATTACCACCTATCAAGGTTTGGAATAATGGAAAAAATACTATTTTTATATGACATATATGATATTTTTGATGTATATATTTTAATTTAATTATCATACAATACATACCTTCCTGACTTCCATTTTCAAGGAATATGATAACTGCGTTTGTGGACGAGTGGACTACCGTATCCGCAAAGAGTTGTGGATAAATTACAGATTACGTCGAATGTGTTAAAGATTGTTTTTGTAAAAGTATATTATATAAATTTTACTATAAATATACTATATATATGACATACATATATACATATAATTCAATAACTTTCTTCCTTTCAATATGAAAGGAAAATGGGATCAACCATCATGCATACATATGCTAATAGTCTCCATGAATAATTTACTTAATTAATATTTTGGTCAATAATTGAAAATTATAAATTAAGATATACTCACTCTATATGCTATTTATATCATATTTTATATTTCAGAAATATTTTAATCCTAATATATGTATGTGGACCAATATTATCATGTCAAAACATATACAAAAAACAAAGTGATTATTACCAGAAACATAACTATTAATTGAAGTAGTTAACCAAGTTGTAATATAAAGGTGTTATAAAATAATATATTTTAGGATTTATAAGAATAATGTTTTAATAAATTTATTATAATATAATATATCTAATATATACTTATAGAATGTGTATGAATAATTTTACGAAATAAGGTAAGAGATTTGTAGTATCACTTTTATTTATACAAGACTTATATCATATTCACAACTCATTTCTTGTGTGTAGTGTATGTAAATCCGATTAATATATTAAATGATTATTATAATGATGTTTCTAAGTATTTATATATCCTATTTATTATATATATTACATATTTATTAGGGTTCTATATTTACAAAATCAGTAATGTAATTTTGTCACATTTTTCTTTTTTTTGAGAGACAAGTTATGTTATGCACCTATATTATTTACAGTAGTATATATACATTCTATTAATAGTTATTATCATTAATATACTTATTTTAATGGTACTTTATTTCTTATATAATGTTATTATCTCTTGGAGAGTGTGATTCAATGTTACAAAAGTGGTAACAATTTATTTCGACAATCTCGTTGTCTATCAAGATTATTTATGATTATGCTTCCACAAATGATATTATATGATCAATATATAAAAGTATATTAATATTTTTATTCTCCAATGTTAATTCAGGATATTATTATTTTATGTTATAGTTATCTTGCAATTTTTTACTTGATATAATTAATAAGTTTTTAAGAAAATTAAACTTTATGTTTTTTCTCGGTTGAAAATCCGTTTTCCTTCAAAACCATGTCTTTTAATTTTTTTTCAAAATTGTTATCATATTTGAAATTTATTCTTAAAATATATTTTTATCGATATTTAACCATTTAAAAAGTTAATTTTAAAAGGATTATTATTATCATTTTCTAATCAAGGAAATTTTTCTAAACATTTAAAGGTGAAAGAGAAATGTTCGGTATATATATGTATAACCACCATCATGACCATCAACTACATAAAGAATCCTTTTTATTTTTACAAGGTTTTTTATATATTTTTTCCATTCAAATATTAGAATTTTCAGAAATGTTTTTTCATAATAAAAAGTTTCAAAATGTATTTAATTTTGTTTTATATTTTATCAAATTACATTCATAAAAAATGTTCTCTAAATGTTTTTAATATTTGTTTATAAGTTTTAAAATCAATTTTCAAAAGAATATTTTTTAAAATATTTACAATATTTTATTATAAAATTTCAATTTATTTTCGAGGAAAAAAGTTTTCAATAATTTTTTAATATTTTATTTTTTGTTTTAAATTCTATTTTCAATGAAAAGTTTTTCATACAAATTTCAAGAATACTTTATTTTTTTCATGGTTATTTTGAAAGATTTTTTTTTAAAAAATTATTTATTTTTAAAAAGATATGTTAAAAACAGAAATGATATTTTCCTCAAATAATGAACTAAATTATGTTTAAATATTATTTCAAAAGTTTTAATTATGGTTTGGAAATAAAATGATAATGAATATGTTTTATGTTATAAAAAATTTATATTAAATGAAATGTTATTTTCCCTAGAAAATGCTACAAATTATCCTTAATTTTTTTCTATATATGATGACAAAAATTGATATAGATAAATATTTACTTGGTATATCATTCTCATACAAAATCATTATTATTTCTTTTAGTGGCTTATTTTTAAATTTGAATGTTGATTACGAAACCAATTTCTATTCTATGGGATATAAAAATATAAAATGATTATGAAACCTATCTGTTTTCCACTGATTATGTTAGGATAAAATGTTTATCTTACAATTTTAAATTCATGGTGTATGATATGAATTTTATGAAATATATATTTTTTATGGGTAATGACATGATTAATTATTTTTTATAATATTGTACATGTATGTATGATTTCTTAATATGATGGGTGGGACATATATCCATCTAAATAATTGGTTAATGACATATATGTCAAGAGATATATATTTCTAGAACTAGAAGTGAACAAAATTTATTAAAGTACATTCACCGTTAATATGGTCTTGGGTGTGAATATTTTATACTATGATGGTATTGGTAGTGATATTTGAAAACTAAGATGGTATTGGGAGTGAAACTTGAACACTAAGATTGTTTGGGTAGTGAACCCATTCCACTATAATGAAAGAGATTCATATTTCAAAGGTGGTGATCTAAGACTAATATGTGTATCCCCAATGATGTTCCATGATAGGTGTTTTAAATGGTCCTTGACTTAAAGGTAATAATATAAGATTTATATATGTTTGAAAAAAATTCAGTGCCTTATTCTTATATTATAGTCTCATGGATTATATTATTGATTCCATTATGATTCATGTATTATGAACTTATGAACATAATAATATTACTCATATATACAATCATTGATATATAGTGGATGATATTCAAATTATATTCAAATTTTTTCATACCCTTATGCTAATTATTATTCTTTCATATTCCTTGTTTACCCTTAACAATAACTTAAGATCACCCATTTCTTATTTTTTAGTTACCTTTGTTTTGATTATATATTATTAGAATGACTTTTAAAAGGTACAATATTAATCAGTGATGTTGAGGATTGTTTACCAAATTTCAAGAATTTTTATCAAGTATGAAATTATAGTAATATATTATAATCCCCAGTTATGTACTATTTTAATGTGTTAAATATTCATATAAAATGATATAATATCCATGTATGTTAATCTTGGGTCTCTATATTAATTTTTTAAACATTGGAAATATTTTTTAATGATATTGAATAATTTCATCATTAATATTTTATTCTAAAACAAAACCTCCTAATTTGATTCCATTTTTCATGTATCTTTTAAATATCAATATATAACATTTAGTTGGGTTTATTTAATTGATACTTAAATGATCAAAATGCTAGAAACATTTTCCAATGTAAAATATAAAATATGCTATAATATTAATAAATATTTTCGGAGGGGAATATTTTCTTCATATAATACACCATTGTCTCTTTATTTAACTATTATAAAAATTTCATATGTAAAAAACATAATTTAAATATATTCTAATATCAATCACTAATATAATATTTTTTAGATAAGTTATAGTAATAAAATTTGAGAAACATTTATTAAATATTTATTTTGAACATCAAAACCAATTGATATTAGAAAAATTATCTTCAATTAATTCATTCATACATTATGCCTTATATTTAATAATCATCCTTCTAAAACCATTAATACAATTGGTACTATATATGATAATAATGACACATCCCTAGAAATAATGTGATCCATTTGGGAATAAAATCAAACATTCCACCTTTAGAGATGAAAAATAATTCCTTATATATATATTATAATCATATGTGACAACACGGAGATAATTTAATTGGTATTTATATATACACTTTCTAATGTTATATTGATACTATTATATATAATATCCTTATATTAATTCCATAATTTGTTTGTTATAATCGAATTGGCTATGTTAGTTTAATAAAATCTAAACAATTTTTTCAATATTATATTTCGTGATTTTAAAAAATTATTATACTAAAAATGTGGAATATATCATTTATCTTGTAAAATTATTCATCACAAATTAATATAGGAGGATTTTTTTAGAATTTAATGAATGGTTTTATACATAATGAATATTTATTTTGTTGAGTTGAAATTATAATTTTTTTTTCATGAAAAATTTTCTTCATAAAATGGTTTGTCTTAAATTAGTAAGTTTCTTATTCAAAAATAAAATACACTAACCATTAATTTATGTTTTATCTTTAAAAATTACCATGATTGGAAAATTATTTATTTATACTAAACAACAATACAAATATTTAGAATTCTATTTTATGAGAATTGTAAAGCACAAGGACTATATCCAACATCAAATTAATGTCATTAATTAATATGTCTAAATAAGGTGTTCTAAAATCAATCAGATATTTTTTCAAATTGTATGTATTGAAAAGATAATGTAATTATTCTAACTACATAGCTAAAATATTGATTTATAATTTTTTTTAAAATACGTTTTTTTATCATTTTAAAATATTAAATCCAAAAAAACAAACAAAAAATGTGAAATATAGAAAATAATATAAAAAAATTAAAATAAAAAACTAAATATTATAAAAATTTAGAGGATTTTAAAATGTGAACATTAGTCGAAGAACAATATATATTTATATAGTAAACCGAATTATAGCATGCATTTTATTCTTCAAATTCATATGTTATCCTAAAAAATGAAAAATTGGTAATCACAAAGAAATAATATGACCTAAAATAACAATCATAATAATTTTATAATTTAATAAAATCAATATAGAAAACTGGTGCATGAGACTTTAAGAATATAGATATCTATTTTTTATACTAGATACAATATTTAGAAATTTAATTTTATAGAATGATCATATAAATATTTGTATAAATATATAATAATGTAAAGAAAAATAATATTATTAAAATAGATACAAATAATGATCATAGAAACATGGGTATGATTGAGAAATAAAGACAGTGACAATAGTAAGATTATTCATCCCCAAAAGTCTAATTTAATGGCATAAAGGCATTTTAAATTGATAAATATTTAGTAATAAAAATGTAATCAAAGATATTAAAATGGATGAGTAATACTTATGAATTATACATATCCTAGATTGAAAACATTACCCTTAGTATAACCCCAGTTATCTACCATTAGAGGGGAAAAAATTTTCAACGGGAGATTCCGTCATGGATAGAATAAATCAAATCCTAAAGAGACAGTCAATATCACTTTTGTGAGCCACAATATCAATGATAATAGATAGTGTAAAAAACTAATGGTGAATAATTAGAAGTTATAGTTCTATTTTGTAGTAAATAAGAATTATTTTTTCTTTCTCATATGGGAAAAAATTACATTTTCAACTAAAAATCCATTCTCATAGATAGTTTTTAAAACCAATATAGAAATAGTGACATGTTATAAATTTATAGGTTCTTATATTTTCATCGTGATAATTTTTATTATCCAATAATATTAGATTTCCTTAAAAAATGATATTACTCTAAAAGAATCAAAAACATATGAATAAACTTAACTACACATGTATAATAACATTTTTTAATAAATATTGATAATTACATCATTGATCCCATTGATAAGAAAATAGCTTTTTACCAATCAATATTTATAGAATTCTTATAATTATATAGATTAATTTATATACTAAAATGAAATATAACACCCATAAAAAAAATTTATTATAAATTGGTCTCAAAATATTTGACAAATCATGTTTACACTCTATGTCAAAATAGGTCATCCATAGGAATCACATAAATTCCATCATCTGTTTTACATATATCAAAATAAAAA
Source organism: Viscum album (assembly GCA_963277665.1). Classification (NCBI taxonomy): domain Eukaryota; kingdom Viridiplantae; phylum Streptophyta; class Magnoliopsida; order Santalales; family Viscaceae; genus Viscum; species Viscum album. The sequence goes on along the minus strand of OY728147.1, from coordinate 2,014,684,040 downwards.
TGAATATTTATACATAATAGTATAAATGAACACCAATTATCCATTTTTTATTGTAATTTTTAAAATATATCATTTATATAAATGATATTGAGAAATCATCACATTGAGGTTCTTTCTAGTGTCTCATTAGAACTATGATCATTTACTACACTAATAACATTTTTATCAACCATATTATAATTTAGTTTTAAATTAGTATTTACGTAGAATCACATAAAAAATAATATATTTTCTAATGAATCAATAGATAACATAATGTATAAAATAATTAAAATTCATTGAAATTTAATAAATAAAATAAAATAAGTGAATTTTGGATAATTTAATAAGTATTTATATATAGGGAAACATGAGATATAATTAATTAACTACTATGAAAAAAATAAATCATCCTTGGATAATCCATTGATAAACATTATTCCTCACATAAATGGTTTTATTACAAGGATTTTGTTTCCTAATTTCGATTAAACTCAATTTTATTATAATTTTATTCTTATTATTATTCATCATGTTATTTTATAAAACACAATGTCCTTCACCTGCAAAAACATCTAATAATGTATATATTTTTAGTAACTAAACTGAAATCCGCATAGGAAATTCATAAATAAATTAATAAATTTACAATATTTATATCTGTTATTTAAAAATATTATAACCTTAACATTTAGTTTTATTATAGATCCAATGTTGATCAATCATCTAAAATGATTTATGACAATACATTAATTGGGAAAGTAAATTTTAAATTTAAAATGTTGGTGTGAACCATCACAAAAATAAATATTCAATATTATTAACCAACCTATTTTAACAATAAAATATCAAAGTTAGTGGAACTATAAGTCATCATTCAGAGATACCTATATATCTTTGTATCTACGCTAGCAATGAGGGATTAAAAAATACTTTTCTGACTATAAAATTCTTATAATAATATTAAATATCAAGAAAATAATAAAACCTTAAAAATATTAAAGTACCAAAAGGGATTTATAACTAAGACATAATATAAAATAATATATTTACATAAATATAATGTATCATGATGAAACTATTTTTATCCAATATAAATTCATCAATGGATCTCACACTATGTTGACTAAATAAAATGTAAAAAAAATATATGAGGAGACTCTACTAGAATCAAATGAATCTACTCAGTCCCATCTCTATGACCCATCAAGATAAATCATCTTTTTTATTGTATAAATTTTATCATTATTGAAATTACAATCATGGAATATATATGTTATATATATATAAAATTTACATGTTGAAATTTTTAAACAAAGTATTAAACCATCAAATATGACTCTAAATTATTCCATAATATCTAGTATGGTTTGTATTATGGAATAAAAAAAATAATATATAACATTCAATCAATTACTTCTTGTAATTTTTTAAAAACTAGTAAAGATCATCATACTATGTCACTAGATTTAGTCAATTTTAGTGATCCTTTATATCATACCCATATATGAGTTATTGAAATAACATATGTGAGTAAACCTATCATATATTAATAGTATCATGAGAAAGAAGAAACATATAAAAACCCATTGAAACTGGAAATAAATTTTGATAATTCATGACATAACTTGTCTACCATATATAGATAAAACATGTATCAGGATATTTAAATATATCCATGACTAAATATATATGAAACATGTATCCAAATTTAATAACATATCCATTCAAATATATATAATAATCAATAGGTAAGATCTCATTTCATCATTACCATTAAAACTAAAAATTAAGTAGTATGTAAATACCCTGACATTGATTTCCATTATTCGAGGACACCATATTTTATTTTCACTAACTACATATCCCTTGATCATATCATGTTTATTGATTTAGAATAAGCTTTACAAATCAAGTAATTCATGACCCAATCTCTAGATCTCATGTAGAAAGAGTCCTCTGATATCCTTCCTCTAGAGAATAACACCATAATAAACAAATCATAACCCACATCACTATCTAAATCTTCTATAAAATAGATATTAATATACTCTTGATTTTACAACAACATTATATCCCTAGTAACATAGAGTATTCTATACATTAATTTACCTATCTTAAAAGTGTCATTTAGGTGAATAAATCAACACCACAAGAGATAAACTATAAATTACAACATGGAAGTCACCTCTAGTCTATATTAAATCATCACATCTATGATTATCACATAATATTGAGTGATCCACTCTCATGTAATATATAATTTAACATATTTTTTTTATTAATGTAATAGATGTAAAGTACATCACCCCATAATAAATTTATTGTAACAAAATACTAAAATATTTTAAATCATGGAAAACTATCACTAAATAATATACATTATAATACCACCAGTTTTATTTTATGAATTATAATTTTTCAGAAAATAGTTGTTTACAACTTCATTCACACCATATTCTATATATAATAATGAAAATGTATGCTTCCTAACCAAACCATACTAAAGAAACCATCCTATTAACAAATTAAAAATATATAGTCTCATTTCTCATAATTTTTCTCTTTATTAATTATAACATTTCTGGGGGAGTTTGTGTTTCAAAGAATGTACTTGCTTTATTACCCAAGAAAAACTGCAAGGATACCAATTTGATGAATTTCAATCATTCTTACTTAACCACAAAAACAGTATAGTAAACCTATTAAGGATAATCACAATCCAAATATTTGTTATTTTATTGTTTATGAGTATTTTGTTTTTTAGTATAACTAAATCCATCTACCCTAAGGGATATGCACATAAATATTTTAGAAAACCAGTATATATGTAGATGACCACCTGTTTTTATATATATATAGACTATAAATCATCCTGAAAAATCAAAATTTCTCCAATTCCATTAAATTTTTCACTTTTTATACCTTTGGATATTATTTATTATTTGTCACTATATCAATATAATATTTAACATCTTTCTTGAAACTCATCTAAAACAAACAATGAAATATTTTTTAAATTCCAATATAACTTGTTTATCTAGACACTACATTAAATATTTTTTGTTTTAGGGTATAAATATTAGTTACTATATTATAGAAATTAATAGTCAGTTTCTATAAAAATTCAATGATAAAATTAAATTAGTTTATCTAAGGACTACTAATAATATTTTTGGAATAAAAATAATATTTTCTAAAAATTAAAATTTTATTCACTATTACTTATTTCATGAAAATAGATATTATACAGTTTATGTGTATCCATTATATATTGGATATATTTAATATATTTACAGTAATTAGTAATAAAATAATAGAAAAATTATTAAGAATAATTGTTATTTGAAGGAATCATTTTCCGAAAAACATAATTAAACATTAAACATTATTTTTCCATTAGGAAGTAAATTACCTAAATTTTACCTATTTTATTTGAAAAAATAACATTATTTTACAGATTCAGAATAATATTATTATCCTGGATGTAATTTTTTATTTTTTTTAAATAGTTTAAATTAATGTGGAATGTGAAAATTTATATTTTTAAAAATATATTTCCATTTATGAAATCATAATGCTAAATGAATTACATCTTATTTATGAAATAATTTTAATGGAAATTTTTTATAAAAATTATTCATTTTTAAATATTGTGTATAGATTAAAAACCAATATTTTTAAATTCATAACATAAGTTACATTTTTACCTAAAACTGTTTTAATTTGTTAATTATTTATTATTTTAGAATTAATTTGTATCACATTAATATATATGTAAAATAAGATATCTATCACAATTAACATCAGAAGTATATAATTATACAACTCATTTATATTTTATATTTCTTAATATGTAACAAATTTATAACATACAAATAATTTAGCATTGGAAAATTCATAATGGTAAATGGTTAAATATATTTTGTAAATATACAAAAACATGTTTATACAATGTTTTAGAAGGGGAATTATATGGTTCATATGAACATTCCATACCACTATAATATTTTTCAATATTTTATTCCACATTACATTGAAATTTATGTTCTATTAATAAAACATTATTGATATTTAATAGAATTTAACTTCTCTCAGATGTACCTCTCATGGGATAACATAGAGAAAAGGGATTAAATAACACCTGAAGTGAGCCTCCAATATCCCATGGGTTGTGGAAAAACACTAATGGTATAACAAACATACATATGGAAGGCCTTTCCCTCAAATATATTATAATTAAAAAGATAATATAAAAACCACAAAACTATTCTTGAATATAAAAATATAAAAAAATCCACATATGTGTTATGAATGTAATGAAATACAATTAAATTTCTGAAAACTGTACAACATATACTGGAGAGAATCCATGAATATCAAAATCTCCTAAATAACCCATCGTACTAGTAATGTTCTCTGTGATCACCATGATGATCATTCAGATAGGAAATATAATTTAAATATACATAGGGTGAGATTAAAATTTATACATAGTAGGGTCCTCCCTATAACATCTTATGTATAATATGACAGAATCTTACCAAATTATAGTGAGTAAAAAAATAAAATTAACTCATCTGCTAAAAAGGTATGAAATTAACATTCCATATTCACTATGACTATTTAGCACCAATTATCACATATAAGTGATAAATCAATTATATTACAAAACAGGGTAACCGACTACCACTCAACATCTCGACTACAATTCATCCCTAATGATGCACATCCAAATACAAATCACACTAAAATCATTTTTGAAGACACATGGGATAAAGTAGGCCATAAAAAATAAATATTGGACAATGTAATATATCATTCACCTCCTTTATCACATTATCTCATAATATCGTCCACTAATCTATCAAGAAACCATACTGTTTTTGGAAGCAACATCATTCTATACATCTTTATGTTACATAAATCAATTAATACTAATACAAAAGATTACTGTAATAACCATTATGACATAATATATAAATATATATGCATGTGAAATAATAAAAACACATTACATATCTCTATACATATATATGGATAAATATAAACACCATTCATACCTGTATATAATACATATAAGAGAAGTGAGTGGGGCCAGTGTAGGTATTAATCCATCTGTTTCACACAAACATCAATATTTAGGAAAACACCCTTAATAATCCACTATGTGTGATTCTCCTTACCAAAATTTGTTGAGTATATTATGAAATAAAAAATAGTTATATATATATTTCTCACAACCACACTTTGGGAAACTATAAATAATTTGACTCATATGCCACTAATGTCACACAATACTCTTAGTAACCACTATTACGTACTAGATACCATATTCATATAATAATTAATATCATAAATATTTGATATATTACTAATAAATTAATTTTATTCAATTTTAATTTGTATAATTAACACTATGATTGTCTAGTCCTTAAGTCGATATTACAATTAATTATTTTCCATTATTCTATGGTATTTTATTATCATTGAGAGATAACCAAGAATCAAGCATATCATTAATGTATTCCTATAACATTTCATATATTATAAGGTTCTCTTAGATTATGTCTGATGCACCACATTAAATATAGTCATAGTGAAATGAATTAAAATTCATTCAGAATAAGAAATTGAAATCATAAAAACATCCATTCATTAAAATATTAGAAAAAGAAATAAATTATTATGAAATCATATCAAATTCTATCACAACCCTGAAATTCAAGACTATATTTAACCTGTTCTATCAGACCTAGTGAAATCCCAGAAATTATTTCACAAAATAACAAATCTAAAAATACCATTACAATAACATTTTCCACACTAGAACCCTAGGAAGCCATCACAACCTCTACCCTCCCGACCCATTTCATCACAATAATCGACACCCCATCCCACCATCAATATTCCAGGAATCCTAAAGTATTATTACAACTATAAAAGTATAAAATTATATCATATCACTGATATAAATCCATATAGAATAAGTATATTTTTGAATTTCATTTTACATTTATGTTGGAAGATACTCCCAAAAAAAATACAATGTTCCATTCATTATCAATAAAACATTGGTATTTCTCATCCCTGAAGCAATGATTATGGTATCTATTCATTTTTTAGAACATTAATTAATTATATAGTTAATTAAACAACTAATCATAATAAATCTATATATAAAAACATACAAGGATAAATATTATATTTTTTATTTGATGTTCTACGCTAAATTTTTATATCATATATAATATCACAAAAATCTATTATAATGATGTTAACAAAATTATTTTCCCAAAATCTATTCATTAATATATTTATATTGTTAAAAAATTCCCATAAATATCAACCATGAATAATAAGTATATTAAAAAATAACACACAATCTTTTAAATCATAAAATAATAAAAAAATTCAAATGTATGAGATCACTCAATTGAAAACATTTCATGTAAAATATAAATATTTTCATATGAAATTATATTTAAGTATCATGATTTTTAGAGATCACGTGATAATCATCACTAATAATTATTAATGTTCAAAATATTTAAAAATATTCCACTAATTTTTTTTAATTGTTATTTAACATGTGTTAAATAATTTACCATTCATGAGATATCTATTCAATTTTTCTATTATTTCCATGAATTGGAAAACAATAAATATAGGAAAATAAATATATTTTTTCATGAAAGAAAATTATCATTTCAATTATATTATATCCCAAATTATAAAAACTAATTAACTTACTCCATATTCACGTATTTTAATATTGAATATTGTTATTATATGATTTTATAAAAAAATTGAAATGTAATTTGATGTTATATTTATATATCCTGGATATTTTTCAAAATAATTATCATCATTCTATAACATGCCTTTATTTATTTCAATATTTTCTATAGAAAAATTATTATGTTAATCCATAAAACGATTAATCAATTATTTCATGGAGAAAATTAACAATATATTTTATGTTATGATCATTTTATAGAGATAATAAATCTTCCAAACATGATATCATAATTTTAAAATAATTATTTTTATAAAAAATTTATTATAATTGACCCTAAAATAAATATTCTATGATAATTTATCTTAAGTTAATTACATATTTTATTAAAATTTAAATGATGATTAGGTATCAATATTTCACTATAATAATTTAATTTTTATCTACCAAAAATTTATACCACCAAACATGACTTTCATCATGACATTATTTATGAGAATACTATCAGATTATTGATAAACACATTCATTTAAAAAATAATTTAGAATGTGAATTCCATACATTAAAATTATGAAAAATAAGGGGATGTTGTAGATAACCTAACTAGAAAATATAATTCTATATTCTAAAAATAATAGCGATGAGATAAAGATGATAGTGGGTTGAGAATTGAATGTGATGAATTATATGATTTTGAACAGGATTTTAGTTCTTGGAAAGTTTGTTTTTGAAAATTAAACCATTAGTGGAATGAAGAGGGACTAATATGATAGAGGGAGTTTTCTTAACATCGAAAAGTATCCCTCTGCAAATAATATATCATATTTAAATTTTAGATTAATTTTAACGCTCTATATGGTTTGAGGTTCATGGTTTTTTTAAATCCTTATGTGATTTATAACAACTGATGTCCCAAATTAACTTCTTTTAATTACATTGTTAAATATTTAATAAGAGGTACGTGAAAGGGAAAATATCTTTTTTATGAAAACATACAACCTATACATGAGACATATCCTCCAGATAAGGATAGCATAAATTTACCATTATAAAATTTTTCATCCTTACCAAAACTTTGAAAAAATATTCATACCTTCATGTGAGTTTTGGGATTTATAAGCAACCCTTACAAGACTGAGGATCTATAATTAAGCAAGAATTATGGAGTTCATAACTTATTCACAGGTCTTGAGTTACACATTTTAGATTGGGGGAAACCTATCCAGATCCTTAAGAATTGTAGAATTCTTATTTACACAGTGAAGGGTTTCTTTGACAAAATTTGAGGGTGCATTTGTGCATCCCATAATATTTTGAGGATTCCATTATGTAATACACGGAACCATGATCTTACCCTTAAACAACTCAATGTGCCATAATATAAAAATTATACAACATATAAGATATATTTACATAGAATTGTTTAACCTTTTTAAAAACCAATTACCTTGACATAATAATTTAACAGAAGGAGTTAGCAATATAAAGAATAATTACCTTGTGTAATGGCTGTAATAATAGTATAATTATTAAATTTTCACTTAAAAATTATAAATAATAATGATAATTATTTATTATCACTTCATGAACTCCAAAAAAAACTTATTAAATATTATATCCACTTTAAAAAAATCATAAATAAATTTACTAAATAATATTGTAAAATATTTTAAATTACATAAATAATTTAAATTACAATTTTGAAAACACAATATAAATTAAGAAGTAGTTCTAATATATATTCAAAATTTATAAAATTTCTCTTGAACCATTGGAAACCCCTGAATTACAAACGATGGGCTCAAGAATGTGAGTACCTTATAATAGGTTGTTTAAATTATCATCCCATGTATTTAACGAAATTATCATAAGTGGACTAAAGTGATCGTGGGATAAATGAAAAACACCTTGAGACACCTCTCATGATTCTCCCTATATTTGGAATACAACAACCATTAAAGTTTTGAATCTTATAGTCACTCAAAACATTAATGAAATCTCTTATTCATTATATCCCTAAAGAGAAATAAGGGACATTAATATTATACAACATTATTAGGAGAATCATTCTCACATGTCAACATGTGATAACATATATAAACCCAAAAAAATGATTCATCAAAATAAGTAAATATAGGAAAAATATTTATGAATCTCCATCGTATGAAATATCACATAATCATAATGTGTCCTTATAGATAAATGAAAAATAAAAATTCATGCATATCCCCTAAAAAAATAATATAAAGAAACACCTTCATAATGAAAAATAATAATTACCATCATTTCACATTGATTACAAAAGGGAAAAATACACTATTTGAGTGAAAACTCCATTACCTACGACTATTCAACAAAGATTAATTTTTCATGATAAAAGATGAGAATATTTAAATTCTATTATTCCATTAAATATATAATATACTTAAACAACAACAATTTGGAAATACCATTCATTATATTTCTTAATAAAAGGGTATATTAGCATGATTTCATAATAATTTATTAACAATATTACATATAATACATATAATATTTAATTTAATCATATCGAATAAAGAGTTAAAAACATTAACATGTTTTCTTAAAATATCATTTCAGTAAATGCATGTATGAAATAATTAATGATTATAACCCTATTTAATTTAAAAATATGATGAAAATAATTCTTTACAAAGTCTCTTCCTCTTATATTTCAACTAGTCAAGATATATTCAAATAAAAAACAAATTAAATCATTAATTATAAAAATTAATGTACCAAAAAATTTATTTAGAAAACACAAATAAATCATAAAACCAACATTTAAGATAAATAAAAATTCATGGAAAAGGATTAGAAGTATTGTTAACAAAAAAATTTGTCATAATATAAATTTTCGAAAGAAGTTCACACTCAATATCATTGTAAAAAAATGAATAAAATATACATGTGTGGATTACTCAATGTAAAATTGAATTCTAAAAAATCATTTCATATTTGATATTTTTTCCATGATTACTCATGTACATAAGAATGCTACATAGTTTCATCTTATTAATTTTATTCATGTTACACAGCTCTAACATACAATTTAAGAAATTAAAATCACCACACATAACATCCAAAGCCCATGGAAGTGACATTACAACCTGATATGAATTACAATAAAAGCATAAGTGATAAATAAATAACCAAATCAAGAAGTAAAATCCTTCCATGTTTGTTAACAAATATTTATTTTCTTGTATGACACTCCTTAAAAACACAAAAATTATATTATTTTCCAAATTTTATTTTCCCTTTTCCAAAAGTCTATAATATTACTTGATGTGTTTTAAAAATTATGTCACACAACCTTTTTGATCATAACATACACCATGATAAAAATTAACAAAGTCTTTATATGAAGAGGAATAATAGGAACACACCCACCAGATCAAGATATTTTCTTCCTTTTTTTGAACTAATGCTCTCACATGGTTTTAAAATGTGTTATATTATAACACATCATGATGGGTTATGATTCTAAAATATAGATATTTATAAGGCCATAATATTGGTGAAATCTATGGGAAAATAACTTATTGGACTATAATTTCACCAAATACAAAGTAGTATGACAAATAACGTAATATGCACAACCCGCATCATGATGGAAATTAAATTTACAATAATGTGAATAACTAAATAAAACATAATATATTAATATTTGATGAACCTATAGCCGTGTCACCAAGAAAATTTCAAGTTTATATTTTTTGAAACAAATAAATATGTACATGAAACACTTCTCGTAGACCAATGATTCATGACATTGAGATAGTATGAAGAGTATTGGACACACATAATGATAACAACTACTCCTCCATGACAAAGCATTGTTTTATGTTGAGATTTCTAGAATGATATGAATAGGGTTAGAGAAATAATTTCTATATAACACACCACTATCAAATCACTAGGTCTGAGGAGTTAGTTATAATTTCAACCATTCAATTATGATATGTGTTAGTAAGAAATTAATTGCTGATGTGATACAAATGGTCATGGATAAAGGATCCATTAAATGAAATTCAATTATGTGAACGAGTAGGATTACCCACTCTCATTTAAAAAATATAGGAAATGAATAATTTTGTAAAACCATCGCAATCATTTCATAGGGATAATTGTCAATTGGATTCAGACACAACAATGAAATTCAATGTTATCTATGAAAATCTAGAATAATGGTCATAAATCCCAAGCATAGGGAAATCATCACTAGCCCTCAATCCACCCATATTAGGGTCAAAGAATATAAAATATCCTAGAAACTAATCTTATAATTTACTATGTAAAATATTAAACACCTTGAAAACATTGACGAAGAAGAAAAAACCATTGTTAGGTTGAACCATGCATTATCACCACAACCCAGGTGGGTTAGTTTTCACTCCAAGAAAAATTTATACTAAGGATTATTATGGCCACATCTATCCAATACTCTAAACCACAATTCAATATGGTTAACTAATACATTTGAAAACTCTTGCACTGGAACAGTCATAGTGTCCTCATATGAGGGTGGTAGTTTTCATTCACTACTCAATGTTGATTTAAGGGAACACATTTCAGTTGTCATTGAAATAAAGATATCATTGAAATCGACCATGAGACACTCATTAAATTGAATAGATTCTAGATAAATTTAATATTGGAAACAAATTATTTATTTATTTTTAGTTAATTTATTATATGTAACACCCCAAGCTTTCATGATACACTTCTCTTTCAATAATGCAATAGCTTGCATTGTATGTACGTTCGAGATTCTAACACACTACGACCAATCAATGTAGTTTTTATTAATAGTAATAACAACTTTTTGAAATTTTAAAAATTTTATTATTCAAATTTGACTTCATTTTTGGATTCGGTATATCAAATTTATACTAAGATGAGTTTTTCATTCTTTTCTGAGAACTTCTATGTTTTTATGAATAGTGTAAAATACTAAACTTTAAATAAAAACAACTTTTTTAATGAAAATAATTTATATTGATAAATTATATTAGATAGTGTTTTTAATGTATAATTATAATATATTTTTACCATTTTATCCAATGGTGGACATTAGAATTAATTTCACTTTAGAATTGGACATAAACAATTGTCAATCTTTTGATTTATATTATTTCATAAAAACACGCTATTTGTTTGGACAATGGGAAATAATTATAAAATTAATTAATGAAACATATAAGTTTTGAATTTGGTAAAATAGATATCATTTTTGAATTTGGAATATCAAATATATCTTAGGGTGATTTTTTGGTATTTTCCTGAAAAACATCAATTTTTGATGAATAGTGAAACCACTAAGTGGTAGTTAAAAAACTGATTTTTCGTTTAAATGAAATTTTACCACTTCTGTGAATTTAATTTCAAAATTACGACATACATGGTTGTAATTTGGAAGTAAAATGTGGTTCAATTGGATGAAAATAATTTTTGGTGATTAGTAACTTTTGAGTTTTATTAACCGCGATTAGAGGTAATTAGAGTAATTTAAGGTAAAAATAATGTTATAATAATATGAAATTATCTTGAGACATGTCCTAATATTATTATATGACTCATTTCCGACCAATATAATCCATGGGTCAGCATGGGGACCCCATGGAGCTACTTGGGTAAGAAAATGACATTAATATTTTTTTTATTTAAAGTAAAAATAAAATTGTCACAAACTTGTGTTATTTTACAAAAACAATTATTACATGGGGTTATATCAGATAACATTTCGACTATAATTATTCATTTGAAATATATAAAGATTTAATAAATCTTGGTAATTTTTTTATAATTTTTAGACGTTAAATAAATTTATTTATTTATAACACCATGATGATGCAGTGATTAACTCATTAATGAACAATTTAAATAAAGTGAAAAGATAATGTAAACTATAAGACTAAAACTTGTCTAAAACCTATTGAATGGGTGTATTTAGAACCTTTATCACCTTATCGTCGAAATATATCATTTTGGGACCTTTAAAATATGAAAATCATTTCATAATAATGTAACATTTCATGACATTCCAAAAGAGCCCCTCCTCTCCTCTTATAAAAGGCCCCACCTATACCACCTTATTCACACCTTAAAATCCTCTTTGATTTGAAATTTTTTCCCAAATACCCTCTAAGAATTCATCCCTTCATTCTAGATTCCCTAACTTAAGAATAAATCTCTTCAAGAAACCATTTTGGTTCAAATAGAGGGGAGTTACACGATTTAAAGTTAATGTATTCTATTATATTGTTTTGTTTTATTTTGCTTCTCCAACCCCGTAAACTCTTTTTATTCTTTTATTTTGTAACAAGACCAGTATCCTCAATATACTTGGATTTATTTATGAGAATTATTTGATTTACACTTACACACACCTTCATCTAATGGTTAAAGAACATATTGTTTCTGTGGGTGGCGAAATGCTGCCTCATGAAACGATGATTGTTCAATCTTATTTTAACACCTCCCACGGTGGCCATTAAGATGTAACTATAATTATATATGATATATATTATCTTTATTTTTTCCTTATTCTTCTGTATTTTTCATTTATGTCATTATTTTATGATTTCCATTATGGGAAAAAACAATAATTTCATTTTAGGAAGTGCAGACTACCGCCCCCTCAGAGTGATTTGAATCGTTAATGCCATATGTGGGATGTATAAAGGATGGAGTTAATGATATTATATATGATATTATAATAAAATTATATTATTCCTTTATATCATTATGATTTAATTCCATTAAATATGAAATCGAAATGAAAGTAGTGTTAATGTGTACGTACGGCTTACCGTCTCTATGAACTGTGCATTTCATTTCTTACCACTAAATGTTATGTAATATTATAAATGCATGTATCTATTAGATATATATGATATATATGATATCTATATCATGAATATAATTCTAGATATAATGGATATTTCACCACTTGAACAATTTGTAATTATAAGAAGTTTATTTTAGACTCAAGTACCAAAGATCAGCACAACGACCGTTATTAACATAAATAATTACATAATGTTCATAACACAGTAATAAGTGATATAAAAGGGAAAATGAACTTAAAAAAGGTTCTTAAGAAAGTATAAATTAAATCTAGTTTATTATTCAGGAGATTAAAGAATGATCGAGTCAAGTCGGACAAGAGTTAAGGGACTTCGTCTCAATCTCCTTTCATTGAGGCATATTTTGTTTTATACACAACTTTCTTTTATAATGTGAATAAAACCCTTCGAATTTTACTTTTATTCAAAAGGAATATTTTTATACGAAGTGTTTTTAATAAATGAAAAAAGGAATGTTTTTTCTTACGTATGCGACGATAAAAAATTCTCCGCCGGCGTGACCATTATTTGAGTTTTGGCTTCCTCTACAAGCCATAACATTTTTTTAAAATTAAAAATAAATACCATGTTTTACCTTTATTTTATTTTCATATTGAAAATGGTTTTGATAATGTTTTGATTATATAAATGTGTTTTATTGATATCTTGTGATTGAAATGTGGAAATTTTATGTTTCCCTTATGCATGTTTTATGTGATAGGATTATGTTATGGTTCTTGGGCATTGTTTATGACATGTTTAAACCTTTTCATATAAGGAATTAATTGGACATAAAAAGTGACGGGTGGAGCCCGCTATAGCTCCTCGATGCATCGGTAGGTCTCACAAGACAAAATGGTGTCTTGACATGAGGCCTTGACAAAATCTTATTTGTATTTTTGGAATGAGGCATTGCCTATGTGGTTATGATAGTCTGGCGTTATGCATTCCATCAATATGAAAGTAGTTATTGATATTTCATGTGATTATTCGACTAGTAGAATATCCATGTGAATAAGTAAATGGAATTACATCATTTTATTTCTTCCATATTATGCTGAAGTTCTAGTTGAAAAGGATTTTGCCTTTGTTATACATTGCCTTAAATGTTTATGTTTATTTATGAAAGTTTCCACTATATTGTTATCCTTACTAAGCATCTGAGATCACCCCTTTCTTTGTTTTATTTTTCCCAGGATGTGAAGAAATATTTTATGTCTAACCATCAGGGATAGTTAGAAGGGGATATGAGTGTGGACTGTGGAGACTATGTTATTTTGATTTTTCACTTTATGATGTAATATGACATTTATGAATGTATCTAGTGTTTCCAAGGCTACTAAACTAATCGGTCTTTCGAGACTTGATCTTTTGTGATCATGAAAATGTTACATAATAATTAACCAACTATGGGTAACTTGGGTGGGGGAATTTCAGTTGGTATCAGAGGCAGTTTAGTACTAACCTTGGAATCTAGATTGAGATAAAATCTAATTAGAGAACAAAGCCCTAAGATAGAATTTGAAGATTAGTATAGAAGAATGTCCTAGAATTTTGGTATTATAGAGATTTTGTGAGTTTTCCGAGCAATACATCCCTGTCTGGATATGATCAGGTAGAGGCGGCTCTGGCATATTTGTACTTAGGGGTAAAACCCAAAAACACCACTTTGAGCTAGACTCGAATGGGAATTGGTGCACAATAACGGGCCTTGCTGCACTCTTGTTTATGACACTCCAGGTGGATATGCAGAGGATAATTCTCATTTTCTTTAAAAATCATAAATAGGGGTTTATGATTATATACTTCCTCAAAGAAAACATTTCTTTTTATGATTATGGATTATATCCATAAATAGTTCAATTTATTTTAAGTGTTTTACAAGTATGGAATTATGTATTTTGATTCATGAACTGATCTAATTTATGACATTATTTAGAAATGGCGCCTAGTGGAAGGAATGGAAACCATATCAATGAACACACTACATGTTGGGATTTTCCTCCTTCTCAAGATAATTATAGCGGAGCTGGTGATACAAATAGTGGTGATCAGCTCATCACCGTACTGGGAAAACTCACTCAGGTTATGAATAATGACTTTACCCGTATGGAGCACCCTGATCTGCAACGGGGAGGATGATTGTTAGATCTCTTCATCAGGAAACAACCACCAACATTTAATGGGTGTAAAAATCCATTAGTAGCTGAGAAATGTATAAACTCCTTAGATAAAACATTCCACGCCTTTGGGAGTGGCGAAAGGGATAAAAGTTTTCATAGCAGATTACCGCCTCACTAGAGATGCTGATCAATGGTGGTCATTGATTCAAAATACAGAGGAAGATGAAGATGTATCAAGTATGGAATGGAGAGAGTTTAAAGTGATTTTCATAGAAAAATACTTACCTCATGACCATTGAGCGGATATGGAAAGACAATTTCTGAGTCTGATGAAAAAGTAGGATGAGAATGTTGAAAAGTATGAGTCTAACATTACAAGGTTATCGAGGTATGCTTTAGATTATATAAATAACACAAGAAGTAATATTGATCATTTCTTTGATGGGTAAAATCCATTTCTCCATCGAGCTTTAGTATCACAATCCTTCTCATCGTACAAAGATATTTTCTCATGTGCTATCAAGATAGAAAAGGAATTCTCTAAGTCTTATGAAAACAAAGTAAAGAGAAGAAGAGAACAGTGGAGCAAGAGACAGGTAAAGGGAAAAAGGGAAAGAAGAATTTTCCATTATGTGATAATTGTGGGAAAAATCACCCCGATACTTTCCTAAAAAGAATGGGAGTTTGTTATAAATGTGGAGAAAAAGGTTACCAGGCTCGTGACTACAAGGGAAAGAAAGTGGCTATCAATGTTGAATGATAAAATTGTAGAGTAATAGTGTATTTTGAAAATGAATGTCCTATGCGTCAGGTAAAATTACCACAGAAAATGCCAAGGGATCAAGGCCAATCTAATGATGTTACTACAGTTGAATTTGAATAATTATTAAATTTGTTTTTTGGACTCATGAACTATATTATGGTTATAAGAATAATGTGATATATACAAGGATTGTACTGCAGTACTTGTTGTTTTCATTAAGGTTTTAGTATGCTTAAGGTAATCATATTTTTAGTACGTGAAAATAATAGAGACATTAATTTATTTGGGGAATCTGATGTTACAATTGATTTTAGAATTTAGATACCTTTTAGAGAAAGTTAGGACAGAGGTATTTTGGATAACTATAAAGGTTGGAATAGATTAAGTTGAACTTTGGATAGTAGTGTTTAAGGTTAAATCATTTCTGAAGAATATTTTTGGAATATTATAATACTATTGTTTTAGTAAAAGGACAACTATTAGGTCGAAAGATAACCTCTCTCATTGGAAAAAGATGCAGGAATTGAACCCACCATCATAGTGTGACATGCCTTTATTAACTACCACTATCCAATAAGAAGTCCCTGGTTATTACAAAATATTTTTCTTCATGGTATGTGTTAATATTTGGAACCTTATAGGATTAGGATAAATATAATATTTTTGAGTTCTATCAACTTTTTGTGTGAAAGATGAGTTTGTGGTATAAATTTGTTGAAGGATGTAAATCTACTTTTCAAATATATATATATATATATATATATCTTATTCTATGATGAAATTAATTATTAAACATTAGGGAATGGATATTAAAACAAAAATGTTTTATCCTAATACCATATGTTTTGTTTAACTGATGATATTTTAAATCATCATAGATTGATGGCATTGATGCCCTCAATTTTACACTTATTTGTGATCGATGACCTCAATCACTACCTATAAATATTTACGTTTTCCTCTAATTACATTTCTATAATTGCAACCGATTTTATCTTATTTGAAACCCTAATTTGGTGGTGAATTTCTAATTTCCCTTTCCCTCTTATTAAAACTAAATTTTGTTAACCCTTTTTCTGATATGGGTTTTCCACAAAGGTAATTTCTATTTTCAACCATTTATTTTCAAAAAACAATTTCAAATTGTGAGGACATAATTTTTTTATGGAGCGAAGAATGTAACACCCCATGCTTCCACGGTATGCTTCTTTTTCAATAATGCAATAGCTTGCATTGTACACAAGTTCGAAATTCTAACACACCACGACCAATCAATGTAGCCGTTATGAAAAATAATATCCAATTTTTGATATTTTATAAATTTTATTATTCAAATTGGACTTCATGTTTGGTTTAAAAATATCTAAATTATCTTATTTTGAATTTTTCATTTTTTTCTGAGAACATACAATTTTTTATGAATTGTGTCAAATAATAAACTTTAATTAAAAACAACTTTTTTAATCAAAATAATTTATAGTGATAAATTATATTATTTAGTGGTTTTAAAGTATAAATAGAAAATATTTTTACCATTTTATCCAATGGTGGTAATTAAAATTAATTTCACTTTGAAATTTGACATAAACAATTGCCAATCTTTTGATTGATATTGTTACTTAAACACACGCTATTTGTTTTGACAATGGGAATTAATTATAAAATTAATTAATGAAACTTATATGTTTTTAATTTGTTAAAATAGACATAATTTTTGAATTTGGAAAATCAAATATATCATACGGTGAATTTTAAGTATTTTTCTAAAAAACATAAATTTTTGATGAATTGTGAAACCACTAAGTCGTAGTAAAAAAACTGAATTTTCATTTAAATGGAATTTTACCACTTCTATGAATTTAATTTCAAAAATATGAAATACATGGTTGTAATTAGTAATTAAAATGTGGTTCAATGGGATGAAAATAATTTTAGGTGAATATTAACTTTTGAGTTTTATTAACCGCGATTAGAGGTAATTAGAGTAATTTAAGGTAAAAATAATGTTATAATAATAATAAAATGCCTTGACACATGTCCTACTCTTATTGGATGACTCATGGCCGACCATGAAAATCCATGGGTGAACTTGGGGACCCCATTGAGCCACTTGGGTAAGAAAATGACATTAATAACTTTTTATTTAAAAAAAAATAAAATTGTCACAAACATGTGTTGTTTTACTAAAAAAATTATTACATTTGGTTATATAAGTTAACATTTCAACTATAAATTTTCATTGGAAATATGAAAATTTTTTCTACATCATGTTAAATGTTTTATAAATTTTAGACATTAAAGAAATAAATTTATTTATGACACCATGATGATGCAGTGATTACCTCATTAATGAACAATTTAAATATAATGAAAAGATAAGGTATAATATAAGACTTACACTTGTCTAAAACCTATTATATGGGAGGATTTATAACCCTAATCACCTTAACCTAGAAATTTATCTTTGTGAGGCCTTTAAAATCCTAAAATAATTTCATAATAATGTAACATTTCATGACTTTCCAAAAGAGCCCCTCCGCTCCTCTTATAAAAGGCCCCCACCTATACCACCTTATTCAGACCTTCAGATCCTTTTGGATTGGAAAAACTATTCCCAAATACCCTCTCAATATTCCTCCCTTCATTATAGAAGCCTTAAAGTATGTAGAAATCTCTTCAAGAAACCATTTTGGTTCAAACCGAGGGGAGTTACCCGATATAAAGTTAATGTCTTCTCTTATGTTGTTTTTTTTATTTTTCTTCTCCAACCCCCTAAAATATTTTTATTATATTATTTTGTTACAAAAACAGTATCTTAAATATACGTGTATGTTTTTATGAGAATTATTTTATATACACTTACAAACACCTTCGTATAATGGTTAAAGAACATATTATTTCGTGTGGGTGGTGAATTACTGCCTCATGAAATAATGATTTTTCAATCTTCTTTTAACACCTCTCATGGTGGCCATTAAGATGTAACTATATTTATATATGATATATATTATGTTTATTATTTCTTTATGATTATGTATTTTTCATTTTTGTCATGCCTTTATGATTTCCATTATGGGTAAACATGATAATTTCATTTTAGGAAGTGCGGACTACCACCCCCTCAAAGTGATTTGAATCATTAATGCCATATGTGGGACATATAAAGGATGGAGTTAATGATATTATATATGACATTATACTATAATTATAATATACCTTTATATCATTATGATTTCAATCCATTAAATACGAAATAGAAATGAAAGTATCATTCATGTGTACGTACGACTTACCATCTCCATGAACGGTGCATTTCATTTATTACCTCTAAATATTATATAATATTATAAATGCATGTATCTACTGGATATATATGATATATATGATATCTAAATCATGAATATAATTATTTATATAATATATATTTCACCACATTGAGACCTTGTAATTATAAGATGTTTATTTTTGACTGAAGTACCAATGATCGAAAAAACGACCGTTATTAACTTAAATAATTACATAATGTTCCTACCATGGTAATAAGTGATATAAAAGTAATAATGAACTTTAAAAAGGTTCTTAAGAAAGAATAAATTAACTATAGTTTATTATTCAAGAGATTAAAGAATGATCAAGTCACGATAGACACGGGGTAAGGGACTTCATCTCGATCTCCATTAATTGAGGCATATTTTGTTTTATACACAACTACATTTTATACGATGTATACACCCCTTTGAATTATACATTTATTCAGAAGGAATATTTGTATACAAAGCATTTTTACTAAATGAAAAAATGAATGTTTTTTCTTATGTATGCAGCGACAACGACTTCTCCGCCGCCGTGACCATTATTTGAGTTTCGGCTTCCTCTACAAGACATAACTTTTTGTTTAAATGAAAAATAAATTCCATGTTTTACTTTTATTTTATTTTGGTATTGAAAATGGTTTTGATAATGTTTTGATTATATCAATGTGTTGTATTTATATCTTGTGATTGAAATATGGAAATTTTATGTTTCCCTTATGCATTTTTTATGTGATACGACTATGTTATGGTTCTTGGGCATTGTTTATGATATGTTTAGAACTTTTCATATAAAGAATGAATTGGAATTAATAATTGACTGGTGGATCCCGCTATAGCACCATGATGCATCGGTAGGTATCATGAGACAAACTAGTGTCTTGACACAAGGCCTTGACAAAATCTTATTTGTAGTCTTGGCACGAGGCCTTGGCTACATGGTTATGATATTATGGAATTATGCATTCCATCATTATGAAAGTGGTTATTGATATTGCATGTGATTATTTGACTAGTAGAATATTCCTGTGAATATGTAAATGGAATTACATTATTTAATTTTTTCCATATTATTCTGAAGATCAAGTTTAAAAGGCTTCTTTTAGTTATACATTGCCTTAAATGTTTATGTTTATTTATGAAAGTTTCTGCTATATTGTAATCTTTACTAAGCATCTGAGCTCACCCATTTCTATGTTTTATTTTTTCCAAAATATGATGAAATATTTTATGTCTGACCTATAGGGAATGTCTGAAGGGGATATGAGTGTGTAATATGGAGACTATGTTATTGTGATTTTTCACTTTATAATGTAATGTAAGATTTATAACTGTATCTAGTGTTTCCAAGGATACTAAACTTCTTAGTATTTCGTGACTTGATCATTTGTGATCAAGCCAATGTTACGTAATAATGCACCAACATTGGGTAACTGGGGTCGGGGCATTACATTTTAAACCATTTCCCATTGTCTACACCACTATGACACATGATAAGACAAGAATGATGCATGATTATTTCCTAAGACACTTCTCTACAAGCACTATAAATTGACATATATTATCCTATATACATGAATTGAATCACATTGTTGACTAAAATCCCATGTTCTAGAGGGGATCTTTTTTTAATAATGTAATAATCCCATAAAACACTATTTAAATTCCAAGTATTTCATTTTATGTAGTTACAAACTCCAATATTAATCCTATTAATCAAACAATACCCTTAATATCACTATATGATGGCCCTTTCCACCCAAATTTACCCCTTTTAGGCCTAAAATTATATAAGGGGGATAATTATTCATCAATCCTACATCAAATAGGGTTTTGGTTGGTGACAACCATTAAGGGTATAATAAGCACACATATGGGAGGTAATAAACTCAAATAAATATTCAATGTTTTATATTAGATAAATACCACCAATAAAATACAAATTATTACAGAATATGTAGAAATACCAATAAAAATTATTAATGTGACGAAATACTACTTAAAAAACATAAAACACTAAAATAAACCCATTGTAGTGCCCTAGAAGATCAGAAAACTAATGAATTTTTTTTCAAAATAGAAATATAGACCATAGTCAACATGAATAATAAATTGGCATAAAAATAGTTTATATATACACATGTTGATTATAACACATATACTCACAATGAAACCACAAGAAACCAATCATATAAATGAGAAAGAGGGTTACTATATCCAACTGATTAAAAAAATATAACAAATTTATCTCTTAGATAGGATTAATATTATTTTATTTCCACCACCATGTCTATATATTTTATTGTGTATAATATAATAAATTATATAATATTATAACAATAAAAGGGGTACCTCTCTACCACTTCTGTGCTAGTGTGTTTATTTTCAACAATGTTGTGAACCATAATCTATCCCTCTCCATAATTCATTATAAAGATACAAGGTATAAATTAAGATGAACCAAAGATAAATAGTTTAAATTAATATATAATTAACTCTATTGAAAATATAATTGATCATCCCAAACCCTTTCAATATAGTAACCATTTTGTTACCTGGAGTAATGGATCCCCATGCATCATGTATTACACCTCAAAAGATCAAATCCCATACAAAAAATAACTATAAAATAAATTAGGATACTATACCAAAAGATATATTTTTTAGACTAAACACAAGACAATACATCCCTATATAAAAAAATAGAGACAAATTTAAAAACATTTAATCCAGAATCATAATAATTCTAGGAGAAGAGAACTTGGATATATATGTAATTCCACAATACTTTTCATTTCCAACTATGATGCTAGGGTAATAATCTTCCTAGAGTCCACTACGTTTTGATCACTCTACAAAAATGGGTGGGGTAGAGTATGAAATGGTACAACATACATGATATATATAACCATCCCAAAAACACTATGGGATTCTACCTAAAATTAGAATCATCTACATATAATGATTCACAAATATCATGAGTTCTATTCCTAATGAATATGATTAAAAAAATAAAAAACATGATGAATATTAATTGATTTCTTACTAATTATTTAGTTTTATTCTATTCTATTTTCCATGATTAACATTATAATATTATTATCCATTTTCCTAAGAAAACTATATATTATTACTTTATAATATAATATGTGGTAACATCATAGGAAATACATAAAGAACCATCCCCATTGATTGTTTTATTTATCATTTCATAAACATTCAAGTATTGTAGGAATCAGCTCAAGCTACCACATTAAGGACTAAATCATAGTGAATAACATAAATATCCTCCCCATACATGGATACTGGAAGTATAAAATACTTCATACCTCATGAACATAGACAAATACAAAAATATTGCTAAAAGAATCATAACTTCTTGGAAAATAAAAATGGAAAATTTTAATTTCATCCAATTCATTTACACACAATTCCATTATTGACACCACTACAAATAATAACACATATTTTATCCCATGTAAAACTTTCATCCACCATTTAACCACTTTGACTACATTAGAAATAAGAATCCCCAAGCATACCATTACTACAAATAGGATCTTCTCCACCATCACATCATTGGGCATCCCCGTCCATTATTCCAATATCACACATTTAATATTTTATATTTAAGGGATCTAAAAACATAAATGATAAATACATATTAAAATTTCCCCTCCAAACAATTTCTTGGAAACTATGATGAAAATAAATATGATATTATATACTGTATCCAACACTACCAGGATTACCTAGCCCTAAATAAATAACTGAATAAGTCATTAATTTTTCATAATTATCTAATATTAATATTTTAATTTAACAACTATCATCATTCACTATAATACTTTAAATATCAATCAGAAAAAATTATTTATTTCATTAGTCATTATTCCCTAAGATGTTTTAACATGTTTTTCCATAATCCTTGATGATAATTATTTCAAAAACTAATCTTTTCATATAATCAATACATTAGAATTGTTATATTGTCATGGATTTTTTATTTTCATAAAAAATGATTGAATACCATTTCAATATAGTACAGATAATATAATAAATCATAGTGAAAATCGATATATTTAATAAGCATGTGATCACACATCAAAAAATTGTTATACATGTATTTAAATATTTTCTTTTACTTTCATATTTATTTTTCATTTATTTTATTTTGATCATACGATAATAATCAATTTAATTGATTAATTTAATACCTATAAAATAATATTCAAAATAAAAATAGAAACCAGAATGTGACATGTTTTTTATTATTAAATTTTTCCAAATTATCTTTTCAAAATATTAATAATTATAAATCTTGTATTAATAATCATATTTCTAATAAAATTTTTATTTCTAGCATATATTAACCTTCTAGTTTTAATTACCATATTTATATAATTATAAATAAAATTTTAATCAACATTATATAGGTAAATTAACATAGAAGAATCATATCATTCTAATTTTTAAATTAATAATTAGGTATGTCATGAAAATAACCATGTCCAACACCTATTTAATAATTCATAATAATTACCATCATGCTATGTTACATCCTAAAATTTTGTAAAATAGTTTTTTAACTTAATTTAAAGCACATATTATTTTTAATTTAATGAAAAACTAAATATAGTTCATTTATATTATATTACTGTGTTTAGTTTTCATACACTACTCATAAGTCTTATATTATGTTTCATTGCATGCAACATTGACTTAGCTTGCATTATAAACAATACCATGTTTCTACAAGAGAAAATTGTAATGATATAATTTTTTAAACAAGATATTTATAACATAGCTATAAAACATAGTAATATGAAAACAAATAAAAAATTTGTAAATATTATTTATAATTATCTACATAGTTAAAACAAATTGATAATTAAGCATGTAATATTTTTAATGTCGTTTTTTATTTAAAAATTCTATTTTATCAAATAAATTTTTTTTATATACATATATGAATGATATTAAAATTAATTTTAGACACATTTATAGATATAATTAGATAAAATAAATATAGTTATTTAATTCATAATGTAAAAAATATCATAGGTTGAATTTTTGTGCTTTTTTTATAGACATGATTTTTTGATGAATAGGTTAAAATACTGAATTTTAATTCACAAATTTGATTTCCTAAAATTTGTTTATATTAATTAATTGTATTTTAATTTTTATTCAAATTATAATTAGATAATATATAAATAAATTAATACATTTTAGGGAATTTTAATCAATTTCATAATGAAATTTGATATACAAATAGGGAAATTGTTCGAACTGTTTTTTTAATCATGTATTGTTGTCTTGTCTGCTGGAAAAAATATTAATTAATTTATGAAAATTACCGTATTGAAATTTGAAAAAATATATTCCATTTTTTAAATAATAATAAATTATAATTTATAATATTTTCAAATTTTTTTTTTAAAAAAATTATTGAGAGTGATAATAATTACATACATTGATTAAAAGAAATAATTTTCTAAATAAAGTTCAAAACCATAAACATAAGACTGGAAAATACCTAAAATATTGTAAATAATACATTTTCGTTCCATATGTGGAGGCAATAATCCCATGGATATAATTTTTTTCTTTTTGGAGAAACCACCAAAGGAAAAAATGTGGCTGTAGATCTCTTTTCAAAAATTTACAAGAATGCCACTCGTCCTCTACTATAAAAATGAACATACTCTTCCTACATCCCCACACCTCTCAATATGTATGCCTCATCCAAAATATTATAAAATATGTTCCCAAAAGTCCTTTATTTTTCATTTAAACATTAATTTGGTCACAAATACAACTAAGTAATCTATTTGGTTCAATCTAGATGAAGTTACCCAATAAGGAGTTACCATCATTCCTCAGGGTCCATTCTTTTATTTTATTTCTCCACAACCTCAATTATTCTTTCTAATTTTGGAAATAATAATCCGAATTTAATTAATATACTTATATTTATTTAATATTAATGGTTTTTACTTAATTACCACACACTTTCATCTAATTGGTAATAAACATACTATTCTTGTTTACAGAGAATTACAGCTTCACGAAATATTGTTCTTCATTTTTAAAATACCACATCTCATTTGAAAGAATTATTATGTAAAATATATTTTATAATATATATATTTTATTTAGTATATATTTATTCTTCTTCAATATTTTATATATAACAAAAATTCATGATTTATATATTGTTGATATACGGTAACTTCGTTTATGGATCAGTGGAGTATTATCTCCTCAAAGCGATTTGATTCGTTCACACACTACATGGATTATATTAAATATTGTTTTAGAAAAAAATATGATATATATGACATAAACATTATATTTTAATTATATATATATATATTTATACATGTCATTTACATTATATATTTCAATATAATTTCTAAAACGAAACAATGTTCATGCGTACATATGACCAACTATCTCCAAGAACGGTGAATTTAATTTAATATTTATTTAATTTTATTATTATTATAAATACATATATTATTACTATATTATATATTTATATCATGTTTAACATTATTTAAATAATTAAATCAGTATATAATTAGGAATACAAATAATAAAACTTCAAAAATGTATGAAAAACAGGGCGATTGTCACCGGAAATGTTACATTAACATGGAATTAGTAATAAAAGTGTAATATAAAATATTAATTAAATAATATATTGTATAATATATATGAATATGTTTCATTTATATATTTATAATCAACATATAAAAATTATAAGTTACGTTTTAATGAGTACGAAAAAACTCGTGGTTTTTGTTAAAGGAATTTCATCTAACATTATATATCATTGAGATGCACACCATGTTCACCAATAATTTCTTTTGTGTGGTGTATATAATAAAGGTAAATTTAATATATTATTATTTTTTATATATTTATTATTATTTTAATATCAATTCCTTGAAATTTATTTCATGGGATTTATGCATCAAAATATACAAAATCGGTAAGATAATTTGATCTCAATTTTCTTTCTTTGAGTCACATGTGGTGTTATGCACATAAATTATTTATTGATGTGTATATACATAATTTTTAAATGTTATATAATGGATATCAATCTTTCGATGATATTTTTAGAGTCAGGTAATTTCATTTTTTACATGGTGAGTCTGACTCAAAGTAACCAAGAGGTAATATTTAATTGAAACAATTTAATTGCTTATTAAGATTATTTAGGTTTATTATTCCATTGATTAAATATTTTGATCCAAATATCAAGAACACTCCAGAATTTTCGTATAATATTTTTATTTATTATAAATTATTTTTTTATTACCAATTTCTATAATTGGGTACTTATAATAGTTAAGAAAATATTTTATGAAAATTCGAATCTCACTTCTAATTATGGTTGGAAAATAGTGCTCTTTAAAAATTTTGTTTTATAAAAAGAAATTTTTTCAAATAAATTTTACTATTATCCATTGATTATAAATTAATAGTTTCAATCAATTTTTACCTTTAAAATAGATTTAAATGTAATCATAATTTTTTCAATCAATGTACATTTATAAACTTTTAATTAGAAAGTGGAATGTTTGGAATATAAAAGATTATCCTCCATCATAAACATCATTTCCATGATTCCTGAATTATATTTTTTCAAGGATATTTTTTATTAGTTTTTTTATTTCCTAATATTATATTTTTTTTAGAAAAATATTTTTTTGTGGAGAAAGGGTTTTGAAAAAATGTTTTATATTTTATAAGTTTTTTAATTTATCTTAAAATATTATTTTATATATTCTTGAACGGGGTTATTCAATGGAAATTACTTCAATTATGTAAAAGGTTATTTTTATATGTTTTTAAATAATTCTCATGGAAATTGTTTTTTACCAAAAAGTTGTAATCCTAGTTTATAAATTTTCATGATAAAAGTTTATCAAATTTTTTCAATTCATAATTTATATTTTTTCAAGGAAAAAGGTTTTCACAATGTTTTTATAATCATTTTATATGTTTTCAAGGAAAAAATTAATAAATGGTTTTACATTTTTGAAAATATTTTTTCTATTAATAAGTTATATTTTCCCTAAATAATTTTTATAATGGACATGTCTTAATTATTTCTCATCTAATATGACATATATTGGGGTTATTCATGATATTATGGGGAAATGATTCAAGGTTTTCTTTTCATAAGACTTTTATTAATGGTTTATTATTTAATAGAATGATGATTATGAAACATATTTCCCTTTCATGTGTTATATTATTTTGAAACTTGATCATTTTCAATGGATTTTTTTAGTGAAATTAATATAAAACCTATAACATTTTTCACAAGTTATCATATAATTATTTGTTTATGATATACATTTCATTTCATGGGTTAGGATATTATTGTTTATGAAATTTGGAGGATATATGTATTATTTCTTTTGATTTGTGTGGGACCTATATATCCTTTATATTAATTAGGTGAATATGCATATCTTGTTAGATAGAATTAGAGGGTATTGAGATTCAACCTTAAATAATATGATGGAAATGGGAGAAAATAATGGTTTTGGTAAAGAAGACCACAGTAGGAGTAAATGTAGCTTACTCTTGGACTATTTTTTATATTTCCCTATTCCCAAACTCCCTAAACTAGTATGATCATTGGAAATATATTTGTGTAATGTATTATTTATTCCGGAATAGCAATGTCAAATTAATATATGAAAAGAGATGGTTTCTATATTTGGGGTCACAGTTATGGTTTAGTGAGCCTTTGGAAACTAGAATGAGAAGCATTTATTGATATCCTAAGTAATATTTCCAAGGATATGTCGAGGTATTTTTCAAAGGATAAGTTTAAGGATTTGAAAATATATTGGAAAATTTACTATAGTTAAGGTAAAAGATAATGTGAGTGGTTTAATATTAATACATCCTTGTACTTATACAACAAGTTTATGAGGTTATAAAATATATTTATATAGGGCTATCAACATCGACAAGGTGTGTCAGGCCTGATTTGGTGTAACCCTGTACACAACAACATGCCTTACTACACATCTT
This sequence comes from Viscum album, assembly GCA_963277665.1. Taxonomy (NCBI): domain Eukaryota; kingdom Viridiplantae; phylum Streptophyta; class Magnoliopsida; order Santalales; family Viscaceae; genus Viscum; species Viscum album. Next base: position 2,014,655,187 of record OY728147.1, on the reverse strand, counting down.
GTTTTAAAAATCCTAGAATATATTATTTGAGAATTAAAACACTTTATGAAACATAATTTTGGATTTGAATAGAATATTTTGATGAATAACCTATGATAAACCTATGAATTATATATAAAATATTAAGGATTTATTATTTAAACAACTTATGAGTTATTTTTTATTCATTATTATGTGGTTTTACGATATGATATGCATTTCAAACACTATTATTTATGGTTTTAAAAATTAGTGGAAGATATAAATAACTAGGTAAACATTGAATGTTTTGTAATTGGAATGTATGGTATTGATGTAAATCTATTAGAATTATCATGAATAGAAACAAAAATTTCAATGAGTATTGGTTATACTGTTCAAGAAAATGATATTACAAACATCTTGTGAAAGTTTTGTTTTGTTCATCTAGTAGTATTTATATTCAATATAAAAAGAATTAATTTATAGAAGTTGAGTAAACTAAATAAAAAATTCATGTTGCATATTCTAGGAAAATGGGTAATAAAAAATAATATGATCATGTCAACGTAATGGTTTAAGAATGACATTGAATGATTGAAGGGTATATGTTTTGGAAATAAATGATTATGAATAATGAAATATATAATTATATTTAGTATAATTGTTTCATTAAGATATTTTGAATGGTTCATGTGAGTTATAAAATTGATTTCATGGAATGTGATATTTTGATTAACGGATGGAAACACTTAATTTACTCTCGATGTTGAGATAACTTTGTTTGGTTAAAGATATGTATGATATAAATAAGTAAATTAGACTATATTAGTTAACTCATAACTGAAAAGGGAATTATTTAAAAATTAGTCTTTGTTATTGTGGATGATGTTTCAAATTCTTGGATTTAAGGAATATGCCTCGAAATATTTGTAATAAGGGAGCACAGTAGTTTTCCATAAGGATTTATGGAAATTCATGGTATTACCATGATTCAAGAGAATATATGATGAGGTATTTCACATGTTTCTAATGTGACAACAAAGATTAAATTTTTGATATGGGTGTTAAATTTTAAGACGATTTTGGGTCTTATGTTTTATAATTTTATCTATTTTCATCTTTTGGAATGGTTATATGGTCAACCATTAAAGAAGAGATAATGTTACGCAAAAAAAGTAGTTTGCGAGACTAATGTAATATCTCTAAAAAAGCATATTTATATATTTTGGATAACATGTTATAACCATTTTTATTTGATGTTATGTAATGGAATAGGGAATGAATTATCATTCAATTTAAGGATCTCATGATCTGTTAGTTCTTTTGGAATGATAAATTCACCATCATTCTAAAGAGTAAGATATGAAGTGGTAATTAATCATGGAAAAACCGAAGGGTGATATTGTATATTTGAGAAGGAATGATATCATGTAAGTATGTTTACTTATATTAATATACAGTAAAATAATTCCTCGAATCTAGAAAAATGATGTTGAGAAAATGATTTATCATATCACCATTATATATGATGAATCACAATGTGTCTTAGATCATCATAGATTTATGGGTTTGTGATAATTAACATTTTTTTTATCAATTTTATCAATCAATATTAGTTAGGACATAATATTAAATTTTCTATTTAATGACTATATTTTAACATTCCTCTTATATCCTCCAATGATGGAAACTAAGTATGAGAAACACTGGGTTAACATTTGGTTCCAAAAATAATTTCTAAATTATGATTTTGTGTTCATTTTATGACATGGGTTATATTAAATCAACATATTATCATTAAAAAATTCCCAACATAGATTCATTTTCATGGAGAAACCCATTTTAGTAGTTGTTAAATGTAATACCGCCAGGTTTTTTAGATTTTTTTTCCAAATTAATTTAATATTATTTATATATTAAATTTCATAAAAATTGAATAAATATTTTTATATTAAATTAATAAAATTTTATTTCATACAATAAACAGAAGACTAATATTAACGTTTTCTACACATAATACTGACTTAGCTCATGTTACACATATTACGATGTTTCTAAAAAACATCATTTTGTTATTATATTCATTTAAACGAGTTAGTTATAAAATAATAATTAAAAATAATAATTTAAATATATATTAATATATTTAAAACAATATTTATAATGTTTTTATATAAGTAAAACATGTTGATAATTAAAACATCTAATATTAGTAAAGTAATTGTATGATTAAAAATACTATTTTCTCAAATGAACTTCTTTTTATATCCATATATATGTGATAGGAACATTAATTTCAATCACACATTTAAAAATAATTTAATAAAATAGAAATAAATTTTTAATTTAGAATTTATAAATTATCTTGTGTTGAAATAATGATATTTCTTTGAGAAACATTATTTTTGGATGAAAAGTAAAAAATATTGAATTTTTATGAAAATATAATTTATCATATAATTCATTTAAATACATTAATAAAATTTTAATTTAGTTTTAAATTATATTTATATCAAATATCGACTTATGTCATTTTATCTAATTTAAAATTAAATCTGGATATAAAAACATAGAAAACAGTTGAACTTTTTACAATAAAATTATGTAGTGTCCTCTTGTTTTCTAGAAAAAAATATAAATTAATTATAGAAAATTATATGTTTTGAATATAGAAAAATTTATTTCATATTCAGAATCATAATGACATATAATGTATAATAATTTCAATATTTTTTATTCTGAAAATAATATTGAATGTGTATAAAATATATTACAACAAGTAAGAGAAAAATTAGATTAACAAAGTACTAAACCATAAACATAAGACTAAAAATGACATAGAAACACGAAAAAAATACATTTTACAGCCACATTTATACCCTATAATCCATTTTAGATACTTTTTTTATTGGAGCTACATTCAATGGGTCAAATGAGTTTGGAAATCTCTTTTCAGATATTGAAACGAATTAATCTCCTAATCAACTATAAAAAGAAACTCACTTTTCCCACTTATTCACACTTATAAATCCCGTTGGATCACCCAAAATGTCATAAAATAAGCTCCAAAATTCCATCAATATTTCCTCAAACCCTCAACATGGGATGAAATCATCCCAAGGAATTCATTCATTGCAACCCAAAAGCGTTTCCTAATGAAGAGGTTTCATCCTTCATCAACCTCATTTCATTAAATTTCCTTTATCCACCACCTCAATTATTATTATTACTTAAACAAATAATATCCTCATAATACTAAATTTTAATATATTTTTTTATATAATTTTTTCAATATAAACATATAGAAATGTGCATATAATGGGTAACGAGCATACTGATCTTTTGTGCAGTGAATTACCACCTCATGAAATGATGTCGTTTATTATTATTTTTACCACCTCTCATGTGTGGTGATTATGATGTAAAATATATTTTATAAGATATAATGATATTTAAGATGTATTTATTCTTATTTAATTTTAATATTGACTATAGCAGTATTCTTTCCATATATTGAATAAATGATAATGTCATGTAAAGACACAAAAATTTCATAGGAAATATTTTTTTCTTATATTCTTTGGAATTTTACGAGTACTCAGTTTCTGACGGCAACTGATTTCAAGGCCCGGTGTGCCCAGAATCAATTTCTGAAGTTTAGTTTAGGTACGTTCAGTAAACGTATGTGCGGGTTTTTATATGTTTTGAACCATTGATCAGAATTGAAATATGAGGACACCAATTAACTCACAACACTGATATTCGCTTATTGGGACCTCTAACGCAGTTGCTTTTGGTCGATAGTAGAATTTTCATTTTGAAGATTCATCCTAAATTAAATAAAATTGTTGTGTACACAATTTTGTTGTTAAGGGGTGGTTTTTTCCTCTAAAGAGGAGTTGGAGGTGGGGCCTACATCCCACATAACCTCCCATGGGAGGATAATGTGTGTGGGGCCCACATGAACCCTAACCCTTCAACTCCCCTTGAAATCCTTGTCTTAACTTTTGAAACCCCACATTAAGTGAAGCCATTCAACTTTCCCCAGATAATATTGCCAACAAATGAATAGTTAATACCTTTACTAATTATTTGAGGTGTCATGAGTTCATTGGAATTAATTTTAAATACATGGAAGGATTATAATTTTTGGAGAATCCTATTATTATTTTTGCCTTGGAAAATATTTGTGGGGAGAATTTGGGAGAAAAATCATGGTAGAACTTCATTATCTCGATGAAGAACACCATTATTCAATGAAGAAAATCTCTGATGAAGAATGTGAAGAACTTCTCCAATGACAATTCCTCTTTGGATGCACCCTGATGTTAATGGAATCAACGTCTGTATTCTGCGATGCCCGACCTCCGCGACGCTGGTCTTCTGCGGCTTATTGATGTGCAATGTTCTTGAAATCGAGGTAAGGGTTTTTTATATTTTTGAAGGTTATAAATTATCACATTCTTGTTGAATCCTTTTGAATGAATTTGTCCATCTTCTATAGCCTAACGTGGAGGGTGCGGGCCGAAAGAACACGACCCAACAACCATCCGATAGTTCTCGATTATTTTGGCGGCGATGACCAGAAGCGGCAGTCGTGTACCAGCCGCGTGGAGGAGAACCACATCACGCAATTACTGGCCACTCGGGCTGAAGTACCAGCCTACTACTGCTGGCCAGGTTGATGAACCACGACACCTTCAGGTGCCGCGCAGAGGAGGTCCTGCTCGCATCCGCGGGCCTCTTGCTGGTCGAATTGGCCGGCCGAAGCTGGGCTGGCTGGAGGACCGCGACCCCTCTTGGCGCCGCGCTGTGTGAAGACTGCGTCCCGCATAGCGGGCCACTTCAGTGGAAAACCGGCTGGATGCCTGCCTTCCGGGCCGAAGGGAGCTGCAGCACCTGCTAGTGCAGTGTGCAGAGGAACTACGGCCCGCAATCTGCCGGCCGGTCGCGCCCGAAAAGCTAGTCGGCTTCTGTCGTCCGGGCAGGAGAGGCAGTGCCGCTCGGCGCCACCATTACAAGGAACCGGTGGGCTGCGCCCCACCGGGCTGGGACACATCCCACCAGGCCGGGCCATGCCCCCACCAAGCTAGGCCAACCCCCCAGTTGGGTCGGACCCGCCGAGCCAAGACAGGCCGACCCGCCAGCCCACTCGGCTTGACGGGCTGGACCCGTTACACTTAAACGTGAATAACGTCTAGACCACATGTCCGATTGATGTTTCGTCTGAGGAATTTGTATCTTAGTGATGATGAAGTCATTTTGCGATACACTAAGTTAATTTTTGACGACTTTGAAAACGTTCGGGTTTGGAACAAGCGCAATTCCAACCAGGCCCCTGGAACGGAAAAACCAATATCTCTCAGACCCGGCGTCCGATTGACACGCCATCTATTGAATTGGGTTTCTTTTGACAAGAAGGAACTTTTGGATACATAAAATTAGGACTTCGTGATAGTTTATGTATTAAACTTTAAATCGAGGAGAGGACCCTCCCGGAATCGAGCGTGCTGTATGCGGGAACCCTAGAGTTGCCTATGACTTCAATGACTACCGTACTGGAATCCTCCATGGGTTCGACGATAATGACTACTGTATTGGAATCCTAAATGGGTTCAACAATGATGACACCTATTCTGGTATCCTATGTGGGTCCGACAGTTTTGACTTCTGTTCTTATATCTTGAGTGGGTCTGACAGAGTAGCTTGTCTTCTATCCTTAGTGGGTCTGACAGCTTAGCTGATCTAGTATCCTATGTGGGTCCGACATCTTAGATGGATCAATGAATACATCTTATCATCTCTATCTCTATACAAAATATGTATACCTATGTGAGTTGAATCTTGAATTTCAATCATTATCATTGATGTGGTTGACTTTACTTCATGTGTGGACTGGGTTGTGCTTGGGCTCGAGAGTTGGAGCCAAACTGTGGTTAATAACATATGTATATGTATGGGAATATACTTAGGTAGGGTTGGTTGATACTTCATGATTGTATATCTCTTATGTGGTTTATCCTTCATGGATACTGGGAGACCTTCAGGGTTCCCAAGGTCCCTACTGAGTATCGTATACTCACCTCTGCATGGGCAAAACCCGCACTCTATTGTGTTGGATGCATATGAAGAACAACACTGATCGAAGTAGTGACTTGTAGAGTTTGGCGGTACCTGGAGGGGGACCACATAGAGAGACGTAAATGGAGTGGATGGACGGACCTGAGGTGGTAAGGAGGCCATCTGTACCCACCATTCAGGTGGTATTCCCAGAGGATTACTCAATGGTTACTATTTTACTTTACTGCATTTTTCTAGCTTTTCAGTTGTACTGTACTTTACATTCGGGTTTGTATACTGGCCCATTTACATTTCAGCACACTCTATTGTATTTAGTTTTACTTAGTGTTTACTTCATGTTGCGTACTCTATTGTGTTTTTTTAATTTTATAAAGGCAATCCATTTGGAGAGACCCTGGCCTATGATAGGCAGGCTTGGGGTAGTCTCGATATGGGTCCCGAGGACGGGTTGTGACAAATTAGTATCAATGGAGTCAGTTATACTACATAACTCTAGACTGGGATCTTACATTTCTTTGAAGCAATAGTGTTTAGAGTATTGAGTGTGGTTTTCAGTCCATGGAATCCAGTGTTGGTGTGGTGGCCGACGTATCCATACACCAGGACCCTGACCTCTGATTTCTGACTTAGTTCATGAAAACACAGATTGCATGTGTTTTTCAGAAGTTTTCTTTGTGATTACTTTATGTCATCTCACCAGGTATACTATTTTGACTATGGTGCACCTGTTTCATTTCAGGATGGCCCCACGAAGGCAGCCAGCTAGGGTTCCAAGTTATGTATGAGATGGTAGCCCACCGAGCGACGAGTCCACGGTGCAGGGCCCCATCACAATGGAGGCACTAAAGGCACCACTACCCACTTGGACACCGATACCACCATCCCCAGTAGCAGAGAGTGCACGCCGCTTGAGTCTGTTGCATGATTTCCAGTGATGGAGGCCATCTAGCTTCCGTAGAGAGATGGACTCATAAGAATTTGAGGATTGGATGATGGCTGTCGTTAGAGTTTTTAGATTGGTAGGGGCTCCAACCGACCTTATGGTGATCCTTTCTAGGAGTCTCCTACACGCAGCAGTAGGTAGATGGTGGAGCCTGATCCTCTAGGTGCATGAAGAAAAATCTTTACTCAGGATGGACTTCAATATTCTCTTCCGCTCGGATTCTGTTCCAGCCACCCTTCTTGTGGTGTGGATTCAGTAGTTACTTCATCTGCAGCAGGGCAACATGACAGTAGGACAGTACTCAACGAGGTTCACCGACCTATCATGCTACTACATGGATATGGCGAGGGACCCATTATTTAGGGCCCCAACATTCGAGCAGGGACTCAGGCGTGAGATCAGGGCTTTGACGATTCCCCTTAGAAGCCAGGCGCAGGTGGGGGTGCTGGAGTGATCCCTTATAGTGGAGAGTTTTCTCGCTGAGCAGTCACCCGCGGCGAGACCCACCACATGGCGACATGTAGTAGAGTCTTCTGCAGCCGGTAGTAGACAGATGTCACAGAGGTCCATGCGAACCAGGCCATCCGATGGGTGATCAAAGAATACAGGTTCAGTTGTGAGGGGAACATGAAACAGAGCCAGCTATACGAGGATCAGGCTGTGCTATGCATGTGGCAGGTAGGGTCACATGGCTTGAGACTGCCCAACTCACCATGTAGATGAGCAGCAGATGGTAGAGGGACCGCCTAGGTAGAGGTAGAGGTTTGACTGTGGTGGTCCACCAGGAGCAGGAGGATGAGGAAAAGGAGCGGGCTGAGCAGCGGGTGGTGGATGACGTTTCGAGGCTCTACCACCACTAGGAGGTCCAACCAGACCACAGGGAGCTAGCAGACAGAAGCGGGCTCAGCTCCAGGATATCGATGCCTATGACCACAGAGCACCTGAGATGATTCGAGGTACTATATGTTTCTACTCCACATTTGCTGCAGTACTTGTAGACACAGGTGTGAGTCATTATTTTATTTCCACTACCCTCATTCAGAGCTTGGAGATTCCAACGGAGCTGTTGGCTCGATTCTTATGGGTATAGAATACTACAAGAGCAAACTCGATGATTACACACTGGTGCCGGTAGTGTGATCTTACTCTAGGAGGCAAGAGCTTTGACTGAGATCTTCTTGTAGCAGCGTCGAGGCCTTATGACATCATCTTGTGTATGGACTGGTTATCTACAGTTAATGCTCAGATCGACTGTATTAGGCGCAAGGTGCAGTGTATCCACACGGATGGGACTAGGTTCACCTTCTCCAGCGAGAAGGGATCCATTGCAGCACAGGATGGACTTATGCAGAGGAGAGGAAAGCTAATAACACATCAGTTGGCTAGTCTCATCCTAGGAGGGGTTAATGTGTGGATTCTGAGTTTTCCTAATGTGGTGGATCAATACGTGAATGTTTTCTCTGACGACGTACCAGGACTACCTCCTCACAGAGAGGTGGACTTCTACATTGACCTATACCCTGGGACAACACCGATATCTACTCCATCATATCAAATGGCTCACACTGAGGTTTGTGAGCTGTGGGTATAGCTAGAGGACTTCCAGGGAAAGAGATTTATCCTACCCAGTGTTTCACCCTGGGCATCATTGATTTTGTTTTCAAAGAAGGTGGATGGGAGCTTGCGACTATGTGTTGACTACCATGATCTAAATTAGGTGACCGTGAAGAACAAGCACCCACTCCCGAGGATTGATGACTTCTTTCATCATCTCAAGGGACCACGATTGTTCTCGAAGATAGACCACAGGTCAGGCTATCACCAGCTCCGAGTTCGAGAGGAGTATGTGCAGAAGACACACTTCAAGTGTCGGTATGGCCACTACAAGTTATTGGTTATGCCCTTTGTCATAACCAATGCTCCAACAGTGTTCATGAGTCTCATGAACCAGATCTTCCAGCCTTACCTTGATCAATTTTTTGTATTCTTCATCAACTACATACTGATTTACTTGACTACTGAGGAGGAGCACGCCTACTATTTAAGGGTTGTACTGGACAGACTTCGAGAGCACCCGCATTATGGTAAGCTCTCGAAGTTCCAATTATAGATTCAAGAGGTTCACTTCTTTGGACACGTCATCTCTTAGGAAGGGGTATCAGTGGATCCAGATAAGATCAAGGCAGTACCTTCTTGGGATCCACCTAGGAGTGGGATGGAGGTGAGATGTTTCCTGGGTCTGGTAGGGTACAATAGGGGGTTTGTTCCAGACTTATCCAAAGTTGCAGCACCACCATCAGCTTTGATGAAGAAGGGGAAACCCTTCGTATGGATAGATAGATTCCATCATTGATTTTAGGAGCTGAGGCAGAGGTTGACCAGTGCACCCATCTTGAGGCTACCAGAGGAGGGTGTTGGTTATGTGGTTTACTGTGATGCATCGGGGACCAGACTCAGGTGTGTCCTGATGCAGGATCAAGCAGTGATCACGTATAGTTCACGGTAGTTGAGATAACATGAGAAGAACTATGCCACCCATGACCTGGAGTTAACAACAATGGTCTTCTCCTTGAATATGTGGTGGAACTGTCTGATGGGAATGTTATTTACAGTCTATTCTAACCACTAGAGTCTTAGGTACATCTTCTCGCAGAAGGACCTGAACCTGAGACAACGGCCTTGGATCGAGTTCCTTTAAGACTATGACTTTGAGAGAGTCTATACTCTTGAGAAGAAGAACATTGTAGCAGATGATCTTAGTAGTATATTAGGCATTTAAATACTGGGAGAGGTGATGGAGCAGCAAGCCGAGTTGCATATATCCTTTGTGGATAGAGATGGAGTAGCCTTTCTTCAGTATCTCTTAGTCTCTCCTCCACTTCTTCAGCAATTCATAGAGGTATAGCATGGGGACATTGACTGTGAGATGAGACGTGCTTAAATATGCACAGGGCAGGCACCTGATGGATTTTCTGAAGGAGGGGAGCACGTCATTCTTTTCAGGGGACGTACCATGGTACCAGCTGCACTACAAGAGGAAGTGCTGAGGAAATTTCACAATTCCCATATAGTGGTACATACATGAGTGGAAAATATGTATTAGGACCTCAGATGACAACATTGGTGGTCGGGTATGTAGAAGGCTGTAGCAGAGTTTGTTTCATGATGTATCACCTTTCATCAAGTGAAGGTGGAGCACCAGGTACCAACAGGCTTGGTACAACCCTTAGAGGACCAAGAGTGGAAGTGGGACTGAATATCCATGGATTTCATGATGGGACTTCTATGTAACACAAGAGGACATGACTCTATCTGGGTGATCATAGACCGACTAACCAAGTTGGCCCACTTCCTATTGATCGGAGAGCAGCGCTCAGTAGAGAGCTTGTGACGCCTCTACATTCAAGAGATCGTACAACTTCATGGTGTGCCATCGACTATCATCTACGATCAACATTCTTGTTTCACTTCCTAGCTATGGAAGGGATTATAGGAGGATTTTGGGATGCAACTTCGCTTTAGCACCACCTTTTATCCTCAGATGGATGGGAAGACTAAGAGGACCATTCAGACTCTCGAGGACATGCTCCGTGCATGTGTCCTAGACTTTGGTCGCAGTTGGGATGATTACTTACCACTGGTGGAATTTGCGTAGAACAATAGATATCAGTCTACCATTTGTATGGCACCTTACGAGGAACTGTACGACCGACCATGTAGATCACCTCCGTGATGAACTGACCTAGGGGAGTCAACACTTGTAGGACCAACGATGGTTCTGGCTACAAAGGGGAAGTTACAGGTCATCCAAGAGAAGATGAAGACTGCACAGAGCAGACATAAGTCATATGCTGATAGGAGATGAAGACCACTAGAGTTCGAGGATGGAGACCACATCTTCCTACGGGTCTCACCTCGACAAGGTCTATGAAGATTTGTCCGGGGTGGCAAGATATCTCCGCATTTCATTGGGCCGTTCTAGGTCCTCAGCAGAGTAGGTGAGGTGGCCTAATACCGGGACCTTCCACCTCAGTTGCATTGGGTGCACAACTTCTTCCACGTATCTCAGATGAGGAGATACGTGCACAACCCATCCCACATCATCGACCTCGTGGATCTGGACATCGATGACGAGGTGAAATTCTTGGAGGTCCTGGTGGAGATCAAAGATCGATAGGAGCGGGTCCTACGTGGACGGTCGATTCCTCTGGTGCGCATTCACTGGCAGCACTAGAACCTCCCGGAGGGCTCATGGGAGTGGGAGGCTCAGATGTGTGCTCAGTACGCCCATTTTTTCCCCTAGTGTGTGTTGTAGCTTTACGTGGACGTAAATCCCTAAGGTGGGGATAATGTAACGATCCAGAATTTACAAGAAATGTTCTTTTTCTTAAATTCATTGGAATTTTATGAGTCCGTAGTTTCTGAAGGCACCCGATTTCAAGGCCTCGTGTGCTCGTAATAAATTTCTGAAGTTTAGTTCTTGTACATTCAGTAAATGTACATGTGAGTTTTTTCATCTTTTAAAGCGGTGCTCGGAATTGAAATCTAAGGACACTGATGAACTTGCAATGCCTATATTCGATTAAGGGGACCTTTATCGTAGTTGTGTTTGGTCGAGAGTAGAAGTTTTATTTTGGGGATTCATACAAAATTAAATTAAATTATTGTGTACACAATTTTATTATTAAGGGGTGGTTTATTCCAACAAAGAGGAGTTGGAGGTGGGTCCCACATCCCACATAACCTCGCTTGGGAGGATAATGTCTGTGGGGCCCACACGAACCCTAACCCCTCAACTCCCCTTGAAACCCTTCTCTTAACTTTTGAAATCCCACATTAAGTGGATCCTTTCCACTTTCCCCTCAAAATGTTGCCAACATAAGAATAATTAATGCCTTTATTAATTATTTGAGGTGTCATGAGTTCATTTGAATTAATTTGAAATGCATGGAAAGATTATAATTTTGGGATAAGCCTATTGTTATTTTTTCCTTGGAAAATATTTGTGGGGAGTCTTTGGGAGAAAACTGTTGGTGGAACTTCATTATCTGGACGAAGAACATCATTCTTCAATGAAGAACATATCTGATGAAGAACACGAAGAACATTTCCAATGATGCTTCCTCTTCGGACGCACCCCGACGTCAATGGAATCGACGTCTGTATTCCGCGACGACCAACCTCTGTGATGCTCCTCTTTCGTGGATAATCGACGTGAAACATTATTGAAATCGAGGGAGGGGTTTTGTATATTTTTTATGTGAATAAATTATATCAATATTATTAAATACTTTGGAATGTATTCGGCCATCGACTTTCACTTAATGTGGAGGCTGCATGCCAAATGAACACGGCCCGATAGCCATCCAATGGTTCTCGATTATTTTGGCGGAAACGACCGGAGGCGGCAGCCGAACACCGGTCAAATAGAGGAGAACCGCGGCCCGCAACTGTGAGTCGCACGGGCTAAAGGACCGGCCGGGTTGGTGAACTGCGGCACCCGCAGGTGCCGCACAGAGGAGCTGCGGCCCGCATTTGCGGGCCGCTTGACTACCGAACGGGCCGGTTGAAGCCCGCCCGGCTGGAAAACCATGACACCCTCTTAGCGCCGTGCTGCAGGAAGACCGTGACCCACATTACGGGCCACTTTGGCAGCGAACCGGCCAGCCTCTTGTCAGCCGGGTTGAATGGAGCTGCGGCACTCGCTAATGTCGCGTGCGGAGGAACCACGACGTGCAATCAGTCGACCGATCAAACCGAAAAAGCCATCTATCATTGGTAGAACGGGAAGAAGAGGTGGCGCTGCTCAGCTCCTCTGTTACAAGGAACTGGGGGGCTATGCCCCCCGCTCCGCTCGACCAGCTGGCTGAGCCGCAGCCCACCGCAGGCCTGGCCGTCCTTGCAAGGGTCGGGCTGCCTGCCGCCAGGCCGGGCCGCACCCCATCGGTCTGGGCCACATCCCACCAGGCCGGGCCGATCCCCCAGCCAGTTTGGACCCATCGAGCAAGGACAGGCTGAATCGCCAGCCCACTGGGCTTGACGGACCGGGCCCATTACGCTTAAACGTGAATAACTTCTAGACCGTGTGTCCGATTGACGCGCCATCTGTGACACTAGGAACCTCGCGACGAAGCAGTCTTTCTACAATACTCTAAGTGTTTTTTGGATGAATTTTGAAAACATTCAGGTTAGGAATGAGCATAATTCTAACCGGGACCCTAGAATTAAAAATCCAATAACTCTCAGACCAGGCGTCTAATTGACATACCGTCTGTCGCATTGGGGTTATTTTGACAAGATGGAACTTATGGATACGTAAAATCAGGACTTCATGACAGTTGATGTATCAACCATTTCCTCGAGGAAAATACCCTCCCAGAATCGAGCGTGCTTTGTGCGGGAAACCTAGAGCTGGCTGCGACTTCGACGACTACCGTACTAGAATCCTCTGTGGGTTTGACGACGATGACTACTATTCTTGTATCCTATGCGGGTCTAACAATTTTGACATCTGTTCTTTTATCCTGAGTGGTTCTAACAGAGTATCTGGTCTTGTATTCTATGTGGGTCCGACAGTTTTGCTGGTCTAGTATCCTATGTGGTTCTGACGGCTTAGATGAATCAGTGACTACATCTGATCATCACTATCGTTATACGAAAGTTGTATACCTGTGTGTGATGAGTCTTGAATTTCAGTCATTATCATCAATGTGGTTGACTTTACTTCCCATGTGTACTGGGTTATGTTTGGGCTCGATAGTTGGAGCCGAACTGTGGTTGATAACACATGTATATGTATGGGCATATCCCTAAGTAGGGTTGGCTGTTACTTCATGATTATATCTCTCTTATGTGGTTTATACTTCGTGGATTTTGGGAGACCTTCAGGGGTATCGGGGTCCCTATTGAGTATCACATAATCCCCCCCCCCTACACGCGCTATGCCCGCACTATGTTGTGTTGGATGCAGATGACAGACATCACTGATCGAGGTAGAGACCTATAGAGTTGGACGGTACCCGGAGGTGGACCACTTGGAGAGACGTACACGGAGTGGAAAAATAATCCTAAGGTGCTGAAGAGGCCATATGTACCCACCCATTAGGTGTGATTCCCAGAGGATGAATCAGTGGTTGCTGTTTTACTTTATGGTAGTTGTACAAGATTATCAGTTGTACTGTACTTTACAGTTTGGTTTGTATACTAGCCTATCTCCTTTACAGCACACTCTATTGTTTTCCGTTTTACTTAGTGTTTACTTTTTGTTGCGTACTCTGTTGTGTTTGTTTACTTATATAAAGGAAATTTCTTCACAGCATAGGGATTATGCCTTTGGTGCTAGTCGTCATCCCCAGGCATGTGGATGGCGGGCTTGGGTTAGTCATGACATGGGTCCCGAGGATGGGTTGTGACATGTCGTTTGTGGACATGTGGAATACCACCTCCTCGAAACCATGCGAGTCATTAAAAATATACAAGGAATGTATTAACGATGTTTTTTGAAAATTATTAATATATTTATGAAGAACTGATTAAAATATAATGATATTTATATATAAACATTTAAATTTATTTCATTCTTTCAACACATTATGTCAACAGAAACAACACTCATATATACATATAACCAACCTTCTCAATGAACAATGTATTTCACATAATATTTATATATTTTGATGATTATTTTAAATAAATACATTGTGAATATATATGATATTCATATCATTTTTTAATGTTTATAAATAATTAAATCATAACTTTTGTAGAAATACTTATAATAATAATAAGTCAACACATGTATGAAAAAAGGCTATTGTCACCAGAATTGTAACTTTAACATTGGATTAATAATAAAAAGGAAATATAAAGTCTTATATAATTCATATAAGGTATTATATATATGAATATGGTTCTAATATTGATGTATAGTCATATTATACTTATTGTACATGAGGTTTGAATGAGTACGAATAGATTCAAGACCTAAGGTAAGAGAATTTCAACTCACATTTTATATCTGTGAGATACATGTGCCATTCATCATTGTCTTCCATTAGAAGGTGTCTTTAATGCCCCTAAAAGTATTCTATGATTATTATTCTTAAATTTATATTTATTTTAATATCCATTATATTATCTTTATTTTATGGGGTTTATGTTTCAAATGATACCAAATCAGTGAGATAGTTCGGTCTCAATATTCCTTTTTTGACACTCATGTTTTTTACACCTACATTCTTTTTCAATTTGTGTATAAGTCCATTTTAAATTTTACATCATGAATATATTTCATTTAATTATATTTATAGCTTTATGTAATTTAATTTTCTTACATGAGGAGTGTGATTCAATATTACCATGTGGTTATATTGTATTAAAACAATCCCATCATTTATGGAGGTTGTTTATGATTATCATTCTATTAATGCAATATTATGATCAACCATCGATAAACATTCATTGAATTTTTTATCCTCTATTTGTTTAAAATTTGATCTTTTATTATTACCATTTTCCCACTATTTTGACTTATATAACTAAGAAAACATTTTAATAAAATTAGAATCACATTTATCATTTCAGTCGAAATTATGTGTTCTTCCAAAACCATGATTTCTAAGAATAAAGGTATTAAAATATTGTTTTACTATTATAATATTGTGTTTAATGAAAATTGTTAACCATATATTACCTTTTTACATAACATATTAAAAATTAATCTACTTGTCTTTTTTTGATCATGTTTCTTTTTTAAACATTTAGGGTGAAAATTTAATGTTAGACTTATGTGGACTTGCAAACTTTCTGGAACGTCATTTCCGTAATGCTTCTTTTGTATGTTTACAAGTTTATTTTTTAGAAAATAAATTTATAATATTCTTTAATTTTTTTATTTTAAAAGTTTTTATTATTGAAATAGGTTTTTTTATTTTTTATGTTTTTAAATTGATTTAATTTATTTCAAAATATTCCACTATATGTTTTCAAAATGTTGTTTTCAAAGAAATAGAGTATAAGTATTTGTATAATAGGGGCATAGATGAATAATAATTATTGAATGGTATTGTATGTGATGATAGAATAATAAAATAGGATGTGAATTGTATGTATATTGTTTTTATTTTAATCTTAAAAGTAACGTAGTTTATCAGGGTTATGAAAATCATATTCATTGATCCAATTAAGTAATAAGATTTTAATTTGAATTAGCCCTTGGGTATGATGGAAAAAGTAACATAATCATTTAGATTATGATATAACATAGGTAATAATAACAAAATTATTCTACATTTACAATGTATATAATTTTATTCAGTAAGTAGTGGAATATTTTTAATTGTTTAATACTATTCATAGTTGCTAATGATTTAATCAGAGTAAACACAAAGAGAATCATATTCATAAATTTTTAAATATATCAGACTATTAAATTTTTTTTATTGTACTTTAATGCCCATATAATAGTAATCATTGTAAATCATATTCCAAAAGTAATATAGCGTAGATCAATTTTATTGTAATCAAACCAATTACGATAAACAAAATAAAAATTAAATGATGAATATAAAATGATTCAATTCCATTGAAAATTTAATAGAAAATAAAAGAATGGTAATAAAATAAGTAATACAAATGAATAAAATTATTTTCTCCTAAAGCGTATGGTATTTAAAAACCAAGGATAAAGTCTCTATGTTTTATACATATAAGAAGTTTGTATATCCCTTAATAAGGAAAGCCGTCAATATAATGATATGTCTTTCTCGCTATCCCAGTGAGCCCTTGATATGATGATCATATTTTCTATCTCACCATCCCCTAGAACACTTGATACATTGATCAGTATATATCACTATATATCTGAGCCCTCGATATGATGATCATATATTCTTTTCCCTCTATCCTTGCAAGCCCATGACCATATTAACCCAATTAGTTGTACAATTACATAAAATAGATTTATAGTACGAGGAACAAGTAGTTCAATATTGCATGCTTCAGAGAAATAAAACCTTGATATTTTTGAAAATAGAAATGATCAGAACATCAAATTTGGACTCTTCAATTGATCTGTTATTTATAAGAATGCATCCAAAAACTATTTTTATTTGTCAATGGTCTTAATAAATCTGATATGTTCTAAAGGACATGGATACCAGACACCTAAATGGTAATATTATAATAGAATGTACAATATCAGTTTGATATAAATCATTTTTATTGTAAAACATATTTCCTATATTAGACATAAAATTCACAGGGTACAAGATATATATTATGAAATTTTCATTGAGTGTGATTATGATGTCAATTGAATCCTTCATCAATATAAATAATAAAATATTGTCATTCTGAAAGAAAAAATAGGAGAAATTATATTATATCTAATCAATATAATTATGATAAAGATGAGTATAATTATTATCATATCCAGTCTCATTACAATAAAAATATCATACATTGTCTCCTTATTATAAGTATATTATATCAACTCTCATTAAAATAATATAATGAAATGGTATATTTTTTTACTCATTAAACCTTATTCTTTGTGAGATAAAAATATTTTCATTTCTTATGAAAATTTATAAAACAATTTTTACAAGGATGTGTTAGTTATTATATATAAATTAAGGATATTATCATTAATAAAATGTATAGAAAATACAAAAATAAACCTTTGAATCAATAATATCCCCCTTTATGGATGGAACAAAGGGATGAATTAAATAAAAAATGACTTTGAACAACTTCTGTCTGATGTATTTTAGGTATATTATATTCAAAATTTATATAGTAATTCTTATTTCCACTGAGTTTATAACTCATTATAATACAATGGTGAATACGACTAAATCCCCCTTAGGATATGAAATTCTCCTAAGGGTTGTATTATCTTATTTAGATGAATTTTCATTCCCCTTAAATAAAACATCTCTCAATTCTATAAAATTATATCCCCATGTATAAAGTTTTCCCCCTTTTGCTTCAAAAATAAATGGGGATTATTCTTGTAATAGTTTAAATGGTTAGGGAAATAAGTATATGTAACAATATAACAAAGTACTTCTGCATAAATAATTGAAATAACATTCTACCAAATGGAATTAAGAGTTATTCAAAAAATTCGTACTGAGATGAAAAATATCATCATTGATCTAATTGTTTTAAATAATACAACATGAGTTTAGAGAAAAAATTATTCTTTCATTAGCATCAATGATTTCAGAATGGCGTTCATCAATTTATGATCTTTTTTACAATCTTCTAGGTTTGTAATGAACTCTATATTAGACTGACATTTTTTTAATGATCATGTAACCAATCCACATGAATCCAATGCTTTTCATATTGCATATGAATATTTTCATCTTCATTATGATGTTGTTTTTGAAACTCATTATTTAGCGTAATGAGATCCTCATTATGATTTTTGTGTCTTATTATCTGATCCTCGAAATACATCATAATATCATTCATCTCACTTATAGTATTACTACAATTTTCATTATGATATTTGAATGATTTAGCAATGTTTAATCTTTATACTATTTCATTTTTTAACAAACAGAACTTTTGTTCAAAAGTGTTCAATTCCTTCCATACCTCTCCAAAAATATCATCATGAAGCTTATGGCCAGCATTGACTTGTTTCAACAAAATAGTTATTTTACTACATAAATTTCTAAGAATCTAATAAAAATCCAGATGGTATTTGAATTCATTTTTTTTATTTTAACTAATTTTTATATCATCATATACATGAAGATACATTGTGATAAATTATTTCCACAACATTTTTTGTATTTCTTGAAAAGATTCCATTTTCTTAAAAAATGTTTTTTGTTTCTTAAGAATGGTAACATGTCCAACATATTTGGGATTCATCAGAAACAACATTTGATATGAAGTTAGATATTTCTATTTTAAGAATCTTTATTGTTGCTAAAGATATTTCTAATAATATTATGCAGTCTTGAGTTAGAATGTTTTCTTACTTTATAAAACAAGTTAGATGATTTTTTTTTTGATCATAGAGTTCCCAAAAATCATGAAAAATACCATGAAAAAATATTTTTATTGAATAGACGAATTGTAATAGTTGAATCTATTATAGAAAAGAATAAATTGTTTGGAAATGAGTAATATTAGGCGAGGTTTTAGAATTTTTTAATGTTTTTGAGGGGAGTTGTCATCAGATACACTTTATCAATATGTGAAATCAATCATAATGGGGATTCCATCACTATGAAATTTTCTTTGGTGGTAGAATCATTACTTAGTAAGATGAACATATGAAGATGATGAATATTGAAGAAGTTAAATGTTTTTTACTGGAATCTTCAATGATTACATTATATAATTATGAAGAATAATCATAATAGGATATCCATCATAAATGGAAAATAAATCATAATAAAAATTATATCATAATTTTAATTCCATTATAGTGAAGATTTCATTAGACCGACTCTAATAAGAAATGTAAATTATTCCAACTCTTATAAAGAAATTCATATTGTAAATAGATAAGAAAAAATAAAAAGTGTTAGTGGGATGAGAAGAAAATGGAATTAAAAAATTAAAATGAATGAAAAATGATTAGTAATTAGATGATAAGGAAATAGATTCCTAATGAGAACATAGGGAAATATATTTTTAGTGAGATAATTATGAAAAAGACTCAAAAAGAAAATTCCAGATGTTTTCTATAGATTGGAATTAGTGAAAAATAAAATTCAATTTTTCTTAAATATAATAAAAATATAATGAGGATTGAAGAAGTAAAATTTGATATTTAAATGCAAGAGTTTTTTAGAATTTGAAATATTAGGAATCAATGAATGTTTTGAAGTTTCCCGCTTTTGTTCTCCTAGTATTGAAAAAAAACATTCATAGATCATTTTTTCATTGTTATATATTCACATAATAGGAAAAGGAGGACTGATGATGAAATCAAAATTATGTCATTTCCATCTAGAGGTCTCTTGAGGATTATTATACAACTGAATATAAGTTTACTATATAGGGAATGTTTGTACAAAGAAAATCATATTCTATAGATTGTATTGAGTTAATCAGATTGATGAACATAATGGTAAATTTTGAAATGTTTAATTTTTATAGATTAATAATTGGTTCATCATATTTCTTCAATTTTATTATATTTGTGATCATATTTTGATAATATAATATTGAAAATGGGATAATCACATTGACTTTATTAGATTGAGAAAATCGGATCTAGCCAAATCGGACTGAGGATTTATACTAAGAAATTTTGGAGTAGTTTCAAAACTGTATATATTCATTAATTTGAATCAATTTTTGTAATAATAATTTTTAAACAGATAGGAGTCATTATAATCTCTCATTCAGGATATTGAAGCTGTCTAACCAATTTTGACATAAGTTTGTTTTTTCTTATTTATAATAGTGAATTTTTATTGATCCGTTAGAGTGAATATGGAAAGGGTGTATGTTCTCCAACAATGACTGAACCTTGTAAATTTTTATTTGTATACATTAATTCCAAATTATAAATACATGAGAATTTAATAAATTTTAATAAATAAATAAAAATTAATAGGTTACATGGTTTATGTTTCTAATAGATTTGAAACTCATAAAAATTGAATAAATGATTCAACCTCCCACCATATCAATTGTTATTTAGTACTTTGTAACTTAAATTGGCATCAAACGAAGATTCCCTTATTGATTCATAATCATGGAAAATATCAATTATATCAATAGTATAGTTATTATTTATATTTAGTGGAAAAAGTTATTATGGGTGAAAAAATAAGATGATTTCATATCCCCTATATCTTGTCCTGGAAGTTGCTGATGCTGCTACTATTGGATTTCCAAATATTGAGAAAGATTCTCCTATGCATTTTGTTGATTAGAGAAATATTTACATTGAAATAAAATCTATAAATTAATTTTTTATATCCCTATTAGTTACATTTTATCAAGAATGTTATGTTTCTTGATACCTAAAGAAGTATGTGTGAAAAACTAGAATATATTTTTGAAGTGAATACTAAAGTGAAGAAAGAAAATATAAAAAATCTAACATAGTATGTTTGAGGACATCAAGATAAGAGATTAAGAAACTATTGATGAATAATTTACCATATTAAATTATTATGTTTTATCATTAAAGTAATTATATTTCTCTTAGAACATTCTACAATTGTGAAGAATCTAATACAAAACATCATAGATGGATTTGAGTCTAAAATTATCTGTTTAGAAGGAAATGATAATTTTTTTATTGATTAATTTAATAAACTTTTTGTTTATTATTAAATGAGGAAATATCCAATGTTTAAAAAGAATATTAAAGATGAAATGTATTTTGATGCTCTCAGAAAGATGAACATCCCATATTTTGAGGAAGTTGAACCTTCTGAGTCCAAAGATATGGAGGTCGATGAATTGAATGTCATGATTATGTCTATTACCTCTAAAATGTATCAGAGTGGGAGAGGAAAATATAGAGGTAAATTTAATCACATTTTTTCGATTATGGTGGAATGAAACATATTTCTAGGAATTTCATCATGAATAATTTTGGAGAATAACAAGATGTTTTTGATGTAAAACCCTTATAGAAGAAATCTAAGAAAAATGATAATGGAGAATAGTCATCCAACAAATAAAAGAAGATGTTTTCTAAAAACAAAATAAGTATGTTGAGAAATAAATTTTAATCATACTTATCTGAGAAAAGCTATTATAAAGGGGAATGATCAGAAAATGTTATAACATTCATTGTAAAATATGACAAAAAATTGATTCCTTTGGTACTGAAGAAGGTAGTAAAGAATCTTATAGTGTGTTTCAGATCAGAACTAATTTTGGTTCATGTAATGAGGTAAAAAACTCTCAATAATGAAATTATATTAATAAATAAATATTTTTATTAATTTTTTGATTGATTAATATATGTCCTCACATAGGAGGTAGAATACACTGAAGATGTATTAATTTACAATCATTAAATTATTGAATAGGGAGGATAGTTGAAGATATTACTAGGAATATAGAATCTATTGAAGGTGATGTTAACAAGATTAAATATAAAATTTTTTAGTATGAAATTACCTTTTATAATATGAACTAAAATGAAAACATTTCTTCAAAAGTAAATTATTAGACTTCTATATTTTTTGAGAAGGATCAATATAAGAATTGGGTGAAATATTCACTCATCAAAATCAATGTTTCATTTGATTATATTATTATTTTTGGTCCTAGATATTTTTTGGAAAGATTGGGTGGATGTAGGTTGTTATAATACTGTCAAATATCCAAAAAATAGAAAACTCACTCCAAAGAATAGTTTGTCCATATCATGATTATGTTAGAGCAGAAAGAAGTTCCAACCTTAAAAAGTTTATATAGAGAAATATCAACCTTTATTAGAGAATAAATAATTAGTGGTTATTAAATGGGTTGTGTAATATATGGGAATAGAGGTTATAGTTTTTGGAAAAAAATATATTTACTTGAATTAATGACATAGAAAAGTGAAAGAAATAGTAAATGAAGAATGAGTAACAATTATAACTTATAGAATGATGAAAAGGTAAATTATAATGATGTTAGAAACATTCCAAAAAAATTAAGTTTTAGTTATTGGATTATGATTTAGAAGATGTGATATATCTATTCATATTACCAAAATATGTATGAAACTCATTCTAGATCATCCTTATAACGATTGAAAAGAAAAATAAGTTGAAAACAATAATTTTTTGGAATAAAATTTGTTGTTAGGAAACTATGAAAGGTTGTAAAAGGGAAAACCCTATACACTTAAAAGTGGTTTCTCTTCACACATAAAAAGTGATATAAAAATATTAATACATGTTGAATTTCATTATAGAGGAGTAATATACTTTGCTAATGATAGGTTCATAAAAAATATGAGTAATTGGAACTGCTAGGATTGAACAAGAAAAGTTCAAATTTAAAAAAGTTTTAATTGTGGAGGGGATAAAACAAAACATACATAGTGTAATACATCTTTTTTATGAGGAAAGAGTATTTTTTTAGAAAATATTTTTGTAACATCAAAAGTGTGTACCATGGAAAATTTATTACAAAAGTAGAAATAATGAGTGGAAATCTCTTCCAAATAAGAGAATCCAACAACTAATGTTACAAGACTACTAAATGTGATAAAACAAATTATTGCACCGAATACTTGGGATGCTTTGTCACAAAAGTATGAAAACAATTATAGAGTTTATTTTATTAAAAACATTAAATAATTTAATATATGTAAATTATATTTTTTGTAACTTTTCATCAGGGGAATTTAACTAACAATAGTCATAAAAGAGATAGAATTCATTCTACCAGACCACATAATATTATTAATTATGATTTGTGTGGACCAATGATACATCAATCAAAAAAAGGAGATTTGTAATTTATCACTTTTATTGATGATTAAACTTGAATTAAAAGCATAAATTTTGTGAAGTACAAGTCATAGGATATTGAAATGTTTAAATGATACAAAAAATATGTTGAGAATTAAATTGGGTTAACCATAAAAATATTGACTATTTATAATGGTAGTGAATTAACAAACAATAAGTTTGAATAATATATGAGAATATATAGTATCAAACATCAGTATAGTTATCCCTCTACTCCACAAAAACATAGATTACCAAAAATAAATAAATTAAATTTATTGGAAATTGGATGAAGTACGTTAGAAGAATACAAAAATTTGAAATTAAATTGGGGGAATGTTGTTAGTATTATTGTTAGTGTTAAAAATAGATTCTTGATAAAATCAAAAACCAATATTACTTTTTTTGAAATATAGTATAATGAAAATCTTCATGAAAATAATTCAATTTTTTTAAATTCCGTAATTTTTTAAAATAAAAAATCTGGGTCAGAGAAATTTTGATGAGAAAGTCAGAGGGAGAAATTTTATAGGATATTAACATAATGAAAGATGTTAAAAATGTGGGAATGGAAATTTTAATATGTTTCTTGAATCAAATTATGTGTTAGTTATTAATGATCAAGATTCATAAAAAATGTTTTAGAGAATGTTTAGGAGGATGAACTAATGACTTCATATTATATTGGTAGTAATGAAAAACAACGTAAAAATGATTTAGAAAAGTAATTTTATGAGGAATGTTTTGTTAGGGAAAAAATATTTAAATTTAATATATAAAAAAATGTTCTATCTAGAAGCATAATTGTACATCAGAAGGATCCAGTTCAGATAATATGAATGCTAACATTAGATAAGGAATCTTCACTTACCTCAAAAGTTGAACCAAAATCGGTTTCATAAGATATTAAAAAAATAGGTGGATACTATTGATGTTGATTTAGATTATATTGATAAGATTGAAATATGTTAACTTCATTCACATACACCACCTAAATATTTAATTGAAACCAAAGTGGGTTTACATTGTTATTTTTAACAAATGTGGATATGTTTCATAAAACAATCCATGCTTGTTTGTAAAGGATATTCTCAGGTGGATGGTTTGGGTTTTAATGAAAATTTACCCCTAGTTTCATGATTAGAAACTATTATAATGTTTCTATCCATGGATTCACATATTAATTACAAAATTTATTAGATGGAAAAAGGCTACTTTTGTAAATGGAGATATTGAGGAAGATGTTCACATTAAAAAATCATGTGGTTTTCCACTCGATAAGAATGAAAAAAAAAGTTTTTAAATTGATGAAATAATTTAATGAGATGAAACAAGATCCATGTTCTTGGTATTCAAAACAGGAAAATTGTTTGATAATGTTATTTATTTCTAAATAAAAACTTGATATCAACATATATGTGAAAGATGTTATCTCTAGAGATCTAATTCTAGTTGTTTATACAGATGATATAATTTTTTATAGGGATAAATATAATTTCCTTAAGAAACATGATGAAGAAATAATTTTTTTTGAAATGTCAATGTTGGGAGAGTTAACATTCATCTGTGGATTACAAGATCAACAAAAATAAATATACATTTTCTTATCTTAAGAAAATAATTCAATGGGATTGATAAATATGGTTGGGATGGAAGAATATAAAGATGTTAAAACTCCAATATCTGTTAGAAAAATTTTGAGTAAGGTTGAGTCAAGAAAAAGTATGAATCAAAAAGACTTTTTAAAGCTGGTAGGAAGTCAAAAATACAATACAGCCTCATGGCATGATATTTATTATGATAAGACTTTGTGTTCTAGGTTTCCATGTAATCAGGATGGATCACATATGTCAGAAGAAATGATAATTCTAAGATATTTAAATGTATCAAATTCACATGTGTTGTTATGAGATGAATTTTCATGGTTATACTAATGCCAAATAGAATTGATATTTTAATGATATAAAATAAACCATTGGTGGTAAAAAAATTCTTCTGTGAATATTTCTGAGTTTTCATAGTAATATAATAAAATCATAAAATATTATCCAATCTAAATTTGAAAATATTGTAGCTACATAGTCGTATAATCAAATGTTGAGAATGAATGTTCAGCTAGAATATTTTAATGTAATGTTTTAAAAAAAATGAATAATAAGAGTGAACTTAATCTTTCAAAAATATTTATTATAATTCATGATCTAAACACATTTATATGATATTTCACTTCATAAAAGAGAAATTTTTTTCTAGAATGTTTTTTCTATAGTAAATTTAAAAAAATGTATCATATTCCGTATATCTTTACAAATGTATTACAAAAATAATGGTTTTTAGAATTGAGGCTACAACTTCATTTATATCCTCCTACTATTTTATAATAAAATTTATAAGAAAAATACCTCACTGTTTCAGTGGATTATGATTAAAATATGGGAGATAATTTAAAAGACTTTACTTTGTAATAAGTTTCTACTTATCTTACATAAATAAATTTGTATTTATGGTTATCGTATAAAGGGGATATGAAAATAAAATTGGTAGATAAATTGATAAAAGTGATGGGAAGTTTATCATTACAGGTCTAAAAAATTATGTTTCTTCCAAGGAATGAAATTACTTAAAAACTATACTTTAATAAGTTTTGTTCTTCCAGGACAATTTCTTTTGAGGAATACTATATTTTGATTAAATTCAAAAAAACGATTTTCTTAAAATATTTTAGTAGTGAAAAGAATATAATAGTTTGAAATGTTTTTAATGCTGGTTTTAAATAATCCAAAAGGGGGATATTGGAGAACATGTGTGATTAATTTTTTAATAATGTTTTTGTATTTGTTTAGAACTTACCTTTTTTAAAAATTTGTTTTCAAGAATCATATCCATTACATCAAAATTGATATTCCTCAGACTCATCATTGATTAAAAAGTCATATGATGGTATTTGATGATATTGTATTATTGATAAAGTGTTTTAAAAGAATATTGTTAACTCAAGAGTTAAAAGTTTCATTAATTATTTAAATTATTTTGAGATGATTTGT
Source organism: Viscum album (assembly GCA_963277665.1). NCBI lineage: Eukaryota > Viridiplantae > Streptophyta > Magnoliopsida > Santalales > Viscaceae > Viscum > Viscum album. The sequence goes on along the minus strand of OY728147.1, from coordinate 2,014,628,716 downwards.
TGATCATGGAGTTTTAAAAATCATGAAAACTATCTTGAAAAAATATTTTTATTTAATGAAGTAATCATAATGGTTGTATCAATCCCGAAAATCATGAAACATTTTCTAATGAGTAATAGATGTGAATATTTAAGAAATGTCAATTTTGTGGAGTAGAGTTATCATCAGATACACTTAATCATATGGAATAAACCATTATTATTGGGATTCCATAATTATTCAATATCCATCAGTGGACGAATTTTCATAAGATAAGAAGAATGCAAAAAATGATGATGTTTGAAGAAGTTAATTTTTTATGTAGATTCATTACTGTGAACATTCCCTAATTATAGGTAAACATCATAACAATATTTCCATCAAAATGATAAAATACATCATAATGGTAACTCAATCGTAATAATAATTAAATTGGAATGCAGATTCCATTAGGATAAATTTTTGAAGTAATTTTAATCAAACTATCTCTAAATAATAAAGACATGTTGGAATGAGGTAAGAAGGAAACCAAACTATAAATGAGTTGAGAAGGAAAAATAATTTGAAATGAGTTGAGATCGAAACATGATTCACAATATGAGAAGAAGAAAACATTTTCATAATGAGATGATAATGAAATAGATTTGTAATGATCTCTTTACAAAAAACTATCCAATTGAAAATTCAAGAAGTTTATGAAGTCATTAAGAGGTCAAATATAAAATTCAATTTTTCATAAATCTCATGGATATATAATGTTGATTGATGAAGTACATGTTGGTGTTTAAATGTGAGATAATATTAGAGGTCATAAATTTGAGAAAGTGGGGAAATATTTCATCATTACCAATTTTTTCGATTCACCTATATATGATTTCTCAGATCATTTACTTAGTGTTGAATTTTCACATAATAAGAAAATGAAGAGCACTAAGTAAATTAATTGAAATTCATTTTTGGCCAGAGATCTTAAATGGAGGATTAGACAAATGAATGTACTATTAACACATTGTTAAAGGGTGTATTGAGAATATCATTTTGAGTTAATTATATTGAGTCAATCAGACTGAATAAGATCGTATTGATCATTTGATGAGATTTTGAGTAATGTAGATTGAGAATGATTTCATTATAACGAGTATATCATATTGAGATTATGAGTAGAGATTGAGAAGTTAATATTGATTAAGGGATAATCTTAGCGACATCATTAGATTGAAAAAATTGGAGCCATCCTAACCAGTCTAAGGCTTCATGATGATTATTTGTGTATCAGTTTCATCAAATTCTATATTCTTTTGAATGGGGTAGTTGATTTACATGAAATCATTTTAATCTAGTATTTGTATGTATAATCTATCCTAATAGGAGAAATAAGGTGTATAAATATATATGGTACAAGTTTAATTCACTTATTTATAATAGTTAATTTCTATAGACTCTTGAGTGGGGCTTGGAAAGGATATAGGTTCTATCATGGTGGGGTAACCTCATAAAAATTGTGTGATTTAAATGATTTAATACCTTTTCATGCATCGTTATTTACAAAAATTTTATAATTAAATAAATCCTAATAGTTTTCAATGGTTCTATTTTTAAATGTTTTTAAACTCATATAGTGTAAAAAATTAATTCAACCACCTCTTCTACGATTTTATTCGATCATTCTTGATAAAACTGATAGATTTTCATAATCATCCTTATGAGGAACTATACAGGTAGTTTAGATTTCTTCTTGAACTATTTAAAACAAGCATAAATAATTATTTTACTAGATTCTACATTTCATATTTGATTTTGTTCATCATTCTTGGATGATAATTTGACAAAATTAATAGATTGTGAGTTTTTTTCTCATCATAAACAAATATCTCCTTTTGATTTCCCATAAAAGATAATTATTTTAAGGAAGTATGTTATATAATCAAGGGCACATTACTGGAAGGATGATTTTCTTTTTCAGAAAATTTATTTTTATTATCTTCAAGATTCATTTTAATATAATAAGTTTACTTAAAAAATTAGTCCTTATCAAAATTTTCTTATTTATCAATATACTATTCCCTTTTTCTATAATCATTTTCTTCTTTAATACACTCACTAGATTTTCCTTGAACATATATTTATGAAGAACATTCTTCTATATCTTTTTGAAACATTTCAAGAATTTGTGACTCCGATATCAAATAACTATTCCCAACTAGAAAAAATTTATTATCTAGAAAAATAATTTTCCTTTCCCTTTGATAGAGGTACTATCGACATGAACAAAAAATATTTATTGATTATATGAACTCTCATCCAAATTTTTTTAATCATCGTTAGTATAAGTGACCTCTACTGCATTCATAAATGATTCAACTAATGTTACACCATAATGTTTATTCTTTTTGAATATTTTAAATTTAATATTTCTAAAAATAATTAAAACCATGTATTTTAATAGTAAATTCCTCAGTATGGTTGAGTCCTAATTGAGGATCTCCTTTTTTTTATTTTATCACTTATCCTTCTACATTTATCAAATAAATCTTTAAAGTATTTATTTTGATTCATTTATTTTGTTTTAAAATATTCAACCATTATATTTTTCACAACCTTCCCAATTTTATTTGATTTAGAAGGTTATAGTTCTAATAAATAAACCTAGGCATTATTGAAAAAATATTTGACTTGTAATCAAAGATATACATCATCCTTTTAATTTTATAATTACTCATACACACAATCTTTTCTCTTACAGGATTAGACTTGATCAATTTATTGAAAAATTTCATACTCAATTCAATTGTCTTACTTGTCAAAGAGAAATAAATTATTAATTGAGACATGATTGAATTTTATTTGATGTTCATGATTGTAAATGTAAAAAAACTAGAAAAATTTGTTTCCCTCATATTTTCAAATTAATCCAAAAATATATACTAGATAATATCGAAGTATCTCTATCACCCTTTCTCATAATTTTAATCCATTAAATCCAAAGGGTTGTGACACTATTATCCAAAATAATATGGGTAGACTTACATGGTTAGTCATCTAATACATTCTTAAAAAATTATTTTACAGCATAATCTTTGATAAACATACCCTTATAATTTGGTATTTTATGAGATGGAAAAAGGAATCTCAATCATAATAAATTCCAAGTAAACCTACAACTTCCCTAGTTGTAATACTATAACATGTATCAAATATATAGAATGAAAACATTTATTTTCCCTCTTCCTAAAATAATGAAAGAAAACAATAAAATTCTATAACCCAATCAATGTAAAACAAAACATAATTGAAAATATTTTTTTAACACATAATGACTTATAAAATTTAAAATATATAATAATTCTATGAGATGAATCATATATTTTATAAATCTCTATTATCACTAGCATTTCTAAAAAACCATTTTATAAAATCATTCACAAGTTCCATATATTGGCCCCTAAAACTAAAAATTCATTAATGATGAATATAAATTAGATCGAAAGTTCTAAATGAGGAAGCACTTTTCCACAGAAATACTTTTATAACTGATGTGGGACAAGGGTGTCTCCACATATAGGCAATTTCCAGAAAAACATGATATCAAAAAAAAATATTGGCTGATATTTCTTCAAACCGATCTAATGATTGATAAGAAATTTTAAGAGGAATTTTTTTACAATTTAAACTATTTAGGTTTTATAAAAACTTTTATATAATATTTGGTGAATAAAAATAAAATATAATAAAACAAGAAAAAAAAACATCTAAATAAAAACAACAAAAAAGGTTAAAAATAATCCTAATAGAATAGTTTTAAAGTATAAAAGAATTGAAGAATACCATTCATAGTTGAATCATCAACATTATAGTTTGTTCTTTTTTAATAAAAAATTAGATTATGAAAATTGAAAATAAACTATGCAGGGGAATATATTAAAAAATATAAAAAATTTATAAAAATATTATTTTGAAGAATTGAAATGAAAACTTAAATATGACCGATTAAATACTCAAATGGATATAATTTCAATTTCAATTAATAATATCTTGAATACAATAAATTTTCCACAAACCGATGTAAAAGAAACTCCAAAATATAATATTTTCAAAATATAATAAAAAAACACAAGTCCGACTTTTTTTATATTCTTTATGTCTTGAAAAACTCATTGTAATTTGAATTTTAGGAAAAATAAATTTTTTGACATTATATGTATTTTGGAAAAACTAATTTTTGAATATTTGAAAAATAATAACAATCATATATACTCCCCCTTGTAAAAGAAGTATCAAAATTTAATGAGTTGGGTAAATAAGAAGTATATTTGAATTAGTACTTTATATTAATCATTCTAAAATTCAATTTAATGTATTGAAATATATTGGATGGTAATGGTTTTGTAAAAACGCCAGGAAGTATTTCTTGAATTCTGATGAATTGAAATATGATATATCATTTATGTTTATGATCCTCAATAATGTGATTCCTAATTATTTTTTCAATGAGAGTGATGTGAAATATTATTACTTAATGCAATGGAAGCAGAATTTTGTCATATTATTTGAGTTTTAGTAAAACTCATTCCATAATCAGTGCAATTGTGTTAAACAAAAAACACTTTAGCACAACATATTCCAACTACCACATATTCTACTTCAGTAGAAAATAGTGATACCAAGTGTTTTTTCTGATTACACATAGAATCTAATGAATCTGATATGAAATAAAAAGTTTTAGATGTAATTTTTCTATCCATTGTATAAGCAAAAATGTCATCATCCAAATAAACTATAATTCAAAATAATTTCCATAATAATTACAAAAATTTATAAATCCATTTTTCGCTTTTGATAACAAATATTTTATTTAACTATTTTTAAAGGGTATTCATTTGGATTTGATTGATATCTTCCACAAAATCATATAGAAAACATTCTGTATGTATGACTAGGTATTAATTGTATTATGCTTCCGATCACACCTCTAAATTTTTTTATCAACTGTTTTCCAAGCTTCGTCATAATCATGTGATTTTAGGAACCGACGGGAGTAATAATAATTATATTATTTTCATATCCTACATTTTCAAGAAGATCATTTATATAATTATGATGATATATATAAGTATATTCCTGTTTTTGAGAAAGTTGAGAACTATGTAAAAATGTTAACACACCCATCATACTCATCTCAGACTCCGGTTTCCTAAGATATACAAAAGAATATATTAAACATTGTTGAGATGTTCTGAATTTAATTTCTTCAAAATATATTTTTTCAATCATAATATATTTTGTTTCTTAATTTATAAAATTACTTTCATCAATGGTTCCATTAATGTAATTTTTTTTTCAAAAAAACACATTAATCTATAAAACCATGATTTAAGATGTTATTTAAGTCTATATTTTTTTTATTTATAAAAACATATTCAGGATATATTTTATTATCAATAATAGGATGTTTTTGAAAAAATACATTTACTTGTAAATTACCATCAATAAAATCACACTTCACATCCAATTGATTTTTCATAAAATAATGAAACTTGTAAATGCTAATAGAATATGAAATGATTCAAGTCTTAAAACCAGATCATAGGTTTCGTCACAATCTATTCCATCATGTTGATTATAAACATATCTAAAAAGTAATTCGTTATTTATATTTTATTCCTGTTTCATCAAATTTAATTTAGAAAAATGAATTTACTCCAATAACCTAATATTCATTTGTTATTTCTACCAAGGTTCAGAATTTGTTCCTTTCAAATTAATTTAGCACATATCGCATGCAATGAATAAATTCCTTGCCACCTAAACCCCATCATGAATTTTAGGGTCAAATTGGGAAATAAAATCATGATTTTCCACCTCATTTGTAAAGTAATTTCAACTCCATACCGGATGATTAACATCACCAATGATATTATCTCTAGGATGATTCATAAGAATCAACTACCCTGGATTTTGTAAAATGTACTCATAAACATTAAAAATAAAATATTCCTTAGTGAATTATAAAAAAACATTATTGAGTATTTTACCTATTGTAATAATCTTTCATAAATATTGAGGATCATTTTTATAAAATACATATATGGATGTTGGTTAGGTTTCATTAAAATAAAATGGATTGGTTTCATCAAATTTAACAAGTATTTTTTACTTAACAATGAGATAATTTTTTTAAAAAACATTATATTTATTAGATGTAGTGGAACAACCTATGAATATACCTTTACCGAAATTAGGTGTGAATTTTTGTAAATTATAATTACTATTCAATATGAACAATTTACATCCAAAACATTGATGTAAAAAACATTTGTTTTTCAGACTGTTGATTGCTTTAAAGAGTTTAATTAATTATTGGTTGAATTAAAACTTCTTTTATAATATAATAAGAATAAATTACTTCTTTATCTTAAAAATTTCTATAAATTGAGTATAAAATCAACATGGTTTTTATTATTTAATGAAGAATAATATTTTTTCTTCCAGCAATACCATTTTACTTCAGAGTTATAGGGGATGAAATTTTAGGGATATTTCATTTTTTAGTACAATTTGTTTTCAAAATTGGAATTTAAAACGTATCCACCATGATCACTATAAATTTTTATGAGTAATGTTTTAATCATATACAGCTTTGGATAATTTTATTTAAATATAAAAAAGGCTTCATATTTATTTGATAAATGATAGAACCATCTGTATATAGTGTAATCATAATATTAAAAAATATATAATAATATCCCCTAACCCATCTATTTTGTTAATTATAGAAAATATCCATGTACACTAACTATAAATCTTAATAATATGAGACATCACGAATAGATTTAAATCACGACTTATGTTGCTAACTGTATTAACAATTGTCATAATATTTTCATGAATAAAACATTTATTCTTATAGATCTGAAAGATATCATTTTTTTATTAAATTTACATATGTTTATAAATTTACCAGGTCTGAAACTTCATTTCCATAACCAAGATTGATCATCCATTGCAGTAAGGAAATGCAATCCTTGGATAAAAAGTTCTTCAATGTTTACTGTTTATACATTTTCATGGAGATTGGTAGAAAGAACATATTAAACCTTGATTTTTTTTAATATACAGGTATCATATACAAACATCAAAAAAGTAAACTTAATCACTTAATTGAATTATACTTATAATTTTTTTCTTATGTCCATTAAAAAATTAGAAAATTTCAATTAATTCTTTTTCGTGAAAAATATATTACATATACTGATAATATCCTGTTGAAGATGATCTCCAAATGTATATTTTCAACATTTAATCTTTATAATCATTTGAATGAAATATCTATATCTAGTAATATTTTTGGATCATCCAATATCATTGTACTATATTTCCTTGTATTTGGTACCTTATTTTTTTTTCCTAAAAACAAAACAATTTGACATTAAGTACCCAATACTTATTGGGTATGAAAATGATACAGAATGAAATTAGGAATCCAAATTTGTTTTGAAAAACATGGTTTGTGTAACACAAAGGATTAAATTTTATTTAAGGAATAATTCTTTTTCAAATGACCTACACATTGAAATTTATTACCAAAAGGGGAATTATTATGACGAAAATAATTGTTAAAAAAATTACTTTATTATAAGTATATCCTATCCTTAAACCACTTATATGAGGATGATGAAATTTATAAATTTCATAAAAACATTCCTTACTAGATGTAATGTTTAGAATAAGTTTTCTTAAATGATAAATTTAAGATTTTATTTTTATAACTAATTCAATATCCATACTATCAATAGTTTTTTAATGGATTTTTTCAAATCTAGTCTACATAATATTCCTTTATGAATTAAAATTTTCTAAATCCTTAGAAAAAATATCTTTTTCAGAATTTTATCTATCAAAATATTTTGATAGATCCAGTATTCCAATTATTAAAATATAAATTCTTGAATCATATTTTTTAGATTTTTCATTATCCTTATTTAGTTTCTTAAAAAATGAAAATTTTCATTTTTAAATGATTTACAAGGATAGATACTTCTTCATTATAAGTTAAAGTATTATAATCACTAACAAATGAGGATTATTCATATGAATATAAAGATTTAGTCTCATCAGGATAATTTTCAATTAATTGTATATTATATGAAGAATTGGTTATGTATACCATTTATATAAAACATTGATTTTCAATTGGCACTCTAGAAAGAAGAAGAATATTACTCTGATCTAGAAATTAATTATCTATGTAATTTTCTAAATAATCTTCTCCAATAGCACTCCATGTGTCAGTATATTTAAGAACATTCTTACTTCTTTACTTAAAATACAATATTCAGATATATACTAAAATGTAAATCCATTATTAATTAATTTCTAAACAAGGGAAAATGTAGTCAAATATGTATATCACATTTTCACACATTAAAAGTATATTCAGAATCATTATTTTTGTTCTTGTGTTTTTAATTTTCTTATAAAAACCATGATATTCCTTTATACACCAAAATCATGTTCATCTTTGATAATTTTTTTAATGTTCGAATACATAATGTTTGTAATCACTACAATCATATTGAACAATAAAATTATTTTTCTTTATCGAAAAAAACATTTTCATGTGTCTAATATGTTATCAGATATGATGTAGAGAAAAAATAATCTATACCATTATTCCATTTCAATGTCTTAGTATCTCTTTACCATTGACCCTCATATTTTAAAATTGTTCTAAATAATACATAAAATGAGAGATTTTATATCTTTTTTAATTCATAAATATCTATTATCTTATATTACCACTAATTGGGAATGATATCAACTATATTTTCAACCAATATTTCATATTATAATAATTTATCACCACTAGATTGTAAATTATCTATTATTTTCATATATCATTGTTGAACCTTTGTAAATGTTTCACCAAATGTGAGTTCAAATTTTTGATAGTCATCTCTAAGAAATTCCATTATAGTATCAACATCCATTAATGTTATAGAATGATTAATATTGATAGTTCTCTAGATAAAATTAGCTGTTTCTCATGAATAAATCTGACTATAAATTATTATAGTCATAGAACATTGTAATGTGTTTAAAACACTCTAAATCAATTTACACTCTTTCTTTTCCTTATTTTTAAAATAAGTAATCTCCTTTTTAGGGACTGTTAAATATCCTATTAACATTTAAGAATTTTTTTTCTACAATATTTAAAAAAATGGTTTCATTCTATCTCTTCGATGATCATAATCAGCTCCATAAAAAATTGGATGTCCATTTAGAACAAGTTTACCTATAGAACCAACATTGAGTCCTTATATCTTTAAATAAATACCAAAAATATATTAAAAAATAACTATTATTGTATACGATATTTATAAACAAAATGTTTTTAATATAATTAAATCATACATTTAATAGTAATGAAAATAAAATAATTTTAACAGGAATAAAAGATGTAAAACCACTATTCATACAAAATGTAAGTATAAGTGTAACAAATACATGTCTCTAATACAAATTATTAGATCACAACATATATGAATATGGAAAATACAAGAGGGGATTAATTTTATTTTTAAAAACTATAATTTTTAATCATAAAAAGAACTTAGTTTAACATGATTAAACAAATATTATTTAAGAAACCAATTAAGTGTTCAAATGTAATCATATATGGCCCTTGGGTCTGATGAAAAAAGTATGATAATCATGTAGATTCCAATATTATATATGTTTTAATAAATAAAAAAGTAACTTTAATAATTTATAGAATATCATTTAGTAAGCAGTGGTCGATAATTTATTGTTTATAATATTAACTGTAGAAAAATATTTATCCAAAGTATAAAATAATGGAATTTTAATCCCAACGATTACTTTATATCATGTAATTAAAAAATGAGTGATTTTATTATAAAGAGTATAGAATCATAAGTAGATTAAATCGTATTGAAAATGTAATATATGATAGAGAAATTATATATTAATCAATTATATTACAATAAATACGAGACAAATAGAAATAATAAAAATAAAAGTATTCATTTTCTATTATAATTTCAGTTGAAAAAAGGATTTCAAAAAAAAAAATTAATACAAATGAATATAATTAATTAACCAAAAGTGTAGAGTATCTTATTTTTTTATAAATTTGCATAGTCTTATACTTATATGAATGTCTATTTTCTATTTCCAGAGAATCCCCCAATATAATGATTCATCTATATGATTTTCCCTATGAGCCCTCGATGTATTGATTGCATTTAATTTCTCTTTATCTATGTGATCCATTGAAACAATGATCGGTCTGTATCACACTCCATGTGTTCCCTTGATATAAATATTGTATCCTTTGTCTCACTATCCACATGAGACCTCAATCGTATTTACATGATCAATCATTATGATTACAAACTGAAAATTATAACAAGATTGTGGAATAGGTAGTTCTATATTATAATAATTAGAGCTCTCACACACAAAGATTTTTCTAATGGAAAATGATTTTCAAATCTATTTTTAAATATTAATATTACTGTATATTTTTAGGCAATCTATCAACGATCATCTTGATTTTCCATTGATCATATTATCTCTGAGTTTTTCACAAGGACTTGGAAACCTGACACTTCATTGGTCATATTAAACTATAATTTATGATTCTACTTTTATATACACCATTTTGATTATATAAAAAAATTATTCTATTAGATATAATATCTTTTATGTACGAGAAAGTCATCAAGATAAATTCCTTGAGTCTACGTATGATTTTAAATGAAACCTTTATCAATCTGAATAATAATTTTTTTATTACGAATGACAAAATATGAGATCATATCTTTGATTTGATAGAACATAGTATGATAAATACCATTACAATTATTATTGTATCCAGTCCCATTATGATAATACTATGGTATCAAAAATCATTATAACATGTATATCATATCTCGCCTCATTACGATAAAAATAATGGAAAATTATATTTCATAATAATTTAAATCTTAATATCAGTAAGTTAAGAAGATTATGTTTTCCTATAATGAAATTTTAAAAATACTTGTGACATGAAAGAGTTTTTAATTAAGTATTTAATAAATATTTTCTAATTTTCAAAACAAAAGGAATGGGAAATAGAATAATAAATATTTGAATCAATACATATTTCATTGATTTTAAATATTTTATTATAAGGTTTCAAAATATTTTCAAGGATTTTTTTTCAATTTTTTTAAATATTATAGTTTATTCTTTCAAGGGAAAATATTTTCAATCTATTTTCAATATTTATATATAAGTTTTGAATAAAATATTTTTTTCAAAATGTTTTTAGGATTCTATTTTATATATTCAAGGAAAGCATTAAAAAATGTGTCACATTTTCAACAGAATTTTTTTTCAAAGAATAAAAGATATTTTCCATTAATTAATGTTTTATAGGAACTTTATAAATCATTTCCCATCTAGGATGACTTCCATTGCACTATACATTCCTTTCTAGGGTAAATAATTAAATTTTCCCATTCACAATACTTTTTTTGAATGGTTTATGGTTTTATGGAATTATGTTTATGATATCGGCTTATCTTTCATTTGTTATAAGATTTTGAAACACTCTTCTTTTCAGGAGTTATTATTTTGATGTAATGATTGAAACACTAATATCTTTTTTCATATGTTATTATATGATTACATTTTTATGATACCCATTTCATTTAATGTGTTATGATTTGATTGTATATAATATTTTTTCATAGATATGAATGATTTTTTTATGAGAATGGTGGGACCTATATCTCCCTTCAATTCATAGGGTAATGATTTATATCGAATGAGAAAGTCTAATAAGGGCTTGGGGGTGAACCTTTACTACTATGATGGCAACAAGAGTGAACCATTACTACCAACAAGGTATGGGAAGTGAACTAATACTACTATTATGGCCATGGGAGTAAACCAATACTACAAATATAGTATGCGGAGTGAAACCATACTAATAATATTGTCTTGGTAGTTATTCCATGACTAATATAGAAATAATTTTATTTACTTATGTGTATGTAATAATTTTATGTTTTATTCCTATGTTATTCCTTTATTTATTATGTTATTTACATCATTTTGATTCAGGATTTATTAACATACAATATTTATTCTATGATTCTTTTTTATGGAATTTGACATGAAGGGTTTAGTTTATATTATCATTATCATGTTATCATACCATTATTAATATGATTATTATCACATATCTCCCTTGTTTACCTTTACATAGAAGCCAAGGGCACCCCTTTTTATTTTTCCATCCTTCCATGTTATGACGATATTTATTATGCTCTATTTTTATATACAGGGTGATAGTCATGAAGAACCTTCAATGGGATAATGAATCTCACTCATGGATGAGTGTTTTTTTTCATGTTTCGAAAGGCATTAATTTGGTAGGGTGTTTGGGCATATTTTTTTGTAATGTATTAAGTATTCCAAAAAAGTGTTTCTATGTTCCAATATGAAATGTAAGGGTTTTTAATATCTATATAATGAATTTGTTTATATCCAAAAAATTATATAATAATGAAAATTATTAATTTAATCAATATTATGTTATAAATGTTATTTATTAAAAAAGAGTAACAATCTAAAAAATGTGATGATAATTTTACCATAAATATAATTCTTCCAATTTTTTTTATAAATTTTCAATATAATTATTTTTCTACAACATGAATAATTATTTAACCCCCATAAAAATTTCAAGATAATTTCATCATGAAAAAATCATATATTTTCTTGGTAATTATATGATAATGATATATAAAAATTTAACAATATTCATTTCTAAATAAATGTTTGGAAATTAAAATTATAATAAAACTACTCTTTATTGTTATTATTTTATGGACTCTTATTTGATTAATGGTAATCGTAGAAATTTAAATTATGAATATAATGAATTTTTATAACACCATTACATGGTATTAAAAAAATAAGGTAGAGTGATAAATCAAATACAATGAAGAGTATGGGTTCCATGATGCATCTAATAAATAATAGAGGAAGATGATAACATCATAAGAAAAAAAGCGAATCATTAGACAAATTTCCAGCAGCTTTGTATATCCCATTATGTGTGTTTTATACCACTAAATATTGAGATGAATATGGAAGGACTTATATGATAAATGGAATTATTTTTTTATCATCCAAATACTTTTCTCCATGGGGAACCTATCTAATTTACATTTCGGACTAATTTAAAACATGTAGGATAATTTATGGAAGATGTTCATATTTAAAAACTCATACATATTCAAATAAATAAATTCTTAGTAAAAACATTACATAATTATTTATTGAAAAATCTGATACAAATGCTATTTGATGGAAAAAATTAATTTATAGGAAAATCATATTTCTTTATATGAGACATAAAAATTTATAAATTTATTATAGATTTAAACATACATAAAATATTAGATTCATACATTAATGGAAAAATTTAAGGAACCCTTACATGTGCTTTAAGATTTATATGATTCCCTTGAATGTCTAAGGATCGACCCACATATGAGATTGATGTAGATCAGATCAAAATTTTGTAGCTATTGAGTTATCTTTACTTTATCTAGGGACTATCTATACATTTTATTAAAAATTATATTGTGATAATTACATAGAGAAGTTTATAATTTACAAAACTATGCTTTGTGGTTATGTTTCGTCTAAGATTTTATGGTTTCCCTTTTGTAAAATACTGAACAATGATCATTTCATTTCAAAACAAAAAGGATCGCAACATCACAATCATATAGTGTTTAAGAGATCGATATAACCATTACCTAACAAATTATGAAAATAATGTACCCTTACACATGAAATTAATAATAGGTGTTACCCTTAACAATAAGTAAGGTCATGCATAATGATTTGAAAAACCATAAAAATATTAATAATTTGCATGGAAAGAAATTGAAATAGTTATAATAAAGACATATTATCACAACCAGATATTCCAAAACCATTTTTAAGGTATTATAATCACATTAAAAGTTTTACATTACACTCCAAAAATAATTATTTAAATCATTTTAAATTACTTCCATAATTTTTAGAACAATTAAAAAAAATTTCTAATAAAAAATTAATCAAAATTAATATAATATTTTTATATGTCTATAAAAAACTATACACCCAAGAATAAAAAATGTTTTTCTTTGTATAATCCGACCAATTAAATAATATTTGTCCATGATATTCCTTAGAAATAGAAATGTTATCTTGTACCTATATGTGAACTAATGCCTCTAAATAAGATAACTTTGTTTTTGATTAATACTATATATATTATGTTATGATTTTTTAAACATATATAAAATTATGATGTAATATATATCATCAATATGGTTTTAAAATTTATTAAATCAAGTTATTTTTTTTATATTAATTCATATGTTTATATCAAAAAATTAATTAAATTAAGCTAATATGTGATCTCTTCCTCTATGTCCATGGAAGTAATTATAAAAAAATATTAATGTTGGTGCATAAATAATTGAAATATAATTATTTAAAAATATTTTTTAATCAATAAATTTTTAACATGCCATTATGGAATTGTTGTCGAAATCACTATTATTAAATAATGTAAAAGATAATTTAAAATTACCAATATGTGATGAATTAGATAAAAATGATCTAAATATTGAATTTATGTAGAAATATTATAATGAACATTTATTGTTGATTATATATTTGAATAAATTTCTAAAATAGGATACTTATATATTTATTGTTATTATAAAGGAAGGCATATCTTCTTTGACCAAATAAGAATTCAAGGTGAGGTTTTTCATCTCAATACCCACTCATTGATATATTTTTTCATGCTCGTATTATTCATTTATATATTCTGATTTAAGAACCATTAGATTCTATTCATATAATTTATTTTTATTTCTTATAATATATATATATATATATATATATAATTTTTAATACATCATTCATATTCTAATTATTCAGTTGTTATAATATCTCTACTATGTTCTCATATCACTTTTATTTTATTTCAGAAAAGAAAATAGTCAAATATTATTCTTTTTTTTTTTTGCATCTAATATACATGTACTATTAGTATTTATATGTTAATTTTTATAAATCTCATGGGATTTTCATATCCATTTATGTTTCTTCCATTCAGTGTATTTTGATTCAAAAGTATCCAACATTGTAAATGGTTTTTATACTCAATTCCCTTTCATTGAGTTACAAAATATATTTTTGATCTTTTATATTATTTTTTTATTATATTTCTCTGAAATTTTTTATTATATTTATATATCACTTTCTTTTTGAAGATAATGAAATTTTAATATCCAATATTTTTCATTGAAGAATAAATTTATCATAATAGTTAAACATTGTTAATATATATTGGAATCTTCTTTAGATAATATATATTTTTCATTCCCATATTAGTATATTACTAAAATGACTTACATTATTATTTTTGAAGTTCCTGAATCAATGTAAATCACTGAGAGGGTGAGGGGGTGATTTGAAGATCCCTTTAAATATTTTTACAAATTTATTATTTCCAATTAAACCATTATGGCTAGTTAAATCCTCAATCCACTTTAATTGTGTCTCTCAAACATACCTCTAAAAGTGTAGTAAATATAAACGTACTAAACACAAGTAATTAAAAGGGTCGATTAAAATACCTAAACGTTATTTTTTTGGTTATTATCTCGATCATGGATTCTCCACTCTAATCAGATGAGTAATAACAGTAGTAGGTATAGAGTCACATTATATCTCTCTTAAATCCCACATGAGGTTATTTATACTATATCCCATAGTTTTAACAGAGTCCTAGTGGTCTCCTTCAGAGTCCCTCTAAATACTTCGTTCAGATTGATTTCCCAAGGTATGATTCATGATTAAATTTGGATGGATCTTCTGATCTTCCCTCATGAACATGGTAAATCAAACTTACTTGGGAATCTCTTTAAGAATAATAAAAAGCCTTTGGTAAGGTCTGTTGGCCTTGCATAATAACTCTAATCACTGTTTTGATTAGTACATAGTCAGTAAATTCTCAAGAAATTATTTCTTCTTCTGATGAAGACCTGGACTCGCTTAGATGTAAAACTGGTGAACACAACTTCTTCAATAATATAATATGGAAGAATTAACTTGAATTATAAAAGCACTGTCACTCTTCTTGGATTCTAATACACTGTAAACTCAGATAAAAGAACATATTTAATTCAGTATAGCTTCATTCTCAATTCACATTCACCTAATGTATGGATTTCATGGGTATCTCAGTTGACTTCTCACACGTGCATATGATTATGCACAATTTCATACACGTATAGTGTGTTTCATGTAAGCCCGAACACACACTTTTTTCTAGAATTATTTAGATTCAACGAGTTTGTTTCATTGACATCCATTTTTTCTATGTTTTTCATTACTAAATTCTCACACAACTACATTATTTATTTAATTATATTTATGTGTGTGTGGGAATGCACAAATTAAAGCACTCTTCCCTCTTCACTTCTTACCATTATTCTCACTTCCATCTTTCTTCTTCACAAGAACACACACAATATCTTATTTATTTCATTCATTTTTATATTTCATCTGTGTTAATGATTAAGTATTATTCAATCCAGAATGGGTGTGATCCACACTTTGGGTTGTTCGAGTATCTCAAATCATGCATATACATTCATGTGCATCATGCAAGTACTTTCTTTCTTCCTCTTATGAACAAAAAGTTCTTCAATTCCCTTATTGTTCTCTCAAGGTGGTGTATTTTTACAATGTACGTTTATGAACTCCTCTATTTGTCTTCCTAGAATAAAAGAGGATCAGAGATTGGGTGCCTTCCCAATGTATCACAAGGGTGCATACCACCGGGGGTGTGATTACAAGAGCTTTTTCATGCGCTAAACACGATGAGTGTTTGATGGAACCTATCATTTGTTTGGATTCTTTTGCAAACCATGGTGGTTCAAGTTTTTTCTTCATGAAAGGGATGAAAAATACTCTTTTGTGTAAGGGATTTGTGACACCTTTTCTTTTCGTGGCTTGCCTAAAAGGAACTCTGCCTTTCAGGAACCATAAAGGTTATCTTTAACTCTGTTTCTTTATAAAAATTGGAGCTCCTTCTTATGTGATGGTAGAATCATTTTTTGTCTCAGTTCCTCTCCTTTTATATGCAAGAATCAACACATATCACCAGGTTCCAATCTGTGGAATTCAAATTATTTAAACCCGAGATCATTGGGTTTTAAAATTTCAGACACGTGATGGATATATGGTGCATGTCACTGGTGTTTCCCTTTCAAATGCGGGCCTTCTTGTTTATCGGTGATAATATCACATTCATGTGTAGAGGAACCCAGTAAAATAATCTTCATGAAGTATTCAAACATCCTAATGTGTCCTTACAATGTCATTTGATTCAGTCACGTAGGATCTCATTGTTTCAGTGAATGAATGATATTAAAATTGCATGCATGTATTATTTTTGTCTGGTTGATTTCATGGATAATTGTTGTTCAATAACAGTGGCTTGAAGCTCAATCATAGAGGTTTGGAGGATTTTCCAGTGTACTAGTTCATGTCGGGTGGTTGTGGGTTTAATATTACCTCAGTAGAAATGAGCGAATTCTCATGGATCAATCATGATAGAAGTTGTATCAAATGAGCAGTGGTGATTAGAAGCTCAGATCCAAATATAGATGTGTGGATGAGATCTCATGTGAGATTTTATGGATGGCTAGGATGGCTTCCAAATTTTTAAAATCTGTCCCACATCGAAATGCATTGGGGATCTCTCGCGGTTTATCAATCAAGTCATGAAAGAATCAGCTCAAAATTATCTTGCACCCATTTCTTAGTGCCTCCTCGCACTGATGTTTTACAAGAACACTTCAGCACCCACCATTACTCCATCATGCATTCTCCTAGCACCCAATATACACTCACCACACAGGTTCACCACCGTGCATTCAACTGCGGGTTTCAACATGGCCTGCATGTACCACTTGTGTGCTGGCTTTGAGGCCAACCATTTGTGCATGGTAGACCCTCTGGTCCCACATATGCATTGGGCAAGGGCTTTAGCTGATCGTCATGGTGGGACCTTTTTTTGGTAAAGTCATATACTAAGAACATAGTATAAAAACTATGTATGAATTCATCCTTAATATTCCAAACCACTATTCTTCATTGAAATCCCATGCATGCTTCCTTTCTCCTTCTTCATCTTCAAACATAATCCTTCTTTTCCATTTTCAATAATAAATCAAATATATTCAATATTCCTCTTTTGATTCAATAAGAGATGGCCATGGAACATTTATTCATTCCTTAGGTATTAAATCATAAATAATGGTTTTCAATGTTGGAATGGGTGATGTGTTTTCCTTTAAACACAAGTCATGAAACATTAGAGATCAGCTCTCCAATCATATGATTTGATTCACAACCTTCATCAAATTATAATTCATGGGATGTATCATCCACATTCATCATAAAATAATGTATTTTAGAGGGTTATTTAATATTTTTCAGAGATGTATCACTTTGATACATGTCCATGGAACATAGTACTAACTCAAGAAATTTTCTGATTATATTCACCAACATCATCAAATAAGATGTTATTGGATGGATCTTCTAAATTCGTCATGAAATCAAGTATTTCATGTCTTTCTTCAAATGGTGTAATAAAGTATCATCCAGTGACACATATCTTGGAACATAGGACCAGCCCAAAAATCGTCTGAATTAATATGAAGATTGTCCAAGAATTACATCCATTGTTATTTCATATTGATTTTCTAAGGAATATAATCTTTGGATCATGTTCTCTTCTCTAGTCATCATCACCACTTCATCACTACCTATCCACACACATATTGAAATCTAATATAAAACAAATGAAAAAATATGGTCTACAATATCCACATTTTTATTTTTTTATCAGTATCCCATAGGAAAAATTTTTTATGATTCAATATGTGTACCAATATTTTCTCCCCCTTATTGGAAGCCAAATGAAAATGAGTACTAGGGTCTGAAAAAAATTCCTCCTACCATTGAAGAGAATATTCTCGAATATTTCTGAGATGGATGATATCACATGGTTAATGTAGACAAAGCGACTTTATTTAATCAAATCTATTTCTACTTGGTCTAACTCGATGTATAAAACAAGAGAGATATGAAAAAGGTATTTATTGTTGTTCATTAACAACCCTACATGATAAAATCATGCTCAAAATTATTCAATTCTTAATGTAGTAATTGAGAATAATAAGATTTATCAATGAAATTATAAATCCTACACAAACATCTCCAAAAATATTAAAATGTTCAATTACAAAGATGAAGGTCCCCATTATATCCAATCTTTTCATCAATCACACACTCTCCATTAATTGATATGATAAATAAAATTAAGAAAAATGAATCAAAGAGTTATTATTACCTCAGTTTTAGCTTCTTGATATGATATGAATTACATGATTCGTTATGAAATAATCCTTGATATCATCTCCTTTATATTTTATCCCCTGAAGGGGTAAAATCCAACTGATTCCTCAAGGTGGAAAGTATCATCACATATTCTTAAAGATATTCATGTTGATAATCTTCTACTGTAGAATATTTCAAGTTATTATCAAATTATGAATAATGAGTTCACTTCTCTCAGTCATCATTAATCTTAGTAATGAACATAATCTTCAATTACATTCAATGTAATCACAAATATACAAAAAAATATATAAAGGAATAAAATAGAACACTTGTGAGCTTCTTAATAGAAGCACTGTGATGATAATTTTCTCCCAACCCAAGAAAACATTTCCATGAAAGTCAAAATTATCTGGTACTCTTCATGATATTTTGTCCTCTCCATTTGACATCATGATCATTATTTGTTAGTATGGACCCTTTACTTCAAATTACCTTCTACTTGTGTAGAAGTAACCCCATATATGGTATGTCCTCATATCGTACTCAAAAGTTTTCTTATCCTAATTAAATATCTATCTTATAGAACCATCAAGATCTGCGTAACTGATAAAAGGGATCATCGATCCAAGAAATGGTTATTAGTTCTTCACTGTTACCCACCTCATCATAAAGTAGTTAGCACCCTATTAAAGAATATTTTCTCCTTTTTTGTATAAGAGAACATGTACAGCTGATCATGATGTACCATTCCTAATAAATCATTTTTTAATATAGGTATTCTAAATATACAATGAAACCATTCATCTCTGTTGGAAATATAATATACATAGGGTACAATATAAAATGTGAACACTCTATGGGATCAATCTCAATGTCAACTTCTCTATTAAGTGGATCAATTATGAAGTGGTTGAAAAACACATCCAGATATTTCTCTAGGGTTGAAGGATAATATGAGATGGATATTTCTAGTCCTATTGATATATCCATATATTCAATCAATTTTTTTAACACCCCAAGCTAACTCATGTCCTATCAAAATCTGTATTCTCCTAGTTAGCTCTCTTAAATAATCACATAACTCTCTCCCATGGGTTAATTAATAAACACTCATATAGTATAGATATAATAAAGATATCAAAATTTAATAAGATAGTCCATATTGTGGATCACATTGATGGGAATCATCCATAAAATCATAATCTTCCAAACATTTCCATAAGCATTAATGATTATATAACAATCTAGCCATTACAATATATGATCCAATATTATTCAAATAGTGAATTGGGAGTTACTAGTTTGGATGATAACATGTATTGTACGTCATGTCCTACAACAAATATTAATGAAATTAATCAATGATAAGAATTAGTATCAAAAAAATATGTACATAAAGTGGATATAATCAAGATTATACCTCAGAGAAGAGATGCAACATCTATAAAATTTGATAGATTCTAATAAACATCATACTTGTGACTTGCCTCATTTTCACCTCCCTATCCTTTAGATTTTTGTCAACATTGAGCTCAGTTATAGGAACCCTTCTCGGATCTCTAGGATATGAATCATATCAGGACCCTACCTTTGGGAATTCCATTCCTCAAAGACCTAGAGAGAATATGTTGAATATACCCAATCATCATACAATAATGGCATATGTTCTATGCTAATTCAAAAAAAAGAATGAATGTTTTTGAGATTTTAATAGTTTTATCCCTATGGAACTTCACTTGATGAAGATAAACTATGGTAATCCTATATGCCATTTTCTCCACATTATTCATCTATATTCTTCTTCCCACTACCAATATAGACTCCCATATTAATGATATGAATTTTAAACATTAGACCACTATAAAAAAAGTAAACCTGTTATTCTATCCTCCTTTAGGCACATTTCAAATTTCAGGGATATACAGAGACCTTATGTGTATTTAATCAGATCGATGACCATATGCTAATGTCACATCTCTAGTTTTAGGCATATCGCAAACATATGATCCCCATGTTCCTTGTTCTCATATAACTGATGATGAAATAGAGGTATCACTATAAATCGAGATAAAAATGTTGATAATGTCATATAACCCCTTAGGTAAATTCATAATCTCTCTAGGGATGGTACTATACCATTATGTTAAGAGATTAGTTATTGAGAAATATTTCCTTTACAACCACCCAAGTAAGACCTGCTCATATGCCAACCAAACATAAGGTATTACACCATATCCTAGATAATACCTAGAACATAATGGTTTCCAGAATCACATGCCCCACCTCAGATGTCCAGAAATCTTGAAAATGATCCCAATTATGTATAACAAAAAAATATACATCTTGACGGACACTAGTAATTTGAATTAACAGAGGATTATTGAGCTGAATTTCATGATCATGATATGTCATGGACTTTTGAGTAGATCCACCATGGAAGGGAACTATCTCAAAATGTATTGTCTTAGTGGCACCTATAGATTAAATCACCAATGTTTGAAAATTAGTTAGATAGGGAACATTCTCTGATACCTTGATGGGTAGAATCATAAAATAATTTACTTAAAAAGTCGGGGTCCCATCAAACATCTCTACAGTTTCATTACTACAACACCAGTAACATTGCAATCAAAAAAAATCCTAACTAGTCTGTGGGATCACATAAATTCTCCAGAGGAGTCTATCCTTTGCTCAATGTTGTCCCCCCTATCACTACTTATTATCTACATTCCAACACATTATTCTAAAATATCATATATATATATATATATATTAAAAAACATTCTTGATTCAAATTATAGATGCCCAATAGAGATACATATCTATATAGTGTCAATAAATGATATATCATTATATCAATTAAATAATAATAGAAAATGAATTTAATTAACGATATACATTAAAGATCTAAAATGATTATATATATGTCATGTGAACCTACATATATAGTCATAATTCATGAAAAAACCAAATATCTCTAAAATAAAATATCAACATCTTGTGGATCACCCAAGGTGAATTTAATGAACTATAATAGTAAAACATAATTTTCCAATTGCAAAAAAAACATTTTGTTTATTAATTCAAGGTAATTCATGCTCTATTAATGTCCCCCAAAACCAATATCACCAATACTAACTCATTTATACCCAACACAAGATAATATATGAGATAAATTCATGTTAGTGAGTAACCTTGTGTTCTATGATACATTTTCGTAACAACCTAGCCTGAATCTCCATGTTGAATTTTAAGTGTTATCTGACCACATACATCACTCACCATATGCAAGAGGCTGTAAACTATTTTCAAGGCTCAATTTCAATTTTTGGGGAGTATATTACCTATATATCATTTCATATAATTACAGATAAATAATATGAATATAATAAAAAATCAGAGTAATTATTTTAATTTTCGAAATAGAAAAAAATTAATAAGAATACATGGATCCATATATGTATATCCAAATAGTTGTATAAATAAGATATGATTTAAGGAATGAAAATAGCTGGGAGGTCCTCAAATGTTTTTCCTAGTCCTATCTGACTATCTAGTCCACTACTCATCTATCCACTGTAGATCCCTTTCCCTTTCCTGGATTCTTGTCCACAAAATCCATAAGAGAAACAAAATTACCAATCTATATATATCTTAAAGTTGTCATTTTTCTGCCTACATGTTATCTTCCTACGAATCCATGTCACCCCATATTATGTTTCACTCCAAAAAACGCCAAATAACCTCCCCCCCAATCGGGATTCAACACTGCTTCTCCCACCCCACCCTGACTCCCCTATAATCTCTCTAGGTTTCCCGCACCCCTCATCGAATCCCCCCTCCCATAATCCTCTTTGTCGATCCCCCAATTGAATCCCCTCTCTAGCCATGACTCTGCCTCTACGTGATCGGCCTTCAGCTCCACTGCCCTTAGCTCCTTCGTCTTCGGCTCCTCAGTATTCGACTCCTCAGACTTCGGGTCCTCCATCTACAGCTCCTGCAGTTCATGATATCTTTCATGTGTTTCTATGGTACCAACTCCATTTTACTGTTGTATCCTCCATGCCCTACTACGTCATCTCCGACTTGGGATTTCAGTTGGGTGTTTCTACGACTCCCACTACATTTTAACTGCTTCTCCACACCCTCCTATGACATGCGCCATAGCCATGTCTTTATGTTAATTTTAGTTCTGTCCAACCCTCTACTCCACTCCCTCCATAACTCTGTCGACATATCCACCTTCACAAACGATAGGGTTTTACCACATCATATTTTAAATTATGACATTTTTTCTTTTTTCTCTAATTCATCCTCAAACATGAAATTTATCCGCATCACACTGCCAAATGGTAATCCTGATGATCAATTTATGGTTATGATTTCAAAAAACTATTTTTTATAGGAATTTTCATTTATGTGCTTTTTCATTGTCCATTTCACAAGTTGAGGTAGTGACATCTAGCCTGGTTGACTGGGTTTATTGCAAAATAACTATAACCTATAAATGGTGTACTGTGACTGGAGGGACGAGCCTCATTGCATGATGTTGGGTGGACAACCTTGAATAATAAGTCCTCCATGACTCTCCTCTTCGGATTGGCATGTGGCAGGGTTTTCATAAATGAATACGACACTATTTATTTATATATCCCTTAGATTTCTTATGTCATGGTTTATATTTCCTACAATACCTACTTCCATATTACCACTATTTCAATTATCTTTGATTTCCTCCAATGCAAAGACACTTATGAAGCTCAAATCCCATAATATCTAAAATAGGTCACTTCCAATTCGTCGCAAGATATATTATTTCTACGATTGTGTGGGGTTTTTTTATTATATATCGTTAGCCTCCTCTAATTTGAATCTGGTATGATTTATTGGTTTCAATTTATTGTCTTCTTTATTGTCTGGTTTTCCTTGGTCATGAATTTCTTTTCCAGTGCTTTCATTTTTCATGTTGCGTTTTCTCCTTTATATCATCTACTCACTTGGTTTGAATAAAAAATTTATTTTTATGGGAAAAATAATAAATATCATCCATCAAACCAAAGCTGTGATGATTGCATTCATATGGTAAGGAAATTATTAAATTTCTTAAAATGCATGAACTTATGTTGGTTTTCATATTCTATAAGTACATATTTTTTTATATGGCTTCGAAGTAGAATTAAAGGGTGATATTGGTTCTCATACGACAAAAAGATTCAATTTTTCTTCCAATACATTTTTTAGTTCAATTTCGTTTTTTAGGTCTTTTAAAGCTATTGAGAGCTCTATGTTGTAGGTTCTTTGCATTGGTGAATGTATGTAAACAATGACTTTACATGTCTTCATTGATTTTGGTATATTTCTCAATATCTCATGTTTTTTTAATGTAACAGTATCAAAGATTGAAGGTAATTATTTATCCCTATTATTTCTATTTCCATATTCATAATGTTTCATTTCTTATTTTTTTTGTTTGACATCAATGTTTTTTTGATATATTATTTTGCTGCATATTCTAGGAAATCAGCGTTTCATGTACTTTTTGAAATATATATATAGTATTTTTTTTAATGTTTGTTTTCCTTTCATGCAGTACTATTTAGAAGGGATATATGATTTGCTCAGATTTGTCAAGCTGGTGAAGCAAGCATGCCTATACGTCCATCTCAGAATCGGTCTATATGTCTGTAGTGAGTGGAATGTACTAAATATACTAATCTTAGGTATCCATTCATTCCAAGTGCTCCTCCTACAATACTACACACTACATGGCACCCAATCTTCCATGTATTCCCCTTTCTGTGTCCCCAAACTGATCCCCTTGTGCCTACTCTAGGGTTTCACCTCCCCCACACAAATCATCTCTCTTGCATTGCTCTTCAAATTCCCTATCCAGCGGCCACTCCGCCTCTGCGTGATCCCCTTTTGTCTCCTCCGCCTTCAGCTCCTCCAGCTATATCTTCTCTAATCTGGGGAGTCCGCCTCCTCCTACGCCTCCTCTGAATCTATAGTAGAAACCACGATTTGTAGTGGATTTAAATATGATTCATGAAGATACTTTAGTAATAGAAAAATGGTTCTTTGAAAGGCTTTGTTGTCGAAGTCTCTCAATATAAACCCAAGGAGCTCTGCATCAATTGGAAGCTCTACCTGGTAACCCATTTCGCTACTCCTTCTACCTCCTCAACTACCGTCAACATTTTATCGGCTTTCATATCTATATATATACTAATTTTAGGTATTCTCCACTGCCACGTGTCAAGTGATGTTTGTCCACTTCAATTATTCTATACATGGTCTATCTCCAATTATACATGTCACCTATCTGGGCAGTATCTCAACCTTTCTCCACCTCTCTAATCCCACTCTCAATACCCCCATCTCGAACTAGGGTTCTTGAGGATGATATCCTCTCACCGCCCCCACATCCTCTACGTGCTCCGCCATCAGCTCCTCCTCCGTGTGCTCCGCCTTCGCCTCCGTGTGGTCCGTCTTCACCTATGTGTGCTCTGCCTTCAACTACCCACCCCTGTGGGATTCACCTCAATGGTAATCACCTCCTCCACCAATCGAAAAGAAATCTCACAACTATAATGACAATTTTCGAACAGAATTTTTATTTTGGAATATATAATACGACTCCACTACAGAAATTACAATTTAAGAAGCTAATTTCATTTTTATGAACATTATATGTTGATGTCATGTTGTTTTTCTTAGATCATGTTGATGTTTCCCATTTTTGAACATCTATATACTTATTTACTACTTTCAAAATAGCCAGCCATACTTATTAGATTTATAGATAACTGAAAAAATACGCATAATGTTGTATCCTATATCACTATTTCACCCTTGAGAATGAATAAGATGATTGTTTCTTTGGATTTAATTTTGAATCAAAATATTTTCCATTGATAGTTTGTTTTTTTGTACATGTAGTCACAGCTTCATATAATTTTTTTCTTTATTGATTTAAATACAAGGTCATTAACATCATAATTAAGGGTGGCTTATATGAATATCACTGGGTTTCATTTTGTAGATATTCCATGTTTTTCAGGTACTGAAATACATTTTTTTTGTTTATGAAAACTTCCTTTTTTCATTTATCAACTTTCTCTAATTCAAAATTTTTAGAGCATCTCCACATGATTGACATCCCAATTCAAGAGTCTTTATTTCAGCTTTCTATCTGTTCATGAACAGGCTCTTTAGATAGATGATTGTCAAAAAAATGTTTGATGGTCTCATGTGGAACCATTCACATATTACATAGATGGGAGAATCAGAATAAAATTCCTTCCTTTACAGGTTAGTAATTGAAACAAAGAAACTAGATTTAGAGGTTTTTATATTTTCTTTATTTTGGATTTAAATATAGTGAAAATCATGGAATATGAATACATCTACAATGTGTGTAGTGTTTGGGAATTTTATTCATTTTTCCACAACACTATTCATTTCATAACGGGTAGGTCAATATGTGTTTTTTCTTCATTCTCAAAATTTATTTTCATTAAGATGAATACTCTATTGTAGTAGATGAAGTCTCATTCACCTTGATATCTATAAACTGATCCTTTCATGACACACCCACAGGCTGTTTCGAAATATTTTACACCACCAGATAAGTAATTCCACACATTGTTAATTTTTTTTGATTAAGTGTGAATTTTTATTGAATAAGTTAACTTAATTATAATAGAACATAGTTTATATTTTTGGTTTGTCTTGTCAATTGGAAATTTCTTTCTATTTTTTATAAACCATGGATATGTAGCATATTTTGTAATAATGAAGTTCTTATATATTGATAATAGAACATGTGTTATACTGCAGTCTGTTTAGTTCATATACCAGATATGTAATGTGTTTTGATTAATTTTTTTCCAAATAAAATTTCAATTGTAGCTATTGAATAGTAGTTCATGTCTAGAAATATGTTAATTACAAGGAAAATATATGGCCATCTATACTTGGATGTGACTGAATCCAATATGAAAATTCAAGATAATCACTTTTCTGTTTCATTAAATTGGTTGCAATGATATGATACCCATATAAAGTATTTGAAATTTTACTTCAATTCATTGAAAATCAACAGGTTTTGAACAGAAATGTGGACTGTGGTTTTAGGTTTGTAGCAGGAAATAATGGGAACAACCCTGTCTCCTACAATTCTACGGATCCACGTCAAAACTTTGGCTGAATAAAATTACATATTTGTCATCATTCTATATCAGAGGTAGGATATCCCTTTTCTTCAATCTTGGGAATCTCTACTTCTTTTCCTGGGTATACCTTGTCTTCCAGAAACTTTTCTGTTCATAAGAACCATCCATGGTGTGTTTTGGTTGTGTATAACACAATTTTTTCGGTATTTTAAACTATTTTCCTCATACCATGTCTTGGGAATCACTGATTGATTTCAATAGTGGTAAGTCAGTTTTGATTTACTTTCCATCATCAAGTTATATTATCTATAATGGAATGGAATCATAAAAACAATACATTTTACAGGTCTTAATAGTCCCAATCACGACTTTCCTATATTATTGTGTCCATTTCTATATGCATGTAGTAGTTGTTCTGGGCAATAATGAATTTTCATTTCAGGTAACTATTTCCCATCTAGTTGGAAGACATATAGGTGAATGTGAGTAGAATGTGCTTTCATATCTGTATGTATGCTATTGTTTTTCTTCCTGTGTTGCAGGCATTGCTTGGACAGTTGGGATTGACTTTTTTGGAATGATGATGGCTTCTCTAGCCAAATATTTTGAGGTGCATTGCAATTTTCATCCATGAAAACCCACAATATCATAATTATGAAAATATTTTTTGTTCTAATTTACTTGGGAATTTAGATGCATGACTGTCTAATTTGAGGTGGTATAATTTGAAGTGCATTGTGTTGCATTTGTTGTCAATGAGGCATGAAGTTGTCTTGGAATGAATGAAAGTCAGGGAATGTCAAGATGTGAATGACAAAGGTAGTGATGGTGTTGGTGGTGAAGGAGAATGGCCATAGTACTAAGATGCATGTCACTTAGGAGATTCACTAAGTGACATAGGAGATGATGGTTGAAACATTCTCTAAGAACATCTGACGATTGTTGAGCTGATCTTTAAGTTCATAGAACTTGTATAAATTGGATACAAAGTCACAACATTGATTGAAGACCATGCATTGTCTTCACAATGCATGAGGAGTTGAAAGGAGTTCCATCCACAACTACTAAGTGGATGATGTGCACTAATGAAGTCCATGCACTATCACTTAGTGCATGTGAATCTGAAGAAGTCCCAATTTGATCTCTGATTAGATCAACAAAGATAATTGAAGAAGTTATGTGATTTAGGAGTTCGGTTGAAGGAAGACCCTTCGGAATTCCCTCCTAAGTTGTGAAATGTTGAAAAGTTATTAAGAACATGAGGAGGAGATGGGTAATTCCTAAGAAGAAGAAGAAGAATGGAGAAGAGGAAATGGAGAAGTGGCATTTGTCATATTACACTTGGTACTTTGTTTTTATACAAAGTCACTTAGTGTTTTACACTAGCAAAAAATAGCCACCAAGGAAGGCCAGCCGAGGGTCATCACCCAAGGCTCATGTGGGACTCGAGGTCACCACGCCCATGGGGAACCCTCAGGCCAAGGCAGCATATCCTTGAGGCAGGGGCGCACCCAAGACAACCGCATGGGCGCCAGGGGCACGCCCGGAGTGTCACAGGGAGCATAGTGGGCGCCAGTGGCGCGCCCGCAGGAGGCATGAGTGGGCGCAGAGCGCGCCCGCAGAGAGAACCCGGTGCGGGGCGGCACCGGGAGGGGAGAAGTGCAACTGAGGAGTTGCGGGCAGTGGCAGGGTAATAAACTGCGGCGAAAACCCGCGGCGTTTCGATGTGGGACGGGCAAAAAATCCCGGGAGCAAATCTCCGCCGTCCGTCTCATCGCGCGCTTGATCTGCGCCGCACATCTGATCCGCAGCGCCGCGATCTAATCCAGGCCGCCCGATGCATCTCCATCGCCGCATCCAACGGCCCGGCGTCCATCTTCTACCTCGAGCTCAGCCGAAGCCACCCGCGACGCCGCTGAACCAGAGGCCTCCCGAGCACCTGTTTTTGAGATTCCGGCCACCTCTGAACAAACCGAAGGCTCCATTGAGCTCGTCTCGCCCGTACGAACAGGACCATGCATAAAAGTAGGCATGCATGCGATGAGAGGATAATTCGAAGCAATGCCGAGGCAAACGAAGTTGCCGAGGATTCTTGGGTTCGTGCCTTTGCATGGAATGGGTTTAAACAGAGGCTTTGCATGCATGGGATAGAAGAGGCGAAGGCCGTGCATGCGTTATAAATCGCATGCACGAGGAGAAGAGAAAATAAAAGATCCCGCGTGAAACAGAGGATAAAACGCAAAACTTTGGAAAGATTTTGAAGATCCGAAATCTTCGGTGATTCAAGATTTTGAACGCGGATGATCAAAGGCATTCCTCTGCCTATATAAGGAGAGCTCGTGGCTCTCATTAAGCGGCTGATGCGCTGAAGTTTTGAAGACCCGTGAGAAGCCTTTGAGCCTCGCGAAGAGCTTGAAGCCCCGCGCAAAGAACTTGCGCGGCTGTTGTTCTCGGTGCCACCCGAGGCCCGAAGGAGTTCCCTGTGCGCTAATCCTTTGCGCGGCAGGAAGACCTCGTGGCCGCAACACTCTGCGTGCCCGAGGCTTGTTCCCTCTCTGCCCGCACCCTTGCGCGGCAGGAGGAAGACTCCGCGGGTGTTGCACTTGCGCGCCCCGCGGTAGGAGGAACTTGCGCGCCCGACCAGTCTTGGATCCAAGTGACCCTTGCGCGCCTCCTTTGTGGTTGGTGTTCGGCTGTGAGCAAGAGAAGGCCGAGGGCCTTAGTGCTTATGTGTTAAACAGGAAGACCCGAGCCCTTGCACCCCTTAATTGCTAAAATGAAGAAGTAAGCCGAGGCTTGGGTGTGTGTGCAAAGAAGAATAAAAGAACACACGTGGCCGTGTGTGTGAAAAGTGAGAAGGAGGGCCGTGGCCGTGTGTGTGCATAAGGAGGAAGGCCACCACATTTGTGTGTGTGCAAAAGAATAGAAGGCCGAGGCCTTAGTGCCTTGTGTGCACCAAGGGAAGACCACACTTTGTGTGTGTGTTAGAATTGAATAGGCTGTAGCCTTGTGTGGGTGAATTGAAGACCACACCTCATTTGAGTGTGTGTGTGTGCAAATTGAAGAGGAACACCCTACGGCCATTTAAGGGTGTGCAACAAGAAGTGTGAAGGCCAAGCTCAAAGTGTGTGCCAAAGTGAAGAAGTTTTGTGTGCAAAAAGACAAGTTGGCCGAACCTAGTGTGTGCACTAAAAGTGTGTTCACACTTAGAAGAAGAAAGAAGTGAAAGACCCACACTAAAGTAGAACACACTCTAAGTGTGTAAACAAATTGGAGAAAGTGTGTGAAGTTCGGAGAAGGTGTGTGCTATATTTGATTACACCCTTTGTGGGTCTACTGCACCAAGAAGAGGACAGGAGAAGTGCATGCATGCATGCATGCACGTGCACACGTGAATAGAGTCAAAACAGTGGTGTGCATTTGAGTTGTCCAAGACCAGGTGCGAGACTGGACCAGACCGAAGATAAAGATATTATTTGTCTGAGCATTCAGTGATTGGAGAGAAGCCGGGTCATCCTTAGAAGAAGGTGATAAAGCCCGAGCTAGATGAGAAGACCTGTTCACCACAAGTGATCAGAAGAAGAGCAAGGCCATCAGCCCTTATCCCATGCTGCTGAGGATACTTGAAGAGCTGAACAAGAAGAAGAGCTACTCGTGTGACTCGAGAAGCCAGGAGAAGACCCTGTGGGACTCAGGGAGAAGAAGTCTTCAGTGGGATTCTGGAGCAGGCCAGTGGGACTCTGGTAACACTGTGGGACGCAGTATAAAGACCCTCCTGTGGGACTCAGGAGAGATACGGTGGGAAGCTGTATCGACCATTGTAATTCTAACAAGTTATAATGGGAGAATCCATGCTGAGAGAGCATGGCAAGGATGTAGGCCTTTGGTGCCGAACCTTGTAAATCATTGTGTCCTGTGCCTTTTCATTACTGCATCATTCGGGAAAGGTTGAGAGATACAAGAAGAGTGGATCGAGGCTTTAACCAGCCATAGAGGTTTAATTGATTAAGAATCAATTAGTAAAAAGTTTTAAGGGATCACTGATTCACCCCCTCCCCCTCTCAGTGATTCACACTGATCTGGGCACTTCAAGTGGTATTAGAGGGAGGTTCCCTCTAAAAGATCCAAGGGAGTCTTTATGGAGTGCAGATTTGAGGAAATGAGTGACCAGCCTCAAATGGAGATATCTGCCAAGACTCAGAAAAATAGAAAGAAGAAACAGGCAAAGAAGATGAAGAAGAAGGTTGTTGCAATCAGAGAAACTCCTTCTATGGAAAGAAATGTGAATGTCACATCAGATGACAATTCCTTTTATCATTCTTCTGATGAAGCCTGCTCTAGCTGTGATGAAGATGGAAGAAACAATGATCTTCTAAATGCAATCAAATATCTTCAGAAGAGAGTCCCCAAGGAAATTGCAATGTGCATAGCTACAGGCCTCCTTGATCTTCAAGAAGAAAAATTACAGCTAGAAGATGAAGCCAATTCTCTGGAAGTCCAATTGGCTAAAAGGGTTGGCATAACCAACACTCTCAGAAAGCTGGTAAATGCCAAAGATGAAACAGTATCTCTTTGCAATGAAAGATATGAAGACACTGCTGAAGAATTGCAAAGAAGCCTTTCTGAGAAAGAAATATTTAAAGTTATAATCAAAGATGTTTACCATGCACTGGAGAAGAGACATAGAGTATCAATGGTTGTTAAAGATGCTCAACTTGAAGACAAAGTAAAATTGGTGATGGAGCTGAACAATTCATTGCAAGAATTAAAGAAGGTGCATGAAGACCAAATGAAACAACTGGTGGAGAATTGGGAAGGAAGGCTAAGAACTGTTGAGGATGAAAAGAACTCCCTTAACATGAAATGCTTTGAACTAGAGGTGATATTGACAAATCAGCAATCACCTAAAGCTGAATCCTCCCAGTCAGCTGGAAGAAGAAATGTTTCTACTCAAGTATGCATTGAGCAGGATGATTCTAAAAGAAAGACATCTTCTTGTGAAAGTGCAAAAACTTCTAGAAAGAAGGTACCATCCATCCCATCTTGTACTAATGCTTCTAATAGTGTTTCTACTAAAAGTGCAGGATGGAAGAATAATTCCAAACAAATATGGATGAAGACAGTAAAGAAGCAGAGCTCTCCTGAAGCAGCACAACAAGTCAAGAAAAGTACCCAACAATCAGAAGGACTCAAGAGGTCAAGATTTGTGGGTCAATGCTGGTGTTGTAATAAGTATGGGCATTGTGCAAAGGATTGTTGGTACAATCCACTGAGTGCCAAAGCACAGAGGAAGCCCATGCCTAGGGGGAGCAAGCCAGAAGGAAGGAAGCAACATCCACAGGTCCAGAGACATCTGTTTACTGCTAATAGATTTGGATTACTTGACAACATCTGGGATGATTGCAAAAGTGGTCAACAAAAAGATACATGTCAATCTCCAACTGTATCCAGAGCTCAGAAGAAGAAAAGATCACAGAACCTGGCTCAGAGAGATTCCTTGGGAAGCAAGCAGAAGAAAGTGGAAGATGCTCCCAAGAAGAGTTTGAAGAATGAAGAGAAGTCCTTGGAATTGAAATCCAAGAAGGGTGAGTCATCTAGAAGGACCACCAAGAAAAAATGCTTCTACTGTGGAAAGAAAGGGCATATCATGGATCTTTGTAAAGAGGCCATGAAATTCAATAGAGGCAGACTGGACTCAAACAGACAATCAATCCAGAAGAAGCAGAAGGGATTGATTGAAAACAAGTTGCCTAAGAGAGGTAGCTTGACAGCATCAAAAGAACCATGTGGAACTTCCAGAACTGAGGCCACACTTCCAAATGATTTACTTGTCATATGGCCACATCAGTTGCAACTTGCCAGAGAACTACAAAGAGCTGAAGATGAAGCTCTGGCATTTGCTAAAGCAAAGGGGAAGAAGAAGGTTTCACATGAAGATGTTTTGAGAACCACACCAGCACAATCATCAATGAAGCTCAAATGTGCAAGTGTGAAGACTGGTGAAAATGGGACATCTCGGTTGAGAGAATCTTCTCAACCTTGTTGTTCACATTGATGAACCAAGGAGGTTCCATCTTATTCCCTTACACTATTGGTATTTACATGTGCTGACATTGCAGGGAATTGAAGATGATGATCATTCTCAGCTGGAGGATGGTTTGGACAGAATAGAGTGCACCCCTTGAGGGGGAGCCAATCTGAAGAAGATGGGATTCTGAGATTAATACCATCTTGAGAAAAGTGAAGGTATTCCAATCATACTTTCATCCCTTGTTTCTTAATTGAGTTTATCTTGTCAATTAAGGGGGAGTATGGATTGAAGACAAAATGGATGAAAGGGGGAGCTTTATCTTTGCACCTGAACTTTCTAATGAGTTTTGTGAAGTTGTGCAGGATTTAGCAAATTCATTGTTATATCTGAAAAATTTCAAACCCCTAAGCATGATCTCACATGTGTAGAGAATTATGGACAGCTTTGAATTCCTTGGTCATATCACTCTTGTTTTCTACACCGGGTTAGCCCAAGTAGACTTAGAGCTGATTTACTAAAGGTTCATTGCTCAAGTGAACATGTGACATCATCCCTCTCCTAGTGTTTTTCAAGAAGATACTTTTTACAAGGGAGGAAGAGATCTTTGAAAGAGTACCACACCACACCTTTGCATTTGATTGCCAATAAGGGGGAGAAAATATTGGCACACATATTGACCCATTCATATGTGCTAAAGGAGTGTATTGACAACAAATACAAAGGGGGAGATTGAAGTGCATTGTGTTGCATTTGTTGTCAATGAGGCATGAAGTTGTCTTGGAATGAATGAAAGTCAGGGAATGTCAAGATGTGAATGACAAAGGTAGTGATGGTGTTGGTGGTGAAGGAGAATGGCCATAGTACTAAGATGCATGTCACTTAGGAGATTCACTAAGTGACATAGGAGATGATGGTTGAAACATTCTCTAAGAACATCTGACGATTGTTGAGCTGATCTTTAAGTTCATAGAACTTGTATAAATTGGATACAAAGTCACAACATTGATTGAAGACCATGCATTGTCTTCACAATGCATGAGGAGTTGAAAGGAGTTCCATCCACAACTACTAAGTGGATGATGTGCACTAATGAAGTCCATGCACTATCACTTAGTGCATGTGAATCTGAAGAAGTCCCAATTTGATCTCTGATTAGATCAACAAAGATAATTGAAGAAGTTATGTGATTTAGGAGTTCGGTTGAAGGAAGACCCTTCGGAATTCCCTCCTAAGTTGTGAAATGTTGAAAAGTTATTAAGAACATGAGGAGGAGATGGGTAATTCCTAAGAAGAAGAAGAAGAATGGAGAAGAGGAAATGGAGAAGTGGCATTTGTCATATTACACTTGGTACTTTGTTTTTATACAAAGTCACTTAGTGTTTTACACTAGCAAAAAATAGCCACCAAGGAAGGCCAGCCGAGGGTCATCACCCAAGGCTCATGTGGGACTCGAGGTCACCACGCCCATGGGGAACCCTCAGGCCAAGGCAGCATATCCTTGAGGCAGGGGCGCACCCAAGACAACCGCATGGGCGCCAGGGGCACGCCCGGAGTGTCACAGGGAGCATAGTGGGCGCCAGTGGCGCGCCCGCAGGAGGCATGAGTGGGCGCAGAGCGCGCCCGCAGAGAGAACCCGGTGCGGGGCGGCACCGGGAGGGGAGAAGTGCAACTGAGGAGTTGCGGGCAGCGGCAGGGTAATAAACTGCGGCGAAAACCCGCGGCGTTTCGATGTGGGACGGGCAAAAAATCCCGGGAGCAAATCTCCGCCGTCCGTCTCATCGCGCGCTTGATCTGCGCCGCACATCTGATCCGCAGCGCCGCGATCTAATCCAGGCCGCCCGATGCATCTCCATCGCCGCATCCAACGGCCCGGCGTCCATCTTCTACCTCGAGCTCAGCCGAAGCCACCCGCGACGCCGCTGAACCAGAGGCCTCCCGAGCACCTGTTTTTGAGATTCCGGCCACCTCTGAACAAACCGAAGGCTCCATTGAGCTCGTCTCGCCCGTACGAACAGGACCATGCATAAAAGTAGGCATGCATGCGATGAGAGGATAATTCGAAGCAATGCCGAGGCAAACGAAGTTGCCGAGGATTCTTGGGTTCGTGCCTTTGCATGGAATGGGTTTAAACAGAGGCTTTGCATGCATGGGATAGAAGAGGCGAAGGCCGTGCATGCGTTATAAATCGCATGCACGAGGAGAAGAGAAAATAAAAGATCCCGCGTGAAACAGAGGATAAAACGCAAAACTTTGGAAAGATTTTGAAGATCCGAAATCTTCGGTGATTCAAGATTTTGAACGCGGATGATCAAAGGCATTCCTCTGCCTATATAAGGAGAGCTCGTGGCTCTCATTAAGCGGCTGATGCGCTGAAGTTTTGAAGACCCGTGAGAAGCCTTTGAGCCTCGCGAAGAGCTTGAAGCCCCGCGCAAAGAACTTGCGCGGCTGTTGTTCTCGGTGCCACCCGAGGCCCGAAGGAGTTCCCTGTGCGCTAATCCTTTGCGCGGCAGGAAGACCTCGTGGCCGCAACACTCTGCGTGCCCGAGGCTTGTTCCCTCTCTGCCCGCACCCTTGCGCGGCAGGAGGAAGACTCCGCGGGTGTTGCACTTGCGCGCCCCGCGGTAGGAGGAACTTGCGCGCCCGACCAGTCTTGGATCCAAGTGACCCTTGCGCGCCTCCTTTGTGGTTGGTGTTCGGCTGTGAGCAAGAGAAGGCCGAGGGCCTTAGTGCTTATGTGTTAAACAGGAAGACCCGAGCCCTTGCACCCCTTAATTGCTAAAATGAAGAAGTAAGCCGAGGCTTGGGTGTGTGTGCAAAGAAGAATAAAAGAACACACGTGGCCGTGTGTGTGAAAAGTGAGAAGGAGGGCCGTGGCCGTGTGTGTGCATAAGGAGGAAGGCCACCACATTTGTGTGTGTGCAAAAGAATAGAAGGCCGAGGCCTTAGTGCCTTGTGTGCACCAAGGGAAGACCACACTTTGTGTGTGTGTTAGAATTGAATAGGCTGTAGCCTTGTGTGGGTGAATTGAAGACCACACCTCATTTGAGTGTGTGTGTGTGCAAATTGAAGAGGAACACCCTACGGCCATTTAAGGGTGTGCAACAAGAAGTGTGAAGGCCAAGCTCAAAGTGTGTGCCAAAGTGAAGAAGTTTTGTGTGCAAAAAGACAAGTTGGCCGAACCTAGTGTGTGCACTAAAAGTGTGTTCACACTTAGAAGAAGAAAGAAGTGAAAGACCCACACTAAAGTAGAACACACTCTAAGTGTGTAAACAAATTGGAGAAAGTGTGTGAAGTTCGGAGAAGGTGTGTGCTATATTTGATTACACCCTTTGTGGGTCTACTGCACCAAGAAGAGGACAGGAGAAGTGCATGCATGCATGCATGCACGTGCACACGTGAATAGAGTCAAAACAGTGGTGTGCATTTGAGTTGTCCAAGACCAGGTGCGAGACTGGACCAGACCGAAGATAAAGATATTATTTGTCTGAGCATTCAGTGATTGGAGAGAAGCCGGGTCATCCTTAGAAGAAGGTGATAAAGCCCGAGCTAGATGAGAAGACCTGTTCACCACAAGTGATCAGAAGAAGAGCAAGGCCATCAGCCCTTATCCCAGGCTGCTGAGGATACTTGAAGAGCTGAACAAGAAGAAGAGCTACTCGTGTGACTCGAGAAGCCAGGAGAAGACCCTGTGGGACTCAGGGAGAAGAAGTCTTCAGTGGGATTCTGGAGCAGGCCAGTGGGACTCTGGTAACACTGTGGGACGCAGTATAAAGACCCTCCTGTGGGACTCAGGAGAGATACGGTGGGAAGCTGTATCGACCATTGTAATTCTAACAAGTTATAATGGGAGAATCCATGCTGAGAGAGCATGGCAAGGATGTAGGCCTTTGGTGCCGAACCTTGTAAATCATTGTGTCCTGTGCCTTTTCATTACTGCATCATTCGGGAAAGGTTGAGAGATACAAGAAGAGTGGATCGAGGCTTTAACCAGCCATAGAGGTTTAATTGATTAAGAATCAATTAGTAAAAAGTTTTAAGGGATCACTGATTCACCCCCTCCCCCTCTCAGTGATTCACACTGATCTGGGCACTTCATAATTGATATGCAGAATTATATACTTTTTTCCCTATTGGTTATTTTTTTTGTTTTATATATGTGTTTTTCAGACCACAAAGTTTATATTTATTTTCTTTGATAGAGGAAGGGAACATGAAAGAATAAAATTTTTCATTACAAATTAAGACACTTCTTCTTGCTTATCTTTGCATATTTGGAGTCTGCTCAAGGTGTGTAGATGCAATATTATACAATAATAATAATAATAACAGAAAAAATTTTCATCTTTGAGCAATGTAGTGCATATTTATGGTAGTTGTCTATGGTGTATATAATTGATATTTCTTTCTTTTTGGATTTCTTTTATATTTTAGTTTATGACTTGTCTTTTAGTGACACATGTTTATAGAGATTATAGTATTGAAATGTTTTACGAACATGGGATCAGACCCGATCATCCTATCATCAGCATTGGATACAAATTGTTTCATATACTTCCAGAGATCCAGCAACAAGGAGTTCATCCTCTTCATCTGCTGCATCATAGGTGGGAAATGCATAAAGTCACCATTTTTATTTGATGATGTGTTAAGGCTATGTTTGAAGGTAGTTATCTGAAAAAACTCCACTAAAAACAGTCTTCAATATGATTTTTCAACTTAATCCTTAAAATTACTTATCACTTCTAATGATTTGTTTGAAAAAATAAACATTCTTTTGATAATAACATCATTTTTATGTGTTTCTAATTTATTTTCTTCACTATAATATGATTTTTTTTAATTTATATTTGTTTTAATTCACGCTCAATATGCTGTCCACTTTTAATATATTGAATGTACTGATGATGTTGGATCACATACAATAAATAAAAATATATAAGAATTTTTTGTAAGATTACGTACAAACATTATTCTTTATCTATATTTCTATTGAAGTGTTCATCTATTATCAAGTAATTATCCAATGATTCATCAATTCAATTTAATTAAAGACATCCATAACTTCATTTCATTAATTAATATCACCACTTCCATTTTCAGATTACAACAGTCTTGAAGGTCTTAAACTGGGAGCTACGCATGAAGGCTTATACATACATCCAGTGGTTCAAAAAGCATCCCAAACTGTATTGCAACAACCACCACATTGATGCTGCCTTTCTGTGCTCATTTACTTTCTGTGCTCATTTACAACTTTTTATTGAATCTATATATATACTAAAGCAGGATTTTTCCTGCCATGTGTCACTCCCACAATGCATTGCTCCTCACTCGATTACCCCAAATCAATACCACGACCCAATTTCCACACACCCTACTCATGATTTACCTCCACACCTCAAACTGTAGAAAACCCCTCCGCTGCCTCCTTCATCTAAAAACCCCTCAACCACCTCCCTTTATTTTCGTTTATAATTAATTATATTATGTTAACATTCATTTTTATTATATAAATTATTGTATTCTTATTTTAAAAATTTTTTTATATGTAGAAAAATCTTCCAGGGATTTGAAGTTGGATATTTGTAGTGACATAATTGATCTGTGACATTAATACTTATGCTATATGTTGTAAAATTTCAACGTCCATTTGAATGTTCTTTTCATCTCTAATGGAATATTATACTGTTTATACTAATTTTGTATAATAATTCTTTCATGTTCTCTTTATAATATCTCAATGAAATTAATACTTTTGTTATTTCATTAATGATCATTTTTTATGTACATCTCTAATTACTATCCATTTTTTATTTTTATTCATGTATTTGAAGTTGGATACTTATAAATTCATGTATTCTTATTTTAAACATTCTTTCATGTTCTTTTCCTTTTATATTCTCCTATATGATTTCTAGGTTTTCTACATCATGCATGTGTATGGTATATTATGTACAGTGACGGTATACTTATTTTTTCCTTATATATTATCATATATTCTCTAATATGTTTTCAATAATGTCTTATATATTCTCCTATGTTATTTTCTATTATTTTCTTATATTTTCAATTATGTTTTTTTCAATTATAGTTCAATATTAATTATCACTATTCTTTTTCAATATATTCAATATTCAGGTTCATTATTAACTTTAAAATATAGTATTATCTTCTTAAAATTAAGCAATGAACGTATTGTTGTGCGAATTCATGTGTAAGTACTAGTTAGAATATGAGTTCAAGAATTAGTAAGACACCACCAATTAATAATTAAACTATTATTATCTTGTATACTAGTGTTATTAAATAATAATGATAAAATGAAACCATGTATAAACATACAATCTAGAATCATATAGTTCTAATATAACCAAGATGCCACAAACCATAAGATATTCCAACATCATTTCCATCATAGAATAATGATAATGACTCATCAAAATGATCATAAACAATCCAAAGGTGGGTTTGTGAGCAACTTTTAATCAATTAGCTATTATGTGTGAATGATAGTCAAAATACAAAATGCATTGAGTTATCATGGTACATAATATATAGAGATGGTCTAAAGGTGGTTGTCATGACACATTGAATTCAGAATGAATCTAGTGGAATTATAATATTAATCCCCCAGATATCGAGAATTTGTAACCTACACATTATCTAAAAGTCATTGAGTAATAATCTAAATATACCTGGCTTTGAGTATATTACAACTTCTTGGATTCCATAATGCATCAATTATAGGATATTTTATGGGTATAACATTCCCTACCACCATCTTTATTATATGTTTTTCACACTCCCCATCCAATATATAACCATAACCTGTTATTCACTGAACACACGTACCATTTAAAATATACCCAATGGTAATATTATATAGACCAATAATATCTTGTTATTATAAAGATCATGTAATATTTAGAATAAAAACGGAACTATGTCAACATGTGAATCATTATCAATCAGGTAATCTTTTTATTCTAGCATTTGTCATGGAACCAATATAATAATTGGTATCACTAGATACACACAAACATGCATGTGATCAACTGAAAAGAAAAGTTATTAATCATCTAAATGAAAAAATCACTTCATACTAACATGTGTAATAAAGTTACAAGTACTGTTGATCTTCATACCTTACTATCACTGAAGTGAAGAGACCATGAACCAACTACTACCCAAAAAACACTTGAACAAAGACCATAAAAATTTCTAAAGCCATCATATCCTAGATCTGGTCCAATAAAACCTATTATGGGTTATACTATAATGTGAGATATAATCTGGAATGAATTTATTAAAACAAACTAACATGGTTTTGTCCATTATCATAAGAAATAAATAATATCATGACAAGAAGGGATAAGGAGGGTTATTTGAATTATTGGGGGCCTCCATGGGGAATGGTATTATCTACGATATGGGGGGTGAGCTAGATAAATCCCCTATGGAATATTATTTTACACCATGTCACAAGGAATCGTATTTAGAATACCTATATAGTGAACATAATATGCCTATAGCACATGTTTATAATGAAGAGAACCACCATGACATATAATGGAGTGTTTTAATGTAGAAATGTTCTTGGTAATTCACTACAACATCACAAATAATATTAATATTGTGTGGGTCATGTTCTATTACTTTGGATCATTCGAAGAAAAATTTTCAACTACTAAAAATGATTGGTAATAATTATATCATTTGAAATATATTAAGACTCATTAATATATAGATATAGGTTTTCATGTAAATAAAAATGGATTCCTAAATAAATTTTGATAATATATACTTAAAATCCAAAAAACCCATGATTGATGACTAGAGAATGATACATGTTGTATAAAGAAATATGAACTACTATTTCATGAAAATAACAATCGTGCACCCTTAATAAGGCTCTACCACCAATATGATGGATCCGGATAAAACTCCATGAATTAAACCCATATGATTCCACATTTTTTTCATCATCGAATCCATTCGATATCATAGATACCTCATCTATGTCATGGTATACCATGGTTTTAGAATAATGTGTTCCAAAGTGCAATTATTGCCCATAAAATTACTACAATTACCATGTAATTTCTAAAAAATAGATCAACTCCAAAAAATCTAAAACATTACATTTAGTATGGAATTAAAATTTCAAGTCTTTATAGGTTAATATTATTTTTACACTATGAATTTTAACCGAAATATATATTTGTAACCATAATAGGTTCAAAAAGTTAACAAAGGTTAAAAATTATATGATTTGGCATTAAAAGTCAATAGCACACATATCATAGCTTTCTTTTAATTGTTTTGATCAAGTTTTTTTATAAAAAATTTTATGATATCGAAATATGGTTTCTTTCTCATTAATAGTGAAATATATATTATTTTTTAAAAACCAAAATCTAAAATTACAATCTCTGTGTTTTAATAAATGTTATAAAATTTCATAAGGGGAAAATGATAATATATTCTATTACAATGTTTTTTTATAGTATTATAGGACTTTATTTATCATTATTTTTTTTAATTTTTGTTGATGGTAAAAATATGTTAAATACTTACTGAACATCAATATGGTGGGTTTTCATGCTTTAGAAAAATCATGAAAATTATTTTGAAAATATACAAAGAATATTTTTTCAAATGCTATTACATTCTATGAATATTGTCTACAAATATAATTTTTAAGATATATATAAATATTTTATATTAACATTAAATTACAATCATTATATTTTTTAAAGTCTAGTTTTTTTAATAATAAAAATATAATGGAAACTTCAGTAGTGTTATATTATTTAAAATGATTTATACTTCTTAAATATAATATTTTTTGAAACGTTTTTTTGTAAATGGTTGATCATATAATGCATTTTCATTTATGGGTCAACATTCCATATATAGTATACTTATTTACCATGGAATAGTAAAAATCACTTTTATTGTGATAATATTTAAATGGATTAAGTAACTGGTAAAACATATAGATATGACAAAAAACATCACCTAATTTTTCAAAACTTTTATTGGAGAAGATGATTTTAACTAATCTATATCATATATTATAAATAGAAAAAAAAATCTATAATAACATGAAGAATAATTTATATTTATTTAATATTTTTTTAATTTTATCGGTTCTAGTGCAAGCTATTATATAAATAAACCACCTATCATCTCCTCTGCATATTTATTCATCATCTTATCTTGAAAAAACCTTAGAAATAACTCTTCCAAACAACCTTGCATACATTCTGTAGGTTTTTA
The DNA here is from genome assembly GCA_963277665.1 of Viscum album. Lineage (NCBI taxonomy): Eukaryota > Viridiplantae > Streptophyta > Magnoliopsida > Santalales > Viscaceae > Viscum > Viscum album. Next base: position 2,014,585,738 of record OY728147.1, on the reverse strand, counting down.
ATGACCATCCCCGGTGTACATGATGAGAGATGAACATGAGATTCTTTAAAGAGAGGAAAATAATCTTAATTGAGAATTTTAATTTTACTTATTTTTCTATATCTTCTTTTATCCTAACCATTCTAGTATAAAAACATCAAGGTGCCTCAGTTACATCTTTATAATTTTTTTACTAAAATGACCTTATTTTTATCCTTTTGCATCACAAGTAGATTAAAAACATCATTAATGCGTATTTGTGGACTAACACCTCCATAATGAAATTTGATTATATTCACTTCACATCCTATCATGGATTTTTCTTATAATGGATTTATTTTATATATATGAAATTCATGAAAAAATTATAATTTTCAAATGACCTTTACTAACTTATTTTGAAAACCATCCTTCAAAAGGATTATGGTAACGTAGTTTTTTAAAAATATGGATTACGACCACTATGAGGTGATGTTAATTATTTCAAGTATTCCAATCATGGATTTATTTAATATTTTATTTATTATATAATAATTATAATTTTTTTATGATTATGATAATATATATTTTGGATAAATTATTTCTTTTACCTCGGTCAATATACTAATGTTTTTTGGAATGTATGAACTAAACATCCCCAAAACATCAACCACAGACATAACAAAATGTGTAATTAAATACCTAATTTTAATAAATTATGTAAATTATCTAATGATAAATTAATAAAATTCAAATTGTTTCTTAAATATGTAAATAAATAAAATAATATTTTTATACAAGAGTTTAAATAATTGTAAACAAAGAATATACATAATGTAGGGGTTTCTTAACTCAATTTCTATTAATAGGTTTTTATATATACATAATTGACTATGTTATTCCAAGATAATGTTATAAATTAAATATTTGGTATTATGATTTATATCAACTTGTTTTTTTAGTTTTACAATTATTACACATAATAAGTTCATCTAATAAATATTATATTCAATGATATGATCATTATAGTGATTATTCCCCTATATATTGTTTTGTCAAGATAAGAATTTTATTATGCACCTACCTATTTTAATAAGATTTATATATTTCCTATTGATAAATTATATCATGAATAAATATTTTATCTTGATTTTAAGTGTTCTTATGATGTTCATTATTCTATGAGATATTTCATGAAAGGTTATTACATTTCTATGTGTTTCAAGGTTCTCAATATCAATTCATCAAGATAGAACTAAATTTATGAACCATTATTTTATATGTTGTGATTAGTTCTAAATAAAACTGTTTTATAATATTCCATCCTGAATGATTTCAGTATTGAAGAATCATTTAATGTTCCTTAATTCAATGATTTTATGGATTTCATTGATCCCATGTTGCAAGGTTTTATTCTTAAACATCATTCTGTCAGACAAATTTTAATGTGTGCTCAAAAATTCATTAATAAAATTTATATAATTTCAATTGAAATATTGTATCATGAATCTTTTTATTGTAATATTATTTTATATATTTTATATAACACTTCTTTAAAATGGATTATTGTTTTAAAATACCATAAAGGATTTTCATTTAGAAATATTTTTATTTTATTTCAAAAGAAATTTAACCATATTATTTCTCCATGTTGTTTAGATTATTAGTATAATGTTATTAACTAATCACAAGTGATTTACTAATGATATATTTCTTAAACATTGAACAACCTTAAAAAGGATTCAAAATGATATTTATTAACATTTTTAGATTAAGGAACATTGTGACTCTCTATATATATTTTTAATAATAAATTATATTTTTAACATTTAGAAAATGGTATATTTTTCCAATATTATAACTATTCCGTTCATTTAATCTTAATTTACAATCATAGAAGTATATTTTCAAGTAATTTTTTTATTTGAATTATTATTTTGAAAAATATTTATAAAAATATAGGATATTCTCCCTATCTTCAATTAAATTAATTAATATTTCATCTATATGTATTTTCCCAATGTGGGAATATCCTTTATTTTGATCCTAAGATCTATTGGGAATATGCTTTGATGATATTATCAATATTATTTTAATTAAATTTAAATTATTTTATTCATACATTTTTTGTTGATCCCATTTCAATTTTATATTGTATCAAGTTAAAAATAATTTATAGTTTCTTTTAGGGGTGTTATGTTTAAAAGTGTGGGATTAAAAATTATTTTTTCATTATAATGTAGATGAAAATATATATATATGATTGATGGGAGGTTCCATTATAACCCAATGAAGGGTGGTTATAGTATAAACTGAGTATGACCATGTTGGTTATTGTCCTCCAATGTGGAGGGTAATGTAATGGAGTTATCTAATTGTATGTTACTCCTAAAAGATTATAGATTTTATAGGTGATAAATTAATACTAATTTATATTATAATTTTCTTATAAGGTTATACTATAATTAATTCTTTATGTTCTAAATTTCATATAGTGTGGTTCAATGTTTTATGTGTCCTCAAATAGAATCATTTCTATGGTATTGATTCTATAAGGTTCTTGATTGTTATATTATGTGTCACTCGGCCTATTATAAATATTTATTTCATCTCTTACGATTTATAATATATTGTTTTTGGCATATAATTTCTATTATTTTATGAGAAATTTTTTTTCATCCCATTATGATCATGTTATGATAATTGCTGACATTAAATGTCAATTATAATTTTCAGCATAACCAACCTTATTACATTAAATTTTTTATGATTTATATTTCCCTTAGTTATAAATAATTTTCTAAAATAAATTTTAACTATGAAGTATTATTGTGGGATATTTTGAAATCATATTCATAATAAAGAATATATATATATATATTAGGAAAATTGATCACTTAAATACATGGGTATTGTTCTGATGGTGGATTTCCTACTAATAAAAACACTAATAATAATTAAAAAATGATATTTAAGTGTTCTAATTTTTCCATTTAATGTTCTATTTCATGTATTGAGAAATTTGGGTCACATTTCAGGAACCAACAATGTGGGTGTTATATTGATACTTGATCCATTGTTGACATAATCATAAAGGTGTTTCAAATCTACATGAGATGGATACTGGCACGTAAAATAAAATTTATATCACGATGGATCAGTTTCTCAACCCGAGTGAAAAATAAAAATTACATAAGTTGGTATGTCCACACTAATAATATATAAATTTATTATAATATTATTGGTAATAAAATATAGTATTACTACATCATCATAGAAATAAAATCTTCCAATTTAAGGGACATAAAACCCATGTAACATGTGGGTAAATTCCAAATGGTAACATCTATCACTCAAGGTCCCACAAATTAAGTACAACTACCACCTAGAATTTGTGTATTCCCTTTACCTGCACCTAGAATAAGATAATATAATAGTTATCTAATGAAATTGTATGATATGGGAAAATTATCCTTATAGTATACCACTAAATATTTCATAACAAATTGCAAAAAATTGACCATTTATTCTTTCAATTAAAATAAAACAAGGAATGGAAATTAATTTACATATTATCAATGAAAAATGATATAAAAAAGTTATTTTGATGTAAAAATACAAGAATAAATAAACATTTTATTTTTTTAAAAATATTATAAGATATATTTCATGAATTAATACATTATATAATGACTAACATGTATACTAACATAAGATAAAACCAAGAACCATGCGAAGAATCCATGTGGTATGTTAGTTTCCATAAATTATATCCTCAAACTTCTCAATCATCTTCCCAACTCATGATTTGTGGTCAAACTCAAATAATCACACTAATATAGTTCATATTACTTGAATTCAATCTATATTCCATTAGTGGGACCATCACATAAAACCATTATGCACATTTTTTAGATAGAGTATTATTTTTTAATCCATTCCAAGGGTGTAGTATCCTAGAATGTGTTTCATAATAACCCAATAACAACCCTGCTTCACATGTTCTTAAATAAATCTATTAATAAATCATTGTACTGTCATTAATTTCTGATCAATTCATCATTCACAGTTATGTTCTCCAAATTTAGTTTCAACATTTTCATTAATCTAAAAAATTGTAAATTTTCATAAAATATTTTCAATTTATAATTATCATTTATATAAATAATCATTTATTGAGAGTCAATATCAAATAATTTCATGAAATAAAAATTCAATTTAAGTCATTATTTTTCTCGATATATACAAAATAATGTTAATTCTATTTAAATTAGATGGTTTTCACAGTTCCATGTCCTCTTTAAAAAAACTACATATCATAAAAAATCAATGTTTCTTAAAAAAAATATCAATAATTAATAAATGGTTTTTAAATGTAGGGTAAATACTTATGGATAAACCTCACATTAATCACATAATTAATTCAACACCTGTAATGGGATTTCTAATGAGAATATAGGAGGTGGATTTCATGAATTAAAAAATAGTTCCATGATATATAAGAAACAGAGATTAAATCCATTAATAACATGATAATCTATCACTATCTATAGTGGAGAGAAGATGAAAATTGGGAGAAACTATAATTGAGGACATTCACTTTCTAGAAGGTGATATACTAAGATAATTCATACATTAACCCACAATGAAATAGGTTGTAGGATTAAAAATCGCATCTTGTGATGCACCAAATATTAGGGAATATTATTATCTTTAAGTGGGGGAGGGGTAGATTCTTAAATGAGAGTTGATTAATTTTTATTGTTTTAAGTGGAATTTAAAACTGCATGTTTTGTTTTCTAGATGTGTTGCATGATTAGATGAAATCATATTCCTTAATTTTGTTCCCATAAAAGACAAACAAATTGGGTGAATTTTTTTTTCATTTTCGTTAATCTATGTTTACACTATACATAATAAAACACTCTTTATAGGGTGCATGGTTTTGAGTGGTGGATACATGATTTGGACAGATCATTCACCAATTCATAGAGCCATTATATATTCCGTAGTTTTTTGGTCCAATCCACATGATTTTTATTCACAGTGATCCAACCATATATAGCTCAGTGGGATTCTAATGTTTTAAAAGAACAGAAAAAATTAAAAAAACCTTGACCCAATAAAATAATTATCAAAACAAGTGTCAATAAGTACAAAAAATTGGTTATGGGATAATAATTTATCTACTCCATAAACACTTTCTATCCCCAGAAATAATTTCGGGAAGATTACATATTATATAGATAAGGAAACAAACCATTCAACTGTTACTCACACTAAAAATTCTCATGTGAATCAGAATTATGACTCCATGGAACATAGAGACATGTTATTTTTATCCCAGAATACAATTTTACGAGAATGAAAAATTCTAATAAGAAAATTAGTCTGAAATAAATCAGAATCAATATCATGACCTTCCCAGATCAATACACGATATATTTTGGAAAGATATATTCAGAGATATGATACATGAAAAACTCTATGGATCAACATCAACTGATGTAGAGAGGATAAAATTTAAGACATAATACAGAACCTTCAAATCATATCCAAATTATTCACTAACCACTGTGAACAAGAACCTTGTTTTATAACATATCAACAATCAAACCGAGTTCAAACCCTCAACCAAACCTACTTATAAATTGAAACCTATAAAAGTCAATTTAAAGGATCAGAACAAGATTAATATGGTTACTGTGTCATCACTATTATCAGATGAATCAACCACAACATTAATGTTTTCCCTTAGACAATTATTAGTCCAACAAAGAATGATTCTTTTGTATGTCACTAACATAGGGAGTATTTACAATTATGACAATACAAGGACTCGATGAGAACCATTATGATAGTAAACAAATTTTATTTACTATATAAAAATTCATCTAATGTAAAATGGACAAACCATACACTGGAAAATTCAAGAACACAACCACTTAACATGTCTTTAGAAATTTGTATATATTGATCTGTATATGTATTATATTTCCATGTCAATAAATCAAGGGATCCCAGTTCTCCATGGGGCCACTCTAAAAATGATGAATAAAATAGGGATCTCTATTCGAAACTTTTGAAGAAGTAAGACCAATAAAATTGATAATCTATTGAATAAAGATACCACCAAAATTGAAACCCAATATTGTATCTTTAATGGGTTTATAGTGATAAAATTTGGAGATTTTATCAATAGAACCCATTTTTCATTCTTCCATCAAGGTGTACATGGATAACAAAACATGAAATATGTAGAAATAACATCCAAAATCCTTGTTTCAATTATATGTGATTGATGAAATCCAAATGGCCTATAATTCTCAGTATTGACCTATTGGAATGGATGGCAATGTGGAACAAAATCACAAATTTCCCATCTCATACCTGACCACATGAATTTTTTCTTCATATCATAGAACATCCTTATGGTACTCAGGTTTACTTCAAATATGGAATTATATAATTTCCCCATCATGGAAATGTTTATAGAAATGGTTTTAGAAAAACCTGATACCCTATGAATATAATGATATCTCACATTTATCTCCCTTCAATAAAGAAAGTACCTATTGCAACAAAATTCCTCATCATGGTGTTGTTCCAAAGGAATCAAGTCAATACGAGAATAGAAAAACTGAACACTTGTCAGATAATGCCAGGTCACATGTTATTAGACAACCAAACAAAACTGGGCAAAGGGATCCATTAGGTTACACAATTATAATGATTACTACACATCTTAGGGTGGGAAATTCATAGTAAAAAAAATTAGAAACTATATTTATATTACTAGAGTTGAATGTAATGTTGAAATAAAATTTTTTTGGTACTATAACTATCTTTTTTCTAATGGTTCAAATATTTCTGAGAGAAGATATAAATTATGTTTTTGTGGTATGAATAAATGGTATTCCATTTATAGAAAATTTGATTCCACCAAATCATAATGGAATAAGTGAAAACTAAAATTTCAAGATCCGGGGTCAGATAATTCTCCACATGTTGCCTAGTCTACCTTAATCTATATGGTAACTAATGATCACCTTACAAAAAAATTAAACCCAAGCCCGAAATAGATGCATTATAAAATACCACATAGCCTGGACGAGCCTAAATAATATTCAAAACTATCACATATATCAAAATAAAGTTTACCTCATGAAAATAATCCTCAAAATAAAAATAAAAAATAAACCTCACTCTTTTAGAGTGAGTGCGGTCACTGAATGAGCCTAAATTGACAAATCTTTCACAATGATGTAGTATTTTCCCACAAAAATTATGAATCTATTTATCTCAAAACCATTATTATATTTCCCACATGTCATGAATGATTTAAATTTCATTTTACAGACTAATATACCATGTATATAGACCACATATCCCTATAACATCACATATAAAATCTATATATTACATTTTAAAAGATTAAAATAATGTCAATGACCTATCAATATTTTTAGAACTACTCTCAAAATACACACATGATCCTATAATATTATATGATAAACTAATATTCAATACAAAAAAACCACCATGAATTAATTAATTTATACATGGAATTTTATTTTCATCAATTCCAGAGAAATAGAAGTAAGATTTCATGAACCCAATGTCATAAAAAAGTACCCATAATGGACATACATACTCTAAATAATGGGAATGTTAATGTAATGTTATTTATTTTTAATATGGTTATATCCTAAAAATTGATAAATATTAAATAAACACTTTTCCAATTATAACTGGTCAAATAATCAATCTACCCCATGAAAAATATAATTTTTATTTAGCATAAATTTTCTTATTATTTAGAAATCAATACATATGTGAAGTTTCCAATAATCCTTCTTCATAATTAGATGATGCATAACCAATGGTGATAAACTCGATCATATATAGTGTTTCTTCAATAGATAATCCAATTTTGTAATTAACTATTACAATTCATCTAGATTTATATTGTATGAAATAGTAGAAACATGTTGAGTTCTACGTACTTAATCAATAGGAAACTCCACCTATCTTATAGATTAAAAATGAGTGAAATAAATTAGAATCACATTAGAAAACAACATTATTATTGGAGAGAAATTACTAAAAATTATCCATGTTCCATATTAAAAATAGGACCATAATTTTACCCAACCCATCTATAAAAATGAATATATTACTCTACATGAACTTGAGTCTCATTCTCGAAAAAATAATTCCACACCCCATTGAGAATCTAAAAGGGGTCCCTAAAAGATAACAGTAAATCAAATACTTTTTATAATCATACAATCAATAAAAAAATTATATCTAGTGGTTTGAAAAATATAATCAATCAATACAAAGATGAATTTATGATATATAAAAAACAAAAGTGGGGCATCAAATACCTAAGGTTATCTCGCATTTACGGTGAATATTATTATTCATCACATAATATAAAATACCCATTGTATGATTTTTAATTTAATATAGTGAGTCTAAATAAAATTTGAGATCCACCAATATGAAACAATGGAGTCAGTGAAGATGAATCCACAGTTCTGGTGTCTCTCACAATCACTACATCTGTATATTCTCACTTTGAAGAGTCTACCACTTCGTGAAGAAGATCAGTTAGGAATTCCCGTGGATGTGACCCCTTAATTATTAACAGAACACTATTAGAAAATCATAAATATTAGTGTTGATTATAATCCTCTAATAATTAAGTACAAATGATATGGTAAATATTTTTCAGGTAGCGTAAGCGACTACAATCACTATAAACCTTGGGTGCCTTACTGTAAACCCATTTCAAATTCCCCACATTGACTCAATATATGAAATTAAAATGGCCTATTACTAGAAAACTATTATTTTTTTATAAAACCATCCTTATAAAACTATTATGTGACTCATTATGCTTCCTATTTACTTTAAAGGCTCAAATAGAACATTGACTATGAGAAAATGGAACTCCTATCTTACTAGACCTACAATCCAGTTCAAGCACATCCATCAAATCTCTATCCATCACATTCATATAATAATTGAGATTCATCATATTATCATATCATCAAAATTCTTATCTAATACCAATCTCAAATATCAGATAATTTATTTTCCCATTCATCGCTACCATATGAAAGGAAACAAGTTTAGTAAAGCGGATTTCATACTGTTTTGTCATCCTATCACCAAACTAGAGGCTAAGAAAAAAACAGAATGTTCCAATATAGTAGATACTGAATATTTGTTCTCTAGGATAATAACTATTATATTTTTCTATTCGAATAAGTCAGGTTTATTATCCATCATCATAAAATATAATCATATACTTCTAGAACCTACATGATGAAAGGAATAACACATAACCTTTATAAAAATTCAATATCCATGAACTTAAAATAAATATCAACATTTTTAAATCATTACATAGAATATTGGGTATTATTCAATGAAATGAATTTCAGTTTCCTATCATAAAGGTCAAATTTAAAATGTTTCATAGATTTATTACATTGAGGATCCAAAACTAGAGCTTGAATAGAAATGAATATTGGTACATGTCCAGGATCATTGAAAACAAAAAAAAAACAGTCATAAGAAGATTATATTCCATTGGAGTATTTTCATTATATGGTTCACCTAGATATTTCTTACATGGCCTATGAATATTTATTCAATGGGTCATGATTAGACAAAACATCAGTAAACGACACTGATACATTTGTATGTTTACAATGATAACTGTGTCTCTAAATTGTTAAAATTATTATAAAATAGTTAGATCACAAGAAAAAATATTTAAATCAGATAAATTATTCATAAAACTCACTTCCCCAAAACAACAGTGGAGGACTAATCCTAATTATGATTAGGTTTATCTAGGAACTCAGTCTTAAATACCTCCCATGTATCGTAAATCGAACATGATATGTGCTAAGAATACTCAAATTTAATACTGACATCCTGTGTAGATTTAAAACCAACAACATTGATAATAGTGTTTTTACAAACTATCCCAAATATGTCAGTACACTCTTACCCAAGCTGATCCTGACATAATTTGAATTGAATTCTCTATCCCCACATGATAGGGACTATGACAACTCTTCTTTTATTACAAACTTAAACATGATTTATTACATAAAACATTAGTTGATACAACAAAGAAGATGGAGAGGTTTAGTGTATTTGGGTCTTAGGATCATTACATAAAATCTTAAAACGTGAAATACAACATCTTTATTGAAAACATCCTTTACATGACCACTACAATCCTTCGTACTTAGCATTGCATGGGATAACCTGAGAACATGCATAAGAAAAGTGTGAGCTATAAAGCCCAGTAAGGGAGTACACATGGAATAACATGAGAAGTACAATACATGTTAGACTATAGGCATATCAATAGACCATAATAAAAACATGAACATAAAGGCATGATAAAGCATGATAATCATAACATGGAACTGTGGCAACAACACTTAACATGGAATTAGCATGAGCCAAAGCTCATTGCACATAGAGCATGAGTAAATCCTCATTGCACATAAAGAACAAGAAAAACCTCATTGCACTTGAATTAGAATGATTCAACACTCATTTCTTATGAAGTATCATGATACTATACTTTACCCAATGAATTGGAGCACTATAAGGGCACACCCTTCTTAAACATTTCATTTCATGCGTAAGTGTGCCACATGGATCATAAAACACGGATTCATAAAACATAATCATTTATTCCATGATAAAGGATTGTGGAATTCATACTAGAAACTTTACAATCAATAATTAAAGGTCCATAAAGGTGGATACCCTTGATGGAGAAATGGGCATGGTATCCACTACACAATGACACTGGATTAGAAAATCGGTGCGATTTCGACAGCGTAACGGCGTGACATAAGAATTCATAAAAATGGATGATGAGAGAGGAAGGTGTTCTTCATAATATATACATGTAATGGACAGTAAGGAGGTCATATATATACATTTCACAACAATTGTAATGGAATATAGATTTATGATACAAAATTATTTCTTGAATGTAAAAGAAGAGAGAGAAGTTCCTTTCAGAATTTCAGCAAAGTAACGGGTGTACATGGGAGGAATTTAATGAGAGAGAAAGGGGTCTCCCATAATTCGAAAAATATTAGGGCAGTATGGGGGAGGTGCAAAATCATACCCCAAAATTCATAATTGAAATTATAACAATAATACAACTTAAAGAAAATTGACAAAAATGAGAAAGTAAGAAAAAACCATTACTTGGAAGTGTGCTTCCAAAGGCTAGAGAGAGGCCGGTGAGAGGCTTCTTGGGATCTTGGGGCACCTTAGGAGGATTCTAGAGAGAGTGGGGCAGAGGTTGGATGAACTAAAATGGCTTTGAGTGAGGAAGAAGTGGGAGCTTGGGTGGGTTTATATAGGAAAGGTGAGGGAATTCTTTATTATTTAGGTTTTGACCCCTTATATTAAATTAATCCAAACCACAAACCATCCCATGGTTTTTTCCCATGGTTTTTTGCAAAGGGAAAAGGAAAAAAATATTTTATTAGTCCAATGTCCTATCTTCTTTGATATAATAAGGTGTCTTATGTGGAAGTGATTCACACTCCCATGGAAATTAATTTTAAAAGGCAAAGTGTTGAATATGTCTTGAGGGGTCCATTAATGCTTTGAAAAGTAAGTAAAAAAAACCCAAAATCACATTATTTTAATGGTAAAATATATATTGGCCGAACATAAAGATTATAGTATTTTATTACATCACTATTGGGTCATTATGATGTCATAAAACACATTATATATTTAAACGTTATTTAATTTTTACACAAAAATTTGACTATCTCAGAAAATTATGAAAAATTCACCATTGGATAATTTATACGTCCTGATTCCAGAAATAACATTTATTTTATCAAAATGATTTTCTATGTATGTTAAGTTTCACTTTTAAAAAAAAAATTGTCATTTATCGAAAATTCACGGGTTTTGACAGAAATGGCTTTCAAACCTTAATAAAAATTTTAATTTCGTTCTTAAAATTATAAGATCATTTATATTTAATAAAAAATAATTTAATAAAAATATTATTAGTTTATTAAAATATTATTTAATTCTAAAATCCATTAATTTAGTAAAATAGATTTCTTAATTATATAATAACTAAAAACACCATTTGTACTTTAAAACTATTTACAATGTATCAAAAATGACTAGAAATTATATTCATTATTATATACAAAAATAATGCACACGAACATAGTACTACTTATTTGTTACATAACACCTTAAAAACCCACATAAGACCTAAGGGTAAGGTGTGCGATGGTGATAGACTCTTGGGGTGGCTCGGATAACATCGCTCGAGTGGTAATTTCAATAAACATACACTTTTTCCATAGACGGTCATGTTCGATCTTGAAATGATGAAGCTCGGCTTGGGCTTGGTCATGGGCGAAGCCTAAAGATGCTACCTCTTTTTTGAGCTCTGAAAAATGGGCATTGTATGGGGAAATTCTACTGGATGAGGCCATCGCTTCCTTTTTCTGAGCAAATTTGATTTGTTAAAGTCCTATATTTATACTAATCATGTGATAACTGTTCAACGACTATGTTAGAAATGGTAAAAATTCTTAACATAAATCCAATGAAGTTGAAATTTTATTTAAACATAAAGAGACATTTAATTATATCAAGAGGGATTTCCATTAATGAAACATTGGGTCTTTACAATATTCCACCCTTAAGAAATTTCGCCCTTGAAATTTTCCTTTTCCCACACTAAAACAAATGTGGGTAACTCAGCTTCATCATATCCTCCAATTCCCAAGTCTCTTCTTCATACTTGTGGTTTCACCACAACACCTTGACGAGGGGCATTGTCTTATTTCTTAGAACATTTTCTCTACGATCTAAGATCTTCACTAGTTTCTCCTCATAAGAAAGATCATCTTCCAATTTTACCACCTATGAAGAGAGTACATGTGAAGGGTCTGACATGTACTTCATTAAGAGGGATACATGAAAGACGTCATGTACTTTGGCCATGGAAGGTGGAAGTTCTAGTCGATAGGCCATAACCCTGACACGATCAAGAATCTCGAAGGGGCCGATGTACCTTGGACTTAACTTCCCTTTCCTTCAAAACCTCATGACCTTCTTCCATGGAGAGATGCATAGAAACACCAAGTTTCCAAGATTAAACTAAAGGTCTCATCGAAGATTATGTGCATAACTCTTCTGTCGAATCTGGGATGCCTTGACATGCTGCTGAATGGTTTTCACCTTCTCCACCATTTCTTTAACCATTTTTGGTCCAAGTAGCTTATGATCACCAACCTCATCCCAACATGCCATTTTTTCACACCTTTTCCCATACAGGGCATCATATGGTGCCATTTGGATGCTCTTGTGGAAACAGTTATTATAATAGAACTCAACCAGAGGATGATGTTGATCCCATCCTCCTTTAAATTCCATTGAGCACGCTCTCAACATATCCTCAAGTTTTTGGATAGTTTGCTTGGATTGGGCATCAGTTAGAGGATGATAGGCTGTACTGATGTTCAGTTTAGTATTCCGAGAATGTTGGAGACTCTTCCAAAACATAGAGGTGAATCTTTGATCTCAGTCAGACACAATAGATAGTGGTACTCCATGCAACCTTACCACTTCCCTGATAAATATTCATTCCAGCTGATCCAATGAGAAATCCTCCTGAATAGCAATGAAGTGTGCAGTCTTGGTAAGACGATCCACAACAACCCATATTACATTGTTGCCTTTGGATGTCATCGGAAGTCCGGTGACAAAGTCCATGGTGATGTTTTCCCATTTCCATTCTGGTATGGGCAATGGTTTCTTCATCCCTTTAGTCTTTTACCTCTCTGCATTCACCTGCTGACACACCAAGCACTTTGATGTATATTTAGAAATCTCCTTCTTCATTAACATTAAACTCCAAGGATTTCCCTTTTTCGATAGCTCCCACTTTTTCTTGAATTCCCACATCATCCTTTTGAGCATCCTTTAACCTTTACAAAATAGACGGTTGGGAAATCATTTGTTAAAGGATTGATGATGTTCCCTTCTCTATGATTCCCATGTCCATCTTCATCAAGTCTAAGAATATTGGATGCTTCTCAATTCTCATCATTGATCGAATTGCTGGATCCTTTATACTTAGGGAATCTGGATCCATGTTCACTTTCCCAGGGTGGTAATGGATTGAACATTCATAATCCATGATGAGCTCTATCCATCTTCTCTGGCGCATATTAATATCTTTTTGTGTGAATATATAATTAAGACTCTTTTGGTCATTATATATCTCACATTTCTCTCCATAGAGTAATGCCGCCATATTTTCAAGGAAAAGATCACTGTCTCCAACTGAAGATCATGCGTAGGATAGTTTCGCTCATAGATTTTCAACTTCATTGAAGCATAAGATATCACTTTATGATTCTGCATCATCACACAGCCTAATCCCTACTTCGAAGCATCACTGAATACCATAAAAAGCTCCCTAATTGTGGGTAAGGTGAGCACGGGTGAATTGATAAGCCTCCTTTTCAACTCCTTGAAGCATTCTTCCCATTCATAACTCCATGAAAAATTTACTCCCTTTTGAGTTATCTTGGTAAGAGGGTTGGAAAATTGTGATAAATTTCTCACAAATTGTCGATAATATCCATCTAACCGCAAGAAGCTACGGTTATCCATTACTGATGTTGGCCTCAGCCATCCCTCCATTGCATCTGATTTGGAGGGGTCCACAGATATCCCATTGCTTGTGATGATATTCCCAAATAATGACACCTCCTTCAACCAGAACTCACACTTGATGTACTTTGCATAGAGCTCAACTTGCGCAAAGTCTCTAGTACAATTCTTAAATGCTCATCATGATCCTCCTTGGTTTTGTATTATATTAGAATATCATCTATAAATACTACCACAAATTTGTCAAGGTAATATCTAAAGACTCTATTCATTAAGTCCATAATGATTCCTGGAGAATTAGTGAGTCCGAAAGGAATTATTATGAATTTATAGTGCTTGTATCTTGTGCGAAAAGCAGTCTTGGGGATATCTTCCTTCTTAACCCTTACTTGATAATATCCTGACCGCAAGTCCACCTCAGAGAAGTATTGTGCTCCACATATATAATCAAACAAGTCATCAATTCTTGTGTGAGTATACTTGTTCTTTATCGTGATTTTGTTAAGTTCACGATAATCAATGCAAAGCCGCATTGACCCATCCTTCTTCTTGACGAAGAGGACTGGTGCACCACATGGAGAAGCACATGGGCATATAAACCCTTTATCCAGATTCTCCTGTAGTTGTTTCCTCAGCTCTTCAATATCTACAACAACCATTCTATATGGAGTCTAGAATATTGGTAAATCCGCAGGTATAATATGAATTGATAATTCATATTCACTTCTAGGAGGAAGACCAGGCAGTTCCTCAGCAAAAACTTCAGCGAATTCCCTCATAATAAGCATTTCCTCAAGGATGGTTTCTTTCTTGGACTCTATCATCTGAGCCAGATACACATTCTGATAAGGTAGTAATATCCATGCTTGAGATGATGGATCTGAAGGACATTCATCTTCCTCCTGACACTTGTAAATAATCGGGGTTCGATTCTCCATATGGAGTGTAATTTCACTCTCCCGACAATTAATATTTTCTCTATATAAGGAACGCAAATCCATTCCAAGAATGGTGTAAAATTACACCAGAGGGAGTATGACGAGGTTCTCCGGGAAATTCAATCCAAAGACTATAATAGGGGAGGACTTATATTCATGGGATGCAATGATTGCCCCAATTTCCATACTCACCGACATCTTCACTTCCATGATTTGTGGTGGTGATGGGATAGTTCTACTAAATATTCGAGATATAAAAGAATGTGTAGAACCTTAATCAAAAAGTATGTTCAAGATTCTTGAATGAATAACTAGAGTACCTTTCACTACTTCGTTTTTGGGGTTCACTTTGGTAGAAGTGATGGAAAAATCACTTCATTGCTGCCATGGAGGTTATTGGTTGCCTCCGAAAACCCTTGGATTAGGGCACTGATTGGAAAAATGACCCAGTTCTTTGCATTTGTATCATTGAACAATGCGTTGAGGTTCGAACGGGAAATTTCCCTCCACTGTCGTAGCCGTGGGTCTTTCTTGCTGACAGTTAACAGCTAGGTGCCCTTATCTTCTACACCTGAAGCATTTTATCGTCCCCTTAAGACAATTTCCAGGGTGCTTGTTTCCACACTTTTGGAAAGTGGGGTGCTGGATCTTCTTAGCACCGTTGGATTTATCCATCGGACCACCAGCATTGAAGTCCACCTTATGCTTATTTTCCCCATGATACCCCTGTGATTCCCCGATCTCCATTTCGACCTTGAGGGAACATCAGAAAATTTCCTCATAGCTATCGAAGTCAAGAATCGCTAATGCTTTCCACAAGCTAGTATTCAGACCACCAAAGAAGCGGTCAACCATGCATTAGGAGGTAATGACAAAGCTGGAAGCGTATCGTGAAATCCTTGTAAAGTTTTCCTCATAAGCTCCAACATATTCTTCATCTTTTAGATTGAGGGAATGGAAGTCCCTTTCCATCTTAAGATGAAGGGTGCACGGAAAATATTTATTGAAAAACATATTTTGGAAATCCTTTCATTCCAACACCTCGATCTCCTCCTCAGGCTTTGTATTTTTGATCAACATCCACCATTTACCAGCTTCACCCTCTATATGATAAGCTGCCAAGAGGAACTTCTCTTGTTCTGAACATTGAAGGATGGAGAATATCTTTTAAATAGAGTTAATCCAGTGTTCAACGATTGTGGGATCAGATATCCACTAAATGTAGGAGGCCTTTGTCTCATGAAGCTCTCGATAGCGACTTGTTATTTCTTAGGGGGGTTGAATGGTCCTCTTGACCCGTGTTTCTTTTCAAAACTTGAGTTACCTGAGATAGAAGCGTGACAACGTTCTCAATTCCCGCTCCCATTGGATTGGGCATCTCATTAGTACAGTCATCACACTGATCTTCACAATGATTGTTAGCCCGAGTCCTCCTATTACCAACCATTGGATGGAATAAAGGAAAGATAGGGGTAACACATAAAGGGTAATCCAAAGGCAAAAGTTAATGACTTATAAATAAACTTTTATTTCCTTACTCAAGAGTCTCTAGGCTTCAATCTAGGCTTTTCATGACCTACATTCTAACTTATATTCGTATGGGATTTGTTTTTAATTCCCTTAATAAGGGTTCATAATATGATTTTGAATTTTTCAAAACATATCCCCTAGGAGTGTCGTAACCAATAGTGCAGCAAGGCCTGTTGTCGTGCACCAGTTCCCGTTCGAGTCTAGCTCAAAGCGGTATTTTCAAGTTTTACCCCAAGGATACATATGTGCCAGAGCCGCCTCTACCTGCTCGTATCCAGAAAGGGATGTATTTGTTTGATAAACCACTTACTCAGTACTTACCAAAAATTAGGGATGTTTTTATTATACTTAGTCTTGTATCTAAGGCTTTACTAGGGTTTCTTAATCCCAAATATAACTAAACCTATCCTCTGATACCAACTATGACAACCCTACTTTTATTACAAACTTATACATGATTTTTTACATAAAACATCACATTATACAACAAAGAAGATAGAGAGGTTTAGTGTCTTTAGAGCATAGGATCATTACATAAAAACTTAAAACATGAAATACAACATCTTTATTGAAAATATCCTTTACATGACCACTACATTCCTTCATACTTGGCATTGAATGAGATAACTTGAGGACATGCATAAGAAAAGGGTGAGCTATAAATCCCAGTAAGGGAGTAAACATGGTATAAAATGAGGAGTAAAATACATGTTAGACAATAGCCATATCAATAGAGAATAAGAAAAACATGATCATAAAGTCATGATAAATCATGATAATAATAACATGAAAATGTTGCAACAACAGTTAACATGGAATTAGCATGAGCCAAGGCTCATTGCACATAGAGCATGAGTAAATCCTCATTGCACATAAAGCACGAGTAAACCCTCATTGCAGTTGAATTAGCATGAGTCAACAATAATTGTACATGACGTATCATGATACTATACTTTACCAAATGCATTGGAGTGTTACAAGGGCACACACTTCTTAAACATTTCATTTCATGCATAAGTGTGCCACATGGATCATAAAAAATGGATTCATAAAACATAATCATTTATTCCATGATAAAAGAATGTGGAATTCATACATGAAACGTTATAACCAATAAGTAAAGGTGTATAAATGTGGATACCCTTTATGGAGAAAGGGGCATGGTATCCACTACACAATGGCATTGTCTTAGAAAATCGTTGCGATTTCGGCAACGTAACAGCGTGACATAAGAATTCATAAAAATGGTTGATGAGATAGAAAGGGGTTCCTAATCATATTTACATGTAATGGACAGTAAGGACGTCATATAGATACATGTCTCAACAATTTTAATGGAATTTAGATTCATGATACAAAATTATTGCTTGAATAAAAAAGAAGAGAGAGAAAATCCTTTCTGAATTTTGGCATAGTAACCGGTGTACATGGGCAGAATTTAATGAGAGAGAAGGGGGTCTCCCATCATTCAAACAATAAGAGGGATGTATGGGGGAGGTAAGAAACCATAACCCAACATTCATAATTGAAATTAAAAGGGTAATACAACTTAAATAAAATTGACAAAAATGAGAAAGGATGAAAAAACCCTTACATGGAAGTGTGCTTCCAAAGGCTAGAGAGAGGCTTGTGAGAGGCTTCTTGGGAGCTTGTGGAACCTTGGGAGGATTCTAGAGAGAGTAGGGCAGAGGTTGGATGAACTCCAAGGGATTTTAGTGAGGATGAAGTGGGAGATTGGGTGGGTTTATGTAGGAAAGGTGTGGGAATTCTTTATTATTTTGGTTTAAGACCCCTTATATTAAATTAATCCAAACCACAAACCATCCCATGGTTTTTGCCCATGGTTTTTTGAAAAGTGAAGAGGGAAAAAATATTTTATATGTCCAAATTCATAACTACTTAAAATAATAAGTTTGCTTATGTGGAGGTGAGTCACACTCCCATGGAAATAAATTTAAAAAGGCAAAGTGTTGAATATATCTTGAGGGGTCCATTAATGATTTGAAAAGTAAGTCAAACAAACCCAAAATTACATTATTCTAATGGTAAAACATATTTTGGCAGAACATAAAGATTATAGTATTTTATTACATCACTATTGGGTCATTATGATGTCATAAAACAAATTATATATTTAAAAGGTATTTAATTTTTACCCAAAAATTTGACTGTCTCAGAAAATTATGAAAAATTCACCGTTGGATAATTTCGACGTCCTGATTCCAGAAATTACATTTATTTTTTCTAGAAAATTTTCTAAATTTGTTAATTTTCACTTTTAAAATAAAAACTAACATTTATAGAAAATTCACGGGTTTTGACAGAAATAGCTTTCAAAACATAATAAATAATTTATTGCATTCATTAAATTATATGATCATTTATATTTAATAAAAAATAATTTAATAATAATATTACTATTTTATTAAAATATTATTTAATTCAAAATTCCCTTAAATTAATAAAATATATTTCTTACTTATATAATAACTAAAAACACTATTTGTACTTTAAAAACTATTTACAATGTATCAAAAATGACTAGAAATTATATTCATTATTATATAGAAAAATAATGTACATGAACATAGTACTACTTATTTGTTACATAACCCCTTAAAACAGCTGCATAAGACCTAAGGGTAAGGTGTGCGATGGTGATAGACCCTTGGGGTGGCTCGGATAACCTCGCTCAAGTGGTAATTTCAATCAACTTCCACTTTTCTCGTAGACGGTCATGTTCGAGCTTGACATGATGAAGCTCAGCTTGGGCTTGGTCAAGGGCGAATCCCAAAGATGCCACCTCTTTTCTGAGCTCTAAAAAATGAGCTTCATATTGGGAAATTCTACTGGATGAGGCCATTGTTTCCTTTTTCTGAGTAAATTGGATTCGTTAAAGTCCTATATTTGTACTACTCATTTGATCACTGTTCAACGACTATATTAGCAATGGTAAAAATTCTTAACATAAAACCAAAGAAGTTGAAATTTTATATAGACATAAAGAGAAATTTAATTAGATCAAGAGGGATTTCCATTAAGGAAACTTTGGTACGTTACAGGGACTATCACCTAGAATCATTAAAATATCGACATGAAATGATTTTTTCTATAAAAAAGTAGAAGATAAATGATAAATTTATGATTATCAACACTCATCAACGAAACATTATGAGAATAAAATAAATAATATTATAACCAAACCATAAATCACTATAGAACACCATTCTCCATTTCCTTTGACAAAAAACACATATAATGGTTTAATCAAAGCTCCGCCATTTAGCTCTATCACTCTAGGTCCATCAAATCGAGTGCAACCATCATCTCTATGTGGATCTTTTCATATTCATGTATGTATAATACTATAATATATATACACATAAATTTAATATTAAGGTGTGAGAAAAAATAACATTTGTATTCTAAAAAATATTTTCAATGGAAGTCAATAATAAAAAAAATTTAACCATTTCATTTGAAGAAAACATGTAATGATTAGTCATTTTTCTGTTTTCAACCAAACATGTTTTCAAATAAAAATGATGGATGATATAACAAAAAATGTTTAAATGAATATGTTCTTTAAAATCATAATAGAAAATAATTATCAGTATTAACATTTATCAACAGTCAGTTATATGTTTCATCAATTCAAATAATACAAAGAATTCATCTCATAAACCCCATGATAAGATTTTTAAAATATTATCCTTGCAATTCTCAATCATCATGAAGAATCATAATATTTGTGAAGAATTGAACAATCATAGATATATGGGACACATTACCAGAAAAAAATCTACACCCCTTTGAGGAACAAATAATGGGAAATCATGTTAAACATTGTTTTTTACTACTTTTATTTATAATCTATTCCTAGGGAGTTTGAGTCTGGGCATGAGAGTCCTCATCATCCATTATCTATAAAAGCTCACATATCCTTCAAAAAACAAATCAATTAATCATAAAAAATTTAATAATTTTTAATTATTTCATCATTCAGATTTCAGTTACCCAATTTCAGTTACAACACAAGTTTTCATTTAAAAAATCATATATTTTCATTAAATACATTCATTTTCAAATAATCTATCTTTTTAGTCCAAGATTATAAAGAATAAATGTTATATTATTTCATAAAATCCACTTTCAATTAATGCCACCATTATTCTCAAAATCCACAAAACTATTTAAATTCCTTTGAAATTGGGGTGGGGGATCACAATTTAATTACATATTTAAAATAAACATAAATAATATCAAATAGGTTTTATTAAATATATTATAAACCCATTTAAAATCAATAAATCATATGACATTTCCAATTGTATGGTAAAAATATATAGAACAGTCTACCATTAATCATATGATATATTCAACACCCGTATTTGGGAAACCATTGAGAATAGAGGTGAATGAGACTATGAAACAATTCTGTGACTCAAGATTCATCAAAAGAGAGACAATATCCATTAATAACATTATTATATATCACAATCTAAAGATAATATAATAAGATTATTTATATAAACCAAAAAGAGAAGAGATTCACTTACTGAGACAATTTCCAACAATATCATCAACACATCGATATGTAAAGTGAATTGGATGGAGAATTCAAAATATATTCATGATATCCTAAAAAGAATAATGAATTTTAATAGGGGGAAATGTTTTTTAGAAGCATTGATGGGGGTCCTAGGATATTTAATAAAATATTTTTTGGAGTTGAAAAACAGGCGCACAATTATCTAAATGTTTCTCATGATTAGTATTATTTGTGAACTCAAACTGTTTGACCATAATGGAATTCTTAATGGAATGAATGGATTTTCATCATGTTTCACGAAAATACCAATGACTATATGGTACATTTATTTCAAAGTTGACCACCTAGTAATGAAGAAACATGCACCAATTCCAAAGCACCACCATATGGTGTATAGAAGGTTGGTCCAGACCATATAGTTGTTATCGTCAATGAGCTTACCATGTGAGCCCCATGATATTACTATTATTAAACTAAACATCCAAAATTGTGTAAAATAATGTCCCAATTTAATCATGATACAAAAAATGTACATGAAATATTTTAATGTATTTAGTGGGATTTTACCTCACATTTATCTTCACGAAATTAATAAATGTGAACATTATGTTTTTAATATTATATATAAGATTGAGTGTTCGATGTTGTTATAAATTGTATAATAGAATTTCTAGTATAAACCTTGGATGCAAAATTTAGGATAAATTAGAGCAAAAAACATAATTAATTGGTATAATCTACTGATAAATCTATATAGGGGATAATATTATAATGATTCGGTAAAGTAGATATACTATGGTTTTCCTAGAAAATAAATCCTAATATGGATAATAGTAATTTAATGTGGATATCACATGTATTTAACTAAGGTTAATATATTTTAAAAGGGTAGACTATGTACTAACTGAGTAATCACAGGTGTACCAAGAGTGGGCCTCAAACTACATACATGGTTAGAGAGTCTCTGAGGATATGCTTTTCTTATTCATTTTTTATGAACTATTATAATGAATTAGAGGAAAGGATATATTATATCCTATGCTAGAATCTTTTGAAATGGTATAAAACTCATGTGGTTTTGGTTGATATATATGTTGATGATCACTCGTTTAAAGTCATAAAAACCCATTTTTATTTTTATATTTAATGAGTGTTAACTATGGTCAATGATATTTTCAAATATATTTATTCTAATACTAACCCTTGGTAATGTTATTAATTGAAATAATTATTTGAGGAGGAATGTTTTTTTAAACATTCAGAATATGTTGAAATTAATTGTTAACCATGAGTTTTAAACCTTTCTTTGACGTTCATATAGTTCAATGGGATAAAATGGATATTAAAGGATCTTATTTATTGGATAATTATTAATTTATCTTTTGGGAGCACATATAGTATATTTTGGATTATGATGATTCATATAATATATGAGAATGATTTTCATATTTTGTAGAGAATATGATTTCGAATATATATTTCCTATTAGCTAATTTATGATTGTGTAAGTTTTTTTGGAAATAAATGATAAAATAATATCAAAAAAATATGTGATCGAATATTTCTTATTTTTTTGGTATTCAAATATATCTAAGATATTTTTCATTTTTAATTTTCATTATATATGGAATTATTTATTTTTAATCCTGGGGGATTTGGATATTTTTTCTTCATTTCCTAATATAATGGTATATTATATTAGAGATTATTTTATATTTGGATAACTATTTTTTGATATATAAGAAACAACTTTTCATAATTTTATGGATTGTTTAGTAAATTAATACGTTAATTTAGTTCTTTAGAAATGAAAAAATCATCTTGAAGATTTATTTCTTACTATATGTGATGAGATAAAAGAGTAAATTGATTGAATCACAACGAAAAAAATAAAATTTTGTTCATGAAATGAAAATGAATCAATGTTTGAATATTTTTTCATGCACTCTTTCATAAATGTAAATGAATATCTACAATTTATGAATATGATAATGAAATAATTATATTATTTTGTTTTATTTATTTATAATGAATTGATAATCTTCATTATGGAATACATATTTATGATTTATACGAAATTCGATTTCCCTTGATCATGTTCTCTATCAATATATATTATCACATAGATCATATATGTTTTTCCTACTTTTCCATATTTTCACTTCATGATAAAATTTATATACATGGAAATATAGTAATGTGTTATTATATTTTTCCACGTTATTTCTATTAACAAATCTTAAAAGGATTATTTATTTACCAATTTAGGATATTGAGTTTACCAAAAAGGAATTTTCTAATATTAGTTCCTTGAAATACCAAAATTTAAATCAAATTGTGATGACTAAATTTTTATGTGCATTGGTGAATGTAATACCCTATAATTTTAAATGATGATTATATTCGATAGAATATAATACATATAACACCAAGCATAAACATATTATAGAAATATATTATTTCAAAATTTATTATTTCAACATATCCATTTATTTTATGTATATAAATAAGATTAACCAATTTATGAAATATTTATATATGGTTCATAATAAATAAAAATTTATTGATTCATTATTAAGAAATAGAAACTAAATTCTTTGTGATCATTTTATATGTTTAAAAAATACCCTTTCATCAATAGTTATTTTTATTAATTTTGGGATAAAATATTATAATAAATATCATCAAATTACAGTAAATTCATTACCACCCGACCTTAAAACTTTAATTAATATAGAGTTCAATGAGTAATTGTCATTGAGTAACTATTCAAGTTTAGAGTTTTAGAGTATTAGTACATAACAATTACATATCAACTTGAAAATTTCATGTACACACTACTACTAAGTACCCATTTTTTCATAAAATAAAAACACTTAAAAAGAAACATGTCTAGTTCCATGTATTAGACAACATGAATTTTCCTTGATCTCATCCATGACCCTATTCTTCTTTAAGTCCAATGGAAAACATTTAAAAAACTTGGGATGTGAATTAAAATATTATTAAGGGTTATAAAATAAAGAAGGAAATAATTATTCCATCATTAAATTCAAATTATTGAAACGATACTTTTCTTTCATAACATACCTTTAAAAACAATAAAATTTATGAATAACACACATAAATAATAAATCATAAAGGTAAATTTTAGAATTCATAACATAATTACATTGTAGCTATCAAATATAAATAGGGGGTCACATTTAGAATACCCATCACAGTATATTACCTAATTCTAATAGGAGAAACATTAATGTTTACCTCCGTCACATTGCCCAATACATTGGAGAGCTATCTCGGGATCACCTGCACTAGGTTTTTCATGGAACTACCCATATATGTAAAACAATGACCAATAACCATAACATAATCATAACACATAACACAAGTATAATGGAAAGATAACATTTCCACAATCTAATATATCAAATCAAGACATTGAAATAAACAATTCTTTATTTCTCCATTTTCAAATCCATTAAAAACATTTAATAAAGATATTTTTTTATCAAAATGTCCTACACCACATTGAAAATATTAAATAAATTATCATTTAAAAAAAATTAATGACCATAAAAATAAATCCTTAAAACATTTTTAAAACATGAACATTAATGATAAATATTTAGAAGAATAAATATTTAAAGCTTTTAAAACGATATTTTAGTTAAAGAGTTTTCAACAAATGAGAGACACTTGAATCCAAATAATTGAGGAAAAATATTGAATCAAATCATTATAATATCCAAAGAATAAAGGGATACACGATATAATATAGAAAATGAATGTATATACACCATATAAAAGTGAATTGGTGCATAACGACAATGATGTCTCAATGAAATGTAAATTGATACGAAATCCCTTATAAAAACTTTATCCATAGATTAAGGATAATTAAATTATGTAATAATGAGTGAAAATTATAAATACACTAAATATGATTGAATATTCATTGTAAATAAATCACAGGAAATTCACACAAGTTCATTTAATGAAAAAACCAATGACTTGGTTGTTTTACTCAATGAATGGAAATTGAGTAAGATAACTCTTATCAAGTCTATATCGATGACTTGAGAATATATAAATGGATTGATTATGTGTATAAAATGTATATCCCCGAAAAGGGGTGTTAAAATTACAATATAAATAAATAAAAAGAGATTCCACACATAATTATAGAAGGACATAATTATGAATTGGAAGATTAAACCAAGGAATGAAAATTGCGTTAAAAGGTTCCCTTACCGATTTGATAACTTATGAAATATACAACCCATGAAATAAGAATTTTAAAAGAAAGATGTAAATAACAATTAATTTATGTATATTACACAATTAATACAATCATGGTAAGTACATACACAACACAAAATGAAATATTGGCAAATATATCATAAATCTCATGGGAATAAAAAGTGAGATGAAATTCCCTTACAGTGTTGTAATAAATCGAGTCATATGACCAAATGTTAACAACTAACAAATTATTCATATAATAACATGAATATTAAGATGATCTTGATTATATATATAAAATGGCATTATAAAATACACCACATGCAATAAATAAGTGGCGAACAATGGAAATATCACGGAATTGAAAGTGAGATAAGAAATCCATTACCTTGTGTCTGACTTGACTCGTTTTTTCCTTGTACTTCTTGAATAATATAATAATGTTAATTTAAACTTTATTAAATACCTTATTAAGTTTTTTATTCCTTTTATATAACTTATTACCATGTTATAAACATTATGTAATCATTTATGTTAATAACGTTCATTTTCTCGATATTTGGTACTTTAGTCAAAAATGGAATTCTTATAATTACAAGTTGTTCACATAGTACAAAGTTCATTATATCCAGATTGATATTCATGATTTAGATATAATATATACAATATATATCCATTATATACATGTATTTATAATAGTACATAACATTTGGAGTTAAGTAATGAAATGCACTGTTTATGGAGATGATAAGACGTACGTACGCATGAACACTATTGTCATATATATTTCATATTTTAATTGAATTAAAACTCAATGATACATAGTTATATTATAAATCCAGTATAATATCACATATAATTTCAATAACTCCATCCTTTATACATCCCATGTATGGTATGAGTGAGTCATATCACATTGAGGGGGCGGTAGTCTGCACTTCCTCAAATGGAATTATCATGTTTATCCATAATGGAAACAATAAAGTTATGATTTAAAAGAGAAATAAAGAAGAATAAAGAAAAAATAAACATAATATATATCGTATATAAATATAGTGACACCTTATTGTCCACCATAATAGGTGGTATGAGATAATCGAACAATCATCGTTTCGTGAGGCATTTGTCTACCATCCACAAAAACAGTATGTTCATCACCCATTAGATGCAGGTGTGTGTAATTGTAGTTCGAATACATATCATAAAAAATCCTAGTTTACTAAGGATACTAGTGTTTTAGTAAAATAACGTAATAAAAACAGTATAGTGGTTGGAGAAGTAAAATAAAATAAAAGAATTTATGAGAAACTGTTACCATTAATTTAGGTAACTCCCTTTGGTTTGAGCCAAAATGACTTCTTGAAGTGCCTTATGCTTATGGTAAGGATACTAGGAAAAAGAGAAGGATTTTGAGTGTTTATTTGGGAAGATTTTGGATGAATCAAGAGGCTTTATAGGTGTGCATAATTGGTTAGAAGTGAGAGCTTTTTATGAGGTGAAGGAGGGGCTCTTTAGGAAAATGTGAAAATATTATTTTATTATATAATGATATTCGGTTTCTAAAGATCCAAAACTAATTAAAGTAGAATATTATATGGATAATGGTCAAAATAAAATCATCCAATAAAAATTGTATAGTTTTTTGATATTGTTTTAATATTTATAATCATATTTATTTAAATTAGTTATTAATGAGGTAAATACTACATCATTATTGTGTCATAGATAATATAATTTATTTTATGTCTAAAATTTTTAAAAAATTACCATGATGTAGGAAAAAGTTTTATATTTCCAATGAATATTTATATTCTAAATGATAATTTAGATAACCCTTTTTAAAAATTAATATACTAAAAGGTATTTTTTGTTGTAAGTTTGGCCTTTACATTAAGTTAATTAATCTAAAGTGTCATCATCACTCAAAAGTGGCTCAATGGGTTCCCAAAATCGACCCAAAGATTCTCATGGACGTAAATTACTCAACCAATAAGGTTAGAGGATCTGTTAAGGTAATATTGTATTATTATAATATTTTTTTACATTAAATTACCATATTTACCTTTAACTGTGGTAAATAAAAGTTAAAAGTTACTATTCACCAAAAAATATTTTCATCTTATTGAACTAAATTTTACTTATTAATAACAACCATGTCATATTTTTTAAATTCAATTCAATGAAGTGGTAAAAATTCATTTAAATGAGAAATAAAGTTTTTTTAACTACTACTAAGTGGATTCACTATTCATCAAAAAATGATGTTTTTCAGAAAAATACCAAAAATCCAGCCTAAGCTATATATGGTTTTCAAAATACAAAAAAGTTGTCTATTTAAACAAATTAAAAATATATTATTTTCATCAATAAATTTAAAATTAATTATCATTGTCAAACTAAATATCGTGTTTTTAGAAACAATATCTATCAAAAGATTGAAACTTCTTTATGTACGATTTAAAATTGAAATTAATTATAATAACCACCATAAGATTAAATGGTAAAAATATAATCTAATTACACTTTAAAACCAATTAAAAAGTTAATATAATCATAAAAATAAAATAAATTAAAAAGTATATTTGAATTAAAATATAGTACTTTCCACTATTCATTAAAAAATGAATTTTATCAGAAAAATACCAAAATTTTACCCAAGGAAAATTTTAATGTTCCGATTCTAAAGAAGAATTTTATTTTTTCAAATTGAACATATAAAATTGAATAAACTATATTTAAGGAGGGTTCTCCATCAAAAGGCCGTAAATTAACCTTTTAATGGAAATTATGTTTAAAAATAGATTCATTCATATTTTAAGCCTCTAAATATTATTGAATAAATGTGAAAACATTAAAAAAACATATATAATAATTTTTTAGTTAGTTCTGTTCATTCCTGCCATTACAATGGCTAGGTGTTAACTACCATTTAAAATAATAATATTATATTATTAGTGTGCAACATATCATTTCATAGAATCCCATTTTTTCGTATCAGGTATACCATAGAACATAGTGTTCACTTTATAGTAGAATTAATAATTATGTCACAAATATTAATAAATATGAAAAATATCCTTTTCTTTATTTACCTAGGATGTTAGATCCTTCCAACCTTTTCTGAATTCGGTCCTTGCAATTTTAAAACTGGGCTTTGAATCTTCATTAAAAGTCCCACATCAGAAAAGAGTAAAAAAACTATCACTTTAATAGAAATATGGAAAAGTACAAAGGTTACCTAAGATAACTCGTACTAGGATTCCATGTAGGAAAACATGGATATGGATGAGAGAAAAAATAGTCATGTTCTGATGGAGAGTGATAGAAAACATGATTAGGAGAAAGTTAACCACTAAAAAATCACAAACATTTGATGTGTTAAACGGTCTTTGATTACCCAGTAGGAAATGTAAACCAACGAAGTTGTTGTTTTACATTCCTTTTCATAATTTTGAGGAATTAATTTTCTACATAGAATAAGAACATAAGGAATCATACTTACCTTCATGTAGAGTTTCATCCTTTAATAAGTTTCTACCAAAAACTAATCTTTTCTTCAAACAAATGAGCATTCAAATTTACATGCTTACATCAAATGCACAAGAATCTTCTTCTAGAGAATCACATAATCCACAAAATAAGAACTATATATTTACTTTTTCTTTAGACATGAACTAAAACCAACATGGTTAGTACGATATCATATAATCCCCAGAAAGTATATTCCTTTACAAAAAGAAAAACTAATCTTAATCTCTAAAATTTATCAAACAATTCCAAAAAATAATCCCAGACCATTCAACAAACAACTGTCCATAAAATTAGTCAAAAGTAATCCAAACTATGATTGAAACCCCAATATCATAAAGATTTAATTACATAGTCTTCCAAGACAATTCATAGCATTTATCTCCAAATAAAAACAGTTACTCATAAAGTCTCGTATTCAAAAGTAATTATCCTAATCACATATTATCCATGATAGGTTAATCATTTTCATAAATAAACAAAATTGTTATATGTCCACAATAAAAACATAGATTTTTCCAAACTAAGATTTCAACCATTATTTTAAAAATTATATCCCATAGTATTTTATCATCCTTAGTAATATAGTGCTTCATCGAAAAAGAGAACGTCTTCCACAACATCCTTTATCACTTAATCAACAAATCATTCTCCTATACTATGTATATCTATTTGATAAAACATATGTTCCCAAAACCAAATTATTTTTGTTCCATAAAATCATTTTACTAAAATAATAAGTCATACTAACTAGGGACATCAAGTAGCCCAGTGGTAGGCAATGTTACCTTTTCACCAATTAGTTGTGGGTTCGATTCATGTGGCCTTGCCAGATACGACAGTTTGTAACCCATCCTATGGGTTGTCCTATTTATAAAACTAAAAAAATAACCATAACAAGTTTTATCCTCAATGGTTTCCTTATAACGCTCATTTTCATCCCAATTAATTTTGATCTCAACATCTTATCTCCTGATGTATTATATATAATGTCATTTTTTTATTTCACCACCGTATGATAAAATAAAATGATTCCCAAAATAAATAACGACATACCTTGATCATGGAGTCCACTTGGTTTCATCGTCATATTGTTCATGTAGGTAGAAGGTCCAGGAATTGCAATAATGATTTAGAGATCCTTAAAAACAATTTGCTTCCTCTATCCAAATACACCTTGTACAAAATGGTTCATATGGGTGTTAACAGAAAAACAGTTTTGGAAAATAATCATGTATGACATATAATTTCAAAACATCTGATAAAACATGAAATATATAGAAAAGTCGGAGCGAATTTGAGTTTAAACATTAAATTAATTGTTCTTTTAAAGTACCATAGTTATGTACTGAGAGACTATATTGTAAAAGTAAATATAAATAGGTTGTGCAAGGGTCTCCCTCTTCAGCACCCTTTTCAACATCATAATATGCATCAAAATCTTGTGATGAGGTAAAATATTTGAAAAAGCAATTATAATATACACCTTACTTGAAAATATGAGAATATTATGAATATAGGATTTTTCTAAATACAAACCATGATCCACGATGATAAGGAGGTATATTACAGGTGTTTGATTTCTCAAACAACTGCTTGCAAGTGAGTTGTATGCTAAAAAAAGTTTCACAATCATCCGAACATGACTTTGCAATAATTATTTTAAGAATGTCATCAGGAAGAGACAAGAATGTCATTAGAGATCATACTCTTTCCTATTTTTAACTAACTTTACTTGATTTTTAAAAGTTATAAAACACAAATTTAACTGAAATAATAGACATAGGGACTAACCATGTGTCTAATGAAAACTCATAATTCAAAAAGCTGTCTAACCCAACCTCTGATACCAACTATAAGGACCCAGCCTTAAAACATTACATAATATTGAATTAAATGAACAATTATCATTTAGGATATTTTCAGGTTTAGATTTTTTTAGAATAAAGAAATTACTATTACATATCAACTTGAAAATTTCATGTACACACTACTACTTAGTACCCATTTTTTTAATAAAATAAAAACTCTTAAAAAGAAACATGTCTAGTTCCATTTTTTAGAAAACATGAATTTTCCATGATCCAACCCTTAACCCTATTCATCATTAAGTCCTGTGGAAAAAATTTAAAAGACTTGGGATGAGGATAAAAATCTCAGTAAGGGTTATAAAATAAGGAAGGAAAACATTATCCCATCATTAAATTCAAATCAATGAAACTATACTTTTCAATCATAACATACCTTACGAAAATAAAAGATTTATGAATAACATGCACAAATCATAAATCATAAATGTAACTTATAGCATTCATAACATACCTACATTGTAGTTATCATAGATACATAGGGGGTAAAATTTGAAATACCCATAACAGTTTATTCCCGAAATCTCTTAGGATAAACATTAATGTTTACCTCTGTCATGTTACACAATCTATTTGAAAGCTATCTCGAGCTCAACCTCCCTAGGTTTATCACAAAACCACCTATATACGTAAAAAAATTCCCAATAACCATAACATAATCATAACACATAACACAAGTATAAAAGAAGTTATCATTTCCACATCACAATATGTCAAATCATGATATTGAAATAAACAATTCATTATCAAACCATTTTCAAAACCATTAAAAAAATTTAATAAAGTGGGTTTTTGAATCAAAGTGTCCAATAACACATTGAAAAATTTAAATAAATTATCATTTAAAAAAATTAATTTCCATATAAATAAATCCCTAAAATAATTTTTAAAAGAAGGACATAAATGATATTTATTCAGAAAAATAAATCTTTAAACCATTTAAAATGATATTTTAGTGAAAAAGTTTTTAATAAAATGAGAGACTCTAGAATAAAAATAATTGTGGAAAAATATTCAATAAAAACTTTATAATATCATGATGATAATGGAATTCATGATATTACCTGCCAAAGGATAGTATATACACTGTATAAAAATGAATTGGTGCATAACGACAATGATGTATCAATGAAATATAAATTGAGACGAAATCCCTTATAAAAAATGTATCCTTAGATTAAGGAAAAATAATTTACATAATAATGTGTGAAAATTACAAATAAAATAAATATGATTGGATATTCAGTGTAAATAAGTCATAGGAAATTCACCCATGTTCTTTTTAAGACAAAACCAATGACTTGGATGTTTAACTCAATGAATGGAAATTGAGATAAAATAACGCATATCAAGTTTATATCGATGAATTGAGAATTTATAAATGGAATGATTATGTGTATCAAAATTATATCCACACAAAGGGGAGTGGAAATAAAAACATCAATAAATAAATAAATATTCTACAAATAATCACAAAATGACATAATTGTGAATTAGAATATTAGCCCAAGGAATGGAAATTGGGTTAAAAGGTTCTCTTACTATTTTGGTAACTTATGAAATATAAAACCCATGAAAGAAGGATCATAAAAGGAAGATTTAAATACCAATAAATTGTAGTATATTACACAATGAATTAAATCATGGGCAGTACATACACAACCCAAAAGGAAATAGTGGAAAATATACCATGAATCACATGAGAATAAAAAGTGAGATGAAAATCCCTTACCACGTTGTAATAGATCGAGTCGTATGACGAAAAGATAATAATCACCAAATGATTAATAGAATAACATGAATATAATGAAAATCATGTCTATATATATTAAATGGCTGTACACAATACACCACATTCAATAAATAAGTGGTGAATAATGGAAATATCATGAAATTGAAAGTGAGATAAGAAATCTCATAACTCGTGTCCGACTTGACGCGTTTATTACTTGTTCTTCCGGAATAATAAACTAAAGTAAATTCATACTTTCTTATGAGAATTTATCCAAGTTTATTATTCCTTTTATATAACTTATAACCATGTTATAATCATTATTTAATCATTTATGTTAATAACGTTCGTTTTGTCGATATTTTGTACTTGAATCAAAAATGGACTTCTTATAATTACAAGTTGTTCCAACAGTCAATATTTCATTATATACAGAATTATATTAATGATTTAGATATCATATATGTCATACATATTTAGTATATACATGTATTTATAATAGTACATAACAATTGGAGGTATGATATGAAATGCACCGTTCATGGAGACGGTAAGCCATACATACGCATGAACACTACTATAATTTCTGATTAGAATTATAATTTAATGAACACATAATGATACATTGTTATATTATAAATAAACTATAATATCATATATAATTTCAATAACTCTGTCCTTTAGATGTCTCATGTATGATATGAACGAGTCATATCTCTTTGAGGCGGCGGTAGCCCACACTTACTCAAATGAAATTATCACGTTTACCCATAATGGAAACCATGAAGGAATGCTTTAAAAGAAAAATACCGAAGAATAAAGAAAATATAAACATAATATATATCATATATAAATACATCTCCATATTAATGGCCACCATGATAGATAGTAGGTGATAATTGAACAATCATCATTTCGTGAGGCGTTACTTTTCCATCCACATAAACAATATGTTCATCACTCATTAGATGGGGGTGTGTGTAAGTGTAGTTCAAATAATTCTCATAAAAAAATCCTAGTATATTCTTGATACTGTTTTTGTTATAAAATAAAGTAATAAAAAGAGTTTAACGGTTGGAGAAATAAAAATAAAAGAAATGAATTTAAGAGAAACTATTATATTTAATTTGGGTAAATCTCTTTGGTTTGAACCAAAAGGACATCTTGAAGTTTCTTATACCTAAGGTAAGAACATTAGGAGGATAAGATAGATCTTGAGATCTTATTTTTTTAGGGTTTGGATGATCCAAGAGTCTTGAGAGGTGTGTGTAAATGGTTAGATGTGACGACTTTTTATAATGGTGGGGGGCTCTTCAAGAAAATGTGGAAATATTATTTTATTATATAATGATATTTAGTTTCTAAAGTTAAAAAACTAATAAAGTCAAAGATAAGATGACTAATGGTTGAAATAAAATCATCCAATAATAGTTGGACAGGTTTTGGATATTTTTTTAATATTTATAATCTTATTTATTTAAATCATTTATTAATTAGGTGTATACTACATCATTATTGTGTCATAAATAATATAATTTATATGTTGTATAAAAGTTATAAAAAATACCATGATGTGGGAAGTATTTTTATATTTACAATGAATAATTATAGTATAAAGGATAATTTATATAACCTCTTGTAAAAATTAATTTACAAAAAGGATTATGTTTATGTCATTTTTTCCTTTACTTTAAGTTAATTAATTTAAAGTGTCATCATCACTCCCAAGTGGCTCAATGGGGTCCCAAAATCGACCCTGATATGTTCATGGTCGTAACTGACTCAACCAATAAAGTTAGGATAAGTTTTAAAGTAATTTTTTATTATTATAATATTATTTTTACCTTGAATTACCCTATTGATCTTTAACTGTGGTAAATAAAAGTAAAAGGTTATTATTCACCAAAAATTATTTTCATCATATTGAACAAAATTTTTCGTATTAATAACAAACATGTATGTAGGATTTTTAAAATTCAATTCACAGAAGCGGTAAAATTTCATTTAAATGTAAAAGATATTTTTTTACTACAACTAAGTGGTTTCACTATTCATCAAAAATTGAAGTTTTTTTTAGAAAATTACAAAAATTCAGCCTTATATATATTTGGTATTCAAAATTCAAAAATTATTTCTATTTTAATAAATTCAAAACCAAGAATTTTCATTAACTAATTTAAAATTAATATCCATGGTCAAAACAAATACCGTGTTCTTAAGAAATAATATTTATCAAAAGATTAACACATGTTTTTGTCTAATTTCAAAGTAAAATTAATTCCAATGACCAACATTATATTAAATGGTAAAAATAAAATATAATTAATCATTATCACAAATTAAAAAGATAATATAATATAAAAAAATTATATTAAAAAGTATATTTGAATTAAAATAAAGTATTTTTCACTATTCATTAAAAAAATGAATTTTTTTCAGAAAAATACCAAAAATTTTACCCAAGGTAAATTTTAATGTTCTTATTAAAAATAATAATTTTATTTTGTCAAATAAACAAATAAAAGTGACTAAAACTATATTTAATGGGGGTTCTCCATCAAATGGTGGTAAATCAATCTTTTAACGAAAATTATGTTTAAAATTAGATTCATTCACATTTTAAGCCTCTAACATTTATTGAATAAATGTAAAAACATTTAACAAACATATATAATCATTTTGTAGTTATTTTTATTAATTTCCACCATTAAAACATCTTGGTATCAAATACCAATTAAAATAATAATATTATATTACTAGTGTGCAACGTAAGATTTCAATGAAACCTATTGTTGTGTATCGGGTATGCCATCAAAAATAGTGTCCCCATTAAAGTATAATTAATATTTAGTTCCAATATATTAATAAATATGAAAAATGTTGTGTTTGTTATTTACCTGGGATGTTAAAAAATTTCATAAAATATATAGAATTTTTTAATTCTTTAATAAAAATATGATGAAGTTGAATTTTTTTAATTTTTCTAAATAGATTACATTTATTGTGAATATTGATGGAATAATTAATTTATTCAAAAATAAAGTTTTCATTTTGGTATTTATAACAACTAATCTTATTATTGATTTATTTTATAAATTTTGTAGTTCATTTTGATTAAATATAATCTAATTAAATACAATTGATTGGACATATTTCATAATTTTTTTATGAAATTGTTTTTGTACATAAAAAATCACTTTGATGGAAAAACATTATTCATCATTTTTGTGTGTTTTCATTAAATATAATTTATTACACTTATAGGGATTAAATATTAGAAATTGAATTCCATATTTTGAAAAAAATTACACTTTTTTAAATCTGTAATCTTCATTCTGGGTCAATTTGAATAGAAACTGTTGTATATATTTATAGCCTTAGTAACGGTTAATATTTTAATTAAGGATGAAAATTATTTTATTTTGATTTATATATATATATAATGCCCTCCATATTTATATTGGATGCACTCATGTTGAAAATATTAATCCAACATTATATTATATGGAAATTTTTTTCCATTATTCGTTAATAGTGAACTTGAAATTATTTTAATTAAACAATAAATCCATAATACCACTCATTTTGTTTTTATAAATAAAATATTCTTTAATAAGGGTAATTTAATTTTATGTTTAGTTATAATAAATATATTTACCTTTCATTTTCATTTTACTCAATATTTTAACTAATTCATTTATATCCTAACAATTCTAATATAATAATATAATCTTATAATATAAACCCCGATTTTATTTCACATGATTAATAAGCAATTTCATCTATTTTTTTCCATACAATATGGAATGAAAAGATCACTGATGCATACATGTGGACTATCTCATCTTTGAAACAATGCGATTCATTTTTATCACCCCACTCATGAATGATTATAATGATTGATTTAATCAATATAATGTTATATAATATTCAGAAAAAATTATAAAATTATAAATTTAATATATAATATATTTTATTTCCGTTTCCTCCATAAGAAAATGAAAACACCTTTCATTTATATTCATGAATTACCACTTCCATGAAACTGTGTTATTATTTGTTAATGTAAAACTAATTAAAGTGATTACGGAATTTAATTTAATTTATAAAATTGATATGTATCACATTATTTCTATTTTTAGATTATGGATCCATATCATCTCAAACTATGGTCAACATACCGACATCATTTTGAAATTTTGAACTGAACATCCTCAAAACATCTGACATGGACATCATGGGTTATGTAATAAAATATTTAATTAAATAAATTAACTAATTTTAGTAAAGATAATTTAATATCTCCAAAAATATTATTTCAAAATTAAATTAATAATATAAATTTAATACTTAAGTCTTAAATGAAATTCATAGAATTCATATTCTAATGGTAAGGTTTTTCTTAAGAAAATTTCCAAAAACTAGAGTATTTTTATTCTCCAATGGGAATTTTATTCCAAAATTATAGGTAAAATAAACAATGATTATATTATGACATATTTAAAATTGTTAATTTTTATTTTATATTGGTATACATAAAAAATTCATTGATTAAATTCTATTTTCAATTATATGATAACTATAGTATTATTCATATCAAAAGTTTTGATTTGTTAGATAAATTAAATTATAATCCTATGTACATTTATAAGTATAATATTAGGCCTATTGAGATATTATAACATGAATAAAACTTTTAGCATGATATTATATGAGTATTTGATTTTCTTTATTAATGAGATATTTATTCAAGTCTCTTAAAAGTTTTAATTCTTTTCATGACCACAATTTCAATTAATTGATAGATATTCTTGGTTTTGAAGCATGATTTATTTCATATAATGTATTAAGTTCCTCATGAATGTTTTCAACATGTTATTTCATCAAAATTTTTATTTTTACCAAAAATCATTGATTTTCAATCTTTAAATGGATTTTTATTTAATAATAATTCATGTTACAAGGTATTATCATTTCAAACAATCTTTATTTAAACATGTTTTTTTATTAAAGATCTATTCATTTATTTATACACTAACTCATGATAAATAATATCAAGAATCATTTTATATTGATTATAATTTATATTAATTGTTATGGTCTTTCATTAATTTTTTTTAAAATGCCCAAAATGTGTTTTTATTTAAAAATAGTCTTAATGTATTCAAATTACATTAACAAAACACCATATCCATATTCAATATCTTATTTCCATTTTTTTAATTTCTTAATGTATATGATTTACTAATCTTCTTTTCAATTAAAAATTAACTTCTCTGAAAATATATTGAATTTAAATTACCAAAAAACAACCACATGGGTCATTTTTGACTCACTTTACATAAATTGGAGAATAATTATTCTTTTTACATTTGTGACATGAACTAATTTTTCAACCATCATACGTATTATTTTCCAGGATGATCCCATTAAATGTATCCATGGATATTTTAATTGAGAATATTTCCCAGAATATTCATGGAATTTTAATATGTAATTTTGTTAAATTAAAATTATATTTTCTCTATTTTAAATGAATTGTGTAAAATGACTATTTAAATGGTTTATACTATATGAAAATATAATTTATTTTATTTCTATTTATAAATAGGGAAATGATTTTAAAATACCATAATTAAACATTCTCTATATTTTTTATGATTTTATTCATTATGAATTCATGATGTCAGTTTATTTTCTATTGGTTTATCCAAGTTAAAATTAATTTTGATTGTTTTAAAGGGTGTTATATTGAAATGTGAAATATTTTAATGAATTTTTTCATTCTATGGTACATAAAAAAATGGATTTTTGATTTATGGGTGGTTTTATAATAAAAATAGATGGGTGTTTATGATATAATCCAAAATTGAGTTGGAGTGTTGTAGTCCCCAAATTCATTTTGTAAAGAGATAAATTTAATATATAGATTTTTGATCATAAATATTGATATATTTGACCAGTGATATAACAATATGTTTAAATAATTTAATTATCCATTAAAGTTATTACATGATGAATTTATAATATTCTATGATACATAATTTTCTTAACTTCTTATTATATTTTCTAAGCTATACTTTAGATAGGGAATGTTTTCACATGGCACCAGATTATATACTTATAGGACCCTTGTCTAATGTTGAATCATTATTCCATGTCACAGGGGTAGTGATTCATGTTTTCTAGGGTAGAATTATCTTATGTTTTTATAATTCACTTTTTTTATTTATTCATAAAATTGTCTCATATTATGTAAATGGATGATAATAAATTAATAGTGATTATAAATACATTTAAAATTAATATTATTTCTTCATTCTAATGTTTTGATTTTCCATAGGTTATGAATAATGATTTATAATAAATATTATCTTGAAGGGTATCATTTGTGATGTTTTTTGGAGATGTTTAATATATATTGTGAAATAATAAAAAATGGGTATAGAAGAAATAATGGTTACACATAGACAGGGTACTATTATATAAGTGTTTTTCCAAATTCTACAAAATAATTATAATAAATTGTCTTTTGAGATGTAATTGAGACAATATATATATATATATATATATATATATTATTTTTTATTTTTTTGATGGATAAAACTTGGGGACATTTATCAGTATCAAATCTATAAATGTAATACTATGTTTTTAGAACTAGATAGTAGAGAGGGGATTTAATTCTATTACGTACATTCCAAATATGATGTATAAATTATTTTTTAAATTATACCATTATTTGTTATTATAAATATATATTATAAATTTAAACCACAACACTATTTAGAAATAAATATGATAACAATAACCATAAAAAAATA
The DNA here is from genome assembly GCA_963277665.1 of Viscum album. Lineage (NCBI taxonomy): Eukaryota > Viridiplantae > Streptophyta > Magnoliopsida > Santalales > Viscaceae > Viscum > Viscum album. Next base: position 2,014,545,845 of record OY728147.1, on the reverse strand, counting down.
AAAACGATATCATACTCAAGGTAAAATATTCTTTTACTGTATATTTGTTCATGATACATTTATAAAATGATCATCCATGTTTTTAAGCCTTTATATTCCAATATAAGATATCTAAATGATTAATAAAACAAAATAATAATTTGAAAAATGTTACAACACATTGCCCTAATTCCTTCTAAATATTGATTAATTTATTTTTACATTGTTTCATCTTGAATACATCCCCATAAGATAGAGGTGAGAGGTATAGAAATAAGGTTTATAAATAGTATTAACGTGACTATAATTAAATATCAAGAAATAAAATATCATTTTTATAACTAAATAAAAGACATATTACTATTAATAATGATTTATAAAGCATATAAAAAATTAGTCATTATAATGTTTATAACAAGATAAGAAAATAGCTAACAATTTTAATTGTGTATATTTATTTATATATGAATCAAAAAAAGTTTCCTATCATAAAAAAATATAAATTTAAAAATTATAATAAGATATATGGAAATTAATCAATGTCAAACCTTAGCCCTATTTTTATAAACTATAAAACTATAACATCCTAATAAAATTTTCAATTGGGAACACATCTTGGATAATTATCCTAGACTCTATAAATACTCATGTGTTAATTTTGTCTTTTTTTAACATAAAACAATATTAAACAGCAGAAATATCTCCCATTATATATTTTATAATATAATTTGTATATATTTTTGGGAAATACACTAAAATAAGGAAATTATATTATACGATATCCTGTAAGTCAAAAAATGTAATACGCATGTGATACATAAGGTAAATAATGATATCCTTATATTAAATAATCGATGGTATTGTTTTCAATGAAAAATGGTCCCAATGATTAATTTAAGATGGTTGATTATAGTTTCACAGTCATTAATAACATGTTCATTTTATTTTTTATGCCTGTTTGAACTATGAAAATTTATAACTAGGGTTTTTCATAGAACCAGAAACAACCAATAAATATCGTATACACGATGGCTCACGATCCTTCTTTAAAAAAAATATTGTCATTATTTAATGTATCAAACAATTATTATTAAATCATTTTGATTTAGTGGATTTTTGTTTGATCTCATAAGACATTATTTTGAATTAATACACACTCCAAGACTCAATTATTGATTTAAGAAATTTTTAGGAATCCATTTATAATTGGAATCATAGAACATATCACCCAAATTTATTGAAAAATATTTACAATTTTACTTAGTGGGATACTGTAAATATATATCTTAGGTTCTCCATCGATTGCACTATTTATATAAATCTATGTTTCTCAATATATTGAACCATCAATATGTATTTGAGGTTCTATATTTGGTTACATTTGTATTTCATGATAATGGTTTCAAGACACATGGTTACGAACACTGGAATCTATGCTTGTATATGGATACATGTGTTGATTAATTTTTGGATCATCCCTAGTAGAGGGGCTTCCAATTTACCCTAAAAAAAGTATCAGAACCTTTATAGTTTAGTGCTATGTAATGGGATACATTATTACATTTAGGGTTACGTAAAAAGGACTTGACCATTTAGTTAAATTTCATATGGCGATGAAATCTATGTGAAGGTTCCTAATCATGGATGGTTTGGATGGTATTAAAAAATGGCCTTTTGGATAACCTATCATGGAATATTACAATTGGATGAGATGAAAATCACTAGGAATTTGGTCTAATAACGATTAGATTAAAAGGAACTGGAAGAGGTATAGAATTCTAATTGGTGGCATGATCATTCTAAGAATATGTCCTAGTAGGCATAATGATGGAGGGATCTATAATTAATATTAATATCTATATAATATTTCCATTTTTATAATATAAAATCCTAAATTTTAGGGTTATATTTGGGTGTAGGGATTGAACCTTTGGGAGGACTCGTACATACCTCATTTAGAAACGAATTAATGAAAATATAGTTTGAAATGGTTGGGACTTAAACAAAGGCAGGACTCTGAAGGAATTTATTTATGAAGAATATTTCCTTTTGATGGTTTTACTCGTGGGTAAAATAACTCTTTGAGAGGATGGTAACATGGAATTGGGAAATAAATCTAGTAGGGGTTCCAAGTGTTGGTATTTTTCCATTATAGAGACTTGATCTCTACTAACCTATAACCCCATGTGAGTCATGTTTAGTGACACAAACTAGTGTAAGAGGATGATCATGATTTTTTCACAATCTCTTTTTAATATATAGTAGATGGTGTGAGGGTATGAAATGTAAGGGGATTCCCTTAATGAATCAATAGGGGTTAACTCTCGAGCGATTCCAAATTATCAGTTTCATAGATAAAGATATACATATATAGAACTGTCCATCACCATTGGAAAATAAATTGTTACCATGCACTTCCTGAAATGTGGATATCCTATGTACAATATTAATGATTTTAGTCCTAATTAATGATGGGATATATAGTTTTAAATACCTCTGTGACCATAACAATTATAGAAGTTGTGTGTGGGACATCTTTAACAATGTAAATTCACAATCAAATTGGATACATACTTTTGTTTCAATTTTTCTTATAATGAAAATATAGGGTCTCTAATATATATTTTTATTTAGTTCCTCTTTTAAGGGTGTCCTAGTAAATGAGATTACATGCCACTGAAAATATGATAGAGGTATTAAAATGTACTACACCTAGGTGACACAAGGGTATGTTAGAAGTTTCTTATCCGAGGTGATAATTGAGAGAGTTAGTTTTTACATCAACCAGGGTCCTTTGGGAATATTAGTGGACCCTTTCATAGGTGAATCATATAAGAGAAATCATTGAACCGTCCTAGGTAATTCTTGGATGAGTTGAACAAGACGTCACCAAGGTAATTCCTTGGTGAGGAAAATTCACCCAGATGATATATGGGAAATGTTATAGGATCTCACCTAATTAATAAGTGGGTGAGATGAAGGTGGATTCTTGGGAATAAAACCAAAAGAGAATCCACATTTGGGAGAGTTTATCCTTCTACCTCCATGTGTCTCCTCATGCATTATTTTATGTGTCTCCTCATACATTTTTTGAAGTCTCTCACGTAGGTTCTTTCTCAAAGAGGGGTACACCACCCTATTTCATTTTTATTAGGTGGATGTGTATCCTTACATTGAACCGTAGTGTTCCAAACCAAGGTGGAATCATATTTTTTATACTATTATTAATTCCAAATTATAGTTATGTTTGGAGAGTAACCTAGATATTTATGGGTACTTCATCAGTGGACCCTGGTGAGTAGATCTTCCGAATGACTCTTCATCTTATATTCATTTAAAATTTAGTGAAATGGGGTAAAATTTATAAGGAGTATCAGTAACCATGGAAAAGTATAGTATCTTCACCAGTCATTCACTCAGGACTCTCAGGTAGGCCTCATGTGTAGATGAATCCAACATTATTTTTATAAAAAATGTTGGCCATATATGAGAATTGATGCATAGGTGTTAGCTTCATGAGTGTGGCCATGAATGTTGGACATTATTGGGTTACACTATGGAAAACACAAGGGACTAAAGGGGTGTTTTCTCCATTCATTAAATTTCCTCAACCGACTACTTGAGATATTATTTATTAATGATTCTCATCCTTATGTGAATATTTTTGTGTCAAACCCCCCCACGATTATTAGTTCCAATTGGAAAAATATGATTTATTATTGAGATAATGAAAAGGTAATATGGTTGTTTAATAAACAATCATTCATTTTAAATATTATTTTTATATGATGTTTTGATTATCATTGAGAACATTTTATCATGTGTATAATATAAGAGAGAAATAAATTGATGTTATTCTAAGGTAGGATACAAAAGATAATCACTCTAATTGGTCACATTGGAAAACAAACTAATCTTTCTTGGAGGCATTACTCATTGGAAAATCATTAATGTACTCCAGGGTCTATAATTGAAGATTCCTTCCATTGGTACTTCACCTCACTAACTCTAATGGTTATCCACATGATCAGTCCGTGAATTTCTTTTTCACTAGTAATTTTCACACATCTTCCATGTACACTTTCTTCAGGTATATAAGGTAGGACTTCATATATGTGTTTCTAATCAATGATATAGATTTTGTGAGGTTCATTTAACTAGTTTCATTAGCTAGGTTACCTGTGGGTGGTCTCTCCTTTCTAAAAAAAATTCTATCAAAATATTTCAAACTAAAAATAAATTTTTATGTAAATAATTGTCCTTCTTTTAATATTTTCAATAGATTTTCATAATTCTAAAGTTTCAGATATTGTTTTTGTTGGACATATTGAGCTAATGATGGATGTCTTTAGGCCAACTTAACAAATATCGTATGACCTCATGATTCTAAATCATTAAAAATGTATGAAGTAAATAAATTTCAAATATCATAAAACTAAACATGTGTCAATATAATACTGTGGAATTCAAGGGAACAAACTCTTCTCAAGGCTGAGGGATTTTGTGCTATATTATTTGTTCCTGTAATATAAAAACATCAAAAATTAAAACATATTTTCATGTGTGATATATATTAATTAAAGAAAAATATCCCATGAGGTGTACAATTATATCCACTTATAACACTCTTTATTTGTAATCCCATATTTCTATTCCAAATTCCCACTATATGCTTTCATATTCCATCAATCAATGATAAATCAACAATAGGTTTCCACAGAATATTTGTAAGTCTGATACCCTAGGTTGTTGACCTTGTTAATACCTTGTTTTTGATGAAATATTTGATAATATAAACTTATAACATGTGGAACAATCTTGTAATAGTTAAAGGGGACTTCCAACCATACACATGCAATAAATACCATTGGATATTCACCAATGTAGGAGATTCTGATCTTATCTTCTCAACAAAAACTAGTTTCGATGACATGAAAAAACATATCATAAACACTCTAAAATTGGATTGTCATACCAATATCATATAACAACACATTGATAAATAGTTAATCCCATTGAATTAGGTCTTAGGATAATTTGTTTGTTTTATTTAGTACCTCCATTTGTCATATTGGACCTACCCCTTCAAGGAGAAATACTTTCCTAACATTCTTTAATTCTTAACTAATAGAAGTCTAGTTGTGAATTAAAATGTGGGACCCTCCAATTCAGCCCTATTTCCAAGACATATCATGTATAAGACCTCTGAAAATGGAATCTATGGTAGATTCAAATAATTTGAGTTTATCTAATGATTTTAATTTCATCTCATTTGGTGATCCACTAATTTGAAAAATGAATAATTATGGGATTAACAATTTTGAGATCAGATAATACATGAATTAATTTTTAGTTTATATGTCATTAATAAGTAATGATGGTGAAATTATATGTGAAACCAATTTGGAATACATATTTAATACTAATATATTTTCCTAAAATAACATACCATCATCCCACCTAAATATGTTCAATCAGAAAAGAATATGATGGAGTTTAGATCACACATGGAGATAATGGACCATGAAATATCATTGATAGTGACTGATTCTCCATCAAAAAATACAACCATTGGGTTGAATCATCAATATGTCGGCTCTTTGATTTCCTATGATCATAAATGGGTATGAGAGAATGATATAACTCATGTTGAAGAAACTATTTGAAAATGATTCTATAAGGAAAATTATAATCAATATGATAGGGATAGTGATGATATCCCATGAAGACCAAATTATTGATAAACATGATGAGTTGGAGCTGGACTATATATGCCCCTACTCAGTGTTGAACCTAGCGAGTCATGTGATCCCCACAGTGAAAGCACTCATGCACTAGTTTCCAAGCCTCTATTTTAAGAAACGAATCCTATAATACACATGAAATCGAGGTATGTGGGGTCTTATTCATAGTAAATCAGGGTATATCAGGAAATGTGAGACATAAGGTAGTTCTGTTCTGATAATACATTCCTTCAAATGAAATGTAATTATGGCAATTTCCTTTTATCGTCTCCTAGAAACCCTAGAGTGGGGATCATTGAGCACACTATACCTACACTATGACACTGACCAATATGAGGAGAGGTATTATATAATTTTGTTATGAATTATTATATATTCCATATATTATTGGATATTTTCCAAAAAATGGGTAAATGGTTTGATATACGGTGGTGACTTAGAGGGGGTGGATGATAAATCAACTGACGATTGCGATGAGTTTGTCGATGTTTGTAATGTATGTTTCCCTACTTCACATTTTCATAATTTCCTCCCTATTTTTAAGGTGTGTTCTAGAAGAATTAAAAAACTATGATTCTTTATGGTTGGGAGAATATAAACTAGAGATGAAGTCACCGCGATATAGTCCAACTTGTACACTTATCAGGGTTTATGGGGCCACGTCTGAGCATATGGAATTATCCAATGTCAAAATTAATATGTAGGTGGTAATGTTTTAAGTATTCCCTCACGTTCAACCCCTTATACCCCTATTCAAATAAACTAGTGTTAGAATCAAACAATCACATGTGAAGGAACCACCAATAATAAAATTATTTCCATGAATAGTGCTAGTCTTGGCGAATTTTTGCAAACCCATTTTGTACTAATAAGTCCAGAGAATGAATATGATCATTTTTATGATTATAAAAATCCACTCATCTTACTTATAAAAAGGGGATTAGATTTTTCCACATTATGACCAAGGATTTTACTATATAATGAAGAAACATGCTTACTGGCGAGCCCATTCCCAAAATAATAGAAGTACCAAGGGTTAATACCATACTTATTAATAATGTTATAGAGGGTGAGTATAAGACTTATAATATTAATGGTACATCAAAATGTTTCATTTGGAAATAACTAATTATTCTCCCTTATGAGATTGTAGATCCAATTTATTCACTAGAAAAAACTATTGGAAAACCCCAGGGCACTGTCACTATTCTAGAATGGTATATAGGGATCTTTAAAATTCTCATGAATCTACTATCACTAATCCTTAATTAGTGGGGGGTCGTTAAGTGGGTTTTCAATTGAAATGACAGGGGGTTCTGATGAAAAAGATCCCAATTTGGGTCATAGTTCATGTTTAAAAAATACAAAATATGGTTATTATTCCAAGATACATTGAAAATTATATAATGATGTAATTTATGAATTATTTAATGGTTGAGCATACCAACTCCATTTATGAGCATGAAGACATTATTATGGAATTGGTTATATGTTATCTTCATTTGTAGAATTATACCACAATGTCGGACTATTTATATAAAATTCATTAAATCAAATACATTGAATGGTGAAGAATTTTGATAAGGATACATTTCTAAGGTGATTAATGATCATAGATATGAGGTCCCTCCATCTCCAATAGTGGATGGAATAATAGTGTAGTGATCTAAAGTGGGGGGGGGGTTATCATCATGGATACTGAGTATATTTACGAAAATGAACCTTATCATGATACCTCATCTCTAACCACTAAGGACATGGATACTACAATGGAATACATTGATGAAATTGATTTGATATCGAGTGATTTAATTAATGTCTTTGATAAATATTTTAATTTCACTTTTCAAACCTCCAATGCCTGTGACTCCTTTCTTTTAACTTTTGGTTCCATTATCCCCAATTTTTTTGAACCTGAAGGGGTATCCTTCACCCTAAATAATCCAATATTGGAAGGTAAGTGAGACATTACTCTAGGAGGGATAATTAATTCCAATTCTATCATAAAGATAGTATGGGAATATAAATTTTCAATTAAGTCTAGATCATTAAAAAAACATGGTGGATATATATTCTATTTGGATGTATTATTGGTTCATATGGAATGATATCATATAGTTAGTCTCAAAGTCAGTTAGGGAGGATCTATCGCCTAAACATCATTCACTCTAGATCATGTTCATCATGTTTGTGTATAGTGAATTTGACTGTCATGCGATACACCTAACATGGTTGGAAAAAATTTAACGATAGGAGGGTAATAATGAGTAAAAAGAAATCCTCACTAAAAGAAAGCAACATAAAAATCAGTGATATATGAGGTGCATTATTGCAGGTGCAGCACAATCATTCCAAAATATTATCGGAGTGATTGAAATGGGTTGAAAAGAAATCCATTAAAATATTCAATCTCTATAAATAGATTGATAAATCCATTGGGAAGCTTAAATAACTACACTATTCATTGGAAGTGGATTTTGATGGAGGTATGATTCCATTACAACCAGAAAAAAGGATCTCTACCATAATGAGTAAGCTAATAATACACAGTTAATTATTCTTCAACAAGATGTTCACAATGCTCGAGATTTTATACAACAAATCAAATGTTTTTTTGATTATCTATAATTATTTATAACAAATAGACTATTACTTGTAGATTCTCCATTAAATTTTACTCCATAAGAAGAATAGAATATTTTCCTCAAACATTTATTTTTTTTCCATTTCTTCTGAATTTTTTTTAGAGAACACTATAGTTGGATTATTTAATAAAACATCCTTATGTAAAAATTTATTAATATAAAACAATAATAAAAATATATTTCTCTATGAGGAAACTATAATTTTTGATTTCAAATAGTGACATCACTAAATCATGTAATGTTATTTTCATGTAATCTAAAAAAAATACTCATAGGGTTCCTTTTGAACTATTTCATCTTATAGAGTCTTTTCACTATGAATTTTAGTGTAAAATCTTGCAAATCTGACCAATGAATCTAGTTTTTTTGTAAAAAATATTTGAAAATAAGTTATGGTGATAAATACCTCAGAAGTATTTCTATAGTTGAATGATTCAAAACATTCCTGACATGATAAGGGAATTTTATAGATTATTATATGTGAATTTTCGGCCATGAAGTTATTAAATGGGATATGTAAAGAATGATTGATCGTAGAACATGTTCAATAAGTGACCCCCATTGTGACGTTATCAGGGGTGTATATGTATAAGAGTATTTAATTTCTAGGGAATAATGTTGGATTCAATGAAACGACATATTTTGAGGCCCATAATTAAATTCCATATATGTGAAAAAAACTACGTCACATTTTTCTGGAAACTCTTTTTACCAATTCTCATAAGAGGTTCATGATTGAACGAGTTTTCAAAAATAATGATGTGTGATTTGGTTAAGGAATGTGTCTGATTATGAGGAAATATTTCTATTGGCATTATCTATGGAGCAGAGAATTTAATTTTACACCACGCACACATCTTTCATGGAATTTACTCGCACTACAAATCCCAAAATGTATTAAGAAAATGAGTGGGAGATTGGGGCATATTTTTTTTGTTGAATAGTCATAGAATAAGAGATCTAGGAATCATTAAGCATCGCATTGGAATGAGAATGAATCAACACATAGTTCAAAAAAAAATTTGATAAGAGGCCAAAACCATGAATGTTAGTCTATTTAGGTAAGGGCCATAGAAATGAGTAGTATTATATCATATGTTAGGGATTAGAACCATGCAGTTTTCCATCATAGTATGAGAACATTTCCTATTAGTTTATCTTCATGTGAAAAGTAACATTAGTGTTTGTTTTATGATATTTCATCAAGGTATATCCATTTAACGGTGACTCACCCAATATTAATCTAAAATTATATAGGAGTGAAGAGGGAAGGTCAAATGTTGTGGACATAGGTTTCTTATATATGATGTTTTGGAATATGACATTCATGTAAGGGATAACTGAAGACCACATTAAAAATGTGGTCTATATTTTATATTTGTAAATGTGAATGGTGTATATAATATTTTTCATGGGTATGGAACTGAAATTGATTGAGAGGACACATTTGGAGGATTATTATGAAAATATGTGTTTTTAGGCATATAATGCATATTTAAAACCTTGTCTTCCAATATAGTTGGATTTTCTTATTCCCAATAGTAAATGGAAGCTTATGGGGATCCAGGTAGTCCAAGATATTATGATTGATTTTTGAAAGTGTCATTCCTGAGATTGAAGGGAACATTTGGTATTTAATTTTCTATGATCATGTTGTGTTTTCCATACCTAGGTTTTACTCACATCTAATGATGGGAAAATTTATTACTATGATGAGGATTCCAGATCTAGACGTTAATATGACTAGAATTTTAGTAATAAATTTATAGATATTATTATAGTGAATGTTCTCTATAGTGACCGTATATTAGCATACATGGATTTTACATCAATCAAGATGAAAATATAGTACATTACAAAATACATTCCCAAGGACCATAATAGTTTATTTTCGTTGGAATCATGGAAAAAATATTATATCCTAGTGAAATATCTTCAACATATCACAAAATATTATCCACCTTTAATACTTCTTCTTAAAATAATTAATCATAGACAATGAAAAAAGAAACATAAATATAGGTGAAGAATTATCATAAGGATACATTTCTAAGTTGATTAATGATCATGGATCTAAGGTCCCTCCATCTCCAATAGTGGATGGAATAATAGTGTAGCGATTTGAAGTGTGTGTGGGGGGGGGGTTATCATGATGGATTCTGAGTATATTTAGGAAAATTAACCTTATCATGATACCTCATATATAACCACTAAATACAAGGATACTAAAATGTAATACATTGATGAAATTGATCTAATATCGAGTGATTTTATTAATGTATTTGAAAAAAATTTTAATTTCACTTCTCAAACCTCCAATGGCCGTGACTCCTTTATTTTGACTTTTGGTTCTATTATCCCCATTTTTTGAACATGAAGGTGTATCCTCCACCCTAAATAATCCAATATTGGAAGGTATGTGAGACATTACTCTTGGAGGGATAAGGAATGCCACTTCTATCATAGAGATAATATGGGAATATAACTTTTCAATTTAGTCTAGATCATTAAAAAACATGGGGGATATATATATTCTATTTGGATGTATTATTTGTTCATATGGAATGATATCATATAGTTAGTCTCATGTTCAATTAGGGAGGATCTGTCGTCTAAACATCATCGTCTCTAGATCATTTTCATCATTTTTTGTATTGTGAATTTGACTATCGTGTGATTCATCATACATGGGTGGAAATAATTTAACAATAGGAGGGTAATAATGAGTATAAATCAATCCTCAATAAAGGAAAACAATATAAAAATCCTTGATATATGAGGTTCATTATCGTAGGTTCAGCACAATCATTCCAAAATATTATAGGAGTGATTGAAATGGGTTTAAAATAAATCCATTAAAATATTAAATCTCAATAAACAGATTGATAAATCCATTGGGGAGCTTAAATAACTACACTATTCACTGGAAGTGGATTTTGATGGGGGGCGATTCAATTACAACCATGAAAAATGAGCTCTACCATAATGAGTATGATAATAATACATAGTTAATTATTCATCAACAATATGTTCACAATGATCGAGATTCTCTATAACAAATCAAATGTTTTATTGATTATCTATCATTATTTATAACAAATAGACTATTACTTGTAGATTCTCTAATAAATTATACTCCATAAGAAGAATAGAATATTTTCCTCAAACATTTATTTTTTTCCATTTCTTCTGAAAAATTGTTATAGAACTCTATAGTTGGATTATTTAATAAAACATCCTTATGTAAAAATTTATTAATATAAAACAATAATAAAAATATCATTCTCTATTTTTTTCATGGAATTTGGAAATTGAAAAATTAGGAATAACTATTACATCGGACACATGATTCTCACAATAAATATTGTTTATTTGGTGTAATTGTACTATGTTTTTAATTCGGATATAGTAATGATATATAGAGTGGTAGTTGACATTACCAAGGCTTCCCATTACTATCATTCAACCAATCATGCTCAAGTAAGTTTTGATTTCAACCAGTGACTTCACTAAATCATGTAATGTTATTTTCATGTAATCTAAAAAAATACTCATAGGGTTTCTTTTGAACTATTTCATCTTATAGAGTCTTTTCACTATAATATTTCTTGTACAATCATGAAAATTTGACTAATGAATCTGCCTTTTTTGTGAAAAATCTTTGAACATAAGTTATGTTGATAAAGACCTCAGAAGTATTTCTATAGTTGAATGATTCAAAACATTCCTGACATGAGAAGGTAATTTTATACATTATTATATGTGAATTTTCGGCAATGAAGTTATTAAATGGGATATGTAGAGAATGATTGATCGTAGAACATGTTCAATAAGTGACCCCCATTACGACGTTGTCGGGGGTGTATAGGGATAACAGTATTTTCTTTCTAGGGAAGAATGTTGGACTGAATGAAAATAAATATTTTGAGGCCCATAATTAAATTCCATATATGTGAAAAAACTATGTCACATTTTTCTGAAAACTCTTTTTACCAATGCTCATAAGAGGTTCATGATTGAACTAGTTTCGAAAAATCATTATGTGTGATTTGGGAAAGGAGTGTGTCTGATTATGAAGAAATATTTCTATTGGCATTATCTGTGGAGGAGCGAATTTATTTTTACACCACGCACACATCTTTCTTGGAATGGACTCAAACTACAAGTCCCAAAATGTATTAAGAAAATGAGGGGAGATTGGGGCATATGTTTTTTTTGTTGAATGGTCATAGAATGAGAGATCTAGGAATCATTAAGAATCGCATTGGAATGAGAATAAATTAACACATAGTTCAAACACAATTGTGTGATAAGAGGCCAAAACCATGAATGGTAGTCCATTTAGGTAAGGTCCATATCAATGAGTAATATTATATCATATGTTAGTGATTATAACCATGACGTTTTCTCTCATACTATGAGAACATTTCCTATAAGTTGAACTTCATGTGAAAAGTAACATTGGTGTTTCTTCTTTGATATTACATCAAGGTATATCCATTTAATGGTGACTCGCCCAATATTTATCTAAAATTATAAAGGAGTGAAGAGGGAAGGTCAGATGTTGTGGACTTAGGGTTCCTAAATATGATGTTTTGGAACATGAAATTCATTTAATGGATAACTGAAGACCACATTAGAAATGTGGTCTATATTTCATAGTTGTAAATGTGAATGGTGTATAGAAGCTTTTTCATGGGTATGGAAGGAAAATTGATTTATAGAACACATTTGGAGGATTATTATGCAACTATGTGTTTTAGGCATCTAATGCATATTTAAATCCTTATCTTCCAATATAGTTGGATTCTATTATTCCCAATAGTAAATGGAAGCTTTTAGGGATCCCTGTAGTCCAAGATATTAAGATTTATTTTTGAAAGGACCATTCCTGAGATTGAAGGGAACATTTGGTATTTAATTTTCTATGATCATGTCGTGTTTTCCCTACCAAGGTTTTACTCATATATAATGATGGGAAAAATTTATTACAAGGATGAGGATTCTAGATCTAGACGTTAATATGACTAGAATTTTAATAATAAATTTATAGATATTTTTATAGTGACTGTTATCTATAGTGACCGTAGATTAGAATACATGGATATTACATCAATCAAGATGAAATTAAAGTACATTACAAAATACATTCCTAAGGACCATAATAGTTTATTGTCTTTGGAAACATGGAAAAAATATTATATCCTGTTGAAATATCTTCAACATATCCCAAAAAAATTATCCACCTTAAGTACTTCTTCCTAAAATAATTCAGCATAGACAATGAAAAAAGAATCATAAAAATGGGTGAGCTCATATTCTTAGTATGGGTAATTAATGGAGACAAGTAATCATAAACATGCACATAGGGGTATAAGAAAGTGATTGAAACATTAGAAGATCATATCCTATATATTAAAGATCATAGACATGAATCATGGAATAATTATTAAAACTTCAGAAGACATGAATCATATGTAAATAAACATAATGAGCAATGAAACCTTAATGGAGGATAAGACATTGGATTTGGGATATACAAAAACTAATAAAAACATTAATGTTAAGGATACCTACCATATCCCTTATAACATGTTAGTCTTTGGATTTGACCCATGTACCTAGTTCATGTTTTGGATTTCAACATGTGTACCCACATTCCTTTAGGATTAGGCAACAACCCATGTACCTAATTAATTTTGGTCATGGGTTACAACCCATAAACCCTTTTTCTGTTAGTATTGGGATACAAACCATGAACCTTCTTGTTTTTAGGATCAGGATACAACCTATGTATCCTTGTTCTTTTCGTATTTCTCCACAACCCATACACCATATTGTTTTCAGGCTGCGGCTGTCATGAACCAACCCGGGTCGACCCTGGACTGGTAACCCGATCTAGTTTGCGGAAAGGCCTAAAGGGCATTACTGATCCCCATAGGCTAGAATCTAATGATGGATATCAAATTATACACAAGGGAAAGATTTAATCCCATGATATAATACCAAGACCAGATGAATATATACAAAAAAAAGTAATGCAACAAAAAAACTGAATCTTAAATAGGCATAGAACTGATCCAGATATAATGTTCCATTAAAAGGAAAAAACATAAAGAAAGACCCCACTACAATGATCTTTATGTTACCCCTTGGATACCTCCAACCACAATCCAGAAAAATCTCTCAGACGAGTAGCCACTATGAAAAAGCCTGAACAACAGCCAGACCTGTAGCTGAATTGGTAAAGGATTGGTGTGTGCACAAAAATGCTCTATATGGATTCGAAAAGTAAACCACTGAATCTTAGTGTTTCCATACCCAATTCCATATGATGAGACATGTTTGAAAAATAAAATTTTAATAATATGGTTTTACTATTTAAACAAATTAACACCAATATCCCTCTATTAGTACCAACTCACACAATATATGATTTCGAAAGAATATTTCCATTTTATAATCAAAACCAAATAAGTAATGTTAGGGTTGTGAAAAGGGAGAAAGGTAAGTAATACAGGATGAAAATAAACTAGTGTTGTAGAAAATAAACAAGCAATACAAGCTATAATGATAGGTGATCATAAACATCCACATAAAACCCCCATATGCACTTGGTTCAGTACCACCTATCGGTGTATGGTGAATCCCCATAGTCTATAACCCATTGATCACCCTCACGAAAAAATCAGTGAAAAATACCACCTATCCTATATATCTATCTGGGGTAGCGAACCATATAATCATGGATGGTGAGTATTCATCACTCAATAATCTATAAGATTCCCAATAACCTATGGTTGTTATAGTAATAATATGTGTGTAGGAGGCCCTTGCATGCGTGACTCATCTCATCGCACATGACTACCCAAACACAGACACGAATATTCATCAACTCTTAGGAATATCCCTCATATAAATGATTACCATATTTATATTAATACATTTCATATCACATGAAGGTTCCAATAGGTTCTCCATACCATTAAACATTAAACCATTTTATTAAATGCTCATTGTTTCTAACCGGGCATACACTTTTGCCAATACACAATTCCCATTTAAATGATAATACATTCATTACCCTTAGGATAAAAGTTATAAATGGGCCTTTAAATCAACATTTCTAAATAAAATTACCAAAAAAATCTTACAAATACTACTTATAAATTTACCAAGCCAACCATGCCTTTAATAAAATATTCACAAAAAACCAAACCAAGAGCCAAACTGGAAAAAAGATTAAATGAAAAGACCAAATCACGTTCCAAATCCAAATAGACAGAAACCATGAGTAATATATTTAAACATTTCCTTTTAATATTCAAAAATTAACCACCATTCTTCAGAATGTGAAGAGTTGTTTTTTTGGAATAATGGTTTTTAACAAAGACCCCATATTATGTTACCATCATCAACTGTAGGCACATCTATGTGTGCACCCAGTGCACCCAAGGATGTGTCAAAATTTAATGGTGCATCACACATCCAAATGGTTACCAAAAACCATTTCTATAAAACACCATTTTCTAAAAAACTATCACCAGTCAACCACTTTATTTTAAAAGAACACAAACCAAAACATTGATGCGATTAAATCATTGACAAAGGGTTTTAACATAATAACCAATCCATAACATAACCAAATAATACACACAAAACCATGTTCATTAACAAAAAATTCCATTGTAACATAATAATCCCTATATTTTTTTTTAAAAAACTAAATTCTTCATTAAAATAACAATCAGAATTCGAACAAGCTTCCTAGGTACCCCCAAACGTAGGTAATTTACACACAAACTCATTTAAAATATATTTTTAACAAACCAAATAAATTCTAAATTAATATAATAATTTAAATAATTGTTCCATTGAGGTAAAAATTATTTTATAAATTTATTTAAAATTACAAGCATTAATGGAATATCATTAAGAAAGAGAAACATAGAAACACCTAATGAAACATCATGTAATTTGATCGAAACATCAATTGGTGGAAGAATGATGCCATGCAGAAAAATTTCACACCATAAAAACATTGTAAACATGAGATGCACATTAATTATAACGTTTTTTGTTCATCCAACAAGAAACCCCACATGGAAACTATAAAAATTGAGTGTGGAGAGGAGAATATGGGGATGGGGACTCACCTGAAGGAACCGCCGGAGGGATGAGAGGCCCTCGAAAAGAGCACTGAGGGGTGGCGTTCGAGGGATAATATGGAGGGAGGAGATGTGCGTGAGAGAAAATATGGAATGTGAGGGGATAGTGTGTGAGGTTATATGGGGAGAAGGGGGATAGTTAGTGAGTGATATAAAGGATTAAATAAAGATAAATGGGGAGATAGGGGGATGTGTGAGGGATAAATGGGGAGAGTGGTGTGAGTGGAGAGAGGTGCGTGACAAAAAAATAAATGTGTGGTTGCTTTATTAGCGGTCATTATGAGTGGAGAGAGGGATAAAAAAGGAGGGAGATAAAAAATAAAGGAATTAATGGGGAGAATAGGGATGTGTGATGGGTAAAGAAAATGGGTGGGGTACCTAATTGGAGAGAGGTGTGAGTTGAGAGAGGGATAAAAAGTGCGGGAATTAAATGGGATATAGGGGTGACACAAGGTGTATGAAAAGGTAGTGATTAAAAACCATTAAAAAAGTTAATAACAATAACAAATAAATAATAATAAAAAAATATGTTAATAATAATAATAAGGATAATGATAACAAAAAAAAAATAAAAAATATTAAATCATTATACAAATTATATTTTAAATATTAATAGTAATAATTTTATTCATTTTCTTTTAAATAATAACAAAATTAATAACAACTGAATAATAATTATATTTATAACCAAATTAATCATAATAGGATATTTCAAAAAAATTATTAAAAAACATTTTTTATCTACACATTAATTTTATTATTATTATCTCTTAGACATTTACATTATTTATTTCTCACAAAGTATTATCTTTTTATGTAATGGGTAATTGTAGGGGAATCCAAGCCGACCGCACAGTTACCGCCAATAGTGTGTTTCCCATGCAGTAATATGAAACCCAAGATAAACATAAAATATCAAATATTTTAAACATGAACTAAACCCTCAACATGAGGAGGATAACTGAAGCTGTGAAAAAATAAAATAAAAATAAATTAAAAAATCAAGTTGTGACAATTATCCCCCCCCCCCTAAAATATTCTACGCCTAGAATGTCACCCATATAAAAGACAATAGAAAATCATGTCAATGCTTGACCAAACCAGTTGTGAAAATATGAGCCTCAAGCTGACTATTCACTCTACAAGATAAACCAGACCGAATCAAAGAGAAACCAAATCACAAAATAAAGGGAAAATACGAGAGGGTTCTCACCACCAAAATAATTCCCATAATATAAGAATTAGAACTCAAACACAGCGCATGAGGGGGAAATGCAAGAACATCCAACCGATCCTAACTAACTTATATAGTACGAGTGACACAACACCACTGATGGAACTTGGAGCCCTCTTCCAAGACCAAGAAAAAACCCCCAACAATAGAGACAAACCTTCAAGAAGAACATACCCCAAGTTGTGAACTCAAGATTAAATACAAATAAAAGATTCCCCCACATACACTTTCATTGACAAATGAACATAAATAATCTATGATCAAGATATAAAAGGTCCAAACACTCTTATAAGAAATAAACAAGATTCATAAAACCATAACAAGAAAAACAATGCTTTTGGATTACAAAATAATGATTCATTCATAACATCATGACAAAATAATAAACATACAACAATGTAAAAAAGTTTAGTAGCAAAAAAACAAGAAAGAAAATACTTTAAATGTTCCATTGAAAACAGGGAACACAAAACCTAAAATGAGGTTTCACACCACTTCACGGGATTATTTATGAACATACCTCTTTGGTACATTTTTCTCGCCAGATGGGGAACCTTCATGAGTAATTAGATATGTTGGATTGAAAACCAAACATTCTCTGGAGACAAACTCATCTAGGAATGAATCATCCACTAGGTTCTCTAAATGATGGTCCTTAGAATAGAGAACTCACTCCATGATATATGAACGATGACCCCCGATGAGTAAAGAAATATTCATCGAATCCTATAATGAAACCTCTAGGGAAAAGGAAACTTGTTTTTTTAAATGGTCAACATATGATTTCTCCGTATGTTGGACTTGTTGGATACGCATGCACTCTTCTTTTTTCTTCATCTTCACCTATTCCGGTATAAACCATCAGATGAAGACAGATTTAATGACATCCCACATCATCTAAAATGGTATTAATGGTGGGGAAAACTACTCCCATTCATCCAATGTTGGACCATTGATCATACAAAAAATGGAACACACTATGACAGCTTTGGGAGTTCCTAATACCCTGAAGATGCGCCCGACCTCTTCAATCTATTTTGCTTCCTCTAACAATCGCCAACCATCCTGAAGGATATGAAATCTGTGAGAAGGAACAAAAAAAGGAATTACTTATTTGAGAACTTGGTGACCTTTCTGGGTGGCATTTTATGAACATCATATTAAACACCATGCCAAAATCAATATGAAATCAACATATAATTAAAAGTAACATCCTGACTGAAAAATGACCGGCTCAAAAACCAAAAAATTACAAACAAAACCCAAAATTCTTTTTTCAAAATCCCCTTTTCATTTTAGATTTCAAACCCTTTTTCTTTCAAGGACACATTCCAAATACACAACCCACTTTTCAAACCAAATTCAATTTCTAAAATCATCTCCCCCTTTTATAATCACATTAGAAAAACATGGTCAATCCATTAATTCCATATACACACCCTAGAAATCCCATGAACCATTACATATGTCTTCATATCCATTCATCCATATTCAAAAACACACACTTACGATGTATCCCATCACATTTTCAAACATTCTTGAAGAGTACCTACGGTTTCAACCAAACTACTTCTAAACCAATTCCAAGACAACACAATATTTTTAGACTAAGATCCTTCAGTATTAAAACCCATTTCATGAATTTAAAGTCATTTTAGAGAATTAAATATCATTTCAAAAACACTTTGTTTCATTTTCATAATCACATTAACACCAAATAGAACAGAGATGACACTCAACATGCATCAAACTACTAGAGTGAGGGACTAGTTGTCATTATTAACTAAGTGACATTGTAGTGGAACATACCCCTAGTAAGAACCATCAACTAGGATGAAATTAAAACATGTACTTAGACTTCACATGGATCAATACTCCATGTGAAATCATGATGCAACATTGGCTTGACTCCATTATCATCCCTCAATATAAAATAAACCTGAAAAATACAAGGACTCAATTCCCGAACTACCATTGGAGACTCGATGTTCAGAACGAGAGAGGGTTCATGACGACCTTCCCGTAATTACATCCCGAGTCCCGATTGTCCTAATATACTTCTAAAAACACCCTGAATAACAAGGTACTTATTGGATACCATTTTGTCAACAACCAACAGACATTGACCCTAAACCGGTCACCCGATCCGGTCCGCGGCAGGGCCCGAAGGGTGTTACTGATCCCCATGGCCAGGAAACTAGTTTCGAGCCTTAAATTATACAAGAGGGAATGATTGAAGGCCATGAGATAAAAAAAGACCAGATAAATTAATTGAACAAGAAGACCATGCAACAAAATGACATCTAAATCATAAATAAACAAATAACCGATCCAGATAAAAATTACCAAAAAGAGGAAAACTGTAAGTAATATCCTGCTACAACGATCCCCATGTGACAACTTGGTCACCTTCAACCACAAGCCCAAAACATCTCTCACAGAAGCATCCACTAAGGAAAATCCTAAACAACTGCTGAGCCTGTAGATGGAATGATAAATGATTTTCATGAGAAAAAAAATGCCCAGTAGGGATGCAAAAATTAAAACACTAAATCCTAGTGTTTCCTTACCCAAATTCATTTGATGTCACAGGTTTGGAAAAAAATTATAAAAATAATGTTTTCCCATTTAAACAAATTAATACCTCTTTCTTACTTTTAGAAAAAAATTCATTCCATATATTATTTAGAATATAGTTTACAATATTATAATCAAAACCAAACATGTAATGTCTGGGATCTGCAAAAGGAAGACAGGTAAATAAAACAAGATTAATATAAACCAATGTAATAGAAAATAAACAAGAAATGCAAGCTATTACCATGGGAAATCATGAAAATCCACAGACAACCCCTGAAATCACTCTGTTTGGAACCACCTATAGGCATATGGTGAAACCCCATACTGTATAACCCACTAATCACCATCATAATAAAATCCCCAAAAAATCCCACATGGCCTCTCTATATACTAAGAAGAACGACTCCGTATAATCTGGGCTGGTGAGTAACCTTCAATCAATAATATATTATACTCCTAAGAACCCAGGGTGTTTATAGTAATACTATATATGTAGGATGCCCTCACACACGTGACTCATCTCCCCACACTTGCCTACCCCAAACACGGACACCAATATAAGATTACCCCTTGCGGATATCCCATTTATAAAGGTGACCCATATTTTTTTTCATACACTCAATATCACATGAAGGTTCCTATCGGGCTTCCATATCATTAAAAATTTAAACCATTTCATAAAACTCTCATTGATTCCAACTGGGCATACAATTTTAAAAGAACAAAAACACCTTTAAATTATTGTATAGACTTTTCCCTTATGTTAATGGTTCCAAAAATGTCTTTATCTCCACATGTATAAATTCATTTACCCAAAAAACTTACCAATACTACTTTTAATTTCACCAATACAAATGAGCCTTTAAGGAGAGATTCACCATAACCCAAGAGCCAAATGGGTACACAGTTTCAAACTTGCAAACCAAAGAATTTTTCAAGCCAAATAGACCAAACATTTTAGGAATACATTTAAATACATCCTTTAAAAATTCACATAAGAACCACTATCCTTTATAATATGAAAAGTGGTGTTTTTTTGGAAACATGGATTTCACGAAAAACACCATTTAATGTCACCATTTTCATCTGGAGGTGCATCCATGCATGCACATTCTGCACCTATGGATGTTTCAATATCTAATGGTGATTCACACATTAAAGGCTTACCCAAACCCATTATCATAAAAATGAATTTTATTTAAATCCTTTGCCACTCACGCACAATATTTTAAAAGAGCACAAACATAATGTTTGAATCCATTAAATCATTTCCAATGATTTTTAACATAATAAGAAATACATAACATAATACAATCATACACACCAATCCACATTCATTAACAAAAAATGCCATTTCAATATAATAATCACTATAAATTTCATAAAAACCAAATTCCTCATTAATAGAACAAATTCAATTCGAATAAGCTTCCTACAAACACCCCAAACCAAGGTAATTTACAAAAAAACTCATTTAAAAACTATTTTAAAAAACCAAAAAATTTCAAATTTCTACAATATTTCAAAAAAGGGCTCTATGGAGATACAAAACTAGTTTATAGATTTATTGAAAATTCCAAACATCAAAGGAAAGGCTTGAGGAAAGAAAAACAAATAAACACCACATGAAACCTTATGATATTGTAATGGAACTTCAACGGGAGGAAGAATGACACCACATAGATAAATTAAAAACTATAAAACCATATAAATCCTGATATACACATTAACCCTAAAATTTTGGTTTTGACCAACAAGAAATCCCACATAGAACCTTTTTAAATTGAGTGGGTGGGAGGGAGGAGAATGTGGGGAAGGGGACTAACCCGATGGAACCACCGGAGGAAGCAGTTGTTGCGGAAAAGACCACCGGAGGGGAGGGAGGAGTGCAAGGGATAATAGGGAGAGGGGGGTGTACATAAAGGATAATAAGGAATGTTAGGGGAGATTTTCTGAGGGTACAAGAGGAAAGAGTGGAGAGTGAGTAAGGGATAAAAAGTGATTAAAAATGATAAATAAGGAGAGAGGGGGATGCATGAGGGATAAATGGGGAGAGAAAGATAATTGGAGAGAGGTGCATGAGGGATAAATAAAATTGGGGAGTCCTGATTGGAGAACATTTTGTGGGGAGATAGGGATAGAAAGATGTGACAGATAAAAAAATATGAGAATTAATGGGGAGAAGAGTGGTGCATGATGGGTAAAGAAAAAGGGAGGGGTGCATGATTTTGAGATAGGTGTGAGTGGAGAGGGGGATAAAAATGACTAAATTAAATGGGATAGAGGGTGAGGCATGGATGATAAATAAGAGAGATAAAAATCATTTAAAAAAATTAAAATTAATAATATTTAGAAATAAATAATAATAATAATAAGATGTTAATAATAATAATTTTGATAATGATAACAACAACAATAATAAAAATAATAAGAATAAAAATAATTCAAATTATATTAATAATAAATTTATTCATTTTATTTTAAATTATAACAAAACTAACAACAACGAAATAATAATTATATTTATAACCACTTTAATGATAATCATATCATACACAATTTTAATTAAAAAAACATTTTTTATTGATACAATAATGTAATTATTATTATGTCTTAGAAATTTACTTTATTTCTTTCTCATAAAGTTTTTTGTTTTTATTTAATGGGTAACAGCAAGGGAATCCGAGTCGGTCACACGGTTACTGCCATCTGTGAGGTGCCCATGAACCGGTCCAAAACCCACAAAAAACATCAAATATCAAAAAATATTAAACATGCACTAAACCCTCACCATGACGAGGAAAAACGATGATAAGAAATAATAAAATAAAACAATTTAAAAGATCTGGGTGTGACATAGGCTATAACCCGTGTAATCTATTTATTTTAGGCTTTGTATACAAACCATGTATCTTCTTGTTTTCAAGATTGGGCTACAACACATGTACCTTTTGATCTCATATTCAACTTATCGTAACCCGATTTATTAGAGGGGGCTATAGACCACAACCATCACACAATAAAATCATTCATACATATTCAACAAGATAATTAATTTTTCATTATATCACAAAAAATAAAAAAGATAGGTTTCATAAAAACTAAATAATATCCCATGAAATGAAATGGGTATCAATAAAATTTTACCATATCCTAACCTATTAAAATATATAAGTTTCATAATGAGTTCATGAATCCGTGACCCATGAAAAAAAGTGGGGTGTAGAAGTGTAAAATTGGTGTTTCACGACCCATCCACCAGGGCCCGTGCTGTGACTACCCCAGGCCCACCTTCCATTGGACAAGGGATAGTGGCTAGCACCCAAGGCATATTCCCTAAAATTGGGAAGGCTTTTCCTTTATATCCTATAAAGACACATGACCAAGCACACAACAAGATACAAACTCAAGCAAACTATAAAGTAAACAAAGTGAGTAAAGTAAGTAAAAGGGGCCAGAATACAAGACCTACTAGAAAGTTCCAAAAAAATGAAAAGTACAAGACAATATATAGGTGAAAAGAAGATTCTGAATCGTCCACCACGAATCCTACCTGAAGGGTACGTATAGCTCATGAACATTTGTCTCTGCGGTTATCCTCGTATTATATCCACCTCTGAGCTACCTCCAGTCCTGGTACTCTCGTCCTCAGTCTACTATCCATCATCTCCACCAAAAACAACAAGCTGCGTTCATAGACCATGTTGGGGTGATTATAATGATACTCAGTTAGGACTTAGATAACCTCAAGGTCTCAAAAATTCCACAATGGATAAACCACAAAGGAAAAAATCAACTAAAAACCCAACATAGGTATATGCCCAAACATAAACCTATGTTATCAAGTATACCCATCTCATTCATGAGAAAAACCCAGAGTAAACTCAAAGCCCAAATCTGAACTGTTCCATAAAGGAAGGAATACCACAAAGGTATGTACCACACAGGTAAGCCACAAAAAAGAATACCACCAAGGTATTACTATAATGGAATGTACCACACATGTACAAACTCAGCTCATACCATTTATAACAAAGTTACAATAGTAGAGATGATTAGATGTAACTACAGAATCAGCTTACACTATTAAGTGGTAGACCCATGAAGGATAACTAATCATCATCACACCAAAATAGGGACTTTAGGTGCTGACCACACCGGATCACTCGGTGCTGACCCACACAGGATGGTTCATTGCTGACCCACACAGGATTTCTTGGTGCTTACCCACACAAGAATTCTAGCTGCTGACCCACACATGATATCTTGGTGATGACCCCCACAAGATCACTTGGGTAGTCCCGCATGGAATCCTAGAGTGTGTCCTTATGGGACCCACAATCCCAGACCGACTAAGTATATATTCTTTAAGTCACAACCAGATACAGGGTTACCAAAATAATATTGTTCATTTCTGGGAGGGTCAGCTCCTCATGCACTTGTCAATACCAAACTATCATTAAATCCCACAATGATGTATCCAAAAGTTCTGCCACGTAATAGGGGTATCAACGCAATAGACAGTGCATCAATCGGATGCTCGGTCTGTCAGTTATTAGACTTTTAGTCCCAGGGTCCTGGTTGGATTCGTGCTCAATACAACCCGACCATACCCCATCTTAACCCAAATCTCTAGTAGGGATTAATCAATGGGAAAGTTTCACTCTAAGGATTCCATTTCCACTGATGGTTCATCAAACGGTCACTCATTGCCAAAGTTAAGGCCAAAAGAGCATAAAGCTCATATCTGATCTGGTTCTGCTCCGACTCAGTCGGACTGACCAGACCCGAGCCCGCCTGGGCCGACCCCACCGGGTTTGGGTTGTCCCTACCCGCTGGGTCTGGCCCAACCTGCTAGATCTAGCATGGCTCATGCTGCACGGCCTGACCCGTGGGGTCCGGCCCAGCCCGCGCTGGGTGACCCTGTCCAGCAGCTCGCCCTGGGTGGCGCGGAGGCCGCAGGGGCCACGAGGGCGGCGAGACCGTGGGGCTACGAGGGCGGTGGAGTCGAAGGGCTGCGAGGGTGGGTGAGGTCGTGGGACCGTGAGGGTGGCATGGTCGTTGGCCCGCAAGGGCGGCGTAGCCACGAGACTGTGAGGGTAGCGCAAATGCGAGGCCATGTGGGTGGTGAGGCCACATTGGAGGTGAGGTCGCAGGCGATAGTGCCACATACATGGGAGGCCACAGAGGAAGGTGCTGCAGAAGTTGGAGGCCGTAGGTGGCGGTGTAGTGGACGGTGGAGTCCACAGGCTACGGGGCGCCATGCCTTTGTCGATGGCCGTCATGACCATCCACCCTTCATTATTAACTTTCCTCAGGGTTCTCAGGTTCCACTGATTCCGACCCCCAACATCGGTCACCGTTACCATCGTGAAAAACACAAAAAAGAACCATGCTTTGCAGAGAGGATAGACCATGTTTGTTTGGCCCATACTCTCTGCATTAGGGAGGTAGGAAGAAAATTTAATTTCTTCCTTGATTAATGAATAATAGTCAAGAAAGGGAAGGTGAAAAATTCAAACATCCACCCTACCTCAATTGTTCGTTGAAGTTGTCATGAGAAATAATTAGAAGAAGGTGAAGAGGGATCCAACGATTGCCACTTCCGAAACCATGTTTTTATGTCAGGATCGTACGTCGTCCTCTTCCTTGATTTCTGAAGAACGTTCTTCGATCTCCAGTGGTTTTCTATTTTGGAGAAGTTTAATCTTCCCAGATCTCTCCCCTTCTACTTTCCCCAACAAAATAAGAATAGCCAACATAATAAAATATGTTTTTCCAATTTTTAAATTGTCAGCACAAATTATGTTGGTTTAATTAATTAAAAGAGGCTGTCATAATTAATTAAGGGGGTGGAATAATTAAACAATGGAATGTTCAAGGGACTCTGCTACATTTATGTGGGAGGTTCAATGAGGTTTTAGTCTCAGGTGGTCCCCACTAACATAACCCATTAGAGGTTTTAGGTTTTTTGGTCCCACCTCCATAACCTCTAAAAAGAGGCTTAGTTATAGTGGTCCCCACCTCTTAAACCTCCCACATTGTGGATTTCAAAAAAAGTAAATAAAATAAAATGAAATTTTATTTTATTTTATTTCAGTTTCAATGAAAAACCCAAAATTCTATCATTCTCCCTCGACCTACTATGGTCGAGGTGAAGATATCTCTAAGCAAATACTGGTGTTGTGAGTTCGATGGTGCCCTCAAATTTCAATTCTGAGCATCAGTTCAAAAGTTAGAAAAATCCGATCTCACAGTTACAAAACATACTCATAATTTTTTTTTAAATTTACTTCAGGCACACTGAGCCATGGAATCAGGCATCGTCAATTTTTACGGACTCATCAAATTCCCATTTAATTAAAAAAATACATTCACATTTTGGGTATTTTCATTCTCCCCACCTCAGGGCTTTGCATCCCTGTAAGCCACGACTAATACTAAGAGAAAAACTGGGGGTTATGAGCACTAATCTGAGCCTCCCCATCCAATGTGCCCTGCTGGAGGTTCCTGTGATTCCAGCGAATGTGCACCAGAGGTATCAACCACCCACAAAGGACCTGCTGTAGTCGATCCTCAATCTAAACTGGAACCTCATTAAAATTAAACCCATCATCGACATCCAGCTCGCCGTGTTTGATGATGTGAGATGGGTCGTGCGTGTATCTCATCTGCTGGGATATGTGAAAGACTTCGTGCAACTAGTGCAAAATAGGTGGAAGGGCTAAGCGGTAATCCTCCTCACCGACTCTACTGAGGACCTGAGAGGGTCCATTGAACCTCAGAGATAACTTTCCACCTTGGCCAAATCTATGCAAACCTCATTGAGGTAAGACCTGTAAAAAGATGTGGTTGTCATCATTGAACTCTGGAGGTCTTTGTATCCTATCGGAAAACGGCTTCTGTGTACTTTGTGTAGTCTTCATCCGCTATTGGATTATCATCACCTTCTTTGTGGTAGCCTGTACCATCTCTGGTCCCACTTGTGCTGACTCCCCTATGTCAGTCCAGGACAAAGGTGATCTACAGGGTCACCCATAGAACACCTCAAAAAGTTCCATCCCAAAGGTGGAGTGATAGATGTTGTTGAATGAAAAATCCACCAAAGGAAATTTATCCTCCCAGCTACGACAAAAGTCGAGGATGAAAGAATCCAACATGTCCTCGAGGGTCTAAATGGTCCACCCAGTATGGTCATCCGTCTGAGGATGGAAGATGAGTCTCAAATGAAGCTGCATCCTGAAAGTCTCATGTAACCCCTTCCATAGCCGAAATGTAAAATGTGTATCACAATCAGAGACAATCATTGATTGTACTCCATGTAACCACATAATCTCTTGCACAAAGAGGCATCCCAAGATCTCTACTTATCCATGCTATTTGATCTATAGGAAGTGATCCAACATGGTTAGTCGGTCAATGATCCCCCAGATATAGTTATGACATTTGGATGTATGTGGAAGTCCTATCATTAAGTCCATGGATATCCCATCCCACATCCACTCTGGGACCTCCAATGTCTGAACCAAGCATGCTGGTACCTGATGCTCTGCCTTCACTTTCTTACAAGTGAGGCACTAAGAGGCAAACTCTGCTACTTCTTTCTTTATTCTGGGCCACCAGTGATGTCGTCAGAGATCCTGGTACATCTTCTCCACTCATGGACGTACTGCTAGAGGGGATGTGTGGAACTCCCTCAACACTTCCTCATAAAGTGACACTGGTACCATGGTACGTACTCTGAAGAAAATAATGGGCTCCCCACCTTCAAAAAATCTATTAGGTTCCTTTCCTTTGGATATTTGAGCATGTTGAGCCCCATAGTTAGCATCCCCATGTTGTGCCTCCCTGAATCACTGAAGAAGTGGTGGAGTGACTGTTAGAGACTGAAGGAAAACTACTTCATCTCGATCCACAAAGGATATCTACAAAGAGGTCAGTTACTCCGCTAACTCACCTATCTGCTATATACCAGATCTCCTGCTAAGTGCATCTGCTACAATGTTCCCTTATCCAGGATTATATACTATCTCGAGTTCATAGTCCTGGAAGAACTCAAGCCAACGTCACTATCTCAGGTTCAGGTCCTTTTGAGAGACGATATACCTGAGAATCTTGTGATCATAGTACATTATAAAACACTCACCCACCAAGTAATGTCACCACATCTTCAAGGAGAAGACCACTAATGCTAACTCCAAGTCATGGGTAGCATAGTTCAACGCATTATATCTCATCTATCGAGATGAATTTGTGATCAATGCTCACTCTAGCATCAGGACACATCTGATTCCAGTCCAAATTGTGTCACAGTAGACTATGTAACATACACCCTCCTCTAGAAGCCTCATGATGGGGGAACTAGTAAGCCTCTTCCTCAGCTCCTAAAAACTCTAATTGCATCTATCTGACCAAACAAAGGTTTCCCCTTCTTCTTCAATGCTGATAAAGGTGCTACAAATCTAGAGAAATAAGCCACAATCCTCTAGCAGTATCCATCCAAACCTAAGAAACTCAGTATCCCCGTTACTCTCTTGGGTGGATCCCAAGAAAGTACTGAATCAATCTTTTCTAGATCCACTAAAACTCTAGCTTACGATATGAAATGTCCCAGAAAGTGAGCCTCTCATATCCAGAACTGGCACTTCAAGAGATTACAATAAAGTTGGTGCTCTTTGAGTTTATCCATTACTACCTACAAATGATAGGGATGATCCTCCTTAGTAGTCTAGTATATCCAAATGGCATCGATGAAGACTAATACAAAGTGATCAAGGTATGGCTGAAATATCTTGTTCATGAGTGCCATGAACACTGTTAGAGTGTTTTTTATGCCAAATGGCATAACCAAGAACTTTGAATGGACACAAAAACATCTAAAAGTCGTCTTCTACACATCCTCGGCTCGTACTCTGAGCTAGGGATATCCTGATCTGATGTCTATCTTCGAGAACCACTGTGTTCCATTCAGCTGATCAAAGAGGTCATCAATCCTCGTGAGTGTGTACTTGTTCTTCACGGTCACCTGGTTCAAAAGCCGGTAGTCGACACAAATTCTCAATATCCCATCCGCTTTACTGGTGAACAAAATCGGGGCTGTCCAAGGAGAAACACCGGGCTGAATGAATCTCTTCCCCTGTATATAATCCAGTTGTACCCACAGCTCATGAAGCTCTGCGGGAGCCATCCGATATGCTGGTGTAGATATTGGTGTCGTCCCGGGGTATGAGTCAATTTAAAATTCCACCTCTCTATGAGTAGGTATACCTCAAACATCATCAGGGAAGACATCCACATACTGGCCCACTAATACTAGATAACTCGGACACTCCACATCAACTGCTCTGAGGGTAAGGCTAGCCAACTTATGAGTGATTAGCTGCACTCTCTTCTGGGTAAGTCCATCCTGTGCTGCAAAGGATCCCTTCTCACTGGTGAAGGTAAACCTAGTCCCATCCGTGCGGACACGCCTCACATTGCGCCTAATACAATCAATTTGAGCATGGACTGTAGATAAACAGTCCATGACTAATATGATGTCATATGGCCTCGACGCTGCTACTATGATATCCCAGTCGAAGCTCTAGCCTCCTAGAGTAAGCTCACACTTCCAGCACCAGTGCGTAATCATCGAATCAACTCCTGTAGGAGTCTCTAGCCATAATGATCGAGCTAATGACTCCATTGTAATCTCTAAGCCCTAAATGAGGGAAATGGAAATAAAAAAATTACTGGCACCTGTGTCTATCAGTACTACAGCTAAGGTGGAGTATACACAGATCATACCTCATATCATATATAAAGCGCTGTGATCGTAGGCCTCAGCTGCCTAGAGCTGAGCTCGCACCTATCCACCTGCTCCCTATGGTCATGGTGGACCACCTGATTGTGGTGGCGGTAACATCTCGAATCGACGCCCACCGCTAGCTGCATGGACAGCTCCAATACAATGTTCACCATATCCCTACGGACCTCCTTGGTCGAATATCAATCTCTAACTGGGAGGTCCTTTGACAATTTTTAGATCATCAGTAAGGCGGTTCAGACAGCCTTGAGCCATGTGACCATGCCTGCTGCATGTGTAACACTGCCCCCTACTAGCATGAGTGGCTCTGCATCAGGTTCCCCACTCAACTGAGCCTGAATCCTGCGGTCGTCCACATCTAGGTCTAGTACTTTTAGGCATCTGTGACATCTATCTGCTTCTAGTGGCAGAAGACTCCACTACATGATGTTCGGTGGTGGGTATTGTTGTGGGTGACTTATCAGGAAGGAAACTCTTCACATAGAGGGTTGTCTCTAACACCCCTTCATGATTCTGGATGTTGAGTGAGATCATCGAAGCATTGATCTCTTGCTTGAGTCCCATCTCAAAGTTTGGGCCCTGAAGAATGGGCCCCACAACATTTTAGTGGAGTAACGTGAGAGGTCAGTGAATTTCTATAAGTACTGAGCTACAATCATGCCGCCCTTCTGTAGATTTTGAAAATCTTATATGCGCACTGCGTAAAGAGTCTCTAGAACAATCTCTTCCCAAAACAGGCTCTCGAAGTCTACCCAGAAAATCATCACCTCATCATGAACCTAGAGCATCAAGCTCTACCATCTTCCTATTGCTGCATGTAGACGACTGGAGTCAAGGATCACCATGAGATCATATGGAGTCCATACTAGTCGAAAAAATCTCACTATAGCCTCCATGAAATCCTCCACTGCTTGCAAGTCCATCTCTCCATAAAACCTGGGTGGCCTTTGGCACAGGAACTCAAGCAACGAGCTAAAGCGGTGTGCATGCTCTGCTACTAGGGCTAGTGGAATTGATGGCCCAATGGGTAATGGTACCACCGATGCCTCTGATGGTGCCTATGCCTGAAGAGAGCCCTTTACTAAGGCCTCATCTCATAGTGGGCTATCAGTGAGTACTACTCTCAGAACCCTAGCTGTCTGTCGGTGTGGACGCATCTTGGAAAGGAACAGGTGCACCACGATAAAAATGTTTCCCCTAGTGAGATGACTCAAAGAGATCACAAATAAAACTCTTAAAAACACACACACAATCAGTGTTTTCATGCACAAAGTTAGAAATCATAAGTTAATGTCTTTGTGTATGGATACATCGGCCACCACACCAATACTAGATTCCCTAAACAGAAAACAACACTCACTACACATAACATTATTGCTGTTAAAAATATCATAGTCCTATGTTCTACGGTTGAACTGAATCATCTGATACAAATTTGGCACGACCCATCCCCCGAGGCTTGTGATGTGACTACCCCAGGCACATCTACCATAAGCCTAGGGCTGGAGACTAGAACCAAAGGCATATTCCCTAAAAAAAGAAGGTACTACCTTTATTACATGTAAACACACCTGACCAAGCACCAAGAAAGATACAAAATCAAGAAAACTATAAAGTAAACAAAGTGAGTAAAATAAGTAAAAGGGGACAGAATACAAGCCCAATTGGAAAGCACAAAGAAAACTGGAAAGTACAAGACAATTGATAGGTGAAATGATGCTCCTGGATAGTCCACCATGAATCCTACCAGAAGGGTAGGTACAGCTCATGAATGACCATCTCTGTGATTCGCCTCGTCTAACGTCCATCTCCGAGCTACCTCCAGTCCTAGAACTATCGTCTTCAGTCAGCACTGTCTATCATCGGCACCAAAAACAAATAGGTGTGGGAATAACCCTTTTAGGGGTGAGTATAACGATACTCAATAGGGTCCTTGAGAACTTCAAGGTCACGCAAAATCCAAAAAAGGATAAAACACAAAGCATGAAATCAAATGACCACTCAACTTAGGTATATGTCCATACATATACCTAATTTATCAAGTATACCCATCTCAATCTTGAGAAAAACTCATTGTCCAACTCAATGCCCAAATATCAACTGTTCCACAATGGAAGGAGTACCACGAAGGTAAGTACCACACATGTATGCCACAATGAATAATACCGCCAAGGTATTATAACAAAGGAATGTACGGCATAGGTACAAACTCATCTCTCTCCATGTATATCATAGGTACAATAGTAGATATGATTAGATCTAACTATTGAATCTTCTTACTTTGTTAAGAGGCAGACCCATGAAGGATCACTAATCATCATTAGAACCATATAGGATCTCAAGGTGCTGACCCACACAAGATCACTTGGTGATGACCCACACAAGATCGCTCAGTGCTGACCCACACAAGGTCGCTTGGTGCTGACGCACACAGGCCTGCTAGGTGTTGACCAACACATGATCGCTAGGTCTAAACCCACATAGGATAACTTGGGTAGTCCCGCATGGAATCCTAGAGCGGTTCCATGTGGGAACCTCAATCACAGAACTACAAAGGATCTCTTCCTCAAGTCACGACCTTATAATGGGTTCCTGCACTAAGCTTGCTCATCTCCAAGAGGGTCCACTCCTCAAGGACTTGTCGATACTCCAAATTTCATGAAATACTATGAAGAATTATCCCAAAGGTCCTCCATGTAATAGGGGTTTCAAAGCAATAGATGGTGCGTCAATCAGACGCCCGGTCTACGAGTTATTATCCTTTTAGTCCTGGGGCCCGGTTGGATTCATGCTCGATCCAACCTGACTTTACCCCATTTTAATCCAAATCTCTAGTATGGCATACTCAATGGGACCGTTCTGCTACAAGGATTATAGTGACACTGACGGTTCATCAAACGGTATTACAGTGCCAATGTTATGGCCAAAAGAGTGTAAAGCTTGTATCGGGTCCGGGCATGGTCTGGCACGGTCGGACATACCCGACCTGACAAGGACTAGGCCGAACCAACAATTTTTGGATGAACCCGGCCCACTAGGTTTAGCTCAGCACTCTAGGTCCATCCGGGGCCCGCTGGGTCCTGCCCATCTCACGCTGGGTGGCCCGGCCCGCTGGGTCTGGCCTGAACCACACTAGGTGGTCCGGCCTACGCCGGGCAGCCTGTGCGTTGCAAAGGCCATAGGGGCTGTGAGGGAGGCGAGACCACGGGGCTACAAGGGCGACATGGACACAAGGCCATGAGGGTGGCGAGGCGGCAAGACTGTGAGGGTGGTGGGGATGCGGGGCCACGAGGGCGTCGAGGCCGCGAGACCGTGAGCGAGGCGAGGTCGTAGGGCCGCGTGGGCAATGAGGCCTAGATGCCATATGTGAGTCAAGGACGCAGGGCCGTCAGGGCTTTAAGGATATGGGATGTGGGGCCGCAGACTATGGAGGCCGCGAGCGGCGGGGTGTCATGCCTGCGTCAGCTTCCGGCCTGATTGGCCACCCTTCGTTGTTTCCTTCATTGCGGTTCTTGAGTTCCACTGGTGCCAACCGCTGGCATTTGTCACAATCACCATCGTAGATAATAGACAAATGAACAATGATTTGTGGAGAGGACGAACCGGGTTTTTTTGTCCCACAATCTCCGCGTTAGGGCTGTAGAGAGTGACTATACTTTCTTCCTCGATTCACGAGGAATTGTCAAGAATGGGAATGTGATGAATTGAAACATCCACCCTACCATGATTGTTCACTGACATAGGAATGAGAAGGAAGATGAAGAAGGAAAAGAGGGTGCCAATGATCATCCCTTCCAGAACCACACTTCGATGCTAGGCTCATACATCATCCACTTCCTTGATTTATGAATAATATTCTTCGATATCTGGTGGTTGTTCTTTAATGGAGAAGATTAATCTTCTCAAAATATCTCTCCTTCTTCTTTCTCCTTCAAAATAAGAATTAAAAACATAATAAAATATGTTTGTCAAATTTTTAAATTGTTGGTACAAATTAAGTTGGCTTAAATAATTGAAGGGGTTGGCATAATTAATTAAGGGGGTTACATAATTAAAGAAGGGGAAGTTCAAGAGACTTCCCCACATTTAAGTGAGAGGTTCTAGGGGGTGTTAGTCTCTGGTGGTCCCCACCACCGTATCCTATGATAGGTTTTAGTTCAGGTGGTCCCAACCTCCATAACCTCGCATTAGAGGTTTAGTTCTGGTGGTCCCCATTTCTAAAAACTTCCACATGGGAGATTTCAACAAAAAGAAAATAAAATAAAATAAAAGAAAATTTTATTTTATTTCTGTTTCCATGAAGAACACAAAATTCTATCTTTCACACTCAACCTACCACAGTCAAGGTGAAGGACTCCATAAGAGAATACCAGTGCTGCAAGTTCACTGGTGCCCTTGGATTTTAATTCCAAGCACTGGTTAAAACGTTAGAAAAACATGCTTGGACGTTTACTGAACGTACCTAAAAAAATATCAGAAATTAACTCCGAGAACACTAGGCCTCAGAATTACACACCTTTAATTTTCGCAGACTTGTAAAATATCCATTTAATTAAAAAAATACATGGAAATTATGGGTCTTTACAATATGAAAGAGAAATGGGTTACTCTGAATCATTCAACAAAAACATAAAACAATCAAGATAAAATATGAATTTATTCATATAATCATTTCCTATAAGGTAATATGTAACATATGTGGATGTTATCATAGATGGAAAATAACAAGGAAGTATATTTTGAACAAATTTCTTGAGTTAAATATCATTTCCTCTTTGAAAATATGTATTTAAAAAAGAAAACCATATAAAAACCGTTTTTCTAAAAAAGATAAAAATACATTGTTTAAAAATATTTAAAACCCATTTTCATTGAAAATAAAATTTTAAAACATTTTCTTCAAAATTAAACTGTTAATGAAGAAAATAAATCTTTAATGAATCTACATTGGGTTAATCCATAAAATTCATACGATGTAAAATGAATATTCCATTTACATGGTAAAAACATTATAAATATTTCTTATTATAAAAAATAAGAGATGATGACATTAAGAAAATTGGAAAATTAAATAATTTGGTAAAAATGACTTTTAATGATTTTGGGAGAATTGTATAATATTCATGAAACTATTTTTAAAAAATAGAGATTTCTGACTGAATATAGGGTAATATTTGGCTATCTTGAAAAACTATTGTTAACTATCTTATGTACCAATTATTATAAATATGGTACCAATGCATTAATATATCATGAATAACTTTAGGATACTAACTTTCATGAATTTTATTCTGATATAGATTTTATTATTTCAACCATGGAAGCCTAAACACAAACAATCGTGAAAATCAATGAAATTGCCTTAATAAACTCTTATAACTTGGTAACTATGGATCATAATTTCCATGTATGAAAATGAAATTAAATTAATCGTAAAATATCTTGAAAATAATTATTTTCTTGATATTACATACAATATGGAATTGTATACATGTAGAAAAAGAATTATGGGGCATAACAAAACACTAGTTTCAATGAATTAAAATTTAGCCACCACTATTTTAATGATTTTGTAGCTTTTGAAACATAAAACCCATCAAATAATAATAATAAAATCGATACGTGAATACCAATAAATTTATGTATAAGTTAAAAAAAATAAAATTATGGGAATTACATATAACACACAAAAGTAAATAGTGGTGAACATAACATGTATCTTACAAACAAATGAGTCAAAATCCCCCTTCATTATGTCTCGACTCCCATTGTACACGTTAAAATCATTTGTATAATAAGGATTTGTTTCATCTCTTACATGGATGAGAGCTTCCTCCTAGGGTTTTCCTAGGTTTTGGTTGGAGGAGGATCTGCTGTGGTGGGGCAGTGCGGTGGCGGCGACCGCTGTGAGTTGCATCCTAGGGTTTCCTAGGATCGGTATCCCCGTTGGTTTTCCCTAGATTCATGGTCTGCAGCGAAGGGGTTTGGATGTGCAGCGAAGGTCAGCGAGGAAGGTCCTTCGGGCAAAGCTCATCCTAGGTTTTCATTAGAGCCTGACATGGCTCCCTCATTAGTTGCAACACGGTTGATCTGCGGCGATGGCCAAAGATCTGTAGCCAAGGTTGTTGGATTTCTTGGGCAAGAGACTCACTGCGGGAGGCCCCTCTTGATTTGGGGCTCGCCGACTGACAATGTCGGTGGAGTGTTTTGTCTCATAAATGTTCACCCGCAGGAGGAGTGTGTGGTTTTCTTATTTACCCTTGGGATTCAGTGGGAGCTATTGTGGTCTGCTTGATTTGCGCGGCATATTGCGGGGAGGCGGTGGCATTAAAAATATTGATGGATATGTTTGATTCTATTTTATAGGGTTGGGGGACGCAGAGGCACTGACTGTCATGTAGAGAGAGATTCGCAAAATAGCCCCACACAACCGTTCCCTAAAGGGGAAGATCTGCGGCCGTTCTGCGAAGGTACTGATCCGTGAAAGTGTTGGTTCATGGAAGGGCTGAAACACAGAGGTGTTGGTTTGCCGAGGCGGGGGACTGCGAAGGAGCAGATCTGTAGAGGGGTGGTCTGTGAAAGAAGGTCCACATGGGGGTAGTGGGCACGTGAAAAAGAGAAAACTCCGAGTTGTGAGGGGATTCACATTGGGCCATGGATGTTGATTTGCGTGGGGTCTTCGGTGCCCTACGAGAGAAAAATATGATTCTAGAAGGAACGTTTTGAGTGCGGTGAGGAGATGTGCATGCGAATGGTGTGGGGTCGTGAAGGGCGGTTCTCGGGAGATGACACCAAGGTTTCTGTGCCATAGATTCTTAACTAGTGAATCAATGGAAGAACCTGTCATTGACTGATAAAGAGAATTCACCAATTTCCACACAAAAAGATGAAGACACCTCTCTTTCACACTGCATGTTTCTCCTGGTTGTTGGGAAATTATTAGTAAAACGTCCCTTCAGTAAAGGGGCCCTTAAAAATACCCTTCAAAATTTATAGATGTTGGAGGATGGAGTTTCCATACGGGAAGTGGGAGAAGGTTTCCTTGTCTTTGAATTTTTCAATAATAAAGATAAAGAAAAGGTGATCAATGGCAGACCATGGTTATTTGACAACCATATTATCCTTATAGATGACTTTAAAGGTGGAGACGATATTCAAAAAATTAAATTGACTAGTTCACCTTTCTGGATTAAAATTAAAGGAATCCATTTTAATGGCAGAACGAAACGTGTTATACGGGAAATAGGTGACGCATTGGAAAATTTATGGATTCAGATAAGTCTAACACCATTCACTACGGACCTGTGGTGAGGATCAAAGCTTTGGTTAATGTGACCCAACCACTTATGAGGATCCTTTTTTTAGCAATTGAAGATTCCCACTCCTGGATCTCCTTCGAATTTGAGATGCTCCCAATTTTTTGTTTCTTCGGCGGGTGTTTGGGACACCTAGAGAAAGCTTGCAACTCGAGGAAGGAGAATGAACAAGGTGACATCATTCTTAATTATGGAACTTGGATTCACTCCAAAAAACACAGGATCCATGATCATATCTGAGGAGGAAAAAAAAGGATCAGGACCGACATACGAAGGCCCTCTCCATGCAGACTAAACCCGAACCCAACAATATCATTAGGTTGGGACCACCAGAATTTTTTGAGGACAATCAAGATGAACAGCGGATGGATGGAGGGCTACTTCATAGCGCAATGGAGAGGGAAAGCATCGGGGACAAGCATGTGTGGCAGAATTCAGACCAAAATGTATCCTCAAGCCCAGTTCTGGCAGCTCTGAAAGACTCTGCCTCACCACCAAGTGGACCGATGTCAAAATAAAAGGAACCTTCAGACCTAGACCCCAAATCATAGATACTTTGTTACAAAGTTCTAGAGTCTGCACCTGGTAAAGATTCAGTGTCCTTAAGCTTCATCCCTAGGGATGAATCCATCACGATGAGAACTAGACCATCAGGCCCCTCCATTCAACAGACATGGAAAAAGGTGAATTGTGATGATAGGTGTGGGGACACTATAATTGAAAAACAATGGTACAATAAACGATGATTGGATTCTTATCAAATGAATAAAATCCATCTGAAAAGGTGAAAAGTGGCCGACGATGGAAAAATCTTTGATGTTTCATTGGCGGAGGCAGGCATGTCCCAGCCCCGCCTAGAGTAATGAAAATCATAAGCTGGAACTGTTGTGGGCTTGGAAACCCAGGAATGCTTCGGATGCTCCAGCGCCACTGTGCTCAAAGTATCCCTAATATGATTTTCTTTTCCGAAACCATATTAGATTACAAGGAAAACACCAGTATCACACTCAAATGCGGCTTTCATGACTGCCTCCCGGTCCCCCGTCAATGCCACTCGGGTGGACTGTGCCTCCTGGGGAAGGATTGTGTTGACGTCAGAATCATCTCGTACTCACCTAACCATGTGGCTGCATCAATACTTGATGACTTATCTCCACCTTGGACTTTTGTTGGTTTCTATGGATGGCCATCTCAAAATGATAAATGGAAATCCTGGGAACTCCTCTTTTCAATGCAATGAGGGATACCTGGCCCAATCCTTGTCTGCGGAGACTTCAATGAGATACTATTCCTGCATAAAAAATGTGACGGCGCATGTCGGTCTGCTACCTCGATGTCTGGATTTAGAGATGCGATTTCTTGGGAATATTTGGATGATTTGGGCCATTCAAGAATCCCATTTACATGGTTTCGGGGGAACACGGAGGGCACACGCATCACAGAGCATCTATACATATTTCTAGCATTGATTTTCAAGACATTTCATATTGCCCACCTGTTTCTGAACTATTCAGACCACCGCCCTATTGTGATTGACCTTTCTCACCATGATCGCAACCCAAGAAAGGGGAAACCCTTCTGGTTTGAAAGCTTCTGGGCAAATGATAATGAGTTTGAAAAAGTAATCCATTTATGTTGGAAGGGTGGAAAGGAAGTCGTCAGCTCTAACCTCTGGTATGTGGCTACTAATCAGAGGTCATGGAGGAATAAAAAATTTTGGCAACCTAACAAGATATGTGACTCCTTAGAGAGACATCTCACTGCCCTTCTAGCCTGCTTCCCTACTGATGACACTCTCTCCAAAATCGGTACTATTCAATGTGAACAGGATGCGACCCTCCACATTAAGGAAAGTTTCGGGGATATGCGCGCACGTGAAACCCACATTAAGGAAGGGGATGCCAACACCCACTAATTTCATCAGAATGATTCTACCAGGCGCCGTAAAAATTTCATTTCGTGTCTCTCTCACCCATATGGAGAAACTGTGTCCACTATTGAAGGTATCCACGATCTTGTTTCATGCAATTTTCACGAAATATATACTAAAGGTGACTCACTCCTTTCTTCTTAGGTGGAGTCATGCATCAAACATGTGATCACCGATGAAATGAATCAGCAGCTCACAAAAGGCCACACAAATGATGAGATTCTTCAGGCCCTCAAAAATATATAGTCCACCAATGCCCCGAATCTTGATGGCTTCTGTGCTCTTTTATTTAAGCAATGTTGGCACATTATCGACCCTGTCATGTGCACTTTTATGAAAGCCATTTGGGCGGGAGAAATTAACCTCTACTCTATTAATGAGACAGTGCTCACCCTCATCCCAAAGTTTAATAAACCCCTTTTGCCTTCAGAAATTAGGCCAATCAGCCTCTGCAATGTTTCCTACAAGATCTTCTCAATAGTCTAGGTCAAAGGGCTACAAACATGTTTACCTACTATTATCTTTTAAAATCAAAGTGCCTTTGTCACAATGAGACTTATCACAGACAATGAAATCGTGGCCCCTGAAGTGTTTCACTCTATGAAAACTGAATCTACTGCGAAAAGAGGTATTATGTCCTAGAAACTGGATATGAACAAGGCCTACGATAGAGTGGAATGACACTTCCTCCGTATCGTTTTGACTAAGATGGGTTTCTACCCAAAATGGACTGATATGATCATGCAATGCATTTCGTCTGTCTCCTTTCGGATCAACATTAATGGTGGACTCACCCAAGGCTTCTCATCCACCAGTGGCTATTGTCTGGGAGATCCCCTCTCCCCTTTCTTTTCATCATTGTGGCTAATGTCTTTTCCAACCTCATTTCCTCAGTAGCGTCCTCTAAAAAGATCTATGGGGAAATGTTTTTCCATGCCAGCCCACCTATCTCGCACCTTTTCATTATAGAAGACTTTCTGTTATTCTCTAGAGCTAATGAAAATGAATGTATCACTATCTCCCATATGATCTTCATTTACGAGAGGGCCTTCGGACAAGCAATCAATCAAGGAAAGTAGGAAATCTCATTCAGTTCTGGTGTCCCAATAACTAAGATAGAAGAGCTCTATCTTACTGCAGGCATTCAAATGGTCGACAAACACAAAAAGTACGTTGGGATTCCAACGATATTCGGCCGGTAAAAAAATATATTTTCCTTTACAGTAGATAGAATTGAAAAAAAAACAAGGCTGGACTCTAAAATGAATCTCCAAATCGGGTAAGGAAACACTCCAAATCCACTCTTCAATCCATTCCCATCTATATAATGTCTCTGTTAAAACTTCTTGGAATGTTTGTTAACCAAATTCCCTCACGTAATGCTAACTTCTGGTGGGGTCACAATAATGGAAGAAACAAAATTCATTGGGTTTCTTGGAAGGTGCTTTTCACTCCCAAATCAAGTGGTGAAATGTGATTTCATGATCTCTCCTCTTTAATGATTCTCTTTTGGATAAACATGGATGGATCCTCATGATGCATCCTTCTTCTCTGTGCGTGAGGACTCTTCATGAAAAATATTTCCCCCACTCAGACTTCCAGAACTCCTATCTCGGCTCTCGCCCCACCTTTCTATAGAGAAGTCTGTGGGGATCTCGTCAGCTGCTTAATAAGGGGTTGGGATAGTGGGTTGGGGATGGAAGGAAAGTTAATATTTTTATTGATCGCTGGATGATTGATAACGATAGTATGCGGGCTACTTCCCCTACCATTTTGGGGCACGATATAGCCATTGTTCAATGTATCTTTGATTATCATGGCACTGGGTGGTGCATAGATAAGATCAACTCATGTTTAACAAAAGGGACAAAAGGATTATCCTTAGCATCCCCTACATTAGGGATGCAGGGAAAGACTGCCTATTCTGGAGCAACGATATTTCTGGATCCTACATGGTGAAGTCAGGGTATCAGCTCACACTTGATTATCAGCTCAAGGAAAAAGGAGGGCTGTGGAAAACCCTTTGGAATATTAATTCCCCCCCCACAAAATCCACTATTTCTGGTGGAAGATTTGCATTGGCATTCTTCCCACCATGGACTTTCATGGTTTTCTTCCTGTCATGAATGATACGTAGTGTCCCCTAAGGTCGGAGGTGGTCGAATCACCTCCGCATGCGATTATCCAGTGCCTGGGGGTGGCGGAGATTTGGACTCCCTGGGGCTCTAGGTTGATGCTTATGCTGGAGTCGGCATCGGACCTTACAACACTGCTAATTTTGTGGTCATCCTCCTTCTCTGCGGATAAAGTTGCTTCCCTATGCATTGTGTCTTGGATCGTCTGGACTTGATGAAACAATTTATTCTTCAACCACATAGAAAATCCTTCATGGTTCTGGACTAAACGAAAAACCTCATGGATTGAGGGGTGGAACCAGACATCTGGCCATCATGGGCTCTTTGACACTCACATAGCGGCCTCACGATGGGGCCCCCGGAAGGGATCCTCAAGATTAATATTGACGCATCTCTATCCACATATTGATTTGTTGTAGTTGGACTACTGGCCCGGAACCATCAAGGTCATATCATTACTGCCAAACATGAATTCCACTATGATCTTTGGGAACCCGTTGTTGCTTAAGCCTTCGCTGTTCTTGCTGGGTTGACTTTTTCAAAAGATCTTGGATGGGAAACCATACACATTGAATCATATTTTCTCACCATCATCAACACTATCAGGAATAATGAGGAGGGACTCCAATCTTTTGGACTTCTAATCCAGAAAATCTTTTCCCTCAGTCAAATATTCACAGCATGAGACTTTTCTTTCATCAAAAGTGAAGGAAATAAAGAATCCCATCACCTAGCGTCTTTTAGATCTTCTGTCGCGCAAACCCTTTGGCTTGACCATTTCCCTTCTTGATTGCATGAGATTTTAACTGCTGATTTTCATGATTAATATGTCATTTTCCTTTGTGAAAATAATAATAATAAAAAATATATATTTATCATAAATTTTTTACCAATCATTATTTTTATATCTAATACTATATATGTTTTTATTTTGTCATTATACTACCCTCTTGTTAAAAATATTATGTCAATGTTCTACTTTAGGTAATATTCTATTTATTTTTTACATGTGTCTTAATTTGATATATCTTTGGTCCTTATACTTATATGATGATTTAAAAAATTTAATACATGATATATATTTTTTTTATACAAAAAATATTTTTTTTATATTAATCAATATAATATTTGTATGAAATAGTATACACTGTTTATGTATACAGTAGGTCATTTGTACAATTGAATACTAATTATGTTTAATTATCATGTTGAAAGAATGAAAACAAAAGAAATAGATGAATATATACGTATGTATATATATATATAATTATTCTAGTATCATTTTTAAATCATATATATCATATATATTCATTAAAACCATCCTTAAAAAGTTCTTTGTATTCTATGAAGGAATCACTTTTTATTGATGGGGCTGTTATCCAAACACCCTCAACCGAAATTATCATATATAAATAAGATGGAATTCATAAAGGTATTTTCTAAACAGAAATTTCAGAATCATAAATACATAATAAATATAATATATATCATGTATAAACATATTATATAATGTGTGTACCCAGTTATATGTTATATTGTGTGGTTCATTTATTGAGCAAGAATATAAGTAATTACAATTAATTGATATATTTCTACAAACAAAAGATCATTCTTTTGTTGTGTTTTTATTAATTTATAATTCATCAATTCCATTATGAAATGGACATCATGAAATTAACTTTGATTCTTGATGTGATAAAATAAAATTTTAGCCGATCATGATGACCATATGTTAATGAAAATTATAACAATTTGTCTCTAGCTATTTTTCAAAATCAATATAGTTAATACATTAATATGTAATCATAAAATGTAACTATACTGCTTCATCATTAATAATTATTTAAAAATAATAATTTCACATTAACCAGAACATTATGTATGCTAGTATTAGGCATGAAATTTTTATCGTCCTATAGTCATGGGTTCAAGGCCCACTACCTTTCCAGAATTCATTGATTGTAACCCGAAAAACAAGATGTCCTTTCCTAAAGCCATACTAATAAAATTTCCAAAATATTATTGACATCCTTGAAATAATTTGAATCACTAAATATCATTTTATCCAAGGGTTTCAATACAATCTCAATAAATATATACTTCCTCTAAAGGTTAAATAAATATCTTCATTAATGGAAATTATTATAACCCTTCAAAAAGATGAAAATCATAATCTTTATAATTAAATCCACAAAAATCATCTTATCATTGGTTCACTCATACATCACAAAGTACCACTTGGTTTTCACATTCAAAAAAAGTTAATAACCTCATTGTATATTCCTTTGAAACATGGTAGTAACTTTAATTACCATAAATCCTTTTGAAAAACATTTCTGCTCCATTATTCCAATGATTAGTGTAAATATTCATTAATCACATTAATTTATAACATTCACATATGATGATAGAGTCAATTTTTAAAATAATCAGTTCTTGGGTAACCCCTAGAGTCCAATTTTATCATTCATATAAAATATATCATTATCCAATGATCATTTTCAAAATTTTAGGAATTAATTAAGGGTTACCTTCCCATAATCAAAATATAACATGTCTATGAAATAATTATTCTATGTCTTCATCACCTTTGAATATTTCCTTTTAAATCCTTAAAAAATATATTATTAAAATACATATACATTTCATGATTCATACAACATAATATTTGGAAGACCATCTCATAATATTCAGATGTCATTTTCTGCATCTTAATCTTAAAAAGTATAACCAATAGTCATGCCTCCATCCCAATTTTCATTATGATATTTCCTCTAGTGAAATAGATTT
The DNA here is from genome assembly GCA_963277665.1 of Viscum album. NCBI lineage: Eukaryota > Viridiplantae > Streptophyta > Magnoliopsida > Santalales > Viscaceae > Viscum > Viscum album. Next base: position 2,014,501,519 of record OY728147.1, on the reverse strand, counting down.
TAATAGTTCCCATACTTTCCACATCAGAATCATTCAATGCTAACCATGTTCAATATAGTTCTTTACATGGATTAAAAGAAAAAATCATGTGGTGAGAAACACATATCATATAAGAAAGACACATAATCATGAAAAATTACATATATGATTTCTAAATTATGAAACCTTCCATAATAGATTAAACCATATGGTTATCCTAGGAAATTAATTGTCTTATTCTATTTAAATTCATTCATAATGGCTCATGAAGTGTTTGTGAATTCCCAAAGCACATCCCTTGGGAGTGTCAATCTAGGTGTGGAACAAGACCTATTGTCATGTACAAGATTTCCCTAAGGGCGGAATAGAACATCTTTTCAATGTTTTTACCCATGAGTATATCTATTATAGATCCATATACACCTGTAATATCTATATATGGATGTATTTATAGGAAACCACTCACTCTATCCTTTACAAAATTCTAGGACATTTTCAGAAAAGGCTAATTTATCCTTATATTTTTCTTTATATAAATATGTAGACATATTATTAGAAATATACCAAGGCAGATCACTAATGTTTTCTCATCATATTTTCTAATGGATGAATAAACATTTCCTTTGATAAAAACTACATTGACCCAATATTAAAAAATATGGTTATTACATCATTTTATGGGAATAATCATTACCTTACACAAATACATGCCTGAAGACACTAATAGTATAGTGTATTTGGAAACATGGAAACAATATCATATATCTTGGTGAAATATCATCAACTTCTCCCAAAAATATAGAAACCATTAATACTTTTACCTAAAACCATTCTTCAAAACCTGAGGAAAGGCAATTATAAAAATTGGTGATCTCATATGCTCAGTAAGGGTTAAGAGGGAGGCAATAAGAATAAAAATGAACATATGGTTATAGGAACGTAATTTTAAACTTAGGATACAAACCACAATGTATCAAAAAAATATTCATGAATCATGGAATAAGGATTATAAGATCATAGGACATGAATCATAAAGAATTAAACACAATGATATAATGAATTTTAATGGAGGAATAAGAAATAGGTTTTTTCATATATATATGTATATATAATAAATGAAACTTTTATGTCTAGGAAACCTACCATGAACTTATTATCAATTCAGGATTGGTATATGGCCCATGTACCTACTTCAGGCATGGGCTTGCAAATAGTGTTCCCTCATTCTATTACAATTGGGCTACAACCCGTGTACCTTTCTGTTTTTTAGCTTGGGATACAAATTATATACAATCTTTCATTTAGGATTGGGTAATAACCAATGTACCTACTGGTTTTCCTACATGGGATACAACTCGTGTAACCTATTTCTTTTTGATGTAGGCTACAACCCATGTACCTTCTTGTTTCTATGCTTGGGCTACCTACCTTGTACCTTCATTCTCTAGGCTTGGGCTAAAACCCATGTATCTTTCTGTATTTAGGATTGGGATAGAACATCTCTACCCTTTATGCTAATATAAAACATTTCGTTACCAAATTAATTGGAGGGAGAAATAGATATGAACCATATCATAATAAAATCATTCATACATGTGCCACATTATAAGAAAACATACATCATATAATGACCCTATAAATGATAGGTATCACAACCACTAAATCATTACCTATTAAATGAAATGATTATAATTAAAACTTAATAACATCATAAATTATGAAAATATATACATTTCATAATCACTTCATGAAATCATAACCCATAAAAATAAGTGGGTTTGAAAACCATAAAACATATTTAAGTGAAGCTGGTCTATTAAAAATTATTCCATTAAAACTTGAAGCACTCATGAAATAATATGAATGTATCTTTTAGATAATTTCATATTAAGGATTTATTAAGAACCACATATCTTATTATAGATGGAAAATAAATTGGAATAATCTTTTAAAATCATTTTTTGAGGTAAATATCCATTATTCTTTGTGGTAAATATCCATTATTCTTTGAAATGATCTTGTAAACATAAAACCTTTTGAAAAAAATTTCATTCATAACATATAAAATAACATTTAAAATCTTTTAAAAAAATAACATGAAAATCCATTTAAAAAAATCTTAAAAATTATCCCATTAAACATGAAAATAAATCTTTAATGAATTTATGGTGGGTAAATCCATACATGTCGTATGAGGTAAAAAGAATATTTTTTATGAACGGTAAAAACATTATAAAATGAATTGTTCATGAAATTACAAGAAAGTTCCTTTGAAAGAATTGGGAAAAGACTCAAAATTGAAAACATATATTTTAATTATTTAATAGAATAGTAGAATATAATTAGAACCAATTTTAGAAAACATAGATTTCCGACCAAAGAGAAGGTAAAATAAGGCTTTATTAAAAACGATTATTAACTATCTTATATACCAAATGGTATAAATATGGTACCAATGAATTAATATATCATAAAAACTCGAATAGAATAAATTTCATGAATTTTATTGAGATATGGTTCATAAGATTTAATCAATGTATGTATAAACTAAACAATCTGAAAAAAGTATGAGGATGTATCAATACACATTTATAACATAGTAACATGTGATCATAATATCCTTGAATGAAATTAAAATTAATATAATCCTAAAATATCATTAAATTAATTAATTTCACAATAAAAATTGTAAAATTGAAGTATATACACATCTAAAAACAATTTATCTTCATAATAAAACACGAGTCTCGAATAACGAAATTTGAGACACAAATATTTTACTGATTTGGTAACTTTTGAAGTGTAAAACACTTGAAAGAAATATTATAAACAAGATATTTTATTACCCAGAAATTTATGTATAAGTTATATAAACTAAAATCATGGTTATTACATTCACCACAAAAAATGGAATGAGTAGTGAACATAGAATGCATCTCATAGAAAAAAAGAGTCAAAATCCACATAACATGTGTATTAACTCTCATTGTACACATTAAAACAACCTAGATAGAAAATTTAATTATATTATAAATCTCTTAAATAATTGTATTATTATATATAATAATATATATTTTTTTATGACAACCTTATATTACCTTATTTTTAACAATCCTATTTTAATGTTTTACTTCGGGTAATATTCGTCTTATTTTTCACATGTGTCTAAATTTGTTATATCTTCAGCCCTTATACTTACATCATGATTTATAGAATTTATAAAAACAATTAAATATCATTTATATATATGTCATATGGGAATTATAAAAATATTTAGAATATATCATCATAAAATTTAATATACATTTCATGGAGACGGTAGGCCATACATACACATGAACGCTATTTACATTCAATTTCAATGTAGAAAGAAAGTAAGAAATAAAAATATATGTATATATATTTATATATAACTATTAATGTATTTTTATTATATCTTATGTTGCATATATATTCGCTAAAACCATAATTAATATGATCTATGTATTGTAAGAATGAATCATATCACATTGAGGGGGCGGTAGTCCACATCTCCTAAAACGAAATTAACATATTTACATAAGATGAAAACCATAAAATTATGTTCTAAATAAAAATTATAGAATAATAAAAACATTATTAATATACAATATATTGTAGATAAACATATTTTCCATCACAATGGACACAATGATAGGTGGTATGGGAAAAAAGATCAATCCTTATTTCGTGAGATAATAGTTCATCAAACATAGAAAATAGTGTATTTGGTACCCATTAGATGAATGTGTGTTTAACTTTAGGATGAAAAAATAGAATAAAAATATACTAGTATGTTTATGATATTTTTTTGGGATCTTGGATTAAATTGAGTGGATGTGGTGGAGAAGTAAATTAAAATAAAGAGGATGAGAGAAGAGGTTACCTATTAATTTAGTAACTCCATTTAGCTTGTGTAAAAAGGATTCATTCGATTCATTTATTCCCAAGGAGAGGATTATAGAAGGAATTTATAGATGTTTATAAGTTTATTGGGAATATCATGTTTGAAACTAAGTGGTTTGAGAGGTGTGAATAAATGGGTGGGTTGGAGGAATTTTATAAGGAAGGAAAAGGGCTCGATTGGATTTAAAATAAATATAGGTGTACACATGTAATTAAATAAAAAAGACATAAAACCCAACATAAAAATTGTTGATGGTTTATGGACTAAATATGTCCATACAATATGTTTTTATCAATTTTAATTGTAATTTGGATCCCTTATATTAGGGTTTAGTCCCTAATTGAGCTTAATTTAACCTCAATGGATGTGATTTTTTTTTATAACTTTTACTAATAATTTCATTTAAAATATCAACATGATATAATTAAATTGAAAATATTATACTGATTAAAATGGTATGTTTCCATTTTTTTAATTCAACTCATAGGTGTATAAAAAAATAATATTTATTCTATTCCCATGACTGGATGGAATAAAATTTTTTAAAGATGAAAAATGATCAAAATATTTATATGTTTTTATATTAAATTCAAGAGTAAATTAATTATTATATCCAGAACATTATTAATAGTGATGTATGGGGAGAATTAAAATATTTAAATGATAATTTAACATAATATAATATTTAAACAAACATGTAGTTATTAACTAAAATTTTATATTTTTCATTATTTAACAAAAACATAGTTTCTCTAAACCCCCCCCCCCCCAAAAAAAATAACCCTACTATAATTTTTGGATATTAATGTCAAAAATAAAGTTTATATTGTCCAATTAAATTTTTGGATGGGTCTAAAATTAATTTTATTATTTTTCATTGAAGGAAAATAAATGTAGTATTTTTAAAAAAAATAGTATTTTCCAAAATATATGTTCTTTACCAAAATTTATATCTTTCATTATCAATATTTTTTATTACAATAAAACAATTATTAAAAATATTTGAAAATTAGTTATTAGAATTCAAATTTATATGATTAATAGGTAGGTTATAATATTATTATTAAGTAGTTATAACTGTAAAATGATGTTTCGTTGGAACATCAATAATGCATGTAATGTATGGCGTGTCACTGTTGCGTGTAAAAAACTCCATGTCGTGGTTATGTGTAATGTATGTCAACTCAATTTTCTATGTATCGTCCACCATGTTTGTATTGTGTAATGTATTACAAGTATGTTCCCTCATGAATGGAATGTTTAAATGAGTGTTTTAATATATATATATATATATATATATATATATATTTCAAGTGAAACATGAAATGAAAAATATTATAAATGAATTTATTTTAGAAAAAAATATTAAATAAAATCATGGGATGTCAAAATCTCTACACTAGACTGGTTTGAATATATGGAATAAATTTTTTGAATAAGGTTTCATGAATAAAATTAGTACACACCCTGAACTATTTTTCATAGATTTATCTTATAAAAAAAGAGGGAGAGTCAATTTTGTTTAATTTCTGGCTGGGACAAAGTTGAAGAATTTCGGACAAAGTTTGCACTTCATTTGGATGAAAATTAAGACTTGTGTATTTACGATATTTAGGATTGGTAAGTGTTATAATAAAGGTTCTATCATGAGAGGGTCTCTAAAATGGATAATTTAATTTTTTGTGAATTGAAATTTAACCATGATGATTAACAATATCTATATGTGACATAGGATACACATCATGAAGAGGACTTATAATGTATCACATTTAACAAACATGTTCATAAATTGGTACACATATTTTATGGATATGGTAAATGGACCACGATGTTACCTTACTATGTGAGGAGGGCCTTACCAAAATTTTCAATATAATGTGAGAAATGATCAATGTAAGAAACAAGGAATAGTGGGGAATTAACTATTCAAAAGGGGTGTATTCCAAGAGAGCATGTGAAGCGACAAATTAAAACTAGTGAGTATAGAGGGGAATTATCTACTAGTAAGGAGTAAACAATGGTGAAATAATAAGATGGATTGAAATAACAGTGAATTCAATTGTGCAATGGATTGGAATTTGGGGTCAGTCCTTAGAAAGAATATCTAGGCATTGTTATGTATCCCATTTAAAAATTAATCTAGAAGTGTGTAGTTTTTGATATGTATTCCCAATAATGATATTGCCTATATGATGGAAATGGGTATAAATTCCCATATTGCGGATAGGAAAATATATTGGATTCAATTTTATTTACTAATTTCATAAAATTGATAATAAATCCCCATGTAGTTCATATTATCCCCTAATGTTTAATGTAATGTGGTAAGCTTTCTTGTCCTAAGGAATGATTCAAAAAAGGGACATGGATAATTCAAGTTGAAATATTCTTTTATGGTTGGGAAATAATCACAAAAAAGTGTTTCCCAAGTGTTTGGGAAGTCATTTTGAAAGACAATGAATTCCATGATCATCACATGATACTTCATAGGCTTGTCATTGAGGGAATCATATGATTAGTACATAGAGAAAGAATAATTTTTTATGTCAAGTGTTGATGAAATAATTATAAATTGTGACATATGTTGACTATGATGATATGGTTTATTCCCTTTAGAATCCTTTGATAATGACTGCTTAATTTAGTTTAATGTTTTCTTGTAAGGAAAAGTAGTGTTTCTTATTTTTAGGTCAAACCACTTAGACCATATTTCGCTAATCACATGAAATATTACATAATAAATATTTTATTGTTATGTATATAGTATAATTATAATTCATATTTATCAATAAATAATATCAGTTATAATAGAAATTATAGATTGAAAAGTGTTCATCCCATTTTTTTCTTCAATCAGTGGGTTTTTTCAATTATCATAGAAGTCCCCTATGAAAAAACTAGATCCCCATGTAGGAATGAGTTATGGTGGACTATCATATTGAGAACCTAAGTTATTAATTTTTAGTACACAACTATTTGATGAAAGGTGTGAAATCTATTCTCATGGAGACATTCTAGGTGCAACATTGTTTATTCAGAAATTGAGTTTTTTCAACCAATATTTTATGTGGGACACAAAACATGGTAATAATGTTAGACTTCATGAAATTGTTGATTTATTTTATCCTAAAACCATTGTGTGGTTTTTTATTATCAATTTTTAGAATAAGTGATTAATATAGGGGATATATTTAATCCAGATCTCTATTAGAAGAGGGTGACATCACATACCATCCATTCCCCAAACAGAAAGTTTCTATGAGTACATGGTTGTATACAATAGCTCTGTGGGGTATTGTATTAAATTGGCAGTCAATTAACAATGATGAATCTTTTTTGGTGATTTTTATATATTCGTACACATTTTTTCTAGAAATATTGATTTCATCTTATTTGTAGATAAATCTTCGATCTTGACTAATGGGAACCATAGACACCAACATGGACTCCCCTTTTAGTGGCCATATCCCCCTAATATATTCAAGTGTGGAGGATCCTATCAATTCTACATTTATAGTGTATTTTTTGATGACCTAGGATACCATACAATGTACAATTAACTATTATCCATCATATTTTCTCTTTAATATCCCTATATAATGAAATAAATCACATTAGTATTGTCCAGGATGGGTACCATCCTACAATTAGTAGGATAATCTTGTACTGTGGTAAAATTTACCATATTGACCCCTTCCATGATACATTTAAAAAAATGGAGAATAAATTTTATGATGTGAAATGTTCATGAATTTTTCATCCATGTACATATTGTGTAATGTTGTTGATGCATTTTATAGTTAATCATCCATGTCATATTTTCTATATGTGTAGAGAAATGACTGTTGACTTTTGGGATAGAACCTCTGAATTAACATTGACATTCATACTATTCAATGAAATATAATGTTTAATTTATAATCCTACAATGGGGGAATGGCGATTTATCCCATTATTGGTGTACCATTCTAATGAATTGAAGGAAAATGTAAGGATGAAAATATTGATAGTTTTAATAATATCTTCATTTCAGAATTGTTTAATCATGGGGTCTTCCATGATCGTTCCTGTAGGGATCCAAGTAGCTCCATCAAAAATAAATTTCCCATTTATTAGGGGATTTCTATATATAGATGACTTATTTGTCCAATTTTTTTATTATCATTTATTAAAATAGAGGATTATCTATGATGAATTCATCCAAACCATTCCCATTTACAGATTTTTTTTGTGAACTAGATATCAAAATACAATAAAATTCCCACCAACCATGATAATTGTGTACACAACATAGGGATATTGAGAATGATCTATGGAAGGTTAGTTGAGGAGACCAATTTGAATTCATGGTATTTCATGTCGATCCTCACCTTATGAATTGAAATAATTAATTCTAGACAGTTCTTCTTATTATCAGAATAATATATATTTTTATTAAGAAAGGGTTGAGTAATATAATAGATGTTTTTTTCATTTATAGTTTCTTTCTGTTGTGGGGGGAAATCACCATATGATCACTTTATGGTTGTTACATATAAAATTATTAGATTTATTTAATCATGTTAAATCAACACTGATGATATGAGTAAATATTTCTTAATACTATTGAAAATTTATTCATATTCATTTGTCCATTGATATGTAGCCACAAGTTTAATTATCCAAATTATAAGATACAACATTCCATCATGATTAACTATAAATAAATTTATCTATTGAACGATTCTTATATTCATATAAATTTTTTAAATTTTGATGGATGAAAAATGTCATTGATAGACATTTTCTTCATAGGATCATCCTTGATTGCATGATTTCATACTATGACTATATAAAAAATCTTGTGGTTTCACCAAAGAAAAATTTTGGGGAGGATTATTTTATTCCTATGTAGTTAAATTTTTTTGAAAGCCATATCAAGGTTAGTAATATGGTTATAATGTTACAGGTATTTTACTAATATTTTATTGAAATAACATTTGGTAGATATTACCAAAAATGAATTATTGATTCTCTTCATTTAATACTAGTATTTAGATTATGAAATTTTAATACCTAAGGGAATAAATTGAGAGAAATATTCTTAATGGGGCACCCTAAAGGTAGTGGATTATAAATTTTAATAGGCCATTTAGATTGGTTTATATCATAAACATCCTTCAATGATAAATTGTTATTGGTAGCCAGTTGATTCATCAATATGATGTTCTATAATATTAAATGGTATGTATTATTTTTGATAATAAAATTTGATATCTCTAAATATGGTGAAAATATGATGTAACCATTCTTTATATAGATTGAGACTATATTGGCAAACCATTTTTTGTTTTATAAATTCTTATCGAATCTAGATCTGATGAACTTTTCAATATTAACATCAACTTTTACCGCATGTGTAATATATGTTCTTGTGTCATCTCTTTCTAACCCAAATTTTATTTCAGAAACCCAATTGGTTGGATATCTCATAAAGATCATGTCGTATAATTTTTATGTATTTATAAGAGAATAAAACATAATTATGATTTAATAATGGTGTATATAATTATTTTCTTCAATGGAAACAACCATACTAATGATCTTTGGTCAAAAATTACCTTATTTGACTAGGTTAACGTATCATAGATCATAAATATTGGTAGATACACCCTACTCCAATGATTAAGGTGATTCTTTGAGGTCCTCTTCCCCATACTCTTCCTCTTCATCTTCCTCATATGTTTCCTCTTCCTTTTCCATAATTCATTCTTTCATGCCCATTTGGGGTGAATGATTGATAATGAGGAATCCTTAAAGTTAACAGAATTATTGATATTCTATGAATTAGAGGTAATGGTATCTCTATTCCCCATAAATGATGTAATAATTCCTTCAGAATCAGATGGTGGCATTGGTGTATGATGAATTCCAAGAGATGAAGGTAGTTCATATTCAACAAAATCATCACGAATGATAATATTATTAGTGGCCTCTTCAGTATGGCTAGGTATAGATGACATGACTCTAGGTATAGATGTTGAAAAGTACATGGTATATTACATAATGGAATCCTTGATTCAGATGATTGGTACCACATATTAATCACTAATCTCCTAGAATGGGTTTATGATGTCATTTCTTGACCATTCGTGTTGGTAACCCACAATAAATCATATATAATAGTTTTATTACCATAATTATGATAAATTACATAAAAAATGGATTTATCCACAAAATATTCAAAAAAAGACTTATCAATTAGTAATTCCCAAATTTTACCATTGGGGTTGTACGATAGAAATTCATGGTTTAACAAAGGGATTTCAACATGTTTGTAAATCTGAGGAATTACAAACAAGACCTTGAATAATGTATCATTTCAGATAATAAGAAATTCAGAATTGAATAGTAGGTCCAAAAATTGAGTTTTTAGCTTGAAATGTATACAGGGATTTTGTTCTCTATTTTTATATACCTTGTGTGTCAACTGTGAAGAAGACCTGTTTGATTCACTATAACTAAAATGAATATGTGTTCTGATATAAATTAAATTGTTCCCAAAGTTGCTGTTATTGAATTCTATTTTGATGTTACGGTCATCCAGACAGCTCGACACAAAAAATGGCTCGACGTGTCTATATATCAATGAATCATTTTTCTTTTTTATAAAAATGGATGGAAACATGAAATTCTATAGTGTTGACCACTACATACTATAATTCTTTAGAAGTGACATTGGATTCAAACTCATTATGTACAATAAATGTCTCTAAATGTGCTTCCCAAGGATTCATTGATTGGTTACGATAATCAATAATTGAAAACTGCTCTAGAACTGCAACCACATTTTTTATGATGGAATAATTATGTTCAAAGGCATTTTACTTCATTCATGTAGATGTTCTCAAGTAGGAACTTTATATGTTGACAACCCTAGTATATATGATTATTATTTTTTATAATATTTTGAGGGATATTTTACTATTATTGTATTATACCAACACTACTAGCCTACCCAATTCAGATAATAAGAAATATGCACCCCTTCTATCTAATATAAAAAAAATCATATAGCCAAGAAGAAATTTATTATATGTTGGTGCAGTTTCCTATTTTTACTATTCTAACTAAAGTGATCAAACATGAATCTTTGTAGAGTCAACATCTATTGTGGTGATATCACTATTATAATGAAATTTTTGACAACACCATCTTCTATTACACCATTATCCTATGTGTCATCTACCAATCATTCTCCTATTTTGAATAAGGAAATTGAGATTGTAATCCATCACTTCATCGGATGAGGGGTCCATTAATTTAATGAAAATAATGGAACCAATATTTATTTATTCACCTAATGGGGATTCTATTTAGATGGATAATTTCAATTTTACTATTTTTTGGGATGGTTTCTATTAAATTATAGGTGGCCTTAAGTATTAAATGTTCATAACATATTTTTATCTCAGAGTAGGATTGTATTCCTGTGCTTGTTTTTTAACCACCTAGATATAACTATTTTGTCAAAATTTAATCTAGGAAAACATCGATGTTACAAAATTATTTTTTCTTACAAATAAGTGTCCATAGGAATATTTCATTGATGTAACTAATATTTTAGGATATAATGGGTTTTATTATTAATATTTTTGCCTTCCAATATTTGAACTGATTTATCTTTTACTCATAAACTTTTTCAATTTTCATTTTTTCTTTTAGATTAGAAGTGAAATCATAATACACTTTTTATACGTTTTTACATATATTTACCAAAACAGTGTCATAAATTTTATTCATGATGTGTTTAAAATCAATAATTTGTAGTATGGCCAATTTTTGATGATTGGTGAAATAACTGAGTTTGTCATCAAGATCTACTTGATCAGGACTCTTAGGCTACTGTATCATCAAAAAAATATTTTTAATAAAATACATAATGTTTATCTAAAAATTCGCATAGTATATGTTATTGTTATTATTATTATGGCCTCAATATTGTATAATTTAGTTTCTCCCTACTTGTATTGATGAGGAATGTTTTTATAATTTTTATTTTCAGTAGGTGGTTCCATTTGAGGATATATGATCTTTATTTATGGATCTAGGAATGATGCTACTTTTAAGGTGACCATTACTATTTTAACCCAACCCATTCTATTCCTATACGGTATTAGTAATGGATGAGAATTGTCCATTTCATGAAAAATATAATCTCTTATGATTTTGTCGACTATTATATGATACAAAAAACACCATGAATCTTTCATTAAATAAGTGTAATTCCGAGTCCATCATGAGTTTTATGAACTAAATTAAATAGAAAATTCTTTTGCGAAAGAAAAAATTCATAGAGTAAGTGTGAATTTTCCACCATGAAATACAATGTGAAACTATTTGGTTTTATCAATGCATTTATTTTGATAGATCTAGAACCATCATCTTCTAAAATGAAAAGATGAATTTAGAGAGTAATATTTATCGAAAATAGTCCCAAATAATTATAGATTAAGCTGGTATACTAGTATACTAGGGGAATGTTGGTCCCTATATATTTGGAATTAGTCACCTAATTTGGGTTGATTATTGAAATTATTGTGTTCCCATTTTCAGACCTCACTAAGACACAAAGAGTATAAAATACTATATTGGATTCACTAATCTGTTGGATGTTGGGAATAAATAATTCCCAGCATTTGGTATGAGAAGAGTAGCATCCATCCTTTGATTGTATATATTTTTTCCTATTATACTAGTTCCTGTATTCCATCCAAAACTTCTATTCAATACGCTACGTATTCTATATATTCGATAATATATGGAGTAAAAAGAAAAAAGGTAAGATCATGAATTGGGAAAAAAATATTTGGGACAACTATAATGGTTGTGACTATACACTGGATGGGTAACCAACTAGTGTCTGAATGTTAGGATGAAGTTTTCATAGCTTCTCTATCATCCCTATTTGGAGAAACTCATGATATATCTCCATTGTGGGGTCCAAGTGTATTGGTTGTTGTAATTCTATCTTGAGAATATGATCTGACTCTCCTTTGATTGTTGTTTTGAATCCTAATTTTCAAGTCACATCAGCAAACTATTCGAGATGAGGCTCATCATAAGGAACAAAAATACTATATATGCTTCTTATGTGTAGTTCATAATTTTTTATCTAAAATAAATTATCTCTTTATCATACTAATAAATTATTTCCAGATGTGAGATAGGATCAAACTCTTTGAGGATTAATTAAGATACAATAACACATTTAAATTATTCCATAGTATATGCTCAATGACGAGGTGGTGCCGGAGAATATTAGGGAGTCCCCAATTATAATAAATCAATTGATTCATAGTATGAAAACCATCTTTAGTCATTTCTATATCGACACTATTTTTAAGGAATAAAATTTGTTATTTTCCCCTATATCATCCCAATTTTCTATATTTTCCACAATGGTGGTGAAAATAATGTTCACTGATTAATAATTCATTTCCTGTATCACATTAGCATTAAATAGAGAGGAATATCTGTTTCACCAGGCTAGAATTCTAAAATGAGTATGATCATCATGGGTTGTTGAGCGAATTATTGGTTTATTTTTCCCCCATGGGGGCTTAGATTCTCTATCAATGATCTCCTAAAGCTTCCAAGAATAGTGATACTCAAAGGGAATCTCCAAATAGTTTCATCATTTCTGTTTGGATTGAGTAGGTTGGGTAATGAGTTTTGAAAAACATAGAGGGTTATTATTTTGGAGTGCCACCTTATTTTGAAAAGAATAACTTCAGTTTGGGAGGAGGATGAGTTAGTAATGACCCCATCCTAGTGGTATAGGGTTTTTAGTACCCTACTACTATATCATTTTGGTCCATATTTATCATACAAAATGGGTTAAGTTGACATTAAAATAACCAAACCTAATGGTATAAGACTTTTCCTATATCAATATGACAAAAACTTCCATGACTACTCTCTTAACGTTTCATATTTTTTATCAATCATCGTTCTGGTGATTCATATGGTATGTGCATCTGATACTTGGTTTCTAAAAGAATTTGTTTTTTATTGGACTTCCTTAAATGATATGCCTCTTTAAACTTATTTTATTCATTAGGCAAGTTTCATATAATTTCTTGTTCATGTTAGGTTGGATACTTCTAATATTAATTCTGGGATGATTCCTACAACGTGTTACATTTTTGTCGAGCATGTTTTTTTTGAGAGTTGGTTGTATGTGATGACTTTGCATGATGTTACTTTTGGAGGACCTTGATAATTATAAATTAATGGAAAAAATTCTTCATTCTCTACCCATCCCATGATTCACGCATTGGATAGTTTATTTATGAATAACCAGAAAAACATTCTTAATATGATAAAACCTTAATGTTGGATACTCTTGTAATGTTTACATGATTTTGGAAATCACAAAATAGTAAGAGTAGATATTTCAGTTTTTTCATCGATCATTGATTATGCTTACGTGATACTTATATATGTATTATAGAAAGTGTTTATTCCTCAATTGATTAAGAGTAATCTATATGAGAATGTTAATTTATTGTAAAAAATCGTCAAAAAATGTTTTTATGATACCAAATTGGGGATTGGAAATGGATAAAAAAATGATTAGCACATTTTACATAAAAGATTGTTTACTTATAAGAAATTGATCCACTAAATCTTCTATTGATCATTCCTCTACATGATATGAAAATGTATAACCTACCAGCAACATTTATATATCTAGTGGGGTTATATGTAATGTTCTTAACATTGTTTGAGGGAAGGAAACTGCACAGGAGTTTCAGAGGGTGAAAATTTCCTTGTACTATCATATATTTGAGAATTGATATCACTTCTTCATGATATGGCTTTAGGCCTGATTGGATACATCATCGGAAGTGCCTCATTATACGAGATATTTATCACAACTAATTTGGTAAAGGGAGGACTGTCTTGTTGAAATGAAATATTACAACATGGAGGACCATCAAAGATTATTCCATGTGTGAGGATTAATATCATGGTTTGACGTTTGACTACAATGAGAAATTCTACATCATATACCATAGGTAGGAAATTCCTGGTGGAAGATGGCACGAAGAGGACATAATTATTTCACAATATTATTATCATAAAGAGGGTTTTCATGTTACTAACCAATAAAATGATTCTAATTATTGTTATTTTAATGACCAATATGTATGCCTTCATGGTAGATATTCCTCAGAGGACTTATATAATATTTGGTAGTAATGTTGTGTGGAGGACCATTGAATATGAAATTATTTAATCCATTACTTTTTAATGGACTACTACTGTCTTGTTATACCATTATAAGCTATAATATGGAATCATTAACTCTCGAATTATGTATAGAATTATCATGGATCAAATTATTGTTGTATGATCATCTCCCTGGGCGTGTTGTTTATGAACTCTAGTTTGAGTTACTTGATATATATACCACGGGGAGACATCCACATCATGTTGAGGACTAGTAATCATGTGGTGTTGGTAGAGACAATTGTTGGAAGGACCCCTATGTTGTAACCCTGGTGTGGTTGAGATGAGGTATTCGATAACATCATTATCCACGTCTTTATGGTATTGTTGTAACATCCTATAATTATATAGGGAAATTCCCCCATAATAGTTTGAGACAATAATAGGTTCCATATTTTGGTTTTCCAAATTCCATCATTGAGGGGATGCAAATATAGGATTTATTTCATTAAGGGTGGTCAATTCTGAATCCAATGTTGAGACAATAAAATTCATTCGGTATTCCTAAACTAGATCATTTCAATATCAGTAATGAAGTTGTTGGGTTAGAGATGGAATCCTCTTGTACGATAGGTACCTTGCTTGCGCATTAGCTGAGATGAACATTTTTTATTTTTGGTAGGAAATTTTTTGGTTGAAGGTAGCTTTGATAAATGTTCCTAGATTTTTGTTTTTGAAAAAAATGATATAAATCAAAAAATTAGCATCAAAATAAATAAAAAACCATGTAATTGATTGTCGTAAGAGATAATGGTTTTTCATTTTTTTAGTTCATAAGTGTTCAAAAGGTTCCTAAATGTCATGTGACACTATTATTTTTCATAAATAAAGGATTCATGTACGGTTATTCATTATTGTTCATCAATAAAATTGGGCTAGATAATTGACTATGGGGGTTCATTATGTATGAATAATCATTCATGTCATATTGAAACCTTTTAATTTTTTTAATGTTCATGCTGGTTATATTCGAAAAGGGTTCTTCGTTGAATCAGAATCACCCAATGATTTACTTATCAGTAATTTAAATTGTTATTAAATTATAATGGTTTTAGATCATTTCATAACCAATAAACTTATTCTTAAAAACAGAAATTGGTCAATAGGATAGGATTTCAGCTTCATCAATCATTTTATGGGGAATTATTGCATACTCTAGGACTCTATTATAGATATAAGTCATATTAATGAATCCATTTTAATTTGAAATCATGGAACCAGTCTACCATATGTATTAACAATATTTTTTGGTCATGAATTGATTTAAATCCATCTATATTTCTATGGGGTTCTACAATGAATAAAACTTCTATATATATCAAAGGTTCTCCATAAAACTAACCATATATATATATATATCAGTGGATCCCCACTATGGTTATGTTTTTTGTATTTTTATACTACTTTTAGGCCACATAGTTAGTAACTAATGAAATTATTTTCCTCTTGGAAGGAATGAGTTATTTTGACATTCAGATTAGCACACTAATGGGTTCTTCCTAAATATCATCATGAGAAGAATCAATAGACTCCTAGTTCGATGAAACATAAATAGAAACACCAACACTTTTATAGTCATGTGATATGGACTATACCATGTAGTTTCTCATCCACTAGAGAAGATATCATGTAAGGAAGGTTTATATTTAGGGCTGATCGAAGAATAACACCAAAAACAACCCTTGTTGTTAATTCAGTAAAATATCAACCTCATATTAGATAACCTTCAACCAATATTTGGGGCTACGAGGATGAGATAAAAAGGTATAGGAAGATATATAACATCCATGATGGGGGAATGATCTTAATAGGAATGTTGTTCAATAAGGATACTGATGGAGGGATCCAAAAAGAATGTCTTATATGAGACATATGATAATACTGATTACATGGACCATATATGATTAGTATGAGTTTGGGTTGTTATATTTAAAGATATAAGATGATATCTTGGCATTCATGTTTGATAGAAATAAAATCCTAATTAGATCAAAAGGGTTGGGGATAAAACCTATTTAGGATGATAAATTTGGTTTTTCATTACAAATAAGGACCTTTAAATATCTTTATGACCACAAGTGCATTTCCCCATACCTAGTTCACCACATGACGTCTACTTCATTTCCACAAATGCCAGACGCTGCCGACTAGCAGCAAGGGCCTTGGTAAGTTATTGAGGAAACTATGCCCTCATTTGGTACGGTATACAAATAAAAGAAATTAACAGCATATAGAAAAAGCAGTAAACAACATACAACAACTGATACCCAACAGTGGAAGCAATGATTATATAGTAATGATGAGAATGATGCAGCAGATACAAGATTATAAGGAAATTAGCAAACACAACAACATGATGAAATATAACTGAACACAAAGTACTAAAGCAACAACAACTCCAACAGCATCACAATCCTATGCTTGGTCCCCTTGCTTTCTAGCTCCAAACTATAAAGTACCAGAAGTCAAATGGAACGTGCCCTTATCTATTCCTGCAACAACAAAGTCTGCTTGGGCCCAAAAACATGGCCCAAACAGGGTGTGAGATACAATCCCAGTAGGCAATCACCCAAAGATCTACGCCTAACAGTCAATGAATACAAGGCAAGTAAAAGATTGGGTAGTAGTAAACAGAAAATCACACAGCAACTACATTCCACAACTCTAGCATATAAAGTACACAAGTAAACAACCAACAACGGGTAGAAAATAGTTATCCATCTGGGTAGCTCTCACAGCCTAACCCCAATGGTTTAACCTACAAGTACTAGAAACCCTCTAGGAGGCACACACAGTGTGACCCCTCTGGTTCAGCTAATAGTAGACTCTCTAAGGAAGCACTCACCATCAATTCCCCCTATAGTCTCGTATCATGCTAAAGGCTCTCTGGGGAAGCACTCAATGTCTCATTCCCCCTATAGCCCACATCTAGGAACTACAGACTCTCTGAGGAAGCACTCATCGTCAATTCCCCCTTTGGTCTCACATCATACTAAAAGACACTCTGGAGAAACCCTTACATCCATTCACACTATGGTCTACTACAGTAGGTTCTCACAGTCCTGTGTGAAAATAAAATGCTCAGCACTCCTGTATCGCTCATGTAACCCTCAAGAACTACTTGGATACCATTCTAAGGTTCAACAACATAACAACACAACATTTCCACTATCCTACAACTGAGAATGGAAACTGACATAACGCCTATCAGGAAAAACAAGTACAACAAACATCTAGAGTACAACACAAACTACTCTATTCACAAAGGTAAACCTCTACTATAGCAATAAAGCAAGCAGACAAGCATTCAATGGAAAAAACACAAAAACACACAATTCCCGTTCAAGGGAATTGGCGAAATTGCACAAAATATTCAAATAATTTCTACAAGAAGGCACAAAACACCTACCTCGATCCTATAAGATCGTTATACATGAATAATGTGGACAGATTCTCCTTAGAAGGTCTTAGATCTGAGAAAACGTCCAAAGCACATAATCCACGATAACTTGAGAAAGAGGAGGAATTGAAAAACATGGTTCATGTAGAAGGAAGAACTGAGTTCATTGATTCCAACACAATCAACCGTGCTCGAATCAGGGAACGGATGGAGAGGGAGGAGCACACCGACGATTCGTGGATCCTCGGCGCTCTTGGATGTACGGGACCTAGAAAGAGACACTTTTGTGCGTCAGACACGACCCTGGACTGTTTAATGAAAAAAAATAAAAGTACACAGTGTGTACTTTTAGAGTACACGACATGTACTAGGTTTTTTCATACTCCACGAAAATCGGCCTCCACATCACCCCTACACACCATGTGTGTGGCCCGGACACGGCCAGCAGACGGCTTCGAGCAAGAAAAGAGTACATGGTGTCTACTCAGAAAGTACACGGTGTGTACTTTGATATTTTCCAGAAATGTCATTTTTCTTAATAACTTTAGAAAAAGGAAAGGCATACCTGAAACGAAGATCCATGTTCTTATAAACATCCCCCCTTAATGAAATTTGTCCCCAAATTTTCCTAGTGAGGTGTAGAAGAAGAAACCCCAAAAAACTCCATCCACTGTGAGTCGGCCTCCCTCTCCAAGGTCTCATCCTGTACTCACCCATGCCGCCATAGCACCCGTACAAGAGGGACAGACCACCCATAGAGAACCTTCATACTGAAATTGACAATCTGGATGGGATGCTCCTCAAACGATGCAAATGGGTCTGAAAAGTAACATCAAAGCTGAGAAACGTGGAAGAAGTCGGGCATGGCCCGATACCTCCGAGGTAACTACAGCCTATAGGAAATTGGCCCAACTCTCTCAAACACCTCAAATGGCCCAACATAACACAATGAAACCTTACCCTATTTCCGAATCCTCTTTTGTACCAACCTTGGTGTGACATGCAAGAAAACCCGATCCCCGACCTCGAACTCTAGAAGTCGTCTCCACTGATTAGTATAATTCTTCTGCCAAGACTGTGATGTAGCCATCCTCTTTTGAATCATCTCTATCTGTTATGAAGTCTCCAGAACAATACGAGGTCCAAGAAAATTTACCTCTCCGGCCTACAACAAGCATACGGGTGATCAGTATGGACTACCATACAAAGCCTCGTATGGTTCCATCTGAATAGTCGCATAAAAACTGTTGTTGTAGGCGAACTCCACTAGAGAGATATGATTCTCCCATGAACTGCCGAAGTCCAGAGTACAAGCTCTCAGAATATCCTCTAGCACCTGACTCATACGCTTGGACTGAAAATTAGTCTGGGGATGGTATGCCGTACACAAAAGTACCTATATACCCAAAGCATTTTGAAGTCCCTACAAGAACTGATAAGTAAAGCGCGCATCCCTGTCTAAAACAATGGAGTGTGGGACTCCATGTAGATGAATGATCTCTCTGATGTACAGTCGTCCCAGATCATCGACACTGAAGTTCTTCTTGATCGGAATGAAGTGAGAAACCTTTGTAAGCCTTTCAATGACAACCCAAACAACATCATTACCTCGGGGTGACCTTGGAAACCCTGTCACGATGTCCATCGCGACATCGTTCCACTTCCACTCCATAATGGGTAACTGATGCAAAAGGCTTGTTGGTCGTTGAAGCTCCGCCTTCACCTGATGACAAGTAGAGCATATCATGAAAAAACCAGTGACGTCCTTCTTCATACATGGCCACTAGTACCGGTGATGAAGATCCAGATACATCTTGGTGATCCTAGGATGAACTGCCCAAACTGAGGAATAAAAAACCTGCAGCAGCTCCTCACGTATGTATGCTGGGACCCATACGCATCCCTAAAAATGAACTATCTCATCCTCACCCACTGTCCATATAGGAAGAGGGTCGTCCTCTGACACACTCACCTGCATGACTAATCCTTCTGAGTCTGATAGCTGCCTCATCTATACCCGATCAAGTAGTGTTGAGGTAATAGCTATAGAAGATAGGAAGTTCTGTCCCTGTCTATTGTGCACCTCCATATGCATCTTAGAGAATAGAGCCATCAGATACCACTCACTACTGGCCTCCTGAACAAACTGAATTTGAGTTCTCGTGCTCAATGAATCTGCCACCACGTTGCCCTTTCCTAGCGTATTGGAAAGCCTGATATCGAATGACTGAAGATACTCGACCCACCTACGCTGCCTCAGATTAAGATCATGCTGAGTGAAGATATACTTGAGTCTCTTGAGGTCAGTGAAGACCACAAAGTGATCTCCCAAAAGATAATGTCTCCAACAACGTATGGCACGAACAATAACTGCCAACTCCAGATCATGTATAGGGTAGTTCCCCTTATGTGGCCTCACCTACCGAGACCCGTACATGACGACTCCATCTCCTTGCATAAGCACAACACCTAGTCCGATAACCCACGCATCACAATAAACACTGTAGCTCTTTCCTGGCTCTGGAAAGACTAGTATCGGTGATGACGTCAATCTTCCCTTTAGATCCTGAAGGTCAGACTCACAAGAATCTGACCATAAGATCTTCGCCCCCATCATGGTCAGACCTATAAAAGGTGCTTATAGGGTTGAGAATTCATGAATGAAGTGTCTTTAATATCCAGCTAGCCCTAGGAAACTCCGTACCTCAAAAAGGTTCCTTGGCTTCTCCTAAGAAACTATAGCTCTCACATTTCATGGGTCCACAGACACTCCTGCCTCTGAGATTATGTGACCCAAAAAGTGAATCTGATCCATCCAGATGTAGCACTTTGAGAGTTTAGCATAAAGATGATTCTCTCTCCGTGTACTCAGAACAATCTCAAAATGGGTAGTATGGTTGTGTTGATTGTTAGAGTACACCAAGATATCATCCACGAAGACCACGATGTAGGAGTCGAAGTAAGGATGGAAAACTTGGTTCATCAGTTCCATGAAAACTGCAGGCACTTTTGTGAGACCGAACAACATGACTGTATACTCGTATAGACCATTGCATCTCCTGAAGGCTGTCAGAGGTATATCCGATGGTCTAACGCTCAACTGATGGTAACCGGACCTCAGTCCTATCTTTGAGAACACCTGGGGTCCTCAAAGCTGATCAAAGATGTCATCGAACCTCGACAAGGGATATCAGTTCTTGACCATCAACTGGTTCATCATTCGATAATCCACGCAAAGCTGAAGGGTACCGTATGCCTTTTTCACAAACAAGACAGGCGAACCCTAAGGAGAAGTACTGGGATGGATGAAACCCTTTGCCTGCAAATCCTCCAACTGCTTCTTGAGCTCCTATAACTCAGGTGTTGCCATCCTATAAGGGGGGAAAGGACACCGGTGATGTTCCTAGAACAAGATCAAGAAGAAAGTCTACCTCACGCTTCATAGGAAAACTCAAAAAGTCCTCTAGAAAGACATCCTTGAAACGATCCACCACTGAAGGAAATTCCAACTGCGAATTCCCTTGATCATCCAGATAATGACTAGAAATCTAGGTTGTCACCCTTCCTTTCCCATGATCCTCGAGTCCTGATCGACTTGCCTGAACATCCCAATTGCCTCTATGAAGAAATGATTCACCCTCTGGTGAAACGAAACTCACTCTGTGGTGATAACAGTCGACGAATGCCTAGAAGGAAACCAACCAGACTATCCCAAGGATGACATCATAGCATGTCATTTCTATGACATAGAGATCCCAAAATAAACGATACCCTACAACCTATAGAGGGAAGTCTCTACACTGTCGTACACTAGATGTCCTGGTCCCCAAAGGTGTGATTATTTTCAACGAGTCGACAGAATAAAAGATGTAGAGCCCAAGGATCTCCATGAAAACAAAAAAGATAAAGATATGTATATCACCAGTATCGAAAATAGCTGATGATAAAATCAAGGCTACTAAAATCATACCTCAAACTGTAGAAGGTCCAGGATCCTGCTCTTGATAGGTCTTCCCCATGGTGAAAGATTGGCCTGCACCGCCGCCCTGCGCCCCTGGCTGACCACTCTGACCTGATCCACCTTGCTGGTGCTGAGGGACTGGTGGCTGACCACCACGACCTCGACATATACCTTGTCCAGAACTGCCGGAAGAACTCTAGTTCCCTGACTGGTGAGAAGCTGGTGGTGTTTCTCCTGAACGAGGAGTCATGGAAGAACCTCGGTCACCAGCTTCTGGTGATAAAACCTGGCAGAAACGCTGAAGGTGATCCATCTTTCTGCAATATTAGCGCTCTAAGGGGTCTCTCTAGCACAACAGCCTCATGTGCCCTGACCGGCCACACTGGTAGCATATCACCTGGCTTTCTGACGATGCATCTCGCTTCCTTGGATCACCGCACGTAGACTCCATATGGTGGTTTTTGCTGTCATCTGGAGGAAAACTAGCTCTGGAAGTAGAACTACCCTGGATCACAACTCTAGAGTCTCTAAGATTGCGCTCCGCAATCAGTGCCTGATTGATGATGGATGTGATGGAAGTCAACTGGAAGAGATTCACCTGTAAATGGATCTCAATCCCGAGACCATAGTCAAACATCCTTGATAAAAATACCCACTCCCATCCCGGAGGGGTGTGAAATGCTATAGATCGATGAAACGAGAGGAATAATCCATGATAGAATGAGTACCCTGCTCTAGACTCATGAAATCTCAGGCTCGATCGACCATCAGGGTCTCTGGGTAGAAGTAGTCGTAAAAAACACGCTGGAACTCCGCCCAAGCTATAACCTGCTGATGACCTGCCTGTGAGATCTTGTCCCACCACCTCGTGGAAGAGTCTCAGAGCATGTAGGTAGCGAGCTTGACCCGCCTCTCTAGAGGTGTGTCTAGATGCTCGAAGATAGTCAGCATGGCTTCCAACCATGAATCTGCAGCCCGAGGTCCTCCTTCCCCCGAGAATATGGGAGGATGATGCTGCTGAAAGACTTGTGTCATGTCTGCCATAGATGAAGCAAGAGTCGGTGCTCCCTAAAAAGTCTGCATCATCCACATAAAACCTTTCTTGAACTGCGCATCAGCGCCTGCAACGGGTATGAAAACCGGTGCGAAGGCTGGCCCGACTGGAGGATCGACAGGAAGTCCCTGATCAGCCATGTCTGGCGTCTGCTCACTGCCTGATGACAGACGTACAACCAGAGGACGTTTCAGAGGCATATCTCAGAAAGATCAAAGAAACACCTTAGATCAGTATTAACAATGATAGAGAACAAAAGAGTACAAAACCGGAATAGGGGAAAGAAAACACACAAGTTTACAAAACACGACTACACGATGGGTATAAAAACTACACGGTGTGTCTTCTTAAGCCACTAAAATTGGCATGTACCCCTTCCCTACATGTCATGTAACACCTCAAACTACATGGCATGTTTACCCAACACACGTCGTGTAATTGAAAACTATTCCCCTACCCGAGTCTCCTAACATGACTAACTCATACGGTCCGACTTAACCCGAGACTACACGGCGTGTTTTGAACAAACACAGCATGTACTAGAAAAGGCTTCGGCAGCCTGTGTTGTTAAACATAGGGATGTCTACACCGCTAAACCTTACATAGCATGTTCCGATCAAACACGACGTGTATTGGTGAAGGTGACACTGTTTGATGTTGTACGTTACATGGTCGGGTACCTAAACAAGACTACACGACGTGTGCCGAAAACACACAGCGTGCCTAAGAGAAGGTAACACTGACCTGTGTTATTCATGACACGGCCAGTTACATGGACAGGACTACACGGTGTGTTCCTTTATAACACGACATGTTCTACTCGAGCATCCCCAACCCGTGTTGTTAGTGACACGGCCAGGTACATGGCTCCGAACTACAAAGCATGTACCAACAATACACGGCGTGTTCCTGAAGTTATTTCTACAATAGCGTGTCCCTGATCAGATGGTCAGTGACATGGTCTAAAAACTACACTAACTGTAGTCAAAAAGTACCTGTCGTGTATTTTGGGATTTTCTGGGCAGTAGCTCAGAAACTGCACAAAATCCTAGAAAACAAAGAAAACAAGGCAAGGAGGTACCAATTTCCAATTCATGAGGGCCCATAACACCTCAAGATTGAAAATTTTGCATTCATTTAAGAATGGTAGGAAACAAACAATCCTTTAACAAGGCAGCAAACATTCTATCAAGAATCTATCACAACAACATGCATAATCTACACGGAGTCCACCCCAAAAGCATGAAATTGATAATTCACCAAAGATGGAATGGCAAGAATGCATGGCATGTGATTTCTATAAGTGCCTATATGATGCATGAGATGGCCTACCCACATGTCACTAGGTTGCGACAGAAATAGAACTGCAATAGTCAAGGAAATAACAACACAAAGAATGTGAATCACTCTAGGTGAAATCATATCAACCATAAAATCTCAAAACCAGCCAACTGAAATTAACAAGGTAGTATGAATTTTCCCTGTACATCGGTTAGTTAATCCCAAGAACAGCTTAATACCATGTACCAAATTCATCCTTCCCCTATCTAATGGCTCCAAATAGTAAATCAAGAGAAAAGAAACACCTCTGATACCACTTTGTAACAACCCATATCCAGAGCCCCTCCATTGGTGCCCCGTACCTAGTTCACCACATGACCTCAAGTGTATTTCCCCAAATGCCAGAGGCTACCGACTAGCAATGAGGGCCTTGGTAAGTTATTGGGGAAACTATGCCCTCATTTGGTAAGGTATACAAAGAAAAGAAATTAACAGTATATAGAAAAATTAGTAAACAACACACAACAACTGATATCCAACAATGGAAGCAATGAATAGATAATAATTATGAAAATGATGCAGTAGTTACAAGTTTCTAAAGAAATCAGCAAACACAACAATGTGCTGCAATACAACTGAACACAAAGTACTAAAGCAACAACAACTCCAGCAGAATCGCATGCCTAAGCTTGGTCCCCTTGCTCTCTAGCTCCAAACAATAAAGTACCGGATGTTGAAGGGTGCTTGACCTTATCCATTCCTACAACAACAATGTTTTATTGGGCCCAAAAACATGGACCAAACAGGGTGTGATATACAATCCCAGTAGGAAATAAACCAATGATTTGTGCCTAATAGTCAATGAATACAAGGCAAATTAAAGTGCGGGATGTAGTAAACAGAAAATCCCACAACATCTACAATCCACAACTCTAGCATATAAAGTACACTAGTAAACAACCAACATAAAGTAGAAAATAGGTAACCCTCTGGGTAGCTCTCACAGCTAACCCCTATGGTTCAACCTACAAGTACTAGCAACCCTCTAGGAGGCACACACAGTCTCACCCATCTAGTTCAGCTAAGTGTAGACTCTCCGAGGAAGCACTCACCATAAATTCCACCTATAGCCTCGTATCGTGCTAAAAGATCTCTAGGGAAGCACTCAATGCCTCATTCCCCCTATGGCCCATGTCGAGGAACTTCTGACTCTTGGAGGAAGCACTCATCGTCAATTCCCCCCGTGGTCTCACATCGTATTAAAAGACACTCTAGAGAATCCCTTATGTCCATTATCCATATGGTCTACTATAGTAGGTTCTCACAGTCCTGTGTGAATATAATATGCTCAGCACGTGTGTATCACCCAAGTAAACCTCAGAAACTACTTGGATATCATTCTAAGGCTCGGCAGCAAGACATCACAACAGTTCCACTATCCTACAACTAGGCATGGAAACTGGCATAATGCATAACAGGAAAAACATGTACGACATTCATCCAGAGTACAACACAAACAACTCGACTCACAAAGCACTACCACAAAAACAGTTTTTCTCAGCGCCCCCCCTTTATCAGCGCTAACGAAAAAGCGCTGATAAAGGGACCCCCTTTATCAGCGCTTGTTGATTAGCGCTGATAAAGGGTCAGCTTCAAAAAAAATTTAAAAATATTTTAATATATTAATATATAAATATATTTATATTGATATATAAATATAATATATAATTTTTAAATATATTTTAAATAAGTATAAATTTACATTTACACTTATTATACTTAATATATAAGATATTTAGTGAAAATGGCTTCTTAAAAAATTAATTTTTTTTTAATTAATAATTTTCTAATCATTATGGAGTAATAGTCATTTAATAACAATTTGAAGACTAAAAAAATTTAAAAAAACTAAAAAAGATCCAAAATATGTTGAAAACACAACTCAAACATCAGACGACCATAATATTTGATCTAAGTGTCCGTTTGAGCTCTACCACATATCAAATCGAATCCTGCGACGAGATCTACATCACTGTGACCGAGGGTTACCCCAGTCAAGGGATTTTAGAGGCCAAAAAGGCCTAGAAGGCCTCTAAAATTGAGTTTTTAGTCGGGGTATCCCGATTTTTTAACATTTTGTATATTTTCAGCCTCGTTTAAGGGGGTATTATTGGATTTTTTTGGTGGGGTCTGAATTTATTCTAAGGTATTACATTTATATTGATATTATGTCATTGAAATTTCATCATTTTTTATAATGAACTTCTATTTATAATCAAATATATAACAATATATTCATATTTTTTATATATTCACACCTAAAATTTTAATTATAAATATTAATAATAAAACATATTTACATATATAATATATTAGTTGTATCATAATAATAACTAACATCCATTTTATTTAAAATACAAATATATGAATATTTATATACCTATATATTAATCTAACTATATATGTATATTAATCTAACTATATATATATATATATTAATCTAACTATATATATATTAATATAAATATATATATTTATTCCAATAACTATATATATGTTAATATAACTATATATATATATATAATAATTTAAATATATATTACTATACGAATAAATATAACTATATATATATATATTAGTATAACTATATATATATATTAATATAACTATATATATATATATATTTTAATATAACTATATATATATTATAATATTACTATATATATATATATATATATTATAATATAACTATATATATATTAATATAGATATATATTACTATACGAATAAATATAACTAAATATATATATATATATATATCATGAATTGGAAGACAAATCAAAATAGAGTAGTGGTAAAGGCTTAGGCGTGCATAGGGGAGGTCTCGAGTTCAAATCCTAGTGGAGGTAGGGGCGCGCACGCATATGAGAATATAGCAGTAAGTGCTGTTAAAGGGGGTGCGTGGGGTGTTGTATAGGGGCAGAAAAGCATTGTAAAAGGGGGCTCAAGCGCTATAAAACCCCCCAATTGGCAGTATTTTTTAATTTTTTTAATTTTTTTTAATTTTTTTAAATTTTATCAGCACTAAAACGAAAGCGCTGATATAGGAACCCTTTATCAGCGCTAAAAAAATGCTGATAAAGGGGTACTTTTATCAGCGCTTTTTTTAGCGCTGAAAAAAGAACCCTTTTATCAGTGTTTTTTTTGCACTGACAAAAGGGGTTTTTATCAGCTCTTTTTGGAGCGTTGATAAAGGGGACCCCCTTTATCTTCACTGGATTTATCAGCGCTTTTTCTAGCACTGATAAAGGCCATTTTTAGCTCTAATAAAGGCCGTATTTGTAGTAGTGAAGGTAAACCTCTACTATATCAATCAAGCAAGCAGGAAAGCAATCAAGGAAAACATAGGAAAACGCACAATTCACATTCAACAGAATTGGGGAAATTGCACAAAATATTCAAAGACATTCTACAGAAAGGCACAAACAGCCTACCTTGATCCTAGGAGATGGATATACGTGAACAATGACAAGAGGTGGGAGATCATCAAAGATTTGTGGATCTTCGGCGCTCTCGGACGAACGAGACCTAGAAGATGTTGCTTTTGTGCATCAAGAGCAACCCCCGTCCATTTAATGAAAAACAGAAAATCACACGGTGTGTACATTTAGAGTATACGACATGTACTAGGTTTTTCCATACTTCTCCAAAATCTTCCTCCACGTCACCCCCACACACCAGGAGTGTGGCCCGGACACGGCCAGCACATGGCTTTGAGCGAGAAAAGAGTAAACGGCATGTACTCAGAAAGTACACGACGTGAAATTAAAAATTATCCAGAAACATAATTTTTCCTAAAAAACATCATAAAATGTAAAGGCATACCTAAAACGAAGATCCTGGTTCTTACACTATTTATATTTTCAATGACATGTCACCATACGTGCATACCTATGGCTTACCATCTCCACATCGTTTTGTATTTGTTATCAAAACATTATTATTTGGATGTGAATGATAATGATGTGTAATTGAAGTAAATAATAAATATAACATTATAATATTTCTTTATATAAGATATAAAATCCAATTATATATGATTTTAATATCAAAAGAATGATATTGTCACTCGTGCGTACGTACCGACTACCGTCTCCATGAACAAGATGAGATTCATTCCCCATTGTATCCATTTAAGACTAACAATCATTTGATGATTAAAAATAATTTTTAAGGAAATGATATCATTCTAGATATGAATAAGATACATCCTCTCCATAAAAAACAAGTCGTATGTAATAAAACATATAAAATAAAACGAGTATGTTAACACCCAAAACGACGATAATACTAAGATATTATTAACAAAGAAATTTTAAAAGATCATATATGATATCATATTAATTTATATGATTCTTCTATAATTTAATAACAATTATTTCACCATTATATAGGAGATTAACCTACCCTCGACCAAGGAAAAGCACAAGGTAAGGGTTTATTTCACAATCTTTTCATTATCCGAGGTTGTTTATATGAAATTATTTACTAGGACATCTTTATTATCCACATCCATGTTTCTTAAAAATGTATTTCAAATCATTCTTACTTTTTTACAGAATATGGGTTAATGTTATTTATACCCTTTATTGACTTTTTATAAGATGTTTATAAAAGAATCTTTCTATCATTTTCCAAACAAGGTTCTTTTTAACCTTTTCAAAAAAAATAAGATTAGAATGTTTTTTTAACTTATACAGCGGGTGTGAATATTTTTCGCCATTATAAAATCATCGAAGCTTCACTTAAAACATTATAAAAATATTTTCAATGTAAATGTTTTCTTTTATAATTGCGCAACTCTTAAATAATTTCTAAAAAGAGATATTTTTCTCAAATAGATATGATTTCATCTATTTCAACATAATTTAAAATATTTTAATGATTTATTCTTCTAAACCATTATCATTAATGTCAATGTTTTCAAAATGGTTTTAAGGATTTATTTAAATGGACATGAATGTTTTAAAATGATAATTACATTAAATTTTTTCAAATTGGTATGGGAAAATTTGATTCAAAAATGTCTTTAAATGTCTTCCTTTTTAAATTGTGTGAATTTTAAATATTTTCATGAAAAGGGATATTTCAATCAAAGAGTTTTAAAAATTATTTCAACATATGTAAAATACTTTAATGGATTTTAATCTAATTTTGAATTTGATTTAGTATGATTCAAAACTTTCAAATTTTATTTAAGGTTTTTTGATATGTTTGATCGTGGATGTGTTATTTTTATAACATTCATTGTTTATTGTTAAAGTATTGACATTTCGTATCCTAGAAATTTTATGAATGTTTATGTTATGTTTAAAACTTTTCATATGAGGAATGTATTGTACATATTAAGTGACGGGTGGAGCCTGATATAGCTCCTCGATGCAACGGTAGGTCTCATGAGACAACTAGATGTGTAATTGGCTTAGGCCTTTTCCCAATTTGATTT
The DNA here is from genome assembly GCA_963277665.1 of Viscum album. Taxonomy (NCBI): domain Eukaryota; kingdom Viridiplantae; phylum Streptophyta; class Magnoliopsida; order Santalales; family Viscaceae; genus Viscum; species Viscum album. The sequence continues at coordinate 2,014,471,136 of OY728147.1, read as the reverse complement.
ATGGTTTTGGTGTAGGGCTTAATAATTTTTAGACATCTTGGCTGAGGCCTTGACAAAATGCTTTAGAATTTCTGACATTAAAAATTCCCTCATTAATAAAATAATATTGATGTTTCATGTGGTCATTCTACTAGTAGAATAACCATGATTATGTTTTATTATGGATTTATTTAGGTAGCTCATACTCTTTTCATAAAAGTATTCATGTTTATTATTGCTAAAGGAATGTGGTTTCAATTATTCTTCATGCTTAATATTTATGTTACCTTCTGCTATATTTCTTACCCTTACTAAGTGTTTGAGTTCAACCCGTTCTATGTTTTATTTTTCTCAGGATTCCAATAAGTGTATTATGATTGATATGCACGGTTAAGCTAAAGGGGATAATTGAATTCTCAAAGAACTATTTACGATGTGTTTTATGTTTGAAATTGTAATGAAATGTTAATGTATGCTATCTATTTTCCAAAACTACTAACTTGATCGGTCCTTCAGGACCTGATTCCTTGTAATCGTGCTAATTTATTAAAATAATGCACCGACTATAGGTAACTTGGGTCGGGGCGTTACAGTTGGTATCGGAGGAATTTTACCAATAACCTTGGAAGTATGATTTAGATAAACTATGATTAGCGCACATAAACCTAAGATAGACTTTGAGGATTAGTATAGAAGGACTTCCTAGAATGTTGGTAATGTAGTGATTTTGTGAGTTCTCCATGAAAATACATCCCTGTCTAGATACGAGAAGGTAGAGGTGGGTCTGGCACAGATGTTCCTAGGGGTAAAACACGAAAACACTGCTTTGTGCTAGACTCGAATGGGAACAGGTGCATGAAAACCGGCCTTGCTGCACTCTTTGTTATGACACTCCCAGGGGATATGCTTAGGATAATTCTCATTTTATTAACAAACAACTATGAAAGGTTTATTACTATATATCTCGTCAAATAAAACATATTTGTGATTATGGATTATATCCATAATCTGTTCAATTTACATTAGGTATTTTAAATGTTTGGAATTATGAATTGTGATTGATAAACTGACCTAGTGTATGCCATTGTTTAGAAATGGAACATAGTGGAAGGAATGGAAATCATATCAATGCACATACTCCATTTAGGGATTTCCCTCCTACTCAAGAAAATTATAGTAGAGCTGGTGATAAAACTGGTACTGGGCAGCTTTTCACCATACAGGGACAACTCACTCTGGTTATGAATAATAACCTTACCCTCATAGAGCACCCTGATTCACAATTTAGAGGATCAATGTTAGATCGCTTCATGAGGTAACAACCACCATCATCAATGGGAATACAAATACCTTGGTAGCTGAGCAATGGATAAGTTCTCTAGAGAAAATATTCAAGGCTTTGGGGAGTAGTGAAATGGAAAATGTTGTCATGGTAGTTTATCACCTCTCTAGAGATGCTGATCAATAGTGTTCATTGATTCAAAACACAAAGGAAGATGATGAGGTATAAAATATGGAATGGAGGGAGTTTAATGAGATTTTCATAGATAAATAATTTCCTCGTGACCATCGAGCAGATATGGAAAGACAATTTCTGAGTCTGAGGCAAAAGGAGCATCAGAATATCACAAAGTATGATGATCACTTTACAAGGTTATAAATTCATGATACAGATTATATACGTAACCCAAGAAGTAAGATTGATCATTTCTTTGATAGGTTAGAACCATTTCTTCGTCGAGATTTAGTATCACAATCCTTCTCATCATTCGAAGATATTGTCTCATGTTCTACCAAGACAGAAAAGGAATTCTCTAAATATTATGACAATAAAGTAAAGTAAGAGAAGAAGAGAACGATGGAGAAACAGACAGGTAATGGGAAAAGGGGAAAGATGGATTTTCCATTATGTGATAATTATGGGAAGAAACACACTGGTACTTGACTAAATGTAATTTGAGTCTGTTACAATTGTGGTGAAAAATATACCAAGCTCATTATTGCAAGGGAAAGAAAGTTGCTGTCAATGTGGAGTACTATAATTGTAGAGAAATGGGTCATTATGAATATGAATGTCCTAAGTGCCAAGGAAACTTACCTTAGAAAAGGCCAAGGGAGCAAGGTAAAGCTTATTCTATTACTACTGTTGATGTTGAATAATTATTGTATTTGTGTTTTTGGATTCAAGAACTATATTCCGGTTATAAGAATAATGTGAAATATATAAGGATTGTACTGAAGTAATATTTTATTATGGACTTGAGATTGCGTGGAACCTAGAAAAGTGACTCAATAAAAGGTTAAATTTTTGGAAAATATATGGTTGAGAGAATGATAAACAATAATATGGTTCTGAAATCGAGGTAGTGATTTTGGAATAATACATGATTGATTTCGATAAATTATGTTGGAAATTCTTGACTGACATGAAACTGATTATTGATTTGTATATTCCATCATTGTTGGAGTTTAAAACGTTTTTGGATAGAAGGAGTAAATCTAGTATTCTATAATGAATAAGGAAGCATGAATTTAATCAAAAAGGATTTATGGAAATTAAGGATGTTTTAATGTTTTAAAAGAATACATGATGTAGGTGTTCACAAGTTATTTCATTGCAAAAAGGATCTTCATTGTGTTTATATTCCATATAATTTTTGGACTTTGAGTTTAGAAATAAGTATTTTTGATAAGTTTAGTTTTAGATTATTTTTGGATTTCCATAAAAAGGATAACACGGAGGTTGGGTGGCAACCCGTCGCGTCTGGCAAGGCCGTGAGACTTGAACTTGCAACCGAAGGGAGACAAGGGTGTATCAGATACCACCGACCCACATAATATCCCAGATTGAATAATGTAGTTTTTTAAAGGGTCTTGTTGATGAATTATAAATTAAATTTTTTTGGAACCATATACGAACAGGATAAATAGAATATTTTTTAAGTTCTATTATCTTTTAAATAGAAATATGAGTTTGTGATAGAAATTAGTTAAAGGATTAAACTCTACTTGAAAAGTCTACATTTTTTTATCTTATTCTATGAATAAATAAATTCTTAAGCATTAGGTAATGCATCATAAACCAAAAATGTGTTATCCTAATACCTTACGTTTTGGGGAACCGATGGTATTTTAAATCATCATATTTTGGTGGATTTGAGGCCCACAATTATAAATTTTTTTGTGATAGATGACCTCAATCACTCGCTATTAATATTTATGTTTTCCCCCAATTATGTGTCTGTAATTTCCACCAATTTTCTTTTAATAGAGATCATAATTTGGTGGTGAAATTTTCATCCCCCTGCTTCTCTTATTAAAACTAAATTTTATTAACCCAATTTTCGATGTGGGTTTTCTCACAAAGGTATTTTCTATTTTCAACCTTTTATTTTCAAAGAACAATTTCAAATTTCAAGTATTAAGTTTTTTGAAGGAGGGGAGAATGTAACACCCCATGCTTCCATGGTATGTTTCACTTTGAATAATAAAGTAGCGTGTGTTGTACGCAACATCGAGTTCTAACACACACCATAACCAATCAAACTAGCCGTTATGAATAGTTTTACCCACTTTTTAAAATTTTATGAATTTTATCATTCAAAATTGACTTCATATTTGGATTCGTAGTATCAAAATTATCTTAGGGTGACTTTTTGATAATTTTATGAAAACCTTCAGTTTGTGATGAATAGTGAAAATTACTAAAGTTTAATTAAAAACAATTTTTTTAATCGAAATAATTAGTAGTAATAAATTATGAATTTGAATGGTTTGGAAGTATAATTATATTATATTTTTATCATTTAATACAATGTATGTCATTATACATAATTTTTCATTTAAACTAGTCATACGCAAGTGTCAATCTTTTCATAGTTATTATTTTTTTGAAAACACGATTTTTATATTGACAACGGGAATCAATTTTAAATTAATTTATACCAATTATATGTTTTGAATTTAGAAAAATGGATTCCATATTTATAATCAGGTTCTCCAAGTTGTGTAAATAGGTATCTTTTATTTTTAGACATTTTGAATAATTACTTCGGTAAATATTTTATTTACCATGGTTAAAGGGTAAATCCGATAAATAAGGGTAAACAAATAATATTATAAGAACATTAAATTACCCTAAAACGTTTCATAACCCTATTGGATGATTCATTTCTTACTATGGGAATCTTTGGGTTGATTTTGGGACCCCATGGAGCCACTTTTAAGTGATAATGACACTTCATATTAATCAAGTTAATGTAAATACAAAACATAAATAAGCATATATATTTTAGAAATGTTTTTTTCATATTGTTATATATGTTATATCTTCGACTATAAATATTAATTAGAAAGTAAAAAAAATTTCCTACGTAATTTTATTTTATTTATAATTTCTATACTTTGAATAATAAAATTTAATTATGACACAATAATGATGCAGTATTTGCCTTATTAATGAAAGAATAAAATAATTGGTGTTATAAATGACAAAATAAATATAACTTGAAGGTTTTTTGGCGATAAAAAATTTTATATGTTAATATGACATGTTATTATAACTAAAATTTGTTTGTATCAAATTTTTAAAGTTTTTAAGACTTTTAGAAAAATCAATTATTAAATAGTGTCAAAATAGACAAAAAAAGCATTTTTAAAAATATATTATATTATAAAGAGATATAATATTACTAAAAATCTTGGTTTGTGCCAAAGGACTTAGATAATGATAGGTGTTTCATTAATGGACTACTTCGGAGTCTCTTGGATGTATATAGTAAATTTATTAACAATATAATATAAAAATACAATGTGACATGGTAAATGTCAAACTATTTAACTAAGAATTAAATCTAAAAGATAAGCTTAATATAGTGAACCAAACCTGTATAAAACCAATTTGTTGAGTGGAGTTAGACCCATAACCTTCTTATCCTCAAAATAAAACACTTTTGATTCATTACACACCGAATTTTAATTTATTATAAAATAATATTTTATGTTTTTCATAATGTGCCCCTCACACCTCTTATAAAAAAGAACCCCCTTCTCTCAAATTCATACCTTCAAAGCCATTTGGATTATCCAAACCATACCAAAATATCCTCTAAAATTCCCTCAATTCAACCTAGAGTCCTTAGTTTGATCAAAAACCTAGCCTATGGAGCCCTTTTGATCAAATCAAAATCAAGAACCCGAAGAAGAGGTAATGTTTTCACCCCCCTCTTTCATGTTCCTTTCTTCTTCCAGTTATTATTTCTTTATTATTTCAATTATAAAATAATAACTCCAGTATCTTCTAGATACTGTGATGTTATTATAAATATAGTACAACCATATTATATATTCTATCCATCCTTGGAATGACATGTCACCATACGTGCGTACGTACGGCTTACCGTCTCCACGTCTTGGTGTATTTGTTACTCAAAACATATTTATTTGGATGGGAATGATAATGATGTGTAATTTAAGTAAATAAAAAATATAACATTATAATTATTCTGTATATATGTTATACCATCCAATTATATATGATTTTAATATCAAAAGAATGATATTGTCACTCGTGCGTACGTACGGATTACCGTCTCCACGATCACGATGAGATTCATTCCCTATTGTATCAATTCAAGACTAATTCTCATTAGATGATTAAAAAAAATGTTTAAATACTTGATATAATTCTGGATATGAATAATATACAGAATATTTATAAAAAACATTTCATATGTAATAAAACATATAAAATAAAATGAGTAAGTTAACACCCGAAACGACGATCATACTAAGATATTATTAACAAAGCAATGTTAAAAGATCATATACAATATCATATTAATTTATATGATTCTTATATAATTTAATAACAATTATTTTACTATTATATATGAGGTTAACCTACCCTCGACCAAGGAAAAGTACAAGGTAAGGGTTTATTTCACAATCTCCTCATTATATGAGGTTGTTTAAATGAAATTATGTAATGTGACGTCTTTATCATCCACATCCATGTTCCTTAAAAACGTATTACAAATCATTCTTAATATATTTCAGACAATGGTTTAAATTCATTTATACCCTTTTTTGAATTTTTACAAGATTTTTATAAATGAATCATTTCGTCGTTTACCAAACAAGGTCCTTTTTAACCTTTTCAACAAAATCAAGGTAAGAATGTTTTTAACTTATACGGTGGGTGCGGCTATTTTCAACCATTATAAAATCTTTGAAGCATCCGTTAAATGTTTGAAAGAATATTTTCAATGAAATTTTTTTCTATAATAATTATGTTACACTTAAATGATTTCAAAAAAGATATATTCCTCTCAAATAGTTTTAATTTCATCTATATCAGCATCATTTTAAATGTTTTAATGATTTATTATTCCAAACCATTCTCATTAATGTCCTTGTTTGCAAAATGGATTTAGAGACTTATTTAAATGGAAATAAATGTTTTAAAATGTTAATTATTTAAAAATTTTCAAAGTGGTATGGTACACTTTGATTCAAAAATGACTTTAAATGTCTTCTTTTCTAAATTGTGTGACTTTTAAAAGTTTTCATGAAAACAGATATTTCAATCAAAGATTTTTACAAATAATTTCTATATATGTAAAATAATTTAATGAATTTTATACTTGTTTTGAATTTTATTTAGTATGATAAATAACTTCCATATTTTATTGAAGGTTTTTTGATATGTTTTACTGTGGACGTGTTATTTTTATATAACTCAAGGTTTATAGTTAAAGTAATGACACTTTTTATCCTAGGAATTATACAACTTTTTATATTATGATTCAAAATTTTCATATAAGGAATGTATTAGACATATTAAGTGATGGGTGGATCCCAATATAGGCCCTAGATGCATCGGTAGGTATCATGAGACAACTAGATGTGGAATTTTCCGAGGCCATTTCCCAATTTGATTTATGGTTTTGGCTGAGGACATAATCTTTTTTAGACGTCTTGGCTGAGGCATTGACAAAATGTTTTAGAATGTCTGGCATTATAAATTCCCTCATTATGATAATAATATTGATTTTTCATGTGGTCATTCGACTAGTAGAATACCCATGATTTTGTTTTATTATGGCATTATTTACTCATCTCATATTCTTTCCATAAAAGTATTCATGTTTTCTATTGGTAAATGCACATGGTTTCAATTATTCTCCATGCTTAATATTTATGTTTTCTTCAGCTGTATTGCCTACCCTTACTGAGAATTTGAGCTCACCCCTTTGTTTTTTTCCCAGGGTTCCAAGAAGTGTATTATGATTGATATACAGGGTTAAGCTAATTGGAATAATGGCGTTCTCAAAGAACTATTAATGCTATGTTTTATGATTGAAATTATAATGAAATGTTAATGTATGTAATCTATTTTCCCAGACTGCTAGACCGATCAATCCTTCAGGACATGATTCCTTGTAATCATTCCAATGTATTAAAATAATGCACCGACTCTGGGTAAATGGGGTCGGGGAATTACAATAAGAGTATAAAATGTTATATCTATAAAATATCTTATTATAGGATTATATATATGAACGACATGGACACCAATATATATACCATATTAATTCTTTAAATATTAAAATAATAATTACATTTATTTTAAACCTATATATTCATGTGTTTATCATTTGAATCATTAAAATTACTGTAAATCATCATCAGGCCATGAATTACCATTATGAATGTAGTGATCTATGCAATAATAGTTGGCAGACAACAAGTTTTTAGGGCATGGAGATTAACCCATTTTTTTCCAATGGTTTTTTGGGAATCACATTATATTGTTTCATTAATGATTTATTATCAATATATATATTAAATGGATTCTTTCCCTTCACAGATAATAAGATGATATTCTAAAAACTAGAAGTGGCATTAGAGTAATGTTCATCAATGAGTCAGAATGTTATTTTATTATTTTTTAAAATCATAAGAATATTGTAATATATTTGGTGATTTATTAATATATATATATGTCATTATAAAATATTTGGAACACCGTTTTCAATATTTATGATATAAGTCATCATAATTTTGGTTTTTCATGATGTAGGGTATGATTAGAGGGTATTTTAAGGTACAATACACTAAAAAATATGGTTTTGTTCCTTAAAAAATATAGGATATCTGATATAATATAATATAACAAATAAAATAATGAAAATAGAACATCAAATCAAAATTACAATATTGTGTATAACTAGGAAAATGAAATTCTTTTATATATTAAAAATTCTTATATAATCATTTTCTGCTATTTTAAGATAAAAATAATACGTATGGGTCTATCTTATTATAGTGATTTTTTGTTTCATTATTGAAACTCTTAATTTTTAAGTTCCATATATGTTAATTTTTTCAAATTTATCTGTAATTTCTTCAAATTATACGTATGGGTTTTTTCTATAGAATTATGTATGAGTTACCATACATGAGATGACATTTCATTACACTATTAAATTTTATGAATGCTTTAATCATCTAATAAGGGTATGTTTTTCTAATGCCATGAATATTTAAGTTTTTTATCCAACTTTTATCATAGTTCAAGTTAAATAATATCTAGAATCTATTTAAAAATATAATTAAAAAATGAATAATATTAAAAAAAAATTATTTTATTTCTTATAATTTATAACTTTTATTTAAATAATACATTTTACATAGTGTAAATAGCTAATTATCATTCATAAAATTTATTTTTAATATTCATGTTAATAACTAATGTTATATAAATAAATAATAGAGTTATTTACATGCATATTTCTATTAAATAATAATGAATACAAACTATTTATGAAATTTTAATTTTAGTTTGTATTTTAAAAATGTAATAAATTTATTTATTTAAAAAATTTCTATTACATTAGAAACTGTTTTTGAAAAAATATGATTATATTTCATCTACCGTGAACACATTTTATTGTTATGGTTATTTTCTTTAATTTATTTACTCAGTATAGTTGTTATATCATTGATTTTGGATAATTGATGAATTAGAATTTATATTCATAATTATTTTTAGGGGGTGAGGGTATTCATGTAACATTTAGCACTATAATGGAGTCTGATAACCTATTATATATAAGGTGAATGTTCTGAATCTATGGATCTTTCCTTACACTACAGAATATTTAAATTTTAAAAAATTCAATTCATTTACATAAAATTTTCATGAAAAATATAAATTATAATCATTTGGTTATGTGGAAATATTATTTTCTTCTTGTTTTGGGTGATAACTACAAAATATTGGTTTTTAAGGATTTACACCTTATTATTGTGTGAAAATATAAATTTGAATCTGGGAACAGTGAATACTAAAAAACTTTCATAGATTATGGTGTCAATAGTAGAATAAAAAATTGGATAATAATGATTTAATCGGGCACAATAATTCTTAATTTAATATTCATGTGATATAAGTTAAATTAGTGTCAAGTTATATGAAAACCACTAAATTATTTTGTTCAATATTCTATCTAATGATAAAAAATTCCATGACCTCGATCATCCCAAAAAATAGATTCATTCGAAATGAGTGAGAACATGGATTTTCTTATGTAAGATATAAAGGATATAACGAACTGTAACGGTTACCTAACTACATCACATTGGGAGATTGGGTAGCCACATTCCATTGAAACCATAAGTGAGATGAAATCATGAAATAATGTTATGGATTTATAAAAAGATTCATTATATCAATTGTCTAATAATTTTATGTCATATGATTGGTATGTTTCCATAACTAAAAAAGGATGTTATTAACACAAAATTGGGATTATTTACTATTAAATTTTGAACTTTTAATCACTAAATTTCTATGATATATTTCGTCGTAATTTTTATTGTACTTAATTAATTAAATGAAAACAAAAAAAATATTTAAAAAATAATCCTCATACATAGATATATATTCATTATAGATTATGGAATGAATTATATATTTTTATATTAAATTCATACTTAAGTATGAATTGGTAAACATTTTTACAATGGTAACTAATGTGTATATGTGTTCTCAAGGTGGGAAATTCTTATGATATGAATTCAAATGTCATATAGATAAATTTATCCTACTATTACTCTTGGGTAATTGAACCAAGTGTTCATCAATTTTTTTTTGAAATACAAAAACTCATAGATAATAAATAATAGAAAATGAGTTATGATTAAAAATTAATTGTAATGGACATAGATTTTCTATATTGAATAAATTATATAATTTTTTATGGTTAACTGGAATGTTATTTATAGAAGTAGAAATCTTTTATTATGTTCTGAAGATAAATAAATTTTTCGTATCTCACTCTATAAGCTGAGATTTTCATTCATTATTAATAAAATATGTCATTCTATTTATTTGAATGATTTTTTTGTCATCTATAATTTTTTAAATGTTTGATATATTTTAGATGTTGAAAATAATTTTTATAAAATTCAGAATAAAATGGTGATTGTTTATTCCACTATAAATATATTATATAATTATCACCAAATTTATAAAAATTAAGAAGGAATTAAATGAAAAATATTGATTTATTCTTAGAATCAATTTATTATAGATAACTTTGTAATTTGAAATGTTATTTTTTAGGGAAAATGAATTAAAAAATTCTAATGGAAAAGGTAATAGGTCTAGTGGAATGCTGTATATTTTATATTGATATGTATGTTGAATAATGAGTACAATAATATGTGGTCAGTTTTGGTAAATATCACAATAGAAGGATAACTGTAGGAATTATGGGTTTATTTTTCTTGTAATACACATGTATGAATCATCAAATAAATCATGTAGTTTTAGTATGATATATATATAAATAATAGGTAAAATGAATAATGATTCTCAAATTAAAATGGATTATATGTACTTGATTAGAAAAATTGTTAATAATATGAAGGATTATATATATATTACAAAAATGATTAATCATTGACCACTATAGTGTAGTTGTATATATTAAAGGAACAATAATAGCCTTTTAGATATAGTTATATTGAATAAGATTCAGTGTGAGATTCTTATATAATTATTGGTATGTACATTTTGAACTGAACTGTTTCTACTTGATTTCATTCTATATAGTGTATTAATAACTAAAATATTTGATAGATGAACTGGAAAACGTCCCTATATATCTTCTATGATTATTTTTAATTTCCAATAATATTTACAAAATTATTATATTCTTAAAATATATGTGTTAAATAACAAAAATTCTTATTTATTTATAATCCCAATTAATCAAGGGGTTATTTTTTCAATACTTGTATTAAAGACAACGTGGTTGTGGATTATGTTGTTTTTTATATGGTTCACAATATTTTATGAGATCATTAGATAACATTTGAACATGTAATAGATCATGATTAATAAATAAGAAGTGCTCATGAGATAATTTTACTCCAAGATAAATAAATATTTTGGGAATATGAACTAAACAATGATTATAAAGAACCTCAATGGTCTATATATATATATTTCAAGAGCCCAAAAGATAACCATTTATATGGGAAAATGATGACCTACAAATGGTATAAGGATATAAATCTACAATATTAAATTAGGTGATTGTGTGTTTGGATTATAAGAATTTGGTAAATTCAATGAAACATTAAATGAGATCCACATACACTAACCATGATAATAAAATGTTTGATGAACATATCAGTGTGAGACCCTTATGGTGAAAGTGAGTTTTCTAATAGAATACTAACATGGATGGCATGGTTTCTACCAATAAATACACTATGGTGGGAAATAATTCAAATTTATACATTTAAAAAAATATAAAGACCATTTTTCAATAGTAATGATGGTAAAGACTATTCAGATATTTATTCCTATAAAATTTCATAATGGTTATGATATATTTGGAAATTCATCTCTAATATTATTTCAAAATTTATAATATATTCAATGATATTTATATGATATATCATATTTTTTTTAGGTAAAAAATGATTTTGAAATGGTTTAAATGTTTTAAAGGTGTATTTAGAGTGTGAATCAATCATATGAATGTTAGTATAATTGGTTGGAATATGTAATCAATGAGATTGTTTTTATCATAAAGATGGATTATACTTATGTACACCTCTTGATAATTGAATTTATAACGATATTTATAATATTTTTTGTGGATAATATATATTTTAAAAAAATGAGGTTGTGATTTTAACAATTGTAATATTTTTTTGAAAACTCATCTTGATGACATGTAGTCTAAAGAAGACTAAATAAATGTTATTATGTTCTATAATGGATTCTGGGATAATTTAAAAACACATTTTAGGTAATTTTCAAATTTATTTTATCATGGAGGGCTCGAATAATGGGTCATCCAATTGTTTCATAACACATTTAATATAATGATACATAAACACTATAAAAAATTAATAATGTTAGGAAAAAATTAATTTTAATCAACTACCATACCGATAATATTTTAATTTTTATTTATTTTATAATATTTTCCTTTTTTTAATTCTTAACAAGAATATACTGATCAAATACTTGTGAGAATCACTAGATTGTAGTCAATAATATCCTTGAGTATATATGAATAATTTTGTATATAGAAATGTTCTATCAAACTTATGAGAGTTTATTGTCATTGGTTTCATAGATTCCAGATTTCACTTTAAAAATATGGATTCAGGATATCAATATGAATTCATGGTTTACAAAAACATGGGAGCTATTAGTTGAAAGGGTTCTAAATGAGAAATAATAGTGGATTTAAAAATTGTAACAAACTATCCAGGGTTAATAAAGAATATCATCTGATACCCTTAAATGAAATATCATTATATTAAAACATTACCTAATTAATTGAATTGATATATAATTCTAGGAATACCCATCACATTCATTTCATTATCATTCTTAACTATGACATATATATCATAAAATATGGAATCATTTTTCATAAATGTCGATTACATGATCATGGATTGTGGAATACATACATGTATGTGCACAATAAAGAATTATATGTTCATAAATTTTAACAACCTTAATAACAAATGGGTATAGGTATTCACTACACAATTATTTTTCATGGAATATCACTTGAAATTTTGTGTAGCATATCAAGGACATACGAATATACTTGGGAGGGATTGATGTGTGTGAAACGGGACTCTCCTAATTTACAAATAAAATGGAATGTTTATAATATATGGAATAACATATCCAAAATTATTCGATAAAGATAAAATATATATTATAATGAAGCTACTTTAATAAATAAGATAATGAGATGACCCATTAATAAATTTTTGCATGGTAACATGTGTAAATAAATGATAATGGGAGGGAATTATGATACTGAAAATGGTCACTAAAAATTTATAAATAGAACCTAGATTAAGTATAATATCAAATAACTTATCCAGAAAGTGTAAAATAGAAATTAAGATCCATAACGTAAACAGAGTACTTAATAAGAAAAGAGAGATGAAGATCCCTCACTAAATTTTAGCATTGTTACAAATTAGGTAAAGGGAAAATATAGAGAGGATAAATGATAATAAATTAAAATAAAATCAATTGGACTATAAGGTAATTTTTATACTTGAATGAAAATATGAACAATTTAAATTAAAAATACTAATTTCAAAGAATTTTCCTGAATTGAAAGGATGAGAGAAAGGTCACATAGCTTGAGACGGAGACTTCAAATGATTGATAAGATATTATTCAGGCCATGGGGGATCCAAGGGAGGACTATAGAGAGGGTATGGAAGATTAAGTAATTTCTCTAGAGATTGATATGTAAGATAATTGGGATATTTTGTGGTTTTATATAGGAAACTATAGGGGAGTTCTTTATTATTTCTCAAACATATATTTTAGAGTCTATATAAAAAAATAACCAAAAAAATACCATCCCATAGTTTTTCACAAATGTTTAAAAAAAAGGGGATTGATATTCATTAATTTGTCTGTCCACATGATCAAATTAATAAAACAATACCCTTTTTATGTTTAAGTGAGTCATACTATTAAATAAATAAATTTAAAACATTAAAATATATTAATGGTTTCGGAGGATTCATAAAGGGTTGATAAATTTTAAAAGAAAAAACATAAAATCCCGTTATATTAAAAGTAAAACATATATTTGGTCAGATATATCATTTATATAATATATTAAATAACTGTTTGATTATTAATTTTCCATAATACTCACTATATATTTATATGATATTTAATTTTTACATGAAAATTATAATGTCTAAGAATTATAAGAAAAAATCATTAATGGGTAAATTATCCATTATAATGTAAAAAATAATATTATTTTTATCAACATAAATTTCAATATATGTTTTTATAGTTTTAAAATAATAATTGCAATTTATTGAGAAATGTTATGTTTTTTGACAATAACAGTTTTCGAACCCTTATTGAAATTAAATATGACATCATAAAAATTATATAAAATTTTATACTTATTTTGAATTAGTTAATAATAATATATTTTTAGAATATTTATTATTTTAAAAAACCATTAAATTCTCACAATAAATGACTGAATTGAAATTAAATATAGATTACAAATACAATTTTTTTTTATTTCAAAAAAATAAAAACCATTTTTAAGGCAATGAAAACAATAAAATATTGCATTATTATTTTTTAAAAAATAGAAATATTATTATTATTATGGTCTTCATACATCCATATAATACACCTGAAAAATACCAAATTGTATGGTGTGCGATGGTGATACATTCATTGGGTGTTTAGTCATACCAACATTGGGATGTGATCTCGATGAGATTAAACATATCTTGTAAATGGTTTCACTCATGATGAAGTTATTGGATATCAACATGGTCATGGTCAAGGTGAAATACATGTGATTCTATATCTGTTATATGCTCTGATAAATGGGATTCAGAGGGTATGAGTCTACTGGTTGAGGTCATCACTTCCTTTGTTAATTTTAATTTTATTTATAAAAATACTATATCTATATTTATGATATGATCATTGTTAAATGTATATATTATCACAAATTATGATTATTAGTAGTATTTTAAATCAAATAAGATATAATAAAACAAAATATGTGAGTGTGTTATCTAAAACACCATAATAAGACATTTAATTAAATCAAAAGTGTAATTTTATTTATAACAGTTTGGGTTGATATACTCTTCCACCTACATAATTTTAACCCTAAATATTTTCATTTCACCCACTAATATATATGAGGGTAACGGTATTTCATAAACTCCTCTAATTCTCATGTTTCTTCTGAGTACATATGGTTTCTCTATATTAAATTGGTGAGGATAATTGTCTTATACTATAGAATATTATTTATATGATTTGAGATCATCATCGATTACTCCACATATGTGATGTCACTCTCTAATGGTACCACTCAATAAATGAATACATGTTAGTGGTCTTTTATGTACATCCGTTATAGTGATACATGTAATACATCATCTATTTGAGATTTTTTTGTGGGAGTGCTTGACGATAGGCCATCGCTCTAATGTGATCAAGGAACTAAATATGATAGATGTATCTTGAACTAACCATTCGCTTCATAGAAATTTTGTGACTTTATTCATTGGTTATATTTTTAGGAATACCATGTCTATAAAATAAGTTTCTATGTGTCATCCATAATTGATAACATAGCTCTTCTGTCAACTCTGTTCAACCTTGATATCTTTCTGAATTGTTTTAAACTTTTCCACCATTTAATAAAATATTTTATGACCAAGCCATTTTCATTCCATATCATCACCCCAGCATGCAGGTGTTATGAACCTCTTCCCAGGAAGGAATTCAAAGGGGGTTATTTGGATTATTTAGTTGAAACAATTATTTTATAACAATTCTACCATAAAAAATGTTGTTTTCATCCTCCTTTTAAGTCATTTGGGAGTGATCACAATATGTCCCCAAGTTTCTCGATTGTCCACTCATTTTTCAATTAGTTTAAAAGTGATAAGGAATAATGATGTTCATATCAGTATTGTGAGCATGTTGGAGAGTCTTCAAAAACATACTTGTAAATCATGGATCCTGATCAGAAACAATTTATAATGGTGTTTCATCGAGCCTCACCACTTATATAATGTATGTACTTTTAATATTATCTAGTCAGTCATCCTATTAAATTTCAATGAAGAGATAAGTCTTCATAATATGACCTAAAAACATTATAGAATTATTTTCTCCTTGTATATTTGGAAGAATATTAAAAAAGTCAATGGTGATGTTTTCCCATTTCCATGTAACTATGGGTTATTGTTTCATCGCCCCCTTGAATTTCTTCCATTACTCATTCACCTACTATCATATAAGACATATTGCTGTATATTCTACATTCAACTTATTCATATTGTCTCAAAAATAGAGCCCTTGAAGATCTTGATACATCTATGTGCTTCCTAGAATCCTGGATAATGTCGAGCTGTGGCATTCATCTAATACCTCATTCTTTAACTCGTGATTTGATGGTACAAAAATTTGTGCCCAAAATCATACCACTCCTTCTTCATTAACATTAAACCACAAGGATTTCCATATTCATATAGTGTAATATCATTTTTGGAATTACCACATATTCTCTTTGAGCATCCTTAATCCTCTTCAGAAGTGATTATTGATAAATCATTTGTGAAATTATTAAATATCATCCTTCATTTATGATTCTAATTTCCATGAATCTAATATATGATATGATCGAATCACTATAAATTATCATAAATGATAGAATTGATGGATTCTATATACTTAGATCATCTCCCATTGTATTCATATTCATAGGATAATAGTTAATTGTTCAATACTTATATCTCATCCACACAAAAAATCATCATTAATACATATTTATCTTTTTTTTTGAATATATTCAAGATTATTTTTTTTCAATATATATTTCACACTTATCCCAAGAGGGATATTGATTCCATATTTTCTAAAAAAACACCATTGCAACCAACTCTAGATCATGTGTTGGGTTGTTCTTTTCAAGAACATTTAATTACCATGAGGAATAGGCTATAACTATGTCGTTTTACATTAAAAAACTACCCAATATATTCTTTTAGGCATTGTTGAATACCAAAAAAAGTTATCCACATGTGCATAGTGTGAGTATAAGTTCTCTGATAGTCCTTTTTTCAAATATTTTAAGCTCTCTTCACATTCATGGTGAAGAACTTCATTATATAAACCATTTTTCCGTTGTTTGACTCACCAGTTTTGATAATCCCAAATCACTTTTTGATAATACCAAATCATATTTTGGTAATCCCAAATAATATTTTGATAATCCGAAATCCTATTTTAGTAATTCCAAATCATGTTTTGACAATCCCAAGAACCATGTTTGCATTATATGTTAATTATGTTTCAGTAATATTTCATGTTTTTATAGAGTAATTGACATATACTCTCAATCTCACTGATTTATTGTTTAAGCTTACATTGCATAATTTATCTAAGTACAGAGGTCACCGCTGGTCATAGTAACAGAGGTCACTCATACAGAGGGTACCATTACAAAGGTCACTGTTACAAATTTCACCAATATTGAGGTCACTAATACAATGTCACCGCTACATGGTAACCATTATAGAGGTCACTATTATAGAGGTTACCGCTACAAGGTCACCACTGCAAGGATACTACGACAAGGTTACAGTTACATGGTCACTTGTGTAAGCATACTGTTAAAGGTTACAGTTGGAGATTTCTGTTGTGCACCTACTATTGAAGCCTACCGATATAAAGGCTACTGTTATAAGTCTACCAAATCTTATCCTTCAATACATTTTTCAATTTTTCAATATTATTTTCATGATCATATTTGATAAACTAAATTCCAATGACATTAATTAATGCCGATTGCAAATGTTTCAGGAGACAATACATGGGACAATATGTGGTAAGAGAAATATTGCCCATGATCTACTCATCCCTATTGTCGAAAGTAAAATATAAAAATAGAAGACTACAAAATAAATAAGGAGTAACAAATATGAGAGGAAAATATACACAGACACAAATAAAGGGTTGCATAAGAAGTTCTAAGCTTACTTTCTTGATCAAAGAAGAATCATCCAGCATTAACAAAAGGAACGTCCCACAATTATAATGAAGATCATTCTGGGATAAACTCAATTTTGACTTTTGTGGTGCATCAATTCTTGATCAAACACCAGAAGCAGAACACTGAAAGTGGATGGAGTTGCGGCACATTGTTTTGAAGAAATGTTTCATAAATTGACTCCAACATCAAATTATTTACTCTGAGGAGTCATGATCTGAACTACAAACACATTGATCCTTCTAAACTCCTTCTCATCATAACTGTACAATTGTGTTTATTTCTTTTACATTTATAAGAAGTGTGTCAGTCTATTGAACACACTATCTCATGCACTTGAACTTGTGGATACTGAATATCCTTACATAAATCTTCACAAATTTTTGGTTCCCACTCATAACTATGGAAGAGACTGTGTGTGATCTGTGTTGTTTGTCTTTCCCATGAATAACTGTGGTAGTGGGTGTGTTCCCTGGACAGTATGTGAAAAATATTGTAAATCCTAATACATTATGTGTATCAAGTTTATAAATATAAACTTCTTGGTGGTAGGTGATCACCAAGTAGAGAGGATTAGGTCTCATCTTGAGACTGAATCTCTTATTCAGATTGTTGTTCAAAAGCTCATATAATCTGTTTTATTTTATCTTCTTCTTATATTTTCTAAAACATAAAACTGTTTTTTTATTACACATTGATAGTTAGTTTTCATTAGTGTGGGTATTTGTTTAATTCAGTAAACTGGTTTCAAATGATTAATTAGTGTTTCACATTGGTTCATCTGAGGATTAATCACCCTTTTAGAAACCTATTGATCAATGGAACATTTAAATTTCTATCACCTTAATTAACTGGGCATGTTTTATATTGGGGGTTTTCTTAACCATTATGTTTTTAACAGAATTTTTAATTGGAACTCAATTCACCCCCCTCTTGAGTATCCACTCTGTCAAACATTTGGTATCAGAGGGAGGTTTAGTATTTGTTTTTTATGTGTTCAAATTCATTTCAACTGTGATTTTAGTTGTATCTTAATGATCTTAAAATTTCTTTTATATCTATATTTTCAATTATTTCAATTCTATGTAACTATGGAAAACAGAGTTGAGGGTGCAGTTACTAACATGTCACCATTAATTATTGGTAATAACTATGATCAGTGGAAATTGAAATTGAAAATGTATCTATAGATCATGGGACCTAAAATCTGGGACACAACTGAAGAAAAACATACATTACCTTCTACTTATAGAGACACATGGTCCCAGTTTATTAATTCTACATATAACAATAACTTTAATGCAACGAATTATATGTATTGTTCTCTAGGTGATGATGAATTTAGTAGAATATCTTCCTGTAAAACTGCATATAAAATTTTGGATACTTTAGCTATTTCTCATGAGGGAACAACCAATGTTATAGAAATGAGATTAGATACATACACTATAACATATGATAACATTAAAATGGATCCTTATGAACTAATTTATGACATTTATCTTAGGTTCAATGAGATAGTGAATACTATGAGTCTTCTTGGGAAACCAGTGGACAACAAGGACCCAGTCATTAGGCTGCATCACTGCAAACCTAACAGATGGAGTCAGACTTCTGTTTCTATCTGAGAATCTTGTGACATAGGCAAACTACCATTGAAGGAACTAATTTGAAAGATTATGACGTATGAATAAGAACATAAGTAGAATCCAAAAGTATATGTGTAACCAAGGAAGAAATCAGTAGAATTTAAGACTACTACCTCAAAGAGAAAAGACAAAGAAAATGTTCAAGTTCCTGTAGACAATTACACAAGTGAAGGCTCAGATAGTGATGAGGATATGGATCATCTTTCTAGAAGATATAAAATGTTCCACCAAAAGAATAAATTCTTTAGGAAGTAAAACTGCAATGGAACATATGATAATAGTGGACAACGAAAGAAATACTGGAAATGGAATGACAACTCAAATGGAAATAATATGCTATGAGTGAATACAAAAAGTTCACGTGAAGGAAGAATTCCCAAGCTAAAATTTACGTAGAAATATGAAGATAATGGAATGGGTTATAAAAAACTATGAATGATATTTGGAGTGCTTTAGAAGACAGCTCTAGTGAATCTGATGCTTCTGATAGCGCACAGAACAATCATGCCAACAAATGTTTCATGACAGAAACATCTGAGGTAACACTTAATTCACCAATACATAATTATTATTATTATGAGAATGAATGTGAATCCCAGTATTATGAAAATATGACTAAGGATAAATTATTTGAATACTGTGGAATGCTTGAGGATACCTTTAATGAGCTCAAGGATAAATATAAACTATTGAAAAGACAACATTCTTTAAATGCGAATTATAAATCTGATCTGGATACTGAAAAAGAAAAATGTGCTCATCTATTAAAAGAAAATACTAAAAACAAATAACCAAATGAACAAATAAAGTGAGATCTTTAGAATTTTACTTTCATTAGAGATACCATTACACAGTTTGTAGGAACAAATATTACCCCAAAATATACAAATTGTCTAGGATATAATCCAGGACAGAGAAGGACCAGTAAAACAAAATTTATTCAAAAATCAGGACAATTCATAGCTAGTTCAAGTTCAAGATCTTCTTTTGAAAACAAATTCTCTAAAAGACCAAACAAACTGTTTATGTCTCAAAATATATCACCTGATTATAAGAAATCTATGAGACATGTATGAGTTCCAAAATTTTTACACGCTAACCTCTCTAGACCCAAGAAAATCTAGGCACCAAAGTTACCCCATGCCTAATCTATTTTGTATGGATGTTGCCTAAAGAGTTCATGTAAGACCCTATGGTACATTGATGGTTGATTTTAAAGACATATGATATGAGACTATTCATGTTTCAAAAATATTATTAAATTTGATGGTGGATATGAAGCATCTGGCGATAATTCTAAATTAAAAATCATCAGCTTAGGCCAGATTGGTAACCCTAATACTGTATTAATTTCAAAAGTACTTTTTTTTATGGGTTAAAATACA
Organism: Viscum album; assembly: GCA_963277665.1. Lineage (NCBI taxonomy): Eukaryota > Viridiplantae > Streptophyta > Magnoliopsida > Santalales > Viscaceae > Viscum > Viscum album. Next base: position 2,014,449,998 of record OY728147.1, on the reverse strand, counting down.
ACATCCTATGTATTTCTATGTAATGTGATGATGGTTTTAATTTAATGTTTGAAAATGATGCATGTATTTTTTTAATACTAAAAAAGATTTAATATCAATACCTCTTAAAAATTAAAATGTATACGATGTTGATTTATATTCTTTAGCTAAGAAAAATGTTGCTTCTTTAAATGTGTTTCATAAGGAATCATGGATGTGGCATAGAGGACTAGGACTGTGAAATGTGCACTCACATAGGAAACTGACTAGGAAATGTTTACTTAAAGAGTAACCAAAACTAGAATTCCAACTTAACAAAGTGTGTAATCCTTATCAAAAGGGAAAACAACAGAAAATTTATTTCAATCCAATGAATGAAGTTTATAATTATCAATTTCTTGATTTGGTTAACATGGATTTGTTTGGACCATCAAGATTTTCTAGTCTAAATGGGAAGCACTATGATTATGTTCTTGTAGATGATTTTTCTAGGTATAAATTGGTATACTTTCTTCCTTAAAAAATTGAAGCATGTTCTTATTTTATCAAATAATCCATGCCAATAGAAAATATTAGTGGACATAGGATTAAGACCTTGAGTAGTGATCATGGTCGTTAGTTTGAAAATCAGGAGTTTGAATCTTATTGCTCACACAATGGCTATAGTCACAGTTTCCCTACTCCTAGAACACCTCAACAGAATTGAGTCGTAGAAAGAAGAAATAGGACCCTTCAAGAGAATTCTAGGACAATGCGCAATGAATATGATTTTCCAATTTACTTTTGGGATGAACATATTAATATATCCTTTTACATTATCAATTGAGTCTTGATTAGACCTGTTCTCAAGAAGACCTCTTATGAGATTTGGAAGAATAGGAAACCTAAGGATAACTACTTCAGATTTTTTGGCTGCAAAGTCTATGTTCTTAACACTGAGGACAATATTGACAAATTTTCTTCCAAAAGTGATGAAGGAACTTTTATAGGTTACTCAATCTTGAGTAAAGCCTATAGAGTAGTCAATAAGAGAAGGAAATGTATAAAAGAAACTATCCCTGCCAAATTTGATCAGACAGATCCACAGGAACGGAAAAACTCTCTTGAATATCTTGAGGAAGATATGACGATTTTGTCCTTAATGATAATTATAGTGAATCCCATATAAAAGTAACTAGTTCTAGGAATCTTCTAGAATCTACAGTTGTTGAGCCCAAACCTATAGATAATGATGAGGAGTCTAGTTCAACACTTTTTATAGGTATTAGAACTCTCAATAATCATCCTTTAGATGCTATTGTGGGTGATTTTAATTGAGGGACACAAACTAGAGATTTTATGAGAAACTAGGTTGGACATAAATCATTTCTTTCACAGATTGAACTTAAAAATACCAATGATGCAATCAGTGATGAATTTTGGGTGATGGTTATGAATGAATAATTGAATAGTTTTGAATGATACAATGTTTGGGAATTAGTAGAAGGACCTAAGGAAAATTTTACCATAGGCACTAAATGGGGTTTTAGGAAAAAAGTTGATAAATACAGAAATATATTTAGAAACATGGCTAGACTAGTTGCACAAGGGTTTAGTCAAGAAGAAGGAATAGTGTAAGAGGAAACCTTTGTTCTTGTAGCTAAAACAGAAGACATTAGGATACTAATTGATTATGAAGATCATCAGAGTTTCAAACATTATCAAATGGTTGTCCAAAGTGAATTTCTAAATATATATATAGTTGAATATGTATTTGTTTAACAACCCCCAAGTTTTACAAATCCCCATTTTCCAAATCGTGTTTTTAAACTCCCTAAATCTGTATATGGTTTAAAGCAAGATCCAAGATCTTGGTATGATAGGCTCCACTTTTTAATTACATCAAAAGGTTTTACCAAAGGAATAGATGATCCTACATTGTTTATTGAAAGGATTTCCATATATGTTTTTATATTACAAATTTATGTACATGATTTAATTTTTGGATCTTCTAAAAATTCTTTATGTACTGATTTTTCAAAAATGATGCATGAAGACTTTGAAAGAAGTTTAATGGGAGAAATTAAATTTTTCCTTGGATTTCATATTTTTCAAAATAAAAATGGTATTATTTTAAATCAACATAAATATACTAAGGTTCTTTTAAAACGTTTTGGTATGGATACTAGTAAATGTAGTGATACACCTATGAGTACCACTTTTAAGTTGGATGTAGATGAAACTGGAGAACTAGTGGATCAAACCAACTACATAAGTATGATTGGGTGTCTACAATATCCTACTGCTAGTAGACCTGATATCATGTTCTGTGTATGGATGTTTTCTAATTTTAATGCCAATCCCAAAGAGTCTTATTTATATGATGTCAAAGGGATTTTTAAATATCTCATGTATACTATAAATTTAGGACTATATTATCCCAGAGGGCAACCGTTTGATTTAATAATTTTTTCAGATGCTGACTTTGAGGGTTGCAAGTTAGAAAAAAAGAGCACATCTAGAACATGTCACATTTTAGGCAAGTCGCTAGTATCATGGTATAGTAAGAAACAGAACTATGTTGCATTATCCACTGTTGATGCTGAATAAATAGTTTATATTAGTTAATGTGCTCAAATTCTATAGATGAAACACACTTTAATAGACTATGGATATAAATTCAAACATGTCTCTTTAAACTGTGAAAACACAGGTGCTATTAACATCTCGAAGAATCCTGTATGTCATGCTATATCAAATCATATTGACGTTATATATCATTTCTATAGAGATCATTTTCAAAAAGGTGATATCACAATTGAAGTCATTGGAACAGAATATCAATTGGTGGATATATTCACAAAGCCATTGAATTCTAAAAAATTAAATTATATCAAACATGAGTTATGTTTGATAAACTGTTAGATTTTCACTGTTAGAACCTCACTGTTAGAACTTCACTGTAAGAACCTCACTCTTAGAACCACACTTGTACAAAATCACTGTTAGAACCTCACTATTAGAACCTCACTATTATAACCTTACTGATAGGGCCTCACCGTTAGACCATACAGATACCTATTTACCTATAGACGACTTGAGTATGGGACTTTACGAATTTGTGTTCTCTCAATTGGAATCTGAAATTTTTACTACTATTACATATTTATTTTATCTATTTTATTTTTGGATCCCTAAATGATAAAATTAAAACACAGACCACATTTTGATCAACATCAAAACTTCTACCGAACCTCTTGCTCTCAAAATCTCAGAACCTAAACCTCTACTGAAACCTCAATCCACTTTTTATTGATGGATATATTGAGGAGGCTGATGGTTGGTGGTGAACGAGACACTCATGATCTTATGAGACCTAGAGACGAGTCGAGTAGTGGCAGGAAAATAGTGGAAATGTTGCTGAACCCACATTTATCGAAGATGGAGATAGTATCTGGGAAGGAGTTATTTTCAGAGTGGCTGTAGTCATGCCAGTTATTAGTACTAAAGGCACTAGATGTTCCGTGCTAGGTTGAATGTTTTGCAAATAATAATGGACCCTATTACACAAAGTTAGTGAAATTGTTTTATGAATACCTCAAGTTTGAACAGTCTGAGGATGAACACCGATTGGCTTCTTGTGTAAATAGAGTAAATGTAAGATTCTCTTATGCTGAATGGGCTGAATGATTAAGGATTTCTCATGAAGGAATTTATGACTATTACTAAAATGTTTTTCCTCCCACTAGTGAGTTATTTTTCTATGAATAAGCCTTAGCTGAATTGACAAAGAATGGAATTCCTCAAAAAGTCATAGCTGTTAAAATGGCTGGAGAAGATAATCTGATTTTCTAATTTATTATGCATGTAATATGTCCCAGGAGATGGGACTTCGATATTTTGGAGTATCAGGACATATTAATACTAAATTTTCTGAAGAATTGAAATACTATCAACCTCTGTAGGTTAATGATGGCTCAGTTCGAAGATTTGACCAAGCCTAGTTTCATATCTAATGCCCTTTTCCATGCCAAGACGATATATATTATGTTTAAAGTGAAAGGAGTTGCTGGAGATAAGGAAGAAACTGTTGTTATGCCAGACAACCATTACATCAACAAAGTGATTTACAAGCGGATAAAGATCAACTGGAATCCATGGTTGAGGAGATAGGTGAATGATGAGGCTAAGGTGCATGAATAGTTCAATCACTTGACTCAATCTACTAGGACAAAGAATAAGAGGGACCCTGGTCTTAACCCTGATGAAGTAGAGCATGCTTATCTAGATGAAGAAGAAGAGGAAGTTGCTGTTGTGCAAGAAAGAAAGGACTCTACTATAGATGGCAGGAGTGACCCTGACCATCCCTCCAATCCTCATGTGACTACTATATCCTTTGGTGAGCCTATCCCACCAAAGAGATTGCCTCGAATGGAAGCTGTCCTAAGGGACAGTGATTAGGAAAATAGTGATGAAGAAGGTGTTGAAATTGTATTATGGGAAGTTAGAGATACCTCTGATGTGGATGAGGACTCTGAATAGGGTCATGCGGACCTTAAGACAGCTACTACAGTAAATGAAGAGGAATTTCAAAGTCTTAGTCCTTTAATAGGACATGCAGAAAGGGTACAAAGTAGAGAAGAAGAAGGTGTTGATTCAGTCAAAGATGGACTTGTCCTGGAAGATGATGCAGATTCTATGGAGGAAGTGGCAGTGAACCTTCCATTTGAAGATGTTGATCAAGGAGGCCAGACAGAGATATATGTGGTTGTTCAGGGGAATTCTCTAAGTGTGGGTAAAGAACATAGTGCCAATGGATCAATATTAGTTGTAAATGATATTGAAGACTAGTATGAGGACGCCGAATTTATGGTGTTGGATCTAGACTATGATGACTCATAAGATGAAAGTCTCAATAGAAGACCCTCAGTTCCAAACATCATTTTTTTCCTTCTGGAAACCACTTTCCCTCAAGACTATGTGGAAAAGGCAGACCATGATTCTTTAAAATCAGACCAGGAGAGACACATTCGCTAGAAAGCCACTGAAATAGTAAGAACAATAGAAATCAATCAATGACTCATGACATCTGTAGTCAAAAGGATAGTCTCTTCCTCTCACTCAACTATATAAAATGCGGTCAAGGATGATCAGAATCAAGTAAATGAGTTTCCAGATTCTATGTATTCAATGAAACAATCTATTTCCAAATTAGATGCTTATATGGATTCAAGGACCCAGGTAGACAGAGACCTTGAATATTTCAATAGTATAGTTCATTAAATGGTCATAGTGTTTGAGGATTTTATGAAATCTACGGAGACACATCTGAAAGGGTAAGATGATGATGTCAAAAGACTAATTAGTGGGCTAAAAAATCTTTCAACGAGATAGTGGCCTTCTCTCTGGCTCTTGTAGCTACATCTTCTTCCACTTCAGCTTCACCATTTGACTTTGAAGCTTTCCAGACCATTTTCAAAGAAGAAGTTTTAAAGCTCTCTACTATTAGTTCCTTAGACTCTCATTTCATTTCTATTACTAGATAAATTCATAAAATTGTGAGAAATTATGTAAGAGAAGTTTCTTATGATCAAGAGGCCATCAAAGATCAATTTTAATTCTATTACAAATGGGTGTACACTAAGAATCAGATGGATGGACACTTCAAGTGGCTCTTGGAAAACATAAGGATTCCACCTATCAATCAAAAATTTAAGGACTAAGTGAGTAAGCTTGGGGAGATAACGCTTGCTTTGTGGAAATTTATAAAGAATAAGGATGATTTTATTTCTTCTATAAAGATGGGTTGAAGTATCAACATGGACGTATGGAATCATCAATTGTCGTTCCTCCATGTGGACTGCACTCCAATCATAGTACCTCCTGCTCTACTTACTTCTTCAGCTGCTTCGGGTTACACCAGTGCTACTCCTTTGATGAATCCTGCCGAGGTCATCAAGAGTTTGACCCCTATGATTATTCAAAGATATACTAATTATAGGTCCGGTGATGCCTCGATGGATGCTCCTCCTACACTGTTAACTGCCATCCCTCATCCTATGCCTCTACCTTCAACACTTGCATTCTCACTTCCCAAGAACAAATCTCCTATGGGAATCAATGACGTAGATTGAATACAGACTGTCATTCATGATTGGGATTGATGTATTCTATATCTGTTGTACAATTGTTTCATCAATACAAACCCTCTCTTATCTCTGTTTTTTATCAATACTTTTTGTTAATCTCAAAGGGGGAGAAAATATTTCATTATTTTTATTGTTATAGTCACCCCCAGAGGGAGAAGTGTTTATATGAGTTTATATATTTCACTGATGAAATAATCAGATGTGTTTAACCTTGATTCAAAAACCTTAAATCTAATTATTCAATGCCATAATTTGTGATTATCAAAAAGGGGGAGATTTTTTGGACTTACCTATTTTGATAATCCCAAATCATGTTTTGACAATACCAAATCATATTTTGATAATCGAAAATCATATTTTGATAATCTCATATCATGTTTTAGTAATTCAAAATCATGTTTTGATATTCCCAAGAACCATGTTCTCATTATATGAAAATTATGATTCAATAATATTTCATGGTTCTATAGAGTAATTTTCATACACTGTCAATCTCACTGCTTGATTGGTTAAGATTAAAGTGCATAAATTATCTAAGTACACATGTCACTACTACAAGGTTATAGTTACAAGGTCATAGTTATAGAGGTCCCCGTTATATAGGTTACTGTTAAAAAGGTCACATTTACAAAGGTCACAATTATAGAGGTCACTGATATAAGGTCACCGTTACAGAGGTCAACATTAAAGAGGTTACCACTACAAGGTCACCATTACAAGGATACTGCAACAAGGTTACCGTTACATGGTCACCAGTGTAGGCATACTGTTATAGGTTATAGTTGGATATTGTTGTTGTGAACCTACTGTTAAATCCTACCAATATGAAGGCTACCATTACCAGTCTGTCAACACTTAACCTCCCATATGTTTTTAATTTTCAATATTATTCTAATGACCATATTTGATAAATTAAATTCCTCTGACATTACTTAATTCCGACTGTAAACGTTTTAGGAGAAAATACATTAGACAATAAGAGGTACAAGAAAGATTTCACGTGATCTACTCATCCCTATTTTTGGACCTCAAATATAAAAAGATAAGACCATCAAATTAATAAGGAGTGAAAAATAATAGAGGCACATATATGTGGTCATGATGAAAGTGTGGAATATGAAGTGCTAAGCATACTTTCTAGATCAAAGAAGAATCATACAAAATTAAAAAAAGATCCACAATCTTCACATAGATCATTATGGGATAAAATATTTCCTGACTTATACAGTGAGTCAACTCTTGATCAAACACCAGAAGCAGAACACTGAATGAGGTTGGAGTTGCGACACTCTTTTTTGAAGAAAAGTTTGAGAAAAAGACTCCAACATCAAATTCATCACTCCATGGAGTGAAGAGCTGATCTGCAATCCCATAGAGCCTTATAAACTCTTTCTCATAATAATTTCTCTATTTTGTTTCTTTCTTTTACATCTGTAAGAAGTGCGTCAGTTTATTGAACACACTATCTCATACCCTTGAACTGGAGGATACTGAATATCCTCACATCAATCATCACATATTTCTATTTCCAATGTATAACTAGGGAAGAGACTGTGTGTGGTCTATTTTGTTAGTATTTCTTATGAAGAACATTGGGAGAGGGTGTGATCCCAAGACAGTTTGTGAAAACTACTGTAAAGCCCGATATATGATGTGTATCAGTTTTATTAATACAAACTACTTTGTGGCGGGTGATCACCAAGTGGAAAGGATTATGTATTGGCTTGAGACTGAACCTCTTGTTTAAATTGTTGTGAAAAACCTCATATACCCTATTTTAGTTTATCCACTGCTTATATTTTCTAAAACATAAAACTATTTTTTCTTACACATTGATAATTAGTTTTGGTTTATGTGTATATTTGTTTAATTCCGTAAACTGGTTTCAAAAGATGAATTGTTATTTTACATTGATTCATCGGAGGATTAATCACCCTTTGAGAAACCTATTGACCAATTAATCATTTACATTTCTACTACCTTAATTAACTGGGCCAGATATAAATTTGGGGTTTTCTTAACCATTAAATTTTGAACAGAAATTTTAATTAGAACTCAATTCACACCCCTCTTGAGTATCACCTCCGACTAACATCCTTATTACCCTATATTTATTTCTTCATCTCATAATGTTCTACAACATCAATTTTCTAGAGTCTTGGATAATGGAAATGTACCATGTATAATCTCTGTTTAGAATTCAACCACTCATCTAAGAGGAATACATTGAAATTCTTTAGGAAACACATTAGCATATTTCATCACAATGGGAAATTCATCAAGAATGATTATTTCATTAGACACAAACATATGATCTTGATATCATTTTTCATAGTGAAATAATGTCTAGGATTAAGATATTATTGTTAATGCCATTTTTCCACCTACTTGAACATGTATAGAATTGTGGGTTAATTCATTTTACGGAGAGTAATTTTCTTATCATGGAATTATACAATAGATATATATAGGGAAATCTAATACATGCTCATATTTTCATCAAATTCCACATAATATTTTGTCACAAGTTTCTCTGGGAAATTTTTCCTATAAATTTTGATAAGGCAGGACTTATATAATTGGGTTTCAATAATTTTCCAATTTTCCATTTTCACTGATAGCTGCACTTCCTCGTTTTGTAGTTATGACGGAATAGTTCAACAAAAAAATTATTTTATAAAGGAATTTGAATAAACAAAACAAAAATAATGTTATCTACTATTGAATATATAAAAATTGTTTTTGTCACAACTTTTTTTCATGATCCACCTCAGTGATTGTGACATCATCTTCTCTCCATTTCAGCCTTGGAGGTTGTTGGTTGTCTTTAAAAACCCATTGTTTTTTTGATTGGTTTTCATAGTTTCCGGGTTCCTTGAAGTTGATGAAATGAACAATGATATGAGGTTTTATCAGATAATTAATTCACTTTTAATGCATTAGAGGGGTTTTCCTATATTCAATATCTAGAAAGATTCCCTTCCCTACGACACCTAAAACATTTTCTTACCACCCTTAGGGAATTTTTGGGGTGCTTTATTCCACACTATTGATAGTTGGGATACTGAAATTTCATGGAACCTTTATATTTTCCATTGGAACTCTATAAATAAACTCTACATTCCAAATAATATCTTAATTATACTGTTGATATTTTACCCATTTCAACTTTGATGGAAGATTAGAAAATTTCTAGTATTCTATCAATATCATGGATCACAAGGGGCTTTCCATAAACAAGTTTTTAGCCCACCAAAGAAGTAGTGAAACTTGAATTCCAATGTCACTGCAAAGATTGAGGCATATTTTGAAAATCATGTGAATTTTCCATTATAAACCCCAGTATATTCGTCATATTTTTTCATGAAAGAAATAATTCCCATAACATTTATTGATGAAGTGTAAAAGGAAAATATTTTTTCACAAACGTTTTCCATAATTTCATACACCCCATCACTTCAATAAATTCCTTGGGATTCATTTCTTTTTCAATTTAAACCACTGGTTAACTTCTCCCTTCACATGATAAACTACCATTAGAGCCTTCTCTTTCTCGGAACAATAAAGGAAAGAGAATATCTTCTCAATGGAGTTGATTCTTTCTTCAACAATTAATGGATTCACTGATCTTTTGGAATTCAGGTTCTTTATCATATAATTATTTCAATTACTACTTGTATATTCATTGGGGGAGTTAGATGATCATCCTAATCTAGGATTCTATTTAGATCCTTAGACAACTAAGATATTTTTATCACAATGTTATTGAATCTGGATCCCATCAGGTTTGGAATCTCTTTGTGGAGTCATCACAATTCCCATTACATTTATTTTATGCATGACTCCTATTATTTCAAATCTTTTCAAAGAATAAATGAAAAACTAGGGATGATTATTTTTAAACTATTAAACAAATAAATTGGAATCCAATGAATTTAAAAATTTAACATTTAATTGATATTTATTTACTTAAAATATCAATCTATAGGATTTAATCTATGTTATATATGATCTATGTCCTAAAATATATTCTTATGTGTATTTTTTATTCTATTAATAATGGTTCGTAATGAGTTATGAATTTACCAATGCATATCCTATGGGAGTCTCGAACTCGGTTTTTATTGAGGCTGGTTTTCATGAACCATTTCACTATTGAGTCTTGGTTTATGCAGTTTTATCTTGTTTCACCCCTATTTACATCTCTTCTAGATCTACAAATATTTTTATTATCAATAAATGGATATATTCTCCTGAAAATCCATTAACTCAATACATAGAAAAATTTATGGATTTTTTATTATACCTAGACTTATCCGTAAGTCTTCCTCTATTTTTTTCTAATCCTAATCCTAAAAAAACATTCAACAGATAACAATTTGGAAAACACATATCCTTATTACATATTTATTCATGAAATATTACATAAAATTACACATAATAAAAATCATATGGTCATGAAGAATAGTTTATTTAGTAATTTGGTTCATTAAATAAAGAAATAAAATATTAAATAAATCATCTTCAATGAAAACATCCTTAACATGCTCCTTTATAAAATTTTATATGATATTATTGAGATATACAAAAGAAAAAGGTGATCTATAAATCCCAGTATGGGAATAAACATGGAATAACACAAATAAATTAATTCATTTTAGACAATCATCATATTAATGTGGCATGAAATGTGTAATAATCATAAAAATGAATAATAAGACAAGATATAACTTGATAATCATAATGGAAACATGGTAAATGTGGTAGAAAAATAAAACACCGAATCATAAACATTGTTAATGGCTAACTACTATTAAATAATAATGTTAAAAGTACCATGATAGATTATTTTCACTCAATGATCCCTTTAATGATGTCTCATGAGTCTCTTATGTTAACCAATGCATTTAAGCACTATATTATTTTGGGAATACCCATCACATTAATTTAATTCTGATTCACTGGTGATCCACATAGATAATGAAACATGGAATAATTTCTCATAAAATTTAATTATACGAAAATGGAGTGTATAATAATAAAATGAAATTTATAAATTAAGAAGTATATTTTCATTATGTTAGACACCTTTTATCGGGAAAGGGTATGGGTATTTACTACACAATTGTTTGTCATGGAAAATCATGATAAAATTATGTATGCATAACAGTTGCTTATGAATATTCATGGGACGATTCATGATAGTTAAATCGGTATTTAAAAATTTATGAAAAAAATTTACTATTATTACAGTATGCAATAATATATCCCAACATTTGTAAATTAATATAAATATCATAATATAATTAAGATACTTGAATTAAGTGGAAAATGAGTGAATCCATTAATAAATTTATGCATGAAACATGTGTTAATATACACTCATGGTAGTGATTGATTAGAGTTAATGGGTTATATAATAACTTAAAAATAAATTATATAGTAATGTGAATATTTAAGAACAAACACTACTTTGAAAAAATGGAAATTAAAATCTATAATATAAAATGGTTCTTTAATAAAAAGGAGATATGGTGATCCCTTATTAAATCTCAATATAGAAATGCCTTAGGTAAGGGAGAAAAAAGGTGGTAAAAATGATATATAATTAAAATAACATCAATTGGAAAGTAAGGTAATTGTTATAAATGAAATAAAATTTAACCAATCAAAATATAAAATTCTAATTTCATATAATTTTTTTCAATTGAAAGGGGGAGATGAAGGTGCCTTACCCGGAGAGTGTGACTCCAAATTCTAGAGGGGAGCTTCATTAGAGTGTGGGGGAACCATGGGAGGAATATAGAGAGGATAAGGTGTACTAAGGACGTTCTATAAGGATTTTTAGTTATGAAAAATGGGATATTTTGTGTTTTATATATGAAAAGTTTGTGGAGTTCATTATTATTTCCCAAACATAGGTTTTGGACTATATATAATAAAATAACCAAACCCCAAAAACATCACATAATATATTATAATAGGATTGTTTCATTAATTTATATTTCAAAGGGATAAACATGATAATGATTATATGGTTTATCTTGTTGATGTGATTCATACTCTTTTAGAAATGATTGAAAACCATAAAATCAATTAATGGATTTTGAGGATTAATAAAGAATTTATAAAATTAATAAAATAAACATAAAAAAATTATTTCAATGTAAAAGTAATATTTATTCATCTATACCATTTATAGTGTCTACTAGATCACTTTTGGTTCATTATGATGTCATAACAGAAAACGTATAATTACAAAATATTTAATTTTTAATTGAAAAATCGTCTATCTCAGAAAATTATGAAAAAAAATCAAGGGATAATTTCCGAATATTGATTCAAAAAATGATATTCATTAAATTATACTAATTTTTTAAATATATGTATTGTCTTTATTTAAATAAGAATCAATATTTATAAAGAAATGATGGGGTTTTTGACAATAATAGTTCTCAAACACTTTTAAATTATTCAATTGAATTTATAAAATTTATATGTTCATATATACTTAAAAACATTATATTATAATAATATGTTATTGAAATATTATTTATTTAAAAAATACATTTATTCATCTAAATAAATACCTTATGAAAAATAATATTCGAATGATATTACAATTTTTCTTTTAATGTTTAAAAATCAAAATCATGTATAAAGTAACGATATCATGAAAACATGAACAATATTTTACTAAAAATAAAACATACATATTCTAATTAATAGGGTCTTCTTACATATACCATTAATACAAAAGAAAATTCCATAAGGGTAAGGTGTGTGATGTTGATACTTTCATTGGGTGTTTCAATATACATTGTTTATGTCATGACCTCAATGAGGTTGAACTTTTCCCATAAATTGTTTTTTTTCATTCTAAAATTATAGGATCTCATATTGTCGAAGGTTAATGGAAAATCCAAGTTATGCTATATCACCTGAAATATCTAACAAATGGGATTCACAGGGTAAAATTCAACTGTTTGAGGCCATCACATCCTTTTTCTGTGTCAATTGGATTTTTTAAAACCCTTTATTTATGCTAATCATATGATAACAATTAAATGGATATATTATCAATGGAAATGATTATTAAAAGTCTATTTAATCTAATAAGATATAATAAAACCTAATAAGTTCTTGTTTTTTCTATAACTCTATTAGATAATAATACATATAAATATAATCATAGGGGTAATATTAGTTACAAAATATTGGGTTATTGAAAAAACCATGTCCATGAAAACATATGTTACCTTAGACACCAAATACTTTGATAGGTTACAATAGATTAACCATGTGGATTGATTTAATAATCTAAATCATCATATATCTCCCAATTACCCACTTACCACTACAATAAATATGGGAAGAGAACTACATGTATCCCTTGTAAACACCCAATAAAAGGATATTTGAAAGGACCCAATATACAATAATTTCTTGAGGAATAACAGCATCAAACATTAGAACAAATTGAAAAACATTCATGTCTATATAACCTCTATAACATGAATAATTGAAACATTCAAAAACTTGGTAAACATCTGTATTTGCAATATACATTGAAACGCATTATCAGAAACATTGAGAATTAACTAACCCGTCATTGTTATACTAAATACCGGAGGTAACCCATGGTTCCCTAGATAGCATTCATGATAGAGCATAGGTTGAAACAACAACAAGAACATAAAAAACCAATAACATAGATAATTGACAATATATATACAAAAACACATTGAAAAAATCATCCATAAGAAGAATGCTAACAAAAATGGGTAATCATAAGATATAAATAGTGGAACAAAATTTATTAGTGATATAAAACATGCCTAAAGTGGTATCATTAGTTATTCGTAAGGACCTTATAATTACATAGCTCAATTAGATCCTACTGAACTCGAAACCGCATGAATTCACCCAAGAAAAATTTATCCAACATTAATTAAGAATAATAAACCATTTTAAACATAAAACACTCAATGAATGTGTATCATGTCTTGTAACATATGGAAAACCTAATGATTTATAATGATAATACCATATAAAATTATATTTCTGTATAACCAATGTACTCTAACCCCAACATGGGCCATATTAGTATATCCCCAAAGCATATCTAATGTTAAACCTCTTGTAATATCATCTCAAGATGAAAATCATACATATAAATTAGACATATATTACTCTAAATCTAGAACCAAAATTGCAACCATATATTAAACCATGAGAAACTGAGAGTATAAACCTATAACTATAATAACCCTAAAGACCTCATCATAGGAGTCCACAATGGAGGTGACACTGAAAATCAATTATACCCAATCCCCCTCATGATTTAGTTAATACAAGTGAATAATAGATCCCCCGTTTCACTACATCTACACATCAAATTTGAACTTATTAAGAGATATATTTAATGATAATAAAATAAAGGGGTTATCTTTGAACAAAACCTATTTTTGAGTAATATAAAATTGGATTCATTCCCTAAAACCAAAAAAAACATCCATCAAAAGCATTTCAAAAATTAAAAATTATTCAAAAATAGATAAATGAATAAAGAGTAGATAAATAAAACAAAAAATAAAAACAAAACCTACATAAAAAAATACCATGGAATTCATCAGGCCTAAAACCTTGATTATCAATAAAATTATTCCCATAACCCACACCATAAAATGAATTTTATATTATTTTTTAAAAAATTCTTAATTAATTAATTAATTTCATTAAAATGAATATGAATTATAAAAACATACTAAGGCATATACCATATCTTGATCAATCCTCATCCATCTTATAAAGGGATGAAATTGGAGTATAACACCTTATAGACCTAAATTAATAACAAATGATACCTAATTATATATAAATTAATTCTATTTTGATGATGATTTTAGATAAATTAACCAAACATAACATATCTAATAAAATGATGAGTGACAGTGTGAATAATACATATTTGGAGAACCACATTACATCCTATTCTAAATCATTAACATTCATGACTGATTATTCTATGTTTCATTGGAATCCCAATCACTGCACCATATAGAGACACTAAAACTAAACTATATGGGAGGAAGAGGATTACTCAAGAGAGGAGAGGTGAACTAGACATCTGAATAATGATTCACAGACATAAAAACAGTTAAATATCACCTGTTGGTAAATGATAAAATACAAAGAGAGAGGGTATATTATATATGTACATAGGGGAATAATGGTTGAGTGAAATGGAAACAACCTCAATTCATATTTTTTTTTCTATTTCCAATATTTAAATGAAATAATAATAGGTGGATATTTTGTTATAGATAGTAATCACAAATTTAAACCAAAATATAGAAGGAAAGACACATTAAAAAAACTCAAACATGGCTTGGAAATATTTTTACTAACCATGATGAAATAATGAAAAAAATAATAGAAACCCTATAAAATTTTGCACACAATTTCCATGAAATTTGTTCCACCATTCCCAATATGTTCACTAGAAGTATAAGAGGAACTCATACCAAATAAATATAATTATAGATAATTTTGTTTTTCTAAAACATTTTTCAAGTCATACCGACATAATATTACCAGAATGAAATGAATTTAAAATACCCTAAACCAGAAAGGGACAAATAATTTCAACTATTTAATGCACATAAAACCAAAAACCATTGGAAATAAATCCTGAAAACTCTATCCCACACTAGATTATCATAAGAATCACCCATGAACAAATGCTACATATAATTCCTCAAAACATAGCTAAAACACATTCGAAAATGGGATAAAAAAACATCTGATGTGAATCCTATGGTGAATTAATCCAAATACACATTAATAAGTTAAAATTGGAATTTAAATTGAATTTTATAACCCATAACATTTTGGATTGGTAAAATATCCCAATCCTAAACAATTATCACACATAAGAATCCTTATTGGTTATAAAATTTTATATTTTGAAAAAACTTCATTAATACATAACCAATGAAAAACCATGTTCAGAAACTGTATGTCATGTAATATTTCAATTCATTTCTCTAACATCCAATATGATATATATTGAATATTCTCTGTAAAACAAATGTTTGATCCCTAAACAAAATAGACAACATATCATGTGAAAACATCAACATGGTTTCCAACCATCCCCATCCAAATTTATATAAAAACAATATATTAAAATATTTATTCTTAGGTAATATAGAATAATCATACTCATCAAACGAAGCCTCACCAAACCTTATCAAATTGTGTTTCACACTAATAGATCCCTATCACAATAAAACATATTTAGACTCTATGGAACTACATTTTTGATTTTTTTGATATAGAAATTACCATGGAACTATATTAATGAAAATCATACATTAAAATGTAACATAAATAAAAATATGGATAACCCATGACAGGGAGGATTCTACCCATCATGGGTGTACCAGCAACATCATCATAAAAAAAGCAACATTCCCTAGAACCAAAACTCATTTTACCACCAAACTTGGTGATTTTATATTGATTTATCTATCCTTACTAAGCAGTAAAATAAAAAAACCATAAATATTATTGGATGAAAAAATATAAATACTTTAACAACCGACGATGGGAACAACACCATAATTATTCACTTCATATATACCTAGAGTTAGTATCTCAATTGTTAAACCATGAATAATCCCCTAGGGAATCCTAATACAAGAACATTTATCAGTGGGACCAAACATAGTATATTAAATATATCCATGAAGTAAATAACATCACATTAATGAATAATTCATGTTTCCACAAATGAAAAATACCTCAGACCCCCCAAAGATAGCTGTTTCACATTTGCATGATTCCTTTCAAAAAAACCAGACCCTTAAAATAATATACATGTACAACAACATATAATAAAATCCATACTAAAAAATATTTGTGCTACCCCTGAAAATTTCATCTAATAGAAAAGTTCAACCTCAATTCCCTTGAAAAATAAAATGGAACCTTGCATTCAATTCATGTATAAATATATTAACACACATTTCTCAAGCACTGTTCAATCCATGAGAAACAAAACAATCTCCTACCACTCCACAAAATTCATAAAATAAAAGGAGACGTCCTAGGTATCTTACTGACACCATCCTCTGATGAAATGTCAAAAACATCAGAAATCCATGTGCTCAATCTCCAAACCATGGATGACCATTCTATACCAAACATATCTCATGAATATTATGACCTCTAAACCAGTAATTTTGCAATTTAATTCCCAAACAAGAACACTATGTTCTCCACTCATCCATTGGTTAATGAACTTTATTTTCCATCCTCAAAGGACCGTAAACTGTATGTTTCACAAGGAATTTCATTATATGAAAACATATTAATGTAGTTATTTTTTATATTATCCCACCAAGGATATATATTGGACCACAAATTTGTTTTTAGAAATCACATTAAATAAATGAACCCGCATCTTTTCTGAAGCCACAAAAAGGAAAAAATGTGTCAATTGAATCATATATTACTAGATTTATTCAAGTAAACAAGCATATTATCAAAAAACCAGTAAAAAATAATCAAAAAAATAGAGAACATAAGTGTACCATAGAATATGAAATCATATAATCATGGAATTAATCCTAGAACAGAAACCCCAACAAACTATTAAAAGAGAACACCAATAAGATGAGGTTTTTATATCAAAACAGTATGTGTCCCATCATCGGATTTGACACTATTTATATCTAGGCTTTACATAGATATATATTACATATATGGAGTTGAATGTTCATTACATTAATCAAACACACACATGAGTATCATAATGTTATAATGGGGTTGGAATCATTGAAACCTAAACCACTTGTTCATATATTAACTATAAGGCCCTAGCCTTAAACCTTACTTAATCTTGAGTTATTACAAGATTACACATTGAGGATCTTTTCAGGTTTAGAGTTTTAGAGAATTAGATCATGAAACTTGCATTACATTCCACATTTAAACAAAGTGGTTACATAAAAGGCAGTATTCATTTTTCCCATCAACGGAAACATATTTAAAATAAAACAAGGATTATTTATTTCCACTTCCTTGACACTATCATCACATCATGTACCTTTCCCTTGACCTGTGAGAAACATTTCAAAAACATGGGATGAGTATAAATAGCTCAGTAAGGGTTACAAAAAGTATGGAAAGGAAACATGAGTACATATATACATAATAATGAAATCATACTTTACACATAAAGCATTATCACTTTAACATACCTCATAAAATCATGAATAAATCATATAAATCATAAGACAGAAAGGTAACTTGAGGCATTCGTAACTTTCTTACGTAGGGAGTAACCCTCTTGGTTACGTTTGGAATACCCATCATAATATATTCCCTAAATCTCTTCGGAGAAACCTTAACATTTAAGCCATTCGCATTACCCAATGCATTGGAGAGCTATATCAGGCTCACCCTCCCTTAGTTTATCACAGAACCACCCGTCTTCATAATAATGCCTAAGAACCATAACATAATCGTATAATATAAAACATGCATAAAGGAAACATAACATTTCCACTTTTCAATCACAATATATCAATAACATACATCGATATAAAACCATTTTGAAAACCAATTTCAATACGAAATTAAAAGAAAAGTAAAACATGGTATTTCATTTTAAAAAAGGTATGGCTTATAGAGGAAGTCGAAACTCAAATAATGGTCATGGAGGGAGAGAAGTTGTTGTCACCGCATATGTACGACAAAACATTCCCTTTTGTGGTTTTGTAAAATTCTTCATATAAAAAAAATATTCCCTTTGGAAAAATGTAAAATTCAATGGGGTTTATACACCATATAAAAGAAGGTTGTGTATAAAATAAAATATGCCTCAATGAAAGGAGATTGAGACGAAGTCCATTACAATGACGATATCCTTGGATTAAGGATAAATAAATTACATAATTATGTGTGACAAAATAATACACCAAATATAAGTGGATATTAAGTGTAAAAAATAAGTGGTCATTCAGAAATATTCATAGAATTACATATTCAAGGAGTACAAGTTTATCCCAAAGAACTGAAATTGGGTTAAGAAGTTCCCTTGCAAAAATTCGACAGCCTAACGATGTCACGTCAAAATTCAGAAAAAGAGTTGATGAGAGAGAAAATGGTATCTAATCACATGGACATAAAATTTACATCATTAAGGATATAGAAGAATATATCCCAATATAACAATATTTAAATTAAAAGATCCAACAAAAAGAAGTCTTTTAAAAAAAGAGGGTGAAAGGTTCCCTTACTGACTTGGGTATCTTACAAAACATACACTCAATGAAAGAAGAACAATACAACATTGATGTAAATACTCATAAACAAAAGTATATTATACAAAGAGTAGAATAATGGGTAGTAAATATACCAGTAAATGAAAATTGTGGCAAATGTAGCATAAATGTCATGGGAATAAAAGTGAGATGAAAATCCCTTATGAAAACTCGGTAGCCCAACGACGCCACTTAAAACATCCCAAAATGGATTGATGAGATCAAATAGGGTCTCTAATCATATTAAAATAAAATTTACAGCAAGTGGAATATAAAATAACATCCCCCAACATAACAAAGAGGAGCTTAAAAGAAGTTACCTAATGGAGAGTACTTAAAAAGAGAGAGATTGGATCGCTTACAAAAATTCGGCAGCCTAACGGCACCAATCAAAACATAAAAATTGGATAGACGAGAGAAAATAGGGTCTATCATCATATGAACATAAAATTTACAGTAAGAGTAATATAAAAGAACATCCCAATCATAAGAAATATGAGCTTAAAAGTAATGACATAAAAGAGTGTACTTAAAAAGAGAGGGGGGTAGGTTTCCCTTACCTTGTGTCCGAGATGACTCGATCGTTCTTTAATCTCCTGAATAATAAAATTTGGTCAATTTATAATTTCTTAGAGACCTCATTTAAATATTATTATTCAGTTCATTTACATATTATAATGTTATAATAATTGGTTAATAAAGTGAGTTCATATCAGACGTTTTTGTCGATGTTCAGTACATGAGTAAAAATTGAAGTTGTTAGAAAAGAATTTTCCATGTAGTTATAGGTAAATAATCTCAAGAATAGTATTAATGTTTTAAATATAATATATATATCCAGTATATATTCATTTTATTCTATTCCATAGCATTTGGAGATAAAAAATTAAAACCACCTTTCTTGGAGACTGTAGGCCGTACGTACGCATAAACGCTACTTTCATTTTTTGTCATATTAATGGAATTAAAAAAAATGGGAGATATATATATTATAATTCCAGAATGATATCCATCATTTAGATGTAATATATCTCATATATATCCATTATATATATGTACTTATAATAGTACATAACATTTGGAGATAAGAAATGAAATGGACCATTCATTGAGACGGTAAGCCGTACATACGCATGAACGCTACATTCATTTATTTATTTTGTATTAAATGGAATGAAATAATAATTATATACAGTTATATTATAATTCCAGTAGGATAACATATTTAATAACACTAATTACATCCTTTATACGTCCCACATATGGCATTAACGAATCAAATCACATTGAGGGTGCGATAGTCTGCACTTCCTAAAATGAAGATATCACGTTTACCCATAATGGAAACCATAATGGTATGCCATTAATTAAAAATAAAGAATCTTAAAGAAAACATAAACATATTATATATCATATATAAATATAGTGACATCTTAATGGCCACCTTTTATGGTGTTAAAAGAATATTGAACAATCATTGTTTCGTGAGGCAGTAATTCACCATCCACAGAAAAAGTATGTTCTTTAACCATTAGACGAGGGTGTGTGTAAGTATAGCTCGAATACATCAAATAAAAACATCCTAGTATATTGAAGATAGTGGTTTTGTTACAAAAGAAAAGAATAAAAATAGTTTAGGGGGTTGGAGAAGCAAAATAAAACAAAAGAACACAAGGGAAGACATTACCTTGAAATCGGGTAACTCTCTTTGATTTGAGTTCAAAGGCTTCCTTGGAAAGTATTCTGCCCAAAGTGAGGCTTCAATGGTGAAGAGAGGGATTTGAAGAGATTAAATGGTCAGGGGTTGGCCGATCCAAAGGCTTGAGAGTTGTGTGTAAGGTGGTAGAGGTGGGGGCATTTTATAAGAGGAGAGGAGGGGGACTACTGGAAGGTTATAAAATATAACATTATTATAAAATGCTTTTCGGATTTAAAAAGTCCCAAAAAGATATATTTCAAGGATAAGGTGATAAGGTTTCGAAATCCACACATAAAATAGGTTTGTGACAAGTTTATGTTATATTTTTAACATTATCTTTTCATTTTATTTAAATCCCTTATTAATGAGGTAATTGTTGCATCATCATGATGTCATAAATAATTTAATGTATATAATATCTAAAAATTATAAAAAAAATATCATGACGTAGGAAAACTTTTTATATTTATAATTAATATCTATAGTAAAAAATATGTCTTGTATATCCCCATTTAATTTTTTTTTAGTAAAACAACTCATGTTTGTGACATTTTAATTTTAACTTTAAATAAAAAGGTATTTATGTCATTTTCCAAACAAAGTGGCTCGATAGGGTCCCGAAGTTGACCCATGGATGTTCTTGGTCTGCCATGACAAATCTAATGAGGTTAGGAATTGTTTCAAGTTCATTTCATATTATTAAAACATTATTTTTACATTAAATTATACTAATTACCTCTAATCGCGATTAAAAAGATAAAAGTTACTATTCAAAAAAAAATTATTTTAATCTCATTTACCAACATTTTACTTCCTAATGAAAACCACGTATATCGGATTTTTGAAATTCAATACACAATAGTGGTAAAGTTTCATTTAAATGAAAAATTGGGTTTTTATGTACCACTTAGTGGTTTCACTATTCATCAAAAAATTGAAGTTTTTCCTAATAATACCAAAACCTCACCCAAAGTTTTATTTGATATTCCGAATTCAAAAATGATTAATATTTTAAAAAACTCAAATCATATAAGTTACATTAATTAATTTAATAATTAATTCTCGCTGTCCTGACAAATAGTCTGTTTTTATGAAACAATATATATCAAAAGATTTACACTAGTTTAAGTCCAATTTCAAAGTGAAATTAATACCAATGAACACTATTGGATTAAATGGTAAAAATATATTTTAATTTAACTTTAAAACCAATTTAAAATATAATATAATCATATAAATAAATTAGATTAATAAGTGGTTTTGAATTAAAATACAACATTTTTCACTATTCATTAAAAAAATAAACTTTATCAGAAAAATACCAAAAATTTACACAAAGTAAATTTTGATGTCCCGATTCTAAAGAAGAATTTTTTTTTCTCAAATATAACACATAAAATTTTCAAAAAGTTTATTTAAAAGAGGTTCACCATCAAAAGGCGGTTAATCGTCCTTTTAAGAAATATTAGAATGTTTACGCATAAAATTGGATTCATTCGCATTTTCAATCCTCTAACATTTATTGTAAAGAGTAAAAATATTTGACATACATATATAATAATTTTTTAGTTAGTTCTATTCATTCCTGCTATTACAACGGCTAGGCGTTAACTACCATTTAAAATAATATTATTTTATTATTAGAGTGCAACATAAGATTCCCAAGAAACTCGTTGTTGCGTATTGGGTATGCCATTTAGCATAATGTCCCCTTTAAAGTAATATTAATATTTTATTCACAAATATGGATAAATGTGAAAATGTCATATTCTTTATTTACATGGGGTGTTACATCCTTCCCCCCTTTTGGGAATTGCGTCTTAGTAATTTTAAAATTGGGCTTGGAAACATCATTGAAAATCCCACATCAGAACAAGAGTCAGTAAAACAATCACATTAAAATAAATAAAGAGAAGTACATAGGTCACCTGAGTTAACCCATACTAGGATTCCATGTAGGAAAATATGGATATGGACGAGAAAACAAAGGCTCATGTTCTGATGGAGAGTGATAGAAAACATGTCTAAGAGAAAGTTAACCATAAGAAAATCACAAACTTGTGATGGGTTAACCGGTATTCGATTCCCCAGTAGGAAAAGTTAACAAACAATATTTTTGTTTTAAGTTACTCTTCATTGAGGAATTTATTTTTGAGATTAACTAAATCATAATGAAACATACTTACTTGTCACATAGACTTTAAAATTTTACTAGATTCCTTAATCAAACTCATATTTTCTCCAAAAGATGAGTATTTAGGATGACTTGTTCACATTAAGAGTACTATAATCAACTTCTTGAGAATCACCTAATACAAAAAATAGAACTATATATTTCACATGTCTTTAGAAAAATTCCAAAAAAATTGTTAGTATGAGGTCAAATAATCCACAATAGTATAATCCTTTATAAAAATAAAATCTATTCTTAATCTCCAAAATTTGTCCAAAAAACCCAAAGTTCAACGAAGACCATTCAATAAACAATTGTCCATAAAATTCTTCAAAGTAAACCAAACTAAAATTGAATCCCAAATATATGAAGGATTTAATCACATAGTCTTCCAAGGTACAAATTAACTTTTATCTCCAAATAACATCAGTTGCTCTTAAATTTTCATATTGAAAAGTAATTAACCAAATCACATATCCTCCCTGATAGGTTAATCATTTCCATAGATATCCCAAAATAAACTTACTATTGATTCCTAAAATCATCTAACTAAAAATAATTAGTCAAACTAACCAGGTTCTTCATGTAGTCCAGTGGTAGGCGATAAATACCAGTCACACATTGGTTGTGGGTTCAATTCCCGTAGCTTTGTCTGACGCGATGGGTTGTCACACGTTGTGCATGTTTTCATTTTTCCGAATCAATATAATTCTTAAAACATTCCCCAAAAAGTGATAAAATCTTCAAAAATAATCATAACATATTTTAACCTCAGGTTTATCTCATGCCTTTAATTTTCCATCTTAACATATAATAACCCATAATTACCTCAAAAGTAAGGATCATATAAACCATAATGGTTACCATTATAATTATTACCTGAACTTCCACAATGATTGGAAATATCGTACATGATGCATTATAGAACATAACAAGGTACAAGTGGTTGATCATGACTCCTTGATAGTTGGTTTAGAACAGCCACACATTTACTCATTGAAACCCCCATTTCATCCAGTCTCTTAATCAGAGAACCACCACAGTTTCCTTCAAACCTATTGTCACTTTGGTGCCTGCTAGATCCATCCATTCACTAAAAACAGAAATGCTAGTGTGAGTATATCAAAAAAACCATCATGTACTAATGAGGAAGATATACTTACTCATTCACTTTATCTAAAAACTATGACTCTTTCTGAAATCCAAACCACTATGGTAATGTCACCTATGCTTAAAGAATACCCTAACCTCTAAATTTATCTAAACCGACCTATGATACCAACTATAAGTCCCCAACCTTAATCCTTACTTATTCTTGAGTAATTACAAGATTACACATTGAGGATCTTTTCAGGTTTAGATTTTTAGAGAATTAGATCATGAAATTTGCATTACATTCCACATTTAAACAAAGTGGTTACATAAAAGACAGTATTCATTTATCCCATCAACGGAAACATATTTAAAATAAAACATGTATTCATTCTTGAAACTTCCTTGACACTATCATCACATCATGTAACATTCCCTTGACCTGGGAAAAACATTTCAAAAACTTGGGATGAGCATAAAAAGCTCAGTAAGGGTTACAAAAAGTATGGAAAGGAAACATGAGTACATATATACATAAGAATGAAATCATACTTTACCCATAAAGCAAAAGCACATTATCATACCTCATAAAATCATGAATAAATCATATAAATCGTAAGACATAAAGGTAACTTGCGGCATTCAAAACATTCTTACGTAGGGAGTAACCCTCTTGGTTATGTTTGGAATACCCATCACAGTATATTCCATAAATCTCTTCGGAGAAACCTTAACATTTAAACCCATCACATTACCCAATGCATTGGAGAGCTATATCGGGCTCACCCACCCTTAGTTTATCACGAAACCAACCATCTTCATAATATTTCCCAAGAACCATAACATAATCGTATCATATAAAACATGCATAAAGAAAACATAACATTTCCCCTTTTCAATCATAAGATATCTATAACACACATTGATATAAAAACATTATGAAAACCATTTTCAATACCAAATTAAAAGAAAAGTAAAACATGGTATTTATTTTTCATTTTAAAAAAAGGTATGGCTTGTAGAGGAAGCTGAAACCCAAATAATGGTCACAATGGCGGAGAAGTCATTGTCGCCGCATATGTAGGACAAAACATTACCTTTTTTCATTTTGTAAAATGCTTCATATAAAAAAATATTCCTTTTGGATAAACGTAAAAGTATAAGGGGTTTATACCCCGTATAAAAGTAGGTTGTGTATAAAATAAAATATGCCTCAATGAAAGGAGATTGAGACGCAGTCCCTTACAAAGACGATATCCTTGGATTAAGGATAAATCAATTACATAATTATGTGTGACAAAAAAATACACCAAATATAAGTGGGTATTAAGTGTAAAACAATAAGTGGTCATTCAAACATATTCATATAATGACATATTTAAGGAGTACAAGTTTATCCCAATGAATCAAAATTGGGTTAAGAAGTTCCCTTGCAAAAATTCGACAGCCTAATTGTGTCACATCAAAATTCCAAAAAAGAGTTGATGAGAGAAAAAATGGTATCTCATCACTTGGACATAAAATTTACATCAATAAGGATATATAAGAACATATCCCAATATAACAATATGTAAATTAAAAGACCCAACAAAAAGAAGTCTATTAAAAAAGGAGGGTGAAAGGTTCCCTTGCCGACTTGGGTATCTTACGAAACATACACCCCATGAAAGAAGGACAATACAAA
Source organism: Viscum album (assembly GCA_963277665.1). Lineage (NCBI taxonomy): Eukaryota > Viridiplantae > Streptophyta > Magnoliopsida > Santalales > Viscaceae > Viscum > Viscum album. Next base: position 2,014,423,909 of record OY728147.1, on the reverse strand, counting down.
ATTGATGTAAATAATCATAAACAAAAGTATATTACACAAAGAGTAGAATAATGGGTAGTAAATATACCACTCAAAGAAAATGGTGGCAAATGTAGCATAAATCTCACGAGAATAAAAGTGAGATGAAAAATCCCTTACGAAAACTCGGCAGCCTAACGATGCCACTTAAGGCTTCCTAAAATTGATTGATGATATCAAATAGGGTCTATCATAATATTAACATAAAATTTACATAAATATGAATATAAAATAACACCCCCCAGCATAACAAAGATGAGCTTAAAAGAAGTGACATAAAGGAGAGTACTTAAAAAGAGAGATATTGGATCCATTACAAAAATTCCGCAGCCTAACAGCGCCAATCAAAACATCAAAAATTGATAGACGAGATAAAATAGGGTCTATAATCATATGAACATAAAAATTAAAGTAAGGGTAATATAAAATAATATCCCAATCATAAGAAAGATGAGCTTAAAAGGAATGACATAAAAGAGTGTACGTAAAAAGAAAGAGAGGGGTAGGTTTCCCTTGCCTCTTGTCCGACATGAATCGATCGTTCTTTAATCTCCTGAATAATAAAATTTGGTCAATTTATAATTTCATAAGGATATACTTTAAATATTATTATTCAGTTCATATCACATATTATAATGTTATAATAATTGGTTAATAAAGTGAGTTCATATCAGACGTTTTTGTCGATGTTCAGTACATGAGTAAAAATTGAACTTGTTGGGAAATAATTTTCCATGTAGTTATAGGTAAATCATCTCCAGAATAGTATTGATGTTTTAAATATCATATATATCCAGTATATATTCATTTTATACTATTACATAGAATTTTGAGATAAAAAATTAAAATCACCGTTCATGGAGACGGTAGGCTGTACGTACGCATGAACGCTACTTTCATTTTTTGTCATATTAATGGAATTAAAAAAATGGGAGATATATATATTATAATTCCAGAATTATATCCATCATTTAGATGTAATATATTACATATATATCCATTATATATATGTACTTATAATAGTACATAACATTTGGAGATAAGAAACGAAATGTACCGTTCATGGAGATGGTAAGCCATACGTACACATGAACGCTACTTTCATTTCTTTTTTTTTGTATTCAATGGAATGAAATAATAATGATATAAAGGTATATTATAATTCCAGTAGGATAAAATATGTAATACCATTAATTTCATCCTTTATACATCTCACATATGGCATTAACGAATCAAATCACTTTGAGGGGGCGGTAGTCCGCACTTCCAAAAATGAAGATATCGTGTCTACCCATAATGGAAACCATAAAGATATGCCATAAATGAAAAATACATAAGCTTAAGGAAAAAATTAACATATTATATATCATATATAAATATAGTTACATCTTAATGGCCACTTTTGATGGTGTTAAAAGAATATTGAACAATCATCATTTCGTGAGGCAGTAATTCGCCATCCACAGAAACAATATGTTCATTAACCATTAGACGAAGGTGTGTGTAAGTGTAGCTCAAATAGTTCACATAAAAAAAATCCTAGTATATTTAATATTCTGTTGTTGTTACAAAAGAATATAATAAAAAGATTTTAGGGTGTTGGAGAAGCAAAATAATACAAAAGAACACAAGGGAAGACATTACCTTTAAATCGGGTAACTCTCTTTGATTTGAGCTCAAAGGCTTCCTTGGAAAGGATTCTGCCAAAAGTGAGGCTTCAATGATGAATAGAGGGATGTGGAGAGAGGTGATGGGAAGGGTTTGGCTGAGCCAAAGGCTTGAGAGGTGTGTGTAAGGTGGTAGAGGTGGGGGCCTTTTATAAGAGGAGGGGAGGGGCACTCTTGGAAAGTTATAAAATATTACTTTATTATAAAATGATTTTTGGATTTAAAAGGTCCAAAATGGATATATTTAGTGGATAAGGTGATAAGGTTTCGAAATACACCCATCCAATAGGTTTGTGACTAGTGTAAGTTATATTTGTAACATTATCTTTTAATTTTATTTAAATCCCTTATTAATGAGGTAATTGCTGCATCATCATGATGTCAAAAATAATTTAGTTTATTTAATATATAAAAAATATAAAAAAAATATCATGATGTAGGAAATATTTTTATATTTATAATTAATATTTATAGTAAAATATATGACTTTTATAACCCAATTTAAAAATTGTTTTAGTAAAACAACTCAGGTTTGTGACATTTTAATTTTAACATTAAATAAAACGGTATTTATGTCATTTTCCAAACAAAGTGGCTCCATGGGGTCCCCAAGATGACCCATGGATTATCTTGGTGGGGAATGACACATCCAATGAGGGTAGGACATGCGTCAAGTTCATTTCATTTTATTAAAACATTATTTTTACCTTAAATTACATTAGTTACCTCTAATCACGATTAAAAACATAAAAGTTACTATTCACCAAAAAATTATTTTAATTACATTGAACCACATTTTACTTCCTAATGAAAACCATGTATGTCAGATTTTTGATATTCGAAAGACAGAAGTGGTAAAGTTTCATTTAAATGAAAAATCAGTTTTTTAATTACCACTTAGTGGTTTCACTATTCATCAAAATTTGAAGTTTTCCAGAATAATACCAAAACTTCACCCTAAGCTATATTTGATATTAAAAAATCGAAAATGATGTCTATTTTACAAAAATAAATTCATATAAGGTACATTAATTAATTTAATAATTAATTCCCGCTGTCATGAAAAATAGCATGTTTTTATGAAATAATATATATCAAAAGAATATCACTAGTTTAATTCCAATTTCAAAGTGGAATTAATTCCAACGACCACTATTGAATTAAATGGTAAAAATATATTCAAATTTCACTTTAAACCCAATTCAAAAGATAATCTAATCATATAAATAAATTAGATTAAAAAGTGGGTTTGAATTAAAATACAACATTTTTCACTATTCATTAAAAAAATGAACTTTATCAGAAAAATAACAAAAATTTACAGAAAGTAAATTTTGATGTCCCGATTCTAAAGAAGAATTTTATTTTGTCAAATATTACACATAAAATTTTCTAAATTTTTATTTGAATGTGGTTTGCCATCAAAAGGTGGTTAATCGACCTTTTAATGAATATTAGAATGTTTACGCTTAAAATTGGATTCATTCGCATTTTTAATCCTCTAACATTTATTGTAAAGAGTAAAAATATTTGACAAACATATATAATCATTTTTTAGTTAGTTCTATTAATTCCTGCCATTATAATGTCTAGGCGTTAACTACCATTTAAAATAATATTATTTTATTATTAGAGTGCAACGTAAGATTCCCAAGAAACTCGTTGTTGCGTATTGGGTACGACATCGATCATAGCGTCCCCTTTAAAGTAATATTAATATTTTATTCACAAATATGGATAAATGAGAAAATGTAATATTCTATATTTACCTGGGGTGTCACATGAACTTCATCATATCCTAGTATATTCTTCATACATTGTACCATACTCATAAATATCCTGAAAAATATATTTATTAAATAAACTAGGGGAATGAAACAGAATAATAGGTGATATCTTATGCCTAATGGGGGAAAATAACATAGATTTCAAAAAGGTGTGATCCTAAGATTCTAATAATATGAAAATATACATTGAAAATCATACCATTCATATAATAGATCATAAACTAGATTCATGGAATCAGTCTTGGATGTTCATAAGACATGAATAATAAAATATTCAAAGAATGTAGGACATGAAAGAATTAAATTATAATAAAAAATAGAGATTCATAAAAAATAATCATAAATAAACTTACGTCAAGGGAACACAAAATGAAATTTAAAACATGTAATGCTTTGTATATACCCATGTCTGCTAACTTTAGTATTGGGATAAATACATGTGTACCATATTTTCTAGCATGGGATATCCTCCCATATAATTTTTTAGACCATATAATATTAATCATTAGCAATTTAATCGATGGAATATAAAGGTCCATCCAATCAAATAATAAATACATTTTTTCCACTTAATCATTAAAAAATAATTATATGGTAACACATAGAATTGAATGGGTTTAATAAACGTTTTACCATATCATAAAATGTGGTAATGAAACAAGTTTGACACATATTTTTCACCTAAATCATAAAACATCTATAGAAATAAATATATTGGTATCATTTGATATTTTCCCAATAAATAATAATTAAAATAATATTATATCATCATATATGGATAATTAATATGAAAATATTGTAGGATTGTTTCATGGAGAAAATAATCTTTCATTGAGAATCACATTTTAAAACTAAAAATGAAAATAAATAATGGAAAAAATTTTCATAGAGAATAATATCAAATAATTATAAATGATTCTTTAAAAAATATTCTAGTAATGATAGTGGGAAATAAAATACAAGTTAAAAAATGATACCTTTCACATATTTTTAAAAACCCTAGTGGGAATTGAATGAAAAAAGTCATGAATATTCCCTTTAATTTTTAAATTCAAACATGTGTAAAAATCTAATTAAGAAAACATTTTGTTGTAGTAATAAAGTATTTCAAATTTTTTTTTTGAAAAATATTAATATTGAAGGAAATGATTTTTCAACCAATGATATGAGTTATCAGATGGTTCATAAGAGAACCTTTGTCTTAATGAAAATAAATTTTATTAAAATTCTCTTACCACATGTCTCAACGTAATTCATAAACATTCTAGCTCAGTATATAATAAATATAATATTATTATAAAATTATTATAGAGGAATAAATAAATATATATATATATATATATATTATTTAATATTTGATATTGTGATGCCATTTTATTACCTGTCAATGAACAACTATACGTTTAAAGTAATTTTTTGGTAATAAAGAATTTTTTTCATGTTTGATTTGATTTATTATATTATATCATTATTTTTGGATCCAGATTTGATCATCTAAATAATATTAACCGTGATAAAAATATCACATATATTTACTATATATGTATATGTATATGTATTAATCCATAAATGTAAGTGATATATAATGGAATGCACTATTTATGGAAATAGTAAGTATTCTTGACACATGCAAGCTATTTAATTTTTTAGATAGACATAAAGAATGTTAAATATTAATTAACCATTAAATAATTTATCTAATTTAAAATATATAAAATATATTTATTATCAATTTTATTTTCACAATTGATAAAAAGTTTCAGTGAAAAATAAAATCACATTACTCCATGAGATGTTAGTCCAACGGACACATGAGAGATAATATCATATGAACCATAGAATTGTAATTCAAATGTTTTTTGTGATATGTTAATGAAAAATGTATAATTATTTTAAAAATATAATCTATATTAAATTAATATATTCTTAACACACTCATAGTAAATCAAAAATTAAAAAACATGCCATTATTTCACAAAGAGTTAGTTCATCAAACACAAAAGTGATGTTATAATTTCCCAGCTGGTTGGGAAGTAAGAATATAAATGTGGTATTACAAAAAAAAATTATATATAATAAATATAATATATAAAAGTATATCCATCAATACTTCCTACCAAGAGTGGTGGTTATTGTAAAAATAATAATATCAATTCGCTAGATGGAAGACTTTGAACACACGATAGGCAATTTGGATTCCCATTTGATGGAATAAGAGATGGATATAGATTGTGAAATTTACATAATAATATAAAAATAAAATATATATACTTTTTTTATATTATATGGATGGAAGAACAATCTACAATGGTTTTTGATGAGATAACATTAAACACCATATGATGAATTTTACCTCTTTATTGAAGATACTCTTTATGTTTATAGATAACTCTATATTAGGAGGGATTTATATACAAAATAAAGACACTATAATGATGGTAGGGATGTATGGATGATATTTGGTAATTTCTTGTCTAATAAATCTGGTTTGGTTTGTGTTCATTAGAGAGGAATGGATTTTTTCAATTAAATATGGGGGAAATGGTAGACATGAGATTTTTGAAAAAAAATAAAATGTATTAATGGTTTTCACAATCTATAAGGATCTTAAATGGATAATTCAAAAAATTTATGATGTATATGATATTCATATAGAAATAAGTTTTCTTTCACAAGTTAATATGTCATTTTACAACATGTCATGGACATTTAAACCTTAATGCACCCATTTTAACTTTTACCACTTTAAATAATTTTTCTAGTTGTTACTATTTAATTTAGGAAAAATTTCATTTGAAATTATTATATAAAATTAATTATTATTATTCCAAATATGGAATCAAAATTTTCAATTTAAATTCATATAAATGGATTAATGTAATATAAAATAGAACATGTAGATGCAATGAAAATTCACTTTTCCAAAGAGAAAAATTCTAAAAGAGAAAATTTTCAGAAGACTAAAAAGACTTTATATCAAAATTAAAAAAGAAATTTATTTCATTAACATTAATAGGATTAAAAAATATTTAACTAAACTACATATAAATTTAAAATCATTCCAAATTATACTTATATATTATTTAAATGAAAAATAACATTTCAATAAATACTATTATTTTCACTATTTATTGAAAAAAATATATTTTATGAAAAATCCAAAAATCAATTCTACAATATAATTTTGAAATTATTGTTTAAAAAATATATTATCTCTTTAAAATAAAAAATTTAAAAAATAAAATAAAAATTTTAAAATAAATCAGAAACATGAAACAAAATTTCTTTTTAGAAAAACAATTTCATTAAGTGTAATATTTGTTATATGATTATCTCTTGTCTAGAAAAAATATAAGATTATCGTTAAACATTTTAGAAAAGAAACAAAATATATTTCAATAATATATATCAAAAAAATTAATCATTTAAATTATTGAGGTATATCACTTCTCTGGATAAATAAATTGAAATATATTTTCTTTATTTTAAAATGATTATTTTTTAATTTATAAATAATTAGAAAATAAATAATTATTTTTTTTAATTTGAAAACCATATATTTTCATAATTTAGTTGTTGAAATTCACACACACCATATTAATTTCTTGGAGAAAAAACCACATTATATAATACTATTTTTATTATATGTAATATTTATTTATATATCGGTGCTGCGTGTAGCACAAGCTATTGTGGAAATTATTATTTTTAGAAATAAGATATTTTATAAAAACTCAATGTGTTTGATTATATCCCACCTAAAATGAATTTCCATCTCTAAAATGATTCACTTTCACAAAATCATTCAAGAATTCAAATTCCATAATACATCCCTTTTATCAACCGAATCATTTAATAATAAAAATCTCTATTAATATAATTAAATTAATTATCTTGTAAAATGGTAATATAAAATATTCTCTTCCATGGTTTTATGTTTTTTGATTTCAAAATACCGTTATGAATTGAAATTGTTGCTAATATAGCTATTGAATAATAATCACATGAATAGAATAAATGTAATACTTTAAAAAATCCAATTTATATTGACTAAGAAAGTGATGGCCTCCTCCGGTAGAATTGATCCATACAGAGCCCATTTTTTGGAACTCGGAAAGGATGTTGAGTCAATGGGATATTCTCTTGCCCAAGACCAAGACGAGCTTCAACATGTTAATAATGAATGGAACCACCTATGAGAGAAGTGGCAGTTAATAGACATTACCACCACAATGATGTTATCTGAGCCTCTGAAGAGTCTATCACCATCTTACACCTCACCTGTAGGTCGTATGATGGTATTATAAGGGTATATATAACAAAACATTATCACCATTATTGTGTGATATTTTTATAAAGAATATTCATGTTTTTTTTACTTCATAAATGGTTTTTAGAGCACACAGTATATTTTTAGTTACGCGTGCTAATCATTTTTTTCATTTTCAAATGTCCGGTTTAAGGGGTTGTCGGTACCCAAACACCATTCCCACCATCCAGTAGACCATATCACCACATCCAAAATAGAACCTCCATTCAAACTTCAAAATGAAATTCAAATTCAAACTCTAGCCGCCTCGAGCCGCGACCCGAGTGTCCAGGTACCCCTCTGCGCTGACAGGCCTCATGCCGTGCGTCTGCAACGTCAGTCTGCTCAGTTCGCACACCAAACGAAGGCCGAGCGACAGCCCTCCAACGTCACGTGCCACCCTTCACCGGCGTCAGAACCATCATCTTCATCTCGAGCTGCGAGACTGATCTCCAGCCATCGTAGAAAACACAAAGCCAACGTTCCTCCGACATCACCACAAAATCACCACCGGTAGAAACACAATGGGAACAAACAGTCACAAAAAAACAATAACATCACCGGTGACGCCGTCGCCATCGCCATCTCCAAAAACAACGCCTCACCAAAGGCACCAAAAGACGCAAAACCAGTACAACCATACATCAACTCACCATGAAACGAGATGAGGAAGAAACAAAAACCATTTCCAGAAGGTCAGGCATCACAAGAACCACCCAACCTCACAAGAAGCACCTAGAAACTGTAGAACCCACCGCCACCAACCAAAAAAACTGCTTCAGACATGATGGAACCCCACCGCACTCACCTGGGAGAGGCCGAGACCCCAAGAACCACCGACATAAGATTGAAACCATCAGATGCTGAGAAGCACACCACCAGACACCAACAAACTGCCGAAATATAAGAAAGACAAATATTTTATGAATTTTATTCATTGGATTTATAAAATATATATATTTTCACTTCCCTTTGAAAACTACCAGGGGAAAACCATGGTTTGTTTTTTGATTTTGATTAGATTAATGTGTGATTTCCAAAACCTAAATAATAATGAATTCCCTCTCTTTTCATATATAATCCCACTCAATCTCCCATTAATCTTCACAAATATCATTTGGAGCTCAATCAAACACTTCGCACTACTCTATGTATTCCTCAAAAAGAAACCCAATCACCTATGAATCCTCTATCAATTCTCTCCCATTCCTTTTGGATCATAATGCCATGTAGTGGATTTATTCCCATCTCATTTTGAACATGTTTATTTAGGTTGTTATACCATTTTCATTGCAATTAAAAATTTAGAGGTATGATTTTTCACCAGCCCTATAATTTCTTCCTTATGTTTGAATGATGTGATACCCCTTTATCTCTAATTAATTCCCCCCTTGCACTCATGATACCATATCAAAATTCTGTAAACGGTTTATTCCATTCTCATTTTTGTTCAAATTTGTTTAGGTTCTTATACCCTATTATTTTCAATTAAATATGTTGGAGTACGATTTCTCACCTCTCCCATAGTTTCCTCATTATGTTCTAATAATTACATAACCATTTATCTCTAATTAATACTTTCTATTTACATCTATTACCATGCCAAAATTTCATAAGGGATTTCTCTCTCCTCAGTCTCATTCAAAAAATTATTATGTATTACGAATATAAATTTCATTACATATGTTGGGACATGTATATAAATGACCCTATCACTATACATTTCATGTACATATTATGAGACCCACCTTTCTCTCTCATATTCCATTTTTTTAAATTCTTATGTCATGTCATTATGCTGTTGAAATTGCACCGTGATTTTACAAGAAAAATTCTGTGTGTAGTGAATACCATGGACATTCATCTATTAAAGGTATTAAACTTTATGAACATTTAATTTTTTGTTATAATGTTTGATATATTAATTTTAAATTCATTATCATGGAAGAACATATTTTTTTAATTAATCCATTTATATGATTTATGTGGCACAATTATGTATGAAATAAAATGATTAAGAAGGGTGTTCCCTTATAGCACTCTAATGCATTGGGTTAAGATTTTTATAGTGGTAATTGAAGGGAAATGAGGATTTAATAATGGTAATTCAAGTGCAATTAAAACATACACATAATCCATGTGCAATGATCCTTCACTCATACTAATATAATGTTAAATGTTTTTTCCACATTTCCATGTTATGATAATCATGCTATATCGTGAAATTAGGTTTATGATTCTCTTATTTCCATTCATAATACTATTGAATAATATGTACTGTATTCTTCATTTTATTCCTTTTTTTCACCATTACTGATATTTTTTGATCACTCATTTCTTACCCATGTTCCTAGTTTATCCATTCCATTCTAAGTACGAAGGAATGTCGTGGTCATGTAAAGGATGTTTTCAATAAATATGTTTGGGTTTATGTTCTACGTTGTTATTTAATGTTCCAAATTTCCAAATACATTAGAACAATTGATCCTAAAAGTTGTATTAAGTTCATTTTTATGTAATAAATCAATTAAACATGTCTAATAAATATAAACGTTGTTATAGTTTGTATAAGTGGATAGGTTTAGTTATTTTGTGATTTGTATTAGAAAACCATAGTGAAAGAATTAGGGATAAGAATAAGTATAATAAAAACATCACAAATTTTTGGTGAGTATTGAGTATGTGTTTTATGAAGACAATACATCCCTATATGGATACAAGAAGGTTGAGGAGTCAATAGAATAGATGTATTAGGGGGAAAACCAAAAAACACCGATTTGATCTGTACTCGAATGGGAACTAGTACAGAAAAATAGGCCTTGTTGCCTTTAGGGTTATGAAACTTCCATGGGATATTCTTTAGTAAAATCATGATCATAGTACAAACAATTATCAAGTGAATAAAAAAGTCTACAATAATATATGTTAAGAAATATATCAAGTATAACCTATATTTACTCCTAAGGAGTTACAAGTTAGGATATACTTCTCCATTACAAGTTTATAATTTTATGTTAAAAGTTTCATTTTTTATTCTCAATTACTATGTATTAAAACCACTTAAATTGTTTTCCTCATATTTAAAATATTGAATGAGGATGATCATGAACAAACCCTTTCCATCTTCTTGAGTAACTGCTTGGATAGATCATCCTAAAGTCATGCTTAGATGAATTTGAAAATTTGTAAAATATCAAAGATACCTGAAAGTAGTTTTATGAGGCATTCAATACCTCTACCATGACATGATTATTTCAAGGATCATATATATTCTATTTCGGAATATTGCACTCTCAACTTTCATACCATGCTATGTGTGGGAAGTAACATTAATGTCTTTTCAAATTCTTCACATTATGTAAACATTATGAATCAATAAAAGTTTTAAAAATGTTGAATAAGAGGGAGACCTCTGAGAAACCTGAATGTATAAAATTATAGATTTTTTCTTTTGGGAAATACCAAATATGATTTACGAAAACGAAATTTTGAAATGTTTGAAGACAAATAAGTAAGACATTTTTATAAAAAAATGTTCAAGAATACATTTCAATATTATATATAAGAAATACCTATTTAATCACGTATTGATGCTTCCATCGATATAAACCATGATGCCTACGGTGTTTTTGGGAAACAGAATAAGATGATTTTTAAATTAGAATGAGGTACCATTATAAAGTGTGAAACCTTTCTACATGAAGTAAATGTTAACTGGGAAGAATGAAGCCGTCTTCAAGGTAATGATGGAAATGTACCCACACTAGTTAATGGAATAGAATATAAAATTAAATTTCAAGGGATATATTTATTAACGAGGGAACATTATAATGACCCATGTGTTTATTAATGAAAATTCCTATTGATGAATTTAAATTTATTATCTTGAAAAATGGTTATATAATATATTAACTTCCTTTGCTTTATGTTTTTTTATTTCAAAATACCGTTATGAATTGTTATCATTGCTAATATAGCTGTTGAAAGTGATCATATTATTAGTATAAATATAGATATTTAAAAAATCCAATTTACTCGGAAAAAGTAAGTGAGGCACTCATCCAATAGAATTTCTCTAAATGAAGCATATTCTTCAAAGCTTCAAAAGGAAGTGGCGTCATTTGGATTTACTCTTGACCAATCCGTAGATGAGATTTAATGAATTATGTTTGAATGGAACCACCTATGGGATAAGTGAAAGTCAATGGAGAATACCACCTGAGAGATTTTATCTGAGCCTCACTATGATTCTATCACCATTACACACCATTCCCTTAGTCCTTAAGTATGTGTTATTAAGGAATATGTAACAAGTCCCTAGCACCATGATTGTGTGCATTGTTTTTTTTTTATGAATATACATTAATTTGTAAATTGTTTTTAAACCCCAAATAATATTTTTAGTTAATTTTAAATTAATTAATTAATGGATTTTTTTAATCAAAAAATTAATAAAATATTATTATGAAATCAGTTTTTATTAAATATAAATGATCATATTATTTTTCTGAATACAATAGTAATTTTTTAAGGTTTAAAATATGTTTTTGTCAAAACTGATGAATTTTTGATAAATATATTTTTTTATTTTAAAAGTAATAATTTACATGTTTATAAAATTATTTAGATAAAATGAAAATTATTTTTTGAATCAAGACTTCAAAATTATCCAACGGTGAATTTTTCATAATTTTCTAAGACAATCAAATTTTTTGGAACAAATTAAATACCGTTAAATATTTATTGTGTTTTTTTGATATCATAATGACCCATGAGTTATTTAATAAAATAAAATACATTATATATTCGGCCAATAAATTTTTTACCATTTAAATAATGTGATTTTAGGTTTTATTTATTTATTTTACAAAGCGTTAGTGGACCCACCAAGACTTAAAAAAAATTAACATTTTAAAATTATTTCCATAAGAATGTGACTCACCTCCAATAAGAAAGGCTTATATATTAATAATTTTGGTGATTGGACTTATAAAATAATATTTTTTACTCAACATTAAAAAAATCCATGGGCACAAACCGAAGGTTGTTTTGCGATTTTGATTACATTAATGTGTGGTTTCCAAAACCTAAAAAATATAAAATTCCCTCTCTATTCCAATATAAACCCACTAAATATCCCATTTCTCCACACTCAAACCATTATGATCTTGAAAAAATCTTCCATCTTTCCTCTAAAATCCTCCCATGCTACCCCAGTCTCCTCAGAAGCCTCTCTTAAGCCTTTATCAAGCCAATGGGATCGCACTTCCAAGTAAGGGATTTCTTAATCTCTCGTTTTTGTCAAAGATTCTTTATGTTTATATAACATTTAATTTAAATTGAAAATGCTGGGGTATGATTTCTCACCAACCAAATACTGTCCTACATTTTCTTAATAATGATATACCCCTTTATCTCTCATTAATTCCCTTCTATGTATAGCAGTTACCATGCCGAAAATTCCATAAAGACTTTCTTCCTTTCTCATTTTGGAAAATTTTATTTATATTGTTATAAACTTTTTTTTTCATTTAAAAATGTTCTGGTATGATTTCACACCTCCCCATAAATCCATCATTATTTTTTAATGACTATAGACCCCATTATCTCTAATTAATGCCTCCCTTGTACACCTGTTACCAAGATGAAATTTCGTAAGGGATTTCTCTCTCCTCATTTACATTCAAGAAATTATTTTGTATTACAAATCTAAATTCTATTAAATATGTGGGAAAATGTGTCCATATGATCCTGTTAAATTCCATTTCTTATATATATGATGATACAACCCTTTCCCTCTAATCAACAATTTTTATGAATGGTTAGGTCAGGTTTTTATGTTGTAGAAATTTCACTCTGATTTTCCAAGCTAAAGTCATTACGTAGTGAATATCATTACCACTGATCTAAGAAGGCTATTCACATTTATGAACCTTTACATATTTATTTATGAGATTCATGTATTAAATCCAGATTCCTTTATCATGGAATAATGATTTATGTTAAATGAATCCATATTATATGATCCATGTGGCACACTAATGCATGAAATGAAATTATTAAAAAGGGTACACCCTGATAGCATCTCAATGCATTGGATAATTATTAGTATCATGATAATTCATATAAAATTAGGGTTTACTAAAGATAATTCAAGATTAATGAGGGTTTACTCCTGCTCAATATGCAATTTTCATTGACTAATGCTAATATCATTTTAAATGTTGTTTCCACATTTCCTTGTTATGATAATAAAGCTATATCACGAATTTATGTTCATGTTTCTATTTTTATCCCTTGATATGGATATTTCCTAACATGTAATATATTCTTCAGGCTATTCCTTGTTTACTCCCTTCTGGTCTCTAAAGATCACCCTTTTCGTATGCATGTCCTCAGGTTATCCCATTGAATTCTAATTACGAAGGAATGTTGGGGTCATGTAAAAGAAGTTTTCAATAATAAAGTTGGGTTTTATGTTCTAAGTTGTTTTGTAATGTTCCTAATTTTCTAAAACACTAAAACTATCAATACTCATAGTTTTTATAAGTACATTGTTTTTTAATAAATCACATTAAAGTGTATAATAATGAGATGGGTTGTTATAGTTGGTATCGAAGAATATGGTTAATAATTTTTGGGATTTGGATTAGAAAACATTAGTGAAAGCCTTTCAGATAAGAATAATTATAATAAAAATATAATTTTTTCTTTAGTATCGATTAAGTGGTTTATTGGGAAAATAAAAACACCCTTGATACGATCAGGTAGAGAGGGTTATGGAAAAAATTTATCTAGGGGTAAAACACAAAATCACCACTTTGAGATAAACTCGAACGAGAACTGGTACACAACAATAGGCCTTGCAGCACACTTGGTTACGAAACTCTTGAGCGATATGCTGGGGTAAATTCATTATCTTATTAAAAACCATTATTAAGGTAATTAAAAATTCTATAATAATATAAGTTATCAATGATAACCTAGATTTAAACACAAGGAGTCACACGTTAGGATATACTTCTCCATTACATGTTTATCCTTTTATATTCAAATTTTCATCTTTTTATGATCAATATAAAACTATTAAAACCACCTAATTATATTTTCTTGTAGTTAAAATATAGATGGAGGAAGATCTAGAGAAACTATTATTTATCTTCTTGAAGAAATAATTGGATAGATCATCTTAATGTCATGCTCAGATGACTTTGAAACCTTTTCTCTCATGAATCTAATTTGGTTTCCACCAAACCCGACAAAAAACCCAGCCCGTTAGAAGTGTCGAAGGACTTTCCCGATCCCCATGGGTTGGCACAAGTGCCTGGGTGTCATAAAATTTTAATTAGGAATGATTTACCTGAGTTTATAAACATTAAACAACGAACAAAATCAATAAAACAAATCTGGATTTTTCAACGAAAACTGTATTTTAAAAAACATAAGAACTGAATTACATAACTAAAAAACTATGTTCAAAGACCATTAAAAAGTTAAAATACTAAATATGTATAGACCAAGAACCTCCAAATTGAAAGAGGCACCTCCCTCAAGCCATCCCTACAAGACTTCACCACCAAGGACCAGCTAGAAACCTGGACCACTGGCACTAAAAACTATACCAAACCGGCAACAAAAAAAATAACCAAGTCTATTTACACCCAAGGGTGTAATTAGGGTGTGATATAATGCCCATTAGGATACCACCACTAAGATATTCTAGGTGATAAACATTCAAAGATGAAAATCTTGCATGTTTTCATAAATAGGAAATGTTAGTTACAATTTCTAAAAGATGCAACATAAAAATTAAAAAAGTATTTAAGTGGGATTTCATTAAGAATCCACAATTTTAAAAATAAATTAAACACTACAAAATTTTACATCCAACCATACGGTATGACTATTGTAAGAACAAAGTTACCAATAGGCACAAGCAGTAGGAAATAACACTTAGGCACTAAATAGCTGTGGGTCCCAGGTATCTCGTATCTCAGTGAGAGTAACCATCACAAATATCCATTCTCATGCATGATTTACTAGTAGGGAACATACCCAAAATCTATTGGTCCCCAATAATCATTATCTTAGTTTAGTTAGAGTTTTAAGAATAAATCTTGCTAAGTGAAACTAATTCTAAACCCCACGAATTCACTAGCATACAAGTACACGTCCACCCACATAGATACATGAGTTTTCCATTTGTGCTCAAACATGTTAAAGAAGTCAATAAATATACTTTTCCTATGAAAATATCTTTTCCATATCAAAAATTAACCAAATATCCCACATGTATACCACAAAAGCCACCAAAGATCAGTTTTCATTCAAATTGATTTTGAAATCTGACTCACACCAAAAAAGCCCACTATAATTTTCACAATTTTTATCACTTCCACAAATCCATTAAAAAATTTTATAAAACCATTCCAATATATTACAACTCACATAACCTCCCACTCACTTGTTACCTAATACCCTTTTTACCTTCAAAATCATTATATCATCAAACTTACATGACAAAACCCACAAACAAGTTTCTATCCATCATCACAATTTAATAAATCATTTTAGAATTTATAAAACATTTTAAAAATGATTTACACTTTAAAACATCACTTCGCCTTTCAAAAACCCATAATAGGTGAACACACACACCAAAAATTACATATTCACCACTTTACCACTTTTCTTAACCAACTAAAACATTTAAAATTTTCAATAAAAGAACCCAAGATTTGTAAATATTTCTTACACACAAAACCCATTTCAAAACCCCATTTAAGACCAAAAAACCATACCAATTCTTATCCAAAATAGAAATGGCATCCTTGGAGAAATTTTATAAAACCACATTCATGTTTTGTTAAATCACATTGAATAAAACAACAAATGATCCCAATGAAAACACACGTTTTAATAAAATGCTCTCAAGAAGTACAACAATTTTTTACAAATAAAACCTATTCAAAATCCCTCTTTTTAGGCCCACATGACACTAATATATTACCAAACCTGAATTGTTAGTCCAAATAAGATTTTGTAAACCAATTCAATATGTTAAGAATACACCCAAATAATACCCCATGAGTTACACATGAAAACACCCAATTTCAATTTAAAATGAAACTATAAAAATAAACACTTAACCAAATCAATCATAAACAGTTTTCGCACCACACCCAACATATGAGGAATATGGACAATGAATAATACATAAATCTAACTCATCAATAATATTTTATACATGGAACCACCTACCTAAAGCGTCAAATGTAACATCCCAAGTAAGTAATGAATAATAGAAATTCTTATCTATGTCTATTTATGAATTATATTTGGTTTTAGTGGCTTAAAATGAGAATAAATCCAACCTTAAGAATTGAATACACTAATATTTTTAAAAGATTGTTTTACTGCCTTCTGATGGAAAACCATTTTTAAATCAAAATTTTGACAATTTTATAATCTCTATTGGACAAAAAAAACTTAATATTTATTATTGGGACATTGAAATTTACATTGGATAATTTTTTGGTATTTTTCTGACAATGTTCATTTTTTAATGAATAGTGAAAAATACTGCATTTTACATCAAAACTGATTTTTCATCTAATTCAATTTTATGGCTAGATTAGTTTCTTAATTGTTTTTAGAGTGTAAATAGAATAAATTTTTACCACTTAATCCAATGGTGGTCATTGGGATTAATTACACTTTTTAAGTGGGCATAAACTAGTGCCAAACTTTTCACATATATTGTTTCAAAAAAACCCGCTATTTGTTTTGACAACAAGAATTATATTTAAATTAATTATTTCAATTTATATGTTTGGAATTTGGTAAAATGGATTCCCTATTTTTAATAATAAGTTCAAAGTTATTTAATTAATAATATTTTGTTTTTTGACATTTTGAATAGTAACGACGGTAATTATCGTTAATTATCATGATTAATTAATAATCGGGTAGTGAAGGATAATAAAATAACATCATAATAATAACAAATGACCACAACATGTGTTCTAATGATAGTTTTTGTCTCATGTATGACCATGAGATTCCTTGTGCCAAACTTGGGGACCCCATGGAATTACTTTTGTGTGAAAATGACTTTTTATCTTTTTATTTTTAAAGAATTTTAAATATAACAAAGAATGTATCACATGAGTCATAACATTTTTAATTTTTTCTACATTAATTATCTATTAGACTATAAATAGTCATTGTAAAGCTAAAAATGTTTCCTACATCATTGAAGTTTTTTTATAATTTTTAGACATTAAATAAATTAAATTATTTATGACATAATCATGATGCAACAATTACCACATTAATGAACGATTTAAATAAAAGGAAAAGATAATGTAAAATATAAGACATACACTTGTCAAAGACCTATTGTATGAGTATATTTCGAACCCTTATAACCTTATCCTCGAAATACATAAATGTGGGACCTTTAAAATCTGATAATCATTTGAAAATAAAGTAATATTTTATACCTTTCCAAGAGTGCCCCTCTGCTCCTCTTATAAAAGGCCCCCAACTCTACCACATTACCCACACCACTCAAGCCTTTGGATCGGCCAAACTCTGCCCTTTTTGTCTCTCCTAATCCCTCTATTACACGTAGAAGCCTCAATTTGGGATGAAGTCTTCCCAAGGAAGCCTTTGAGCTCAAATCATAAAGAGTTACCCGATTTTAAGGTAATGTCTTCACTTGTGTTATTTTGTTTTATTTTTCTCCCCCAACCCCTTAAACTCTATTTATTAATTTCTTTTGTAACCAATAAAGTATCTCCAATATACTAGGATTTTTTTATAATAAAAATTAAAGCTACACTTACACACACCTACATCTAATGGTTAAAGGACATACTATTTCTGTGTATGGCGAATTTCTGCCTCAGGAAACGATTATTGTTCAACACTCATATAACACCTTAAAAGGAGGCCATTAAGATGTCATAATATTCATATATGATATATAATTTGTTTATGTTTTAATTAATTTTCTGAATGTTTCATTTATTTCATGCCTTTATGGTTTCCATTATGGGTAAACGTGATATCTTCATTTTAGGAAGTGCAGACTACTACCCCCTCAAAGTGATTTGATTCGTTAAAACCATATCTGGTACATATAAAGGATATATTTAATTATATTATATATTATAGTATACTATAATTATAATATACCTCTATATAATTATTATTTCTTTCCATTAATGTATGACATAGAAATTAAATTAGCGTTCATGCGTACGTACAACTTACCGTCTCCGTGAACGGTGCATTTCATTTCTTATCCCCAAATGTAATGTACTATTATATGTACATTTATATAATGTAATTATATGATGTATGTTACATATAAATGATGATTAGAGTTCTGGAATTAATATATACATATCTTTCATTTAGTTTTAATTCCATTATTATAACATAGAAATGAAAGTAGAATTCATGCGTACGTACGACTTACCGTCTCTATGAATGGGGAATTTCATTTCTTACCTCTAAGTGATAATGTAATATTATAAATGAATTTATATACTATATATATATGATATATGACATCTACATGATGAATATCATTCTTGTGATAATTGATATTTGACTACGTGAACAAATTGTAAATATAAGAAGTTCACTTTTGACTCAAGTACCAAATATCGAAAAAACAACCATTATTAACTTAAATGATTAAATAATGTCCAGAAAATGATAATAAGTGATATAAAAAGAATAATTAATGTGAAAAAGGTTCTTAATCAAGAAGAAATTAACTCAAGTTTATCAATCAGGACATTAAAGAACGATCGAGTCAAGTCGGACCCGAGGTATGGGACTTCGTCTTAATCTCCTTTCATTGAGGAATACTTGGTTTTATAGACAAATTTCATTTATATGGTGTATAAACCCCTTTGAATTTTACATTTATCCAAAAGGAATCTTTTTATACGAAGCGTTTTACTAAATGACAAAAGGTAATGTTTTTGTCGTACGTATGCGGTGACATCGACTTCTCCACCGCTGTGACCATTATTTGAGTTTCGGCTTCCTCTACAAGCCTTAACTTTTTTTAATTGAAAAATAAATACCATGTTTAACTTTTCTTTTATTTTGGTATTGAAAATGGTTTTTATAATGTTTTTATTATATCAATGTGTAGTATTGATATCTTGTGATTGAAATTTGGAAATGTTATGTTTCCTTTATGTATGTTTTATGTGATACGATTATGTTATGGTTCATGGGAATTGTTATGAAGACAGGTGGATCCAAGATAAACTAAGGGAAGGTGAGCTAGATATATCTCTCCAATGCATTGGGTAATGCTAAGGGGTTAAACATTAAGGTATATCCAAAGAGATTTATGGAATATACCGTAATGGGTATTTCAAACGTAACCAAGAGGGATACTCCCTACGTAAGAATGTTATGAATGCCTCAAGTTACCTTTATGTCTTATGATTTCTATGTTTTATTCTGGATTTCATGATGTATGTTAAAGTTCTTATGTTATATTAGTAAAGTATGATTTCATTGATTCTTACATATACTTGAACTGATGCTTCCTTTCCATATTTTTATATCCCTTACTGAGCTTTTTATGCTCATCCCAAGTTTTTGTAATGTTTTTCACAGGTCAACGGAAAGGTACATGATGTGATGATAGTGTCAAGGAAGTGTCAAGAAAGAATCCATGTTTTATTTTAAATATGTTTCCATTGATAGAAAAAATGTGTACTATCTTGTATGTATCCACTTTGTTTAATTGTGGAATGTAATTCATTTTTATGATCTAATTCTCCAAAACTCTATACCTGAAAATATCCTCAACGTGTATTCTTGAAGTAACTCAAGATTAAGTAATGTTTAAGGCTGGGGCCTTATAGTTGGTATCAGAGGTCAGTTTAGATAACTTTAGAAGTTAGAATTATATTAAATGATTATCCAAAAATAATTTTGTATGGTCATGTTGAAATGATATATCATTTGAAGATTGTCATGTTGCTTCATATAAGACATGTTTGTTTCGAATAGTTTGCCACAGAGGAAATAGGGAAGTAGTGCTAGGAAGGCATACAGAAGGAAATAACCTTCTGAATCAACATCCTGAGATGGTCAGAATTGGAACTGAACAGTTTGTTGCAATAATGGCACAGTTTACTCAAGCGATAAATGGTGGTGGTATCGATGCACGAGATCATCCAAATCAACCGCAGAGAACCATGTCAGTGGTGAATCATTTCAGGAGGAAACATCCCCCATCATTCAGAGGATCATCTTACCATGTGCTAGCTGAAGGGTGGATTAAAGCACTGGAGAAGATTTTTGATGTCATGGGGTGTTCATAAAATCAAAAGGTTAGTACTGATATTTACCATTTTGAGGGTGAAGGGGATCGGTGGTGGTCGATGGTTAAAAATATCAGGGATGCTGATGAGATTTATGCTCTCGACTGGGATGAATTCAAAGGTATTTTTCTTGAGAAGTATTTTACTAAGGCCGTTTGACTTAGGATGGAAAAACAATTCCTGGAATTGAGGCAAGAGGAAGACTCAGTGGCTACTTATGAAGAAAAGTTCACTCTATTGGCATGGTATGCTCCAAATTTTATCTGAGACCTTGATAGTAAAATCAATCGTTTTATTTAGGATTAAAGCCAAAATATTGAAGGGCTTTAGTTTCTTGTGAGTTCAAAAGTTATGAAAAGCTTTTTTGATGTGCTGTGAATATGGAAATGGAGTTTTCCGATGATCAAGTGTTCTATAACAACCAGCAGAAGAAGAGACCGAGGTGGTAGGAGAAAGGAAAGAATTTTTCGAAAAGGTCTGATGGGAAGAAAAATAATTTTCCAGTTTGTGATAAATGTGGTAAAAGGCATGCTGGGGAATGTCTTTTGAATTTTAGAAAGTGCTACCGATGTGGTAAGATGGGACATAAGGCTCGTGATTGCACTGAAAATGATCAAGGTGATGGTAAGTCTAAATTTTACTTACAGTTAGTGAAACGTTTTAAGTGCAATGAGATGGGTCACTATGAAAACGAGTGTCCGACAAAGAGATCGAGTGAATGAAAGTAGTTAAGTTACAAGCAGAAAGAGGTGGTGAAATCCTTTGCAACTACTTCAGCAGATGTCGGTCCATCAAATTAAGTGGTATCAGGTACTTTGTTTGTTTTTTCAGTTTATGCCAGTGTGTTGTTTGATTCAGTGTCTACACATTCTTTCAACTCTGAAAACTTTTCTAGTAAAATGGGAATACCATCGCATGAAATGAATCCTGAACTTGTGGTAAAAACACCTGGGGGAAATGTTGAGGCAAAAATAATTTTTATGAATCATCCTATCCTTATCCGTGGAAAGAACCTATTTTCGAACCTTATTGTTTTACCTATAGTAGAGTTTGATGTTATCTTGGATATGGATTGGCTCTTTATTTACCATACTAAGATTGACTGTAGAGCTAAAGAAGTTTCTTTTCATAAAGGCTTTCAGTTTGTGTACAAGAATGAACCCTTACTGTTTATAACATATCAAGGGGTCGAGAAACTTTTAAAAGATGGAAATGAATGTTACCTTGAACATATTGTTAAAAACAAGGGAACTGTTTATATTAATGATGTGACAGTGGTAAATGAGTATCCTTATGTTTTCCTGATTAGTTTCCTCGAATAATATCAGATCTGGAAGTTGAGTTTACTGTTGACTTTGTTCCTGATGGTAAGCGAATTTCAAAGCCCCCTTATCGAATAGCTCAAATTGAACATTTAGAGTTGAAGGAGAAATTACATGATTTATTAGAAATAGGATTCATTTGACCTAGAACATCACCATGTGGTGCTCCTGTTTTATTTGTTAAAAAGAAAGAAGGTTCTTTGAGACTTTTCATTGATTATAGATCCTTGAATAACATCATTGTTAAGAAAAAATATCCTTTTCCTCATATCGATGATTTGTTTGATCAACTCCAGGGAGCTCAGTATTTTTCAAAGATTGACCTGAGATAGGAGTAACATCAATTGAAGGAAAAGGAAGATGATATTCTGAAGACCACGTTTCGTACAAGATATGGCCATTATGAATTTGTAGTAAGGCCTTTTGGGCTAACCAATGCACCTGCTGTATTCATGGACATAATGAATAGAATTTTTCATGAGTTCTTGGATATGTTTATGGTGGTTTTCATTGATGATATTTTTGTGTTTTCTAAAAGTAAAGAGGAGCATGAAAGACATTTAAGGGTTATTTTTCAAACCTTAAAAGAAAATAAATTGTATGGGAAATTCAGCAAGTGTGATTTTTGGTTGCAACAAATTTCTTTCCTTGGTCATTTTGTTTCTAAAGATGGAATAACTTTTGATCCTGTAAAAAACAGGTTGTGGTAGAATGGCCTAGACCCAAAAATGTAACTGAGATTCGTAGTTTTCTTGGTTTGGAGGTTACTACCGAAGGTTTGTTAGAAATATTTCCCGGTTATCTAGTCCAATGACTAAGCTAACTCGGAAGGGTGTTAAGTTTATCTGGAAAAAGGAATGTGATGATTGTTTTTAGGAATTGAAAAGAAGATTGGTGAATGCTCCAGTTTTGGTACTACCTTCGAGGAATGGTGAGTTTGTTATCTATAGTGATGCTTCATTTAAAGGACATGGAATGATCAGGTAATTGCTTATGCTTCACGTCAGTTGAAAACTCATTAGGTAAATTACCCTACTTATGATTTGGAATTAGCTGTTGTTGTTTTCGCTTTGAAAATTTGGAGGTATCATTTGTATGGAGTAAAGTGTGAAATATATACCGATCACAAAAGTTTTAAGTATATATTATCTCAGAACAAATAAAACATGAGATAGAGGAGATAGCTAGAATTAATCAAGGATTATGATTTTACAATTCATTACCAACCGGGAAAAGAAAATAAAGTGGAGGATGCTTTGAGTCGAAAAAATAATGCTTCATTAACAATGTTGTGTTTAGAATGTGATCCTCTGGTTAAGGATATGATGAAATTTGGCATAGAAGTTCTTAGTGTACGATGTCCTTCTGTTTTGTTTCAGGTATCAGTGAAATATTCTCTATCAGGCAGAATCAAGCAAGCACAGAAGCAAGACAGTGAGTTTCAGAAGAAGGTAGAGCTGGTTCAGAATGGTAAGATGCCTGAATGAAAAATTGATAATGATTGTGTTTTGATATTTGGTAAGAGATTATGTGTTCCTTGTGATTCATAGTTGAAGAGAGAGTTGTTATGTGAAGCTCATAGTTCTCAGTTTTCAGTTCATCCAGGAAGTACTAAGATGTATAGAGATCTTCAGGAGTATTACTAGTGGGACAGAATGAAAAGAGATATTGTTGATTTTACTGGAAAGTGTTTGACTTGTCAATAGGTAAAAGCAGAGCGGCATTTACCGAACGGGATGCTTCAACCTTTACCAGTGCCAAAGTGAAAATGGGAAAACATATCCATGGAATTATTTGTTGGATTGCCGAAGACACCTCTAGGTAATAATGAAATCTGGGTTATAGTGTATCGCTTGACTAAATATTCTCATTTCCTTGTTATACGAGATACTTTTTCCCTGGATAAACTTTCCAGTTTACATATTAAATAGATATTTAGGTAAAATGGAGTTACTCTCTCTATTGTATCTGACTGTGATCCTAGGTTCACTTCTAACATTGGGAAAGGCCTTCAGAAGTCGTTGGGTACTGAATTAAATTTTAGTACAGCTTTTCATACTCAATCAGATGGGCAGTTAGAATGAACTATTCAGACATTTGAGGATATGCTATGTGCTTTTTTGATAGATTATCAGGGATTTTGGGACAAATATATTTCTTTGGATAAGTTTTCTTATAATATCATTTTTCATTCCAATATACAGATGGCACCATTTGAGGCATTATATGGGATGCAGTGTCGAACTCCAGCTTTCTGGGATGAAGTGGGTGAAAGGAGGTTGATGGGATCAGAACTGGTAGAAGATTTGGCAGAAAATGTTCATATAATACAGAAACACATGAGAACAACACAATGTAGGTAGAAGAGTTATGCAGACAACAAGAGGAAGGATCTCTCTTTTGAGGTAGGTGATCATGTTTTTCTCAACGTTTCACCATGGAAAAGTGTGGTGCGATTTGGTAAGAAAGGAAAGACGAGTCGAAGGATCATTGGATCATATGAAATTCTAGATAGAGTTGGATCAGTTGAATACCGAGTGGCTTTACCTCCGAGTTTATCTCAGGTACATAATGTTTTTCATGTTTCGATGTTGAGAAAGTATATTCCAGATCCATCTCATGTTTTGAGTCCAGAGGTAGTTCGGCTAGAAGAGAATCTATCTTATGAGGAACAACCGGTCCAGATTTTTGACCACAGGGAGCAAGTGTTGTGGAATAATGTGATTCATCAGGTAAAGGTTTTGTGGAAAAACCACATGATTTACGAGGCAACATGGGAATCTGAAAATGCAATGAGGGATAAATACCCCCACTTATTCGATAAGTAAATAAATTGTGGGGATGAAATTTTCTAAAGGGAGGAAGGATGTAACATCCCAGGTAAGTAATGAATAATATATATTCTTATCTATGTCTATTTATGAATTATATTGTGTTTTAGAGGCTCAAAATGAGAATAAATCCAATCTTAAGCATTGAATACACTAATATTTTTAAAAGATTGTTTTACTGCCTTTTGATGGAAAACAATTTTTAAATAAAAATTTTGACAATTTTATAATCTCTATTTGTAAAAATAAACTTATTATTTATGATTGGGTCATTGAAATTTACAATGGATAATTTTTTGATATTTTTCTGACAATGTTCATTTTTTAATGAATAGTGAAAAATACTGCATTGTACATCCAAACTGCTATTTCATCTAATTTAATTATATAGTTAGATAATCTTTTTAATTTGTTTTAAAGTGTAAATAGAATATATTTTTACCTTGTAATACAATGGTGGTCATTTGGATTAATTTCACTTTGTAATTGGGCATAAACATGTTTCAAACTTTTCATAGATATTGTTTCAAAAAAACCCGCTATTTGTTTTGACAACGGGAATTATATTTAAATTAATTATTGAAATTACTATGTTTGGAATTTGCTAAAATGGATTCCATATTTGGAATCAGAAGCTCCAAATTATTTAATTAAGACTCTTTTGTTTTTGGACATTATGAATAGTTATGACGGTAATTGTCATTAATTATCGTGATAAATTAATAATCGGGTAGTTAAGGATAATTAAATAATATCATTATAATAAAAAATGACAAAAACATGTGTTTTAATGCTACTGGTTGTCTCATGGACGACCATGGGATTTATTGAGCCAAACTTGGGGTCCTCATGGAATTAATTTTCTGTGAAAATGTCTTTTTATCTTTTTATTTTTAAAGAAAGTTAAATATAACAAAGAATGTATCACCTGAGTAAAACCTTTTTAATTTTGTCTAAATAAATGATCTATTGGACTATAAAAAGTAATTGGAAATCTAAATTTTTTTCCTATATCATAGGATTTTTTTATAATTTTTAGACATTAAATAGATTAAATTATTTATGACATCATCATCATGCAGCGATTACCACATTAATGAACGATTTAAATAAAAGGAAATAATAATGTAAAATATAAGACTTACACTTGTAAAATACCTATTGTATGAGTATATTTTGAACCCTTATCACCTTATCCTAGAAATAAATCAACGTGGGACCTTTAAAATCTGAAACTCATTTGAAAATAAAGTAATATTTTATACCTTTCCAAGAGTGATCCTCCTCTCCTCTTATAAAAGGCCCCCACCTCTACCTCCTTAGCCACACCACTCAAGCCATTGGATCATCCAACCCCGGACCATTTTGTCTCTCCACATCCCTATCTTACTCGTAGAAGCCTCACTTTGGGAAGAAGTTTTCCCAATGAAGCCTTTGAGGTCAAATCAAAAATAGTTACCTTATTTTAAGGTAATGTCTTCACTTGTGTTCTTTTGTTTTATTTTGCTCCTCCAACCCCATAAACTCTTTGTATTCATTTATTTTGTAACAACTCCAGTATCTTCAATATACTAGGATGTTTTAATATGAATCATTCAAGCTACACTTACACACACCTACTTCTAATGGTTAAAGAACATTATGTTTCTGTGGATGGTGAATTTCTACATCACGAAACGATTATTGTTCAACACTCATATAACACCTTAAAAGGTGGACATTAAGATGTCACTATATTTATATATAATATATAATATGTTTATGTTTTACATAGGGTTATATATTTTTCATTTATTTCATAACTTTATGATTTCCATTATTGGTAAACGCGGTACCTTCATTTTAGGAAGTGCGGACTACCGCCCCCTCAAAGTGATTTGATTCGTTAATACCATATGTAGTATGTATAAAGGATAGATTTAATGATATTATATATGATATTATAGTGGAATTATAATATACCTCTATATAATTATTACTTCTTTCCATTAATGTATGATATACAAATGAATGTAGTGTTCATTCATACGTACGACTTACCGTCTCCAGGAACGGTGCATTTCATTTCTTACCCCCAAATGTAATGTAATATTATAAGTACATATAAATAATGGATATATGTGATTTATGTTACATATAAATGATGAATATAATTCTTGAATTAAAATATACATATCTCTCATTTAGTTTTAATTCTATTAGTATGACATAGAAATGAAAGTATTGTTCACGCATACGTACGGCTTACCGTCTCAAGGAACGGTGCATTTCATTTCATACCTCTAAATGATTATGTAATATTATAAATGCATGTATATATTGGATATATAAGATATATTTCATCTACATCATGAATATAAATCCTGTGATAATGGATATTTGACTACGTGAACAAATTGTAAATATAAGAAGTCCACTTTTGACACAAGTACCAAATATCGACAAAACGACCGTTATTAACTTAAATGAGTAAATAAAGTTCATAACATGATAAAAAGTGGTATAAAAGGAATAATGAACTTGAAAAAGGTTCTTAAGAAAGTATAAATTATCTCAAGTTTATTATTCAAGACATTAATGAACGATCGAGTCAAGTCGGACCTGAGGTAAGGGACTTCGTCTCAATCTCCTTTCATTATTCCATACTTGGTTTTATACAAGAATTTATTTTATACGGTGTATAAAACCCTTGGAATTTTAAGTTTATCCAAAAGGAATCTTTTTATATGAATCGTTTTACTAAACAACAAAAGGGAATGTTTTTGTTGTACGTAGGCGGCGACAATGACTTCTCCGCTGCCGTGACCATTATTTGAGTTTCGACTTCCTCTACAAGCCTTACCTCTTTTTAAATGAAAAATAAATACCATGTTTTTCTTTTCTTTTATTTTGGTATTGAAAATGGTTTTCATTATTTTTTTTATTATATCTATGTGTTGTATTGATATCTTGTGATTGAAATGTGGAAATGTTATGTTTCCTTTATTCATGTTTTATGTGATACGATTATGTTATGGTTCTTGGGCATTGTAATGAAGACATGTGGTTACGTGATAAACTAAGGGCGGGTGAGCCCGATATAGCTCTCCAATGCATTGGGTAACGCAAAGGGGTTAAACTTTAAGGTTTTTCAGAAGAGATTTAGCGAATATACTGTAATGGGTATTGCAAACGTAACCAAGAGAGTTACTCCCTACGTAAGAATGTTATGAATACCTCAAGTTACCTTTATGTATTATGATTTCTTTCTTTTATTCATGATTTGTTGAGGTATGTTAAAGTGCTTATTTTTTATGAGTAAAGTATGATTTCATTGATTCTTACGTATACATGTACTCATGTTTACTTTCCATATCTTTATATCCCCTAGTGAGCTTTTTACGCTCATCCCATGTTTTTGAAATATTTTTCATATGTCATGGGAAAGGTACATTATGTGATGATAATGTTAAGGAAGTTTCAAGAAAGAATCCATGTTTTATTTTAAATATGATTCCATTGATGGGAAAAATGAGTACTATCTTTTAGTTAACCGCTTTGTTTACATGTTGAATATAACTCATGTTTTATGATCTAATTATCTAAAACTCTAAACCTGAAAAGATCCTCAATGTGTATTCATGAAGTAACTCAATATTAAGTAATTTTTAAGGCTAGGGCCTTATATCAAATCCCTCAAAACATGGTGCCGAACATCAACCACACCACTTTCATGCCACAAGGAAGATAATTCCATCCTTAGACCACAATCTTTAACCGAAAAGACAAAAAATCAATACCTATGTTCTTAACCTATCTTCTAAACATTTTAGAACATAATGAAAGAGCTATGAAACCCTAATGAGAAGGAAGGAATTGAAGAGGGAAACACTAACCCAAAACAATCTTGAAGAAAAGGACCCAAAATCCACTAATATATGAATGTTTAATCCAGAAAACATTTAAGGGAGGTTCTAACAAGGATGATTATATCATGTACGAACTGGAATGTGGGAAAAGAGTAAAAATATAAGGAGTTATGAAGGGATAAATTTACCTCTTAATATCTGGGTGATTTGTGAAATCCAGATACATTTCGCCTAATTTCGCGACTCTATTGAGATCCAAATTGGAGGAGGAGAAAATGGGGGAGGGCCTTAGGTAGGTGGGCTATGGTGAGAGTTGGAATAACCGACCAAACATAAAAATTTAATGAGTTTACTAAAGAATTAAAAAATATTTTTAATGTAGGAAATTGGATTTCAGGCAGGCCTAATCCCTTAAATAAAAACTCAAATCCACCATGATTATAGATTTCTAAATAGTCAAAATTAATTTGGTGGTGTTAAAAGGTCAGGGGATGCCATGTGGAAATATAAATGGATGAAAAATAATGAAAAATGAAGGATTTATAAAGGAATAAAAATTTATTTTTAAATCTGGAATCAGGATCACAGTTTGGCCCAAATTTTGAAAACTCACCCATTTCTCACAAAATGCATAGGAAACCCCCCAAAAAAAAATAATCGAAATTAAATTAAAAATAACTTTAAAATAATTTATGTATGTGACATTTTTCAAATATAAATGTTACCTGAAAACATCATTATGAGGTATCCAATACCTCTACTATTGACCAATTTTTAAAAAGATCAAGTACAGACTGTTGGGGAGTATTGGGCTCTCACCATTATTACCATGCTATGTGTGGGAATTACCATCAAGGTATTTTCGAATTCTTATCTTTATTTGAAAATTATGAAGATCAAAATTATTTTCGAAATGAAACAAAAGAGGGAGACCACTTAGCATTCTATATGTACCAAATTATAGTTTTTATCTTTCGGGAAATATAAAAACTGATTTAAAAAACCCAATTTTGAAATATTTGTATATAAATCATTAAGAAGATTTTATAAAAAAAAAATTCACGAAGATATTTTAAAATTATATATCAGAATTACCCTTTTTATGACATATCAATAGTTCCATCGATATAAACCCAGACGCCTGAGTTGTTTTTGGGAGAATGAAATAATATATTCTAAAAATATCGTGTGGTACCATTGTGACACATAAACCCTTTCTACATGAAGGCAATGGTAATAGGAAAGAATGAAAATTTCGTTTAGAAAATGAAGTTAAATAACCCTCACATGTTAATGGATTAAATTGTATAATGAAATTTTGAGGGAAAAATTTCATAAGGGGAGACGTTTGTAACGACCCGAACTTTTATAATTGAAAATTTATCTTGGTCTAATTAATTTTTTAATGTAAAATGGTTTCATAAAATATATTCTTCCATTGTTTTATGTTTTTGGATTTCAAAATACCTTTAAGAATTGTTATCGTTTCAAATGTAGAAGTTGAACAGTGATCACTTGATTAGTATAAATATATGTCTTTAACAAATCCAATTTACTCAGAAAAAGGATGTTTTGGTCACATACAGTATAATTTCCCCATAAAAAGATCATTTTTCGGAGCTCAAAAATGATGTGGTATCACTGGGCTTTGCTCTTGACCAAGCCCAAGCCAAGTTCCAACATGTTAAGTGTGAAAAAGACTGTCTATGGGAGAAGTGGATGTTAATAGAGATTACCAGCTAAGTGATTATATCTAATCCTCCCCAAGAGTCTGTCCATAATAGCCCAAGCTTCTATGGTGTGCTTCTCTTTGAATTTAATAATAGTGTGCGATGTACGTATCATCGAGTTCAAGCACAACACGACCTATCAAACAAACCATATTGAAAGCATTTATGGATAGTAATAACCACATTTTCAATTTTATATATATCCTATATAATTTTAACAAACATATTTTATGTTTCTTAGACATAATATAAGGACAAAATAAATTTTTCAGATAAAAGAAGTAATTATTAAAAAATGTAGTTTTATTGCTTTTTAATGGAGAACCCATTATAAATCCAATATTTGACACTTTTATTAAGTCAATTCAATGAAATTAATTTTTTCTGTATAATAGGGAAATAAAATGTTTTTTGGATAAATTTATGGTGTTAATCTGATAACTTTCATATTTTGATGAATAACGAAAGATACTATATTTAAACTGAATTTTTTTAATAAAAATAATTTATGTTTTTAAAATATAAAATTTTATTATTTCGAAGTATAATTCAATTTTATTTTCATCATTTAATACAATGCTGGTCATTGGATGTGAATTTTCTTTTAATGTAGACATAAACACATATCAATGTTTTCATAGTTTTTATTTCTCAAAATCATGCTTTCTGGTTTTCACAATAGAAAATAATTTTAAATTAATTAATACATCTTCTTTGTTTTCAATTTGGTAAAATAGACATCATTTTTGGGTTTGGAATATACAAACATGCCTTGGGTGAATTTTTTTTATTTTTCAAAAAACATTCAATTTTTTAGGAATAGTGAATAAACAATGCATTATTGTTTAAAACCCAAAAATTTATTTAAATAATTATTTAATTTATTTATATTTTAAGTCAAAATAGATAAATAAAACCTATATTAGTTTAATGTAATTCATTAGAGTCAATTTTTTATAAAATCAGATGTCAAAAGGTTTATTGATTTCTTTAACCTCTTTTACCCACATTATAGGCACATTAGAAAATTTGCATAAAACCAAAATTTACCACTTATTTCAATTGAATTTCAAAAATCTGAGAGACATGGAAAACATAATTAAGTAAAATGATGTTCAATAAGATGAAAATAATATTTAGTAAATAATAACGTTTGAATTTTATTTACCAATGTTAAAAGTAAATAGGGAAATTAAATGTAAAAATAATATTATAATTACCCTACAACATCTCATAATTCTATTAGATAAGTGTATTTCGACCAAAATCATCCTTAGGAATAAAATATAATCCTTTGGGTCCACTTGGTTTAGATTTAGTCAATTATTATTATTTTATTTAAAGAATAGTTAAAAGTGTTAAATTCATATTTCAATAACTAAAACATTTTTAATATAGGGTTATACATAAAATAATTTCTACTATAAATATTCATCAGAAAGATAAAGATATTTCCTACATCATGGTATTTTATTTATAATTTTTAGACATTATATAATTAAAAGTATTCATTACACAATGATGATGCAATAATTAACTTATTAATGAATGATTAAAATAAATTATATTATAAATATTAAAATAAATGTAAATTGAGACTTTTAATGCATTACAAAAATTTTATAGTTTAAAATTACATGTTAGGGTCTATTGAATTTATTTTTTTCGAAGAAATAATATTGTTATGACTTTCTCAAAAACCAAATTGTAAATATTGTAAAAATTGTCACAAATGAGTATTTAAAAAAATACTATAGTATTAAATGATATAAAAGTCCAAAAAATATATTTTTTAGAAACAATACATATATAATAATATACATGTCATAAATGAACCACTTGGGGTTCTCTTACACTTTATAGTCTATTTATTAACCAAATAATATAAAAATACGAGGAGATATGGTAGATGTTAAACTATTTAACCAAGAGTTAAATCTATGTGATAAGGTTAGTATGGTGAAATAATTCCATATAAAACCTATTGGCTGAGATGTTTTCGACCAAAACACACCATAGCCTCAAAATAAATCGTTTTGGAGCCATTATAAACCAAATACGATTGTATAATAAAATAATATATCAAGGTTTTCTTAAAGTGACCATCACCTCTCTTATAAAAGGGTACTTCCCCTTCTCTCAAAATAAAACCTCCAAATCCATTTGGATCAGCCAACCCTTTCTTCAATATACTCCCAATAACCATCAATTAAACCTAGAGGCCTTAATTTGATTAGGAATTCATCTTAAGGATCAATTTTGATTGTAAAAAAATGAATCACCGGATAAGGAGGTAATTATTTTATCACCTCTTTTAGTGTTCTTTTCTTCTTCCACTTCATCTTTCTTTGTTTTTTCCATAAAAAAATAATAACTCCAGTACATTCTATATATTTTGTTGTTATTATAAATATGGTACAACCATATCCATTATTCTATACATCCTATGAATGAAAAAATCATTATATATAATCCATTTATCCAATTTAAATTCATATTAATGGATTAATGTAATATAAAATGAAACCTGTATATACAATGAAATGAACTTTTCCAATGAGAAAAATTTTAAAAGGGAAAGTTTTCAAAAGATTAAAAAGAATTTATATAAAATTAAATAATAATTTGATTCCATCAACATTAACAGGATTAAAAATATTTAATTAAACTACTTATAAATTTAAAATCATTACAAATTATTATTATATATTATTTAAATGATAAGAAACATTTGAATAAAAACTATTATTTTCAATACTTGTTAAAAAACATATAATTTTTAAAAAATCCAAAAAAAATCTCAAATATAATGGTGAAATTATAGTTTAAAAAATATATTTTCTCTCTAAAATAAAAAATTTAAAAAATCAAATATTAATTTTCAAATAAATCAGGAACATACAAGAAAATTTCTTTTTATAGATATACATTCATTAAGTGTAATATTGGTTATATGATTATCTCTTGTTTATAAAACATATATGATGACTGTGAAAAAAATTTTACAAGAAAAAAAAATATTTCAATAATATATATCAAAAAATTATTTATTTAAATTATCGAGGTATATCACTTCCATGGATAGATTAATCGAGAAGTACATTATTTATTTTAAAATTATTATTATTTTAATTTATAATTAATTAGTCAACAAATAATAAATTTTATGTAATGTGAAAACCAAATATTTTCATAATTTAGTTGGTCAAATTCACACACACAATTTTAATTTCTATGAGATAAAACCACATTATATAATACTATATTTATTATATGTAATGTTTATTTACATCTTGCTTCTACATGTAGCACAAGATAT
Source organism: Viscum album (assembly GCA_963277665.1). Taxonomy (NCBI): domain Eukaryota; kingdom Viridiplantae; phylum Streptophyta; class Magnoliopsida; order Santalales; family Viscaceae; genus Viscum; species Viscum album. Next base: position 2,014,389,711 of record OY728147.1, on the reverse strand, counting down.
CGATGAAATTATTATTTTTATAAATAAAATATTTTATAAAATCTTAAGGTGTTTGATTATATCCCCCGTAAAATGAATTTCCATCTCTAAAATTAGTCACTTTAATATAATCATTCGAGAATTCATATTCCCTAATACATACGTTGTATCAAACCAATATTTTATTAATAAAAATCCATATTAGAATAATTAAATTAATTATCATGTAAAATGGTAATATAAAATATTCACTTCCTTGGTTTTATGTTTTTGTATTTCAAAATACAGTTAAGAATTGTCATCATTGCTAATATAGCCATTAAATAATTATCATGTGATTTAAATGAATATAGGACTTTAAAAAATCCAATTTAAATTGACTGCGAATGTGATGGCATCATACAGTAGAATTGATCCATACAGAGCCCATTATTCGGAGCTCAGAAAGGATGTTGAGTCAATGGGATATGCTCTTGACCAAGACCAAGATGAGCTTCAACACATTAAGCATTAACGGAACCACCTATGAGAGATGTGGATGTTAATTGATATTACCACCTCATTGATGTTATCTGAGCCTCCAAAGAGTCTATCAACATCATACACTGTACCCTTGGGTCTTATGATTGTTTTATAATGGGATATATAAGAAAACCATATCACTATTATTGTGTGATTTTTTTATAAAGAATATTCAATTTTTTTCACTTTGTAAATTGTATTTAGAGTACACATAATATTTTTAGTTAAATTTCGATCTATGAATTAATATATTTTTTGAAATAAAAAATATTTTAATAAAATATTGTTACTAAATCACTTTTTATTAACTATAAATGATCATATTATTTTTTGAATACAATAAAATATTTTGTTAAGGTTTAAAAGCTGTTTTTGTCAAAGCCCATGAATTTTCAATAAATATATGTTTTTATATTAAAAGTAAAAATTAAAATATTTAGAATATTATTTAGATTAAATTAATAATATTTTTTAAATCAGTACATCGAATTTATCCTAATGGGATTTTTTCATAATCTTCCGAGAGGGGGGATTTTTTGAATAAAAACTAAATAACATTTAATATATAATTTGTTTTATGTTAACATAATGACCCAATAGTGATGTAATAGAATAAAATAAATGGTATTTTTAGAAAATATATGTTTTACATTTAAAATAATGTGATTTTAGGTTTATTTATTTATTTTACATGTCCAATGTGGACCCTCCAAGACTTATAAAACATTTTAACATTTTAAATGATTTCATTAAGACATTCACTCACCTCCACATTAGAAAGACTAATATATTAATAATTACTATCATTGGACTCATAAAATATTTTTTTCACTCCCCTTTGGAAAAATCCAGGGGAAAAACCATGGTTTAGTTTGTGATTTTGATTAGATTAATGCGTGTTTTCCAAAACCTAAAGAATAATGAATTCCCTCTCCTTTCTTATATAAACCCACTCAATCTTCCATTAACCTTCACTCAAACCATTTGGATCTCAACAAAAAACTTCCCAATTATCTATTGAATCCTCAAAAGGTACCCCAATCTCCTAAGAATCATCTATCAAGCCACTCCCATGCCTTTGGGATCACAATTCTATTTAAGGGATTTCATCCCCTCTCATTTTGTTTATGTATATTTAGGTTGTTATAACATTTTAATTCCAATTAAAAAATTTTCGGTATGATTTTTCACCTCCCCTATAATATCTTCCTAATGTTTTAGTGATGAGATTCCTCTTTATCTCTCATTAATTTCTCCCATACACTCACGATACCATGTCGATATTCTGTAAGGGATTTATTACTTTCTCATTTTTGTCCAAATTTGTTTAGGTTGTTATACCCTTTATTTTCAATTAAAAATGTTGTCTTATGATTTCTCACCTCTCCCATACTTCAATAATTATGTTTTAATTATTATATAACCATTTATCTCTCATTAATTCCATCCATTTACTTCTGTTTCCATGCCAATATTCTGTAAGTGATTTCTCTCTCCTCATTTTCATTCAAAAAATTATTATTTATTATGAATATAAATTTCATTACATATGTTGGGACATGTATATATATGACCCTATTACTATCCATTTCATGTAATTATGATGAAACACACCTTTCTCTCTAATCATTGATTTTTCTAAATTCTTATGTCACATCGTTATACTACGAAAATTGCCCCATGATTTTACAAGAAAAAGTCAGTGTGTAGTGAATACCATGCACATTTCTCTATCAAAGGTATTAAACATTATGAACATTTACATATTTTTTATAATGGTTCATTTTTTAATTCTCAATTCCTTATCATGGAATAGAATGTTTTTTAATTAATTAATTTTATGATTTATGTGGCACACTTATGCATGAAATGAAATGATTAAGAAGGGTACGCCCAGATAGCGCTCTAATGCATTGGGTAAAGATTAGTATAATTATAAGTAAATGGGAATGAGGATTTACTCATTGTAATTATAGTGCAAAGAGGATTTACTCCGAATCCATGTGCAATGATCTATCACTCATTCTAATATAATGTTAAATGTTGTTGCCACATTTTTATGTTTTGATAATCATGCTATATCATGCCATTGGGTTTATGTTTCTCTTATAATCAATTGATATTCCTATTGAATAACATTTACTATATTCTTAATTTTATTTCTTTTTTACACCAATATTGATATTTTTAGCTTACTCTTTTCTTATCTATGTCCATATTTTATCCATTCCATGCTAAGGTCGAAGGAATGTTGTGGTCATGTAAAGAAGTTTTCAATAAATATGTTTGTGATTATGTTCTATGTTTTTATTTAATGTTCCAAATTTCAAAATAAAATAGAAATATTGATCCTAAAAGTGGTATTAAGTTAATATTTATGCAATAAATCAGTTTAATTTGTGTAATAAATTGAACGATTGTTAAAGTTTTTATCAGTGGATAGGTTTAGTTATTTTGTGATTTGGATTAGAAAATGACAATGAAAGCATTAGGGATAAAAATAAGGATAATAAAAACATCACCATATTTTTGTGAGTATTGAGTATGTGTTTTATCAAGGAAATACATCCCTATATGGATAAATGTAGGTAGAGCATGTGCTAGAATAGATGTATCAGGGGTAAAACCAGAAAACACCGATTTGAGCTGGCCTCAAATGAGAACTAGTAAACAAAAACAGGCCTTACTTCCCTCTGGGTTATGAAACTTCCATGGGATATTATTTAGTAAATTAATGAGCTTATTAAAAACAATTATCAAGTGAATAAAAAGTCTCTTGGAATATAAGATAAGAAATAGATCAAGGATAAACTATATTTAATCATAAGGAGACACAAGTTAGGATATACTTCTCAATTACAATTTTATCATTTTATGTTAAAATTTTAAATTTTTATTCTCAATTGCTAAGTATTAAAACCCCTTAAATTGTTTTTTTTTCATATTTAAAATATTTAATGATAAATATCATGAACAAATCCTCTACATCTTCCTGATGAACTACATTGAATGATCATCCTAAAGTCTCTCTTAGATGAATTTGGAAATTTATTAAATATCAAAGATACCTAAAACAATGTTATGAGGTATTCAATACCTCTACCATGGCATGATTATTTCAAGGATCATGTATATTCTATTTCATAATATTTTTCTATAAACTTTTATACCATGATATGTGTGGGAAGTACCATCAAGATCTTTTCAAATTCTTCCCTTAATGTGAAAATTATGAATTAGTAAAAGATTTTATAAATGTAGAAAAATGGTAGACCTCTGCGCAACCTGGATATATCAAATTACAGATTATTTCCCTTGGGGAAAAACCAAATCTAATTTACCAAAACTCAATTTTAAAATAGTTAATGACAAATAAGTAAGACATTTTTATAAAAAAATGTCCAAGAAGACATTTCTATATTATATATAATAAATACCTATTTAATCACTTATCGATGCTTCCATCGATATAAACCAAGACTCTTGATGTGTTTTTGGGAAATGGAATAAGATGATTTTGAAATTAGAATTAGGTCCCATTGTAAATATTTAACCCTTTTTACTTGAAGGAAATGATAATAGGGAAAAATGAAGGCATCTTCGAGGCAATGATGGAAATGTACCCGCACCTGTTAAAGGCATAAAATGTAAAATGAAATTTAAAGGGAGAAATTTATTAATGGGGGAAGATTCAAATGAACCCAAATTTTATTAATGAATATTCCTCTTGATGTATTTAAATTTATATTTATGAAAAATGGTTATATAAAATATGAAATTCCTTGGTTTAATGTTTTTGTATTTCAAAATACAATTATGAATTTTTATCATTGATAATATAGCTTCTGAAAAGTGAAAACATTATTAGTATAAATATAGAGATTTAAAAATACAATTTACTAAGACAAAGTAATTTATGCACTCATCCAATAGTATTTCCCCATATGAGTCATTTTTTCAGAGCTCGAAAAGGAAGTTCGGTCACTAGGCTTTACTCTTGACCAAGCCCAAGATGAAACTCTATGCGTTATGTTTCAACGGAACCACCTATAGGAGAAGTGGAAGTCAATAGAGATTACGACCTGAGAGATGTTATCTAAGCCTCCCCAAGATTCTATCATTGTTGCAGACCTTACACTTAGGTCTTATACAAGTGTAATTAAGGGATATGTAATAAGGCCCTAGCACCATGATTATGTGCTTTTTTTGTTTTATGAATATTTATTAATTTTATTTCTACTTTGTAAGTGGGTTTTAAAGCCTAAATAATATTATTACGTAATTTTAAATCTAAGAATTAATGGATTTTTTATTTGAACAAAAATTTAATAAAATATTGTTATGAATTTTTTTTTGTTAAATATAAATGATCTTATAATTTTTCTGAATATAATTGCAATTATTTTGGTCTGAAAGATGTTTTTTTCAAAACCAATGAATTTTTCATAATAATATATTTTTATTTTAAATGTTAAAATTCAAAAATTTAGAAAATTATATAGATCAAATGACTATTATTTTTGGAATCAGGACTTTAAAATTATCCAACAGGGAATTTTTCAAAAATTTTTGAGACAATCAAATTTTTATCACAAAATAAATACCATTAAATATATAATGTGTTTTTTTGATAAAATAATGACTCGTGAGTGATTTAATAAATTTCAATAAATGATATTTTCGGCCAATAAAATTTGTAGGATTAAAATGATGTGATTTTAGGTTTTTTTGATTTATTTTACAAAGCGTTAGTGGACCCTCCAAGACATAAAAAACATTTTATCATTTAAAAATGATTTCCTTAAGACTATGACTCACCTCCAAATAATAAATCCTTATATAATAATACTTTTGGAAATTGGATTTATAAAATAATTTTTTCCACTCAATATTGGAAAAACCCATGGGAAAAAACCATAGGTTATTTTGTGATTTTGATTAATTTCATGTGTGGTTTCAAAAACCTAAATAATATAAAATTCCCTCTCCATTCCAATATTAACCACTCAATATCCCATTTATCCAAACTCAAACCATTCAATGCTTGAATTACCTCATACATCTTTTCTCTAAAATCCTCCTAAGGTGCCCAAATCTCCCAAGAATCCTCTCTTAAGCCTCTCTCAAGCCATTTGGATCACACTTCATGTAAGGGATTTCTTATGTAACGCCCCAACCCCAGCTACCCAGAGTCGGTGCATTACTTCGTAACATTGGCATGATCACAAAAGATCAAGTCTCGAAATACCGATTAGTTTAGTAGCCTTGGAAACACTAGATACATTCATAAGTCTTACATTACATCATAAAGTGAAAAACTAAAAACAAAGTCTTCCTAGTCCACACTCATATCCTCTTCTGACTATCCTTGCAGTTCATTCATAAAATACTTCTTCACATCCTGGAAAATATTAAAACATTGAAAGGGGTGAGCTCAGATGCTCAGTAAGGATAACAATATAGCGGAAGCTTTCATCAATAAACATAAACATTTAAGGCAATGTATAACTAAAACAAAAGCCTATTAAACATTTACTTCAACATAATATCGAAAAAGTAAAATGAGATAATGCCATTCACTTCTTCAAATGGATATTCTACTGGTCGAATATTCACATGCAATATCAATAACCACTTTCATAATGATGGAATGCATAATGCCAGACTATCATAACCACGTAGCCAAGGCCTCGTGCCAAGACCACAAATAAGATTTTGTCAAGGCCTCGTGCCAAGACACTAGTTTGTCTCATGAGACCTGCCGATGCATCGAGGAGCTATAGTGGGCTCCACCCGTCACTTACTATGTCCAATGCATTCCTCATATGAATGGGTTTAAACATATCATAAACCATAACATAATCATTTCACATAAAATATTCATAAAGGAAACATAACATTTCCACATTTCAATCAAAAGATTTCAATACAACACATTGATATAATAAAAATGCTTTCAAAACCATTTTTAATACCAAAATAAAAGAAAGTTAAAACTGTGTATTTATTTTTCACTAAAAAAAGTGATGGCTTGTAGAGGAAGCCAAAACTCAAATAATGGTCACGGTGGCGGAGAAGTCATTGTCGCCGCATATGTACGGAAAGAAAAACAGTCCCTTTTGTCGTTTAGTAAAACACTTTGTATAAAAAAGATTCCTTTTGAATAAACGTAAAAGTCAAAGGGGTTTATACACCGTATAAAAGAAAATTGTCTATAAAACCAAATATGCCTCAATGAAAAGAGATTGAGACGAAGTCCTTTAAAAGAAAATTTTTAAAATAAAATAGATCTATTACGTGTATTCACTATAGGTACACATAAAGAACGTAAAAATACAAAATAGGACATAATAATATGATGACATAATTTGAAGGTAGGAGATTAACCCAAAGAATGGAAGTTGGGTTAAGGAATTACCTTACCTCGTGTCCGACTTGACTCAACCGCTCTTTAACCTCTTGAATAATAAACTATAGTTAATATCTACCTTATTAATAACCATTTTCAATTTCATTATCCTTTTTATATCACTTATTACAATGTTATGAACGTTATGTAATTATTTAAGTTAATAACGGTCGTTTTGTCGATCTTTGGTACTTGAGTCAACAATAAACTTCTTATAATTACAAGTTGTTCATGTGGTGAAATATCCATTATATCCAGAATTATATTCATGATGTATATATCATATATATCATATATATCATATATATCCAGTATATACATTCATTCATAATTTTACGTAACATTTAGAGGTAAGAAATGAAATGCACCGTTCATGGAGACGGTAAGCCTTACGTACGCATGAACGCTACTTTCATTTCTATTTCTTATTTAATGAAATGAAATCACAATAATATAAATTTATAATACAATTCCAGTATAATATAGCATATAATACCATTTACTCCATCCTTTATACATCCCACATATGGTATTAACGATTCAAATCACTTTGAGGGGGCGATGGTCTGCACTTCCTAAAATGAAATTATCGCGTTTACCCATAATGGAAATCATAAAGGTATGAAATAAATGAAAAATACCTAAGATTAATTAAACCATAAACATATCATATATCATATATAAATATAGTGACACCTTAATGGCCACCTTTTATGGTGTTATATGAGTGTTGAACAATCATCGTTTCGTGAGGCAGAAATTCTCCATCCACAGAAACAGTATGTTATTTAATCATTAGATGTAGGTGTGTGTAAGTTTAGCTCAAATAATTCTTATAACAACATCCTAGTATATTGAGGATACTGGTTTTGTTACAAAAGAAATGAATAAAAAGTGTTTAGGGGGTTGGAGAAGAAAAATAAAAAAACAACATTAGAGAAGACATTACCTTAAAATCGGGTAACTCTTTTTGATTTGAGCCAAAGGATTCCTTGGGAAGAGTTCTTCCCAAAGTGAGGCTTTTAGGAGTAATATAGGGATTTTGGGAGAGTATTTTGGAAGAGTTTGGCCGAGCCAAATGGCTTTATAGTGTGAATGAGGTGGTAGAGGTGGGGGCCTTTTATAAGTGGAGAGGAGGGTCACTCTTGGAAAGTAAAGAAAGGTCACTTTATTATAAAATGAGTTTCGAATTTTAGAGGTCCCAAACTTATATAATTTAAGTCTATGGTGATACGGGTTCGAAATCTACTCATCCAATAGGTTTTTGACAAATGTAAGCCTTGGATTTTACATTATCTTTTCATTTTATTTACATCGTTAATTAATGAGGTAATCGCTGCATCATCATGGTGTCATAAATAATTTAATTTATTTAATGTATAAAAATTATTAAAAAAATACTATGATGTAGGAAATCTTTTTATCTTTACAATTACTATTTATAGTTAAAAATATGACTTGTATAACCCCATGTAAAAATTGTTTTGGTAAAACATTTCATGTTTGTGTCATTTTTTACTTTAACATTAAATAAAAGGTATTTATGTCATTTTCCAACTAAAGTGGCTCCATGGGGTCCCCAAGTTGACCCATGGATTGTCAAGGTCGGCCATGGCACATCCAATGAGGGTAGGACATGTGTCAAGCTCATCTCATATTATTAAAACATTATTTTGACCTTAAACTACACTAATTACCTCTAATCGTGATTAAGAACTTAAAAGTTACTATTCACCAAAAATTATTTTAATCTCATTGAACCACATTTTACTTATTAATGACAACCATGTATGTCGGATTTTTGAAAACCAAATCACAGAAGTGGTAATATTTCATTTAAAAGAAAAATCAGTTATTTAACTACCACTTAGTGGTTTCACTATTCATCAAAAATTGAAGTTTTTCAGAACAATGCCGAAATTTCACCCTAAGCTATAATTGATATTCCAAATTTAAAAATGATGCCTATTTTAAAAAATTAAAAACATATAAGTTGCATTAATTAATTTTATAATTAATTCCCGCTGTCACAACAAATAGCGTGTTTTTTAAGAAACAATTTATATCTAAAGATTGGCAATTGTTTATGTCCAATTTCAATGTTAAATTAATTCTAATGACCACCATTGGATAAAATGGTAAAAATATATTCTAATTATACCTTAAAACCACTAAATAGTATAATTTATCACTATAAATTATTTTGATTTTAAAAGTTGTTTTTATGTATTTTTCACTATTCATAAAAAAGTAGAAGTTCTCAGAAAAATACCAAAAATTCAACATAGGATAATTTCGATATTCCGAATCCAAAAATGAAGTCCATTTTGAAATATAAAATTTCTATAATTTTAAAAGGTGGTTATTACTATTCATAACGGCTACTTTGATTAGTCGCGGTGTTTTAGAACTTGAAGTTGCGTACACTACAAGCTATTGCATTATTGAATGAGAAGCGTATTGTAGAAGTTTGGGGTGTTACATTATCCCCTCCATCAATAAATTGCGTCCTCGCAATTTGAAATTTTTCTTGGAAAATAAATGGTTGAAAATAGAAAATACCTTTGTGGAAAACCCAAATCGGAAATAAGGTTAATAAAATTTAGTCTTAATAAAAGAGAAATGGAAATAAGAAAGTCACCACCAAATTATGATCTCGATAAGGAGAAAATTGGTGGCAATTAGAGACATATAATTGGAGGAAAAACGTAATTATTTATAGGGAGTGATTGAGGTCATCAATCACAATCAACTGTCAAATTGAGGGCCTCAAAGCCTTCAATCTATGTTGATTTAAAATATCATCAGTTCAACAAGACATAAGGTATTAGGATAACACATTTTTTATTTTAATATCCCTTTACTATAGTTTAAGAATTAGTTTATTCGTTGAATAAGAGATAAGTATATATATATTTATGCTTGACAATTAGAGTTTCAATCTTCAACTCATCTTTCACTCAAAAAGATAATAGAACTCAAAAATATTATACTTATCCTAATTGTATAAGGTTACAAATTTTAACACATACCATTTATATTAGAAAAACTATTTTGTAATAACTAGGGACTTCACATAGTCCAGTGGTAGGCGATTAATCCCAATCGCACTATGGTTGTGGGTTCGATTCCCACAGCTTTGTCTGATGCGATGGGTTGTCACTCGGTCTGCGTGTTGTCCTTTTTATAAATATCCAAAAATAACCTTAACAATAGTATCCAATCTAAAATATAATCCATTCCAACCTTTATAGTTATCCAAAATACTTCTGTCCAACTCACAGTCCAGATTTTATGAGGAGGGTAAACATAATGAAGCTCCCTTTTTTTCTGCGTAACAACATGTGAACACCTTCATAATGTATTCTTTTAAAACACTACAACATACTGTATTACCATAAATCCTTATTGATTACATTCATGATCCCTTATTCCTTATAGAAAACTAGATATACTCCTTCTATCCAAAAATGTATACAAATCATTAATCAGTTTCAAGGATGTTAAGAATATCCAACATAATTTATCCGAATCAATCATGTCTTATTCCAAAATCACTATCTCGGTATCAGATCCATATTATGGATTACCTTTCTCTCAAATATATATTTTCCAAAAATTTAACCTACTGTGGAGTCACTTTTCTTGGTTCCACACAATCTCAAGTCCTAGATGAAATAGTACTGCAGTACAATCCTTATATACTCCATAATTATTATAACCAGAACATCATTGATACAACACTCAAATTACAAAATTCATTAATAACAACATAAGAACTCTAATCATTCCTCCTCATCTGTGGTAGTATCACAACTTGATTATTATCCAATAACATCATTTGGGGCATACTCTGATGATTTGAACATTGGTTTGCGTAGTGTCCCCACTCCTTGCAGATGAAGCATTGTACATTTGAAACCTTTTTCTTACCCTTGCAGTCACACACTTGGTGTCCTTTTTCTCTACACTTATAACAGACTCCCATTCCATTCAGGAAAATTCCAAGGTGTTTCTTCCCACCGTTATCACATATTGGAAAATTCTTCTTTTACCTCATCCCTTTATCCATCATTCTCTCTTCCATCCTTTTCTTCTCTTTCATCCCTTCAAATCCATAAGACTCAGAGAATTATCTACTTATCCTATTAACACATGATACTATTTCTTCATATGTTGATAACACATGGGAGAATATTTCCCTTCTAAATGTTGGCTTAATACCATGAAAGATATGATCCTTCTTACTCTTTGGATCATACGTATTGATGGAGTTCAATTCCTTCTACTGGGCGCCATTTCTATACAATTCCATAAACTAGATTAGTTTATGAATCAAAATACATAATTCCATTCTTGTAAAATACTTAACATAAATCGAAATATTTATGGACATAATCCATAATCATAAAAATGTTTTCTTTGAGGAAGTATATACTCATAACCCTTCATAGTGGTTTGTAAAAAAATGAGAATTATCCTAAGCATATCCCCCGGGAGTGTTGTAACCCAGAGTGCAGCACGGCCCGTTGTCATGCACCAGTTACCATTAGAGTCTAGCTCAAAGTGGTGTTTTCGGGTTTTACCCCTAGGTACATCTGTGCCAGAGCCGGCTCTACCTGCTCGTATCCAGACAGGGATGTATTGCTCAGAAAACTCACAAAATCTCTACAATAACAAAATTCTAGGATGTTCTTCTATACTAATCCTCAAAGTCTATCTTTGGGCTATGTGCTCTAATCAGATTTTATCTAAATATACCCTCCAAAGTTAGTAATAAACTGACTCTGATACCAACTGTAACGCCCCAACCCCAGCTACCCAGAGTCGGTACATTACTTTGTAACATTGGAATGATCACAAAAGATCAAGTCTCGATAGACCGATTAGTTTAGTAGCCTTGGAAACACTAGATACATTCATAAGTCTTACATTACATCATAAAGTGAAAAACTAATAACAAAGTCTTCAATGTCCACACGCATATCCTTTTCTGACTATCCCTGCAGTTCATTCATAAAATACTTCTCCACATCCTGGAAAATATTAAAACATTGAAAGGGGTGAGCTCAGATGCTCAGTAAGGATAACAATATAGCGGAAGCTTTCATCAATAAACATAAATATTTAAAGAAATGTATAACTAAAACAAAAGCCTTTTAATATTGTACTTCAACATAATATGGAAAAAGTAAAATGAGATAATGCCATTCACTTCTTCACATGGATATTCTACTGGTCAAATAATCACATGGAATATCAATAACCACTTTCATAATGATGGAATGCATAATGCCAGACTATCATAACCACGTAGCCAAGGCCTCGTGCAAAGACCACAAATAATATTTTGTCAAGGCCTCGTTCCAAGACACTAGTTTGTCTCATGAGGCCTGCCGATGCATCGAGGAGCTATAGCGGGCTCCACCCGTCACTTACTAAGTCCAATGCATTCCTCATATGAATGAGTTTAAACATATCATAAACCATAACATAATCATATCACATAAAACATGCATAAAGGAAACATAACATTTCCACATTTCAATCACAAGATTTCAATACAACACATTGATATAATAAAAACGGTTTCAAAACCATTTTCAATACCAAAATAAAAGAAAGTTAAAACTTTGTATTTATTTTTCATTAAAAAAAGTGATGGCTTGTAAAGGAAGCCGAAACTCAAATAATGGTCACGGCGGCGGAGAAGTCATTGTCGCCGCATATGTACGGAAATAAAAACATTCCATTTTTGCCGTTTAATAAAATGCTTCGTATAAAAAAGATTTCTTTTGAATAAGCGTAAAAGTCAAAGGGGTTTATACACCATATAAAAGAAAACTGTGTATAAAACCAAATATGCCTCAATGAAAGGAGATTGAGACGAAGTCCTTTAAAAGATCATTTTTATATAAAATAGATATATTATGTGTATTAACTATAGGTACACATAAAGAATGTAAAAATACATAATAGGACATAATAATATCATGACATAATTTGAAAGTAGGAGATTAACCCAAAGAATGAAAGTTGGGTTAAGCAATTCCCTTACCTCGTGTCCGACTTGACTCAACCATTCTTTAACCTCCTGAATAATAAACTAGATTTAATATCTACCTTATTAAGAACCATTTTCAATTTCATTATCCTTTTTTATCACTTTTTACAATGTTATGAACGTTATGTAATTATTTAAGTTAATAACGGTCGTTTTGTCGATCTATGGTACTTGAGTAAATAATAAACTTCTTATAATTACAAGTTGTTCATGTGGTGAAATATACATTATATCCAGAATTATATTCATGATTTAGATATCATATATATCATATATATCCATTATATACATTCATTCATAATATTACGTAACATTTAGAGGTAAGAAATGAAATGCACCGTTCATGGAGACGGTAAGCCGTACGTACGCATGAATGCTACTTTCATTTCTATTTCATATTTAATGTAATGAAATCATAATGATATAAATGTATAATATAATTCCAGTATAATATATCATATAATACCATTTACTCCATCCTTTATATATCCCACATATGGTATTAACGATTCAAATCACTTTGAGGGGGCGGTAGTCCACATTTCCTAAAATGAAATTATCGCGTTTACCCATAATGGAAATCATAAAGGTATGAAATAAATGAAAAATACAGAAGCATAAGTAAAACATAAACACATTATATATCATATATAAATATAGTTACATCTTAATGGCCACCTTTGAAGGTGTTATATGAGTGTTGAACAATCATCGTTTCGTGAGGCAGAAATTCGCCATCCACAGAAACAGTATGTTCTTTAACCATTAGATGTAGGTGTGTGTAAGTGTAGCCCGAATCCTTCTTATAACAACGTCCTAGTATATTGAGGATACTGGTGTTGTTACAAAAGAAATGAATAAAAAGTGTTTAGGGGGTTTGAGAAGAAAAATAAAACAAAACAACATTAGAGAAGACATTACCTTAAAATTGGGTAACTCTTTTTGATTTGAGCCAAAGGCTTCCTTGGGAAGAGTTCTGCCCAAAGTGAGGCTTTTATGAGTAAGATAAGGATGTTGGGAGAGTATTTGGGCAGAGGTTGGCTGATCCAAATGGCTTGAAAGTGTGAATGAGGTGGTAGAGGTGGGGGCCTTTTATAAGTGGAGAGGAGGGGCACTCTTGGAATGTAAAGAAAGGTCACTTTATTATAAAATGAGTTTCAGATTTTAGAGGTCCCACACTTCTATAATTCAAGGATAAGGTGATAAGGGTTCGAAATATACTCATCCAATATGTTTCTGACAAGTGTAAGCCTTGGATTTTACATTATCTTTTCATTTTATTTAAATTGTTAATTAATGAGGTAATCGCTGCATCATCATGTTGTCATAAATAATTTAATTTATTTAATGTATAAAAATTATAAAAAAAATACTAAGATGTAGGAAATATTTTTAGATTTTCAATGATTGTTTATATTAAAAAATATGACTTGTATAACCCCATGTGAAAATTGTTTTAGTAAAACACATCATGTTTGTGTCGTTTTTTACTTTAACATTAAATAAAAGGTATTTATGTCATTTTCCAACTAAAGTGGTTCCATGGAGTCCCCATGTTGACCCATGGATTGTCTTGGTCGGCCATGGCACATACAATGAGTGTATGACATGTGTCAAGCTCTTCTCATATTATTAAAACATTATTTTTACCTTAAACAACACTAATTACCTCTAATCGTGATTAAGAACTTAAAAGTTACTATTCACCAAAAATTATTTTAATCTCATTGAACCACATTTTACTTCTTAATGACAACCATGTATGTCGGATTTTTGAAAATCAAATCACAGAAGTGGTAATATTTCATTTAAACGATAAATCGGTTATTTAACTACCACTTAGTGGTTTCACTATTCATCAAAAATTGAAGTTTTTCAGAACAATGCCAAAATTTCACCCTAAGCTATAATTGATATTCCGAATTCCAAAATGATGTCTATTTTATAAAATTACAAACATATAAGTTGCATTAATTAATTTTATAATTAACTCCCGCTTTCACAACAAATAGCGTGTTTTTAAGAAACAATTTATATCAAAAGATTGGCAATTGTTTATGTCCAATTTCAATGTTAAATTAATTCTAACGACCACCATTGGATAAAATGGTAAAAATATATTATAATTATACCTTAAAACCACTAGATTATAATTTATCACTATAAATTATTTTGATTTAAAAAGTTGTTTTTAAGTATTTTTCACTATTCATAAAAAATTAAAAGTTATCAGAAAAATACCAAAAATTCAACATAGGCT
Source organism: Viscum album (assembly GCA_963277665.1). Taxonomy (NCBI): domain Eukaryota; kingdom Viridiplantae; phylum Streptophyta; class Magnoliopsida; order Santalales; family Viscaceae; genus Viscum; species Viscum album. The sequence goes on along the minus strand of OY728147.1, from coordinate 2,014,374,477 downwards.
AATTTCGATATTCTGAATCCAAAAATGAAGTCCATTTTGAAATATAAAATTTCTATAATTTTAAAAAGTGGTTATTACTATTCATAACAGATACTTTGATTAGTCGCGGTGTTTTAGAACTCAAAGTTGCGTACAATGCAAGCTATTGCATTATTGAATGAGATGCGTATTGTGGAAGCTCGGGGTGTTACATCTTACTCTTTCATTTTTTCCATATTTCCCTATGTTTTTTATAACCTTTAATTTTAAAATGAAATTTTTGGGTTATGATTTCCAACCAACCCAATACTATCCTAGTTTTGTTTTAATTACGAGATACCCCTTTATCTCTCATTAATTACCTCCATGTATAGTTGTTAACATGCCGAAATTTCGTAATGAATTTCTTCCTTTCTCATTTTATTCAAATTTTATTTATGTTTTTATACACTTTTATTTTTTATTACAAATGTTGGGGTATGATTTCTCACCTCTCCAATACATCCATAATTATTTTTTAATTATTATATACCCCATTATCTCTCATTAATGCCTCCAATGTACACCCGTTACCATGCTGAAATATTGGAAGGGATTTCTCTCTCCCCATTTACATTCAACCAATTATTTTTTATTATGAATCTAAATTCCATTACATATGTTTGGAAATGTATCAATATGACCCCATTACATTCCATTTATTCTTTATTCAATGATACACCATTTCCCTCTCATCATCCATTTTATGAATTGTCAGTTCACGTTGTTATGTTGTAGAAATTTCACCGTGACTTTCCAAGCTAAAGTCATTATACAGTGAATATAATTCACATTTTTCTAACAAGGGTATTCACATTTATAAACCATTACATATTTATTTTAGAGTTTCATGTATTAATTCCACATTTATTTATCGTGGAATAAATTGTTATGTTTAATGAATCCATATTATATGATCCATGTGGTAAACTTATACATGAAATGAAATTAGTAAGAAGGGTGCACCCTGATAGTGTCTCAATGAATTATATAATTATTAATATCATGATAATTAATTTTAAATTAGGTTTTAATCAAGATAATTCATGTTTAATGAGGTTTTAAAAATGATCAATGTAAAATTTTTGTTGACTAAGTCTAATATCATGTTAAATATTGTTACTGCAATTCATTGTTATGATAATCATGCTATATCATGAATTTATGTTCATGTTTCTATTGTGATCCCATTGTATTCCTAGTTCCTAATATGTACTATATTCTTCATGTTATTCATTTTTTAATCCCATTATGGTCTCTATATATCACCCTTTTTGTATTCATGTCCTCAGGTTATTCCATGCAATTCTAGTTATGAAGGAATGATGGGGTCATTTAAAAGATGTTTTCAATAATGAAGTTAGGTTTTATGTTCTAAGTTGTTATTTAATGTATCTTATCTTCTAAAACAATAGAACTCTCAATACATATAGTTTTCATACATAAATTTTTATGTAATAAATCACATTAATGTGTGTAATAATGATATGGGTTGTTATAGTTGGTATTAGAGGATATGTTTAGTAATTTTTGGAATTAGGATTAGAAAACCCAAGTGAAAGCCTTTCAGATAAGAATAATTATAAAAAATATAATTATTTTCTTTTGTATTGATTATGTGGTTTATCAAGAAAATACATCCCTCTATTGATACGATCTGGTTGAGGGGGCTCTGGAAAAAAATTATCTAGGGGAAAAACACAAAATCACCGCTTTGAGTAGACTCAAACGAGAACTGGTACCCAACAATAGGCCTTTCTGCACTCTTGGTTATGACACTCCGGGGTGATATGCTCTGTTAGTTTCATCATCTTATTAAAAATCATTATTAAGGGAATAAAAACTCTTATAATAATATATGTTATCAAATAGATCAAGGATAACATAGATTTAAACATAAGGAGTCACACATTAGTATATACTTCTCCTTTACAAGTTCATCCTTTTATATTCAATTCTTCCTTTTTATGATCAATATCAAACTATTAAAACCACCTAATTTTATTTTCTTTTTGTTAAAATAGGGAAGTAGGAAGATATAGAAAAACTATTATCTATCTTCTTGAAGAAATAATTTGATAGATCATCTCGATGTCATGCTCAGATGACTTTGAATCCTTTTCTGTCACAAACAAAATCTAGTTTCCACCGAACCCAACACCAAACCAAGCCCATGACATGGATCAAAGGTTGTTCCGAATCCCCACGAGCTGGGACAAGTGCTCTGGTATCATATAATGATAATTGGTAACTATTTACCCGAGTTTATAAAAATTAAACAACAAACAAACTCAATAAAACAAACCTGGATTTTCAACTAAAAACTTCTATTATAAAACTTCATTAATAAATTACATAAGTTAAAACTACGTTCAAAGACTATTAAAATGGTAAATTACGAAATAATGACAGCCCAAGAACTTCCACATGGAAAGAGGCACCTCCCTCAAGCCATCCCCAAAATAAATCACCACCATGGACCGAATAAAAACCTGAACCACTGGCACTAAAAACTTTACCCAACCTATGATAAAAAAAATAACCAAGTCGACTTACACCCAAGGGTGTAAGTGGGGTGTGATAAAATTCCCAGTAGGATACTTACACTATGAGATTCCATGTGATAAACATTCAAAGATGAAAAGCTTTCAAGTTTTCATAAACATGAAATACTAGTTACTATTTCTATAAGATGCAACTTAAAAATTAAAACATTTTTCAAGTGGGCTATCATTAAGAATCCACACTTTTAGAAATAATGTATACACTACTAAATTTTCCATCCAACCATTCTGTATGCTGACTGTAAGCAAAAAGTAACTAATGGGCATAAACAGTAGGAGATAACCCCCTTGGACTAACTAGTTGTGGGTCCCAGGCACGTCGTATATCAGTGAGAGTAACCATCACAAATATATGTTCTTGTGAACGAGCCACTAGTAAGAAACATATCCATAACCTAGTGGTCCCCAATATTCATAATCTTAGTTTATTTAGATTGGTAAGCATCAATATTGCTAAGTGAAAGTATGTCCAAACCCCACAGATTCAATATCATACTAGTACAAGTCCACCCACCTAGATACCCGAGTTCGCCATTTGTGCTCAAACAAGTTCAACAAGTCAAGAAATATACTTTTCCCATTAAAATATCATTTCCAAATCACAAATTAACCTAAAATCCAACATGTATACCACCGAAGTCAGAAAATTTTACTTTTCATTAAAATTGATTTTGAAATCTTACTCACACTAAAAAGTCCACAACACTTTTCACATTTTTAAACACTTCCACAAATCCATTAAAATATTTTATAAAACAATTCCAATATTTTACAACTCACATAACAACCCACTCACTTGTTAAATAATACTCTTTTTACCTTCAAAATCATTTTATCATCTAACATACACGAAACAACCTACAAATAAGTTTCACTCCAACATCATTATTTAATAAAACATTTCAGAAATTTACAAAACATTCTAAAAATGTTTGACATCTTAAAACATCACATCACCTTTAAAAAACTAATAATAGGTGAACACACATACAAAAAATTTCAAATTCACCTTTTTCCCACTTTTCTTAACAAACTAAAAAATATAAAATTTTCATAAAAAGAAATCAAGTGGTGTAAATATGTCCTGCACACAAAACCCATTTCAAAACCCCAATTTAAGACCAAAAACCATAAAAAATCTTATCGAAAATATAATTGGAATCCTTAGATACATTTATAAAACCACTTTCATGTTTTGTGAATTCACCTTGAATAATACCACAAAAGATCCAAATGAAAACACACATTTTCAAAAAATGCTCTCAGGATGTATAACAATGTTTTACACATAAATCATACTCAGAAACCCTATTTTTAGGCACATATAACACTAATACATTAGTAAACCAGAATTTTCCAGAAAAACAAGATTTAGTAAACCAATTCCATAAGTTTTAAATTACACCCAAATAATACCCCCTGTGTAACACATAAAAACACCTAAGTTCATGTTAAAATTCAACTATAAAAATAGAAACTTAACCAAATAAATAATAAATAGTGTTCTCACCACACCCAACATATGAGGAATATGAACAATGAACAATACATGAAGAAAACTCATCAATAATTGTTTACACATGGAACCACCACAAGGTAGATAAATCCATCCATAGACAACAATATTTAACCAAAAAGACACCGATTAAAACCCTAAGATCTAACCATATCTTATGGAAATTTTAGAACATAATGAAAGATGGAGAAATCTCTAAGGAGAAGGAAGTAATTGAAGAGAGAAACACTTACCCAAAACAATATTTCAGAAAAGGACCCAAAATGCACTAGTATCTAAATTTTAAAACAGATAAACATTTAAGGGAGGTTCAGCAAGTATGATTAGATCATGTAGGAACTGGAATGGTAGAAAAAGTCTAAAAATTGAAGGAGTTATGAAAGGATCAATTTACGTATTCAAATCTGAGTGGTTTATAAAATCCAGATATGTTTTGCCCAATTTTTTGATACTATTGAAATCCAAATTGGAGGAGGAGATAATGGGGGTGCGCCTTAGGTAGGTAGGCTCGGGAGAGATTTGGAATCACCAAACAAACATAAAAATTGAATGTATTATTAAGGAATTAACAGAAAATTTTAATACAAGAAATGGGATTTCAGGTAGGCATAATCCCTTAAATAAAAACTCCAATACACCATGATTATAGACTTATAAATGGTCCAAATTAATTTAGTGGTGTTCATAGGTCAGGGGATACCAAGTATGAATTTAAATGGATGAAAAATGTTTAGAAATGAAGGATTTAGAAAGGATTCAAAATTTATTTTTAAATATGGAATTGGGCTCACAGTTTGGGCCAAACCATGAAAACTCCTCCATTACTCAAAAAATGCATAGGAAACCCCAACAAAAAGAAATAATGGAAATTAAATCAAAAGTGACAGAATTTTTTTTTATGTAATTGACATTTTAAAATATTGAAGTTACATGCAAACAACAATTTGAGGTATCCAATACCTATACCATTGAAAAATTATTATAAGGATCAAGTACAGCCTGTTTGGGAATATTGGGCTCTCAAAATTATTACCATGATATGTGTGGGAATTACCATCTAGGTCTTTTAAAATTATTATCTTTATTTTAAAATTATAACTATTTAAATGATTTTCTAAATTCTAGAAAAGAGGGAAACCACATAGCAGTCTATATGTACTAATTTATAGTTTTTCTTTAGGGGAAATGAAATAACTAATTTACAAAAACCCAATTTTGAAATATTTGAAGACGAATTGTTAAGAATTTTATATAAAAAACAAGTTCACATAGATGATTCAAAATTATATATAAGAAATACCCTTTTTCTGACATATCAATGGTTCCATCGATATAAAACAAGACGCTTGAGGTGTTTTTGGGCCAATGAATTAGAATATACTAAAAATATCCTAAGGTACCATTGTGACACATAAACCCCTTCAAGGAATTGTAGTAAAACTACCCTCCCCTATTAAAGGATTATAATGTATTATGAAATATCAAGGGCAAAATTTCATAAGAGGAGAAGTTTGTAACAACCCAAAATTTAATAAATGAAAACTTCTAATGATCTAATTAAAATTTTTTATTATGTAAAATGGTTATATAAAATATATTCATCCTTGGTTTTATCTTTTTTTATTTAAAAATACCATTAATAAATTTTACCATTTCAAATATAGAAGTTGAATAGTGATCACCTGATTAGTATAAAAATATGTCTTTAAAAAATACAATTTAATCAGAAAAAGGAAGCATTGGCCTCATCCAATAGAATTTATCTACACAAATATCATTTGTCGGAGCTTAGAAAGAAGGTGGCATCACTGGGATTCACTCTTGACCAATCCCAATCCAAGCTACAACAAGTTATGTATAAACAGAACCATATGTTGGAGAAGTGGATGTTAATAGAGATTACCAGCTAAGTGATGTTATCTCAACCTCCCCAAGATTCTACGTATTACACCCCAAGCTTCTATGGTATTCTTCTCTGTGAATATAATAATAGTGTGTGATGTACATAATATCAAGTTCAACGACACCACGACCTATCAAAATAACCATATAGAAAGCATTTATGAATAGTAATAATCACATTTTGAATTTTATATATATCAAATATAATTTTAACAATTATCTTTTCTTTTTATTAGATATAATATAAAGAAAAATTCAATTTTTAAGATAAAAGAAGTAATTGTCAAAAAAATGTTGTTTTCCACTTTTTAATGGATAACCATTTCTAAATCCAATATTTGAATCTTTTATAAATTCAATTAGATGAAATTAAATTTTTCATTAGAATTGGGTCATGAAAATTTAGTTTGGATAAATTTTTGGTTGTTAATCTGATAACTTTCATATTTAGATGAATAATGAGATATACTAAATTTTAATTGAATACAACTTTTTTAATAAAAATAATTTATATTGTTAAATTATAAATTTTTATGGGTTTGAAGTATAATTATATTATATTTTCATCATTTAATATGATTCTGGTCATTGTATGTGATTTTTCTTTTAAAACGTACATAAACACATATCAATGTTTTAATTGTTTTTATTTCTCAAAATCCTGCTTTCTGTTTTTGACAACTAGAATAAATTATAAATTAATTAATTCATCTTCTATGTTTTTGATTTGTTAAAATCGACATCATTTTTAGATTTGGAATATAAAAATTAACTTAGGTTGAATTTTTGGTATTTTTTTGAATACATTATATATTTACTGAATATTGGAAAACAATGCGTTATTGTTTAAATCCCGACATTTTATTTAAATAATTATTTATTTTATTTTTATTTTAAGTCAAAATAGATAAATAAAACCTATATTAGTTAAATGTAATTTATTGGAGTAATTTTATAATAAAATTATATGTATAAAAGTTTATTGATTTTTTTACCTCTTTTACCCACCTTTTTGGAACATTAAGAAATTTTCAAAAATCATAATTTTACAACTTATTTAAATTGAATTTAAAAAATCCTAGAGACATGGTAAACATATGTTTGTAAAATGTGGTTCAATAAGGTGAAAATAATTTTTAGTGATTAAAAATGTTTGAATTTTATTTACCACTGTTAAAAGTAAACTGGGTAATTAAAGGTAAAAATGATATTATAATTACCATATCATAATTCTATTAGATAAGTGTATTTCTACGAAAATAATCCTTAGGAAAAAATATGATCCTTTTGGGTCTACATGGTTTATATTTGGTCATTCATTATTATTTTATTTAAAAATAGTTAAAAGTGTTAAATTCATATTTTAATAACTAAATCATTTTTAATATAGGGTTATACATAAAATTATTTCTATTGTAAATATTCATTCAAAGATAAAAGGGTTTTTGCTACATAATGGTATTTTATTTATAATTTTGAGAAATTAAATAATTACATGTATTCATTACATAATGATGATATAGTAATTACCTTATTCATTAATGATTAAAATAAATTATATTATAAATATTAAAATAAATTTAAATTGTGGCTTTTAATGCATTCCAAAAATTTTATAGAATAAAATTACATGTTTTTATCCATTGAATATTTTTTTAAGAAATAATATTTTTATGAATTTCACAAAAACCAAATACTAAATATTGTCAAAATTGACAGAAATGAGTATTTAAATAAAATTTATTATTAAATGATAAAATAGTCCTAAAAATCAAATGGTTAGAAAAAGTACATATATAATAATATATATGTCATTAATTAAACACTTGGGGTTCTCTTTTCATTTTATAGTATGTTTAATAACCAAATAATAAAAAAATACAAGGAGACATGGTAAATGTTAAACTATTTAACCAAGAGTTAAATCTAAGTAATAAGGTTAGTATGGTGACATAATTCTATATAAACCCTATTGGTTGAGCGGTTTTGGACCCAGGTCCACCATAGCTAGAAAATAAATTCTTTTGGAGCCATTATAAACCATATATGATTGTATAATAAAAAAAATATTTCAACATTTTCCTAAAGTGACCATCACCTCTTTTATAAAAGAGTACATCCCCTTCTCTCAAAATGAAACCTCCAATGCCATTTGGATTGGCCAAACCCTACTCCAAAATCCTCCCAACTACACTCACTTCAACCTAGAAGCATTAATTTGATTATAAATCTAGCTTAAGGATCAATTTATATCATATAAAAAGGAATCACCTAAAGAGGAGGTAATTATTTTATCACCTCTTTCAGTGTTCTTTTCTTCATCCACTTCCACTTTCTTTTTTGTTTACATACCAAAATAATAACTCTAGTACCTTATACATACAGTTTTGTTATTATAAATATGGTACAACCATATCTATAATTCTATATATCCTATGAATTACAGAATCACTCTATGGGCATTCGTAAGACTTATTATCTCCATGTCATGGTGTAGTTTATTATTCAATACTTAATTATTTGTATAGATATAATAATGAGTATAATTTATGTAAATAATAAATATAACATGTTAAAGACTCTGTATATATTATGATTAAAATATAATTTTTAAGAACATAATATCATTTTTGTATGAATCAAATACCTCATATCCATAACAAACATGAATTACGTAACAAAATATAAAAATAAAAATAAATCAGTTAACACCCGAAATAATGATACTACTGAAGTATTATTAATGAAGCTGTGTTAAAAAATCTTTTATGATATAATATTAATTTATTTGGTTCTTTTATAATTTTATAAAAAAAATTTCACCATTATATATGAGGTTAATGCACCCTCAACTATGGAAAAGTACAAGGTAATGGGTTTTCATCTCACTTTTATTCCCATGAGATTCATGTTATATTATCCACTATTACCTTTTGTGCAGTGTATTTACTGCCCACAATTGAATTATTTTATGATATACTCAAATTTCTATTTATTTACATCATCATTTTATGATCCTTCATTCATGGGGTCTATGTTTCTTAAGTTACCAAATTGGTAAGAGAATATCATATTTCAATTTCCACTTATTGGGTTTTATGCAATATTCATTTATTATTTTACTCCAAGATTATGTGTAAAATCATTATTTATTTACTTGTGTAGTAATTTACACTCCAATTTATGTCGATATAAATTTGATACATATAATTACTCCATTGATAAATTCCAAAGTCCTCGATATGAACTTTATAAGATTAATTTTAACTCAATTTCTATTCATTGAGTTAAAGATCCAAGTCATTGGTGTTTTATTTAAAATAATATTTGTGAATGTACTATGATTCATTTCCACTGAATATCTAATCATATTTCTGGTATTTATATTTTTGACATAAAATTATTTCATTTAGTTATTTGTAACCCAAGGATATGGTATTTATAATAGATTTCATCTCAATTTACATTCCATTGAGACTACTTTGTTGTTATGCGCCAATTAAATTTTATATAATGTATATATTGTACATTGAAAGAGGATATCATGAATCCCTTATTGTCATGATATTTAAATTTTTTTATTACCTCAATTATTTGTATTCAAGTGTCTCTCATTTGGATAGGAACTGTAACTAAAATATCATTTTAAATGTATTAAAGACTTATTCTTCTAAATCTTCCTTATCAATTTCCATGTTTTAAAAATGGTTTTAAGGATTTATTTATATAGAAATTAATGTTTTAAAATTAAAATTCATTTTAAATGTTTCAAATTGTTTTGATACACTTTGATTCAAAAATCTATTTTAAATGGATTCTTGACGAATATTGAGACCTGTAAATGTTTTCAATAAAAAGGGGGATATTTCTCTTAATTTGTTATGATGATTATTTTTATCTATGTAAATATCCTTAATTATTATTGATTGAGGTCAATTTATTATAGTAAAATCATTTATATTGTATTGAATGAGTTATGTTTGACTGTCAATGTGCTATTTTTATACCATTCATGGTTTGTGGTTAAAATATTGACCTTTAGTATGCTAGTATTAATACAGATGTTTAGAGTATGTTTCCAACTTTTCATATGAGGAATGTATTGGAATTAATAACTTTAAGGTGGAGCTCGATACAGATCCTTGAAGCATCGGTAGGTCTCATGAAAAAAAACTAGTGTCTTAGAACAAGGCCTTGGCAGAATCTTATTTGTAGTCTTGGCACGGGGCCTTGACTATTTGGTTATGATGTCTAAAATTATGCATTCCATCATTATGAAATTGTATATTGATATTACATGTGAGTATTAGACTAGGAGAGTATCCATGTGAATACTTAAATTGAATTATTTTATTTATATTTTCCATATTATTCTCAAGTTTATGTTTTAAATACTTGTGTTTTAGTCTTATACATTACCTTAAATGTTTATACTTCTTTATGAATGTTTTTCCAATCATTTTATCCTTACTGAGAATTTAAGCTCACTCCTTTTTATTTTTAATTTTTTCTTGGATTTGAAGAAGTATATCATGATTAACCTGTATGAATAGGCTAAGGCATATGAATTTGTTCAAAGGGAACACAATAATTTTTCCATTATTTAATGATGAAATGTAAAACATATTTATGTATTTAGAACATCCAATATTAATAAACTAATCGGCCTTTTTGGACATGATCTCTTGTTATCATTCCAATGATATGTAATAATGGATAGACTCTGGGTAACTAGGGTCAGGGTGTTATAGTTTTTATTAGTGTAATTTTAGTACAAACCATGGAAACTAGATTTAGAAAAACTCTAATTAATGAACATTACCCTAAGATAGACTTTGGGGACTAGTATAGAAGAAAATTCAATGTTTTTGGTAGTGTAAATATTATTTGGTTTTTCAAAGAAATAAATACCTTTCTGGATACAAGTGGGTAGAACTGGCTCTAGAACAGATGTACCTAGGGGTAAAACCCAAAAACACCGCATTGAGCTAGACTCGAACAGAAACTGGTGTGTAACAATGGGACTTACTACACTCTTGGTTATGACACTCCTAGGGGATATGCTTAGGATAATTAAAATTTTAATTACAAACTGATTTGAAGGATTTTAATATAATATGAGAATATATAACCTTGGTTAATACAATAATTTTTTATATTGAATATAAGGTGTCTTGATATTATCTAAATGATTTTATGACAACTATTACTCACACAATGATTTCTAGTTGTAGTCAATGAAAGGATCCCATGGAACTCATACTAACATTGAACCTGATGTATAAGGGGGGAACAGTGGTGTAAATGAGCCAAGAAATGCAATGTTTATAGGTGTAAATGTTATCGTGTTCATGCAAAATGAGTTTTCCAAAAATATGATAAAAAACAATTATATTAAGCAACTGCTGGACTCAACAATGAAAATAAATGCAGTGAATGATAATAGCTCAAGTAGTGGAGACCATGGAGAAAAGAAATATTATTTCCCATCATGCAAGTAATGTTAATGGAGACATCCAGGAATTTGCCTCAATAGAACAAAGAAATGCATTATTTTTGGGAAAAAAGGACATAAATCAAAGAATTTTCGAGGAAAAATGAAGATTACTACAAAGAAAATAAAAATGATCCCAAGAATCCATTTACAATCATTTTTCATAAATAGAGGGTACTTGGGCATTAACAGAGTCAATGACCTATTCTGTAGGATAACCTCGTGGACAAGGAAGAACCTATGTGGAAATAAATGGATTGAGACTTGTTTAAAAGTATTAGTTCTCTTTGTTAATGAGATTACATTAGAATACTTTTCTCTTGTATGTGAAACCATGTAGTTTGTTATGTGAAATTGGTATTAAAGGAAGAATAATATTTTCTATTGTGGATATAATTATAAATAACCATTTCGGTTTATATGATCCTTGAATTTAAGGAAATCATAAGTTTTTAATTTTTGTGATGAAAATGTGAGTTATGTGATTACATTTTTGGTTAAATTATGTTATTGTTATTTTAAAAAATTTATCTCAATTTGGAAATGTTATAAAATATAGTTTTAGATCAAGGAAAAACATACAGAATGTGTTACAACCTGTTTCATTAGAAAAAGCTATGGGAATCGAACCCCAAACAATTGTGTGACTAGGATTTATCACCTACCACTAGACTATGTGAAGTCCCTAGTCATTGTGACTAATTATTTTTAGTTAAATGATTTTATTGATCAATAATAAATTTATTTAAGATATTATGTTCTATTAAATGGATATCCTTAGTGTACGAAATTTATTTGGTGATTCAGTGAAAAATGTTATTTTTAAGACGTTCACTCTATTGGGAACAATGTTTTCCAAATAGAAATAGAATACTATGGGATTTTATTTTAGGAGTAATGGTGAATTTTTATCAATGTTCTTATTGTGGATTTATAATGATTTGGGATATTTATTAAAATTATTAACTTATCATAATGTATATGTGATTAGGTAAATGACTTTTATGTATGTGACTTTAAGAGAAGTCAATGTTATTAAGAGAGAAAATTTTACATGGAAGACAATGTCATCAAATTCTTATGAGTTTTGGGTTTCAATTTTACATAGTATTATATTTATGTATTTTAAGGACAATTTTTTTAATAGTATTTATTGAACTTTGGGTATCATAGGATTAATTTTAAAAATTTAGATTTATATTTCTTTCTCTAAAAAATCATCCTTTGTGGGGGTCATCTGATCTTGTACTAACCATTTTGGTTTTGGTTAATATCTAAATAAAAGGGAAATATATAGTTCATCCTTTTTTGATTATGTGATTCTCAATAAGTTGATTCTAACTATTCCAATGAGATCAAGTCATCATGAATGTTCATCGTTTCGACTGAAAGATGAGTTTGTGGTAGAAATTAGTTTAAGGATAGAAATTTACATATCAAGTATTTTATTCTTATTTTATGAAAAAATTAATTCCTAAAACTTACTGGAAGGATCATAAACCCTAAAATGTGTTATCAAAATACCTTACATTATTCATCATAGATTTATGGCCTTAAGGACCTCAATTTTCAATTTATGTATTTGTGATTGATGACCTCAATCACTCCCACTAAATATTTACGTTTTCCTTCCAATTATAATTTCTACTAATGTTCTCTTTTACAAAATCCTAATTTGGTGGTGAATTTTTTATTTCCCTTTCCCACTTATTAAGACTCAATTTTATAAAACCCTATTTCTAATGTGGGTTTTCCACAAAGTTGTTTTACAGTTTTTTAACATTTATTTACAAAGAACAATTTTAAATTTCTAGGATGAAATTTATTGAATGAGTTAATAATGTAACACCCCAAGCTTCCATGGTATGCTTCTTTTTGAATGATATATTAGTGTGACATGCATGCAATACAGAGTTAAAGTGCACCACAACTTATCAATCTAGACATTTAGAAAGTTATTATGAAGAGAAATAACCACATGTTAAATTTTATATATATCCCATATAATTCTAACCTTAAATTTTTTTTGTTTCTTAAACATAATATAAGGAAAAAATAATTTTTTTAGATAAAATATTTATTTTTCAAAAAATGCAGTTTATCCGCCTTTTAATGGTGAATCCTTTTTAAATCAATTATTTGAAACATTAATATATTAAATTTTATATAATTAAATACTTCTTTAGAAGTGGGACATAATAATTTATTTCGGATAATTTTTTGGTGTAAATCTGATAACTTTAAAATTTTGATGAATAGTGAAAGATACGAAATTTTAATTGAAAACATATTTTTTAATGAAAATATTTTATATTTTTAAATTATACATTTGAATGGTATTAATGAATAATTATATTATATTTTTATCATTTAATACCATATAGGTCATCAGAATTAATTTCATTTTTAACTGGACATAAACACATATCAATCTTTTGATAGTTTTTACATCTCAAAACCCACTTTCTGGTTTTGACATTGGGAATTAATTTTAATTTAATTAATTTAACATCTATGTTTTTAATTTGGTAAAATACACATTGTTTTTGGAATCAGTATATAAAAATTACATTAGGGTGAATATTTTGTATTTTTCTAAAAACATTCAATTTTTGTCGAATAGTGGAAAACACTGCATTATTGTTTAAAAACAAACTTTTTATTTAAATAATATTTTATTTTTATTTTAAGTAAAAATAGATACATAATTCTTATATTTTTTTAATTTAAATCATTCGATTCATTTTATCATTGAATTTGATGTACATAATTTTATTGAAATTTTTAATGTCTTTTACCCACCGTCTAAGCAAGTTAGCCAATTTGAATAAAAAGTAATTTTACTGCTTCTGTAAATTGAATTTCAAAAAAATGAGAGACATGGTTGAAATCAGTATGTAAAATTTTGTTCAATAATATGAAAATGATTTTTGTTGAATAGTAACTTTTGAATTTTATTTACCATGGTTAAAAGTAAATAGGTTGGTTAAAGGTAAAAATGATATTATAATTACCCTAACACATGTTATAATTCTATTGGGTATGTTTATTTCGTCCAAAATCAACCATAGGAAAAAATATGATCATTTTGGGTCCACTAGGTTCATATTAGAAAATTTATTATTATTTTAGTTAAAGAAGAGTTAAAAATTAAAAATTAAAATTTTAATAACTAAAACAGTTTTAATATAGGGTTATATATAAGATTATTTTGACTACAAATATTCATTAGAAAGGTAATATAATTTCGAAAATCATGGTATTTTATTAACAATTTTTATAAATTAAATAATTATATTTATTTCTCACACAATATTAATATAGTAATTACCTTATTAATGAATGATTAAAATAATTGATATTATAAATATTAAAATAAATATAAATTGATACTATTGATGTATTCTAGAAATTTTATAAGTTAATATTAAATTTTATGGTTTATTAAATATAATTTTATTACGAAATTATATTTTTATGACTTTAGCAAAATCCAAATACTAAATAATGTGAAAATTGACATAAATGAGTTTTTGAAACAAATATTATATTATTAAATGATATAATAGTCTTACAAACTAATGTTCAGCCAAATGAAATATATAATATTATAAATGTCAGGAATTAATCACTTGGGATTCCCTTTTCATTTTATTGTATGTTTACTAACAATATAATATAAAAATACAAGGAGACATAGTAAATGTTAACCTATTTAACCAAGAGGTAAATCTAAAATACAAGGCTAATATAGTGACTGAAATCTGTATAAAACCTATTGGTTGAGAGGTTTTCTACCCATCCCTACCTTAGCCTCAAAATAATTCATTTTGGAGCCATTATAAATGTAACACCCTGACCCCAATTACCTAGAGTCGGTGCAGTATTTTATTACATTGGCATGATTACAAGAAATCACGTCCCAAAAGACAGATTAGTTTAGCAGTCTTGAAAGAAAAATTACATATATGAACATTACATTACACATTCCAACATAAAACATAATATAAATAATCCATTTTTAATGCCATTTTCCCACTAGATTAACCCTACATATCAAACATAATACACTTCTAGGAATCTTGGGAAAAATAAAACATTGAAAGAGGTGAGGTTAGATGCTTAGTATAAATAACAATATAGAGGAAACTTTCATAAATAAGCATAATAATTTATGTAAATGTATAAAACTAATACAAAATCCTTTTAAATAAAAAAATCATCATAATATAGCAATGATAAATCAAATAATGCCATTTACTTATTCACATGTATATACTATTAGTTGAATAGTCACATGAAATATCAATGGATAATTTCATAATGATGGAATGTATAATTCCGGAAATCATAACTACATTTTAAAGGACTCATTTAAAGACTACAAATAAGATTTTTTCTGGGACCTGTCCCTATACACTAGTTTTTCTCATGTCACCAAATGATGCATCGAGGAGCTATAACAGGCTCCACCCGTCACATACTATGTCCAATGCATTCCTCATATGAAAATGTTGAAACATAACATAAACATTTGTATTAAAAATATAATATGAAATTCCAATACATTATCCATAAATCATGAATGGTATAAAATTAGAACATTCGTTTCCAGGTATATCATAACTCATTCAATACAATATTGATGATTGTATTCATAATAAATCAACCTCAATTAAGAATAATATCCAAAAATTATGTTGACATAGTTGAAAATAATATGTAAAACCCTTTGAGAGAAATATAATTTTTCATGAAAGCATTAAAAATTCTCACAATTTATAAATTAAGTCATTAAAAATATATTTTCAAATCAATGTTTCCTATACCACTTGGAAACTTTTGAAAAGAATTTACATTTTAAAAAAATTATATGTATATGAATAAATCCTTAAAATTAATTTAAAAACATGAACATTAATGAATTAGATTTAGAAAAACAAACCATTAAAACATTTAAAATGATGATATAGTTAAATATTCCCTTCAATAAAACCTTAAAAGATTCATTTTGATATTATTTTTATGAAACATGTACATGGGTGATAAATATGTCCCAGTGAATACATAAATATAAATAATCTCAGATAATAATGATATTGAGGAATTAACTCTTAACTTGTACATTTACCAGGTCAAGGGTAAGTTAACCTCATTAATAATATTTAAATCATTTTTATTAAACAATAAAATAATGACATACATAAATATGGTATCTTCTTCTAATATTTGTTCGTTAATAATATTTTAGTAGTATCATTGTTTTGGGTATTAACTAATTCATTTTCATTCATATGTTTTTTATGTAAGACATGCAGGCTATGGATAAGATTTATTTTATTCATATCCATAATTACATTAAGTTATTAAATATTATTTTCCATAATAAAATGTAAATTATTCTCGAATGGTTTTAATGGGGAATGAATCTCATCGCGTTCCTGGAGACGGTAATCTGTACGTACGCACGAACGGTACTTCCATTTCATTTTCATTATTTTAAAACAAAAGAAACCAAAATTATACATAGACATATTATTATTCTATTATAATATAATATTTTATATATGTTACATATGTTCATTAACACCATCTTTTATACGTTCCATGTAAGGTGTGAACGAGGCACATCACTTTGAGGTGGTAGTAGTCTGTACTTTCTCAAATGAAATTATCGTATCTATACAACAAAAAAAGAATATATGTATTATATAAAAGAGAATTAACAAATATTATAGATAAAATAAATATCATAAATATCATATATTATTATAGTTCCATCATAATGATCCACATAAGAGATGGTAATAGAAGATTGAACAATCATCATTTCGTGAGGCAGTAGTTCATTGTCCACAGAAACATTATCTTATATGACCATTAAATGGAGGTGTGTGTATATGTATTTCAAATAGTTCTCAGAAAAACCTAGTATATTGAATATACTGGTGCTGTTATAATAGAATGGAATAATGATATTTTTGCAGGTTAGAGAAGTAAAACAATTGAAACGAAGTAAATAAGAGATGTTACTTTTAAATCGGGAAAATCATTTTGGTTTGAACCAAAAGGCTTACTTGAAGTGCCTTATTCCTATGGAAAGGATTAAAAGAGGAACATAGGGATGCAAGTAGATTAATTGGGTAGAGTTTGGTTGAAGAAAAAGGGGTTGAGATATGTGGGAAATGGGTTAGAGTTGAGGGCTTTTTATGATGGGGAGGAGGGGCTATTTAAGAAAGTTTGATAATATTATTTTATTATGTAATAATGTTCAATATATAAAGGTCCAAAACTCATTAAATTAAAATATAAGATGACTTATGAATGAGATAAAATCATCCAGTAATAATTGGAGAGGTTTTGGATATTTCTTTAATTTTTATAATCTTATGTATTTAAATCATTTATTAATGATGTAAACACTACATCATTATTATGTCATACATAATTTTATTTTTATGATGTCTAAAAATTATTATAAAAATAAAATGATATAGTAAATATTTTTATCATTAAAATGAATATTTATAGGTGAAAAGATATCTTAGATAACCCCACGTAAAAAATGTTTTACTAAAAGATATATGTTTGTGTCATTTTTGTCTTTAATTTAAATAAATTAATTTTATGTGTCATTATCACTCTCATGTGGCTCCATGGGGTCCCAAAATCGACTAAAAGATTCCCATGGTCAGAAATGTTTCATCCAATAGGAATATGACACATGATAGGGTAATTTAATAATATTATAATAATATTTGTTCACCCATATTTACCAAATTCATCCTTTAACCATGGTAAATAAAATATTTACTGAAATTAATATTCATAATGTCTAAAAAAAAGTTACATATTTACACAATTTGGACCATTGTATTCCAAATATTAAATCAATTTTTCCAAATTCAAAACACATATGTTGCAGAATTTAATTTAAAATAAATTCTTGTAATCAAAACAAGAAGCCTGTTATTGGGAAATAATAACTATCAAAAGAATGACATATCTCTATATTCAGTTTAAATGTGAAATTACATCCAATAAAATAAATTATATTTAATTATTAAAATATAATTTATTGATTCTTTAAAACCACTCAAATTTTTAATTTATCTCTAATAATTATTTAGATTAAAAAAGTTGATTTCAATTAAAATTTATTATTTTTCACTATTCATAAAAATTATAAAGTTATACGAAAAGTGAAAAAAATTATTCCAAACTAAATTTATATGTCCAGATTCTAAATAATAATTTAATTTCATTAAATTGAATATATAAAAGATTCAAGTATTGGTTTTAAAAAAGGTTCTCCATTAAAAGGCAGTAAAATTGCATATTTTAAAAAATACTTCATTTATCTAAAAAAGTATTTTTTTCTTATATTATGTATAATAACCACATAATATGGATTCTAAAATTATATGAATTATATAAAATTCAAAATTCAGTTAATATTATTCATAACCTATTTTTTAACAGCTTGTCTGGTAAGTCGTGGTGTGCTCAAACTTGTTGTTGTTTCTAACACATGTTATTGAATTTTTTTGAAGAGATAACATACTATGAAATCATTGGGTGTTACATTCTCCCATCCTTTCATAAATTTCTCCCTTTCAATTTGAGATTTTTCTTTGATAATAATATTTAAAAATAGTAAAACACCTTTGTGGAAAACCCACATCAGAAATTATGTTATTGATTTTTAGTCTTAATAAGAGGGGAAGAGAAATTAAAATGTCACCACCAAATTATGATCTTGATTAGAATAAAATTGGTGGAAATTAGAGACACATAATTTGAGGAAAAATGTAAAAATTTATAGGTAGTGATTGAGGTCATAAATCACAAACATGTGTAAAATTGAGGGTCTCAAATCCATCAATCTATGATGATTTAAAATATTATCGATTCAACAAAACATAAGTTATTATGATAACAAATTTTTTTATCATCCATTTCCTAATGTTTAATAATTATTTTATTCTTAAAATAAGAGGAAAAAATTATACTACATGTAGAGTTTCATCCTTCAACTAATTCCTACCAAAAACTCATCTTTCACTCCAAAAGATAATAAAATTAAAAAAATATTATATTTATCTTAATCATATTGTGTTAAAAAACAATGAATTTATAATTAATTTTTCATAATTTTTTAAAAAAACAAACTTATACAAACTAGGACATCACATAAGCTAGTGGTAGGTGATGTACCCTTTTCGCCCTTCGGTTACTGGTTCTAGTCTTGTGGCCTTCGCAGATGTAACTGGTTGTCGCCTGAACTCCGGGTTTTCCTTTTTATGACAATCCAAAAATAATCATAAGAAATGTTTTAACCTTAACAATATTATCCAATTTCAAACATAATCTATTCTATACTTTAGACTTATCCATAATACATCTATCGGAACTCAAAATCCAAAATTTATAAGGAAGGTCACATAATATACTTGTGAATACCTTTATCGTGTATTCTCTTAAAGTGTGGTAATAAAATTAATTTCCAAAAAACTATATTAGAATATGTATTTACTTATTTATTCATTATGTAAACCATATAATAAATGATATACTCCTGAAATAAAAAAATATTGTAATCACCAACAATGAATGAAAATAATTAATTAGTTTCATGGTAGTCAATAATATCTAATATAATTATCCAAATAAATACTATCTTATTCCAAAATCAATACCATATTATCAAGATCATATTAACATTTATCTTTACTTCAAAAATGAATTTTACAAGAAATATAATTTTCTATTAAGTAACTTTTATTGGTACCACAAAATCTCAACTCATTAATGAAATAGTACTGTAGTTCAATCCTTATATACTCCATAATTATTATAACCAGAACATCTTTGATACAACACTGAAATGGAAAAATTCTTTAAAATCAACATAAGAACAGTTGTTGTTACTCTTCATCTGTGGTAATATCATAACTTTATTATTATCTAACAACATCATTTTTGATACACTTTGATGAATTGGACAATGATTCACGTAGTGTTCCATCTCCATGTTGATGAAGCATTGTACATTTGAAACCTTTTTCTTACCCTTGCAATCACGTACTTGGTGTCCTTTTTCACCACACTTATTACAAACTCCCATTCCCTTCAGGATTTTTTCAAGGTGATTATTTCCATAGTTATAACATATGGGAAAATCTTCATTTCCTTTATTCCCAATATCTATCTTTCTCTCAATCATCCTTTTCTTCTCTTGATTCCCTTCAAATCCATAAGATTCAAAGAATTCTTTACTTATCTTATTAACATATGATACTATATATTTATATGATTATAATACATGTTAAGATATTTATTTTCTTAATTTTGTCTTAATACCACGAAATATATGATCCTTATTACTCATTGGATCATGTGTATTGCTAGAGTCTTCAGTCCATCTATTGGGTGACATTTATAAACAATGAAATACCCTGGGTTAGTTTATGAATCTCATCGAATAATTCCAAACTCATAAAATACCTAACATAAATTGAAAAGATTATTAATATTATCTATAATCATAATAAATGTTTTCATTGAGGATGTATTTACTCTTAAATCCTTCATAATGTCTTATAATGAAAATGTGAATTATCATAATTATATTCCTCATGAGTGTCCTAACCAATAGTGCAGCAAGGCCCATTCTCGTGTACCAAGATATCCTAGGACAAGCTCAAAACTCTTTGTTAGAGTTTTCACTCCTAGGTATATCTATGCCAGAGTTGCCACTACATGCTCGTTTCCAAACATGGATCCAATTCTTTGAAAATACATGAAATATATACATTACCAAAACTCTAGAAAGTTATTCTATACTAATCCTCAAAGTCGATCTTAGGAAATGTGATCTAATTCGAGTTTATCTAAATATATTTTAAAAGGATTATACTAAACATTCTATGATACCAACTCTAATGCCCCGTCCGAGTTACATAGATTCAGTGCATTATTTTAATAAATTAGAATGATTACAAGAAATCAATTCCTAAAAGACTGATCAGTTTTGCAGTATTTGAAATAGATTACATACATGAACGTTACATTACACATTCCAACATAAAACACAACATAAATAATGTAATGTGATTTCCATTATTCCCCAAGATTAACCCTTCATATAAAACATTATACACTTCTTGGAATCCAAGAAAAAATAAAACATAGAAAGGGGTGAGCTCAGATGCTCAGTAAGGATAATAATATAGCCGAAACATTCATAAATAATCATAAAAAATTAAAGAAATGTATAAAACTAAAACAAAACCCATTTAATCATAAACTTATGAATAATATGTAAAATATGATTCAAATAATTCCATTTACTTATTCTCATGGATATTCAACTATTCGAATAATCACTTGTAATATCAATAGCTAATTTTATAATGATGGAATGCATAATGCTGGACATCATAACTACATAGTCAATGGATTATTCCAAGACTACATATAATATTGTTTCAAGGACTTGTTCCAAGACAGTAGTTTGTATCATTTGATCTACTGATGCATTGATGAGGTATAACAGGCTCCACCCGTCAGGTACTAAGTACAATGAACTCCTCATATAAAAATGTTGAAAAATAACATAAACATTCGTATTAAAACTATCTTATGAAATGCCAATCTGTTACCAATAAATCATGAATGGTATAAAAATAGCACATTCACTATAAATATATCATAACTCATTCAATATAATATTGATGATTGTATTCATAATAAATCAACCTCAATCAAAAATAATAACCAAAAATGATGTTGACATAGTTGAAAATATTCAGTAAAACCATTTGAGAGAAATATCCATTTTCGTGAAAGAATTTAAAAGTCTAACAATTTATAATAGAAGTATCTTAAAATATAATTATAATCAAAGTGTCCCATAAAACATTGAAACTTCTCAAAATAAATAACATTTTAAATCAATTATGTTCATATGAATAATCCATTATAATTATTTTGAAAACAGGGACATTAATGAAATAGATTTTGAAAAATAAATCTTTAACACATTTAAAATGATGATATAGTAAAATATTACCTTCCATAAATCCTTAAAATATTCCGGTAAAAAGTATTTTTATGAAACATGGGTATGAATGATAAGTATGTACCAGTAAATACATACATATAAACAATCTCGGATAATAATGAAATTGAGGAATTAACCCTTACATTGTTCTTTTCCCTAGTTGAGGGTACGTTAACCTCTTATATAATAGTTAAATCATTATTATTAAATTATATTATAACAACACACATAAATTTGATATCATATATGATCTTCTAATTATTATTTGTTAATAATATTTTAGTAGTATCATTTTTTAGGGAGTTAAGTGATTCATTTTCCTTTATATATTTTCTTACGTATGCCATTTTTTATTGATAGGATGCATTTGATTCATATAAAAAATGATATTAAGTTATTAAAAATTATTTTTAATAATAAAATGGAAATTATTCTTCAATTTGTATGATGTGGAATGAATATCATCGCATTCGTGGAGACTGTAATCTGTATATATGCATGAACGTTACTTCCATTTAAATTTTTTAAAAAAGAAATAAAACTAAATGATACATAGGTATATTATTATTATAGTATAATATAATATTTTATATACATTTTTAAGTTAATTAATACCTTCCATTATACGTTTGGTGTATGGTATGAACGAGTCATACAACTTTGAGGGGGTGGTAGTTCGCACTTCCTCAAATGAAATTATCATATATATACAAAATGAAAAGAATAATGGTGTGCTATAAAAGAAAATTACATAAGATTATAGATAATAAAAAAATATCATAAATATCATATATAATTAATGATC
This sequence comes from Viscum album, assembly GCA_963277665.1. Taxonomy (NCBI): domain Eukaryota; kingdom Viridiplantae; phylum Streptophyta; class Magnoliopsida; order Santalales; family Viscaceae; genus Viscum; species Viscum album. The sequence continues at coordinate 2,014,351,113 of OY728147.1, read as the reverse complement.
CATTATAATGGCCACTATAAGATGTGGTATTAGAAAATTGAACAATCATTGTTTCGTGAGGCGGTAGTTCATCGTCCACAAAAACATTATGTTCTATACCCATTAGATGGATGTGTGTGTAGGAGTAGTTCAAATTATTCTCATAAGAACAACATATTATATTTAGGATACTAGTGTTGTTATAAAATAAATTAATAAAGAGAGTTTAGTTGGTTAGAGAAGTAAAATAAAATAGAAGAACTTAAGAGGATATGTTACCTTTAAATCGGGTAACTCCCTTTGGTTTGAACCAAAAGGCTTCTTTGAAGCGCCTTCTACCTATGGTAAGTCTTCTTAGAAGATGATATGGATGTAGGGAGATTATTTTGGTAGATTTTGGATGACTCAAGGGGCTTGAGAAGTGTGAGAAATTGGTTAGAGGTGAAGGATTTTTATTAGGGGGGCTCTTTAGGAATGTATAAATATATTATTTTATTATATAATAATTTTCAGTATCTAAAGATCCAAAACTCATTACAGTAGAAAATGTGATGATCCATGTTCAAAATAAAATCATCCAGAAAGAATTGGATATGTTTTTTATATTTTTTTAATTTATATAATCTTATTTATTTAAATAATTTATTAATGAGGTAAACATTCCATCAATATTATGTAAAAAATAATTTTATATATTTAATGTCTAAAAATTATAAAACAATTACCATGATGTGGGAAATAATTTTAATTTCTAATGAATATTTATATTCTAAAACATAAATTAGATAACCCCATGTGAATATTGTTTTACTAAAAAATATATATATTTATGTAATTTTTGACTTTACTTTAAATTAATTAATATAATGTGTCATTATCACTCTCAAGTGGATCCATGGGGTCCCAAAATCTATTTAAGGATTCCCATGGTCAAACATGTATCAACCAATAGTAATAGTACACATGTTAGGGTAATTTAATATTATAATAATAATATTTGTTTAGCTTTATTTACTAGATTTACCCTTTAACAATTGTAAATAAAATTTTTACTGATGTAAATATTAATAATGTATAAAAATAAAAGCTACCTATTTACAAAATTTGTAACTCTTAATTCAAAATTTGGAAGCCATTTTTAAAAATAAAAAACAATAAAGTGACAAAAATTAATTTAAAATATATTCTTATTGTAAAGAAAGAGTGTTTTTAAGAAATAATAACTATCAAAAGATTGACACTTTTTTATGTCCAGTTTAAATGTAAAATTAATTAAGATGACCTAAATTATATTAATTAATAAAAATATAATCTAATGATACTTTAAAACCAGTCAACAATATTTTATAACATTATATATTATTTCAATTAAAAAGGTTTTTTTCAATTAAAATTTAGTATTTCTAACAATTCATAAAAAATGAAAGTTATCAGAAATGTTAAAAAAATTATCCAAACTAAATTTTTATGTCCATCTTCTAAAAAATAATTTAATTTCATTAAATTGAATATATAAAAGTGTCAAATATTAGTTTAAAAAATGGATCTTCATTAAAAGGTGGTAGAATTTCATTTTTTGAAAAATATATCTTTTATCAGAAAAAAGGAATTTGTTCTTATATTATGTCTATGAAACACATAATATGGATTCTAATATTATATGAAGTATATAAAATTCAAAATTAAGTTTATATTATTCATAACCGCTTTTTGAACCATAGGTTTGGTAAGTCATGGTGTGCTCGAACTCAGTGTTGCATGTAGCGCATGTTATTGAATTTATTTGTAGAGATAACATACTATGAACTCATGGGGTGATACAATAAATTGAATTTGATTTTACAACAAAATAATATTTCATGGTTTTACTATTGTGACTGTCACCTCTCTTATAATGTGGTACATCTCCTTCTCTCAAAATCACAAATCCAAAGCCATTTTTCTTGGCCAACCCCTTCTCAAATATCATCCCAAATCCCCCCAAATAAACCTAGAGATCTTAATTTTATCAGACTTCCAACCTATGGATCCCTTTTGATCAAATCAAAAGGAAGAACCCAAAGAAGAGCTAATTATTTTATCATATCTTTCAATGTTCTTCCCTTCTTCAACTTCCTCTTTTTTTCCATAACAAAATTTTAACTCCAGTACCTTCTACATTATGTGATGTTATTATAAATATGTTACAACTGTATACATTATTCTATCAATCCTATAAATGAAAAGGTCACCATACGTGCATACATACGGCTTACTATCTCCACGTTATGGTGTAGTTTTTCATTCAACACATAATTATTTGGATGGGTATAATAATGAATATAATTGTTGTAAATAATAAATATGACATGTTATTGATTATTTATATTTGAAACAACATCCAATTGCATACAATTTCACCATCAATAGAATGGTATTTTCACTCATTCTTATGTACAGATTACCATCTCCACAAACGCGATAAGATTTTTTCCCCATCATAGCCATTCATGAATTAATATAATTTTATGATTAGGAAAAAAAATTTAAGAACATAATATCATTTAAGATATTAATCCAATACAAATTATCCCTAACAAGCATGACTTACATAACAAAACATAAATATAGAAAAGAATTGGTTTACACTTGAAACAATGATAATACTGAAGTATTACTAACAAAGTAATATTAAAAGATCATATCTGATATAAAATTTATGTATATGGTTGTTTAATAGTTTAATTAAAATTATTTTACAGGAGGATAACATACCCTTAAAAAAGGAAATGTACAAGGTAAGGGGTTTTAATCTCAGTTTTATTCCCATGATAGTCATTCTATATTTTTCACTGTTAGATTTTGGGCGGTGTATGTGATGCCAATTATTATATTATTTATGTAATATAATATAATTTATGGTTATTTAATTCATCAATTCATGATAAAATTTTCTTGGGGTGTATGTTTCGTAAGTTACCAAATGGGAAAGGTAATTTCAAATTTCAATTTCAACTCATTGGGTTTTACTCAAACATCATTGATTATTTTACACCAATATTATACTTAAAAAAATATTTTTCTACATATGTAGTAATTTCCACTCCCCTTTTTTGATATACTTTTGATACACATAATACCTCCATTGATTAATTCTCAATTCTTCGATATGAACTTGATAAGAGTAATTTTAACTCAATTTATATTCATTGATTTGAACATCTATGTCATTGGTGTTATTTGTTCATGAATATGTGTGAATGTCATTTGATTGATTTAATCTAAATTTCAAATAATATTGAGTGTATTTATATTTTTCACACATAATTATTTAATTTATTTATTCTTATCCTAAGGATACAGTGTTTATAAGTTATTTCATCTCAGTTTACATTCCATTGAGACTTCTTTGTTGTTATGCACCAATTCACTTTTATATGGTGTATATATTTTACTTTGACATAGTATATCATGAATCCCTTTATTGTCCTAATATTATAATGTTTTTATTACCTCCATTATTTGTATTCAAGAATCTATAATTTTGTTATGAACACTACCTAAAATATCATTTTAAATGTTTTTATGATTTATTCTTCTAAATCCTTCTCATTAATGTCCATGTTTTAAATTTTTTTACGGATTTACTTATATAGACATTAATGTTTTAAAATTCAAATTCCATTTAAATCTATCAATGTGCTATGGGAAAATTTGATTCAAAAATATATTTTAAAAGGATTCTTCATAAATAGTTATACTTTTGAAATATTTCAATAAAAAAGATGTTATTTCTCTCAAATAGTTTGGATAATGTTTTTCATCTATGTCAAAATCCATCATTACACTCGATTGAGGTTAATTTATTACAGTATAATATTCTTATTGTATTGAATGAGTTATGTTTGACTGTGGATGTGCTATTTCTATACCATTCATGGTTAGTGGTTAATATATTGACATTTCATAAGCAAGTTTTAATAAGAATGTTTAGATTATATTTCAAAATTTTTATATGAGGAATTCATTGGACATAGTAACTGACTGGTGGATCCTGCTATAGCTACTTGATCCATTCGTAGGTCTCATGAGGCAAACTAGTATCTTGGCACAAGGACTTGAAAAAATATTATTTTTAGTATTGGTATGAGGCATTGAATATTTGGTTATGATGTCCGACATTATGCATTTTATCATTATGAAATTGGCAATTTTTATTACATGTGATTATTCTTCTAGTAGAATATCCATGTGAAAAAGTTAATAGAATTATTTGATTAATGTTTTCAATATTATGCTCATGTTTAATTTTAAAAGCCTTGTGCTTTAGTCTTATAAATTTCTTTAAATGTTTATGCTTATTTCTGAATGGTTCTGCTATACTATTATCTTTTCTGAGCATCTGAGCTCACCCCTTTCTATATTTTATTTTTTCCAGGATGTGAAGATGTATATCATGATTAACCTGCAGGAACAGGAAAATGTATATTAGTGTGTTCAATGAGTACACGATGATGTTTTTCATTATTTCATGATGTAATGTAAAACTTATGTATATATATAGTACTCCCAAGGCTACTAAACTTATCTCTCTTTTGGGATATAATCTCTTGTGATCATGCCAATGATATGAAATAATACACCAAATTTGGGTAACAAGGGTCGGGGTGTTACAATATCACCATCACACACATTACCAAGAGGTCAAATTTGGGTGTTATAAGGGGATATGTTACAGAACCCTATAGCCATGGTTGTGTGATTTATTTTTTTGTAAAATGAATATACATTTATTTTTTATTACATTGCAAAAGGTTTTTAAAGAATAAATAATATTCTTAGTTAATTTTAAATTTATGGATTAATTAATTTTTTGAATTAAATAATATATTAATAAAATATTTTTACTCAATCACTTTTTATTAAAAATAAATGATCAAATAATTTTTATGAATACAATTGTAATTTTTATTATGGTTTGAAATCTGTTTTTGTCCAAACCCAGGATTTTTCGGTAAATGTATGTATTTGTATTAAAATTAAAAATATGCATAATTAGAAAATTATTTAGATAAATTCAATATTTTTTGGAATCATTATGTAAAAAATATCCAATGGTTAATTTTTCATAATTTTCTTAGATAGTTGATTTTTTGGGTAAAAATAAAATACCATTAAATATATAATGCATTTTATGACATCATAATGACCCAATAGTGATGTAATAAAATTTTATAACCGAGTTTTTTCTATATATAATTTTTATTTAATATTATGTGATTTTAGGATTGTTTGATTTATTTTAGAAAGCCTTATTGGACCCTCCAAAATGTATAAAACATTTTAACATTTAAAAATGAGTTCATTAAAAGTATTACTCAACTCCACATAAGAAAGCCCAAAATTATAAGAAGTTCGTCCATTTTACGTAAAACAAATTTCCACTCTAATTTGAAAAATAACCTTGGAAAACACCATGGGATGGATGGTGGATTTGAATAGTTTTGTGTGTGGTGTCCAAAACGTAAATAATAAAGAAATCCCTCTCCTTTCTAATATAAGACAACTCAATATACCATTACTCTTCACTCACACCATTTTTAGCTTGACCAAAATCTTCCCACCTCTCTCTAGAATCATTTAAAGGCACCTTATGCTCCCAAGAAGCTTCTATCAAGCCTACCCAAGCCTTTGGGATTACACTTTCAAGTAAAGAATTTCTTCCTCTCCAATTTTTTCCACGTTATTTTTAGGTTTCTATACCCTTTTATTTTTAATTAAAAATGTTGTGGTTTTATTTTGAACCTCCCCTATACGAATCTCATTTTTTTGAATGATGATATACCCCTTTATATGTCATAAATTCCCACATGAACAGTCGTTACCAATGTGAAATTCTATAAGGGATTTATTCATTTCCCATTTTTGTCCAAACATCTTTATGTTGTTATACCCTTTAATTTTAAATTAAAAATGATGTGGTGTTTATTATCACCTCCCCTAAATTACCTCATTATTTATTAATGATTATATACCACCTTTTATCTCATTAATTCTTCCCATGTACAACTGTTACGATGCTGAAATTCCATAAGGGATTTATCTCTCCTCATTTACATTCAAGCAATTATTCTGTATTATGAATCTAAATTCCATTTGATATATTGGGACTTATATCTATATGACTACCTTAATGTCCATTTAATTTATATATTATTATAAACTACTTTATAACCCTTCGACCATTTTTATCAATTTTTTTTAATGTCGTTATGATGCCAAAATTGCACTGCGATTTTCCAAGCCAAAGTCATTGTGTAGTGTATACCATTACCATTTCCCTATCAAGGGTATTCACCTTTATGAAAACATACATATTGATTATAGAGATTCATGTATTAATTACACATTCCTTTATAATGGAATAAATTATGATGTTTAATGAATCCATGTTATATGATCAAAGTGGAACACTTATGCATGAAATGAAATGATTAAGAAACGTGGACCCTAAATGTGCTCCAATGCATTGGGTAGAGATTAGTAACATGAGATGTAAATTGAAATTATGGATTACTCTTTATAATTCTCATTAAATTATGGTTTTATAATGATCCATCTGTAAGGATCTCTGACTCATGCTAGTATAAGGTTAAATTTTGTTTCCACATTTTCATGTTATGATAATCATGATACATCATGAATTGAATGAATTTTTGAAAAAGATGGGAGCTCTCAAACCATTCTCCAATAGGTGAATTCAACCCCTAGATTTCGCCGCTGTTTCTACCTGAGCTTTCGGATGGCCAGCTTCAATCCGGAATGGGAAATGGTTTCCCCTCCTGCTCTCTCTTCGACAAATTCCGATGCCTCAAAAATCGAAGTCGGAAAATTTCAAATTCCTCTTCGATCTCTTCCTGTCTCCTTCCACGATGTGCTAAAGGGTACTGATCTTAGTAGCGTGAAGGAATATATGAAACCGCTCTATAGAAAGCTGGAAGATGGTGGCTTCTTGGTCGATGCTGATCTGGAAGCCCTGAAGCAAAGAGAACAACTGTGCAAGTACTCGGTCCTTGGACGAGTCTCATACAACGCAGGGGATAGACCCTGGCCTCTTTCCGAGCTAAAGAGCAGGATTCCAAACTGCTAAAATTACTCAATATGGAAGATGGCCCCCCTTGGGAAAGGCTACTATCACATCCTCTTCAGTTCTCAAGATGAACTCGATCAGGTATAGAAGCTCGGTAATCTACGGATGCAGCCTGGATTTCTTAGAATTTTGGATTGGGACCCTTAATTTAACCCATACACACACAAAAATTATATCGCACAAGTTTGGGTTAGAATTCATGGGCTTAATTGGTTTTTTTGGCACCCAAAGATTTTAAATGACATTACGTTTTGCATTAGATCCCCTATTAAAATTGATCATAGAACATTGAATGGGGATCTAGGTCTTTATGCTAGAATTATGGTTGAAATAAACTTAGCCAATGAACTTCTTTCTAACATATGTTTTAATGACCCTGATCATAGATTAGAGCTCAGCATTGAGTATGAAAAGAAGCCACCCTTCTATGGAGTATGCAAACTGATTGGGAATAACCTTACAAACTGTAGGTTTTTTAGGAATCAAATGGACCCTCCTATTAATAATGATTTTCACGAGGTCAAGCATGCGAAAAAAGGGAAGAATGTCATAGTCAATACTGAACCCCCGCAAAAAAAGAAAAATATTTGGATTAAAAAATCCGGTGACCTTCTATCCCTAGAAGGAAAATCCCGGGGGGATTTGGTTACGGAAGAAGAGGCCCTACAATACAAAGACAATCCAAATGGTCTATAAAAACCAGTGATTGAGGGCATCAGAGGTAGTTCAATTAAGATCTACCCTTTAACTCTTTCCAATCCTCCCAATAATTCCCCTACCACTGGTAATTCATGTTTAAATGAGAATATTTGTAGGAACCTGGAGGAAAATTTGCCTTCAGCTCTCATAGAAAATTCTGATGCGCCTAGCAAAACACAGGGTAAGGTTGCGAACACTGCTGATCCAGGTAACTCTGTGCTTTTCACTTCAAATGATAACACTGTTTCTTCCGTTTCCAATGCTCCTGTTATAGAGAATAAAACTACTAATTTTTCTTCTCCTCTATTTACTTCTGCTCACATTTCATCACACACAATTGATTCTGCTTCCATATTGTTTATAGAACCTGTTTCAGTCGACAAGGTGGTGGCCAATACTCCTTTTGACATGTAGACTTCTGCTCGTTTGCAACACCAGTCTGTCAACTCTTCTTCGGTTTATGTTGAAAAAACTTCTAGTCCTATTAATGAATCTTCCTTACAAGCGTCTAGGATTGATCCTGTCATTCATCTGGCTCCCAGCTTATCACACACCACACTACCTGTCCCTATTTCAGTCCCTGAATCAATCCATAATCCCGCCTCCTGTTCGATGTTCAACCTGGTACCCAGTACTCCTGCTGTCAAGAAGGACTATATTGCTATTACTAATTCTTCTTTGGATTATTTGTTACCTGATGCACCTGAAACTGTCCAGCATGAGTCTGGTATATTTTCTCATCCTGTGCAACCCTCTGCTCAAGTCGCTGCACCAGGGATTGTCCAGACAAGCCCCACTCTGCCTCCTACTTGCTCATAAATTCCCCCTCTTGTACCGACTACCCATCCTCATTTCTCCGCAGATAGAGGGATTAATCTGGTTAGGGATGAGAAATAGATCTCATCTGAGTAGGAAACTATTCATGGACCGGACAAAAAAACATTCTGAACTGTACTGATCTTATGAGTACTCCAGTTGCTGCCCCTAATCCAAGATCAGAACTGAAATTTGTTCCCTCTCAAACACATGAATCTCATGACAGTCAACGGGAGTCTACCTCTTCCTATATGGTTACGAGATCCCAAAAGAAGAAGGGATCTGGTAAATCTAAAAAAAAGAAGGGTTCTAACCCAATCCGCAAATAGTAATGAATATCCTTTATTGGAACTGTCAAGGTATATCCCACAATGACACCTCCACAACACATAGGAGGATTTTAAACACTCATAAACTCCAACTCTTTTCCATTGCTAAACCTAAAGACAACATTAAAATTAACTATATGAGATTCGGCTCTCTCAATTAAAATTGTTTAGGATCTTGTAAAAGTGGTCCTCATTTTGATTCTTTGTGGATGTTTTTCCAAAGCTCTTTAAAAAATGTCAACATTTTTAGAACTTCTGAACAACAATGTACATGTGACATCTTGTGGAATGGTCGGCATATCTTTTGCACTATTGTTTATGCCAAGAATAGATACCAGGATAGGATACCTTTATGGCATGAACTCCTTGATATGGCGAAAAACATTCAAGAATCCGGGGTTGTTTTGGGTGACTTCAATGCCATCCTTTCCCCCTCTGAAAAAATTGGTCCCTCACATCATTCTATTTCCTCCAAGGAATTTAATTCTACTACTGATGACTCTATCCTTTTTGAAATCACCCTCATTGGTGAAAAATACACTTGGGAAAGGATGCATCACAACAAAAACGTTGATAGTAAACGTGACAGAGCTTTTGTCAACATGAAGACTCTTGACAACTGGGACAAAATAACCAGTGTAACCCTTCCGAGACTCAACTATGATCATCATCCTTTCCTTGTTATCATTCTTACGAATGATCGTAAGCCTATCATTCCCTTCAAATTTAATAATTCTTGGTCCTTGAACCCTGAATGTGTCACCTTTATATATGATACCTGGAACTCCTTGAAACACCATAATGATTCTTTTTCCTGTTTACGAAAATTAAAAATTCTCAAGCAGGCCCGTAAAATTTGGTGTAAAGATACAAATACTCAAATAGATTTTGATATCTCCTATCTTGAAGATGAACTCAATCGTATCCAAACTCAGAACACAAATTCAGATTTAAATATGGATCCTCAATTGGAAGCTAATATCTCTTCTAAACTTAATATCCTTCTTACTTTTAAGGACAATATTCGAAAAAAAATGTTCAGGACTAAATGGCTGACAGATGGTGATCGAAATACAAAATTCTATAACTGCCTCCAAAGAATTAGAAAGGTCAATCATCCTCTTACTATGCTCATTAAAAATGACTTGATCATTGATTCTGAATAATCCATTACGGACCATGTCACCTCGTACTTTTATAGCATTTTTAATGGTCCTGATATAAATATTGATCTTGAATCGGATATTATTCCTTTAATGGTGGATGAACAAGACAATGAGACTCTTTTAAGCATCCCTCTTGAACATGAAATCAAATACACAGTCTTTGGTCTTAATCCAGACAGTGCTCCCAGTCCGGACGGATTCAATAATGGGTTTTTCCAAAAACATTGGGATATAATACACAATGATGTTTGTAACCTTGTTAAGACCTTCTTCACCCATGGATCTCGACCTCATGGAATCAATGCTAAATTTCTAACCTTAATTACTAAGGTTGAGAATGCTTCTGAGATCCATCAATTCAGACCCATTGCTTTGATTAACACTATCTATAAAATAATTTCCAAAGTTATTGCTAATAGACTTTCTCCTATCTGCAATAGAATCGTCTCTTGGAACCAATTTGGTTTTATTAAAGGAAGGTCTATCCAAGACTGTATCTTTCTTGCTTCAGAATGTACCAATAGTTTAAATAGAAGCACAAGAGGGGGCTATGTGGCCATAAAACTAGATATCAGAAAGGCTTTTGACACCATAGACTAGAATTTTATCTTCAAAGTTCTAAAAAACTTTGGATTTATTGATTCTTTCATTGGTATAATTAAGACTCTCTTTCGCTTAGCCTATATCTCTATCCTGATTAATGGTACCCCTAGAGGTTTTTTCAATTGCTCAAAGGGTGTCAGGAAGGGTGACCCTCTTTCTACTATCATTTTCATTATTGCTGAGGATTACCCAAGTAGACTTCTTAACAAGCTGGTTGATCAAAATATGCTTAAACCTATTCAAGTTTCCAGGCATTTAAATGCCCCTACCCACCTTTTATATGCTGATGATATTATTTTATTCATAAAAGGGGATCAAAAAAATATACATGTTCTTAAGCAAGCGATTTCTCACTATGAACAAATCTCTGGGCAAGAAATTTCGTGGAACAAATCGTATATCGTTATTAGAAAAAATTTTCCTGTAAGAAGGAAATCTAATATCACCACTTATCTGGGTATTAAAGAGGGTTTATTTCCCTTAAATTATTTGGGTGTTCCAATATTTTGGGGTTGGCCCAAAGAAACCTATTTTACTAACATCATTGATCAAATCACAAATAAACTCGCTAGCTGGAAAGGGAAAACTCTCTCTATGGCTATGAGAATTTGTTTGGTTAAATCGACCATTGTTTCTAAAATGGTCTATTCCTTTATGGTTTATAAATGGCCCGTCAGCATTTTAAAAAAAATTAACACTTATATTGAAAACATCATTTGGTCTGGAAGCATTTTTGACAAGAATCTTGTTACAATACCATGGAAATCGTACTGTAAACCCATTTCTAATGGTGGTATTGGCATAAAAAATTTAAAATTGTTCAATGATGCTCTTCAGGCCCGCCTCACTTGGCACATTATTAATTCCACTTCTAAGGCTACTGAATTCCTTTACCATAGATTCCTCTTTAAGCTTTTAAAAGGTAATTTTAATTTCATCAGCTCATCCATATGGCCCTCTATCCGAGAGTCTTATCATAGGATCATGCAAAATTCTAGATGGATAGTCTGTGCTGATTCCTCCATAAATTTTTGGCGTTACAATTGTTGTGGTACCCATTCTGATATCCTTGTTACCCTCTAATAATCCTCCTGAATATAATAATCAGACTATAAAGGAGGTCTTACAGTCTCACCATCATGATCTCCCTAACAATATTGCGCAAATTATTGACAATCATCTTTTTTCTCCTGATGGTGATTTCCTTGTTTGGGAGTCGTCTACCAATGGAATCCTAGATTCAAAAAATTATTATAAGCATAATTTCTCTGATAATGACTCTATTTTTCTATGGGTGAATCATTTTAACAAACCTTGGATTAAACCTTATAGGCTCACCCTTATTTGGCGCATTGCCCATAATAGATTCCCAACGGAAACCTGTCTTCAAACTTTTGGTTTTCAACTCTGTTCTAAGTGTCGCCTGTGTAATCAACATAGGGAGGATGCCAATCATCTGTTTCTATCTTGTGTGACGGCCTCTGCTCTATGGAATTATAATTCTGATTTATTTAATTATAGATGGTTCTTTACTGACTCAATTTCCTTGTTATTAAAAAATTGTACTAGATATGATATTTCTCTGCAGATAAAAAACCTTTTCCTGGAGGCAATGGCAGAGCTTCCAAATGAGATCTAGTATGTTAGAAAAGCTCTCATTCACAATAATCACCGTCTCAATCTAAATGCAGGGAAAGCTCAGATTCTTCTGGCGGTTCATGAAGCTGCCTCAATACAAAAAGACTGTTGTAACAACTCAGTTGGTGACTAAATGATTCTTCGACAGCTCCATGTTCCTGGAATCTACCCAAATCCCAAACACTCATTTGAAGTATTATGGTAATCTCCAATGCCAGGATGGACTAAACTGAACGTCGATGGCACCTCCAAAGGCAACTCAGGACCTTCCAGTTGTAGTGCCATCTTCAGAGACTCAGCTGGGCAGTGTCAGGGCTGCTTCTATGTTGGATGTGGACACTCTTCTTCTCTGGAGGAGGAAATGTTGGGGGTCATTCATGCTGTTGATTTTGCGCTTCAAAGAGGTTGGAGAAAGCTCTGGATAGAAAGTGATTCAACCACTATCATTCATGCCATCTGGAATGGAAACATCCATCTGGCCTGGACACTTACCACACGTTGGATGAATTGTCTGAATTTGCTCCATGGGATGGACTATATAGCTACTCATGCCTAACGGGAAGCGAATGCTGTTGCTGATGCTCTTTCCAACAAAGGAGTTCATCAGAGCATGACTTGGATGGACTCTATTCCTTCTGACTTACTATACCTTTTTGATAGATATTGTAAAAAATTCCCATCTTTTCGCCTCTTGTAATCCTGTTTTGTTTATTAGTAAATTGTGCTCTGGTCTTTGACCAAAGAACTACCTCAAAAAAAAAATACATCATGCATTTATGTTCACGTTTTTCTGTGATCCATTGATATGCCTATTGAAAAACATGTACTATATTCTTCATTTTATTCCTTTTTAACTCCCTTGCCGGGCTTTATTGGTAACCCTTTTCTTATGCATGTCCTCAGGTTATCTAATTCCATGGTAAGTACGAAGGAATGATTTAGTCATGTAAAAAAAATTTCAGCAATGTTGTTGGGTTTTATGTTATAGTTGTTTTGTAATGTTCCTAAATTTACAATATAGTTTACCTATCAATCCTCATAGTTTTATTAAGTTAATGTTTATATAATAAATCACCTTAAGGTGTGTAATAAAGATACGGGTTGATTAGTTTACATTAGAGGTTAGGTTTAGTTATTTTTGGGTTTTGGATTAGAAAATCCTAGAGAAATCCTTAAGGATAAGACTAAATATAATAAAAAAACCATAAATTTTGGTGAGTACTGGGAAAATGGTTTATAATTAAAATAAATCCTTGTCTAGATATAAGTAGATATAGGTGGATCATGAAACAAATGTCTCTATGGGTAAAACCAAAACAAATAACATTGATATTAACTCGAATGGGAATTGGTAAATGAAATTGGTCCTTGCTGCACTATTGAAACTCCCATGGGATATGATTTGTTAAATTCATGAGATTAGTACAAACCATTATAATGTGAATAAGAATAATCCCATAAGAAAAATATGTTAACAAATATATCAATAATAAACTAGATTTAAACATAAGGAGTCACAAATAATGATATATTTCTCCATTACATGTTTATCCTTTCTTGTTTAATGTTTCCTTTTTTATGCTCAATAGAAAATATTTATACCCCCTAATTGTATTTTTTCATTGTAAAAACAAGGAAGCAGTATGATCATGAAGCACTCTTCTCTATCTTTCAAAATAACTACATGGAAAGTCCATCATAATGTCATCACTACATGACTTTTAAACATTTTAAAATATCCAAGTTACATATAAACAACTTATTGAGAATTCCATTACCTCTACTATTACATGATTCATTCAATAATCAAGTATAATATATTGAGGAATATATAATTCTCAACATTATTACCATGATATGTGTGGGAAGTACCATTAGAGACTTTTCAAATTAATCTCTTTATTTTAAAATTATGAATCAATAAAATATTTTCTAAATTATGCAAAAGAGGGAGACCTCTAAGAAACCTATATATATCAAATTATAGATTTTTTTTCTTTAGGGAAATACGAAAACTGATTTAAAAAACCCTATTTATAAATATTTCAAGATGAATCAGTAAGAATTTTTATAAAATACAATGTCATGAATATTTTCCTAAATTATATATAAGAAATACATTTTTAATGACTTATTGATGCTTCCATCGATATAAACCAAAACACCTGAGGTGTTTTGGGATATGGAATTAGACAATTATAAAAATATCATAATGCAGCATTGTGAAGCACGATCCCTTTCTACATAAAGGTAAGGATAATAGTAAAGAATGAATATGTTTTCGAGGAAATTAAAGAAAAGTACCTGCACCTGTTAATGGCTTAGAATGTAAATCGAAATTTTGATGGAGAAATTTCATAAGGGGTATGATTTGTAACAACGAAAACTTTTATTAATTAAAATATGACTTTATCTATTTAGAAGTCTTATTATATTAATTATTCATATGAAATATGAAATTCATTGGTTTTATGTTTTTGGATTTCAAAGTAGCATTAAGAAATGTTACCACTACTAATAGAGCCGTTGAATAGTGATCACATGATTAGTATAAAAATAGGTCTTTTACTGATCCAATTTACAAAGACAAAAGAAGTGATGGTATCATCCAATAGAATTTCTCATAACAAATCCCATTTTACAGATCTCATGAGGGAGGTGGCGTCACTGTGTTTCGCTCTTGACCAAGCCCATGCTGAGCTTCAAAACATTAAGTTTTAACAGAACTACCTATGAGAGAAGTGGAATTTAATCGAGATTACCACCCAAGATATGTTATCTCAGCCTCCCAAAGAGTCTATCCACATTTCACACCTCACACTAAAGACAATTTCTGGAGTTATAAGGGGATATTTAACATAGCCCAACCACCATGATTATGTGGTTTTTTTGTATAATAGAAATACAATTATTTTATTGTTACATTGTAAATAGTTTTTAAAGAACAATGAATATTTTTTATTTAATTTTTAATCAATGATTTAGTGTATTTTTTGAATAAAAAAATATTTTATTAAAATATTGTTACTAAATTTCTTTTTATTAAATATAAACGATCTTATAATTTTTATGAATACAATTGTAATTTTTAATAAGGTTTGAAAGTTGTTTTTTCATAAGACATTAATTTTGGATAAATTTATGTTTTATATAAAAAGAAAAAATATCCATATTCAGGAAATTATTTTAATAAAATGAATATTATTTTTGGAATTTATGTTTTTGAAATTATCAGATGGTGAATTTTTCATAATTTTCTGACACAGTCGATTTTTTGGATAAAAAATAAATACTATAAAATATATAATATGTTTATGATATAATAATGACCCAATAGCAAAGTAATAAAATTTTATAAATGAGATGTTCAGAAAATTTTTATTTTACATTTAATATAATGTGATTTTAGGTTTTATTTATTTATTTTACAAAGCCTTCGTGGACCCTCGAAAACATATATAACATTTTTACTTTAAGAATGATTTCCTTAAGAGAGTGACTCTACTCTAGATAATGAAGCCTAATAATTTATGAGGATCTACCATTATAATTATAAAATAATTTTTTTTAATCCCCTTTGGAAAAATTCTCAGGAAAAACCCATTAGTTGGTTTGTGGTTATGATTAGCTTAAGTGTGGTGTCCAAAACCTAAATAATAAAGAATCCCCTCTCATTTCCATTATAACCACACTCAATCTGCTATTCCTCTCCAGTGAAACCATTTTAAACTCAACAAAAAATATTCCATACTATCTATTTGATTCTTTTAATTTCCCATAACCTCCCAATAATTCTCTCGCTTTCCACACCGAAGCCTTTGGCATCACACTTCCTAGTAATAGATTTTGTCATCTTTCATTTTTGTCCATGTTAATTTATGTTGTTATACCTTTGTCTAATCAACAAAACATGTTGGGGTATGATTTATCAAATTCCAAATTTTGAAATAATTATGTTTAATTGTGATATACACCATTTATCTCTCCTTAATTTACCCCATGTACACATGTTACCATTCCAAAATTCCATACGTGATTTCTTCCTTTCTAATTTTATTCTAAATTTATATATGCTGTTATACTATTATATTTTCAAATTAAAAAGTTGATGTATACTTTTTCACCTCCCCCGTACTTCCCTCATTATATTTGAATGATTATATACCCCTTTATCTCTCTTTAATTCCTCTCATGTACACCTATTACGAGGTAGAAATTCCGTAAGTGATTTATCTCTCCTCATTTATATTCAAGAAATTATTTTGTATTATGAATCTAAATTTCATTAAATATTTTGGGGCTTGTAACTATATGAACCATTATTGTAAATTTGATGTAAATATGATTAGGTGCCTATTTATCCCTCATCAATCAATATTATGAATTATTATTTCATGTCATTATGCTGCCGAAATTGGGCAGTGATTTTCCAAGCCAAAGTCATTATGTATTGAACCCCTTCCCCATTTATCTATTAAGGGTATTCAAATTTATTCTAATTTACATAATGATTTTTAGTTTAATGTATTAATTTAAAATTACATTGTCATGGAATAAATGATGTTTTTTAATGAAGCCTTATTATATTATCCATGTGGCACACTTATGGGTGAAATGATTTCATAAAGAAGGGTGTGCCCTGATAGCGCTTCAATGAATTATGTAAATATTAGTATCATGATATGTCAAATTAAATGATGTTTTACACAAGATAATTCATAGGTAATGAGGGTTTATTCCTTATATATGTTAAATGAGCCTTGAATCATTCTAATATCATGTTAAATGTTGTTTCCACTTTTCTATGTTATGATAATTTTGAAATATCATGCTTTTGTGTTCATGTTTCTCTTGTGCTCAGTTAATATTCCTATTGCCTAACATATACTATATTATTTATGTTATTACTTTTTTAATCCATTAATGGGATTTACATCTCACCATTTTGTTATTAATGTCCTCAGGTAATCCCATGATATTCTAGGTACAAAAGAATGTTGTGGTCAGGTAAAAGATGTTTGCAATAATGATGTTGGGTTTTATGTTCTATGTTGTTACGTCATGTTCCTAATCTCCGAAGACATTTGACTTCTCTATCCTCAGTGTTTTGATATGTGAATGTTTAAGTAATTAATCTTGTTAATTTGTGTAATAAATAGTAGGGTTTATATATCCCTAGGATTCCATGTAGCTACCTCATGGTGGTGGTTTTTCCACAAAACAATCCCTAGGCTAGTGGTTTTCTTTTGTAGAACATTATGTATTAATATTTGAATATATGTGGGTTGTCCCTCATTTTAAATATCATTCTATAATGGTACAACATAAGGGTTCACTACATGTGTTGTATTATGTATGTAAATCCTAATGAGAGATACATATAACACATCGTTATCTCAATGGAGGTTCTGTGGGAGCAAAAAACAACAGGCTACTATCCTAACATGAAAAATAATTTCATAGGGACTAATATTCCTAGGGAATAAATTCATCATATATTACCCATGGATAATTTATTTTAAACACTTTAAAACAAACATAAAATTATAGAACATGTAAATTATTATCAACATAACTCTTTATTCAATATTTTGATACTATTATGTGAGAATAAATAAATATAACATTATCTAAAATTCCATATTGTATATCATGTAAAAATAGATTTATCTATTCAACATCCATCCATAATTTTGAATATCTAAACATATTTTCATATAGGGATTCATAATATTCCATTTCAATTCTACATGTGAAAGATACAATAATCATAAAACACAAGTAGAAAACAATTTTTAGACCAACTAACCTTAAAATTTATATATTCGGATCTCATAATATCCTCTATGATGTGTATTTTTATCTTAGATTGTCCATATTTAGGAGGATGAAATGTAGTTCTAAAATGGAAATATATATCAATATATTACTAAGTATCTTTCTGTAAAATCAAGGTAATCCTCGGATCCTGATCAAACATAATAGAATGTGGTATTCATGGAAGCTTTACGACATTTTTGATGTTTATCAAGGAAATGTGATCCATATAGAAATAATATACGATAGAGATTAATATTGATATCTTTGTGTGGTGATCAACTAAAACCCATGTAGTATTGTTCCCTTTAGATCTTTTTTATTAGTCTAATTATAAAATCAATGGGGATTTTTTCCCATTTCAATTGTAGTCTACATAATTATTGGATAATCCACCTTAATATTTATATCTCAAACATAAAATGATGACATACTAACAACTATTTTATAAACACTGTAACATATCCCTTAATGTTGTCCCACAAGAAGTACTCTTTCATGTATGATAATTGTAGGTATTATAATATTTTCACCCATCAGAGGGGGGTTCCATTATTATATCCTTTCAAGATATGACTTATTGTTCCCATAATGATGGTTATCCTTTTTGATAAATATATTAACATTATTACAAATTTTACACAATCCATATTTAATTTAACATAAATGATAAGATAAACCCAAACGGTTTCCAATATGTTTAATCATATCCTAAAAATATAAATTAATTATTCTTAAAAAAAATTCACTAAAACATATGAAAAAAAGGGATGTGTTTCCATTAATTTCACCCATTATTTCATTCATATTTGAAAATACACATCATATGAAACATAAAAATGGGAGCCTATGAGTTTTATTATATGGTGAAACATACACTGTTAAACCCCTGATGGTATCCATAACTCATAAGATAATATTACATAGAGATATATTTGATTCCAAAACTTGAATAATATTTATATATTTCCGGATTACTATAATGAAAATAAACTATCTAAATGAAATTTATAGCTTCATTCCTAAAATAAAATACATAAAAACATCATCTCATTATTCCTTAAAATTATCTTTTCTTATTCAAAATAATTCCCATTGGATTCATTGTTCATCATTTCCCTGATTGAAAATAAACATTAATTTCATTATTCCAAATGGAATATACAGTGGTATAATCAATGCTCTAAATCAAATAAAATTTCAATAGTTAATGAAAATATGATTTTTATAATTGTGGTTCCAAAAAAATCAATAATAAAATCCATAACAATGGTGTGGATTATAATTATCCCATAATTATCAGGGTTGACATCAAACATTGTGATTATATACAATTTTCCTTTACCATTTTTCAATAAGAGGTTTTTGTGGATTTCCATCCTCATTAGACTATGGAATGGAAATTTATTCCTATAATTTAAAAGAACCATACAACTGTAACACATTATTTTGGGTGGTTTATTATGTGGATATTACCCTCCATTCTTTTTATTATCAAAATTCAACCCATAATTTGAACATTTTACTACAACAGGTCCTTCTATTCCACACATAAAATATCATCCAATACCCATATGTAAATTTCATCCATATTTCCTACCACACAACTAACTTTAAGGAACTCTAATATTCTACTCCCCAGGGTTATTAGGGATTCTCAGGATTTCAATCTCTCTATTCATATCAAAACCATGGGATCAATGGTTAAATCAAATCTATATTACCACTTTGAGAGAACATCGAAATATTTTTTCATAGATAGTAATGTCATTTATAGATAATAACCTTAAAATAAATTTTTTAAATCCACCAAAGTATCAATAAAACGTACATTCATGTTAGATTCTAAATATAGACTCATTCCATGATGTTATTGTAAAATTTTTATCATATTTAATAATGAATTCATTACCTTTATAATTTATCTCATTTAATTAATTTAAACATTAATATTTTTAATATTATAGAATTAATTATTCAAAAACCAATACCCTAAACTCATCTAACTCGATAGATTCGATTTCATCTTTGTGTCATATTCTGGATAAGAGTCCACCGTTGAACTACTTTTCCTCCCAAATGATCTATTTTAAAAATGTGTTCATCATGTACTAAACTCTCGAGAATGGTATATATCAATTCATTTCTATTGATCCACCTATCAACAACTAGAGGATCAAGGAACATATAAAAGATGGTGGAAATTTCTACAAGAATGACTAAACAGAATGGTGTTTCCATCCATTTTTGTTTTTATGTTCCTCATGATTTAGAGATTGAGAATGTTGTGTGATCACAGAAATGAATTTTCACATTCTATATCCCACAACATTAAGCTATCAAGTGAAATATAATTACATCTACTATTTTATTCATAATCATCAAGGTTCATTCATTTTCTAACCACATAATAAAACCAAGAGCATAGTGTTCGTAACAAAACTAATAGAGGGAAACAAGAATCACTTATATTATGTATAATTATTGAAATATTTTATACAATCTATTTCTCCATATTCTTATCCTAAGTCATTCAGGGTCATTTTTTAAATCATTAATTATAGTTCATAAAGAGTTTTGTGTATTTCCAAATCACATAGCACTAGATTGTAAAGTCAATTATTGTTTTAGGTCCTTTTTCTAGTTCTATGTAATGGGGATGTTTAGACATACAAGCCTTTTCAGAGTTATTACCCCTAGATGCAATTGTGCTAATTTTATTTCAACTTCTTCTATCGATATAAGGATGTATTTTTATGAAACCACTTCCTATATCCTTCACTAAAATTCCATGATATTTTCCTATATTTAGATTTTCTTTTGAATTGTCAATAGATATATTTCCAGTTATTTCACTAAGGTTTTTTCATCCTATTTTCTAATGGTTATGTAAACCTAACCTCTGATAGAATCTATTGAGAACCAGTATTTTAATGGTTAGATATTAACTATATTTAGATGACTATTCATTATATTTCACAAACAGAAGACTTTTGATCAAAAAGGTATAGTTCTATTGGGACCATGAAAACATATAACACCAGTTTATATCCAAAGGATACCATATCAAACTATATTAATTATAATTATTACACTTTTAGACATATCATACATCATATATTTCTTTATATCATGGGAGAGGGAAGAGTAATAAATAGTGAGATCAAATTCTCAGTATGTATAAAAAATGGGGATATTAATATAGCATAATCATAAAGGTATGATAAAATGAAAATAATAATTTTAAGAATCATAAATTTCTTATGATAGATCATAAAAATGACCAAAATGTTTAAAATGGGGATGTTCATAAAAAAATAAAAACCATGGATTCAAAGAATATATGCCATGAGATAATAATAATGGAATAATACATAGTGTTTCGGAGGAAACACATTCATAGAAAACCTTATTCCAAGGATACCCACCAAGACATTCATATCGCTCTACACTTATCCTAATTGTCAACATACCTATAAAATAATTGGGGTGACCACACATGTACCATTTTTCCAGTTTGGGAAAACATCTCGTATAGCCTCATATCTCTTATAACAATAATAAATAACAAATGATTTGGATAAATATATTTGTACCACCAATCACACAATCATTACATTTTTTCCCTCCAGACCACAAAACATTCATCATATCATAACACATCTAATAACATGGTTTTCTTGTTTGTTTCATCATATCAATACCATCATTAAAGAAATTGGGTTTTAAACATTTTTTTACAGAATAATAAACCATAGAAAGGATGAATATGTTTTTATCTTCGGATGAAATACTTAGTTATATATTATTAACATCAATTGAAGGCATATTTGATACGAAATTATTTTTTAAGACATTGGGAAATTCTATTAATGAAAACAACCTTATTTGAATTTCACTTTTAGACTTTAATATTCATTTAAAAAATTAGAGAAATATTTTTATTTAAAAATTATATTTTACAGTTATAATTTATTAATTAAAACCACTATGTGGACAATATGGTGGGAAATTCTATTCAGGTTAAAATAGTGATTCATTTAACATTTTTGATAAATTCCAAACTAAATTTTTTAGAAATGAATTTAATATTACATTTATTGTTTTATAAAATTTTTAAACATTTTAAAAATTACAATGAAAAATTATTTAGGAGAAGTGAAAAAAAAAATTTATTTTTTTTCAAAATCATGGATTTGGATGAAAACTAGATTTCTACTGAACAGAGAATCAATGTTGATTTTTGTAAGAAAATATTTCTCTTGAACTCTTTATTATATAATGTGGGAAAAATGAAAGGAAAAAATTTATTAAATAGAAATAAAAATATTAAAATTAATTTCATTAACTTATTGAGATATAGGTTATAATATTTCATAATCCAAAACATAACTATAAAAACTTCTTTTAGACAAAGATATTATAGAATAAAACATAAAACAATTTGATATCTTTTGAATAATTATACACTAAATGGATAACATTAAAAATATTAAATATCCTAATAATAAATAATATCACGATATTTTATGTTAATGGTTCTATGTATATACCATATAAAATAATATAGGTTAGCTACTTAACATATGTACCAATATAGAAAAAGAGTTTCAAAATATTCATTTCCTTAAGTATCAAAAAATTTCATACAAATTAGAACCTCAGGTGAAATAATTATTTATTTATTATAAACTATTTCTAGAACCATTATTCAATATATTATACTATATTTTATTTACATATCACATTTTACTACATATTAATTAACAATTACTTGTTAAAATCACCTTCTAGTTATTAAATACATTGCTTTTTATGTATGTCATGACTTGTTATTTTCTATTTTTTAAAATATATAATGGTTCTATATTATATATAATGTTTACCATGATATTAATATCATGTATAATTAGTATCTAAATTTTTATTATTCTGTGAATGTTAGGTATATAAACTAAAAAATAGTATTCATAGATATTATAGGTTGTACATACCCTTTAAGGTTATATCAATTTTTATATAAATGAAACAAAATTAAGTTAACTAATAAGTCAACATTCAATAATAATAATTATTTTTTATATATCACTTATAATTTTTAATTATTATATCAATTACTATCATGAAAATCATTAGATGAAATTGAATCACGTTTCATCATGATGTGGAAGTCCTCAATACACATGGGTCATTATATACCAAATGGAATGAATGCAATGAAGGTATTTGAGAGTTTATTATTCCATAATAATAGTTATACTAAAAACCATAAATTATCCTTTAATATTAAATTATTACCAACTATGTAAAACAAAAATGAAAACCTCATCACATTAGTTCTTATGGTGGTAGTATATTGTACTCATGAGCAATGTTTTTATTTTCCAATAGGATTGGTGGTAAGAATTTCAACATGTTATTTTAATTGAAAGGGTATAATAATATCGTAGATATCATATGTTAATATTTAATCCATCATTATGTCCATCATTGGGAGGTGGAGATGAAAAAAGAACAACATTGGTTCATACTGTGCTGGTCCGACGTACACACGGTGAACAATTTTGTGTCCCATTTGATGAGTAGGATATAGATATTCTATATGAAATTTAAATAAATAAATATAATTATATGGGAGATAATTTTAATTATAATAAATTAATTGGAGAATATTTTATGTTATTGGAGAAAAAAATACAATAAATCAATGTATGAATTTGACCTATTCATTTGAGTTTCACATTTGGTTGCTACTTAAAGAAACAATACATGGGATTTATAATAAAAATAATTCCATTTGATTTTCTTGATGGATGTAAGGAATATATATGGTTTGGTAATGGATAATCTAATTGTTTTTAGATGTGTGATGTGGGGATGAGGTAGAGTCTATTTTTAAGTGGGGGTGAGGAAAATGATTGACGTTTTGAGATTAATATTGAGAAAATATGTTTTTAAAACTATTAAAAGATCCAAAATGAGACAATATATAACCCTAGATGTTTAAAGATATTTATATGTCCACAAAACTTGTTTTGAAATGTTTTTTGGTCATTTTATATTTTTTTTTTAGTTTATCATTCGGTAAACCTGTTTTAACCTTTACTATGGTAATAAATTTTTAAGTCATTACTCTTTATTATATCCAATAATAAATTAATAAAATTAAATAAAATAACTATTTTTTATTCAAATTATTACTATATTACCCAATTTTAATTCACAGAGGTGGATGAATTAAAAGTAAAATAAATCTTGCAGATGTGTTGAAAAGGATGTTTTCCACAGAGAAATTCGTTAAATGTTTAAACTTTTTTTTATCAATTTTCCATATGAAATTCATTAAATGGGGAAAAAAATTAATTAATAACTATATAAACCAAAAAAATTTATATTAAACCAATATAGACATAAAATATGACCTTCAAAAATATTTATAAAAATAGGTATTTTCAATAATAATCTATATATTCACTATCATAAAAATAATAATCATTTCAAAAAACAAAAAAAAATGCAGTTCATTATAATTTTTAAATTAGTTTTTCTTAATTGAAAATTATTTTTTTAATAAATGATAAAATTTTGAGAATTAAAATATTTTATATTGAGTTCATAAAATGTTGGATATCATCTGTTTAGAAATATACCGTATTTAAGTATACTATTGTATTTTCACTAATTTAATGACTAGAAAACACATAATAAAAATGTTAAATATTATATTCAACATACGAAACATAAATTTCATTAAAATAATTTTACAAATATTATTTTATTAATTTATTGAGGAATAATGTGTTTATGTACTAAAAACCAGAAAAATATGTCCTTCATTTTAAGACTATTCTTATTTTTATTTATACTTAATTAATAACCAATTAATTCATTTCATATACATGTTTAAACTATAATTATTAATAATTTAGTTAATTATATTCATACCCACCATTATAATTGACAATAAATATCTATCACATTAAATAATAACATTTTTAATGTATGTTGTGCTTCATTATAACTCAGTGTTGTGTATAGTAAAAGATATCAAAAAAATAAATTTTTCTAGAAAAAAAATTATTAAAAACATATTGTGTTAAATAAAAATCCCTAAAGTTTATATATATATAAACAAAAAAATCATTAAGTTATGATCACTGTAATAAAAATTTATAATAAACTATTTACTTTCAACATAACATGTCTCCCGATCTAGCTCTCATCATATCCTCAAGTAAACCTACATGTACAATATCGGATCCCAATATGTGATGAGAATATAAAAATATATATTATAGAGACTATAAAATTATTTTTAGGAATATAATATTGTCAAAAAAAAAACAAAACACATCCACATCCATAATAAATATTGGATTATGAAGAGGTAAATAAATTATGCGTAATTCTCCTAAAAAAATTAAAAAAAATTAAAGAAATATACATGATCAAATCATACTAAACATAAATTTAACTCCCATTAGAACAATTAAATATATATATTATTATTAATAATAAATAATACTACTTTCTTAATGAATACTCCAGACCAAACCTTACACCTAGTCTCCAATAACTGGGGTTCTTTTCTAGCTTGATCAAAAATCTCTATAAGAGTGGTCTCTCCTAATTAACCGATAAAAGGCCTAAAACCCATTCACCACAAAATATGTACACCAAGATAAAGTATACTTAATGTTTTTCACACATACATGGATTTTCATATATAAGATGTTATATTTAAATCATTGTTCTCTATCAAAAATAGAAAACCTATAATTATTTCCCTAAATATTGTCAGAATCATGTGGTATATCCATTGTAATCATAAAAAATAAACTATAATGTAAATATAGTTACTATACATATAATATTCTATGAAAACTATACATAAAACAGAGGGTTCAAAATATTTGACCAAATATAAATCAACACCACTCTGGACCTTGTCAGAACACATATGGCATCTGGAACTACCGAGAAACCTAACATTGGGAACTTATTCCTAATCTAAATTGGAGTTCTATGATATTTAAAAATTTAAATGAAACAGATTATATAACTATGGTAATTACCATATTTGTCATCATGATGACACACATCTCTACCTAGTTCTCAAAATTCAGTAGCATAATCTGATCTTGAGATAAGACCTAATATAATATAAATTAACATGATCAATGATAAATAGTCCTAGATAAAAAACCATATTGATAAAATAAATATTTGGGTAATGTAAATTACAATAAACTAGGTTCATAATAAAATTCAAGGAAAAAATATACAAACCTAAGAAGGGTTGGAATTTCTAGTCCAATGGGAGTCTTTCACACCTATTAATCATTATTAGATCCATTTACATATCTAAATTTATCCATCCAATTTACAATATAATCATATATCTCATAAGGACAATGAAAAAACTAATGATATTATAAATTTTATTCTCTTTCATCAAAAAAATTCGAATGAACGTTCTTAAGCATCTTATCCAAAGCCAATTAATGAAATAATAAATCATATAATGAATAGAAATAAAACAGACACACCGATTGTAGATACCCATAGCCTGACGTACATTGACTTTACATTACTTTTTCGGAATACTTAGTACATAACAAAAAACACACACACAAGGATCGTAATAGTTTAGTGTCTTTGGAAACTCGGAACGTAATCTTCTAATCGTGGTGAAAGATCTTCAATATCTCCCATAAAGATCTTCCCTTTTTTTTACCTAAAACCTTTCTTTATATCCTGGGGAAAAGAAAACATAAAAGGGTGAGCTCAAATGCTCAGTGAGGGTAAACAAAAGAAATATCAATCACATCATATTCATAAGAACATAACATTTTGGAAATCATAACCTGTAAAAGAGAGCATAATTTCATAACTTGGGATAAATCATGGCAGTGAAATGTAATCACAATAATCATAACTTAAAACATGAAACTTTGTGGCATTCACACATAATCATAGAGAATCATTTCTTGTTAGTCAAGACTCAGTTCCAAGACTATCATAGTGGACAAAGTCCATTTCTGAATCGAGTAACCCTCGTTTCAGTTCTTTTTTCACTGAACCGGTATAACCTACCGTTCCAGCCCTGTCTATCTCATGAGATATAAAATCATCACCCAATGAATTGGAGGGAGATATAGGTCCCACCCATCTCATTATGATACCATTCTTATGTGTGCCACAAAATCTTAAATCATACATCATTTCATAACCCATGTAATAAAATGGGATTCTTAAACATCATGCCATCATAATCCATAAACAATTGATATCATTTCATCATAAGAAAACTGAAACCATTTAAATCATAGAGACATTTTACTTGAAACATACATATCAAATAACGTCATCTTAGATGGAAAAATAGTTTTAAAAAAACACTTGAAATGAATTCTTGAGGAAAATATCCTTTCTTCTTTAAAAACATTTTTCCTTTCTTAACATGTCATAAAACTTTAAACTAAAAGAAGTTGATTAAAAATAAACTTGAAAACTTGTAAAGTAAGATTCTTGGAAATAATGTTTTAAAAATCCATTCATGCCGTATACGTTAAAAAAACATTCTTCGTACTTTTGTCGGAAAAGTCAAAAAGTACCTCGTACGAAAAACGACAAAAGATTCCTTTCATATCTTTTACTAAAAACTCAACAAAGGGTAAAATTGGATTTAAACAATTGTATGTGGATGGATATAATATTACATATTGATGAAACATGGATGTGGATGATAAAATACACCCCAGTAAATACTTACGAATAAACAATCTCGGATAAAAATGAGATTGTGATATTTTCCCTTACCTTAGGTCCGATTTGCTTCATATGTGTCCGAAACTCCTGTATAATGATTTAAATAATGTCATTGACTTATTAAAGAATCATATTCATTGTTATGATATCATATATGGTTCACTTATGACATTATATTACCCGTTCTTTTGTAAATTCCATGTTAAAGAAGCGTTTTGGGTAAAATCGTTTCATTTATCGTAGGTGTTTTGACTTGTTGTTCTTGACATCATTATTACTTATATCATGATTTACTTACTTCCAGAATATAAAATATGATTTATATATCATATATATTCAGTATATATATATATATAATAGATAGATAAATAAAATGAAAAACACCGTTCATGGAGACGGTAGTCCGTACGTACGCATGAACGCTGTTTTTCTTTCCTTATTGTCTTGAATGGAAGTAAGTAGATGACATACATATATATATATATACATAAATCCAGTATCATTATTATGTCATATATTTCATTAGTACTTATTATATATACTTTATAATCATTCATGAATGGTTAATCATTAAGAATGAATCTCATCGCGTCGTGGAGACGGTATTCCGTACGTACGCACGAGCGATGATAGCATTTCAATAAATATTGAATTGAATTGGAGTGGATTATACAATATATCAGAATCAATATGATGTTGTAATAACTATGTATAGTTATTCTTTACACCATTATACCCATCCATGTAAGGTGGTGGTGGAAAATAGATTACACCACGACGTGGAGACGGTATTCCGTACGTACGCACGCGCGGTGATTTCTTTTTCCGTAGGATGGATAGATGGTGAAATAGGGTTGTTTCATACTTATAATAACATATCAGTATATGAGTGATACTGATGTTATTACTTCATAATGAAACAACCTAAGAAGAATAAGTGGAAGAAGAAATAAAGATGAAAGAATTGGTAACGGTAATTACCTCTTCTTTGAAGCGCCTCTTTGAGACCTCCTCTTTGGGCACTAAAATTGGTCTTTGAGGAACACCAGAACCTCTAGGA
This sequence comes from Viscum album, assembly GCA_963277665.1. Taxonomy (NCBI): domain Eukaryota; kingdom Viridiplantae; phylum Streptophyta; class Magnoliopsida; order Santalales; family Viscaceae; genus Viscum; species Viscum album. The sequence goes on along the minus strand of OY728147.1, from coordinate 2,014,322,106 downwards.
TGTTTCTAGGGAAGTGGAGAAGAGATTTTTTCAGGGTTTGGCCGAGCATGAGTGCTCAATTTGGTGTGAGGAGGAGGGGGAGGAGGTGCCCTTTTATAAGGGAGGAGAGGGGCACCTTAGGAATATCTCAAAATATTATTTTATATTAAAGTCAAAATCGGTTTATAATGGTTCCAAAGGGTCTTATTTCTAAGCTAAAGTGGGGATGGGTCGAATTACTATCATCCAATAGGATTTAGACAAGTTTAGGGTATTATTTTAACCTTATCAATTAGATTTAACCCTAAGTTAAATAATTTAACTTTTTCCGTGTCTTTTTGTTTTCTTACACTATATGGTTAATACACTTACTATAACATGCCAAACGAACCCCAAATTGTTTATTATTAATATATATATCCTTATCTAAGTCATTTGGCCGATCCTTAGATTTTTAGGAATAAAATAACAATTAATAATATAATATTTGATTTAAAAACTATTTTGTGTCAATTTTGACACTATTTGATATATGATTTTTGTGAAAGTCATAACAGAATTATATGTTCGAACCAAGTTTATTAAATCGACACTCATATATCATAGTAACCTATAAAATTAGTGGAATTCATAAAAAGTCTCAAATTACATTCAGTTTGGTGTTTATAACATCAATTATGTCAATATTTCATTAATAAGATAATTACTGCATCATCATTGTGTCATAAATAAATTAAATTATTTTATGTCTAAAAATTACAAATAAAATACCATTATGTATGAAATCATTTTATCTTTCTAATGAATATTTACAATCTAATTTATCTTTTGTATAACCCTATATTAAAAATGTTTTAGTAAATAAATTTTGATTTTAACTCTTTTAACTCTTCTTTGAATTAAATAATAATAAATGTCCTAATCTAATCCAAGTGGGCCTAAATGGTCATATTTTATTCCTATGCTTGTTTTTGGTCTAATTACACTTGTCCAATAGAATTAGGACATGTTTTAAGGTAATAGTAATATCATATTTACCCTTAGTTACCCTATTTACTATTAACTGCGGTAAAAAAAAGTAAAAAGTTACTATTCACCAAAAAATTATTTTTATCTCATTGAACCACATTTTACTTACTGATATCAACTGTGTCTGTCGGATTTTCGAAATTCCATTCACAGAAGCGGTAAAATTAAGTTTTATGCAAAATTCAGTTTTTAACCTACCACTTAGTGGTTTCACTATTCATCAAAAATTGAAGTTTTTCAGAAAAATGCCAAAATTTCACCCTAAGCTATAATTGATATTCTGAATTCAAAAATGATTTCTATTTTACAAAATTCACAACACATAAGTTGCATTAATTAAATTAATTTCCGCTGTTACAACAAATAGCATGTTTTTAAGAGATAATAACTATCAAAAGATTGACACTTGTTTATAACTGCTTTAAATGTGAAATTACATCCAATGTCCAACATTGTATTAAATTGTAAAAATATATTCTAAATATACTTTAAAACTACTCCAATTAATAATTTATCACTATTAATTATTTCGATTAAAAAATTTGTTTTTTTTAATTATAATTTAGTAATTTTCACTATTCATCAGAATATGAAAGTTATCCGAAATGTACCAAAAATTCACCTTAGGATAAATTCAATACTCCGAATCCAAAAATGAAGTTCATTTTGAAAAATAAGATTTACAGAATTTTAAAAAGTGGTTATTACTATTCATATCGGCTAGTTTTAATAATATTTTAATAGCATATCGTTGTTTAGTGAAACTCGGTATTGTGTATTACACACGCTATCGAGGAAGGTCGCGATTGTGTGTAATGCAAGGCAAGTCAAGGATGCGTGTCGTGCAAGCTCCTTTTGGTGTAGCGTACAACACAAGACATTAATAAAATTAAAAAGAATATTTTTTTATAAAATCTTGGGCTGTTACATTCTACCCCCCTTAAAATGAATTTCGCCCTCGAAATTCATCGGGGTTATAAATGGTTTACTATTTGAAAGTTTATTTAATAGAAACCCACATCATAAAAAGGAATATCAAAACCAATCTTTAAAAACAAAAGTATGAAACGTAACGGTTACCCAAATAAACTAATCATTGGGTTTCCACATAGGTGAAAATATGGATATGGAAGAGAAATCTAACCATCATGTTCTGATGGAGAGTGGTAGAGAACATGGCTATGGAAAAGCCAATAATCACAAATCCATAAATTTGTGACGATCTAAGGTACCATTCGATTCATCAGGTATAAGATCACTAGGACAACATTTTTGGTTTTCAAGATCATTTCCCTAAAGTTGAGAATTGGAATAAATACTTTCTTTATTTTGGTACAATCTCACTATTGTTCGTGCCTAGAACAATTTCCACTTCATCTCTTAAATAAATGAAGTTGAATATGTTATTCGTGAAGTTTTAGAAGATCATGTGATAGAATGACGGGTCATTCCATCTGTCTCAAACAAAAGGTTAGCAAAAATTATATACATAAGTCGATTTATAGTGAGATTAATCATATATAGTTCCTAAAATGGACTTATACTTCATATATCATACTAATAAAACTAGTTTCTACTAAACAGGGACTTCCTGTAGGCCAGTGGTAGGCGATAAAGGCCAGTCGCACTTCGGTTGTGGGTTCGATTCCCACAGCCTTGTCCGAAGCGATGGGCTGTCGCCCATCCTGCAGGTTGTCCTTTTTCTAAAACTATATTACTATAACATCCCATAAATAATATCGAAAAAACTTCTATCCTTAAACAATACTAACTTTTGTCCAACATAATCCATTCCAATCTTTTGGATTATCCATAATACTGCAATCCACTCTCATAACATAGTGAAAACGATTACCAGAGATTTAATACCATCATCAATTCCCATATATCATAAGATATGTTTTGTTGGTTACATTCCAAACATTCAAAGTCCTTAATCATGTATTCTCTTGAATACCTTTGTGAAAACATGAATGCAGTTAAAAGATAACACCTTCCACATACTAAAATCCTCAAAATTCTATATACTCAAACCATGATATCACTTAGTCCTTATATCAATCATGAGCTCATGAATACAATCAAACATCTCATTATCGTCTTATCCCTTCATTATGCACATTTCATATACATTCCAAAAATATCTGAATAACCTTTCATGGATACTTGTACCATTAATCATATACTTTCAAAACTCAAGGAAAGACAATAGTGTAACAATCCTTATATGTCTTTTTATTCCATAGTACCATGAGATTACTTATACAACATTACACATGATAAACATGTAATCATTCCACTACATTCTTAAACCATTGACCGAGCTTCAACAATTCTTTCATCTCACATATCATTTGTAGTCTCATCATCATCATCCACATAAATACTACCCATATGACCATACTGATTCTCTTCATGAGTCTTTCCCTTAGGGAATTTGTTTGCATAATGACCATACATTCCACATTTAAAACACTTAACCATTTTTGATGTTGTAGCAATACCATTATCCTCATCCATGGTGTTAACCGAACCTTTTCCTTTGCACTTACTTGCTTTGTGCCCTTCTTTTCCACACCCAAAGCATCTTCCAGTTCCCTTGAAACATTCTCCTTGATGCCTCTTCCCTCATGATTTACATAGGGGAAATTGAACTTTCTTTCCTCTATGATCATCATGAAACTCCATCTTTCTCTTATTAGCCGAGTCAGGAAACTTACCAAATTTTACTTTATTGATCATATTATGAGATTGCTGATTCGGCATAATAATGATATTTGGACTTCCAAATCCCATTTCATTTGGTTGCTCATGAAGAATATCATTCCATTGTCCATCATATCCTCCATTATCGTGAATCATCTTGTTTCCAGCCATTTTCTAAAACCCAAAATGAATAGTGTGAGAGGCAAAAAACATGCTAGGGAAAAAAACATAATAAAGGGGGAGTACCTTCAATATCTAACATCTTAGGTTTAATTCTATGATCATTAGCGTATTTCTAGTACTATAACTTATACGTCTACTTAACCTTAGGGACATCCCTAGACATACCGTAGAAATATCTCTAGGGATCTCACTAACGTTTTCGCATCCTAGTTTCCAAAGGTTGACTAAACCTTTCCTCTGATACCAACTGTAGATACCCGTAGCCTGACGTACATTGACTTTACATTACTTTTTCGGAATACTTAGTACATAACAAAAATCATACACACAAGGATCGTAATAGTTTAGTGTCTTTGGAAACTCGGAACGTAATCTTCTAATCGTGGTGAAAGATCTTCAATATCTCCCATAAAGATCTTCCCTTTTTTTTACCTAAAACCATTCTTTATATCATGGGGAAAAGAAAACATAAAAGGGTGAGATCAAATGCTCAGTAAGGGTAAACAAAAGAAATATCAATCACATCATATTCATAAGAACATAACATTTTGGAAATCATAACCTGTAAAAGAGAGCATAATTTCATAACATGGGATAAATCATGGCAGTGAAATGTAATCACAATAATCATAACTTAAAACATGAAACTTTGTGGCATTCACACATAATCATAGAGAATCATTTCTTGTTAGTCAAGATTCATTGCCAAGACTATCTTAGTGGACAAAGTCTCTTTCTGAATAGAGTAACCCTCGTTTCAGTTCTTTTTTCACTGAACCGGTATAACCTACCGTTCCAGCCCTGTCTATCTCATGAGATATAAAATCATTACCCAATTCATTGGAGGGATATATAGGTCCCACCCATCTCATAATGATACCATTCTTATGTGTTCCACAAAATCATAAATCATACATCATTTCATAACCCATGTAATAAAATGGGATTCTTAAACATCATGCCACCATAATCCATAAACAATTGATATCATTTCATCATAAGAAAACTGAAACCATTTAAATCATAGAGACATTTTACATGAAACATACATATCAAATAACGTCATCTTAGATGGAAAAATAGTTTTAAAAAAAACACTTGAAATGAATTCTTGAGGAAAATATCCTTTCTTCTTTAAAAACATTTTTCCTTTCTTAACATGTCATAAAACTTTAAACTAAAAGAAGTTGATTAAAAATAAACATGAAAACTTGTAAAGTATGATTCTTGGAAATAATGTTTTAAAAATCCATTCATGCCGTATACGTTAAAAAAACATTCTTCGTACTTTTGTCGGAAAAGTCAAAAAGTACCTCGTACGAAAAACGACAAAAGATTCCTTTCATATATTTTACAAAAAACTCACCAAAGGATAAAATTGAATGTAAAAAATTGTAGGTGGATGGAAATAATATTACATATTGATGAAACATGGATGTGGATGATAAAATACACCCCAGTAAATAATTACGAATAAACAATCTCGGATAAAAATGAGATTGTGATATTTTCCCTTACCTTAGGTCCGATTTGCTGCGTATGTGTCCGAACCTCTTGTATAATGATTTAAATAATGTCATTGACTTATTACAGAATCATATTCATTGTTATCATATCATATATGGTTCACTTATGACATTATATTACCCGTTCTTTTGTAAATTCCATGTTAAAGAAGCGTTTTGGGTAAAATCGTTTCATTTATCGTAGGTGTTTTGACTTGTTGTTCTTGACATCATTATTACTTATATCATGATTTACTTACTTACAGAATATAAAATATTATTTATATATCATATATATTCAGTATATATATATATATAATAGATAGATAAATAAAATGAAAAACACCGTTCATGGAGACGGTAGTCCGTACGTACGCATGAACGCTGTTTTTCTTTCCTTATTGTCTTGAATGGAAGTAAGTAGATGACATACATATATATATATATACATAAATCCAGTATCATTATTATGTCATATATTTCATTAGTACTTATTATATATACTTTATAATCATTCATGAATGGTTAATCATTAAGAATGAATCTCATCGCGTCGTGGAGACGGTATTCCGTACATACGCACGAGCGATGATATCATTTCCATAAATATTGAATTGAATTGGAGTGGATTATACAATATATCAGAATCAATATGATTTTGTAATAACTATGTATAGTTATTCTTTACACCATTATACCCATCCATGTAAGGTGGTGGTGGAAAATAGATTACACCACGGCGTGGAGACGGTATTCCGTACGTACGCACGTGCGGTGATTTCTTTTTCCGTAGGATGGATAGATGGTGAAATAGGGTTGTTTCATACTTATAATAACATATCATTATATGAGTGATACTGATGTTATTACTTCATAATGAAACAACCTAAGAAGAAGAAGTGGAAGAAGAAATAAAGATGAAAGAATTGGTAACGGTAATTACCTCTTCTTTGAAGCGCCTCTTTGAGACCTCCTCTTAGGGCACTAAAATTGGTCTTTGAGGAAGACCAGAACCTCTAGGATGTTTCTAGGGAAGTGGAGAAGAGATTTTGGCAGGGTTTGGCCGAGCTTGAGTGCTCAATTTGGTGTGAGGAGGAGGGGGAGGAGGTGCCCTTTTATAAAGGAGGAGAGGGGCACCTTAGGAATATCTCAAAATATTATTTTATATTAAAGTCAAAATCGGTTTATAATGGTTCCAAAGGGTCTTATTTTGAAGCTAAAGTGGGGATGGGTCGAAAGCCTATCATCCAATAGGATTTAGACAAGTTTAGGGTATTATTTTAACCTTATCAATTAGATTTAACCCTAAGTTAAATAATATAACTTTTACCGTGTCTTTTTGTTTTCTTACACTATATGGTTAATAAACATACTATAACATGCCAAAAGAACCCCAAATTGTTTATTATTAATATATATATCCTTATCTAAGTCATTTGGCCGATCCTTAGATTTTTAGGAATAAAATAACTATTTATAATATAATATTTGATTTAAAAACTATTTTGTGTCAATTTTGACACTATTTGATATATGATTTTTGTGAAAGTCATAACAGAATTATATGTTCGAACCAAGTTTATTAAATCAACACTAATATATCATATTAACCTATAAAATTAGTGGAATTCATAAAAAGTCTCAAATTACATTCAGTTTGGTGTTTATAACATCAATTATGTCAATATTTCATTAATAAGATAATTACTCCATCATCTTTGTGTCATAAATAAGTTAAATTATTTGATGTCTAAAAATTACAAATAAAACATCATTATGTAGGAAATCTTTTTATCTTTCTAAAGAATATTTAAAATATAATTTATCTTATGTATAACCCTATATTAAAAATGTTTTAGTAAATAAACTTTGATTTTAACTCTTTTAACTCTTCTTTGAATTAAATAATAATAAATGTCCTAATCTAATCCAAGTGGGCCTAAATGGTCATATTTTATTCCTAAGCTTGTTTTTGGTCGAATTACACTTGTCCAATAGAATAAGGACATGTGTTAGGGTAATAGTAATATCATATTTACCCTTAGTTACCCTATTTACTATTAACTGCGGTAAAAAAAGTAAAAAGTTACTATTCACCAAAAAATTATTTTTATCTCATTGAACCACATTTTACTTACTGATATCAACCGTGTCTGTCGGATTTTCGAAATTCCATTCACAGAAGCGGTAAAATTAAGTTTTATGCAAAATTCAGTTTTTAACCTACCACTTAGTGGTTTCACTATTCATCAAAAATTGAAGTTTTTCAGAAAAATGCCAAAATTTCACCCTAAGCTATAATTGATATTCCGAATTCAAAAATGATTTCTATTTTACAAAATTCACAACACATATGTTGCATTAATTAAATTAATTTCCGTTGTTACAACAAATAGCGTGTTTTTAAGAGATAATAACTATCAAAAGATTGACACTTGTTTATAACTGTTTTAAATGTGAAATTACATCCAATGACCAACATTGTATTAAATTGTAAAAATATATTCTAAATATACTTTAAAACTACTCCAATTAATAATTTATCACTATTAATTATTTCGATTAAAAAAGTTGTTTGTTTTAATTAAAATTTAGTAAATTTCACTATTCATCAGAATATGAAAGTTATCCGAAATGTACCAAAATTTCACCTTAGGCTAAATTCGATACTCTGAATCCAAAAATGAAGTTCATTTTGAAAAATAAGATTTACAGAATTTTAAAAAGTGGTTATTACTATTCATACCGGCTAGTTTTAATAATATTTTAATAGCATATCGTTGTTTAGTGAAACTCGGTATTGCGTATTACACACGCTATCGAGGAAGGTCGCGATTGCGTGTAATGCAAGGCAAGTCAAGGATGCGTGTTGTGCAAGCTCCTTTTGGTGTAGCGTACAACACAAGACATTAATAAAATTAAAAAGAATATTTTTTTATAAAATCTTGGGTTGTTACACCGATAATGAGTCTAATGATTTATTCTAGGATATAAGAGGAATCTAAACATCATAATCACTATAAAATAGGAAACCCTTCAACATGACTCCCAAAATAATGATTCTCATGTGGCCCCCTAAGCTGTTTCCATCTCAAAAAATTGGAACTCCATGAAAATAAATCCTTAACTAGAAACACGGCACCAAACCCATTTACAAAAAAAATATTCTCTTATAATATAATTTGTAGGAAGAACCATGTAAAAATGTTCCAACCAAAATTATTAATCAATGAGACAAAAAAATAATAGTTCAACAAGCACTAAAATGCTCTTAAAATTTGGTAACCTAGGCCGATGAATCAAAATTGGGAGGTGATACATAAAATGGAATATTAATAAGACATATCTTAATAAAGAATATGTGGATGGCATCACAAATAACCCTATATAACATTTAACCGTTATTAAAAAACACTCGTGAGTTGTTATTGAAAGACTATCATTCAATGAGTGGGTTCAAAAATACTCATCAACATTTCATAAAAAATAAAATTATCTATATAAACCCTTAAAAATGAACTTAAATGGGATCTGAATAATTAATAAACTATTTTAATAATAAATAAATTATGACATATATGGGAAACATCACAAATAAAAACCCTCAATATTCATCAATCCATAACTAGTAAAGCATATGGTAAAAATATAATATATTAATGAAATATAGGGACGTAACTCATTCAACACAATAGAATTAAATTAACAAAAATAATTATTAATAACCTAATTAATTATTTTCAGAGTTTGATAGATTCATAACACACTAAGGGTTATTTTATCTATGAATCCATGAAAATGAATTTTTGTAATTCATGCAACACACCTCCATTATTTAGTGGATAAAAACACAAATAATAATATCCAAATAATATATAATTCCTTTTAAATTAATTTATTATTCATGAGAAATAAACTAGGTCCCCCATATCCAACATGATGAATAGTTACATCATGCATATGCCATCACAAGATACACTCCTCCCATGAAACATCAATGAATCAACATACATGGAATATTCCAACCTGCTTATGTGGTATCAAAATGGAAACATAAATTTTAGGAACTAAAAATCAACCACAATGAAGAAAAAGGAATTAAATATGCATGAGAGGAAAAATTGGACCTCTAAATATCAAAATACGAAGAATAAATAAAGCTATGAATTTAGTGAATTAATGGTTTAAATGGAGATGGAGGGATATGGTTTGGTCTATATAGGAACATGGGATATGTAGGGGAGGTAATGGGAATGAGACGATTCAGGATTAATTGATGGTTTTTAGGTTTCTTACTACCTCACCCTTTCACCATAGATGGAGTGGGTGCATGATGTTTTCAATGTGTCACAAGTAAGGAGATATATGAATTAACCCATCCTCATTATTGGATGGTATGAGCTTGAAATTGAGGATCATGCCACTTTTTTTCATAATTTAATAGAGTTAAAATATTGAAATTAGAGGTACCTACATGGATATTGTTTGTTTTAGAAGAATGAGATCATGCGAGAGATCTCCTAGGAGAGGGAGTTCTAGATTTCAGTTCAGTATCATGAGTTGATTATTTATATTTCCATTTATGGAAAGAAAAATATTAATGTATGCAATGATGTTGAGACCAATTTGTTGTCTTGTATTTCATTGAAATGTTTCTACTTATATTTTTGGTGTTAGGCGCTAATATGGAATGCGATTCCAAGGCTCATTGAGCTTACAATAAATTTTTAAAAGAAATTATATATATAGTTGATATTAAATATTTTTGGATTATTAATTAATGTTAGGTAATAGTAAAATAGAATCTCAACCCATAAAAAACACCATGGTTGTGTCTATGAGGAAACATTTACCCTAGGTATGACTTATTGTTTTTCATTGGGGGGAGGTCGAATATCCTGACCATTAGTAAATGCATTAAGATAAAGTAAATATTTAATTTTATTCTTTTAGTTAAATGATCAAAATAAATATTTGTATAAATAAATCATCATTATATGATCACCATGGTTAAAAACCTAACCCTAGAATAATTTCTCAATGAATTATTCCCCCAGTTGGTAACCCAAATTCAGAGGATTACAACCCTCCACATCAAAGAATATTGAAGGAAACAAATGAAATGACTGTTCTCAATAATTTTTGAGGTAGTTTATTGGAAACAAATGATCCACTATATATGTAGTAATTATAAATTCATAGTTTATTCCCATTTTGATAAAATTGATTTATCATATCCTTATTATTTCTTGATCTAAACAGCCTCGTGGCATTTCATGCTCCCTTGTATTGAAATTCTTTTCTTTATTCAGTTTTCTCACCACAAAACCCCAAATTTATTTATATTGGACTTGAATTCCTAAAAGAAAAAATTATTTTACCTATTATAAAGGTTCATTTTTACATTTTTTTTCTGTAATTCCTCATTGGACTATGTTTTCATGATTTGACATCTTTGGGTGGGACCACGCCTAATTGGACCAGCCAAATCCATGAATGATTCATGTACTCTGAATGGAATAATGAACCAAAGATTGAATAAAAAAAATTGTGTCTTAGTTGATTTATTTGTCGAATGGTGTCCAATACAAAAAAAACACATCATGGGTTATGAATTCAGTGGGTATGGGATCTAAAACCCAATAAAGGGATTTGATTTCTGGCCATTGAGTGGCCAAAAATGATAAACAAGGATCACCCCCTCTAATTTAGAGTGAATAAGAGTCTTCATTCCATGTGAATAATCTAGATCAAAATGAATTTAATGTGTCCATTACCATTAATGTGGCACCCACCAGTTGGTCTAGGCATGGGTCCTCTAGCTATTTACTGAGTTTTACCCTCTGATTGTACTAGAGCATTAGATCTCTATCTAGAGATTGTTCCCCCTGGGATGTGAGGCATAATACAAGGTGTTGCGTGAAATGGATGTTTTTTTCTCGGATGAAACATAAAATTTAGGGAATCAATGATGGTTTTTTATATCTGTTGACATTCTTTCCCTTGATTAGGATATGATTTAGGGACCTCATTCTCCCCTGTTTGTTATTTTTTGGATTGAGAATATATATATATGTGTGTGTGTGTGTGATGTATGATATAGATTATCAATTACTATGAGTGTAATATATATTCCATTTAGTCCACCTAAATGACTTTTTGATATCCATACGGTTGGTTGAGGTTATATTCCTACGTGGGATGATCAGTTCACAATAATTTCCAATCATGTAACTAACTTCCCCCATTTAATCATTCTAGGTGTCCACCTAAATATGTATATGGATACCCATGAATTTGTTTTTACTATACATTTCATTCAATATACAGATGAAAAATATATTGGAGGTGGATACAAAGGATCATAGGGTTACATGGTGTATTGGACCATGTATGATTGTCAAATATTAATGATAAGGATATAGGCTCTCTCAAAACATTTTTTATTTCCAGTTTTTTTCTAGTTAAGACATATTACTGGTTGGATGTTTATTTTTCCCCCATGTAATTTATTTTTCATTTTATTTATCTTTTAATCCATTTTTGTGTTTTATCCTTGGTTTATATTCTAAATGTGGAATTTTATTACTATTATCCCTTTATACTTCTGTATTGAGATTTTCACGTGTGTGTGTACATGTACCTTATGTATATCCATCCCCATGTTAAATATAAAAATAAACACTCTTCACAAACCCCAATCCAATAGTGGTGGGCTTGGGGTAGTTACAGAATAATCCCCATTGGTTCTGGTAAAGACATATGACATCTAATTCCATTCATTATGATTTTTTTGGAAGATGATAATATGGCTTATGCATATGTGTGGACAACCTCCTCAATGAAGTGATGTCTTTCATTTTTTATGTTATTTTAACATGGATTATAAAAAAGATATATTTAATGAATATATTTTATATATATTAAATTTATATGATTCAGAATTGATTGCATGATATTTTAATTTCATATGATCAATCCATTAAGAAACATTCAAAAACGTTAATTCATGCATACATCCAACCTTCTCCATAAATGATCTAATTTTTTTGTATATATAAATTATTATTTATAACTAATAATACAAATTTAATTAATATATATGTAATTTATATAAATCATAACATTATGGAGGTGACTTTACAGTAGTAAATGTTAAATTATCAATAATACCAAATGAAAACAAACATTAAAAATGAACAGTTGTTACCCGAAATGTTATTTTACATGAAAATTATTAACAAATGGGTAATAAAATTTCATATGTGTGACACCTGAACCCCATAATATCAGATCCAATGTGTTGTTTTATTATGTTTTAATGGTTACATGAAATGAAATCCAAAATGACCAATGTATTTATAATTCATGGAATGCCAGATTACATACATGGTACCTATAATACATAGGGAAATCGAAAATAAAACATGATAGATAATGAAATGAGATAAATTGAATCCTTGTATGGTCATTCCAATATTAATTCTTCAAAAAAATAGGAATTTAAATAAAACAAGGGTTAACTCTAATTCTCAGTAAGGGTAAGTAAATAAGAAGAAATACTGAATCAATATGAATAAATTAACTTTATAATATATAAAAATGATAACCCATGCCTTTCAAATAACTCAACAAGGTAATAACATTTTGTAAAGGTAAGAAATGGAAACAAAACACATCCAAATCCATAAAATATGAATTAAATATATCAATAGATATGTTGAAACAAAATTTCATGGTTTAATTAAATCATAATTTAATTGAGGGAAATGATTAATTATTGGAAGTGATTTTTCATGGAACATGGTAACATAATCGTCACGATCTTTAAGAAGGTAGATTACAAGATATTAGGTAAGAAACATGATATAGAAAATTTATTTTCCTCATTAGACTATGCATGCAAGGAGGGGCTATCTATAACCACAACCCACTCGTGTCAAACGAGTCCAAAGAGTTTTTAATATTCATGAAAAATGTGCATGCCCAAATATTCATATTGAATAATGTATATAGATTTTTCAACACAAACCTAGTGGAAGAAAAGCTAAAAAATGGTTGTTTACATTAATAGATTTTAACATCATTGAAATATCATAGTAACTAACTTGAGTGATATCGAATTTTAAACATTCCAATGTGTCCTGCATAACATAGAAACATTTGAATCCAAAACCACATAATGGAATGATCATAAATAAAACTTATAATTATTTGATAGTAATTATATTCACAATAAAATATGGTAATGGATTGGAAATTCACCTTGTAAAAGTGAATTTGATCATTATAAAAAATAAGTCTCAATGTAATTTAAATTAAGACGAAATCCCTTACCATAACATTCATTATGTTGGGTGGTCCTTATAAAAAATTATAGTAGTTTAAAATATGTTAAAAACATATTAAATATCCATAAAAATGTAAATAATATAACATAGGGTCTTATTGTAAAATTTATTACATGTTTGTCAGCACTCTTTCAAAATTTTAATTATTCTAGGTGTTAATGGCCTCATTTTCTCAAGTAAGTTTTGACTTGTTACTTATTCTTACAATTAAATATATCAGTATTTCAAAATATTCTGAATTTATAACATGAATTAATTATCATATACATTAATTAAAAATATAGATATATATGATAATCTATAATTTTTTGAGATAGGGAAAGAACAACACCATTCACAGAGATGGTAGGTTGTATGTACACATGAATGCTAGTTTCATTTGTTTTCCGTATTAATTATTTGAATTTTATATGATAAATATTTATATTCTAATTATAGTATCATATCTATTTTATATATTTTATATATAATTATTAAAATCACCCTTAATATGTTCCATGAATAGAATGAATGAGTCGAATCCGTTTGAGGAGGTGGTAGTACACACTTCCACATACGATGTTATCTTATTCATTAAAAATATACAGAATAAGGGTATGGGTTAAAATATAATTAAAAAAATAATATATAAGTAGGAAAGAAAATATAGAAAATATATAAACATATTTTCTATTATAATATCAATAATGAGAAGTAGTAATAGAGAAATGATCAATCATTGTTTCGTGAGGTAGTAGTTCAACGTACCCAAAAACAATATGTTAATTACCGATTATATGGATGTGTGTGTAATTTTCGGTAAATAAATTTTCATAAAAACATTATAATATATTTCATTTACTATTTTTATAAATTTCATTAAATAATAATATTTGATAGATTGGATAATAGAAATATAACTTAAAATTTTAAAGGAGTTTTTACCAATAATCGGGTAACTACTTATGGTTTATATTTAAAGGATTAAATTAGTGGATTTAATCCCATGTGAAGGCATAGAGTATGGGTTTATATATGTTGGGGAGCTATATGAGAGGATCTTGGTAGATAATAAAATATATTTATATGTGTTATTGAGTAGTAGAGTGTTTTCTTTTTTATAGTGGAGGAGGATTGACACTTGTAAATACCATAAGGTAGTCATCAATGGGTGATATACGATAATTAACATTCCAAAAAAATTAAAATATACTTTATTAAATGGGAATCGTAGTTGATTAAAACATACAACACACTAAAATATATGTATTGAAAAAATTAAGTTCTTGAACATCTAAGACTCCCAAATTTTATCGTTGTGGATTTTTTAAAGAATCTAGTTTTCTAAGATATGTAATTTAACCATTAAAAAAACAAATTTAAGATTATTATAATAGATAGATAACATGAATAAGAAATATTATATATAATTTATATAATAATATTCTGATGCTTGTTGGAAATTAATTTTAAAACAAGTGCATGTAACGTGCTAAAACGCTACTTAAACTCAGACTGTGTTAACAACGTTTTTACATTATATGGGTCGATATATTAATCATAAAAGATAAATTGGTCCATTAATAGACCATATTTAATATATATTTAAATTTAAAAATCACTTGAAATATTAATTTTTTTTAATTTTATATCATTTAATTAAATATCATTTATTTTAAAATAACAACAATGTGAATTTTGACATTATTTATATTACCTTAATTTCAAAATATTGAATCAATATTACAATTAGAATACACTAAGTTTAATTTTTTTGACATGATATATTCATCTCCAATAAATAAATAATGATAATATTCCAATGAATTCACTTAAATTTTAACTTTTATAGTATCAATTATTTTTGTTAGTTATTAACAAAATAATCACTACATTGGTGTTTCATAACTGTTTTGAGTGACTAAACCATAGATAAAAATTATAGAAAAATTATTAGGACAAAAATAAAAAATCTATATTTTAAAAGTATATTAATAACAGAAAATATGATGTTGTTTAAATAGATAAATGTTTTGTAAATGTTAAAGGTAAAGAAGGTTCGATTTTTATCTTTTTTCATTATATCTCTTCTATATACAGAAATTAAATTTAATTATACCCCAGTAATACATTAAATTTGATCCATGTGGGGATATGATATAATTATTTTCATAAAATTATTTTTCTACATGTGCCCTTATAATTTTGTCCTTCGGATTAATGTTTTGTCACATATTCAGCTTAATCATCCATTAATCACCGTAAATTATTTACATAACATTCACTAATATATTTTATTTCTCAAAAATATAGTTTATATTGATAGAAAATTTTTATTAAACTTATTAAAACCTTATATCTCAATTTTTCAAAATTTAATTCACATAATTGGATAAATTGATATTTACACTAATTCGGAACACGTTGTGGTAAAGCAGATTTTAAAAGTAGAAATGTTCAAAATATTAGTTAAATTGGATTAATATATGAATAATTGACCTATTTTAACATTAAAAACTAGTTATGTTACAATTCAAAATTAATGAATTATTAATATAAAAGGTTGTTTTTTTAATAAAATATCTTATTTTTTCACTATTCATGTTAAATGAATCTTCTCTGAAAAATACCAAAGAATAACCCCAATCTATTATTAAAATTTTTAATTGATAAATTTAATTTATTTTGAAAAATAAAATTTATAAAATTGAAAAAATAGTTATAAAATAAGTACGTCATTAAAAGGCGAAAAAACCAAGTCCTTTCTGTAACATAAGAAAACTCAGTGTGGTACACATCATAAGCATATCATGGTATTTTATATAAATAGTTAAAAAATAATATTTATTTTAACATTAAAATACTTTATATTCTTATGGGGGTTTATTCTCCCCACCTTAATAAAATTACATCCTCCTAATTTAATCATAATCTCAGAAATTGAGTGATTTATATTTGAAAAAACTATTTCTGAAAAAAAAACATTGTGAATATAGTAAATAAAACATATTCTCAATTAGAGGTAAAGGAATGTAAATTTTTTACATAACTAGGTTTTATAATAGGATAAATTTTTTTATAAGGAATCATGTATACAAAGGAAAAAAATATAATAATCATGTTCTAACGGAGAGTTCTAGAGAATATTGTTTGAAGAAATTTAACAAACAAAATAACTAAATCTATATTGATATAAGGGAAAATTTTATTCATTGGAAATTATATAAATAGGGAAAAAATTTGAGATCATTTTTCTTGGATTTGAATAATTATTTCACTCTCTAATAATATAACTTAATATACCTACTTGGTATGTTTGTATAAGCACAATAATATCCTTTGGGAATGTCTTGACCTATTTATACTTTATATCATATAAAAATAGCCATCATATAGTAATTTTATATTTAAATATCTAAAACTAGATACATCGATAAACTTATCCATTTAAAAAATGGTTAACCTTTCTAGAATACTATGATTTGTCACTTTAGAAATAAGGTCCCTGAATTTACAAAATGATCTAATTGTTTTCCTTTAATGTACCTGGAATTGACTTGCATTTTCACATTCCAAACATGTGAATACCTTTTACATGTCTTGTCTTAAAATATGGTAATAACTATAATCACCATAATTTTTTTGGATGAATGAATTATTCCTTATTCCTTATAAAAGAATATTGTTATTGGATATATTCCATCAATCCAAAATTGTTTTCAACTCCATAAATGATATAATATACCAGTTTTCGACAAGTCTTTAATCAGTTCCAAGGTAGTCTGCATTGATCCTAATCAATAATTTCATCATCATTATCTCAACATAAAAAATATTTTAAGGGTTGTATTTCCCTCAATCATGTGTTTTTGGAAAATTTTATCTTTTTATAGAATAAATATTTTTGGTACCATTCACCATATAATATCAAATCCTTATAGAAAACATACCAGAGTAAAACCATTATATATTCTATTATTAATATCACCAATACATTGTAGATAAATCATTCAAATTAAGTAATTCTCGAAAAGATATATTTTTCACGACCCATCCCAATGGGGCCCATTCTGTGACTCCTTAATCATGCCTCATATAGGACATCAGTTGGTGACTAGCATCGAGTATGCATATTACAAACATGGGAGGAATTTCCAATGTACCAGCACACACACACACACACATCTACATACCAAAAATAATGAAATTTAAAAACAAAAAATAATAAAATTCATTCATACAACTATATTCCAACTAATAGAGTATGATATGAAGTGAAGTGCAGCAATGTAAAATGAGCCACATTACAATCCCCCCAAAACAAAGAGTTTCCAAACTAAAAATGTTTAACCAGTAAACAAAATAGGTACTAGGACTACTGATAGAAGCCGTAAGAACAAATCTACCTACCTGAACTCACAATGCATTGTTTGGTACTGGTTAATCAAAAGGCCACTCATTTGTACAAGAAATGGAACGTGTGGGAAAATCCCATGTATGGGTTAATATATCAATACATAGTAGGAAAAAATAAAACCAAAAATCAATACACAAAATAAGATATATCCAGTCATATGAAGTTTATCTCTAGAGCACATAAAAAAATAATATCCAGATATACTCAATCCAAGATAAGTCATCTTGAGGTAAGTCACAATGTATGTATACTAGCAGTAGGGATTCAGTGTCAATATTCCTCAAAAAAATCATTCAGGATAACACACTACTGAGTCTGATAGCACTAACAATGTCCATCCATGGTGTACTATTTTTTTCGAAACTATATTCAGAGAGATACAATAACATTTCTAAATAGAGATACCATACAATAGATTTGGATCACAACTTGGTCAATGTGGTGTTACCAAAAACACTATCTGGATTGACCTACTATGTAAAAAATCGAAACCTGGTGAAGTTTTTCGCATTAATATAAAGGACCCCACTATGGGCATGAATAATTACTAGAGGATATTTATTTGGGAACTCATAGGGGATTCCAATTACTCAATCCAGAATATCCTATTGAAAGGACCATACTCGTATGAGTTGGAAATGATACACATTAACCTTCATGGAAAGAATAAAAGGAATTAATCCTAATAAAAAATGTAAAAGATATGGTGGGGAAGAGATTCAATCAATGTAGAAAGGGATATGTGGAATGTTGTTGAGTCACATGTCATGTCCCATATCCCCAGGTACATCCCTTGTGCAATAGACTGTGTCTGGAGAACATATTGTGTAGAAGAGGAATACACGGTATATAGAAAGGGTCACACACCATTTCCTACTATCTGGGGTCCAATCCATGTATGTTTTACATGTTCTAGTACACAACCTTAACATGTGTATTCATGTATTTGTACATGTAAATAGAGTAGTTCGTGTGACCAGTTCTGGCCTATCCGTTTGGTGGTGTACATGCTATTTAGTCAGGTCGTGTACTCAACACTGTGTCCTTATATATCAAAAAATATATGATGTGTCCCATGTATGGGCCAACACACCATGTTCAAGGTTTCACAAATTGTGTGACACTTTAACACTTCTTGAGGCCATAGCCACAACTTAGGGAGGGCCCACACTCCATGTATTATGAAATAAACATCAAGTCCATTGGGATTTTCCATAAACACTTGTTCGTGATGTTTTTTCTTCCACATCGCTCCAGCCATCATTACTCATTACCCCTCAACTAGAAACACCAGACCTGAGGTCATCTAGTAATTCCATCACCGAATTGGTATGATTTGGGCCTTGAATCAACTCGAAAACCAAGTTCATTGTTGTTCTTTGTTTTTGATTATAAATGAGAAAGCGACACCCACCATCATTCAATTCCCTATCGAAACCACTATCTCACCTCCAACGAGTCGTATCGATGTTGGATCGTCAAATATGGATTGTTGTTCCACAAAAAAGGTGCAAAAATAATTTGATTGTAATCAACAATGATCATGAAGAACAAGATACATTTTGGGTGAGAAATACATAAGTAACAAAATAGACAATTAATAGTTGACCCACGTCAGCTAATGTTAGGTAGCACCTAATGTAATCTCACTAATATGAATGCAACATTGCACTCATATTTTTGATTCAGGAACAACTTTATAATTTATTCCACGTTTGCATGTAAAATTTTCGCACTTTCTTTTTAATATATTTAATATATTTCATGTATTTATTCTTAGAACACCGGGTCTCAGAATCAGACACCGTATCATCTCCTGATCTCGAATTATTTCCATATAATATATAAAAATAATACACTGAAAAATATAAGAAATTACATTCTCTGCACCTTAGGTCGTTATATTCAAATAATACAAAATCAAGACTACTCAAAAATAAGAGGTTCTTATGCATGAATCTTAGCCTCAAAATCCCATATTATATCCTGGAAACTACCATGCTTCCTCCAGACAAGCCCTAAAATAATATATCTTCAATGAAGGATCATATCGTATTGATCATCAATCCCCACTAGGTATTCAGAAAAATTATCTCCATCATCAATGTCGAGCTTTCCCAATTCGATGGTCTGTGATGAATCATGAACATACATCTTCAGCTGCGACACATGGAATATGTCACATACCCAGTCTAACTGCATGGGAAGAGCCAATAAGTACACATCCATGCCAACTCTATGTAGTATATGAAAACGACTGATAAACCTTTTTGACATCTTTTTCCCCCAGAAAAATCTATTTAATGCCCATCGAGGTGAAACTTGATAGAACACATGGTCTCCCTGTTTGAACTCCAAAAGCCTCCACCTCTTATCAACATAAGATTCTTGATGGATCTATGAATTTTTCATCCACTCATGGATGATTTTCACCTTCTCAGTAGTAGCACTAAAAAACTCTAGGCCCATGGGTTTTCAGTCACCTTGGTCAAACCATCAACGTGGTGACCCGTAGGTTCTCCCATATAGAGCCTCTAATGGTGTCATCCCAATGGTGGAATGGTATTTTTTTGTATGAAAACACCATAAGATCTACTTGATCCTCCAAACTACGAATAATGTCGAACATGCAAGCTCGAAGCTTGTTCTTTGGAACCTGATTAGTCCACTCTTTATGACCTTTTTCAAATGGATGGATCATTGTGCTCATGTGTATCTGAGTCACAAATTCCTCCTACAATCCCTTACAAAAAATAAATGTAAAATTACCATCATGGTCAAAAACTATCATCAATTGGACTCCATGAATTAGAACTATCTATTGAATGTAATGGTATCCTAATCTATCTATTGAACTCTGCAATTAGATTGTAAGAAATTTGGGAGACATGGAGATTCATCCAATGATCACCCATATGTAACCATATCCCTTTAATGTATGTTATAAAACCATTCAATAAGTCCATTTATATCCCATTCAACATTCATTCTGGAACCTATAGGAGCTAAACTAAACAATCTATAACATAGTACCCATCCTTAATTTGTTGGAAGATTAGGAATCGATAAATGACCTCTACCACTTCTTTCTTTATCCCAATCTACTAAAACAGTCATCGGAGGCCCTAGTACATGTTTTCCACTACAGGATGTACTGCCAATGAGAATATATTAAACTCCCATAGATTCTCTTCCAGTAATTCCACTAGTGAAACGTTACATATTCCAAAAAGAACAACGTGCACATGATCTTTTGATGATCAATCAGGCACATGTCATTTAGAAATATGATAACATAATGTCTCATAGTTTTTAACCCCATGTTGTGAATCCTAGTCTCACTGTAATAGTGGATTGGTGAAAACCATTGAATAGAGGAAAGATTATCCATCTCCATCAATAATGGATATGTGTAAGAAGGTAAATTGATATGAAACATGGTTTACAAACTACTAACTAGATCTCCTGCTCAAAGAATCTACCACCATGATCCTCATTCAAGGAGTATAGATAATCTGAAATTCATTGTCTTGGAGGAAATCTTGTAATTTCCTATATCTCATGTTCTGATTCATTTTTAGATATGTTATACATCAGACTCCTATGATTATAATAGACGATAAATTTCTCTGCCATAAGGTAATGTCTCCACATCATCAATATAACGATTATCGCTTCAAAATCAATATCATGGGCCGCATAGTTCTTCTCATGTGTAATTTGTTGTAATTAACCACAGGAAATTACTTCATTCCTCACCATTAGTACAAATCTATGTGAGGTTCCTGATTCGTCCCCGAACACTATGTACTTGACATCCTCCCTATGAAATATCAAGATCAAAGTGCTCATCAAAAATGACCTGGACTAATAAAATTCATACTAGAACTTATTTATATATATGAAAGGATATACCCATTCTATTCAGAGATATCATATCTGCCGATATCCTATAGAAATCAGGTATCAATATCAATTAATAGCCTGATATCCGAGAGAATAATTTCACACATGTCATGCATCTAGGTGGATCTCATGATAAAACTGCCTCCACCATTGCCCATTCAATTACCACTCCATCAAATGAAATATCATGTCCAAGAATGTGGACTTCAAAAATCATGAACTGGCACTTTGATACATTCCAATTTACATATTCCTCAAATATTACATTCATAACCATCCTTTGGTGTATCATGTTCTCCTCTTTAGACACTGAGTACACAAGGATATCATCAATTAAGACTACCTTGAACCTATCTAAATAAAGATGATAGATCCTATTCATGAGTCCCATGAACTCTTATAAAACATTTTTCATGCCAAAGGGAATTTATATGTAATAATAATGATTGTATTAGCATCTTAAAATCGACATTGGTATATCATCACCCTGTATAATGAATTGGTGATAGCCTGACTGAAGGCCATCGATAAAAAACCATCATGCCCCCATCATCAAATTTAAGAGGTCAGAGATACATTTTATTGGATACTTGAACTTCAAGGTCACCTGTTTCATGCTCTGTAAGTCCACACTCAACCTTAATCTATAATCTACCTTTTTGAAAATGAAAACTTGGCTTGGCCAGGTTGAAACAGTAGGGTCTCACAAAGCGCTTCCTCTGTAAGTCCTCCAACTACACCATCAGCTCTTGAAGTACTATGGGAGTCATCTGATATAGTAACCCAAATTTTATTTTCAGTTATGGTTCTTGATTTTGCGAGTTTTTTAGAAAATTAAGAGTTTTTGGAAATTTTATAACTACATGATGTGTACTTAGGAGCACATGCCGTGTACCCAATTTACATGTATGGCTATGTCTGGGGCATGTAACAGCCATGATAGGGCTATTAGGGGAGACGTGGAAGACCTCTAATGTCATGGGCTAGTTTGGGGAAATAAATGGAGTGTTCATTAATAGTACATTCCATGTACTTTTTCTTTCAGTTTACTAATTGAATCGGGGTCACGTCTAATCCCCATTTATCTTCTTCTCCACTTCTTTTATCCATGAGTGACTGAGAGTGAAAAATATTCTCTAAGACCACATTTCTCTATCCATTCCCAAATTTGATATCTGGCGGGTGCATTGGAATCTCACCAATGAATCCTTTCTACTTTTAGAGCCTCTCCACCTGATATATTCAATCTCTTGAGTTATTCAAGATTTACCATTTTTAACACTTTTATAGATCTATGTATTTTGGGCCGATTAAAGGACCGAAGATTGAGAATTTTCATCATACAACATCACGGTAGGTTATTTGTTGCCTTTTTTTATCATTGAGTTTTATAAGCCAATGTACTAATTACCCCTGTTTCAGGTGTTTCAGGTTAAAGATGTTAAAACCTATTTTATTTTCCTTAGAATTATTGTTGGATTAATGATTTTTGTTATAGTGTTATGTGAAATTTCATGTTTAAGGAACAACCCATGGGTGTGTTTCTATGTTTGACTATTTAGGACTATTTTTCCCATGTTTTCTAAGAGGCAAACATTGTTTCCATGCCTTTTCTTGATAGGATGTAACTATTTGAAATTTTATACTTATTAAATTATAGTGATATTCATTGGATTTTTTTTATCGATGTATTAGCTGAGAATAATTTGGGATTTATGATATCCTTCATGCATGATTGAATTTCATAGTGTCATGAGAACCTAGTTTAGTTAGACCATGGGGAGAATTGATACTGAGTGCTCCATCTGATTGTCTGTTATATTTCACACTATGAGACCACATGGGGTATTGACAGTGAGTGCTCCCTCCGAGTGTCTATAGTTTACATTGTGAGAACAGAGGGGAAATTGTTTTTGAGTGCTTCCTGAGAGAGTCTATAGTTATTATGGAAAGACCACAGGTGTAATTGATGATGAGTGCTTCTTTAGAGTGTCTTTTCCTATATATTACATTATTTGGATAGTGGGGTTAGACTATTTGAGCTACCCACAGGGTTAATGTAAATATTGAATGTTTTTGAGAAGTCATCCAGGACAATGCACAAGCTTGGATTCTGTCGTACAAGGTAATATTTTGAGATACCAATTTGTGAAACTTATATTATTAAATGATGATAAATGTAAATAGATACTATAGTATTGATTAATTTTATATACTCATAGTTTCTTTTTTCATTTCCATTATTACCTACTATATATACACCATGAAATATAGGAATATATCTTGTGGTGATGGCCTACAGTGATTCATCTCACACCCCGTTGGGTTTTCATTTTGGACCCAGACAGATTATACTGTTACAGGTATAGATAATGGTATACACCATTCTTCATCAGGTGCTTGATTTCTATGGAGCCAGAGAGCATGTGAAAAACCAATGTATTAAGATGCTATAGAAGTTTATTTGATTTCTTTTTTACTTTGGTTTAGTAGTGTATTTGTAGAATTGTGACTTGTTTAGCTATTTTCCATGAAATTTGTGACCTGCAACATTTATATATCTTATCTAGTTGTTTATTTACTTTTATTCATCTATTGTTTAATTATTGTACGGTTTTACTACTTCTACAAATATTTATTATTTTTTATTTCATTGTGTATACTCTGTCGATGAGGGCATAGTTTCCCCATTATCACAACTGAGACCCTCCATTCTAGTCAAAAACCTCTGAAATTCGGGGAATTGTGCTTGTGTTAATGTTACCAACAAGGTACGGGGCACCTTTGGGTGGCACCCTGATCTATGTTGTTACAAAGTGGTATCAAAGGACTTTCTTTTATGCTTTGTCTTACTATTTGGAACATATAGATAAGGATATGAAGTAATATGTAGTTGTTAATTGTAATGCCCCAACCCCAGTTACCCAGAGTCGGTGCATTATTACAAAACATTGGCATGATCACAAGAAAGATCAAATCTCGAAAGACCTATTGGTTTAGTAGCTTTGGAAACACTAGATATATTCATAAGTCTAACATTACAACATAAAAACGAAGACTACAACAACATATTTTCTTCATAGACCACACTCTTATCCCCTCATTCTATCCCTGCAGGTCATTCATAATTTACTTCTTCATATCCTGGGGAAAATAAAACATAGAAAAGGGGTGAGCACAAATGCCCAGTAAGGATAACAATATAGCAGAAACTTTCAGAAATAAGCATAAACACTTGAGGAAATGTAAAACTAACAGAAAATCCTTTAAAACATGAAATTCAACATAGTATGGAAAAAATAAAATAAAATAATTCAATTTACTTATTAAATGGATATTCTACTAATCGAATAATCACATGCAATATCAATAACCACTTTTATAATGATGGAATGCATAATGCCAGACTATCATAACCACATACCCAAGGCCTCGTGCCAAGACTACAAATAATATTTTGTCAAGGCCTTATACCAAGACACTAGATTGTCTTATGAGACCTACTGATGCATCGAGGCACTATAGTGGGCTCCACCCATATCATATTATGTCTAATGCATTCCCATATGAAAAGGTTTAAACATAACATAAACATTCGTATTAAAACTAGCATACGAAATGTCAATACATTCACCATAAACCATGAATGGTATAAAAATAGCACATACACAGTCAAAAATATCACAAAACCATCAATACAACATAAAAGTTTTGTATCATAATAAATCAACTTCACATAAGCGTAAAATCCAACAAAGAATGTTGACATTGATGAAATAAAAACTCTTTTTAGAGAAATATCTCTTTTTATTTTGAAATTATTTATGAGCCATATAAAATAAAACATTTTCATTGAAAATATTTTTATAAGCTTGTAAGGGAAGCTTTGATGATTTTATAACGGCGGAAAATAGCCTCACCTGCCATATAAGTTAAAAAACATTCTTACCTTAATCCTGTAAAAAAGGTTAAAAGGTACCTTGTTTGGAAAACGATAGAAATATTCCTTTATAAACCTCTTATAAAAATTCAAACAAGGGTATAAACGACTTTAACCCATATTCTTGTAAATGTTAAATTTTTTTTTGAAATACATTTTGAAGAAACATGGATGTGGATGATAAGGAAATCCAAGTAGATTTTTTCGTAAAAACAACCTCAGATAATGGAGAGATTGCAAAATAAACCCTTAACTTGTACTTTTCCTTGGTTGGGGGTCAGTTAACCTCCTGTATAATGGTGAAATAATTGTTATTAAATTATACAAGAATCATATATACTAATATGATATAATATTTGATCTTTTATCATTGCTTTGTTAATAATATCTTAGTATTATCGTCGTTTCGGGTGTTAACTTACTAATTTTATTTTATATATTTTGTTATGTGAGACATGTTTGTCATAGATAGGTTGTATCTGATTCATATCCAGAATGATATCAAGTCCTTAAACATTATTTTTGAATCATAAAATGATAATTATACTTTAATGGATATGATGGAGAATGAATCTCATCGCGTTCGTGGAGACGGTAGTCCGTACGTATGCACGAGCAACAATATCATTCTTTTGATATCAAAATAATATATAATTGGATGGTATATTATATATACAGAATAATTATCATGTTATGTTTATTATTTACATGAATTACATATCATTTTTATACCCATCCAAATAATAATATACTAAATAACAATTACACCACGACGTGGAGACGGTAAGCCATACGTACACACGTATGGTGACATATTATACAAAGGGTGGATAGAATAATGAATATGGTTGTACCATATTTATAATAGCATCACATTATATATAAGATACTGGAGTTATTATTTTATAATGGTAATAACAATGAAAGAAGAAGTTGAAGAAGAAAGGAACTTGAAAAGGGGTGGTGAAAACATTACCTCTTCTTCGGGTTATTCCTTTTGATTTGATCAAAAAGGCTCCATAGGTTGGAATTCTGATCAAAATAAGGCCTCTAGGTTGTAGTGAGGGAAGTTGGGAGAGTATTTGGGAAGTGGTTGGCCGATCCAAAAGGCTTTGAAGGTGTGAAGAAATGAGGAGGAGGAGTTCCGTTTTATAAGAGGGGTGAGGGGCACCTTTGGAAAAGCTAGAAATATTAATTTATAATAAAATAATATTCGATTTCTAATGGCTCCAAAGTTGATTATATAAAGTTTAATGTGAGGATGGATCTAAAACCACTCAATCAATAGAATTTAGACAGATTTGGGTACTTATATTAACCTTATCTTTAAGTATTAACTCTAAGTTAATTAGTTTCACTTTTACAATGTCTCTTTGTATTTTTATATTATATGGTTAATAAACATACTATATACATCCAGGAGACCCCCAAGTGGCCCATTAATGATATACATATCATGATATAAGTATCTTGTCCTAACATTAGATTTTTAAGAATTTAATATCAATTAATAATATAATATTTGGTTTAAAAACTCTTTTATGTCAATTTTGACACTATTCAATAGTTTATTTTTGTGAAACTCATAAAAGAATTATTAAATCGAAAAAATCCAATTAAATCAATCCTAATATGTCATATTATCCTAGAAAATTATTTTAATTCATTAAAAGTCTCAAATTATATGTATTTGGTTATTTATAATATCAATTATTTTAATTTTTCACTATTCTGGTAATTACTTCATCATAATTGTGTCATAAATAAATTAAATTATTTAATGTCTAAAAATTATAAATAAAATATCATTATGTAGGAAATCATTTTATATTTCTAATTAATTTTTATAGTCTAAAATCCAACATACATAACCCTATGTAAGAAATGTTTTGCGAAAAGATACATGCTTGTGTCATTTTTGTATTCATTTTAACATAATTAAAATAAAGTGTCCCTATCACCTACAAGTGGCTCCATGGGGTCCCAAAATCGACCCAAAGATGCCCATGGTCGGACATGTATCCACCAATAAGGTTAGGACATGTTTTAGGGTATTTTATTATTATTATAATATTATTTTTAACCCTTATTTACCGGATTTACCCTTAACCATGGTAAATAAAATATTTACCGCAGTAATTATTCAAAATGTCTAAAAATAAAAGTAACATATTTACTAAATTTGAACATCCAGATTCCAAATATGGAATCCATTTTTCCAAATTCAAAACACATAAGTGGTAGAAATTAATTTAAAATTAATTCCCGTTGTTAAAACAAAAAAGCGTGTTTTTTAGAGATAATAACTATCAAAAGATTGGCACTTGTTTATATCTGGTTTAATTGTGAAATTATGTCCAATGAAAAAAATTGAATTAAATAGTAAAAATATATTCTAAATATACTTTAAAACCACTCAAATTCATAATTTATCAATATTAATTATTTTGATAAAAAAAGTTGTTTTTAATTAAAATTTAGTAATTTTCACAATTCATCAAAATATGAAAGTTATCTGAAAAGTACCAAAATTTCAACCCAAGCTAATCTCGATATTCCAAATCCAAAAATGAAGTCCATTTTTAGATATAGAATTTATAAAATTTCAAAAAGTAGGTATTACTATTCATAACTCCTAGTTTGATTGCTTGTGGTGTGTTAGAATCTTGAAGTTGCGTACAACACATGCTATCACATTATTCAAAAAGAAGTGTACCGTAGAAGCTTGGGGTGTTACATTCTCCCCTCATTAAAATAATTTAATCCTTTAAATTTCTAGAATACTACCTCATGAAAATAATCGGGTGGTTCTTCATCATAAGTTCCTCGGGTTCCCACGTTACCTCTCCCATCTTCTGGTTTCTCCACAAATCTTTTACCAGACGCGTCATCCGGTTTCTCAGCACTTGTTCTCTCATATCAAGAATCTTGACAGGCTCTTCGCAATAAGATAGTTCGGGTTCCAGTTCTAATTCCTCATAGGTGAGTACATGCGTCGGGTCAGGAATGTATTTCCTCAATAGAGATACGTGGAACACATCGTGAACTTTGGAGAGACTTGGTGGCATTGCCAATCGGTAAGCTATAGCCCCAATTCGTTCTAGAATTTATAAAGGTCCGATGTACCTGGGACTCAATTTACCTTTCTTACCAAAACGTATGACTCTTTTCCATGGAGATACCTTCAGGAAAAAATGATCACTGACTTGAAATTCCAAATCCTTACTTCGATTATCGGCATAGCTCTTCTGCCTACTTTGAGTCACTTTGATGTGATTTTGGATTACCTTCAGCTTTTCCATCATTTCCTCCACCCGTTATGGACCTACAAGTTTTCTTTCACCAATTTCATCCCAACAGGTTGGTGTGCGACATCTCTTTTTGTATAATGCTTCATATGGTTCCATATGAATAATCGAATGGATGCTATTGTTATAGGAAAATTCTAGCAAATTTAAATATTGATCCCACATACCCTGAAAGTCAAGTGAGAAGGATATAAACATGTCTTCTAAGGTTTGAATAGTTCATTCTGATTGTCCATCTGTTTGAGGGTGCTATGCAGTGCTGAAATGAAGTTCAGTATCCAGGGATTTCTAAATACTCTTCCAGAATCTTGAATTAAAATGAGGATCACGATCAGAAACAATCGATTGAGGTACTCCATGAAGTCTCACAACTTAATTAATATATATTCTTTCTAGACGTTCCAGTGGTAGATCTTCTCCTATAGCAAGAAAATGTGCTGACTTGGTAAGGCGATCAACAATAACCCATATTTCATCGTTCTTTCAAGGAGTATTTGGTAGTCCCATGACAAAGTCTATTGTAATATTATCCCATTTTCACTCTGGTATAGGAAGAGGTTGCATGACTCCTCCAGGCTATAGCCTTCCAGCTTTCACATGTTGAAAAACCATACATCTTGACACTAAATCAGCAATCTCCGTCATCATGTTGTCCCACCAAAAATGTTCCTTCAAATCTCTATAAATTTTGGTGCTCCTAGGGTGTATAGTCAAATTGGAACTACGTGCATCATCGAGCAATTCCCTTTTTAGATCAGGTATATCGGGAACACAAAGTCTCTTCCCAAATTTCAAAATTCCATCTTCATACACAAAGTCTCTCAATCTCCAATCATTCAAAGCATTAATCTTCTTTTGAAATACTTCATCATCGGTCTGAGATCTCTTAATCCTTTCTAGTAAAGACTGTTTGGAAACCATTTGAAAAAGCATTGATGTTTCACCTTCCCTGGTTATTCCCATGTCCATCTTCACTAGATCCATGAAAATTGGATCTCTTTTGATTCTCATCATGTTCAAAACTCCATGGTCTTTTCTTATCAAAGCATCTTCCACCTTATTTTCTTTCCCCGGGTGGTAGTGTATCGTACAATCATAATCCTTGAGTAATTAAATCCATATCGTTTGCCTCATGTTGAGTTCTTTTTGTGAGAAAATATACTTCAAACTCTTGTGATCAGTATATATCTCACATTTTTCACCATAGAGATAGTGCCTCCATATCATCAAAGCAAATATCATAGCTGCTAACTCAAGATCATGAGTAGTATATTTTTGTTCATGAATTTTCAACTGCTGTGATGCATAGGCAATAACCCTATCATTCTGCATAAGGACACAACCAAGTCCTTTCTTCGATGCATCACTATAAATAACGAACCCATCATTCCCCGATGGTAGAGTAAATATAGGAGAATTGACTAATCTTTTCTTCAGTTCATCGAAACATTCTTCACACTCTTTTGTCAAAACAAATTTTACCCCTTTACGTGTGAGCTTTTTTAATGGGTTACCCAACCGGGAAAAATTCTGGACGAAACATCGATAATATCCTGCTAATCCAATAAAAGTACATACCTCAGTTATATTCGTAGGTGCTGGAAATTCTTGGATTGCCTTGGTCTTAGAAGGATCAACAGAGATTATATCTTTAGAGACAATATGGCCAAGAAAAGAAATCTCCTGATGCCAGAATTCACACTTGATAAACTTCCCATATAATTCAAGTCTTCTCAGAGTCGTTAGGATAATGCACAAGTGATTTTAATGATCTTCGTAACTTTTGGAGTATACCAAGATATCATCAATAAATACCACCACAAATTCATCGAGATATTCATTGAAAATAATTTTAATTAGATCCATGAATACTGAGGGTGCATTAGTAAATCCAAAATCCATTACTATAAACTCATAATTCCCATACCTAGTTCAAAATGTTGTCTTCGGAATGTCTTCCTTGTTCACACACAACTGATGGTATCCAGTCCGAAGGTCAATCTTTGAAAAGTATTGAGCTCCATGCAGTTGGTCAAATAAATCATCAATGCGAGGTAGGTGATACTTGTTCTTTATTGTTATATAATTGATCTCCCTGTAGTCGATACATAACCTCATAGATCCATATTTATTTTTAACAAAAAGAACAGGGGCTCCCCATGGAGAAACACTAGTTCGAATAAATACCTTATTACTAAATTCCTCTAGTACTTTCTTTAGTTCGAATAATTCCACAGTGGCCATTCTATAAGGGGTTTTCAATATAGGCCTTGATCCAGGAATTAAATCAATGGAAAACTCAACTTCTCATTCTAGAGGATGTCCAGGTAAATCTTCTGTAAATACTTCTACATATTATTTCACAACAGGTACATCCTCTATTTGAACATTCTTTTCCTCACCCATAGTCATTTCATTATCTTTTCCCCAATAATTGAATTTAGTTGAACTATTGGGGGTGGATCAAGATAAGAATTAGGTGGTGAAGATTATGCTATAAAGATAAGGTGTTCCTTATCATCATCATCAAGAATCGTAACCTCTTTATTCATACAATACATCTTTGCATCATAGTCAGAAAGCCAGTCCATACCGAGGATTATATAAAACTCAATCATAGGTATGATGATGAGATCAGTAGATAAAGAAATTTTATGTGCTCTAATGGGGACTGATTCACAAATCATTGTGGCAATGATAATTCCCTTACGAGTTTTAACTGACAAATCCCTTGTTAAATCAAATTGGAAATATCTAATTTTCTTAGCAAACTGGGAAGATATGAAACAATGCGATGATCCAGAATCAAATAATGCATTTTCTAAACTTGAGGAAACCATTAAATTACCTGCCACTACGTCTTTCAGAGCATATACCTCAGCAGTACTGATAGCATATGCTTGGCCTTGATCCCTTGGAATTTTGTGAGTTAAGTTCCCATGACGCTTAGGAAATTCATTTTCATAATGTCACATCTCCCTGCGATTGTCGTACTGAACTTTGGTAGCTTCCTTCTTCCCTTTGCAATCATGAGCTTGGTGGCCTTTTTCACAACACTTGTAACGGACTCCCGTTCCCTTCATGCAAGTACCAGGGTGTTTCTTCCCACATTTACCACAGGATGGATATTCAACCTTTCCCTTCATCCCCTTATTTCAATTCCCAGATTTATAAACAGATATCTTCTTCTCTTGCTTTACTTTAATGTCCTAAGACTTAGAGAATTCCTTTTCTGTCTTGATAGCACATGAGACAATGTCTTCGTATGACGAGAAGGATTGTGAGAGTAATGCTTGATGGAGAAATGGTTTTAACCCATCAATGAAATGATCAATCTTACATCTTGGGTTACGTATATAATCTCCAGCATACCTTGCTAACCTTGTAAAGTTAGCCTCATACTTTGTGACATTCTCATCCTCCTTTTGTCTCATACATAGAAGTTGCCTTTCCATATCTGATCGATGGTCGTGAGGAATGTATTTGTCTAAAAACAGTTCTTTGAACTCCCTCCATTCCATATTTTATACTTCATCATCTTCCTTCATATTTTGAATCAATGACCACCATTGATCAGCATCTCTAGTGAGGCGGTAAACTACCATGATAAATTTTTCCCTTTCACTACTCCCCAAAGCCTGAAATATTTTCTCTAGGGAATTTATCCACTGCTCAGCTACTAAGGGATTTGTACTCCCATTGAAAGTTGGTGGTTGTTGCCTCATGAAGCGATCTAACATTGATCCTCCATGCTACGGATCAGGGTGCTCTATACGTGTAAGGTTATTATTCATAACGTGAGTGAGTTGTCCCAGTTTGGTGATTAGCTGATCGGCACCAGCTGCATCACCAGCTCCACTATAATTATTTTGAGCAGGTGGGAAATTCATAAATGGAGTGCGTGCATTGATACAGTTTCCATTTCTTCCATTAGGCACCATTTCTAAACAATGGCATAAACTAGATCAGTTTATGAATCAAAATACATAATCCCATACTTATAAAACACTTAACATAAATTGAACTATTCATTGATATAATCCATAATCATAAGAATGTTTTCTTTGAGGAAGTATATAACCATAAACCTTTCATAATGATTTTTAATGAAAATGAGAGTTATCCTAAGCGTATCCCACAGGAGTGTCGTAACCAAGACTGCATCAAGGCCCGTTGTTGTGCACCAGTTCCCGTTCGAGTCTAACTCAAAGCGGTGTTTTCGGGTTTTACCCCTAGGTACATCTATGCCATAGCTGCCTCTACCTACTCGTATCCAGACAGGGATGTATTTCTTGCAAAACTCACAAAATCTATACTATACCAAGATTCTATGATGTTCTTCTATACTAATCCTCAATGTCCATCTTAAGTCTATTTGCTCTAATCAGAGTTTATCTAAATATATGTTCCATGGTTTGTACTAATCTTCTTCTGATACAAACTGTAACGCCCCGATCCCAGTTACCTGGAGTCGGTGCATTATTACATATCATTGGCATGATCACAAGAAAGATCAAATCTCAAATGAACGATTGGTTTAGTAGCCTTGGAAACAGTAGACATATTCCTAAGTCTTACATTACAACATAAAAACGAAAACTACAAAAACATATTTTCTTCCTAGACCACACTCTTATCCCCTCATACTATCCCTGCAGGTCATTCATAATTTACTTCTTTATATTCTAGGGAAAATAAAACATATAAAAGGGGTGAGCTCAAATGCCCAGTAAGGATAACAATATTGTTGAAACTTTTATAAATAAGCATAAACACTTGAGGCAATGTACAACTAAAAGAAAAGACTGTAAAACTTGAACTTCAACATAGTATAGAAAAAATAAAAAAAATAATGCCATTTACTTATTCACATGGATATTCTACTAATCGAATAATCACATGCAATATCAATAACCACTTTCATAATGATGGAATGCATAATGCCAGACTATTATAACCACATAGCCAAGGCCTCGTGCCAAGACTACAATTAAAATTTTTTCAAGGCCTTGTGCCAAGACACTAGTTTGTCTCATTATACCTACTGATGCATCGAGGAGCTATAGCGGGCTCCACCCGTCACATATTAAGTCCAATGCATTCCCATGAGAAAAGGATTAAACATAACTTAAACATTCGTATTAAAACTAGCATATGAAATGTCAATATTTTCACCATAAACCATGAATGGTATAAAAATAGCACATCCATAGTCAAACATATCATAAAACCTTCAATACAACATAGAAGTTTTGTATCATAATAAATCAACTTCACATAAGCGTAAAATCCAACAAAGAATGTTGACATAGATGAAATCGAAACACTTTTAAGAGAAATATCTCTTTTTATTTTAAAATCATTTAAGAGCCATATAAAATAAATCATTTTCTTTTAAAATATTCTTATAAGCTTGTAAGGGAAGCTTTGATAATTTTATAATGGTGGAAAATAGTCGCACCCGCCGTATAAGTTAAAAAACATTCTTACCTTAATACTGTCGAAAAGGTTAAAAGGTACCTTGTTTGGAAAACGACAGAAAGATTCTTTTATAAACTTCTTATAAAAAGTCAAAAAAGGGTATAAATGACTTTAACCCATATTCTGGTAAATGGTAAAAATGTTTTGAAATACATTTTGAAGAAACATGGATGCGTATGATAAGGAAATCCCAGTAGATTATTACGTATAAACTACCTCGGATAATGGAGAGATTGCAAAATAAACCCTTACCTTGTACTTTTCCTTGGATGGGGGTAGGTTAACCTCCTGTATAATGGTGAAATAATTCTTATTAAAGTATACAAGAATAATAAATATTAATATGATATCATATATGATCTTTTAACATTGCTTTGTTAATAATATCTTAGTATTATCGTCGTTTTGGATGTTAACTTACTCATTTTCTTTTATATGTTTTGTTACATAAGCCATGTTTTCCATGGATAGGATGTATCTTATTCCTATCCAGAATGATATCAAATCCTTAAACATTATTTTTAAATCATCAAATGATAATTATACTTGAATAGACATGATATAGAATTAATCTCATCACGTTCGTGGAGACGGTAGTCCGTATGTACGCACGAGCGACAATATCATTCTTTTGATATTAGAATAATATATAATTGTATGTTATATTATATATAAAGAATCATTATCATGATATATTTATTATTTACATGAATTACATATCATTATTATACCCATCCAAATAATAATATATTAAATAACAATTACACAACGAGTTGGAGACGGTAAGTCGTACGTACGCACGTATGGTGACATGTTATTCAAAGGGTGGATAGAATAATTAATATGGTTGTACCATATTTAAAATAACATCATAGTATATATAAGATACTGGAGTTATTTTTTTATAATGGTAATAACAAAGAAATAAGAAGTTGGAGAAGAAAGGAACATGAAAAGGGGTGGTGAAAACATTACCTCTTCATCCGGTTCTTCCTTTTGATTTGATCAAAAGGGCTCTAAGGTTGGCTTTCTGATCCAACTAAGGCCTCTAGGTTGTAGTGAGGGAAGTTGGGAGAGTATTTGGGTAGAGTTTGGCCGAATAAAAAGGCTTTTAAGGTGTGATGAAATGAGAAGGAGGTGTGCCCTTTTATAAGAGGGTTGAGGGGATCCTTTGGAAAAGCTAGAAATATTAATTTATAATAAATTCATATTCGGTTTATAATGGCTCAAAATATGATTATTTAAAGGTTAATGTGGTGATGGGTCGAAAACCACTCAACCAATAGAATTTAGACAGGTTTGGGTACTTATATTAACCTTATCTTTAAGTATTAACTCTAAGTTAATTAGTTTCACTTTTACAGTGTCTCTTTTATTTTTATATTATATTGTTAATAAACATACTATATACATCCAAGATCCCCCCAAGTTGTCCATTAATGATATACCTATCATGATATATGTTTTTTGGCCGAACCATATATTTTTAGGAATTTAATATCAATTAATAATATAATATGTTTTTAAAAAACTCTTTTATGTCAATTTTGACACTATTCAATAGTTGATTTTTTTGAAACTCATAAAAAGAATTATTATTTAGGAAAAAGACAATTAAATCAATATTAATATGTAATATTATCCTATAAAATTATTTTAATTAATTAAAAGTCTCAAATTATATTTATTTTGGTATTTATAATATCAATTATTTAAATTTTTCACTATTATGGTAATTACTTCATCATCATTGTGTTATAAATAAATTAAATTATTTAATGTATAAAAATTATAAATAAAATATCATTATGTAGGAAATCGTTTTATCTTTCTAATTAATATTTATTGTCTAAAATCCAACATATATTACCCTATGTAAAAATTGTTTTTCTAAAAGATATATGCTTTTGTCATTTGTGTATTCATTTTAACTTAATTAAAATAAAGTGTCCCTATCACCTACAAGTGGCTCCATGGGGTCCCAAAATCTCCCCAAAGATGACCATGGTCGGAAATGTATCCACCAATAAGGTTAGGAAACGTTTTAGGGTAATTTAGTATTATTATAATATTATTTTTCACCCATTATTTACCGGATTTACCCCTAACCATGGTAAATAAAATATTTACCGCAGTAATTATTCAAAATGTCTTAAAATAAAAGTTACCTATTTACACAATTTGAACATCCTGATTCCAAATATGGAATCCATTTTTCCAAATTCAAAACACAGAAGTGGAAGAAATTAATTTAAAATTAATTCATGTTTTTAAAATAAAAAGCGTGTTTTTAAGAGATAATAACTATCACAAGATTGGCACATGTTTATGTCTGGTTTAATTGTGAAAATATGTCTAATGACAAACATTGAACTAAATGGTAAACAAATATTCTAAATATACTTTAAAACCACTCAAATTCATAATTTATCAATATTAATTATTTTCATTAAAAAAGTTTTTTATAATTAAAATTTAGTAATTTTCACTATTCATCAAAATATGATAGTTATCTGAAAAGTACCAAAATTTTACCCTACTGTAATTTCGATATTCTGAATCAAAGAATGAAGTCCGTTTTGAGTGGTAGAATTTATAAAATTTTAAAAAGTAGGTATTACTATTTATAACAGCTAGTTTGATTGGTTGTGGTGTGTTAGAATCTCGAAGTTGCGTACAACTCACGCTATCACATTATTCAAAGAGAAGCGTATCGTAGAATCTTGGCGTGTTACAGTAATAAGATTTGATTAGGGGTAACTGACTCGTATATAGAGATAAGTGATGTTAGAATTATTATTACAATTTTTAGGGTTTTTCCATTATTAATGTTGATTTGATTTCACCATTGGGTGGTACAAAAGTTTTGTGCCGTTATGATTTATATCATTGAGGTTCTATTTCTATGATACCTGATGAGGTGATGGAATTTCATCTCATAAATCATATAGGCACTTAATAGAGATATCATGAATTATTTTTTTCCCATTTAGTATGTATTTTTGATTCCATGATGTTGGGATAGATGTTGTGCTCGATATTCATGCTATTATGATAGATTTTGTGATAAAATACCTTCTTTTTTGATCGAGTATTGTAAAATTTAATGATTAATTTGAATGGGTGCCAAAATTTAGTCCCTGAGGTGTTATGGGCCCACATAGATTGGAATTTGCTGGATCATATTGAACTTTAACTGAATTCTGTTATGATATGACATGAATTTGATGCGAAGAATTGATTTGTGGTGAGTATGGGAACCCAAAGATAAGAATTCTAAGCTTTATTGCTTGTTTCAATGTTTTAATGATGTTTTGGAGTATTTTATGTGGCTTACACTCTAGAAAAACCGAGAATACAAATCGTGTGATGGTAAATACATGAAATGTATCCTTCTGTTCTGGAAGAAAATATTTTTCATATGTACATAGCATGTACATAATGTACATGTCTTGTAGTCCTTGACCGTGTGACTGACTGTGTGGGTAGAGACATGGGGTTGGGACAATCGGGTAGAACAGGTTGTCTACTGGGAGTACATTCCATGCCAAATAGGCCATATATCCAACTGTGTGACAATGAAATGAGTGGTTAGAACATAAGGGGCACACATTGTGTCTACGGTGAACACACTATGTAGTGTTACCCAAGATAGAATTATGTGATTATCCATGTAGAGAAACTCATTCTGGGGGGAATGATTCAAGTATACATTGTGTATCAATGA
Source organism: Viscum album (assembly GCA_963277665.1). Taxonomy (NCBI): domain Eukaryota; kingdom Viridiplantae; phylum Streptophyta; class Magnoliopsida; order Santalales; family Viscaceae; genus Viscum; species Viscum album. The sequence goes on along the minus strand of OY728147.1, from coordinate 2,014,283,595 downwards.
GAACATGCCACGTGTATGGGTGTTACCTGACTAGGTTTGGTAGAGGTGCACGCCCATGTTAAAACTTAATGGTACATGTCGTGTGGAGGGTATACATGCCATGTAACCCTATTCTGAAAAACATGATTGTTTTCCTATTCTACTCCTTTATCAAAATTATAATTTCAGTTGATAAAAATCTTGAATTGAGTTGTGTGGTTTCCCTTAGAGATTCATGCCACCAAGACATCCTCCAGTTGTGCACAAGATATAGGGAAACAACCAGACACTAGAAATGGTTGACCAAGGACTACCAACAGACTCTTCCTTCATGCCCCTCATGGAACCATCTATCATTTCAAATATAGGTGCCAATGCACAGTTCTGGTAAGGCTTCATGTGGCTGATGCATACAATTTATGGAGCACCACATCCTTCCCCTTCAATATAAGAGTTGACGGAGGATTTTAGTAGCATCATCCTCCCACTTCCTCAAGGGATGGAGGACCTCAGGTTCTAGATTCATGTTTTGAAGTCATGCTGTCTATCTACGAGCATCTCAAGACATCTCTTGATAAGAGGGTGAAACTCACAACATAAATGCTTCCGGATTCCACCAGGAGATCATGGGATGTAATATAATAGGAAAGACGTTAGTGATTTATATATTTGGATGAGTTCCAACGTAACTTATATGAAAACATCTACCCAATGACCTTGAGGGCCAACTGAGACCGAGAGTTCATGAGTTTAGAATGGGATACTCTCTCAGTCATGCAGTATTATTCTCTCTTCACAATCTGAAAGAGCTACCCACAAATTCTGGGGAGTGTTGTTTTATTTTATGGGAAAAAGATTGAGGATTGTCTCTGACATGACATCTGATCCCATGAGCACAAGTTCAGGCTGACTTCTATATCTTCTATAGTAAAACAAGAGCTGATCACCGAGAAAAACCTGAGGGATTCTAGAGATGTGGTCCTTGGTGGATCAGTATCAAGAGTTGGTACTCCTCTGAATGTTGGTGGGAGGTGTTATTGCGAGTCTACTCATGGAGATACAAGTAGGTGGGATTTTCCTTCAGGTAGCCATGTGGTGTGCTACCAGTGCATGAAGCGTGGACATAAAAAACCTCAGTGCCAGACTGACCCAATTGAGTGATGATCTTGTGGCAAGATGGGACATCATTAAAATTTACTCAACACTCTCCTACAAAAACTAGTGAGGGAGTATCTGTTTTGAATCCCTTAAACAGATAAATATCACAAGTTTCACATCTGACTAGGGGATGTAGTTCTTCAAGTTGTTCATTAAAAGGTTGTGGTAATGGTTTTAGTGGTCAGACACATGGTTTTCGACAACCATGAGGTGGATTACTGTAGGGATCTTATATATATTCATAGGCCCATCAAGCAGGTCAAGATTTTCTTCTCGAGCATATCCAATAAGAGGAGAACCCTAGACCCTCTACGATTAGAGGTACGATTTTGGTTACTCCAATTTTATGTTCTGTACTTTTCAATATAAGGGCACCCCATAGATTTATATTTGTTCCTTTTTTGGAGAGCCTAGGGCTCGGTATCTTTAATCGTGTTGATATCATGATGCTTGAAACTTCGTTGGGGATTAGAATGACTACTGTACATTAGTGCAAGGAGTTCCCTCTTCAGGTTGGTTGGTGTCACTTCATATGGGACCTATTTTACTAGAGATTATGGGTTATGACATCATTCTTATATTAGACTGGTTAGCTTCCTTCTAGTAAGTTTTTGATTGCTATCGTTATAGGGTGAGTTTCACATCACTAGATGGAAGATTATTTTTACATAAGGGATAATGGGATGTCTAGGTGAGCAGAGCTGGAACCGAGCGTCGTGGGTTGAGATGTGTTATAGCCCAGATTTCTAATTTCTATATTGATGTTATGGGAACATACCTGAATGAGTTTTTGTCCATTTGTCGATGGTTTTCTAGATGTTTTTTCTATTTTATTTTTCATGTTTTCCTATAGAGTGAGTGGTATAATTTTCTATTGATCATGTGCTAGGGGGAGCACCAGTGTCCATTCCTCTTTATAGAATGGATACACCATAGTTGCAAGAGCTTAAGAAGCAGTTGGAGGAGTTAGATGCAGAGGTTTTTATTCGACCAAGTACTTATCCTTGGGGTATTCTTGTCCTTTTTTAAAAGATGCCATATTTTTCCCTTAGACATTTTGTGTATTATCAAGATATGAACTAGATGACGGTTAAGAACTGATATTCATAGCAAGGGATTTATGATATCTTTGATCATCTTCAAGGGGACCGGGTGTTCTCTAAGATTACATTGAGATCCGGTTATCACCAGTTATGTGTTAGACCATCAGATATACCTCTTACAGCCTTCAAAAATCTGTATGGTTTACATGAGAATGCGTTTATGCCTTTTGGTCTCATGAACACGCTGTCAGTTTTGATGGAACTAATTAACCTTGTGTTCCATCAATATATGGACTCTTTTGCGGTTGTTTTCTTGAATGATTTCCCAGTGTACTCTCACACTTGACATAACAATGCCACCCCCCTCTAGATCATTTTTATTATACATAGAGAGCTTCAATAATACGTTAAGCTCCAAAATTTTCACTCTAATTGTACCATATTTACTTATTTAGTCATGTTATCTTAGAGACAAGAGTATTAATAGGCCCTGTGAAAGTGAGAGTAGTAGTTTTCTACGAGCAGCCGAAGAACCTCTTTGAGGTGCAGAGTTTGAGGGGGATGAATAGTTACAACAAGCTCTTTATATAGGATTCATTGTTCATAGATTCACCTATAACAGTCCTGACTAAGATGGGTGTAAATTTATGTTGATAGATTTATTTTATTTATCCTTTCAAGAGCAGAAAAGAAGGTTGAGTTCAACAACAATGTTGATCTTACTAGATCCTAGTATGATTTATACTTTTTAATAAGATGCATAAGGTATCGGGATGGGGTGAAATTCTTGTGAAAGGGGAATGATTTGTTGCATATGGGTCTCTGAAGTTGAGGCCACATGAGAGGAATTACCTATCGCATGATCACATTCCAGCTTCAGTTGTTCACACTTTATGTTTTTGGAGACATTATCTTATGGGAGTGAATTTTGCGATGTACTCTAACCAAAAATGTCTCAGGTATATCTTTACCTAGAGTGATCTTAATATGAGATAGTGAAGGTGGGTTGAGTACCTTCACTATTTTTACTTTTAGCTTGACTATACTCATGGGAAACACAATGTAGTGGAAGATGCATTGAGTTGGAGGACTCAGATATAGGATATCTGGGTGGTCAAAAATGAGTGGTTGCTTAGGGATCCTTTCTATAAAACACAGTTGGTGGTGCAAGATAGGAAAGGGCATAATTTTTTTCCTTCTATAGTTTTTACCACTACTATAATTGATCGAGTGAGAATGGGGAAGCTATCAAATTCTAAATTCCCAGTCTTAAGGGAGTGTGTGTCAGGAGATGACTTTTCTCATGGGTGATTTGTAGGTGAGGATGATGTCTTTATCTTTCATAGACACATATCTATATCAGTAGAAATACATGAGGAAAATTTACTTGATTTTTGTTCCTCATTTTGGGTAGTTCAACCTGGTGTCACCAAGTTGTATCAAGATCTATACAATTAGAGTTGGTGGCTAGGTATGTAGAGGGATATTGCTGGTTTTGTTCGGACATGTCACACCATTCAACAGGTGATGACGGAGAACCAGTGACTAGAATTTCGTTTACTAATGTTATCAATTCCTATGTGGATGTGGAATGATGATGCGATGAATTTCATTATAGAGAATTTGAGATTTCCTCTATGGAATTATTAGGTTTCGGTTTTTTTTGACAGGTTCAAAATGGTTTTAAAATTATTACCGATCAAGAATACCTTTAGTGTAAATTAGATTGGAAGGTTTTTCATCTGAGAGATAATACATTTTCATGGGGTTCCACACTCTATCATTTAAAATTGAGGCTCCCATTTTTCACCATGTTTCTTGAAAGGGATATATAAGGATTTGGGTGCACAAGTGCTTCTAAGAACATATATCCATCCTTAGACAGATATCCAATCAGAGCGCACAATTTTGGCACTACATGACATGCTTCGAGCCAGAGTCTATGATTTTGGAGGTTCTTGGGATAATCAAATACCTATGGTGGAGTTTTCATACAATAAAAGTATTCATATGACAATTCAGACGACACATTATGAGGCTTTCTATAGTAGGATATTCTGATTACCCCTATGTTGGCTGGAAGTAGGACATGATGCTATTCAAGGAACTCATCTTGTCCAAGATACCACTGAGTAGGTGGAGATGATTTGGAAGAGGTTTGATACTACACAGTCTCAGAAGAAGTTTTCTGGTGATCAAAGGATACGACCTCTGGAGTTCGAGTTCGAAGATCAGGTTTTCTTATGTGTCACACTATTGTAGGGACACAATTGGATTGGAAGACAAGGGAATTTTTCACTAAGCTATATCAATCCTTTTGAGTTTTTGGAGATGGTTGGGATGGTTGCCTATCAATTTTTTTACCCCAGAGGTATCAAACTTTTCACAACATCTTCCACATTTATCAGCTATAACATTACTTATCATACCCATCTGATGTTTTTAAACCTAAGGCGGTTGAGTTGGAGGTGGATGCATCATTCCAGGGGCATCCTATCTGGATTATTGATCAAAAAACAATGGATATCCATAGGCGGTATTTTCCACGTGTACGAGTGTTGTGGTAGCACTGCTAAGTACATGGAAAGACATGGTAGAGGGAGACCGATGTGCGGTCGTAGTGCCTGGAGGGGTTCAAGGATTCTGATTTGCCACCATGTTTGGGAAAATTGAGGACTAATTTATTTAAGGGGAAATGTTTGTATGAACGTGAATCATTTTTTTGGGCATGGATATTGATTTTGGGAGTTTTGAAAAAAAGAGTAGAATTAAGAAATCATATAAGTACACGCCATGTACATAGGGGTACACGCCATGTACACAGTCACCACGTATGACCACATCTTGGGCATTTAAAGGGCGATACATGGTTGTGTGGGGTAAAGTGGTAGACCACTAATGTTGGGGGCTAGTGGAGGAAAATACATGACATGTTCATTAATAGTAAACACTATATACTTCTTCTTTTCATTGCCTAACCGGACCCGAGTAGTATCAGATCCCCAGATTCATCATCTTCTGGCCTTCTTTCATCCATGAGAGAAATAGAGTGAAGAATCTTCTGATAGCCACCATTTATTCTTCAAATGTCCAATTTGATCTTCTGAGGGTGTGTTGGAATCCCATAGATGATTCTTTAATTATTTTAGATCCTCTCCTACTTTTTTCTTTTTTCTCTTGATTAATTTACGGTGGAATGTTTTTGACATTTTTGTAGATCTATGTATTTCTAGGCTGATTCAAGGGATGACGTTCGAGAGTGTTATTTGTAAAATGTTGAGGACAGTGAGTTTTTTCATTCTTTGTTTGTATTTTAGTTTTATATGCCAATGTTCTTATTACCCATGTTTTGGGTGTTTTAGGTTATGGAAATTGAACACTATTTTATCTTCATTAGATTGATTATTGGATTAAGTGTTGTTTTTTAGTTCTATGTAAAATTGTATGTTTATGGAACACCCCATGGGTGAGTTTCCTTGTATGAATATTTTGGGCCGTTTGGTCCATTTTGCTTAAGAGGCAAACCTTGTTCCCTTCCCTTGGCTGATTAGATGGAACTGTTTTACTTTTTCTTCTTGTTAAATTCTTATTTATATTCCTTAGATATGTTTATCAATGTAGTAGTTGAGAATAATTTGGGCTTCTTGATATCATTCATTCACGATTGAATTGAACAGGGTGGTGGGAACCTAGTGTTGTTAGACCACAGGTGGACTTGACTTTGAGTGCTTCCTCAGATTATGTGTTGTATTTCACACTATGAGACCATAGGGGAAATTGAGGGAGAGTGCTCCCTTAGAGTTTCTACAGTTTATATTGCATGACCACAGAGGGAATTGACATTGAATGCTTCCCATGAGAGTCTTTTGTTATTTTGGATTGACCATAGAGGGAATTTATGGTGAGAGCTTCATCAGAGTGTCTTTGACTATTTATTTCATTATTTGGATAGAGGGGGATATACTCTACGAGCTAACAAGATGTTTTCTACAAATATGGAATTTTTGTGATGCCTCTACCAAGCCATAGAAGAAGTTTGGATTTGGTCCTTCTAGGAAGTCTATTAAGATACCTGTTTGTAATACTTATTAGTTTAAATAAAGAACATTAAATTCTAATTAATGTAAATGGAAATTTTTGGATTTTTTTCTTTTGTGTACTCCATGTTTTTGTGATGCATTTCCATTATCACCTGCTATATATTCACACAAACAGATAGGAACATATCATGTATTAATTTCCTACTATTATTTTTATCACAACTATTTGGGTCATGAATTTGGACCCAAAAAGATTATATAGGTCAGGTATAGATAATGGGAAGTGCCCTTCTTCATCAGGTGCATGACTGTGGTAGAGTAGGAGAGCACGAGACCAAGCAGAGGCTTTCGATGCTGCTAGAGTTAATTTTTTATCTTTTTTATTTTTTTTATTACTCTATTTCAATCATTTTGGCTTGTTAGGTTTTTTTACTTGTCTTATATGACATGAATCATATTAAATATATTCTCAAGATTTTTATTTACTTTTAGTATTCTTCTGTTTACTTGTTATATGGTTTCATTTCATTCAATACTATTTATGATTTCTTTTTCAACTGTGAATAATCTACCAATGAGGGAATAGTTCTCCCACTATAAAACCCAAGGCCCTCAGAGCTAGTCAGTAGTCTCTAGCATTCAGGGAAATGTACATGAGTCCATGTGACCAACCACGTATAGAGAAACTTCTAGCATCCCCCATATCCAACATGTTACATCCAATATGATGGGGTTTATATAATTGTCAAATAATGTTTAACTCAATGTATAAGTTTATCTTCTAGGGAGGAGGTAATCATGGAACATATTTAGAAAAATTTTCGTCATACTATGCCACTACTTTTGGAATCATGAAACTCATAACGTCTGTTGCACCTAGAGTCAGGCTAGGAAACTATTGTGTAATTTACTATACCCTCTTCTGCATGAGTCCATCTAGTGATTTATTGATTTACCTTTATCCAGAAATGGAGAACATCATTCCATCACAACTAACACACCCCACCCATCACATACAATATTCAATCTGGGCATGGATTGTGGTTAATAAGTCCATACCAAGAATGACATCATAAGGCCTCAATGTTTCCACGTAGTGGTTTAAACTGAAACAGTCTCCTCTAAGGTTTAGGTAACATTACATGGATAGATGTGTGAACACTAAATATTATCTATTTTTTATCTACAATAAAAGGGCTGGTTCAACTAGTCTACTAGAATCTCAAGGTATCAAACATGATATGTGGTGATCATGGAATGACTAGAACCTGTGTCTATCAGTCCTAAAGTTAAAGATTAAAATATAATTATTTTACCTTTAATCATTCCAGAATCCCCTTAGTCATATGTCTCGACCACATGCAACTGACCCTGCACCAGCCCTCCAGTTCCCTGATCCTAAGGTGAACCACATAGTGGTGGTTGTGGTAATATGTCGAAACATTAAACATATCCTATTACGCTCCCAAAATCTTTACCACATTAACCAACCTATTGATCTTACTTCTAATATCATTTTATCTCCCTTAGTTGTCCATCCACTATATCGTAGTCATTAACATGGTAGGTTAGAAAATATCAATTGAGATTTCCCCTACTGTCACTTGAATAACACTACCTCTCACTAGGCTGAATGGAGACACCCTGTGAGCCCTGACATGTAGATCCCAAATCCTTGGATCTCCTCCCAAAATTCCTCCCATGTTCACAATTCTAAGACTAAAATTGTCTCCATCCTAATGAGGTATGGTCACATTCATATCCAATGCGGAAAACTACTGGTTATACCTGCTCAGCCATAAAGCTTTCGGGCATCAATGTTTTCTCAATCACTCTAGTATCAGTTAGAAGACATAGAAGTATAGTGACTGATCATATGTCTCTCCGCAGACCCCTCACAATTGTCTAATCACTGAAGTAATGATCTCTTACCATATCCATCATGTACCTGGAAATGTTAGTGAACCTTGATAAATAGTTATCGATAATCATGCTACCATACTATAGATGATAAATCTCTTTTATACACACAGTTCTCAGCACAACTCTTGATAACTCTTCTCAAATGAGAAAATCTAATTATATATATGAAGGAGACACCACATAATGAGTTTGGATAACCAAAATCGACCATCACCATGTTGAACCCTAAAGAAAGATTTATTCCAGGATCACCATCCGGTTCACTGGTGTCTTGACTAGACAAAATTCTCTGGTCACTACCTCAAGCTAGTCCCCATCCACCTATCGATAAAGATCTCCTCAAAACATGAGGGGTATGTGTCTCTATAACTCATGGAGCACACTTAAATAACACTCTGCATCTTCTATTACTATAGATACCACATGCTGCTCCACTGGTGGAGGCATAGCTGGTGCACCACATCGATGCGACATCTGGGGAATATGTCCCTGTATCCAATCCTCGTCATTGAGGTGGATATTCATAGGATCGAGCTACAGAATACTAGCAGGTATGCATCATGAGGGAATATTGTAACAAAACAAGATTTATAATGGTAAATGAGTATATCTAGAACGATTAATCAATAAATACATGGAACAGCAACCAATGACTATTGGATTCATGTGCCATTATTTTCCCATACTAGAAATGTTCTCATGAGCTATATCGAAAACCAGGATATCCGTGTCCTGGTGTATGGATACATCGGTCACTCACACCAAAAAATAATTCCTTGGAATTAATCCTAACCTTGAAACAAATAACACTATATCCCCAAACCAATCTCATAGACACTAGGTCCTATAGTTGAACTGACAACCTTTGATACCACAATGTCACAACTTGTACTAGTGGGTCTCATGTTGTGACTCCCTAATCCTCTCTCTAATAGGCTAGGGTCCGGAAATGAGAACCCAGTAGGAATATTAATAAAATGGGAGGGATTTCTTATCTTTGTGTATGCACACAAACATATACAAGCCCAAAAATGATGAAATATAAGAACCCCTAATAAAAAAATGCACGCGTACCTCTCTACACCAACCAACACAGTCTGACTGTAAGTAATGTGTAGTAATGTAAAATGGGCCCAAATAATAGCCTTTCAAAATAAAGAGTGTGTAAAAAAAGTCCAACATTTAATAAAAATAGATATTTGGACTAATTCTCTATGCTGTAGGAACACATTGACCTACCTGAACTCACAATGCCCTATATAATCATGTTCCATTAAAAGGTTTCTTGTCTGACTAGATGAGACATATGTGGGCAAGGCCTGGGTAGCGGTGAGTATAAAAATACTCAGTAGGAATCCCTAAAACAAAAAATTAATACAAAATGGATGATAAAGACATATCTACATAGTATATGTCGACAAAACATATAATAGGAAATACCAGATATAATCAAACAATGAAATCCCATCTAGAGGTAATTCACAACTACTATATAACTACATTAGGGATTCAGTCTAATGATTCCACGAATAACTAATCTGGGATAAAACACTCTATATTATGATAGAACTGATGACATCCTTCTCATAAGTAATGTTTTTCCGAAACCATTATGCCAAAGATACACTGATAGATCTAGATCTAGACATGATACCATATATGAAGATCAAATCCTTATCCATAGAGTGATACTAACATCTCCTTCTATATTAACAATCTATATATATGATCGAATCTTGGTGATTTTAATCACATAAATACCATGGACTCTATCTTGGGCATCAAAAATGGATAGAGGATCCAAATGTGGACCCCTCTGAGAGGATTACAACTTATTTATCTTGAATTTATTGCCGAAGGGATCATACTCATACGAGTAGGAAATGATATGAATCAAACTTCAAGGAAAGGATCAGGGGAACAATGCCTAAAGAATACATTCAATGATAATGAAGACAAGAGACTTATGCCTTGTATAACTACATAAAAGGCGTGTAATAGAGTTACATGTCGTGTCCCATGACCTCAGGTACATCTCGTGTACAATGGCCCGTGTCAGGATAACATGTCATGAATAAGAGGTATACATGGAATGTTGAATGTTTCACACACCATTTCCTCCAATCCAAGGTCTTCTTCATGTACAATAGCATTATGGAAGTATATATCATCAACCCATGTATGCATGTACTTATACCAGTACATGGAGTAGTCCATGTGTTTGGTTTGGTCAAAGCAGTGTGGTGGAGTACATGTAGTGTAGTCATAATGTGTACTCCACCCAATGTCCATGTATCTCCCAAGATACATGACGAGTCCAGATGAATGGTCCAAACTCCATGTGATATGTGTCACAAAACATGTTACATGTCCCTACATTCTGGAACCCTTTCCTCCACTCAGGGGTCCAACATGCCATGTATTCCAAAATAAACACTGTGTTCATTGGGATTTTCATGAAACCCTAGTTCACACTCCTTCATATTTATCATCACTCTAGTCACCGATCATAGCCACACCTCATTGTGAAACTACAATTCTTATGTCATCTGGTCTAGCTATCACTAAATCAGTGTCATTTAAGCCTTGAATCATCTCTGAAAACAAGATTGTCATCGTTCTTTTTTCTCATGAAGAAAAACAAATTGGCTCCATCTACCATTTGATATGCTGTCGCAACCACTGTCACACCTCTATCGAGTATTTAGAATTTCATATCTTTAACCTCGAATCATTGCACCACTAAATGAAGGTGAAACGATAATTTTTTCATAAACAATAAATCACACAATGAACATGGACGATTTCTGGGGAGAAATGCCCAAGGAACTACCAAACGAACAAACCTATACTATTATTCATTCCGGATTCAATTCATTCTATATTAAGGATATAAAAAGAATGTAATTCAAACAATTTAATCACAAAAATAAAATCACACTAAAAAAATAATCCCTTAAGAATGATCTATCTTTGGCTAATCATGTCCATTGGTTGATCCACAATTTTCATTAATTAAAATAATGGGGAACTAGTAATCTAAAATAACAATTCCCTACCTCAGGGATGGTTCATTTTCTAAAGAATATTGGTTTCTGTATCTTCACTATTCATGAGATCCATCAATAATGACATTCATCTATCTCTGGTCCAATTTTAATCATCATTCACTTTTAACAGAATTCTACAGGTTCCTCTATATAGATTGCATGGAATTCTAGTGTCATGATATTCACCATGTATCCTTGAATCTATGTTTAATTAAAAATAATCAATTGTTGTGATAAAAAAATTCATAAAAAAACATTCTTATTTATTTAAACACAAAAAACTACTTTACAAAGCTAACCCACATCAGTTGAAGTTAGGTCACTACTAGGGTATACTCACGACTTTGAATGCAATGGTTCCATCATATTTCCAATCAAGGGAAAAATTTATAAATTATTATTCTAATTAAGGAAAACTATGTATTTATTCTATTTAATATGTTTAACATGTTCGAAAAATTTATTCCAGGCACACTAGGTCTCAGAATCACACATTGTCTCTATTCATATTTTAAATTAATTCAATATAATATTTTAAAAAATATATAGAAAAATAGAAGGTGGTAAATTATATATCATTTATCTTCACTAGTGGTAGTTGTATAACTTGACCATTATCCAATAGCATCATTTGGGTTATATTGCACGGAGGCATGGGAGATTGATTTTCATAGTGTCCAATATAATTGATGTTCAATAATTATACATTAGAAACCTTTTTCTAACCCTTGAAATCAGAATCATGGTGTCCTTCCGTTCAACACATGTTGAAAACTCTCATTCCCTACAAACATTTACCAAGATGATATTTTAAACAGTTATCACATGTTAAAAAATCCTTATTTCCCTTCTCCCCTTATCCAAAATTTTCTCTACCATCCTCTTCATCACAATATACCATTCAAAGACATCAGACTCAGATAACTCTTTACTTATCACATTATAAAAATATAATATCGACTCATATGATAGAATACTTGGGACTATAATTATATTTCTAATAATGTATTAATTCCATAAAATAAATGATATTTATTTCACTTTGGATCTTGTGATATGGTGGGGTTCCCATTCCATTTTCTATGTTCCATATATAATAAATAACATATACTGGATTTAATCATAAGATGATTTATAATTACAAATATGGTATAACACTCAACATAAATGCATCATAAATATTATAATAAAAAACTATGGGTTCTAGGATAATTTTTACATTTTAATACTTCATAATGGTAGGTAAATAAAATTTGAATTATCTCAAACATACCCTCCAGGAGTGTCAAATATGGTGCATAATAAGAACCATTTTCGTGTACCAAGATACATCGAGTCATGCACGAAACACATTGTCGATGTCATTACTCCTACATAAATCTATTATAGAAGTATATCCACATGTATTATCAAGATATATGTGTATTTCAAGTAATACCCAAAAAATATATACCTTACCAAAATTATTGGATATTATTATGTACTCATCCTCAAAGCGTGTCTTAAGGTTATTCTTTATTCTATGTTTTCTAAATACAATATCCAAGGTTTTTACTAAACATCCTTTGATTCCAACTATAATTCCCCAACCCGAGAACCCCAGAGCTGGTGAATTATATTAATACATTAGAATGATTATATGGAATAAAATATCAATGGACAGATTAGTTAAGTAGTCCTGGGAATCCCAATTACAAATATAATACCAATAATAGATTTAGAAATATAAAAAATAACATTATGAATAATAAAATCAAATAAATCATATCATTAAATGTTTTTTGAGATATTTCATCATCATACTATGGGAAAAGAAAACATTTTATGGTTGATTAGAAATTATTAGAAAGGGTATGTAAAGTGGAGGAAATAATAATACATTAAGAATAAATTAACATGGAAAGTTGAATAAATGATATCACATGCCATTAAACTAACTAGATAAAGAAATATCAATGTTAAAAGGTAATATACTAAAACTTATCCCATCTATATCAATATAATAAGAATAAAATTTATCCATAAAATTTTGATGTGAGATATTAATCTAATTGATGGAATTGAATAATTATTTGTAACCAAGTATCTTAGGTACATGATAACATTACCATTAAGAACATTCCCATGATGGTTTACAATAATATTTTTAAAACCCCACCTGATTTTACAAAATAACTTCTCTCAAGAGACAACCAATGCATCGATGAGATATATATAACATGGACCCATTTTTTTGTACAAGTCAAAAGCATTACTCATTTTCACGAACATTGTGACTTTTAAAAACATCCCAATTATATAATATATATTAATATATAAATAGTTTCCCATGGGAGGAGATTATCGAGATGGTTTTTTAAAAATAATTTATTGAAAACCCCTTGAAATATTATAAACACAATCTTGGGGGAAATGTCATTTTTTACATTCTAATGTGTCCCATAGAACATTGAAGTATTTTAATTATAAAACCCATAAGGGAATAATATTAAATGAAACATGGAATACCATGAGTTTAAATAGATTTAGAATATAACATGGTATAGTTTTGTAAATACAATAACTAAAAGTGAATTGGGGAATGATAAATAATAAGTCACAATAGAATGTAAATTGAGATGAAATCCATTACCATAACCTTCCTTTTGATGTGTGGTATTTATCCCCCTTTATAGTAATTTAAAATATGTCAATTACATATAAAATAACTAGAATCAGGTTTATAATACCATATATTAACTTATTATAATATTTTATTACCCAATTGTTGAAAATCTATCATAATTTTAACATTTTTGGGTGTTAATTGCCTAGTTTTTCCAAGTATGTTTTGAATTGTTGCATATTTTACCTATTAGATAGACCATGAATTAATAATCTCCAGAAGGAAAACCATGAATTAATTTTCATATATATTCATTACAAATGTATATTTAATAATTAATATTTTTTGGAGATAATGATTGAAATGCACCGTTAATGGGGATGGTGGGACGTACATACGCATAAATGCTACATTCAATTAATTGTATTATTTAATGTATTAAAATTAAATGATAAATACTTATATTATAAATAAAATATCATATTAATTTTATATATTTTACATTTTTTTATAATCATCCATAATATGTTCCATGTATAAAGTGAATGAGTCGCATTACTTCAAGTATGTGGTAGTCCACACTTCCTCAATTGATGTTATCGTGTTTATACAAAATGGAAATTATAATGGTATATGGAATAATAGAATTACAGGAGAATATATCCATAATAATATCATATATAACATAATTAAATATAGTTTCAATCATAACAGCCACCATGAGTGGCGGTAATGAAAAAATCAACAATAATCATTTTGTTAGGCAATAATTTTTCATAGATAGAAAAAATAAATTAGTTAACCAATAAAAGGAAGTGTTCATATGTGTAGGTAATGACATTATAATAAAATATTACTTGTATATTGAGGATACTTGTTTTTTTATAAAATCATGAAGTATTAATATTTTTGGGATTGAATTTGGGAAATAAAACTGAAAATCATAAAGAAATATGTTTCTTCTTAATCAGGTAACTTCTTTTGGTTTTAACCAATAGCCTTCTAAATATAGAATTATAATTAAGGAGAGGCTTCTTGTATTTAGGAAATAATTTAAAAGTTATAATTTTGTAGATAATGGTCAATACAAAGAGCCATGATATGTGAGAGCAATGGGTGGAGTGCTTTCCTTTTTAAAGTAGAGGATGAGTTACACTCTTGTAAATCCTGAAATATATTCATAATTTAGAAATATAACATAACTAATGTTCCAAAAAAATGAAAAAATAATTTACTAAATGGGAATAGTCTTTTATTAAAATCTATAGCATTAAAAAATATGTGTAGTTTAAAACTTTTTCTCATTATCTTCAAAGCTAACATAATTTTACCATTTTTGTTTTTATTAAAGATCCTAGTCATCCAAACTTAGTAATGTTACTATTAAGAATAAAATAAATTTTTATTTATTAAATATATATAGAACCAGAAAATTATTAATATTAAATCTAGTTTATGAAATAAATATACAATTTTTTTTCAAAATTATGTTAAAAACAAGATCATGTGACTTGCTAAAACCCTTTTAAAACCCAGACCATGTTAATAATGTTTTTACAATATATGGGTCAATAAATTTATTAAATAGATAAATTTATACATTAATAGAAAATATTTAATATTTATTTACATTAAAAAATAACTTGGTAGAATTTAGATATTTAATTATGTTTATGTCATTTAATAAAATATCAATTATTGTACATTAACAACTATATCAATTTTTACATTATTTATATAACATTAATTTTAAAATATCTAAAAAAATTTAATTAAATTATATTAAATTTGATGTTTTGTATCAAGATATAATAAATTAGAAGAATAATTAAATTCAGTAATCCAATCAATTGACTTAACTTTTAATATATTTACTAATGTTTATTTTAGTTATTTTTTAACGAAATAATCACCACGTTGGTGTTTCATAAGCATTTTAAGTGAATAAACCACATCTAAAAAATAGTGATAAATTATTATGATAAAAATTATTATATATTCTTTAAAAATGTTTTTTATAACCTATAATATGATATTTTTAAAATATCTCAATGTTTCATATATTTAAAATCTATGAAAATATCTCTTTTGGTCAATATCCTTATATATCCTTTTATATTGGGTACATCAATTTAAAAATATCCCAACAACCCATAACTTTCAATCTCAGTAGAGATATAGAAAAATTAATTAAATCCAATGGATTTTGTACAATATTCTAGGTCATTTTAGTTGTCAATATTATTGTTTAGTCCCCTATTAAGAATAATATTATCATAATCACCATAATTAATTTTTATCACTATCACTAATATTTTTGGTTGAAAAAATTATGTTGATATTATTAGACAAAAAATATTTTACTGATTACAAAAATTTATGCCCCTTTTATAAAATTCAAATAATAGTTGTTGGAAAATTATTAATAATGCTAATCCCAAACATGTGGTGATAAAGCATTTTTTCATTTAGAAATGTTGAAAACTTTTATATGCTTATATATCTAATTTTAAAATAAATGTGATTCCAATTACCAAAATTGTATTAAAATATGATTAATTGATCTCTTTTTTCATTAAAATGTTATATATATATATATATAATATATCATTGATTATTATTTAGATGAAAAGAAAATGTTATACTAAAATTATAGTTTTTTAACTATTCATCAAAAATGAAACTTCTCATCAAAATACAAAAAATACCACCATAATCTAGTTTGGAAATAAAAAATTCAAAGATGAATTTTATTCTAAAATAAAAATTTATTAAATTTCCAAAATTATATTTTCAAATAGGTCGCAATTAAAATTTCGTAATACCTAGTCTTTTATTTAACACAATGTAACTTAGTCTGGTGTTTTACATAAGCTTAAAATGTTGTTGCGTATAAAGTGAGGCAAAACCATATTTTTTCAGAAATGGAAATATTTAAAATTATTAGGATGTGACATTAAGAAAATAAATTATGGTATGATATATAATATAATTTTTATGTATAAAATTTATGATATATCTATTTATATTAAACTGGTGGTTATTACATGTAATAAAAAATTTAAGACATATGATAAGGGATATTCATATATATATTATTTCAATGGTACACATTCTCTAATCTGAACACTTTATTGTTTTTTAGTTTTTAAAATTTCTAATTAATTTATTCAATATTTATTATTATTAATTTTACGGGTTTTTATACTACATATTTTTTTATTCATAGGGCATACAATTCCAATAATATAGTAGTGGTAATTGTTTTATGTTATAATATCATTCTTTATATATATTTTATGATTAAATTTCCAATAATGAAACACTATTATCTAATTACCATTAAAATAATTAATATTAATATAATCTAGTTATTTATTTAAAATTCATATTTCTATTAATTTTCTTCTCTTAATTAGGTCAAGATTGTGAAATTATTTTTTTAGGGAAAATCATTTTTATTCCCCTCCTTGGTCAAAGATCCTTTTATCTTCAATGTTTATGTTTCCCAAAAAAAATTAAATATTGTTTTTCATATTATAAAAGTATTTTAAACGGTTTAATGATTTCATTAAAGGTTTCCTGATTTATTTTTTGATGAAAATTATTTAATTAATGATTATGAAATATTAATATTTTAAATAACTCATTTGAAAATAGAAAGGATATTTTCCTTTAGTAATGATCCAAGTGATCACCTTGAATAATTTTTAATATATGATTAAATATTTTTATTTTAATAAATCATTATTATGGTTATGATATACCTATTCCATCAATATTATTTATTTAGATGGTTTATGACTATGATGAAATCATGATTGTGTGAACCATTCCTCTCAAATGGGAAATGCAATGATGAAATAGTTAAATGATTTGGAATCATATTTGTTTTCAAAGGTTACTGTTATTATTAAATATTTATGATACCTAAATAATTTTCCTAGATTTTGATATGATTAATGTTTTATGATCATGATGAACACATATATATGATTTTACTTATATTATGGGTTGTTATTTTAAAAAACCAGGATAGTGGTTATATTATAACAAAAAAATTGTTACTATTTAACCTTTGATGAACTGTTACAATATAAAAAAAACAATTTTGGACCAATATATCCTTATATTGAATTGGCAAATAATTTATAAATCATTATTTAAATGGAATATAATGGTGATTGATACAAGTAAAGTATGATAATTTTTGAAAAATTATATAGTTGGGTGTGAACTCTGACAACTATTTTGGTTTAGAGAGAGAACCCATTTCACTATGAATTTTTTATACTTAAGCCAATCCAAAAAAAATTAATTTTTTTGTAGAATAATCTATGTCTTATTTCATTTGTATAATCTCATAAATTATGATAATTAATTTCCTTATGAATCATGTCATATTAAATTCAAGGTTTATTCCATTCATCATCATACGTATCTGCGATATACAAATTAAGGGTTTTTTATGTTATTCTCACATTACACGAACCTTATTATCAATTTATGTCTATTACTCACATGTTTACCTATACTGCTCATAAGATCTCACTATTTTTTTACATATCCTTTCTCTAATTTATTATGAAATGATTCATTTATAATATTTTTAATAACATTTATAGTCTATAAATCCTTGGTAAACATATTATAGTTCAGTTATGAACAAGAAATTAAGTGACCTATTTTCGAATGACACTACACCTATATGATTCAAGGTTGGATTATTATGTTATGTAATGTAATGAATATTAATTTATTAAAATGAGTTATCTAGGTTTGATAAGACTATTTTATTATAGATGGTATCATTGAATGGTTTAGTTAACAATTATATTCTATGTTGAGAAAACATTAGTGAGAAAGCTACAGGTATGTCAATGTAAATTAGAATTTCATAGAATTTTAATGAAAGAAAAGGTTAATGGATTTCATGTAACTAAATTCCAGTCAAAATTATTAAAGAGGATGTGTGTATGGAATATCTTGAACTAAGTGTACTGACTCAAAAAAGTGAGCATTAATAGTTTAATAGATCATCATCAAGTGCACAACAATGGGCTTTATTGCACACCATGTTTGATAGTCCCAGGTGATATGATTTTTAATTACAAAACCCTTAAAATCCCTAATTATGGATTTAGATTGATGGTGAGCACTTATTTCCTCATATAAACTAAATGATCTATATATTGAAACAATGGCATTATGATTTAGATATCATATAAAATATTTTTATTTGTTATATTGTTTCCCACTGTGAATTTGTTTCTCAAAAAATGTTTTTTTGGTTTTCTTGTTAGTGTGTGGAGCTTGAATGAAACATTTTAATATATAATGGGAATGAGAATGAATTTATTTTCATCCTAACAAACTATGTTCTTGGTGATCATTAATGAATACATTTGTTGTTATGACCATATATTTTTCTCTAATTATGAATCATATTGATCTGTCAAATTATAAATGGAGGGGAAAATTATTTTTTACTTATTTATTAGGAAAATTGACCATCTTACAGTGGTTCGGTAGATCATCTACTTTCTGATAAATGAATTTTAACAATTGAAAAGATATATTTCATTATATGATGTTTAGTGAAGGAGAAATTAATTATAGAAAACTATCTTTTGAAATTTGAATAATATCATTGGTGGATCCTTGTCAAGAATACATGGAAATATGAAAATATTGTCTCCATGAAGTGGGATGATATGAAGTTATTTTTTTAGAAAGTAAATCATTCATGTTGTTTTACCAAAATTCATAAGGAATTCCTTGAGCTAATGTATAAGAATGTTTAATCTAATGGTACCTATGAGGAAAATTTTATAACACAAGCAAGGGGTGATCCTAATATTATCATCCAACCTAAACGTAAGGTTTATAGAATCATCATGTGTATAATACCAAGTATTTGAATGACTTTATCTATACATGAATTAAATTTATATGATGTAATAATTAGTTTTTCTATCATTGTGGTTAGGTAATTGAATTTAACCTTAAATCCAATTGTTTTGAAAATAATATATATATGTATTGGAAAATAAATTCAAAAAACTATATAGAGTGGAAGATAATACTTTTTTTATGAGTGATGTGTGAAAGGAAAGATGGAGGAAATTTTCATAATGGTACTATAAAAGTTATTAATTATGGAAAAGAAGGAAATAATGTAATAAAATTCCTACATGATGTAATCATGTTTTCAAATGATATAAATAGAGAAAAAATAATTACATAATGTTCCACCCACACTATAGTGTTTTTTGTGTAACAAGTATCATAATTAGCTTAATATTTACCAAATATGATGATCGACAGTAGAGACCACTTAGGATATGCAATTAGAAATCTTATTTGAACAATATTCTTGTTTAAGGATACAATAAAAACATCATGAAAGTTACAATCATCATCCACTACATAAGTAAGAACATATTTTTCACTATATATATACCCACTCATTTATATTTTAAGAAATTATTAGATATATCAAAATTCAACTGAAACTATATGAAGTTGAGTTTGTAGTAAATCCACATATTTGTATAATAATGAGATTATAATCCTATATTTGTACTTTTCATCAGGTTTGAATGAATTTTAGTCCCATAAATATCATTATTCTCCCTACGGTTTAATTTTACAATATTATAATCATGGAGTGGGTTTCTATATATTAATCACACAAAACGTTTCTAGGACTGAAAGTCACGTATGATATTACAAACAAAGATAATATTTTATTTTAATCTAATGATAAATATTACATTCTAATGGAAACCACATCTGTTGAATATTACTTAATTCAATTTCAAATTGGGTGTTTTACTCAGATGGTTAGTGATAAACATAACATCATTGATATGAATATTGTGTAGTGGTTTTATTAATGTCACACAAAAATATTTTCTTATAATTCCACCAAATCCAAAATATGTGTTCTAAGTAGAATTCACACATGGTTCTGTATGTATTTTTTAATCTCACTTAAGAATAACCATGAATTAGTAACATGAAATGATGATGAAATTTTAAGAGAATCATGGAAAATGGTTTATTCATTCTTTTATAAAAACTACAAGTCCATGTGTTATATTTTCCAAAGAATAATGATGGACCAGTGATAAAATAAGTTGATTATGAAGAGTTGACTAAGATAACAATCATGATCAAGTTCTATTTACCCCATAGTAATGGATTGTATGATGGAATATATAGATCTCAAAATGTTTCTATTATTGAAATTAATTATAGTTATTGCCAATTGTGACACAATAAGGTGGATATACCCGTGAAAAAATATAGTAAAATGTATAAAAACTATGAATATTGAATGATTCCCTTTATTCTTATTATTATTACCACTAACATTGTGGATTTAATTACTTGGGATCATTCGAGATTACATAGACCAGTACTTGGTATTTTTTAAAGATGATATTTTAATTTATTAAAATTATATGGAAGTGCATGAATATTACATGAGGATTAAACGGAAGACCATAATTAAGTAGAAACTATATGAAAATATAACAATGTGTGATTTATGGATAAAAGATTTCCATTTGTATGTTATATAATCTATGTTGAGGATATATGATTTGATCCATTAAGGAGATATATTATTAAATATTTTCCCAAAAAATGAATGGGTATTGTATTCTATAGATTTATTGGATTATATTGATTATATTGATTCTATATGGTAAATTACTCCTTAAAATATGATCATATTAATGATTTATCTCGATATGGATCCAGGATCACATGGAAGGATGAATTCATAAATGTTACATGGAACTAAATAAAAGTTTATTATTTCACTAGTTATTAAATTATCTAATTATATAAGGGTTTTTATTCTTTAATGATTCATTAGTGATGTAAATGTTATTATTTCTCATTCATAATGACATTGTGATAGTATGTAGAAAATGAAAATTGTTGGATCATTATATAAATGATCCAACTTATGATTTTGAGTAATATTTGGTATTTTTAGTAGTAAAAATATAGTGGAATTATTTATAAGGACAATGATGTGACATATATACTTATAAAAATATTTTAAATTATATATTCACCTAAAATAATTTAATATGATTTGATGAATATTGTTTTATCTGATAAATGATTATGACTACTTAATACATTACAACCCAATGAAGTAGAACAAGGTGACTATGATGTGATTCAAAAGAATCATGAATCTTATCTATGATAAGGATACAAAATGATACAATATTTCAAAATTTGAGAATTAAGAAATTATAAATCCTAATTTTTTTGGAGAAATATTATATTTCGCAAATAAGTGTTTAACAATCTATACTTTTAATTATTAAAGGGTTCTAGAAGAATGATGTGGACCACAAAAATAAGGATACACAAAGTTTTTGGATTAAATGTAATTGTGTTGGAATTATCATGATCATGAACACTTTATGTGTCCCATCTAAACCAGATGTGAATTAGAAGTTTGTGGAATCACATAGTTCATCATTCTCAATTCCTCCTAGAAGTAAAAAATTTGTATAGTGATTTGAAAGAGTATTTATTATAGGATGACACAAATAGAGATATTGTTGTGTATGTGTCTAGGTGATTGTTATTTTATCATGTTATGCTCGATAATGAAATGGATTAGGGATATTAAGACCACTACCCATACTATAGTATAAAATCGAAAATGGCATATTTTATTTGTTCATCATTATCCTAAAATAATCGAAAGGCCATAATGTTATGTGGGTTGTAGTCGATATACTTACTAAATTCGAACAATTCTTCACAATAATAGAATATTTATCATTAGATCATCATTCCAGAATATAAATTATATTTGTATTAATATTTCCAAGAGTAGAACATTCTATTATGTCTCATAGGGATATTAGGTTTACCATGATGTATATATGAAGTTTTCAGTATGGTCCTGGTACGATATTTATTTTTATCATTGATAATCATCCTCCCACATGTGGTACTCCTCAAATAACTATTCAAACACTATATTATATGATTCTAACCTCTTAAATGTATTTTAACGATATTTGTTGTCAACACATTCCTCCAATTGAGTTTTTAAATAATAATATGTTTCAGTCATGATTTTAATGGCTCCTTCTGGAGATCTCTTTTTAATGAAGTGTATAAAATCATCAGGAATATATAAATATAGAGAAAGAAATCTATTAGGACATGAACTAGAAGAGGTAGGTTTGGATAATGTTACATCCATTCAACATCACTTCCAGGAACCTGAGTTTACTGGGATGTTATGCAGACAACAATCAGTGTGATCTAGAGGTTAAATTTGATGAGAATGACTTATTATGAATTTTTCTATGGAAAAAAGTTATTATTTTTTTATTAATGGAATTTTAATCCCTATGTATATTTTTCATTGTGAAATTATAGATCATGTAGTTATTATAGTCAATATGTTTATGCATCCACGAAACCTTGTTTAACTCCACGATGTATTACATGCATATCTCTTGATAATGTATATACATTATATGTCACATGTATTGAGAACAATGGCCATAAAATTAGAAAATTAAATTTACTATTATGTACTTATTACAAATATTTTTGATCATTAAGTAATGTTATATGATATAATACCACTTACCTAGTAATGTTTTTGTTGAGAAACCACCACCTTGATTAAGAAATAGTAGGATCATAACATATGCTGTAAAAAACCATGATATATTAAAATATAAAAACTATGGTAAATCGTATAAAAAACATAGAATCTAATATTATAACATAATTTTCCATCCCAATAATGTATTACATATTACATTTTAAATGAATATCGTTTTTGGTTTAAGTAATACATATGATCAGGGTAAAAAATAATCTTCTATTAAAAAATTATTATAAAACATGAGTATTAAAACATATATATGCAGTTATATGTTATGAATAGTGATAAATAAATTTAGAAAATTATATGGTTTAAAATTAGTTAAGAAAATTCAATAGTATTCAATTATTATGGATTTTATTAAAACTATATTTGAAAATACTGTTTTATAAATAAATGTATTTTTCTAAAAGGAGGTCAAATATTTATATGAACACATAAATTAAAATGAATTTTTATCCATTTTTTAAAATATATTTTGAGAAAATATTTATAATTTTTTAAATATTCAATTAAAAAATTATTTATTTTTTTGGATATTTCTTAAAAAATGAATTTTTTGATGTATAATGAAAAATTGTGTTTTTTATTGAAAACTATAATTTCATACAAATTTATTATAATAATAAATTTTATTTTTTATTGATTTTAAATTGAAATTTGTTCAATTATAGTACAATGTAATGAATTTATTTATTTTTAATAATCTTCATACTTAATTAAGTAATAAATTATTTTTAGAATTTTAAATGTAATACTTAAGAGAAATTAATAATTCGACACATCTTAGAGATTGTTTTTAAATAGAATTATTCAAAAATAGTGAATTAAATTTGTAAGAAATGGATAATTTTTTTAATATTAATAATTAATAAAATCCTATAATATTTACATATTTTCTAACAATAATTTATATTAAAATTTATTAAAATTAGTTAGCATGGTTTATGTAAAGCTATGTTTACCAATGTTATATAATAATAAGATAAGTTATTAAAATGAACTAATTATTTCCAAAACTAATTTTATGATCATATTTTGACCATTGAAATTACAAATCTATATAATCACCCATTTTGTAGGCTTTTATCAAGATAAAAAATATAATATCACTTTATCTTTTATAAAATTAAATATTTTTCCTCTCACATACTTGTAAAATGACACATTATATTATCCCTTATTCATACATACAAAACACTATTCCATTCATGGAATAGCCATATATATATTATACATACCACCCAACATAATAGAGGCCATTATTATAATCACTAATCATTTTTAGGAAGGCATTATAAGTAAACCCACTAATGCTCATGGTAGAGGATGTAAAATTCATAACATGTGTATTTGATTTTATTATCCTTCAATATCCTTAAATAAATATTAAACTATGATAATATAATAAATCTTTTATAGTATATAATAAATGTATTATTTATTTAATTTAATAACCCATATATTTCTCCACATTGATAAAATGGAAAGCATAATCATTGAGTGTGTGTATGGAAGACAACAGACTTGCAAACCAATGTAATTTTTTTACCATCACCACAATTAATGGAAGGTTATAATGATTTATATGACATATTAACATGATATAAATGATATTATTATAAATAGTTAATTATTATATTATATATTCCTTTTTTACATTCAATTCTCAATGGGGATATGGTAACATCAGTCAAATGTATGACGGACTACTGCCTCACGAAGTGATATGATATACATTTTTCTTCCAACTTAATTTGAAGTTATTAAGGATTATATCAATTAAATATATATGATATTTTTTAAATAAACATAATTTTATAAATATAATATCACATATAACATCTTACATTACAATATCATGGAAAAAATGCCCTGCATTCGTACATGTGGTCTACCACCTTAATGTAGTGATGAAAAATCTTTTTCATTTAAATTTTTCATGGATTTAATATGTATATATTTTAATAATATTTATGGTATATATATTATAGTAATTATTTTTTGAGGTTAATAAATATTTACTTTTTATTCATTCTATCTATTGAAAAAATGGAGACAATGTTCCTGTGTAGGTACGACCTACATTTTCAATGAACGATGTAATAGGTTTTCTATATACATATTTGTTTATTGGTTTAAATTAAAATATAATTACAAAATAATATATTTATATCCTTTCTATCAATATATGATATTTATCAATTGAAAAAATTAGAAGGACTGAAATTACCAAACCAAAACATAAATGAAAAACTATGAAATTGGCCCTCAAAACAATTATTTTAACCTTGAATTTGAAATCAACATGACATAAAAAGAAATAATTCAATACTATATGATATGAAATATATAATTAAATTTACTTAATACATTTATGAAAAATATATTTTTAATATATCACAATTAAAAACTAGTACAAATTAAATCAGATCTGAGGTTAAGGTTTCCCATATTACATTTTATTCCATAAGACATATTACATAATAAGAAATTATTTATTTATGTGGTATATGTGATACATCATGATCTGTTATATAATGATTCTATTTATTTCAATAATATAGTTTTTTTTTTCATTTTGGTGGTACTTTTGAATCAAACATTATCAATGTGGTAGGGTTTTATTTCACAGTCTCACCATCATTCAAGATTAAAAATCATTTAGTATCCCTTTGGGGAATTGATTGATATATGTGCTATCAAGTCAATTAGTTTTATTTAAATATAGTTATTCATATCAAATTCATGTTGTTGTATCATTTTCCATAACATTGTTAATTAAAATACATTTAAAATTTAATTTTCTTATTAATTTGATTTGAATTTTCAGTAGAAAATAATTTTTATTCAAATTCCATATTTACAAAAATTTATCTAAATGATATATTAAATAAAATTTCACTCAAATTTTAATTTAAAAAAAATAAATAATTTATATTAAGGTCATTTTCCATACATGGCTCATTTTAAATTTACAGAAAAGGTGAAAATGTTCTTTTTAACTTATATGTAATGTATAAAATTTCACGCTATCATGATTACTATATCTATTCAAGATTATTTATCATATTTAGAATATTATTTGAAAATTATATATTTTAAAAAATATTAGTGAAAATGTTTCTTTAAAATATGTTTTTCAAATTGAAAATTATTAATTACTTTATGAAAATTTTTAATATCGTTTTTAGTTTATTTTTATTCATACATTACCACAACCATAAATTTAAATATTGTTAGATGTGGAATATGTTGTAATGTTACCATCATTATTTTTTCTCTCTAAAGAGATTATGACTAAAAAATTATGATTTTTGATTTTAAAACATTTGTCCATATAACTCTAAATGGCATAAGATTATATTTTATTTATTATGGAATGTATTAACATTCTATAAGATATTTTTTCCAATATGAATTTATATGTTGATTATGTTTCACCCCATTAATATGAAGAGTTAATTTGTCTTCATAAGTGATCATAAGGGCCCATTATTTTCGAATGTATGCATTGATTGGTCTCATGTGGAAAATTATATTGGGTTTTTGGATAAGATTCTGATAATTTATAAAATATGTATTAGAAAAAGGCCATTATGATGTATTAATGATTTTGGAATTTTGAATTCCATGATTTTGATATTATTATCTAATGTCCATGTGATTATTCAATTAATTATAACATCCATGGAAAATATTCTAGATCATGTGATTATTTATGGGAAAATATATGATCACCACTTATTCCATCCATATTAATATCATTTAATTTACTAAAACTAATGTGTTTTAGTAATTTACCTACCCATATTGATTTTTCTTATTTAATCTTGATATCTTACAATATAAGAAAAACCATTCTAAGCATTTGTGTCATGAATCGACCAGATGGCGACTAGTCCAAAACTCCTGAAGCCTGCCACCAATAAACCATAGACTAGAGACTAGCCATAGGTAGGCATATCACATAGATGGGCAGCATTTACCCAATTTATCTGTATTAACACACCCAAAAAGACATCAATGAAATATTTTAGAGACATATAAAATAGAAAATAAAATTCTTGAACACATTTATCAAAACTATAGTACAATAGTATGGCTAAAAGTGTCATAAAAAACTACACCCATTTAAAAAACTATAAATGTAACTTACATTTTCGTAACGAGAGGATCATTGTCAAATGAAACTGCCAGAAGGCTCCTGGTCCTAGCTCTGGGAAACACCTCAGTTGGTCTAGATCACTAAGCTCAATACATATTAGATCCCCCATTAACATCATAAAAGGAATTTTGTCTGTACAATACACAAAACATGTGTGGGATAATCCCAAACATGGGTGATTATAAAAAATCAATAAGTTCTATAAAAACCCTTAATAAAAAAGGTATAAAATGTAAGGTTATAATCTATCAGACCATGCTATTGGAAACACAATCAAGAGGGAATATCTATCTCAATCCTTCCATATATGTAGATGAGAATCCTGCTATATCTATAATGGGTGTCAACCCAAACATGTGACAACCCCGCACATGCTCTTAGAAAACACCCATTTATACTCGTTTCAAACTCCAAGTCTCATGAAGTTCCGTCCTTATAACCATCAACATGATTCTTTTTATGGTAGAAACATGACATGAACCCAAGATAAAACACTCAAAAAGCTCATCCATCTTATGTGGAACCCATTATAGAGGTACAATCCATCCCGAAAAAACCTACCATTCATAATGTTATGCGTCAGAGAACGTTCTCCATTAGAAAAAAATTACAAGGTCCAACTCTAGCTCCTAACACTGGGGTACTATTCATTGATTCCTTTTCCCGATGAAGGCTTTGTAATCGAATATGAAGTATCCCTCCTCACAATAATTAAAACATATGTGGTAGAACTACTCTAGACTATGCACCATATGAATCCTCTATAAACCGAGAGAATAAGGGAACCCACACCTCACCACTACCCTACAGTCAAGGGAATAATGAACTTAAATAACCAATGAAACCTCTATCGCTCCTATGTGGATGGAATCTCACATCAGTCTATTAAGGGAAAAAAACTCATAACCATCCACCACTCATTTCATGTAGAGAAGGCTGCACTTCATCACTGTACTAAGTAGACAAGGGTGCTCCCACTACAATAGAGGACCCACTCCCCACTTCTACTCGGATATAAGGGAGTAATATTCCATAAGTGAGGAACCTTTTCCAAGAATGACATTGTATTACTACCTAGCGATGTGAGGACTATAACCCTAATATAATAGGGGACTACAAATGTGTAGATTGAGGAACCATACCCTAAACCAGTTGGGGAGTACCACTTTATAGCTAAAGGATTCGTACATAGGTACAACAGAGGAGTACCAACTCTAACAGAACAACACCAATGGAGGAACTTCACCCTATAATGACCAGGGAGTGACACATCCGATGATATAAGACGTTCACAATAACATGGTAGGAGAGTACCCCTCAGTCTATAAATTAAACATGGAGGATCCACACCCTAGTCCGTCAGGGAGTACTAACTTCACAGGTATAGGGCCCACACCTTGGTCTGAATGGGGAGAACATACTCTAACATCAAATGAGTTTTTAGGGCCTTCACCTCATTACATTAGGGGAGTAATAATCCTAGAGGAAACTATGCAACAGTAATGAACCCATAGCCATGACCTGTGGAGTTCTCTATCTACCAATGAAGAGAGGTAATGGAAACCTACGCCCTTAATATATAGGGGAGTACTAGTCCCAACATCTATCATACTGAGCCACACCATTATATAACATTAGTGTAGTATGGATTCATAAAATTAAATATTTATTTACACCAACTCCTATCTCATTGGTCACAATGGAGGCCAACATCATATTCTATGAAGAAAACCACTAAAGAATGGCTTCTCAAAAGACAAAATCTGAGTCCCACAACAGGAGATACCGAAGGAATAAGATATCTGGATGATATCATAGGCATCCACATAGTTCATTTGGGTACACATGATGTGCGAGGCCACAAGACCACCTATAAATGTATCTTGTCTACAAGGTTTACCAAACCGTTTAGGGGTACATGAAGTGTAATGGTGGTACACATTGTGTCCTACATCACTTAGACCATGGCTATTTTTATTTCTACATAGACTGAAAAACTGTGTACCTTACATGATGTGTATCCAATAATACATATTTTTTTAGGATAAATAGACACCATCCCAGGAAGTTTTCTATTGTATGTATACTAGACCTTGTGTTTGTATGCATTGCATGTGTGATAGTATACGTACATATAGTTTCACATGGATAACCCATGACATATCCCATGGTTACATTGTTGAGGCACCACACAACATGTAACCCTGGCCCGTGGTGTGTAGTCCCAAATATATTCTTCCCCAAATATGAAGGGTTAGTCGATGTGTCTCTCTGGAATACACACTTTGTAGATGAAAATTCAAGTCCGGAACTACACTCAACACACACTGATTCTTCCTAATTCCCCCAAAACCCATAGATCTACCTACAAGGGATAAAGAATATTTTTTATTTGTTCTCTATAACCATTATGAAATTAATAAAAAAGGATATAGACTAGAAATATATATTCTTACCATGATGGGGAATCACCAATTCTTTAGATAAAGAACAAAACAAGGATTATAATTCTCTTATATCTGATGATGATCTGTGTAAAAAATACGGATCAGATGAAATTATTAACTTTGATTTGGCATTGTTTCATTACCAATAAATATATAAGAGGAGTGGAGAGGATATGTGTAGTCATCCACTGTTTCATGCACCCATGACATAGGGAGTGGGAGGGACTATGTTAGGATTTTTAATTAAATTTTTCATTTTATTAATCCAACATATAAAGCCCTCCCCCAAACCTCTAACAAAATATCACATCATCAATAACATTATGTCATGAATATGGTAAAAAAATGTTTTGAACTTAACCATGATCTCCACTACCCATTTTAAGAGTCTATTTGGTTGTTATTTAAATTTCATGTGAAACATCGTGTGTTTCTGAAAAAATATATTTACTATTTTAAATATCATCGTTCTGAGGCACCCTTGGTCATGAATTCCTTTTCTAAATTAGTGCTTAGTCATAGAAATATTATATAGAATATTTCAATGTCTTTTGGATTAAAACAGGGGTCATCAAATTCTCCCCACCTCATGGGTTTTAATCCTCAAAAACTAAAATCATGTGCTCAATGGATGAAACAGAGCTATCAACTAGGGTTCAATGCTAGCGAGATCACTAAGGGTTCCCATGCATCTTGCATGAATTCCCTCAAGTGAACATCTATGATCAAACAACTCTTTTCTCTATCTTCTACCTAACCAACATCGTATAATGAATGGGATGAAGTCCCCTTAAAATTTATTGTTGGGAAAGCAACATTAACAAAGATCCCTATTTATTCATAAGGTTTAGTGTCACACCACATCACTAATCAAATGCATATACTAATGGAACCCCATAGTATAAATACATCTTTGGTTGGAGTGTACAATAGACTTATCAAGTTTTTTGTATATAAAGATGATTTTTATCATGTGAGGGTCCTCACAAATGAAACACAGTTTCCCAAAATTAAACATTGGTCTTACTAGACCCTTCACCTATGAACATACAGCTTTATGACAACATGAACAAACAGAAAAACTACCAAACCCACTAAGGTAATTCCATAAAAGTATGTGTGTAAGATAACCAATCTGAACTATAAAGAAATCATAGGTTCTAACTCTGTATCTACATGATGATTCTAAACAAGTCTCTCCCTCTTCTCAGGACACCAAGATAAAAGAATTCGAGTAGAGAAAGTCCCCTATATATTCCAGGACCTACTCTGACACTCCATATCATTACCTCTACTTGAAAATCAACATCTAAGTAACTAATACAAAACACCTTGATACAAACTTAATTTGGAAACACTAACTCTCTCACATGGTTTTGGTCACATAAAAAAAACAAGTTTCAAAGGAGAAAGGGTACCTCTTTCTCCCGAGTCCAAAGCTATATGAAAATGCACCACATCCTACTAATGTCTGTCTCATTCGAAGATTAAACAAAATACATCAAAGTAATAACGAATAAAAAAGGGCTTCCCAAATGTACAATGGCTTTTACCAGGCCTTCTGTCATAACTACCAACATAGATATTTATTAACACCCCGTATCACCCTGATTAAACCTCAAGAAAGAGTAGAAATAATAAGACTGCCTCACTATAGTGAATAATAATTACTAATGTAGAAATTTTAAAGGACATATATAATACCACTATTTATCCTTGGAGCTTCTTGTTTGAAGACCTATGTCGCCAGAAATTATCCTATCCCACATCCTCCAGCTCCCTGAGCCTTCCACAAACCTCTTGGGAGTTGTGATAGAAACACCTCATACATCCTTCCACCTCCCAATTCTCTACAAACACTCCTAACTCATCGTACAAAATGCATAAATCCTTTATAAAATAATTGTATCTTCCAATTTGTCTTGTCAGTCAACTACCTCTTAATATCATGCTGGGTTGTACAATCCCTAGTAAGAATTTATTTGCCGCAAAAAACATAACAGTACTTATCTTTTAGATGAAATGATACTCATCCCTTCTAACAAACTATAGTCCCACATTCACGGGCATTGGTATGTGTATGATTACTATTCCATTATCTTACCACCTATAGTTTGCCTGCCGTTACGGATTCCTCTGCTTCATTACCAATCATGCAGGTCACATACACCAGTCCCTCATCTTGGAAAATCTCTATATCTGGATCTCTCTCCAGTAATATAGAATTGTTTGGAATTCATAGAAAAATCACAAACTTATAGATCTCCCAATGAAATACATGCTCTAAGGTTTGGGCTATGAATGATAGAACCGAATTGATTTCCTAGGAGTGTCTAGATCATTCTTTAAAGATCTTCAAAAACATCACCATAGATATTTCATACCTTTTAATGCTCTGGAAGCTCTTTGATATGCACAAATCTCAATGTGGATGAAAAAAACACTTCCCCGAATTGTCACTAAATCTCCACCCAATTATGCATCACCTGATTATGAGCTTACATCACCAAAATAATCCATATTCCCCTCAAACCATACCAAAGGCTCAGATCTAGGACCACCATCTAATCGAGAGGTGTCCTAAAATGGTGGAAAACATGATTCACTACCTTTATATAGTTATATACTAATTGGGGGGTCTATATCAACCATTAGCCTCAAATTTCGTTGCCTCTTGAGCCCATGTAGTGAACTCATCCTACGTGCATCCTCAGGAGAAATAGTTGGCACAACCAGTTCTTCAGTGGGTGGTGGAAAACTGGTGGACCTCTCCAATATAATTCCATTAAGCTAGTTCCATGTAATAAAGTCTCATCATGTGGTGGATCGTCACTATAATCCCTCTATGGAATCCTTTTTGGTTGTCATCAAAGAGGAAACCCGAAATAGAATCAATATGCTCAAAGGTAAGAGGGTATATCAAGGGAGATAACTCTAGAATTAAAAGGAAAAACCAAAACCCAATATTATATGATTCAAGTACCAATTATTTCTTTAAGAAGACTATACTAATGTACTATGTAAAAAATCTAGTTATAAGACTCTTGGTGAATGGATACATCTACTTCCACACCCACACAGTAACTTATGGTATGAAATCTATACTCGAAATATACCAAAACTATCTCTTTGTTACCCAAACCAATCTGATAACACAATAATCCCATTGTGGAACCTTATCTGATAACACACTTTAAGGACCCAACCTAAAGGTGCTCAGGCCACAACTCCCCAAGCCCACCTCTAATATGCTAGGTGATATTGACTAGCACTGATTTGGAATATCATAGTGTTGAGTGGTATTTACGTAATGTACCTGTTCAAAAAAACCCAAATACACCTCAATGAATCATAATATTCATATAAAAATAGAAAACTAAATTCCATACATAAATCAATACAAAACCAGATTACAAAATAAAAAATAAATTTGTAAAGGGGAAAACAATTCCCAACAAATAATA
The DNA here is from genome assembly GCA_963277665.1 of Viscum album. Lineage (NCBI taxonomy): Eukaryota > Viridiplantae > Streptophyta > Magnoliopsida > Santalales > Viscaceae > Viscum > Viscum album. Next base: position 2,014,250,051 of record OY728147.1, on the reverse strand, counting down.
AATGTAAAATTTTCAGACATGCTCAGAAGGAGAGGATCAAAGTCAATTAGAACTATTTGAAATATCATCAGCCCAGCTTAGGGAAACACCTAGGTTAGTGTAGCTCACTAAGATTCATCTACCTCGAGTCTTGCATGGACTCCGTTGAAGGGAATGTAGTTTTTACAAATCATAGAACATGTGTGGGAAAAATCCATGTTGGTGTGATTAAAAAAATACTTAGTAGACACAAAAAAAACCAAAAGTAAAATGGATCATGTGAAAGGAAAAAAGTATTCCTAGCCTAGCTATAGTTAACCCAATTGATAGATAAGTTCTATCTTGAACCATCATTTGCTGTAGAAGACTATTTAGCTCAGTCTACAAGTGGTATCATCCCAGACAAGTTACAACACCTCTTGGATTCCTAGAAAACACCAAGATACACTAATCTCAGACTATATGTCTTATGAGGTTCCAAAACATATTCAATAATATGATTCTATTTGTAGGCTCTAACTATAACACAAAACTAGGATAACATACTCCATGTGTCCATTAATACTAAATGAAACCCTCCATGTGATATATACCATTGCGAACAAACAAACAATTTATAATGGTACATATGATAGATCTTGATCCATTGGGAACAATTTACTAGGTCTAACTCTGGTTCCCAACACTAGAGGTCCAAACATCATTACCTGGAACCTAGTGTAGGCTAACAAATCCCATGTGAAGATCCCCTCACAGCACCATGAACATATTTTAGGGTGTAATACTACATATTATGCACTGCATGCATCATATATAACGAGGGAAAATAGAGGGACCCACACCATTCCACTACCCCGTAGTCTGATAGTACTTCTCTTAACTATCCCATGAAACCCCTATCATTCATATGTGGATGGTCCAGCACATTCGTTCGTCGAGTGAGAAATAACACCTAAACATGATCCTTTCATATAAAGTGGGGGGTAACCCTCCTTATAATATTACATAGAAACTACGAGATCTCTAACTCAAATGGAGACCCCACTCTTTGTTTATAATTGGTGATGGGGGTAACACTCCGTAAGTGAGGAACCAGAACCTCGAACGGAAGGGGAGTACCACTCAGATATGGGACTATTTTCTCCCTGATATGATATGGGTGTAGAAATATATATATTAGGGTCCTTCAACCTAATCAGGTAGTATAGTATGACTCTTTAGTAATAGGATCCACACCCTGGTCTGACAGGGGATTACCACCTCTTTCGAAAAAACATGTGTGTAGGACCCTCATCTTAGAACAACAAGGGAGTACCAACTACTATGATTGGGGAATTTTACCCTAACACAGTAAAGGAGTAACACTAAATATATATGGTTTATATGGATCCCACACACCCTAGATCAACAAGGGAGTGAAAAATCCATTAGAAGAGGACTTGTGACCTGGTCTATTAAGGTACTACATACTCTACATTCTAATAAATATGGACGGACCATGCCATGTTATAGTTGAGGTTCTCTCTCCAATTTTACCAACACAATGTGAAACCTGTATCACAACCCATTACGAGAGTAAGAGAACCCAAAAAAAATTAACAATATTTATTGAACCAATGCCTACAATGTGGGGATTTCCATCTCTAATAAATCATAGATGTAAGGGGAACACACACTCAGATGATACATGGGAGTACCAGTCCTGTCATCTCTCATTAGGAACCCTACTTATCTACAACATTGGTTTGACACAACTTCATAACCATCTAGCTCGATAATCTGAACCTCGTATCTTGTAATCCATAATGGAGGACCACATCGGGTTATATGTTGAAAAAAACTCAGTTTATATTTTTAAAATCCGAAATCTATGTCCGAGAGAAGGTTATGAAAAATTTAGAATATCTAAGAAAGGTCTCTAAGGTGTAAACGACACGCACTATGGTCCACACGGCAAGTAAACCCACATGTGAACTTGATTTTGTATCCAATAACAATGGTTGACTAACCCTTGTAGGGGTACATGGCTTCTGAAGGTAGTACACACCAGGTCCAACATCACTCGGACTGTGGCAGTGTTCCTCGTCTACATGAACCAACAAACCATGTATATTTCACATCTTACATCCTGTAATACATGGAAAGTTCAACAAAAATAGACACCTACCCAAGTATTTTTAGTATGTTCATGTACTTAAACCCATTTATATGTAATTGGGCAACCTATTAGTATTTGATAATGTAGTTTCACAATGGAAACCAAATCCATGACCCATGGTCACATGGTTTAGGGAAAGGCATGGAATGTAACCCCGATACATAGTGTATTGTCCCAAAATATTTTCTTTCCCTTATATGAATGGCTAAATGACATGTATCTGTAGACTAAACACCGTGTAGATGTAAATTCTAGTTCAAAATAACCTACAAAATGCCTTAATTCATCATGTTTTTTTTCCAAAACCCACAGATCTACCTCATAGGGATCAATAGAAATTATATATGGGAACTAGATCCTTAAAAAAGAATGTATCTAGACTAAAACTAAAATACAAAAACCTCAATGGAGAAATGAAAATGTTTTGGATGACGAACGATACCTGAATAGTGATGCTTCTCATTCTGATGATGATCTACATAAAAAATTGGGTTGGATGGAACCTCTTCAAATTAATATGGCTTTGCGATTTCATCACCAAAGGAAGACGAGGAGAGAGGAGTATTGTTTTGTTCTTCATTTTTTTCATGCACCCAAGACGTAGGGAGGGAGAGAGATTAATTTAGAATATTTAGGTAAATTTTAATTTAATTAATTAATCTACACCATAACACCCCACCAACTCACCTCCATCCTAAAATATAATCTTAGATAGCTTTATGTCCTACCCTGGAAAAACATGATGTTATGTTTTAATCTCTGGAATAAAAAACTCATACGATACTCTGTGTGAGGGTTATTTATGTTTCAAGAAAAATATTGCACACGTGACCAAATATATTAAATATTTTAAATATCAAGGCACTGAGGCTCTATAGGGACTGACTTCCCTCACCAATTCATCCCATGAATTTCGATGTATTCTTTGGAATATTTAGAATAATTATAGCTCAAAACTCAAGTCATCAAAACTTTATCTCCCAAATTCCTTATGTTTTATTACCTAGGATTCCAAGATATTTATTATGATTGGTATATAGGGATATTCTAGAGTAAATAATGACACAGGTGAATAAAATAATGTATTTTAATATAATTTTCATTTGTAATGTCAGATTCAAGTATATATATAGTTTAAAAAGACTATTATACTATTTAGTTTTTTGGGATGTGAATGATTGTATAATATTCCTATGAAATAATGTTCACATTGGATCTAGGACACTACGGTCATGGTATTTATTGTTTGTATTAGGGAAATATTCATAGAAACCATAAGAACTAGATTTTAGAAAATATTTATTACGGAAGAAAACCCAAATATGAAAAATTAGAAGCAGTATAGAAGAACATCATAATATTTTGTTAAGGTGTGGATTATTTGTGGATTTTATTAAAATAAAACCCTTTCAAGATATATAATAGGATTTAGTTCTAGTAGAATTTAAAAACTGGTATTATTAAAAAAATAATGATTTTGATATCCTCATGAGCAATACATGGTAAATGAAAATCAGATTTAATGTACCATTGGTTTGAAAATCTATGTTGATATTATTTGGTCAGTTCATAATTTCCTTATGAAATGTTATGAAGGAGTCCAATAGATAAGTACAATAAATAAATAATATTAAAAATATCAATTCTTATATTCAAAATTAGGTGTCTTGATTTAGACCTCCTCTAAATTATTTTTAATAATCAAATGGTTTCCCATTATAAATTATATTTCTTATCCAATTATTTTTAGTTTTAGTCAATTATGGGAACTAGATCGAATAAGATAAAAATTTAACGTTAAATAATTTTTTATGGGAAACAAATGGGATAATGACTAAGGTGAATGATATAGTCCCTATTCCTAATAAATTAAGTAGTTATATTATTAATAAAATTCACATTAATGAACTCTTTGACTCCCCAATAATGATACTGAATTATTATTTAAGATCCGGGGTTCCATAGAACATAGTGGAATGGATATTTATCATCATTTATTCTTTGAATACATAATGAATCATTAAATTTAATATCTTATATGAATGAGAATATTTTTTTTGGATGGATAACTAAGACACAAAGCTTGTAATTTTTTTAAAAAATTGATAATTTCAGTTAACATAATGGGTGATTATAATGGTCTCTCTATTTTATCATTGATGATTGAATATCATAAAGTTGGAACGTATGTGCATTATGAAAATAAATTTTGTAATGACCCTAACCTCAATAGCCTAGAGCTGATGCCTTGCTTAATTACATTGTTGTGATAAACAGGGATGTTGCATCCTGAGGGAAAGTATTTTGAGTGTATTTGGAATGAAGGATAAAAAAATTATATTACATCGTGAAATAAAAACAATAATGAAACTCTATTATAGAATGAAATAAACATCTATATTATCTGTACATGTCATTTACAACACACATCATCGTATCATGTGTAAAAAAAATTATGATAGGGGTGACTTCAAATTCTCATTAAGGTTGTGTAATATAATTGAATCCAACAAAAATAATTGTGAATGGTGAATGAATAAAAACACATTCCATTAGGAAAAAATATTCACCATAATATGGTTGGAATAAAACATGAGTAAATAATTCCATATAAATAATCACATGAGAATGAAACTTAAACATTGATATTTTATTAGTAAAATAATCACAATTTTTTACAATTACAAACATCATAATGAGGAAATTTATAATGTCATACATCATAAACATTCCCTCAAGGCCTTATCCAAGAAATATACATATATGGGTAAAGCCTCATCCAATACTTGGTCTAGTTTGTCTCATGTCACCTACCGATGCATCGAGGGGCTATAGAGAGCCCCACCAATCAATTTTTATGTCCAATGTATTCCATATATATCAAATAATAGATTTCAAAAGTTATTAATAAATCATATTTTCCCATACCACTTTGAAATATTTGAATCATAATGATAGATGAAAATTATTCAATCAAATCATTGATAAATTCTTGTGAGAAATAACTTTTCACTATTGAAAGAAGAGTTATTTTGGAAATTCATTTCTTATTTATCATAAAATAATAATATAAACATTAATATCTTGTAAAAAATGAATGAAAAATGAAAATATGTTTTATTCATTCATTATTTTTACCTTAATTTAAAACATGCAATACGAGTTTATATAAAACTTTAGAAATAATCCTCTTTAATGCAGTTTTAGAGAAATTATTAAAGAATCATTAAAACTGTAAAAGGATTGAATGTTAAAAGAAAACTAGAAATAAAATAATATTGTTTTTATGATGATTATAGTGTTTTTACCTAAATCTTCATTGATAAAAACATACTATTGAGTGTACATGGAAATGTGTATGAAATTTGAAATTTCCCTAAAATAGGGCTTGTAATTGAGATGAATTAAAAATAGAACCCTATAAAGTATGTATTACACCATTAATGAAAGATGAAATGATATAAATATATGATATTAGAACATATAAACTTAAGTAAAAATTTTTATATAAAAATAGTGAAAAATTACATTGTGCTAAATAGAGAGAATGCCTGAACCTAATGAAGAATGATGTTTCCTGGAAAATCCAATTGCACTTTTCAAACTGTCAAACCATATAGCAAATTGAATTAATTAACATAAAATATTAAATTTAATAACATGAATATAGAATGATTCATAATATGGTACAAAAATTGGTAGTAAACATACACCAAAAACAAGAAATAGTGGAAAATATGGAACATCTAACCGAAATGATCATGAGATGAGAAAACCCTTACCTTATGTATGAATGTGTTAAGAACATGATCTTAATGTACTGGATAATAAGATTAAATACCTTAATTAATGAATTAATAAAATATTATACATTAATTTTTTTTATTATAAGTTTATTATCTTTATTTATAGCCTTTTGGATGAGTTATCGGGTAAAATTTGAACGGTCTGTTGCGTTCGTTTCCATGGTTTTCATGAACAGCTGACATTTATAGGCTTATCAATGTTCATATAAAATTAAAATAGTTTTTCAGAATTGAAATTATATGTTATTAAATATATTCCAGAAGAAAATTTATTTATATAAGTAATTTATCTAATTGGGGTGAGGTTGAATCATTAGACAATAAATTACTGATAATTGCGTCAATTATTTTGGTGTTTTCTCGACCATGATGTTCTAGTATTGAGTTATTATTTAATATGATATATATACTAGTTATTGAAAAATAAATAGGTATAATTACTCATATTAAAGTCTTTTTTATTCCTAAAAATAGTTTAATGGCCATACTTAAATTAGGAATTGTAAAATGAATGCACATCGTCCACGAATGTAATAAATTGGTACGCCACAGATGATGTTTTCAACATTAAAATAAAAGGAAAATGAGAAGTGTTTTGATGGTATATTTTACATTGAAAATTTTTTATTATAGTATATAATGTATAATGGAGTGATAATGATAGATTGTTAAGTGTTGGTGAGTAAAATTTAATAAAACAAATGAAATTGAATGAAAATTAGAAAAATGGAAGTCAATTTTAAATTTGGAATTATTCTGCTTGAGAACCTCCTTAATGAACCTGATATCATTGATAAGGAACATTGAAATAGTTTCTTAGGTGATACTAAAAATTCAAAAACACGAGGGAGTGTTTTGGTAGAGTTAGTGTGCATAACTTTTATAGGATTCAAGGATTCTGAGTGAGAGAAAGAGGTGTTGATAGGTTCAATTTATAGTTAGAAGAGATTTTTATTTTTTATTTATTTTTTCATTGGATTAGTTTTTTGGATAAAGACTATAAAAATATTTACAATTATTAATAAATATTTTAAAAAATTAAATTATCGTTCTATATTATGGCTATATATCGACATTACATCATCTATTAATTCATATATTTATTAAATACATTAAATAACCAGATTTCCCTATTCACCAAAGAGTCTATTATTTTTTTCAAAAATACAAGAAACATAACAATAGTTTTTTATGTGAAGAATTATAATATAAAAATAATTTAAGGAATATAAAATTCTAATTATGAGAAAATTTATTTATAACTAAAATCACTAATTGCTCAATAAATAATTTTTTTAATATTATAACTATTTTTAGGACAGTCTGGAAAATTTTATGAGGTGTGATAAATTTTTCATATAATAATAATACAACAAAATAATAATTTTTTTAAATATTTTATGAACATTTAATTCTTTAAAATAGTAATATTAATTTTAAAATTGAATATAATAATATCTATTTTATAAAAATATAAACACATAATTACTATTGTCTAAAATATTAATTTACGTATACTATGATATAATTATATGACATTAAAATTTATAATATACCTAAATTTTATTTATACATTCGTAGGTGAGGTTTGTATTAAAATCATAAATAGGCTATTAATATAATGAAAATGTATCTTTTATAAAAATAATGACTTTACCCTTATTCACAGGAAGATACATATTTTCATAAAAATACAAAAATTTAACCCTATGATATATTTGACATTCTGATTTTAAAATTTACATTTATCTAATTTTGAAAATTATTTGGATGAATGTAAAAAAATTGATAAAATTGATAATATATAAATTTCATAACTTGGTTAAAATTATTCATTTTCTACAATTTAAAGACTACTTTATAATGGTAGTGTTCAAATAATGATATATAATTGTATATATTTGTATGACTAATATTGTTGTTGTGTGAAACCTATGTCATAGATGAAATTAAAATAAAAAAGAGGGATACCATGCAATCATTGGGTGCAACATTCTACCCTGTAAAAATAAATTTCATCCCACCAACATGAAGTAGTACTTTAGAAATCATCGATGGATTCTTGAAAATTATTTAATGAGATACACATATCAAAAATAGGGTTAATAATATAAACTCTTAATAAGAGGGTACAAAAAATAGGCAGGTCGCTAAAAATGGATTTTGAGAAGGAAATAATTAATGGAAAATGAGAAAATGGACACGCAAGTGAAATCCAACTATCAAATTTTAATCGAGAGTGATGGAAAACATGTTCATTAGAATGTTAACCGTTAAATAACTATAAATATTATGATTAGTTAAAAGACAATCAATTTCATAGAATAAATAGTTAATAGATAATGTTTTTGTTCCATAATTGAGTTCCTAGAGTTGAAGGATTATTTTAATATCCATATAAGTACATTACATAATTAACTTGATAAATTCATTTTCATCCCATAAAAATAATCTCATAATTTTTTTTTTCATTAATATATATACACTTCATCCCTTACACCAGGAAATAAACATTCTAGAATCATTTTTCGTGATTGAATCACATTTAATAAATCATATTAGATATAAGTCCTCACTTTGATTATTCAATGTTTAATCAATGCAAAATGGTTATCTTATATTATAAATTAATAATAATATCCACAGTTTAACTAGATCCATGACAAAATATTGCTAATCTTTAGACTCATCTAAAACACGCTTGTCCACTCAATGTAGAAAATTTAGATGGAAGGTCAGTAAATATCCAAAATCAATTGAACATAAGATTAACCAAATAATGTATCTCTTAAACCAAAATGCCACATATTGGAATACCATAGTTTCCTTTATACCCTTATGAATCATGCATTCTACCTATATAAAAATATCATGTTGTCCTTAAATACAAACATCTGGAAATTCAAGCATTACATAAACCATCATATCACTAACCAGCTTCAGGGTGCCCGATACTATTCAATAAAAATATAATTAATATTATTTCCATATAAATGACATATATAGGTTTATCATTCTCATGTAATGTGTTTTATAGAATATCAACTTACAACAGAATCATTTCCTCTGATTATTAGTGTTATTCATTACATGCATCCAATTCCTTAATGAAGAATTACTACAGTACAATACTTATATATCTCATGATTTTTATAACTGATACATTGTTGATGAAATAAAAAATTAAAAATATTTAGGAATAAAAAATAAATAACAGTTTATCTTCATATATAGTAGTAGCATAAGCATGAACATGACCGATTATGGTCTTTTAGAATATACTCCTTTGACACATGAGACATTAATTTGCATAGAGTCTCATATCCTTCTAGTTGAAGCATTGAAATATGGAAAATTATTTTCTTTCCATACAATCATGATAATGGTTTCCTTTTTATCCACATTTAATTCAAAATCCTTTTCCACATATGAATATACCAAGGTTATTCATTCTATATTGATCAAATGTAGGAAAATAAATATTTAGCTTCTCCCCTTTATCTATCTTTTTACCATCCTTATTATTCTTCTCATTTATCCACTTGAAGGTGAAATACATAGGTAATTATTTATATACCTTGATAAAACATGATATTATTTACACATATGATGATAATATTTTGAAGACTACAAACATTATGAACTGCACTTTAATCCGATCGAAGAAATAGTCACTCTTACTTATCAGATTTTGTGCATTGATATGGTTGACATTCCATGTACTAGGCTACATTTCTAATTAATGGAATACAGATGATTAGACCATAACATTTTGAAACATAATTTATAATATTACAACCAGGGAAATGATTAATGTGAATTCAAAAACATTATTTTTAGCTAATCTAAAAACCATAGTCATATTTCATTTAAGGAAATATTTGAAATCAATCCTTCATAGTGTATTTTAATGAAAATGTTTATTATACTATGTGTATCCCAAAAGAGTGTCCAGCCAAGTGCGTAGTAATCCCATTTTCATGTACCAAGTTACACCGATTCATGACTGACACACCTTATTTGAGTTGTTATCCCTAATACATCTATTCTAGAACAATATCTACTTGTAGTATCAAGACATAGATGTATATCTTGGAAGAACAAAATATTATCTTCTGTTATAGAATTATATGATATTATTCTACTCATATACTCAACGTCTATATTATGGTTTTGTTTTATAATCTATTATTCTAAACCTAGTTTCCAATGTATCTACTATAATTCCATTGATTCCAATTGTAACGACATAAACTCCAATACCTTAGAAATAGTTCCAATCTTAATTAAATCATTATAATAAAATATGAAATCACCTAAAAATGGATTGAATAGTTTATAAGATTAGGTAAAACAAATACATACATAATTTTTACATTGGAACATGAAGGAAAAAATATAATTAAATCTATAGGAATCACCAATAAAATCAAATATGATCACTATATGTCCTTCGTAATAAAAATAATTGTATCCTGGGGAAAATAAAACATAAGACAGTATTGAGCTCAAATTTTTAGTAATGATAAAAAATATAGCAGAGGATAAAATTAATAATAATTCATGATAATTGACTCAAATAATACCATTATAACATAATAGTTAACATGATACGGTAAGAATAAATTCATAATAAATAATTCCATTTAAATAATCAGAAGAGACTGAAATATAACCATTAATAATCTTCTAGCATAATAATCACATAGATAATCAATTACTGACTTGATAATGTGGGGATACTAAATTAAATTTATTATAAAAATATCATCATGTGATAGACCATGAATAATAAATAAATGTAAAATAAATATTCTACAAAATATTATAGACTATCTCGTGAGAGCTACTGATGAATCGAGGGGAAATTAAAGGCCCCACCCATCACTTACTATCACTAATGTATTCCACATATTTCGAATAATCAGTTTAAAATTATATATCTAATTGAAGGTTTCTAGTACCACATTGAAATATTTGAATAATTACCATAGATAAAAAAACTATAATAAAATAATTGATAAATTCATTAGAGAAATAACCTTTTAAATTAGAAATAATAGTTCTATTGTAGAATTATTTCATTTTTTCCATTAAATCAGATTATAAACAATATTATTCCTAAAAATAAAATATAAATACAATGAAAATATGTTTTAGGATAAATTATGTTCGAACATAAGTGAAAACATGTAAAATTATTATTTAGTATACATTTGAAATAAACATCATTATTGTTGTTTAAGGGATAATATAGAATATTTTTTAGGAAAGTAAGAGAATTAAATGTTTGAATATAACCAGAAATGAAATTATATAGTTTTCCATTATATAAATATTTTTTTTATAAAAAATATTTTTGGAATAAAATATAATATGTAGTGTACAAGAAAATGGGAATGAAATTTGAATGGTCCCTTAAATCAGACATTCTTCCTAAGATGAATTGAAAAAGGAACCTTATAAATCCTATATTTCCATGTAAAGTTTAGATGAAATGATATGGATACATGATTTTAGAGCATATAAAGAAAATTTTTATTATGTATATAAAATAAATGAATAATTACATTGTGGGTAAATATAGATAAATCTTATCTCGAATAAAAAATAGAGGTCTGGGAAGAATACATTACCACTATGCAAAAATTCGAACCATATAGCTGAAAAATTTAATGATCATAATATAATACATTCAATAACATGAAAATAAATATATTAATTATATTATACATCAATGAGATGTATAAATACACAACACATAATAAATAGTGGTGAATAAGGCATATCTCAAAGAAAAAAGGTGAGATGTGAAAACCCTTACATTGTATATGTATGTAATATAAACCTGACATTATTATCATATATAATCAAATTAAATACAATAATTAATTAATTCATAACATTTTATACATTTAATTTATTTATTATAATTTTATTATGTTTATTTTTTTTCCTATGTATAAGTTATAAAATAAAATTTTATCTTCATAAAACATTCATTTGATTAGTTTTATAGATTAGTTTACTTTTATACGCATATAGAAGATAATTTAAAATTATTTTAGTTTTTTAGAATCATAATTATATGTTTCTAATGATATTACAGATGATTTAATTTTATATAACTCAATTTGTTATTTGGGGTTACTATGAATCAATAGATAAGATGTTAGTGATAGTTTTTTGGATTATTTTTTTGGGGTTTCAATCATCAAACGTGAGTTTTGTGTTACGAATTAATATTTTGTATATATTTTTGTTTCATAACACTAAATAATCATTATTACACTTATTATATTCTAGTTGAAAAATAATACATCATTTATGAACATACATTAACTAAGGATTGAAAAAAAACATGTCATCCACAGGGGAGGAAAATTAGGACCTCATGAATGATGTCTTCATATTTAAAATAAAAGGAAAAGGTGAATAGAATTGGACGATGAATATACATTTTAATAATAAAATATAATAATATAATTTATAATTTATTTATCATGTCATGTTTTGAAGGTTAGTTCAATAAAGGACAAGAAAATAAAATAAGTTGAAAGAAAATTAAAATACATAAAGGGAGATTTTACCTCTTCAATTGTTCTCCTTGAGAACCCCGTTAATGAACCCATATATTTTCATTTTGGTGAGACCTAAAAAACCATAACATGAGAGAGTTGTTTTGGAAAGGTATTTGGAATAAATTTTACAGGCTTCAAGGCTTTGTATGTGTGATGAAAATATTTGTTTAAAGATGTTTTTTATAGTTTGAGGAGTGGAGTGTTTTTTATTATTTAATTCATTATTTTTTTATTTTGGCTGAGGGAAAAGAATAGTTTGATAATTATCACTATATATACTAAATTAATAAAGGATATTTTTAGATTAGTATTTTACATAATCTCCACACAATCTATCACTTAATAATTCATATATATTAAATATAGTAAATTATCGTCTTTCACTATTCGCTAAAAATTCATCTATTTAGAAAATGTCCAAAAAATCATCCTAAATTATTCTCGATATATAGAATTAAAAAATGAACTCTATTTTTTTAAAAATAATTTTATTCTTTTGAGATAATTTATTTGTTTATAAAATATTCATTTACATAGAATATACTAATTTTAATATTACAACTGTTTTTACACATTATACAATTCACTAATTTCTCGTAAACTTGTATTAAAATCCTAAGAAAAAAATATTAAAAAATATATATATTTTTTAAAATAAATTTTATCATAAATTGTTATATTATTTCTAAACCTGAAAAGAATAATTTACATTTTATAAAAATATTAACACTTAATTTATAATTCTTAATCATTATTTACTTATACTTCATTATAATTATATGATATTACCATTTAAAATATGCCTAAATTATATTTATAAAAACATATCTAATGATTCTATTCAAATTAAAAATAGAATATTAATATACTAAAAAAGATAGTTTTATATAAATAATGATTTTTCAGCAACTCTGTAGAAGTTAAATATTTTCCAAAAAATTCCACCATTTAAACACAATACAATTTTGAAATTCAAATTTGAAAGATGAAATTTAATTTTTTTTTCAAAATAATTTTTATATATTCCAAATTTATTTTTTAAGAAACATTACCTAGACAAGGTGGTAAAACAATGTTAAGAAAAAATATCGTTTTATTGTATAAAATTGGATTCATTATAATCATTGTCCTATAATATTATATTAATGAATGTCGAAATATTTTACTAAAAATAGTATATAGAAATTTATATTTTATTTAACACTGATCATTCCAAGTAATTTAATTTCTATGTTCTAACGGTCATATTAATATAATGATATTTAATTGCTTATTATTGTTCATTTTATTTTCGTTTTGTGTGAAACCTATTTTGTGAAAGAAATTAAATTTATAAGGAGAAATACAATAAAATTTTGTCATTTAAAAAATTTCCTAGGGGGAATTATAGTGAATTTAATCAACATTGATGTATAGGTAATAGTTACCCGACTAACAAGGAACACACTAAAATAGTTATATGAAAAGAACAATGTATTAGGGTATATGATTTTGAATCCAAGTTAATGGTTTAATAATGATGTAAAATGATTATATTTCATTTGTGATTGTATTATTTAATTATGTTTTAAAATGTTTTTATCAATTATATACTCATATTGTGAATCATGTAAAATATTAGGATTATACAATAGTAGTTTTCCATATGTATTTGTAACAGAGTATAGAGTGGTTCCAAGAAAATGGATTTAGTGAATAGTTCATATTTTTTGAAAACACATAATTAATGGAATATAAAACATAATATTTGTTTTATGTTAAGTTAAAAATAATAAAGATATGATTATTAGATAGTATTGGTGATCCTGATATCGTAATTTGATTTGATAATTTATTTTCTATTTCCTAATGATTACTATGTTTTTGGAATTATGGAATATATTATACAATATAACATTTTATTTTTGGAGCCATTCATGATTTCATTATGTTTTTTTGGTGATCAAAATATTCAAATATTTTGAATATGTCATTATGAAACAGTTTTTTATAGTGAGTATAATTTTATGTTGATTAGTGTCCATCCTTCTAAAAATTCTCTACATTGATTTTTTCAGACTTATTTTGTTAAGGTATTATTATTTAATATTTATTTAATATATTAATATAAAATTTGGGTTTTATTAAATAAATAATTCTGACCATTTTTTTAAATATATTATAGGATCTCATTTTCATTAATATATGGATCTTATGAAATTTTAAATGATTAATGTATGGATTCATGCTTGATAATTCAAAAAAATCTCATTTTGGGGAAAAATATTATTTCACAATAGAAATTGGTTAATGTTCAAAATTATACAAATGATGTAATAATATTTCATTATTTTCTTAAGCTGTAATGGAATTACTCAACTCTAGAAAAATTATCTTGAAACCAAAATATTGTCCTATTAAATTTATTTCTGATGAGTCAATAGACTTTTAACAATTTAAATATTTACAGTTCTATGTTAATTAACATTCTCTGGGTCCACTATATTATTTTAATCAATGATAAATGTAACTCTTCATATGTATTTTTTTGTCCCAGGTCTAATTTGTCACATTCCACTTATTTTCTCAAATTGTAAGTATAGTAATGTTTTATTCCATATTACCTTCATATATTCATTTTCCCCATATGAAGAGGACATTTTAGTATATATTTTTAGGATATGGGTTTTCATCAAATATTATATATTTGGTTACCAAAATATAATATCATGGAATAAATTTGTTTATGTTCTTTGAATGTAACATCCAAATATTTTAAATGAGGATCATCTTGTTTGATATTTTATATGACTCACAAAACAATGAATATAATATAATGTAACAACTTTTTTATATATGATATATTTTTATTCATAATTCAATCTCTCATATAAATTTCATAACATGCACCACTGGGTTTAAACAATCCATGATACTCAGATTCAATATTACAATTTAAAAAATATCATTATGAATCAGCTATTAAGTTGGAAGGAATTATTTTTTCAAAAAATTTATTAAATCTGTGTCGTTTGACCTTTTATAATATAAATTCAATGGTAATATATTTAATATTAAGTTATTAAAAATCATTTGAGGTAAAAAATAAATGTGGTTAATAAAATTATATTTTTCAAAAAGGTGATTTCATCATGATTTTATGAAATAATTTAAATTTATTTTATATATATTTATAATATTAATTTGAAAAATTAAAATTAATTTATTAAATCTAAATTTCATTTTAATATTGAGGTAATTTTTTGGGACTTTATGAAAAGATAAAAAAATTATGATTAGTTAAAAATAAATTGTTTATTGAAATCAATATTTATGCTTAAATTATTTCCATGTTTTAATTGTATATTAAATTTGTGTTAAATTAAAATTAGTTCATTTATATATCATGGTATCATATTTTAGTATTTTTATTTAGTTTCTTATTAAGATATTATTAAAAATGTTTTTAAGTTTTATAATTTTTTTCCATGGAAAACATTATTTAGACGCATCTTTGAGTTTAATTTTAAATTGAATTATTCCAATTATGTGAAATTAATTAAAAAAATAGGTTTGATATTTATAATAAAAAAAATTGGTAGTGTTTTATTTTCTCAAGATATATTTTTCAAATAACTACTATTAAAGACTATATATATTAATTACGATTTCTAGGAAAAAAATGGTTTTTCAATGGGATAAACAATGAATAAAAGTGTTAAAATCTCAAAAAAATATTAAAAACCTATTTGATTGAATTATTTAAACTTATAACCATTGATTTATAATATTTCTCATTTTTATGTCTTTTTTCAAGGTATCACTATATCTTTTAAAAAAAATTCCATGTCTTTCCTTACCCCAACTTATAAAAGGGCACCCATCTCCTCCACAACTCAAAAATCTAAAAAAAATCTGTAGGCCATACCCAGTCTTAATATCTTCCTAAGATATATCAACACATACTTCAGGTGTTATATTGGTTATAATCCATTCTAATAAGTATTTAGGTATAATCCTAAAGGAAAACTCAGAAGAAAATTTAAAATTCCAAACAATGGTGTTTTTATAATTCTTCTTCAACGTCATTCAAAATATATTTAAAAATTATATTTTAATATAAAAATTATATAATATATACTGATATTTTATTATTTTAATGACATATCCTATATCCATATCCACATCCATATAGTGGGAAACAACTCTGTCAATCATGTTAATAATAGACTACCTCTTAACGAACATATGCAAGTTGTTTTCCATCACCACCTTCCAATGATTGATATAAAGAAATATTTAAAATATTAATAATATATTTATGAATTTTTTTTACTTCATTAATAATTATATCAAATGTAACTTCTAACTTTTCATTCATTTGGGGGACAGATTAATGTTAACCATGTGTGTGGTGGACTATCGCCTCACAATGTGAGGTGATTAATTTTGGATTACACATTACATTGATGGTAGTAAGGATAGGTTTTATGAAAAATATTTTATATTTATGAACTCACCATAATTTTTAAATATAATACACATCATAATTTTTTCGCCTTATAATCCGTTGGGAAAAATTAACGTCTCTCATGTGTACTTGTGGACTATCGCCCACATGTACTGATGTGAAATCTGTTTCTTTTAATTTTTACATGGGTGGTAAAAGTAAGGGATTTTATTAATATAATAAATATATATAGTATAATAATATTTATTTTATAATTGTTTATTTATATTTATTTTAATTTTGTTTCATATCTCGAGATTATTGAAAATAACATATAAGTAAACGTACGACCTACCGTCTCTATGAATGGTTTAACACACTTTCTAGTTTAAGTTTTATAGATTTAAATAAATATATATACATTGAATATTTATTATATGTATATAACATTTTAAATTATCATGATGATGTAACCATGTTCATAGTTATGTTAGTGAATTTATTGATTCAAATCCTAAATGAAAAATGATGAAGTTATCAAGATGATTGGTAATTTTATAAATTAATTATTAATAAAATAGTCATAAAATCTTATATTGTAGTGGGAATGAAAGAGTTAAAATCATGTTTTTTAAATCTTTTCTATGAAACCAACAGAAAATAATGAACAAAAACTTTATCTACGTTAGTTTTTAGGAAAAAATACACTCATAACTCAAACCATATGGTTTTCATTATCGTTTATCCAAAAACCCAACACGAAAAAATAAAAAATAATGTTTTTATGTATCGGTTTTCATAAAAACAATTTCTGATAATTAAAATGTAAGGTTTTTATCATCAATTATCCAAAAAACCTATGCCGAAAATCACCTATTTCGGGTTTGGTTTTATAGTAAACTGATTCCAAAACTCGAAAAAATATTTCAGTGTATGTTTATGTAGAATCTGGTGATGAAAATAAAAACAATCATAGTCTATTTCTAGAGAAAATGATGATGAAAAGTCTATTCAAATTAATAAACACATATTTGTTTTTTCTAAACCCTAAATCCTATTTCTATCTCTTGTCTCTCTTGAATCATGATGAGGCTGATAGATTTTGATCCACCACCCATGCCTCATTTTGGATTATTTAAATAATTTGAATCATTATTTCATGATCAATAGTTCATATTCATTCATCCTTTATCTTTCATTTTTCATGTACATTTGTACATCTTGATCCAAACCTTCTTCATGTCTGCACCTAAACAGGTTTGATTTTCTGGTTCATTCTATATTATCTATCATATATACTACATATTTTTTTAAATAATCTAGTGTTAAAAATTCTATAGAATTAGAATGGTAAAATTGATATTGTTTCCAAATTTTTTATCTTTAAATCCGAATATTTTCTGTTTTTTATAATTTTAAAAATAAATTAGTTATTATCCCATTCATTCATATCAATTTAGTTTACTTAGTTATCGAAGAGTTTTTATTACGTTGTTATCCAATTACTTTTTATAATTTTAGTTTGATGAAATTTGTTTTTTTTAATTTATGAGTAAATTGTTGACCACTCATATCATGAATTTTTTACTTTTTTAATGGTCGAAGATGTCACTCATAGACATTAAAATTACTAAAATTATTTTATATTTGTATATTTCATGTTATGTGTTATTCTAGAACTGCGTTTTATAAAAGGATTTATATTTAAATGAATTTAATTGTGAAATTTATATTAATGTTATTTTTGATTTTCACAATGATTTTTAATGGTGAATTACTGATGATTCAATGAATATTTTTCAAAATTGTTATAAAAAATAAAATTATTGTAAATAATAAACATGATAGTACATAAATGTAGTTTATTTTATTATATGTTTTTATGTTTAAAATTTTATTTTATATATATATAATTTTGTATATGTTTGAATATATTTTTGATTATATTATGATTTTTGGTACTAAATGGATCATAATTTGATAAAGTTACAAAAAACGACTAATGAATTAGAAAAAAGATGTTATGATTTCAGGTAATTTTCTAAAAAAAATCTTAAAAACAAATATATATTTTTCATTCCACGTGGGAAGTGTTTCAATATTATAATATTCGATTCTAGATAAATAAATGATTATCACATTTTCTATGGTTGTATATTTAATTATACACATTTGATATTTCTTAGTGAAATAATTATAAATTGAAAAGATAATATTGATGAAAATATACAAAATGTGATATAGGAAGGTATTGAATATTTAATTCATCATTTAGTTGTTGAAACCATTGAAAAAATAGCATGTTTTGAATAATTGAATGTAGATTCTGAGAAACGATTATTCCCATATTGTTGTAAAAATAAAGTGTTATCAGTCATTTTGTCACGAACCGACGCTACCCGGGCTCGAGCCGCAACTACCCAAAGTCCACCTCCATAGGCCAGGGGCTGGCGACCAGCGCTGAAGGCACAAAAACTCGGGGAGGCCTTTACCTAAGTACCTGTACACACACATGCAGCACACTCATGGAAAAAGTGCAGTGTAAGAAGAGATGAAAAGAAAAGGGCAACTGCTATAAATATAAACCACAAATGTGCATCGACCTATAAACAGTACAAGTAGAAGATGAATGTAAACTAAAATGTAAAGGGGAAATAGAAGTTCCCAACCAGAAAAGTGCCACAACCCGGAAACAGGTAAACAAAATAAAATAGTTGGAAGGGACCCCCACCTGGAACTCGACTCCGACTTCCACACGCAGTCCAAGCCCCCAAGCTACTAAGCTCCTCTGAAGTCACGACCAACTTTTCCGTCATCTGCAAGGGCACAACAAGTGCGGGCAAACCCCAAGCAGGGGTGTGTATAAAAATACTCAAAAGGATACCCAGAAGGATCGAGGAAGAAACAAAGGAGGCACTGAAGGGTGAGCAGTAGATCGAACAGAGGAAAGTAAAGGAGTACAACCAAGATTGTAGTAAAGAGTGCAGTAAAGAGTCCAACTTAACCCAATAAGAGGAAAAAAGGTATACTTGTCCAGACACAAGGATTTGGAATTGGTGAGAAGATGAACTTCTTGTCGAGTCTTTGCTACATATAGCAGGAGAGTAGACTTGTCCAACTATGAAAATCTAGACACAGAAAGCACGTGGCATACCCAACGCGTCTTCGCCTCTCCTGGAGGAAGAGTTTCCAAACCCATGAAGTGGGTACTGGAACAAGGTATATACAAAAAAATATGCTCAACAAGAAGCCCGTACAAGACTGTAAGGGGATTTCCATCTCGTAGCTCAGCCCAATAATAGCGAGTCACCAACAGTCCCAGATGTAAACAACATCGATGCCCAGCATCCTACACGTCTGCCCCGAACTGCAAGCCAAGAAGCTCAAATCTCCACACCTCGACACTATCTGGTTTGGGCAGCACTGACTCTCCTGCACGGTTTTATGTATCGTTGCAGAGACGTGTCTCGGTGGGGAAAATGCTCCTCATAATTGAGAGTTCTGGGGGAATGTCAAACCACAACTCGTCACTGCCCCACAGTTGAGAGGTCTCAATGTCGAGAGGCGACCCCCTGCCCAGCCCCACTGGAGGGTCCCTAGAAGTCAACGGGTTCCCACTATAGGGAGACTCGGCAAGAGTCGACGGGTGCCACATTTCCCAGTCCTGTAAAAGTGTAACCCATTGGTGGGAGACACGGAAAAAGTTAGTGACGAGAGCACTGCCCAGCCCAGCTAGAGGTAACCCGGCATCGGGCACCACTGCCCAGCCCATTTGGATGTAAGCATAGCATCGGGGACCACTGCCCAGCCCAGATGGAGGTATGCTTGGAATCAGGGAGCACTTCCCAACACATCTGAATGTAAGCCCGGCATCAGGGACCACTGCCCAGCCCCGCTGGAGGTAACCCGACATCGGGGACCACTGCCCATCCCTGCTAGAGGTAAACCTGGAACTGCTCTGGCCATCCCTGCTGGATGGTATGGCTCAGTTATCACCGCTGTACTGGCCATCAATTATGGATGGTAACCCACTAGAGATCCATGCTCTAGACACCCTCATCCCTGATGGAAACACCCTCAACCCTGCTGGAGACAACCTCAGCCCAGCTGGAAACAACCTCAGCCCTGCTGGAGACAACCTCATCCCTGCTGGAAACAACCTCCTAGGTAGAGGATCAGTGCCCGCATAAAGTGTTGGTCACACTGAATTAACAAGAACTCTACCAAGGAACATGGAGTGACAGGAGAATCTACCCAGGCCTCTCTGGGCCATCAAGCTCCAATCCGCTGAGTCCCTGTCAAAGCGGACCGAGTAAACTCATCCCAGAAAGTGGGGAAAACACCCACACTATACAAAAATCTGTAGTCACAAACGATGTCATATTCTGGTGAAAGGGAACGATACTGAACCCCTCACAGCTAAAGAAATAGAGGAACTAACCATCTCTTCTGGCCAAACCATCTAGAACGAAACTAGGGGGAGACCACTCAATCCTGCTGGTCAAAACCATTGAGAAGGGGACTAGGAGAAAACTCAACCCTACTGTGCAAACAATGAGAACTAAGGGACCCTCTACATCGCAAGAGGTCATAGGTATATAGAGCAGAACACGACACACACATGAGTCCCACACGACGTGTTCCCACAAGTCAATACCAACCGAACGCACAAACGTTTTCGGGTAAAAACCACCACATGTACCTCCAAGCGTTCTTGTATACTCCCAGAGTATACCACATTCCAGCCCAAAGGCTATCATGAATACAACACCCAACGTCAACGCGAAGGCGTGACATAACAACTCCAACTTTCCACCTCAACGGCTGAGGCCCGACCATCCACATCCCCTCAAGCATTCACTTCACTCTCCAAAGAGTGAACGCGATCACACGCCAAGGGTTCTCTGCAAACCCTGCTGGAGGAACCACCACCGGGGCACCTTCAAATTCCACATTTAATAAGATCATATAAGAGGCTCCGCCCGCCTGAACAGATTACACCGTTGTAATCCTCGTGGAAAAAAATGCAGGATGGACTACCTACTCACCTCAAACAGATATCCGATAGGAAAGTCACCAACACCTCCTTACACCCGAACGACGTCCCGTGATCATGAGCCTCTGCCTTGAAAACAATTAGGCGCATCACACCATTGTGTTCACCTCGGGAAAACACATCAAAAAGACTGCCCACTAGAGCACAACAGATATCCGGAGAAAATGATGCATTCTTGCACCCCGCAGACGATCGGTGCTTCGTGGAACCCACAACCTGGTCCTGAAACACAACGAACAAATCACACTGTTGCAATCCTCTTGAAAAAGAACACAAGATGGACTATTCACTTGTCCAAAACGAACACTTAGTGATAAAGCTCGAAATCACCGTTAACTCCCAAAATGACCCTCATGGGGCCCGCACCAGCATGTGAAATTAGAGCGGGTAGTGTGCGCCAATC
This sequence comes from Viscum album, assembly GCA_963277665.1. NCBI lineage: Eukaryota > Viridiplantae > Streptophyta > Magnoliopsida > Santalales > Viscaceae > Viscum > Viscum album. The sequence continues at coordinate 2,014,227,639 of OY728147.1, read as the reverse complement.
CAATGACCTCGTAAAAAGACCCAAAATCGACTACTCGCTTGCCCCGAACGGACGTACGATTAAAAAGATACAAAACGCCGCACACAGCCCAAAAGACGGGCCATGGGGCCCACGCCTAAACTCCGATCTCAATGCTCGGAATCACCTTGGAAACCTTCACCTCGGTGCCAGGGTCTCAATGCCATTGACGTAACTCAATTCAGACATCGGATGTGTCTGTGCCGCTCAAAACAATAATTCTTGGGAAGCCCGCAAATCTACTTTAAACAGGTGTTGTGCCCCCAAGCCCCTTGTCTCGGTAGTTAAAACTCTCGAAACCACCTCAAAAAGACTGCCTCGATTAGAGGTCCACGCCGCCACATATTTCGTGAAAAAAAATGCTCGTAGCTAAAAATACGGGCATCCAAAATATTATGGGGGATTACACCTAGGGCGGACCGGCCCGGTTCGGTCAGCCCGCCGAACCGTGACCCAGCCGTTGGGCCCGGTTCGGTCGAACCCACAGGCCGCCGCACCGCAGCCCGCCGCCTCCCGTCAGGCCTGCGCGCCTGCGTGGCCTCCTCCACCGACTGGCCAGCTGGCAGGTCGCGTATCTGGGGAGACCCACAATCGGCGAGTCCGGGTCTCCCCGCTAGGTCGCGCTACTGCGACCACGGTTGTCCCTTGCCGGTGCTCTCGGTCGGCGCCCTCGGTCTGCGCCACCACTTGGACGCACGGGCGAGGTGCCTCCCGGCCAGCCTGATGGCCGACCTCCTCCTCCGTCGTGCCTGGAGCCCACGACCGAAGCCCTCCGCCGTGCCGTAGCGCGCTCCGCTGCTCCGAGCTGCCTTCGACACCCAGTTCTGCCGCCATGAACTGGCCCAAGCCCCTCCAAACTGACTAAAAACCCCCTTCAACACCCGATATTCAACAATCGATCACGGTTTGCTCGGAACTTGAATTTCAAATTTCAAAATTGCAACGGGATGTTTAAAATAAGAACTAGGAAGATATGGGATTTTTAAGGGATTTTGTTAGGGTTTCAACGCCATAAAATGTAAACCAACGGGTGCGGGAATTGAAACAATGAGGACGAGATACTACCTCGTGGGACTAAGCCCGAAGCTTTGTCGTCGATTCGTCTGTTGACCACAACTCCTCCGATAGAAAGTAGGAGGAGAGCTTGAAGGATACCTCCTTGGGTTGAGCTCCTTCGTCCACCAGGGGATGCAAAGGAGAAGGGATGGGGGGTTGTTTAAATAAAGAAAACAAAATAATTAAAATTTTAATTATTTCGACCCTCAAATTAACCAATGTCTGAAACTCCTGATGGGGTCGCTGTTACACCTCCCATAGGGTAAACACCATGCTCGGAGCGCAACGGCGGTCTTAGAATTTTAATCTGAGGCACCGATCCAATGTTATTAAACTTATCACCCGAGCTTTTAAATTATGAAAACACCCCCAGGGCCATTTTTCCGAGATGGGCCACGCCCGTGAAGCTTACACCCCTCCTAGTGTAAAAAACACGCTCTGAACTCAATGGCGCCCTTGGTTTTCCAATCCAAGCCACTATTTAATAGATACATGCGTTTCACCATTAAACAAATTAATTAATTAATTTAATTATCCTTTTAACGTTCTGCAAGCGGGCGAGGGGTCCAAACATCTGGTTCCGACAAGTTTTATGTCGTTCATAGTGAAAACACCCCATTTCAGACCCATCTGTACACTCAGATATCTAATCTGAAGCACCGTTTAAGAGTTATCCCATTTATTTGGTGTTTATAGTGTAAACACACTGAAAATTTAATTCCGGCCACTCCAGGGCTCGGAATCACACGCCGTCTGAAGGCGCTGCTCTGGAATAACATCAAGAAATATTCAAAAGTCATTCGAAGCAAAAAACTGTGTTCTTACACATTTTTGGATTGCTTAACCTGAAAGAAGTAAGGGTTAGTGTGATAACAATTTCTCTAATATAATTGCGCTTTTAAAAGAGATACTTTCAAAAGGAAACGGTCTTCCAGATTCTAATTATGAGATAGATAATATATTATGCCCAATGGTATTAGTGTATAAAAAGATAAATTCTTTCCCCAATGTTTTTTTATTTTATAGAAAATAATTTGAATTTTTATCAAACATTAATACATGTGGAACATCACGCTACAAGTTGAATGAAAAAATAATTTTAGATTTTTTTCTCTGGTACCGACAACTAACCTCATTCAAAATCTAATAATTTATTCTAATAATCCCTTCATATAATTTTAATAAATTAACTATGATTCATTCTAAACTACCAAATGAAAGATCCTGGTAAATAAATTTGGTACCTTCCAGTAATTATTCATTTTAATCATCTATTTTCAAATTCAATTGATGAAAAAAGTTAAAATGGAATTGACATGAATGCATCTCTGATGATAAATTAAGTAATCCTTCTGAATCACCAAAATGGGAGAGATTTCATATTAATATTAATTATTTTGGAAATTAAGTTTGAAATATGAGAACATGAGTATGTAATTATGGAATGAATCCACATTGAGCCTAAAGTGCCAATATAGTTTATGGACTATTTTGATGGTAGTTTACAATTTATCCCTATAGATATGTATGAAGAAAAAATATATTAACATGATATTGAATATTTCTAGACTAGAATAGATAAGAAACAATATTTATGTCTATCTATCTCCATTAAATGATTTGAATCTTTTATGGGATATAGGTGTTAATGTTTTTTACTCACACAAGAAAGCATAGTTTCGTTTTCTTGCTATGATAATGTTCATTATAAATTATTTTTCTACATATTGAAACATATTTTGATACAGTGTCAGGTGACTTAAAGCATGTCCAATTTTTGAAGAATGACTTTAAATTATCTATTTAAGAATGGACTAAGATAGTTTACCAAGGACATAAATATTTTTCCAAATTGATCATCCATATTACAATATGGTGAAATATATTTAGTCAAATTTGAGAAACAAGAGTATTTTTTCTCTCCAAAAAAATATATGGAAGAAACAATCTAATATTTTTGAGCTACATAATCAAATAATTTTAGAGATAAAAAATAACATTGATGTTATTCATGTTGAAAAAAATATATGTTACAATTTGATTGGAACATTATTATACATAAAAGGTAATGCAAAATATGGATTCAAATCTGGATTGACCTTGATAGTAATTGGAACACATTTGGAGTTTTCTCACACTATTAAATGAAATAGAACATATTTACCTTTGGGTATTCGCACATTATGAAAAAATGAGAAGATTATTTTTTTAGTATCTGTATGGTATAAAAAATACCATGTGAATATTCTTCAAATGTGAAAATATTTTTGAAAGTGAAGGATTAAAAATTAATTGGTATAAAATCTTTGGGCTATCATGTATTAATGTAACAACTTCTACTGGTTGTGCTACGTGCTATATTGTAGTTAGCTTTCATAAAGACTATCATCAGGTTATGTAATTTTTTCCAATCTATTTGTATCAATTATATTGACCCAATATTGTTAGAAGAGTTGAATAATAAAGCTTCTCTTTTACATTGTGAACTATAAATGTATTTTTTATCGATTGATTTTGATATAATGGTTTATCTAGAGATTCATCCGGTGTGTGAGATCATAATATGTGGGCCTGTTTATTTACATTGGATGTATCTTTTTAAATGGAATATCAAAATTTTAATGAGATATGTTAAAAACCCTTATCAACTAGAGTATTGTATTGTTCAAAAAAATTTATTGGAAGAAGTTAATGAATTTTGTAATGATTATTTGTTTGATGTTGATCATATTGGTCTCCATATATCTCAATGTTTGACAGTTTATAGAGAAGGTAGAGGGATTGAAGGCGTAAAAGGTAATGTTAATTCCACATGATGAAGTGATGAAGGAACATTTATATATTTTGAACAACACATTTGATGATCAATCATATATCTCATCCCATATTGTTGAATTAAAGAGATAATAACAAAAAATAAATGAAAACTGGTTGTGGAATAAGAATAAAAAGTCAATTTTTTCATCGTTTAAATAGAATGTGATAATCTATATATCTATATTAGAAAAATTGAAATGGTTTAAAGGGGGATGATCTTTAATGTGATAATGTGGCCTATTTTTGATATTAATGTGCCACATTTTACTTAAAAAAACTTACTGAAAATAGTAACCATCAAAATACTGGTGTGGTGGTTATTGATAATGTAGTTCATTTTTCAGTTGAAAAAGATAAAATCCCAATTTTGGGTTTGTTGGCATATTTTTTGAGTTAATGAGGATATACCGAAATTTTTTTATACAAATTTTCCAGTCGTTGCGATTAAGTGAAATTGGGTTGATAGCAATAAAAGTGTCAAATAAGATGATTGTGAATTTACACTGGTAGATTTGAAAATATTTAATTAAAATGATAAACATGTTATCATGGAGAAACATGAGAATCATATATTTTATGTCATTGACCCATAGAATGATCATTGGTATGTCGTTTTTCAATTAATAATAAACAATTTGTATGTTGAGAATGATGCTAATAATGTTATTGATTTACATGGGTCAGATTCATCTATTATTTGATTTCTGGATGATTACAATGAGTATAAGGAAAACATAATGAATGGAGTATGTAATGATCTTGATGAAGGAATATGTGAAAACACTAAATTATTCTCTTAACTTTTTTGGTAATTATTTATATTTTGTACCTTTTTTGAAAAATAAAAATACCAGATTTGTTTTTCACACATTTATGCCATATTTGTTCCTAAATATTCTGTTTTTTAATGATATGTAGGTACAAACAATTTAATTACACTTTCATTTGTAAATGTCAGATACAAAGAGTGAAAATCAGTAACCATGGTATATCTATTATATAATTTTATTAAATATTCAGTAACATAGTTATTTAATGAATGAAAAAATTTAATTTTTAAATTTTTTGTACAGATACTGATGCAACCTCATCAAAAAAGATTTATCTATTTTCTGTAGATAAATCATGTTCTCATGTTTGTAAATGTTGTATTACACGTCTACCAAAACATCCCCTTTCTCATGGAGATTAAATTTTACATATTCATTTTGATGATAATAATAATGCAACTGGCCCAATTGCAATTCATTTTATCATTAATATATCGATATAGAGCCAATTTAGAATTACAATTGTATATGATGATAGGATTTTAGTGGATAAAATAGAAAAACAAAATTATTTGGAGGTTTTTCCATTAAGATTTTTCATTTGATTTATATTATATATTTTTTTGAAAATTAAATATTTTTAATGAGATGATACATTTTTTTAAATGATAGTATATATTCAATTTATCAGAATAAAAATAAATTACGAAACAAAATATATCTTTAGAAGATATCTGATTGTGAGAGTTTATAAAAGTTGACAAAACATTATGTTTTTGGAATGTAAAAGTCCAAAAACCCCTGCCTTATGTATCCATATATATATATTGATAAATATAAACAATTTTTTATAAAACATCATGAAGATTAATTGTAGGTATTATAATTATTTTATATTGTAAAAATTATTATATATTTATCTAATTATTTATTTTATTATTTTTATGTTATAGGCCTCTATCAGGTCTCATCATTAGATCTGGATTAAAAATGTATACCCTCATACATTATCACATGGATTTTATCCATTATTGAAGTAGAAAATGATTGAAAAAAATTAGAAGAATTAAGAGATCAATCTAGAAGTGGTTAATAAGAGGTCATGTTTGTTCTTTAATGTCCTCCCACTCACCATTAAGAATGGTAATGATTGAGAAGAATGAATGATGAAAATTATCCAACAGAGGAAGTGAAGTAAGTAGCTGATAACAAATTAGGTAAATTTTAATTATTTATGATGAATTTTTATATTTTATAAATTATATATGATTATATAAAATTTTTAAATATCATTTCTTGATGAACATCATGAGAAAGAGACAATGGGCACTTATATCACTGATGGTAGGATGGACATCCAAGCCACTTCTTTTGGAAAGGCAGAACACCCCAGAAATGTTAAAGGATATCATGAGGGTGTTATTATTCAGATTGATTTAGGTTAGAGTACGAAATAAAATGACCATAAAATGAATCCATAAAATGATATGAAAGTGATGAAATTGCTCATGTCGGATAAAATTCAAGAAGTTGTGTGGCAAGATTTGTTAGATCACTTGACATGGTAGTCACAATATACACAGCCTTCCAAGCCTAGCTAGCCTACCCAGCCTACTTACATTGATCCTCCACATCCATCCCATCCGAACTACCCTACCCAACATTCCTACTTTGATACCTCACCACCATCCCAGTAAGACTACCCTACCCAAAATGCTTGCATTGATTCACCACCTCCTCGTTTGGAAGAAACCTTATATTGTGAGTTGTTTACTGGAGATCCTCATATACATATTGTTTCATCAGGAGAGATATTTTTTTGGGGGGATTCATTACATCACCAGCCAATGCATATGGACCAGTTTAGAGTATTATTACTTGATATTACTTATCCTTATTATATACTTCCATTACATACTAAATAGATTACCATAGTTGGGGATCGTGTGGGTTATTTTTTATTTTGGATGACTCGTATTCTTTGATATAATTCATATGAGGTAAGAAATTTTATAAATATTAATTAAATATAAATAAAAAATACTAATAATGTTATGTAAAATTACATATATATAGTGTTATCTGAATGAATTAAAAATTACACAACTAAAACAACATGTTGTGTAACAATTTACTATAGATACATTAAATATTTCTTATTAGATATGAAAATTAACTTAGTAATCTTCTTCCTTAAATAATATCTATGTGTTTTAGATGATGGTTGATGTATGTTGTAGATATTATCCATTTATATTATTGAAAAAATATATCAATCATCTACTTGATTTTGAAGCGCTCAGTCTGAATGTGTTGCAGTTGTTTTCCATGTTTGTAAATTGATTTTTGATTTTTTTTAAAACAATGTTTTAATTTTACTAACTATATTTCCATTTTAAATTCGGTATCTACATATTCATATTTTATAAAATTATAGAACAACCATATACAGTTTTATAGATCTAGATTACATTTCCATAGAAGTGCATCTTTTGAAGAATACTTATAGAGTTTCACATATATGTGAGACATTATAACTTATCGAGATTGGATATTGGATTTTTTCCCTATAATGAAAACTAAGATTATAAACAAAATTATGAACTAATTATCATTATAATTTCATTAATTTTTAATTTTTTAGTGGACATTGGATGTTAGTCATATTTTTCCCAAGTGAATGAACCTTATGTTGGTTTTCACTTTATAAAGAAGTATTCGTAAATGTTTTCCACTTTATTAGACAAGTATGTTTATTTTCATTAATAAGATCATTATATTTAATTTCATTATTTATTTTTTATTATTTGTTCATATATATGGAAATGCAGTTCAATGTAAAAATTTAACAGTGAGCACATATCTATAATGAAACCAAATTCCCTCAATTATGTGAAAGTAATAGTAATTATTTCTTATATTAAATATTTTTTTTAAATTTTGATATATATTTATATATATTGGTTTTTATTATCAAGTTAGTATTTTATAACCATAATGTCATCATCACCAAGGACATGTTGATTTTTTTTGTTATATTCCACGATTCAGGAATGGAATTTTAATAAGTAGGGTGACTAATGAATTTGAGAAGGTAGGTTATATCGTTTTTTATTTTGGGTCATAATATTTTATTTTTTAATCACATATCAATTAATTTTATTAGATACATTCAATGATAATGAGAATTATACAACAAAAAACATACCCATAATAAATATTGATTTCAACCTATTTGTTATGTCTGATTACGAATTGAGGTATGTATATTATATATTTTATTGAATAGTATTATATTTTCCTAATAACATGTGTACAAAAAACTAATTATTTCAAAATAATAGGTGATTGAATTTATGATATCAAATTAATTATTCTACAATACCCATAAATTATCATTTTTGTCAATCTTAAGTATGTGTTTTTTAATTCTTCTTTATAAGACCAAGGCATTGATATATTTTTGATTGAATTGATAAAACATGTATGTTTTTAATAATTTTTAGTCAAAGGTATATATTATTTTATTAATGTAAATTATGTTTTATTGAATGGATTTTGATTGTTTTGGTAGTGTAATGTTATGTATTTTATAAAAAATATAATTTTATTAACTATTTTATTAATAAATGACGACAATTTTTTTTAAAAAAATATATTGTTTTCAATGTTAGTTTATCTAATAAACTGACAATGAAAATTGTTTATTTGCATCAGTTTAAAAGAAACCGATGTAGAAAACAGGGCTACACACATTTTTTTATTGTTTCATATAATAACAAATATCTAAAATTGGTTTTATTCATTGGTTAATTTTTAAAAATTATGCTAAAATGCTTATTTTTTACGTCGACTTTATAGACATCGTCTTAAAATAGACATAAAAATTTAAAAAAACATAAGTTAAATCCAACATTTTCTTTAATGATAAGTAAATTATATATGGAATTAAATACATAATAATTGTTTATTAATATAAGAAAAATAAATACATATTTACTATACAAGTTGTATGGACACGTACAAAAGGAAACTATTCTGATATATATATTTCTCATCATACTTTTTATTCTATGAGATATATTTCATATTCAGTACATATTTCATTGTGTAGTGTACAAAATACCCCTTTTATTTTCCACATCATGAATCAATTTTACTTAAGGGTATTTAAATAGTAATTTATTTTATTTATTGTAAAGGTATTATTTTTCAACCATTATAAAATTATTAATTGTTTATTTCACAATATCAACATTTTTTGTAATTGTTTTGGATTTAGTCTCTCATGGAAATTTTTTTTAATTTATATCTTAAAATAATTTAATATCCATATATTTGGGTTATTCATTAAATTTTGAAGTAATAGTTCAATTTTTCCTCACATTAGTAATTAAAATTATTGATAAAATGTTTTTATTACATAAATAAAACATTATATCTCTTTTGACTAAAAATTACTTTTCATCCAAATACATATTTTCAATAAATGTTATGAAATATATTTTTAATGTAACTAAAATGACATAAAAATGATATTTTTACTAATTTTTTAATCTATAGAAAATTATTTTAAAGAAATTTTCATTTAAATTTTGCAACAATGACCATTTGGGTTTAACTGTAATTTAGAAAGGAATAATTTTATAACTTATATGACATGTAAAAATTTCCCACGATCATGAAAATTCAATAATATAACCATATTATCTCAACTTTCCTATTTTATTTTCAATGAAATTTATTTTCAGTTTTTTCTAATTTTTTAGTTTAAAATTGTTATTTGAAGTTTAAATGTGATATTTTCATCATGATTGTTTTTTTGTATTTATAATCGTTAATGAAAAAACAATTATTTTAAATTAGGTTATATTTATAATATGATGTAATTATACTATGAACCTTATTTAAATTTATATTTTATGATCATATGAATGTGATGTAGTCAACACACCGATGATTTCATTAAATTATTATAATTTAGTATTAAATAATTTTTAATCAAATTTCCCATTAAATTGAATATATTAACAAATTATGTGATATAGGTAATATATAATTAAAAATAATTTAAATAGTGTTTTTCAAATGAATTATTTTATGAAATATTATTTAATTAAAATGTATTAGTTTCTTTTTAATTTGTTTGAATATTTACTTATTCTATTTTCATATTTTTAGTGGTTTAAAAAAATAAGTTAGCATGGAAGCCATCAATTAATATGATTTTATTCCACTTAGTCCACTCAAAGTGGACCATAAATAATTAAAAATCATATGAACAAGTCCTCTCAATAGAAGGGGAATGATCTGTATAAATGAACATAATCATGTCGCGTCTATGACCGCAAGTGTAGGCTCGTGTTTATAGTATGATCCATAACCTACTTTGGCCATGCAAGTGAGATGTAGAAAAAATTTATACTATATTCAGGTGAAACTAGTTTCCCACCCAAATGATGGATTAAATATATAATTAGAAAAATATTTAATAATTAAAAATTGGGGATTTCATCAATCGATCTGATCTAGAATACATTTCAATGGATACTACCCACGCTCTAACTAAAACAACATCATGACATTGGATTTTTCACATCCAAAACATGGAAACAAGGCCACCACTATCTATGTGATCAATGGTGGCCTTACTCCATCAGGAATGATAGAAATTATCCCTTCCCACTATTGTAGAAACACCTCACAAGTAAGAGAAACGCCATCAATGACCTTGATCTCCATGTATCATCTTCTAGGTCACAAATGATGACCCTAAATCCTTATTTATAAAAATTCAATACTATCCCTTATTGAGGTTCTTGAAATGACGAGCCATAATAATGGAACATTGAGTTATAACAACCTTCTTCTACAGTACATATATCACTAATTACACATCCCAAAAATCTATTTCAGTAATGCACATATGAATAAAGCCATGTATTGGTCTCATGTTATTAGTTCTCTATAATATGAATTAGGAAACCTCTATGGCTCTGTTGCGCGATTTAAAAAACAATCTATTCATACTATGCACTAAGTATTTTTGAGGAATCCACCTTGACCAGATGTGAATACAAATTCTCTTCCATATCTATAAAACATAGAGTTATCCCACTATCTTAGGGAAATCAACGCCCATACCAGAGGTTGGTTGTTCTAATCTGCATGTTCCACTTATTTTCTAGTCATCTCTTATTTTAATTTTTTTAATTTTTTGGTAATATTAAAACATTTTAATAATTAATTTAAATTCAGGAAATTTTTTAAAATTTATTACACCCACTATTCAACCTTCTTATTCACTTCTTCATCATATCTTTTTCTTCTTCATCATAACATTCTACAAATTTTTTATTTATTTTTTATTTTATTTTATTTTCTCCCCTTTAACATGATATTATATTATTATCATTATATGTGTTTTTTATTTATCCTATCTCACAATTAATATTTTTATTTTTTGTATTTAATATTATTTCTTTCTACCATTGCGACATATTAATGCTAAAAATTGTAGGCTAACCATATGTTTGGTCTTGTGGAGGTTAGGTGTTCATTAAATCAATCATAGTCTTTATTTTATGTCTGTGGTAAATGAGTTTGTCCTGAAATGGTTTACATATTTTTCCCCACCACATGAAACACAAATATATAAGTATTATTTTATTTATTTATTTTCCCACTCTATCATTGATCAATTATACACATGATAGAGTTGATCCAGTTAATGGATGAAAAAAATATGATATCTTTGGGTCCATGATGATTTCAAAAAATTAATTAAGGAGTTCTAAAAATCTTCATTATAGAAGGAGGTCGAATTTATATATCATACAAACTTTAAATTTTAATTCATATATATAAATGGATTGTAAAAATTCATAACATTTCATAGTTGAATTATCAAAAAATGTTCATTAAGTAAAGGGGAATTATTATATCACTGAAAAATGATCCAATGAATAAGTTACTTATTTCAAATAAAACGCTGTTTAGTATTTCATTTTATTTTATCTTAAATATAAATTCTATATTTCTATTCACTATTTAGAAATAAGAAAAACCCATAACCTCATTGTTTTTATAATAATATGATAAAATTGTTTCATAGGTGAATTATACCTAGTTAAAAAAATGTGACACTATTCTAGTGAGAAATCTCTATATATCCACAATGATTCAAAAGGAATCCCATAAGAAATTTTATTTTTTCGATGCCGCATGATAGTTGTATTGTCAAAAATGGAACTTTTTCAATGTTCCAATTAGTATCTTATTAAAACTTTTATTATGACCTTGTTTATAATTTAAAAAAATCAAATAAAAATCATTCATGATGTTTTTTGATGATTAGTTAATCAAAGAATGGAACAATGACTCATAAGTGCAACAAGAACACGATGTTCTTATCATTGATTTAAATTATCAGTTCCAAATTACTATTTAAAATATGGATTTAGTTTGATTTCAACTGGGAAAGAAACTCTTTAGTATCTGGAGGAACCAGATCATAAACCAAATATTATGAAAGGAGCACTATTAGAATTTCCAAATTTTATTGATGAGTATCAATAGAAGATAGTGAAGCAAGACTACCTTCCACTATCCACTAAGGTCTAAATTCAAGAGGCATATACCACTAAGATATATATTAAATAAGAACCATGAAAATGAGTTGATATTTAATTAAACTCTATTTAATTATATTTTTTTCAATGTGAATTAAGTTTTAGTCCCCACTATTTTGAATTTTCAGATTTGTTTATTCCTTTCTTTGACTTTGAAGATGATGAAAAAAGTAAACATGTACATGTTGAGGAAAAAATGGAACTCCGTGATCATTATGAACATGAATTATATGATTACCAGGTATAATTACATCAATATGAGCTAGAGGAAACCTTGAAACATGTAGAACACATAAAAAGGGATAATTTTAAATTTAATTTAAAATATTATCAATAAAAAATACATTCTTACATAACATTTGATCATTCAATTCATGAATCCTAAATTTATTTTTTATTTGAAAATGAATAGGATGTTTCACAAGTAGAAACCAATAATTTGGATGATTAATATTTAATGTTATATCTTTTTTTCAAGTTATAACTACTTCCGAAGGAGATGGACATTGTATATTATATCCAAGAATCATACATAAACAATAATGAATATGTGTAATATATTAAAAGAATCATCTTTTTGTTTAATTCAAATAATTTACAACAACTAATTGATTATAGATAATAACTGGTACTACCATTCTCGAGATATGAGGAACCCAATTACCACTTAGTCTATCATAAAAATGATTATCTATACTTTTAATCTAGTACATACAATTTCAGTCTTTGGAATGAATTTAGGATGGAACACCACTCCCTTTATCATTTTCAACATTAAGGACATGATCATTATGTTTAATTGAGTAATTCTCTTCTAGATGTTCAAGATGAAATTTTTTTCCCCTAACATGTTGTGAATTGGGAATAGGATTCATGGACCATGAAGTTAATTAATTCACTCACTATTTTTAAACTCCAGAAATCTTTTACACTAAATCCATTTTTGGGATTTAAACTAGAATATTAATAAATAAATTGAATTAGTTTTTTACATGACATATATAATAGAAATTATTTTCATATGAATTATTTGATTCCATATTTTAGTTTTCAATGTTATGGTAATTGAATGACTAAAAAGGAAATGATAATTATAGGATTGAATCATGGGTATTAATATAAGGACTCATCATTTCATGGAATTGATTGATTCATTTAAATGAAATTTCAAAAAAATATTCACACATTGAATTTATTTCATTCATTTATTTTAATTTGTTTGTATTATTCATCACATGGGTGATTTTCAAAAAACAAATTTCTCATTAACAAGAGGATTTTGGGCCAAATATTTCCAATTTTAAATTGACAGTGATGTATTCATGACATAATGACATGTTACCAACTAGAACTTTTTTTCATAATTTAGAATATATGAATGTAAAAAAGAATTGTTAAAATGAATGTGGAATATATTGAAAATACCTTATACTATTTACTTCCTTTACATAAATCCTTTTTAAATACAAAGAATCCCTGAGTAATCTTGTTATTTATGGGAAACATTTCAAGCCATTTATTTCCATTCCAACCATTCTCTTCATATTTTCATGATATTTTAATGTTATTTTATGGGGGTGGAGGATATAATTGTAAAATGGATTAAATACTTTGGAAGGAAATATTGTGTAGGTTTTAATTATTAGTGTTGAGAATTTTTTTTGAATCATTAAATATACATTATTGGTTTTGATTCATAATAATTAATTGAAAAATATGAGTTTTTTTGAAATCGTGGAATTTAAAATCTCTATAACTAGTTCAATGATTTTTATCATATTTGGTTTGGTGTTGGATTTCACATTTTTAGACTAAATTTGGAAAAAATAATAATGAAAATAGAAAATTGATGAAAAAATATTTTTAAAGAAATGAAAAATTCATGAATGTTCTAAACATTAATTATGAAATAATTATTCATAACCTTACATTAATATTGGGAAGATGGTTTTTTCATAATTTAATGTTGATAATATCATCGATAGCATTCTTCTGATATCATAAATTGTGATTGAGAGAGAAACATCATCTGAGATCTTTATTATTTAATGAATAATTTCTCACCATCCTTAATCATTAGATTAATTTGATCCTTAATTGAAAATGAATAATGATTTCATTCCCCTTTATTCAAAAAAAATTGGAGAAAGTAGTTCCTTTATAATCATATTTATAAGGAGAATGGTATCCTGATATGAAATTAACTTTATTTTAAATTGTACCATATGTGATGGGTGGAAGGATTAAAATGAGATATATATCATTGTAAAATTTTTATAAAATGAATTAACAATCTTTAATGGTTTAAATTTGAGGTTCCACAATTTTTAAATGGGACAATGCAAAATTAATGAAATAATTAGGTATTTTAAAATTAGAAATTGAAATTATTATTTTTGTGAGATTCGGAAATTTGGTTTTACATTGATAATTGTTTTATTTTATTATTATGAATTTTAAATAAAATTAACAATTCTTACATCTACAATATATGATGAGATTTCATGATTGAGGAAAATAATTTTTTACCTATAGTGATATTTGACACAATATTATTTTCATGAAATTATTTTAATTGAAACATATTATTATGTAATAAGTTAAAATAAAAAATTAAAATAAATGTTTTATCTTTTTAAATAACACTAATTTAGAAATAAATAATGTAAATGTATTTATTTATAAAATTTAAATGAATTATCATAGTATAAAAACATATTATGAAATATGTTATTTTTTTCAAGTTTTTATCTTTTCCTATAATAGTTTAATATTATCATGAATTTTTTCAAAAGAAATATGCCATTAAAAAAATTCTTAACTTTGGGGAATGAATTTCACATAGTTAGATAATGAAGAACCATTCATCCATACATAAACAATGAGAAATACAACATAGTGGTAGGGGAGGGAGTCCCAAATGAGAACATTCCCATGTGTTATCGAAGAACACTTGTGGAGTATCATGTGTGTAGTTTCATATATAGACTTTGTAAAACACATTAGTTGGATGTTAAATATATTTTTAATGTGTCAATGTGAATCTAGGTTTCCAACATAGTATAGGATTCTGTAGAACATCATAGATGCATCAGAAAATAAGAAAGATCAAATTTCATATATAAATCTGATATGGGGATGTTTTCCATGAATATTGGTTATCCACTAAATAAAAAGGCCCCATGAAAATAATTCTTATTTTCTACACATTGGAGAAAAGGCCAAAAATATCTTCACCACTAAATTTTAGACTGATACTGTTTGCAGTTATTGATATATTTGAAGCATTCCACTAGTGAAACATGGCTTGACCTAGAAAACTAATGCCAACAACCCTAGTTAGCTTGGATCATCTTTGGGGTCTAACTTGAAAACCATATAACCTTATTTGAAGAATGTTTATACCATTGAATATTTAAGACTTTGATTTATCATCGCACTATAAAGGTTAGTCGAGATACATTGAGGATCAACTTCCACACTTCAATCACCAATTTCATATCCCTACTTTTCCATGATTCATTACAAGTGAGAAGTGAATCCCAAACCTGTGTTCATCTTAACACCTTTACAAAAATAAAATTAAGAAACAACCACCAATCACTCAATACATTCTAGAAAAACAATTCTGTTAAATCCTAGAACTGAATATTTGGGAATACTATTCACTGACTAAAGAAGAAGGATGATGCATCTCTCTACCTAGAAAATGACAATATAGTTGGATATATTGGAAATATAGACTCCCATAGAAATATGTTGTGTTTTAGGCCACATGATCCACTTATCTTTATTTCATATTTTATTTTATTTCATATTTTTATTTTATGTCATATTTATTTTAGTTTCTTAATTAATTAATATTCATTATTTTTTTAAAATAGGTGATCCACCCCCATAAAAAAATATTGTTCCATTATTTTTATTCTTATATTATTATTATTATTCTTTATCTGTTATTCTTAACAGTAAGTCATTTTTTTCTTTTATTTTAAATGTCATTTTTTGATTTGTCATTCCATTTCTCATATATTTGTATTATTACATGGGTTTGTATTTTTCATTTTTGATCCTTACTAATTTTTTTATTAGATTATATACTCCCTTTCAACCATTATGTCCACTTACTCCCAATAATTGGAGGATATACTAATTCATTCCATGAGGACAGTTAGGTGTTCCTAAAATCTTTCATAATGTTCATTTTATATTTGTGGTTAATTTTAGTGAAATTCAAAGGTGTATAAATTTTCTCCAAAAAACTATAATAATTTATCATTATATAGTTTTATTGTATTATTTAACCTCCATTAAATTGTTATGTACTATATACAATAGAATTAATATGATCAAGAAAATTGAATTTTATAGATTTGGGTCGTGGATGTTGTCACACTCTTAATTGATGCATTAAATCGTCCATGATTAAATGAGAAATTATATTACATATTCCTTAGTAATTTGAGATTTTACATCAGTTAAAAAAAGTTTTGTAATTCATTCATGTAATTTCATATCTGTATTATTAAACTAAATTTAAATAGATAAAGTCATATATTGATAGAACTCAATCCCAAACTAAGACCATGTTCTTCATATCTAATCATATTTGGTTTATCATTTTATTTTAGTATCGTAATATTTTTATTCCTCATGTCTTATCATTATTTTTATAATAAATAAAACCTGAAAGGTTGTTTCTTTCACAAATACTTAAAAAAATAAGTCATTCATAAGTGTATTAGACTATAATGGTAAACAAATATGATGTTTATCAAGTGGTAAAACGATATTCATCCACAATAAAACAAAATAAATATATTTATAAATTTTATTTTTCCACTCCCCATTTAAAAAGTGTCATCAGTACTATTTTGGTAAAATTCACCATATTACGCAGAATGGTTTATCATAATTCTTATTTATTTGTGAAATTAAAAACATTTCAAAAGTTACATTTTTTCAGAGAATAATGTCTATGTCTCTTATGTTTGACCTCATTCATCTAAAGAATACATATATTATTAAATGTGATTGTAATGGACTGTTATTGACACTAAACACATCATTAATACTCATAAAACCCACTATCATGGTTTTTTGGTTAAGGAATTAAGCATTTTAGTTAGATTTAATGGAATAAGGACATAATGTTATGGTTATGATGTTTAGAATTATGCATTACCACATTACGATATTTTTATTTCCATTAGATCATTTGAATACTTTTAATAATGATGTATATGAATCTATCAAATGTAATTATTTATATTAATTTATTGGATCATCATTTATTCCTATCATATTATGCAAATTTAATTGATTTAATGGAATCTGGTTCAGTTATTTACCTTCCCATATTGATTACTCTAATTTATACATGATAGATTCTATATTATGCATACCATTTCCAAGCATCAGACCACAACCATACTTATTTTTCTATCTCCAATATGCCAATATATTTATTAATATTATTATATAGAATTTTACTAGAAGAAATAATTATGGACAGGAATGAAATACAATGTTTTATTTTAATTTTTCAACTCTAATATAAAATTAAGGAATGAATCTATTTTAAATATAATACTATAAAAGTTGGTCATTTGAGATAGGATTTCATTGGTCTTATATTAATAAAATAAATAAACAACGGACTATTTACTACTTGGGTCGAGGTCATTACATGATGATATAGAAGTATCCAAATTTAATTCTATTAGAGTAATGAATATTGAGGGTGAAATTAATTTAAGTTGTTTCAAATTTTAAACCCCCTTACATTATGATATATTATTTTTTCCAAATAAATGTAATTTATTTAATGTCTTATGTTATATACAAGACATAATTTTAATGTAATGTATTTTCTATTCTTATTATTATTTAAATATAATCATTATAATATAAACATAAAACTTAGTCGTATTAATATGAATAAGAAAAAATTATAAATTATGTTTTATGGTCAAATAGTAGAAAAACCTATTTATGAAAATGTATATAATTTTTATTAGAGTTATTATATACCTTAAAAATACTTTTTTTATAAAAATGTTTGTAATATTAATTTATTTGAAAAACCAAAATAAATATCTTTTAAAAAAGATTGAATATAATTTTTTCAAATTTATAATCACATTTGTGATCAAAATTTGAAAATTTCCTTAAAGTTATTTTTTTATATTTATTTTAAAATTTTTAATTTTTTAATGATTGGTTAATAGATATACGTTTTATTGAAAACCGAATTTTTTTAATAATTATCAAAGATTTTTTTTTTTTATTATTTACATATAAAACTAGAAAATTTATGTTAATATAAATCCAATTTAGGATATTAGAATCAAATTCATTATTAATTTTGTTATGAAATATTTTATACATATTAAAAAAACTTTAGTGAAAATAAATTTTTTCATCACATCTAAGAGATTAATTTATAATAATGCTTCATTCATCGTATAAAAATGGGTTGTGTTTTCCATGTCCTTTTTTTTATCTATTCAAATATAATATTTAACCATGGGAAAACTTTTTTCCTTATAGGATGTGTCTATGATGCAAACCCACTTTTATTTAGCAGCTCATTCATGAGAATGAACCACTCAGTGATGAGGCGTCGAATCATGGACCAGTTCCCTAGGCATTACTTTTAGCTGTTTCATCGGCTATACCACCAATATGGGAGTAGTTCTTGGAACCTGAAGTACTAGTTGGCCAGGACCACAGGCTGAGCTTGCTCCAATACTTTTAGAGATAGAGACCACTCTAGTTCCGAGGTGAGCCCAAACCTCTGGCGGATGAGGATTAGTTTTAGGTGGTGACCAGATTTTTCTGACTGGTTATGACACCAGTGGACTAGATGATGACCATAGGAGAGAGCATTCTTTAGATTTTGGAGGGACTATGGATGATTTTGACCATTCACAATCAATATGGGGAGACACTTTCATGGATGTAGATCGAGTGACACTTTATGGACGAGTTCTCTCTTTTTATGATGAGAACAGTGCATATCCAAGAGATTCTTCAGCACAATCATGGTAGTTTAATGGTGTATTACTATTCATTACTGTTCACCAACCACACCATGTACTCGATGGATATGGTTAGCAATCAGTACTTCATGGATTAGATATTTGAGCGAGGTCTATGACGGGACATCTAATATAATATCCCATGTAAATGAAGAATAATGCATATTTCATATTTATAAATACTTGTGAATTAAAAATTAATTTAAATTTAAAGGGGTTGCAATGTTCGATAGCGTACCCGATACGCAAAAACGGGTTTCTTTGGAATCTGATGTTGTATAATAATTATATAATATTATTATTTTAATTTGTAGTTAACTCCTAGAAATTGTATTGATAGGGAATGAATGAAACTAACTACAATATTATTATACATTATTGTTAAATGTATTTAAATTTATCCAATAAAAATTTAGAGGCATAAATTATGAGTGAATCTAATTTTAAGCATAATTTACATTAAAAGGGTGATTTACCGCCTTTTAATGGAGAATCAACTTTAAATATAGTTTGGTAACTTTAATACATTATAATTGACCATATATAATACTTCATTAGAATGGAGACATTAAATTTTACTTTGGGAATTTTTTTGGTATTTTTCTGATAAAGTTCATTTTTAATGAATAGTGAAAAATACTCTATTTAAATATAAAAGTTAATTTTAATATAATTTATTTATTGGGTTAGATTATCTTTTCAGTTGATTTTAAAGTGAAATTGAAATATATTATTACCATTTAATTCAATTTTGGTCATTGGAATTAATTTTACTTTAAAATTTGACATAAACAAGTATCAATCTTTTGATAGTTTTTGTTTCTTAAAAACATGTTATTTGTTTTCATTACAGGAATTAATTTTAAAATTAATTAATTTTAATTATATGTTTCCAATTTGGAAAAATAGACATCATTTGTTAATTTGGATAGTCGAATATAGCTTATGCTGAATATTTCATATTTTTCTGAAAAACTTCAATTTTTTATGAATAGTGACACCACATAGTGGTAGTTAAAAAACTGACTTTTTCATTTAAATGAAAGTTTACCACTTCTATGAATTGAATTTTAAAAATCCTACATACATTGTTGTTATCAAGATGTATAATTTAGTTCATTAAGATGAAAATATTTTTTTGTTTCATAGTAACTTTTTACTTTTATTTACCGCATTTAATGGTAAATAGGGTAATTCTAGGTTAAAATAATATTTTAATAATTCAAAATTACATTAACACTTAATCTAACCTTATTGGTTGAATAGTGTCCGACCATGGTCATCCTTGGGTTTATTTTGGGACCCCATGGAGCCACTAATGAATGATAATGCCACTTTAGATTAAATAATTTAATGTAAAGACAAAATTTACAGTAAAAAAATCTTTTAGTAAATTAATTTTTATATAGTGTTATATAAGTTATATTTTCAACTATAAATATTCATTGGTAATCCAAAAAGATTTCATACATGATAGTATTTTGTTTATAATTTTTATACATCGAATAAATTAAATTATTTATGACACAATAATGATGCAGTATTTACCTCATTTATAATAAAATAATGTTTTCACACATTCCTAAAGAGCCCCTCCTCTACCTTATAAAAAGAGACCAATTCTAACCAATCACTCACATATCTAAATTCATTTGGCTCATCCAAACTCTGACCAATTAATCTCCCTATATCCCTCTACTCGTCTTAGAAGCCTTACCTTAGGTATAATTCTCTTCAAGAAGTCCTTTGGTTCAAACAAAAGGGAGTTTCCCAAATTAAAGGTAACAGTTTCTCTTAAATTGTTTTCTTTTATTTTACTTCTCAAACCCCTAAACTCTTTTTATTCCTTTATTTTGTAACCAAACCTGTATAATCAATATACTATAATTTAGTTATTAGAATAATTCAATCTACCCTTACACACACCTCCATATAATGGATGAAGAACATAATGTTTCTATGGATGTCAAACTAAGGCCTCACGAAACGATGATTGTTCAATTACATATTACCGCCTCTCATGGTGGCCATTATGATGACATTGTATTTATCTATTATATATATATTATTTTTATGATTTTATTATGCTTCTGTAATTTCCATTTATATCAATCCTTTATGGTTTCCAAAGTGGTTAAATATGATAATCTCATTTGAGGAAGTGCAGACTACCACCCCATCAAAGTGATTTGATTCGTCAATTCCTTATGTGGGATGTATAAAGGATGGAGTTAAAAATATTATATATGACATTATACTGGATTTATAATATACCTAGGTATCAATATTTTTTATTTCCATTAAATTAAGAAATAAAAATGAAAGTAGTGTCCATGCGTACGTACGGCTTACCGTCACCATGAATGGTGCATTTCATTTCATACCTCTAAATGTTATGTACTATTATAAAAATAGGTATATACTAGATATATATGATATATATTATATCCAAATAATAATTATCATTCTGGATATAATGAACCATTGACCATAAGGACAACTTGTAAATATAAGGTGTTCATTTTTACTGAAGTAACAAATATCGACAAAATGAACGTTATTAACTTAAATGATTTCATAATGTTTATAAGATGGTAATAATTGATATAAAATGAATAATAAACATAAAACAGGTTCTTAAGAAAGTATAAATTAACTTTAGTTTATTATTCATGAGATTAGATAATGATCGAGTCATGTCAGATGTGAGGTAAGGGACTTCGTCTCAATCTCCTTTCATGAGGCATTTTTAGTTTTATATACAACTTTATTTAATACGGTGTATAATCCCCTTTGACATTCATTTTATTCAAAGGGAATCATTTTATATGAAGTGTTTTACTAAACAAAAAAATAATGTTTTTATATATGAGAGGACAACGACCTTTCCGCCGCCGTGAGTATTATTTTATCTTTGACTTCCTTAACAAGCCAGAATGTTTTTTAAAAGGAAAAATAAATACCATATACACTTTTTATGTATTTTGGTATTGAAAATTATTTTGAGAATGGATTTATTATTTCAATATCTTGAAATGATATTTTATTATTTCGAAGTGGAAATTTTATCTTTGTTTTATGATTATGTTATGTGTTATGATCATGTTATGGTTCTTGGGAATTATTTACCTATATGGGTGGTTCAGTGATAAACCTAGGGAAGGTGATCTCGAGATAGCTCTCCAATGCATTGGGTAACGTGACGGAGGTAAACATGAATGTTTCTCCTAACAGATTTAAGGAATATGTTGTGATGGGTATTCCAAAGTAACTCCCTATATAGATATGAATGTTACACGGTAAGAATGATATGGATGCCACAAGTTAACTTTATGATTAATGATTTCTATCGGTCTTTAATAAATCTTATGTTTTCAGGAGGTAAGTAAAAGAGTTCATATTTTGTATTTATTTTTGAAAAATTATTTTCATTATTTTATTTATAACCATTACTGAGCTTTTTATGCTCGTCCAATGTTTTTAAATGTTTTCACATGACATAAAGATGAATAATGTCAAGGATGGGATCAAGGAAAAGTCATGTTGTCCAAGACATGGAACTATACATGACTCTTTTTTTCAAGAGTTTTTATTTTATAAAAAATGGAAACTATGTAGATATGTCTACCTTGTAATCTTTTGAGATGTAATAGTTATGTCATAATTCTCTAAAACTATAAACCTAAAAAGATCATAAATGTGAATTATTAATTTAACTCAATATTATGTAATGTTTAAGGTCGGGTCCTTGTAGTTGGTATCAGAGGTCGGTTTAGATTTCTTTAGGAGTTAGGGTATTGTTAAATTAATATCCATAATGAAATTTATGTTAATATTGATATCATATAGAATTTATAGATTACCATGTTGCTTCACCTAAGATATTTCTATGTTCAAAAATGGTTTTCCGCAGAGGAAACAGAGAAACTATATTGGGACGACATCAAGAGGAAGACAACCTTCCAAATCAGTAACTTGGAATGGTTAGAATCAGAACTGAACAGTTTGTTGTAGTGATGGCATAGTTGACTAAAGTTATAAATGGTAGTGGTATCCATGTATGAGATCAGCCAGATCAACCACAGTGGAACATGTTAGTAGTGGAGCATTTCATAAGGCAACATCCCCCATCATTAAGATGATAAACTAACCCTGTGCTAGCTAAAGGGTGGGTTAAAGCATTGGATAATATTTTTGATGTCATGGGTTATTAATAACATCAAAAGGTGAGTCTTTATGTTTACCGTTTTGAAGGTGAAGCTGATCAGTGGTGGTTGATGGTGAAAAATATCAGGGATAGTGAGGAGATTGATGCTCTCAATTAGGATGAATTCAAGGTATGTTTCTTGAGAAAAATTTCTTAAGGTGGTTTTCTTAATATGGAAAAACAATTCCTGGAATTGAGGCAGGAGGATGACTTAGTGGATGCTTATGAAGAAAAATTCACTCGACTGGAAAGGTATGCTCCAAATTTCATACGAGATCTTGATAGTAAAATCAACCGTCTTTACATCGGATTGAAGACAAAGTATCAAAAGGGCTTTAGATTTTTGTGAGTTCAAAAGGTATGAAAAACTTGTTAGTTGTGTGGAGAATGTGGAAACAAAGTTTGCTGATGATCTGGTATTCTTTGACAAACAAGAGAATAAGAGAAAGTGGTGGCAGGAGAAAGGGAATAAATCTTCAAAAAAGTCTAATGATATGAAATATAAGTTTATAGTTTTAAAAATTGTGGTAAAAATAATGCTGGGGAATGTCTATTGAATTCGGGTAAGTGATACCGATGTGGTAAAATGGGACATAAGGCTTGTAATTGCACTGAAATAGATCTCGGTAATGGTAAGACAAAATTTGATTTACAATCAGTAAAATGTATTATGTGAAATGAAAAGGGTCATTATGCAAATGATTGTCCAACAATGAACCCAACCGAAGGAAAGAATCCCAACTACAAGTAGAAAGGGGTGGAAAAATCAATTGAAACTACTTCAGCAGATGTTGGTCCATCAAATGATGTTGTATCAGGTAAAATGTTTGTTTTTTCAGATTATGCCAATGTTTTGTTTGATTCATGGTCTATACACTCTTCCATTTCTGAGAAGTTTTCTAGTAAATTGGTAATTCCAACTCAAGATATGAATAAAAAACTTACAGTAAAAACACCTGGAGGAAATTTTGAGACAAAAACAAACATAAGAACATTACTGTCCTTGTGTGTGGAATGAATCTACCTGTAAACCTTATTGTTTTGCATCTAGTAGAGTTTGATGTTATTTTGGGCATGGATTGGATTTCTTTTTATCATGCTAACATTGATTACAGAGCTAAAGAGGTTTCTTTTCAGAATTATTTTCAGTTTGTATACAAAAATGAACCCTAGCTGTTGATAACATATCAGGAAGATGAGAAACTAGTAAAATATGGTAATGAATGTTACCATGCACATATTGTGGAAAATAAAGAAACTGTTCATATTAATTATTTGACAGTGGTAAACGAGTACCATGATGTTTTCCCTAATGAGTTTCCTGGTATTATACCTGATCAAAAAGTTGAAATTACTTTTGAATTAGTTCCTAATGCTATGCCAATTTCAAAACCCCCTTATCAAATGGCTTAGAATGTACTTTTAGAGTTAAATAAAAAATTGCAATAGTTATTACATAAAGGTTTCATTCGACCTAGCACGTCACCATGGTGTGCTCCTAGCTTGTTGGTTAAAAAGAAAGATTGTACAATGAGACATTACATTAATTATAGAGCATTGAATGACATCACTGTTATTAATAAAGATCATTTGCCTCATATCAATGATTTGTTTGATCAGCTCCAGGGAGCTCCATATTTTTTCAAAGATTGACATGAGGTCGGTGTACCATCAGTTGAAGGTAAATGAAGTAGACATTCCAAAGACCGCATTTTGTACTAGATATTCCTATTATGAATTTGTAGTTATGCCTTTTGGGTTAACTAATGAACCTGCTGTATTCATGTATCTTATGAATAGAGTTTTCTGTGAGTTCATGGATAAGATTTTGGTTGTGTTCATTGATGATATTTTGGTTTATTCCATAAGTAAATTGGAACACGAAAGTCATTTAAGGGTTTTATTGAAACCATAAGAAAATAAAGTATTTGTGAAATTCATCATGTATGAGTTTTGGTTACAATAAAGTTCTTTACTTGGTCAAATGTTTTCAAAAAAGGGCATAACTGTTGATCCAACTAAAATGGAAGTTGCTGAAGAATGGCCAAGAATCACAAATATAAACAAGATTCATAGTTTTCTTGGTTTGGATGGTTATTACCAGAGGTTTGTTGAAACTATTGCACATTTATCTAGTCTAATGGCTAAGTTAACTCGAAAAGGTGTTATGTTCATCTAGACAAAAGAATGTTATAATTGTTTTCAGGAATTGAAATGAATATTGGTGAATGCTCCAGTTTTGGCACTTATTTTTAGAAATGGTGAGTTTGTTATCTACAGTGATGCTTTGTTGAAAGGACTGGGTTGTGTCCTAATGAAAAATGATCCGGTAATTGCTTATGCTTCAAATCAGTTGGAACCACATGTGTTAAATTACCCAACACATGATTTGGAATTAGCTGCAGTTGTTTTTGCTTTAAAAATTTGGAAGCATCATTTGAATAGAGTGAAGTGTGAAATATATAATGATCAAAAAACTATAAAGTATATATTCACTCAGAATGAATTGAACATGAGACAGAGGAGATGGTTGGAATTAATCAAGGATTATGATTGCATGAACCTTTATCATCCGGGAAAAGAAAATAAAGTGGTTGATGCTTTGAGTCGAAAACGTAATACATCATTAACCATGTTGTGTTTGGGACAAGATCCGTTGGTTTTAGATTTGATGAACTTAGGCATAGAAGTTGTTGTTGAAGGAAATTCTTCTATTTTGTTTCACGTGTCAGTGAAATCATCTCTATCAGACAGAATTAAGCAAGCACAAAAGGAAGACAGCGAGTTACAGAAAAAGGATGTGTTGGTTCAGAAGGGTAAGTTGCCTGATTTTAACATTGATAATGATTTTGTTTTGAGATTTAGAAAGAGATTATGTGTGCCTTGTGATTCACAGTTGAAGAATGAGTTGTTATGTGAAGCTCATAGTTCTCTATTTTCAGTTAATCTTGGCAGTACTAAGATGTAAAGAGATTTTCAGGAGTATTAATGGTGGGATGGAATGAAAAGAGATATTATTGATTTTACTGTGAAATTTTTGACTTGTCAGCAGGTTAAAGAATAGTGAAAATTACTGAAAAGAATGCTTCAGCCTTTACCGGTTCCAGAGTTAAAATGGGAAAATATATCCATGGACATTATTGTGGGATTACCAATGACATCTCTAGGTAATAATGCAATCTGGGTTATAGTTGACCGATTGACTAAATCTGTTCATTTCTTTCCTATTAGAGATACTTTGTCTCTAGATCAACTTGCTCAGTTGTATGTTAAAGAGATAGTCAGGTTGCATGGAGTTCCCATTTCCATTGTATCTGATCGTGATCCCAGGTTCACTTCTAAGATTTTGAAATGCCTTCAGAAGTCATTGGGTACTGAATTAAATTTCAGTACAGCTTTCATCCTCAATCAGATGGGAAGTCAGAACAAACAATTAAAACCTTGGAGGATATGTTACTTTCTTGCTTGATGGATTACCAGGGATGTTGGGACCTACATCATTCTTTGGTTGAATTTTCTTATAATTACATCTTTCATTCCAGAATATAGATGGCTCTATT
This sequence comes from Viscum album, assembly GCA_963277665.1. Classification (NCBI taxonomy): domain Eukaryota; kingdom Viridiplantae; phylum Streptophyta; class Magnoliopsida; order Santalales; family Viscaceae; genus Viscum; species Viscum album. The sequence continues at coordinate 2,014,200,537 of OY728147.1, read as the reverse complement.
TGATGAATTATATGGAAAGCATTGTCGAACTCCAGTATTCTTGGATGAAGTAGGTGAAAGGAAGCTGATGGCACCATAATTGGTAGAAGAAATGGCAGAGAAAGTTCAGTTGATTCAGAAGCACATGAGAACAGCTCAGAGAAGACATAAAAGTTATGCAGATAATCGGAGGAAGGATCTTTCCTTTGAGGTAGGTGATCATGTCTTTCTCAAAGTTTCTCCATGGAAAAGTGTGATGTGTTTTGGTAAGAAGTGAAATTTCAGTCTAAGGTTCATTAGACCTTATGAAATTCTGGAGAATGTTGGATCAGTTCCTTATATACTAGATTTACCTCTAAGTTTATCTCATGTACACAATTTTTTTCATGTTTCGATGTTGAGAAAGTATATCCCAGATCAATCTCATGTTTTGAGCCCAGAGGTAGTTCAGTTGGAAGAGAATCTCTTTTTATGAAGAAGAACCAGTCCAGATTATTGACCGTAGAGAGCAGGTGTTGTGGAATAAAGTTATTCATGAGGTAATGGTTTTGTGGAAGAACCATATGGTTTAAGAGGAAACGTGGGAATCTGAAAATTCTATGAGGGATAAAAACTCCACTTATTTTGATAAGTGAATAAAAATTGCGAGGACACAATTTCCAAAAGGGGTAAGGATGTAACATCCCAAGTAAATGATGATTAAGACAAATTTTTTATTTATTAATATTTGTTAATTAAATATTAAATCTACTTTAAAGGGGTTTCTATGTTTGATAGCATATCCAATACGCAACAATGAGTTTCTTTGAAATCATACGTTGCACACTAATAATATAATATTATAATTTTGAATTTAAATAACTCCTAGTAGTTGTATTTGGCGGGAATTAATGAAACTACTATAATATTATTATACATGATTTTTAAATGTATTTACATTTATCCAATAAAATTTTAGAGGATTAAAATATGAATGAATTTAATTTTAAGCATAATTTACATTAAAAGGACAATTTACCACCTTTTAAGGGTGATCCCTCTTTAAATATAGTTTTAGTAATTTTAATAAATTTAAATTGACCAAATATAATTGTTCTTCAGAATGAGGACATCAAATTTTACTTTGTGTAATTTTTTGGTATTTTTATGATAAAGATCATTTTTAATGAATAGTGAAAAATACTTTATTTTAATTCAGAAGTGAAATTTAATATAATTAATTTTTATGGTTAGATTATATTTTTAGTTGTTTTTAAAGTGAAATTGAAATATATTTTTACCATTTAATCCATTGTTGGTCATTGGAATTAATTTCACTTTGAAATTGAACATAAACAAGTATCAATCTTTTGATGGTTATTTTTTCTTAAAAACACAATATTTGATTTGATAACGGGAATTAATTTTTAAATTAATTTATTCCACCTCTATGTTTTGAATTTTCTAAAATAGACATCATTTTTGAAATCAGAATTTCAAATTTAGCTTAGGCAGAATTTTTGGTATTTTTCTGAAAAACTTCAATTTTTGATGAATAGTGACACCACTTAGTGGTAGTTAAAAAAATATCTTTTTCATTTAAATTATATTTTATTACTTATGTGAATTTAATTTCAAAAATCCGACATACATGGTTGTTATCATGATCTAAAATTTTGTTCATTAAGATGAAAATAATTTTTGGTCAATAGTAACTTTTTACTTTTATTTAATGCGATTAACGGTAAATAGTGTAAATCAAGGTTAAAAGAAAATTATAATAATTACAAATTACCTTAACACTTTCCCTAACATTATTGGATGAGTAGTGTCCGACCATGGCCATCCTTGCGTCAATTTTGGGACCCCATGGCACCACTTATGAACGATAATGACACTTTAGATTAATTAATTTAATGTAAAGACAAAATTCACAATACAAAAATATTTTAGTAAATTAATTTTTACATTGTGTTATATAAGTCTTATTTTCGACTATAAATATTAATTGTAAAGATAATAGGATTTACTACATTATAGTATTTGATTGGAAATTTTTATACATCGAATAAATTAAATTAATTATGACACAATAATGATGTAGTATTTACCTCATTAATAAATGATTTAAATAAATAAGATTATAATGACTAAAATATTATCCAAAACGTGACCAATTCTGATTGGACGATTTTATTTTGACCACGAGTAATATAATATTTGACTAAAATGATATTTGGACTTTTAGAAACCGAATATCATTATATAATAAAATAATGTTTTCACACATTCTTAAAGAGCCCCTCCTCTCTCTTATAAAAGGAGACACATTCTAACTGATTCCTCACACCTATCAAGCCATTTGGATCATCTAAACTCTGCCCAATTAAGTTCCCAACATCCTTATCCTCCTCCTAGAAGCCTTACCATAGGCATAAGGCACTTCAAGAAATCCTTTGGTTCAAACCAAAGGGAGTTATCCAAAATAAATGTAACAGTTCATCTTAAATTGTTTTTTATTTATTTTACTTATCCAACCCCTAAACTATTTTTTTCCTTTCTTTTGTAACAAAAACAGTATACTCAATATACTATGATGTTTTTATGTGAAAATTTCTAACTACACTTACACACACCTCCATCTAATGGATGAAGAACATAATGTTTCTGTCGATGGAAAACTAAGGCCTCACGAAACGATGATTGTTCAATAACATCTTACCACCTCTCATGGTTTCCATTTTGATGGAACTTTATTTATATATGATATATATTATGTTTATTATTTCCTTAGGCTTCTGAACTTCCCATTTATATCATGCCATTATGGTTTCCAATGTGGGTAAATATGATAATCTCATTTGAGGAAGTGCGGACTACTGCCCCCTCAAAGTGATTTGATTCGTTAATTCCTTATGTGGGATGTATAAAGGATGGAGTTAACAATATTATATATGATATTATATTGGAATTATAATATACCTATGTATCATTATGTTTTATTTCAATTAAAATAAGTAATATAAATGAAAGTAGTGTTCATGCGTACGTACGGCTTACCGTCTCCATGAACGGTGCATTTCATTTCAATCCTCTAAATGTTATGTACTATTACAAAAACATGTATATACTGGATATAAATGATATAAATGATATAAAATCATTAATATCACTCTGGATAAAATGAACCTTTGACCACATGGACAACTTGTAAATATAAGGTGTTCATTTTTACTTAAGTACCCGATATTGACAAAATGAACGTTATTAACTTAAATGATTGCATAATTATTATAACATGGTAATAAGTGATTTTAAAGGAATAATAAACTTGAAAAAGGGTCTTAAGAAAGTATAAATTATCTTTACTTTACTATTTTGGAGATTAAAGAATGGTTAAGTCAAGTCAGACGCGAGGTAAGGGACTTCATCTCAATCTCCATTCATTGAGGAATTCTTAGTTTTATATACAACTTTATTTTATACGGTGTATAAAACCCTTTGACTTTTCATTTTATTCAATGGGAATTTTTTTATACGAAGCGTTTTACTAAACGAAAAAAGGAATGTTTTTTTATGTATGCAGTGACAACGACCTTTCCGCCGCCGCGAGTATTATTTGATCTTTAGCTTCCTTAATATGCCAGAATATTTTTAAAAGGAAAAATAAATACCATATACTCTTTTTACGTATTTTGGTATTGAAAATGTTTTTGAGAATGGATTTATTATTTCAATATCTTTAAATGATATTTTATTATTACAATTTGGAAATGTTATCTTTGCTTTATGTGTATGTTATGTGTTGTGATCATGTTTTTGTCCTTGGGCATTATTTACATACACAGGTGGTTCCGTGATAAACCTAGGGTGGGTGAGCCCGAGATATCTCTCAAATGCATTGGGTAATGTGACAGAGGTAAACATGAAATTTTCTCCTAAGAGATTTAGGGAATATACTATGATGGGTATTCCAAAGTAACTCCCTATGTAGCGTTATAGCTACAATGTAAGTATGATATGGATGCCACAAGTTATCTTTATGATAAATGATTTCTATGTGTCTTTCATAAATCTTATTATTTCACGAGGTAAATAAAAGAGTTCATGTTCTTTATGTATTTATGAACAAATGTTTTCAAGTTTTTTTATAACCCATACTAAGATTTTTATTCTCATCCCAATTTTTGAGATGTTTTCATAGGATATAAAGATTAATAAGGTCAAGGATGGGATCAAGGAAAAGTCATGCTATATAAAACATGGAACTAAACATGTCTTTTTTTTTCAAGAGTTTTTACTTTAAAAAAATGTATACTATGTAGATATGTCTACCTTGTAATCTTTTGAGATGTAATAGTTATGTCCAAATTCTCTAAAACTCAAACCCGAAAAATATACTCAATGTGAATTATTCATTTAATTCAATATTATTTAATGTATAAGGTCATGTCCTTATATCTAACCTAGTGTTGTTCCTCTATGCATTTCAAGTTATGCAGTAGTTCGTGAGATATCATTGATGGCCGATAGATTCTTAGACTTGCAGAGAATGTCGTTTTTAGTCAGTAGTAGGAAGAACAGTTTAGATACATCATAATTAGAGAACCGATTCCAGGAACATGTATTGAGACATGATATACATAACAAGAAGACCTATGAAAGGGGATTTTCAGTCCAAGGTTCTCTGGAGGGATCCAGTCACCCTAGGGAGAGGCTTTGTTACTTGTGTGTTGATAGGGGACAAATCTCTAGAGACTGTCCAACCTGTTGAGCTACTGACTAGGACATGGTGGATGTACCACCTTGGAAGAGATAGATAGTGGAGAAAGTAGACCCATCAGGTGGACGACGTGGAAGAGGAGTAGAGAGAGTTTTATGTAGTGGAAGATGCTTTGAATTACTTCCACCACCACCCCTAGGTGGTCCACAACAGGCTCAGGTTGCTAGGTTACATGGGTGGGGGTAGATATATGTGCTTGAGGTGTGAAATCGATGGACTCTAGGGATAATCTGAGGTATGAACCATGTCTTTTCTTCTTTAGTGGCTGTACTCATAGACATAGTTTCCATTGACTTATTCCTCACCACATGTCTTGTGAAAAAACTCTAGATTCTGATGGATCTTTTCACTCAAACCATACACATGGGTATACCTTTGGGAGAGGAACTTATGATCACAAAACATTGTTGAAAGTGTGATATTACCCTTGGGGTGAGAGTTTCGATTAGAATCACATGGTGGAAGCATCGACGCCTTACGGCATCATCCACAGAATGGATTATTTATCATCGATCCATGCCCAGATTGACTAATTTAGGTGAAGAGTATTGTGTGTCGGAAACAATGAAATGGGGTTTTCCCTTCTTTGTGAAAAGAAAACTCAATCATCATTGAATGGGATCATGATTATAAGGGTGCAACCGATCACTCATGATTTTTCTAGACTTACCCTCAGATCTATAGATGTTGTGAGCTTTCAATACACAACAATGGTGGTGGAGAACAAGGACATCATTACAGAAGATGTTCTAGGATTAATTCCCTGTAAGAAGATTGATATTTGTATTGAATTATACCATGGGATGGTGTTGATATCATCATCATCATATTAGATGGATCTTGAAGAGCTTCATAAGATGTGGTTCTGGCTGGACAATTAGTAGAGAAATGGCATCCAAAGACCCAGTGTTTCACCCTTAGAGGCCCTAGTTTTTTTCCAAGATGGGTGATGGGTGATGGGAGGTTGAGGTTGTACATGGATTAACGTCATTTTAACATGTTAATGGGGAAGAACAAGTATCCACTTCAAAGGATCGTGGACCTCTTCGATCCACTAGGAGGGTCACAATTGTTCTTGATGTTTGAAGTTCAATCGGGTTACAAATTGTTATAATTATGAGACAAGGATATACTAAAGTTGGGTTTAAGATACCTCTGTAATCACTAAGATTACTTAGTGATTTATTTCGGCATGATGAACACCCTTTTACTATTCATGGGGCTCATGAATAAGATTTTCCATCCATACATAGATCTGTTTTTGATAACTTCATCAATGGAATCCTAGTGTAATCAAAGTCAGATGAAGAGAATGAAAGACACATGTGAATGGTTGTAGACATACTCTAAAGAGCACCAGATTTATGGGAATATTTTAATGTTCTAGTTATAGATATAAGAGTTCCACATTATGGGAAATGTTATCTCATCTGTTGGAGTAGCAGTGCACACAGCCAAGGTCGAACCAATATTAGCAAGGGAGCCACCCAAAAGTGTAATAGAGGTGTTGATAATCCTTGTGTTTTTAGGATACTATCAGATACTTATCCGTAATTTCTCCTAGAAATCTTCACTGATGAAAGACTTTACCTTGAAGGGGTAGTATTTCATATGGATAAAGAAGATTCGACAGTATTTCTAGTAGTTCATTCATAATTTCACGAGTGCTCCAATCTTGAGATTTCCATAAGAGGGTTTCAAGTATGTAGTTTTCTATGACACATCAGGGACTGTGATGTATTGTTTCGTGATGTAGAGACAACATAGATTTCTTATGGTCCATTCCAACTGAATCCAAATTAACATAACTATGGAACACACTATCTTTAGTTTTTGTAGTATTCTTCGCGTTAATTATGTGCAACACTACCTGATGGGAGAATATTTTATCATCTACAGAGACCATAAGAGCCCCAAGTACATATTTTCATAGAAGTATCGGAATCCGAGGCAGAGGTGATGGATGGAGTTCCTCCATGATTTTGATGTTGAGATCATTTATAATCCTAGGAATGGGAAGATAGTAGCTGATTAAATCAGTCAGAGATCGAGCTCACAACCACTGAGCGAGGCGTCAGAGCAGTTGACTTCTCTACAATTATCCTTTATGGATGCAGATAATACAACGTATCTCTAGTAAATGGTTGTCACCATAAACTATAATGGTGAGTTTGGGAGGCACAACTAGGGGATGTTGACTATGAGAATTTATGTGATCAGTTATCTAAAAGAAAAAACATCAGACATATATTATCAAGGTGGGTAGTAGTTTTCCCTTTTTCGAGGACACAAAGTTGTGTGAGTGGAATTGAGGGAGGAGGTTCTAAGGGAGTTCAATACATCACCCTTAGTGGTATATAATAGAGTGGAACAAATGTACCAAGACCTTTGGTGTCAGTTATAGAGGAAAGGTATGAATAAGGTTGTGGTAGAGTTCGTTTCATGATGATTTACCTGCTAGTAGTTGAAGGCTATGCACTAGGTTCCAGTATGGTTAGATGGACCCTAGAAGTGACAGAGTGGATGTGGAATGGAATATAAATAGACATTGTGATGTGATTTCCATAAATGTCCAAGGGACATGATTCCATCTGGGTGATTATTGAAAGACATACCATGTTGGCCTACTTTCTAGCTATTAGGGTGAAAAATTCCATAGAGATCTTGGGACGCCTCTATGTGGAGGATATAGTTCACCTATTTGGCATCCCTTCCATGATATTCATAGATATTGATACTTCTTTCACATCCATATTGTGTAATGGAATACAAGAGGTGTTTGGGGATCATCTATGCTTGAGCATGGAGTTCCACCCCTAGATAGATGGTCAGACCGAATGAACCACACTTGTTCAAGAGGATATGTTGTAGGCATGTATGCTAGACATTGGTTACAATTGGGAGGACCACTAACCAATATTGTAATTTTAGTACAAATACATATACAAATCCTTCATCTATATAGAATAATTTGAGGCTATATATGGGAGACACTACTAATAACTTTTTTGATGGACTGACCCCAGAGTGTCAATACTCATTGGTATAGAGTTGTTGGGAACTAACACCGAAAAGGTATAGATAAACTAGAAGTAGATGAAGACTTCCCTGAGCCAGAAGAAGTCTCATGCTGAAAGATAACAGATACCTTTAGAGTTCTAAGAGGTATACCATGTCTACCTTTGAATCTATCCGCATCGAGGGTTGCATATATTTTTTCATGGTATTAAGTTTTCCATGATGTTCATCAAACCTTTTCAGATAGTACGCTATGCTTGTGGGTGGAATACCACATAGCTCTAACACCAGAATTGCACTGAGTACAATATGTCTTCCATGAGTCACATTTGAGTAAGTACACGCATGACCCCTTTCATGTTATTGAATTGAGTGAGCTCAACATCACGTATGAATTGACCTTCATAGTGTACATTGTAGAGATTGAGAATCGTAAGGAGACGATCTTTTGTGGGAAAGCAATTACTTTGGTGCATAAGAAGTGGCTTCAATGGAATCTTTAGGAGAGCATGTGGGTGATGAGGGACTAGTTTCATGCATAGTACCCACATATATTTGAGAGACTTTTGATTTGGATTTTTGAGGATGTAAAAGCCCTATGGTGGGGTTAATGTAATGTAATGGAATTTACATGTATTATTTTAAAATAATATATGTAATTATTTGGGGACCAGTAGTTGCGACAATGTGTGATTATGAGGCCCAAGAATACCTGAATAAATTTTTGAAATAAATTATAATTTTAAATATTATGCATATGTAGATTTCATGAAAAACTAGAATAACATTTAAATGGTTTCTCGTATTAAAAATATGAGGGTATATTTTCATTTATACAGATAATTTAACATTAGTTGAGGCCTAACATCGATCATCATGGGTCAGATACAGAACATAATTTTAGGATGTTTGAAAGGAAATAAAATATATTTAATAGTTTCTTTTATTTTAACATTTCTATAATGAAACTATGTATTATGTGGTTTTAAATAACTGGGAGCTGAGGGTTAGGCTAATAACCCCCTAAACATTCCATGGAATCTTCTGAAGCTTTGTAAAGGTTCCACCCTTAGAGAATTATTGATGAACGACGATGTGTGGATCGTTGCACTAGGATATTGAATCATGAATGATGATTGATTGCACTCTTGTTCAATGCTCTCCATCTAGGTTTTTATTTCATTTCTTTTCCACATTATTGGTTAAAAACAATGAAAGTGGATCAACCCACAAACAGGTCGACCTGCAGGTTGTTGGTTCTTGTAGAAGGGTTTTCCTCAGGTTTATTTTGGGGAATTTATTAAAGCATGATTTAATTATTTTTTATTTTCATTGATTGATCCTTATAATAGGAGAAGATCAATAATGTGACAAATCATGGGGGAGGTTAATTCCACCATTAGTGGTGTGGATTTTTCTCCCTATTTTACCACATGTTCTTCATAGGGTTATGAACAATGGGTTACTGCATGTCCTTTTCACAACACAATGATCCCAAATCAGAGGTCAAGAAACGTGATTCCCTAGTTGAGGTGAGACAAAAATTGAATCGAATGAATCAAATTTTATTAAGAGAAACAATTGTTTTACAGTTCTTCATTATTGTGGATCAAAACATGTTTTCAGGGCATATCAGTGGCCCGATACCAATAGAATCCTCATTACAGTGTCTGGGTGACCTCAAACATTGAGTGTCATAGAGGTTAGATAGCCGGATTAAAGGATGGATAATCACCGAAGGTGTGGTGGAAAAGAATTTCATTTCTGGGATATCTTGAAGAATAAGGCTTGTTCTCTAAAGAACACGATTTATGGGTCCATTTCAAAAAAGGAAAGGGTTTCTCATTGTGAGAAGTGATGAATAATCATGTGATAACTGTCACATGGAATGTGGGTCCCTATGTGGGACTCATCAATTATCTCAGATGATGCACGATCATAGGGTGGAGTACACAACATGTACTCCACCACACAGATTGACCAGGCCGATTAAGTCGGTTGGAATACACGGGTTTAAGCTATGTATGGGCACATGACCAGCATACACAGAGCAAACCTGAATAATAGGACATGTCATGTCATGGAGTTACACACCATTCATATCTCTTTCTATATGACATTCTCATTATCACGGGCCATTGTGCACGAGAAATAGTTGGGGCCATAGGACATGTCATGAGACCTTTCTACATGATATGTAACTTTTTATTCATGGAATGATTTTTTGTCCACTGTTTATTTGAAATGTTTATTTTGGGTTAATTACGCCTTGTCTTGTTCCCCTGAAGGCCAGGTATCATTTCCATCTATAGGAGTATGACGCATTCTATTTGACTTTTTGGATAGATTCATAATCATTCTGAGAGGGTCGTAGCTAGATCCTCTACCAAATATTGACTCTAGGTAGCATCAGGTATCGATGTGAAAAATCATACAAAACATTGATCCTATAAAAAGAAGGAGAATCTACATTATTCATGGTATATGCCAAGGAAATGAAAGTGATGCTCTTTAGTGTATTGTGATCTTTCCCCACTCAAGAGTGAGGTCTACTGAAATAAGTGCATCTATTCTCCCTTCATATCTATCATTACATCTATCTCTCTCATGAAAGATACTGACGAATGTACATCTTGGTCGGAAGTCATAAAATCTATCTAAATAACAGAGCTTGTTCTACTAGACAAGTGCTTCATGGAATCATTATACTTAATCCCTAGCGTTAGTATGGTGTCACTGAGACTTACATCTAGACTACGGGTCTGAGTTTCGTGAATATCTGGATAATTTTATCCTACTATATGTTATGTAGCCATATATTTTGTAGAGAATAATACACATTTAATTTTGTATTTCTTTGTTGTTTTTTAGGTCACGTACTCCGTATTTTAAAACTCACCCCTACATGATATTTTCTTGCATGTGTCGTGTCTTGTGTAGATGATTGAAATTTTGATAGAGTACAGGGAGGACGATGATCTAACTGATCTTTGTCATCTTCCCTACAGGCAAATTTATTTTTACAGATATGATCAATATTCCCAATACCTATTTTATTCTTATAGTTAGGACTTCATATATTGAAAACTCTTTCTTTTGGTCGGCTTGTATTTTAGCCTAGTTTTCACTCCACACTTTACATCCTATTGTACTATATTTCTATTGTTTAGTGGTATTCATGCATTTTGATCCTTATTGTTTTTAATTTCTAGGATTTATGGGATGGGTGGTTTGTGCATGTGTATAGGTACATAGCCAACTCCTCCCATATTACTAATATTCCCACTCGGTGCTAGTTACCAGCACCTGGCCTATTGGAGGCGGGCATGAGGAGCTGCAGAATGGGCCCCATTATGATGGTTTATGACACCAAAACTTGTATTAGAAGACATATTCTGGTTTGAAAACCCCCTATTAATTTATCTAGTGCAAGCTTAAGGAGGTTGTCTAAAGAAGAGATGTCATTTTCCACGAATGATTTTTTTATTTATTCGTCATCCTGAATCAAATATTTTTAAACAATTCTAAAATAATAAAATATTTATCTCCCAAATTTTTATATTTTATATTTTTAATGGATTTATTCATATCCACCTCCCCTAGAAATAGGTGAATGAAATCATCAATCATTTGTATAGTGGTCTACCATGTCATAAACTGATTTAATTTATATTACATCAACGAATATGATAGCTAGATATAATGATGTATTTAAATTTTATGTGTGATATTTATAAAATATTTATACTCTTTTAATAATAATATCACATATAACATCTTCACATCAAACATGGATATGTATAAAATACTATTTCCATGGTATTATGTGATTATATTTTAATTTAATATTGAATTAGATAGAAATAATGACACAATGAAAGCAAATACCTGATATATATGGAATAAATATCCTATATTTGTAATATATTATTTACCATTCAACAACTTCATTAATATAGAATATAGAAACAATATTCATGCAGTTGAATGGGCAACTATTTCAATGAAATTTATAATTAATCTTCTATCTCTAATATTCATTGATTAATATAAATAATTAGATATTTAATTTATATGAAATTTTATCATGATAAATTCGTTTATATTATTTAAGAATTATATATTTAGAATTATCAATGATTCCAATCTAAATTATATATTAAAAGTGAAGAATTTATTACATGAAACATGATTTTAGAAATAAAATGACTAATATATTGGAAATAAAAGTCATAAATAAATCATATAAGATACTTTTTTATATGTATGGATCGCTAATAGATTTATAATAGATATATTTTTATTATAATGGATGATTGAATGTGTAAAAATAAATTCAATACAAAAGGTATGACAATTTTACATGAATTTTGTTTATATGGGACACATCCCAAATTCTACACTTTTTTCATACGTGTAGTGTATTCAATAAAAATGAATTTCATTTATGAATTTTATAGGAATTTTATTGGGGTTTACATATCAATATTTTTTTTATTTTTTTCCCATGGGATTATAATTCTAATCATATCAAAATGGCCAATGATATATGTTACATTATCATTATTAATCAATATTATTTTTGTTTATATATTAGATGATGTAATATTTTTTGTAAATCTCAATAAAATCATGAGTTTTATTTTCTTGTGGTTATTTCATTAGATAAAACATATCAGTTTTTACTCTTTTTATGGGATCAAAATTCTAGAATAATATTTTTATGGAGAAAAAACATTATTTATCTCTTTGACCAAAGAATTTTTTTTCCTTGATATCCTTTTTTTCAAAAAAATAATTCAAATATTTATTTTCATATAAAAAAATGAATATTTAAATTCATTTTTATAAAAAATTTTCTTTTTAAAATATGTCTATAATGGAATCATATTTTTTTAAGAAAAATATACTTTTGATTTTAACAAAAATCATAACTAAATTTTTATTTTATCTTCTATTGGATAATTGGTATTTTCCTTTTTCATGGACACTAAATGGTTCAACAGTTCCTATACATATTTACAAGGATATTTTCAATGATTATATTTACAATAAGGTTTTCTAAAATTTTATATTTTTAAAATATTATTTTAAAATATAATGGATATTATCCCATGAAATTTCCCAAGAAATATTTCAAAATCATTTTCCAAATAAGATGACTTTATTTTTTGTTATATAAGAATTTATAGGGATATGATCCAACGATAAAATCCTTATTGTATCCCTAAATAGATTATGATTATGATTATTAGATTTTTAAAGTCCTGTTACACTCCAAGGGGTTATGATATATTGAAATGATGAAATTTTTATGAATATTGATTCCTTTCCATGGGTTATGTTATGAAGAAATAGACAATAAACCCATTTCATTTTCATGGGTTATAATATTAAAAGAAATTTATAATTCGAGGGAATACATATGACTTATTTAAATAATTTTATGTGTGGTTTATTTATAAAACTAGTGTGACGATTGATTTATATCAATGGATTATGGTAACATTATAACAAATGAAAATTTATGTGTTATGACTATAGATGGGTTGTTATGATATAAAAAAATATGTGTGGGACCCATATTCACCACATATTCATTATGTAATGATTAATATATCATAAGTTAAATATGGGTAAAATGGGTAGAGAACCAAGTTTAGTAAGGGAATTTGTACACTATGATATTATGGGGAGTGATCCTTGATTAATATAATAGTTTGGGTAAAGAACCCATTAATCATTAAAAATAATTATAGGGATCCTTGAATATTTTTAAAATAATTATATATCCTTATATTTATTCCAAAAAAATATTTCTTCTACAAATATTAGGCTCCTATGCCTTATTTTTATTGATTTCATTATGATCCATGTCTTAAGAAAAACAAATTTTTAAATCACGACTCATGTTAGTGATCTACGATATGTAGAGGATGGTTTGAATTGTAATTATCATGTTCCCTGCCCTTAAGATCATGTTATTTTATTATCTCGCTTGTCCACCCTTACTGATAACCTGAGTTCACCATATATTATGATTCCATTCCCCTTGTTATGAATATGTGATTCATGTATGATTTCATTTAGAAGGGTTAACATTATGATGAAAATATTGGTAGATAATATAGTTCACTTATGAACAGTTTGTTTGTGTGACATTATTTTAAATGGAACAGGATCAATATGATTTATTCATAGATCATTATTTTTTGTAATAAATATTCATTTACTATTAAATAATATCTATTTATATATAGAGTTAGTAACAATTAACCCCATATTTCATTCACCCTCTGTCAATCATGACCTAAGAAACACCCACCTCTTCTTTCATTCATCCATGAGAGATCTACCTTATTCTTTTTCGGAATTTGACATAGATATATGAATTGGAAGAACATATTTATGTATTAAACACTACTAGCATAAAAAAAATTATTCTACCATTATTCTTTAATTATTCAGTTTGGGAATTTTGTCTTGATTCAATTATCCAAGAAATTCATTTTGGTAAATTTATAAATAAATAAATTTTCAAATTAATTTATTATATTGGTTTTTTTTCACTTTTTGTGGGACCAATGACCAATTCATGGTCATGTATTCATCTTAGGTTGTTGGTTATTGATATTTTATCATTCTAGTATTATGTGAACTTCGAGAGAGGATTTGATCTTTTTGGCATTATAGGTAGTTTATGATAAATATTTTACAACCATCTACATTTATTTAAATAATTTTAGTGGTTATAATAATTTAATTAATGGTCAATTGATTGTGATATAGGAACCTATATGTGTTATTTATGGTGTGACGGGACTTGGAAGAAGCTCTTTGCCTATATAAAATAAATGTAAATAATGATAATGGTACGTCATATTTCATTTAAATAATTTGGTACTTATGGATGTTTATGGTAGTATGTGTATGAGTGGTCTCTTCCTATAGGGTGACTCATCCTATTTATTTTATTATAATAAATTTTTAAAATTATTAAATGGTCGATCCTTAATGGATGAACCATAAGGGTCACTATTAAACCCACTTTCTAGCATCATGTCTTTTCCTAATTAAAAAGACCTTGTATATATCATAGATCATCACAAGATTGATATTTTTACTCATATATTGTTTCTAACTGTACAAAAAGGTATTCCCTTAATTTCATATTATCTTTGAGGATCCTACAAGGGATGCGAATCTATTTAGTAGCCATGGGAATTGAGTGGATGACCCAATTATTACTCATCCATGATGTAATCAGTCACAATTTAGGGTAGATATGTTTTTAGGTGACACCATAGAACTCATATTTAATATTTATGCCTTTTTTGATTCTATAATTGTAGTGGGTTTATCCGTTCTAACACCATAACTCTCATATTTATTATTTCACATTGTAATTATTGATGAATTTTTATTTTCAAATATGCATCCAATTATCCAGTAGATGAGCCTGACATGATTTAATATATTAAATGGATTCCTAGAGGTACCTCACTGGATATGTATTCTAAGACTCAATGTTTTACCATTACCATATTGGGATTCCTAGAGGTACTCTATCATATACTCCCTATGAGATTCACAATATTCATGTCTATCATTATAAATTCATATTATAACATGTGTCCCTCCATTCATGGGTCATAAGGGTAGGCTACTGAGTATAATTTGTAACCCCTATTAATATAATATGGTAAATCAGAGTGTATTTCCTTGAGTGACTCCTTGGATACTCATAATGTTCCAGTGGATGCACAATTAATGTACATCCATGAATTTTCAATGAGTAGGTTGTTGAGAAATTTATTTATAGACACTAATTTAGTAACATTGTTATGGATATAATTCCACATAGATCACATAATGGGCATCCCCTTTAGGGATAATCACTTATACAATGTAAATATTTACTACATACTAAGGCCTAAGACTCATACAAGAACTATTTATTTACAATACATTAGTGGAAATACATCCATCTTAGTTCCTTAATTCATAGGATTCCCATATATTACATGATGTCATTAATTATAGTTATTGGTAGAGACTCCAGGTAATCCATGGATTGTTAAATGTATCCATATTCTATAATATATCATATTAAATTTAATTATTTCACTATTTTAAGTAGGTATCTTTGTTAATGATTATATACCCATTATTCGATATTATTATCAATGGTTTCTGTGGTACGCCATCCAACATAATTATATTTTCAAAGGACTTCAATTTGATCAAGTTGAAGGACCCATGGATTGAATGAAAATTAAATATATTCATTTATATTGAATTTTTTATATTCTAGTATGATCACATTCAATGGGATCGAAATTTTGAATGAATTCATTATATCAAAATTCCATTTTATTTTAGATATTGTAATTGGTCTTTTTCGTAATTTTTTCCAAATAAGTAGCTCCCATATGAATAAAGTAGATTTAATTTGGTATATATATTATGTCATTTCTATTCCCCTACTATTTTTTATTACGCACTACATGCAACACAATTTATCCTGGGTAACCATTTAGACAGTAAATTTCTTATGGTAATATGATATTCTAAGGCCATTGACTCATTGAGAAGAATGAATAAGATGTGTATGTGGAAATGAGGTATGTGGTTTGTATAGAAGTTAATAGTAGAGCCATAAAATATTATTTAAATTTATTTTATTTAATCCTTAATATGTGATATTTCTTTTGAGTTATTAGTTTTATATTTTTTATATGAACAGTCACTATTTTACTACATTCCGATTATCACTACATTCATCCTATTCTAGTTTTTTCTGATCTATATTTTATTTTATTTCAATGATGTTCTTTTCTATTTCCTCTAGATTCTTACTCTATTATGAAGTCATATTCTCCATATAGACACACTCTATACCCACATTGTTTTGTTGGACACCTCTTGTATATATAGAGGTTCTCTTGAGGACGTTTCAATAATAATATTTTTCACCATTCCTGGAGTGATACAAGTTAAAATTTGGACATATTTTATTAGATATGGCCATTTACTATTGTCTCACTATTTGTTATATAATTTACATGACAATTAGTAATTTGTTTAATTCTATGATCAGAATTTTATAGGTTTTTTAGAACACATGTTTCGATATAATTTATGGGATACCAAATACATGTGATTACAACTATTTTTGTTTTATTTTATAGTTTTATATGATTATCACATAGAGTAATTTACATGTATTAATAGATTATTAATTATTTCTAATTCAAGTATCCCTACCTGTTATATAGTTTCCAGTGGTTAATTTTCACTCTTGGATGACAGATGCATGAGGTATTTGTTCACACATCATATTTGTAATCTTGATTCAACATATTATAGGGATACTTGTGTGATCTTTTATATAAAATTATTGGTTAAGGATTATTGTTTCACCAACAAACTAAATACTGTTTTCCAATTTCATTTCATGGTGGGATTCTTCTAAACCTGACTGACATTTATATTTATTTTTTTATTGAATGTCTTGTTGATCTACATAAATAGAATTTTATAGTAGGGATAATGAATCAGTCCTCATGCATGTGAGATTCAGTGAAAATAGATGGTTGATATGTAACATGGTTCCTATGTTATTTAACCCTTTAAAAACATTGATTCTTAGGTTTTGGTAAAGAATGAGTCAATAAAATAATATATGTTATTTCATATCATAACATAGAATGAAATCCTTCATAACTGAATCATGGGAATGGAATGATTGATATCATTGAGATGATACTTCATATAAATTGTTGAAACTCATTGGCCAGTGATGGATGTTGATGCCATTATGGTAAACTATTTTTATATGTATCCATTTCAAGTGTCATTAAATAATTTCATTGTAATATACAATATTGGGTTTCCCTTTCTTTATTTATATGCTATTTTACATACCCAACTTTGATTTGTGGTTAGCTAGATGAACCACTGAGTGTGATGAAGATAGGAATGTAAATTATTTTACCAATTGTATCATTTAGTGGGCATAAACAGATGATCATAGCCAATTAGGGTGAACTAGTTATCCTTTTACATGATATTGTCGCCCTAATAGAAATAGTTACATATGAGGATTATCCAAGAGGATGAGTGAATGGGTGAAAAATTCTTGGTTAGAGATACCATGATGATTATTTCAGCCCGTTCTTGGTCGATGTTATCATTACCAATCTTGGAGGGGGTTGATAGGCATAGTAGGTTCATTTTATTGAAAATGGTGTATGGTTGATTCCCTATGATATATGACATTTATGGAAGGTCCAATATTTTGGATACCCAATAAGAAATTTTTAATGAGATATGTGGTTTTATTTATAGGTCTATGTGGAAGACATGTATGGCCTCAGTTTTGACACAGATCCTTATAGTTTAATTTTTTTGATTAAGGGAAACCTATAAGAGTTTTACCTAGGTTGGATCAGCCAAGGGATAACCCCTTGAACATTTATTAAAATAAAAGAAAAGTACAGTAGCAAGAAACAAAATTCAAAATAAGAAGTTACATGTCATCAAAAGCATACCCATCCCCACACCCCTGGTATCAATCATCATCCGCAGTAGCCGACTCCCATTCAGAGCTGTCATAATGCTTCAGGACCTTAGCATATTTCCTTTACAGATTCATCTATTCCAAGGCTAAGAGATCAGTGTTACCACCAGAGGACCTAGTGGCCAATGGATTTGGCAGGTGGGAGTAGTCCTTTCTTGACCTACGTCGTAGAGGGGCAGTCAATACTTTGGGAGGCTCTGTCATCTTCATCCTCCCTCCTTGAACCACATAACTAAAAAAGGGCTTGATCATGCCACCATAGTTATCTTTATCACTCTCACAACAAACACCCCATTTCCCATTGATGATCAAATTTTAAAAAATATCTTCTTCTCCACAACCCTTCTGGACTTGGCCATTGATGTCAACAGTGAGACACCATGGCTACTCCATAGGCTCATAAATAATCAGAGTCCCATGTTGCACATCTTTGGATCCACTACCACCCTCCTTTATCAAAGACCCATTTTGCATTTCATTCAATGGACAACCATCCTCCACATTCTGTTGCTCCAACACCTGGAGATAATCTCTAGCATCAGCTGCGAATCCCACACCCTCATTATTCAAAGCCTTCCCTTGTACCCCATTCACAACATCCAACGTCTCCAAAGGACCACTCAAATAACCACCATCATCCATCACTCTTTCATCTACATTAGCTTCTACCTTGAACCAGTTCTCCTTTATTCCATTAGATATAGTTACACCCACCTCATTCTGTAAGCCCCGCATGACTTCATTAGCACCTGCTGAGCATTCTAGTTCACCATTACCAGTAGAATCATCTACAGTATCTTGTAACACCCCCATACCCAACTGTAGATCATGGCGAATCCTTCTGAATACTACAGACACATTAGGATTTGTAGGTACCTCTGCATAGATCCCCGAAGGTACTGTAGTCCAGTTCTCTACACCATCAACAATTCTAGATACCACACCTTCAACGGGCATCAACCTCGACCATTGATACTTTCCTACTCTCTCCCTTATATTATAACTTCTTCGATTCATTACCTCAACATTAAACATCGAAGCTGTATGCCCCAATCAGCAACACGAATTGTAATAATCTACCCAATATTCAAAGACCATGGACTTCCTCCATCTGAACTCTTCACCTACGGTAAGCCACAGCCAGTTTACTAGTGGCCTTCCAACATCTACCTCCACATAGATACGAGGATTGATTGGATGGCTTACAGTGGATGTTCAGACATCAGATCAGAGATAACGCCCCACCATATTACCAATCATGTGAATAATTGTAGGATTTTGGAATGGAAAAGGGAGTTGAGGGAGACTAACCCATTCTATAACGGTTGATGGATCACGGTTCATGCATAGATCAAGAGACCAGCAAAGGAGGAAGAAGCAGTATCTGTTTCATAAATGAGGGGCACTAGACGAGGCTCGGATCCAATCGTCTTCCGAGGATAACAGAATCATGAGATAGTGTTTGTCGAGAATCCCAACAACTACTCAGTATTGCATATCCTACTTACCAAAGATGAATCGATCAAAGTCCTCAACTGAGGGCCTTCAATGATTTAATCAAGCCACCAGTGCAAGATCTAAATGACTCGATGCATCATGAAATTCCGAGGACGAAATTAAACGTGTTGTTGTGTAATGAGGTATTGGGTTGGCCTGCCCACCTGCATGTCGCACGTCCCCAGCGAGGCCCATGGTGGCCATCACTTGGGCTTAGGCCAGTTCCCAATGGGGTAGAGGGACCCACGGTGGCCAACCCTAGTGTTCATATTTATTCATGAGTGGTATATGGGTTTTGGTTTATAGGAATAATGATTCCATTGGTTATCAATAATGTGCATAGGGTTTGTGGATATTGACAATTGTTTCAATGGAATATACTATTCATAATTTGGGCTCCATTGAAAAATGGTTCTATATTTT
This sequence comes from Viscum album, assembly GCA_963277665.1. Classification (NCBI taxonomy): domain Eukaryota; kingdom Viridiplantae; phylum Streptophyta; class Magnoliopsida; order Santalales; family Viscaceae; genus Viscum; species Viscum album. The sequence goes on along the minus strand of OY728147.1, from coordinate 2,014,180,276 downwards.
TTTCATTTCCAATGTGGGTTTAAGGGATACAAATAGAATTATTTCATGTGCTGGATTGTAGTAGATAAAATCGATGCATATGTGAGATACTAAATTTTAAAAAGGAGATTCAAGAGAGATTCTAGATTAATGATACTAACATTTAATCGAGCACAATCATCCTAAATTTTTATTTAATGACTCATGATATCATATATAGGATCTTGAACATAGTGTTAAGGAAATTTACACCTGATATTTTAGGAGATATGAAATTTTATATTATATTTCCATATGGTAACATTAAATGTAGTTACTAGAAATCAGTTCTGTGTGAGGTGAGTACTGATGGATTCAATGATGTGATTTTAGAGGAATGGTTTCCACATTTGTTTATTAAATTATAACTTTATCTCCATGTTATTTGAGAGAACTATATTTTATTAGGTTCTATAGAATCACTAATATAGCCCAATCATTGTAAGGTACTGACTGGATGGTGTTTTTGTCTTCTGAACATTGATACATTCCTATCGGGGGAATCAAATATTACTCTTTATTAATAGATGAGAATATAGAATATTTTACTTCAAATTTATTACACTAATAGAGTTTTATCTATACTATATTATATCTAAATATAATTTTTTATTTCTTGTTGGGGATCTATAGGTGATTAATTTGTTAATCAAAACAAGGCAGTCCATATGGTGAAGAGTGCCCCATTGTCCATATGAAGTAGGTTACACTTGTAATGAGTAAGAATTTGTTATTTTTCATGGATGTTGATTATTTAGGTCCGAAAATGTAATAGGTGATGTTTTCGTTTATTGCTTTGGAACTGCCTAGTTATTATCCATCTGTGTCATTATTGCTAAATATTGTTGGTGAATGGGATGCGATGATCATCAACATGATTTATTTTATGGAAAACTTGGTGCTACAAAACTGGTGAGTGGGAACATGATCAATGGTGTGTTACCCTTATAGAATACAAGTCATTGGATGGTGAAGATGAAAATTAGTGGTCTTTATTGTTATAGATGTTATTGGAAAGATGATTCTTAAAATTAGAGACAATGCCAAATATAAGGACCATGCTTCATTGAGAATGCTTTGAATGGTCTCTATGTTATTTTCGGTAATGTAATTGGATATGTGATTTAGTGAATTATTACCTAATAATGTTTTCAATTTTAAATAATATTCTTTTTTAGGCAGATTAACATGAGTTCATTTAGTTATTTTTATGTTATTAGATAGAAACTACATTACGTTTGACATTGGGAAATTGAGGAAATTTCTAAGGTACAGATTATGATTTCCAAGGAAAATACATCATGAACAGTCTTAGAAAAGTCATTCATAATTAATCTATTTATATCTAATAAATGAATCATAGTGGTTTCCTCAAAATTGATCAGTTGAATCATGTTGAAGTTCATTTCGGCACTGTCATTAGGAATCTCGGGGTGTGTTTCATTTAGGAAAATTTTCTACTGGAATTATCATTCCATAGAATGTTCCATTTAAAGAGAAATCCTATATTGAGGGGATTGATATTCAATTTGATGAATCATATGATGTAATTATTTTATTTTGGGGTGGATAGGATCCAATTATATTCCTAAAGATGTTTGAAAAATTTTTATTACTCTTTGATTGGTTTTAGGTGGTCTACACACCTTATGTTTAAATGTTGTGCTATGAATGGAATTTTGAAATATTAAAATGAAATCTGATTTTTTCTAATGATTTTAGAGCCCATAAAAATGGGTTAGTTTTTAATAATCCCAATAAATTCATGGAGATTATGAGTTCTATAGTGGGGAGGTAGAATGATCCTTTGTTTTTATGAGTTGAATTTATTTTAATGATTTTAAAATTTTGATCAATCGATGGGTTGTATATAGATATGATATTCTAGAGCACAATTATTATTGCTATAATTCACTAATGTAATTTTTTCTAGATTTAGAGTGTGGTTGGGAAGGTATATCAGATGATTCAAGCATATATTAGGGATTTGGGTCCCAAAATGAGAGTTTTTCAAAAGTGAAACCCACGACACAAGGATAGAGAATTCATAATTCTAGAAACATGGAAAAGTTGTGTGGCCAAAATTGTATAGGATAAGGGTATGAGAAACAATGTGTTGGGCTATGAGAGATTATGTATGGTTTTGTAGTAAATAATATACATGTCACATGGTTTTCATATAGTATGTTAAACCATTCATCGTAAATGTGAGAGTTAGAGAATTTAAGATATTTTAACCACATGGTTGGTGACTTGACCTTATTTATATGTATGTAATGATGATATGTGTGCATACTTGTCACAATATAGGGACATGGTTGGCACATTTTTCTATGAAAAGTTCTAATAAAACATATTTCTATAACAAATAGATAAATGAATATTTTTCCACGTACTGATTTAAGAAGGTAAAAGCCTATATTATTCCTACCATTTTTCATAGGACCAAGAAATTACCCTCTTCTTCCACTATTATATCAAGGGATATTTCCCATGTTATTTATTAGAATTTGATTCCATCAAATCAGTTGGAGGACTTGTGATATGTATTCCACTCCACTAAACTATGTTGTGATTTTTATTCTTACTCTATGTTTTTTTATCTAATTTTAGATTTTTTGGACAAGATTACATCAGAGTATAGTAAAATAGGATGCAAATGTTATGGATTTCATTTTTATTGGGAAGAAGAATATTCAAGAGGATATCTACACATTATATAGTTAATTTTTATCGATGTGCATGAAAATGGTTAAATTATAAATATTTAACTCTTTAAATTATATTTTCTATGTGGTCATTTTGATATTGTTACTTGGGTAATATGCTCTATTATGTACTTTGTATTCATTAATGGATGTTTCTAAATGTTATGTAACTATTATATTTCTACAAGAGTGGCCATCAATGTTTCATGATTTTTTTCCATATTACATTGTATTTATAAAAATAATTATAACATATTTATTTAAATTAAAAAAATTTAGTATCTATAAATAACTAATACATGGTTTAATGGCATTGAGACAGGCACAAACATGTCTAAAAGGGTGTAGGATGGTCGTTGGTAGCTCCTACTAGTCCAGATGAAATAAATGGGAATCGACATAGTGTTAGGTGGTATTTCATACCTACCATGTGGAATTATGCCTGTTTTATGGTAGTATATGTTTCCTTTGGATCACCCATGGGGGATATTCTTAGTGAAGAATTTATTCCAATAAAATATTGAATTAACTAGAAAGGTAATTTTTATTGGATAATCATTACATGTCATTGAAAACAGTTGTGTACATGATTCATATCTTGTCCCATTGGTTAATATCTTCAATATATCTAAGTGGATCTAAAGTGGTTTATGTAATCCCTTATACCATTTCTATGTTCCCTAAGATGGATCCCACAATATATATATTAACCTTGAATCCCCTAAAATGGAAACTACTCCATGTTAAGACATATTAAAATCTATTTGGAGCCTCAGTTGTTGACAAAACTCGAACCAATCTATCTAGGGATTGGTTAGACATAGGAATAGGAGTATAAATAGAAATTGTACTAATATTATGTGCTAAAAGGTATATTATAATACTTTTATGTTTAGTTGTTTCTCCATACGAACAATATTATTTAATATTTCACATGATAATTATTGGTGCATCTATTATTTTAATTTGTTCTTCATGGTTTCTAGCAGATGAGCCTAGCATGATGTGATATTTTATAGGTATTATTGAAGGAACATCCTAGGATTTATCTTATGAGCCTATTATATTGATTATTACCATATCTGTATGTCGATTATTACTTCATGAAATCCCAAAATCTGATCCATAAATGATTAACTGATAATGTTTGGAAGATGCATTGTCACAAGTATTCCTACATTATGGGGTCACAATGGTCTAATTTTAAGTACAAATAGAACACATCATTTATATACTCTTCAAGATTGATGAATATATATACATGTGATGATCAGGATACTCCTATGGATCAGAAAGTCACTCCTTTTTTATCAACCCCTGAATTGTCTACGAGAGTGATATTGAGTAATTAGTGGAATTGAATTCAAATTATTGTTTTAGGTGTATGGGTTATACCTAATATCTCATGTAAGTGTCACCCCTTTATGATTATCCACATGTCAATATGATGATTTCATATAGGCCATGTCATAAGACACCAAAATCTGAGTGGATTTAGAATGGGTCAGTTGTATGATATCCAGATCTGTGATATATAAAATGTATGTCAATATATAACCAATAGTCCATCATTATAGATATTTTATTTTAATATTAGATATCATATGGTTAGTTTTTGTATCAAACTATGCTGGCGTAGATTACTTAGATACAATTCTAGTGGTAGATGATGTTATTATCATCACTCATGATTATAAACCCTTGGGTTTATATTACTACTCTTGGATTGAGTTTTATGAAAGCATGATAAATTTCATTTTCATATGATGTCTTGTTGATGGGGTTCATAAAAAATTATCAACATTAGATTTATTTTTTAGTTTATTTCTATTCGTGTCTTGGTGAGGTTGAGCACATGCATGCGCGGGAACTTAGAAAAAATTTCATTGTACGGACTTACCATTTCTGTTTATCTTATTCAATTACTAATATTTATTATTGTTATCATGTTGTCAATGTAACTTGTATACACAATTTATTTTATTGGAAACCTATGAGACATCATTGGTGTGGGCATTTTGTTTTTTTAACTAAAATAATGTGGAGAAAATCATAGCACTAGGGCACCCCAGTGGACATTAACATGGATTTTGGAATAGGATCAGTTGTGGCCTACAAATAATTGAGTAGGGTATATTGGATTTTTATTTTTATTATTGGTATTTGGGTAAGATCTGCGGAAGTATTATTTCCTTTTAGATTGATTTATGATTATATTTTTTAGTTTTGAATATGTGATCATCCTAGTGTGCAGTAAATGTTGTATGTTTTAAATTGATGTTAGGGAATCTCTTATTTTATATTCTTAACTACATATGTGTTATATTTAATTCAGCCACACTATTTTTTATTTATTTTTTGATTATTTGTTTTCAATAGTTTATTACTTTAATATAAAGGCATAATATTCACATGGACACACACAAGGCCATCACTTCTAGTTGATTTTCCTTGAAGTATAGGGAGGAACACATGATTCCTTTTCTAAAACTAGTTATTTTACAATTCATATAGTGATATAGTATAGTATGTAAAAAATCCATCAAAAAATTATCCATGAGAGCCTATGATAGAAAAAGTGAAACCTTCCTCTTATGAGGTTATAGTCAACACGTATACAAGAATTATGTTTTCATTACCTATTTTTTAGAAAACAATGCCAAATAATATTTTAAAATATACATAATTTAATACCAATATATGGGATATATTCATTATATTATAATATAATGATTAATATTGAATTAATGGAGTTATAATATGATGTATAATGAAAATTATTTGTTTATATGATTACACCCACATGGAAGAATCTACTTTGGACCTCTTATTGGGGAACCTATATATATTTTTTTAGAAATATCATCACCTACAGAATGTATTTATATATTATTTGATGTTTTTAAATGAATTTTGTGATTTTAATTTCTTTAGAAGAATGATAAAGAGAGGGTTGGTGGTGTCCATTTATTATAGAGAAGATGAGAACCCTTATAGGTGATTATACAATTAAATTAATACAAATTAATTCCCTTGTTAATGTTCCAAAAAATTTCAACATTTTGAATCTAGTATTTTTTATATTTAAAATCATTTTCAAAATAAATGAATAATGTTTAGGTGATTTTTAACCATAATCACTTCATTTAAAATCCCATATAACCATTTTTTGATTTCTATGACATAAATGATATATAGACATTAAGGATTATAAAAGTTAACATAAAATGAAACATGTGCTATAAATTGTAAATCATTGATATTTATTCAATATTTATTTTAACAGGAAAAATTTAATATTTTTTTAGTGAATTTTAAACTGTTATTTATAATGTTTTTTATGATAAATTACATTTAATGTCATTTTTGGGAATATACACACATTAGAATATTAAAAATACATGTATTGTAAATTTTTTCATATAAAAAAAACATAAAACATCACTAATTTATTATATTTTTTGAAATTTTTTTGTAACTCCATAATTAAAGAAAAAAACATATTTCATTGAATGTTTTTACAATAATTTACTTAATTATTCTACATCTTTAAAAACAACTATGTCAGTGTTGTGTAAGAATTTAAATTAACTTTTGAATATCTAAAAATTGAAAATAGATTATGAAGATAAAAAATAACTGATTGTTTTATAAAAATAACAAAAAATAACCTCCTTTTGTACATGTAAATAATAATAGTTTTATTTAAATCAATAACTCAACACTTGAGAAATATTAATTAGTAATCAAATATTAAGGACATTATCAAACGTTAATGGAAAAAAATCCCATATCATTTAATATTTTAAGGGGATAGTCATATAAACTCTTAAAATACATATAATTATAGTGTTATATATACAATTAGTTCCTCAAGTGAGTTATTAACATTTTTTACTTTATTTAATACTTTCTAGGAGAAAATAGTTACGAAGGTTAATATTCATAATATTTAATGTTAAAAGTGTTATATTTTCAAAATTTTAACATCTTAATTAAAAATATGAATGAAATTTTAAAAAAAAATTAAATCTTATATATTTCTTATATTACATTTCAAATAATCATGCAAAATCTGATGAAAATAGTTTTCTAGGAAAATTATGATTATGAAAAGAAAATTATACTAATAATATGCATAATATATATGCAAATAAAATTAATCTGGTTATATTAAATTAAAAATAACAAATAATAATTTAAAATCAAATAAAATCTACATATGTCTTTTTTAATACTTGATATGATAATACATTATTATATTAAATTGATATTTTTCACAATTCAACTAAAAAATAATATTTAATCATATTATAAAAATATAAGGATTAATTAAAAATGATATATTTTTTATCTAAAAAAACTTCTAAAATTTTCAAATATTAATTATTACGTTCACTCCCCGAGAATCTAATAAATACCATTTAGGAAGAAATCAGATTTTTATAACATAAAATCAAGTCTCCAAAGTTCTATTTCTTATATTTTATGAATTAATAAATAAATTCGTAATGATATGGTATATTATATATATATATAAACAATTTAGTTACTCCTTTTAAAACTCACCAGCTCAAGATAAATTTAATAATGATCTTAGTTAAATAGTGATATTTCACATTCATTAATTATTTTTGTTTCACATTGTGTATAATATGAAGCATAATGTAATTTTAAATTCAATGGGTGTTTTATTATCCCATGAATTAATAAATTTTATCTATGAATTTATCCTGGAGATTGTTAATCTAGGATTTTATCATTTGTAATCATTTTTTTCAAAACCCACATTTTAAAAAGTTTTATTAAAACATCGATTGAAAATGAGATCAATATAATATTAATGATACATATAATAAGACATAATGAGTTTCATTTGTACAGAGAAAATTAAGAGGTTGTGAAAATATATACATGTTGGATAACATTAATTTCTATATAATAATGGAGAGTGATAGATAAAATTTATAAAACTATTTTGAATGATCAATATATATTCAATGAATAAAAAATAATAAAATAATTATGGATTAATAATATTGTTGATTAATTTGAAATGTAGGTAATATGATTAATTATTTATATCAAGAGCCATTTCAAAGAGTTTTGGAATTCTATTATGATAAACAATAAACTTACTCTATTATAATTAAAAACAAAAATTCATTTTCATTCATAGGATTCATGTCATAATCCATTTCTACCATTATATAAACTCTTACCCGGAATTATGAATAAGAATATTGAATCATTATAATTCCTAATTCAAAAAATATAAATAGATCCATTAATATAAAAAATCAATGAAAAAAATCCTCTTATATTTAAAAAATCCAAAATGTTTAAAACATGGTATGAAAATAGCTTGTATTTATAAGCCTTCGTTTTATTGATTAGTAAATTTAACCCAAAACATTTTATAACACCACAAAAGGTATAACATTGATCATTAAAAAAATAAATAACCACATATCTATAACCTCAATTAAAAATATTGTCTTGATTTTTTATATTGTTACATGAATCTCACATACCAAAAATTTAATATACTTATTTCCAAAACAATACATTATAGTAAATGACAATATACACATAATGGTTACTAATAACTAAACAAAATAAAAATTATCCAGTTTATCATTAATAAATTTGATATACTATTACATAAAATATCAAAAAAACGTAAATATTCCATTAATAATTTGATAGAACATAGAAATAAAAACACCTGATGGTATCCATAAATATTTCGTGAGCCACATATGACGACATCATAAACATTTTTTTTTCAAATCCATGTTTTGATAACACCTATAACATCCCTAAACCCACACTCCATTACATAGTACTGATGACATTAAATTTAAATTTCTAAATTTGATACTAATAAACTTGATCAACTTTTGTTAATCCAAAACAGAAAATATCATATAATAAATGTTTTATCATTTTCATTTTAATGGAACTGACATTTATAAATAAAATTTCATATTTACATTAATAATTCCTTATTAAAAATAAAATTGTTGAAAACAAATTATACTCTGCGAAATTTAAAATAATTTTATGAATCATAAGGATTTATTATATACTCGGTATACATTTATCATATGATTAGTATCTGTAAAATTTATGATAAAAACATTTTAACCAGAAAAAGAAGGCAACGAATTATAAATGTAGGACCATACCTTTTAAGGCCCACAGTGCTTCCATGGTAGATAACACCACCGAGTTTTTTCCTGGACCAGTACCATTAAATGATTCAATAACTAAAGAATGAGTGAACATTAGTATGTTTTATGTTAAAGACAATTAAGGTGATGTCCCACACCATGTTACTCTAAAAAACATTAGAAAATAACACTATCGCACACATTAACCTTAGGAAATTCATTGGTGAAATTAAGGGATATTAATCAAGACCCTATATAATTAAATATTAATTATTAATATAAAATTTTTTATGCTTATATTTTACAAAATAATAATGAATAAATAATAATGTTTGATAAAAACTTATTCTAATATTATGAGACATAAATTATATTATTTGGAAATAGATAATTTCAATGAAGAATCTCATTTGGTTTAATTGATGATTTATTTGGATTAAACAATTTATTGGTAAAAAAATTATTACTATATAATATTTATTAAATATTACTGAAAATAAAAATTTATGAATATACATGTGATTGTTATACGAGACAAAAACCAATCATTTTCTGAAAACAATTATTTTTAATAAATATGTATTTTTGTTTTTATGGTTCATATAATAATTTTCAGAGAATTACATTGAAAAATAAATATTATTTATTAAATATGAATTTTTAAATAATCAAATAGTTAATTTTTCAAAATTTTCTATGATAGTTGAATTTTATCTTAAAATTAAAAACATTATAATTTTACATTATCCATTATAACATCATAACAGACTCAAAATGATTAAATTAATACTATAAAGAAAATATGTGAAAAAATTAATTCACCCTAACAAATAATGTGGTCTTTAAATTTTTTAGAATTATTTTATAATCTGTTAATGAATCAACCAAAACATATATTGTATTTTATGGTTTTAAAAAAATATTTATAATCATGATCCACTTCTACATCACCAAGGGAAATATTTATGGAGTTCATATCATAACATTATTAAATAATTTAATTCACTCCTACATGGAGGAACCCATGGGAAAATACATTGATGGTATGTGGTTTGTGTTAATTTATCATATAAATTCCCAATCCATGGTTAAGAAATTTATTAATAGTAATGCACTTTTTCTCTACAAAAACCTGCAAAACCTCTATTTCAAAATCACTAAAAACAATTATAGAATAAATTTAATCTAAAATTTCCTATGTAGAGCCCCCAATGTGTTCTAAAACACTAAATAAGAACTTTCAAGGATTTTATAATCTATCTTACATGGTATGGGTTCTTTATATTCTCTTTTTTATTCAAGAACATTCATTATATTGTTTGTTTTGATTAACATTTTTTTCATAATGGGCTATGTTTTTACATATACCTATTACACTCAATAGGATTTATATGTGACGTGGTACCCTACACACAAACATTTAAACATTAAATAATTATTATGTATCCCTATTATAGTGCCAAAATTATCATTAATTTTTTCCATTCTAAACATATTCATAGTGAATACAAATCCCCATATACACACAATGGAATTCAAATAGTTTTAAAATCCTTTGAAAAATGGGGAATTCCATGTTTAAAATCCAAACTACATAATAATTGGAATTAATGTGACAAATGATGTCTTCAAGATGTATGACAAATGTAGTAAACTTATGTATGTAAATGATATGAATCTGTTTGGTTTTCCAAAAGTAATTTTTTCCATAACTACATTGGGTATTGCCTTTATCTTATGATATTACAAGTATATTGCATGATAGGTTTCCTTTTACACACCATGTTATGATATAGTTAAGGTTATCCTTATTGTAATCTTATGATTTCATGATTTATATTATTTCCACATTCATTTGGAGACTTTATGTTATCATCTTATAAAATTATTGGACGTTCATTTTCGGGACTCATGCATATTTTATGTAACAATGATATTCCTACCAATTTTTAATTATTAGTTTCATAATGTTATGATTGTATTATTTATATTCTTAGATTTATAATTGACCCCATTCATATACACAAACCATACAAAAAGGTTAATCTATAGAATAAAAGTAGATTATAAGGGTATGTTTTGTATTTTTAGAATATGTATTTTTACTTTTATTTTAAATTCTAATAATACAAATATATCTACTTAAATACATTACACCATTTGATATTTTGGTATCACATTACTTTTAACATTATGCAATAAAAATATTAATTAATTTGAAATAAAATATGTTTTTTCAATGTTGTTAATAGATAAATGTATTGTTTTTTGTGATTAATATTAAATAACATGATTCAAAACCATTAAGATAAATATAAACATAGAAAAAAATTCACAATATTTTTTAATGTATGATGTATTTGGTTTTTCGGAAAATAAATCCCAAATTAGATACTACATTGGGATATGCCTTTGGAAGAGTTGTAGATATGGGAAATAACTCATAAAAGGGGGAATTGAGCTATACTCAATCATCAACTAGTGCACGATAAATAACCTTGAAACACACATGGTATGAAAAAATCAAATGACATGTTCTCTTAATTTCATAAGATCATTATGGACCATTTTGAATATAAAAAATGAACATGATAATATATATTAAAAAATAGTTCCTGAATTACTTATATACAAACATATGAATAGATACGTTAATTATTATATTTCATTTATGAGATATCCCATAAATGTTAAATGATTTCATTTTATACTTTTAGAATTTTTAATATTCTAAAATGTAATTCTATTTTTGAAGATGTAAATGATCAAATACAAAATAAAATAGTTTATGTTAGGATTATTATCCATGGTATTATTCATTCAATAATATTACAAATCTTTATTTGAACTATTCAAACATCAAAAAAATACATGTAAGTATAGATTTGAATGAAAAGGAAAAGTGGGAAAATTATTTCATGTTAAGTATTTAATTGAACCTCATTAAAATATTTTTAGATAATCCTAGAAAAAATATTTACCTTCCCTTTATAAAAATTTGATTTTATTTCTATTACGAATTGGATTTAATTACAACGATCCAATATAAATTTTTGAGGGATGGAAATAAACATTTATATCTCTATTCTTCATTGTATTCTATACAACTGGAAGGTGGAGATAAATTTTTTTAGATTAATTAACAAATGAGCTGATATTCATTAATTTGGAGAATTAATATGTATCTATAATTATTTATACAAAAGAAAATATAATCCATGTTGCATCACATTTAAGAGAATTCTCCAACATGTTAGTTGATAAATTTCATTGACATCCATCTATATGTGAGGTTGAGTTATTAATCGATATTATACGTATAGAATTTATAATATACACAAATAAATAATGAATTCACGTTGATGAAGACAAGGAAATGAATAACACACTATTTGAGAATATAGATAATGGGGCTATACTAAGATGTGTGTCACCATGGGGTACATTGGTCATCTTCATCAAGAAAATAGATGGATCTGTGAACCTCCACAATCATTATCAAGAACATAGAAACAATCATGATAAATTAATATATACACTACCATTTATTGATAACATGATCTATATAATATATGTGGACTAGTACTTGTTTATGGATGATCTTATGTTAGGATATTATCTATTAAATTTGAATAAGTTGGATATCTGTATGACTTATTTTCGTATATATTATATTTACTATGAGGTGATAGTGATTCCATTTGGACTCATGAATAATCATATAATTATCAAATAATTAATGAATAGAATAAATTTACATCAACCATAAATGTTTGGGGTGTCATTATAGATGATAGTAGTATATACCTCAAAAATATAGAGAATAATGAGGAGCATTTCCATGAAATAATAAAGTCATAGAAAAAAGGATAATAGGAATAAATTGTATATTATATGCGTGTTCTGTGTAGATAACGTTACATTTATGGTGCAAGTAAAATCTATAAAAGGAATATATAGGGATATTTGATATATAGTGTTAATTAATAGATGGAATAGATAAACGTTTTTTCTATAAATAAGTAGATTCATTGAATTAGTAGTGTACTATCATCTATTTTTGAGAAACATCTCATGATTTAAAAACACACTTACCATGCTAACCAAAAAGAGAGTAGACTTTTTTAGAATGATGATTTATATCAATGTTTCAATGATCTAATGATGATTATAATAATCATAACTATTCTCACATTACAAACCATTTTGGAAAGATTTATGATCGTCGGTTATGTATCCAAAAAGGGAATGGGTATTTTATTCATCCAAGATGGAATATTGATACCCTATTCTACCCTCTACTAAATGAATCATGAGCATAAAAACCAAGCATAATATCTAAAAATAGGTTCATTGATCATCATACTAGAGACATGGTAAAATTATATATATATATTATGATATTTGAAATATATATTTATTATTAAAGTATCAATTAAATATATATTGAAAATGCGATTAATATACAACAATAAAGGTGATTATATATGATTAATGATTATGATTGTTCAACTCATTACCAATATATGAGAGAAAAAAGGGGTAGATGTTGTGAGTAAAAAGTATATTAGTACTAAATTTCTCAAATGAATTCTCAACCATAAATTATTGAGAGGATTAAGGAGCCCAAATATGAGGATGATTTTCTATTGAAAAACACAATGAACATTCCAATGTTAAAATTTTGTTAACATAGGGTTATAATAAATGGAACCGAAATAAGTGTCCAACAAGAACCAGAACAATATTTTTAACATGAGGGTGATGCAAAAATCTTATACTTTTAAATTAATCAAGGAATAACTATGATTCATTTTGATATGGTGAAAAACATTCTGATGGGATAACAGAAGATGTATATTGAGGAATTTATAACATGGCTCTTGGTATTCTAACAAGTCATTGATGACTTAACTTTTTATAAAGAAATGATTATTCAATTGATCTTTCCTGTATGAAAATTGGAAAAATTATAATGGATATTACATAAGGACTCCCCAAGACCATTGAATATAATAAAAAAATATGGGTTAGAGTTGATCTCCTTATGAGGTTATTCCATTTCATTGATATCAAGGATGGTTTTTATTTTGTAATAAAAACAATGATATATATAAGGTATTAAGTAAGATAACCTGAATTTACACTCTATATAATATATGATGACAATATGAGATTCACAATCATGTTCTAGATAAGTCTTCAGAAAATGATGGATATAAAACATATCATTATTACTTATTACCAAACTGAAAAAGTTGTTCTTGCTAAATAAAACAATCAAACTATATTGGTTAAAATAAGATCATGTTAAATAAATTTAAAATTATATATTCATGAGAACCAACTTGTAATATATTTCCCATAAAAAAATATATTCAATTTTATGATTCAAATGGAATATTATGTGTCTATATATGAGAAAATTTGTACGACCAAAACCCATTTGGTTGAATTTGGAGAGAGGAAATAGATTGGACCTGATCATTTTAATGATATAACAAAGAAATTGGATCACATTTAACACCATTTGGAATCCACAAAAATTCTAAAGATGATATATGTCGAAAATATTTGACATGATCTAGAGTTTGGCCTTGGAGATAAAATTTTATTTTCATATAATGCTTAGGATTATCCATATGTTATTTTAAAATTTCATATGGAATTTATTTGAGACCAGGGACTAAGATGGCCAGATATTTATTAACTTGGTTTGTGTAGAATAAATATTTTAAATCTATTTAATATATTTAATAGCACAATAAATAGATTTTCTTTATAATGTGGAATAACATCTAAATGGGTTCATATATGAGAAATCTAATAGAACCAATACAATAAAGGAATCGACTATACCTTAAGTGAGGCCTAACACATGAAGGTGTGGGTAACCTGTTAATGTTAGTTTTTAAAGGTTTTATAAGAAAAAATAATAATTTAATTTTAACTTTACACAGAGATGCATCGATGCATTTTCTCTTTTTAAATAAGCATCACAGTAGGGGACCCAGGGTTGGAAATCATATCACTGATGAAATCCCAATGATATTTGGAGGGGAAAATTATAATAATCCCTCAATGGATGATAAGGAAATTTTATATCGATATATTTCATGATGGATCTCCATAAAAAATCCATGACAATGAATGATAAAAATCATAGTTTGGGAATTTTGATCAATTCAATCTTTCCCATTCATAGAATTAACGTTGAATAAGGGTAAATCCACGAACTATTTGAAAAGTGGATTGATTGTTCTTATGAGATAAGATTATTATGGGATTGATTTGGGGATGATTATAATTATTGTTTTGATTAGCTTGTTGATAGTTCTTATGGGAATGGATATAGGCTGCAACAAACAATGGCAGAGGTTCATTCCTTAGGTTTTTTCTAGGTAAAATTTTTCCCCTTTCTCGACGTGCATTTGTCATTATTCATGAGATCAAATAGATTATCATTGTTCCTTTGATTCATGAAAAATGATATGATATTGTCGACAAAACATCGGAATGATCTAGAGGAGTTGTGATGAAAATGGACACACAATGGTCAATGTATTTTTGGATGTATCATTATTCGAGTGATCTTCAAGTGGGTGATTAGAAATGAATTTTTGAGTTGATTGAATGCATGAAACTCACCGATTCTACATTATGACGATTAAGATATCTTGGATCATTAGGTTCAAGAAAAAATTACCAATGCAGCAAGCACTAGGGGATCATCCAAGGCGTATTGAGGAAGAACTACAATTCTAGAAAATCACAAAGAATAGGATGTGTCTTACGTGATACAAACATTATGGGCCCTGCTGAGCGGCAACTAGGGTTTTGAGAAGTGAAAAAATTTTCAAACTTCACGTGAAATCTGTAAAATGACATGTGGTACCCTCCCTTGGACTCATCAAGTATCTAGGGGGATAAATAGTCACGATTTGTAGTTCACAGCATGTAGCCCACCACACGGCCACACCCAGACTAACTACAAGGGATGTCTTGTGTAACACCCGATATTTTTATGAGAAATATTATTTTTATGTTATATACATCATCAAAGGAATCTTTCACTACACACAACACTAGCTTGGCTTGCTCTACAGACCATCGCGACCTTCCTCGATAGCTTGCGTTGTACGCAATACCGAGTTTCACTAAACGACGATATGATATTATAATATTATAAAAACAAGCCATTATGAATAGTAAAACCCACATTTTGAAATTTTATATATTTTATCTTTCAAAATGGACTTCATTTTTGGATTCAGAAAATCGAAATTAGACTAGGGTGAATTTTTGGTATTTTTCTAAAAATTTCAATTTTTGATGAATAGTGAAAACACTAGGTTACTATTTAAAACTGAATTTTTATTTAAATAATTATTTATTTTATTTAAATTTATTTTAGGTAAAAATTGATAAATAATACCTATATAATTTCAATGTAATTCATTGTATTCATTTTATAATAATTTTAGATGTATAATTTTTTTTCATTGAGCTTTTCACCATCTTTTACCCACATCCAAGGAGCATTTGTAATTATACATAAAACATAATTTTGAGACTTCTGTGAATAGAATTTCAAAAATCCTAGTGACACGGTTAATATCAAGGCGTAAAATGTGGTTCAAAATAATGAAATAATTTTTGTTGAATATTAACTTTTTACTTTTATTTACCACAGTTAAATGTAAATAGGGTAATTAAAGGTAAAAATGATATTATTATTATCCTAAAACATGTCTTAATTCTTTTTTATAAGTGTAATTCGACCCAAAAAGACCATAGGGATAAAATATTACCCTTTAGGTCCACTTGGATTAGATTAAGACACTTATTATTATTTAATTTAAAGAATAGTTAAAAAATATAAAATCAAAGTTTAATAACTAAATTTTTTTAATATAGGGTTATATTTAAGTTAAATTCAACTATAAATATTTATTATAAAGATGAAATTCTTATAACATAATGGTATTTTATTTATAATTTTTTAAACATTAGATAATTTAATTTATTTATGACACAATGATGATGTAGTAATTACCTTATTAATGAAATATCAACATAATTAATGTTATAAATACCCAAATAAATATAATTTGAGGCTTTTTATAATTTACAATAATTTATTAGGTTAATATGACATGTTAGTATTGATTTAATTAACTTTTTTTCAATTAATCACAATTTTATGATTTTCACAAAAATCAATTACCAAATACTATCAAAATTCACATAAACTAGTTTTAAAAACAAATAATATATTATTTATTGATATTATATTCATAAAAATATAAGGTTCGGCCAAATGACTATGATGAGGTTATGTATATTAATAATGAACTACTTGGGGTTCGTTTGGGTTATTATAGTATGTTAATTAACCATATAGTGTAAGAAAACCAAAGACACGGTAAAAGTTAAATTATTTAACATAGAGTTAAATCTAAATGATAAAGTTAAAATATTAACCTAAACATGTCTAAAACCTATTGGTTGAGAGTATTGCGACACATCCACACTTTAGCTTCTAAAAAAGTTACATTGGAGCCATTATAAACCGAATATAACTTTATTATAAAATAATATATTAAGTTTTTCCTAAAGGTCCCCTCTCCTCCCTTATAAAAGAACACCTCCTCCATCTCCTCTATACACAACATTGAGCCTTCAAGATTGGACAAACCCTACCCATTTTCCTTCTAAACTTCCCTACAAACATCCTAGTGGTTCTTTTTTTCTACAAATACCATCTTTAGTGTCCTAAGAGGAGGTTAAGAAGAGGAGCTTCAAATTTGAGGCCATGTCTGTTACCAATTTTTTCAATTTTATTTCTCCTTATACATCTTCTTATTTAGTTGTTTCATTATGATGTAATAACATTAGTATCACTCATATAATGATATATTATTAAAAAAAATGAAACAACCATATTTCACCTTCTATCCATCCTAGGGAAAACGAAATCATCGCGCGTGCATACGTAAAGAATACTGTCTCCATGTCGTGGTGTAATCTATTTTACAACAGCACCATAGTTGGATGGGTATAATGGTGTAAATAATAACTATATATGATTATTTTAATGTGATATTTATTCTAAAATAGTATACATACACATCAATACAATTCCATGATCATGGGAATGATATCATCGCTTGTGTATATGTACGGCCTACCGTCTCCACGATGTGATGCGACTCGTTCTACATGATATCCAATGCATAATGATTATAAAAATGAATTGAATGACTAAATATGATATATATTACACTAATACCATTCTGGAAATGAGGTATTGATAACCTAAAAATAAGAATAATAATTTATTCGACAAAACACGCATTAGAACAAAATGCAATATACACCTGAATAACAAGTAGCATTGAAATATTACTAATACGAAGCTAATAATATGACCATATATGATATCATAAAAACAATTATGATTCTAGAATAAGTAAATAACATTATCTAAATCATTATACAGGAGGTTTGGACACGTACGAAGCAAATCAGACCTAAGGTAAGGGAAAATCTCACAATCTCATTTTAATCCGAGATTGTTTATACTTCAGAATTTACTAGGGAATATTTATCATCAACATCCATGATTCATAAATATGTAATATTATTTCTATCCTCTTAAAATTGTTTAAATCCAAATTTACATATTGGTGGATTTTTAGTAAAAGATAAAAAAAAGAAATCTTCTGTCATTTTATGTACAAGATACTTTATGACTTTTTCAGGAAAAGTATGAGAAGAATGTTTTTAACATTTACGGCATGAATGTATTTTTATGATTTCATAGAAAATTATATCTAGGAAGCTCCCTTTACAAGTTTTCATGTTTATTTTTAATCAGCTTCTTTTTTAAAATTTTATGACATTTTAAGAAAGGAAAAATGTATTTTTGAAGTAGAAAGGATATTTTCCTCAAGAATAGAGTTCAAGTGTTTTATCAAAAGTAGTTTCCATACCAGATAATATAGGGTTCTATTTCTATCCCTATTTTTATATTTATTTGATTATGTTATGGTGTAATTATTTTTATCAAGTCCTTTTGTATTTTATTTATTATGTTATGATGGCATGATGTTTATGAATCCCATTTTCATTATATGGGTTATGCTATGGTATATGATTTATGATCATGTGGCATAAATGGGTGGGATCTATATCTCTCTCCAATGCATTGGGTAATGATTTATATCTCATTAGATAGACATGGCTAGAACGACATGTTAATCCGGTTCAGTGATACAGGAATGAAACGAGGAGTGAACTCGGTTTAGAAATGGACTTTGTCCGGTAAGGTAGTCTTGGAAATGAGTATTGATTTCTATGAAATGATTCTCTATGATTATGTGTGTATGCCACAATGTTTCATGTTATGATTATTGGGATTACATTTCACTACTATGATTTTACCAATGTTATGAAATTATGATCTCTTTTGTAAGTTAATATTTACAAAATGTTATGTTCTTATGAATACAATGTGATTGATATTTATTTTTTTTTACCCTTACTGAGCATTTGAGCTCACTCTTTTGTAAGTTTTCTTTTCCCCAAGCCAGGAAGAATGGTATTAGGTAAGATATGCCAAAAGGGACTCTAGATATGATAAAATAAAAGGGGGATAGTGTAGATGATTTATGAACCAGTTGTTTTTGTTTCCCAGTTTCTAAAGACACTATACCTATATGTTCCTTTCATGGTTTTGTTATATTTTGTAATAAGTGTGATTCAGTTTTGACATAATAATAATGTATGTAAAGTATGGGTTGTTAATGTTGGTATTAGAGGAAAGGTATAGTCAACCATGGAAAACTAGGATGTGAAAGCATTAGTAAGAACCCTAAGGATAAGTCTAAGCATAGAACAAAATCATATTGTTTTAGAAATGGCCATGAATAACCTATGATAAGACAATAAGTGTGAAATTTTATTCTTGATTATGTGGTTTTCCTATTATGATTAGTGTTTCTCACACTATGCTTATTGGTTGTAGTCATTGGATAGAACCCGATGGTACCGTGATAATGCCAAATGTGACGGGCAATGCAATGATTGTCCCCCTAAGAAACCAAACATTATGGGAGATAGAAAGAAAAATCTTATAGCCATGCTCACACATCTTCCTCAAGCTATGAATCATGCAAGAATTCCAAACAAGAAAAGGAAGGAGCAACATTCTATTGAATCTTTCATGAGGCAGCGTCCACCCTCATTCAGAGGGTCTACTGATCCAATAGTGGGTGAACAGGGGATCAGTAACCCTGCATAGATATTTTCAGTTCTTCAATGTTCTGAACATGATAATGTCATCTTATTAGTATATCGTTTGGAAGGTGATGTAGGTCAATGGTTGAATCTTATCAAGAATACGAGGAAAATGGATGAAATTGAATCCATGGAATGGGAAGAGTTCATGAATTTATTTTTCAATAATTACTTCCCCCATATTCTTTGAACAATGATAGATAAGGAGTGTCTCGAACTAAAGAAAATGGATGATGAATCTGTTGGTAGCTACAATCAAAATTTTACAAGACATACCAGGTACGCTTCTGTGATTATTAACCAATCTGAGAGTAAGATCGATCAATTCTTTAGTGGATTAAAACCATGTCTTCGAAGGGTGTTAGTCATGAGGAACTTCAATATCTACAAAGAAATCATTCGATGTTCTCTCATGGTTGAGATGGAGATTGGATTAACCCATCAGACATATGGGTTTGATATGAAGAGGAAATGGAATTCAAATGGAAATATAAAGAGAACACTAAAAAGAACATGAGTTTTCCCTTATGCACAAAGTGTGGAAAGAAACATTATGGGAGTGGTCTTAAAGGGACATGTAAATGTTTCAAATGTGGAAAAGAAGATCATCAGGCATTTTAATGCTCCAATGATGGGAAGAAGATGTCTAATGATGCGAACAAAGAAAAGGATACACATAGTTCACCTCCTACACTTCAATGTTACAAGTTCAAGGAAATCGGGCATTTTTCCAATCAATACCCTAATCCAAGGGTTTTTAATGATGATCGACGTCAACAAACTCTTAAGTCCAAATTCATAGGAAATTCACATGCAATTTCTTTCAGTAATGAGGAATATGATAATGAAGTGGTAAAAGGTACCCTTACCATCCAATCTAAAGTAGCAAATGTTTTATTTGATTCTGGATCCACCCGCTCTTTTATTTCTGATGAATTTTCTAAGGGTATCAACATTTTACATCAGCAGTTAGATATTGAGTTAGTTGTGACAACCCCTAATGGCACAACAGTCGCATCAAAAGTTTAAAATTTGTCTCCGATTGAAGTTTGTGGGAAAGTGATTCCTGCAAATCTTGTGATCCTTCCTATAGTGGATTTTGATGTGATTATTGGCATGGATTGGCTTTCTTTATATGGATCTCATATCAATTTCCGAAGAAGGGAAGTCACATTTCATATTCCAGATTAATCAACGATCGTCTACGATGCAAGGATGAACATAACCTTCGAGTGGAAATTTCATCCATCATATGGGTCTTGATTCCACTAAATAGAGGTTATTTATCTCAAATGGTTGGAGAGAAACTCACAATTAAAAATATGCCCATTTTATGGGAGTTTGATGATGTCTTTCTGGAGGAATTTTCTAGTCTTCCACAAAATCGTGAAGTTGAGTTTTCAATAGAAATCATACCAGGTGCTTTAACTATTTTAAAGACACCTTATAGAATGGAACCAATTGAGTTGCATGAATTGAAGAAGCTACTCCAAGAGAATCATGATAAGGGATTCATATCCCTTAGTGTATCACCTTGGGGAGCATCTGTTATATTTGTTAAGAAGAAAGATGGATCAATGAGACTCTAAATTGATTAAGGAGAACTTTACAAGATCACTATCAAGAAAAAATATCCTCTCTCACACATTAAGGACTTATTTGACCAACTATGCAGAGCTCAATACATTTCCAATATTGATATTCATTCAGGGTATAATCAATTAAGGGTCAAAAGGGAGGATATACCAAATACTTATTTCCGTAGAAGGTATGGTCACTATAAATTTATTATGATGCCATTTGGTCTTATTAATGTCCCTGATATCATCATTGATCTAATGAATAGAGTCTTTAGAGACAATCTTGATCAGTTTGTGGTAGTCTTTATAGACAATATTCTTCTCTATTCAAAGGGTAAGGAAGAAGATAAAGATCACTTGAGAAATGTATTGAAGACCCAAAGAAAAGAGAAGCTTTATGCCAAATTTTCCAATTGTGAATTTTGGCTTTAAAAATTTTCATTTTTAGTTCACATAATCTCAAAAGAGGGAAAATCTGTGGATCCAGAAAGAACAGCGGTTATCGAAAGATGGTCGAGACCAACAACAGTAATTGAGATCTGAAGTTTTCTTGGTTTGACAAGATATTATCGACGTTTTGTGAAATATTTTTTCATGATTATCTAATCCACTAACCAGGTTGAGTCGAAAAAGAGTTAAGTTCATTTGGATGGAGGAGTGTGAAGATATTTTCATGGAGTTAAAAAGAAGGATATCTAGTGCACCTGTTCTCACACTGACTTTTAGTAGAGAATGGTTTTTGAACTATAGTGACACATCCAAGAAGGGAATGGTGTGTGTTATCATGAAAATTGATATAGTGATAGCTTATTCCTCACGACAGTTGAAAATCCTTGAGCAAAATTACCCAACTCATGATTTGTAGTTAGCTGCGGTAATCTATGCATTAAATATTTGGAGGCATTATATTTATGGAGAAAGGTGTGATATTGATATTGATCATAAAAGTTTAACATATATTTTCATATAAAAGCAGCTGAATATGAGCCAAAGAAGATTGTTGGAGCTGATTAAGGATTACGACTACTCAATTCCTTACCACCCTGGGAAAGCAAACAAGGTGGCAGATGCATTAAGTCGACAAGACCATGCTAGCTTATCCATGATGAGGATCACAAAAAGATCTAATATTTATGGATTTACAAAGGATGGATCTTGGAATTATAATGTAAGGGGAAAATCCTATCTTTCTCAAATGAATGTTCAATGATCTATACATGTGAAGAATAGAGGCACAAAAAGAAGATGTAGAGTTACAAAAGAAGGTGAGAAATCTTTCTCAATTAAACCTTGATGTAGATGTGAGAATAAAGTTCATTAATTAGGATTGTGTTCCTCCAATCCCTGAATTAATGAAGGAGCTGGTGGATGAGGCTCATAGTTCTTCATTCTCTATTCATCTTGGAAGCACGAAGATGTATATGGACCTGAAAGAGTACTTCTGGTGGGATGTCATGAAAAGATATGTTGCTGAATACGTTTCTCGATGCTTGGTTTGTCTGCAAGTTACGGATGAGAGATAGAAGTCTAAGGAGATGTTACAACCATTACCCATACCCTAATAGAAATGGGAAAACATCACTATGGACTTTGTTACAGGACTTCCTAAAACATCTAAAGGAAATAATGCTATCTTAGTATTAGTTGATTGTCTTACAAAGTTGGTAAACATCTTTACTATTAGAGAGGATTTCACTTTTGATTAGATTTCCATGATATATGTAAAGGAAGTGGTAAGATTGCATAGAGTACCACTTTCCATTATATATTATCGGGATCCAAGGTTTTCCTCAATTTTTTGGAAAAGTCTTCAGCATACTCGGGATACATAGGTGACTTTCTGCACTGCCTATCATCCTCAGACAGATGGTTTGTCTGAGAGGACAATTCAATCTCTAGAATATATATGGATAGCTTTCTCTATGGATTTTAATGTAGGTTGGGATCAACACCTATATCTAGTAGAATTTTCTAATAATAATATATTTCACTCCAGTTTTCAGATGGCTCCTTATGAAGATCTCTATGGAAAGAAATGAAGAACTCCAACTTGCTGGGATGAAGTTGGGGAAAGAAATCTATTAGGACCTGATCTTGGTGATGAGATGACAGAAAAGGTCTGATCTATTCAACAACACATAAGGTCAGATCAGTGTCAACAAAAACTTTATGCCAAAAATCGAAGAAAAGACCTAGAGTTTGATGTGGGTGATAAAGAGTTCTTACAAATATCTCCTTGGAAGAGAGTAATGAGATTTGGAAAAAAGGGAAAGCTGAGCCCTAGGTATATCGGTCCTTTCGAAATACGGGATCGTGTTGGGAAGGTTGTTATCTGATTGGAACTTCCACCAAATATCTCTCAAGTTCACAATGTGTTCCATGTATCTCTCCTGAGAAAGTATATACCAGATCCGTCAAATGTACTTAGCTCAGAATTTGTACTGCTGGAAAAAGATCTTTCTTATAAAGAATAGTTGAAAGAGATTCTAGATCATAGAAAAAAAGTCCTACAGAACAAGACCACTCGCTTGGTGAAAGTTTTATGTAGGATCCATCAATTAGAATATGCTACATGTGAGTTTGAAAATATGATGAGGGAGAGGTATCCTTATCTGTTTGTTACAAAGTGACGAATTTTGACTGAGAAATTTATTTTAAGGGGGTAGAATGTAACACCTGATATGTTTATGAGAAATATTTTTTTATGTTATATACATCATCAACGGAATCTTTAACTACACTCAACACTAGCTTGGCTTGCGTCACACGCAATCACAACCTTCCTCGACAGCTTCTATTGTACTGAATACCAAGTTTCACTAAACAACGATATACTATTAAAATATTTTTAAAACTAGCAGTTAAAAATAGTAATACCAAATTTTTGAAATATTATAAATTTTATCTTTCAAAATGGACTTCATTTTTGGATTCAGAATATTGAAATTATCATAGGATGAATTTTTGGATTTTTTCTGAAAACTTTCTATTTTTGATGAATAGTGAAAACACTCGGTAACTATTTAAAAACCGACTTTTTATTTAAATAATTATTTATTTTATTTAAAATTTTTATATGTAAAATGTGATACATAATACATATATAATTTCAATTTAATTCATTGATGTCATTTTATAATAATTTTAGATATATAATATTTTTTTCATTGAACTTTTCACAGTCTTTTACCCACCTCCTAGGAGCATATGTAATTATAAGTAAAACAAAATTTTACCACTTCTGTGAGTTGAATTTCGAAAATCCGAGAGACATAGTTAATATCAAGGAATAAAATTTGTTTCAATAATATAAAAATAATTTTTGGTGAATAGTGAATGTTTACTTTTATTTACCACAGTCAAAATTAAATAGGGTAATTAAGGGTAAAAATGATATTATTATTACCCTAACAATGTCCTAATTCTATTGGATAAGTGTAATCTCACCAAAAACAACAATAGGGATAAAATAGTACCCTTTAGGTCCACTTGTTTTAGATTATGATGCCTATTATTATTTTATTTAAAGAATAGTTAAAAGAGTTGAAATCAAAGTTTAATAATTAAACAATTTTTAATATAGGGTTATATATAAGATAAATTCGACTATAAATATTAATTAGAAGGATAAAAATATTTCCTACACAATGGTAGTTTATTTAATTTTTTTTTAAATTTAATATTTTAATATATTTATGACACAATGATGATGCAGTAATTACCTTATTAATGAAATATTAACATAATTAATGTTATAAATAACGAAATAAATGTAATTCCTATCTTTTTATAAATTCCAAAAATATATTAGGTTAATAGGACAAGTTAGTATTTATTAAATTGACTTTTTTCGAACTAATCATGATGTTATGATTTTTACAAAAATCAATTAACAAATAGTGTCAAAATTGATATAAAATAGTTTTTAAAACAAATATTATATTATTAATTGTTATTCTATTCCTAAAAAACTAAGGTTTAGCCAAATTACTAATATTAGGTTATAAATATTAATAATGAACCACTTGGGGTTCTTTTGGATTATTATAGTAAGTTAATTAACTGTATAGTGTAATAAAATAATAATACACTGTAAAATTTAAATTATTTAACTTAGAGTTAAATCTAAATATTAAGGTTAAAATAGTAACCTAAACATGTCTAAAACCCATCAGTTGAGAGGATTTAGACCCATCACCACTTTATCTTCGAAATAAGTCACTTTGGAGTCATTATAAACTGAATATGACTTTATTATAAAATAATATTTTAAGTTTTTCTTAAAGTGCCCCTCTCCTCCCTTATAAAAGGGAACCTCCTCCCTCTCCTATTTACACAACTTTGAGCCTTCAATCTCGACCAAACCCTGAAAATTTTTCATATCAAATTCTCTATAAACATCCTAGAGGTCCAGGTATTCTTCAATGACCATATTTAGTGCCCTAAGAGGTGGTTAAGAAGAGGTGTTTCAAAGAAGAGGTAATGTCCATTACCGATTATTTCAACATTATTTCTTCTTCTTCTTCTTCTTATTTAGTTTTTTCATTATAATGTAATAACATCAGTATCACTAATATCGTTATATGTTATTATAAATATGAAACAACCATATTTCACCTTCTATCCATCATATGGAAAACAAAATCACCGCGCGTGCGTACGTACGAAATATCGTCTCCACACCGTGGTGTAATCTGTTTTCCACCGCCACCTTACTTGGATGGGTATAATAGTGGAAATAATAAATATATATTATTATTTTAAAGTGATATTGATTATTTAATAGTATACAAACACTAAAATACAATTCTGTGATCATGGGAAAGATATCATTTCCCATGCGTACGTACGACCTACCGTCTCCACGATGTGATTTGACTCGCTCTACATGATCATTAATGGATAATGATTATATAAATAAATTTAATGTATAAATTTTATATATATTAAAATAATATCATTCTGAAAATTAGTTATATATAATCTAAAAGGAAGAACAAGAATTTATTCGACAAAACACGCATAAGTACAAAAAGCAATAAACACCCGAATAACAAGTAGCACTGAAATATTACTAATATGAAGCTAAGAATATGACATATATGATATAATAACATGGATTAAGATTCTGTAATTAGTCAATAACATTATTTAAATCATTATACAGGAGGTTTGGACATGTATGAAGCAAATCAGACCTAAGGTATGGTAAAATATCACAATCTCATTTTTATCCATGATTGTTTATACTTTAGAATTTACTGGGGAATATTTATCATCCACAGCCATGTTTCCTCATTATGTAATATTATTTATATCCTCATATAATTTTTTAAATCTAGTTTCACCTATAGGTGTATTTTTATTAAAAGATATGAAAGGAATCTTTTGTTGTTTTAAGTACGAGATACTTTTTGACATTTTCGACCAATGTATGGGAAGAATTTTTTTTAACTTATACGGAAAGAATGGATTTTTATGATTTTATAGAAAATTATTTCAATGAATATTCCTTTAAAATTTTTCTAGTTTATTTTTAATAAACTTCTTTTTTAAAATTGCATGATATATTAAGAAAGGAAAAAATGTTTTTTGAAGTAAAAAGGACATTTTCCTCAAGAATAGAGTCCAAGTGTTTTATCAAAATTATTTTCCATCTAAGATAATATAGGGATCTGTTTCTATCCCTATTTTTATTGTTATTTGTTTATTTTATGATGGAATTATTTTAATGAAGTCATTTTATCTTATATGATTTATGTTATGATGACATGATGTTTAAGAATCCCATTTTTATTACATGGGTTATGCTATGACGTGTGATTTATGATCTTGTGGAACACATAAGACTGGTATCATTATGAAATGGGTGGGACCTATATCTCCCTCAAATTCATTGGGGAAAGATTTATATCTCAGGAGATAGACATTGATAGAATGGCAGGTAATTGGGTTCAGTGACATAGGATAGAAACGAAGAGGGAACTCAGTTTTGAAATCATCTTTGTCTGCTAAGAGAGTTTTCACAATGAGTCATGACTACTAAGAAGTGATTCTCTAAGATTATGTGTGTATGACACAAAGTTTCATGTTATTATTATTGGGATTTCATTTCACTAATATTATTGATCCCATGTTTTGAAATTATGATCTCTTATGAAGCTTAAGATTTCCAAAATGTTATGTTCTTCTGAATATGATGTGATTGATATTTCTTTTGTTTACCCTTTCTGAGCATTTAAGGTCACCCTTATGTATGTTTTCTTTTCCCCAGGATAGGAAGAATGGTATTATGTATGATATGACAAAAGGGCCTCTAGATATGACAAAATAAAAGGGAGACAGTGTAGATGATTTATGAACAAGTTGTTTATGTTTCCCAGTTTCTAAAGACACTATACCTATACGGGTCTTTCATGATTTTGTTATATGTTATAAAAAGTGTGCTTAAATTTTGAAGAAATAACAATTTATTTAAAGTATGTGTCGTTATATTTCATGTACTAGAACAGAAGTAGGAGAAAACTAATCAAATTCGAGTTTTGGGACATGATTGAGGAATATGGGGGCCCTCGCATGGATGGACACGACATGTAATCCTTTCTGTATGCTATTGATTCCTTTTCTACATGACATGTTTTCTGACATGGTCTCTTGTACATGAACAACACCCGGGGTCACTGGACACCAAGTGTGATCCTAATACACTGAATGAATCCCTTTCTTCATTGCTTAGATCCTTTTTCCATCATATCATAGACAAGTTTCATTAGGGTTTGTTCCCATTATTGTTTCCCTAAAGGTTGGTGAGAATCATTTCCTCCACATTGGAATATTATCCCTTTATCATGAATTCCTAGATAGAGTTTTTGTAATCCCCCTAATGACCCAATGAGGGGTCCTCCCATTATTCATCATTCCCTAGGTAGATTTATAGGTATAGGCATGACAAAATTTATCTAGAATCGATCCTATACTAATCAGGTTATTCTAGATGCATTTGTTCAAATAGCCCAATGGAACTCATTGTGATCCTCGTCTAATTTATCATATATCTCTTTAGATCTATTAATTCATATCTCTCATAATAGTTTCTAAGGAAATGTACCTCTCAGATAGACTTCATCAGTCCTATAATATTCATGAGTATGTTATCTTGGATGAGTGTTTCATGGAATGTTCAGACTGGATTCCTAGTGGTGGTCTATAGTAGTTTTGATTTACCTGTAGATTTCAAGTATTGTTTGAATATATTTGGATAACTTTTTATATGTTATAGTGATATAATTTTATATAGTTAACTGTATGTTTACATTATGTATTACTATGTGGTTTTGGGGGAACACATGGACTATATGGAGCATGGAGAGTTTAGATAGGATGAGGTTTTCCTATAGCATCTAGAAGTATTCCGAATTACATTTTTATATAGGTTGGCCATGTAGTTTGCAGACTCATTCTTTTTGTGGAATCCTATTATGTCCTGGTTTACTTTTTTAACTTTAATTTTATTGTACTCTATTGGTTTGGATAGTGGTATGAATACATTTATTTTCTTAATTGTTTTTTACATTTCCTGTTATTTCATGGAGTTGTGTGTGTGTGTGTATAGGTACAAAATAAATGAATCCCTTATTAGTGATATTCCTACTCAGTGCTAGTCACCATCCCGAGTCCTATTGGAGGCGGACATGGGGAGTCACACCATTGGATATATTGGGATATGTCATGAATGAGTGGTATCAGATGTGGTCTGTTATACATTAGAACTGATATTCAATGATATTTATTTAAGGTAACATGTTGAGTGTTTTGAGTTCATCTTTTAAGATAGGACACAATTTTTGGTTCAGATACCTACATTTCTATTCAATAGGACTCTAATAACATGATTTTCAACTTGATATGTGAGAAAAATGGCTGTAGGGAAAAAATGGTACATGAATTATATTGGAATGGGTTGTGGTTACATGTACTCCTTAAACCAGTTTTGAAGATATAGTAAGTGACTGTGGTAAATATTTTTTTCTTATAAGATGTTTTCGTGAAGAATACCTGCTTGAATTCCGAATTTCAATTAAGAGGATGACCCCCTCAGTTAAAAGGAATCAATATGGGGACATGTTCCCTGATGTGACCTCTATGTGGTGCACCACTTGTACCGCCAATTGTGGAGATTCCCATTGTACTAGTTGTAGCACCTGATATTATTATGAAAAATGTTTTGTTTTTATGATATATAAATTATCAAAGGAATCTTTCACTACACACAAAACTAGCTTGGCATTCTTTACACGCAATCATGACCTTCCTTGATAGCTTGCGTCGTACGCAATACCGAGTTTCACTAAACAACGATATGCAATTAAAATATTATTAAAACTAGCCGTTATGAATAGTAATAACCAATTTTAGAAATTATTTAAATTTCATCTTTCAAAATGGACTTCATTTTTGGATTCAGTATATCGAAATTATCCTAGGGAGAAATTTTGGTATTTTTCTAAAAACTTTCAATATTTGATGAATAGTGAAAACACTGGGTTACTATTTAAAAACCAACTTTTTATTTAAATAATTACATATTTTATTTAAATTTATTTTAGGTCAAAATTGATAAATAATACCTATATACGTTCGAAGTAATTCATTGGAGTCATTTTATAATAATTTAAATATATAAAAAGTTTATTGAACTTTTCACCGTCTTTTACCCACCTTTCTGGAGAATTTTCAAATTCACATTAAACATTCTTTTACCGCTTCTGTGAGTATAATTTTGAAAATCTTAGAAACACAGTTAATATCAAGGACTATAATGTGGTTCAATGAGATGAAAATAATTTTTGGTGAATAGTAACTTTTCACTTTTTTAACCACGATTAAAAGTAAATAGGGTAATTAAGGGTAAAAATGATATTATTTTTACCCTAACATATGTCATAATTCTATTGGATAAGTGTAATACAGCCAAAAACAACATTAGTAATAAACTATGACCATTTAGGTCCACTTGGATTAGATTAGGACATTAAATATTATTTTATTTAAAGAATAGTTAAAATAGTAAAAATCAAAGTTTAATAACTAAAACATTTTTCATATTGGGTTATACATAAGATATATTCGACTATAAATATTAATTATAAAGATTAGATGGTTTAATACATAATGGTTTTTTATTAATAATTTTTTAGACATTAAATAATTTTACTTATTTATGACACAATGATGATGCAGTAATTATCTTATTAATGAAATATTAACATAATTGTCATTATAAATACTCAAATAAATGTAATTTGAGTCTTTTTATGAATTCCACTAATTTTATTGGTTAATATGACATGTTAGTATTGATTTAATAAACTTTGTTTGAACTAATCATTCTGTTATGATTTTCACAAAAATCAGTTACCAAATAGTGTCAAAATTGACATAAAATAGTTTTTAAAACAAATATTATATTATTAATTGTTATTTTAATTATAAAAATATAAGTTTAGACAAAATGACTTATATATTTTTATATATATTAATAATAAACAAATTGGGGTTCTTTTGTCTTGTTTTAGTAAATTTATTAACCTTATAGTGTAAGAAACAAGATGACACAGTAAATATTAAATTATCTAACTTAATGTTAAATCTAAATGATAAGGTTAAAATAGAAACCTGATATTTTGTAAATTCTATTGGATGAGAGGATTTTTACCCATCACTACATTAGCTTAGAACTAAATAAATTTGGAGCTATTAAAAGTTGAATATGACTTTATAAAAAAATTAATATTTTATGTTTTCCTAAGATGCCCCTCTCCTTCTTTATAAAAGGGAACATCATCCCTCTCTTCCTCACACCACATTAAGCCTTCAAGCTCGGCCAAACCATAAAAATTTCTCCTCTTTGCATCCCTAGTAACATATTAGAGGTTCTAGTCTTCTTCAAAGACCATCTTTAGTTCCCAAAGAGGAGTTTAAGAAGAGAAACTTCAAAGAAGAGGTAATGTCCATTACCGATTCTTTCAACTTTATTTCATCTTCTACTTCTTCTTATTCTTTAGATATTTCATTATGAAGTAATAAAATTAGTATCAATAATATAATGATATGTTATTATAAATATTAAACAATACTATTTCACCTTCTATCCATCCTACAGAAAGTGAAATCACCACGTGTTCGTACGTACAGAATACCGTCCCCACGTTGTGGTGTAATCTGTTTTCCACCACCACCTTACTTGGATGCGTATAATTGTGTAGATAATAACTATATATGATTATTTTAAAGTTATATTTATTATGAAATAGTATACATACACCCCAATACAATTCCACGATAATGGGAATGATATCATCGCTCGTGTGTACGTACAGAATATCGTCTTCACGATGTGATGCGACTCGTTCTACATGATCTTCATTGCAAAATGATTATATAATTGAATTTAATGAATAAATATGATATATATTAAAATAATACCATTCTAGAAATTAGGTATCTATAACTTAAAAATAAGAATAATAATTTATTCAACAAAACACGCATAAGAACAAAAAGTAATAAACACCCGAATAACAAGTAGCAATGAAATATTACTAATAAGAAGCTAAGAATATGACCATATATGATATCATAACAATATGTATGATTCTGTAATAAGTAAATGACATTATTTAAATCATTATACTGGTGTTTCGGACACTTACGTATCAAATCAGACCTAAGCTAAGGGAAAATCTCACAATATCAATTTTTATCCGAGATTGGTTTTACTTCAGAATTTACTAGGGAATATTTATCTTCCATATCCAATTTTATTCAATATGTAATATTATTTCTATCCTCCTACAATTTTTTAAATATATTTTTACCCTTCGGTGAGTTTTTAGTAAAACATATGAAAGGAATCTTCTGCCGTTTTTCGTACGAGGTAATTTTTGACTTTTCTAGCCAAAGTACGAGAAGAATGTTTTTTAGCATATACAGAATGAATGGATTTTTAGAAATTTTTTTCCATGAAGCTTACTTTACATGTTTTCACGTTTTTTTAATCAACTTATTTTGTTTAAAATTATACGACATTTTAAGAAGGTAAAAATGTTTTTGTAGTAGAAAGGATATTTTCCTCCAGAATGGAGTTCAAGAGTTTTATCAAAATTATATTCCATCTAAGATAATATAGGGTTAGGTTTCTATCACTATTTTTACATTGTTTTGATTATTATATGATGGAATTATTTTTATAATTTTCTTTTATCTTATATGGATTGTGTTATGATGGCATGATGATTATGAATCCCATTTTTATTACATGGGTTATGCTATAATGTATGATTTATGATTTCGTGGCACACATAAGATGGTTTCATTATGAGATGGGTGGGACCTATATCTCCCTCAAATTAATTGGGTAAAGATTTATATCTAATGAGATAGACATGGCTGGGACAGCAAGTTAATCTGGCTCAGTGAAATAGGACTGAAACGAGGAGTGAACTCGGTTCAGAAATGGACTTTGTCCACTATGATATTATTGGAAATGAGTCTAGACTAATATGAAATGATTCTCTATTATTATGTGTGTATGCCACAAAGTTCCATGTTTTATGTTATGATTATTTGGATTACATTTCAATATTATGATTGATCTCATGTCATGATATTATGATCTCTTTTGCAGGACAAGATTTTTGAAATGTTGTGTTCTTAAGAATATGATATGATTGATATTTATTTTGTTTACCCTTAATGAGAATTTGAGCTCACCCTTTTGTATGTTTTCTTTTCCCCAGGTCTGGAAGAAGGGTATTAAGTAAAATATGCCAGAAGGGACTATATATATGATGAAATAAATGGGAGACAATGTAGATGATTTATCAACCAGTTGTTTCTGTTTCCCAATTTTAAAAGAAACTATACCAATACGGTCCTTTCATGGTTTTGTTATATGTTGTAATAAGTATGCTTTAATTATTAATAAATAAAAATGTATGTAAAGTATGGGTCGTTAAATTTGGTATCATAGGAGAGGTATAGTGAACCTTTGGAAACTATGATGTGAATGCCTTAGTAAGAACCCTACGGATAAGTCTAAGCATAGAACACGATCTTAGTGTTTTAGAAATGGCCATGAATAACCTATGATAAGACCTAAAGTGTGAAATTTTATTCTTGATTATGTGGTTTTCCTATTATAATTAGTATTTATCAGACTATTCTTCTTGGTTTTAGTCAATGGCTGGAACCAGAAGGACCCGTGTTAATTCTGAATGCAATGAGAAATGAAATGACTATATCCCTGAGCAAACAAACGTTATGGGAGCTAGAATGTAGAATCTTGTAGCAATGTTCACACAAAATTCTCAAGCTACGAATCATGCAGGACTTCCAAATGAGCAAAGGAAGGAGAAACATTCGGTTGAATCCATCATGAGGTAGCATCCACCCTCATTCAGCGGGTCTACTGATCCATTATTTTCTGAACAATGGATCAGTACTACTGAAAAGATATTTTCAGTTCTTCAATGTTCTGAACATGATAAAGTCATCTTAGCAGTATATCATTTGGAAGGTGAAGCTGATCAATAGTGGAATCTTATCAAGAATATGAGTCCAAGATATAAATTGAGTACATGAAATGGGACGAGTTCCAGAAATTATTTTTCAATAAGTACTTCCCTCACATTCTTTGAATAAATATGGAGAAGGAGTTTCTTGAACTAAAGCAAAAGGATGATGAATCTCTTGGTACCTACGAAGAAAATTTTACAATACTTCTATGGTTTGATTCTGGGATTATTATCTTTACTGAGAATAAGATCGATCGATTATTCAGTGGCTTAAAACCAAGTCATCGAAGGGCATTAGCCATAAGGGACTTCAATAGCTACGAGGAAATAGTTCGATGTGCTCTCAAAGTTGAGATGGAGATTGGAGTAACCCATCACTCATATGGGTTTGATAAGAATAGGAAAATGGAATTCAAAGGAAAATCTAAAGAGAACACTGAAAAGAAGATGACTTTTCCATTATGCTCAAAGTGTGGAAAGAATCGTGGAGGGAGTTTTCTTAAAGGGTCAAGTAAATGATTCAAATGTGGAAAGGAAGGTCGTTGGGCATTTTAATGCCATAAAGATGGGAAGTGGATGTCTAGTGATACTAAAAAATAAAAGGCTACATGGAGTGCACCTCCTACACTTCAATGTTACAAGTGAAAGGAAATGGGGAATTATGCAAATAAATGCCCTAATCCAAGGGTTATTGATGATGATCGACGTCAACAAACTCTTACGGCTAAATACAAAGGAAATTCAGATTCAATTTCTACTAGCAATGTGGAGTATGAGAACGAAGTGGTGAAAGGTACACATACCATCCACTCTAAAGTAGAAAATGTTTTATTTGATTCTGGATCCACCCACTCTTTTATTTATGAAAAATTTTCTAAGGTTATCACTGTACTACATCAACAATTAGATATTGAGTTAGTTGTGAGAACCCCTAATGGCACAACCGTCGCATCAAAAGTTTATAATTCTTCTCCGATTGATGTTTGTGGCAAAGTGCTTCCTACAAATCTTATGATCCTTCGTATAGTAGAATTTGATGTGATTCTTGGAATGGATTGGCTTTCATTATATGGAGCTCATATCAATTTCCAAAGAAGGGAAGTCACATTTCATATTCCAGATCAATCTATGATCCTCTATCGATGCAAGGATGAACATAACCTTCCAGTAGAAATTTCATCCATCTTATGGGTCTTGATTCTACTAAATGAAGGTTATTTATCTCAAATGGTTGGTTAGAAACACACGATTAAGAATATGCCCATTGTACAAGAGTTTGATGATGTCATTCCAGAGGAATTTTTGGGTCTTCCACAAAATCGTGAAGTTGAGTTATCAATAGAACTCATACTGGGTGCTTTACCTATTTCAAAGACAACTTATAGAATGGCCCCAATTGAGTTGAAGGAATTGAAGAAGAAACTCCCAGAATATCTTGATAAGGGATTCATACGCCCTAGTGCATCACCTTGGGGAGCACCTGTTCTGTTTGTTAAGAAGAAAGATGGATCAATGAGACTTTTCATTGATTATCGAGAACTTAACAATATCACTATCAAGAAAAAATATCATCTCCCACACATTCATGACTTATTTGAAAAAATAAACAGAGCTCAATACTTTTCCAAGATCGATCTTTGTTCAGGGTATCACTAATTAAGGGTCAAAATAGAGGATATACCAAAAACAGCTTTCCGTACAAGGTATGGACACTATGAATTTATAGTGATGCCATTTGGTATTACAAATTCCCCTCCTATCTTCATGGAGCTGATGAATAGGGTCTTTAGAGACTATCTTGATCAGTTTTTGGTAGTCTTTATATGAAATATTCTTGTCTATTCAAAGAGAAAGGAAGAACATGAAGATCAATTGAGAATCATATTGAAGACCCTCAGAAAGGAGAAGCTTTATGCCAATTTACCAAGTGTGAATTTTGGATTCAAAAAGTTGCATTTTTGGGTCACATAATTTCAAAAGAGAGGATATCTGTGGATACATCAAAGAAAAAGGTTACCGAATGATGGACGAGACCAACAACAATAACTGAGATCTAATGTTTTCTTGGTTTTACTGGATATTATTGATGTTTTGTGAATTATTTTTCACGATTACCTAATCCACTAACAAGGTTGACTTGAAAAGGAGTTAAGTTCGTGTGGATGGAGGAATATTAAGAGAATATCAAGGATTTAAAAATAAGGTTATTCAGTGAACCTGTACTCACACTTCCTTGTAATGGAGAAAGCTTGCTGATCTATAGTGATCCATCCATGATGGGGCTGGGGTGTGTTATTATGAAAAATGATATGGGGATAGCTTATGCCTCACGACAGTTGAAAATCCTTGAGAAAAATTACCCAACTCTTGATTTGGGGTTAGCTGCGGTAATCATTGAATTAAAGATTTGGAGGCATTATCTTTATGGTCAAAGTTGTGATATTTATACTGATCATAAAAGTTTAAAGTATTTTTTCACACAAAAGGAGATGAATATGCACCAAAAATGATGGTTGGAGTTGATTAAGGATAACTACTGCTCAATTAATTATCACCCTATGAAAGAAAACAAGGTGGAAGATGCCTTAAGTTGACAAGACCATGCTAGATTATCCATGATGAGGATGATAGAAGTTCCAATATTTAGGGATTTACAAAGGACAGATCTTAGAATTATAATGGAAGGGGAAAAATCTTATCTTTCTGAAATGAATGTTCCAGCATCTATATATGTTAAGATTAAAGAGGCACAAAAAGAATATGTAGATTTTCAAAAGAAGTTCATAAATGTTTTTGAATTCAACCTTGATTGTGATGGGATAATAATGTTGAGAAATCCGGTTTGTGTTCCTCCCATCCCAGAATTAAAGATGGAGATGCTGGATGAGTCTCACAGTTCTTCATTATCTATTCATCCCGGAAGCATGAAGATGTATAGGGACGTGAAAGATTACTCCAGATGGGATGGCATGAAAAGAGATATTGCTGAATATGTCTCTCGATGCTTGGTTTGTCAGTAAGTTAAAACTGAGAGACAGAAGTCCAAGGGGATGTTACAACCATTACCCATACTAAAATTGAAATGGGATAACATCACTATGGAATTTGTCACTGGACTACCTAAAATATCCCAAGGAAATAATGCTATCTGTGTCATAGTTTATCATCTTACAAAGTCTGCACACTTCATTGCTATTAGAGAGGATTTCTCTCTGGATCAGCTTTCAATGATATATGTAAAGTAAGAGTTAAGATTGCGTGGAGTGCCACTTTCCATTATATTTGATCGGGATCTGAGGTTTACCTCAATATTCTGGAAAATTCATTAGCATACTCTTTATACAGAGTTGAGTTTCAGCAATTCTTATCATCCTATGACAGATGGTCAGTCTTAGAGGACAATTCAAACTCTAGAATCTATGTTAAGAGCTTTCTCTATGGTTTTCAAAGGTGGTTAACTTTGGTGGAATTTTCTTATAATAATATCTTTCACTCCAGTATTCAGATGTCTCTTTATGATGCTCTCTATGGAAGGAAATGTAGGACTACAACTTGCTGGGATGAAGTTGGGGAAATAAATCTATTAAGACCTGATCATGTTGATGAGATGGAAGAAAAGGTCAGATCTATTCAAAAACACATTAGAGTAGCTCAGAGTCGACAAAAAAGTTATACCGACAACTGAAGAAAAGACCTAGAGTTTGAAGTGGGTGATAAAGTGTTCTTATGGATATCTACATGGAAGAGATTAATGAGTTTTGGAAAGAAGGGAAAGCTGAGCCCTAGGTATATTGGTCCTTTCGAAATACTAGATCGTGTTGGGAAGGTAGCTTACTGATTGGCTCTTCCACATAATCTCTCTCAAGTTCATTATTTGTTCCATGTATCACTCCTGAGAAAGTACATACCCGATCCTTCCCATGTACTAATCTCAGAAGTTGTACTGCTGGAGCAAGATCTTTCTTATGAAGAACAGCTAATAGAGAGTCTGGATCATTGAGAAAAATTCATACAGAACAAGACCACTCGCTTGGTGAATGTTTTATGGAGGAACCATCAATTATAAGAAGCTATATAGGATCTTGGGGATATGATGAGGGAGAGGTATCCTCATCTGTTTGTTACAATGTGACAAATTTCTAGGGCGAAATTCATTTTAAGAGAGGTAGAATGTAACACCTGATATTTTTATGATAAATGTTTTGTTTTTATGTTATATACATCATTAAAGGAATCTTTCACTACACACAACACTATCTTGGCTTGATTTACATGCAATCGCGACGTTCCTCGATAGCTTCCATCGTACGCAATACCGAGTTTCACTAAACAAAGATATGCTATTAAATTACTATTAAAAGTAGCCATTATGAATAGTAATAACCACTTTTTAAATTTTTTTAAATTTCATCATTCAAAATGGACTTCATTTTTGGATTCTTAATATCGAAATTAGCCTAGGGTAAAATTTTGGTACTTTTATGAAAACTTACAATTTTTGATGAATAGTGAAAACACTAGCTTACTATTTAAAACCCAACATTTTATTTAAATAATTTTTTATTTTATTTAAATTTACTTTTGGTAAAAATTGATACATAATACCCATATAAGTTCAAAGTAATTCATTGGAGTCATTTTATAATAATTTTAGATATATAAAATTTTTATTGAACTTTTCACCGTCTTTTACCAACCTCTTAGGAGATTTTGCAAATTCACATAAAACATAATTTTACCGCATCTGTGAGTGGAATTTCAAAAATTCAATACAAATGGATAATATTAAGGACAAATATGTGGTTTAATGAGATGAAAATAATTTTTTGGTGAATAGTAACTTTTTATTATTTTTACCATAATTAAAAGTATATATGGTAATTATAGGTAAAAATGATATTATTATTACCCTAACACATTTCCTAATTCTATTGGATAAGTGTAATTTGACCAAAAACAACCTTAGGAATAAAATATGACCATTTAGGCCCACATGGATTAGATTTGGACATTTAATATTATTTTATTTAAAGAATAGTTAAAATAGTTAAAATCAATATTTAAGAACTAAAAGATTTTCAATATAGGGTTATACAAAAGATAAATTCAACAATAAATATTATTTAGAAATATAAAAATATTTCCTACTGAATTTTTATTATTTATAATTTTTTAGACATTAAATAATTTAATTTATTTATGACACAATGATGATGCAATAATTATCTTATTAATGAAATATTAACAAAATTGATGTTATAAATACTCAAATAAATATAATTTGAGACTTTTTATGAATTCCAATAATTTTCTAGGTTAATATGACTTGTTAGTATTGATTTAATTAACTTTTTGCAAAACTAATAATTCTGTTATGATTTTCACAAAAATCAATTATTAAATAGTGTCAAAATTGACATAAAATAGTTTTTAAAACAAATATTATATTATTAATTGTTATTTTATTCCTAAAAATATATGGATCGGCCAAATGACTTAGATAAGGATATATATATTAATAATAAACAACTTGTGGTTCAGTTGGCTTGTTATAGTAAGTTTATTATAGTGTAAGAAAACAAGAAGACATGGTAAAAGATAAATTTTCTAACTTGAAGTTAAATATAAATGATAAGGTTAAAATAGAAACCTAAACTTTTCTAAATTCTATTGGATTAGAGTATTTTGACGCATCCCAAACTTTGCTTCAAAATAAATAAATTTGGAGCTATTAAAAGCCAAATATTACTTTATAATAAAATAATATTTTAAGTTTTCCAAAGGTTCACCGCTCCTCCCTTATAAAAGGGAACCTCCTCCATCTCTTCCTCACACCACTTTGAGCCTTCAATATCGGCCAGCCCCTGCAAATTTTTCCTCTCCACTTCCCTATAAACATCCTATAGGTTCTGGTTTTCATTAATGAACATATTTTTTGCCCAAAGAATATGTTAAGAAGAGGCGTTTCAAAGAAGAGGTAATGTATGTTACTGATTCTTTCAAATTAATTTCTTCTTCTACTTCTTCTTCTTTAGTTATTTCATTATGAGGTAATAAAATCAGTATCACTCAAATACTGATATGTTATTATAAATATTTAAAAACCCTATTTCACCTTCTATCCATCCTACGGAAAATGAAATCATCGTGTGTGCGTACGTACAGAATACCGTCTCCACACCGTGGTGTAATCTATTTTCCCCCACCACCTTACTTGGATGGTTATAATGGTGTAGAGAATAACTATATATGATTATATTAAAGTGATATTGATTATAAAATAGTACACATACACTCCAATACAATTCCATGATCTTGGGAACGATATCATCGCTCGTGCGTACGTACGGAATACCGTCTCCACGATGTGATGTGACTCGTTCTACGTGATCTTCATTTCATAATGATTATATAAATAAATTGAATCAATAAATATGATACATATTACACTAATACCAATATGGAAATGAGGTATCTATAACCTAAAATAAATAATAAGAATTTATTCGACAAAACACGCATAAGAACAAAAAGTAATAAACACTGGAATAACAAGTAGCAATGAAATATTAATAATAAGAAGATAAGAATATGAACATATATGATATAATAACAATAATTATGATTCTGTAATAAGTCAATGACATTATTTAAATCATTATATAGGAGGTTCAGACACTTACGAATCAAATCGCACCTATTGTAAGGGAAAATCTCGCAATCTCAATTTTTATCCGAGATTGTTTTTACATCAATATTTTCTGGGGAATATTTATCATCCATATCCATGTTTTTCCAATATTTAATATTATTTCTATCCTCCTACAATTTTTTAAATCCCATATTATCCTTTGCTGAGTTTTTTCTCAAAGATATTAAAGGAGTCTTTTGTCATTTCTCGTATGAGGTACTTTTTGACTTTTCCGTCCAAAGTACGAGAAGAATGTTTTTTAACATATACGACATGAATTGATTTTTAGAACATTATTTCCAGGAAGAATCCTTTACAAGTTTTCAAGTTTATTTTTAATAAAATTATTTTAGTTTAAGATTATATGACATGTTAAGAAGGAAAAAAAGTTTTTTATGTAAAAGGATATTTTCCTCGAGAATGGAGTTCAACTATTTTATCAAAATTATTTTCCATCTAAGTTAATATAGGGTTATGTTTCTATCCATATTTTTAAATTGTTTGGATTATGATATGATGGAATTATTTTTATGATGTCCTTATATATTATATGGATTGTGTTATGATGGCATGATGATTAAGAATCCCATTTTTATTACATGGGTTTTGCTATGATGTATGATTTATGATTTTGTGGCACACATAAGAATGGTTTCATTATGAGATGGGTGGGACCTATATATCCCTCTAATGCATTGGGTAAATATTTATATTGCGTGAGATAAACATGGCTGGAATGGAAGGTTAATCTGGTTCGGTGAAACATGACTGAAATGAGGAGTCAATTCGGTTCAGAAATGGACTTTATCCGCTAAGATAGTCTTGGAAATGAGTCTAGACTAATAAGAAATGATTATATATGATTATGTGTGTATGAAAAAAAGATTCATGTTTTATGTTACGATTATTTTGATTACATTTCACCATTATGATAGATCCCATGTCATGATATTATGATCTCTTTTTTAGAAAAAGATTTTCAAAATGTTATGTTCTTAAGAATATGTCATGAATGATATTTATTTTGTTTACCCCTACTGAGCATTTGAGCTCACCCTTTTGTATGTTTTCTTTTCCCCAAGTCTAGAAGAAGGGTATTAAGAATAATATGCCAAAAGGGACTCAATATATGACGAAATAAATGGGAGACAATGTAGATGATTTATAAACCAGCTGTTTATGTTTCCCAGTGTCTAAAGACACAATACCTATACAGTCCTTTCATGGTTTTGTTATATGTTGTAATAAGTATGCTTCAATTCTGAAGTAATAACAATGTATGCAAAGTATGTGTCGTTAATGTTGGTATCAGTGGAAAGCTATAGTCAACCATTGGAAACTAGGATGTGAAATCCTTAGTAAGAACCCTAAGGATAAGTCTAAGCATAGAACAGAATATTAGTGTATTAGAAATGGCCATGAATAACCTATGATAATACCTAAAGAGTGAAATTTTTTTCTTTATTATGTGGTTTTCCTATTATAAATAGTATTTCTCACATTATTATTCTTGTTTTAGACAATGGCTGGAACCTGAAGGACCCGTGTTAATTCTGAATGTGACGGGAAATGCAAGGATTTTCCCCTGAGTAACCTAATGTTATGGGAGCTAGAATGAAAAATCATGTAGCCATGCTCACACAACATTCTCAAGTAATGAATCATGTAGGAATTCCAAACGAGCAAAGAGAGGAGCAACATTCTGTTGAATCCGTCCTGAGGTAGCACCCACCCTCATCTAGCAGGTCTACTGATCCATTAGTTGCTGAACAACGGATCAATACTACTGAAAAGACATTTTCAGTTCTTCAATGTTCTGAACATGATAAATTCATCTTAGCATTATATCATTTGGAAGGTGATGCTGATAAATGGTGGATTCTTATAAAGAATACGAGGCCAAGAGATGAAATTGAGTCCATTGAATTGGACGAGTTGAAGTACTTATTTTTCAATAAGTACTTCCCTCGTATTATTCGAACAAATATGGAGGAGTTTCTTGAACTAAAGAAAAAGGATAATGAATCTGTTGGTACCTAGGAAGAAATTTTTTCAAGACTTGAAAGGTACGCTTTTGGGATTATTATCCAACCTGAGAGTAAGATAGATTGATTCTTTAGTATCGTAAAACAAAGTATTCTAAGGGCTTTAGCCATAAGGGACTTCAATAGCTATGTGGAAATTATTCTATGTGCTCTCAAAGTTGAGATGGAGATTGGAGTAAAACATCAGTCATATATGTTTGATAAGAAGAGGAAAATGGAATTCAAAAGAAAAATATAAAGAGCACACTAAAAAGAAGATGAGTTTTCCCTTATGCTCAAAGTGTGGAAAGAATCATGGAGGGAGTTGTCTTAAAGGAACAAGTAAATGTTTCAAATGTGTAAAGGAAGGTAATTGGGCATTTGAATGCCGCAATGATTGGAAGAATATTTCTAGTAATGCTAACAAAGAAAAGGCTACAGAGAGTGCACCTCCTACACTTAAATGTAACAAGTGAAAGGAAATAGTGCATTGTTCTAATCAATGTCATAATCCAAGGTATGTTGATGATGATTGACGTTAACAAACTCTTAAGGCTAAAGACTAAGGAAAGTCACATGCAATTTCTATCAGCGATGTGGAGTATGAGAATGAAGTGTTGGAAGGTACACTTACTATCCACTATAAAGTAGAAAATGTTTTATTTGA
Source organism: Viscum album (assembly GCA_963277665.1). Taxonomy (NCBI): domain Eukaryota; kingdom Viridiplantae; phylum Streptophyta; class Magnoliopsida; order Santalales; family Viscaceae; genus Viscum; species Viscum album. The sequence goes on along the minus strand of OY728147.1, from coordinate 2,014,136,536 downwards.
TTCCGGATCCACCCACTCTTTTATTTCTGAATAATTTTCTAAGGGTATCACCTTATTACCTCAACAATTAGATGTTGAGATAGTTGTGACAACCCCTAATGGCACAATAGTTTCATCAAAGGTTTATAAATCATCTCTGATTGAAGTTTGTGGTAAATTGATTCCGGTAAATCTTGTGATCCTTCCTATAGTGGAATTTGATGTGATTCTTGGCATGGATTGGATTTCTTTATATGGAGCTCATATCAATTTCCAATGAAGGGAAGTCACATTTCATATTCCAGATCAATCTATGATCGTCTATCGATGCAGGGATGAACATAACCTTCTAGTGGAAATTTCATCCATATTATGGGTCTTGATTCTACTAAATTAAGGTTATTTATCTCAAATAGTTGCGGAGAAGCACATGACTAAAAATATTTACATTATATATGAGTTTGATGATGTATTTCCGGAGGAATTTCTAGGTCTTCCACCAAATCATGAAGTTGAGTTTTCAATATAACTCGTACCAGGTGCTTTACCTATTTCAAAGACACCTTATAGAATGGACCCAATTGAGTTGCATGAATTGAAGAAGCAACTCCAAGAGAATCTTGATAAGGGATTCATATGCCCTAGTGCGTCACCTTGGGAAGCACCTGTTCTATTTGTTAAGAAGAATGACAGATTAATGAGACTTTGCATTGATTATCGAGAACTTAACAAAATCACTATCAAGAAAAAATATCCTCTCCCAAACATAGATGACTTATTTGACCAACTACGCCGAGCTCAATACTTTTCAAAGATTGATCTTCATTTAGGGTATCATCAATTAATGGTAAAAAGGGAGGATATACAAAAATGGATTTCCGTACAATGTATGGACACTATGAATTTATAGTGATGCCATTTGGTCTTACTAATGCCCCTACTATCTTTATAGATCTGATGAATATAGTCTTTAGAGACTATCGTGAAAAGTTTGTGGTAGTCTTTATAGACGATATTATTGTATATTCAATGAACAAGTAATAAAATGAAGATCACTTGAGAGTTATATTGAAGAGCCTGTGAATGGTGAAGCTTTATGAAAAATTTACGAAGTGTGAATTTTGGAATCAAAAAGTTGCATTTTTGGGTCACATAATCTCAAAAGAGGGGATATCTGTGGATCCAGCAAAGACAGAAGTTATCGAAGGATGTACGGGACCAACAACAATAACAGAGATTCGATGTTTTCTTTGTTTGGATCGATTTTATGAACGTTTTATGTAAGATTTTTCATGATTATCTAATCCACTGATCAGGTTGACTCGAAAAGGAGATATGTTTGTGTGGACAAAGGAATGTGAAGAGAATTTCAATGAGTTGAAAAGAAGGTTATCCAGTGCACCTGTACACACACATCCTTGTCATGGAGAAAGGTTTCTGATCTACTGGGATGCATCCCAGAAGGGGATGGGGTGTGTTCTTAGGAAAAATGATATGGTGATAACGTATGCCTCACGACAATTGAAAATCCATGAGAAAAATTACCCAAATCGTGATTTAAAGTTAGCTACTATAATATTTGAATTAATGATTTAGAGGCATTATCTTTATGGTGAAAGGTGTGATATTTATACTGATCATAAAAGTTGAAAGTATATTTTCACTCAAAAGGAGCGGAATATGGGCCAAAAAAGATGGTTGGAGTTGATTAAGGACTATGACTGCTCAATTCATTATCACCCTGGGAAAGCAATCAAGGTGTAATATGTATTAAGTGGACATGACCATACTAGCTTATCCATGAATAGGATCACAAAAGATCTAGTATTTATGGATTTACAAAGGATGGATCTTGGAATTATAATGGAAGGGAAAAAATATTATCTTTCTCAAATGAATGTTCAACCATCTATACATGTGAAGATTAAAGAGGCACATAAAGAAGATGTAGAGTTACAAGATAAAGTGAGAAATGTTCCTGAATTCAACCTTGATTGGGATTGGATAATAATGTTCAGAAATCGTGTTTGTGTTCCTCCCATCCCAGAATTAAAGAAGGAGCTGCTGGATGGGGCTCATAGTTCTTCAATCTCTATTCATCCTGGAAGCACGAATATGTATAGGGACATGAAAGAGTACTTCTGGTCGGATGGCATGAAAAGAGATGTTTTTGAATATGTCTCTTGATGCTTGGTTTGTCAGCAAGTTAAAGGTGAGAGACAGAAGTCTAAAAGGATGTTACAACCATTACCCATACCCGAATGGAAATGGGAAAACATCACTATGGACTTTCTCACTGAACATCCTAAAAAATCCAAAAGAAATAATGCTATCTAGGTCATAGTTGATCGTCATAAAAAGTCTACACACTTTATTGCTATTAGAGAGGATTTCACTCTGGATCAGCTTGCCAGGATATATGTAAAGGTAGTGGTAAGATTGCATGGAGTGCCACTTTCCATTATATCTGATCGGGATCTGAGGTTTACCTCAAAGTTCTGGCGATGCCTTTAGCATACTCTGGATACAAACTTGAGTTTAAGTACTGATTATCGTCCTAAGACAGATGGTCAGTCTTAAAGGACAATTCAAACTCTAGAAGATATGTTAAGAGCTTGCTCTATGGAATTACAAGGTGGTTGGGATCAACACCTACCTTTGGTGGAATTTTCTAAGAATAATATATTTCACTCCAGTAATCATATGGCTCCTTATGAAGCTCTCTATAGAAAGAAATGCAGGACTCCAACTTGCTGGGATGAAGTTGGGGAAAGAATGCTATTAGGACCTGATCTTGTTGATGAGATTGCAGAAAAGGTCAGACCTATTCAACAACACATTAGAGCATCTCAGAGTCAACAAAAAAGTTATACTGACTAACAAAGAAAAGACCTAATGTTTGAAGTGGGTGATATAGTGTTCTTACGAATATCTCCATGGAAGAGAGTAATGAGATTTGGAAAAAAGGGAAAGCTGAGCCCTAGGTATATCGGTCCTTTTGAAATACTGGATCATGTTGGGAAGGTAGCTTACTGATTGGTTCTTCCACCGAATCTCTCTCAAGTTCATGATGTGTTCCATGTATCACTCCTAAGAAAGTACATACCTGATCCTTCCCATGTACTAAGCTCAGAAGTTGTACCACTGGAGCAAGATCATTCTTATAAAGAACAGCCGATAGAGATTCTGGAGCGCAGCAAAAAAGTCCTACGGAACAAGACCACTCTCTTGGTGAAAGTTTTATGGAGGAACCACCAATTAGAAGAATCTACATGGGAGATTGAGGATATGATGAGGGAGAGGTATCCTCATCTGTTTGTTACGAAGTGACGAATTTTTAAAGCGAAATTCATTTAAAGGGTGGTAGAATATAACACCCGAGCTTTTTATGATAAATGTTTTGTTTTTATGTTATATACATCATCAAAGGACTCTTTCACTACACACAACACTAGCTTGGTTTGCTTTACACTCAATCGCGACCTTCCTCGATAGCTTGTGTTGTACGTAATACCGAGATTCACTAAACAACGATATGCTATTAAAATATTATTAAAACTAGCAGTTATGAATATTAATAACCACTTTTTGAAATTTTGTAAATTTCATCATTCAAAATGGACTTCATTTTTGGATTTGGAATATTGAAATTTTCCTAGGGTGAAATTTTGGTATTTTTCTGAAAACATTCTATTTTTGATGAATAGTGAAAACATTGGGTCACTATTTAAAAACCGACATTTTATTTAAATAATTTTTTATCTTATTTAAATTTATTTTATGATAAAATTGACACATAATACCTATATATGTTCAATTTAATTCATTGGAGTCATTTTTTAATAATTTTATATATATAAAAATTCTATTGAACATTTCACCGTCTTTTACCCACCTCTTAGGAAAATTTGCAAATTCACATAATACATAATTTTACCGCTTCTGTGAGTAAAATTTTGAAAATCCGAGAGACACGGTTAATATCAAGGACTAAAATGTTGTTCAATGAGATGAAAATAATTTTTGGTTAATAGAAACTTTTTACATTTTTTACCATAGTTAAAAGTAAATAGGGTAATTAAGGGTCAAAATGATATTATTATTACACTAACACATGTCCTAATTCTATTGGATAAGTTTAATTCTACCAAAAGAACATTTAGGAGTAAAATATGACCATTTAGGCCCACTTGGATTAGATTATGACATTTAATATTATTTTATTTAAAAATAGTTAAAATAGCTAAAATTAATGTTTAATAAAAAAACAATTTTAATATAGGGTTATACATAAGATAAAATAGACTATAAATATTCATTAGAAAGATAAAAAGATTTCATAAATAATTTTATTTTATTTATAATTTTTTAGTAATTAAATAATTTAATTTATTTATGACACAATGATGATGCAATAATTATCTTAGTAATTAAATATTAACATAATTGATGTTATAAATACTCAAATAAAAGTAATTTGAGACTTTTTATGAATTCCACTAATTTTATAGGTTAATATGACATGTTATTATTGATTTAATTAAATGTTTTCGAACTAATCATTGTGTTATGATTTTCACAAAAATCAATTAACAAAAGTGTAAAGATTGACATAAAATAGTTTTTAAAAAAATATTATATTATTGATTTTTATTTTACTCCTAAAAATATAATGTTAGTCAAAATTAATTATATAAGGTTATATTTATTAATAATAAACATCTTGGGGTTCTTTTGGATTTTTATAGTAAGTTTATTAACCTTATAGTGTAAGAAAACAAGAAGCAACGGTAAAAGTTATATTATCAAACATAAAGTTAAATCTAAATGATAAGGTTAAAATATAAACCAAAACATGTCTAAATTATAATTCATGAGAGGATTTAGACCCATCCCCACCATATTTTAGAAATAAATCAATTTGGAGCAATTGAAACCCGAATATGACTTTATAATAAAATAATTTTTTATGTTTTCCTAAGGTGCCCCTCTCTTCCCTTAAAAAAAGGAACGTCCTCCCTCTCTTCCTCACACCACTTTGAGGCTTCATGCTCGGAAAACCCCTGAAAATTTCTCCTCTCCACTTCCCTATAAACATCCTAGAGGTTCTGGTCTTCTTCAAAGACCATATTTAGTGCCCAAAGTGGTGGTTAAGAAGAGGCACTTTAAAGATGCGGTAATGTCCGTTACCGATTCTTTCAACTTTATTTCTTCTTCCACTTCTTCATCTTTAGTTATTTAATTATAAAGTAATAACATAAGTATCAATCATATACTGATATGTTTTTATAAATATAAAACAAACCTATTTCACCTTCTATCCATCCTACAGAAAATGAAATCATCACGCGCGCGTACGTACGAAATATCGTCTCCACGCTATGGCGTAATCTGGTTTCCACCACCACCTTACATAGATGGGTATAACAGTGTAGAAAATAACTATATATTATTATGGTAAAGTAATATTTATTATGAAATAGTATACATACACTCCAATACAATTCCACGATCATGAGAACGATATCATCGCTTGTGCGTACGTACGGAATACCGTCTCCACGATGTGATGCGACTCGTTCTACAAGTTCTTCATTGCATATTAATTATATAAATGAATTGAATGAATTAATATGATATATATTACACTAATACCATTCTGTAAATGAGGTATCTATAACCTAAGAATAAGAATAAGAATTTATTCAACAAAACACGCATAAGAACAAAAAGTAATAAACACCCGAATAACAAGAAGCAATGAAATATTACTAATAAGAAGCTAAGAATATGACCATATATGATATCATGACAATAATTATGATTCTTGAATAATTCAGTGACATTATTTAAATCATTATACCAGAGGTTCGGACACTTACGAAGAAAATTGGACCTATGGTGAGGGAAAATCTTGCAATCTCAATTTTTATCCAAGATTGTTTTTACTTCAGAATTCATTGGAGAATATTTATCATCCATATACATGTTTCATCAATATGTAATATTATTTCAGTCCTCCTACAATTTTTTAAATCCAATTTTACCCTTTGGTGAATTTTTAGTAAAAGATATGAAATGAATCTTTTGTCGTTTTTTGTATGAGGTACTTTTTGACTTTTCCGACCAAAGTACGAGAATAATGTTTTTAGATTATACGGCATGAATGTATTTTTAGAACAGTATTGACATGAAGCTTCCTTTACAAGTTTTCAAGTTTATTTTTAATCAAATTCCTTTAGTTTAAAATTATATGACATTTTAAGAAGGGAAAAATGTTTTTGAAGTAGAAAGGATATTTTTCTCAAGAATGGAGTTCAAGTGTTTTATCAAAATTATTTTCCATCTAAGATAATATAGGGTTCTATTTCAATACCTATTTTTACATTTTTTTTATTATTTTAGATGCAATTATTTTTATAATTTCCTTTTATCTTATATGGATAGTGCTATGATGGCATGATGATTAAGAATCCCATTTTTATTCCATGGGTTATGCTATGATGTATGATTTAAGATTTTGTGGCACACATAAGAATGGTTTCATTATGAGATGGGTGGGACCTATATCACCCTCCAATGCAATGGGTAAAGATTTATATCTCATGAGATAGACATGGCTGGAACGGCAGGTTAATCCGGTTCATTGAAACAGAACTGAAACGAGGAGGGAACTCTGTTCAGAAATTGAATTTGTCCACTAAGATAGTCTTGGAAATGAGTCTAGACTAATAAGAAATTATTCTCTATGATTATGTGTGTATGCCAAAATGTTTCATGTTTTATGTTATGATTATTTGGATTACATTTCACCATAATGATTGATCCCATATCATGATATTAAGATCTCTTTTGTAGGACATGATTTTCGAAATGTTATGTTCTTACGAATATGATATGATTGATATTTCTTTTGTTTACCCTTACATAGAATTTGAGCTCACCCTTTTGTACTTATTCTTTTCCCCAGGTCTGGAAGAAGGGTATTAATTCGAATATTCCCAAAGGGACTCTAGATATGATGAAATAAATGGTAGATAATGTAGATGATTTATGAACCAGTATTTTATGATTCGTTGTTTCTAAAGACACTATACCTATACGGTCTTTTAATGGTTTTGTTATATGTTGTAATAAGTAAGATTCAATTCTGATGTAATAACAATGTATGTAATGTATGAGTCATTAAACCAGTAGTACAAGAAGATGAGAACCAAAGGCTAAGTGTGCTTCATGAGTTCTAGATATAGATACCCCTCATGTTATGAGGCGATCATGACCCTAAAGGGGCTCAGGACTGGCCTGAGGCAGTGACCCAATTATTCTATCTAGTTAGGACATTAGAGGATCTGATGGTAGTCCTGACAGGGAGCCTTATACATTTCTTAGTAGTATGATAGTGGAATTTGGCTATCAAGACTCATGAAGAGGAATCACTCCATTTGATAGAGTAGAGCGCCTCTTTAAAGAAGATTTTTTTTATTGTTATGCTATTTCTATGCATATAATGGATCTTCTTATACTCCAACAGGTTAGTATGACAGTGAATGATTATTCATCAAGGTGAACCAAACTCTCTTGGTACTTGATGGATATAGTTCGGGATCAATACACAAATAATCAAACTATGGAGCAAGGTCTGCGAAGAGTCATGTTATCCAGTATTATCCCTATAATCATTTATACTTATGTCGAGTTGCTCATGATAGCTTTAGTGGTCGATATATTCTTACCTGAGAAACGATAGCCGACGATAGTCAGCAGGTGACAGGGTGGTGCAGAGTTGTCACCAGCCATGAGCTGACATCATTCTAAGGGACCCATATAAGGGAGTTGTTTTGAGAAGAGGTAAAAGGATAGAGGATGTATAGTTCATGGTTCACATAATGGATCTAGTTAGCCTAGGAGAGGTGGTGCTATAGTGATGACAACATGGGACTTCTCGCTCATGAGTTTCCAACCAATCACGTTGTTAATATGAAGATATTGGATGGACCATTCAGGTAGAGGAAGAGTTATAAGTATATATATCTGGATGGAGATATTCATGGAAGGTGGGATGGGAGAGTAGTGGGTAGTGGTTGATGTTTTGAATTTTTACCACCCCCGAAGGTCTGCGCTATTCTCAACGAGCTATAGTAAAGGGATAGGGACAACTGCGTGCGGTCGAGGCATATAAACCTTGGGCTCCATTGATTATTCAAGGTATTTATGTGTCATGTCTACTTTAGAATATGTATGATAGACACAATAAATTTTCATTCCTTTCTCACTAGGTACCATATTCGAGACCTTGAGATTTTGGTAGAAGCATTGACTCTACCTATGTGCTTGGAGATACATACAGGATGAGACTCAATGATGAGATATCATTTAACATAGTGTGATCTTGCCGTTAGAGTCCAGAGTTTCAGATATAACCTCAGGGTTTCAACATCGAGGGTTGACAACATCATCCATCGAATGGATTTTTTTATCTTCGATCCATGCCCAGATTGACTGTTTTTTGGTGAAGGGTGTGTTGTGTCTATATCAAATGAACAAGGTTTTCCATTGATAGAGAAATGGAAACCCATGTCGCATTAGATTGACCCTTGCATTAGAGGGTGTACCAAATTACTCATCAGCATGGCTGGCTTGACACTCAGAGTAGAAGATATCATGAGCTTCTATTTTCCAGTAGTAGTGCAAGAGTATGAGGATTCCTTCTATGAATATGTTCTAAGATTAACTTCTCATAGGGAGATAATTTTTATAATTTAATTATACCCTAATATGACACAAATATCATCACCAATATATAATATGGCTCCTAAGGATCTTTTTGAGATGATGATATAGTTAGAGGATTTGCAGAGGATGTGCTTTGTGAGACCCAGTGATTCACCCTAGATGGCCTCTGTTTTGTTTTCCAAAAACAAATATGAGGTCTTGAGGCTGTGTGTTGAAAAAATGAACATAAAAAAAGAGATGGTGATGAAACATTATCCAAAATAGAGGATAAATGACCTCTTCAGTAAACTGAGAATGGAACGATGGTTCTTGAAGTTTAACATCAGATCAGACTATCAACAGCTGCTAGTACAGAATGATGATTTACCAAAGACGACTATTAGATGAACATACAAAAATTATGAGTACGTAGTGATGACATTTGAAATGATTAATTACTAGTAGTTCTTATGTATCTATTGAATGATATATTTCATCCTTACTTAGAACAGTTCATAGTTGTCTCCATCTATGATATCCTTGTGTACTCAGCATCTAAGGAGGAGAACATGAGAAAACAGAGGATTTTTTTGGACATAGTCTGTGATTACTATAATTATGGGAAGGTCTTGAATATAAAATTATAGATTTAGGTGGTCCACATTCTAATACATGTTATCTCAGTGGATGTAGTGGTAGTGTGCCATACCAAGGACAAGACATTGCTAGCGTAAGAGCCAGCTAAGAGTGTGACTGGGGTTTGGAGATTCCTTAGGAATGAAGGATGTTACCAAAGATTAGTCACAAATTTCTCTTGGATATCATCACCTATTATAGCTCTGAAAAAATGGTAATCCATTAATATAGAAGGATAACTGATAAAATCCATTTCAGTAATTGAGTTAGAGTTTGACGAGCACCCTAATCTTGAGATTTTTAGAGGAGGTAGTCGAGTACATAGTGTTCTGGGACCCAACTGTGACAAAACATGGTTTTATTTCTATGAAAAGGAATGAAGAGATTGATTATGGTCCACCCTTGTTGAGACCACTTACGCAGAACCTCCAGACACATGATCATGAGTTGTCAGTTGTAGTCTTCACGTTGAATATGTGGAAACACTACCTGATGGGTGTGAGATTTATCATCTACTATGAACATGAGAGTGTCAAGTACATCTTCTCTTAGAATGATTTAAATGTGAGATATAAGTTTTTGAAAGATTTTTTTTAGGATTAATAATTTGAGATAATTTATACTCATTGAAAGGGGAACATGGTGTAAGATTCTCTTTGATGGAGGTCGAGTTCATAGTTCTACGATGATGTGTTAGAGCTGTAGGCATCATCGTAGTTATCCTTTATAAAGGGATATAAAGGATCATACATGTAGTAAATGATTGATACCTTTACACTGTTATACTGAATTAGGAAGTTATTGATTTTGTATACCAAATGAGAGTCTCTAAGTGAACAGATATCCAAAGGGCATGCAACTTAGAGATATTTGAATGCTGGTGAGCATATTTGTTCAGAGGATGCATAGTTGTACTAGTAGTGTTTCAAGATGATGTTGAGAGGGAGTTATATACATCACCTTTTGTGGTATATAAAGTTGTTGAAAAGATATACCAGGACCACCAAAATTATTTATGGTTGCTAGGGTTGAAGAATGGAGTATCATATTCTATCCCTCAACAACTTATTTTTCAACAAGTTAAGGCTGAGGACCTGGTTCCAACAGGTTTTTCTGAAACCGTTTAGGTGATAGAGTTGATGTGGGATTGGATATACATATACATCATGATGAACTTACCACACATGACGAGTGGACACAATTACATAAGGGTTATCATTGACCGATTCACCAGATCAACCCACTTACTAGCTATCTGGAAAAAGTTTTTCGTTGTGTGCATGGGATGCCTCTTCATATAGTAGATAACTTAGATTCAACAATTTCCATTGGTGATTGTTTTTAGATTGATATTATCATTTAGAATACCATTTGTTGAAGTGATTATAAGAGGCCTTTAGGACTAAGTTATACTTGATTATATAATTTAATCCCCAGAAGGATGGCAATACGGAGAGGACTATTCATGTTCTGGAAGACATTTTGTGGTATTACAGGTTTTTCTTCAGTCATAGCTTGGAGGATCACCAACCACTGGTGGAGATTTCATACAATAACTAAAACCACTTCACAACTAATATGCCACCATTCGAGGCTCTGTAACGGCAGCCTTGCAGGTCACCACATTGTTGGACTCACCTAGGAGAGTCAGTACTTATGGGACTAGTGTTGGTGTGAGCTACTACTATGAAATTGTATATTATACATTAGAGGATGAATACTGCATAAGGATAGACGAAGACGTATTCTCATAGAATATTGAGGCTTTTAGAGTTGGAGGAATGGGGGAATGCGTTCCTTTAGGTCTCACCTCAACGTGGGTTGCAGGGATTTGATCGGGCTGACATGCTATCTCCGAGGATCATCAGCACATTTCAAATATTTCATAGAGATGGTGAGGTATTGAACAATCACGATCTCCCCCCATATTACACCCAGTACATGAGGTATTCCATGTGTCACGGTTGAAATGGTACATGCATGAACCACAACAAGTCATTCACTGAGGTGAGATGGACATTGAGGATGGTGAGAATATTGTATAGTACCCAGTTGATATCATTGATCTACAAGAGATGATAATTTTTTGATGATATATTACCTAGGTGTGTGTCCAGTGGAAGAACATGAATATTCAAGTGATCACATGGTAGTGGGATGCACATATTCCTGAAGAGTACCCACAACTTTTTTAGTATCCATTTTTTGACTTTTGAGGATGTAAATCCATGATGTTGGGAGAATATAATGTCTCTAATATTCTATGTATTATTGTTAAATTATATATGGAATTATTTAAATATCAAGATTTGAGATAGTGTGCGATTCTGAGGCCCTGCGTACCTAGAATTTTTGTATAATTAATATTTAATATATTTAATATCACGTGCGAAATATTTTCCAGAAAAAGTAGATTAATGTATAAAGTGGTCCTTATATCTTAAATATTTGGGTAAATTTGTGTTGTGAGAAGTGAAGTTATAATTGGAGAGTCCTGGCATTGGTCAACGTAGGTGAACTATGAAATTAGTTTTTGAAAATTTTAAAAAATAAAATAATTTTTTATTATAATTTAACATTACACGGTAATAGAGTGACACATTATCTATTAACAAATAAGAATATCCGCAAGGGAACCTTGGTCATAATTCATAACCTTATAGGTATCCAAAGGATCTCTTTATAGGGTCCTTCCAAAAATCTCTTGACTTATGATTAGGAAACATTGGATCATGTGATTCTTCAAGGATCTCCATCGGCAATGAATCCTCAATAGTGAACAATCTAAATCCCAAGTAGGGATTTTTTATTTGATTTCCTTATTTCATATTATTATAATCAACGATGAAGGAAGATCAACCCATGAACAAGATTTCCTATGTTTGATCATACTTATAGGTTGACATTATTTTGGTATGGATTTGGGTATTATTATGAATATTGTTTTGATGAGATTGTTGATAGTTCTTACAGGAACAAATAAAGGCTGTAATAAACAATGTCTATGGTTAGTGTTTCACTGCAGGAGGATGCGGCTGCAACACATGTGGACAATGGTGTGAGTATGCTTGAGAGAAATTTGGATTCACCTTCTAAGCAGGATACCTCAATGCCTAATCACAGTACCCAAATTGAAGAGTCTTCAAAGCCAGCTCCTACCTCACCTGAAGCCAGGGTCAAGGATGTATTCAACAGGTTGATCGGAGATCTTAATGGTATGAAACAACCATTGGCACAGTCTTCTCAGTGCAATGCTGCAGGCATGGACACTGAGTCTGGTTTAAATGGTAACCATTCTGAGATGGTAAGGGTTAATGTGGAAACTCATGAGGGAATTCTCATGGCTCCTGGTTCTGGTCTTGACGAGGAGGCGGTTTTCTGACCTATAAATGATAAAGGTGCTTCTTCTTTGGGAGGCACCAAGACACCAACAGGGAAGTGTTGGACCCAAAATGGTGTTGACACATTCAATTCCTTTGGTTGTTTGGACTCCATTGAGTCTAACCAGGTTGAAGGGGATGGGCAGACTGAGGGGGGTTCAGGAGTTGACAAGGTCCAGGAGGATGGGATGTTACCTAACAAGATCAAAGCGAGAGAATGCAAGGATTACTCATTTTTACCAAAGCCGATGGAAACACGGTCAGGTAAAAAATCTAAACTAGGTGAGAAGGAAACATCATCTGACAAGGTTCTAATGTAGGAGGACCCCCAGGTTGGGGCCAAGGTGAATAATAATGGAATGGGCAGCAGTTATAAAATGGGAAAAAGCATTAAAGATCCTATCATCTGCTCTGAAGAGGATATGGTAGAGGAATTTGTCTATGTCAACATCCCTCAGGAGGAGGCCAATATGATGGGAAGACCTATCAAAGTGGAGGTCAACAGTGAGCAGGCTAGGTGGATTGACAAACAGGATTTGATTCTAATGAGAGGCTTCAACAATCGAAAAATCAGCAAAGTTGAATATATCCGAACATGGGACAAAATGGCGGATCGATTTGAAGACATCATTGGGGAAGACCCTGGTGCCAAGGTATGGTTGATGAAGTGGAATCTTTATAGAGAGGAAAGCACTAACAGGCTTAGATTATGCTTTGGTAATTTTTCATATTCCTATGAGGCGTCACCTCCGGACTAATTGGGTTTGTTTATCCTGTTGCTGTCAAGGTTTTGGTGGTTTTCCTATGTCTACGGTTTGTGTGGTTTTGTTGTCTCGTCGCAGGATCTCCTTGGTGGGCTCGGTTTCTCTACCATCATCTTTGTAGGCCATTTGGGACATGGCTGTTTTGGTGGGATGACAACATCGGGAGGGACCATGCTTGCATGGGATCGCCGAGTGTCCTGCATGGGGATGGTCTTTGATGCTGTTGCTGGAATGAGGTATCCTTTTTTTTCCTGTTTTGTTTTGGAATGTTTGGATTTTTGCTGAACTTTTGGTTTCTCACTTTTCCGGTAAAATTGTTGCTCTTAATAAAAAAATAATCTTCAGTCTATGGTTAGTTCCCCATGTTTTTTACATGTTTATTATTTCTTCTTCCTTTTACATTATGTTTTCCATTATTCATGAGATAAGAATGGATGATAATTGGACATTTTATTCTTGGTGAAATGATACGAGATTACAGATCCAGCATTAGGATGACCTAGAGAAGGTGCGAAATAGATTGAGATAGATAGATCCATGTATTTATAAATATATAATTAATATATAATTAATTATATTTGTAATCACAACATGATTTAAAAGCTGATTTAAGGGCCAAAACTCACTGATTCAGTGCAATGATGATGAGTTGACCTTGGATCTTTAGTTTTGAGATGAACTGACCCACTGATCAAGTACCTGACGATCGAAGGACGTGTATGGAGGGAGAACTATGTTTATCAAAAATCATGAAGAACATGGAGTGTGTGACATGATACATGTTGTGTGGGACCTAATTAATGGAGGCTCGGTGTTTGGGAAGTCTTAATAGTGTTTCACAGTGTGTGATATCAGTTACACAATGCGTGGGCCCATCTTTAGGAATCGATGTTTTTCATAGGGGATACATGGTCACAGGGTGGAGTACACGACTTGTACCCCACCAAACGACTAGAATCAGACCGGCAACATGGGCTATATCATGTAATGGTACACTAGATAGTGGACATGGGATGAGGTCGTGTACTAGAGGGTAACTGGAAAACATGGGTAGACCCCACAAGGACAGACACATCATGTATGGAATTCTACACTATGTGTAAACCTTTACTACATGACATGTATCCTAAAATGGGATTCTATACACAGGTAGTACCTTGGGTAAAGGCACCTGGTATATGATCATACTACATCTTTTGTATCCCATTCTACATGTATTAGATCCTCTGTCCACCATATCATGGAAAAGATTCATTAGGTTTTGTTCCACTGAATGTTTCCCTGGAGGATTTTGTGTATTGTTTCCTACACCATGGATTATGACCCCTTCCATAAGACATCCTAGATATGGTTGTTGGAATCCCCTAGTAGGACTAGTGAGGCATCCTATATTCATTCTCCATTCCCAAGGTAGAGTTCTAGGAATATTAATGACAAACATTACCAGGAATCAATTCAGTACTTAGTGGGTTATTCCAGATGGAGTTGTTGGTATAACACCACGGCCCTGAATATAATCCTTATATGATGTATTTTATATCTCTTAAGATATGTTAGTGTATCTATATCATAATGGTTTTTGATAAATAATAATTCTGAAATGGAAGTCATCAGTGCTATCATACTCATGATTGTGTTCTTTTAGATGAGTAATTTATGGAATCTTAGGACAAGATCCCTTGTAGTGGTATTTTATATTTGTGACATAGCTCAAGATTATGTGGCTTGTTTGATTATTTCTGGATATCATTGTTATATGTTGGAGACATATACATTTATACAGAAGACTTTATCTATAATTGTTTTCATTTCATTATTGTTTTGTGTTGTCCTACTGAGTATTGTTATACACACCCCATCAAGGGCTATTATGGTATATTTCTTATCTTGTGAATATGATCACCCTTTTAAGGGATTAATTGGATGACCAAGAGTAGTAAAATATTTTTGAGTTAAAATAATATGAGGTCTTAATACAACATCAAGCAGCTATTAGAATACCTATTTGTTTACAAGAAGGGCTTGTAGTTTTCAAAACTCTTTATTTTTGCGAGTTGTATTCTAGCCCAGTTTTCATTACATTCATTATATCTATCATAATATGTTAGTTCAGATAGTCATATGCATGAATTTTATTTCTAAGTGGGTTTTCAATTTTCATCATTTTAGGCTGGGAGATCTGTGAATGTGTACATGTACTTTGTAAATTCATCTCTTGTTAGTGATATGCCTTCTCATTGCTAGTCACCATCCCCAGACTTATTAGAGATGGGATTGGTGAGTCAGGGAATGGGACCCATTGGGATCGGTCATGATATTTTATATATCTATTTAATAATTTTATGAGTATTGGGATAAAAGGAAAATATTGTACTAGATACATCACCACTATTGATATAAGTGAATACAATAGAGTTTGGGATGATATATTTTCACTCTAACTTTCCATATATAATGTACATGATGTGTACAACATATCCCATTTGGGTAATTATATACCAAAACCATATCATGTTAAAAATTTAACAGTGGTACAATTTAAGAATTAACTTTCATATGAGTTGAATCCATTAAAGTTCATATACCATAGATACAATGTAAAAAAATTAAGAATGTTACCTACTTAATGTGTTTTTGTGGAACAATATATCATTGGAATAAAATTTCAAACAAGAATAGGTGTTGAAATATAAGAACCCTCAAATGTTTTATTGTATGAATAAAAGTTTTATGGTTATATTTATATAGGGGTAATTATAAAAATCATAAATGTATAAATAATATTAAAATTTTCATTGAGAAGAGTAATTATTAAGAAAATTATTTTCTGAAAAAACATACACATATTTTGAAAATATGGAAATAAAATTGAAATGTAATCATATGTAGAAGAGCATTAATCATCTTAACCATTTATAATATTTATGTTATATAATTTTCATAATACTATTATATATAGGTTTCAAATAAATATATTTTATATGGATAGTGGAAGTGAGGGGCTTGATAAGTGGGACCAGATCCTGTGAAGCCCATTTATCATATATTCATTGTGATATATTATTACCATAATTTAAATTTCATCAATACCATGACACAATTTATTATATAATGGATGAGAGTAACCACTTACAGGATATGTTCAAGCTCATTGAGATCATTGGTAGAACAAGATTGTCAATCCACCCCATGAAAATCTCACAATCACACACCATAATCTTTGGGATTTTTTGGGATTAATAGTTGGATATTTTTCTAGTCCCTTACTCCATGTAATTTAAATTTTTTTAATATAATATTGATTATAATTATCTTTTATTACATTATAATGGTTTATTATATATATTTTTTTGAAAATGTGTTTTATTCTGATCAAATTAAAATAATATTATTACGATATATTTTGTATCAATCATGAGAAACATTTTGTGAATTGAAAAATACTTTAAATAAATTATATAATAATAAAATTTTATTATGCAATAAATTTTATTAAATTTTTATTAAAATTTAATTTAATTAGTCAACATAAATTTCTTACGGGTTTGAATACTTTCAGTTTCAAGAAACAGTAATTAATAAACTGAATTTTATTATTTAAAAGTGTTTATCATCATCATTAGATAATTATTTTTCCGAATTGAATATTAATTTGTAAATTAGAATTTCAAAATATTTGAATGATTAATTTATCAATATTTATTGTCAAAGTTGATTTTTTGGTAAAAAAATTAAATAGAATATAATTACATGTTATGTATTATGACATCATAAAATCCCTTATATCATGTTACATGTACAATAAAGAGTATACAATACCAATGTTTTTATTTAAAATAACATTCATACTGTTTATTTTGTTTATTTTTTACACATTATTTATCCTAGAAAACCTATATTTCTTTTTATTATATCAAATAAATTATTTAAAATTATTATTCACATATACATAAAGAAGGAAATTATTATAAGGATTTACTTTCTTATCCATATAATATTTTGAAATCCAATCCTATTTGGAAAAAACCATTTGAAAAATCCTTACAATCACTTATGATGATAATTAATTTATCATATATATTTCTAATCCATATATTTTAAATTAATAAATAATACCCCTCTCTTCTGAAAAAAAAACCCAACCAAGACTTCATTTTATCATCATTAAAAACCATTGGACTATGATGTTTATTTTCAATTGTATTTATATATTACTTTTAAGGAGTTATCATGCCTTCAATAAACTTTTCATAATCTTTTAAAAGTTACATCTCATGGTGAGGGATCAGAGGCTTCATGATATTGTTTAAATTAATAATTCATTTTATTCATTTTATTCCTAATTTTTCTTGTTCTGATATATATTTATGGAGACCTATTACATCCCTTTTGATTTCCATGTGTTTATGGACACATTTCACTCCTACAAAACCCTCTAATTTGTCTTTTTTGTACCCCCATTACATTTTTGAAATTCTGTATTGATTTATCTATACCAAACATTTTTTATTGTGAATACCAATTCTCATTTCCCTTAAATGGTATTTACCTTGTGGTTCATATTATAATTTAAAGATGAAGTTTATTTTTTAAACCCACATGCTATAATATTGAACAAAAATTATTATGTTAATCATTATATTATATGATTTAAGTGGAACTCTTATTCATCTACTTGTTATGAATGTATCAGGAGTGTCCATAATTATATATCCCTCCAATTCAGTATTTATATTTCTACATTAGGATATTCCATATATGACCCTGGAGAAGATATCAAAAGAACACTATTTTTTATAAATTGGTAGTTATCATTTTACTATACTTGTGAACTATTGTTTTATTTTTATTCTATATTCTTTTTTTCAAATTATGTTGTCATCTTGTATCCTAAATTGATGATCATGTATTTTATTTGAATGTTTTTATGGAAATTTTATTTTATTATAGACAAAAATATAATAATAAAATAATGTTATTAAATTATTATTCCATTTATAGACTAATATTTTAACCCATTATTATAGAAATATCAATATTATCCTACGAAATTTACAGGGGAAATGATATTTTAGGTAATGTTATTGATTTTTTGTTTATTTCATTGTATTTATATTAGAATTTCATAATCTATTTACCTAATTAAAAATCCTCACTTGGTCTCATAATTAGGTGGAAATGTATTAAGTCATAATCTATAGAAGAAATAATTTACTAATATGTGTTTGAATGTTGTATGTCATATCAATAAAAATGGGACAATTTGGTTTAGATTTTTAGAGAATTTGAAAAAAAAACTCATACGAAAAATATTGTTTTCCATGAGTGAGAATTTTTTATAATATACCAATATTTTATTATTTTATATGAAGGCATTATCATCAGACATGTGATATACATCTTGTCATATCTCACTTAATATATTTTTTATTTCATTTGTTAACTAAATTTATGAAATGTGAGGTCAAATTTTTTGTTAGAAAAAACAAAGGCATTAAAAATGTAATCTCTTTGATGAGAACATGATGATAATAGTGTTATGTGAAAATATGTAGCTCTCGGGAGTATTACATAGTAGATTTAATATACATAAGATCCTTGATAATTGCACCTATTATATGGAATCAATATTAATCAATTTTGTGTGTTATATTAAACTAAAATCCTAAGCCTTGAATTTTTGATGATCATAAAAGGTACCATTAAAATATCATAATAATCATGAAGAAAAGGTGTGGACTTCATTGAACAAAATACATTCATCATGGGATAACTAAGAAATAATCCATATATCTCTTAATAGCTACTTATAATTAGTTATCTCTTTCCTCCCAATATTGTAATGTACAATCAATTAACTCTATCACCTACAAGAAGTTACATAACATGATAATCTCATATGAGTAACTGCTATTTAGTTAAATTCATACCATTAATCATTTCAATGGTGGAATTTATCATAACTACACTTCATATATCAGATAAAGTACCTTATTTATTTGTGTTTAGTATCTTATCTCACAATCAATAACAATTTTCATGAACCATATCACAAAATAAAACATATGGATTCTTTTTATAAATAAAAGTGTCATAAATTAATTTACTCAAGAAATATAAATATGATTCGAGAACATATCATTAATCATTCATAACTCAGAATTCAAATAATGGATATGAAAGGTATTATATCATCATATTATCAAGGATTTAACTATTTCATTAAAATATGATCTCGTAGATGAATATCCCATTAGATGAATATTTAAAAAATCCAATAGAAAAATAAAAAAATTCTACTTTCGACTGTTAGCTTTAAAAAATTCCATAATATTGAAGAAACTTTTATATTGAAAAAATAATTTATTATTGAAATGGAAGAATTTATATAACGAAAATTTTGTGATTGATAAAATATGTTAATTTCAAAGATTTTATAAAAAAATAGTCTCTTCAAAAATCGGTAAAGAGCGTCAAAAGAAAAACATATAGAAAAATTAGGAATTAATAATTTTAAATTAATTTATTAGATATTGATATATAATGGAACAAAACTATATGTAGCCCATGTTATTATAAATTTATATTTTTGAAATATAGTAAATTACATTATTGAATTGTTTGGTAAATATATTTTTAAACCACTAATGTTTAATGTTTAATAAAAATTCATTAATCACCATTTATAAACAAAATTCTTGTGAAAGAAATAATATAAGACAAAAAATAGTTGACAAAATCATGACATTATATGTTAAGATGAGTTATTTGAATTAAAAAAATGAATATATCTTTATAAATAAGTACAGTCTAAAATAAAGATGATTGATATTTGAATCCCAAAGAACATGGGTAATGTTTGAATCAGCATGGAATTGAATAAAGGTACAAACAATTATTATGTAAATCATATAATTTCAAAGATATTATATATGAAAACTCATTAATGTGGAAATAATTAAACTATATAATTTAAAAAATTAGATATATCATAAATAATTTCACAATGAATTGAAATTAAGACAACATAAAAGATAACTAATTTATAACATTTAAATCAATAAATAATGATAGTGTTTACCACAATGGAAACCTATAAATTATGATCACTGAGTAATTAAAGATATAATATTTAAATATATAGAAAATAAACCTTATAATATTATATTGTTACACAAGATGAGGCATGGCTAAATGAAATTAAAATTTTGATTTCGAATCATTAAAATTATTATATCACTGATGTGAGAAATAATAATTGAAATGATAATGTGTTTACATTTTAAATCATTATAAAAAAATGGTGATAAAAGATAATATAATCTTTGGTCATTTAACACAAAATCATTAAATAATATATTCTATGTATAATAAGTATAACCTAATAAAAGATAAATTGTGTTAAGAAACTCGTTACCATGAGTTTAGACATATCACATTTGTCCATTAAATGATATAAAATAACTAATTTAAAAAATATACATGATTAATAATGAATTTATTATTTAGTATTTTATCATTAATATAGTAAATTATTTTATTTAAATAAAATCTTGGTTTACATAATCAATTATGTCCATATCAGGTGATATAATGGTGTTTATTTTATTATTGAAAATTACATATGTAGACTGATCGAGGAAATATGGGTCGTTTTTACATATTACCCAAAAATAATAATCATAATTTTTTTTAAATTTTTTATTAATTAAACACAATTTTATAAAATACCATTTAAGGATTACACAAAAAGTTAATCATATAACTTCATGGTTGTGGTAATAAAACCTCACACTTGGATGATGTCATCATTTTCCAATTGATGGAATAAATGGAAAATATATTAAATACTATATTTGAGAAATCTAAAAATAAAATTATATCCTCAGTATCATATAAATATAATTTAGATAAATCAATTTAAATAGAAACATAATTCTGTTCTGAAAAATGAAACACTTTATTTCATAGAGTTGATAGTCAACAAGTACACATGAATGATGTTTTTTGTACAGATTTGACAAAAGAAAGCAATTAATTAGTAAATTATACTATCATAACAACAACAACATATATGGGAAATAAAAATTATTTTATATAAAAAAAATTTATTTTCAAATAAAAGTGGTAGAATATAATGTAAAATTTAGAAAAATTTCAACAAGGATTACCTCCTCTTTGAAGAACCTTTAATGAGCCTCTCATTAAGGGCATGAGGAATAATCATTTATTATGATAAGAAAAAATATATTTTTTGTAATTATGGAATGAATTTGTTGTATCATCATTTGGGTGATCTATATGGAAAACCGTCTGCGGGGAATAAATGATAGATGGAGTTATTTTATAAAAGATGATAAGGGAACCCTTGAATTAGCTAACGTAATAATGTAATATACATATATTTATATATATTAATTATCAATGTGGCATTATATTAACATATTTGTAAGATATAATGATGATGATTCAAAATATTCTAAAATTAAAAAAATTTCAAATAGTCATATTGTTTTTATAAATAATTTCACTTAGTTTTAACCCAATGTTAACCCTTCTAATGATTACCATGATATCATCATTTTTTACTTATTGGGGATCTATAATGATACTATGAAAGAATATTTATAAAAAATTGACAATATATTGATGTATTCAACAATATTCAAATTACACATCCTTATATATGTTTTTTATGAATTTTAAATCTATTACTAAGTTCATATTTTATCATTAAACTCCCTTACAGTCATTTTTTAGAAATTGTAAAAATTTGAAAATAAAAAAATTTAAATGTTGTAATTTAATTTGAATAAAAAAGTTTTACATTATAAAATTAAAATATATTCATCTTAAAATTTATTTTTAAACCATAATCCAACGAAAATAATATTTCATTATGTTTTTAATCTAATTTACTTAATTTATCTACTTTTTTTCACAAAAATTATGTAGGAAATATATAATAATTTAAGGTAAATAATTAAATAGTAAATATAATAAATTTGTTACTATAATATAAATAGTCATTACTATTTCAAAAAAAAATTCAAATCAAACATATCCTCCTTTGATTCCCATGAAAAAATATAATTATTGAAATAATGATATTGAGATTGGAATTTAATATATCTTTAATATAGTTTTATGTTCTACAAAATCTAGAAATGTTACCAATATTCCAGGTAATTGAATATATGATGATGATGTTATAACTAACATCATTCAATATAAATAATTTATGGGTTATATATATTTTTAAATACATGTGACATTTTTTTAATAATAATTATTTGATTTACTATTATCGAGGTGAAAATTTTTTACCAAAGAAACTAATGATAGAAGAAAAAAAGTGTAATATGTAAAAAATAAGATCCTCATAATTCCAAATTTAGAATTTATTATTTTATGTAATGTTTATATAAATTTTATAATGAATAGAAATTAAGAACCTATAAAACAAGATAAAAACAATTTTTCAGAAAATTGCATTTTATTTTCAAAAAATTTTTATAAAAATTAAGAATATTATATATTATAATTAAATTATTTATATTATATATCATCACATTTTATTTATTTCTTCTATGATTTAAATTTTCTGAAATATTTTATCTTAAAAAACATGTAAAGTAAAGAAAATTGTATATAAATTTAGTAATTGTCATTGTACACTAAAAAATTAATATATTCAAGGAAATCAAAATATTCAATCAGAATGTAATTTTTGAATGATCATTTATTAAAAAAATACCATATTTAAAAAAAAATTATAAAAATGATTGATATTAATTATTTTATTCTATCACAGTAATCACTAAAAATCAATTATTTTAAATGAATTTTGAAGTATTAAATAACATCATTATATAATGACTATTTATTTCCCAAGGATTATTAATAAATTAGTATTGATTATATATATTATATGTATATTATAATTATGTCATTCCTATTAATACCTATACATTCAGTATCTATGTTATAACTCTCGTAATAAAGAATAAAATTTTGTATTCATTAGAGCTCCTAGTTGCATGTTGTGTACACTATAAAAATTCCATTCTCTTAAAAAATAATGGAATTAAAATAAAAAAATTAATAAATTTATATATATAATTTAAGATACGATTAATTTAAAAAAATAAATTTTTATGTGTTTTATAAAATGAAAAAATTTAGTTTAGCAATATACTATAGTCAGTTGACTAATTAAAATACAACCTTTGGATTTATACGACATGCAATATATTATAAAAAAATGAATTTAAATGTATCCACTATGAACTAGCTATATAGTTTTGATTATGAAAATGAATTAAAATATTACATAAAATGCTAATAATGGTTTTATATAATTTAATTTTTTTTGAATATTTCCCAATAAACATGAACAAAATTTTCACTAATGTTATTTTATACTTATATTGTTTTTTTATCTAGGAATTATTTTAATTGAATTTATATTTATGAATGGTAAGGAAAGAACTCAATTTTTTTAAATATTATTTTCTGAATTGAGTTATTTTCTTTAATATACACTTCATAATTGTATTATGGTCAAATATTTTATTTTTTCCAATAAAAATATTTAATTTTCAGTGAATAGTTTAAAATACTGAATTTTTTAAAATTATAAATTATTATAAATCTTTAAAGAAAAATATAATTATTTTTATTTATTTAATTTAAAAATAAACTAAATATACCATTCAATAATTTTTAATAATTTAATTAATTACATTTTAATCATTAATATAATTGTTAGTTGTATTGGTTGTTTTTTGGTCTTGGAAATAGCTTTTCCCAAAAAAATTTATATTTGTGATGTACCATTATATTAATATATTATATTAAATATTATTTGTTATTTTTTTATGAAATATTTTAATTATATGTTTATTAATATATTTTAAAATTATTTTCCATTTCATTACAAGGCAATGAATGTAAGTAAATACATTTTTATTCTTAAAATGGAATCTTCTAAAAATAATATTTTATTGGTTTTTTCACACATATTAATAATAAAATTCCCCAACTAATATGAAATAAATATATTATAATAGTTTAATTATTTAAAATCAATAAGAAATTTACAATTTTATAGTATTAACCAGTTTTATCTTCATATATAAGAGTAATATCAATATTGTTCCATTACCAAATTCCAGTTTATAATGGGTTTACAAGGGGGTGTGGGGTGTTAAATGATGAGATAAGTGTTGTAATGGAAAATAAACATGTCTATTAATTTAATATAGTTTAATCATATATAATAACATATTCAAATAATTTTATATTTACATCAAAATTCTTATGAAATTTACATTGTATTAATTATTTATTCTGATTAATCCAATTTATATCCCACTCATTACGGATGACTGTGAACCTATTATCCTACCTTATACAAAATATGATATCTCACTATATTAGTCAATACTAATCCCAAAACCTTCCTAGAACCATTTCATTGATCCTTCAACCCATGTTATTCTCCAAATACCATTCTCCAATGAAGTATGGTGTAAGCCTAACAAGGACTCTCAATAAAGAGAAATAATTCATAACCATGATCATTAAAATTAATACCTATATCCACTTTATCCAAAATTGTTCTATCTACAAAAATATACTTTATAAAGTATCATCAATATTATAATATTTTAAATTTATTATTTCCTACCCAATTCCAACAACTTCTTTATCATATGGTAGATGTAAGCATCACTCCAACATACATGATTACAACAACTTCCTCGTAGAAATATGATTAATCATCCATGACAAACATTAATTAGTGGATAATATTGTTAATTTAGTTTTAATTATTGTATATATAAATATATATTATATTTATTATATAATAAGTATTCATTAATGGTTAATTACTAATTTATTTCTATTCTATCCATCCAAAAAATAAAAAACTTTACTCAAGTCTATATATGGACTACCCTCTCCATGAGGTGATGTAATAATTAATTCATCACCAATATAAATTATAAGTAATAAAACAGTATTAACTGATTAAAATTAATGAATATTAAATTATTAATATTCCAAATATGATAGAACCATGGTGAATGTTAAGGGATAATACATTTTGAACAGAAACATATATGATGAAAACAATAGTTATGAATCATAAATGATGAGTTAAATAATGAAATATTAATAAACTGAAATTGAAATTATATAATTTTTCCATATAATAATTTTTTGTATTTATATGATTCTAATATAGAAGTATATAAAATTTAAATTTATTATATAGGTCATTATAGTTCATAAAAATCTATAAAGACTTGAGGAAATGATTGTGTGTTACAGTCTCAATTTTTTTCTTCTATTGTTTATTATTAAAATTTAGATATTGAAATTATATAATATATTTTTTCAAATAATATTGCACATTTAACTTTTAGTTATTTATAAATATTAAAATTTTTTATTTGATTTTTATCTCAAGAATAATTCATGAGATCAAAATAATGTCTATATAGAAAAGCCATTTTATTTTTATCTTTTGTTGGGAATATTGTTATTGGATCTCAATATTTTATGTATAATTACCTCATTAATGTTATTAACATTAACTTGTGAATTTATAATGTTATGTATAAAAACAATTTACATTATATTATTAATTCTGAAGATATTTTCATCAAATTTTTTAAAAATGGTTGTTTTTAACTTTTACAAAAAAATGTTAAAGAAATATTTTTCATAACATACAGAAGAAAAACTTCTTCTCATGCCTTCAATAATTCCCGATGAATGAATTTTTTCTTGATGTATATAAATGGTTATATACAATGAAATATTATTCATTAATATTTTAGTAATTTTGATATTTTCAATACTTGATTTCAAAATGAAACCTGTCTTTTATAAGGAAATAATATATTTATATTTTAAGTCAATATTAATTGGTAAAAAAATTAAATTTATGATTCTTATTGTTAAATGGAATTTTAATTCATTTTTTGAATATTTATTATTTCCCTAGATAGTTTATAATTTTAATGATGAAATTTTGATAGAGCCCATTTTCTTTTCCATTGTAAAATCATTGATGAAATTATAAATGATCCCATGACATTTTGAACACCTATAAATTGATTTAGATTATGTATTGTGTTGGTATATTGCAGAGCCCAAATTCATTTAGAAAAAAATAGATTTTAGGAGATTACACATTTCATGTGAGGTTATCCCAATCTCAAATATTTTACATGGGAGGTTTTCCCAATAAAAAATGATGTTATAAAGGAGGATGAATCATTTCAAATGTATGTACATGGGTGGAGATCCCATTGCATTCATGTGAAAAATATCATATGATTGTTTCCATTATAATGATGCATTAATTTATTTCACTCTATAATGATATTTTATTATGCTATTATAATATTATCATTGATTAAAATCATTGAATCTGTTATGATCTGTGACTAATGAATAGAAAATGATTTATTCCATATTTAATTTTTACGATCTATGAATTATTATGCTATATTATATAATTATTACCTAACAATATCATTCACATATTCTTCTATTATAATAACTTACATACATTTTATGGTATCTCCATGTTTATACTTATAATTAATCTAATATCACACTTTATTTTTTCCATCTTTTTACTGATATGATGAATTTATTGAAATACGATATTAAATGGATCTTTCAAAGTTAAAAATATAATTAATGGGAGACAGTGTAGATATTGTATATACCCAATTTATATTTATCCATTTTTTCTATAGACACTATACCATTATATTTAGGTTATCAATTATTGTGATATTAAATGAATATTGATTTAAAATGATGTAATATTTATATATTTAATTCTTGTGTTTCTATAAACAATATCATATCAGGGTTTAAATACTTATGAATGAAGGATGAGACAAATTTAATGGGAACCATGAGGACAATAATATGTATTTGTGAATATCATAAACTATTGTAACAAAATGAGTGTTTTTTTCCTAAAAAAATTAATTCATTTCCATATACTAGAATGTTGATGGAGGAATTAAACATATGAACCAAGAGGTAACGTCTATGAATATTTCAAATTAGATATTATCATTAACATCATCGGTGAAAGATGATCATTACTAATAATACACACTTTTCTAGGGACTGATTTCTATGTTCTGATAGTCGAACTCAGGCCATGTGTCATCCGGTGAATCCTCATGTATGTATGGAAGTGGATGCTTCTCATTTACCCTTTGACTATGTTTAGATCACTACCTAAGAAGATTACAGGTTGAATTAGCATGTGATATATTAGAGTTGGACTGATTTCGGTTCTTTTAGAAAGCATCTGGGACACTCTTTGGAGGACTGCCGCAAGAGGAGCACTGATTTAGCATTGGGAGGTAGACGTAGGGGGGAAGAAGGTTGTGGTTAGGGAGAATGCAGCATCAGGTGGAACATCAGAGGTGGCTGCGATGTCTGGTATGGTCATGGAGGCCCTGAGACTCAAAGATGGGGGGATTCTGAGTCCTGTGGTTGAGGTTAGCTGAAAGGAGTCTAACAAGGTGACGAAAATGGAAGTTCATTCTTCTTAAATTCCAATTGTTTTTCCCCTGCAAGTTAATCCGATGGTTGTAGAAGTTTTCAAAAGTCTTAAACAAGATTTGGAGGTACCCTCGAACTCCCTGGCTAGAAAGGAAGCTGGCTCAGGTTGGTAAGAGGATTGTGTGGTGCAACACTCGGATAGGGAAAGTCTGGGAAAAAGACAGAGGGTTGGGATAAAGAGTTCATCATCAGGCATGGTCAGTCCGAGTGGTACTGGGGGTTCTAAAGGATTTGACCCCTCAGCCCCACCCTTTATCACACTTACCAATAGGTGTGAAGGGATCTCAGAAGACATTTTTTAAGCTGTCTTGGATGCTGGTCTGGTGGTTAATGGCGATGCTGAGGGGCCCTGTGTGGAAGGGAAACTTTCACCCAGGTTGGGTCACGATGATGTCCCTAAGTGTGGTTAGGGGGATATTGTTGTGATGGAAGGCCTTTCCCTGACTGATATTAACACACCGTTGACAAGGGGGGAGAATTCTTCGGGTTGCATGGGTAATACACCGAAGAACAAGAGGGATAATGTATCTAAGGGTAATAAGGAAAATTTCAGTGGTCCATGTCTCCTATCATTCAGTGACATTGTCCAGAATGGGACTGGTAGGATGACTGAGTGCGGAAAACCGATTTCTACTACACCAAGAAGGCGAACAAGGAAATATTTTTCTTATCTACCACATCATATGTGTACTAGATCTTCCTTCAAGCGAGACAAAAGGTTGATTCTTGCCTTCAAAAAATATAGCTTGGTCAAACAACCTTGTCCAGAGCAGCCATTAGTGGATCAATAGAGGAGTTTTGGGCACAGTAACTACTTCTTAAGGCGATATAAATCAGCCTCCGAATGGGAATCGGTTATGGCTATGGCAGAAGGGGACTCTTGTGTGGGTTCCAGAGATGTTTATGGGTATTTTGATATGTATTATTGTGTTGTACTGGTTGTCAAATCGTGTTCTCGTTGGTGTTAAGGGATGTTCAGTACTCACTTTTCCTAAAGTGTTTGAAATAAATAAAATTAATTTTCAGTCATTATAAATGATTTGAATAGATACTGACCATTTATAATCATGATCAATCCTAATTTCTCATAGATTAATATAACATTTATTTATTTTGATATACTAGGAATAATTTATAATGATAATATGATTACTAACTATAGTTATTTTCTATAAAAATATTATTTATAGTTTTATATAATGGATTTAAACTACTGGATTCAATTTTATATTCAATGTGACGTCCAATATATTGATTTCTATTATGAGAAACAAGAAAAATATGATATAGAATGAAAAATATTGTAATTATTACTAAAATGCTTTCATGATATATTATTATCAGAATTTACATTTTTGAGTTTCTTGGTGAACCAAATAAATGATGTGCCATAAAGACCATATAGTAATAAAAATTCATCTGCATACATGTCGATAATGTGGGAATAAGAAAAATTGGAAATGTAAAAAATGAAATGGAAAATATTTTTTGTGTTGAAAATATTAATAAAGTACATATATTATCCAAGTGAAAAATGAAGATTTCTTTTAAAAAATATAACATAATTACTCTATCCCAATGTTTTAAATGAATATTTATTTATTTCATTATAAAATTATGCAGATTTTTTAAATAAATTTCATTGAGGTAAATATAAAGAATATGATTAGAAATTTTTATGATTAAATGTTTTATAATTTATGAACAAGAGTGACATAGGTAATTAATGTGAATATTTTTAATCATATATTGATTAATTTTTAATTTTTCTCAATCATAAACCCCATTTATTTAATTTTTTTATAAGAATATTGGGTAATTTGATATTTAGAATGAAAATGAGAAAAAAATGAAAAATGCATAATTTTGTTTTTGGACATATTTGGAACAAAAGTGTATTTTTTCCATTTCATAAAAAATATAATTCGAAATATAGTGATTTTATTTTTTATTATAATCCATATTTTATTTCCTATAACGTTATCATCAAGACATAGAGCTGATTCGAACATCTAGTAGCCCGAAAAATTCATTGAATTTAAAAACGTTTCCAAGAGAACATCATGGACCCCGCCACCGTAACAGATGACCCACTCGATCTCCAGACCTTTAATTTATGTTATTCAACCTTGATATAGAAGTGGAATCATATGAACGTTCACCAATTAAATTCCATGTAGGTATTCATCCATAAGGATACTATTGATCATTATAAATTTGAATGAGGTTTCTGGGAAATTTCTTCCAGAAAAAGGCTTATTCAATGAAAATTCCCTAACACCTACATCTGGTGGCCAATTAATATGAAGTTATTAGGGAGAACAACCAATAAATTTATGAAAACATTAATAAAAGTGTCCATGCTTGAACCATTCATATAACAGACCAATATGTGAAACAATTCAGAGGACATAATTCGTCTTATAAAAGGAGTCTCTCCCCTCCTTCTAAAATCATCAGCATAACACCCACAATAAAGGTGGGATCCCATCTGGGAATGTTCGGCTTCTTATCTCTTCTCTTCCACTAACATTTCTTCTTTTAATTTCAATTTCATATTTTGTGTCATAGTTTTCAAATGTAATCTAATTTTTTTTTATTAATCCATGCATTTTTGTTTCTCCATCCATCGCACAATCCTTTTTTTCAATTATATTTTTTAAATAAAAAAACTAATTTTATTATTATTAGTATTAATATTATAAAAATTATTATTATTATTATCATTATTATAATTATATCATTTTTATTTTCAACATATTTTATTTTCTACCTCCCATTTTTCAAATACTATATTTCTATTTATAATAATAATAATAATAATTAGTATTATTATTATTATTACTTAAAAAATCATTATAAATTATTTATTCTTCCTCTCTTCCTCTCTCATATCTATCTTTCTCGCTCTAATCCATCAACCATTGTGATCTCTTACTCTCAAAAATGAGAAGCTAACCCTGGGACTTGGCTCGAGGGGAGGTCAATGTGTTCATGAAGTTTCTCTAAAGTTTTTTTATGTTTTTGGTTGTTTTATGTATCCCGCATTGGTGAGGAGAATGTCCCAAATTGGGTGACGACCCCCAATGAAGTGTATCTTAAACTATATCTATTTTAGAAAAGATTAGTTAATCAAATATGATATTTCATGTTTTGATTATCAAAATGAAATCAACATATAAAATTGAATAATGATTAAACCTAATACTGAAACAAATACCACATTCATTCTTCATAAACTCATTCTATTTCAATTCCATGATAATTTATATTTTTTATATAATTTTTTTTTATATTTCATTTAAATATCGAACAAAAACAACATATAGTTTTGGTGAAATTAAAGAAGTAAGTGACCATACTTAAAGGCTCCTCAAGATAGATGACCCTGGTCATCTATTATGCTGCACTAGGGAAAAAAATAATTGTTTTTGTCCATGCCCTGTGACAGGTGTGACTCAATACTGGCATCATTTCTCGAAAGCAAATCAATAGTTCAATTAATTTTAATATTTTCACATCAAAGGTAGATATAAATTTTTATAAAAAAACAAAAAAAAATTATGATGTCATAAAATTCAGAATATTGTGCATCGGAAAATTACTCAAAGGTGCAACAACAACAAAAACCACAAGAATAGTTTAGAAGGAATCCGGTGAAAAAAATATTGAGAAAGCATTGAAAAAATAACAAGAAAATATAAAATATCATTTGACTATGTTCGTGCATTAATAGAGCCACCCAACCCTAAGCAGGATCAGGAACCTATGTTGGCAACGGTGGAAGACGTACCTACTGAGCTAGAAGTGGTATATCCATAAATATTGGATGTATTGTTGATTAAATATGAGGAGCAACCATATCTACCCATACAATAAAAAAATATCCATCGCAACTTAAGAAAGAAACCACCCAAGTGGTGGAATTTGAAGTTAAGATGGAGGAAATCGACTACCAAACTCCAACCTAAAAGAGTCTACTCCAAGAAGCACTTACCACTGAGGAAGAGATTGAAGCTAAACCGACTCAAGGAGTTGAACTATTCATTGACTCTATGTCTTCTAGTTTTATTGAATCTAAATTCTACATCTCTGCTTGTGGTTTTGATTATACAGAATCAAAAAATCTCAGATATGCCTTAGAGGACGATGAAGAAACTAGATTTTCACTTGTTGAGGAATATATAGTACTCCCTAATCATGATGAATATTTATAGAAGGATCTTCATGAGAAGATTCTGGTGTATTTTCCAATGGAAACCATGATAAAAGATGCTTACATTGACAAGGAATAATTTGATCTTGATACTTCATGTTTTAATTTTATTCAAATAGAATTACACTTTGCCATTCACATTGATTGTTCTTTTGATGCATCATACCTTGAGAAACCATTGGACAATGAAGAAGAGGCTGAAAAAGAAAAACCAAGTAGGAGGATGATTTATAATTCATCCTAACCCCACCATGAAATAAATTCCACATTGTGAAGGGGGGGGGAATGGTGTAATCTATCGATGGACCATCCCTCAAGAACAAGGATGAAGCACAAGATATATAAATCCACATGTGGTTATTCAAATCAAAGAAGCATCATACACCATTAGACTTCGGATAACAGCTGGAACTTCCCTCTGGTGGTAGAAAAAATTCATGTTCCACTTGAAAAATAATACCAAGTTTTACCTTTACTTTCTTTACAAAAATGTAGATTTCAATTTATTATCTTAGAAATAGTGCAACATGCATCCCACTCCCTCTATTTTTTTCTGATTAAATGACATGATCCTTATGCTTAATTAAGTTATTTCCATTAAAGTGATAATAATGTTAAACATAAACCCCTTATAGTGAAAGGGATGGAACAAGTTTCATGGAAAATGGGAGTTCAATTTAAGTATTTTATCTTTTAAACTATCCAAATTTTTTTCCACAACATGTTTTGAGCATAAATATAAAATTACATTCCCACACTTGAATTCATATTATACTCAACTTATCTAGGAGACATGAGTTTCTTATGAATCTTATGATGCCATGTTTTAGATTTAAATGATTACATGATTAAATTATTCAAATGATGAATTTATTTTTCAAATAAATCAAGGATATTGAAATAATTACTTACGATTTGAAGGAATTAATTGATTAATGTAGATGAAATTTCCCTAACATCGTCCATACTTTGAATTTATGATTTTTATGTAAAATGATTTTTTTTATTAGTCATGCCATGAGTGATTGTCCAATGTTATATTTCACATTCCTGAGAGGTTTTCAAGACCATGTAATTCTTGTTTTTTCATGAGAATATTTCATGAGTGTTATTAGGACATGTAACTTACTAGAACTTGTATTGAATCTTTTGAATACTATGACTGTGAAAAAAAAAATTAGAATGATTGAGGTATCATTTGGAAAGCTACTTTTCGTTAAAACACCACCATTACATAAATCCTTTTCTTATCCCGTAGAGAAAATGAATTCCATTTGAAGGAATGAGAAATGTTTCAAGCAATTTTTATTCATTCAATCCCTCCTCTTCGTAGTATCATGATATTATAAAAATGAAGTGTGGGGGTAAAGGCAAGCATTGTGGGCATGATAATATTCATTTTACGGAAGAAGTGTGGTGGTGCTATTGTGGGGTTTGTAAAATATTTTGGAATAATTCATCATGCTCTATTATTTTCCCCTCTTGAAGAAAATAAAATAAAATAGTGACAAAAAGATTCAAATTAAGATATATAATGGGTTGTGATTTGAGAGAATCGAAAATCACCATTCTCCTGACCGATGATATTCTGATCGTATGTGATTAGGTGATTGATGTGAGGGTTTATCTAATCATAACAATAGAAAAAAGATAAAAAGTACAAAATAAAAAATGTTTACTAGGTTGCAAAAATCATTCATTATTCTTACTTGATCATAACCATTTCTTTCAGTATTGTGAAGTGTGTATTGTTATATTGAAGGGGGGAATTTCATTAGATTTTTACTTATGATATCATGCATTGTACATAAGAGATTTGCCTCCACTTTTAGCCATAACTTTTAAAGCATCAAATCCTAACAACCTTAATTTTCAAAGTCAATAGTAACTTAATTGAATGTCCTTGAGATTTTAGGTTTCATTTGTCTTTTCAAATTGTAGAAAGGAGATTATTTAAATTACTATTGATAAGGATCATGTTCCCATGAAATGAGTATAACTCTAAATGAATTTTATCATAATTGATGTGAGAAAAGTATAAAAAGTGAGGTAAATTAGGGCTTTTCATGTTTAATAACAATTAATCAAGGATCTTGAATGAATGGAAGGAGATGTTCCGTCAATTTTCAAAGGGATAAAGTAAAATATTTAAATTATTTGACTCTTTAAATAATGGCAAATTAAATTGTTATTTTATAAAAAAAATTAATTTTTTATTTCACATAAAAAATTGTTTGATTTTACTGCATATGAATTTGAATATTTGTAACATTAGTGTCCTTTTATTTCCATGTTGAGATTATATGCTTAAGGATAAGCATTATTTAAACGTGGGGAATTTGACAGAGCAAATTTATGTGCTTATTTTTAATCAAATAATGGTTATTTTTTATTTTTTTACAATGATAAAACCCTTGTATAAAATTTTCTTATAAAAATATTTGTTAATAACAATTTTAGAATTAAAATGAGAAAAATTGTGAAAAATTGAAAATTCTATGTTTGGGAAAGATTTTTAAATCTAGGGTATTCTTGTCATTTTCTAAAAGCTATAATTCTGATTTTAGTTATTTTCCTAGAATCTGGACATTATTTTCTTTAAAATTATCTACATGAAATATAGCTGATCTAACCGTAATGTAGGTCAAAAAAATCATTAATGTTGGAACCATTTCTAGGTAGACAGTGTGGAACCCACCACTGTAACAGATGCACAGATCGGTCTCCAAACCTCCAATTTATGTGATTCTACCGAGATATGGAATAGGAATTGTAGGCTCATTCAACTATTAAATTCCATGGTGGTTTTCATTAATTAATATGGATATTGATAGTTATACATTTTATGGAAGCTTTTGAGAAATTTCTGATAGAAAAGTATTATTCAATGTAAATTCCATAGCTCCTACATACGGTGGCCAATTTATATAAAATTTGGAGGGTGAAAAGCTAAAAAATTTATCAATAACATTAATAAAGAGTTATATGTATGAATAATCCATTTAATAGGCCAAAAATGTGAAATAATTCATAGGAATAGATTATTAATATAAAAGGAGAAACTCCCTTCCTTAAAAAATCATTAGATCAACACCAACAACCAAGGAGGGATCCAACTAGAGCACAGGGAACTTATGCTCTCCTCTCTTCCCAAATAATTTCTTAATTTTATTTTATTTTCATTTTATTTTTGTTATAGTTTTCAATCATAATTTAATTTTTAGTTTTATTAATCCATGCATTTGTGTTTCTCCATCAATCTAACAATCTTTTTTCTTGATTATCTTTTTAATAAGAATTTTTATTTATTTTTATTATTAGTATTAGTATTAATATTAATATTTATTTTGTAATTAATTTTGATATTACTTTAAATATATTTATTATAATTATAAAATTCTTATTTTAAATCTATTTTATTTTCTTCCTCTATTTTTTTAAAAGAACATTATATTAATTATAATAATTATAATTATAATTATTATTCTTTATATTATTTTAAAAATCATTAGAAATTATTTATTCTTCCTCTCTGCATCTCTCCATTCTCTCTCCATTTCTCTCTAATATATCCACTATTGTGAAATCGTTTACTCGAAAATTATAGGGTAACCCCAAGACATGTCCCTGGGGGAGGTCAAGGTGTTATTGTATTTTCATTAAATATTATTTTATGTTTGTGGTAGATTTGAGTAATACACATTGGGGAGGTGAATTTACATGATTGGGTGATGGCCCCAAATGACATGTAAATTAAACTATTTCTATTCTGGAAAAGACTATTGATTCAAACATGATATTTAATGTTTGAAATATCAAAATAAATTCAAAATATAAAAGTTAATATTGATTGAACCTAAGAATAATAACCAAAACCAAGTTCATTATTCATCACCTCTATTTTTTCTTTGTATGATAGTTTAGATTTTTCATATCAAAAAAAAAATTTCATTTAAATAGAAAACATCAATAAGCTATAGTTTGGGTGATATAGAAGAATTATGTGAACCATATTGAAAGTATCCTCAAGAGAGATGACCATGGTCTGCCATTGTGTTGTACTAGGGAAAAAATAATTGTTTTTTCCATGCCCCTTGATAGGCGTGCGTCCAAATTGGCACTGTTGCAAGGAATCCAATCATTAGTTCATTTATTTTATCTATTTTCACATCTTAGTTAAATTTATTTTATTTGAAAAAACACTCATGATGTCTTCAAATTCAGAATATTATACATAGAATAATTACACACAGGTGCAATAAAGACAATAATAAGAAGAACATTTTTGAAGGGATCAAGTGAAAATACATAGATAAAGCATTGAACAACTCACATGAAAAGATAAAATAGCCTTTTAATATGTTCATACATTAATAGAGAAACCCATCCATGAGCATGATAATGTACCTATGGTGTAAAAGGGGTAAAACGAACCTGTTGAGATATAAGTGGGAGATCAACAATGATTGGATGAATTCTTGATTAAATGTGAGGATATATCAGATCAAAATATACAATACAATGAATAAGAGCCAGCGCCACTAATGAATGAAACCACCCAAGTGGTTTAATTTGACGTTAAGATGGAGGATATTGTCTAACTGACTCCATCCTCAAGGATTCTACTCCAAGGGGCACATACCACTAAGGAAGATATTTATGTTGAACAAACTCAGGGAGTTAAACCACTCTTTGACTCTATATTTTCTAATTTTACTGAATCAGAATTATATATCAATCCTTCTAGTTTTGATTATACAGAATCAAACAATTTTAGATATGCCTTGGATGACAAAGAAGATCCTAGAGGTGCACCTGTTGAGGAACATATAGAGCTCCCAGGTCATGTTGAATATTTGTTTAAGGAAGTTCATGAGGAGATGCCAGTGGATTTTCCAAAGGAATCTGTATAGAATGATGATTACATTGATGGGGAAGAATTTGATATTAATTCTTCATGTTTTAATTTTATTCCAATAAAATTACACTATGACATTCTAATTGACTATTCATTTGATGCATCATACCATGAGGAACCACTAGACACATTAGAAGAGGTTACAGTAGAAGAAACCAAAATGGAGTATGATTCATACCACATCCTACCACCACCATGCATGTTATACCTCATTGTGAAGTGGGGATATGGTGTACTCTATCCAAGGATCATCCCTAAAGAAAATGGATGAATAAAAATCTGGGACAAGACACATGTGGTGGTTCAAATCAAAGAAGATTCATCACCTATCAATCATTAGATAACAGCTAGTACTACCCTTTGGAGGTAGTAAAAACTCAGGGCTCACTTCAGGGATTATACCAAGATTTATCATTACATTCTGTCTAGGAATTTTGATGTCAATTTATTTTCAAAGAAGTAGTGAAACAATCAGACCACACCCTCTATTTTTTGAGCTTAAAAGACACGATCCTTATGATTAATTAAGTTATTTTCTATTAATGGATCATGATGGTAGAGGGAAGCCATAGAAAGTGAAGGGGAAGGACCATGTTTCCTAGAAAAACGGAGTTCAATTTTAGAATTTTATATTTTGAACTCCCGACATTTTTTCCACAACATGTTTGAGATTTTTATACAAAATTGCATTCCCACACTTGAACTCAGGTTTCACTCAACTTATATAGGAGGCGTGAGTTTCATAAGAATTTGTGATGCTATGATGTAGATTTAAATGATGATATGATTAAAATATTGAAATAAAGAATTGAATTTGTAAAAATATGCATAGATATTGAAATAATGACTCATGATATAAAGGAATTAATTTATTCATGTAAATGAAATTTTACTACCATATTTAAGGAATTTAATTTTTGAAGTTCATGTAAATTGATTTTTTATTATTAGTTATGCCAGGATTGATTGTACAATTTTAAATTTCCCATTACCAAGATGATTTATAGACCAGGTAATTCTTATTTTTTCATGAGCATATTTCGTTACTGATTTTGGGACATGTAAATAACCAGAACTTCTATTGAAACTTGTCAAAGATATGACTATGCAGAAACACATTGAAAATTATTTAGGCATCCTTTGAAAAGATTGTTTTCCTTAAAAGACTATCTTTATATGAATTATTCTTATAACCCATATAGACCATGAATTCCCTTTATATGAATGGTCCATGTTTCAAGCAATTTTTATCCATTCATACCCTCCTCTTAGTACTTACATGATATTATAATGTTTAATTGTGGGGGTAAATGTAATCATGGTGGATGGGATGATATAGATTTTAATGAGTAAGTGTAGGGGTGATATTTTAGAAATTGTAAAAGGCTATGTAATCATACATTATACTCTATTGTTTTCCACTCTTAAATAAAAATAAAATAAAATAATGTCAAAAAGACTCAAAAAAATGAAAAATGGGTTTTGATTTGAGAGAACAAAAAATCACAATTTTCAAGGTGAGGATATTCTGATTATATATGGATAGGTGATGGATGTGAGTTTTATCTAATCATTACCTTTTAAAAAATGAAAATTTATAAAAGTAAAAAATTATTTATGAAGGTGCACAAATCATTCATTATTCTTACTTGATCATAACCTTTTAATTTAGTTTTGAAAAGTGGGAGTTGCTACTTTTAACGAGAGAATTTCATTACATTTTTACATTTAATATCATGCATTGTACATCTATGATTAGCCTACTCCTTGAGAGTTAATTACTAAATAATCAAATCCTACCATCCTTAATCGCAGAGTCAATATATTCTTAATTGAATGTCCTCATGATTTTATGTGTCTTTTTACTTTACAATGTGAAGAAAGTAGTTCATTTGAAAGCATATGGGTAAGGAGAATGTTATCATTATATGAGAATAAATATAATTGAAATTTATCATAAGTGACGAGATAAAATAATTAAAAGTGAGGTAAATCATGACTTTTCATGTTTAGAAATAATGAATCAGGAAGAGTGAATGATTGGTAGAAGAACATCCATAAATTTTCAAATGAGAAAAGTAAAATATTTGGATTATATATTTCTTTAAAAAATGGGAAATTAAATTTATATTTTATACATATTTAAAAAAAATATATTAAAATAAAAAATAGTTTTATTTTATTAAATAGGAATTTGAATATTGGTAACATTGGTGTCCTCTTATTTCCATCTGGAGATTTTATGCTTGAGGATGAGCACAGTTTATGTTTGGGGAATTTAACAGAGAAATTTTTTTTGCATATTTTTTTATCAAATAATGATTATTTTTTTAATTTTTTCAATGATAATACCCTTTTATTTAATTTTTTTAAAATTATTTGGTAATTTGAATTTTAGAATGAAAATGAGAAAAACTGTGAAAAATGCATAATTTTGTGTTTTGAACATATTTTGACCATAAGGGTATTATTTTATTTTCTTAAAAATTATAATTCCAAAATTAGTGATTATTTTTTTACAATCCTGAGTTTATTTCCTCAAACATTATATTCAATACATAGAGTTGATTCGAATATCTAGTAGCCCGAAAAATTTGTTGAAGTTGTAAACATTTCCGGGTGAACAATGTGGACCCCACCACTGTAATAGATACACAACTCCATCTCCAGACTTTCAAATTCTATGATTCCACCTGGATATGGAAAATGACTCATCACTGTGTTCAAAAATTAAATTCCATGGACGTTTTCATCAATTAATGTGGATATTGATCATTATACATTTGATGGAAGCTTCTTAGAAATTTCGGCCAAAAACATATTATTCAATTGAAATTGGATAACTCTGACAACCTATAGTACATTAATATAATCTTTAGTGGGTGAAAGACCAATAAATTTTTCAAAAACATTTATGAAGGATTCCATGAGTCAATAATCCATTTAATAGTCTAAAAACGTGAATCAAATCAGAGGACTAAATTATTCTTATAAAAGGAGGCCCTCCCCTCCTTCCAAAATTAGTTGCTCGACACCCATAGCCTTGTTGGGATCCGACTAGGGTATGTGCAGCTTCTTCTCTCCTATCACCCCCCATCATTTCATCTTTTTATATTATTTTAATTTTATTTATGTCTTATTTTTCTATTGTAATTTATTTTTTAGTTTTATTAATCCATGCATTTGATTTCACCATCCATCTCACAATCCAATCTCTCAATTATATTATTTTAATTAGAAGTTGTATTTTTATTATTTTTATTATTAATGTTAAAATAATAACAATAAGATGATTTTTCATTATTTTATTTATCATTATTATAATTATCACATTCATATTTTAAATCCATTTTATTTTCTCCAACCCCTTATTCAGAAACTATTTTCTTAATTATAATAATAATATTTTTAATAAATAATAATATTATTATTTAAACAATAATTATAAATTATTTATTCTTCCCCTCTCCATCTCACCTCTATACCTCTCTCTCACTCCAATCCATACTCCATTGTGATCTCTTACTCATGGAAATGAGAGGATTGCCCCGAGACTTTGCCTGAGGGGGAGATCATGGTGTTTTTGCATTTTAATTATAATTCATTTCTAGTTTGTTTCAGATTTGAGACGAACATATTGGTGAGGTGAATGTCCCCAATTCGGTGAAGTACCCCAATGACATGTAACATAAACAATTTCTATTCTGGAAAATATTAGTGATTCAAACATGAGATATCATGTTTGGATTATCAAACTGAAATCAACATATAAAAGAGTATAATGATTGAACTTATGACTAAACCCCAAAACCATGTTCCTTCTTCATCAAATCATTCTATTTTCATTTCATGACTGTTTATATTTTTCATATAAAAATCACAAAAATATTGTAATTGCTTTCATATAAATACAAAATTACTAAAAGATATTTTTTATGTGATATAGGAGAAGTAAGTGAACCATGCTGAAAAGATCATCAATAGAGACGACCCTGGTCATCCACAATGCTTTACTAGAAAAGATATAACTATCATTTCCATGCCCCTAAACTGTTGCGTGTCAATATGACATTGAATAACATAATATATTTATTATTTATTATTTCAATATTTTTAGTAAATTTAAAAAACATTTATAATTTGAATATTTTGTTATATTAAGACATTATTTATATTTAAAATCCTTGTAACAAAGCATATAGAATAATTATACAGTGCACAATAAATAGTTTAATGAAGAAGTTGAATAATTATTGTCTTTATGTATTAAGATTTGAGAGTATATCATGAAAATAGTTTATTATTGATATTCTAGTTATAAGAATCATGAAACCTCTATTGATTTCTCAATTATAGATTTATATTAAATATTTCAAGGAATAGTTTGGATTGAACTAATAACCTATAATATTTATTTAATGGTCTGATGATATTTATTTACAACACATGATTGATGTATAGAAAAAAACATTAATATATTATAGGTTTTAATTGATTATATTTCATTTGCAACTACAAGATAATTTACATAAACATATTAAATTCGATAGTATTGGGGACATTGTAATTTATTAATAATATTATCAAAAATTTAGTTATATTGATGATGAGTAATTTTATTACATGTTAAGGATTTATGGTATATATTGGACAATATATAATTTTTTTACTAATAATGATATATTAAATTTTTGAAATAATATATTTTTTAATCAATATTTAAAGTTATTGAGGATATGATAATGTTTTAGAATAATATATTTTAATTATATTAAAGGGTTTTCTATATAAAATTATGAGATACATTATTCTTAATTATTATTAAATAAAAATATGGTTTGTAAATTTTCACACATAATTATTTTTTATTGCTATTATTTAAAAAATCATTGAGATTATTAATTAAAAAAGTATTATTATTCATAAAAATTATCATAAATTTACAATCCATATTTGGTTTCAATATCTATATAATTATGTGAAGAAAAATTATTTATACTTCTATTTATCGGATGATCTATTAGTATATTATTTTTGCGCATCATGCATGGAAATTCATATATTTCATTCATTATTACCACATGTGATGAAAAAATGTTAATAATAAATTAAAAAAATATTCAAATGATGAAATTTAATTTATGTTTGTAATGAAATAAATTACTAATATTTTTTCATATTCCATGAAAAAAAATTCCTCTTTTCTATGAAATGATTTTTTTTAATATTTATTTATGAAGAATCTCTGATCTTTTCACCCCTAATTGTTTTATGTTTTTTTTCATTGATATTATAATGAAAATTTTAATTATCAATACATAATATTCTACTTATTTTATCTTTAAAATATATGTTCTTGTTTCCAAGTCCCTCTAAATGTTTTAATTTTTAGGAACCAAATTAGTGGATATTTTAGGTGACTTCTATTCTTTCCACTTCGACTTATTAATGGATGCCTTATTATATTTTTGTATGACTACAATTCTCAATAAATTTATTTTAAAATATTTTACTAATTATTTTTGATATAAAAGTTCTATGTTGAAATTTATTTAATGGTATAGAATATAACACTTCAAAACATAGTTTAATGTATATAGTGATTAATATATTTCATGTCACCTAACACCAAGAATTAATTGAATTGTGACATAATATAAAATTATTATTTAAAGGTGAATATTATAGCCCCACTTTTATAATAGAGGAATTAATAAGAATATCAAAACTATACAGAATAATTATAATTTTTTTCAGAAAATATAAATCATTACTAAATTCATAACAAAAAATGTCTCAATTTCTTTTTATTATTGGTTTATGCATCAAAAAAATATTTTATTAAAAAAATTTATAATTTCACATCAAGAAATTATAAATAATTTTTACAAAATATATAAAATAGATTTTTGGGAATAAATATAATTTTTTAGATAACGATTTCAATATTTACTAGGGAATGTTTCATATATTTTAAAAAAATTATTATATTTAGAGATGTGTGGAAAATAATCATTTTTGAAGAAATTCTATTTGAATTAATTAAATAATATATGATAATATAACAAATATATTTTTAATTTTATATTAATGTAATTTAAGTGTCATTAAATTAGGATTAGTGAAAATAAATATGGGGTAATCCAAATTAAAAATGATTTGAGAATGTGATAATTTTTTATCATCAAACCTCATTTTTTTATAACAAAATATCGATAAAAACTATTTTAATAATATTTAATTCAATAATAATATATTTATTAATAGATTTAATTAAATTTATTTAATATTTATTGAGTAAAATATTTTAACATTCATTTTATTGTTTTTAAATTGAATAGTAAGGGGGTAAATTTATTTTTATACTTATAAATTTATTTTCCTCAAAAATAGTTTTCACTGTGATTTATGTTACGTACCTATCCTAGAGGATGGTAAACTAATACTTCATGATTGGTTATCAAATGATATCCATAATTCCACACCATATTCAATAAGCTATCGACTAGTAGAAAGGATTTAATAAAACATAAAACAAAGATATAACCTCTTTATTAGAGTATAACACATTAGATAATAGGAAGAATTAATGAGAAAAATTACTACCAACAAACATGAATTTCCTAAAATTTCCAAAACTTGGAACAAAGCCACAACTGAATATATCATATTTTATGTCATGTCATACAGTTCCAAATCTATGAAAATATCAAAATAAGTACATGTTAAAATATATTAAAAATGTGTCTTGACTCCTAGTTTGGATCCCTTATTCATGCTTGTCCCATGCATAAATAAACCAACTAGCATAGATAATTTTCCCTTATCATGAACATCATGAATGAAGTATGTTCTTGTACCCAATGGTTTCCTAAGAAATGTGTGCGTATAACATAGTTGGAAACAACCAATAGTGTCAAGAAAATATACAGTCTAAATAGAAAATGTATGAATGTATTAAATAAGAAGTTTGATAAAAAAACGTAAACCAATGGAATTAGTTAGAAATGTTCTCTAAAACCATTATCATCATTTATTCCATGAATAAATTTTTTTCATGAATATCATTTCTTACTATGCCATAATAATAAAAAATGAATATGATGAAGAATATAGTTCCTTTCATCACTAAGGAATTTAATTTTTCTATCACTACATAAAACATAAAGTGAATCCTCGGTGAAGAA
Source organism: Viscum album (assembly GCA_963277665.1). Taxonomy (NCBI): domain Eukaryota; kingdom Viridiplantae; phylum Streptophyta; class Magnoliopsida; order Santalales; family Viscaceae; genus Viscum; species Viscum album. Next base: position 2,014,092,134 of record OY728147.1, on the reverse strand, counting down.
TGTCTCATCAAATGAATCTATTAAATAAATCACACCTCAGACCTCTCTCTAACTCATGCATTAAATTTTTGTGGTGTTGAGAGCCTTAGTATAACAAGAACCATGGTTATTAATCGTAAAGTACAATAACCAATTCATACCACCAAGCCATGCGCATAGGCTTATTTAATCACATAACACATATGTAAATTCACAATGAATGATGATTTACCCCACATACAATTATAATTTAATGTTATATCAACACATATATCATCTTCATGCCTTCTCCCATTAACACATTTAACATTTACAATACACGACTCATTAACATAATAAAATTATACCAAATGATCTCTTATAGCTTTTTATAAATTAAATTCAAATACATCAATTTCATTTGACAAGCCATGTTAACAAAAAAATTACACATGTCATATATGATCTTACATAAACTTTTGTTAACATTTAAAGTATAGAATTCATTGTTTTATCTCATAGAACCTTCAAAATAACATTATCATTCCCAAATCCATGTTCATGAATACGACAGACCAAATGGGAGGACCCTTTCTTGGTCAAGTCATACTAAATGCCTCTCACATGGATTATAAGTGGTTAAATTCATCAAATAATCAACGAAATTATCATCACTCTGAAGAAACAAAGGGAAAAAATATGGAACCAATATCACAACCAAATACTTTTATACCAACATTGAGACTATGGGATATAACTTATAAAACACCTACCTCGATTCTAAAGACACATGCATGCTCTACTGTGGCTTTGATTCAGATTCGAGCATTCGTTGATGCAAAAACCAATGATCCATTGGAAAAATAGTTGTTTCAGGATTTATAATAATATGAAAAAATACAAAATACCAAATATAAAAATATAAATAAAAGGAGTGTTAAACTCACTAGGAGCATCGATTCACAACTAATTACGCTCCAAATATAATAAAAAATATGAATATCAATTCATAGGAAGACTGGGGATATATATTTCCTCACTAGGGATGTTGGGGAAATAAGGGAATAAATTAAAGAGTTACAAAAAATTATCCCCATGGTGGGAAATGGTTATAAAAAATTTTTAAAGAGGAGTATGATTTGGTCGTATGGCTGGCCAAACCTTTTGTCAACCACACACCACCATTTGTCAAAAAGGGTTTCATGTATAATGGAATCATGGGGACCCTACACAGTTTGGAGAAGTATATAGTAACCATAAGGTATGACTCTATCCAATCCTGATTGGATTGGTTTCCCCAAGAAATGTTTCTTAAAAAATTAACCCTTCCTTCATGGAAGCATGATTGGGGTGCATGGTTACTACTAACTAAGCTAAAACTATGAAAAATTCACTATATGGACACATTCCCACTATTTCATGATCTAAACTCATATGTACACCTCTATGAATCCTCATACAACCAAGATATATTTCATTAACCACATTAAATGTATTTAAATAAGAGTTTCAAAAAAGAATATTCCTTAATGATGTCTGATATCTTGCACTCTCCCCACGTTATAACGAATCATCCTTAGGACACTCATATAAGAATCACTGAGATTGTGAATTCATCATACCAAAACATTGGGCTCGTATATCCATATCCCTCTCCCACGATTCTTCATGAATATTACCATGATTCCACAATACTTGAAACAAGGACCTGGACATGCCCCTCAAGAATTTATCACTATGTTACATAATACAAACTAGATGCTCTTCAAAGGAAGAGTTACCCTCAATATCAATATATTAAAAATCAATCATGTGATATGGATCATGGTGATACAACTGATGATGTTACACATGAATAAATACATGTTAGAAAATATACCGTTGTCGTATATCCTATTGGTATGACACCAGTCTATTTCTCTCCACAATATCAAATATCTCAATGCACATGTGTGCCATCATACCATGTTTCTTGATCTAATAGTGGAACAAAATTATGGACAATAAATTAAATGAAAAGTCACCCACTATAAAATCATGAGGTCGATGACGCCAATCCTCATACTACTTCTTACAACATGGAGGAGTATCTATACATTTCTGAATCAACTGGGTATTTTCTGTTGTCTCCCCTATGTGACCGGTCCCAAAATCTATCATTCTGTTGCCTCCATAAAAAATAACGATTACATACATAACCTAAAATAGAGAACCTTATATGGTTCCATTTGAATAATTTTAGGGTAACTTTTTTTAACCGGTTAATCAATAAGATCAAGGTATTTTTTTGAAAATCTATAAAAAAATATATACAGAAGCCCTTAAAATTCCCTCTATAACATTAACTAAACATTATATCATTCTATCCGTATGTGAGTGGATTGTTTTTCATATAAAAACATTGGTACCAATAACCTTCTATAACACCAACTAGAATAGTGAGTGTAACACATAGATCATGATCCAAAATAATAGTTTTTGGAACCCCATGGGACTTTATTATCCCTTAAATGTAAAAATATCACATTTGGACAATGGTGAATGTATATAGAATCAGTAAGAAATTTTCCAACATGGTCATCTAATCAACAACTACTCAGATCTCGTCATTCAACCAAATAATCCATAGATGGCCATCCATAAAATCCATCATTACAGCATCCTATTTCTGTTCAAGAATAGACAAAGGTTATGAAAAACCACCAGGTCGTTGAATCTCGACCTTAGAATACTGATAGTTATGACATCACATCATGAAAGCTACAACCTATATCATAATCAATGGCCACAAATACTTACAAAAAATATCATGATACATCTTGGTTAAACCTATATGAACAACACACTTTGAAGGATGGAACATACACATTATCTCATCCCACATTCCTGTAGGAATCAAAACATAACCTTGAATTTAAATGATCTCATCATAAAAAAAATTGAAACCAGAAGGTGATCCCCACCTTTAAGACTTTCCCACAATTCCAAACACTTTAGATCACTATACATATTATCCTGGATCCAAATTAGATGATTAGTATCATCTTCCAATTATGTATGGGTCACCTTAAATTTTCCATCTCGAACCTCAGGATTCATCTCAACAATCAACACTATCACTCACATCAATGAACAACATTCCCGAAATGACCAGTTTTAAGTCATCCAACACAAAGCATCTGCAACAAAATTAGGCTTTCCCACTGTATATACTAGCTCAATTTCAGAGAAAGGAATATTTTCAACACATATTTACTTTATTTGATTCAAATCACTATTGGAGAAGTTGAACATAATGATTTTATGGTTGGTAAACAAAACAATTGTCCAACTAATTTTTAATACATCCACCACATTAAATAATAAACCACCATGGTTGATTCAATATAATGTGAAGCGTAATTTCATTGAGGATACTCAATGATCATGACACATATGACAAAACATGATCATCATATATCAATACTTCCATATTAATAATGGAAAATTCACAACAAAAAAAGGTATGATCTTTAACTGGCTTGGGTTGAATAAAAATTGGTGATGTTTTTAACATCCCCATTGACTCTTGGAAATAATTCTAACAATACCTAGACAATTAAAAATTGATAAACTTTATTTTCAAGCTTGAGAATTGTGCTTCCATCTGAGAAAACCCTCATATAATCCTTTTAAAGTATCATGAAAAACCAAAAATCATTGTACATCATAACAATTCATGTGTTCCTTAAAATGTACAATAGCATTCAATTTATCTGTTTCTAAGGATACACCTTATTCATATAATTTGTGGCTGATTAAGACAACCTTTTCAATATATAAATGACAATTGGATATATTGATATATATAATATTCTCTATAATTGTACTCATGATGATGATAAGATTTTTTTCATTGATATTCATCAGTTTTGGAGTACAACAGCATTTCAGTATGTTTGGAATGATCTTCATGAGCATTGGAGTACATCATATTGTCATCCAGAAAGAAAATTACAAAATAATCCATGTATATGTGAATGATTCAGTTCATGAGGGCCCAAAACACTCCTCATGTATTTTTCACCCCGAACGACATCACAACAAACATATAAAAAACATACAAACCCCTTAAGGCAGTGTATGGTATTTCATACGGACTCACCGTCATCTAATGATTCCCAAATATAATTTTAATATACAAAAACATAATATAAATTATTAAATGATCAAAAATTACAATGATAAATGAAAAGTGCTATAATTATTAGATGGTTATATGATTCATTTTAATATAATATACTTTCAAAAACAACGATCATTCAGCCTTCCTAGAAAAAAACATTAGATATCCCCACAATGATGCACTCGGATGGATAAACCCTTAATTTCCAATTCCTCTTGCTTATTTTTATGTCATTTGAATTCTTCCTGTTTTATTCAATATGTTGGATAAAAAATGGTACTTCTCCTAATTAAAAATCTATTGTGATCTCAATATATTTCTTGGGTGACATCTTCGAGAAGTCCTAAGGAAACACATCATGAAACTCATCCATGACAAGAGGATAAAAAATATTCATTTATCCTCTATACTTTAGAATAAGATACACTAAAAGGGTTGTGAGTTCACACATTTATTGAAATATTGTCCTGACATGACCAACCCTAATATCCTAGTCCCCATAGTGTACATATGTACTCCCTTATAGGGACGTCAGCATTTCTCTACTGTGGTAAGCATTAATTTGGGCATGATATAACAATTTCGAATCCATCCCCAATTACATATCATAACCTGACATTACAAACACCAAAATTTAAAATAGAAAATGGTACACATCAATATGAAGATCACAGTCCTTAACATGCCTAATATTTTATTCTGAAGACCCTAATTGTGTATCAATCTACATAACCCCTCAAAAATTATCCACTCTTAGGTTGAAAAAGCTCAAAAACTGAGAATATATAATATAATATAAAGAAACTAAAACAAATTAATCACTTGTGTGTAAGGAATATATAGAAATTATAGCTCAAAATATTTATGGTCCTGCCTCACCACCTCCAATTGTTTTTGGGACTGCATGAAGCTAACCTACCCATCTAACATTAGATATACTTTGAGTTCACATTAAGGAAATAAAAAACATATATCAATTATCTAACAGTAGAGTACCACATCTTCCACCTAGACTAGAATAACAATTATTATTTAAACTACCTACATTGTATAGAGAAACAAACCCCTTATTAGAACTCTTCATCAGCCTCAATCCTCCATCAGCACCCAGCTGTCAATGTTTCCTATAGAACCTATGATCATTTCTCATCCTTCGTCATGCTCAGAACTCAACTGGTGGTCAGGTACAATGAACTATCTATGTATCAAATTATCATACTAATATTATAACACAGGGTCACTACCCTGAGAGGTTGTTCCTCTTCTGTGAATAATCTGAATACCATCTCCCGGGTGATTACTGAAAAAATGATTCTTCCTTCCATCCATTGTTTCACAAATGGTTATTCAAATCAGTACTGCAGTTCCACCATTTTTATCCTCATTTAAATTATAATATATGTTAAGGGCCTGAATCGGCACCTCTTTAAGCCTATTTAAACATATAATGTTCACCCTGGATGTGATCTCATGTCTAAACCCTTCCTGAAAATAGTTCTTCACAGCTACCTCATCCCACGGAAAATCTAGAAGAAATAATTGTATCAATTTGAAGAGGGAAGCATAATCCATCACTACCATAGTCCCATAGGTAAACTATATATACTTCTCAAACTTCTCATATCTCACGGTCTCTAGATATAAATGTTCTAAAAATTTTTCCTAGAAGACTATCCATAGCATACATCCACCAACATATCCTACACTAAAAGTTTCCACCTACAATTTTCCAATTCCAAAAACATATATGTTTCCAAAATGTCTATACCCTCAGAGGGATTCTCCATGTTACCAAATGTAATCTGAATGAGCTCTATAGAAAAAACTATTTCTTAGGGTAACCCACTCCAAAAAACATTAGAGGGTTCTACAACTAAAAATATCTAGAAATGTAAATCTGTTTTTACATGGCCCACACTCTGTCATGTTGCATCATCTACATATAATAAAATAAGTTCACATAGATTTTCCATTAATTCTTTTTTCCACGATTTCCTAGGATTCATTCTCCACTTGTAGAGGAGTATTCTTGACAATATCCTTATGTCTCTCATATGGAACACATCATTTAGGTGGCATCTAACTAAATTAAGAAAGACACATCTCCAAGCATATAAAATAAAAATTCATTATTTTCACAAATGAATGAACTCTACTATCCATAAATAAATCACCCTACATTCATGATACAATAGGATATAGGTGAATATAAATCACTACCCTTTTTCAACCCTACCATGAGTCATAGTCAACATCAGATACAAAATCTCACACAAAAACAAGTCTTATCATTAGACATCATTTTTAACCTTTTTCCCCTTCACAACATAATTATTTCACATTGAGGAACCATATCTTATTAAATGTTTTTTACAAAAAAAATTAACCCATTTTAAAATTCCCATTGGGTACTATTATTTATCCAGTTATTCACATTCAATCCATTTACTCATTTACATTAACATTATTATACACCACCTCATTTAAATATTCATGGAAATTAAATTTCATTATATCCTTCATATCCCATACATCTTCTCTGTGTTTTACTACCAAGATGAATGCACATATATTCCATGGTTACTAAAAAATCTATGAATACATAGCCTCATTCTATTTTTATGATGAGAAAAATATCAAAAAATAGTTATATAACACAATAAGTGCATCATCCAATGATGAAATATCATCCAACTATAACAATGCACACCAAGAACCACAATACCACCCTAGTTAATAGAGATTTCCCTCATAATATGAAAGCAACTCCCATGAAAAAGATTATTTCCAAGACCCGACACATCATGTTTTCCATTAACTATCCTCAAACACTATGAAAACAGAAAATAAACCCTTTGATATCACTCTGTATCATCCTCATTGTGGAGGCCACAAAACAGGTACCTTGATCCACATCACCCCGTGATCTCAAGAGTTATTTCTTGTATGTCATAGGCTACATACTAGAAGAGAGTGTATATAAAACATGTGGGGATACTTTACCATATTTATCAGTGTATTCCATATAAGACAATAAAAACAAATAAAGTTAATTATATAACTAATGAAATTGAATTAAAAAGCAATTACCAAAACTATGTACAATCCCCAAACCAAAAAGTAAATATAATATGCCATGTAATATAATTCTGAATATAACAAAAATAAAAATCTACGGGAAAAAATAAAAATAGCTAAAATTGTTCTTCTATAAAATTTTGAATGCCTAATCTATGAACATTTCATCTATAGATCATCCATCTAAGAATAGAAAATTTTACATTTTACCAATCTATATGAATATAGTCTTCTCATGTAACCAAATGCATCCCAAGAATGTTATGAGGACAACATAGTAGAACACTAGCTGTAGTTTTATAAAAAATATCTGGTCTAAATTAATATTATATTCACATAATAATAAAAAAATTAAAGAAACAAAAGGTAAATTGGTTTTTTTATGTAAAAAATACACATAAACCATTTTAATTGTTTACTCCATGGTTAAGGTTTTTTCATCAATTTAGCATCATCCAGTTTCAAAAAAATTGAAAAAACACAAGGGAAGGAATCATGTTCCAAACATCAATATGGAATTTAAAAATGAAATCATTTCCTAAAAAATCAAATTAGAGCCTATGTCAAGTAAGTCTCATCACATGCAACCATTAGAGGCATAATATCCTAAAACCTCTCCCCACCACAATCATTAAAAGGGGTGTGGTTGAGAGACTCTGTCTAAACAAAACCACGTATGTGGATCCTAAATTAAAAATCCACAGACATACCACCAAACAATGTGCATATGTAACTTTAATCACTTACCACATATAAAAATTCATGATAGACAATAATTGAACATATATACCATTTCAATTTTTAGTTTGATAAACATATAATTCAACATTAATCTTTAATCCATTAACCGATTTTTCCCTTACTATTCATGAATCATAAAAAAATAAAATTATACCAGATTATCCATTATTGCATGTTATCAATTAACAAAAATAAATCATGTTAATTTAAAAATTCATGTTAGTATATGAATTACAAAGATGATAAATATTCATCCATAAACCCTTATTAACATTTTAAACAAAAAAATCATAAAATTTATGTGAGAAACCCTTCAAATTAATATTAATTTAATGAATCCTGTGTTCCTAAATATGATAGACATCATGCGTGGAATTATTATAAATATCATCATCCTCAATTAATCCCACATGGATCATGATTGGTTCAATTCATTATATAAACAACCAAATCATCGTCTCAAAATATCAATAATAATAAAATAGTACGATTTAACTGATATCACAACCACATGCACATAATCCAACATCAAGACTAAGGTATATTAATTGTAAACGGTGTACCTCACTTCTGAAGTCATCCAAATGTTCATCCTTAGCATTGATTTGAATTCATGAACCCTACAGACTCGAAAACTAAGATGCACAAGGAAATGTTTAATTATTGATTCAGAATAAGATGAAAAAACCATTAATATGTAATCTATATAGAGAATAAAAAGGTTTTTCAGACTCACTCAAAGCATTGATTCGCAATCAACAACACTCATAACAACTTTTCAATAAATGATATTGATCTATGGGAAGACTAGGGAGATTTGGATACTCACTTGGGATACATGGGAAAGAATTAAGGGAAAACGAGTTATAACACTTCAGTATTTAGGGGAGAAATGGAAAACACCATCTTTTATAGGGGATCATGATTGGCCAAACCTAGCACCATCTGTGGACCACCCTCAATAAAAATTGGACCAAATTGAATTATTTACAAAGGATCCAACATGGTTTATAAAAACTTTTGGTTTCCATATGGAATGTATATATCCAAGACGACATGGTTTTCCCCCTAATATGCAAGTTTTATTAAACCATACACCCTCATATATAAAATAATATTTGTGGAGGATGATTTCAATTAATCATGTTCCAACTATGTAACATGCATGACACAGACACATTTCACATTTCATATCTATAATCCCAAAAACAACCTTGACACATCGCTAACACTTTGAAAATATTTCATTAACCATGTAAATGGTATTTAAACAATAGTTTCAAACTATAATGTAACTCATGGAATTATGGGATCTTATATAATTCAATTTTTTCTAAAATATAATTATTATGCCTATAGAAATTGAATATGTCAAAATGTATTTCATAATTGGAATCATATCAATTAATGTAATATAATACGTTTTAGCTAATATTTTTTCATAATGAATATTATAAATAGTAACCTATTTTCACCACAGGTATGGTTAAAACATTTTTAATAGGGGTTAACAATGAGATTATGGTAGTAATTTAATAGAAAAATTTATTTTTTTAGTGGTTAAAAATCTTTAAACAATATATTATCTAATATTATAACAATTCACCATTTATTCTACCGTCACCTAAATTTTAACATATATTATTTAAATATTTTATGTAATCCCATGTGTGTCCCTCCCTTCACTTAAAAAATGGAACGACTTCCCTTTACTTTTATATATAATTTGATCCTTCCATATTAGGCTAGACCATCCTTAAATGAATCCTATATTCATTCTATTCAAACATTGTTAAATGGCCATCTCTAATAACCAATCAATCAAAGATTAAGTGGATTCACAGTTAGAGAAGTAACCAAATTAAAACAGTTAAGCCTTTATAAGTGAAAATTGCATATTGAGATGAATAATTACATTTTTCAAAATTTAATAACCTTAATAAATGTATATATTTTTATAACACATTGTCATAATATTTGAAATATAGTTCTAAACAATTATTTTCCACAAATAGTTTTTTTCAAATATGTGCATCCGAAATATTTTGTTGAATATGCATAACCAAATAACCCTTTACTCTACTAGAATAGATCCCAACACCATTCTATCTCCATATTCATCATGACATGTTGGAGTTCCTCACCTCTTATGATAAAGGGATTTATAAGGATCAATATTAACTCTTGATTGAATGACATTATGGTATGAAAGTTACACTAATGATTGTTATTGATCACAAAAAATTTTAAATACATTAAATGGGATATTTAAATTTAATGTAGGTTTGGAATGGTATTCTTAGACATGATATATATCCAAGGATAATATGAAGTGGCAAGGTTGATAATTTTATTAAAATACCATTGATGTATTCTTGAAATCAATAAGGTAAATCAAAGATCCATATTAGATATAGTAAAACATAATACTCCATATACCCATATCACAATAATAATATGAATATTCGAAATAAAATTATGATAGTAGCATTCCATGATGGAAATGGGAATATAATTATTTTATAAGGAAATGTATTACATTAAAAATATCATTATTTCATTTTGATGGTTTGGGGAGTGCAGTGATGAATTATGGGGAAATTTTTTCTCAATGACAATCTTGAATGGTCAATAGTTTCAACAAACCATTATAATATATATGTTATCCTTATGATTAATTATATACTAGAAATATAGATACATACTATAAAATGACCGTTTTTTATTCATCTAATCGTAAATACTATCTTCCATATTTATATATCTTCTTAAAATCACAATGAATAAAAAATTATGAATTATGGGTTTCATAAAATCCTTTTTTTTCAGATCTGTTATAGATATGACACATAATATATTAATGGAACTAATCCTTCCACCAAAATCATAGTAAAACATAAGAATAATTCCCGCCTTATTCTAAAATTTCACATCCTACTTTTTCAAAAAAATTTCCATACCATAGAGAGATTGGTAAAAATTCACAATGAAAGATATTATATTTCTCTATCCTACCTGATTTCGAGACCCATTTTTGAAAATCTATAACTATTAGATCCATTTCAATCCTCATCATGAGAAAAAAATCATGGCCTTTCATACTCAGAGAATCTTAAGCCTTATTCTCCTTTATAGTGCTGTAGTTTGTTGATAATCCATAATCCAATCAAATTATCATATTGGGTTCATATTTATCACTTTATATATTAATATATAGATCATTAATGTATGATATTTATATATATGACATAGTTAATAATAAATATAATGCTTTATTGGAACGAATGTAATCATCCTCATACTGCATTAGATCATCAATTTCTCTTTAAACGATATTGTTATGAGTTCATAGAGAAAAATTTCATAAGAATACCAAATTTAAATATTTCCTCAATATATATTAAATTTCTTTCATTTGGTTCATATTCTTCACTATAGTCCACCATTGAACTACTTCATCATCTAATAGATATACATCAAATATGTTAGTTAATATGTTGAATAATAGTTAATGGAAAAGGCCATCCCAATGGTACTAATATATATTTCATAAATTATTGGATTAATGGATCAAGTATATGAAGGTGTTTATTTATATATATAGGATGAAGTATTCATTTATTTATTACATTTTTCATTTAGAAAATAAGAATAATTATTTTTTTATTAATTTATTTATTGAATTTGGTGTGTATATGCACATTATATTTCATCCATACTCCTATTTCATTTGAATTATTATAAAAACTATGATTACTTTTCCAATAATATTTATCATTAAAATATTTTCTACTTGTTACAACTATTTTATATGTTGAAAAATAATTTTGTGATAGAACATAATGAACGCAAATGATCATGAAATCCTAAAAAAATTAACACTAAGGATGTAAAAATCATGATATCTTCTTTCTAATATATGACATCATATTGTTAACCAAGTTCAATGATTTTGAGAAATCAATTAAAATCCTACAAAAATTTCATAAATATATTTTTAATTAACACAATAATATCACCTACTAGTGTCTTTCCAGTTGTTTATTATTAGGCCCACTAATCATTAAAGTTTGATGAATTATTAATTTCATTGTTATCCAATTAATTTTTTGGTTCCCCTATGTAAATTTTTGACATAACTATTTCAACATTAAAGTACACATAAATGGATATTTTCTAGGAAAACCATGTAGTATACAAAATACCAACACATTACGATTTTACCATATACATATTATTATCGATATAATAATGGAAATATATTTCTAACCCTAATATCAAAAAACATTCTAAACCATGCATTGTTACCAACAGAAGTGAAAAGTCCATTTAATTTAATAACATTTTATTGTTTTGAATGAATTTTCATTATATCTGATGATAACACATAATTGTGGACAATAAATGATTAGTGTATTTGGACATCCATCAAATAATAAATTTTTTTGATCTATAATTCACATCTCCAGTAAAAATTTATTCAAACAGTACAATAATTTGACAAAACCATGTTAAATCATATATTCATATCCTAAGAAATGAAAACATTACATTAGGGAGAAAAAATTAAATATTATAGAAAATATATGAGGTATCAAAAATGACAATAATTGATCATAATATAAGCATAAAGGAATACAAAAATGATAAAAACATAAAATTATCATACTCAATCATTTGGTGATCATTAATCCTGAATCAAGGGGAAATGGTTTTTTTAATTAAAATACATAATACATGTTTGCGAAATAAACAATAATAATTCAATAATTGTGAGAAAAATAAAAAAATTTATGCATATACAAATCATTGAAAATCAAATTCATAGTTTTCGTTCATTCCAAAGACAATAATTGTAAAAAATTACCATAATGGAAGTAGAAAACTACTTATTTCCAATAATCTATTTGAATATGACTACATTAATTTGAATATATCAACTCCCAAGATTTTATTATATATTTCCCTACATAGGATATTCTATCCTATATCATCATTATATAATGAATTATATTGATATATAATTCATTCCCTACCTTTCACATATTGAAAACTGTATATTTTTTTCTTCAAATTATCATAAAACATTCACCAAAAACATATATCAAAACTCATGGAAGTAAAATAGTATTTATAAATATTTTATAAGTATTTAATGGAATATTATGGCATAAATAAAATGGGTTTCATAATATTTTATTCATAACATAATTAACCCATGGGAATCAAATCGATATTATAGAATCATTCTGAAATAATCAACAATAAAACAATGTAGGTAAAAAAGTAGATGTTATCATAAAATCACATCAATATAGAATCATAAGCATCCATAAATTTTGTTCATATATATATCTCGAATACCCTTTATTGATCACTGAAAATTTTATTTGAAAACATGAAATAATATAATTTTATTTCAATAATATATTAACTGAATATTCCATTAATAATTTAAATATATTGTTATTTTAAAAAAAACCAGTAAAATATATTAATTTATTTAATTAAAGTAACATTCATGATTATAGAAAATAAACTGAAGCATTATATTTTAAAATAATTCATTCATTTAATAGTTTTCTAAAATGAAAATAAATAATTTTTTTAAAAAAATTATACGTATTCAATTTTTACTACCATTTAATAAATTTTGTGTTATATAAAATGAACTTTAGAAACATTTTTAGGTATAGTATCCAATAATTATAAAATAATTTTGAAGTGTATGGATATTGAAGAAACTGTTCCATGAGCAAAAAAGAAATTACATTATTTTTTAAATAAAAACATTATCAACCATTATATGATTTATATAGGGAAAATGGTGTTAATACATTTAGTCCTCTAAATTAATAAATTGAGATGAAAATATATGAGGTTAAGAGGGTTTTGTATTTATTATTATTGTCAATGGAAATTGAGAATAAGTAGCCACAATTGAAATTATACTGTAACATAAACCTCTAAAATCATGTCCAATATTTTTTATAACATGCTCAACATTTATTTTTAATAAATATATATTTATTATAGAGATATTATTTGTTATTTTTAACATAAAATTTAATATGTATTATTTAATTTATAATATAATTCAATCATTTATTAACATTTTTATTAATTAAACTGATAATTCTATTTAAAATGATATATTTCTTACGGATGTTTGTGTTTACTAGTTTGAAAACATGAAACATGATCAGGAATAAATAATATATATAACAATAATAATAAAACAAGTTTCTAATTTATTAATAATATAAATATCCATAATTATTTATATAATTTGGTGATTGAAAATGAACCACATCACTTCTTAGAGATGGTTGTCTGTATATACAATAGAGTGATTTTTGAACAATGAAATGGATGGAACAACATAATTGTAAATTTTAATTAACCTTGAAGTAATAGTTATTATATCATAATTTAAAATTATATACATTTAACTATCCTTTTTACCATCTACGTAAAACAAAAAATTCAAAATATAATAATATCGCTACATTGAAGTGATAGTGCCCACAAATACATGGGAGGTGTTTTATTTTCTCAACACATGGAAAGGTAAATGTGTATATAATATATTATATTTACATATGAATAATCTTGACTAAAATTTAATATATAAACATAAAATTCATATTAATAATAAAACATGAATTTTGGCGATAGAAAAGGAATCATGTCACTATTTGAAAGAGGTTGTCCATACCTATGGACGGTGGATACCTTAATTACCCATTTAATGGAATTTCGGTAAGAGATTGTTTATCCATAATCATATTATTTATTAATTATAATGAATATACAATATGAATAAATTTTTAATTATAAACATGATTTATATATGGTTGAAGAATATATACAATTGAATGTACTTGGTTAATTGTTATACCACTTTGTTGAGAGACCTCTATTGAATTGCACCTTAAGCCTTGAAAGGATAATGTTTTGAAAAAGAATTAAAATATATGACATGAGGAGAATTGTTAAGATATGATATGGGTAGTTAATTGATGACTGTGATTCATTCTGATTCTTGAGGGATTGAGGATATCTTGTTCCCATTTTGAAGGGAATGAGAGGTAACACTTGGAATTACTGAATATTTAAATATATATTTTTATTTCTAATTTCAAAAGACACAAATTGAAAAATAATTGAATTTAATAAGGCTATGGTAAAAATCAATTTAAATAAATTATGGAATGTTTTTTTGGGACATTATAAACCACATCTTATTGATTTATCACTATTAAACCCTTCTTAACCATATGTACATGATTTTTTTAATATTTTTATTATTCCCTATGAAATAAATAGTATCAAACTATAATATTTTGTAAATAATTTTATTTAAAACAATAAATCCATTTTATCATCATTAATTCGTATATGTAGCATAAAATTTTTAATATAATCATTCAAAACATTATTGAAACCATTTTTATCAAAAATCCATTTTCAAGCTTAAATTTTTAATTATTTTTATTCCATGGATATTAAAAATTATGTAATTACTTTTAAATAATTTTACATAACATATAATATTAAATTTGTATTAAAATAATTATTAAAATTATATTAATCTTATTTATTGGGATATAAGAACATTTTTCACACACGAATAATGTTTTTGAAAAATAAATATATATCTATATCTTTTGAATGATTTTATATTCAATTTATTTCTAATTTATATCAAATTATTTAATTATATATATATTTTAAGAATAAATCTTAAAGTTATAGTATTCCATATTCATACACACTAATATATTGGATTGGTTAAAAATTTTATATTAAATTATAATATTTTAAAATAATAATGTGGTTCGTTAAAACACAGTGTATTAGGTAAATAATGATATAAATGAAATAATTTTTTTTAATATAAAATAGATCATAAATTATATGGGTTTTAAAATCCATATATTAAATTGGTAGACACCCAAACTATTATATTCTCATATTTTTGGAATTTCCTCATTTTTATCTGTATCTATATGGGAATATTATTTTTGTAACGGAAAAAATTAGTAATAAATAAATACCATAACAGTTCAACTCATAATCATAAAATATGCACATAATGATAACCATGTTACTAAAAATGTTCATTGAATAATTTTTATACATATATATTTAAAGAAATTAAATAAAAACACTCTTATAATAATTTCTAATAAATGAATAAACATAGAAAATACATTCAATTTAAGAAAAGTAATGTTTAAAGGGTTAATGATTACGTAATATCATGTTATAAAATCATAGAACATAAAAAATAATTAAATGATCATTTTATAACTTTTTATATATAAAATTATATATTATTATATGTTTCTATTAATTAAAAATAGAATCATTATTTTAATTGAAATAAAAAATAAAAAATATAATAGTAAAATAATTTTTGGGATAGTGGATAATCATTTATTTTGTTACATGATTGGAATAAATTATGATAAATTCAATTACCAATGGTTTTTGAAATTATATTTGGTGTTCTACGAACATTCATGTTGAATTTAAACTAGTATTTCAACTCATATCATGAAGATAATATATCAATAAAAAATGATTAACAATATAAATATAATAAGGACTAATCAAAAAAGAACGAGGTTTAGTTTCAAATTAGTGTATAATTTTATATAACTAAATTTTTTTAAACATTGACTATTTAATAAATAATAAAACAGACAGATAAATCCTTTACTACACCCTATATATTTTAGGATTATCATATTCATGAAATCATAATACATACATTATAATTTTCTATAATTAACTATAAACAAAAATATTTTAACAATTCATAATAAATATTATAGTTGGAAAATATATATAGTTCTTACCACCATGAAGATGTGGAAAAAATTAATTGTTTATATTAGAGTGTAAAATGATTATAGAGCTATTAGAGGTATAATAATTGAACAATACTTAATCCTAAATGGACACACTCTAACCATTCCTCTTTAGATGGTCCATTTTACATATTTTATTATAATCACTATTTTTAAACATCAATCTTGTCCATTGGATAGGGATGGTTTATCATTGAAACATTATTATTATACCCATTATTAAAGGTCATGTCTCTTATTTTATTATTTAATAACTAGCACAGTTAATCCATAATGACCCCCTATGAAATACAATCCTATAAAAAATATGGATATCAATAATAACAAAACAAATAGTGGGACATATATTCATACTTCCAAAATGATATAACATTTTATTGAATTAAATAAAAATAATAATTTAAAATAAAAGAGGAAAGAATTTAGTTTGGTCTCCATGGGGCTAATACCTAATTTTGAAAATATTTAACATAAATTTATATTTATTTACATTATATCATTCCTCTTGGGGATCCTCACATAATTTTCAAAACATATATATGACATTAAAATTTGATGTGCGTCACTAAAAAATATGGGTTCATAAATTCTATAGATGAGGAGCACAATTTATATTTAATGATATCCAAATATGATCATATATAGAACAAGTGTGATAGGAACATAACTGTAATTTATACTCATGGTCATATACCCATCATCTAAAACACAGTCACTAAAAATCCTCAAAATGTATTAATTAGAACAAATATTCCATTTTAAATTATTAGTACACCTCTAAGAATGTGCCATTACAAATTGATTTTGTACCCTAGGTGCTACCGAGTATATGAAAATATACCCATACCATGGGGTGTGATCAATTCCCTCAAAAATAGTTTATCGGGAAGCAACAATTCAATGTGGAGTTGTGATTAAAAATATATTTCTTATGTTTGTATAATACTTCTAATTACATATGATGCCAAATTATACACTCCTCCCATATCTAAAATGTTAAGAGAAAATTAATAAAGAATGGGAATCCACTCTATGATATAGATCCTAGGATTTGGATTAAAATGGAGATTGTAAAGGGAAACATGAGAAGAATATAAAATGACTATTGTTTGAAGATGTTTAATTTATATGAAAAAATATATGGAATATGTTTATTTTAATTTTTATTTTAATTTTAATAGGATGTGTTTATATTGTGTGGGTATAAATACAAACATAACTAAACTATCTCAATATTAAAATAATATAATCCCACATTCGTTGTTAGAAACATGTCATATTATTCTAAAAGGGTGACACCACCTGTGTGGTTGGGTGATGAGTGCTGATGTGAAACCCATATTAAATTAATAAAAGGAAACAATGTAATCCAAATCAAACAGACACTAAAAATTTTTGGAAATAAAAAAAATTTAAATGCAATTTTGGCTATTTATATAGTTTAGACCAATGGATACATCATTTAATGGATTTTTCATAGAGTATAGACAAAATATAGTTAACAATTGAAAAAACATTCATTAATAGAGGTTTATTGGAAAATATATTTAATGAATCATGAAAGTATATGGCTATAAAAATGTATCTCTAAACACATATAGAAAAATATACAACCACTGCTTAATGTAACTAATTATTTAAGTAAATTTTTTATCTAAAAAAAATATCATTCAAAATGAGAAATAAATATAATTTCACACAAAAATATCAAAACATAATAAATATATTTTATAATTCACTAGTCCCATCATCAATATTAAAAAACATTTAGAAAGGTAAAAGATAACATTTTTTGAAATAATTTTTCAGAAAAATAATATTTAAAAAATATTATATTTATAAAAGATGTGTAACATCCCCTGATCTGACACTCTACAATATGACTAAATCAGGTTGGTTATAAGAAGTTAATGGTGCCTACCCATATAACAGTTGTTATCGACTAATATAGGGTGTGTGGAGAAAATATTAGCAAGACTATACCCCAAAATATATTTTTGCCATATTATGAAAATAAACAAATATCAGTGTAATAAAAATTACGTTAATGGTACAACACACAAGAGAAATCAAAACAAAAATTACAAACAAAAAAACCAATGATATAAGTGAGTAATATATATTAATGGGCTATAATGTAAATAAATTTAATCATATAAGTAAAAAAGATAAAATGCCATTACATTGTAGATAATCACTAAAGTCTCGGGTCCCAAACATCATGTCTGTCAAGTCTCCAATATGTAATCTACCAAACATGAAATAATAAAAAACCAAGTACCATTCCCTTTTCAAAACCAAAATCCATGTAGTTTTCACATGTACAAAACAACGACATGAAAATGTTGTAATTATAACTCAATCGGTTGACACAAACATCTCCAAACAACTTGTCTAATGAGATCATTCAATAATTAAAGTAATAATGAGTGTTATTAGTTAATATATATCGTACAACAAAAAATATACTTCATCTCCATGGAGTAATATATTGTATAATGTATCATTTCCATTCCAACAATAACTAGAAGTTATTGAAATAATCTTATAACTGGTAAAAATACCTCTACATAAGCATTTTAGCATAACTCGGATGAGCCCTATCAGTATTATAGAATTATATTTCCAATACAAATATATAATAATTTTAGAATATTTTTGAAAATATCTATATATAATAATTAATCATAACTATTATAAAGCCTCTATTTAATAATTTTTGTATAACTGAGCCAATCCCCCTTTGTTAGAATTTTGGCATAAATGAGACAATCCCCCTATATAATCATTTCAGCATAAATGTTCTAATTCATCTATAAAATAATTTTTGTACAAAAATTACATGCCTTTTATATAATAATTTAATCATGAATCACATCAAAAGGTAAATTGGACGGAATAACAACACATAACATCATAATCCACAATGGATAATCAACCAAATTACAATTTAAATTTTGGTTACCATTTATTTCACCAAATTATGTATTATTCCTTTACCATTTTAATGTAAACACCTATCTCATATAAATTTATAACTAATAATTTAAATATAAATGTGATCTATTTTTCAAGGAGAATATTTTACAAGAAATCACCCAAGGTACCACATCCTGATAAATTCTATTTTATTCCAAAATCACAATCCTTGTTATTTAAGGGTAGTATCACCACAAAAATAAATCAATTTCTAGGACTCAACACTATTGGACATAATGGGATCCGAGGAGTAATCCAGACTCATGATTACTAGAACCCGTTATTTTATTAGTTTATGTGCATATTGTGTTGGCACGATGACATAATATTGTATTCAATTAATTAAAATGAATCATATTATAATGAACTATTGTTAACTGTGTACCTTTATCTCCAAATAAAATCAACACTATAAATAGGGTAATAAAATAAATAACAAAGGAAAAGGATATTCGAATAAAAAATTTGATCACATATACAAAAAGATAAAATACGTATATAGTGGTATTCAAAGGATCACACTTATAGAATGGTGGGTAAAATAAGAAAAAGGGCGATACAAACATTAAAGAATTTATTTAATATTAATTCTTATATCGAGACATCTTGAAGTAAGAAAAAACATGGAATAGCCCAAGGGTTAGATAACAATGGTTACATAGTGGAAAAAATAATATCATATTCGAACAATGGTTTTAAATCACAGTTCCAGATTTATTTACAATTAGAATCCCTTTCTTAAATTGAATTTATTAATTTATATGATATGATGAAAAATGAATCAATTGAGTTATAATAACCCCAATCATCTATTTCATGAAGTGAAATAGTTTCACATCATGTAACCATTTCATTCTCCAAACTGGTTCATGGATTCTGATTGAAAACATGTTTATGTCATGTAAACCATTCAAGATGTGAAATTTTCAATTAGAAATATCTCATCCTTGATTCTATAGAAAAAACCTAAATCACCTTTTAATCATTCAAAATATATTCAGAATGATCCAAATACCATAAAAACATTTTCACCAAGAAACTATTAATTATAAAAATTGAATCTCTAGAAATTATTTCATTTTCCCAAAAAAAAATTACTCCCCCAAAATAAAACTATATAAAAATAATGTTTTATGAATAAATGTAAAATCAAAATGAAATAGGAGCAATGAAAAAATGATATGGATGTACATACAAATGATGGTATCTTACAACCTCCCCACAATGTAACACCATATCCTCATGATGCTTCCAGTATCACTATGTGTTTTTTAGTGAAAATGTTTGTCCACTATTCTCACATATTATAATCCCAGTACTAGGCCTCCTCCTAAACAAACACATGACACTATTTCAATCACAGAAGTGGTATATACTTTACTAAGAGATAAATCTCAGTATTTTCCAATATATATATATATATAAAATTATCCTAAATGAAAATATCATAACCATTCCTAACGTCATCAACCTATATCACATGATAATGATTCGGAAGATATCTATGAATCAATGAAACATAAAAAAAATCATGCACGGTATTGTATCACATTGGGAATGGCCATTTGGTACACTATTTGACTGAACATTTAAACTACCTCAAACATACTGAAGAACCCTAGCGCAATCATTCTGTATTTCATGATACATTATTTAACCAAAAAAGGTGGCACCCAAAGAAAAATAGAAGGACCCACCATATACTATAGAGTTCATCTCTACAATTCAGCATATGATTTTATTCATTCATTAAATGGTAACAATAAAACTAATATTTAAGTAAAACTGCTCATAATTATTCATCATGATACTGCGACCATCCACTTTTTTCTCACCTATATCCAACCCACAAAGAGGAAAAAATATAATGTCACAAAAAAAATTAAATTTTAATCACGATTAATTCTTATCATTTGTAATTTTATTAATGATATATGAGGGGAATATTATTCCCTCACATTAAACATTGATATCCAAAAACACAAGCTGGTAACATATCAAATAGATCAAAATAGTTCATTCATGTTTGTTTCCAATCTTAGGATTCTATGTTGTGCTCAGATGAATCAACAATAAAAGGACCTTCTGAAGACCCTCCCAATACTGATAAATGAAGTGAGGACAGATGTAAAAAAACTATACTCTATGGATGACCATGTAAAAAAACTATATACTACACATAATTAATACCTAGATCATCAACATTGGAGGTGTCTCTAAATTCCATGAATTGATCCACATTCATCAATTGATCCTAAATAACACATAATGTGTCCTTATAATGTGGAATCCTTGGTATTACTATAGAAAAATCCATAGTGAAATCATCCCACTTCCACATAGAATTATTAATTGTATGAAATAACCATACAGACCGTTGATGTAAGGCCTTCACCTTTTGATAGGTGAATAATATCTCCATGAATCCCACTAACTTATATTTTATTCTTAGACACTATTACTATCTATAGATATACAAATAAAAAAATATCAAACGAGGATATGAGTCCAATCATAAATCTTGAAACACTATGATAAAGTCCTCATTAAGACCCATTAGAAATAATAGTTGACCATAGTAAATAAGTGTATTTCCACAACAATTAGTCCACCATGATGGTGGTCTCCACCATATATTTTGTCCCTCAAATCTAAATCTCTAAAAAAGAAAATTACATTTTCTTTATCCAGTCCAATGTAATGAGTATAAAATATGTTGAATTAAATTCTAGTCTTCATTGGGACTTCGTAACATCTAGATGCTTGTCTGTAAACATTGACATAATCCGATACTCATTGTATGACTCCAATATTGGCTCTATCCATATCGTATATCTCAATGAATTGGTAATGAAATATCCCCCATAGAGTATATATTCTAGATTCATGTAGAAATATAGTATATAAAATAACAATAGAAAATCATAAAGGATCACTTCACCCTTATAATATATATACCTAAGGCTATTCTTACCAGTGTCCACCAAATACCTCGCACCCAAAAGAGAGTATCCAATATCTCAGGGCACATAACCCTATATGTAAATCTATATTGTGAGTAGTATAATTCCTTTTCTGTATATTGTCTATCAAGATCCATAAGAAACCACTTAGTCCCCCCAACATCAAAAAAATCTCTAAGTACAACTATGTAATTTTCAGGGTACATGGTATATGTATTTCCTAGCATATGCTAGGTGGGGATTATTATTGAGGTCATCATGTCAATCAACAATATATAATATCCACTAGAATAATTTATCCAATTATACTACATATATTTAATAGTTATTCCTCACATCAATACTGCCATACAAGATATGTACTAGACAAAGAGATGTAGATAAACATAAAAACCTAAATAAATATTAATGACAATGAAATTGTTGGGCCTATAACATTTACCATAGATGAAAAATTATATGGGTATCCTAACAACCCATTCTGTGAGATGATATGAACCAAGAAGTTGAATTTATCAATCACAAAACAATATTTATATGTAATTTCATAATGAAAATTATATCTTTACGTAGTTAAGGTATTGTTATAATTTTGGGAATGATCATCTACTGACTATGAGTACCCAAAGCTGAGATATAATAAAACCCAAAAAACATGAACCTAAAAGTCATGTAAGATCAATTTCATCATGGAGGTTAATAATTCTAGTGAATGATTGAGAGAGAATAATATAACCAGAAACTCATTTAACCAATAGTATCTTAAAAAAGATTTTTTTTATTTTTGTTAGTCTCACTATCCCTTGATGATACCCGGATCTGAAGTTAATCTTATATATAAATAGATCACATCCCTAAAGATTGATTAGATTTTACATATATATATATATATGTAAATACTGGTTCACCATCTTCATCTAATTCAATATCTGATAATCCTCATTAAATCACAGTCATTTTTAAGCCTTTTTCTAAAAAATAACGAGAGGACCCCATGTGGATGTCTAAGACAGTGTAAAACCTTAATATTATAAATATTAAAACTAAAATAATAATTCCCAATGCTCTTCTGGTGCTATCTAGTATGAAAGAAAAGAAATTGTATCTACTCTGGGAAGTAATTCTATCGTAATCATGCTCTTTCACTCAAATGGTAAGTCATATAAATCATCCAAAAAGACATCATGGAAATATTCTACCACTATTGGAGATTTATCTTTCATAATTCCACCATCATCAAGTGAATATCCTACTATCTGTGCTATGAGGAAATCTGATATTCACTTAATTGGTAATATATTACTAGTATGAAGATCCAACTCCCCCTAGAAAAAAATCATGCCTTCTTCTAGAGATAGAATAGTAACCCCTCTCTGGTATCAAATGATATGATCCTGGTACATAAATACCATACCCATAAAAAGATTAAAATTAAAAAATATCATTTTCAGTACACAAAAAATCTCAAAAAAAAAAACAAAATCCACAAATTTATAGGGAAAATACCATGAATTTTTTATATTCTTATACCAAACTCTCAATGGATTATCAATGGTGAATTCACCACCCAATCATTACACAACCAATCCAAAAAAAATTCATGATATAAAATAAAATGTAATTTGAGGTTCCTATATCAAAAATAAAAGAAAAACATAGATGATATAAAAAATTTACCATTTATTATAGACTATATAACAAGAAACTAACATACTACATTCTCTTGGGATATAATTTTACTCCCATGTGATTTTCTCCATGTATAGTACTACCACTCCTTTAATGGGGTAAAACACCCACTCCCTTGACCTGAACATATCGTGGATTTCAATATTCTATTCATTTGATGGGTTTTAGAGTCCATACAAGACTTTGGTACCTACAATGCTCCCCTTCTACTACCCTACTACATCATGTCCCTATAAAAAAACATCTGGTGGCCCACAATGTCGCAAGAATTACACTATGATATTCAGTACATACACTGAGGATTATTTTTTTTCATAAATTTCATATTAAAAATACTATAATGGAACATGTTCTAGAGATAGATTCCCATATCCTAGTCTTATCTTACCAGTAATTCCTTGGAAATCACTATCATAGTGGAAAATAATACCACTATAGTTGGATATCATAGTTATCCTTATTTAAATTTTTGGAAAACTATTCAGGGACCCTCTTATATTACCTTCAATTATAATATCCAAATTCATCTGTAAATAAGTCTAGTCAAGAAAAGAAAAGCATTCACTAGTGATATAATCTCACATTAATTCTTATACTGGAACGACAAAGTTTTTTATCTCATCAACTGAAAATGATGATATTAAAAACCAGATTCTGGTGAAATTACACTAATATTAAATAACTGATAGGACCTCTTATTTTATGTATATGAATTTTCCATCCTTCTAAACCCTCAATATCCTATGATCTATGTGGCTCAGAAACATAATCTCACATTACATCTTGTAAATATCCTATTGATACAAATATTACCATATAGATCCCCTCCAATGTTTTTCTAGTCCAAAATGAATGGTTGAAGAAAGATTCAGCCTCTAATATGTTTATTTTTTGAGATGATATTATATTGAATGGATTGAATCTATCCAAGACTCAGCAACATAAGGTCCTCCCCCAAATAGTGAATGTATCATCTATTTGTAGATAAAACTATATCTCCATATCATAATATAAATGTATAGTGAGAAATGTATCCCATTAAATGTATTCAATGATCATTAGGAATATTTCATAAAGCCAAACATCTTTGAGATCATCTAGATCTATAGGAAACTTATATTTAACCATTTTAGCAGTGTGATTTTTGACACTATCCTGTTTCTCAATTCAATGATGACGAGGAGGAATTTTCTCTACCAGAGAAACCACACCATAGAATACACGATAAAAAAAAGTTAAACATAAAATAGATACATAATCAGAAAACCAATGGATGATAAAATATATGAAAATGCATTAGAAAGATAAAATTCATGCAATAATAGTTATTTATCATTTTTTGGATATAATAGGTTCCTAATTTAATTATTCATAAACTAATATATATCACATGAAATAAATATGTCCTTATGATGAATAATTCATGTGATTATATATCCCTATGTGCCTATCAATCTACATGAAAAAAATCATATTCTATATGAACAACCAGAATATAATTCAAAAAACAATAGAATCAAATAAAAATGTGAATCATTGAAAGTGAAATAATTTCAAAAGTAAGAAGTGAAAAAAACATTAACTTCATCCATATGAACTCATATTTCACCCCACACATGGTTTAACTACATCCATGAAAATGATCATTATTGTTTCCTTCACATCATATTATCATTTTTCCCTTTATCAAATATTAAATAAAGAGAAAATAAACTGAAGTCGACGATACAACATTGTAAAGGATTCTGATATGATAATCTATCACTTTTCCAAATTAGGTTGGTTAGTGGACCTTAAAAATAGATCCATATATTAAAAAGGTTTTCTTCTCGCAGTAGGGTTGTAGAGAACATATCTGTGAGTCTGTAACCCAAACTACAGAGTCTCAATATAGTTGAAATATAACAATAATAGAGTGTTTAAAATAATTAAAATATAAAAACAAATCATATTAACCCAGCTAAATATTTCAACAAATAAATATAATAATTTAGAGAATATAATATAATGATAGGCTGGAATGGATCTTATTATCATGATAGAAGTAAAAAAATATAAATGAACATGATGAAATTTATAAAATCCAAAGACCATACTTCTGAACCCAATGTCCATCTGAACTGCATGATCTAACACATTCAGTATGAAATAGTCTACAACAATGTTCCCTTGTCCTCTCCCAAAACTGTATCCATGTAATCTTCATGTGTACCAAATGAAATACCAAATAGGGTGTTAGTATAACTCATTATGTTTTACTCTTATATCCTAACATAACCTATATCATTTCAAGTCCATGCAAAAAAGAGATAATATAGGATTATTCATTTATCAATCAATACTATATAAAAAATCAACTGATTTATCAATATACATAAATATATATAAAAATGTAGTATTATCATGACAACTATAAGCACAAGTCCATGTAATAATAACATAACTAGGAAAAATATCTCTATATAAGAAATTAACCATGAATATTCCAAGACCTATAGTTATTACAATATAACCAGGTGAATCCCTCTATATAATCATTTTAGAATTACCCAGACAAGACAACTATATAGGCATTTTAGTATAATAAATCCAAGTCCACCATATAGAAATATCTTTATCACTAGTCCAATAGCACTATGTAATCATTTTGGCTTAACAATACCGTTAATTCTATGTAATAATATTATCATTATCGGGCTAATCCTACTCTATAATAATTATACCATTAGTAGAACAAGTCCTATGTATAATCATTTTAGCATGAATCATAATATAATTCATAATGAAAGGAATAAACCAACATAACATTGTTTTAAAGGTGGATATATCCATCAAACTAAAATTTATCTATCAATTAAAATTTCAATCATCGCGTTATAACATAATCTATTGTCATTCCATTAAAAAACCCATATTGTTTAAGATAATTGACAATCATTTCAATAAATAAGTGACCCATTTCTAGTGAAAATATATAACAAGAAATCTCCTAACATCTCATGTCATGTTAATAAATATTTTAATAAAAAACCAATTCATTGTCATAAATGTTTATAATAACTATAATAGTATCTTTGATCCATTTATCTACACTATTATATATAGATTCATCTATGTATAATTATAATACATGTTTATCTTCACCCATTATTCCACTAGTTTAAATGATAATTTTCTTAGTGTAGTTTCATGATATTGTACACACAAAAATAGAAACAGACAAAATTGATTTTTTGTAATCCACCTAAATTTATATGTGGATAAAATCAGAATCTCATTATGAAACAATAATGATGATCAAAAGAGAATGCAATCACAAAAAATAACCATGATCACTAAAACATCATAATAAATATATTATTTTAGTAACGTCAAGAGACCACTACAGTATACAATACCATAGTGGGTGAAAAAGGGAAAACCTAATGGATGGAACTCACCGGTGATTAAAATAGATATAAAAACATCCCTAAGGAATGAATAACCTAAATAAAATATGTAATCTCCATATGGATAGAGATATGAGGTTTTATAGGGGATGGAATTCAAATCATATGCACAACGTGGTTTAAAAATACTGATGTAGAGGTATTCATGATGTGAATTCCATTCATGAAGTGAATTTACATATTTATATGATAATAAGACAAAGAATAAACTTGGTGATAAAATAACCATGATGGACCATTAAAAATTATTAACTAGTTTCATTTCAGATAATCATTGGTCCCACTGAAACAGTTCATGACATATGCCTAAAAATAGGGTCACATCGTGTAAATTTACGAGATGATAGATCTCTAGAAAGCTTATAGAGAAACAAACTCAACCAAATTAAAATATATCAAAATCCGTATATAACACTCGTTATCCCACTAACCCATTTATACTCAGTCTCTGTTTATTAAAAAATATATATAACCCTGATCATTATAAAATTTTCTATAGATAATTATCTACACCCCAAAATAAAATTATCTAACACCAGTTTTTTATAAACACACAATACCCAAATAATGTTGTTTCAACCAAAAATAAAGAGGTACCACATAGTGAAAGGAATTCTATTATATGATTTATTATATAAAAATGAATATTGATAATAATTGAAACAAAAAATTCGGAAATAAAAAAAGTGATAAGTGTAATGGATAACTTTTCAGTTCCAATTTTTTATCATCATTCTCATCAATACAGTTATCACCAAAAAAATAGTTATTATAAAACACATAAATAAGATAGTAATAATAATGAAAATTTATTACATGATCGCTGAAAACTAGTGTTTAATCTAAATGAAAAATGTTAATACAAATAATATCACCATTTCTTAGTGCATCAATATTTTTATTTGTCATTTTAATATAAATTTCAATAGCAACTACAATATTCATTAGAGTTCAGGAGTACATAACCATTATAAAATTAAATAATATTTATGGATCCTCCAAAATTTTTCTGATCATTAAGTATAATACAATATTATTTTTTTCTTCTCCAAAATCCTTATGAATATTTTGATCAAAATTACTAAAATAGTAAGTTTGTATTTAATAACGACAATACCCGTAGGAAATAATTTCATTTAACTAATAACAATTAATAATCTCTTTGATCACTTCACCCATCACCTCTAGAAAACGATCTTTTAATAAAAATATTTTACCTCTATTATTAAAAAGGAATTTTAAATCATATTATTGAATTCATGCATGAGAATTTTTTTACTATAAATATAGTTATTTTTTATTAAAATTTTATATATTGATAACTTATAATAAAAAATAATGGAATTTATATAATTTTTTATTAAATAATATAATTTTTTTGTTACACAAAAATATAAAATAGGTTCCTCCATTTATAAATAATGATCACAATATGAGGTTATAAAAATATTATTAATAAAAATTACAAAATTAATACAATAAGTTTGTGTTCTTTTAAATAAACATCCCATTTATTTTAATTAATATTAAAAAAACCTACCAGTAAAGACAATATCTTTCACTATTAAAAAATAATTTTACTATATTAATGATTCAAGAATTTCTGGTATAATGATAATAATGATTTTTTTATTTCATGTAAAATAATTGAAACGAAATTCAACTAAAAATATCAAAATTCAAATTATTGATTTCATGATCACTAAAATAACATATTCTACTTTATTATTGATGAAAATGAAAATAATTTTTTTTATATAAATATCATTATTTTTATTCATCTAATGAAAATATTGATTTATAATTTATATTGAATGAGGAATGATAAAAATAATAATTAAGAAGTCAATTTAGAAATTAATAAATATGATATTGTATCTTATTTTATATAAATTCAAATAATGCACAGAAATAATTAATTATTATGGAAAATAGTATCTCCATGATCTAAAAAAAATTATATTTCACTATGTTATAATATCAAGGTGACCTCATATGTATTCAATTATATTATTTGAAATCAAGTATAAAATAATTAAAAAAAATAAAAAAAATATTTAAATGATAACATTATAAAATAGCCAAATTATATTCTTAAAATTTTAACAATAATAAATATCATAGTTATAATAAAAATATAAATTTTAATTTCCAAAAAAATATAAATCCTAAATGACATGTTAATTGTAAAAACGTCCTAGTAAACAACCACATCTTAGTAATTTTTAAATAAAAAATAATTCTTCATAATTATAACCAATAAGTCTATACCAACAACAGTGGTCCATCTAATATTTAGTTAATTCATAAATTGATTCTATATTATACCTATTTACATAAAATATCACTCACTCAAATCATTATCATTGGGAAAATTAAAACCCTTTTTCAATAAAATTTAGATGTGTATAATATTATAATTTTTTCCATTTCTATGTAAATACATTTTCCTACAATAAATTGTTGAATGAATAATCATTTATAGATCATTAATTTGTCACTTGTAGACTTATTAAATGAGTGTAATATCAATGTATTCTATTGGAGTTAAAAAAATATTTCCATTCGGTGCTACGTTTCTCAATAAATTCATATTCATCATTATACTGAAAAATATCAGGTCTACGAATGATCTATACCTCTTGGTTGTGATAATTAAGGTTTCAAATAGTATTTTATCATACTATAAACAACACTTTTAAAAAAAATATTATCACAATTAAATTTATGAATAATAATTTATGCTGACTATTGTGATAATGTATAAGAACAATAATATGATGATAAGTTCCTATGAATTTATAAATTAACTCTTAATGATTAATTATATATAATGTATTAGTATAAGATAAATTCCTAAAAACATTTTGATGGAAAAAATCTCATGATGTTCACTATGATTATTTAAGAGACGATGGTCAATACGAGTAAAATAATCTATAAATAATAAAACCTTGAAACAGTTACCACATTAATGTAATGAATTTGGAAATGATTTTTAGTAAATTTGTTGTATATAATATCCATGATATCAATTTTTAATTATATAATGGAAATTTATATATGATGGTATATGAAATGATGGGTATGGGTCAAATAGAACTGAATATAATAACAATGTATAAATCATAACATCGTTATATATAATGATTCTATGATGATATATGTAGGAATCCATATGATATGAATGAAATGATTAAGATCAAGTATGTTTTGTTTTCTATTTACATGTACTATTGTCCCTCATTGGTAGGTCATATTAAATAATACCACCAACATTAATATTTGAGATTATTCTTCCAAATGTTGATGTATCCTTTATTAATTTTACTAATAGAAATAAAAAAAGTAATTTTATAAAAATTAATGTATATAAATACTGAATTAAATTATTTTTAATATTTATTATAGGATCCAATCCTACTTTTCAAATTATGTTTTATTTTTATTATTTTCCCCATTATTTACTAGTCGTATAATTATCACATCAAAAAATTTTAAATTGAACATTAAATATTTTTAGAAATTACATATTTAAGAAAATTTACATATATTATAAATATAGAAAAACATTTATGATATTGTTTAAAAATAGAAAATGAATTAATTAAATATAATTTAGAATAATTTAAATAGAGTTTTCCTAAAATAAATTATAGACCCCATTTGTGGTCTATGTTCAAAGATATTAATTAAATTATTCAAACATATTTATATAATATTTAATTTTAATCTAATTTTGGTTTTCTAAATTTTAAATTCAATCATTATTTTATAAATAAAAATTGTGTTGACCATAATATTGTAAGACTTATAGATCTTATAATATATTTGTAGATAAGAATTTTGACATGTTAAAGAGATTTAATCACACATAGGAGAAAAAAAATTATTATACCATATTTTAACATATGGTAAATATAGAAAAACAATTAAAATATAGTTTGAATCCTAAATTAAAATATTATAAACATGATTAAAACAGTAAATTAATTAAAATATTTATTGTACTTATTTATTAATAAAATATTTATTGTAATTATTCGCATGTTATTACTATGATATTAATAAAATGAATTAATGATATTGAATCGATGATATATTTATAATAATTATGATATAATTAAAAAAATATGAGTAATATTATTTTAATTATTAATATTTAATAAAAAATGATTCATTTAGAACATGACATTTATTTTATATCATATTTGTATTATATAAAAGTAAAAGGATTGAATTTTTGTGGTTTATTTTAGAAAAAAGAACATTATTTTTGGAATAATCATTTCAAAATTAAATAAGAGTGTCATTTTATATTTTTTTTTATTAGTTTGAGAGTATAATATTCATTGTACAAAAATAACATGATATTTATGTCATCCATTGGTTACAAATATGGCATGAAATATATAAAATAAATTATTAAAAAAATATTTATTTTATATATACATTTATAAATTAAAAAATTTATATTTATAATATAATTTGTTGTTTAAAAAAATTTCTTCCAATTATATATTGGATGTATGGAATGTTTATATTTTTTACTTGTATTCTGTTACAATTTTCTTAATAAATTATAAAAATTTAAAATTATGGATGGTTATTCCAAAATTGAATTATCATTCCAAAATTATCATATATGGTACTCTTTTTAGCCATAATAATATCTTACCTTGGTAAGAAATGTATCTGCAGTGAATGTAAATTATAGAAAAAATATCTATTTGGTGGATAAGAACTATGATTTATTAAATCATGTCTCTTTTTTTATTGTTGAGATGTAGCTTAGAAAATATTCATCCCTTTTCCATCTTTCCACTATGGGAGTTTCATTACAAAGAAATATTCAATCCACTAACATAATGTAGCAAACAATTCTAATATTTTCACCTCATTTCACATAAAAAAGATTCTCGTAATGTGACCACATATCCTTAAACATTATTACACAATATAAAAAAACTAACCTAAATTCCACTCCATAAAACATATTAGTGTCATAGAGGTATTTTATTATCAATTGATCACCCATAGAATAATTATTTCATTTTTTAGAAGGGCCATTGAATGTTGTAATGTTAAATTCATAATCCCTCTTTTTTCATTTATACCCCACTAATTCATTTCATACCTCCATAAAATACATTTATCTTCTACTGATTTATTAAATTTATTATGTTATTTATAAAAAATTATTATTATGTCAATGTAATAATATTTTTATACCTACCTCCTATGTCATTCTATAATTAAAATTTATTTTCTGTGTATAAGAAGACTACTACCTTTGTAAAGTCTTGATGTTTATTTTTCAACACCGACATTCATGGATTGTAATATAATTTAACTTAATGAATATATATAATTTATAATATAAAGATTATTTTTTAAAAATTATTTATCATTCAACTTCCTTTCATTCCATTCCTAGAAAAATGAAATCATTTCTCATGTGAATGATAAATCTCCTTCCGCCATGAAGAATGAAATTAAATTTTTCATCACCACTATAAATGGATGGTTACAATTTATATATATATATAATAAATAATATAGTAATGAAATTATAATAATGTGAAAAATATTACATCAATGTGTGGACCCAAATCATCAATATGAATATTACTTGGAAAACACGGAAGTTAATACCCAAAAATTGATTTTAATAAAAACATATTAATAAAATATTAATTATAAATTATACAGGATTTATATTTCAAAAAGTATTTTTAAATATGAATCTAATATAGAATTATAAAAAGTATTTATTTATTTTGTAGGATTCTAGACTGTGTTTGAGGAATTTTTAGTCTTCATGTAAGGGTTTATGTTAAAAAGTCACTTTTTATTGATGTTTTATATGATTTATTTTTAATTAATTTTTTAATATATTTAGTTCTCAAAACCCAAAAATTTTCTTATCTAATATAAATTGATTCTATTTATATGTCTCCATATCTTATCTTTCACCATCAATTCATGAAAATTTCATAAAAAATCATATAATAAATAATGAAATTATTTCTCTTCTATTGATATGGAATATTTATCTTCTACATAAATGAACATAAAATTTCCTATATTTAATTTTTTTCTAGATAAATTAATGTTTTTTTCTATTATTTTTAAATTTATTTATAAATGATTTAATATAATTTATTTATATGATTTTTATGAATTATATATGAATTTTATGAAAAAAACATTGAAAAGAAATAATTTTTTTATGTGGGAAATGAAATTAATTTCATTACGTAGTGTAATTAATTCATAATATAAATTAAATTTAAAATTACCTCTGTTTTTCAAATAATATAATATTATTAATTTTTTATAATTTTCTATTTCGTAAATGTTACCAAAAAATATATAGGTCCTTTTTTAAAAAATAGTATGTTTAATGATTCTTAAAATATATACTTTCTCTTTTAGAAAACTAATTAAGGATTATTTTTAATTTAATGTGGCTATTATGTTATGATATTAATATATTTATTACCAATATATTTTATGATTAGGATTTTATAAGGATTTTTTGAGAAACTCTTTTCATTCCAATGGTTTAATTAAGCTATAATGAAGTGATGAATCAACTTTTTTTCTTGTTCCACAGATATGTTTTCATTAAATGATTTATTAGTAGATCCCAAATATTATAAACATTAAAAATTTTGGTAAATTTTTGAAATTTAATGTGTAATAGCCCGAATATCCAGTGTCAATTACTTTGACATGATCTTGTGTTTGGGTATTTTTAGGAGGCTATAGTAGCACATATCAAGATTTTTCTAAATTTACAGTTTTTCTAATGAAAAGTAGAGGGAAATGGTGGGTCACATAAATGGTTGGTCAAGGAATATGGTTGTTCATGGGGTTATTAGGTCACAATGTCATTTATTTAGGTCTACGGTGAGTTAGGGTGTTAGTGAGTCTGAGTGTCGGTTATTGAGGGAGTCAGTGAGTCATTGAATTCATGAGTTAGGATGTTTATGAGTTTGGGCGTTGGTGTGTTAATTCGTGGGTGAGTTCGGTCATCAGTGAGTCGGGTGTCAGTATGTCATATTAGTGGCCTAGCATACGTGGATTATCATAGGTAGATCATCCTCAGTGAATCAGTTCCAATTTCTTGTTTTCAATGGCCTTCTTTCAGTGACTCTCCAATTAGTGACTCACTAACAGTGGATTTCTCTCAACAACATACCCATCAATGACTCATTTCCAATTTGTCCTAGTTTTTCTATTTTCACCCCTCATATAATTTATTTGACATAAAACAAGGTTAAATCCTTGTTTTTGGTTTATAAAGTTGTTTCAAGGAATATTAATTATATCATTAATATCCTAATTCTATAAGGACATTGTGATAGTCAAACTATTTGGACTTTTCCATGATCGGATGTTAATGTCCATGGAACTATTACCTTCAATTGATATATGAGATGATGTTTTCTAAAAATGAGGTCATCTATTCTCTTCTCTCTCAGTGATAAGAGAACTTTTCATCCTTATACGAGTTGTGCACCAGTACTGTAGCCCCCCCCCCTTATTTTCTATGTACTCTCCTACTCGCATGCCCCCTCTTTTTTTACATAAGGAAGAATTATATAACTTATTCTATTCCGTGTAGGGATTAACTTCTTCCCTCTTTTAACTGTGTATCTTGAGAGTGGGACGTATAAATTTTATTTTGTGAGAAAATTGTTGAACCCATCTTTAGTAAAAGATAAATTATAATGTGATGTTGATAACAGGTTGGTTGTGGATTGATGTTGATCCGTTATTTAATTTATTATCTTTGTGGATGATGTGATCTATTGTGGCC
This sequence comes from Viscum album, assembly GCA_963277665.1. NCBI lineage: Eukaryota > Viridiplantae > Streptophyta > Magnoliopsida > Santalales > Viscaceae > Viscum > Viscum album. The sequence continues at coordinate 2,014,056,405 of OY728147.1, read as the reverse complement.
ATGTGGAATCTAAGAATCATGAACATTTTCGGTATTTTATTTTGATTCGATGATTCCTAATAACTGTAATTTTCTCTCTATTAATATTGCTGTAAATATCAATATGATAAATCACTCACACTAGGATAAATAAATGGATGACCAAGGAAGAAAAATGATATTTGATCACCCCTACTAATCATAGAATAATTTAAATAACAATGTTGGTGAAATCTGAATACACACTGTTTGATATGTGTTGTTGTCTATTTCGTTCTTTGGGTTTTGTGCCTTGTATGGGATTTTGAAGTCTAGTTCTCTACTTATGTGTGTTGTTGTGTGTGTGAGGTGGTATGGGGGAAGTGATTGTATCTCAATGTGAGAGTTTGATTGATTGTGGAATGGATGGACTTTTCATGTAGTGGGACTTTAACTGGGTAGTGGTTAGGCAAAGATGTTTTAGGAAGGGGTTTTGTTACGAATTCATGTTTATCGGTGTGCTATGTGAGCTGTTTATGTGAAGGAGGGCAGTCAGGGTTATAAGTGATATTATTTTTGGGTGGGAAAACTTCTAATATGGATATTTTGATGTGATTGGATGGGTGTTCAAGACATGGGGGTGTTGTGAGACTGCAAGATAGTTGTTTTATTTTTATTTTTATGAATGGTTCTTAAAATGGATTCCTTTACCTTGGTCCCTATTTCCATGTTTGGATTAAGTAGTGTTTGGTGTGGTTTATTTTCCTTATTACATATTCAGTGATTGGTAGATTCTCAAGTAGGTAGTGGAATAAATAAACTAATTAATTAAAAATGTAGAATAATATCTGGTAAAGTGAAAGTAGTGGGTTCATTTTTGGTTGTGGAAATTTTATGGTTGTGCACCAAAGGTAAGAAGCAAGGGCTATTTTTATGTGTAGGGATGTTTTTTTGTAAACCCATAGGTAGTCTGAGTTTTTTACCTATATTTATAAAAAATTATTCCCTTATTCTTTCTATAGAACCCCACCCATGTTGGGAACTATGTGCCGAACACCCCCATTGTTATGTGGGAGGTTGTCTTCCCCAACATCGTATTGGGGGGATAGATGGATGGTTGCTGAAATTAACCTTCTCCCTCTTCTATGAATTTATCAACCACCTTTTTTGGCAGGATATAAGGACTTTATAATTATTACAAAATTTATTATATTGGCTATGGGAGATTTGGTTTGTTTCCTAGGTGTCTTCGGGATGAGGCCTAGGTATTTTGGGGAATGGTGTGTCATGTATAATGTGGAGGTTTTGTTGGAAGCAATTTGGTGTGGTTTTGGAACATCTATTTGTGGACTGGTGGTGGCAGTTGTTCTTATGGAAGAGCACGGTAGCATCAAGGTCTTTTCAGTTATGGATGAGAAGTTAACTAGTGTGAAGTGGTGGGAGATACCCAAAAATTTAGGTTATTATATTACATTTATTGAATTGTGTTACTTAATGAGTGTGAATTGGTGAGTCCTGGTGGTATGTATTCCTCAGTAGGTGTTGTTTGTTTCTGTTGTTTTCTTATAGGTGCATTTTTATATTCCTCCCACTTGTGCATGGATGAATTCTCCTTTTCCTACATTGTATACTAGTATTATCACCCTATGTACATAAAAAATTTCAGGTTTCTAGAGAGATTACACTAACCGTGGTAGACCTTAATAGCTTGGATGTTGTGGACAGTTGTTGTGTCACTAATTAGTTTTATTTTGGTATTAAATTTGGAGTTTTCATTATATTTCACAATTCATTACTTTATACCTGAACATGGGATGAATTCTCATTTCATTATATATAGATGTGTCTTGGAGTTGTTTGAGGTTGATAAATCTTATGTCTCGATCATTTTTTCAGTAAAAAGGATAATTCCTACCCTTTTGTGTAAATTATTACATACCCTTTATGCTAGTCACCACAACGAGGCCTATAAGAGGAGGGAATCAAGGTTCATTGTGTCTCCTCCATCTTGATGTAGTAACGTCTCATCAGCTGGTTATCCCATCCCTTATATTGAAAGATTAAGTTGATAGAAGAAATATATCATATCTGATGGTTGAGAGATATGATGGATTTTGGAATTAGAAAAACTGATAATTAAAGGGTTTGGTAGTGTAATAGTGTTAGCTGATCTTTGTATGAGATATAAGAGATGGAAGACCATCTAGGACCGGATATTTTAGGCCCCCCATGATCTAATGCATGGAATTTGACCTTAAATGATGTCTAAGTGAGCCTACAATGATTGTGTGGATGAGACCCAAGGTAATGTACATGAATCATGATGGCTTTTGAAATTTGATTGGGGATTTTAAGAAAATTATAATCTACATGGAGTTAAAAATAATCATAAATAAATTACATACTACCTGGGTTTATGATTTTTTGTTATCCTTTCAGATATAGATCACAGAAGTCGGCATCATGTGGTATGAGCTATGGAGGATTTGTGGGACGATCCGGCCAATCAGTGGAGGGTTATCCCAAAGGAGGATGATAATCAGTGATAAAAGACACATCATGTATTCTAGGAACATACACTAAGGATTTACATGGGTAATGTCTCATACATGAAGACATAGAGTTGGATTAAGGATCTAGTGATCACAGTTTTCTATATTTGGGATGCAATAGAGTACTGGGTACCTCTAGTAGTGATCCGAATATGGAGAGCAGTGTGTCGATGGAAGACGCATTACCTCAAAGATAAAGAAGGAGACTGATGTTTTGTGGGATGAATTTGAGAAGGATTTATGGGAATAATTCTATTCTTCCATGATGAAATTTGATTAGAGGATGAATCTACTCCCCCTCTCGATAGAGAGTACATGGTTGAAGGAATTGGTGATCATGATAAAGGATCTCCTGAATTTTTTATCAGGATCTCTTTCTGAATGAGGATTCTCGAGTACGGTGCATGGAAAAGGCACTCCATCCTTCTCTTCAGCATGCATTTAATTCCTTCACCCTAACAATATACAATAAGGATCCGAATATGGATGAGGTATTGGAAAGAATTCATTGTCATGGAGGGATACCATGGGAGGAAGACACCATAGGTAATAAATGGGGAAGGCCATTCGTAGCATGTCTCTGACATTAGGACCTTCCATGTTTCGACCTTAATTTTTTATTTTATAAATGTGTACCTATTTATTTTAGTATGGAAATGTTAATATTTTATCCCTTAAAATTATTAATCCCATCCAAATATTAATTTTTTTTATGGAAATGATTTTGAGTACTAGATAGATCAAATGACTATATTTGTTATTACCACCGGATTTGATAATATTGCGATGCATAATAATAATTAAATGTATCATAATAAAGATTTTACAAAATTTACATATCAATAAATATTATAATATCAACCAAATTATAGTGTATGGAATAATATTTTTGTTTCATGTTTAGAAGTACAATATCTGAAAAATTATAAAAGAAACAAATTTTTGTACATCAATAGTTATTGAAATAATAAGTACTATAGTTTAATCTAATTATCAGTATATTTTATATACCTATTAAAAGAGCTTCTATGATAGAGTAGATGGTTATCAAAGTGATAAATAGTTTACCAGATCTTAGAGAGATAATTCTTGATGAAAATATAATGGTTGAAATTATTAATGATATATTTCCACTTTAGCTGTAATATAAATGAACTCATTTGGATAAAACATTGATTATTACAAACTAATATCTTTATGATATCATTGTTACTATTATGAAATATGAGAGAATATTAAAGAGATATGTGAAAATGGGTAAAAAAAATGGTGGAGTTTCTTTTTTTAAAACATCAAATGTTACTTTTGATGTACATTTAGTTAGTAAAGTAAAAATGTAATGAATGAAGAATAATGAAATAGTTCTATCAGATTCTATTTCATTATAACAAAATGGAAATAAATTATAAAATAATTATTGTATAATGAATAAAATTTTCGGAAATATTTATTTCCAATATGGTCAAAATAAAATTAACAAGGAAAAGAATGAAAAGAGTTATTTTGAAGTGACATGTAATGAACGTAAAAAGGTAAGACACATTCTACGTGATTTCCATAAGACCCCAAAAATTATTAGAAATAAATAAATACTAATAGAAAATTGAATCACTATTATAATAATATATTAAATAGGGTTTCAAAATTTTGGTGACACCTTGAATGAATGTTATGGAGATGGTTCGTTTGAATTCTTATAATAAGAATGGATACTATTTTTCAAATTGTATAAATACCTATGGTAAAAAAATGTATAATGTATGAGGTACACACTATTTAATACTATATCAATAATTACTTAAATTATAACTATCTTGAAGGGAAAAATTCTTCATCTTCTGATGCGGTGTCTTCCTAAGATAGTTAGGATAATACTATGCCTAATTGTGTAGATAATTATAGGTTTTCTAAATAATAATAAAATTATTATTGTAATGTTTGTGATATAAATTAATATTACAATAAAAAACATTAAAGGTAAGAATCAAGAATACATCATTGGAATAATGAAATATATTATCTTTCTAAATATCTAAATAAACCACATTATTTAAAAGATAATATTACGAATGATCTTGCAAAAATAACTTCTAATAAAATAAATTGAGAAAGAGATTTTAAAAAAATTATTTCTAATATTAATAACAACATGTAAAAATTCATTGTTGTAACTATGATATTTTAAATATCTTGTTAAAATAAATATCAATCAATGTTTACTTTTAGGAATAAAAACATTAATAATATGTACAACTAGAATTAGAGCTTAAACTTATATTTTGGTAATGAGTTATTCAAATAAAATCATGTTTTTACTAAAATATAGTTTGTTCTTAAATTTAGGCAATTTTTTATAAAGTGAAAATGTGGTAGATATTAGAAAAAATATTATTATTTAAATAGATTCTGATCTTTTAGTTTTACAAATTATTCATTTTCAAAACAAATGACATATTATCAAATAAATAAGAAAAATTGGTTAAAAAATTTATTTTTTTCCTTAAAATACAAATCTTAAGAAGGTGTTGATTTTGAAAAACAATCCATTTTTTATAAAAATATGGAATTTCCCAATAATATTATTATTTCAAACATGGATTGTTATCGTTCAAGGGATATTTTTGATGACATACCAAATAGGGTTCCACACAATAGTGCCCCATACTGTCTAGCCACATGAGATTAATCATGCCTCCACATATGAAAGAGGATTCCACCTACCTATTAGGGTTGGATATATAACATGGGGAGACTGTACATTCTTTATCAAAGTAGTATAATTGTGAAAATAAATAAACATTATAAAAATGATAATTACCATAACCAAAATAATACTTGTATCACAGGATGAAAAAAAAGATATAATAACCTAAACTAAGGAACTAGATATATCATTCTATAGAACATTAAATTTTCAAATTGAAAACAAAAAATATCCGTATTGACAACTCCCAAGCGGTTCATGACACCCTATATGGATCCCTCATAACATCTTTATCTTGACTCCGTAATCTAAAATAATTATCCTTCCCCTATATTGACAGAGAAACCTGAATTATATTTCCTTAAAAATTAGGAATCCTATGTATGGTGTGAGTACAACTTAGTAGGCCATAAGAAATGGGTTCTAAAACAATATCTAATCCATCACAGTATATTAATTTTAATAAATAATAAAATACAAGTAATAAAATAATAATTTTATAAATTTAATGAATATTTATTTGACCATATAATTCCATACGTTTCTGAGGATTTATGAACCATTAGGATCTTGTTTGTACCATGCCATCTTTTGAACCATAACACCAAGGTGTATCAAATATCCCATAAGCCATGTGTTTTAAATTGAAATTTTAATTAAATTTTAGTCTCAATACAACATGAAACTACAGTCTAAATCCACCATTATGCCCCTAAAACGCCATGTATAGGACACTTTGTGAATTTTAATCATCATCCAATGACCCAGAATAAGTTTAACAATAAATCACTTGTGTGATTTTTAAGCATCACTCCATATCCCACATATTTTTTTTATAAGCATGAATTTGGGCCTAGAATGTCATTTCCAGCACCCTGTGGGTATATAAAATATCATTCAGTGTCTTACAACCCATTTATCAATTAATCATAATATATCATACATATCAAATATATCATTTCTAATCTATATTAACCCTTATATCGACAGTTCACCTGATGGTATACCATTTTAACAATGAATTAAAACATGGTTCAATAGTTTAATTACATTGAGTAATTAGATACATCACCATTAATCTATTTATGAACATTTAATCAAAATATTTATTAACCATTTATTGGAATTCAAAACATCCCATACTTACCATAATTTAACCAATTTAATATCCCATTAATAAACCAATTCCAAATTATCATAAATTCATCAAAATCAATTTCACTTATTCTACCCACTTCATAATCACATATAAAATAAATTAATCAATTCCATGGTTCCATTAATATTTTAAAAAAAATTAAATTATCCAAATAAATATCCAATTTAGAATCATGTAAATTGAAATAAAAAAACAAAAATGAAATTATATTTTAAGACTATGGGATATGTAATTTAAACCACATACTATATGATAGTTTATGAACATTAATAAAATTAATTCCACAATTAAAGTAGAACGATAAAGAATTTGATGATGAAAAATATCAAGAATCAAAAACTATATCCGTGAAAAAATTGAACAAAAACCAAAAACCAAAAATATAAACCATCTAGAATAGAGGAATACTATCCCATAATCATTAGAAATGAGATATTAGGGAGAAATAAAACTAACTATGAAGAGATCAAAGATTAAGAGAGGTGTATATCGGTCAATTAAAACACTATTCTCCTAGAATGGTGTTCATAAGTCCTTATATTCTACCAGGTATCCTACAATTAATTTTAAAAAACTCATTAGGGTCGATCTATGGACAATAGGTATATAATATAAGGGTTCAATAACTTTTAATAAATTTTCAGATAAACAAAATCCCACTTGCTTGGTTTCCTGGGTAGGCGTGATTGGTTTGTTATAAATGTTCACACAATAGTGCACCTTAACATAGGTTCAATATAGTTACAATTAGGAGGGTTAATTATTTTCAATTCATGCACCAATTGTACAATCCCCTTCAATCTAGGGTTGAATAGTTTTTTGGCCGTATGTGTGGGGTTGGGGAAAACTGTTCCCTACCCCAAAGTACTTCAACAATTATCAATTTGAACCCACAAAAATAATAAAAAATAACAAAGAAATGTATAATAAAAACTAGTAAAAATGGTAATTTTAACTTTGATCTGGACATTAATAGAAATGTTCTATATCTTAAAATATCCCAGCCTTATATAAACACATTCTCAAGATGTAATCTTAAGAATCACTAAGATTTTGAGAGAAAACAATCAAGACACTAAGCCTACATGTCATCCTCTCACTCCAAATATTCCTACTAAACATTCCCATGTAATAATAATACATGAACTATCACCATAGTATTCCCTATTTGTACATTCTCTCTTCGATCCACAACACATATAAGATTATCCTAAAAGGATTCATCAGTCTAAATTAAAAAATCATCTATATATAACAGATAAGAAGATTAGTGTTGATTTTGTCGATGTTATAACACATGGAAAACATTTTTCATAACACATTTCTTATGTAGAATAGCCAAATGATACACCACACACCAAATTATCTCTACAACCTCAAAAGGTCCGACAAACCTGGGTGCCTACTTTACCTATCTCGGAATCAAATGGTAACCCAATCTAATAAATATTCAACAGAAAACATTATCACCCACTATAAACAGAAGGGGTAATCCATGCCTATCTGAATACAAATTCTTCCTAATCTTTTCAAAAGACGTACATTTTCAAATAAGATGAACATATTCTAACTACTCATTCACAAGACTTGGTCAAATCATATATGAACCAATTACCTCCATCCATCATATATTTGATCTATATGGCATACCATAATGATCATAATCTACTTCTAACGGAAAAGTTTTTTGAAAACATTTGTTATCGGTAACCTCGATGAGAAGTATGCACTTCTCCCAAGATCCTCCAATGTAAATAGCAGAAACCCATCGAATATCTTCAAAACAATATACTGTAAATTCTGGTTTTCCATCTGTCCTGGGTGAAATTATATACTCATTAATACGTGTGTACCAAGTAGATTGTGTAGTCCCTTCTAGAGATGTGAAGTAATGTGTGAGTCATGACATCAAATTATGCTCCATGGTACATTGTGTATATTGACTCTCTCATAAGAATACATATATATCAATTTGTCCACTAGGAAGGTATCCTTTATAATAAATAAAGGAGATAAATTCATCAACCACTATACAACCACCAAAATAGAATCAGTATTTTTCGGTTACAAGGTAGTGCCACCAAATATTCCATAGTAACATTACCTTGCTTTAATTCTATAATGGGTAATTTTTTTAGTAAACCACTTTGTCATTGATGCTTTCCCTTTACTAGTTGATAGGTATAGAATCAAATTATAAACCCTAAAATCTCTTTTTTCATGCCTGGACACCAATATTATGTATGAGGTTCATGATTGATTTTTCCTAATATCATATGTACTTCCGAATATGAGACATGAAATTCAAGAATTAGCTTCTCTTGTATACTCATTGGCACAAATACATGGCCAGAGATAGAGATGATCTCATTCTCATATATGGTCCAATCTAATGTTAACTCCCCACTTTAAAGGCATTCCATTAAAGATAAACACTTCTTATGCTCATACGTCCTATATCTAATATGGATCAAATGAGTATACTCTACTGATATTGATATGGGGATCATCTACTCCTCATCCTGTTGACCCACACCATTCAACTCATCCAGTAATGTTTTCATCCATCACTCAAATCTTGACTATTAAACATTCTGAATTTTTCCTTCCTTATTAAATAATATATTTTGATATTTAACCAGTAATTCTTTGGCACTAGTTAACCAGAGTCAATTAATTATTACATAACATTTTCATATTTATAATAGATCATGTCTCGAAGGACCTATTAGTTTAGTATCATTGGAAGTACAAGATACATACATATGTTTTACATTATATCATAAAAAACAACAAAAAGGTGTCCCCATTGAAATCAATCATATCCCATAACCTGTCCCAACAGTTCAAGAATATTATACTTTTCACATCTTAGGAAAAAGAATACAAAATAAACGGGGGAGCTCAGATCCTCAGTAAGGATTACAATATAGAGAAAACAATCATAAATTAGCATAATCATTTAAAGAAATGTATAAAACTAATAAAAAATCCCTTTAAATATAAACATTATCAAAATATGGAAATGATAGATCAAATAGTTCTATTTACTTATTCACATGGACAATTTACTAGAAAAATAATCACATGTAAAATCAATAGCTGATTTTATAACGATTTAATGTATAATGTCGGACATCATAACCACATAGTCAAGGCCTCTTGCCAAGACTAAAAATAAGGATTTGTCAATGCCTTGGGCCCAGACAATAGTTTTTCTCATGAAACCTAATAATGCATCGAGGAGTTAGAGCAGGCTCCACCTGTCACATACTAAGCTCAATACATTCCTCATATGAAAAGGTTGAAACATAATCTTAACATTTGTACTGAAACTAGCATATGAAATTTCAATGTTTTAACCACAAACAATGAATGATATAAAAATAGAACATCCAAAGTCTAACATAACTCATTAAATATAATATAGAATATTGTATTATAATAAATCAACATCAATACTGAATAATAAAGGATATTTACATAGATGAAAATAATCAGTATAACTATTTGAAAGAAATATCACTTTTTTTGAAACATTTAAAAGTCTCAATATTTATCATGAATCCTTTTGAAATATATTTTTGAATCATAGTGTCCCATACCACATTTAAACTATTAAAAGAAATTTTAATTTTAAGAATTACATGTCCACATAAATAAATCCTTAAAACCAATTTTAAAACATAGACATAAATGAGAATTATTTTTAAAAATAAATATTTAAAACATTTAAAATGATATTTTAGTTCAAGTTCTTAACCAAATGAGGGATGCTTGAATAAAAATAATTGAGCTAATAAAAAATTTATACTATCATGAGAATAATTTGATTCATGATATACTATGTCTATTTAAATTATTTACATCATATAATAGTGAATTGGCGTATAACAACAACGATGTCTCAATGGAATGAATATTGAGATGAAATCCCTAATAAAGACCATATACCTTGGTTAAGGATAAATAAATGACATAATTATGGGTAAAAAATATAAATATACTTAATATAATGGGATAATCAGTGTAAATTGATGAGATTACATTCACACATATTCTTATATAAACAACACCAATGACATGGATGTATAACTCAATGAATGGAAATTTAGTTAAGATTACTTTTATCATGATCATATCGATGACTTGAGAATTAATCAATAGAGTTATTATGTGTATAAAATGTATATCCACACAAAGGCGAGTGGAAATTAATATATGAAGAAACAAATAGTAATTTTACTCATAATCTTGGAGTAAAATAATCAATGATGTTTGCGTAAAATCCAATGAGTGGAAATTTAAATTATAAATTTACCTACCGATTTGGTTACATACAAAACATACACCCAATGAAAGAGGTTCATACAATGATGTTTTCAATACTCATAAATTAAATTATATTAAAAAAATAATACAATCCTGGGCAGAACATAAACCACACAACCTAAAATAGTGGCAAATATAGCATGAATTTCACGAGAAAAAAGTGAGATGAAAACCCCTAACGTTGTACATTTCCTCAGTACAGGGTAGGTTAACCTCTTTTATAATGGTGAAATAGTTGTTATTAAATAATAAAAGAACATAAAATAGAAATATAATATCATGTATGATCTTCTATTATTTCTTTGATAATAATATTTCAGCAGTATCATTGTTTCGTGTGTAAACTAATTCGTTTTCCATTATATGTTTTGTTATGGAAGTATTTTTTTGGTATGTATATGATGTGTTTTATTCATATACAGTATTATATTAAGTTCTTAAAAATTATTTTTAATCCTAAAATGAACATTATTCTTGAATTGGTGTTATGGGGAATGAATCACATCGCGTTTGTGGAGACTGTAATCCATACGTACGCAAAAGTGAGAATAACATTCTATTGATGGTGTAATCATATTTAATTGGATTGTATATAATATATACATAATAATTATAATGTTATATTTATTATTTAGTTCAATTATACTCATTCTCATACCCATCTAAATGATGAAGTGTTTAATGACAAACTACACCATGTCGTGGTGACAGTAAGCCATACGTGGGTACCTATGATGACTTTTTCATTCATAGGACCGATAGAATAATGAACATGGTTGTAACATCTATATAATAGAATCATAGTATGTAGAAGTTAAGATAGTTATTATTTTGGTATGGAATCAACAAAGAAAGAGGAACTGGAAGAAGAAAATAACTTTGAAAGTGTTGATGAAATTATTATATCTTCTTTGAGGGCTTCCATTTGATTTGATCAAAAGGTCTCCTTAGATTGGATTATTCTCAAATTCAGGCCTCTATGTTGAAGTGAGGGTAGTTTTGGGGGATATTTGAGCATTGTTTTGCTATGAAAAATTTCATTGGAGTTTTGATTTTGAGGGAAAAAGAAGTACCCTTTTATAAGGGAGTTGAGAGTCACTTTAGGAAAATATTGAAATAGTGTTGTATTATACAATCACAATCAGTTTATAATGGATCTAAAATTATGTATATAGGGGATAATTTGGGTATTGGTTGAAAAAATCTCACCCAATAAGTTTTATATAGGTTTAGGTCACCATATTTACCTTATCTTGTAGATTTATCTGTTTTTTAAATAGTTTAACTTTTTCCATATATTCTTGTATTATTATAACAAATGGTTAATAAACATAAAATAAAAAGCCATGTGAAACCCAATTGTTTCATTATTGATATATATCACTATATTTTTGTCCATTTTCTAAAACATTGATTTTCAGGTATATTATATAATTTAATATAATAGTATTTATTTTGAAAACTAATTTATGTCAATATTGACCCTTTTTATTATTTGGTTTTTGTGAAAGTCATAACAAAATTATCACTTAAAAAAAATATATTTAATTAACCCTAAAATTTCATATTAACCCATAAAATTTGTGGAATACATCAAAATTCTCATTGTACAAATATATTAATATTTATAATATCAATTATTTTAATCATTCAATAATATGGTAATTATTAAATCCTCATTGTGTCAAAAATAAATTTAATTATATAATGTATAAAAATTATTAATAAAATACTATTATGTATGAAATATTTTTAGTTTTCTATGGAATATTTATTATTCAATTTATCTTATTTATAACCTATTTTAAAAAATGTTTAGTTATTAAACCTTGAATTTAACACTTTTAACACTTCTTTAAATAAATTAATAACAATTTTCCTAATCTAATACAAGTGAACCAAAAGAATAATATTTTATTACTAAGTATTATTATGGTATAAATACACTTATCAACTAGAATTATGACTTGTGTTTGGGTAATTATAATATCATTTCTAACATTAATTGCCTTTTTTACTTTTAACTGTGGTAAAAAAAATTCCAAAATAACTATTCAAATAAATTATTTTCATCCTATTATACCAAATTTTAAATACTAATATCAATTGTGTCTCTCTTATTTTTGTAATTCAATTTATAGATGCTGTAGAATTATGTTTTATACAGATTTGAAAATTGTTCTAGAATGTGAGTAAAAGACGGTAAAAAGTTCAATATAATTTTATATATCTAATCATATTTTAAATTGATTTCAATGAATGAAATTGGAAGAATATTTTTATTATGTACCAATTTTTACTTTAAAATAAATATAAATTAAAATAATTATTTACATAATAAGTTGTCGTTAAACAATAACGTTGTGTTTTCCTCTATTCATCAAAAATTGAATGTTTTTCGAAAAAAATACAAAATATTCTCCCAAAGCTAATTTTGATATTCAAAATTCAAAGATTATGTCTATTTTACCAAATTAAATAAATAGAATATATATTTATTAATTTAAAAAAATATTCTAATTGTCAATCCATAAGGCGAGTTTTTTAGAAGTCAAAACTATCAAAAGAATGATTTGTTATTATGTCCAATTTAAATGTAATATTACATCGAGTGGACAAAATTAGATTAAATTATAAAAATATAATATAATTATACTTCAAAACCATTAAAATGTACAATTTAACACTATAAATTATTTTGATTAAAAATATATTTTTCATTTAAAATTTAGTATTTTTCATTATTCATCAAAATATAAAAGTTATCATAAAACCATCAAAAATCTATCCAAACTAGAATTTTATATCCCACATATAAAGAAGAATTTTATTTTGTAAAATTTAATAGAGAATTGTTTCAAATATTGGATTTAAAAAATTTTCCCCATTAAATGGTTGTAAAATTGAATTTTTTGAAAAATACTACTTTTTTTTGATAATTTAATTTTTTTTCTTATATATTTCCTATGAAACCCATAATATGGATGTTAAAATTATAAAGATTATATAAAATACAAAGTTTGGTTATTATTATTCATAAATATTTATAAATGACTAGTTTGATTAGTTATGGTATGCTTTAACTCGGTGTTTCATACATTGCATGATATCATATTATTCAAAGAGAAACGTATCATGGAAGCTTGTGGTGTTACATTCTTATCTGCTTCAATAAATTATTTCCTTTCAATTTGAAATTGTTCTTCAGAAATAATAGTATAAAAATTTGAGGATTCCTTTGAGGAAAATCAACAATGGAAATAGGGTTAAAAAGTTTAGTCATAATATGAGGGAAATGAAAATGAAAAAGTCATCACAAAATGAGGATTTAAAATAGGAGAACATTTGTGGAAATTATAATTGGAGGAAAAAATAAATATTTATCGGGAGTGATTGAGGTTATCCATACAAACAATATATTGGATGATTTAGGGTCTCAAATCAATAAATCTATGATAAATTAAAATATCGTCGGTTCAACAAAATATAAGGTACATTGATAAAACATTTTTGGTTTTTAGGCCCTTTACATAAATTTTAAGAATTATTTTATTCATAAAATAACAAAAATAATACATGACATGTATTGTTCAATCCTTTAACCAATTTCTACAACAAACTCATCTTTCACTCCAAAAGATAAGTATTCAAGATGACATGGTCACACCTGAAGCACTATAATCATCTTCTAGAGAATAACATTATCCAAAAAAGATGAACTATATATTTCCCTTTTAAATATTAATTAACCAAAACCAAAACTATTAGTACATGATTAGATGATCATTAAAAATGATAATCCTTTATAGAAAGAAAAACTACTCTTAATATCCAAAATTAACCAAACATTACCCAATGTTTAACAAAGACCATTAAAAAATTGTTGTTCTTAAAATTATTCAAAATAATCCAAAAAATGTTTGAAATCCAATATTTAGAAAGATTTGATCACATATTATTCCACGATAAATCTTAACAATTATATCCAAATAACATTAACTACTCTTAGAGTCGCATATATAAAAGTAATTAACTGAATCAAGTATTTCCTTTGATAGGTTAGTCATTTTTCATAAAATACCCAAATATCGATAAGTCCAAAAAAACATACATTCCCCAAAAATAAATATCCCCCAATACATAAAAAGTGAAATCCAAGAAAATTTTATTTTCATTTGTCATATTGTGTTCCCAAAAGAGAGAATGTCTTCCAAAATAACATTTATCACTATATTCACCAAATCGTTTTCCTATACTAAGGATAAGTAACAAGTTCCAAAAATCAACAAATTCATGATCCATAAAATCATTTAACTAAAATGAATTAGTCATATAAACATGGGACTTCATGTAGTCCAGTCATAGGAGATAAATCTGAGTCGCACATTGGTTGTGGGTTCGATTCCCACAGATATCCCCGACGTGATGGGTTGTCAAATGGTCTTCATGTTGTCATTTTTCAAAAACTATATAATTTTATATAATTCAAAAAAATGAGGTAAATTCATCAAAAATAACCATAACATATTTTTACCACAAATGGTATCGCATACCTAGCATTTTCTTCCCAAAAAGTAATGACCTGTAATTGACTTAAATTCAAGAATCATATAAACTCAAATGGTTCTTTATATCTATATCCAGAAAAAGTGATAATTCTACCTCAAATAGAATTTTCCCATAAAAAACTAAATGGTTACACATAGAAGAGAATATTATTCAAAAGTAATTCAATCAACAAAGAGTATTAATAATTTTAAACATTTTTCTGTCAACTTATTTCCACAAAAGTTCTTTCATGATTTATAGGTTATCCTATAGAATAGTACATTGATTAGGGTAATTCCCATGTCCACTACATTTATGTAAAATGATTATTAATGGATTCATAGGATCGTTTTTATTTTCTTCCATAGTACTCTAAATTTTTCCTCAGCAATTCATTACATTATGTATATCTTTCCTACATAGAAACCAATTTTTTTTGTTCCATTAAGGCATGTTCTTGGGTGAATACTTCCACTTTTCATGCATTAAAAAAAGAACTTTCTTTTCACTATGGTCTCCACTAATGGATCTCTTATCATTCAATGCCTTTCTCTTTTTTGTTATATTATGGAGTTGGTTAATGTATATATTTTTTATCATGTTTTTGGAAAACAAATTCGGTATGAACACGATATCTTTTACGCCTATCAAAATTCCATTTTTTCTCATTTCCACCAACATTCCCACCTTGTGAAAAATGTTCAATGTTACAATAACTTCCTTGGAATCTACCCATTGACTAAAATAAAAAAGTAGAGTGTAAGTAACAATAGTCATAGAATAATTTAGATAATATCATGACACCTTATTTTAAATAAAAAAAATATAGGATTAATCAAGGTTATTTATTATAATCATATATTAAAATCCTATAAATCAGTTTATAATGAAAACATGAATTATTCTAAGCATATCACTCGGGAGTCTCATAACCAAGAGTGCAGTAAGTCTCACTGTCGGGTACCCGGATACCCCGGGTCTAGACACGAATATATTGAATAGAGAATACACAAAATCTGTATATTATAGAAATTTTATGAAGTTATTCTACACTAATCCTCAATTTCAATCTTAGGGAAATGTTTTCTACTTAGAGTTTTTCTAAATCTAGCTTCCATGGATTGTAATAAACATCCTATGATACCAACTGTAACGCCCGGACCCAAGTTAACTTAACATGATGCATTATTACATTACATCAGCATGATCACAAGAGATCAACTCTCTAAATACATATTACTTTAGGATTCTTATATGTACTAGATACATACATAAGTTTTACATTACATCATAAAAAACAATAATGTTTCCTCTTTGAACACACTCTTATCCCTTAAACTATCCCTGCAGGTCAGGTATAATATACATCTTCACATTATGAAAAAAAATAAAACATATTAAAGGTGTGAGCTTCGATGCTCAGTGAAGATAACAATATTGCAGAAACTATCATAAAAAACGTAAACATTTAAGTAAATGTATAAGCTTAAAAACAATCCTTTTATACATAAACTTTAGCATAATATAGAAATTATAAATCAAATAGATACATTTATATATTCACATGGATATTATACTAGTCGAATAATCTCATGTAATATTAATAGATAATTTCAGAATGATGGAATGCATAATGTAGAACATCATAACCACATAGTCAAGCCCTTGTGTAAATACCACAAATATGATTTTTTCAAGGTCAGGTTCCAAGACACTAGTTTGTGTAAGAGTCATATTGATTCATAGAGATGCTATAGAGGGTTACACCCATCAGTTACTAAGTACAATGGATTACACATATGAAAAGGTTAAATCATAATCTAATCATTTGTATTAAAACTAGCATACAAATTGTCAATATTTTAACCAAAAACTATGAATGGTATAAAAATAGCACATTCATAGTCAAACATAACTCAGTAAATACAATATAGAAAAATTTATTATAATAAATCAACCTCAATCAAGAATATTGAATGATATTTACATAGATGAAAATAATCTGTAAAACTATTTGAAACAAATATCCCTTTTTAAAAAAACATTTAAATGCTTCACTATTTATCAAGAAGCTGTTTAAAATAGGTTTTTGAATCAAAATTTCCCATAACACTTGTAAAATTTTAAAAGAAATTTTAATTTTAAAACATTAATTTTCATATAAATAAATATTTAAAACCATTTTAAAAACATAGACATTAATGAGAATGATTTATAAGAATAAATCATTAAAGCTTTTAAAATGATATTTTATTTAGAGTTCTTATCTAAAAGTGAGATGCTTGAATACTGATAATCAAGGTAATGAAAAATTTATAATAACATGAGAATAAATGGATTCATGATATACTATGTCAAATTAGAGTATATACACCACATAAATGTCAATTTGTGCATAATAACATAGAAGTCTCAATGGAATGTAAATTGAGATGAATTCCCTTATAAAGACCATATTGTTATGTTAAGGATATATCAATGACCTAATTTAGTGTAAAAATTATAAATACACCCAATATGATTTAATATTTATTGAAAATCTATATGATTACTCTTATGCATATTCTTGTAATGCCAACATCAATGACTATGATGTTTAACACAATAAATGGAAATTGAGTTAATATTAATATTATCAAGTTCATTTTGATGAATTACGAATTTATCAATGGAGTTATTTTATGTATCAAAAGAATATCAACATAAAGGGTAGTAGAAAATACTACATAAATAATCAAATAGTAATTTTACAAATAATCTTGGAGTAAAATAATGAAATCAACATTGCGTAAAATCTAATGAGTTGAAATTGAAATTAGAAATTCCCATACCAATTTGGTAAAATATGAAACATACAACACAAGATAGAAGGATCATAAAATGAAGTGGTAAGCACCCATAAGTTAAATTATATTATAAAACGAATACAATCATTTGTAGTACATACACCACACAAAATTAAATATTGGAAAATATAGAATGATTCTCAGAGGAATAAAAAGTTTGATGAAAACCACTTACCATATACATTTCCATAGTAGATGGTAGGTTAAACTCTTATAAAATTGTGAAATAAATGCTATTAAATAATAAAAGAACCACATAAAAATATATGATATCATACATGATCTTCTAATATTACTTTGTTAATAATATTTTAGTAGTATCATTGGTTCAGGTGTTAACTGACTCGTTTTTTTATATGTTTTGTTACGTAACTCATGCTTGGTATGGATAAGATGTAACTTATTCATGTAAATAATTATATTAATATATTAAACATTATTTTTAATCCTAAATGAAAATTATTCGTAAATGGTTATGATGGGGAATGAATATCATCGTGTTCAGGGAGACAGTAATCTGTATGTACGCACAAGCAAAAATACCATTCTATTGATGGTGAAATCATATGTAATTGGATTCTATATTATATATAAAGAATCATTAAAATTTAATATTTATTATTTACATAAATTATACTCATTATCATACCCATCCAAAAGAATAATTGTTGAATAAAATTCTACACCACGACGTGGAGACGATAACCTGTACGTGTGCATCTATGGTGACTTTTTCATTCATAAGACATATATAATAATGAACATGGTTGTGAAATATTTATAATGACATTACAGTATGTATAAGGTACTGTAGTTGTTATTATGGTATTGAAACAATAATGAAAGAGGAAGTGGAAGAAGAAAAAACATTGAAATAGGTGATGAAATTATTACCTCTTCGTCAGGTGCTTCCTTTTGATTTGATCAAAGGGGATCCTCAAGTTGTATTCTGATCAATTATAGGCCTCTATATTGAAGTGATATTTTTTTGGAGGATATATTTTTAGGGGTTGGACAAGACAAATGGCATTGGAGGTGTGATTTTTAGAGCATGGGAAGTAACCTTTTATAAAAGAGGTGATGGTCACTTTAGGAAAAGAAGGAAATATTATTTTATTATACAATCATAATAAGTTTTTAATGGATCAAAAAAGAATTTATTTGGAGGCTAATGTGGAACTGGGTAGAAAAACTTTCAAATAATTGGATTTAGACATGTTTAGGTCACCATATTAACTTTATATATAGATTTATCTCTATGTAAAATTGTTTAACTTTTACGATTTATTCTTGTATTATTATAATAATTGGTTAATAAACATTCTATAAAAATAAAATAGAACCAAAAGTGGTTAATTATTGTTATATCTGACTTTATCTAATTCTTATGGCTGAACCATAGGTTTTTAGTAATATTATGTCATTTAATAATATAGTATTTTTTTAAAACGCATTTATGTCAATTTTGAAATTATTTAGTATCTAGTTTTTGTGAAAGTCATAAAAACATTATCACTTCTAAAAAAATTTATTTAATCAACCCTATCATATCATATTGACCTAGAAAATTTGTGGAATACATCAAAAGTCTAAATTTATAGTTATATTAATATTTATAATGTCAATTATTTTAATCTTCAAATATTAAAGTAATTACTGCATCATTATTATGTCAAAAATAAATTTAATTATCTAATCTCTAAAAATTAGAAAATAATATGATTATGTACGAAATCATTATAGGTTTATAATGAATATTTATATCTGAATTTATCTTATTTATATCCATATACTAAAAATGGTTTGGTTATTAAACATTGAATTTATCACTTTTAAATCTGTTTTAAATAAAATATTAATAAATATCCTAATATAATATAATATTACTAGAGGAATAATATTTCATTCCTAAGGTTTAGTTGGGTCCCATATATACTTATCCAATAGAATTAGTACATGTGTTAGGATAATTATAATATCATTGTTATATTTAATTACCGTATTTACTTTTAACTGTGGTAAATAAAATTCAAAAATTACTATTAATCAAGAATTATTTTCATCCTATTGAAAAAAAATTTACATAATGATATCAGTAGTGTCTCTTAGATATTTGAAATACAATTAACAGAGGTGGAAAAATAATTTTTTATGCAAATTAGCAAATATGCCTAGAAGGTGAGTAAAAGATAGAAAAATGTTCAATAATATGATATATATAGAATCTTATTATAAAATTACTCCAATAAATTACATTGGACTAATACAGGAATTATGTATGATTTTTTACTGTAAAATAAATTCAAATTAAAAATAAATATTTAAATAAAAATTCGACTTTAAATAAGAAGGCAATGTTTTTCACTATTCATCAAAAATTTAATATTTTTAGAATAATACAAAAAATAACCCAAAGATAATTTTGATATTGCAAAATAATATATTATTTCTACCTTATAATATTCAAAAAAATGATATTTTATTTATTAATTTAAATAATATATTTTTGTTTTGAAAACAAGATAGCGGAATTAAGAGAAGTTAAAACAATCAAAATATTGATATGTGTTTATATGGAATTTAAATATAAAATTACATAAAATGACCATAATTGGAATAAATAATAAAAATATAATCTAACTATACTTCAAAACCATTCAAATTTATAATTTACACTATAAATTATTTTGATTAAAAAATATGTATTCAATTAAAATTTAGTATTTTTCATTATTCATCAAAATATTAAAGTTTTTAGAAAATAATTGAAAATTTATACAAAATTAATTTTTATGTCTCTCTTATAAAGAAGAAAATTATTTTGTCTAATTTTATATATAAAAGTCTCATATATTGTATTTAAAAAGAAATTTCCATTAAAATGCGGTAAAATTTGATTTTTTGAAAAATATTTCTTTAATCTGAAAAATTGAGTTTGTTCTTACAGTATGTCTCAGAAATATATAATATGTATATTAAAATTATATGGTGTATATAAAATATAAAAATTTCTTATTACTATTCATAACCTCTTTTTAAAAAGCTAGTTTGATCGGTCGTGGTGCACTTGAACTCGGTGTTGCATACTTCGCACGCTATCATATTATTAAATGAGAAAAATACTATGGTATCATTGGATGTTACATCACCTCACATGAATATATTGAAGCTCGAAATAAAATGACTATAAATATTAACCCACCTCATCTTTTATATATTCATGTCTAGTAGCGAAATGATTTATTTTTCATCTTATGTATGGTATAAAACATTTAATTTTCACCCAAAAGATAATGTCACCAACAATCCAGGGTATAATCAACTTCAGCTAACTCGAGGTATTTTTTTGGGTAGTATCATTTATGTGGAACCAACTTATGTGACCCATAGGACACAACCCGGTCTCCCAACGTAATGACATCTCAAAGGCCAATCCATGATGTAAAAAACATTCTATATTCCACACCTAGATCCATTAGATTCATGATCAGTATTGTATTCAAACACATCATCATCTCCCCAAATTTATTCTCAATCAATATAAACCATTAAAATTTTAAATCCTATTTTTTCAGTCCTGAAAGAGGTCTTTCCAAGAATAAAATATCTCAGACGAACCAATAATAATATCCCATAAATCCAAGAAAACAATGTATTTCATAATCATTATTGGGATACTCCCAAGAAAATGTTGCATGAGAATTCTCTTGGTCCACTGACATAGCTTCCATCGAGATGATTTGAACTGTAATGTTTACCTAACTATTCATAGAAGGACACTTTGATAGCTTGTATAATTTTTGATGATATATATGTGTACACTAGACTATGTCATTAGGTTGGTCATTTTATTCATGATTACTATATTACAAAAATGTTTCATCCAAAAAAACTACCACAAAATTATCCATGTATGGGTGGAAGATTCAATTTACCAAGGACATAATCACTACTTGTACATTCATCTTCATAAATGGAAATACAAAGAACACATTAATTGTATACCTTCTATAAAAATATCTCTGTCATATATCAGAAGGTCAAAATATCAACTGATAATACACAAATCTCATGTAAATATGAGATAATACATAATCTTATCCGAAATGGTCAATGTGGTCATCAATTAATTGAAGTGGATACCAGTTCTTCATTGTCACATTGTTCAACATCATGTAGTCACCACATTTGTGTAATGTATTGTCATCCTTCATAGTAAAAAAAGAGCAACACAATGAGGAGTGCATGAATAGATAAACCCCTTATCCATATACTCTACTTGTTTTTCTTCATGTATTGATGTTCTCTTGCTTGAATTCTATTCGGTGGAAAAGATACTGGCTCAACCCCCTATATGATATCAGTTATAAATTCCACATCTCTCTCCGGTGTAAACCGAAATATTTCTTCTAGAAACACATCATCAAACAATTCAAGTATAGTTAGAATGAAATCCTAAATTACACCCACAACATCCAACAAAAGACATTAAATATTAGTAGTGATATTCCTTGGTTGTTGAAGAACTGGACCTACACAATCTTCATGGATATCCTACTCTCCCTGATGAACATAATTGTTTCCCTTAAGATATGTATATACATTCTACAATAGTAACAAACTATGTCTAATTGGTATTCTAATAACTATTATATATCCATAATCAAGTCAAAACTAAAAATATCCATAATGTGGATTTCCCAATGGAAACAGTACACTGCTACCTCAGGGGAACACTCGTTGGACAAACAGATGCATCTCAGTCATTCTCCAAATGGTGTATCGATCATCATAAAACCAGTAAGAAAAACCCACTAAAATACTCAACCAATATACATGATTTTTATATATAAAATAATGATTGACAGTAATATCAGATAAGGATCTACAAAATGTAGATTCAATAATAATTGTACCACTAACTATTTATGGCCCATCCTTTTTATCCACAAGTATTGCATATGTTTCATGAAATTTTCCTTACCCTATTATATGTGGTGATTTCTAAGACCCTTGAGTTGCACCACTATAATGATACGATCATTATATCCTACTAATTCCTTATCTATTGACTCAACCATCATGGAAATTATAACGAAAACATAATTAATGGTTTTGTATGTATAACTGCATTAATGTACTCTGATCATTCCCAGATCCTCCATAATTATCTTTATTTCATGGGTTGTTATTGAAATTTTGTACATGTTCCATTCTACCAATGAGTTTCACACTAATAGTGGGTGGGGACAATGTCTTCAAACATTCCCTAACTAACCATACTAGTGATAATTAACCTGGGTAAGGCCATGAGTAACTGACCCTTCCCCCATGTCCCTATAATTTCAAATTCTCTCATCAAAATTATCATAGAGGTTCTTATTAATAACATAAATAATACCTGTTGTTGACTATTAGGAACCAAGTTCCTTTCACAAAAACAACATGTTATATTACCCTAAGAAATGATAGCCTTATTTACCACTTCTGAAAAAAATCATTCCTAATGAAATTTTCCAAGGATAAAATATCACATTTAAGCACATATTTAATTCAATTTATTATATTAACCTCATAAACTGCCGACATTGGAACAATGGTATACAAATACAAGAAGCATACAACATAGTACATCACATACAACTTCTTCTATGTAATCCACTTAAAATATTCTTCCCTATCTTTGATATGTGTCGTAAGATAAATGTTCTCCAAAAAATATCTTAAATTACTTCAACTCCATGTTATAAATATTTCCATCCTGATTCTAGATTCCTCACTAATACATCACTTAATACATAAAATATATTCTTTTACCATCAATATCATATTTTTAGAAGTATCTATATTTTTATGTATTGTCTAGATAGACTATATTTAGGATGCATATACCTCATGTACACCCGCTTTGGTAAAGGTGGGATGGTTTTGTATGTAAAACACCCATATTATGTCAGACATTCTCTTTATAAACCAACTTAGATATCATACCATAAACATCATCATGTGATAAATTTTATCATGAAACATTTCCCAGGATTTCTATCCCACAACTATCTGGGCCTCTAGTTCCACTAGAAGATGTTAATTTACAGTCATGTTCTCCTACCATCCAATCAACAAGAGTTCCATGTATGAATATCTATACAATTGAAAAAGCATGTAGCCAGAAAAAAGTATCACATTTACATAAGAAGGATTCGTTACAATACCTATCATTTTATCCTTAAAACCCACAACATTGTCAAATATCTGGCACTATCACTCCCTTTAACAGCCCCTCATCTAGTTCTATGATACAAAAGGGAATACACATTATACTAATTCATGTTTCTAATTAGAGACCCATTTATACATTTTGTATAAATTTTTTTATTTACAATTATTTAATCAAACTTGGAACATTTTCTTTCAATTACACAAAAAAATAAAAAATCCAATTTCAACAACATATCTGGAGCACACTTTTATATAAATTCATAAAAACGATGCATGATATAATAATACAAGAGTTCCTATAATTATGTATGAATACTCAATTATCTTTCCATATTAGTTCATGATTAAATATTATAAAATATCATAAATGATTAATATAACACAATATTTGAATAATGTGATGTGCAATAATATTCTACTATTACAGTAGATTATAATAAAAAAACCCACCCTACGTACATGGATTTTACCCTTGAAAGTGTGTTAGATAATACTATTCAGGAGCTCTTTACCAAGGACCAACAAATCTTAAAATCATTTTTACCTTTCCCAAATATTATTTCCATTGAAAATTACGGAAAATAAAACTCATCTGATACCACATTGTGACATTGCTACCTGGGTTCCACACACGGGTGCCCTATTTTGATCAGTCACATAACCCCAATCACGCCTCCCCATACAGTATAGGTTGACAACTAGTAGTGATGGTAAAAATATAATATAGGTAGACTACAACATATTTATCAAAGAATCACAATATAGTAAATAAATATACACGAGAAAAAAACTAATAAACAAAATCAGAATAATACTAGTATCTCATGATGACCAAATATAACACATAACCAAAACTAAAGCAGATGATATATCATTCTTTATTTGGTCAGTTTGTGATAAAAAACCCAAAATAAAGAACCTTACAACACTCTAAAAGGGCGATGAAACCATGTATAATTCTTTTATCCATGATCAATTCTAACTCACCCCATTAATCATATTTCCCTGTCACTAATCCTATCTTCCAATCATCATGTTAATTCAGGAACTATTCTATTAGTCATAGTTGGGTGTGAGTAAAACTCATAAAGGCACCACCATTGGAGTCTAAAAAAATATCCTTCAATAAAATTGTATTCATTTTTATAAAGAATAATATATAAGTTATAAAATATGATTTTTAGAGCTTATATCATTCATTGTGTTACCACATAAATGCCCTGGTTATCAAGGAAACTATATCCATAAACACATACTTCATCCCATGTTGGAATCTAAACCATAAAACATATGTATATCACACATCACATAACTCATGGGTTCTCAATTATCAATTCATTTAAATTTTAATATCATATATACATGTAACCATAGAGGAAATGAGAACATTTTAGTCCTAGATCGCAATTGCTAGAATCCCATGGTTATATTAAGAGAGTAGAATTTTCTAAAAACTCATTTATCAATAAATCACAAAAGGCATTTTCAATCATCAGTCCGTGTCATGGAATATTTTATCACCATCATGCTTGTGGTCCTTGAATATTAGGTCTAGAACCATGTGGGTATTTGAATCATCAATTCATTTCCCACAACTTATTTATCAATAAATTACTATATAAAACTCATATCACATTAAAAAAGGACAATCATCCTCATCCCTCTTATCATTATTTCACATCCTATTATACCATATCATAAATCAATGAAAACATAATTCAAAACATTAACTACATGGAATTATAGATAAATTCACCATTATTTCATTTTTCAACACACTATCATATATAATATTATCCTAGTAAGTTTTATCTAACTATTGCATTATTCTCATTATTCAATCAATTAAACATCCCATTAATTAATCAATTCCCAAAACCCATCAATTAAACAAATATAATTTCACATGAAAACCCCATTTAGTTATAAAATGGAAAATTAATTAAACAATTTTTTGGCTTCATAATTTATTAACATACTAATTAATGTAATGCATGATTTTATTTCACATAATGTAATTCGAAAGAAAACATAATAAATGCAGTTATAATTCAGCACTATTGGATTTTTAATTTATAACATATACTTCATGATCATTAATGAGTGTTCACCAATATAATTCCCCAATTGATGTAGAATAATAAAAATCCTAATGTCTAAAGAGATCTAGAAGCAATAGGTATATCCAAGATCCAATGGAAGAACATCCCTAAAAATCTAAATATAAACCATCTACACAATAGGAAATACATCCCCTCTTCATTGGAAAATAGATACAAGAGAGAGACTGGGAACTACTCTAGAATAGATCACATAAGAGGACAGGTGGAGACAAGTCAATTAGACTTTCAATCCACCATGAAAGGTGTTTAAAAAGACTAGGAATCTAAACAAAATCCTCTAATTACAAAGGGAAATTAGTTTGTGTTAATAAGTTGTGTTTAGTGATATACATAAATATTAAATATTTTTTATTGGTATTATAGATTACCAAATCAGATTCAAATGGTTTCCTTTGAAGGGGTGCATAGTTTTCTCTATCTAATATCCTAACCAGTAACCTCCCATTAGGGGTCACAATGTTAATCCTTGGAGGGTGAAAGGTTTTTCAATCCATGAACCAGATGAGAAATCTACCTTTATAAGGGGTCTAAAATTGTATTGGGGTCATTCACATGTTTTGGGAAAACTATACACCAACTATGCACTTCCCCTTCTAAAAAATTATTCAATTTTCAAAAAAAACAACCCATGATGAAAAACCCCAGTATGTATGTAAAAAATAATGAAATGAAATACCTGGATATGATCATGTTACGTCTCCATAAAAGCGTGGGATCATACATGTCTGGAAGAAATGACTTATTCAATTAGATCATTATTATTAAATGTGGAAAATTAACATTTCAATATTATTATCATGTATATATTATTGGTTTTGGTAGAATATTACTTCTGGTAAAATCCTTAATTTCCAATATATTTATTGTTTTAGGACCTAACCATAACTGTATAACTATAAGTTTGTTATGTGATGGGGGTTATCCTGTGGACATCCAAAAGAATAAATGTATTGTACATAGTTCTAATGATGAATATATTATTTCTGGAAATAGACATGGGAATATTTACACACTAAACAAAGAATAAATTCACGTAAAATACATAACATATTATAGTGAAATGAAAGATCAATCATATTTTTGGAATTGATTTTTAGGACATGTTATACTTATATAATTATCTTCGTTGACTATGAAATGACATTTAAAATATCTACCAGATCGTATGTTTGATACTTCAAATGTTTGGGACCCAAATCAATTTGAACAGAAACATATGTAATGTTTTAAATATATTAATGAAGTATCCACATTGAATTCATTACAGTCATTTAATATGGATTTATTTTTTCTTATACAAACTAGATATATCTTTGGAAAACACTATGTATATGTTTTTGTTTAGGATTACACTACACACACATAGAACTATTTTTTTAAATGGAAATATGAAGTATTTAGTTTGATTAAATGATCCATAACTGGAGTTAAAATTGATGATAATTTTTTCATGATAACTATTCCTAGTATTCATGGTGGAGAATTTTAAATTTCATATTTTGAATCTTTTTTTGGAAAGAATGGTATTGTAGATTATGTTTTTGGAACATTAAACCCCATAAAAAATGGTGTAGTCTAAAGAAAATATATAGTTTATATATATATTACTATAAATATTATCTGTGGATACAATATTGCTAAACATAATTGGGTTGAATATATTATTATGACCTGTTATAATATAAATCATGTTTTAAAAAATATATTGTATTAATAAAATCACTTATCTATTGTGTAAAGGAATAAAAAAATGTTACTACATCAAATAATTGGGAAGAAATATATTCATATTAGGTACTAATGTTTACATCCAAATGTTTCAACCCAAATATAATGCAGAAATATTTTTAGGCAAATCAACTCCAGGAATGTCTTATATAGTTTTAATTAAAAGTAAAATTATTTTTGTGGAAGTAGTGGATGTTATGATTGATATAACTGATCCTTTTATTTTCAAACAACCATAATCTACATATTTAGGGGTTATTTCTAAAAGAAACTAATCCAATGTTATTAAATTCTTATCATAAGAAATTCCACCCAATTATATTTTTGTAAAATTTTCAATTTGGAATAATTTAAACCTATAGTTGAAAAAACTAATTTTGAAAACCCAAAAAATATGATAATTCATAGAAAAAATTCAAGTGATAGTATCATTGTAGATGTAGATAATTAAATTAGCACTTGATGTTCTTTAAGAAATAAAATTAAACATCTAAATATCTTTTCTAAGTAAAAACTTAACAATAAAAATGATTATTTAGCTGATAAGGATAGGATAAAAGACACGAAATATGACTATAATGTGTTTAAAATAATATTTTTGTATATTTATTGAATGTTATGATGATACTTATTAATTCTTCTAATGTGGCGTTTGAAAAATAAATGTTATTAAAATATAATAATAGTTAGAAATATATATATAATTCTTGGGAGGGATATAACCCACATGAGGGTATTGACTTTGAAGAATATTATACACTAATAATAATTCATGAATTTGTTCGGATACTTTTATATTTTATATTATTCTTTAATTTTGAACTATTTATAAATGATGAGAAGTGTTATTTCCTTCATATATATTTTTAGGAAGATGTTTATGTTGAAAACCCACTTGGTTTGAAAATAAGAAACATCCTTGACTTTTTATAAACATTTATGTTATCTTAATAGACTAAAAACCCTCATACTACATTATAGTAATAGTTTACTAGATTTTTTGATAGAAAATATTTTTTTCAAGGGATTTGTAGATCCAACACTTTTTTGAAAATAACTAAATTAAAACATTACGATCATAGATGTCTCTTTTTATTACATTATATTTTGTTCCACTCAAAATAATTTAACAACTTCTTTTTAGTATATTATGATATCTACATTTTGAATGAGTATTATGGGATTGTTAACATACATTATATATTTCAAATATCAAAAAAAACTATAATTTACTTTTAGATCTATTCATAAATATATAAAATATTTACTTAATAAATTCATGTATGGAAATTAAAAATAGATTTATTTTTCCCTTTCCGGAAACCATTACAGTGGATCATGACAAGTTTGGGAAAATAGTTTATCATAATACATTTTGAGGTATGTTTGGAATTATATTATATGTACCCGCGTCATGTCTATATTTAATATTTTTCATATTCTTATGTTCACAATATCAATAAAATGCATATAATTCACATCTAAAATATATAAAATCAATCTTTCATTATCTTAAGGTAACTATGGATTTATGATTATTCTATTCTTGTGAAAAAAAATTTACATTATAATATTTTTCAAATAGTAACATATATGATTATAAAATGGATATAAAAATTAAATAAAGTAAATTTTCATATTTAGAACACTATTCAATTTGATGGTCTTGTAAAAAAACCCTCAGTATAAATATCTTTTGTTGAAGTTGAATATTTTGTAGTTAGGTGTTTTACTGTTTATGGGTTTTGGATGAAACACACACTCAGAGAAAATAGAATAATCTTTACTAAAACTATTATGAATTTTGAAAAAAATCTATTGATCTAATTAAAAATCTATCACATCCTTTGTTTACTATACACACTGAGATAATACATAATTAATTTGGTTATAATACACATAAAAGAGATATAATATTAATATTCATCTGATAGTAATAAAAAATTATAATTTTTTTTACTAAACACTTTAGTTCAAATAGATTTGAATTCATTAAACATGAGATAAGAATGGGAAATGTTAATTAATTAATCACATCTGCTTAATTATTATCAACAATATTATATTAATATACTCCTTTTAAATGGTGAAGTAAATATGTTTTTATGTTTAAAAAAATCATATTTCATTAAATAATATTTCTTTTATTTATATATGTATTTATCATAATGATATTTTTAGACAATATTTTTAGTTTAAAACTAAAATAATCATTTTTTGTATCCAAACAATAATAATGTATTTTTATTATAAAACTATAATAATTAATTATTTTAAAATAATAAAAAATAATATTTTATATAATCCATCATAATAATTATAATTTAAAAAAATTAATAGGTTACCCATACTGATGAAACATTATACTCTGAATGGTACTGTATAATTATTTTAGTCATTATTCTTATCTATTTCATTATTTAATAATTTTTTTGTTTATTTATTAATTTATTTATTTAAAAATTATTGCAATTTTTTAAAAATAAAAAATATATATATAATCCATTATGTTTCACTCTGATAAAATTATTTTACAAAACTTCAGGAGTAAAAAATTATATTTAAAACATTATTTATTTAAATCTCAAATTTCATTTTTGATATGGTTTTATTTTGAGTTTTTGAAATTTATTTGGATTAATAGTAATATTTTCTCCTGATAATTTATTGTTGGGACACCCCATTTACCACAATTGTTTACAAAATATTCAATAACTACTATCACCATCGTATTTTGTGCATGTTCAAATTGTTTTTGTTTTAATCAGATTATCAAAACAATTCCATTTATGATATCCCCTATATAAGATTATGAAAAAAGGAATTGTTTCATAATGTGTATTGTGGAGAGATATATCATTAATATTTATGATTATATTCTCAATTATATTTTTAATTTACATGAATAAGATAACCTATGTGTAGAAAAACCTAACAACTATATCAATTAGAATTATTTAAAAATTACTAGAGTGTTTTAAGAATCTATTTTACTTTAGTAAATTAATGTTAATGATAATTTTTATTTAAAAATCTCTATAATGAAGTATAGAAATTAAAAAAAATTAGTTTCATACATATTTGGTTTTCTTTAGAGTGTGATTCATATTTAACGTCTGATATGTGTCTTTATGGACATCAGTCATCTAAAAAAATTCTTGAGGAAGCTTATTTTTACCCTAGTTATGATAAATTATAAAAGTTATGAAAAATTTCATAGGGGTATAGGTTTATAGTGTTATGGATGAAAGGGTATCTAATACCATTTAAGAGTTATAGGCATATAAAAATTGTATTATATATGTATATATGTTGGATAGTGTAATGAATATGAGGAAAATAAACATGTTTAATTTTCTTCTATAATTGTGGAATAAATAAATATTGTATTTATTATGATAATTAATATAAGGTATAATATTTCAATAATATTTTTATTTTGAAATTTAAGTAACCATTTAGAGTTTAAAAAAATTACCCCTTGATATAAACAGTTTCTATATTATCTGTTACACTAAATCCACAAAAATGGTGCTCTTAGCAGAGCCATCACATGACATCTGAAACACCTCCCCATATTCTACAGGTTGCTGAATATTTCTTAGGGTATAATAATTTTCATGGGGAGACTATATATGTTTTTCTATAGAATGACACAATAGATAACATAATAAATAAATTATGTAATAACCATGGAATAAACAGTCATTTCCAAATAGTTTACTAATATGATAACAACCAGAACCAAATTATAATATGTAATATTATTATAACAGTAAAAAATTGATATAATTATAAATATAATGACCCAAACTAGTCCCCCAAAATGGTTCCATAATTCACATTCTATTTTCCATCCATGTACTCTACAAAACCTACTGCACTCCCTAGTATAGGGCCTTTTCCCCTTCCCTAACATGCTACCATGGATTCTTCTTGAGTTCCCAATGGAAGCCCAAGAAGGGTGTGAGTAGAAATCCATAGGGCACCACAAATGGAGACAAAAAATTTTTAGTAGAAATGGATATTTTTTATAGTAAACAAATAATGAATAAATAACCAAAATATATATTGGGATCCATTAATTAACAATCCACAATTAATAAATTTTCATCAATATTTCAATTGCATAAATTATAAAATATTTTTTTACTATATTAATATTATTAATTTTTTCCATTGGTTAGGAATTTAAATCATTTAAAAAATGGATTAAGGTAGTTAAAAACTATGCATATAGAAATAAGTCAAGTCCCTATCTCACTAGGGATAAACACTTCACAACGAATACAACAGGCTGACGATGAATCCTCAGTCTAGGTGGTCTCATAGAATGAAACTAGTATGGGGATATATCAATATCCCCTTTACTAAAATTTTATTTTTTGGGTGGATTTTCCATCCATAGTTTAATATGACTTGTGGTTATCAAACATCAAGTCAACACCCCACACTACCATGCCATATGCACTTTCTTATTTTTCTATTCACTACACAGTACCATATGATGACCATACTCAATAAAATATACATAACAAAAAAATTCATAAAATTTAACATGGGAATAAATATTATTCCATGACCCATTAGAAAATTTATTATATACACTACTTATCCCGTTTAGCCCATTTCACATTCTAATGCCTCAACCCATTAGGAATGTCCAATAATTCCCATGTATTAACTCATTCATCAAATTCATTAATTACTTTACAAAAACCCATAGAAATATTTTTTAATTCATAATTGATTAACAATTTATAATTCTAATCATTTTTATATAAACATACCCACTAAGGAATTTCTGAAATAATTCATAATCCATTTGACATAATCTCAATTTTCCCAACTAACCCATTTTCATGCCACGCCAAACAACCCCTTATACCAATATCAACAATAGGAGAAACTATAATAATTACACATTAAAATAAACCAACAATATTATATTATTATTCATAGGATCTATGATGTCATACACTAATTATACACTTAATCTTAAAAATTCCAATGTTTGGGAATTTTCGTGCACCATATGGGTGGTCATAAGTCAGTCCTCTCAACCTTTATACGTTTCACATGGATCAGGATGTGTTCAATTCGACATTAAGCAATCCATTTTTAATGAACCATACTAATATAAATAAATTCACATTAATACTGAACTACAAACAAAAACCTCATGATCAAATCTACATCAAAACAATAGAATATAACTTATAGACCATATTCGTTGAATCCATTGACATTCACACTCTTAATCGTAACATTAGATGATGATTCAAGAACCCCTTGAATCCCCATCCAAGATTCCACTAGAAAAATATGGATTTATGGATTCAGAAGAATATGATATGAAGAAAAAACACTAATCTAAAAATAATTACAAAGATTGGGGTAAGACTTACCTAGAGATTCAATCCACAACCAATAATGCTCCAACGACCTAGAAATAGAGTCGAATGAAGTTTTTGAGATCTTTGGAGATTTGATTCGTAAAAAATGAAGTAGGGGAAGATATATAATAAAAAATATGGGGAGAAAACAAAAATACCGAGGGGGAAACCAGAATTCTCACATTTTAAAGTGTTCATGGTTTGGCGGCTTGGTTTTCCAAACAATGTAGAAACCATACGCCTACCTATTTCTAAGAGGATTTTATTTGAATGATTACATGGGGAGGGTCACATAGTTTGATAAAATATATTCTATAATTGATAGAATATACATTCTCAATCCACACATTTTGGACCCCCCCATCAAATGGATTCCACTAACCTTGCAAAAATTATTCAATATGCGCATAATGAACAATATCATTTTTCAGGCATTACCCAAACCAACTAGAACACCATGATCATCCTCATAATCCTAGGGGATATCTCATTACCCAAAAAAAATATTAACACCAAAATTTTATCAAATAAATACCTTCAAATGGTTTGGGATCTTACAAACATCCTACCTTATAATGGATCGTCCTTAAGCTACACTTCATGATAATTACTGATCTTCAAAGGAAAAATGATCGACACACTATGACTGTACATCTGACACCCTTTCCCAAGATTCTTCTCAAACATTACCATTTTTTCATAAAACTCAATCCATGTTCATTATCTTACCTCATAAGTCATTTTCACTATGATCCAAGATGGGATTTTTATACTCTGCAATTGATGCATCGATCTCAATCTTATCATAGTGAACATCATTTATATGAGATGGGTTAGGGTGACATTGATGAAGTTATAATACATGAAACATATCATGAATACCTATATATAGTGGTGAAAGATAAAATAAATAGACAAATAGCCCAATCATCTCCATGTTCATAAACGGTCCTATATACCTATAAACTGATATAACCTATTTCTGAATCTGATGGTGAATCAACCTTGTTGACACTAAAAGAAACATGTGATCACCCAATAAAAACTCGGGGGGTCAATGACATGTATCCACATATGTCTTATTCCAATTATTAACCATAACAATAAATTTTTGAATAAACATGAATTCTTATGAAATCTACTACCCAAGACTCAGTCCCACCATCCCTAATTCCCCATCCTCTAGATAAAGTAAAAGAGATATAAATGGCCTCCCGTAGACTACCTAAATTGGTTTCATTTTAATCATATCATGAAAACTATTTTTATAAGAAACCTTTTAAGGAAAAAAGTGTTTCCCCATGATCCACAAATATAAAGGAAACAATACCTCAACATTTCATCCAGAACCCGAATCATAATCTCGAACTACCCTTCCACATGTGGGGGGAAATCCTTACTAAAAAACACATGGGTACTAAGAAAATTTTGTACTCCATTACCGAAGTGTGTTGTGTAACATAGATAACCACACAAAACTATATCCTGTAGTACAACATGAAACAACACTATCTCTTAAACATATATTTTACCCAAAAAATCAATAATAAAAGTCTCAAATATGAATGAAATGAGACACTTTATTCATATAATCAATGAATACCCATATTGAATCATCTTTACAATGTATCCAAAGAAGACACACTATAAAATCCATTGGTACATCATCCCATATCCATTTAGAAGTGGGGAATGTATGCAATAAACCACCCGGTCATTGATGCTCATAATTGTCATACTAATAGGTAAGCCTCTATGATAAGAAACCCTCATCCTCATTCCTAATACATGGACACAGATATTTCATATAAATGGAATGATACCTTTTTACAAAACTAGGATTCAAATACTATTTTGATTCTGGATATACACGCATCAAATCTTCAATCATACATACCGACACAACCACATGACCACAAACACAAAACATCCCATCATCACAAATTGGCCAACTAGAACTTGACTCACCGCATTTAAGATATTCTTTTGTTTCCAAACACTCTTAATCCTAATAAAGTCTCTACTTGAACTAATTTAATAGCATGTAATCAACAACTATTGATGAAGTTTTCATCATCTCATGTATATCCTAATCCGTAAAATTCATCCCCACAAATAACACCATCATCTACAACTCAAAACTAGATTCATGAACTACATGATATTGTGTTTTACGAATCATAGAATCTGATGATGTATTCTATTTTCTAGGTGTATAAAATAAGTCAAAATAAAAGTAATTTAGGTACTTGACCAATACACACTGAAAAAAATTCAAATCATGATGAGGAAATATGTACTTCAGATTTTATGATTAGTATACACCATGAACAACTATATAAAAAATTAATTCCACCAAAATTTTAACGGATGAGTCATTGCATCCAATTTAAGATCATGCCTAAGATAAATTCAGTGATGCTGCCTCTGTAGCAGTGAATCATATGAAATGATCCGAACATTATGAATCATATATATTCCACTAGAAAATCTAGATGCATAACAGAATAATGTATACATCTTACCCAACTCATTTTTTATTATGTTAATTTTTGTAGTCAACCACTTCTTCATATCTTGGAAATAATTATCACATGAATCTAACAATTCATAACATATGCCTCTCTAGGTCATGCATGAATGATGTGTTTCTAAATATAATAATCCTGTAATGAAACTTTGGTAATTATCTTCTTCACCTAAAAAATAGCAGACATTAGAAAAATTATTGGGATCATCCCAAAACATAACTCCCTGC
Source organism: Viscum album (assembly GCA_963277665.1). Lineage (NCBI taxonomy): Eukaryota > Viridiplantae > Streptophyta > Magnoliopsida > Santalales > Viscaceae > Viscum > Viscum album. Next base: position 2,014,020,082 of record OY728147.1, on the reverse strand, counting down.
ACTTTCTTCTATTCCACTAATGTGTTTTTCTCAGATAGTATTTGTCCTTAAAAAATCACATTATCAATCCATAAATAATATTTCGATAGATTTTCATATATTCTATTATCTATTAGTGCACTCAAGATGATTTCAAGATGTTTGGGATGATATTCATGATCCTTCTTGTACACCATGATATCAACAATAAAGAAAACTATAAACTGTTATAGATAGGGGTGAAAAATTCAGTACATTAAATCCTTGAACACTATCGGTGCATTGTCAACCAAAAAACATAACCATAACCTCATACTATCTATACCATCTCTTGAAAGCACAATACAATAATTTTGTGTGTCTCACCCTCAGCTGATAATACGTTGACCTCATAATATTCTTGTAGAACAGTAATTCACTTCTCACATGGTCAAAATTATCCTTAATTCTCTAAGGTGGTGATAGTTTTTAAATGTCATCTACTTAATATTCTTATAATTGACACATAACTGAAATAAACAATCTAGCTTGTTAGAAAACAATTCTAGAGATCCCCATTGTTACATAATAGGAAAAATAAACACATCATTCAATTGTTACTCCAACTATGTTTTATAATCTTATAGTTCTATGAACGCCATTTTAGATATATATATGGAAACTATATATTCTCATGGGATCAACTTTATTGTGAACTAAAATATCTCTCCAGTATAATATTTGATAATTTCTAAGTAAACACATCTTGAAATTTCCCTACCACAATAAGAATTATATTCTTCTCCAATACTCTACAATCAACAAAAATACAAGCCATCTGGGCTGTGAGTTCCCCCATCTACCGAAAAACTGGCCATGTACATCCTGACTGAGCATCTCGTTCACCATGATAGATATATGTGTCTCCCTAAAGAGACATGAAGGTTAACCTATGATGGTATCAATCAACGTCTTCTTGGTACATCACAAACTAATCCATACCCAAATTAGATTAAAACATGAAATTTCAAGCATGAAACAATACCACATAAAATAGTACCCACCAACCTCTTGAACACACCCACTACACAACCTCAAATCCTCAACTCTAATCCATAATAAAGTATTAATTGATAGAACCTGAAAATTACATTCTACTACTAGGCCTAATACAACTACAAACAGTGCTAGAATATAATAATGTATGGAGCCTATGTCAAATAAAGAACTAGATATCATAGAAGATATAGGGATTGTACCTCATACAATCGATAGTCATGCCTTGCCAACTCGAGGTGGGGAATGAAATACGTGAAGCCGACCTTCCCATCAACTCTGGGCTCTAGATAGTGTTCTTGTTTCTATAATACTATGGTGATATGGATGGTCACATCCCAGAGTACCAAATCCACCACCCATATTAGTACAGCCCACAGAGCTCCAAATTCCTACTTGATATGGGAACCTGACCCCATGCATTCACATGGAATCAGCTTTGATTCCCCATCAACACCCATGTGTCTAAGACTTATGGAGAATCTCTTCACATGCGACATCATTCTACATGGATTGAACTAAACTATTGAATAGGGACATTGACAGAACATGTTCCCTAGTATATCCCACCCATAAAAGAATACCTGATTACCACCTTGAGAGGTCGACCCTCTCTTCTGACTACTATGTAAAATTATATCCTAACAGAATATCTAAAAAAGATGCTTCCTACCCTTGGAATCTACACTTCTCACCCATCCAACTAGAACAACATGTCCCCTACCTGATTCACTTTCAAGTTCCATTTTATGATAATGTCCAAGTCCTATAACTATGAAAACTTATTCCAAAAATATATTTTCACCATGGACCTAATCTCATTTCTAAGACAATCCTGGAAATGTTTCACCATAGCTACCTCATATCCATCTAATGATTAAACAAAGCAACACATGTTAGTGAAACTGCTAACATAATCCATCACTGAGACAATCCTTTGGGTCATTCTCATAATCTCTGCATCTTTCTACTACATCAAGGAGTTTGGATAGAAGTGTTCTGGAATCATTTCATAGAAATAATTTCATATCATTCCATAAACTTTATCTATCTTAATCATGATGTCCTACCAACACTTTTCTCAACCTTGCAACATGTAGTCTTATAACATGACTCTCTTCTCTGAAGACGTATCCAAATGGCCAAGAATCATCTATATAGAATCAATCCAGTACTCAGATGCCTCTTGAGCACCCTCTCTAATAAATTTCTGAGGGTGTTGAAGTTATAACTCTCCAGTCACCTCAAACATACTCATTAGAACTCACCCTAGGAACCTTTCCAAAATTTCCATAAAGAGAGTGAAGTTCTCATGAAACTCTTATTCTATATTACCCTTAGACACAAGGTCTTTTTTCACCACTCTATGGGTATAATTATAGACAACATGCCCTTTTCACCCTACGAGAAAACATTTTTAGGGTTTCATATCTCTATAATTCCACAAATGATATTTAGGACACTTAACATCAAACTTCCACGGTTCATATAAAAGAAACCTCTCTAAAAGGCATAAAAAACTCATTATCATATAATACCCCAAATGTTATCATCACATCCCAAAACACTACACTCGACCATACATATCGTGGGTCATGGAATAAATGGTGTATCTAATGTACACGAGTTCGTGTTTTACACTAAATAGGGAATCCAAATTATTTCCATTCAAACAACACATACCGTTCCTCCTAAAAAATATACCATTTCACAACTTGTTACCAACAACATTTTAATATCACTTTCTACCACTTAATTTTTTACAATTCCTTTACAATTATCTAATATTGCATCCTTTTTATACATTTGAATCATTCTAATTAGGAAACATTTTCTTTACGATTCATAGGAAGTAAAATTCATTCTTCATTTCCCACCCTACACACTCATCTCGTGTGTTCCTATCATGGATCATGCCACGTATATATGTGGGTTCCTAATGATGGATGAATGAAAAAGCTCATACAATCTCGGCCATGTGTAAAATAGCCTTAAATAGTCACATAAAAAACATGTGAATCATCCAATGGTGAAGTGCCATCAAATATAACATCACACCTAATGAACAAAAAATAATTCCCTAGTCACATGTGTTTTCTCTCAAACATGGGTTAGTTACTCCCAAGGAAAAGTTCATTTTTGATTCCCAATGCATCCTATAATCCTTTTAACTTTCCCAACTAGTAATAGCAATGATCATAAACCCACTTTGATATCACATTGTAACATCCCCAAAATAAAATCCACTAAACCGGTTCTCAGATTCCATTATCCACATGAACACAAGCATACCTCCCCATATGAAAAGGGTTTCTGACACGTAGAAAGGGTATGATATGTCATATGTGGATACTATACCCTCTTTATACAAGAATGACACAACAAATAACATAAGAAATAAATGAAATAATATAATAAGAAAAAAAATATTCATTTCAAACCAGTTTCCAAACAAGGTACAAACCACAACCAAAAAGTAATATGTCATGTCATGCTAATATAGACAAAAGTGAAGGAATCCCCGAAATAAAGACTAGCAACTGAATACCCAAAATAGAACCTGACACCATGTTCGGATGCTTATCTATGCTCTCCCCAAGCTCAACTCATCTCCATTGTATATGTCTTTATCCCATGTCTTTACCAATAATAGTAATTCTTCTTTGGTACCCAATGGATACCTGAGAAGGGTGCTAGTAAAATATAGTAGGCCACCACCAACGGTGTCTATAAAATATCGTTGCTTTCATATATTTCACAAAAGAAATATATAATGAATAATTAACCAAAATATGTATCAGGATCTATTAGTTAACATTCCATACATAATCCATTATCATCATTATTTCTATTCAATTAATTTTACAATATTAATTACGAAATTCATATTCATCATATGTTCCATGGGATAGGAATTTACATCACTTACATAAGGGATTAAGGCAATCAAACAGTAAGAATGTGGGAATAAGTTTGGTCCTTATCTCACTAGGGGAAAATACTTCACAATAAATACATCACACTTTCATTGAACCCTCTGTCAAGGTGGTATCATACAATGAAACCCTTATGGGTATATGTCTCTATCAAGATCCTTATCACATGCTTTTTAGGGTCGAGTTTAGAGTGTCAGTCTAACTCAACCAGTGGGTCAAGATTCTCAAGTGTAAACCCCACACTACCAAGCCTTGTGCACATGCTTATTTATCCATTCAACACATAATACCATATACAACCATAGTGGAAAAAAATACATAATAATTAAAATCCATAACAATAATTATGGGAATAAAAATTATTCAAAAACCAATTAACACATTTACAATTTTCATTATATATATAATTATCCCATTTCTCAATATCATACCTCAACCCAATAGGTATATAACATAATTCTCATGTATTAACTCATTAAACATATTAATAAATTAAATTATGAATTCCAATCCATATATTCTTCAGTTAACAACACATTAAAAAGCTATCATGTTCTTCATTTCCCAAGCAGTAACCCTCTTAGACAATTGAAACATACCCCAAATCTATTTGACATAATATATATTAATAAACACATACCATTTTCATGCAATTACAAACAGCCATTATTACACAATCAACACTAGGAACAACTACCATCATTCCCTTTTCAACTAAAAAACAATATTAACTTGTTCATTCTAGGATCTATGTTATCACACATCAAATTTACACTTATTCATACCAATGTAAGTGCTCACCAATGTCAGTGCACCCCATGGGTAGACCTAAAACCTTCTATTTGACCTCAAAACATCCTATAATGATCATGAGGGGTTAAATTCATCATTTAGACACCCATTTACCAAATCCAACTAAAGGAATTAAATACAAAACAAAATTAAAATAATAAAAGAACCCTTATGCACAAATCCACATCGAATCCACGGGCTATAAAACAAAGACCACCAATATTGAATCTATTGATGTAGACACTCTTAATGAGAGCCTTAGATCATGATTCAAGAACACCATGAATCTCCAACCAATATTCCATAGGAAAAAAAGAAGGTTTTATTGCTTTAGAAGATGATTTGAGGATTAAAAAACCCAAATAAGGAATTTATATCTATGTTGGGGATTAGACTTAACCAGTGCTTTGATCTACAACCTACAATACTATAAATGGACTAGAAATGAAAGATATTGGTCTTTGGGAGGCCTTTGTAGCGTTGGTTAATCATTAGGGAAAGACAAGAACAAATGGGAAAATAATTGGCTGAGAAACTAAAAATACAGAGGGAAGAAACTGGAATTTCCCACTTTTTAAAAGTCGCATGGATTGGTGATATGGTTTCCCCAAATGTCCACCAACCATGTGCTTGCCTCAATCGAAATGAAGTTGAGTCATAATGTTAAATGGGGAGGTATGCATGGTTTGAAGAACTATGAAAAAAAAATGTTGAATTCCATTGTATCAAAACCATATCACTATGGGAAAATCGACCATTTGCGACGAGTTATTTGCGACAGGTCATGGGCATGTACCAAATAACATGTTTGAAGGGGTTATTTGTGATGGGACAATCGGCTTCTTGGAAACAATATCAATTTCTGATGGGGGGGGGTGTTGGGACCTATCGCAAAAGGTTTGGTGCCAAATTCCCACCAAACCACGAGCATGGGTATTTGCGATGAGTTCATATTCCACTGGAAAATACCTGATGCTGTTTTTTAGTTTTTATGACGGGATATATGTCGCGTTGCAAATACTATGAGTACAGCTACCCATTTTATGAAGGGATTCTTCACAAGTACAATTTATCGATCGACTGTAATTAATGCGGGCAGTGGTTATTTGTGACGGGTCCCATAAAAAATAAGTCAATCATAATGAATCTACTATATATATACCCCCATTCACTTTTCTCTCATTTTACATCTTTTCTCAACTTCTCTCTCTATATCTTCTAAAAAAATTTCTTCTAAATATTTTCTTATTTTAAACTTTTAAATCAGAACATAATCTGCGACATTTACACTTCAAAAGCATTAGTTTTGATGTATTTATCTATTTATTTTGTTGTTTACTTAATTTATTATATATAAAATAATTTATAACTTTTTTATCTAGATGCAATTAAATTAATTTATAAATTTATATTTGTTTTATCGATATTTATTTTTATGTATAATTATGTCTATGTGATAATTATAAATAATTAGAAATAATTAGTAATAAATTATAACAGTTTGTACTAAATTGTATCAATTAGTAATAAATTGTAATAATTACTAATAAATAGAAATAATTAGTAAAAATTTGAAATAATTAGTAATAAATTTAAATAATTAGAAACAATTAGGATTTCTATTTTTAATAATTTGTAAAAATTTGTAACAATTTGAAATAATTAGTAATAATTTTAAATTATTACATATAATTGGTAATAAATAGTTTAAATTTGTAATAATTAGTAATAAATTTTAATAAGAAGTAATAAATTATAATAATTTTTAAAAAATACAACAATAGTTATAAATTTTAATAATTAGTTCAAAATTGTAATAATTTGTAATAAACTGTATTAATAATAATAATTTGTAATAGTTTTTAATAATTTTTAATAATTTGTAATAATTTTAAATAATTTATAATAATCCCTAATAATTTTTAATAATTTGTAATAAATTTTAATAATTTTTAATAATTTTTAATAATTAGTTATAATTAGTAATATTTTTATATAATTAGATATAATTTGTAATAAATTGTAATAGTTCGTAATAATTAGATATAATTAGAACTAATTAGAAATAATTTCTTTTAAATACTATTAATTAGTATTAATTAGTAATAAATTGTAATAATTAGTAATAAATTGTATGAATTAATTATAATTAGTAATAATTAGTAATAAATTCTAATAATTAGTAAAAAATTGTAATAATTTGTAATAAAATGTAATATATAGTAATAAAATGTAATAATTAGTAATAAATTTCAATAATTAGTAATAAATATCTATCAATATTAAAAAAATTGTAATAATTATACTAATTAGTAATAATTTCTAATAATTATTAATAATGTTTAACAAATTTTTTATAATCTATAATAATATAAAATAATTAATATTATTTTTTTATAATTAGTAATAATTTTTAATATTTGTTAATAATTTTTAATAATAAGTAATAATTTTTAATAATTTTTAATAATTTGTATTAATTTTTAGTAATTTTTAATAATAAAAAATAATTTTTAATAAACTATAATAATTTGTAATAAATTTTAATAAAAATAAAAAACTATAATAATTAGTAACAAATTTAAATAATTAGTAATTTTTTTTGAAATTGTAATAAATAGTAACAATTAGAAATAATTTGTAATAATTTGAATTAAATTGTAATTATTTGTAATTAATTGTAATTACTATTAAAAATATGTAATAATTAGAAATAATTTGTAATAATTATTAATAATGTTTCATAATTTTTAATAATGTGTAAAAATTTGAAAAAATTTGTAATAATTTGAAATAAGTAATAATAAACCGTAATAACTAGTATTAATTAGTAATAATTTGAAATATTTACTAATTTATTTTAATAATTAGACGTAATTTATAACAACTTGAAATAAATAGTAACTATTAGTTATTTTTACTAGCAATTAAGAATAATTAGAAATATTTAGTAATAATTAGGATTAATAAGAAATAATTGGGATTAATAAATAATAATTAGCATTAATTTGTAATAATTATAAATAATTTGTAATAATTAGATATGATTTGTAAAAAATAGAATAATTAGTAATGATTCGTGAGAATTAGTAACAATTAGGATTCAATTGGATTAATTAATAATAATTTTTAAGAATTAGTAGTGATTAATAAGAATTAGGTTAAATTAGTAACAATTAGTAAGAATTAGTTACAATTATTAACAATTAGGATTTATTAGTAATAATAACGATTAATTGGTAATAAAATGAAATAAATTCGAGTATATTGAAAGAAATGACAAATTTCTAATGGATTGGAATCATTCATTTTGATTGACACCTCATCTCCTTGCATGTTTCTCCCACTAAATTCAGTATGAAAACAGCACACTGACTTATGTTAGAATTAATTTTTCATTGTGATTTAAGAAGGAGAATGTTTTTAGGAGGTGTGACATCAGAAAAAAGAGGTGGCTTTTCCTAATAACTTGTCTCCATGGATATTCTCCGACTAAAATCACTATAAATAGTATGACCCGACACACGAATAAATTTTTTTTATGCAAGAGTATGGAGATTAGTTTGGAGTGTTCTCCCTTCTCTCCATCCTCGTGAATATGAGAATGGATATTCATACGCCAGAGAAGAATTTTCATAGTGATTTTAGTTGTTGAACGTTGCAAAGGGATGAGTCGTCTGGCAAAAGTGCTTCCACCAATCCATTAGATAATTTTCCCCAAGTAATTAACAATAATTAGTTCAAAATACATGTAAATAATAATAATAAAGGGTAATTATTATAATGTTTTATAAATTAGTTTAGATTAGTATAAAAGCATAAAAATAAAATAAATAACTTTAAAATAATAGAAATTATTATAAATTGCTATAAAATTGAATTTCATTGATTTTAATTTTGGATAGTGATTATTTTATATCCAATTATACAAAATAAATAATTATTTTATATTTTATAGAAAAATATGGAACAAGGATGTCAACAATAGTCATTATTAGATTATAATGCATGGATAAATCTGCATTGGAACACCAATGTTTTTGGTTTAAATTCATTATTTATAAAGGGTTTTCAAGATTTTTTTTCATTTCCATCATCACAATCAATTTTTTTATAAATTATAATTATGTTTCCTTGTAAAAAATGTTATCTAAGGATGAACAATACATTTTAAAACATTGGCAGTCATTTTATGGAATTTTGGTTTTCAAAAATATTATGTTCTTTGTTATCAACACATTGAATGCAGTTCCTGAGAAGATACTAATAATATGATTTCATATCCAACACTATTTCTAAATTTAGTATATAATGTGGCATGTCAGTCTTTTAAAAAAACTAAAACTCAATATGATATTGATTAATCTCTTGAGATGGAACCGTCTCATTTATATGAGTGGTTGAGGTCTGTTGAGCCTACCTTATATCCTTGTTTTAGGATAACCATGATTGAAGTAGTTTATAAATTTTTGGCTATTAAATCAAATAATGGAATGTAAGAAAGTTGTTTTTATAAGATATTCTCTTTTTCAAAAACACTACAACCTGACCGAAATTTTTTGCCTACAATTTTCTATGAGAGTAGGAGGCTGGATTGTAATCGGGGTCTTGGTTATCATGAGATTCATGTATGTTCAAGTGACTTAATCTTAAATTACAATGAAAATGGGTCATTGGAATGTTTTCCAACATGTAGACAATCTAGGTATAAAAAAGCTCAAACAAGTAAGAATGGATTTGTTCCTTCAAAACATCTGAGATATTTCCTTCTCACACACAGATTGCAACATTTATTTATGTCTCAAAAGACATCATCATTGATGTCATGGCACAAAACCAACAGTTCAACCCGTAAAAACATAAAACACCCCTCTAATGGTGATTAACGTAAACTTTTTAACCTTGTGTATCTGTATTTTTCTTTAGAATCCCAAAATGTGTGATTACATCTTACTACTATCAGTTTTTGTCCATTTGGTTTTTACACTAGTCAATATTCATGTTGGCATGTCATTAAAACTCCATATGAATTACCTACACGCATTTGGATGAAGGAATTATATATCTATTTGACATTATTAGATAATGTTCATCTACAAAAGATTATTTATATTTATTTAAAATCCTTGAAGGGTGAGTTAAATTTACTATGGTGTAATGGTGTAAGTACATATGATGTTGCTGTGAAATAAAAAATTATACTGAAAGCTGCGTTGATAATGAAAATTAGTGACATCCAAGCATATGGATTGTTATCTGGATGGGGTAAACATGGTCCAAAATCATGTCCATACTATATGAGATAATTCAAAACGTTTATTCTCATTGATGGAAAATCCTTATTTTTACAACTTTTATCACAGATTTCATTCAAACAACCATCCTTTTTGGGGCAAAAATTATTAATTTACAAAAGAAATAGTTAAAAAAGATGGTTCTCCATAAATGTTCTGTGGAAAATAGTTAAAATAAATTTTATCTTACTTACCTCTCATTATAAAATACAAACAATAAACTAATAGAAAATTTTAGGTTCTGAAATGATAAAAATTGTATAAAATGAATAAATGTTTGAGGATTCCCATATTGGTCTTATTTTTTGGTCCATCACATGTTAGATATCATTAATATTTATAATAACTACTTTGATAATTTATTTCATATAGTTTTGGATACACCCGTTAAGACTAAAGATACTATTAGGCATGATTAGATCTTGCAAAAATTTGCATTTGACCAGAACGTGAACTATTTGAAAATGTTAGATCATATATTTTAATGAAGAAAAACTCTTCTTATACACTATACAAAGAGGTTATATTATTATTTTGTCAGTGGATTACATATTTGAGGATTGAAGATGGTTATGTTTTCAATTTGGGAAGATGTGTCATAAATAGTCATATTTCAGATTGATATGTCATTGATGTCATGTTTTAATGGAAAGATATATGCCAAATAATATAAGAGGATTATTAAATTATATTATTTGGGAGGAACTGACATATATCACATATAATTTTCAATAAATTTTTGGAACGAGAACAGACTACTATGAAGTAAGATAATTGCAAGAAGATGTAATTTTAATTTTATGTAAACTGGAAAAATCGTCATCCTATGTTTGTTTGAATTAATAAAAAATATGATATTATATTTTCCACATAAACAAATGAGGAGGTCTAGTACAGTTTTAAAGGATGTACACATTTGGGAGATGAAATCGTTAATAGAAAAAAAGTATGTAACAAAGCATTATTTGAAATCTTAATTGTAGAAGATTATTTTCCAGAGGAAATTTCTTATTTCTTATCTCATTACATTTAATTTGAATATCCCTAAAAAATGCATGAATCCCTAACATGGGAAATTTTGATGGTTAAATGAGAAATCAATTATTAGTTTTTAATCATCCTGAACATGGATTCAGTGGAGTTTATAGACGATGGATTTCAGATGATGAACATCATAGAGATCATACATATATTCGGATCAACTATGATGAAATGAAACCATTTATACTATTAGTTATCCAATCACTTATTCTATAATATTTATAACCATACATTAATATTATATTATTTGTAGGTTATATGATAATAATATAAAAAAATAGTTTCCAAAAATTACATCAACATCAATTGAGGAATTTCTTCATTAAAATTTCTAATTGTTTAAAAAAACTCATAACATAACATATATTTTATTTCATGTAAAAAATAAACTTAATACTTGTTATATTGATAATTGTTTCCAACTATTAATGTATTAGAAAATTCTGAAAGAAAATGATAGTCTATTTTCTGTAATGAGTTATTCACCAACAAAAATGGTTATATTTTATAATTCATATGTGATGAGGCATCATGGATGAAGGTGACACATTATTCCTTTGAGAATGGTTGAGTTTTTGGAATCATCTCTCAATTAATCCCTGAGGGGCCTTTTTGGGACCTATGTGATGTCGGCGTCCATCTCGAGAGGATCCCACAGAGATTCATCATCAAATCTCGCTCAGTATTAGGAGAATATACGAGCTTAGAGTGCGCTTATAAAGACTATTTGTTGGAAGAAGTAATGGATGCGTCCTTTGAAACAGTAATAGTAGTAAGAGTTCTTACGACAGTAGGAACAACAACAGCATGAGATGCAGGATGAAATGTGTTGATAGTGATATCAGCATGAGTAGGAGTAGATGTAGTACATGTGATGATTGACTCGTAGTTTAGGGATAAAGTTACCTCCACCTTCTCCTCTAGCTCCTCCAAATGACCCCCCCCCCCTCACTGATCTAGATGACCCTTCCTCTCAATGAAGTATTTTTAGTTTAGAATGAATCATTTGAATGTATTTTTTATATTATTAATTATTTATCATTTTAAATTGTGTGTTTTTATATTGTTATGAATATTATAGTTTTTATTATCTATTTAATTTTTTGTTATATTTATTTTTTATTAATGAATATATTTTATATTTTTGTGATAACATAGTTATTTATTATATTAGTAATATTAATATTAAAATCTAATTAATATAAAAAATAAAATTATTATATAATTTAATTATTTTATAATTTGTTTTATTTATTTAATAATATTATTATTATTTCATTTATATTTATATTATATTATATTATTAATATTATTTTCAAAATAATTTATTTGTACAAATATTAATATTTTAATTTCATTTATATTTATATTTATATTATATTGTTATTCATATTGGTTTATCTTATTTTTTTCAAATATTTATGATGATCCCATCGCAAATAAAAACAGTGATGGTCTATTCTAAAAATGATAATTTATTTATATTTTCCACGGTATTCGCGATGACTCATCTCAAAAAAGGAAAACATTAGGAAATCTATTTGAAATCCGTGTCGACACCCGCCACAATATATCTTTTTTTTTTAAAAACACTAAACCCTTTCCCGACTGTATCAATACCTGTCACAAATAATAAATTTTTTCAAAAAAACATCAATGAAGGTTATATTTATGACATCTTTTTTCGCAATGATCCATTTCTGATGGTACCCCATTGAAAAAGAGTATTTGTGATGGGAACCCCCCCACAAATGACCTATCTCAAAAGGCCATTTTTTAGTAGTACATGGTCTAGATATCACCTAACATTATTTTCCATAACCATGTAACATGCAAAGAATGTACATTTTCTTTTTTTCATTTCTAGAACCTCCAAAAAACCGACAATATACCTCATACTACTTAAATAATATGAATTAACCAATAAAAAGATATTAAAAATATAATTTAAACAAATAAATATAATCATTACTCCAAGGATCTTATAGTTTCATTCAATGATAAGGAATCTATATCAAAGATGATTTTTTATTCAAAGGCAATGAATTTTTTCAAAACAAGTGATGGAACTGAATCTGAAAAAAATAATTCTAATAAATAGTAGGTTGTAGAAAAGAATGTAAATTCTAATTCATCCCAAAAAAAACAAAATAAAAAAATGAAATTTTTTGATAAAGAATTTATTGAATTCATCGATAAAGAAGATCAAAAGAATCCAAAAGTTGTAGAATTTAGATTAGATATGGAAGAAGATGTAACATTAAAATCGTTATTGAGGATGGTTTGAAAAAAAAAAGTAAGGAGAATTAGAGGTGAAGAATATATTTGATGAAGAAAATCTTTTTTATTTTTTCTGAAATTTGTTTATAAGGTGTTTAAAAATCCCATTTTATCGGTTTCTCATACTTGTCATATCATTCATGAGGCCAGCCATGAATTTGATGAAATATTTTCTTTTCATAAAGAATTTCCATCAATCAATAGTAATGGAAAAGGGAAAGATGTATTTTTTTAATGTTACAGAATCAGTTCCAGATAACGCTCAACAGGATGCCAATAAAGATTAAAAATTAGAACCATAAAAGGTTTTTAAATTTATTCTCATAACAAAAAGGAAACTTGAGAAGGAACATGATGAGGAAATAGATGAAAATATAATTAAGAAAATAATTAATATTATGTAGAATAATAAGTCAAACATAATGAAGAAATTAAATATGAGTAAGGTGGGGAAGAAATTGACGATGATGAAAAGTTAGAAAACATAGAAGGCGAGAAGTGAATAAAACACTATAGTAATAGTAATCATCAAAATTATAATTATATTATGATCAAAATGTTAAATTATAATGGAAAAAAAGGAGAATCTATATCAATAGGAATAGAAATGTAATCATAAAAATATAGGGAAATATCAGCATCTAAATATAATGTGGATTATTAATAATTTCCTACAATGGATTCTTAAAATATTGAATCAAATAAGATGGTGGGTGTTGTATTATTTAATAAGATAATACATTTTCTAAATATATAATGAAAAATATATTAGTATCCTACAAAACCATTTTCTAATTATTGGGGATAGAATAATCCAAAAGATTCATCTAGTTCATTGGTCTTAGACCAAAATGTTTCTCGAAATTTTATATAATATATATGTGAATTCATGATAAGAATATGTGAAACTACTCTATATTTCCAAAATTTAGAATTAATATTTAAATTTATCATAATATCCTAAATGAGAAAATGTATTCTTTGATATTACATAATGAATCAGTTCTCCATATTGATGTAGATTTTAAAAATTTTCATGAAAAATAAATAAAATATAAATGACAATAAAATTAGATGGTAAAGTGGTATTTTAAATTAAACATTGATATTAGTAATGATGATTAAATTTTTTTTCAAATACAGTAACTTATTCTGTAAATGGAAAAATCATTTAACAAGTTATCATCATATGTTTTTGATGGAGTGAATTTTTTTGATGATTATAATGACAGAAAAAATAAACAGTTTGATGAACTAATGTTTTTCAATGAAAATGATCACTGTTTAGAGTGGGAGAGTATCTGGGTAAAGACATGTAAATATTAATTGGTAAATATGATAGAAAATAATAAAAATATTACTAAGGATGTTGAAATCTTGGAGACAGATGTTTAGAAGAATGCAGTGATGATAGAAAAAAACATAACTCTAGAGAATGATCGATATGAGTTCTAGATGATGATGGATTTTTTAAAGATATTAATGAAAAAAATAATTTAAAGTTAAATGTTTTATATTGTGATTTATATTTTCAAACATTTAATTTTTTTTTATTAATGAATGAATTTTTCAACCAATATGTTTTGTTTGGTTTTTTTCAAATTACCATTTGATGTATTTTATTTAAATTAATATTTAGTTGGTTAGTTATTTCAAATAAAATTGTTCCTTATTTTATGTATTACTAATAGTTTTGTAAAATATGGTTACATTCACATGTAGTTTAAAAATTACAATTGGGGAGAATCATTGGATGAAAAACTGTATGGAATTTTTTATGGCGTAGTTTTCTAAAAAGGATAGATATTATCCTAGGGGGGATAAGTATTAATAATTTACAACACATAATAAAGTAGTTATTAACACATAGGGAGATATAAATTATATCATCACTGTTTATAAATGGGAATATGGATATATTATTTTTCAAAGATATTATTTTTTATTTAATTTTTAGGATATATTATTACTATAAAGGTGGATATTGTTGAGTCAGATGTCATACATTTTACTGTTCCTTTCCATTTGTTTTTGGAACCACATATACCTTCTTTAAAATATGTTTTCTACATTTTATATACCCCGTGTTTTTTATTATGTTTTTTTAGAAAACATTACTATATTCCTTACATAGAATAGTTCTAATGAAATATAATTTAAAAATAATGTAATTCATTATGATCTAAAGGATTGAAGGTGTCTGAGATAAAATGGACTAAAAAGTGATCTGATCAATGATTAGAAATATGTATTTTGACAAAATTCATTACCATATTATTAATATTAAAAATGATTATTTAGAGTAACCTTTATTCAGTTTATCTAAATGAAAATTAATATGGGATTACATCAGGTTATCCAACAATTATAATTTATCGAATAATCATAATATCTATCATATATAATAATCTTTTCATTGTAATGTTTCTAAATACATAACATCCAACATTCTGTTATTTCGAGTTGTTATGAGTTAGTCCTCCGAGGATGTTGCATCTAAATTATAAATATGGGCATGGGGAGATTTCCAAAAAAAATACAAGTTCATTTGATGTGTTTAATGACGATTCATTTACAAATCAATTTCTCTAATGATTTATATATTTGAATAACTTGTTCATATTCATTATAATAATTGAGAGATTTTATGTTATAGGAAAACCTTTTCATGTGTGTTTCCCTATAAAAAACCATATGTATTTTGCAGTCGATAGTTCTATTGAATGTGTGATTCCATGTATATGAAGAAGGAGAATTCAATACATATGACCAATATATTTTAGGGATAAGAAGATTGAATCATTTCATCATATAGAAGGTTTATGATCATAATAATGCATAACTAATTTGATCATCATATCAAGGGAATTACTTTTAGGGAAAGAAAGACCATTACAAGAGGTATAAAGATTTGGATACCTTTTTAACAGTTTCTATCTACCTTCTCTCTTACAGTTACAGAGTAAAATATTTTTTGAATATTTTATTTCATACATATAATAATAATATTTGTTTTTACTTCTCATTAAAGTCATTATTTTTTATTTAGATTAATTTTAATTTTTTTTAAACATACCATTAACTACATTATATAGTTGTATCTATAATTATGATAAATACATATATTTGCATAATCAGAAAATATATGATTATGATTTTTATATTTTCATCATCGGATTGTACCTTTGTTTGATTATTTTACTTTAAGATATATTGGGTTTTGGTTAGGTAAGATTTATTAAACATCAATTTATCCCCTCATACATCCATTGTATACTATTACAAGTCAATAGTTATCCCTTATGTTGACTTGGTTAAAACTATTAATGATCAATATGTTGTTATTAAAAAATTAATATATTTTTGGTTGTAGATTATTTTATTTTTAAAAAACACCATCTCTATTAGAATGGTTAAGACCATGTGATGCCTTTTATTAGATGTTCCCAAAATATTTGGTTTTCATATAATTTTATTAAAATTAAAATTATTATTAAAAATATTTGTTATGTTTTTTAATTATTGATTCTTCTGATAAATTAATTGTACTTAAAAAAGTAATGGGTGGGTCCGAACATTAAATATTCCATACTTTAATTATTACGTCTTTGGAGAAAAAGATGATTAGAAAATGAGTTTTATTTATAATAGAAATATTATATTTCATAAATTGTATGGTCATAATATATAGGACCACAATGTCAGGGAACATAGTAAATGATTAGATATACGACTATACACATTTTATCATTAAGGAATAGGTAACTGTTGTACATGTAATAATTTAATTTATATATTTATAATGGTTCTATTTTTTCAACATTCAGTCTATTATGTATTGATTTATTTATATATTCTATTTATTTTGTTACTCATTTAAGAATTAGTTATGATTATCGATTCTTATAGGTAATGTTTACCCATACTGAGTGACCGATCAAACCCCTTTTCGTATTTCCATTACTCGTGGATATGAAAAAATATTACGCATAATGTTACTAAAATAATTGTATGAAATAGGGATTTATGGTATTTTTTGAATATTTATTTTAGATTGTGTATATTCCATGTTTATGGATAATTGAGAAATACATGAGCACTATTAGTTTTTGATTTTTCATTATTCAGTAATTATCTAAACCTAAATGGCCTTTGGAATTTATTTAATGAAAATTTTTAATTTTTTCATGTAATTATTGAATGAATTTATTGAGGAATTTATAAATGACCTAAAATCCAATATTTTAATTATTTATTTCAGGATCTAGTTCAAGGAAATCAAAACAAGTGTATTGTTAAACCTTGGAACGATGAGAAATATGGTCTCTGGTGTTATATCATTTACATAAGAGGATGTCGACTAGTTATGAAGGTATAAAGAGAAATCGATGGGAGACTATACCCTAAATCAGATTTCATAATACTAAATAAATAACCAAACATTTTATAGTTTATAGTCATTTTAAATGTATGTCGATAATCAAATTATCATTAGTTAATTACTATAAAATCAACATAGTCAAATAATTATTATAGAAAACATGGATAATGATCAACCATAATGATTATCTCACATAGAAGTTAAAGAGAATAAAACAAAAAATAGGATCGACAAAAAATATCTAACTACACAACTTTCTAGCTCTCAGACTCTTATAGAGATATCCATCTCAATGATAATATCTTATACCACCATCCACCCAGTAGCCACTACATGTGAGGGAAGCTCTAGTACCCATGTTCCATGATCTTCTAAGTAGTATGTGAGTAAAACATAGTAGGGTACCACTAATGTTTTCTTTTGAAAAAATAAGCAATAAATAGTTTATGTGTCATCAAATACCTTCTTCAAGAAGATGGAAGGGATGACAAGATGCATAGACCTTCCTTCCTAAAGATGAAGGAGATATAATTATATTCAAGTCCCACCTCCAATGGACCTCAGGGTGCTGACTAATGCCAAGGGTATTGAAATACCATAATAAAGGATGTTAATACCTATTTTATAGTAACCCATATTGAAATATAAATGGTATCTAACTCAAAAAACTCGAAGACATATATATAATGAAATAAAAATCCATATCACATGCAATTTTAAACTAAAACTGTTAGAAATACAAAAAAACTCAAAAGTATGTAAAAAAATAAAACATTTCCGAAGAAGAAAAACTATCCTGACATCCAAGCTAGTAAGGTATAGGAAATTTGAGAAAAAAGTATATTCCATAGAAAAAACATAAGTCTCTCATTCACACATGGTAGAAAGTATTAATTACCCTATGTGAAAATAGAAGAACCTCAAATATACCTAACATGGAATAAAAACCACCCCATGTTTACCAAGGAACAGTCGATATATAATTCAAGTGAATTATGTTAATAATATATGCACATTGATGATAGGGTACCCTACACCACTTCCTACTGGTTAACTGTTAATCCCTAATGGAGAATGCCTTGGTGCTACCACTCTTCCCCAAGAACAACTGTCACATCCTACCCACAAACACATGTGCCACAAACCACATTATATCATGCACGCAGACACATATTCAACAACCTTATCACATCATTCCTCCAAACACCTAGGACACAACCAAAACTCCCATACCACAAAAAAAAAACTAGGGCCTCATTCTGAAGATAGCTAGGAAATAAACCACGTCAGACAGAAATAATACCATAGATCTGTAACAAACATCAAGCCATTACAGCCT
This sequence comes from Viscum album, assembly GCA_963277665.1. Classification (NCBI taxonomy): domain Eukaryota; kingdom Viridiplantae; phylum Streptophyta; class Magnoliopsida; order Santalales; family Viscaceae; genus Viscum; species Viscum album. The sequence goes on along the minus strand of OY728147.1, from coordinate 2,014,001,005 downwards.
GCCCGATGAGTCTTGGGTGATAAATTCCATGAAGTTGAAGTATGGGATCCAATAAATAGTCATCCATCCTTCCACCATAATGTTGGAAAAATCACTCTCCCCCATGACAATTGGGGTGTTAAGCACATAGTTCTCAAAACAGGTGGGGTGTGTATAGAAATAACCAGGAACTAAAAGATTATATCTATAGTCAAAAACACACTCATCCTAACCTATGGGTGTCTAAAAATAATAGATCAGCCTAAATTGAACCACCTTTATTGCTACCCCTATACTAATAATCACACAAACATCCACAGAAAAATGATAAACCACCCATATTTCATTAAACCACTTTTCAATAAATATTTATAATTTCACTTCTTTTCATTCCAACACTACATGTGAGACTACCAACAACATACAAACACAACACATCCATATACACAACCATATTTCAATCCCACTAGACAACGTCATTCAACAACCATTACACAACACAAATTCAGTCCCACTGCTCTATGAGTTCACCCAATCCACAATCAATCAGTCTCTCAAACTGATAACCCATCACACCTCCAGTACCACCTATTACAAATGGCCCACAATAACCAAGTCCAACACCACAAACCCACTACACAGAGATACCAAACCCTACTCACAGATCCAACACATCTACCTACCACTATTCCCACAACAACGCTACCACGTACAACACCATACAACACATACATGTAAAATAATCCAAAAAAAACTCACACAGTACAAAGACACAACAATACAAATAGAGTGTTTTTATATTTATATAAAAATGTTCTTTAATTCCACATTCATCAATAGGGGTGATCCCAAAACATGTTTGATTGTGGGGAATCCTTTTTTTTAATTTGGTATACATAATGAACCATATTTCATGTCTATAATCGTTTGAGGAGAGAAATAATAATAAGAACATATCATCATGCATGAACAATCAACGAACACCAATGGCCATGATTTTCAGAGGGATACAACCAATACTATTTACATAACGGTAAGAAATATAAGATAAAATTAAGCAATAATCATTATCCTCCATGTACCCCATTTATGACTAAGGTAACAAAATGATTCTATCTTAACACTCATAATAATTGGTTTCCAATGTGATCAAGACACAAAAAAAAATACAAGCACCCAAAATGCTACACAATACAAGGATATACAATGTAAATGACTACCTAGACCAACATGCGACCGATAATCCGTCATTGCAACAAAAAAAAGGGTTACACAAGTATGATAATGGATGGAAAAACTGAATAGGGGGGATACAGAATAGGCACATGACCCATCTAGGGAGACAATCCCTAGGTGCACTAAGAGGGAATATAATTTTTAATGTATGAGAGGGCCTCAACGTAGGAAAATTCTAGTTCCTAAAATCATGAAGACAATTTCAATGTACCTAAATTTCATATCATAGTTTGAGCATGCAGCTTGGTAATTTCATGGTATTTAAGATACAATAATTCCCTCATATATGGTGGAATAAATGTTCAAACATTTATAGGTTCCTCATTGAATGAGCATGAAATTCAAAACAGTGGTGAAGTTGGAAGTAAAATCTGATTGTGTAACCTACCATGAGCGAGTCACCATTAGGTGACCTACCATTCAATGAGTCACCAATTTGCATGTCACAGTTTGGTGACTCACCATTCAGTGACCTACTGGTTAGAGTGTCTCCATTCGAAATTTCACTATTCAGAAAGTCCTTGTTTGGAAAGTCACCATTGGACAAACTGTCATTGCAGAATATTTTTTTTTAAAACACTTGAAAAAAGCCATTATGACATCCAATAACACCCCTAATGCATGATTTTCACAATTGATAATGTTAGATGGGCCTATGAAATTAAATTATATACCTCTCAAACTATTCCCTCCCTCATTAATTTAAAACCGATCCCATCAGAATGTGGGGTCCAAAAAACAATCTATATAATACCTTTCTTTGATAAACTGCCATCTGTTACATGAAAGATGAATTGAATCCTTGGCACCAAAGGACACCTATCCCGAAATCTACATCCCAAAAAAACCACATAATAACACAATATCAAGCTTTATGGACACATGGATTATTGATTTTCTTCTTCTATGTCATGGTAGTTTCCATTTTGGGTGGTACTGACTTGCTCACATGGGTTTAATCTCATCCGCATTAATGCATCTTTATTAGGGATCAGGTCCTTCCCTCCACATATATCGGGACTTTTTCACATATTAGAGAATAGGGAATCAAATCATCTTATATAAAATAATGTTTAGATATTTTATCATAAAGCAATGGAAATAAATCAACACTCAAAACAACTCTTGTTATTGGGAACGCATATATTCTTCTCACTCCCAAGTACTCCCTCATAGAAACAATGCCTCCACAATACATTGGAAAAGGGAAGGATCCATCCATGAAGAACAATATCTTAATGATCCTATATATCTACTAGCCATTCCACAAATTAATTTTTTTCCCTGATATCCATACCTCCCTAGTTAATGACATTGGAGTCATCATGTAGATATCGACAAATATGGGATATGTGCAAGACGTTGTGGATAATATCTAACTTCAGTTGTAGTTCCAACTTTTAGGAAACCTCACAAACTCTTCAAAAAAGCTCAAAACTTATTATGAACCTAGAAGAGAGATTTCTCCACACACCAAAATCGCACTTCCCACGTTAAGGTGAAACCTTCACGAACTAGTTCTATCCAATGTCAAACCCCAAGGGCCACCTCCTACAATCATAGTATGACTTCTTCAAGTCATGTAATGCCTTATTTTATTCATTTATGATCTTAACCTTCAATTTTTTACTTGAAACTACCTACGAACAAAAACCAATATTCTCTCCACCCTCTGTCTAGCTGATGATTGAATGACATAGTCTTCTGTAGAAGGATTTGACTGGTTACATGCCAATGGTAGAGTGATTGATATTATTATGAGAAAAAATTACTATGGGAAACTTTCATATCCAAAATCCTATAATATCTAGAATAGAAGACTGTATAATTTCATCAAGAGTCTATATGGTATGATCAATAAGCATATCCGTCTAAGGGTGGAAATCGGTGATAAGGCATAACTGTGTGAAAAATTGTGTTGTAATCCCCTATAAACTCGTGAGGAAATATGTGAATCTTGATATGAGATAGTGGATGTTTGAACTCAGTCCAGCCACACCACCTTATCCAAAAAACCTCCCGACCAATGATTACACTAGTCTCGAGTCCTTAATCACTAACAAGTGATTTGATTTCATCAGCCTATCCACCACTACCCAGATCAATTTATAGACTCCCAGAGCCTTATGTATACTTCTGATAAAATCCATCATTATTTACTCCCACATTCATATGGGGAAATATAAGGGCTTCAACAACCATTAGGGAACATGGTTCTCATCATTTTCCAATAGACAGACTAGGCACTTTTCCACAAACTTTATCTTTTCCTGCTTCTCCTAGGGCTACCAAAACTATTCCCTCAAGACTTATTACAACTACAATGTTCTTGGGTTAACATCCAAAGGTTATCTGTTGAACTCAGTGAGAACTACATCATTTATAATCACTGAGAAAAATAGCTTCCTGTGGAAAAACATTTGATTCTTACTATACTTCACCCAACCCTCTAATGAAATAACGTAGTCAATGTGATCGTGCATCACCTCTGCCTCCGAGTATCCCAACTAAGAATCCTCACCCTATAACATCATAGAATTATTCAATTTCATATGAATCATACATCCTTTACAATTCTCCATCACTGCATCTTGGTGCCATGGATCCAACTCCATCATCAGACTCTAAGCTTCTATTGATTTCTAAAAATCCTGTCTCTATGACTTCATTCTCAATGCATTATCCACAAGATCTCAAAATCATAATCATAGAGAAACTCTATACACTGCAACTGCCTCACGTTCAAATCATGTTGGGAAAAGATATCCACCAAGGTATTGAGACCAGTGGAGACCCCAAAGTAATCCCGAGTGAGGTAATATCACCACAAAATAATCACAAACATGACCATTTCTAGCTCTAGATCATTGGTGGGAATGTTACTTTAATGGGATCATAACTTCCTATTCCCATAAGAGAACACTCTCCATTGTTTCATCAGTACACACCCCAATCCTAGATGATATGTATTGAAAAAACCCAACAAACACCACCCCTTCCTATGGAAAACTGAGCACCGGGGCCCTGACCAAAATCTTATTCATAAAGATGAACACTAACTGGTACTACAATCTCCATGCAAGGTCCTCACTATTTGTGGTCAGAACCTTCAAAAGATATACTACACAATAGAAATCGGGTATGAATATCTATATTTATCCTTACAGAGCGAGAAAACATTGAACTTATACCACATTCTTAGGTGTTTCCTAGAAACAACATCGTCAGCATTCGATAGGTCCACTACTATACCCTGGTGATACACCGCATGCCCAATGGAGTGTACCTCCCATATCTAAAACATGAACATGGATAGATTTCTATGAAGCTAGTGGTGTCGAAGGACCTGTTGGATAGTCATGATATGCATGGTGTCTCCACCTCCTTCTATGAGTAGATCAGGATGTTGTTAATTATGATGATGATGATGTGGTTAAGGAACTCACATATGATAGATTTCATGAGCCCCATGAATGTGGTTGGAAAATTCGTAACAGCAAAAGTCATAACCATGAACTCAAAGTGCTGATAACTACATATGAAAGTAGTTTTTGGGATATCACTTAGTTTCACATTTTAAATGGTGATACCCTAATCACAGATTTATCATAGAGAACCATCCTAACCCCCTTAGACGGTCAAAAATAACATCTATCTTCCTGATAGAGTAACGGTTCTTGTTTGTAACCTAATTCAATCTCTAGTATTCATTGCATAGCCTTAGAACATCATCTTCCTTCTTAAAAAATGAATAGAGCACACCATTGTGGAAAAATTGGTCAGATAAACCCATTATTCATCATATATTTAATCTTTATTTGTAACTCCCATAACACTATAGGTGCTATCCAATAAGGAGCCACTGAAATTAGACCAGTATAAATTTTTTTCATCCCACACTCAACGTCATGTTGAGGGGGTACAGTAACAAACTCATCAAGGAAAACATCCAGAAACTCACCAAAAACACCAAATACTTCCACTATCTCAACATCCACAAATCCCACTAAAAGCCCATCTAATAAGGAAATAAGAGGCTCCACATTTCAGCTTCCCACCTAACAACTCTACTCACCAATGAAATCAGCATGCTAGTTGACTATATCTAAATACATGAATCTCCATCGAAAGTAGTAGATAAAATCATGCACCAAATAAACCATTAGATACTGAGGATAACATCATATGGATACATCGGTAGTATACAGATATCCCCACAGGATGGATATGGCTCTAATAGTAGTTCACATCCATAGAAAACATCAAGAAAGCTATTCTGAACACCAAATGGTGTACTCAAAACAAGGGTAAAAGATATTATCTATATTTATAGTCCGAATGTACATGTAATGGTGGTTTAAATTAAAAAGTTTGGGGCTCTCAGATCAAAAAATAGATTAATCAGGAAGACCAAAAAAATTGATCATAGCATAGAAATTCTCTATCCTTGTTAGAATAACTACCTCTGTAGTGTGCAACTACCCACACCTATATCCTCTTCCCCTTGAATTTCAGATTCCTCCCCAACCATGACCTGGTCACGGTCATTATGTAACACCTTGAGGTCATCTTCCACCTACCTGTCTCCCCTTGGGGGGGTAGGATCCTACTATCCCTGCTGCTAGAAGGTCCTGGTAGAAAACTCTTATTGAGGTTGGAGTTTAACCTTCCAACCTTGACCATTGTGAGATCAAACTGGGAACTACTTTTGATGGTTACCATAATCACCACAAGAAAAACCCCTCGACCCCAAACCCATTAGAAGATGAAGATTATAATATGGTCTAAACAAAATGTGTTGGAGTCATCTTCCCAATGGACAAAATCCAGAAGGTCCTCATGCCAAAGACATGATGCTGACAACATTCCACCTTGAAGAACTCATTTGGGTCCCCTCGAATAGGTGAACTCCTCATGAGTGTATCATTTCCACTACCGAATCCATCTTCTGAAACTCTGTGTATGTGGCAAGGATAAGTGAGTAACTACTAACTAAAGAGAATGATAAAGGGCCTCTCCTATGCTTCTGGAATGAGACACCACATATGAAAAAAGATACTTAGAAATAATTGATTTTATCAAATGTGATCCCTAGTTCCATCACAAATATAATGCAATGTTGGAGGTAGATTAGATCATGCATCTTCTCTAACTTAATCATCAAATAATGGAATTCATTCATGAAGTCGTTATAAAAGTCATCTCATGAAACATCGGTCTCCATGATATACCATAGGTAAGGTATCCCTCACTAACACGCTACACCCCTCATCAAGATTACTGCTAGAGGAACCTAGTACTCTATTGGAGCCTGTATGAAGATAAAAGTGATCACAATATCCTCAAGACAATTCTATGACTCCCTGACTAAAAACATACTATTGTACTTCCCTGGAGTCTGATGCTAGAAATCATGAAAGGTCTTCTACCACTGATCCTCCTCCCCCACTAGGTGAACCCTCTATCAGTTAACAATGTAATCCTACTAAGCATCCGCTACTCATACCACATGTGATGGACATCTAGGATCCATATCTAAATTGGAAAACACATAACTCATAAGACTGGGTTGAATGGAAATTTTCATTATAGATTCATTTTAACTCATAATTTATTTCATGTTACTGAAAACAACCATGAAAAACAATAACAAAATTCATTATTATGCATGTATCATTCTTATGGTGTCTACACTACAATAATTCTAGCCTCATTTGGTCATTCATTAGGCTCACAGTCCTTGCATCAAATCACAAGGGGCCATAAAATCTCGTGTTCTAGTTGATCTTTGTAACACCCCGAGATTTTATGAAAAATATTTTTTTTAATTTCATTAATGTCTTGTGTTGTATGCTACACCAAGATTACCTTGCACTATACGCAACACCATATTAGCTTGCAGTATACGCAACGCTATTCTGGGATCGTGTTACACACAATTTCATGTTCGTTTTATAATAGCCATTCTACGCAACATTGAGTATGTGTATGTATATATATATATATATATATATATTCAATGTATAAATGAAATATGGTTTGATTATATTATATGAAACAACGAAGGATTCTTGCACAACACGCAACCTTGACTTGCCTTGCATTACACGCAATCGTGACCTTCCTCGATAGCGTGTGTCGTACACAATACCGGGTTTTACTAAACAATGATATATTATTATAATATTATTATGAGCTAGCAGTTATGAATAGTATTAACTAAATTTTTAATTTTATATCATTATTATTCATATTACACATTTTCTAGAACATGGTATAAGAACAAAATAAATATTTCGGGTAAAATAAGTATTTTTCAAAAAATACAGTTTTGTCGCCTTTTGATGGCGCACCCACATTAAATCAAGTTTTGACATGTTTATAAGTTCAATTTGACAAAATAAAATTCTTCTTTGGAATCATGAAATAAAAATTTACTTTGGAAAATTTTTTCATATTATTCGGGTAACCTTCATATTTTGATGAATAGTAAAAACACGCTATATTTTAATTAAAAACAAATTTTTTCATCGCAATAATTTATATGGTTAAATTATAATATTAAATGGTTTTAAAGTATAAATAGAATATATTTTTACCATTTAATATAATGTAAGTCATTAGCCTTGATTTTACATTGAATTTGTAGGTTAAATAAATTCAATCTCTTGCAATGTTTTAAACAAAAACCAGTTTTCTTTCGACAACGAGATTAATTTTAATTTAATTTCTGGAACTTTTGTGTATTGAATTTGGATTAATGGATTCTATATTTTTAATCAGTGGGTACAAATTATGTTAATAATCCACTTTTTATTTTTGGGCATTATGAATAATAAATACGGTAAATTTTATTTACCATAGTTAAAGATAAATCGGGTAATTAGGGGTAAATATAAGATTATAAAATTACCCTAACACCAGAAAAAATCATATTGGATGACTAAAAGTCGACACATATCACCTAAGGGTCTGATTAGAATCATTTAATGGACTTTTTCCCATGAAAATAACTTAATTATTATTAAAACCAAAGAAAGTGACAACATGTCACTCTCTTAAATATTATAAGTATATTAATTTTACTTTAGTGATAAAATTCATGAAACATCAAACATGAATAGTCTACATAAGGAGAATGAAATTATATACATCATATAAATTTATTTATAATTTTTAGGGATTAAATAATTATCATTAATTATGACACAATAGTGATGTAGAAATTGTTTATCTAGTGAAAAATCAAGAATATAGTTTTTATTAAACAAATAGTGACCATAAAATGCACAAAACCCTAACCAAAACATATCTTTTATGTAAATTTAAGCAATAATCATCCAATGGTCTAATATTTGACCATTTGGAGCCTTATAAAAGCGATTATGACACTTATATTATTTTATTTTAAATGATGCCAAAGTTGTCACCTTCATAATTTAATAAATATAACAATTTAAATATTGTGATTTTAAGATGATAAATTATATTAAAAGTATTATTGTGAAAGATAATAGATTTATTTTCATCATAGTATTTTATTTTTAATTTTTAGGCAACAAATAAGTATATGAAATAATTATACAAAAATGTTGTAGTATTTATTTTATTAAGAGATAAACCAAATAAATGGTTTTAAAAATAATAAAATAAATATAATATGAACTATTTAATGTGCTCCACTAATTTTCTAGATACATATGACATTTTATAAATCTATTAAAGCTTTTAGTTTGATCATATCTTCTGTATTTATTTTATTTAAATTCAAATAAATTAATAGTGTCCAAATTGACACTATTGTTATTTTATAAAAAAAACATATTATAAAATATTTTAAAAATCACAAAAAATATTTAAAAATTATAAATTTAAATTTATATGATCTAAAATGTTATTAAGTATCCAATTATGGACAATTGACAACAAATAAGTAATTATTTGTTATAATTTAAAATTTAGAATATTATTACCACAAATAAAATTAAATTAATTAAATAAGGATAAATCATGTTGATAATGTTTAAAATAAATTCCTAACATTTCTAAATTCTATTGGTTGATGAGATTACAGACTTAACGTATCTAATATTCGAATATGAGTCATTTTTGGATGTTTTTAAGTGGGGTTATATTTATTATAAATTAATATTTTTAAGAATTCCAAAGGTGCCCCTCTCCTCCCTTATAAAAGGGTACCTCCTCCCTCTCTTCCTCACACAACATTGAGCCTTCAAGCTCGGCCAACCCCTGACAAAATATCTTATACACTTCCCTAGAAACATCCTAGAGGTTCTGGTCTTCCTCAAAGACCAATTTTAGTTCCCTAAGAGGAGGTCTCAAAGAGGCGCTTCAAAGAAGAGGTAATTTCCGTTACCAATTCTTTCACCTTTATTTCTTCTTCCACTTATTCTTCTTAGTTTGTTTCATTATGAAGTAACAACATCGGAATCACTCATATAATGATATGTTATTATAAGTATGAAACAATACTAATTCACCATCTATCCATCATACGGAAATCGAAAACACCGCGCGTGCGTACGTACGGAATATCGTCTCCACGTCGTGGTGTAATCTGTATTTCCACCAACACCATACATGGATGGGTATTATGGTGTAAAGAATAACTATACATAGTTATTATAACATCATAATTATTCTGATATATTGTATCATCCACTCCAATTCAATTCAATAATTATGGAAATGATATTATCGCTCGTGCGTACGTACGGACTACCGTCTCCATGACGCGATGAGATTCATTACCCATGTTAACCATTTAAGAATGATTATAAACTATATATAAGCAATAATAATGAAATATATGACATTATAAAGATACTGTATTTATGTTTATATATATTTATGTCATCTACTTAATTCCACTCAATTCAATAAGGAAACGAAAACATCGTTCATGTGTACGTACGGCCTACCGTCTCCATGAATGGTGTATTTCTTTCTATTTATCGATCCATTATATATATCTATATTCTGAATATATATAATATATAAATCATGTTTTATAATATATAATTAAGTAATAATGATCTAAGTAATCATATGAATAATTACAAGTTAAAACACGAATGACAAATGAGACGATTTTACCCAAAACGCTACTTTAACATGAATTTACAAAAGAACAGGTAATATAAAGTAATAAGTGAACCATATATGATATAATAACGATGTATATGATTCTGGAATAAGTCAATAACATTATTTAAATCATTATACAGTAGGTTATAACACTTACAAAGCAAGTCGGACCTAAGGTAAGGGAAATATCACAATCTGATTTTTATCCGAGATTGTTTTTACTTTGGTATTTACTGGGGTGTATTTTATCGTCCACATCCTTGTTTCCTCAATATGTAATATTATTTCCATCCAAATACAATTTTTTAAATCCAATTTTACCCTTCGGTGAGTTTTCAGTAAAGGATATGAAAGGAATCATTTGTCCTTTTTCGTACGAGGTACTTTTTGACTTTTCCGAAAAAAGTACGAAGAATGAATGGATTTTTAAAACATTATTTCCAAAAATATTCCTTTACAAGTTTTCAAGTTTATTTTTAATCAACATCTTTTATTTTATGATTGTATGACATGTTAAGAAAGCAAAAGTTTTTTTGAAGTAGAAAGGATATTTTCCTCAAGAATGAAGTTCAAGTGTTTTATCAAAATTATTTTCCATCTAAGACAATAAAGGGTTCTGTTTTTATCCCTATTATTACATTGATTTGATTATGTTGTGATGTAATTATTTTTATGGATTCTTTTATCGTATATGAATTGTGTCATGATGTCATGATGTTTAAGATTCCCATTTGTATTACATGGGTTATGAAATGATGTATGATTTATGATTTTGTGGCACACATAAGAATGGTATCATTATGAGATGGGTGGGACCTATATCTCCCTCCAATTAATTAGGTAAAGATTTTATATCTCATCAGATAGACATGGCTGGAATGGTAGGTTATACCAGTTCAGTGAAACAGGACTGAAATGAGGGTGACTCGGTCCAGAAAGGGACTTTGTCCACTAAGATAGTATTGGCAATGAGTCTTAACTAACAAGAAATGATTATCTATGATTATGTGTGTATGCCAAAAAGTTTCATGTTTTAAGTTATGATTATTGGGATTACATTTCACTAGTATGATTTATCCCATGTTAAGAAATCATGATCTCTTTTGTAGGTTAAGATTTCCAAAAGATATGTTCTTATGAATATGATGTGGTTGATATTTATTTTGTTTACCCTTACTGAGAATTTGAGCTCACACTTTTATGTTTTCTTTTCCCCAGGATATAAAGAAAGGTTTTAGGTAAGAAAAAAAAGGGAAGATCTTTATTTGGAGATGCTGAAGATCTTTCACCACGATTAGAATATTTTATTCCGAGTTTCCAAAGACACTAAACTATTACGGTCCTTGTGTGTGTGTTTTTATTATCTTATTAAGTATTCCGCAAAAGTAATGTAATATTCATGTACGTCAAGCTACGAGTCACTACAGTTGGTATCAGAGGAAAGGTTTAGTCAACCTTTGGAAACTAGGATGTGAGAACGTTAGTGAGATCCCTAGAGATATTTCTAAGGTATGTATAGGGATGTCTCTAAGGATAAGTATATGTATAGGATATAGTTCTAGAACTATGGTAACGATATTAGATTAAACCAAATATGTTAGATATTGAAGTTACTCCCCCTTTATTATGATTTTTGCCTCTCACACTATTCTTTTTGGGTTTTAGAAAATGGCTGGAAACAAGATGATTCACGATAATGGAGGATATGATCGACAATGGAATGATATTCTTCATGAGCAACCAAATGTAATGGGATTTGGAAGTCCAAACATCATTATTATCCCGAATCAGAAATCTCATAATATGATAAATAATGTTAAATTTGGTAAGTTTCCTGACTCCGCTAATAAGAGAAAGATGGAGTTTCATGATGATCATAGAGGAAAGAAAGTTCAATTTCCCCTATGTAAATCATGTGGGAAGAGGAATCAAGGAGAATGTTTCAAAGGAACTGGATGATTATTTGGGTGTGGAAAAGAAGGACACAAAGCCAGTAAGTTCAAAGGAAAAGGTTCTATTAACACCAGGGATGAGGATAATGGTATTACTACGACATCAACAATGGTTAAATGTTTTAAATGTGGAATGTACGGGAATTATGCAAACCAATGCCCTAAGGGAAAGTCTCATGAAGAGAATCAGTATGGTCGTATGGGTAGTATTTATGTGGATGATGATGAAGAGACTACAAATGATATGTGAGATGAATGAATTGTTGAAGCTCGGTCAATGGTTTAAGAATGTAGTGGAATGATTACATGTTTATCATGTGTAATGTTGTATAAGTAATCTCATGGTACTATGGAATAAAGAGACATTTAAGGATTGTTACACTGTTGTCTTTCCTTAAGTTTTGAAAGTTTATGATTAATGGTACCAGTAACCATGAATGGTTATTCAGATATTTTTGGAAAGCAGATGATATGCGCATATTGAAGGGATAAAGAGAAAATGAAATGTTTGACAGTATTCATGAGCTCATGATTGATATAAGGACTAAGTGATATCATGGTTTGAGGATATATAATTTTGAGGTTTTTTGTATGTTGAAAGTTTTAACTTTTAACTTCATTCATGTTTCCACTAAGGTTCAATGGATATTCATTCTTCAAGAGAATACATGATTAAGGTATTCACATGTTTGTAATTTGACCAACAAGATATATCTTATGATATATGGGGGATAAATGATGGCATTCACATGATCATTTTCTTTATACTATGAGCCTGGACCGAATTATTTTAGACAAGCCTAAATATTGGAATGGATTATGTTGGACATAAGTTAGTATTATTTAAGGATATATCTTTTGATATTATATAGTTTTAGAAAAAGGACAACCTGCAGGATGGGCGACAGCCCGTCGCGTCGGACAAGGCTGTGGGAATCGAACCCACAACTGAAGTGCGGCTAGCCTTTATCGCCTACCACTGGCCTACAGGAAGTCTCTGTTTAGTAGAAACTAGTTTTATTATATTCAGTAGTATGATATATGAAGTATAAGTCCATTTTAGGAACCATATATGATTAGTCTCACTATAGATGGACTTATGTATTTTTTTATAACTTTTCTAACCTTTTGTTTGAGACAGATGGAATGACCCATTATTCTATCACATGATCTTCTAACACATCACGAATGACAAATTCAACTTCATTTATTTAAGAGATGAAGTGGAAATTGTCCAAATAATGACAAACGGAGAGACTATACCAAAATCACGAATGAATTTCTTCTAATTACAATTTCATCAACTTTAGGGAAATGATATTGAAAACCAAAAATGGTTTCCTAGTGCTCTTATATCTGATGAATCAGATGGTACCTTAGATCATCAAAAATTTATGGCTTTGTGATTGCTGGATATTCCATATCCATGTCCTCTACCACTCTCCACCAGAACATGATGGTTAGATTTCTCTTCCATATCCATATTTTCACCTATGTGGAAACCCAGTGATTAGTTTATTTGGGTAACCGTTACGTTTCATACTTTTGTTTTTAAAGAATGGTTTTGGTAATCCTTTTTACGATGTGGGTTTCTATTAAAGAAACTTTCGAATAGTAAACCATTTATAACCCCGACGAATTTCGAGGGCGAAATTCATTTTAAGGGGGGTAGAATGTAACACCCCGAGATTTTATGAAAAATATTCTTTTTAATTTCACTAATGACTTGTGTTGTATGATACACCAAGATTACCTTGTGCTATACGCAACACCATATTAGCTTGCAGTATACGCAACACTATTCTTAGATCGTGTTACACACAATTTCATGTCAGTTTTATAATAGTCATTATACGCAACATTGAGTATGTGTATGTATATATATATTTATATATATTCAATGTATAAATGAAATATGGTTGGATTATGTTATATGAAACAAAGAAGTATTCTTGCACAACACACATCCTTGACTTGCCTTGCATTACACGCAATCGCGACCTTCCTCGATAGCGTGTGTCGTACGCAATATCGGGTTTTACTAAACAATGATATATTATTATAATATTATTATGAACTAGCCGTTATGAATAGTATTAACTAAATTTTGAATTTTATAACATTATTATTCATATTACACATTTTCTAGAACATGGTATAAAAACAAAATAAATATTTCGGGTAAAATAAGTATTTTTCAAAAAATACAGTTTTGCCGCCTTTTGATGGCGCACCCACATTAAATCTAGTTTCTGACATGTTTATAAGTTCAATTTGAAAAAATAAAATTTTTCTTTGGAATCATGCAATAAAAATTTACTTTGGATAAATTTTTCATATTATTCGGGTAACCTTCATATTTTGATGAATAGTAAAAACACGCTATATTTTAATTAAAAACAACTTTTTTCGTCGCAATAATTTATGTGGTTAAATTTTAATATTGAATGGTTTTAAAGTATAAATAGAATATATTTTTACCATTTAATATAATTTAAGTCATTAGCCTTGATTTTACATTGAATTCGTAGGTTAAATAAATTCAATCTTTTGCAATGTTTTAAACAAAAACCAGTTTTCTTTCGACAACGGGATTAATTTTAATTTAATTTATGCAACTTTTGTGTATTGAATTTGGATAAATGGATTCCATATTTGGAATCAGTGGGTCCAAATTATGTTAATAATCCATTTTATATTTTTGGGCATTATGAATAGTAACTACGGTAAATTTTATTTACCATAGTTAAAGATAAATCGGGTAATTAAGGGTAAATATAAGACTATAAAATTACCCTAACACAAGCCAAAATCCTATTGGATGACTAAAAGTCGACCCATATCACCTAAGGGTCGGATTAGAATCATTTAATGTACTTTTACCCATGAAAATAACTTAATTATTATTAAAACCAACGAAAGTGACAACATGTCACTCTCTTAAATCTTATAAGTATATTAATTTTAATTTAGTGATAAACTTCATGAAACTTCGAACATGAATAGTCTACAGAAATATAATGAATGTATCCTCATAATATAAATTTATTTATAATTTTTAGGGATTAAATAATTATCATTAGTTATGACACAATAGTGATGTAGAAATTGTTTATCTAGTGAAAAATCAAGAATATAGTTTTTATTATACCAATAGTGACCATAAAATGCACAAAACCCTAACCAAAACATATTGACCATGTATATGTAAACCATAAGCATCCAATGGTCGAATATTTGACCATTTCGAGACTTATAAAAGCGATTATGACACTTATATTATTTTATTTTAAATGATGCCAAAGTTGTCACCTTCATAATTTAATAAATATAACAATTTAAATATTGTTATTTTAAGATGATAAATTCGAGTAAAAGTATTATTGTGAAAGTTAATAGATTTATTTTCATCATAGGATTTTATTTTTAATTTTTAGGCAAAAATAAATATATGAAATAATTATACAAAAATGTTGTAGTATTTATTTTATTAAGAGATAAACCAAATAAATGGTTTTAAAAATAATAAAATAAATATTATATGAACTATTTAATGTGCTCCACTAATTTTCTAGATACATATGACATTTTATAAATCTATTAAAGCTTTTAGTTTGAACATATCTTCTGTATTTATTTTATTTAAATTCAAATAAATTAATAGTGTCCAAATTGACACTATTGTTATTTTATAAAAATAACATATTATAAAATAGTTTAAAATCACAAAAATATTTAAAAATTTAAATTTAAATTTATATTATCTAAAATTTTATTAATTATCCATTTATGGTCAATTCAAAAAAAATATGTAATTATTTATTATAATTTAAAATTTAGAATATTATTACCACAAATAAAATTAAATTGATTAAATAAGGATAAATCATGTTGATAATGTTTAAAATAAATTCCTAACATGTATAAATTATATTTTTTGATGCGATTACAGCCTTATATTATCTAATATTCGAATATGAGTCATTTTTGGAAGTTTTTATGTGGGGATAGATTTATTTTAAATTAATATTTTTAAGAATTCCAAAGGTGCCTCTCTACTCCTTTATAAAAGGGTACCTCCTCCCTCTCTTCCTCACACAACATTGAGCCTTTAAGCTCGGAAAACCCCTGCCAAAATCTCTTCTCCACTTCCCTACAAACATCCTAGAGGTTCTGGTCTTCCTCAAAGACCAATTTTAGTGCCCTAAAAGGAGG
The DNA here is from genome assembly GCA_963277665.1 of Viscum album. NCBI lineage: Eukaryota > Viridiplantae > Streptophyta > Magnoliopsida > Santalales > Viscaceae > Viscum > Viscum album. Next base: position 2,013,984,515 of record OY728147.1, on the reverse strand, counting down.
TCTCAAAGAGGCGCTTCAAAGAAGAGGTAATTTCCGTTACCAATTCTTTCACCTTTATTTCTTCTTCCACTTATTCTACTTAGGTTGTTTCATTATGAAGTAATAACATCAGTATCACTCATATACTGATATGTTATTATAAGTATGAAACAATCCTAATTCACCATCTATCCATCCTACGGAAAATGAAATCACCGCGCGTGCGTACGTACGGAATACCGTCTCCACGTCGTGGTGTAATCTGTTTTTCCACCAACACCTTACATGGATGGGAATTATGGTGTAAATAATAACTATACATAGTTATTATAACATCATAATGATTCTGATATATTGTATCATCCACTCCAATTCAATTCAATAATTATGGAAATGATATCATCGCTCGTGCGTACGTACGGACTACCGTCTCCACGACGCGATGAGATTCATTCTCCATGTTAACCATTTAAGAATGATTATAACGTATATATAAGCAATAATAACGATATATATGACATTATAAAGATACTGGATTGATGTGTATATATATGTATGTCATCTACTTAATTCCACTCAATTCAATAAGGAAACGAAAACAGCGTTCATGCGTACGTACGGCCTACCGTCTCCATGAATGCTGTATTTCTTTCCATTTATCGATCCATTATATATATGTATATTCTTAATATATATTATATATAAATCATGTTTTATATTCTATAATTATGTAATAATTATCTAAGTAATCATATGAATAATTACAAGTTAAAACACGAACGACAAATGAGACGATTTTACCCAAAATGCTACTTTAACATGAATTTACAAAAGAACGGGTAATATAAAGTCATAAGTGAACCATATATGATATAATAACAATTAATATGATTCTGGAATAAGTCAATAACATTATTTAAATCATTATACAGGAGTTTCGGACACTTACAAAGCAAGTCGGACCTAAGGTAAGGGAAATATCACAATCTCATTTTTATCCGAGATTGTTTTTACTTTGGTATTTACTAGGGTGTATTTTATCGTCCACATCCATGTTTCCTCAATATGTAATATTATTTCCATCCACATACAATTGTTTAAATCCAATTTTACGCTTCGGTGAGTTTTTAGTAAAGGATATGAATGGAATTTTTTGTCGTTTTTCGTACGAGGTACTTTTTGACTTTTCCGACAAAAGTACGAAGAATGAATGGATTTTTAAAAAATTATTTCCAAAAAGATTCCTTTACATGTTTTCAAGTTTATTTTTAATCAACTTCTTTTAGTTTATAATTGTACGACATGTTAAGAATGGAAAAGTGTTTTTGAAGTAGAAATGATATTTTCCTCAAGAATGAAGTTCAAGTGTTTTATCAAAATTATTTTCCATCTAAGATAATAAAGCGTTCTGTTTTTATCCCTATTGTTACATTGATTTGATTATGTTGTGATAGAATTATTTCTAGGAATTCTTTTATCATATATTAATTGTTTCATGATGTCATGATGTTTAAGATTTCCATTTGTATTACATGGGTTATGAAATGATGTATGATTTATGATTTTGTGGCACACATAAGAATGGTATCATTATGAGATGGGTGGGACCTATATCTCCCTCCAATGCATTGGGTAAAGATTTTATATCTCATGAGATAGACATGGCTGGAATGGTAGGTTATACCGGTTCAGAGAAACAGGACTGAAACGAGGTTGACTCGGTTCAGAAAGGGACTTTGTCCACTAAGATAGTCTTGGCAATGAGTCTTGACTGACAAGAAATGATTCTCTATGATTATGTGTGTATGCCACAAAGTTTCATGTTTTAAGTTATGATTATTGGGATTACATTTCACTAGTATGATTTATCCCATGTTAAGAAATCATGATCTCTTTTGCAGGTTAAGATTTCCAAAAGATATATTCTTATGAATATGATGTGATTGATATTTCTTTTGTTTACCCTTACTGATCATTTGAGATCACCCTTTTATATTTTCTTTTCCCCAGGATATAAAGAAAGGTTTTAGGTAAGAAAAAAAGGGAAGATCTTTATTGGGAGATGTTGAAGATCTTTCACCACGATTAGAAGATTTTATTCCGAGTTTCCAAAGACACTAAACTATTACGGTCCTTGTGTGTTTGTTTTTCTTATGTATTAAGTATTCCACAAAAGTAATGTAATATTCATGTACGTCAATCTACGGGTCACTAAAATCTTCCCTATCTTATGTCATAGACCAATATACCATAACATTTTTTCCCAACCATCCCATGAATTTCTCATTATGACTAACCCCAAACTCCACATATCTCTCAAACAACAACTTTGATTCCATTCTATCATGGCCCACCTTATTCATGATGAGGGAAGAGAAATCAATATGTTGAGACCTTCCTTCCTCATCATGAAGGAAAGATAATGACCCCCCATATCTAGCCTCCAATAGGCCTTAGGATGGAGATTTACACCAATGATATATAAATCTAAAAAAATTAAAGGGATTCCCATTTTTATAGTAACCATGATTGAGAGATAATATGCACTAACCTCAAACAACTCCAAGACCACACATATATATATAAAGAAACAAATATCCAAACAACATGCATGTTTAATGTAAAATTACTGGAAATAAAAAGAAAATTCGAATATAAATTCAAAAATAAAACTATGGAGAAACACAAAAAACTATAGTAATTCCCAAGAAGGTAGGGTCAATCAGGGTCCTCAGTATCCTATGAGAAACCGGAATAGTGTTCTATATACATAGGGTGAGTTTTTAATTATAATTATTTGGAAATACCAATTCACTCATGTACATGTGGGGGAACATAATAATTCCCCTATGAGAAAAAAGTAGAACCTCAAAAGAACCATTCAATGAATACTAACCACACCAACCTCACCAAGGCACACTCATCAAATGAATCATTTCAATTATCGTAATAACATAATAACATCGACTATAGGGTTCCCCACCCATGTTTTCACTAGTTAATTGCTCATCCATAACAGAATACATCCTCACGCTACCACTCTTCCACAAGCCCCATAGTCACAAACTTCCCACACACACATGGGGCTCAAACCACATCATGTCTTACCAACAGACACCTAGTCCATAATCTCATCACATCCTTCCTGAAAACACCTATGTGAAAAATAAAACGTACATATCCTAAAAACACATATGCCTCATCATGAGTACCCATAGGAAAAAATATCCTCTCACCAAAAAATAACATAGTTCTTGTAACAAATCTCAATCCATAACATCCTTCCCTAAGAGTCATGGGAAATAAATTCATATAAGAGGGAGTGGGAGATCCAATAACCATCCATCAATCCTCCCATCATGATGGTGGTAGAAAGACCCTCCAAAATGGGGGGGGGGGGGTAGACATGTAGTTTACGACACAGTGGGTCGTATATAGAAATCACAATGAATTAAAAGATTATATTTATATAAACAAACACTAAAACCTATGGGTTTTAAAACAATTGATCATCCCACTCAGAACCACCTTTTCTTTGACCCCTTCATGCTAAGCCACACAAACAATCACAACTAATGCATAAACCACCCATTTTATTTTAACAAAATATCACTCTTTATTAAGAAGTTCACTTATTTTCATTCCAACCTACCCAGTAAACTACCAATAATATCCATAACCAACATATCTAGAATCACAACTAGATTGTGGTCCCACATCACAACATTGTTCAACAACCATACCACAACCACGATATAGTCCCACTGCTCTACAAGTTCATCAATTACAAAAATCAATCAATCTCTCATCTTGAGATCTCAAAACTCCTCCTAAACAACTTCATATATAAGGCCCATAGAATCTAATACCAACAATGTATCCCCACTTTAGACACATACCAAACCCTACTCACACATTCAACCCCTATGTCCATCCCTATAACTACAACCGTGCTACCAACACCAGCCCTATACACCCCCCACAAGGCCCAAAACCCAAGAAAAATCACACAACACACAAGAACACCAAACAAAATTGAGTGTATTTATAATTTTCTAACAAAGGATTATTAATTTTACACTGATAAGCATGGCTAATCAAAAATTCAGTTTGATCTTGAGGCGTCATTTTTATTTAATCGTGTTTACGTGATTAATCAGATTTAATATTTAGATTCATTTAATGATAGACACAAAAATAATTATAACACATCATGGGTGTGAAAAAAAACCACCAACAACCTTGATTTTTAGAGGGATACAACCCATATAATTTACACTATAGATCGCAGATAATAGATAAATGTAATTGATAATCATCATCATCCCCATGCATCATTTATCAATATGGTAAAAAAAGATTATATCATAAACCCCATAGTTATCTATTTCAAATATGATCTATAGGAGCTATGAATATACCCACCCCTATTTATATAGAAACAAAGGAGAGACAAGATAAATCCTTAACTAGAACAACAGACAACAATCAATTCATTCATGCTTCGAAATGGAGGTTCATGTGAACATTAATCTCTCTAAGGAAAACTCGAATGGGGGGGCTACAAAATTGGTGAATGAATCATCTGGGTGGAGACACTCTAGGTGAACCATGAGGGAATATAATGTTTTATTGAAGGGAGGTCCTCAACTTAAGAAAATAATAGATCCGAAAATCAAGGAGAGAGTTTCAAGGCACAGACTTTTTGGATCATGGTTTTACAATGAAGATTTACCATTTCATGGAATTTAAGATACAATAATTCCTTTGGAGAAGGTGGAAGAATGAGTCAAAAAATGATAGGTTATTAATATAATAATAATAATATATGTAAGAGTGCAAGAACTGGATGGAAATTTGGAAGGTGCGAGCTACGAGTGGAGGGTCACTGTTCGCACAATCAGCATTCAGTGAGTCACTATTTGATGACCAATAGTTTGGTGAGTAACCATTCAACGAGTTAATATTTAGTGAGTCACCATTTGATAAAATACCATTGAAAAATATATTATTGGAACTCTCTTGAAAAATTCCACCGTGACCTCCATGAACACATCTAACAAAGGATTTTAACAATGGAATGGGACAGAGGGGTCCACGACATTGCAATATGTCTTTATGATAGGATCATAATAATATATATAAATATTGAACATATATTTTTCATGATTAATAAATAATAACTGGTCCAGATGTAAGAAATTAACAACCATGTTCCCTATAGCTATAAAATATCTATGCTTCCAAAAAACTCATAGTTGAACCTAATATAATATCCTTCCCTAAGAATGATAAATGTAATTAGGTGTATGAGATATATCATTGTATGTAAACATGTTTACTTATATGTAAAACACATATTCCACATATAATTAACAAATTCATGCCAACAATAAGGGTTAGTCATACATGTGTCTCCAGAATACCTACTCATAATGGATGTTAACCATGCTTCAAACACCCAAAATAATATAACTCCCCATAAAATGGTATTTTACCCATCATTAGATCAATAATGAATATATAGAATATATTCAATGGAGTATGGTGTTCCCCTCCAATGGGATAATCTGATTCCATGTCCAAGAAATAAATATCACATTCAAACACACATCCAGGGATTTTTGTCTCTTGAGAACCTCCTCTTTAAATACATATATTTCCATAAAGTCCATTTTCCATAATGATAAATAATACATGGAATCTAACATCTATAATGAAATACACATGTATGCATGATATAAAACTGAACAGCTTTCCACCAATAATATTCCACGGTATATGAATGGTATATAAGAAAAACTACATAACATGGAAAACATATTGAATATCAAACACTATATAGTAAGGAAAAAAATCAAAAAAGTGTTCTGTAAGAATGGAACCACACAATCCATACCATGAAACCATGTCCTGTGTAGGTCTCGTAGTGATATATAAACACACCACATCATAATTATGTCATGATTATGTCTCAAGGGATACACACTCAAATAACCATCATGAATTATATTTCATCTAAAGGATTAAATCTATATACAAGAATCCACATGAACCATAATATTACAAGGAACAATAAATGATTTATTAATAATTGTTTCAATAAAATCTTGGTCTCATGCAACACAACCACACACCAAAGTGGTTCAATGAAAATTAATTTATGCATTAGTAATCAATTACTATCCATTGGAACCTAACATCATGTTAGTGATCACAAATACATTTAGGACCATGGATTAATGTTCAATTTAATTGGGAATTATTCCTTTAAATAGTTTATAAATTAATATCATTAAACTCAAAATCCATTTGTTTAGTTCAAAACCCATATAGGAGTTAAGGATCATTCTCAAATGGATTAAATTTTTATAAAAAACAAAAATAAAAAATTCAAAATACTATGGAATAGAGTGCATGAGACAATTTACATCAATACGTCATCATCTCTATTCCAATAAAACCCTATCAATTTTGGTCAAGTAAATGTGGGTATATTTTTCATCAATAAATTTCTATGATGTACTACCATAAAAAATATTTATAATAATATTAGTAATAACTAATTTATAGTTAATTAAACTATTGAAATCAATTTCATATCAAATTGTGAAAGGAATACGTTTGAAATTACTCACTTGGTATCTCTACCAAGATGAAATAATGGGTATGAACCAATGGAAGAGATCAAAAACACTTCTAACATTATCCCAGTTAAAAAAATCAATCTCATGAAAATAAATAGATGTATAATATTTTATAACATACTAGTCATTTTTATGGAAAAACTATATAGTTACATTCCTTTGTCATAACATCATATAATGGTGTTTATAGACTCTATCCACACTCCAAAATTAGTTCCATGAAGAATCCCTAGTGTAATTGTTTGATATGACGTATAGTTTAACCTAATTAGACCAAAAAACTTGAAAGAAATTTCATGTCGTTAATTAAAGTCTAATGTACATACATTTTTCAATATCATGATACATATTCTAGAAATACCAATTGAAATACAAATTCATCTTAGATATTTCCAAAAAAATATCAAATAGAATTATCATTCAATTATCTAATAAGAATTAATCCAATGATCAATGATTGAGATAAATAAATTTAGAGATAGATGGTTATAAAATAATTGAGATATAGTGGTATTGTAAATTTTATGTCATTTTAAGAGGAATAATTTGTGATTACTATCATAATGATCTAATACTATAATGGAAATTGGGGGTCACAATTGATGTATAAAAAAATGATATCTTCAAAATTAACCAACAAAATATATCATTATATAATAAGGATCTAGGGGGATTCCTTCATAGATGGGGGGAATATATTAGATTAAAATTAATCTCTAAAAATCCTAAAAGGTAAATTATTCATGAATGATTTCACTATAAAAAAAGGCCCATAATTAAAATCATAAATAATGAAAAACATCATTTTTCAATTTGAAGATAAAAAAAATCCACCATTTGATTTTTATATGGAATCATACAACCTATTGTATAAATATGATGATTTATTTCTTTTGCTACTTCAAAACTAGCCCTTTATGTAACACCCCAAGCTTCACGATATGCTTCTCTTTGAATAATATAGTAGCGTGTGTTGTACACAACTTTGAGTTCTAACACACACCACAACCAAACAAACTAGACTTTATAAATAGTAATACCCACTTCTTGAAATTTTAAAAAATTTATCTTTCAAAATGGACTTCATATTTCGATTCTGAATATCAGAATTATCATAGGATGAATTTTAGGTATTTTTCTGGAAACATTCAACTTTGGATGAATAGTGAAAAACATTAAGTTATTGTTTCGAATCGAATTTTTATTTAAATAAATATTTTTTTATTTAAATTTATTTTATGTCAAAATAGATACATAATAACTATACAAGTTCAATGTAATTCATTGTAGACAGTTTATAATAATTTTATATATGTTAAAATTTTATATGAACTTTTCATCGTCTTTTACCCATCTACTAGGAGAATTTTCAAATTCACATAAAACATAATTTTATCTCTTCTGTGAGTGGAATTTCAAAAATCCAAGAGACACAGTTAATATAAATGAGTAAAATGTGGTTCAATAAGATAAAATAATTTTTGCTGAATAGTAACTTTTTTACTTTTATTTACCATGGTTAAATGTAAATAGGGTAATTAAGGGAAAAATGATATTATTATTACCTTAAAACATGTCCTAATTCTATTGGATAAGTATAATTCGACCAAAAAACCATAGGAATAAAATATGGACCTATTTTTTCCACTTGGATTAGATTAGGACATTTATTATTATTTAATTCAAAGAAGAGTTAAAAGAGTTAAAATAAAGTTTAATAACTAAAATAATTTTAATATAGCGATATAAATAAGATGAATTCAATTATAAATATTAATTTAAAAGATAAAATGATTTCCTAGATAATGGTATTTTCTTTATAATTTTTATAAATCAAATATTTAAATTTATTTTTGACACAATGATGATGCAGTATTTAACTTACTAGTGAAATATTAAAATAATTGATATTATAATTACCCAAATAAATATAATTTGAGATTTAATGAATTCCAAAAAAATTATAGGTTAATTTAAAATTTTAGGGTTGATTAAACAAATTATATTCTAAGTAATAATTATGTTATGAAGTTTTCAAAAACGAAATACCAAATAGTGTCAAAATTGACATAAAACAGTTTTTAAAACAAATATTATATTATTAATTGATATTCAATTCATAAAAATATAAGGTTCAGACAAAACACTTTATAATGATAGGTGTATCATTAATGGACCAATTGGGGGTCTCTTGGTGGTATATAGTAATTTTATTAACTATATAATATAAAAATACAAAGAGACATGGTAAATGTCAAACTATTCAACTAAGAGTTAAATAAAAAAGATAAAGTTAATAGAGTGACCCAAACCAGTATAAATCATATTGGATGAGTGGTTATAGACCTATCCTCGCATTATCCTCTAAACAAGTAACTTTGGAGCCATTATAAACTGAATATGAATTTATTATAAAATAATATTTCTTCCTTTTCCAAAGGTGCCCCTCACCCCTCTTATAAAAAGTCACTCTTCCTTATCTCAAATTCAAAACATCAAAGCCTTTTGGTTCGAAAAAACCCTACCCAAATATTATCTCAACATCTCTGACTTAATCCTAGAGGCCTTAGTTTTATCAGAAATCCAACCTAAGGAGCCCTTTTGGTCAAATCAAAAGGATTAACCCGAAGAAGAGGTAATGTTATCACCACCATCATTCATGTTCTTTTATTCTTCCACTTCTTCTTTATTTGTTATTTCCTTTATAAAATAATAACTCTACTATATTCTATATACTGTGATGTTATTATAAATATTTTACAACCATAATTATTATTCTATCCATCCTTTGAATGATATGTCACCATACGTGCGTACGTACGGCTTACTGACTACACGTCGTGGTGTAATTGTTATTCAAAACATTAATATTTGGATGGGTATGATAATGACATGTAATTGAAGTAAATAATAAATATATCATTATAATTATTCTGTCAATATGATATACCATCCAATTATATACTATTTTAATATCAAATAATGATATTGTCGCTTGTGGGTACGTATGGACTACCGTCTCCACGAACACGATGAGATTCATTCCCCATTGTATCCATTCTAGAATAATTATAATTTCATGATTAAAAGTAATGTTTAAGGACTAGATATCATTATTGATATGAATAATATACAACCTATCCATAAAAAACATGGCTTACGTAACAAATCATATAAAGGAAAACGAATCAGTTAACACCTGGAACGACAATAATACTAAAATATTATTAAAAAATAAATATTAAAAGATCATATTTGATATCATATTTATGTATATGATTCTTTTATAATTTAATAACAATTATTTAACTATTATATAAGAGTTTAACCTACCCTCGACCAAGGAACAGTAGAAGGTAAGGGTTAATTCTACAATCTCTTCATTATCCGAGGTTGTTTGTACATAATTATCTACTGGGATCTTTTTATCAACCACATCCATGTTTTTTAAAAATTTATTTCAAATCATTATTAATATTTTATAGACTATGGGTTAAATTCATTTATAACCTTGTTTGACTTTTTATAAGATGCTTATAAAGGAATCATTCCATCGTTTTCCAAACAAGTTCCTTTTAACCTTTTTGACAGAATTAAGGTAATATTGTCTTTTTAACATATACGGCGAGTGTAACTATTTCCCACCATTATAAAATATCCAAAGCTTCCCTTACAATATTATAATAATATTTCAATGTATAATTTTTCTTTTATATTTATGTGACTTTTAAATGATTTCAAAAAAAGAGATATTTCTCTCAAATAGTTTTGATTTCATCTATGTCAACTTCCTTTGATGGATTTTAAGTTTATTTGAAGTTGATTTATTATGATACAAAACATACATATTGTATTTATGTTTTTTTGGTATGTTTGACTTTGGATGTTTTATTTTAATACTATTCATGGTTTATGGATAAATTTTTGACATTTCGTATCCTGGTTACAAAATGAATGTTTATGTTATGTTTATACCTTTTCATATGAGGAATGCATTAGACTTAGTAAGTGATAGGTGGAGCCCACTATAGCTCCTCGATGCATTGTTTGGTCTTACGGAAAATACTAGTGTCTTGGAACAAGGCCTTGAAAAAAATATATTTGTAGTATTTGTCACAAGGCCTTGACATTGTGGTTATGATTGTCTGGAATTATGCATTCCATCATAATTGAAGTTATTATTGATATTGCATTTGATTATTCTACTAGAAGAATATCAATGTGAATAAGTAAATGGAATTATATCATTTTATCTTTGCCATATTATGATGATGTTCATGTTTAAATAGATTTTATTCTAGTTATAAATTTTCTTAAATGATTAGGTTTCTTTATGAAATATTCTTCTATATTGTTATCCTTGCTGAGAATCTAGCCCATCCCTTTATATATTTTATTATTACCAGGATGTGAAAAATATTTTATGACTGACCTGAAGGGATAGTCTGAAGGGGATATGAGTGTGGACTATGGAGACTATGTTATTGTAGTTTTTCACATTATGATTTAATATAAGACTTGTGAATATATCTAGATCTTCAAAGGCTACTAAACTAATCGGTCTTTCGAGACTTGATCTTTTGTGATCATTCCATTGTTATATAATAATGCACCAAATTTTGGAAACTAGGGTCGGGGAATTATATTTGGTATCAAAGGAAGGTTATTACAAACCTTGGGAGCTAGATTTAGATAAAATCTAATTAGAGAACATAGACATAAGATGGGTTTTGAGGATTAGTATAGAAGAACTTCCTTAAATTTTGGTATTGTAGAGATTTTTTGAGTTTTCCATGAAATACATCCCTGTCTGGATATGAGCAGGTAGAGGCGGCTCTGGAACAGATGTACCTAGGGGTAAAACCTAAAAACACCACTTTGAGATAGACTCGAATGGGAACTAGTGCATGACAACGGGCCTTGCTGCACTCTTTGTTACGAAACTCTCGGGGGATATGCTTAGGGTAATTCCCATTCTCTTTAAAAATCATTATGAAGGGTTTATGAGGATATACTTTCTCATGGAAAACATTTTTATTATTATGGATTATACCAAAAAACTGTTCAATTAACTTTATGTGTTTTACATGTTTGGATTTATGTATTGCGATTCATAAACTAATCTAGTGTATGCCATTGTTTAAAAATGGTGCCTAGTGGAAGAAATGGAAATCGTATCAATGCACACTTTAAATGTAGGCATTTCCCTCCTTCTCAAGATAATTATAGTGGAGATTTTGATGAAACTAGTGTAGATCAGCTAATCACCATTCTAGGACTACTCCCTAATGTTATGAATAAAAACCTTACCCGTATGGAGCACCCAGATCCAAAAAATGGAGGATCAATGTTAGATAGCTTCATGAGGAAACACGAAACAACATTAAATGGGACTAAAAATCCATTAGTAGCTGAGCAATGGATAAATTACATAGGGAAAATATTCAATGCCTTGGGGGGTAGTGAAAGGGAAAATGTTATCAGGGTAGTTTACCACGTCACTGGAGATGTTGACTAATGGTTGTCATTGATTCAAAACACAAAGGAGGATGTTGAAGTATTTAATATGTAATAGTAGTAGTTCAAAGTTATTTTCAAAGAAAAAATACTTTCCTCATGACCATTTAGAAGATATGGAACAACAATTTCTGAGTCTGAGAGAAAATTATAATGGGAATGTCGCAAAGTATGAGGCTAACTTTACATGGATAGCGAGGCATGAAGTAGATTATATATGTAACCCAAGGAGTAAGATTGATCGTTTATTTGATGGGTTAAACCCATTTTTCCCTCGAGCATTTGTCTCACAATCCTTGTCATCATATGAAGATGTTCTCTAATGTGCTATCAAGATAGAAAAGGAATTCTCTAAGTCATATGACTTTAAAGAAAAGAAAGAGAAGAAGAGATCTACTGATCACTATGAGAATGAAAATAAGGGGAAGAATGGAGAAGTTGAATATCCATCCTCCAGTAAATGTGGGAAGAAACACCCTCGTACTTTCTTGAAGGGAATGGGAGTCTGTTATATGTGTGGTGAAAAAGGCCCCCAAACTCATGATTGAAAGGGGAGGAAAGAAACTACTGATGTTCAATGCTACAATTGTAGGGATATGGGACATTATGAAAATGGATGTCCTATGTGTCAGGGTAACTTATCTTAGAAAAGGTATAGGGATAAATCTTAGCTTATTTTATCACTACTACTGAGGTAGAAGCTCCTAAAGATGTGGTGGCAGGTAATTTAATTGTTTCGTCAAGTTGAGCAAATGATTCATTTGATTTTGGATCATCGCATTGTTTAATACCTTACTAGATTGCTATGAAAATTATATATTTACAATTTGATTTAACAAGGGAGTTGTCAGTAAAAACTCCTACAAGAAGTATCATTGCTACAATTTTCTATGAATCAGTTCCCATTAGAGCGTAAAAATGTTCTTTATCTGCTGATCTCATCGTCATACCTATGATTGAGTTTGATATAATCCTAGATATGGATTGTATTTCTAAATATAATGTGAAGATTTATTTTAAGAATAAGGAGGTTATGATTTTTGATGATGACGATAAGCAAAACCTTATCTTTATAGTATAATCGTCACCACCTAATTCTTATCTAGATCCACCCCCAGTAGCTGAACTAAATTCAATTATTGGGGAGGAAGAGAATGAAATAACAATTGGTGAGGAATGGAATGTTAAAATAGAGGATGTACATATTGTGAATGAATATGTAGATGTGTTTCCAGAGGATTTTCCTGGACATCCTCCAGAACGAGAAATTGAGTTTTCCATTGATTTAATTCTTGGTTCAAGGCCTATATCAAAGACCCCATATAGATTGTCCACTATGGAATTAGTTGAACTAAACAAAAAACTAAAGGAATTGAGTAATTAAGTATTTATTCACCTTAGTTTTTCTCCATGGGGAGCCCATTTCCTTTTGGTTACGAATAATGATGGATATATGCGGTTATGTATCGACTACAGGGAGATCAATGCAATAACAATAATGAACAAGTATCTTTTACCACGCATTGATGATTTATTTGACTAACTGCATGGGGATAAATTCTTTTCAAAGATTGAACTTCGATCTAGATACCATCAGTTGTGTGGGAAGAATGAAGACATTCGAATACAGCATTTCGAACCAGGTATGGGCATTATGAGTTTACAGTAATGCCTTTTGGGCTGACTAATACACCCTCTTTTTCGTGGATCTAATGAATAGAGTTTTCAAGGAATATCATGATGACTTTGTATAGGTATTTATTGATGATATCTAGGTATATTCCAAAAGCTATGAAGATCTTGAAAATCACTTGCGCATTATCCTAACGACTCTGAGAAGATATGAATTATATGGGACGTTTAGAAAGTGTGAATTCTGGCTTCATGAGATTTCTTTTCTAGGCCATATTATCTCTAAGGATGGAATTTCTGTTGATCCTTCTAAGACAAGAGCAATACAATAATGGCCATAACTGATTAGAATAACTGAGGTATGATGTTTTATTGTTTTATCAGGTTATTATAGATGTTTTGTCCAGAATTTTTCCCAGTTGGATAACCCATTAACATTGATCACACATAAAGGGGTTAAATTTGTTTTGAAAAAAAGAGTATGAAGAATGTTTCGAAGAACTGATGAAAATATTAGTCAATGATCCTATATTGACTCTATAATTTAGGAATGATTGGTTTTTTAATTATAGTGATGCTTCAAAGAAAGGACTTGGTTTTATCCTTATACAGAATGATAGGGTTATTGCATATGCCTCACGACAGCTGAAAATTACTGAGCAAAACTATCCTACTCATGATCTTGAGTTATCTGATGTAATTATTTCTTTAAAGATATGGAGACATTATCTCTATGGTGAATAATGTGAGATATATACCAATCACATGAGTTTTATGTATATTTTATCAGAGAAATAACTCAACATGAGGCAATGGTGATGGCTTGAACTACTCAAGGATTATGATTGCATGATACACTACAACCTAGGGAATGAAAATAAGGTAGAAGATGCTTTGAGCAGAAAGGATCATAGAGTTTTGAATAGAATGAGAGTTGCAAGGGATCCTATTTTCATTGATCTAGTAAAGATGGATATTGGAATTACCATGGAATGTGAAACATCGACTCTTTTTCAAATGGTTTCCAAACCATCTTTACTAGAAAGGATTAAGATTTATTAGAACGAAGAAGAATAATTTCAAAAGAAGATTAAATATATGAATGATGGGAGATTGAGTGACTTTGTGTATGAAGATGGATTTTTGAAATTTGGGAAGAGACATTGTGTTCTAGATATACCTGATCTAAAAAAGGAATTGTTGGATGATGCTTGTAGTTCCAATTTCTTTATACACCCTGGGAGCACCAAAATGTATAATTATTTGAAGGAACATTTTTTGTGGGACAACATGAAGAGGGAGGTTTCTGATTTTGTTTCAAGATGTATGGTTTGTCAATAAGTCAAATCTGGAAGGCAACAACCTGGAGGAGTCATGCAACCTCTTCCAATACCTGAGTGGAAATGGGATAATATTATAATGGACTTTGTCATTTGGATACCAAAGACTCCTAGAAGAAACGATGCAATATGGGTCATTGTTGATCGTCTTACCAAGTCATCACATTTTCTTTCTATAAGAGATTATCTACCACTTGAACGTCTAAGAAGACTATATATTAATGAATTTGTGAGACCTCAAGGAGTACCCCTATCGATGGTTTCTTAACATGATCCCTGTTTTTCTTCAACATTATGGAAAAGTCTTCAAAAATCCCTAGATATTGAACTTCGTTTGAGCACTGCCTACCACCCACAAATTGATGGACAATCAGAATGTACTATTCAAACCTTAGAAGACATGGTGAGATCTTTCTCACTTGACATTCAGGGTATGTGGGATCAATAATTACCTCTGGTAGAATTTTCCTATAACAATAGCTTCCATTATAGAATTCAGATGGCACCATATGAAGCGTTATATGGAAAGATATGTCGCACACCAACCTGTTGAGATGAAGTTGGTGAAAAAAACTCATAGGCCCTTAACTGGTTGAGAAGACAATGGAAAAGGTGAAAGTAATCCAAATCCACTTCAAAGCAGCTCAACGTAGGCAGAAGAGAAACGCAGACAACTGAAGGAAGGATTTGGAATTTCAGGTAGGAGATCATGTTTTTTATGATATCTCCATGGAAGGGTGTTATAAATTTCCGTAATAAGGGTAAATTGAGTCCCATGTACATCATAACTTCAAAATTCTAGAACGAATTGGGGTAGTAGCTTACCATTTGGCAATGCCGCCAAATCTCTACAAAGTTCATGATGTGTTCCACATATTACTGTTGAGAAAATACATTCCTGACCCAATGCATGTACACACTTTTGAAAAAGTATAACTAGAACCTTATCTGTCTTATTGCGAAGAGCAAGTCAGGATTCTTGATATAAGAGAACAGGTGCTGAGAAACTAGACGACTCTTTAGGTGAAAGTTCTATGGAGAATCCATAAGATGGAAGAGGAAACGTGCGAACCCAAGGAACTAATGATGAAGAACCATCTGAGTATTTTTAAGCAGTAATATTCTAGAAATCTCAAGGATGAAATTATTTGAAGGAGGGGAGAATTTAATACCCCAAGCTTCCATAGTATGCTTCTCTTTTAATAATGCAGTAGCGTGTGTTGTACGCAACATCGAGTTCTAACACACACCACTACCAATCAAAATAACTGTTATGAATAGTAATGCCCACTTTTTGAAATTTTATAAATTTTATCTTTCAAAATTGACTTCATTTTTGGATTCAGAATATCAAAATTTTCTTAGGGTGAATTTTTGGTATTTTTCTGGAAACTTCTAATTTTTGATGAATAGTGAAAAACACTGAGTTATTGTTTAAAACTAAATTTTAATTTAAATAATTATTTATATAATTTAAATTTATTTTAGGTCAACATAGATATATAATACCAATAGTAGTTCAATTTAATTCATTGGAGTCAGTTTAAAATACTTTTAGATTTATATAAATTTTATTGAACATTTCACCGTCTTTTACCTATCTCCTAGGAGAATTTGAAAATTCACATAAAATATAATTTTATCGCTTCTGTGAGTGGAATTTAAAAAATCCAAGAGACATGGTTAATATCAAGGAGTAAAATGTGGTTCAATAAGATAAATATTTTTGGTGAATAGTTACTTTTTACTTTTATTTACCACTGTTAAATGTAAATAGGGTAATTAAGGGTAAAAATGATATTATTATTACCCTAATAGATGTCCTAATTCTATTGGGTACGTAAAATTAGACCAAAAAAACCTTAGGAATAAAATATGAACAACTTTTTTCCACTTGGATTAGATTAGGACATTTATTTTTATTTAATTCAAAGAAGAGTTAATAGAGATAAAATCAATGTTTAGGAACTAAAACATTTTTAATATAGTGTCATACATAAGATAAATTCGATTATAAATATTCATTAGAAAGAAAAAAAATATTTCCTACATAATTGTATTATATTTATAATTTTTAGAAATTAAATAATTTAATTTATTCACGACACAATGATGATGCGGTAAATACCTTATTAGTGAAATATTAAAATAATTGATATAATAAATAACCAAATAAATATAATTTGAGACTTTTAATGAATTTGTATAATTTTAAAGGTTAATATGACATGTTTTGGTTGATTAAAAGAATTATATTCTATGTAATAATGTTGTTAAAAAAGTTTTCAAAAACAAAATACCAAATAGTGTCAAAATTGACATAAAAGAGTTTTTAAAACAAATATTATATTATTAATGGATATTAAATTCATAAAAATCTATGGTTTGGAAAAGAGTCTTCTATAATGATACATGTATCATTAATGGACCACTTTTGGGACTCTTGAATGTATATAGTAATTTTATGATCTATATAATATAAAAATACAAAGAGATAAGGTAAATGACAAACTATTTAACTAAGAGTTAAATAAAAAAGATAAAGTTAATATAGTGACCCAAACCTTTCTAAAACCAATTGTTTGAGTGTTTTTAGACCTATACCGACCTTATCATTGAAATAAGTCACTTTAGAGCCATTAGATACCGAATATGAATTTATTATAAAATAAGATTTCTTACTTTTCGAAAGGTTCCCCTCTCCCCTCTTATAAAAGGGCACTCCCCCTTCTCTGAAATTCATACCTTCAATGCCTTTTGGTTCGACAAAACCCTAAACAAATATTCTATAATCTTCTCTCACATCAACCTAGAGACCTTAGTTTAATCAGAAATCCTACCTATGTATCCATTTTTATCCAATCAAAAAGACGAACCCAAAGAAGAGGTAATTTTTTCACCACACTCTTTCAAGTTCCTTTCTTCTCCCCCATATTCATTATTTGTTATTTCCATTATAAAATAATAACTACATTATCTTCGATATAATGTGATTTTATTTTAAATTTGGTACAACAATTTTTATTATTCTATTCATCTTTTGAATGACATGTCACCATACGTGTGTACGTATGACTTACCGTCTCTACGTCGTGGTGTAATTGTTATTCAAAACATAATTATTTGTATGGGTATGATAATGATGTTTAATTGATGTAAATAATAAATATAACATTATAATGATTATTTACATATGATATACCATCCAATTATATACGATTTTAATATCAAATGATTGATATTGTCGCTTATGCGTACGTACAGACTACCATCCCCACGAATGCGATTAGATTCATTTCCCATCGTATCCATTCAAGACTAATTCTCATTTGATGATTAAATGTAATATTTAAGGACATTATATCATTCTGGATGTGAATAATATACAAGCTCTCCATAACAAACATGGCTTACATAATAAAGCATATAATGGATAACGAATCGGTTAACACTTGAAACGATGATAATACTAAAATATTATTAACAAAGAAAAATGAAAATATCATATGTGATATCATATTTATGTATATGATTCATGTATAATTAAATAATAATTATTTAACTATTATAAAGGAGGTTAACCTACCAGTTACCGAGGAAAATTAAAAGGTAAGGGTTAATTCTACAATCACTACATTATCTGGGGTTATTTGTACGTAATTATCAACTTGGATCTCTCTATCATCCCCATTCATGTTTCTTAAAAATGAATTTCAAATAATTCTTACTATTTTATAGACTATGGGTTAATGTCATTTATACCCTTTTTTGACTTTTTATAAGATGTTTATAATGGAATCTTTCCATCGTTTTCTAAAAAAGTTTCTTTTTTAACTTTTTAGATAGAATTAAGGTTAGAATGTCTTTTTAACTTATAATGTGGGTTCTGCTGTTTTCCACAGTTATAAAATTTCCAAATCTTACCATACATGATTATATGAATATTTTCAAAGTAAATGTTTCCTTTTAAAATTATATGACTTTTAAATGATTTCAGCAAAATAGATATTTCTCTCAAATAGTTTTGATTTCATCTATGTCAACATCCTTTGATGGATTTTAAGTTTATTTGAAGTTGATTTTTTATGATACAAAACTTCCATATTGTATTGAAGGTTTTGTGATATGTTTGACTGTGGATGTGTTATTTTTATACCATTCATGGTTTATGGATAAATTGTTGACAATTCATTTTCCAGTTTCAATACGAATATTTATGATATGTTTAAAACATTTCATATGAAGAATGCATTATACTTAGTAAGTGATGGGTGGAGCCCAATATAGCTCCTCAATGCATTGGTAGGTCTAATGAGACAAACTACTGTCTTGGAAAAAGGCCTTGACAAAAACATATTTTTAGTCTTGGTATAAGTCCTTTACTATGTTGTTATGATAGTCTGGCATTATGCATTCCATCATTATGAAAGTGGTTATTGATATTTCATTTGATTCTTCGACTAGTAAAATATCCATGTGAATAATTAAATAGAATTATTTCATTTTATCTTTGCCATATTATGATGAATTTCAAGTTTAAAAGTCTTTTATTTTTTTATACATTTCCTTAAATGTTTATGTTTATTAATGAATGTTTCTGGTATATTTTTATCCTTACTGATCATATGATCTCACCCCTTTATATGTTTTATTTTTCCCAGGATATGAAGAAATATTTTATGACTGGCCTGGAGGGATAGTCTGAATTGGATATGATTGTTGACTATGGAAGCTATGTTATTTTATTTTTTCACTTTATGATGTAATGAAAGACTTATTAATATATCTAGTGTTTAAGAGGCTACTAAACTAATCGGTCATTCATGGCTTGATATTTTTTTATCATGCCAATGTTATATAATAATGTACCGAATTTTTGTAACTAGGGTTGTGCCGCTACACTTTACATGACTGTAGCCTTAATCCAAGCACTCAGTCACTGACTAAGTGACCTTTCTATCCTAAAAATACATCTTAATGATATTTCAAAATTTAAATTCTAGATACAACACTCGTTTCAATAATTGTTACATTCTACAGAATAAAATAATAATCACATCCAAAAAAGAAAACTTGTAATTATGTGGGTCAATAAAATATCCCCGCCTTATTTCTTATAATATTCAATCTTTTATTATATAATGGAAATGATGTTTCATTATCATCTTTTTTGACCGACTACATGACGATATCCACATTCCACCCATAATTTATATATCACCATAATAAGGTAATTATCATTCCCAAATTTACATCAAACTCTTTTAGTGTGATTTCATGCTTAAACCCCCAAAAGAAATCCAATATACTATTTGTCAGGGAAAAAGGTATTGATCCCAGTATCAATATAAATCATCCCACCACCTTGTGTTTAAATGGTTACACATAAATAATAATAAATATCCCAACCATATAATCCTAAAAATGATAGTATGATTGCAAAATTACACACCCGATGTGGTTTATTTCTACAATTCCCAATCATATAGAAAACAAGGTTGAAAAATCATTTCCAATATCGGCATTCCATATTTAAAATTGAACAAATGATTCACTAGAGACCCAAATAATCTCAAACATGTTTAACAATAATAATTGGACATAATAATAACTGAAAAAATATTTCATACTTGATATCATAGGATTTATATAGTTCCAACCCCCTAAATTATGTTCCATATATGAACACATGTTCATACTCTTCTAAGAAATTTCTTTCAATAATGAATCTCGTAATTAACCGATACTGTACAATGAAATTTATCATGATGCATTAGGCCTCGGTGAAATCCTTTATCAAATATGGAATCATTAAAAAAATAAAAAAAAATCTTAAATAGAATTTTCCCTATTGGTTGACCAACCACCCACATCGACTATAAATCTATCTAAAATTTACATTGTCAAGAATGATTCAAATCATTCTCGGGTTAGATTGACTAAACTCTAAGTCACATAGACACATCTAGCCTCTATCTATTTATATATATGTATCATAAATCATGAATTCATTACAAAACATAGTATAATATTTTGTGATACACATTGGTCATCCAAAGATGATATAACAATCCTTTAGGTAATTGTATAGAACTCCAAAACTGTTCAAATGAGAGGTTTATAGGCTCATGACCATGTGTATACTCCCCCCATAAGTGTATCATTAACAAAATCTTATAATTAATATATATTTATAATAATCTCACAATTCATTTATCTCCTAATATAATGATTGTGCATGACCATATGTTAACCCCCTATTTCCATGAAATGCATTATTCCCTACAAGCAAATAAATTACATAGAAAAAGATTCAACAAATTAAATGATTTGATCTTGATGATATTTATTTCACCTAGAATTATATTCTTGGTTAATGAAATATATTCTATTTAGGTATTTCTCATTTAAAAAATATTCCACATTAATTAATAACATATCCACCATTATCAAAATATAGTTAACTATATATCCAAACCCTATTTCATTACTGATGTTATATTTATATCCGATGGAATATTCAGACACATCAACATCTAGGACTCCAAACCTTGTGATAATCATGTAAAACAAACAAGTTTTTAAAATACAAGAGTGACCCTCAAACAAATTCATTAGTGACCTACAACCATTAACTCATCTTGGTTTTTTTACAATTCATTAAACATTATCACCAGTCATCTAACTACTACTTTTCCAATAATCCAACTATCCTCTCACATATAAATAGGAAAAAGTGCTCATGAATCATATCTTTTTAATAATGGTATGATGAAACCAATATTTTCTCAACATAGATTAAATTTTTCAAGTCAAGGGAATTATCCTAGACTCAAGTTTCTTTTCATTTTTCCATACACTACAAGGAACATTC
Organism: Viscum album; assembly: GCA_963277665.1. Classification (NCBI taxonomy): domain Eukaryota; kingdom Viridiplantae; phylum Streptophyta; class Magnoliopsida; order Santalales; family Viscaceae; genus Viscum; species Viscum album. The sequence goes on along the minus strand of OY728147.1, from coordinate 2,013,962,526 downwards.
AGTACCAATAGAAAGAAATAACAAACATAATTTTCTCCACTAAAATATACTTCAATCTTAGATATGTATCATTATTGACATCTACCTAAACGTTTTCTATGAAATAACAATTTCATGTGTCCATAAATATCACTTCTTTCATCTAAAGACTCAAATGATGAGTGAAATCACATAATAAACATTATATTTTAATGTTGAAAGGTAAATGAATGGATAATATCAAAATAATTCAAATGTCAGTAACATAAGAAAGTAATTTTCATCAATTAAATCCTCCCATACGGAACTAAAATCCTAGATTATTTATTTACATGGAATCGGTCTTAAATAGGTTTCCCCTCATGCTCCAACAAGAATTGACCAAGAAATAAAAATGGTTAAATCAATAATTCCATGACGGATTTCAATGTAACCAGAAAAAAGGTATCAATAAGAGTTATAAAACACATAACAATTTCAATGAACATATGAAAAAATATCTCAATATGTATTTTTCCTAGTGGATATGTAATGTGGATCTATAAATACCTTGTTCATTTATAAATAATTCCACTGAAGACAATATTGATTGAATTAAAATGACTATTGTTGGAACCTTAGTTATTCATATCCTTATATTTTTAACTCAAAGGTGATTCATTATATTGGAATTTGACTCCTCATAATGACTTATTGAGGTTTATAAGTAGATTATTAATTATAGGTATAATTCCATCATTTCCATCATTATCATTTCCTAGTTTCACCACAATATAGTGTGTGTGAAATGAAATCATATTTATACATATATTAGGTTTTGAAAAATTTACCTTTATAATGAATTTATAAGTTAAAATTTATTATAATAGAATACAAAATGATTTTAGTCATATATAATCAGTAAAATCACTCACAAGCTGTATATAAATCATATGAATGTTATGTGATGAATATGATTCATGAAATGCCTCTTAGTAATACATTGAGGTGTTAAAATTATATAAAATCACAAAATATGAAATATATTTTCTATAAATATGGTGTAATAATATAACCATAACAACACAAAAAAATAGAACAAAAAATATGTTTCCACTATAACCTGAAAATCAATCAAGAATGGTGTTTAGGATGCCTCAAACCATGTTTCATCATAATATTTTTTATAATTCATTATATCAATTATTAAATATAGTCTAATCAGAAAACATGACTTCCCTAATAACATTATGTAATAATATATAATTTTAATCCATTATAAACAAGTTATTAGAGTCAATAATCATCTATAAGGTCAATATATTTCACCATGCCAATAAAATTGATAACATGATCTGAAACCATCATGAGTATGAATAAGGATGTTAAATAATACATAATCAACATTATAATAATCATTTGAATTCAAATAACACCATAAAATAAACCAATAATTTCACCATGTATATAGAAAAAAATTATTGAAGGAAGACATCATCTTATATGAATTATGTTACATGTGATGTTCACACAATATATATTAATGTGAATATGGATATTTCAATACTGGTAGAACATGATAAAAAATCTATTAAAAAGAAGGATTTATGAAAATTATAACAATGAAAATATAATAAAGGAAACCATGAAGGATGTTATCATAGAAAAAATAATAATTTAAAAATAATTCATAAATGATATCACAAAGAAAGGGATTGTGGATAAGATTTTTTGGTAATATGATTTTATTACACGAAATTATATATATATATAAATTAATTTGATGATCAAGAATCATAAAAAAATATAAAGGGAACTCATTTTTAAAATGAATAGGATTAAGTAAGGAAAAAAATAATATATATTTTAGAAATCATTCCAAACATTTATTTAAATGAGGTTGTTTCAGATCTCATTGAAAATTATTACTTAAATGTTTAACTGAAAACTCATTTAAAATGATTAATTATAAAAGTATTTATAATAATAGAATTTTAAAAATTTAATTATGTTTATTATAGGTGATGTGGATCCAAAATAATTTATTATGATATAGGTATTAATAATTCCTGATGTTACCATTTTTGAAAACACACAATGTCAAAAAGAGTAATAAATAAGTATTTTTATTAAAACTTATTTTTGAAAGACAAAGTTCATTAAATTGATACCATTTTCCTTTAATATTTAATATCACTAAAACCATAGTTCCAAAAATCATAATTATGTTAATATACTATTTACATAGAGTGGATGAGCCCGTAAGGGGAATAACAGTGCTCTGCTAGGGTTCTCACACCACCATCCCCTTCCAAGATCAGTACGCCCTCCCCTTCCTGGTTTGGCTGGCTGGAGTGGTGGATCTCTGCTTTTGCGGCCCTTTATTGACTCTTCATGCGCACACTAGTTTCTTTTTCTTCGGCATAGTGTTGATTCAACGCCCGAGTTCCTGGCCCAGTGGTTCAAGACCTTCACCTCCTCCAGATCTGGGCGTTTGAAGGTAGGGCGTTGTTTCTGTGGAGTTTTCGGATGGTGGCGTCGAGATCTGGTTCACTTTGTGTAGTTAAGGTGCCTTGAACTTTCAGATAGCGTATGATTGTTTGAGGCTGGTTTTTTCTTGAATCTGGTGATGTCCTTTGCTTCCTGATCTTTTTGTCTTTTCTTCTAGGTGATTTCTGGGATTTTGGTGATGTTCTTCTTCTCACTTCTTCCTTGCGAGTGTTTTGTGATTTCAAGGATGATTAGGGATGGTTTTATGGGTGCGTATGTGGCTGATCTTTTGCAATGTTTTTATTTCTTTCTCGGAGGAGATGAGACGATGCCGCTTGTGGTGTGAAGTTTGCAAGGGATGTGAAGATGGTGGCGGTGCTGGAAATCTCTCTGGCATCTTGAAGCATTTGGGTTGGTCCCCCTGTGATTGGTGTGCGGTTCTGGCGTTGGCTCCAGCGTCTTACCACTATGCGGTGGCGCGTGGGGATCTGTTGTCTCTCCGGTGATTTCACACGCTCCTCGAGATGGACTTGTGGCTCGAGGTGGGGCATGTGGTTTCGTCATTGGCATGTTGACATCGTTGATCAGGGTTGCGTGGATCAAGGCTGGATCTGACGGGCTCGCATGATGATGGGAACGTCATGTTGATTAAACTTTTGGTTTTATTTCTGAATTTTGAATGTCACTGAAATCTGTATGAGGTTGGAATGGTTTGAACAGTTGGAATGGTTTCCGGTTTCGTAAACCGGTTTGGTGTACCGGAACCCATAAACTAGCTTCTGATAATGGAAAAAAATTATTTTCTGTCTATTAAAAATACATAACAATAAATATTATAAGTCTCTAATATTTTATATAATCTTTTATCCAGAGTAAATTAATTCGTTACAACATAATACTTCTCTCAGGTGATAATTTCATTAACCATTTTTAATATATTTAATAATATTTATAGCATCAACCATAATTTAATTAAAAGTTATTTGTTTATATATAATAAAATATTTTGTAATATATAACATATATTTAATTTTAAATATCATATTTCATTCCATAATTATCTTCGTTATGTTATGTGATATTGAAAATTAAGATAACTTATTTCTGTAATTTTGTTGGTAAAATAGAAATTATAGTTAATTAATTATTTATGTTTTCCAAAACCATACACGATACATCTTTGTATATTTTTTCTATAATTAAATTTATGAATATTTTTTAAATTTCATTCATGATCCTATTTTTATGTATCGTTAATATAGTTTGTAAGGAATTCATAACATGAACTTGGTTAAACTCGATGGGTGAGTATGGTTCTTTTGTTTTTTTTATATTAACATAATGTAATTTTAACATATGTATAATAATATTTTATTGGTGATTTAATTATGTTGAAGTAAATTTGAAGAATTTTAGATATTTGTTTTAAAAAATTTGAAAAAAAAACAGATTCTTCGTTATGGAGATAGTCCATGAAAATGAATTATTTGACAATAATTTGTTTATATGTTTATGGGAATGTGTAAATTATGTTTTTAATTTTAATATAAAAATAATGATTGAATAATAACATTAATAAATCCATAATTTCATTGAGTTGATTTGATATTTGATGGTTTAACATAATAAAAAAATGATAGTGGGAGATAAAACATACTTTGTAGACTTGATATTTAATTGGATGTATCATTGAAATTTAGGGGAATAATATTAATTTGAATAAACTATGGAATATGGTAATGGTATAGGGTTTTAGGGAGTAAAAAATTAATAATTTTATGGATTATTTAAATATCTATGTATATTTCTAATGGACAGAACATGTTATTTTATAATTGAAATTAAGGGAATTTTTTTAAAACCATTGCAATTTTAAATAATGTATTGTACTATTGGATGATTAAAGGATAAAAAATGGAAAAAACATTACAGAACACATTTATTTAGAGATTTTCAATCAAAAACATTAAATTCATTCATGTTTTATAATTTTTTAGTACGTTTAAAATAGTTTACACTCAATTTATCACTTTTATTTTTTACGACGAGTTAATTTTTAATAATATTAATAAATTTTAATTGTAAAATGTGTAATATTATTTTTATGGAATCTAAAAAAATTAGTGTTTGATATTTAAAAGTTATATTATCCAAATGTATTATATAGATATGAAAATTTAAATATAAAATAAATATACTTATTCTTGTTGAGGAGTTGTTTTTAAAAACAGCATTATTAAGATGTAAATTATATATAAATATGTTAAAATTATCATGGGTAATGTTTTGAATGAGATAAATTGATTTATTATGAATTTAATAAAATATATAAGGGTTTTAAAAAAAGAATAAAATGAAACCCATGATTAAAAAAATTCATTTAAATAGTAGAATAAAAAATAATTTCTATTAATGTACCATTTTACAATTAGACTAAATTTATTTCCTTAGTGTTTCAATATAAAAATAATATATAGAAATTCATAATTTTGTTCCGGAATTTATTATTTTATTACATTAATGTTTTTTGGAATCACTTATGTATTAATTATAACATGAAAAATCATTGAAATTTTAATTTTTCTAAAACAAAAATATTTTTGACTGAAAAGAATTATTGATCGAATATACTAAAAACCACATTATATGTAAATTTGGATGTGATGAATTTAAAAATTATGTTTACCTATTATAAAATTACAAATACTGAATTTTAAAATTAAAATATCATTTGATATTAAAAATATAATGGAATCTTATTTTATTCAAAACAACATTTTTCAACATTAACTCATATGAAGTATTTATCTTGTATCAAGGGATTATAATTAAATATAAAGATACATATTATTGTTGGGTTTTTATGATGGGGAAATAGATATATATATATATATATGAAATGGTATTATGAGAGATTTATATAAAGTTAATTCATTGCTAATTTCAAATAGATTTATATTAAGTGAAGTAGATATGAATCCATAAGGAATAACATCCCCAAAACCGTGAAAATGATTTATATGATAACCACTTTACTATAATTTATTTTATTTCTAACTTAATATATAGTAATCATTTAAAACATAGTGACATATGAAACTAAAAAATCTAGACTAAAAACTCACTATTAGATTCATTAGTAATAGTTCAACAGGAATTTCATGATTCAAACAGTTATTGGTAAATACCTCAATTTCAGGACATTGGATATCGAAACTGATCAATATAATAAAAATTTATATTATAATCTATGTACCATATTAATATAAATTATCATATTCTTTTTCACTTTTAATCCCAATGATCTTAATCACATTATATTCCATGAGACCATGTCATTTTATTCCATAGTCTCATTTGGGTTTTTACTATGTTCACATTATTAATCGTACTACAAGATACATGGTTTGGAATAATAATAAGATTTATCATCCCATATTAGCTTTTATTGGGTTTTTTTTCATAGAATTTTTATAATTGAACCTCTCACACATAGTTAATTTGAATTCAATGAATTATTAATTGAAAAAATATTTAATGATAAATTATAATTAAAATTGATTTATAATAAATAACCACTATAATATTTAACCACAAGATGTATCATTTTATAACAGTATCATGTAATCCAATTTTTCTTATAGATCAACTTGAATCAGACACGGTTCAATGTATTCAATTTCAGTTTAGAAAATTTCATTCTTGAATCAACCTTGGTTTCTTTTGGTTGGTATCTATTATACATATATTCTTATTATGTAAAATTGTTATAATAAATTACCATTAAAATTTAAAAAATATTCCCAAAACAAAAATCATTTTAATATATGATCTCAAAATCTATCTTATCCTTCTACACAATTATTAGTATTTCAAAAATGATATGCACTTTTATGTATATATCCAAATAAATAATATCAAAGATGTACATTTCTATAAATAATATAAATACCCAAGACATTAAATTACAAAAAATTATATCTTGTTCCAAAAAAGGAACTCTATAATTAACCTTCAAAGTATATAGACCACAAGTTACTAAGGTGATAAAGTAGTCATTATATATCATTAATAATAAAATTTGTTAACCATTAATTTCAAATTACAATCAAATGATTGTTGATACTACATAAAATCCTTTTCCCAAATCACCCCATTTACTGTACCGATATTAAACATATATAAAACATAAATATTATTTGTTCATCAATATTTTTTTCATTAATAGTTATAAAAAAAATATATCATTTTCTTTAAAAAAATCCAGTTTATTAATACATCTTTATATATGCATCAAAAAATCAATATCAACCAAAATGAATAAAAAACCGAAGATTTTTTTAATTTTCATAACACAAAGGAAAAAATTGGTATTTGTGAATGATTATTTCTGAAGCGGAGGGATCCCATCGTAAATAGTGCAGCATGAGTGACTATTTACGATGGGAACCTATTACGAATCCAAATAGTATGTTTTATGTACTTATTTGGGATAAGAATACCTTTATTGTAGAGACCCGAAGCCTGACGTACATAGACATTACATTACTTTTGCAGAATACTTAGTACATAACAAAAACACACACACAAGGACCGTAATAGTTTAGTGTCATTGGAAACTCTTAATATAATCTTCTAATCGTGGCGAAAGATCTTCAACATCTCTCATAACGACCTTCCTTTTTTTACCTAAAACCTTTCTTTATATCCTGGGGAAAATAAAACATAAAAAGGGTGAGCTCAAATTCTCATTAAGGGTAAACAAAAGAAATATCAATCACATCATATTCATAAGAACATATCTTTTGGAAATATTAACTTGAAAAAAAGTTCATAATTTCGTAAAATGGGATAAATCATGGCAGTGAAATGTAATCACAATAATTATAACTTAAAACATGAATCTTTGTGTCATACACACATAATCATATAGAATCATTTCTTGTTAGTCAAGACTCATTGCCAAGACTATCTTAGTGGACAAAGTCCCTTTCCGAACCGAGTCACCCTCGTTTCAGTCTTGTTTCACTGAACCGGTATAACCTACCATTCCAGCCATGTCTATCTCATGAGATATAAAATCTTTACCCAATGCATTTGAGGGAGATATAGGTCCCACCCATCTCATAATGATACCATTCTTATGTGTTCCACAAAATCATAAACCATACATCATTGCATAATCCATGTAATACAAATGGGAATCTTAAACATCATGACATCATAAAACAAATCATATAAGATAAAGGATTTCATAAAAATATTTCCATCACAACATAATCAAATCCATGTAATTATAGGGATACAAACAGAACCCTTTATTATATTAGATGGAAAATAATTTTGATAAAATACTTGAACTTTATTCTTGAGGAAAATATCCTTTCTACTTCAAAAATACACTTCCTTTCTTAACATGTCATTCATTTTTAAACTATAATAAGTTGATTAAAAATAAACATGAAAACTTGTAAAGGAAGCTTCTTGGAAATAATGTTTTAAAAATCCATACATGCCGTATAAGTTAAAAAAAAATTCTTTTCGTAATTTTGTCGGAAAAGTCAAAAAAGTACCTCGTACGAAAAACGACAAAAGATTCCTTTCATATCTTTTACTAAAAACTCACCGAAGGGTAAAATAGGATTTAAAAAATTGTAGGTGAATGGAAATAATATTACATATTGAGGAAACATGGATGTGGATGATAAAATACACCCCAGTAAATACTAAAGTATAAACAATCTCGGATAAAAATGAGATTGTGATATTTCCCTTACCTTAGGTCCGATTTTCTTCGTAAGTGTCCGAACCTCCTGTATAATAATTTAAATAATGTCATTGACTTATTAAAGAATCATATTCATTGTTATTGTATCATATATGTTTCACTTATGACTTTATATTACCCGTTCTTTTGTAAATTCATGTTAAAGTAGCATTTTGGGTAAAATCGTCTCATTTTTCGTTCGTGTTTTAACTTGTAATTATTCATATGATTACTTAGATCATTATTACTTAATTATACAATATAAAACATGATTTATATATAATATATATTCAGAATATACATATATATAATTGATCGATAATTGGAAAGAAATACACCGTTCATGGAGACGGTAGGCCGTACGTACGCATGAACGCTGTTTTCGTTTCCTTATTGAATTGAGTGGAATTAAGTAGATGACATACATATATATATACACATAAATCCAGTAGCTTTATAATGACATATATTTCATCATTATTGATTATATATACTTTATAATCATTCTTAAATGGTTAACATGGAGAATGAATCTCATCGCGTCGTGGAGACGGTAGTCCCTACGTACGCACGAGCGATGATATCATTTCCATAATTATTGAATTAAATTGGAGTGGATGATACAATATATCAGAATCATTATGATGTTATAATATCTATGTATAGTTATTCTTTACACCATAATACCCATCCATGTAAGGTGTTGGTGGAAAAATAGATTACACCACAGCATTGAGACGGTATTCCGTACGTACGCACGCGCGGTGATTTCATTTTCCATATGATGGATAGATGGTGAATTAGGATTGTTTCATACATATAATAACATATCAGTATATGAGTGATACTGCTGTTATTACTTCATAATGAAACAACCTAAGAAGAAGAAGTGGAAGAAGAAATAAAGGTGAAAGAATTGGTAACGGAAATTACCTCCTCTTTGAAGCGCCTCTTTGAGACCTCCTCTTAGGGCACTAAAATTGGTCTTTGAGGAATACCGGAACCTCTAGGATGTTTCTAGGGAAGTAGAGAAGAGATTTTTTCAGGGGTTGGCCGAGCTTGAAGGCTCAAAGTTGTGTGGTGAAGAGAGGGAGGAGATGCCCTTTTATAAGGGAGGAGAGGGGCACCTTTAGAATAACTAAAAATATTATTTTATTATAAAGTCATGTTCGGTTTTAAATAGCTCCAAATTGATTTATTTCGAGGATAAGTTGGGTATGGGTCGAAAGACTCTCATACAATAGTATTTAAACAAGTTAAGGTTCCTATTTTAACCTTATCATTTATATTTAACTTTAAGTTAGATAATTTTACTTTTACCGTGTCTTCTTGTTTTCTTACACTATAAGGTTAATAAACTTACTATATCAAGCCAAACGAACCCCAAGTTGGTTATTATTAATATATATAATCTTATCTAAGTCATTTGGTCGATCCTTAGATTTTTAAGAATAAAATAACAATTAATAATATAATATTTTTTTTAAACTGTTTTATGTCAATTTTGACACTATTTGGTAATTGATTTTTGTGAAAATCATAACAGAATGATAAGTTCTAAAAAAGTTAATTAAATAAATATTACCATGTAATATTAACCTAGAAAATTAGTGGAATTCATAAAATGTCTCAAATTACATTTATTTTGGTGTTTATAACATCAATTATGTCAATATTTCATTAATAAGATAATTATTGCATCATCATTGTGTCATAAATAAATTAAATTATTTAATGTCTAAAAATTACAAATAAACTACCATTATGTAGGAAATCTTTTTATCTTTCTAATGAATATTTATATTCGAATTTATCTTATGTATAACCACATATTAATAATTATTTACTTATTAAACATTGATTTTAACTATTTTAACCCTTCTTTAAATAAATTAATAATAAATGTCCTAATCTAATCCAAGTGGGCCTAAATGGTCATATTTTATTCCTAAGTTTGTTTTTGGTCGAATTACACTTATCCAATAGAATTAGGACATGTGTTAGGGTAATAATAATATCATCTTTACCATTGATTACCCTATTTACTTTTAACCGTGGAAAAAAAAGAAAACAGTTACTATTCACCAAAAATTATTTTCATCTCATTGAACCACATTTTAGTCCTTGATATTAACCGTGTCTCTCGGATTTTTCAAATTCCACTCACAGAAGCGGTAAAATTATGTTTTATGGCAAATTTAGTTTTTTTAACTACCACTTAGTGGTTTCACTATTCATCAAAAATTGAAAGTTTCTAGAAAAATACCAAAAATTAGATCTAAGATATATTTGATATTATGAATTAAAAAATGATGTCTATTTTATCAAATTAAAAACATATCAGTTGCATTAATTAATTTAAAAATTAATTCCCGTCGTCAAAACAAAAGGCGTGTTTTTAAGAGATAATAACTATCAAAAGATTGACACTTGTTTATAACTGGTTTAAATGTGAAATTACATCCAATGACCAACATTGTATTAAATTGTAAAAATATATTCTAAATATACTTTAAAACCACTCAAATTAATAATTTATCACTATTAATTATTTCGATTGAAAAAGTTGTTTTTAATTAAAATTTAGTAATTTTCACTATTCATCAAAATATGAAAGTTATCCGAAAATCACCAAAATTTCACCCTAAGCTAATTTTGATATTCCGAATCCAAAAATGAAGTCCATTTTGAAAAATAAAATTTACAAAATTTCAAAAATTGGTTATTACAATTCATAAAGGCTAGTTTTAATAATATTTTAATAGCATATCGTTGTTTAGCGAAACTCGATATTGCGTACTACACACGCTATCGAGGAAGGTCGCGATTGCGTGTAATGCAGGGCAAGTAAAGGATGTGTGTTGAGAAAGCTCCTTTTGGTGTAGCGTACACCACAAGACATTAATGAAGTTAAAAAGAATATTTTTCATAAAATCTTGGGGTGTTACATTCTACCCCCCTTAAAATGAATTTCGCCCTCGAAATTCGTCGGGGTTATAAATGGTTTACTATTCGAAAGTTTCTTTAATCGAAACCCACATCGTAAATAGGAATACCAAAACCAATCTTTAAAAACGAAAGTATGAAACGTAAAGGTTACCCAAATAAACTAATCATTGGGTTTCCATATAGGTGAAAATATAGATATAGAAGAAAAATCTAACCATCATGTTCTGATGGAGAGTGGTAGAGAACATGGCTATGGAAAAGTCAACAATCACAAATCCATAAATTTTTTACGATCTAATGTACCATCTGATTAATCAGATATAAGAGAACTGGGACAACATTTTTGGTTTTCAAGATCGTTTCCCTAAAGTTGAAGAATTAGAATAAATACTTACTTTATTTTGGTACAATCTCACTGTTGTTCGTTCCTTGAACAATTTCCACTTCATCTCTTAAATAAATGAAGATGAATTTGTTATTCGTGAAGTGTTATCAGATCTTGTGATAGAATGACGGGTCATTCCATCTGTCTCAAACAAAAGGTTAGCAAAAAGTTATTAAATATACGTAAGTCGTTCTATAGTGAGATTAATCATATATGGTTCCTAAAATAGACGTATACTTCATATATCATACTGCTTAATATAATAAAACTAGTTTTTACTAAACAAGGACTTCCTGTAGGCCAGTGGTAGGTGATAAAGGCCAGTCGCACTTCAGTTGTGGGTTCGATTCCCACAGCCTCGTTCGAAGCGATGGGTTGTCGCCCGTCCTGCAGGTTGTCCTTTTTCTAAAGCTATATTACTATAACATCCCATCAATAATATAGAAAAACGTTTTATCCTAACTTATGTCCAACATAATCCATTCTAATCTTTAGGATTATCTAAAATACTTCGGTCCAAGCTCATAGTATAAAGAAAATGATTACTTGAAATGTCACATAATAATCACGTGAATGCCATCATTTATCCCCCATATATCATAATATATATCTTTGTTGGTAAAATTACAAACATTTGAATACCTTAATCATGTATTCTCTTAAAGAATGAATACCCATTGAACCTTAGTGAAAACATGAATGCTGTCAAAAGATAACTCTTTCCACATACCAAAATCCAAAAATTCTATATACTCAAAGCATGATATAACCTTCTCCTTATATCCGTCATGAGCTCATGAATACTATCAAACATTTAATTTTCTCCTTATCCCTTCATTATGCGCATATCATCTACTTTCCAAAAATTCTGGTACCATTCCTCACATACTTTCAAAACATAAGGAAAGACAACAGTGTAACAATCCTTAGATGTCTCTTTATCCCATAGTACCATGAGATTACTTATACAACATTACACTTGATAAACATGTAATCATTCCACTACATTCTTAAACCATTGACGGAGCTTCAACATTTCTTTCATCTCACATATCATTTGTAGTCTCATCATCATCATCAACATAAATACTACCCATACGACCATACTGATTCTCTTCATGAGACTTTACCTTAGGGAATTGGTTTGCATAATGCCCGTACATTCCACATTTAAAACATTTAACCATTGTTGATGTCGTAGCAATACCATTATCCTCATCCCTGGTGTTGACTGAACCTTTTCCTTTGCAGTTACTAGCATTGTGTCCTTCTTTTCCACACCGAAAGCATCTTCCAGTTCCTTTGAAACATTCTCCATGATTCCTCTTCCCACATGATTTAGATAGGGGAAATTGAACTTTCTTTCCTCTATGATCATCATGAAACTCCATCTTTCTCTTATTAGCCGAGTTAGGAAACTTACCAAATTTAACATTATTGATCATATTATGAGATTGCTGATTCGGCATAATAATGATGTTTGGACCTCGAAATCCCATTTCATTTGGTTTCTCATGAAGAATGTCATTCCATTGTCCATCATATCCTCCATTATCGTGAATCATCTTGTTTCCAGCCATTTTCTAAAACCCAAAAAGCATAGTTTTAGAGGAAAATATCATAATAAAGGAGGAGTAACTTCAATATCTAACATCTTAAGTTAAATTCTAAGATCGTTACCATAGTTCTAGGACTATATCCTATACGTATACTTATCCTTAGGGGCATCCCTAGACATACCTTAGAAATATCTCTAGGGATTTCACTAAAGTTTTCGCATCCTAGTTTCCAATGGTTGACTAAACCTTTCCTCTGATACCAACTGTAGAGACCTGAAGCCTGACGTACATGGACATTACATTACTTTTGTGGAAAAATTAGTACATAACAAAAACACAGACACAAGGACCGTAAGAGTTTAGTGTCGTTGGAAACTCGGAATATAATCTTCTAATCGTGGCCAAAGATCTTCAACATCTCCCATAAAGATCTTCCTTTTTTTCCCCTAAAACCTTTCTTTATATCATGGGGAAAATAAAACATAAAAAGGGTGAGCTCAAATGCTTAGTAAGGGTAAACAAAAGAAATATCAATCACATCATATTCATAAGAACAAATATTTTGGAAATCTTAACTTACAAAAGAGATCATAATTTCATAACATGGGATAAATCATGGCAGTGAAATGTAATCACAATAATCATAACATAAAACATGAAACTTTGTGGCATACACACATAATCATATAGAATCATTTCTTGTTAGTCAAGACTCATTTCCAAGACTATCTTAGTGGACAAAGTCCCTTTCTGAACCGAGTCACCCTCGTTTCAGTCCTGTTTCACTGAACCGGTATAACCAACCATTCCAGCCATGTCTATCTCATGAGATATAAAATCTTTACCCAATGCATTTGAGGGAGATATAGGTCCCACCCATCTCAAAATGATACCATTCTTATGTGTGCCACAAAATCATAAACCATATATCATTGCATAATCCATGTAATACAAATGGGAATCTTAAACATCATGACATCATAAAACAATTCATATAAGATAATGGATTTCATAAAAATATTTCCATCACAACATAATCAAATCCATGTATTTATAGGGATAAAAACAGAACCCTTTATTATCTTAGATGGAAAATAATTTTAATAAAACACTTGAACTTCATTCTTGAGGAAAATATCCTTTCTACTTCAAAAATACATTTCCTTTCTTAACATGTCATACAACTTTAAACTAAAAGAAGTTGATTAAAAATAAACATTAAAACTTGTAAAGGAAGCTTCTTGGAAATAATGTTTTAAAAATCCATACATGCCGTATAAGTTAAAAAAACATTCTTTTCGTACTTTTGTCGGAAAAGTCAAAAAAGTACCTCGTACGAAAAACGACAAAAGATTCCTTTCATATCTTTTACTAAAAACTCACCGAAGGGTAAAATAGGATTTAAACAATTATAGATGAATGGAAATAGTATTACATATTGAGGAAACATGGATGTGCATGATAAAATACACCCCAGTAAATACTAAAGTATAAACAATCTCGGATAAAAATGAGATTGTGATATTTCCCTTACCTTAGGTCCGATTTTCTTCGTAAGTGTCCGAACCTCCTATATAATGATTTAAATAATGTCATTGACTTTTTACAGAATCATATTAAATGTTATTATATCATATATGGTTCACTTATGACTTTATATTACCCATTCTTTTGTAAATTCATGTTAAATGAGCGTTTTGGGTAAAATCGTCTGATTTCTTGTTTGTGTTTTAACTTGTAATTATTCAAATGATTACTTAGATCATTATTACTTAATTATAGAATATAAAACATCATTTATATATAATATATATTCAGAATATACATATATATAATGGATCGATAAATGGAAAGAAATACACCGTTCATGAAGACGGTAGGCCGTACGTAAGCATGAACGCTGTTTTGGTTTCCTTATTGAATTGAGTGGAATTAAGTATATGACATACATATATATACACATAAATCCAGTAGCTTTATAATGTCATATATTTAATCATTAATTCTTATATATACTTTATAATCATTCTTAAATGGTTAACATGGATAATGAATCTCATCACGTCGTGGAGACGGTAGTCCGTACGTACGCACGAGCGATGATATCATTTCCATAATTATTGAATTGAATTGGAGTGGATGATACAATATATCAGAATCATTATGATGATATAATAACTATGTATAGTTATTATTTACACCATAATACCCATCCATGTAAGGTGTTGGTGAAAAAACAGATTACACCACGGCGTGGAGACGGTATTCCGTACGTACGCACGGGCGGTGATTTCGTTTTTCGTAGGATGGATAGATGGTGAATTAGGATTGTTTCATACTTATAATAACATATCAGTATATGAGTGATACTGATGTTATTACTTCATAATGAAACAACCTAAGAAGAAGAAGTGGAAGAAGAAATAAAGGTGAAAGAATTGTTAACGGAAATTACCTCTTATTTGAAGCGCCTCTTTGAGACCTCCTCTTAGGGCACTAAAATTGGTCTTTGAGGAAGACCAGAACCTCTAAGATTTTTCTAGGTAAGTGTAGAAGAGATTTTGGCAGGGGTTGGCCGAGCATGAAGGCTCAATGTTGTGTGAGGAAGAGAGGGAGGAGATGCCCTTTTATAAGGGAGGAGAGGGGCACCTTTGGAATAACAAAAAATATTATTTTATTATAAAGTCAAGTTCGGTTTTAAATAGCTCCAAATTGATTTATTTCAAGGCTAAGGTGGGGATGGGTCGAAATCGTCTCATCGAATAGAATTTAGACAAATTTAGGTTCCTATTTTAACCTTATCATTTATATTTAACTTTAAGTTAGAAAATTTTACTTTTACCGTGTCTTCTTGTTTTCTTACACTATAAGGTTAATAAACATACCATATCAAGCTAAAAGAACCCCAAGTTGTTTATTATTAATATATATAACCTTATCTAAGTCATTTGGCCGAACCATAGTTTTTTAGGAATAAAATAACAATTAATAATATAATATTTTTTTTAAAAACTATTTTATGTCAATTATGAAACTATTTGGTAATTGATTTTTGTGAAAATAATAAAATAATGATAAGTTCTAAAAAAGTTAATTAAATAAATTCTAACATTTCATATTAACCTATAAAATTAGTGGAATTCATCAAAAGTCTCAAATTACATTTATTTGGGTTTTTATAACATCAATTATGTCAATATTTCATTAATAAGAGAATTGCTGCATCATCATTGTGTCATAAATAAATTTAATTATTTAATGTCTAAAAATTACAAATAAAATACCATTATGTAGTAAATATTTTTATCTTTCTAATGAATATTTATAGATGAATTTATCTTATGTATAACCCCATATTAAAAATTATTTACTTATTAAACATTGATTTTAACTATTTTGACCCTTCTTTAAATAAATTAATAATAAATGTCCTAATCTAATCCAAGTGGGCCTAAATGGTCATATTTTATTCCTAAGTTTGTTTTTGGTCGAACTAAACTTATCCAATAGTATTAGGACATGTGTTAGTGTAATAATAATATCATCTTTACCCTTGATTACCCTATTTACTTTTAACCATGGTAAAAAAATGAAAAAAGTTACTATTCACCAAAAATTATTTTCATCTCATTGAACCACATTTTAGTCCTTGATATTAACCGTGTCTCTCGGATTTTCGAAATTCCACTCACAGAAGCGGTAAAATTATGTTTTATGAAAAATTCAGTTTTTTTAACTACCACTTAGTGGTTTCACTATTCATCAAAAATTGAATGTTTCCAGAAAAATACCAAAAATTAGATCTAAGATATATTTGATATTATGAATTCAAAAATGATGTCTATTTTATCAAATTCAAAACATATCAGTTTCATTAATTAATTTAAAAATTAATTCCCGTCGTCAAAACAAAAGGCGTGTTTTTAAGAGATAATAACTACCAAAAGATTGACACTTGTTTATAACTGGTTTAAATATGAAATTAAATCCAATGACTAACATTGTATTAAACTGTAAAAATATATTCTAAATATACTTTAAAACCACTCAAATTAACAATTTATCACTATTAATTATTTCGATTGAAAAAGTTGTTTTTAATTAAAATTTAGTAATTTTCACTATTCATCAAAATATGAAAGTTATCCGAAAATCACCAAAATTTCACCCTAAGTTAATTTCGATATTCAGAATCCAAAAATGAAGTCCATTTTGAAAAATAAAATTTACAAAATTTCAAAAAGTGGTTATTACTATTCATAAAGGTTACTTTTAATAATATTTTAATAGCATATCGTTGTTTAGCGAAACTCGGTATTGCGTACTACACACGCTATCGAGGAAGGTCGCGATTGCGTGTAATGCAAGGAAAGTCAAGGATGCATGTTGAGAAAGCTCCTTTTTGTGTAGCGTACAACAAAATACATTAATGAAATTTAAAAGAATATTTTTCATAAAATCTCGGGGTGTTACATTTATTATCTCAAAAGGCATTGGAATGACTTATGTGTGAAATCAGAAGAAGTGTATTTGCAACGGGTGGTTACACCCATCAAAAATAGTATTTTGGGATTTTAATTCTTACGATGAGGGGTTTATCCAATTGAAAATAGTATTCCATGATTTTTAGTATCTACACTAGGTCCTGTGGAAAATACCTTTTGAACCAATACCACTAATAAAAGGGTATTAGCATTTGTTACATGATTCCCTTCACATATAACCTTTTCCCAAATGATTTAACTTATATATAACCACATCTAATTTCTCACATTTCACTATTATCCCAACTCATCTCTCCTTCTCTACTATCATATTTTTCTGTTCCGTCATATCAATGTTTAAAATTTTCCACTGAAGCAATTTGCAAGGATTGTATCCAGCGAAAGATCTAGTTTTAAGTAATATATTTGTTGCATTAACTATTTAGTTATTTCATTTTATTTGATATTATTAATAATTATTATCAATTAGTGGTAATTAAACTAAATTAGGATTAAATTGTTTTATTTTTCATTATATATTTTATTAAATATGTTGTTTCATTACAGTTTAATGATTTTATTTAAAATTAAATAGTTCTAATTTGTAATAATTTTGTTCAATTATCAATATCTAATAATTATTTCATTTAATTTATAATAATTAGTAGCAATTTGTATTTATTAGTAGTAATTAGTATCAATTAGTATGAATTATTTATAATTAATATAAATTAATATTGATTAGAAATAATTAGTTACAATTATTAATAATTATTAATAATTAGTAATAATTAGTAATAATTAGTAATAATTAGTTATACATAGTAATAAATAGAAGTAAATTGTAATAAAATAAAATAAAATGAAATAAACTGTATTAAAGTGTAATAATTTGTGGTAACTAGTAGTAATTAGAGGAAATATTTAATAATTAGAAATAATTAGTAATAGTTATTACTAATTAGAAATAATTAGTAATAATTAGTAATAATTATTAATAATTTGTAAAAATTAGTATTAGATAGTAATAATTAGTAATAAATAGGAATAAATATAGGTATTTAGCAATTATTATGAATAATTGCATTTAATTAGCAGAAATTAGTATAAATTAGGAATAATTAGTAGTAATTAATGTTAATAATTATTAATTAGTAATAATTAGATATACATAGTGGTAATCTACGGTAATTGGCATAATCAGTAAAAAGTAGCATTAATTAGTAGTAACAATCAACAATTACCAATAATTAGTAATATATTTAATGAAATTGTAATAAATAATTAAAAAATTTAATAATTACTAACAATTACTAATAATTAGTCTTAAATAATTATAAATAATAATAAATAATAAAAAAAATAGTACTTAATAGTAATTGATAGTAATAAATAGTAATAATTAGTAATTATAAATAATTATTAGTAATATGTATTAATAATAAGAAATAATTATTAATAAATTGTTATAAATAGAAATAAATAGAAATAAATAGTAATAAAGAGTAATAATTATTAATAAGTTGAAATAAATAGAAATAAATAGTAATAAATAGTAATAAATAGTATCAAATAGTAATAAATTGTAATAATTTGTTAAAGTAATAAGGAATAATTGGTTTTAATTAGAGATAATTAGTAAAAATTAGAGTGAATTAGCATCAATTAGGATGAATTAGTAGTCATTAGTGGTAATAACTAAAAATTAGCCGTAATTAGAGTTAATTTGAAATAAATACTAATAAATATTAACAAATTGAAATAATTACTTATAAATATTATTATTTATTAATAAACATTAATAAATAGTAGTAAATAGAAATAAATTTCAATAAATAGAAAAAAATCATAACAATTATTAATAAATAGTAATAAATAGTTACAAACTATAATAAATAATAATAATTAGTAAAAATTAGTAATAATTATTAACAATTTGTAATAAATAATAAAAAACTAATAAATGGGGACAAATTGTAATAAATAGTAGAAAATAGTAATAAAAAGTAATAAAAAGTAATAAATATTTATAAATACTAAAAATTGAAATAAATAGTATTAATTAGTGATAATTAGTAATAATTTGTAGTCATTAGTAACAATTTGCACTAAATAGTAATACTTTGAGATAATTAGTAATAACTAGTGGTAAATAGTAAAACTTTTTGGTAATTAGTAGAAAATTATTCTAAACTAGTAAAAATTAGTAATTATAAGCTGTCATTAGAAATAATTAGTCATAATTAATTGCAATATGTTATAACTAGTGGTAATTCATTTCAATTATCAGTAATTTGTAAAAATTAGTAGTAACTACTAAATAATAGTGGTAATTAGTTAAAAATATCATTAATTAGTAAATAATTACAATCAATAGTTGGTAATTCATAGTAGCTAAATTTAATTTTTAAATATTACTAAAAAAATTTCGATATTAGAATACAATAGCTGTAATTAGTAAAAATTAGCGATAATTTGTAAAAATTCTGGGTAATTAGTGAAATATATAAATAATTAGTAAAAAATCTTAAAATTTTGTAATAATTGGTAATTAGAAGTGGTAATTAGATTTAATTAGCAGCAAATAGAAATAATTAGTCAACTATAGATGTAATTAGTAAAAATTAGCAGTAATTAGAAGAATAATAGAGGTAGATATTAATATTCACCAATAATATGTAGAAGTGTTTTTTATTTATTAAAAATTAAATATAAATAGTCATAATTAAATGGTATTACCAAAAATTGGTGGTAACTAGTAAAAGAAAGCAACAATGAGATAATATAGAATGTATTTAAAAATAATCCATACTTTTTTAACATTAATTCTTTTTTGGATCGTCTATTTCTTATATCAAATTAATCAATAGAAATTTATTTATTTTATTATTTTTAGAGTAATATTGAAAAATGTTGTGGAAAAAAATCATTATTTCATGATTATGATTTGTTAAATCTTTATTATAATCCAAAACATTCTTGTATAAATTATGCATATATTGATGGTGTTGAATATTTTTTATCAATTACATCATCTAGACCATATTTTGATTCATAAAGGATAATTAAGTTTCCTTGCAAGAATTTTTATCCTAGGATGTTTGACACATTTGAAAACATGGGTGGCCTTCTATTGTGATTTTGTTTTCAAAATAACTCTATTTTTTGGAATCAAAATGGTGAATGCAATTCTATAGAAGATACTAATAATTTGGTTCTAAATCCATCACGGCTTCAAATATTAGTACAGATGTGTAATTTCTATATTTTATGAAATATAAAACTTAGGATGATATTGATTGAACTCCATACGTGGAACCATCTTAATTTTATGAGTTTTTGAATTCGTTTGAGGAAGCCTAATATTCTATTTTCAAGATAAGAAAATTTAATGCAGTTACAAAATTTATGGATATTAAATCAGATAGTAGAATGTCAAATAATTATTTGGATGATATATATTTTCTTTTCCTAAAGCATTATTACCTTAATAAAATGTGTTTCTTATAAATATAATTGAGAGAAAGAGTCTTTCTCTAAATTTAGGTATTTATTTTCAGAAGATTCAAGAATGTAAAAATAATTACATCTTATATTACACTAAAAATGAGTTTTTCATTTGTTCTCATAGATGTGGATAATTGTGGTACAAATAGAATTAACCAGGGATTCATGGATGTATTCCTATTAAATATAAAGTTATTTCTAAATTACACTTTGATTGTAAAATTTAATTATTTCTCAGAAAACAGCTTTCTTAATGTCATGAATCCAAAACAATATTTTAATAATAAAAGGCCTAAAATATCATAATGGTGTTGATTCAAGGAAACATTTCAGGAAGTATATATTTTATTTGCACCAAAAGTATGAAATGTATGATTGGTACTTTATTCTGATATCTTATTTTGATTTTGTTCTTATTATAGTCAATATTTTTATTGGCCCGTCAATATAAATTCATAAAATTTACCTCCTCGAATGTTGTTGAATGACTTATATATATTTTTGACCTTATTAATTAGATTAAATATGAAACCGAATCTAGTTTATTAGAATACATTGATTAATGAGTTAAATGTATTGTGGATTAATGTTTTCAGTACGTATGATGTTGTTGCATAATAGAATTTCCTATTTAATTATGATTTAATGTGGTCATTTAGTGACTTCCCAGAATATGCAGTGTTATCCAGTTGGTGTAAAAAAGGTCCAATGTTATTTCCTTAATGTATGAGACACTATAAATTATTTTATCTCATTAATAGAATAAAATCATTTCTCATTGATTGTCATCAATGATTTCATCATAATGATCATCAGTTTTTTGAGGAATATATATCATTTGAAAAACACACAATTGAGAGAGATGTTTATTCCATAATGATATCTGGTATTTATTTTAAATGGGTCTCATTAATAACTTACATTAAATTTGGATCAACTATAAACCATTAGAAAAACGATTTTTTTGGGAAAGAACACAGTTGGACATAACGAGTCATTATTTTGGGTCTTGCTTATTGATCTTATTTTTTGGTTCATCATGTTTTATATGTCATTTGTATTGAATAGAAATGGTTTGATAATAAATTTTATATAGTTTTAGACACACCATGTGGGGCCAATTATAATTTAATGGAACGATTATATCTACACCAAATTTATAGGTCACCAAAACATGAATTTTTTGAAAATTAATGTTCATAGACATTAATGAATGAAAAAGTAGTTTATACAGTTTCCCATGAAAAATCATTGGTTATTGTTTAATTAGATTTAATAATTGTGGATTCCAAATGTTAATTTTTCAATTTTGCTAGATGTGTCAAGAAATAGTAAAATTACTCAGTTAAAAATTTATGACTATTATGTAATAATGGAATAAATTAATCTAAATATATTTATAGGTATCTTTAATTTGAGGATTCGGGATGTGATAATAAAAATATCACATTTTCCAATGATTTTTTTGGAGGTAATAGAATTTTATGCAATATGTAGACTGTAAGAAGAAATTATTTAAATTTTATGTAATATGAAATAAATCTACTAATTGACATTATTTGATTTAACGGAAGAATTGATTTTAAATTTTATGTAAGAACAAAAATTATGAGTTTTGGTATGGTTCTGATGGATGTACCCTTTCTGAGATGAATGAAATAATTGAAAAAATGTACGTATCAAAGCATTTGTATAAGTATCAATTAAAAAAGCTTATTTATGAGAGATTTTTTTCTTCTCTCATTATTTAAAATATGCATTTCACTAAAAAATAACTACACGTGATGTAATGAGTGAAATTTTTCTCATGAAATGAGAAATAAATTATGATTTTTAAACAACCCAAACATGGAATTTGATTAGTTCATGAACGATGGATTTTAGATGATGAACATCTTAAAGAAAATACAAATTTTCTTCTAAACTGTGATGAAATGAAACAATTTGTACTGTTTCTATTGGCCAAGGTTTTGGGGGTCCATTACATAGTAAAAATATGATTTTGAGGTGTTCTAGAAGGCCATCCTAGCTTCTCGGTGACTCGTAGCCGTAGCCTCGGCCAACCGGTAGAACTAGCCTACCGGTGACCTTGGGTCACCGGTTGCCCTCATGCAATGGTAGCTCTCAGCTACCCGTAGCTCTTGGCCACTGGTAGCTCTAGGACACCTGTAGCTCTCGGCTACAGGTGGCTCTAGGCTACCGATAGGTCTAGGTGATCGGTAGCTCTCAGGTACTGGTGGCTATAGGAAACCGGAAACTCTAGGAGACCGGTCGCTCTCAGCTACCGGTGGCTATTGCCAACCAGAAGCTCTTTTCTACCAGTGGCTATCGCCTACCCCCACAGGTTTTCTAGTAGCGCTTCCTTTTAGCACAAATTGGGTTTTAAACCATGTTTTTACCCATTTAATCATGTTTTAAAGCCCATTAATTCTCATTAATGTCATTTAATTAAATGATTGGTGAGGTACCTTGGCGTGCATTGGTTTAAACTGCCCTGAAAGACGGGGACCCATTAATGACGTGTGGGGTGTCCCACCCACATGGTCAACCCATGATCCCGCTCAATATGTAGTTTCGAGTTTTTATCCTTGTATCTTAACTGTCCTGGGAATGCTGTATCTCAACCCTTACAACCTAAAGGCTTCTCCCAAAGATTCTTTTTCTTGATCACCCTGCGGTCGAAGTACCCTTCCTCCCAACGAGTTGTATCCCAGAGAAGTTTTCCTTGTTCGTGTCCTGTGGAGCTCCTGCTAATCACGCGGGGACTTAAAGTTGGTCATTGATCAGTCAAGTAGGTGTTTCACCTTTGTCTCTACTTTTTGTGTATATTTTGGGGTGGGTACACTACTAATTCTATATAATTGGATGAACCACAGTTTAATGTTGATAATAAACGGATTCTAAAGAATGAATGGGAGGGGTGTGATCGATGATGCTGCTCTGTTTCTCTCCTCATTCATGATTAATGATTCTGTATTGGGCAGGCTTAAGCCTACTGAAAATTATGGTCGTTGGTAGTCTTTCCCTATGCACTAACAATCCATTAAGATTTTAATGTTTAAATGGCTTGTATTTTGGTTGTTTACCTTTTTGCTGTGTAAAGTAAATTTGTTAACTACAAATATTCGGCTAAATAAATTTGAAGCACCAGGATCAACTCCTTTTCTATGATAACACATGTATAAGCCCAGTGGAATTGAAATCATGGAGTGTGTTAAATATTTTAAATCTGAAAATACCTGTTGAGTTTTCCATGTGTTGGTAGTATTGGTTTGGTTGTTTCCTCCATGGTTGGATAGGGGATTAGATTGCTGGGGTGATGTGGGTGAGGGTGGGATCCTCTGTTTGTATCACGAATTGGGGTGGGATCCACTGTTTTTGAGAAAGCATTGGCTCCTGGATTTTGTGGACATGGGGTAGTATGTTGGATTTTTCATTGGTTCCAATACTTTGAGGGATCTTACTTATCCTTTTGTTGTTATGACTTTGCAATAGAACTGGGTGTGAATGTTTAAATTTCTGTTGGCTGTAACTTTTTCCCTTGAGTTATGCTTATGCTGTTAGATGCCCAGTAGTGCAAAAACTTATTTAAAAATTATTACTGAGCTTGAAAGAAAGGATAGGAAAAATGGGGATTTGGTATGATATGAGTTGTGACTTGGGTATCAGTGCTGTTCTTTTCTCTTATGAATTAATAGGAAAGATAATGTTCTTTAGGTTGGCTGAATAAAAACATATATTGGGTGAGTTATTGTTACCTATACATATACTTGTAGTATTTGTGTTTCTTATTCGCACCCCACACAAGTTGAGCACTTAGTGTTGAACACCCTCATTTCATGGGGGAGGGTGTTTTTCCCAACACTTCTATTAGTGGCTGGTTATTATCTCGTTTCTGCTCCCTTTCCTGGATATCCCAAGTATCTTCGGGCATGCTGTGATGGCCGGAGGTCCATTATTATCCAAAGAGTCTTTGGGTAGGGTAGTGTGGTGGTTGGCCCAGGTATGTGCTGGAAGGTGGTTTCCCAAGTATCTTTGAGATGAGTCCAAGGTGACTTCGGGCATGACAATAGTTATTATAGCCCCGGTGTCTTCAAGCGTGGCCGTGGTTGTTCTGGCCTAGGTGTTTGTAGGCATGGTTACGTGTTACAGTTGTGGCCCAGGTGTCTACGAGAAGGTTAGTGGTTGCGGCGCAGGTTTTGGCGGGCAGGATGTGTGGTTGTGGCCCAGGTGTGTCCGGGCGGGGTATGGTAGTGGGACTACGATGAGAATTGTGGGATTGGTCTGATGCATAAGATGTTTTCAATAACCATTGGTAATGTGGTGTGGGGTTCCCAAAAAGCGATGAGCTATTACTATACTTTACTTGACTTGCGTTATTTGGGGAGTGTGCCTTGGTGAGGATTGGGTGGTTATTTTCCTTCCTAGGTACTTGGTTATCTCTTTTCTTATAGGGCATTAGTATGCCTCCCCACTTGTGCACGAGATTCTTTGGGTTTTCACTACTAATTATACTTGAATGCTCACCCTACGTATATAAAACTGCTTTTAGGTTTCCAGGAGGACTTCAGGGATCGTCCAAGACCATACTAGCTTGGACCCTTGGGGCAGTTGCTGTTGTTGTTTCCATTTTTCTTGGTATATTTTTTTACCTTTGGAGTTTTGTGACTTGTAACTTTTACCTTTGAACATGCATATGGGAGTGGTTTATTTTCAGTCGTATTTTCACTTTCATTTTTGGTGTTGTGGGATTTACTACCTTGTCCCCCGATCATATTAAAATAAAAAGGTTAATGACTTCCATTTATTGTGTGATTTTTTACCCTTGGTGCTGGTCGCCACTCAGGGACTTATTTAAGCTGGGTTTCGGGGGTCATTATCTCTCCTTCAACTTAAAGATGGAAGGGCCTAGAAATCTGCTGACCCTTCCATCCTTTTGGTGAAGGCGGGTCATGACAGAATGGTATTAATGTTGTGATGTTTGAGAGATAGGATGGATTCTGGGGTTAGGCATAATGAGGATTGCATGGGATGGTAGGGCAATAGTGATGGGTGACATTGGTATGTGAATTAGGCCAGGGAAGACCAGCTAGGACACATGATTTTAGGGCCACCCTGTGATCCAATGCAAAGATTCTTGACCTAAAGAACGACCATGTGAGGACATGCGGATTATAGGGTAGAGACCCTAGGAAATGTAAATGCATCATAATGACTTTTGTTTTTGTTTTTATTGAGTGTTTTTGGAAATTAAAATAAATAATATGTTTAATAAATTTATAAGAATGATATTATGCACTACTTGGGTTTAAGAATTAATTGTTCACCTTGGAGTTATAGAACCCGGGAGATGACCATGAGTTGTACAGCCGATCGAGGCCCAGGGGGATGACTAGGCCGATCAGTAGAGGGATGATCAAGAGGATGAGGATGACCAGTGGAAAAAGACGATTCGATCCTTCCCGCAACAGACCGTCGAGAGGTACGAGGGAATCACCTCTGACATGAAGACAGAATGTTGGCTAGAGGAGCTCGTGATAGCTTTTGGATTGATTTGGGCTCCGACCGAGTACTGGGTTCCTCTGGCCATCGGCCAGATACGGGGAGCAGCACGACAGTGGTGTACACTCTACCTGGGGGAGAGGAGAGAGGGAAAGGTGGCATGGTATGATTTCAAGAAGGAGTTTTGGGAGGAATTCTTCTCTTCTATGATGAAGGAAGAGACGAGGCAAGAGCTACTCTCCCTACAGCAGGGGAGTATGTCAGTAAGGGAGATGGGGATCAAGTTCAAGGATCTCCTCCACTTTTCTCTGGACATCTATCCAAATGAGGAGTCTCGAGTGAGACATTTAGAGGAGGTGCTCTGACCCTCCCTCTAGTACGTCTTTACCTCCTTCACCTTGCCGACATACTTGGAGGTCAAGAAGAAGGCATAAATGGTGGAGAAGATGCACACGCTGGGCGGTGTGTCATGAGATGGGATTCAAACTACCACCCTCTAAAGATACTTCTCAGGGTAAAACCTCAGAGTTTTTTGAATGATGGATAAGAACCTTCCCCCCCATCCAAGAATACTCCCTCAAGAGTTATCAACCATAACATTCACAAAAAGCATAAGGATCACATTGTCCAACACATGAGTTAGGGAGTCCCTTCTTACATGTTAGGATATTATCTACTTTGGGTGGCACTGACTCGCTTGCATGGGTTTAATCACATCCACATTAATGCATCCTTATTAGCATTAAGGTTTCCAATAATCACACATTCGTACACACCCACAAAGAAAATAGGTAATAGATCATCTAATATCTATGCAAAACAATCATTTAATATATTAAAGCACAAGGTACAATATCACAAGGATCAGAACAAAAATAACAAGTCAAAACAGCTCTGGGTACTGAATGCATAACTGGGCCTCCCGCTCTTATGTGCTCTCTTCCAGGACACCATTCCTCCACAACACATGAACCAAGGGTATGCTTCATCCACGAAGCACTTTCTCCTTATGATCCTCTATCTTAATTGTTCGTTCTATGATGGTCGGATCGTCTTCGACATCTAACACTCCCCAATAAATGATGTGGGAGTCATCATGTAGATATCGAAGCAGCTGGGATACATGGAATACATCATGTATCCTCTGTAGTGGTGGGGTTAGCGTTAGCTGATAATCCACTTCACCAACCCACAACAACACTTCGAATGGTCTGATGAACCTGGGATAAAGCTTACTTCCCTTGCCAAACCTCCATTGTCCATGCTGAGGGGAGACCTTCAAGAGCACGTGTTCCCCAACCTTGAAATCCAATGCTCTCCTCCTATCACCAGCATATGAATTCTGCTAGTCCTGATCCGCCTTAATCCTTTTTCATATAAGTTGCAGCTTTTCCGTCGTGCTTTGCACCTCCTCCGGGCCAAGAACACCAGCCTCCCCAATCTCAGTCCAGCACACGGGAGAGTGACACGTCATTCCATATAGGGCTTATAATGGATCCATTCTAATGGTAGATTGATGGCTATTATTGTAGGAAAACTCTACCAGAGGCAAATATCACACCCATGATCCCCCAAAGTCCATAATACATGCACGTAGCATGACCTACAAGGTCTGGATGGTGCGCTCTGTCTGCCCATCTGTCTGGGGGTGGAAAGCAGTGCTAAGGCATAGCTGGGTTCCAAAGGAATACTGTAAACCCCTCCAGACTCATGATGAAAAACGAGCATCCTTTTCTGAGACTATGGAACTCGGAACTGCATGGAACCACACTAACTTGTCCAAATACTTCCTTACTAGAGCATCTACTTCACTCGACTACTTAATCACGAGAAAGTGATCCGAGTTCTTCAAGCTATCCACTACTACCCAGATGGTGTTGCAGCCCCCATACACCTTGGGTAGTCTTGTGATGAAATCCATCGAGATGTCATTAAACTTCCACTTCCACTACTACCCAGATGTCTCCACAGCCGCCATGCACCTTGTGTAGTCCCAGCTTTCAAACAACTCCTAGGTTTTTGCAGGAGTGTTTATGTATGACAGTTGTGGGCCATGTGTCTACGGGCGGGTTAGTGGTTATGGCCCAGGTGTTTACGGGCGGGATGTGCGGTTGTATCCTAGGAGTGTGCTGTGGGGTATGGAAGTGGGACTCTGATGAGAATGGCGGGATTGGTCCGATGCATAGGATGTCTTAAATAAACAGTGGGAAAGTTGCACGGGGTACCCAATCATCGATGTGATATTACAAAACATTACTTGATTTGTGTTATTTGGGGAGTGTGCCTTGGTGAGGATTTGGTGGTTAGTTTCCTTGCTAGGTGATTGGTTATATGTTTTCTTACAGGGCATTAGTATGCCTCTCCACTTGTGTATGAGAGTCTTTGGTTTTTCCCTACTGAGTATACTTGTATGATCACCCTATATATATAAAACTGCTTTCCGGTTTTTAGGAGGACTTCAGGGATTGTGTGGGATCGTACTAGCATGGACCCTTGGGGATGTTTCTATTGTTGTTTACCTTTTTCGTGTTATATTTTTTGCTCCTTTGGAGTTTTTTGACTTGTATCTTTTACCTTTGAACATTCATATGGGAATGGTTTATTTTCAGTTGTATTTGTACTTTAAGTTTTGGTGTTGTGGGATTTACTATCTTATCTCCTGATCCTATAAAAAGAAAAAGGACAATTCCTTCAATTTAGTGTATGATTTTATAACCTTGGTGCTTGTTGCCACGCCGGGAACTATTAAAGGTGGGTTTCGGGGGTCATTATCTCTCCTTCAACTTATAGATGGAAGGGCCTAGCAATCTACTGACCCTTCCCTCCTTTTGGTGAAGGTGGGTTGTGACACTGTTATTCCTCATATAAGTTATTATATAATATATCATTCATTAAATTAATATTTATTTATTTGTCGATTTTTTTTTTCATATCATTAAATAGATTCCACAAGTAGCAGTTTCTAATATTGAAAATTATCAAAAAATAATAATGTTTCCTACTGGTTTCAAAATCATGTAAAATGAAATTTTAAAGGTTAAAATATTAAACATATTAATTTCTTTTCATATTGATAATTATTTTACAATTTTTATAGTATCTCATGATGCTAAAAAATTGATAATAGATAATGTGTATTAAGTAACCAACCATCCAAAATGGAAAAATCATTCAATTCCTACGTGGTTAAATGTTTTTTATTTCAGAAACATGCTAATGGGGAATCAAAAAATTAATAGTGGTGTTTTCTTGTTAGGATATAATAATAGAAAAAGTAATGTTTTCTTTTATGGTATGATGGTAGAAATAATTTAATTGTGTTATTAGAGACAAAATTATGTAATAGAAATTAAATGTTAGCGGTTTGATAATGATAACAGATTTCTTGTTTATCTGCAATGTGGAATCATTGATAATATATATATAATCATTCCTTTAGAAAATGAATCTTTTTTTGTTTATAAGTAATATCAAAATTTTTATTCAATTTATTGTTCTAATTCAAGAAAGACAAGTTAATGGTGGAGTATAATAAAATGAAATTATTATGAATATTAGTTTATTCACAATGAATGTGGTTTCACTGAAGTTAATTTAATTTAAACTTTTCAAGAGACAACTCTACTTAAAAATTTTCCATGCAGAGACCCATATATTAATAATCAAACCCCCTAAGTTAAGGGTTTATGATAATGATGATATTTTTGATGTTTCATGTGAGTTTGAAAAGGGAAATTTTGATGAAATTGAAACTTCTATTGAAATTTATGATATAGAGGAGGAATATAAATATATTGACACCTTCATATATAAAGATTTGTATGGGGATTTTGGTGACATAATTTAATGCTGGTTATACTCATATATAATACATATCTATATTTTTTTCAACTTTTTAATAATAGTCATTTTTTGTTTTAGATAGACTCGTATCTATTTTGTGAATTGCGGTGGATGATCAACCAGTGGATGAGAAAAATATTTGATCATCTGATCCTAAAAATGTTGGCAGTCCAATGATGCTACATAGAATTCATGTCCATGAAAGATTAATGATTCTTGATCCTATCTTTAAGTGGCATTCATAACTTGAATTTGATCAACTCATGTGTAGGTTTGTTGAGTTGTGTATTTTGGTTAATTTTAATTTTTTTTAAATTTATTTATCTACTAATTGTTTGATTAGAAATTATCATTTTTCATATATATTCTCATATAGAAGATTGAAAAAGGAAGTTCAATTTTAATGAATTATTTTTAATGATCATGGATCACATGAGATAATATTCTCATCGATGTTCAGTACCATATGGTCGATCATTAGATGGTATGTAAATAAATAATAGTTACAATAAAATTTATTTAATTAATAAATTTATATTATTTATTATTTGTAGGTTTTATGGTATCCCACCATTGGTAGCATGATGTACTATACTTGGGAGCCATGGGAGGGACGTACGTGTGAGTGTTTCCATAAATTTTCGCACATTTAGAGGATGAGACGATAAAAAAAAACAACAGTCTCATAATTTAATTAGTCTTATTGTTCCCATTGACTAGATTACATCTCATCTCAGGTTTTTGATGAATTATCCACATATGAGATATGAGATAATTTTCAAAGGATAATATCATTAGGTTGACAGAACCATGGGAGACGAGAGGTGACACGTTAAGCTAGTAGTCTTGCATTTAGTACATATCAGAAAATTTTGGTATGTAATTTTTTTACAATTTATATAACAATAAATAGAAACTGTTTATTTTAAACTAATATTGGATGTTGAAAAACCAAATATTTTATTGTTCGATGTTTATAGGAGGATGTATACAAATTCTGTCATCGAATGAATAGAGGTGGTTACTAATCTTATATAATGGTATGTAGAATTTATTTTTGAGTTCTAAAAGTTTTTTAAAATAATATATATATATTTTAATATTAAATTATAATTAAGGAAGATATATGAGGTTGTGGAATTTCAGTCTTAAAACATGTGTCGGGCCATGGCCAAGTATCTGACCACATATGTAACATGATTAGATTATGAATCATGGGAGAATGTGACTTAGTGTGCCTTCAATAAAGGACGAGTTGTTGGTATCATATCTCAATTGATGCATGGGAGTTATTAATTTACCACTACAATATCGTCGTACATCTCAAGAGGAGATCGTGGAGAGTTATCATCATCTGATATATAGAAAAATGGGAAATTGTGATCTTAGGGTGAGCTTATAGATACCATGAGTAGGAAGAAGGAAAAGGTCTATCGACAGTTGCTGAAATAGCAGGAGGAAGGGATGCATCGATTGTACCAACAGTCACACGAGCTGACGATTAAGAACATGTGACGTCTAACTCATGGTTTAGAGATGATGATCTATTCACCATCTTCTCCAGCATCTCTAAATGATCCCTTTCTGATTTATGTATATTTGATGATAAACAATTGACTGTAATTTTTTATGTAATTTTTTTATTAAACCATATATTTACATTTCTATATAATACATTTTTATATTGTTAGAGATATTATGTTTTATTATAATTTATTGATTTAATATTATTTATTATTTTATCAGGTCTTTTATTTGTTATCAAATTTTAATATTTTATTATTATTATGATTAATATTTGATATTGTTAAAAATATTGTTTTTTATTAAATTTATTACTTTTATTTTTTTATAATTATTTATATGATATTAGTTATATTATTATTATTTTTTATATTATTATTAGTTTTATTTAATAATTTAATTATTATACTTTTATAATATTAATATTTTTATTTTAGTAAATTTTATTAATATTATTATTTAATTGACAATTTTTATGTTTTCATGATAGGGCATTAATCACTACGTCGCCAATACTTATTTACGACGAGCCTATCAGATGAATTTTTTTTAAAAAAAATACATATAATGTACTTGAAATGGTAGACTCTCCCATCAAAAATACATTCTTCTGTGATGGATCATCAAAAAATAATGTATTTGCAACATTTTTATATGAAACATGTCATTTTCAAAGGGAACATGTCGCAAAATACCCTTTATAAATTATTTTACTAATGAAATTGTGTATTTAATCGAATTTCATGGATAAATATCACTCAAAACATAGAATAAATAATAGATTTAACATAATTTAAATATTAATCATATTAAAATATGTATGAAATATAAGGAAACCCATTATAATAATAATATTAAAATAATAATTTTTCCAACCATTTAATTATTTTCACCAAATTAAAAATATGATATAGTTTTATCAAGGAATACTCCTTTTTAATATTTAATTTTTTGGTCATATTATCACCTAATTATAAAATAAAAATGGGTTGTAAAATAAAAAAAATAGTAATATAAAATTTTAAATTTCAATATTCCCTTTTTAATTAATAAGTTTTAATATGCATTACTTTCCAATCAACTTATAACTCCCTTATTCAAAACATCGTAATCTGTTGTAAGTTTCTTAGTTTTTTAATACAATTGTTTATTTAATTTTTAAACAAAATATTCTTTTTCAAATATAATTTTATTTACCAAGAATATTTCTCTAGAGTGTCCCCCAATGAGTATAGTCATATTCCCACACATGGTTCATCAGATCGAAGATTGAGTAAATTTATAACCAAACCTTTTCAGGTGGATACACATAGGTGGATATGTGACACATATACAACCGCATTCCTATATCAAAACATTTATATATCATTAAGAAAAACCGAAAATATATATTTACCATAACATCATCAAATTATTAATTTATTATACAATTTACTAAGGATTTAATAAAAGTTTTACTATCCTAATCCAAAAAATAAAATGAAATTTTTTTCAATTTAATTAAATCTCATAGTTTCTAATGTTTTATCAATGACATTATAATTTTTATCAACCATAACTTATAATCCTTTAAATTATTCAAAATAAATATCCTTATAGTTAATGTTATCTAAAAAATCCCAATTATACAAACATTTCTAACCTATACAAGTAATCGTAAATCTCATTTCATATACACATAATTTGTATACAGGATTTTATATTATCTATGAATGAATAGATACAAATAATTTAAATTAAAATCCATTAATATTCACTGGATCTCTTATATTAGAGGATTATTTTCCAATTTATACCATTATATAATTTTGTTGTATATCAAATTAAGTAAACCCATGTTTTTTGATTTTTGTATATATTTTTACCATATATATAATAAAATTATTAAATCATGACATTTCAAAAAAAAATCCAATCATCTCTTCTACACATCATATTGATCCAAACATGTCACATGTAGTACATTTCTTCTTAACTCAACGAATGAAAAAATAATAAAGGGGTAATATCAATGATTTATTAATTTTAGAATATAATTGAATGAATAATGGAATAAGCTTGGGAATAATATTATGGAACAAATAATTAATCAACATTAATCTATAATAAACAAGAATGTATGAGAATTCTATATCCATGATTATAATTAAAATCATGTACATTAATAATAATGATCTCATTTATATATAATATTAAATTTTGGATTTCAAAAACATGATGTTAAGTAATTTTTTCAAGACACTTACTTTTCATTGATAAAATAGTCAAGATATTAGGGTGAATTGGTTAGGAATACAAAAAATAGAAAAAACTATCATTTCTCATGAGACATGTCAATGCATCATGCAAATATATTACATTAACACCCACAAGTAACTCATTTAAGTCCAATGCATTCACCATATGAGTCATCATTACCATTAATATAAATCCAGGAGAAACCTCTAAAAAAAGATAATAAAAAATATCGAATAATAATACATGAAATACTATTTTTATATATCAATAATCATCCAAATTTTCATTATATTTCCCTATATATATAAAAGGGATTACAATATAATAACACATACTGATAATGAAGGTTAATTTTCAATAAATACATGATCACCCTTCCAATTAAAATTAATATTTAAATAAAAATATATTGTATGATAATAATTTTACCTCTTTAATATAATAACCTTAATTAAAATGAAAACCATCAAATACGAAGTATATATAAAATATTTTTTCACACTATATAGAGACAATTTTATATGGAAAATTTAATAATGGATTAATGTTAAAATAATCCATTAAATAAATGAAGGTATGTGGGTAAATATGAAACTAATTTTAGTGTATCAATGAATTCTAGAATTTTATTAGAATATAAGAAAAACATATTTGAAAAAGAATATTCGAATGATACCACCAAAAAAATAATCATGAATATTATTTTTCACAATCATGTATTCATTCCCAAAAAATTTATATTTATTAGATTATAAATACTCAAAAATAGAAACCAAATATTAAATATTAAAATTAAAATTTAATTGAATTCAAAAAATTTAATTGAAATCAAAAAATTTAATTGAAATATAATTTTAATTTTTGATGTAAAAGACGATGTTACAATTCACCCCAAAAGTCTTTTTCAAAATTTGTAGTTGAAAAATTATAAAATATTTAATTTATAAAACAATACCTAAAAATATATCCTTGAAATTTAAATAATTATTTAAATAGGTAATATTTATGGACAATGTTTTATTTTAATAAAGGGGAATTTTAAATTTGTGAAAACAATATTATTAAAAAACCCCACATTAAAAAATATTAGTAATAAATTATTATCATTAAAAATAAATTTTCTGAAAGATTATTATATGATACCCAAAAATATATGTGTTTTAGAACCTTATATGGTAGAATAATGTTCAAGAAAAACAATAGAACTCAAATAATGGGATTTCACTTAAAAAAGTATTCACTACTGGGGAAATGATTTAATCAATCCAAACATTAATAATGGAACATAAATCAGATAATAAATTGCATTAAATTATATAATTATAAAAAAAATATTAATGGGTACTATATACCCCCCATTAAAAAGATACATGGTGAATATAATGTATTATTACACAATGAATCACAATCGAGAAATAGAAAATATGTGGGCTTGAGTAAAAGTTTAACAATAACCCATTGACTGATCATACTTGGAATTTATCCTAAAATACCACTAATTTAAAAAGTTAATGTTACAAAATCTCAAATATTTATTATGTACATCAAAAAAAGTTAATTATATTCAGGAAACAAAGCAGGCCTTATGTGGAGAAATTTGATATGGAATGCCCATATGGTGTTCCCCTTTTTAGTGGATCATAATGTATCATCCTATAAAAAAATAACTAATATAATATCTTATTTACTAAACTTAATAATTATAATTATAATTTTATAACAATTATTCTTCACTTTTACCATGATTTCTATAATTAATAATAAAATATTTCAACCATCAAGTGTCAAAAATGTTATCTATTTTACCCATGTTTGATAATATTTATTTATTTATCCATAATTAAATGAAATTTTTAATCATTTTATATAATTAAAGATTGAATAATATTTATCTTTTATTGATTTAAATCTATCATATATTAGTTTGTTTTTGTTTTTATTACATTATTGGAAAACTAAAATGATAAAGATTATTTTTGAAATTTTGATGGCCAAAAAAGATTATTAATAACAAAAAATTTCAATTTTAAAAAACAACGAAACATTATTTATTTTATGTTAACCCAAAATAATATAATTATTTAGTTTCATATATTCATCCACAACCGAATTATAATTTATCATTATTTTAGGTGGCTAAACCATCCAAAAAAAAGAAAATCCTTTAACTCGATGAGTGGGCATGCTTAAATTGATTATTATTTTGTAAAAATATCATTATTAAAAAACATAACGATATTATTGTTATTATTTTATTATGGTGAAAAATAAATTTAATTTATTGGTTAAAATTTTAAAACTATTAGAAAAAAGTAAAGTTTGCCTATTTGTTGAGGAATCAGTTTGTGTATATGATAATTAATGTTGAATTATTTTTAAAATTGGAAATAAATGAGTAAATAAGGGTTATAGAATTAATTAAAAAATATCATTGTATAAAAATCATTCTAAATTCATCATATAATTATGGACAACAGATATTTTTATGATTTATTTGATGTGAAAACATCAAATGAAGATAATACTTATGTTTGGGACATGACCCTTCCATGGATTTACCCTTAAAATTTATCGGTGTAGCTTATCCATGAGAATCCAATGGATTATTATTGTATATGTCGTTCTAGGGGGATAAGTATTTTAGTGTTTAAATAATAATTTGAATTTTATATTTATCATTAAAATGTGTAAGTTCTTTGATTTTATAACATTACATAAGGGACCTTTTTCAAAAAAAACCATTAAATTTTTCAACAATTTATTATCCTTTTGAAAGTCACAATGACCCATTAATTGATAAAAATAGGGTAAATATTTATATCTCATGAATATTCCAAAACATTAAATTTATGTAATGTTTATCAAATTATTATTGACATTTAAAATTTTTAAAATCAAACTTATCCATCTTATTTTAATCATGATAAGTAAATTTTAAAATTATTATTTAATATTAAGGGAAAAATTTAATTTTCCTTTATTACATAGTTTAAATAAAAAAATATGAATTTTAAAGATGATTTTTAAATAAAATTTCAACTATTATGTTTGTTTATTTTTAAAATGGAAACACTTAGTCAAATATAATTATTTAATAAATAACATTTATATAATTTTAAATTTATATATATGATTAAATTATCAATTTAGTAAATTTAAACACATTATTTCACGTATTAGGAATCAAATAAATAGTCTATGTAATCCTTGGTATTACATAAGAAAATAAGAAAATCAAAAATCATTACTTAAAAAGTGGTCAAAAATATTTTGTATATCAATGTAAAATTTTATGTTAGCCCTAAATTTTTTTTCAATATGTTTTCTAAATCCAATGAATATTTTAAAATATATAATTTTATTTCATAATATTATGTTTTATCACTGTAATGTTACACCAACCATTACTATTATGTTTACATATTCCCAAAATCACAGAAATTTCAATATTTATAAATGCCAAAAAAATTTAAATAACTAAATATGTTTTGTTATTTCAAAACAATATCATAATAAATCTTCATTTATGTTATAAATTAAAAAATAAGTATTATTTTATGTAATTAAAATAATAAAATTTTTACCTTTATGTTATAATTGTAACTGAAATATTCAATGATAACATATTATATGAAAATTATCTTTATTCACTATTAATTTATATTAGTAATTTCTCATCTATAAGTAATTAATTTTTTTTCTAATATAATATGATATTTATTACTAATGTTATTAGAATATATATTGGCTATTTTACCACGGTTGTTATGAAAAAGTAAGTATATAAATCTACTTGTTTTTTTATTTAATAAGAATTTATATGGGTTATAGTGGAAATATCCAAAATAGTACCAATAAATAACTAGTGTACACAAAGGAAAATAACATTACAAAAAACAATGAACTAATGTAAAAAAAGACAGAATTATTTTTCTTGAATAAAGGATAATGATATCACATAGGGATGGTCAGATATACCATAAAAAATTAGAACAAAGGTACAAAAGTGGATCTACATTAAACATCACACCTTAGCTCCTTCTAGTCTGTAGACACATATGGAGACATCCCACTAAATGATAAAATCATGTATCTCCATCCTGCATAAACATACAACAGATGATGGATGATTAGGTACTCTTGTGAAATAGACACAAAAATCAAGCCGTGAGTAAATTTTAGCTGGGAAATAACAACATGTTACAATATATAATTAGTAACTTTAGTGTATATTTTTCTTATAATCCTTGATGAATTAGTTTATTTGGAAAAATAAAATTTCTAAATATGAATAAAAAATAACTAATGAACATGTGAGAAATATGGAAACACATAAGATATGGTTTTTCATAATCAATGCTTCCACAAACCCCTAGACATACATTCACTAGCTCCAGGGAAGAAAAATGCCACAAGTAGTCAGTCAAATTACAGTAATAATGTTTTATAAATGTAACAAAAATTAAGGTAATTCATATTCCTCCATTTAGTAACTACTCCATTACAACCATTATGTCAAACTCATTCCTTTGTAACCGGACCTACTAAAAAATTTGATGGTATATATGCTTGGAATGTCCAAGAAAATTGAACTATCTCGTATAAAAGGAAATTCCACATGAGTACGCTATCCATAACATTATAGAACATATTTGGAAGGATATATAATTCCAATCCCATGTTCTAATAATATGTAATTCTTAGAAACTATACATCATACCTAGATCCACATATAAAGAGTTATGTTTCTAGAGTTCATTCCCTATGGACACAACTATGTATGATAGCTGTAAGAAACTAGATGTTTCTTTTAGGTATGGGTTTTTCTTTTATGATGTTATTGAGAAAAATAGGAGAATATAGAAATGTAAGGAGTACACACATTGCAGTTTCGAGTACACACCGTGTATCCGATTGCCTCAGGTGACCGTGTACTCTCCATATAACAGCCGATTACTTGGCCATGTAGGGTGACCTGGATACTACCAAAAGTGGAGGCCGGTTAAGGGAATTACACATCATGTACCTTTAAAGAACACGCTGTGTACTTTTCTTTTTAATTGTTATGTCGGACTAATGTCACATGTAATCAATAGAAAAATTTTCTTCTACTTCTGTCTCATCCAGGAGCAACAAATACCAAAAAATCGTTTCTCAGCCTCCGAATCACAATGCGTTCTCTAAATCGAACTCTGTTAGTTGCATCAGAATCGTATCATCAAGTTATTCCATATTCTAGAACCTCATATCTTTATTTCTCCTCTCTCATTTGATATCTTCAGTTGAGATTTTTTGATGTTTTTGTAGATCTACAGTATTCATGGTCGATTCAAGGGCCGAATCCATAGTGCATAGATCGTACAATGCTGAGGTACAAGATTTGTGGATTTCTATAGTTAGTCATTTAATTTTATGGTAAAAAGATCCCAATACCCTAGAACAGAGTATTGCGTGTTTAGGGATTTTATCCTTCTTAATTCTTGATATGACATGGGTTCTAGTGTAGGGGTTTTTTTATTGTGAATTAGGTTATTTTCAATGCTATTGATATGTTTCCTATGCCTGTTTTGATATTAACCATTTGTCCTAGATTTGATTTATAGGTCGCTTCCTTTCCATGCCTAGTATTTTTATAAGGGAGTGATTTTAATCTAATGTTGTGGTATTCCTTGTGTTTTTTATCCATAAAGTACATTTGGGTTTACATTGGATTAGGAACATCGTTTTTTCAGTAATTATTTATATAGGTCTGGGAGAACATATGGTCTCACAGGGCCAGTGTAGTGGGACTATAGGGGGAACTAACATTGAGTGATTCCCCAAAGTGTCGATTATTTATCTATTACGCTGTGAGACAATAGGGGGGATTGAAGTTTAGTCCTCCCTCACGTTTTCTATAGTTTACCATTACGAGACGACAATGTTAATTGATGTTGATTTCTTCCTCAGAGTGTCTGTATTTCATCAAAAAAGACTATAGGGGGGAATTGACGATGAGTTCTTCTTTAGAGAGTATTTGATTGAATGAGACCACATGGCTTAAAATGTATGAGCTGCCCATGAGGTTGTTATATCCTTGTATAAGTTCAACCATAGGGGTTAGTCTCTGAGAACATACCTATAGGGTTACTTGAGAATGATTGGTTGAACCAGAGGGGATAGGTTGTGATAACTTTCCAGATGGAAGCATTTATTATTTTGGTAGAATAGTTGATGATTGTATATAAATGAAATTGACTGTAGGATTTCTTTACTTTTGATCACTTCCGTGTTTATTGAATAATTTTTTATTTCCTACTATATATATTCACCAACTGTTAGTCACAAATATTTGGGTGGTTTCCTACTGGGATTCATCTCACACCCTGTTTGGGTCATGCTTTTAGGCCCGAAAAAATTATACTGTTGTAGGTACAGATAAGGGAAAATTCCCTTCAACGTTAGGTACATGCTTTCTATGAAGTAGGAGATCATGGGACCATGATAAGGCTAGTGATGTAGATAGAATTTATTTCTTTTCTTTATAGTTGTGTTTAGTACTCTATTCTAGCATTGTGATTTGTTGGGATACTTTTCTAGACATATGTATCATGCATCATTTGTATATGTTCGACAGTTGTTCATTACATTCAGTCTTCCACTATTTACTTATTGTATGTTATCACTGCTTCTGGTATTATTATCTATGTATTTTTGAAGCATTGCTCTTCTAATGTGGGCATTGTATTCCAACAATCACACCCTTTTCCCTCTATGTTAGTCAACTGCCTCTGGCATTTGGGGAAATGTAGGTGAGGCCCTGTGACCAACCGATTATGGGGCACCTCGGAGAGCACCTCTAGGTGGCACCCGGAATCGAGATATTATTATAGGGTTACCTAACAACATATATACTATGATATAGATTCCACTGGGTAAGAAAAAAGTCCACAAGTAAACATGAAATCACATTGAAAAATTTATCAAATATAATATTGAATTCTAAAAAAAGTACAGATTCATTTAAAACATTGAAAAGGAAAATCATTTTCTGTGAAAAATTCCACAACTATGAAATTACCACATAAGAGTGAAAACGCAGTAAGATACACACAAGTTGTACCAAGAAACCATATCAAAAGTAGGACCCATTAGGAAACACAACAACAATATATGATAATAATATCATAAATTAGTATCATGGGATATAGAGGCATTCCACCCTTTTACATAGCATTTCAATTAATAGTTTCTGTGGCCATAAAATAATTTATGTGAATCAAAATATAGAAATAAAAAATACATTTTATCTTTTGAAAGGGTTTTTGGGACACATTGAATAAGGTTTCATAATTAAATACCTAATGGGATCTATAAAATTTAATGTACCCATTAGTTTTCATGATTAAGACATGGGAAACTATCATGAAGATAGTTCACAAGGGTCTTTCATATACCTTTGAATATTGATCAATTTAATTAGTCATAGTTCGATCAACTATTTATGAAAGTAATATGAGTAAAATAATAATTAAATCATATATTTTATAAATATTTTATGATTTAATGTCCCTTATCCTATGGTAGATATCCAAAACCAAAATTATTTGAAACTATGCATAATTACTTGGGGTAGAGGACATGGGACAACCTAACTCATTTAGAGTCAACTACCATATTTGAAAATCCCATTGTATTTTTAATAGTCTTTTTATGTTAATTCATCTATAGTCATATTCCATGAGTTCATTACTCATGATTGATAATTACCATTTATATAATTATAATAAAAAAAATAAATAATTTATTTTTTGTATCAAATCAGTCATTTTAATGTGAAAGGAGAATTTTTTAATTGACAAACATGGTGCCTCAACTAAGCAAAACCACATATAATA
Source organism: Viscum album (assembly GCA_963277665.1). Taxonomy (NCBI): domain Eukaryota; kingdom Viridiplantae; phylum Streptophyta; class Magnoliopsida; order Santalales; family Viscaceae; genus Viscum; species Viscum album. The sequence continues at coordinate 2,013,920,443 of OY728147.1, read as the reverse complement.
AAATATAGATGTAATAAAACACTATATATTGAATCATACATGATAAAATACATATCAAATGACAAAATATAAAATGATAAAGTATATAATTAAATTATAAATTCACGGAAACATATACCAATATACATATCTTATCCAAAAGACTAACCAATAGTGTTAGTCACTCTCTACACCCTATAAAATATATTCACATAAAAAGATCCATAATATTTTAATAATTTAATGTCAGATCAAATACAATTTCACAAAAAAACCATTGATGAAATATCCATGACAGACATATTTAATGGAAATATATTTTATGAAGGAAATTATTTATTTCATGACATAATGTTGTATTGAATATTTATTTCCCTTGAATTCTATGATAATTGTAATAAGATATAATGGAATTACCATTCAATTATATTTATTAAATTATCACAAGGATTAATAAATAAGAATCTAACATTGATAAACCAACAGATTTTATCTAGATCCATCATGTATAAAGAGGGACCCATGGTGGTTTGAGTAAAGGGGAACCTAAATGAATTTCACTCCAAATATTGACCATTACTGATTAATATCTAAGGGTTATCATTAAAAAAGACATTTAGAGAGTAAATAAATGTTTTTCCAACATTTCCCACTTTTTAGAAATTTACGGGACATCTTCTTTCTAGTGTCCTTTCATATATCCCTTATAAACTCATCGACAGATTGGTGAGATAAAAAAGATAGATGGGTTACATCAGAGACTACTAATAAGTCATTCTTATAGAGTATCTATTCAGGTGTTGATGTTATATCCCATATGTCTTAAGTTATTCAGTCATGATTCACCCAAGCATTATATACATCATCCAGATTCTTATTAATCCTAAAGAATCCTTATAAATATACTTTAACATGATGTAACTTAGTTCAAGTCCTAGTTTAATGAATGATCTATCCAAAAGATAAAATATTAAAATTACATAAAAATTAATATCCCAATAAATATATGGTCATTATATAATCTATGATTATTATTATTATTACAGAGCTCAATAATATTTACATATTGACATTATATCATGTTATAATCATTTATGGTTAAAAAGGAAAAAAATAAATTGAAAAAATAACATATGACACATGGAAACTATGTGAATGAACATAGTTGGGGATAAATTTCCAAAAAAAATCATGACTTATTAATAGTAATTAAATAGATTTTAGATATTTATATTCATTTTATGAATATAATGTATTTTAATAAACAGAAAAGAAATGTTATTAATATTACAAAATATCTTTACATATATTATATAATATTATTGAAATGATTAATTTCAAAAGTGTAGAAATTTATTTTTACAAAAATTACAACATTTTATGCCATCAATAAAAAATTTTTTAGAGATATTTTATTTTATTGTTGTTAAAATATTGATTCTTTGGTGAATATTATGAAATATCAATTTCTATGAAAAATTAACTCTCATTTCATGTATTAATAAGGTCAAATTATATTGTTCATTTATTTGAAAATTAAATAAGTACATTTAAATTGAAAATAATCCATTAAATGAACATTATAATCCATATTAAAAATTATTTTTCTATAAAATAATTTTTTTATAAGAAAAGAAAATTTTCTAGAAAACAAATCTTTATTGATGTTTTTATGATTGTTTTTAAAATAACTTCAACAAAATTTTGATATCTATTTCAATAAAATTTAATATATACATGGAATTATAATTTCCATAAATTTTTAATGAAATTAATTTTGTCTTTGGTCATTATGTATAGTATGATGGGTAAAAAATTTAGTTACCAAGGTATGTGTTAGAATTGGAAAAAAATAGTAAAAAATTAAAATAATAAGATTACATATTTCCTTAAAACATATCTAAATACAACCATATTCTAATATTTTAACCATATATAATTTATTGATTCAGTATTAATCAATTTATATACACTCCTAATGAGGAATGAAATAATATATTTTTATATTTTTTTGAAAACTTCCATGTTTATCCTCTCCTTCATATATAAATGGACTCCCACTCATCTCTTGTCCACACATCTCTATCCTCTTAAGTTAGATTATCCATACCCAATCCTTTTATAACAACCTAATCTAAATTTTAGCTGATATTGTTTGATAAAAATACAATCCTATGATTTTTTTAATTATAAAACTAAGTATCTTGTCTTAGGAAGTTGTATTGTTTTTAATTAAATGTTTTTACATCATCTTTTAACCGCCCTTAAACATCTCCATACCATTGTATTATAATAATATAATAATATATATTAAACTATTATATATTTATTTTCATGGTTTTTTAGTTCATACATATTAATCATTCTCATAATAATGTGAACATATTCTATGCATATGAACTTGTTAGCAGCTCACAATGATGTTGCATAAAATTTTTCATTTCTGACACAAAATGATGGTAATAATTGTGGATACCTAGTTAATAATATGATATATAAGATATAAATTCATTCTTATATAGGTAAATGAATATAATAATATTTTTTTTTACAATTCATAATTTTATTAAAATCATCACACTAGTATATGGGTGGACTTCCACTCCTGAAGCGATGTGTTTTATTTCACATCACTGATTCTACCATGGCCTCCACAACCAAAGTAATTCCCCTATAAGGATATAATATATAAAAGGTTGATGGTGAGCACACTATTACACATCTAATAGGAACTAGGATAGATACTAGAACTAAGGGTATAACATATATAAAAATGGTGGTTATTACCCTCAAAGAGAAACACACAGAACTGAGAGATAATACAGAAAGAAACACAAAATTTCAATAAAAGGAAAAATTTCCCAACTAAAAATATGATATGACATATAATACTAATAATAATTTAAATTAAACAACATGTATGAAAAATGTAAACTCAGTGGATAAATTGAATCCAAAATTGGTCTTGAAAACCCACAAGAAAGTAATGTCCATTCTAATCTCCATCAGGATGCTAATGAACTAAACAATTGGTTATATATACATGCAATGAGAATATTTCTATACTGTAAATTTTATATTTTTATTAAATTTATTTTATGGTAAAAGTGGTTGCAAAATATAACATAAACCACATCTGAGATAGTTAATCCATTCAAAAATAAAATTTAAATATTTTGGAAAGCATTACCCTGTATTGTTTCTATTAAACTGAGGTAGCCTAAATCTACAGATTTTTCCTTATGATATTCTCAATGTGGTATGAAATATTATTCCAGGTCTTAATATATTCCACCGGGACTAATTTCTTCTCATTGAAGCCATATATCAAAATATTATTTATTATAGACCCTTGAGGTTGGTTCATTATTAAAAATAACTCACAATTGTATTTAGACATTATTTGGGAACCATGTTGGAAAAAGTGATTATAATAGACTCTTATTTATTTACTTAATCATATTTTAGGTAAATCAACTTAGTGCTATCTATTTCAAAAATCATTTTATCTTCAGATTTCTGAGAAATATCAGTTCTTTATAGAATTCGATTTGGAATGACTTCATGGATTTGATTAATTTACATAACCTCATAAAAGATAAATGTTTCAATGGAAAATTGAAATGCATCAACCTTAGTCTAAATTACATCAAGTTATTATAAAGAACTTCCTCCACTTTTAGATTTTTATTCTTCGATTCCACTGCCCATTAGGGATTCAACAACAACAATAAACTCCTTATTGATGGATATACCTCTTCTAAAAGATCTTTTGATAGTAGGGATATTAATATTTTGGAAATAATTTCATTTTTAATCCTCCTCATATGATTAATGAACCTCTGTGAGTAAATAATTGACCTATTACGTTTATTTGAAGAGGTCTATTTGTAGTCTTTCATATTATCCACATCTATTCACATAGGGGAACATGTTAATGAATCAGTTTCCAGATCATCGTCACTCTCATCCATCTTTCATCAAATAATGTTGTTCCTTATGAATACTACCTCATAAATATATCCCTTTGCAGGAGTTGGTGGATGAAAAACACCCAGCATCGCAAATATGTTATGAGTGTATACTGCATTTAAAGGCTCAATGAAGTATCTTTGATATGCCAACATTTTCTCTGAATCTCCTTTAGCAAGAGTCCCCTTACTAGGGGAAAAACAGAATTCATACCATGATACTCATATTTACATAAATCTATCTAGATACATCTTGGACGATATATCCATCACCCCTAGAAACTGCTAGTTATACATGGTTAACACCTTTTCCCAAAATAATTTCCTTAACCATACTGGAAAAGAAGGGAGGATTAGTGTGAAGGAAATTGCTGGCCTCATATGGAACATGTTTTTTATTTTGAATATAGTAAGCTGACACCTAAAATTTGAAGAAATATCCACTACCCATAGATCTAAATTCACCAGTACGATCTTGTCTTTAGTATGGAATAGGGCGACATCATTCTTATGAACCTAAAGGAAAATTGGGATGCTAGCATGAGATTGATGATCCATCTGACTATGTATGTAAAATGAAAAAATGTGTCACATAAGTTTACAAGAAGTGAAATAATACATCCATGATTAAAATTATACCATCCATCTTTAGAAAAAAAATAATAAACTACAACCAACATACATTCAACGTGATATTTTGAGACATCATATTCATTTCATATGCATAGGGAAATAGAGTGACCAATCATTCTTGTTATACTATATTAAAATAAAAAGAAAAACCTACCATATTCTATATAATAAAGATGATTGATTCATTTTGTAATTGAACGTGTATATTTGGAAAATTTACCCCTAACACCATAGATGGGGTATCCCACTTCATATGAAAATCATAAGCCTGATGAAAGAGAAAGAAAAGGGATTCATTATAATGTTGAGGAGCATTATACCATGAATAGGTCAAATCATCCGGTGAAGAAAATCATATCATCATGTTATTTTTATCTAGATGATCAACAATAATAAATAATTTTAAATTCATAGAACTGTATATAAACCTTTAAAAATAATAAATCAAATAATGATACATAGAGAAGCATTCCATAAAATTCATATTCTATAGAGTAGATTCCACATTGATTTCTTTCAATGGGATTGATAACTGATTTAATCCTTAAAAATTATCGATCACTTTTGGGATACAAATGGTGTTGAGGAGCAACAAGTGTGATGCAGCATTAGAGAAAGGGATGATGGAGGAATGAAAATCAAATTGGATGAAGAATATAGTTCATCCCCTACCACTGATGGGGGTGGGATGGTGGATGTGTCCAATGCCACATATTTCATATTGGTGAGATCCATCAATGGAATCTCACACATACACTTATATACACAGCAGGATCCTTCTAAAGCAACTTGTGAAAAATATAATAAAATCTTGATTTACTATAGTGATTAAAATTTAATGTAAAATCACACCAACAATGTTCTACTATGTTCCCTTCCTCTCCATGGTAATATCACAAAAAGAATCACATACATGAGATCATATATTATAATAAAAAATAATTTCACAACAAAACATATTCTCCATTGGTATTTATAACTTCCACAATGTCATATATCCTGATCTATCTTTATATAAACGTTTCCATTCAATTTCAACAAAAAAATGTATTGAAAATATTATATCATGAATCACATTATTTTATCTTAACATCTACATCCAGATATATAATAATAATTTTGTTTCTTAGAGAAGCTGCCACTTCTGTTATGTACACTAGACATCAAGTATAATAACTCATCCATCACATCTCATCCACAGAGTAAGGTACCTTAATCCATCATAACATATACACATCACACCTATGTAAATACTTTGGATATTATATCATGAGATTCATTTGTGTTATATAACCACAATCCAATACATTCTACTTCATACATAGGATAAAATATAACTATTTTTCATACCAACACCAAAAACATTCAATAGAAGATTGTGGTTAATGGTATTGTAGAATTCCTTATATCCCTACTATTGCGATGCTAGTGGAAACACCCTATAAGAGTTATCTATGTTTCAATATTCTTACCTAAAAATTGTGGTGTCTCATTTGGCATAAGAAAATATACAATTTTACATAACTACCTTATAAGGATAAATTTATTATATGATCAACTAAAACAATCATTACTCATGAACATATATGAAACTAATATTAATTGGATATCATATATTCACAATTACATTTATTACAAAATAAATAAAATTAACTATACCATTTAAAATACCCTTTTGTTAATAAATTAATTTTCCATTATTTATCATTGTCCAAAATATTTTTTCACAAACCATCATATTAAAGTCCAAGACCTAAAGACAAAATCTAACCTCAGTCCAAATATTTTCTATAGTATCATGTCATCCTCGTTCATGCAACCCCAATTACAATGGTTTTTTGTTTGAAATAATTATTTTACATTCAATGATTTTAGGAACTCTTCTGAGACATCCAATTCTACCATAAATGAAATTCCTTAACAAGAAACAAAATCTTCTTGATGCTATGGTGAAGAAAATGATGACAAAAAAACTCTAAAATCCAAAATTTATACATATTCGTTAAAATAAATCATCTAACATAATAACAATCATGGGTATTCCCACATTCAACCAATTCTATCACCACTAGTAAAATATCTTCCATCTACATGAACTTCACAACTCATCTCTAAATTATAGGAACAAACATGGACCTCAACATCGGGACTCCACAATATTACATCACATTCCACCATAGGCTCACATCACATAAAAAGTATCATATCCCAATGATACAAAATATAGAAGGAAAAAAGAAAAATATTAAATAGATAATAATATATTCCATTAAAACAAGGATTTCATCCTTCAAAATTAAACAATCTCTTATGATCCTCAACAAATGGAATCCCAATTTTATAAAAACATATGAAATCTCATCTAAAAATATTTTTCATTATAAAAAATGGATATAAAATCCATCTTGAATTAATCAGGTAATTATTCATAGCTTTCAATTACGAAATACCAATTTAATTTCCTATCATAGGAAACAAAAATGATTATACAAGTCATCTTTAAAAAAAACAAGTATTATTAAACTCTGAGAAATAAAACTTATCAATTAACATTACATTTTAATCCTTAAGTTAATTAAATATTTAGGTTCTTTAACCAATTCTTCAACACATGGAATTATATATTCTATAAAAGATGTAACCATGTATGAATTTTACTACCAACAAAGTACATGATTCTATGGATTCATTAATCATGAATAGTTATATACATTAGGCTACAAAATATTACTGACATAAAATTATTTAATATTTACATAAATTTCATAAGGGTAAACCTAGAATAACTTCATGATATACACTCATTTTACAGATAACACATTATCATGTTAATGAATAGGTTTTTTATTATCATGGTGAAAAACAATAATATGAAATCATGGACATTGTCGACTTCAATTTTTTAATATAGACAAATAATTATTATGTTAATGTACCTACAATACAATGAATATAAAGAATTATGAAATTATAGTTACATGTTAAAAATGATGAAAACATTAATCCCTAATGTCAAATATATGACATTATTGAAATGATATTAATACCAATAGAGATCACCGATCTCTAGACCATTAGAGAAACTACGAAATACGAATGACTTAATTCCCATAATAAAAGTAAATAGAAATGATAAATTATAGAAATCGATATAAAGTTATATTTTAGGGAATAAATAATGATATCAATGGATATCGATCACAGAGAAACATCGTGAAAGATGATTTATATCTCATATAGAATAACAAAAAATCAATCATGTGAAGCTAGAGATTTATCCATTTTAAAAGTGTATTTAAGGTAATCTAATAACACTCATAGAAATATAAGATTCACATGAATAGTTTGGATAAAATATAGGATCAGGACACTCATGGTTTTTTGTATGTTTAAAAACATTTAATAGACTATGACACAACCCCATGGACCACCCCTCAAGATATTATGGCTAAGACACAAAAGTAGGATACCATGCCACACCCCACTAGTATAACATCCATCTTGGATATAGGGTTGGATCCATGGTATAGAACCTCTACTCATAGGGGGAGACCATGACACAACCTTAAAATATACAACATCATTCCCAGTTTTGATTGTAGCCTTAATAACTACTATGGTAAATCCACCTCAACCATTTCCAAATTGATCAAAATTAAGAGGGACTAAGAATATAGAAAAATATCCATGTTTATTCGGTGTTATAATTAGAAGTGATGAGTAGTCCAACATCATAACCCTCGTAATCTATTCCATGGAATCAATGCCACAAAATTAATCCTTTAAGTCGTATCCAATGGTTATATCCATTTTAATTTGGCCAACTCCATCATAATCCCTCAAAAAACCAATTTTGTATTGTGGAACATATTCTAGGTTCCTAGAACACCCTAAAAAACAATGTAACCACCCTCTACAATTTGGTACCATATAATATATATGTCTCAAACCATCATAATCCACAAGATTCCAAAATTTTATTTAGAAAAAATAGTAAAATGGGGCAAACTGATCATGAATCCATCAAGATATAGTTAAATAATATCACCAACATTGGTCAACAACCACCTACCACATAGTAAAAAAAGAAAGAATAAAAAACCAACACCAACAAACACCATAATATTTTGATTGAGACACATATAATATGGTAAAATGTCTTGAGAATTCATAATGAGATAAACCATGCTATAAAACAAAAAGGTTCAGTATCCTCAACCTGAATCACTAAAAATGATTCGGCTCAATAATAAACAACATAGTTTAACAAGTGACTATTTGTGAATCATGTTCCTAGGTACGATCCTCTATGCCACAAAAGTATAATAACTTCTGGAATAAAAAACCACAGAAACACCTCCTCATATAGATCCTATATCACTATAGGATTCTCAATGAAGGTTGCATAATTGTAAAAATCAGTATCTCTTAACAGATGATATAAGATTCATCAAAAGGGTAATAATGGTCTAGGGAAGTTTAAAAACCAATGTTTATACAACATATAAATTGGGAATGTGATATTCGAGATACTCATGATACAACATTATCTAAAACCTACAAAGGTCTAAAAAATGATGATAAATCATAATACTGTGAAAAAACATCAATTTATATAAAGTGGAGACATACTCTTTAAAATATGATCTATAATGTCATACACCATCAGTCTCCTACTCCAATCAACATAGGACATATTACAATTTTTTTAACTTCCATCATATGTATAATTTCCTAAACAATATCACTCATGATCTATACTTGCTTGAAATCCAAAATATCATTAACACTATTAATATTTAATAACAATGGGGAAGGATAAGGAGAAACATAAGAATAATTGAATGGAACCATATCAATGATGGTGTGAATCCTATTAATTAATGAAAAATAGACCAAAGTTAGTTGCCTCATATTTGAACCTCCTATTTCTTAGACACACGAATTAAAAATGTCTCATATATCCGATAATTTAGTTATATCAAAATAACCATTCGAGTATGAAATTTCTTGTTATGTTATAATTATTTTCCAAAATAATGATGGAGACCTCTCTACACTTGATAGGTGAATCTAGGAATATGATTAGTGGATATTAACCTTTGGAATCTGTGGGGTCTTATGTAATACTCTAGATATATCATAAAACCCCACAATTATGGTTGAATCATTAACTGGTATAAAGTGAAGGGATTTCCTCAGTAAATCCTGAATCACACATATAACATCAATGAATCCCTAATATTGGTGAAAACTGGTAACAAATTCTGTTGATATTTAATCCCACTTCTATTAAGGATTTTTTATGGAATGAGAAATCCACTATGAACACAATTTTTTTCCTTCATCTTTTTAGGCCATAAATTAAGACACAGACTCTACAACAACATAAGTAAACCTATGAAATCAATATTTTCCAATTAGTGTGTGATTCATCATGAGAATAATAATATGTATTGCTAACATTACAATATGTAACTCATGTTGAGATATCTCGAACATCCCCAAAAGGAAAAAAACTACACTAGAAAGTAATCCTAGTGTTGATCAATCTCAAAAAAACGATATGTGTATCCAAAAAAAACATACTCTCTTTAGACCACCACCCCAGAATCTCCCATCTATGAAACCAATAAATATTTCCCCAACGCCAACTACAATATTTTATAAAAAAATATAACTTCTACCACTATCTTATCCAATATCAATTTGAGTCTCTAATATCTCTCCCATCACTCACCAGAAATCTACAGATTCATGAATAGAATCACTACATGAATTCCATCTTAGCGAGTTGTCAACTACATTACCATTTACAAGTGTATATGAAATATATATGTCTTAATCATAAACAAATTCATTCCACCATCAATGTTTCATGTTCTTTTATTATTATGAGAAGAAATTCATTTGGAACATATGATTGTTAAAACCCAATTAACACTCTATGGTGAGGTAATGTCATCAAAATATCAATGAAAACACGATTTATTCCATCTTGATAACATTAGAAGAATATTTATGCTTCAAGGTAGGTAAATATCATGACTAATAATAAAAAACTTGTCAATGATACTTCCTAACACATCCCAATCAAATAAATTATGTATCAAATAAATTTCTATATTGAGCTCTATCCCATGATAAAAATAAATGGCATTCGAACCCACCAATACTTTAGTAAATAGAATGTTTCTTAACTCTATATGATCCAAAAATAATAATGATCATTCTTGTTCAATTATGTAATCATATTCACAATAGAAGAATTTTTTTTAATGTGTATCCTATTGTACACAACAAGAAGAAGAAATATCATCTTCTATGCAATAGTCGTCCAGAAAAATATGAAATAACTACATCAATTTTCAAGGGGTCCACAACTAATCCTCATAGGGACACAACATAGAATAAAAAAAATACATCCTAATCCAAAAACAAACACTTGAAATAATTTGTAAATAGGTGATGACAATGAAGAACTAAAAAAATAGCCCATAGAAACTCTACATGTTCCTTCTCATTCATGGAGTACATGAATTTTTTTTTGATAAAACAACCATGGATTGAATCAAGAACTATATGATCCATATTTTAACCAAACCCAAAAATGAGAATAGAGTGTTATTCACCTCAAATAACAGAACTATGAACTCACAATTCTAATGATGACATTTTAAATAGTTTTGAGAATATCATTCTATTTTACCCATATTTATTGATATATTTACCATATATATATCATTCAGAATCATCATTCCCCTTTTTGTTGAATTAATAAATCAACCCTACATTGGAGAGGATAGTTGTTGTTCACAATCACCTTTTTCAATACAATATTTTATATAGAAAGAAAAAATCATCCATTGTACATCTTCAAGAATAAAATAAGTGCACCTTATGGTAACCCATATACCTGAAAAAAACAAGCTTGAACTGATCATTGAGTTTCAACCTCTACTCTATAAACATATAAGGTATCATCATATATAGATAAATTTATATTGGAGAAAATCATCGATATAGGTTGATCCAAAACCCTATCCCACTTTATGGGGTTAATTAAACAACTCATATAGTAAAAATTCGATGATACTAATTCCTAATCAATTTAAACACCATGAACTATAACTATGATGTATTCAATATCATCTCATCCATCAAAGAATTCATAGATGTAAAACAGTCCAACCGGTTCAGTGGTCTCAATCTCTATGTAATAAAACATGATCACTATCGTGATTTTATAACATAACATAACAAAAAATGAAACCCAAAAAAGCCAATACTAAATAAAAATCCACACAAAAGATTATTCCATTTGGTAGTATATATATTCATATGACTTCTCACATGTAGTGATGACAAACTAACTCTTTAATATAGTCTCAATATAAATCATATAAATAAACTCATCCTATAACATTAGAATTCATTACTAAGGGTGATGGAAGTTTATCCACCACAAATCCAATGTCATGGATTGTGAAAGGTGATTGAGGGGAGTGTATAGATCTTTAATCAAACAAAACATGCAACCATTTAGAAAAAAGGTACTTCCACCATTGCATTACTCACCTGGTGTTGGAAATACATAGACATAAATATGAAAATGACTTAATTTATGGCCTATATTTCTTGATGATGACATCCAACCTAGTATGAATTATATCTATAAGAATAATGATAATCCAAGGGATATACTATTCTTACCACATATACTCTCAATTGATACCAATCTAGAATTCCAATATTCTAGTTCCTCATCTAAAACTATATCAACCGGGGATCCTGAAGTGGAACACCTATAACCCATTGACTAAATAAAATGTTTTACTATAATATTTAATTTTATCCCTTTAATCCCCTTAGAAATATTTGTATGATACCTAGAAAGTTTTCTAATATACCCCACCCATAGAGAAATTAAATTTTCAGGTTTTAGGCTTACCCCTGGCTAATGGAATGATCATATGTCTAGTAAATTAAGATCCTAAAACCATATATCTAATTTAATATTAATCATAATGACTCTCTACTCATGAAAAATTATTTCTATGAAACATCACAGAAATGTGATCATATACAAAAACCCTCATCATATATATACAAAATGAATGGTGTGACCTATAAATATATCCATAGATACAAGGCCTCATCAAAATGCCTCACTAGGGAATCCAAAACCACTATCATGTTAGAATCGTATCATTGGTTGGTCTTAATGACGATCCCAAACCACCACACACTAGAAATCCCCTTTCAAGGGCAAGAATCTCTTTGAGACTGGACAAATACATTCTGGAAGAATGAAACTATCATCGAAACTATTAAATAAATTCCTCTAATGAGATTTGTAACTCCTCAAAATCCCATATTAATTTCATCCATCGAATCTCCATTGTTTCACAAAGCATGGAGATGAATAGGAAGGCCATTAACCCTTCCTTGGATAGATCACACATACTATTATATGAACATACTCTAAAAAGTCATATGTTAATGAGTCAAAAAATATACCTCACACAACAAAAGATAATGGTGTTGGAGCTCATAGAGTTTCCTCATCCATGTGTGATCTTCATCAACCACAAATAAGTGGTGATCTATCAGCAAGTCGTGATGAATGTATTCAGTGAGAACCTCATGAATACATTGACATATACCCATTGCTAATATAAGAATAAATATTCAGATATCCTAAATTCATAGTATGGAATATTTAAGCTAAATTTATTAATCATTTATTTTATTTATTTGAGGTTTTCATAATGGTATCATCAAATAATTTCAGATGTAGAATAAGAAACAAGGAATAATGATCATTTTGTTTTACTTTACTTCCCACCTAGTATCAATTATAATAACAGACTTATAAATATTTAATTTTCGAGGAATAAAAGCACAGGGGGGCCAAAATATCCATTTTTTCCAGTATCAAATGTTTACATACCATACTAAACATAATTGACACGTCTATTATACAAACTCATGTAGTCTTACATGTACCTAAATCCAATTACATATAATCTTTCAATGTGAACCTTTCAAAATACTCTATCATGAACACTCCCCCCAAATATGACCCCTCCTAGGCTAGAAATGAGATATGGGAGATGGGGACCCATTTAGTCCCTCCTCTAGTATGTCATATGGGAAAATATAGAACTGAGTGTGTATCAGACATTCAAATGAGACACCTAACACTTTATGAGAAACATTTATAATAGGTATAAAATATAGGTAAAAAATAACACATTCTTATAATAATAAATTAAACCTAATTGCAATCATCTAATGTTATAAAAAACAAAAAAAAACAAAAAATAGAAACAATAATTACATAGTAGGAAAATTTATCAGTGGCCACAATGGAAAAAAACTCTTGAAAAACCATAATCTCATAATATCTATCAATACCATCAAACATATACTACAAACATTAAAAAAAACTTATATATACACTTTTAGTGAAATAGTATACACAATTGGGTCCTCCTTAGAGCCTCCCATGAAAAATATAAAAATAGAATTCTAAAGCTCAGTGAACAGAAATAAAAATATTATATCATATATAAAGGTATAGAAAATCAACATCCTCAACATACTTATCTAACTGTATGTATAAAATACAATATATAATATATTATTATATTCAAAAAAGGGTACCCAGTGACTTCTTCGAAACTGATTTATTGCTCTCCTTAAACCTTGTATGTCATGAGCCATATCTATCCAAAAAAATCAATAGTGATAAATACTAAAATAACTATGAGAAGATGAGTCTTGTGCATCACATCATCTCATAACCCCTTCCATATTTATATATATAGTAATTAATTAGTTTTTGATACAAGAAATCACATCTAACATGTATCACACATAATATATTATAACAAAATCCATCAAATCCCATGTATCAAGTAAGGTACTCAATCCATAAAAACTATTACAAATTATAAGAGTAATAGCTCCTTATTTTTTATATACAATTATACATGTGTTTGAAACCCATAATATCCATATACAGAGATATATATAAAATTATAACAATTAGGAATAATTTAACATTATACTACAATGATAAAAGAGCTGGGATAGAGTGGGGGTATTTATCCATCAGACACCACAATTGAGATACCAGGGAATTCACCCTCCTATAGTCCACTAGGTGTTAGTCTCCCTAATCAATTTCGGTCTGGTAGAATATGAAATTAAAAAACAATGGAATATGAAATTTCTCACAAATAAATTATTCGAATAAGCCATCAATAGTCTCAATAGTTGATATCATAACATGGGCACCATGTTTTCACTACTAAAAACTAGATATCATATATGTAGACATGAATTTAAGAAGAAATATATTAAATTAATTATTTACATTTTAAATTTTAAATTATTTACGAAATTTTTTTTTAATTATTTATTATTATTTCAAATTACATTTCATAAAACATTAATCTAAAATTAATTCCATGTAGGAATTATACAATAGATGTCTATGATTTCATACAAATTTCTACACATTAGAATTATTTAAATACAAACCCCATGGGTTTTTCCATTTCAGTAGTAAATTAAAATTCCATAATTTCACATACTCTATTAAAATATTCTATGCTTCCATAAATGATATTCATAAACAAGAACGACCAAATAAATAATGTCGTGGGTAAATGATTGACGATTAACAATCAACCTGGGAATCCATCTAATAAATAGATTTTGTATTATATATAATATATCTTATAAAAATTCAATAAACATATCGTTTTTAACATGTTATGTCATATATAATTCCATCCATGACACCCACATTCATATAACCATACATTTAACCATTACAAGCATCAATAGATTCCACAATTTGAAGCTTGGCCACCCATATATCTGTATCTATACAAGGATAACATAATATCAAAAGGCTTGTAAATGGATTCCATGGAAGTCCAAAAATATCAAGAATAATCTAGATAGAAATCCAGTCCTAATGAGCATTTAATTCATCCTTAACTTAAAACCATGATCTCATTTTACACAACCAAAGGAATCCAAGCATTATAGAAAATATCCAAACATTCACCCAATATATTATATTTTACAAAATTTCTTGTTTTTATTCCATATTTAATAAATTAAATTTTTTGGAATGGATATACCTTAAAACACCTATGTAATAAATAATATTATTATATTAATTTTTTAAAAAATTATCTCAAGAATAAATGATGTTTCATAAAATTATGAGGACTAAAAATCAGAATTAACTATCCATTTTAATACATTGAATTGTTACCACTTCTGGGTCATAAAAATTTATATAAGTAAATGGAGTTACATATTCAATAAACCATGAATACTTTCGTCAAATTAGATACATTCAAATTTAATAAAAATCTAATGATTTTTTAATCATAACACTTTATGTTCTTTATCAAAATAATATATTACTATATTTTCATACTTTAACATTTTTATCAATTTCAAAAATATTAACAGAGAATAAAAACATGATATTCAATCATATGTGAGATAATAAACTATATAGGAAGTCAATAGGCAAATAATTTTGATAGTGGAAATCAACATCATGTAATTACAGACATAAAATATATAATTCACTGAACTTGATTAATATTTATTAGGTAAATTAAATTTAGATTAATATTATATAAATTAAGATGAAAATATGGATTCATTTAAATTATGTAGAATCATTAAATAAACTACATAAAACATTCATCATTATTGGAATAGAATGGAATGAAATTGAAGATCGTTGACCACAACACCATATGGAAAAGTGAGATCTCATATATAAATAAATCCCTAAAACCTTGAAAAATGAATTGATAAAAAATTATAAGGATGGATATAAATCTGTAGTACATGAAAGGGGAATTAGAATAATTTGTAATCAAAATAGTGAAATCTATAGAAAAATGAGTTAGATCATAGCTTTTATCACAACAGATTGATAACGAGATGTTGGGGAATCATCCCAAATGTAAGGGGATTCAAATACATCAATGAAAACTACAAGTTCCTAAACATCCAGATTAAGTGGTGAGATAAAAATGGTCTTTGTGAACATCTTTTATTTTTGGTTTGAATAAATTAAGGAAAAAATCGGTCATCGCATTCTTTATTATGTAGAACACCTTGGGTAAAATACAATTGAACGGAACCACACTACATCCCCTTTTAAAACTAAATATTTATTCAATAGTTGGTTCCATGATGGTGAAATAATTTTACATTGGAGTGAGTGGTCATGGTTTACCTTAAAACTATGATATACACACCCCATTTAATGTTATAGCCTCTAAAAAAGGCTACAATGCCTCTACCTCACTTCATGACGAAACACTCAATACCCAAAAATAGCCTACACTCTAGGTAGATCCCTATGACACAAAGGAAATATTGATGGAATAACTAACCAATCCACCCATGTACTCCTTCAATGTAGAAACATGGAAACGAAGTTTCATATCATATCCTTTACTTCACACCCAAGGGATACACATAACATACCTAAATCCAGTCCACTATTATCTATCAAACCACTATCTAAATATATTGAAACATCATTCAGATTCTTATAACACCATAAACAATGGAAATGGTCATCAGGATCCAAGACCTTACATATTCAAATGGATTGTATATATTAATGTATAAGGTGATTTAAGGAAATAATTTAATAATTTGGATGTAATAATTGTTTTTGAAATAATAAAGGATAATTAACAAATTTCACTCATGTTTATTGAAAAGTAGAAATTTAATTCATTATTACTTAAGTACTGCCCTCTCCATGTTGTAGGAAAATTAAATTTCACAATCAAATAACCAAATATGATTTATAAAATACCAATTAATGCCCAAAAATGATATTAACATCAAATTAATGATTTTGGAGGTTATAGAATTGGGATCAACATTACCTTATAAAAATGACAGATGTTATTTTTGATAAACTTTTGTCAAATCATCCCTACATAAATTATAAAGATATTTGATTACGTAATTGAGTATAACATGTTAATAAATAAAATAAATGTAATACTAAATGTAAATGAATTTTTAATAAAGTATATACATAGCCTATTATTGTATTTTTTTAATATAAAGAATTTATCTGATGTGTTTGACTTGAGTTAAATTAAATTATAATAAATATTCAGTTCAAAATATTTATAGAATAATTATATTAAACATTTTCAATTATAACTGAATTTAAAAAATATTTTATAGATCAATTGATGTGAACATAAATAAACTACATGGGAAATTTGTTTTTCACAATTGAATTAATTCCTATGTTTTTTCAAATTGTATATTTTTACATATTTGATACAATATCATATCCCTTTATTTAAACAAGGTAAAAGGAATGTTTTATTTTAACTTATATGGATTTCCTGTATTTTTTCACCATCACGATCGTTATTTTCAATTTGAATTTATTAAAAAAAATTACTGTTTTCTCAAAGAAACCCCATTTCCAATTATTAGTAATTTTATATACCTTTTTATAGATTAATAAATTAAGGATATTTAAATATCATTAAGAGTTTTTCATATGGATTTAATGAATATATAATAGTATAAAATGATCTTTTCATGATATATTAGTTGATAAATATAGATGATGAAGGGTGGGACTGATATAGCTCATATGATAACTAGAACCTATATAGATTACATGTCAGGTGAAGCAGAAATATGTCTATAATACCTTTTTATTATTATTGATCATCAATGTATATAATAACAAATTTAACTCGCAAGGATTCTCCTTTGAATTTAATAAGTATATAGTAATTTTTTTAAAACTTTTGAATACATGTTAATAGTTAATTATTTGAAGTTTCTATAAGTTGTTTGACTTTATTTAATTGGGGTTTAATGGTTTTCATTAAGTTATATATTTTTTCAACTTGTTGAAATTATTTATCTTATATTGTAATAATATATTCTTAAAATTATAAAAATATTGATTTTTATATTTTCCATTTTAATAAAATATATCATTACTTTATATGCCATATTAAACTTCTTTTATCTCAGCCCAAGATCATAAATGTTTTTATAGTGTTTTAATATAAATATGAAAAAATTAATACATTTTAATTAAAATATGTCATTTCATAAAATGATTTATTATGAGAAAATTGATATTTTTTGAAATATTTTACTTCAAAATATAATGGTTTTTTTTTATTATGATTATCTAATTCTATAAAACAATAAACATAAATAATCATAAATATTTTAAAAAATAGAATCCAGTTCCAAAAGAACAAGAATAGATCATATTCTATGATTGGGACCTTATAGGTCATACCAGAGAGATGGTTTTGATAAATTAAAAGGCTAAGGTAATGTTAATCGAACACTCTTGAGAGATTCTATTTTGGTTTTAATGTAATAATATATGGTATTTAAATATTACATATTTATTAATATAATCTATATCATTTCGAAATGATTTTCTATTTAGGAAACATTTAATCCAATGTATGATGGTATTAATAAGAAAATTTCATTACAAATTTGGAACCAATTATTTATAGATTTGAATCTAAGTAGTTTCATGTTGTGATAGATCATTTGATTCACTAAAAAATTTGTTGTTGAATCCCTAATAGATAGAAACATGATGTACAATTAGGGAAGAGGTTGATAGGTGGACATTTCATATAATGACATCCCATAGATATAGTTATTACCTAATATAAATTGGTAGTGATATTATGAATCAAAACTATAGAAAATATTAAATAAGACACCAGGTATTTACAATATAAAGAAATAAGCCTTTCTATTTACCATTTTATGGTGATGTTGACCAATAGATGTCTCTGGGTAAAAATAATAGAGAGACACATGTGCATGATTCCATGGAATGTATAAAATATATTAATGTATTCCTAGTGATATACTTCCCTAAGAATTCTCAAGTAATAATAGGGAAAAAATATAGGAATTTTTTTGAAAAGATAATTATTTAGTAGTCACATATGATAGAATTATTATAATATATTCTTGGTATGAATCATATTTAATTTATGACCTTCATTTTAATATTAATATATTTTAATTATAATTGAAACCATAATTAAGAATATATTTTTCCTCATGTGGACATAATAGTTAAAATACATTTTATCAATGTGTTTTGAATGTTGATGGAGAGTATACTGACAATTATATTTCACCTGATAACAACATTAAGAAATAGTCATGGAGGAATGAAATGGAGAAACATTCAACTATATAATATGGAGTGAATCCCATAATATGTTCCATGAGTGGTAACAATGATTTTAGGAAATTTTTGACAAAATCATGAATGTGTTACCAGTGTGTTATATTTGGTCACAAAATTCATGACTATAAATAAAAATATCACAATCAATCAATGAATATGGAAGAAAATATCTATCAAATGATTATTTTTTTAGTAGAAGTTTTTATTCGAGTTATTCATGGAAACATAAAATTATAGTTACCCAAGCTGGAAGTCATTACGGTCAAATGAAAATATTATGTAAAAAATATTTTATACTGCTATGGTGGATTTTGGGAAATCTAATAATATTGTGATAGGTACATTATTTTTTAATTAAAAAGGATCCTTCATTGACTCAATATATTCAAATTCGTTCATTTCTATAAACATTATGTGTAAAATGTAAAATTTACATAATGAAATGAATATTGATTTTAATGTGGAATCATGTGGTATAAGTATTAATGTATACTATATTTTTATGAAAATTTTAATTATTATTGGTGATATGGTTCATCATCAAAATATTTATAAATCACACATATTAGGGTTTTTTATTATTTCTGATATGGATTATCATTCATTATATTAGGTAATCATATATTGATGAAAAAGGAATGTTGCATTCCTTGATATCATATCTTTGATAGCATATCATGAATCATAGAAACTGATTAATGGTGGTAATGAATGATAGCTATATCTTATTTATTAAAATAAAAAATGAAATCAAATTAATAAGGTAACATTAGTGAATGAATTTATATTTTTATTCTCAATTGATTATCCACATTTCATGTCTTACTAATTGGATTAGTTTGTTTTCAAATTATATATATATATTATAAAAAAAATAATAAAACCCCATAATCAAATCGATTAAGTAAAAATTATAATATATTTATTTATTTATGATGTATGGAACCTTTCTATTTCTGAATTATTTACATGGCTTTATGTAACACCCCAAGATTTTATGAGATATATTATTTTTAATTTCATTAATGTATTATATTATACACTACACCAAGATTAGTTTGTACTATATGCAACACCATATTAGCTTGCAGTATCCGCAACACTATTTATGGCTCGTGTTACACACAATTTCATGTTCTTTTTGAGGAAATTATTCTACGCAACATTATGTATAGATTTTTTTATGTTTAAATGAAATAAGTTTTGATTATGTTATACGCCACACAAAACAGAGCTTTCACTACACGCATCCCTAACTTGGATTGCATTAAACACAATCAAGACCTTCTTTAATAGCGTGTGTAGTACGCAATACCTTGTTTCACTAATCAAGATATTATAATAATATTATTATGAAATATCCATTATGAAGAGTTATAGCCATTTTTTAGAATTTTATAATTTTTATCTTCCAAAATTGACTTCATTTTTGGATTCGGAATATCAAAATTAGCCTAGGGTGAATTTTTGGTATTTTTCTGAAAACATTAAATTTTTGATGAATAGTGAAAACACTAGGTTACTATTTAAAACTAACTTTTTGTTTAATAAAATATTAATTTTATTTAAATTTATTTTAGGTCAAAATTATATTCTATACCTATATAAGTTAAATGTTATTCATTTGAGTCATTTTATAATAACTTTAGATATATAATAATTTTATTGAACTTTTCACCGTCTTTTACCCACCTCCTAGGAGAATTTGAAAATTCACATAAAACTAAAATTTACTGCTTCTGTGAATGTAATTTAGAAAATCTGAGAGGCATGGTTAATATCAACGAGTAAAATGTGGTTCAATGAGACAAAAATATTTTCTGGTGAATAGTAACTTTTTACTGTTATTTACCACGATTAAAAGTAAATAGGGTAATTAAGGGTAAAAATGATATTATTATTACCCTAACACATGTCTTAATTCTATTGGATAAGTGTAATTAGACAAAAAACAACCTTAGGGAAAAAATATTACCCTTTAGGTCCACATGGAATATATTAGGACATTTATTATTATTTTATTTAAAGAAGAGTTAAAAGAGTTAAAATCGATGTTTAAACACTAAATAATTTTTAATATATGGTTATACATAAGATAAAATCGACTATAAATATAAATTAGAAAGATAAAAATATTCCCTGAATAATGGTATTTTATTTATAATTTTAAGACATTAAATAATTTAATTTATTTATGACACAATGATGATGCAGTAATTACCTTATTAATGAAATATTAACATAATTGATGTTATAAATACCCTAATAAATGTAATTTTAAAATTTTTATGAATTAACCTAATTTTATAATTTACTATGACATGTTATTATTTATTTAATTAACTTTTATTGAACTAATCATGTTGATATGATTTTCACAAAAATCACTTACCAAGTAGTGTCAAAATTGACATAAAAATGTTTTTAAAACAAATATTATATTATTTATTGTTATTTTATTAATAAAAATCTATGGTTAGTAAAAATGACTTAGATAAGGATATATATATAAATAATGAACCCCTTGGGTTTCTTTTGGCTTATTTTAATAAGTTTATTAACCATATAGTGTATGAAAACAAAAAGACACGGTAAAAGATAAATTGTTTAACTTATAGTTAAATGTAAATGATCAGGATAAAATAGTAACCTAAACTTATCTAAAACCTATTTATTGAGAGTATTTAGACCCCTATATACCTTATCATTGAAATAAATCAATTTGGAGTAATTAAAAACCGAATATGACTTAATTATAAAATTTTATTTTATTTTTTTTCTTAAGGTGCCCCTCTCCTCCCTTATAAAAAGGGCACCCCTTCCCTCTTCTCTTCACACCTTTTTGAGCCTTGAAGCTCAGACAAACCCTGCCAATTAATCTTCTCAACCCCTCTAGATATTTCATAGAGGTTCTGGTCTTCTCAAAAGACCAAATCTAGTGCCCTAATAATAATTTTAAAGGAGGTGCGTCGAGGAAGAGGTAATCTCTTCTACCGACTCTTTCAGGTTTATTTCTTCTTCTACTTCCTCTTATTTAGTTGTTTCATTATAAAGTAATAACATATTTATTAATAATATACTTAAATGTTATTATAAATATGTAACAACCCTATTACACCATATAACCATCCTACGGAAAATGAAATCATGGCGTGTGCGTTTGTACGGAATACCATCTCAACGCCGTGGGGTAATCAGTTTTTCAACCACCACCTTACTTGGATGGGTATAATTGTGTAATGAAAAAATATATATAGTTATTATAACATCATACTGATTCTGTGATATTATATCATCCACTAAAATTCAATTAAATAATTATGGGTATGATATCATCGCTCTTGCGTACGTATGGATTACCGTCTCCACGACGCGATGAGATTCATTCCCCATGTTAACCATTCAAGAATGATTATAAAGTATATATCATGAATTTTAATGAAATATATAACCTGATAAAGCTAATGGATGTATTTATATATATATATATATATATATATATATATATTATCTACTTAATTCCAATCAAATCAATAAGGAAAGGAAAATAGTGTTCTTGCGTACATACAACCTACCATCTCATTGAACGATGTATTTCATTTCATCTATCTATATATTATATATATATATATAATGAATATATATATGATATATAAATCATGATTTACTTTCTGGAAGTAAGTAAATAATTATATAATTAATAATAATATCAAGAATGAAAAAGTCCAAACACGTACGACAAATAAAACGATTTTACCCAAAATGCTGCTTTAACATGGAATTTACAAAAGAATGGGTAA
The DNA here is from genome assembly GCA_963277665.1 of Viscum album. Taxonomy (NCBI): domain Eukaryota; kingdom Viridiplantae; phylum Streptophyta; class Magnoliopsida; order Santalales; family Viscaceae; genus Viscum; species Viscum album. The sequence continues at coordinate 2,013,896,777 of OY728147.1, read as the reverse complement.
TATAAAGTCATAAGTGAACCATATATGATAGCATAACAATGATTATGATTCTATAATAAGTCAATCACATTTTTTAAATTATTATACAGGAGGATCGGATACGTATGAAGCATATGAGACCTAAGGTAAAGGATAATTAATCCAATCTCATTCTTATCCGAGATTGTTTATTCGTAAGTATTTATAGGGGTTATATTTTTCATCCATGTCCATAAAAATGTTTTCATAAAGTATTTAATATTCTTCCAGGTATTTTTGATTTCATGTTTACCTCTCATTGAATTTTACTTTGTATTATGGAAGGAATATTTCTTTTGTTTACCAAATAAAGTACGTTTTGACTTTTTTTTTGGAAAAAGTACAAAAAGAATGTTTTTTATCTTATACGGTATGAATGGATTTTTACAGTTTTATAACGCCTTATTTTCATGAAGCATAATATATTATATTTCATGACTATTTTTAAAAAAAAATCCCTTTATTTTAAAATTTTCTTTGCATTTTGTGAAATGAAAATGATTTTGAAGAAGAAAGGATATTTTTCTCATGAATTCATTTCAAGTGTTTTGTCAAAACTATTTTACATATAAGATCACATTATTATATATGTTTATTTTTCAAGTATAATGTATCTATTATTTACACGGTTTTATTTTTCTTATGATGAAATGATATCCATTTCTTTTATATGGATTATGTTCTGATGGGATGATGTTTATGAAACCCATTTTATTCGTTGGGTCATTATGAATGATGTATGTTTATTTGGTGGCACACGAAAGAATGATTTAATTAGAGATGGGTGGGACCTATATATCCCTCCAATGCATTAGGTAAAGATTTATATCTCATGAGATTGACCTGGCTGGAATGGAAAGTTAATCTAGTTCAGTGTTATAGGACTGAAATGATGAGTGAACTCGATTCAGAAAGGGATTTGTCCACTAACATTGTCTTGGCTGCAATACCTTGGCTAATATGGAAATCATGTCATGTGATTAATGGTTTTCCACAACTAAATTTTTTATTCCCATGCTATTTTATCATCATTAATGTTCCATTATGACATATTCCTTACGTAATGCAAAGATTGATTTCACATCTCAAGATTTTGATGTGTAAACATTAAGTTCATTTATTGAAGTTCAAATGTATATGGTTTGTTTTATTTTCACCATGCTTACCCTTACTATGAATTTTAGCTCACCCTTTATATGTTTTATTTTCACCATGATATAAAGAACGGTTTTAGGTAAGAAAACAAAGGTGGAAGATCTTTATGGGAGATGTTGAAGATCATTCACCACGATTAGAAGATTATGTTCTGAGTTTCCAAAGAAACTAAACTATTAAGTTCATTGTGTGTTTTTTCCATGTATTATGTATTATGAATATTTAATGTAATGTCCTTGTACGTTAAGCTTTGGGACACTAAAGTTGGTATTAGTGGTTTGTTTTAGTCATCCTTTGGAAACTAGTTTGTGAGAACTTTAGTGTGATCCCTAGAGATATTTCTAAGGTATGTCTAGGGATGTTCCTAAGGTTAAGTATAAGTATAGGTTACAATCCTATAATTACATTTACAATATTAGAATTAACCCTAATATGTTATAAATTGAATGAACTCCGATTTTATTATTTCGTTTTCCCTAGCATGATTTTTTCACCTCACACTCTACTTTTTGGGTTTTAGACGATGAATGGATCCCGAAGGAACCGTGTTGATCAACGTAATGGAAAATGAATTGATTGTCCTTTTGAACAAACCATTGTTATGGGAGATGGAGTGAAAAATCTTATAACTATACTTACAAAATCTATGAATCATTCTGGACATCCAAATGAGCAGAGAGGGGGAAAATATTCTATTGAGTCCTTTATGTGGCATCTTCCACCTTCTTTCAGTGGGTATTCAGATCCACTTGTTGCCGAAAAATGGATTCGTACCATTGAGAAGATATTTTCCATAGTTAAATGTTCAGAACATGAAAAATTTATTCAAACTGTTTACTATTTAGAAGGTAAGCAAATCAATGGTGGACTCCAATTAAGTATACGAGGCCCCAAGATAAAATTGAATCCATGGAATGGGATGAGTTCAAGAACATGTTTTTCAATAAGTACTTCCCTCATATTCTTCGAAAAAAGATGGAAAATTAGTTCCTTGAGCGTAAGAAAAAGGATGATGAATATTTTGGTAAATACAAGGTGAATTTTACAAGGCTTTTAATGTATGAATCTGGCTTTATCATTCAACATGAAAGTAAAGTTGATCCATTCTTCAGTGGCTTAAAACCAAGTCTTCGAAGGGAATTAGAGATAATAGACTTTAGTAGCTATGAATTTAAAGACCCGTAAATTTCAAGGGAATTTTTTTTCTTAATTTTCCTTGGAATATTACAAGAACGCAGTTTCTAACGGCACCTGATTCCGAGGCCCGGTGTGCCTGGATTCATTTTCCGAAGTTTGGCTCGGGTACGTTCAGTGAACGGACGAGAGGGGTTTTCTATCTTTTGAACCGGTGCCCGGAATCGAATTCTGAGGGCACCGATGAAATCACAGCGCCGGTAGTTTTTTAGAAACGCCTCTTCCGGAGTTCTGTTTGCTTGGGTGTGGTTTTTAATTTTTGGGCTAAAAGTTTAAAAAAAAAATTTATTCAACAACTTTATTTTATTTCACTTATGCCACTTGAAGCCACATGAAAGCCACTTAAACTGAGTTAAAATAGATAGGGTGCTATCCTGAAATATCCTACCCCCATGGTACGATATTTGTGAGGTGGGGCCCGCACGAGCCCCTCCGTTTCTTTCCGCTAAGTAACGCACCCGCGAAAACCCGTCATTATGAAACTCAACTGACGCGTTTTATTAAATTCTTAATAGACAATTTACTTTGGCGGTTTATTTCGTAAATTAAATGAGTTGTTTCTTTCGTTGAATTAATTCAACGAATTGATGGGTCGTTACTTACCCTTTTTCATTGGTTGACATAATAATAAAATCAGGCCAACCAGTCTTTTTTGGAGGATTACTCGTTGAGAGAGGATCCTTGAACCTTCATCCTTCTTCGCGAAGAACGCGAAGAATGCGAAGAATGCGAAGAACGCTGAACCCAGAAAATCGACGACGCGACGCCATGATCCGTGACGACGACGTTCCCTTCCTGCAACATTCTTCTGCGACGTCTCTTCCTCCACGACGGATCTTCGATCGGCTTCTTGAGGTAAGAGTCTCAGATCTTCTTTGTTTATCTCCTTTGTGGTTTTTACCAAAACAGAGATTTAATTAATTATATTAAATCTTCGGTTTCATGGCCCGTTGAGTTCGCCGACTCAACGCCGGTTTCCGCGACGACGCGCCGACCTTCCGCGACGACGCGACGATCCCCTTCTTCCGCGACGAACAATTCCGCGAAGAACGCTTACGCGCGCGACTACGAGGTAGGGGTTTTATTTCTTGGAAATGCCTCTTTTTCCCATGTCGTTTCCTTTCAAATTGAGGAACCCGTTTTATAAAACAATTTTATTTCATTAAAAATTGTTTTCGATTATACGTTCATGTGTTGAACTTTACTCCTCCCGTTGTTTATCTCTAACGCGGAGGGTGCGGGCCAAACGAACACGGCCCGACGACCCTCTACCGTTCTTCGTTTTTATGCGGATTTGGCGGGAGACGACGGAACGTGCCACAACAGAATTTTGATGATCCGACAGTGAAGACCGAGTCCCGGGAGGAGCATCGGTGCAGACGGGAACAAAATCGGACCACCGGAGCGATCCTGGTGGCCCGCGGAACCCGTCGGCGGCGCGGGTTGCCGGCGCGACGGCGCCGGCAGCCGGGAGCGGCTGTGGCGGCACCCGCGGAACCGCGGCCGCGTGGGTCCGGTGCACACGGACGCGGCAAAGCCGCGTCCCTGACTCAGCATAGCCCCACACGGGGGGTCGCGGCACCACCAGGCCGCGGGGGGCAGCGCCCCGGCCGTTCGGCCGCTCGGCCGAACCGAGCCAGGCCTGTCCGACCGGCCGGGCCGGGCCTTGGCCGGACCAGACCGGGTCATGTCGACCCAGTTTGGCCGACCCGGGGGGGGGGGGGGGGTCGGGCCGGGCCCAGACCCCCCGTCTTCGGGTGGTTTTCGTTCAAATGCTCATAACATGAGCTTCGGGCCTCCGAACGACGCGCTATCAGCGGCAACACGATCCTTGGTTCGAGACGGTCGTTTCAGTATACTATACTCAAGGTGCACCTTCCTTTTTGGGAGCCTACGTGGTTAAAACTCTGTAGTTAAGCGTGCTTGGCCTAGAGTAGTGATCAGGATAGGTGACCTCCTGGGAAGTTTCCCAGGGTGGGTGTGAGACGGAAAGACCAATAACTAACATAACGGGAGTCCGATTGACGCGCCGTCTATTTCGTTGAATTCCTCTAAGTGAGGGGGATGTTTTGGTATACTCCACCCGAGGTTTGGACACAGGTGGAGTATGGTCGGGTTGGTTTTTCCTTAAAAACCAACTGGGACCCTGGGACGAAAAAGCAAATAACTCCCAGACCGGGCGTCCCCATTGACTCACCGTCTGCGACGTTGAGTTCCTGTTGATGATACGGAACTTTCGGATACATCAACTTTGGACTTTGTGACAGTTGATGTATCGGCCTCTCGGCTCGTGGAGCCGACCCTCCCGAACGAGCTTGCTGTGTGCGGGATTCCTAGAGCTGGCTGCGACTGCTACTTCAACAGGGACGACTGTGCAGAGATCCTCAGTGGACTACAGTGAAGACTATGCAGAGATCCTTAGTGGACTGCGACGATGAACACAGCTGGTCTTATATCCTATGTTGGTCCTAGCTGTGCTGGTCTTGTAACCTATGTGGGTCCCAGCTTAGATGATTCAATACTGGTCTTGTATCCTGTGTGGGTCACAGTATAGATGAATCAATGAACACAGCTGGTCTAGTATCCTATGTGGGTCCTAGCTGTGCTGGTCTTGTATCCTATGTGGGTCCCAACTTTGATGATTTAGTGATGGTCTTGTATCCTATGTGGGTCCCAGCATAGATGAAACAATGAAGACAACTGGTCTTGTATCGTATGTGGGTCCCAACTTAGATGATTCAGTATCTATATCTGATCATCTTTATCGTCATTCGAAGAAGTATACCTGCATGAGCTGAATCTTGTGTTACTCTTCTTTGTAGATTGTGTTGAGCTAACCTGTGTGGATTTACTATTTACTCTTCTTTGTGGATTGTGTTGAGCTATCCTGTGTAGATTTACTGTTTACACCCCTTTGTCGATTGTGTTGAGCTATCCTGTATAGATTTACTGTTTACTCTCCTTTGTGGATTGTGTTGAGCTATCCTGTGTGGGTATACGTTTTGCTTTCCTGTGTGGACTGGGTTGTGCTTGGGCTCGGACGTTGGAGCCGAACAGGTATTGATGACTTAGGTATATGTATGGGCATATACCTAAGCCATGTCAGATGTTACTTCGTGATTGTATCTTTCCTTTGTGGATTATCCTTTGTGGATTTCGGGAGTCCTTCGGGGGTCTCGGGGTCCCTACTGAGTAGCTTATACTCACCCCTGCACGGGCTATGCCCGCACTACGTTGTGTTGGTTGCAGACGACAGACAACGCTGATCGTGGTGGAGGCGTGCGGAGCAGGACGATACCTGGAGGTGGACCACTGGGTGGGACATACTCAGAGCGGTCAGGTGGACCCGAGTAGCAGTGGAGGCTATCTGTACCCACCCTTCAGGTGGGACATCCAGAGGATGGATCGATGCTGCAGTTTTTCCTTTCAGTTGATGTTTTTCTTTTCAGTTGTTCATTACAGTTGGGCTTGTATTTCCGGCCCCTTTTACTTTCAGCACAGCTTGTACCGTTTTTACTTAGTGTTTACTTTTCTGCTTGCTTACTCTGTTGTGCTTGTTTACTTTTGAAAGGCAATGCCTTCCCTTTTTGTTGGGATTTACGCCTTGGTGCTAGTCGCCAGCCCCTGGCCTATGGAAGGCGGGCTTGGGGTAGTCACGGCACGGGCCCCGAGGACGGGTCGCGACAAATTGGTATCAGAGGTGGTCGGTTCTACCATAGACTATGATATTTCTTCTATGTGAATCAATAGTGTTTAGCGTATTGGGTGTGGTTATCAGTCCAGGGAGTCCACTGTTGGTGCGGCGGCTGACGTATCCGTACACCAGGACCCTGACTTCTGATTTCCGACTTAATGCACGAAAACATTGATTGCATGTCTGTTCAAGTTTTCTTTATGATTACTTATGTCAGCTCACCAGGTATACTGTTCTGACCGTGGCGCACCTGTTTCATTCAGGATGGTCCCACGATGGAAGCCAGCTTGGGTTCTGAGAGTGGAGCGTGATGACATCCCACCGAGCGAAGAGGCCTCGGTGCAGGGCTCCTTGTCAGCAGAGGCACCGACAGTACCTTTACCCGCTGAGCCACCGATGCTTCCAGCACCAGCCGCTGATGATGCACGTCGCCTCAGTGCACTTCATGAGTTCCAGCGCCAGTGACCGCCCAGATTCCGCGGGGAGATGGACCCCCAGGCAGCCGAGGACTGGATGGAGTCAGTAGTGGGAGTTTTTTGGTTACTGAGGACGCCAGCAGACCTCATGGTGATCCTCGCAGCGAGCCTCCTGCTCGCGGAAACAGGCAGATGGTGGAGCTTGATGCTCAAGGTGCACGACGAGGCATCACTCCTCTGGACGGACATTGAGAGCATCTTCCGCTCTGAGTTCGTCCCAGCCACCCTCCGTGCGGTACGCATACATGAGCTTCTTCAGCTGCGGCAGGGCATCTTGACAGTGGCTCAGTACTCAGCGAGATTTACTGATCTCTCGCGCTACTCCACAGATATGGTATGGGACCCATTCTTCTGAGCCCGGACCTTCGAGCAGGGACTGAGGCACGAGATCAGGGCTTCGATGATCTCCCTCAACATTCCGACACATGCAGAGGTGTTGGAGAGGGACCTTCTAGTGTAGAATTCTCTCGCCTTGCAGGCTCCAGTGACAGGACCCTCCGCAGGACGGCCCTCCGCAGGGTCTTCTGCAGCTGGCAGTAGACAGGTGACACAGAGGTTCAAACGGGCCAGACCATCAGATGGGCAGTCTCAAGATGAAGATTCAGTTGTGCGGGGCACCCAAAGGATAGCCAGCTACACGAGGGGCAAGCATTGCTACGCATGTAGCGGGCGAGGTCACGTGGCTCGAGACTGCCCGACTCGTCTTACAGATGAGAAGTAGGTGGTAGATGGACCTCCCAGACAGAGGTTCGGCCACGGTGGTCTGTAGGGTGCAGGCGGACGAGGCAGTGGAGCTGGCCGAGTAGCCGATGGTGGGAGACACTTCAAGGTGTTGTCACCACCACCACCAAGAGGTCCACCCCGACCACAGGGAGTTGGTGGACATGGGAGAGCTCAGCTTCTGGAAGCTGAGTCCTTCGATCATGGAGCTCTGGGAGCAGATGGATAGGAGCAGAACTAGTGGATACGTCCCTTGTACTTCTAGTTCCTTGTTGCTATTGTGTAGCGTCTTTGTACTATGAGCTGCAATAATAAAAGACGTATACCTCTGTGATTTTTTCATTCCTGTCCTCTTTTGTGTTGTTACTAAGAGGTTCCAGTTTTGATTGTTGACTTGACCCTCACTTGTGAGACATCTACTGGAGGAGACCCAGTTACCACACACTGATGCCGACAGTGTGACTCAACCCGTGGAGGCGAGAGTAACGGTTGGATCTCTTGGTAGTAGCGTTGAGTCCTTACGACGTCATCCTTGGTATGGATTAGTATCAATCCATGCCAGGATTGACTGTATTAGGAAAAGAAGGTGGTTCATCCATGGGATGGGACCCGATTTCGCTTTTCGGCAAAGAAGTAATTTTAGCAGCTTTTGTGGGACCGGGGATGGTCCAGGCCACGACAGGGAAGGTCCAGGTCATCCAGGGGAGATGAGTACAGTTCAGAGCCAGCAGAAGTCTTATGCTGACAGGAGGCGGAGGCCACTAGAGTTCAAGGATGGCGACCACGTCTTCTTGCGTGTCTCATCTCGACGTGGTTTGCGGAGATTTGGCCGAGGCGACAAGTCGCCTCCACACTTCATCATTGACCATGGGGAGCTAGGGGTGGATGATTGGCCGACTTTTACGAAGGTCCCGGTGGAGATAGAGGATCGACAGGAGCGGGTCCTATGTGGACGATCGATTCCTCTTGTGCGCATCAGATTGAAGCACGGGAACCTCCAGGGAGCACATGGGAGCGGGAGGCTCAGATGCGTGCTCAGTACCGCCTTTGTTTTCCTAGATTGTGTTGAAGCTTTATGGGGACGTAAAGCCCTGTGGTGGGAGTAATGTAAAGACTCGTAAATTTCAAGTAAATTTTTTTTCTTAATTTTCCTTGGAATTTTACAAGAACGCAGTTTCTGACGGCACCTGATTCCGAGGTCCGGCGTGCCCGGAATCATTTTCCGAAGTTTGGCTCGGTACGTTCAGTGAACGAACGAGCGGGTTTTTCTAACTTTTGAACTGGTGCCCGGAATTGAATTCTGAGGGCACCGATGAAATCGCAGCGCCGATATTTTCTTAGAAACGCTTCTTCCGGAGTTGCGTTTTCTCAGGTGCGGTTTTTAATTTTTGGGCTTAAAGTTTAAAAATAAAATAATTTATTCGACAACTTTATTTTATTTCACTTAAGCCACTTGAAGCCACTTGAAAGCCACTTAAACTGAGTTAAAATGGATAGGTTGCTATCTAGAAATATCCTACCCCCTTGGTAGGATATTTGTGAGGTGGGGCCCGCACGAGCCTCGCCGTTTCATTCCGCTAAGTAACGCACCCACGAAAACCCATCATTATGAAAGTCAACTAACACGTTTTCTTAAATTCTTAACAGACCATTTAATTGGGTGGTTTATTTTGTAAATTAAATGAGCTGTTTCATTTGTTGAATTAATTCAACGAATTGATGGGTCGTTACTTACCATTTTTCGTTGGTTGGCATAATAATAAAATAAGACCAACCAGTCTTTTTTGGAGGATTACTCGTTGAGAGAGGATCCTTGAACCTTCATCCTTTTTCGCGAAGAACGCAAAGAACGTGAAGAACGTGAAGAACGCCGAACCCGAAAAATCGACGACGCGACGCTGTGATCCGCGACGTCGACGTTCCCTTCCTGCAATGTTCTTCTGTGATGTCTCTTCCTCCACGACGGATCATCGATCGGCTGCTTGAGGTAAGAGTCTCAGATCTTCTTTGTTTATCTCCTTTGTGGTTTTTACCAAAACAGAGATTTAATTATTTAAATTAAATCTGTGGTTTCATGGTGCGTTGAGTTCGCCGACTCAACGCCGGTTTCCTCGACAACGCGACGCCCTTCCGCGACGACGCGACGATCCCCTTCTTCCGCGACGAACAATTCTGCGAAGAACGCTTACACGTGCGACTACGAGGTAGGGGTTTTATTTCTTGGAAATGCCTCTTTTTCCCATGTCGTTTTCGTTCAAAATGAGGAACCCATTTTATAAAACAATTTTATTTCATTAAAAAAAATTCGGTTATGCGTTCATGTGTTGAACTTTACTCCTCCCGTTGTTTATCTCTAACGTGGAGGGTGCGGGCCAAACGAACACGGCCCGACGACCCTCCGTCGTTCTTCGTTTTTATGCGGATTTTGCGGGCGACGACAGAACGTGCCGCAACGGAAGTTTGATGATCCGATAGTGAAGAACGAGTCCCGAGAGGAGCAGCGGCGCAGACGGGAACAAAATCGGACCACCGGAGCGATTCCGGTGGCCCACGGAACCCGCCGGCGGCGCGGGTCGCCGGCGCGATGGCGCTGGCAGCCGAGAGCGGCGGCGGCTCCCGCGGACCCACGACCGCGCGGGTCAGAAGCACACGGACGCGGCAAAGCCGCGTCCTCGACTCAGCACGGCCCCACGCGGGGGGCCGCGGCACCCCCAGGCCGCGGGGGCAGCGCCCCGGCCATTCGGCCGCTTGGCCGAACCGAGCCAGGCCGGTCTGACCGGCCGGGCCGCGCCCTGGCCGGACTGGACCGGGTCGGGTCGACCTGGTGTGGCCGCCCCGGGGGGGGGGGGGGGGGGGTATGGCCGGGTCGACCCGGGCCCGGACCCCCCCTCTTCGTGCGGTTTTCGTTCAAATTCTCATAACATGAGCTTCGGGCCTCCGAACGACGCGCCGTCAGCGGCAACACGATCCTTGGATCGAGACGATCATTTCGGCATACTATACTAAAGGTGCACCTTCCTTTTAGGGAGCCTACGTGGTTAAAAATCCGTAGTTAAGCGTGCTTGGCCTAGAGTAGTAATCAAGATGGGTGACCTCCTGGGATGTTTCCCAAGGTGGGTGTGAGACGGAAATGCCAATAACTAACAGACCGGGTGTCCGATTGACGCGCCGTCTATTTCGTTGAATTCCTCTAAGTGAGGCGGATCTTTTGGCATACTCTGCCCGAGGTTTGGACGCAGGTGGAGTATGGTCGGGTTGGTTTTTCCTTAAAAACCAACCGGGCCCCTGGGACGAAAAAGCCAATAACTCTCAGACCGGGCGCCCGATTAACGTGCCGTCTGCGATGTTGAGTTCCTGTTGACGATACGGAACTTTCGGATACATCAACTTCGGTCTTTGTGACAGTTGATGTATCGGCCTCTCGGCTCGTGGAGCGGACCCTCCCGAACGAGCTTGCTGTGTGCGGGAACCAAAGAGCTGGCTGCGACTGCTACTTCGACAACGACGACTGTGCAGAGATCCTCAGTGGACTGCAGCGACGAATGTGCAGAAATCCTCAGTGGACTGCGACGATGAAGACAGCTGGTCTTGTATCCTATGTGGGTCCTAGTTGTGCTGGTCTTGTATCCTATGTGGGTCCCAGTATAGATGAATCAATGAACACAGCTGTTCTTGTATCCTATGTGGGTCCTAGCTGTGCTGGTCTTGTATCCTATATGGGTCCCAGCTTTGATGATTCAGTGATGGTCTTGTATCCTATGTGGGTCCCAGCATAGATGAAACAATGAAGACAATTGGTCTTGTATCCTATGTGGGTCCCAGCTTAGATGATTCAGTATCTATATCTGATCATCTTTATCGTCATTCGAAGAAGTATACCTGCATGAGCTGAATCTTGTGTTACTCTCCTTTGTAGATTGTGTTGAGCTAACCTGTGTAGATTTACTGTTTACTCTCCTTTGTGGATTGTGTTGAGCAATCCTGTGTGGGTATACATTTTGCTTTCCTGTGTGGACTGGGTTGTGCTTGGGCTCGGACGTTGGAGCCGAACGGGTATTGATGACTTAGGTATATGTATGGGCATATACCTAAGCCGTGTCAGATGTTACTTCGTGATTGTATCTTTCCTTTGTGGATTATCCGTTGTGGATTTCGGGAGACCTTCGGGGGTCTCGAGGTCCCTACTGAGTAGCATATACTCACCCCTGCACGGGCTATGCCCGCACTACGTTGTGTTGGTTGCAGACGACAGACAACGCTGATCGTGGTGGAGGCGTGCGGAGCAGGACGGTACCTAGAGGTGGACCACTGGGCGGGACGTACTCGGAGCGGTCAGGTGGACCCGAGGAGCAGTGGAGGCTATCTGTACCCACCCTTCAGGTGGGACTACCAGAGGACGGCTCGACGCTGCAATTTTTCCTTTCAGTTGTTGTTTTTCCTTTCAGTTGTACTTTAAAGTTGGGCTTGTATTTCCAGCCCCTTTTACTTTCAGCACAGCTTGTACCGTTTTTACTTAGTGTTTACTTTTCTGCATGCTTACTCGGTGGTGCTTGTTTACTTTTCAAAGGCAATGACTTCCCTTTTTGTTGGTATTTACGCCTTGGTGGTAGTCGCCAGCCCCTGGCCTATGGAAGGCGGGCTTGGGGTAGTCACGGCACGGGCCCCGAGGACGGGTCGTGACAATGAAGAAATTGTGTGTTTTTTTATCAAGGTGGAACTGGAAATTGGTGTATCATATCCATCTCATGGTTTTGACAAGAAACGAAAGATGGAGTTCAAGGAAAAACATTGAAACAATGGTGAAAAGAATGTGAATGTTTCTTTATGCTCAAATTGTGGAAAGAAGCATGGTGGAGATTGTATTAAAGGGACTAGAAAATGTTTTACGTGTGGAAATTAAGGTCATCAACCAGCTGTGTTTCGAAGTATTGGAAAAAGGATGTTAATGATGTGAATAAAGAAAAGACTGCAAATAATTCACCACCAATAATTCAATGCTTCAAGTGTAAAGAAATGGGGAATTATGGTAACCAATTACCTAATCCATTGGTTAATGATGATCGACATCAAAAACCTCTTAAGGTTAACAACAAAGGGAAGTCATATGAGATAAATATTGGCGATCTTGAATATGACAATGATGTAGTGGAATGATTATGTGTTTACATAACATGATTTTAAAATTAATGTTGTGGAATCTAATTTATAGTACTGTAGAATATTGGAATATCTATATATTGGTTTATTATGGTTTTCAATAATTAAATTGAACGGGACACCGTGAAAAGTAAATCAAAAATTTTGGAAAGCAGATGATATGATAAGGATAAAATGAAATGTTTAACATTATTCATGAGCTCATGACTGATATAAAGTCAAAGTGATATCATGGTTTGAGTATATGGAAATTTTGGGATTTTTGTATGTGGAAAGAGTTAACTTTTGACAGCACTCATGTTTTCACTAAGGTTCTATGGTAATACATTATTAAGGTATTCACATGTTTTGAATGTGACCAACAAGATATATCTTATGATATATGGGGGATAAATAATGGTACTCAAATTCTCAGAAAATGAAATTTCTAATAATTGTTTTCTTTATAAAATGATCATGGACAGAAGTATTTTGGATAAGCCTAAAGATTGGAATGGATTATGTTAGACATAAGTCAATATTGTTTAAGGCTAGGAATTTTTTCAACATTATTTATTCAATGTTATAGTGACATTGTTTTAGCAAAAGGAAAACATGAAGGATGTGCGACAACCCATCACATCGAACAGGGCTATGGGAATCGAACCCACAACTGATGTGCGACATGCCTTTATCACCTACCACTGGCATACAGAAAGTCCCTGGTTAGTAGAAATTAGTTTTAGTTTAATAAGTGGCATGATATATAGGAATCATATACGATTAATGTCACTATAAATGCACTTATGTATATTTAATAACTTTTTCTAACCTTTTGTTTGAGATAGATGGAATGACCTATCATTCTATCGCATGATCTGCTAACACTACACGAATGAAAAGTTCAACTTCTTTTCTTAAAGTGATTAAGTGGAAATTGTTCAAGTAAAGAAAAACGGTGAGATCGAACCAAAATCACGTAAGTATTTCTTTTAATTAAAAAATTCTTCCACATTAGGGAAATGATCATAAAAACCAAAAATGTTGTCCTAGTACTCTTATATCTGTGGAATCAGATGGTACCATAGATCATCACAAATTTATGGCTTTGTGATTGTTGGATTTTCAATAACCGTGTTCTCTACCACTCTCTATCAGAACTTGATGGTTAGGTTTATCTTCCATATGCATATTTTCACCAATGTGGAAACCCAGTGAGGAGTTAATTTGGGTAACTGATATGTTTCATACTTCAATTTTAAAAAATTTGTTTTAGTATTTGTTTTTACGATGTGGGTTTCTATGAAAGAAAATTTCAAGTATTAAACCATTTATAACTCCGATTAATTTTGAGGGTGAAATTCATTTTAAGGGGGGTGGAATGTAACACCCCGAGATTTTAAAGAGATATGTTATTTTTAATTTCATTGATGTCTTCTATTATACACTATACCAAGATTATCTTGTACTATATACAACACCATATTAGCTTGCAGTATACGCAACACTATTCTTGGCTCGTGTTACACAAAATTTCAAGTTGGTTTTGTGGAAATTCTTCTACGCACCATTAAGTATAGATTTTGTTTAATCTATAAATGAAATAAGTTTTCATTATGTTATACATAACACCAAACAAAGATTTTAGTATAATCATCCCTGACATGGATTGCATTACATGAAATCAAGACCTTCTTCGATAGTGTGTGTAGTACGCAATACAAAGTTTCACTAAACAAGTTATTATAATAATATTATTATGAACTAGCTGTTATGAATAGTAATAACCAATTTTTTGAAAAATTTTAAATTTTATCTTTCAAAATGGACTTCATTTTTGGATTCAGAATATCGAAATTTGCCTAGGGTGATGTTTTGGTATTTTTCTGAAAACATTCAATTTTTGATGAATAGTTAAAACACTAGGTTACTATTTAAAAACTGACTTTTTATTTAAATAATTATTTATTTTATTTAAATTTATTTTAGGTCCAAATTGATACATGATACCTATATAAGTTCATTGTTATTCATTTGAGTCATTTTATAATAATTTTAGATATATAAAAATTTTATTGAATGTTTCACCGTCTTTTACCCACCTCCTAGGAGAATTTGAAAATTTACATAAAACATAATTTTAATGCTTTTATGAGTGGAATTTTGAAACTCCAAGAGACACAGTTAATATCAAGATGTAAAATGTGGTTCAATAAGATAAAAATAAATTTTGGTGAATACTAATGTTTTACTGTTATTTACCACTATTAAAAGTAAATAGGGTAATTAAGGGTAAAAATGATATTATTATTACAATAACAGATGTCATAATTCTATTGGATAATTTAAATTCGACCAAAAACAACCTTAGGGATAAAATATTACCCTTTAGGTCCACTTCGATTAGATTAGGATATTTATTATTATTTTATTTAATTAAGAGTTAAAAGAGTTAAAATCAATGTTTAATAACTAAAACATTCTTAATATAGGGGTATACATAAGATAAATTCGACTATAAATATTCATTAGAAATATAAAAATATTCCCTACATAATGGTATTTTATTTATAATTTTCAGACATTAAATAATATAATTTATTTTAGACACAATGATGTTGCAGTAATTAAATTATTAATGAAATATTAACATAATTGATGTTATAAATACCCCAATAAATAAAATTTTAGACATTTTATGTATTAAACAAATTTTATAGGTTAATATGACATGTTATTATTGATTTAAGTAACGTTTTTTGAAATATTCATGCTGATATTATTTTTACAAAAATGAAGTTCCAAATAGTGTCAAAATTGACATAAAATAGTTTTAAAAACAAATATTTTATTATTAATTGTTATTTTATTCCTAAAAATCAATGGGTCCAAAAAATGACATGGATAAATATATATATATTAATAATTAACCACTTGGGGTTCGTTTGTATTGTTGTAGTATGTTTATTAACAATATAGTGTATGAAAACAAAAAGACACAGTAAATGTTAAATTATTTAACTTAGAGTTAAATATCAATGATAAGGATAAAATATTAACCTAAACATGTCTAAAACCTATTGGTTGAGAGGATATAGACCCATAACCACCTTATATTTCAAATAAATAAATTTTTAGATATTAAAAACCGATTATGAATTTATTATAAAATAATATTTTATGTTTTTTCTATGGTGCCCCTCTCCTCCCATATAAAAAGGGAACCCCATCCCTCTCCTCATCACACAATTTTGAGCCTTTAATCTAGGAAAAACCCTACCAATTACTCTTGTAAACCTCAATAGATATATCATAGAGGTTATTTTTTTCTCAAAATACAATCTGTAGTTCCCTAATAAGAAAATTAGAGGAGGTGCGTCGAGGAAGAGGTAATATATTCTACCGACTCATTCATGTTTCTTTCTTCTTCTACTTTCTCTTCTTTAGTGGTTTAATTATAAAGTAATAACATCAGTATTAATTATATACTGATATATTATTATAAATATGTAACAACCCTATTTCACCTTCTATTAATCCTACAAAAAACGAAATCACCGCGCGTACGTACATACAGAATACCGTCTCCACGTTGTGGTGTAATCAGGTTATCCACCACCACCTTAGTTGGATGGGTATAATGGTGAAAAGAATTACTATATATAGTTATTATAACATAATACTGATTCTATGATATTATATCATCCAATCCAATCCAATTCAATAATTATGGAAATGATATCATTGCTTGTGCGTACGTACGGATTACCGTCTCCACGACGCGATGAGGTTCATTCTCCATGTTAACCGTTCAAGAATGATTACAAAGTATATATAATGAATATTAATGAAATATATGACCTGATAATTCTACTGGATTTATTTATATATATATATATATATATCATCTACTTAATTTCATTCAAGTCAATAATGAAAGGAAAATAGCGTTCATGCGTACGTACGACCTACCGTCTCAATTAACGGTGTATTTCATTTCATTTATCTATCAATTATATATATATGCACTGAATATATATATGCACTGAATATATATATGATATATAAATCATGATTTACAATCTGGAAGTAAGTAAATCATGATATAATTAATTAAAATATCATGAACAACATGTCCGAACACATACGATAAATAAAACGATTTTACCCAAAACGTTGCTTTAACATGGAATTTACAAATGAACGGTCAATATAAAGCCATAAGTGAACCATATATGATATCATAACAATGAATATGATTCTTTAATAAGTCAATTACATTATTTAAATCATTATACTGGAGGTTTGGATATATATGAAGCATATCAGACCTAAGGTAACAGATAATTATTCCAATCTTAATCTTATCCGAGATTGTTTATTCGTAAGTAATTACTGGGGTTATATTTTTCATCCATGTCCATAAAAATGTTTTCATAAATTGTTTAATATTATTCCATGTATTTTTTATTTGATGTTTACCCATAACTGAAATTTACTTTGTAATATGGAAGCAATATTTTTATGTTTACAATATAAGGTACTTTTTGACTTTTCCAGCAAAAGTACAAGAAGAATGTTTTTTAACTTATATGGTGTGAATGGATTTGTACAGTTTTATAATGCCTTATTCTCATGAAGATTACTCTATATGATTTCATGACAATTTTCATAAAAAAATCATTTTTTAAAATTTTCATCGCATTTTGTGAAAAGAAAATAATTTTGACGAAGAAAGGATATTTTCCTCCAGAATTCATTTCAAGTGTTTTATCAAAACTATTTTCCATATAAGATGGAATTATTAATTATGTTTAATTTTCATGTATAATGTATCTATTATTTACACGATTTTATTTCTCTTATGATGAAATGATATCCATTTATTTTATATGGATTATGTTATGATGGGATGTTGTTTTTAAAACCCATTTTATTCGTTGGGTTTTTATGAATGATGTATGTTTATTTTGTGGCACATGAAATAATGATTTCATTATGATATGGGTGGGACCTATATTTCCATCAAATGCATTGGGTAATGATTTATGTCTCAGGATATTGACTTGGTTGGAACGGTATGTTAATCTGGTTCAGCGTTAAAGGACTGAAATGAGGAGTGAACTCCATTCAGAAGGGGACTTTGTCCACTAAGATGGTCTTAGTAGCAATGCCTTGACTACTATGAAAATAATATCATGTGATTAATAATTTTACACAATTATGTTTTTTATTACCATGCTATTTTACGATAATTAATGTTACTTTATGACTTATTCCTTACATACTTCCAAGATTTATTTCACAACCCAAGATTTTTATATGTAAACATTATGTCTATATTTTTAAGTTCAAATGTATGTGGTTTTTTTTATTTTATCCATGCATACCCTTATAAATAATTTGATCTAACCCTTTATATTTTATCTTTTCCCTTGGATATAAAGAAGGGTTTTAGGTAAGAAAACAGAAGTAGAAGATCTTTATGGGATATGTTAAAGATCATTCACCATGATTAGAAGATTATGGTGCGAGTTTACAAAGACACAAAACTATTATAGTCCTTGTGTGTTTGTTTTTTTATGTATTAATTAATCCACAAAAGTAATGTAATGTCCATGTAATTCAATCATCGGGTCTCTACATTTTAAAATTATATATATTCCTAGATAGGAAATGGAAGAAATATTAGTTTCTAAGTCTTGATCAGATCCACATGAATGAATATTTAGGTATGGAAGCTATGATATATGTATAATAGATATCATAAACCCTGCCCCTATCCTGTTTAATCATTTCATCCAGGGTCACTGTAACAGCCCAAGATTTTATAAAAAATATTCTTTTTAATTTTATTTATGTCATGTGTTGTACGCTACACCAAAAGGAGCTTGCACAACACGCATCCTTGACTTGCCTTGCATTACACGCAATCACGACCTTCCTCGATAGCGTGTGTAATACACAATACTGAGTTTTCACTAAAGAACGATATGCTATTAAAATATTATTAAAACTAGCCGTTATGAATAGTAATAACCACTTTTTAAAACTCTATAAATCTTATTTTTCAAAATGAACTTCATTTTTGGATTCGGAGTATCGAATTTAGCCTAAGGTGAAATTTTGGTACTTTTCGGATAACTTTCATATTCTGATGAATAGTGAAAATTACTAAATTATAATTAAAAACAACTTTTTTAATCGAAATAATTAATAGTAATAAATTATTAATTTGAGTGGTTTTAAAGTATATTTAGAATATATTTTTACAATTTAATACAATGTTGGTCATTGGATGTAATTTCACATTTAAACCAGACATAATCAAGTGTCAATCTTTTGATAGATATTGTTTCTTAAAAACACGCTATTTGTTTTAACAGCAGGATTTAATTATAAAATTAATTAATGAAAATTCTATGATATGAATTTGTTAAAATATACTTCATTTTTGAATTCGGAATATGAAATATAGGTTAGGATGAAATTTTGGCATTGTTCTGAAAAACATCAATTTTTGATGAATAGTGAAACTACTAAGTGGTAGTTAAAAAAAATTAATTTCTTCATAAATCTTAATTTTACTGCTTCTGTGAATGGAATTTCAAAAATCCGAGAGACACGGTTGATGTCAGTAAGTAAAATGTTGTTCAATGAGATGAAAATAATTTTTGGTGAATAGTAACTTTTTACTTTTTTTTACCACGGTTAATGGTAAATAGGGTAACTAAGGGTAAATATGATATTACTATTACCCTAACACATGTCCTAATTCTATTGGATAAGTGTAATTCGACCAAAAACAACCTTATGAATATAATATGACCATTTAGGTCCACTTGGATTAGATTATGACATTTAATATTATATTATTTAATGAATAGTTAAAATAGTTAAAATCAATGTTTAATAACTAAAACATTTTTAATATGGGGTTATACATAAGATAAATTCTACTATAAATATTAATTAGAAAGCTAAAAAGATTTCCTACATAATGATATTTTATTTATAATTTTTATACTTTAAATAAATTAATTTATTTATGACACAACGATGATGCAGTAATTACCCTTTTAAAAAAAATAACATAATTGATGTTATAAATGCTCAAATGAATGTAATTTGAGACTTTTTATGAATTAAACTAATTTTCTAGGTTACTATGATATATTAGTGTTGATTTAATCAACTTTTTTCGAACATATAATTCTGTTATGACTTTCACAAAAATCATATATCAAATAGTGTCAAAATTGACACAAAATAGGTTTTAAATCAAATATTATATTATTAATTATTATTTTATTCCTAAAAATCTAAGGTTCGGCCAAATGACTTAGATAAGGATATATTTATTAATAATATACAATTTGGGGTTCGTTTGGCATGTTATAGTAAGTGTATTAACCATATAGTGAAAGAAAACAAAAAGACACGGTAAAAGTTAAATTATTTAACTTAGAGTTAAATCTAATTGATAAGGTTAAAATAATAACCTAAACTTGTCTAAATCCTATTGGTTGATAGGATTTCGACCCATCCCCACTTTATTTTCGAAATAAGACCCTTTGGAACCATTATAAATCGATTTTGACTTTAATATAAAATAATATTTTGAGATATTCCTAAGGTGCCCCTCTCCTCCCTTATAAAAGGACATCTCCTCCCCCTCCTCCTCACACCAATTTGAGCGCTCAAGATCTGCCAACCCCTGCCAAAATCTCTTCTACACTTCCCTAGAAACATCCTAGAGGTTCTGGTCTTCCTCAAAGACCAATTTTAGTTCCCTAAGAGGAGGTCTCAAAGAGGCGCTTCAAAGAAGAGGTAATTACCGTTACCAATTCTTTCATCTTTATTTCTTCTTCCACTTCTTCTTATTAGGTTGTTTCATTATGAAGTAATAACATCAGTATCACTCATATACTGATATGTTATTATAAGTATGAAACAACCCTATTTCACCATCTATCCATCCTACAGAAAAAGAAATCACTGCGCGTGCGTACGTACGGAATACCGTCTCCACGCCGTGGTGTAATCTATTTTCCACCACCACCTTACATGGATAGGTATAATGGTGTAAAAAATAACTATACATAGTTATTACAACATCATATTGATTCTGATATATTGTATAATCCACTCCGATTCAATTCAATATTTATGAAAATGATATCATCGCTCGTGCGTACGTACGGACTACCGTCTCCACGACGCGATGAGATTCATTCTCCATGTTAACCATTTAAGAATGATTATAAAGTATATATAAGAAATAATAATGAAATATATGACATTATAAAGCTATTGGATTATGTATATATAAATATATGTATGTCATCTACTTACTTCCATTTCAAGACAATAAGGAATGGAAAACAGTGTTCATGCGTACGTACGGACTACCGTCTCCATGAACGGTGTTTTTAATTTTATTTATCTATCTATTATATATATATATATATATACTGAATATATATGATATATAAATCAAATTTTATATTCTGGAAGTAAGTAAATAATTATATAAGTAATAATAATGTCAAGAACAACAAGTCAAAACACCTACGATAAATGAAACGATTTTACCCAAAACGCTTCTTTAACATGGAATTTACAAAAGAACGGGTAATATAATGTCATAAGTGAACCATATATGATATCATAACAATTAATATGATTCTATAATAAGTCAATGACATTATTTAAATCATTATACAGGAGGTTCGGACACATACGAAGCAAATCGGACCTAAGGTAAGGGAAATATCACAATCTCATTTTTATCCGAGATTGTTTATTCGTAAGTAATTACTAGGGTGTATTTTATCATCCACATCCATGTTCCCACAATATGTAATATTTTTTCCATCCACTTAAAATAGTTTAAATCCAATTTTACCCTTCGGTGAGTTTTTAGTAAAGAATATGAAAGGAATCTTTTATCGTTTTTTTCGTACGAGGTACTTTTTGACTTTTCCGACAAAAGTACGAAGAATGTTTTTTTTAACTTATACGGCATGAATGTATTTTTAAAACATTATTTCCAAGAAGCTTACTTTACAAGTATTCAAGTTTATTTTTAATCATCTTATTTTATTTAAAAGTCGTATGACATGTTATGAAAGGAAAAATGTTTTTGAAGTAAAAAGGATATATTCCTCAAGAATGTAGTTCAAGTGTTTTATCAAAATTATTTTCCATCTAAGATAATAAAGGGTTATGTTTTTATCCATATTGTTACATTGATTTGATTATGTTTTGATGGAATTATTTTTATGAATTCCTTTATCATATATGAATTGTTTTATGATGTCATGATGTTTAAGATTCCCATTTTTATTACATGGGTTATGCAATGATGTATGGTTTATGATTTTGTGGCACACATAAGAATGGTATCATTATGAGATGGGTGGGACCTATATCTTCCTCCAATGCATTGGGTAAAGATTTTATATCTCATGAGATAGACAGGGCTGGAACGGTAGGTTATACCGGTTCAGTGAACCCGGACTGAAATGAGGGTTACTCGATTCAGAAGGGACTTTGTCCACTAAGATAGTCTTGGCAAATAGTCTTGACTAACAAGAAATGATTCTCTATGATTATGTGTGTATGCCACAAAGTTTCATGTTTTAAGTTATGATTATTGGGATTACATTTTCACTGCCATGATTTATCCCATGTTATGAAATTATGCTCTCTTTTGCAGGTTATGATTTCCAAAATGTTATGTTCTTATGAATATGATGTGATTGATATTTCTTTTGTTTACCCTTACTGAGCATTTGAGCTCACCCTTTTATGTTTTCGTTTCCCCAGGATATAAAGAAAGGTTTTAGGTAAAAAAAAGGAAGATCTTTATGGGAGATGTTGAAGATCCTTCACCACGATTAAAAGATTATAGTCCGAGTTTCCAAAGACACTAAACTATTACGGTCCTTGTGTGTGTGTTTTTGTAATGTACTAAGTATTCCGCAAAAGTAATGTAAAGTCCATGTACGTCAAGCTTCGGGTCTCTACAGTTGGTATCAGAGGAAAGGTTTAGTCAACCTTTGGAAACTAGGATGCGAAAACGTTAGTGAGATCCCTGGAGATATTTCTAAGGTATGTCTAGGGATGTCTCTAAGGTTAAGTATACGTATAGGTTATAGTCCTAGAATTGCGCTAACGATCTTCGAATTTACCTAAGATGTTAGATATTGAGGGTACTACCTCTTTATTATGTTGTTTTCCCTAGCATGATTTTTGCCTCTCATACTATTCTTTTGGGGTTTTAGACGATGGCTGGAACCCGAAGGAACCGTGTTAATGCGGAATGTGATGGGCAATGCAATGATTGTCCCCCTGAGCAACCAAACGATATGGGAGCCGGAATGCAAAATCTTGTAGCCTTGCTCACACAACTTTCTCAAGCTATGAATCATGCAGGACTTCCAAACGAGCAAAGGAAGGAGAAACATTCTGTTGAATCCTTCATGAGGCAGTGTCCACCTTCTTTCAGTGGGTCTACTGATCCATTAGTTGCTGAACAATGGATTAGTACTACTGAAAAGTTATTTTCAATTCTTCAGTGTTCTGAACATGATAAAGTCATCCTAGCAGTGTATCGTTTGGAAGGAGATGCTGATCAATGGTGGAATCTTATTAAGAATACGAGGCAAATGGATGAAATTGAGTCTATGGAATGGGACGAGTTCAAGAACTTATTTTTCAATAAGTACTTCCCTCGTATTCTCCGAACAAAGATGGAGAAAGAGTTTCTTGAACTGAAGCAAAGGGATGATGAATCTGTTGGTACCTATGAAGTGAATTTTACAAGACGTGCAAGGTACGCTTCTGGTATTATCATCCAACCTGAAAGTAAAGTTGATCGATTTTTCAGTGGCTTAAAACCAAGTCTTCGAAAGGCATTAGCTATAAGAGACTTCAGTAGCTATGAAGAAATTGTGCGTTGTGCTATCAAGGTAGAAATGGAAGTTGGTGTTACATATCCATCTCATGGGTTTGACAAGAAACAAAAGATGGAGTTCAAGGAGAAAACTCAGAATAATGGTGAAAAGAAGATGAATGTTTCCTTATGCACAAAGTGTGGAAAGAAGCATGGTGAAGATTGTCTTAAAGGGACTAGAAAATGTTTTAAGTGTGGAAAAGAAGGTCATCGAGCAGCTGAGTGTCGATGTAATGGAAAATGGGATTCTAATGAAGTGAATAAAGCAAACACTGCAGAGAACGTGCAACCAACACTTCAATGCTTCAAGTGCAAGGAAATGGGGCATTATGCTAATAAATGCCCTAATCCAAGGGTTAGTGATGATCGACATGAGCAACCGCTTAAGGAAAAGGACAAAGGGAAGTCGCATGCGATCACTATTGGCAATGTTGAATATGACAACGATGTGGTGGAATGATTAAGTGTTTATGTAATGGGATTCCAATATAATGTTGTATCTTGGAATATTGAAATATTTATGTATTGGTCTAATGTGGTATTCAATGTGATTGAGATATTATGCGCATAATGAAGGGAAAACGAGAAAATGAAATGTTTAACAGTATTCATGAGCTCATGATTGATATAAGGACTAAGTTTGAGTATATAGAATTTTGAGGATTTTGGTATGTGAAATGTGTTAACTTTTAACTGCATTCATGTTTTCACTAAGGTATTCAAGAGAATACACGATTAAGGACTTTGAATGTTTGGAATGTGACCAACAAAACATATCTTATGATATATGGGGATCGATGATGGTGTTAAATCTCTGGTAATCATTTTCACTATATTATGAGAGTCGACTGCAGTATTATGGATAAGCCTAAAAGATTGGAATGGATTATGTTGTACATAAGTTAGTATTGTTTGTTTTTAGATATTATTGATGGGATGTTATATAGTTTTGGAAAAAGGACAACCTGCAGGACGGGCGACAACCCATCGCTTCGGACAAGGCTGTGGGAATCGAACCCACAACCGAAGTGCGACTGGCCTTTATCGCCTACCACTGGCCTACAGGAAGTCCCTGTTTAGTAGAAACTAGTTTTATTATATTAAGCAGTATGATATATGAAGTATAAGTCCATTTTAGGAACCATATATGATTAATCTCACTATAGATCGACTTATGCATATAATTTTTGCTAACCTTTTGTTTGAGACAGATGGAATGACCCGTCATTCTATCACATGATCTTCTAACACTTCATGAATAACAAATTCAACTTCATTTATTTAAGAGATGAAGTGGAAATTGTTCAAGGCACGAACAACAGTGAGATTGTACCAAAATAAAGTAAGTATTTATTCTAATTCAAATTTTCAACTTTAGGGAAATCATCTTGAAAACCAAAAATGTTGTCCTAGTGATCTTATACCTGATGAATCAGATGGTACCTTATATCATCACAAATCTATGGATTTGTGATTACTGGCTTTTCCATAGCCATGTTCTCTACCACTCTCCATCAGAACATGATGGTTAGATTTCTCTTCCATATCCATATTTTCACCTATGTGGAAACCCAATGATTAGTTTATTTGGGTAACCGTTACGTTTCATACTTTTGTTTTTAAAGATTGGTTTTGATATTCCTTTTTACGATGTGGGTTTCTATTAACAAAACTTTCGAATAGTAAACCATTTATAACCCCGACGAATTTCGAGGGAGAAATTCATTTTAAGGGGGGTAGAATGCAACAGCCCAAGATTTTATAAAAAATATTCTTTTTAATTTTATTAATGTCTTGTGTTGTACGCTACACCAAAAGGAGCTTGCACAACACACATCCTTGACTTGCCTTGCATTACACGCAATCACGACCTTCCTCGATAGCGTGTGTAATACGCAATACCGAGTTTTCACTAAACAACGATATGCTATTAAAATATTATTAAAACTAGCCGTTATGAATAGTAATAACCACTTTTTAAAACTCTGTAAATCTTATTTTTCAAAATGAACTTCATTTTTGGATTCGGAGTATCGAATTTAGCCTAAGGTGAAATTTTGGTACTTTTCGGATAACTTTCATATTCTGATGAATAGTGAAAATTACTAAATTATAATTAAAAACAACTTTTTTAATCGAAATAATTAATAGTAATAAATTATTAATTTGAGTGGTTTTAAATTATATTTAGAATATATTTTTACAATTTAATACAATGTTGGTCATTGGATGTAATTTCACATTTAAACCAGACATAATCAAGTGTCAATCTTTTGATAGATATTGTTTCTTAAAAACACGCTATTTGTTTTAACAGCAGGATTTAATTATAAAATTAATTAATGAAAATTCTATGATATGAATTTGGTAAAATATACTTTATTTTTGAATTCGGAATATGAAATATAGGTTAGGATGAAATTTTGGCATTGTTCTGAAAAACATCAATTTTTGATGAATAGTGAAACTACTAAGTGGTAGTTAAAAAAAATTAATTTCTTCATAAATCTTAATTTTACCGCTTCTGTGAATGTAATTTCAAAAATCCCAGAGACATGGTTGATGTCAGTAAGTAAAATGTTGTTCAATGAGATGAAAATAATTTTTGGTGAATAGTAACTTTTTACTTTTTTTTTACCACGGTTAATAGTAAATAGGGTAACTAAGGGTAAATATGATATTAATATTACCCTAACACATGTCCTAATTCTATTGGATAAGTGTAATTCGACCAAAAACAACCTTATGAATATAATATGACCATTTAGGTCCACTTGGATTAGATTATGAATTTTAATATTATATTATTTAATGAATAGTTAAAATAGTTAAAATCAATGTTTAATAACTAAAAAATTTTTAATATGGGGTTATTCATAAGATAAATTCGACTATATATATTCATTAGAAAGATAAAACGATTTCCTACATAATGATATTTTATTTATAATTTTTAGACTTTAAATAAATTAATTTATTTATGACACAACGATGATGCAGTAATTACCCTTTTAAGGAAATATTAACATAATTGATGTTATAAATGCTCAAATGAATGTAATTTGAGACTTTTTATGACTTAAACTAATTTTCTAGGTTACTATGATATATTAGTGTTGATTTAATCAACTTTTTTCGAACATATAATTCTGTTATGACTTTCACAAAAATCATATATCAAATAGTGTCAAAATTGACACAAAATTGTTTTTAAATCAAATATTATATTATTAATTGTTATTTTATTCCTAAAAATATAAGGTTAGGCCAAAAGACTTAGATAAGGATATATTTATTAATAATATACAATTTGGGGTTCTTTTGACATTTTATAGTAAGTGTATTAACCATATAGTGAAAGAAAACAAAAAGACACGGTAAAAGTTAAATTTTTTAACTTAGAGTTAAATCTAATTGATAAGGTTAAAATAATAACCTAAACTTGTCTAAATCCTATTGGTTGATAGGGTTTCGACCCATCCCCACTTTAGCTTCGAAATAATACCCTTTGGAACCATTATAAACCGATTTTGACTTTAATATAAAATAATATTTTGAGATATTCCTAAGGTGCCCCTCTCCTCCCTTATAAAAGGACACCTCCTCCCCCTCCTCCTCACACCAATTTGAGCACTCAATCTCGGCCAACCCCTGCCAAAATCTCTTCTCCACTTCCCTAGAAACATCCTAGAGGTTCTGGTCTTCCTCAAAGACCAATTTTAGTGCCCTAAGAGGAGGTCTCAAAGAGGCGCTTCAAAGAAGAGGTAATTACCGTTACCAATTCTTTCATCTTTATTTCTTGTTCCACTTCTTCTTCTTAGGTTGTTTCATTATGAAGTAATAACATCAGTATCACTCATATACTGATATGTTATTATAAGTATGAAACAACCCTATTTCACCATCTATCCATCCTACGGAAAAAGAAATCATTGCGCGTGCGTACGTACGGAATACCGTCTCCACGCCGTGGTGTAATCTATTTTCCACCACCACCTTACATGGATGGGTATAATGGTGTAAAGAATAACTATACATAGTTATTAAAACATCATATTGATTCTGATATATTGTATAATCCACTCCGATTCAATTCAATATTTATGAAAATGATATCATCGCTCGTGCGTACGTACGGACTACCGTCTCCACGACGCGATGAGATTCATTCTCTATGTTAACCATTTAAGAATGATTATAAAGTATATATAAGAAATAATAATGAAATATATGACATTATAAAGCTACTGGATTATGTATATATAAATATATGTATGTCATCTACTTACTTCCATTTCAAGACAATAAGTAATGGAAAACAGCGTTCATGCGTACGTACGGACTACCGTCTCCATGAACGGTGTTTTTTCATTTTATTTATCTATCTATTATATATATATATATATATATACTGAATATATATGATATATAAATCAAATTTTATATTCTGTAAGTAAGTAAACAATGATATAAGTAATAATAATGTCAATAACAACAAGTCAAAACACCTACGATAAATGAAACGATTTTACCCAAAACGCTTCTTTAACATGGAATTTACAAAAGAACGGGTAATATAATGTCATAAGTGAACCATATATGATATCATAACAATGAATATGATTCTATAATAAGTCAATGACATTATTTAAATCATTATACAGGAGGTTCGGACACATACGAAGCAAATCGGACCTAAGGTAAGGGAAATATCACAATCTCATTTTTATCCGAGATTGTTTATTCGTAAGTAATTACTAGGGTGTATTTTATCATCCACATCCATGTTCCCTCAATATGTAATATTGTTTCCATCCACTTAAAATAGTTTAAATCCAATTTTACCCTTCGGTGAGTTTTTAGTAAAGAATATGAAAGGAATCTTTTATTGTTTTTTTCGTACGAGGTACTTTTTGACTTTTCCGACAAAAGTACGAAGAATGTTTTTTTTAACTTATACAGCATGAATGGATTTTTAAAAACATTATTTCCAAGAAGCTTACTTTACAAGTTTTCAAGTTTATTTTTAATCATCTTATTTTATTTTAAAGTCGTATGACATGTTATGAAAGGAAAAATGTTTTTGAAGTAAAAAGGATATTTTCCTCAAGAATGTAGTTCAAGTGTTTTATCAAAATTATTTTCCATCTAAGATAATAAAGGTTTCTGTTTTTATCTCTATTGTTACATTGATTTGATTATGTTTTGATGGAATTATTTTTATGAATTCCTTTATCATATATGAATTGTTTTATGATGTCATGATGTTTAAGATTCCCATTTTTATTACATGGGTTATGCAATGATGTATGGTTTATGATTTTGTGGCACACATAAGAATGGTATCATTATGAGATGGGTGGGACCTATATCTCCCTCCAATGCATTGGGTAAAGATTTTATATCTCATGAGATAGACAGGGCTGGAACGGTAGGTTATACCGGTTCAGTGAAACAGGACTGAAACGAGGGTTACTCGATTCAGAAGGGACTTTGTCCACTAAGATAGTCTTGGCAATTAGTCTTTACTAACAAGAAATGATTATCTATGATTATGTGTGTATGCCACGAAGTTTCATGTTTTAGGTTATGATTATTGGGATTACTTTTTCACTGCCATGATTTATCCCATGTTATGAAATTATGCTCTCTTTTGCAGGTTATGATTTCCAAAATGTTATGTTCTTATGAATATGATGTGATTTATATTTCTTTTGTTTACCCTTACTGAGAATTTGAGCTCACCCTTTTATGTTTTCTTTTCCCTAGGATATAAAGAAAGGTTTTAGGTAAAAAAAAGAAGATCTTTATGGGAGATGTTGAAGATCTTTCACCACGATTAGAAGATTATAGTCCGAGTTTCCAAAGACACTAAACTATTACGGTCCTTGTGTGTGTGTTTTTGTAATGTACTAAGTATTCCGCAAAAGTAATGTAAAGTCCATGTACGTCAAGCTTCGGGTCTCTACAGTCACCATATTTGAGAAAGTCGTTCATGGTATTTCAGGTCACAACAAGGGGGACACAGTTTTCCCTAACTTTACAGACTAGGTCTACTCTAGTGTAGGACCTATGATTTTTTTGAATTAAAAAAAAGAACATATAGAGAATTTATTTTCTAACCATGATACATGAAAATATGATGGGCATTCTTAGAAAGAGTCATGTGCATGGTTGGTGCATGTATTGGAAAACCATTTGGACATACGATGTGACATAGTGTTTTGACCCAAAATGACAATTTTCTATTATATAATATTTAATGTCGAAACCACCTCCTTTTTATTTTCCTCCAAAAGTGGCCACTTATTCTCCTCGGAGATGAATTCAAGAATTCTTTTAATATTTGATAAAATTACTCTCACTGATTTCAGATTAGATATTCATTAGTCTCTTTGGATCTATGATGGTATGTACTCTATTACCCATGCACCTTTTTAGTTTCCCTCGGCAATAGTAATGCAATTTTTGTGACACCACTTATAACATATTTTATGTCGTTCCAATATTTCTTCCATTTTCTTCTAAACTATATATACTTAGAGTCCATTAATAGATTTATATTTTTCTAAAAATATTATTTATGTGGTCATATAAATTTTCCAACAATTTCCCATTATTTATATATTTACTTGGATCATCATTACATTAACAATTCCAGGAAATGAATATTTAATTAAATGAATGCCTTGACTAAATTAATGGATGTGTCTTATAATGTCCACATATCACTGTGGTATGATTCTCATTTTTCATCATCAATCCAAATCACATCTAATGTGTGTTAATTTATCTTCCAATAAAATTTCATTTTATTGGGTAGTTTGAGATCTCTATTTTGGGAGGGGGGGACCTAATGAATTATGTGAGATATTAAAATATGGATTTTCCTTATTTTTATTTGACTACAAATCATTAAAATTTTTAAAAGGTTTTAATGGAAATGGTGGAATGAGTTAATTGAAATTATTTCTTGTTAATTAAATAAATTTAATATGAAATGATAAATGGTTTTGTTGTCATGCCTTACACATTACCAACCCTTATATCTAACAAACATAATTTGATGCCCTGGAAATTTAAAATCCAGTAATCATGTTTACATGGAATCCATCGACATTTTTACTCCATGGATACTATTGACTTGACATATTATGATTCATTATACACTACTTCTACTCAAATATGATTTACTTGACTTTTCAGGATTCCTCAGATATTACAACTCCTTGGACATGAAGATAACATTAGTGTTTCTAGTACATTTATATTCCTTGGTTCTTAATTATATGTATAACTCGGATCACAAGGAAAATTATACCCAAAAGATATAGCTAAAATATTGTATTTAACATGCTTGGATGCATTGTAAGTTTATACTCTTCAGATCCTTTTGGATCTTTAATTTAGGATAGTATGTAAATTTATAATCCTAGTTCATTTTTACTTGTTTAAAAAATCATATATAGTTTCCTTGGATATTATTACTCATCAGACCATATCCCATGTAGTCTGAACAAATGGTTACAAAGTATAGGCCATTATTATTGACAAATTCTATTATTTATTGATAGCCTTCGGATTCAGATTCCTATTAACAGTGAGTCATTATTGACTAGATATAATCAATGGAACTTTTATTACATATAAATATATTAAATATGTGAAATACTTTAATTTATATACACATACAAGACATATTATAGGAATCATTGGTAGTGTCTTAGTGTGTTTTATAAAATACCATGTTTTGTCCTCCTTTGGGTACACATACATAATTCATTGATTCAAATATGCACAGGGGAAAGCACTTTATTATAGATTTATAAATTATTTTTTAATAAGATAAGGGTATCATAGGGATAGGATTTTGGAATGTGATGCTATACAGGGATAGATATTTTGTTTATTTGTATTTATTATACATATATTATACTAGATTGGTGATACAATAAATTACATTATTTTTTATAGCATTATGTGATTTTAATTTTTATATGAATCTATTGGATGATTTTACATGGTTATTTTTATGTTGGATTATTACTCTCTCATAATCAATTAAGTATTATGTTTTCTGTATTTTTCGATATGATTATAAGATTTTAATGAACTATGAACATTATGGTAGAGTCTCTCTACTATTCCAACATGGAACCTTATTTCAATCTAGTAACCTATGGAATATGAGGAGATGCACCTGAGGCCATGTGGAACAGTAGGTTCAGTAACTATTGAGTGAACATGGTATCAAATTTCAAAAAGTGGTATCAAATATTTTTTCACTTTTTTTCATATCGTTTTGGAATTATGGGCATTTGAATAGGAATATGATGGAACTTGGTAATGATTTATACATTTATTATATATCCAATAGATATGAAAAATACAAATTTCAAGTGATGGGAGGTGATACCATCTTTTATGCCATTACGAATGAGTTCACTTCATCATTGCATGACATGGGGGATTTTGACATTCCTTCCAATTCTAGATTATTCTTAGGAATAATAATGAAATGAGTTTTTTTTATCATGGATAATTTTAATAATTTCATGATTAATACGTCATGAATTATACCATGCCACATTTATGAAAATTCATTTGGTTCTTATAGAATAGATTGGTTCCCTATTTTTATATGACTAGAATTTTGATGAAATATAAGATAGAGGATTGATAAATAAATCATAGGGATTATATGGATGCCATGCACATATATATTTTTTCTATGTTACCTTATATATTTGATGTGGTGGTCCATATATTTCATCATTTTAAATAAAATTAGAATATGAATGCAAATTAATTTAAATGAAATGGAATTATAAACTGAAGAAGCTATCGGTAAAGAGATATTCATATTTTTATGTGAGTGGTGTTTTCCTCTATAAATTGTAACTAACAGACTATGTACCAAAACCCTCGATTAATAGTAGAGAATTTGACCCTAATCTGAATTTAGTACTATGATGTAGGATGTATCTCATTCATCATTTTGACATGTACGTCACCCAGTAAAAGCATTAAGTGTAGGTATAGCGGAATGACAGGAAATTAAGAGGGATTGTGTCTATCATGTTTATATATTTCTGATAATTTTCTTATCAAAGTTGGAATCATTCATTATATTTGTATTGTAGAGACATTCCACTGCTACGAACTCTAGTTTTGCACCAAGATGATTGTAACAAACATGTTCTGGAGGTGGTTGTCTATAGGACACCAATAAAAATTCTAGTATTGAATATTTTAGCATCATCTATTATACATGATATGGATAATCCGTCCTAGAACAAAGTGGGGTTACAAAATGTCATGATGAATTATATGGGATCAGCTTGTATGGACCTGACTATGGAAAATCTAATTCATAAGTGGAAACTACAGCCTCCTCCCACATTTTCATTGAATGTATGGAGACATGATATATGTTCATGTAATAAAAACATGTTATCAATGCTTGATCATATCGAGAAAACTCATAAAAGGGTATTGTATATTTCAATATATATTCTTCATCATTATACTAGGTTATAGTGGGAAATGATTATCTGGATGGGTCGTCATCAGGACATGGAATTCAGGGTATTATATTCAAACATTAATTACCATTTGTCTTCTATGATGCTGATGGTAAACCGATAAAGAGAGAATATTCATCTAGGGAAAATAATATTTTTATTCATGCCATATTGATCTCATTACACATAGTAGCATAATTCCACACTTATTTGGTTAGGTGATGATTTATCAAAATCGTTGTTATTTCATTATTTTTTCATTTTTTATCTTATCATAGGTGAACATCGTTCAACTTCTTATACATATCAAAAAAAAACAATAATTTATTACTGAATCCGTAATACGTATTTTTGGGGGCACTAATCAGTTAGATACTTCTTTTGACCCATTCATTCTGTAAAGGGAAGCATGAAAATACATATCGACGTTTCTTATAAGTGGAGAAACCGTTAGGTTTGGTGTTCTGGTATTTCTGTTATATTTCATTATTGTGGGAGAAAATGACATATGAGGATATATTTGGAAAAATACCCACTCATGTATAGATCATACCGAAGGATGTTTCATGAAAATATGATTTTAAATACATTTCCTTAACATGTAATTTATAGAGGGTATTCACTTACTCCATGTTCTAGAGTGGTGTTAGCGATATCCCCTTATGAATTGACCATGTGTGTGCCCATATAGACATGTAATGGTGTTTTTCATGGCCATTATAGATAAACACCCAAATCACAGTAATAGTAGAAATGAATTGATCGGGGTTTTTAATCCACATATTTGGGTTGTGGTTCTAGCAAGATATTTATAGTGTAGCTGATACCTATGGAACAAAGTTTAGAACCTTCTATAATGAGAAGTAAAATTTTGGTATACTCATTGTGAGTGTCTGTTATTTTGAGTACAAGATCATCTCATAGTCATATATCTATACATTTGGTGGCGAGACATGGGCTCCATGTTCATTTGTCTAGTTGAATGAAGACACTTTATTATCGGTTAGGGATTCTATTAGATATTGTAAACTAGTGTAAGGAGTTACTATTGAGTTAAATGAGTGTCTCATTTTGTGGTACTTATTTTTTACTTGAGAAGGATTGTTTGAAATCATGATCGAAATGTTATTTTTGTTTATTTTTCATGATATCATAGTCTACTATCAAGGATGTCTGACATTCACATCACTAAAGGGTCGATTTTTTATTGGAAATAATATGTGGGATGTATAAGAGATCCAAGATGTACCCAAGGAAGGTGGGATATGTAGGTTGGCAGCATAAAATAATCATTTATATCTTGATGAGTATGTTCCCTCTTAGTAAGATTTCCTTCTAGTGGATTATCATTTCATGGATTTTCCCCTAAATAAATTTTTATGTCTACAATCTTAGTAAGAGTTATAGTTTTACATAAATGTAGCCCAAATATCTGAACTAGTATCCATTCATCCATACAGGATGGAAGATAATGAGTTTGATGTGGTCAAGAGGAATCTAGAAGCCTTGGATGGAATGGTGTTCATATTTACAAGTATTTATTAATGGGATCATTGGTTCTTCCCTCTTTGGAACAATGTAAACTTCTCTTATGTGTTGATTAAATGAAATTCTTATGGTTTATAGGTATGATATGTTATCATATTCCACAGATCGATGATATATTTCACCGTCTATTAGGATCTTGGTTGTTACAAGATATTAATATGAGACCGAGTTATTATCAATTACATGTAAGGGATTCAAACATAACTTGTTACATTTTCCATAGTTGTTATGGTCTTTATGAGTATCTAGTTATGCTGTTTGGTCACACTAATGCGCCAATAAGTTTCATAAAACCAATGTACCACGATTTACATCATTATATGGATTTTTTGGGTGGTATTCATGGATGATATATTAGTGTATTTTGACAAATGATGAGGACAAGCCAAAATATTGAGATTATATTGGATACACTATAAGATTAATTTTTTTATGAAAACGTCATAGTTTCCCGCATTTAGATGGATGAAATATACTTCATGGGTAATATCATCTTAAAGACAAGAGTGTCAATAAGCCTACATAAGGTGAGAGATGTATTTACCAGTAAGCATCCCAAGAATTCCATATATATATATAGATTCTCTTAGGGTTATATGGTTGTTAAAGAAATTTAATATAGGTCTTATCACACTATAATCCCCAATTATGAGATTGACTAATATTTGTTTTCTTATTTATTTGGTCATTCACCTATGAAACTTCCCTTCAGGATCTAAAATGGTTACAGAATTCAATGGTGGTCCTAATTCTTCCCGAGTTGGGAAGTATCTATATATTATATATTGATGTATGTGGTATTATTGTAAGAGAAGTTCTATTGCAGGGGGAGTGAGCCTTGGTGTATAATTCTTACTGGTTGAGGCTGATCATGTTCAACTACCTGATGCACAATCTCAAGTAAACTGATACTATTCATAACATGCAGTTTTGGAAGCATTATTTACAATGTGATAATTTTTCATTATTCACATACCAAAAATTAAAGTAGTATATATATTTATAATGTGTCTATAAACTCAAGAAATTAAGTTGGGATAAACATCATATGTTATTCAACACTTATTTCTTCTTTATTTATGGGAGGGGTAATGAAATTGTGGATGCACTGAGTGGGAGGATTCATATACAAGAAATTCAGGATACCAGTTTATAGTAGTATCTTATTGTCTTTTTTAGAGATTCACATTTATGTACTGGATATTCTTAAATAGATATATATCTCATATTTAGTGGCTAATTGAACTCTTATTGAGAGACTAAGGTTGATATATATTTATGATATTTGGGGATTGGTCATATGAGTGAACATTGAATGTGATGGACCACCTCCTAGTAGTATTGTGGAGGCGAATGAGATCATTCATATTGAAAAACATTTATGGGTTCCTATAGACTTATCAGAGGATTTTGTTTTTTATTTTCACTCCATAATATGGGATTATCATCCCGGCCTAACAAATTTATATCATGTCTAGAACTGTTAGTGCTGGTGGTTGGGGATGAGGAATGAAATATATGAGTTTGTTACTCGTTGTGCCACCAGTTTGTACGTGGTGGTAGAAAACTAGTGAACAATGGAGAGTGTACAAAAATTACATATTAATGAGTTGAAATGAGATGATGTCACCATGGATTTCATTACATTGTTATTTATATCCCCATGGGAATGTGATGTCAAATTAGTTATCATAGATAGGTTGAAAATATTCACTAGTTTTCTCCCTATTCAGAATACACTTTCAGTGTGTGAGTTATAGAGAAATTTCATTCTTATGATCATAAACATCAATGTTGTTACACTATTTATCATTTCATATAGATATTCTCATCTCACATCATGGTTCTCATAGGTGTTTTTGAATATAATGGGTTCACATTTATTGTTTTTTATAACCTATCACCTGTAGACTAACTATTATTTGAAGATTATGATATAGGTTCTAGAAATAAATATCTGAGAATTCAATATTTATTTCAAGAGTTTTTGTTGGAACACATACTTCCCACAAAATTATCATATGATATCATTTTCCAAGAGACTATACAGATGTATCCATATGAGGACCTATAATTTATGTTTTTCCATCATCTCCTATATTGTTTAGAGGAATGAGAAGAATATATACAAGGCCCTTGTCTCATTCTTGATAAGTCATAGTATAATTATCTTAATATATAGTGATTTTTTGAATCCAAATATTTATATAATTCCTATGATGATCATTCCCATTGACCAATAGTCTTCTTGGATGGACATCATGTTTTTTTGAGCTTTATCTAGAATATTGAATGAAAATATTATGAAACAATTAAATGTATGACCTTATAACACTATACCCATTGGTATTATGGAGTGATTCATGATGGTAGACTATAAGATTCTATTAAAATAAAGGAATATGCTCTTGCTCAATGCCTTCCGTGTATCTCATCTTCACCAGTGTTATTATGATCCATTTCATTTTCTTCAGCACGATAATGTTATGTTTGAGGTAGATACATCCTTTGAGAAGATTACTATCCATATTATTGATCTAAAATTATGGATCTGTCAATAAATTTTGTTCCTCTAGTATGCGTGCCACGGTAGACCGACTATGTGTAAGATGAGACATGGGAGTTGGAGGGTGAAATATGGGCCATGTGAGCATATTTATTCACAGACAATCCATGAACACCATTTGAGGAAAATTTTGGGATGAATTACTTTAGGGATATAAAATTATAATATCCTAAAATATCTATGAGGTATTGACCAATTTTATTTTCAGTTATATTCATTTGTTTTTTCTTTATCAACATACCTATTTAGAAAATGGGGGAAACATGGGTGTATGGGTCTTGTTTGGTGCACAAATTCCATGATTTTGTAGGAGGTTATAGGGAAAAATTATTTGTATAATCCTCATGTATAGAGATTCATTTTTTGAGTAAACAGTGTTTGGAATATCAGGTCATTGTAGGGGGTGCATAATTCTCCCAAACAATGTGATAGATGTTGTATACCTATGTTTGAGTAGTATAATTTTATCAAATGAACATTCTTTGGTCAAAAATTATATTTTCAAACAATTCACCACGTACATATGGGGGTTATTGGAAAGGGAGGTTTCCGTGGATGGTGCACAATTTTTCCAACTGTGCATCCAATCTGTGTAACCTAGTGTTTTGTGTTAAAGTACCCATTTTACCGTTATATAATCTTAAATTATAAACCCTCTTCCTCTTCTGTATTCATCCATCAATTGGAAATTCCTAAACCATGTGAGCTCCTAATTACCTCTTTGAGGATCTAATCCAATTCCTTATTATGAAGTCTACTTTTAGATATGTTAATCTTTTTGGATATGTGTTTATGAGTACACTTTTTCTCATGCACATTTTTCTATTTTCCTATATATTACTGACTCTATTGTATTGAAGTCTATTATGCATTATTTTTAGTGAAATCAATAATTTTCCATTATAACCAGATCAGTATTAACTTTGATGATAAGTTAGGATCAGTGTTCCCCCACCACAATTGGGTTGGATATTTATAACTTTTCCGATAAATATTCTCTATTTATAGCATGTTTTTATGTGATGAATGTTATATATTCCTATAGATTAATATTAATTTAATTAATGTCCTTAAATAAATTAATGGAACATTTTTTGGTTTCCAATGTTAAATGATGTGCTGGGTTTGTATTTTCATAGTCATCCTAAACGACCTATGAGTTGTTTTCAAGTATATACTTATTATATGACATCCCGTTGGGTTATAAAAACAGACTATTGTAAATAGAGATATAATGAATTAAGTTTGATATTAAAAAGGGGATTATTATTCCTTGAAAATTATTACATAGTCGATAAAAATGTCATAATTACATGCCAATGATATTTAGTATCCATGGGCCCTTCTAACATGGATGCGTTGGACCTTTATCATCCATGGATTCTATTAACATGTCATAATAGCATGACGTGGACAATAATACCCCTTGGATATGATTTATTCGAATTTTAATGATGCCTTGTACATTACCACTTCTTGGATATGATGAATACAAAAGAATTTATTGAACATTTCAACTCCATGGATCTCAAATAAATGCCATATATGGATTCCTTAGATATTTCTAATCAAAGGATCCATATTAACTCGTTTACAGGACCCTAAACTGTCCATTGTAATTTATATTCCATGTATCTATTATTCACAAACAATTATGATTAATTTGATATTTCTACTACATAGATCCTTTTCACATGATTTTCATAGCCTTTATGGTTTCCTTTGACATCAATAGTCCACAGATATTGGCTCATGATGGTTTGAAACTTGGTTACCCAATATAGTTTTTGTTGTTAACTAATGATATGATTTACATATATCATTATGATATAGTTTCTTGAAAAAATCTAGACAAGATTGAATAAAATTGACTCTTATTAATTTTACAAAAGTTATATTTGTGCATTACATTAGATTATATGGATGTATGTGTCAGGTTATAGACACCATTGATTGTGTCTTGCTGAGTGTTATCTCACCCCATATTTGGTCTATCATTTGAAACATGGAAGTAAATAATTGATCAATTTAGGGATAGGGGAAATCACCCAATATAGATGGATGATTGATTTTTGAATAAAATTAGTGCACCATAGAACCGGGATTTTGGCTCATGTTGCTATTTTTGGGTAGTTATTTTGGTATTTTTGTACATTTAATACAAGTATTGTTCGAAATTCATGTTTATATGTACTATTTTTATTTTTATATAATTGAATGATAATAATTTGTACTTGAAAAGAATGGATAGATTATATGGTTATTTATATGATGGATATTTACATTTTAACTCCTCAATTTTTTATCATTCTTTCACTATTTTGATAGGATTATACCACATTGCTACACTCTGGTCATGAGGCTATATTCTACATAATTTTCCCTCATAGACCATTACTAATATTTAAAAAATTCTAGAATATGGGGATACATTATTTTGGATATCTGGCCATCCATGTTCTATTATTGTTGAGTGAAATGGTTATGTTACATCAAAATTATTATTGTAATGGAAAAAATAGTAGTGGTAATTTCATGATAAAGGATTCATTCAACCAATAACTTATACATGGGATACCTTGGGTTTATTTTTAAAAAATAACATTGCTTCAATGAGTATTTTTATTTAATGTAAACCCTTGAATAACATCAACGTTATCAAGATGTACGATTTATCTCATATCAATGATTTTGTTGAAAAATGTGTGGAGTCCCAATTTTTTTTGATAATTGATCATAAAATTGGATAACATTAATTGAATGTGAATGGGAATGATATTATTATGACGATTATTCAGATATGATATGGGGAATATGACTTTTTGGTTATATAAATTGGGTTTTCTAATGCACTGGTTTTTATGGAAAATATTAAGAGTTCCTATGAAAATAAGGAAAAAAATTGTTGGTTTTTTATGCTGTTTTTGTATATTCCAAAAATAATTTTTATCATTAATAAAACCTATGGTGTTTAATTTTAATCCATTATGAAATTGAGGTTATAGTAAAAATATCATAATTGTTAATTTTGGTTGCAAAAAATTTGTTATGAACCATCATAGGTCAACCCAACAGGTCACCAAATATGGATCACCAGAAGGCCTCCAGATCAAAACCTCTTATACAAGAAGACACTGGCTAGAGACGATGGTATAGAAGATATAGTGCTTAAACTATACCCTCTACTTATAGTAAAATATTATAAAATAAAAAAAACATAAATATGGGTAAAAATAAATGTATATAATAAAAATATTCAGAAAAAACATGATAAAATAAATGGAATATTACATATAGTCAAAAGGAATCAAGCCTGAAAGATAAAAAAGTGGCCATCCACACTATAAACCACATAAAAAAATTGATCTCAAAAGAATATATTTACTACCAAAATCGAACGAGACCACATATCCTGTCTCCATAAAGCTCGATATTCATGAGCACTATCCTGGGAATATACATGATATGCTATGATAAACGAAGAAACACAGGGTATATGTCCTAGGAATCATGAATCCAATTACAGGACTTGAATGTATTAATTATTTATTCCATAACACTAAGGTTAATATTCAAGGGATGAGAAATAAATCTCAGTAGGTCATCCCAAATGGTGAAACTAGATGCTACTATCATAACATGTGTATGCACAAGTGATTTGTTTTACGTAGTGAAAAATGATAACAATTCGATGAAAATAAAAATTTCATTAATTAATTGGAAAATCAATGAAAATTATCAATTGTAGATTTTATTCTATCACTTAATGTATATCAACACTACTATATCTCCCATGTTGCTGTATTTACAACATACAAATCACCCAACCACACAACCACCAGTGCATCCCCTATTCTATTGAGGATCTCCAAGTCAACTAATGAAATGGGAAATAATGAAGAAACCAAGATCATAATAATAGTAAAAATATGATAAGAATATGTACAAGGATGTATGATTCCAATTGAAATATTTAATTTGAGATATAACATTCCATATATATATAATAGTTTAGTCATGCCTCTGAATTCATGAAAATCATTTCAAATGCCACCATGGACCTACTGGATACACGTCTCGAAGGGATCTCTCAATATACATCTTAATGATTCACTAAAACATTCATTTTAAACAAAAATAGATTTGGTACACCATATATATTTAACAAACCCTTTATCAATTACATACACTCAATCTAGATGGAAGATCCAAATCGAGACTCTATATTATCTCCCTAAGATCATCTACCCAAATCTATTACACGGATGACATAACTATATTAAAATAATATTTAATAACCCACTCTATGAAATATATGTGTTTTCCACCTCAAACTACATTTCTATGAAATTTTTTCCAAATACATCATTTATAACTGCTAATATATTTTTATTTTAACCGCTACTAGAACCCTCCATCTATACATCTGAAAATTTAGAAAAAATCTACACATGTCTAATAAATCATGTGTCATATCAGTTCCTAGGATATCATTTTCTGTCAATTAACACCGATAGTGTTTCAAAAAACCACCTCAAGTATAAAAGAAAACATGGTGCTCCCCTGTTCCTCATGGTCAAGATATAATTAAAAATACAACATGAGACACCATTGTTATACCCAATATCTAATGTAATGACTAAAAAATCATCTTTATAAGTAAAAATGTCAACAATAAGGAAATGAGAGACAATGATCAAAGTATTAATATCATCCATAATCCAAGGAAATACCAAATTAATGACATATGAAACAACCCTTAGTGTCCTCCAACTAATGGACAATCAATAAACCCCAAATGTGGAATGAAAAAACCATGTACATTAATAAGGATTTTCACAACATCCCTTGTGACCAACACAAAGGCAGCAACCTACAAGGGATCCTCTATAGAAAACAAACCATTACAAATAGAAATTATCAACCACTACACATGACAACCATTAATTACATGATCAGTATTCAATCTACTATTGAGAAATTAATAGTCCCTTAAACTTATATCAACATTAAAATAGAACCAATCCATAACCTTCACTCCCTATATTTAATCCAACACAAATTCTATAATATATATGTCCCTCAATCATAAAATATAATCCTCAATTACTCTAGCATTGAGTATTCAAACCCATCAATAAAGATAAACCATGATCTATTTAGAGATACACCTCCAAACCACATTCTAACTACATTAAAATTGAAACATGATTGATCACCATTTCAAACATGATTGATGTTCATATCCATGCTCTAAATTCATAATCCGGCCTCTCAGATCATAACCCCACCCCAAAGAGGTTAATGAAACTATACCACAATGTACTCCTCTAACCGAACAAACTCAACAAAAACAAGTTGAAATGACTTCTAAATGTTGAATGGATTCCACTAGCATGATCTATGTAGAAAAACACACATAATGGCTTTTTGGAAAGTCCAATTATAAATATTGAGATAAAAGCAACAAAACCACCATTTTAAGAAAACTTACACCATTTTTATTTTTAGTACATAGTTTTTTATCTTAAATGACTACTTCTCCATGTAATTATATAATTCAAGGGAACACTCGAGTTCTTCTAATGTACTAATAAATGGTATGAGTGTATGTATTATTATTTATAATTACATTCACATGTACCTATTATATGGCTTTTCTACCTTATACATCACTAGTTTGACATTTCATGCTACATGGTATGTTCCTAAAGTCCAAAATGTGTACTTACCAAAATAATATCTTCCTAAGTACTCAGTTACATATGTAATCACTTTTTCAAATAATAATATATGACATGTCCATAATGTAAATTATATATATTTAAAAATTCACATTTTCTATAAATTGGAAGAAGAAAAATTGTGTGTTATATGTATCAAACATTATGTACCAATATTTACCCTAAGATAAAGACTCCAAATCACACTAAACCCCATAGTTTCTCCAAAAAATGACATATCTTCGACCACAAGATCCCCAAAATTCCAAAAAAAATATTTAAATTAGAAAACAACTATGTTACAATGGCCTTTACTCAAAAAAATGTAATAGAACTACATCTAGGTGCAAATATAAAAATCATTACACAGATTCATGATCTACACATATCATATTACAATCCAGCGTAATCCGTGAAATGTTTTAGTGCCTATTACCCTCCCTCACCCATTATTTTCATGAAATTTATTTATCCCACTCATGTTATTGTGAAGGGAATACTATAGAAACTTTATTGGGGTGTTTAAGGTGAAATTTCCAGATTAAAAAGAAAAAAAATGAAAAGGTAAAGAAAAAAACTTATAATGGGGCCATGCACTAAGACATTTTCTAGATGCAAGGAAGATCCTAACCTATGTAAATCATACATTCAAGAATCACGAATTAATGAATTCTCAATCCAAAGATCCACCTGAATGATATCACCAAATGATCATAAATGGATAAATTAATATTGATTTATTTAAATATTAGATATTCCTTGAAAATTTTAATATCACATATTTACAAAGTTCACATATCCTTTGATACACACACAATTTTTGGAGAAAAAGAGTGTTTAGTAAGTTTATGTAATATTACATTAGTATTGAAATGAAAATTTCACATGATAACTATGGGAATGAAATGGAAAAAAATTCCCATATTTAAATAACCATTGATGGTGGGTTCCATAAAAAATTAACTAAAAAAATATAATCCCCAAAAATTCCCCTATCGATAACCAAAAATAATTCATTCCTTATAAACTAGCATAGTTGAATCTATCTTGATCATTCAATAAAAATCTTATGGAATGCACAAATCTATCTCTTAATAAAAGATACATTCATCCATGAACGATCTGATGCACCCAACGAGAAATGGATCTTTATGATTTCCTCGCAACCTAGAAGAGAACCACATGAACCATTATACATATATCACAAATTTAAAGGAAAGTGGTGGCCACACCACTCACACTTTAGAGCTAGCAAGGAAATACACAACATCTACACTAAAAAGTACATAAAATGATAATCACTATATGAAAAACATAGAGTTCACTACAAACCATAAGTATTTACACTAATCATCATTTAAATTAAAATAGGACACACACCAATGTTGGGAAATTCTGCATGAAACTAGGATTAAATTATAAAAACCACTAACCATGATCCACATGCTGGCAATATCTATATAAACAGAACACCCATGACACTCCTCCTAAATTATAAAGGAATATATTTCATTCAATGGATAACCACATGACCTCCATAAACATTATAATTGATCCAAACTCTCTTTAATTAAACCACACTTACTCTAATATAAGAAAATTTTAACAATAATAAGAACATCCTAGGGTCCAAAAAAACATTTCCTGCCTAATAAATCTATGTTACCAGGATTACTACTACCACTCCAAAATTAAAATAATTTTCATCCACATTCCTATCCAAATACTAGTGATAGTATATATAAGAGGCCGAAACCTTAAACATTACATTATCTTGAATTATGTATATAATTCACTTAGAAGATCTTTTCATGTTTATAATTTTAGAGAATTCTTCCATAAGTACTATACGAAATTTAAAATATTACAATGTAGAAACTTCTATTAAGTATAAATATTTTCATAAAATAAAAAATCATAAAAATAATAATTCTAT
The DNA here is from genome assembly GCA_963277665.1 of Viscum album. Classification (NCBI taxonomy): domain Eukaryota; kingdom Viridiplantae; phylum Streptophyta; class Magnoliopsida; order Santalales; family Viscaceae; genus Viscum; species Viscum album. Next base: position 2,013,852,127 of record OY728147.1, on the reverse strand, counting down.
TCTTGATATAAATATTCTTGAATGTTTACTTTCTCTTTTCCTACCTTAAATCATATGAATAACATTTCAAAAACATAGGATGAGCATAAAAAGCTCAGTAAGGGTTATAAAAAAAAGAAAGAAAACATTAGTCCATCAATACATACAAGTCAAGGAAATCATATATTTCAATCATTATCATACAACACAAGATCATAAAATTTATGAATAACACATGGATATCGTAATTCATAATGGTAACTTGTTGCATCTATAGCATACATACGTTATAGCTTTCATAGATGCATAATGAGTTAGATTTATAATACCCATAACAGTATATTCCCTAAATCTCTTGTGAGAAACATTAATGTTTACCTCTTTACATTACCCAATGCATTAGAGAGCTATCCCAGGCTCACCTTCCCGAGTTTTATCATGGAATCACCCGTTTGCGTAATCAATGCCCAAGAAAAATAACATATACATAACACATAAAACAAAAATAAAGGAAAGATAATATTTTCAGATTTCTATCACAATATATCATTTCATGATAATAAAATATTAATTGTATTTTAAATACTATTTTCAATAACAAAATGCGTGATAAGAGTACATGGTATTTATTTTCCATTTAAAAAAATTTTGGTTTGTTAAGGAATCCAAATATGAAATAATGCTTGTGGTGGCGGGAAGGTTATTGTCATAATGTACTTTAAAAAGAAACATTCCCTTTTTCATTTAGTAAAATTATATGTAGAAAAAGATTCCCTCTGAATGAAATTAATCGTCAATGGGGTTTATATACAAAATAAAAGCATGTCATGTATAAATCACTATATGCCTTAATGAAAGGAGATTGTGATGAGGCCCCTTACCTCATGCCTAACTTGTCTAATTCGTTCTTTAATCTCATGAATAATATACTAAAGATATGTTATAATTAACTAAGAAACTTTTTGAAGTTAATTATTTCTTTTATATCACTTATTACAACGTTATAAACATTTCAAAATCATTTAAGTTAATAGCGTTCGTTTTTTAGATATTTGGTACTCGAGTCAAAAATGAACATCTTATAATTAGTAGTTGTCTATGTTGTCAAATTTAAATTATCTGTAGAATGATATTAATGATTTAAATATAATATATATCACATATATCTAATATATATGTATTTATAATATTATATTACAATTTGAGATAAGAAATAAAATGCATCATTCACGGAGATAGCATGCCGTATGTACGCATGAACGCTATATTCATTTCTATTTTGTATTTAATGGGATTAAAACATAACTATAAATAGGTATATTATAAATCCATTATAATATCAATATAAGTTTATTAAATCCATCCATTATATGTTCTATGTATGTCATGAATGAGTCATATCACTTGGAGGGGGCGGTTGCATGCGCTTTCCCAATTGAAATTATCATATTTACCAATTATGGAAACCATAAAGGTATTAAATAAATGAAAATACAGGATAATTGATACAATATAAATATCACATATATGAGAGGCGGTAGGAGATATTTAAATAATCATCGTTTTGCAAGACAGTAGATCGCCATCCACATAAACTGTATGATCGTATCCATTAGATAGAAGTGTTTGGATGTTTATTTATAATACATCTCACAACAATATCCATGTATTTTGAGGATACTGGTGTTGTTATAAAATAATGTAATAAATAGAGTTTAGGGGGTTGGAGATTGAATATAAAATAAAAGAACATGAGATAAGACATTAAATTTATATCAACTAACTCTCATTGGTTTGAACTAAAAGGATTTCATAAATCTCGTTGTTCATAAGGGATGTTTTATATGAGGATTATACGGATGTGGGGAGTTTCTTAAAGTAGTGTTTAGAATGTCCAAGGGGCTTGAGTGGTGTGTGTAATGGGATAGAGGTGGTGGCCTTTTAGAAGAGGGAGGAGGGGCTCTTTAGAAATGTTAGAAAGTATTATTTTATTAAAAAATGATTTTCATTTTCAAAATGTCCAAAACATATTAAATTCTATGATAATAACATATAAGTCTAAATAAAATCATCCAATAATAATTTGAATTGTTTTGGATATTTTTTTAATCCTTACCTTTTTATTTAACCCAATGTTTACATATTTAACTTTTACCATGTCCTCTTATATATTCATATTATATGTTTAATATATTTACAATAAAATTGAAAGAATAAAAAATGGATCCTATAAGTCATTGTTATCATTATTTAAGTCATTTGGCTGAATCTTATATTTTTATGATTATTTTATCATTTAATAAAATATTAATTTTTTTAAAAACTCGTTTATGTAAAATTATAAATTATTCATATCAAAACATTTCAAAAATATATAAAAACATGATTAGTTAAAGCAACCTTCATTAATTAAAAGATAAAAATTCATTATTATCCAAATTTTTCTTAATGGATTAAGAAGTTTCAAAATAAAATTATTTTATTATTTATAATATAATTTATTTGAATCATTTATTAATGAATCAATTACTACATCACCATTGTGTAATAAATAAATTTGTTTATTTAATATATAGAAATTATAAATAAACTAGAATGATGTAGGAAATATTTTCGGAATTAAAATGAATATTTATAGTTGAAGGTATCAATTATATTAATCTATATACAATTGTTTTACTAAACGATATATGTTTATGTTATTTTTGTCTTTAGTTTAAATCAATTAATATAAAATGTCATTATCACTTTTAATTGGCTTCATGAGGTCCCAAAATAGGCCCAAGTGTTACCATGGTCAGATATGTATCATTCAATAGGATTATGATACGTTTAGGGGAAATTTAATATTTTTATAATATTATTTATTACCCTTATTTACTATATTTACCTATAAACCATGGTAAATAAAATATTTAGTGAAGTTACTATTAATAATTTCTAAAAATTATTGATACACATTTAAAAAAAATTACCTCCCAATTCAAAATATGGAATCCATTTTTCAGAATTCAAAAAATAAAAGTTGTAGTAATTAAATGAAATTTTAATCAAAATAAAAAATCAAGTCTTTAAGAAATAATAACTCTCAAAAGAATGACACTTGTTTATATCCAATTTCAAATTATAATTTCTTAAAATGACTATAATTATATTAAATGGTTAAAATATAATATAATTAATGTTTAAAACTAATTAAAAATATAATTTATCTTGATAAATAAATTATTTTAAAAGGTAGTATTGATATAAAATGCAGAATTTTTCACTATTTATTAAAAAATTGACATTATCAGAAATATAAAACAATTTCATCCAATGGAAATTTTGGTGTCCTGATTATAAAGATGAATTTTATTTTTTCAAATAGAACATTTAATAGATACAAAAACTAGATTTAAAAATGGTTCACAGTCAAAAGGCAAAAAATCAACCTTTTAATAAATATTAGAGTATTTATTTTTAAAATTGATTTAATTCACATTTCAAGACACTAGATTTTATTGGATAAATGTAAAAACATTTAAAAATATAGATAATCATATTATAATAAGTTCTACTCATTACCGCCAATACAAAGGCTAGGAATTTACTACAATTTAAAATAAAATTATATTATTATTTTTAATATAACTAAGATTTATTTGAAACAGTAGACTTTCAGAGAAACCCATTGTTGCATGTAACGTACTCCATAGAACATAGAATCCTCTTTAAAGTTAAATTAATAGAAAATCCCCAAATATAAATAAATATGAAAATGTTATAATATTTATTTCCCCGAGATGGTACATCCTTCCCCCTTTTAGAAATTGTGTCCTCACATTTTTTATTAACTTATAAAATATGTAGGGGTATTTATCACTCATATAATTCTCATATTAACACGTTTCCCCTTCAACCATATGGTTTTTTTACAAATCCCTTTCCTGATGAATTATCTTATTATGCAACACTTTCTCTCTTTGGTAATGAATTTGGACCGGTTGTTCCTCCTAAGAAAAATTCTCTTCAAACTTAATTACCTCTGGACTCAAAACATGAGATAGATTGTCATATACTTTCTCAACATTAAAACATAAAATACATTGTTTACCTGGGATAAACATGGAGGTAAAGACACTCTGTACAATGTTGATCCAACATTCTCTAGTATTTTTTAGGGTCCAATGATCCTCAGACTCATCTTTCCCTTCTTTACAATACACATCACACATTTTCATGGTGAAACTGAGGAAGAAAAGATCACCTACCTCGAAAGAATGATACATCCTTCAGTTATCCACAAAACATTTATGCCTAGGTAGTGATGTTCTCATGTGCTACTATATTAACCAAACTTTTTATACCATCTTTTCGACTAATTATGGTCCCATCAACTTCTATTCACCTACTTCGTCTCAAAACGCCGGAGTTTGAAAATGATTCCCATATAATGCCTCAAACGGAACCATCTGAATACTAGAATGAAAACAATTATTATAAAGAAATTATGCTAATGAATGATGTTGGTCCCAACTTCCTGGATAACTCATTGATCCAATACATAGCATATCTTCCAATATATGAATTTTATGTTCTGACTACTTATGTGATTGTGGATGAAAAGTTGTTATAAAATTTAATTCAGTACACAAGGACCTCTAAAGGCCTTTCCAAATGATATATGTAAACCAGGGATCACGATTTGACATAATGAAGAACGGAAATCCATGCAACATGACTATATCTATAACATACAACCGAGAAAGATGATATAGAGGTATATTATCTCGAATAGGAAGAAAATGAGCAGATTTAGTCAATCGATCAAAAATAACCCAAATTTCATTGTTACCTCGAGATGTTTTCAAAAATCCTACAACGAAGTTGATGGATATATGTTCCCATTTCCACTCTGGCACTGGTAATGGATAAAGCATCTTATTCAGTAACATCCACATTACTTTAACATGTTGATAAGTCAAATACATCACAGTAAAGCAAAAAATATAAATTTTCATTCAATCCCACCTGTAATACTCCTAAATATTTCTCTACATCATAGTACTACTAGGATGAATTGAAAAATGAGAACAAAGAGCTTTATATAAAAAATCATTCTTCAACAATGAATAAAAAGGTGCACATAATCTATTCCCAAACCTCAAAAAACAATATTTATCAGTGTTTAATTCCAGAAACATACCCTTCTAGACCAACTATTCCTTTTTATTCAACTCACTATCTTCCTTATTATCTTTCATAACTCTATCTGCTAGAGATAATTTCACTACCACCTGAAAGAAAAGAGATTTATTTCTAGACCCAACAACTTCTATGCCAATGTTCATCAAATCGTTAATCAATGGATCTTTTTCCAAATGTAAAATGGTTAATGCTACATTAATTTTTTTGACTCAAAGCATTGACTACATTAATTGCCTTTCCCAGATGGTAATGGACCGTGCAATATTAATACTCGATTAATTATATCCCTCTAATATGTCTCATGTTTAATTATTTCTAACTGAATATATAATTCAAAATTTTTTGTCAGTATATATTTCATATTTTACTTCATAACGATAATGCATCCAAATTTTTAATGAAAAAAACAACATGTTGTTCTAAATCAGGTGTATGGTAATTTAACTATTGTGGTTTTAACTGACATGAATAAAAATAAATAACATGATCATTTAGCATAAAGACACAAATATGTACTTACAATGAAGAATAATTGTAGATAACAAACACCCCATTTCTTAAAGGCAGTGCCAAAACTGGAAAATCCCCAAGTCTTCTTTTCAATTCCTGAAAAAAATCATCACATTCATTTGTCAAAATGAAATTAACACCTTTTCAATTTAACATACTCAATAGGGTAGATAACAGTGAAATATTCTCAACAAACCTTCTGTAATATCCTTCCAAACAATGAAAACTATGAATCTATGTTATATTTATTAGTCTGGGCCATTCTTCAACAAATTTTGTTTTTGAAGGATCAACAGGTATGCCATATTTGGAAATAATGTCAACAACGAATTACATTTGTTGTAACGAAAACTCACACATTCCAAATTTCCCATACAATTTCCTTTCTTTTAATGTTTTCAAGATAACCCTAAAACTAATTTCATGTTTCTCTTTAATTTCAAAATAAACCAAACTATCATTAATAAAAACAACCATAAACTTATCTAATAACTCATCGAAAATTATATCCATAAGAACCATGAATACAGTAGGTGCATTGGTTAACCCAAAATGAATAACTAAAAATTTATAGTGTCCATATCTAGTATGAATCACTGTCTTTAGAATGACTTCTTCAATTATTTTCAATCGAATGTACACAGACCTCTAGTCAATATTCAAAAAATACTGAGCACCGTGTAGCTGATCAAACAAATCATCGATAGAAGGAAAATTATATTTGTTGTTAACAATGATGTTATTCAAGGCACGATAATCAATGCGAAGTCTCATCGAACCATATTTATTTAAAACAAAAGACTGGAGCACCCCATGGTGATGTGGTAGATCGAATGAAACAATTATTTATTAACTCCTATAGTTTCTTTATTGACTCTAAAATTTCAATTTGTGTCATTCGATATGGTGGTTTTGAAATTGACTTAGCGTCAAAAACTAAGTCATTAGAAAATTCAACTTCTCGATATATTATTATACAGGGAAACTCATTAGGAAAACCATCAAGATACTCATTTATTACTAAAACATCATCAATCAAAACATTTCCTTTTTTTCAACAATATGTGCGAGCTAACATTCATTTCCATATTTTTCTAGTTTCTCAGCTACATAACATGTTATCTAAAGAAAGGGATCATTATTGTACACAAAATAAAATAATTTATGAAAATAAACCTCTTAATATCTATAGTGATTCATAGAATGATAAACGGAATGCCAATCCAAACCCTAAATAACATCAAAATCAACTAGAGATGAATCAATAAGGTTTTCAAGTAAATTATTTCTACACACAAGGATAGAAAGGTTCTTAAAATTTCATTTTTTTTCTCAACAATTCATAATAGTTTTTTTATCGTATGTTCAGGATTCTTATCTTGAGATGGAATTCCCAATTTACCTGAATAATTCTAAGAAATGATGGAATTTGTAGACCATAAATAAAATAGCAGATAAGAATAATTTGAATCAACAAACTATGTACCTAATACTAATTAATTTTATGGACCAACATATGCTGAAGAAGATGCAAAGTATTTCACCACCCCTTTCTACAAGTATTCTTGCTACTTTCCCTTGGTTGATTTCTTTATTGGACACTCATTTTTATAACAACCCATTTCATTGGAATTAAAACATTTTACTAACTGTAAATTTGATTTTGTCTTACCAATACCCTGATATTTTTCAATTAAATTATGAGCCTAATGAGAAATTTTCAAAATTAGTAGAACATACCAAAATTCAAAAGACATTCCACAACAAGATTTTTACCAAAATTTTCACAAACTGTAATAATAAGTTTCTCACGATTAGAATTTTTTGATGTGTTTTTTCCTTTCATCTACCACCTCAAACTCTTGTTTAATTTTTTTTCAAAGAACACATGATCATTAGAAAACTTCATTTATACAATCTTCTCACATCGAGAACGTTTTTTATAACTTTTAGATCGATGAGAAGATAAATATGTTAGATATGTTGGCTTTAATAATGAGTAAAAATGGTTTATTTTACTATCAAGCACTCCTATGATGTTTGGAGCATACATGGCCAGTCGAGTGAATTTTGTATCATAATCATCCACTAAGTCATCCACCTATCTCAATTCCATGAATTGTTTTCCCATCCTAATAATATTATGGATAGAAACCTACTTCTCAAGTAGCATACCATTGAATTCATCCCAATCATGATAATCAATCTCATAAATATATTAGATATTTTTCACCATTGACCACCACTTATTTGCTTCACCTTCTTAATGGTATAAAATGACACAAACCTTTTTATGTTCTGAACACCCCATGACATTGAAAATATTTTTTTTTGTGTTTTAGTCCACCCTTCATCTTAAACATGTTCATATAATACTCTAAATGATGGGGGTGTTACTTCATGAAAAGCTACACTATTGATATGTTCTTATGTGGTTGATATGAATGATCTCATGCCTATATACCACCACCAATTATATCCTGATTCACATGTTCCATCGCTACAACAAACTATTCAGTTCTAATTCTGACCATCTCAAGTAGCTGATTTGGAAGGATTTCCTCTTACGGATGTCGTCCCATCATAGATTCCCCGTTTCCTCTGTCAAAATCCATTCGGAACCCAAAAATATCATAGGCAATGAATCAAGGTAATCTGTAAATGGTATATAATTTCAATCTTAACATAAATTAATTTATGGATGTTAATTTACCAATATCCTAAAACCTAGTGTTATCTAAAACAAAAATTGATACTAAATATAAGTTCCCATATTAAACATTACATTATCTTGAATTATGTTTATAAGGGATCATTTCATGTGAAGTGTTTTTGAGAATAAGGCCATAAATATTACATTACATTTCATATATTTCAAAGTAGACACTTCTACTCAGTATCAATTTTTTCACAAAATAACAACTCTTAAAAGAAAACAATAACTCTTTTCAAGATATATATCATATTTAATTCATCCATTCTCTTACCATTACTTAAATTCTGTGAAAAACATTCCAAAAACATGTGATGAGAATAAAAATATAAGTAAGAGTTATAAGACAAGGATAGAAAATAGTATCCCATCAATACCTACAATTCAATGAAATCATTTTTTCCATCTGTAACATACCACAAAATATTATAATATATATTAATAACACATGGAAATCATAAATCATAAAGGAGACTTATGGAATCCATAACATACTTATGTTGAAGCTTTCACAACTACGTAGTGAGTTGCGTTTGGTGTACCCATCACAATATATTCCCTAAGTATCTTAGGATAAACATTAACATTTAAATATATCATTTTACCCAATTGATTAGATAGCTATATCGGGATCACCTTCCATAGGTTTATCACAGAACAACCAATATATGTAAACAATGCCCAAGAACCGTAACGTATCTATAACATATAAAACAAGAATTATAGGAAGATAACATTTCAAAATTTCAATCAAAATATATCATATCATGATATTAAAATAATCAATGTCTTATCTAAATAATATTCAATAAAAAATACATAAAAAGAGTATATGGTATATATTTTCATTTAAAAAACCTTTTGGCTGGTTAAGGAATCCAAATATAAAAAATAATACTTATGGTGACAGAAAGATATTTACCAGCAAGTATGTTAAAAAGAAACATTTCCTCTGTCATTTAGTAAAATTATAGGTTGTAAAAGATTCTATTATAATTAAATTAAATGTCAAAGTGGTTAATACACTATACCAAACCATGTCATGTATAAATAAATATATGCCTTAATGAAATGAGATTGAGAAGAAGTCCCTTTCGTCGTGTCCGACATGACTCGTTCATTCATTAATCAACTTACTAACAAACTAAAGTTAATTTCTACTTTATTAGGAATTTTTTTAATGGTTATTATTCCTTTAATATCCCTTATTACCATTTTATAAACATTACGGAATAATTTATGTTAATAACAGCTGTTTTTTCAATATTTGATACTTCAGTCAAAAATGTTCTTCTTTAATTAAACGTTCCCTATGATGTAAATAGTATATTATCCCCTTAATGATATTAATGATATAGATATCACATATATAATATATTTCATGTATATATATCTATTTGTAATAGTATATAATATTTAGAGTTATGAAATGAAATGAACCATTCAGGGAGATGGTAAGCCGTACGTACGCATGAATGGTTCATTCAACTCTATTTTATATTAATTGAATTAAAACATAATGATACATATGTATATTATAATTCTAGTATAATATAATATTTAGTTTCATAACTCCATCCTTTATACGTTCCATATATGGAATGAACAAGTCATATCACATTGAGGGGGAAGTAGTCCGCACTTCCTCAAATTAAATTATCGTATTTACCCATTATAGAAACTATAAAGGTATGATATAAATGAAAAATACAGAATCATAGAGACAAAATAAATTTCATATATATGTCACATATAAATATAGTTCCATCATAATTTCCACCATGAGATGCATTAGAAGATATTTTTACAATCATAGTTTCGTGAAGCAGTAGTTCACCGTCCACAGAAATAGTATGTTCATATCCATTTGATGGAGTTGTGTGGAAGTGCAGTTGGAATCAATCTAACAACAAAATCCCGGTATATTTAGGACACTGGTTTTGTTATAAAATAATTGGATTAATATTTATTAGGGGGTTGGAGACGGAAAATAAAAGAAAATAACCTGAGAGAAGATGTTACCTTTAAATCAGGTACCTCCCAGTGGTTTGATGTAAAGGCTTTCTGTAATAGTATTATGCCTAAGGAAAGGCTAATAGGGGGAATATATGGATTTTGGGAGCTTCTTGGAGTCGTTTTTTTGATGATCCATGTGTCTTGAGATGTGTGTGTAATGGGATAGAGAATTTGTCCTTTTATAAGAGGGAGGAGGGGATCTTTAAGAAAGTTTCAATGTATAATTTAATTATAAAATGATATCCAGTTTCAAAAGATCCAAAACTAATTTAATTTTAAGATAAGGTACATATTAGTAAAAGTAAAATCATCCAATAAGAATTGGATAGGTTTTTTATATTTCTTAATCCTTATTTTTTTATTTAACCCTTTTGTTTACTTATTTAACTATTACTATGTCATCTTATATATTTATATTATAAGGTTAATATATTAACAATAAAATTAAAACTGACCCAAAATAAATCATTTATGACATTTTTAACATTAGGTAAGTCATTTGGCCAAATCATATATTTTTAGGATTATTTTATCATTTAATAAAATGATAATCTTTTTATAAACTCCTTTATGTCAATTTATAAATTATTCATATGAAAACATTTAAACAATCAATAACAAATTGAATATTTATACCAACCATAATTAATTCAAATATAACAAGTCATTCAAATCTGTAAAATTTGTGGAGGGGATATATAGTTTTAAAATAGATTTATTTAGCTATTTATAATATCATTTATTTGAATCCTTTATTAATGAATCAATTATTCTATCAACATTGTGTCGATATTAAATTTTTTTATTTAATGTATCAAAATTACAAATAAGATAACATGATTTCAGAATTATTTTTAGCTTTCAAATGAATATTTATAGTCAAAGAGATCAAATAAATAACCTCATATTTATTTTTGTACTAAAATATATATGTTTATGTAATTTTTTCCCTTATAATAAATTAACTAATATAAAATTTCATTATCACTTTCAAGTGGATTTATGGGTCCCCAAATCAATCCAAGATTTTCCGTGGTCAGAAATCCATCAGAAAAAAAATAGAAAATCTGTTAGGATAATTTAATATTTTTATTCTATAATTTTTTACCCTTATTTATCAGATTTACCTTTTAACCACGAGAAATAAAATATTTACTAAAGATACTATTTATTATGTCTAAAAATAAAAGGTACGTATTTACACAAATTTTACCTCATGATTCCAAATATATAATCAATTTTTCCAAATTCAAACTATATAATTTCCAGAAATTAATTTAAAATAAATTCTCACTGTCAAAACAAAAACCGTTTTTTAAGAAATAATAACTATCAAAAGATAGCCACTTTTTTATGTCTAATTTTAATGTAAAATTACTTCTAATTAACAGAATTGGATTAAATTGTAAAAATATAATCTAAATAAACATTAAAACTAATTAAAAATATGATCCATCCTAATAAATAAATTATATTAAAAGTATGTTTTGAATTAAAAAGAAATATATTTCACTATTCAATAAAAAATGAACAATATCAAAAAAAATTCCAAAATTTCATTCAAAGTAAATTTTGATGTCCCAATTCTAAATAATAATTCTATTTTTTCAAATAAAACTTATAAAATTGAAAAAACTAGATTTAAAAAAGGTTCTCTATCAAAAGGCAAAAAATCAACTTTTTAAAGAATATTTGAATATTTATGATAAAATTGGATTAATTAACATTTTATGCCTCTATCATTTACAAGATAATTGTAAAAATATTTAAAAAACAAGTATAATAATATTTTAGTTAGTTTCACTGATTCCTTCCAATACAATGGCTAGGCATTAACTACCATTTAAAATAATATAACATGTATATTTTTCAGTATGACTCATCCTTAAGTTCAACATGAGATTTTGGGAGAAACCCATTGTTGTGTGTTAGTTACGCTATTGAACATAATATCCCCTTTAATGTTAAATTTATATTTAATTCACCAATATTAATAAATATGAAAATTACATATTCATTATTAACATGTGATTTTATAATATCTCATTAATGTCTGTAAGGAAGAATATCAATGTCCAACCAAACAATCTGTGATAAAAAATAAAAAATACCCTACACTTGACCTGATAAACAAGAAGATGTAGGAAATAAAACCACTTAATAATCATAATCCAATGATATACATGGAACCACCACCTATTAGATCCTTGATCCTAATCCATTGTTCTATCACTAATCCTTTCCATCATTGATCTACAAACATTTAACTCAGGTACTATTATTAAATCAAAAGGGTCTGAATACATTACACAATTTCGGGGATACATATCCATCATCAATGAAGATATCACATCAATATATACATTCTGTATTATTAAAATAAAAAATATACATTCAATTTAGTTTAGTAGAATTTCACAATGTACTTATAAAAAACACCATATAAGATGTTGTTGACTCTTTAATCAAATGATTATTTTTTAATAAAACCTCAGAGGTAGTTATATGTTCTTTGGATTCTATATTCCAACAATGATTCATGATCATGGGTTTCAATTTGTTGGTTGAGGATCCAAAAAAAACACTGATAAACTATCTCGGAGAAGTCACGTCATAGTAAAAATATAATCCAGGAACAGTAAAAAAATGCTTTGGAAACATATAAATTCTAATCGGTAATGTTTTCGGCAGCTTACCAATTACATATCAAATAAAATTTTTATAATATTTTTATTCAACCTATCTACCAAGCCCCCTAATCATATAACAAGAAAACTCTGATAAAATTTTGAAAATATCTTGTGTTGGATGACCAAAAAAGACACCCGATGTGGCTCTCCACAAGTCCTCAAGAAATCCTCTCGAACAATAGAGACTACAAACTAGTTGAAGGTTTATAAAGCATATTGTGCGGAGATTAAAAATCTAGTCATATTTCGATAATAATTTATGATTAGAAAAACATAAATAGCGGAAAAAATTTGACTACAATAGTTAAACGAAGTAAAAAAAACATCTGTTAACAAATCTAATTATGAATATAGTCATATATACATAGGCATGAAAAACATACTCTGGTTGGTCTTCCAACCAGACTACCACAAAAAAAATAATTAGACCAGAAAATGAATTCAAAATTCTCTTTTACCAACCTAAATATGAAAAACATTCATTATATTTTTGACACTCACGCTGCCCCAACCCAATCATAGGAATGCACAAATATGTCTCTAATAAACTAGTACAATACTAGGCACCAAGCCATCCATAACATTGTATTTTGTCTAACCTAAATGAATTGTTCATGTATACATGATCACAATTGAAAACATGGATTTTCTGAGGAATAAATTTTACTAGGCCACCACCACTATTGAACCTATAAAATGATGTTATAAAAATGGCATGGAAAATGATATTACCATCTTGAAATCTCTACTAATTGATGGAATAAATAATAAATATATATAATATAATTGTGGGTAAAACATAACCATTGAAAAATAAAACCTTGTTTTATATTAGGACACTTGTCTTAAATCTAACACATATAATTCCCATTCTAGATAGAATTATAGTAGCATTATTTCTCATCCACTATAAACCTATTAATCCTATAGATATACATGGGATTTGGAAGATATAAAAAAAATATGAATGAACATTGGAAACTAATATATAAACATTCATTACAACATGACATGTTCATTTAACAGACTCTAGGAAACCAATGCAATGATCTGAACTGGTAACCGACCCTCTTATCCACATGTCATATAACTATCATTCCCCAAAAGAAATATGAAATATCGTGGTCCCAAACATTGAAATATCATATAAAATTTCATATGGGCTCCATCTTCATAGACTATATCAATGAACTGTACAAGGAACCATTAACCAAACATGGGTTTTTATAGTATCCAAGGATGAAAAACCACATTCCAGGGAATACACTCATTATAGAAGGGGTTTACTCATAGATTGAATCCATTATTTCCAAAATTCAACATAAATGGTTTCCTTAACAAATGATATAATCATATGCAAGAAAAATAGCATTTCCTACAATATGATATCAAAAAAATTTACTCCCTGAACAAATATATTGAGAAAAATATTATTAAAATATGATAGAATATTCCAATTGAATGTGGGTCAATCTGCCACTAGATCCCTCCATGAAAAGAAATTATCTTTATGATCCAATCCAATTTGGGTAAAAAATAGCAGGCACTAGTGCAGAAAACATTTTTTACGTCGGTTATTTTTCATTATTTACGTCGGTTTTTAGGCGACGTTAATACGGATGACGTTATAAATAACGTTTTTTACGTCGGTTATTTAAAACCCGACGTAACATCCCTAACATCACGGTGTTTATCACGTCAGTTCATTAATAACCGACATGAAAAATGATGGGGGATGGGGATTTATCACGGCGGTTATTTTCTAAACCGACGTGATAAAACGCCTGGGATATCGTTTATCACGTCGGTTATGACATAACCGACATGATTAACCCTTCCCTGGGCCTATTATCACGTCGGTTTCTTAAATAACCGACGCGATAAAATGGCCTGGGAAACGTTTTAGCACGTCGGTTATCCAATAACCGACGTTGTAAATCGATTCCTAGGCCTTTTAGCATGTCGGTTATATTAAGAACTGATGTGATAAAAGGCCCGGGGAACGGTTTAGCACGTCGGTTCTCGAAAAAACCGACGTGATAAACCCATACCGATTTATTTACCACGTCGGTTATAAAATAATTGACATGAAAGAGATATTTTTTTTAAAATAATTGCACTGCTCTCACCAAAAAGCAACCAGAAACCAAACAACAAAAATAACCATGCCAGCCCTCCCCCAAGCCCCAACTGAACCCCACCCACATCTATACCCACCTAAAAACCTGGCCAGCACTCCCCCACCACATTGGAGCCCCACCACAACCCTTGGAAACCCCCCCCCCCCTTGGACAGCCCACCACCCTCATTTACACCCCCACGACCCCTAGTACAGCCTCAAACACCCATTGGACACCCCTCCCATATCCCTTGGACACCCCCACCCCTTGGACACCCCCACCACTTGGACAGCCCCCCACCCTCATTTACACCCCCAAGACCCCTAGTACAGCCTCAAACACCCATTGGACACCCCCCACACCTTGACAGCCCTCCCAGACCCATTGGACACCCCCCGATCCCTGGACACCCCCCCCCCCCCCGAGCCCTTGGACAGCCCCAAACACCCCTTGGACACCCCTCCTATATCCCTTGGACACCCCCACCCCTTGGACACCCCCACCCCTTGGACAGCCCCCCACCCTCATTTACACCCAACCGGCCCCTTGGACAGAACTCCCAGACACCTTGGACACCACTCCCATATCCCTTGGACACCCCCCACCCCTTGGACACCCCCACCCCTTCGACAGCCCCCCACCCTCATTTACACCCCCCGAACACTAGGACAGCTCCAAACACCCCTTCGACACCCCTCCCATATCCCTTGGACACCCCCCACCCCTTGGACAACCCCCACCCCTTGGACAGCCCCCCACCCCCTGGACACCCCCCCGACCCCTTGGAACCCCCCCCCCCCCCGACCCCTTGGAAACCCCCCATCCCCTTGGACAGCCCCAAACACCCCTTGGGCGCCCGTCCTATATCCCTTGGACACCCCCACCACTTGGACACCCCCCACACTCATTTACACCCAACCGACCCCTTGGACAGCCCCAAACACACCTTGGACACCCCTCCCATATCCCTTGGACACCCCCACCCCTTGGACACCCCCCACCCTCATTTACACCCCCGACCCCTAGGACAGCCCCAAACACACCTTGGACACCCCTCCCATATCCCTTGGACACCCCCCAAACACCCACCCACCCCCTTGGAACCTCTCCCCCCATACCAAAATCCAGACCAGAAAAAACATCAACAGTAGACCAAAACAATAAGTAGAGAAAAATTAAACATTCACTTATATAACATTCAATACTTACACTGTCAACTTCAAAAAAAACTAAATCCATCCTAAACGACTACGAAATACACAATTACATTAAAAATATTCAAAATTACATTTTACATTAAAACAACTAAAAGTCAATCAAACCTGTAAAATAATTTGACCACTCCACTTGTAAGTATTTGATATCTTCAGTAGTAAAGGGTTGGGGGTCATTAAAAAGCTACAACGGAAAAGGATAGTAGTCAACGTGTATAATGAATAAATCAAATTGAAATATTATGAGAAAGAGGAAATCTTACCAGGTCAAAACTCAGAACTGTCCCAGTTGTTATTATTTCATACATAAATCTTAACATGTAATATCCGCATTCGATGATGCCTTGTTGCTCATGACATTTCTGTTTGAATGAGTGTAAATTCAATATATTATTTTTATGTAATAAATCAAAATGTACAAATTATAAATGGATATTTACCTTCGCATTTACATATTTGATCTTGAAATTCCTTTTCTTTGTGCTTTTTCGAAAGTGGACCCATGCCCTGTTAGAAAATAATATGAATGGGGTAAATTTAAAATTCATTATAATATATAAAACTATTGTGAAATTGAAACTTACATTTCCAATATATTCTTAAAACATTCTCGCACATCATCATGGAGAGAGCATATCCAATAAAGTGTTTTCTCCCGAGGGCAAAAAACCCCTAACATCCAATGATCCCTGATAAAAGGAAATTTAACGTTAGTGGTTTTTTATGTTAAAAGATAATTAACTCTTTGAGAGGGATGTGTTTCATACCACTCACAAAAAGGCATCATCCAACACTGTGTGATTACATTCTTTTCAAATCTATCAGCAATATAAAGCATTCTTTGTTCCTCATCCAATGCACATGCTTCAGGGGAAATCAATTGTGGGTCCACGAATCCATATACATCTGTCAGCTCATTCCTCTCACAAATTTTATACAGATACCTAATACAAAGCAGACATAAGTATACATTTTTAATAAATATAACGCAAGGAAAAGGTGTTAAGACTTACATGATAAAAATTTTCACCACGTTGATGCCCAACTTATCTCCAGTGACAAACTCCATGCTATCAGTTTTCATAATCCCCACACTTAGTTCACGTCCACAGACATGAGCTTCCATTGTAAAGTCATAATGATCCGCAAACAAATTTGAATATCTTGACAATTTGTCAAGACTGCTAGTATCTGCATCTGATGTCATAGCTATCTGTCTTTGTTGTTGTCTATACAGTATTTCTTTACCTTTGAAGTATTCCTGTAAAAATAAATTGAAAAATATATTAGTTTTCAAATGATAAAACATTAATAAAAATATAAAATAAAATATATAACATCCATACATCTATGGTAATGAGTCGAAGAAGTCTGGATGGCCAAAGTAAAAAATGGCCAATACTATGTCCAACTGTCTTCACCTCATCTATAGGTAATGGTATCCGAGCTGATCTATCTATAATATCCTGTACAGTGACCCTCTGATTCTCTACCTCTAACTGTTGATGATGAACTGTATTTCCTATACAATATACCATCCCATATGCAACTATATTATGTTGAGGATCATCAACATACAACTCACAATAAGTAGGTAGCTGCGGCGGAGGAGGAGGATCAAAAATGGGGTCCGTAGGCTGAGGTGGGGGAGTGGGAGCTACTGGGAGAGGTGGAGTGGGAGCTGCACCCTGAAATTGTCTTTGCAAGTCTGCAAACAAATACTTCACTGATGCTCTAATATTTTCCTCCATTGTCGCATTAATATTATGGAGTTCAGCCTCCAAGGATTCAATTTTTTTTATAAACTCCCTCAACGTTAGAAGTTGTGGAACGTGGCAACACTTTTCTTACCGATACACCTGCAGGATATCCTCTTACACGGCCAGGCGGGCTTTCCCAATGCCACAGATAAAATATCTTCCCTCCCAGATGGTGTAAATGTCCCCTGTGAACTCTGCTCCTCAAGAGAGTCCTGTAATAATTAATTGAACATTTCTATAATGATTGGAAATATATGACGAAAATAGTAAACTTAAATAAATAAAATAGATATCTTACAATCCTCTCAACTATGAGTCTCGATTCTTCCTAAAGATATTGTCCTTTTTTTCCCTTCCGAGCTCTTTTCCATTTCTCATGTCTAGATGGAGGGGATGGAGGGTCCACCTCTCCAGAGCTTGAAGACTCAGCTCTTAGTTGTTGAAATGTTTTTGCCATCATTTGTTCTTCCAATAATGCATACCCTCCCTGAGATAAACTATGAGGGTATACATTTTTAGATTGGATCTCTTGATGAGCTTTCCTTGTTTGCTGTAAATTAAGAATAAGTAATCACTAACAAAACAATAATAAGATCATTTATATAAGAAATATTATAAAAGTTTACATTGCCCTTACCAAAAATGATTCTTTTCTTCTAATTTCAAAAAATTGTCTCTATGTGTCTTCATCTATAAAAGGATATATACGACATGGATTCTCACGACTCCTATGACCATAAATGAAATCAGATGAGAGGGTTGATTTGAAATCCCTCCATCTCCTAGCAGCCAACGATAAGCATTTCTTCCTGACTCCTCCGGTGTCAGGAATATCAAATGTCATCTGATAAAAAAGAGGTTAAAAATATTATATATACTAGATACATTTAAAGAACAGTCAAACAATAGCAAAAGATCTTACCAAAATGGTCTCCCACAGCTGAGAAATTATCGCCTTATCCACACTTCTCCAATCATCATAGAGAATGCTTACTTTTCTCTTAGCCTGAGTTGCTACAAAACCCTTAAAATCTTTAGCATTTGGACCTCTAGGAAGATCATCATCATCAAACTCCACAACTATCCTCTCCTCCTTCGTACGGGCAAGTGATAATTTTGGTAAACGTGTGCACCCACGCTTACCAACCTTTGAACACTTTTTCGTAATAGGAGCATGTGAATGTTCCTCCCTAGATATATGACCAATATTCTCATCTCCAGAATCATGTGGATAATCACCTGATTGATCTGTCATTTTCCTTCAAATAAAAAAAACAAACATTAGTTCACAAATATACAAATTCAAATATTGTAATACTACTTAATCAGAAAATAGAAAAGTGTACTAAATTACATAATAGTAAACATTGGTAATATGGTAAGCATGTTAAACAATGATAAACATGGTAAACACAGTCTGTTGTACCCCTCTCTCTTGGATTTTAATGATCACAATCACTCTTACTATGTTCTAACTTGTTTTCAAGTGTTTTTGTTGATAGGAAAAAGGTTGCCAAGGAGTTGGCCCAAGAAAGCTGAAAAGTGGACTCACTAAGTCCACCGGTCAGCCGGTGTGAGCTCACCGGCCAGCCGGAGGACCCAGGCAGTAGACTTGCCCACTGCCTGGTGTCACCGGCCGGCCGGTGGACCAGATAGAGAGCCTTCCTCCCTGTCTGGACCACCGGCTGGCCGCTGGATCACCACCGGCCGACCGGTGGACCAGACAGAGAGCCCTCCTCCTTGTCTGGACCACCGGCCGGCCGCTGGATCACCATCGGCCGGCCGGTGGACCAGAGAGAGCCTTCCTCTCTGTCTGGACCACCGGCCGGCCGCTGGCTCATCACCGGCCGGCCGGTGGACCAGAAAGAGCTTTACTGTCTGGACCACCGGCCAACCGGTGATCCACCACCGGCCAGCCGGTGCGCCCAGGACTTCTCCTCTTTACGGTTTTTATTGTTTTATAATTTTGGTTTGATACATGTTTTAATAAGTAAAAAATTTACAATATCTAACACTATATGAAAAAACTAAATGTAAACAAGAAATAAACATGTGTTACCTGTAATTTTAGGAATGTACAGTTGGATTGTTTTCCCAAATTCCTTCGTCGTGATCGTTCCTTATGGCACAAACAATGTCTTCAACATACTCATCATTATGTTCTGTTAATCTTTCCATGGAAGTAGGGATCTCACATAAATCAGCATCTTCATCAAATTCATCCTCACCATCATATTGTTTTTTCCCTTGTAAAACAACAGCCCACTGCATATCTGATTGATCTACTACATAGAAAATTTGTTTGGCATGTGTTGCCATTATAAAAGAATCAGCTGTGTCTTCCAATCTATTCAGATTAACAAGTGTCATTCCAAATTCATCGTGTCTGACACTGTTGTTACTGATAAACCATTTACAGTTAAAAACATGAACTTTAATTTTAAAGTAATCAGCCTCCCATATGTCTTCAATCACTCCATAATATGCACTTGATGCCGAAATTGGGTTTCTGTCCTTAGCACTCGAAAAATGCATTGCTTCTACAAACACCAATACACCACTATTCTGAACTTCACTTCTATTGTCCTGAGCTTTCATATGAAATGTATAGCCAATAATGTCATAAGCGGACCATGTTATCACATTTAAAGATGGACCACCCACTATCCATTTTAATGTCTCTGATACATCTGATCTACCAAGCAAGGTCTTTTTAAACCATGGAAAAAAATCTTTGTTGTGCTCATTCAAAATCCACATTTCTTTCTTCTTTGGATGACATTGTTTCAACTCATTAATATGCAATGTGATATACAGTTGAACATCAAATATGTTATTCAAGATGTATGATTCTAACTTCTTCATCTGCTCAGCTGACAGTGATTTGAATTTCAAGCCACGAATCCCCTTTCCCTCATTATTAACCCGTTCATGGCGAGATGGAGGCAAACCTATGTGTTGCTTCGTAGCCAAGTAGCTCGTACAAAACTCTGCTACCTCCTCGGAAATATACTTTTCAATAATGGAGGCTTCAGGTAGATATGGATTTTTAACATATCCCTTTAATATTTTCATATACCTTTCAAAAGGATACATCCAACGAAGATATACAGGTCCACAAAGATTTATTTCTCGAACCAGATGAATCATTAAATGCACCATCATATCAAAAAAAGTTGGAGGAAAATACATTTCCAAATGACAAAGTATAAAAATTGCATCTTTTTCCAAAATGTTCAAAGCATTCACATCAATCGCCTTGTTACAAATTGAATTGAAAAAATAACACAACCTCATTATAGTCTTTCTGACACGGATGGGTAATATTCCACGCAGTGCAACTGGTAGAATTTGTTGCATCATGACGTGACAATCATGTGATTTCATACCTATCAACTTCAAGTCTTTCAATGAGACAAAATTGTTTACATTTCAAGAATAACCTTGAGGCACTTTGATATCATGAAGACACTGACAAAAGCTACTTTTCTCCCTCTTCGATAATGTATGACAAGCCGGGGGAAGAAATGTTCGTCTTCCTTTCGGAGTGGGAGCTAACTCCAAACGTATTCCCATTGATAATAGGTCAAACCTTGCATTCAACCCATCTTTTGTCTTTCCTTTAATATCTAGCAATGTTCCGATCAAAGAATCACAGATATTCTTCTCCACGTGCATGACATCAATATTATGTTTGACTTCATGATACCTCCAATATGGTAGCTCAAAAAATATTGACATTTTCTTCCAAATATGTCTATCATTACCAGATTTCTGTGTCTTTCCCAATGTCACATCAAGGTTTTTCACCCTCTCAAAATACAAATCTGGGGGTAATGGTTTTGGAACAGTATCAAATTCTTGTGAGCCATTGAATGTCTTTTTTAGTCTTCTAAAAGGGTGATCCATAGGCAAAAACTTTCGATGACCCATGTACACTATTTTCCTCCCATGATGGAATTGACAATATGACGTCTGTTGTTCGCAAATTGGACATGCTTTATGCCCTTTAACACTGTATCCAAACAAATTTCCATATGCTGGGAAGTCATTTATAGTGAATAGAAGCACTGCATGCAGTTGAAAATATTCCATTTTATAAGAATCATACACCCTAATACCATCAGCCCATAACAGTTTCAAATCATCAATCAGCGGTGACAAGTATACATCAATATCATTGCCGGGTTGCTTTGGACCAGAGATCATGATACTCAACATGACATATTTGCGCTTCATACAAACATCATGAGAGATGTTGTAAATTACCAATAAAACAGGCCATGAACTATGTGTGCTACTGAGGGTTCGGTTTGGATTCATTCCATCTGTGCACAAGCCTAGTCTCAGATTTCTAATTTCATTTCCAAATGTAGGGTACTGGGGATCAATTTTCTTCCATTGTGGACAATCAGCTGGATGACGTATTTTTCCATCACATACCCGCTCATCAGCATTCCATCTTAACCTTTTTGCATCATGTGAATTAGCAAATAAACGTTTGAAACGAGGAATTATAGAAAGATACCAAAATACCTTTGAAGGGAGCTTTGTAATCTCTACATCAGCTTGTGATTTTTCTTTCACCTTATACCGTGATGTCCCACATTTAGGACACTCTTTTAGAAATTCATATTCCTTCCTATATATAATGCAGTCATTCGGACAGGCATGTATTTTCCTGTATCCCAATCCCATCGGGCATAATATTTTTTTGGCCTTATAATGTGAATCTGGAAGATCGTTATCTTTTGGAAGATTGTCTTTCATCAATTGTAGCAGCTCTGTAAAACTTCTGTCACTCCATCCATGTTTCGCCTTCAGGTTAATCAATCTTAACCCCACCGACAAAACCGTAAAATCTGTACCATCAGGATATAATGGTTTTTCGGCATCACCATATAGACGTGCAACTGTCGGTTCTATCACAATTTGTTCTGCTACAATATCGCGAATCATTTCTTCAATTCCATCGGAGTTACCATCTTGCGATTCATTATCATCAGTGACATTCTGTCCAGTTTCGCCATGCCAAATCCAAGGGTTGTAACTCGGATTGAAACCATGACAAATCAGATGATCTTTTATCTATCTACTTTTCATCTTCTTCATATTCAGAAATTTCAGGCATGGACAGAAAAAAATGTCACTACTTGGAACATTTCGTTTAGCAAATTACAAAAAGGCATCAACACCTTCCTCATATTCATTGCTCATTCGATGTTCCATAATCCAACTTCGACTCATTATTACCTATAACAAATAGAAAAAATATATATATTTTTTAGATAAGACAAATATATGTTTATATGAAAAAAATCATAATTTGAATGTAAACAATTTTGAAATATAAAACAAATCGATGTGTATTTAAAAAAATATGCTTGAATATTATTTTTTAAACAAAATATAGTAAGATATAACACCCCCCCTGGACACCCCCCGACCCCTCTGGACATCCCCCCACCACTCCTGGACACCACCCCCACCCCTTACCCCCTTGGACACCCCCCTGGACATCCCCCAAACCTCTGGGCAGCCCCCCCACCCACCCGGACAACCCCAAATACCCTCTGGAGAGGCCGCCACCCACTTGGACAGCCCCCCACACCCATCCACCCCCTTGTACACCCCCCCTGGACACCCCACCGACCCCTCTGGACAGGCCGCCACCCCCTTGGACAGCCCCCCACACCCACCCATCCCCTTGGACACCACCCTGGACACCCCCCAACCCCTCTGGACAGCCCCCGACCCCTCTAGAAAGCACCCCCACCCCTCCTGGACACAACCCCCACCCCGACCTGCTTAGACACCCCCCTGGACACACCCCAACCCTCTGGACAGCCCCCCCACCCCTCCTAAACACCACCCCCACCCCCCTACCCCCTTGGACACCCCCTAGACACCCCCCAACACCCACCCACACCCTTGGACAACCCCCACACCCACCCACCCCCTTGTAAACCCCCCTGGACACCCCCCGACCCCTCCTGGACACCACCCCCACCCCCTACCCCCTTGGACACCCCCCTGGACATCCCCCAACCCTCTGGACAGCCCCCCCACCCACCCGGACAACCCCAAATACCCTCTGGAGAGGCCGCCACCCACTTGGATAGCCCCCCACACCCATCCAACCCCTTGGACACCCCCCTGGACACCCCACCGACCCCTCTGGACAGGCCGCTACCCCCTTGAACAGCCCCCCACACCCACCCATCCCCTTGGACACCACCCTGGACACCCCTCGACCCCTCTGGACAGCCCCCGACCCCTCTAGAAAGAACCCCCACCCCTCCTGGACACAACCCCCCACCCCCGACCTGCTTGGACACCCCCTCGACACCCCCCAACCCTATGGACAGCCCCCCACCCCTCCTAAACACCACCCCCCACCCCCTACCCCCTTGGACACCCCCCTGGACACCCCCCAACACCCACCCACACCCTTGGACAGCCCCCCACACCCACCCACCCCCTTGTAAACCCCCCTGGACACCCCCCGACCCCTCTAGACAGCCCGCCACCCCTCTTGGACACCACCCCCCACACCCTACCCCCTTGGACACCCCCTGGACACCCCCAACCCTCTTGATAGCCCTCCCACCCCCCTGGAATCACTGAAAATTTTCCATAACAAGAAGTTGGGACATTCAAAAAATGTTTTTAGGTGTGGAGGAAGAACTGAGTTTCAATAGATAGAGAAGGAACTCGACATTAGGTTGTCTATTCCAGGTGTGGATTTGAAGGAGTTAATGTTTGTTCAGTGACCCAAGAGATTGAATCATAAATTGAGATGTTGTGCCATTTTCTCATGATGAGGATGAATAATTGGTGGGGTTTGACTTTTAAATGGAGAGCTTAGCAGACCATCATATTTTCTATAGATCAGTAAAGGATGTTAGCATCGAACATAAGGCTTAAGGGATGCTTTCAGATCCAAATATGTATGTTGATGGATTCAATGGATCTAGTAGAGGTTCTAGAAAGAATGGTGGTTTTATTTGTTTAGGATAAGTAGTGAAGAAAAAACTAGTTAATTTTTTACTTGCTGAAAAGAGGGTATCTAAAATTTTTAACATGCCGAGGGGAAATCTGGTGAGTCCTCCTCGTGAAACTTTGTTTGCAGGGGGTGAAAATGGTGATGTGATCCCAAATCCATGCACTTATGCCATGGTTGTGTGTGAATAAAGTAGTAACAACTGCAAAAGGGAAACCCATCCAAATGGACACGCCCCAACCCTCTCGGGGATTTATAGAAAACGATTAAAAATTAGTGAAATCATAAAATTAGTCAATATTGCAAGTCGAACTAATAGATCTAGGGATGATAAATAAGATTATGGTGCCAAAACGAGTTAAAAGGGTTCGCAATCGAAGAATCTTAGCTAGTTTCAAAAAAAAATCACAACACATATATATATACTATCCGCGAAAAAAAACGAACGAGTGGGAGGATTACCTGAGTGTTGCGAGTTTAGATGATTGATCCGAGGAGATTAAATACGAGAAACGATGATCGCAAAACGAATCTAAACCAATGAAATGGACGAGCCGATTCGGGTTTACGCGCGAGAGAGACAAGTCGCGACTGTCAAAGGTAAACTCGCGAATGACAATCCACGGGATGGGGAAATTTTTAAATGAGTTATCCCGTCGGTTATTCAATAACCGACGTTATAATGTTTTTAAAAACATTTATAACGTCGGTTATTCAATAACCGACGTAAAAACCTTCCTCCGATTCTTTTTTACGTCGATTATAAAATAACCGACGTAAAAAGGCCTTCAAAAACCATGTTTTTAACGTCGGTTATTCAATAACCGACGTAACAAACACCCCCCGCTTCTGTTTTTTATGGAGGATAATGTATAACCGACGTAAAAAACTAAGCCGCGCGATTAATAACGTCGGGTATTTTTATAACCGACGTTAAAGGTGTACTAAACACAGGTTTTTACGTTTGTTATTAAATAACCGACGTAAAAAACCTCTTTTTTACATATTATGACGTCGGTTTTATATAACCGACGTAAAAAATGGTGACGTAAAAAACGTTTTCTGCACTAGTGAGTGTTTATGGGGACCATGCATCTCATCATTCCAAGAGAAACTACACATTCTCTTCATGACTTAGCCAAGGACCAAAAAGAAACTCTGGGCTCCCATAGTTATCTATTCTATAACACATATCGATTTCCACCATAAGACTATAAATCTATAATTATTTTCTTGAAAAATCACCTCGATAAATATATTAAAAGTTAAAAGGACAAAAAGTGTTCAGCATAAAATAATAATAATTGTTTTTCATCCAAATCCACCATACACACCCAATATAGAACATCCAAAGTGGCTCTCAATGGCCTCCAACTAACACAAGATTAACACTCAATAAAATGGGTACAAAAAAAAATGAAATCTAACCCATTAGATTATAAATGGAATTAATTACGACCAAAATTACAGGACCCTAAAATATTCTCCTTCACAAGGTAAATGATGACATATAGAAATTATTATTCATCTTCTATAGATATGAATAATCACTTTCTCTATAATCGCTCCACTATGGAGTCCTCAATATTCCTTCAAACTTATCATATCAGGTAAATTGAATTTATCTGTAACCATAATTCCATGTTGTTAACCAATACAAAAGGCTCTAACAAATCTTTTCCTAAAACATCAAAACTGATGATAAACTACTCAGACCATGAGAAACTAGTCCCGTCACACACTGAAAATACAATATCTCATATAATATACACACTAAACCTTCCAATCTTGGCACATCCAAAGGAACTAAAATATATCATAATAGAAATCAATACATGATCGATCTTAAATATATCAACCTTCCAAATACCTTTAATGATCACAACCAATATCGAAGGAGGATTCTGATTAAAATATTCAATGAAATCTTCTTACAGAACTCTCTCATTCCAAATAAGTATACATATTTTACATCAAATAATGAGGATATTCTGACATAATGATCTATATAGAAAAATGATTACAATAGACAAATCACATGAGCAATTTTGACTCGAGGGAAAAAGACAAATACACAATTGCGTGGAAAATTTTTCACATGGAATTCTATGTACATAGTGTGTGAATCCCAAAGTACAGCTGACCATGAATATATACAGGGAAGGGGAACACCTAGATTCTTCATATTTACTACTACATAACTATGGAATACATAGGGTCTTATTTTTCACTATTACACAACCATATACCACAAAATTGGTGTTTCTACACAATTACCTTGAATCATGTCTATGTTCGACTATACAATGTGTCCCTAGAGTACACGACATGTACTTCACAAACTCTATCTTCCATGTACTCATTCACTTGGACATGTACATGGGAATGTACATAGAAATGTATTTCTATATATTGTGTACTAAATATAGAATATGCATACATCTCTAAACTGATCTTCCCTGAATAAGAAGAATTTGTGTAAAATGTTATTTGAATTTTATCCAATGTACATAATTTTACACAAATACATAGGCCAAGATTAGTTGTAAAATTCATAGTTTCTGTATAAAAACAACATATTTAAAACCATTTGTCCCTAAAAACTGATTATGTATTTCATATGAAAAAACTATATTACGAAGAATTATGAAAAAATTCAAATGGTCCATCCTCCAACAGGAAATTAAAAATTATTCATTTGGATCCATGATCATAGTTACTTCATGATGGTACGACATGACTCAATCATTACAGAGGTGACTCATACCCTCGCAATCCTTCTATTTTCCCCCTAATCATACACTCATTGTCTTACTCGTGGGAACTTTATCCTATTTGGTGTGAAGTAGATGATAATTATGAAATGTATAAATTAAAAAAGAAAAATGAAAAAGGGATGAAAAATAAAAAAATAATGAATAGATGACTTGGCTTGGCCACAGTGGTTGACTCCAGGTTATGACACAACCTGTAAAAACATCCCCATTTTGAGATCAAAATAAGAGTGATAACATCCATATAAATCCCTCTTTTAAGGATATCATTGAACAAATAAGTGTTAAAAAGTTATAAATTAATTATTTTAATTTTTAATATTCTATGAATATTAGAACATATCATACTTCTACCAATTTTATTTCTTATGGAAAAAAACTAATTCTTGGGCCAATAGTGTTCTTTGAAAAATGATATGTGATCACACCATATGATAAATTAATGTTTTCCTGCGAAATCTCATAATAAAAAATTGAAATTTCTCTTGATTTCCACATCTCATACTGACACGGGTCATGAAAACATATCATTCTATGAGAATAATGTTTATTATTATGGAATAACATTTGACTCTTAAAAAATAAAAACCTAATAATAATGGATAATACTAAAACATTTAATATAGAATAATTTTATTAATAGATTAAAAGGATACACCTATTTTTTTATAGAAACCATTAAATAGTTATTGATCACATTGTCGTTGTTATCTTGAAATAAATTTAAATTCATCTAGAAAAAAAAATATTTATTATTGGTTTGTGGGGAAGAAAAAGATCGTCAAATACTCTATTTTTGTTCTCATCCAACATAGAATATGAATTTTCACTAATAAAAATAAACAAAAAAATGTATATTGTATTGTTTTAATAAAACATTATTAGTAAATTTCATCTGATTCATTTTATTTTAGACAAAATTACTAAAATTATTCTACACATGATCTAGAAGTAGTTATAATGTGACTTTATTTATAATTCTAGATACAAACTTTAGTTGGACTAAACTGTCAAATATATATTAATAATTAATAATTTTAGTTTATATTCACACAGAAAATATGGACACTATGAAAATAATATATAATTAATTAATAATGGGTTATGATAGAATCATTCATTACTATACAAGAAAAGAAAAAAAATATTAATTGAAAATATTGAATTGGTAAAGGATACAGTGGTATATGATTTGAATTTATTTTGAAATGAAAATGTACAGGAATGATTTTACACTATTTTTTTCATGTGTTATGGTATTATTAATTTTCAGATGGAATATTGAAATAATAAAAGTATGAACATCATTTGAATGAAATGATGGTTCTGTTAGTGGAAAGAATGATAAATGAAATTAATATTACCAATGAAGTTGTTTCACACTTTTTAAAGATGGTTTTTTCAGTGATATCTTGGTTGAATGAATACGTATTGAGTAAATCTCATATGACTCATATCTGTTCATCCTAGAATTAGAAATATGAATAAAAATTTTTATGAGTATTACATCTGTGTTTGAATGAAAAAATATACTTCTAATATAAATATAAAATGTTTTACTTATCAATATGTTAATAAAGAATGATAAATATGAAATGAATCATATCAAAAAAAATCCTATAATGATGTTGAAATGAGAAATTATATCAATTTTTTATTGAATTTCAAAGGGCATATCTTGTAAATATATTAATGTGGATTATTCTTTATTGATTTATTAAATATAATACCTTCCAATTTATTTTAGGTATGATGTCGTGGGATCTTGTTTCTCAACACTATATCCAAAAGATAGTAAGGTTATATTGACTTTATCACCACTTATTATTATAACCTGTTCCAAGGATTAGTTATTATTTTTCAAAAGTACATTATAAAACCATTGGAATATAATTAAATTTCAATATGTAATTTCATCATTAATATAATTGAAAATTAGGGTGAATGATTAAAATTTTTGTATACATTATTTTAATTTTTTCCAATAGATTACTATAGAGAAACTAATTATTTTTATTCATCAGTTATGGTTCTTATAATAATAATTTTCACTAAAATATATAAATCAGTCCTTAGGAGAATTATTTTGAATTTGGTATCACAATCCATATTTTATTACAAATGAGGATATATTTTCCAAATGAGAAAATATTTATTAGACAAGATGGATGGAATGATAATTATTGTTAATCATAATATTTTTGAAACATAGAGAAGTAAAAAAATAGATATTTTAATAACCTAATAAATCATCTTCCATTTAAGGTTCCAAATTATTATTTTTATAAGGTTTCTCAATGTAAATACCTTATATGTTTCTGTAGAAATATAATGTTATGTTCATGGTAAATTTAATCCCAAATAATTATTGAGAAACATGGACAGGTTTCATTTTATATTTCATTGACTTGTAGTTTATATTTGGTATATGATATTATTTATGTTTCTTTATTATAGAAATAACTACTATATTTACTTCATGTTTTTATCCTCGAACTAGTACTATTATAAGAAAATAATTTATATAAGGAACAACCAGTTTGAATATTAAATCATAAATAAATTGGTTTTCTTTTTATAGATCTTTATTAGCTTTTGTTTTTCTGGTGAAACCATATGGTTTAATATGCATCATGGGATTCAAAAAAATCAATGATGGAAAAATATCTCCATATGTTTATGAAATTAAAAATCAATTACGAGGAAGGAATTTCAAATGTGGGATGAATGAAATAACTAAGGTAATTTTAATAGTAAATCAATTTCAATTCATTTAAATGAATTATAAAATGTATATTTGTATTAATTATAAAAATTCAATATAAATGTTCAATAAAACTGGTGATATTTTATATCTCACTAAATTTTTCTACATGTATTATATGGTTTTTTAAATCAACATTTCATAATTTTTGAAATTTAATTTGATAAAAAGAATTTGTTTATATATACAATTAATAATTATCTAAGATTCAAATTTTTTAATTTTTCTAAAAAATTAGTTTTTGGTGAATAATAGAAAATTAAGGTATTTTTGAAATTGAACCTTTGGTAATGATTTTAAAAATTAACATACGATTGTATATTATTTTGAAATTTTCATTTGTTTAATTTGATAATAAATAATCAAATAGAATTAATTGGAATTTTTATTCATGATTATATTAAAAAAAATTATACATAAAATTTAATTTATGAATAAAATCATTTTCATAACATATTTCAGGGGTATATCAAAAATAATTGTACCATGCATTGAAGTTAAATATGATAATACAGTCTTCATATTATGAATCATAATTTCTTAATTTTCTAATGACAACACTATCCTTTTTAGTCAGTAGAAATAGTCAGTTAATTAAAAAAATTATGTTACAATGGTAAAAGGTATAACATTATAAAATGGGTATAAAATGGTAAGGCATAAAATGACCCAAAACATGTCCAAAAACTAATTTTTAGATACATTTTTACCGTATATCATCTCTTATTCAGAGATATATCTTTTTGGATCAATTTGGACTGAGTAAGTCTTTAATATATATTAATATTTTGAAATGTTTAAATAGTGCCCTCTCTATCACTTATTTAAGGAAACTCCATCTCCTCTCTTATAAACATGTCATTTATAATGTCCTGATATTTTTTATCATCTAAAATAATAGTATTGTTATCATTTTTTACTACATAATTCATATAACTAACTGAACACCATACTAAAATTAAATAAGGATTATTAAAAATTTTACAAATTTTTTTATCAATTTCAGAAAAATATATAATAATCAATTAAAATTAATATATATTACTATTTATTTTAATAATATTCTAAATGAGAAAACATTAAAATAGAAAATTTAGAAATGGTTGTAGTATATTACCTTATTTAATTATATTGATGGAATTTAATATTTTATCATAATATAGTATTTATTTATTTATTTATACAACTAGTATTGTAAATTTTTTTAATTTTTTTTAAAGGTTGTGGTCGAATCCTCATTTTATTATTAAAGCAAAGCAAATACCTCTTTTAACTAGGTAGAGGGAGCCACATTACATAGCCCAATGGCCTAGTTGGCATATAACCCATTACATAGCCCATAGACCCAAATTTTTGGGCAAAAGCCCATTTTGTGAAAAGTGACCCGACTACTACAGTACCCGCCGCCGCTACAGTATCCTGCCACCGCTACGGTTCCCGCTGATCAACAGTACCACCGCTTCTCCAGTACCACTACAGTACTGCTACAGTAACCTCCTCCCAATGGGTTTTGATGAAAATAGATCTAAATAATATAGTATTATCCATCTTATATTTTTTATTTAATAGTATGATACCACATGTAAATACTAGTTACCACAATAATAGATGAAATGGTAAAACAAAATAATAAAACAATAAATTTCCTAAATCATATTTAAAATATATGATGGATTTTTGGATGGAAGCTTTATTGACCATATCAATTATCCAATCCATTATTTCTCAATTATTGTTCATCATTCCATTTTAGTGAAAACCAATTATTGAAATGAGTTTTATATTTCAAAAAATGACACTACATTTTCCTTATAAATAGGACTCTCCTCTCTTAATGGCCTCCACAAACTCTATAATAACATATCCTCAGAAATCATAGAATGTTTTTGTAGGCTGTTTTCTCATCTATGTATTATCCTTCATTGGTTTAATATCCTTTATAAAAGATATAATAAAATATATGAGGTTCATGTTCATATCCTCTAAATACATTCATAATTATTTTTATTATTTTTAATTTAAAAATATCTCTTTTGAAAATAATAAAATTGTAAAATATTTATAATTATTATAGAGTTGTCTTTCTATAATTAAGGTTTAATAATTACGCTCCCTATCCCTTTTTATTTAATTAAAATAAAAACATGAACTCCATGTTTTGTTTATAAATACCCCCACAATGAAATATTTTTCATATTAAATTACCAAATTACAAATATTATGCTAATAGATATTATAAAAAAAATATTATATCATTACACATTTTAGACATGGAATTTATAATTTATATTTATTCTTTTAATGTTCTATAGAGAATTAAATCATCATTCACACATAGATATGATCTAAAACATCTTTTTAATAATCATTTTTCATTTTTCATTTCATCTCCAACAAACTTTAATGGTAATAACAATTATTTTAAAGGGAAAATACTATTTTTTATATAATTGAAGTTCTATCATTAAATATTGTAAAACCTATTCAAGATATAACTATCATATGATTATTGTCAATCCAATAGTTTAAATCATTAATTCTTAGTGGAAAAAATTAATTTAAATTATATTATTTTATCATTTCTTTTACGTATTCTATAAAATCCATTAAAATTAATATATATTTCACTAATAAAGACAGAATTACATTATTATTGTACAGGAATTATGATATTTTGTTGAAATAAACTCTTAATAATTCATCAAACATGATATGTGCATGTTTTACTTGATTTAACCACATGCGTGATGATTTCTTGGGAATTATCTAAATGGTGATTGTGATAACCTAATTACATGTATTATACGATATATATATATATAATTAAAATAATTTTCTGTTTAAAAACGGGGACATACAAAATACAATCATTAACAAATAAAACACGCTTTATAGATTGAAAATACCATAAAAAAGTATGTTGTTGATTTCATCTTCTTGGATAATGGATAAAGTAGTCATGAAAGACATTTTAAACATCACTAAACATTATAAATAATATCATATTGAAATTTTAATTATTTTTTAATGATTATTTTTTGATGAAATTTGAACAATAAAACTTTTCTTCTAATATTTTTCAAATATATCCATCATTTCCCACAACCAATTTTAGAAATTTATAGTAAATAACAACTGTAATTGAATAGAATTATTATAAATGAATTGTATAAAAAGGTATATTTTTATGTGTGTGTTTGTGTGTGTCACATAAATTGGTGATGATGTTATTAATAGTTATTATAAAATGTCACATAGTGAATTCAACAAATTGTTGATATATAGTAGGGGTTTTTAATAATAATTTTTATTTATTATTAAATAATTTTAAGATATGAAAAATTTTAAAATTCATATCGTGTATATACTTCCATAAAATTGATTTTTCATAATTTATGATCTATTTCATTTTATTTATAAAATAGTATGATTTTCAATCATTCAATGACCTGCATTTAAAAAAATCTAATACATCAAGGGATTCTCATGAACAATTATCTTTGACACACATTTTTTTATAAAACTAATTACACTAATTTTTTTATGTTATCTTTTAAATGTAATAAATCATTAATTATCACTGTTCCTAATATTACTACATGAAATTTAGGGTATTAGTGTCTATCAAGATGTTGTATTTAATGTTTCATAAGATGTATGGGACGGGGTATATAAAACTACTTTAAATAAAACTTATAATTTTCTATAGAACAAATGTATTCTATATCACTCCAAATGTGTCTGGGCCCGTCACCCGGGGCTCGTGCCATGACTACCCCAAACTCACCTTTCCTAGGATAGGGGATGGCGACTTGCACCAAAAGAGTAACTCCCTAAAATTGGGAAGCCATTGACTTTATAACCTATAAGCACACACAAAAGATACAATCACGAGTAAAATGAAATACCAACAAGTCAGTACAGTTTGTAAAAGGGGTCAAAATACAAGCCCAACAAAAAGTACATGAAACTAAAAGTACAATTACATCTGAGGAAATAGGAAAAATAGATACTGGGTCATCCTCCAAGGTTCCTACCTGAAGGGTAGGCATAGATCACCTCCTCACCCCTCCACATTCGTCTGTCTCCTCCTTGTAACGACACGCCGTAAGGTCCGCCTCTAGGTACCATCCAGTTCAGGTACTCTCAGCCTTGGTCAGCACTGTACTTCGTCTGCATCCAACATAATGATGTACGGGCATAACCCATGTAGGGGTGAGTAAAATTATACTCAGTAGAGACCCCGAGACTCTCAAGGTATCAAAATATCCAAAAAAGATATTCCACAAAGTATGAAATCAACATATAACCCCAGCTATGTATATGCCCATACATATACCTATGTTATCATGTAATCCATCATAATCATGAGAAAAACAAAAAAGTTACTAACTCAGCTCAAACCGGATTTTATTCACATTATCGAAACCACGTCTGTTGGAGAACTCCTCCTCTGTCGAGTACAGTGGGTATATCATGACACCAAGGTGCTTCCCACTAACCTTGGACTGCTGTGGTACTCCTCCTATTGAGTACCATGGGTATGTTGCATCATAAAGGCACTCCCCACCGTGGGTCTGCCACCACAACCATGTGCTCCCCCTAATATCCTGTATAGTTACTCCTCCTATCGAGTACCTCGGGTCTTCCCCCACAACCAGGAGATCCTCTGCCATGGGTCAGCCACCACAATCAGGTGCTCCCCACTGGTCTAGTAGAGTCACTCCATGTCGATCAGTCAATAGTCGTCATGTCTTAGCCAGCTACTAGGTCTCCGCAATCTTTACACTTTTCACTAATAGGCTCTGTTCCATGAGCTACTGGTTGATATTATAACTCCCACGAAGTCTAAAGAATAAGTATCTCAATGTTCTTTCACATCATAGTGGTCTCAATGCAATAGACAACGTATCAATCAGACGCCTGGTCTGTGAGATATTAGCCTTTTAGTCCCAGGGTCCCGGTTGGATTCGTGCACAATCCAACCTGACCATATCGCATCTATACCCCAAACACCAGTGGGGTATACATATAGTGACCGCCATGCTCCAATATTACCAGCACTGCTGACGGTTCATCAAACAGACGAATGGTTCCAAAGATATGGCCAAAAGAAAGTAAAGGGGTTCATAGTGGGCCTGGGTCCAGTCTGACCTAATTGGACCAACCCGGTTTGGGTCGAATCAACCTGACCCATTGGGTCTGGCCCTACCAATTACACTGGCCAAGCTGTTAGTTTCGGCCCGGACCACTAGGCTTATCCCAACAGGACAAGAGGGGTGACAGAGGGCTGCGAGAGTGCAGACCGGTCGTGAGGGTGTGAACTGGCCACGAGTCGGTGCGAGGGTAGATTAGCTCGGATGGGGATGCGAGGGCGCAACTCGGGTGGCTCAGACAAGGTCTGGGGCACGGATGGGGTCGGGAGACCGGCTTGGCCGGTTCAGCCGCCAGGGGCATGGGGTGCGCGGGACGCACAGAGGCCAGAGACCCGGTTCATTCAGCGGCGACACAAGGTGTGCGAGGCGCATGGGGCTCATGAGGTTCAGGTTGGCCAGTGGTCAGTTCGGCCAACAGCAGCACAACTTGGGCTTGTAAGGCGGCATGGGTCGCGGAGGCCACGGGTAGTGTGGTATTTTCTTTCGTCGCCTTCATAGCCTTTTACATTTCATTCCTCCCTTTTGAAGAACACCACAAAATAGATCAGTGGAGGGGTCAGACCACATGGGATTGGTCCACACCCTCCTTGTTTGGGGTAATAAAAATTGGCTCACAAGAATGAAGCACTTCAACCCTCTCGCAAAATGGAAAACAACCTCATTATTCTTTTTTAATAAAATGAATATCATGGTAATAAATCATACTTAAATAAAATTAAAACTCTACCTTTGTTTGTTGATCATCGATAGAGTCACGGGGAAGAAGACAGAGTTGTCATCATTCATCACGTCCACCACACACTCCCAATCCCAAGTTCATGTGTCGGTAAATTGATGACAATGAGGATGGAGGGCCGGTCATCGAAGACGTCCCATGTCTTTTGCTTCCGAATGGTGTTTCCGAGAAGTTAAAGATGCTCTTTGGTAGCGTTCTTCATTGGAAGAACGTGTTCTTAGGTTTTATTTGCTAGGATCTTTTCTCTCAGAAGCTCCTTCATCCTTTTCCATCAAAAGAAAATGTAGCCAAGAATAATAGTTTATAAAATCTATTATGACGTTGGCCTAAGAATTCAAAATGGGTGAATAAAATAATTTGGATCTACTTAATTTATTCATTAGGTTGTCACAATTAAAAGATAGGAAGGGTTGACACCATTAAAGAATGGGGGTCAAGATTCTCTCCCTCATTAATCACGGGAGTTGAGAGGTTTTACTCTCCAACCATTATTAGGGGGTTTTAGTCCTGGGTGGTCCCCACATAGTAAGCTTTCATGGGAGGTTAGGTTTGGGTGGGCACCACCACTGTTACCTCTCATGGGAGGTTAGGGCGTGGTTTTCCCCACCTCCATCTTCCACTTTGGTGTTTATATTAGATAAAATAAAATAACAAATGGATTTATTTTATTTTATTATTCCCATGAAAAACCAAAAATCTATCTCCCGCCCTCGACCAACTACCATCGAGGTTAAAGTCATTTTAATAGAATATCGGCGCTGCGAGATCAACAGTGCCCTTGAATTTCAATTCTGAGTACCAGTTCAAAATTTATAAAAACCCTCTCATATGTTTACTGAACGTACCTAAACAAAACATCAGAAATTTATTCCAGGCACATTGGGCCTTGGAATCATGCACCATCAATTTTCACCGTCGCGTAAATTTCCCATTTATTTTAAAAAAATATTTAAATGAAAATTTCAGGTCTTTATATTTTCCCCACATCAGGCATTGAATCCCCTTAATCCAGAACTCAAACTAAAAGAAAAAGTGGGGGTACTGAGCACACATATGAGCATCTCTTTCTAATGTGCTCTCCTAGAGGTTCCCGTACTTCCAGAAAACATGCAATCGAGGTATCAACTTTCCACAAAAAACCCACTCCTGTTGATCCTCACTCTCTATTGAAACCTCCATAAAAGATGCCCCATTGTTGACATCCAACTCACTCTGGTCGATGATATGAGAATGTTCATGAATGTATCTCCTTAGTTGGGATTTGTGGAAGGCGTTGTGCACCCGATGCAACTGAGGTGGAAGGGCTATGTGGTAAGCCACCTCGCCAACTCTACTGAGGAACTTAAAAGGTTCGATAAATCTCGTATTTAAATTTCCACCTTGGCCAAATCTCAATACACCTATTCAAGGTGAGACCCGTAGAAAGACATGGTTTCCATCCTAGAACTCTAGAGGTCTCTATCTTCTGTTGTCATATGACTTCTACCTGCTCTATGCAGTCTTCAACCACTGTTGGATGATCTACAACTTCTTCGTGATAGCCAGTACCATCTTTGGTCCAACAATTGCTAACTCCACTATGTATTTCCAACACAAATGTGATCTTCAAGGTCACCCGTACATAGCCTCAAAAGTGTCCATCCCTACGGGGAGTGATATTTTTTTAATGGAAACTCAACCAAAGTCAAGTGATCCATCCAGCTGTGATAGAATTCAAGGACACAAGAACACCGCATGGCCTCAAGGGTCTGAATGGTCCGCCCAAACTGGCCATCCGTCAGAGAATGGAAGGCGGTGCTAAAATAAATATATGTCTTAAAGGCCTCCTACTTCCACTTCCATAGTCAGGAAGTAATATTTTCATCACTATCGGAGAAAATCGTTGAATGTACTCCATGTCACTGCACAATATCCTGTACAAAGAAGCATCTCATGCTCTCTACTCAACAATGCTCTCTGATCGGTATGATGTGGGACGACATGGTGAGTCGGTCAAAGATCACCAAGATAGAGTCATGTCCCCTGGATGTACATGGATGTCCTGTAAAAAATTATAGGCATATCCCATCCCACTTCTAGTCTGGTACCTCTAATGGTTTAACCAAGACTGCTGGTAACTGGTGCTCCACCTTCACTTACTGACAACTGAGGAATCGAGAGACAAACTCCGCAAATACCTTCTTCATTCCCAGCCACCGGTTCTTTCATTGGAAGTCCAGGTACATCTTCTCCACACCTAGAAGTACCGATAGAGGGGATGTGTGGAACTCCCGCAACACTACCTCTTGACATGACGCTCATACCATGGTAGATCCTCTGAAGAGGTTAATGGGCTCTTCACCTTTAGAAAATCAATCAAGTTCATGAACTGTGGATATCTGAGCACACTACGCCACGCAGTCAGCGTCCCCATGATGTGCCTCATTGACTCAATGGAGTATAGGAGGAGTGAGTATAAGTGACTGAAGGAAGGATGCTCCATCTCTATCCACAAAGGATATCTGTAAAGCAGCCATCTATTCTGTCACCTCGCGTAACAGTTGTATACCAGTTCTCCTACTGAGTGCAACTGTAACAACATTCCCCTTCCCAGTAGTACAGAAAATCTCTATGTCGTAGTCCTATAGGAACTCAAGCCAATGTCATTGTCCTATGTTCATGTCCTTCGGATAGAAGATATACCTGAGACTCTTGTGATCATAATACACGACAAAACATTCACCCATCAGATAGTGTCCCCACATCAACAAGATGAAGACCACTACTACTAACTTCAGGTCATGGGTATCGTAGTTATTCTCATGTTGCCTCAAATGCTGAGAAAAATAATTGATCATTACTCGCTTCTACATCAAGACACAATAGAGTAACATCCCTGATGTGTCGCAGTAGACTACATACCCTATACCTTCCACGGGAACCCTAAATATGGGGGCACTAGTCAGCCTCTACCTCATCTCTTGAAAGCTCTACTGGAATCTCAATAACCACACGAAGGGTTTCCCCTTCATTGTTAAGGCTGATAGTGGTGCTGCAACTCTGGAGAAGTCTGGCACAAGCCTCTGGTAGTATCCAGCCAAACCCAAGAATCTCTATACCTACATCACACTCTTGGGTGGCTCCCAAGAAAGTACCTCCCAATATTTGTTGGATCTACTGAAACTCCATCCTTCGAGATGACATGTCCTAGAAAGTGACCCTCTTGGATCCATAACTGACACATCATGATCTTACCATAATTATGGTGCTCTCGGAGTGTGTCCAGTACTACCCGCACATGATAGGCATACTTCTTCTTAGTAGATGAGTAGATCAGAATGTATTCGATGAAGACTACGACCAATCTATAGAGGTATGGCTGAAAGATCATGTTCATGAGTCACAAGAACACTACTGGAGCATTAGTTACACCAAATTGCATAAAAAAGAACTCGTAGTGGCCTTACTGACTATTGAAACCAGTCTTTAACACATCCACATCTCGAACTATGAGCTGGTGATAGCTTTGCTTGAGGTCTATCTTCAAGAATCATCGTGCTCCCATCAAATGATCAAAGAGGTCGTCAATCCTCAGGACTAGGTACTTTTTCTTCACATTCACCTGGTTCAGGTTCCGATAGTGAACAAAAATACTCAAGCATGAATCATCGTTCTTGTAGAACAGAATTGGGGCTTCCTAGAGAGATACTGGTCCAGATGAATCCCTTCCTTTGCAAGTCCTCTAGCTATACCCGTAGCTCTTGAAAATCATCATTATTCATTCGATACACTGGTGTAGATATTTGTGTTGTCACATGGTTCAAATCAATATAATAGTCTACCTCCTTGTGATGAGGTAGACCTGGGAAATCATTAGGGAAAACATCCATGTACAGGTCCACCACTACAGGATAGCTCAGACTCTATACATCAACTTCTCAAAGGGTATGACAAGCCAACTAATGAGGGATTAGCTGAAACCTTTTCTGGGTAAGTTCGTATTTTTCTGTAATGTCTCCCTTCTCTCTCGTGAAGGTAAACCTGGTCCCATATGCCCAAACACAACACACATTTCACCTAATACAGTCATTCTGAGTGCGGACTATAGTTAACCAGTCCATACCCAAGATGATGTTATAAGGCTTCGATGTTGCTACTAGGAGATCTCAACCGAAGCTCTCGCCTAATAGAGTAAGATCAGACTACCAGAACCAGTGTGTATTTGTCAAGTCTACTACTCGAAGAGTCTCTAGACATAAGAATCAATCCAAAGGCTCCATCAGAATCTCCATGCTCCGAATGATGGTAGTGGCAATGAAAAAGTGACATGCAACATTGTCTATATGGATGCAATAATGGTGGATTAGACCCAGATCGTACCTTGTAACATCACCAGAGCGTCGTGATCATAAACCCCATCTACCTGGAGCTGAGATCTCCCTTGTCCACCTACTCCCTGCAGTCGGGGTGGACCTCTTGGTGGTGGTGGTAAAACCTCGAATCGTCGTCCACTGCCAGCGACACGACCAGCTCCTCTGCCACATCCACCTGCTCCCTCTAGACAACCTTGATCGAATATCTACCTCATCCTGCGCGGTCCATCGACCATCTATTGATCATCTGGATGATGGGTCAGATAGTCACAAGCCTTGTGACCCTACCCACCGCATGAGTAACATTGCCAGCTCTTGGCATGTATGTCTCCACTTCAGGTGCCCCGCACAACCACCCCTGAGTCATGCGGTCATCCACCTGTAGGTCTTGTCCTCTTCGACCTTTGCGACATCTGTCTGCTGCCAACTACAGAATACTCTGATACGTGTCAACTAGTGGTGTATCTTACTGATTGAGACTGCTCAGCAAGGAAAATCTCCACTAGGAGGGCTCTCTCAAACACCCATGGTTGTGTCAGGATGCTGAGTGAGAACACCAAAACTATGATCCCTCTCCTGGGTCCCTTCATGATGGTCCAGGCCCTGATGAATGTGTCCCAAACCATATCAGTGGAGTAGTGTGATAGTTCGGTGAACCTCGCTGAGTACTGAGCTACAGTCATGCTACCCTGCTGAAGATGAAGTAGCTCCTGAATGCGCACTGCTCGTAAAGTCCCTGGGACAAACACTGCACGAAGAAAGATCTCGAAGTCTACCAAGAGGAGAATCATCTTGTCATTGACCTAGAGCATCAAGCTCCACCATATGTCGGCTTATTCCTTTAAAAATATGGAATCATGTATCACCATGAGGTCGGATGTTGTCCCTACCAGTCGTAAAACTCTCACCACAACATACATCTAATCCTCAGCCGCATGTGGGTTCGCCTCTCCCCCGAAAATAGGTGGCCTCGGGCACTGGAACTCATGAAACACGCCCAAGTAGCATCCATCGTCTGCTGCTGGGGTTGGTGGCATTAGTGGCCCAATAGGGAGTTGTACCGCTGGTGCCTCCGCTGGAAAATGGACCTACACTGAGGCCTCATTGCTCGGTGGATTATCTATGAGTACAACTCTCGTGACTCTAGCTGGTCATCCATGGGGAGGCATTGTGAAAGAAATAGATACAAAATGGTCAAAATATTATACCTGGTTAGCTAAATTAAAGAAACCTTTTGTAAACACACACACACAATCAATGTTTCTGTGCTCTGAGTTCAAAATCAGAAGTCAGGGTCCTGGATGATGGATAAGTCGACCACCGCACCAACACTAGACTCCATGAACTGAGACCCACACTCACTACCCATAAAACTATTTCTTTATAGAAATTATATATCAATGTCTTATGTTTTGTGGTTGAACCGACTCCTTTGACACCAATTTTTCATCACCTGTCCCCCAGGGCCTGTTCTATGACTAACCCAAGCCCGCCTTCAATAGGCCAGGGCATGGGGACTAGCACTAAAGGCGCAATTACCCAAAACTGGGAAGGAATTACCATTGAAACCTGTAAACACACAGAAGATATGATCAAGAGTAAAATAAAAAAACAACAAGTTAGTACAGTAAGTAAAAAACGGCTAGATTACATGCCCAACAGAAAGTACAAGAAACTGAAGGTACATTTACAATTGAGGAAATAGGAAAAACAGCTGCTGGGTCATCCTACATGGTTCCTACATGATGGGTAGGTACAGATCGCCTCCTAAGCACTCCATGCCTTTCTATCTGCTTTGTGTACCGACATGCCGTAAGGTCCACCTCCGAGTACCGACCTGTCTTGGTACTCTCAGCCTCAGTTAGTGTTGTCTGTCGTCTGCATCCCACACAACGAGGTGCGGGCATAACTCGTTCTAGGCTGAGTATAACGATACTCGGTAGGAACCCCGGGACCCTAAAGGTCTCCCAAAACTGAACAAAGATAAACCACAAAGTATGAAATCAATAGATAACCCCACATAGTTATATGACCATATATATCAGAGTTATCAAGTAATACATCTCAATCATGAGGAAAACACAAAATTCACTAACTAATCTCAACCAGCATTTTATTCACATTATCGAAACCATGACTACTATAGAACTCATCCTCTGTTGAGTACAGTGGGAATGTCGTGACAACTAGGTGATTCACACTAACCATGGACTGCTGAGGTACTCCTCTTGTCATGTATCGTGGGTCTGTTGTGTCACCAAGGCGCTCCCCACCGTGGGTCTGCCGCCATAACAAGGCACTGCCCCTAATATCCTATAGACGTACTTCTTTTATCAAGTACTTCGGGTCTCTAGCCACAACAAGTCACTCCTCCACCATGGGTCTTCCGCCACAACCAAGAGCTCCCCACTAGTCTAGTCTAGTCACTCCGAGTCAATTAGTCAGTAGTCGTCATGTCTCAGCCCGCTACTTGGTCTCCGCAGTCTACATGCTCATCACTGAAAGAATCCACTCCACGAGCTACAGGTCGATACTCCAACTTCCATGAAGTACCAAGAAGAATAATATCAAGGCATTCCACATCATAGGGTCTCAAATCAATAGACGACACGTAAATCGGACACTCGGTCTGTGAGTTATTATCCTTTTAG
The DNA here is from genome assembly GCA_963277665.1 of Viscum album. Classification (NCBI taxonomy): domain Eukaryota; kingdom Viridiplantae; phylum Streptophyta; class Magnoliopsida; order Santalales; family Viscaceae; genus Viscum; species Viscum album. Next base: position 2,013,808,499 of record OY728147.1, on the reverse strand, counting down.
TCCATGGGGTACGGTTGGATTCGTGCATGATCCAGCCTGGCCGTATCTCAACTGTACCCCATAATCTGGTGGTGTATACTAAAAGGTACCTTGATGCTACAAGATTACCATAACCATTGGCGGTTCATAAAATGGACCCAAATAATGTAAATGGGGTCATAGTGAGCTCGGGTTCGGTCCGACCCGATCTGGGTCGACCCGGCCTGACCTGTTGGGTCTGGCCCGACCTGTTACGTGGGCATCCTGTTACGTTCGGCCCGGAATATTGGGCCCAGCCCAGCTGACCACGATGTGTCACGGAGGGCAGTGAGAGAACGGACCAGTCGTGAGGGCTCGGACCGGACGTGGGTCGGCGCGATGGAGGATTGACTCGGAGGGTGTCATGAGGGCACGACTCAGGCAGTGCGGCCTAAGAACGTGGTGGCGTGGTCAGTGCCGAGAGGCCATATCAACAGGTTCGGCCAGTGGTGGCATGGGGCACATGGCACAAACTTGGGGTGTGGGGTGCACGGACGGTGGAACCACGGGGCGTGTAGGGCGCGTGGAGGCCAACGACCGGTTCTTCCAGTGACGGTGTAGAGGCTGGCGGCCGGTCCAGACTGTGGCGACAAGACTCAGACCAGAGGGGCGGCGTGTCCACCCAGGGCAGTGATTCCGGCAAGGGAGGTGCGACCCGGAGCGGCTTGGCTGTTGGTGGTTCACTATTAGTGGGCCGTGGCGCAGGACGGTTTGGCTGGCCGGTGGCATAGCATCACGGGGGCAACGTGGGTCACGGAGGCCTGTGTAGCCCGACTATTTCTTTCAACACCTTTATCCCCTTTGATGTCGCTTTCCTCTATTTCAAAGAACACTACAAAGGATATTAGTTGAGGGGTCAGACCATGTTGGTTTGGTCCTCACCCTCCACTATTAGGTTGATAGAAATTGGCTCAGAAGAATGAAGCAAAACAACCCTCCCATAGAATGGAAAACACCCTCGTTATTTGTTTTGAATGAAGGGAATAACATGGGAATAAATTATTCTTAAATAAAATTAAACCCATGCCTTTTTTCGTTGATTGTCGACAAAGTCGCGGGGAAGAAGACATAGTTGTCATCATTCGTTGCATCTGCCGGACACTATCATTCTCGAACTCATGCGTTGGTTTATTGACGATGATGAAGAGGGAGGGTTGGTCTTCAAATATGTCCCATGTCAGTTGCATCCATAAGGTGCTTCTGAGATGTCTAATACGCTCTTTTATGGTGTTCTTCATTGGAATAATGCATTCTTCGTTCTTCATTGGTGAGAGCTTTTATCTTAGAAGATCCTACCTCCTTTACCAACAAAAGAAAAGGTAGCCAAGAATAATAGATTATAAAATCATTTATGTCATTGGCATAAGAATTAAAAATGTATGAATTAATTAAGTTTCCTCCACTTAATTAATTCATGAAGTTGGCAGAATTAATAGAGAGGAAGGGTTGACGCCATTAAAGGAGGGGGGTCGAGAGGCTCTGCCTCCTTAAAGAAGGGAGTTAAGAGGTTTTCCTCTCCCAAAATTATTAGGGGGGTTTAGTCCCTGGTGGTCCCTGCATCGTAACCTCTCATGGAGGTTAGGTTTGGGTGGGCCCCACCACCATAACCTCACCTGGGATGTTAAGGTGTGGTGGTCCCCACTTCCAACCTCTACTTGGGTGGTCAAAAAAGTTAAAAAAAATAAATCGTGTTTTTATTTTATTTTATTATTTCAACGAATAACCCAAAATCTATCTTCCACCCTTGACCAACTACAGTCGAGGTGAAAGTCTTCTTAAGTGAATATCGGTGCTGCGAGACCAAAGGTGCCCTCAGATTTAAATTTCATGCACCGGTTCAAAATTTATAAAAACCCACTTGTACATTTACTAAACTTACCCAAACAAAACATCATAAATTGATTGCAGGCACACTGTGCCTCAGAATCACACGTCGTCAATTTTCGATGACTCTTAAATTTCCCATTTATTTTTAAAAAAACATGGAAATTCCTGGTCATTACAATAAGAATTTATTTTCTACTTTTTTTATAGGAAAATATGTTTCGATGCATTTTAATTTAAATGTTTTTTTATTATTTTCATCAATATTAATGGATATATTTTCAAATTTTACTTTATAAAAATTATTTTAAAAATTATAATAACAAATTGTTTTTGAAAATATATTTTAATGATTTTGATTTCCTTATTTTCAAACTCTCAGTCTCCAATGGTGTTATCATTCATTTTCTAGCTATTATATTCATTAACTATGTGATTAATTTAATTATAATTTATTCCTATTGAAATTTTTTATTTAATGATATGATATTATAACATTTGGTTTTTATGAAAACAAATTTTATTTCAATAGTTTCATTATAAAATGTTAATTATTTTTATGATGATTCTTTTTTGAAAATCAAATTTTTTACCATGGTTATTTAGGATCTAAAAATTGAATTATTTTTATGTGAAACACATATTCATGGTTGAGGGATATCATGTTTCATTTTAATCTATAGATGTTTGGTTCCGTTATAAATAAAGGATGAGTGGTTATGTATTATTAGTGATTCATGTGGGATATTATAATCCTATAATGCAATTTATAAGTGTTTCTATCTCATGAAATTGGTTATTCAGGTGTGCCTATTTATTTCTCATATGCATTTGAACTGAAGGTACATATCAGGAATGTACTGTTTCCATATGATAATTTTTACCAATAATTCAATGAGGACTATTCGACTTTATAATCTTATATTCAATAATTTTTTTATGTGAAATTATATTAAATTATTTTACAACTTTTTTGAATCTATATTGATCATTGGTGGATTTATATATTTATTGATTATGAATTAATCCTCAAATACGTGTTATGATTATCAATCATTATTATAAGATATAATATGTATTATAGAGATTTAAAATATTATATTGAATTTAAATAAGATTAAAATTTTTACCCATTACGCATTATTTTATTTCACACATTTCTCAGGATTCCATTTCCTAATGTTATAAGGAAATTTAATATCTATAATGTGTTTTTAGGGTATCTTATGAGACCTATTTATATAAATGTTTATGAATATTTAATGACAATGTAGTTTCTATCATGTTGGAATAAAAAATGACTATTTTTTTAAAATTATATCTGTTTATTTATTTATTTTTCTATGTTAATTCTCCAATCCGATAATAAAAAAATTCATTAGAATGTGTTTTATTGAAATATATACATAAAATGATGTAATTAATATAAAATTACATCAAGGCCAATATAGTTTTTATCAATTAAGGGCTTATATATCATTAGAGATAAGCATGTAAATGGTTGATGATAATTTGTATTTAATACATTTATCATTGGTTTATAAGTTAGTGTTGACCATAATTTCAATGGATTATATAAAATTTATCTTATATGAGTTACTAAATAATGGATTATAATTAGATAACATTCATAGATATTATAAGGATAATATTATTTAAAATTATATGAATATGATTCAATGTTGATATTTTTAAAATATTTAGATTGTGTGGTTTCCAATGATATTAAATACACATCTAGTTATTGAATTTTGATATTGGGTATGGAAATTTTTTTACAAAGGATAATGTGACTAAAAATGTTATGTTGGGTATTAACATTATTTTCACAAGGTATATGAAACAGATGCCAAACATCACACCAATTTTTAACACATCTGGGTTATGTGTTTTGGTCAATAATATTTTAATTATGATCCATTATATAGAACTTATTTAAAAAATACACAATAATATTATGTCTGATATTTGAGTGGGAAAATCATAATTTTATCAAGGTATAACTTGAGATTTATTTGACTATTAATGATTGGAACCATTTTTATTAAGGTATCATAGGATAATGTGAATGTTTTTTTGAGATATTATGTAAGGATTGATCATTAATATTCATATACTATAAATATTTTTTATAATTTCATAACCATGTTGGTTTAAGAATTTGGGTTATGTAGGTCCATCAAATAAATTTTAAAAAGTACCATATCTATAAACAAGCATGTCTTATAACATAATAATGATTCATACATAAATGGATAATTAAATTGTGATATATTAGTAAAGATTGAAAATTTGAGTTTGTTAGTCATACTAAGGGAAGTGATGTAGATACCATAATAGAAAAAAAATTCAAATAATAATATCTAACTTCATTAATTGGTGAAATATATTAATGATATTTTGGAAAATTCTAATGTTTATGAGATTTATCTGACTCATATAATTATTTTGTTCATTAGTTCTTCTTTGGAGATATTGAGACACAATTTAAAAGGTATTGATACCATAAAAATGTGATGTTATGATATGATTATTTTTGGGGACAACTAATAAAAAACATATGATTTAGGTTTAATCAACTCATTGGATTAATATATAATTAATGTTAGAGTAAAAATTTTTATTTAGTTTTTAACAATAATTTGATATAGTAATTACAAAAATGGGTAAAAATATTATATAATGATATTTTTATGATGTTTATCACATTTAATTGAATATATTAACTATTTATTAATTTTATGGACTAGAGGTTAATTATAAATGTTAAATTAAGAAGGATATATGATTATATTATGTGTTAATACATTTTAGATTCTAAATAATTTGGGAAAAATCATTAATTATAAATATATGATTATTCTATAACAAATCAATTTTATTTGAGGAATGATATGTATAATAATATTGATTAGTATTTTAAGGTAGATTTCACACTTTATTTTATATATATAAGAGTAACTATGTGATTTATAGACTCTCATTATATCATATTTTGATAATTACTAAAAAATGAGGATGCAATTAATTTAATGGGGAATAATATAAAGACTAGAGATTTGGATTATTTATATTGATTCAATATTCAATAGATTTTTTAGACGCAGTAATATATTAAATCATCACCAAAAAAATTATTAACCTTCAGATAATAAATACTCATAAAAAATATAATCATTATCCTATACAAGGATTATAATAATTTATGATTACTATAGATTAATATTCAATGTTGTTAATATTTTTAAAAGGATCATTTTTAAGATCTTTTTAAAGAAGGGGTATTGTATAATAGAAAAAAAATTATCACAATTAAAATATTATAATAATAGAAAATAATAAAACAAAACAACCATTTAAATATTATGTTATATATAAAATATTATATTATACAAATAGAATCATTCGATATTTCTAAATTAATTTATCTTTAATTTCATTTTTCATTCTTATTTTCTTCTAATAATTTAGTATATAAAACTAATAAATTTAATATGATAAAAATAAACATATATTTCAAATTATAATATCAAAATTAAATAAGGTTTAATTTTTTGGATTTTTTGAAAATATATTATTATGTGAGTGAGTAAAAATACCATTATTAAAATTTATTGGAGTTTTATAACTTTATTAGTATATAATAATGAAATATAAACTAATTATAGTTTTTTCTATTTTAATATTTAGATTTTATAAGTGTCTATATATTTTTTTTTAAAATTTACAGTACAAGGTTAAGAAATTTTTTTTTTAAATATATTTTTTTGAGAAATAATTTTATATACATTAAACAATTAGTAATTCCAAAATAAATTATTAAAATTTTAAAAATTTAGTAAAATAAACTGTATTAAATATATGAAATAATTAGATATAAGCTATATAATAAGAGTCATTTAGGTATTATCATGTAGTTTGTGATCCCATAGGTAAAAATTATTATTGTTTGTATATATAATTAATATATGAATAAATGCCCATAAATATGTAAAGACCTTTATAGTAAATAGTGGTGGAGTCATTTATCATTTATATCTCGTATACAATCTAGTAAATCTCAATTTTTGTTAAATTTAATAGATTTTTATTCCAATTATTGAAATTGTGTTGGTATTTATAAAAACCTTAGCTCTTTTTACATATAAAATGGGAACTAATATCATCAATTCCACTCCCTCCAAAACATACTTTTCTCATACAATACTACATCCATAAATTCCATAGATCCTATTATACACTATAAGAAATTTATTTTATTCTCAACATTTCACCCCTCAAAGAATTAATCCCCATCATATAGTAGATAATCTATTTTGTGAGAAATAGATTCCTATCATTTATTTCTATTTTATTTATTTCAATATTATATTTTAATCATAATAATAAGTTATTTAATATTCCTAAATAAGTAAATTTATTAGAACAATTATTTTATTATTTTATTATGATAATAGTATAACAATTAACCAACTTTCCACGTTTACATTAAGGAAAATAACATGAATTGTTCCTTATGTAGAATACTTCCTACAAGAGCATATATGTTTTATTTCCTTAAACACCTTATAAGGATAGTTATAGTTGTGAAATTAATAAATAATTATAATACATATGACATATATTGAATTATTTAATGAATAAAATATTAATCATTTTACAATTCTATGGGAAAAGAAATTATCATCCATATATATAAGTGTGGGTTATTACCTAATTGAATGATCAATTTCTCATTTTATTTAATATTTTTATACTTGTTTGAATATTGAAATTGTTTTAAATAATAAATATTATAGTCATGATATCATTAATGTTATATTATGAGAAATTGTATGTCATATTAATGATATGTCCAACAAACTATTATTATTAATTTACTCATTTAAAATAAGATTTCTAAAAGGATAATCTTTAATTAAAATTATTTAATATATCAATATCTATTACATAATCATATAAATAAAAAATATTTCATGTATGTAATCATAATAAACTACGACTTAATAAAAAATTATAATGTTTTAATTGTATATCAATTGAATAATGTGATAATAATTAATTACTCATAGTATCATCTTGTTTATGTAAGCTTGAACACCCTCATGAAGAACGATATAAAAATAAATAACAGATGACTAGGAAAACATGATTAAAATTTTCATAGGTTATGAAAATCAATTTATTTTTATTTCACTAAATGATACATTCAAATTTTAATCATTAATTAACAAATTACCATTTGATGGTGGAAAATCATCGATAAATAGTTGAGACATATTGAACTTTATTGGATAAAGGTAATTGTACTCCAAAATTGAAATATGAACATTATAATAATTTGAAATATTCCTCAATTGAACACATATTTATATTTAGTAGGGAAACTTTGGAAGAATACGGGATACTGATATTTATCAAATAAAACAAGTTAAAAATTATCATGATTACCCACACTAAATATTGAAAATATGTAATAAATAACTAATATAAAGAAATAGAATTAAAAAATTGAAGTTTCTAAGTTGGAAAATATTTGAATATGGTTTTAAAATATGTGATTAAGATATTTACATTTGTTATATTAGTTATTTGGGTGAATAAAACAAATTGATTAAATGAGTTAAGGGATTTTCATCTATATTTCTGATTATTATGTTATGTTATAATATGAAACAATTACATATTTTTTGGTTAACATGATTACAAAGAAAATATTTTTTCATACTCTATTATATAAGGAATCAAAGTAATGTAATTTTTTTAGTTTAAATTTTATATTGAATTTTTTATTAAATAATCATTAATGAATGAGGGGTTTCACCAAAAAATCACTTTCTTTGACAAGGATTTTATTTTATGGACCTAACATCATTAAAATTTCCTTATAATAAATATTAGATATAGAATATTATAAATTATCAATGTATGCTGTATGAAAACATAATCTTTAACTACCCTATCTATGAAGGGGTTTTTATTTGAATTTTTCATAACATGTAAGGGACCTGGTATCTCAAACCATATTCATTATGTAATTCAATTTATTATAGAACATAAATTTTCCATTTAAGTATATATTAAATAGAGATATATTATATATTTCTAGGAAGTCTATTTCCCGATTTCATTTTCATTAAATTATTTCTTATCAATTTTTTAAAAAATGGAGACATTATGATATGAGACACATACCTATTAAATTTAATATGATGGATACCAAATGTTTCATGAAATATATATAATAATTTAGTTTTATTTATTTTCAAATTATCTATCTATAATGTAGTTATGTTTCATTTTAAGAAAATAATATCTATAAATATGTGAATATTTTTTATCATGTTTTGGGTATCAAATGATTTAATTTATCATATTGTTCCATACCATTTTAAATCTTTTAAAGCCCATTTTTATTTCAATGGGTTCATTATCAAAATTTAATGATTTCCATTATGATTTTTTAGATGAATTTATTTATAAGGGTTCTTGATGGTCAATAATAATATTGTTTTTATGTGTTGATCATATATATATTTGAGTGGTTTCCCTGTAATAAACCTCGGATGAGTTGTTCTATTTTAATCATAGAACATGTGGGTCCACTATAATATATACACATGTGGAATAATTATAAACCATGATATAATGATTATATTTCAAACATTGGACTAGTGGGTATGTGATAGATATCCAATTATTTGGTTAAGAATATATATCAATTGAGATATCATATTAATGAGTATAATTTGTTTTCAAATAATCCTGATCATTTTGGTCTATCTTATGAAAGTAATATATCAAGATGATAATTTTTTTACTATAGTTAAAAGATGAGCATTATTTATTCATTATGATATAATTAATTAAATTTAGTTTTAAAATTTTGTAATCCAGCAAAGTGTATTTATGTTTCTTTATTGATATTTTATAGATTTATATATTTATTCTGTGTATATTGAATATTTTTTTTATTTTATAGAAACAATTTATTGGGATACAAAATTAAATATAGATTCATGTTTTTATTATTCTTATTAACTCATCATTTATTGAAATTGTTTTACCTAAATACAAAATTCATTTGATCAAACATTTATTATACTTTGATTCTAGAGTTAATGAATAAAGGTAATAAATAATATGTGTCTAGAAGAACATATTATGAACATAATTTGGGTGGTTTATCTAAGAAATGATATGAATTAAGTATTTTATTTCTTAGAGAAAATTAAGAGTTCCATTTTGGGAAAAATTCATGTGGGTTTTTGTTTATTTGTTAACAATATTATCTAAAATAATAATGATAAATGGTCTTGTGCATTCTATTTGATGAATTTATTTTTTAATTCATTTAATTACATGTGGGATTGGTTGGGATAAAATTAGATGGTATAAAATAATAATTTAATTAACATTGATGATTTAGATATGATAGGTATTGGATAGTTAAGATGTTATAACTTTGATCATAATATTATATATTCTCAATTATCATATATTCATTTGTAGGGATACACTATTGGTTAATTAAGATTATATTATATGTAATATGAGAAGATAAAATTAGTATTGACTATAGGGATATGTCTTAGCGATATTATTACGTATTAGAAAACAATAAAAAATTGGAAATACTTATATTTTGTTATTTTCCAAGAGTATATATCACTTAATGAATAATACATGTGGGTGAACGAATAGGAAAATATTTTCCAATATATGGGATCCCTAAAAGTGTGGATTTTATACACACCTAGCATGAAAAAGTGGGATAACTTCATACCTTGCATAACAATCCTTAGTGATATGATTTCTTCAACCACATTATATATATAAACAATTATGTATGACTTATTTCCTATTTAATTTTTTTGATTAGGTTAATATGTAATATAATAAACCATAATGTATAAAAAGGTTAACCATGAGATATATATTATTAAATAAGTTTAAAATATTTTAAATAAATTTATCATGGTTTGTAATTATTATATCATTAGAACAATAAAATTTGTATTGACCATTCATGTTTATAGACTTAAAATATATTGGATATGATTGTAATAATTTGTTTTTATTATTTTATATAAATTATAATTTTAATCATGCTAACAATTGAATGTTTCTAGAAATTTCCATGACTGAATCATAAATTACAATTTAGAAAATATGGTGAATTATATTAGTTTATTAAAATTTATATTTAAAATTTTGATTTCATGGACATACCTGTAGTAGTGTGGTTGATTCTTTGAATTGATGTAATCGATGAAATTCATATAATCATTCATTAGTGGTTTATATTTATTTATTGTTTTTTTGTAAATATAATAAATTTGGATTATCATGTGAAATATTTATGCATTTTTTCTAAATTATTTATACTATAAGTGTCTTGTAAAATATATTAAATTATATTATGAAACTTGAAATTTTATATTTCTATAGTAGTATATTTTTTGAGATAACTTTTGTTGAACACATGATTGAGTTATGATAAACTAATAGTTTTAATATAATATTAAATTTGAAGAGAAAATGACATGTCATAATTTTAAAAATTATGTAATAATTTATTAATAATCATTATATTGATGACTATTAGATAATATTTCTAGTGATTTTAAACTAATTTATGGGATTAAATTCACTACTATGTATTTTTATAAACATGTGGTTGAATATAATTTTCTTGGAAAATCTAATTTGGTTTTTTTTTTCAAGAAGATTAAAATGATATTAAAAAAATACATTCTCTTAAAAATATATTATTAGGTTTGAAAAATGAATTTTTTAATAGAGTTAGGTATGTTATCCTGGATTAATATTATAAGGTCAATATAGAAACTCATACTTTTTATAAATAAATATTAAATCTTATTAGATAAATATTCATCACATTACATTAAATTGCACACTATAATCAAAATGATTTAATGTATTTTGTAACCTAGGTATATACAAAAAAGGATCACAATAGATCAATATCAATTACAAAAATAGTAATTACAAATCACATTTTTTTGACACATTATACCTAAATATTTTAATTACAACCCAAAAAAACATAATAAAAGTTGATAACAAATGCTTAAAATGGTAAACACAGAAGATATCAAAGAATATATAAACATTACATTAACATTAAAATAAAATAATTTATGTTTAATGTTAAAAAAATTTAACTAGTAATTCATTGTTGATATCATGAGTCATTTAATAAATCATGGTTGATCAAAAGATATGAATCATAAATTTATCAAGGAACATGAGTTATCAGAACATAACAATGACATAATACCATTTCTTAATCTGTCACAAATTTTGGGTAATAGTCATACTAAAAAATAATATTTCAAGGATACATAAAAATATATTCATTACATGATAGGATTGGTCTAACCACCCATGTAACAACTTGAGGTTCAGTATAACATACAATGTCCCTTCTATTAGTCTTAGAATAACATCTACTATACCATCCATTAGGCTTGGGGTAACATGATAGGTACCCATGGAACTAAAAGAACATTAGTATATACCCAATTCCTTATACGTATATATAATTATTTTACATTCATCATAGAATATTAAATCCATTCATATATATGATGGAAGATCATAGAAACATTAATAACTACATTAACCAATGAAAATATAAAAATATCCATTATTATTTCAACATCTAAACCATAAGTCCTATAGATAATAATTAATTACATATCATTGGATAATATCAATGTTAATATATATGTACATAAATGGATATAGTTATTGATAAACAATTCCATTCAAATATCCCTGATATATTTTTTTGAATGATATAATTTTTTTTATAAAATTACATATTAAAATAATTAAAATTTGAAAATAATAAACAAACCATTTTCTTCGAAAATAACATTTTAATTATTCATATAATTCTATAAATCATTAATAGGATAGGATAGCATGGATTTAAATTCATGAGTTTTATTAACACAATTGGTCACATATTCGATTAAAGGATAGAAGTAGCTCTTCCAGAAAATAATAATGAGATTCATTTTATGAAAATATGAAATTAAGAAAAAAAGTGTAAATATTAATATATAAAATAATATAATAATATAAAAAATATTTGAAAAAATATTTTTATAAAACATCAACATGTGAAAATATTATTTTTTACCAAAGTGAAAAATCTAGACAATTTTGTTTAAACGTATTATTTTGATTTTATGAATAAATACAGATAGGGAAATGAATGGAAAATAAGTTATTCTAAAAAATAACTACTTTATTTGAAAAATAATTCGATTTTTCATATGTTGTTAATAAAATTTCATCATCCCAATTGTAATCGTAATCGTACTAGTTAAACCTTGATCATTTAACATAAATCAGTTACCTCAATTTGGAATTTCTTAAAAGTAATTATAAACACAAATATAGTCATTTTTAAATCTATATAAATATATTTAATAATTATTAAAAAATTTATAATATAAGATATGGTCATATTATAATAATTCATCTCCTATATACTAATAATTTCTAATTTAAATCATCACATTTCGGTGTTAATTATTTCCCTTTTCATAAGAATTTAATTTCGGTAGTTTTGGTTCATGTACATGGATCATGGTTTCTAACCATGAGATTGTTACTAATAATAATAGTATCATATGAATTTACTTTATATTTATTTAGAGTTTTCCAAAAATTATTAAAATAAAGAAACAAATTACAAAATTCATGGGGAAGGTAGGCCACACATATGCATCGATAAGGTATTCTCTTTTCGATGAATAATATAAAAGAATGTTAAATAAAAATTATTCATTCTAAAAAATTATTATATAATTTTTTTAATAATTATTAAATAAATATATTTTTATTATCGTCCATGTATAGTTGAAATGATAAATGGATCACATCAAATCATTGGGGAGGTAATCTATATATGCACAGTCGTAATGTTACCGACTCCTAATGAAAATTAATATAAGATGATAGATAATGTATTATATTTAATTAATAAAACTTATATCAAATTTTTCATGTATATATATTAATCCCATAATGAGAAAAATAAATGAATTATGGTTATGCTATTGGAATTTTATTTTTCTGTGGAGGAGGTACAAAACACAATCAAACAAGAGATACTTTTAATTCCCATTTTATAGAAATGATAGTGGATAATAGTTTATTTATAATAAAATTTATTTATGTTGAGAATAATATTTTTATTATTTTAAAATTAATACCATATATTTATAATATGTATATGAAGAAATATTATGAATGAGGTCATGTATGAACACTACATCTTCTTTGAAAGGCAACTATTATACACATTATTAATGTCCCTTGGAATAGAATTTTAAGAAATCCATCACCTATTAATAATTTATATTAATTTTATGATGTAAATTGGGTATTTAATGGTCAATAGATATAGATTAATGTGTTATAATGTAAGTAGAGAAGGGGTCTCCTTTTATAAAGGAGGTAAATGACACGCAAGGAATTTCAATAAATAATTATTTATGAAGTGAAATTATTGTAAATATCACAAGACTAAAAAAATATAAAATTGTTTAAATATAATAATGAAATGAAATTTATGAAGGATTTCTTTCATTTTAAACAATATATTTCTGTTTGACCCTTGGTTAACCAACATTAATCATAATATTGGTGACAATATTTGTAATATTTAAGGGTTATAATTTTTATTATAATGTAAATTTTTCTCATAAAATTTAAAAAGATAAATTAATTTTCTATATACCATCTTACATGTCATCATACTAAATTTATATTAATTTTGAATAATAAAATTAATTATTTTTATCATAATAAACATTTATTTTCATTTAATTAACTATTCAAAAAACGTGACTCTCAAAACAACATAATATCAATGGAATTTAATATAAATCATTATAAATATATATAATATGATATATTAATATATATATATAATTCGTATGAAATTATAATTAACCTTAATAGTATTATTGTTAGTTTTTAAAAACATTTTCATTATTTTTTCACCTCTTTCATTAGCTCCTTGTTGGGGTTTTGTAAGAATTTAAGTAATGTATTTCATCACAATAAATGACGTATAAATTAAAATTACAAAAAAAAATATCTATTTTCCATTTATTAAAACATATATAACATAACATAACACACCATTATACTCACTATAATATTGTTGTAATTTTAATTTATGAAGAGTTACATTTATTAATTTTCATTAATTTAAATAAATCACATTATCATAGGTAAATGAGATTAAAATACCATCTATTTGAGATAGGTCTATATAGTAACTAATATTATCTATAACATGAAATAAATACAAGTGGTTTTATTATTTTTGAACCTTGTATCATGGTTTTATCCTTTTTATACAAATTATACCATTACTAAGCTGACAAATACTTGCCGAATTTACATTTCACAATGAACAAAAATAAATGGGACCAATTTAAACAATCTAAAAACCAGATCCCAATTATAAAATACATTCTGATAATAAATTTATAATATTATATGAAATTCATTTAAAAACTAGCCTTCTGAAAATGGGGAAGATTGAATTTTGAAAAAATAATTTTTAATAAAAAAATTACATTTAATATTATCCCATGCCTAGAAAAAATATTATATGAGTATTGAAAATTTTTACAAAAAATAATCTATATAGGTAATTTATTAAAATAAATAAATGGTGATTATTTAAATTTAATATGATAAAAATATACATCATATATGAAAGCTGTTTTCAGAAATACTAATCTTTTAATTTAAAAAAAATTATTTTCATTTTTAATAATATTATATCCAATGAAATTATTTATTTCATGTTCGAAAATTTTATAATAATTCAATAGTCTACCACAACTCAATTAAACTCATTGAGGAATGTAACAAATTATGTCAAGTAAATCATATTTATTAAGAGATACTATATAAATGTATATTAAGGTGTTGTATTATATCAATCATAAAATTAATTTCTTCTTTTATATAAGGTTCTTCCAATAAAAAATAATGAGGATATTTTTATTTCATTATGTCCTTTTCATTCCATGTACATTATACAAATTTATTGTTCCAATTATATATCTTTATCCATGTTAGTAATATTCATAAATTGAGAATCCTATAAATAATCTAACTTATAGTTCATCATAATTGAGATCAATCATTACGGGTATAATGGGTGAGTTTAGTTCATTTTAAGGATTAGGTTTTTACTTCTTCTGGATATATACAAGGAACACAATGTGAACTTGACTGAGAATTAGTGGAATAGAAAAGTGATAAGCAACCATTAATACATGATAAATAATATCATTGGTCTAATATAAATAGGGATCACAATTCCCATATTTCGTAATCTCATTAACCTATTCCATATATAATATTATAAGATAAACATGACAGCAACATCTTATTTCATATTTCACTAATTATTTTCAGTAGAAATTTGTGTCGACTCTAAGGTAGAAAAATGTTATAATAAATGGATATGATATCATGAATCATTTAATCATAAATATAATTCCACAATTATAATCATTATCAAACTTCATCTCATCACATTTAGTTTTACAATTCTTCCCATATATTAATTTATAATGTTATATTGAAATTCTCGAGTGAAATCTATTGTTGTAGGAAAACATAACTACAGTAACGTGTTGATACCAACCACAATTTAAATCCATAAAACAAGCTCATACAATATACACTTTAATTTCAATTATTCAATCAAACTTAAAAAGGTTTTGAGGATGATCAGATATACATAACCTCAATCGATTTATAGATAGTATAAAAACCTAACTAGAAAATCAATGTGAACCACTTATCCAGAGTA
Source organism: Viscum album (assembly GCA_963277665.1). Lineage (NCBI taxonomy): Eukaryota > Viridiplantae > Streptophyta > Magnoliopsida > Santalales > Viscaceae > Viscum > Viscum album. The sequence continues at coordinate 2,013,792,772 of OY728147.1, read as the reverse complement.
CATGTAACAGAATGTAGTACTCCATGCAAATTTTGAAAATATTAGATATGTATTATGGAATATTACAAATAGATAAATATTTTATTATAAATATTTAGTGAGAAAAAATGTTATGATGATTGGCTAAAACCCATTTTATTATCATTAGACATTTAGGGGAGTTCTTAGAAAATATAAATTGTTTTTTCCTAGTTACATTATTATTTTGGTAACATTCATGACACCACATTAGAATATTTTATCTTTTCTTTTATTATTTGACATACCGTTAACTATTATACCAACAAAAAATTAACACTCATCATGTTTTCTCACTATAAATATTATTTGATATTTATATGAATCATCATAAATTTAGTAATAATATATAATATAATAATATAGGCTCTAACATATAGTTCTTTTTTAAAGTATATTGATTATACACAAAAAGTTTTTGTGAAACATCACATTCCAACACATTATATGATAAACTCATGAACTTTTCTACCCTTCTTTTGTAGTAAAACATAATTATTGTGAACTTATTTAATTATCACATGGATAGATGGTTGAACAATTATATGATAATGAGATACATTTCCCAATTATGTCAACATTTCCATATCCATATTTTCTAATACATGAATATTCAATTATATTTTATATCATCATCATATATATGATTGGATGGAATTTTAATCATTGATATTATATCATATTTCTTTAATTTCTAGTTTTTTTATTATTGATATGCAATAATCGTTAATCAACTCCAATCATATTTTTTTGACACATTTTTAAAAAAAATTAGTAAATATATAAATTAATTTTTTTTGTTTAGTGTATATATAAGGTTTTTATCCATAATGATAATGTATATATTTCTATGAAAAAAAAATTATATATCATTATTCAAATGATTAGTTGTGTAATTTTTCATATAAACATTCAATTTTTACAAGGAATAAATTATCATTGTATCATTATACAAGAGGAAACATTAAGTTAATATACTTAATTCATCCCAATATATCCCAAACCCCTATCCCCTACAGTGTAGTATAAGAACATCTGTTCAAATTAATATTTTCTTTAGTTAAATAAAATATATATTACATTTATCTATTCAGTTGAACATTCCTACCATATGATTTAAACATTTGGGTACATTATACGGACATGAAAAATTATAATTTTTTTATAATATAAATTATATCAATGAATCTATGTATATGAATAATAGTGATTAGTTTGTGAAAATTTTGAATAACATTTGTCTTTTATGAATCCAAATATATACCCTCTAGGGTGATTATATATCCTGAAAATTAATCGTTTTTAGATAAAATTATCCTTTTTTATATTTTTATAAAAATATATTATTCCATAGAGACTTTAGTGTAATTATCATGTGATCTTCCTACCTCTCATTAATAGTATAATATTCAATAAAATCTATTGTAATGACTACTAGAAACTGATAATGGAAATCTATAAAGTATATATTCATTTAATAAAAAAAATATAGATTCATTATTTGAAAGGCAAAATGTCTTAATTATATCTTCATATTTTCTATACCTTTTATGGAATATTTACTTGTGTATATCTTTGTTTCAGAATCTCAAAGGATGATATATATAATGAAGTTTAATCTTATTATTACCTTAACTACCATATAGTTGATCAAAAAATCAGCAACATGGGGTTGGGGATTCTATTTAAATGTTTTGATGATATTTAGTTGTCGATTTTCAATTTTCATTCAAATCGATCCATCATTATTCTTAACAAAATGAATACGTTAACCCAATGTAAGAACAATTGTTTCAAATGAAACCCTTTTAAAGAATCCCTTAGATTTAATTCATTAATTCTTTATAATCATGAAATTCCATTAACTGTGGATTTTTTTTGAATTAGTTATACAAGATGTTATGTGTATAAATGAAAAACCAAACACAATGATTAGGTTGGTGACTGGGAAAATAATCTATAAATAAATCATTATACTCTCATAAAATTTTATTTTCATTGATAAAAATATTCTTCCCAACCATCTGATATAAATTTACATTTTATTGTATTTAAGAATTGAATAATGGATGTAATTTATATTATAGGTTCATATTTTTCACCTCACTAATAGAATATAATAGGTTGTTTCAGAATATCAAACATGACTCCCCTTAATTAAAAAATTTATGTGATATTTATTTATTTAAATCCCATATAAAAATAAGATAACAAAAAATTCAATTACAGTGATAATACTATGATTTCTATGAATTACATTCCAAAATACATCACCATAGAATAATAATAGAATAGATATTTGATGATAAAATATTATGTGTTTTCACATATAATTCAATATGTAATCATTAAGGATTTAATCTGATTCCAATAAAAAATTAATCATATATAAAATAGTTGATATATACATTATCGAATAATAAATTAATATTTCTATAGTGGATTGTAATTTCACCTTTCGTTACATATTTATCATATCCTAATAAGAAAGTGTGATCATTAATATTTCCATTTCTTTTTTGGATTAAGAGATTGTTGACTTCAACCAACATTATTAGATTTTGGTATTGAGAACTAGTTTTTATAATTCCAATAATAATTAAATTTAAAATAATATAGTATTGGTTGTGTATTCTACTTTTCATTTACTCCATCATTTTCTTACTTCCTCAGATTAATTATATAATCAATTTAACAATGTCATGTCATTTAAACATTAAATAATTTACTAGTTCCTATAAGATAAATAAATCATCTTCTCCAACCACACTATGATTATAATTGTATGTTCATCTTCATCACACCATGGTTTGGAATATTATAATTTCCTTCGAATTCACCTTTCTTTTATTGTGAGTCCCATGAGATTGATGCATAAATCATATACCAATTTACATATTGATCTCACCTCAAACAATTTTTTTATAGAATCTGAACTCACATTAGGCTAATTATATTTGGATTCATTTTCTAATGCCGCAAAAAATTCAATCAAAAATACATTTTTTTTGGGCGATAATACCATAAGCATACCTCACATACGTTGAAAAAACTTCCATATATATAAATATGGTTTAATCAACCTTCAATTGTATTTTAATGTTCTCTTTATCCATTTTTATAAATAATATTATTAATTCACATCTTAAAAAATATCCTTTTATACTTTACCACACTATATAGAGTCTCTTTATTCCAATTGGCTTGTGTTATTTGTAATTGTGAACAATTTGTCTTTTTTCATATAAATTATGAAGAACTGTAATAATTATTTAATGATCAAAAACTTTATAATTAAAAATATAATTTCAATTATACTAATCAAATTTATAGAATCATGTCAATTAAGAACCCATGATAAATATTGTGCCTTGGATTGCGAATTACTCAACAAAATTTTGTTTTGTATTTTTTTCATTAGAATGGTAACATTGAGTTATTTCATAATAATATTTTATAATCATTGCAATTAATTTGTTTTTGATGTTCTCATATTAATTTTTTCTTTATAGGACAATAAGTATATCTTCCATCACATTCATTATTAATATAATTTCAATGGAATCCCTCCATTAACTTAAATAAAAAAATCATAAAGGTAGAAACAATTATCTTACTGTGAAAGCAAATTATCATGGAAAACTATTTACATATTATCAAAAAATGAACTTTTTTTCAATATATGAACCTTAAGTATTAATTCATATTATTCATTTTGATTTTATATTCGAATCATTTATAATTCTTCATAATAAGAATTTGAATTATGAAAAACATATCCCCTAGATTTTGGAACTAATTATGCATTAACGAAACATTCATCTTGAAATGAAAGAATTTCTATTAGATACATGGACAACTAGTCCCATGTATTTCACTCATAAATGAATTAGTTTTTATACCATGCCTAGATTTAGTATAGAGATATAGAATTTTTCTTTAAAACCACACTCATTCTCTTACCAATATTTAAGAAAGTATCTTATACATTGTAATATTTAAATCATAAAAAAAGAATTATCTAAGATAATATAAATGTAAGTAAACTGTGATCTAATACCATCTTTTGGAACCAAAAAATTTCATGTATAAGTATTGAATATTATTACCTGAATATTATTACAAAAAATTAAGAAACATATAATAATTTAATAGTTTTTGTTTCATTTGAAACATTTATAAATATAAAATTTGTTAATAATAATGTACATCATCTGGAAATTATTTCTTCAAAACTAGAACCCATCATTTGTAAATCATACATAATATATTTCTTTGTATCCTAGTGAATATAAATCAGAATAAAAGGTGATATCATTTGATTATCATGTCTAATAAATGGAGATATAATTGATCATTTAATCATTAAATGGTATCATACCATAATAATAACATTTCAAAATAAATCATATATATTATTATATCATAAAACGAGTCATGGAATAAATATGAGATGTTTAGAATACATCAACAGTTTTTGGGATCAAAAAACATGATCCATGAGAAAAAAATCATTGATATAAGATGTTTTCATAAAATAATGGAATGAAGTATTATGTAATCATATTAATTGAAATCATATATCATGGATATCGTTCATGATATTTATAATATCTTTGGATCAGGATAACAAAACATTTAATATAATTGGATTTGCAAGAACTTCATGTGAAAATTTATTCAAGATAAGATAACATCTCGTTTCCCTCTTTCAGTTATATGATATCCTCACATCAACCCTTTGAGATCATGTATTTCTAAAAAACACCTAATGAATTTAAGGGATATTTATTAATGGTCCCATTTATCACATTACCAAAAATACATTCATATGTATAACAATAGATTATAAAAACAACCATAATCATATAACTCATAGAGAAGTGGACATGTTTCATAAAAATTCATCATCATAAACATAAAAAATACAAAATGAATATAGATAGTATAGTTGGATCATGTACACATTAAATATATTGTAATATTAGTGGACTATCTCTTATATGAAATATGCCTTTTAAATTTCACTTTAATGTTTCTTTAAGATAATCCATTTTTTAAATCACATAATAAAATTTTAAAATGATTTATATATAAAATAAAAATATTTCTATTAGTATAAAAATTGAAATTTGTATGGTAAGATTAGAATAATTTCATTCATTTAAGAAAATGAGGTTTTGTTTAGTTTATTTATATAAACACTGTTATTAAATTCACATTTCTTTTAAATAAAACAATTTACTATATTAGATAAGGGAATAATGAATCATTTATAAAAAAATTCCTTCTAAAATTTTGTAATAAAATTATGAAAATAATATAACAACATTAAGCCATTCATTATGAATTATTCATAAAAAATGGTCTGTGAAGAAAAAATATTTTTAACGGATGATAGAAATAACATTATTTTCAATAAAATATATATTTTGTATACGTAAATAGATAATGAGAGGAAAATGATTTAAAAACATTTAATTTATTGAAATAAAATATTCATTTTATTCATGAGATATAGATCATAAATTTTTAGCATCAGAAACATTATAAAAAATAATCAAAATCAAAAAAATCAAATTTTAACATAAATCTTATGCCATATGTTTTGCATTCTTAAAAATAACACTACCATTATTTAAAATAATTTGTATTTTACTTAAATTTTTTATTGATTCATTTACAATTATATAATATCATATATGATCACTTTACAAAATTTAAACAAATATTGATATATAATTCCTTATTAATGTCATCATATCGACATATTAATTTTTACATTATAAATTTGGTAATGTACTTCTGGTCCATATACATTGATAAATTTCCATCATATCCATAATTTATATCATGATATAAATTTAGTAGATATAAAATTTATATATATTTTGATTTATCCATAAAATATAGAGATTGAAAAATTAGTTACACAATTCTTTGAGAGAAATGGATGTATGTTTGCATGAACACTGTTTTCACTGTTTGATAGATGAAATAAATAGAATAAAATGTTAATTAACTATTAATTGTTAATTATTTTATCATATATATATATCATATATATTTATTAAATATATCACAATGACTATCCATGTAAATGGAAATGAAAAATGAATTTCATACTTTTATGGAGGTCTTAGTCCTAACATAGAAAAAGGGAAATTATCAAATTCTACTAAATATGATGGTAAAAATAAATATATGATTTTATAATTGAAAAAAATTAAATATATAATAAATATCAAAAATTAAAATTAGAATAAATTCACATTTGCATTTATGATTTTTGGATTATAATAGTTCTATAATAAAATATTTCTATAATGAGGATATATATGTTGTTTTTTATTCATAAATACTACAAATATATAAGATATAGATAATTCAACAAATTTAAACAGGTTGGGTAGGATGATTACATCTTTATTTGAAGGCATACTTTACAAACCTTAATAATGACCTTTATATTATTCTATTAAAGAGACAATCACTACTAATTATTATATAGGAATGATGATAATATAATTAGGTAGGATATAGTAATTCTACATTTCTAATAGTGGTATTAATAAATAATTGATGGGATGTCTTTTTAATATGGATGGAAAATACACAGTTGAAATTACCCAAAAGATTAAAATATATATATGAAATTATAAAGGAAATTGATTCCAAAAGGTTATAGATTTCAATTTAAATTGTATAATATTATAATATAATTATCCAATGAAATTTCGATATGTTTTGGTTTCATGTAAATTACCATATTTTGGTATAACCCTCTGTTAACCAATTTTAATTCTAATAATGATATTAGAAATTTAAATAATATATATATATATATATATATTATTTTAATTATAAGGTAACCAATGGATTATAAATAACCAATTGTTTTTCAATTAATTCCATCTCTCAACAAAATATTACTATTTTAGAAATTTTAGGTTTTTTAAAATGGAAATATATAATTTACCAGAGAATACTACTAATGTCATTTTAAGAACTATTCATACAATTTTAATTTGAAATCAACATGAAATCAACTAAATTAAAATATGAACCTTTCATATAAATATAATATGTTATATTAATATATCAATAAAATAGGGAAACTATCACTCAACCAAAAATATTACTTTTGGTGTTTTTAAATACATTTACTTGATGATTCTACTACATATATGGACATATTTGAAGCATTATGTTATCATTTAGGGTAATTTTTTCATATCAAACTTTTAAAATATACAACCATAAAAAAATAATTTATATTTCAAATAATATTTATAAATCATATATACCTATATTTTTTCTTTTTGTTAATATCATTAAGATGATAAATCCAATAGGTTAACATTTTGAAAATTTCAATGCCTAATATTAATTTCATTATCAATGGGAAGTGGAACTAAAAAACAATATATTATTTTTTTAATTTATATATTCAATATATTCCATAAAATTAAATATCATTAATTTTTATGGTTTATTTTTTGACCATATATCCTGCATCTATCACAGTTTTACCTGTTTTACACTTATTAATGTGGAAAATATTATCCCAAATTAAAAATAATAAATAACATAAAATAAGGATCATATTTAAGATATTTCAACCAACTAATTCAAAATTTAAAATCTATTTTTCTGGATTTAATTTCTATTTTTAGATTAAATTCATATAAATATAATTACACAAAATAAAATGAAATTCTATTTTTTAAAATAATTACTTTTATAACAATAAAACTAGATTTATTATTCTCTCAAGCTAGAAAATCATTAGATATGTGTTATTATTTTACTAAATTCATAAAAAAATCTGCATAGTAATATAGTTAATCAAATAGTGATTATTTTACATAGTTTGAAAAAAACATATTATTTTCATTGAAATAGATTTTATGTAAAACAATTTCTTTTATTTCATGTAATTTATATTTTCATTTCTAATAAATTGATAACAAATGAAATCATTTTATACCTATTTAATCTGTTAATTTTTCTTAATTCAGTTGTTCATATTCATACCTAAAAATCCACTGGTGTTGTGATAACATCCAAATTAAATAATATTATTTCAATGGTATATCATAGTTTGATTAAACCATGTCTTATGTAAAAACATGCTATGCATAACGAATTAACATATAAAAAACAAAATTATAAAATACATTGCTGTAATTGTAGACGTCACATCGAAATTTATATCTATATAATAATTATGTGATGAATATATATTCTAGATATCATTAATGGTGAATAATTTATATTTTGATGATATAATTTATTGAAGGTTGTAGAATATAATTACCTCATATTTTGAATCCACTAAATTGAAAATACATTAATAAGCAAGCCTCATACAAGACACCTAAGTGATGAAACAACATATTAAAACAAACCCAAATATATGAAAAATATAAGAGTAATATAGTCATTAATGGATAAAATTGTAATAATAAATTAATATAATTATAAATTATTTTCATATTTGATTAATATTTTAGAAGGGATTTCTTTTAATGATCCTTTTAAAAAATTGTTATAATATATCATTAAAAACAAATCAATTGATCACATTTAATTTTCTACAATAATATTTAGTATTTGGATTTTTCAATCCAATATTTCAATAATAAATTATATTGAAATTTATAAGAAATTACATTAGTTACATTTTATTATTAATAATTCATTTTTCATGAAAAATAATTTTTCTTACAGATGGGTTTATTATTTTAATAAAATATATTTAAAATTTAAAAATTAAATTTTAAAAAATTATATTCATTTTTAAATTTAAAATTTAAAATTTCCCTTCTCTTTAATTTTTTATAAATTATAAAAGGATTATTTTTAGGTGAATAATGGAAAATATCAATTTTAAAAATAACATTACAATTTTGAAATTATAAATATATATTTTTTTATTTGAAATTAATGAAATACTTTTGAATAGAAAAATATGCATTTCATCAGTTATATTTTAATTTAAAAAATGATTCATTTAATTTAAAATCTTTAATTTTAAATATTATAATTTATCATAACTTTTTATAAAAACAAAACATATTAAATTAAATATATAGTATTTTAAAATTAATTCTTATAAATATAAATAATTTAATAAAATAAAATTGTTCTATAATTCCAAATAATTATATCCAAATTATGTATTAATATTATTATTTTCTAAATAGATATGTAACAATAATTTAGAACCACCTACAACAATAATAGAAAAATAAAATAAAATCAATGAATAAAATCCATAAAACATATTTACAACATGTGTAAGATTGTGAGGATTAAATAAATATCAAATTTTACACTTATCCACTGTAATATTTATCAATTTTTGAGAAACATAACTTGATAGTGACTTCCCATTATCGAAATAGTTTTTATATAAGTAAAAATACCAATTCATTCCACTTATAGAAGGGGATCTATTCTCATCATATATCATGATACATAAAACCCTATATATATGAACAAAATTTTTCTAACCATATTTTATAAACATTAATACAAATTATGATGATATTTTTTGAAATACCATCTATCAATAGTTTAATTCCCTTTCCAAATTCATTAATAAAAGAAGTTTGGAAGATGTTACTAACCTCATTTTTTTCATTTTCAATATGCACCTTTCACTATAAAACAATAACATAAGTTTATAAAATAATTATAGAAATATAATTAATACAATTATATTTCATTATAATTATGTAATTCTATTTTTACCCCTTTATATTAATAATAATATAATTTTGAATTGTGCCTTGTGCAGGATATCACCTCCATAACACAACATGATTTTTTTTAAATCACCACATTAAAAAGATAGCTATATTTGGGAATTTAATATAACATTATGGTATAGATAGCATATTATAGATTATGAAATGTTAAAAACATTACTTCCATTCTAAATATATTAAAAATGAGAACATCTTTTATCTATACATGTGGTTTACCACCTCAATGGACGGATCATTTTTAGTTTTCAATTTAATATCTTGCTATCCAGGATGACCAAGAGCAAGGATTTAAATGATATTATAACCTTTATGATATCATAATTTTTTTTTGATTCTTTTTTGGAACCTATTGATTATATTATCAAACAATTATTAACCTCAATAAAATCATTTGAAAAAAGAATACAAAGAAAGTTATTAATAATTTAAATTTATATTATATATATACGTTCATTACAATCATAATTTTATTATAATTCATATATATCATAATAATAAACACTTATGTATATAATTATGGTAATTAAATAATGATATTGCACTTAAATCACCTCATAACCATAAATTAGTTTGGTTATGTTGATGTTTTGGTCAATGTAACATCCTAACCTAGGTTCCACATGATTGTGCCACAAACTATTTCACCACATGACCTCAAGAAATCCTTCCGTACACTAGAGGCTACTGAGTAGAATAAAGGTTCTGCTAAGTCGTTCATTAGGATAATATTCTCGCATTTATAAGTGTAAAATTCAAATAGAAATTAATAATCAAAAGTGGAAGCATATATATGACCATAAAATACTCACGTCACAAGATAATCATACAGGAAATCAATACTCAACTAAATGGAAAAACAATTTATGCTAATTTAAGTGAAATGTGTCTAATATTAAAAATTATGACTCTACGACTCCACAAGATAGTCCTGAAACATGTCTTGTTGCCTATATCAAGCTTCATCCTCAATCTGCCACCTATCCTAGGTCCTTTTTCTCTTAACCGGGGCTACAAAAATATAATCTATTTAGGTACCGATCGGGTAGCCCAAATAAGATGTGAGTACAACTCAGTAGGCACCACCAATTGTGTCTAAAAAATTATAGGAAAATTATAGTGTATGTATTTAGATAATAAATAAGTACAATGCATAAATAACTAGTTATTTCATTATCATTCATTACCTTCTATCTACATTAACTCTAGGGTTCCCATGGATTCCTATAACTCAATACAAACTACACCTCATACCATAGACCAATGTGTTCCCTAGAAAATAATATATCTTAATACATTCTTTTTTTTAATTTTGATATATTCACGGTGCTGTGATATCTCAGTACTAGATTCGACTCATGATAAAATCGAATATTCCTATGTGAGTCCATAACTCAAAGTACCAATATATAAATTCTATAATTTCACATTTATATTCAACAATTAGAAAGATACCAATATCACAAATGTAAGTATGATAACTATGTGACCACGCTTTCTCTGTAATAGAATGTCCATGTACCCATTCATTTTACTCATACTAATAATGACCATGTTATCATGTATACTTATACATTTTGAATGACCATTTATCTTTACTCATAAGTATGAGACCCATTTACCATTTCTAAAACTCAATTTAGAATGAACATGTTCCCATTATTTATCACCTAAATAATTTACTAATTAATTATCCACCCCAATCCCACAACCAATTAAATAATAACATAAACACATTATTAACATTATTTAACTCAACAATTAAATATGTTATTAAAATCATTAATTAAATCATTAATTAATTAATTAATATCAAAATTTGTATTCAATAATTAATTTTCGAGAATTATTATCTCATTATAATAATGACTTTACATAATTAATCCCATAATTAATTATATTGAACAAATTATCAAAGGGGAATTATTAAAACACAATTAATTATCTGAACTTATCCATTTCAATATCTCAATATTAATCCCAAATTAATTATATTGATTAAAAACCCATCCCCTTATAATTAATTTACCAAAATTATTTATCTAATAGGGAATCCCCTTATCTCATGATTAATTCTTCAATTAATCACCTTTTAAAAAAATTTCTATAACTCAATTTGTAAATCTAAAAAACTCAATCTATGAAAAGCAATTACTAATTGATTAAATTAAATATACTATATTTAATATACATGTCATATCAATGAAAATTGGAATTATATTTAGACATCCTACATCAATTTGTTGAAAAACATTTTGTCATTGGAAATTCTTAATGTCCAGCCATCACAACGACGCATATTACTTTTCAATATCAAAATACCTAAACCAAAATCAAGATCAACGACATGAATTTTTCCTAAATAAAGATCTAGATCCATATTAATATATAAATATCTCACCATATAGGTTTGTATCCATGAAAAAATATGATATATTCCATGAATAGATCATGGAATGTTAAAATAAAGAACAAGAGAAGCATCGGGATAAGATCCACTTACCAGGATAATAGAAGATATTCAATTCAGGATTTCAATCTCAATTATAGATGTGCGTACAGACTAGGAATCCATCCAGTTTGATGTGAGAACCATAATCTACCCTTAAATAACTAATATCTCATGTTAGGTCTTCATTAAATGTTGATAATGAGTGAGATCCACAATTTTTGGATCTCACTGTTTTTCCACACATGGTTTGGCCACGCTGTTATAGAAAACATGCACTAACATTTTGTTATCCATGGTTCCAATGGCCCACCTCACATGGAAACCTCAAACATCCTCTGAAAATGTTCTTTGACCATTGCAAAGATACTACCTCAAAAAATGAGATAGTGCACAGTTTCTGCAGGTATGTTGTACAGTTTGTAAAAAATGTCCGCTAACCATTCATATTGTTTATTAACCAAAATTATTATTACACTTCATTCAAAAACAATACATGTGAAAAATCCCATCAAATTTACTTAAATAAAAACAATTTACCTGAAATCACACCTGAGATAACTCTAAAAAAACTATGTATCTTATAATATCCCAACTTTATAATATCTCTTCCTCAAAATGAACCTCATAGCCTTTCTAATATTCTATGCCAAAAATTTTAGGGCATTGAGCCCCCACATCTACTTCAATTTCACATTCTACCATTTTCGCATGTCCATGTTTCCATAACACATGAAATATCATCACGATCATTTCCCACAATAATATCTCACTGTGATCCAACACATGTATTAGATGATCCTCAAAGGACACATCTACCTCAAGGTCAACCTCATCAATATTGATCACAAGAGAAAGGTAGGTGTGACACCACCAAATTTGTGATACTTTTAAAACATCATTCATTACCTTGTATCTCAATGGAAGAGCATATAGTATGCCACTGGCCTGATTCACTCCATTACCTCAAATGGTCCAAAAAACCTGGGCACTAACCTTTCCCAGATCTGTATCATGTGGTCACCCAACCTAGGTGACACCTAAAAGAACACTTGATGACCCTCTATAAAATATATGGTTTGTCTCTATCTATCAACATACGACTTCTTTATACTTTGATCTATATCCATAAATTTATGAATCAGCTGTACCAGATCCTATGTCTCCTACATGAGAATAAGTCCCAATATATCTAACTCACCAGGCATCGTCCAGTATACTAGTGATCTACATGTCCTACCATAAAGAACCTTTTTATGGTTACCTTTGTATAGTTTACGTATAGTCTATGACACTCCATGCAGAATGACTATCTCTCGAACATACATTTCACCCAACTATTCTATTGTAATGGTTTACATTATATGCAGGAAATGAACTACGATTTTTAGTCATTCCACAATGACCCAGATATAATCATTCTTCCAACGTGTCTTCAGGAGACCCACCACAAAATCCATGATTAGGTCATCACACTTCAATTCTATAATTGGAAATAGTTATATTAAACCTCTATGGCATTAATGCTCCACCTTCACCTATTACCAATTGATGTATCTTGTATAAACCCCTTCTATATCCATTTTCATGCCTGTCCACCTAATGTTTCATCATAGGTTATGGTACTTTATGGTTAAAACGAGTTGCACCTCCCATTTTGAGGCATGAAATTCTCACGTGATCACGTCTCGTATTCTCATAGGTACCACAACTATATTCATCACACAAATGATCTCATCTTTATATATCGACCACTTCCAAGTTGACTCCTCACCTTCAAATATTTCCAACATGGAGAAGAATGCTGGATCCTTGATTTCTTTTTATTCATGATCATTCTTAAAAGAAAATAATCCACTACAACTGAAATTATGGTCATCTTCTCCACACCCACCTAAACAAGTACATGCATTTCATCCATCACAGTCACCATCTTTTACTCTTCAATCGACTCCTGAACCATTTCAGTATGATTTTTATTTCTCATCTCATCATCCATAATATTTACCTTACCTATCATATATTTGATTTCAAAATAGAAGGGTTGTATATAATTAAACAATATACACTCCCAATGATTTAAGTTACACTATGTAAATATATACATCAGTCTCTTATGATTTTTATAGACCATAAAAATTTCTTCCAAAAGTTAGTTTCTCCAACACAGAAGAGCATAAAACACTTCGACCAACTTGAGGTCATGCGTATGGTAATTACTTTCATGGAGACTTGCCTAATAAGATGCATACAACACCACTTGTTCTCCCCTAAACCACAATAACTCCATGTTTGATCCACGAAGCATTATAATATACATTATACTCCTCACATTTCTTATGTAGTACAAAAATTTGTGCTAATTTTATCCTCTTCTTCAACAACCAAAAATCTCTCTCACAAGACTCTGAACATTGATAATATAATCCCATTTTAGTAATAGCAAAAGTACTGCGCCCAAATTGTAAAATTATTTTATGAATCATTTGTAATATCAAAATAATCACAAATTGATTAATATAACAAAAAATTATTAGGATTATCTCATGAAACCACTTCTTGAAACGTTTCTAGGTCAATGGATACACCTTCTTCTATGATTGTCATCCCCAATAAGTGTACTTGGTTAATAAAAACGTGAGACTTACATAGTTGGTTGTATAACTGATGCTATCTCAATATACCTAGGATGATATCATGATGTTGGGAATGATCATCATGATTCTTGGTGTAATATAATATTCATTCCACAAGAAACAACATAAAATGATCTAGATTCTATTGAATGCTCATGTTCATCAAATCCATAAACAGTTCTGGTTCATTTTTTAACATAAATAGCATTACGAAGAACTCATAATGTCCAAACCTGTTTGTGAATTTTTTTTTCTCATTATATCAGATGCATGCACTCTCAACGGATCAGACCCAGATCTCAAATAAATCATTAATAAAACAAAATATCCCTTCAATTGGCGAAACAGATAATCGATATGAAAAATAAGTTAACAGTTCTTCATAGTCAACATCTGATAATGGACACATAATCATAAACCCGATTCGACCGTCTTTGTGAACAAAACAGGTGATTCTCATGGTGATGTACATTGACAGATAAATAACATATAATCCAACCCCACCAACAGAGTCTTATTTTCTTAAAGCTCTATCGGTGCCTTTCTATATAGTGAATTAGATACTAGCTCAACCCCTTAACATATATCATTAGTGAATTACACATCTCTCTTAGGTGTTATCACTAAGAATTATTTAGGAAATACATATTTAAATAGTTTCACTACTGTTGGAAGGTTATATTTCTTAACACCCCACCATCAAACAATAAACTAGAAACAAGGGATGAAATCTCTTCAATTGATATGTTCTTGTCCCTACTTAGTGTGTCTATATATCCAAATCTCAATGATATTTATACTGGTCACCATTAGGAGACACAAATGTCTCTCTCCAATGGTAAAAATTGATGTGGGCTTGGTATAGGACTGACTAGTTCATACCAATAATTAAGTTGAATACCATCATATCGAGAACGTATAGATCACATAATACATGAAATTACCCAATATCTAGTCAACAAACCTTGTATAGACAGATATCTATGGACTGAACACCCAATGGTGTATCTATATTCATTACCCCTCTGACAAACATCACATTCATGGTCAAACCACTAAACAATAGATATAAAGGTCTAATAGGAACTACTATCAAACAAGGAACTATATAATGTTTAAGATACTAGAATATTACCACATAGTACCAATGGACTAGCCTCACTATCCACATGTTTATGTATTATTTCAAGTAAATATACTTCCCCAATTCACTGTGTTGATGTCTGGCCCCCTGGAGTAGAACCAATCTAACGATGTCGGTGCTCCTAGACAATGAACCATGTCCAATACGTCCACCACCTCATCTAGTAGAACTCTAACTGCTAGCCTGATATGGTGCATATGATTATCTTCCAATACTCTATCTCTTCCCGGCTACACCATTAGTATGAGTCTATCACTATGTCCTGGTGAATTTCTGTAGAGTCCCATATTGCCTAAATATCGACTTTATTCTAGTGGTTAGGAACAATTTTTATGATAGGGTAATATCCTACCAAACTGACGACATATCACCCCAATTAGGTCTAGTCCATCTCACCCTTCTATCTTCATACTCTACATCCCACTTTTTTGGATATTTTTTTTCATAACTTCATTCATACTATAAAAATTCGTAGATCCTGATTGTCTAGTAATGCTACATTTCCTTCATTAGAATCATCCCTCAAGTTCCATTCAACTTTCAGAGTTTAATTTATCACTTCTATAAAATTCTTCATCCTGATGATAGTCACATAGGACTTAATATCACAATAAATTACATATTGAAATTTTTATATGTAGCTACCTTATCTCTTACTACCATTACATAAATCCATTGCAGACCTGTACAACATCCAACATAGAACATCACTAACATGCTCCCCTATGCCAAATGCATGAACTCGGTATATTTTACCTATCCGATTTCATGGGATAAATGTATTCTAGGAACTTCTATAAAAAGTCATTCTATAACACATTGTCAGTACTCCCACTTCGCAGATGAATGTCCCACCAACACTTCATTGATCGACATAGTATATATGCAACCAACATGATCATCCTCTTAGATGATGTCTCCAAATGGTCATGTAATGTTTCTACATACTCATACTAGAATCCAGTGACCATAGGCCCACATTCACTAGTAAACGTTGGAGGGTTCTACCACTAAAACTCCCTTGTAATATCGGTAATACATTTTACATCTGACTCTAGGTTTTATTTCATGAATTTCATGAAACGAGTAAGGATCTCATGAAACGTATCCCCTTCATCTTCATTTAGCATAATCAGTGGATGAAGTTACCTAACTAGAAAATCGTTCATTATCATGGCCCTTCAGTCGTCCCCTCATCAAGATTCAACGAAGAATACTCTTCAGAAATTCCAACACAAGTTTTATGTTTCATAACAGAACCTTATATCATTACATAAGATAAAATACTGAAAACAGGGATTTCCTATCATATTTCCACACTATCAAAATCGTGGCTCAATCATTACCATTATGAATTTTACTCCTAGGTCATGGTTATTATGGTAAACACACTATCATAATCACTTTTCTCAATTGGAAACCCAATTATTTTCATTTTTCATCATTTTAACCTCTTACTCAATAACTGATAGGCAGAATATTTTATTTAATCCCACAAAAAAGGAAAATATTTCCAGTTTAACAACCTACCCATAACCCATTTTCCTATGCATGCCTAAAATAATGGATTTCATAAGAACCCAAATTACCTAGAATGATGCATGAAGACTCAACTATTATTCCATTTTAGGCCATGAATGAATACTAAAAAATTCTCAAAAAGAATATTCACATGACACCACAAGTTAATCACCCAAGGTGAAATAATATTCAACTATAATATAAGAAAAATTAATACAATCAGAGCCCGAGTACTTGAGTTTTCCCCTATACATGTGCTTAAAAGTCCCATGCAGGAGCTCAATACCAAGCCCTGCCTCTTCCAAGCCTCCTGTATACCTTTCCAAAAAAATTAATACACCTGAAGATGAAATAAAATTAGACATTAGATAACACTTTCTAACTTCTCAACATGTGTGCCACATGACGATACCCCGATCCAGTTGAACACTTGACCTCAAGTGTGCCTCCCCAAAGTCTATAGGATTCTATCTAGCAGCGAGGGTATCATAAGTCATTCATTTGGAGACTATACCCTCATTTATCTGAGTAAAATTATTGTGGAAATAAATAAACAACTGTGGAAGCTTATATATAACTAGAAAAATACTCATGTCACAATATAATCATATTGGAGACAAATACTCAACTGAAAAGAAAAACATGATATCCCAATACAAGTGTAATGTGTCAAATATGAAATAATAAATAAAGACATTGCAACTCCCAATGCAGGTCTCCAACCATATTTTGTTCCCTCCACTAAGAATCATCCACAATCTTTCCCCTATCCTAGGGCCTTTGACATTATCTAGACCTGAAACAATATTATCCATTCGCGTACTGATCAGACAACCTAAATAGGTTGTGAGTAAAACTAATTTGGGTACTACTAATGGTTTTAAAAACAATTCCAATCAAAATATTGTGTATTCAATTCTATAAGAAAATAGTACAATGCAAGAATAATTGTTTCTTCTATTTACATTTATTCTTATCTAACAACAATAACTCCCATGTTCCTACAGATACATGTACCTCAATGATAAAATCATCTCATACCAATGTATAAAGTGTTCTCTAAGTAATTCCATATCTTAATACATACTTGTTTTCAGTTCTCTATGTATTCATGGTGTTATGACATCTCAACACCTGATTTGACTCATTCCAAAGTAGAATATTCTTGTGTGAGGCCATAATATGAAATACCATTATTTCCATTCATTATTTTAACATTTTTATGACGCATATATAATGTTACCAATATAAAAAAATTATATAAGACCACCTTGTTACAATTATTACTCCTCAATATAATGACCATGTTCCCATTATATTTAATCACAAGTATAATGACCATTTTACCATGTATACACTCCATTTAGAATTAACATGTTTCTATTATCCTTACTCAAATGTATGATGACCTTGTAACAAGTTTTAATTAAAAATTTAAAATGAACATGTTCCCATTATTTAACAGTTAATTATCTTCCCAATAAATTATGCACCAAATACTATTACTAATTCAATAATTATTTAGACACATTTATTCAATTAGTTACGCCATCAGTTAAATAAGTTATTCATACCATTAAATAATTCATCAATTAATCAATAAATATCATAATTAATATTTCCAAATTAATTTTATAGAATTAATTATCTCATTCTAATATAAACATTCCTAATTAATCCCATAATTAATCATCTATTTGATATTATCAAAGGAGCATAATTAATCCACAATTAATAATATCAATTGATTCATTTAAATATACCATAATTAATTTCCCAATTAATTATCCAGATTAAAAGCACTACCTCTTATAATAAATTTACACAAATTAATTATCTAACTTGGCATCCCATTAGCCACATGATTAACTCACCAATTAATCACATATTTCAAGAAATTTTTGATATCTGTATTAGTCAAACTAATAATCCTAATTCAAGATAATAAATTGCTAAAGTATTCTCAAAATTATGAAGTTTTTCCTCACCATATCAAATCCATGATAGCTGAATTTAGATTTAGAACCCCTTCCTCAATTCATTTATGTACATTTTTTAACAGAAATTAGTAAAATCTGAGCAAAACAATGACATAGATAAAATATCCAAATCTAAATCCATAAACAAAAATCAAGATCAAAGATATGAAGATCCCATAAATCTAGATCTTGATCTAGATTACTAGATATTGATATCATAATATGGTTATATATAAATGCAATGATAGGATATCTTCAATGAAAAAATCAATGAATTCTAGAATAATTAATGGGATAAGAATCATGATGAGATCCACTTACCGGGGGAAAATAAGATCTTCAATTTAGGCATTATATCTCCATGAAAATTGTTTGTAAGCCTTGGAATCCCTCAAAGTCAATGGGAGAACCTTAAGTTACCCCTTTTAATGTTAAATCCCTAGTTTGGGAAACATACGATGTCAAATAGGTCATTAAATGTGGAAAATGACTAAAATCCACAATTTTATGATCTCAACGATTAACCGCACAAGGTTTAGTCACACAGTTAGAAAAAGCATGAAATAATCATTAATTTTCCACTACATTAAGGGTAACTTCACATGGCTACATAGCATAGACTAAAAACTATTTATTTTTCTATGCCAATGCTTCTGCCTCCAAATGACTTGATAACACACAATTTATCCTAGGTAGATGTATGGTATTTACAAGCAGTGTGCTAACCATCCACATCCCATATTCCATGAAAATATTAATATAAATCCCCCAAACCCACTTCAAGTCATAAATCCCATAAAATATACATAGGTAAAAATGAAATTTAACTTAAATCATGTCTGTAATAACTTTATAAAAGCTCAAGATCTTACAGTCGGTTTGACTACATTGTGAATGCATTGCTTAAAATTATACCAAAGATAATTATATAAAAAAAATTATAGGAACAACATAATAAAATTATTTATATAAATATTTTCTTATTTAATAAATGGATATTGGATTATTTATGTCTTTAATTATGAAACTCCTTTTATAGGTTGAAAATAACTGAATTTTTTTTATCAATTTCATCATAAATTATTAAAACTAATCTTGATAATAAATAAATATGAAAATAAAAAATTCATATTAATGATCCTTAATACTAAAAATAATGATTATATAAATATCACATTTGTAATTTTTTCAAATAGTAATAATATTTATAAAAAACTATTTTGAAATGATCAAGTTTACCCACACATATGGATGAAAATAGGTAATAACTATCCAAAATAAATGATGTGACTAAAAATAATAGATATCTATAAAATATTATAAACATTATAATTTTTACTCAATTGGTTACTAATACTTCAATACATTTTATAGGTAACATTATATGTAATTAGACTATTTAGGGATACCATGTAAAAAATTACTTCTAAAGTTCTCTTTTTAGGCATATTTATAATGATAAGATATTTTTTATTATATATATTGTTTATATTACTAAAAAATAATATAATCCATTATCAAATTAATTTTATTTACTTAAAAATATTTTTTTAATTCTTATGATGACTTTTGTTCTATAATTTTCTAAATCCCTAAGTGTTTCATTGCAAAATTTCCTTACCTTCAGAACACTATAATTCAAACACATAGTCTCATTAAAATGGTGTTTCTACATAATATTGGATTCATAATATCATGGATTATATTTTTTAATGGTATTAAAGACTCAAATTTGTGATCAATGTTAATCGGGATTGTTTTAATTGATATAACAGTATATGGGATGTGGTATCATAATAACATTCCCTAAATTTATAATATTTCTTATTGAACTTCATTATTCATGTTCACTCCATTTTAAATGATTTCAATGTTTTTATTTGTTAAAATACATTTTGAACCAATTTCATTTTCATATAATGTTTTATTTTAATTTTTTAAAAAAAAAATTAAATATAGTATTTATAAAATAAATCTCAGAAGAGTGAAGTTTTAGATAAATATTACAAAATTGTTTCAAAAATCTCTTATCATGATTTTCCATTTGATTTTTCCAAATGATAATCCAATGAGGGTGTTATTATTAATTATACAAACAATATTGTTGTTAACTATTTGAATACTTTGGGTGATGAATTTTTTCTATCAAATTATTTTAATCAAAATATTATTCAATATTATTTGGATAATTTATAAAACCCTTTGATATATAGATGGGTTCTAATTAAAATGTAAATGATTTCAATTCAAACATTTTATAAAACCCTATTTATATCCATGATTTCTTTATGGCATTCTACGTGAATTATTTTAAAGGATCAAAAAGATGTATGGTTGAGTGATGTGAGGTTCTATTATAAACAAAGAACATGTGGTTTGATATAAACCATGAATTTTATATGTTACATTATAAACCATGTATTTTTTCATGTATTATTATTATTTTATTTTTTGGTCCATTACATCCCTTTATTTTTAGTTAATAAGTTTATAACTCATGATATTAGATGATTGTGAGTTGATTGTTTTATGAAAATCTTGTACATTGTTGCTATGGATCAAAAATGCAGTGTTTTTTATTCTAAAGTTTACTACATATTTAATGGATGGTAATTAAATATTAATTTATTTTCTCATGAAATAAGGTTTTCGTTAAATACATCTAATCCATTTTATTACTTTTATATTTATTTGTTGATCTTTTATAATTCTATGTTCTTATTAAATGTAAATTAAATTTCGCATATGTTTTTTTGGTAATAACCCATGATGATTTGATAATTATAAAATTCTTATATTTTTACACTTTTTCTGAAATCAAACATGATTAAATGTTTCATTACCCCTTACAATGTTTTATGATCACCCCTTTCTAATGATTCCATTTCCCAATGTTTTATAGATATTTAATATGTATGATATGTATAAACGGGTATCATATGTGTATAATATAATGGAGACTTTAAAGGCATGTTATGCACTAATATGTTTCTAAGATACTAGAAATAAAAAAATATATTATTAAAAATAGAAATATGTTTTTTTCATTTTTTATTTATCATAAATATCTAAAAATATAACAATAAAAGGAACATGGAATGTTATTTAATAAAAAATCTACAATAATTCGTGTCATTTAATGATGATTAAGTTTGGTCCTTCATAACCAATTCTTCTTATCTTGACCAGTATATACGAAAATACCTTCATATCATCACTCTATATATACTAAAGTTCTAATTTTGATCATAATACCATCTAATGAAATTTTTTTGTATAATCCAAAGTAGGTATTCCAAGGAAAACATATATTACCTAATTGAGTGTATCATTTTTATTTATTATTTTTCATTCATCTTTTTATTAATATAAATTATATTATAAGTTAATTAGAATCACCCAATTACATATTTGTTATTATGTTTATGTTATAACCCTATTTTTTATACTTATACATTTAATGAAAATTTAAAACCTCATTAACATGTAATTAAATACTACATCATCAAGAAGATAACACATTTGAATTTTCATTATTAGATAATATGGTATATATTAATAATAGAATATAATGAAATAATTAGATATATATGATATTAAATTAATTATTTAATTTTAAACAACTATTATAAATATTTAAAAATAAATTTAGGAAAAATATAACCATGTCTCGTGTTTATATATAGACTACTACCTCATGAAATGATTTATTTTAGTTTTCATAGAAACCTGAAATGATTGGTATCTATTGGTGGATTAGATAATATAATATGATATAAATGATATATTAATAGTTCCATATTGGTATAATTATACATATATTCTTTTTGTAACATTTGATAAAAAAATAGAACATTTGTTTAAAAAAATGTACTGACTACAATATCTATGTTGTAAAGTAAATCATTTTTTAGAACATTATTTTATTTTTGATTATAAATGAATAAAAATGAAGTTTAAATTTAAATTATAACTTTATTATTAATCATAAAATGATATAATTATCATAAATTTGACCATTATCAACTAACCAATGCCATTTTAGATATATAAACTGAATATATTCATTAAATATTATGTGAATTAAATTTATAATGTAATTGAATGCAAAATTGTACTATATAAAATTAATGGATTAATAATAATAAAAATTATTTCAAAATATTGAATATTTAAAATAGATTTCATTATTTGGGATGATATAAAACATATGTGATGATTCAAAATATATGTAATGATCACATTACCTTAAAACATCATTTTATGTTTTTTTGTTATTTTAAAAATATTTGTTAAAAATATAAATATTATTAAAACAATTTATTGATATATTCAAATGGGAATAAATGTATTATACAGGGAATTTTAATTCTATTTTAAATTTCATTCAATGGTTTGAAAATAAAATGTTTTTACCTATATTATAGGTAATTATTTGTCTTTATTTACTGAAGGACAAAAGGAGTGTTTTATTTTTTACATATATGGATTTAGAATGTTTTCCCACTATCATAAATTTTATTATTTATTATTCATCCATATAAATTAATTATGATTTATTAACTAATCCACTATAAATTTTTAGGGAAAATTTTGCTTTTTTTGATAATTAATTTTAAAAATAAATGATATTTAGATACATGAAAGTTTTTTTTATTTTATGAAATTTATATTTAATTGGCTTATGATGAAAATATACAATAATTTTTTTTTCACAAACCCCTAAAACTAAAAATTTCAGCTTCTTTACTATTAGTGAGAGAAGGGAGATAATGATTGAACAAATCCCACTTCATATAGTCCCTAGGATGGAGACCCACACCTAGGGTATAACAAACATAACAATGGGAGGAATTACTCTCTACAAGAACATTTATAAGAGAGTAAAAAGATATATAAACTAATAAAAAATACTCATTTATCTAAAAAATGAATCATGAATGAATAAAATTTATTATATTCATTACTAATGCAATTTTTAGGCAAACTATAATTACCTAAGAGGTAAACTAATCAGTGACCCTACAACCCAAATAGAAACTGGTTTTTTTAGATAGTACTATAAGGACTTATCTCCATCCCACTACAATTGATTTTTAGAATAGTTACTATTTATTTGTTAACTATAAATATACACTATGTAGGATCCTATATGGATCCTCCACTGATTAATATAGTTGGATCCCACTAAATCTCAATGAATAACAAAGGAAACTAACATGTTACCTAAAAAGTTTTACAATGTTACAAGCCTCACCATGAAAACATCTAACCATGTATCACATAAAATTTCATGTATTATAGCAGAAAAAAAGAATTGTTACCAAACAATTTCATATTCACTGTTTTTACAAGCTTTACCAATGTAGCATATCCTAAGCAATCATTCTCCAAAAGTAATCTAGCCAGTCGACAATTAGGATATGCATTTCAACATTCACCTTCTTAGTCACATATTTACATCAAACACTAACACATCTCTAGATATAGTAAACATATTTTTTTCTATGATCCACCATATACCACATGAAATGTATCAAATATTTGGTATTATAACTCAATAAATAACAACCCTTACACCATTTATGGTACCTCTAACCACCACAAACCACACTCATCATGCGATAAAAAAATAGATACTATATATAGAGTAAAGTATGTTTGAAAAAAAAACAATCCATAAAATCATTACATACACTTATATATAAATGGTTTCCAATATTAATACTATCACTTTTTAATATTAAGTTGATAAAATGGGTCTAGAGGGTTAGCCAATGATCCATCATTATAACTGGAAGATGGTGAATACACTCTCCTAGATTCAAATGGGTGTTTGTCTTCTGACCTAACATGCGTAGGGAATCCTATGAAATCATAAAATAAAAAGGATATAATATATATTAGAATCAAACTACCAGAATATCCTTCTACTAATCTCAAAAATAGATAGTATTTATCAGAAAACCAAAATCCATGGCATGGGATAGATATCCCATATGTTCCCAACCATTTAATCAAATAAATTAATGTAATAAATTCATTTTTATAAATCAAATAATCCAATATAATCATTATCCATTAATCGTCAGTATTATTCCAAATTTCAATTCAATAAGACTCACTGTGATTACCATGACCTCAAGAAATAATTCAAATAGAGTACATCATTTTTAAGGATAATCATCTCATTTGAATTATAAGAACACAAAATGCATTGGTTATGTCATTTATTAAGGATTATTAACAATTCAAAAATTTGACGAACTCTATATAAACAACCTATGATGCCATCAAGAGTAATCATACAACAATTCACATCTATATACGTTATGAAGTGTGGGACCTAACATATATAAAATATGAAACCATACCATCAAATATTAAATAGATTCATGTTAAGAATGAACACATCCTTAATCGAACAATTATTATTCGAAAATTCAAACTATTTAGTTATCTCTATTTCCATTCATGACACTAACATGTATACCAACATGCATCTCTCTGATATCTGTATTTCATGAATATATTTTTGAATGTTTTATTCCATTTATTTTGTATTTAAATGAATTATATTGAAAATAATTGAATTGATAGAATTGTTTTATGTGTTATTGTATGAAATAGTGAATCTTTTAAAATGAAACCAAAAGAGGAGAAAATACGAGTGACATTGAAATTTTAATGACGACTGGAGCTAGGAATTATAAAATAGAATGATTACAAACCATGTTATAAAATAACACATCATGAAATTCT
The DNA here is from genome assembly GCA_963277665.1 of Viscum album. Taxonomy (NCBI): domain Eukaryota; kingdom Viridiplantae; phylum Streptophyta; class Magnoliopsida; order Santalales; family Viscaceae; genus Viscum; species Viscum album. Next base: position 2,013,766,490 of record OY728147.1, on the reverse strand, counting down.
TAAATTAAATTAGAGTAATAGGGAATGTCCTTAGAAAGATACAAACAATGAACTTGAATTACATGTTGTGAGCCCTAATTTCATGATTTGATTCAAAGCTCCAAATCATTGAACAAGATTCATGCGAGATTTGTGCTGATCCGAATATCCTAGAGCCCACATGGATCATGATTACATGATGTGTAATCTAATAAATCATTCTGATGATGTCTAGAAGAATAAAAAATTTAGATTCATGAAAACTGTAATGTGTCTAGGGTTTTGAAACAAAAACCCTATAAATACAATCCTAGCCACACGTTGGAGGAAAATTCCTTGATAGATGATAACCAACGGGCACCCTCTGAAAAAAGGTCCACCTATTCCTTCACCAAATTCTATTTGATTTTTCTTATTTATTTTTCAACAACTGATTATGGTTATAATGAGTGGGTGATTTCATTGTGTTGTGGAATTCATGGTGAAAGAGGATTAATGTATGAGATATTTTTTATTTAATTTAAATTAATTGTGGGATCTCACATCTGTATTAATTTATATCTCAATCTTCATTTCTTCATTCCTGATCAATGTGAGTAGGGTTGGGTAATGGGTTTAATTTCATTCATTTTTTGAGCAAGAAATTTTCATGAGTTTACTGAATTATATTGATTCATGTGAAGCCTAGTGTTTAGATTTTCTCCATGAACATCTTTTTTATCACTTACCTATGCTTAATTATGGTTTTAGTTTACCCATTAATTAAATGTGAACTACATGTCCATGAGGAAAAGGAGTGTTTGGGATGGTGTGCATTAATGAGAACAATATGTTCTGGTTCGACATGATTCCAACAATTTCATGATTGGTTTAAAAATATTTTATACATTTTTGTACCATAAACATGGATTCATTGCTTCTCAAACCCTATATTTTGTTTCATTCTTCATCATTCTCCACCAATAAAATTATATATATATTAAGACTAAATTCATAAAATCAAAATTAGATTAAATCTATTTTGTTTCAATTAATAGATTCTATAACCCTCTCTATATGGGTTCAAACATGAAAAATCATATCATATAATACTTTGTAGTTTAGAGGGTTTTCAGTTTCATGTATATAAATTTTTATATTTGATAACCTGAAGGGAAATAACAATTCTTGCGGGGATATCACTATCCATCAATGGAATGAACTACTTCCAAAACTGTGGGCCTCGACTCCCACATCACATCTATCATCCCATGCTCAACTATTACTCTCTTATATCACAAGGATAATTAAAATATCCCATCACAGTGATGTAATAAAACATGCAAAATCAATAGAGAGAGCTTTTCCAAAAAATAAGTCATTATACAAATTCACAAAATTGGGCTTCCCTATCCCCACGATATGGCCTTTAACATTTATAAATAAAAGTGTAGTCCAAGTCACAACTAATTGTAATATCAAAAACCAATTTTTAATCCACCATAAATTAAATTATTCATTATCAATGGATCCAATTATATGCATCACAATTCACGATCTATCTCAATCTATTACATGATGAAAAATGATCTATAGAAAAAACCAATTTCAAAAAAACATTAGACGAAAAAATATCAAATTTATTCCTTACTAATATGTCATTATTTCTAGGTATTAAAATAATTTTGGTTCTATAACAAATTATAAATCTCATGGAATAGACAACATGAAACTAATAATAAATAATCACAAATTTTATTACCATCAAATCTATCCAACATCATATTTATTTAATATTATGATTTATAATTATTAAGCCATAATATAATTCAAATATAGATTTAATTTCATTAATATATTCATTAAATTTCATCCTGATATACTATAAATATGATAGACAAAAAACATGCAATAATATCAAGAGGTAATCCATTATCATGCTAGAAATAAAAAACATAGGAAGACTCCAAAAATATTATGTAATTATTTTTAATTTTAATTAGATTATTTCCATTTCCAACCAATGGTCTAAACCATGTAAACATATTTATTTCATATAAATAAAATAGTTGTAATGAATTCAGTAACTCAAATTCATGAAAGATCATCACATGATAATTATCCAATATTTCTATTCAATGATACAATATCCCATGATAAAATAAGACTATTCCAGAAATGTTTTTGTAAAATTATGAAAACTACATAATAAAAGTGGAGATTAAAAGAAAAAGAATGAAATTAATAAAGGGTAGGAATTGTGATCAAACAAGAATAAACAACTAAAATTTTAGGTTGAATATACCATGGACAACCACAAACCGATTAAGTGAGATGGGGATCAGTACTTATTATAATGTGACTAAAAGAGACTCAAAAACTTTTATAGGTCACCCTAGGATCTGGTTGATTATGCAGGAAAAGAACCTGGATAACGGTCCATGGAGGTATTTATTGACCCACTAAAAAACTAATTGCTACAATGTGGCCCAATGGACCACGACGTTTCCTATTTAATTATAAGAATAAAATCGACTAATACCCCTATATCATGTAGAATACCCATTCAATCAATGTATTTTAGAGAATCTAGGATAAATTCAATTAAATGTGATATAGAGGCTACAATATAGCCCTCACATTCTATGTCACAATTCTCATATTATATGGGAATAATAATTTCTCAAGATACCTCCATGCCTTGTCTTCTATCAAAATATAGTATTAGACTTCAAAATAATCCGAAATCAACTTGTTTCATTACTATGTTCCACTACAGAAAGAAAAATTACAATATGGTTCAATGCCTACCTTCGTGACATTTATATACCATTTATTGATGTGGCATCCCCCCAAAACAATTCAAATGACCCTATAAGCATCCTAGAACCTTCTATGATATCTAAAACAACCAAAATCATAAAATAAAGGGATTAAAATATCCATGACCTCCAAAAATAAACCTTTCTAAAAATTATAGTACTTTATAATCCAAAATTTTTTTAGAGAGAAGGAAGTCTGAACGATTTCATCAAAATAAGAATGCCATGAGATACCTCCTATAAATATCATCACGATTAGCACTCAAAACAACCACAATATGAATAGTGGGAATGAAATCTAAATAACATAACAATATTCTAAATAATCTTAATGTAGAGATAAATAAAAAATGATAGTAAATCCAACTCAAGATATCATTATAATACCATCTTATAAATCATAATGGTCAACACACCAAAAATAAAAAATGTTATAAATGAAGAGATAAACATCAAACAACTCATGATACTGAGATAATATCTATGCCTCAAATTCCCTTGTACATTCAACTATGCTATCCTTCATCGATAATATATGAAAATATGTATCTTTATATAGACCCATTACCATCTCTTAGAGAACTTAAATCTCCATAGGCTTCTCGTCAAATGTCACATCACCATCAATTTCATTCTCCCTAATCATTTTTTATAGTCATCATGTAGAAAATGATTACGTTTTGATATATAGAAATATATATGTTATCAATCTCAACTATTGATGTACATATTTTCTTTTTTAAATGACTCAAAAAAGAGCCAATAACTTAGAATTATATAAAATATTTGGAGAAATATTATTACCATGAAAAGAGATTTCATTATCATAGTGTGGAGTCATTTTATAGAATTCATGATCTCAAATAGTGAACACCAAAGGACATATATTATAATCCCAATAGGATTTTGGTAATCATGTTCCACCTTCATCATTTGAAGACGAACCTAGCCATATCTATCGTATTCGGTATTAGCTACAACATGATATTTATTGACTCTCTCACCCAAGTTCGAAACAATAGATAATTTAATGTTCATCCGTATAAATTTTTAAATAGTTTCATAATAGTGGTGGAGTGAAAACACTTGTTTTATAAAGACATGGCCAAAATATCATGTCTCATCTATGAACCTCTAGAATCTATGACTGAAGAGAATAACATGTCTTTTATATTATTGATTGTTAACTATACCTAAACATCAATAATGAAACCCTAACATCTGATACATATACATTACATTATTTTTCTCAAATACATAATACAATACAAAAACACATAACCATAGACTATGTTTCTTTAGTTCCTTTGGAATCATTTAATAGAAATTTTCAAACTAAGATATTTATATTCAATGGTTCCAACAAAGATACCCCCCTTAGTAATTCTTCTTAAAATCCATTCATCACAACCAATGGAAATAGGTTATATGAAATGGGTGATCTAGAATTACTATTAAGGATTAATAAAACAAATATATAATAATTAAATGAACATAATGGTATGAGAAAATGGGCATAAAATTCCATGATAAAACACATTATATCAAATCTCATAAACATGAATCATGGAATAAATGTTATATATTCATAAAACATGAATCATGACTTAATCAAGAGCATAACCCCTAAAATCATAACTAATGAATAATAAATGGGATTTCTGGCATACATATTATCATAGAAAATGTTATGTATACCTACCAGTAACTCTATAAACTGTTTGGATTGGGAAATAACTTGTGGACCCACTTATTTTCAGTTTTAGGATACAACCTATGTTCCTTCTTATTGTTAATCTTTGGCTACAAACGATGTACCTACTTAATTTTGGGCATCAGAACCAAACTATTCACCATGTTAATTTCATTATGTGGTACAACCCATCTGATCTCATACATTAATGGGTGGTTTACAACTTATGCACCCTATTTATTATAGGCATGGTCTACAACCCGTGTAACCTTTAATCTCATACAAAACATATCAATTCCCAATTCACTGAAGGGAGATATAGTTCCCAACAATATTATAATTAAATCATTCATAATTATCCCATAAGAAAATAATATATTCACCATATCATGACCCATAAAAGATATGAATTTTATAGACATCAAATCATGACCCATGAAAAGAAATTGTTATCCCCAAAAATTCATCACATCATATATTATAAAAAATAGATAGGATTCCTAATCATTTAATTAAAGAGAAACTAGTGAGAAAAAACTGGTTTATAATCATATAACTCATTTAAGTGAAGAAAGTTTCATTAGAGCCATTTTATCAAGACATAAAACTTTCATGAAATATTATGAATGGATCCATTAGACAATATCATATATTGGAATGAGTATCATTAAAGAATATCATAATATAATGAAAATAATTTTAAAATATATTTTAAGAACTCATGAGGATAATATCCATTATTCATTGGAAAACGTTCTTTTAAACTTAATTTTTTTTATACAATATTCATATTAATTACATTTGAAAACATATAATGACTGATTGAATCATTTTCAAAAGAATTTTTCTCTAATTAATATAAAATATGCTTCAAAACTTTTTGAAAATAATATTCTTTGAAATCTACATTAACAAAACGAATTTAAAAAATATTACGATTAAATATTATTAAAAAATAATATTTTATTATTTAAAATATTCTTCAAGGTAATGAAGATCATGATTGATGGTAAATCCATAGTTTCCAAACAATCCTTTTTAACCATAAAAAGATTATAAAATCACCTCAACCGGAAAATGGAAAGATGATTCCATTCTTAAATACTTTTTCTACAAGGTAAAACATGTGCAAAATCTAATTTTAATGTAAATATGATAAAAATAAATTATTGTTTGAATCATATTATAAAACATGGTTTGATGGAACATATATTTTTGACAAAAGAGATAGGTATATGCATACCATATTAAAAAAATATTGTCTTCATCCTGTTATGTACCAAGGAGTAGAAAATGTTACCATTACATAGATATAACAATAATAACCAGAGTGTACATAAGTTAATGATATTTATTGAGAGATTTATCATAATATTTCATCAATGAAATCATAATCATAATCAATCTCAACATATGATGATATTATTTCAATGAACTCTATCTACAGGGTAACTCTGTATCATACTACCCATGTAAAAAAATGTAATTACCTGGAGTATAAAAATATCATTAAATGATTATTATAAAATATATAACATTTAAAAATATTTATATACACATTATAGAGAATCATATGTTCATAACATGACATGGTTTTAAATGAAGGAAAATTTTGATGAAATTGATTTACCGATTTGAAAAATTATGAAACATAAACCCCATGAGATAAATGTCATAAAATTTATATGTAAATACCAATAAATATTATTATAAGAGTACTATAATGAATTAATTATAAGTATATACATAAAAAATTGAATTTGTTGAGTGTAATGCATGTATCTCACAGAAATGAAAAAGTGAGACGAAATTCTCTTACCACATGTCTTGACATTCATCAGACACAAACAAGCCACCAATATATTAATTATAAGATTATAATAAATTTATCATATGACCATATTCATATATATATATATACTAATAATAATTTATAATGAATTTCTATTTCAAATTTATTCGCTATTCTATGTTAATGTAATGTTTTAGGAAATAACTATAATTGTTATCGTAGGTGTTTTGGCTTTCCATTACTGATCTTATTACATAAATAATTATTTACTTATAAGAATAATTTAAATCATGAAATACTTATAATTTATATTCGTTCTATAATATTTTATGATAAATAATTAATTATAGATATGTGAAATGGAATTTACCATTCAAAGAGATGGTAGGCCATTAGTATGCACACAAAATATAATCATTTTCATTGATTATTTAAATAATGAATATAAATGAAATATTTTTATATATTTATATAATATAATTATATTATCATTATAATTTCATATATATTTTAAATATCATATATTTCTACTAATCCTATTATTAATACAATATATGTAATGTTTGATTGAATCAGATCACATTGAGGAGGTAACTGTCTACACTTCCACAAACAAAGTTATTGTATAAAAAATAAATGTAATGAATTAAGGTAGGATTTAAATAATAAAAAAATATTAAATATCATAAATATCATATAATTTCATAGTTTACATTCTAATTACCCACCATATGTGTTGGTAATGATTAAATGATCAACATCATTTCGTGAGGCCCTAGTTCGCCATACACAAAAATGGTATGTTTGATTGCCTTTAGATGGAAGTGTGTGTATGTGTCGGACGAAACATTAAAAAATGACATATCAATATATTTTGGATAATTGGGATATTATGTGTTAATTTAATAAGAATAATTGATTTTATGGAAAATTAATACAAAATAAAGGAGTTTGAGGAAGGATGTTACCATTTCTTTTGGAAACCCCTTTTGGTTTTTATAAAAGGGGTTACTTGGTTGACTTTCTTCATCATATGATCCGCAAATAAGGAATTGAATAATTTTAATATGTCTATTTAGAAGATCATGGCTTCTAATACGTGTATTGAGAGGCTTGAATAATTGGTAGGAGAGGAGGCCTTTTTATAGTGGCGGACAAGTGACACTTTTGTAAATTTTTGGGAAAGGATTTCGACCAACATTTTTCAGAAGATATGTGGACACAATAATGGTCCAAATCAGATCATTTGGAGAACATTGTTAAAATAGTTCAATACATTGTATTTTTGAAAGTTTAATAGTTTATTTGGCTGTTAAGAATAATGATTAGTCATTTATTAAGTATAATTTGACATTAATTATTGTAATTAATTTTATTTACTAGAACCAATATTTTTGGTAAACAAATATGTTTACCATTCTAGATATTTTAAATTTTGAGGATTATATATATGGAATAAAATTTTCCAAATTCTTATCATAGAAACAGTAGAAATGAATTTAAATTTAATCTCACAGATTGGATGATACTGTGGGTTTTTAAAATAATAATGTTCAAAGGATTTCTATGTTTTTATATCGAATATCAATATGAAATTGATTCTAATGACCAACGATGTATTAAATTATATATATTTTATGATATTATTTTTAAAAAAATAAAACAAATTTTAACTATAAAATAATATTAGATTGAAAAGTAGTTTTAAATAAAAATTTAACATTTTTCACTATTCATCCAAAATTGATATTTCTTTGGAAAATCCAAAATATTTACAATAGAATAATTTAAATTTATAAAATTTAAAAATGATATTTATTTTATATAATTAAATTTAAAAATAATTCTAAATTAATTTGTATTTGTTTCATATAATGACATGAATAGAGTTTAGTTGAGTAAATATTATTTCTAGACATATAATAACATTACGAAATATTTTATTTATTTATTATCAATAGATTTTATTTATATAAAAATGTCTTTGAAAATATTTTAAATGTTTTTGTTATAATCAAATTATTACGTTTTAAATCTATTTTATTACTATATAATTTAAATAATTATAACAATAAAATGATGTTTCATCGAAACTCAGTTTTGTGGGTATCGTATAAGAAGTTAATATTGGGTGTTGTGAAATTATATAAAGTACCATGATAATGGAATTTATGAATTAGTAAAATAAAATAAATAAATTAAAAATAACTTATTCAGTAAAAAGATTCCCATAAAATATTAGGGTGTCACATTCAACACCACTTAAAATGAATTTCTACGATGAAATTTAAATTGGTTACCAAAATGTTAATACATGAGAGTTACATTCATAGAAACCGACATCATAAAATTTAATACTATAACATAATATTAAATGTGAATTTTGGAAACATTATAGTTAACCAATTTATCACATAACATGTTTTCCACATAGGAGAACATATCTGAGAGGGGATCAGTGGACCTTGAAGAAAATAATAAAATTTCATATAAGTATATCACTAGTCACATAAATTCTTATCATATAGTGAGTGATAAAAATCACAAATCCATAATGTAAAGATTCAATAAAGAGTTCATAGATTACATAAAGAGTGATTATAGTAGGACTAAATTTATTTCAAGGAACATTTCAAAAATTAGATGTGTTTTCAGGAACAAATATACATGACTGGTTCTAGGAAAACATAAACCTTTTTCTATGACATGAAAAATTTACACCTAAAATATTTCTATCAAAAAAGGGAGGTGAATGTTTGTCACGAACCGAATCTGGTCGCCATCAAACTGACACCAAACCTGGCTCATGGCAAACCCCGAAGGGCGTTCCCCATCCCCACAGGCTGGAACAAGTGCCCAAGTATCATAAAAATTCATTTGGGAACGATTTACCTGAGTTTGTGTTCATAAAATAACCAAAAACAAACAACAAACCAAATCTAAAAAATTATGTCAAACAAGACATAATAAAAATTCAGAACTGAGTATATGAGTTTAAGAATTAAAAAAGAGGTTCAAAGGTACATAAAAGTAGTAGAAATTAGCCCATGAGACTCCACATGACAAGGGGTCATCACCCACAAGCCGTCTCTACAACACCGCACCATCAAGAGAAACTAGCAACCCGAACGACCATCAACCAAGGCCTTGCCTTTACCTATGTCAAACATGATCAAGTCTACTTACACGCAAAGCTGTAAGTAGGGTGTGAGACTACGCCCAATAGGATATCACCCAAGGATTATATGTTATTGGGATTATAAAATAAATGGCTTTCAAGAGTTATAAATAGATAATGGTAGCATTTATTTCTAAAAGAGAAACTTTGAAAAAAAAATAACTTTCAATGCGGATAACATTAAATAATTAGTGAATTTGAATAAAAAATTCAAGCTACTGGTTTTCACTTCCCAAAATACCATAAAGAAAGTATAAATTCCAAAAATTCCACAAGCACCATGCATAGGAACACCCCTAGGTACTAGTTTGTTGTGAGCCTCAAGTACCTCGTACCTCGGTGAAAGTAATCATAATGAAATTCCTTCTCGTGCACAAGCCTCTATTAGGGAGCATAACAAAAACCTAGGGGTCTCCAATTATCTCCATTATAGTTTTGTTTGTGTTATCCATGTCAGACTTGCTAAGTGAACCATGTTAAAAACTCCTCTGTTCACTAGCGTACTAGTACAAGTTAGCCCACCTAGTTACCTGGGTTTCCCGTATTGTGATAAAAAAGTAATCACATGCTACCAAAATCAATATTCATATATAAATATCAGTTATGGTCACACACATTCAAAACAGTACCTACACATTCTTTTCACCTTTCGTATAACTCAATAAACCACTAATAATTTCCATAAAAATTTCAAGAAAAGTAATCAAATTTTGCATGCTAAATTTATCTAAAATACCACATTTAAAACCAATTGGAGACCAATATTATACTAAACCATAAATTTTAGCATCAAATCTTTTTTATAAATCCAATCACTGAATTATAAAACAACACCAAGAGGCACAACATTAGTTGCACATGTAAAACAACCATTTTCACACAATATTGGCACTTAAAAATCAACCGCTTTTAAAATGCTACCCAAATCAATTTTAGAAATCAAAATACTGAATTTGGAACATAATGGAAATTTAAATACATAAACACAACTCATTCTACAATACCTACATATGAAATCACCTACCAAAAGTGTCAAAACACCCAAATCCTTGTGTGTGACTTCAACCACACCTCCGTTGCACCACAAGGGAGTAATATTGAACCTAAAACAAGAGTATTGGACCAAGAAACTCAAAACTAAAACCCTAGGTATGAAGCCCCATCTTCTATACATTTGTGGATTCAATACAAAAAGAAACAACCCTAAGAAAAGGGAGGAATAAAGAAGAGAACCAACTTACTTGAGAAATATGGATGTTTTTTGGATCTTCAGAGGTTCGGCCCTAAATCGCGATGGATCTGAGCTCCAAAAAGCTGAAAACGAAAATGGGGGTGCGTCTGGGTTTCGTGGGAACGTGTGAGTGGCAGAATCACCAAAAAAGTATAAAAATTGAAAATTTTATGAAATAATTACAAAAAAATTTTAAAACTAGAAATGGGCTTTCGGGTTGGCTCAATACCTAAATTGATCACCCAAATCGTAGATTCTAATGAATTTTTAAGGGGCACAAAATTATTTTGTGATTTTAATACTTAATTTAAGGTCATTTTAAAAGTTTAATGGGTGAAAAATGTTGAAAATCGAAGGAGTTATTAAAGAATCAAAATTTACTTTCAAAACTAGTAATGAGCTCTCAGGTTGGCCCAAACTATGGAAACCCATTATTTCCTTCAAAAATTCATGAAAATCCCCCAAAAAAAAGAAAGGATAAAATTAAATGAAAAATACCTTTATAATATTTCATCTATGTGACAATTATCCCCACCATCAAGGACTTTCTGTCCCGGAAAGTCAACATGAGGCTTGATTGGAAAACAAAAATGGGTACTCTTCCTCGACCCATGACTTTCGCTCCCATGTCTCATGTGTTTCATTCCCATGCTGCCATAGAACCTGGACTAATGGAATAATCTTCCCTCGAAGTTTCTTCTCTTGGGAGTCCACTATTTTCACTGGCCTCTCAATAATAGACAAGTCAGGCTCTATCTATTGTTCTTTCCAACACAACACATGGGACAGATCCGGGTAGTATTTCTTCAACTGAGAAACATGGAAGACATCATGGATGGACGTCAGCTGAGAAGGTAAGGCCAACCTGTATGTCATCTTTCCAATATGCTCAATGATCTCAAATGGCCAGACCTACCATGGCGTCATCTTACCTTACTTCACCAATCGACGATGGCCAAGATGATGGGCCACCTTCAAGAATACCTTGTCACCCAATGAAAACTCTAGGTCTCGACGCCTCTGGTCAGCATATAATTTATGACGACTCTGAGCTGTCAATAAACGTTTCCTGATTAATTTTACCTTCTTAGATGTCTCTTGCACCATACTCGGCCCCAGTAGTGAGGTCTCATCTACCTCAGCCCAACAAAGGGGGGACCGACAAGGCCAACCATAGAGCGCCTCAAATGGTGCCATTCGAATCGAGTATTGGTAACTGTTATTATAAGAAAACACAACCAATACAAAATGGGTATCCCAAGAACCTCCAATGTCTAGGACACACGCATGAAGCATGTCCTCCAAAATCTGATTCGCCTTCTCTGTCTGACCATCCGTCTGCGGATGGTATGCTGTGATCATCTTAATATGGGACCCCAAGGACTTTTGAAGGCCTCCCCTGAACCGAGATGTGAAATGAGGTTCTCTATCTAAGACAACTACTGATGGCACACCATGGTGTCTCACCACCTCTTGAAGATACAAACGGCCCAACTCATCCACTTTAGATGTATATCTGTTCAGAATGAAGTGGGATGATTTGGTTAGATGATCAATCACCACCCAAATGTCATTCTTACCTCGAGGTGTATGAGGTAATCCAACAATGAAGTCTATGGAAAACTCGTCCCACATCCAGGTAGGAATGGATAGTGGTTGGAGAAAACCAGAGGGCCATTGATTCTCTTCTTTCACCTGCTGGAATGTGTAGCATCTCGACACAAAGTCTGCTATGTCCCGTCTCATACCAGGCCACCAAAACTACCGACGGACATCATAATACTTCTTAGTGGCACCAGGATGGACAGCCCACTGAGACTAGTGGATACCTTGCATCACCACCTTCTGTTGAGATAACAACACTACTGAACAGCCCTTGAATCACAAGATTCCCTTAGGAGACGACCACCAATCAAAGGATGTCTCCCCACCATGAAGAAATTGCTTCGACCGCTGAAAAAACTCATCAATGGGATGTTCCCGCTGAATCAACTCCAACATAGAAGGAATCAACTGGACGCTCGCCAAGAATGCCCCTGCACTGTGTTCCTTGTTCTCCACATGCATCTGAGAAAAAATCCACATCAATTTCCACTCGTCACTGGACATCCTCAAAGCCTGCACAGGAACCCTTATGCTCAAGAAGTCGGCTACTACATTACCCTTACCTGGGGTATAGAAAATATCAAATTCAAACCCTTGTAATTACTCGATCCAGCGACGCTGCCTCTAGTTGAGGTCCTTCTGTGAGAAGATATAAGCCAAGATTTTGTGATTAGAATAGACCAAATACTTCAACCCAAAGATGTAGTGACGCCACGTCATCGATGCATGCATCAGTGCTGCCAACTCCATGTCACGGGTTGGGTAGTTTTTTTCGTGTGGCTGGAGTTAGCGAGAGCCATACGCCACCACGTGATCATCCTGCATAAGCACGCACCCATGTCCCATACCTGAAGCATCACAATAAACCACATATCCCTTTCTACCCTCTGGAAAAATCACCACTGGGGGAGTATTCAATCCCCTCTTCAGCTCCTCGAATGATGCCTGACATTCTGGACCCCATAAAACCATCACCCCTTTCCGGGTGAGGGTAGTAATCTGTGATGCTAGTCAAGAGAAATCCCAAACGAATCACCTATAATAACCAGCCACACCAAGGAATCTTCTGATCTTGAACACATTCTTCGGCTACTCCCATGAAATAACCGCACTACTCTTCTCAGGTTCCACTGAAACCCCGTGCTCTAAGGTCACATGCCCGAGAAATCTCACCTCCCTGATCCATAATGTTCACTTCAAAAACTTTTCATAGAGGCAATGATCTCGTAATGTACCCAAAATGACCCTCAAGTGATGGTTGTGTTCCTCCTCGGAGCTAGAGTATACCACAATGTCATCCATGAACACCACAACAAAGGAATCGAGATACTGATCAAACACCCTATTCATAAGTTCCATAAATACTTCTAGAGAATTGGTCAATCCAAAGGGCATGACCAAATACTCAATGTGGCCATACCTACTTTGGAAGGCTGTCTTTGGGATATCTGACTCCTTCACCCTGGGTTGATGATATCCTGAACGCTGGTCTATCTTTGAGAACCACTTTTCCCCCTTCAACTGATCAAATAAATAATCTATTTTGGGAAAAGGGTATTTGTTTTTAATTGTTACCTTATTCAGCTTTCGGTAGTCAATGCACAACCGGGGTGATCCATCAGCCTTTTTCGCGAACAACACAGGAGCAACCCAAGGAGAGACGCTCAGGAAAATGAATCCTTTGGATTCTAAGTCGTCTAGCTGTAGCTTTAATTCCCTCAGCTTGGTGGGGGCCATGCGATAAGAGGGAAGAGATATCAGCTATGTTCCCGGTGCCAGATCAATCGAAAACTCCACATCCCACTCCTAGGGAAAGCCTGGAAAATCATCTGGGAATACCTCTGGAAAATCATTCACTACATGAGGGAGTGAAACTTTAGGGGAAAGACCATCCTCTAGCATGAGTGTAGATAACTGGAAGATAAAACTTGCCAACTCTGGGAGTGGAGGCCCTGCACGACCTGACCGAGGATCCCATTCTCCATGAAAAACCTGACGACTCCCATGAGGTGTCGTGAAACTCACATGCCGTCTGTAGCAATTGATGTGTGCCTAGAAGTGTACTAGCCAGTCCATCCTGATTATGAAATCAAAAAGGTCCATATCTAATATCACGAGGTCCCACTCCATCTCGACCGCTGACATAAAAAGATCACATGATGGGCACCTGAGACCCTGCTCTTTCTTCTTTCCCAGCGATGTCACCAACTCCATTGCGAATGACATAAAATCAGTTGGAAAATTCAGAATGTCCACAAAATGGGTAGAAATGAATGAAACAGAGGCACCAGTATAAAAAAGAGCAGCAACTATAGAAGATGAAATCCAAATGGTACCTCGAACAGTCGATGGTCCGGCCTCTGATCCTGCTGGTGCCTGATCCACCGCGTGGAGATGTCCAGTCTATGCCTGAAGATGACCACTAGTCTGTGGCTATGACCTGAACTGGATCTTCCCAGAAGATGACCCATCCCTACAACCATGACTTCCAAATCGATATCCCCTAGTCCTTGACAGCTCAGACTGTGCTGGCACTCCTCTAGGAGCCATGGATCCTGCCCAACAATGAAGTGGACGCGCTATCCCACAAAAGTGTTGCACGTGTCCCATACCTCCACACTATAAATAGGTCTTCGGAGGATGAGGGAATGCTGGATGGATGTGCCCGGGCTTCCCACACTGGTGGCACACGACCGATCTCGCATCAGAAGCTGTTGATGAAAACTGCCTGTAAGAGTTCCCTGAATAGCCTCCTCCTTTCTTCACATGATCCTCTCACTTCCTTTTCATCTCTGAAAATATTCCACATCCCACTGTTGATATTGAACCATAGAAACCAGCCCTTCCATTTCTATCGATCTCCACCATGCACACATGATCAACGACCTCAGAATAGGTCCTCATCTTAAACAAGAACACCTAGGAGTATGTCTCTGGTCTCAAGCCTTTCTCAAACCTCTGGGCATTCACATTCTCATTAGAGACAATTTCTGGAGCATACCAAACCAACTTAGCGAAATGGTTGGCATACTCCATCATAGATAGATTTCGCTGAATATGTTCCATGATCTCTCTAGACCTGGCATAAGCCAACACCTTAGGGCAGTACTGTTCATTGAAGACACCCTTGAAATCTCTCCAACGCATCTGCTCATTCTTCCAAGCCTGAAGCACTGACTCCCACCATTTACGGCTGGGACCCTCCAATAGAATGGAGTCACACCTCACCCTGAGCCCCTCTGGTGTTTCCAAGAACTCAAACATATGCTCGATCTTCTCGATCCATTCATCCTCTTCTTGGGGTTATGAACTTTCTCGGAAGGTTAGAAGCTTATTTTTCAGCAACTTATTGGCCTTGTCCTTTCGAGGACCAGTCTCATCCTCTATAATAGGAGATGGAACTGGAGCTGGTCCATATCCTAGAGCTGGGACAGCCTGGACCACAGTGTCGACTAGCCTCTGATCAATTGTTGTGGGAGAACTCTCTCCAGCTTCCTCCCGTGGGTGCGTGAGAGCTTTACGGGGAGGCATGTTGCTACAAAATGAAATAGTCACAAAAAAATAATCAATACCCCAATTCTGAAAATTTTAATTAAATACTTAAAATATAAATAATCTAAACACATTTCAATAATAAAATAAACAACTACTCCACATCCGCCTGATGTCCACATGTGGTCAGCAGCCCACAAATCTCACCTAGAAGGGAAGTCAATCTGTAAATTCCAACATCCCCTGGTGACTCATGGTCTTCCATGAGAGGTGCGGCCCAGAAACCCTACTCAAAACCAAAACCCCGAGCCCCGATAGTCCCAGCTCCTGTCTATCCCGACTCATCCCAAAATATAAATATAACCCAAAAACTTTAACATCCTCTGATACCATTTTGTCACGAACCGAATCTGGTCTCCATCAAACTGGCACCAAACCCGGCTCATGGAAAGACCCTAAGGGCGTTCTCTATCCCCACGGTCTGGCACAAGTGCCCGGGTATCATAAAAAGTCATTTGGGAATGATTTCCCCGAGTTTGTGTTCATAAAATAAACAAAAACAAACAACAAACCAAATCTGAAAAATTATGCCAAACAAGACTTAATAAAAATTCAGAACCGAGTATATTAGTTTAATAAAGACACAATAGGTTCAAAGGTACATAAATGTAGCAGCAAAAAGCCCATGAGACTCCACACGACAAGGGGTTATCACCCACAAGCCGTATCCACAACACCACACGATCGAGAGAAAATAGCAACCCGAACGGCCATCGCCCAAGGCCTTGCCTTTGCCTGTGTCAAACATGATCAATTCTACTTACACCCAAAGGTGTATGTAGGGTGTGATATTATGCCCAGTAGGATTTCAGCCAAGGATTCCAAGTGATAGGCATTATAAAATAAAAGGCTTGCAAGAGTTATAAATAGATAATGGTAGCATTTATTTCTAAAAGTACGACTTTGAAAAGAAAATAACCTTCAATAAGGATAACTTTAAATAATGAGTGAAATTGAATAAAACATTAAAGGTACTGGTTTTCACATCCCAAAATACCATAAAGAATGTATAAATGCCAAAAAGGCCACCAGCACTAAGCATAGGAACACCCCTAGGTACTAGTTTGTTGTGAGCCTGAAGTACCTCGTACCTCGGTGAATGTAACCATAATGAAATTCGTTCTCATGCACGAGCCACTAGTAGGGTGCATACCCATAACCTAGTGGTCTCCAATTATCATCATTATAGTTTTGTTAGTGTAATCCATGTCATACTTTCTAAGTGTACCATGGTCAAAACCCCTTCAGTCACTAGCGTACTAGTACAAGTTAGCCCACCTAGTTACCCAGGTTTCTCGTATTGTGCTCAAATAGTAATCACATGCTACCAAAATCAATTTTCACAAATAAATATCAGTTATGGTCACACACATTCAAAACAGTAGCTACACATTCTTTTTAGCTTTTGTATAACTCAATACACGACTTATAATTTCCATAAAACAATTTCAAGGAAAGTAATCATATTTTGCATGTTAAATTCATCTAAAATCCAACATTTAAAACCAAATAGTGACCAATATTATACCAAAACATAAATATTAGAATCAAAACATTTTTATAAATCCAATCCCTAAATTATAAAACAACACCAAGAGCACAACATGAGTAGCACATGTAAAACTCCAATTTTCACAGAAAATTGGCACTTAAAAATCAACCGCTTTTAAAATGCTACCGAGATCAATTTTTACAATAAAAATACTGAATGAGAAACGTAATGTAAACATAAATACAGAAATAAAACTCATTCTACAATACCTACATATGAAATCACCTACCAAAATAGTCAAAACCCCCAAATCCTTGCACGTCACTTCAACCGCACCTCCGCCACACCACAAGGGAGTACGATTGAACCTAAAACCAGAGGATTGGAACAAGAAACTCAAAAATAGAACCCTAAGTACGAAGAACCATCTTCTAGACATTTGGGGATTCAATAAAAAAACAAGAAACCCTAAGAATAAAGGACTAATAAGGAAGATAACCAACTTACACGAGAATTCTGGACGTTTTTTAGAGCTTCATAAGTTCGTCCCTAAATCGCTATTGATCTGAGCTCCAGAAATCCGAAAACGAAAATGGGGGTGCGGCTGGGTTCAGTGGGAACGTGATAGAGAATGAATCACCGAAGAAGGATAAAAATGAATATTTTATGAAAGAATTACAAAACAATTTTAAAACTGGAAGTTGGCTTTCAGGTTGGCCCAATAACTAATTTGATCACCCAACTCCATGATTCTAATGAATTTTTAAGGGGCCCGAAATTATTTTGTGGTTTTATTATTTAATGTAAGGTCATTTTTGAAGTTGAATGGGTTAAAAATGTTGATAAACGAAGGAGTTATTAAAGAAACAAATTTTACTTTCAAAACTGGAAATGAACTCTCAGGTTGGCCCAAACTTTGGAAACCCACTATTTCATTAAAAAATGGATGGAAACCCACCAAAACAAAGAAAGGATATAAATTTAAAGAAAAATAACTTTAAAATATGTCATTTATGTGAAAATTTTTATGTTCCCGAACCACTATAATATTATGAGAACCATAATAGTACATTCTATCTAGTATCAGATACAATCAATAGAAATTTGTTAGAACTTGTTATCTTATAAGCATTAATAATAATGTGGTGATATAACACATTAATCTCACAAGATTCAACCAAAGTTCATCTTAAAAATTTCATAAATAGATAATATTATAACCATTCATAATGTTTAAAATCCAAATCACTAGAAAAAAGATCATGAAATCAGCTTAACATTGATCGCCCATATTTCATCACATACTAATCATGTGAATTCCATTATCATGAATTACCTTGAATCATTATAAAAACCTGAACTTATTAAATACATAATTGAAAACATACTTACATTTGAAAATATAATTCATCCATTATTCCTTAAATAGTCTCTAATCTAAAATGAATGTGTCTCATTGGATTCTGGGGTTCCACTTTTTAAATCTACCAAATAAATGTGATTTCAAAAATCGAAAATTCATGTTGAAAGGTATGGTCAATTAATAAACTCATATCAATTCCCAAAAAAGGATGAAAACACTATTTTCATATATTTTATTTTTACTAAATCCCACAATAAATTAATCACTGTGGAAGTCCCAAATTATCATGGTTCATATCATCTATTGTGATTTTCATGTCCTCCCTTTTGCATTTTATTTAGTGGTTTTTGACACTAGTAAAAATTTCTAACACTTAGATTTCTGAATTTTTTTAAAAAATAATAAAACTCCCTAATGTCAAAACAGTGAAGTGTGGGAGGTTCAATTTATAGTGTTTTCTCAGTATTCTCATTGTTATATATCTTTTTTCAATCAAATTACCAATCATCCAATCTATGTTTATCCTTTCCATGCATATAAAATTTAATAGTTCCATTTATATTGTCACCTACATGATTTTTTCTACAATTATAGCATAAATTATGGTTCATCATATTATATACATGGTTTTTAGATTTACCTTCATGCTCTATCATAATATTACTACTAAAACCATGACATTGATATGTACCATGAATCTATATTTTAATATTTATTTTAGAACTCACAATATCTTCCAGGATACTATATTATCTTATTTCCCAAACCTTACTGATTTTCTGAATTATGTATATAAGGAAGCTGTAAACCTTAAATTATGGATGAATTATATTTATAGAAGATTACAAACAAAATCATGTGAAGTTATCATCATAGGTACAAAAAGATTCATCATCATTTTTATTAAAATCAAGGAACTCATTTTATATCATTGTATGAAGAACATTAGGATTTTACTTATTGAATAATAAGATGACAACTCTTAACAATCCATCAATTCAGTTTCATCATTCTTTTAGATATTCTTGATTATAGTCAACCACTAGACTACTTTTCCTTACATCCAATAAGATACAAGATCTACGTTCTCTTATTCTGAACACAAATGAACGAAGAATATTTTTTAGTTTTACGGATCCATTTTTTAAAAACATGTGGATAAGATGACCTATTGAAATATGGTGTATGTTTCTACTTGATGGACTCATCAAAATTATGTTGTCACTTTTTCTTGCATAGAATATCCCCATGATTCCTATCTTGAGAAATTTTTGTGGGCATAAAAATGGGAATTTTAATTCATAAATTATATCATCTATTTGATATAGAAAATAATAATTGATTTTTTTTCATAGTCACCATAAAAATGGTCCCTTAAGGTTATATTAATTGTCTAAAACTAACCAATATTGAGTAAGAAACATTTGAAAAGGCGAGGATCCACATAATCATCTAATAAAACACGATCTCTTTATTATGAAATATTCATTAATATATGAAACAATATTTCTATTTCAGATTATTTTTACCCTAGATTATTAATATCCAACATATTTTTAATCTCATCATGATGATTTGTGATGAGTTTATGATGTCCCAATGCATATCCAAAGGGAGTGTCAAACCAGGTGTGCAGTAAGGCATGTTGTCATCTACCCTGATTAGTCGAGTTAGACATACCACAACATATAATAGTTGTTACTACTAGGTACATATATGCTAGAATGCATTCTAATTTTAGTATCCTAGAAAAGATATTTTTCATATAAATTACTCACTATATCCTTTACCAAAATCCATGAAATTTACAAAAATGGTAAATCATTATTATAATTATCATTACAGCCAACCATAGAAAAACCATTAGAAATATACCTAGGGATCTCTCTAAATATTTCTCATCCTAGTTTCCAAATGTTCACTAATCCTTCACACTAATACCTAATGTAGTTAACTCCACATTTCCTAGATATACATGACCTCGTTTTTTCTGAATACTTAATATATTAAAAAAAATATGACAAAAACATTGTATGTTTAGTTCCAATAGATTACTGTGTAAAAATGTATAAACTCAGTGAAATATCAACAATGATTCCAATAATTATCTTCCCCCATTGTAATCCAACTTTAAAACTATTCTTCATAACCAAGGAAAATTAAACAAAAGAAATAGGTGAGATTGAATGATCAGTAAGTATAGATGATGGAAATACTTAATCATAGGGATAGAATTAGTCTACAAGAATAATAAAATAACATTCTAAGATCAAAACCCTACATATGAAAGATCATAAAAATGAATCACAAAATAAAGGTCGATAGATTATAATACATGAATCATAATTGAAAGATGAGAATAATCTATGAAATCATAAATGAGGACTAATAAATTAAACTTGTTTCATACATATAAGCAAATAAAATAATATGTCAAGGACACATAATCGGAACTATATAACAAGTTAGGATTGGGATAAGACATGTGTACCTTCTTATTTGTAGTCTTGGTCTACAACCCATATGACTTATTATTTTCAAGAATTGGCTACATCTCGTTTACCTTCTTTGATTTTGGGCTTGGGATACAGCTAGTTCACCCATTTAATTTCAGGCATGGGCTTCAACTTCTGAACCCACTTATATTTCAGCTTGGGATCCATCACATAAACAATTTTTCATTCTTTATTTGGATAAATCCCATGAACCCTTTGATATCATTTTCTACATATCATTACTAAATTCATTTTATGGAGGTATAGGTCCCACCCATATCATAATAAATTAATTCATACATGTGCAACAAGATAATATAAATTTCATTATACTATGACACATAAAAAGAGATTGGTTTTATAAACATCATATAATGATCTGTGAAATGAAGTGGGTATCATTAACATTTCATCAAATTATAATAAATGGGAAATATATAAGCTTACTATTAATTTCATTAAATCATAAGACATGAAAAGAAGTTGATTTTAAAAATGTATTACCCATGTAAGAGAAATGTGTGTCATAATAATCATTCCATAATAATCATATCTATTCAATAATAAATACTAATGGAACATTTCAATCATTTTTGAGATTGGAATGAGGAACATCAACAAATTTAATCTTAGATGGAAAATAATTTTAAAATACACATTTAAAAAATTGTTGAGGAAATATATTATTTCATTGTAAAATGTTCTTCAAAAAGTATAACCTTTTGAAAAAACAATTCATAGAATTTAGGTTTAAAACATGGAAACAATTCATGAAATCATTTTGAAAACAATATTACATAAAAACTTATAAATTAATATTGATAATATTTTGGAAAAAATTTCATTGAAAAAAACATTAAATAAATGAGTTTATATAATATTAAAAAAACATTCCCTTAAAATTTTATTTTTTAAATATTGTTAAATAATCTTCATGTAAAGGTTGGTCAATATAGTAGCTAAATACATACATGATGAACATTCATTGTGCACCATAAAAATATATGAAATGTTTTTTTACTGGAAATTGAAAAGAAGGTTCATTTTTGATAAAAATATTATTCTAAAATTTAAAACATGGGTAAAAATATGTTTTAGATACCATAGGAAAACATTATAATATTTGTTTACTCTATTTATAAAACATTGTTTTGAAGGGACACACATTTATAACCAAAGAGAGGTAATGAAAGAATTTATTAAAGAAAAAATTCTTGATCATCTTATGTACAAAACTATGGATGATTTGTACCACTAATTTTTTTCATAAAACAGTGGATGGATTGTAAAATTATTTTTTTCTCCTGCATGGAATACAAAAAACACAAGATCAAATAATGGCAAAGGAAAATTTTTGGGTTATTATAGTGGGACTGTAGTAACGGTGGAGGAACTGTATTAGGTAATATAGCAGTGGTAGTACTATATCAAGGTTTTTATAATTGTAGGTTCTATAAAAATATTGTTCTATGAGGGGACATTTTTTCAAAGAATGGGATTTCAATCCTTATAATCAGACCACTTGGCATAGGGCCTATGAGCTATGTAATGGGTCTCCTACTACCCAGACAAAAAAGTGGTCTTTTCTTTAATAATAAATCGAGGCTTCATCCCAATAATTTTTAAAAAAATTATATTCCATTTCAATGTCTTTATATACACTTCCATGAATAATATATTAACATAATACATCCTATGTCTCAATGAAGAAAAATTTTGGTGAAATTAAATTACCTATCTGGTAACTTTTGAAAAATAAACCCATGAGAGAAATATCATAAAATGGATATGTAAATATCATTAATTTAACTATAATATTAATAGAATAAATTCAAGGTATGTATATATACTACCGAAAATAAATGAGTAGTGTGTAATGCATGTATATTCTGAAATTTAAATGTGAGATGAATTGTGTCTTGAATTTCATTATACATGTGAAAGACCCACAAAAAATATGTCTGTGTTTCATATAAATTTATCAATGAAACATATTATTATATATATTACCATATAAGATATTCTTATTACCTTCTATTAAAAATTTATTTACAATTCTATGTTAAAGCAACATTTTTAGTAATAACCGCTTTTTGTATCTCACATGTTTTGATTTGTCATTCAAGATCCTCTTAATTAATACTTGATTTAACTATTGAATGAAGGTAAAAATTGATTTTTATAACATATATATTCAGTATATATAAATTTATAATAAACTATAAAATATATATATATATATATATGAAATGGAAAACACCATTCATGGAGACAATTGGTTGTATGTATTCAAGAACGTTGTTTCAATTTTAACGGCGAATTGAACGAATAAAGGTAAATGAAATATATGTATGTATATATATTATATAGTTAATAAATAATTATTATTTCTTTTATATCATATATTTTTACTAAATCCATCCTTATTTACATTATAGGTAATGTGTGAATGAATCACATCACTTTTTGGACATAATAGTACACATTTCCACAAACTATGTTTTTATATTTTTAAAAAGTGGAATGAATGAATGAAGGATTTACATAATAAATAAATATGTTCTAATAAATATTAAATATAATTTATATCATATATAAATATAGTTTTCATCATATTTTTTGACCATATATGGTGATAAAAGTTAAAAGAGGAACATAGTTTAATGAGTTGAAAGTTCAACATACATTAGAATTGTAAGATCGGTACACATTAAATATAAGTGTCTATAAGTGATGGTAGAAATCATAGAATAAGTATATAATATTAATTTTTGAATATTGTGGTTATTATCTGTGAAATTTATAAAAATCATTAAATAGGTGGTGAAATAATAAATAAAAAAGAGTTTGAGAAAGGATGTTTCCTATTCTTTGGGTAACTCCTTTTTGATTGCACCAAAGGGCTTATTTGATTTCATTTATGCCAAAAAGTAGAGTTAATGGAAGAAGGAATGAGTGATTGATGTTTTATTGGGTAGATATTTTCAAAACCTACGTGGTTTGAGAGGTTTATTTTTGTTGGAAGAGAGGAGGCCTTTCTTCTATAGAGGAGTAGTGACACTCTGTACATATTTAGAAAACGAATCCACCCACATTTTTCCCATATCAAGGTGATCCGATAGTGGTACAATTTCTATAAAGGGAGGTTTTGGTCCCGATATGGAATGGATAAGGATTTATGGAACTTATATCGGTTATTTTTCAATTATATTTACGTTTTAGTCCTTCTTAAAAGTTAATTTGACCTTTTTCGTTGTAAACAATTTTAATTAGATTCAAAAATTATTTTTTTGTGAAAAAATAAGTTTTAATTATTATAAATTATAAATTACTATGATTTAAAATATTTACCCCATTCTTCCGAATTACAATAAAAATAAATGGTACATATTAATTGAAATTAAATCCTGTAAATAAGATGAGATTATGGGTTTTTAATGTAAAAATGATCTAAAGTCAGCTATTTTTTTATATACAATTTCAATGTGAAATTTCTTAAAGTGACCTAAATTGGATAAATTGATGTATATTATATATAATTAAGCATTTAATACCAAATTAAAATACAATTTATCCATTTTAAAAAATTATATGAAAAATTAATGTGGAATTAAAATTTAGTGTTTTTCACTATTCATCCAAAAAATGAACTTTGTCAAAAAATTTAAAAAAAAAATCCATATGAAGATTTAGAAATTATAAATTAAAAAATTAATTATATTATATAAAACAATATTTATAAATATTCATATAAATACATTTATTGTTTTTCAAAAATGACATGAAAAATCATTTATTGGAGACTATAGTATTTTTAATCATATAATGGTTTTTCAAAAAAAAATTAATTATCAATATGTATTATTTATATTAAACCATTATAAAAAAAATTTAAAATTAGTTATTCATATTCATATTACTATGTTTAAAAAGTATTTATAACTATCTCATTTAAATAATTATAATAACAATATATTGTAACAATGAAACTCGGTGTTGAATGTAGTTTAAATAATGATGGTGACATGTGTATTGAAAGAGAAGTTGGTTCCAATTGAATAGAATTTGTAACCTAGTGATGTTAAATACATAAATGAAAATTAATTTATTCAATAAAAATAATGTCTTTAAAAACATGGGGAGTTATAGTCTATCTATAGATGGCATTTAGAAATTAGTTTTAACGAATAGACCAAACTACAATATGTACCTCTCCAAACCCAGGATGTAAAAAACGATATTTACTAGTGGATTTTAATGATGAGAATATGTTATGTCTCAACACCCCCTCCACATAATTCTTTAATAACAATTCTTATGATATTCACTCTCTTATCACTATGAAGACGACTTACATCATCAAGTGATACACTATCATCTGTATATCATAAATCCTACCTATGACAAAGGTAAAATAATAATTTGATATTTCCACAAACATCAAATGGGAAATTAATAATTTTTGGATTAATCCATCTAGAACATGGTTCCCTACCTTCATCATCTATCAAACCAAGCATCATGAAAAAATTCTTCAAATTCATGATTCAGCCCATTCAACCAAAACTGACCTCAATGATCAATGTAGATGTTTTCTTATACCAGGATTTATTGCCAACAGTGAGTAATGGAAATCTTGGTGAACCATTTTCGGCATCACTAATTCAATAGAAATCATCCCTTTTAATAAAACCTTCTAATCTTCATCTTCAGACCTACCATTAGGGGCCTCACCAAAAGAAAATTTATCTCCATGGATGTCCACCTCAGAATCCCCCAAATTGGATACCTCCACTTGATCCATCAAATATACATCACATCCATTTTGAAATGATAACTTTTTCCTCCAACAAATTTTATATTTTGATCTGTTGATGAGTGAACATCTATCAATCCACCTAAATCTCTTGATTGATTCACAATATCATTACATTGCATCCTCCTAATAAAATCATATACAAAAATTTCCTTACAATGTGTTCATCCAATCCTGATGTCATAATACTATAATAATTTACTCAAATGTTGATGTTTCTTATTCATGTCGTGATGAGATAAGATATACATCATGATCAAATTATTGGTAAAATCCAGAAAAGACTAAATGAAAATGTAATTCCCCCATAATAATATGGGAAACACAATTTCCACAATATTGAGTTCTTGGATTGTATATTTACACTCATCCACACATATCAACTAGGCCTATATGAAATAACTAATATATGGAACATCAGAAGACATCCAAATGAAGAATTTATGCATTTAAAAAAATAGCAAATGGAAATCCCTCGGTTGGAAACCAATGGATTTGAGTGTTGAACAAAACATAAATTATATAATCAAATGATTCTATTTCCATGTTGATCCTATAGAATATCATATTCTTTCTGTTCTTGGATATCAGAGGATTCAAATAAGGACCTAGTTTGAGCATGAACAACATAAAATAACATGATTGAATGAGGATATTATGTACCAATGCTAATTTATTGGGGGATTCACAGGAAATAAATATCTATAAATTAAATTATCCAAATATAATCCGTATAGGGACATTACATGAATGATGAGACAAACATTACAATCCCAAAACTAACACGTCAAATACATCATAATATATTATTTTGATAAAAAAAACTCAAAAACTGCATGTAGATACTCTATTATGTCCCCATCAGAGACATATTACATAATGATTTCATCAAATAAAACCACTATGAGATCATCTTGAAATAGTATATAAAATACATTCGTAGAATTTAGGAACACTATGTGAGACTTCAACACTTTTAATGGAATCATAATGACCTCATTGTTCCCATGATGACAACAAATTGTTGTTTTTGGAATATCCTCATTCATTACCATTTATGATGATATCATCAAATAAAATCATTCTTTATGAAGGAAATTTATCCCTTGAATTTATTTAAAACATTTTCAATCACAATAATTGGATGGTGGTTCTTCATTTTTATTTATATCAATTGATGATAATTAATAAAAAGATGTAAACTATTCATGAATAATTTTTTTGCACCCCATGATGATAGACTCACCCTAAAAACATCACATCATAATATCATTTAGTTGTAATCATAGATCTTGGGACATAAAATATTTCATCCTATACAGGGTCATCAAGATAGGATACATTCAAAATTGTAGCTTGATCCAAAACTATATCTCACATCGAGGTGCAAATGTTACAACATCTCCAAAAAAGGCTCGAGTGTACTCTCCACAACCATAGAAAAAAGATCTATTAAAATATCAATGAAATAATCATCATATTATTAATTGTGAATGAAAAGGATGAAACATGCCTCTATCCCATAATAGGGTCTCTCTTACTAATGAACACATGTTTTTCTCTATCATCATCATATAATATAACCTACTTCTAGAAGAAATCGATGATATACATCACAGAATACCAACAATCTATGTTGATGATGAGGATTAATATATGTATTTGGAAAATAAGGAAGTTTACTAATGATATATGATCTTCTTGTACTATCCAACATCCACTACAGACATTATACAAATATTACCGACCATAAAATAACATAGTATTTTATAAAATTCATTGAAATTCCCGCTGTATAAATTTAAAAAGTTTTGATAATGGAAGGTGATATGCATGATTTCATAGATCCAGAATCAAAAAAAATTATACCCCAATGATTGAACAAAAAAGTACGACGTAAAATTATTTTCTTCGCCCCCTAATATATAAAATGTAGTGCATGAAGATGGCACCAACTGTCCCCTTATTCTCTCTGACCCAACTGATGACCACCTACATGACATTGTTATACTTTTTGATGATAAGGACCATCTCAATATGTTTTATTCTTACACATCTCCTCCACAATGATCAGAAAATATAAACCCCTATTTATTTATATTGGAAAAACATCCTCAATATACGAACCAGAAGATGTGCACCTAGTGAACACTAAATTTTCCGAATGTTCGGGGACACAAGCCCCTGATGAACACATCTTCGATAATGTAAACACATGTATGATAATATATAATACGATTGAGATCCCCAAACCCTTGTAAAATAAAATTATTTGGTTTGGGAAATAACCCTATCTATTAAAAATATATAATGTTTATGATATTAGGAAATTACCAAATACCAATGCTCTATGAGGAATTAAGAAAACTTCCCTCTAACAAATATTCAGAATGGGACAATGTCCTCTCAATAACCACTCCACTTCCAAGCATCTCATGATAATTTGAAAACATTAATCTTGAGATCTATCAACAAATCCTTAAAATAAAATATTCCTCAAAATACATCTCTTTATCCTTATCATCATGAATACTATATAAAGAATATCAATGGATGGTCATAAAGTGGATCATAAACTCCAAAACACTAGAATTACTATGTTAAAACATATGAATTTCATAGATATAACACACTTTTAGGGTTGATGAAATAAAAACTAATCATAACTAAACTCTAAAAAACTCTCATGATACTAAAAACTTCTCTTCAACCCCAAGGTATATTATCTAACACATTATCAATACTCTATGCAACATTATCACATACAATAAAAACCAATCATCACTACAATAGTGGATCAAACAGAAAGCTATCTCAATATCCTCAAACAAGCCATCTATGACTGAATCTTAAATAGATGTGACATAATTCTACAAGCTCCTGTGAAGAATTAGATGTAGTTTCCTCCTCAATGTTTTATTCTCATTGAGGCCTACGTTATGGTGATTTACCGGAACAACCAATTAAACATCATAGGAATTAACATGATGAGTACATCAACATGTAGAAATTCATTCAATTGAAAAAATTCCTAGAACTATGAAAAATATAATTTAAAATAAAAAATATTAATTAAATAATTTTTTTATATCTTGTTTATGGTTTTTAATTTTCCAATCATCCTCTTATTTCAAATATAAGTGAAATGAAGAATGATGCATGACATTTTACGAGGTTAGTACTGTGTTACTAGTATCACCTTTTTCAAATGAATAAGTAAACATAAATGTCCATATATCAAATCCCAATGGGCCATAATTACAAATTTCACATCCAATAACCCATATTAATATAACTTACAAAACATACCAGACACCATTTTCCTATCAAACGAAACGTTACATATTCTTAACTCAAAAATTCATCAATCCCTCAATGTTATGTTTTGATATAACACTATATTGGGCCCCTCCTAATAATTTACTTTCCTTATATAATGGAAATGAGGGAAATGAGACAATGATAACTTGTTTCCCACCTATAGTAGGCCCTATTTTGGAGACTAGCATGGAGAGTATAATAAACATAAAAATTTATGGAATTACCCTAAAAAATGAAGATACATAACATAGAAGTAAGATATATTCATGAATAATATTGTACATAGATATTTTTTAAAAAATATTCCTAGGTGAATAGAGGTAATTCATATAGTAATAATTCAACTAAAATCAAAATAATAATTATGATGGTGTTAAACATAGATGCTACCATGATTCCCAAACTCATCGAACAAACCCATGAACGACTAATATCCATCAAAATTTCCAACAAGCTCATGTTGTCTTGAAAATTTATTTATATATACATGGGGTTAGAATAATTGTATACACTGTAGAATCCTCCATGAATCCTCTTGTGAAAAATTTAATGATATTATAATAAAGAACAATAAATAATAAGTTAAACTAACCCATGAACTAAACATCTATAATATGTTTCTAGAATCACACTCAATATATTTCATCTACTATTTTATAATATAATTCCAGTATTATTGTAATAAAAAATCATTTATTCCACAAAAATACCTTCCCCACTAGTTTTGAGCTATGTAGAAATGTCACAGATCATGAGCCATCTATCTCCAAAATTAAGCCATATCTCGAATACTTGGGATAAATATGAAAACATGAAACTTTTGAATCATATCATCACATCATACAATATTAAATAATAATATTTAGTAAAAATTTAGTTTCTATGATTCCCTATATCCCTCACGCCATGTATCAAACATAGAGTATTAAACCTCAAGCTATTACAGCCCATACACCATGTAAGGTACCTCAATCCCTCATATCCAACACTCTTTATACCTGTAATAATATATTAAATACCATATATAGGGATACATTTTTTTTGGAATAACTGTAGGATCAAAATAATGATGTAGATGCTCAATATACAAAAGGTGGGTGAATTGTATACTTTAAAAATTCCTTTGCAACCTTTAAAGTTAGTTACGATTAACTATGTTTTCCTTAAGCAAAGGAAAGGGCTAAGTTTAACAAAGTTAAACTAAGTAAATTCACAACACCTCTAACACCGAATACAAACTTGGAATAAGATTCCGAAAGTGGGTTCCGGAAATATGGTTCCGGAAATTGAAACTTAACAAAAGTTACAATATGAGATTCTACCTTAAAGCGTATAGAATCTAAATGAATCAGAGTAAGTAAGGAAGTATAAGAAAGTTATACTTTCCTTAAGATACAAAAAGCAGCGGAAATAAAACAAGTAGTTAAACTAAAAGTAACAAGATAATAGCCTTTTAACCCAAAGATAAGGGTATCCAACAACCTTGGATAAAGGTCCCTTGATTTATACTTTCAAACAAGTCCGTCTTACCCACACCAGGGTAAGCCCTCGATACGAAGATCGGAATCTCTGTTTTGCTATCCCTGCAAGCCCTCAAATTCAAGGTAGTTGGTAACCTCTGTCTTCCTCAGCAAGGAAGCCCTCGAACATCAAGGTATTCGGCACCTCTGTCTTCTATCCCCAGAAGTCCTCGAATGTAATCACCAACATTCGGAGTCGCACGAAGCTTTGAGAGTTAATAAGAGCCCCTCTCTCTAGAAAACACTTCATGCATGTAATCACATGAGTCGAAGATCTGTCAGCCTTTCAGCACCGAGCTCTTTCAAATGAGCTCCTATTTATAGTTAAGGTCGACTCCTTCTCCAACGGTCATATTTTCCTTAAAGATCGGAGGGACCTGTACACGTGTCGCTTAGACAACGGTTAGTTTATAACAAAATAGACGACATCGTTTTATAACAAAACAAGTGTAACAGAATGTACGCCATCATTTTAAAATCTATCATAAAAGTTCGGAATGAAAGCTTCAGAGTGAAGGTTCGGAGTGTAATGGAAATAATAAAGAGTAGATAGATTATAGAAATGTAAGCAGAATAAATGTTCGGATTCTAACCAAAATATTTTTCAAAGTCTGAATTAATTCAGTGTGTATAAAACAGAGATGATATTATTCTGTTTGATAGAAGAATTAAGAATGAGAATTCAGAATGAGAATTCATCATTATAATTCGTAATGAGAATTCATTATTAGAATTCGGAATGAGAATTCATCATCAGAATTCGTAATGAGAATTCGTCATCAGAATTCATAATGATAATTCGTCATCGAACTTCATAAGAATTCGTTATCCTGAATCTGGAGTAGAACTTAATCAGAGTTCGTATCCGGAATTCGGAATGAAACATTATCACAGTTCTCATTATAAATTTCGGAGTGAAACTTTATTACAGTTCTTGTCCAGAATTCGGATCCTAAAACAGAATACTTCATATCAATGTTTCAAGTAATTTCGAGAAAATAAAAGTGAATCCGAATCTCATACTTAAGAAAAATCTGGATGAAAATATGATAAGAATAATTTTTCTTACGAAACGATTTTCCTTATAAAAGAAATTTTCCTTATAAAAGCAATTTTCTTTATAAAAGCAATTTTCCTTAAGATAAGGTGTTTGTGATTGTCAAAACAAGAAGGAATGGAAAATTCATAAGGAAAAACTTATTGACTCAACAATCTCCCCCTTTTTGGAAAGCACAGACATCCTTACGAAAAATAAATTCTAGGAAGAAAGAAAAACATTAAGGCTTATCCCCCTTTGCTTTAAGGATATTGATGAATACGACTAACTCCCCCTTAGGCTTTGAAACTCTAAGGATCGTATTCAGATTTCCGGAGTGACATTTTATTATGAAAAAGAAAGACTTCTTTAATGAAAAACCCCCCTTAGATAGACTCTTATTAGAGTTCTTTTTCCTTTAAGGATTTTTTCCTTCTTTCCTTTAGATAAACTCTCATTTGAGTTCGTCTTTTAATTAATGATCTTTTCCTTCTCCCCCTTTGTGATTTTCAGAAAGAAATCGGGGGAATGGAAAAAAACAAAGTACCTGAAAAAAAATAATAACAACAAAGGAACCGAGAAGTACAATTTTCATTGGGTTTAAAAACTCAGCAACAAAAAAAATTAAACACAACAAAAAGATCGGATTTAGTTATTTCGGATCTTTTTCCTTTGACATGAGCCCTTTAAGAATAGTCTTGATCTTCTTGGAGGTCTTTATGATCTTCCTCTGCTTGCTTCTCTAAGACCACTATTCTTGAAGATTGAGTCTCAATCTTTTCTTCCTGGGCTTTCAGTTTTTCTTCCTGAGCTTTGATCTTTTCTTCCTAAGCCTTAATCTTCTCTTCAAACTCAATCTGATGATCTCTTTCAAATTTCCAGTTCTGAGAAACAGAATTTAACTTCCCATTTAGATCTCTGACTTGTTGAATCCGGATCTGTCAGCTTCTCTTCAAAGGATGAAGTCAGGTCATTTATCTTCTTGTCCTCAGTCTCAAAGGCATCCTTGACATTTTCTTGAAACTCATCAAATAACCTCATCTCTTCAATAGTCTTCTTCGACCAGTTTTTCATCTTCTTGCAAGATTTTCTATGAGCTTCGTAGCCAACAAAGAAGTTTTTGAAATGAGCCTCAATTTCAACGCACCTGTCCATAACGATAGATACGAAGTCATTTTTCTGATTCAATGCATGTTGCAGCATCTGGCACCTTGAGTCAATACTTGAGAAGGTCGGAATGGATCCCACCAACTTCGTTAAAGACTGAACAACAATGTCATGCCCCACAGAGGATGACTCCGAATATGAAACTTTTCGTGGAGAATTTTCTTGTTCAACAATGTCATGCTTTCTCTTTGAAGAACTACCAACTTCCTTCCTCTTCCTCACTTCTGAGCTCGGAGTATCAGCAAGAATTTTCTTTCCCTTGACTTTTTCCGGAATTGAATCATGTTCCGGAGTTCTCTTCTCACTATCAGAAACTTGAACAAAATTATCTTCCTCAACAACAACTTCCTGAACACGAACCCCTACGTTTTATTTCTGATCAACATCATGTAAGAGTTGTTCTTATTCTCTATGATATGTAACTTATTCTTCTCCTTTCTCTTCTTCCATTTCTGGAGTAACTAGCTTCGAATATTCAGCTTCTGAATTTCGGAGAGATAAGTGTTCCGAAGGTTTCCCCTTGTAATCATCTACTTGTTTCAACACATCTCTGGTTTCACCACTTCCTTCAGAAACATCTTCTTCTTGTTCCACTTGATCAACTTGCTCTACTTCCTCAGTAGTCTTAGAAACAGCTTCTTCCTGAGCAACAAAATTTCTTCCTGGAGTCTCAGGTAGAGATTCCGAGGAGAAGGATCTCGGAACACGAATAGTTGTCGAAACCATCTCATTGAATTTTAACAAAGCCTGAGCTACTTTAGCCTCATACATCTTCTTTTTTATCTTTTTTTCCTTTACATGTTTTTCAAGCTCATCAGCTATTCTCTCCTTCAAGGCCCTAGCCTCTGCAGGGTCCAATCCGAACTGTGGATCTCCTTCATTCCTTTTCTCTTTATCTTCTCTCCACTTCATAACGACTTCATCATGATAGGCTTTCTTCTTCTTTGGTTTTGGAGGTGCGGAATGGACTTCCATAGACTTGGGATTCTATGCTTCTACTTCCACTTCTTTCAGTTTTCTCTTCCTTACTGGCTTTGAAGATTCCGGATCAGCAACTTTCAGAACTGCTTCTCCTTGAACAGGTAAATCAATAAACTTTCCAGACTTCTTGTCAAAAGCTACAAGCATTCTCTTAAGAGTACCATCGCTTACCATCATGATCTTGCAAACTCTTGGCTTAGATTTTCAAGTCTACTTGAAATACTCAAGGCATCGAACAATTAACTTGGAGAGGATTGCTGGATACATAATAATCTGAGCTCTTAGATTTCCGTTCTTCAAATTCTCAATGGTGATAAGAATATGCTTCATCAAGTTAAACTTCCTCAGATTTATCAGAAAATCTAGGATGTAGATCACACTCTTCTTCAAGCTATCTTTGTCACCTTTCCTCGGTACGATAAGTCCTTGTACCCATAACTCCAGAATCCAGAAATTTGTAGATAAACTAGCAATTTTCGGAGCCTTGTCATTAGTCAATCCGAGAGTTTCTAAAGATTTTTCCTTGTCGAAGCTACCTTTAGAGTCCGGCAACACATGAAAAATAAATTTGGCTTCTCCTTCATATGTCAGCCCTACCAAACTTGCTGCCTTAGTGTAAGAAATCTTGTAAGTATTGCCATAAGACTTAAAAGAAAATTTGTCCTTATTATCTTCCTGATAGAAGGAGACTGACTCATAGAACTCAACAAGTAAGTCTGTATACACTTCATCTTGGTTCCCAGGTTTTGACACCGCAACATCTTCCCAACCATTAAGCTTTATATTCTTAGAAATAAGAGAATCATACTTGTTGAAAAAATCCGGATGAACCAGCCTTTCTCTGTAGACTAACCATTGAGAAATTGGCTTAGTGGATGACATATCTTGAGAAGCTACTTCCATAGACATTCAGATTTGAAAACCATTGAGAAGATCGGAACGGAGACAACTGATGTTAGGAACAGACTTAAAATAGAGAGGCAGAGATTCGAGACGCAGGAGCTTGTGAACCGATGTGGGACGAGTATTCGGGTCCCCTTTATATAGGCAATAAGATGACGGTTCAACTTCCTCGGTTGATCTAACGGTTGTGAGAAGCTGAGATCAGATCTGACGGTTGAAAACTTGAATCCGATATTTTTGAGGTTTTTATTGAAACAAGGAATTAAGAAAACTATAATCCGAAAACATAATACAAGAAAATTCCAGCAAGTAAAATATGACTACGAAAACTTGAGTAAGGTAATCATATTTTTCAGATTAGCTTTGGAGGATTATTCGTAATGGGTAATATAAAATAACTACGAAAAAAACTTTATAATGAAAAGACAGAGTTTGCAAAAGCTTTGCTATAGAAAATAAACTCAGTATAGAAAAACTCAGTACGAAAAACCTCATTACGAAAACGTGAGTACGAAAATCAAATTCCAAAAAAAAATTATTTCAGAATGAAATTTCCATTATGAAAATACCATTACGAAATTTTCATTCCGGATGTTTTCAATAGAAACCCTTCCAAATCAGTAGTATTTTGTATGAAAATATCCTTTCTGAAAAATTGTAGTTCTGGAAGTTTCATTCCGGAAATCTATGTTCTGAAAAGTTTGAAAACAAACTTTGAAAAACATTGTTAAAATAAGAAACAAATGTACTCCCCCTATGAAAAGGAGTTTATTGCTGTAAGGAGACTTTTTCAATATAAAGTTAATTAAGAATGATTACCTTATGTTTATCATTCATAACTTCTGTTTAATATATTCAAATCTATCAGTAGGAAAATATTTTGTGAAAATATCAGCAAGTTGTTCTTGTGTTCCGATAAATTGAAGAACAATATCTCCTTTAGCATTATCTCCGAATGTTACCTTTCCTCCTTTCGTTTTAATAATCTTTTCGAACAAGATTTTGTTTCCAGTCATGTGCCAGGAACATCCACTATCCATGTACCATGTATTGTTGCTGGTAGTTTCTTTTTTTTCCTGAAATCAAAAAGAAAATTAGATTTTTGGAATCCAAACTTGTTTGGATCCGAGATTTCCAGACAATAAGATTTTAGGAACCCACATCTTTTTAGAAAAGTAAGCTTTGTGAAATCCTAAATATTGTGTTTTGTTTAAGGAACAATTCTTTGCCCAGTGACCACCACATTGACACTTGGTACAAAATGGGGCACATTGAGGAACAAAATAATCTTACTGAAAATTGGTTCTGCATGGGTATAACCAAATCCGGATTTATTTCTTAAAGGTCGTATTTGAGAATACATTTTATCAAAATTTTCCTTACCATGGGTAAAGTTTGAAAAACACTTCTTTAAGGAAAAAATTTCGGACTTGAGTTTTACAACCAAGTTTTTATCCTCAAAATCATTAGTTTTTGTACTAGAGTTAGGCTTGAAAACATTTTTATTAGAAATTACTTTTTCTAATTCTTTAGAAAGTTTCTTCTTCTCAGAACTTACTTCCTCAAAATTCTTTGAAATACTTTCAAAATCAACATTTTTCTTATCAAGATCTTTAGAATGATCTGATATCTATTTTGTAAGAATATAATTCCTAGTGTTTGCCTTATCAAGTTTCTTATTGAGTTTAGAATTGTCAATCTCAAGAAGTTCAGCAAACCTAGAGACTAATTCATAAGTAGGTAAAGTATTTTCCTCATCATAAGAAGATTCTTCATTAGAAGAGTTATAATACTTAATATCATTAGAATTTAAAGAAACCTTGGTCAATGATTTAACATTGCGTACCTTAGACATAAGACAATGATTATCAATACGTAATCTAGCTATAAGACCAAGATTCTTCTGTCCTGGAGATTAATAATCAGAAGATTCATCTGAAGAGTGACCACCACTGGCACTCCAGGTGTCATTAGCTTTCAGAACCTTCTTAGCTTTAACTTTGTAATATTTCTTTCTATTCTTGTCTGAAATTCTTTCTTTTCTTTCTTTTTTCTTGAGCATAGGGCAATCTGGTCTAATATGTCCAGCTCTTTTACATTCATAACAAGTAACTTCTCCATCTTTTTTATCTTTCCTTTCCTTTTTCTTATACTTGGGTTGGAAATTCCTTGGGCCAGCTATCTTGTTCATCCTTCAAGAAAGATTTTCTAGTTCATTTTCTGAGACATCACTGTCACTAGATTCGGACTGGAAAATAACTTTCTTAGACTTGGATCTGGTTACTCTCTCAGGAGTCTTAGCTTTCATCTGATTTGAAGTTGTAGTAAAAGCAACAGTACCATTTCCATTCTTCTTCTTGATGTTGTCAGCATCTCTCTTCATTATAGTCTCATGTTGTAGAAGAGTTCCAAATAATTCATCAAGAATAATTTGAGTGACCTTCCTATTCTCATCTATAGCTATTCTCTTGGATTCCCACTCATTGGGCATAATATCAATTATTTTATCCACAAGAGATCCATCATCTAAACCTTTCTCTCCCATAGATTGTAAACTATTTACGATGGTCATAAATCTCTGTTGTACTTTACAGATTGGTTCTACATAAGGAAAGTTGAAACCATGATACTCAGCTCTAATCATAGCTCTTCTAGTCTCAATCACTTTAGAAGTCCCAAAGTGTGTAACCTCTAACTTCTTCCAGATACAGTTTGCTGCTTCACAAGAAGAAATTTGGCTATATATATTTCTGGTCATTGAACATAGTAGAGTATTGTGTACCTTATAGTTGAGTTGATATTCCTGATTTTCCTGGTTAGTAAAAGTTCTAACTTCTTTGTCAGGAATTTTATAATCACCAGTAAGCATAACAAAATTGTCTACTCGAGTGTTGATAACAAAAGTATTCATTCGATCTCTCCAGTACTCATAATCATTACCATCAAAGATTGGTGGTCTTGTGGGATTTAGATTATCAATCGAACCAACATTAATTCCTACCATACTAGAAATCTTCGACAAACAAACTTTTTAGTAGCAAAAGATTCGTAATAACAAAGTTCGGATTGGAAATTTTCGGAATAGAAAAGTTAAGAATGAGAAAATGAGCAAAAAAAACTTATTCATAAGTATAATTATTTCAGAGACCTCCTCTGATACCAATTGTAGGATCGAAATAATGATGTAGATACTCAATATACAAGAGGGGGAGTGAATTGTATACTTTAAAACTTCCTTTGGAACCTTTAAAGTTAGTTACGATTAACTATGTTTTCCTTAAGCAAAGGAAAGGGCTATGTTTAACAAAGTTAAACTCTGTAAATTCATAACACCTCTAACACCGAATACAAACATGGAATAAGATTCCGAAAGTGGGTTCCGGAAATATGGTTCTGGAAATTGAAACTTAACAAAAGTTACAATATGAGATTCTACCTTAAAGCGTATAGAATCTAAATGAATCAGAGTAAGTAAGGAAGTATAAGAAAGTTATACTTTCCTTAAGATAAAAAAGCAGCGGTAATAGAACAAGTAGTTAAACTACAAGTAACAAGATAATAGTCTTTTAACCCAAAGAGAAGGGTATCCAACAACCTTGGATAAAGGTTCCTTGATTTATACTTTCAAAAAAGTCTGTCTTACCCACACCAGGGTAAGCCCTCGATACGAAGATCGGAATCTCTGTCTTGCTATCCCTGCAAGCTCTCAACTTCAAGGTAGTTGGTAACCTCTTTCTTCCTCATCAAGGAAGCCCTCGAACTTCAAGGTAGTCGGCACCTCTGTCTTCATATCCCCGGAAGTCCTCGAATGTAATCACCATCATTCGGAGTCACACGAAGCTTTGAGAGTTAATAAGAGCCTCTCTCTCTAGAAATAACTTCAAGCATGTAATCACATGAGTCGAAGATCATTTAGCCTTTCAGCACCGAGATCTTTCAAATGAGCTCCTATTTATAGGTAAGGTCAGCTCCTTCTCCAACGGTCATATTTTCCATAAAGATCCGACGGACCTGTACACGTGTCTCTTAGACAACGGTTAGTTTATAACAAAATAGATGACATAGTTTTATAACAAAAAAGTGTAACAGAATGTACGACATCGTTTTAAAATCTAACATAAAAGTTCGGAATGAAAGCTTCGCAGTGAATGTTCGGAGTGTAATGGAAATAATAAAGAGTAGATCGATTATAGAAATGTAAGCAGAATAAAAGTTCAGAGTCTAACCAAAATATTTTTCAGAGTCTGAATTAATTCAGTGTGTATAAAACAGAGATGATCATATTCTGTTTGATAGGAGAATTCAGAATGAGAATTCGGAATGAGAATTCATCATTATAACTCGTAATGAGAATTCATTATTAGAATTCGGAATGAGAATTCATCATCAGAATTCGTAATGAGAATTCGTCATCAGAATTCATAATGAGAATTCGTCATCGAACATCATAAGAATTCGTTATCCTGAATCTGGAGTAGAACTTAATCAGAGTTCGTATCTGGAATTCGGAATGAAACTTTATCACAGTTCTCATTCTGGATTTTGGAGTGAAACCTTATTACAGTTCTTGTCCAGAATTCGGATCCTAAAACAGAATACTTCATATCAAAGTTTCAAGTAATTCCGAGAAAATAAAAGTGAATCCGAATCTCATACGTAAGAAAAATCTGGATGAAAATATGATAAGAATAATTTTTCTTACGAAAGCGATTTTCCTTATAAAATCAATTTTCCTTATAAAAAAAATTTTCCTTATAAAAGCAATTTTCCTTAAGATAAGGTGTTTGTGATTTTCATAACAAGAAGGAATGGAAAAGTCAAAAGGAAAACCTTATTGACTCAACAATAACAACAATTTATCATAACCCTCGACACACATATATGTAAAAATAAATGACCATGCACACCAACATAGAATACTACTATTATAAAGAGCGGTTCCAAGGGGGTAGTCCGCCATCCATCCTACCACAAGGATATTGGGTAATATGTTATCCTAGAGTCCATTGGGTGTCAGTTTCTATTCCCAATAACAGTGGGGTATCATATTAAATCATAGAATATATAAGATATATAATACCTTCATACCATACTATGGGAATAAACTATTACTCGTCTAAACTAATGAAAAAGTATTTCAAGCACCTGGTAGCCACTAATAAGGACAAGATATCCTAAAATAACACAACCATTTAAAATGATACATTAAATATCATCATTCTTATTTATAAATTTCAACAATTATTTAATGAAATATCCATTAATTAATCATATTAATAATTTGAAATTACATTACATTAATCCTTAGAGTAAACATCATTCTATCAAGGAATAATCCAACACATATACATTTTTTCTCGTATGTATCATCACATTTCTATTCAAACAAAATAGACCATGTGGGATAATATATTTTTTAACAATATTAAAAATTCCATAATTATAGGTACCATATGATAAAATAATATGAAATTATTAAGAGGAAACATGAACCAACATACATACATGTGCCCCATACTATGGGGAATGGAAAGAAGATAAAACAAAAAACACATACATCACCCATTAAAATCATTCATAA
Organism: Viscum album; assembly: GCA_963277665.1. Classification (NCBI taxonomy): domain Eukaryota; kingdom Viridiplantae; phylum Streptophyta; class Magnoliopsida; order Santalales; family Viscaceae; genus Viscum; species Viscum album. The sequence goes on along the minus strand of OY728147.1, from coordinate 2,013,725,984 downwards.
TAAGAAATCATCATTCATTACCATAAAAATGGTTAATAATATATTAAAATTATTCCATCATCAAAAGTTTCATCCCAAACATTCAAAATAATATCCCACTGAATATATCCATTACCTGTGTAAACTACTACCATAACCTCTAGCCTTACTACCCATACCTCCTCAGCCATCTTAGTCTCATCCATCACATCATCACTCTATATTGATTTTATCCATAACACATCACATGTACAAAATAATAACTGAATAATCAAAAATTATACTTGGACCAAAATCAATTCACTATACCAATGGAGATTGAGATGAAATCCATGACCCAGAAAAGGCATTTATCACTCATAAAAATTGGGAACTATCTTCCAAAAAAATCATTTCTCAACCAATGTGGTTTTATTCTATTTATAAATAACATATTCATTAATTAAAAGATACAACTATGGGAAGCATGTAGATTCAACTATGTCATTATACGATTGGTCTATGAATCCTCTATAGAATGAACTCTTTTCAAAAATAGCGAGTAGTAAAAATCTCAATTACAAACATCATTATTAATTAATCATTTACAAGAATAAAAAAAAATTTAGTTTATATATCCATTTCAATTTACTCATGGAATATCCCATATTTGTTAAAAATTTATATTAATGTCAATTTAAAAAACACTAGATTCATTTGACATTATTCATCACGAATTAATAATGTAATTTTTCAGTTAATTTCTGATTAATGTTTTTATCATTTTCCATTACATTAACCATATGATACCGTGAATATGATAGATTACGTTCTATCTATAAAATCGAGAGGAAAACTATTATCTAGATAAAATGAATCAATATTTGATCACTACATGGAATTTCATTAATATATATCAAAATTTATGAAATTAGTGGCATTTAAATGGATTTTTATAAACATAGAATCGCTTTAATTTATTAAATATAATTGCGAAGCAATGAATACACTACCTCAAAAGCTAAATCATTTTTTCCATGAGATTAAACCAATAGTGTGGATATCTAATCACATATCCCAAAAAGATCCAACATTTTTTCCATGAGATCAAACCAATATTGTGGATATCTAATCACAAATCCCATAAGGAACTATGAAATCATGAAGATATCATTCCATGAACACACATCAATCAAAATATAAAAACTCATTATATTAGAAGATATATAATTTTAAATAATAATGAGATGGAATGGGATGAAACAATATCAAAATAGAAGATTCCACTAGAAAATTGTTGAAGGAAATTCCTTGGATTACATTAAATATATCATGGGAGACATGGATCAGTCCTTATTAGAATTGGATTAAATGATCTTCAGAAAAATCTATAGGCCTCAATAGGGGTTTTTTGGTAGGAGTGATAAAATAAAAGTTTTTGGGGGGTATCAGGGTATTAATAGACCGAATAAATTATTTATAACCACAACATAGATAGATGTATAATAACAAAACCTATTGAACAATTTTAAGACTTTGAAATTTTCTCCCCAGACTACACTATAGAGAATTCATGCCATTAAATTTCATATAATCTAAGACTTATCTTATTAAATAATATGTAAGGGATACAATATATCCTTTTCGCTCTATCCCAGAGTTATCAACCACCATGGGTAGGGCTACAACACAACATGATTCCACTCCATAGCTACCTCTAATATAGAAGTATCCTCAAAACTCTTCCTAAAATTTCTTATTCCACATTTCTTATAAACTATCACATATCCATCATAATTATTGATTAGTTCCTACCTCCATAATGGAATGATTCCCTTTTGACGTTTCTCCACCAAACTCCTCAATCAACCTTTAAATAACCTCGTTCCTTCATCAGGAACATCCAATTTCCAAAATATTAAAATTCATGGGATTTTAAGATCTAGTTCAGAGAATTTTGTTCATTATATGGTATTTTCATTTTATAGGTGTAGATTAGTGGGAACAATACATCACATATGATGGACGGACCTAATATAGCTTATCTATTATGTGAGCCAAATATATATCTCCAATTCATTGATAAATGCTTATATATTCAAAGGAAATATAAATAGTGTTAACACATGATATTTTTTCTATATATTTTTATGGGATCTAGTTATTTCTAACATTATAAAACATAGGTTGTAAAAATAATGATCTAAAATTCCTATAAAAATATAAATTTATTATTATGGGTTTTATTATTATTTTGTAAGAAATTTTTTCCCCTTGTGGATATGATTTATTTTATAAAATAAGTGATAAATGTAAAAAGTTCTGAATATTATTGAATTTCATGTTATGCAGATGATTAATATATATTTTATTTTATTTAAATTTTTGAAATTTTTGTGCTCATCCAAGATGTTAAAAACCATTCCATGGTTTGTGGATGAGTATGGAAAATATAACAGATCAAGGTTATTATAATGATGAATTACCATCAATATAAAATATATTTCATAATAAATGTTCTATAATGTGAAAAGTGGATATTGAGTAGATGAATCAAATTTTTTAAATGTGGGTTGTTATTTAATGTTGATTATATAATACTATAAAATTATTGACTTATATTAACATATATAATGAAATAATGGGAATTCATATAAATGAAATTAAATAATATAAAATTTTTATGGTTTTTTCATTATGCTTAGAATTTAAAATTATTACATTTTGACCTAAAAGTTTAAATTCTATCATCAAATAAATGATGAATAATTTCTATAAAAAATGCATTTATTTTTAAGTTTTTTTTATATAAGTTATTTTTATATAACCCAATATAAAAGTATAAAGAAAAAATAAAATGATTATTGTCTTATTGACATTATTAAAATAGAAACATTTTTTTAATTGATCAAATGGGAATTCATAAAAAATAATGTCTAATAATTTGGTCATGTAATCCATATTATGCATATATTGATGTATCTTTTAAAGAGTGATATTATTAAATAATGACGTAGACAAACAATTGTGAATATTATCTATAGGTTTTTTCGATTGGATATATACTACTTAATATGAGACAATTTTCCCTTTAAAAACAAAATTTTTTTATCATAAGTTTGACATGCTCTGGATTGATTATAATAATTAAACTATAATGGAATTAATGAAAAGGCATATATGTGCACTTTTAATCACATTAACCTATAGTGGGGAAGGGTTTTGAAATATAGTGATGCATTAATTAAGGTGATGTGATTTTTTATCAACCAAAATTACTTATTAGTATATTATTCCTCATGTTAATAGATGTTTCATGATCAAAAATACCAGAATTAGGATTTTGAAGTTTAAAATTCAAAAAAAATATTCAAAAATATAGTTTCATTATCATTATAGTGAATGTAGTGATATATACAATTTATATCATTGTAAATTATATTTTGAAAAAAATATTTTTAATGAGAAACAAAATGGAAGGATTAAAAAAATTTTGATTATGGCTTCCCGATATAGTACATCCATTTAAAAGGGAATGGGTTGGGCCATGCAATAGGTTAGATGAATCCTTTAATATTTTATTTGATAAAAATTTAATTATATCTAATAATTTTATAGTTACATGTAATGGAACCTAATATACTAACTGAATAAATGAAATCCTTTGAAATTAAATTGAATTTTCAATCATACATTTATGAAATTAATTAAAATAGTACAAAGGATGATGTGCAAAATAAAATGATGCAAATGAATCATCATGATTTAAAACACTAAAATTATGGAATGATTTTATTTAGCAAAATCATAGGTGAGGTTTTTGAATGTCACTATTCATTAATATTTCATATTTTTATAAACATTAGTAAATATTTATAAAATACTTGATCAAGAACCATAATGTTTTATTTTATTTCTTCGATAGATATATAATCAACTTAGTTCATGAATTTTTATTTGAATCTCCCAAAATTAATTTGTTTCAATATACTTTTATTTTTAATATGATACATATAAAAATTCATTATAGCTAAGAGAAATCGAAACACAATAAAAAGTGAGCGCAGATGATTAGTAAGGTTAATCAAGGGAGATAACATATAATTATTATATTTAATATAAGATAAATAAAATTATTTGAGTGGATGAATATAACTTATTGTGTTTATAAAATATTAATCATAAATCATAAATTTGGTTCATTTCATAAATCATTAACATTATAAAAAACAAGTGTCATAAGAGTGGGGAATCATCATTAATCATTCACAATCAATGAGGAAATATCATAATCATGGGAAAATATTATTGTTATTGTGTTGTAATTATAATCATATGTACTCACATAATTACTCATGTATCAAAAAAATATGATCATCAATTTGTTCACAATGTCCCATAATGGGTTTGGTTCACTATGTAACTAATATTCTTCTTAGGTATGAGTAAAATCAAAATGGTATTTCATATAATAACAATATATATCAATCATTTAACAATGAATATGTGGGTATTAATAGACACAATCTTTATATTAAAAAAACTATATACATTGGGTCCACGTGATCATAAAAACAATCCTCAGTCCTAAAAAATGAATGGAATGAAAATAGGATTTGTAAATATTTTAACATCACATGATCATGGAAAGTATTCAGAATAAAGTTAGAAAGAATCATTACCTCACATACCAATTAAATAATATAAAATATTTATGGATCTTGAAAAATTTAAAAAAAATACCACTATGAGGGTATTTGAACATTACGCAAAAATTATTAAAAATAACCTTTTCATTTGGTAGCATTTTAAATAAAAATAGAAAAATAATATGAAAAATATTTTCCTTAGAAATATCTATAGAAACATGTAATGGATAATTCAATGTAATGAAATTTCATGAAGGTTTGAATATTCATTTACTTGGAAAATAGTAATACATATATTCCTATTATTTGTTTTCAATGTAGTAATAAATGTCAGTTTCAGAAAACATTATCAAAAATAATTTTTTAACATAAAAAATATATTATTGAAAAGTAAATAACATATTAATAAGATCCTATATAAGAACATTATTTATAGTTTTTGATGAAAATATACATTGAACCAAATTTATTTAACCCAATGATTATATATGATTGTAATTTTTTAAAAAAAAATCCTAATTAATTTAAATAATAAAAATTAGATTATGTAACTAATAGATTAATTATCTATGAACTAATTTATTATTAGAAAAATATGTCAAGGAATCATTTAATCTTTTTTGGGATGATTATATTTGTTGAAAAAGTGGGATTTTATGGTTAGTGTTCATGTTCTAGAGATATTATTGAAATTTTATGTGGGTAACGAAACCTGAGAAAAAATATATTATTTGGATGTGATAAAAAAATAACATATACAAGGTGGCATCTTTTTCAATTGTTTTCTATGTTTTTGGGTTTGAAATTTGGAGATTAGATAAAATTGTTTTTGGGAAATAGAGTTGCATGCCAGTCATCAAAAGGTTTATAAAGATATTCACCATACAATTTTAATGATCATAGCATCAAAATATGAAATGTAAATATTTGTGTGCATGTACTGAAGTAGAAAATTAGGATACTAGTGTGAATGTTGATTGGGAAAATAGATTTGCATGTCTTGGGAATGTTGTGTTACATGTGTGCAAGGTCCTAAAAAATCCACTAAATATTATTCTAACCCCTAATTTTATAGAAGCATTACACCTTGAAAAAATCAGATCTTTTGTCACACAAGTGGTGAGGGCGCGCAAGTAGTGAGTTATTCATAAGAAGTGTGACATATGGTAGTTGTGTTCCAATATCTATTTGGGAGAAAAAGGGTGTGTGTCATGAAATTAGTTAGTATAAGAGGTTTTTTTGCATATGTTTAGTGTATAGAAGAAGTTATTTTTCTGTAACAAAGAAAATACTTGTGTTTATTACATAAATTTTCATATATGTAAACTTAAGCATTTGTGAAATGATTGAAATTTTCCAGTACATCTATGGTAATGTATAATTGATATTTGTATTAATATTGGAATTCAATATAGAATCTCCATAGAGTGGAGGATTCATTCATTTGTGATGATGAAGAGACCTACAAGTCTAAATCATTGTGTGGATCCCTTCATTGATTAGTGAGTGAAGGAAATATAAGACGGTGATCCATTCTATCAATAGTGAGCTGTAGAATGATACATAGAGAGTGAAACATGGTAATGTACTGACCAGACACTAAACTTTGTAAATGGAGTGAGCATGGGCATATGAGTCAGCATTCCTAAGCCTTTAAAACTAAAGATCACAATTTGTGGATATGGTACATTGGAACGTTGCCATTGTATGATCCTTGGTTATAGCCTTGTGAGGGTGAAGCATGTAAATTCATTATGTCCCATGATTGATTTAATTTATATTCATATATTGTTATAGGATAAAGAGATAGGTGTGTTTTTAATGACAAAACATGATCTAGAGTTGTACTAATTGTAATCTATCATACCCTAATTAACACACCTCTCATGATATTTTATAAGGTGGACCTAACAATTGATGATAATAAAATTGATTTGGATTAAATGATATGCACCATATAATTTACCCCAAAATTATAATCTGTAAATTAAATGACCTCTTAGAATAAAAACATACCTCATTTTTTCATATTCTTCAAAGGTAGTATTATCCAAATTTATAATTAACATTAATTAATTATACATGTAAAACCAAAATAAATTCACAATTATCTTACAATATATAATATTACAACAATTTTATTCATCCATTTATTATAAAATATTATTTATGATCGACATTCATGTGAAATTATATTTTTTTCCAATGCATGTATTTATGTAATGGATTCTATCATTGAATAATTTTTATAATAACCCAAGATTTTAGAGGGGAATTTAATCTTTTAATTTTTTAATCCCTTATTGAAGATTTCATTTTGGTTAAATCCTAGGAACCATACATTATGGTTGGTTCATTTTTGGGTTTAATGAAGGGAGTAAAATGCTCAAGGATGGATGTAAATAAAATTCATGTTGTGAAATAAATGAAAGACATCAATTTAAATTATGAAATGTATTTTATACTTGAAATATATTAAATACACAATGTGGAATACTATGTCTAGAACAAGGTCATGATTTTAATTAGATCTTTATTGATGGAATCCCCAAATCATTAAATAATATGTAATATATACATGTTGATTATATGGTGATAGTTATTTTAAATTGGAAAAACCTTCTTTATTTCACCCTACCCTTTTAACTGAAGAGGAGTGACATGTGAGATCTTCTCTAATACCTTACCTATGATCGTAGGTTTCTCCTAAATTTAGAATCTGATTGATCCATTGTTCATTTGGTTAGTTATCCACCTATAAAATCAATGATACTTAGTATCATTTTCACGGATTGTACTTATTTCATCATTTATATTTTTGTGAAAACAAATATTAATAATTTTCATGGAATTGTTATATCATTTCTCACATATCCATTATAGATTTATATAAATTTTGATTTATAATGATTGGTTTTCTACCAACCTAAGGTATGTTGTCTTGTTATTTTCCATTAATTTATCATTTTATTTATCATGATATATCATTCTTTATTCTAGACTCATATGGGGAAACCTATTGTGTGTTCAATAAATTTAATTAAATAATATTCCACTGTTTAATGTATTCATTATAAGAAACAAAATGTAGATATTGTGTCACCAACACATATAGAGACATCCCTTTGGGGGTACCTAAATTATATACCTAAGATCCCCATTAATTGATTTTAATTAATCCACCACATGTGGTGTGTGAGATTTTTTGTCTGAAAATTTTAATGCTTTTCATGAATTCTATGGAATACTTGCTAGAAAAATCCTTTTTCATATGAAAATAATATAGGGATACATGGTTACTGAGATATGGACTCCATATATGGGATCATTGAGATTTATAATTAGAATTTATAAATTAATCTCATTATACTATGTGGGATACAATGTTTAATTTATAGAATACCATATACAAGCACATCAGTTGGATATTTTACATTACCCATGACTAATACCTGGTATCTAATGGCTTTCCATATATGGTATTGGTGGGAACATTTTACGTAATATTACATGATAAATACTTGGTATCATATTTGTTATAAAAGGGAAAATAACAAAGGTTTGTTATTTGTACCCAGTGGAGTGTGAGCTTGGGATTCCTTTATATATATCACCTTTAATGGAATCTTACAGTTTTGTGTAATGATTGTGATCCTAGGATGAAACATGGGCTTAATATTTTTTAATATCCATGGATACGACCATGATTATTTTGATTAAGAATAATTTTCTCTATTTCAATATGATTTATGTATTTTTTTTATTACTAAATACACTTATGTGTACACCTATCAAATGAATATGGTTTCGTTGACTCAATATTTCACTCGAATTTGATGACGGACTAATTAGTATATTATTCTTGTGTTATAAGAGAATAATAATAATAATAATAATAATAATAATAATAATAACATAAATAATAATATATTATAATTATTAATATATGTAATGGTTTACATTGGTTCAAAGACATCTATTTTATGCTACAGTTTTTTGTTTCAGTTTAGTATCACAGAAGGATACATGATTGAGATGTTTTACTCTTATATAGAATTATATTTAATTTTTAATCAACACATATATTTTTATATACACAAGATAGATATTTAAATAATCTATTAATGTTGTAATATATGGTATAGTGCAATGGATGTTTTATGTATACATAGTACTCAAATAGACCTCATGAATGTTGGTATAAAAAACAGAATCACTATGTATTCGATATTTGATTATCCATAATAATATTGATTAAGTGAGTTGAGGAATGAGCCTATAAATTTGATCGAAGTAGTGGAATGTTTTAGTCTTTTTTTCATTAAGATTACTAGGTTTTATAATTATTTACCAATGTATCACTTGTACTCCATTTTTATATTTTATCATGATATAAAATCATTGTTATATATGATTCATATTGAGCTTCTACCCATTTGTTTATCTAGGGTAATAATTATTCTTATATTGTATGCAATTTATATTCATTATACGTATTTTTATTATTAACAACTATGAAACAAACTTCTTAAAAGGGAATTATCTCCCAAAAGACTCAAACAAGTCCATCCATGTTGGTCAGTATCATCTAGTGATTGGGGAGGAATGCTTGTGGTCATGTGGCTAAAATGGTTAGGGAACCAATAAGTGGTTTTGAGGATTTGTGGCCACAATGTTTTAAAACATTTTCTTTGTTATTTTTGTCTTAGTTTTTTGGTATTATATATAAGGATATAAATTTATCAAAAATGGTAATGAACCCATTCCTTCGGGAATATTACCAATATAATAGGAAAAGTAACTTTCATGTGATGGTAACTTACAATTTTGGTTCATGCCCATTATGGTTGTAGTGATTTTAACGTTTTGTAATTCACATGATTTGTGAAATTATTAATAATTATATTATCACAATTATATACTATATTTTCCCCATCTATATAAAACAAGGTTTTACCATCTAAAATAAAATTATTGAAACCTGAGGATACCCATGTCATGTAGTTTTTCGTACCATACATTAATATTTGGTTACTCACATTCCAAATATTTTATATGATTGTTGTGAGTTCATTGACTGTTATATGGGAAAATGTAGAATTGTTTCATGTATGGATAGAATAATTGCATTAATTAAAGTATTTGAATAATTATAAACAATGGTTCTAATATTGAATGATGACGTAACCCTAAAAAACAAATTATATAATGTTTTAATCATGTTTCAATGGTTCTGTGGTTTAAATGTTATATGTTTTTTATTACATTAATACTAGTTATAATTTATTAATCATGACTTTCTTCATAATTAGGAATGGTGGTCCATTTTATCATAACATTTTACCTGATGTGTTACATATTGATAGTATATTTTAGAGTCAAGACATAGTAACATGATAATCCAATTTCAATTTATATGATAATGGGCATTTATAAATTGGGGATGCTGATTAAAATTTCATATTAGTGATATATATATATATGAGTACAAAATTAAATTAATTTTAAAATTTAAATTAAACATTTACTACTAAATTTTGATTCTAATTATAATATAATTGTTGTTTTCCACTACAAAATATTTTTGAAACTCTATACACATGATCTTTTTACTTTTATATTAGACATTGACCCCAACCTGACCTTAGAATTACGCATTATACATTTTATCTTATGATCAATTATAATATTTTTTATGTCCTAGAAATTTTTTATGGAGAATAAAGAGATGTGTGACTAATTTATAGGAAGGATTTGTATATATTTACCCATTTACATGACCCTATATGTTGTTATATATTTTTGAAGGTGTTCATTTCATGATTATGGTGATGTGTCAAACTTAATTAGTCCAATTGTGTTCTAGAAGTGTTTCAACGCTCATGTTTTAGAGTTGATGGGACAAGAGCCTCAAGTATAAGCACCTATAGATCTACTACATGAATTTTCATTTGATCTTCCCTTGAGAGTTAATTATTGGTTTGGAGATCACCTATTTCTCATCATAGAGTTTTTAAATGGTGATCACTAACCTATACATACTATGGAAGAGTTAACGTGATATTTATAGATGAATCATCCTCCAACATTCTCAGGGAGTGGTGTTCCTCATGCTACATAATCATGTGTAAATGAAATGAAATATAACTTCAAGAATTAAAATAATACTCCAGAGTATATCATGATTCTCACTAGAAATATGACTATTCAATCTTATAATCATTAGATGTATGTCATACCATAGGAAAATCAACATTACGGTGTGAAGCATAAGACACCAAGATAGTCTTATATGAATACTTCTATTTGAAGAACTTTATAGAAGAAGTCAATAGGGAGTTTATGCATATTTTTAGGGTCCTATAAAAGTGATGGAATATTTAGTTTGTTTAACTAGAAATGATTGTTTTCACTAAAACATTACAGGGACGAGTCAACGACTATGTGAAGGATTTAGAATGTGCATACATTCACAATATAATAACAGGTAAATTATATTTAGTTGATTATGATTACCAATATATTAAATAAGACATGATATTTGAGAGATACCTTAGGGAATATATAAAAGTTAGTCAATGATATCCAATACTGATGTTGGGAGGCATTTCATCCACTAGTATTAAATGACTCATTGCATCTGCATTCAGACGATGTGAGAGTTAAATATCATGTAACAAAAGCTATGTGATGTGTCACATGTGTGGTAGGGATGACCATATGTTGACCTAGTATATGAGGGAACAAACTATATACTGATATTGAGTCATTATATTTTAAATAAATAATTTATTTATAATTTTACCAAATTTTTCTAGTGACAATTGATATACACCATCAATGAATTTGGGTATGAGATCTATATCACCATGTCATGTAGGGAGTTAGCATAATACTATCTGATTAGGCCTGGGTGGATATCATTGTTTAGGAATATATCTCAAGACCATCAAATAAACTAAATTTGACTTTCTCAGGTTACTTTGGTTGCATCCCAGGGTCATTGATTTGGCCATATATGTGTTGTGTGACATACTTTCAAGGACAAATGTCCAGGTTCTTTTATTGTTTGAGGTAATATTCTAGTGTTGTCAAATTTTGTTTATTCTTTATTTGATATATGTACATCCCACTCCCTTTTATATATTGATATTATCAAGAAACCTGGGCTATAAATAAAGTACTTTTGTTACATTATTTCACTAGACATGCCTCTAAAACTATGATTATTGAGTATACACTAGTGCAATAATTTCTCTGTTGGTGTGGGTAGATATCTATTTCTCAATAACATTTTATTCCTCAAGATAAAGGCCTCTGATTTCATTTAATGTATAGGATGGATGGTTACTATATACTCTTATATTGATTGTTATCAAAATATATTTACTTTTACATCACCCAGGGAAGTACCTATGTTCACAAAGTTGAATGTGATGTATGTACAATTTCATCTTAGTGACTGTATTATCTGATGGTCAGAGTGGAAAACCACATGGATAGTCTCACTACAAGTGATATTTGAACATGATATAGGGAATTAAAAATTATTGTTGATCATTTTATGGATTTATTCCCTTATAAATTCGTTACACTAGATCCTAAGAAAGAGTTATAATTAACTATTGAGATAGTGCTAAGAGAAGAACCAGGGTCCATTACTCCTAATAGTATGACATATATAGAGTTAAAAGAACTCAAAATGTAGTTACAATAATGGAATATATGTGTTTTTTATGACCATGTACATCTCCATGGGGATCACCTATCTTTTCAACAATAAATAAGACAATACCATCTAGTTGGGAGTGGATTATCCTCAGTTGAAATAGTTTACAAATAATAACATCTAAATGTTTACTTTTATAGATGTCCTCTCCGACCATCTCTAAGGATTGATGGTTTTCCCCAATTTCATATTGAGTACAAGATTCCATCATGTGTGTGTGAAACCATCAGACATAAAACATATGAAATTCTAGAGATTATACAACCTATTTGGGTATATGGTTATGTTGTTCATCTGTATGAATATACAAAAAAAATTCAAGGATATTATGAATTTAATTTTACAAGTTGAGGAATTCATGGATGATATCTTAGTTTAATTTATAACTAGATGTGACCATGATATATATTTTATGATAGATCTATTTACCATATGTGGGTGTCAATTATATGCTAGGACCTCCCAATACCCATTTTGGATTTATAAGTTTAATTTTATTGGTAATATTATCTCATATGTATGATTGTATATTGAATCAAAAAATTTGTCTGACATAGCTTCTTGGGAGAAGCCTAAAAATATCTTCAATAAACACTATTTCATTGGGTTGGATGAATATTGTTGTAATTTCATTTTGAACTATTGAATCCTAGTAGGGACAGTCATGATCTTGACTAAAATGGGTGTTATTTTTTTGGTCAAAATCATGTGATATAAATATTAATGAATTAATTGGGAGACTAACACTAGTTCTTATCCTTATACTATTGGATAAGAGAAGAATATTTACATTTTTTGATGATGAATAATGATTCTATGATAGAGTTTTTATAATAAATAGAGGTATAGTTTTTGCATATGGGTCCGACTAGCTGATACCACATGTGCGTAATTTACCTACAGATGAATAGTTGTTGGAACTAGTGATTCATGTTTTTCATTGTTGGAGTAATTATATGTTGATATATTTTTTCATTATATACATCGATCAATAAAATATAAAATACATTTCAACATAATGTCATTTGAATCTCAGGATGAATAGGTGGAAAGAAAACAATTAATCATTCAACATTGAACTCACATGTACTCCTGAAAAAGGAAATGCAGTGGTTGATTCCCTAATACTTAAGTCTCATACATAGGGATTCTTGAAGGATAGGTTGTGAGTTAATTTTTATGGACCTTTTTTATGAGAGAAACATATGTGATCATGAATATTATGTGAATCCCTTTTTAGTATCTTTGTTTGTGATATCTTCCCTTCGACAATGTGTAAGGATGAAATAACATTCAAATCATGAGGGTGTAGTCTTGAGTGAGTGTGTCTCAAGAGATAAAGAACTACCTAGATTTTTTATCAATTTTGATTTTATTCTTCATATCAAAAGAAAAAATATGGTTTCCTTTAGAAATATATGATGATTTGATGTAGGAATATCATGCCTCTTTTAGGATAGATAACCCCAGGCTAACCAAAATGTACTAAGATGATCAAAATCAATATTTGTGTCTAGGTTATAAGATTTAGATTTTAGGTATTAACTCATGGTTTTACACCAATTAAACGGTAATTGGAGATAAATAATGGTTTGTGGGAATTCATCAATGACAATCCATTACATAATTGAAATGGGAAGATGTCACCATGTATTTTCTGATGGTTTTGCCAATATCCCCTCTAGGTAGTCATGCATTATTGATTATCACTAGTATAATGAATTTTGTTTCACAAATCATATTTATCATATTGGCATTTTCATGGATTACCATTGAAGGAATTATATTTGAGTGATTTTATGACTTGCAGGAGTTACCCTTTTTATCATAATAGATTGGGATTTTTAGATTAAAACATGGTTCTGGAATGGGTTAATGGAGTTACATGTTTCACAGGTGGATCTGAGAACATCATACCACCCTCAGGACAATATTATGTATCAGAATACAATTGGAATATTAAAAAATAATCTCCAAGAATTTATCATAGTTTTTAAAGGTTAATGGGAAAAACACTAGTATCAAGATGAATTTTCTTATAATAATATATTTAGGAAACTATTCAAATGGATCCTTATGATTCCATATAAAAACAACTATATTGTTCATATCTGTTATGGTTAGTGTCTAGTGAGGATGTTCTAATAGGAAATTGTCTCATTCAAGTGCCTTCATAATAGGTACAACTGATATAGAATCATATTCCTATAGCTCACACTATGAAGAATCCGTTTATGAATCTTTGCCTCTGATATCTTGATTTGGTGTTTTCACATGTTCATTTCAATGAGTTTTACCTATATTAGTTCATTGATTGATTTAGAGATTAGGAAATCTATCTCCATGATACATCATTCCTTTCTATATCTTGGAGAGATTCAGCCCACTGGCCTATTTTTTGGAAAAACCATTGAGTTACTAGGGAATGGACGACATCGTTTATGTATCACATCTTCATCAGTACTATTCTAAATAATCTTCATCATATAATCACGAGGATATAGAAATATTGTAATATTAATCCTATGAGGATAATTTCATATGTATCATTGATTAGGGCGTTACATAACCTTGAGTTGTGATTGTTCCTCTTGTCCAAATGTAATGATGGTATTACCTTGTATACGACACGACATGAGAGATATATCTCGATGTACATGACACGTTAACTATTCTTTTGCTAGATATTGTTTTACAACCCTCATAATGGAAAATGGTGGAATCGTTATTTCATGGAGGGGGTTGGTAACATCTCATACTTCTTGAGAGGTATAAATTCATATCAATTCGGTTAATCCAAAATTTGGTTTTCCATTTTTTCTAAACCTAGGGAACCTTTAATTTTTTCCATTTAATTAATGTGTGTGAATATGGGGGTAGAATGATGGTGGAAAGATGAAAAAAATAAAATAAAAAGTGTAAATTAAATCAATTTATTAAATTAAATTCATATTGTGAATTTAATACATAAAATCAATTTAATTAAAAATGTGAACTGATCTACCCATATCATGGCCCTAATGCAACATATTTTTTATTAGGGGGGGATCTGATCTTTATAATATGTGTAAAATAGTAATGTCATTTATATTTCATGCATTATATTTAAATGGGTAGAACTCATTTATTTTTCTCAACTTTTTATTTCAGTATAGGAGTAGTGCTATGTGATATATTATTCAATTCCAAATTTATCATAATTTGTTCCTCGTTATTTTAAACATTAATTGAGAAATTTGGTGTCACCATGGTTATGAAATAATAGTAGATTTTTTATACATTATCCATTTTATGGTTCATTCAAAACAATTCATCATTATTGTCTTGATAGATTATATGAAATATTTTGAAGGCATTATTCTATCATACAAATTTCTTTCATTGTTTACTGATTCAGTGGTTGATAATGGATGGTTGGTCATCTATGAAACTAAGGTATGTTGTATAGATCTTTTCCATAATATTATCATTGTGTTTATCAAGTGCTATTATGATATGTGTTATAATCTCCTAGTGAAAACTCATGAATGTGTTAATCAAATCAATTAAATGGAATTACCATGTATAATTTATTATTAGAAGATTGTGAGATAAAATCATTGGTGAAAAACCTGATTCAATCAACCCTTAATGGAATTCCTTCGTTAGTGTCATAATAGAATGGTGCCTTTAATTTAATTAAACCACAAAATGGGGTGAGTGAAATGTCTCATGTGATGATTATAATTAATTTATTTAATGTTATTAAATTCATTTTACATGAACCCTTACTATTATTATTATTAGAGAGAGATATAAGGATCCAAAAATAAGGAATCATTTGACAGGGTTTTTGAAATTTAAAATTACACATTTTTTAAATGAATATCAATACATCAAAAATGACCAATTTTTTAATTTATGGAATACCTTGTACGAGATCACTAAGTTGATATGTTCCAAAAATGTGGAATAATATATAACTAGGTTTTTGCACAAGTTTGTGTATATGGGAATAGATTAAGAACAAAACGAACAGCATTAGATGTATATTCCTTGAGTTTGTTACTTGGTGCATATTTCTTCTCCCTCATATTTTCTATGTGTTCATCATTTTTTGTGGACTATGATTGATAGATAGATTCACAATTTTTTCTCGGAATAATGATCTGAAATTAACATTATGACCACTTGATGACCTATTAGAGGTGACACAATGATGTATACATACTGAATGATCTAATTCAAGAGATATCATTCTTTATGATATTTTTATTCAGGTGATAGAAATCAGAATTCAGAGCCGATTGAAGGCATAAAACCCACCAAATATGTGTGGAAATGGTGAGATGACCATAGATACCTAGTTTCACGGCCAAGATAGCATCAGAATGAACACTAGAAGATCATTCATGGTGCACTAATGAAGAATTATGGTTATGGAAATTCATGATGAACATGGAATGTAGTCCGATTTATATAGCGTGTGGTCCCCACAAAGTTGCTCCTACAGTTTTGAGAGGCAGTAATGTTTCATAGGGTATGTGACAACTGTTTGAAAGAATGTGGGCCGTTCTCTAAGACTAGAAATTTATCTCAGGAAATAAATATACACTGGGTGGAGTAAATGAGTTTTCCAATGTGGCGTGTACTCCCGCACACATCTTGGATGGACTAGTAATGTGGATTACTAGTTTTCTAGTACAAAGTAGACCTACTTTTGTTTACACCATGTATTGGAACACTATCATAGTACATGAGTGGACCCCATATGGAATTGAATGATGTGTATGTTTTCTACATGTTGTGGAAAATATTTTGTACCTTAAATTTACTAAATGACATGGGAAATTGCACACAAGCAGTACCAGGGGTAAAGGGACATGGTGTGTATCCCTACTACATGATGTATACCTCTTTCAATATACCTTGAATATCTCTTCCAACTTATCTTGCACAAGTATTGTTAGGGTTTTTTCCTAATATCATTTCCCTAATGGATTATGCATATCATTTCTTAATCATAGTAGTATGATTCCTTCAGAAAAAATTTCCGGATAGAGGTTTCGGAATATTCCCTGAGAGGCTTGGAGCAGGATCCTCTATTAATTATTCATAACCTATATAGAGTTGTTGGTATTTAGATGACCTAATTTTCTTTTTATCAATCATCAACATAAGATATTTAACTAAATGGAGTTTGTGGTATCACCACATGACCCTATTTTTGATCATCATCTATTGTATCGTATCACTCCTTAGATCTATTAGTGAATCTTTTTATCATGATAGTTCTTATGAACAACATTTCTCATATTGATTTCATCAAATATATTATAATCAGAAGTGTGTTCTCTGAGATGAGTGATTTGTGGAATCTTTAAACAGAATCCCTTGATTTTTAGGAGGTGGCAGTGAATTGTATTTAGAATATATGTAATGGAATGAGTATATCTAGATATACATGTAATATGTTTTGTAGACATACCCTATATACAGTTGAAAACATCTTCACTTTTTGTATTTATTTTTTTGGTTGTCTTATTTAGTACAGTTATACTATACCCTACATGAGATTTCAATCATGTGTCATGTCTTGTTAAAAAAGTGACCTTTTAACAGAGTCCAGGGAGGGCTAGGAATTGAGAGAGTTCTATGAGTTCAGGAAGGCTGATGTGTTCTTCTGTCTTCAAGCAGCAGTCCTAGTATCTATTTTTTTTATAGGTTGCAATTTTCTGTTTAAAGACTATTTGATTTTGTGGGATTTTATTCCAGCCTAGTTTACTTTACTACACATTACATACATATCGTACTCTATAAATCATGGTAGAGCTATGTAAGAATTTAGTTCGTAGGGGTATTGACGTTTCATCATTTTGGGGGCTTGGAGATGTGTCGGTGCATATATATATATATATATATATATATATATATATGAAATGACTCCAATTTAGTTATATGGATACTCAGTGCTAGTGCCCATCCCCCACCCTAATAGAGGTGGCCTTGGAGATTCATGGAACATGCCATAGTGGTATGGTTCATGATAGTGTGGTTTTAGAGGTTGTTGGTGCTACCTTAGGTATATGATTCTATGAGATTGGTTTGGGACAACATTGATTCGTGTTTTGAGTTTAGATTTCATGCCAAGGAATCCAATGTGGGTGTGAGCATCTGACGTATCTATATACACAGTCACGGATAAACTGCATTTCGACTCAATACATAAGAACAATGGTTTCAGGGAAATAATTGTACATGTATCATATAATAATGAATTGTGGTTACATATCCTTCTTGATTCATCTCTCTAGATGTACTCATTAACTGTGGTACATCTTGTATTCTTACGGGGTGACCCTAAAATGCATACCATCTAGGATTCAATAGATTGGTCACGAGGATGACCCCCTCAGTGTTGAGGATTTTATATCTAGACCAATTCCCTACATGTCACCTCTAGGTGGTGCATCAAATATTCCACCACCTATGGTGCAACTTGTGTAACCTTCAGTACTAGATTACATGGATATAATTATGAGAGTGATCCATGAGATTTATAAGAAGAAACCCAATAGGGTCCATGGTGATCCCAACCCATCAGGGGATGAGGACTGGTAGGAGGTGTTGAACCGAGCCTTTCATCTCGTCAGGACACCATCCGATCAGATGGTAGTCCTGGCGATGAGCCTTCTCCACGGCTCAGTAGAGAGATTGTGAAATATGGACACAAAAGTCCTAAAAAGGAAACTCTTTCTTGGATAGAGTTAGAACATCTCTTTAGAGAGTAGTTCTCACTATTTACGCTTATATAATTGAAAATAAATGTGTTTATTAATCTCTATATGGTTCACTCTATATAGGATGACTATTCAAAAACGTTTTCAAACTTTTATATTTACTCGATGAATATGGTACGATATTACTACTTCCAGGATGGCACCTTCAAGTGTGGTCTGTATAGAGACTTTTGAACTAGTGTTATACCTCTATTAATTTAGACATATATGGGAGTTTTTGAGAAAGAATTAGTGGTTGAAATTTTCTTGGCTGAGCTGATACGGTTGGTGATTGTCAAAAGTGGACGAGAAGGTCTAAACACCTCGACAACCAAAAGTTGATGTTAGTATCAGGGATTCTGATTTGGGAGATGCTTTAGGTGGAGGAACCGGTGTATATGATATATAGTTCATGGTTATCATTGTAGATCCAGTATTCCTAGAGATGGAAAGTACTATTTTTCAGTCAATAGAGAACATCATGCATGAGAATGTCCAACCCACTATAAAGATTACTCAAAAATACTGGATGGACCACCGAGGAAGAATCAACGATATGAGAAAGAAGATTCGAAGGTTGTACGATGTGGTAGAGTAGCTCGGATAGTAGTAGGATGTGGCCTACATATCGAAATATTACCACCACCACCCTTAGGATTCCAATTCCAATCTATGGGAGATGGATTACACAGGTGGGGAAAGCCGCATGCGGTCGAGGCGTACGAACCATGCATTGTATGATTCACTTGAGGTTGGATCTATGTCTTTTCTACTTCAGCTTCAGTACTAATAAACATAGTTTCTATTCATTATATTATCACCACATATATTGTTCATGACCTAGATATTTATGTTGAATTGTTGACTCATCCCTTATTCTTGAAGACACCCACTAGAAAAGACATAGTGATCAATCGTCTCTATAGAATATGTGACCTAACCATTGATGGTGAGAGTTTCATTTGAAACCAATTTTTGGTAGTTTTTAGTCCATTAAATTTCATTCATTGTAGGGACTTTTTATCCCCAATCAAATTCTAGATTTATTGTTCTTGGATCGGGTTCAATTTGTCTTCATCGATGGAACAAGTATCTCTTTTGTTAGAGAAAATGAGACCCAAAAAACATAAGATGAACTCATTCATATAATGGTGCCACTAATTACTATTGAGTTGAATATACTGACATTTATAGAAGAAAATTTTAAGTGTTTTTTATTCCTAGATATAGTGATGGTGTACGAGAATGTGTTTCAAAAATATGTTCCTAGTTTTCCTCCACATCAGGAGAGAAAATTCTTCATTGAATTACACCATGTAAAAACATTAACATCATCACCAGTGTTTCAGATGTATTTTACATAGCTTTGTGAGATAAGGGATAACTTGGAGAAAAAGAAGATGAATTTTGTCTAGAGAAATAGTGTCTCACCCAGTGATGCCCTAGATTTTTTATCCAAAAAGGAATATAGAAGATTGAGGTTGTTTGAGGACTACCGACTCCTGAATCAGGTGACTTGGAAGAAAAATCATCAAATACTGAGAATAAATGACCTCTTTGATCAATTTATAGGGGAATTATTGTTCTCAAAGGTCGAACAATGATAAAGATATCAAAAGTTGAAATTACAGGATTATGATATATTGAAGATGAATTTTAGATTTCTCTACGGTCACTCTGTGTACTTGGTGAATCCCTTTGTCATGATGAACGACCCTGCAGTGTTCATAGGACCCATGAATATAATATTTCAGCCATACATAGAATGATTCAGGGTTGTATTCATCAACAATATCCTTGTGTATGAAGTGTCTGAGGAGAATAACATGAGACACCTAATGATTTTTCTAGACATACTCTAAGAGAACCAAATTTTTAGGAAACAATAGATGTTACAGATTTAGATTTAGGAGGTCCACAATCTGGTAGACATTATCTCAGCATGTGTAGTGGTTTTGGACATTTCCATGGTAGACACTGTTTTTACATGGGGGCCACCTAGGAAAATGACAGATGTGCAGAGCCCCCTTGGGCTAGCAGACTCTACTCAGATATTAATACCTAATTTCTCTAGGGTATCAGTATCTTTGATAGTTTTGAATCAAAAGGGAAATCCATTAATATTATATGAGATTTTCATCAATTATTTTCATTATTTGAGGTTTAGTGGGATGAGTGGCAAGTCATTGAGATTGTCATAGGATGGCTTCAATTACATAATGTTCTTCTATTCATCAGGGGATATACTTGATTGTGTCTTGATTGGTTGGAAAGTAGTTATTTCTTATGGTTGGTGAAAATTGATGCCACATGAGCATAACTACATGTCCCATGATCCAGGGTTTGCAGTGGAAGTATTCTTATTGAATATGTTGTGACACTACCTATAGGGATATAAGTTTATAATCTACACTGATCATAATCATTTCATGTATATCTTCTCTTATAAGGATTTGATCATGAGAAAGAGGAGATGGATAGATTTCCATCATTACTATGAATTTTAGATCATCTATACTCCATGGAAGGGAAAATTGGTTGTATATTCTCTATGTATGAGATCTAGTTCATTGTTACTTAATGGGTTGTCAATGCAGTTGGATTTATTATAGTAATCCTTTAAGGATGGAGATGATGTAGCATACCTTTAGTTTTTGGTTATCACCCATCCACACTAAGAGCGTGTATGGATGAATAGATCGGATATACTGAGTATGAGACCCTAGGTGCTAATATTTCCATAGGAAATTTGGCAGATTGATACTCACAAGGTGCGGAGCATGACATCTGGTTAGATGACGCATTGTTGTACCAGTGGTGTTGTGGGATGTGGTTTTGTGGGAGTTTAATATATCCCATTTGTAGGTACACCCCAGAGTGGGGAATATATACTATAACATACTATTTAAATTCTTTGTCGATTGGGATGAATAAGACATTAGTGTATTTCAATTCTTAATGCCTTACAAGCCAACCTGTTAAGGCTGGGCACCAAATTATAGTGGTTTTTTCTCAACCCTTGAGGTGCCAAAATTGAATTGGGATGGGATATTGGTGGACCTCATCAAGATTTTCCATGTACGTCTACTAGTCATGATTTACTCTAAGTGATCATTGAATGACTCACCATATCTTCCCACTTCGCAGATATCCAATTGCAGAGTTCAGTATAATGCATAAGATGACTCTACATTCATATGATATTTGTAAAATAAGGAGTACCACTGATGATAGTTTATAATCTTTATGTTCACATTAAATCCTAGTTTTGGAAGGGACTGTATGAGGCTTCTAGGGATCATTTATTCTTGAGCATGACATTTCAACCTCTAACAGAAAGCAAGATGGAGTGGACTATTCAGGTATTAGAGGACATGTTGCAGTCATACATGTTGGACTTAAAAAATTGTTTGGATTATCTTATAACTCTTTTGGTGTTTTTGTAAAACAACATCTACCATTCCACAATTGGTATGACATCATTTGATTCCTTTTATGGGTGACACTCCAGGTCTCGACATTATTGGATTGACCTAGGTGAGTCAACACACATGGGACCAGAGTTTGTGTGATCTACTATCAAGAACATGGAAATCATCAAATAGAATATGAAGTCTATAGAGATCAATCATAAATCTTTTGATGATAGGTTCCAGAGGCCTTTTGATTTTTAATGAGGAAACCATGTGTTCTTTATTGTTTCACCTTGATGGGGAGTGTAAGGATTTGGCTAGGTTGAAAATATATCTGGGAGGTCTATTTATCCATTTTCATATACTATGTAGAGGTGGTGAGTTGGAATAGAGCTTAGCTCTTCCCCCACTATCGGACATGGTACATGATGTTTTCTATATGTCTTAGCTGGGGAGAAACATGTATGACCCTTTTCATTTCATTGAAGGTGGTGAGATAGACATTGATGATAGATAAAATGTTTATGGGTACCTTGTGAAGACTAAGGATCAGTAAGAGAGTATCCTATGTGGGAAGATATTCACTTGGAGTTTTTATGTGGAAGAACAAGAATCTCCGTGAGTGCACATGGGAGTGAGAGGCTCAGATTAGTGCACAACACAAAAATTCTTTTTTCCATTTTCTTTTTGATTTTTGGGTACATAATTCCCTAGGGTGGGAAAAATGTAATTTTTCTTATTTTTCTATGCATTATTTTTAAGTTTTATATATAATTAATTTCAGAATGGCATTGAGCGAATATGCGATTCCAAGGCTCAGGGTGGCCTAAATAAATATTTAAAATATGTTAAACTATTTTAATTAAATGATCACGTCTCTTTCCTAAAAAAGAGGAATAACATATAAATTGGATCCCAAATCCAAAATATGAGGGCTCCATTGAATTCAGAGAAGCGAGTTTACACATGGAACGACCTAACATTAGAAAACATGGGTCATATGTGAAAATTAGTTTTCACAGTTTAATAAATAAAATAACATAAGAATTTATATTATTTTAACATTTCACTGTAATGCAATAATTTTTTTCAAACTATACATTTTTTATGATATCCCGGGATAGTCTCATAACCAATGAATTTTTTGGTGGCACTTAATATAACCTTGGAGAACTCTATCTATGGTAAATATTAGTACATATTTGATTGGAGATCGAAGGGAATTGTTTTTTATGGATCTCACCAATTGATGCAATTCAATGATAAATCATCATCAGCAAATGATCCAACCCCAAAGTGAGATTTATTTATTTGGATATATATTTTTCCAATAAATGATTTTATGGTGAACATAGGCCAAAAAACAAATAGGTAGATCCACACTTTAATCATTCTTGCGATATGCGATTTAACTACAAGATTAATGGGTTGATTTATTGTTGATTTTTTTATCATTATTATGGGAAAATAATTAGACCAAATATACAATGGTGAAGGTAAATTCCTTTTGAATTTTACCATGAGAAAATTTATTCCCCCTCATAGGTTTTATGCAATCTTCGTTCTTTATGAATTAAGAACGACATATCTTTACACCATCATTTAATAGTGTAATGATCCAAAATTGAGTATATGACCACTTCATTACCTAGAAGAGGTGTGATAACAATGGATAAGGATGAGTCAAACCTATAGGGGATATATCATTCTTCGGGAGATTTATGTATGAGTGATCGGAATGGATTTCAGAGCCGATTGAAGGCCCAAACCCCAGCAATTCCGTTTTATAGTGGAATGGAATCCTTGTATATCTAGTATCAAATAGAACTGAGTATAGGATAAAACACAAAACGTATCATCTAATATGTGTGACATAAGAATTATGGTTAATGAATTTTGTGATGAGAATGGTTTGTAGTATGTTCTAAACTATGTTTTGCCCAAATAGAGTGGCACATATAGTTTTGGGAAGTAGTGAAGTGTCACACGAGATATGACCCCTCTCACACGGTGTGTGGGTCCTCCCCTGTCACGTTTTTTGTATCGTAGGAAATGAAAATACACAGGGAGGAGTACACATGTTTTCCAATATAGTGTGTACTCCCCCACATGGCTTAGCTGTATAGGTTACACAGATTACCCTGTGTATTGGTAAATTGTCTGAGCTACACAGGTTGAAATGGTGAACTGGAACATGACTAAACTATAGGGGTTGTACCAGAGGTCAAGGGACAGGGTGTGTGATACTACTACACACCATGTATCCCTTTCTTCTTATCTTGAATCTCTTTTCAAGTTTATCGTGGTCTTTTGTTAGGGTTTATTCCCTAGACCATTTCCCTAAAAGATGATGTGTATCATCTCTTACTAAATGAAGTATGATTTCGTATAGAATAATTTATATTTATAGTTGTTGGAATCCCCTCGGAGTTTCTAGGATAAAGACCCTCTATTAATTTTGAATTCCCTGGGTAGATCTATTGGTAATTATATGACCAACATCACTGGGTATTGAACCTATAGATAGAATGTTAAGCTGGATGAAGTTGTTGGTATCATCATATAGCCCTAGCTGTGATCTTCATCTATCACATCATATCAACATTCAGATCATTCAGTGTATATCTCTCACATTCATTACGATTTATAACCAATAGTAATTCTCTGATGCACATCTTCAGTGCTATCAGACTCAGAAGTTTTTTCTTCCAAATGGGTTTTTTTGTGGAATATTCAAATTAAATACCTAGTGTTGGAATGTGTTAGTACTTACATAAATATACAATAAATTTCTTGTATTGAGTTATTCTACATACTCTGGTTATATGGGATTTAGATATATACTATATAGAAATGACTGTATATTTCCTTTTTTATTGCTTTCTGGTTTCTGGGTGTCCTACAGAGTATTTTTATACTCATCCCTACTTAAGATTTGCCTATACATTTCATGTATTGTGCATATGTGAATCCTTTTGATGGATACGAGTGTGGATTAGAACCAGATGTATATTTGTTTGTTTTTTAAGGATAATGTATTCCCATGTCACTGAGTAGTAGTAACCATACCTATTCTATTTACAGGCTGTACTTCGTAGTTTGTTGTTTTTTTGTGGACACGTATTCTAGACTAGTTTACATTACTGCACTTTACATTCCTTTCGTACTCTATTGGTCCGGGTAGATGCATTCATGCATTTCGTTTTTTGGGGTTTTTAAATTTCTACATTTTTTGGGTATAGAGATGTTTGTGTGAAGATAATTACATATGTAATGCATCTATTGTTTTTGATATGCCTACATGGTGTTAGTCACTTTCACATGGCCTATACAAGGTGGGTTTGGGGAGTTACGACATGATCCCTATTCAGATGGGTCGTGATAAATAACAATTTATATTATTTAATGAAGGATGATAGAAATTAATTTACTCTTTGATTGTCTAATATAGATTTATCAAATTGTTTTTGAATTAGAGAAGAGGCGATGATAAATTTTATATATTAGGTGAGTGGATAACATATAAATACATAATACAATAAAATATGATTAGACTATTGTGATTTCATGCTGCATCAAGGAAACAAAATTTAGATAACAAAATGATTTTAGTTGTAAATCTACTAATCCATATTTATCTGGATATGTTATTATGTTATTATAACATTTAACTCTATATTTTTCTAAATATTATATCATTTAACATTTTTTAATGGAAGGATATTTTAGCAATGAAATTAATATTTATGAATACTAATGATCATGGAAAAAATCATAATTAGACAAGAATATTTAATATTTAATATATATATATATATATAATTTTATGAAATATAATTCATAAAAGTGGTAAAAATCATTTAAAATAATCACACAATATGAAGGAATAACCTCCTGTTGAAAAATTCACTATTATACTTAACACAAAATTTATTGTCATTATTTTATAAATAATAACTGATTAATTAATATATAATTAATTAATTGAATCTATTTGAATAAAATTTTAATAAAATAATATCTCAATGGTGAATTTTGTTTTATAAAATAAATATACAAATTTTCATAATATAATTTTTTAATAAATAATTCATTTTAATATATTCTGTGATTCCAATTTCATTTCATAAAAATTGATAACAAATTAATTCATTAGATATATTTGTAATCAATAAATTCAATTCATTTATATTTATATTATTCATTTTTAAATAAATATTATTATAATTATAATTATCATTAGCCAATTGTTTTTGCATTGTTATTCAAAATAAGTAAATTTCTTAAATGAACAATAAATTATCTTTCTAATCTATACTTCATTTAAATAACCAATAATTATATTCATTTTTAATGGAATTCTAATTATTCACATTTTTTTACTTTTAGGTGAATCTTTAATTATTAATTTTTTTTTAAGTATTATTTTTTAAAATTATTTTGGGTGTTAAATTTTAACCCAATTATAAAAATAATTCTCTTGAAATTATATCAAAATGATATAAATAACAACAGATAAATCTATATTATTACATAAATAGGTTCCCATAATGATTCCAAAAATTTTTTATTCCTAATTATTACCTTAACCTAGAGAAATTCATTTTTCCACAACACATTCTGCATACAACAAAAGATTTCTATATGTTTTTTTTCCTGAGATATCATGCAATAATTTAATAAAAATTAATTTTAGTGTATGTGATGGTTGTAGAATGAGTATTCCAAAAATATATACAAATTACATATAACGATCTTTCATGATGTTTATATGAAGCACCTATAAATAAGATACCATCCAAATAAGTTCATCATTCTCAAAGGGACCAATTTTCAAAGGGCATGGATTTCCCTTCCTCCAAAATCTCATAAAATTAATTCAAGATGATATTTAATGGAATATATCATCACCATAACATTATTAAAAATCGGAGGAATTATTTTTATCATAATATAATTTTTAAATATGAGATTTGTAGAGGTATTGTGGAATGGTATGAGAAATCCCGTACATTTTATCTGATATCTATGTTCATATTTTCATCTATTTCATTTCATTATCCAAATATATTTTAGTATTTAACTTGTTTATGTAATTTATTTTTTTATGGAGAATATAAATTCATGATTTAGAACTATATTGTTTTAAAATTACACCAAATGATTTTTATGATCCCAAAAAACAATTAAAATCCATAGAGTATTCCATTTATATATCTACCATTCCATTTTTTCTCCATTCATATTAACTATATATATGTATATATATTTTAGAATAATATTAATTGTTAAATCTATAATTTTAATATAAGGGTCTTCCACTAAAAATTACATAATCTATTCAATTAAACTATATATCACTTAATTACATTCCTAAATATGTTTTGCATTTATAGTTTTTAAATTTTGGACATAATTCTTATATATGAACAAACATTTAAAAAATGATGGCACAACAAAAAAATATCTATTTTTTCATACTAAAAAATCATTTATGGAAAACATTAATACTTTTCAGGAAAACACATTACAACATTCATCTAGTATTATCCCATCATCTTAACCATCCTTAAATGATATCAAAAGCATTATAAATCATTGTATGAGCATATAATGATCAGTAAGTCAAAGAAAAAAGAGAAATTGTTTTTAATTAATACTTATAAACATATGAATCAATTTTACAATGAAATAATTCTCACACATAGTTTATCATACACTTATTTTGTGAAAAAAGTGATTTCCATAAAACAAAGAAAACATTAGTAAAACCATAAGGGTATCATAGTAAATTTGTTACATAATATTATAACCCCCACAACTACCTTATGATTTGTAACCCTCAAAGCTACCTTACAATATATCCCTCATTTCTTCTTTATGGTGTAACCATTGTAGGTACACATAGAATAACAATATAGATGAATTCCAATATACAAATACCCAATGCATTGGAGGGAGATATAGTTACAACCCTTCATCATATCCAATTAACCAGAACTAGAACATAATCATAAAACATGAATAATTTCATAGAAATTCAAATTTTTACTTTTTAAAAATTGAATTTTAAATGAGATTTGTAAATAATATAACCCTTAAAAATTATTATATTATTGAATTGAAAATTAATAAAAATGAGGGAATATGTGTAAAAACTATAAATACACATAATAAAACATAATATAAGAAATATTCATCACAAAAATATATTTATCACCACAAAATTAATGAAATAGAAGGTTAACCCAATGAAATGAAATTAGGTTTAGAATTCCATTACCTCATGTTCTTATTAATTCAATTGGTTTTAAAAATCCTGTATAATGGTTGGAAGTGTTTTATAAATAAATTACAGAAATATATTTATGTTTTTTATTCCATTATATGATTATTTTAGGGAATAATTCCACCCATTTATTTATAATATTTTGTTTATTCTATTGTTTCGGGTGCATTCTTTACATGATTCCCATGGTCGGTTCGTATTGAATTTTATTGAAAAATGGAATTGATACTCCATAAATGGAATGAAATTATACTAATATTTTTCCAAAATAATAATTGATACCATAAATCATATTTTTTCATATATTATGATGAATTATTTGATAAAACATTAATGATATATGTTTATGTCTTTGTGGTCATTCATCGATAATCACGTATTAGTTTCATTATATAACATAATATTTATTATATTTGATAATTAGGGAAGAAAATATAGGTTATATCATAAACATTAAGAAAAATTCAACTATAAAAATCAGTTTATATTCATATCTTAATGATGTAATGGAAACTGGAAACCCATCATCCATGCTTTTTGTAAATTGATACATTAGAGACAATGTTTTTATTTTTAGAATTAGTAGTAGAGGAGAAAAAGTTTGATGAATTTTTTTTCCATATATGTGAGAAATTTACTATAAATATATGATAACGTGGCTTTAAATTTTCTTTTATAAGGAGATATTAACATATTATAAGAAAATTATTATGAAAATAAAAATAATAGAAAATAAAAGGGTATTTTTTTCTTTTTGACCTCTCCTCCTTAAGATCTTATTTAAGGGATTTTCTACTGGAATTATGTTAATACTATTAGGTTTTGGGTGTGGGGAAGGGCATTAGAAAGTGTATCAGGTATAATTTTGGAAATTCCCAATGCTATAGAGGTTTGTGAGGAAGAGGGGGTGCATGGGGTATTTATAGTGGGTAAAGGAGGTTTTTTTATTATTGTAATCATTATTTAGTATTTTTCACAAGACAAGAAATATTATTGGTACTTGTGAATAAAAATTGTAATAGGAACAATTAACATTGAACCAAGGGTTCTTACATAATCCATGAAATTAGGAATGCTGTATTTAACTTATAATGTATATATACAGTAAATTATTCTATCTTGATATTCATATAAAATTCAACTATTTTAGAGAAACCCTAAAACCACACCCCATCTATTACTAAACATGTGGAAATCAAAAATTATTTCAATTTTATCAAAAATAATTCTAAATATTATACATTTAATGTTTAAATAATATCCAAATTTATTTAATAAATATAATTTTTAAAACCATAAATGATTTTATAACATTTTTAAAAAATATTTCTAGGACTCGTAAAATAATATTATAACTATATGAAAATATAATATTAATTAATCATTAAATTTTACGAAAATAGATTTTCATTTAAATTATTATATTAATTATAAAATTGTAATTAAATATTTATGACTTATTAAAATGCCAACAATTATACTATAATCAAATTGGCACTTATAAGATGCATAATCTTTTTTATATATTCACTAGTGATGTTACAATTCATTTTGTAGACCTCTTATTCATAATGGTGTCATTAATATTCATAAGGGTAATATTACTATTCATATGTATTATGTTACTATTTACATAAATAAAATTGGTCCTATCGGACTCCAAATATCTTATAGACCGCAACTGGGTATGCTAGTTTTTTGAAATTCAAAACATTGAAGAAGAATAATATTTTATAATGAATAGGTTATAAATATCTCGTTAAAACAATGTGTTATTTTGTATGGAAGCAGTGTTGAATTCATTTCATTTTATATATAAATACTTGGGGTGTTATATTTCCCCACAATCTGTAAATTGTGTCCCCATATTTTTTTTACTTATTAAACAAGTGATAGTACCATTCCATCATTGAATTTTTTGATTCCCATGTTTCTTCATCAACTATGTTGTATCTCCACAAAACCAAAACCCAGTGGTTTATATTATTCCACAACACTATCTCTCTAAAATTTAGAATCAAATGAGTTTTTTCTTCATAAGAAATGATGTTTTCCGGCTAAACTACATCTAGGATCAAAATACAAGATGAATATGGCATATAAATTTAAATACATCAAATCATGATAAAATTGGGTACCTAAGATAAACTAATAGGAAAACTAATCTATAAAAAATTGGATCAAATTTCTCTTGGATTTTTTAAGGTCTAATGAACAGTAGACTCAACCTTTATTTCTTAAAAAAAGGAATAACAAATTTTCATAGTGAGATTCTACGAAAAACATGATCACCTACCTGAAAAGAAAATTATTTCCTCATATAATCTGAAAAAACAAGTATTCTTACTCATATCATTCCCCATGTGTTGTTGGAACATCATTGATTTATCATAAACATCCTATACTAATTCATGTCCCATCATATTCATTTCCACAAATTCATTCCAATGTTCTAGAGTTCAACACCACATCCTAGACAATACCTATAAAGGATCAATCATTATAATAGACTGAAAATTGAAATATATGAAAAATATATTAAAAAATTATGTTGATCCATACATCCCATCTGTTCCATTAAACATGCTCGAAAAATATCCCAAATTGTCTGAATTATTCTCTTGGTCAGCGAATCTGATTGAGGATGAAAGTTAGTGTAGAAATTCAATTATCTTCTCAATGACTTCTGAAAGAATTTTACAAACATAGAATTGAACCTATGATCACTGCCATATAAAGTGTAAAGAGAACTCTACATAAGCTGATAATATCTTAGAGTTACAATCAAGAACTCTAATCAAGAGACATTGTATCTAAATGGGAGAAAATGCACATATTTAGTCAATTGGAGAAAATTAACTCAAATTACATTATTATCCCATGTTTTATTTGGTAGTCCAACCATGAAGTCCATGGTTATAGTTTTCCAATTCCACTCTCGCACTAGGATAGGATGAAGCACCCCATTTGGTATTTCTCTCTCAACATTATCTAATTAAAATGTAAAATAATTTACACTAAAATAATAAATATCTATTTTCATTTCATCACACCAGTAATACTCTTTAATGTTATTATACATCACAGTAATTCCAAGATGAACAGAAAATGGAGAACTATGTTATTTACACAATAATTATTTCTTTATAATTGAATCACAACGAACAAATATTCTCTTTTAAAATCTTAAAGAAAAATATTTATGAGTGTTAAATTATAAAGACTTACACATTTTAATCAATTCTACCTTTTATTATAGCGCACAGTCTTCCTTTTGTGCTTTATTAATTTGATCTGATAAAGATGAATACAATGACAGCTGAAAGAAAGAAATGGAATTTCTAGCACCTATAACATCCATGACAAAATTCATCAAATTATAAATAAAATGTCTTATTCAAAACATAAAATTTTTAAGGATTCTTGGAATCATACATGTTGTTTTATTTTCATGGATGGTAATTGATCATGAAATCATAATCCATTAATATTTAATGTCATTTTATGTACCAAATGATTAATTTTTTCAGAGAAAATATATACTTGAAAGTTTTATGGTCTGTATATATTTCACATTTGGACCCATACAAATGATTCTAATAAATTTTCAAAAACAATTATAGTTTCGTATTCCAAATCATATGTGGGATAATTTAACCCAAGTATTTTTAGATTTTTTTGGGAATAAAAAATTACATGATAATGTGTTATTTTGGTATAACAAATTCCCTTCAATGAAGTATCACTATAGATGGAAAATTTACATATTCTAGAATCCATGACCAAAACGGAAGCATTTAACAATCTCTTCTTTAGTTCTTGAAAAAAAAACATCACATTATTCTATTCAAACAATTTTATTCCCTTTTCTAGTTAACATAGTTCATAGGATAGATAACAGTGAATTCTTATAAACAACTCGTCAATAATAACCTAATAATCCATGAATACAATGAATATATATAAAATATTTAGGTCTTCTAAATTCATTAACCAATTTTTTTATTGGATAAACTATTATTACATAATTATTTACAATGTTCCTAAGAAATGAAATTTGTTTCAATGAAATGTCACATTTTCTAATCTTTCTATATATATTTTGTTATAATATTTTTTTCAATACAATTTTTAATTTTTTCATGGTAAGCATATATTTGTTAAAATAAAAAATTATCAGAAATAAATACCAAAAAAAAGTATCCAAAAATTAGTGGGTTATTGTATTCATAAGATTCATGGATACATCAGGGGAAGTTTCCAAAACAAATGGAATAATAATAAAATCAATATGCACAAATGTTTTATGATAATCTATTTTTCATATATCTTCCATCTTCACCATCAGCTAATAGAATCTAGATATCCAATAAATCTTGGAAAAATACTAATATCCC
Organism: Viscum album; assembly: GCA_963277665.1. NCBI lineage: Eukaryota > Viridiplantae > Streptophyta > Magnoliopsida > Santalales > Viscaceae > Viscum > Viscum album. Next base: position 2,013,692,791 of record OY728147.1, on the reverse strand, counting down.
TAGAGCTGGTCAAACAAGACATTGATATGTGGTAATAGATAAATATTTCTACCAGAAATGATATTAAAATCTCTATCATAAATACAAACTCTCATGGAACCAAATATATTGCTAACAAAAAACACATAAGCACCCATTGGAGAAGTTCTAGGATAAATGAAGCAATTATCATGAAACTCTTGTAAATTATTTTTTAATTTAAGATGTTCCATTTGAGTGATTCGATAAGGGGGTTTTGAAATAGGATTAGCATTCGAAATTAATTCAATAGTAAGTTCCACATCTTGATTAGGTGTTAAACCTGAGATCTTATCTGAAAAAATCAATGTATTCATTTACCATTATCACATTATTAATTTTAATAGTTCCCTGGTTTTTAGTAATATGAGGAAGATAATATTCATTCCCATATATTAATATCTTCCTAGATTCTTGTGGATTTTATCAATTTTATGGGTTAATTATTGTATAAAGAATTATAATAGTTCAAGAAAAATAATTATTTGGATCCATAATCGATATTATCATGATAAATATAAATACAATCCAAACATAGAATGAAATGAAACTCTACTAGTGGTAAAACAAGTACATTTTTAGGTAATGTATTTCCAAATACAACAATAAGAAGATTCATATAATGTTTTTTTCAGGTAATATTCCCCATGGTGTTTGATCATAGTTTTCATTTTTATTTCTTGAGGTGAAATTTCTAATATTCTAGAAGATTTATCATAAATAACGGAATTTTTAGTCCCCATATCAATAAATAGATTTTAAAATTTTGAGGATCCCAAAAATGTACCAAATACAACCTCATAGATAGACCAAAATATCCTAACATAGCCATAAATTATCTCACTAATCATCTCTAATTATAAAAAGAATTATTTCTATCATTTAGATATATAATTAGGAATGATATTGGAAAATGAATAATCTCAACACATTTATGAAACCATATATTTTTCTTATCTAGGATAATATTTATAAAATATTTATTATAGTCATGGGACATATGTCTGAACTTATCACATTGAAAAAACATTCCAGTTCTGATGGGGTATTCCCTAGGGTGATTTTTACCACAATTTTTATGCACTTTAAAATTAACATTATTACCTTCATATTTAATTAATTTATTTTTAAATATGTATTTCCGTATAGAAATATACATCTACATGTACTAAAAGTAAAAATGATAATAAGAAAACTCCATTTCTACAGAATCAGAAATCCGACCAGTTTTTTATAACATTAGAATTCTTTAGATTCCTATTCCCTTTGATATATTTGATTAAATCATGTGTAAAAACATTTGAATTTAATATCTAGATCCTAGATATAATTTGGATCATACCTCATCAATCAAGAGAAGTTTTATTTATACATGGACACATAATCTTTGTCCTTTTTCACCAATTTGTGGAATTGTTTTTCCATCCTAAGTCAAACCACCATAGGAAAATATTTTTCAATGAAAATATTTTTAAATCCATTCGATTCCAAATCATCAATCTACTCATTTTCCCTAAAAAAATTTACCATTTAACACCACTGGTCAACTTCACCATTAAAAAAATAAATAGAAAAACTATCCTTTTGATTGTATGAAGACCCCAATTCATCAATTTCATTTCAAGGGAATTAATCTATCCATAAGTGTCCACTGGGCCAAAAGATCCACTTACAATATGAGGTTTCTAACTCATAAAATGTTCCACTATCATCATGTTCCACTATGGTATTTATGGTTGTTCACTTGTATGTATTACACCACCTTTTATAACCTATGTTAACTAAGACATTACTATCATAAAATATTCTGTTGTAATCCCCACAATTCCACGTTATGGATTCAGAATGTTATCATACACTCATTTCGTTCAATATTTATCACCCCTATTTCGTATATAGAAAACAATTCTGAAATAACATATCATAGATAGAACAACATGGTAATATTTAATTTCTATATTATTTCAGCATAATCCAAAGGTAATAATATTTTATTATTTTTTGTTAACATCATCCTAAGCCCTATTATTATCTATAGAATTCTATAATACCAACTATAAGGTCACAAACTTAATAATTACCTAGTATTATATATTCAAATATATTTCACTCATTTTTATTACCAAATATTGTTCAGTCTTAGATAATTAGAATGTTATGACAAAATTCATAAATTTAAACCAACATGAATAAAAAGTCAATTCAACTAAAAAAATTTCCATTTTTTGTAATGTAAATATTTTATAAAAAACATGAAATATTTTCATAAATAATATTAACAACATTCATCATGGATTATATGTTTCCCTTACCCATCCTCAAACACTATGAAAGACATTTTAAAACACGAAATGAGAAAAAAATTTCAATAAGGATATAAAAATAAGGAGACAGATCATTAGTACATGAATACTTATAAACATATGAAATCATTTTCACAAATACAAACTTCCCAACCATAAAGTATTACATATATACATTATGAAACCTGATATTTCTATAAAACATTGAAAAAATAATAACTACCATATGGGTATCTGGGATAATTACTTACATAATATTTTATCTGTTATGATTAACCTATGATTTGTAACCCTCGTGACTACCTTACGAGGTGTCCCTCATGGTCACCTTATGGTGTACCCATGGTAGTTACTGTTAGAATAACCATATGGTTAACCTCGAAAATACACATACCTTGTGAATATGAGAGAGATACAGGTCCCACCCTTTATCATAAAAAATACCCAAGAACCAGAAAAAAATCATAGAACATGAATAATTTCATAAAATCATTTCCTTTGAATTTTATAAAATAGAATTTTAAAAAATTATTTTAATGAAAATGTTCCATATGAAGATAATATAATTTAATTAAGAATTAATTAAATATAATAATATGTTTATAAACAATAAATACACATAATAAAAAATAATATAAACAATCTTCATCCCAAATATAATCTTAATACCACATAATTAAGGAAATATAAAGTTAACCTGAAGAATAAAAGAAGGTTAAGAATTAAATTACCCTCTGTTAATCTTACTTTTTTGTGTCTAAACCTCTTTTATAATGGTTAACAGAATGTTATTAATAATTTAATGAAACATATTCATGTTTATAACCACTTATATGATCATTTTATAACATCATTCAACCCATATATTAATAATAGTTTGTTCTTTCCATTATTTCAGGTGCATTCGTTACATGATTTCCATGGATAGTTCATAATTAATTTTCTTGTCGAAAAGAGGTTAAACTCCAAAAGTCGAATAAGATTTTGTTAATAAGATTACATAATATTAAACGATTCCATAAATCATTATTTTCATATATGATAATGAATATTTAGATAAAACATTAATGATGTACTTTTAGATCGTTTTCACCATTCTTCTATAATCACAAACTAGTATCATTATATAATATAATATTATGTATATATGTTAATTACAGAAAATAGAAGATGATATATATTATTATTTAAAATAGTTTTAATCAATTAAAATTGTTTTATAACCATTATTGATGAAATAAAAAGAAATTTAAAACATGCCATCCATGATGTCGGTAAATCCACACATCACATAAATTGTTTTTTATATTTAAAAAACATGTGAGAGGAGTTGAAATACTTAGATAAATATTGACATAAACATGATAAAAATAAATTATATATTAGAAAATAGTCCTTTAATTCCAATTGTATAATGGGAGGTGAAGATATTATATGAAAAAGTATTTGAAAAAAAATAAAAAAAAATCAAGAAGGTTTTTTACCTCTTGATCTCTTCTCCTTGAGATCCTCCTTAATGACTTTTATGGTCTTTTGGAGAGTCAATTATTTTTTGGACATGAGGTAGAGACTTATAGATATGATTGGTAAATTGGTAATACTTTAAAAAATTACCAAATCATAAGTGGTATGTAAGAAAGTGGTGATTTGGGGGTGGTATTTATAGAGTATGAGAATAGGGTTTTCCATTATTTTAATCATTATTTTATTATTTTTCTTAGGAAAAGAAATAGTGCTGGTTCTTATGAGTAAAAACATTAATGTTACAATTTTATTTCAAAAAATTGTTTCTTATATAATCCATGATTTTAGGAATAGTGTTTGTATCTTATAATACATATATAACATAAATTAGCATATCTCACTCTTAATAAAAAATTCAACTATTTCAGAAAAATACACCAAATTTACCCCTACCCTTTTTTGACATATAGAATTCAAAATGAATTATATATTATCAAAATAATTCAAAATATTAGAAATATAATTTTTAAATAATATCATAATTTATTAAATAAATAACAATTTTAAAACAACAACTAATTTTATAACATGTTAACAAAATAATAATTTTGTCAAAAATTTATCATATATCTATAATACAATGAAATAATAATTTATCATTGAATATTATTAAACTAAATTCTCATTTAAATTATTAATTTAATTATAATTTTCTAACTAATTATTTATGACTTATAAAAATACCCACACTTATAACAAGATAAAATTATCATTGATACGATTCGTAAATATTCGTTATACATTGATAGGTGACGTTACTATCCATTTGGACTATTTAATTTTCATAATGGTCACATTAAAATTCTTAATAGTAATATTTCTATTCATAAGGGTCATGTTACTCTTCAGAAAAAGTTCATCCTATGTGACACCACATATCTGACTGATTGCAACTGTATATGCATATATTTCAAAATTTAAAACATTGAAGTGGATGAAATTTAGCTTAATGTCTGCTTTATAATGATATCTGTAATACAATGTATCATTTTTAAAACTCCATGTTCTATGAATTTCATTTTTTTGTAAATCCTATTGGTGTTACAATGAGTTTTGTGATTGATGTATATTTTATAGGCATATCAATGTAATCCTCATCTCTAAATTAGATATGAATGAGAGAGTTAATCCATGAAACCATACCATATTTTTAATTTTAATTCTTCAGTGATAATAAATATTGAAATTTAATATGATAAAAACATGGGAGATCCAATAATAACATACATAAATAATAAATTTTATCTAATCGATATCATTGAGTTTTTCTAATAATTCTCAGCCATATGTTAGTAAAGAATTAGTTTTTTTGATGAATCAATACATACTTGAATTAATTAAAAAATAATTCAACATATTTTATAATGTTATTCTCTCAAGGTACCCTTGTTATTCATATTCTACTTTTAACATTTCCTCTTATCTTATAGAAATGGGGAAAAAATAACATAAATGATTAATCTGTGTAAAAATGGGAGATATCAAATCATGGTCATATGAATCAATAATTTAGGCACACTATTTGATAGAGTAATCACAAAATGTTATGTCTATAACCATTCTTTAATTGATCATAAATCATGAGTCATGTTATAGATTTTAAGCATCATGGATTTTTAGAGAGGAACAGACACTTATGATACATTAGATAACAAACTAATTTTTGTTAGCATTGTTCTTAAAGGGATATGGAGTAGATCAGGAGTGTCTAGGGATTGTTCATATGTCAGATCTTCATAATTTTTATAGTCAGATTGAGCTTCAATGTTAGTGCATTAATAGTGTTAACTGTTTGACTCAAATGTGTTGGGTGATTTTTTAAAAATAAAGGGCTCCACAGTTTTTCCTTATATTGAATCCCATGCTATAGGGAGTAGTAATTTTTCTCATAAATGTGAGAGATTATTTTCTTATGCGAGGTGAATGGATAGACAAACCATACACCAATCACATGCAAGGGAGGTTTCTTTGGATATATCTTACAAATGTTATTCCCAACCATGTATCTAAAATGTACAACTATATAATGAGGTGGTAAATTTTTATTTCCATTAATTTTTTGAACCCTCAACCATTGTTTTAAACTCTAGTTGGAAACACCTCCTCTTATTGAATCCCTCTCCCTTGTATAATCTATTATTTTATTTTCATCCCCTATCCATTCTCAAAATAAAAAACTATTCATCTCATTTTAATCATCATAGTAAGCTTTCCAATCCACTTCGTTCATCTCTTCAGATGTCATCCCATCATATATTATATTTTTTATGAGCTCATATAGCTTATTTTTAGGTATTTAATCTATTCTTATAATTTTTTGTATTCTAGATAAAATCAATGTCATAAAAATGATAATGGATCATCTACAAGACATGTTTCTAGTTATTATTTCCTAATTTATTGATTCATTTTTTCATTCACTGTTTTTCTTTGAATTATATTTTTCCAGTGTCTCATCCACATATTAATTTTATCTAAATTAATTGTCCTTCAATGCTTGACACAATTGTAAAAAACTGTGAATTAATAAAATTTATTGCTCGCATTTATGTGATCCATCCCTAAGGGTGTTCTCATAAATATATGTGTATAAGGATTATGTTAAGATGAAATTTACCCCACCAATAATATGATTTTGTTTTCTATTATGATAAATATATTTAAAAGGTGATATATGAATACGATAAATGGTAAGACAAGATTTTAAAAAACTATTATTTATTAAATTCATTAAATTCCATGAGTCAATGTAAATAGAAAAATTGTTTACAAATCTTAGGGGGGTATGGTATGTGTTATCTCAAACCATAACACTCCCAACCCCATAATTAAAGGGAGATTCCAGGGTCCCGATATAAGGATTTTTTGGACATACTTTTCATGCATCAATATTAGAAATGGTATTGATTATAATTATAAAATTAGAGTTAATAGGTTTTCCTAGAATATATGAGATAAGCCTATGAGGAGGATTTGGTTCCTCATCAAAATTCATACAATAATAATATATGTATCAACTAAGAAATAGATAGTGGAATGGTGGATATACCATTCCATGGGAGTCCCTTAGTCCCCTAAGTGAATCACCTATGATGGACTCATAGGGTCATTCTTTACACCCCAATGAGAGTGTGACATTGGATTATTTTATGCATCTTCATGGATGAAGACTTATGATGTTGGGTATATATTGTTCTTCTAGTGTGACAATTAGGTTCTTTTATTTGCTTAACCATGAAAAATACCAAAATATTTCTTATTTATTTTCTAATATACCACCTATATTAATCAATACGTAAAAATTTATATTATTAAAGGATTAATCCTAAAATAAAAATAACATACTTGGATTAATATACATTGCACGTTAGCAATATAACCTTTATACATCCATATTATATCTATACAGGTTTCCATCCATTCAAAAATATAATGGATTATGCTAAAAATTGAATCATTGATTAAGGATAATTAAGGAACACAATATTAACTGATTTATTTAATTAATGCTTTATATCCACTATTATAGACAAACTTATAATTTTATATTCACAGACTGCATTGTTATAGACATTATTTTTGGCATCATCATAAGTATAACTCACACCATGTAGAGACCTGTAGCCTGACGTACATTGACATTACATTACTTTTGCGGAATACTTAGTACATAACAAAAAAACACACACACAAGGATCGTAATAGTTTAGTGTCTTTGGAAACTCGGAACGTAATCTTCTAATCGTGGTGAAATATCTTCAATATCTCCCATAAAGATCTTCCCTTTTTTTTTACCTAAAACCTTTCTTTATATCCTGGGGAAAAGAAAACATAAAAGGGTGAGCTCAAATGCTCAGTAAGGGTAAACAAAAGAAATATCAATCACATCATATTCATAAGAACATAACATTTTGGAAATCATAACCTGTAAAAGAGAGCATAATTTCATGACATGGGATAAATCATGGCAGTGAAATGTAATCACAATAATCATAACTTAAAACATGAAACTTTGTGGCATTCATACATAATCATAGAGTATCATTTCTTGTTAGTCAAGACTAATTGCCAAGACTATCTTAGTGGACAAAGTCCCTTTCTGAATCGAGTAACCCTCGTTTCAGTCCTGTTTCACTGAACCGGTATAACCTACCGTTCCAGCCCTTTCTATCTCATGAGATATAAAATCATTACCCAATGCATTGGAGGGAGATATAGGTCCCACCCATCTTATAATGAATCCTTTCTTATGTGTGCCACATAATCATAAACCATACATCATAACGTAACCCATGTAATAAAAATGGGATTCTTAAACAACATGACATCATAAAACAATTCATATAAGATAAAGGAATTCATAAAAATATTTCCATCACAACATAATCAAATCCATGTAATAATAGGGATAAAAACAGAACCCATTTATTATCTTAGATGGAAAATAATTTTGATAAAGTACTTAAACTCCATTCTTGAGGAAAATATCATTTCTACTTCAAAAACATTTTTCCTTTCATAACATGTCATACAACTTTAAAATAAAAGAAGTTGATTAAAAATAAACTTGAAAACTTGTAAAGGAAGCTTCTTGGAAATAATGTTTTAAAAATCCATTCATGCCGTATAAGTTAAAAAAAACATTCTTCGTACTTTTGTCGGAAAAGTCAAAAAATACCTCGTACGAAAAACGACAAAAGATTCCTTTCATACATATTACTAAAAACACACCGAAGGGTAAAATTGGATTCAAACAATTGTAGGTGGATGGAAATAATATTACATATTGAGGAAACATGGATGTGGATGATAAAATACACCCCAGTAAATACCAAAGTATAAACAATCTCGGATAAAAATGAGATTGTGATAATTTCCCTTACCTTAGGTCCGATTTTCTTCGTATGTGTCCGAACCTCCTGTATAATGATTTAAATAATGTCATTGACTTATTACAGAATTATATTCATTGTTATGATATCATATATGGTTCACTTATGACATTATATTACCCGTTCTTTTGTAAATTCCATGTTAAAGAAGCGTTTTGGGTAAAATCGTTTCATTTATCGTAGGTGTTTTGACTTGTTGTTCTTGACATCATTATTACTTATATCATGATTTACTTACTTCCAGAATATAAAATATGATTTATATATCATATATATTCAGTATATATATATATATAATAGATAGATAAATAAAATGAAAAACACCATTCATGGAGACTGTAGTCCGTACGTACGCATGAACGCTGTTTTTCTTTCCTTATTGTCTTGAATGGAAGTAAGTAGATGACATACATATATATATATATACATAAATCCAGTATCATTATTATGTCAGATATTTCATTAGTACTTATTATATATACTTTATAATCATTCATGAATGGTTAATCATTAAGAATGAATCTCATCGCGTCGTGGAGACGGTAGTCCGTACGTACGCACGAGCGATGATATCATTTCCATAAATATTGAATTGAATTGGAGTGGATTATACAATATATCAGAATCAATATGATGTTGTAATAACTATGTATTGTTATTCTTTACAACATTATACCCATCCATGTAAGGTGGTGGTGGAAAATAGATTACACCACGGCGTGGAGACGGTATTCCGTACGTACGCACGCGCGGTGATTTCTTTTTCCGTAGGATGGATAGATGGTGAAATAGGGTTGTTTCATACTTATAATAAAATATCAGTATATGAGTGATACTGATGTTATTACTTCATAATGAAACAACCTAAGAAGAAGAAGTGGAAGAAGAAACAAATATGAAGAAATTGGTAACGGTAATTACCTCTTCTTTGAAGCGCCTCTTTGAGACCTCCTCTTAGGGCACTAAAATTGGTCTTTGAGGAAGACCAGAACCTCTATGATGTTTCTAGGGAAGTGGAGAAGAGATTTTGGCAGGGGTTGGCCGAGCTTGAGTGCTCAATTTGGTGTGAGGAGGAGGGGGAGGAGGTGCCCTTTTATAAGGGAGGAGAGGGGCACCTTAGGAATATCTCAAAATATTATTTTATATTAAAGTCAAAATCGGTTTATAATGGTTCCAAAGGGTCTTATTTCGAATCTAAAGTGGGTATGGGTCGAAATCCTATCATCCAATAGGATTTAGACAAGTTTAGGGTATTAATTTAACCTTATCAATTAGATTTAACCCTAAGTTAAATAATTTCACTTTTACCGTGTCTTTTTGTTTTCTTACACTATATGGTTAATACACTTACTATAACATGCCAAACGAACCCCAAATTGTTTATTATTAATATATATATCCTTATCTAAGTCATTTGGCCGAACCTTAGATTTTTAGGAATAAAATAACAATTAATAATATAATATTTGATTTAAAAACTATTTTGTGTCAATTTTGACACTATTTGATATATGATTTTTGTGAAAGTCATAACAGAATTATATGTTCGAACCAAGTTTATTAAATCAATACTAATATATCATAGTAACCTATAAAATTAGTGTAATTCATAAAAAGTCTCAAATTACATTCAGTTTGGTGTTTATAACATCAATTATGTCAATATTTCATTAATAAGATAATTACTGCATCATCTTTGTGTCATAAATAAATTAAATTATTTGATGTCTAAAAATTACAAATAAATTACCATTATGTAGGAAATCTTTTTAGCTTTCTAATGAATATTTACAATCTAATTTATCTTATGTATAACCCTATATAAAAAATGTTTTAGTAAATAACCTTTGATTTTAACTCTTTTAACTCTTCTTTGAATTAAATAATAATAAATGTCCTAATCTAATCCATGTGGGCCTAAATGGTCATATTTTATTCCTAAGCTTGTTTTTGGTCGAATTACACTTGTCCAATAGAATTAGGACATGTGTTAGGGTAATAGTAATATCATATTTACCCTTAGTTACCCTATTTACTATTAACTGCGGTAAAAAAAAGTAAAAAGTTACTATTCACCAAAAAATTATTTTTATCTCATTGAACCACATTTTACTTACTGATATCAACCGTGTCTGTCGGATTTTCGAAATTCCATTCACAGAAGCGGTAAAATTATGTTTTATGAAAAATTCAGTTTTTAACCTACCACTTAGTGGTTTCACTATTCATCAAAAATTGATGTTTTTCAGAAAAATGCCAAAATTTCACCCTAAGCTATAATTGATATTCCGAATTCAAAAATGATTTCTATTTTACAAAATTCACAACACATAAGTTGCATTAATTAAATTAATTTCCGCTGTTACAACAAATAGCGTGTTTTTAAGAGATAATAACTATCAAAAGATTGACACTTCTTTATAGCTGCTTTAAATGTGAAATTACATCCAATGACCAACATTGTATTAAATTTTAAAAATATATTCTAAATATACTTTAAAACTACTCCAATTAATAATTTATCACTATTAATTATTTCGATTAAAAAAGTTGTTTTTTAATTATAATTTATTAATTTTCACTATTCATCAAAATATGAAAGTTATCCGAAATGTACCAAAATTTCACCTTAGGCTAAATTCGATACTCCGAATCCAAAAATGAAGTTCATTTTGAAAAATAAGATTTACAGAATTTTAAAAAGTGGTTATTACTATTTATACCGGCTAGTTTTAATAATATTTTAATAGCATATCGTTGTTTAGTGAAACTCGGTATTGCGTATTACACACGCTATCGAGGAAGGTCGCGATTGCGTGTAATGCAAGGCAAGTCAAGGATGCGTGTTGTGCAAGCTCCTTTTGGTGTAGCGTACAACACAAGACATTAATAAAATTAAAAAGAATATTTTTTATAAAATCTTGGGCTGTTACATTCTACCCCCCTTAAAATGAATTTCGCCCTCGAAATTCGTCGGGGTTATAAATGGTTTACTATTTCAAAGTTTCTTTAATAGAAACCCAAATCGTAAAAAGGAATATCAAAACCAATCTTTAAAAACAAATGTATGAAACGTAACGGTTACCCAAATAAACTAATCATTGGGTTTCCACATAGGTGAAAATATGGATATGGAAGAGAAATCTAACCATCATGTTCTGATGGAGAGTGGTAGAGAACATGGCTATGGAAAAGCCAATAATCACAAATCCATAAATTTGTGACGATCTAAGGTACCATTCGATTCATTAGGTATAGGATCACTAGGACAACATTTTTGGTTTTCAAGATCATTTCCCTAAAGTTGAGAATTGGAATAAATACTTTCTTTATTTTGGTACAATCTCACTATTGTTCGTGCCTAGAACAATTTCCACATCATCTCTTAAATAAATGAAGTTGAATTTGTTATTCGTGAAGTGTTAGCGGATCATGTGATAGAATGACGGGTCATTCCATCTGTCTCAAACAAAAGGTTAGCAAAAATTATATACATAAGTCGATCTATAGTGAGATTAATCATATATAGTTCCTAAAATGGACTTATACTTCATATATCATACTGCTTAATATAATAAAACTAGTTTCTACTAAACAGGGACTTCCTATAGGCTAGTGGTAGGCGATAAAGGCCAGTCGCACTTCGGTTGTGGGTTCGATTCCCACAGCCTTGTCCGAAGCGATGGGCTGTCGCCCGTCCTGCAGGTTGTCCTTTTTCTAAAACTATATTACTATAACATCCCATAAATAATATCGAAAAAACTTCTATCCTTAAACAATACTAACTTTTGTCCAACATAATCCATTCCAATCTTTAGGATTATCCATAATACTGCAATCCACTCTCATAACATAGTGAAAACGATTACCAGAGATTTAATACCATCGTCAATTCCCATATATCATAAGATATGTTTTGTTGGTTACATTCCAAACATTCAAAGTCCTTAATCATGTATTCTCTTGAATACCTTTGTGAAAACATGAATGCAGTTAAAAGTTAACACCTTCCACATACTAAAATCCTCAAAATTCTATATACTCAAACCATGATATCACTTAGTCCTTATATCAATCATGAGCTCATGAATACAATCAAACATCTCATTATCGTCTTATCCCTTCATTATGCACATATCATCTACATTCCAAAAATATCTGAATAACCTTTCATGGATACTTGTACCATTAATCATATACTTTCAAAACTCAAGGAAAGACAACAGTGTAACAATCCTTAGATGTCTTTTTATTCCATAGTACCATGAGATTACTTATACAACATTACACGTGATAAACATGTAATCATTCCACTACATTCTTAAACCATTGACCGAGCTTCAACAATTCTTTCATCTCACATATCATTTGTAGTATCATCATCATCATCCACATAAATACTACCCATATGAACATACTGATTCTCTTCATGAGTCTTTCCCTTAGGGCATTTGTTTTCATAATGCCCATACATTCCACATTTAAAACACTTAACCATTTTTGATGTTGTAGCAATACCATTATCCTCATCCATGGTGTTAACCGAACCTTTTCCTTTGAACTTACTTGCTTTGTGTCCTTCTTTTCCACACCCAAAGCATCTTCCAGTTCCCTTGAAACATTTTCCTTGATGCCTCTTCCCACATGATTTACATAGGGGAAATTGAACTTTCTTTCCTCTATGATCATCATGAAACTCCATCTTTCTCTTATTAGCCGAGTCAGGAAACTTACCAAATTTTACTTTATTGATCATATTATGAGATTGTTGATTCGGCATAATAATGATCTTTGGACTTCCAAATCCCATTTCATTTGGTTTCTCATGAAGAATATCATTCCATTTTCCATCATATCCTCCATTATCGTGAATCATCTTGTTTCCAGCCATTTTCTAAAACCCAAAATGAATAGTGTGAGAGGCAAAAATCATGCTAGGGAAAACAACATAATAAAGGGGGAGTACCTTCAATATCTAACATCTTAGGTTTAATTCTATGATCGTTAGCGTATTTCTAGTACTATAACTTATACGTCTACTTAACCTTAGGGACATCCCTAGACATACCGTAGAAATATCTCTAGGGATCTCACTAACGTTTTCGCATCCTAGTTTCCAAAGGTTGACTAAACCTTTCCTCTGATACCAACTATAACGGTCTGGAATTACTTCTAGTGGACTATAGTTGATACCTATCAGGGCACTCCATGGGCGGCTACACCCCCTGGGTGGGACACACCACCATCCCCAGTGGCAGCCATTTCCTCATGAAGCCCTTGGGCGGAGAGCCATGCTTCGTCCAACGCTCACATGTGAGAGTTCCCAAGGATCGGATACATTCCTACGTCCTTTGCCTCTGATACCAACTGTAGAGACCCGTAGCCTGACGTACATTGACTTTACATTACTTTTGCGGAATACTTAGTACATAACAAAAAAAAACACACACACAAGGATCGTAATAGTTTAGTGTCTTTGGAAACACGGAACGTAATCTTCTAATCGTGGTGAAAGATCTTCAATATCTCCCATAAAGATCTTCCCTTTTTTTACCTAAAACCTTTCTTTATATCCTGGGGAAAAGAAAACATAAAAGAATGAGCTCAAATTCTCAGTAAGGGTAAACAAAAGAAATATCAATCACATCATATTCATAAGAACATAACATTTTGGAAATCATAACCTGTAAAAGAGAGCATAATTTCATGACATGGGATAAATCATGGAAGTGAAATGTAATCACAATAATCATAACTTAAAACATGAAACTTTGTGGCATTCACACATAATCATAGAGAATCATTTCTTGTTAGTCAAGACTAATTGCCAAGACTATCTTAGTGGACAAAGTCCCTTTCTGAATCGAGTAACCCTCGTTTCAGTCCTGTTTCACTGAACCGGTATAACCTACCATTCCAGCCCTATCTATCTCATGAGAAATAAAATCATTACCCAATGCATTGTAGGGAGATATAGGTCTCACCCAGCTTATAATGAATCCTTTCTTATGTGTGCCACATAATCATAAACCATACATCATAACGTAACCCATGTAATAAAAATGGGATTCTTAAACAACATGACATCATAAAACAATTCATATAAGATAAAGGAATTCATAAAAATATTTCCATCACAACATAATCAAATCCATGTAATAATAGGGATAAAAACAGAACCCTTTTATTATCTTAGATGGAAAATAATTTTGATAAAGTACTTGAACTCCATTCTTGAGGAAAATAGTCTTTCTACTTCAAAAACATTTTTCCTTTCATAACATGTCATACAACATTAAAATAAAAGAAGTTGATTAAAAATAAACTTGAAAACTTGTAAAGGAATCTTCTTGGAAATAATGTTTTAAAAATCCATTCATGCCGTATAAGTTAAAAAAACATTCTTCGTACTTTTGTCGGAAAAGTCAAAAAATACCTCGTACGAAAAACGACAAAAGATTCCTTTCATACATATTACTAAAAACTCACTGAAGGGTAAAATTGGATTCAAACAATTGTAGGTGGATGGAAATAATATTACATATTGAGGAAACATGGATGTGGATGATAAAATACACCCCAGTAAATACCAAAGTATAAACAATCTCTGATAAAAATGAGATTGTGATAATTTCCCTTACCTTAGGTCCGATTTGCTTCGTATGTGTCCGAACCTCCTGTATAATGATTTAAATAATGTCATTGACTTATTACAGAATCATATTCATTGTTATGATATCATATATGGTTCACTTATGACATTATATTACCCGTTCTTTTGTAAATTCCATGTTAAAGAAGCGTTTTGGGTAAAATCGTTTCATTTATCGTAGGTGTTTTGACTTGTTGTTCTTGACATCATTATTACTTATATCATGATTTACTTACTTCCAGAATATAAAATATGATTTATATATCATATATATTCAGTATATATATATATATATATAATAGATAGATAAATAAAATGAAAAACACCGTTCATGGAGACGGTAGTCCGTACGTACGCATGAACGCTGTTTTTCTTTCCTTATTGTCTTGAATGGAAGTAAGTAGATGACATACATATATATATATATATATATATATATATACATAAATCCAGTAACATTATTATGTCATATATTTCATTAGTACTTATTATATATACTTTATAATCATTCATGAAAGGTTAATCATTAAGAATGAATCTCATCGCGTTGTGGAGACGGTAGTCCGTACGTACGCACGAGCGATGATATCATTTCCATAAATATTGAATTGAATTGGAGTGGATTATACAATATATCAGAATCAATATGATGTTTTAATAACTATGTATAGTTATTCTTTACACCATTATACCCATCCATGTAAGGTGGTGGTGGAAAATAGATTACACCACGGCGTGGAGACGGTATTCCGTACGTACGCACGCGCGGTGATTTCTTTTTCCGTAGGACGGATAGATGGTGAAATAGGGTTGTTTCATACTTATAATAACATATCAGTATATGAGTGATACTGATGTTATTACTTCATAATGAAACAACCTAAGAAGAAGAAGTGGAAGAAGAAATAAAGATGAAAGAATTGGTAACGGTAATTACCTCTTCTTTGAAGCGCCTCTTTGAGACCTTCTCTTAGGGCACTAAAATTGGACTTTGAGGAAGACAAGAACCTCTAGGATGTTTCTAGGGAAGTGGAGAAGAGGTTTTGGCAGGGGTTGGCCGAGCTTGAGTGCTCAATTTGGTGTGAGGTGGAGGGGGAGGAGGTGCCCTTTTATAAGGGAGGAGAGGGGCACCTTAGGAATATCTGAAAATATTATTTTATATTAAAGTCAAAATCGGTTTATAATGGTTACAAAGGGTCTTATTTCGAAGCTAAAGTGGGGATGGGTCGAAATCCTATCATCCAATAGGATTTAGACATGTTTAGGGTATTATTTTAACCTTATCAATTAGATTTAACCCTAAGTTAAATAATTTAACTTTTACCGTGTCTTTTTGTTTTCTTACACTATAATGTTAATACACTTACTATAACATGCCAAAATAACCCCAAATTGTTTATTATTAATCTATATATCCTTATCTAAGTCATTTGTCCGACCCTTAGATTTTTAGGAATAAAATAACAATTAATAATATAATATTTGATTTAAAAACTATTTTGTGTCAATTTTGACACTATTTGATATATGATTTTTGTGAAAGTCATAACAGAATTATATGTTCGAACCAAGTTTATTAAATCAATACTAATATATCATAGTAACCTATAAAATTAGTGGAATTCATAAAAAGTCTCAAATTAAATTCAGTTTGGTGTTTATAACATCAATTATGTCAATATTTCATTAATAAGATAATTACTGCATCATCTTTGTGTCATAAATAAATTAAATTATTTGATGTCTAAAAATTACAAATAAAATACCATTATTTAGAAAATCGTTTTATCTTTCTAATGAATATTTACAATCTAATTTATCTTATGTATAACCCTATATTAAAAATGTTTTAGTAAATAAACTTTGATTTTAACTCTTTTAACTCTTCTTTGAATTAAATAATAATAAATGTCCTAATCTAATACAAGTGGGCCTAAATGGTCATATTTTATTCCTAAGCTTGTTTTTGGTCGAATTACACTTGTCCAATAGAATTAGGACATGTGTTAGGGTAATAGTAATATCATATTTACCCTTAGTTACCCTATTTACTATTAACTGCGGTAAAAAAAAGTAAAAAGTTACTATTCACCAAAAAATTATTTTTATCTCATTGAGCAACATTTTACTTACTGATATCAACCGTGTCTGTCGTATTTTCGAAATTCCATTCACAGAAGCGGTAAAATTAAGTTTTATGCAAAATTCAGTTTTTAACCTACCATTTAGTGGTTTCACTATTCATCAAAAATTGAAGTTTTTCAGAAAAATGCCAAAATTTCACCCTAAGCTATAATTGATATTCCGAATTCAAAAATGATTTCTATTTTACAAAATTCACAACACATAAGTTGCATTAATTAAATTAATTTCCACTGTTACAACAAATAGCGTGTTTTTAAGAGATAATAACTATCAAAAGATTGACACTTGTTTATAACTGCTTTAAATGTGAAATTACATCCAATGACCAACATTGTATTAAATTGTAAAAATATATTCTAAATATACTTTAAAACTACTCCAATTAATAATTTAGCACTATTAATTATTTCGATTAAAAAAGTTGTTTTTTAATTATAATTTAGTAATTTTCACTATTCATCAGAATATGAAAGTTATCCGAAATTTACCAAAATTTCACATTAGGCTAAATTCGATACTCCGAATCCAAAAATGAAGTTCATTTTGAAAAATAAGATTTACAGAATTTTAAAAAGTGGTTATTACTATTTATACCGGCTAGTTTTAATAATATTTTAATAGCATATCGTTGTTTAGTGAAACTCGGTATTGCGTATTACACACGCTATCGAGGAAGGTCGTGATTGCGTGTAATGCAAGGCAAGTCAAGTTTGCGTGTTGTGCATGCTCCTTTTGGTGTAGCATACAACACAAGACATTAATAAAATTAAAAAGAATATTTTTTATAAAATCTTGGGCTGTTACACACCATTTTAGGGAATCATGTTGTTGATGAACAAACCACATGATTATATGAATAGAAAATTGTTGGAAACATTTTTCTAATGATTAATCATTAGTACTATGATCATGTATGTGATAATAGGACCATGTCTAGATAATAATGCATATAAAGACATCTATTAGTATTTTATGTATTTTTTCACATGCTCCATATATCCTCTTTCCCTACATCTATTGCAACACATTTTTTATTTCTAAATTACATGCTAAAATTCGTATTTATTTATATTTATGATTGTTATTCAATCTATTTATTTTTATTTACTATTTATTAATGTGTTGTTGATTATCTATTTAAGTTCTAAATACTGATATTTTATATCTATGTCTATGATACACTCTAATCCATGAGGTCGTTATCTTTATAGAGACACAAACTATTACCAAATTACTAGTTTTACACTTCTGGAATATCTGGAGCTGCACATGAAGTATTGTGTCCTACCATCTTGGGGAAACATTTAGTGTCTTCTAATGTGGGATGCTCAAAATTGGTATCATATCAATCTTTGATTTTTTTTCCGTACTGTTTGGGGTATTATGCATGAGACTATGATGTATCTGAATTTTGTAGTGGTACGATTCTTCAATGAATCTAACACAAAACATTGAAAACCAAAATTACTTAGGATGGAATAATTCAACATTTGGTTTATACCTATTACAATTATACTGATTTCAATGGTGTGTGATGCACATGATTTGTGACATTAATATTGATGATGTTATATTACCTATTTATTTTTTCCATTTTATAATAAAATAATGGGCTATCGTCTCAAAATTCCTAATCGAAATATATGTTTCATATTCAATGAATTATTTCATTCCATATTTATACTGTTGTATTCATTTCCTACTACATATGGTTAGTTACTGAAATATTATATATATAAATTTTCTAATGTTTCATATACTGATAATATTATTTAATTAATTTATATACAAAAAACAATACAAATGTATTTTACTCACATATGTTGATTAATACACCTTAATTTACCGATTATACAATGTTTGAGAAATGAGCTAGTTTTTAAATAGACTAAAACATTAGATGATTTGATTTCATGAATAGAAATTAAAATTCATAATTATTGTATATCTAGAAATTATAATTTGGAATTAATATATCTAAATAGTTTCACATGACTTTCTTATACAAATACCATGTGTAATATCCAGTTTGTAGTTACACGAATTAGCTATTGAAATTTAGGAAGAGAATAGTCTTTTTTAAATCTAGAGTGGTGATGAAAATAAATGGACTATGATAACTATGTACATAAAAAAGTTTATGAACTAAAATAAATATAATCTAATTGAATAAAATATTTAAAATTAAATTGTGATCCCATGTTAAATTTAATGGGTGACTTACACGAAAAAATTCAATTGAAACTCAACATACTAGAGACTATAAAACATTGTGTGAGACCTTGAACCCAAACTGACCATAGATGTTTGTAATAAATTGAGTCTCTTATGGTCTTCTGTGAAAATTTCATTACCTAGATGTAGAATTCATAGTAGGATTATAGGTGTGACTCATTTATAGATTATTTTTTCCTTGTACATTCATGTTATCATGATTCCTACATAATTGTAAATCATATATGTGGGATGTGTTTAGAAATTGTATATGTACGATTCCATGAAATCCTTATATTGTACATCAAGAGGGTGTTGAATACCATGATCCATAGGTGGTGCGACCTAATACACTATAATAAATCCTATAGTTAAACCTGAGGTACCACTAATTCATATTCCACTTGGAACTGATTATCTGATTCAAAAATAAAATTTTTCTTTATGAACTGCATAATGGGAGCTTTGAGACATTCCACTACTATAGTAGAGTAGACACAAGAATTATAGCAGTAGAATCCTCATACTTTATTAGGGAATGGAGTTCCTCAGGTCATTGAGTCTTGGATAAATTAAATGTTATAGATAATAATCAATATTTATATAACTATACAGAAGAAGGTAATGATATCGACTTATATACAATGTGATGACACTAACCATTACTGAGAGGACATCTCTCAGGATGGTCATACTTAGGTTAAGGTTTAAGGAAACATAACTACATAATTTTATGAAATCATATTTTTATAATCATTGGGCATGGACAATAGTAGAGAGTATATACACCTATCGTAAGGATATAAATTTGTGGTAGTGTTTTATATTAATTTCACCAAGTATCAACATTTAACACAACCATTAAAAAATTATTGGATGATTCATATGAGATTTGTCTAGGATGGGATTTCATAATCTATCCGATTATATGTGAATGTATTTTGGTTGACCAATATTTTAGTAATATTGATACATTCCCTCATCAATAAGTATACTTGATGGAACAATGTAATGTGAGCGAAGGTTACACAGCTTTAACATAAGGATATTCTCTATCAAGCGACCAAAAATTACATTTTTATGTTTCTCATGGGGAACTTCCACTCATATGATCCAAATTGACTATTTAATCACTTGGAGAAAATATATTTTTAACATCGCTAGTTTGACATCAGTTTATTATAAACTGACATTAATAATTTTTACAGTGAGTTTTTGGTGATTTTTTTTAAAAACTGATGCCAAAAAGGAAAAAATTGTTTTGGTGTCAGTTGTTTAGAAAATGTACGTAAAAAACTAATATATATATATATATATTGGCATCGGTTTTTTAAAAAAGACGCCATAAAACATAAAAAAGTATACAATGTTTTACATAATTCACTAAGAATCGATTTGAATAGTCGTGGAGCAAAAATGGAGTTACGGATTAAAAGTTATAGATGTCAGAAGTTTCCTTCTCTAAGAGAAGTCTTACAGAAGTTCAACTTTCAAAGTCCATAACATTTAGTCCGTAATTCCATTTTAACTCCACAACCAGTAAAATAAAAGATTAAAGAATTATCTAAGACACTGTAATTTGTTTTTTAAAAATTTTGGCATCTGTTTTCATAAAAATCGATGCCAAAAAATTATTTTATGTTTTTGGAAGTGGTTTCTAAAAAAACGGTCATGAAAAGTTTTTTCCAAGAAAAATATAGCTCCGGTTTGTTAAAAAACCGATGGCAAAGAAATTTTTTTAACTTTTGGGCACCATTTTTAAACAAAACGACACTAAAAATGTATTTTTTTTAAACTTTTTAGCATTAGATTATTTTAGAAATGAAAGCAAAACATATATGGATTAGAATTGTATGCATCGATTTTCTAAAAAACCGATGCCAAAATACCAATGTAAATCCTCTTTTGCGTTGTTTGCAAACAAAACTGAGGCCAAATAGTAACACAGGATCTGAATTTCAATTTTTTTCACAATGTGCGTTTAACTTTTTAAAATCCCTCCTATATTTTGATACAACTCAATTGAAAATATTTTCATTTACTATATATATATATCCAGTTTCTCCTTCATTCATCATTTTCAACATCTTCAATTCAATCATGTTTTTAATGCGACTTCAATCATTAATTTAAACACGGTACATATTCTATTCATTTTTTTCTTTATTACTATTATCCTTCATTTCTAAACAACTCGATTATCTTTCTTATAATGATGTTTCATTCTCATTTCAAAATATAAGTTATATGATAATAAAAAACATAACATTTCGATGGAATCCCCTAAAACCATTGAAATATGTTTAAATTAATATGCTTATTTTATTTCATTTTTTATATGATTTTAATTTATGTTATCATGTTTTCTTTGAAATGCATTGTATCAATCGAATCTATGATAGATTCAACTTCTGACGGCGATAACATTTTATCCGTAACTCTGTTTTAGGTCCACAACCTATCAAATCAAGGCTTATGAAATGATATAAAACATAGAGAAAAAAATTTACTTATAAGCATCGGTTTTTTTAAAAACCAACACCAAATATATTTTTTTCATTTACAGCATCATATTTTTTATATAACTAACGCCAAAACAATTTTTTTTAATTTTTTGCATCAGTTTTTATGAAAACCGATGCCAAAAATGATATCACATAGTTTTTTTTGCAACGTTTTTTACAAAACCAATGCCAAAAAACAAATGTTATTCATTTTTCACGTCATTTTAAAAAAACTGACGTAGAAAGCCATATTTTTTACATCGGCGACTTCGACGTCGGTTAAAAATTGACGTCCAAATTAAAAAAACTGATGTTAAAGAACATTTTTCTACTAGTGAATTGTGTGAATATAGTGTGGAATAGCATGTGAGAAGAATCCCATGTATATGCATAACACAATTCAATAATGAGATTATGGGAGTATGGTTCACCTAAAACATTTGTAGTGATCATTTCATTCCATATATAGTTATTAGGGATATATAATTACACCACATTCAGGTACAAAATATTTGGCTCTACCTCAAAATATAATATGGTACACTACACATAAATTAGGAATAAGTGGTAGTCCTATGTGAGGTAGTCTGGATTTATAGGTTTAATGAATATAGATATGACTTACTATAGTTTTTTTGGTTGAATCTATGGAATTTAGATATAGTAATTTCAATCTAGTACATCCTACTCATGAGAGGAAGAACCTAGGGACCTATATAGAATGAGGTAATGTACCGATAGAATTTCAATTATTTTCATTATTATTTTTTATAGGTTCACCGAAATATTATATATATAAGAAAATATAGAAATTCATGTCCTAGATATAGTGTTTTTAGTGGCATGATGCTTTCTCTTCACATCAATAAGGGTTCGATCAGAGGGATATGATAGTGAATGACGTTCCCCATGAGATAGGAAGTTACCATTTAATGTGCAATTTCATCATCAATGATATGAAAAAATTCAATTTATTTCATTTAATGTAATGGTTAGTTCCATACCATGACTATATTGATTTCAATCACTAGTGTTGTCTTTTAAATCAATTGATGGTGGTGATTTTGTTCATATGGGTTAATTATATTTCTATGTGTGTATAGATGGACCAGAGCACCATTGTATGGGTGGAGTGAAATCCCATATTTGTAGACTTCTTATGATCGATACAAGAGTGTTCCATGTGGAAGTAAATTCTATGGAGGACCATTTCCATTATGTACTCCATGATTACATCACTAGATTGTGTCATGTGATATTGGTACAGATTCACATTGACCGTGTGTATGGAGTGTGTCTGTGTCCATTTTCCCTTATAGGATTTCACCTACAGACATCCTCGAACATAGAATGAATTTGGGAGACTTAGAAGAAAATGGTTTCATACAACCTAGTACATCACCATCAGGTTTACCTATCCTTTCAACTGTGATAGAAGATAGCACTAATAAATTGAGAACAGATTATCATTGATTGAACTAGTTTACTATTAAGAACCAATATCCACTATTGTGTATGAACATTCTCTTAAACCATCTCCATGAAGTGAATATTTCTCAAAGAGTGATTTTCTACCGGGCTACATTCTAGTGCGTGTTAATCCATCAGACATATTTTGAACAATATTCAGTATTATATAAGGATTTTAATTTTATATTATCAGTTATAGTATATGATATGAGTGTTAAAGATTTATATGGGAATGCGTTGTTGATTTTGGATGTTAGTTGGTGAAAATCTAATCTATAATAGAGTTTAACTACAATAATTTCTAGGAAAAAATATTCTTACTGATACATAAAATGCCCTCTACGGTAGGTCATGTTATTCAACCCTATGTTCTATATATGAAGGTGATGAAGCACTACATGGTACATGTACCATTCATGATATTTGAGAGAAAATATAGGAAATTACTAAATATATGTCTATAGATATGTCAAAGAAGTTATATTTTACTAATCAACACTGATGACCTCAAGAGTTCAAGGTGATACATTGGGTCTCATGATGAGTTTTTACAAGATTTGTAAATATAAAAAATAAGGGATATGTCATGTTATTTCCCTGTTTTGTCAGGAAATTTCACGATGTAGAGAGAGTTGAAAAGATATCATATTGGTTGAAGTTACCTTGGAGGTATTGGGCCATTCATGACATTATCCATATATCGCATCATCCCCATTATTATGTTGACCTAGGTCCTTTATTTGATAATAAAGATATTGATCTTGTGGTGGTGCATCCTATGAGTGTCACATCATATGTATTGTTGACTAATGCATTATGGGTATCTAAGGTATGTGATTTCCTTTAATCAATTTGTTAAAGAATTATGGTCATGTAATGTTTGAGATATGTAAGAGGGATTCCAATATATGTTCTTAGTGGATGAAAATTTTCTCTGAATATTATTTACCACCCTCATATGTGAAACCCATGGATGCGTTATGTTAATTGTGGGAGGCTGTAATGTAGCATATTATTTTAATAAATATAGGCATATATTATATTATTCAAAACCTCTTGTTTTTTGTTAGTAATGAGTTAAAATTCCTAAGTAATGTTTCATGAGTGTTCAGAAATCTCTTGTGCCCAAATATCCATAAAATTAATTTAAATATTGATCCACATAGATAGCATATGGTAATTCTAACCATGCGTCTCAATAATGCAGTGTTATCATTATATAAAAGGTGGCCACACATTTTTACCTAAACATGCGACCCATGATTCCTGGTTGTGTGATTTTTCATAGACATGCAGTAGATGGTTTTCTCATGGGATGGGCATTTTTAGTAAAAGTTTTAACCGTCCACTTGTCTGGGGGTTCCCTGGTTTTAATTTTTAACAAATATATCCCACAATTTAGCCAAAGATTTTTCCAAAACTTGAGAAACATTAAATATGAGGTAAATTAACATTATGCATTATTTTTTTAAACCCTCACCAAATTATTTTCACCTCTAGTATATATCCCCTCTCTCATAGGAAGACCACAACTAAGCATAAGAATGTATTTTCCTTTTAACCTCCACCTCATATCAATATGAACAAATAATTTTCTTATTGGATTCATCAACGTATATTCTCCACTACACTTCCATCCTTCAACGTTTTATGTTCAAGTATTTTTTTTATCTTCTTACATTATATAATATGCCCCATTTTCTTTGGGTTTATCTGTTCTGCCAATTTCATACATTTTTCATGAATCAAAGGCCATGACTGGGTGATGGATCATTTAAAATATTATCATCGGTGGTCGATTCCTAAATACATAAAGTATTTTTTTCATTTCAATATGCACTGTTTTGGCATGTGTCATTATCATATGGAGTTACCTACATAATTAAATGTTATTTAAATTTTTTTAAATTCTATAGTTATAAATATCCTTCCTAACAGTAAATCAATATTATTGGGTAATCACCATCAGATGTGACCCCCTAATGGGTGTTCACTTCCCCATAAAAGTAAAATACTCTTATTATAATATAATTATAACCACCAGTAGGAGGTTGATGTTTTCCCTTGAAATAAATAAATATATATATATAATGTATTAATTTAATTAGATATATTAATGACTATGTCTTTTGGTCTCTTTTATTCATGCCATAGATTGAATTCATGTAATCATATGAATTAAAAAAATTTATAATAATAATTAGGGGTATGGTGTGACATTGTTCCACCTATAACCTTCACATCACTCTAACATGAGGTCGATACAAGGTTCCTCACATCAGAATTATTTGGATGATATCATTATTATTCAAAACTAGATATAATAATTATTATATTTATACAAGGGTTGATAATTGGGATCTACTAGAAATATTCAGATCCTCTCAATCTGTAGATTTCTTACCTACCAATGGATGATACTGATATCGTAGGGGAATCACCTTAGACGATCTTGGTGAAAATATTATAATAATTTTACATGGGTGATACTTTTTCTCATATGTTAATTACATGGGATAGACTCAAAGGTTCATGCTTTACACCATGCCAATAGGGATACTTGGGATTCATTTCTGGATTTACTTGGATGGAATGGTATAGTGTTGGGTACTTTTTTTACTCCTGGTGCAATATCTAGGTTCCATTAGGCAATTTAGCTTGGGTAGAACTAGGATGAATATTAAATAATCTTTATTGATACATTCTATATAATTTTATAAAATTCAATTTATATAATTAAGGATGTAATCCTATAATTAAAATAAAAATATCAGGTTTAGTGCATTTTTAATACATTATTTTATATTGTATATGTTATCATTCATTCATGCATCCAAGACAAAAAATCTACACCCACACTATATCATTATATTTTGAATTACATTATGCAATATAACTCTTTTTCTAACTATTGTATTGTCCGTTTGGAATCCATAAAGTACCTAGACCACAGTAATTTATATAACTACTTAGTGATTGAATCAATTATATTATTATTGGCACAATTATCATTTTATATTCAAGTATCATCTTGTTCTAGAAATAATTTGTGGTGGCTTACTATGTATATCACACACCATGATCATGCTGCCTATGGTACCCAAAAAAGACAACAAGTTGGTAAGAATAGGCAATAGTAAGAGATATGTTTTTGATGCTTGTTCTTATATAAAACATTGTAGTAATAGATTAGGGGACTAAACATATTTTCATGATTCATTTATAGGCAAAATTTGGTGTCTTTTATTTTTATTCATCATGTGGTATATGACTGTTTTAGATGTATCATGTCCACCTCATTATTTGATAACTACATGACCTGATTTTCATTAATTTGTAATCAATTTATGTTTCACATTTTTTTTATTTTGTTATTTGAATGTTTTATTAATGCGCAATTGGCTATTTATTAATATTATTACATTGTTTATTTTTTATCTTATGTTTTACTAATATGTAATCCATGAGGTAATACCCATTCAAAGAACAAAACCTATGACTTTTATTATATTTTGAAGACTCTAGCATACATGATGGTAAACTCGATGTCAAGTGTCTTACTATCGTGGGGTTCTATTTAGTGGTTTCAAGGGTGAGATTCTTTAAAAAATATCTATTTAAAAATATATTAGTATTATGTTATATAAAACCATAATAATCATTCTTAGTCCATGAATTAATAGAATATATTACGAGTGTATCATTGAATTTCTAAGAAAATACTATTCATAGAAAATTATTTCATTAGTTTATGATCAAATAAATGATAATAATTACAGTGTGGAAAAACTCTAGTATTGGATTTGGTTTACTCACCAAAATATTATGATGCAAATAACTGGTTAACTCCTTGTAATCTCCCATATTTCCTAATAATATATCAATAATTACCCAATACAATGAAGGGTTTTAGTATACCCAAATACCATATAATGAAAACCATATGTATGCATGCCACCTGTCATAAAAATATACATTGATTTATCAAAAAAATAATTGATGTAATGTAAGGAGTTTCTTAATGATTTCACCATCACATTAAAAAAATATATGAAATGAAATATTTGGGATTTTAGTCATATTTATTTTCATCCTTTATTTATAAAAATCATCAAAATATGTTGACATCGATGAAAAAATAATTTAATGTGATATTAAGCATTTCTATGAAATCATAATAATAATATCCTTTTATTTTGGAAAATAATCTAAATAAATCATCCTTGACTTATTCTTAAAATTAATTTCATTTATAATAACCATGTGAATAATTAAATGGAATTTTCATTTAAAATTAATTTCATGATGGTGGGAAAAGTGTTTCATTCGAATGAATCTTAATTGATTTTTAACACTTTT
The DNA here is from genome assembly GCA_963277665.1 of Viscum album. Taxonomy (NCBI): domain Eukaryota; kingdom Viridiplantae; phylum Streptophyta; class Magnoliopsida; order Santalales; family Viscaceae; genus Viscum; species Viscum album. The sequence continues at coordinate 2,013,664,710 of OY728147.1, read as the reverse complement.
TATAAAAAGTTATAAAACCCCATTTGGGAAACATTTTACATATTACATTTTAATTCATTAAAAATAATTCTAAATATGAGAGATAATTATTTTTGAAAATTCACTTTAAAATTTAAATTATACTCTTGAAATCATTTTAATGAACATAGACTTGAAAGAAAAAGTTTATCAAAAATGTGGAAATAAGGTTTTTTGTATTAAAAGTTATATCTACAATTTGATGTTCCCAATATGGGAAAAATGAACAATAAAATATAAAAAAAAATAAAAAAAATTAATACAATATATAGTGTTTAATGGATAAGGATGATATTATATCAAATATTTTAACATTAAAAATGAGATTCCAAAAATGAAATGAGGCATTAAAGATATTATTTTTCCATGTTTTGACATTATAATATTGTTATTTGTGCCTATATTATTCTAAATTTAGAAAAATTGGGAATATTTTATGGAATATTTTTCATACATATCATAAAATATATCATTCCCTTTTAATTTTTAATTTAAAAAATTTAATAATGATTCCTCATTTAAATCAACTATCAAGTGAAAACTGATTTTTTTTTCTTCTATAAATTATGGTTTGAATGATCTACTATATGAACCATTTTTTTGGTTTCATCATATCAAAAATCATAATAAATATACAATTATCATATTTATTAATAATATGCACTATTAAAAAATTCATATAAATTGGGAAAAATTGATTTACCTGAATACATGGATATTGTTGTCTGTATGTAAGCACATGTAATGTTTCCATTTTCCAATGAATGAATTGAAAAAAATTTAAATTATAATATATCAATATATAATGGTTGTTAAATAATATAATATATATATATTTATAAAATCTACTGAAATTACAATTTTTATAGGATGAACATGAAAAAAATTACATCACTTTGTGGATAAGTTAGTCTAAAAGTGTGTAGGATTGACGACATCCATTGTCATATTATTGAGAGGACATATAATTTTGTATTTCAATTAAGTTAAAATAATATAAATTTATTAATGATATAAAATTAATCATTTTTAATGGAAAGAAAATATATATAATGTTTAAAGAAATATTGAAGGTAAAATTATATCACTAATAACTATTACCAATTATTTTCAAAACCCCATTTCACTTACACCATAAGCCTTTATGGTTTTTTATTGTTGGGAGAAATGAAAATTGTCTATATGCAGTTGGAATGACAAATAAATTTGGTTTAATTTTAGATATGAATTTTTATTATTTATTTTTCTCTTAATCACTTTTATTAAACCCCTCATTAACCTGTTAAAACTATAAAAAAGTAATTATTCATTTACTCAATTAATATATAATTAGAAATAACAAAAATAATATTTTTTCTATGAAACATATTTAATTGTTATATTTTCTATGGAAACAATTTTTTAAATTAAATGACTAAAATTAAAATAAATGTATCATAATATAAGTGTAAAAAACATAAGAGAAACTTTTTTTAGAAAACATCACCATTGATAATAAAATTTATCATATTTTAATTCATCTACTTTTTAAAACAATTAAATTAATACTGAAATATTTTAATAAATATATTATCATCAATTTCCATTAAAATAATTCATCTAAATGGGGAAATTTAACTTTTTTATAACATAAATACATTTCATCCTTAAATTATGTTTCTCATAAAAATATCAATTTATTACATTATAAAGATTTTATTTAATGTTATAAAAAATTTATAATCATATAATTTGTTTTATAGATAAGAATAAATCAATTTTTTATATATCTAACTATAATAATATTTTTTCCCTAAATAATTATTGATTAAAATTAATCCCAATTATAATAAATTTCAAAATAGTTTTTCAAGAACAATATTATATCATAAGTGAATTAAAAAATTACTGTTGAAATTTATATTTCACATAAATAAAATATAATGTTATTAATTTGAAAATTTATAATAACTTTTCTCCTTAGTTTATTGTGTTTTGATGTATAAAAATTAAAATGAATTTATTTTTTAAATTGAAACATATTCTAAAATCAATGGGTGTTACAATATATATCCCTATAATAACACAGTTGAATAATAGGATATTAGATTAAGAATATAGATTATCATTTTATATCAACAAAACAATTAAAATTATTTATAAATATATCAAATCGAATTTATCAGGGGATAACATGAATATGGATAATGTGAAGTATGTATCTTCATTACTGGTGTTTAATAATTTAATAATGAATATCATTTTATAAATAGATGATGCAACTATTTCCTATACTATTATATAAATTGGAAGGAATCACAATATATTTTCATATAGGATGAAGTAATAGTTATGAACCAATAATAATTATTAGGTTAGAGTCAATCACATTTTGAATTCATCATATTTTAGTGTAATAAGATATGATTTCTATCATGAACACCTTATTATTATACATATTAAATAACTGGTAAGGTTTCATGGAGTTATATTATTAATATATTTAGACTAACATCAATGGATTACCTTATAAATATAATTGTTATTTTAGAAATTTTGTAATACTGTTTTGAAATTTAAAAATATATATCATCATTAAGTAGATGTCTCACATGAATGGTCCAATAAAAAAACAAGATGCACTTTGAGATTACTCTGTAAATTTCAAAGGTTGTTTGGATAAATATCAACCTCTAGTTGAAGTTTTAAAAAAATAATATCATTCACTCATTCATTTATATGAATATTATTTAATCCCTCTAGGAAATGACATGGGGAATGATGACATGATGGGATGATGTTAGAGAACATATTCTAATTGTATTTGAATTATCTATGAAATGAAATTGAATATAAAATCAATTAAATTGTACATCAGGGTAGCTTAGAGTCAATAATAGTGTTATACTGAAAATATTCCTTGAGATAAAGAGTACGATATTAATGAAATGGTATTCATATGAATATAACCATGGAATAATGCTATTTTATTTCAAAAAAATGATGTGGATCCAAGATATATCGTTAATTATATACTATTAATCAATTTGGGGTAGTATCACATCGTAATGAAAATCTAGTGAACCTATCCCAATATAATTATTTGTTATGTAGATATATTTTTGTGGATTGGGATACCTAGTCCTTTATGTGTTATAAAATCAATGTCTATTAAACAAAAACATTAATATGTATCCACTTATGATTTTATTAAATATTTTCAATTAATTTAATACTATTTTCAATGGATGACTTCATACGAATCACCAAACATAAAAGCTATACTACATATTATACAAATATTATATCTAAATTTTTTATTTAAATATAACATATATTAAAAAATATGTTATTATTTATTTATAATTTCTTACATTAAGATACCCAAAATTAATATGGTTCAATATTTAAATTGAAATTTCTTTCAGAGTATATTATATTGAACTTTTTTCCAATTTTATCGTAATTTGTTTTTTGATAATAGTTTAATTAATACAATTACTAATATATTAATATTCATTCAATTATAAAATGATATAAATATAAATTTAAAATATATATAAAAATAATTTTTCAATAAATTCTGTTGTTCATTTTTTTTTTCATATTTGACAAATAAATGTGTTTTTTTAATATTTAAATTCTAAACAAAAATAATCTTTAAGAAATAAATTAAAATATTTATTTGAATTATTTTTATTTCGTTTTTCCTTAATGGATGATTTTTTTAATTTGTGAGAAATAACTATTTTTCTAATACCATCAATTTTATGACATTTATATAATACAACAATGATTAGAATGTTTATGAATCCATTAAAAAAATAATATATATATATATATATAATGAAAACTATATGATTTTAAAATAAAAATTTTATTTTATAAAACCCATGTGCATAATTTTTGAAACATAAATAATATATAAACTATTAAAAACATTCTTTAAATCTATTTAATTTGTCTAAATATCCAAAAGTTGTAACTCAGTTTTGGGTAAAGTTAAAATCCTCCAAGATATAATTAGGTGAATTTTAAAAAAAAATTAAGGTAATTGAAAACAATGACATTCAAAATGTTCTTTTAATAAATTTTGAACACATGAATAAAATTTCTCAAGAAATATTTTTCTATAATTAATTTGAAATAATTATAAAATAAACATTTATCACCCTTAGAAATTATATATAATAAAATAATAATAAATAAATATATTATAATTTTAAAATTATATATTATGAAAATTATTAATTGTGGAATTTAATACTTATTACATAGATTAATAATGAGTTACCATGATAATAGTAAATAATTATGAAATAAAAATGTTTCCTCCAAAATTAATTATTTAGATAATTATATATCATACCTTATACAAAAATTAATTATCTTCTATTATTGGAAAAATGTTATATTGAAAAATGATTTTATTTACTATTTTATTACTAAAATTACACTCACCCCATTTATAAAATTTTACTTTTACATCCCAATTATTTTCACCTTAACTTATAATTCATCTTGATACTTTACAAATTTTATATCCAAAGTTTGATCGCCTAGCTTTTCCATCCCCTGAACCATGAAGATTACCTATGTTCTCCATTTCAAAAGGATAACTCCTAAAAATATTCAAAGACTAAAAGTGTCTATTACCCACTCTATATCACTCTTTTATATATAATTCCCATTAAACCTCGTCCAAAAAATAGTCAAAACATATTTTAATAATTACATTAGTATAATAATTATATTTAAATGTTGATATTTAAATTAGATAAACATTTTCATAATTCCACACAACCATTAATGGGGAAACCCTAAACCCAACCTCTAAGACATAATTTTAAAATAATTATAATATACCCATGCCCATTCATATACATATCTAATAACTATATCATTAACAAATAATGTTACATTTATGTTATATGGATTTTTTTGATTTTATTGATCCTATAAATATATTTTAATAATATAAACCCATATTCTATATGTCAGTGGGACATGTCATGGATTATACATAAATATATTTTATTCATAATGATTTATTTTAAAGACCCTAAAAATTCCATGAAATTTTTTAAATTATTTGGGATTATTACGGGTCTACGAAAAATTGAAAGTGTGAAATTTTGATGGCCAGTGTGCCCAGATTGAATTTTAAGAACATTTTTCAGGTACGTTCAGTAAACGCGCGAGCGAAATATTCAATCATTTGAATTGCTGCTCAGATTAAAAATCAGAGTGCACCGTTGAATTCGTAGTTCTATGATTCTCTTAAAGGAAGCCTCACTTCAACTATACTTGGTCAGAAAAAAATTTAAATTTTGGAATTTTTAAAGAAAATTAAAATAATATGTAATTGTTATTTTGTTTCTTTTTAATTTTCCTATAACCTATTGAGTAGTTTTGGATGGGACCTCATAGGTGGTCAGACCTTTAATTATGGTGTGTTAATTTCATGGTTACACTTTGGTTTTGTAATAACCTCTCATGTAATTAATGAGGCACTTTAATATCATCAATTAATGAGGGAATTTAATTACGTCAGTTAATGAGGCACATTAATTACATCAATTAATGAATCTAATTAATTACATCAGGGGTTACTCACCCTTTCTCCCCTGCATTTATATTGAGACTGGGTTTAGTTTTTTGCACGACTTCATCAATCAAGGAACCTCTGACGACATGATGTCACACCCTCCACCGACAGAGAATGGGGGATTGACAGCACCCATTGTAGGATTGATCCTATGGTCAATGAACGGCGAATTCTAAGGCACATGAACATTATCCTTTGACTACAATACACTTGATTGTGGACACACCACCATCCGCAAGGTCCCCAATGAATCATGAGGTAAGGGTTTTCTTTATGATTCAAAAATTTTCCCAAGATAATATTCCTCATTATTGAATTTCTAAGAGGTTGTTGCTGGGGATTCTATTGAGGATCAACATTATTAAAATGTGATGATTAATTAACACCTTCTTTTTATAATTCTAACTTGGAGGACGCATGCCAAACGAATAAGGCTTGGACCCTATGCTGATTGTTTTGTTGCATTCTTCAGGGATGGTTTTCCCAATTCGGCGGAAAAGTGAGACAGAGGATCACGCTATGAAGGCCACAATATGGTAGGCCCGTAGCTGCAGAAGGGAATGAAAATGGAGCTTCTTAGCATCTCAAGATCTTCGCAGAAGCTCTGATAATGTGGCGGCACCATAGAATGTCGTTCACTGGCCGTAGAGGAGCGTGACGACATTCGGCGCCGCGGCGGTCAAACCAGGCAGCCGAAAATAGCCATACACAGAGGTGGAGGGGGTGTGTCGTCGCATGATGCATTAATGAAGTTATAGTGAAGGCTGGGGGACCCACATCCCATGGGTCTTGCAGACGAAGTGGCAATTCCATGAGGCTCCACTAATTGAAAGGTCTAAATGGATCCATGGAACTGTTCGACCGGTGGACCCCGCACCCCACTCGGGGTGCACCAGCTGGCCGGATCGGGTTGGGTTGTGACCCAACGGACCCGACCCGCCACCACCCAACATAACCAGGGATGCCGGGCCAATACTGTCATGTCCCAACCGAACCGGTCTGGGCTGGGTCAGAGCCAGACCAGGTAGGGACGGGTCAGTCTGACCGGGTAGGACCAAACCCAGACACCGTGCAGGCCGAGAAATGATCAAGTGGCCATAACATGTAATCGAGATGTCTGTTTGACGAAATGTCTATGGGAAAGTGATCCTAAAAGAGATACAGTTCCTTTTATATACTCCACATGTATTTTGTAGTATGATGCAGTTTGTATGGGTTGGATCAACTTTGAATCCAACTGGGCCCTCAGCACAAAAATACCAATTACATATAGACTAGACATCCAGTTAACGTGCCATCTATTTTTTTGGAACCCTAATTACGTGAAAGATCTCCATGTAACTTATTTGTGGTACTTTTTACCAGTAGAAATATGAATGATTTCTTCAGTATCGGTTCTCCTAGAATCATGTGTGTAAGACCCCTAGATTTTATGAAAAATATTCTTTTTAATTTCACTAATGTCTTGTGTTGTATGCTACACCAAAAGGAGCTTGCACAACACGCATCCTTGACTTGCCTTGTATTACACACAATCGCGACCTTCCTCGATAGCGTGTATAGTACGCAATAACGAGTTTCACTAAACAACGATATGCTATTAAAATATTATTAAAACTAGCCGTTATGAATAGTAATAACCACTTTTTAAATTTTATAAATATTATCTCTCAAAATGGACTTCATTTTTGGATTCGGAGTATCGAATTTAGCCTAAGGTGAAATTTTGGTACTTTTTGGATAACTTTCATATTCTGATGAATAGTGAAAATTACTAAATTATAATTAAAAACAACTTTTTTAATCGAAATAATTAATAGTGATAAATCATTAATTTGAGTGTTTTTAATGTATATTTAAAATATATGTTTACAATTTAATAAAATTTTGGTCATTGGATGTAATTTCACATTTAAACCAGACATAAACAAGTGTCAATCTTTTGATAAATATTGTTTCTTAAAAACACGCTATTTGTTTTAACAGCGGGATTTAATTATAAAATTAATTAAAGCAAACTTCTATGTTATGAATTTGGTAAAATAGACTTCATTTTTGAATTCGGAATATGAAATATAGCTTAGGATGAAATTTTGGCATTGTTCTGAAAAACATCAATTTTTGATGAATAGTGAAACTACTAAGTGGTAGTTAAAAATACTGAACTTTTCATAAAACATAATTTTACCGCTTCTGTGAATGGAATTTCAAAAATCCAAGAGACACGGTTGATTTCAGTAAGTAAAATGTGGTTCAATGAGATGAAAATAATTTTTGGTGAATAGTAACTTTTTACTTTTATTTACCACGGTTAAAAGTAAATAGGGTAATTAAGGGTAAGAATGATATTAATATTACATTAACACATGTCCTAATCCTATTGGATAAGTGTATCTCGACCAAAAACAACCTTAAGTGTAAAGTATGACCATTTAGGTCCACATGGATTAGATTATGACATTTAATAATATTTTATTTAATGAATAGTTAAAATAGTTAAAATCAATGTTTAATAACTAAAACATTTTTAATATGGGGCTATACATAAGCTAAATTCGACTATAAATATTCATTAGAAAGATAAAAAGATTTCTTACATAATGATATTTTATTTATAATTTTTAGACTTGAAATAAATTAATTTATTTATGACACAACGATGATGCAGTAATTACCCTTTTAAGGAAATATTAACATAATTGATGTTATAAATGCTCAAATGAATGTAATTTGAGACTTTTTATGAATTCCACTAATTTTCTAGGTTACTATGATATATTAGCGTAGATTTAATCAACTTGGTTCGAACATATAATTCTGTTATGACTTTCACAAAAATCATATATCAAATAGTGTCAAAATTGACACAAAATAGTTTTTAAATCAAATATTATATTATTAATTGTTATTTTATTCCTAAAAATCTAAGGTTCGTCCAAATGACTTAGATAAGGATATATATATTAATAATATACAATTTGGGGTTCGTTTGGCAAGTTATAGTAAGTGTATTAACCATATAGTGAAAGAAAACAAAAAGACATGGTAAAAGTTAAATTATTTAACTTAGAGATAAATCTAATTGATAAGGTTAAAATAATACCCTAAACTTGTCTAAATCCTATTGGATGATATTATTTCGACCCATCCCCACTTTATCTTAGAAATAAGACCCTTTTGAACCATTATAAACCGATTTTGACTTTAATATAAAATAATATTTTGAGATATTCCTAAGGGGCCCCTCTCCTCCCTTATAAAAGGGCACATCCTCCCCCTCCTCCTCACACCAATTTGAGCACTCAATCTCGTCCAACCCCTGCCATTTTCTCCTCTCCACTTCCCTAGAATAATCCTAGAGGTCCTGGTCTTCTTCAAAGACCAATATCAGTTCCCTAAGTGGAGGATTCAAAGAGGCGTTCCAAAGAAGAGGTAATATCCATTACCGATCTTTTCAATTTCTTTCTTCTTCAACTTCTTCTTATTTAGTTGTTTCATTATAAAGTAATAACATCAGTATTAATTAAATACTGATATGTTATTATAAATATTAAACAACTCTAATTAATCTTCTATCCATCCTACGGAGAAAGGAAATCACCGCGCGTGCGTACGTACAGAATACCGTCTCCACGCCGTGGTGTAATCTATTTTCCGTCACCACATTAATTGAATGGGTATAATGGTGTAATGAGTAACTATATATGATTATTATAAAGTGATATTGATACTGAAATAGTATACATACATTTCAACACAATTCCACAACCATGAGAATGATATCATCGCTCGTGCGTACGTACGGACTACCGTCTCCACGACGCGATGAGATTCATTCTCAATGATTAACCATTCATGAATGATTATAAAGTATATATAATAATTACTAATGAAATATATGACATAATAATGATACTATATTTATGTATATTTATATGTATGTCATCTACTTAATTCTATTCAATTCAATAAGGAAACGAAAACATCGTTCATGCGTACGTACGGACTACCGTCTCCATGAATGGTGTATTTCATTCCATTTATCAATATATTACATATATGTATATTCTGAATATATATGATATGTAAATCATGTTTTACATTCTGGATATAAGTAATCATGATCCAAGTAATCATATTAATAATTACAAGTTAAAAACACCTACGATAAATGAAACGATTTTACCCAAAATGCTTCTTTAACATGAATTTACAAAAGAACGGGTAATATAAAGTCATAAGTGGACCATATATGATATAATAAAAATGAATATGATTCTAGAATAAGTCAATAACATGATTTAAATAATTATACAGGAGGTTCGGACACGTACAAAGCAAGTCGGACCTAATGTAAGGGAAATATCACAATCTCATTTTTATCCGAGATTGTTTATACTTTGAAATTTACTGGGGTGTATTTTATCATCCACATCCATGTTTCCTCAATATGTAATATTATTTCCATTAACCTAAAATTGTTTCAAACCTTTTTTACCCTTCGGTGAGTTTTTAGTAAAAGATATGAAAGGAATATTTTTTCGTTTTTCGTACGAGGTACTTTTTTTGACTTTTCCGACAAAAGTACGAGAAGAATGTTTTTTTAACTTATACGGTATGAATGGATTTTTAAAACATTATTTCCAAGAAGCTTCCTTTACAAGTTTTCAAGTTTATTTTTAATCAACATCTTTTAGTTTATAATTGTATGAAAAGTTAAGAAAAGAAAAGTGTTTTGAAGAAGAAAGGATATTTTCCTCAAGAATGGAGTTCAAGTGTTTTATCAAAATTATTTTCCATCTAAGATAATAAAGTGTTCTATTTTTAACCCTATTATTACATTGATTTGATTATGTTGTGAGGGAATTATTTTTATGAAGTCATTTACCTTATATGATTTGTTTTATGATGTCATGATGTTTCAAGAATCCCATTTTGTTACATGTGTTATGCGATGATGTATGATTTATGATTATGTGGCACACATAAGAAAGGATTCATTATAATATGGGTGTGACCTATATCTCCCTCCAATGCATTGGGTAAAGATTTCATATCTCATGAGATAGACATGGCTGGAATGGTAGGTTATACCGGTTCAGTGAAATAGGACTGAAACGAGGGTCACTCGATTTAGAAATGGACTTTGTCCACTAATAGTCTTGGCAATGAGTCTTGACTGACAAGAAATTATTCTCTATGATTATGTGTGTATTCCACAAAGTTTCATGTTTTAAGTTATGCTTATTGGGATTTCATTTCACTAATATGATTTATCCCATGTTATGAAATTTTCTCTCTTTTGCAGGATATGATTTACAAAATGTTATGTTCTTATGAATATGATGTGATTTATATTTATTTTGTTTACCCTTACTGAGCATTTGAGCTCACCCTTTTATGTTTTCCATTCCCCAGGATATAAAGAAAGGTTTTAGGTAAAAAAAAGAAGATCTTTATGGGAGATGTTGAAGATCTTTCACCATGATTAGGAGATTACGTTCCGAGTTTCCAAAGACACTAAACTATTACGATCCTTATGTGTGTGTTTTTGTTATGTACTAAGTATTCCGAAAAAGTAATGTAATTTCCATGTAGGTCAGGCTTCGGGTCTCTACAGTTGGTATCAGAGGAAAGGTTTAGTCAACCTTTGGAAACTAGGACGCGAAAATGTTAGTGATATCCCTAGAGATATTTCTAAGGTATGACTAGGAATGTCCCTAAGGATAAGAATACATATAGGATATAGTCCTAGAACTACGGTAACGATCTTAGAATTTAACCTAAGATGTTAGATATTGAAGTTACTTCCCATTTATTATGATTTTTGATTCTCACACTATTCTTTTTGGGTTTTAGAAAATGGCTGGAAACAAGATGATTCACGATAATGGAGGATATAATGGACAATGGAATGATATTCTTCATAAGCAATCAAATGAAATGGGATTTGGAAGTCCAAACATCAATATTATGCCGAATCAGCAATCTCATAATATGATCAATAAAGTAAAATTTGGTAAGTTTCCTGACTTGGCTAATAAGAGAAAGATGGAGTTTCATGATGATCCTAGAGGAAAGAAAGTTCAATTTCCCCTATGTAAATCATGTGGGAAGAGACATCAAGGAGAATGTTTCAAAGGAACTGGAAGATGCTTTGGGTATGGAAAAGAAGGACACAAAGCCAGTAAGTGCAATGGAAAAGTTTCAGTTAACACCACGGATGAGGTTAATGGTATTTCTACGACATCAACAATGGTTAAATGTTTTAAATGTGGAATGTACGGGCATTATGCAAACCAATGCCCTAGGGGAATGTCTCATGAAGAGAATCGGTATGGTCGTATGGGTAGTATTTTTGATGATGATGATGAAGAGACTACAAATGATATGTGAGATGAAAGAATTGTTGAAGCTCGGTCAATGGTTTAAGAAGGTAGTGGAATGATTACATGTTTATCAAGTGTAATGTTGTACTATAGAATAAAAAGACATCTAAGGATTGTTACACTATTGTCTTTCCTTATGTTTTGAAAGTTTATGATGAATGGTATGCGTAACAATGAAAGGTTATTCAGATATTTTTTTTGGAAAGTGGACGATATGCGCATAATGAAGTGATAAAGAGAAAATGAAATGTTTGACAGTATTCATGAGCTCATGATTGATATAAGGACTAAGTGATATCATAGGTTGAGTATATAGAATTCTGAGGATTTTGGTATGTGGAAAGTGTTAACTTTTAACTGCATTCATGTTTTCACTAAGGATCGATGGGTATTCAAGAGAATACATGATTAAGGCCTTTGAATGTTTGGAATGTGACCAAAAAAACATATCTTATGATATATGGGGATCAACAATGGTATTAAATCTCTGGTAATCGTTTTCACAATGTTATGAGAGTGTACTGCAGTATTATGGATAAGCCTAAAGATTGAAATGGATTATGTTGGACATAAGTGAGTATTGTTTAAGGATAGAAGTTTTTTTTCCGATATTATTGATGGGATGTTATAGTAATGTAGTTTTAGAAAAAGGACAACCTGCAGGACGGGCGACAACCCATCGCTTCGGACAAGGGTGTGGGAATCGAACCCACAACCGAAGTGCGACTGGACTTTATCGCCTACCACTGGCCTACATGAAGTCCCTGTTTAATAGAAACTAGTTTTATTATATTAAGCAGTATGATATATGAATTATAAGTCCATTTTAGGAACTATATATGATTAATCTCACTATAGATCAACTTATGTATATAAATATTGCTAACTTTTGAGACAGATGGAATGACACGTCATTTTATCACATGATCTGCTAACACTTCACGAATAACAAATTAAACTTCATTTATTTAAGAGATGAAGTAGAAATTGATCAAGGCACGAACAACAGTGAGATTGTACCAAAATAAAGTAAGTATTTATTCTAATTCAAACTCTTCAACTTTAGGGAAACGATCTTGAAAACCAAAAATGTTGTCCTAAGTGCCCTTATACCCGATGAATCAGATGGTACCCTAGATCATCACAAATTTATGGCTTTGTGATTTCTGGCTTTTCCATAGCCATGTTCTCTACCACTCTCCATCAGAACATGATGGTTAGATTTCTCTTCCATATCCATATTTTTACCTATGTGGAAACCCAACGATTAGTTTATTTGGGTAACGGTTACGTTTCATACTTTCGTTTTTAAAGATTGGTTTTTATATTCCTTTTTACGATGTGGGTTTATATTAAAGAAACTTTCGAATAGTAAACCATTTATAACAACAACGAATTTCGAGGGCGAAATTCATTTTAAGGCGGGTAGAATGTAACACCCCGAGATTTTATGAAAAATATTCTTTTTAATTTCACTAATGTCTTGTGTTGTACGCTACACCAAAAAGGATCTTGCACAACACGCATCCTTGACTTGCCTTGTATTACACGCAATCGCGCCCTTCCTCGATAGTGTGTATAGTACGCAATAACGAGTTTCACTAAACAACGATATGCTATTAAAATATTATTAAAAATAGCTGTTATGAATAGTAATAACCACTTTTTTAAATTTTATAAATTTTAGCTCTCAAAATGGACTTCATTTTTGGATTAGGAGTATCGAATTTAGCCTAAGGTGAAATTTTGGTTCTTTTCGGATACATTTCATATTCTGATGAATAGTGAAAATTACTAAATTTTAATTAAAAACAACTTTTTTAATCGAAATAATTAATAGTGATAAATCATTAATTTGAGTGGTTTTAATTTATATTTAAAATATATTTTTACAATTTAATACAATTTTGGTCATTTGATGTAATTTCACATTTAAACCAGACATAAACAAGTGTCAATCTTTTGATAGATATTGTTTCTTAAAAAGACGCTATTTGTTTTAACAGCGGGATTTAATTATAAAATTAATTAATGAAACTTCTATGTTATGAATTTGGTAAAATAGACTTCATTTTTGAATTCGGAATATGAAATATAGCTTAGGATGAAATTTTGGCATTGTTCTGGAAAACATCAATTTTTGATGAATAGTGAAACTACTAAGTGGTAGTTAAAAAAACTGAACTTTTCATAAAACATAATTTTACCGCTTCTGTGAATGGAATTTCAAAAATCCGAGAGACACGGTTGATGTCAGTAAGTAAAATGTGGTTCAATGAGATGAAAATAATTTTTGGTGAAAAGTAACTTTTTTACTTTTATTTACCACGGTTAAAAGTAAATAGGATAATTAAGGGCAAGAATGATATTAATATTACCCTAACACATGTCCTAATCCTATTGGACAAGTGTATCTCGACCAAAAACAACCTTAAGTGTAAAATATGACCATTTAGGTCCACTTGGATTAGATTATGACATTTAATATTATTTTATTTAATGAATAGTTAAAATAGTAAAAATCAAAGTTTAATAACTAAATCATTTTTAATATGGGGTTATAAATAAGATAAATTCGACTATAAATATTCATTAGAAAGCTAAATATATTTCCTACATAATGATATTTTATTTATAATTTTTAGACTTTAAATAAATTAATTTATTTATGACACAACGATGATGCAGTAATTACCCTTTTAAGGAACTATTAACATAATTGATGTTATAAATGCTCAAATGAATGTAATTTGAGACTTTTTATGAATTCCACTAATTTTCTAGGTTACTATGATATATTAGAGTTGATTTAATCAACTTGTTTCGAACATATAATTCGGTTATGACTTTCACAAAAATCATATATCGAATAGTGTCAAAATTGACACAAAATATTTTTTAAATCAAATATTATATTATTAGCTGTTATTTTATTCCTAAAAATCTAAGGTTCGTCCAAATGACTTAGATAAGAATATATGAATTAATAATATACAATTTGGGGTTTTTTTGACATGTTATAGTAAGTGTATTAACCATATAGTGAAAGAAAACAAAAAGACACGGTAAAAGTTAAATTATTTAACTTAGAGTTAAATCTAATTGATAAGGTTAAAATAATACCCTAAACTTGTCTAAATCCTATTGGACTATAGGATTGCGACCCATACCCACATTAGCTTCGAAATAAGACCCTTTGGAACCATTATAAACCGATTTTGACTTTAATATAAAATAATATTTTGAGATATTCCTAAGGTGCCCCTCTCCTCCCTTATAAAAGGGCACCTCCTCCCCCTCCTCCTCACACCAATTTGAGCACTCAAGATTGGCCAAACCCTGCCATTTTCTCCTATCCACTTCCCTAGAATAATCCTAGAGGTCCTGGTCTTCTTCAAAGACCAATATTAGTTCCCTAAGTGGAGGATTCAAAGAGGCGTTCCAAAGAAGAGGTAATATCAATTACCGATCTTTTCAATTTATTTCTTCTTCAACTTCTTCGTCTTTAGTTGTTTCATTATAAAGTAATAACATCAGTATTACTTACATACTGATATGTTATTATAAATATGAAACAACTTTAATTAACCTTCTATCCATCCTACGGAGAAAGGAAATCACCGCGCGTGCGTACGTACGGAATACCGTCTCCACGCCGTGGTGTAATCTATTTTCCGTCACCACCTTAATTGGATGGGTATAATGGTGTAATGAGTAACTATATATGATTATTATAAAGTGATATTGATACTGAAATAGTATACATACACTTAAACACAATTCCACAACCATGAGAATGATATCATCGCTCGTGCGTACGTACGGACTACCGTCTCCACGACGCGATGAGATTCATTCTCAATGATTAACCATTCATGAATGATTATAAAGTATATATAATAAGTACAAATGAAATATATGACATAATAATGATACTGTATTTATGTATATTTATATGTATGTCATCTACTTAATTCTATTCAATTCAATAAGGAAACGAAAACAGCGTTCATGCGTACGTACGGACTACCGTCTCCATGAATGGTGTATTTCATTCCATTTATCAATATATTACATATATGTATATTCTGAATATATATGATATATAAATCATGTTTTACATTCTGGATATAAGTAATCATGATCCAAGTAATCATATTAATAATTACAAGTTAAAAACACCTACGATAAATGAAACGATTTTACCCAAAACGCTTCTTTAACATGAATTTACAAAAGAACGGGTAATATAAATTCATAATTGGACCATATATGATATAATAAAAATGAATATGATTCTGTAATAAATCAATAACATGATTTAAATCATTATACAGGAGGTTCGGACACGTACAAAGCAAGTCGGACCTAAGGTAAGGGAAATATCACAATCTCATTTTTATCCGAGATTGTTTATACTTTGAAATTTTCTGGGGCGTATTTTATCATCCACATCCATGTTTCCTAAATATCTAATATTATTTACATTAACCTAACATTTTTTAAAACCTATTTTACCCTTCGGTGAGTTTTTAGTAAAAGATATGAATGGAATCTGTTGTCATTTTTCGTACGAGGTACTTTTTTTGACTTTTCCGACAAAAGTACGAGAAGAATGTTTTTTTACCTTATACGGCATGAATGGATTTTTAAAACATTATTTCCAAGAAGCTTCCTTTACAAGTTTTCAAGTTTATTTTTAATCAACTTTTTTTTAGTTTATAATTGTATGGCATGTTAAGAAAAGAAAAGTGTTTTGAAGAATAAAGGATAATTTCCTCAAGAATGGAGTTCAAGTGTTTTATCAAAATTATTTTCCATCTAAGATAATAAAGGGTTCTGTTTTTATCCCTATTATTACATTGATTTGATTATGTTGTGATTGAATTATTTTTATGAAGTCATTTACCTTATATGATTTGTTTTATGATGTCATGATGTTTCAAGAATCCCATTTTGTTACATGTGTTATGCGATGATGTATGATTTATGATTATGTGGCACACATAAGAAATGATACATTATAAGATGGGTGGGACCTATATCTCCCTCCAATTCATTGGGTAAAGATTTCATATCTCATGAGATAGACATGGCTGGAATGGTAGGTTATACCGGTTCAGTGAAACAGGACTGAAACGAGGGTCACTCGATTCAGAAATGGACTTTGTCCACTAAGATAGTCTTGGCAATGAGTCTTGACTAACAAGAAATGATTCTCTATGATTATGTGTGTATTCCACAAAGTTTCATGTTTTACGTTATGCTTATTGGGATTTCATTTCACTAATATGATTTATCCCATGTTATGAAATTTTCACTCCATTGCAGGATATGATTTCCAAAATGTTATGTTCTTATGACTATGATGTGATTGATATTTCTTTTGTTTACCCTTACTGAGCATTTGAGCTCACCCTTTTATGTTTTCTTTTCCCCAGGATATAAAGAAAGGTTTTACGTAAAAATAAAGAAGATCATTATGGGAGATGTTGAAGATCTTTCACCATGATTAGGAGATTACGTTCCGAGTTTCCAAAGACACTAAACTATTACTATCCTTATGTGTGTGTTTTTGTTATGTACTAAGTATTCCGCAAAAGTAATGTAATGTCCATGTACGTTAGGCTTCGGTTCTCTACAATGTGTGCTATGAGTAAGAATCCCTGGATGGTTGTGACATGAAGAAGAAGATTGACCAATGTGTGTCAGCATCAGAAACACTAGAGTGGGATGATATAGTTGAATGAATAATCATACCTAACTATATAAGAGTGACTAATAGGGGTCAACACCAGCGACTAATATGGGTCAACACCGGTGACTTATATGTGTCAACATCTGGTGACCAATACGGGTAATCATACAGTGACCTGTATGGGTTAGCAGAAGAGTTACTATGGATAAGATGATCTGGCTTTACGATTAGTCATCCATATCCTAGTATCCTAGAAGTTATTCACATAGAGTGATTTGTCTCTTTTTCTATCTGTTTCATAATTTAGATCATACTTTTGATATTATCTTTTGTTGTATTTCATGTGTGGTCTTCCTTTGAGGATTACTATGAGACATTAGGGGTTCATGGGTTCCCCTATTGGGTAATGTTATACTCACCCCTACACTGGCTCAAACCACACCTGTGTGTCTGGTGTAGACTACTGACACTCTGAGGTAGACATTTGAGGTTCAGGGCTTGGTGGAGCTTCATGTGATAGGTGCAGTCGAGATCCTCTTCATTGATTTTAGACTTACATCTACTACCCTCTAGGTAAAGCTCTAGGGCATATGTGGCAACAATTTATATTCATTTCAATTTCTATGGGCTTTTATTCTAGCCATCTATTTTTTATAGTTGTACATGTGGTTGTTCATTACTCTTGTGGTTATACCTTACTTTTGTTGGTTGTTTAATTAAGATTCCATTTCTTAGTGTTAATTGATATTTAAGGCAATGCCTTACCTATTCGAGAAAATCCTTCAGGTTCTAGTCACCAATCCATGGACTATAGAAGGAGGGATTGGGGTAGTCCCATCTGGGCCCCTATGGATGGGTTGCGACAATGTTTTATCAAATGAGGTTGGTTCTACAAGAATAAATAAGAGTATACATATAATGTGGAAATGGTGTAAAATTTCTTGAGTTCAGTTTTCAGTTTTATGTTTGGGGAGTGTAGTGTTGTTGTAGAAGCTGGCGTATCCATACACCAAAAACCTGAATTTTGTTTTCTAACTCAGTACATGATAAAATCGGTTGCTAGTGTCTTGAAAAATTTTCATGATTTTATTGAGTCATCTCACCTTGTATAAATTATTGACTATGGAACATATTTTTCTTATAGGATAATTCCACAAAATCAGCTAGCCCTGATTCTAGTTAGAGCTCGTGATAGTAGCCAACCGAGTGATGAGGCATCAGTTTAGGGACCACTCAAAGTGATGGCACCTTTGGGTGGTGTTCTAGAACCACCACCACCAATTGAGAAGTAGATACTACCATTGGATCAGGAACACTGGTGGAGCGCATTACATGAGATATAGATACAGAGGATTATGATGTTTCAAGGAAAGATGGACCCCCAGGAAGTAGAGGACTGGCTTAAGGCAGTTTCACTGGTCTTTTTATTAGTAGATACTCTTGCCGAGTAGATGAAAATATTGGCTGGTGGCCTTCTTCAGGGCATGACAGGAAGATGGTTGAGGTCGATGCTCCAGGTGAATGAGGATACAACCCTCACCTAGCTGGACTTTGAGAGCCTTTTCATGGTGGAGTTCATGCAAGCAACACTACTATATATGCGTATTCAGAAGCTGCTACATCTGCAGTAGGGCAGCTAGACTGTGGATCAATACTCAGTGGGATTTACCATCCTCTCCTGATACTCCACTGACATGGTATGAGAACCCTTCATCAGGGCCCAGACCTTTGATAAGGGGATCCAGTGAGAGATAAGAGCTGTCAAAGTTTCTCTCAGCATCCGGACGTGGGATAGGGTTACAGATCGAGAATTGCTGCTAGATTGCTTCCTGGCCATGTAGGCACCAACTGTGAAAGACCCTACCAGATGATAGGTAACAGAGTCATCTACAGCTGGAAGTAGAAGGATGACACATTAGCCTATGTGAGATAGACATTCTAAAGGGTGACCCGGGGATGCAAGGTTAGAGGTTTGAGGTTAAAGAGTCCAATGGATCCACAAGTGAGGCATGATATTCTTTTCCTATGGGGGATAGATTCAAAGAGCTTGTGATAGTATGACTCAATTAGTAGTTGATCAGATGATGGTGGAGGGTCCACCGAGGCAGCGGTAGTGGTAGGATCATGAGCCTCATCCAAGCGGCAGACAAGGCAAGTGAGTTGGACATGCAATAGGAGGTGGTCGGGGTCACAAGGAACTACCACCACCACCCCTAGGCATTCCACAACAAGCTAAAGAAGTAGGGTAATTGGTAAAGGCCCCACTACATAAAGATGAGGATCACGATCCTGATGTCCCAATTATAATACAAAGTATGATCTTTATCTTCTCTACTTTAGTTGTAGTGCTTATCAAAAAAGGTGCTAGCCATTCTTTCCTTGTTGTGGACATAGTTCGGGACACTGAGATTCCTACTAAGATTTTATCATGGCCTTTTCAATTGGATACTCTTATGGGAGGAGATTTAGTAGTCAGACACTGGTGCCTATAATGTGATATTATTCTCAGTGGAGAGAGTTTCAGATGGGATATTCTAGTTGTGGCGTGGAAGCACTACGTCTTAATTCTCGGAATGGACTGGCTATCAACAGTTCGCGCATAGATTGACTGCATGAGATGTACAGTGAAGTTTATGCATAGATATGGAGGCCATTTATCATTTATCGGTGAGAATGAAAATAGTGTAGCATGAGATGCACTTGCGCTCAGGAGGGTGTATCCAATTGCATATTAGATGGCTTGCTTGACATTCAACATGGTGGATGAGGCAATTCCATAGTTCCCATCATTGGTGGACGAGTATGAGAATGTCTTTGCAGAAGATGTCCCAGGACTATATCCTCATAGAGATGTAGACTTTCACATTGACTTTTACTAAGGAACAAAACTGATATCTACACCAACATATTAGGTGACCCCTATAGAGATTTGGGAGATGAGGGTATAGTTGGTGGACTTACAGAGGAAGGGATTCGTAGGGCCCAGTGTTTCTCCATGGGAATCCCCAGTGTTGTTTTTCGTGATGGAAGACAGATGTTTGAGTCTATACATGGAAATCAGGGTTCAATACTAGGTGATTGTGAAAAACAAGAATCTTATTCCAAGGATGTATGATTTGTCTGATAAGTTGAATGGATCAAAGTGGTTCATGAAGATAGACTTCAGAAGTTGCTATTTCTAGCTCCATGTGCGGGATGAAGACATATCGAGGACATCCTTTAGATGTTGGTACAAACATTATGAATACTTTGTAATGTCGTTCGGCATGACTGACTCTCCAACTTTGTACATGGGGCTCATGATGAGGATCTTCCATCCACACCTTGATTGCATCATAGTGTTCTTCATCAATGAAATCTTAGTGTACTTAGAATCCAATGAATAGAATGATGTACACTTGAGGATTTTTCTAGACACACTCCAAGAGAACCAGTTATATGGGAAGATCTCAAAGTGTGAGTTCTAGTTACGGAAGGTCCCCTTCTTGTGAAAAATCATATAAGAGGATGGAGTTGTAGTAGATCAAGTGAAGATCGAGGAAGTACTTTCTTGGGAGCCACCCAGATGTGTTACTAAGGTGCAGAGCTTCCTTGGTAGGTAGGCTTCTATCAGAGGTTCGTACCTGGTTTCATGAGAGTAATAGAACCTATGAATTCCTTGACAAAGAAGGGGAAACCCTTCCTGTGGTCAGAGACATGCCAACCGAGATTCCAACAATTGAGGTAGAGCTTGACCATCTCTCCCATCTGTAGGATGTCAGACGAGGGCACTGAATACATGGTTTACTCTAATGCATCAGGGATCAGACTCGGTTGCATCCTAATATAGGGTGATGTAGTTATTTTTTCTCATGAAAGTGGAGAAATAATGAGGAGGATAATGTTACTCATGACTTGGAGTTGGCAGCAGATGTCATTGAACAAAATATGTGTCGACACTACTTGATAAGTGATTGGTTCATTGTTTACTCAGAACACAAGAGTATCAGATATATCTTAACACAGAAATACCTGAATACGAGACATCAAAATTAGCTAGACTTCCTCCAGTACTATGGATTTATGATATTCTATATTATAGAGAAGGGGAACATAGTGGAAGATGCACTTATCCAGAGATCAAGTTCGTAGCTACTGAACGTGGCTTCAGATCAGTTAGCCTCGGTTAATGAATCCTATGTGGATAAAGATGAGACAACCCACCTCTAGTAATTGTTAGTTTCTTTTCCACTAAATTAGTGAATTAGGGAGGTGCAACTCAGATACAACTACTATGAGTCTACATATTCTCAGATATCATCAGTCCTTGCACCTGATAGATATTCTGAATGTGGGGAGCACACTATACGTTTTGTAGGATGTAGAGTTGTACCAGTGGCACTATGAGGAGAGGTGTTGAAGGAGATCTATAAATACTCTTTGTCAGTACATCCAGGCATGATTAAGATGTGTCAAGACCTCTGATGTCAACACTGGTGTCCCAGGATGAGTAATGCTATGGTATAATTTGTTTCAAGATATCTCAATATCTATCAAGTGAAGGTCGATCACATGGTACCAGAAGGCTTGGCCAACCCCTCGAGATACCAAAGTGGATAAGGGAAGGGATATAAATTGACTTTTTTATAGGGTTAACACATACATCCAGAGAGAATAAAACGATCGGGGTGATTGTTGACCAAATAACCATGTCATCCCACTTCCGTGCTATTCAGGAGAAGGGATATGCAGAGAGATTGGGCCATATCTACATTCAAGAGATCGTCTGACATCACGGGGAGCCTTCAAAAATAGTCACAACCCATGATGCATGCTTCACATCCATATTTTGGAAATTATTGCATGAGGCTTTCAGGACTCAGCTTCGCTCGAGAAAATATTTTCACCCGTAGACTAACGGTCATAATGAGCGGACCATCCAAACCATAGAATACATGCTTCATAGATGTGTCCTAGAATTTTGTCGTAATTGGGAGGACCACCTACTCTTGTTGGATTTTGTGTACAACAAATGATATCACTCCACCATTGTTTATGGACCCTTTTGAGGTGTTGTACGGACGCCCATGTAGATCACGCTTATTTTGGACGGATACATAAGTGCCAGCACTCGTGGGCCCAGAGATGGTACAGGCTACCACAGAGAATTTATTAGTCATCTGAGAGAGTATGAAGACAACACAGAGCTTAAAAAAAGTAATATTCTGATAGGTGACTGATACAACTATATTTCTATGAGGGGAACCACATAAATTTTTGATTCTACAATTTATGGGATCTACGGAGGTTTCGACAATGAATAAAACTCTCATTGTGGTTTATAGAACCATTCCTAATACAACGAAGGATTGGAAAGGTGGCGTAAAGCTTGGAAATGCGACTGTAGTTAGAGAGGGTGCACGACGCCTTCCTCGTAACCTAGCTGAGTAATTACGTGCATGAACCATCTCACGTCATCGAAAACAGTGAGCTAGATATTGATGAAGGGGGGAATTTTTTAGAGTACTCAGTAGAGATAGTGAATCGACATGAGAAGGTCCTTCATGGGCGGTTGATACATCTCGTGGAAGTTTTCTGGTAGCACTGGAATCTCTAGGAAATCACATGGTGGCAATAGGCTCATATGCTTCCCTAGTACCCCTCATTGTTTTGGTATCCTTGTTTGGATTTCAATGATGTAAATCACTACGGTTGGGAGAATGTAAAGGCTATAAAAATTCCATGTATATTTTTAATTATTTGGAATTATTATGAGTCAATGAAAGATTGACGACACATATTTCCAAGGCCTAGTGTGCCCAGAATGAATTTATGAACATTTTTTGGGTACATTCAGTAAACAAGTGAGTAGAATTTTATATATTTTCAACATATGATTGGATTAAAAATTATAGGGAATCATTAAATCTGCAGCACCGAAAATATCTTAAGGGTTTCTTCACTTCATCCGCAGTAGGATAGGAGAAAAAGTTAAATTTTGGAATTTTTAAAGAAAAATAAGATAACATGTAATTGTTATTTTATTTTTTTCAATTTACTACCACCTGTTGGGAAGAGGTTGAGGGGACCACGAAGGTGGTCAAACCTTTAAATATTCAGTGTTAATTGCACAATTACACTTTCATTGGGTAACCACCCCTCACATAATTAATTTGTAACATTACTTACGTCAATTAATGAGGCACATTAATTAGGTCTATTTGAGAGGAAATTTAATTACATCAATTAATGAGTCACATTAATTAGGTCAATTAATGTATCTCATTAATTCGTTGGCACATTACTCACCCTTTATATCCTCTATATATATGGAGCATGGGTTATGTTTTTGGAATATATTCATCAAGCGAGTAACCTCGGACGATGTGATGCCACACCTTTCAGTGAAGGTGAATATTGGATTGACGACGCCCATTGTAGGATCGATTCAATAGTCAAAAGAAGAAGAATTACAATTCATGAAAACCTTCTACTTCATCTGAAATACCCTCGAATTTGGAATAACCACCATCCGTGACATCCCCACCAAATCATGAGGTAGGGGTTTTATTTTAAATTCATGAATATTCCCTCAATTATATTCCTCATTCGTGTATTTTCATGAGGGTGTTTTGGGTTATTTGAATGCGATTAAAAATTATTAAAATGCAAGGAAAAATTTTCTCCCTCTTTTTATAATGCTAACGAGGAGGGTGCGGGCCAAACGAACCAGTCCCAAAACCTCTATTGCTTGTTTTTTTGTTTTGTTCTTCGGAGATGGTTTTCCCAATTTGATGGAAATGCTAGATAAAGGGTCTCTCTATGACGGCGACAGTCTATGAGGCTTGTATGCCCAAATAAGAATAGAAACGGATCAATGAAGAATCTCCAGATCCCCGCAAAATCTCCACCGGTGCGGCACAGTTGCGGAAGCACCGACTACTGGTGCTCACCGGCCATGGAGGAGTGTGGCGCTTCTCAGTGCTGCAGTGGTCAGACAAGGTGGTCGACCACAGAGGCGGAGGCAGTGCACCATCGTATGCCGCATTAAAGAAGTCATGGCTCGAAGACGCGGTGATCTAAGGGGGACCTGCATCCCTTGGGTCCTGCTGACCATGTGACACCACAAATTGAAGTGGAAAATGGATCCTTTGAACCATTCGGCTGGGGGACTATGTGTTCCGCATAGGGCGCGCCAGCAGGGTGGGCCAGCCCGTAGTCTAGCAGGCTGAGCCCACCATAGACTAGCCCAATTGGGATAGACTAGACTGGTTCAAGCTATGCTGGGTTAGACCCAGACTGGGTTGGACCGGACCCAAACCCCTCACGGGACGAAAAAATCTTTAGTGACCACTTCATGCAAACGGGGTGTCCGTTTAGTGAACAGTCTGCCGCGCCAAGATCCTTGAAGAGTGATGATACTTTTGAGAAAAATTATGAGAGTATTTATTAATTTTGGAGTATTGTCAATGTGAAATGACTCCAAATCCAATTGGGCCCTCGACAATAAAATAATAAAAATTTACAGATCGGGCATCTGGTTGATGTGTCGTTTGATGCATTGGAACCCTTATGACGTGACAGATCATCAAGTTATTTATTCGTAGGACTCTCTACATTTTGAAATATCACTGATGGATTGAGGAGCAGATACTTCAGAATCAAGGGTTCTATGACTGGGAATCTAGTGGCTAGCTGTGACATGGAGAAGGAGAGAGAACAATGCCAGTCAGCATTAGAAAATCCACAGTGGGATGATATAGCTATACAACTAATCACCCCTACTTCTGTACCAGCGAACAATATGGGTCAGCACCAATGACCAATACGGGTGAGGCACAACGACCAACACAAGTAAACATTGATCTCCTAATAAGTGTCAGCATACAGTGTCCTATAGGGGTCAACGGAAGAGTTACTACAGATATGATGTTTTGGCTTTACGACTAGTCATCCTTATCCCAATAACCATGATGTTATATAGTTATATTGAGATGTCTCTTTATTCTTTTTTCTTCATGATTTAGATCATGCTTGTGATATTACCTTTGTGATATTTATTGTGATTTTTTCCGTTTTGGATTATTGAGAGACCTTTGGGGGTATCAGGGTCCCCTAATGGGTAATGTTATACTCACCCCTACTAGGTATTTGACAACACATGTGTGTCTAATGTAGACTACTGAGGCTCTGTGGCAGACTTTGGAGGTTCGGGACTTGGTGGAGCATGGTGAGACAGGAGTAGTCAAGATCCTCTTCTTTGATTTAAGACTAAGAGCTACTACCCTTTAGGTAGAGCTCCAGAGCAGATGCGACAACTATTTACTTTATTTTCAGTTTCAAGGTCATGTATTCCGACAAACTATTTTCATTTTATAGTTGTACATGTGGTTGTACATGAATCTCGTGGTTATACATTACTTTTTGTGGTTGTTTACTTCAATTTCACTTTTTTAGTGTGTATAGATCTATAGGGGAATGCCCTTCATGTTCAGGAAAATCCTTCAGGTGTTAGTCACCAACCCCAAGCATATGGAAGGCGGTCTTGGGGTAGTCACGTCCAGGATTTTTGGGATGGTTCAGCACATCTATATACATATCTCATAAATTCTATATATAAAATTATTATTTAGACAAATCATACATAATACCACATATTAAAACAAATATAAAATTGAATAAATGTGTTAAATCAAATTATCATTAACTATAAATATAATTATTGAAAACCAATGATCATAAGATATTATAAAATAAAAAAATGGGTATATTTGATATACATATAACAATAATAAATTTATATTTATATATTATAAAACAATGAGTATGGAGTTTCATACTGTATGGGATGAGTCAAAATATCGTATAAACATGTATTAATAATCATGTGGAATCTCAGTATTACATGTTTATAAGATAGTATCATTGAATTTTAATACAAGGTATAAAAAATTAATGATTTAAAATAGATATCATATTATAATACTGTATAACATGATCCTAATATGAACATACATTGGTATATGGACCATTACATTATTGATCCACAAAATATTTTCCCATGAAAATGAGATATAAAAACCAACTCATGATTACTTAGACCGTTACATATGATATTTTAACAAATTAATTTTAGGGAAATATAGAACCCTACACATCATTAATCCATAGTAAATTATAAGACCTAAAATAAATAAATTTCCAGATCAAAAAGAACCCATTGATGGAATAAATGATATCATTGAACCCATCATAATGAAAATTTTGAATTAAAATTTTTATTACATCATGTTTAAATGAACCAACATAAGTGATATTAATAAGAATACCATCAATTATAATAAAAAGATAATTCCATATAAAATTTATTTTTATCCAATGATATATAACACCATCATGGTAAATACTCATCAAACAAGATAATAGTTTATATAGTATTTACATAGTCTAGATAAACGTTATATTATAATGTTAGTAATTTTACCCAATAAATCAATATATTGAATCCAGATTAACTCTATTCAATTAAGGTTATGAAATATTGTGTTTTAAAAAATTTAGTTCATTTGATTGCATTTCATTGATTTTCATAGTGGATAGATGGTGAAATGGTTATGATTAATAAAATCTTTATAGAAGATAACATTATATAGGAAATCCGAAAAAAATATGGAGGATGGAAGCCTTTGAAGAATACACTATATGAATGAAATGATATATAAATTGACAATAAAATAAAATAAAAATACATTTTAGGGGATTTAGAAAAATCGATTTGGAAATTAGAAAAATCATGTATCCCTTCAAACCATTTCAATAAAATATTGTATAAATATTGAAGAAAACATATTAATTTTAAAAGTCATTAAAATATAAAATTAATATTATATAAAAATGAAAAATAGGTGTCTCTATGCATTCAATTTTTTAACATATAAAGTTTTTTCCTTTCAAATTTGAAGATAAAACCAATAAAGATGATGTTAACAATTGTCCCAAAAATGTTAGTGATTATTATGTTGTAAACAAATTCATAATAACGTAATTAATGATTAAATAAGTAAATTCATAGAATATTTAAATCGGTATAATTACGAAAAATGTTGTTACATGACCTAAAATAAGAGATGGTGTATGTTTCATTTTTATAAAACATATCCTTTGATGTTATGAAATAATTTGAAATTAAATATTGATTGGATAACTGAAACCTTGTTAATATCAAATGAAAATGATGTGGGATTTTATTAATAATATATCTTCAATGAAAAATTATCATTAAAAAATAATTTCATGAAAATATGGTTTGAAAACAAAAACAAGATGGTTTGAGTAACACTTTATTCAAAATAATACTTAATATTGGACAAATTATAAAAAAATTAAATATATATAAAGAATACAATATGTCTCATTAAAACCTATTAGTTAGTTAATATGATAAAATGATTTCACTTTGTTGTAATAAAAATATGTCAATGATTTCATGATGAAAAAAATGAAATATATGTTTTGAAATTATAATTGAGATAGTGACCCAGTACCTTAATTCTCTACATCCACTAAAGAATTAGAATAAAGAAAATAAAAAATTAAAATATTAATAACTTATTTATGATCACTATTCATATAAAAAATCAACATTAATATTTATTTATACATATTATCTATAGGTATTTTTGTTAATTAATATATATATTCAATACGTACTGTGAGTATTGTTCACGTTAACAACCAGTTTAAAAACATGATGGTATTCATCATTATTATCACAAATTCCAATATTATATGTTAATATAAGTTAATAAAATTGATTATTTATAAATATTATTTATTTATTATTTCATTTTATCGGTGTTCAATCCAATATACTTAAAGATGAATTTAGAAATGAACATGTTTCGATGATTCATTTTGAATAAAAGGAGTTTTCTTAAATAATTAATTAATATTTTATTTTAAAATCATAGAAAAAAATTATATATATATATATATTAAATGAAATTTAATACCTAGAGTTATCCATGATGAAACATTATAACATTGATCAAGTGGAAGGAAAAATAAAACAAAAATATAATGAACCATTATTAAAGGATTATTATGAGGTCATTTAGTTGTACTATTATTTTAAAAAAATCTTATTTATACTATAAAAATTTTATTTTGGTGATATATTTGAGTTTGAATGAATAATAAGCTAAATATAAGAAATATACTCTAATTTCATAGTACGAAGAAAATCTTTTTCACATAATATGCTTTCTTTGATATATCATTTTTTAATATTTGTTTATTTCTATATTATTAAATTCATGTCAAGTAGGGGTTACCAAAACCATATGAATTTAATAAAAATATTTTTTTCCCTTAATCCAAATATCAGTATCATCCATGAATTATGGTAATGAATGGTGGAATAAAGTATTACACAGAGGTGACAGTAAAAACATACAAACTAATGATGATTTCATAGAAAAGGGAATATAAAAAAGTATTAATATTTTTTATCAGAACAAAACATATAAAATGTATAAGTAAAATAAATATATATTATATTCAACATTAGGAGATTCTATTTAAATAGGTTAATTAAAATGAAACCGGAAAAATCATAGAGGCAATAGTCTGCATGCAAATAGTAATTACGTTTTTATCAGAAAAGAAAAGGGTAATGATGGTCCACCACAATAACCCTATATTAATAATTATTATTATAAAAAAAATTATTTATATTTTAATTTGGAAATTATAACTTTAAATTTATTAAAATAAATTAATTAAATTTTTCTAAATTATCACTTTATTTGGGGACTTTAGATTTCCTACAGGGGACATCATTCAAAGTAAGATAATTGGATAATATCCTATGAATATAAGATAAGTAATGTGGAATTTTATTATAGGTGAATGAATAGTGTAATTTTTATAATGTGTAAAAATAATATTTAATTTCTATTAATGTAGTTGTGAGAGCCCAATTTTCGTTAGTTTTGAGTTTTGATTTTTGCTAATAATTTTGAGTAAATATAAATAAATAATATGATTCATATTGAATGATTATTTAAAAAGAATAAAACATTTTTGGAGAATATATAAGAATGTTAATTCCACAATAATTTATTCGACGCCTTTAATAACCTTGTATTTTTGACATTTTCGATTAAAATTTTCAAATTTTTCATTTTTTAGTTTTTCTGTTGTAACAAGTTTTTACAATGGACATTTAATTTTTATTCCTTACAGAAAATATTAAATATTAAATAATTTGGATTTATTGAATAAAAATATGAAATATATTTTATTATATATACTCAGGTTTTTAATAATCATTTATTTTATTAGTAGTGCATGAAACATTTGAAACCATTTTTAAAAAAAATTGAATTTTTATGAATAAATTTTATATGTATGAAAAAACTATCAGTGAAATTTCTTTCCTTATAAAAATTGGATTATTATAATACAATTAATTTATTTTATTTCCTAGTATCGCAAAAAAATTTATTACCATAATAATAATTAATTAAATAAAATGATAAAAATAAATTACTGTTATTGACAAATATTAATTAATTTAATAAAATTTTATACATAGAATTTAAATAAAATACAATAAAAAGATAAAAATATAAGGAAGAAATATATAAGACAACTATTTGTTTAAAAAATAATAAGTATTATTATTATAATTTCTTTTCAAAAATAAATAAAATTGTAGTAAATATATTAATAATTTTAACAATTTATTTTATTAATAATATATTTAAAATCACTGTAAAATTAAATTTTTATAATTCCTGTTCATTTTATTATAAATCATTCATATTAGTTATTTATGTATAGTAATTTAAATTAGTAATTACATTGAATTGATACAAAAAATTATTATTATTTCAACATATATGTCATCATTTTTTTAAATCTATTTTTACATAACAATTCAATGGATGAAGTATAATATCCGTAATATATTCGATGGGGTTTCTTTATTTTTGGTTGTGTGTGTTAGATGTTATCAAACATCTTAGTTCAAAATGAAATATTTGGGAGTGAAATTATAAAACCAAAAAATAATTTGGTTCCTCATAATGTTAATTATACTTAAAAGAGAAATTATGAGATCATATTATTATCATATTTATCATTGGGAAAATAAATATTTATTTGGGTTCTACCATTCTAAATTATTTCTATATACGTTACTTATCATTAAAAAAATTAATAATCATTCATAAAATAATATATTTTTTTATGTATATACCATATTCATAGATTCACTAATATATACCATTTCAACAACCATCTGAATAATTGTTACATTAAACCATAGTGTAATCACATAACCCACAGTAGATTAGGAATACTAAATACTCTAAAATATAATTAATATGAACTCCGTATTATAAAAAACTACCCAATATATACCATAATCAGAGCCTGATACAAAAATATTGTATCAAATATTAATTACACGGTTACAAATACTATCTATATATTTTTTCAATGTAAATAACAATTTTAGTATCTAAAAAACCAGTATATATTAATCAAAATTTTTATCCACACATCAATAATGTGTCCATCAGTAAACATTCCCCAAAAATATAACATTTTCAATGAAACACTTTTCATTTCTATTACTACCATTTACTATATGTTTCTAAATATTAAATAAAAAATATCTTATAATATATCATAGATTTTTTCCATAATCATAATAACCTAGAGAATATATCAAAATATCCTTGGTAAATATTACTCACAAATAAAAAGAGTTTTTAGTGATAAGATTAATTTATTATTCATATATCCGGCACACTTCCATATATGGTATGAAATAAAAAGTAAATTACACATAATATTTTATAAAAATAATTATTTAGGATATCTAGCACAAAAATTTAAAATATAATTTTCAAAAAAAAAATTTAGGTTTACAATTTTTGAGAGTTATGAAAAAAAGTGACTATGATATCCACTGTATATTATATGAAAATGAAATTTATTTAGTTATATTCAATACATCATAATTTATAATGATCCTTCAACTTCTCAACTAAATTAAATAGATATAATTATCTTATATATAAATCATTTATAATATTTTGTTTCATATATTGAGGGAAATATAAACATAGAAATATGTGATCTAAAATTCTTCGAAGAGGAAAACATAATTGAAGACAATCAATTTCTATAAAAAGAGCATATTATAAACTTATTTATATGATATATATTTGTAGCAAAATAATTTCTAAATAAAAAATATCATAGAACATTAATTATGTCATGAAATAACATATGGATTGAATCCATATATTGTTGAAAGAAGTGTAAAAATGTATCTTCCATTTGATCATAACACATGAATAAGACTATGATAAAAATAGTTTTATAGGAAATATAATATTCATGAAACACCCCAAGAGAGTATAATATATGAATATATTTATTCATCCAAATATTTTAAATACAATAATATATGGAAGACTCCATTATTAAAAAACACTATACATTCCCATACTTAGGATAACCTAAAATATTCCTGTTATTACTTTTCTCATGATATATAAACATTTAACATGAAATCAAGGGTGATATATTGTTCCACTAGTTATATATACAAGTATACATGTTCCACTTTCAATAAACCAGTCAACATATGAAAAATCATTCATTACTGAAAATTTTATCCATTCATCAAATTATAATGAAACCATAAATAAAAAATTTAAATATTGTTTTGAAATATATTATAATATGTGAAATGATTCATAATTTCATAAATAATAATACAATTGTAATCCTAAGGAAAATAAATGGTTATCCGATTATATTTAGTACATATATCTGTAAATATACTCTAATTTATATTACTAATCATTTGTTATTTTAACTATACAGATAATTAGAATAGAGTTATGTTAATAATTTAACCCCAAAAAATCATTGTTTATAATATAAGTGAATGTCCGTAAATCAATGGATCAAAATATAGATTGTGAACAAAAAAATCATTGTAAGAAGAGTTGTACCTATTCATGAGGAATATATAACATCATAAAGGAAATGATGGATCATGTATTTTATAGAAAATAATATTAAATAATCCATCAGAGGAAAGAAAGGTTTATTATAACATAGGATGAACCTAATTTATCAATCATTTGATATATAAAATGATAATTAAATTGATGAAAACTAATATTAAAGAGCTTTAGAATAATATATTCATATATTAGAAATATTTTTATTCTATTGAAATATTTTTAAATTGAGATTATTTTAATTATAGGGAAAAATATTAACTTTTACAACACATGATAACATAGAATTACATATTATAATTTGATTACAATTATGGTGGAATGAAATTGTCATGAGAAAAAAAGATTAAATGTTTTTCATTTAAAATTTTTATACAAAATACCCAAATAAATGTAGTTAACCATATCTATAAAAGGTTAAAGTATATTTGAATATTATAGAATGAACATAACAAATTACTAATACATATTAAAAAAATTTA
This sequence comes from Viscum album, assembly GCA_963277665.1. NCBI lineage: Eukaryota > Viridiplantae > Streptophyta > Magnoliopsida > Santalales > Viscaceae > Viscum > Viscum album. The sequence goes on along the minus strand of OY728147.1, from coordinate 2,013,631,507 downwards.
AAAAATTATCCAATGAATAAATCCATGAAAAATGGATATAATCATCCAAGAAGAAGAGTTGTGGAAATTTTTACATACATGAATCTAAGTGGGTAAAAATATTCATCACCCCATGAATATCCAATGAAATACAAATGGTTTTATAGAAATTAAAAAATTTACTTGATGGATCATATTTTAGGAATGTACTTGAATCTAATATATTATTTGATATAATAACAATTATGGTTTGACTAATATTTTATTCAAAAGACTTTTCAATTATAGTATCATTTCAATAAACAACAAGAAAAAATAGATGATATGGATATAAAAAACCATAATTACATGAATATTATATGGGAAAATTTTTAGGTTGAAATAATTCTATTACAATGATATCAAGTTTCATAGAATGCTATATGTCTCAAAAAATTAAATTTGAGTCAAAGAATCCCCTACCATAATTCTTAACATCAAAAAATTAACATGAATCCAAATTATAAAAAAAGTTATTAAAATCATATTTAAAATTTTATTCATATGAATAATCAAATTTATTTATAATTATAAACTGTTATCTTCCTTAAAATATGTTAGTTATTATTTATATTCATTATTTACTGACAGTAATATTGATCATTTTGAATTCGTATTGTAAAGTTTTTTTCCTTATCCCTTGGCCAAAATTTCATCATTACCATATTATTAATGTTAATATATCATAAACATTATATGTCATACCCAGGTTTTGGTATTTATATTCGGTACCAGTTAATGTCGTATTTTTTATTATTTCTTCAAGACATGGGTGTGATTTTTTTGAGCTTTTGGAGTATTTATTCCTTCATTTTATAGAATAGCTACCATCCTTTTATTCCATTGAGTTTAGGTTAATATGGGTGTTTTAGAGAGGGAATGACCTAACACATGGTTAGAAAATTGTTAGTAGAAATTGTGTGCCACAGCCCAGGTAACCATGTTTAAGCCCCTAGGTGAGTCAAAAGATACCACACATCCACATCATGGTTAGTCATACCATGCAAGTCGGCCATGCCGCAGATCTATTCCTCAGAATTAGTAGTCATATTGTATCTACATGGGTTGAATGTCCGAGGGGACTAACCATACAACCTTTACAGAATTTTGAAATCACACACTCTCTCCCAAATTTTTATACCCTAAGCCTTATTTTTACACCATTCAACCTCCCCTGAGCTAGGCCCCTCCCATGGGGGATTTGAGCACCTAAAAGGCCCTCAAAGAGGTAATCAGGGTGGTTTCTTAGTGTTTCTTCTTTCAAAATGAATGGTTAAGGTTCTTTCTTCCCCCTTCTATAATTCTATATTTTTTAACATCATCCCTAACTCTAGTGGCCAGGATGTATGATTTTTAGAAATGCATATGAAATGTCAATACATTATCCATAAACCACGAATGGAGTAAAAATTACACATCCACATTAAAAAATATCACAAAGCCTTCAATATAATATGGATGTTTTTCATCATAATAAATCAAAATAAAATAAGCTTAATATCTATCAAAGGATGTTGAAATAGATGAAATAAAAACCATTTTTAGGAAAAGATCTCTTTATATTTTGAAATTATTTATGAAAAAGTTTATTTTGAAAATATTTTTATAAGTTTGTAAGGGAAGCTTCGACTTTGTTATAAAGGAATAAGATAGTTGCACCTGAAATATAACTTAAAAAATCATTCTTACATTAAATTTCTCGAAAAGGTCAAAAAGTACCTTGTTTGGAAAATGACGACATGATTATCTTTCGAACCATTTTATAAAAAGAAAAATAAGGGTATAAAAGACTTTAAAAAATATTCTAGCAAATAGTAAATAAAATCGGAATATATTTTTATGAAACAATGATGTGGATGATAAAGAGGTCCTGGTAGATACTTACGTAAAAACATCCTTAGATGATATTGAGATTGTGAAATTAACCAATAATTTGTACTTTTCCTTAATCGATGTTAGGTAAAACTCCTGTATAATGGTGAAATAATTGTTATTAAATTATTCAATAATCATACATGATCTTTTAACATTACTTGTTTAATAATATTTTAGTATTATCATCGTTTCAGGTGTTAACGGATTCGTTTTATTTTATATGATTTGTTACGTAAATAATGTTTGTTTTGAATAGGATGTATCTCATTTATATTAAATGTGATATTAAGTCTTTAAACATTATTTTTAATAATATAATGAAAATTAGTCTTAAAGGGATACGATGGGGAAGGAATCTCATCGCGTTCGTGGAGACGGTAATCTGTACGTACACATGAGAGACAATATCATTATTTTGATAGTAAAAAGACATATAATTGGATGGTATATCATATATAAAAAATCATTATCATGTTATATTTGTTATTTAAATCTATTAAACATCATTATTATACCAATCCAAAAAATAATGTATTCAATAACAATTACACCACGACGTGGAGACGTTAAGTCGTAAGTACACATGTATGGTGAAATGTCAATCCAATGATAGAGAGAATAATTAATATGATGGTACCATATTAATAATAAAATCATAATATATAGATGAATCTGTTGTTATTTTTATATAATGGAATCAACAATGAAAGAAGAAGTAGAAAAAGAATGGAACTTGAAAGAGGTGATGAAATATTTACCTCTTCTTCTTGATCTTTCTTTTGATTTGATCATAAGGGATCTATAAGATGGAATTATAACAAAAGGAAGACCTCTATAATGATGGGAGGATAGTTGATAGGGTATTAGGGAAGGATTTGTTTGAGAAAAAAGGTTTCGAAGCTGTGAATTTTAGGGAAGGGGTGCCCTTTTATAAAAGGGGTGAGGGGAACCTTAGGAAAAGCTAGAAATATTATTTTATAATAAATCCATTTTCGGTTTTTAATGGAACGAAAAGGAATTTTTTAAAGACTAAGGTTGGGATGGGTTGAAAAACAATCATCCAAAAGGTTTTAGATAGGCGTGGGTCACTATATACAAATTATATTTTTGATTTAACTCTTAGTTAAATAGTTTTACATTTTCCATGTCTCTTTGTATTTTTATAATATATGATTATTAAACTTACTATAAACTTCAAATCAAGCATCAAGTGATTCTTTAATGACATATATAATATTATTTAGGACATTTGGCTAAACCATTAATTTTTTAGGAATTATATATCAATTAATAATATAATATTTGTTTTAAAAACTCTTTTATGTCCTTTTTAGCGCTATTAGGTATTTTGTTTTTGATAAATTAATAACAACATTATTACTTAGAAAAAAATTCATCTAAATAACCCTAACATGTAATATTAACCTACAAAAATAGTTTAATTCATAAAATTCTTAAATTACATTTATTTGGTTATTTATAATATCAATTATTTTAATATTTCATTAATTTGGTAATTACTACATCTTTATTGTATCATAGAAAAATTAAATTATCTAATGTATAAAAATTATAAATAAAATACCGTTATATAGGAAATATTTTTATCCTTCTAATGAATATTTATATTCTAATTTATCTAATGTGTAATCCTATATTAAAATTGTTTTAGTTATTTAACTTTGATTTTAACTCTTTTTACTCTTCTTTAAATAAACTAATAATAAATGTCATAATCTAATCAATGTGGACCAAATTGGTTCATATTTTAATCCCAAGGTTGTTTTTGGTGGAATTATTATTATACAATAGATTTAGGACATGTGTTATGGTAATAATAATATTATTATTACCCTTAATTACCCTATTTACATTTAACTATGGTAAATAAACGTAAAAAGTTACTATTCAAAAAAAATTATTTTCATCTTATTTAAAAACCTTATACATACCGATATCAGCTATTTATCTTAGATTTCTGAAATTCAACTCACAGAAGTAGTAAAATTATGTTTTTTTGTAAATTTTCAAATACTCATATGAGGTGGGTAAAAGACGTTAAAAAGTTCATTAAATATTTTATATATCTAATATTAATATAATCTGACTCCAATGAATTTTATTGAAATTATATAGGTGTTATGTATATATTTTTACCTAAAATAAATTTGAATAACATAAAAAAATTATTTAAATAAAAATTCAGTTTTAAACTATAACTCAGTGTTTCTCACTATTTATAAAAAACTGAATGCTTTCTGAAAAATCCAAAAAAATTTACCCCAAGCTAATTTCAATATTATGAATCAAAAAATGAATTATATTTTGTTATATAAAATTTATAGTATTTCAAAAAGTGGGTATTACTATTCATGACGTCTGGTTTGATTGCTTGTGGTGGGTTAGTACTCAAAGTTGCGCACTACACATGCTTCTGTATTATTAAAATAGAAGCATACCGTAAAAGCATGGGCTGTAACATTATGTGTATAAATATTATATACACAAAATAGGAAGTGTAAATTAAAAAAAATAAAAAATAAAACAGTGATTCCAAAAAAAACTTGGCATAAAACAATGAACGAAGTACGTGTAAACCCCAAAGAGTTCAAATTGAGTTTAGAAATTCCATTTCAAAGATCATTTTGTAAATAAAATAGATATATTTTGTGTATTCACCATATGTACACATAAATAAATTATAAATACTCGATATGACATCAATATTTATTTCTCCCAAAATAGTATCATGAAATAATCACGAACTGTAATATTAAACCAAATAATGGAAATTGGGTTAAGAATTCACCTTATGAAAATTTGGATACCTAACAGCGTCACATAAAAATTAAGAAAATGAGTTGATGAGAGAAAAAAGTGTATCTCATCACATAGACATAAAATGGTAAATAAGAAGGATATATAAGAAAAAATCCCAACATAAGAAAATGGAAATTAAAATACATAACATAAATGAAGTCTTTGATCAAACGATGAGGGTGAAAGGTCCCCTTACCTTGAGTCCGACTTGTCTCATTCATAATTTATATTCTTGAATTAAAAAACTTATGTTAATTTATAATTTATTCAAAACATTTTTCATGTTTATTATTCATTATATATTACTTATCCTCGTGTTATAAATATTACATAATTATTCAATTTCATATCGGTCATTTTGTCGTTATTTAGTACTAGAGTTGAAACTTAACATGTTTTGATATAAATTTTATAAGTCGTAAAACATAAATCATATCAAGAATATTAGTCATGATTTAAATATCATATATATTCAGTATATGTGTATTTGGAATAGTCCATAACATTTTGAGTTATGTAATGAAATTCACAAGTCATGGAACTGTAAGTCATACATAAGCATAAACCTAACTATTATTTCTATTTCATATTTAATGGAATGAAAGATAAATGATACATTGGTATATAATAAATGGTGTAAAATATAATATGTAATTTATTTTACATAATTTCATTAAAAAAAATATTTTATACGTTTCATGTATATAATTAATGAGTCATATCACTTTGAAAGGGCGGTAGTCTGCACATCCTAAAATGAAATTACCGTATTTACAAATTATTGAAATCATAAAGATATACTACTAATGAAAAATATAGAAGTATATAGGCAATATAATTATAAGACATATCATATATAAATATATTTCAATTATAATGGATCCCATTAGATGTGGTAGGAGGAAATCAAACAATCATCATTTCGTGAGGCAGCAGTTCGCCCTACACAGAAACAATATGTTCATATCCTTTGGATGGAGGTGTGTGTAAGTGTAGTCAAAATAATTATCATAAAAAAATCATTTTATATATAGTGTACTGGTTTTGATATTTAATTACTGTATAAGAATATAATTGGGAGTGGATAAGGAAAATAATGGAAAATAACTTTTGGGAAGATGCTACCTCTAAAACGTGGGACTCCTTTTGATTTAAGCCAAAATGCATTATTTAATTTCATTCATCCCAAAGTAAGTATTCTAGGATAATGAGAGGGATGTTATGAGCTTATTTGGGTAGAATTTTGGCATCCCAAGAGACTTTATTTATGTGGGTAAATGTTTAGAGGTGGTGTCTTTTATAAGAGGGAGGAAAGGTACTTTAAAAAGGTCGAGAAATATTAATTTATTAAAAATTATAGTTCAATTAAAAATGATTCCAAATTATATTAGTTATAATATGAGATGAATATATGCGTAAATAAAATAACCCAATAATAATTAAATAGATTTCTGATATTTTTTAATCCTTATCTATTTTATTTAACCCTTTTTTACTCTTATCATTTCATCAATCATTTTACATTTTAAGAGTCAAACTAGTTATCATAACCTGAGAAATGCATAATAAAATAATAATTTATAAAATTTAAGACTTATAATAACCATTTTGTTGAATATTAGATTTATATGATATTAATATAAATTAGTAAACTATTTTATATTTAATTTTTTAATTATATCAATTGTGGACACTACTCACACATGACGTTTTTAAAAATTCATAACAATGTGATTCCTTAGAAAAATGGAATTAACTAAAACATAATATGCCAATATCATCCAGAAATTTTTTTGATGATATCAAAATAACTAATTTTATATTATTTTAACATTTATAATATCATTTATTTGAATTCATTATTAATGAAGCAATCATTGCTACATCATTGTATCAAAATTAAGATTATTTATTTAAGGTCCAAAAACTATAAATAAACTATCATGATCTAGGAAATATTTTTAAATTTATAATTACTATTTATAGAAAAATATGTGATGTATATAGCCCCATATGAAAATTGTTTTACTAAAATATACATGTTTCAATTAAATTTTTCTTTACTTTAAATTAATTCTTATGATATGTCATTATCACTCCCATGTGGATCAATGGGTCCCAAAATCGACCCAATGATGACCATGGTCCGGAATATCTCATCCAATAGGGATAAGAAATGTGTTAGGGTAGTGAAATATTATTATAATATTATTTCTACCATTATTTACCGGATTTACCATTTTACCATAGTAAATTAAATAATTACTAATGTTATTATTCATAATGTCCAAAATTAAAAGGTAACTATTAAAAATATTTGAACATATGATTAAAAATATGGAAACTGTTTTTCCAAATTCAAAACACAGATGTTCCAGTAATTAATTTAAAATTAATTATTATTGTCAAAACAAAAAATTAGGTTTTTAAAAAGTAATAACTATCAAAATATTAACATGTGTTTATGTCCAATTAAAAATAGAAATTGCATACATTGACAAAAAATTTATTAAGTTATAGAAATATAATTAAATTACACTTTAAAACCAATTAATATCAATATCTAACTATATAAATAAATTTGATTAAAGGCACTTTTAACTTAAAATGTAGTATTTTTATTATTAATTAAAAACTAAACTTTTTCAGAAAATTATTAAAAAAATTATCCTAATTAAAATTGATGCCCCTCTTATATATAAGAAGATTATTCAGTCAAATGAAACATATGAAAGTGAATTAAACTTCATTTAAAAAGGGTTCACAACCAAAAGGCTGTAAACCAAACTTTTAAAAATAATATCACATTTTATGCCTAAAACCCAATTCATTCTTATTTTAGGACTCTAAAATGTATTAGATAAATGTAAAAACAATTTAAAAAACTTCATTATTCATATTTTAGTTAGTTATGTTCATTCTCTCTAGTACAATGACTATGTGTTAACTTCCATTTACAATAATATTCTTATTATATTATTTTTTTGGTATATCTTAATGTTGTGTACAACATAATATTTCATAGAAAACCATTGTTGTGAGTTGAATACACTATCGAAAAAAGTATACCATTTAACATAAAATTAATATATTATTCATAAATATTTATTGAAAATAATATAATTATTATATAAATATGTGGGTCGTTACAATATGGACCTATTGCGTGATATGGGTATGTATAAGTGTGTAAAAAATATTTGGTTGTGATAATAGATATGTGGGTCCAATATGAATCCATTATTTCATTATAATAAGTATGATATTTATTGTGTTTTTACTATTTTTTTCATAGTAACTATGAGACATGTTGACTAGTTGTTTCTTGCTGGCCCTAAAGGGGGAATATTTGGGTGATACATGTGATGTGATGAGGTGACTGTTATAGATGCTATAGTGTTATGTAATATTGTATTGTAACACTGTGGTATTGTGGTCATGTTTCATTAGACCTACAATGACAATGAATATTATAATAAAAATACACTCTCTAATTCAATTAAATTCTCTATTGAATCTTATGTTTTTAGAAAATTAATGATCTATTTTAGATTTATTATATCCTATTATATTTTAATTTCTATTAAAAATTATTAATATTGATAATTTAGTCACTGAATGATGATCATATGATTAGTATATATATATAAGGTGATGATATAACCAAATGACACAAATAAGTTAATCAATGACCACAATGAGCTGAATCAGACTCTATGAATCGCACTTATCAGATCCTAAGAGGGTTAAAACATCACTGGGATTTTACCTTGACTAGTTGCATCCATGATCTAAATAATAGAGCATCAGTTAAAACATTTATTAGATATGATTAATCTCATTGAGATCATGAACCAATCTATTAATTATGGACCAACCATGAAAATCCCATCACTGGATCCCTTAGACTTAGTTAGTTTCATTAATTAATAAATGAATATTTATGAAAATCCAAATAATATTAAGATATATTTGCATTTTTATTTTATTTTCATTAGAATATTGTGTATATTTACTTCTTTTTTTGTTGCATTAAAATTGATTTTGAGTTTTATATAATAAAAGACATATTATATTTTTATGTAATATTAAATTTCAATAAATTCATTACATTTGATGAATTAATGGATTGTGGAAATAAATTATATTTTAATAAAATATTATTTTTAGATATGTTTCCTTAAATGTAAATATTAATATACTTTTAAGGAAGCCAAATGATATTTTTATTAATTTAAAAAAAAATCGTCAATTGACCAATCTTTTCAAAATAAATGACTATTATTGTTTTAAAATGTAAAATTCACATATATAAAAAATTATTTTCTTAAAATAAATCTTCTATTTTGAATTACCGCATCTAAATTATTCTATTGTGAGACATTCTAAATTTTTTTAGACATTCATATTTTCTATTAAAATTTAAATATGGTATAAAAATATTTTTGAATCCTGAAATCATAATGAACAAAATTGATCTAATAAATTATAGAATGGTTATAACTGAAAAAATAAATAATTCTCATTTAATATAATGTGTTTCGAGGCTATTTTATTAATTATATAAGGACCATAGGGGTACATGAATGCTTGTATCATATTTATGGTATTAAAATCATTTTTTAAAATGACTGACATACACATATCCAAGGGTAATATTTTCATGGAATTTATCTATAAAATTATAAAATAATGAAAAAAGTAAATTTTTTTGGGATTAGTAGGTAAAATACATGTGGTGGTCTTTATATATTATTACATTATTTTACAGATTCCAAAACCTATGTTTGTGGGATAATAAAGAACTCCAATAACTTTTTATATATATAACGAAATAATCACTCAATGATATTCACTAAAAACATTTATTACATAATTACCCTACCCAATCCTCTCATGTTTCTTCAAAAGGTAGAAAAAACACTCATGATTCTTTTCCCATGCTTCTAGAATCACACTCTCAGTGTTAGGGACCTCTTCTTATCTTATTTTAATTTCAACAACCATCTCTGTATTAATCCTTTTGAATCAAAAATTATAATTTTCTCCCAAATTTATAATTAATAATCTTTTGTAAAATGGTTTACTAAATATAAAATATCATTTTACCCTCTGATTGTATCATTTACACATGCAGTTACTATGCTAAAATTTAGTGAGCGCGGTCTCTCTTGTTTTCAATTCCTGCCCATTCGTTGTATTTAGCAATTCTAATCAAAAGTGTTTATGCTTTCATGAGTCAATAAATATCCAAATATATAAAATATTTTCATAATAATGGGATGGAATTAATCATGGCTCATTATATCATTATCTTAATCTGTTGCTCTTCCATAATTAAGTAAGGGGATTAACTATCTTATTTTGCATTAAAGGACAATCATTTTAAGGAGCCTTTTGAATCATAATTGGTTTTGATTTATTCATTATATAAATATATCTATAGCTTCCAATTGATTCCCTTGAAATTATATATCATTTATCCTCTTTTAGTATACACTTTACCTAAGATATTAATATGCTGAAATTTATTAAGGGATAAAATATTTCATTACTTTATTCAAGCACCATATTTATTTACTGCACTTTTTCGTTTAATTCATATTATCGGGACATGATTTTACACATCCCAATTATATAAATTTTTATTTCAAAGTGACATGTGGACCCTTTTACAGACATTAATCCATATAATTATTCATTATGTAAACATGTTAAACTACAGGTATTATCCAAAAAATGTAATATTCAATGTTTCCATTCAAGAAATATGATTGTATTATTCATATTGATTAATAGATTTTCAATATTTATTATGTTATTACATAAACCTCACACATCTATTTTTAATTACATGTGATGAGATAATGATTTCTCTCCCATTTAACAGTTTAATGAAACGACATGTACAATTGTGGCACCGCTAAAATGTAATTGTGATTTTCCATGCCAAGAATTTATGATTTGTATACCCATACCCATTTCCACTCAATGGTATTGAACTTGTTTTAAAAATAATTAATTAATATATAAGTATAAAGACCTGCCCTTTAACAATACATAATCATGAATTAAAATAACAATTCACATTGAGGATTTTTTTCAGGTTTAAGGAATTAGAGATTTAGGCCATAACTATTAAATTACATCACAAATATTACAAGGTAGACACTTCTACTCAATTTCAATTTTTTTCATAAAATAAAAACTCTTGAAAAAAAGAGTCATGTCTGGTACAATTTTTTAGACAGCATGTCTTTTCCATGATCCCATCCTTGACTCTATTCATCTTTAAGTCTACTGAAATACAATTCAAAACTTGGGATGATAAAATAAATATCATTATGGGTTATAAAACAAAAAAATAAAACATTTTTTCATCATTACATACATAACATAAGCTCAATAACTTATCTCATGAAATCATAAGATTTATGAATCACATATAGAAAAAAAATTATAAATGTAACTTGTGGCATCCATATGATACTAACATTGTAGCTATCACAACTATGTAGGGAGTCACATTTGAAATATCCATCACATTATCTTCCACAAATCTGTTAGGAGAAACATTCACATTTTCCACCGCCACATTAACCAATGCATTGGAAATCTGTCTTGGTCTCACCCATCATATTTTTTTTACAGAACCACTTGTATATCTTAATAATTCCAAAGCACCATAACATATTCGTAAAACATAAAACAAACGTAATGGATTGATAAAATTTCTACATTTCAATGACAATATATCATTTAAATATATTTACATAACAAATCCATTATAAAAACATTTTTCAATAACAAAATACGTAAAAAAGTATTTGGTATTTATTTTCTTTTTAAATTCATTACGGATTCTCAAGGAAGCTATATATCATATAATACTCATGGAGGCGGAAAGGTTATTGTCACCACATACGTTAAAAAAGCATTATTATTTTCATTTTGTATAACACTCAGTAGATAAATGATTCATTTTGAATAAAAGTAAAAGGAAAAGTGGTTTATACATCGTAAGAAATAATGTTATGTATAAAACAAAATATTCCTTAATGAAAGGAGATATAGACGAAGTCTCTTACCACGTGTACGACTTGACTCGGTTTTTCTTTAATCTCCAGAATAATAAATTAAAGTTAATTTATACTCACATAGGAAACGTTTTCATGTTTATAATTCCTTTTATATGACATATTACAATGTTATAAACATTATGTAATAATTTATGCTAATAACGGCTGTTTTGTCGATATTTGGTAGTTGAGTCCAAAATGGACTTATTATAATTACAATCTGTTCATGTGGTAAAATTTTCATTATATACATAATGATATTAAAGATTTAGATATAATATATATCTATTATATACATGTATTTATAATAGTACATAACATTTGGAGCTATGAAATGAAATCCACCATTTATGGAGACGGTAAGCCGTATGTACGCATGAACGCTACATTCATTTTATTTAGTATTTTAATTGAATTAAAACATAATGATACATAGAAATATTATTATTCCTCTATTATATAATATATAATATCATTAACACCATCATTTATAAATCCCAAATATGGAATTAACTAGTCATATTATTTTGAGGGGGTGGTAGTCCGCACTTCCTAAAATGAAATTATCATTTTTACCCATAATAGAAACCATAATGGTATGCTATAAATAAAAAATACTGATGAATAAAGAGAAAATAAACATAATATGTATCATATATAAAATAATTTTCATCTTAATGGCCACCATTAGAGTTATTGGGAGATATTTGAACAATCATCATTTCATGAGGTGTTAGTTTTCAATCCACAGAAACAATATATTCTTTACCCAATAGATAGAGGTGTGTGTAAGTGTAGTTAGAATAGTTCTCAAAAAAACATCCTAGTATATTGATGATACTGGTCTAGTTATAAAATTAAATAATAGAAATAGTTTATGGGTTAGAGAAGTAAAATAGAAGAAATGAATTTAAGAGAAACTGGTACCTTTAATTCGGGTAACTGGCTTTGTTTTGAACCAAAATTACTTGCAGAAGTGCATTATGCCTAATGAAAGCCTTAATGGAGTAATAGAGGGATCTTTATAGAATATTTGGGCAGATTTTGGAATATCCAAGGGGATTTAATGGTGTTTTTAATTGGTTATAGTTGAGGGTTTTTTAAAAGGTGGAGGACAGGATCTTTAAGAATGTTTGAAAATATTATTTTATTATAAAATGATTTTTTGTTTCTAATGGTAAAAAATATATTGATGTAAAATATAAGATGACTGATGGTTGAAATAAAATAATCATTTAATAATTTTATGGTTTTGGATATTGTTTTAATCTTTATAATATTATTTATATAAATTATTTATTAATGTGGTAAACACTGCATCATTATTGTTTCATAAATAATTTATTTTGTTTAGTGTATAAAATATATAAAACAAATCCCATGATGTAGGAAATATTTTTTTATTTATAAATAATATTTTTAGTTTAAAATATAACTTATATAAAATCATGTTTAAAAATTAATTTACTAAAAGAAATTTCTTTATGTCATTTTTTCCATTACATTATGTTAATTAAAATAAAGTGTCATTATATATCTTAAGTGACACCATGGGGTCCCAAAATAGACCCATGGATTCCCATGGTCATTCCTGAAATATATAGTATGTTTATGATATGTATTAAGGTAATTTTTTATTATTATGATATTATTTTTACCTTGAATTATCCTATTAACCTTTAACAGCAGTAAATAAAAGTTAAAAGTTATTATTCACTAAAAAATTATTTTTTTCTTATTGAACCACATTTTACTTAATAATAATAACCAAATTTGTCATAATTTTAAAATTTAATTCACCTAAGTGGTAAAATTTCATTTAAATGAAGATGTCAGTTCTTAACTACTACATAGCTGTTTCACTATTCATAAAAAATTGATGTTTTTCAGAAAAATACCAAAAAATCATCTTAATATAAATTTTATATTCTGAATTCAAAAAGATATTCTATTTTACCAAATTAAAAACATAGATGTTGGATTAATTAATTTTTAATTAATTCCTGTTGTCAAAACCGAAAGCGTGTTTTTAATAAATATTAACTATAAAAATATTGACAGTTGTTTGTGACCAATTTCATAGTGAAATTACATCCAATGACAAAACATGGATTAATGGGATAAAATATAATATAATTACTAACTAAAACAAATTAAATAAAAAATCAAACCATATAAATAAATTAGATTAAAAGCTAGTTGTGAATTATAATATAGTATTTTTCACTATTCATTCAAAATTAAATTTTTTTAGAAAAATATCAAAAATTAACCAAAGTAAATTTTGATGTCCCAATTCTAAAGAAGAAATTTACTTCATCAAATAGAACATAAAATTTTTACCAAAACTATATTAAAAGAGTGTTCTCCATCAAAATGCTGTAAATCAACCTTTTAAATTAAAATATGCATAAAAGCATCTAACTTTTGTTGGATAAATGTAAAAAACATTAAAAAACATGTATAATCATATTGTATTTACTTCTGTTCATTCCCTCCAAAACAATGACTAGGTATGAGCTACAATTTAAAATAATAATAATATATTATTATTATGCAATGTAATATTTCAATGAAACTCGTTGTTTCCTATCGGGTATGCTATTGAACATAAAATCCCCATTAAAGTAAAATTAATATATTATTCACAAATATTAAAAATTGTGAAAATAGATTAATTTTTATTTACCTAGGATTATACATCCTTCCCCCTGTTGGGAATTGTGTTCTCATAATTTTTATTCACTTATTAAATAAGTGGGGGTATTTATCCTTCAAATCATTTTCTGATTCCCACGTTTCCTCTTCAACTATATGGTTTTTCAAAAAAAAAACCATTACCTGATGAATTATCTTATTATGAAACACATTCTTTCTTCAGTCAAGAATATAGATTATTTGTTCCTCATAAGAGAGATTTTCTTCCAACTGAACTATCTTTGGGCTCAAAACATGATATGGATCTGGCATAAACATTCTCAACATTGAAACATTAAAAAAACATTTTTTACCTGGGATAAACATAGAGGTAAATCCACTCTATATAGAAATGTTCCAACATTCTTTATAATTTCATGAGGTCTATTAAACCCCGAACTCAACTTTCCCTTATTAACAAAATGCATCACACTTTTCCAGGGAGAAACTTTGAAAAGACCTAATCACCTACCTCAAAAAATGATCCTTCCTATGATTATCCACATAAATGTTCTGCCTACTATAAGACATTCTCATGTGCTTCTGAATCAACTGAACCTTTTCTACCATCTCTTCTATATATTATGGTCCCATCAAATTCTATTCACCTACTTCCTCCCAAAAATCTAGAGTTCTACAAAACATTCCATATAATGCCTCAAATGGAGCCATTTGTATACTGGAATGAACACTGTCATTATATGAAACAACAACCAAAGAAATATGTTGGTCTAAAATTCCCTGGTAATCCAGTAAAAAAGATTATTACATATACACCAAGTTATGAATTCTTTATTCGGATTTCCCATCTGATTGCAGATTAAAAGTTGTACTAAAATTTAATTCTGTTCCCAATGACTTCTGAAGGCATTACAATAAGTTAGAAGTAAACATGGGATCATGACCAGATACAATAGAGAGGAGAACTCCTTGCTACCTGACTATCTCATTAACATAAAAAAATGTTGATCGAGATACAAGTTATCTCGAATTGGAAATAAATATGCAGATTTAGTCAATCAATCAACAATATCCCAGATTGCATTATTAACCTGAAATGTTTTTGATAATCCCATAATGATGTCCATGGATATATATTTCCATTTCCACTCTGGCACTAGTAAATAATGAAGCATCCCTTTTGGTAAATACTACTCTTCTTTAAAAAGATAATATGTTAAACACCTCACAGTAAAGTCAGCAATATCTCTTTTCTATCCATCCCATCATTAATACTCACAATGATATCTGTACATCTTCGTACTACCAGGATGAACTGAGAATGGGGAACAATGAGCATCACGTAAAATACATTCTTCAACTGTGAATCACAAGGTAGACATAATAATATTCCAAATCTCAAAACACAATCATTATCATTGTTAAATTTTGGAAACATAGCCTTCTGAAACAACTCTACCTTTTTCTTCAACTCACTATCTTCCTTCTATGGTGGCATAATTATTTCTGATAGAGATGATCTCATAGAAACCTGAAAAAAAGGAATTTCCTACACCAACAACTTCTATTCCAATGTTCATAAAATCAAAAACCAAAAGGATATTGTTCCACATGTAGCATGGTCAATGAAGCATTGCTTTTTTTTCTCAAATAATCAGCCACTTTATTTGTTGTTCCCAAATTGTAAAGGATTGTGAAATCATAATCCTTGATTAAATCAATCCTTCTCCTCTAACTCATGTTCAATTATTTCTGAGTGAAAATATATTTCAACAATTTGTGGTCAGTATATTTTATTCATTTTTCTCCATAAAAATCACCCCCCTAAATTTTTAAATCTAAAAAAACACCAGCTAATTTCAAATCATGTGTACGGAAATTTGACAAATGATGTTACAATTGACGTAAAGCATAAGAAATTAACTAATCATTATGAATAAGGGAACAACCAATTCCTTTCAATGAATCATCACAATAAATAAAAAACTCACCATTTCTGGAAAGAAATGGAAAAACTAGAGAATTCACCAATCTTATTTTCTATTACAGAAAAAAATCATCAAATTCTTTTGTCCATATGAACTTAACACCTTTTCGATGTAACATATTTGTTGGACTAGATAGCAGTGAAAATATTACAACAAACCTATAGTAATAACCTTCCAGACAAAGAAAGATACGATTCTCAGTTATATTTCAAGGTATTTTCCATTCTTAAAAATCATTTCTTTTAGAAGGATTAACCGTTATGCCATTTTTTTGAAATAATGTGACCAATGAAATAAATCTGTTCAAACCAAAACTCACACATGCTGAATTTCCCAAACATTTTTCATTATTTTATTGTTCTTAATAAAACCCTTAAATGCATTTCATGCTCGTCTTTAATTTTAGAATAAAACACAATATCATAAAAAACATAATAAATATTTATCACGTGATTCAACTGATCCATTTCTACAACAGGATGTTCAATTCTTATTCTGACCATCTTAGGATACTTATGTGGAAGGTCATTTCCTTATGTATTCCTTAACTGAACATCTTTCCTGATTCCTCTATGAAAAACCATTTTGAGCACATAAATATCTTATGTGAATCAACATGGTAATTTGTAAATGCAATCATTTCAATATTAACATAAATTAATTTATGGATATTAATTTATCAATATTATAACTCCTAATGTTATCAAAACTGACCTCTGATACTAACTATAAGGATCTGGCCTTAACCATTACATAGTCATGAATTAAATGGATAATTTACATTGATGAGATTTTCAGGTTTAAATTTTAACAGAATTAGGCCATAATTATTACATTACACTTAAAAAATTTCAAGGTAAAAACTTCTACTCATTTTCCATTTTTACATAAAATAAAAACTCTTGAAAAAAAGAGTCATGTCTAGTTCAATCCTTCAGATAGCATGAATTTTCATTGATCCCATCATTGACCCTATTCATCTTTAATTCCCATGGAAAACATTTCAAAACATGAGATGACTATAAAAATCTCATTAACGGTTAAAAAACAATGAAAGAAAACATTAGTTCATCATTACATACATAACATATGCTTCCGAGCAAGTACAACTTTCTAGTTTGGCGCATAAGGAATCACGGGATTTCATCGAATGAAGGAATCAAGAAAGTCAGAGTCAATATAGCATCGTGTTGTCCGTGCTATTAAAACAAGCGGGAAGAAACCACGTCCCATATATTTTTTGAAGGGGAGTGGGTGCGTGGTGTCTGGGATTCCTTCGGATATTTCACAGCGATTCATTCGCCTCATCATCAGGACCTTTCATTCCTAGAGAGGTGGTTTCAGGGGACTATGGATAAAGGTCCCAAGAGAGCAGCGAGGTCAATTATCCTCAGTGCTGGATGCTGGTGCCTCTAACAAGCTCAGAACAAGGCCAGGTTTAAGGGATCTTCCTCCACAGGATGGTCCGTTTTCATGAGAACCAAGCGCTTACTAATTGATATGGTCTCTCTTGTTGATAATTGGTGAGAAGCTCCCTCTCTCCGTATCCTGTAGTCCCGTTCCCCTCCAGCCAACCCTCCTATGGACGTAGCACATAGTCGCTGGATTAAATGGCTTCCGCTGACAACTGTATTTAAACGTAACACTGGTGGATCATGCATTGAAGGAGCCATGAGAGTTGGTAGAGTGGTTCGCAATCTACAAGAGAGTGTTTTCCATACTTTCACGACGCACTATTGTGATGGTAGTTCTCTTTAGGCAGAGGCAAATGCAGTTCTCATAGGGCTGAGTCTTTGCAAACAGAAGAATATTGCTCTATCTGAGGTGGAAATAGACTCAAGGATTATTCATGATTCCTTTCTAGGAAGAGGTTCCACCCCCAGGTCAGTCTTATACATCATTATGAATTTCATACAACTTCTCAACAACCAGTCTTGAGTACCCATACATGGAGAGAGTGGAAAAAAGTTACGGACTTTTTCGCCTCTCTGGTAGCCCCGAGATCCTCTGTCACTGTCCTTTCTAATGAAACCTCCATTAAGCCGGAAGGGGATAACCTTATCTGAGGGGATTCCCTCGTTCTTTATTATTTCAGACCCCCTAATCAGGGGTCCTCTATTGTTCATTTCCCCCTGTTTTTAAAATATTTTCCCTTTATTAAATATTTAATGATTTGTGTGTGTGTAGCTATCAGATCTATATAGGGAGGTACATTTGAAATACCCATCACAGTATACTCCCTAAATATCATAAGCGATACATTCACGTTTACCTCTGTCATGTTACCCAATGCATTAGAGAGCTATCTCGGGCTCACCTACCCTAGGTTTGTCACAGAACCACCCGTATATGTACACAATTCCCAAGAAACATAACATATTCATAACACATAACAGAAACCTAAAATAAAAGTTATCATTTCAATATTCCAATCAAAATATATAATTTAAATATTTTGAGATAACAAATCCATTATCAAAACCATTTTCAATACCAAAATTCGTAAATGAGTATATGGTATCAATTTTTCATTTTAAAATCATTAGATATTGTTATGGAATCCATAGATAAAATAATACTCGTGACGGTGGGAAGGTCATTGTCCCTGTGTACACTAAATGAAGCATTAATTTTTAACGTTTAATAAATATCATAGTAGAGAAAATATTCATTTTGAATAAAAGTCAAAGTCAAAGTGGTTTATACACTATATAAAATAATGTTGTGTATAAAACAAAATATATCTCAAAGAAAGGAGATTGAGATGAAGTCCATTACCTTGTGTCTCACATGACTCAGTCATTTTTTAATCTCATGAATAATAAAATAAATTTATTTTTTAATTTATTAAGAACCTTTTTCATGTTTATTATAACTTTTAAATCCCATATTACCATGATATAAGAATTATGTAATCAATATGTTAATAATGGTCATTTTGTTGATATTTGGTACTTGATTAAAAAATGGACCTCTTATAATTAGAAGTTGTTCATGTGGACAATAGTTCATTATATACAGAATGATATTCACTATTTAGGTAACATATATATCATATATATCTAGTATATACACGTATTTATAATATTACATAACATTTGTAGGTAAGAAATGAAATGCACCGTTCATGGTGACGGTAATCCGTATGTAAGCATGAATGTTACTTTCATTTCAATTTCTTATTTTAATGGACTTAAAATAATATTATTCAAAGGTATATTATAATTCCAGTAATATATCACATATAATATCATTTACTCCATTATTTACACGTCCCACATATAGAATTAATGTGTCATATTAATTTCACGGGGTGGTAGTCTGCAAGCCCTAAAATTAAAAATAATCTATTTTACCCATAATAAAAACCTTAAAGATATGATATATATCAAAAATTCAGAAGAATAAAGGAAAAATAAACATAATATGTATCATATATAAAAATAGTTCCATCTTAATGGCCACCTTGAGAGGTGGTAGAAGATAATTGAACAATCATTGTTTCGTGAGGCAATAGTCTGTCATCCACAGAAACAGTATATTCTTTACCCATTAGATGGAGGTCTGTGTAATTTTATTTCAAATAATTCTCCAAAAAACATACCACTATATTTATAATAATGTTTTTTTTATAAAAAAAATAAAAAATTGATTAATTTTTTGAGTTTCAAAATAAAAGATAACAATTTAAGAGAAACTATTGCCTCTAATTCGAGTAACTCCCTTTGATTTGAACCGAAAATACTTCTTGAAGTGCCTTCTTCCTAAGGTGGGGATTCTTGGAGAAATATAGGAATCATGATTGTTTATTTTTGTAGAGTTTGGATTAGCCAATGGGATTGAGAGGTGTGAGTAATAGGTTATAGGTGAATGCTTTTTATAAGTGGGAGGAGGGGCTCTTTAGGAAAGTGTAAAAATATTCTTTTATTATATAATTATATAAGGTTTCTAAAGGTAAAAATCATATTAGTATTGAAGATAAGATGACTAATAGTCGAAATAAAATCATCCAATAATAATTGGATAGGTTTTGTATATTTTATTAATCTTTATAAAAATATTTACTTAAAATAATTTTTAATGAGGTAAACACTGCATCATTATTATGTCATTAATAATTTTTTTTGTTATTTAATAATTATAAAATAAATAACATGAAGTAGGAAATATTTTTCAAATTTCAAATAATATATATAGTCGAATATATAACTTATATAACCCAATGTAAATAATAATTTAGTAAAAGATATTTGTTTGTGTCATTTTTTCTTTTCTTATGTTAATTAAAATAAAGTGTCATTATCACTCTTATGTTGCTTAATGGGGTCCCAAAATAGGCCCAAAGATGACCATGGTCTCCCATGACTCATAAAATAAGTTTAGGACATATGTTAAGGAAATTGTTTATTATTATGATATTCCTTTTAACATCAATTAACCTATAAACCGTTAACCACTATAAATAAAAGTCAAAACATACTATTCACATAAAAAATATTTTCATCTAATTGAATAATATTTTACATACTAAATAAAACCATGTATGTTAGATTTTTGAAATTCTATTCAAATAAGCGGTAAATTATCATTTAAATGAAAAAGATAGTTTTTAACTACTACTTAGTAGTATATCTATTCATTAAAATTTTTTGTTTTTCAGAAAAACTGAAAAAATTCAGCCAAAGATATATTTGATATTGAAAATTTTAAAATTATGACTATTTTACCAAATTCATAAAATAGAAGTTGTATTAATTAATTTGTAAAAAATTCTCGTTGTCTAAACAATAAAGTTTGTTTTTTAAAAATATTAACTATCAAAAGATTAACACTTTTTTATATCCAATTTCATAGTGAAATTACATCTAATGAACAAAATTTGATTAAATGGTAAAAAATATAATATAATTAAACTTTAAAACAAATTGAAAAAAACTCACCATATAAATAAATAAGATTAAAAGGTATATTTGAATTAAAATACTGTTTTTTCCACTATTCATTAAAAAATGAATTTTATCTGAAAAATAACCAAAAAATACCCAATGTATATATTGATGTCCCAATTCTAATGAATAATTTTATTTTCTGAAATAAAATGATATCAAAGTGACAAAAATTAAATTTAATGAGGGTTTTCCATCATAAGGCGGTAAGTCAACCGTTTAAAGTAAATTATGCTTAAAGCCTCTTACATTTTTGGATAAATGTTATAACATTTAAGAAACATGTTTAATCATATTGTAGTTATTTCTATTCATTCCCTATAATACAATTTCTAGGCATTAAAAACCATTTAAAATAATAATATTATATTATGATTGTGCAACGTAAGATTTCAAAAAAACATGTTGTTGTCTATCAGGTATGCCCTCGAACATAGAAGCCCTTTAAAGTATAATTAATATTTAATTCAGAGATATTAATAATTATGAAAATGTCTTTTTCTTTATTTACTAGGGATGTTACAATAAGACTGTGTCTGTGACCCACCATCCTTAATTATGGGATTAAATGTGTTGAAATATGTTATTATTTTATATGGTGATGTGTCACACATATAAATTGACCTAGTATATTCATGATGGATGCACCTATATAGAACTCCAATGTAGTGGGTATTGTCTTATTCTGATCAAATTCCATGTATGGTTCTAAAGATTTTATAATAATCAAATTATTTTTTGATGTATTCTTAGTTATCCTTGAATATTGTGTATATTTTTAAGTTATGTGTCTTTTCCTCATTCCCATTTTCATTTTATATTCTAATAGTATTTGATACCTAATTGTTTATCTCTAGGTTTCTCCCCAATTTTATGTCCAATTTAAATTTATTTTGCCTATGTTTTATTCCTTTCAATTTTTCCAAAATTTTTTGTTCCCATATTGGGATTTAGAGCTCACCACTTTCTTATATATATCTTTATGTTATCCTATTGTGTTTCTAGTAAAATTAAATATATTGTGCATACTAAGGATTTTCTTAATAACTATAACATTCCCATTATTTTTTGTTTTATGTAATTTACTAAATTACCCAAATAAACTATACTTATTGATCTTAAGGGTTTTATTAGGTGTATTGTTATGTAATAAATCATGAATTAAAGCCTAATGAAGAAATGGGCTGTCAAAGATGGAATCATATGAATTATTTGAAATATTTTGTGTTAGGATTAAAAAATCAATAAAAATAATATGCCATAACACTAAACATAATTATATATACATTAATTTTTCAAGTATAGAGTATGCGATTTAGAATAAAATTCATCCTTATCTAAATACAATAAGAGGACGTGGATTTATCATAGATGTATGTAGGAGTTGCACCTAAAGACACCATATTGATGTCTACACTATCCAAATATGTTCCATAAAAGTGATGTTTTCATCAGACCTAATTATAAAATCTAACAAGATATTTATTTAAAAAATCATTTGGTCATTAGAAATAAAATTAAGGGGAAAATTCCATAATAGTTTATATTACGAAATTGATCATTGATAAGATATATTGACGGTGAGAAATTCATATGTATTCATAAATTCATTTCCTTTATAAATTAAACCATTAATGTAATTGGACAACCACTTTTGTGTTTAATATTTTAAATTTACTCATCCAATATTTTATATTTATTATGGAAAATGACAATAAACATAAGAACTATGTAAAAATCCAATGTGAATTGAAATTAGATGACTACCCAAATGAGATTCCAAAACTGATAGAAGAAGGAATCCTAGAAATTATGACAATAATCTCTCATTTTATTTAGGATCATAATAGAGACCTAGATTAGAACAAATTATATAACATTGCCATGAAAATCTGTGATGATATTAAGTCCATTTTGTGATAAAGGCCTCCAAAATGCAATGGATCATTTGATACCTTAATCATGAAAAAATGATCAACTATATTTGGATGATCTTCTCCATCTATCAATGATATGAGTATGATAAGGTTATACTGGTTTTGTATCATATTAAAAGAGAAGATAATAATTGATGTAAATTCACCAACAACATAGAACTAAAATAATTTATCAATGTGATGTGGTGGATGGAATAATAGAAAAAGTTTTTTTTAAAATATTTTTCATAATCTACCCTATAAAAAATTGAAATGGATTTCGTAAACATTAAGAAGAATGATGATGAATACATCTTGGAACACGTGGGAAACATGAAACGTCGTTCATGATGCACCTCTTCATTTTTCATTAACTATGAATTATATCATCTTAGATTCCTTGGTGATCTAAAAACAATAATAAAAAAATCCTTGGTGATTTTCATTTCAAAAACTAAGAGAGATATTTTAGATGTTCCCTCAATGTCAAAATGGAGATTATTGAATCTCAAGGGTATCATAGGGAAAATAAAGAAAAAATGGTGATTAATTATGGGTGTTAGATGGAGAAGTGTAATGTTGGTAAGAAATTTAAACTTCCTTCGATAAAAATCATGGGTAGATGAACCATGAAAATCATATGAAGGTTATTTGGAAAATATTTAGGTGAGGAAGGAATGTAAAATAGATGGATATTTTAGACATGATAAACCCACCAATGTAAAAGATGTGTGGAATTATCCATTTGAAACTCATATTATTTTAAAATTATACATTTATAATGAACAAATAAAGTATGTGAACCAATTCTTTAAGATAAGGATCATTAGATACAATCAATGAAAATAACATTCATCACTAAATGGACATGAATATGCCACCAGAGCAACTATGGTGGATCCAAAAAATGAAGTGGTGAAATGTATTGTATTTATTCATTACGTAAAAAATAATTTACTTTTTATTATTGTTCTATGTATTCATTTATTTTGAATAATTTTTGTATAACTATTCAATCACCACCATAAAAATTAAATAGGAGTTCTTAGGGAATGTTGAAAATGGGAAAATTATTTCATCCAATGTATGTAACTCATCCATATCAACATTATTTTGTTGAAATTTTTAATTAATCTTCAAATAATATATTTCATTGAATTCGATTAAATTATGGGAATGGATTTTTGTTTTCCATATACAGTGGCAACATAAATTGGCGCTTGAAAGAAATCATCTTATGTATAATGAATCATACATTGATTTAATATCTATTCAAGAGGGTGATGAATTTGATTTATAATGAACATTTAAATCATGGATATTATTAAATTATTATCAAGAATATATATCTCAACTTGTTGATTCTATAGAAAATATATTATTTGATCCCATTCTTATTGTGGGGAAGACGCTAATGTGCATCAATAATAATTTACACTTCGACCACCTAGCATAGAGGTTGAATTTTAAATTAATATTATCCATATTGATTTTTTAATATCAAAGAATCCATATTGAATGTATGTTTTTGTAAATACCTAAAAGTGTAATGGAAAATTTTTTCTTAAATACATCAGAATATTATGAGTCTACAGTTTCTGACAGCACTTGATTCCAAGGCCCGTTGTGCCCTGAATCAATTTCTAAATTTTTTTTCGGTTATGTTAATTATACGTATGTGTGGATTTTTCTATCTTTTGAAAAGGTGATCCTAATTGAAATCTGAGGACAACAATGACCTCGCAGCACCGGTATTCTCTTAAGGGGACATTTATCGCAGTAGTATTTTAGACGGGTTGGGAGTTAATTTTAGGGGATTTAGAATAGATTAAATTAAATTATAGCACACAATTTTATTTAAAGATTATGGATAATTCCTACAATGGGGAGTTAGGGGTGGGGCTCACACCCACATAACCTACCATGTTAGAAATTTGTGCGGTGCGTCCCACACGATCCCTAATCCTTTTCTCTTCCTTTAACTATCCATTAACACTCCCCTTTATTTAATTTTTAACAACCCACTTTACACCTTTGGACTTCCACTTAAATGTGGACCCTCTCTTTATTCCATCCATTTTTGTTGCCAATTCTAATGCCTTAATTAATTCAATTGACATTTTAAATTAATTTGAAAATACATGGCATTGTTATTTTATAGGAGGTCATTATTATTATTTTTGTTGTAAAATATTTGGGGAGAACTCTTCAGAAATAAAATAATAGGGTTCTTCTTCCGAAGAAGTACTGTTGAAGAATGATGATAACCTCCTTCGATCTTCGGCCACGCCCAAGGCGAAAGAGCCACCCAGAAGGAACAATTTTGACACGCCATCCTTGGCTCCTTTTCCCCCAAATTCAACGAGTTGACGCTATCTCCCCACGACGCTGTTTTCTTCGACGCTCGACTACCACGAAATTTTTTTAAAGATACGGGTTTCATATAATTTATATGTGAATAAATTATCCCATTTTTGTTGA
Organism: Viscum album; assembly: GCA_963277665.1. NCBI lineage: Eukaryota > Viridiplantae > Streptophyta > Magnoliopsida > Santalales > Viscaceae > Viscum > Viscum album. The sequence continues at coordinate 2,013,605,726 of OY728147.1, read as the reverse complement.
ATTCATTGGAATAACGTCAGCCAATTGATACTACCTAACGTGGAGAGGGCTGGCCAAATGGACACGGCCCGATGACCATATGATGTTTTCCTGAATTTTATTCTCGATAGAGGAACGTTGGAAGAGGCGGCGATGAACGAAGGTGGTGTCCACACGCCGGCCACGTACGGAAAAACAGTGGCCCACAATAATGGGCTACATGGCTGAAGAAGAACCGGTCGCCCAAAGTCGGACGGGCTGGTGGAACCACGGCGCCCAATGGCTCCGCGCTGTTGAAAACCGTAGCCTGCATTTCGCAGGCCGCTCGGCAGACGAACCGATCAACATGTGGTCGACCGAGCTGGGAAGACCCGTGGTGCCAGGAAGGGGTCGCGCTGAAGGAACCACAGCCCGCCCAAGCCTGCCGCTCATGCCATGAAGATTGCCTGGCTTCGGAAGACTGTACAAAAGGGTGGAGCCACTTGGCGATGCCAGTTCTGGAGACCCCACCCCCCCACAGCACTGGGCCACCCGGGGCAAGCTGCTCAGCCATCCGGGCCACCCCGAGTCAGGCCGCACTGCGCCCCATCGGGCAGCAACCTTTCGGGCCCGATCACGACCCATGGGCCAGACCGTGTTCTTCACCTGGCCGGTCCTACCCTTTATTGGGTCGGACCTTCCGAATCAGTTCGGGTTGACAAGCCAGCCCACTGGGATTAATAGTCCGAGCCCATTTCTACATAAACATGAATAACATAAAGACCGCATGTCCAATCGATGCACCGTATATGGCTTTGGGATCTTCATGAAGAAGCGGCCCTTTTGCGATAATCTACGTGAGTTTGGGATGAATTTGGAAAATGTCCGGGTTGGAATGGGCGTAATTCCAACTGGGCCCCTGGAACTGAAAAGACTATATCTCTTAGACTGATAATTCTATTGACGCACTATCTATCGCATTGGGTTACTTTTGACGGAACTAAACCTTGGAATTTATCAAAACTGGACTTCATGATAGTTGATGTATCGAACTCTTAGCTCGATGAGTGTACCCTCTCAGAATTGAGTGTGTTGTGTATGGGAACCCTAGAGCTGGCTGCAACTACGGTGACAAGCGTATTGGAATCCTCCATGGGTTCAGCAGCGACGACAACTGTAATGGAATCCTTCGTGGGTTCGGCAGCGATGACAACTGTAATGGAATCCTCCGTGGGTTCAGCAGTGACAAAAACTGTACTTGAATCTGTTGTGGGTTCGGCAGCGATGACAACTGTACTCGAATCCTCCGTGGGTTCGATAGAGATGACCACTGTACTCAAATCCTCCATGGGTTTGACAACATCGATGAATGAGTGACTACATATGATCATCTCTATTAATATATGATTGATGTATACCTGTGTGTGCTGATTCTTATCTTCCAATCATTATCATCGATGTGATTGACATTACTTCGTGTGTGGAAAATGTTGTTCTGGGGCGTGGGAGTTGGAGTCAAACTGAACTTGTTAACTTAGGTATATGTAGGGGAATATAACTAAGTAAAGTTGGTGGATACTTGTTGATTGTATCTTTTCTTTTTGTCATTTATCCTTTTTGTATTCTGGGAGACCTTCGGGGGTCTTGTGGTCCCCAATGAGTATTGTATACTCACCTCTACAGGGGTTATGCCCGCACTAAGTTTTGTTCGATACAGATGACGAACAACACTGATCGAGGTGGATGATTGGGGAGCTGGACGGTACCCGGAGGTGGACCACGTGGCGAGACGTACACGTAGCAGATGACTAGACCTGAGGTATTGAAGAGGCCATCTTTACCCACCATTCTGGTGATATTCCGGTAGTATGACTCAGTGGTTGTTGTTTATCTTTACTGCAGTTGTACTAGATTTTAGTTGTACTTTGCATTATAGTTCGGATGGTATACTAGCCCATTTAGTTTTCATCACATACTTTTGTATTCAGTATTATTTAGTGTTTACATCTGTTGCGTACTCTATTGTGTTTGTTTACTTCTATAAAGTCAATTCCTTCCCTTTTATCAGGATTTACACCTTTTGTACTTGTAGCTAGCCCCTGGCCAATGGATGGAGGGCATGGGGTAGTCACAACATGGGCCCCGAGGACGGGTCGTGAAAAATTGGTATAAGAGGTGTAGGTTCAACCACAAAAATCAATACTCTGATTATTTCTTCTCAATGAAGTAATAGTGTTAAGTGTTTTGGGTGTGGTTATTAGTTTAGGGAAACCGGTGTTGGTGTGGTGGCCGACATATCCATACACTAGAACTATGACACCTGATTTCCGACTCAGTGCACGAAACCACTGATTGAATGTGTGTTTCAAATGTTTTCTTTGTGATTACTTTGTGTTAGATCACCAGGTATACTATATGACCATGGGTCCCTTGTTTCTTTTTATGATGGCCCCACGAAGACATCCATCTAGGGTTTCAAGTCACATGAGTTATGGTATCCCACCGAGCGACGAGGCCTCGGTGTAGGGCCCCATCATAGCGGTGGCACCAACGACACCACTACCCACTAAGACACTGATACTACCAGCCCCAGCAATAGAGATTGCATGTCGCCTGAGTGCATTGTATTAGTTTCAGTGATAGAGGCCGCCCAGGTTGTGTGGACAGACGGACCCATAGGCAGCTAAGGTTTGGCTGGATGCTATCGTCAGTGTTTTCAGATTAGTAGGGACACCAGCTGATCTTAAGGTGATCTTTTTTTGAGTCTCCTGCATGAAAAAGTAGGTAGATGGTGGAGCTTGATACTCCAGGGGCACGATGAGGCATCTCTACTTTGGATAGACTTCGAGAGTCTCTTCCTCTCGGAGTTTTTTCCTACCACACTTCGTACCGTGCAGATCCAGGAGCTACTTTATCTACGGTAGGGAAGCATTACAGTAGCTCAGTACTTATCTAGGTTTACTGACCTCTCACGCTACTCCAAAAATATCGTATAAGACCCTTTATTCAGGGCCCAGACCTTCAAGAAGGGACTCAGGAATGAGATCAGAGCTTCAACGATTCCCCTTAGCATTTCAACACAGGTGGGGGTGTAGGTGTGAGCTCTTCTAGTGAAGAGTTTTCTCACTAAGCAGTCAGCAGCGGCGAGACCCTCTACAGGGCGACATGTAGAAGAGTCTTATGAAGCCGGCAGTATAATGATGTCACAAAAGTCCAAGTCGACAAGGCCATCAGATGGGAAACCTCCGGATACAGGTTTAGATGTGTGGGGCACACGGAACATAGCCAGTTATTCGAGGTGATGGTAGTGCTATGCATGCGACAGTTAGGGTCACATGGCACGGGACTACCCGAACCTCTGTTTAGATGAGCAGTAGACAGTAGAGTGACCTCCTATGTATAGGCATGGGTTTAAAAATGGTGGCCTTCAGGGAGAAGTCGAACGTGGCTGAGGAGATGTCCGAGCAATGGGTGGTGGACGATGCTTTGAGGCTCTACCACCCCCACCACAAGGAGGACTACCCTGACTATAAAGAGATGGAAGATAGGGGCAGGCTCAACTCTTGGCAGTCGAGGCCTCTGAACACAGCGCACCTGAGATTATTTGAGGTACTATCTATGTCTACTCCACCCTTGCTGCAGTACGTATAGACATATGTTCAATTAATTCTTTTATTGCTGACACCCCTGTTCAGAGCTCGGAGATTCCGACTGAGCCGCTGGCTCAATCCTTACGGCTAGAGACTCTTACGGGAGTAGACTCGACGATTACGCACTGGTGATGATAGTGTGAGCATAATCTAGGAGGTGAGAGCATCAGCTGGAATCTTTTTCTAGCAGCGGTGAGGCCTTACGATGTCATCTTGGGTATGGACTAGTTGTCTACAGTCAATGTTCATATCAAATGTATTTAGTGAAAGGTACATTGTATCCATACGGATGGTAGCAGGTTCACCTTCACTAGCGAGAAGGAAGCCTTTGCAGCGCAGGATGGAATTTCATAGATGATAGGGTAGCCGATCACACATCAGTTTCCTAGTCTCATCCTTAGAGAAGTTGATGTGCGATGTCCGATATTTCTTATTGTGGTAGATCAGTATGGGGACGATTTTCTGGATGACATTCCAGGACTACCTCTTCATATATAGGTAGTCTTCTATATTGACCTATATCCCAAGACATAACCGATATCTACTCCACCATATCAGATGGTTCTTGCTGAGCATCATGAGCTGCGGGTACAGCTGGAGGACTTGCTGGGAAAGGGATTCATCTGAACCAATTTTTCACCCTAGGCTTCTCCAATTTTTTTTGCCAAGATGGAGGATTGGAGCTTGCGACTATGTGTCGAATACCATAGACTTAATCAGGTGACCATGAAAAACACGTACCCACTCCCAAGGACTGACGACCTTTTTTATCAACTCAAGGGGGAACAATGGTTCTTGAAGATAGACCTCAGGTCAGGCTATCACCAGCTCAGAGTTTCAGATGAGGATGTGTAGAGGATGGCCTTCAGGTGCCAGTATGGCCTCTATGAGTTTTTTGTTATGTCTTTCAGCATAACCAATGCTCCACTGGTGATCAAGAGTCTCATGAACAGGATCTTCTAGCCTTACCTTGATTGACTATTCATAGTTTTCATTGACGACATAATGATTTACTCGACTACTGAGGAGGTGGATGCCTATCACTTGCGGGTTGTACTGGATACACTCCAAGAGAAACATCATTACGTTAAGCTCTTGAAGTGCCAGTTCTGGATTCGAGAGGTTCACTTATTGGGACACATCATCTTTAAGGCTGGAGTAGCAGTGCATCCAGTGAAGTTCGAGGCATTACTATCTTGGGATCCACCTAGGAGCGTGACATAGATGCGTAGTTTCCTGGGTCTCACTAGGTCCTATCTGAGATTTGTTCCAGACTTCTCCAGAGTTTCATCACCTCTTTTAGTATTGAAGGAGAAGGGGAAACCCTTCGTGTGGTTAGATAGATCTCAACAATACTTTCAGCAGATGAGGTAGATGTTGACCAGTGCGCCCATATTGAGGCTACCAGAGGAGGTCGTGGGTACTTAGTGTACTGCGACTTATCATGGACTGGCCTCGGGTGTGTCCTAATGCAAGAGCGAGTAGTGATCACGTATGGTTAACGGCAGTTGAGACAACATGAGAAGAACTATGCTACCCATGACCAGAAGTTAGCAGCAGTGGTCTTCGCCTTGAAGATGTGGCAACACTATCTGATGGGTGAGTGCTTTACAGTCTACTCTGACCACCAGAGTCTCAAGTATATCTTCTCCTAGAAGGACGTTAACCTGAGATAGTGGTGATGGCTCGAGTTCCTCCAGGACTATGACATTGAGATAGTCTATACTCCTGAGAATGGGAATTTTGTAGATGATGCTCTCAGCAAGATATCTGGAATTCAGCTACTAGGAGAGGCGACAGAGCAGCTAGCCACATTGCAGATATACTTTATGGATAGAGATGAGGCCGCCTTTCTACAGTCACTCACAGTCATTCATCCACTCCGTCAGTGAGTCAGAGAGGCACATCATGGGGATATTGACTGTGAGACACGACGTGCTCAGATATCCACAGGGCAGGTTCCCGATGAATTTTTTGATGGAGGGGAAAACATTATCCACTTTATGGGACATACTATGATACCAGTTGCATTACAGGAGTAGGTGATGATGGAGTTCAAAAAATCCCCTATAGCAGTACATCCAGGAGTGGAGAAAATGTATCAGGACCTCAAATGACAACACTGGTGGCCGGGTATGATGAATGTTGTATCAGAGTTCATTTCAAGATGCCTCACTTGTCAGAAAGTGAAGGCAGAGCACTGGGCACCAGCAGGATTGGTACAACCCTTAGAGGTCCCAATGTGGATGTTTGACGAGATATCAATAGATTTTGTGACGAGGCTTGCACGTAAATCTAGAGGGCATGACTCTATTTGGGTGATCGTAGACCGACTCACCATGTCGACCCACATCCTACCGATCCGGGAACAGAGCTCGGTAGAGATTATGAGACACCTCTACATTCAAGAGATCATACAGCTTAATGGTGTGCCATCATCTATCATTTCGTATTGAGATTCATTATTCAATTTTAGACTTTGGAAGTGATTATAGGAGGCTTTTGGGATGCAGCTTCGCTTGAGCACCACCTTTCATTCTCAGATGGATGGCCGGACTGAGAGGACCATTCAGACTGTCAAGGACATGCTCCATGCAAGTGTCCTTGACTTTGGTCACAACTGGGATGATCATATACCCTTGGTAGAGTTTGCATATAACAACATCTATAACTCCACCATCAGGATGGAACCTTACAAGGCATTGTACGACCGACCATGCAGATCCCCTCTATGCTGGACTGACCCTGGGGAGTCATCACTTTAAGTAAAAGAGATGGTTCAGGCTATGACGGAGAAGGTGAAAATCATCCAGGAGCAGATGAAGACTGCACAGAGCAGACAGAATTCATATGTTGATAGGAGACGAAGACCACAAGAGTTTGAGGATAGTGTCCATGTCTTCCTACGAGTTTCACCTCGACAGATTCTACAAAATTTGGTCAGGTTGACAAGTTATATCAGCATTTCATAGGACCTTTCCAAGTTCTTAGCAGAGTAGGCAAGGTAGCTTAATTGATGCCCCTTACACCTCAGTTGCACCATGTGCATCACGTCTTCCATGTATCTCAGCTAAGGAGATACGTGAATGCCATGTCCCACATCATCGACCACATAGAGATGGAAATCGATGACATGGAGACATTCACGGAGGTCCCGGTGGAGATCGAGGATCGACAGGAGCGGGTCCTACTTGGATGGTCGATTACTCTGGTGCACATTTGGTGGCAGCACTGGAACATAAAAGAGAGCACTTGGGAGATGGAGGTTCAGATGTGAGCTCAGTACCTCCATTTGTTTCCCTATTGTGTGTTGTAGATTTACGAGGACATAAATCCCTGTGGTGGGAGTAATGTAAAGACCTAAAAATTTCAAGGGAAATTTTTTCATAAATACTTTGGAATTTTATAAGTCTTCAGTTTCTAACGGCACTTGATTCTGAGGCCCGGTGTGCCCGAAATCAATTTCTAAAGTATTGTTCAGGTAAGTTCAATAACGGAGATGTGGGTTTTTATATCTTTTAAACTAGTGCTCTGAATTGAAATCATAAGACACCGATGAACTTACAGTGCCAGTATTTGCTTAAGGGGACCTTTACTACAGTTGCGTTTTATGTGGGTCGAGAGTTAATTTTAGGGGATTTAGAATAAAATAAATAAATTTTTAGCACACAATTTTATTTAAATATTTTGGTTAATTCCTACAATGTATAGTGAGGGGTGGCGCTCAAACCCACATAACCTCCCATGTGAGAAATTAGTGTGGTGGGGCCACCACGAGCCCTAATCCTTTCATCTTCTTTTAAATGCCCATTAACACTGCCCTTTATTTAATTTTTGACAACCCACTTTAAACATGTGGACCCCTACAAAAATTTGGAGCCTCTACATCTTCCATCCATTAATGTTGCCACCTCTAATTCATTAATTAATTAAATTTACATTTTGAATTAATTTAAAAATACATGGAAATTTTATTTTATTGTAGGGCCTTATTATTATTTTGGTTGGAAAATACTTTGGGGAGAACTCTTGAAAAATAAAAGAATAGGGTTCTTCTTTCAACGAAGAACTGCCGAAGAACGATGATCATCTCATTCGATCATTGGCCAAGGCAAAGGAGAAAGAGCCACCCACAAGGAACACCGAAGACCCGCTATCCTTGGCTCCTTTTCCCCCAATATAAACGAGTTGACGCCGAATCCCTGTAATTCCATTTTTTGCAATGCCTTACAAAAATGAACCTTTTTTATGTTAGGGGATTCATATAACAAATAAGTTAATAAATTATCTTATTTGTGTTGAATTATTTGTAATAACTTCGGCCAATTGATACCGCCTAACGTGGAGGACAGGGGACGAATGGACACAGCCCAAAGACCCTCTGATTTTTTCCTGAATTTTATTATCTATAAAGGCTCGTTGGAAGGGGCAGCGAAGAACGAAGGATGCGGCCGTGTGCCGGCTGTGGGAGGAAGAACTGCGGCCTGCAACTACGGGCTGCTCAGTCAAATAAAAACTGGCTGGTCGAAGCTGGTAGGGCTGGTGGAAGAGCGGTGCCCCAAGGTGCCACGCTGTAGAAGACAGAAGCCCGTGTTCCATGGGCCGCTCGGCAAACGAACCGGCCGGTAGGTGGACGGCTGGGCTGGGAAGACCCACGGTGCCATGAGGGTGCTGCACTGAAGGAATCACGGCCCGCCCATTCGGGCCGCTCGTGCCAGGAGGATAGGCCGACATTTTTTGGCCGGATAGAAGGGTGGAACCATCGGTATGGGGGACCAGCCCCCCCCCCCCCCCCCCCCCCGCAGCGCCTGACCACCCATGCCAACTCGCTCAGCCAGCCAAGTCGATTCGCATCCATCCGGGCCGCACCACACCGTGTCGGGCCTAGTCGGGCCGCACCCTTTTAGGCTAGGTCGTGTCCCTCATGCTAGACCATGCGCTTCACCGGGTTGGTCTGAACCTCTATCAGGTTGGTCCCGACGAATCGGGTCGGGCCGACCCGCCAGCCCACTTGGCTTAATGGGTAGGGCTCGTTTCTACTTAAACATGGATAACATAAAGAAAACACGTCCGATCGACGCGGCGTCTGTAGCTTTGGGACCCTGGTAAAAAAGTGGTCCTTCTTCAATACTCTAAATGAGATTTTTATGGATTTGGAGAACATATGGGTTGGAATGGGCATAATTCCAATAGGGCCCCTGGAACAGAAAATCCTATATCTCTCAGACCAGGCGTCTGATTGACGCATAGATGGTCGCGTTGGGTTCCTTTTAATGAGACAGAAATTCAAGATACATCAACACTAGACTACGTGATAGTTTATGTATCAACCCCTTGGATTGAGGAGTAGACCCTCCTGGAATTGAGCGTGTTGTGTGCAGGAACCCTAGAGCTGGCTTCGACTATGACGACGACTGTACTGGAATCCTACGTGGGTTTGGTAGCGAAGAAAAATGTACTAGAATTCTCTATGGGTTTGGCAGTGACGAAAATTATACTGGAATCCTCCATGTGTTTGGTAGTGACAACAACTGTGCTAGAATCCTCTGTGGGGTCGGCAGTGATTACAACTGTACTGGAATCCTATATGGGTTCGTCAGCGACGACAGCTGTACTGAAATCCACCGTTTGTTCGGCAGCGATGACAACTGTACTATAATTCTCTATGGGTTTGACAACTTAGATAAACCAGTGTCTACATCTGATCATCTCTATTACTATATGAAATATGTATACCATTGTGAGCTGAGTCTTGACAATCAATCATTATAATCGATGTGATTGACTTTAATTCCTGTGTGGACCAAGTTGATATTGGGCTCGAGAGTTGGAGTGAAACTGAGATTGTTAACTTAGTTATATGTATGGGCATATAGCTAAGTAGAGTTGGTTGATAATTCATAATTGAATATTTATTTTTTTGGTTTATCATTCGTGGATTCTGGGAGACCTACTGGGGTCTTGGGGTCCCTACTGAGTATCGTATACTCACCCCAACATGGGTTGTGCCCACACTATGTTGTGTTGGATACAGAAGATGAACAACACTGATTCAGGCAAAGGCCTGTAGAGCAGGGCAGCACCCAGAGTTGGACCACTTGGTGAGACTTACACAGAGCGGAAGGCCGGACATGAGGTGCTGAAGAGGCCATCTATACCCGCCCTTCAGGTGGGATTCCCATAGGATGACTTAGTGGTTGTTGTTTAACTATACTGCAATTGTACTAGCTTTTAAATTGTACTATACTTTATAGTTGGTATTGTATACTTTCCCATTTAAAATTCAGCACTTACTTTTGTATTCAGTATTACATAGTGTTTACTTCTGTTGCGAACTCTGTTGTGTTTGTTTACTTCTATAAAGAAAATTCCTTCCCTTTTATCAGGATTTACGGATTTGGTGCTTGTCACCAGCCCATGGCCTATGGAAGGCAGGCATGGGGTAGTCCCGGCACAGGCCCTGATGATGGGTCATGACAATTTTAGACCATGGTGATTTGAAGAAGAAACTACATGATAATATGGATAAGAATTTTATATTACCATGTTCTTTACCATGAGATTAACTATTATTCTATATCTATAAAATAGATTGGTCAATACAACATTCCATTGACAACTCTGAGATCATAAAGATCACAATAAAGAACAAGTATCCTTCTCCATGGACTACGTAATTGTATGATCATCAATGTGGATCCCAATATTTATATTAATTTGATCTTCATTTTCGGTTTTATAATGTAATAGTAAATAAGGAAGATATATGAAAGATCTCTTTCTATACATGGTACATACAATATGAGTTCGTAGTAATGAAATTAAAACTCACAAATTCTCCAGAAATCATCATGGAATTGATGTATTTTTTCATTAGAAATACATCGATGAATTTTTGGAAGTAATTATAGAAGATATTCTAATATACATTAAATGCCATGTGGAAAATGATGATCATCTAGGAACTTCTCTAAAGACCATATTAAAGGATAAGATTTGTGTAATGTTTATAAAATGTGAATATTAGTTTAATGGAGTCTCATTAATAGTGAAATTTATCACAAACATATTGATACCTATTGACCATTCAAAAAAATTCAAAATTTTTGGATTTTCATGATAAACAACTATTAAAAAATATATATTGTTTCATTGTCGTAGTATGGTACTGTTATATATTTGTGAAAAATGTATCATGCTTATCAAAACCACTATCCATTTTAAAATGAGAATGGAGACTAGTTTTTTTGGGGAATGATGTGAATGAAGAGGTTATCATGGAGATAAAAAATAAGATTATCATTACACAATTACCTACACTACCCACAACTGGGGATAGTTTTGTGGTCAACAATGATGAATAGAATTATGTATCGCGCTATGTACTAATTCATAATGAAAATTTGATAAGCTATTCTTAAATTAAATTGAGGGTTCGTGAACATCACTTACCATGAATTATATAAAATTTTCCATTGTATTATTTATGATTAAATATTGATGAATTTTCTCTTTGGGGATTATTGTGTAATATTTAATGATCATAAGAACATCAAGTATATATTCCGACAGTATATGTTCAACATGAAACAATGAAGATAGTTAGAGATAATTTATTAAAGTAACTTCTCAATCCATTATTATCATGGGAATAAAATAAATTAGTAGATTATCTAATTATAAAGGATGTAGAAAGTGTATTGTGGATATGAATTGAGAAGTATATTATCATATTATATTTGAAAAAGATTAAAATTGTAATCATAGATTATGTAACATCATCAATACCTTGACAAATTATTACTCAACCATCCCTATTAGAAAGTATAAATGATTCATAAAAATAAAAAATAGTTGTTCAAATGTAGGTGGAAAAAATTTTAATAGGACAATCCTTAAAGTAATAAATTATTTAATAAGGATTTGAAAGATTTATATCACATCTCCATGTACCATCAAATACTAATGTGAAGAAGGAGGTGTTAGATGATGCACATAGCATGACATTATCTATTCATCTAGGGTGAACATATATTTATATAGACTTTTGATTAAATAATTGGGGGCAATATGAATAATGATATGACAGAGAATCCAACAAGGGGTTTTTTAATTTTACTAGTGAAGGGTGAAAGGTAAAAATCAAAGGGGATTATCCAATAATTCCTCATAACTACAAAGATATAAAAAAAATGTAACCCTATAATTTTTTATTTACCTTTTAAAATACATCAAGATGAAAATGTTCAATATTAGTTGTAGAGATAGTCTTACAATTAATGCTCACATAGTTTTCATTCAAGATGAATTCTCAAAAATAAACCTAAAAGTATATAAATTATATAATTAGTTATGATTTGTAGAACAATACTATCAATTATATCCTATCCAAAATCAATATTAACATCCATGTTTTAGAATAATATAAAATATGTAATGAGGTAGATGTCAACAAGACTTATTACCATCTAAATGCTGGGAAATATGAGATAAGAATCATTACACATGAAGACATTATGATAACATTCTTAATAGGATGAAAAATAATATAGAATTAATAAATTCCATAAGTCGATTTCTCAAAAAATAAAAATATATTCATAAGAATCAAAATGATTCCAAATGAGGATATTTATGGGAATAGGTGTAGAACACCTTCATTCATGGATGAAGATGATGAACGAAAACTGATGGGACCTCATTTGGTCAATGAACTATTATAAAATTTCAAGACCATTAAGTAAAACATCGAGGATGCTCAAAATCAATAGAGGATCTATGATGAAAATCTTCTAAGAAAGCTTGAGTTTTTTAGAGATAATGAATTCATCAACCTTTATTAATGAAATAAAATAATGATATTTGTTATGTTGGTAAATCTTATCACATGGTACATCAGTCCCCTATAGATTATTGGTCACATCTATGTGGTGGCCAATTGCCTAGCACTCCCACCTAACCTATATAGAGTCCTTGATATGTTCCATGTATCTCTTTTGATTATGTACATAATATACCCCTCACATGTGATGAATCCAATGGTTGTACCATTGGATACTGATTATTCATATTAATAGTGAAAAGTGACTATTTTATATTGTATAGACAACATTTATGCAATAAGATAATGCCCTTGTAAATGTGCATTGGAGAAACAACGTGTTTAAAGAAATGATTTGGAAAATGGATGTGGTGATGAAAAATAATTACCCTTATATTTTTTATGGAATGAAATGGAAAATATGGGTGAAAATTTGTAAAGATGGGAATATTGTAAAGAATTGAGATTTTATAAATAAAAATATTTTTGTGACTAAGTTAAATGACCAGATATGTATTATAGATATCAGAAAAACATGAAATTATTTGTTATCATTATATATTACTAGATTCAAAATACCACTAATAATCATTAAAATTTATAAAATTACCATTAAATAGAGATTATATGATTATAATTAAAATTGGGATATGAGAAATACAATTGGCATATACAAGATAATAAATTAACTAAAATAGAATTATTGCACCATATAAAAACCATTTATCAAAGCTTAAATGTGAGATAAAACCACTATGAGTTTCTATTATCCAATTAAAAATGAGATCTAACTACTAAAACATGAATGAAACCTCTTACGAGATATTTTCATACACATAGTGATGATGGACCAAACCATGTATGCAGAACCCCATGATGAAATTATCATCATTGTGCACACTACCTTTAAGAGATTTGTGGAGTAATAGTGGTCTATGTATTTATACCAAAATAATAGAAAAATTTATCTTGTGTTTTCAATAGAATAATTGCTATATTTACTTATATTTATTTCATTAAATATGATATTCATTTTGATAAAATAAAACAAAAATTGTATATTTTGGGTAATATGAAATTTTTATTAAGTAATTAATTTTATTTTATTAATGGTTTTTCAAATAAATAATAATTTGATCATATATTAATGGTAAATATTTTTTAAAATGAAAATGATAATATATTTTATAGGAAGTGAAATATTTTTTTAATGAATTAAAACTTATTATTGACATAAATCCTATAATTTACCAACAAATATAAATTAATGTTTTAAAAGATAAAATTTAAAAATTTTAAAAAATTATATTTTTGTGTAAATATTATATTTGGAATTATTACATAAAAATCATACAATAGTTAATTTTTCAAAATCTAATAAGATAGTAAAATTGTTGTTTACAAAATAAATAATGCATTAATATTATATTATTATTAAAAGATCATAATGAAACACAATTGATGCAATAAATTATATTCATGGTATAAACCAAAAAAATATATCTTTTCACAATAAAATAATCTTTTTTGACTTTGTCTAATTTTTTTATAAATCCACAATTATATTCTTAAAACAATATTATATTTGATTATTTTAAAAAATTAATTTTGATAATGACTCATATCCACATCAAAAACGTTAATATTTTAATTTATTTGGAAAATCAAATTATAAAAATAAGAAAACAATTCATCATTGGAAGAAACAATTGGAAGAATCGAATCTAAGGATTCCCATTTTTTAGTATAATATATATATATATATATATATATATATTTAGAAGCATAAGTTTGGGAAATAATAAGGAACTAGCCTCTCTTTTCCAATATAAAAATACCCAATAGTGTAGTAATCAGAAAACAAAACATTATATTGAATAATTACACTTACTTCCAATATCTAATGTCCCCAAATGTTTCTACAATCCTCTAAAGAGTCTCCTCTTAGGATTTTCGAATCACCCTATCAATGAAAGGGACCAATATCTTTTCTGATCAATTCAATAACCTTATTTATATTTAAACTCTCAAATATATAATGGTTATGTTTAAATGAAATTATAAATATACCTATATTATCCAATAAATTTCATAATAATGGAATATCATTTATCCCCTCTTAATTGATCATTTACATAAGCAGTTACAATTCCAAAATTTTGTACGATACCTTTATTTATTTATTTAAATTCATCAACCTTATTTGTATTTATCCATCTGAAAGAAAATTATTATATATTTAGTACTTAATAATGAACTATATAATTTAAAATTAGTATACTAATCATTAGATATTATATATCAAATATCATTATATAATATTACAAGGCCCTTATTATTTTGAGGTTTAGAATGAGACCTCTCTCACTTTCATTCCATTAATGAAACATCATTGTAATTATTCATTTTAATGTAAATTTATTATGTTGTAATGTCATTATAAATATACCTATACTATAAAATTTTCTTCTTGTATATTATATATAATCTATAATTTATAATTTTATAATTTACATAAGACATTACTATATTGAAATTTGTTCTTGGACACTCTCTTTATCCTAAATATTAATGATATTTATTTATATAATTATTTTAGTATTAAAATTCATATTTTTGGTTATTATTTTCAACAAACATATTCCTTTCATATTAATAGATTTTGTTTTTACATAACCTTCATGATTACATTTTGACATATAAAGGATGATACACCACTTTATATGTCACTGAATATTTTTATTAATCACCTTGTATCGATATTATTCTATCAAAATGTAACTATGATTTTATATTCCAACTATTTATGACCTTTATATCCATTACCATTTACACTCATGGGTATTCACTAATATGTAATTATATTATATTTAATGGATACAACAATGTATATTTCTCACAATCCTTAATCTTTGGAATAAATCTAATCAAATATGTTCTTTTTTAATATG
The DNA here is from genome assembly GCA_963277665.1 of Viscum album. NCBI lineage: Eukaryota > Viridiplantae > Streptophyta > Magnoliopsida > Santalales > Viscaceae > Viscum > Viscum album. Next base: position 2,013,590,346 of record OY728147.1, on the reverse strand, counting down.
ATCTATGAGGAACTCAAATCCATGTGCATCGTGTAATTATTATGGGAATTCTCGGATAGCACACCAATAAATTTTGTAATGATTTAGTATCATGATATACCACATATGGTTTAATTGAGTTTATCCCATGCAAATTATGATGTCATTTATTTTTCATTACCAATTAATTTTTTTAATAATTCCATTTTTAATATTATATCCACATTCCCATGATTTCATTATGTTCTAATTCTATATCGCACCTCGTTTTTCATTTTTTCATTTTTGTTTAATTTTATGATCTGATAAAATTCATATTTTCTTACATGAATTGCTTTATTCTTGTTATGAATTTTTATTCCCTTACTATTCATTATATATTAAGAGTATCTTTTTTATGTACCCATGATATCTAATGAATTATTATGTTTGTCATGATATTATCATCATGTTAATTATGTTTTCAATAATTCTTATGTACCACCATTTTATAAAGACAAGATATTTTATATGAAATAAGAGAATAAATTGGAGGAATTATGGAATTTGTGATATGAAAAAATATATATTGATAGGGAGTGATGTCCTAGTGTGTTCAAGAATTGAGTCCTAGGGTGTTTTCACCTATATAAAGTGATTTTTTATTCCTTTTGAATATGGAATTAGTGGCATATATCCAATAATGCTAATGAGAGACATATCATGTGGGGGCCTACTATGGTATAACATACAACTATTAACCTTGTGTGTTTATTTTTTTACAACAGTCTTCTATTTTGAATTGAAACAAAAATAGAGATTAAGTTGGTATAAATGTTGTTTTTTGGTGTTTTATTAATATCATGATAAATGAAAAAATGTTTTTTTGTGTGGTGAGATTATATTGTGTTAGATAGTAATGTACCAACTATTATATGTCTAATGGACATATCAAATTCATGAACACTATGTTTATCAATCGGGTGCAATACCATATTGGTGTTTTTTATTGAGTTGTAATAAAATTCTATTAATGGGGCCATAGAATTTTGGAACTCTAAAAAACCTTTCTTTTTGTAGGAATGGGTTGTGCTAAATCCCATATTGACCATATAATGGAATATTTGGTGATAAGTTAGAGAATGAGATAATTTATTTCTTGTAATTCATAATCTTACTAGTAATATTGTACATTTTTTCTTTTTTTACACGATTAGCCAAGTGGGAGATTGGTTGTTGTATCATTTCATCTATTTTGAGTCTATTTGTTTCCAAATTCATTATTTCAATTTATTTATTTATATCTATCTTCTCTCAAAATAAATTTTTATTAGTTTTATTATTTATATCTTATTTGAAATCCTTTTGAGGGCATATTCTACAAATGTTTCAACTAGACACCCTCAATAATATTTGAATGCCTTATCATATAGGGAAGCATGAATATGTGAATGTGAAATTTCATGTGAAACCTAATGATTTAAGATAAGGTGTTACACTAATTTTATCCTTTATTACATTTAAATAAATGTATTCTTTATTTATTTGTTCTTATACTTTTTATTTACTATTATTCAAACGAAATATTTATCACCCTTTTAAAAATTCATTTCTTATATATTTATTTTTAAAAAAATTAATTGATTTTTCATGTATTGAATCTAAATTTAATATTTCTCATGAAATTTCCATTGAAAAATATTTATATAATTTTCATAAAACCATTTATTGATTAATTTTTAACATGTAAAACATTTAAATAATTTTCATAACTCCATTTGGAAAATAAATTTTGAATGTGACAATGAAAATTTTCTTTTATGACATGATAAAATATTCCAAAAACTATTTCAAATTTTGTATTCCGTTTTTGGGAATTCTACATTTTAATACATCCATTTTATATTATAAAATGTTTTGTATAATAATTAACATTTTATTTTTAAAATATAAGATAAATTTTTTATATTTTTTAGTTTTAAATATATGGATTTAAAAATAAATCCTTGAAGTGGAATATGTTTTTAATGAATAGTTTCTATGAATGAAGTCATTATCTATTTTCTATCTTAACATGAAATATTTTGTTCGATAATATTTAATTTAAAAATAATGATTACTAAAAATTGAATGTAAATAATTAATTTTTTATATAAATATTAAAATATTCATTGGTAAAGAAATCATTTTAATGAGTTTTATATTTTTTTTAACAAGATAATTCTTCTCATTTCTTAATTTTATTTATCAACTAATAATAAAAGTTGTGTCTTTATCTATTTGAAACCCATATAATGTTCCATTTTATACACTTTGTAAATGTAATTATAGGACAATCCACATTATTTTTCATGATGGTGTTCGATATTGAAGTTTTTATGATGATTCTAGAAAACCAATTTTATTCAAATGGGTTATTTAATCTACAATGAAATAATTAATATTCTATAAACCAATGGAATAATTATATATGGTTTTATATATGGTATTTTTTGGTTCAATTATAAAACATTTTCAATTGGTCATGTTTTATATCTCATGAGATAATTAATTGTGGAAAAGTTTTTATTTTTAATTTCATTAGAGGTGATTATTCATGGATTACATCCATGAAATAAAATGTGAGCCTTATATGGTAATTTTTAGTTTATAAATGGAATTTATTTTTATATACAAGAAAAATAGAGGTTGAGCCTTCCTGTATAATGAACACAACATATTGACTGTGACTCACTTGAGTAGACCCACAATGTAATGGGTTATACATCTAGGATATTCCAACATATATAATTGTCGGACATCTTGGATATTATAAAAATATAATTATCCTATATGTTTATTGGAGTGTTAGTGTTAATTTTATAATCTGTTTCAATGTAAGTTTATAATTCTATTCCCAACGATTATCTCAAGGCCATGGGTATATGATAATGTTATTCTATATTCATTTTATATGGTATGTGTATCTTCAATTGAGATTACTATTCCCTATACTATAACATACAAATATCTCATATTTCCCCATTTAAATTTAATAATATATTCTTACTATTCTATATTGTAATCATATTGTTATGACAAGACCCATAATGAAATGTTGGTACATTTTACATTTCATATAATTTGAACTCCTCCCATTATCATTTTTCAATTCCATATGTTATGAAATTATGTATACCCAATTTAGAGTCTAAATGTGATTATATTATAGATTAATTATATATATATATATTCACAATAATGAAAATTTATGTATCTTATATAGTTAAAACATAAAGACAATAATCATTTCATTCATGGGATTGTTTGTTTATTAGTAGATGTGCTGTTGAATTTAGTAAAATATATGTAAATTTTGTTTAGGTCATATCATGGTGTTTTACAAAAAAAATATCAAAGGAACTAGTAGTTTATGTATCCATATCCTCATGATATTTATGACGAGGAACAACTGGTAAAGATTTTTGATTGGGGGATGAAGTGTTAATGAACAATACAAGTAATCTGGTCATTTTTGAGAGGTGAACCAATAAATTTGAGGAATCTATATTTGAACTTATGTATGTAATTATGAATAGTCATCCTCACCAATTTCTAATAATATAAAAGAAAATAATAATTGATAGTCTTTTGTGGAGAGTATAATATAAGTATAAAATAAATTAACATACATTTATCACTAATAAAATAAACGTGCTTGATATGTTGTAATATAAAAAACAAAATTATAATGAATTATAACATAAATTATTTAAATTCAAGGATAAAATTAATAATTTTTTAAAATATTGCATGGTATGTGAACTAGAAAATTTAAAATAAGAATGAAAAATGTGATTAAATAAAAATTTTGAATAATCATTATTAGAAAACAATATATCAATATAAATCATATATTGTTATTATTATTATATAAAAAATATTTTTAAGTAATATACATTTTTAAAAATTAATAACAACCATTATATGATTATGAAACTATTAAGAATGTCAATTTAAAAATTTAATGATGAAAAATAATTATTTTGAAACACTTTTCTTATTTTAAATAATACATGTTTTATTTAGAATTTAATATTTAAAATATTAAAATTTTAAATTCATAAAATAACATAATTTTGGTAATTTTCAGGATAAAAAATTATTATAGTGAATTTTTTAGATTTGATCTGGCATTGGTAATTTAATAAAAAATTATAAAAAATTGCAATTTTACAAATATTGCGAGTTTGATGATAGAATTAATATATAATCATAACATAAAATTTATATATGTTAATAGTAAAAATATTCATTTAGATAAAATTACATTTTTAATTATTAAGAAATCTATAACATTTTTGGAACATGATTTATATTTTTATCTTAATTTTTTTGGCATTATATATCAACTATTTACAAATATATATATATATATATATATATTAGAAAATTAATATTATTAAAATATATTAATTTTTTTACTCTGTATAAGCAATATATTATTCACGTTGAAATTTGTAAATTGGAATTAGAATATGTCAATGAGATAAAAATTATAATATTTTGGTTAATTTAAATTAAGGTAGTAAAAAATATATTAATGGGAATGGGGCAAGATTATCTCAAACCGTATCCTTTATTAATGTTGTAAGAGGTGGACCATAAAATATCCTACCATAACCCTTTTTTCTAATTTTTAAATCAATTTCTGTTGATTTTGAAATGTAATTAACTTAAATTTATTAATATTTTCAACCTTAGACATTAAAAAGGTTCCCTTCATCACCACCACATAACCATACACCAAAATCCTCTATATCAACCATAATTTATAAATTTATATCATAGAATACATTACCCAATATAAAGTGGTCATTTTTACATGTGATTACCACCATCCAAAGGATAAATTAAATTAACAAATATGTCTTCCAAATCAGTTTGTTATAAATTCCTAATCACTTCTTTAAAATCACTATAAAATTATTATTATTATATATCATCCAAATATATTCTACACAATATTAATTAATTACATAAATATAATTATTATTATTTTATATAATTAAGGTATTAAAGCCTAAAATTTCAATATTTTTCTTATCCTTCCTAATATTTTAAATTTCTTCTGTTCGTACATACCGATTTTTGAATCCATGATAAAATAAATTAAACTTTTCAAAACCATAGATGTATCTATTGATAAATATTATGAATTTATATCAAACATATAACATAATTATTATTTTTAAATTACTATTTAATATTTAATTTAAATTAATTCTATACATTGAGAAATAAATTCATTTCACATGTGAACATTAATACTACCACCTCCAAGAATCAATTAATTTTATTTTCATCATATAATTTATGTACTTATTCTAAAACTTAACATCCTAAATAAATATTAAATTCATGTCATGATTATGATATTTTATTAATGCCCAATAATAAATGTCCACAATCATCAAACCAAAACATGCACAAGGAAATACTCTATTCATAATAAAATAATTATTTTGAATGTGAAAATGTGAATTATAAATCTTATTTGAAATTATATGGTAATTTTATATATTAAAATATATATGAATTTGGTTTCTTTATATACAAATACAATATAATCTAATTTACAATAAAATATTTTTGAAAACATACAAATAATGTTTGTACTTATTGTAATGTTTTATTTTACAATCTCAAATTTTATTTTGACACTTTACAATTAAATTAAATTAGAGGAATTATTATCTAATTCTCACATAAAAGACATATTATTTTATTCTTGGGGTTTACAAATTACTGTATCTTCCCCCATGGCTTGAATAACGATCTAAAAAAATATTACATGAAATGACCACCTTATTTTCCTTCGTTTGATATAGAATATTTATAATCCTTCTCACTGATCATCAAAATATTTTATATATTATATATATTATATATTTATTTATTTTTCTTTTTATCTCTCCTATGGGTTGAATAAAATAATAATTATTATTATAAGAAAATACAACCTTTTTTCTCTTCTAGTGATGGATAATATTTCCCCTCCTTATCACTGATCATCAAATTTTTTTAAATATTATTTATCTACATTATGATTTTGTATAATGATCTTTTATTCAAAATATTTATTTGATTTTTTTATTAAAAATAATATTAGAAAAAAATTAAATGAATAACTTTTTACTTTTGGTATGAAATTCAAAAAATATCAACATATGTATACGAAATCGAAATATTATAACACTATAATATCTTTTTAATATAATTTATATTATTTTATATTTATGTATGGTTTTTTTATAATTTACCCTCATATTTTATTGGATATATATTTTCAGAAGTAAATAAAAAATTTATATTTGTTATTTTTTAAATAAAATAACTATTTCTTATATAAATTTATTTATTATTAATGGTGTACTACTATATGAGTTTTTAAATATTTAATGTGATTATATCAAAGGATATCATGATCATTGTAATACATCAATATTTGGAAAATAAATTTAATATTGAATGCATAAATCCCTGAGTATATACAAAAAACAACATCATTATAAACTATCCAGTAAACATAATATTTCTACCTATGTGAGTTAAATTTCAAAAAACATACACCCAAGTTTTAATTTAGTAAGATATCTATTGTTTGATTTAACAAACATAATTTTTAGTAAATATTAACATACCATTATGAATAGTATTATGAATAGCAATTTGAACATTATAAATAGTAAATCATATTATTATATTATTTTTTTTATGAATATTAGATAATGAGAACTTGATTAATTTATCAAGGGGATATAAAAAAGATTAATGTTTTAAATTTTTTTATTTTTTGAATGAATTATGATATTATTTAAAAATAAAAAATATAATATTTTGAAAATTTAGTTTCAAATAATGGAGTTCATTTTTTAATTCTAAACTTTAAAAAATTGTTAGAGTGAATTTTTGTGATTTTTCTAAAATACTCGAATTATTGATGAATAGTAAAATATAGTAATTTATTGTATATATACATTATCAGTTAAACTCACTATTCCTATCATCATGGATGATGTAAGAACACTTTTTACAAACTGACATTCAAAAATTACAATTCATGTTCACAATAATCAATTCTATTGGTTGTATTTGTTAAAATAATAAAATAATGAGTAAAATAATCAGACACCCCTCCTCTCCTCCAATTTTAAAATCCACCCACAATACTTTTACTCTTCACTCCACTCAAGACTTTTCCCTTTCCTAAATTATTATCAAATTTCCTCCAAATCTCCTCCACCACTACAAATAGCATATGGTCTCATAAAAATACCAAAATCACTCTTTTAAATGGGTTCTCTAGTAATATCACTTTAAGAGGTAGATTCTTCATTTCATTTATTTTATTTCATGTTCATTTCTTTACTTTTTTAATTCCTCACCTCCATTAATCCAAATGTTGTGAGGAATCTAGTACCTTAAATTTACTGTAATATTTTTATGATAATGGAATAAAACTATATCATCTCTCTTTTCCAATTATTTTATACTTCAAGTGATAACACCATCTGAGATGTGTAAATTTATCACATTCAAGGATGAAGGGTTTTCAATTTCAATTAATATCTTAATTTATGTTCATGAATCCATTTTTATGGTTGCTACATACTATAATATCTGTATTTTATCCTATTTAAGGTTTTATAATCCTTTATTTAGGTGATATTAAATTATAAATCAAAATGAGTTCTTTGGGACCAAGAACATCCAATTAACCCAAATAGTTGTCATTAATGTTTTATATAATGATTCATCTTCACTTTCATTAACCAATTTTTTTTAAACATTTTATATTATGGTTTTTCAAGAATAAAATAAAAATTATATATGGAAAACCATTTTCATTCTATATGTTTCCCACAAATGAATATTCGTAAACCGGTTTAGAAAACCAAAGAAGAAAACACTCTAAATAATGAAATTTAATAACTTAACCCATCCAAAGTCCATTAATGAACCATAAATGTTTATAATACATCAATTATATGTATATGAGGTTATGTAATCATTAATTTATGAACCAAAATTTAATTATTTTTTTCATTATGATCATTGATCAACACCTTCATACATAAGTTATAGGTTTTCCGCAAGAACATCTATTTTTATTTTGGTTACTTTTTTATCTTTGTACCTTCATTAAATTCTTATTCATTCATATGTATTCCTAATTAATTCTATTTTAATATTTTATATATGTGTACTATCAATTCTCAAAACTAATTTTATAGGGAGTTATTTATTTTAAAATGATCTATCAAAAATTTATCCTGAAATAAAATCACGATTTAAGGGAATTCATCAAATTGTGACCTATTTTCAAGAGCACTATATAATCTGTTTTTATCATGAATTATCTTTATAAAATAACTTATTTTTTTATTAAAATACAATATCTCTTAACTTCTAGGTTTATATAATTATTTTTTTGAAATAACTCTTCTTTTCAATGTAAAAGTGTCTTCATCTAAAGAAATAATCGAATTATAAGTGTATGTTTATCTATTTAAACACCCCTATTTAATATTATATATTTGTGGGATTAATATTTATGGTATAATCTACCATATTTAATTGACTTTTTTTTGATTAGTTTGACTATGGATGTGTGATCATAAAACTATTCACCAAATTATTATGAAAGGTTAGTGTTTATGCATAATGTTTGGAAAACATTATTTACTTTTTATAAAATTGTTTCAATATGAAAGAATATTTTGTTTTTGTTTGACCTCATTAATATGAGGAATTATGGTGACTTTATATGTATCTAATGGGTCCCACTATATCCCCTCACTGAAAAGGTATGTCTCATGAGACAAATAGATATGGGGGGTTTCGAGGCCTTACCCTTTTTTATATATGGTTTTGACCAAGCCCTTGATCATTTTAGATGTCTTGGTCAACGACATGACCATATGTTTTGGAATGTATTATATATGAATCTCACTCATTATAATGTTTTTAATTCATATTTCATGTTGTTATTTGACTATTATAATACCCATGAATATGTTTTATTGTGGAAAAATTTACTCAGATCATATTTCTACAATAATGTGTTAAAGGTTATTATTTTTAATCATATGTGTTTTCAATTATTCAATGTGCATTATTTTTATGTTTATGATCTCTTCCACTAAATTATTTACCCTTACTGAGCATTTGAGCTCCCCCTTTCTTATGTTTCAATTTATCAGGACATGACAAATATTATTATGAATGATCTGCAGGTATAAACATATAGTTGCACATGTGCCCAATTAAACATATATGTTGTATTTAATTTCATATTGTAATGTTGAAATTATGTATGTATCTAAATTTCCAAATATACTAAACTATTCATTCCATTGGGATATGACATTATTGTAATTATGCTAATGTAATATAATAATATATTGTCTCTGAGAATCTAGGGTCATGTCTTTATAGTTAGAATTGCAGGATGTTTAGTATAAAACATGGAAACTATATTTTGAAAACATAGATTAGGGAAAATCCCCCTATGATTGTCTTTGAGGATAAACATTCAGGAAAATACTAGAACAATTGGTAATAAATATATTGTGTAAATATTTATATAAAATTCATCCATGTCTCGATACTACATGTAGATGTGGTAATGGGACATACATACCTAGGAGTGAAAACAAAGACAAGGTGTTTTAAACATGACATATGGTATCCTTGTACACAACAACGGTCCTGACTACCCAATTAGTTTGACACTCATGGGGTATATGAATATGATAATTTACATTTTCTTTAAAATACATTAATAATGATTTAAATGTAATTTTTTCTTCAATGAAACAATGTTTATGATTATGAGATTACCTATGTACATAATTTCAATTTGTGCTATTTATTTTTCCTTGTTAAGATTATAAATTATGATTCATACCCTAATATATTATGTGCCATTATTTAGAAATGGAACCTAGTTGAATGAATTGAAACTGCATGATCGGGCGTATCCCTCGTAGTGATTTCACTCATTTTAAAGATAATTATGTTGGCTCAGGAGCTATGACTAGTGCGAAGAAACATATAACTATACTGGGAAAAATTATATAGGTTAGGAAAAATAACTTTACCTATTTGGATAATTTGGATAAACAATATGGAGGAGCTATGTTAGATAACTTTATGCGACAATAGACTCTATCATTTAATGGTACTACAAACCCATTCATTGTAGAGTAGTGGAAAAGTTCTTAGAGTAGATATTTCTCGCCTTGGGATGTAATGAGAGGTAGAGTGTTGTCATGGAATTTTATCATTTTTCGATAGATGTTGATCAATGGTGGTCACTAATTATAAACACAAAGGAGTATAAAGTGATAGAAGACATGGATTGGAGTGAATATAATGAAATTATCATAGATAAATACATTCCTTGTGAATAAAAATCGGATATTGAAATAATTTTCTGAATTTTAGAAAATGGAAGATGAGAATGTTTCCATGTACGAAGATAACATCACAAGGATATTAAGGATTATTTTTGACTATATACATAATCTAAGGATCATGATTTATCAATTCATTAATTGCTAAAATCTATTCCCCAGGCATGTGATGATCTTCCAAATGTTGTCATCATACGAAGATATAGTCTTATGTTATATCAAGATGGAAAAATATTTCCTTATGATTTATGAATTTAAAGGAATGCATTAGAAGTGGATGGTTTCTGAAAAAATTAAAAATATAAATATTGAAATGGAGTAGAAGGAATGGTTTGACTTTCCACCATATGATAATTGGAGAAGGAAACACCAAGGTGCATGCATAAATGGAACAGGGGTGTGCTACAAGTGTGGATAGAAATGCCATTATTATTATTTTTGAAAGGGGAATTATGTCTTTATTAATGTTAAATTATATAATAACAGGGCCATGGGATATAATGCGAGTGATTTTCCAAAGAATCACGTAAAAGTTCCTAAGAAAAGGTGAAGGGGGATGGGATATTCTTATGCGATCACAACTGCAGATATTGATGCTCCTAATGATGTGGTGGAATGTACAATAACTATTTATTCAAACATATATAATGCATTATTTGATTCTAGCACTAAAAAATATTTCACTTCATCCAGCAGGGGAATATCAGTTAGTAAAAGTATATATTTTATTGGTAATATGTTTTACCAACATATATGTCCCTATTACTAATGTGTTGGTAAAGACTATGTCTCTATTGTTTTTGCGACAGAAAAAATCATTCTATTACAATTATAATAATACCTACTGGTAATATATTTGTTGGTAAAATATTTAGTATCAGGTTCTAATGAATTTTTTTCCTATTGTCAATAATATTACAAATATATATTAACTGTTAAATTATAAATTTTTATTTCTAGTAAAATATCATATTATATTTTTAAATTTATCATATATAATACATCTGATTTAATTATTAAAAATAAGAAAATTTTCACACATGTTCCAAATTAGGAAAACTTATATATATTAATAATGATATTGAGTCAATAAAAAATTAATCCCCCAATAGTATCCCGCAAAACACACGTAACCACCCCACAACCCCTTCCGTGCTAGTAGCATACTATCTATACCACACCAGTGACTATCAAGCACCAGCAACACAGAACCATTGAGCCATTAGTAGTCTATCCATGCCAGCGATCTAGCAGCAACCCATCCATGCCACACCAGGGTCTAGCACTAGTCCATCTATGTCAGGGAGTTAGAAGATACTTATCCATGCATATAACAACTCATCCATGCCACACCAAGGAACAAAAATAAAAATAAATCTTGGTCTAGAAAGCCAGCAGTAGTCCATCCGTGCTAGTGATCCAGGTTAGCTCAAATTAGTGGAAAATTATGACATGAATTGAAACAAAAATATAAATATATGGATCTATAAATAATTAATTTTCATTGTGAAAATTTCTCACCACCCCAGTTCAGATATCAAGAATATGGAAAGAACATATATTCCATTTTCCACAGCTCTCTTTCACCGCAACATTATGTCCATCTCCGACATGAGATCCACAAGGATAAACATGCAATAAAAAATCACAATCACTCCACCGTTATAAATGTATTGAAAAATGGATGTGTTTGATTTTGGAACATTTTTAATTGAGAAACACTTTGAACTGGTCAATGGTCATTGGAAAATTGGTCTAAACATAGTAATGGGTAATGGGAAATGAGCATACATGGGCTATGGAAATGGGCATACCAACTTTTTATAAAAAATAGATATTTAATGATTGAATAAATGTGGGAAACATGGATAAAATCACAAAGTTGTGAACATTTTTTGAATGATTCACACCTATCAACATCCATTTACCAAAAAACATCATTTTATAGTAAAGAGAAAAATATATAGTCAATTAAACAGGAACTTAATAAACTAACCTTGTAACTTAAAATACATTTTTGTTCAAAAACTATTGAGCTATAAATGTAGGGAAAACACTTACCAATCATGGTTGATGCCAATAATGACATGGTCAAAAATACCACCCAATGATCATAATTAGATGATTATATAAAAATTGGAAAAAACAAAATTTAACATAATGAAAAATGAAAAAAAATTTGGGTGTATAAATATTTATGTCGAGTGAAAAAAATATTTCATTAAATTAGGATATATAAATGACAATGATATGTATAAAAAATAAAAAAATTAACATTAGTACACTGAGTGAAAGGTAGTGATGTCCATGATATATGTGAAACAACTAGATCTTAAGGCCTCCCATTACATTTGTAGTGAACTACCAGCCATGACTTTGTTCAAGTTCTAAAACATAAAATTGTTTTGAGTATTCTCGAATGAGGAACCCTCCACACAACTCCTTGTACTAAATATATCAACCACACTTAACAAGATTTGAACCTCTATATCCCATTTACCATTGTGTAGATTTATCCCCTATGTTAAGAAATCCATGAATCTTTATAAATAGAACATTCCTTCGAATTTTTGGATTTATATATTGTTTTATATTCAAAACAGTCTATGTTGAAGCTATTTTCAAATCCACTATCTTAAACATTGTAGCAAGATCCCAAAATGTAGGAATTGTCACAAAACACTTGATTAAATAAATTCCACTTTGTTTAAATTTTCAATGCTCTTTTCTACAGAAGGACTCACATGTTTAATCCTTTACAATCCCCCACCTTGGACTTTAGAATATCATACACATTAATGAAATTCCCTTGTATAAGTAGTACTCTAGCTTTGTTTAAAAAAATATCTATATTTTTTCCATGTATAAAATATCAAAACAAATATATCCATAGACTCATAAATTCATTATAGACTTAATGCACATAGTTTATTGTTCCATGAAAAAGAGCTAGTCAATACACTAGATAAAAATTTATACCGTCTCTCATGAACATAGGATGAAAACAAAAATCAATATGATAATAAATGAATCAATGTAATATATATTAAAAGTTATATGGTACATAAATATTTATTAATAAAATGTTCCAATACAGAATGGAGTTTTTATTGCACTTCTTTAAAATATAGAACCTGCCAACATATTAAAATAAAATTTAAATAAATATTATTTAAGATTAAAAAAATTAATTAATAATATCATAAAATATGATAACAAATCCCGATATTTACAAACTCATGTTAACAGAAATAACATGAAAACAAACAAAACTAGACATGCATTACTAAAGCTAACTATAAGAATGTATGATTACAATCAAAACTAAAACAAAACTGAAGCTACATTACCAAAACTAAATGAAGGAATGTATGATAATGACCAAAGCTAAAACCACATTACTAATGATGAATGTAAGAATGTAATATTACCAAAATTTTCTCAAAACTAAAAAAACAATAATAATGAAAATTTGATTATGAATATAACCTAAATTAAACTCTAATTTCCAATGCAAGAACATACAAAAGTATGATAATAAATAGTGAAAAGCTATTATTACTAAAATAATGAACAAAAAACTGTAAGAACATTAATTAATACAAGATTGGATGTTAATGATTACATTCTAATCATTAACTTGTAATGTTATCCACAAGAGCATGAAAACAACCATAACTGAACCTGTTGGTAGGAAGAAAAACCAAAATTGAACCAAAATTATTAATTAAAAAACAAGAAAACCTAGATTACATACCTATCTATTGTACCTACATTCCTTTGATTTGTCCATTCCAAAATAAATTAGTAATTACGCCCTTAATGATTTGAAAATAATTTTTAAAAATAAAACTAACATAATCATTCTAAAGAAATTGAAACATCGTTGATTGTAACTTTCTAATTAAAATCCTAAATAAAAAGAAATCAATGTAAAGAATATAGAGATTGACAGAATTTCCCTTTTCCCTTTCATTTATTAGAAAACAAACCATCCATATAAAAGAATATTAAATTTCAATATTTCTACAATTTAAAATATAACAATGTGAATGAATGATGTCCCACCCCATAAAAAATTAAAATAAATCAAAGAGATGTTGGAAAAAATTATATGTGTTATGGTATAAAACACCATGAATTTCATCTCTCCCCCAACCCCAAATATCTTCTAAATTATCAAATATTACTTAACAAATCACGTGATGAGGTAAATTTATAATTTAAATAAGAATATAATACTAGAATTCCAACAATATTTCTTATAAAAATAAAACAATAACACCATATTCAATATTTTAATCTAGAATCACAATAGGTTCGACAAAATAATAAACATAACACAAGATGAAAACCTAAAATATATAGAATTTATTGACTTTTATATCGACTACTATATGAATACATAAAATCAAGTACCACATTTAAAAAAATGAAAAAATAGTGAGTAAGAATATTTTTTTGATCCTTGAAAAAAAATCATGTCAATATTGAATTCATCATCAACATACCATGAACGTGAAATCATAAAAATTAATGAAATAAAAATAAAATTTTAAGGGAAGAATAAAACCTTGCAAATAAAGATAATAGATCATGAAATTTCAAACTCTTCACCCAACCATATCCAATTTTATTGTTCAGCGCAAATAGGTATGTGAAATTCCTCAAAACCTGATCACATTAGGTTCTCTTGATAATGAAAATATCTCCACCAAGAAATATTTCATTGATCGAAGATATTAATAATGAAGGTTATTCATTCTTTAATTTGGATGACGATGTAAATACCCAATATAATGATTGGGGGATATGTTTTCCATAGGGTACTCCATGGTTACATGAGGTACAATAGTAGACACTGTGCGATGGATGAAGAATTAACAATAGTGAGAGGTTGTGTGTAATGAATGTGGTTGTGTAGGAGTTGAAACGGTTGTTCGGTGCATTGATGTCCATAGATGATTGTCCATGGGGGTTTTTGGTGGAAAATAGTTGTGGAAATGGGGTTTTCCATAGATAGAATAAATCATCAGCTTTTTTGGTGGGATTTATAGAAGGACCAAGGCGAGTGAGAAAAAAGAAATGGTTTTTTACCTGGGATATTGATATATGAGTTGGATTCCCAACCCATACCCCTAAAAAAATTATTAAAGGTTTAAATTATAGTGAGGACATGATGTTAAATGAGCTTCCACCATGAAGAAATAAAATGATGATACAAACATGACATAAAATAAAACATCATATAATGAGCGAATGGAGTAACCATTTGAGCTAGGAATCATAGCGAAATTCTAAATCATAAAATTCTGATGAAAACAACATGTTTTCCAATATCTTTATAAAAAAAATACTTCATTTCTCTAGACCAACCTAATAATCAGGTAATTAAGCACAATCCATCCCGCATATTCACGAGTTTCCAATCCTCAACACTTAATGGCCTATATATTAAAACAATCTTTAATATAAGAATTCCATCTTACGAATGAAACTGTACTTCTACTGTCCAAATGGCTCAGGAAAAATTACTTTCTGATTTGGGATATGGATTGTCACCTAAGATGTATGGTTATAATGATTCAATACTGTATTTCCATTTTGAGTACATTATGCTGGTGGCATTTGAGAACTTTAATGATTCCAGTGGTGAAACGGATCAGGATGTGTCTTTATTCAGTATAGAAACAAAAAAAATTCCAGGAGTAGGATGAGGATGCCACGATGTCCAATAGATCATTTGAAACCAAAAATATGATGAACAATCAACTACTTATAACAGATGAAACCAATAACATGGATGGATGAAACCAAAATATCTCTAATAACACCACAAGATAAATAGTAATATGAAACTAGAATGGAAATTGAACCTGTTCTCTATGAAAATACATATCATTGAAATAAACCAGCCCCAAATCAAGATATTAACACATTATTTTCAAAAATTTAGTCATTATGAAATAAATAGGATGTCAAAAATTCAAGATACCATAAAACAAACCACTATAAACCATGGGGTATATTGATTCTACAAAACCAAAAAACAATCAATCCATCAAAAACAAATATAAATAAACAATTTTATCATTTTCATCCATCAATGAATCCAATTATTCCCCTAATTCCTCCTCGATTCATATGAATCCCTCACTGTAGGATCAACATCATAATCATAATTTCTACGTTTAATATCTACTTTAAACTTTTTAGGCACAATTTGTGGGGGAATGGCTATAATTTTTATCCAGGAGCCCTATATGGATCTAGTGATAATTGTTCTTTATATGTTAGAGTAATATCTATGTTTTCGAATCTTGTTGGGCTTTAGTGATATTAAACAATCTAAAACAAAATATTTCTTTCTTACAATTTCTCATACTCAAGTTCAAAAAATCATCCCCAATTTGACAAGAATGCTCATAATTAGCTTACAATGGATTCACTATAGTGATATAGAACACTTTCAACCTATTCTTGTGATGGTTTTGCAATACTTGTGATTTCAACATTAGATGGCTCATGCTTACAAGTATTCACACTTTCATTATTGATGGATTGAATATTGTGAACCACATCCACAAATCTAGTGGAGATAAAAGGATTTCACGAAATAAAACCCACCAAAATTTTAATGTAAATAAAACCAATCAACTAACCAAATCATAAATAGATGAAACATTCATGATTTAGTATCAGACTTGTACTGTTGAACAACGTCAGAAGCTTTATCAGTTTAATCCATTCAATCCCTAATGTGATACACATAAATATTATTCTTGATTTCATGATTCATAGGGGTAATCCTAATTCTTCTTATGATTTTCTCTATAATGAAAATATACCCAGTTTTTTGTCCTTATATTTGATCCTATACTGACAAACCTTTGGTCTAACAGACAATAGCTTCTTCTTCCATCCCCTCATGGGTCCAGTGTTAAGTGATTCAAAAGAACCATGTCACAATGGAGTATTCTATTTTTAAATCTTGATTATAGTTTTATTTATCAAGATAACCTAGCTGTAGTTCCAAATTGCAATAGTACTCAATCGATTGTGAACCATCCTACAGACCAAATCACCATGCAGTTCTCGGACCATGTTTCTCTATGGGATGATTCCCTTCATTTTCCTTTTCCATTCCATGCATACATCCAAATTGTAACTTCTTTTTCTTTACTAGTTTCATCAGATGTTAATTACCCCCTATTACACAAAGATTTAACCTTCCCATGGCTGCAAAATCTTCCAACAATACTTGGTAGCTTGGAAATATGAGATGATCTTTTATGCACTTGATGGCCAAATTTCAATTTCCACTGACTTTTGTGTTCCTAATTCACCTCTGAGATCAATCCAGTAAGATGGTTATTCACTACTACAAACATATTACCATAATACCCATCCAATAGGAAATTACTCCTAGAAAACCATTGAAGCATGGGAATGGGATGAATACCCCCTATAGCCTTTTTCTCTCCCTTATGTGGCTGACCTTCATCGTGAATATTCTGGACAAGGGAATCCTAGAGTGAAGAATGCATAGAACCATGACCATCCAGTTGAAGATGAAAGTAAAAAATTTGGGTCCGTCTTTGTAGGACTAGTTTGGTCAAATGGATGAAACTAGAATAAGTAGATGAAGGAAGAATCAAACATGTTGTTGAGACCAAGAAGCTTGTGGAGAGAACAATATAATTGAAGGTCCTCATAGAAGACCAGTTGAAAGAATCTAGCTGATCCATTATGGATCTAAATTTTCAGCTACAATGGCATAGAAAGAATGATATCTATATAAAATGAAGATAAAAATAGTTGTGACTACTAAAACACAGAGGATTTAATTTTTAAAGGTGTCCCTATTGCACGAGCATTGGCAGAAAAATCCTCAAACTAGAAAAAAAATCACAAACCCTACAGGACATTTCCATATCAAGGAAAACGATGAATAGAACTCACATTGATTTAATAGATTCCATTTATGGATGGGTATAATATTACCCTAGATATCTTGAGAACCCAGCATACACAATCTGTAGAAATCACACTCATTTTCACAGCGGATGAGCACCCGTGAGTCATCAATCAATCCCATCATTGACCCGGTAAAGTAGACGGATTCCATGGATTTCTTCATTGTATCCATGGAAGGGAAGCCCCTAGGGAATACCCCCACCTAAGAGAAACCGAATGTAGATGACGATGCCAACACCTCGATAACCATGAAATACACAACTTCAAAACCCTTAAACTGAATAAATGTGATGGAAAATTTGTGGAGACACCGTTGGGGGATTCTTATCTGAGATAAAATGTCGGCTGAGTGAGGGTTTCACCATGAGACCAATTCCTAGAAAAGGTTGAAAAAATGGATATTAACTTATTGTTAAAATAATGATATATATATAAAATTTGGTTTCCATTGATTGGTTCTTGATAAAATCATTGATGTTATTGATCAATTTATTATAAAAATTTACATTTATGGAAATGAATTTGTAGGTAATAATTATTAATAATTAAATATTTATGTACTAGTAAAAAAATGATTGAATTAGTGTATAGAGTAATAAATTTACGTATTGGTAAAAGATTTTTTGTTTTTGATGGATCAATATGAACTGATATATTTGTTGGAAAAAGAAAGTGTAGGTATTTAAAATTAATACCAATAAAAAATTTTAATTTTTTGAAATGATAATTTTAACAAATAGATATTCTATGTGACAATAAATTTATTTTCTTATTTTCCATTTTATTGCAGTGTAGATCACCACATTCATTAATATTTTTCCATTTTATCATTAAAATGTTTTATTTACAATTTGATTTATTAAGGGTGTTGTCTATCAAAAGTTAAAAGGGACATATCCTTGCAACAATGTTGAGTTAGGAAGTGCACATTTTGGCATATAAACATTCTTTAGCTGTTGATTTTGATATCATACACATGATTGACTTTGAAATAATCCAAGTTATGGATTGGATTTAGAACATTGATGTGAATTTTTTTCCATAAAAAGGAGGATAAAATTTTTTGTTGACAATGTGGAATCCTTTATCTTTAGAGTAGAAGCATCATGATCTGATTCTCATATAGATACTCCCCCAGTGTATGTACAATATTAAATTATTACGAAGGAAGGGAATTAAATAACTATGGGTGATGAAAGGAATGATCTAATAAATTACGTACCTATTGTGGAAGAACATGTTGATTTGTTTTCGTAGGATTTACCTAAAAATCCTCTAGAGCAAGAAATTGAGTTGTACATTGAATTAATTTATGATTCAAGGCCCATATCAAATACCTTTTATAGAATAGAAACCATGGTATTAGGTGAACTATATAAACAAATAGAGGAACTGAGTGATTAAGGATTTAATCAGACTAGTGTTTCTCCAAAGAGATCCCCCATTCGATTCATTAGGATGAAAGATGGATAAATGAATTTGTGCATTGAATATAGAGAAATAAATTCTATAATAATTAAGATCAATTATCACCTACCTCCTATTGATGATTTATTTGATCAAATTAATTGTAGACTATATTATTTTAAGATTTATTTTTGATATTAACATCATCAATTGCATGGGCAGAAGGATGATATTACAAAGGTAGGATTTTGACCCCGGTATGGTCATTACGAGTTAACAGTAATTCCTTTTGGACTGAATATTGAATCCTCTATTTTAAAGGGTATAATGAATAGAGTTTTCAATGAATATCTTGACAAATATTTGGAGGTATTTATTGATGATATATTGGAATAATCGAAAATCTATGAGGATCATGAAATTCTCTTGCACAGTATTCAGAAGGCTCAAAAAAGAAATGAATTATATTGGAAGCTTAGAATGTATGAATTTTGGATTCAATCAGTTGACATTCCTGGCGACATTTTCTAAATGTACTGAATATTTATTGATCCTATGAAGACAAATGTTTTGCGTGAATAGCCTCCCCCAATGAACATAACTGAGGTATGTAGTTTTATTGGATTAGTAGGTTATTATTGGCATTTTGTTGAGAACATAAACCATTTAACCAACCAAATGAAAAACCATACACCTAATGGGGTTCGTATGTAAAAAAATAATGTGAGGAATATATCAAATAATTGTAGTTGATATTAGTGAAATCTCATACCCTAACTCTACCATTGGGGAATGATGGGTTTGTGATCTATAGTTATTCATCATTGTAACGAACTGGTAGTATCCTTAGGTAGAATGATAGAGTTATTACCTATGCATCTAGGTAGTTGAAAATACACCAACAAAACTATCCTACTCATGATCTTGAGTTTGCAGTGGTAATATATGCTCAGAAGATATGACGCAATTTTTCATTATAGAGAAAAATGTGAGATATATACATATCATAGGATTTTAAAATATATCTTCTTATAAAAAGAACTCAATTTGTGCTAAAGTAGATAGAACAACATACTCAAGGATTCTGATTGTTCTATACACTAGTATCCATGAAAGGAAAACAAGGTAGTCGGTGCATTGAGCATGAAGGATCATGGAGTTCTCAAAAAAATGAGTATTGAAAAGGATCCTTCGTACACAAATCTTGTAAGGATGGATATGTGAATTTTCAAATATGGTGAATAATAACATCTTATTGAAATGTTTTCCCAATCATTTTTATTAGAAATAATTATTGCATCCCTGTTTGATAAAGAGAATCTTCAAAAGAAAATTAATTATGTAAAGATGGTAAGTTGGAGAACTTCATGTTTGAAGAAGGAAATATTAAATTTGGGAATAGGCTATGTGTTCCCAATCTACCTGAGATGAAAATAGAGAAATTGGATGATTCGCGTTGCTCAAATGTCCATATACACCTTGGTAAAACTAAAATGTATATATCATTGAATTGTTTGAGATAACACAAAGATGAAAATTAGTGATTATGTATCATGTTGCTTAGTCTATAAATAAGTGAAGGTCGAATGAAAAAATCCTAACTCATCCATGAAAACAATACCTATTCCAATAGGGAAATGGGATGACATCACTATGGATTTTGTCACTGGATTACCAAAATGCCCAAAATGAATGTTACAGTATGGGTAATTTCTGATCAACTTAAAAAATCAGGACATTTCCAAGTTATTGCAATGGATTTTACACTATAGATCTTAAAAATATTCTTTATCAATGAAGTTATGAGACTTCATGGAGAACCTCTCTCAATTTTTCCTGATAATGATACATGATTTACATAAAAATGTTAGAATTGTGATCATAATTTTTTGGAAAATGATATATGATTATGTACTATTTATCACACACAAACTAATGGTCAGACAAAATAGATGATGAAAAACATAGAGGACATGTTGAAATCATGTTCACATGATGTTCATGATATGTGGGATAAATATTTACTTTTAGTGGAGTTTTCTGACAATTATAATTTCCATTCATTTATTCAAATGGCGCTATATAAATAATTGTGTGGATGGATATATCATACAATAAATTATTGGGATGAAGTTGGAAAAAAGATTCCTGTGGACCTAGAGATTTTGGATAAAACCAAAGGGGATATATATACTATTCAAGGCCATATAAATGTACGTCAATGAAGGAAATAGATATGCTGATAAAAGAATAATGGATTTTGTGTTTCAAGTGGGAGATCATGTTTTCTTAAATGTATCCCCATTGAATGGTGTTATAATATTTTGTTGGAATAGGAAACTAGAGCCTTGTTAAATAATAACTTTTTAAATTCTAGAGGGAATTGGATCTATTGAATATCGTTTTCTTATGACTCCCAGCCTCTCTAATGTAGACAATTTGTTTCACTTCCCATTTCTAAGAATGTTCATGCCAGACCAAATGCATGTACTCACTTCTGAAGGTATAGAATTGGAACCCGCCCTATTTTACGATAAAGAGCCTATCGAGATTTTGGACACTAAAAAAATTAAGGAATGGAATGACTCAAATGTTAAAGATACATTAGAAAAAACATAAAATCGAAGTGGCAATATGGGAGCCTGAGAAGTTTATGATGATGAACAACCAAAATCTCTTTGTGAGGTAACATTCTGATAATTTTTAGGATAAATTGTTTTCAAGGAGGGGATCATGTAACACCCCATGATTTTTCAAATAAATTTATTATAGAATGGATGAAACACTGAGTCTATACAGAACTCCACTTTTTATAACCTAGACATTAAACAATATTATTCCACATCTTTGATTTAAAATTATAAAAACCGATATAAATAGTTTCTATTTGTAAGATATTTAGAGACAGATAAGACAAACTTCCTATTTTATGAATAATAACATCCACATATAAATTTTAATATGAAATTTAATTTAAACCTTATGAATAATAAATCAATATAATAATTTAATTGTCTTAATGTTTTACGATAATGAGATATTGATTAATTTTTCTAGGTGATATAAAACAAACTATAATTTCTAAATAGTTATATTCATAATAAATTATGATTTTATTTAAAAATTAAATTAATAATATTTAGAAAAATATTTACAAAAAGTGGAGTTAATTTTATAATTCTACACATTAATAAATTATTAAGGTGATATTATTTGGGATTTTTCTGAAATAATTGAATTTTTAATGAATGGTAAAATACAATAATCTACCATATATATAAATTATCAGTTAAATTCCATATTCTATCATAATAGATGATGTAAGAAAGCATGGTTCAAACTCAAATTAAAAATTTATATTCTTGGTCACAAAAATAAATAATATTGGTTGTCTTTGGAAAAATAAAAAAAATAATGATTAAAATAATCATAAAACCCTCATCTCCTTTACTATAAAACCCTCAATCACGCCCTCTTCTAGTCACTCCTATCAAGCCTTTTAAATTTTCAAAATTCATCTAAAATATCATCCAATGATCCTCCCCTCATATGACTGCCTTTGGTCCCAAAAAATGACCAACGATTCTTTGCTAAAGAGGCTCTCAAGGAAGATTACTTCAAATGTGAAATAATCATTTCAATTTTTTGTTTCATGTTTCTTTTATCATTTTCTTTCCTCGCCTTATTTAAAAAAAATGTTTTGATGACTCTTATACCTTACATGTCGTAGAATTTGGTTATGATAAATGAATAATTATTCATCATCTTTCCTTTCCCCTTATTATATATTTCAAATGAAAACAACATCCGAGATGTGGTAATTAATCACATTCAAGGACGACAGGTTTTCAATTTTAATTACCATCTTTAATTCTGTTCATAAAATCAATTTTTTGGTCGAAAGAGAGTATTATATATGTATTATAACTTATTTAAGGTTCTATAATACTTTTGAAAGCCTGATATTTATTTATAAATCAAAATGAGTTTTTTGTGATCAATAACTACCAATTAACCCAAAAACGTTTCATTAACGTTTAATATAGTACTTCATATTCACTCCCAACAACCAAATGAATTTTATAACCATGTTGTAATCTGATTGTTCAATAATAACACAAAAAAATTTCTATACAACCATTCTCATTCTACATGTTTATCCATACATGA
Organism: Viscum album; assembly: GCA_963277665.1. Lineage (NCBI taxonomy): Eukaryota > Viridiplantae > Streptophyta > Magnoliopsida > Santalales > Viscaceae > Viscum > Viscum album. Next base: position 2,013,566,374 of record OY728147.1, on the reverse strand, counting down.
ATATAAGAAAACTGGTCATGAAAACAAAGGAAGAAAATACGCCCAAACCATGATATTGAATCTCTTACCCCATCGAAAGGAAATGAATGAACCAGAAAAGGATATAATAATTCAATTAAATGTAAAAGAGGTTATTAAATCATTAATTTTTGAACTTAGATTTTATTATTCAGGTCAATAATAACATATAAGGAACACCTTCGTACTTAAGGTTAGGGTTTTCTACACAAACCCACATTTTAATTCTAGTTACATTTATTATCTTTGTACCTCAATTAAATTTCTATTAATTAATATGTACTAGTCATAATTTTTATACGAGTGTTCTATATATATGTTCCAACCTAAATCATACCATCATTTTGGGTAGTTATTTGTTTTAAAAGGTTATTTAAAAAATTCTTCCATAATTACAATCCCGATTCAAGGGAATTTCTCAAATTATTACCTATTTTCAAGAATGATCTATAATATGTTATTAGAAAAGATTATCTTTAAAAAATCACAAATTTTATTATGAAAATACTATCTTACATCACTTTAGGTTTTAAATAAAAAAATACAATAATAAATCTTCATATTAATATAAAAGAGTATTCATCTCAAGAATTACACAATGATTTAATAATATTATCTTCATCAATTTAGACAAACATATTGATTATTATGTATAATTGAGATTAACAATTATGATATAAAATAACATATTTTAATGAATGTTTTATGATTTGTTTAACTATGGATGTGCTTTATTAAAACCATTCACCTATTTACTCTGAATGGTTAGTGATTATGCTTAATGTTTGGGGAATGTTATTTAGTTTTCATATGATAGTTTCAATATAAATGAATGTGTTTTTTTATTTTTTTCTCCATTAATATGAAGAATGTATTGGAAATTTTATGTGATGGGTGGGGCCTACTATATCTCCTTGATGCATTAGTAGGGCTAATGAGTTAAATAAACATGGACTTGGTCGAGTCTATGGCCATTTGTAGATATGGTTTGCGCCGAATCATTAATCATTTTTAGATGTATTGTATATGAACTTTATGATATTTTTCATAATGTCCATAATATACATTTCCCTTATTATGATGCACTAAATTCATTGTTCATTTGGTTATTTAACTAATATAATAGATAGGAATATGATTAATTGTGGAAAAATTTACTCATCTCATATTCCTACCTAAATGTCTTAAAGTATATTGTTTTTAATGACATGGGTTTTAAATTATTCACCATTCATAATGTATAGATTTATGATATCTTACACTATATTTCTTACTCTTACTATGTTTTTTAGCTCACCCCTTTCTCGTGACTCATTTTATCAAGACATAAAGAAGTTTATCATGAATGACATGTAGTGATAAACTAATAGTTGTGGATGATCCCAATAAGGCTTATATGTTTTATTTCATTTCCAATTATAATGTTGAACATATTTATATATATATATGGATTTCCATATATAATAAACTATTCCTTCCAATACGATATTACATTATTGTATTTATGAAAATCTCATTTAATAAGGCATCAGCTTTGGGAAAATGGGGTCGGGTTGTTACAAACATTGATTATATTTATATACTATAGAGATGATATTTTATGTAGGTGTTTCGGTAACTCAATTATTTTAAATATGTTAATTTTCTTATAACTAAATTAGAAATATCATTGTGACCTTTTATGAACATATAAAATTTTTCATTAACTATATTTTGGGATTAAAATAATACATCCCTCTAATACATCAGATAAATATTGTAATATCTTAACGTAATATTATTAATAATTTTGAATGAACACAATACTATGTTCCTTTGATCATTATTTTTATATTAATTGGTAGTAAAAAATCCACTATGAGACTATGTACATGTCATTATGATGGTTTAAGATGTTTTAAACAAATATAAAAATTATTTTTTATTTTCATGATTATTCAATAATATTTTCTCTAATCATTATGATAAACTCATATTTCCCATGAGTTATTATTAAATCCATCACACTCTTAAGACTCATTTCATTTACATGAATAATGCCTTATGAAATTACTCATGATGTATGGTATGTGACATGTTAGTCACATTATACTATGATATTATCGTTCTATCATAAACTTTTTATTTTATTATTATCACTAATAATATCATATTTTTATTTCAAATGATTTCATATAGTATATATCTGATCACACTCTTTATCTGGTTTCCATTCCACACATATTTTTAGAATATTAATAATTAGTATATTCATAATAATGATAATATTTAATTAAAAATCTATTGATATACTTATAATAATTCAATGAAAATTATTATATTTTATATTGAATCCAAGAATACTAGTCCTTCATGGTGTTGGTGTGTGTATAATTGAGAGATGTAGTATATAATGATCTAAAATAATGGTATATAAATATACCCATTTTTCAATAAATACTATTATTGGGCTGTAATTTTAAAGGATATTATACCTAAAAACAATATATTCAATGATTCCATAATATATATTTCATCATTGATTTTTGTGAAATTAAAATAAATTTCAAAAAATAAAAATATTTATATATAAACATTATCACATTATTGAATTGAAATTTTTTATTTATCTCAGTTACTAGACAACTAGAGTAATATAAAAATATGATTATTTTCAATTAATATTAATAATTTAATCCTTTTTCATATAATGTTTTGGTCCATGATGCATTTAATTAAAATAATATTTTTGTACTAAAAATAAACCATCAGGATGTACTTCCATTTTCACTTAACTAATACTTATAATTAAACTATTTTTGTAGACAACTATTTATTTACTTTCAAAAAGAATATTATTTATTCCTAATGAGAATTCAATTAATTATAAAGACATATTTATTTTAAAAATGTAATGACCCGAATATTTCCATGTATTATTTTAAATTATATATGGGATTTAATTCGAGACCAGGCTTTTGGAAGGCGTGCAGTTCAGAGGCCCGGTGTGCCCCAAACAAATGTTTGAATTTAATTAAACAATTAAATAACACATTCGTGTGGTTTTTCGGAAAAATTTGAATAACCCCTGAACGGGTGCTCAGATCGGTAATCTGGGGGCCCCATTACATCCAGAGCAGTGGGTTTATCCTAGGGGAGACCTAACATCGACCGACACTGTTCGGTGGTGATATTTAGTTGTTGGACATAACTATAATAAAATATTTAATAAAAATATTTTATTAAATCCTTGATGTAGAAAAATCATTTATCTTTTTTAAATAGAGTTTTCGTAGGGGATCAGGTTTACAATTCTAATAACACTGAATTTCTCTAGAGTCTCTGGGAATGCTCTGGAGGAATCCCCCAACGCGACGATTCCATTCATGACGAGCTTTGCCGGCGACGACGATGCGTCGACCGGATCTTCACCAACAAATGTCGCGGATCCAGGTTGGGAGTTTGATCTTTTTGTTATTTCATTCCCGTTCTTGATTCCTGCAATGAACAAGGACTAATCCATGAACAGATTATCCCACGGATCGATCGTATTTACGGGATAGGGTTTTGCGGGGATTTTGGAGATTTCATTCTTGGAGTAATTTGGTTTCGTTCAACATTCTAACGGTGACTAACCAAAATCGACACAAACATCGATCGAGGTTCATACCTCTCGATTGATTCACTTTTCTTCCCCAACTTCTATGCTTCATTTGGGGGCGTTCTACACATTCTTGGAGAGAATCGATTGTTTCACATTCGTTTGTTGGCGCAATGATCCAGGATTGTAGATCCAACCTCGGGAGAATGGTCCGGAGCTGCAACTACGATTTCAACGGACTATTAGGAGAAGATTGAGATATATGAATTTTTGGTTTTTTTTCATCAGAAGATCATATGTTGTTTGTTGAGCCGATTGATGGTCTGTAACACCAGGATTCAGTGTTAGGATGAATAAATAAACTAGCACCTTGAGTTTCGCGGCAAACTGATGGCAAAATCATGATCCAGAAGATCGACAGAAGTGCGAGGAGGAAGACATTGTTTTTGGAAAAATCCCGACCACATGGCGTGTAGTATGGTCTACATGGTGTGTGCTCGTTAGGTATTACTTGGAATGCACTCTTAGAGTACACGAACACCGGTTAGGCACACAACCAAAGACACGACCTGTATACCCTTCCCTAGCTAGACACGGTTAGATACACGGGACAACCAGTGTACTAGTACACTGGCAAGAAACCTAGATGGACACAGTGTACGGGCATACGACCAAGGTACATGGGTGTTACCCATTTGACAGGACACGACGTGTTCTTTGACATGTGTGCCATGTATATTCTTTCTGAAATGAATTTGATTTCAGACACAGGCTGTTTACACGGGAAGTACCCGGAGTCAACGAACACGGCGTGTGATCCTTATACACATCTTGTAGTCGAGTTTAACACATCTTGTAATGGTGACACGGTCCGTTTACATGGGTAGTACCAGGGGTCAAGGAACATGGCGTGTAACCATACTACATTCCATGTAACCTGTTTTACATGGATTGAGCCAGCTGCCTTCTATGACTTGGACAAGTTTCCTTAGGGTTCATCCCCATGGTCATTCTCTTGAAGGTTTCTTGTATCATTTCCTACATACTAGATTATGATCCCTTCAGCAAGACTTCCCGAATTGAGTTGTTGGAATCGCCTATGTGAGACTTAGAGCTAGTTCCTCTATTCATTCCTAGAACCCTCAATAGAGTTCTTGGTATCGATGTGACCAACTTTACCTGGGCACCGATACTCTTCTTAGCGGATTAGTTCAAACTGAGTTGTTTGAATCACGCCAAAGCTATTGGTTGTGATCCTCATCTGAACATTTTATTCTTAAGTGCATGTGGAGTGAGTTCTCCCATAATGAGTACTTTGTATCTCTCTATCTTCAGACCTAAGGGTGTGTTCTACTTGTTACATGCATAGTGGAATCTTCGAGGAGGATCCCAGTAATGGTATCACGATAGTCGATCGTGTATGAGTATATCTGGATATTCTTGTTATATGTGCTGTAAACATATACTATGTAGCGCCGATTGTATATTTTTTTTGGTATTTCCCTTGTTGTAATCCTTTTTGGTTTCGGTGTGTCCTACTGGTTATTGTTATACTCACCCCTGCACGGTATTTGCCTGCACGTGATGTGTCTTATGCAGACGAGCGATCCTTTGACAGGATTATAGGGGGACCAGGACCAGATGGTGCTTAGTGAGATCAGATAGGCCGAGATGTGTTCTTACGGCTACGGATTATAGTCCCAGTACCTTTCTATACATGTTGGACATTGTTACAGACTCTCTTTTGGTGGGATTGTGTGTTTGACCTAGGGTTTTACATTATTGTACTTTACTTTCCTATCGTACTCTATTGGTTGGGATTTTTAGTGTGTGCGTGCATTTCCATTTTTAGTAGTTTTTACTATTCAGCATTATGGGCATGGAGATGTGTGTGTGTGGGTGTAAAGGTTTTAGGCAATGCCTCTCATGTTTGTAACATGCCTACTCAGTTCTAGTCACTAGCCCCTAGCCAATTGGAGGCGGGCTTGGGGATTTTCGGCTCAGGCCCCACTCGGACAGGTCATGACAGAGTTGTATCAAAGGTGTTCAGATGTACCATAGGATGGATAGTCTGTGAGTTGGTTTGGGGAAACAATGTTAAGTGTTTTCAGTTGGGCTTTCAGGCCAAGGACCCCAGTGTTGGTGTGGGCGGTCGACGTATCCATACACCAGGACTCTGATAACTTGCCTTTCGACTCGGAACATGAGAACACTAGTTGTTGTGGAAAAATAATGGTACATGCATAATATAGGAATGGGTTGTGGTTTTCATGCCCTTCATGAGTCAGCTCTCCAGATATACTCACAGACTGAGATACATCTAGTTTCTATACAGGATGCCTCTGTGATGTGCACCTGCTGGGATCCAGCAGCTTGATCATGAGGATGACCCCCTTATTGATGAAGCTTCAATACAGGGACCAGATCCCCCAACTTTTCCTTCAGGGGGTGTGCCAAATGTTCCACCACTTGGGAGCAGTGTTTAGTTAATGTTGTACATGTGGAAGAGGAGTGCAGGATGAGAGCACTCCAAGAGTTTCAAATACAAAGGCCCCTCATGTTTCGAGGTGAACCTGAACCTCAGGCAGTAAAGGACTGGCTTGAGGCAGTGACTAGAGTCTTCCGTTTGGTCAGGACACCAGCAGACCAGATGGTGATCCCGGCAGTGAGCCTTCTGCAGGGCTGAGCAGGGCGATGGTAGAGTTTGTTATCTAGACTCATGATGAGGAGACTCTTGCATTCTCAGAGTTTGGGCATCTCTTCAAATTGGATTTTTGAGCAGTTACCCTCATAACAGTATGAAAAAAGAGCTTCTTCACATCAACAGAGAACCATGACAGTTGCTGACTCATCATTGGGGTTTACAGACCTCTCCCGGTACTCGATTGATATGGTCATGGATCAGTACTTCAGAGCTCGTACTTTTCAGTGGGGCTTGCAGAGAGACAACTGAGATAATATCATCCCTATGACCATTCCTACTTATGTCAGGGTGCTCAAGCAGGCTATGGTGGTCGAGAGATTCTTGGAAGAGCAGAGACAACCGGAAGTTTCCAGTAGTGAGAGAGCTGGATCAGAGACCTCTGTAGTAGGGGCCCGAAGTCAGTGACCCAGTCATGGGAGACATTTTTAGAGTAGATCCTAGGATAGGGGATCTACAGTATAGGCTTCACAAGGAGCATCCAGCCAGTCTCGAGAGAGGCCATGATACTCTTGCGATGGTAGGGGACATCTCGCTCGAGATTGTACGACCAACCGTACTACTGATACAGGAGCAGTGGATGGACCATCAAGGTAGATTCAACCTGTGTAGTAGACATATCCATGGGGTGCAAGACGTGGTAGAGGATCAAGGAGAGAAGCTGGAGGTGTTCGTCATTTTGACCTTTTACCGCCACCACCCCTAGGAGGTCCACCCCACGATCAGGGAGCTGGTGGACAGAGGCTAGTACAACTGTAGGTGGTGGAGGCTTATGAACCAGGTACTCCTGGAATGATTAGAGGTACAATATGTGTATTTTATACTTTTTTTCCTTTCAGATAGACACTGGTTCTAGTCATTCTTTTCTGGTTTCTTATCTTGTTCGAGACCATGAGATTCAGGTTGAGTCACTAACTGAACCCTTATGCATAGAAACACTGATTGGAGAAGATTCATAGATCACACCCCTTTGTAGATAGTGTGACCTGACCCTTGGAGGTGAGAGTTCCGGTTATAAACTCTTGGTGTTAGCGTTGATGCTTTACGATTTCATTCTTGGTATGGATTGGCTATCGACCGTTCAGGCCCAGATTGACTATTTTAGGTGAAGGGTGCAGTGTGTCTATAATGATGGGACGAGGTTCTCCTTCGTCAATGAAAAGATGACCCAGGAAGTGCATGATAGACTCGGGTGTATGAAGGCACAACCGATTTCACATCAGTTGGAGAGCCTAGCCCTTGGCGCAACAAATGTTACGTGTTTCCAGTTTCCAATAGTAGAGGATGAGTATTGGGAGTCTTTCCGGAGGATGTCCCAGGATGACCTCCCTATCGGGATATTGATTTATGCATTGAGTTGAAACCTGGGATGAAACCAATATCAGCATCAACATATCAGATGGATCCTGCAGAGCTTTGTGAGATGAGGGTGCAGTTGGAAGACTTGCAGAGGAAGGGATTTTTATGACCCAGTGTTTCACCCTGGGCATCCCCAGCTTTTTTTTCCAAGTAGTCTGAGGGGAGTTTGATACTGTGTGTGGATTACCAATGCATGAATCAGGTGACCGTGAAGAGCCGGTATCCACTACCGAGGATCGACGATATCTTCGATCAGTTAAGAGGGGAACAATGGTTCTCGAAGGTTGATATATGATCAGGCTATAACCAGTTGCGATTACGGGATGAGGATATACCGAAGATGGCTTTCAGATGTCTATATAGCCACTATGAGTACTTTGTGATGCCCTTCAATGTGACGAACGCCCCAGTAGTGTTTATGGGACTCATGAACCAGATCTTTCAGCCCTATCTAGATCGGTTCGTAGTTGTCGTCATCGATGGATATCCTGGTGTACTCTATGTCTGAGTAGGAGCACGTGGGGCACATGAAGATGGTTCTGGATACACTCTGAGAGCACCAGTTGTTCGGGAAACTCTCTAAGTATCAATTCAGGATACATAAGGTCTACATTATGGGTCTCATTATCTTTGAAGATGGTGTAGTAGTGGACCCAGCCAAGGAAGAGGTAGTGTTGGCATGGGATCCACCCCGAAGTGTGATGGAGGTGTAGAGATTCCTTGGGTTGGTAGGCTACTATCATAGATTCATTCCTGATATCTCTAGGATTTCAGCACCAATGACATCTTTGACCTGAAATGGGAGGCATTACGTGTGGATCGATAGATGTCAGCAGTCTTTTCAGTAGTTGAGACAAAGTCTTAAGAGCTCCCCAATCTTGGGATTACAGGAGGAGGGTGTCGAGTACGTAGTATTCTGCGACTCAACACGAACTAGGCTTGGTTGTGTCCTATTGCAAAGGAAAGCAGTTATTTCCTATGTTTCATGTCAGTTGAGGCCACACGAGCAGAACTACGCGACCCAAGATCTTGAGTTGGCAGTGGTATTTTTCGCGTTGAAGATGTGGCAGCACTACCTAATGGGTGAGCGGTTTATCATCTAATCTGATCAAAAGAGTCTCTGATATATCTTTTCTCAGAAGTATCTAAATTTGAGATAGAGATAGTGGCTTAAGTTCATCCATGATTATGACTTTGAGATCATTTATACTCATGGGAAGGGGAATGTTGTGGTAGATTCACTCAGTAAGAGATCTAGTGCACAGTTTCTGGATAAGGTGATGAGGCAGTTGGCCTTTTCACAGTTTTCCTTCATTGATAGAGATGCGAGATCATACCTTCTAATGATGGTTTTTACCCCACCACTCTTACAGTGAGTCAAGTATCCGTAGAATGTGGATTCTAGCTTTGAGACTTTAGGTTCTCAGATATCCGTAGGCGATGCTGCAGATGGATATTCAAAAGGTTGGGAGAACGTTTTTGTTTTCAGATGGAGCATAGTAGTACCAGTGACGTTGGAGGAGGAGGTTATGAGGGAGTTCCATACCTCTCTTTTGGTGGTGCATCCAGGCATGGAAAAGATGTACCAGGACCTCCGACGTTAGTTCTTGTGGCCAGGAATTAAGAAGAGTGTGGTAGATTTTGTTTCTCGATGCCTTACTTATCAGTAAGTAAAGGCTGAGCACCAGGTTCCATCAGGCTTGACTCAACCCCTCTAGATTCCATAGTGGAAGTGAGATGGGATATACATGGAATTCTTCAAAGTTTTACCATGTACGTCCTGGGGATATGATTCCATCTGGGTGATCGTTGACCGACTCAACAAGTCGGCCATCTTCCTAGCCATATGGGAGAAGAGTTCAGTAGAGAGCTTGGGACACCTTTACGTGCCTAATATAGTTTAGCTTCATGGAGTGCCATCGACGATCATCTTAGATCGTGATGCCCATTTCACATCCCGATTGTGGAAGGGATTTTAGGATGCTTTAAGCACTCTGTTACGTTTGAGAAAAGCATTTCATCCTCAGACTGATGGTCAGACGGATTGTACCAGCTAGGTTCTAGAGGATATTCTACAAGCTTTCATACTTTACTTCGGTGGTAGCTGGGAGGATCACCCACCATTGGTTGAATTTTCATATAACAATATTTATCATTCCACTATTGGTATGGAACTATTCAAGGTTTTATACGGACGACCTTGCAGGTCACCACTTTGATGTACTGACCTAGGAGAGTCAGCACTCCTAGGCTAAGAGATGGTGCGAGCTACTACAGAGAAATTACAGGTCATCTAGGAGTAGATGAAGACTGCACAGAGTCGGAAGAAGTCTTATGCTGACAAGGGAAAGAGGCCCTTGGAGTCAGAGGGGGGATACCATGTGTTCCGTCGTGTCACACCTCAAAGGGGCTTGTAGAGGTTTGGCTGAGGCGGCAAGCTATCTCCAAGTTTCCTCGGCAATTTTCAGATTCTGAGTAGAGTTGGTGAGGTGGCATACCACTTGGATCTACCTCCTCAGATGGACCGGGTACACAACGACTTCCATGTGTCGCATATGTGGAGATATGTGCTTGATCTATCGCACGTTGTCGACTGGGGAGAGCTGGACATCGATGATGGAGCGATATTTGATGAGTACCCAGTGGAGATCGAGTATAGGTAGGATAAAATCCTTCATGGGTGATATATTCCCTTAGTGTGTGTTTGGTGGCAGCACAAGAATCTCCAGGAGAGCACATGGGAGTGGGTGGCTCAGATTCGTGTGTAATACCCACATATTTTTAGTAGCCCTTGTTTTAGCTTTAAGGGGATGTAAAATCCCTAAGGTGGGTGTGATGTAATGTCCCGGATTTTTCCATGTATTATTTTTAATTTTATATCAGATTTCATTCGAAACTAGTCTTCAAGACGATGCACAGTTCTGAGGCCTGGTAGCCGAGAACAAATGTTTGAATTTAATTAAATAATTAAATAACATGCACATGTGGTTTTCCTGAAAAAGTAGAATAACCCGTGAATGGTTGCTCGGATCGGAAATCCAAAGGCACCAGTGCATCAAGAGTAGTGGGTTTACTTAGTGGGAGACAAACATCGGCTGACGCATGTCGGTGGTGTTATCTAGTTTTTGGATGTAAATGTAAAAAAAATATTTAATAAAAATATTTTAATAAATTCTTTCTGTAGTAAAATATTTTATCTTTTTTCTAAATTGATATTTTGCAGGGGATCAGGGATACAATTCTCATAACCCTGAATTTCCATGGAGTCTTTGGGAAAGCTCTGGAGGAAACCCCCAACGTGGTGATGATGTTCTTGATGAGCTTCGCCGGTGACGACGACGCGGTGACCCGATCTTCTCCAACGAACGATGTGTATCCAAGTAGGTTGTTGATCTCTTTGTTATTTCATTATCGTTCATGATTCCTACGATGAACGTGGACTAATCAATGAACAGATTAGCCCGCAGATCGATCGTATTTGCAGGATGGGATTTTGCGGGGATTTTGGGGATTTGATTATTGGAGTAATTTGGTTTTGTTCAAACTTCTAATGGTGATGAACCAAGATTGACAAGAACATCGATCGGGGTTTCTCCCTCTCGATTGTTGTCCTTTTCTTCCCTAGATTCTATGAATTCTCCATGTGCGTTCTACGCGTTTTTGGAGGGAATCAATTTTTGCACAATCATTTGATGGCGTAATGATCCGAGATTGTACATCCAACCTCAGCAGGATGGTATGGAGCTGCGACGACAATTTCGGCGGATGATTCAGTGCGGATCGAGAGATATGATTTTTGGGTGTTTTTCATCGGAAGATCATATACTATTTGCTGAGCCGATTGAGGGCCTGAAACACCTGGATTCAGTGTTAGGATGAAGAAATGAACCAACGCATTCAGTTTCACGGAAGATGGATTGCAGAATCGAGATCCAGAAGATCAGCCGAAGCGCGAGGAGGAATACAGTGTTTCGGGAAAAATCCAGACTACCCAGCATGTAGTATGGGCTACTGTAACAGCCCAAGATTTTATAAAAAATATTCTTTTTAATTTTATTAATGTCTTGTGTTGTACGATACACCAAAAAGATCTTGCACAACACGCATCCTTGACTTGCCTTGCATTACGCGCAATCGCAACCTTCCTCGATAGCATGTGTAATACGCAATACCGAGTTTCACTAAACAACGATATGCTATTAAAATATTATTAAAACTAGCCGGTATAAATAGTAATAACCACTTTTTAAAATTCTGTAAATCTTATTTTTCAAAATGAACTTCATTTTTGGATTTGGAGTATCGAATTTAGCCTAAGGTGAAATTTTGGTACATTTCGGATAACTTGCATATTCGGATGAATAGTGAAAATTACTAAATTATAATTAAAAAACAACTTTTTTAATCGAAATAATTAATAGTGATAAATTATTAATTGGAGTAGTTTTAAAGTATATTTAGAATATATTTTTACAATTTAATACAATGTTGGTCATTGGATGTAATTTCACATTTAAAGCAGTTATAAACAAGTGTCAATCTTTTGATAGTTATTATCTCTTAAAAACACGCTATTTGTTGTAACATCGGAAATTAATTTAATTAATGCAACTTATGTGTTGTGAATTTTGTAAAATAGAAATAATTTTTGAATTCGGAATATCAATTATAGCTTAGGGTGAAATTTTGGCATTTTTCTGAAAAACATCAATTTTTGATGAATAGTGAAACCACTAAGTGGTAGGTTAAAAACTGAATTTTGCATAAAACTTAATTTTACCGCTTCTGTGAATGTAATTTCGAAAATCCGACAGACACGGTTGATATCAGTAAGTAAAATGTTGTTCGATGAGATAAAAATAATTTTTTGGTGAATAGTAACTTTTTACTTTTTTTTACCGTAGTTAATAGTAAATAGGGTAACTAAGGGTAAATATGATATTACTATTACCCTAACACATGTCCTAATTCTATTGGAAAAGTGTAATTCGACCAAAAACAAGCTTAGGAATACAATATGACCATTTAGGCCCACTTGGATTAGATTAGGACATTTATTATTATTTAATTCAAAGAAGAGTTAAAAGAGTTAAAATCAAAGTTTATTTACTAAAACATTTTTAATATAGGGTTATACATAAGATAAATTAGATTGTAAATATTAATTAGAAATCTAAAAAGATTTCCTACATAATGGTATTTTATTTGTAATTTTTAGACATAAAATAATTTAATATATTTATGACACAAAGATGATGCAGTAATTATCTTATTAATGAAATATTGACATAATTGATGTTATAAACACCAAACTGAATTTAATTTGAGACTTTTTATGAATTCCACTAATTTTATAGGTTACTATGATATATTAGTATTGATTTAATAAACTTGGTTCGAACATATAATTCTGTTATGACTTTCACAAAAATCATATATCAAATAGTTTCAAAATTAACACAAAATAGTTTTTAAATAAAATATTATATTATTAATTGTTATTTTATTCCTAAAAATCTAAGGTTCGGCCAAATGACTTAGATAAGGATATATATATTAATAATAAACAATTTGGGGTTCTTTTGGCATTTTATAGTAAGTGTATTAACCATATAGTGTAAGAAAAAAAAAGACATGGTAAAAGTTAAATTATTTAACTTAGGGCTAAATCTAATTGATAAGGTTAAAATAATACCCTAAACTTGTCTAAATCCTATTGGATGATAGTATTGCGACCCATCCCCACTTTAGCTTAGAAATAAGACCCTTTGGAACCATTATAAACCGATTTTTACTTTAATATAAAATAATATTTTGAGATATTCCTAAGGTGCCCCTCTCCTCCCTTATAAAAGGGCACCTCCTCCCCCTCCTCCTCACACCAAATTGAGCACTCAAGCTCGGCCAACCCCTGCCAAAATCTCTTCTCCACTTCCCTAGAAACATCTTAGAGGTTCTGGTCTTCCTCAAAGACCAATTTTAGTGCCCTAAGAGGAGGTCTCAAAGAGGCGCTTCAAAGAAGAGGTAATTACCGTTACCAATTCTTTCATCTTTATTTCTTCTTCCACTTCTTCTTCTTAGGTTGTTTCATTATGAAGTAATAACATCAGTATCACTAATATACTGATATGTTATTATTAGTATGAAACAACCCTATTTCACCATCTATCCATCCTACGGGAAAACAAATCACCGCGCGTGCGTACGTACGGAATACCGTCTCCACGCCGTGGTGTAATCTATTTTCCACCACCACCTTACATGGATGGGTATAATGGTGTAAAGAATAACTATACATAGTTATTACAACATCATATTGATTCTGATATATTGTGTAATCCACTCCAATTCAATTCAATATTTATGGAAATGATATCATCGCTCGTGCGTACGTACGGACTACCGTCTCCACGACGCGATGAGATTCATTCTTAATGATTAACCATTCATGAATGATTATAAAGTATATATAATAAGTACTAATGAAATATATGACATAATAATGATACTGGATTTATGTATATATATATATATATGTATTTCATCTACTTACTTCCATTCAAGACAATAAGGAAAGAAAAACAGCGTTCATGCGTACGTACGGACTACCGTCTCCATGAACGGTGTTTTTCATTTTATTTATATATCTATTATATATATATATATATACTGAATATATATGATATATAAATCATATTTTATATTCTGGAAGTAAGTAAATCATGATATAAGTAATAATGATGTCAAGAACAACAAGTCAAAACACCTACGATAAATGAAACGATTTTACCCAAAACACTTCTTTAACATGGAATTTAAAAAAGAACGGGTAATATAATGTCATAAGTGAACCATATATGATCTCATAACAATGAATATGATTCTGTAATAAGTCAATGACATTATTTAAATCATTATACAGGAGGTTCGGACACATACGAAGCAAATCGGACCTAAGGTAAGGGAAATTATCACAATCTCATTTTTATCCGAGATTGTTTATACTTTGGTATTTACTGGGGTGTATTTTATCATCCACATCCATGTTTCCTCAATATGTAATATTATTTCCATCCACCTACAATTGTTTGAATCCAATTTTACCATTCGGTGAGTTTTTAGTAATATGTATGAAAGGAATCTTTTGTCGTTTTTCTTACGAGATATTTTTTGACTTTTCCGACAAAGATACGAAGAATGTTTTTTTTAACTTATACGGCATGACTGGATTTTTAAAACATTATTTCCAAGAAGCTTCCTTTACAAGTTTTCAAGTTTATTTTTAATCAACTTCTTTTATTTTAAAGTTGTATGACATGTTATGAAAGGAAAAATGTTTTTGAAGTAGAAAGGATATTTTCCTCAAGAATGGAGTTCAAGTACTTTATCAAAATTATTTTCCATCTAAGATAATAAAATGGTTCTGTTTTTATCCCTATTATTACATGGATTTGATTATGTTGTGATGGAAATATTTTTATGAATTCCTTTATCTTATATGAATTGTTTTATGATGTCATGTTGTTTAAGAATCCCATTTTTATTACATGGGTTACGTTATGATGTATGGTTTATGATTATGTGGCACACATAAGAAAGGATTAATTATAAGATGGGTGGGACCTATATCTCCCTCCAATGCATTGGGTAATAATTTTATATCTCATTAGATAGACAAGTCTGGAACGGTAGGTTATACCGGTTCAGTGAAACATGACTGAAACGAGGGTTACTCGATTCAGAAAGGGACTTTGTCCACTAAGATAGTCTTGGAAATTAGTCTTGACTAACAAGAAATGATTCTCTATGATTATGTGTGAATGCAACAAAGTTTCATGTTTTATGTTATGATTATTGTGATTACATTTCACTGCCATGATTTATCCCATGTTATGAAATTATGCTCTCTTTTACAGGTTATGATTTCCAAAATGTTATGTTCTTATGAATATGATGTGATTGATATTTCTTTTGTTTACCCTTACTGAGCATTTGAGCTCACCCTTTTATGTTTTCTTTTCCCCAGGATATAAAGAAAGGTTTTAGGTAAAAAAAAGGGAAGATCTTTATGGGAGATATTGAAGATCTTTCACCACGATTAGAAGATTACGTTCCGAGTTTCCAAAGACACTAAACAATTACGATCCTTGTGTGTGTGTTTTTTTGTTATGTACTAAGTATTCCGCAAAAGTAATGTAAAGTCAATGTACGTCAGGCTACGGGTCTCTACAGTTGGTATCAGAGGAAAGGTTTAGTCAACCTTTGGAAACTAGGATGCGAAAACGTTAGTGAGATCCCTAGAGATATTTCTACGGTATGTCTAGTGATGTCCCTAAGGATAAGTAGACGTATAAGTTATAGTACTAGAAATATGCTAACGATCATAGAATTAAACCTAAGATGTTAGATATTGAAGGTACTCCCCGTTTATTATGTTGTTTTCCCTAGCATGATTTTTGCCTCTCACACTATTCATTTTGGGTTTTAGAAAATGGCTGGAAACAAGATGATTCACGATAATGGAGGATATGATGGACAATGGAATGATATTCTTCATGAGCAACCAAATGAAATGGGATTTGGAAGTCCAAAGATCATTATTATGCCAAATCAGAAATCTCATAATATGATCAATAAAGTAAAATTTGGTAAGTTTCCTGACTCGGCTAATAAGAGAAAGATGGAGTTTCATGATGATCATAGAGGAAAGAAAGTTCAATTTCTCCTATGTAAATCATGTGGGAAGAGGCATCAAGGAGAATGTTTCAAGGGAACTGGAAGATGCTTTGGGTGTGCAAAAGAAGGACACAAAGCAAGTAAGTGCAAAGGAAAATGTTCGGTTAACACCATGGATGAGGATAATGGTATTGCTACGACATCAAAAATGGTTAAGTGTTTTAAATGTGGAATGTATGGGCATTATTCAAACAAATTCCCTAAGGGAAAGACTCATGAAGAGAATCAGTATGGTCATATGGGTAGTATTTATGTGGATGATGATGATGACACTACAAATGATATGTGAGATGAAAGAGTTGTTGAAGCTCGGTCAATGGTTTAAGAATGTAGTGGAATGATTACATGTTTATCACGTGTAATGTTGTATAAGTAATCTCATGGTACTATGGAATAAAAATTCATCTAAGGATTGTTACACTGTTGTCTTTCCTTGAGTTTTGAAAGTATATGATTAATGGTACAAGTATCCATGAAAGGTTATTCAGATATTTTTGGAATGTAGATGATATGTGCATAATGAAGGGATAAGACGATAATGAGATGTTTGATTGTATTCATGAGCTCATGATTGATATAAGGACTAAGTGATATCATGGTTTGAGTATATAGAATTTTGAGGATTTTAGTATGTGGAAGGTGTTAACTTTTAACTGCATTCATGTTTTCACAAAGGTATTCAATAGAATACATGATTAAGGACTTTGAATGTTTGGAATGTAACCAACAAAACATATGTTATGATATATGGGAATTGACGATGGTATTAAATCTCTGGTAATCGTTTTCACTATGTTATGAGAGTGGATTGCAGTATTATGGATAATCCTAAAGATTGGAATGGATTATGTTGGACAAAAGTTAGTATTGTTTAAGGATAGAAGTTTTTTCGATATTATTTATGGGATGTTATAGTAATATAGTTTTAGAAAAAGGACAACCTGCAGGACGGGCGACAACCCATCTCTTCGGACAAGGCTGTGGGAATCGAACCCACAACCGAAGTGCGACTGGCCTTTATCGCCTACCACTGGCCTACAGGAAGTCCATGTTTAGTAGAAACTAGTTTTATTATATTAAGCAGTATGATATATGAAGTATAAGTCCATTTTAGGAACTATATATGATTAATCTCACTATAGATCGACTTATGTTTATAATTTTTGCTAACCTTTTGTTTGAGACAGATAGAATGACCCGTCATTCTATCACATGATCTGCTAACACTTCACGAATAACAAATTCAACTTCATTTATTTAAGAGATGAAGTGGAAATTGTTCTAGGCACGAACAATAGTGAGATTGTACCAAAATAAAGAAAGTATTTATTCCAATTCTCAACTTTAGGGAAATGATCTTGAAAACCAAAAATGTTTTCCTAGTGATCTTATACCTGATGAATCGAATGGTACCTTAGATCGTCACAAATTTATGGATTTGTGATTATTGGCTTTTCCATATCCATGTTCTCTTCCACTCTCCATCAGAACATGATGGTTAGATTTCTCTTCCATATCCATATTTTCACCTATGTGGAAACCCAATGATTAGTTTATTTGGGTAACCGTTACGTTTCATACTTTTGTTTTTAAAGATTGGTTTTGATATTCCTTTTTACGATGTGGGTTTCTATTAAAGAAACTTTCAAATAGTAAACCATTTATAACCCCGACGAATTTCGAGGGCGAAATTCATTTTAAGGGGGGTAGAATGTAACAGCCCAAGATTTTATAAAAAATATTCTTTTTAATTTTATTAATGTCTTGTGTTGTACGCTACACCAAAGGGAGCTTGCACAACACGCATCCTTGACTTTCCTTGCATTACACGCAATCGCGACCTTCCTCGATAGCGTGTGTAATACGCAATACCGAGTTTCACTAAACAACGATATGCTATTAAAATATTATTAAAACTAGCCGGTATAAATAGTAATAACCACTTTTTAAAATTCTGTAAATCTTATTTTTCAAAATGAACTTCATTTTTGGATTTGGAGTATCGAATTTAGCCTAAGGTGAAATTTTGGTACATTTCGGATAACTTGCATATTCGGATGAATAGTGAAAATTACTAAATTATAATTAAAAAACAACTTTTTTAATCGAAATAATTAATAGTGATAAATTATTAATTGGAGTAGTTTTAAAGTATATTTAGAATATATTTTTACAATTTAATACAATGTTGGTCATTGGATGTAATTTCACATTTAAAGCAGTTATAAACAAGTGTCAATCTTTTGATAGTTATTATCTCTTAAAAACACGCTATTTGTTGTAACATCGGAAATTAATTTAATTAATGCAACTTATGTGTTGTGAATTTTGTAAAATAGAAATAATTTTTGAATTCGGAATATCAATTATAGCTTAGGGTGAAATTTTGGCATTTTTCTGAAAAACATCAATTTTTGATGAATAGTGAAACCACTAAGTGGTAGGTTAAAAACTGAATTTTGCATAAAACTTAATTTTACCGCTTCTGTGAATGTAATTTCGAAAATCCGACAGACACGGTTGATATCAGTAAGTAAAATGTTGTTCAATGAGATAAAAATAATTTTTTGGTGAATAGTAACTTTTTACTTTTTTTTACCGCAGTTAATAGTAAATAGGGTAACTAAGGGTAAATATGATATTACTATTACCCTAACACATGTCCTAATTCTATTGGACAAGTGTAATTCGACCAAAAACAAGCTTAGGAATACAATATGACCATTTAGGCCCACTTGGATTAGATTAGGACATTTATTATTATTTAATTCAAAGAAGAGTTAAAAGAGTTAAAATCAAAGTTTATTTACTAAAACATTTTTAATATAGGGTTATACATAAGATAAATTAGATTGTAAATATTAATTAGAAATCTAAAAAGATTTCCTACATAATGGTATTTTATTTGTAATTTTTAGACATAAAATAATTTAATATATTTATGACACAAAGATGATGCAGTAATTATCTTATTAATGAAATATTGACATAATTGATGTTATAAACACCAAACTGAATGTAATTTGAGACTTTTTATGAATTCCACTAATTTTATAGGTTACTATGATATATTAGTATTGATTTAATAAACTTGGTTCGAACATATAATTCTGTTATGACTTTCACAAAAATCATATATCAAATAGTTTCAAAATTGACACAAAATAGTTTTTAAATAAAATATTATATTATTAATTGTTATTTTATTCCTAAAAATCTAAGGTTCGGCCAAATGACTTAGATAAGGATATATATATTAATAATAAACAATTTGGGGTTCTTTTGGCATTTTATAGTAAGTGTATTAACCATATAGTGTAAGAAAAAAAAAGACACGGTAAAAGTTAAATTATTTAACTTAGGGTTAAATCTAATTGATAAGGTTAAAATAATACCCTAAACTTGTCTAAATCCTATTGGATGATAGTATTGCGACCCATCCCCACTTTAGCTTAGAAATAAGACCCTTTGGAACCATTATAAACCGATTTTTACTTTAATATAAAATAATATTTTGAGATATTCCTAAGGTGCCCCTCTCCTCCCTTATAAAAGGGCACCTCCTCCCCCTCCTCCTCACACCAAATTGAGCACTCAAGCTCGGCCAACCCCTGCCAAAATCTCTTCTCCACTTCCCTAGAAACATCTTAGAGGTTCTGGTCTTCCTCAAAGACCAATTTTAGTGCCCTAAGAGGAGGTCTCAAAGAGGCGCTTCAAAGAAGAGGTAATTACCGTTACCAATTCTTTCATCTTTATTTCTTCTTCCACTTCTTCTTCTTAGGTTGTTTCATTATGAAGTAATAACATCAGTATCACTAATATACTGATATGTTATTATTAGTATGAAACAACCCTATTTCACCATCTATCCATCCTACGGGAAAACAAATCACCGCGCGTGCGTACGTACGGAATACCGTCTCCACGCCGTGGTGTAATCTATTTTCCACCACCACCTTACATGGATGGGTATAATGGTGTAAAGAATAACTATACATAGTTATTACAACATCATATTGATTCTGATATATTGTGTAATCCACTCCAATTCAATTCAATATTTATGGAAATGATATCATCACTCGTGCGTACGTACGGACTACCGTCTCCACGACGCGATGAGATTCATTCTTAATGATTAACCATTCATGAATGATTATAAAGTATATATAATAAGTACTAATGAAATATATGACATAATAATGATACTGGATTTATGTATATATATATATATATGTATTTCATCTACTTACTTCCATTCAAGACAATAAGGAAAGAAAAACAGCGTTCATGCGTACGTACGGACTACCGTCTCCATGAACGGTGTTTTTCATTTTATTTATATATCTATTATATATATATATATATATACTGAATATATATGATATATAAATCATATTTTATATTCTGGAAGTAAGTAAATCATGATATAAGTAATAATGATGTCAAGAACAACAAGTCAAAACACCTACGATAAATGAAACGATTTTACCCAAAACACTTCTTTAACATGGAATTTAAAAAAGAACGGGTAATATAATGTCATAAGTGAACCATATATGATCTCATAACAATGAATATGATTCTGTAATAAGTCAATGACATTATTTAAATCATTATACAGGAGGTTCGGACACATACGAAGCAAATCGGACCTAAGGTAAGGGAAATTATCACAATCTCATTTTTATCCGAGATTGTTTATACTTTGGTATTTACTGGGGTGTATTTTATCATCCACATCCATGTTTCCTCAATATGTAATATTATTTCCATCCACCTACAATTGTTTGAATCCAATTTTACCATTCGGTGAGTTTTTAGTAATATGTATGAAAGGAATCTTTTGTCGTTTTTCGTACGAGGTATTTTTTGACTTTTCCGACAAAGATACGAAGAATGTTTTTTTTAACTTATACGACATGACTGGATTTTTAAAACATTATTTCCAAGAAGCTTCCTTTACAAGTTTTCAAGTTTATTTTTAATCAACTTCTTTTATTTTAAAGTTGTATGACATGTTATGAAAGGAAAAATGTTTTTGAAGTAGAAAGGATATTTTCCTCAAGAATGGAGTTCAAGTACTTTATCAAAATTATTTTCCATCTAAGATAATAAAATGGTTCTGTTTTTATCCCTATTATTACATGGATTTGATTATGTTGTGATGGAAATATTTTTATGAATTCCTTTATCTTATATGAATTGTTTTATGATGTCATGTTGTTTAAGAATCCCATTTTTATTACATGGGTTACGTTATGATGTATGGTTTATGATTATGTGGCACACATAAGAAAGGATTCATTATAAGATGGGTGGGATCTATATCTCCCTCCAATGCATTGGGTAATAATTTTATATCTCATTAGATAGACAAGGCTGGAACGGTAGGTTATACCGGTTCAGTGAAACAGGACTGAAACGAGGGTTACTCGATTCAGAAAGGGACTTTGTCCACTAAGATAGTCTTGGCAATTAGTCTTGACTAACAAGAAATGATTCTCTATGATTATGTTTGAATGCAACAAAGTTTCATGTTTTATGTTATGATTATTGTGATTACATTTCACTGCCATGATTTATCCCATGTTATGAAATTATGCTCTCTTTTACAGGTTATGATTTCCAAAATGTTATGTTCTTATGAATATGATGTGATTGATATTTCTTTTGTTTACCCTTACTGAGCATTTGAGCTCACCCTTTTATGTTTTCTTTTCCCCAGGATATAAAGAAAGGTTTTAGGTAAAAAAAAGGGAAGATCTTTATGGGAGATATTGAAGATCTTTCACCACGATTAGAAGATTACGTTCCGAGTTTCCAAAGACACTAAACAATTATGATCCTTGTGTGTGTGTTTTTTTGTTATGTACTAAGTATTCCGAAAAAGTAATGTAAAGTCAATGTACGTCAGGCTACGGGTCTCTACAGTTGGTATCAGAGGAAAGGTTTAGTCAACCTTTGGAAACTAGGATGCGAAAACGTTTGTGAGATCCCTAGAGATATTTCTACGGTATGTCTAGTGATGTCCCTAAGGTTAAGTAGACGTATAAGTTATAGTACTAGAAATATGCTAACGATCATAGAATTAAACCTAAGATGTTAGATATTGAAGGTACTCCCTGTTTATTATGTTGTTTTCCCTAGCATGATTTTTGCCTCTCACACTATTCATTTTGGGTTTTAGAAAATGGCTGGAAACAAGATGATTCACGATAATGGAGGATATGATGGACAATGGAATGATATTCTTCATGAGCAACCAAATGAAATGGGATTTGGAAGTCCAAAGATCATTATTATGCCAAATCAGAAATCTCATAATATGATCAATAAAGTAAAATTTGGTAAGTTTCCTGACTCGGCTAATAAGAGAAAGATGGAGTTTCATGATGATCATAGAGGAAAGAAAGTTCAATTTCTCCTATGTAAATCATGTGGGAAGAGGCATCAAGGAGAATGTTTCAAGGGAACTGGAAGATGCTTTGGGTGTGCAAAAGAAGGACACAAAGCAAGTAAGTGCAAAGGAAAAGGTTCGGTTAACACCATGGATGAGGATAATGGTATTGCTACGACATCAAAAATGGTTAAGTGTTTTAAATGTGGAATGTATGGGCATTATTCAAACAAATTCCCTAAGGGAAAGACTCATGAAGAGAATCAGTATGGTCATATGGGTAGTATTTATGTGGATGATGATGATGAGACTACAAATGATATGTGAGATGAAAGAGTTGTTGAAGCTCGGTCAATGGTTTAAGAATGTAGTGGAATGATTACATGTTTATCACGTGTAATGTTGTATAAGTAATCTCATGGTACTATGGAATAAAAAGTCATCTAAGGATTGTTACACTGTTGTCTTTCCTTGAGTTTTGATAGTATATGATTAATGGTACAAGTATCCATGAAAGGTTATTCAGATATTTTTGGAATGTAGATGATATGTGCATAATGAAGGGATAAGACGATAATGAGATGTTTGATTGTATTCATGAGCTCATGATTGATATAAGGACTAAGTGATATCATGGTTTGAGTATATAGAATTTTGAGGATTTTAGTATGTGGAAGGTGTTAACTTTTAACTGCATTCATGTTTTCACAAAGGTATTCAAGAGAATACATGATTAAGGACTTTGAATGTTTGGAATGTAACCAACAAAACATATGTTATGATATATGGGAATTGACGATGGTATTAAATCTCTGGTAATCGTTTTCACTATGTTATGAGAGTGGATTGCAGTATTATGGATAATCCTAAAGATTGGAATGGATTATGTTGGACAAAAGTTAGTATTGTTTAAGGATAGAAGTTTTTTCGATATTATTTATGGGATGTTATAGTAATATAGTTTTAGAAAAAGGACAACCTGCAGGACGGGCGACAACCCATCTCTTCGGACAAGGCTGTGGGAATCGAACCCACAACCGAAGTGCGACTGGCCTTTATCGCCTACCACTGGCCTACAGGAAGTCCATGTTTAGTAGAAACTAGTTTTATTATATTAAGCAGTATGATATATGAAGTATAAGTCCATTTTAGGAACTATATATGATTAATCTCACTATAGATCGACTTATGTTTATAATATTTGCTAACCTTTAGTTTGAGACAGATAGAATGACCCGTCATTCTATCACATGATCTGCTAACACTTCACGAATAACAAATTCAACTTCATTTATTTAAGAGATGAAGTGGAAATTGTTCTAGGCACGAACAATAGTGAGATTGTACCAAAATAAAGAAAGTATTTATTCCAATTCTCAACTTTAGGGAAATGATCTTGAAAACCAAAAATGTTTTCCTAGTGATCTTATACCTGATGAATCGAATGGTACCTTAGATCGTCACAAATTTATGGATTTGTGATTATTGGCTTTTCCATAGCCATGTTCTCTTCCACTCTCCATCAGAACATGATGGTTAGATTTCTCTTCCATATCCATATTTTCACCTATGTGGAAACCCAATGATTAGTTTATTTGGGTAACCGTTACGTTTCATACTTTTGTTTTTAAAGATTGGTTTTGATATTCCTTTTTACGATATGGGTTTCTATTAAAGAAACTTTCAAATAGTAAACCATTTATAACCCCGACGAATTTCGAGGGCGAAATTCATTTTAAGGGGGGTAGAATGTAACAGCCCAAGATTTTATAAAAAATATTCTTTTTAATTTTATTAATGTCTTGTGTTGTACGCTACACCAAAAGGAGCTTGCACAACACGCATCCTTGACTTGCCTTGCATTACACGCAATCGCGACCTTCCTCGATAGCGTGTGTAATACGCAATACCGAGTTTCACTAAACAACGATATGCTATTAAAATATTATTAAAATTAGCCGGTATAAATAGTAATAACCACTTTTTAAAATTCTGTAAATCTTATTTTTCAAAATGAACTTCATTTTTGGATTCGGAGTATCGAATTTAGCCTAAGGTGAAATTTTGGTACATTTCGGATAACTTTCATATTCTGATGAATAGTGAAAATTACTAAATTATAATTAAAAAACAACTTTTTTAATCGAAATAATTAATAGTGATAAATGATTAATTGGAGTAGTTTTAAAGTATATTTAGATTATATTTTTACAATTTAATACAATGTTGGTAATTGGATGTAATTTCACATTTAAAGCAGTTATAAACAAGTGTCAATCTTTTGATAGTTATTATCTCTTAAAAACACTCTATTTGTTGTAACAGCGGAAATTAATTTAATTAATGAAACTTATGTGTTGTGAGTTTTGTAAAATAGAAATCATTTTTGAATTCGGAATATCAATTATAGCTTAGGGTGAAATTTTGGCATTTTTCTGAAAAACTTCAATTTTTTATGAATAGTGAAACCACTAAGTGGTAGGTTAAAAACTGAATTTTGCATAAAACTTAAATTTTCCGCTTCTGTGAATGGAATTTCGAAAATCCGACAGATACGGTTGATATCAGTAAGTAAAATGTGGTTCAATGAGATAAAAATAATTTTTTGGTGAATAGTAACTTTTTACTTTTTTTACCGCAGTTAATAGTAAATAGGGTAACTAAGGGTAAATATGATATTACTATTCCCCTAACACATGTCCTAATTCTATTGGACAAGTTTAATTCGACCAAAAACAAGCTTAGGAATAAAATATGACCATTTAGGCCCACTTGGATTAGATTAGGACATTTATTATTATTTAATTCAAAGAAGAGTTAAAAGAGTTAAAATCAAAGTTTATTTACTAAAACATTTTTAATATAGGGTTATACATAAGATAAATTAGATTGTAAATATTAATTAGAAATCTAAAAAGATTTCCTACATAATGTTATTTTATTTGTAATTTTTAGACATCAAATAATTTAATTTATTTATGACACAAAGATGATGCAGTAATTATCTTATTAATGAAAGATTGACATAATTGATGTTATAAACACCAAACTGAATGTAATTTGAGACTTTTTATGAATTCCACTAATTTCATAGGTTACTATGATATATTAGTATTGATTTAATAAACTTGGTTCGAACATATAATTCTGTTATGACTTTCACAAAAATCATATATCAAATAGTGTCAAAATTGACACAAAATAGTTTTTAAATCAAATATTATATTATTAATTGTTATTTTATTCCTAAAAATCTAAGGCTCGGCCAAATGACTTAGATAAGGATATATATATTAATAATAAACAATTTGGTGTTCGTTTGGCATGTTATAGTAAGTGTATTAACCATATAGTGTAAGAAAACAAAAAGACACGGTAAAAGTTAAATTATTTAACTTAGGGTTAAATCTAATTGATAAGGTTAAAATAATACCCTAAACTTGTCTAAATCCTATTGGATGATAGGATTTCGACCCATCCCCACTTTATCTTCGAAATAAGACCCTTTGTAACCATTATAAACCGATTTTTACTTTAATATAAAATAATATTTTGAGATATTCCTAAGGTGCCCCTCTCCTCCCTTATAAAAGGGCACCTCCTCCCCCTCCTCCTCACACCAAATTGAGCACTCAAGCTCGGACAACCCCTGCCAAAATCTCTTCTCCACTTCCCTAGAAACATCCTAGAGGTTCTGGTCTTCCTCAAAGACCAATTTTAGTGCCCTAAGAGGAGGTCTCAAAGAGGCGCTTCAAAGAAGAGGTAATTACCGTTACCAATTCTTTCATCTTTATTTCTTCTTCCACTTCTTCTTCTTAGGTTGTTTCATTATGAAGTAATAACATCAGTATCACTCATATACTGATATGTTATTATAAGTATGAAACAACCCTATTTCACCATCTATCCATCCTACGGAAAAAGAAATCACCGCGCGTGCGTACGTACGAAATACCGTCTCCACGCCGTGGTGTAATCTATTTTCACCACCACCTTACATGGATGGGTATAATGGTGTAAAGAATAACTATACATAGTTATTACAACATCATATTGATTCTTATATATTGTATAATGCACTCCAATTCAATTCAATATTTATGGAAATGATATCATCGCTCGTGCGTACGTACGGACTACCGTCTCTACGACGCGATGAGATTCATTATTAATGATTAACCATTCATGAATGATTATAAAGTATATATAATAAGTACTAATGAAATATATGACATAATAATGATACTGGATTTATGTATATATATATATATGTATGTCATCTACTTACTTCCATTCATGACAATAAGGAAAGAAAAACAGCGTTCATGCGTACGTACGGACTACCGTCTCCATGAACGGTGTTTTTCATTTTATTTATCTATCTATTATATATATATATATACTGAATATATATGATATATAAATCATGTTTTATATTCTGGAAGTAAGTAAATCATGATATAAGTAATAATGATGTCAAGAACAACAAGTCAAAACACCTACGATAAATGAAACGATTTTACCCAAAACGCTTCTTTAACATTGAATTTACAAAAGAACGGGTAATATAATGTCATAAGTGAACCATATATGATATCATAACAATGAATATGATTCTGTAACAAGTCAATGACATTATGTAAATCATTATACAGGAGGTTCGGACACATACGAAGCAAATCCGACCTAAGGTAAGGGAAATTATCACAATCTCATTTTTATCCGAGATTGTTTATACTTTGGTATTTACTGGGGTGTATTTTATCATCCACATCCATGTTTCCTCAATATGTAATATTATTTCCATCCACCTACAATTGTTTTAATCCAATTTTACCCTTCGGTGAGTTTTTAGTAATATGTATGAAAGGAATCTTTTGTCGTTTTTCGTACGAGGTATTTTTTGACTTTTCCGACAAAAGTACGAAGAATGTTTTTTTTAACTTATACGGCATGAATGGATTTTTAAAACATTATTTCCAAGAAGCTTCCTTTACAAGTTTTCAAGTTTATTTTTAATCAACTTCTTCTATTTTAAAGTTGTATGACATGTTATGAAAGGAAAAATGTTTTTGAAGTAGAAAAGATATTTTCCTCAAGAATGGAGTTCAAGTACTTTATCAAAATTATTTTCCATCTAAGATAATAAAAGGGTTCTGTTTTTATCCCTATTATTACATGGATTTGATTATGTTGTGATGGAAATATTTTTATGAATTCCTTTATCTTATATGAATTGTTTTATGATGTCATGTTGTTTAAGAATCCCATTTTTATTACATGGGTTTCGTTATGATGTATGGTTTATGATTATGTGGAACACATAAGAAAGGATTCATTATAAGATGGGTGGGACCTATATCTCCCTCCAATGAATTGGGTAATGATTTTATATCTCATGAGATAGACATGGTTGGAACGGTAGGTTATACCGGTTCAGTGAAACAGGACTGAAACGAGGGTTACTCGATTCAGAAAGGGACTTTGTCCACTAAGATAGTCTTGGCAATTAGTCTTGACTAACAAGAAATGATTCTCTATGATTATGTGTGAATGCCCCAAAGTTTCATTTTTTAAGTTATGATTATTGTGATTACATTTCTCTGCCATGATTTATCCCATGTTATGAAATTATGCTCTCTTTTACAGGTTATGATTTCCAAAATGTTATGTTCTTATGAATATGATGTGATTGATATTTCTTTTGTTTACCCTTACTGAGCATTTGAGATCACCCTTTTATGTTTTCTTTTCCCCAGGATATAAAGAAAGGTTTTAGGTATAAAAAAAAGGGAATATCTTTATGGGAGATATTGAAGATCTTTCACCACGATTAGAAGATTACGTTCCGAGTTTCCAAAGACACTAAACTATTACGATACTTGTGTGTGTGTTTTTTTTATGTACTAAGTATTCCGCAAAAGTAATGTAAAGTCAATGTACGTCAGGCTACGGGTCTCTACAGCTACACAGTGTGCGTTTGTCAAGGATTACATGGCATGTACATTGGGAGTACATGAACACGGGTTGGGTGCACGACCAAAGAGATGGTGTGTATACCCTTCCCCGGCCAGACACGGCCTGATACGAGGGACACCACGTGTACTGGTACATTGACAAGAAACATAGACAGACACCGTGTACGGGCATATGGCAAGGGTACATTGGTGTTACCCAGTAGACATGACATGGCATGTTCTTTGATATACAGACCATGTATATGATTTCCTACATGACTTTGATTCCAAACAGGGGCCGTATACATGAGTAGTACCCGAAGACACCGAACACGACGTGTGATCCTTCGCAACACCGTGTAGTCAAGATTTACACATCGTGGAAAGGTGACATAGGCCAATGACATGGGCAGTACTTGGGGTCATGTAACACAACGTGTAACCATACAACACATCATGTAACTTGTTTAACATGGATTGAGCTAGTTTCCTTATGTGAATTGGACTATTTTCCTTAGGGTCCGTCCCCTTGGTCATTCTTCTGAAGGTTTCCGGTATCATTTCCTACATACAAGAGTATGATCCCTTTATCAGGACATCCAAAATAGAGTTATTGGAATCCCATCTATGAGACTTGGATCCGGATCCTTTATTCATTCCTGGAACCCTAGGTAGATTTCCTGGTATCGATGTGACCAACTTTACCCGAGCACCGATCCGCTTCCTAGTGTATTAGTTCAGACTGAGTTGTTGGAATCAACTCATTGCTATTGGTTGTGATCTTCATCTGAACATCGCATTCTCAAGTGCTTGTGGAGAGTGTTCTCCCAGAATGAGTACTTCGTATCTCTCTCTCTTCACACCTAGGTTTGTGTTATCCTTGTTATGTGCTTAGTGGAATCTTTGAGCTGGATCCTAGTAGTGGTATCACGATAGACGATCGTGTATGATTATATCATGATATTCTTGTTATATGTTCTGTAAACATATATTGTGTTGAGCTGACTGTATCTTTCCATTATGGTATTTCCCTTGATGTATTCCTTTTTGGTTTTGGGGTGTCTTACTGGGTATTGTTATACTCACCCATGTTCGTGCTTTGCACGCACATGACATGTCATGAGTAGACGAGTGAGCCTTTGAGATGATTCTTGGTGGACCAGGACGAGATAGTGCTCAGTGAGATCAGACACGCCGATGTGTGTTCATACGGCTACAGATTGTAGTCCCAGTACCTTTCATTACATGTTGGACTTTGTTATAGACAGAAATTTAGTGGGCCTGTACTTTTGGCCCAGGGTTTTACATTACTTTACTTTACTTTCCTTCCGTACTTTGTTGGTTGGGATTTTTAGTGTATGCATGCATTTCAATTATTAGTAGTCTTTAATAGTCCGATTTTTGGGCTTGGAGATGTTTGTCTGTTTGTGTACAGGTTTATATGCAATGCCTTTGATGTTAGTAACATGACTACTCGGTGCTAGTCACCATCCCCGGGCCTATTGGAGGCAGGCTTGCGGAGTTGCAGCTCGGGCCCCACTAGGACGGGTCATAACAAAAAATATCTTAAACATATAAAATATTTGAACTAGTTACATTTATTAATAACATGTTTTTAATTATTGAGTAAGAATATGGTACACTATTTAATTTCAACTAAACATAGAAATAATTAATTGATTATTGAGAAAATTACTTTTTACAATGGGTTCTTAATGATAATTTATATTATACGAATAAATTTTATTAGGATCATATTTAACATTATTGGGTATATCCAAAAAGGAAAAAATGTTTTTAGAATAAGAAAAATACTAATATGTTTTATAGTTAGATAAATCAAACAATTGAAAAAACCACAATACAATGATTTATCTCACAATAAAATAATTATTAGAAAATAATTATTTATTTTATTAAAGAAATTATTCATCAACTATTTTTTAATATAAATATTTATATATTTTATTTCATAATAACTTATTTAGTATCATATTTATATTATTTTATTGAAAATATAGTTTAGTAATTGAAATTATCATTTCTTGTATCATGTGGACATCAAAAGGTTTTTATGATTTCAGTTCAACACCCCTTATATTTTCTGATTTTTATATTTCAATAATGTAGGTTTGAGAAAAATTTAGTGTATCTAGAATTTATATATATTTTCATAATATTTTAAGAACATATAATGATCATGGAAGAACCAAATTTTTTTAGCTAATGAATATAAAAAAATTATTCACATTCCATATAATTATTTATCAATGTATGTTGTGATCATAAATCATTTTATGTCACAACACATATAAAATAAAAAGAGAAAAAATTATTATTTATAATATATTATGTCACAATGTGAATGACAATATTGAAATTCAAATTCCTAGAATAATAAAAATTTAAACTAAAAGTATTATTTGTTAACTCAAATTATTATTCGATTCATAAGTAAAATTCAATCACGTATCAAGGTTTTAGTAGAAATTTTCTTTGAATAAAAATGGAAGATTCAAATACATTGATAGTATAATATATATATATATATATATGATTTCTCTTTATTAATAGAATATATAATTATATATTATATTGTATTTTGTATATGATTTATTTATTGGAATGAATATTTAATTTCTCTTTAAATTGACACTATTTTGCACATTATCACATATCATTCAAAGTATCAAAAAGAATTGACTAAAAGTATAAAATTCATAATCCAACCAAAAATTAATCCATATTTAATTAAATCATTTCCATTATATTTGGGTCATATTAATTTAAAATAACTCTTTTTTGAAGCCTAATCTTTTCGATAAGAAATATTTCATTACTAAATTGACACATTAATTAAATTTTCTTGAAAAAATAATATATCATTTTCAAGAAAAGAATGTCTAAATATTGGTTTATTTGGAAATGTAAATGGTATTATTATATAAATTAATATGGGAGGTTATAAATATTAATTAAAATAGGACACATACACTGTACTGTAATAATTTAATTTAATTTGTTAAATGTATAATATGAAAATCCTAATATTACATTAACTACATTAGAAATTAAATATTGGTGTGATGTATTTATTTTATTCAATTTTAGTAATTATAGAAGGTTTACCAATTCATTGGGGATATTATACCCATTTTCCACACCTAATATATACCAATTTATTGTTCATATTATTTTAAAATAGTTTAGCATCATGGAATAAATATTCCACATCATAAATTTGGTACATCAATTAGTTTTCATTTTTCATTATAATTACCTCAATATATACTTCATTATTCTTACTTATTTAAAAAAATATTCACATAAGTATGTAAAATATTTTTGGAAATAAATTGTTTTATTCAATTAATAATTATGTTTTATAGTTAAAATTTATTTCTTATGAAAAACATAGGTAATAACATTATCACCATAAAGTAATTCTTTATTAAATTTATATTAAATCAAATATAAATTTAGCATTATACAAAAACTATAATTTATTCTTATTCACTAGAATTAATAATTTTAATTTTTTCATTTTACAATTTTTAAAAAGTTCACGTGTCTTTAGATCATCATTAAACCACTTTAATAAATCATCATAATAATTATCATTGTCCTTATAACATAAAATCATACCGATGAATTATTGAATTTTCTTAATTCCATTTTCTTACCAATAATAGAATTTATTTAAATGATATATATATTTATATTTTAAAATCCATTAAATATTATTATTTGCTTTTATATTTTTTATATTTTATCAATTATTACCCCAGGAAGATAATTGTGTTTTAAAATTAATTTCTTTATATGTATAGTAATTTTTAATAAAATTACCATGGCCTTTTAAGACTATTATAAAAAGTGTAGTAAATGGTAAAACTATTATAAGATATTTTCTAAATAAAAATAAAAATTTATCACATAATATATAACATATCTGATATCCTTCGGGAACTGTACATCTTAATATTGTCTTGATTTCCCGAAAAATGAATATATTTTATTAATATCTATATATTATTATATAATCAAATTTATGAAAATAAAAACTAATCTATAGGAAATGGAGATGACTTGACACATGTTTATAAATTAATATAATATTAATATAATATTTTAATTAATTAAGTTGAATTTTTAATTAAAAATCCACATTCATGTATGATATTATTATTATTATCTAATTTTGATATATGAGAAAAATAAATGATTTCAAAAAAAGATAAATTTATCTTAGATTTTTTTTTCATTTAAAATTATTCTATAACACAAAATATATAGTATTATGTAGAATTATAATTAAATTATTAATATATGAATAATTAATTATATGATATCATATGATTATGATTATTTATAAATCCAAAATAAGTTTAAAAAAAAAAAATTTAAATGTTTATGATATATGTATAATTTGTTGAGATATAAAATGATTACACAAATCAACATTTAAAACATTTAATATGTAATTAATTATATTAACAACTGTATTTTATTGAAATATTAAATTAGAATATAAAAAACTAAATATATTAAAATATAATATTATTGAGATACATTTCGTCACATTTACCAAAAAATATTAAATAATTATTTTATGTTGTTTAGAAGAAACCTTGAAAAAAGTAATGGAACCTAAACAACATTTAAAAATATATTAGTGTAAAATGAATTATAATTTTGATAATTAATTATAAAAAAAATATAAAAATATTTCAATACTTATATATTATATGGTAAAATACACTTTTAAGATTTCTATGATCATGGATTGAATACAATAAATATAAACTATCAAATTTTTTACTATTAATTTGGAAAAATATTTTTTATTTGTAATAAATTATATTTCATAAATTTGTAATAATTAATCATTGTAAAAACTATGAATGGAGTTATAATAAAATACCATTTTCAAAATATGTTATATTTTTCATTTTATATTCATAGGATTTTCATTTTTATAGAATATAATATTTATAAAATTTTCATTTCGATTTGATTTAATTTGATAATAATTATTAGAATTTAATTTTTTAACATTGGATAAATTAAATTTTACTAATTTATTTTGATCAGGTGTTTAGTATTTCCACAGTTCCTTCAATTTATCTACCAATGATTTATATAATTTTTTGATAAATAATAATTACGGCCATTTATTTTTTAGTACTATTAAAAAGAGTGGCTCACTGAGATTTAGATATTATACATTGATTTAAATGAAATATAGAACTCATAATTATTGTGAAGGTAATGTTAAAAACCTTTATTGAATAATTTTTGGGGACTTTTGACATATCAGGGTCACCCTGAATGATTACAATAAGTTAAATTGAATTGGTTCTTTGACAATGTGGAATGATTGAATTGGAAGCATAAAAATGTAATATTATTGGGATTTTTTAATGAATTGGAAAAAGTGGTATATAATAAAATAGTATCATAAAAATAAATAAACATATAGGCTCATTGGCATTGTTTATTTTTATGTATTTAATTCAATATATACGATGAGTTTTTTTCAAATAAATCATTTTGTTGTATACTCAACCAATGTATTCTTAAAACACAGCTTCAAGTGAACCAAAGACCATAATTTATAGTAAAAATGGATAAATGGGAATAAAAATACCTCATTTTCTTGGTTGTTATGAGAAGGATATGTACCCTACATGTTAGTTGTTTTTAAATGATTTACATATAAAAACCACAATTTGCTATGAAAATTCAAAACTCACCAGTAAATTTAAGATATACAAGTGTGAAATAATTTAAAATTAGGGTTTTCTATCTTGTAATTCATCATGTGAGATTAGATAATAAACATTTATCTATATATTTACTCAAATATCACATTATATTTGTTACATTTATATATATTTGAATTTATTATAGAATGTCATAGCCTTGGATTTCTAATCAATAAAAAGGGAGGATATAAAAACAAGAAAAATACATGAAATAATATATAAATAAATATAGGTAGTCATTGGAGATTACCAAAATATAATATATAATGGTATGAGAATAATTACATATAGTAATTGGAAACATCATATATGAAAATTTTCCAATTATTAATTAACATTTTTCTCGTAACCATTGGGTGATTTAGATTTGTAGTTATGATGAATAACTATATACAATGAATTAATTAGTGTCTATAATTAATATTGACACATTCATTCAATTACAGTTAATGTAATTTCTATTTCGATGTGGATTTATTTATTTTATGTATTTTTTTTAATTCCCCTATATAATTTACATTTTTTGGCATTATCTCATTTTTATTTTTATACACTTCATTGATTCCAAATTTCATTAAATAATTTGGTTAGTGTATACCCATTTTCTGTTAAATGTAGAAAAAATATTCCAAAAACATCTTAAATTTTACACAATATTATATATCTCTTTAGATCGAGTGAGATTTATTTCATTTTTGATTATTCACTATACTTATTCCTCATGTCCCAAAAATTATTTGTTGCCTTAAAATATATTGAATATTATTTTTAATATTTTCCAATATCCACCACCCTACCATTTTAATATAATTTAAACAATAATGAATTTAAATTATTGGAATGAGATTATGTTTATTAAATGTTTTTATTGAATATATATAAATACCACAAATATAGATATATTTAATTTAAGGAAGAGGTGGAAATATTTATAATTCATGGGGTTTTATGATTAATAGATGGAATGTATAAGGAGTGATGTTAATTATATTGTCTATAAACTCATGAATACTATAGATGTAAATTGAATATATAGAAATGATATTTACTGAATAATTAATATTCAAATATACATTAGAATGAATAAAATCATTAATCAATATATATAAAATATATTTCACATTACACATTTAACACTCAAAGATTGAATTTTAAAAAAAATTATTGATGAGTGATAAAAACCCATATAATGTTTAATGTAATTGATGTGTTGATTGTTTTTATTTTGGGAACAATTCAGTTGTATGGTCATGTAGATTACATCCTTATATGGTATTAAATTAAATACAAAATTATATATTTTATCGATAATCACATGAATTAATTAAACAATTTTTAATTGTAATTTATTTTTCAATATGTATTAAAATATCCTACCTAAAATCATTCGAGTATATCATGAGAATCCACCACAATAATTCATCAAATATTTATTAAAATGAAATATTAACCTCAGATAAGTACATCTAGTAGGGTTTGTTTTGGAAATTAGTAACAAGGGTATATATGAAATGATATGTGGCTATTACATTATTACATTCTCTAAAATAATTTTTTCAAAATAAATCTATAAATATTTAAACGTCAAAAATATTTTCAACATTTATAATATTTAATTCAATATCTCATGAATCAAAAGAAATTTTTTGAAGAAAATTTTAGGGTTAAACAATTCCTAATGAAAAATATCCAGTAAATTTAAAAATAATATTCAAATTTTATACATTTTTTAGGATAAATTTTATCCTACTCTCTTATTTTAATTTATAAAACATTTTATATAGATTGTTGTGTGTATTAAAAAAAATATTATCCTACTTGGATAAAAATTTGTCAATATTGATGATAAATAGTAAGGACATAGTAAATAAATAGAAAAATTGACACAAGTAACATTATAGGTCATCTAAATGGACATATCCAAAAAAGATCCTAGTCTTATTCCATAGAAAATATACATATAATATATCATTAATAATTTTTAACCACTGATAAAATAAATATCCTTTACTAATACCATATTTTATTATACTCTAAGACCATATGAAACCCATCATTATTTCACCCAATAAAGTAGTCGGAACAGATTTCCAATTGACCATAATCTTGTGTCGAAAAATAAGAGAGTATAGTTACTAGTATAATGGGTCAATGAATCAAAAAAAAGATTACATGATTTATTAAAATGAATTTGGAACATAGAACACAAATGACTATTCTAAAAATTTATTCTCAAAACATCGCCAACTAGGCTGATAAACATGTACTACTAAAAAACCTAATAATTTTTAGTGTATCTCTATCACAACTCATAACATACATCTTTAATCAGTAGATTTAAATTCATTGTGATCAATCTAAACATTTCCCTCTATCCAAAAATTATACTATAATAATATGTTATACATTCTTTGTAGAGACCCGTAGCCTGACGTACATTGACTTTACATTACTTTTGCGGAATACTTAGTACATAACAAAAAACACACACACAAGGATCGTAATAGTTTAGTGTCTTTGGAAACTCGGAACGTAATCTTCTAATCGTGGTGAAAGATCTTCAATATCTCCCATAAAGATCTTCCCTTTTTTTTACCTAAAACCTTTCTTCATATCCTGGGGAAAAGAAAACATAAAAGGGTGAGCTCAAATGCTCAGTAAGGGTAAACAAAAGAAATATCAATCACATCATATTCATAAGAACATAACATTTTGGAAATCATAACCTGTAAAAGAGAGCATAATTTCATAACATGGGATAAATCATGGCAGTGAAATGTATTCACAATAATCATAACTTAAAACATGAAACTTTGTGGCATTCACACATAATCATAGAGAATCATTTCTTGTTAGTCAAGACTCATTGCCAAGACTATCTTAGTGGACAAAGTAACTTTCTGAATCGAGTAACCCTCGTTTCAGTTCTTTTTTCACTGAACCGGTATAACCTACCGTTCCAGCCCTGTCTATCTCATGAGATATAAAATCATTACCCAATGCATTGGAGGGAGATATAGGTCCCACCCATCTCATAATGATACCATTCTTATGTGTGCCACAAAATCATAAATCATACATCATTTCATAACCCATGTAATAAAATGGGATTCTTAAACATCAAGCCATCATAATCCATAAACAATTGATATCATTTCATCATAAGAAAACTGGAACCATTTAAATCATAGAGACATTTTACTTGAAACATACATATCAAATAACGTCATCTTAGATGGAAAAATAGTTTTAAAAAAACACTTGAAATGAATTCTTGAGGAAAATATCCTTTCTTCTTTAAAAACATTTTTCCTTTCTTAACATGTCATAAAACATTAAACTAAAAGAAGTTGATTAAAAATAAACTTGAAAACTTGTAAAGTAAGATTCTTGGAAATAATGTTTTAAAAATCCATTCATGCCGTATACGTTAAAAAAAACATTCTTCGTACTTTTGTCGGAAAAGTCAAAAAGTACCTCGTACGAAAACGACAAAAGATTCCTTTCATATCTTTTACTAAAAACTCACCAAAGGGTAAAATTGGATTTAAAAAATTGTAGGTGGATGGAAATAATATTACATATTGATGAAACATGGATGTCGATGATAAAATACACCCCAGTAAATACTTACGAATAAACAATCTCGGATAAAAACGAGATTGTGATATTTTCCCTTACCTTAGGTCCGATTTGCTTCGTATGTGTCCGAACCTCCTGTATAATGAATTAAATAATGTCATTGACTTATTACAGAATCATATTCATTGTTATGATATCATATATGGTTCACTTATGACATTATATTACCCGTTCTTTTGTAAATTCAATGTTAAAGAAGCGTTTTGGGTAAAATCGTTTCATTTATCGTAGGTGTTTTGACTTGTTGTTCTTGACATCATTATTACTTATATCATAATTTACTTACTTCCAGAATATAAAATATGATTTATATATCATATATATTCAGTATATATATATATAATAGATAGATAAATAAAATGAAAAACACCGTTCATGGAGACGGTAGTCCGTACGTACGCATGAACGCTGTTTTTCATTCCTTATTGTCTTGAATGGAAGTAAGTAGATGACATACATATATATATATATATACATAAATCCAGTATCATTATTATGTCATATATTTCATTAGTACTTATTATATATACTTTATAACCATTCATGAATGGTTAATCATTAAGAATGAATCTCATCGCGTCGTGGAGACGGTATTCCGTACGTACGCACGAGCGATGATATCATTTCCATAAATATTGAATTGAATTGGAGTGGATTATACAATATATCAGAATCAATATGATGTTGTAATAACTATGTATAGTTATTCTTTACACCATTATACCCATCCATGTAAGGTGGTGGTGGAAAATAGATTACACCACGGCGTGGAGACGGTATTCCGTACGTACGCACGCGCGGTGATTTCTTTTTCCGTAGGATGGATAGATGGTGAAATAGGGTTGTTTCATACTTATAATAACATATCAGTATATGAGTGATACTGATGTTATTACTTCATAATGAAACAACCTAAGAAGAAGAAGTGGAAGAATAAATAAAGATGAAAGAATTGGTAACGGTAATTACCTCTTCTTTGAAGCGCCTCTTTGATACCTCCTCTTAGGGCACTAAAATTGGTCTTTGAGGAAGACCAGAACCTCTAGAATGTTTCTAGGGAAGTGGAGAAGAGATTTTGGCAGGGGTTGGCCGAGCTTGAGTGCTCAATTTGGTGTGAGGAGGAGGGGGAGGAGGTGCCCTTTTATAAGGGAGGAGAGGGGCACCTTAGGAATATCTCAAAATATTATTTTATATTAAAGTCAAAATCTGTTTATAATGGTTCCAAAGGGTCATATTTCGAAGCTAAAGTAGGGATGGGTCAAAAGCCTATCATCCAATAGGATTTATACAAGTTTAGGGTATTATTTTAACCTTATCAATTAGATTTAACCCTAAGTTAAATAATTTAACTTTTACCGTGTCTTTTTGTTTTCTTACACTATATGGTTAATACACTTACTATAACATGACAAAAGAACCCCAAATTGTTTATTATTAATATATATATCCTTATCTAAGTCATTTGGCCGAACCTTATATTTTTAGGAATAAAATAACAATTAATAATATAATATTTGATTTAAAAACTATTTTGTGTCAATTTTGACACTATTTGATATATGATTTTTTGTGAAAGTCATAACAGAATTATATGTTCGAACCAAGATTATTAAATCAACACTAATATATCATAGTAACTTATAAAATTAGTGGAATTCATAAAAAGTCTCAAATTACATTCAGTTTGGTGTTTATAACATCAATTATGTCAATATTTCATTAATAAGATAATTACTGCATCATCTTTGTGTCGTAAATAAATTAAATTATTTGATGTCTAAAAATTACAATTAAAATGAAATTATGTAGGAAATCTTTTTAGCTTTCTAATGCATATTTACAATCTAATTTATCTTATGTATAACCCTATATTAAAAATGTTTTAGTAAATAAACTTTGATTTTAACTCTTTTAACTCTTCTTTGAATTAAATAATAATAAATGTCCTAATCTAATCCAAGTGGGCCTAAATGGTCATATTTTATTCCTAAGATTGTTTGTGGTCGAATTACACTTGTCCAATAGAATTAGGACATGTGTTAGGGTAATAGTAATATCATATTTACCCTTAGTTACCCTATTTACTATTAACTGCGGAAAAAAAAATAAAAAGTTACTATTCACCAAAAAATTATTTTTATCTCATTGAACCACATTTTACTTACTGATATCAACCGTGTCTGTCGGATTTTCGAAATTCCATTCACAGAAGCGGTAAAATTAAGTTTTATGCAAAATTCAGTTTTTAACCTACCACTTAGTGGTTTCACTATTCATCAAAAATTGATGTTTTTCAAAAAAATGCCAAAATTTCACCCTAAGCTATAATTGATATTTCGAATTCAAAAATGATTTCTATTTTACAAAATTTACAACACATAAGTTGCATTAATTAAATTAATTTCCGCCGTTACAATAAATAGCGTGTTTTTAAGAGATAATAACTATCAAAAGATTGACACTTGTTTATAACTGCTTTAAATGTGAAATTACATCCAATGACCAACATTGTATTAAATTGTAAAAATATATTCTAAATATACATTAAAACTACTCCAATTAATAATTTATCACTATTAATTATTTCGATTAAAAAATTTGTTTTTTTAATTATAATTTAGTAATTTTCACTATTCATCAGAATATGAAAGTTATCCGAAATGTACCAAAATTTCACCTTAGGCTAAATTCGATACTCCGAATCCAAAAATGAAGTTCATTTTGTAAAATAAGATTTACAGAATTTTAAAAAGTGGTTATTACTATTCATACCGGCTAGTTTTAATAATATTTTAATAGCATATCGTTGTTTAGTGAAACTCGGTATTGCGTATTACACACGCTATCGAGGAAGGTCGCGATTGCGTGTAATGCAAGGCAAGTCAAGGATGCATGTTGTGCAAGCTTCTTTTGATGTAGCTTCCAACACAAGACATTAATAAAATTAAAAAGAATATTTTTTTATAAAATCTTGGGTTGTTACATTCTACCCCCCTTAAAATGAATTTCGCCCTCGAAATTCGTCAGGGTTATAAATGGTTTACTATTTGAAAGTTTCTTTAATAGAAACCCACATCGTAAAAAGGAATATCAAAACCAATATTTAAAAACAAAAGTATGAAACGTAACGGTTACCCAAATAAACTAATCATTGTGTTTCCACATAGGTGAAAATATGGATATGGAAGAGAAATCTAACCATCATGTTCTGATGGAGAGTGGTAGAGAACATGGCTATGGAAAAGCCAATAATCACAAATCCATAAATTTGTGACGATCTAAGGTACCATTCGATTCATCAGGTATAAGATCACTAGGACAGCATTTTTGGTTTTCAAGATCATTTCCCTAAAGTTGAGAATTGGAATAAATACTTTCTTTATTTTGGTACAATCTCACTATTGTTCGTGCCTAGAACAATTTCCACTTCATCTCTTAAATAAATGAAGTTGAATTTGTTATTCGTGAAGTGTTAGCAGATCATGTGATAGAATGACGGTTCATTCCATCTCTCTCAAACAAAAGGTTAGCAAAAATTATATACATAAGTCGATCTATAGTGAGATTAATCATATATAGTTCTAAAATGGACTTATACTTCATATATCATACTGCTTAATATAAGAAAACTAGTTTCTACTAAACAGGGACTTCCTGTAGGCCAGTGGTAGGCGATAAAGGCCAGTCGCACTTCGGTTGTGGGTTCGATTCCCACAGCCTTGTCCGAAACGATGGGCTGTCGCCCATCCTGCAGGTTGTCCTTTTTCTAAAACTATATTACTATAACATCCCATAAATAAAATCGAAAAAACTTCTATCCTTAAACAATACTAACTTTTGTCCAACATAATCCATTCCAATCTTTAGGATTATCCATAATACTGCAATCCACTCTCATAACATAGTGAAAACGATTACCAGAGATTTAATACCATCGTCAATTCCCATATATCATAAGATATGTTTTGTTGGTTACATTCCAAACATTCAAAGTCCTTAATCATGTATTCTCTTGAATACCTTTGTGAAAACATGAATGCAGTTAAAAGTTAACACCTTCCACATACTAAAATCCTCAAAATTCTATATACTCAAACCATGATATCACTTAGTCCTTATATCAATCATGAGCTCATGAATACAATCAAACATCTCATTATCGTCTTATCCCTTCATTATGCACATATCATCTACATTCCAAAAATATCTGAATAACCTTTCATGGATACTTGTACCATTAATCATATACATTCAAAACTCAAGGAAAGACAACAGTGTAACAATCCTTAGATGTCTTTTTATTCCATAGTACCATGAGATTACTTATACAGCATTACACGTGATAAACATGTAATCATTCCACTACATTCTTAAACCATTGACCGAGCTTCAACAATTCTTTCATCTCACATATCATTTGTAGTCTCATCATCATCATCCACATAAATACTACCCATATGACCATACTGATTCTCTTCATGAGTCTTTCCCTTAGGGAATTTGTATGCATAATGCCCATACATTCCAAATTTAAAACACTTAACCATTTTTGATGTCATAGAAATACCATTATCCTCATCCATGGTGTTAACCGAACCTTTTCCTTTGCACTTACTTGATTTGTTCCCTTCTTTTCCACACCCAAAGCATCTTCCAGTTCCCTTGAAACATTCTCCATGATGCCTCTTCCCACATGATTTACATAGGGGAAATTGAACTTTCTTTCCTCTATGATCATCATAAAACTCCATCTTTCTCTTATTAGCCGAGTCAGGAAACTTACCAAATTTTACTTTATTGATCATATTATGAGATTGCTGATTCGGCATAATAATGATCTTTGGACTTCAAAATCCCATTTCATTTGGTTGCTCATGAAGAATATCATTCCATTGTCTATCATATCCTCCATTATCGTGAATCATCTTGTTTCCAGCCATTTTCTAAAACCCAAAATGAATAGTGTGAGAGGCAAAAATCATGCAAGGTAAAACAACATAATAAAGGTGGAGTACCTTCAATATATAACATCTTAGGTTTAATTCTATGATCGTTAGCATATTTCTAGTACTATAACTTATACGTCTACTTAACCTTAGGGACATCCCTAGACATACCGTAGAAATATCTCTAGGGATCTCACTAACGTTTTCGCATCCTAGTTTCCAAAGGTTGACTAAACCTTTCCTCTGATACCAACTGTAGAGACCCGTAGCCTGACGTACATTGACTTTACATTACTTTTGAGGAATACTTAGTACATAACAAAAAACACACACACAAGGATCGTAATAGTTTAGTGTCTTTGGAAACTCGGAACGTAATCTTCTAATCGTGGTGAAAGATATTCAATATCTCCCATAAAGATCTTCCCCTTTTTTTTACCTAAAACCTTTCTTTATATCCTGGGGAAATGAAAACATAAAAGGGTGAGCTCAAATGCTCAGTAAGGGTAAAAAAAGAAATATCAATCACATCATATTCATAAGAACATAACATTTTGGAAATCATAACCTGTAAAAGAGAGCATAATTTCATAACATGGGATAAATCATGGCAGTGAAATGTAATCACAATAATCATAACTTAAAACATGAAACTTTGTGGCATTCACACATAATCATAGAGAATCAATTCTTGTTAGTCAAGACTCATTGCCAAGACTATCTTAGTGGACAAAGTCCCTTTCTGAATCGAGTAACCCTCGTTTCAGTTCTTTTTTCACTGAACCGGTATAACCTACCGTTCCAGCCCTGTCTATCTCATGAGATATAAAATCATTATCCAATGAATTGGAGGGAGATATAGGTCCCACCCATCTCATAATGATACCATTCTTATGTGTTCCACAAAATCATAAATCATACATCATTTCATAACCCATGTAATAAAATGGGATTCTTAAACATCATGCCATCATAATCCGTAAACAATTGATATCATTTCATCATAAGAAAACTGAAACCATTTAAATCATAGATACATTTTACTTGAAACATACATATCAAATAACG
The DNA here is from genome assembly GCA_963277665.1 of Viscum album. Lineage (NCBI taxonomy): Eukaryota > Viridiplantae > Streptophyta > Magnoliopsida > Santalales > Viscaceae > Viscum > Viscum album. The sequence goes on along the minus strand of OY728147.1, from coordinate 2,013,522,199 downwards.
TCATCTTAGATGGAAAAATAGTTTTAAAAAAACACTTGAAATGAATTCTTGAGGAAAATATCCTTTATTCTTTAAAAACATTTTTCCTTTCTTAACATGTCATAAAACATTAAACTAAAAGAAGTTGATTGAAAATAAACTTGAAAACTTGTAAAGTAAGATTCTTGGAAATAATGTTTTAAAAATCCATTCATGTCGTATACGTTAAAAAAAACATTCTTCGTACTTTTGTCGGAAAAGTCAAAAAGTACTTCGTACGAAAAACGACAAAAGATTCCTTTCATATCTTTTACTAAAAACTCACCAAAGGGTAAAATTGGATTTAAAAAATTGTAGGTGGATGGAAATAATATTACATATTGATGAAACATGGATGTGGATGATAAAATACACCCCAGTAAATACTTACGAATAAACAATCTCGGATAAAAATGAGATTGTGATATTTTCCCTTACCTTAGGTCCGATTTGCTTCGTATGTGTCCTAACCTCCTATATAATGATTTAAATAATGTCATTGACTTATTACAGAATTATATTCATTGTTATGATATCATATATGGTTCACTTATGACATTATATTACCCGTTCTTTTGTAAATTCCATGTTAAAGAAGCGTTTTGGGTAAAATCGTTTCATTTATCGTAGGTGTTTTGACTTGTTGTTCTTGACATCATTATTACTTATATCATGATTTACTTACTTCCAGAATATAAAATATGATTTATATATCATATATATTCAGTATATATATATATATAATAGATAGATAAATAAAATGAAAAACACCGTTCATGGAGACGGTAGTCCGTACGTACGCATGAACACTGTTTATCTTTCCTTATTGTCTTGAATGGAAGTAAGTAGATGACATACATATATATATATACATAAATCCAGTATCATTATTATTTCATATATTTCATTAGTACTTATTATATATACTTTATAATCATTCATGAATGGTTAATCATTAAGAATGAATCTCATCGCGTCGTGGAGACGGTATTCCGTACGTACGCACGAGCGATGATATCATTTCCATAAATATTGAATTGAATTGGAGTGGATTATACAATATATCAGAATCAATATGATGTTGTAATAACTATGTATAGTTATTCTTTACACCATTATACCCATCCATGTAAGGTGGTGGTGGAAAATAGATTACACCACGGCATGGAGACGGTATTCCGTACGTACGCACGCGCGGTGATTTCTTTTTCCGTAGGATGGATAGATGGTGAAATAGGGTTGTTTCATACTTATAATAACATATCAGTATATGAGTGATACTGATGTTATTACTTCATAATGAAACAACCTAAGAAGAAGAAGTGGAAGAAGAAATAAAGATGAAAGAATTGGTAACGGTAATTACCTCTTCTTTGAAGCGCCTCTTTGAGACCTCCTCTTAGGGCACTAAAATTGGTCTTTGAGGAAGACCAGAACCTCTAGGATGTTTCTAGGGAAGTGGAGAAGAGATTTTGGCAGGGGTTGTCCGAGCTTGAGTGCTCAATTTGGTGTGAGGAGGAGGGGGAGGAGGTGCCCTTTTATAAGGGAGGAGAGGGGCACCTTAGGAATATCTCAAAATATTATTTTATATTAAAGTCAAAATCGGTTTATAATGGTTCGAAAGGGTCTTATTTCGAAGCTAAAGTGGGGATGGGTCGAAATCCTATCATCCAATATGATTTAGGCAAGTTTAGGGTATTATATTAACCTTATCAATTAGATTTAACCCTAAGTTAAATAATTTAAATTTTACCGTGTCTTTTTGTTTTCTTACACTATATGGTTAATACACTTACTATAACATGCCAAACGAACCCCAAATTGTTTATTATTAATATATATATCCTTATCTAAGTCATTTGGCCGAACCTTAGATTTTTAGGAATAAAATAACAATTAATAATATAATATTTGATTTAAAAACTATTTTGTGTCAATTTTGACACTATTTGATATATGATTTTTTGTGAAAGTCATAACAGAATTATATGTTCGAACCAAGTTTATTAAATCAACAATAATATATCATAGTAACCTATAAAATTAGTGGAATTCATAAAAAGTCTCAAATTACATTCAGTTTGGTGTTTATAACATCAATTATGTCAATATTTCATTAATAAGATAATTATTGCATCATCTTTGTGTCATAAATAAATTAAATTATTTGATGTCTAAAAATTACAACTAAAATAACATTATGTAGGAAATATTTTTATCTTTATAATGAATATTTACAATCTAATTTATCTTATGTATAACCCTATATTAAAAATGTTTTAGTAAATAAACTTTGATTTTAACTCTTTTAACTCTTCTTTGAATTAAATAATAATAAATGTCCTAATCTAATCCTAGTGGGCCTAAATGGTCATATTTTATTCCTAAGCTTGTTTTTTGTCGAATTACAGTTGTCCAATAGAATTAGTACATGTGTTAGGGTAATTGTAATATCATATTTACCCTTAGTTACCCTATTTACTATTAACTGCGGTAAAAAAAAGTAAAAAGTTACTATTCACCAAAAAAAAAATTTTATCTCATTGAACCACATTTTACTTACTGATATCAACCGTGTCTGTCGGATTTTCGAAATTCCATTCACAGAAGCGGTAAAATTAAGTTTTATGCAAAATTCAGTTTTTAACCTACCACTTAGTGGTTTCACTAGTCATCAAAAATTGAAGTTTTTCAGAAAAATGCCAAAATTTCACCCTAAGCTATAATTGATATTCCGAATTCAAAAATGATTTCTATTTTACAAAATTCACAACACATAAGTTTCATTAATTAAATTAATTTCCGTTGTTACAACAAATAGCGTGTTTTTAAGAGATAATAACTATCAAAAGATTGACACTTGTTTATAACTGCTCTAAATGTGAAATTAAATCCAATGACCAACATTGTATTAAATTGTAAAAATATATTCTAAATATACTTTAAAACTAATCCAATTAATAATTTATCACTATTAATTATTTCTATTAAAAAAGTTGTTTTTTTAATTATAATTTAGTAATTTTCACTATTCCTCAGAATATGAAAGTTATCCGAAATGTACCAAAATGTCATCTTAGGCTAAATTCGATACTCCGAATCCAAAAATGAAGTTCATTTTGAAAAATAAGATTTACATAATTTTAAAAAGTGGTTATTACTATTCATATCGGCTAGTTTTAATAATATTTTAATAGCATATCGTTGTTTAGTGAAACTCGGTATTGCGTATTACACACGCTATCGAGGAAGGTCGCGATTGTGTGTAATGCAAGGCAAGTCAAGGATGCCTGTTGTGCAAGCTCCTTTTGGTGTAGCGTACAACACAAGACATTAATAAAATTAAAAAGAATATTTTTTTTAAAATCTTGGGCTGTTACATTCTTGGGTACCTAGGTTCCATAGAATCATTGAAATGTCATTATAAAAAACTCATTACAGAACCACAAAAATTGTCTCATACATTACAATAAGGTTTAATATATGTTCATATTACATGAAATAGAAAAATTATAAATAAAAAAATATTACATTAAAAAAATAACCCACCCAAAATTCATGTTTTAACACATTTTTAGAGTTCTAATGATAATTTTATGTGGATCATTCCAACGAAAACATCACAACCTACCCCAGAGAGTTAATATATATCATGGTTATATCACAGAGACAAAATTATTTCATTATATATTCAGTTACAATCAAACATAACTCACTTATCCATTGTGAGAGTACCTCCAAGCATTAAATTCATCTCAGGGGACCCTCAATCTCTACTTTTTGAAAAATAGGATCAATCCATTATAATGATGAGTAGTAGACCCTAGGGTATCACTGAGAATCCATCATCACCATGAGCAAGGATTTAATCATATAGTAGTACCGAATCTATTTATAATTTCACGATGAAATTTTATTATTTTGATGAGGAGGTCATAAGAAAATCCTATTTGTATTATCATCACTGATTCATTGGAGACACATGAAATCAAATGAAATAAAATCCTTGTTTCTACAGTGAATATCATGGACATATAAAATCCCATGGACCCTCATCATAAGTATATATTTTTCTACCTCATGATATTATAATTCATCATAAACGTTAATCACAGGGTCTCAAGAGTCCCTCTATTAATGATAAAAATTCATCAACTAGTTTATATTCCATCCATTAATCACACATCTCTATTCAAATAATAGGATTCCCATGAATTTTTAATAGTCTAATAGTATCATAATTCAATTTCCAGGAGACCCAGATATCCAAAATCATATCACAATATAAAAGGATTCTCCAGAATCATAGGGAATCATGTAATTATATAATCACAATTGTTATAATTATAGATCATATGTATTATCTATAGGAAACCACTAATAAATTAATAATTTATGTATATGATATTGTGACTGGGAATCCACCCCGATATACTCTAAGACAATATCACACCATACAGAGAATTATATTTTCACAACCGTATCAACAAGTTACTATTGGGAATCAGAAAAAATAATTTTAGTTCCAGACCAATAGGTGATTCTCAAACATCCAGTGAAATTGAATATAACTAGTTATACACATAAATAAAAATAGTCATACAAATCACTTTGAATAATTCCAATGACTATTATTATAATCACATCCAATTTGATATTACACATTGGTTTAGGTTCTATTGTGACACACACAATCATTATTACCCAAGATCATGAACTAATCAAGTATTCTGTATCAGTGAGTCTACCTAAGGGACCCCATGATTATATTTTCAATGAGGAAATTTCCTAAGAATCCTCATTATAACTTAATTTCATGAGTTACAAACCAATTATTTGAAAATTTTTCATCTAATAAAATATTATTCATAATAACATAAGACCACCAACAACATTGAGTTTCGTATATTTAATTTTCAAGGAGATGGAAAAAACACATCTAAATTCTCAAGGTGTTAACTAGTCAATCAACTCACATATCATAAATGTAGTTTATATAAATTCCATCAACCTATGATTGGTCACATCATTAATTTGGGATAATTCTTCATATATTTATATAGTCTAATCCCAAAAACTAAATGGAATATAAGGATATCCATAAAGCATTCAAGGGGAGAGTATTTATATTCCAGAATTCACAACTATATTAAATTATCGTGAAACATAAGGAAGAACCAGTAATATTGGTACCAAAAGATTTATATAATTCATACCATCATATGCCTTAAAGGATAAAAGGGGTAATTATTCAATTAAACTGGGATTTTAGTTAAACCCCAATTTTTGGGGTTTATAAATTTTCAAAGAGGCCATTTAATGAACTCATCCTTTTATAACTGAGGAATCAATCTAGTGATCTGAGGCCAATGTGTAATATAAGCATCAACAAAGATTCCCAATAAATTCATTAAATTTATCACATACATTTACAATTTTAAATTTAGTCCAAATTATTTATTGTGATTTATTTTAAGAGTACTACGTAGAGTAGAATCCCTCCATGGCACATGGCAAATGAAACATAAATATAATTATTAAATTCAATGTTGTGGAATTGTGAAACAACATACATAATTATGAAGCTTTTATTATCATTCAATATAATTGAAACTTCATCCAGCCCGATCCGAGATTATCTGAGCTTGTAGATTCTTAGATCGATAATTTTTTGAAACACATTACATTATGTAATTAAAATACAAAAATAAATAAAAAAATTTATTTATGAAATAAATATTTTTATTAAAAATATATTAATCACAAAACATATAAAAACTACATCTATAATAGAAAATAACATAAAACCCACCCATGGGAAGTACAAAAAAGTCATTACACTGCACTCTTATTTAGAGTCTTACCCTGTACTTATTGTTAATAAATGAATTAATGAAATATTTAATAAATAAAACATAAAAAAATGACATTATAGCTTGATTAAACATGAATCTAACATTCATAGAAAAAACCACATGACTTATTTAATCTAGGAAGATCAAAACCCTAATATAATTGGTATATTCGATCATGCTTGTTCGGAATCACTAAAAACTATTAAATAAATAAACATGAAATAAGAACAAAAAATATGATGTAGTTAATGGTGGTTGGTGGAGGATGTGATGAACCTCCAATCATTGAGAAAATCCAAATTATGCCTTATGATTTGGGGGTTTTGAAGAATGTAAGAGAAGGCTGGTAGTATAATCCATGACCAAGAATGAATTGAAATATGGAAGCCTTTGGGGTAAATATTTTACCCATACCAGTTGGAAATACCTTTACTAAGTTGGTAGAGGAAACCAATATTCATGTTTCTTTATGCAATAGATCCTTCCACTAAAAAATACTAGCGGTAGGATATTGGTGTCATCATTCTAGACATTTTTTCGTCATATTTATGATGTGGACACATTGTCCTCTCATAGATTCACCCTTAAGCTATTAAACACCTTTATGTAAACCAGTTTATATGATAAAATACCCATTTTAGTGTCACATATTCTAAAAATTAATTCATATGTTCAATTCAAATATTTAGCTATGTATTTAAATGGAAATTAATGTTTTACTAAAATAATAAATTCCCATATGGAAATGTTTTTTTTTAAATCAAACCAGCATAACTCACTTATAAGATAAAAATTCTTAGAAAAATTTATGTTATTCCTCTCAAACTATGTGGGATATTGATTAATTCTAAAATGATTATATCACACATGAAATATCTTAATAAAATTATTATTTTATCATTCATTTTCAAAATGCTAATTCCAGTAAATCTTGAGAAAAATCATGTAAAAATTATTGAAACACATAAATGATTCCATTCAAGTTCCACCCATCCTATATCACAAATACAATATAGTCTAATTCATCATAGAACCCATGGTCTCCCCACCATAATATTTAACTCCTAAGACCCAATAATAATGAATTAATTCTTACCAAATAATATTTTATAGTTTAAACCACATAATAAAATTCTAATGACGTTCTTAAATTGGTATCCACTAAACCATACCTAACCAAACACTATATAACTACTCACTTATCCTTTTTAGTTTAAATTTTTAATTACAATTTATGACGGATTGCTAATCCTAATCCTCAAATAACAACATGAAAATGTACATTACATAAAAAATATTTGTTTAATTCTATAAGCATAGTCATCGTATCAATTAATATGATCCTATTGTTGTTTTGAATTCAAATTTTTTATATTACATATGATAAAATATATTAAACTGTATATATGTTATCTATCCTGAAATGATCATCTTATATCACTAAATCACTTCGAAATTACCCAATCATGTGATAACGCCGACCTTAGTATCCTAGTGATAGCGGATAATTGATTTCATTAAAAACTAGGTACATGGTATTATATCTCAATTGACTAAATAGTTATGTTTTCTTAGTAAAATTATTACACACATGATTGTAATTATTGTTTCAATAAACAAATTACAATATAATATTTTTCAATAATATCATTATTTACATTAGAATATCCTTGAATGTTATTCTTAGTATGCATCTTAAATTATTATAAAATTATAGTAAATAAAAGTGAGAGAAAATTCATGTTAGTAGTTATATATTGAAAATGGATATCATGAATCATTATGTATAATAAACATGACATGGTTAGTAATTGAAAAAACATTTCTTAATGTAATGTGACAATCATAATAAGATAAGTCTGAACAAATATGAAAATGTAAACAACTAAAATAATATTACATTTAATCAATAACATGTATATCATTGTACGACAATTCCAAATCAATATAGAATTGTAAAAAACTGAAAATCCATTACGTTTAATAAATAAAATGAAAATAATAATTAGATAATTAATAATAAACATGGAAAGAGAACTAATATTAAAAACAATCCATATAATCAATAAATTGAGAGTGAAATGCATCCATTTGTAATATCATTGAGAAAATGTAAAGGATTATTACTAATAAATTATCACTGATGGAAATTCATAAATATTGGAATTCATAATATTAGGAATCATGATACCTCTATTGTCAAAAAAATTCAGAAGAAGATTTAGTATGGATGAGTAATTATGCCATAGAATATCATTTAGCTAATGATAACCATATATTCTCATGACTCTTCTAATACATATAGGGGATATCGAATATATGTTCCAACAAATCACTATCATGTATGAATTATTCCTAATATATTAACTAATCAATTAAATTAACAATAAATATTTCTTACCATTAAATATCCATATTCGATAAAGATTCGATATTTGGGAATATATCCTCAGTTAAAAAAATTTGATTAAAATTAGATTCACAATGACAAAAATGGTTTACTAATTTATAAATAGTCATATCTATGATATAACTAATTTATATTTGTATGAAAACTAACAATAGATTGATAACAATAATTTGAATGTTTCAAATTAATGTTAATGACTACAAAAATGAATCATAAAAGGGAATTTCAAAACATTTCATGGTCAAAATTATCATATCCCATCCTTAAAAAGAACATGTATGGTATTAGTAAATTATATACCCATTGGAGTATATGATAAATATTAGGCTATTATCATTGAAATGTATAAATATCATAAAAATTTCATAAAAATAAATCTTTTGAAAAAAAATTATATGAAATTAATATTAAAATTAAATGTTAAAAAAATATTTTTAAAATATTTTTCATTGAAATGATTGTTTTGAACATAAAAATAATTCTTCAAAATGTTGATGGGACATGATGGTGGGAAAATCAAAAAATAGAATTCATGTTTAAACACATATTCCTTTAAGGTTTTCAATAAAATCCATATATTCCAAATTTAATTAAAAAAATGAAGATTTATTTTAAAATATTTTTTAAAATTTAAATCAGGGTTAAAAATTTCATAAAATATTAATTTTTTAATTTTTTTAAAAAATAATCATAAAAATTGATTTTGAAGAAATATTCTTTCAACCAATGATGTAAATGATGTTGGATTTTATTATTTATATATATATAACATAGTATGTACAAAAGTTTGGAAACATGGTTCTATTATATGTAAAAATAAAAAATATACTGATGACATATAATTTATTAGGTTTATTAAATAATGAAAAAATAATTTATATCAATGGTATATCAATCAAAAAAAAAATTCAGATGAGATGTTGAGAAAATTATTTTAATGATTAGAATATTAATGTGAAAAATAAAAATGAAAATATTTTGTTTTTAATATTTAACTCAAGAATATCGCATCTTTAAATAAATCAAATTATATTCAAAATTAACTATACACATGATATGATAATGTCAAAGAAAATGAAGAGGTAATATAACCTAATGAAATGAAATAAAGTTATGAAATTCATTACCCATGAATTTTTTTCAGAACCAGTTTGATTAAATAATTCAGAATAAAAGTGAAAAACAATGAATTATTAAGGAATAATTATATAACAATTACTATGGATTTATATACACCATAAAAAATAATTTAGGCTCATAAATTCACATTATGACTCAATGAAGTGGAATTGAGGTGAAGACCCCTACTATATGATTCATTTGAGATGAAAACGATTTAAACTATTGTATAGTGGTTTTAATAATGTTATTAATTTATACCATATATATAATAATATTTAGAATATCATATATTACCTTATTATTACATTTTACCACTAATTTTTAATAATATTTCAATATTTATATTCTTTTAGGTGATAATTTTTGTGTTTTATCATTCTTATTTTTATGAATTATTTTATTATGAATAGGATATATATCCATTCTATACCGAATGATAATAATTTTTTGTATATAATATATAAAAAATATATACATTTTTTTCATTTATTAATTATGAACATAGTAAATGAATTTCATTGCTTCATGGAGATGGTAAGTCTTATGAAAGCATGAGTGATGATATCATTCCCTTAATGATTAAAAGGTTAAATATGTTTAATTTTATTATTTTCATAGAAAAAAATAATATTTTACATATATATAATATATTTATTTAATTTATCCACGTTATTTCATAGGTAATGTGTATGTGGAAAACAAATCATATCACTTTGGGAGGCTGTAGTCCACTGTACACATGAGTGATGTTATCATTAAGAAAATATACCATAATGTAAGATGATATATGATATTATATAATTATATAAATATAATAATTTCATAAATATTATATAAACATTAAAACCATCATTATATATAGTGATGAGGTGTGTTTATGGAAATTTATTTACATCAGTTCATGAGGTAGTAGTCTTAGGAACACATGATTGACAATTTCATAACTCATTTGGTGGAGGTGGCGATGGTTACATATTATTACATAAACATAATGACATATAATATAAACTCCCATGTATCATTGATAAATTTAAATTTAAGAAATTAATATTCTTTCATAATATTATATTTTGACAGTGTTAAAATTTAATTTTAAATTAAATATTAATTTTTTTCTAAAGAACCTTTTTGAAAAATATAAATTTTCAGAAAACATTTCTTTTTCTGTAAAATAATTATTATGTTATTTCAGATAAATATATATATAATAAATTGTCTACAAAATTTTTATAAAATTTTATTTTAGCTATTTAAATTATAATATTTTTCCCACCATCTTAATTTCTCTATAATAATTGTAATAAATTCAATAATAATATTTCAATATAGAATTATGTATCATTAAAACTAGTTGTTGTGTGCATCTCATGGTAAAAATGAGAATGATTTTTTAATGAAGTATATACTACTGTTTTGGGATGTTTTATTCTCATCTATGATTATTGTTTAATGTTTTACATTCTCTCCAACTACATTTTCTTCTATTAAAATGTCTTGTTTTTATATTCTACACCATAAAATAAATTGTTTCTTTAGAATTAAACTTATCCTTGAAATAAGGGATTCATATTTGAAAATATCATTTTTAGGAAAAAACATTACACAAAATGGATAATAAAAAATCCTCTTAATAATAGAGAATAGTTTTCACAATGATAATTAAGAACAATAGATTTCTATATTTCTAACTAGAAGATAATTGGTGGGGTGAAGATATTGACATATCGAAAAAAGTAGATATAATTTTATAATTATAGAGATAATTGATCAAATTATTTTCGTTTACAAATTTAAACTTATGTATATCAAAAAAACTAATAAGTAATGATTTAAAATTATATTTATTTCATCGGATATAATGTTAATATGATAATTTTTTACATGATCCTTTTAAAAAATGTTTATTAATTATTTTATATTATAAAAATATAATGAAACATATGTCACTAACAGAAATCCAGGATACATCCAGCGATCTATAGTCATGGTTTATCAGAACAATAAAAATATATATTTACACCAATTCTATTGAAATACTTTTTCTTAAAATGTGTCTATAAACATCAGATATAACCACAATTTTTTATAATTCATGTCTACAAGTTGTTTTTCAATGTCTATTGCCATATTTCTCTAAAATTGTGGATATAAGTTTCTCGCATTAGCATTTTAAAAATAATTCATTCTTGTGTGTGGAGGGAACATCTATTGCCCCAATTGTTTTTTTATTTCCGTAGTTAAAAGAAATATATATATATATATATTTAATGAAATATATATATATATAATTAAATATATATATATATATAATGAAATATATATTCATATGCCAGAAGATAGCATCAATGTAGTGGTATTTCATTAGGTCTATAATAGTGGAGGTATGAAGATCAAATCCAGATGGTTGAATTTATGTTAAATATATTTCCATTTTTTATAATGGTTATTACCACAGTTTAACCCATGGGTGTAGAAATATAGACATAGTGGAAAATCGTGTGATTTATTTCTATGGTTTCCAGAATTGTGGGTTTGTGATCTATTTCCACTATAGAAACTGTAGAAAGGGCCTCTCAAAATTGTTTTTATATATATTTTCAAGAGACAAGAAAATTCCAGATATAAATAAATTGTTCAATGATTAAACCTTATATACATTGTTTTAATAGATTATTAATTCAATAAATGATATATATGTCCTGAATATCACTAAATTTTTTCCAAAATTGATATCATAATAACATGTAATAAAATATGACACATTAATAAATAACCATCAATATTAACAATACCAATTCGTTATTAATATATTTTCATCACAATTTTTACTCAAAAAAATGATACCATATGAAGAAAAATGTTATAGAGTCCACTAGTTAGTGGAAAATGTTTTTGTTCCATCAACTGTAGGTTTAAGCCCACCAGACATGATAGATTTGACATGATTTCACCCAGCATGTGAGTTTTCTTTTTTCTCAAAAAATATTGTTATAATTCCTATAACATTATTGTTGAGTAATAACCTATAATTTAGTCAACCTCAAATAAAAAATTAATACTAGTGGTTACCACAACCATTAATCAAACTCATAAAAAATTAATGGCATTCTGTGTTATGTATCTTTTTCACTAAAACACATACGAAACCAATTAGTTTTATTACAATAAAAGTCCCCAAAAATAACCTTAATTTTATTGTAATTCAATAAAAACTTGATAATAGGGGTTTAATAACTTATAAATTCGTTTAGTATTAATCTCTTTACCATATACCTTTTTCGATAGCTCTTATGTTAGTGAATAAATATATTATTCTAAATTTTAACAAAATCCTTAGATTATTCAATATTCATAAAACCAAAATAATATTTCTAAAATACAACTACAATTTCATTCATTAATCATATTACAAAAATGGTGAAAATATTTTCATTCAATAGAGGTCATCTCATAGTCCAGGATTTATCTTATAGAAGGGCACATTGAGTCGGATATATCTTATTCATTGAAATATAAATGGATCAATAGGATGAAATTTATTTCCTTCCATAATAGTCCTCATGTTTCCATATAAATTCATTTATTTATTCCCATCTTCTACAAAAAATAAATTATTTTAATATTAAATTGAAATACATTGATTGTGGTCACCTTCTATATATCATAAACAAAGGATATTGAGCATTATTTCATGTAGGGTTTCTACCAGTGATTCTCCTTATAAACTACATCCTTCCCTTGTTTCTTATGTTTTAGAGTAAGTTGATATGTAGTATTTTAAAGTTATGTATGTATAATTGAATATTAATAGTCAATATATATTTTTTTCTAAAAATTAACCCATTTGGTTTTTTATATTCACCTCATTTTCAATCAAATTCACAATTAAACAAATTCCATTAGGTTCTAGTAATTTATAAGAAACCAAAAATAAATTTGTGAGATAAAATAATCATTGTTGGAATACCACATAAGTATTTATATTATGTGTAAATAATTAAATGTTATTTTATATAAAACACACCTTTTTTATCATATTCAATTAATTATTATCATCTATTCAAACCATATATAATGTATTATATAGACAATGTGAATTATGAAAGAATAAACCATGTGATAGTCATATAAGGTGTTGCTTAAAGTCCACTGTCATGTACTTGGAAAAACATGAGTCAACAATGGAGAAATTGTTTTTGAGTTATTGACCATAAATATGTTAGAACCATAACCATTTGAACTTATAGTATTTTTATCTCGATATTTTTCAATGAACAAGAACATAATTTATACAATAATAAAATTTAAGATGTTATTCTATTATAACATTAAATATTTTTCAAAAGGTTATGTTCCCATATCTACGTTTTCCTTGATATAATTTCAAAGGTTTCTACAAAACACCCTATTATATTATCTATAAATAACCCGACCACAATTACCATGAGCTGCTTGTTACAATATTAAATTATAACGAGATACAATGAACCACATCCAAATTCACCATGATATATAGTAGTATTTGAATACTAGATAGATACATGAATCATATATTACATTTGAGAGCCCAAATTACAATTTTTTGATAATATTGTTAGTCCCTCGTTTATGTGCATGTATATCAATCTAAGTACACTCCCACTATTCATAACAACATTAAAAAATAATGGTGATGTTAAGTGCATAGTATGTGTTATATAATATAAAATAAAATAATCATAATCAACATGGAACATTATATAATAGAACAAAATATCAATTTATATAATTTAAATATCATTATTATATAAGTAATAATCAATTTTGATATTTAAAAAGTTGAAATCACATGGAATATACTCAATAACATGATAACCATAATAAGATAAGGAATAATCATTATGTAATTGTAAATAATTTAATTAAAAAAAATTTAATAAATTAAATGGATATAATTAGATAATTAACTATCAAAATGGGAAGTTAAAAAACTAAAATAATATTCAGTTTAATAAATAAACTGATATTGAAATGTATCCATAGATAATATAATTTAAATAATATAAGGGAATATTATAACATTATTCATAAAGAAGTGAATGATTAATTATTCATTTTCATGATCTCGAGAATCATTATACCTCTACTACCTTGAGAAGTCACATAAATGTTTAAAAAATATGGTTATGTATACACCATAATTGATTTTATTTATAACTAGCAAACCGATTCATCTCATGAGAGTGCCAATTTATTAACATGATATATATAACTACACCCCGCCCACCACATTCATTTCCAAATTGTTCATGATATATCTATTGATAAATATAATTCATCAACTATAATTATAATCATCTAATATCCATATTGATTAATGAGTATAGGTTTATCGATATTTCTCCCATTAATCAAAATAAATTCAATAGAAACATTTTATGTAAAAAAGTGGTATATTTTTATTGAAATAATCATATACATTATATAAATAAAATGGGTACTTAACTGAAATTAATGGTGGAATTATAATTATAATGTGATTATTTCAAATAAAAGTTATCATCTACAAAAATGATTTAGTAAAGTGATCTTCAATAATTTACTTGGTCAAAATGATCATAGGCCATCTATAGAATAAATAAGGATGATATCAATAAAACGTATCCAAATTATAGTATATAAAGTAACTAAAGATTTGAATTCATGGTTATTACAGAATTTTAGATGAATTTTAAATACATTACAAAAATACATTCCTAGGGACAATAATAGTTTAGTGTCATTGGAAACTAGGAAACAAAATATTCTATCATGGTAAAAGATATTCAACATCTCTCATAAAGATATTCTCTTTTATTAATTCTACATAAATCCACTCTTCATAAACTAGGGAATGGAAACATAAGAATGTGGTTATCTAAAATGATTAGAAAGGGTAAATGAAGGAAATGATTAAGAATAAAACTAACAAAAGGGAATGGAAAATGAGAATAATAATTAAAGATCAAAATTTTAATATCATAGATCATAAAATATATTGTCATTTCATTTTTTCAGATTCATTATGAAATAAAGGACATAATCTAAAATGAATGTCATAATAATAAAACATTTAATTGTGGAAAAAACATATGCATATAAAAACCATATGTCCATGTGGCCATCCAAGGCCTTTATAACATGTTATGATTGGGTTAATAACCTATATACTTGATTTGGGCTTTAGATTATATCTTATGTACCCACTTATTTTAGGCTTAGGTTTCCCTCTTGTGTACCCTTTTGTTTTGGTCTTAGGATTTTCTCCCATTAACCCTCTTGTTTTAGTATTAGAATGTCCTCCTATTTACCATATTGTTTTGGTCTGAGGATGGCCTCCAGTTTAAATTCTTGTTTCATTATTTTGATGTCTACCAGTTTATCCTCCTATTTCAGGATTTGGATTTCCTCTCATATACCCTATTTTTTCATGATTATGATTCCCTACCATGTACCCTTGGATCTCAAAAAATTTATCATTTCTTAATGGATTTTACGGTGATATAGGTCTCACCCATCAAATAATAAATTATACATGCATATGCTAAAAATACTTCATCATATCATGACTGATGAAAAGAAATGGGTTTTATAAACAACAAATCATAACCCTTGAAATTATTTTAGTATCATTATAATTTCAATACATCATAAACTAAGGCAAACTGATAGGTTGCATAAACATTTCATCAATGAATACCTCATGGAGAGAAGCTGGTTTTAGAAGCATATAACTTGTGGAAGTAAAACGCATGTCATATGAAATATTCTATCAAAACATATGCCATGAACTATCCCCTAAGGACCTTCTAATGAATAACACAAGAATACCTTCAATAGGACACTGATTGGCGACTAGCACTTTAAAGGCGTATCCAAAAACGGGAAGGCATTGTCATTAAACCTGTACAAAAACATAGTAAAAAAAAAGAACAAGATGAAACCACGTAATAAATCATTAATAGTAAAAATATGAACTGAAGTAAAGGGGCCGAAATACAATCCCAAATTAATGAATACAACTACAATCGAAAACAGAAAACCACTCATGAGATCGTCCACCAAAGATCCTACCGGAATGGTTGGTACAACTGGTCTCCACATATCTCCGCGTCAACCAGTCACCTCCGTGTACCATAGAGTCCTGGATCCTATAGTCTCAGTCAAGATGCTCGTCTTCTCTACAAGACACAACAAGGTGTGGTAGATGCCCAGGTTTGGGTGAGTATAACAATACCATGTGGGGAACCAGATACCCCCGTAGGTCTCTTAGAATGGTACAAAAAATCCACAAAGTATGATCTCAATCACAAACTACAAAGAAAAAGACTCAACTCAATCCAGGTATAACATAAGTACAAAAGTATAAATGATTAGTCATAAAGCTAGATCATCTTATTCTATCATGGGTTATACTTCTAATCCACACCAGATTGCTCGGTGATGATCCACACAAGATCACTAGGAGCTGATCCACACTGGATCGCTAGGTGCTGATCCACAATGTCTTTCTAGGTGTTGATCCACACTAAATCTCTAGTGGATGATTCACACATGATCCCTTTGTGTTGATCTAGACATGATCAATAGGTGTGGATAAACATAGGATTTCTGGGTGCGGATCAAAACCAGATTTTTAGGAGCAAATTCACACAAGATTACTATTCATTCTTCAAATCATAGCCAGCAACTAGAATCACATACATATCATGCATGATTATGGGAGGATCCAATCCTCAATGCATCAAACATACATCAATCTAAATTAAGTACCAAAAATAATTAACCTAATTATTGGATATTTCATAAGGGTTTTAACGTAAGATACACTATATCAATCAAATGCCCGGTTGAGAGTTATAGGCATTTTAGTTCTAAGGTTTAGGTTGGATTCGTGTATGATCCATCCATGATGTACTCTATCGTTCTCCAAAACTATGATGGTGTATCTCAGAATTACCATCCATCTGAATGATTCCAATGCCGCAGATGGCTCGTCCAACATGCATGTGGTTGTTATGATATGAAATTTTATGTGAAAGTAGTCCAAAAAAAGTGTCCGGGTCCTATCCAACCCAGCCAGACCCACCCGGCCCTGCCCCATCCGGCTATGTTGGGACATGATGGGCTTTACCCAATGGGAATCAGACTAGCCTAGCTCACTGGCTGGGCATGACCCATGCAACAGGATGCGTGACCCCTTCTTTACGAACTGGTCAAGAGCCATTCGACTCTACAACCAGCGGTGCCACATGGTGCCACCTTACTGTCTGTAGGACCTTTAGGGCATGGGTCCCCCTCCGTAGTGGCTTCAAATTCATTACCTTCATCTGCGTGGTGTGACGGTGTGTCATACTTCTGACAATGTGGTCGACCAAAAGTTGGACACCCCCGCTGGTCCACCGCGGCGCTATGCGGCCAAACTCATTCCGCAGTCGGTGAGCGACAGTGGGTCTTCTGTGGGCCTCCAGGTGAGCTCCGATGGTCCCTTTTCCCTTATAAAAATTCCCATGGGCCTCCTAGGATTCATTCAACACTAATTGGATTCCTAGACCATCTTGACGATCTGTTTTCTTCTTTCCAAAAAATAACGCAAGAAAGATCAATGCGGCAGAGTGTCCGGGCCTTGTTCACTTGGCATGCACCCTCTTCCTTAGCATCATAATAGTTGTGTGATTAATTCATATTCAAACTCATATCATTTATCACAAAAAACCACTACCTTTATATCCCTTGGTTGATGTTGCGTTTGTAGAGGGAGAATATATGTTCCTTGAAGCCACTTCCATTCATCGATCCTAAATTATTTACTCAATTGGTGTTGTTGAAGATTTTGTTCTTTATTGGAAGGGTTGTGCATCGGCACATCGTCAATGTTCATCCGCCAATCCTCCACCCTCTCACATTTATCAATGTTTTTATAATCCAAATGATTAATTAAAATGATCAATCATCCATTCAATTAATGGGTCATTAATTTGGGTAATTAATGAACCTATTAAGTAAATAAGGGGTGGTAACACAACCAATGTTTAACAATGCATTTAATATCCTTTATTAAATGCCTGAAAACATTTTTGTTTCCTGCCACCGCCCCTTAATAAGTGTTAGTAAATTTAAAAAACATTTTTATGTTATTTTATTATCCTTCAAAAAAGTTTTCAAAACTAACTTTTTCAGCTGACCTACTATGGTCGAAGTTAAGCCTTCCATAAGTGAATACTGGTTCTTGGAGTTAAAAAGTGCCCTCATATTCCAATTCTGATCACCAGTTCAATTGTTAGAAAACTCAACCCGCACAATTACTGAACATACATTAAAAATTTCCAAAATTCTATTCTAGGATCTCTGGTCCTCGGAATCATGTGCTTTCAAATTTTGAAGGATTGTAATAAAACAAAAAAATTGAAAAAATTATGAAATTTCTATGTCTTTACATTCTCGACACCTTAGGCCTTTTCCTCCCTGTATGCTAAAAAAAATAAGGAAAAAATGGGGGTACTGAGCAAGAATTTGGGCCTCACAGTCCCATAAAGTATCTGAATGATTCAAGTGAAACCAAAAAACATGCACCAAAGGAATCATCCTCCCATAAATTACCCACTTCTATCGATCATCTATATCCATTGAATACTCAACAAATGTCACCCCGTCATCGATTTCCGGCATGCTATAGTCGATTATCTTTGATGAATCATGCATATACCTCCTCAACTATTACACATCTAATAAATTATGCACCAGATTCATTTGTGGGGGAAGATATAGACGTTTTCCCACCATTCCTACTCTACTAAGGATCTGGAATGGTCTGATGATCCTAAGGGATATCTTATCTCCCCATCCCATCCTTAGTAATACCCATCGGGGATAGAACCATATGATGACACGGTCTCCCTCATCAATGTCTTTGGGTATCATTATCTAGTCATCATAAGAGTTATGTCGCCTCTTTGGAGTCTTCATTTTCTCTCAGATGACATGAACCTTCTTTGTGGTAGCCATGACCAACTGTGGATCCCTAAGTGCAGACCCCTTCAGGTCTTTCAATCATAGAGGTTTCTGCAAGGTCGTATGTACATGGCATCAAACAAATCCATGTCTACAGTGGAGTGATAATTGTTTTTTTAAGTGAACATAACTTTTGGTTTGTGGTCCTCCATACTATGACCATGATCGAGGACAGAAGCATCAAAAATTTCCTCAATTGTCTGTCTGGTCCTCTCTGTCTGACAATCTATCTGAAGGTGAAAGGCAGTGCTCAAGCGTAGCTGTGTCCCAAACTCCCCGTGCATCGCATTGCACAAGTGGGATGTAAAATTTGAATTGAGATATGAGATGATCATCGATGGAACCCCATGATGCTATACAATCTCATGTACGTAGAGGAATCCCATGCTCTCTATTAATCCCTGCTCTCAGATGGGTAAGAAGTGTGCTGATATGTTGAGTCGGTCAATGATCACTCATATAGAATCATGTCCCTTGGATGTATGTGGTAGCCCTGTAATGATGTCCATGGAGATACCATCCCATTTCCACTTTGGTACCTCAAGTGGCTACTCAAAGCTAGATGGAACCTGATGCTCAGCCTTCACTTGCTAATAAGTGAGGCATCATGATACGAACTCTGCCACTACTTTCTTCATCCCTGGACACCAATACTAACTCTATATGTCCTTGTACATCTTCTCCACACTAGGATGTATGACAAATTGGGTGTATCTACCTCCCTCGACACCTTCTCTCGTAGCATCATTGGTACTATGGTGCGTCCTATGAAGAGAAATACGTCCTCCCTTCCTTCAGAAAATAATTTAGGTGACATTCGTGAGGATATGTGAGCACATTAGACCTCATAGTCAATGTTTTCAAGATAAGCCTCCCGAACTTGCTGATGATGTTGGGGAGTGAATGTCATTGACTAGAGGTAAGCTACTCCATCTCTATCCACGAAGGATAACTGCAATGTAGCTAGCCAGTCTGTCACCTAAGTCATCAACTGTAGACCAGGCCTCTTGCTGAGCGAGTCTACTATTATATGCCCCATCCTAGGAGTGTAGACTATATAAAATTTTTATTACTGAAGGAACTCTTTCCGTCATCTCTGTCTCAGTTTTAGGTCCTTCTGGTAGATGATATACTATAGACTCTTGTGATTAAATTAGACTATAAAATGTTTACCCATCAAGTAGAGCTACCACATATTTATTGCAGTGACCACTATTGCTAACTCAAGGTCAGAGGATGCATAGTTATAAATGTTTTCTCTCAACTGTCATGAGCCATAGGCAATCACCACTCACTCCTGCATTAGGACACAACCTATTCAAGTCCATGAGGCATCACAGTAGACTACATACCCAATGTCCTCTTCTGGAAGCCCCAATATGGGGGCACTTGTTTGCCTCAATATCAGATCCTGAAAACTCTACTGGAATCTCTCCATCCACACAATGCGATGTCCCTTCTTTATCAAATCTATTAAGGGTGGCACAACATTGGAATAATTATGTTCAAATATCCGGAAGTACCCAACAAATACTAGGAAACATCTCACCTTGGTCACACTCCAAGGTAGCTTCCTGGAAAGCAATGCCTCTATCGTAGCCAGATCAACTGCATGTCAAGCCATCGAGATTACATTCCCCAAGATGTGGACTACCCATATCTGGAACTGGAACTTCGTGATATTTCCATAAATAAGGATCTGTTAGAGTATATACAAAACTATCTTTAGGCGTATGGCATGCTCCTCCTCCGATGTAGAGTATATCTAGATGTTGTCAATAAAGACCACCGTGATGTCATCGAGGTAAGGCTGGAAGATCATTTTCATGAGCCCCATTTACACAAACACTGCATTTGTTATGCCGAAAAGAATTACAAAGAACTCATAATGGTTATACCGACATCTGAAGGTCATCTTTGGTACATTATCATCTTCTACTCTTAGTTGATGATAGCCTGATATGGGGTCTATATTCAAAAACCATCGACCTCCCTTCAGATGGTCCAAATATCATCAATCGTCGGGAGTGGGTACTCGTTCTTCATGGTCAACTAGTTAATGCGCTGATAATCCAACAAAAACCATAAACACCCATCTTCTTTCGTGGTGTACAATATCAAGGATTCCCCTGGAAAAACACTGGGCCTTATGAACCCATTCCTCATCAAATCCTCAAATTATACCTGCAACACATGAAGCTCCACGAGGGCCATCCGATATGCTTTAGTAGATATTGGTGTTGTCTAGGGGTAAAGGTAGAAGTAAAATCCTACCTATCTATCAGGAGTTAGTCCTATAATATCATCATGAATGACATCATAATTCTGGTCCCCCAGTACATGATAACATAGGCTCCTCACATCAATAACTCTAAGGGTAAGGCTAGCCAAGTGATAAATGATCGACTGCACTCACTTTCTAGACAGTCCATCTGGTGCCACAAAGGGTTCCTTCTCACCGGTGGAGAAAACCTGATCACATACTCACGGAAAAACTAAACATTTTTCTTTAATCAGTCAATCTGTACATGGACTATGGATAGCCAATCAATAACCATGACGACCACATAAGGTCTGGACACTACTACTAGGAGATCCCAGTTGAAAATATCACCTCCTATAATGAGCTCGAACTCTCTGCATCTGTGTGTAATCATTGAATATTCTCTCATAAGATTCTCTAATAAAATGTATCCAGAAAATAGATCCATTGGAATCTCTGAGCTCTGAACGAGAGTCGTGGAAATAAATGAGTGACAGGAAACTCGACCTCTAAGAACTGAAACTATGGTGGAATTGACATAGATCATACTTCGAATCATGTATGGTGATTTGTATTCTTAGGCTTCTGCCACCTAAAGCTGAGCTCGACCCTATCCACTTGCTCAATCTGGTTGGGGTAGAACACCTGGGGGTGGTGGTGGTAGAACCCCAACCCTTCATCCACCACCTGCTACATGACATGCTCCTCTGCCCCATCTACCGCCCTATGGACCCCCTCGCTAGAACCACAGACACTACCTCATTGGCCCATTGATAATCTGTAGATTGTCTATGTG
This sequence comes from Viscum album, assembly GCA_963277665.1. Taxonomy (NCBI): domain Eukaryota; kingdom Viridiplantae; phylum Streptophyta; class Magnoliopsida; order Santalales; family Viscaceae; genus Viscum; species Viscum album. The sequence continues at coordinate 2,013,499,706 of OY728147.1, read as the reverse complement.
GGGAGTCTAAATGTTGCAAGAAATGTTTCTATGTCCCCTACATGAGTAGTAGGATTTTGTCCTCAGAATACCTCCTCTGCCTAGCGAGCTTTGCACCTCCGACCCTGTGTCCTGGGGTTGTCCATCAGAAGGTCTGGCCCACTTGTAACTCTACGTTATGTGTCTTCTGCCTACCTTAGATGAATCGACTACCTATCATCTGGTGGTGGATCTCACCGTCAATGCTTTCTCATTTAAGAATCTCCCAACCTATAATTCTCGCTCGAGCACTACAACCTACATCGGGATATTGAGTGATATCATCGATGCTCTGATCTCCCACTGGAGAATCTGATCAAAGGTCTTTTCCATGAAAAGGGGTATTGTACCATGTCACTGCAGTAGCATGACAGGTCAGTGAATCTCTCCAAGTATTGGTCCACTGATTGGATTCCCTACTATATGTGCACCATCTCCTAGATATGTACTGAGCATAATGATGCAGGTAAGAACTCCTCCTTGAAGAGGGTATCGATGTCCAACTAGGAATTTGTTTCCTCCTCATGCCTCTAGAGCATCAGACTACACCATCTCCCTGTTGTTCCTTAGAATAGGCTAGAATCTAGGATCACCGACTGATCTGATGGCATCTGAACAATGTGATAACCCTATTCCACAACCTTCAACAAGTCCTTAGCTGCCCGAGGATCTATCTCGCCTTGAATCCTCGAAGGCCTCTATCTTTGGAACTCATGAAACATGCTCAGTTAGTGTGCACAGTCTACTGGCGAGGATGGTGGAAACAACTGACCTCCAAGTGGTGGTGGTGTTGGTACACCACCCGAAGGTTCCAATATAGTAAGAGGGCCCAACATCGATGCCTCATTGCTCGATTGCCCATCATCATGTACACATTTTGGAATTCTAGGTGGATTTCAACACGGTGGTATCCTAAAAAGAAACTGGTTTACCATGGTCAAAATGTTATACCTAGTGAGATGATTCAAATGAGATCAAAAGTAAAACATTTCCATAACACAAAAAATCAGTGCTTTTGTGAACCATGTAAGAAATCAAAATTCAGGGTCCTGGTGTATGGATACGTCGAGCGCTGCACCAACACAGGACTCTCCGAACTGAAAATCACACTCCAAAAACATAACACATGGTATCCCTTAGAAAGTTTAATACCCTAGTTCTTCGGTAGAACTGACACCTAGGATTCCACCTTGTCACACCCCGAACTATCTATCATTTTATTTAATTATTTTTTTTTTGAATTTAATTTTTTTCTGAGGTTCAGGTTAAATCTCGAAAGGGTTTTTCGTGTTCTGTCAAGAAGCGCACACTTTTGAGTTGACGTCGCTCAGCACCCGGGCAGAGCGAGTTTTGGATACCCCGCGCGGCTTCTCCCATGACACGGCACAGCCCTCGTGTCTTTGGAAAGATAAAATGAATATTTTTATCATTTATTATTATTATTATTAAAATTATCATTTTCCTTATTATTATTATTAAAATCGTTATTAATATTATTAGTGTAAATATCATTATCTTTATGTTGTACTTATTATTATTATTATTATAATTAATATAGATTAAATTTATCATTTTTAATTTTATTATTATTATTATTATTATTATTATTACTAATATTATGATTAATAGTATTAGGTTTTGTTTTTTTAAGGTTTTTTTCCTTTATTTCTTTTTCCCCTTTGCTAGGGTTTCTCTCTCTTTTTTTTCTCCTTCCATGCGGCTTCTCTTCCTTTCCCCTACGAGCCACCTTCCCCTCCCTTTTCTTCTCCTCCTCCTATGCAACATCCAACCGCAATCCCTCTATGGCGACACACCCACCGGAAATCATCCTCCCTCTATCTCTTCCTTGCGCAGCGCACCCCCCCCCCCCCCCCCCCGTGTTTCTCCTGTCACGAGCATGCACCGCCTTCCCCCCTCTCGGTTTGAGCTCTCGCCTCCCCTCACCTGTGCTCCGCCTCCCTGCTCACCCCCCGCTAGCCGACTCGGCCTCCCCTCCAGCTGTTTACCTGCACCGCACCACTGCCCTCAGCCTCGTTCCATCACCCTCCTCTATTGCCAACCCTTCGCCGTTGCAGTCCGTCTTCTTCCCCATTTCAGCGCAACAAACTCCCCTTCCCCCTTGCCGGTCGACCTGCCACCGCTGCCAGTTGCCGCAACCTCCGGTGTCGCCTACTCTAGGCCGGCGTGGAATCGCCAGCACTGCCCCACTTTGGCCGACCCTTCCCCGGTCGTATAACCCCGATCGGCCAACCATTCCCCGGTCGCGCAGCCCCCTTCGGCCAACCCTTTCTCAGTCGCGCAGCTCCCTTCCGGCGACCTACTGTGCTGGCCGACCTTATCACCGGCACCTCACCCTTATGGGAATGCCTATCCTCCAGCGCTGATCTTCCTACCCCCCCCCCCCTCTGGTATTCACTCTCTACACTAGGTTTAGTTATTTTTTCCGTTCTTTTTACTGTGGCTTGGGTTGTTCAAGTTTATAGATAAAATTGTGGGTCCAAATTGATGATTATGGTTTGTTTTTAACCTGCTAATGCGTAATGATAGTGCGAATGAGGTTACACACTGGTTTCGGGAAGTCCATTGACGATTGAGGTAGGATTCCATTTCCTTGCCTTTTAAATTTGGAAATACTTTGGTTGCTTGTTTTTTTTCACATCCTCTGGTTATTAATTGGTTTTTTTTATTTTTAGAAAAAAAAAATTAGAGGAAATTGTTGCCTTTAGAGATAGTCATTTTTTGGCGAATTAATTTACTTGCTCAGTGGTTTTGATGTGCTTAGCGATTATTTAGTTTGGTGCAAAATAGTTTCTTTATTTATTTAGTTATGTTCACTATTTTGTAGTGCTTTACAAACTATGTCGTTGGTTTATTACAATGTGCATCAGTTGCAGTTTTGTTTTGGTGTGACATCGATTTGTGTTTAGTTATAAAATATATTTTGAGTGTGTTTTTTATATTTTCATTCATGCGACACATTTTGAAATTATTTAATAAATTTTTCTTAATGGTTTGTTTAATTGTGAAAATGGATTATTATATTATCTAAATGGTGAAAAAGTGTTTTATAAATGATGTAATGGTTATATAAAACTATTGATTTGGTTTTGAGTGGGTTTTGCCTGTGAAAAACATCAGTTTACTACTCAAAAATATTTTTATGAATTCTTAGACATTTTATTAAATAATTTTGATGTTGTGAGCTTGGTTTTAAAAATGTGTTTAGGCACACGTGCTTTTAAATGTAGGTTTCAATGTATCGTGTGCTTTTGTCCGTCTTTTTTTCACTCTAATTGTTTTCTTAAAATGGCATGTTAGATCTTTAATATGTTTAGTGAGTTATTCTGGCGTTGTGTGGTTATTTGTAAACAATTTGTGGGTTTTAAAGGGGTTTAGTAAATAGTGTCAATGGTGCGAGTTGTGATTTGAAAACACATCGAGGTGGTTCTTCCACGTTGTTTTCTCATTTAGATTGATTTAAGTATGTCTTTGTGTGCTTTTAGTTATTGTGCATTTGCTACAGCATGTTTTCTAGGTAACCCCGCGATATTACTTTCATCAGCTTGCGCTTGCTTGTACGCCTGTGCGAGGCATGTCGTGCCTTTGTGTTTGGACTGCGAGCTGAGATAGGTCCCCCATTGCACTCACCTTTAAATTTAGAATTTATTAATTTCTTGATTTTTTGTTAATTTTAATGAATGATAAACAATATTAGATGATAAGATTTTAAATGATTATTTAGTATGAAAAGAGCCGTTTATTTTATACTGAACACTTGGAACATTTTCTTGACGGGCGGACACCCAATTTTGAAAGAATGCCTGTTTTTTCCTTTAAACATAATTCACGGAATTTCAAACATACTTCTAGATTCAAAGATAATTGATTTCTTCTGAACGAGTGTTTTGGGTTTTCTCGAGAAATGAAGTTTGATTTTAAATTGGTGAAGGCCCGTTTGACACTTTAATTAAATAAATTATTTTGGAAAAACACACATTGGGGTTAGTAAGGGGTGTTCTTTGTTGTGAATTTATTGCGTGAATTGTGTGGGATATTTTTGCATTGTGACTGAATGATTTATATTGCGGACGCACCCCTTTTTATTGTATGTGTTGACATGGGAACCTAGTATAGTGAGTGAATCTTCTGAGAATGATTGCTGCACTATTTTAGATTACACACTGGCTAGTGGCCCCATAGCAGGGGAATACTGAGTTATTGCTGCTATGGGGATTGGGCCCCTTGGTTAGGCCATGCAGGTCTATGCCGGGCGTTAGGGAGTTATGACGTCATCGAGTTAGGGCATGCCTTCAGGATGAGTCAGATGTATAGTACGTTCTGGATTGTTCATGATCTCCTAGGTTTGACCCATGCTTCCTTTAGTGTGTATTTGTGTGTGGCGGACTATCGAGAGGTCTAGTTCGGTTGCTGGCCTATGTGCGCCACTTTTCCCATTGCCCTTGGTGTGTGTTGCATGCTATGTGTGGTTTTCATTTTGGTTAATAACTGAAGTCTGGATTTCTAAATTATTTAATAAATTTTTTTTAAAAAATAAAATTTAACTATTCCTTTTGAACATTAAACATGGTTTCAAACTAAAAAGGGAAATGGACTGATTCTTGTTTTAGAAATGAAAGTGTGAGTGAAAACCAATATTTTGTATATTTAGTTCAAACCTGGAATTAGTAAATTTCTTTATTTAAAGGTAGTGCATTGGGAATAGATATCGGGCTAGCCTACTGAGTTTTAATACTCATGCCTATACTTTCTTTTTTTTTTAGTATTGTGCAGGCTACAGTTTGGGTGCATTCACCGTGGGCGATGTTTGGTCGTGAGTTACAGAGTGACCTGCGAGGTCACATAGAGATAGTGGTTGTCTCTTTGGTTAGTTTTATTTTCTTTTTTTTCTTAGTTACATTACTTTGTTTATTTATTTTGTGCTTCCCTTTTTATTTTATGTTGCTTTAATTGTTTATTTTTATTGGGAGAAAGTGTTCCCTCTTGCTCTCGGTTGATGCCCTGGCACTTGTCGCTAGCCCGGGAGGATCGGGAACGCCTCTCGGGTCATGTCACAGACCGGATCGGGTGACCGGTTCAGGGTTGATCCGGGTTGGTTCGTGACAAAATGGTATCAGAGCATGTTGGCTCTTAGCGGACCTCGCTTTTCAGAGCTCCCTTTTTTATTTGGGATGTCTGATAGAAGGATATTAGGACTGTCAGGGCTCAGGAGGTAGGTTACGGGTCGGTGCCTAATCACCACCGCTCGTGAAGAGACCTGAGTTACCAGGGATAGTCCGGGATTTGAGTCTCTTATCGTTGGTTTCTTTGGATTGAGGGATGAAAATGGAGGCGAATCGGTTCACTGTGCAGACTCACATGGGGTGGTGACCCATGTGGAATCCAAGTGTCCGGCTCAAGATCCTCTTAGTGTTATGCTTTACCTAGGGCATGGCTCACCACCATGTCACCGGGTCAGACATATGCACTATTTTCTCATTCCAGTGGGTTATTACTGCTTCTGTTTTGTTTTAGTCTCAGTTGATTTGAGTGTGCGTTAAAAGTGAAAAAAAAATTAATGGAAAAGTGTTTCTTCCAAATTGTTTTTAAAAGTACTAAAGTGGGTTTTTAAAGAGAAGGTGTATTGGTTTGGGAAAACTTGGTATGTGTTTGGATTTGGAAAAGCAGTGTTTGAACCTTGGCAATTCTTATGGAGGGTCACACGTGCATAGGTATGTATGTAAAGTGCGTGGGGGCACTTATTCATAGATGATGTGAGCGGGATTGAATAAATGCACGTGTGACGGTTCATATGGTTCCCTAGGTGGGTTTTTTTAAATTGTAAAGAAATAACAGTTTTGGAAAAGTAGTTTCTCCTTGTGTTGAATATGTTTGGATTATGGGCATATTGCCCTTGGCTTGTGTTGTTGCTTTGATTAAGTTTTAGCTTGATGCCGGTTTCGATGGTGTTTTTCATGTTGTCATTAGTATGCCGCCCAGAAAGCCTCTCAAAGTTGACAATAAGTTATTCTCAGTTCCCAGTTCCTTTTGTGTGTTTCTTTCTTATCGAGGTTGTAGAAGTCTACTAGAGTTAGTTTTATTGTTCTAAAAGATAGTGTATCTTCGAGTTGTTGGGAGCTCCTAGGGTAGTTAAGGCTCATACCGCCCAAGAGTTATTTGAGGGTTTAGTTTTGGACTAGTATAGATGAAATGTATTATCATCGTTAGAGTTTTGGGTGTGATTAATGGTTTTCAACTTCTGCGAAGGTTCCCCACCTGGAAAGGTGTGCGGGCCGGTGGAACCCATCTCCATGAAACCATCATTGTCGGTACCAGCTCCTAGTTCTTCAAAACGCTCTCTTGTTCACCACCAATATGGATTTTCTAGACATTCTAAGTCGTCATATTGTTTCCCCTTGAAAATGTATGACCATCGAGGTTGTTTGAATCATTGAACAGAAGGAGTTTGAGACCAGAAGATGAAAATGTCTGACTGTGAGGCAGGAGACGCTTCAGCTATCAAGGCCCTAGCCACAGGTCTCGGGGTGAAGCTCGCGCACTGTTAGAAGTTGCAGAGGGTGTGTGGAACCTCAGTCCGAGTAATGATTTCATCTTTGGGAGGGAAATATCAAAAGGTCCCTTGTTCTGTTCTTGTCACCGTTAAGCTCATCATAGTTGTGGTGATGTGATGAACTTGTTATACCGCAGTCTAAGGGGTCTTATCTGTTCTCAGTGTGTTTTCAAATCGTTTGTATTTCCTTGAAGGGGGTTGGGCCCACGAATAAACGGATCGTTATATTTTTGAGTTGGGTCTCAATTGTGTTCGTTAGGGGGATTTTTGGTTTCGTGAAATTAACGGGCGGTGTTTTGGGGTCCTTTCTGAGTTCAGGCTAGGAATTCCTTAGTCTTTGATTATAGTGTGGTTTTTATTCGGCCGATGGGTGAGGGGATGAGTTAATTCCTTATCCTCGGGTTGTTGGGTCGTTTCATAGAAAGATTTCTATTTAAGTCTCTGAGTGCTGTTCGGTCTATGTGGAGAAATTAAATGCATTCAGTTTGGGAGTTCCCGTGTTGCCCCCCCCCCCTCAGGGGTCATGTGTTCGAGTTTCAAGGTCTCCCTGTTAGTAAATTTCTATGGTGGGGAGAACCTCCCGTGTTCTTCCCTCAACATCGGATAATGATTGTACTCGAGTTGTTAAGGTGTGACTTGTGTTGGTAATGGTCACCCCGAGCATCTCAGTTTCTTCTTGTGTTTCCTAGGCACAGACGCAAGTTATGCTACTTATTGGCCTGTTGACTTTTAGGGGGCAGAAAGTGTTTGTGGTGGGGAGAATATTCACACCCCGAACTATCTACCATTTTATTTTATTATTATTTTTGAATTTAATTTTTTTTATGAGGTTCAGGTTAAATCCCAAAAGTGTTTTTTGAGTTTTGTCAAGAAGCGCGCACTTTTGAGTTAACGTCGCTGAGCACCCAGGCTGAGCGAATTTTGGATACCCTGCGCGGCTTCTCCCTTGCCACGGCACAATCTGCATGTCTTTGGAAAGTGAAAATGATTATTTTTATCATTTTTTATTATTATTATTACGATTATCATTATCCTTATTATTATTATTAAAATCGTTATTAATATTATTATTGTAAATATCCTTATCTTTATGTTGTACTTATTATTATTATTATTATTATTATTAATATAGATTAAATTCATCATTTTTAATTTTATTATTATTATTATTATTATTATTACTATTATTATTAATAGTATTAGGTTTTTTTTAAGGTTTTTTCCCTTTATTTCTTTTTCCCCTTTGCTAGGGTTTCTCTCTCTCTCTTTTTCTCCTTCCATGTGGCTTCTCTTCCTTTCCCTTGGGCACCGCCATCCCATCCCTTTTCGTCTCCTCCTCATACGCAACAGCCAACCGCAATCCCGCTCTGGCGACACACCCACCGGAAATCATCCTCCCTCCATCTCTCCCTTGCGCAGCGCAGCCCCCCCCCCCCCCGGGTTTCTACTGTCGCGAGCAGGCACCGCCTTCCCCCCACTCGGTTCAAGCTCTCACCTCCCCTCACCTGCACTCCACCTCCCTGCTCACCCTTCGCCAGCCGACTCGGCCTCCCCTCCACCTGCTAACTTGCACCGCACCACTGCCCTCAGCCTCGTTCCAGCACCCTCCTCCATTTCCAACCCTTCGCCATTGCAGCCCATCTTCTTCCCCATTTCAGTGCAACAAACCCCCCTTCCCCTTGCCGGTCGACCTTATGCCGCCACCAGTTGCCGAAACTTCTGGCGTCGCCTACTATAGGCTGTCGTGGCATCGCCAGCGCCGCCCCACTTTGGTCGACCCTTCACTGGTCGTACAACCCCCTTCAGCCGACCATTCCCCGGCCGCGCAGCCCCCTTCGGCCAACCCTTTCTCAGTCTCGCAGCTCCCTTCCGGCGACCTACTGTGCTGGCCGACCTTGTCACCGGCACCTCACCCTTACGGGCACACCTATCATCCAGTGCTGATCTTCCTACCCCCCCCCCCTCTGGTATTCACTCTCCACACTGGGTTTAGTTATTTTTTCCTTCTTTTTCCTGTGGCTATGGTTGTTCAAGTTTTATACATAAAATTGTGGGTCCAAATTGATGATTATGGTTTTTTAACCCTCTAAGGCGTAATCATGGTGTGAATGAGGTTACACACTGGTTTCGGGAAGTCCATCGACGATTGAGGTTGGATTCCTTTTCCTTGCCTTTTAAAATTGTAAATACTTTGGTTGCTTGTTTTTTTTTCACATCCTATGGGTATTAATTAGTTATTTTTTTATTTTTAGAAAAAAAAATTGGAAGAAATTTTTGCCTTTAGCGATAGTCACTGTTTGGAGAATTAATTTACCTGCTTAGTGGTTTTGATGTGCTTAGCGATTATTTAGTTTGGTGCAAAATAGTTTTTTATTTATTTAGTTGTGTTCGCTATTTTTTATTTCTTTATAAATTGTGTCGTTGGTTTATTAAAATGTGCATGGGTTGCAGTTGTGTTTTGGTGTGATGTCGATGTGTGTTTAGTTATAAAATATATTTTGAGTGTGTTTTTCATATTATCAGTCACGAGACACATTTTGAAATTATTTAATAAATTTTTCTTAGTGGTTTTTTTAATTTTTAAAATGGTTTATTATATTTTTTAAATGGTGAAAAAGTATTTTATAAATGATGTAAGGGTTATATAAAACTATTTCTGTGGTTTTGAGTGGGTTTTACATGTTCAAAACCGCAGTTTAGTACTCAAAATTTTTTTTTATGAATTCTTAGACAATTTATTAAATAATTTTGATGTTGTGAGCTTGGTTTTGAAAATGTGTTTAGGCACACATGCTTTTAAATGTAGGTTTCAATGTATCGTGCACTTTTTTCCGTTTGTTTTCACTCTAATTTTTTTCTTAAAATGGCATGTTATCTCTTTAATATGGTTAGTGAGTTATTCTGGCATTGTGTGTTTTTTTTGTAAACACTTTGTGGGTTTTAAAGAAGTTTAGTAAATAGTATCAATGGCGCGAGTTGTGATTTCAAAACGCGTCGAGGTGGTTCTTCCACGTTGTTTTCTCGTTTAGATTGTTTTAAGTCTGTCTTTGTGTGCTTTTAGTTATTGTGAATTTGCTGCAGCACGTTTGCTAGGTAACCCCGCGATATTACTGTCATCATCTTGTGCTTGCTTGTACGCCTGTGCGAGGCATGTCGCGCCTTTGTGTTTGTACTGCGAGCTAAGGTAGGTCCCCCATTGCACTCACCTTTAAATTTATAATTTATTAATTACTTGATGTTTTGTTAATTTTAATGAATGATAAAAAATATTAGATGATAAAATTTTAAATGATTATTTAGTGTGAAAAGTTCAGTTTATTTTATACCGAACACTTGGAACATTTTCTTGACGGGCGGACACCCAATTTTGAATGAATGCTCGTTTGGACTTTAAGCATAATTCCTGAATTTCAAAAGTACTTCTAGTTTCAAAGATAAGTGATTTCTTATTAATGAGTGTTTTTGGTTTTCTCGAGAAATGAAGTTTGATTTAAAATTGGTGAAGGCCCGTTTGGCACTTCAATTAAATAAATTATTTTGGAAAAACTCACTTTGGGATTAGTAAGTGGTGTTCTTTGGTGTGCGTTGATTGCGTGAATTGTGTGGGATATTTTTGCAACATGACTGACTGATATACATTGCGGACGCACCCCTTTTTATTGTATGTGTTGACATGGGAACCTGGCATAGTTAGTGAATCTTCTGAGAATGATTGTTGCACTAGTTTAGATTACGCACTGGCTAGTGGCCCCATAGCAGGGGAATACTGAGTTATTGCTTCTATGGGGATTGGGCCCCTCAGTTAGGCCATGCAGGGCTATGCCTGGCGTTAGGGCGTTATGACGTCATCGAGTTTGGGAATGCCTTCAGGATGAGTCAGATGTATAGTACGTTCTGGATTGTTCATGATCTCCTAGGTTTGACCCATGCTTCCTTCAGTCTGTATTTGTGTGTGGCGGACGATCAAGAGGTCTAGTTCGGTTACTGGCCTATGTGCGCCACTTTTCCCATTTCCCTTGGTGTGTGTTGTGTGCTATGTGGGGGTGTCCTTTTGGTTAATAACTGAAGTCTGGATTTCTAAATTTTTCAAAAAAAAGTGTTTTAAAAATAAAATGTACCTATTCCTTTTGAACATTAAACATGGTTTCAAAATAAAAATGGAAAAAGACTGATGCTTGTTTTATAAATGAAAGTGTGAGTAAAAACCAATATTTTTTATATTTAGTTCAAACCTGAAATTGGTAAATTTCTTTATTTAAAGGTAGTGAATTGGGAATAATTATTGGGATAGACTACTGAGTTTTAATACTCACACCTATAGTTACTTTCTGTTTTTAGTATTGTGCAGGCTACAACATGGGTGTGTTAACCTAGGGCGATGTTTGGTCTTGAGTTGGAGAGTGACCCGCGAGGTCACACAGAGATAGTGGTTGTCTCTTCAGTTAGTTTTATTTTCTTTTGTTCTTAGTTACTTTACTTTGTTTATTTATTTTTCACTGCCCTGTTTATTTTCTGTTGCATTAATTATTTATTTTTATTGGGATAAATCATTCCCTCTAGCTCTCAGTTGATGCCCTGGCGCTTGTCGCCAGCCCGGGAGGATCGGGAACGCCTCTCGGGTCATGTCGCGGACCAGCTCGGGTGACCGGTTCAGGGTTGACCCGTGTTGGTTCGCGACACACCTTTTCATAATCCACCCCTAGGGACCATGTCGTGTCTTTCCCAAACCCGCCATGCATAGGCCAGGGGTTGGAGACTAGCACTAGAAAGGTGTATCCCAAAATTAGGAAGGCATTGTCATTAATCCTATATAAACACACAGTCCAATAACACAAATAGATGCAACCACGGAGTAAATCTACAATAGTAATTGTGTTTATTGAATTAAAGGAGACGGAATACAATCACATCCGAAATAATACAACTATAATAGGAAAGATAAAATAGATAAAAATACTCTTGATATTTTCCACCATGTATCCTACCTGAAGGGTGTGTACAACTCATCTCCATAGCTCTCCACATCATCGAGTCTCTTCCGTGTACCACATAGTCCTGGCTGTTATAGTCTCGGCCGAGTTTCTCATCATCAGCACAAAACACAAGAAGGTGTGGGTCAAGCCCATGAAAGGCTCAGTATAATAATATCTAGTAAGGACCCCGAGACCTCTCTAGGTATCACAGGATTCCACAAAGGAAAACCACAAAACATGATCTCTATCAAAAACCACAATAAAAAATAATTTAATAAAAATAGGTTTAACTTAAGAACAGAAGTACACATGATTAGTTGTAAAGCTATATTATCTAATTATGTCAATGGTCCTGATACTAATCCACCAATGATCGCTCAGTACTGATTCACACATGATCGTATGGTTCTAATCCACATAGGATCCCTAGCTGGTGAATCACACAGGATCGCTAGGTGCTGATCTACACAAGATCGCAAGGTCCTAATTTCCACAACATCTCTTGGTGAAGATCCAAATAGGATTTCTATGTAATAATAAACATAATATCTCTAAGAGCTTGTCTACACCGAATCTCTAGGTGGTCATATACACAGGATTTCTATTCATTCTTCACATCTCAGCCAACCACATGATTCCCGTACATAGTACTATAGATTCTGGGAGGATCTGCTACTTAAGGCATCAGTAGTATATCAACCAGTATGAAGTCCCATGGAGAAGTAACCAAATGATATGTCATGTCATATAGGTTCTAACGCAACAGATTATACACCAATCAGATGCACGGTCTATGTGTTATAAGAATTTTAGTGCTGATGGCCTTATTAGATTCAGGTAAGATCTAACCTGGACGTACTCCATATTACTCAAAAACAATAGTGAAGTATCTTAAAAGGATCATCTCATCCCAAGGATTTAATATCCACATATGGACTTCAAGAAAATGTCATGTTTTTATGATACAACCATTTTAATATTAATTGGTACATAAAGGGTCTGATTCCAGCGTGGACTAGCGGGTATGTGTGACCCGCGTGATGGGTCGCACGACCCCTCCTTCCCGAACTGCTCAAAATCCGTATGGCTCTTCTATCAGAGGTGCCACATGGAAACAACTTTCTGTCTTTGGGACACGTATAGCACAGTACCCCCATCATTGTGGCTTTGAAGATGTGGCCTCTGTTTGTGTCGTGTGATGGCGTTCCACACTTCTACCAACGTGGTCGACTGAAATTTGGCTACACCTGCTGGTCCACCATGGCGCTATGTGGAACCACCCCATTCTATGGCTGGTGAGCGTCAGCATCCACCTTCACCCACTGCCACTGGTGCCGCACCGACGCATCTTCAATGGGCCACCAATTGAGTTTCGTTGGTATTTTTTCCATTCCAAAACCGACTATGGGAATTCCAAGAGGCTTTCGTCACTGTGTGTCTTTTAGTTTCATCTTGTAACTTGGATTTCCAATTCCTCATGAAGATGGAAACAACTATTAAAGTGGCGTAGGGTTCAGTCCTTGTTCATTTGGATCATGCCCTCCTCGTTGGCTTCATAACAAGGGTGAGATTAATTCATCTTCAAACACTTAGAATTAATCAATAAAACCCCTTTACCACTAGATCCATTTGGTGATGATGTGGTAGTGGTCGGAGAATCTATGTTCATGGAAGCTTCTATCGTTCATTGTTCCCAGATTGTTTCTTCAATGGGCACCATTCATTCTTTTGTTATACATAGGAAGGGTTGAGTGTCAGTACTTCATCGGAGTTCTTCCACCAATCATCCACCCTCTCCACATTTCCAAAGATTCTAAAATCCAATTGATGAGTTAATGTGACCAAAAATCCCTTCAATTAAGGCCTCATTAATTGGGGTAATAAATTAACATATTAATTAAATGAGGGGTGGTTATACATCATATTTTTAACCAGGATTTTAATATCCTTTATTAAATTCCTTACCACCTACATGGTCCCCTAAACTGTAGCTCAAGAAGTGGTAGGAAATTTGAGATAACATTTTTATTTTATTTTATTATCCTTGCAAAAATCATGCAAAACTAACTTTTCATCCGACCTAATGCTATCAATGTTAATCCTTCTTTAAGTGAATCTTTACGTTTTGGATTCAATAGTGCCCTAGTATTTCAATTCTGAGCACCAGTTCAAATTTTATAAAATTCTGTTTGCACGTTTACAGAATGTACCTTAAACAAAGTTCACAATTTTTTTCCAGGCTCTTCGGGCCTCGAAATCAGTTTCCGTCAATTTTCATAGACTAGTAATAATTCAAAATAATTTAAAAACAATTATATGTAATTTCCATGGTAATTACAAAAAAACCATTAATGAAATAAAAAGAATAAAACCTTTGGATTTCTTCCATAAATTTCTTGATTAACATTACAAAATGAAAAATTAGATGAAAAAAAACATGGAATGTTATTTTGTTAAAATTTCATGTGAAAATAACCCTTTTGACTAAGAAACATTATCTTTAAAAAATTGGTCATTTTTATAACATTCCAATTGAAAATACATTGAAAACGTTGAATGAAAGAATGAAATATTTTTCAAAACCATTTTCTTTAAAAACATATTAAAGAAACATAATTTTTTTATAAAACCTATTAACTTAAAAAAATACAAAATAAGATTCCAAAAATTCATAATATTCATTTTCATTCAAAATAAAATGAAAAATTATAATCAATGATTCAAAAATTTATAAAAACGGTGTCATTGATGATACATTGAATAATTATAACAAAATCGTGATTTTTTTAAGACGTTATTTTATAATTAAAATGAAAACACATAAATTATGTTTTAAAACCATTAATAATTTAATAAATCCATTATTCTTTTAATTGTTCTTAATATATCAATTGATTACTATTTTAATAAGTTTTTTAAATAATGTCTTTGAAATAAGATTGATTTTGGATTCAGGTGAGTGATATAAAAACATTTTTCTAGAAAATAGTTTCTTAATTATATTATGTACCATTGATTTGAGAATGGTACTAATACTTGGGTATATTGGGAATAAAAATAGGTGAGGAAATAACATGAGTTTTCTTAATAGAGGTATAATAATATTTCTTAAAAATAAGTATAATAAATAAAAACATGATAAGTGATGAGATTATTTCGATAAACTCATACAACTAGGTTACATGGTATCATACAATTCATGTAAAAATTTAAAATAACAAAAAGTGTGAAATATCATGAAAATAGTTGAATTCATGATATAAAATTTCAATTTTAATCATAAAACCCTAATAAAACAACATAGGTGTATAAAAAACACGTGTCTCGATGATGTTAATTTGAGAAGAAACTACTTTCCCAATTTTGTATAATTTGAAACATTCACCCTATGAAATACTAATCATAAAATAGATATGTAAATTTACATAAATATAAGTTTATTAATCATAGAATACATCCATGGTCAGTATAAAAACAACACAAATGTAATGGGTGTTGAATAAATCATACATCTCATGAGAATAAAAATAGATATGAAATCCCCTTAACTTGGGTCTTGACTGTTGTCGTACTCATTCAAAAATCCATTATAATAATTATAAATTTAGTATAAATCCATAATAAAATATATTATTACATCTAATACATATATTTTTATATTATGGTTTAAAATTAAACTCTTTTTTACAGTTCTATAATAAAGTTCCACTTCGGGTATAATCCACTTTTTCACAAATGTCTTAATTTTTTATATCTTTGGTCTTTATAATTTTATAATAATTAAAAAAATGTGTACCATTATTTTAATAAATTATATATTCCATATATATGTATTATAATAACTAATATACCATATATAAATATGAAAAACAATACATTGTTCATGCAGATGCTAAGCCATACGTTTGCATAAACGCTATTTCTGTTTAATAGTCTTGTTGAATGAAAAAAATTAAAATAAATATATGAACATATATTTATATATATTATTATTAAAATAACTTTTCATATCATATATATCAAATATATTTACAATAAAAATCCATAATATAGTCAAATAAGTGTATGTACAAATCACATATCTTCTAGGTGGTAGTAGTCAACACTTCATCAAACGAAATTATTATATTTACAGAAAATGGAATGTAAAAGATATTTTTTAAAAAATGAATAAATAAGATTAATTAAAATATATAAAATATATAAAATGATCATTCATTATTATTTTCATTATGAAATGTGGTAATGGAAAAAAAGAAATCATTGTTTTGTGAGGATGTAGTTTTCCATACACAAAAAAAAATTATCTTTATTACACAATTGATGGTTGAGTGTGTGAGTATATGTAACTCCCCCACCCCATTTACCCAGAGTCGGTGCATTATTATGTAACATTATCATGATCATAAATTATCATTTCTCAAAAGACTGGTTAATTTAGTAGTCTTGGAAACACTACATACTTTCATAAGACTTACATTACATTATAAAGTTAAAAACTACAATAACATAGTCTATATAGTCCACACTCATATCCCCTTCATACTATTAGTATAGGTTAGTCATAAAATATTTCTTCACATCCTGGTAAAATTAAAACATTTAAAGGGGTGAGCTAAGATGATCAGTAAAGATAAAAATATAGCAGAAACTTTAATAAATAAACATAAATATTTAAGGCAATGTATAACTAAAACAAAAGCCTTTTAAACTTGATATTCAGAATAATATGGAAAAAATAAAATGAAATAATTCCATTTACTCATTCACATGGATATTATACTAGTAGAATAATCACATGAAATATCAATAACCACTTTCATAATGATGGAATTCATAATTCGAGACTATCATAACCACGTAGCCAAGGCCTCATTCCAAGACTACAAATAAGATTTTGTCAAGGCATTGTGCTAAGAAACTAGTTTGTATCATGATACCTACCGATGAATCGAGGAGTAAAAGCAGGCTCCACCAGTCACATATTGAGTCAAATTCATTCCTTATATGAAAAGTTTTAAACATATCATAAGCAATGCCCAAGAACCATACCATAATCATATCACATAAAATATGCATAAAGGAAACATAACATTTCCACATTTAAATCACAAGATATCAATTACAACACATTAATATAATCAAAACATTTTCAAAACATTTTTCAATAACAAAATGGGTGAAAATTAAAACATGGAATTTATTTTTAATTTAAAAAAAGTTATGGTTTGTAGAGGAAGCTGAAACTCAAATAATGGTCACGGTGGCGGAAAAGTCGTTGTTGCCACAAACGTAGGACAAAACATTCATTTTTTCATATAGTAAAAATGATTCATATAAAAATATTCCTTTTGAGTAAATGTAATAGGGGTTTATATACCATCTAAAAGAAAGTTGTGTATAAAATAAAATATGCCTCAATGGAAGGAGATTGAGACGAAGTCCCTTACCTCGTATCTGACTTGACAGAATCGTTATTTAATCTCCTGAATAATAAACTAGTGTTAATTTATACTTGCATAAAATCCTTTTTCAAGTTCATTATTCATTTTATATCACTTATTACCATGTTATGAACATTATGTAATTATTTAAGTTAATAACGGTCGTTTTGTTGATCTTTGGTACTTGAGTTAGAAATAAACTTCTTATAATTACAAGTTATTCATGTGGTGAAATATAAATTATATCTAGAATTATATTCATGATGTAGATATCATATATATATTATATATCCAGTATATACAAGCATTTAAAATATTACATAACATTTAGAGGAAAGAAATGAAATGCACCGTTCATGGAGATGGTAAGCCATACGTATACATATACGCTAATTTCATTTCTATTTAAGATTTAATTGAATTAAATCATAATTATATAAATCTATATTATAATTATAGTATAATATCATATATAGTATCATTAACTCCATACTTTATATGTCCCAGATATGACATTATTGTTTCAAATCACTTTGAGTGGGCGTTAGTCCGCACTTCCTAAAATGAAATTAGTGCATTTACCCATATTAGAAATCATAAAGGAATGAAATAAATGAAAAATACAAATGCATAAGGAAAAAATAAAAATAATATATATCATATCGAAATATACTGACATATTAATGGCCACCATGAGAGGTGTTAAATGAAGATTGAACAGTCATCGTTTCATGAGGCAGTACTTCACCACCCAGAGAAACAGTATGTTCTTTAACCATTAGACGGAGTTGTGTGTAAGTGAAAATCAAATACATCTCATAACAACATCCACGTATATTTATGATATTGGTTTTGGAACAAAAGAAAAGAATAAAATGAGGTTATGGGGTTGGAGAAGTAAAATAAAACAAAACAACATAAGAGAAGACATTACCTTTAAATCGGGTAACTGTCATCAGTTTGAACCAAAATGGTTTCTTAAAGAGATTTCTGCCTAAAGTAAGGCTTCTAGGATAAAGGGAGAAATTTTGAGAGGGTATTTCGGTAGAGTTTGTATGATCCAAAAGGCTTTGAATGTGTGAATAAGGAGGTAGAGGTGGGGGCCTTTTATAAGAGGAGAGGAGGGGCTCTTTTAGAAAGTCATGAAATGTTCCTTTATTATGAAATGATTTTCGTATTTTAATGGTCCCACATTGATATATATCGAGGATAAGGTGATAAGGGTTCTAAATAAACCCATCCAATAGGTTTTAGACAAGTTGAAGTCTTAAAATATACCTTATCTTTTCATTTTATTTAAATTGTTCATTAATGAGTTAATCACTACATCATCATGGTGCCATAAATAATTTTATTTATGTAATGTCTAAAAATTATAAAGAAATTACCATGATGTAGGAAATATTTTTATCATTAAAATTAATATTTATAGTCGAAAATATAACATATATAATCCCATGTAATTATTGTTTTAGTAAAACAACACATGTTTGTTAAAATTTTATTTTTACTTTAAATAAAAAGTTATTAATGTTATTTTCTTACCCATGTGGCTCCATGGGGTCCCCATGTTGACCCATGGATTGTCTTAGTCAGAAAGGACTCATCAAATAAGGGTAGGACAATTTTAATGGTATTTTTTATATTATTATAACATTATATTTACCTTAAATTACACTAATTACCTTTAATCGTGATTAATAAAACTTAATTGTCACTATTGAACAAAAATTATTTTCATCCCATTAAACCACATTTTACTTAATATTGAAAACCATGTTTGTCATATTTTTTATATTCAATTCATAGATGTGGTAGAGTAAAATTTAAATGAAAAATTAGTTTTTTAACTACCACTTAGTGGTTTCACTATTCATCAAAAATTGATGTTTTTCAGAAAAGTACCAAAAATAAACCCTATGCTATATTTCATATTCCTAATTCAAAAATTATGTCTATTTTACAAAATTAAAAACATATTAGTTGAATTAATTAATTTAATAATTGATTCCTATTGTCACAACAAATAGAGTGTTTCTAAGAAACAATATATATCAAAAGATTGACAATTTTTTATGTCCAATTTCAATGAGAAATTAATTATAATGACCCCCACTAAATAAACTGGTAAAAATATATTATAATTATACTTTAAAATCAATCAATATTATAATTTTTCACTATAAATTATTTTTATTAAAATAGTTTTTTTAAAGTATTTATTTATTTTCATAGAAAATTGGAAGTTCTCAGAAGATTAACAAAATTCAACATAGGATAATTTTGATAGTCTGAATAAAATAAAGTCCATTTTGAAATATAAAATTTATATAATTTCAAAAAGTGGGTATTACTATTCATAACGGCTACTTTGATTGGTCGTGGTGTGTTAGAACTCGAGGTTGTGTACAACACACGCTGCTCTATTATTCAAAGAGAAGCGTACCATGGAAGCTTAGGGTGTTACATTCTCCCCTATTTCAAATAAATTCTTCCTCAAAATTTCTAGAATACAACTGCATAAAAATACATGGGTGGTTCTTTATTGTAAGTTCCTCGGGTTCCCACGTTTCCTCTTCCATCTTGTGGTTCCTCCATAGAAATTTTACCAAACGAGTCATCTGGTTTCTCAGCACTTGTTCTCTCATATCCAGAATCCAGATAGGCTATTCGCAATAAGATAAAATGGGTTCCAGTTCTAATTCCTCATATGTGAGTACATGCGTTGGGTTAGGCATGTATTTTCTCAACAGTGAAACGTGGAACACTTTACGAACTTTAGAGAAACTTGGAGGCATTCTCTAACGGTAAGCTATAACCCCAATTCGTTCTAGAATATTGAATGATCCGATGTACCTGGGATGATTTGATTGTGGTTTTTATGACCTTCACCTTTTCCATTGTTTCCTCAAAAATTTCTGGGCCAATGAGTTTTCTTTGACAAACAACATCCCAATAGGTTGGTGTACGAAATCTCTTTCCTTATAACGCTTCATAGTGTGCCTTATGAATAATTGAATTGAAGCTATTGAGATAAGAAAATTCTACTAGGGGTAAATATTGATCCCACATACCCTGAAAGTCGTGTGAGCATGATCTCAACATGTCTTTTATGGTTTGAATAGTCCGTTCTGATTTTCCATCTGTTTGAGGTTGGTAAGTAGTACTCAAATAAAGTTCAGTGTCTAGGGCTTTGTGAAGACATTTAAGTATCTTGATGTAAAATGGGGATCATGATCTAAATCAATCGATATGGGTACTTCATGAAGTCATACAACTTTGTTAATGTACAGTCTTGCTAAATGTTCAAGTGGTAAATCTTCTCTTCTAGAAAGAATATGTGATGACTTGGTAAGATGATCAACAATGACCCATATTGCATCATTCATTCTAGGAGTCTTTGGTAGTCCCATGAAAAATTCCATCGTAATATTATCTCATTTCCACTCAGGTATGGGAAGAGGTTGCATAAATCCTCCAGGATGATAACTCCCATCTTTCACTTGTTGGCACACCGTGTATCTTGACACAAAATCAGAAGTCTCCATCTTCATGTTGTCCCACCAAAAATATTCCTTCAAATATTTATACATCTTAGTTATACCAGGGTGTATAGAGAAATTTTAACTATGAGAATCATCCAATAATTTTCTTTTTAGACTAGCTATATTGGGAACATAATGTCTCTTCCTAAATTTCAAAATTTCATCTTCATACACAAAGTCACTCAATCTCCCATCTTTTACAGCTTTAATCTTCTTTTGAAACTCTTCATCATTGGTTTGAGAACTCTAAATCCTATATAGTAAAGATGGTTTGGCTACCATTTTAAAAAGAATTGATGTTTCAACTTCCATAGATATTCCCATGTCCACCATCACTAGATCCTTGAAAATAGGATCCCTTTCGATTCTCATATTGTTCAAAAATCCATGATCTTTTCTTCTCAAAGAATCTACCACCTTATTTTCCTTCCCCGGGTGGTAGTGTATCGGGAAATCATAATCCTTGAGAAATTCAAGCCCTCTCATTTGCCTCATGTTGAGTTACTTTTGTGAGAAAATATATTTCAAACACTTATGATCAGTATAAATTTCACATTTTTCACAATAGAGGTTGTGTGTCCATATCTTCAAAGAAAAGATCACAGGTGCTAACTCGAGATCATGAGTAGGATAGTTTTTCTCATGAATTATCTACAGTCATGATGCATAGGTAATAACCCTATCATTCTGGATAAAGACACAACCAAGTCCTATCTTCGATGCATCACTATAAATAACTAACCCATCATTCCCTGATGGTAGAGTCAATATAAGAGCACTGACTAATATTCTCATTATTTCATCAAAAAATTCTTCAAACTCTTTTTTCCAAACAAATTTAACCCCTTTACGTGTCAGCTTCGTTAATGGGTTAGCCAATCGGGAAAAATTCCGGACATAACGTCGATAATAACCTTCTAAACATATAAAATTGTGTACCTCTGTTATACTCGTCAGTGCTGGCCATTCTTGGACCGCTCTTCTCTTAGAAGGAACAACAGAGATTACATCTTTAGAGACAATATGTCCATGAAAAGAAATCACATGAATTCAAAATTCACACCTGCTAAACTTCAAATATAATTCTGGTCTTCTATGAGTCTTTAGAATAATGCGCAAGTGTTTTTCATGATCTTCATAGATTTTGGATTATACAATGATATCATCAATATATACCACAATGAAGTCAGTAAGATTTTCCTTGAAAACTCTATTCATTATATCCATGAAGACAGAGGGTGCATTGGTCAATCCAAAAGGCAATACTGTAAACTCGTAATGCCCATACCTGGTTTGAAATGTCATCTTTAGAATGTCTTCCTTCTTCAAACACAACGGATGATATCCTGATCGAAGATCAATCTTTGAAAATTATGGAGCTACATGCAGTTCATCGAATAAATAATCTATTCGAGGTAGGGGATACTCGTTATTTATTGTTATAGCACTAGTTTTCCTGTAGTCAATGCACAACTTCAAAGATCCATATTTCATCTTTACAAAAAGAACCAGAGTTCCCCATGGAGAAAAACTAGGGTGAATAAATCCCTTATAACTCATTTTCTCTAGTTGTTTCTTAATTCCACTAATTCCATAGTGGCCATTCTCTATGGGGTCTTCGATATGGGACTTGATCCAGGAATTAGGTCAATAGAAAACTCAACTTCTCGTTCAAGAGGATTCCCAGGAAAATCTTCTAGAAACACATCGACATATTCTCTCATAATAGGTACATCCTCTATTTGAACATTCCCTTCCTCATCCATAGTTATTTCATTCTCTTCCTCCCCAATAATTGCATTTAGTTGAGCTACTAGGGGTGGATCTAGATAAGAATTAGGTGGTGATGATTCTGCTCTAAATATAAGGTGTTTCTTATCATCTCCCTCAAAAATCATAAACTCTTTCTTCCTATAGTAAATAATTGAATTATGGTCTGAAATCCAATCCATACTGAGTATTATATCAAATTCAATCATGGGTATGATGATGAGATCAGCAGATAAAGGATATTTATGTGCTCTAATGTGAACTGATTCAAAAAACATTTTTGCAAGGATATTTCCCTTTTGAGTTTTGACTGACAACTACATTGTAAAATCAAATAGTAAATATCTAATTTTTTTAGAAAACTAGGATGATATGAAATAATTTGATGATCCAAAATCAAATAATGCACTTTCTAAACTTGAAGAAACCATTAAATTACCTACCACCACGTCTTTTAGAGGTTCTACCTCAGCAGTAGTGATAACATACGATTGTCTTTGATCCCTTGTCCTTTTCTGAGGTAAGTTCCTCTGACGCTTAGGACATTCATTTTCATAATGTCCTATCTCCCTGTAATTGTAGCATGAAACATTAGTAGCTTCTTTCTTCCCCTTGCAATCAGGTGCGTGGTGGATTTTTTCACCACACTTGTAACAGACCTTCATTCCATTCAAGAATGTACTGGGGTGTTTCTTCTCACATTTACGACAGGATAGATAATCAACCTTTCCCTTCTTCAAATTATTTCCATTTCCATAGTGATCAACAGATCTCTTCTTCTCTTGCTTTTCATTAATGTCGTAAGACATAGATAATTCTTTTTTTTCTTAATTGCACATGAGACAATGTCTTCATATAACGAGAAGGATTGTGAGACTAATGCTCGATGGATAAATGGTTTTAACCCATCAATGAAATGATCAATCTTACTTCTTGGGTTACGTATATAATCTGCAGCATACGTCGCTAACCTTGTAAAGGTTTCCTCATACTTTGCGACATTACCGTCCTTCTTTTGTCTCAGACTCCAAAATTGTTATTCCATATCTTCTCGATGGTCACGAGGAAAGTATTTTTCTATGAAAATCTCCTTGAAATCCCTCCATTCCATATTTGATACTTCATCATATTCCTTTGGGTTTTGAATTGATGACCACCATTGATCAGCATCTCCAGTGAGCCGGTAAACTTCCATGATAACCTTTTCCATTTCACTAATCCCCAAGGCATGGAATATTTTTTCTCTATGAAATTTATCCATTGCTCAGATACTAAGGTTTTTTACTCCCATTGAATGTTGGTGGGTTTTTTCTCATCAAGAGGTATAACATTGATCCTCCACATTGCGGATTATGGTGCTCCATACGAATAAGGTTATTATTCATAACCTGAGTGAGTTGTCCCAGTATAGTGATAAGCTAATAAGCACCACTTATATCACCACCTCTATTATAATTATCTTGAGAAGGAGGGAAATACCTACATGGTGTGCGTACATTGATACAGTTTCCTTTCATTCAACTAGGTTCCATTTATAAAAAAATCACATAAACCAGATCAGTTTATGAATCAAAATACATAATTCCACAATTGTAAAACACCTAACATAAATTGGACAGTTTAGGGATATAATTCATAATCCTAACAAAATTTCTTTGAGGGAGTATATACTCATAAACCCTTCAAAATGGTTTGTAAAGAAAATGAGATTTATCCTAATCATATCTCCTGTGATTGTCATAACCAAGAGTGCAGCAAGGCCTGATTTTGTGCCCCAGTTCTTGTTCGATTCAAGCTCAAAGTGGTGTTTTCACATTTTACCCCTAGGTACATATGTGTCGGATCCTCCTTTACCTACTTGTATCCAGACATGGATGTGTTTCTCGGAAAACTCACCAAATATCTATACTACAATAATTCTAGGAAGTTCTTCTATACTAATCCTCAAATTCTATCATAGGGCTATGTGCTCTAATCAGGGTTTTTCTAAATCTAGCTTCCAAGGTTAGAACTAAACTACCTATGATACCAACTATAACACCCCAACCCCAGTTACCCAAAGTCGGTTAATTATTATGTAACATTGGCATTATCAAAAATGATCATGTCTCGAAATACTGATTTGTTTAGTGTCCTTGGAAACACTAGATACATTCATAAGTCTTACATTACATCATAAAGTGAAAAACTAAAATAACATAGTCTCCATAGTCCACACTCATATCCCCTTTAGACTATCACTACAGTTTAGTCATAAAATATTTCTTTACTTCCTGGAAAAATTAAATCCTTGAAAGGGGTGAGCTCAGTTGCTCAGTAAGGATAAAAATATAGAAGAATCTTTCATAAAAAACACAAACATTTAAGGCAATATATAACTACAATAAAATCCTTTTAAACATGAACATAAGCATAATATGGAAAAAATAAAATAAAATAATGACATTTACTTATTGACATGGATATTCTACTTGTCGAATAATCACATGCAAGATCAATAACCACTATCAAGATGATGGAATATGTAATTCCAGACTATCATAACCACGTAGCCAAGGCCTCGTACAAAGACTACAAATAAGATTTTGTCAAGGCCTCATGCCAAGACACTTATTTGTCTAATGAGACCTACCAATTCATCTAATATCTATAGTGGGATCCACCCATCACTTATTATGTCCAATTCATTCCTTATATGAAAATGTTTAAACATATCATAAACAATCCCCAAGAACAGTATCATAATCGTATCACATAAATTATGCATAATGGAAACATAAAATTTACACATTTCAATCACAATATATCAATTACAACACATTAATATAATAATAAAATTATCAAAACCATTTTCAATACCAAAATAAGAGAAAACTAAAACTTGGTATTTATTTTTCATTTAAAAAAAGTTATGTCTTGTAGAGGAAGCCAAAAATCAAAGAATGGTCATGTTGACATTGAAGTCGTTGTCGCTGCATACGTGAGACAAAACATTCCTTTTTTAGTTTATTAAATACTCATCATATAAAAATATTTTCATTCAGTAAATGTCAAATGGTTTGGTACAATTTATAAAATAATGTTGTGTATAAAAAAAACATGCCTCAATGAAAGGAGATTGAGACGAAGTCCCTTACCTCATGTCCGACATGACTCGATCGTTATTTAATCTCTTGAATAATAAACTATAGTTAATATCAAATTTTATAAGAACCTTTTTCAAGATCATTATTCCTTTTATATCACTAATTACCATGTTATGATCATTATGTAATTATTTAAGTTAATAATGGTCATTTTGTCGATCTTTGGTACTTGAGTCGAAAATAAACTTCTTATAATTACATGTTTTTCATGTGGTAAAATATCCATTTTATCCAGAATTATATTAATTATGTAGATATCATATATATCATATATATCCATTATATACATGCATTTATAATATTACATAACATTTAGAGGGCATAAATGAAATGCACCATTCATGGAGACGGTAAGTCATACTTACACATGAATGCTACTTTCATTTGTATTTCATGTTTAATGTAATTAAAAAATAATGAAATAAAGGTATATTATTATTTTAGTATAATATCATATATAATATCATTAATTCAATCCTTTATGCATCCCACATATGGCATTAACGATTCAAATCACTTTAAGGGGGCGGTAGTCCGGACTTCCTAAAATGAAATTATCGAGTTTACCCATAATGGAAATCATAAAAGCATTAAATAAATGAAAAATAAAGAAGCAAAATGAAAACATAAACATAATATATATCATATATAAATATAGTTACATCTTAATGTCCACCATCAGAGGTGTTAATAGAAGATTGAACAATTATCGTTTCATGAGGCAGTAATTCGCCACCCATAGAAACAATATGTTATTTAACCATTAGATGATGGTGTGTGTAAGTGTAAATCAAATACTTATCATAAAAACATTAATTTATATTTAGGATACTGGTTTTGTTACAAAAGAAAATAATAAAAAGTGTTTAGGGGGTTTTATAAGCAAAATAAAACAAAACAACATAAGAGAAGACATTAATTTTAAATCTGGTAACTCCCCTCGGTTTGAACCAAAATGGTTTTTTGAAGATCTTTATGCCTAAGGTAAGGATTCTAGGATTATGGAAAAAAATTTAGAGTGTATTTGGGCAGAGTTCGGCCGATCCAAAAGGCTTTTAAGGTGTGAATAATGTTGTATAGGTGGGGGCCTTTTATTAGAGGAAAGGAGGGACTCTTTTGGAAGTCATGTAATGTTACATTATTATGAAAAGCGTTTCTGATTTTAAAGGTCCCACAATGATATATATCGAGGATAAGTTGATAATGGTTCTAAATACCCCAATACAATAGGTTTTAGACAAGTGTAAGTCTTAGATTTTTCTTTATCTTTTCATTTTATTTAAATTGTTCACTAATGAGGTAATCACAACATCATCATGATGTCATAAATAAATATTATTATTTAATGTATAAATATTAAAAAAATTACCATGATGTAGGAAATCTTTTTAGCTTTTAAATGAATATTTATATTCGAAAGGTTAACTTATAAACCCGCATGTAATAATTATTTTAGTGAAACAACACATGTTTGTGACAATTTTATTTTTACATTAAATAAAATGTTATTAATGTCATTTTGATACCCAAGTGACTCCATGGGGTCCCCATATTGACCCATGGATTGTACTGGTCGTCCATGACTCATCCAATAATGGTAGAACATGTGTAAACTTAATTTAATGTTATTATAACATTAATTTACCTTAAATTACACTAATTACATTTAATTGAGATTAAGAAAACTTAAAAGTTACTAATCATGAAAATTTATTTTTATCCCATTGAACCCCATTTTATATACTAATGAAATACATGTATGTCTGATTTTTGAAATTCAATTCACAGAATTTATAAAGTTTCATTTAAACAAAAAATTAGTTTTTTAACTACCCCTTAGTGGTTTCACTATTCATCAAAAATTAAAGTTTTTCAAAAAATACCAAAACTTCACCATAATCTATATTTGATATTCCTAATTCAAAAATTTATGTCTATTTTAAAAAATTAAAAAAATATATGTTGAATTAATTAATTTAATAATAAATTTCGGCTTCCACAACAAATAGCATGTTTTTAAGAAACAATATATATCAAAGGACTGACAATTGTTTATGTCCAATTTCAAATTTAAATTAATTCTAATGACCACCATTGGATAAAATAGTAAAAATATATTGTAATTATACTTTAAAACCCCTAAATATTATAATGTATCTCTATAAATTATTTATATTAAGAAAGTTGTTTTTAATTATTTTTTCTATTCATAGAAAATCGGAAGTTCTCTAATGATTACAAAAAAGATAAACTTAGGGTAATTTAAATATTCTGAACAAAATGAAGTCCATTTTGAAATATAAAATTTATATATTTTAAAAATTTGGGTATTACTATTCATAATGGCTACTTTGATTGGTCATGGTGTGTTAGAACTCGAGGTTGTGTTCAACACACACTACTCTATTATTCGAAGAGAAGAATACCATGGAATCTTGGGGCGTTACAGTATAAGTCAAAACTATAGAATATAAACATCACATTATATGTAAGAAATTCTGTTTTAATACAACAATATAATAAATAGAGAGGTTGGGATGGATAATGAAAATATAAGAATTGAGCTTCATAGAAGGTGTTACATCTTAATCTTGTAACTGTTTTTTTTTCTGCCAATAAAATTACTTGGATATTATTCAGTCCAAGGAGAGGCATATAGTATGAATAATGGATTTTGATAGATTTATTGGGAATTTATTACATGAACCTAGGTGGTTTCATTATATTTAGGAAGTGGGATAGGTGGTTGGCTTTTTTTGGGATGAAGACGGACTCAGTTGGAATTTTAGAAATCAAGCTAGGTGATAACATATTGTTATCTAAAAAAGTCATATTAAAACAATTAAATAATTAATACATTAATTATGTACGGAATATTTGTATAAAATGGTTTTTTACAAGTTTATGGGTCATTTGGCCCTCTATGAATAAGGATTAGTCCTTAGTTTACCTTAATTTGACATTAATTACCATGATTAATTATACTAACTATTATAAATATTTTTGATTAAAAATTAAGATGAAATAATTAAACTATAAATATTAAACTCATTACAAAATTATTATTTCAATTTTTTTAAAATCAATTAATAAATTAGTAAAAATTATGAATCATTCTAATCCCGCTAATGGAAAAAAATAAAGGGTTTTATTATTCAATAATTTTTAATATTTTTATATTCAATTTCAAATATAAAATGATTATAATGACCTAAATTTTTTTAATATATGTATAATTTTTCAAGTTTTACCTTAAAACAAATTGAATGTAAGATTTTTATTTATTAATTATTTTAATTAAAAGGCATTTATTATCTAAAATCCAGTATTAATAACTTTTCATAAAAAATTATGTTTCTCAAAAAATCCCAATAATAAACCCTAATATAATTTTGGCATAATAAATTCATAAATTAAGTATATTTCATAAAATTTAATTTATATATGTCTTTAAAATATATTTATTTTCTTCACAAAAGGTTATGAATTGTACTTCATTTGGGAAAGTAATTTTTTCAAAAACGTATAAGGTCATTACAGATAATTATATTTTCATTATAAAGGTGTTTTATTTATATATAACCATTATAAAAATATTTAAAAATCATTTCTTACAATTAATATTATTATTTTTAATATCTATGTTATAAATAACTCATTTAGATAATTATAAAAATAAAATTATGTTTCATCGATGCTCGGTAATGCGTGTCACATATGCGTAGTGAGTGTTGCGTATAGGATATTCCAAGTCAGTGTTGTGTGTTACCCAAGAGAAGTCAGTGTTGTGTGTTGTGAAATCCAATTTAGCACCATGTAAAATGAAGGATAGACATAGTGTTTATATATATATATATTATTTTTTCTAGTTTTACGTGAAATGTAAAATTTAAAAAATAGAAATATATTTCACAAAATCATAAGGAGTAATAGTCTACGATGCATAAAATTAATCTATCCCTTGAAATATGTCTTGGTTATCAAAGAATTAGTACTTTAAAATTTTCATCATGGAAACCCACATCATACAAAGTAATACTAAAAAATATTTAATAAGGTATAGTTGATACAATTTTGGTAACCCAAATTAACTCATAATGGTATTCCAACAAAAGAGAAAATGGGTGGGATGTTAAAACATGGACATGGAAGAGAAATATTTCCATTATGTTTTGATGGGGAGTGATATAAAATAGGTTCAGTGTATGGTTAACATATGAAATCAATAAATATGTGATTGTCTAAGGGATATCTAGATTCATCAGATATTATGGTATCAGGGTAACATTTTGGGAATGATGATATTTTTTACAAAATTTGATGAATTGTAAATAGGAATTTAATACATGATTTCAGGACAACATCACCATTTGTTTTATTTTATCCTCTTCACCTATTCCTATAAATTGTAAGGTGAATTTTTTATTCTTTAATAACTAACAGATCCTGAGAGCCATGATATGATTTCTGATATGTGATCAGTTATAATCAATACCATGTATTTATAATTGCTTATACAATATTAATAAATTTTCATGTGGAAATATAATAATTTATTCTGAAAAACATCATCAAATATTAACTTAATAATCCTGTAAATGGTTAACTATATAACCCATTAAAAATATGAACATTCAAATGTTTAGAAATAATGTCAAGAATGATTCTTAAAATTGACCCCCAATACGTCATAATGTACTAAATATTTTCACATTCTAACATGTGAATATTTTATTTTTATGTTCTATTAAAACATTTTAAAAACCTTAACTAAAATAAATTATTTTAGGAAACATGTATTCTTCATTACTGTAATAATTTCTAGATATATTATTTAAATACATGATTTTTAAAACCTCATCCTTGATGACATAAACCACAATTTCAATATTATGTTCTAGGGTAATTGGTTCTGTCCAATGTACTTATTTGTATATAGTATATCACTATCCTAAAAAATTATCTCAATGTGAGGTATTAATTAAGGATTCCCTCCCTTAATAAAAAATTCATTATTCTAGGTCTTAATCAACATTATACATATATTTCAATCCTTAATGAAATCTTATACTAAAAATAATTATACATTTAATGATTCATATAATTTAATCATTGAATTCAAAAACAAAAATACTATAGTAGTCCCAAATTATTTTAAAACCATTACATAATATCCATAAACTTTTCTATAATACATATTTCTTAAAATATGAAATATGAATTTATTCTTATGGTTCCTCCACATTAATTTAATCATTATTATTTTGAGAAATATAAACAATACTGGCATAACATTTCATACATTTCCCATGATGTTTTATATCTCTTTATCTATAGAGGTATTACCAATACTCATACCACGTTCCTATTTCTCCTTATCATATTTCTACATCAGATATTTATCTTCCTAATTCCCATACCATTTACATATGAAACATTAAATTATAAATAGGTTCCATATTGTTCTATGTAATCAATAAAATTAGAAAGAACAGGGTGATAACCACATATCACATTAAAAAGAAAAAAATCATTGAAAATTAATAATAGGTTGCTTAAATAATTAAACCTAAAATTTAATAAAATACACCATAGGTTTATCCTTGGTTATTCATAGTCTTATTTTATTTAAATCCTTCAGAATGTTTCATGAAGTGTTTTTAAATTTCCAAGGAATATCCATTAGGGGTGTCAGTCCAAGATTATAGTTGGCCCCATTTTCATCATTTAGATTACCATGAGTTAGTCTCAAAACATGTTGTTGTATTTGTTCCTCTTAGGTACATTTGTGTCATAACCACAACCACATATATTATACAGACATGGAGTCACTTCTAGGAAACCACTCATTCAATCATTTAACAAAATTCCAGGACATTTTATAAAACATTGAATCATCCTTATACTTATCATCTGAGGTATCTCAAAAAATATCCTGATAAATATACCTAGGAATATCACTTATGTTTTCTCATGTTTTTCCAATGTTTTGATAAAACTTTCCATTAATACCAACTAGAGAGATCTCATATTATTATACATGGATATTACATTATTATACATGAATATTCAGTACATTACAGAAATACATGCCTGAGGACCATAATATTTTAAAATCTATAAAAACATAGAAACAAAATATTTTATCTAGGTGAAATATCATCATAATATCCAATAAAGTTTTTCAACATTAGTAATTCAACATTAAAAAATTCTTCTAATACTGGTTAACAGAAACATAAGAAATGAGTGAGCTCAGATGCTTAGTAATAGTAAATAATGGAAATGATGAAACATGACATGAACAAAAGATCATGGAATATGAGCATGCCATTTGATGAACATAACCTATATAACATAGACCATAATAAATATTTTCATTTTATAAGACATGATTTATAATGAAATAATGAACATAATCCATGAAAGAATAATATATGATTAAAACATGTAATTGTGGAAAACACATAATCATATAAAAACACTATTGAAAGGAATCCTACCAAGGCCTTTGTAACATGTTAGGATTGGGATAATCAATGGTGTAACTGCTTCAATTTTTGGAAGCTCTATTGTGTACCCTCTTGATTCGGTATTGGGATGTCCTCTCTTGTAACCTATTATTTCAAACATGGGATTTTCTCTTACTTACCCTCTTTTTTAGGTAATTGGATGTACTCATGTTTACCATCTTGTTTCAGGCTGGGGATGTAATTACGTTTACCCTATTGTTTTGAGCATGTTATGTGCTCTCGTTTACACTCTTGTTTTGAGCTTTGGAAATCCTCATGTATAACTTTTTTTCAGCCATGGGATTACCTCCTGTGTAACCTATTATCTCAAAAAAAAAACATTTAAAATTACTTAATTCATTTGAGGTAGAGATTGGTCCCACCAGTTATATATGGATATCATAAATTATAGTTCCAAAAAGATCTTCTTATAATGAACATTCAAAAGATATGGGTTTTATAAACATCTAATCATAACACATGAAATGAAATCAGTATCATTATCACCTCATCACATCATATCATATGGAAAATTGACAGGTTTCATAATCATTTCATCTAAGAATATCATGTGAATAGAAAATGGTTTCAAAATTATATAACCCATGTAAGTGATATGATTTTAAAAATAATTATTCTATCAACCCATAATCCATTTTTGAATGAATATTAATAGATCCTATAGATCATTTCCTAAAATAAATTATTTAACATAAAATAATGTCTTCTTAGATTGAAAATAACATTAAATTATATTTTTAAAATATTTCATGAGGAAAATATATATTATTCTTTGATTTTTTTCCATATATAACTTTTTGAATACCACTTCATTCTTAAATACATATAAAACATAGAAGGATGCATTGAAATCAATTTGAAAACATTAATACGTTAAAACATATGAAGGTATCATGAAAATATTTTGAAATACTTTTTCCTGCAAAATATATAAAATAAGATTCAAAAAAACATTTAGTTCCTTTTTCTTTGAAAAAAATTTGAATCTAATAATGAAATATTGAACAATTTTGGGAAACAATTTTGTTGAATGTATTTTTGAAAACATACAATGAAATATTGAAAACATTTTGAAAACCAATTCTTTGAAAATCGCATTGAGAACTTATAAAGAATAATTTTAAATTCATAAAACTTTTTTGAATTAATTTTTTTATCGAAATGATCATAAAATATCATTTGAAAACATTTTTGATTCTTTATAAATAAAATAATATTTTGATCAAATAGACAGATACGTTCGGTTTTTACCTAAAAAAATATCTTAATAATATGAAGTGTCATTGAACGGAAAATGTTACTTATAAATGCATATGATAATAATATATAGTGGATAAATAATGTTGTGATTTTTCATGAGATATGGATCATATGATTTCATCAAACAATGTATTATTATTAAGAATATCGAAAATCAATGAGATTGTTTCAATAAACTCATACTACATAGTTACATGGGCTCACACACATAATGTATGAAAATAAAATTACATGAAGAATAAAATATCATAGAAGTAAGAATATTAATTATATAAAATATAAATTGGAATAATGTACACATCGTTAATAAACACATGTGCATGGAATAAATTGGTCTCAAAGAAGTAAATTTGAGACAAAACTACATTAGCAATTCGGTGACTTTTGAAACATTAACCAAATGAAATAAATATCAGTGAATTTAGTGTAAATTACCACAAATGTATGTATAATAATAATATAATACATTTACAGGATGAATAAACACCACACAAATGGAATTGGTGGTGAATAAACAATTTATCTCCCGAAAATGAAAAATGAGATGAAATCCCCTAACCATGTGTCATGAATCTCATTCTAATCATTCTACAATAATGTATAACAAATATGAATTTATTATGTATACAAAACAGAACCATATTGTACCTTATATTACAATATGTATTTTTATTATTTCTTTATAATACCTAGGTTTAATAGTTCTATATTAATTATTCACTTCGGGTAATATTTGATTTGAATTTAACATGTGTATTAATTTGGTATATCATTTGTACTTATACTAATAGCATGATTTCCAGAATGTCTTCCATAATATAAATATAATTTATATTTATTATTTTGTATCTATATAATACATATAATAAATATTCATGATATATAATACACCGTTCATGGAGATAATAGTCCTTACATACACATGAATGCTATCTTGGTTTAAATGTCATGTTGAAAGAACGAAAGTAAAAGAAATATATTAATATATATTTATATACATAACATTATTTAATGTAAAATTATTATATCATATAAATCATAAATATTCATCAGAAACTTCTTTATGAAATTCCATGTAGTTTATGAACAATTCACATCGCTTTGAAGGTGCAATAGTGCACATTTTGTCAAACGAAATTATTGTATTTACAACCAGTAGAATGTTAGATGATATGTTTTATAAAAGGAATCAATAAGATTAAAGATCTGATAAATAAATTTTATTAAATATTCGAAATATATAAATTATGTTTCAATCAAAATTTCTACCATGAGATGGAGTAAAAAAAATGAACAATCATCGTTTAGTGATATAACAGTTCACCATACACATAAACAGTATGTTCATTACCTATTAGATGGTTGTGTGTGTAAGTGTAGGATGAAATTGTAGAATAAAAATAAAATTGAATATTTATGATAATTTTTTCGTAATAAAATCATGGAATAAATAATCTAGAGTGGGTGGAGAATGGAAATAAAATAATGGACTTTGATAGAAGGCCTCGCCTCTTAATTGTTAAAATCCATTTTTGTTCCAAAAAGATTCCTTGGTTGTTTTCTATCTAAGAATAGGATAATAGTAGAAAAGGATATATATTTATAAATGGATGGGAAAGATATTACCAAACCTGTCATGACTCTCCCTCGGGGCTCATTTAGTGACTACCCTATGCCCACCTCCCATAGGCAAGGGGCTGGCGACTAGCACCAAAGGCGTAAATCCTGATAACTGGGAAAGAGTTTCCTTTATAGAACATAAACACAACCAACCATAATACAAGAGGAAGTAATACACTAAGTACAATAGAATGTTCTAAAAAGTAAATGGGCTAGAATACAAACCCAACTGAAAAGTACAGCTACAACCGAACGAAAGTATAACAGAACAGACAAACAACAGGAAGATAGAAGCAGCTCCCCGGTCATCCACCTCAGATCCTACCTGAAGGGTAGGTATAGATAGCGCAGCTCCTGGATCTTCCACCATGGATCCTACAGGAAGGGTAGGTACATATAGCCTCCTCAACTATCTCTCCCGTAAACTTCCACCGTGTACCATTTTTTGTGAAGTCCACCTAAGGATACTGACTTATCGTGAGGTCAACCTCTGGGTACTGTCCAGTCCTCGAACACTCGGCCTCCATCAGCACTGTCTGCCGTCTGCATCCAACATAATGAGGTGGTGGCATAGCCCATGCAGGGGTGAGTATAACGATACTCAGTAGGGACCCCGAGACCCTCAAGGTCTCCCTAAATCCTACAAGGATATCCACAAAGAAGGACCTCAACAGATAACTCTTACTTAGGTATAAGCCCATACATATACATAATTTATCAAGTAACCCATATCAATCATGGGGTATCACACAAATATGAAATCAAAAAATAACCACTAGTTAGGTATATTCCCATACATATACCAACATTAACAAGTAACCCATCTCAATCCTGAGGAATTCACAAAGGTCAACGACTCAGCTCAATCCAAGATTTTATTCATGATATCAAAACCACGACTACTAGAGAACTCCTCCTATGTCGAGTACAGTGGGTCTGCTGCTACATCCAAGTGTTTCCCACTAACCTTGGACTACTGAAGTACTCCACCTGACGAGTACTGTGGGGCTAATTCTAAAACCAAGCTCTTCCCACCACGGGTCTTCCGCTACAACCAAGT
This sequence comes from Viscum album, assembly GCA_963277665.1. Taxonomy (NCBI): domain Eukaryota; kingdom Viridiplantae; phylum Streptophyta; class Magnoliopsida; order Santalales; family Viscaceae; genus Viscum; species Viscum album. The sequence continues at coordinate 2,013,463,769 of OY728147.1, read as the reverse complement.
GAAACCCATCATAGCCTATAGAGGTACTCCTTCTCTCGAGTAATGCGGTTCTGCCTCTACAAAAAAATGTTCTTCTACCATGGTTCTACTGCTAAAAACCAAGTGCACCCCACTCGGCCATCTTAATCACTCCGAGTCGATCGATCAGCAGTCGTCAAATCTCAGCCAGCTACTAGGTCTCAGCACTCCGTACGCTCGTCTCCGGGAGGGTCCGCTCCATGAGCTATTGTTTGATACTTCTGAGTGTCATGTAATCTCACGTGGAAATATATCAAAGGATCGAATCTTCATATAGGTCTCAACACAACAGACAGCGTGTCAATCGGACGCCCGGTCTGTGAGTTATTACCATTTCCATTCAAGGGGCCCGGATGGATTTTGGGTACAATCCAACTCGTCCATGCTCTAACCACAACCAAAACTAGTTTAGAGTATTCCAAAAAACTGTCTTATCAAGAGGAATATCATGTTGTCGACGGCACGTCAATCGGACATCTGGTCCTCAAATTATAAGTGTTTCTTATCCGAGGGCCCGGTTGGTTTCGAGTTCGATCCAACCTGTCCATTACCAAACATCGCCAGAACCATGAGTGTAATATACTAGAACGAATTTCTCGATCCTAGGAATCCTACACAACTAATATTATGTCGATAAAAAGTCCACAACTCATGTTTTTTCCATTTAACTTAAAATGGTCCGAAAATAGGGGGTTTGGGCCCGGTCTGACCCGGCCCAATACCCCCTGGGTCGGCCCAAACCGGGTTTGGGCCCGGCCTGATTGGGCGTGGCCCGGCCCAGCCCGGCTTGTGCGGCCTGACCCGGTTGGGCGCATCCCGGCCTGCGGCCGACGCAGCCTGTCCCATGCGGCCTGCAGCCGCGGCTCGGTGCTGGCTGATCGGGGCGCAAAGGGGGGTGTTTCCCCCTTGTCTCTGAAACGGCCCACCATAATGGTCGGGCTTGGTGTAACCGAGGGACCCTCTCGGGTCCCACCTCTAGGGGAAGCCAGCGGCCGGCACAGCTAGTCGCCCTTGGGTGTCCACCACGACTCTTGTCTAATTGGCATGTCGTGACAGCATCGCACCCCTCCGCCGCGGCCCGTTCCGGCCTCCCCGACATGGCGCGACTACGCCGCGCACCGCTGCCGCGGCCCGCTCCGGCAGCGGTCGTCTTTGTTCCTGTGCGGTGCACTCGCACCGCGCCGCCTTTGTTGGAGCCTTGCATGTCCGCGGTTCCCTACCGATCCTCGCACGGTGCAACGACACCGTGCGCCTCCACCAACAACATCCACAAGGATTATCAATGAAATGGGGAGGTGAAATCAGTCGTGTTTGTGTGGTCTAATCTCCTCCTGTTACGTCGATATCAAGCGGCCAAATTTTAACCAATGAGGGTTGGAGATAAAACATGAACAAAAGAATTAATCCCTTCTTCAAAGTTCTCCAATCGATGACGATATTGCTAGAGGGTGGACGGCGGCTCGTTGACGTCGTCGCAAGGGTGGTGACGATCATTGGTGTTCATCACCTCCTCAAATTCCTATGATCCTGGCTCGAGCGTCGGGGTCTCATCAGAGAAGATTGAACCTCGGTATTCTTCAATGAAGAGGTGTCATTCTTCACGGGAGGAAGATGTTCTTCAAAACTCCAGAGCTCTTTATCCAAAATATTTCCCAACACAAGTGTCAACCCAATTAAAATAAGCTTACACCTTATTTAAATTTAACTTTACAATCTATTGAAATTTTAAAAATCAAATCCTATTAATTAATTAAATGTAGATTTATTTAATTATTTAATAGGTAGGTTAGAAAATTTAATAAAAAGTTGAAGAGTTACATAATTAGAGGGGGGAGATTATGATAGTTAAAAGTGAGTTATGGGAATGTGAAAGGGTGGGGCTCATGTGGGCCCCACCTCACATTTATCGTCACATGGGTAGTTTCATGCCACCCCAAATCCCCCATGTAGGACAAAACCACCTTAGACATAAAAATATTATTTTTTCATAATTTTATTCATTCCTCATTTAATCCACAATTTTTAATTTCTCCACCTGCACAATCACAATTGCAGTAAAGGTCCCCTTAAGAAATTACTGATGCTACGAGTTCATCGGTGCCCTCAGATTTCAATTCCGAGGGCCGGTTCAAATTATAGAAAAACCTGCTCATTCGTTTACTGAACGTACATGAGCTAAACATTGGAAATTGATTGCGAGCACACCGGGCCTTGGAATCAGGTGATGTCTGAAACTACGCACTTGTAAAATTACAAAGAAATTAACAAAAATATTCTCTTGATATTTTTAGGTATTTAACTTACTCCAACCTAAGGGCTTTACATCCCCGTAAAGCTACAACATAAACTAGAGAAACTAAAGGAGGTATCGAGCACGCATCTGAGCCTTGCGCTCCCATGTGCTCTCTTGGAGGTTCCTGTGCTTCCAGAGAAAGTAGACAAGAGGAATCGACCGTCCCCATAGTACATGTTCTTATCGATACTCATACTTTAATGGAACCTCGTGAATGTTTCCCCATCATCGATGTCCAGCTCTTCGTGGTCGATGATGTCGGATAGGTCGTGCACACATCTCCACAACATAGATACATGAACGACACCATGCACCCAATGCATCTGAGGTGTAAAGGCTAGGATGTAAGCCACCTTTCCTACTTTGATAGGGACCTAGAAGGTCCGTTGAACCTCAGAGATTACTTTACGACTCTTCTAGATCTCCAAAGACCCCATCGAGGTGAGACCCGTCTGAAGACGTGGTCGTCACCCTTGAACTCCAGTGGTCTTCTCTCCTATCAGCATAAGACTTATGTCTGCTTTGTGCAGTCTTCATCCGCTCTTGGATGATCTGCACCTTTTCCGTCATAACCTAAACCATCTATGGCTCTATACAAGCTGACTCTAACACTATCCACAATGGATATATAAAACGCGGCCAGCTGCTGTCTCGCCACTTCTAACAGTTGAATGTAAGATCTCTTACAAATAGCATATGCTACAACGTTCCCCTACCCTAGAGTATAAACAATCTCGAAGTCATTGTCCTGGAGGAATTCAAGCCAACACCACTGTCCCAGGTTCATGTCCTTTTGAGATAAAAATACCCTCGAGATTATTGAGATGGAGAGAACTGTAAACTATTCGCTCAATGAACAATGGGTGAGACTACAAAATTGTAATATCTCATCTCCATCCTTCTTTGTCTACATTCAACCAAAGAGCTGCTGGGATTTCTCCTCTACCGAAAAGAGAAATCTGGTCTCATTCCCTGGATGAACCATGTTCTTCTCCTAATATAGTCAATCTTGACATGAATGAAACATTAATTTCATGGATGACGTCGTAAGGCCTCGACACAACTTTCAAGAGATCCAACTATTACTCTCACCTTCAAGGGTCGAGTAACACTGTCTGTAGTAGTGTGTGGTCATTGGGTCTCCTTCAGTAGGTATCTCAAAAGAGAAGATCAAGTAAACAGTTTTAAACCAGAACCTCTTAGTAACAACAAAAATAAAGGACATGAAAGTAATCACCACAATGAAAGGTGTATTTTATTACTATAGATCAAAGTACAAAGACTCGTACAACTACAATAAAAAAAAGAAAGCTAGAAACACCATAAAAGGCCTCCATGAATGGAACTAGTCCCGCTCCTGTCCACCTACTTCCAAAGAACTATTTTCATATGCCTCAGCTACACGAAGCTGAGATCTCCCATGTCTACCGATTCCCTGTGGTCAGGGTGGACCTCCAGATGGTGGTGGTGGAAACACCTTGAAGCATCTTCCACATACAGTTTCACGGCCAGCTACTCTGCCTCGGTCTCCTGATCCTTGTAGTCTGCCTTGATCGAAACTCTATCTCTGCCTGGGAGATCCTTCTTCTATCTGCAGATCATCTGTTTGGTGGGTAGATAGTCACGTTCTATGTGACCTATCCCGCCGCAGGAGTAACACTATCCACTCCTGGTAAGTCTTTCTTCACCCCGGGTGCCTCGCACACACGATCCTAAGGTATGTAGTCAACAACCTTTAGGTCTGGTCCTCTTGGTCCTCAGCGTCATCTATCTACTGCCAGCTGCAGAAGATTCTGCTGCATGCCTGCTAGTGGTGGGTGTTGCTGCTGTAGATTGCTCAGTAAGAACATGAGTTTACTCCCACATCATCCTGACGCAGACGGGGGTGTTGGAGCGAGCCCTATTAGTGGAGAGTTTACTTACTGAGCAATCTACAGCAGCAGGACCCACCACTAGAAGGCATGCATCTAGAGCATCAGGCTCCACCATCTTCGTGCTGCTGCCTGAAGGAGGCTGGCAGCAAGGATCACCCTAAAGTCTGCTAACATCCCTACTAGCCTGAAGACTCTCACCACAGCCTCCAGCCAATCCTCAACTGCATGTGGGTTTGTCTCTCCCCAGAAACATGGTGGCCTCTAGCGATGGAACTCGTGCAGTACATTCCAGCGGCGTGCATCTCCTGGAACAGGGGCTGGTGGCATTGGTGGACCAATGGGTGGTAGTACTGCTGTTGCCTCCATTGGTGCCTCAATTGGATGATGGCCATGTACTAAGGTATCTTCGCTCAGCGTCCTGTCAGTACGTACAACTCTCGGGGCTCCAGCTGGTCCTCAATGTAGAGGCATCCGGAAGGAACAAATGTGAAAAGGTCAAAAGTGTATACCTGGTGAGATGACCTGGTTTGAGGTGTTTTAAAAGAAACTTTTTGAAAACACACACACAATCAGTGTTTTCGGGCACCGAGTTTTAAATCAGAAGTCAGGGTCCAGGTGTATGGATAAGTCAGCCGCTGACACCAACAATGGTCTCCCTGAACTGAAAACCACACTTAGTACCCTTAACACTATTTCTTCAAAAAAAGAAAATATCAGAGTCCTATGTTCTATGGTAGAACCAACTTCTTTGATACCAATTTGTCATGACCCATCCTCGGGGCCCATTCCATGACTACCCCAAGCCCGCCATCCATAGGCCAGGGGCTGGCGACTAGCACCAACTGTGTAAATCCCGATAACTAGGAAGTTATTGCCTCTATAAAACATAAACACAACCAACCAGAGTACAAGCAGAAGTAATGCACTAAGTACAAAAAAAGTGATGAAAAGTAAATGGGCCAGAATAAAAACCCAACTGAAAAGTACATCTAAAACCAAATGAATGTTCAACAGAAAAGACAAAAAGCTAGATGATTGAAGTAGTTATTCGGTCATCCACCTCAGATCCTACCTGAAGGGTAGGTACATATAGTGTAGCTCCTGGATCATCCACCACAGATCCTACCTGAATGGTTGGTATAGATAGACTCCTCAAGTCTCTCGCTCATCAACCTCCACCATGTATCGTCTCATCGTGAAGTCCACCTTTGGATTCTGACTTGTCGTGAGTTCCTCCTCCAGGTATTGTCCAGTCCTCGAACACTCGGCCTCCGTCAGCGCTGTCTGTCATCTGCATCCAACACAACGAGGTGCGGGTATAGCCCGTGCACGGGTGAGTATAATTATACTTAGTAGGGACCACGATACCCTCAATGTCTCCCTATATCCAACAATGATAACCACAAAGAAGGAACTCAATTGATATCCCTTACTTAGGTATAATCCAATACTAATACATAAGTTATCAAGTAACCCATATCAATCATGTCGTATCACACAGATCTAAAATCAATGGATAACCACTACTTAGGTATATTCCCATTCATATACCTAAGATAACAAGTAACACATATCAATGATGAGGAATTCACAAAGGTCAACAACTCAGATCAAGCCAAGATTTTATTCATGATGTTGAAACCACGACTGCTGGAAAACTCATCCTCTGTCAAGTACAGTTGGACTATCGCTACAACCAAGCACTTCCCACTAACCTTGGACTGCTGAAGTACTCCACCTGACGAGTACTGTGGGCCAACTGCTACAACCATGCGCTTCCCACCATGGGTCTACCGCTACAACCAAGCGCACCCCTTCATGGACTACAGAGGTAATTCTTATATTGAGTACTGCAGTTCTGCCACTAAAACCAAGCTTTCATCTGCCGTGGGTTTGATGCTACAAACAAGTGCACCCTAGTGAGCCATTCGAATCACTCTGAGTCGATCGATCAGTAGTCAGCATGTCTCAGCCAGCTACTAGGTCTCAACACTCCATACGATCGTCTCTGAGAGGGTCTACTCCACATATTACTGGTCGATACTTCCATGTGTCATGTAATCTCACATGGAAGTATCTCAAAGGACCTCCTCGTCATTGGGATCTCAATGAAACACACATCGCGTCAATCGGACCCCCGGTCTGTGAGTTATTAGCATTTCCGTTCTAGGGGCCCGGTTGTATTTCATGCACAATCCAACATGGCCATGCTCAAACCACAACTAAAACTAGTTTAAAAGATGAAAAAGAACCAATTCATCAAGAGGAATCCCACATAGTTTATGGCATGTCAATCGGACATCCGGTCCTCAAATTATAATCATATCCCCTCCGAGGGCCCGGTTGGATTCGAGTTCGAACCTACCCGGCCGTACCAAAAAATCGCCAAAACATTGAGTTTAATATACTGAAACGACCATCTCTATCCATGTAATTCTGCACAACTGTTGGTGCATCGATCAGATGTCCTCAACTCATGTTACGGCCGTTTAACCGAAAACAGTCCGAAAATAGGGTGTTTGGGCCCGGTTCGACCCTGCCCAATACCCCCGGGGGCGGCCCAAATTGGGTCGACCAGACCCGGGCCTGGGTCCAGCCTGGTTAGGTGTGGCCCATCCCAGCCCAATACCCCCTGGGTTGGCCTGAACCGGGTGACCCGACCTGGGTCCAGGTCCGGCCTGGTTGGGCGCGGCCCGGCCCTGCTGGCGCGGCCGGACCCAGCCCATGCATCATGCGGCCGCGACTCAGCACTGTCCAAGTGGGGCACAAATGGGGGCTCCAACCCCTTTTTTCCAAAATGGACGGCCGTAATGGCCGACCTTTGTGTAACTGCGTGACCCTCTCGGGTCCCGCCTCTAGGTGGCGCTGGTGGCCATTATAGCCACCCGCCCTTGGGTGTCTGCTGAGGCGCAACGATGATGCGCCCCTCCACTGCGACCCACTCTGGCCACGACCCCTTCGACCTAACTGGCTCGGCGTGACGGCGCCACACACCACCGCCGCGGCCCGCTCCGGTCGCAGTCCTCTTTGTTCTTGCATAGTGCAATGGAACCACGCTGCCTTCGCCGCAGCCTTGTATTGCAGTGGTTCCCTGCCGATCACCGCACAGTGCAACGACACCATGCGACTCCGCCTCTAACATCTACAAGGTTTAACAATGAAAAGGGTAGGAGAAATCAGCTGTGATTGTGGGGTCCAATCTCCTCCCGTTACGTCGATATCAAGCGACCAAATTTTAATCAACGAGGGTCGAAGATAAGACAGGAACAAAAGAATTAAACCCCACCTCAAGGTTCGTCGTTCGATGATGATATCCTGAGAGGGTGGACATCGGCTCATTGAAATCATCGAAAGGGTGATGACGATCATTGGAGTTCGTCGCTTCCGCAATGTCCTTCGATCTTGGCTCGAGCATTGGTGTCTCGTCAGAGAAGATGGAACCTTGGCATTCTTCGATGATGAGGCACCGTTCTTCGTGGGAGGAAGATGTTATTCCAAACATCAGTGATTTTTTTCCAAAATATTTCCCAACAAAAGTGTCAACCCAACTAAAATAAGCTTCCTCCTTAATTTAATTTGACATTCCATGCCATTCAAATTTTGAAAATCGAATCCTCTTAATTTATTAAATGTAGAGTAGTTTAATTAGTAAAGAGGTAGGATGGAACATTTAATAAATAAGTGGAAGAGTTATATAATTAAAGGGGGGAGTTTATGAGAGTTAAAAGTTAGTTTTGGGAATGTGAAAGGGTGGGGCTCATGTGGGACCCACCTAACATTTATCCTCACATGGATAGTTAGGTGCCACCCCAACTCCCCCATGTAGGATAAAACCACCATAGACATAAAAATAAAATTTTTTCACAATTTTATTCATTCCTCATTTAATCCACAACTTTTAACTTCTCCACCTTCACAAACGCAATTGCAGTAAAGGTCCCCTTAAGCAATTACCGGTGCTATGAGTTCATCGGTGCCCATGGATTTCAATTACAAGCACTTGTTCAAAAGATAGAACAACCCGCTCGTTTTTCTACTAAACGTACCTGTGTTAAACTTCATAAATTGATTTCGGGCACACCGGGCCTCAGAATCAGGTGTCGTCTGAAACTCCACACTCGTAAAATATCAATGAAATTGTGAAAAAAATTCCCTTGATATTTCCATGTATTTACAAAACCTATTTAGTTTGATATGTGTTTGGATGTTGGATAGATTGTTTCTATTTATAGGTAAGGAACATGACTCACTTGGAATTTTTTAATACAAGTTAGGTGTATATTTGTTATTACCATAAAAAATTGATAAAACTAAATAATTCTATAATTGCTTTTTTATGGAAGTAAGAAGTCCATAAAATGGGTGTTTGAATTTTTTCTAAATAATTTTTCCCAAATTTTATTTTTTAGTCCCTGATTATGCTTAATTTGAACATAATTGCTGGGAATGATTTTAATAACTTTTATAAATATTTTTTGGTAAAAAATTATAATGATATAATTTGAAACTAAATATTATAATGAGTTAAATTGTTTATTTCAATATTTCAAAATTAAGTAAAAAGTATTGGAAAAATTGAAATTTATGATAATATAGCAAACAAGATGAAATTACAGTTTTTTAATAAAGAAATTTTTTCAAAAGATTGATAATTTTTTATATTCAATTTCAATGTAAAATTAATTATACTGATATAAATTTTATTAACAGATGCATAATTGATACACTGTGATATTAAAAAAATTTAATGTATAATTTAACCATAATATGTATTTAAATGAAAATGAATTTATTAACTTAAATGTTTTATATTTAACTATTAATTAAAAATAGATATATCTCATGTAAATACAAAAAAAATCCCTAAGATAATTTTTGCATTCTAAATTCATAATTTAAGTTTATTTTATCGAAATAAATTTTAATATTTTTATAAAATTACTTTTTTTTGTAATTCATTTTAGTACCTGAAAAGTAGTTGTATCGAGAAAATATTGTTTTAATAGATATAAATACTTTTACAAAAAAATATAACTTTCATTATCAATATGTTTTATTTATTAAAAATAATTATAAAAATAATTGAAAAATATTATTTACTATACAAATTACTATATTTTATTGGATTGTTAATAAAAATCTAATTTATATAATTATAAAAAAAAATTAGTTTCATTGTAACTCGGTATTGCGTTTAACGTACTCCAAGTAGTTGTTTCATGTAGGGAATTCTTAGTTTTTTTATTTGCAGTGAAACCCAAATCAGTATTGCATGTAGCACAATCCAAGTTAGTTCCCAGTGAAAGAAATTTTTTACCTAATTATTAATATATATATATATATATATATATTACTATTTCTCGTGTCACATGAAATTAAAAATATGTAGAAGAAAAATAAATATGAAATTTTTTACTAATTCTTTTAGTTTAATAGTAAATATTAAATAAATGGGCATTTTTAATGATGAATAAGAATACCAAAAAATTTATTTATAATATTCTTACAGAAAATATCTATTACACTCAGATAATATTTTTAAAAGTAAATGTTAAAGAAATAAATTTATCATAGATTTCTATGAAAATAACCACAAAATATTTTAATAAAATATTTAATATATTGAGATTTTATAGAATTCAGAAATATTTTACATGAAATAAATTTCAAAACAATGATCCCATTCACAATTTTTTGAATTGAAAAATTCAAATTGTATGAAACAATATTGAGTATTATTTTAAAAAAATTTCTTCAAAATATACACTTGGGGTAAAATTACTCTGAAAAATTATTTAAAAACATTTTGGATATTTTATTTAGAAATCATGGATATAGTGGAAAATTATTTCCTTTCCAACAAATAAATAAATTAATATTTTATAAAAAAAATCCATCTCAATAATTATGAGTTCCAATGCATGGAAATCTGTATAATGACATGAAAAAAATAATGAATAATTAGATGAGAAATAAATTAAATGGGATATTTAATCAAACTACGAAATAATTTCCATCAATGGAAACTTAATTATAAACAATGCTTATAATATTGGGAAATAAAATCTTACAACATTACTAATAATGAAGTGAGAATTATAAAATTACTTTATTATGGGTATCAATTATAAATCTATATAAAACAAGTATAAATAACACATAATATAATCATTATTCATCAAAAATATAATTATATATTATAAATGAAAATTAATATTTAAAATTTCTTATTTAAAATAAATTGAGTTATGATATTATTTAACTCTTATTAAATTTTATTTCAAATACCCTTGAAATAAATAATTCAAGTTGAAACAAAAAAACCTTTAATAATTAGGGAATAATTATATAACATGTAAAATGGGTATTAAATAAACCATATAAAATAATTTTTTTTCATAACATATATTATGACTCAATGAATGTAAATTGAGACAAAGTTTTTCAGCAAATAATTTTTTTATCAAATGTGTTCTACACTCTTATATAATGGTCATGATAATAATATAATCCAAAAGGATATTAAAATTTAATATATCACATATGATCCAATTATAAAATTTGATCATCTATTTTGTATATTTTTTTATTAAATTCATTACTTTGGGTGTTAATTATCATGTCATATAATGCATGATTTCTCATGAATGTTTTCATTATTACGAATAGGAAATGGTTAATCCATATATAGAATGATAAAAATGTTATTAATATAATATTTATTCATTAGATACATTTTTAAAATCATTTTGATTTATTTTCAATGAAAATAAATCTCATCACATTATAGTGTTGGTCATATGTATATACACACGACCAATGATATAATTTCATAGTGACTGATTGGACAAGGAAGTTGTTTATAAATTAAAATAAAATAATAAATACAATGAAATATATTTCAATTTTATTATTTATATTATTTATATTGTTTATTTTATTTTGAGTAAAAAATGTATCACAATACTTAGTGACATGGTAGTCTTCTATACACATGATTGAAGATTTTGATTCCAGTTCAATGGAGGATGAAATTGATATGTATTATTACAAAAAATATAAAAATTATATTAAATTTAATAGAAATGTATTGTTATATTGTATTTTTCATGATATAATTGAAGTTATAAAATATGAAAGAAACTGAAATATAGTTATTTTGAAAATTAATAGTTTTTAGAGAATTCTTCATTAGAAATACTCTTAAGTGCCAATGTGGTGGTATTTTTGAAATAAAATATGGTCTTAAATGTGGGTATGCATGTTGTAGAGAGATTTTGGAATGATTATGATGAAAAAAATTGCCTATAATGGTGTGATTTTCTGAAAGGGGAAATTTTACTTTTATAATTGGGGGAGAGTACACACATGTATTTTTAAAACTAATAAAGTGTAGCTATGTTTTCCATGAGAATAATTGATCTATAATGATCCATTTTGGATAATTAGTGGTTGAAATGTATATATATGTCAATTAAATGTTTTTTACCTGTTAATGTTCATATATAATCCTAATATGCAATCATTATCTTCATGTAAATTTGTATTATCACTAATTGAGATAATCAATATTTAATACGTTTAGTATTTATAATGGTGAAAATTATGAATAACATTTTAAATAATATATATATTTCTGACTAGAAAATGGAGTCCATTTTCTAAAAATCTATTCAATGATTTCGAATAGAAATAGTTATAGAAAAACCCATAGATGCATTGGAGAACACATTTTCTTGAGAGAAATATAAAAAACATAAAATAAATATCATATTTTAATATTAAATTGATTCTAATGGATAATTTTTATTAAATAGTAAAAACATTTAACTAATTTTTCATTAAAATAATTTTAAAATTTATTTTATCATTTAATATATTTTAAGCTCAACATAATTTATTAAAAATTAGTATCATTAAACATTTATGAAAAAACAATATTTTAATTAAATTATAAAAAATCCACCCATGGTTAATATTCACCTAATTATTAAAAAATTTATTTTCCTTTTAAATTAATTATTATTAAAATTTTCAAAATAATTCAAATTTATGTGTGAAAAAATTGACAATTGAACCTTTTATAATGTTATTGTTTGATGGTATCAATTCCTTTTCATTAAATTAATTAATATTTTTTTTCTAATCAATAAATAATGAATTAATATGTTTATAATTGATTAAAAAAATAAATTTTCGTAATTTATTCATTTCAATTGATACCCACCAATATAATGACTATGTTATAAAGGAATATTTTTAAATAATAATATTTTAATTGATTATTTTTTTTAAAACTAGTGTTTTGTAAATTATGCAATGTCTATGTGATTTAATTTAATTTCAATGAAATATATTGTATTTTATTGTAGTGTTTAATTATCACATAATCTAAAATTTACATGTAATATATGCTATTGAAAAAAATAAAATATACTAAAATATATGGTTGTTACATATCATAATGAATTTATCCCTAGTGGCATCCCCTGAACATTCAAATACACCCAATATAATCTTTACTTTTCATATAAAATAATTTCATTGTTAAATTTATAGAACTAATGAACCCGAGCATTCATGCTCCACAAAACTCAATTTTTATTGTAATTATGAAGGATTCATTATATGGTCAGTGGAAATAATCCTAATCCTAAATAAATTTTATAATCTATATTCACATTTTTTTGACATATATAATTCCATAACGAACCATGTTAGGAAAAAATTATACTTCACACCAGAGTTTTAATTCTATTAAGAAGATTGGGCATTTCGATTGACACTCTCATGATCTTTCTAGGACAATAGTCATGTTCTTGAGATAGATATATAAATCCCCACAATTGTATTTCTATTATCATAACTTTACAATATAAAACATTAACCCCATAACCCACACCCCACTCTTTAATGAACTCACAGGTCAGATTTTGATATCCCTTTATAACCTGAGAGAAAGTATATTTACAAATTACCTCTTTTTCCAATCATCCGAAAATAACACCCATTTGATTTTTCAATACACATATCACATCTTCCATCATTCCATTGAATGATTACTTAATTATTTCCACATAATTTATTAGATTACATAAATAATAACAATAAAGACGATTATAAAATTATTTTTCTTTAATTATCATGGTCACTACAAAATTCAGAGAACATAAAAATTTCCCATACACAGTGCATATAAAAAATATATTTCCTAATTTTAGAAGAATATTATTGGTCAAATACACGGGATCTTTATATTTAAAAACATGTCACACTAAAAATTCATTTTTCATGATGGTTTCACTAAACATGAAATAGTATTGAAACTTTATAGAAAAACTAGCCACTAAAATACTTTCGTAACTACCTCTTAATTGGATTTAATGTTGTCTTATTTTGAATCCATTAAGGTTCACCCACACTAACATGAAATTGAAATTTGAAACAATGAATTCTAGCATTAGGAATCCAAACATATTTATATCCAATGGGATCATATATTCTATATCACCAGCACTAACTAATACCTTCCTAAGGAAAACTAAGAAATTACATTTCCAATACCATATTCTATAGTTCAATCCAATGAGATGAATGAATATATATAAGCATTACATTATTATTCACATTAATAAGGGACTAATAAACCCAATATATTACACATAAATATTTACCTTGAAATTAATAGAATATCCCATAACAAATCGAATCTCAAGACAAACATCATGGGTGTCTATATTCTTACACATAGCCCATAAAACATTGTATCACCTAGTTATTATCTCCTGTGAAAATGTAAGTATTTATCACCAATAATCATATGACATATAACATACCTATTCATGTTTAATGGGTCTCAATTATTCTGTAAAATCACGTAGAAACCCAACAACCTACCATGATGATGATTTAATAAAAAATCCTCAAATGGAATTTTTCCCTCAAGAACCATAAAATTAATAATATCCATTTTATAATGTATTTTTTGATAAAAAAAACTACAATGAACCAATGATGAATGGGTGTATACAATAGACTTACATTCTGATATTTATACTAAATAACCATGTTAGATTATTTTGATACATCAATTAACTGAACATAGTCAATAATCAATTATACAGGGTGTTCCTAAAATGTATCAATTTTTATTACCAACCTCTAAATGTCTCTAAAAGAAAACACTTAAAGGGAACATATCACATTCTACATAATAATCCATATACCCATAGGATCCATACGACCAACGAGAAGGTTATAATATATACAGACATGTAATCCAAGATAATTTAAATAAAACAAAAATCAAATCAAGAAAGTGGAAAATTAGTTGTTATTTACCCATTATATTTTTATTCTTATTATTTTGTAATAATATTCACACTTTCATTTGTATTTTTATTTTTTATATGTATTATATCCCTTTTGAGATAATACTTTTTTTAAACAATGGGGGGAAAAGGCCCCCATTATAAATTATTGTCCTTATAAGTAAAAATCTCATATATCTATAACAATTTATATTTATCCCATACTAATGGTAAGGAATACATAATCCTATAATTGTGTTCATGATACATCAATGATGATTACACACCATATTTTAACAAATTCTTGTATCTCATGTATACCAACTCCCCAAATAGTAAGGAAAAATAATATTTTATATGGTACAAATTTTAAGCACTCTATTATGTTCTCTTTTAATAATAACTACACATGACCACTACCTGACCCCAGGATCATATCATTTAATTCAAGTGGATTAAGAGTAGTAATGGAGTTATAATCTCTTATAATGGGGAGGTTAAACCTAATATAATTAATTGTTAAATCATAAGTATGTTACCAAATATCACAACTAAAATAGAATAGAGAATATTATTGATTAAATATAAAAAAGGCATGTAAAAAAAGAATTTTAACAATAAAAATGGTAATATTTTTTTTATAAAATGTAATCCAAACCCATTTATCACTACACCGATCAAGATATACTTTAAATAAAAAATTAAAAAATAAAATAGCTACACTACAACTCGGAGTGATTCCTCCAAAATAGAAAACCCTATACTATGATTCTTGACCAAAACTCAAGAATCCATCCCTTCATGAGCATTAGACAATATTTTAAGTCTATTCATGTATCCATTTTCCATGGAATCCATAATAGTTTCAGAGAAAAAAATTTAAAAAAATAACAACGTATAATAATACAGAACATATAATATTGAGATATGTGATTATGAAACGATCCACTCAAATTAGTAAAAAAACATAATAAAAATAAAAAATAAAACACAAATAATTAAATACTTTAAATATTGTGAATTTAATGATCACATCATAATAACCATTCCAACCATAGTATCGACCCCTTTCATTATTGTACACATATATCTAGATCTTTCCCAAAATCCATTCTTGATCATTTTTTTTCTAGCCACGGTAGGCTATACCTACTTTTTCAAGATAAGAGGTGTCTCTGAGCATGATAATCAGCATAAGGGAACTTGTTTCTACTCTATACATATCTTATTCACATAAATCTAATATTATAAGTAGAATACCTAGGGTCATCAATAGACATTCCCACCATCTAACCCAATTTTAAATCCCCATTGTACTAATAGTTAAGTATCAATGTCAAGATAACATTTTATATTTAATAGTTAGTGGGGATAGATATATCCTATAAGTGAAATCATGTTGATTCCTAGAAAACCAGTTATATTTAATGGAATGCCCTCACATATAACCTAATTATTCTCTCAGCTATCCATTATTATATGGATCATCAACTGATCAATATCTGGTTCTTCTATTTTATATTATTGGATATATTATGGTTAATTTGAAGGGATCTAACAGTCTACCTCATCATATCTATCTTCTATGAATGAGTATGTAAAAACACCAAAAAACTCATCCTCCATTAAAATCCAACGATTCATATGAATATTCATTGTTTTAAGGTTTTCAACATTAAAATCCATTTTCATAATATAAAAATGGAATCCCATGAATCGATGACAATCCTATAAAAAATTACATAGCCTCTTATGAAGGATCATATGTACCATCATTATGTATCCTATAATATATAAACCATAATATTGAATTATTTTGTTACTATAAATACACCCAAATAAAATTTTAGATAATATCCCCATATAAAGGGAATCAATAGTTCCTATATATCAAAATAAGTAGTTCTAGATCATCATAGGAAATAAAATTAATTCCAATGACAAAATACGAGTCAATGATATCAAGTGATCTTAGGTATAAATATAAATCAAAATAGTAAAAGAAATGTATTTCCAAATTCCCTTCATGATAACCATCATCCAGTACCTTTTAGGTATATACACAAGTTCATGATCTATACTCACATCATCAACCATCACTAATCTTGATCTGAAACCAATTAGAGTAGGTCTATAAGTGGGGAAACCCCAAGGGTTATTATTATGATAGAATCATATAAGAACACTCATATTATTCCTTAATCACAACTATGGTCTCAATTCAATACCTTATACTATAAAAAATCATTCCTAACAACATCATCATCATAATACAATGGATCAACGAGTGAAATGGTCCTCTCCATATACAGAATGGTCGAAGTCATGTCCCATAAAACATATCAGGACTATGATCAAGAAATTTTATTCCTTTCACTCAATAAATTCCATGTTAGATATTGATCATGATTTTATGTTGAATTTCACATTAAATAAATATAGTTTAAATAATAGACTACCTAACATAGAAGACCATCTATCTAAAAATCCTTGAAAACCTATTAAAAAATTATATTGTAAGTATTATTTAATATTTAAAATAGTTATTTAAATATAATCTAGGGAATATTTATTTTATTCTTTATAAATTTATTTGTTTAATAGTTTAAATTATAGATTTATGTAGAATAATAATATATATTTATTAAATCAAGATATATAAAATACTCATTATATTTCATATTTCATATTAATATTTTATGATATCTAATGTATTTAATATATTCTAATTAATTTCATATGGGACAAAATTTTCCATTATTTTTATATATCACAATTTTTCTTCTTAAAATTCGTTTTTATTAAAGGATTTATTCCCTCAAATTTTGTAGATTATCTATTAATTTAATTTCAAAAATTTATAGGATTTGAATTTTAAAAAATTATTTTTTTATTTTAAATAAGGATTTTGAAATTTCGTAATCAATCCCTTATAATTTTAGTCATTATGAATAGTTATTATAGTATAATTTATCATCTCAATAAAGCATAAATTAGGTAAACACAATTCCAAATAATGTGAGAAGGCCAAAAAACTATATCCAAATAAGAAATTTATTTAATTAGTTGTAATAAATTGGACTATATCCAATATATGGTATAATATATAGAATTCTGGTTCCATATTAAAATGATAAAATTTATTACAATTTGTTATGTAAGGATGAATACAAACCATATTTGTCTTGCCTTCTAGTATATCGTATACGTTGAAAAAATTTGTGTTAGAAAATCATAATGTTTATTTGTTGATTAATTAAATTATGTTTATGAATCTAACAGATTTCTAATTTTTAGAGATAATATAGTTACCATAAATTATAAAAAAAAATTTACCCAGCGCATGTTCAAATAATGATAAAATCCATATAAATAATTTGTAAAAATTAATAATATCATTTTTAGGATGTAATATTCTTCAAAGAAAATTTTATACTATAATGTAATATTTCACTGATAATTAAAATTACTATATTCCGATTTATAATTATATTGGTGTATGTAATATCAAATAATGATAATAGTACTTATAATGACTAAAATAGTGTTTTCTGTTAAGTAGAAATTTATTAAATTATAATAAACTATAATAAATCCTAAAAGAGGAAAAGTGGGATATGAATTGGTATAATACATCATTATAATGAGAGTTAATATCCATTTTTTATCATATATTTTTTATAACCATTTAACATTGAAATATTTATTATAATATTTGTGGATGAAATAAAATAATAAATTGGTTAAACCCCAATATCATTTATAAAATAAATCATAAATAAAAAATATTTTAATTTTTATTATATTTCTTGAATAACCTATATTATCATAATTTTTTCATCATGATGAAATATTGACTTGTAAATTAATTTATTATGTATAGATTGTTGTATTAATTCCATGTGTTCCCTTTCATTCACAACAAAAAGGCACCGCCTCCCCTCTAGTATATACATCACATAGGGAAACATTGCTCTAACAAATCATTAAAAAAATTTAATATAAACCATTTAATATTTAATTGGATTTGGTACTAAAGAAATTCCATCCCTAGTTCCCATAAGAGGATATTGAAAGGACAACACTCAAAGAAGACATAATTATCTCCACCGACTACTTTAATTTTTCATCATCTTTGTCACTCATTAATTATGTAGTAAAAATAAAAATATAATAAAACCATTATATATATAATATTTTTATTCCATTATACTTATTTAATATTAATTATCATTTTCCTTACCTATTATATGGGATAAAAAACCATTTCTCTTATTTGTGGTTAACTACAACATCTTAAACCAATATAATTTATTTTCCATTACTTTATCACACAGTTTAACTTACTGTTGAATAAATGAGTATATATGATAAATACACCATAATATATATATATAAATCTAATATATAATACAATTTATTTCCCTTACCCAAATTAATAAATAACAATTCACACATACTTATATACCACCTATCATCTCCATTATGTAATGTGATGCATTTTTCATGTATGATTCCATAGTTGATATTAAATATGTATATAATGACTATTTCTGATTTATATATTATGAAAAAATATATGGGGAATATATAACTATGATCATGATATAGATAAAATCTTTTCTGAATCAAAACGTACATGAAAATTCTATTATTTAAAAACATAAAAGTGATAATAAAAAAGAATTATTGAATAAAAGGAGAAAAAATTATATAAATGGATTTTATAAGTTATTTTAGATTTTTATTTTGTTATATTATATTTATATAATAAATCAAACAATATTGTACCTATTTATATAATCACAAGAAAGGTTATATTATCATTATGAACTGGATTTTTCAATAATTTCCACTCTGTTGACAAATGTTTGGTTTTATGTACCGTTTATTATAAGATATATATATATATATCCTATTTTTTATATTTAACATGAATATATTTTTATTCGGGGTTATTAATATTTAAATTCCCTTTTATTCTATAAATAATGTACAATTAAAATTATATCAAATAGGTTCAAGTTAATTTTTTATTCTAATTTATTTTGGGATTTTTCTAATTACACTTTAAACTAACGTTATAACATATCATATATAAAGATTATAAATTTTCTTATCCTTTTTATATTTATAGATTTTCTAGGATGTTTAATAAATTTTCCACAATTTGGTTGTCGAAATAATTAATGAAATATTTATAATAAATGTATATATTATTTCCCTTTTGGATTGGTTATATTTTTTATCCATATGAATATATATCATAATTTTCTCACTTATAAAATTATTTATTAATTACACTATATGTTTCAATGATTTTTTTGAGGTTTAAAATATATAATTATAAATTTATATAAATAGATTCTATTATAATTACGTAAAAAATTATATTGGAATGATTTTTTCAAATGTTTATTGTATTACCATTATTTCTTACAATTGTAGTTATTTGCTACTATTTACCTTATTCAAATAGTTAAAAATGAGATTCCAAATAAAATTATATAATTAATATTATTAAATTATATTTCTTCTATTTTTCTTCTATTATTAAAAAATATTTATTTGATTTCTATATCAATAATTCTATTTAATTGTTGGATATATCATTTATAAGGAATAAAATATTATTTACTAAAATTATCTATAAACATTCACATTCCTTATATTATTTGACATTACATTTCTATTTTATACCCATATTCATTGATTCATGGATATTATTATTTTATAAACCATAACATACTTCTATGTTTGGTGTTTGTTGAAAATATCTTATATTAAAAATTATTTGGTTGAATGAAGAAATCGCAGTATTATATATTATATAGTCAACATATAATTTTTTTAATAATCCATACTATTTATGAGTTAAATTTATCTTTAAATATAGTATAAATTCAATGGAAGTTTAGTGATGTATGAGGAAAAATAACTAAATATACCTTTTATTCATAAATTGATCTCATGAGACAAACCAATAAGAAAAAACGTTTGAAATGGGTGTTTGGGGTATGAATACCCATCGATTAAACTCTATTTGAATAAGGCCATGAAGGTAATTTATCATCTTTCCTATAATATTTATGAAGACCATTAATAATTTACATTAGGGTGGAAATTATTTTTTACTAGAAATGATATAAAAATATTGATATTATACATGTATAAATTTTTTATCATTTTATTTATTAAATGGAATTTTTTTTGTTTATTTATATGGGACTTTTGACTATTCTTGTTTTATTCATGATATCACCCATTGTACATAACCCTTAGTGAGTATATGAGACAGACAATTATTGTTAAATTCCACCTAATATGGAGTGGGATATTGTGGATAATATCATTGATATGATAGTGTTTCTTATGATGTGTTTTTTTATATTTCCACTATAATATGTAAGTCAATTTTTTATTTTGTTTTCAATACTACTAAACTAATTGATCATTGGTTTTGAGATGCCCTATATCTTTTTGAAATTTAATATAGTTGACATAAATTATTGGATAAATGATTTGGGTATTTTATTATTTCTATTGTATACAAATTAATATACACCATGGGAAACATATTTTGAATTATCATAGATATCCTGATAATTATGATATTTACATATATTTCCTGATAAATTTTTCTGGTATATTGGTGTTTTTTATTTTTTAGTATTTCTACTAATTATTTTAAAACATAATGTGTTCAGTTATGTATTTATGGAATCAGATGTATTAATTTAAATAAAGATTAGAATTAAATGTTGGAATTTCCCTAAAAAAAATTAATATAATATATATATTAAAAATTTATATCATTGAAATAATAATGTAAGAGACTCAATATATGATGAATAAAAATTCATTTGTAGAGAATCATTTTAGTCCAAAATTTTAATCATTAATGATGGATTTCGTTATTTTATACAAGACTCCAAAATTTAATCGAACTGCTAAAACATTGATACTTGAGAAATATAATATGTACTCTAATAGTATTATTACCAATTGATTGTAATAGAAGTGTAATTGTAATTTTTTAATTGTATTATAGAAAAACATATTGTAACCAATGATTTTTGTCGATAGAGATCATTAAAGAGGATGATGAAATATAAATCCTACAACAAAAAACATTTAATATGACAAGCTTTGAGAAACAAATCCACATTCAAACAATGAGATGAAATGGTGAGTATTTTAATCAAGCTAAAAAATAATGGAGAATAAGGTGAGGTGTATTATAAGGATAACATTATAAGATTATCTTAGAATATTGTTTACTATATTCATAATTTGAAATAAATTATGGACCATTAATTTGACTGGATTAAAACAACTCCCAAAATTGAACAAATTTTCCAAATGATATAATAACTTGAGGATATAGTATCATGTACCATTAAGATAGACTAAGAACATTAAATATCCAATTTCATCATTTAAAATCTGGAAACAAATATATCATCTATGAAAAATAAATAACGTTTCCATCAATAAAGAAAAATATAATGGAAATACAATCATCATATAAAAAATTATGGATTTAAAGAACCTCAAAAATGAATAAATTTTTCTATATTTTGTTATAGGTGTTGGGATTATGTTCTTATACTAATGAATTTTACTCTGAAAAATAAACCATTGTTATATTGTGCTTCAACTATAATGAAATGGGTAATTATTCAAAATATTTCCACATATATCATGATAATTTCCAAAGAATAATCCAATGGGTGATGACTAAGAATATGAAATCACTATAGTGTAAGTCAATATTCATAGTGATGGGAATAAAGAGAACTTTTCATTATCTATGTAACAACCCAGGTAAATAAAGAATAATACATTTTCATATTTATTAATATTTTCTAATTAAATATTAATTTTACTTTAAATGGGTTTCTATGTTCGATAGCGTACCTGATATGCAACAAAGAGTTTCTTTGAAATCTTACATTGCACACTAGTAATAAAATAATATTATTTTAAAGTTTAGTTAACACATAGCCATTGTATTGGTGGGAATGAATATAAATAACTAAAATATGATTATATATGTTTGTTTAATGTTTTTACATTTATCCAATAAAGGATAAAGGGTTAAAATACGAAAATAATTCTATTTTAGGCATATATACTCTAATTTTCACTAAAGGTCTAACTATCGCCTTTTCATGGAGAACCCTCTTTAAATAAAGTTTTGGTCACACTTATACATTATATTGAACCAAATAAAATTCTTTTTTAGAATCGTGGCATCAAAATTTACTTTGTGTAAATTTTTGGTATTTTTATGATAAAGATCATTTTTTTAATGAATAGTGAAAAATGATGTATTTCAATTCAAAACCACTTTTTAATATAATTTATTAAGATGATTAGATAATATTTTGAAGTGGTTTTAAAGTAAAATTATAATATTTTTTTACCATTTAACCCAATAGTGGTCGTTGGAATTAATTTCACTCTGAAATTGGACTTAAACTGGTGTCAATCTTTTGATAGATATTGTTTCATAAAAACACGCTATTTGTTTTAACAGTGGGATTTAATTATAAATTTAATTAATGAAACTTCTATGTTATGAATTTGTTAAAATAAACATCATTTTTAAATTTGGAATATCAAATATAGGTTAGGGTGAAATTTGTGAATTTTTCTGAAAAACTTCAATTTTTAATGAATAGTGAAACCACAAAGTGGTGGTTACAAAATTTGATTTTTTGTTTAAATGGGACTTTACGACTTATGTGATTTGAATTTCAAAAATAAAAATAAAATTATTTTCAATACTAAGTAAAATTTGGTTCAATGGGATGAAAATAATTTTTTGATTAAAAGTAACTTTTATGTTTTATTAATCGCGATTAAAGGTAATTAGTGTGATTTATGGTAACAATGATATTACAATAAAATGAACATATCTTGAAAATTGTAAAAACCCTATTGTATGAGTTATGGACGACCAAGAAAACCCATGGGTAGATATTTGGTACCCCATGGAGCCACTTGGGTATGATAATGACATTTATGCCTTTTATTTAAAGTTAAAATAAAAATGTCACAAACATGAGTTGTTTTAATAAAACAATTATTACATGGGGCTATACAAGTCAGTTTTTTGAATATAAATATTCATTGGAAAGATAAAAATATTTCCTACATCATAGTATTTTTATTATAATTTTTAGACATTAAAAAAATTTATTTATTTATGACATCATGATGATGCAACAATTACCTCATTATTTAACGATTTAAATAAAATGGAATGCTAATGTAAACTCTAAGACAAAAACATTTAAAAAACCTATTGGATGGGTGTATTTTGATACCTTATCACCTTATTCTAGAAACCCATCAATTTGGGACCATTAAAATCCGAAACTCATTTTATAATAAAGTGTCTTTTCCTTACTTTCCATGAGTGCCCCTCCTCTCCTCTTATAAAAGGCCCCCACCTCCACCTCCTTACCCACACCTTTCAAGCCTTTGGTTCAGCCAAGATCTGCTCCTTTTGTCTCTCCACATACCTATACTCATCATAGAATCCTCAATATAGGCATTAATCTCTTCAAGAAAATCTTTCGGTTCAAACCGAAGGGAGTTACCCGATTTTAAGGTAACATCTTCACTTGTGCTCTTTTGTTTTATTTTGCTTCTCCAACCCCCTAAACTCATTTTATTCATTTTTTTGTAACAACTACATTATGTTAAATATAATAGTATGTTTTTATAATAATTATTCGAGCTACACTTACACACACATTCATCTAATATTTAAAGAACATATTTTTTCTGTGGATGGCGAATTTCTGCCTCACGAAATGATGATTGTTGAACACTCATATAACACCTTCAAAGGTGGAAATTAAGATGTAAATATGTTTATATATGATATATAATATGTTTATGTTTTACTTAAGCTTCTTTATTTTTCATATGTGGCATACCTTTGTGGTTTCCATTGTGGGTAAACACAATAATTTCATTTTAGGAAGTGCGGACTACCGCCCCCTCAAAGTGATTTGATTCATTAATGCCATATGTGGGACATATAAAGGATGGATTTAAAGTTATTATATATGATGTTATACTGGAATTATAATATAACTTTATATCATTATTTTATTCTTTCCATTAAAGTATGAGATAGAAATGAAAATAGCGTTAATGCGTACGTACGACATACTGTCTCCATGAAAGGTGCATTTTATTTCTTATCCTCAAATTTAATGTACTATTATAAGTACATATAATGGATATATTTGATGTATTATACATCTAATAGATGATTATAATTCCGGAATTAAAAATATACATATCTATCATTTAGTTTTAATTTCATTAATATGACGTAGAAATGAAAGTAGCGTTCATGCGTTCGTACGGCTTACCGTCTCCGTGAATGGTGCATTTTATTTCTTACCTCTAACTGATTATGTAATATTATAAATACATTTATATAAACGATATATATGATATATATGATATCCAAATCAATAATATCATTCTTTTGATAATGGATATTTGACTACGTGAACAACTTGTAAATATAAGAAGTTCACTTTTGACTCAAGTACCAAATAACGACAAAACGACAGTTATTAACATAAATGATCAAATAATGTTTATCAAATTGAAATAAGTGATAAAAAATGAATATTTAACTTTAAAATGGTTTCTTAAGAAAGTATTAATTAACTCAAGTTTATTATTCGGGACGTTAAAGAACGATCGAGTCAAGTCGGACCCGAGGTAAGGGACTTCGTCTCAATCTCCTTTCATTGAGGCATATTTCGTTTTATACACAACTTTATTTTATACAGTTTATAAACCCCTTTGACTTTTACTTTTATACAAAAGGAATCTTTTTCTACGAAGCGTTTTAGAAAATGACAAAAAGTAATGTTTCTTTTAACGTATGCGGTGACAATGACCAATTCTGCCACCGCGAGTATTATTTGGTCTTTGGCTTCCTCAACAAGCCATAATGTTTTTTTAAATGAAATAAATACCATATACACTTTTATGTATTTTGGTATTGAAAAGGGTTTTTATAATGGTTTTGTTATGTAAATATATTTAAGTGATATATTTTCATCAAAGTGTGGAAATGTTTTCTTTCCATTATATTTGTTTTATGTCTTATGATTTTATAGTGGTACTTGGACATTTTATGGGTGGTTACATGATGAACCATATGACGGGGGGTGTCGTGAATACCAGGATGGGTGGTTACGTTATAACCTCCAATGCATTGGGTATGGAAGTCGGTCGTATGGCTATTCCATTAAATATGTATGGAAGTCGTCCGTATGGCTATTCCATTAAGTGATATTTGTGGAAGTCGACCGTATGGTTATTCCACTTAAGTATGTTTATGTACCCAGTTACCTTTATATTTTATGTGTTAATTATATGGGTTTTATGGTAATATTTTGGTTACAAAAGGGTAAGTAATGATATTTTATTCAGTGAAGAGTTTTTAGTACGTCATAAAGGTGAAGGTATTAATTTGATAAACTATACATGGTTTACTAGATGTTTGAAAAACTAACTGTTATCATTCTTTGTGTATCCCATACTGAGCTTTTTATGCTCACCCCAAGTTTTTTTTTAAATGTTTTTCACAGGACATAATGTAAAATAGGGTCAAGGATTAGATCAATGGAATTCATGCCATCTAAAACATGGAACTAGAAATGTTTCTTTTTAAGAGTTTTTATTTTATGGAAACTTAGTAGAATTGTCTACTTTGTAATCTTTTCAGATGTAATAGTTATGTTCTAATTCTCTAAAACACTAAACCTGAAAAGATCCTCAATGTTAATTATTCATTTAATTCAATATTATGTAATTTTTAATGCTGGGGCCTTATAGTTGGTATCAGAGGTCGGTTTAGATAACTTTAGGAGTTAGAATTTTATTAAATGATTATCCAAAAATATTTTTTATGGTCAAATTGATGTCATATAGCATTTGAAGATCACCATGTTGCTTCATCTAAGACATGTTTGTTTAGAATGGTTTTTCTTATAGGGAACATAGAAGTTATTTTGGGAAGGCATACTGAGGGAAATTACCTTCTAAATTAGCATACAGAGATGGTCAGAATCAGAATTGGGCAGTTTACTATAGTGATGGCTTAGTTGAATCAGGTGATAAATTGTGGTTGTGTTATTTATGATATTTTGGTGTTTTCTAAAATTAAAGAGGATCATGGAAGTTATTTAAGGGTTATCTTACAAACCTTAAAAGAAAATAAACTGTATGGAAAATTCAGAAAGTGTGAGTTTTGGCTACAACTGTTTTCTTTCCTTGGTCACATTGTTTCAAGAAATGGCATAACTGTTGATCCTGCTAAAAAAATGTTGTTGATGAATGGCCAAGACCAACAAATGTAACCGAGATGCATAGTTTTCTTGGATTAGAAGGTTACTACCGAAGGTTTATTGAAAATTTTTCACAGTTATCTAGTCTAATGACTAAGCTAACTCGGAAGGGTGTTAAGTTTATCTGGACAAAAGAATGTGATGATTGTTTTCAAGACTTGAAAAGAAGATTGGTGAATGCTCCTATTTTGGCACTTCCTTCCAGGAATGGTGAGTTTGTTATATACAGTGATGCTTGGTTTATAGGACATGGTTGTTTCCTTATACAGAATGATCAGTTAATTTCATATGCTTCACATTAGTTGAAAACTCATTAGGTAAATTATCCAACACATGATTTGGAATTAGCTGCTGTTGTTTTTGCTCTAAAAATTTGGAGTCTTCATTTGTATGGAGTAAAGTGTGAAATATATACTGATCAGAAAAGTTTAAAGTATATATTCACTCAGAAAGAGTTAAACATGAGACCGAGGAGATGGATGGAATTAATCAAGGACTATGATTGTACAATTCATTACCATCCGGGAAAAGAAAATAAAGTGGCTGATGCTTTGAGTCGAAAAAATAATTCTTCATTAACCATGCTACATTTGGAATGAGATCCTTTGGTTTTTGATTTGATGAACTTTGGCATTGATGTTTCTAGTGCAGGAAGTTCTTCGGTTTTGTTTCATGTATCAGTGAAATCATATCTATCAGACAGAATTAAGCAAGCACATAAGCAAGACATCGAGTTGCAAAAAAAGGTAGAACTAGTTCAGAAGGGTAAGTTGCCTGAATTCAACATTAATATTTATTGTGTTGTGAGATTTTGGAAGAGATTGTGTGTGCCTTGTGATTCACAGTTGAAGAGAGTGTTGTTTGGTGAAGCTCATAGTTCTCTGTTTTCAGTTCATCCTGGAAGTACTAAGATGTACAGATATCTGCGGGAATATTACCGGTGAGATGGAATGAAAAGAGATATTGCTGATTTTACTGTGAAGTGTTTGACTTGTCAACAGGTTAAAGGAGAGCGGTAGTTACCAAAATGAATGCTTCAGCCTTTACCAGTTCCATAGTGAAAATGGGAAAATATATCCATGGACTTTGTTGTGGGATTGCCGAAGACACCTCGAGGTAATAATGAAATCTGGGTTATTGTTGATCGATTGACTAAATCTGCTAATTTCTTTCCTATTCGAGATAGTTTCTCTCTAGATCAACATTCTCGTTTGTATCATAAATAGATATTCAGGTTTCATGGAGTTACCTTCTCCATTGTATCTGATCGTGATCCCAGGTTTACTTCTAACTTTTGGAAAGGCTTTCAGAAGTCATTGGGTACTGAATTAAATTTTAGTACAACTTTTCATCCTCAATCAGATGGGATGTCAGAACGAACAATTCAGACCTTGGAGGATATGATATGTTCCTGCTCTATGGATTATCAGGGAAGTTGGGACCAACATCTTTCTTTGGTTTAGTTTTCATATAAAAACAGTTTTCATTCCAGTGTACAGATGGCTCCGTTCGAGGAATTATATGGTAAATGGTGTCGAACTCTATCTTTTAGGGATGAAGTGGGTGAAAGGAAGCTGATGGGACCATAATTGGTAGAAGTGATAGCTGAAAAAGTTCAGATGATTTAGAAACAAATGAAAACAACTCAGAGAAGATAGAAAAATTATGCAGATAACCGGAGGAAGGATCTTTCTTTCGAGGTAGGTGATCATGTTTTTCTCAATGTTTCACCATGGAAAAGTGTGATGCGATTTGGTAAGAAAGGAAAGTTGAGTCCAAGGTTCAGTGGACCATTTGAAATTCTGGAGAAAGTTGGATCAGTTGCTTACCGAGTGGCTTTACCTCCGAGTTTATCTTAGGTACACAATGTTTTTCATGTTTCGATGTTGAGAAAGTATATGCCTGATCCATCTCATGTTTTGAGCCCAGAGGTAGTTCAGTTGGAAGAGAATTTCTCTTATGAAGAAAAACCAGTCCAGATTCTTGACCGAAGAGAGCTGGTGTGGAAAAATAAGGTAATTCATCGGGTAAAGGTTTTGTGGAAAAACCATTTGGTTAAAGAGGAAACATGGGAATCAGAAAATGCTATGAGGGATAAATACCCCCACTTATTTTGATAAATGAGTAAAATTGCAAGGACGCAATTCCCAGAAGGGGGGAAGGATGTAACATCCCAGGTAAATAATGAATAAAACATTTTCATATTTATTAATATTTGAAAATTAAATATTAATTTTACTTTAAATGGGTTGCTATGTTCGATAGCGTACCCAATATGCAACAAAGAGTTTCTTTGAAATCTTACGTTGCACACTAGTAATAAAATAATATTATTTTAAATGTTAGTTAACACGTAGCTATTTTATTGACATAAATGAATATAAATAACTAAAAAATGATTATATATGTTTGTTGAATGTTTTTACATTTATCCAATAAAGGATAAAGGCTTAAAATATGAAAAGAATTCAATTTTAGACATATATACTCTAATTTTCACTAAAGGTCGAACTATCGCCTTTTGATGGAGAACCCTCTTTTAATAAAGTTTTGGTCAATCTTATAAATTACATTGAACCAAATAAAATTCTTCTTTAGAATCGGGACAGCAAAATTTACTTTGTGTAAATTTTTGGTATTTTTCTGATAAAGATCATTTTTTAATGAATATTGAAAAATGTTGTATTTTAATTCAAAACATATTTTTAATATAATTTATTAAGATGATTAGATAATCTTTTGATGTGGTTTTAAATTGAAATTAGAATATATTTTTACCATTTAATCTAATAGTGGTCGTTGGAATTAATTTCACTCTGAAATTGGACTTAAACTGGTGTCAATCTTTTAATAGATATTGTTTCTTAAAAACATGCTATTTGTTTTAACAGCGGGATCTAATTATAAAATTAATTAATACAAAATCTATGTTATGAATTTAGTAAAATATACTTCATTTTTAAATTTGGAATATCAAATATAGCTTAGGGTGAATTTTTGGTATTTTTTTGAAAAACATCAATTTTTGAAGAATAGTGAAACCACAAAGTGGTGGTTACAAAATTTAATTTTTCGTTTAAATGGGACTTTACCACTTCTGTGATTTAAATTTAAAAAATCCAATTTAATTTAGTTTAATTATTAAGTAAAATGTGGTTCAGTGGGATGAAATTTTTTTTTTTGATGAAAAGTAACTTTTATGTTTTATTAATAACGATTAAAGGTAATTAGTGTGATTTAAGGTAAAAATGATATTATAATAAAATGAAAATATCTTGACACTTGTCCTAACCCTATTGGATGAGTTATGACCGACCAAGACAACCCATGGATCAATTTCTGGTACCCCATGGAGCCACTTGGGTATGATAATGACATTTATGCCTTTTATTTAATGTTAAAATAAAAATGTCACAAACATGAGTTGTTTTACTAAAACAATTTTTACATGGGGTTATAAAAATCAAATTTTTGAATATAAATATTCATTGGAAATCTAAAATAATTTCCTACATCATAGTATTTTTTATAATTTTTAGACATTAAATAAATTTAATAATTTATGACAGCATGATGATGAAACAATTACCTCATTATTTAACAATTTAAATAAAATGGAAAGATAATGTAAAATCTAAGACCTACACATGTCCAAAACCTATTGTATGGCTGGATGTAGAACTCTTATCACCTTAGACTCGAAGCCCATCAATGTGGGACCATTAAAATCCTAAACTAATTTTATAATAAAGTGTATTTTCCTTACTTTCCAAGAGTGCCCCTCCTCTCCTCTTATAAGAGGCCCCAACTTTACCTCCTTACCCACACCTCTCAAGCCTTTTTTTTGCCAAGCTCTGATCATTTTGTCTCTCCACATACCTCTCCTAATCCTATAAGCCTTAACTTATGCAGGAATCTCTTCAAGAAAACCTTTTGGTTCAAACCAAAGGGAGTTACCCGATTTTAAGGTAACGTCTTCACTTATGGTCTTTTATATTATATTTCTTCTCCAACCCCCTAAAATCATTTTATTCATTTCATTTGTTACAAATACAGTATCTTCAATATACTAGTATGTTTTTATAATGAGGATTCAAACTACACTTACACACACATTCATCTAATGGTTAAAGAACATACTGTTTCGGTGGATGGCGAATTTCTGCCTCACGAAACGATGATTGTTCAACACTCATATAACACCTTCAAAGGTGGCCATTAAAATGTATCTATGTTTATATATGATATATAATTTGTTTATGTTTTACTTAAGCTTCTGTATTTTTCATTTTTGAAATACCTTTATGGTTTCCATTGTGGGTAAACACGATAATTTCATTTTAGGAAGTGCGGACTACTACCCCCCTCAAAGTGATTTGATTCGTTAATGCCATATTTGGGACGTATAAAGGATGTCTTTAAAGTTATTATATATGCTGTTATACTGGAATTATAATATTCCTTTATATCATTATTGTTTTATTTCAATTAAATTATGAGATAGAAATGAAATTAGTGTTCATGCGTACGTACGGCTTATCATCTCAACGAACAGTGCATTTCATTTCTTACCTCTAAATGATTAGGTAATATTATAAATACATGTATATGATGGATATATATGATATATATGATATCCCAATCATTAATATCATTCTTTAGATAATGGATATTTGACTACGTGAACAACCTGTAAATATAATAAGTTCACTTTTGACTCAAGTACCAAATAACGACAAAACGACCGTTTTTAACTTAAATGATCACATAATGTTTATAACATTGTAATAAGGGATAAAAAAGGAATAATGAACTTGAAAAAGGGTTCATAAGAAAGTAGAAATTAACTCAAGTGAATTATTCAGGACTTTAAAAAACGATCGAGTCAAGTCGGACTCAAGGTAAGGGACTTCATCTCTATCTCCTTTCATTGAGGAATATTTCATTTTATACACAACTTTCTATTATACAGTGTATAAACCCCTTTGACTTTTAATCTTATACAAAATGAATATTTTTCAACGAAGCGTTTTACAAAACGACAAAAAGGAATGTTTCTTTTAACGTATGCGGTGACAACGACCTTTTCCGCCGCCGTAAGTATTATTTGGTCTTTGGCTTCCTCAACAAGCCGTAATGTTTTTTTTAATGAAATAAATACCATATAAACTTTTATGTATTTTGGTATAGAAAATGGTTTTTATAATGGTTTTGTTATGTCAATATATTTATGTGATATATTGTGATCAATGTGTGGAAATGTTTTCTTCCCATTTTATTAGTTTTATGTCTTATGATTTTATAATGGTACTTGGACATTTGACGGGTGGTTACATGATGAACCATATGATGGGTGGTGCCGTGAATACCAGGATGGTTGGTTACATTATAACCTCCAATTCACTGGGTATGGAAGTTGGCCATATGGCTATTCCATTATGTATGTGTGGAAATCGGCCATATGGCTATTCCATTAAGTGATATGTGTGGAAGTCGACCGTATGGTTATTACACTAAAGTATGTTAATGTCCCATGTTACCATTATATGTTATGTGTTCTTTATTTGGGTTTTATGGTAATATTTTGGTTAAAAAGGGTAAGTAATGATTTTTTATTCAGTGAAGAGTTTTTACTACTTTACAAAGGTGAAGGAATTACTTTGATAAAGTATACATGGTTTACTTGATGTTTGAAAAACTAACAGTTTTCATTCTTTGTGTATCCCTTACTGAGATTTTATGCACACCGCAAGTTTTTTTTGAAATGTTTTTCACAAGACTTTATGTGGAATAGGGTTAAGGATGGGATCAAGGGAATGTCATGCTATATAAAACATGGAACTAGACATGTTTCTTTTTAAGAGTTTTTATTTTATGGAAACATAGTAGAAGTTTCTGCTTTGTAATCTTTTGAGATGTAATAGTAATGTTCTAATTCTCTAAAACTCTAAACCTGAAATGATCCTCAATGTGAATAATTCATTTAATTCAATATTAAGTAATGTTTAAGGCCGAGGCCTTATAATCATTATAATTGAAAATAATTTAAATTATTTTAGTTCAACAAATGATATCATAACAATTGAATTGTATATGTTTATCATGTAACCAACTCAAAAATTATTTGTTTATATACTACTAAAAAAATAAAAGGGAATTATGATTTCATATTAATTTTATTAATCCTCTCTAATATAATATTTTAGGAATTTTAATCCTAAAAAATCATGATATTATGAACTTAGTTGAATTTTATGTGATTTTGGGAATGTATTAGATCGCTCATTATTTATCCCCTATTAAATTCCATGAAATGGAATCTTTATGTTATTTTATGAATAAATAAATTATTTCTTATTTGTAAGAGGATAAATATGATGTCGTAATGGATATGACATATATCAATATGCGATTTACTCCATATCCAAAAGTGATTTTTTATCCCATATGGTTTGGCTAATACTCAAAATTCAGGAAAAATATATTGTATTGGATTTTTTTAATGACATAGAATAAGTCATTTCACATATTCCCCTAAATGTAATATTGATGTTTATATATAACTCATACGTAATATGACACTTATTTCGAAAACTCTATATAAAATATCCCCAAATGAGTTGCCATATTTAGTGATGAACTCAACAAGAAATTACAAAATATTTATTTGCATTTGTTTTAAATAAGGGGGTGAGAATGTTCTTTTGGTATGATAAATGTTTGTATAATAAGTTTTTTGCATTTATTTTTACAAAACAAAAATATCACTAATACGAACTACAATTATATACACCATATTGAATATTTATATGATCAATTATGAAGAGTTGAATATTTTTCCATCATTAATATTAAATATGGATATAATCATTTATGGGTCATGAAGTAGGATACACCCATGATAGAGTTTAATAAAAGCTATGATAATTATGATCTTAAAGTAATTAAATATAGTCCTACTAATCATATATATATTATTAGGGTTTTAATGAATATATTATTTAGAGATTAAATTGATATTCTTATGGTAAAAATTTTATATTCTATTATAATATATTAAAATAACATATAAGATCATGAAGAACATCTGATGATTATACTGATTATATTGAGTGTGAGGAGGCTATATTACAAATTTAATAAAAATAATTTTCTACTATATATAGTATAAATTTTATGTAAAATAATTTTATATGAGTTTATAACTATTGAATTCTAAATTATATATGATATTGTGTAATAGACTAAACTAACAAGAGTTACTGATATCTAAAGATTTATTGATAAGGATGTATACTACAGAATTATTTTGAGGTATTTCTCATAACTATCAAAAAATACTAAGTATGTTGGCCATGTAGAGAGCCATGATAATGTCATCAGATGATAATTAGAAAAATTTGAATGAACTGAAGGGATGGTTGTGCAACAAAACATTGAAAACAATATATTTAAATTAAGTAAGGGTTTCAATTTATAATGATGCATAAATACAGGAATTGGGATTTTTATTCCATTATAATGATATAGAGATAGGTAATTAAACAATCTGAATGAATATTCATGATAATAATTTTCCAAATAATGATTTTCATATAGTAGTGGAATTTTTTTCATTAATATACAGAGACATTACGTATGTAGTTAATGTGTTAACATGAAGAATGATTATGAAATATTGAAGTATATATTTATATTTTTTTCATTTGATTATATTCCAGAGAATGTTCTTTGAGTTTATCAATGATAATTACTTCTCAACACATAACTATGGTAGGAACGAGAAAATAGTTTCTAATGATATAAGTTGGAAATACCATGATACATTACCAATAATTATTATTGAAATATATATAATATTTAGGGATAATATAATGTTGGATACTGAAAATTTTGTAAATAGGGATTGATTATATCATTATTAGATGAATTTTATCCCATCAATCTGCGGGGTGATAAAGAATGTTCCAAATGGGGATGTGAACAGATAAAATGAGGTAAATGTTCCAGATATCAACAATGGTAATACTAGAATAGTATGGTATAGGTAATGAGTGTGTGTTCTACAAATAACTGAAATAAAGATAGTGTTATTAGATAAATATCATAATTTATTACTCACAATTCATTTTAAAAGTAGTAATTTTTAGAGATATATAGGATACTATTTATGGTGGAACAACCTGAAAATAAGAATTGTTGAGTATGTATCAATATGCCTTCCGAGTCACCCAGATAAGGATGAAATATATAAATCATATGGTTTTGGATTCTGAATTATACATACCCAAAATGATTATGGTAAATTGTCACCATGGATTCCATAATAAAAAATCCTTAATACATTTTAATGGAATAATGATACTTGTTATAGATGATCTGCATATAATATTAGATTATTTTTTCACTCTTATATATGATTTATCACTTTATTATCTTACTCGGTTATATATTAAGTATGTTTTTTATTTCATGGAGAAAAACACTCAAACATATCTGATTGATATATGAGGTTTGGGTCAATGTTTTAGAGAAGCCTTTACATGGTGAGTGATATAATGTTATGTTTCGGTACTAATTATTTTACATAGTTATATTATTATTTTGATATGATCATTTAAACTCTACAAGATAGATCGAAAAACCCTTTTAATTTAAATAGTGATTTTGATGAATTCCTTCATTTGGTAAAATTTACTTTAAAAAGAAACTGTAATATATCTTTTAGACAGATCCCCTTGAACCCCTATATGGATAAAAGTGATGAATTCTAACAGAATATGATGGTTCTAGAAAACTATATCTATTGGGACCTAACCTCGATATGGAAATCAATGATAATATATGTTCTATTCAGTAACACATAGGTGTAACTAAATATACGTAAAAGATTTATGTTGAAAATCATGACTGAAATAAATAGTTAAAATTTTATGAAAATATATTACTATTAATATATCATAGGAATACGATTTTATAATTTGAATGATGTTTAATACTTCTCCATTATTTATTTGTACCTTATAAATTTATGATCATATTTAAATATGAGACTATCTATTGGTGTTTCCGTCGAATCACAATCATGTTAAAGTTTCAATCCATGTATCTCTAATGAGGGTTAACATAACAAATAATTCAGATGTATTAACATAATAAGTCATTAAACAAAATCAGGATATATGTTATGTAGAACAAAAAGTGGGGATTTTAGATCATAGTGAGAATGTGATAGAAAATAAGGCTAATCACATAGTCAATGTATTGTGGAAACCAAATATTTTAATGATATATTTGAATCGTATGATTTTATTAAAGAGGATTATCAATATTTTATTATATTAGAGTGATGTAATTACATTCAAAATTTAACTACAAAGTGTAAAATATAAGAAAAAAAATATTTTATTACACATTTATCTATAAATAATTTTAATCTCTTTGAAATATTTATTTTAACACAATATAAAGAATAAATAAATCAAGAAACAAAACTAAAATATAATATTGATATATATACATAATATTGTAAATAAACATGTTAATATAATGTTTTGAATAAAATTTGTGATATTTGTAAAATTATTTATTTATCAGTAAATTGTAAAAATACCAAATTTTGGGAATCTATAATATTTTTTTATTAATTAATTTTATTTATTTGATTGTTTTATAATTTATTTCTTATTTAAATTATATATAATCCATTTTAATAAAATATAATTAAATTTATTCCATTAGTATTGACAATTTAAATAATTTTTATATATAACTATTGTTTGTGTGAAAATTGAATTTTCCTAGAAAACCATCTTTCATCCCAATTTTTGGGTCATTTTAAAATCGATTTCCAAAAAAAACAATGTATTCAAAACTGATAAAATAGAATCCATAAATGGAATCATGAGGTTAAAATGTCCTAAAAGGCACTTCTAAATGTTTATTCATTTTGAATAATAGTCGTGTTAAACTGGTCGACAAGATAAAGGGTAAAGCAACAAATTATGATAAATAATAATTTGAGAGTGAATTAAAAATATAATAAAAAAAATATAATTTATATATATTTTTGAAATTGATTAAAAAATATACCTTAAAAATAATATATATTAAATATTAGTACCATTTTTTATTGGTAACGTATTATATAATATATTGACTAATGGATAATAAAAAATGTCACTCTCATTCAATTAAAATTATATTATAAGATCACAAAGGGAAAAAAATATGTTAAGAATGAATATAAATTTTTATACTGTTAATAAAGAGTCTATTAATGTGATCATACTTTTTCATATTTTTAGTGATTATATAACTACCATAAATTCCAACACAATGTTGACATAACTCATATGGAACATGTGAAAAAATTGTCATAGATAATTTTGAAATAATTAAATATAATGTTATTGGGAATAATCATGGGTAAAAATAATTAGTATAGTCAATATTTATATATTTTTTGTGGTTCATATTATTATAATATAATTAATTCTTTTTTTATGATGATTATAATGTTTATTTATTTGAAAATTTCTTAAATTGACTTCAATAAATATTTGTTCCAATTAGTAATTATTTAAATTATTTAAAATTATAAAAAATGTAGAATTCCAAAAATTCATATTATATTTGGTAAAAAGTAACATCCATTGTATATTTATGATACAATTTTTATAATAAAATTAAAAATATAATCCATTATAGTTGAAATTTTTTTATGGTTAATGTTAAAATTATATTATAGAGGGGTTCAAAGATATAGATAAAAATAAAACATTAAAATGTCCAAATTATATTATTTTAATTCATTTAAACCATATTCTATTTTATTTTTTTAATTATATATAGATGTTTCTCCCTTATGAATAAAATTAATTTTTTATATTTTAATCGTTTCACATTTTATTTGAGTCCTTTCATACAATATAATTTGTCCACACAAATAATCTCTTATATACCTCAAATATAAACTATGATGTTGAAAAACTTTTAAACACTATCTAAAAAAACATGATCCATTACCTAGGTGTGATATTCTTCACAAAGGACCATCAATATGAATGTTATATAGGGAACAAAAGGAGATCTTCAAAGAAGATATAATCATCATTAGATATCAATATCATTTTTATTCATCTATTAGCACATTTAATTATCCCTTATCCATCACTATGTCATTAGAAAATTATCTTATATGTAATGTCATGTAGTTCAGTTGATGGAATCATATGTATAAATAGTTTTTCTCCCTCAAATTAGATAAAAATTGTTGATCATGTGTGTGCGTTGGTAGGAAACCTTTGGAACCAATGTAATGTGTATACCATTAACAACTTAATAGATGGTAATAATGATGGAAATAATAAATATAAATGATAATTAAGAAATAATTATAAATATGTATGTATAATATATAATTTACATATTTACTATTCATCTATTTGTTAATCAATAACATCACACATGAATATGAATGATCTAACAACTACAAAAAGTTATGTTATTAATATTTCGTGTATAATAATAAATATGTATATAATCAAATTTTATTATTTTTATATCATAATTGAATATTGGGTGATAATATATCTATGATAAATATAAAAAAATCGTAAATGTTGATTCATAAATAACATGACAAACTAAATTGTTAACACTCAAAATAGAGATACTGATAAAATATTAAAAAAAATTATATGATACTAAAAATAGATAATATATAATATTATATATATATATTTTAAATTTTATGAAATTAAAAAAATCATAAAGCATGTTAAAATCATTTATAAGAAATATCAACTACTTGTAATGGGTTCTATCTCAATTTCAACTCCATTGAGGCATATTTGTTAATATTCACATATTTACATTTATATGGTATATATACTAAATTTGAAAGTATTAAATAGTAATGTGTATTAATTCATGGTGACTAATGATTCAATTCATATTTAATATTTCAAATGTCTACAATTTAATAATTTTATGTGGTGATAATTTATTTTATAATAAAATTAAATTTGAGATTTCATCTCTTTTTTATTATGGGAATATGAGAACCAGTCACTCATAAATACCATAAAATTTAATATCCTATTTATATTTATATATTAAATGATTTCCATAAAAATTTATAATCATTGGATGTTGAATATTTCAAATAAATATTTTAAAAAAAAATATTATCATATTTCAATTTTTGAACTTATATAATTTTCTTCAATGTAATTTTTTTTTAAAATAAATAAAAAATTTCCTATTTATATACAAAAATAATGTATTACAGGAATTTCATGTTGTCATTGAATAAATACATTGTTTTAAATGGGTCTTTTTAATGTTTCCAAAAGGATAATTTTTTATATTTTCTTTAGAAAAAGTCAAAAAAAAAGTTTTTCCCCCTTAATTATATTTAGTTTTTAGATATTCAAAGCTCTATAACCCTTTTGTTCTATTTAGTTTCTACAAAATGTTTTAGTTTTATTACAAAGATAATTAATTAATATCAAAATTTATTTTTTCTATAATATTATTTTATTTGAAAAAAATACCTGATTATATTATAAAATATCATTATCATATGAATTAAAGGTTGGATTACATTACAAGAATATTTTTTTCACTATCATTTTACTGGGAAATTATAAGGCCTCAGGCTTAAACATTACTTAATCTTGAGTTATTACAAGATTACACGTTGGGGATCTTTTCAGGTTCATAGTTTTAGGGAATTAGGACATAACTATAACATCTCAAATATTACAAAGTAGACACATCTACTCAGCTTCTATATTTTTTCCACAAAATAAAAACTCTTGAACAGAAGGGTCATGTCTAGTTCCTTGTTTTAGACAGCCTGACATTTCCTTGATCCAACCCTTGACACTATTCAACTTTATGTCCTGTGAAAAACTTTTCAAAAAATACTTGGAATGAGCATAAAAAGATTAGTAAGGGTTATAGAAATATGGAAGGGAAACATGAGTTCATATATACATAAGAATGAAATCATACTTTACCCATAAAACACAAGTACTTTAACATATCTCATCAAATTATGAATAAATCATAGAAATCATAAGACATAAAGGTAACATGAGGAATTCATAACATTATTAAATAGGGAGTAACCCTCTTGGTTATGTTTGGAATACCCATTACAGTATATTCCCTAAATCTTGTCGGAGAAACCTCAATGTTTCACCCCTTTACGTTACCCAATGCATTGGAGAGCTATATCGGGCTCACCCGCCCTTAGTTTATCACGGAACCACCCGACTTCATAACAATGCCCAAGAACCATAACATAATCATATCACATAAAACATGAATAAAGGAAACATAACATTTCCACATTTCAATCACAAGATAACTATACAACACATTGATATAAAAACATTTTGAAAACCATTTTCAATACCAAAATAAAATAAATGTAAAACATGGTATTTATTTTTCTTTTAAAAATATGGTATGGCTTGTAGAGGAAGCCAAAACTCAAATAATTGTCACAGTGGCAGAGAAGTCGTTGTCGCCGCATATGTACGACAAGAAAAACATTCCCTTTTGTGGTTTAGTAAAACGCTTCGTATAAAAAAAGATTCCTTTTGAATAAGTATAAAAGTCAAAGGGGTTTATACATCATATAAAAGAAGGTTGTGTATAAAATAAAATATCCCTCGATGAAAGGAGATTGAGATGAAGTCTCATACCACATTGAAGCTTTTAAAAGTTTAAACCATTAATATCCATATAAATAAATCCTTAAAACCATTTTGAAAACATGGATATTAATGAGAAATATTTATAAGAATAAATCATTAAAACATTTAAAACGATATTTTAGATAAAGGGTTTTTAACAAAATGAGAGACAATTGAATACAATAATTGAGGGATAAAATTTAATCAAAACATTATAATATCATGAGAATAAAGGTATTCATGATATAATATTCCAATGGACAGTATATACACCATATAAGAGTGAACTGGTGCATAACAACAATGAAGTCTCAATATGAGATGAAATACATTATAAATAAGGTATCCTTAAATTAATGATAAATAAATCTAATAATTATGTGTGACAAATATAAATACACCCAATATACGTGGATATTAAGTGTAAAATAATCAAAGGTCATTCACACATATTAAAAGGATGACATATTCAATAACTACATGTTGAACCCAAAGAAATCGAAATTGGGTTAAGATGTTCCCTTGAAAGCCTAACGACGTCACATTAAATATTAGAGAAAGAGTTGATGAGAGAGATAATGGGTATCTCATCACATGGACATAAAATTTATGGCAATAAGGATATATAAGAACATATCCCCACATAATAAGATGAAAATTAAAAGATATAACAAAAGAAGCCTATTAAAAAGAGGAGGGTGAAAGGATCCCTTACTAATTTGGGTAACATTCGAAACGTACACCCCATGAAAGAAGGACTATACAACATTAATGTAAATACTCATAAAAAAAAGTATGTTACACAAAGATTATAATAATGGACAACACATACACCACTGAAAAGTAAATATTGGAAAATGTAGCATGAATCTCACAAAAACACAAGGTGATATAAAAATCCCCTTATGAAATTTCGGCAGCCTAACGACGACAATTAAAACTTCCAAAGATGGATTTATGAGATCAAATAGGGTCCCTCATAATATGAACATAAAAAGTACAGAATGATGAATATAAAATAACATCCCCAAACATAAGAAATATGAGCTTAAAAGAAATGACATAAAAGGGAGTACTTAAAAAGAAAGAGAGAGGTAGGATCCATTACCTCGGGTCCGACGTGACTCGATCATTCTTTAACGTACTAAATAATAAACATGAGTTAATATATACTTTCTTAAGAAACTATTTCAAGTTCATTATTCCTTTTATATCACTTACTGCAATGTTATAAACATTATGTAACCATTTATGTTAAAAATGTTTGTTTTGTTGATATTTGGTTCTTAAGTCAAAAGTGGACTTCTTAAAATTACATGTTGTTCGTGTGGTCAAAGGTTCATTATGTCCAGAATGATATTCATGATTTGGATATCATATATATCATACATATCCAGCATATACATGTATTTATAATATTACATAATAATTTAGAGGTAAGAAATGAAATGCACCGTTCATGGAGACGGTAAGCCATACGTACGCATGAACGCTACTTTCATTTATGTTCATATTAATGGAATTAAAAATAAATGAGGGATATGTATATTTTACTTCCAGAATTATATTAATCATTTTGACGTAACATAAATCATATATATCCATTATATATATGTACTTATAATAGTACATTACATTTGGGGATAAGAAATGAAATGCACCGTTCATGGAGACGGTAAGCCGTACGTATGCATGAACGCTACTTTCATTTCTATCTCATACATTAATGGAAAGAAAATAATAATGATATAAACGTAAATTATAATTCCATTATAACATCATATATAACAATTTTAAATCCATCCTTTATACGTCCCACATATGGCATTAACGAATCAAATCACTTTGAGGGGGCGGTAGTCCACACTTCCTAAAATGAAGTTATCGCATTTTACCCATAATGGAAACCATAAAGGTATGACTTAAATGAAAAATAAAGAAGCTTAAGTAAAACATAAACATATTATATAAGTATAGTGACAACATAATGGCCACCTTTGAAGGTGTTATATGAGTGTTGAACAATCATCATTCCGCGAGGCAGAAATTCGCCATCCACAGAAACAGTATGTTCTTTAACCATTAGTTGAAGGTGTGTGTAAGTGTAACTCGAATAATTTTTATAACAACATCCTAGTATATTGAAGATACTAGAGTTTTTGCAAAATAAATTAATAAAAAGAGTTTAGGGGGTTGGAGAAGCAAAATAAAACAACAAAACACAAGAGAAGACACATCCTTTAAATCGAGTAACTCTTTTTTATGTGAGCTCAAAAGCTTCCTTGGGAAGACTTATGCCCCTAGTGAGGATTCGAGGTGTACGATAGGGATGTGGAGAGACAAAATTTGCAGGGTTTGGCCGAGCCAAAGGCTTGAGAGGTGTGGGTAAAGAGGTAGAGGTGGGGGCCTTTTCTAAGGGGACAGGAGGGGCACTCTTGGAAAGTGATAAGAGGATACTTTATTTTCAAATGATTTTAGGATTTTAAAGTTCCAACATTGATGTGTTTCGAGGATAAGGTGATAAGGGTTCGAAATATACCCATAAAATAGGTTTTTTACATGTGTATGTCTCAGATTTAACATTATTGTTTTATATTATTTAAAATGTTAAATAATGAGGTAATCGCTGCATCAACATGATGTCATAAATAATTAAATTTATTTAATGTCTTAAAAATATAGAAAAATACTATGATGTAGGAATTCTTTTTGTCTTTCCAAGGAATATTTATAGTCCAAAATCGGACTAGTATAACCCTATGTAAAAATTGTTTTAGTAAAACAACTCATGTTTGTGACATTTTAATTTTAACATTAAATAAAAAGATATTAATGTCATTTTCCTACTAAAGTTTCTCCATTGGGTCTCGAAGTTGACCCATGGATTTTCTTGGCCGGCCATGACACATCCAATAAGGTTTGGACATGTTTATAGGTAATTTCATATTATTAAAACATTATTTTTACATTAAACTGCACTAATTACCTAAAATCGCGATTAATAAAGATAAAAGTTACTATTCCCAAAAAATTATTTTAATCCCATTGAACCACTTTTTAACTTCTAATGAAAACCATGTATGGCAGATTTTTTAAATTCAAAACACAGAGGTGGTAAAATTTCATTTAAATGATGAATGAGTTTTTTAAGTACCACTTAGTGGTTTCACTATTGATCAAAAATT
This sequence comes from Viscum album, assembly GCA_963277665.1. Taxonomy (NCBI): domain Eukaryota; kingdom Viridiplantae; phylum Streptophyta; class Magnoliopsida; order Santalales; family Viscaceae; genus Viscum; species Viscum album. The sequence goes on along the minus strand of OY728147.1, from coordinate 2,013,419,982 downwards.
GAAGTTTTTCATAAAAATACCAAAACTTCACCCTAAGATATATTTGATATTCCGAATTCAAAAGTGATGCCTATTTTACAAAATTCAAAACATATAAGTTGCATTATTTAATTTAATAATTAATTCCCAATGTCAAAACAAATAGCATGTTTTTATGAAACAAAAAGTATCAAAAGATTGACACTAGTTTAAGTACGATTTCAATGTGAAACTAATTCCAATGACCACTATTGGATTAAATGGTAAAAATATATTCTAATTTCAATTTAAAACCAATACAAAAGATAATCTAGTCATATAAATAAATTATATTAAAAAGTGGTTTTGAATTAAAATACAACATTTTTCACTATTCATGAAAAATGAACTATATCGGAAAAATACCAAAAAATTTACGCAAAGTGAATTTTGATGTCCCGATTCTAAAGAATAATTTTATTTTGTCAAATATAACACATAATATTTTCAAAAGGTGGATTTAAAAGAGGTTCGCCATCAAAAGGCGGTTAATAGACCTTTAAAAGAATATTAGAATGTTTACGCCTAAAAACTGGATTCATTCACATTTTTAATCCTCTAACATTTATTGTAAAAAGTAAAAATATTTGACAGACATATATAATCATTTTGTAGTTAGTTCTGTTCATTCCATCCATTACAACGGCTAGGCGTTAACTACCATTTAAAATAATATTATTTTATTATTAGAGTGCAATGTAAGATTTAAAAGAAACTTGTTGTTGCATATTGGGTACGCCATTGAGCATAACATTCCCTTTAATGTAATATTAATATTTAATTAAAAAATATGGATAAATATGAAAATTCCATTTTCTTTATTTACCTGGGGTGTTATATCCTTCCCCCCTTTTTGGGAATTGCGTCCTCTCAATTTTAAAATTGGGCTTGGAAACATCATTGAAAATCCCACATCGGAACAAGAGTCAATAAAATAATCACATTAAAAGAAAGAAAGAGGAGTACAGAGGTCACCCGAGTTAACCCATACTAGGATTCAATGTAAGAAAACATGGACATGGAGGAGAAAACAAAGGGTCATGTTCAGATGGAGGGTGATAGAAAACATGTTTAGGACAATGTTAACCATAATAAAATCACAAACTTTTGATGGGTTAAACGGTATTCGATTCCCCAGTAGGAAAAGTTAACAGAATTTTTTTTTGTTTTAAGTTACTCTTTATTGAGGAATTTATTTGTGAGCTTAACTAAATCATAATGAAACATACTTACTTGTCACGTAGTCATTGAATATTTACTAGATTCCTTAATCAAACTCACATTTTTTTCCAAAAGACGAGTATTTAGGAAGACTTGTTTGCATTAAGAGTACTATAATAAAATTCTTTAGAATCACCTAATACACAAAATAGAAATATATATTTCCCATGTCTTTAGACAAAAACCAAAACCAAAATTGTTAGTATGAGATCAGATAATCCACAAAAGTATAACACATTATAAAATGAAAATCTATTCTTAATCTCCAAAATTTGTCAAACAAAACCCAATGTTCAACAAGGACCATTCGATAATCAAATTGTCCATAAAATTATTCAAATTAATATAAACTAAAATTGAAACCCATATATTTGAAGGATTTAGTAACAAAATCTTCCTTGGTACAAATTAACACTTATCTTCAAATAACATCAGTTGCTCTAAATGTCTCATATTGAAAAGTAATTAACCTAATCACATATCCTCCATGATAGGTTAATAATTTCCATAGATAACCCAAAATCAGCTTATTCTAGATTCATTAGATCATCTAACTAAAAATAATTAGTCAAACTATCCAGGGACTTCATGTAGTATAATGGTCGGCGATAAATACCAGTCGCACATTGGTTGTCGGTTCAATCCCGCAGCTTTGTCTGACGCGACGGGTTGTCACACGGTCTGTGTGTTGTCCATTTTTCAAAACTATATAATTCTTAAAACATTTCCCAAAATGAGATAAAATCTTTAAAATTGATCATAACATATTTTAACCACATGTTTATCTCATTCCATTAATTTTCCATCATATCATAGAGTAACCCATAATTACCTAAAATGTAGGGATCATATAAACCCTAATTGTTACCTTTATAATATTACCTGAACTTCAACATCGAGTTGGACATCTCGTACATGATGCATTGGAGAACTCACCAAGGTTCAAGTGGTTGGTCACGACTCCTTGATAGTTGGGTTAGCACAACCACGCGATTCCTCATTGAATTCTCCCATTTCATCTAGTCTCTTAATCAGAGAACCACAACAGTTTCCATCAAACCCATTGTCACTTTGGTGCCTACTAGATCCATCCGTTTACTAAAAATAGAAATGTCAGTGTGCATATATCAACAAAATCATCATGTACTAATGAGGAATATAAACACTAAGATATACTTACTCATTCAATTTATCTAAAAATTATGACTTTTTCTGAAATCCTAGCCATTATGGTAATGTCACTTATGCTTATACAATACCCTAACCTCTAAAGTTATCTAAACCGACCTCTGATACCAACTATAAGGCCCCAGCCTTAAAAATTAATTAATCTTGAGTTATTATAATATTACACATTGGGGATCTTTTTTGGTTTAGAGTTTTAGAGAATTAAGACACAACTATTACATCTCAAAGATTTCAAAGTAGACACATCTACTCAGCTTCCATTTTTTCCACAAAATAAAAACTCTTGAACAAAAGAGTCATGTCTAGTACCTTGTTTTAGACAGCCTGTCATTTCATTGATCCCATCCTTGACCCTATTCATCTTTATGTCCTATGAAAAACATTTCAAAAAAACTTGGAATGAGCATAAAAATCTCAGTACGGGTAATTTAAATATGGAAGGGAAACATGAGTTCATATATACATAAGAATGAAATCATACTTTAGCCATAAAAAATAAGCACTTTAAAATATCTCATAAAATCATGAATAAATCATAGAGATCATAATACATAAAGGTATCTTGAGGCATTAATAACATTCTTACGTAGGGAGTAACCCTCTTGGTTACGTTTGGAATACCCATCACAATATATTCCCTAAATCTCTTCGGAGAAACCTTAATGTTTCACTCCTTCGCGTTACCCAATGCATTGGAGAGCTATATCGGGATCACCCACCCTTAGTTTATCATGGAACCACCCATCTTCATAACAATTACCAAGAACAATAACATAATTGTATCACATAAAACATGCATAAATCAAACATAACATTTCGACCTTTAAATCAAAAGATAATAATACAACACATTGATATAAAAAAATTATGAAAACCATTTTTAATACCAAAATAAAAGAAATGTAAAACATGGTATTTCATTTTCTTTTAAAAAGAAGGTATGGCTTATAGAGGAAGCCGAAACTGAAATAATGGTCACGGCGGTGGAGAAGTCATTGTCGTCATATTCGTACGACAAGAAAAACATTCCCTTTTGTCATTTAGTAAAACACTATGTATAAAAAAAGATTCCTTTTGAATAAGCGTAAAAGTCAAAGGGGTTTATAAATCGTATAAATGAAGGTTGTGTATAAAATAAAATATGCCTCATTGAAAGGAGATTGAGACGAAGTCCCATACCACATTGAAGATTTTAAAATTTTAAACCATTAATATCCATATAAATATATCCGTAAAACCATATTGAAAACATGGATATTAATGAGAAATATTTATAAGAATAAATCATTAAAACATTTAAAACAATATTTTAGTTAAAGGGTTTTTAACAAAATGAGAGACGCTTGAATACAATAATTGAGGGATAACATTTAATAAAAAAAATTATAATATCAGGAGAATAAAGGGATTCATGATATAATATTCCAATGGACAGTATATACACCATATTAGAGTGAACTGGTGCATAACAACAATGAAGTCTCAATATGAGATGAAATCCATTATAAAGAAGGTATCCTTAAATTAATGATAAATAAATCTCATAATTTTGTGTGACAAATATAAATACACCAAATATACGTGGATATTAAGTGTAAAATAATCAAAGGTCATTCACACATATTCAATGTAACATCCGAGACATTTACGAGAAATATTTTGTTTTTATATAAATCATCAATGGAATCTTTCACTACACACAACACTTTATTGGCTTTCTTTACACGCAATCGCAACCTTCCTCGATAGCTTGCATCGTACACAATACAGAGTTTCACTAAACAACGATATGCTATTAAAATATTATTAATACTAGCCCTTATGAATAGTAATAACCACTTTTTTAAATTTTTTAAATTTTATTTTTTAAAATGGAATTCATTTTTGGATTCGGAATATCAAAATTAGCCTAGGGTGAAATTTTGGTATTTTTCTGACAACTTTCAATTTTTGATGAATAGTGAAAGAACTGGGTTACTATTTAAAAACCGACTTTTTATTTGATTAATTATTTGTTTTATTTAAATTTGTTTTAGGTTAAAATTGATACATAATACCTATATAATTTTAATTCAATTCATTTAAGTCATTTTATAATAATTTTAGATATATAAAAATTTTATTGAACCTTTCACCGTCTTTTACCCACCTCCTAGGAAAATTTCCAAATTCACATAAAACCAAATTTTACCACTTCTGTGAGTGTAATTTCAAAAATCCGAGAGACATGGTTGATGTTAGTAAGTATAATGTCGTTCAATGCGATGAATATAATTCTTGGTGATTAGTAACGTTTTACTTTTTTTCCCACGGTTAAAAGTAAATAGAGTAATTTAGGGTAAAAATTATATTATTATTACACTAACACATGTCCTAATTCTATTAGATAAGTGTAATTCGACCGTAAAAACCTTAGGAATAAAATATGAACATTGTGTCCCACATGGATTAGATTATGACATTTAATATTAATTTATTTAAAGAAGGGTTAAAATAGGTAAAATCAAAGTTTAATAAGTAAATCATTTTTAATATAGGGTTATACATAAGATAAATTCGACTATAAATATTAAATATAAAGATAAAAATATTTTATACATGATGGTATTTTATTTTTAATTTTTATACTTTAAATAATTTAGTTTATTTATGACATAATGATTATGCAGTTATTATCTTATTAATGAAATATTGACATAATTGATGTTATAAATATTCAAATAAATATATTTTGAGACATTTTATGAATTCCACTAATTTTATAGATTAATATGACATGTTAGTATTGATTTAAATAACTTTTTTCGAACTAATAATTCTGTTATGATTTTCACAAAAATCAATTACTAAATAGTGTCAAATTTGACATAATATAGTTTTTTAAAAACATATTATATTATTATTTTTTATTTTATTTATAAAAATCTATGGATCGGCCAAATTACTTTTATAAGGTTATATATATTAATAATAAAACACTTGGGGTACGTTTGGCTTGTTATAGTATGTTTATTAACCTTATAGTGTAAGAAAACAAGAAGACAAGGTAAGAGTAAAATTATTTAACTTAAAGATTAATCTAATTGATAAGTTTATGATAGAAAACTAAAGTTGTCCAAATTCTTTTGGATGAAGGTATTTCGACCCATCCCCACCTTAGCTTCGAAATAAATCAATTTGGAGCTATTTAAAACCGAATATGTCTTTATAATAAAATAATATTTTTAGTTTTTCAAAAGGTGCCCCTCTCCTCCTTTATAAAAGGGTACCTCCTCCCTCTCTTCCTCACACCAATTTGAGCCTTCAAGCTCAGCCAAAACCTGAAAATTTTACTTCCACACTTCCCTAGAATCATCATAGAGGTCCTGTTCTTCTTCAAAGTCCAACCCTAGTGCCCTAAGAGGATGTTAAGAAGAGGCGCATCAAATAAGAGGTAATATCCAGTACCGATCCTTTCCAACTTCTTCCTTCTTCAACTTCCTCTTCTTTAGTTGTTTCATTATGAAGTAATAAAATAAGTATCCCTAATATACTTATATGTTATTATAAGTATGAAACAACCCTATTTCACCATCTATCCATACTACGGAAAACGAAATCACCGCGCATGCGTACGTACGGAATACCGTCTCCACGCCGTGCTTGAATCTATTTTCCACCACCACCTTACATGGATTTTTATAATGGTGTAAATAAGGAATATATATGATTATTTTAAAGTGTTATTTATTCTGAAATAGTATAAATACACTCCAATACAATTCCACTATCGTGGGAACGATATCATCGCTCGTGCGTACGTACGGAATACCGTCTCCACGATGTGATGCGACTCGTTCTACATGATCTTCATTGCATAATGATTATATAAATGAATTTAATGAATGAATATGATATATATTACACTAATACCATTCTGTATATGAGGTATCTATAACCTAAAGGGAAGAATAAGAATTTATTCGGCAAAACATGCATAAGAACAAAAAGTAATAAACACCCGAAAAAAAGTAATAATGAAGTATTACTAATAAGAAGCTAAAAATATGACCATATATGATATCATAACAAGAAGTGTGATTCTGGAATAAGTCAATTACATTATTTAAATCATTATACAGGAGGTTAGGACACTTACGAAGAAAATCAGACCTAAGGTAAGGGAAATATCACAATCACATTTTTATCCGAGATTGATTGTACATTGGAATTTACTGGGGTGTATTTTATCATCCACATCCATGTATCCTCAATATGTAATATTTTTTCCATCCACATAAAATTTTTTAAATCCAATTTTACTTTTTGGTGAGTTTTTAGTAAAAGATATGAATGGAATATTTTGTCGTTTTTCATACGAGGTTCTTCTTGAATTTTCCGACAACAGTACGAGAAGAATGTTTTTTTAACTTATACGAAATGAATGGATTTTTAAAACATTATTTCCAAGAAGATTCATTTACTTATTTTCAAGTTTATTTTTAATAAACTTCTTTTATTTTAAAATTGTATGACATGTCAAGAAAGGAAAAGTGTTTTTGAAGTAGAAAAGATATTTTCCTCAAGAATGGAGTTCGAGTGTTTTATCAAAATTATTTTCCATCTAATATAATAAATAGTTCTCTTTATATCCCTCTTATTAAATTGATTTGATTATTTTGTGATGGAATTATTTTTCCTTTATCTTATATGAATTGTTTTATGATGTCACGATGTTTAAGAATCCCATTTTTATTACATGGGTTATGGTATGATGTATGGTTTATGATTTTGTGGAAGACATAATAATGGTATCATTATGTGATGGGTGGGACCTATATCTCCCTCCAATGCATTGGGTAACGATTTTATATCTCATGAGATAGACATGGCCGGAACTGCAGGTTAAACCGGTCCAGTGAAACAGGATTGAAACGAGGAATGAACTCGGTTCAGAAATGGACTTTGTCCACTAAGATAGTCTTGGAAATGAGTCTTGAAAAATAATAAATTATTCTCTATGATTATGTGTGTATGCCACAAAGCTTCATGTTTTATGTTATGATTATTTTGATTACATTTCACTACCATGATTTATCCCATGTTATGAAATTGTTATCTCTTTTTCATGTTAATATTTCCAAAATGTTATGAATTTTATGTGATTGATATTTCTTTTGTTTACCCTTACTGATCATTTGAGCTCACCCTTTTGTATGTTTTCTTTCCACAGGTCAGGAATAAGTTTATTAAGTAAGATATGCCAAAATGGTACTATAGATATGATGAAATAAATGGGAGACAGTGTAGATGCATTATGAACTAGCTTTTTATATTTCCCAGTTTCTAATGACACTATACCTATATGGTCCATTCATGGTTTTGTTATATGTTGTAATAAGTGTAATTCAATTTTGAAGTACTAACAATTTTTGTAATGTATGGGTCGTTATAGTTGTTATCAGAGGAATAGAATAGTCAACATTTGGAAACTAGGATGTGAAAGCCTTAGTAAGAACCATAAGGATAAGTCTAAGCATAGAACACAATCTTAGTGTTTTAGAAATGGCCACGAACAACCTATGATAAGACCCTAAGTGTGAAATATTATTATTTATTATGTGGTTTTTCTATTATAATTATAGTTGCTCACACTATTCTTCTTGGTTTTAGTCAATGGCTGGAACCCGAAGGAACCATGTTAATGCGGAATGTGACGAGCAATATAATGATTGTCAACCTGAGCAACCAAACGTTATGGGAGCTGGAATGCAAAATCTTGTATCCATGCTCACACAACTTTCTTAAGCTATGAATCATGCAGGACTCCCAAACGAGCAAAGGAAGGAGCAACATTCTGTTGAATCCTTCATGATACAGCGTCCACCTTCATTTAGCGGGTCTAATGATCCCTTAGTTGCTGAAAAATGGATCAGTACTACTGAAAAGATATTTTCAGTTCTTCAATGTTCTGAACATGATAAAGTAATCTTTGCAGTGTATCGTTTGGAAGGTGATACTGATCAATGGTGGAATCTTATCAAGAATATGATGCCAAGAGATGAAATTGAGTCCATGTAATGGGACGAGTTCAAGAACATATTTTTCAATAAGCACTTCCCTCGTATTCTTCGAACAAAGATGCAGAAGGAGTTTCTTGAACTAAAGCAAAAGGATGATGAATCTGTTGGTACCTATGAAGCAAATTTTACAAGACTTTCAAGGTACGCTTCTGGTATTATTATCCAACCCTAGAGTAAGATCGATCGATTCTTTAGTGGCTTAAAACCAAGTTTTCGAAGGGCATTATCCATAAGGGACGTCAATAGCTACGAGGAAATCGTTCGATGTGCTCTCAAAGTTGAAATGGATAAAGGAGTAACCCATCAGTCATATGTGTTTGATAAGAAGAGGAAAATGGAATTCAAAGGAAAATCTAAAGAGCACACTGAAAAGAAGATGAGTTTTACCTTATGCTTAAAGTGTGGAAAGAAACATGGAGGGAGTTGTATTAAAGGGACAAGTAAATGTTTCAAATGTGGAATGGAAGGACATCAGGCATTTGAATACCGCAATGATGGGAAGAAGATTTATTGTGATGTGAATAAAGAAAAGGCTACACTGAGTGAACCTATTACACTTCAATGTTACAGGTGAAAGGAAATGGGGCATTATTCCACTCAATTCCCTAATCCAAGGTTTATTGATCATGATCTACGTCAACAAAATATTAATTCTAAGGACAAAGGAAAGTCACATGCAATTTCTATCTGCAATGTTGAGTATGATAACGATGTGGTGAAAGGTACAATTACCATCCACTCTAAAGAAGTAAATGTTTTATTTGATTCTTGATCCACCCACTCTTTTATTTCTGAAGAATTTTCTATGGGTGTCACCGTATTACCTCAACAATTAGATGTTGAGTTAGCTGTGACAACCCCTAATGGCACAACAGTCGCATCAAAAGTTTATAATTCTTCTCTGATTGAAGTTTGTGGGAACGTTCTTCATGAAAATATTATGATCCTTCCTATAGTGGAATTTTATGTGATTCTTGGCATGGATTGGCTTTCTTTATATGGAGATCATATCAATTTCCAAATAAGGGAAGTCACATTTCATATTCCAGATCAATCTATGATCATCTATCGATGCAAAGATGAACATAACCTTCCAGTGGAAATTTCTTCCATCTTATTGGTCTTGATTCCAGTAAATGAAGGTTATTTATCTCAAATGGTTGGATAGAAACTCACGATTATGAATATTCCCATTGTACATGAGTTCTATGATGTCTTTCCAGAGGAATTGCCAGGTCTTCCACCATATCGTGAAGACGAGTTTTCAATAGAACTCGTACCGGGTGCTTTGCCTATTTCAAAGACACCTTATAGAATGGCCCCAATTGAGTTGCAAGAATTGAAGAAGAAACTCCAAGATAATGTTGAGAAAGGATCCATACTCCCTAGTGCGTCATCTTGGGGAGCAACTGTTCTATTTATTATGAAGAATGATGGATCAATGAGACTCTGGATTGATTATTGAGAACTTAACAAGATCACTATCAAGAAAAAATATCCTCCCCTGCGCATTGATGACTTATTTGACCAACTACGTGGATCTCAATACTTTTCCAAGATTGATCTTCGTTCTGGGTATCATCAATTAAGGGTCAAAAGGGAGGATATACCAAAGACAGCTTTCCATACAAGGTATGGACACTATGAATTTATAGTGATGCCATTTGGTATTACTAATGCCCCTGCTATCTTCATGGATATGATGAATAGAGTCTTTATAGACTATCATGATCAGTTTGTGTTAATCTTTATAGACGTTATTCTTTCCTATTCAAAGAGAAAGGAAGAACATAAGGATCACTTGAGAATTATATTGAAGAATCTGAGAAAGGTGAAGATTTATTCCAAATTTACCAAGTGTGAATATTGGATTCAAAAAGTTTCATTTTTGGGTCACATAATATCAAAAGAGGGGATATCTGTGGATCCAGCAAAAACAGAGGTTATCGAAAGATGTTCAAGACCAACAACAGTAACTAAGATCCGAAGTTTTCTTGGTTTGGCTGGATATTTTCGATGATTTGTGAAATATTTTTCACGATTATCTAATCCACTCACCAAGTTGACTTGGAAAGGAGTTATGTTTGTTTGGACGGAGGAATGTGAAGAGAATTTCATGGAGTTGAAAAGAAGGTTTTCCAATTCACCTATGCTCACACTTCCTTGTAGTGGAGAAAGGTTTTTGATCTACATTGATGCATTGAAAAATGGATTGGGGTGTGTTCTTATTCAAAATGATATGGTGATATCTTATGCCTCACGATAGTTGAAAATCCATGAGCAAAATTACCCAACTCATGATTTGAAGTTAGCTGCGGTAACCATTGTATTAAAGATTTGGAGGCATTATGTTTATGGAGAAAGGTGTGACATTTATACTGATCATAAAAGTTTAAAGTATATTTTCACACAAAATGAGCTGAATATGCGCCAAAGAAGATTGTTGGAGTTGATTAAGGATTACGATTGCTCAATTCATTACCACCATGGGAGAGAAAACAAAGTGGAAGATGCATTAAGTCGACAAGACCATGTTAGCTTATCCATGATGAGGATCACAAAAGATCCAATATTTATGGATTTACAAAGGATGGATCTTGGAATTATAATGAAATGGGAAAAATCTTATCTTTCTCAAATGAATGTTCAACCATCTATACATGTGGTGATTAAAGAGGCATAGAAAGTAAATGTAGAGTTACAAAAGAAGGTGAGAAATGTTCCTGAATTAAACCTTGATTGTGATGGGATAATAAAGATCAGGAATCAGGTTTGTGTTCCTCCCATCCCCGAATTAAAGAAGGAGCTGCTGGATGAGGCTCATAGTTCTTTATTCACTATTCATCCTGGAAGCACGAAGATGTATAGGGACCTAAAAGAGTACTTTTAGTGGGATGGCATGAAAAGAGATGTTGCTGAATATGTCACTCGGTGCTTGGTTTGTCAGGACGTTAAAGCTGAGAGACAGAAGTCCAAGGGGATGTTACAACCATTACCCATACCCTGATGGAAAATTGGAAAAAATCACTATAGACTTTGTCACAGGACTTACTAAAACATCCAAAGGCAATAATGCTATCTGGGTCATAGTTGATCATCTTACAAAGTCGGCACACTTAATTTCTATTAGAGAGGATTTCTCTCTGGATCAGCTTGCCAGGATATATGTGAAGGAAGTAGTAAGATTACATAGAATACCACTTTCTATTATATCTGATCGGGATCTGAGGTTTACCTCAAAGTTCTGGCAAAGTCTTCAGCTTACTCTAGATACAGAGTTGAGTTTCAGCACAGCTTATCATCCTCAGACAGACGGTCAGTCTGAGAGTAAAATTCTAACTCTAGAAGATATGTTGAGAGCTTGCTCTATGGATTTAAAAAGAGGTTGGAATCAACACCTACCTTTGGTGAAATTTTCTTATAATAATAGCTTTAACTCCAATATTCATATGGCTCCTTATGAAGCTCTCTATGGAATGAAACGATGGAATCCAACTTGCTGGAATGATTTTGGGGAACGAAAGCTATTATGACCTGATCTTGTCGATGAGATGGTAGAAATGGTCGGATCTATTCAACAACACATAAGAGCAGCTCAGAGTCGACAAAAAAGTTATGCCGACAACTGAAGAAAAGACTTAGAGTTTGAAGTGGGTGATAAAGTGTTCTTATGAATATCTCCTTGGAAGAGAGTGATGATATTTTGAAAGAAGGGGAAGCTGAGCCCTAGGTATATCGGTCCTTTCGAAATACTGGATCGTGTTGGGAAGGTAGATTACTGATTGGCGCTTCCACCGAATCTCTCTCAAGTTCACGATGTGTTCCATGTACCTCTCTTGAGAAAGTACATACCTGATCCTTCACATGTATTCATCTTAGAAGTTGTACCGCTGGAACAAGATCTTTCTTATGAAGAACAACCGATTGAGATTCTCTCTCATAGTGAAAAAGTCCTATGGAACAAGACCACTCACTTAGTGAATGTTTTATGGAGGAACCACCAATTATATGAGGCTACATGCGAGCTTGAGGATATTATGTGGGAGATTTATCTTCATCTGTTTGTTACAAAGTGACTAATTTGGAGGGAGAAATTCATTTTAAGGGGGGTAGAATGTAACACCCAAGACTTTTATGAGAAATATTTTGTTTTTATATAAATCATCAAAGGAATATTTCACTACACACAACACTTTCTTGGCTTGCTTTACTCGCAATTGTGACCTTCCTCGATAGCTTGGGTCGTACGCAATACCGAGTTTCACTAAACAGCGATATGCTATTAAAATATTATTAAAACTAGTCATCATGAATAGTAATAACCAATTTTTTAAATTTTGTAAATTTTATTTTTCAAAATGGACTTCATTTTTGGATTTGGAATATCGAAATTAGCCTAACATGAAATTTTGGTATTTTTCTGGCAACTTTCAATTTTAGATGAATAGTGAAACCACTAGGTTACTATTTAAAAACCGAGTTTTTATTTAAATAATTATTTATTTTATTTAAATTTGTTTTAGGTCATAATTGATACATAATACCTATATAAGTTTAATTAAATACATTGAAGTCATTTTATAATAATTTTAGATATATAAAAATTTTATTGAACTTTTCACAGTCTTTTACCCACCTCCTAGGAGAATTTTCAAATTTACCTAAAACCGAATTTTACCACTTTTGTAAGTGGAATTTCAAAAATACAAGAGATATGGTTTATGTTAGTAAGTAAAATGTGGTTCAATGAGATGAAAATAATTTTTGGTGAATATTAACTTTTTACTTTTTTTACCACGGTTAAAAGTAAATAGAGCAATTAAGGGTAAAAATGAAATTATTATTAACCTAACACATGTCCTAATTCTATTTGATAAGTGTAATTCGACCATAAAAAACATTAGGAAAAAAATATGACTATTTTGGAAAATAAGGATTAGATTAGGAAATTTAATATTAATTTATTAAAAGAAGGGTTAAAAAAGTTAAAATCCATGTCTAATAAGTAAATAATTTTTAATATAGGGTTATACATAAGATAAATTCGACTATAAATATTCAATATCAAGATAAAATGTTTTCCTACATGATGGTATTTTATTTGTAATTTTTAGACTTTAAATAATTTAGTTTATTTTTAACACAATGATGATGCATTAATTATCTTATTAATGAAATATTGACATAATTGATTTTATAAATACCCAAATAAATATAATTTGAAACTTTTTATTAATTCCACTAATTTTCAAGATAAATATGACATGTTACTATTGATTTAACTAACTTTTTCGAACTAATCACTCTGTTATGATTTTCCCAAAAATCAATTACTAAATAGTGTCAAATTTGACATGAAATTGTTTTTAAAACAAATATTATATTATTATTTGTTATTTTATTCCTAAAAATATAAGGTTAGGCCAAATGACTTAGATAAGGTTATATATATTAATAATAAACAACTTGGGGTTCGTTTGGCTTGTTATTGTAAGTTTACTAACCTTATAGTGTAAGAAAACAAGAAGACAAGGTAAGAGTAAAATTATTTAACATAAAGATTAATCTAATTGATAAGGTTAAGATAGAAACCTAAACATGTACAAATTCTATTGGATGAGGATATTTCGACCCAGCCCCACCTTAGCTTTGAAATAAAACAATTTGGTGCTATTTAAAACCGAATATGACTTTATAATAAAATAATATTTTTAGTTTTCCCAAAGGTTCCCCTCTCCTCCCTTATAAAAGGGAACATCCTCCTTCTCTTCCTCACACAAATTTGATCCTACATGCTCGGCCAACCCCTGACAATTTCACTTCCCCACTTCCCTAAAATCATCCTAGAGGTCCTGGTCTTCTTCAAAGGCCAACCCTAGTGCCCTAAGAGGAGGTTAAGAAGAGGCTCATCAAAGAAGAGGTAATATCCATTACCGATCAATTCCAACTTCTTTCTTCTTCAACTTATTCTTCTTTAGTTGTTTCATTATGAAGTAATAACATCAGTATAAATCATATACTGATATGTTATTATATGTATGAAACAACCCTATTTCACCATCTATCCATCCTATGGAAAATGAAATCACCGCGCGTGCGTACGTACGGAATACCATCTCCACACCATGGTGTAATCTATTTTCCTCCACCACCTTACTTGGATGGGTATAATGGTGTAAATAATGACTATATATGATTATTTTAAAGTGGTACTGATTCTGAAATAGTATACATACACTCCAATACAATTCCACGATCATGGGAACGATATCATCGCTCGTGCATATGTACAGAATACCGTCTCCACGATGTGATGCGACCCGTTCTACATGATCTTCATTGCATAATGATTATACAAATGAATTTAATGAATGAATATGACATATATTACACTAATACCATTTTGGAAATGAGGTATCTATAACCTAAAGAGAAGAATAAGAATTTATTCGGCAAAACACGCATTAGAAAAAAAAGTAATAAAAACCCGAATAACAAGTAATAATGAAGTATGATTTTGGAATAAGTCAAAAACATTATTTAAATCATTATATAGGAGGTTCGGACACTTACGAAGAAAATAAGACCTAAGGTAAGGGAAATATCACAATATCATTTTTATCTAAGATTGTTTATACTTTTGAATTTACTGGGGTGTATTTTATCATCCACATCCATGTCTCCTCAATATGAAATATTATTTCCAAACCACCTAAAATTGTTTAAATCCAATTTTACCTTTTGGTGAGTTTTTAGTAAAAGATATGAAAGGAATCTTTTGTCGTTTTTCATACGAGGTACTTTTTGACTTTTCCAACAAAAGTACGATAAGAATGTTTTTTTAACTTATACTGCATAAATGTATTTTTAAAACATTATTTCCAAGAAGATTACTTTACATGTTTTCATGTTTATTTTTAATCAACTTCTTTTAGTTTAAAATATTATGACAAGTTAATAAAGGAAAAGTGTTTTTGAAGTAGAAAGGATATTTTCCTCAAGAATGGAGTTCAAGTGTTTTATCAAAATTATTTTCCTTCTATGATAATAAAGGGTTCTGTTTATATCCCTTATATTACATTGATTTGATTATATTGTGATAGAATAATTTTTCCTTTATCTTATATGAATTGTTTTTTGATGCCACGATGTTTAAGAATCCCATTTTTATTACATTGGTTATACTATGATGTATGGTTTATGATTTTGTGGCAAACATAAGAATGGTATCATTATGAGATTGGTGGGACCTATATCTCCCTCCAATGCATTGGGTAAAGATTTTATATCTCATGAGATAGACATGGCTGGAATGGCAGGTTAAACCGGTCCAGTGAAACAGGACTGAAACGAGGAATGAACTCAGTTCAGAAATGGACTTTGTCCACTAAGATAGTCTTGGAAATGAGTCTTGACTAATAAGAAATGATTATCTATGATTATGTGTGTATTCCACAATGCCTCATGTTTTATGTTATGATTATTGTGATTACATTTCACTACCATGATTTATCCCATGTTATGAAATTATGATCTCTTTTGCTGGTTACGATTTCCAAAATGTTATGAATTTGAAGTGATTGATATTTATTTTGTTTTCCCTTACTGCGCATTTGAGATCACCCTTTTGTATGTTTTCTTTCCCCAGGTCAGGAAGAAGGTTATTAAGTAAGATATGTCGAAAAGGGACTATAGATATGATGAAATAAATGGGAGACAGTATAGATGCTTTATGAACCAATTGTTTAGGTTTCCCAGTTTCTAAAGATAATATACCTATACGGTCCATTAATGGTTTTGTTATATGTTGTAATAAGTGTAATTCAATTTTGAAGTACTAAAAATGTATGTAATTTATGGGTCGTTATATTCAAAGGATGACATATTCAATAACTACATGTTGAACCCAAACAAATCGAAATTGGGTTATGAAGTTCCCTTGACAGCGTAACGACGTCACATCAAATTTTAGAGAAAGAGTTGATGAGAGAGATAAAGGGTATATCATCACTTGGAAATACAATTTATGGCAATAAGGATAGATAAGAACATATCCCTACATAATACGATGAAAATTAAAAGACATAAACAAATAAGTCTTTTAAAAAGAGGAGGGTGAAAGGTTCCCTTACTGATTTGGGTAACTTTCGAAACGTACACCCCATGAAAGAAGAAATATACAACATTAATGTAAATACTCATAAACGAAAGTATGTTACACAAAGAGTATAATAATGGACAGTACATACACCACTCAAAAGTAAATATTGGAAAATGTAGCATGAATCTCACGAAAACAAAAGGTGAGATAAAAAGCCCCTTATGAAATTTCGGCAGTCTAACGGCGCCAATTAAAACATACAAAAAATGAATTTATGAGATAAAATAGGGTCCCTCATAATATGAACATAAAACGTACATGATGATTAATATAAAATAAAATCCCCAAAAATAAGAATGATGAGCTTAAAATAAATTACATAAAAGGGAGTACTTAAATAGAAAGAGAGAGGTAGGATCCTTTACCTCAGGTCCGACTTGACTCGATCATTCTTTAACGTTATGAATAATAAACATGAGTAAATTTATACTTTCTTAAAAACCTTCTTCAAGTTCATTATTCCTTTTATATCACTTATTTCAATGTTATAAAAATTATGTAATCATTTATGTTAATAATGTTTGTTTTGTCGATATTTGGTTCTTAAGTCAATAGTGGACTTCTTACAATTACATGTTGTTCATGTGGTCAATGGTGCATTATGTCCAGATTGATATTCATGACTTGTATATCATATATATCATATATATCCAGCATATACATGTATTTATAATATTACATAATCATTTAGAGGTAAGAAATGAAATTCACCATTCATGGAGACGGTAAGCCGTAAGTACGCATAAACGCTACATTCATTTATATGTCATATTAATGGAATTAAAACTAAATGAGTGATATGTATATTTTTATTCAAGAATTATATTAATCATTTATATTTAACATAAATCATAACTATCCATTATATATATGTACTAATAATATTACATTACATTTGGGGATAATAAATGAAATGCACCGTTCATGGAGACGGTAAGCCATACGTATGCATGAACACCACTTTCATTTCTATCTCATGCATTAATGGAAAGAAAATAATAATGATATAAATGTAAATTATAAATCCATTATAACATCATATATAATAATTTTAAATCCATCCTTTATACGTCCCACATATGGCATTAATGAATCAAATCACTTTGAGGGGGCGGTAGACCGCACTTCGTAAAATGAAGATATCGTGTTTTACCCATAATGGAAACCATAAAGGTATGAATTAAATAAAAAATATATAAGCTTAAGTAAAAAATAAACATATTATATAAGTATAGTGACATATTAATGGCCACCATTGAATGTGTTATATGAGTGTTGAACAATTATCGTTTCGTGAGGCAGAAATTCGCCAACCACAGAAACAGTATGTTCTTTAACCATTAGTGGAAGGTTTGTGTAAGTGTAGCTCGAATAATTTTTATAAAAACATCATAGTATATATAATATACTAGTTTTGTTACAAAATAAATGAATAAAAATAGTTTAGGGGGTCGGAGAATCAAAATAAAACAAAAGAACACAAGAGAAGACACTACCTTTAAATCGGGTAACTCTTTTTGATTTGAGCTCAAACGCTTACTTGGAAAGACTTTTGCCCAATGTGAGGCTTCTAGGAGTAATAGAGGGATGTGTAGAGACAAAATTGGCCGGGTTTGGCCGAGCCAAAAGCTTGAGAGGTGAGGGCCTTTTATAAGGGGAGAGGAGGGGCAATCTTGGAAAGTGATAAAAGGTTACTTTATTTTCAAATGATTTTTGGATTTTAAAGGTCCCACATTGTTGTTTTTCAAGGATAAGCTGATAAGGATTCAAAATATGTCCATCCAATAGGTTTTTGACATGTGTAGGTCTTAGAGTTTACATTATCTGTTTATTTTATTTACATTGTTAAATAATGAGGTAATCGCTGCATCATAATGATGGAATAAATAATTAAATTTCTATAATGTCTAAAAATTATAGAAAAATAATATGATTTAGGAAAGCTTTTTATCTTTACAATTAATATTTATAGTAAAAAATATGACTAGTATAACCCTATGAAAAAATTGTTTTAGTAAAACAACTCATGTTTGTGACATTTTAATTTTAACATTAAATAAAAAGAAATTAATGTCATTTTCCTACTAAAGTGGCTCCATGGGGTCACAAAGTTGACCCATCGATTGTATTGTTCGGCCATGACACATCCAATAAGGGTAGGAAATGTGTATTGGTCATTTCATATTATTAAAACATTATTTTTACCTTAAACTACACTAATTACCTCAAATCGCGATTAATAAACATAAAAGTTACTAATCACCAAAAAATTATTTTAATTACATTGAACCACATTTTACATCATAATGAAAACCATGTATGTTGTATTTTTGAAATTAAAAACACAGAGGTGGTAATATTTTATTTAAATGAAAAATCTGTTTTTTAAGTTCCACTTAGTGGTTTCACTATTAATCAAAAATTGATGTTTTTCAGAAAAATACCAAATCATCACCCTAAGCTATATTTTATATTCCGAATTAAAAATTGATACCTATTTTAAAAAATTCAAAACATATAAGTTTCATTAATTAATTTAATAATTAATTCTCACTGTCAAAACAAATAGCGTGTTTTTATGAAACAAAAAGTATCAAAATATTGACACTAGTTTAAGTCTTATTTCAAAGTGAAACTATTTCCAATGACCACTATTGGATTAAATGGTAATAATATATTCTAATTTCACTTGAAACTCAATCCAAAAGATAATCTAATCATATAAATAGATTATATTAAAAAGAGGTTTTTAATTAAAATACATCATTTTTCATTATTCATAAAAATGAACTTTATCGGAAAAATACCAAAAATTTACGAAAAGTGAATTTTGATGTCCCGATTATATAGAAGAATTTTATTTTGTCAAATATAACACATAATATCGTCAAAAAGTGGATTTAAAAGAGGTTCTCCATTAAAAGGTGGATACTCGACCTTTAAAATAATATTAGAATGTTTACGCTTGAAAAATGGATTCATTCACATTTTTAATCCTCTAACATTTATTGTAAAAAGGAAAAATATTTGACAAACATATATAATAATTTTGTAGTTAGTTCTGTTCATTCCCGCCATTACAATGTCTAGACGTTAACTACCATTTAAAATAATATTATTTTATTATTAGAGTGCAATGTAAGATTTCAAAGAAACATGTTGTTGCATATTGGGTACTCCATAGAGCATAGAGTTCCCTTTAAAGTAATATTAATATTTTATTCCAAAATATGGATAAATATGAAAATGCAATATTCTTTATTTACCTGGGGTGTTACAGAAATTCACATTACTTACTTTAGAATTCACTATACATTACATTCCTATCACAAATACACATTCTTTGTATCAAGTATTTTATAATCCTAAAAACATTATAATTTTTTCATATGTTGTGTCTTTTGAACAATGAATACATTTAATTTTTGTTCATTGAATGGGAAACATAATATTTCATGTTCTCGACACAATATAGTCATTTATTGAACAATAATTGTTTTATCAATGGATTAATTTCATTATCATTGAATTTATTTTTTCCATGTTTTTTTATTTACCTTTTCATATTGATTTTGACTAATTTATTCATTATAGAATACTTTTTTACATTAACCATACTGAGAATATAATTTGACTATAAATTTTATTTTCATTCAACAAGATATGAATATTTATATTAGGACAAACATTTCATTGAACATCATTATCATTTAAAATAATTATGTATCTTTTTTCCAAGACTAATAAATTGATTAAGTTTTTTTGTGATCCCTTTTATATTATTTCAATATTTGAATGTCTTCAACAATTTTAGTACACTATATTTAGTGAAGTAACACATTCTACCTAAATCAGATCAATCAAGTCTAGGTCACATAAAATAGAAGATGTTCCATTCCAATGGATCAAAAATACAATCCCCATAGATCCAAGGCATTAATGAAGACCCCTAAATGAACACTATTTGAGTAAATCTATTTCATTTTTCACCCCTACTATTGGATTTCAAGAAAAATATACTTGGTACAATAATCTTGGTTAATCATAATTCATATAATTAATACCCCTAAAAGATTTCTTTAATAATAGTTCCACTAGGTTCAAAATATTGCGCTTATTTTGGATGTCACACATAAGAGGGGTTTATATATCCCATTGAATTTTTTACTTATTAACCTCATGAATTACATTCCCATGTTTCATGGAAACGTATTAGGACCAACATTGCATAGAACATCATTATACATTATCAAGTTAGTCATTAAATTTTACATATACACTTAAATATATATTTTTTATTAAAATTAAGTATTTCAATCAATTTGAATAGATCCGTACACGATTTTGAGCCATAACCAGACATTCCAGATAAAATTATAATAGAAACACCACATGAAACTACATGATACAACTTATATCAAAATAGAGTTTTTTAGTTTATTCCAAAACCTGATTTCTTAATCAAATATATTTTAAACAAGATCATGCATGAAAATGACCATTCAAAGAATGTATCAACATCTAAGACCGTATATCATACAATTAAATGAAAAATATATAATTAATTATTATATAACTAATTATACAATTATATTAAAAATTGAATAAACACAATCAATTTCATGACACCCTCTACTGAAAGCATAACCCTCCTAGGATGGGACGGGAGAAGAACGATAGTGACACTCGAATCCAACATTTAGTAGCCCTCGGGTTAGAAACTATCACAGAATCTATAATAAAAATTTAGAAGGGAGGTATTACACATAAAGAGAAAACATTTGAATGAGTGAAAAAAGTCAGAAACCAAAAAACTCCTACTCAAACAATAATAAAATAGGAATCCCAAGTTCACATATTTATGGTCATGAAATAAATAATAAAACTAAAAAGAATCCATTTAGTACAGAAATAAAAGTATAGCCGGTAGTGACCATGAATATGAAATAGGATCTTCAAAACCCTAAGGTAGTAGTGACCAGCCTAATCTCCAACCAGCTCTAACTGACCTAAATAATGTTTATACATATGTAGGGTGAGTATAATTGTATAATCAGTAGGATCATCCCGAGATAATGTTGTATAAATGGTAATGAATTAATTATAATAAACTATGACCAACAAGTGAAAGTAACTCGACAACTTAATAGTTAAAATAATATTATAGAGTCACCATGGATACTCTCACCAAGTATCATATATAAGAGATTATAATACAATAATGAATATCATGTGTAACCCACTAATTCTTTCCCACTAGTTTTCTTCTCTTCCCTAGCATCGCATATCCTAAGCTCCTCTCCCCAAAAAGTGTAGCCTTTTGACACGTAAAAAATGAACCACAACATGAACCTCATATAAGACCTCACCATATTCACATAACAAAATGTAAATAAGTTGTTTTTGGGAACATCTATAGCCTAAATAATGTGTTTCATACATTAAGTATTATACCTTAGGATATTATATATCATACACCATGAATGGATCTACAGGCCTCCAAATCCTACACATGTTATACATATAATAGTCTACACAAAAATATATCAATAATACATGTGTGTAAAATAACCAGAAGCCACTACATATCTCTACAAAAATATATGGGGAATACTAACCATCATTCATACCAGCATATGTATCTACCAATAAAATAAACCAGGGATAATGGTGGTAGTAATACATCCTTCCACCCACCATGAGGTTGAGGAAAACACCCCTAGGGCTTAGAATCATATGAGTTTCTATTTCCATTACCAAAAGTGTGGATTATCCTATAGATTAATAAATTGTACATGAAATAATATATATATATAACAACCATACTTTGGACAAAAACTCATCTTATATGTAACTGCAGCTAACATCTCTCAGACTCCAACTGCCAAAAATAAGACTAGATGTCATATTTGTACACAAAAATTTAAAGAGATAGATTAGTTTATTTAGTTCTTTTGTAATTTTTGTAACATTTCATTAATTACATTTTATCCATTAATTAAACAAAATCATTTTAAACATTACAATACATTATCATTACACAAGATCAATTCCATCCAATAATAAGAACATCAAGACCATGAATTCTCAGAATAATAACCTCAGCATTTGATCATAGAATGATCTAACCCCATGGGTTAATAATTTATTCATTTATTAACATCACATCACTACATATTAGTAGGAATTCTAGGAAAACATTCTATGTTACCAAACACAAGGGGCTCAATATGGTGAGTATATGAACTACCTCATAATAATTCACCACATTAAAATGTTACATAAAATCATCCAAACTAGAGAAGCTAACATGGAAATCACATGTCATACCTCCTAAGTATTCTCCTCTCTTGAAAGGTGAGTAACCTAACCATCTTCTTGAAGAAGTGGTGAAGGGAAAGAAGACATACAACAATATCATTTGGGCCAAAAAACATATTCATATAAGCAGAATGATTTACAAATAATGGGTAAGCCCTACATCAACCCATTCCATCATCTTTGGTGTCCTCACCATGACTAGATTCATACCCTAAGGCATGTTTCATCTCCAGGAATAAAATACTACCACAACAACTGGGCCACCATAGAACTCATACCAAAACCTCCCTCTAGCCTCAACCATCCTAGGCTCACAACAAATCTGGGCATCCCTACCCTAATTTACACAATTTAACTCAATGATCAACCATCTCGGGCTCACATAAGATCACAAGAAGTAGGAAATTGAAAAATAATCATGGATCATGTCCAAAAAAACAAGTCATCCATCCTTTACGCACAAAAAAAGATCTCATGGATCTAGATTACATGGAACTTTTCCTTTATAAAAAAGCGGGAAGGCCATACACGGAATAATCATTTATCAGAAAATTGATTCTAATTTATCTAAACCTGATTCATAACAAATCATGAAAACCAATTTCACATCATGTTACTGTACATTATTTGAGAATATTCACATTCTTCCAACTCATAGAAACTGAACTCATCCTTGCATCCTATGAGCCTACTCCAAGAACCTTGTTATTCAAAAATATGAATAGACCTGATTCAGGTAAATCTGATCTCTTACATTAGATACCTCTCAAAATAATCTCATCCCAATGATTCTAAAATCAACAGATAGTGGAAAATTAAATGCTTTCATCAGAACATCCACCCCATGAGGTACCTATTAAGGATCTCGTCATCACTTGAGTTCAACCTTCACACTAGGGGAATAATGAAAAACCATGAAAACCCCAAAATAATCTCTAAAACACTCTGATGAGTTATATTGATTTCATAAGGTATCAATCACAATCAATAAATAAGATAAATAAATCTCCCAAAGAAGAAAATTTATTCAAAAACAAAACAACTGATGTTATAAGAGAAGTGCTAAACATCAAGAAACTCATGGTACTAAAAAATATATACCACTCCAATTCTAATGTACTCTCCTCCACGAAACAATTATCAAACAAAACATGATCAAAGGGGATAGTATTACCATGAATCACCATCATTTGGTAGTCCTGGATATCTGTAGGTCATTCTTTGATGGTCACATCATTGTCAAAATCGATCTGTCCCAAGTCACATACTTTAGTCCCCCCATGAATAAAGTTACATAGATTCAGTACATGAAAATTATTCTATATTTGAATCATATAGGGTAGGAGCACTATCTGATACTCCATAATAGAAACATGAGCAAGAACCTCTAAAAGACTATAAAACTAAGAAGAAAGCCTAATCCCATGAATAATGCTTCACTACCCATTATGGGGAGTCACCTTCATAAACTCATGATCCCAAACATTGAATTCCATAGATATCATTTGATGATTGGAATAATATTTCTAACATTCAATACACTACCTTCAACCTCTTCTTAATCACCTTAACACTGTCTATTGTATCTAGTACTAGTTCTGGCCTAATAATTGCCAAATACCAAACACCAGTAAATTATTACATATAATTGAATGGTCATCCATAAAGTGTTGAGATGGTGTAATACCATTGGTGGAATGAAAATTAATGTTATATGTCTCTACCAAGGGAATGTGCCTTATCCATCCCTAAAAAATACTCAATTTTGTCCATCATCAGACCAACCATCAGGGGCCTCGCAATAAATAACTTCTTCTCTCCATAAATCCTCCTCATGTTCCCCAAACTGGGACTCCTCTGTCTACTAGAAAAGATATGAATGAAAAGACATCAATAAAAAAAACCTTTATCCAAGACTTTTCATGTATCTGTACGCAATAATGAGTTTTATTCCATCACTCTCTATGAATCACCGGATTCTCTTATTGCATCACTATGTGACTTCCTACTCATTGCATCAGCAAATACATTACAGTTTTTAGGTGTATACAATATCTAAACTTGTAATACTAAATTAAATCCATCCAATGACAACAGTGAATGTTCAATTCATGTTGTTATAAAATATACCTCAGGCTCTTATGATCGGTGAAGACCAAAAAACAATCACTAATTTGGTATTGTCTCCAAAACATCGTGGAAAACACCAGTACTTCTATCTCTAGATCATGGGTGGAATTTTTTAACTAATGGTTAAATAACAATTGATACCAATAAAAAATGATCATACTCTATTTGATTAGAAAATATCACAAGCCCGGACATGAAGAATATCAAAAACCACAAACTAAACTCCTTTTATTAGAAGATAAGGAATGAGAGCACTGAACAACATCTACATCAGATACTAAAATGATTTCAAACTCCGATGACTCCATAAAAACACATGATCTATTATATTCAAAATCGAAATAAGAGTCATATCATGATATAATTTTATTATGAACACTTTTTAGTCGCCTATAAAACCATGGAAACCTCCCAACTCTCCTACCTACTTCGGGGAATCCTAAAACAAAACTATGTACATCTTCGATAGATCCATAGAAACCACCATATGGGACACAACATGCCCCAAAAAATGAACAACATGAGCCCAAATAACACACTTTAGAAACATCACAATCAAATTTTCATGATGATGATCTCCCAAAATGTATTTTAGATGCTCTACATAATCCTCCCTAGATGTAGAGTAAGCAAGGATTTTGTCTATGAAAACCACTACATAATTATTGAGGATCCCATTGACCACGACATTTAATAACCTTGTAAACAAAAATAGATAATTCCTCACACAGAATAACATCCCAAAAAAAAAAAAATTTCCATGATGAAAATTGAAATTAGTTTTTTGGATATCCTCAACCTTTCGATGAATATGATTGTATCCTACTCAAAAATAAATGTTCAATGACCAACTAACACCCTTCATATGATTGAATAATTCCACATTTTCAGAAGAGTATAGTGGTTCTTCACTATAATTTGGATCATGTGATGATAATTGATACACAATCGAAAATTTCCATCAGGATTATTTACGAAAAAACTATTTCACCCCATGTTGAAGCACGTAGCCAAAAAACACACTTCTATAGACCATCGACCTGTATATGATACACTCACAACTCTTATGGTTCCATATTATATGTAGAAAACAAGATAGGGGATATTCTATGTTGTAGTTCCATTCCAAACTAGATCTCTTTTCGTGGGGTAATCCTATAACCTCATTTGGAAAGACATAATGGTACTCCTTTATGACCCTATGAAAAGAGAACAATTGAACTTCCAATGAACTCAGCATCATCCCACCCATCAAGGATGACATGTATGGAACAATCCTTTGACCCATATGAGGGGCCCTCTCAGTAACAAACACTGTCGGATTTTCATCAGCATGAAAGAACACTACCTACCTCATAATTATATCCATGATATCCTATATCAAATTAAAAAATCCATGAAAATGATGATTTCATATGGTTTTATCTATAACCATAGGAAATCATCCTAAGAGCGGTCTTACAAAATAATCATATCCCATTCTATAGACACACCAAAAAAAATTTCTTGACCAAAAATTAGAGTAGTCAATGCCATGGGCACTAGATGTCTATCTACCTCATGTTCCAAATCAAGGAATAGGGTGGGTTATATGGAGGAGTTTTTCACTCCTGGATCATATACTTCATGAAACTAGGTAGATAACAAGAAAAAGGTACCTTAGATGATGTATAGATTTTCTAGAGCTGATAACCCAAAAGAAAGAGGATGTGAATGACTTTCGCCATGTCCTATTTGACCTTATTTAAGAGCACCTCCACAATCACAATCTTCTCTGTGGGGATGGGGAGCATTCTGGGGATGTCCTCTATCTACCCCAACTACACTATACTGATCCTAAACAGGAGAAAACTATTTTTTCAATCACGGATAGAACTACAATAGTGGAGAAACATGAAACATAATTGGGGAAATATGAAATTTCATAAAGGTCGAGAACTCTTAACATAAATAACCTTATAATCCATAGTAATTAATGTATCAGATCCATTGGAAAAGGCAATAGAGCAACCACCCCTGGAGAAACCAGACATTGGGTGATTGGACCTATAGCTAGTTGATCGAATGATCATCTATCCTAACAATGGGCAAACAATGACCAATTATCTACATCACGAGGTATCATGATGACTTCCCTCTCAGGATGATCTAATTATAGATAATGTTCTCTCAATGATTTATACACTCGCAAAAACCTTGAGACACGTTTTTAGTGTAAATGGGGTGACCTGGAGTTGGATTATCAGATGAAAAGACATCTTGAAATGCCTATTCCTAGCCTCATCATCTAGAAATAGGTCTGAATCATGTCACAAAAGGTTCCTAAAATAGATATCAAAATCTCAGACACTAGATCTCCCCTACTGAAGGGTAAGATTCTCCCGGTGACTGGTTGACTTCATGATCAAGCGTATAATCTTGGCTCAGAACAATTTTTGGAATTCCTCCCACTAAATTTATGACTCCTCACAATCTGTCAGAAATGAGTAAGACTAATACCTTGATACCCTACATAGAATCATCTTGAACAATGAGACATAGTGATCCATCTGATAATGGATTGAAATGAAGGTTTTATCAACCTCATCCAATGATTCTTCCATGATAGAATCTGAAATGGAGCCCTTATACCCCTATAGACTACAGAGTGGTCACTCTCAATGTTTTCTCCTATAAGGGTCTTTACCATCAACCTATACTCTATGATGGTCATCTCACAAATATTGTTGAACATCTACTACCTCGATCGAGGGATGATGCTGACCTGAATCCATTCCTTAAAATAGAACACAGTTAGAGATCCTTAACCATGAATACAGAAGACCATTACATTAATTAATTTTTTTTATTTTATTAATTTTATGTCAACTTATCCCATTGTTTACCCCTTCATACATAGGAAGAATGAAGGATGATGCATGATAAATTCTTAGAACATTTCCCTACATCTAGTATCACCTTATTTAGTATCCATTGTATGTTTAAAGGTCCATGAATCCAAACACATGGGTATAACATACTCATGCATCATCTATTCTCCCATGATTACAGTACTTTCAAAACTCAGCTGACATCGTTTCCCTACCAGGAAATGCAACCACAGTTGTTTCTAACTCCAAAACCCATCCAATAACTTAACTAAAACACTAATACAACCCCTTCATGACCTATACTCACCCATTGTACCCCTCCAATTCCTAAAATGATAGAAGAGTGATATTGACAGCTGAGTCCCTCCTCTAGTATACTCTGAGTTGGAACCTAGCACTAAGAATTTAATTAACACTTGGATGAGATGTATTTCCCTCTATGAGAACACCTTTGAAATAGAGAGATAAAACAGACACCAAACAAGTCCTTCTCAATCTACAATATAATCGAAAACCAATGTTCAAATATGTAATTACATGAAAGTATAACAACATATAATAGGAAGACCACATGTCCCAAAATTTGTAATGATATCAGTGACCAAGAAGCCCTAAATTATCCTTTTAATCACCAAGCTAATAGAAACTAGAATAACCTCAAAGCTACTCAAATTGACCTAAAATATTGTTTACATATACATTGGGTGAGTAAAATAATATACTCAATAGGATCCTCCCCGGAGTGTCTCATAAAAAATCTAAAGATTTGATGCTAATGAAAAGTGAACAAAATTAAAGTTAACTCATCACATAATCTTGTATTCTATTTTTTTTAGTCTCACCATGTAAAATATAACCTTTTTTGAATAAAACAGAGTATTATTTAAAAATAATATTCAGGTTACCCCACTACCTGTTTCCCAATTGTTTGATGCTCTACCCCAACATCACATGTCCTGACCATCTCTCCCCAAATGTAATTTCTTGGATACACCTGGGTGAAACCCAAAAACATGAAACTCATTAAACACACATTAATTTACATGTAAAGAAATGTAACATGTTATTTTATGTTATCAAACATTGTCTACCTAATGTGTTTAATACACCAGGTACTACACCTCAAGCCATCACAACACATACATCGAGTAAGGATTCACAAGCCATCAAAACCATTACAAGTTATACCTATAGTAGTTAGTAAGAAAATATATCCAGCATACATGTGCATGTAATAAGAAAAATACATCACATCTTTCTACACACGTATATGAATAATATTAACCATCTTTCATATCATTAAATGTAGTTACCAAGAGAAGAATATGGGGCCAAAGGGGCTAGTTATACATCCTTCATCCCAATTTGATTTTTGGGAAGACACCCCCGATGGATCCTATTTCCATGTGTGTAATTTTACCTCACTGGCTACATGGATTAGCATATTGGAACAAAATAAAAATTATATAATATATGTCAAAAACAAACTATTATCATAACCCATTCATATGATCAACTTCATCTAACATGTATTGGACTCCAGAGTAGCACTAATAAGACCAAATATCTGATAAGCACAACACCATATAAAGAGGTGCATTAGGTTATTTTCATTATTTTCCATAATTTTCAAATTATGTCAATTATTTCATATAAAATAATTAAACATTAAAATATTTCACATAACATTACATTATCATTAAAATAAAACCAATTCCCTATAGGCATAATAAAACATAGAACATTGCTTCCCATAATTATAACCTCACCATTTCATCCCAACAAGCTCCAGACATATGGGTTTAATATTTATTCATCAAATAAAATCAATTAATTATATATTACTTGGTATTATAGTAATAATTTTTATGCTACCGAACATATGGGGCTCAGCACGATGAGTAGATAACCTTCTGGTTGAGTCTTCGACATCTATCAGGGGAGCACGGACTCATCCAACTACAAAAAAGATGAACAAAGAAAAAACATGGAATATAACATGTTTCATTGTCTATCTTGGATGTGTAGTAAATAAAACCATCAACCTCATGTATTGAAAAATAAATGACGATTAAAAACATATTTATCTGCTGAACAATAGATTCAAATAAGAATCTAGTTTTCATAAAAAATGGCTTATTTTAGATTAAACCTATTCAATTATCCCTGGTGTCCTTTTTATCAGGACATGTATATCAAGAAGAATCATACCACTCCAAGAGTCATATTTTACCACAAATACTATGCATTCCTTCCCACATACCACAACAAAAAGACTAGGCTTAACCATCCTCAGATCACAACACATATGAGCCTCCCAACCCCATGTATCACAACTTATTTATAGGCTCATCCATCCCATGCTCACATAGCATTAGAAGAAATAATAATTTTAAATTTAAACAAGGATATTTTACTTAAAACATGTAATCCAACCTTTACACACATTGACATCTCAAATCTCTAGAGCCCAAGTCATATGGCCTTTATGAGAAAGAGTGAAACACATTCCATACAAGGAAATAAATTTTATCACAAAACATATACATATATAATATTAAATTAAATAATTCATTATTAACAATTCATACTCAAATCAATTTGATAATAATAAAATCTCAACAAAAACAATAAGATTCATTAAACATGAAACTTTAATATTTTACCCAATTAATTATATAATAATTTCTGATCTACATTCATTATGATTATCACATACTTAACCAATCACATAAAGCACTTCATAGATATCAAACTATCTTGAAAATTAATAGGCCATTCATTATCATGGTATAAACAACAACATTGTCAAGTGATCGAAACAAATTCTTTAAGCTGGTTCATGTAATCATTATCTTAATTTCATTAGGATCTGATGTGTAAAATCCTTATAACTATTTGATATTATGTAAAAAATCTTGGATGAAACATATACTCTACCATATATGGGTGTAAATGTTCATCGTATGATAATGAACAATGAAATAGATATCTACTCACTCCTCCCACAAGAACAATATCCATCTGAAATTGTCTCTCTACAACTAAACTATAAAATAAACAAGAGAAACCCAATTCAGAACAAGAGAGATCATCTTATATTTCCTCTCAATAATTATTGGAGGGAAAATAGATCAAATCATAAGAAACTGCTAGAAAATAATGGAAAACACACATTAGATCAACCAAGGTAAAAAAATCCAAGATTAATGACAGATAACCAATTCCCTTCTAAGGGATCTAAAAAATTCAATATAGGGGATTCTACATCATATGGAATAAAATCATAGTTTATGCATCCATAGAGTAATGAATATAAAATGTGGTCTAAAAAAATAAAACAACACTATTGTGGGGAATTATATGACAGGTAATCCTCTTTCCTATCTTTCCATCCCTAGGATTTGGTTTCCAGCAAAAAAATGTATCACCTTTTTTTCTAACTCCAATTCATTAAACATAAATAACCCCACATTCCTGTTGGGTAACTCTTAATGACATGAAAATCCTATCTTCCTTCAAGATCATAGCAACTAAAATCCTCTAAAATTCTCTTGAACCTCCTCCCGGGACATCAATCATCAAAAACATAGAAAGGGTTGATCAATGCAGATATGAGGCCTTAAAACCAAATAAGTATGAATATACTACTCAATGAGTGATCAAGGAACCACCCATGGGATTTCTATGGTGGAAATATGGACCAACGGATAGTAAAAGCTATAATAGGATGTGATTATTATAAAATTAATATAAGATAAATTTATTGAATAATAAATTAAAAACAAGGGCTTCCATACCTAGATGGAAATTATGAAGACACCCCCATGAGATTTCATTTCTATAGGATGAAAATAATACCACAAGAATCAATAGATACAAATATTATATTATCGAATCACCAAGAAAAATTGAACACATAGAGGTATATATTATAAAAAAAGATGTGTTTAATTGTTACTGTTTGAAGGTGGAACATAAATTAACTTTTAAATATAATGAAATGAATAACCAGTGATTATGGGGTATTGCAGATAAACAGAGGGATGAATATACCAAGATAACACCAAAAATATTGTTTTAAGAAAGTGAGATCTCCCTTAGTATGATAAATTAAGGACATGTTATATTTTTTCATCTTAAAATACATATAGTTTTCTGGTGAATATAATTAGTTTCTACTACTAGTTCTAACCACACCGGCCTATTGGTGGTCCACTATATTTTTTTTAAAACACAAAATTCTCTCATTTATGCTCTCTTGTTCTATTGAGAATCATTCTGATCAAAATTCATCTTTTAAAAATACCACATTTAAAATTTTCAAGATCATATAAATTCAACTTGAAGAATATTAATCAAAATTACCCTTCTAAGGAAACATTATATAAAATTTATCATCATTTCAAACCCAAAAAATGGACACGGGGTATTAAATCACATTATATATCCATCTTTAAAAATGATAAACAAAATCCATGCACTATAAAATCACCCCATAACCACATATCACATTCAATTAATGATAACAATATCACATAACCACTTTAATGTCCATGGGAAAATATTTGTAGTCTGTTTAGTTATAACTATATATCAGTAACATATTGTATAAATATGGTTCACCAAAAACATAATTAACTAAAAAAATCATTTTGGTCATCAAAATTTAGTGGTATTGCATGAAAAATAGAATTACATAAAATGATTCCAATGTTAGACACATTATTATCCATTTATATACATTCTAAAAAAATACAATTATAAATACATACAAAAACCATTGTCAGCAATAGCCCAAAATGAAATTCTAAATGTTATTAGAAAAAAATCCAAAACCATAAACACATTTAAAATAAAATAATTACCAAATAATTTATCCCATTTTTTATTTTAATACCAAAGCCACATTATTCATAATACCCAATTTAATTTAACATATCCTGAATACAATATATAAGTATCAATTAAACGAAATTTAATATATGATAACAATATATTCACATATAGTTGAGAAACATATTAATTTAACTAAATCAATTTTCTGGCCATATATAATAATATTTGGAACTATAATTAATAAAATTTGTAATTCCGTTAATCTAATCATTATCGAAATCACCACATTCTCATTCCACATATATAATTAATTAATCTATATAATTAAATTTCCCTATCCTAGGTATCTTAAAAATTGTATCCCCACTAATCTCATAACAACACCACATCAAAAAAGGCTAGATTTCATTATATTCAATCACTAAATTTATATATGATTTATCAACCACTATATATTATTTAACCTTATTAAAATTACAAAAGAACTCAATCCTTATAACTATATAACATAATTAACATGTTATTTATATTTTATTTTGACACAGATTTACATATTTAATATATATAATATCAATCTAGAAAGAAAAAAAGTAAAATATTTGCATCACATATAACACAACAAATTATTACATCATCTAAAAATTATTTCATATTTTAAATTAGGAATATACTAACCACTTTTAAAAAAGAAAATATTTTCTTTAATCCATAATAAGAATATTTATATTAAATATATGGTTTTTAATTACATATATTATTAAAATCCTACAATATATTAACTCCATTATTGAATGAAATACAATGATTGAAATTCTACATTATCTAATGGATCCCCTTACAAACTAAAATTACATCCTTCAACAATAAATCCAACAACATAGCACTTCACCAACTATATCTATAATCCCTCAAGAACCATTAAAAATGAAATAGTGAACAAGTATTGTAAAGGTCACTTTAGATCATATGAACATCATATCATTTCAATATTAAATGAAATATAGATCAATGAAACCCAGAAGTACAATTATTGAACCAATAATTTAATGTCCCGTATTTTTTGTTTATTAATTTTAAATATAATATGGAATTATTTCGAGACCATACACAGAGATGACATGTAATTTCGAGGCCCAATGAGCCCAGAATGGTTGTTTGAACATTTTTTAGTTGTTTTAGTCAGCATGTGGGCGCATATGGGGTAGTTTAAATAGATTACCAAATTAAAAATATGATGGCACCATTGCATATCAAAGAATGACATTACCTAAGAATAGGCCTAACCTAAAATGGTGTGGGTCTATAGGAAAAGTTATTTTTCAGAGGTTTTAAGTAAAATAAAATAAAATAATAAAGAAATAAATGTTCATTTTATTATATTGGGAAATTTAAGAGGCCAAATAATTATGTGGTGGTTGTTTAAATAATTAATTACATTGCATAATCACTTCAAAATAGCAATGTTGGCTCGTTAATGCCACAAAGTAACGACAAAAACTCAGCGTGATGGAATATAGAAATACATTTCCTCTTTTTAATGGTTTAATCGAATGAATGTCCTTGGATAATGATTGAGAGAAAATATTTAAAATTCATGGATCTTTGGAGATAACTCCTATGGGAGGGACTTTCATTATCGGGGTCATTCGTGGGGATTATTTTTTCTTTTTTGGATGTTTTTAATTTACCATGTCTAATAATTATAGCATGATCATATTAAAACTATGATGAATGACGGTAGAGGATCACTCCTCATTTGTTGCTTTGTTTTATACTTCTCTCATCACCACGTTCTTTATGTTCTTCATAGGGACATGAATAAGGAATTATTGAACCCTCGTTTCTTATCTCAATGATCCCAAAAAAGAGATCCGACATCGTGATGACCCATTAGAGGTGAGGCAGTGATAGCTGTAGATAAATCGACATTGTTCGGGAGTTCTCATTCTTTGAGCGTTCTTCATGAAGGTGAAACATAAGATGTTTTCATGGCCGATTAGAGGATCAAAAATGACAAAATTAGCTTCCTGATGTCGGGGCGACCTAAGATCATTAGTTTCAGGGAAATTGGATGGCCTGATCTAAGATTGATGCATCATGGGAGGCACTCCAGTGAAGAACAACGATTATGAATATTTTAGGAGAACACGACGTGTATCCCCAATAACACGTCATGTGGGACCGGCTCACCGGTGGCTTGGTTCCACGATGTAGAAACCAATGACATGACATGTTCACAGAAGAACACAATTTGTGGGTATTAAAAATGGACAGTCCATGTATCTTGGATGAGGCAGGAACACGGGGGGGAGTACATGGTCGTGTACTCCACAACACTGCCAGACGAGGTCAGCTACACGGGTTACCCCATGTAACAGTTATAAGGGATTAAATAAACAGCTTAATGTCGTGTACGAAAACATTACTAGGCAGATGGAGAAGACCCCATTTACTCGGACAAGTCATTTGGCCCTCCCAAATTGTCATGTACATACATTTCTACACAACATGTTTCTTCTGACTCTGGCCATTGAACACAGGAAGCACCTGATGTCATGAGACACGACATGTGACCCCTTCTTCATTCCTTGTATATCATGGAATCATGGAATGATAACTTTATCTACTTATCCATGGACATGTTTTCTTTAGGGTAGTGTTCCTTTTACTCAGTCCCCTGAAGTTTAGTTATCATTTACATCAAGATGACTGTTATCCCTTCTACAAGACATTCCAATATATATTAAAGTATCACTTCGACAGGCCCGGAGCGAGATCCTCTATCCATTGTTGACCGTAGGTAGAGTAAGGTAACGACGTGACAAGTCCCATGGGATGCTGATCCTCTACTCAGAAGGTAAATCTAATTGAATCGTGGTATCTGCAAAGGCCCTATTAGTGATCCTAATCTTTGTATCATGATCTTTTCACACTCAAGAGTGTGTTCTCTCAGAATGATCGTATCCCTCATTCATGGATTTTCCCTATGAACAATACTTCTAAAATAGAATTCATCAGAGCTATATGACTCATGGAGTAATTTCTCTCAGATTATTGCTTGGTGGAAGCTTCGATCTAAATTCCTTGCAGGGTATGCAGTTGTGAGACATTTCATTAGACTACGGGACTGGGTTTTGCGTATATTTGGGTTTTTTTAATACTATTATATTTAAAGTAGACATATACGATGTGGAGATGACTATACAATTACCATGTGTATTTCTTTGTGGTTTTCAGGGTCCCCTACATTGTGTTTTTATACTCACCCCTGCACGAGATTTTCCCACAAGTGTCATGTCTTGTGTAGACATGAGACTATTTGATGGAGACCAAGGAGGATCATTACCAGACCGAGATTTCATAGTTCCCTATCGTCAAAGGTGTTACTAAGACTTTATAATGAAGTGCACGTACCTATTTGTTCTTATAGGTTGGAATTTATATTTTGTAGACTCTATTTTTTGGTGGGCTTGTATACTGGACCATTTTTTCTATCCTCACAATACTTATGTTGTAATATGTTGGTTTGGTTTATTTTATGGATGAATTTTATTCCATATTGGTTTTTAAATTCCAGAATTTATGGGTTTGGAGAGGTGTGCATGTGTATGGGTACTTAAAAAATTCGACCCATGTTAATGATATACCTAATCAGTTCAATTCACCAACCCCTGGCCCATTGGAGGTGGGCTTGGGTAGTTACGACATTGGCCCCACTGAGACTGGTCTTGATAGAGTGGAATCAGAGGTGGTCAAGTCTACCATAGGACCAAGAGTCTATAATATTTGTTTGGGGAATCAAAAAATAATTGTACGGAGTATGAATTTGAGTCTATGGAGTCCAATGTTGGTGCAGATAGCGGAATAATCCATTCAATCGGACTATGATAACCTACATTTGGACTCAATACATGAAAAAAAAAATTTGGGTAAGTAAAAAAATATTATATGAATCATATAGTAATGGGTTGTGTTTTTTATATCCTTTGTGTTAGGTATCCAGATATTCTCATTGACCATGGTACATCTTGTTTCCTTACAGGATGACTCCGCAACACAGACCCTCTAGGATTCAACAACTCGAACATGAGGATAAACCCTTAGTGATGAGGCATTGATATATGGACTAGTTCCCCATGTGTTACGTCTATGTGGCCCACCTAATATGCCACCACCAGAGAAGTATCCAGTGGTAATTGTAGAACCAAAAGATGAGGGGCACGTGCTCAGCACACTCCATGAGTTCCAAAGATAGAGACCCCTCATGTTCAAAGGTGAGACTGACACACTAGTGGCTAAGGACTATCATGAGGATGTTACCAGAGTATTCCATTTAGTGAGGACACTAGTGGACCAGATGGTGAGCCTAAGACTGAGCCTTCTTCATGGTTCAGTGGGACAATGGTGGAGTAAGACCACACAGACTCACAACGAGGAGACACTTTTGTGGCTGGAGATTGAGTTATTCTTTACAGTGGAGTTATATCTCGTTATTATTAGATAAGTGCATATGTAGGAGCTTCATCAGCTCTAGTAGGGCAATTTCGTGGTGGCTGAAAACTGATCGAAGTTCAACAACCTCCCTAGGTACTCAATTGATATAGTCATGGATTGGTACTTCAGAGATCAGACCTTCAAGTGAGGTATTTGATTAGACATCCATTCTTGTGTTGTGCACTAATGCGTTTCAACTTATGCTGGAGTTATCAAGTGGGCTATGAGGATAAAGAGATTCTTGACAAAACAAAGGTAGCTGAAAGCAATCAGTAGTAGGCTGATAGGTGTGGAGACCTCAACAATAAGGTTCTGATGTCTGGAAAACGGTTCAAGATGTGGTTGATATCACAGGAGGACCCAGGAATAGGGATCAATAGTCCATGGATCTTAGGGTATATCCAGTCATCCTATGGAGAGGAGATACTACTTGTACGATATTAAGGGATATCTCACAAGATACCGACCAAACTGTCGACCTGCTCGTAGAGCGGCAATGGACGGACAACCAAGGTAGATTCAGAGAGTGGAGCATACATACCCTCCAGGTGGTAGACGTGGCAGAGGAATAGGGAGAGATACAGCAGGTGGAAAACACTTTGACCTACTTTAACCCCCAAAACATGTACGCACCAGGCTCCAGAAATTGGGTGACAGGGGTGGGGATAGTTTCATGTGGTCGAGGCGTTGAATCTAAGGACACTAGAGATGATCTGATTTATGATATGTGCCTTCAATAACTATTATTCAGTACTAATAGACAATAGTTCTAGTCATTACATCCTTTACACATGTCTTCTACGAATCCATGAGACCCAGTTAAGGCTTTTGAATCGACCCTTACGCATGGAGACACCTACGAGATGGGACTTGATGATCTGAAACCTATTTAGACAGTGTGATCCTACCCTTGGGGTAAGAGATTTAGTTGGAACCTCTTGTTGGTAGCATCAAGGCCTTATGGATTCATTCATGGGAAGGATTGGTTATCCTAGATGCATGACCTGATTGATTTCATTAGGCTATGAGTGTATTGTTACCTCAATGATTAGATAATGTTTCACTTTGTCGGTTAATAGAAAACCCAAGAAGCACATGATGAGATCATACGTAAGAGGGTGCATCCGATCAAACATGAGTTGGCTAGAATTACCCTCAGAGATGTAGATGTTGTGAGCTTCCATTACCCCATAGTTTCGGTAGAGTATGAGGACATCATTACTGATGATGTTCTAGGACTACCACCCCACTAAAAGATCAACTTAGGCATCGAATTACACTCCAAGTCAACACTGATATCCTCAATAGCATATGGGATGTCTCCCAAAGTGCTTCGTGAGTTTAGGGTGCAGTTGGAGGATTTGAAGTGTAAGGTCTTCTTAAGACCCAATGTTTCTCCCTGGGCGGCCCTAATACTATTTTCAAATAACGATGATTTGAGTTTGATGTGGTCCATGGATAACCGGAACCTAAAACATGTGATGGTTAAGAACATATATACAATATCTAGGATTGATGACCTCTTTAATCAGCTACGAGGGGAGAGTGGTTCTCGAAGGTTGACCTTCGATCAAGTTACAACCAATTACGAGTACAAGACGAGGATGTATATAAGAGAGAATTCAGATGTCGCTACGGTCACTATGAGAACACGGTTATGTCTTTTGTTGTGATGAACGCTCCAATAGTGTTCATGGGACTTATAAAGTGGATATTCCAGCTGTATTTAGTCTAGTTCATAGTGGTCTTCATCGATGACATCCTTATGTACTTTGGGTTAGAGGAGGAGCATGTGAGACACCTGAGGATAGTTCAAGACATTCTCTGAGACCACCATCATTATGGGATGATCTAGATGTTCCATTTATATATTCATGATTTCCACATTATGGGACATGTCATCTCAAATGATGGAGTAGCTATGGACCCATCCAAGGTGGAGGTAGTGTTCGCATGGGAGCCGCCTCTGAGAAAGATAGAGTTGTGGAGCTTCCTTAGGGTGGAAGGATATTACTGAATATCCATTCGTGATTTTTCATAGATATCACCACCAATGATATCCTCTTAAATGATGGTCAAACCCTTCATGTGGATGGAGAAGTTGCTTAAGTCTTTCGAGTAGTTGATATAGTGTTTGACAAGCATCGGGATCATGAGATTCCTGGAGGAGGTGTCGAGTACATTGTTTTCTATGATGCATCAGTGACAGGCATGGATAGATCTTGATGCAAGGACAAGTGTTGATTTATTATGGTTTTCTCTAGAAAAGACATTATGAGAAAAAAAATATGTGAACCACGATATTTATTTTACAGTGGTAGTCTTAATGTTAATGATTTAGAGACACTACCATATGTGTGAGTAGTATATCAT
Source organism: Viscum album (assembly GCA_963277665.1). Classification (NCBI taxonomy): domain Eukaryota; kingdom Viridiplantae; phylum Streptophyta; class Magnoliopsida; order Santalales; family Viscaceae; genus Viscum; species Viscum album. The sequence goes on along the minus strand of OY728147.1, from coordinate 2,013,380,305 downwards.
CTACTATAACCACAAGAGCATCAAATAAATATTCATGCAAAAAGGATCTAAATCTTAGATAGATTCATTTTCTAGAGTTCCTACAAGTCTCAAATTTCATGATCATATATACTATTTGGAAGGGGAACAAGGTGGTATATTCTCTCAGTAAGTGATCAAGCTCGCAGCTATTGAGAGAGGAGATAGTGCAGTTGGCCTTGTTATAGTTATCCATCATCGATAGAAAGGAGGAAAATCAACATTAGTTGGTGGTTATCACCCCTCCACTCTTATAGTGATATAGGGAGGCACATCTTTGGGATGACGACTGTGAGGATTTATGTGATTAGTTATCCAGAGGACATGCTCTTGATGGATATTCGCAAGGTGGTGAACACATTGTTCTTTTTAGAGGATGAACTGTTATATCTGTGGAATTGTAGGAAGAGGTCTTGAGAATGATTCATAAATCCCCCTTGGAGGTACACCCAAGCATGGAGGATATGTACCAGGATCGCTGAAGGTAGTTCTGGTTATCACGTGTGATGAAGGCTGTAGCGGAGTTCATTTCTAGGTGCCTTACATGATAGTTGATTAGGTTGAGCACCAAGTTTCAATATGATTAGATTACCCTTGGAGGTATATGAGTGGGTGTGGGATGAGATTTTGATAGATTTAATGAAAGGAATACCATGAACATCTAAGGATAACAATTCCATCTGGGTGATTGTAGAATGACTCACCAAGTCAGCCCACTTCCTAGCCATCATCGAGAAGAGCATTGTGGAGAGTCTTGGATTCCTCTTTGTGCATGAGATAGTTAAGATTCATGGAGTCCCATCGACGATAGTCTCAGATCGTGGTTCTCATTTGACATTCCGGTTGTGAAAGGGATTATAGGAGGTGTTTGGGACCCAGTTACTCATGGGCATGGTCTTCCATCCCCAACTATATAGCCAGACTGAGAGGACAATTTGGGTTTTAGAGGATATGATGTGGGAATGTATCTTGGTCTTTGGTCATAGTTGGGAGGAGCTCCAACCACTGGTGGATTATGTGTACAACAACTGCCACCACTCTACCATTGGTATGGAAATGTTTGAGGCTTTATATGGGAGACCCTTCCTCTCCCCTGTCTGCTTGACCGAACCAAGAGAGTCATCACTTATGGGTCTAAAGCTAGTGTGAGCAACCACTGAGATGCTGCAAGATCATCTGGAAGCTGATGAAGACTTCATAGAGCTGGAAGATTTCTTATGCTAAAGGATGACAATGACCTAAGAAGTTTGAAGAGGGATACCACATCTTCTATTGGGTATCACATTGAAGAGGGTAATTCAGATTTGAATGGGGCATAAGTTATCTCCAAGAATCATATGACATTTCCATATACTGGAAAAATTTGGTTAGGTGGTGTATCACATAGCTCTACTACCACAGTTTCACGAGGTGCATGCGGTCTTCCTTGTGTCACAGTAGAAGAGGTAGTTTTAAGTCCCATCACATGTCATTGAATGGGGAATACTGGAAATCGAGGATGGAGTGACCTTTTCTTATTACTTGGTTTAGATTTTGGATTACCAAAAAAGGATCCTGTATGGGTGCCTTTTTCCTTTATTGCATGTCTAGTGGTTGCACCGAAACCTTCAAGAGAGCACATGGGAGCAGGATGCTTAGATATGTGCCCAGTACCCAGATCTTTTTGAGTATCCCTTTTTTTGGATTTTTGGGTTTTCAATGAACCATGGTGGGGATAATTTAATGTCATGGATTTTTTGTTTATTATTTTTAAAAATTATAAGGAATTATTTCATGACCAAGCATGGAGACGACACATCACTCTGAGGATTGGTGTGCCCAGAAAGGTGGATTGAACTTATTTTGGTTTAGTGAGTCGGTATGTGTGTGAAGATGTTTCAATTTCTAATCAAATTCCCATATTGAAAATATAATAGCATCCTTTTCATTTAGGATGACCACTATTCCAAAGAACATGCCAATCCTCGACCGACGTAGGTTGAGGTAAAAAATAATGTTGGAAATTTTAATTAAAATAAAAATTAATAAAATAAATTTAATAGTCTATTTTATTTTATTCGAAATTTTTTTTGTAGCTTAACGATGGGGCAGATGTTTTGATACTTAATTACACAACATAATAACTCGAAAATAGAAATTATTGTTCATTAATGTCGTAACATAATGGTATTGAACCATTTAGATGGAAATTTGAAATTTATTCCCTCATTTTAATGGGTTAATCAAATGTTAGTCATTGTCACAAGATTGATAGAAACTACGGAATATTCTTAGAGCATTTGAGAGAACTCTGTATAAAGAATGACGAAAAATCAAAACTGTGAGTCACTGTACTGATAGATTAGAAGGATCTCAGTGATGAAAGTAGCATGATCCCATCATCTGAATTCGATCCCTCATCAACGTATTGGTTATGTTTTATATTATTTATTACATGTTCTTTAAATTAAACGGATTAACGTGAATCAACCCTGGAACACGTTGACCCACGAATCATCATTCATGAAGGAGGGATTTTCATTATCTTCTTTATTACTATGGATCTATTGTAATTTTTAGATGTTTTTAGTTTTCCCCATTTAAACGTTCTAATAGGATCAGATTAACGCCATGACAAAGGACAATGAAGTTTCACTCCTTTATTGTTTCTTTGTTTCCTGCCTCCCTCTTCAACGTGTTCATCGCATTATTCCCTAGGATATGAATGAGGAATTTTTTCACACTCATTTCATGGAGAAATGGTCCCAAAATAGAAATAAAAAATCATAATGACTTAGTGGAGGTGAGAAAACGATATATTCAGATGAATCAACATGGTTTGAGAGTATTAATTCATCAATCGTTCTTCATGTGGGTTAATTGTAACATGTTTTCAGGGCTTATCGGAGCCCCAAAACTGACGAAAATGGCTTCATGATATCAGGGTAACCTAAAAAACTAAGATTCCTGGATTATATATGTCCGGATTGAAGAATTAATCATAACTGGAGGAGCGATGATGAAGAAATTCTATTCTAGAAATTTCTGAAGAACACGTCATGTACCCCGTAGAAGGCACAATGTGGGACTAGCTCAGTGGCATCTAGATTTACACAATACCAAAAGAGATGAAATGGTGTGTTCTCTAATGAACATGGAACTTGGGTCCTTATAAGGGACTTTGCATTTATCTCGAACGATTCATAGACACGGGGTTGAGTACATGACAGTGTATTGCACCACATGGCCAGACCAGGCCAGCTGCACGGGTTATCCCATGTACCGGTTACACAGGATGACATACACAAGTTAAGGCCATGTACAGGAACAAGAACGAGCACACAATGTGGTCCCTGGTTACTCAGACACTGCATGTGGTTCTCCATACATGTTATGTACATACCATTCTATAGGGAATGTTCCCTATGACTCGAGATATTAAACACATGCAGTACTCTGATTTGCAAGACATGGCTTGTGACCCCTTCTACACACCATGTATATCCTGGAAACATGGAATGATCTTCTTGTCCACTATTCCTTGGACAAGTTTCATTTTGGTTAGTTCCCATTTTTCTCATTCACCTAATGGTTATGTTTTGTTTCCATCCTCAGGGGTATAATCCCTTCATCAGTAGATTCTAAGATAGAGTCAGGTATCCCTTCGAGATGCTCAGAGCGAGATCATCTATCAATTGTTGACCTTATGTAGAATCATGAATCAATGTGACTAATCATATGAGATGCCGATCCATTACATTATAGGTGAATCTTAATGAGTTTCGTTATTCTCTATGGCCCTAGAAGTGATCCACATTTGTGTATCGTGATCCATTCCCTCATAGAAGTGTGTTCTCTGAGAATCAGTGTATCTATCTCTCGTGAATCTTCATGAGGAAAAAATTATTCTCACGCACACGTCATCAGATCTATATGAATCTTGGAGTGAGTTCTCCCAGACGAGTGCTTCATGGAACAATTTAACTGAATCCCTAGTGGAGGCATGCAGTTGTGAGACTTGTCTCTAGAAAATGGTTCTGGGTTTTGAGTATATCATTACTATGTTTCTCTTACTATATGTTCTGTAGACATAAACTTTTTATATCTGACTCTACCTTTACATATAAATTTCTTTGTTCTTTTCGGGGACCCCTACTAAGTATTGTTTTACACACCCATACACGGGCTTTGAATGTTTGTGTCGTGTCTTGTGATGATGAGTGGCCTTTTGACGTAGTCCAGTGTGGACCAAGACTAGATTAAAATTTTTAAGTTCACTATAGGCCATGTTTCTCCTATGGCTTCAAGAAGAAGTCCCAGTACCTCTTTCTGCTAACAGGTTTGACATTATAGTTTGTAGGCACCTGTTTTTGGTGGGCTATTATTCTAGCCCAGTTTAACATTCAACACATTACATTTTTTACTATGTTGGTTGGGTTAAGTTGTATGCTTTAATTTTGTTCCTTAGTGGTTTATATATTTCAGAATTTGTGGCCTTGGAGATGTGTGTGTGTGTTTGTGTGAAGGTACTTAGGCTATGACTCTAATGTTAGTGATATTCCTACTCATTTCTAGTCTCCACCCCTGGCCTATTTGTGGCAGGCTTGGGGAGTCATGACACGGGCCCCACTGGGATGGGTTGCAAAATATCACCACCCCAGGGATTGGATTAAATGAATATTACAAATGACAGTTGATGAAAAGAATTATATTTAAATTATTTGTACACCAAAGAATTTTTGAGTTACATAAAACTTGTTGTGGGTTTCCAACTTTAATAGTGATAAAATTACTATGTAATTATAAAACTAAAACAACAAATGTATCATTTATTGTTTTCATTACAAAAATAATTAATTGAATAAAAACAGTATTCGGTCAAATGAAGAACATAGTGTTATCCTTATTCTCTTTTAGAACCTAACCAACAAAACAATGATGGATTTTCTATAAATTAATCTAATTGTCAATAATGATTCTTTCTCTAATGTTGTTTCCCATATATTTCAATCATTATATCAACATAAACACATCTAAATACAATGTTATCAAAATAAAAAAAATTATATGAGCTATTTGATAATGGAAAAGTCATGATAGTTTTACATTGTTGTGACTCTGAAAAATGACTATACCATAAAATATTAGAACCATGTTTACTCAATAAGAAGTTATTCCATAACTAGGATGATTATTGTAATGAAGAGGCAGTGAAACCCTAAATTAATTTGTACTCCATTGATGTTATGAAAATCATTATAACTCTTTTAATTCATTTGGAAATTCACACTTATGAACATTAATAGTTTAAAATCTGGATTTAGAAGACCATGAATATCGAATCCCCAATATTAGATACCTTTCAAATAATTATAAATATCATGAATCTAAAATTACCTATGAAGGATCAAAACATGTAGAATATATCACCACCATATTAGATACATATCAAATTGGAATCATAATATCAGAATGAAGTAATCATAAAAAACAACGAATTGAACACATTAAGAACACGGGATCATATAAAATTTAATAGAATAAGGTTAAAAACATATATACATTTATTGAAACTATAACTAAACCCTTCAACCCATATTTATTTTTTATAAAACTCCATGCCCCTATAAAACAAACCCAAATGTAATAAAACATTATTTTAAAACATTATAATAAGTATCAAAATATTTATTTTTTACTCCATGAAAATAATATATTATTAGATATCCATATTAATCAACTAAATTATATAAAATTAATCTGCAATAAGCAATGATGCAATAAAATATAAAATATTTTATTGATCAAGTCTATTGGGAGTGGAATATCCAGTTGATAAACCTCCTAAATATCATTCTAAAACACACATAATTGATCTATTAAACTAGATGATACCATATAGTAAACATTAACCTAGTAATAATTAATACAATATGAAAAGGAATCTACCACATAATACTCCATACTCCAACACCATTTTTATTCATTTAAATAATGAGAATTTTTTGAAATACTATGTATTTATAGAAAAGGTGATATATTGAATATATGTATAAAAATGATTTCATCACTTTCTAAATTAATAGACTCCCATAAAATTAAACCAAATTATTTTGAACCCCATTCAGCAATCAAGTGAAAAATTATGAGAGATAATATATATCCTTAAATCTACCTTAGGACGTGACAATTGATATAGTAGTATTATCTAATATTTGTCCATTTCTAGCATTATCTATTATATGAAAACTATATCACCAACTTCCCATATATAAATATATATTTTAATTTTACACTGTTTGTATCGTCCATGTGTCTCTATTATCACAGTCTAAATCATGGTTTATCATCATACATAATAAATATTCAATAAAATTTTCATCACATAGAATAAATGAAATATGAATTTTCAAATAGAATAACAACTTCACCCATATTAATTGATATAAGATCTTGTATAATAGAGAAAATATAAATTATGGGTCTTTGTAATCAATGATGACATAGAAAAATCTATGAAGTGGTAATTTCAATAGGGAATTAGATAGAACACCACATCCATAAAATCACGGTCATGAGTGAAATAATTATTTTCATCAAGATGTGATTTTATAGAATTATAATATAACACTTCCCACTAATTCAAAAATAAGAAATAATTACCATGAAAAAAAATTAAATATAATATAACATGAAGCCAATTCCATTTTATACTAACTGTATAATAAGTGCATTGAAAATATTTTTCATTAGATACTAAAACACATCATAAAATTAAATTATCTACTAAAAAGTACTTTATCATCATTAAAACTATAATGGGATCTATTATTTGATAGAAGTAAAATTTTAACTTATAATATGATATTGGAGCATCAGAAAAAAATAATTCCACAATAAGGTCCTATTTTACTCTAATAGGATTTTATTTTACCATTTATGGATCATAATTTGATATCCACAATAACATGAAATATAAAAGTAAATTATGAACATTAATTTTGAAATTTATTGGAATATCATTCATAAAAATAATTACACTAAATGATTTCAAAATTTACCTTAATAAATGAAAATATTTTCTACAATAATAAAAAACATTATGATATCATCAGTGAAAACAAAAATGTCATATTTTTTGAATACAAAAAATTAGTAATATCATGAAACATAATAATAATATAGGATAAATCACAACTATAACAAAAATTATCATAAATAAACTTCATACTTACTAAATTTGATGGATTTCTTCTTAACACATGTCTCTATGATATTAATATGATAATATATAGACCCAAAATTTATATTTTTATCAAAAAGATAAACCTTAAACTAAATAAATAAGTCATATAACCAAGAGTGTTTGTAAAAATTTATCATTTTAACCTTGTTCGATGACATCAAATCTATTTACAACAAAAAAGTATTATCTAAATTATTTTTAATGAAAACCAATGATTCCATTGGTGATAAAAAGGATATAAAATGAATTCCTAAAAAATTTCATATATCTAAATACAGAAATTAGATATTAGTAAAGTAACTATCCTTTATGAGGAATAAAATTAAAGAGGCACCATGTTATAACTCCTTCGAAAAATTGACCTTAGGATAATTTGGGGGTTTCATTTCCTATTCATGAAAAAAATAAAAACATTCCATCATAAATATTCATAATCATATTTATTTAGATTCTATGAACGAAACATCCATTAAATTCACTGTCTAATGATTTTTAGAAAATATATAAACTCATTTACCTATAAATGAGAGAAATTCTTGATCCACACAAGAGTTAACAACCAATGATTTATAATAATTAATTATATTATACATAGATTAAAACATATTTATAAAATGGAACCATCATATAGATCTTTATATAGTTGGAATTAGTAATCCATTAATTGATGCTACCTTAATTTTATCTCACAAAATAGAAAATCTCACAAAAAAAAGTTATTCCACCCACATTTATAGACACCATTGAGAGAAAAGGATAAAAATCCAAATTATATCGTAATGAATAGAATAATTTATATTAAGATAATATAGTTATGTAATCAATATTGATTGATCCATAAAATTATTTAATATTGAATAATGATACCATAACTATTATTGTGTTCTCCTTGTATAGAAAACTTCTTCACATGTTTCTCTTCACATCCTACATCACCACCAAAACAACTAATATGATGTCTAAAACTATATAAATTCTAAATGCATGGTCTATAGGAAAAAATATATAGTGTTATTAGACTCTACATACTATATAAATAGACTAATATTTTTAAGAGGAAATATCATGTTACAAATAATTTGGAAAAGTATAACATTAAAACTAACAGTATAAGTTTAAATTTTTTAATATAATCCTTAATTAAAATTGATAATAAAAATGTAAGAAGGAAACATGATATACAAATGTCCATAATCACTATAAAAATAACATAAAATTATAGAGTTACCAATAAAATATTCAGAAAATATATTTCTAATAAAAAATTATGGATGAGGGAGACTCCATTATGGTTAAAATATTGTATGAACATAAAAAATAAAACACTACACAATACATCATTATAAAATTAAATCAGATTGATTACCATACAATAATAGTATATCCCTAATAGAGTCTTTTTAGTAAATAATGAATATTACATTATCTTTATATATAATGCAAACTAATTAATTTTGTATTTGAAATTAATCTATTATTTAGAAATAAATTCAACAATCTATCCTCTTCCTAATAAATGAATAAAAATGTTCATGAATATTTTGAATAAATTTACAAAACACACTACAAAAACATGCACAAACTATATCATATACTAACTAGTTAAAAACACATTACACAAATACATATTTATCCTAAATAATAAGACATATTACTATAATTATCTGTTTAATAAATTAATTTTCACATATGACTGATCATAATAACTGAGATAATAAAATAAAAATTATTGACTTATGAATATTAAAAATATACAACCTAAAAGAAGAAGAATATAATTATATAAATAATTTTAAATTTAATAATATCAACATTCACTAGTCTCCAATCAATCTATTGATTAATGATAAAACCATCAAACAGAAAAAAAAACATAATGTTGACCTATAGTCTCTCTACATCACTAATTCACCCTTGATTCAACTAATGATTGTCTTTTCATAACATCAGATTGGATTACAAACACATAGTCTCTAATGGTAATAATTTTATAGACACATTTAAACTCCTAAAATGTTAATTCCAATGTTATGTAAAATATTAGTGTTTATATAATTAAATTCAATTTAAATTATCCATATATATTCACATATTGATAAATATTGAAAAACTATCAACTATATACAAAAAAGAGGTCTATATATTATTATTAAGATACTCTTTCAAAAAAACAATTAGTAGAAAAAATCAAAGATCACATCGTAGATGTCATAAGCTTATTTATATCATAGTTGGAATACCTAAACTACAACACATGTTAAACTCAATAAAAACAAATTCATTTACAAATCAATTAAAATGATCAGTATTATCAATTATAAACACATTTCTAAATATAACCTTCTTTGGCACCAAAATATCATGACCCAACCCCAACAGAAACTATCATGGGTTTGTAAAGAAGAATATTATAACAGTTGATAGGCATGTCCATTGGAATAGATATAGGAGAAAATCACTGATGATATATAACATGTAATATAGTAGAAATTACTATTGTAGATCCAATGGATGTTAATGGAATATTTTAGTCATCCACCATAATACACATAAACGAATAAAAAACAATTCAAATATATAATATCATATTTATTTTCACAATATTTAAAATTACTTCTCTAAATGGAATAAGATAAATAAATAAAAAATCAATGGCAGTATATCATAAAATTTTATCTTTTCCATATATAAAAATTTAGTGTGGTCAAACTAGATCATCATTTCTATTATAATGAATTTAAAAATAACATATAAAAGTATTCACTAGAATTCTCGTATACATAGTAGGTTTCACCCCAAAACTATCCTGTAAATGTTAGATAAGAATACTAATATCCTTATTGAATATTAATAAAATTGGATTTTGAACCATCGATGGTTATCTACTAATTAATCTATCAGTAATGTTATTATATAATCTTTCATATATATTTAAATATATCAATGTCGATATTCTACAACAACATCCCTATGAATATATCCTCTTTCAAATTGATGAGACATGTGATTTTGGGATTAAATTCGCTTCACATATATATATTACTAATTTATAATACTATCCACATACAATAACAATATAAAAAATCCTTTTACAACAACCACCTACAACATTTCACAAAAATAACTTCTATCACTATACCGATATAAAATTTTAACAATATTTGGGAGAGGTGGATTAGTTATCAATACATATGAATCATGACTTGTATGTTTTTTATTCACTGATTACTAAAAACCTCATCTGGGTTTCCATCCTTTAATCTAAATGTAGTTGTTGTATGTATGACATAAATAATCAAAAAAATGCGAGGAATACATCAAAAATATACATATTAGTGGATAATTCTAATCAAAACACACATAAACCGACATTACATCACCTTTATCAATATCTCATCATAAAAAATTTTCCTCAATTTATACCTCAAATCATAACCAAAATTACCTAACAGTTTCATTATATACCATACATATTTTTTATATTACAATTTTTATATCAAATTCCATCATTACGATTAATTAGGTTATTAATTTTTGATCATTTTTCCTAACAAAAGATTAATAATCACCAAATTAAACCTTCTTATAATATTCATCAAATATAATGAACAAATACTATAAATATATAATATTAAATGTTCATTTAATATAAATAAATATATTTAATAATTTAATAAACTAATTTATATCATGTTTTACCTTTTTAATAATAAATGCATGATTATTCACATTTCAGTAATTAGATGCAGTAATTTTTTTCAACAGGTTTTTATATCCTTAAAATCATAAAAAAAATCAATTTGCACTTGGAAATTACACTACAAAAAATGATCTATTTTTAATTATATTTTATTAAGATATTAATATATATTTCAACAACAATCATGTTATAATCAATCTCATAAAATTACAACATTATCAACAAAAAATTCCATTTTACTATTACAATTCTTTATCATTTTAGCAAAATTTAAAAATGGACTATATATAGTACTTCATAATATATTTATATTACTAAGAGGAATATATAAACATTAAATTTATATATGAAATATAAAATAACTCTTTATTACCATAGAATTTCATGATTAGTATTATTAAATATAGACAGTTCAAACCCTATTAAGAATGAATATACATCAAGTCAACTATATATGTATAATAATAACAATAATAATAATAATTTCAGGATTACATCATAACCAATAAAAATCAAGGATATGAAAATACTCATACCATTGATGGATGATTTTTTTATATATACATCTAGGTACTCATAATAGTTCTCCAACTAATACAATTCACCTGGACCCCAGGTAGTACTCCATTAGAAAATAAATCCAATCAATTCCATACTTTCTAAAAAATGAATAATAAGAGAAAATAGGAATAATGATTAAAAATGAAAAATATATCATCCGAATGCGATATTTTCAAAAAAAGTACAAAACCATAAAATAAAGATAAAACTATAAAAAAGTACTAACATTAAATAATAATGTGCCTCTATATCATATAGAGTTTTGATATAAATAAATTTATAGAAAGTGTGGAGATATGAAGTGAAATATGTTAAAATTTTTAAAAATTCAATACCATGGTGTTGTAACATAATAACATTATGGCTTCAATAATTATATTTTTATAAAAATTCAAATACAATATAAAACTGAAACTAAAAATAATTATTTGATATTTTTTTGTTCCAAAAAAAATTTCATTTCAAACTCTTTCATCTCAATTCCATAAATTTCATGTATCCATCAACATCCATAAAACCATAAAAATTAAGTGAAATGTTCTTCTATAAAGCAATAAAATTCATAAATAGTATTTATAATTTGGGGTCTTAATATTACAATTTAAATCAATCAATCAACCAAAACACATCCTTAAAACATGCCAATAAATGTGGTCATTTTATAAATTCCATGCCAAGAATAAATATAATTATGTAGTACGATAATTGAAATTACTAAATATGACTTAAGTACACCTCTAAAAGTAAACAGAACTACATTATGATATGTTTACTAAGACCTGTTAATCCCAAAAGCAAGATTTAATGATGGATGCTGGGAAGGCCCCTCTGCTGAATTCTGTTGTGGAGGTCCAGCAACCTAACCCGCAATAGGAGATCTTTGGAGAGACCCATGTTTCAGAGGCGGCTAGAGGTCCGAGTCTAAAGTTGAATATGCTGGTCTCTGATGCCATCAAAATATTGAGACATGATTTGGGGAAAAAACAAGCTCCATTATTAGAAAATATTCAAAACAGATTGAGGAGAGATTCTCCAGCTCATGGGAGGTGGCCCTTCCTGCCTGTTCAAATGGTACTGAGGGTCTGGATCCCTTCGAAAGGCCCTTTCTTACTCTTATCAATTGGTTTAATGATCTCTCGATAGTCATGTTGGAGGATGGTACGGTTGAGGATGATTTATCATAGATTAATGGTGGTGTGGAAACACCAGAGGTTCCTAAGGGTATGGGAAATGAGATAGGGCCCATGGGTGTGGAGGAAGCTACTACCGATGACAAGCAGATCCCTTTGATGGAGAGTAACACTCCTGATCAGTGCCGAGGAATCATGTATGAGACTCATGCTGCTATTTTGGGGGTGAGAGCTGATAGTGGAACAGAGAGTCCTAGGAGAGAGAAGTAAAATGGGAGAGGCCCATTCGGTCGGTCATTAGGTGCTATTGTTCATGGGGGGAAGCAGAAGATGGATTTATCTGATGGGCCCTTGCCTGCTTCTCCTAGAAGAAATCAAAAGAAGGATTACTCCTTTATTCCGCAGCTGATGTGAAATAGATCAGCTTCTAAATGGAATAGTGAGGTGATGGTGGCTTTTAAGAAGGGTAGTTTGGTTAAGAAGGATTCCACAGAGCAACCCAACCTTTATTTGCTTAGGAGTCTGGTTCAAAGTGCAATCTATTGGAGATATCTAGAGTATAAAATAGCCACTGAAGAATATGGATCCTATATGGGGTGCGGTGACGAGTCTGGGTATTTTGATGAGTAAGATTTGCATTCTTGTGTTTTGGTTGTTATTTGGGGTACATGTACTGATAAACTAGCCTTTAAAAATGGATTAAAAATGATTTGCTGCTGTATTTGACTCATCAATATAGTAACATCGAAGTGTGGGTTACATATTTAATTATTAATAATAGAATAATCTTCTCATCAACAACAAAAATTCACTTCTATTTTATTAAATATAAGAGAAAGATAAAAAATATAATATAATTTTATATATATTCAGAATATATACTAATAATTATATGAAAATAATATAGAGAATATTTTTTGATGAGGAGGATAATGGAGGATATATGATGAATGTTAATTACAATATTAATTTATTAGATTTAAATTTATTGGTAATCCATATGATAGATAAAAAAAAAATTAAAATACAATTATTTACTAAAATAATGTAATTTTAGTCATTTTCTATGTACAATATTTTGTTAAAATGACTTTTATAGATCCTCTATTGTGTTTCCCATTATGATATTTTATTACTATCTTATATAATTTTGATAATGAGTAAAATAATATTTCCCTCATGTATAGTATATTTCATCTAATCTACATTTTGATGGACTGATCAAGTATGGAAGTAAAATTATATATAAATGAGAAAACAAATTTCAAAAACTATTTCAAAAAAATATTTCATTGAAATATTATTTCATGTGAAATTTGAATTATTTTGTAAAATAATAAAAAAAATAAACAATAGTTGATATGTAATAACAAAAATGAAAAATTTATCTTTGAAAGAAATATGCTAATGAATACCAGGTTAGTCCAACATAGATGAAAAATTAAACCATTAACTCCAATTATCAATAAAATATAACAATTATGATAATATTTATATACATAATAATTTTCAAAACATTTTATTTTATCCATGGGATAATAATGAACTAAAAATTATTAGGTGAGAAATATAGAATGGACTATTAGTAAATCATTTAGTGATTGGATGAAAATTTATATGTTCAAATATTTTAATAAATATGAAAAAAATTATCATGTTATTAGGATGTGCAAAATTATTTAGTCTTTTTATAATTTATGTAATACAGAAGGAACTATATCTCATATTAGAAATAAAATTTATGATTACTAAATAAAAAAAATATTTATATTCAAGAAAAGTAATGCGAATAAAGAAAATGTTGTCTTTTGGCTCAAGAAATAAAATTACAGAAAAATAAATAAAATAAAGGTAAAATTATTTATTACTGCCAAATATAATGAAACACATATTAATCCATTTATTCTCAATATAAATGAAAACAATTACATAAATATTAATTTTTTCAAAATTGAATAAATATTTAAATTTATAAAAGGTGAGAAAATTATAATATTTTAATTTAGTGGTATGTTAAGATAATTTATTAATTTATACTAAATTAATAAAATTAAAAATTTAACTAACATTTTGTGATTCAATATTCAAGAAAACACTTATCTTTGGGGATTTTAATATTGTGATGTTGACTAAATTTTTAATCAATTGTCAATAATTTTAAAAATGTTGATCTATTTATGTTAATCAGATTTAGTTCAATAATAAATTACAATCCAATATATATTACATATGAAATAATTGTATTGAATTATAAGCATTAATGCAGTTTAAAACTGGCCATGAAATAATATTCATGAAATATTGAAATTGGTGTCATTTTATAGTCAACTAAATAATAATAAATAAAATTATTTTTTATCTAGAATTAATATTTATTAACCATTTTCCAATATAAAAATATATAATATTATTTTATGAAATTCAAATGACTCATGTCATCTAGATAATCACATAAAGGATAAAAGGAATCATTAAAATTACTTCCAAACCAAAATTGAGCGATTTAATGAAAATTAGGAAAAATATTATTCAAATCATGATAGAGGAAGATGAAATTAGACAATGTGATTTATGTAAATTATTCCTAAATAGAAATACATAATATTAATTTATTACATGGTTAATATTGATACATTCAAATCATATTTTAGTCCATGTGTGATGAGAAATATTGTTTCAAAGGTATTGTGAATTTTTTTACTCGTTATAGATTTATAGTTGAATAATTTAGGGTTACTCGTGTGTTGGGAAATTAATGTTTTTTATTATTATATCACACTAGTACAGGTAAAGAGTAGTCCTAAAGTGAATATTGTACATATCATTCTAATTATATGTGAAATATAAATTTAATTCATATAAATTTTCCATATCCATCATGAGGATATGATAATGGTTATTAATCTTGTAATATTTATATATATATATATTTTTTGTAGATTTGGAAATCCTAATATATTAAATATGGGAATAAGTATTAATTTATTTTAATATAGTTTTTATAAAAAATTATTGTATTTATCATAATTCAGATCACATTAACCTAACTACCACTAAAAATTCATTGATTGGATGATTATATAAACTTATTGATGGGGTTTCTTTCATTAGACATCCATGAACTATGAAATGGATAATATCATAATATATGTGATATATCAAATGAAAATTTAGAAAAATATCAAATGAAGGGGTGAGATCCATCAAATAAGAATCCATTGATATTTTCAAATTATATATCCACTTTGTGACTACTATATACAAATAAACATATTTTCATATATTTATATATCCTTATGTATAATATAATATAATATATTTATAGTTTTCCAATTCAACTACATTTTTATGGTTGAATATCGGTTGATGCAATTGGAATATTTTTCACTCACATGACTAATCTACTCCAACAGAGGATAGATCCAATTTTTTAGTAATAGTAAATGAATTATATTTTTTATATAAAAATGGTTAGATATATGTCACAACCCGACCCAAAGGGGATAGAGCCGCGACTCCCCAAGACCGCCTCCAATAGGCCAAGGGCTGGTGACTAGCGTTGAGTAGGCTATCACACACATGGGAGGCATTAGCCTAAGGTACCTGTACACACGCACCCACATACACCTCCATGAAACAGTGAAGAGATATATAGAACTGAAAAGTAAATGCATGCATACATCTATCCCAAACCATAGTGCAATAAAAAAAGTACAAAAGGGAAAAACAGGGCCCCCCAAAAAAAATTACAAAGCACGTCCAACCAGCTCTGAAGACGGGGAACACTGCCAAAGACACCCATCAGAATGCTCCCTCAGCACAGCTCCGGTAAACACCCCGGTCAACACTCTAACTAAGCTCCTCCAGCTCCGGGCCCTCCTGGGACTCCGACGAAAGGCCTGTGGTCTGCACAAGACCCAAACATGTGTGGGAAAAGCCCGTGCAGGGGTGAGTATAAACATACTCAGTAGGCACCCCAAAAACCCAAAACAAAAGAGAGAAACTGAAAGGCAACAGTCTGCTCATCCCAGCTATAGGGAACCTAGACGAGAGAGAAACTCCATCTCGTGACCATCCTCGGCCGAACAAAACTAGTCCGCTCTATTCAAGTGTATGCCCATACATACACCTTGAACAATACAGATATACCCAGCTCACTCACCAAGCCACCTGTGGTACTAACCTCAACACAAACAACTGTCCACAACTAGAAGAACACGCCCCATGAGCACTGTCATCCCAGATGAAGATCATCCTAGAGATACACTCTACCAGGTTTCTCACAATCCCCTCCGACTCTCACCCAAGAGACCACGCTTGTCAGATAGCATCACTGAGGAAACCTCGCTGAAACAACAATACCACCAAACTCCTCGGACTGGGGATCACTCCTAGGGTCCGCTAAGGGATACCAAAACCCACTCCGGTATAAGAAGCTGTCATATAGGGGATCACTGCTAGGCTCGACTAGGGGATACCACAATCCAATCTGGCATACATAGTTCTCACAGATAGGGGATCACACCCGGGATCCGCTGGGGGATACCACAACCTGATCTGGTGCTCAAAAGAAGCATATCACTCATATAGAGGATCATCACCCATATAATGGTGGTCACGAAGATACTGGAACCCTATCTGGTATAACTCGCAATTTAGGGGATCAAACCAATGATTCCACAACCCTACCAAAGCCATGCTCTGAGTAGGGGATCACATAACCAACAATACCTCAACCCTACTATACACCTCATGCTAAGTAGGGGATCGTATACCTGATGATGCCCTAACCCTACTAAGCACGGACCACTGCATAGGGGATCATAATCCTGATGATTCCACAAACCCTACGGGGTAAAACAGCTAGATATGGGATCACCGCTCGTGAATAAAAAGTCACAGCGATACCAAGAACCCGATCTAGGGAAAAGATGCAAGAGGATCATGCTCTGGGCCCATCTGAGGGATGACAAAACTCTAACAGTTTAAACATCCCATTGAGAGGATCAAAAACCTATACGAAGGTTGTGATACCACACGAACATTCATGGGAACAAACCAAGGGAGTAGCCTCAACCAGTGCTGGTCCAAAACATCGCTAACCCGAGCGACCCACAACAATGCCACACTGCGCACCTCCAAAGCCAATACTGCGGCCACCATCGCGTTCCACGCGGAAAAATACACAGGATAGGCTTCATACTCACCCGAAACAAAGCACCGGAGAAAAAGTCACTATTAGCCATTGATAGTTCATGTGGGGCCCACACAACGATCCCGAAACCCATCGAGCAGATCATAACACGACGATAGCCTAGGGAAAAAGTGAAGTTGACGACTCGTTTGTCTGAAACAGACAGTCGATGAAAAAGGCACTATTCACCAAAACCCGCTCAGGTGGGGCCCATGCCTCGATTCTGAAACTCAACGAAAGGATCACACTATTGCGATACTCTCGAAAAATCACACAGGATCGACTATTCATCCGCCAAAATTGGACTCTTGGTGTGAATGCTGCGTTTCTCCGCAAACGCAAAAACCTAGCCTCGTGGGGCCCACACCCCATTCTCAGTCCCAACACCCAGAAACCATCTCAAAAAGTCCGTTGTACCATCAAGGTCTCAACGCCACTGACGAAATGTCATTCGGACGCTCCGGGTAGAAGTTACAATGGCTCAAAGTTGTAAAAGAATAAAATAATATTGTTTTAGACGACGTTTATAACTCCTGAGCCACGGTCCCGAAACCTTAAACTCTCAAACCCACACCGGAGGGTTCGCCTAATCGTCAGGGTCACATTTCCGTAAACAGAACACGAATCCGACTCCCGAATTTAATGATACGGGGGTTTAAAGACCCCAGTATCACAAAATTTGGGGGACCGGCAGAGACCGACCGGTCCGGCCGGCCCGGACCGGCCGCCCCCGGTGGAACTCCGCCGTGCGGCGTACAACACTGTCGTGCTCTGCCAGTGGTCCGTTTTGTGATCTGGAAGCACTGGTGCGACCCCGGGACGTGATCTACACTACAACGACCTCAAAACGAAGCAATTCACAGCAAAAACGGGATCTGGGGATTAAAATGAAAACCGCCTACCTCGCGGGCGAAACGTCAAAGCTTCGGGTGCAGATCGACGTCGTAGACGCCCTGAAGCTAGATCCGCTGATGATAGGTGCAGAAAACAGATGATTCCAGATCGATTTGATGAAGAAATGGACCGAGGAGGGGTTACATTCCGCTAGGCGTAGGAGATATGAGGGGATGATGAAATGAGTTTATGTTTTTTATTAAACAACTCATTAAACTCCCCGCCAACTCTCCCCCGTTCCGGCACCCGATGCAGATAAAGTTAAGGTCACCCCTATGGTAAATGCGTCTTTTGGAATGAAACGGTAGACTCAGATTTGTGATTGAAGACTCTGTTCAGATGTTATTCGAGCCGACGCTTGTAAATGGACTTTTCCACTTATTTACGAAAACGCCCATGGTGGTGCTTTCTACCGCAGGCCCATGCCCGCAATCTTTACACCTCTCATAGGGTAAACAGCATGTTCCAAATGCAACCGTGCCCTCAGATTCCCATTCTGAGCTACCTTTTAAGAGATATCACACCCCCTCCACGTTCATAGTATAAAAATACTTAATATTTCTATAAAATTTATTCCGGGCACACCGGGCCTCGGAATCGCACGCCATCTTCACACCTAGCTCTGGATTTATTCGTATAAATATTTCAAAGTCTGACAGAACTAAAAACCAGAGAATCTACAATATATAATTGATTTTTATAAATAAAATACAATCATTGGTATCATTTTCTATATTAAATTATTTTATTTATATGTTTTTAGTAAAACATGTTTTATAAATTAAAAAAATATAATAATTTATAATCAATAAAATTAATAATCATAATAAAAATAATTTCATTCATTATTTAACAAATATAATTCTTTATTGCATATTTATATTTTAAAATGTATATTTAAAATATTATTATTTACATAATTTTCATAATATTATTATTTTATTGGTTTTATTTTTTTAATACATCATCGAATAGAAAAATGAAAATGATGAAAAAATAATGAAGATTGAATACATATAATAAATATTATGTATTCAATGTTTTTTGGTATTTAATACATAATGAAACATTTAGTGTTAATGGGAAATCAATATACCAAGTATATGTAAATCTATGTTTCATTGATTGATAAAGGGGATACAAAATAGTATGCTATAAATTGATAGAAAAATATTAATTTTCAAATTTATTGTTTAACTAAATAAATTTTGAGAAAAAAATATGAAGGAAGGGGTTTTAATCGTCAAAAATTAATTTTAATTCAAGATTTTGTTTTCTTAGATTTGAGTGTGTCACATTTCTTTTTTATTAAAATGTCACTTTAAACTCAAAACACGCACATTGACTCGTACTGGTCATATCTTGCCTTAATTTGATGTGATAACAAATCTAACATGTAAAAAATTACATATGACTCTCTTCACTAAATTACAAGGACAGTCCAAGGGTGTTTGATTAGTTTTATGTGAGTATTACTTTTTATCTAAAATGATAATTTTAAACCAATAACAGGCACATTGAGTCATACCTGACATATCGTGTATCTTATTGATGTGAGGCCAATTCATACCCATTAAAATGAATTTTGTAAATATTTCTTAATGTATCAAAACAATCTGAGAGTGTTTTCTATGTTTTGAGATAGTGAGTTTTCCTTTTTTCTAAAATTGAAGTCACATTTAAATAAAAAGAATAAAATTGTGTCATATAATTAACAACACACATCATATTGAGGTTAGTACAATTATTACACATCAGAAATGTATTATGTATCTTTTCTACAGTGTTTAAAATCAATATGAATTTATTAACTAAATTTTGAGTACGTCATATATCTTTGGTACTAAAATGTCACTCTAAACTGGAAACACATGCTTTGACTCATATCAATCACATCCTGTATCCGTTTGACATGAGATTGATTCCTACAAATGAAAAATGGATTATTATTAAACTTCCTATATTATTTTAAAAATTATAATTCATTTTCTCAGTTTTAATTGAGTGAAATTTTTCGAACTAAATTTTCATTTTTAAACTTATAATAGTCACATTGTGTCATATCCGGAACATCATGGTTTGGGTTGAGCTATTACAGATAATTACACAAAACAATGATTGATTGATCATTCACATAATGTATCACGAAGATTTGAATTTGTTTTCTTGGTTTTGAGTTGGTCAATTTTATCTTTTATTAAAAATGACGTCATTTAGAAAAAGATGCCCTAGTTAACATACTAGTCACACAATGCATCATATTGTGGTAAATATTATTCCAAAACAACTCAAATGACATATAATTCATTTTCCTAAAGTATCAAATCAATTTTAATGTGTTTTCTTGGTATTTTTTAGGTGAGTTGTCATTTTTTATAAAATTTATGTCAATTTTAATTAAAAATACAATGTTTGAGAAATATTTTCCACAGCATGCATCAGATTGAGATGCAGACAATTTTTTCACTTCAAAAATATATTATGGATAATTTTCCTAATGTTTCAAAATAATATGAAATTTTTTACTCAGTTTTGAGTATATCTCAAGTACTTTTTACCAAAAAAAAATTTCAAACAGGAATCACGCATTTTGAATCATACCAATCACATCGTGTATCCATTTTATGTTAGCCTAATTTCTACACATAAAAAATTTATTTTGAATCAATGTTCATAATTATAATGAAATTTGACCTTGTTTGACCATTTTTCAGTGTGAAGAATTTTTTGAAATAAAATGTCAATTTTAAATTGACAACAGACTCTTTGAGTCATGCCTAGCACACCGTCCCTCAGATTGAGGTGTATCTGATTCTTACACATGAAAATTGAATTACAGATCATTTCCATAATATATCAAGAAAATATGAATGTCTTTATTCTATTTTGATTATGTCACTTACACTTTTTCATTACGATTAATATCATTTTTAAATAAAAAGTCTTACATGGAGTCATAACTGTCACAATGTGAATATGATTGAGGTATGGATGATTTAAACATGTCTCAATTGAATTATGGACCATTGTAAGAATGAATCAAAACAATAAAAATGTGTTTTGTCGGTTTTGATTTGGTGAGATTCCTTTTTTTAATAAAATTGATGTAAATTAAAAATAAGAAGATGCACTTTGAGACATATCAGTCACACTGTATGTTGGATTGAGGTTCTCTAATTCTTACATATCCAAAATGGATTATAGACATTTTTTACTAATTACCAAACAATATGATAGAGTTTACATAGTTTTAAGCGATTCATATATCCTTTTTTCATAAAATATCATTAAAACAAGAAACAATCAACTTAACTCAAACAGACCACATTGTGTATTGGATTGATATGAGAATGATTCCTACACATAAAATATTACTTACGAATAAATTTTCAAAATTATCAAAGAAATATATGTTTGTTTTCTCAGTTTTAGTGACTGGATATTTTTAAACTAAACTGACAATTTTTAACTGATAATAATCATATTGAGTCAAAATTAGAACATCGTGCATTGGATGGAGGTGAATCTGATTCTTATATGTCATAAATAACTTATTGATCATTTCAATATAGTATCAAATCAATCTTATGTTGTTTTCATAGTTTTTATTTGATAGGTTCTCCTTTTTATTAAAATTGATGTCATTTTTAAATAAAAACATGCACTTAGAGTCATACCGGCCACACCATGCATCCAATTTAGGTATTGCGGATTCTTACCCATCTTAAATTAATAATGGTTCATTTTACTAAACTATCAAAACAATCCAAATTTTTTTCTTTCTTTTGATTATGTATCTTTTTTTTACTAAAATTACATTTTAAACTAGAAACATTAACATTGACTTATACCTATCACATCATGTATCAGTTTTATGTGATACCAACTCCTACATGTCAAATATGTTGTATAAATCAATTTATTATATTATCGAGACAATCTGATTTCATTTTATTTGATTGTAGTAAGTGATATTATTTGAACTAAAATATCAATTTTAAACTAACAACAGAAACATTTAAATAGAATAATAATTATTTATAATTAAAATGATTTAAAATTTATTATTAATAGTATTTATTTAGTTTAATTAAAAAATATTATTCTATATATATCGAATAATATAAAATATATTTAAAAAAATTTAAATACTATAAATTATTTAAATATATTATATTATATTCAAAGACTGTTACTAATATAATACATATATATATTATTAATTTATATTCACCTTATTTATCTATATATTGAATGATGAGTGACCTACATTTAATAGTTTTTGATTGTGGAATGTGTGAACCCCCTATATGTTTATTTATTACTGAGGTATGTGTGAATAAAGTACACATCTCCATCGAACAATTTTTTCCCATAATATAAAAACATTTCATTTCTTTTAAATTAAAACCAATTAAAAGGGACTTTTTTTACTGAGAAATATTAAATAAATCCTCAAATAATTATTATATTAATGATATAATCAGATCCTTTTGAGAAATTCCAAGGATTAAAATGATATTAAGTCTTAATTAACAATTACTTCATATAAACTAAAATAAATTAACTTCAGTAACATACACTCAGCATATGAATATAAATTATAGCATCCCAAGGCACCCATGTTGCACATCACTATAGTTTCATATTCTAATTCTTTAGTCCTCATCCCCTCCATTTATTTCCCTCCATTCATCATATTGATTCTATAATGGTTTGGAGATTTTCTCTAAATGGAGTTAGTAGAAATGGAGGTGTCAAGTTAATAAATAGTGTCAATGGTTTAATTCTCAAATGTGGGAGACATTTCATATTTTAATGAACATAATGAAGTATAGTTTAAATCCTCATTAGCTCATCACCTGAATAGTTATCATTCCATTTTGTTGTTTGACACACATTATTAATATCTTGTTGACATTCAACTCTGTTATGTGAAATAATCGATGAATTAGTTATCCATGTGATGAAAAATTCTTGGTCTTGTCCATGAAACATAAGTTAATGTCCATAAAATATGTGGGATTAGTCTCATTATGATAAAAATAATTCATAACTATTCGGGATATGAAACCGATGAGAATAGTAATTGTATGTCATTATGTTCCTTAAAAGGGTAAATCAATCCCATTTTTGGTAATTAAACAATTGACACTAGTAATTAACTTCATGAATCCATTTTTACAAACTCCTTTGAAATAAAATCTCTAAACAACAAGTGAAATGATAGAGTCATGGGTGGGAACGAAATAGAGAGAGTAGAGGCCAAAGAATGTGAATATGAAACTATAGTGTTGTGTAGCCTGGTGTTCATTGCATTATAACGTGTAATTTCAGCTGATGAGTATATGTGTATAAGATTAATTTATAATATTTAATGTGGTGTGGGAGATAATGATAAATTACATTCAGTTTTATCATTTAAATTTTCCATAAGGATCTGAATAAAAAATTAATAAAATAATTGGTTGAGTATTTTTTAATGTTTTTTTCAATAAAACATTGCCATTTTAATTAGGTTTTATTTTATTAAAAAATAATAATGTTTTATATGATTGGATAAACGGGTCTATGAATATTTTTAATTCGCTGATACTTACATTGATAGGCAATAATCCTAAACATGGTTCATGCCTTCAACCTTTAAAAACTATAAAATAGAGGTCACACATAATTCGATTCATAGATAAATAAACTCAATATACATAAATATTATATATATGTAATATATATAATATATTAGAAACATTATTTGAATTTAATTATACATGTGGATATAATTTATAATATTTAAAGTCATCTAAATATATAAAATATTATTATTATATATATATATATACTATGTTTTCTAATGAAAATAAAAAATATTATTAATAATCATTTTCAAATTAGATTAGTTATAAATAATTATTAATATGGGTAATTGTGTATAAAATAAATTATTTTAATTATTTAATGTTTAATTTTTTCAAAAAATGTATATATATTTACGTAATTTTATTATTTTGAATGTTATATTAGTTTACAATATTTTATTTTTTATATATGTATAAATTATATTACAGTTTATTAAATGTATATATAGATCTAAAATGTATATATTGAACTAAAATGATGAATACCAAAAAATAATTTCTACTTCATTGAATTTGATAACTTTCATTCACCTTGGACATACAAACCCTGAGACTCATATTAAACAACCTATTCATTTCATGTGTAAGTAAAAATTCCTAACTGACTCAACCTTATAGACTCATCACTAACACCAGGCTTGAGACCCATTCCATTATCTCTAGAAACTGAAACCTGCAATTGTTTGTGGTTTTTGGTCTCTCGTCCACAGAGAGATTTAGAATGACCAAATTTCTTATAGGAACTGCAGAAATCAACCCTCAATTAAAACTACACAACGTACTTGAAAAAAAATTATTCCCCCACTATTATCCATATATAATCTATAAGAAATCATGAGACATCAACTTCCACAAAAATTCATGGAGAAAATGAGTGAGAGACTGATCGAGTTCTACTATGAGAACATAAATATCTACCAACAAGATTCTCTAGCATGCATATAAACACTAGATTTTAAAAAGATAAAGGTAACTTTGGGAAACTAACCGAAATAATTATTATTGGAATGTGGCACGTCATATGGATGCCATATGACCACCTAATGGATAGACCTAAAATCCTTTTCAGCTATGAGGGGAATTGGACCAAGACCTGACCAGATCATCTTCCAATGAAAACCAAATCATGTTGTTCCTTTTCATGAGAAGAACTACCATTGCTTTATCTTGAAACCCCTAGGCTCGACGTTCAACCTCTAGAAGGTGTCCAATGAATGGTGATGATTCTTAAAACGCACAATCATGGTCAGATTATGAATTTTTAAAGCTAGATTGTACTATATGGTTGATATACGAAGAATTAGAACACCATTGAAATGATTTGGGGCCATATAGTGAAGTGGATGAGAGAAATATTGTATAAAATCTGGTTTTGAGATGTGGGAAACTGAATGAGAAGCACCCTCGAAGGGTTTTCAAAATTACATGGTTTTTAATTAGATCAATACACTTTTATCTTCACTTTTATGAAATCACTGATAATGAATCTATTAATCAATACTTATTATTTAAGAATTGATAAAATGCATATTTATCATCAAATTTTTAGCACTATTAATGGTACGTCTTTAACAATGATAAATTTTTTGCACTGATTTATATTACTTTTATCAGCACTTTTTGTAGCACTAATAATTCCTTATCATTATTATCATAAATAAAAGTGCTAGTAATGATTTATTTTATCAGTTCATATTACGAAAGCACTGATAAAGGATTTAAAACTATAATTTATTATAATGTTTTTAAATATATATATATATATATAATCAATATATATAAATATAAATATAGTAAATAAATTCCTTATTAAAATAGATGTATAATAATTTTATAATTATTTAGATATATGATTTTTCATTTTTAATTATATAATTCATTTTAAAAGAATAATTATATCATTATATATTTTTAAATAATTATATATATATTTAATAAATAAATATAAATACAAATATAGTAAATATATTAATTATTTATGTAATATATTTATAAATTTATTTTATATTTAAATATATACCAATATTTATTTATCATTATTTAAATATATATAGTAATTTTTTTATAATTATATATATTATTTTAAGAAAATATTTTTTATTTATAATTATAAATATAGAATATACATTTTTAAATATGATTATTTAGAAGAAAAATTCATATGTATTTTAACATTATTAATGAATTTTTAATTTTCAGTCCATGCGTGTAAAAGATGAGTGAAATTATATAAATTTTAAATAAGTACTCGTAAATAATATTGAAAAAATGGATATATTTTGTGTGTTCATATGGTATAAAAAATTTCATTAATTACGTATATGTGAAATAAATATGACCCACATTTAACCTATGTTAAATTGAGAAATCAAATGACATTCAATTATAAGTGGATTACTCTACGTAATATGAACGTATTTTTAATTCATCTTAATTTTTTATTGTTAAATATTATTTACTAAATATATCACATAAAAATTTTATAATATATTAATCATATTTATATGAATTAATATATATGTATATATTTAATATATGCTATTTATTTAGATAACCAGTCATAATCTAATTAATAAAATGATTAATATTTTTCACAATTAAAATATTGGAAATTTTAATTTCATTAATTTTAATTTTCCATAACTATATAATAATTTAATTTTATTTATTAATATTTATAATTTATATATAGTGTGATCAATTTATTATTTTTATCAATAATTAATTAATTTGTACATTTTTTATATGTTTTTTATAATTTTTTTTTTGAATTTTTATCATATTATTTTTTTATATTTTATTTATTTGGTCATTTATCTACACTAAAAATGTTGATAAGTGAATATTTTTTGAGTGCTAAAAATTTTTCACTAATAATGGACACCCTTTATTAAGACTAAACATAAATAGATGATAAAGGATAGAATTTATTATTGATAAAAATAATGTGGTGATAAATAGTACCCTTTACGATCTATAAAAGTGTGCTAATAAATATTCCATTTATTATCACTTTTTTCTAAATCTGGAAAATTTTGACACTCTTAAATGCTAGTTTTTAGTAGTGCTGAGAACCATATAGACTAAAATAGAAGTGATCATACCAAGGGATCATAGATTTTATAGTATATAATGTTGATAAATTTATCGTCCTTAACCTATATAATATTATGGATATACTTTTTTGATGAAATTCTAGAAATTGGCATGAATTGAAACTCTCGTGGGAGAGAAACCATTTTCTTTAATCTTTATTCATTTCATCTTCATTTTTAAATTGAATCATATATCATATATTTAGTATTTTCATACATGAATATTTATAGGTAGATATTTTAAAATAACTATATTGAAACATAAAATTATTTTTTTATAGTATGATTGAAACCTACACTAACACACACATCAATAAAATGTGATATGAATTCATTATTAATGTGTGTGGTGGACTATCGCCTCACGAACTCATGGCATTAATTATTCAATTTTCATCTTTCAAGGTCGGTAATAATTACGTATTTATATGTAATGTAATATATATAAAATTTCTAATATGGATTTATGATCCTAGAATAAATATACAATACATACCTTCATTCATTCCATTTTTTGGGAATATGATAAAGTCGTTCATGTGTACAATAGAGTACTACCTCCCACAGCTATATTATTCATTCATGAATAACATGGAATTTATAAAAGAGGTTTATAATAAAAATTATAAATATATATGATATATAAATGATGCATTAATTAAAATTCCCTCATATATCATTTATTTTTAAATTTTTAATAAGATAATAAATTGAAAGCATTATTCATTTGTACATACGACTTACTTTCTGCATTAATTGTGCATTTCATATCATGTCACTAAATATTTTGTATTACTCTAAAAGACAAATAATTAATATATATGACATTCACCTAATAGTTTACCCTTATAATATTATTAAATAGTGACCAATAAA
Source organism: Viscum album (assembly GCA_963277665.1). Taxonomy (NCBI): domain Eukaryota; kingdom Viridiplantae; phylum Streptophyta; class Magnoliopsida; order Santalales; family Viscaceae; genus Viscum; species Viscum album. The sequence continues at coordinate 2,013,351,976 of OY728147.1, read as the reverse complement.
GATTAACACTTAATAATAAGTAAAAACATACATGATAAACTAATAAATTAACACACAAAGTAGTGAAAATTTTGAAAGATTTCTATCAAATAGGTTTCGATATACTGTAAGAAAAAAATGAGATTATATATATTATTATGGATATTTTATATGTTATTTTTGTTCATAAAACCATTATTCTTGAGTTTAAATGTCCTTTGAGTAAAATTAATTATAATTTTAGTGATTTTATCTTAATTAACATTCCATCGAGATTAGATTTTTATTGTTAATTGATTAAAAATAATGTGGTTTATATATAGACCCATTTACATTTATTATCAAGAATAAATCATTATTCATTATATTTTAAATTTAAATTTGATTTATTTCAACATAGGGGATTTTATTTTTAAATTGTGAAGTGATAAAGTTGTTGTGAAATCATTTTTTACTCTTGAAAATCACATGGAAAAATCACCTTGTTTTAATCATTTTTCATTTTTCATTATATTCAACATAAATATAATCATTATTTTGTGATGGATATTATTATTTATTAAATGATATACCATTTTTCATATGTTATTTTTACATTGAATTTGATTTCATTAACTTGGGAAAAATTGATAAATATGAATCCTTTACTAAATAAAAATATTGGATAAGGGAATTATTTTATGAATTTATATATATATATTATTTTATATATGAGGATTAATTTAGAAATAATAGATAATATTTGTGGACTGGTTAATTCAATTTCCCTAATGAGTCTCTAGTTTCATGAGATGTAGATTTTTTTCCAAATCAGATGGTGTTTTACTTATTATATTGTTAATATTTAGGTAATATTGTATTAAAAAACATATTGACTAATCGATAAATTAGGATTTAGATTCATTTAATATTGCTACTGTGATAGGGCAATGAACCACCTCTATACTTCATGGGTCAGGGAGTTACAATTTTGTTGATTTAGTTTAAATTGATATGATGTTAACCAAATTACTTGTCTATTTAGAACTGAAAAAAGTCTCAGTCTCTTCAATAATTATTTATTATAGATAAAAATGAAACCATTTATATATTTATGAGTAATTAATAAAACATTAAATATTCATTATTTAAATTCATATAATATATAACTTTATTAAATTTTCCATATGAGAAAAAATATTTTTTAGGATTACATTCTAATTTTTCGATATACCCCAAAAATATTTTTTACAAAAAATAGGTTATATTATTCTAATATAAAAATAATATGATTCTCCAAAATATATTAGTTCATGTTCATTATTAAAAAGAATTACTTTTAGTGTTATGAGAATTTATTCCACCACTAGAAAAAATATTCACGATGAATGAAAATTGCTTCAACGAAAATTTCTATTTTCTAAATTTCTCATGAAACATGGTATCATTCATGGTTTAAAAAGAAATAATTAAATATATTTCATGATCCTCTCAACATTTATAATAAACCAAAATATAATAAATAAATAAAACAAAAATTATAAATAAATACTCATGGAAAACAATAATCATAATATTAATAATTATTTTTGGAGTTGTATTCAATACATAGAGAATCACCACAAAGACACTTAAAAATTACATTGTACAAAACAATATCTTTGGGATTTAATCATACTTCACTTTCATAAGAGATTACACAAAAACTGATCATGACTTGAAAAATATTTAAATCAATGTATTTGATCAAATAATTCGTCATTATGATCTAATGGACACATATTATTATCATCATTATTCTTAAATTCAGTATATTTATTTTAAATACTCAATAAACAATAATTTGTTTTTTTATTATTAAAATAGGAAGATAACATAGTGGTTTTCTATGATTACTAAAACCATTATCAGTTAAATATTGTAATGTCCTCTTAAAATCAAGATGTTCTACATGCGCCACTCAATAATGGGGTGTTAAAATTGTCTTAAAATTGGGTACAATGATAGCTACACCATTAAATTTCCATCACGGTTTAAAATTATTAAATTCATCATTAAAATCCATATATTCTCTTGCTACCCACATGTCACTATGCTGATCAATGTTTGTCAATAACAAGATCAAAAAAACATTAACTTACACTTTATAATAGTTTCTCACCTTCCTGATATATTTTCAATGGTATATATTAATTGTTATTTAAAAACAACATGTAATTTATGAAAATTAAATATTTTTACAAATAATAAATCATATAATAATAAAATAAAACACAATCGATACCTTGAATAAATTCAAATATTAAACTAGGATAAATAATATGGTTTTTAGTGAAAATAAATCCATAAATGATTATATTAATACATTTTTAAATTATAATTTCCCTAATAATACACTAAAATTTTATTATCCAATGTTTTGAAATAATTTTTTAGGTGGAATTTTCATTTTACAATAAAATATCTCTAAAATGTTAGAATTTTTAGGACAACAATAAAATATGATATTCGTATAATCTTATTAATCAAGTAGAATACCAACTACCACATTGTGATTAAGACCCAAAAAATTTGTATAATATTAAATGGATTTCAGAATAGTTTTATTATTATATTATTTATGATTCCCTTAATTTATGGTCTTCTTTTTATTATAATCCACATAATAAACCATCCGATTACATATAAAAAACATTATTACATTTTTGTCAAAATGGTCTCAAATAAGGGTTTTTCCCTCTTTCCACCTCCCATTTTCGTAACGATTATTCAATTATTCATGATGTTACTAATTTCCTATATGTTTTTATTCGAACATTGGATTTGATATTTGTTTTTTTGGTCTAATATTATGGTTTTATGTGTGTTTTAATAGCCTTGCTGTACGTTAGTGGTACGATAGAAATTTCGGACTACGATTTTGTGTTTTTGACATATGTGTTATGTGATTCCATGTGTATGAACTACAAGATATGTTATAGATGATTGATTTATATTTTTAGTATACTCTTCCTTCATTCTTTTTTCTACAAAATTTATTATTGTGGAATTTGTTAAAAAAGTTATTATTAAATTCCATTTTTGTGTGAAAATGGGTGTTTTACATTTGTGTTCCATGTTGTACAACTTGGGGATTCATTATAATTCATGTAAGGGTTTTATTCTAATGTTTTACTACATCCAATTTTTTTTTGGGTTAAATGTGTCGGAAATGGGGTTTCAAAAGGGCTTTAAGATGAATTTTATGTGCAATGTATGGTTACATTCCTTGAAACTATTTTATGGAAATTATAAGAGTCTTATTGAGTCATATAAAGTGTGAAAATAATGTGTACATAATATTTTGAACTTTTATGACAAAAAGGATTTTTTTACAAGAAAATGGAATTTTCTTACATGTGGAAATTGTTTGAGCTCGATGAGGGAATGCAGGGTATGTAGTTGGGTGGACGTGTACTTGTACGCACATGTTCCGTAGAGGTTTGGTCCCTGTCTCACAGAGCATGTTTTACATTAAAAATAATAAAAAACAATAGTAATGGTGATTTGGGACCAATAGTCTTGGATAATGTTCCATACTAGTGGATTGTTCATGAGGAAAGATAATTTAATTGTTACATTTCACTGAGATACGATGTACATGGGGCCCAAAACTAACTAGTTCTTAGGGGTGTTCCTAGGATTAGAGCTCATAGATTATTTGAAATTTATCATTGTATTGTGATGTATTTTTCTATAAAATTTAGTAGATTAAATTTTTTATTTACATGTTTTCATTGATTAAATAATCCCTTGAAAACTGTCAACTTTTAAAAGTTTTTTTCTTAAGAAATTGTTCCCACCATTTATTCCTTATTAAAACGTGATTGATTTTTATCATGTAATTAAAACTATATTGAATAGATTGTTTTTTATCCTATTGTTATTAGGCTCAGAACCAACATATACCCTTTTAATGTAAGTATACATTATCATGTTTGTCATTGGTAAAGGAATGCCCTTGTGTGACGACAGATTGGGCTGTTAGTTTTCATCAATGGTGAGGTGTTATGGAGAAGACTCATGGGTGATGAACCCTTGTCGTGTTGTGTTACATGGGATTTTATATTCTAATTTTATGTATTTTTGGAACAATTTTGTCATTTTTAGACTTAGGTATTTCGTTATGAACTTTATTTATAGTAGGTTTGGTTTGTAATATTCAAATTCATTTTATTGATTGTTTTTTTCTCTTAAATGATTCTAAACACAAGTAAAATGTTCCGAAACCAATATTTAAGATATCGGGGAACATTTACCATCATGTGGGGATAGGGAACACACTTTGGACCTTTCAATAGTCTATGTTTGGTGCTAGTTTTTATGGTGACCATATTACGTTAGTGGGATTATTTTATCAAATAAACCCATACAATTCATCACAATACAATTTGGTTATAAATATTTTTTATTCTGTTAGACTGAAAACTTATATAATATTATAGTACTGCCTAGAATAAATAACAAATATAATTAATTAATGTTATTATGAAAACCAATAATTTATTGTAACATTACTTACATTTTTACAATTTGGGTTTATCATCATAAATGTTTCACCTTCTATAACAAACAACACTGATATTTTATTGAGAAAAAAAGTTTAATATAAAATATATTATATGATATCATATGTTGGAAACTTCAAGATTTCTATTTATAACATTTAAATTGATTTATAATATTTTTGAAAATCATTTCATTTTGTAAAAATGTTTTTTTGGGATAATGTTTTATTTTTTAAACTCATGATAAAATATTTATAAAGTGTTCGTATTCAAAACATTATTTACGTGAATATCCAAAATATTAGTTAATAGAATTTTAAACCATTAATAAATATGGGAGGAATTATATTTTTTAATACATTGTTTATATAGAAATCAAAATGAAATTTATAAATTCCTTTTAAATATTATAAGAATGAAAAATATAAAATAGTTTACATTATATGATGAAGTGTTCACAATTATAAATAAGAAAATTTTAAATTCTAGTCCCTATTTATGAAACTATTTATAACATATGAATAATTGTTTTGAGAATTTATTTGATTAAGGATCAAATTATTTTAACTATTTCATATATTCATTTTTTATAATCATTAATAAGTAAATCAATTATTCTATTAAAATATAAATTTTTTTTATTCCATTTAAAAATATTAAATTTAATAAATTCCACAATTATATACAATATGATGTACTTCATATGACAAATAAATTATAAGTGTTTATATTTCCTCTATTATTAATTTTTTAAATAAATGAAAAAAATTACTATTGATTTAAATTATTTATTTTTGAGTAGTTTGTAAAGAATTATTTCATGTGTAAATAGATAAATAAATATTAATTGTCATTATTATCCAATATATTCCATGAAATAAATTTTATCTTTTTTATATTGATGTAGGTACTGATTAAATATGTAAATAATTATTCATTAATATATCATATATGTATTTTTAGTGCTACATGTAAGGTTATATAATTGATATCGTATTATTTTATAGTGAAACTAAATTATACATGAAGTAAAAAAATTAATTTAATGGTTATATATATATTAGGTGTTAGATTTATAATTATATGAAATATCTAATTTGTACTAATCCACTAGTAGTGATACTCTTGGCCATATTGATCTCGAGAAAGAGTGGTCATGATAGATTTTTTAATGTATGTGTTGTTTATATATCGTAACACTAAAAGAATTATATGTATTATTGATTTCACAAACTTATAATCGTTTACATGAAAGAGCCTATGAACAATTGATTGTGTTATTAAGTTCGATAAGGTAAATATTTTTTAGTTTTAATTTTTAGTTCTAAATGAGGATTTAATTATTAAACACTGTTACAGATTAATATGGTCTCAGTATATTTTATTTTTAAATGGTTTAGATATAAAAAATATAAAAACATTGAATTATCTTTTCATTTAATGGGAATACAAGTGAAAATAGGTTGCAGGGTTGAAATTATCATTAAAAATAACACATTTTTGATTCCTTCCAATGATAAAACATTTCATTAATATGATAATATAAATTTATAATTCATTCAAATTATGGACATTCTTTAACTCATCAATATATGAAAATAGTATTATAGGTTACCTAGATTGATTTTTATCATGAATCTAGAAAAATATTTGCACTACACACAGTTGAGATACAATAACAAGATTAAAAAGATAAGGTGAATATAGTTTACAAAATATATATTATATAATAGGAAAATATTTTTCCATTAAACTATAAATTATTAATATATGATATTATTGATATGATTTTCAACCAAAAATTAAAATGAATGTTAAAAAAAATCTGGGTACTAACAACAAATTTAAATGTAGATCATTGAACACTATTCAATATGATGTATCTAAATGATTCATAGTTTTATTGGGAGTATACAGAACAATTATAGGAGATGGGTGAACCAAATTCTACTAAATATTATTAAATAAAATTAATATCATGAATTCAGAAGGATGATTTAAAAAGTATATTTTGATGGAACTGTTTTAATCTGCCTCCACAAAAAATGAGAAGAAATTTGGTTCCCAAATAATAATATTTATCATTTCAATAAAATGAATATATTTGATTGAAAAACAACAACTTAGTTATATTCCTTGAGTAAGTGTATAATATCAACAAAAAATCAATAAATGAGGTGAAATAATTATATACATGGTTTCCAGAATCTATGTGGTACATTAATAGACCTGGTCTTTAATATTCCAATTAATACAGTTGATTAAGACTCTATTCAGAGGAATTTACTGCCATAGTGAACATTGTATTTAATATCCATGATCATTGATCATTATTTTTCTGTAGGATAACATTGTTTTCCAATGAAGTTATAGAAATGGAATTTAACATAGCCCCGATGGGTATGGAAGAAACACCCTAACTCGAAGCTCTAGGAATACTTGAATCCCCCAATCCACATTAACATTTTCCAAGATGTGATTGATGGGATCTCTCTGATTAACTTTATCAGTAGTGTTTTTTGTTTCTTCTAGGGGAAAAAATATTCTCAAGATAAACAAATTAGAAACATCATTATTCATATGACCTATCTCGATTGAATATAATATACTAACAACCCTATAAAAGACCATTATTAATGTAATAATATATTGTGACTCTATCTAAAACACCATCTCATTTCATTATCTAAAAATAAAATCAATGACACACATATCCCTAATAATTATCATACCATCAATATTCTAATGTCTACCTAAATCAATGATAGAATCTAGAAGGCCCCCAATATTCATTATTTTCAGTCTAGATCCAAATATTCCATAAAGATATTCCCAGAACATACAGATGACTATATAGGTAACAAATATATGCCTTATAATTTCCTTATTTCTCTAAAAAATCTATAATGATTATGTAGTCTATATACCAATTTCATTAAAAGGATGTGTATTGGAATCCTCCTCCCTAATTTCTTCTTGATTATAAAAATTCATATTAGGTTAATGTGTTATTTCTTGAAGATTAGAATCCATTGATGGTGAATGACATTTACAACAAATTTGTTCATGTAAAAGTCCATGGTATTGTGATAGACAATAGAATTTGTTTACCAAATGATATTATCCCTATTAAAATTTTTGTACCTTATAATTTCAAGACAAATATTAGACGTAATAAAACCATAATTTGATGCATCATTATATTTAAGGTCACAAATAAATGTGTGCCTCATGGGTTGGAGGACAACGACATCCACATGTAGAGGCCTGTAGAACCATGGAGTACAACAAATATTCTATTTAGATAGCTTACATACCATCCATTTTGATAATTTAATAAGACGAGTGTGATAATTTTTAGTGGATTTACATACAATAAATGACCTTTATAAGGAATACCCATATTTTATTTTTGGTTAGTTAAATTTAATTAGGAGGAACACTAAATAATTTTCATCTGATTTGGGAAGATTCTATGTGAATTAACTGAGTATAGATTCCTTGAACAAATGGAAATAATTAATACCTGATCTCTAAATGTATATATACTTGACACACTCATTCCAGGGCATAATATCCAGCTTTATCTCACGAATGGACCCGGTCCAAATGAAAATTGTGATCAAGTCCTAAATCACATTAATGTTGACCTTGATCTATCAATATATTGATAAATCATAGAAAAACATAGATGTACTCATAGAATTGAATATGAATATTATTATTTATTGATTATTGGTTTTTTATATCATTTTACTATCTACGAAATAATTTTTGAGTATGTATTTCTCAAATAACTCATTTTAACATAATCCCAAAAAAGGGGAACACCTTGTAAAATAATGTCCAAAGATCATCTCTTAAACTGATGATATTTGGTAACATAGTATTTATATTATAAAAATATAACATAAAAAAATACTAAAAAATATTTTTTCTAGTGGATGATCAGTCCATCCACACAATAATTCCAAATATTTATTTAATAATAGAGATGGAATTCTGATCATCTTTAACAAAAATGATAATTATCATCCACTAATGATGGTGTGAAGGAGTGTGATAACCTATCCCAGTCATTATTTTCATATAAAATCCGTCGTTAAATAGATCATAAGTCAAAAACACAAATAGTATTTAGCTAGTGAAACTAGGTGGCCATAAAAGTTTTCATCATTCACATTCTACTTCACGATATTGATGAATTCAGAGGCAATTAAAATTTAATTCTAAATTTTCATTTTAAGAAATAACCTAAACAGATTCGTAAAAACAAGGAACCTAGAATTATTCCAATGGATAATTGAAATATTTTTCATGATGATTTTAGATATGGTTTTCCCAATCGCATTAGGACAATAGTCGATGATGTCAACAACATTATCATTTTTTTGATCATTATAATGAATTTTTTATTATCTTCATATGGAATGGAACCATGAATGATAAAGTTCACCCAGTCTATTGAACTAAATAAATAATGAAATTATTTTTAATTATATTGGGATGTACAACACCATCAAGATTTAGGGGGAATATGGATTCCATGATCACCTTTTCTTTAATGGCTTTAACAAAATATCTTATTTTATTGGTCATTAATGATGGGAGAAATGTTCTTAATTATAATGTTAGTGTTGTCATATCTATTCATTGATATAGGGAGTATATTTAAGAAATTATCTTACCATATGATTTTAAAACTAGATACATATATGATAAATTAATTTTTTGTAGATAAATTATAATTATCAGAATTATTAAAGATGATATTACAAAAAAAATACATAAAAGATAGACTGGATGGAGGATACTTAATAATTTTTTTAAAAAAATTAATTTAATTATGAAAAAGAAATTGTGTTAGAGAAAACCCTTCTATATATGGAGACTGATGATTATGGTCAAACAATGGATCATGATGCATAAAATTAGACTTTTAATGCATCTGATGATAATATATATCACACATATGTCTATAGAGAGTATTTTTAAAAACCAAGGAGAATGTGGATGGTTTCAGGATGATAGTTACCTGGAAAATGAATTCTCAATAATTAGTTAGTCATAAGAGGTATATTATTATTATATATATATACAATATAATTGATGGATCATCGATCTATACTAATGTCAACATCATTATAGGCTATATCAATTACCAGGATTTGCTGATGTCTCTTTCAAGAATTCATATAGAAATAAATTTCAATAAATAATTATTTCCATAAATTTGAAACAGATTATATTTAATAGACAATATGAATTATTTTAAAAAAAATATTGATATTTTCATCATATTAACTCTTATTGAATATCATTTGGGTGGATCCGTATCATCTACTGTATAGATATTAAATTTGGTAAAAATGCATATATCTAGAAGAATAGATTCATTTGAATGTTCAATAGTAGGTTTTCTTTGTAACGCCCCAGGAAAATAAAGAATATGACATTTTCATATTTATCCATATTTTTGAATAAAATATTGATATGACTTTAAAGGGGACTCTATGCTCGATGGCGTACCCAACACGCAACAACGAGTTTCTTGGGAATCTTATGTTGCACTTTAATGATAAAATAATATTATTTTAAATGGTAGTTAATATGTAGTTGTTGTAATGGCGGGAATGGATATAAATAACTAAAATATGATTATATATGTTTTTAAATGTTTTTACATTTATACAATAAAAGATAAAGGCTTAAAATTCGGAAAGAATTCAATTTTAGGCGTATATGCCCTAGTTTTCCCTAAAGGTTCACGTGTCGCCTTTTGATGACGAACCATCATTAAATATAGTTTTGATCACTCTTATACATTATTTTGGACCAAATAAAACTCTTATTAAGAATCGGGACATCAAATTTTACTTTGTGTAATTTTTTGGTATTTTTCCGATAAAGTTCATTTTTAATGAATAGTGTAAAATGTTGTGTTTTAATTCAAAATCACTTTTTAATCTAATTTATTTATATGATTAAATAATATTTTGAATTGGTTTTAAAGTGAAATTAGAAAATATTTTTACCCTTAAATCCAATAGTGGTCGTTGGAATTAATTTCACTTTGAAATCGGACTTAAACTAGTGTCAATCTTTTGATACTTATTGTTTCATAAAAACACCCTATTTGTCATGACAGCGGGAATTAATTATTAAATTAATTAATGTGACTTATATGATTTGAATTTTGTAAAAACGGACTTCATTTTTGAATTCAGAATATAAAATATAGCTTAGGGTGAATTTCTGGGATTTTTCTAAAAAACTTCAATTTTTGATGAATAGTGAAACCACTAAGTGGTACTTATAAAAACTGATTTTTCCGTTTAAACGGAATTTTGCCATCTTTGTGTTTTGAATTTCAAAAATCTGAGATACATGGTTGTCATTAAGAAGTAAAATGTGGTTCAATGGGATAAAAATAATTTTTTGGTGAATAGTAACTTATTAGGTTTTTAATCGCGATTAGTGGTAATTAGTGTAGTTTAAGGTAAAAATGATATTATAAGAATGTGAAAACACCATGAAACTTGTCCTACACCTATTGGGTGAGTCATGGACGACCAAGAAAAGCCATGGGCGAACATGGGGACCCCATGGAGCCACTTTAGTTGGAAAATGACAATAATATATTTTTATTTAATGTTAAAATTAAATTGACACAAACATGAGTTGTTTTACTAAAACAGTTTTTAAGTAGGGTTAAACAAGTCCAAATTTTGATTATAAATTGTCATTGGAAAGATAAAAATATTTCCTACATCATAATATTTTTTTTATAATTTTTAGACATTATATAAATTAAATTATTTATGACATAATAATGATGCAGTGATGACATCATTATTTGACGATTTAAATAAAATGAAAAGATAATGTAAAATCTATAAACTACACATGTCCAAAACTTATTGTATGGGTGGATTTCTAACCCTTATCAACTTATCCACGAATTATATCAATGTGGGACTTTTTAAAACCGAAACACATTTTCAAATAAAGTAATATTTCTTTCTTTCCAAAAGTACCCCTCCCCTCCTCTTATAAAAGGCCCCCACCTCTACCTCATTTCACACACTCCTCAAGCCTTTGGCTCGGCCAACCCCTGCCCATTTACTCTCTCCACATCCCTATACTCATCATATAGGATTCCCTTTGGGCATAATCCTCTCAAAGAAAGCCTTTAGGCTCAAATCAAAAGGAATTACACTTTTAAAGGTAATTCATTCTCTCATGTTCATTTGTTTTATTTTGCTTCTCCAACCCCCTAAACTCTTTTTATTTATTTCATTTGTAACAACACCAGTATCTTCAATATACTAGGATGTTGTTATAATATTTATTCGAGCTACACTCTCACACAACTACATCAAATGGTTAAAGAACACACGGTTTCCGTGGATGGCGAAATTCTGCCTCCCGAAACGATGATTGTTCAATACTCATCTAACACTTTAAAAGGTGGCCATTATGATGTCAATATTTTTAAATATGATATATAATATGTTTATTTTTTCCTTAAGCTTCTGTTTTTTTCATTTTGGGCATACCTTTATGGTTTCCATTATGGGTAAACGTGATATCTTCATTTAAGGAAGTGCGGACTACCGCCCCCTCAAAGTGATTTGATTCGTTAAATACAATATGTGGGACGTATAAAGGATGGAACTATGATATTATATATGATATTATACTGGAATTATAATATACCTTTATATCATTATTATTTCATTCTATAAAAAACGAAATAGAAATGAAAGTAGCGTTCATGCATACGTACGGCTTACCGTCTCCATGAACGGTGCATTTCATTGCTTACCTCTAAATGATTATGTAATGTTATAAATGCATGCATTTACTGGATATATATGACATATATTATATCTAAATCATGAATACAATACTGTATATAATAAACATTTGGCCACACGAACAACATGAAATTGTAAGAAGTCCACTTTCGACTTAAGAACCAAATATCGACAAAACAATCATTATTAACTTAATGATTACATAGTGTTTATAACATGGTAATAAGTGATGTAAAAGGAATAATGAACTTGAAAAAGGTTTTTAAGGAAGTATAAATTAACTCAAGTATATTATTCAGGAGATTAAAGAACGATCGAGTCAAGTCGGACCCGAGGTAAGGGATCTTACTCCTCTCTTTCTTTTTAAGTACACTCTTTTATGTCATTCCTTTTAAAGCTCATCTTTCTTGTTATTGGGATGATATTTTATATTAATCCTAATGTAATTTTTATGTTAATTTGATGAGAGACCCTATTCGCTCTCATAAATCCATTTTGGAAGTTTTGAGTGGCACTGTTAGGCTGCCGAACTTTCGTAAGAGATCTAACTTCTCTCTTTCTTTTTAAGTACTCTCCTTTATGTCACTTCTTTTAGGCTCCTCTTTGTAATGTTGGGGGATGTTCTTTTGTATTCATCTTGATGTAAATTATATTTTAATGTGATGAGATACCCTATTTGATCTCATCAATCCATATTTGGAAGTTTTATGTGGCGCCGTTAGGCTGCCGAGTTTTCGTGTGGGATTTTTCATCTCACTTTTATTCCCGTGAGATTTATGCTACATTTGACACAAATTCCATTGAGTGGTGTATGTACTGCCCATTATTCTACTCTTTGTGTAATATAATTTCGTTTATGAGTATTTACATCAATGATCTATTGTCCTTCTTTCATGGGGTGTATGTTTTGAAAGATACCCAAGTCGGTAAGGGAACCTTTCACACTCCTCTTTTTTAAAAGACTTTTTTTGTTGGGTCTTTTAATTTTCATTTTTTTATGTTGGGATATGTTCTCATATATCCTTATTGATGTAAATTTTATGTCCAAGTGATGAGATACACTTTTTTTCTCTCATCAACTCATTTTGATGTGATGCCATTAGGCTGTCAAGGGAACTTTTTAACCCAATTTCGATTTCTTTGGTTTCAACATGTAGTCATTGAATATGTCATCCATTGAATATGTGTGAATGAACTTTTATTGTTTTACACTTAATATCCACTTATATTGTGTGTATTTATATTTGTCACACATATTTTTGAGATTGATTTGTCCTTAATTTAAGGATACCTTCTTTATAAGTGATTTCATCACATTTGACATTTCTATTGAAAGTTCATTGTTGTTATGCACCAATTCACTCTTATATGGTGTGTATACTGTCCTTTGACATATTATATCATGAATCCATTTATTCTCATGATATTATAAAGTTCTGACTAAATATTACTCCTCAATTATTGTATTCAAGTGTCTCTAATTTTGGTAAAACCCCTTTAACCAAAATATCGTTTTAAATGTTTTAATTATTTGTTCTTATTAATATCCATGTTTTCAAAATGGTTTTAAGGATTTATTTATATGGATATTAATGGTTTAAAATTTTAATCTTCAAGGTGGTATGGGACACTTTGATTCAAAAATCTCTTTATTAAATGTTTTAAATGGTTTTGGAAATGGTTTATTTTTGAATGGATTCAATATTTCAATATACTAAAATGTTATATTGTGATTGAAATGTGGAAATGTTATGTTTCCTTTATGCATGTTTTATGTGACACATTTATGTTATGGTTCTTGGGCATTGTTATGAAAACGGGTGGTTCCGTAATAAACTAAGTGCGAGTGAGCCCGTTATAGCTCTCCAATGCATTGGGTAACGCGAAGGAGTGAAACGTTAAGGTTTCTCCGAAGAGATTTAGGGAATATACTGTGATGGGTATTCCAAACGTAACCAAGAGGGTTTCTCCCCACGTAAGAATGTTATGAATGCCTCAAGTTACCTTTATGTATTATGTTTTCTATGATTTATTCATGGTTTGATGAGGTATGTTAAGGTGCCTATGTTTTATGGGTAAAGTATGATTTCATTCTTATGTATATATGAACTCATGTTTCCTTTCCATATTTTTATAACCCTTATTGAGCTTTTTATGCTCATCCCAATTTTTTGAAATGTTTTTCATAGGTCAAGGGAAAGGTACATGATGTGATGATAGTGTCAAGGATGTGTCAAGAAAGAATCCGTGTTATATTCTAAATATGTTTCCGTTGATGGGAAGAATGAATACTGTCTTTTATGTAACCACTTTGTTTAAATGTGGAATTTAATGCAAGTTTCATGATATAATTCTCTAAAACTCTAAACCTGAAAAGATCCTCAGTGTGTAATCTTGTAATAACTCAAGATTAATTAAGGTTTAAGCATGGGGCCTTATAGTTGGTATCAAAGGTCGGTTTAGATAACTTTAGAGGTTAGGGTATTCTTTAAGCATAAGTGGCATTACCATAATGGTTAGGATTTCAGAAAGAGTCATAGTTTTAGATAAATTGAATGAGTAAGTATATCTTAGTGTTTATCTTACTCATTAGTACATGATGGTTTTTTTTGATATACTCACACTGACCTTTTTGGTTTTAGTAAATGGCTGGATCTAGTAGGCACCAAAGTAACGGTGGATGTGAAGGAAACTGTGATAGTTTTTTGAGAAAGCAACTGAATGATATGGGAGCTGCAATGAGAACTCTTGTGATTATCCTCAACCAACTATCTGGAGTCATGATTGACCACCTAAACCTTGGAGATTTCTCTAAGACGTCATATATGCAAGAAACAAATCCCTACGGAAGTACAGGTAATAATCATAAAGGTAAGTGTGTTCAAAAACCTATGTGTCAAAGATGTGGAAAGAAACACCTAGGAAAATGTTTCAAAGGGACAGAAATATGCTATAGATGTGGAAATGATGGTCATAAAGCAAGAACCTGCCATGGAAAAAGGAAGCATCCAGTTGACTCGAGGAAAGGGAAAGAAGTTCTTTCTGAGGGATCAATTGAATGTTTTAAATGTGGTGTGCATAGTCATTATGCAAACACATGTCCTATGAAGAAGTTTCGTGAATGGGGTCACCAAGAGCGTACCAATATTAGTTTACCAATACCTAATGCCATTCCGATTGAGGATAAAGAAACTGACAACGACCAATCAAAGGTATGTACTATTTCATGACTATTGTTTTCCTATTTTGGAATCTTAGGATATGATTCAAGATTTTGTTTGTAGGAGAGAGGTATTTCGGAATAAGTTGGAAAGGAATGGATAATGGATCATGAAGAATGTTGAATGAGTAAGATGTCAACATATAAGGGCTTCAAGAGTTATGGTGAAATTCTAAAAGTATTAAGTCTCTTTTGATGATGGGGTTACATTAGAACACTTTTTATATTATGTGTAACCCTGATGTTTAATATAGGAAAATTTTATTCAATTAATAGTTATCTTTTCTTTTGTGGACATAGTTATAATGAACCATTTGGGTTTATATGATCCTTACGTTTGAGGTAATTATGGGTTATTATATGATATGCTGTAAAATGAAAAGCATGAGATAAACTTGAGGTTAAAATATGTTATGATCATTTTTGATGATTTTATCTCTTTTGGGGAATGTTTTAAGAATTATATAGTTTTGGAAATAGGACAACACGCAGACCGTGTGACAACCCGTCGCGTCGGACAAAGCTGCGGGAATCGAACCCACAACCAAAGTGCCACTGGTATTTATCGCCTAGCACTGGACTACGTGAAGTCCCTGGTTAGTTTGAATGATTCTTTTTAGTTATATGATTTTATGAATTAAGAGTAAGTTGATTTTGGGTTGTTTATGAAAATTATTAACCTATCATAGAGGATATGTGATTAGGTTAATTACCTTTCAATACAAGACTTTAGGAGAAACTGATGATGTTTGGAGATAAATGTTACTATTTAACTTGGAAGACTATGTGACTAAATCCTTCAAATATTTGGGTTTCAATCTTAGTTTGGTTTAATTTGATGAATTTTATGGACAAATTGATTATAGAATGGTCCTTGTTGAACTTTGGGTTTTGTTGGACATGTTTTGGAGGTTAAGAATAGATTTTCTTTTTATAAAGGGTTATCCTTTTCTGGATTATCTGATCTTGTAATAACCTTTTGGATTTGGTTTTGGTTAAAGCCTAAAGAAATGGGAAGTATATAGTTCTCTTTTGTGTATTAGGCGATTCTCTAGAAGTTGATTATAGTACTCTTAATGCGAACAAGTCTCCCTAAATACTCGTCTTTTGGGAAAAAAATATGAATTTGATTAAGGAATCTAGTAAAAGTTGAAAGTCAACATGATAAGTGATTATGTTTCCTTATGAATAAATTCCTCATTAAAAAGTAACTTAAAAAAAATGTTGTCTATTAACTTTTCCTACTGGGGAACCCAACACCGTTTAACCCATCACTAGTTTGTGATTTTCTCATTGTTAACTTTCTCCTAAACATGTTTTCTATCACTCTCCATCAGAACATGACCCTATGTTTTCTCCTCTATGTCCATGTTTTCCTACATGGAGTCCTAGTATGGGTTAACTCGGGTGACCTTTGAACTTATCTTCCTTTATTTTAAAGTGGTTGTTTTATCGACTCTTGTTCCGATGTGGGAATTTCAAGGATGTTTCCAAGCGCAATTTTAAAATTGCGAGGATGCAATTCCCAAAAGGGGGGAAGGATGTAACACCACAGGTAAATAAAGAATATGACATTTTCATATTTATCCATATTTTTTAATAAAATATTGATATGACTTTAAAGGGGAATCTATGCTCGATGGCATACCCAACACGCAACAACGAGTTTCTTGGGAATCTTACGTTGCACTCTAATGATAAAATAATATTATTTTAAATGGTAGTTAACATGTAGCCGTTGTAATGGCGGGAATGGATAGAAATAACTAAAATATGATTATATATGTTTTTAAATGTTTTTACATTTATACAATAAAAGATAAAGGCTTAAAATACGGAAAGAATTCAATTTTAGGCGTATATGCCCTAGTTTTCCCTAAAGGTTCACTTGTCGCCTTTTGAAGACGAACCGTCATTAAATATATTTTTGATCACTCTTATACATTATTTTGGACCAAATAAAACTCTTATTAAGAATCGGGACATCAAATTTTACTTTGTGTAATTTTTTGGTATTTTTCCGATAAAGTTCATTTTTTAATGAATAGTGTAAAATGTTGTGTTTTAATTCAAAACCTCTTTTTAATCTAATTTATTTATATGATTAGATAATATTTTGAATTGGTTTTAAAGTGAAATTAGAAAATATTTTTACCATTAAATCCAATAGTGGTCGTTAGAATTAATTTCACTTTGAAATCAGACTTAAACTAGTGTCAATCTTTTGATACTTATTGTTTCATAAAAACACGGTATTTGTCATGACAGCGGGAATTAATTATTAAATTAATTAATGTGACTTATATGTTTTGAATTTTGTAAAACGGACTTCATTTTTGAATTCAGAATATAAAATATAGCTTAGGGTGAATTTTTGGGATTTTTCTAAAAAACATCAATTTTTGATGAATACTGAAACCACTAAGTGGTACTTATAAAAACTGATTTTTCCGTTTAAACGGAATTTTGCCATATTTGTGTTTTGAATTTCAAAAATCCGACATACATGGTTGTCATTAAGAAGTAAAATGTGGTTCAATGGGATAAAAATAATTTTTTGGTGAAGAGTAACTTATTAAGTTTTTAATCGCGATTAGTGGCAATTAGTGTAGTTTAAGGTAAAAATGATATTATAAAAATGTGAAAACACCATGACACTTGTCCTACACCTATTGGGTGAGTCATGGCCGACCAAGACAAGCCATGGGCCAACTAGGGGACCCCATGGAACCACTTTAGTTTGAAAATGACAATAATATATTTTTATTTAATGTTAAAATTAAATTGACACAAACATGAGTTGTTTCACTAAAATAGTTTTTAAGTAGGGTTAAACAAGTCCAAATTTTTATTATAAATAGTCATTGGAAATATAAAAAGATTTCCTACATCATAGTATCTTTTTTATAATTTTTAGACATTAAATAAATTAAATTATTTATGACATAATAATGATGCAGTGATGACATCATTATTTGACGATTTAAATAAAATGGAAAGATAATGTAAACTCTATGAACTACACATGTCCAAAACTTATTGGATGGGTGGATTTCTAACCCTTATCACCTTATCCACGAATTATATCAATGTGGGACCTTTTAAAACCGAAACACATTTTCAAATAAAGTAATATTTCTTACTTTCCAAAAGTACCCCTCCCCTCCTCTTATAAAACGCCCCCACCTCTACCTCATTTCACACACTCCTCAAGCCTTTGGCTCGGCCAACCCCTGCCCATTTACTCTCTCCACATCCCTATACTCATCCTAGAGGATTCCCTTTGGGCATAATCCTTTCAAAGAAAGCCATTAGGCTCAAATCAAAAGGAATTACACTTTTAAGGGTAATTCATTCTCTCATGTTAATTTGTTTTATTTTTCTTCTCCAACCCCCTAAACTCTTTTTATTTATTTCTTTTGTAACAAAAACAGTATCTTCAATATACTAGGATGTTGTTATAATATTTATTCAAGCTACACTCTCACACAACTACATCAAATGGTTAAAAAACATACGGTTTCCGTGGATGGCGAAATTCTGCCTCCCGAAACGATGATTGTTCAATACTCATCTAACACCTTCAAAGGTGGCCATTATGATGTCACTATTTTTATATATGATATATAATATGTTTATGTTTTCCTTAAGCTTCTGTTTTTTTCATTTTGGGAATACCTTTATGGTTTCCATTATGGGTAAACGCGATATCTTCATTTAAGGAAGTGCGGACTACCGCCCCCTCAAAGGGATTTGATTCGTTAAATACCATATGTGGGACGTATAAAGGATGGAACTATGATATTATATATGATATTATACTGGAATTATAATATACCTTTATATCATTATTATTCCATTCTATAAAATACTAAATAGAAATGAAAGTAGCGTTCATGCGTACGTACGTCTTACCGTCTCCATGAACGGTGCATTTCATTTCTTACCTCTAAATGATTATGTAATGTTATAAATGCATCCATGTACTGGATATATATGACATATATTATATCTAAATCATGAATACAATACTGGATATAATAAACATTTGGCCACACGAACAACATGAAATTGTAAGAAGTCCACTTTCGACTTAAGAACCAAATATCGACAAAACAATCATTATTAACTTAATGATTACATAGTGTTTATAACATGGTAATAAGTGATATAAAAGTTATAATTATCTTGAAAAAGGTTCTTAAGGAAGTAGAAATTAACTCATGTTTATTATTCAGGATATTAAAGAACGATCGAGTCACGTCGGACCTGAGGTAAGGGATATTACTCCTCTCTTTCTTTTTAAGTGCACTCTTTTATGTCATTCCTTTTAAAGCTCATATTTCTTGTTATTGGGATGATATTTTATATTAATCCTACTGTAATTTTTATGTTCATGTGATGAGAGACCCTATTCTCTCTTATAAATCCATTTTTGAAGTTTTGAGTGGCGCCGTTAGGCTGCCGAACTTTCGTATGAGATCTAACATCTCTCTTTCTTTTTAAGTATCTCCTTTATGTCACTTCTTTTAAGCTCCTCTTTGTAATGTTGGGGGATGTTATTTTATATTCATATTGTTGTACATTATATTGTAATGTGATGAGATACCCTATTTGATCTCATCAATCCATATTCGGAAGTTTTATGTGGCGCCGTTAGGCTGCCGAGTTTTCGTGAGAGATTTTTCATCTCACTTTTATTCCCGTGAGATTTATGCTACATTTGCCACAAAATCCATTGAGTGGTGTATGTACTGCCCATTATTATACTCTTTTTGTAATATACTTTCGTTTATGAGTATTTACATCAATGATCTATTGTCCTTTTTTCATGGGGTGTATGTTTTGAAAGATACCCAAGTCGGTCAGGGAACCTTTCACCCTCCTCTTTTTTAAAAGACTTTTTTGTTGGGTATTTTAATTTGCATATTGTTATGTTGGGATATGTTCTCATATATCCTTATTGATGTAAATTTTATGTCCAAGTGATGAGATACACTTTTTATCTCTCATCAACTCATTTTGATGTGATGCCGTTAGGCTATCAAGGGAACTTTTTAACCCAATTTCGATTTCTTTGGGTTCAACATGTAGTCATTGAATATGTCATCCATTGAATATGTGTGAATGACCTTTTATTGTTTTACACTTAATATCCACTTATATTGTGTGTATTTATATTTGTCACAAATATTTTTGAGATTGATTTGTCCTTAATTTAAGGATACCTTCTTTATAAGGGATTTCATCACATTTCACATTTCTATTGAAAGTTCATTGTTGTTATGCACCAATTCACTCTTATATGGTGTGTATACTGTCCTTTGACATATTATATCATGAATCCATTTATTCTCATGATATTATAAAGTTCTGACTAAATTTTATTCCTCAATTATTGTATTCAAGTGTCTCTAATTTTGGTAAAACCCCTTTAACCAAAATATCGTTTTAAATGTTTTAATTATTTGTTCTTATTAATATCCATGTTTTCAAAATGGTTTTAAGGATTTATTTATATGGATATTAATGGTTTAAAATTTTATGCTTCAAGGTGGTATGGGACACTTTGATTCAAAAATATCTTTATTATATATTTTAAATGGTTTTGGAAATGGTTTCTTTTTGAATGGATTCAATATTTCAATATACTAAAATGTTATATTGTGATTGAAATGTGGAAATGTTATGTTTCCTTTATGAATGTTTTATGTGACACATTTATGTTATGGTTCTTGGGCATTGTTATGAAAACAGGTGGTTCCGTAATAAACTAAGGGCGAGTGAGCCCGTTATAGCTCTCTAATGCATTGGGTAACGCGAAGGAGTGAAACGTTAAGGTTTCTCCGAAGAGATTTAGGGAATATACTGTGATGGGTATTCCAAACGTAACCAAGAGGGTTACTCCCCAAGTAAGAATGTTATGAATGCCTCAAGTTACCTTTATGTCTTATGTTTTCTATGATTTATTCATGGTTTGATGAGGTATGTTAAGGTGCCTATGTTTTATGGGTAAAGTATGATTTCATTCTTATGTATATATGAACTCATGTTTTCTTTACATATTTTTATAACCCTTACTGAGCTTTTTATGCTCATCCCAAGTTTTTTAAATGTTTTTCATAGGTCAAGGGAAAGGTACATGATGTGATGATAGTGTCAAGGATGTGTCAAGAAAGAATCTGTGTTATATTCTAAATATGTTTCCGTTGATGGGAAGAATGAATACTGTCTTTTATGTAACCACTTTGTTTAAATGTGGAATGTAATGCAAGTTTCATGATCTAATTATCTAAAACTCTAAACCTGAAAAGATCCTCAATGTGTAATCTTGTAATAACTCAAGATTAAGTAAGGTTTAATGCTGGGGCCTTATATTCTTATATCCAATTGAGCTAAATGATCCCTAGTGAAGGAGTGAAGAAGGTGGGAAAGATCTTCTTTTAGGGTAATCTTAGTTAATAGAGGGGAAATTTAACAAAATACCTATAGAATTTATTGAAACACCATAGTGATCCCTTGTTAAGATATAAAAATGGATAATTATTTGATGGTTATAGAATACAGTTGTCAGTCATATGAAAAACCAATGAGTAAATAAATAACTATACTAATATAATAAACAATATTAATGGATTAATGAATGTCAATTTGTCATCTTGTTTTCCAATTGTTGGATAAGTAGACTTATTAGAGTCAATTGTAGTTACAATTATATAGATCATTGCTTTTAATACATAATATTTTGAAAAATCAGATGTTATTTTTTTAATAGAAAATTAGATTAATTTGAGTTTTACAATTGTAATATTTAATTATCCATGAGAATTGATTAAAAATAAAGAATACGATCTAAATATTTTCCAATAAAATATTATTCGAAATAAAAAATTACATATTTTCTCGATACATAGAAAATATGATATATATAATATATTTATAAATATTTTAATTTATAGATAATATATATGGTTTAATATATGTTCAATTTCTATTTATAGTAGTGTTTATATACCATTACATGTGATTTTAGTGACACATTAGTTATTAAGATGATGGCGGGAGCATATTGGGACTTTGTGAAGAAAAAATGTATTTGAAAAAAATTATTAAATAAATTTGTATTAATATGATGTCACATTATTAACTTAATAAATATAGTATGTCTTTGTAATGATAGATAATGTTAATATATTAATTTTCTAAAAACATGACATCATTGAATGTTTTAAATAAGATATATACAATTAAATATGAGTTTAAATAATAAATAATGAGTTTTAAGTCGACAATAGAATTCATAACAATTAATAATTTTTTTGTGATGTAAATAAGATTTAATATTATGTTTTAGGATCCAAAAATAGTAAATATGATTCCTAGTCTCAATATTATTCAAATGAACATCCTTCATTGTTTTATATATTGATTATTTTATCGTATGATAAAATATTTTTACGAGAGGGAATTACATAAAGATGAAATGAATTTAAAAAAAATAGGAAATAAGAGAAAACATAAGTAAATGGAGTTATTATACAGATAAAAATATTTTTTTAGTAATTATATATGTATTTATATCAATATTTAAATTTAGTATACATTAGAATTCATAATAATTCATTTTGATGACTAGAACTGTTAAATTAAAAACATATTGTAAATATAATTATTTGAAAATAAATTTTATAATTATTTTGAATATTTAGATCAAATATTATTTGGTGAAATGAATTTAGAATTTCGAAGGACCAGTTAGGTACCAAAAAGAGGGGGTGAATCAATGGTAACCACAGTAAATGGTTTTTAAATAATTTTATAATAAAATTACTAAAATAATTTATGTTATACATCCACTCAATAAAATTACATAATATCACCAATGTGAAGAAGATAAGAAATAAAGGGTAACATACACTAATAATAAGGTTTATTGTAATATAATCATCATGAAATATTGTTTTAACAACCCATTATAGATTTCATTCACTATCCCCTTTCTAAATTAAAGTACCTAGAAAATGAATTCTAGTATCATTTGAATTATTAGAATCCCCAATTGCACATGATATGTAATTTCTTAGATAACTTACAGAAAAGTTTTTACATGATGGTTAGGATCCCAATATCTATATTTATTGTTCAATTTTGATCAATATATTGAATGTTATTCTTGATGAATATAAGTATTACATTATGATTCTCATGTACCCTTTACTTGTGTACCTCCACAAGACCATCAATAATGCATTTATTGATACTTACTTAAGATCATCATAAACAAATAATAATTATTATCTCCATTATTCTCAATACTTCCCTTCTTTATTTGGTATGAATATTTATTATCATCTAAAAATACATCATTCATAATGGAATTCTAATGAACCATAATTATATTAATGTAATTTATCTTCTCATAGTTATTTCATAATTTATAAATCAAATAAAATAACCTAGAGAATACAATTACAACTTGATAAATTGTGAATTGATAAAATAATATTAATATCTAGAAGTTAAGGAACCTATACAACTATAATATTAACTTGACATTTTTAATAGTAATATAACTGTTAATAATTGAAAAATAGGTGATGTAATAGTAACATTACTTATGAAAATATATTTAAAATTTGTCTATATTATAAATAAATATATCGTATATTTATTTCATGGAATAGGTAAAATAATGTTTTTAAAATGATAAATTAAGTATTTTTATTTTGGTGAAATATAAATGATATTTTAAAATGGTATAATTAATATAATAATTTATAAGATATTAAATTATCATAACATAGACACATAATGCAATATTTTGTTCTATTATTATTTTAATATAATATTATGATACCATAATAAATTTTTAAATGTCATTTAAAATCAATTTAAAATTTCAATTTTCAATTTTTAGAATAATTGATAATTATAATTAAAAAATTATTTTTTCATTTTTATAAAATTAATTTCATAAAATGGATTAACAAAATAAATTATACAAACCAAAATATTGTTATTGTTAATTTTTTAGATTTTTCTAAAATACTAGACTTTTAATCAAGTAGTAAAATATGATAATTTACGAGAAATACAAATTGTTAAAAATTTTGAGCCATAAACGATTTATGGGTGATGTAAACACATAATCTAAAACACTCCTTATTAAAATATATTTACTAAAAATAAGGATACTATTCATATCTTTGTTCCATATAATAAACAAATGAATAAAATATTCAAAAAACACATATCTCCTC
The DNA here is from genome assembly GCA_963277665.1 of Viscum album. Classification (NCBI taxonomy): domain Eukaryota; kingdom Viridiplantae; phylum Streptophyta; class Magnoliopsida; order Santalales; family Viscaceae; genus Viscum; species Viscum album. The sequence continues at coordinate 2,013,327,171 of OY728147.1, read as the reverse complement.
CACTTAATTAACACCCCTCACCACCTATTCTCTTAAAAATTACAAATACCGAATTAGGGGTTATATTTTTCACATTTTTCCTAGAAAAAACATCAACAAATTTTGAATTTGCGATATCCTAAAAAAGAAAATTTCAAATCCCTTTAACATGGTTCTCAAGAAGGCTAATTAAAGATGAAAATCATTTTTCATTCTATTTCAATTTTTTTCATTTATTTCCATCTTATTCAATTTGAAAATATTCTATATAGATGTATGATAACACATATAACATATATGTACTAGTATTTTAGTTTCATAATAGAATACCCATTATCAATCCCTTTATCCACCCAATATTATTCTTTATATAATAACATTATCCCTGACGTAATGATTTACTGTAATTGTCTGTGATGAGACATAATTTTAAATTAACATCTTCAAAGATGGTTGTAAAAAAATAATTATGGTAAAACTAATTTTTACATATATGATATGTTATTTAGTTTTATTGAACTTGTATATATACATGATATTAATTAATTAGAAAAAAACTATTTCATGATGATAAAAAACCGCTAAAATAATGTTAACAACTATCATTTAAGTTATATCTAATGAATTAACCCCATATCTGTAATAAAAAAATATAAGAGAATTTAGTCATTTGGATGATCATTAACGAAAAAATAAATTATATTCTAGATAATTATTTATATATGAAATTATCTTTCATATATATATACAAGTGAATCAATTAAGAAAATCGGGGAAATGAGCACTTTAGAATGAATAAATTGAATATTATAACTCATCAAAAATAAAAAAATGAACTTAAGAAAAATATAAAAAATATAATTCAAATTTAATAGGTCATTATTTAAATTATTAATGATTATAATATCTGTGAAAGAAAATTATGTACAAGAGAAGAACCCTTTTGGACTTAATTTAAGAGATTCTACCCAAACCATTTTTTCTTTAGGTTACACTTTCTCACAATTTTCCACAATTAAATGATTCTTTTTTTTATATAAAAACACTAAATTCTATGTATATTTCCTAAACTAATGTTTCTAGATTATTTCATATTTCATTAATGGGTATATAATTTTTTATAAGGTAACCTTTGCAATTCATCCCGATAAGAAAACCTGATTAAAGGTAACTTCATGAAATCCTACAAATTTTTATGTACCATAAATAATCAATTTTATCATAAAATAATATTTTTAAAATCATCTAATTTTTTATTGAAAATATGTATTTTCTTCATTTTTGGTGTTATTCAACCCATTTTGAAAATTACAAATTATGTTTCCAAAAGAACTATTCTCAGTAAAGTAAAAAGGGTATTTCTCTCCTGAATTCCTCAATGACTTTATTTGATTATTTTCATATATTTAAACACATATATTAAAAATTATTGTATATTGATATTTTTCAATTTTGATTATCATCAACCATATTAAATATTTTATGACCAGTGTACTAAGGATGTGTTATCTTAATATCATTCACCATATTACTCAAAATGGTTAGTGATTATATTTATTTTTTGGGGACATTTAATTACACTTCAGATGCTATATTGAATATGAATTTGTATTTTTATTATGTTTCAACCCATATATATGAGTAATAAATATGACTTTGTATGTGATTGGTGTGTCCCAATATAGACCCTCGATGAATCAGTAGATCTCATTAGACTAACTAGACTGCATTTTCCCCAGTATGTATAGTGACTTGGCCGATGAAATGATTTTATATTTCTGGTGTCCAAAATTAGGAATTCCCTAAATAAGGTATTAATAAATTATAATCCATATTTTTATTTGGATATTAGAATATCCAAGGTTATGGTTCATTCTTATATGATTATTTATATAGTTTTATTTATTCATATTTTATTCCTATCATATTATGATCATGCTGTGTTGAATGAAAGTGTTTTGGGTTATTTTCAATGTATTATTTTTAATGTTCAATTATAATTTCTTTTACTATGTGCCATAACATTACTGGAAACATGATCCCATCCCATTATTATGTCACATTATTCCCTATCATGTGGTGATGTATATTATGAATGACTTTTTGGGATAATATAAGATTTCATTGGTGTTTTCAATGCAGTTTCTATGTTATTTCCATTCACAATGTAATGTATAGTTAATTTATGTATTATATCTCCAAAAACAACTAAATTGATAGGTCATTTTTGATTCAAGTATTGTAACGATGAAAATGTATTAATGTAATTCACTGTATATGGGCTACTATAGTCAGAGTTTTTCCAGTTGATATCAGAGGATGTTTTTCAAAAACACTATAAACTATATTTTGAAGACAACGATAAGGGAGCATAACCATAATATAAAATTTTTAGATACGTATATAAGAACATACTATAATTTTGGAAAGGTAAAGATATGTGGGTCCTTGTAAAAATACATCCCTATATGGATAATATAAGTGGTTGTGGTTCGGGTAAAGATGTACCTAGGGGTATGAACTCCAAGAAGGTGCCCCACTCGTAATATTTTGTAACCTAATTCATGAAAAATGGCCTTACTATCCACTTCTTTTGACAGTCCTAGGGGATATGCTTTGGTAATTCACAGTTTTATGAAACCCATTATAATGTATTTAAAAGTCAATATTTCCACAAATTAACCATGATTATTATTTGCAGATTAGCTATACATTCAATTTTTAATTTATGTTCTGTGTTTCATGATTGATATTCTTTATTATAATTAATAATATAATTTATTGCACTGTAATTTTCATAATTGAATCGTATTGGATATAATGAAAACCATATCAATGCATGTATTCCATATATGTATTTCCCTCCTATGAAATATATTTATGTTAATGAACGAGATACAACTTGATTTGAGAAAATTATAACTATACTAGGACATCTAACTGCGGTTATGAACAACAATCTTACACGTTTTTAGTATACCAATCCATAATGTGTAGGAACAATGTTAGACCGCTTCATGAGACAAAATCAACCATCATTCAATGAGACTATAAGCATATTTTTTGTTATATAGTGTATAATTTCCATAAATAAGATATTTATCACTCATGGAAGTAATGATAGGGACATGGTTTTCATGGAAAATTATAATCTCTCATGAGATGAATATCAATGGTGATCATTGATTCAAAATAAAAAGGATGATAAAGATAAATTAAAAATATAATTACGTATTTTAAGAGAGTTTTATTTGAAAAATAATTCCCTTAAAAGAAAAAAAGAGTATATTTATAGACAATTATTTAATTTAAAGAAAAATAATGAGGATAATGATAACATGGATGTTCCAGAGATTACAATGTTATGAAATAATGATGAGGATTATATACACAATCAAAAGTAGTAGATTGATCGTTTATTTAATGGGTTAATACGATTCCTCTAAGGTGAAATAGTCACCCAAAACTTCTGATAATATAATGATGTAGTATCATATGACATCAAGACAGAAAAATAATTTTTTAAGTATAATGAAATCAAATTAATTATTGGAATGAATAGTAATTCTCAACAATCTTTAAAAATAAATATGGAAAATTAGAAGAATAGAAGAGTTGAATCTATATCTTACTATAACTTTGGGATGTTATACCATAGTACCTGCCTAAGAGGAATTTATGTTATTAATGGTATGAAGAAAGTGTCCACCTAGACCGTTATTGTTAGGGAATGAATATAATCTAAAAAAATTTCAATGCTAAAATTTCAAAGAAATGGAACATTATTCATATTTTTTCCAACGTGTCAAACAAACATTCACCAGAAGAGGAAATGGGAGAAAGGTCATGATTATGCATTCACAAATATGAGGTTTAAGTTCATAATGATGTGTATGAAATTAATTTAATCATTCCCTAAAATAAAGCCAATGATTTATTTTATTCTAGATCATCATATTCTTTTAGATCCTCCCATTTTTCAAATAAAACTATACATTTATCTTTTTATCTAATAAAGTAATTATTATTATAAAAATCATAAAGTTAGTCTCATTATAACAAAGATGTGTTTCTCAGTCCCCTTTATGATACATAAAGAATAATTTGTTTCAGACCCTGTCATCATACATATGATTGAATTTTTTTTATTCATTGGAATTGACTGGCTTTCAAAATATGAGGTGAAAATATATTGTAAGAAAAATAAATTACTATTTTGATAATGATGTATAATCCCTTATATTTTGAGGAGAAACATTATCATTTGATTCATAATTGGATCCACACCAAATAAATCTTCTAACTGAAATTATTTTGGACTAAGAGAAAAAGCATCAATGGGTGGAGAAAGAAATTTTTTAATTGATGATTTAACAATTATGTTATAATATATTGATGTATTTAAAAAATATTTACGTGGAAATCATCCAGAGTGGGATGTTGATTTCAATATTTATTTAATTCATTGTTCAAGATCAATTCCACTGACACTCTTTAAAATGGACAAAGTGGAATTAGTGTGAGCTGAAAAAGAACTATATGAATTGAGTGACAAGGAATATTGTCACTGTAATTTCCTTTCATGGGGATAACATGTTCTCTTTTTCAATAAGAAAAAACCACCTATGAGGTTTTTAATTGTCAACAGGAAAATAATTTTTTTTTATAATAATGAAAAAATATCATTTACCTCTCATTGATTATTTAGTTGATCAACTTCAATGCAACCAATACATTTAAAATATTTTCCTTCAATATATATATCATCATTTGTGTGTGAGGAAGGGGGATATTCTAAATACATAATTTTGAAATAGGTATGTAATTTATGGGTTTACATTAATTCAATTTGGACTGACTAATTCTCCATCTATTTTTATTGATCTACTAAACACAGTGTTCATGGAATATATAGAAAAATTTTCTGTGGTACTTATAAATGATATCTTGATATATTATAAAAAATTTTGGGAGCATGATAACACTTTCTGGGTAATATGGAGAATCCTTTAAGAAACGAGTTATATGGGAATTTTAGAATATGTGAAATATTTATTTAATAAAATTATTTTAAATGATATATTTTCTATAATAATTGAATCATATATGATCGTATGAAGACAAACGATGTCCTGGAATAGCCTACAAAAATGAAAACAATTGAGGTTTGTGGTTTCATTGGATTATAAGGTTACTATTAGAGTTTCATCAATAACCTTTCCTAAATTTCTAAGAGATTTATCATTATTACTCATAAATCGGCTATGCTCATATGGATAAAATAATAAGAAAATAATTTTGAATAAATTATGATGGAATTAATAAATTATCTGATCATTACTCTACCATTGAGAATTGGTGGATTTTTAATTTATAGTCACACATCATAGAATGTAATTTGTCATGTCCTAATCAAGAGTGATACTATTATTGTATATAAAAAAATATGGATTAAAATTCAACAATTGAACAACGCAACTCTTGATATTGATTTACCAGTCATAATATTTTCTCAGAAGATATAGAGACACTATCTCTATTGAAAAAATGTGAGATATGTAAAGATCATAAAATCATGATATATATAGTCTACCAAAAATTAATCAACATGATTCAAAGATGATGGCTTTAGGGACTCAAGTATTGTCATTTAATAATACACTACCACCCAGGGAAGTAGAATAAGTTAGCAAGTTCATTTAGAAGAAATGATCATGTAGTTCTAAAAAATGTGGATTGATAATGACTATTTGTATATGGATCTATAAAATATGTATATGTGATTTTTCATGGATCTTGAAAAATAATTAGTTTTTCAATTGGATTCCAAAACATATTTATTAAAAAGGATAATTTTTTATCATTATGATGATGAGAATATTCTTAAAAAAATAAAGTTTTGAATGATTGGAAGTAGGAAGACTAAATGTATAATGATTAAATTTTGAATTTTGGAAGGAGGATATGTGATTCCTATATACCAAAGCTAAAAAGGGAGTTATTTGAAGATTCACATTGCTCTAATTTCTCTATACACTCAAGGGTAACTATGATTTGTAGAGATTTAAAGAAACATTTCAGAATGGATATTTTGAATTGGTAAATTACTAATTATGTAACAAGATGTTTACTCTGTCAAAATTTGAAGGCTGAATGACACTAATGTAGGATTAATGAAACATATTCATATTCCTTCATTTAAAGGTGATAACGTCACTTTGTATTTTTTCACCAAATGATCAAAAAAATACAAGAATGGATGATATATTATAGGGAATTATTTATTGACATAATAAATCTTCCAATTTCTTTAGTATAAGGGATAATTTTCAATTAGTGTGACGTAAATGAATCTATTTTTATGATTTTGTAAGAAATCATTGAGAATCTATTTTAATTGGATCTGATCGTGATCCACTATTTACATCCAAATTTTGGAAAATTCATTATAATTATTTGGGTACATTTCATTATTTGTGTCGTGCTTATTCCACTCAAACTTATGATATATTTGCAAGGAGCATTAAAAGATTAAAATACATGCTAATTTCATTCTCACATGACATTCATGTTAAGTATTATTTGAATTAAACATTGGAATATGTTTCCTACAAAAATATCTTCCATCCAAGTATTCAAATGGAACCATTCGATAAATTGAATGGAAAGGAATTTTTTTCACCAACATTTTGGTATGATGTTTGTCAAAGGAAACATGTAGGCCCAGAACATGTGGAGGAAATAATAAAAAACCAAAAATCTATTCAAAAACATAATAAATATCATAAAATTATGGAAATGATCTCTTATGGAAAATAAAGGAAGAATTTTGAATTTCCTATGTGTATCATGTTTTCATGAAAGTTACTCTTTTGGAAGAGTGTTATAATATTTTGAAAGAAAGGGAAACTAAACACCAAGTATATTGGACATTTTTAAATTCAAGAAAGAATTAGAGTTCTGTCTTATAATTTTTTATGCCACCTATCATTTTCAATGCTCGTGGTGTGTTCCATTTGTCTCCATTAATGAATTACATGCTTAACAAAATGAATGTCCTTAACTCTGATGAAATTTAATTGGAACCTGATTTATCTTCCTATGAAGATACTATACAGAATATGGAAAATAAAGAAAATGTTTTAAGGAATTAGATGACTTGGTGAATAAAAGTACATTGAAACAAATCAAGAAACAGATGTGGTGAACTTGGAAACAGAGAAGTTATAATATTGATCAACCTGAATCTTTTTATAAGGGGAAATTCTAGGAATTTCAAATATATTGTTTTTTTAAGATGGAAGAATGTGAAGAACAAAATTTATTTCAATGAAATTTTTGTTTTTATAGTTCTTTCATATATTATAAATCACCAACAATCAAATATATAATACAATAAAAACAATATAAATGAAAAATGAATGAAATTAAAGGTATTTATAGAAACTAATAGAAGATTAAAATTCCCATTGGAATAGTATTATTACCATTAATAAAAGTAAATAGACCAATAAAATTGTAACCACGCCTTTGAAATTATGACTAAAAGTTTGGTATCCTATAAATAAAGACATTTTATATTTATATTGTGGACTAAAAAAATAACTATTTTAAAAATAATAAATTAATTACGAGATATTTTTTGAAACAGAGATGTTCGTTTACAAATTTATAAATAATATAATAATATGAATGAAAATTTATATACCTAAAATAAAAACATAGTCTACTATTTTTTTGTATTATTATTATAATATAACTTTAAGACAATTCAATACAAATTTTGGAATGTTATAAAAATAGTTATAATTTAAAATTTTCTAATCTTTATCTAAATGATAATTTAAATTAAAAATTAAAAATAACATATTTGGAAATTATAATAATAAAATGGATTCCATTTATTTATTCTAATAGTCTAAAAATAATTATGGTGAATTTTGGGGAATTTTCTAAAATACATGAATTTTATGTGAATAATAAAGTATGATAATTTATGTTAAAAGATAAATACAAGAATCATTTAGTAATATGAGATTTTATACTGATTTAAATCCATAATATCAAATTATAATTCATAATTTTATCTTATTTAGTGTTAATTGTAAAAATATTCATAATATTGGGCTAAAATAATAAACAACTAAATAAAATATTAAAAAAATACATCTTTCCTCTACTATAAATGATACCCCTCAACACCTATTTTCTTCACACATAAAGTGATTTTAACTATTATTATATTACACCAATTTATTATACCAAACCTATCCCCCACATAATTTTATTCATGGTCTAACCAAAATACCATTTCAATCTCCCTTATAGTGATTCCCAATGAGAAGAATTTAAGAGGTGAATCCTTTTTCGTTACCTTTTAATTTATTTTCTTCTCACAATTACTTAAATCATATATACAAACTAGAATGATAACTAATGTTTCATATATAAACTATATGTTTATTATGTTAATTAAACATCCATCATCACACCACTTATCCTCCCCACATTTATTCTATAAATGAATCCATCATCCTTGATTTGCTGATTTGCAACAATCATGGATGACGGGAAATCATTTTTGATTACTGCTGCCAAGTATAGTAATAAAACAAAAAATATTGTTAATTTTATTTTAATTAGACATATTATTATTTTTTTAGTCATCTATAATGACTATATATAAATTATATAAATTAATAAGACAAAACTAGTTTGTGATGATCGATATACCGTCAAATTAATCTAGATGACTATCATTACAGTTATATATAATGAATTATACTTATAACAGAAATAAATGATATCTAAGACTAAGAAATCATCTTTATGTCCATTATTTACATATATTTTTTATTCTAAAAATTTATTTCAATTTACATGATTGGCCATCCTTGTATAAAAGTGAATCAGTCATGAGAATCATGGAAATGAACAATCATGGACAATGAAATGGAAAGTTATGACACAAAAAATTATATAAATGCACTTAATAAAATTATAAAAAAATCAAATACATGATGAATAGTTTCATAATTAAATTATTAATCAATATAATTTCATTATTTAGGATGTTATTTATAAAAGAAGAAATCTTTTAGACATACAGTAAGGAATTATACGTGAACCTCCATTTTTTCCATTAGGTTAACCTTTCCCTAACTTCACATCAATTTAATGGTTCTTTACTTCTATATACTTCCTATATATTCAGTATATATGTCCCAAACACATGTATATAGATAATTTCATCTTTTTATATGTGAATATAAATATTTTATATGGATCACTTTTCAATTATTTAAAATAGTTATAAAAAAATAAATAAAAATTTCTAATTTCAAAACAATTTTAAAGTACCATTCAAAATCTATTTTTAGACAATGATATTTTTATAAATTTTTTAATATTACCATGAAAAAACATATTTGTTCGTTTCTGGTTTTAGGCATTCAATTTTGACAAATACAAATGATTTTTCCAAATGATCTCTTCTCTATAGAGTAAAATAAATATTTCTCAACAGAATTACTCAATGACTTAATTGGAGTATTAATTTTTTTTTCCACATTTATATTGAATATTAGGATTTATTTATATTGATCTAATAAGATTACCATATAACATATTATATTATTTATAATTATTTTAACTATTGATGTCCTATCGTAATTCCATTCACATAACACTCAAAATGGTTAGTGATTTTATTTATTTTTATGGAATCTTATTTAAATTCCATATGAGAGAATCAATATGAATTTATATGTTTATTATTTTTCACTCCTTCTATATTAGGATTTAATATTACTTAGTATGTATTGGGTGGGGCCTGATGTAGCCCCTCAATGCATGAGTAGATCTCATGAGACAAAAAAGAAATGTTTTTACCCATTATGTATGCCTTTATATAATTAAATGACAATATGTTTATAAGGACTAGAATTTTGAATTACATAATTTTGGTTTTAGTAATTGATTATACATGTGATATTTCCACTAGTAGAATATCCATGGTTATGTTGCATTCATAAATGATTATATATATGGAATTATTTATACAAATTTTAGTCTTTCCATTTTATGCTAATGTTTTTGTTTAAGGGAATGTGTATTTATATTTTCACCATTCCTTTTTGTTAGTGGATAATAATGATATATTTTGTTGTTTTTATACCCTAACTGAGCATCTGAGAGCACACATTTATTTTTTGTTTTTCCCTCAGATTCAATTTAGTATATAATGATTTACTTTAAGGTATATTCTAAGAGTTTATGGTAGTTTCAAATTGAATTTATATGTTTTTTACCATTAATTATGTAATCGATCATTTATGTATATAATCTGGCTTCCAAAAATGATAAAATTATTGGACCTTTATTATTTCATTATTTAATATATGATATTGTATTAATTTTTTCAATCTATGTTGGATAATTGGGTTAGGGTAATTATTGTATAGAAAGAAACTTACTGTTTTTTCCATTAAAAATTATTCATTGCCAAGATGAACAATTTTTCTTAACAAAAAATAAGTGTTCATGTTAATTTATCTCTTTACTGCATGATTTAAAATAACTAATAAAATGTTTTTATGAATAAAATATTTAATTTCATATTTTAAATCATCAATTTTAATGATTTTAGGAATAAATTTTTTTTAACATTTAAATATAAATATCTTTATTTTTCTGAATTATATTCCTCATCATTAAAAAAATATTGTCTTTATATTTATTCATGAATATTCATTTATAATACCCAAAGATACTATATTTATTTTATTCTTCATGAGGTGTCCCAATATTCATACACTATTGAAAAAATATCAAATCAGAAAAAATAAACATGTTTCTATATGTGATCAAACCCATGGGTCACCTAAAGATATGAATTCATACAACTCATATGGAATGATTAATATTATTTCAAATAACTAGATGATTTATCTATTTACACTTCATGTAGATATCCAAAATCCAATGACCTCATTTATTTTTTCACTTCATGTTTTATACAAATCCATGATGACTCAATATTATCTATTCCTAATGTGGTATATTCCTTACTCTATTATCCATGTAATAACTCATAAAATTTTCCATACATTTAAAATAATATTATATATGTATTGATATGAGGAAGTGGATGGAGAAAACAGTACAAAAAACATATCCATCATGAAAATAAATATAACATGATTGTGACATGATTGTAATGATATTCCTCATCTAAAAGATAAAAACCACTATTATTTATAATGAATAAGAATAGTTTTGTCCCTAATTGTTGTCCTACAACTGAAATTCTCCCTATCCTTCTATCCAATATATAATTATTTTTATTCATGGATACTTGGTGTGTAGAATGGGGTCTTCCCCCATACCAAATATGCACACACCTACCACATAGGATATTCTAAACTCATATTTCTTACTGATAACCCTGTACACACCATGTGTTAACCTTATTCACACTCATGTGTGCTTTGTGGAGATTATGCAAGATGAAGATCACAACAATAATACAATTATAATGAAAAGTCAATTTAATTTCATGTTGTTGGCCCCTGGGGTGAAATATGTGGTTGAGCTATTCATTGTTTGCTTATTGATTGGATATAATTTCCCGAAGACTATGAAACATCATATCTGATACATTTATTATAAAATGATGACAAAAAACATATCTTGATACTTAATAAGAATAAATATATATATTTCATGGTTGTATCACTAAGAAAAAATAATTCATCTTTTATTAAATTAGTATTAATGTTTATAAAATAATTTTCCACATTTCTATAATCCGCTGACCATTAATATTAGTCATAAAACCATCAAATATAATATGTATTATTTTTTATGAATGACATAATATTCCATCAAGTGAATTAATAAAAATTACCAAATAATGATTACATCAAAGATTACCCAATTAAAAATATTTCATGAGAAAACAGGAGTCATAATCATGGTTATAAAATATGTCCATAAAAATTCACATTTCATAATAAGATGATAAAATATCAATTCTTATTTTTTTGTTATGTTACGAAAATAAATACAGTTTCCAATACATACATTAACAACCAAATAATAACGTTACATTGTGATAAAATTATATCTACTTTTTTGTCTAATGTTTAATCAACCAAGAAAGTCAAAATAATAAATATAATTGATAATTTCTGATCTGGGGGTTATTGGAATACCACTATTCTTATATAAGACCCCCTTATGTGATGAATTCATTTAAAATCAAGAAAATTGATTAATTATATGAAGTGAAAAACATATCCCTCAATAAAAATCATGTTATCTTATAACACGTAAAATAATATGTAATAAGGAAGAATCTATAATTTATTTATAGGAAAATGTAGAGGTGGTATTTTTAACTAATCCATTATTTCATCACAATTTTTATATAATTATAGGGGTGGAATACTATTAGATGACCTACATAAATGATTGTGGTAATATTTTCTTCCAAATGATATCATCTGTTTTGAAAAACTTATTATCACTTCTGTTAAATTTAGAATAACCACTTATTACGACTTAATAATATAGTATAGTTTCCTTTAATAGATGTTTTAAGTGTGATCAAAAGTTAATTCTTAATTCACCATTTTTTGATGCACAATTTTATCCTGAAAATATAAAAATCATTTTTTATATAAATCATCATTTTTCAAGGATAAAGAGTTTTGTTTTTAAATGATAGGAGATGAATGTATCAAAATGGATACTTGTCCCTACATTCACTACTAAATAGATTATAAATTTATATATGAGAAAGTTTAACCAAACGAGGCTTTTACTAAAGTATTCTTAAATTATTTTTATCTCATTCATTGATATATTATTATTTTCTAAGATTTTAGAACATAATAATACATATTATCATCAAATCATATACTCATGATGTGGCAAAATATTCCACAATATATAATCTATGGGTATTACCTCATTAGTGGGAAAACCATTTTAATATATTATATGGGATAAAAATATTCATACAAATTTCAAATTTGAGTTCTTCTTTATTTTTAAACAATATGATATAGCTTTATAAGGAATCGTCTTCTTTATTAGTGGTGTTCACATGCTTCACATGGTCTCTTATTATAGGTCCCCAGCCTTAAACCTTACTTAATCTTGAGTTATTACAAGATTACACATTGAAGATCTTTTCAGGTTTAGAGTTTTAGAGAATTAGATCATGAAACTTGCATTACATTCCACATTTAAACAAAGTGGTTACATAAAGGATAGTATTCATTTTTCCCATCAACGGAAACATATTTAAAATAAAACATGGATTCTTTCTTGATACTTCCTTTACACTATGATCACATCATGTACCTTTCCCTTGACCTGTGAAAAACATTTCAAAAACTTGGGATGAGCATAAAAAGCTCAGTAAGGGTTATAAAAAGTATGTAACGGAAACATGAGTACATATATACATAAGAATGAAATCATACTTTACCCATAAAACATAGGCACTTTAACATACCTCATCAAATCATGAATAAATCATACATATCATATGACATAAAAGGTAAAATGAGGCATTCATAACATTCTTATGTAGGGAGTAACCCTCTTGGTTACGTTTGGAATACCCACCACAGAATATTCCCCAAATATCTTCAAAGAAACCATAACGTTTCACTCCTTCGCGTTTCCCAATGCATTGGAGAGCTATATAGAGCTTACCCGCCCTTAGTTTTTCATGGAACCACCCGTCTTCATAACAATGCCCAAGAACCATAACATAATCTTATCACATAAAACATGCATAAAGGAAAAATAACATTTCCACCTTTCAATAACAAGATATCAATACAACACATTGATATAAAAAAATTATGAAAACCATTTTCAATACCAAAATAAAATAAAAGTAAAACATGGTATTTATTTTTCTTTTAAAAAAAGGTATGGCATGTAGAGGATGCCGAAACTCAAATAATGGGCACGGCGGCGGAGAAGTCGTTGTCGTCGCATACGTATGACAGAAACATTCCCTTTTGTTGTTTAGTAAAGGCTTCATAGAATAATGATTCCTTTTGAATAAACATAAAAGTTAAAGGGGTTTATACACCGTATAAAATAATGTTATGTATAAAACAAAATATGCCTCAATGAAAGGAGACTGAGACGAAGTCCCGTACAAAGACGGTATCCTTGGATTAAGGATAAATCAGTTACATAATTATGTGTGACAAATAGATACACGAAATATAAGTGGGTATTATGTGTAAAACAATCAGAGGACATTCAAACATAATCATATAATGACATATTCAAGGTGTACAAGTTTATCCCAAAGAATCAAAATTGGGTTAAGAAGTTCCTTTGCAAAAATTCGACAGCCTAACGGCGTCAATTCCAAATTCGGAAAAAGAGTTGATGAGAGATAAAAAGGGTATCTCATCACTTGGTCATAAAATTTACATCAATAAGGATTTATAAGAACATATACCAACATAATATTATGTGAATTAAAATACATAACAAAATAAGTCTTTTAAAAAGAGGAGGGTGAAAGGTTCCTTTACTGACTTGGGTAACTTTCGAAACGCAAACCCTATTGATGAAGGGTCATACAATGAATATTTAAATACCCATAACTGAAATTATATTACAAAAAGAGTAAAATAATAGGAAGTACATACACCACTCAAAGGAAATGGTGGAAATTGTAGCATAAATCTCACGGGACTAAAAGTGAGAAGAAATATCTCTTAAGAAAACATGGAAGCCTAACGGCGCCACTTAAAACCTCCAAAATGAATTGATGAGAGAAAATAGGGTCTCTCATCATATGAAAATAAAAATTACAGTAGGATTAATATAAAAGAAAATGCCAATAATAATAAATATGAGCTTAAAAGGAATGACATAAAAGAGTGTACTTAAAATGAAAGAGAGGGGTATGATCCCTTACCTTGGGTCCGACATGACTCGATCGTTATTTAATCTCCTGAATAATAAACTTGAGTTAATTTCTACTTCCTTAAGAACCTTTTTCAAGTTCATTTTTCCTTTTATATCACTTATTACCATGTCATGAACACTATGTTATTATTTAAGCTAATAACGGTCATTTTAACGATCATTGGTACTTGAGTCAAAAATAAACTCTTTATAATTACAAGTTGTTCATGTGGTAAAATATCCATTATATACAGCATTTTATTCATGATTTATATATCATATATATCATATATATCCAGTATATTATTTCATTTATAATATTACATTACATTTAGAGTTAAGAAATGAAATGCACCGTTCATGGAGACGGTAAGCCGTACGTACGTATGAACGCTACATCCATTTCTATTTCATATTTAATGGAATTAAAACATAATGAAACATAATAGTATTTTAATTCCATTATTGTATCATATGAAATATCATTAAATATATTCTTTATACTTACCACATATGGTATTAACGAATCAAATCACTTTGAGGGGGCGGTAGTCCGCACTTCCTAAAATATAGATATCGCATATACCAATAATGGAAGCCAGAAAGGTATACCATAAGTGAAAAATACAGAAGATTAAGGAAAACATAAAAATATTATATATCATATATAAATGTAGTGACATCATAATGGCCACCATGAAAGGTGTTAAAAGAATATTGAACAATCATCGTTTTGTGTGGCAGAAAATCACCAACCACAGAAACCGTATGTTCTTTAACCATTACATAAAGGTGTGTGTAAGTGTAGATCGAATCCTTCTTATAAAAACATCCAAGTATATTTCAGATACTGGAGTTGTTACAAAAGAAATGAATAAAAATAGTTTAGTGGGTTGGAGAAGAAAAATAAAACAAAAGGACTCAAGTGAAGACATTACCTTAAAATCAGGTAACTCCCTTGGGTTTGAGCTCAAAGGCTTCCTTGGGAAGACTTATGACCAAATTGAGGCTTCTAAGAGTTATAGAGGGATGTGGAGAGGAATAATTGGCAGGGTTTGGCCAAGCCAAAGGCTTTGGAAGTGTGGGTAAGGAGGTAGAGGTGGGGTCCTTTTAGAAGATGATGGGAGGGGCACTCTTGGAAAGTAAGGAAATGTTACTTTATGTTAGAATTATTTTCGGATTTTAATGGTCCCACATTGATTGGTTTCTAGGATAAGGTGATAAGGGTTCGCAATACACCCATACAATGGGTTTTGGACATGTTTAGGTCTTAGAGTTTACATTATCTTTCCATTCTTTTAAATCATTAAATAATGAGGTCATCGTTGCATCATCATGATGTCATAAATAATTAAATTTATTTAGTGTCTAAAAATTATAAAACAATTCCTATGATGTAGGAAATCTTTTTATATTTCTAATGAATATTTATAGTTAAAAATCTGACTTGTATAACCCCATGTAAAATTTTTTTTAGTAAAACATCTCATGTTTGTGTCATTTTTACTATAACATTAAATAAAAAGTTATTTATGTCATTTCCAAACCAAAGTGGCTCCATGGGGTCCCCAAGTTGACCCATGGATTTTCTTGGTCATCCATGAAACATCGAATGAGGGTAAGACATGTGTCAAGCTCATCTCATATTATTAAAACATTATTTTTACCGTAAACTACACTAATTACCTCTAATCGCGATTAAAAACATAAAAGTTACTATTCACCAAAAAATAATTTTAATCCCATTGAACCACATTTTACTTCTTAATTTCAATCTTGTATGTCGTATTTTTGAAATTCAAAACCCAAAGGTGGAAAAATTTCATTTGAATGGAAAATCAGTTTTTATAAGTACCACTTAGTGGTTTCACTATTCATCAAAAATTGATGTTTTTCAGAAAATTACCAAAAATTCACCCTAAGATAAATTTGATATTCCAAATTCAAAAATGATTTCTATTTTAAAAAACTCAAAACTTATAAGTTTAATTAATTAATTTAATAATTAATTCCCACTGTTAAAACAAATAGTGTGTTTTTATGAAACAAAATGTATCAAAAGATTGACACTAGTTTAAGTCTGATTTCAAAGTGAAATGAATTCCATTGATCACTATTGGATTAAATGGTAAAAATATATTCTAATTTAACATTAAAATAAATTCAAAAGATATTCTGATCATATTAATAAATTATATTAAAAAGAGGTTTTGAATTAAAATACAACATTTTCTCTATTCAATAAAAAATGAACTTTTTCGGAAAAATACCAAAAATTTATACAAAGTAAATTTTGATGTCCCGATACTAAAGAAGAATTTTATTTTGTCAAATATAACTAATAAAAGTTTCAAAAAGTATATTTAAAAGAGGTTCGCCATCAAAAGGCGGTTAATCAACCTTTTAAAGAATATTTGAATGTTTACACTTAATATTGGATTCATTCACATTTTTAATCCTCTAACATTTATTGTAAAGAGTAAAAATATTTGACAAAAATATATAATCATTTTATATTTAGTTCTATTCATTCCTACAATTACAAGAGCTAGGTGTTAACTACCATTTAAAATAATATTATTTTATTATTAGAGTGCAATGTAAGATTACCAAGAAACTCGTTGTTGCGTGTTTGGTACGCCATCGAGCATAGCGTCCCATTTAAAGTAATATAAATAATTTTTTCCCAAATATGGATAAATGTGAAAATGTCAAATTCTTTATTTACCTGGGGTGTTACATCCTTCCCCCTTTTGGGAATTTCATCCTCGCAATTTTGAAATTGGCCTTGGAATCTTTATTGAAAATCCCACATCGGAATAATATTCAGCAAAACAATCACATCAAAATAAATAAAGAGAAGTATAGAGGTCACCCGAGTTAACGCATACTAGGATTCCATGTAGGAAAACATGGACATGGAGGAGAAAACATAGGGTCATGTTCTGATGGAGAGTGATAGAAAACATGTTTAGGAGAAAGTTAACCACAAGAAAATCACAAACCTGTGATGGGTTAAATGGTATTCAATTCCCCAGTAGGAAAAGTTAATAGACAAATTTTTTGTTTTATGTTACTTTTTATTGAGGAATTTATTCATAATGGAACGTAATTACTTATCATGTTGACTTTCAAATTTTATTAGATTCCTTAATCAAACTCATATTTTCTCCAAAATATGATTTTTAGGAAGTCTTTTTCGCATTAAGAGTACTATAATCAACTTCTAGAGAATCACCTAATCCACAAAAGAGGACTACATAATTCCCACGTCTTTAGACTCTAACCAAAACCAAAACCAAAAAGGTTAGTACAAGATCAGATAATCCTGAAAAGTATAATCCTTTATAAAAAGAAAATCTATTCTTAATCTCCAAAATTTGTCACAAAAAACCCAAAGATCAACGAAGACCATTAGATAAATAGATTGTCCATAAAATTCTTCAAAGTAAACTGATCTAAGATTGAAACCCAAATATTTGAAGGATTTAGTCACATAGTCTTCCTAGATAAATATAAACATTTATCTCCAAACAACATCAGTTTCTCTTAAAGTCTCGTATTGATAAGTAATTAACCTAATCAAATATCCTCCATGATAGGTTAATATATTACGATAGATAACCCAAAATCAACTTACTCTTAATTCATAAAACCATCTAACTAAAAAGAATTAGTCAAACTAACCAGAGACTTCACATAGTCCAGTGGTAGGTGATAAATACCAGTTGCACTTTGGTTGTGGGTTCGATTCCCGCAGCTTTGTCTGACGTGAAGGGTTGTCACACGGTCTGCGTGTTTCCCTTTTTCCAAAACTATATAATTCTAAAATCATTCCCCAAAAAGAGATAAAATCATCAAAAATAACCATAACATAATTTAACCTCAATTTTATCACATGCCTTTCACTTCCATCATAACATATAGTAACCCATAATTACATCAAAAGTAAGGATCATATAAACCCAAATGGTTCTTTATAACTATGTCCACAAAAGAAAAGATAACTATTCCTTGAATAAAATTTTCATATATTAAACATCCGGGTTACACATTCTATAAAAAGTCTTCTAATGTAACCCCATCATAAAAAGAGACTTAATACTCTTAAAAATTTCACCATAACTCTTGAAGCCCTTATATGTTGACTTCTTACTCATTCAACATTCTTCATGATCCATTAACCATTCCTTTCCAACTTATTCTGAAATAATTCTTTCCTACAAACAAAATCATGAATCATATCCTAAGATTCCAAAATAGAAAAAGAAAAGTTATGAAATAATATGTACCTTTGATTGGTCATTGTCAGTTTCATCATCCTAAATCGGAATGGCATTAGGTATTGGTAAATGAATATTTGTACGATCTTGGTGATCCCATTCACGAAACTTCTTCATAGGACATGTGTTTTCATAATGAACATGCACACCACATTTAAAACATTCAATTGATACCTCAGAAAGAACTTCTTTCCCTTTCCTCAAGTCAACTGGATGCTTCCTTTTTCCATGGCAGGTTCTTGCTTTACAACCTTAATTTCCACATCTATAGCATATTTATATCCCTTTGAAACATTTTCCTAGGTGTTTCATTCCACATATTTGACACATAGGTTTTTGAACACACTTACCTTTATGATTATTACCTGTAGTTCTGTAGGGATTTGTTTCTAGCATATATGATGCCTTATTGAAATAACCAAGCTTTACGTGGTCAATAATGGCTCCAGGTAGTTGGTTGAGGATACACACAAGAGTTCTCATTTCAGCTCCCATATCATTCAGTTGCTTGCTCAAAAAACTGTCATAGTTTCCTTCACATCCACTGTTACTTTTGTGTCTGGTAGATCCAGCCATTTACTAAAACCAAAAAGGTTAATGTGAGTATATCAACAAAACCATCATGTACTAATGAGTAAGATAAACACTAAGATATACTTACTCATTCACTTTAACAAAAACTAGGACTCTTTCTGAAATCCTAACCATTATGGTAATGTCACTTATTCTTAAAGTATACCCTATCCTCTAAAATTATCTTAAACTTCCCCTGATACCAACTATATGGCCCGAGCCTTACACCTTACTTAATCTTGAGTTATTACAAGATTACACATTGAGGATCTATTCAGGTTTAGTGTTTTAGATAATTAGATCATGAAACTTGCATTACATTCCACATTTAAACAATGTGGTTACATAAAGGACAATATTCATTTTTTCCCATCAACGGAATAATATTTAAAATAAAATATGGATTCTTTCTTGACAATTCCTTGACACTATCATCACATCACATACCTTTCCCTTGACCTGTGAAAAACATTTCATATACTTGGGATGAGCATAAAAAGCTCCGTAAGGGTTATAAAAAGTATGGAAAGGAAACATGAGTACAAATATACATAAGAATGAAATCATACTTTACCCATATAACATAGGCACTTTAACATACCTCATCAAATCATGAATAAATCATAAAAATCATAAGACATAAAAGGTAACTTTAGGCATTCATAATATTCTTACGTAGGGAGTAACCCTCTTGGTTACGTTTGGAATACCCACAACGGTATATTTCCCTAAATCTCTTCGGAGAAACCATAACGTTTCACTCCTTCGCATTACCCAATGCATTGGAGAGATATATCGGTCTCACCCGCACTTAGTTTATCATGGAACCACCCGTCTTCATAACAATACCCAAGAACCATAACATAATCTTATCACAAAAAACATGAAAAAAGGAAACATAACATTTCCACCTTTCAATAACAAGATATCAATAAAACACATTGATATAAAAACATTATGAAAACCATTTTCAATACCAAAATAATAGAAAAGTAAAACTTGGTATTTATTTTTCTTTTAAAAAGAAGGTATGGCTTGTAGAGGAAGCCGAAACTCAAATAATGTTCACGGTGGCCGAGAAGTCGTTGTTTCCGCATAGGTATGAAAAAAACATTTCCTTTTGTCGTTTACTAAACGCTTCGTAGAAAAAACATTCCTTTTGAATAAACGTAAAAGTCAAAGGGGATTATACACCGTATAAAAGAATATTGTGTATAAAACAAAATATGCCTCAATGAAAGGAGATTGAGACGAAGTCCCATACAAAGACGGTATCCTTGTATTAAGGATAAATCAGTTACATAATTATGTATGACAAATGAATACCCGAAATATAAGTGGGTATTAAGTGTAAAACTATCATAGGACATTCACACATAATCATATAATGAAATATTCAAGGTGTACATGTTTATCCCAAAGAATAGAAATTGGGTTAAGAAGTTCCCTTGCAAAAATTCGACAGCCTAACAGCGTCACTTCCAAATTCAGAAAAATAGTTGATGAGAGATAAAAAGGGTATCTCATCACTTGGTAATAAAATTTACATCAATAAGGATATATAAGAACATATCCCAGCATAATAGTATGTGAATTAAAAGACATAACAAAATAAGTCTTTTAAAAAGAGGAGGGTGAAAGGTTCTCTTACCGAGTTAGGTAACTTTCGAAACGTACACCCCATTGAAGAAGGTTCATACAATAAATATGTAAATACCCATAAATGAAATTATATTACATAAAGAGTATAAAAATAGGAAGTACATACACCACTCAAATTAAATGGTGGCAAATGTAGCATAAATCTCACAGGACTAAAAGTGAGAAGAAAAATCTCTTATGAAAACTCGGCAGCATAACAGCGCCACTTAAAACCTCCAAAATTAATTGATGAGAGAAAATAGGGTCTCTCATCATATGAACATAAAAATTACAGTAGGAGTAATATAAAAGAACATCCCAATAATAATAAATATGAGCTCAAAAGGAATGACATAAAAGAGTGTACTTAAAAAAGAAAGAGAGGGGTTGATCCCTTACCTCGGGTCCGACTTGACTCGATCGTTCTTTAATCTCCTGAATAATAAACTTGAGTTAATTTATACATCCTTAAGAACCTTTTTCAAGTTCATTATTCCTTTTATATCACTTATTACCTTGTCATGAACACTATGTTATTATTTAAGTTAATAACGGTTGTTTTAACGATCATTGGTACTTGAGTAAAAAATAAACTCTTTATAATTACAAGTTGTTCATGTGGTAGAATATCCATTATATCCAGAATTTTATTCATGATTTAGATATCATATATATCATATATATACAGTATATTCATGCATTTTTAATATTAAATAACATTTAGAGTTAAGAAATGAAATGCATTATTCAAGGAGACGGTAAGCCGTACGTACGCGTGAACACTACTTCCATTTCTATTTTATATTTAATGGAATAAAAACATAATGATACATAATAGAATTTTAATTAAATTATGGTATCATATATAATATCATTAAATATATCCTTTATATATACCACATATGTTATTAACGAATCAAATCACTTTGAGGGGGCATTTGTCCGCACTTCCTAAAATGAAGATATCGTGTATACCCATAATGGAAGCCATAAAGGTATGCCATAAATGAAAAATACAGAAGATTAAGGAAAACATAAACATATTATATATCATATATAATTGTTTTGACATCATAATGGCCACCATTAAAGGTGTTAATAGAATATTGAACAATCATCGTTTCGTGAGGCAGAAAATCACCAACCACCGAAATAGTATGTTCATTAAACATTAGATGAAGGTGTGTGTAAGTGTAGCTCAAATACTTCTTATAAAAACATCCTAGTTAATTTAAGATACTGGAGTTGTTACAAAAGAAATGAATAAAAATATTTTAGGGGGTTGGAG
Organism: Viscum album; assembly: GCA_963277665.1. Lineage (NCBI taxonomy): Eukaryota > Viridiplantae > Streptophyta > Magnoliopsida > Santalales > Viscaceae > Viscum > Viscum album. The sequence continues at coordinate 2,013,304,455 of OY728147.1, read as the reverse complement.
AAGAAAAATAAAACAAATGGACTCAAGTGAAGACATTACTTTAAAATCGTGTAACTCCCTTTGGTTTGAGCTCAAAGGCTTCCTTGGGAAGATTTATGACCAGAGTGAGTCTTCTAAGAGTTATAGAGGGATGTGGAGAGGAAAAATGGGCAGGGGTTGGACTAGCCAAAGGCTTTGGATGTGTGGGTAAGAAGGTAGAGGTGGGGGGCTTTTATAAGAGGAGGGGTGGGGCACTCTTGGAATGTAAGGAAATGTTACTTTATTATAGAATGATTTTAGGATTTTAATGGTCCCACATTGATTTTGTTCTAGGATAAAGTGATAAGGGTTAGAAATACACCCATAAAATATGTTTTGTACATGTGTAGGGCTTAGATTTTACATTATCGTTCCATTTTATTTAAATCGTTAAATAATGAGGTCATCACTGCATCATCATGATGTCATAAATAATTTAATTTATATAATGTCTAAATTTTTTTTAAAAAATTCTATGATGTAGGAAATAATTTTATATTTTTAATGAATACTTATAGTCAAAACTCTGACTTGTATAACCCCATGTAAAAATTGTTTTACTAAAACATTTCATGTTTGTGTCATTTTTACTTTAACATTAAATAAAAAGTTATTTATGTCATTTCCCATCCAAAGTTACTCCATGGGGTCCCCAAGTTGACCCATGTATTTTAATGGTCGTACATGACACATAAAATGAGGGTAGGACATGTTTCAATCTCATCTCATATTATTAAAACATTATTTTTACCTTAAACTACACTAATCACCTCTAATCGCGATTAAAAACATAAAAGTTACTCTTTGCCAAAAAAATTATTTTAACCCCATTGAACCACATTTTACTTCGTAATGACATCCATGTATGTTGGATTTTTTAAATTCGAAACCGAAAGGTGGAAAAATTTCTTTTTAATGGAAAATCAGTTTTTATAAGTACCACTAAGTGGTTTCACTATTCACCAAAAATTGATGTTTTTCAGAAAATTACCAAAAAATCACCCTAAGATATATTTGATATTCCAAATTAAAAAATGATGTATATTTTAAAAAATTAAAAACAAAAAAGTTGCATTAATTAATTTATTAATTAAGTCCCGCTGTCAAAACAAATATCGTGTTTTTATGAAACAAAATGTATTAAAAGATTGACACTAGTTTAAGTCTGATTTCAAAGTGAAATTAATTCCAATCACCACTATTGGATTAAATGGTAAAAAAATATTCTAATTTAACTTTAAAACCAACTCAAAAGATAATCTAATCATATAAACAAATTAGATTAAAAAGTTCTTTTGAATTAAAATACAACATTTTTCACTATTCAATAAAAAATGAACTTTATCGGAAAAATACCAAAAATTTACACAAAGTAAAATTTGATGTCCCGATTCCAAAGAAGAATTTTATTTTTTCAAGTATAACACATAAAATTGTAAAAAAGTGGATTTAAAAGAGGTTCTCCATCAAAAGGAGGTTAATCGACCTTTTAAAGAATATTTGAATTTTTACACTTAAAATTGGATTTATTCTCATTTTTAATCCTCTAACATTTATTATAAAGAGTAAAAATATTTTACAAACATATATAATCATTTTTAGTTAGTTATATTCATTCCCACCATCACAATATCTAGGCATTAACTACCATTTAAAATAATATTATTTTATTATTAGAGTGCAACGTAAGATTCCCAATAAACTCGTTGTTGCGTGTTGGGTACGCCATTGAGCATTGTGTCCCATTTAAAGTAATATTAATATTTTATTCAAAAATATGGATAAATGTGAAAATGTCATATTCTTTATTTACCTGGGGTGCTACACTTATTTTGATATGTCTCTTTTGTATATTATCAACATGGATAGTCTTATTTGAATATATATCCATTATTGATGATCCCCGTTATTCAGGTCGGTTATATATATATATATATATGATTCTAAAATTCATTTATTTCTCCACTTCTATTTTATTTAGAATGTCTGGTGAAATCCCTTTTCTCATTCACTTTTCTCCTCTATCGTTATTACCTTTTTGTTTTATTAAATATTTAATGACACTTCTTCTCTTCTCAATATATTATATTCTAAGACAAATAAATAACCATTAAATAATAAAATTTATCCATGTTTATCTTTTAATATTATTTATTAATTCATGATAATATCATGACACTGAAAAACGTTGTTTTTTCTTCACCATCACAAATATCATATTGTTTACTCTTATATAATAGTGATTATAGAATTTTCCATTCTTTATATGTATAATTAAGGCACATAGAAATAAATTTTGGATATAATTTTTTCTTTTATTAGATAACACAATTTTGGAGAATGAATTTTATTATTCATATTCTTTTAATGAAAGAAACAAAGGTTTATTTCATCCCAACTCATCATATAATTCTTCAATAAATTTTTTCTTTCCTTTATCAGATTAAAAATTTTATAAAATATTGAAATAAGGTCTATGTTGATCCAAATATTTATTAGATTGAATCATATAAAATTCAAATATATTTAGAGGTGACATGCTCTTATACAAATTTATTGAAACTATTGACTATTTTGGATTATCTAGGTGATGTAATCTATAGTAACCACATTTTAGAAGTTAAACCTCCTTTTAAATTCACCCAATTAAAATTTTTAATGTTAATTATAATTAAAATCGAATATATTAATGTCACATCATTTTTAGTGTGAAACTAATATAGGGAATTGTTCAATATTGAAATGTAATAGAATAAATGTATACTATGGGTATCTTTTTTAGACACCCAATGATGTATTCTATTCAATATGATCACAAGTGAATACAGTTGGTCAGAAACAAATGCTCAAATCAATATATAATTGGATTGATAAATCAATTTTTCTTCTTCAATGATTGGGAAGACAACCACAAGTCTTGAGAAACTATTTTGAAACCTCAAAAAATATATTACAAATTAATGTTGATCCTGATATAATAATATATTTTCCACATATAATATTCCTCAATATGAAAGCTGGATAACCATATGCATATTTATCTCCTAATTATGTTATCAATGATGGTCTTGAATCACCTTCAATATATATATTAATAATAAATATTTATTTCTTAAAATTGTATAGAAACCCACCTTATCTAATTGATATAAAAATATATCATGATCACAAATTATTTCATTCATAAATTTCGTGAATTAGGATGAGGGATCATACAATATGACACCCATCACAGCCTGTGGAATGTCCCGAAATGAATTTATGATCCCCACATACGAGAAACTACTGAATCTATTTCACAAATACCATTTTTGGTTTTATTTCAACCATGATAGTTAACCATTAATAATTATTATTAATAATACATCACACAATGATAAATATCCATAACCAAAAATGATTCAAACAATTATTAATAATTTTTTTATAAACATAAAGAAAAAAATTACCAAACATGAGGGAAACAAACTAGATCAAAACATAATAGATCCATGTAGTGAGAGGTCCATCGCCCTCATTCCACCTCCACCAACACCTCCAATATGGGAACTCTAGAAATTTGAAAAATTGTAACCTTAACGGAACATCTTATCCTCATAAGGTAAAAATACAATAATTATTATATACATCCAATGGTGTATGTATCATGTTGTCTAAATATTAGTAGTATTCCACCCAAATTGATGACTCTATGACTTAATTTTATAAGATAAATCACCAAGGTAGTTTTAATATTGCATTCATAATTATTTTAAATATCATCATTTTTCGGAAATCGTTTTAAAAAAATAATTTATTTTAAATTCTCATAAGAGGAAGATCCACCATATTCTAATAGTATGAATAATTTTATAAGAGATAACCATGTGCAATCAGTCATGTTAATAACACTAGTAGGACTCTTGGAACCTCGTATCTTAGTGAAACATGGTATACCAACCTTATCCCAGGGCCTCTGCATGCAAGATACTCTAGAGTGGAATATATAATAATTTGTAATGGATTCAAATCATCATCAAGATAGTTTGTTTAGCGTTGTAGTGATAATCCTACTAGATTAAATAATGCCTCAATCCAGCTAATCCAACTAGTGTAAGGGTCATATTCTACTCACTAATATACCTAGGATTCCTTTTTTGCACAATTATCCATTCCACATTTCAAATGGATAACCACATTCAAATACCCACATCAAGAAAAATGAATACTATTGAAATATATCAATTTTTATAAGAAAAAACATATCATGTCAATACACACATAAAAACCATTTTTAAACATTCTTCGTGCCACTTATATAATTTAGAAAACATATTAAGAAGAATTATAAGTAGAGTACACATGAAATAAAAACATTCCAATTTGAAAAAACATATTATCAACTCATGCACATCATAAAACCTTTTATAAAAAAATTTAAAACCACACACACATTCCATAAAATACATGAATTAATCTCTGAAAATATCCCAACATCATCAAATAATAATAAATAATTGAAAAAACTACCTCATGCTTTTAGACATTCAGAATACAGTGGCAAACCAAAACTGCACCATAAAGGAACCCTAGGAATGAAATGTCTAACCATAAAAAAATTATTTTACTCAAAAACTCATGATTGAACCTGGATATGATTAATCAATATGATAGATAATAATAACTCATATTGGGAGGAAGGGGAATCCTAGAGGCTTAAAGAAATCAAGATAGAAAAGGACGTACATGATGATTCTTCGATATCCAAAAACAAATAAACTAAAAAATTTATATTCATGGTGGAAAATAGTGTGAGGATGAGAAAACTAGGGAAGAAAATCCCATGTGATTTGATGTAGGGGGTTTTTTTGGTTAAATCTTTTGATGGTAGAAAAGTAATTCAACATTTTTAATGATCAGTACATGCAACATAGTTCAACTGCATAGTTTTTCAAACCATACAGTAAACATGAAGTATTCTATGGCTATAAAGATAATATACCCATGGTTTCCTAGTGGAGATATTTTTCCCATTAGGGAGGTGGTGTGGCCTATAAAATTCCAATATCCAAAACATATGGTTTCCCATATTATAGTTCATGGTTTCCACTAACTATGCACCAACCATGTTCCACATGTTGTTTGGTCCAAAAACTCCATTATTATAAAAACATCTCCATCAAAACTAATGGATAAATAAAGAACCAAAATAATCATTGTAATACCTTAAAAAAATATGGAATGTTAAATTTCTCCCCACCAGGAAAAAATGCTTCAACGGGAAATTCGACTCAAAGTTTGAATAAATAAGAAAAATAGATATTTCCCCTCAACCAATGAAATACAATAACATATATCATGATTTTATTGAACATTCATCTATATAACAAAGACAAATGGCTTTTATATTCCTTAAATCACATTCTCCAGGGAATGAAAAATCTATACTGGTCACTCAAACATAGAAAAAAATATTTCCAACTCTAATTCATCCCAATTCAGAACATGATACTGATTCATATTATACTATTTCAACTATGAAACATTGAACACAACATGAATTGATTATAATTGAGATGTAAATGTTAACTGGTTTGAAGCCTTACCAATTGTCTATGTGATCACAAAAGGGAAATCATACCTCTTTTTTAGCATCCATTTCTTACCAAGATAACAGTGACGCATGTCTGGTGAATCATTAACAAACAACAAGTCACGACATGAGAATTTTAGGGCATGATGTCGCTGAATGGAATAAGACCCGTGGTGTCTTATCATTGTTAACGAACGTTTCCAAATCAACATTACATTTTAAGACATTTCATGTATAGGTCTCTATCTCTAAAATGATGGACACCTGTATCTTCTCAGCATAATGGGGGAAAACACAACTGACCGTAAATCCCCTAAAAGGGTTCCATTCAAATTTAATATTGGTAACTATTATTAAACACAATATCATCCAACAATAAATGGTTATCCAATGATCCATCAATATAAAAAATTTATAAGTAGTTCATTTCTTCCATTATATTATTCTCCCACCCAATATGAACATCCATATGAGGATGGTATTTCATACTCAATAAAACATTAAATTCCATTTCCTTTTTAAGGCTTTCCAAAAACTGAGAGGTGAAATGGGGGTCCCTATCTGAAATAATGGATTAGGGGACACCATGATGGTTGAATATCTTTTCAACATAAAACATACAAAATTCATCTAACTTAGATGAATCCTTTGTTAGATTAAAATGGGATTACATAGTCAGATGGTCAATCACAACACTTATGGAATTTTTTCCTGAGCTTGTATGAGGTAACGTAGTAATAAAATCCATGGTGATCTCATTCAAATTATTTGTAAGAATGGGTAATGTTTGAATCATACTGGAGGACCTAATGTGATATTATTTAACATTATGATTTTTAAAACATCTAAATATGATGTTAGCTATGTCTGGTATCATCCCTCATGACCATTGTTAAGGATTAAAATCATAAAATATTTTGGTGGTACTAAGATGAGCATCCCACTAATACTTCTATCTATCATTCGTTAATACCTTCAGAAATGAAAACCACAACACAATGCAACCCTTGACACATAAAAATCCCTATGAATACAAAGTCAATTCAAAATAAAACTATCAACCCCATACTAACTATATTAAATGTTGGAAAAACTAAAAACTCAAAGGATGTCACCAAAAAAAACTCTATAAGGTAAGGTGTCAGTTGAAAAATATCCAAGAAATCACCTCCATTTTGATTCTTAACATAGATTTTAATATGTCAAAACAACTTAATAAGTGTGCACTCATCAATGAAATATTGATAGGATTGTACTAGAATATTTTTACTTAAATAATCTACCATTGTTTTAACTTCTCATGGGGTATACACAATATCAATATCGAACCCTTAAAGGTACTCCACCCAACGATGCTGCATCCAATTCAGATCTCTTTGGGGGGAAATACAGTCTACGCTTTTTTGGTCAGTGTATATAAAAAAAATCTCCCTATAGAGATAGTGATTTCATGTATTCATGTAATTCATTACTTATGATTACTACAAGATGATTGTTGGGTAATTCATTACACATGGGGAGATTTTTATTGTTTTATACACCACCACATGATCATCATATAGCATCATATAACCAATACACATAAATGAATCATCACATTAGACCATATATCTCTTTCTAGTTTCCAAAAAATAGGGGTTGTGGTCAACCCCAACATAATCCCTAAATGGAAACCTAAAATTAGGAGCTCAAATAAAATATAAACCCTTTATTGGTAAGTTAAATTATTGAGGAATGATGAAAAGAAAAATACCAAAAAACCACATATAATACCATGCTAGACCCACATATTTCCATATTTCAAAAAAATATATTGTTTCTCCAATTAAATCATATAACTAGTTTTCTAAGGGTCCACTGAAACCCCATGGTTGGGGGTCACATGTCCAAATAACTCGATATCCATGGTCAAGAAGGTGCACTTGGAAAACATCTCATAGTAGAAATGATCTTTGAAAGTGTCCAACAAAATCCTCAATTTCCACATATTCTCCTCCTCCATCTCTAAATAAACTTGTATATAATCGTTAAATACCATGAAATGGGGTGAAAATACTACAAGAAGACTCTGTACAGAAGAATTTTTATCAGAAAAAAAACTATATATCAGACAAAAAACAAAGGAATTTGTATCAGTTGATAATATCAGTTGATAATTCTTACACATCCAAAAGATGGGACGAAGTAAAAGAAACAAAGGAATTTGTATAAAAAAACTATATATGATATAATAAGAATTATACCTTGAAATTTTATAGGTCTTTCACAATATTATACTAGTGGTTGATCTATATAAAGAATAGACATCATCTCAACCTGAGCCTAGGAACAAAAAATTTCAGGTGCATCTTACATTGGATGACTCTACCCTAAAAAGGATACATCCCTACCGCCACCACTACTAAAATGAGAACATACCATCATGGACTGCTCTGATTGGGCTAACATTCATTTAAAGGATATAGAATTCATACCAGTATAGTATAGAATTTTGGTTCAACGATGTTTTTGTATGTTCACCATTTATCCAAACTGATATATGGTTTTCTATATAGCTAAACAAACCAAACCCACAAGCCCTGTCTTTCCACACAAATGGCATAAGGATTCTCTAGCATCAGAAGCCATAAAAATGTAATTAGGGAATAATTACATGATCTACCACCTCTCAAACTCTCTTGGTCAACCCACCTCCTCTTACTTTCAGATAAAATTCAACTACCATGTACTATTATATAAACTAATCTATAGAAACCATGGATTCAACAATGATCAATCTCTACCATCAAAGCACGATGAAAACATTATCGTAAGTCTTGAATTAGAACTAGGATACTTGGGAAAATATTACAGAACATTGAACCATTTAAAACATTTGTTCCTTTAACTAATCATAAAAAAATACATTGGGTGCAAACCAAACAAACCTTTGAAAGAAAATGTCATACCTCATCACAACATTATCATCTAGAAGTGATCAAAAAATACTAGGTCATATAAATGGGCATGTTTTCATGGAAATAATTATCATTGATGGAGACCATGAAATCCTTTAAACCCATCTTGTCCTACTTCCAAGATTGAATTACAGAGTCCCACCACATCCGATTAAGACCATATAACAAGAACGATTCACATTTCACATTCACCATCTCAAGAGTATAATGTTTCATAAACATCCTCTTAGTCTTCTCAAGACAATACATTACATCATCGGGGTCTTTTCTACTTTATGACTGGAGGATTTTTATTTAATAAATCTTGAGACATTTCCTTTAAAATATCCAATTCATCATCCCAAACATGAGAAGGAATAAAGCACAATCAATGATCAAATACATAGATATCTAAAACCATAGATTCTACTAGCCTCTGTTCAAATGATAGAGAAGAACTCTCTCTGACCTCTTCCTATAGATTTATAGGAGGTCTCTGTGGAGGAATCTTTATTCATAAAGAAACTACCAAAAATACAAACCTTTAATAAAAAATTAGGGTAAATTTTTGAAACAAAAAATATAAGAAGTTACATAGACAAAAACAAGATATATCCATAATAATATATAAGATAACCACTTATGTAAGGGTCTATATGTGTTTTGATTGACTATTGATGTGTTTCTGAGGCAGGATGTGACAAGAGGAGGCGTAAAGGATGTTTAGAGTAGTTTTGATTCTAGAATATGGATGTAGCGATGGATTTCACATCATGAAGAGTTATGTGATGTGAAATTTAGAATCACAACGTGTAATATATCAAGGTTTAGAAAATAAATTATATTTAATAGGAAATTATGTTTTTGTCCAAAACCGAATTCTGGGGTTTACACAACCTGAAAAGTGATTAAACGTTGTGTAATTTTCTGAAATTTTTTTTCTTTGAAACATTTACAACCCATCATATTGTCATCCCAAGTGGCTATAACATATCTACTTCGACACTAGGTGACCTAAGAATCCCAGATTCCGCATTTTCTATATTCCTTTATCAGTGATCGAATCCTAGCATCCATCATCAATTAGTGGTGACCTATGTTGATCCGAGTTGTGGTTTTCCTTCATTTTATAATGGTTTATCCCGGCATGATATCTTTTTCATCTAGTTATTCTATCCATTTTATTTCAAGTGACGTATCATGTTTTTAATTTCATTTTCTTCTTTGAAACATATTTCAGATGTGTCACGACATCCTCGGTTGGATACAATTATGAAGGGATAGGTGATTAAATATCTATTTTTTGGTTTGTTCTTATGCTATGAACATTGAAAAACATTTGAAGTAGGGGATTCATTAATTCTCTATTTATTTATGTTCAATCATAAAATTAGCTTCATTTAGAACATTGGATCATAAAAAAATTAACCATATAATAATTTGAACCAGATTAAATAACTAGTTTTGATATCATAACAATGTTGTTATTAATACTATGAAAATATTTTGACTCATTTTTTTAGGTTGTGTTACATCTATGAAATTATTGGATTATCAAATCGGTCATTCAGAAAATTGGTAATGAATTGAAATCCATAATTAGTTGATAATTAATTGGCTAAGGGAAATAAAGAGGCATGTTTAATGAATCCTATTATTGTTGTTGTAAATGGATTGTAATAAAATTAATTCATATTCCAATGTTTAATTTAATTGGTTAATGAACCTGAAACATGTTGATGGTAATTAATAATTGAATTAATGTCATGTTAAATTAGTTAATTTATTAACTTATGATATTTTACGATAGAATTTTTCGTATGTATCCCGTAGTTGGAACCTATGAATAATGAATCATTTAACTCAATATAGAATAAGAACTGGGTGTGTGATAAAAGATAATGAATTTAAATGACATGAGTTTCCCATTTTATGTTATGTCCCACATGCCTAGTTATTTAGAATCGTGGGATCTTATTTTGTGTTAAGGATGGATACCTTGTTTTATGGCCATGATTGTGGTTTCTATATTTGTATCATGTTACTAGGAAGTGTTGTGAGCAAGGGATTAATGATACTGGAATGATATTTGGTATGTGGGGAAGGGAGTTCCAAATTTTGGGTGATACTAGCATGGTTTATCTTTGTGGGGTGTTGTGGTATGTGAGGTATAGATGCTCAGATGTGTTCTAAGCATAGTATGGATGACCATGGAGGTATATTGTGGTGTGTGGGGTGGGGTTCCTAGATGTGTTTTGAGTTTGGGATGGCTAATCATAGAGAAATATTTTGGTATAAGGGGAGGGAATGTGAGTCCATGTTTTTGAGATGTTATTTGTTTCATGGAGTTGAATGATGCATTCATATATTCATGTGGTGTCATTAACAACATAAGTGAGGACAGAGCGAGATAAAATTTGTATTACCTGAGGTTATGTAAGCTGGATTCATGTTTGAATATATTTTTTGGTCAATGTTCATGTTGTTGTTTATCTTTATTCAATTCCCCACTTCGTGAGGTAGATGGTTTTGTATTACACTACTTCAATGTTTGGAAAAGACGTGTAGGTTATGGAATGATCATTCTAAGTATATATTCACGTGCTATGATGAGTCGACACTCCTTCTATATGTGGAAAAGACTCAACAGGTAGTTCATTTTCTCACCACGATGAACCAATTTTGTTTTTTATCATAGAATATTTTCAATGGAAACTGAGAAATATTGAAAGTAATGATTTATATAAATGAATAAATTTTTAACCCATGGGGTTGGATGTTGTTTGGATGAAATGCAGAGGATGTAATTATAAGAAGTAATGGGCTGCGGTTTATGATTCCTAGAGGGCGTGGCTCTTTGTTGTGATATTAGTTAAATATAAAATTGAAATTTTTGTTGTTTAATTAATGTATAAATAATTAACTAACGTAAAGTGAAATTGATGAACATAAATAAATTAATTTAATTTATACATTAAATGGTTATTTTCATGTAGGATATTTCCATAGTGTGTCTGTGACATATATTATATAATCTAATTTTTGTGTTTTTATATGCTACTCCACCTTATCTACTAGGGAAACTGACACCCCGAGGAATCCAATCCATAGTGGTGTTTTCACCAACATCCATGTGGGAGGATGGATGGATGACTACACCCTTTGGGCCAATATCATCTCATGGTTATTAATTGTTATGGTATGAATGACTGTTAGTTTTCCCCATATATGTCTGTATAAGGATGTAATGACTTGTGGTTATTTTACACACATGTATTCTGGATATTGATTCATATGGATCTTTATTGGTTTAACATGTAATGGATGTGATGGACTGAGGATCCTCATTCAGTGTATGGGTTTTGATGGTTTGAAGTATAATAACTGATGTATTATGCATGTTATGATGAAAATGGTGGACACATTAAATTACTAATTTACTTTTGGTTACATGGATGTTGTTTTGTGATGCACAATGTGCATGTTGTGGTTCTTCACCAAGGTTTCTATTTTCTAGACTTCATGGAATGAGATGCTCACAACATGCAATGTTTGGTCACAGTGGAAAACTAATGGGTAAGTGATAATGTGGTACACTTGATATTCATTATTATAATTCCTTTTATGTGATACATTGTGAGATTAGCCATAAAAGGGATGTGATCATAGAATAACTATTCAGGTGATGAGATAGTTTCACTTGTTATTCAAGGTGGATTTGTATGATTTCTTTACCTTTTTTATAAGAGGATTTGGGGAAGGTTCTTCTAAATATACTGTTATACTCACCACTCATAAATATATACTTTTTTAGGTTAGTTAGTGTAGGTGGGAGAACATGCAATCTATTATTAGCTTAGTAGTTTTTCTAGAGGTATTTGGGATTCCTGTTGGGTGCCATCATTACATTGTTTTGTTATTGGAAGGTCTCAATTATGTTGTATTAGTTATTACAATAAATTTCATATTTAGACAATGGATTTTCATTTATATTTTAGTTTGATCTAGTGTTTTTTGTCTATATTATCTATCTCTTCTGAAAGTGTTCCCTTGATGGGTAATGTATACCATCTGTATGTCAACAATACAATCAGTTCTTATCACCATCCCTGGGTCTACTAGAGTCCAGACTTAGGGGTCACTATATCTCTTCTCCCATTTCCATCCCTGGAGGGGTACACATTCTGAGGAGTGGGTCATGAACACTTCACCAATGCTCAATTTCCATGCACAGTCTACCAAATGTACATATCACATATAAGAAATGTCAATCCAAATTCCCAATATGACATAGGGAATGAAGTCTTATTATGTAGTCTATTGTACTGAAAACTCACTCATAACTAGAACCTCAATCACCTCTAGTACTATATCCAATCTATCTAGAACCATACAAAATAACATGACCTAAATAATTAGAAAAATCTACAATGATTCATGTTTTTATGAACCAAACTCGGGTTTCATCCAACCCAACGTCCAACCCACTCTGGCGCAAAGCAAGATGGACAATCTCAATCCCCATTGGATGGAATATACTTCTTGGGATTCAAAATTATACTTTTTGAGAATTATTTAACATATAATAAAAGAAAATAAATACTTTTTTAGGAATAAAACATCACTCAAAGATCCATATCCATAAATAAAAAAGATACCACAATATCAAGTGAAAATTTTTACAAACATAACCACAACCCAAAATTCCAAAAATGAGGGAATGTATCTAGAAAAGAACATAAAACCACCATGCCACATGTAGGATATCATCATAATAAAACCTTCACCACATCTGAATGAGGGGAATGTTTGGAACTGTAACCACCAACAGATCTATGAACGTATTTTCCCTTACATGGGTAAAAAATAATGAAATATTCATACACACAAGGATGTATATAGTGTGTGAGACAAAGTCCAATAGGATTACACCCTTAAAAAATATTCCATGTCATATCATTAGATTATAAATCACAATTCATGTTTTAATAATATTTTTGGAATCATTTTTTATTAAAACATTTTATAGATGACTTTTCCGAAGATAGATTATTTTAAAATTAACATAATATTGATTCTCAATGTATTCTCACAATATTCAAAACATCATAAGAGAGTGCCATGAGTAATCCTTAAATGTTAAACCACTATTGGGACCCTAGGAAACACATATCATGGTGAAACATGATATAAAATCCATAACCCACATTATCCTCATGTACAATCCACTAAATGGGAATCAATACAATTTTCTATTGTTCTCTAATAATCATTGTCATTTATTAGTCAGTATTGAGGTTTATATCTTTATAGATTAAATCAAGACTTAGTTGTAACAATCCAACTAGCAAACTAGTCATTGTCCACCCACCAAGATACATATGATTCCATTTGTTCTCAATTTACCATTCCAAATGTCACATAGACCACTACATTCACATACCAACATCATGATACATGAATACACATGAGAGACCATCAACATTCATAGGAGAAAAAATATAATGTTCATATTCACACTGAAAATAATTTAAACATACTTTGCACCACATGTAGAGATCATAAAATATATTTAGGCGAAAAACAAGAAGATTCCACAAGAAATCAATCCATTCCCATTTGAAATAACATATTTTCAAAACATACACTTAATAATCCCTATTTAAAATATATTTTTATTAAGGATGATATTCTACATAACACATTAATGATCCCAAAAAAGAATCCCAACATCATCTAATATTTCTATATATGGGAACAACCTACATCAATCATGGAAAACATCTATAATCCACTGCAAAACCACAACAGAACCACAAAATACCTTATAAGTTAATATCGAACTATAGACTTCATGATTTTACCCAACAAATTAATAATTATAATGCCCCAAACCTAGTTACCTAGAGTCGATGCACTATAACATAACATTGCCATGATCACAATATATCATGTCTCAAATTTTTATTAGTTTAGTACCCTTGTAATTACTATATATATATATATAAGTGTTACGTTACATCATAAAAAACAACAAAAAATGTGTCCCCATTGAACACACTCATATGCCTTATCATATCCCTGCATGTCAACAATAATATACTTCTTCACATCCAGGGAAATTGAAAACATAAAAAAGGGGTGAGCTGGGATGGTTAGAAAGGATAACAATTTAGAAAAAACTATCATATGTAAGCATAAACATTTACTGCAATGAATAATGAATAAAATACAGGCATTTTAAACATAAAATTATGCATTATATGGAATCAAAAAAGCATATAATTCTATTTACATATTCATATTGATATTATAATAGTCGAATAATCATAATTTAATATCAATATCTAATTTCATAATGATGAAATGCATAATGTCGAACATCATAACCACATAGTGAAGGCCTCATGCCAAGACTACAAATAAGATTTTTTCAAGGCCGTGTGCCAAGACAATAGTATGACTAATGACACCTAATAATGCATCTAGGATCTATATTGTGATCCACTCGTCACTTACTAATTCTAATGAATTCTTCATATCAAAAGGACGAAACAGTATAAAACCATTCTCATTAAAACTATCATACGAAATGCCAATATTTTAACCACAAACCATGAATTGTATAAAATAGAACATCCACATTAAAAAATAACTCAATCAATACAATATGGATTATTGCATTATAATAAATAAACATCAATGAAGAATAATGAAGGTTATTTTCATAGATTAAAATAATCAGTAAAACTATTTGAATGAAATAAACCTTTTTCTAAAATAATTAATATATCAATATTTATCAATATGTTGTTTAAAATATATTTTTGAATCAATGTGTCCCATACCACTTGGGATCTATTAAAAGGAATTTAAATATTAAATGATACATGTCCTTATAAATAAATCCTTTAATTTTTTTTAAAATATAGACATTACAGAGAATGATTTAGAATAATAAATCGTTAAAGCATTTAAAATGATATTTTAGTTAGAGTTCGTAACAAGATTAGAGATTCTTGAATATAGATAATTGAGGTAATGAACGCATTATAATATCAAGGTAATAAAGGGATTCATGATATACTATTTCAAATTACAAGATGTTAACCATATAAAAGTGAATTGTCACAAAAAAACAAAGAAGTCTTAATGTAATATGAATTGAGATGAAATTCCATATAAAGACTGTATCTTTATATTAAGGAAAATCAATGACATAATTATGTGTGAAAAATATGGATACACACAATATTATTGGATATTCAGTGTAAATATATCAGATAACATTCACACATATTCTTGTATAAACAACACCAATGGCTTGTATTTTTAACTCAATGAATGGAAATTGGGTTAAGATTACTCTTATCATATTCATATCGACGACTTGATAATTTATCAATGTAGTGATTATGTCTATAAAAAGTATATCCACCCAAAGGGGAGTGGAAATTAATATATAAATAAATAAATAGTGATTTCACATATAATCTTGGAGTTAAATAATCAATGATGTTAGCATAAAACCTAATGAGTGGAAACTCAAATTAGATATTCCCTTACCGATTTGGTATCTTATGAAACATACAACCAATGAAAGAAGGATACAAAATGAAGTTTTAAATACCCATAAATCAATGTATATAACACAAAAAAACAATCATGGTCAGTACATACACCATAAAAATTGAAATAGTAGAAAATATAGCATGAATATCACAGGAATAAAAAGTGAGAAGAAAACCCCATACATTGTAATTTTCCTTAGTAGATGATAGAATAATGTCCTCTGTAATGGTGAAATAATTTATCTTAAATTATACAACAACCACATACATAAATATGATATCATATATGATTTCTAATATTTCTTTGTTAATAATATTTCAGTAGTGTCATTATTTTGAGTGTTAAATAATTCATTTTACTTTATATGTTTTATTATGTATGACATGTTCAATATAGATATAATTTATTTGATTCATATCCAGAATTATATTAAGTTCATAAAAATTATTTTTAATCATAGAATAAAAATTATTCTTGAATGGTTACGATGGAGAATGAATGTCATCGCGTTAGTGGAGAGGGTAATCCGTACGTACGCACAAGCGACGATACCATTATATTGATGGTGATATCATATGTAATTATATGCAATATCATATATTAAAAATCATTAACATGTTATATTTAATATGTACATCAAATATACTCATTATTATACCCATCCAAAAGATGAAGTGTTGAATAACAAACTACACCATGACATGGAGACGGTAAGTCGTACGTACGCACGTATGTGACATTGTCATTCATAGGATAGATAAAATAATGAACAAGGTTCTACCATATTTATATTTACATCACACTACATAGAAGGTACTAGATTTATTATTTTGGTATGGAATCAACAATGAAAGTGGACGTGGAAGAAGAAAACTAACATTGTAAGAGGTGATGAAATTATTACCTATTCTTTTGGTTCTTCCTTTGGAATTGTTCCAAAAGCATCCTTATGTTAGATTGTGATAAAATTAATGCCTCCATGTTGATTTGAGGGTAGTAAGGATGATATTTGAGCTAGGTTTTGATGATCCAAATGGCATTGGAGGTGTGATTTTGATATAATGGGTAGTCACCTTTTATAAGATAGTTGAGGGTCACATTTGGAAAATATTGAAATATTATTTTATTATACCATCATATTCAGTTTATAATGGCTAAACAATATTTTTTCGGGGATAATGTAGTGATGGGTAGAAAATATCTCAACCAATTGGTTTTAAAAAATTTTAAGTCGCCATATTAATCTTATCATTTAGATTTAACTCATAGTTAAAGAGTTTACCTTTTACCATGTATTCAAGTATTATTATAATAAATTGTTAATAAACATACAATAAAAATCCAAGCGAACCCGAAGTGGTTCAATATTGATATATCTAACCTTATAGAATTCTTTGGATGAACCTTTGATTTTAAAAAATATTATATCAATTAATAATATAGTATTTGTTTTAAAAACTCATTTATGTCGATTTTGACACTATATAGTAATTTTTATTGTGAAAGTGATAAATACATTATCACATCAGACAAAATTTCTTATAACAACCCTAACAATTCATATCATCCTAGAAATTTCTTTGAATACATCAAAAGTCTCAATATATAATTATATTATAATTTATAATATTATTTATTTTAATATTTCAATAATAAGTTCATTATTGCATCATCATTGTGTCACAAATAAATTTAAATATTTAATGTGTAAAAATTATAGGTAATATACCATTATATATGAAATAATTTCATCTTTATAATCGACATTTATTGTCGAATTTATCTAATTTATTAAACAATATTAAAAGTGGTTT
Organism: Viscum album; assembly: GCA_963277665.1. Classification (NCBI taxonomy): domain Eukaryota; kingdom Viridiplantae; phylum Streptophyta; class Magnoliopsida; order Santalales; family Viscaceae; genus Viscum; species Viscum album. The sequence continues at coordinate 2,013,286,543 of OY728147.1, read as the reverse complement.
ATATATTAAACCTTGATTTTAACACATTTAACTCTTCATTAAATAAAATAATAATAAATGTCCTACTATAATACATGTGTGAAAAAAGATCATATTTTATTATCTATGGTTTATTTGTTCAAAAAACACTTATCTAATATAATTAGTACATGTGTTAGGCTAATTATAATATCATTTTTACCTTTAATTACACTATTTACTTTTAACGGTGGAAAATAATATTAAAAAATAACTATTCACAAGAAATTATTTTCATCCTATTAAACCCAATTTTACTTACTGATGTGAACCATGTATGTCAAATTTTTGAAATTCAGTTCACATAAGAGGAAAAATTATGTATTAAAAAATTTGAAATTATGCCTAGAATGTGAGTAAAATACTATTAAAAGTTCAATAAACTTTTATATATCAAATACTATAATAGAGTGACACAAATTAATTACTTTGTACTAATATAGGAATTATGTTTCTATTTTGAAAATTAAATATATTTTAATTAAAAATAATTATTTAAATAAAAAGTCAGCTTTAAATAATAACGTCTTTTATTTCACTATTCATCAAAAATTGAATGTTTTTAGAAAAACACATAAAAATCACCAAAAAATAATTTTGATATTCCAAAATAAAAATTGATGTCTATTTTACTAAATTAAAAACATATAAGTCTTATTGATTAATATAAAAAATATATTTCCACTGTCAAAATGAGAAAACAGGTTTTTAAGAATTAAAAATTGTCAAATAATTTATATGTGTTTATGTCCAATTTAAATGTAAAATTAATTCTAATGACCAACATAGGATTAAATGATAAAAATATAATCTAATTATACATCAAAACCATTGGAATATATAATTTACCTCTATAAATTTTTTTATTAAAAAATCTAATTTCAATTAATATTTAGTATTTTTCACCATTCATAAAAATATGAAAGTAAATAGAAAAGCACCAAAAATTTATCAACAATAACTTTTTTATGTCCCGCGTCTAAATAAGAAGTTTATGTTTTCAAATAGATTATATAAAAGTGTCAAATATTGGATTTAAAAAGGGTTCTCCATTAAAAGGCAGTAAAATTTGAATTTTTGAAATTTACTTCTTTTGTCTGCAAAATTAGATTTTTTCTTATATTATTTCTATGAAACAAATGTTATAGATGTTAAAATTATATAGAGTATATAAAATTCAAAATGTTGTTATTAATATTCATAACATCTTTTTAAATGGAATGTTTTATAGGTCATGGTTCACTTGAACTCATTGTTGAATACTTCACATGCTATCATATTATTCAAAGAGAAACATAACATGGATGATTGTGGAGTTCTATTCTTACATTATTAATTAAATTGCTTCCTCGTAATTTGAAAATTTTCTTCTGAAATAAAACGTTACAAAAATAGAAGATACCTTTGTGGAAATCCCACATTAGAAATAGGTTTATGAAAATTAAGCCTTAATAAGGGGGGAAAGGGGGATGAAAAAGTCACCACAAAATTAGGATTTCAAATAAGAGATCACTAGTGGAAATTATAATAGGAGGAAAGATGTAAAAATTTACTGGGGGTAATTATGGTCATCAATCACAAACAAGTGAATGGAAAATTGTTGGTCTCAATGCCATAAATCTATGATGATTTAAAATATTATCTGTACAACAAAACATAAGGTATTAGGATAACATATTTTTGGGTTTAAGATACTTTATATAATTTTTATTACTTATTTTATTTTTATAATAATAAAAAAAATACATGAAAAGAAGAGTTTCTATCCATTAACTAATTTCTACCACAAACACATCTTTCACTCCAAAATATATGTATTCATGATGACTTGGACACACCTAATGTGCTAAAATCTTCTTCTAGAGAATCACATAATCCAAAAAAACAAACTGTATATTTCCGTCATCTTTAGAAACAAACCAAATCAAAAATGGTTAGTTCAATATTAGATGATCCCGAAATGGGATAGTCTATTATTGGCAGAACTAATACTCTTAATCTCTATAATTAAACAAAAAATACCTAAAGATCATCAAATCCCCACTCAAAAAAATATTTGTTCTTTATATACATCAAAATAATCCAAACTATTCATTAAATATGAAATTCGGAAGGATTTGACCACATATTCTTCCATGATAAATCATAACATTTAACTCCAAATAACATCGACTACTCTAAAAGTCACATATTTAAAAGTAACTAACCTAATATAAAATTCTCTATGATAGGTAAATCATTTTTCACAAATAACCCAAATCTCTACAAGTCCACAATAAAACATACATTCTTCCAAAATAAAAATCCACCGTTACTCTTCAAATGAAATCCCAGAGTATTCTATATTCATTTTGCATATAGTGTTCCAAAAAAAGAAAAAGTATTGCAAACTAACATTTAACTCAATAATAACAAAATAATTATCCTATACTAATTATAAACAATATGTTCCCAAAATCATCATGTTTTTAATCAATAAAATCATTTAACTTAAAATAATTAGTAATACTAACTATGGACTTCACGTAATCTAGTGGTAGGGGATAAATCATAGTCACACTATGGTTGTGGTTTCGATTGCTATAGCATTGTCCGACATGATGGGTTGTCACATAGCCTGCATCTTTTAATTTTTCCAAAACAATATAATTCTATAACATTTCAATAAATGAAATAAATTCCTCAAAAATAACCATAACATATTTTAACCAAAAATGTTATCTCATACCTTTCCTTTTCTTCCCCAAAAGTACTAACTTGTAATTGACATAAATTCAAGGATTATATTAACTCAAATGGTTCTTTATAACAATATCCACAAAATAAAAGATAATTATTCCTCAAATTGTATTTTCACATAACAATGTGTGGGGTTATACATACTAGAGAAAAGTTTTCCAATGTAATGTCATCATCAAAGAGAATTAATACTTTTAAACATTTCACCATACATTAATTTCCACATAGGTTCTTCCTTGACATAGAGGTTATCTATTGAATTGTACATTGATTCAGGTAATGTCCATGTCCCCTACATTTAAGTAAAATTATTTTAAATGGATTCTTAGGACCATTTTTATTTTCATCCATAGTAATCTTCATTTTTACATCGCAATTATATACATTATGTCCTTCTTTCCCACAGATAAAGTATTTCATTATTCTATTGAGAAACTTTCTTGAGTGTCTCCGTCCACATTTACTGCATGATGGAAAATGATCATTCTTTTATCTAAAGTATCCACTATATTAACTCTTATCATTATCCACATTTCTCTTCCTTGTTGAGTTCAACAGTTGGTTAATGTATATGTTTTTTATCATATTTTAAGAAAATTGATTCACCATGGACACAATATCTTTTACTCCTATTATTATTCCATTATGTTGCTCAAATCTACCACCGTGACTACCATGTACATCATGTTCAATGTTACTATGAATTACTTGGAATCAAGCCATTTACTAAAACCAGAAAGCAGGGTGTGAGTAACAATAGTCATAAAATCATTTAGAGAATATCATGACACCTTATTATCTATCTAAAACAACATAGGATTAATCATATTTATTTATTCAGATCTTATATTGAAATACTTCAAGTCAATTTATAAAAAAAACAGGAATTATCCTATCTATATCCACCAAGAGTGCAACAAGGACAGTTGTCATGTACTACGATACACAAGGTCAAGCCTGAAACTCCTTGCTCGATTTTCTCTCCAAGGTACATCTGTGCCAGATCCAACTCAACCAGCTCGTATCCAGACATGGATGTATTTCGTGGAAAATACACAAAATCTATACATTACCAAAAATTTAGGAGGTTCTTCCATACAAATCCTAAAATCCTATCTTAGGGTAGTGTTCTCTAATTAGTTTGTTTTCTAAATCTAGAATCTAAGGTTTGTAAATAACATTATCTAATACCAAATATAATGCCTTGACCCAATTTATCTAAAATCGATGCTTTATTTCATAACATTTGAATGATCATAAGAGATCAAGTCTCTAAAGACAGATTCGATTAGTAGCATTGGAAGTACTAGATACAATCATAAGTTTTTCATTACACCATAAAAAACAATGTGTCCCCATTGAATACACTCATATGCCTTAACAAATCCCTAAAGGTTAAGCATAATACATTTCTTCACATCCTATATAAAAGAAAACATAAGAAATGGGTGAGCTCAGATTCTCACTATTGATAACAATATATAAGAAACTATCACAAATGAGCATAAATGTTTAACGAAAATTATATGATTTAATCAAAATCATAGTAAACATAAACATCAACATAATATAAATAATATAAATCAAATATCACCATTTACATATTACAATGGATATTCAACTAGTTGAATAATCACATGTAATTTTAATATCTAATTTTATAATGGTGGAATGCATAATGTCAGACACCATAACCACATAGTCAAGGCCTCATGGAAAGACCACAATTAAGATTTCATCAAGTACATGTTCCAAGACACTATATTTCATAATGATACCTAACAATGTATTGAAGAGATATAGCAGGATCCACCTATCACATACTAAGTGCAATGAATTTCTCATATGGAAATGTTGAAACATAATATAAACATTCATATTAAATATAGAATACAAAATGTAAATAATTTAACCAAAAAACATGAATGGTAAAAAATATAAAATCCACAGTCAAACATAATTCATCCAGTATAATAAGTATGATTTTATTATAATAAATCAACCTCAATCAATAATACATAATGATATTGAAAAAGATAAAAATAATCAGCAGAACTATATAAAAGAAATATCCATTTTATTATAACATTTAAAAGTATCACTATTTATCTGCAGGCCATTTAAAAGTGATTTTTGAATCAAATATTCCCACACAACATAGAAATATTTAAAAGTAATAGTAATTTTAAAATATCCATGTCCATATAAATAAATCCTTAAAACTATTTTTAAAAAATAGATATTAATGAGAAATATTTAGAAAAATAAATCTTTGAAACATTTAAAATTATATTTCAGTTAGAGTACCTACATAAATGAGAGAAACGTGAATACCAATAATTGAGGAAATGAATATTTTTTAATATAATGAGAATAATGGAATTCATTATGTACTATGTCAAAGTACAATATGCATACCATATAAAAGTGAATTGTGGCATAACAATAATGAAGTTTCAATGGAATATAAATTGAGATGATTATATTTATAATGATTGTATCCTTTTGATAAGGATAAATCAATGACATAATTGTCTGTGAAAAATATAAATACACTCAATATGATTATATATTAAATTTAAATTGATCAAAGTACCATCACACATATTCTTGTAAAAATAACACAAATGACATGGATGATTAACTCAACGAAGGTAAATTGATTTAAGATTACTCCTATCATGTTTATATCAATTATTTGAGAATTTTTCAATGGATTGATTATGTATATAAAAATTATATACACACAATGGGGAGTTTAAATTACTACATAGACAAGAAAATAATGATTTCACACATAATAATGGAGTAAAATAATCAATTAAGTTTGTGTAATACACAATGAATGGAAATTGAAATTAGAAATTTTCTTACAAATTTGGTAACTTAAGAAACATACAACCGATGAAAGAAGGATAATACAATTAAGATTTAAATACCCATAAATTAATGAATATTAAAAAAGGAATACAATCATTGGCAGTATATACCCCACAAAAAATGAAATAGTGGAAAATATAGCATAAATCTCAATGGAATAAAAATTGAGATGAAAACCCCTTATATTGTACATTTCCTTAGTAGTGGGTAAGTTATACTCTTGTATAACGGTGAAATAATTGTTATTAAATTATAAAATAACCACATACGTAAATATGATATCATAATTGATATTATTACAATTCTTTGTTAATAATATTTCAATAGTATCATTATTTCGGGAGTTAACTGGATCATTTTCCTTTATATTTTTTGTTATGTAAGAAATGTTTTATATGGATAAGATGTATTTCATTCACATCCAGAATGATATTATGTTCTTAAATATTATTTTTAATCATAAAATAAGAATTATTCTTGAATGGTTACGTTGGAGAATGAATCACATCATGTTCATCGAGACTGTAATCCGTACGTACACACAAGAAAAAATACCATTCTATTGATGGTGAAATCATATGTACTTGGATGGTATATCATATATAAATATTCATTTGCAATTTATATTTATTATTTATGTCAATTATAATAATAATTATTCTAATTCAAATGATGAAGTGTTGAATAACAAATTACACCACGACATGGAGATGGTATGTTGTACATATGTATTTATTGTGAATTTGTCATTAATAGGATGTATACGATAATGAATATGGTTGTACCATATTTATAATAACATCACTATATGTAAATGTTACTTGAGTTTTTATTTTGTTATATAAACAACAATGAACGGTGAAGTGGAAGATGAAAGGAACTTCAAAAGGGGTGATGAAATTATTACCTCTTTTTCTGGTATTTATTTTTCATTTGATCAAAATGTCTCCATATATTATATTCTAATCAAATTAAGGCCTCAATGATTAAGTGAGGGTAGTTGGGGGAATATTTTATCCAATATTGGTAGAGCAAAATGACATTGGAGGTGTGATTAGATTTGAAGGGGGGTACCCTTTAATATGAGAGGTGAGGGTCACTTTAAAAATAGTTTGAAATATAATTTTATTATACAATCATATTCTGTTTATAATGGTTCCAAAAAGAATTCATTTCGGGTCTAAGGTGGATCTGGGTCAAAAACCCTTCAACCAATATGTTTTATACGTGTTTAGTTCACCATAGAATCCTTATCATTTTGATTTAACAATTAGTTAAATATTTTAACATTTACTATTATTTATTTTATTATTATAATAAATGGATAATAAACATAAAATAAAAATAAAAGAGAACCCCAAGTAGTTCATTATTAATATATCTAACCTTATCTATTTTCTTTGTAAGTACCTTATATTTGTAGGACTAATATATCAATTTGTAATATAGTATTGGTTTTAAAAACTCATTTAAGTAGAGTATGACACTATTTAGTGTTTGGTTTTTGTGAAAGTCATAACTACTTTATCACTTAGGAAAAAATTTATTTAATCAAACATATCATTTCATATTAAGCTATAAAATTCTTCGAATACATCTAATGTCTCAATTTACAATTATATTTATATTTATAATGTTAATTATTTTAATCTTTCAATTATAAGGTAATTACTACATCATTATTGTGTCAAAAATATATATATTTATTTAATGTATAATAATAATAAATAAAATACCATTATGTAGGAAATCATATTATATTTTTCATTAATATATATAGTCTAACATATCTTATGTATAACCCTATAATAAAAATGGTTTAGTTGTTAAACAATGACTTTAAAATTTTAACTCTTCTTTAAATAAAATAATAATAAATGTCATAATCTAATCTAAGTGGAAGAAAACGATAATATTTTATCCATATGGTTTATATTTATCGAAATACACTTATCCAATAGATATAAAACATGTTTTTGTGTAATTATAATATCATATTTAACTTTAATTACCCTATTTAATTTTAATAGTGGTAAATAAAATTAAAAAATTATTATTCACTAAAAATTATTTTAATCCTATTGAACCAAATTTTACTTAATGTTATCCACTGTGTTTCATGGATTTTTGAAATTCAATTCATAGAAGTTGTAAAATTATTTTTATCCTAATTTTCGAATGTTCCTAGAAGGTGATTAAAACCCGGTAAAAAGTTCGATAAATTTTTATGTATCTAATATTATTAAAAAATGACTTCAATGAATTAAATTTAACTAATATAGAAAATATGTATCTATTTTGACTTTAAAATAAATCTAATTTAAATATAATTATTTAAATAAAAAGATAGCTTCAGACAATAACCCGGTGTTTTTCGTTATTCATTAAAAATTGAATGTTTTTTGAAAAATACAAAACAATTCACCTAAAGATAATTTTGAAATTACAAATTAAAAAATGATGTATATTTTACCAAATTCAAAAAATAGAAGTTTTACTAATTAATTTAAAAATATATTCCCATATTTCAAAACCCGAAAGCTGGTTTTTGAGATTTAAAGACTATCAGAAGATTGATATGAGTATTTGTCCAATTTAAAGGTAAAATTATTTTCAATGACCAAAATTGTATAAAATGATAAAAATATAATCTAATTATAAATAAAAAGTATTCAAATGTAAAATTTAACATTATAAATTATTTTTATTAAAAATTTTGTTTTCAATTAAAATTTAGTATTATTCACTATTCATCAAAAAATGAAAGTTATCGGAAAAGAAAAAAAATTATCCAAACTAAATTTTTATGTCTCTTTTCTAAATAGGAATTTTAATTTGTCAAATTTAATATATAAAAGTGTCAAATATTAGATTTAAAAATGGTTCTCCATTAAAATATGGTAAAATTTGAGTATTTTAAAAAATACTTAATTTATATAAAAAATAGAAATAGTTCTTATATTAGGTCTAGGAAACACAGAATATAGATGTTTAGATTATATGGTGTATATAAAATTCAATATTGGGTTATTACTATTCATAACCTCTTTTAAACTAGCTAGTTTGATAGATCGTTGTGCACTTGAACTCATTGTTGCGTACTTCGTACTCTATTGTATTATTCATAGAGAAATGCAGCATAGATGCATTGGATGTTACAATATGGAACCCTTATTTCGTCAATAAATATACTAGAAAATAAATAAAATAGGGAATGAGGATAACCCTAAATTAAGGATGAAATCAAGTGAGAAAGGTTCTTACATGATAAGCCTTTGAGGTACCACACGAAATCCTAGAAAAAATCAACGTTTAGTGAGTCTATGAAGTAGAGTATGAGTATCCTATAGTGGAATATCCCAATGCGTTTTAATTAGTGGTGGTTTAGGGTTAAAATTTTTGGAGGGTAGAATGATAATTCACCATTTTGGAGGACATGGATACGCCACATATTTATATTGCATTTTTTTCGAACTGTTCGGAAATGGTGTGGTATCCTCTTTCCAAGGGGATACATGCAGCTTGTTTTTTTAGAGAGGTCGAATGACTATGTATCATGTTGTGTAGCCAAGAAATATCCATTCTCCATGTCATGTTGTTTCCCCTATTTCAGTGTATGGTTTTCCCTAACCATGCATCAACTATGCGCCAAATGTTATCAGGTCAAAAACTCAATTTTTCCCAAAATGTCCTAAGAAAACCAGGGGATAAGTACATGACCAAAAATAAAAAATTGAATACATTAAAAAAATTATATATGTGAAAATATATGAAATTAGGTATTTTAATATTATCTAGCCTCTATAATTATTAATTACCCATATTCATAATTTATCCAAAATAAGCAATAGTTGTGAATATTATTATATCTCTTTATTATACGATTATAATTAGATATTTAAATGTGTCATGAATAACAAACTAAATTTCCAATGTTAAAACATCAATTAAATTTTTTTTAACAACAAATTTAGATTTTCCAATTTTTATCAAAACACATGACTGTTTTTTGTGTATTATATTTATGATCTTAAATAACCAAGTATTTTATTTGTATTTATTCATTCATGATAATTTTCAATACATGTTGATACTTTTTGTATTCTCTCATTGACACAATGTTTCATTATGAAGATACTGTGAAGTTAATCTAAAATCTTGAAAAGGAATATATTTTCCTTAATCGGCTATGTGTGTTCCTCACCAAACATGCATGTAATCAACAAATATGAAATGGAACAAAAAATAAAAAAGACAAAAAGTATGTGTTACTAAAATCATCATTTGGGTATATAAATTTAAAAAAATATCATTTAATCTTTATCAAAATTATGTATTAATATTGTTTATATTATTCCTTATATATTATTCATATCGTACATTACCAATTTTAATAAACATGACCTACAAAATGAACTCAGGGCTGTTGTTAATGATAATCAAACATTGTTTGATCTTAGGATGCATACTATTAAAATCATGAATACACATGCATCACCATTGATACAAGAGGTACATGGTGATCACATAATGATATATCATTTTATTGTCATCGGATCAGACAACCCCCCTTTTATTCATTACAATTTAATGAAAATGAACAATATCTACATCCTCCACATTCCAATGTCAATAATTCTCTTGGTTAGGCTCTCATATATATACATTGGGGTATGTTTTTAATCTCACTATGTAGCATGTATTATGCACCCATACACACAATACACACATATTCATCACATATCTTGCCAACCCATACACTCCCAATTACACCTCCATGGAGACTTTAGGTTCACAAAACACAAACTGAGGACTACTTCATATAGAATATTTTCCTATCCTCAAACCCTGAAATCAATTTTCTGCATAAGTAGATTCCCCCCCCCCATATGGTTGAACCTAAGTGTCCCATATGTGGTCAAAATAATAAATGGATGTTCCGTAGTAATTCTTTTTAACACATTGAAAATGTATAAGTGATTTTTTTATAAAACAAATCCTCTCAATCCATATTATAAATAAAACCTCATGAAAAATATATATTATTCATCACCTTGTACTCAAGGAAAAATAATTCTTTTTAATGGATTTAAATAATCATTCATATTTCAAATGATATTTCAATATTTAGAAAAATCCAAGAAGGTTATGATTATTCCAGAAATTATAAATTATTACATCAAAAATGTCTCCTGAACAATATTTTAAAATAAAAAAACAATTATATAAATGACATATTTCGCATATAGTATCTTAGAATCTCACAATGATAAGTCCTAAGATGAAGTCTCACTGGTGATGTTTCAATGAAAATAAAAAATATCTGTTATACACCCACATCAAAATCTAGAAAATGGTTCACATGAACTTGAATAACCATTTATATGCACAGGCAATGATTTTGTTTGCTCAGAAAATATATACATGAAATTAAACATTACCTTCATTAAACAATAAAAGTTTTATAGACTTCCACATGGGATAATTTTCATTATTTTTGTGTGAAAACACCAAGATAATTCACCTCTTTAACTTCACCATATATCAAGAATTTATATTTATAATTTTGGAATATAATTAGTTTCATAGAATTAAAAAAATAAACCAATCAAAAGACAATGACTAGGAATATAAAATTAATAAAAATTATAAATACTATTCATATTTACAAATATATAGGATTAATATATAATATATATTTAAACATTTGTAGCTATATTGGATAAGCCATATTTAATCCATGTTGAAGAACTATAGAGGGTACTTTTCTATGAATTGATAACTGCTCATCATATATTTCTAATGAAATATTTCCTCTATAAAAAGAATTTAACAAACTGATTTGTACATATACATATATATGTAATTATGTTTACACACACGAATATATAATCATCCTCTGAATGAGGATAATATAATTTCTAAATCATGGGGGCCAATTATCCCTTTTAAGGGACTTAATATTTGACATAGTTTTAGACAATAGATAACCATATATACAATAATAAATTAATATATGTTTCTATATACTTTGTTAAATGTATGAAATAATTATCATTATTACATAAGTATAAAAAATTTAATATAATGATGTATATATATATATAATATAGGAATAATCCTTAATTATTAAATATTCACATTTCTCAATCCATATCCTAGGATAAATATCCAATTCCATCATTGAACATAACTGTACTAAAGGATATTCATCTGTATTATATAAATTGAAATGAAAAATAATTTTGAGTTTCGATATGAATAACATAATGCATGAACACATCATATTCAAATAAAATGTCCAGCATAATAAGCTTTATGAGATCATGTTTAATATGGACCCAAACCTTGCATTATTTGCTACCATTAATATATATACTATAATTGGTATCGAACAATAGATTCCCTAGAGATTCAACATATAGAATATTGGATTTTATTAAAGGAAAAAAAATTATATATTTTTACCAGTTGAGTTGGTATCCTCAGTATATTTTCGTATGATTGTATATTTTTACAAATAAGTCAGAATCGTGAACTCATTATATTAGTTTCATATAGAAACAACATATTTTTGAAAAATACTATAAAATTTATATTAATGATACATTATTTTATAGAAAATAAATATATACCATTTTTATTAAAATAATATTTACTTAAATGAATTCATGATCAATTCTAATTAAAATTAAAACATAAAACATAGCCTAATACATCCCAAAACATGTCTTGAAATTTCATAGAGAAATTATGATAATTGAAAACATGGATTGTAGTGAAATATGATTTTTGGGCATACTATAGGAATCACATCCATTGAAATATCATTAGATACCTATGTTAATTAGGTGAATATATTAAGCTCATTAAAAATATAAGGGATATGAAACTATATATGTTTTAAACTATCACAATGAATGAATTTAAATTTATAACATTGTTTTAGAAACATTTTAAACCATGGGGTAGTCTTGGATGTATATTCTATGATTAATGTTTCACTACGATTTAATAAACCAAAAAAATTTCTTTATTTCCCAATTAAAATTTTGTATAAATATTTTAATGGAAAATATTTAACCAATATATCTTTAATCTACTCTATGTCTAAATTTTTCAAGAATGATTGTATGAGGTGATCAACGAACCCTCTAATGTTTTGATAGCCTATACATGGGAGATAAAATATTCCATCATTGAAAAATTATAGTGTTGTCGGCTATTATATGAAGTAAAATTAAGTCAAAAACTAAATTTTAAAACATTAATACGTTCATAATAGGACTATCTAGTCTATTGGGATAATGATTACAGTTAGTAGTTACTAGTTAGAGGAAGATACAATAGAATATATCATTAATTAAAAATACTATTATCATTGAGTGGTTGAAGGATAAAAACATCCATTGCAATTAAGGAAAAAGTTTCCTGAATATGGGAGGATTGAAATTATATTCACATACATAGGAATCCCATGGTGCCCAGATAGAAATTCTGGAAGTGAATTAAAAAAATACAGATATTGAAATGAATCCACATGAGATCTATATGAAATTTCTAACCAATAAAATAAACACTATAATCCCATCTATTGGGTATAATGTTGTTATATTATAGAAAAAATTACATTTTAACCCTCATTTTTTATATAATAACAACATCCCAACTGATTAGTACATACAACTCCACAAGGTAATTAGTGGGATTTATAGTATTTTATCATCAAAAATGAAACCAAGATTATCATTTATTTATTAATTATATGATAAACCACAAGACCACAAATCTATAGAAACCCATGAATTTAAATAGCTTAGAGGTCATAAATACCATATAAAAATAACCAAAAATGGCAAGAGTATTTATAATGTTAGCAAATCTATCTTCTTTTCACTAATAATATTTAAGTCGCATTCTATGAAAAATGAATTGTTTTTATAATATTTGTTTAATTTTCATATCCATGAGTCGTCCACATGTTGAACAAGTATAAACTATATGAAAAATAAAAGAATTTCCTTTCTCTTTATGTCCATATGAATTCATTAAATGATAAAAATAAAATCTATATAAAATAATTAGCCAACAATAGCTAAATATCATCATATTGAACATCTTGTGTTTGGAGGAAAATAGAAATTTTCACCATTGAAACTTGGAAAATGATATGAAATGTAATATATTATTGCACAAATGTTTAATTTATGACAAGAATCATTTATATCAATTATCTCAAATTTCAAAACTATAGGGTAATCAATCATTCCTTATTTTCACATCATTAATTGTCTAGATCAAAAGAATAATCATATAAATAAATCATGACAAACTAAAAACTATAATTCTAATTACATATTATATGTTCCAGATTTGTTATCACTTTTAAACAATGGTTTTAATTTTAAAAATCAATTTCAATAACATATATGTCTTAAGGATAATTGTTGGTCCCATAAATTTTAACTCTATTCTCATTCTATTTTATTATTGAGATGAATATGAACTATAATATATTTCCATAAGATGTTCCATAAGGATGAACACTTTATAATAATTATTTTATTTTAGTACTATGGGTAATATTTGAAAATCCAAGATTTATAATAGCAATAAATGGATGCCCACAAAATATCAACAAAATATAGTGATTTTATATTTTTATTTCCAATATATATGAGATTAATATTCTATTTTCAATTTATCCTATGAAATAAATGAATTTTATAGAACACTCCAAAATAATGAAGTGAAATTTGGTCCCATTTATATAAAAAACCATACATCACACAATAGTGGCTCAAAATATATTCTATATAAATCATTTGTAATGAATTAACAAAATATTCCTCATAGAGTACAAATATATTTAGCAGCCATGGTTTAATAATCTACAATAACCCTTACTATGTCCTTTTATTTTGGTATATAGGTTTTGAACTTCATGAAATCCATGGTGATTTTAATGAATTTTCACATGTTTGTTGTAATCCATTAAAATATACATTCATTAATGTAATTCTATGACATAACCTAGAAAAAATAATTGTATCCTAACATGAATTATATATAATGGAAATTCATGAATTTCTACATGAATTGGCTTCACATATACGAATAAAATCATGATATGATTCTATGTAATTCAACATAATTGGAGTGTTACAATCTCATAACCACCAATAGTATAATTATGATATGTTTTTATAAATAAATATCACATCACTTTTGTGTAATTATTAAAACATTATTCAAAAATACGTCAAATGATTGTATTATTTTAGTGCCTTTCAAAATATGGAAACATAAAATCTAGTACATGATTGAGATACAATATCTTCCACTATGATCTACCAAACTATAACCCCTCTTAGACATATCACACCTTTAAAATATAATCATCACATAGGGAAGAAAACATAATCATGTATGATATTTGAAGGCCATCTATTGTAAATAATGAATATATTAAATCGTAATCATGGTCATAATGGTATGAGACCATGATAAAATAATTAGAAGATCATTCCATTTGTATTATATATCATTTTCAAGAATCATTTGTCAAATATTAGCACTCCATAAGGGAAGAATCATAATTATGTAATGAAAATAATACATGAAATCATAAAAGAGGAATAAAACATTGAATTTTGGAAAATACATAAGAATATAAAATTATTTCCATAGTACACAAGGAATCACATTCAGGTCCATCGTTGTAGTATTTTTTTCAATTTCAATAACATTAAAGAAGTTATACATCAATACCATGACTGAAATAGATGTATGAGTTTATTCCTGATACAATCATGGTGGCCATGGTTTACTTTCATATCCATATTAGTGTTGTGCATTCACTTCCCATAACATCTTGGTAGAAATTTTTCACTCCCAATGACATCATTGTAGTCATGTATATCTATCAAGAATATCATAGTTATATCATGAGATACAAACCGTTACCAAATGAATTGACCAAAGATATATTGTCATGACCCGACCCTACCTGGCTCGAGCCGCAACTACCCCAAGCCCGCATCCATAGGCCAGGGGCTGGAGATATGCACCGAAGGCTAAACAACCCATGGAGTCCTTATCAGGAGTACTTGTACACACACACACACACATCCCACTCAATGAAGAAGTGCAGAGTGAAAGGAAAAGTAAAATAATAACTACTATAAACAACCAAAAAAGTGCATCGACCTCTAAAATTTATAAAGTAAATGCTGAAGGTAAACTAAAGTGAAAAAGGAAAAAACACGCGCCCAACTAGAAAAGTGCCACAACCCAGCAACAGGTAAGCTAAAGTACAATAGCTTCAAGGGACTATCACCTAGAACCCGGCTACGACCACTGTACACGGTCCACGATCCTGAACTCTTAAGCTTCTCTGACATCATGATCAACTTGTCTATTGTCTGCAAGGGCACACCAAGTGCAGGAAAATCCCAAGCAGGTGTGAGTATAGAAATAAGTTTTAGGATACCCGTAAAGCTCGAGGGAGCAACAAAGGAGGTACTGAAGAGGTGAGAAGAAGATTGAATAGGTAATAGTAAAGGATTACAGTAGGGAGTGTAGTAAATAGTACTGCTAAACCCAACAATAAGAAGAAAGTAGACTCATCCAAACACAAGGGGATAGAAACGGTGAGATGAGGAACTTCTCGTTGAGTCTTCAATACCTATAGCAGGAGATTAGAATCGTCTAACCAAGAAAATCTAGACACGAAAAGAATGTGCCATACTCACGTGTCTTCACCTCTCCTAGAAGAAGAGTACTTGAATCCCAAGAACTTGGTTCTTGAATAAGGTATATACATATCCATATTCTCAAACAATAATCTTGAACAAGATCATAAGGGGATCTCCATCTCATAGCTCAACCCAAGAATATGAGTCACCAACAGTCCCAGAAGTAAACACCATCGTTGCCTTGTATCCCATACATCTTCCCCGAACTAAAATTCAAGGGGCTCAAATCACCGCACCTTAAAAATATCTTCTTTGGGCGGCACTGACTCACCTGCACGGTTTTAGGTCACGTCTCAAGGACGCGTCTTGGTAGGGAAAATTGCCCCTCATACTTGAGAGTTCTGGGGAAAGTCAAACTACACCTTGTCACTGTCACATATTCGAGTTGTCTTCTCAAAGTCAAAGCTAACACATCACTGACCTGAACAACCAAGGGTCCCACTCCGGTAGTCATGGAGAAAAGCCACAGAATAGACTAGAAGGAAGGACTGATCCTGGAAAAAGACATCGGGTAACCCACTACCCAGTCTCTATTGGAAGTTAAACCCTAAGAGGTCATCGGGTAACCCACTTCCCAGTCTCTACTGGAGTGTAAATCAGAAGAGGTCGTCAGGTAACCCACTGCCTAGTCTAAACTGGAGGGTAAATCCTACGAGGACTTTGGGTAACCCACTTCCCAGTCTCTGCTAGATTGTAAACCCTAAGACGTCATCAGGTAACCCACTGTGCAGTCTCTACTTGAGGGTAAACACTAAGAGGTCAACGGGTAACCCACTGCCCAGTCTCTACTAAAGGGTAAACCATAAGATGTCATCGGTTAACCCACTACCTAGTCTCTACTGGAGGGAAAACACTATGAAGTCAATGAGCAACCCACTACTCATCCTCACTAGAGGGTAGACCTGAAGAAGTCGATGAGCAACCCACTACCCAGCCCTACAGGAGGGTAAACCGAGAACTGCCCTATCCATCCCTACAAGATAGTACAACACTAGCCAACCAAACACAGATTGGGTGTCGTGCAACCATCCAAATCAAGAACAATTCACCTATTAGAGGATCAACACCAGTGTAGTGTGGTTCACGCCGTAACTAGGAGCTCTTCCTAGGGAAACACATAATGGTAGATTGTTGATAGAGGATATGATCTCGATACTCAGCTAGGGAAATTTTTCCAGGCTCACTGGGGCTCCTTACCCTACTTGAACAACCTCCTGGGCAGAGGATCGGTGCCCGCATAATGTATTGGTCACACTGAATCCACCAAAAACCTACTAGGGAACACGAAGGGATGTGAAACTAAAATCCCACACGACTAATGAAAAAATGAGAACCCAAATAACTCCAATGATCAAACCATTGAGAATAGAATCATGGGAAACCACTCAACCCTACTGGTCTAAACCATCATGAACAGAGGGACCCTCTATGTTGTGTAAGATCAAAGGTATGTAAAGTAGAAACCAGCACGCACAAGGGACCCACATGACGTGTGGACATATCTCACCTCTAAACCGAGTACACAAACATTATTGGGTAAAAAATACATCATGTTCCTCCATGAATCCTCATATACTCCCAGTGTATGCCACATCTCTAGCCCAAAGGATATCGTGCACAAGACACCCAATGTCATCGTGAAGGGTGGAAACATAATTTTTCCAATATGCTTCCTCCATAGCCCTAGCATGGGCAACCATATCTCTTCCAGCATCAACTTCACTCACACGGTAGTGAACGCGATCACACACCAAGGGTTCTCTTCCAAACATAGCATAAAGAACCGTCACCGGAGCACCTTTCATGCTTCCACATTTAATGAGATCACGAATGAGACTCTGCACATAAAAATGGATCATACCGTTGTAACCCTCATGGAAAAAATGGGAGATCGAATATTTAATCGCTTCCGATATACATATGATGTAAAAGCCATTCAACACTGCTTTACGCCCGAATGACGTCCTGTGGTCCTAAGCCTTGCTCTCGAAAACAGTCGGGTGCATCGCACCATTACGATACCCTCAGATAGACATGTCAAATTGACTACATACTTGCGTGAAATGGATGTCTGGAGAAAAAGATGCATTTTTCCATACCGCACAAGAGAGGTGCTTCGTGGGACCCACATCCCGGACTTGATGCTCTACGAATGGATTGCACCATTGTGATCCTCTCAAAAAGTTCACAAGATTGACTAAACAATTGTCCAAAATTGGCATCCGGTGAAGAAGATGGAATTCACCATCAATGCCCAAAACATCCGTCATGGGGTCCACCCCACCATGCATAATTAATGCAGGAAGACTGCGCCATTGCAATGCTCTCAGAAAAACACACAGAATCGACTGCTCGCACACCCCAAATGGACGTCCGATGAAACAGTTGAAAAAAGTAGCGTGAAGCTCGAATGACAGGGCTATGGGGACCACAAATCAACTCTAATTTCAATGACCTAATAAACCTTTTAAATCATCATCTCTATTCTAGGGTCGCAGTGCCACTGATGGCACTCAAAACGGACTTTGGATGTGTCTGCACCACCCAAATCAAGAACCTCGAAGAAAAATGCTAAACAACTTAACATACATGTCTCGCCACCGAGCCCCACTATATAGAATTAAAAACACCCTTGACCATTTGAAAATATTCATCTCAATCTGAGGATTATGCTATCGTAGACAGAATGCTAAATGAACACCCGTAGCGAATGTTACTGTTGTCCAAAGTCAGAGGGGACAAACCCCTTGGACTGGACCGGCTTGGTCTTGGTCGGCCCGCGCCAGCCGGTCCTTCTCTTAGTGTCGGCAAGTAGCTCTGCCGTGCAGCCCGGACATGGGACTTTGGTCCATGCAGCACCAACTGGCCATGAGGGATGGTCATGGTCTTGCACGGTGACCTGCCGCATGCGGGTCTCTGTTCCCACACGGGGTCGCATTCCACGACCCTGCCGTCGTCGCGCCCCGACGAGCTCGGCCTCGCCGCCTGGAGCCGCCGCCTCGCCTTTCCACTCATAAACTTGCTCTTCAGACACCGCCTCACACTTCCGAAGACCGCCTTAGCCTGGGATCCCATGCCTCTTCCGTTGAAGACCGTCGCCGCCCGGATTGCCGCCGGACCGGCCAGGACCGCCAGAAAAACAGTCAATCACACCGGGATCATCGTCGGACAACTGCAGGCACCTCGATTCTTGGAATCCAAATTTGAAATGTGTTTCAGAAATATCAAATAATATACTATTAATTCATGTGATTTTCTCTCAAATTTGATGACAGTTTGATGCTATGAATTGAGATCAAAGTACGTGGGAAATTAAAATAGAAATGAAAAATCCTACCTTTTTGGGTGAGGCCCGTAGCTTCGCGAGCGTTCCGCCAATGCCACACACCACCTTTGGGAGGAGAGGATGGAGGAGGCTTGGTGAGGGGTTATCCTTGGTTGAGACTTCTTCTTCCAGAGGAAACAAGAAGAAGAAGAAGGGAGGGGTGTTTTTTGGTTTAAATAAAGAAGTCTTAATTAAAACATTAAATTAATTTAAACCCCCAAATCGATCTGCATCCGAAACTCTCGACGGGGTCGAGGTTAAGCCTCCCCTATGGTAAAAAAAACCTCCCGAGCACAATAGAGGTCTCAGAATTTTAATCAGATCCTTCGTTCGAATGTTATAAAACATAACTCCCATGGCTTCTAAATTACCAAAATGCCCCCGGTGGCATTTTTCACAGGGGGTCCACGCCCGTGAAAAATACACCCCTCCTAGGGTAAACGGCATGCTCTGGACTCAACTGTGCCATCAGTTTTCCCTTACAAGCTACTGTTTAGAAGTTATTATTCCTATTTTGAGTGTGTAGTGGGAACTCAAAAAAATTTAATTCTGGCCATACTGTGGCTCGAAATCGCACACCGTCTAAAGGCACTGTTCCATAATTACAGAAAGAATATTAAAATATCTTTTGTAGGAAAACCCGGGTTCTAATGTCATTTTATACAAGATTTTTGTCCATGAAAAGAAAAATTAGGGAAACAAATCTGGGTACTAAGCCCAAACCTGGCTCTCCCATACCCAAAAGAACTCTGGCACAGTTCTGTTTCACCATGCAGGGACCAAAGGATTTGGTCCGTTCTAGTGGGATCTGCCCTCGTTGATGACATTCAGAGGTGCACACACACATCTCCTTAGTTATGTCACATGGGAAGCATCGTGCACCCACTTTAAACTTTGGGTGTTATTGTAAGGTGGTAGACTACCTTGACATCCCTTCGCATGGTCTCAAAGGGCCCGAAGGCCTTCGGGGGTAGCTCATCACCCCGGATGACCCCCCCCCCCATGTCACACGTGGAGACTGCAATCACCATTTAGACCTGGGATAAAGCCCAGTGATTCCCTTCTTCAGAACATCCATATCGTGAATCACCCATGGATATCCGGTCACACAAGGTTTTATAGTCAATGTCCAACAACCAAGACTCTCTTATAGGCTTGGAAAGCGATGGAGTCGGACCCATAAAATAACGGAAAAGGGTCTACGCCTGTAACAGCCCATGATTTTATAAAAAATATTCTTTTTAATTTTATTAATGTCTTGTGTTTTACGCTACACCAAAAGGAGCTTGCACGACACGCATCCTTGACTTGCCTTTCATTACACGCAATCGCGACCTTCCTCGATAGCGTGTGTAATACGCAATACCGAGTTTCACTAAACAACGATATGCTATTAAAATATTATTAAAACTAGCCGGTGTGAATAGTAATAACAACTTTTTAAAATTCTGTAAATCTTATTCTTCAAAATGAACTTCATTTTTGGATTCGGAGTATCAAATTTAGCCTAAGGCGAAATTTTGGTACATTTCGGATGACTTTCATATTCTGATGAATAGTGAAAATTACTAAATTATAATTAAAAAACAACTTTTTTAATCGAAATAATTAATAGTGATAAATTATTAATTGGAGTAGTTTTAAAGTATATTTAGAATATATTTTTACAATTTAATACAATGTTGGTCATTGGATGTAATTGCACATTTAAACTAGACATAAACAAGTGTCAATCTTTTGATAGATATTGTTTCTTAAAAACACGCTATTTGTTTTAACAACGGGATTTAATTATAAAATTAATTAATGCAACTTCTATGTTATGAATTTGGTAAAATAGACTTCATTTTTGAATTCGGAATATGAAATATAGCTTAGGATGAAATTTTGGCATTTTTCTGAAAACCTTCATTTTTTGATGAATAGTGAAACTACAAAGTGGTAGTTAAAAAACTGAATTTTTCATAAAACTTAATTTTACCGCTTCTTTGAATGGAATTTCAAAAATCCGAGAGACACGGTTGATGTCAGTAAGTAAAATGTGGTTCAAGGAGATGAAAATAATTTTTGGTGAATAGTAACTTTTTACTTTTATTTACCACGGTTAAAAGTAAATAGGGTAATTTAGGGTAAGAATGATATTAATATTACCCTAACACATGTCCTAATTCTATTGGACAAATCTATCTCGACCAAAAACAACCTTAAGTGTAAAATATTATCATTTAGGCCCACTTGGATTAGATTAGGACATTTATTATTATTTAATTCAAAGAAGTGTTAAAAGAGTTAAAATCAAAGTTTATTCACTAAAACATTTTTAATATGGGGTTATAAATAATATAAATTCTACTATAAATATTCATTAGAAATCTAAAACGATTTCCTATATAATGATATTTTATTTATAATTTTTAGACTTTAAATAAATTAATTTATTTATGACACAACGATGATGCAGTAATTACCCTTTTAAGGAAATATTAACATAATTGATGTTATAAATACTCAAATGAATGTAATTTGAGACTTTTTATGAATTCCACTAATTTTCACGGTTACTATGATATATTAGTGTTGATTTAATCAACTTGGTTCGAACATATAATTCTGTTATGACTTTCACAAAAATCATATATCAAATAGTGTCAAAATTGACACAAAATAGTTTTTAAATCAAATATTATATTATTAATTGTTATTTTATTCCAAAAAATCTAAGGTTCGGCCAAATGACTTATATAAAGATATATATATTAATAATGAACAATTTGGGGTTCGTTTGGCATGTTATAATAAGTGTATTAACCATATAGTGAAAGAAAACAAAAAGACACGGTAAAAGTTAAATTATTGAACTTAGAGTTAAATCTAATTGATAAGGTTAAAATAAGAACCTAAACTTGTCTAAATCCTATTGGTTGATAGTATTTTGACCCATCCCAACTTTAGCTTCGAAATAAGACCCTTTGGAACCATTATAAACCGATTTTGACTTTAATATAAAATAATATTTTGAGATATTCCTATGGTGCCCCTCTCCTCCCTTATAAAAGGGCACCTCCTCCCCCTCCTCCTCACACCAAATTGAGCACTCAAGCTCGGCCAACCCCTGCCAAAATCTCTTCTCCACTTCCCTAGAAACATCCTAGAGGTTCTTGTCTTCCTCAAAGACCAATTTTAGTTCCCTAAGAGGAGGTCTCCAAAAGGCGCTTCAAAGAAGAGGTAATTACCATTACCAATTCTTTCATCTTTATTTCTTCTTCCACTTCTTCTTCTTAGGTTGTTTCATTATGAAGTAATAACATCAGTATCACTCATATAATGATATGTTATTATAAGTATGAAACAACCCTATTTCACCATCTATCTATCCTACGGAAAAAGAAATCACCGGGCGTGCGTACGTACGGAATACTGTCTCCACGCCGTGGTGTAATCTATTTTCCACCACCATTTTACATGGATGGGTATAATGGTGTGAAGAATAACTATAAATAGTTATTAAAACATCATATTGATTCTGATATATTGTATAATCCACTCCAATTCAATTCAATATTTATGGAAATGATATCATCGCTCGTGCGTACGTACGGACTACCGTCTCCACGACGCGATGAGATTCATTCTTAATAATTAACCATTCATGAATGATTATAAAGTATATATAATAAGTACTAATGAAATAGATGAAATAATAATGATACTGGATTTATGTATATATATATATGTATGTCATCTACTTACTTCCATTCAAGACAATAAGGAATGAAAAACAGCGTTCATGCGTACGTACGGACTACCGTCTCCATGAACGGTGTTTTTCATTTTATTTATCTATCTATTATATATATATATATATATACTGAATATATATGATATATAAATCATATTTTATATTCTGGAAGTAAGTAAATCATGATATAAGTAATAATGATGTCAAGAACAACAAGTCAAAACACCTACGATAAATGAAACGATTTTACCCAAAACGCTTCTTTAACATGGAATTTACAAAAGAACGGGTAATATAATGTCATAAGTGAACCATATATGATATCATAACAATGAATATGATTCTGTAATAAGTCAATGACATTATTTAAATCATTATACAGGAGGTTCGGACACATACGAAGCAAATCGGACCTAAGGTAAGGAAAATATCACAATCTCATTTTTATCCGAGATTGTTTATTCGTATGTATTTAAAAGGATGTATTTTATCATCCACATCCATGTTTCATCAATATGTAATATTATTTCCATCCACCTACAATTGTTTAAATCCATTTTTACCCTTCGGTGAGTTTTTAGTAATATGTATGAAAGGAATCTTTTGTCGTTTTTCGTACGAGATACTTTTTGACTTTTCCGACAAAAGTACGAAGAATGTTTTTTTTAACTTATACGGCATGAATGGATTTTTAAAACATTAAATCCAAGAAGCTTCCTTTACAAGTTTTCAAGTTTATTTTTAATCAACTTCTTTTATTTTAATGTTGTATGACATGTTATGAAAGGAAAAATGTTTTTGAAGAAGAAAGGATATTTTCCTCAAGAATGGAGTTCAAGTGTTTTATCAAAATTATTTTCCATCTAAGATATTAAAGGGTTATATTTTTATCCCTATTATTACCTTGATTTGATTATGTTGTGATGGAATTATTTTCATGAATTGCTTTATCTTATATGAATTGTTATATGATGTCACGATGTTTAAGATTCCTATTTTTATTACATGGGTTATGAAATGTTGTATGATTTATGATTTTGTGGCACACATAAGAAAGGATTCATTATAAGATGGGTGGGACCTATATCTCCCTCCAATGCATTGGGTAAAGATTTTATATCTCATGAGATAGACATGGCTGGAATGGTAGGTTATACCGGTTCAGTGAAACAGGACTGAAACGAGGGCTACTCGATTCAGAAAGGGACTTTGTCCACTAAGATAGTCTTGGAAATTAGTCTTGACTAACAAGAAATGATTCTCTATGATTATGTGTGTATGCCACAAAGTTTCATGTTTTATGTTATGATTATTGGGATTAATTTTTCACTGCCATAATTTATCCCATGATTATGAAATTATGCTCTCTTTTGCA
Organism: Viscum album; assembly: GCA_963277665.1. NCBI lineage: Eukaryota > Viridiplantae > Streptophyta > Magnoliopsida > Santalales > Viscaceae > Viscum > Viscum album. The sequence goes on along the minus strand of OY728147.1, from coordinate 2,013,261,710 downwards.
GGTTATGATTTCCAAAATGTTATGTTCTTATGAATATGATGTGATTGATATTTATTTTGTTTACCTTTACTGAGCATTTGAGCTCACCCTTTTATGTTTTCTTTTCCCCAGGATATAAAGAAAGGTTTTAGGTACAAAAAAGGGAGATCTTTATGGGAGATTTTGAAGATCTTTCACCACGATTAGAAGATTATAGTCCGAGTTTCCAAAGACACTAAACTATTACGGTCCTTGTGTGTGTGTTTTTGTAATGTACTAAGTATTCCTCAAAAGTAATGTAATGTCAATGTACGTTAAGATACGGGTCTCTACAGTTGGTATCAGAGGAAAGGTTTAGTCAACCTTTGGAAACTAGGATGCGAAAACATTAGTGAGATCCCTAGAGATATTTCTACGGTATGTCTAGGGATGTCCCTAAGGTTAAGTAGACGTATAAGTTATAGTACTAGAAATACGCTAACGATCATAGAATTAAACCTAAGATGTTAGATATTTAAGGTACTCCCCCTTTATTATGTTGTTTTCCCTAGCATGAATTTTGCCTCTCACACTATTCATTTAGGGTTTTAGAAAATGGCTGGAAACAAGATGATTCACGATAATGGAGGATATGATGGACAATGGAATGATATTCTTCATGAGAAACCAAATGAAATGGGATTTGGAAGTCCAAAGATCATTATTATGCCGAATCAGCAATCTCATAATATGATCAATAAAGTAAAATTTGGTAAGTTTCCTGACTCGGCTAATAAGAGAAAGATTGTAGAGGTCCGTATCTTGACGTACATTGACATTACATTACTTTTGCGGAATACTTAGTACATTACAAAAACACACACACAAGGACCGTAATAGTTTAGTGTCTTTGGAAACTCGGACTATAATCTTCTAATCGTGGTGAAAGATCTTCAAAATCTCCCATAAAGATCTTCCTTTTTGTTTTATCTAAAACCTTTCTTTATATCCTGGGGAAAAGAAAACATAAAAGGGTGAGCTCAAATGCTCAGTAAGGGTAAACAAAATAAATATCAATCACATCATATTCATAAGAACATAACATTTTGGAAATCATAACCTGCAAAAGAGAGCATAATTTCATAATCATGGGATAAATCATGACAGTGAAAAAGTAATCCCAATAATCATAACTTAAAACATGAAACTTTGTGGCATACACACATAATCATAGATAATCATTTCTTGTTAGTCAAGACTAATTGCCCAGACTATCTTAGTGGACAAAGTCCCTTTCTGAATCGAGTAACCCTCGTTTCAGTCCTGTTTCACTGAACCGGTATAACCTACCGTTCCAGCCCTGTCTATCTCATGAGATATAAAATCTTTGCCCAATGCATTGGAGGGAGATATAGGTCCCACCCATCTTATAATGAATCCTTTCTTATGTGTGCCACATAATCATAAATCAAACTTCATCGCATAACCCATGTAATAAAAATGGGATTCTTAAACAACATGACATCATAAAGCAATTCATATAAGATAAAGGAATTCATAAAAATATTTCCATCACAAAATAATCAAACCAATGTAATAATAGGGATAAAAACAGAACCCTTTTATTATCTTAGATGGAAAATAATTTTGATAAAATACTTGAAATCCATTCTTGAGGGAAAATATCCTTTCTACTTCAAAAACATTTTCCTTTCTTAACATGTCTTACAATTTAAAACTAAAAGAAGTTGATTAAAAATAAACTTGCAAACTTGTAAAGGAAGCTTCTTGGAAATAATGTTTTAAAAATCCATTCATGTCGTATAAGTTAAAAAAACATTCTTCTCGTACTTTTGTCGGAAAAGTCAAAAAGTACCTCGTACGAAAACGACAAAGATTCCTTTCATTTCTTTTACTAAAAACTCACCTAAGGGTAAAAATGGATTTAAACAATTGTAGGTGGATGGAAATAATATTACATATTGATGAAACATGGATGTGGATGATAAAATACACCCCAGTAATTACTTACGAATAAACAATCTCGGATAAAAATGAGATTGTGATATTTCCCTTACCTTAGGTCCGATTTGATTTGTAAGTGTCCGAAGATCCTGTATAATGATTTAAATAATGTCATTGACTTATTACAGAATCATATTCATTGTTATGATATCATATATGGTTCACTTATGACATTATATTACCCGTTCTTTTGTAAATTCCATGTTAAAGAAGCGTTTTGGGTAAAATCGTTTCTTTTATTGTATGTGTTTTGACTTGTTGTTCTTGACATTATTATTACTTATATCATGATTTACTTACTTCCAGAATATAAAATATGATTTATATATCATATATATTCAGTATATATATATATATATATATAATAAATAGATAAATGAAATGAAAAACACCGTTCATGGAGACGGTAGTCCGTACGTACGCATTAACGCTGTTTTCCTTTCCCTATTGTCTTGAATGGAAGTAAGTAGATGACATACATATATATATATACATAAATACAGTAGCTTTATAATGTCATATATTTCATTATTATTTCTTATATATACTTTATAATCATTCTTAAATGGTTAACATGGAGAATGAATCTCATTTAGTCGTGGAGACGGTAGTCCGTACGTACGCACGAGCGATGATATCATTTCCATAAATATTGAATTGAATTGGAGTGGATAATACAATATATCAGAATCAATATGATGTTTTAATAACTATGTATAGTTATTCTTTACACCATTATACCCATCCATGTAAGGTGGTGGTGGAAAATAGATTACACCACGACGTGGAGACGGTATTCCGTACGTACGCACGCGCGGTGATTTCTTTTTCCGTAGGATAGATAGAAGGTGAATTAGAGTTGTTTCATATTTATAATAACATATCAGTATATAAGAAATACTGATGTTATTACTTTATCCTGAAACAACTAAAGAAGAAGAATTTGAATAAGAAAGAAATTGAAAAGATCGGTAATGGATATTACCTCTTCTTTGAAACGCTTCTTTGAATCTTCCACTTAGGGAACTAAGATTGGTCTTTGAAGAAGACCAAGACCTCTAGGATTTTTCTAGGGAAATGGAGAAGGGATTTTGGCAGGGGTTGGCCGAGCTTGAGTGCTCAAATTGGTGTGAGGAGGAGGGGGAGGAGGTGCCCTTTTATAAGTGAGGAGAGGGGCACCTTAGGAATATCTCAAATATTATTTTATATTAAAGTAAAAATCGGTTTATAATGGTTCCAAAGGGTCTTATTTCGAAGCTAAAGTGGGGATGGGTCGAAATCCTATCAACCAATAGGATTTAGACAAGTTTAGGTTTTTATTTTAACCTTATCAATTAGATTTAACTCTAAGTTAAATAATTTAACTTTTACCGTGTCTTTTTGTTTTCTTTCACTATATGATTAATACACATACTATAACATGCCAAACGAACCCCAAATTGTTTATTATTAATATATATATCCTTATCTAAGTCATTGGGCCGAACCTTAGATATTTTGGAATAAAATAACAATTAATAATATAATATTTGATTTAAAAACTATTTTGTGTCAATTTTGACACTATTTGATATATGATTTTTGTGAAAGTCATAACCGAATTATATGTTCGAACCAAGTTTATTAAATCAACACTAATATATCATAGTAACCTAGAAAATTAGTGTAATTCATAAAAAGTCTCAAATTACATTCATTTGAGTATTTATAACATCAATTATGTTAATATTTCCTTAAAAGGGTAATTACTGCATCATCATTGTGTCATAAATAAATTAATTTATTTAAAGTCTAAAAATTATAAATAAAATATAATTATATAGGAAATCTTTTTAGATTTCTAATGAATATTTATAGTCGAATTTATCTTATGTATAACCCCATATTAAAAATGTTTTAGTGAATAAACTTTGATTTTAACTCTTTTAACTCTTCTTTGAATTAAATAATAATAAATGTCCTAATCTAATCCAAGTGGGACTAAATGATAATATTTTACACTTAAGGTTGTTTTTGGTCGAGATACACTTGTCCAATATAATTAGGACATGTGTTAGGGTAATATTAGTATCATTCTTACCCTTAATTACCCTATTTACTTTTAACCGTGGTAAATAAAAGTAAAAAGTTACTATTCACCAAAAATTATTTTCATCTCATTGAACCACATTTTACTTACTGACATCAACCGTGTCTCTCGGATTTTTGAAATTCCATTCACAGAAGTGGTAAAATTAAGTTTTATGAAAAATTCAGTTTTTTAACTACCACTTAGTACTTTCACTATTCATCAAAAAATGAACGTTTTCAGAAAAAATACCAAAATTTCATCCAAAGCTATATTTCATATTCCGAATTCAAAAATGATTTCTATTTTACCAAATTCATAACATAGAAGTTGCATTAATTAATTTTATAATTAAATCCCACTGTTAAAACAAATAGCGTGTTTTTAATAAACAATATCTATCAAAAGATTGACACTTGTTAATGTCTGGTTTAAATGTGCAATTACATCCAATGACCAACATTGTATTAAATTGTAAAAATATATTCTAAATATACTTTAAAACTACTCTAATTAATAATTTATCACTATTAATTATTTCGATTAAAAAAGTTGTTTTTTAATTATAATTTAGTAATTTGCACTATTCATCAGAATATGAAAGTTATCCGAAATGTACAAAAATTTTACCTTAGGCTAAATTCGATACTCCGAATCCAAAAATGAAGTTCATTTTGAAAAATAAGATTTACAGAATTTTAAAAAGTGGTTATTACTATTCATACCGGCTAGTTTTAATAATATTTTAATAGCATATCGTTGTTTAGTGAAACTCAGTATTGCGTATTACACACGCTATCGAGGAAGGTCGCGATTGCGTGTAATGCAAGGCAAGTCAAGGATGCGTGTTGTGCAAGCTCCTTTTGGTGTAGCGTACAACACAAGACATTAATAAAATTAAAAAGAATATTTTTTATAAAATCTTGGGCTGTTACATTCTACCCCCCTTAAAATGAATTTCGCCCTCGAAATTCGTCGGGGTTATAAATGGTTTACTATTTGAAAGTTTCTTTAATAGAATCCCACATAGTAAAAAGGAATATCAAAACCAATCTTTAAAAACAAAAGTATGAAACGTAACGGTTACCCAAATAAACTAATCATTGGGTTTCCACATAGGTGAAAATATGGATATGGAAGAGAAATCTAACCATCATGTTCTGATGGAGAGTGGTAGAGAACTTGGCTACGGAAAATCCAATAATCACAAATCCATAAATTTGTGACGATCTAAGGTACCATCCGATTCATCAGGTATAAGATCACTAGGACAACATTTTTGGTTTTCAAGATCAATTCCCTAAAGTTGAAAATTTTAATTGGAATAAATACTTTCTTTATTTTGGTACAATCTCACTATTGTTCGTGCCTAGAACAATTTCCACTTCATCTCTTAAATAAATGAAGTTGAATTTGTTATTCGTGAAGTGTTAGCAGATCATGTGATAGAATGACGGGTCATTCCATCTGTCTCAAACAAATGGTTAGCAAAAATTATATACATAAGTCGATCTATAGTGAGATTAATCATATATAGTTCCTAAAATGGACTTATACTTCATATATCATACTGCTTAATATAATGAAACTAGTTTCTACTAAACAGGGACTTCCTGTAGGCCAGTGGTAGGCGATAAAGGCCAGTCGCACTTCGGTTGTGGGTTCGATTCCCACAGCCTTGTCCGAAGCGATGGGCTGTCGCCCATCCTGCAGGTTGTCCTTTTTCTAAAACTATATTACTATAACATCCAATAAATAATATCGAAAAAACTTCTATCCTTAAACAATACTAACTTATGTCCAACATAATCCATTCTAATATTTAGTCCTATCCATAATACTGCAGTCCATTCTCATAACATAGTGAAAACGATTACCAGAGATTTAATACCATTGTTGATCCCCATATATCATAAGATATATCTTGTTGGAAACATTCCAAACATTCAAAGGCCTTAATCTTGTACTCTCTTGAATACCCATTGATCCTTAGTGAAAACTTGAATGCAGTTAAAAGTTAACACTTTCCACATACCAAAATCCTAAAAATTCTATATACTCAAACCATGATATCACTTAGTCCTTATATCAATCATGAGCTCATGAATACAATCAAACATCTCATTATCTTCTTATCCTTTCATTATGCACTTATCATCTACTTTCCAAAAGTATCTGAATAACCTTTCATGGTTACTGGTACCATTCATCATTCACTTTAAAAACTTAAGGAAAGACAACAGTGTAACAATCGTTAGATGTCTCCTTATTCGATGAGATTACTTATACAACATTACACATGATAAACATGTAATCATTCCACTACATTCCTAGACCATTGACCGAGCTTCAACATTTCTTTCATCTCAGATATCATTTGTAGTTTCTTCATCATCATCAACATAAATACTTCCCATACGACCATACCGATTCTCTTCATGAGACTTTCCCTTAGGGAATTGGTTTGCATAATGCCCGTACATTCCACATTTAAAACATTTAACCAGTGTTGATGTCGTAGCAATACCATTATCCTCATCCCTGGTGTTAACTGAACCTTTTCCTTTGCACTTACTGGCTTTGTGTCCTTCTTTTCCACACTCAAAGAATCTTCTAATTCCTTTGAAACATTCTCCTTGATGCCTCTTCCCACATGAATTACATAGGGGAAATTGAACTTTCTTTCCTCCATGATCATCATGAAACTCCATATTTCTCTTATTAGCCGAGTCAGGAAACTTACCAAATTTTACTTTATTGATCATATTATGAGATTGCTGATTCGGCATAATAATTATGTTTGGACTTCCAAATCCCATTTCATTATGAAGAATATCATTCCATTGTCCATCATATCCTCTATTATCGTGAATCATTTTGTTTCCAGCCATTATCTAAAACCCAAAAAGAATAGTGTGAGAGGAAAAAATCATGCTAGGGAAAACAACATAATAAAGGGGAAGTACCTTCAATATCTAACATCTTAGGTTTAATTCTATGATCTTTAGCGTAATTCTAGTACTATAACCTATACGTATACTTAACCTTAGGGACATCCCTAGACATACCTTAGAAATATCTCTAGGGATCTCACTAAAGTTCTCGCATCCTAGTTTCCAAAGGTTGACTAAACCTTTCCTCTGATACCAACTATAGAGGTCCGTATCTTGACGTACATTGACATTACATTACTTTTGCGGAATACTTAGTACATTACAAAAACACACACACAAGGACCGTAATAGTTTAGTGTCTTTGGAAACTCGGACTATAATCTTCTAATCGTGGTGAAAGATCTTCAAAATTGCCCATTAAGATCTTCCTTTTTTTTACCTAAAATCTTTCTTTACATCCTGGGGAAAAGAAAACATAAAAGGGTGAGCTCAAATGCTCAGTAAGGGTAAACAAAATAAATATCAATCACATCATATTCATAAGAACATAACATTTTGGAAATCATAACCTGCAAAAGAGAGCATAATTTCATAACCATGGGATAAATCATGGCAGTGAAAAAGTAATCCCAATAATCATAACATAAAACATGAAACTTTGTGGCATACACACATAATCATAGAGAATCATTTCTTGTTAGTCAAGACTAAATGCCAAGACTATCTTAGTGGACAAAGTCACTTTCTGAATCGAGTAACCCTCGTTTCAGTCCTGTTTCACTGAACCGGTATAACCTACCGTTCCAGCCCTGTCTATCTCATGAGATATAAAATCTTTACCCAATGCATTTGAGGGAGATATAGGTCCCACCCATCTTATAATGAATCCTTTCTTATGTGTGCCACATAATCATAAATCATACTTCATCGCATAACCCATGTAATAAAAATGGGATTCTTAAACAACATGACATCATAAAGCAATTCATATAAGATAAAGGAATTCATAAAAATATTTCCATCACAACATAATCAAACCAATGTAATAATAGGGATAAAAACAGAACCCTTTTATTATCTTAGATGGAAAATAATTTTGATAAAATACTTGAAATCCATTCTTGAGGGAAAATATCCTTTCTACTTCAAAAACATTTTCCTTTCTTAACATGTCTTACAATTTAAAACTAAAAGAAGTTGATTAAAAATAAACTTGAAAACTTGTAAAGGAAGCTTCTTGGAAATAATGTTTTAAAAATCCATTCATGTCGTATAAGTTAAAAAAACATTCTTCTCGTACTTTTGTCGGAAAAGTCAAAAAGTACCTCGTACGAAAAACGACAAAGATTCCTTTCATTTCTTTTACTAAAAACTCACCGAAGGGTAAAAATGGATTTAAACAATTGTAGGTGGATGGAAATAATATTACATATTGATGAAACATGGATGTGGATGATAAAATACACCCCAGTAATTACTTACGAATAAACAATCTCGGATAAAAATGAGATTGTGATATTTCCCTTACCTTAGGTCCGATTTGATTTGTAAGTGTCCGAAGATCCTGTATAATGATTTAAATAATGTCATTGACTTATTACAGAATCATATTCATTGTTATGATATCATATATGGTTCACTTATGACATTATATTACCCGTTCTTTTGTAAATTCCATGTTAAAGAAGCGTTTTGGGTAAAATCGTTTCTTTTATTGTAGGTGTTTTGACTTGTTGTTCTTGACATTATTATTACTTATATCATGATTTACTTACTTCCAGAATATAAAATATGATTTATATATCATATATATTCAGTATATATATATATATATAATAAATAGATAAATGAAATGAAAAACACCGTTCATGGAGATGGTAGTCCGTACGTACGCATGAACGCTGTTTTCCTTTCCCTATTGTCTTGAATGGAAGTAAGTAGATGACATACATATATATATATACATAAATCCAGTAGCTTTATAATGTCATATATTTCATTATTATTTCTTATATATACATTATAATCATTCTTAAATGGTTAACATGGAGAATGAATCTCATTTAGTCGTGGAGACGGTAGTCCGTACGTACGCACGAGCGATGATATCATTTCCATAAATATTGAATTGAATTGGAGTGGATAATACAATATATCAGAATCAATATGATGTTTTAATAACTATGTATAGCTATTCTTTACACCATTATACCCATCCATGTAAGGTGGTGGTGGAAAATAGATTACACCACGGCGTGGAGACGGTATTCCGTACGTACGCACGCGCGGTGATTTCTTTTTCCGTAGGATAGATAGAAGGTGAATTAGAGTTGTTTCATATTTATAATAACATATCAGTATATAAGAAATACTGATGTTATTACTTTATCCTGAAACAACTAAAGAAGAAGAATTTGAATAAGAAAGAAATTGAAAAGATCGGTAATGGATATTACCTCTTCTTTGAAACGCTTTTTGAATCTTCCACTTAGGGAACTAAGATTGGTCTTTGAAGAAGACCAAGACCTCTAGGATTATTCTAGGGAAATGGATAAGGGATTTTGGCAGGGGTTGGACGAGCTTGAGTGCTCAAATTGGTGTGAGGAGGAGGGGGAGGAGGTGCCCTTTTATAAGTGAGGAGAGGGGCACCTTAGGAATATCTCAAAATATTATTTTATATTAAAGTAAAAATAGGTTTATAATGGTTCCAAAGGGTCTTATTTCGAAGCTAAAGTGGGTATGGGTATAAATCCTATCAACCAATAGGATTTAGACAAGTTTAGGTTCTTATTTTAACCTTATCAATTAGATTTAACTCTAAGTTAAATAATTTAACTTTTACCGTGTATTTTTGTTTTCTTTCACTATATGATTAATACACTTACTATAACATGCCAAACGAACCCCAAATTGTTTATTATTAATATATATATCCTTATCTAAGTCATTGGGCCGAACCTTAGATTTTTTGGAATAAAATAACAACTAATAATATAATATTTGATTTAAAAACTATTTTGTGTGAATTTTGACACTATTTGATATATGATTTTTGTGAAAGTCATAACAGAATTATATGTTCGAACCAAGTTTATTAAATCAACACTAATATATCATAATAACCTAGAAAATTTGTGGAATTCATAAAAAGTCTCAAATTACATTCATTTGAGTATTTATAACATCAATTATGTTAATATTTCCTTAAAAGGGTAATTACTGCATCATCATTGTGTCATAAATAAATTAATTTATTTAAAGTCTAAAAATTATAAATAAAATATCATTATATAGGAAATCTTTTTAGATTTCTAATGAATATTTATAGTCGAATTTATCTTATGTATAACCCCATATTAAAAATGTTTTAGTGAATAAACTTTGATTTTAACTCTTTTAACTCTTCTTTGAATTAAATAATAATAAATGTCCTAATCTAATCCAAGTGGGCCTAAATGATAATATTTTACACATAAGGTTGTTTTTGGTCGAGATACACTTGTCTAATATAATTAGGACATGTGTTAGGGTAATATTAATATCATTCTTACCCTTAATTACCCTATTTACTTTTAACCGTGGTAAATAAAAGTAAAAAGTTACTATTCACCAAAAATTATTTTCATCTCATTGAACCACATTTTACTTACTGACATCAACCGTGTCTCTCGGATTTTTGAAATTCCATTCACAGAAGTGGTAAAATTAAGTTTTATGAAAAATTCAGTTTTTTAACTACCACTTAGTAGTTTCACTATTCATCAAAAAATGAAAGTTTTCAGAAAAAATACCAAAATTTCATCCTAAGCTATATTTCATATTCCGAATTCAAAAATGATGTCTATTTTACCAAATTCATAACATAGAAGTTGCATTAATTAATTTTATAATTAAATCCCACTGTTAAAACAAATAGCGTGTTTTTAATAAACAATATCTATCAAAAGATTGACACTTATTAATGTCTGGTTTAAATGTGCAATTACATCCAATGACCAACATTGTATTAAATTGTAAAAATATATTCTAAATATACTTTAAAACTACTCTAATTAATAATTTATCACTATTAATTATTTCGATTAAAAAAGTTGTTTTTTAATTATAATTTAGTAATTTGCACTATTCATCAGAATATGAAAGTTATCCGAAATGTACCAAAATTTTACCTTAGGCTAAATTCGATACTCCGAATCCAAAAATGAAGTTCATTTTGAAAAATAAGATTTACAGAATTTTAAAAAGTGGTTATTACTATTCATACCGGCTAGTTTTAATAATATTTTAATAGCATATCGTTGTTTAGTGAAACTCAGTATTGCGTATTACACACGCTATCGAGGAAGGTCGCGATTGCGTGTAATTCAAGGCAAGTCAAGGATGCGTGTTGTGCAAGCTCCTTTTGGTGTAGCGTACAACACAAGACATTAATAAAATTAAAAAGAATATTTTTTATAAAATCTTGGGCTGTTACATTCTACCCCCCTTAAAATGAATTTCGCCCTCGAAATTCGTCGGGGTTATAAATGGTTTACTATTTGAATGTTTCTTTAATAGAATCCCACATCGTAAAAAGGAATATCAAAACCAATCTTTAAAAACAAAAGTATGAAACGTAACGGTTACCCAAATAAACTAATCATTGGGTTTCCACATAGGTGAAAATATGGATATGGAAGAGAAATATAACCATCATGTTCTGATGGAGAGTGGTAGAGAACATGGCTACGGAAAAGCCAATAATCACAAATCCATGAATTTGTGACGATCTAAGGTACCATCTGATTCATCAGGTATAAGATCACTAGGACAACATTTTTGGTTTTCAAGATCAATTCCCTAAAGTTGAAAATTTGAATTGGAATAAATACTTTCTTTATTTTGGTACAATCTCACTATTGTTCGTGCCTAGAAAAATTTCCACTTCATCTCTTAAATAAATGAAGTTGAATTTGTTATTCGTGAAGTGTTAGCAGATCATGTGATAGAATGACGGGTCATTCCATCTGTCTCAAACAAATGGTTAGCAAAAATTATATACATAAGTCGATCTATAGTGAGATTAATCATATATAGTTCCTAAAATGGACTTATACTTCATATATCATACTGCTTAATATAATAAAACTAGTTTCTACTAAACAGGGACTTCCTGTAGGCCAGTGATAGGCGATAAAGGCCAGTCGCACTTCGGTTGTGGGTTCGATTCCCACAGCCTTGTCCGAAGCGATGGGCTGTCGCCCATCCTGCAGGTTGTCCTTTTTCTAAAACTATATTACTATAACATCCAATAAATAATATCGAAAAAACTTCTATCCTTAAACAATACTAACTTATGTCCAACATAATCCATTCCAATATTTAGTCCTATCCATAATACTGCAGTCCATTCTCATAACATAGTGAAAACGATTACCAGAGATTTAATACCATTGTTGATCCCCATATATCATAAGATATATCTTGTTGGAAACATTCCAAACATTCAAAGGCCTTAATCTTGTACTCTCTTGAATACCCATTGAACCTTAGTGAAAACTTGAATGCAGTTAAAAGTTAACACTTTCCACATACCAAAATCCTCAAAATTCTATATACTCAAACCATGATATCACTTAGTCCTTATATCAATCATGAGCTCATGAATACTATCAAACATCTCATTATCTTCTTATCCTTTCATTATGCACTTATCATCTACTTTCCAAAAGTATCTGAATAACCTTTCATGGTTACTGGTACCATTCATCATACACTTTAAAAACGTAAGGAAAGACAACAGTGTAACAATCGTTAGATGTCTCCTTATTCGATGAGATTACTTATACAACATTACACATGATAAACATGTAATCATTCCACTACATTCCTAGACCATTGACCGAGCTTCAACATTTCTTTCATCTCAGATATCATTTGTAGTTTCTTCATCATCATCAACATAAATACTTCCCATACGACCATACCGATTCTCTTCATGAGACTTTCCCTTAGGGAATTGGTTTGCATAATGCCCGTACATTCCACATTTAAAACATTTAACCAGTGTTGATGTCGTAGCAATACCATTATCCTCATCCCTGGTGTTAACTGAACCTTTTCCTTTGCACTTACTGGCTTTGTGTCCTTCTTTTCCACACTCAAAGAATCTTCTAGTTCCTTTGAAACATTCTCCTTGATGCCTCTTCCCACATGAATTACATAGGGGAAATTGAACTTTCTTTCCTCCATGATCATCATGAAACTCCATATTTCTCTTATTAGTCGAGTCAGGAAACTTACCAAATTTTACTTTATTGATCATATTATGAGATTTCTGATTCGGCATAATAATTATGTTTGGACTTCCAAATCCCATTTCATTATGAAGAATATAATTCCATTGTCCATCATATCCTCTATTATCGTGAATCATTTTGTTTCTAGCCATTATCTAAAACCCAAAAAGAATAGTGTGAGAGGAAAAAATCATGCTAGGGAAAACAACATAATAAAGGGGAAGTACCTTCAATATCTAACATCTTAGGTTTAATTCTATGATCTTTAGCGTAATTCTAGTACTATAACCTATACGTATACTTAACCTTAGGGACATCCCTAGACATACCTTAGAAATATCTCTAGGGATGTCACTAAAGTTCTCGCATCCTAGTTTCCAAAGGTTGACTAAACCTTTCCTCTGATACCAACTGTAGAGGTCCGTATCTTGACGTACATTGACATTACATTACTTTTGCGGAATACTTAGTACATTACAAAAACACACACACAAGGACCGTAATAGTTTAGTGTCTTTGGAGACTCGGACTATAATCTTCTAATCGTGGTGAAAGATCTTCAAAATCGCCCATAAAGATCTTCCTTTTTTTTACCTAAAATCTTTCATTACATCCTGGGGAAAAGAAAACATAAAAGGGTGAGCTCAAATGCTCAGTAAGGGTAAACAAAATAAATATCAATCACATCATATTCATAAGAACATAACATTTTGGAAATCATAACCTGCAAAAGAGAGCATAATTTCATAACCATGGGATAAATCATGGCAGTGAAAAAGTAATCCCAATAATCATAACATAAAACATGAAACTTTGTGGCATACACACATAATCATAGAGAATCATTTCTTGTTAGTCAAGACTAAATTCCAAGACTATCTTAGTGGACAAAGTCACTTTCTGAATCGAGTAACCCTCGTTTCAGTCCTGTTTTACTGAACCGGTATAACCAACCGTTCCAGCCCTGTCTATCTCATGAGATATAAAATCTTTACCCAATGCATTGGAGGGATATATAGGTCCCACCCATCTTATAATGAATCCTTTCTTATGTGTGCCACATAATCATAAATCATACTTCATCGCATAACCCATGTAATAAAAATGGGATTCTTAAACAACATGACATCATAAAGAAATTCATATAAGATAAAGGAATTCATAAAAATATTTCCATCACAACATAATCAAACCAATGTAATAATAGGGATAAAAACAGAACCCTTTTATTATCTTAGATGGAAAATAATTTTGATAAAATACTTGAAATCCATTCTTGAGGGAAAATATCCTTTCTACTTCAAAAAAATTTTCCTTTCTTAACATGTCTTACAATTTAAAACTAAAAGAAGTTGATTAAAAATAAACTTGAAAACTTGTAAAGGAAGCTTCTTGGAAATAATGTTTTAAAAATCCATTCATGCCGTATAAGTTTAAAAAAACATTCTTCTAGTACTTTTGTCGGAAAAGTCAAAAAGTACCTCGTACGAAAAACGACAAAGATTCCTTTCATTTCTTTTACTAAAAACTCACCGAAGGGTAAAAATGGATTTAAACAATTGTAGGTGGATGGAAATAATATTACATATTGATGAAACATGGATGTGTATGATAAAATACACCCCAGTAATTACTTACGAATAAACAATCTCGGATAAAAATGAGATTGTGATATTTCCCTTACCTTAGGTCTGATTTGCTTTGTACGTGTCCGAAGCTCCTGTATAATGGTTTAAATAATGTCATTGACTTATTAAAGAATCATATTCATTGTTATGATATCATATATGGTTCACTTATGACAATATATTACCCTTTCTTTTGTAAATTCCATGTTAAAGAAGCGTTTTGGGTAAAATCGTTTCTTTTATCGTAGGTGTTTTGACTTGTTGTTATTGAAATTATTATTACTTATATCATGATTTAATTACTTCCAGAATATAAAATATGATTTATATATCATATATATTCAGTATATATATATATATATAATAAATAGATAAATGAAATGAAAAACACCGTTCATGTAGACGGTAGTCCGTACGTACGCATGAACGCTGTTTTCCTTTCCCTATTATCTTGAATGGAAGTAAGTAGATGACATACATATATATATATACATAAATCCAGTAGCTTTATAATGACATATATTTCATTATTATTTCTTATATATACTTTATAATCATTCTTAAATGGTTAACATGGAGAATGAATCTCATCGCGTCGTGGAGACGGTAGTCCGTACGTACGCACGAGCGATGATATCATTTCCATAAATATTGAATTGAATTGGAGTGGATTATACAATATATCAGAATCAATATGATATTTTAATAACTATGTATAGTTATTCTTTACACCATTATACCCATCCATGTAAGGTGGTGGTGGAAAATAGATTACACCACGGCGTGGAGACGGTATTCCGTACGTACGCACGCGCGGTGATTTCATTTTCCGTAGGATAGATAGAAGGTGAATTAGAGTTGTTTCATATTTATAATAACATATCAGTATATAAGAAATTCTGATGTTATTACTTTATCATGAAACAACTAAAGAAGAAGAAGTTGAAGAAGAAAGAAATTGAAAAGATCGGTAATGGATATTACCTCTTCTTTGAAACGCTTCTTTGAATCCTCCACATAGGGAACTAAGATTGGTCTTTGAAGAAGACCTAGGCCTCTAGGATTATTCTAGGGAAATGTAGAAGGGATTTTGTCAGGGTTTGGCCGAGCTTGAGTTCTCAAATTGGTGTGAGGAGGAGGGGGAGGAGGTGCCCTTTTATAAGGGAGGAGAGGGGCACCTTAGGAATATCTCAAAATATTATTTTATATTAAAGTAAAAATCGGTTTATAATGGTTCCAAAGGGTCTTATTTAGAAGCTAAAGTGGGGATGGGTCGAAATCCTATCAAACAATAGGATTTAGACAAGTTTAGGTTCTTATTTTAACTTTATCAATTAGATTTAACTCTAAGTTAAATAATTTAACTTTTACCGTCTCTTTTTGTTTTCTTTCACTATATGATTAATACACTTACTATAACATGCCAAACGAACCCCAAATTGTTTATTATTAATATATATATACTTATCTAAGTCATTTGGCCGAACCTTAGATTTTGTGGAATAAAATAACAATTAATAATATAATATTTGATTTAAAAACTATTTTGTGTCAATTTTGACACTATTTGATATATGATTTTTTTGAAAGTCATAACAGAATTATATGTTCGAACCATGTTGTTTAAATCAACACTAATATATCATAGTAACCTAGAAAATTAGTGTAATTCATAAAAAGTCTGAAATTACATTCATTTGAGTATTTATAACATCAATTATGTTAATATTTCCTTAAAAGGGTAATTACTGCATCATCATTATGTCATAAATAAATTAATTTATTTAAAGTCTAAAAATTATAAATAAAATATAATTATATAGGAAATATTTTTAGCTTTCTAATGAATATTTATAGTCGAATTTATCTTATGTATAACCCCATATTAAAAATGTTTTAGTGAATAAACATTGATTTTAACTCTTTTAACTCTTCTTTGAATTAAATAATAATAAATGTCCTAATCTAATCCAAGTGGGCCTAAATGATAATATTTTACACATAAGGTTGTTTTTGGTCGAGACACACTTGTCCAATAGAATTAGGACATGTGTTAGAGTAATATTAATATCATTCTTACCCTTAATTACCCTATTTACTTTTAACCGTTGTAAATAAAAGTAAAAAGTTACTATTCACCAAAAATTATTTTCATCTCATTGAACCACATTTTACTTACTGACATCAACCGTGTCTCTTGGATTTTTGAAATTCCATTCACAGAAGCGGTAAAATTTAGTTTTTTGAAAAATTCAGTTTTTTTACTACCACTTAGTAGTTTCACTATTCATCAAAAAATGAAATTTTTCAGAAAAATACCAAAATTTCATCCTAAGCTATATTTCATATTCCGAATTCAAAAATGAAGTCTATTTTACCAAATTAATAACATAGAAGTTGCATTAATTAATTTTATAATTAAATCCCGCTGTTAAAACAAATAGCGTGTTTTTAAGAAACAATATCTATCAAAAGATTGACACTTGTTTATGTCTGGTTTAAATGTGCAATTACATCCAATGACCAACATTGTATTAAATTGTAAAAATATATTCTAAATATACTTTAAAACTACTCCAATTAATAATTTATCACTATTAATTATTTCGATTAAAAAAGTTGTTTTTTAATTATAATTTAGTAATTTTCACTATTCATCAGAATATGAAGGTTATCCGAAATGTACCAAAATTTCACCTTAGGCTAAATTCGATACTCCGAATCCAAAAATGATTTCATTTTGAAAAATAAGATTTACAGAATTTTAAAAAATGGTTATTACTATTCATACCGGCTAGTTTTAATAATATTTTAATAGCATATCGTTGTTTAGTGAAACTCGGTATTGCGTATTACACACGCTATCGAGGAAGGTCGCGATTGCGTGTAATGCAAGGCAAGTCAAGGATGCGTTTTGTGCAAGCTCCTTTTGGTGTAGCGTACAACACAAGACATTAATAAAATTAAAAAGAATATTTTTTATAAAATCTTGGGCTGTTACAAAGATGGAGTTTCATGATGATCATAGAGGAAAGAAAGTTCAATTTCCCCTATGTAAATCATGTGGGAAGAGGCATCAAGGAGAATGTTTCAAGGGAACTGGAAGATGCTTTGGGTGTGGAAAAGAAGGACACAAAGCAAGTAAGTGCAAAGGAAAAGGTTCGGTTAACACCATGGATGAGGATAATGGTATTGCTACGACATCAAAAATGGTTAAGTGTTTTAAATGTGGAATGTATGGGCATTATGAAAACAAATGCCCTAAGGGAAAGACTCATGAAGAGAATCAGTATGTTCATATGGGTAGTATTTATGTGGATGATGATGATGAGACTACAAATGATATGTGAGATGAAAGAATTGTTGATGCTCGGTCAATGGTTTAAGAATGTAGTGGAATGATTACATGTTTATCACGTGTAATGTTGTATAAGTAATCTCATGGTACTATGGAATAAAAAGACATCTAAGGATTGTTACACTGTTGTATTTCCTTGAGTTTTGAAAGTATATGATTAATGGTACAAGTATCCATGAAAGGTTATTCGGATATTTTTGGAATGTAGATGATATGTGCATAATAAAGGGACAAGACGATAATGAGATGTTTGATTGTATTCATGAGCTCATGATTGATATAAGGACTAAGTGATATCATGGTTTGAGTATATAGAATTTTGAGGATTTTAGTATGTGGAAGGTGTTAAATTTTAACTGCATTCATGTTTTCACAAAGGTATTCAAGAGAATACATGATTAAGGACTTTGAATGTTTGGAATGTAACCAACAAAACATATCTTATGATATATGGGAATTGACGATGGTATTAAATCTCTGGTAATAGTTTTCACTATGTTATGAGAGTGGATTGCGGTATTATGGATAATCCTAAAGATTGGAATGGATTATGTTGGACAAAAGTTAGTATTGTTTAAGGATAGAAGTTTTTTCGAGATTATTTATGGGATGTTATAGTAATATAGTTTTAGAAAAAGGACAGCCTGCATGACGGGCGACAGCCGATCGCTTCGGACAAGGCTGTGGGAATCGAACCCACAACCGAAGTGCGACTGGCCTTTATCGCCTACCACTGGCCTACATGAAGTCTCTGTTTAGTAGAAACTAGTTTTATTATATTAAGCAGTATGATATATGAAGTATAAGTCAATTTTAGGAACTATATATGATTAATATCACTATAGATCGACTTATGTATATAATTTTTGCTAACCTTTTGTTTGAGACAGATGGAATGACCCATCATTCTATCACATGATCTGCTAACACTTCACGAATAACAAATTCAACTTCATTTATTTAAGATATGAAGTGGAAATTGTTCTAGGCACGAACAATAGTGAGATTGTACCAAAATAAAGAAAGTATTTATTCCAATTCTCAACTTTAGGGAAATGATCTTGAAAACCAAAAATGTTGTCCTAGTGATCTTATACCTGATGAATCGAATGGTACCTTAGATCGTCACAAATTTATGGATTTGTGATTATTGGCTTTTCCATAGCCATGTTCTCTACCACTCTCCATCAGAACATGATGGTTAGATTTCTCTTCCATATCCATATTTTCACCTATGTGGAAACCCAATGATTAGTTTATTTGGGTAACCGTTACGTTTCATACTTTTGTTTTTAAAAATTGGTTTTGATATTCCTTTTTACGATGTGGGTTTCTATTAAAGAAACTTTAAAATAGTAAACCATTTATAACCCCGACGAATTTCGAGGGCGAAATTCATTTTAAGGGGGGTAGAATGTAACAGCCCAAGATTTTATAAAAAAATATTCTTTTTAATTTTATTAATGTCTTGTGTTGTACGCTACACCAAAAGGAGCTTGCACAACACGCATCCTTGACTTGCCTTGCATTACACGCAATCGCGACCTTCCTCGATAGCGTGTGTAATACGCAATACCGAGTTTCACTAAACAACGATTTGCTATTAAAATATTATTAAAACTAGCCGGTATGAATAGTAATAACCACTTTTTAAAATTATTTAAATCTTATTCTTCAAAATGAACTTCATTTTTGGATTCGGAGTATCGAATTTAGCCTAAGGTGAAATTTTGGTACATTTCGGATAACTTTCATATTCTGATGAATAGTGAAAATTACTAAATTATAATTAAAAAACAAATTTTTTAATCGAAATAATTAATTGTGATAAATTATTAATTGGAGTAGTTTTAAAGTATATTTAGAATATATTTTTACAATTTAATACAATGTTGGTCATTGGATGTAATTGCACATTTAAACCAGACATAAACAAGTGTCAATCTTTTGATAGATATTGTTTCTTAAAAACACGCTATTTGTTTTAACAGCGGGATTTAATTATAAAATTAATTAATGCAACTTCTATGTTATGAATTTGGTAAAATAGACTTCATTTTTGAATTCGGAATATGAAATATAGCTTAGGATGAAATTTTGGCATTTTTCTGAAAACCTTCATTTTTTGATGAATAGTAAAACTACTAAGTGGTAGTTAAAAAACTGAATTTTTCATAAAACATAATTTTACCGCTTCTGTGAATGGAATTTCAAAAATCTGAGAGACACGGTTGATGTCAGTAAGTAAAATGTGGTTCAATGAGATGAAAATAATTTTTGGTGAATAGTAACTTTTTACTTTTATTTACCACGGTTAAAAGTAAATAGGGTAATTAAGGGTAAGAATGATATTAATATTACCATAACACATGTCCTAATTCTATTGGACAAGTGTATCTCGACCAAAAACAACCTTAAGTGTAAAATATTATCATTTAGGCCCACTTGGATTAGATTAGGACATTTATTATTATTTAATTCAAAGAAGAGTTAAAAGAGTTAAAATCAAAGTTTATTCACTAAAACATTTTTAATATGGGGTTATACATAAGATAAATTCGACTATAAATATTAATTAGAAATATAAAAAGATTTCCTATATAATGATATTTTATTTATAATTTTTAGACTTTAAATAAATTAATTTATTTATGACACAACGATGATGCAGTAATTACCCTTTTAAGGAAATATTAACATAATTGATGTTATAAATACTCAAATGAATTTAATTTGAGACTTTTTATGAATTCCACTAATTTTCTAGGTTACTATGATATATTAGTGTTTATTTAATCAACTTGGTTCGAACATATAATTCTGTTATGACTTTCACAAAAATCATATATCAAATAGTGTCAAAATTGACACAAAATAGTTTTTAAATCAAATATTATATTATTAATTGTTATTTTATTCCTAAAAATCTATGGTTCGGAAAAATGACTTAGATAAGGATATATATATTAATAATAAACAATTTTGTGTTCGTTTGTCATGTTATAGTAAGTGTATTAACCATATAGTAAAAGAAAACAAAAAGACACGGTAAAAGTTAAATTATTGAACTTAGAGTTAAATCTAATTGATAAGGTTAAAATAAGAACCTAAACTTGTCTAAATCCTATTGGTTGATAGGATATCGACCCATCCCCACTTTAGCTTCGAAATAAGACCCTTTGGAACCATTATAAACGGATTTTGACTTCAATATAAAATAATATTTTGAGATATTCCTAAGGTGCCCCTCTCCTCCCTTATAAAAGGGCACCTCCTCCCCCTCCTCCTCACACCAAATTGAGCACTCAAGCTCGGCCAACCCCTGCCAAAATATCTTCTCCACTTCCCCTGAAACATCCTAGAGGTTCTGGTCTTCCTCAAAGACCAATTTTAGTTCCCTAAGAGGAGGTCTCCAAAAGGCGCTTCAAAGAAGAGGTAATTACCATTACCAATTCTTTCATCTTTATTTCTTCTTCCACTTCTTCTTCTTAGGTTGTTTCATTATGAAGTAATAACATCAGTATCACTCATATACTGATATGTTATTATAAGTATTAAACAACCCTATTTCACCATCTATCTATCCTACGGAAAAAGAAATCACCGCGCGTGCGTACGTACGGAATACCGTCTCCACGCCGTGGTGTAATCTATTTTCCACCACCACCTTACATGGATGGGTATAATGGTGTAAAGAATAACTATACATAGTTATTAAAACATAATATTGATTCTGATATATTTTATAATCCACTCCAATTCAATTCAATATTTATGGAAATGATATCATCGCTCGTGCGTACGTATGGACTACCGTCTCCACGACGCGATGAGATTCATTCTTAATGATTAACCATTCATGAATGATTATAAAGTATATATAATAAGTACTAATGAAATATATGACATAATAATGATACTGGATTTATGTATATATATATATGTATGTCATCTACTTACTTCCATTCAAGACAATAAGGAAAGAAAAACAGCGTTCATGCGTACGTACGGACTACCGTCTCCATGAACGGTGTTTTTCATTTTATTTATCTATCTATTATATATATATATACTGAATATATATTATATATAAATCATATTTTATATTCTGGAAGTAAGTAAATCATGATATAAGTAATAATGATGTCAAGAACAACAAGTCAAAACACCTACGATAAATGAAACGATTTCACCCAAAACGCTTCTTTAACATGGAATTTACAAAAGAACGTGTAATATAATGTCATAAGTGAACCATATATGATATAATAACAATGAATATGATTCTGTAATAAGTCAATGACATTATTTAAATCATTATACAGGAGGTTCGGACACATACGAAGAAAATCGGACCTATGGTAAGGAAAATATCACAATCTCATTTTTATCCGAGATTGTTTATTCGTATGTATTTACAAGATGTATTTTATCATCCACATCCATGTTTCATCAATATGTAATATTATTTCCATCCACATACAATTTTTTAAATCCATTTTTACCCTTCGGTGAGTTTTTAGTAATATGTATGAAAGGAATCTTTTGTTGTTTTTCGTACGAGGTACTTTTTGACTTTTCCGACAAAAGTACGAAGAATGTTTTTTTTAACTTATACGGCATGAATGGATTTTTAAAACATTAAATCCAAGAAGCTTCCTTTACAAGTTTTCAAGTTTATTTTTAATCAACTTCTTTTATTTTAAAGTTGTATGACATGTTATGAAAGGAAAAATGTTTTTGAAGAAGAAAGGATATTTTCCTCAAGAATGGAGTTCAAGTGTTTTATCAAAATTATTTTCCATCTAAGATAATAAAGGGTTATATTTTTATCCCTATTATTACATTGATTTGATTATGTTGTGATGGAATTATTTTCATTAATCCCTTTATCTTATATGAATTGTTATATGATGTCACGATGTTTAAGATTCCCATTTTTATTACATGGGTTATGAAATGATGTATGATTTATGATTTTGTGGCACACATAAGAAATGATTCATTATAAGATGGGTGGGACCTATATCTCCCTCCAATGCATTGGGTAAAGATTTTATATCTAATGAGATAGACATGGCTGGAATTGTAGGTTATACGGGTTCAGTGAAACAGGACTGAAACGAGGGCTACTCGATTCAGAAAGGGACTTTGTCCACTAAGATAGTCTTGGCAATAAGTCTTGACTAACAAGAAATGATTCTCTATGATTATGTGTGTATGCCACAAAGTTTCATGTTTTAAGTTATGATTATTGGGATTACTTTTTCACTGCCATAATTTATCCCATGATTATGAAATTATGCTCTCTTTTGCAGGTTATGATTTCCAAAATGTTATGTTCTTATGAATATGATGTGATTGATATTTATTTTGTTTACCCTTACTGAGAATTTGAGCTCACCCTTTTATGTTTTCTTTTCCCCAGGATATAAAGAAAGGTTTTAGGTAAAAAAAAGGGAGATCTTTATGGGAGATTTTGAAGATCTTTCACCACGATTAGAATATTATAGTCCGAGTTTCCAAAGACACTAAACTATTACGGTCCTTGTGTGTGTGTTTTTGTAATGTACTAAGTATTCCGCAAAAGTAATGTAATGTCAATGTACGTCAAGATACGGGTCTCTACAACGCCTCATACTCTACCAACACTGGGTTACACCTGATGCCCTTTAACAACCTGGTAATAACTTATGCAAGGAGTATGGAGAAAAATAATTTCACACAAAGAGTCTAACCATTCATCCGCAAAAAGTAGAATAGTCATAAAGTGCTCCTCTTATCATCTCACGCTCTTCAGAATCGTAGACATGTAAAGCTCATTGTTGTCCATGGTCCCAACTATCAGCTTGTGAAGCCTGATGTGGACCACCTCATGTTGATGGGAAGACCTCGTAAATTTGTCTCCCACAACTAGCTCCCCCCGATCCTCCGTGAGCACCACCTCTCTGAGAACCACTCCGATTAAGACATTACATCTATCCTAGTGGTGCCCCTGCTTCCATCACGATGTTCTCTGCATACCTGGTTGGGTAGTCCCATTCCAAGTGACCTTTCCCATCACAAGCATAGGACCAGACATCTCCAGGCTGCCTTGGTGCCCTCTGGCACCACTTTGGTGAACAAACTTTCCCCTAGGTCAGCTCACATAACGGTCTCATCAGGTTAAACCCAATTCTTTGCTGCCACAGTAATGCATGACCATGTCACTGAAACCAGAGGGTGGAAGGTCTCTATTGTCAAGGATCTGTCTCTTGATGCCTGCTAGCTGTGATAGAAGTCTCAGCTCCATCGTACTTACTGACACCATCAACTGTATAATGTGGCAGGATGCTCTCTGTCACCAGTGCCTGCTCTAGTACCTCCACATTAGTGGGAATTCCCTAGGGTACATTGAAATAATGAATCTATCTACAAAGACCATGCATGAAATTCCGTGCTCAGAAGTTGCCATCATTGACATAATCTATTTAAAAGCATTCACGGTCTGGAAAACTATTCGTGTACTCAGTCACTGTCATCCCTCCTTGCTGAAACTACAGGAGCTCCTAGAAATGAATGGAGCATAAGAAGAAGGGCTGAAACCCCTCACAAAATAGCAGCTGAATGTCACCCCAAGAATGTGAAGACTCATCATGCAACTTAGTCACCAGACTCCACCAACACCTAGCTGCTCTTTGAAAAAAATTAGCTACCAAATCCACCCTCTGATCTAATGGTGTCTCTACAAGACTAAAGAGGCAAAACACCATCTCGAGCCAAACCTCTGCTGCCTGAGATTCTGGATCACCATTGAACATCAGCTGTCTTTGTTGCTTGAACTCACGGAGTGCGCTAAACCTACACCCATGCTTTGTCTGCTCTGCTAGAGTTGTCTTCTACTCACCAGGTGAGGGTGCTGCTACCGGCCCACATGGAGAAAAGGACTCGCATGATGGGTCCTGACTGAGGCCTCATCCTTCACAGAATCGTCCTCACGAACCAAAGCCGGTATCTTGGATGGTTTTCTTCATGGAGACATACAGAATGTTATCAAGGATTTCTATGGTCAGGTGAGAATGTATGTACATAACAATAAAAAAATGGGGAGCTGACTCAAGAAGGTCAATCAAGACTCAATACTATGTGATGCACAACCCAATTTCCATGTAACCAGTGTCTCAGCAGGCCGAGTCGACAAGTGGGTTATCAAGGTCCTGGTGAATGGATATGTCTGCCATTGCACCATCACTGGACTCCTTGGCCTGAAAACCACTCTCAAGACACAATGAAATTGTTTCCCTAGATCGAAACCAATTCCTTTTTAGGGACGTCCGAACAACATCGCAAGGAATGAACCGCCACTAATACCACTTTTCATGACCTAACCCTACCTGGAACGAGCCGTAACTACCCCAAGGCCGCCTCCATATACCAGGGGCTGGCGATGAGTATCGAAGGCTAAAAAAATGAGGATGCCTTTGCCTGAGTACCTGTACACACACACACAGCAGCCCACTCAAAGCAGAAGTGTAGAGTAAAAGGAAAAGTAAAGTATTAACTACAATAAAAAACCACAAAACTGCACTGAAATATAAACTGTACAAAGTAAATACTGAAGGTAAACTAAATATAAAAAGGAAAACACACATTCCCAACTAGAAAAGTGCCACAACCTCTAAACAGGTAAACAAAAGTACAACAACTGGGAGGGTCCCTCACCTAGAACACAACTACGACCACCATACGTGGTCCAAGCTCCTGAGCTCTTAATCTCCTCTGACATCCTGATCGACCTTTCAATCGTCTTCAAGGGTACACCATGTGTGGGAAAAGCCCAAGTAGGTGTGAGTATAAAAATACTCAGTATGTTACCCCGGAGGCTCGAGGGAGCATCAAAAGAGGTACTGAATAGGTGAGCGCTAGATCGAATAAAGAATTGTAAAGGAGTACAACCTAGTGTGCAGTAAATAGTACAGATCAACCCAACAAGATAAAGGAAGTAGACTCTTCCAAACACATGGATCTAGAAACGGTGAGAAGATGGACTTCTCGTTGAGTCTTCTCTACCTATATCAGGAGTGTAGAATATTCCTACCACAAGAATCTAAACACGGAAAGCACGTGGCATACCATGTAGTTATTCACCACTCCTAGAAAGAGAGTAACCAAAACCCAAGAAGTGGGTACTGGAACTAGTTATATACATATCCATATGATCAATCAAGACACCCGAACAAGTTCATAAGGGGATCTCCATCTCATTGCTCATCCCAAGAAAGTGAGTCACCAACTGTCCCAAAAGTAAACACCATCGATGTCTAGTATCCCGCATGCCTACCCTGAACTACAATTCAATGGGCTCAAATCACTGCATGTTGACACTATCCTCATTTGAAAGCACTGACTCACCCACACAATTTTAGGTCACATCTCAAGGACGCATCTTTGTGGGGAAAGCACCGATCATACTTGAGATTTTTGGGGAAATTCAAACCACACCATGTCACTGTCACACAGTCACGAGGTATTCTCAAAGTCAAAGTTGTCACATCATTGACCCTTACAACCAAGGGTATTACACTAGTAGTCATGGAGAAAAGCCACAGACTAGCCTAGTCGGAAGGACTGAGTCTAGAAGAAGTCTTCGGGTATCCCACTACCCATTCTCTTCTGGAGGGTAAACCCCAAGAGGTCGTCGGGTAACCAACTACCCAGTCTCTTCTGGATGGTAAACCCTAAGAGGTCCTCAGGTAACACACTTCCCAATCATTAGCGGAGGTTAAACCCTAAGAGGTCGTCTGGTAACACAATTCCAAGTCTCTGCCAGAGGGTAAACCCTACGAAGTCGTCTAGGAACCCACTTCCTAGTCTCTGTTGGAGGGTAAACCCTAAGAGGTCATCGGGTAACCCACTGGCCAGTCTCTACTAGAGGGTAAACCCTAAGAGGTCATCGGGTAACCCACTACCCAGTCTCTCCTAGAGGGTACACATGAAGAATTCAATGACCAACCCACTCCCTAGCCCGGCTGGGGGGTAAACCCAAAGAACACAACTAGAAACCCACTACCCATCCCCACTAGAGGGAAAACCCCAGAACTACTATGGAAATCCCTACAGGATAGTACAACACTAGCCAACAGAACATGGAGTGGGTATCGTGCAACCACCCTACTGCATAACAATTTACATAGTAGAGGTTCAGTGCCTGTGTAGTGTGGGCCATGCAGATAACTTGAGTTATGCCTAGAGAAACATGTCATGGTAGATTGTGGAAGGAGGATATGATCTCGATACTCGTCTAGGGAAACTACACCCATGCTCACTAGGGCTCTATACCCTACTGTAAAAAAGCTACTGGGTAGAGGATCGATGCCCACATAATGTATTGGTCACACTGAATCCAAAAAAAACACTACTAGGGAACACGACGGGACATGATACTAAAATCCCACATGGATAATAGAAAAAGGAGAACACCAACAACTCCACTGATGAAACTGTCTAGTACAGAACCAGGGAAAACCAGTCCAACTAGCTAGTCTATGCCATCATTAACAGAGGGACCCTCTTCGTCACGAGAGATCAATGGTACGTAATGCAGAACATAGAACACACAAGGGGACCACCTGACATGTGGTCCTATCTCACCTCCAAATAATGTACAAAAACATTATCGGGAACAAACTACAACATGTACCTCCATGTATCCTCATATACACCCAGAGTATACCACATATCTAGCCTAAAGGCTATCATGCACAAGATACCCAACATTAGTGAGAAGGGAGAAAACAAAATTTTGCCAACTAGATTCCTCCACGGCCCTAGCAAGGCCAACCATATCTCTTCAAACATCATCTTCACTCACACAGGAGTGAACGCGATCACACGCGAAGGCATAGATTCCAAACATAGTAAGAAGAACCACCACCGGAGCACCATTCATGATTCCACATTTAATTAGATCTCGAATGAGACTCTCCACATCCAAATGAATCGTACCATTGTAACCCTCACGAAAATAAGTGTGAGATAGGATATTTACTCGTCTCTAATAGATATCTAACTTAAATCTCGTTCAACACTTCTTTATGCTCAAACGACATCTCGTGGTCCTGAGCCTCGGTCCTGAAAACAGTCGAGTGCATCACACCATTGCGATCCCCTCAGAAAGACACATCAAATGGAATACCTACTTGTGTGGAATGGATATCCAGAGAAAAAGATGAATTTCACCATACCACACATGAGCAGTGCTTCATTGTACCTGCATCCCTGTCCCAACGCCATGCGAAAGGATCGCACAATTGTGATCCTCTCAAAAAAGTACACAGGATTTACTAAACACTTGTCCAAAATGGACACCTGATGAAGAAGTTGGAAATCACTATCAATTCCAAAAATAGCCCTCGTGGGGCCAACACCACCATGTATAATTAAATATCACAGATTGCGCCATTGCAATTCCCTCAGAAAAACACCTAGAATTGACTGCTCGCATGCCTTGAACCAACGTCCGATGGGAAACGATGCAAAAAGATGCATGAAGCGTGAACGAAGGGTTGTGGGTACCATACATCAACTCATGTTTCAATGCCTGAAACCCCCTTGGAAATCATATTCTCGATGCCAGGGTCGCAACGCCACGGACGATGCTCAAAATGGACTTCGAATGTGTCTTTGCCGCCGAAAACAAAAACCTCAGAGAAAAATGCTAAACCACATAACACATGTGTCACGCCACCGAGCCCCTCATATCTGGAATTAAAAATCCCCAAGACCATCCCAAAAATCTTCTTCAAGATCCTATTATTGTGTTGATTTAGACAGCACACAAAAAGGACACCCATAGAAAAAGTAATGGGAGTCTGAAGAAAGAGGGGATGAACCCCTTGGGCCGGACCGGCCTGGTCCGCCTGGTCCGCCTGTTCTGGGTCGGCCCGTGCCAGCCTGCCCAGATCACAGCACCAGCCAACGTCTCATCCGTGAGGCCCGACCATGGATGTCTGGTTCACACAGCACCGACCGACCCTGAGGGCCGGTCTTGATCTTGTGCGAAGACCTTTCGCATGTGGGTCTATGTTCCCACACAGGGCAGCGCACCATGACCCGGCCATCGTCGCGCCCTAGCGAGCTCGACCTCGCCGCCTAGAGACACAGCCTCGCCAGGCCTCTCACAGCATCGCCCGACCAATGCCTACTTGCCCGGCCGAAGGCCGCCACACCTAGCTGAAGACTGCCGCCACATGGGAGCCCCCGTGCTGCAGCCACTGAAGATCCCTGCCGCCTGGGGTGTCGCTGGACCAGCGATGACTGCTGGGGAAACACTCAAACACACTCAGATCTTCGTCAGACAAC
Source organism: Viscum album (assembly GCA_963277665.1). Taxonomy (NCBI): domain Eukaryota; kingdom Viridiplantae; phylum Streptophyta; class Magnoliopsida; order Santalales; family Viscaceae; genus Viscum; species Viscum album. The sequence continues at coordinate 2,013,232,161 of OY728147.1, read as the reverse complement.
TGCGGACACCTCGTGACTCAAAATTCAAATCCGAAATGTTCGTCAGAAATATCAGATCATATACTACTCATGCATGGGATTTTCTCAAAATTAAATAACAGTTAGACGATATGAATTGAGGTCAACGTATGTGGGAAATTAAAATGGAAACGAAAATATCATACCTTGTTTGGCGTAGCACGTAGCTTCACGAGCGATCTGCCAAATCTGTGCACCACCTTGGGGAGGAGAGGATGAAGGTGGGTTGGTGAGGGTATATCCTTGGTTGATACTTCTTCCACCAGATGAAATAAGAAAAAGGAGGAGGTCTCATAATTTTAATCCAATTCTCCATTCTAAAGATATAAAACTTAATCCCTGAGGCTACTAAATTATAAAAACGCCCCCTGTGGCATTTTTCATAAGAGGTCTGTGACCGCAAAAATTACACACATCCTATGGTAAACAGAATGCTCTGGACTCAATGATTCCCTCAGTTTTCTCGTCTGAGCAACCTTTTAGGAATTATTCTGCTTATTTTGTGTGTCCAGTGTGAACGCACTGAAAATTTAATTCCGGCCACACCGGGGCTCGTGATCACAAGCCGTCTGAAGGCGCTGTTTCAGAGTAACATCATGAATATTCCAAAGTATTTTATAGCAAAAACTAGGTTCTTATATATATATCCCACACATATCATAATGAAATAATACAATTATTTTCCATAAGATTAAAAAAAATCATATCATAACACTTGAAAGGAAATGGGTATCATATGTTTTTAATCATATATTTACCTATAAAAAATATATTCATTATAATAAATTAATATTATATTATCCCATGAAATAATGTGTGATTCATAATCATATATCATTGTATGACCAATTGAATTGAAGTAGGTTTCATATGTATATAAACCACAAAAGATGAATGTGATTCATAAACATATAACCCATTTAGGAAAAAGGGGATTTCATAAATATCATTCCATAAAAACATAATTAATTTCGAGAAATAATGTTTATGGATCCTTTTGATAGTTTAAAAAAATTTAACAAGTAACATCAATGAATGTTTTCATAGATAGAATACAATTTTAAGATATATTCCAAAAAAATTTCATGGAGAAAATATCCAATTTTAATTGAAATATCTTTTAAAAATATAAAAACATTTGAAAAACATTTTATTTTTTATTAATTTGAAAACCATTTTCATTGGAAATACTCTTTAATAATATAATTAATTCATGAAATCAATTCAGAGATATTTTCCCTCAAATAGTTATAATAAAAGCTTAAAAAATAAATAATATTTACCTTGAAAACATATAAATTATGTTTAAAAACATTTTGAAACTGAATTACCTTGAACTCTTATAAATAATTAATAAACAAATTTGAAAAAAATTTCCATGAAAACATATAAAATGATAAAAAAATTGAAATATATTTTACATTAATAGGTATAAAAGAAAAGTTAAAATAAAATTTGAAAACCATTTTGATTGAACACTACATTAAAGAATTAATTACCAGAATATTATGAAAATAATTAATTAAAAAAATAATCTTTTGAAACATTAAAAGATGCTACAATGGAATGATGGTCATAATTGTTGGTAAATTTGTACATGTTGAACATTCTCTTTGCACCGTAATTTTTTTTTTGAAAAAGTGATTCATTTGAGAAAGGGAAAGATGATTATTTTTAAATAAACATTTGTTTAAATTGTAAAACAAGGGTATAAATTTATATTAAATATCATATGATAATATTATAATATTTTTTTAAAACATATATAAAACATTGTTTTGAAAAAACATCGATTTCTGAACGAACAGAGTGTTAATGTTGTACTTTATTAAAACACATTATTGATCATATTGAATACTAATAGTAAGAAAAAATGGTTTCATTACATAGATATTACATTAATAAACATAGTTTAAAAAATTTATGAGTGCTCATGATGGGTGGTTCATATTATTTTATAAATGATGTCATAATCATAAACAATCTTTTTATACATTGAGATTTTATCTATGAAGTGTTACATATATGGTAACATTGAATACAAATATTATGGAATTAATAACATTAAATGAAGCTTAAAATATCATTAAAATAATTAAATTGAGTATATTACATGTAAAAATTTGTATATACAACTCGTATAAAAATTTATCTGCACAACATGGCATGTGTATCAATGAACACCCATTGAGAAAAATTGACTTTGTAGACTTGGTAACATTTTAAACATAAATACCCAGAAATTGAGATCAGAAAATAGATTTTTGAATGTACGAAAATTTAATTAAAATAATAATAATTATTATGAATGGAAATTATAAACACAACACAAAAAAATGACTGTTTAATAAGGTGTGAATGTCAATGAAAAAAAAGAGAGATGAAATTCCCTTACCTTATGTATTGACTCTCTTCACACTCATACAAACCTCCATTATAATAAATATATGTTTATTATTAAAATTTTGAAGAAAATTTTCATATGTATAATACAATAAATAATTTTTTATAACTTTATATTATCCACTTATTAATAATTCCATGTTAAGGTATCACTTCGGTTAATATTTGCTTTGTTTTTCACATGTGTCTTAATTTGTTATATTTTTTTCCTTTCAACATATCATTATTTATAGAATATAAATAATTATATAAATATAATTTATGTTCATTATATATTAATTTATAATACATTATACTATATATAAATTTAAGATTGACTCCACCGTTAATGAAGACGGTATGTCGTATGTACGCATTTATGTTTTTTCCATTCTTCATTATAATAATGATAAAAAGAATTTATAAGAAATATATATAAATATATAATATTGTTAAATTATAATAATTATTTCATATATAATATATATTTTCCATAATACCATCATTAATATGTTCAATGTATTGTATAAATGAATCAATATACATTCAGGAGGATTTAATCCACACTTCCCAAAAAGAAATTATCACATTTACAATAAATAGAAACCATAGAGGTATGATATTTATAATTACATAATAAGTATAAATAAATCACAAATATCATATATATATATATCTCTCTCTTATAAAAATTGTTTTTTTCTCATAATTCCAAAACACTAGGGGTGGAGAAGGTTAAAAGAACAACATCAGATCATGTGGTAGTAGTTCGTTGTACAAAAGGACAATAAGATCATTACCAATTTAAAAGATGTATGTGTAATTTATGATAGAAAACTAATAATAAAAACATATCAGTATTTTGATGATATTTTTTTTGTATATATGAGAATGGAATAAGAACAATTGAGGTGGTGGAGAATGAAAATATAGAAATGAACTTGAAGATACAAGTTATGTAATCTTTGAGCAACTAAATTTTGTTATTAAAAAATTCCATCCATTATTGGAATTATTCCAAAATAAAAAATTATAGGAGTAAGGGTGGAATTTCGGAGAGTGTGTTGGGTAGATCATGGTCGAACCTAATTTTATTGAGATGTGTGATGATAGGGGGAGAGGTGGGACACACATTGCCTTTTTTTTAAAATATGATTAGTGTACCCACATTTAACCTAACAAAAAAAATTAAAAACCAACTAATTTAAAGAATGTAAGGGTTGGGGAAAAATATATTCCATCCATTGGGTCTTATAAAAGAAGATCGGTCATTTTATCACTTAAGAATAATTATTATTTCTTTATTATGTTTAATTTTACCATAATCATTGTAATTAATGTCAATCACTTTCCCTATTCTTTTTGGTCATAAAATATGTTCAAATTATTAAAATATAATTTTAACAATGATTATTCAAACTTTTATATTTTTTTATAAATTAAATTAACATAATAGGTTAATTAACATTAATGAAAATAACGTAGAGTAGGTGAGAAATTAGGTTTTTAAACAGGGAATGTTCTAAAGTGCATTAAGAATTAATATCTAAAATAAATACAAAATATTATAATGTCATATATTGGATTGATAGATATAAATTTGATATAATGTGTCCTTAAAACATATTTAAATTATAAATTGATTAAAAAAATAAATTATATAAAAAAGCTATTTTGAAATTAAATTTCGTATTTTTTTACTATTCTTCCAAAAATGATGTTTCTCAAAAAAAATACCATGAACGACCCTAAGAATAAATTTAAATTATGAATTTTAAATTTATATTTATTTTTTAAAAATATCACTATAATATTTTCAAAATGTAATATTATTATTGTTCAATGAATGAATAAAAGTGCAGTTCATTGGAAAAAATAGTATTATAATCGTTTAAAAACTTTTTAAAAAACAATAATATTTATTATCACCCTTATAAGTATTATTGTAAATGCAGTTATTGTTAATTATATAAATAAATATAATGGCTAGGTTAAAGTAATATTTTTTAAATAATTATAACAATAAAATTATTTTTTGTAGAAACTCATTATTACATGTAACACACACCAAGTCGTTGTTGTGTGGCGAGCTAACCTGGTCGGTGCTGTGTATATAATAAGCCATGTCGTTGTTATATGTATCACCAAAAAACACTAGGGTATCATATAATTAACTATAAACATGTTTTAGCATACATGGAATGAATGAAATTGTGGATTCATGTAACACAAACTACATTCATGATTGTGTGAAATTAAAAAAATCAAAAAATAGTAAAAATTATTCAATAAATATATGTCAAAAAACATGGGGAGGTAAATGATTTCCACCTGAAAATGTATTTATCCATAATAAATCATCTCGGATAACAAATGGATTAAAACTTAAATCTCCCATTCAATGAAAACCACATTGTAAAAATCAATACAAAAAGAACCATTAAAAAATGAATGTTGGAGACATAATGGTTAACCAAAGTAACACATAACCTTATTTCCACATTAGTTATCATTGGTGGGAATAAAATACATGGTCATTGAAGTGAAATATGATTATCATGTTATGAAGGAGATTAATAATGAACATGTTCTGGATAATGTTATTAATTTAAATTCTTTAAATCATCATTGATCTAAAGGACCAATTGATTAATGAGAAAATCATTTACTAGGATAACCTTTTTGGTTTCAATATTATTTCAATAGAGTTAAATAATTTTCCCATGAAGTTAAACTTATATTTTTTATTCCATTCTATAATTACAATCTCACCCTTTTTAATTTCATGGAAAATACACATATCACAAAATTTTCCCACAAGTAGGTGAATTTTTCACTCATGAAATGGTATCATATCATGATATCCAAGATAATTCAACCCATTTCACTTTAGTTACCATCAAAACAAGGTTTTGGACTATTTTATCCAATATTCATAAATCAATATGTGGTGTTTTAGTACATTAATCTCACAATCTTTATAATAATTTTAGCTCAAAATTTATATAAATATTCAACATTATAACACTTATTAATTTGAAGGTACAAAGATTTAGAATGGATATAACTAAATAAGATTAATATTGAATTCCCTTATATTAAAAAATGTATCTTCATTATCAATTTATAATACTGTGAATACCTATATAATATATTCACTTAAATCATGGTAATAACATCAATTACTATAAATTATTTTTGGAAAATATCATTACATCTTCATTCCAAATATTTCATTTTATATTCCATAAAAGAAAGAAGTTGTAAAACTATATAAAATTATTTTTAAGCAATCATATTTCAGTCCTTAGGAAATTATTTGTATCATGTATATATATTCCAATCCAACATATCTTTACCATAACATCATTATAATAAAATTAGGAAAAAATTAATTGTTATCTTCTTTTAATAAAAAATTACCATCCCATGAAATCACTTTTCTACCTCACCATAACAATATATCACATCCTTTAAAATCCTAAATGAAAAAATAATAATTAAAAAAATTATATATTTCATTATTTTTATAATGTAACCATTTCATTTCATATCATATACACATTAATCCTCCAGCTTTATTCTTAAATAATTATTTTGTTTTTATCAAATTATTTATTAATATTTTTTTCATTGAATGTGAAATAGGAATAATTTTTTAACATTTATCAAAATAATTTAAACCATTATTATCAATAAAACTATCAAAAAATAACACCCCATTCATATTTTATTCATGTTGCCTTGATCATCAGTATTAAAACCATTACATAAACCATTGTGATGATTTACATAATTATCCTTCTTATATAATACATTTATTTTCATAATTCCTATAATTTCGGCATTTGAAGATGTCATAAATTGTTATAACTTATGAGGAAAGTAATCATATCTATTACATTAACTCAAATTTTCATTTTCCCTATGCAGTTACATGTTTTTTGAACTTATTTCTCACACTCAAAACAACTTCATATTCTTATGAAAAATTCACTTTGGTGTCTCTTCACAGATTCATTACATTTATAAATACTATTTTTCTTATTTTGAGGTTCTTCATTACATGAACAGTCAATAACCTCTTTCCATTTGTTCTTTCGTGAGTCAGGGATTTGGTTATGGTAGACATTGTTAATCATGTTTTTTGAAAATTTATTAGGAATAGTTTAAATGGCTTTCACTCCAATGATCATCCAATTTTACTTCTCATAAAAAATCTACCTATCATAATAATCATTAACCTGATTAAATCATATTCCCTCCATTGAAATTAACGGATGAAAAAAAAATTAGGAATCATTTTTCCCATTGAGAAACAACATAATCATGGAAAACCCCTTATAATATGTCAAAATTATGATGCCTTATTTAATAAATGACAACTTATGTTTTCCTATGATATTTATATCCAAAATATTTTGAAATAATTCATTATGGAACATGAATATTTTTTAAATTCCAAAGCCATATCCCCTGAGGGTGGAAAAATTAGTATGGAATAAGGCCCATTAACATTTATCATGTTACACTGAGTCAGGCCCAACACACCTTTTTAGGGATTTCACTCCCAGTTAAATCTGTGATAGAGTCATATCCACACATAGTATCTAAAAAATATGTATTTATATAAAACATAGAATACAATTCTTTACAAATACGCCTATAAATTTCTCTACACTTTTTTCATAATCAATCTTATCCTTAGAGGAATCCCATTAAATATCCTTAAAAATATTCAAATGGATCTCACTAATATTTTATCATCCTATTTTCAAAATTTGGACTAATACTTCACTCTAATATGGGTTATAATGATCCTCACATTTCCTACATTTACATTACATTACTTTTTGGAATAATTAAACCATTAAAAAAACATATTTCTATAAATCATATTAGTTTAGGGCAGTTGGAAATATAAAAATATACGTTCTAGTACATAAGTGAGAAACATTACCTCTCACTAGTTCTCCAAGACTAGATCCACTCTTAAAAATATCATTCATAGAATATATATTCATAAACTAGGGTTAGAAACCGAAAAAGTGATGACAAAAGATGATCAGTAAGTTAATATTAGGGAGACATATAGGCATGAACATCAACATAAGGGTATTATAATCTTATCATAAAATTATAGGATAATTTCCAAGATATTCAATATCATAATCATTAATTTTCATATAAATACTATTAGTCCATATTAAAAAAAAATTAATGAAGAAAATAATTTATGACAAGAAGGAATAACATTGGAATACAACATGGAATTTTGGAAAAAACAGAATAATATTTAATGATTTTTATAGAAGTCATGCTATATCAAAATAATACTTATTAGAAGTATTGGTACACCATATATTTAATATTGGTTGTATGGTTCACTCATATGGCCATCAAAGTAATATTAGTTCACTCCCCATAGAATCTTTTTAGTCATGGTTCACAACAACTTCCATCTAATTTTCATGATTTCACTCACCATACTATCTTGGTAGTCATGGTTCTCTCCCATGTCCATATGCGTAGTCATGGATCACTGACATTACCATCTTAGTATATCTCATGAGATTTAATTTTTTACTCAATGTAATGGAGGGTGATATATATATCTCCCTTATCATACTGATATCATATATACTTGTTCCACAACATCACAAACAATGACCTCATAACCCATTAAATGAATTAGTTATCCAAAATATGTTATCAAATCATTAAGTCTAGAAAATATATAAGATTCATAATAATTTAATACTCCATTAACCCATGAAAGGAATAAGGTTTCATACTCATTTATCATTGTATAGTATGTACATAGGAAATGAGTTTACTAACATATAACCCATGGAGGAAGAACATGATTCATGGACATATAACCCATGAAGGAGAATTGGGTTACATAAAAATCATTCCATGAAAACATAAATTATTTATATAAATAATATGAAAGTATCCTTTGGATAATTCCCAAGAAAAATATTATTAATATCAATATATGTCTTCTTAGATGGAAAATAATTTTGAGATGTCTTTTAAAAATTTTTATTGAGGAAAATATAATTTATTACATTATTTTATAAAATAAAATCCAGTTAAATTTATTTTAGGAAGTGCTTTTTAAAATAATAAATAAATCTTGAAATAAATTAGAAAGAAGTTATCATTTTATAAATTCACAAGATGATTAAAAATATCATCAAAACTGTTTTCATTGAAAAAATATAAAATAAGTTAATTTTTTTTTAAAATGGTAATCCTTAAAATATAATAAAAATCATAAAATCATCTTTAAAAATATTTTCCTAGAAATATTTTAAAATAAAAATATAATTTTTTTCCAAATTTTTTTCCATGGAAACATATAAAAGAATTTTGAAAACATTTTGAAATCCATACACAATGAAACCAATTTAGAAAATAAATTTTCAAAATATTAAGAAATATTTTTCCATAAAAAATTAATTTTTTAATCTTTTAAAAAAATCATAAAGGGAATGATGGTCATGTCGTAGAGTAAATCCATGAATTCCAAACATAGTTTTTTCACCATATAATATTATAAATGTTCCCCAATCGAAAAAAACATTGTTTTCTATTATAAATACCATTTGAGGTAAAACAATTTTAAAAATATATATCATATATCATAGGATAATATTAGATTATTTTGAAACATTTTTTTAAACATGGTTTTGAAGGAACAAGAATTTCTGGCCATTAAGCGAGTTAAAGTCATACATTAATAAAAACACATTCTTGATCATCCTATGTAAAAAATATTAGAAAAAGTTATCATTACATGGATATAAATTTAATAAAAATATAATATGAAAAATTAAGAGTTTCATTGATATATAGATCATGATATTTTAATAATGCGTGTATAATCTTGAACAATATCAATAATCAGTGAAAATATAGCTATAAATAACTACATATTTGGTTTCCTTGATTCAAAAATCCATAGAAAAAATAATATTAAATTAATTATAACATCACATTAAAATATTGATATTCAGTAAAAAACATTTCTATGTAATTTTATATACATTTTAGGAAAATTATAGGTGTGTTTTATGGTGTATGCCTCAATGAAAGAAAATTGAGACAAAATTAATTTATCGATTTGGTAAATTAATATAAAACCCATGAATGGAGGAACATAAAATGGATATTTAATTACCCAAAAATTTCAGTATAAGAATCATAATAAATATCAATGCGTATTATATACACCACATAAAAGAAATGAGTGGTGAATAATGCATTAATCTCAAGAAAATAAAAATTTAGACGAAATTCCCTAACATTATGTTTTGACTCATTTACCACTCATAAAACCCACATATATAATAAATATAATTTTATTATAATTACATTATAGAAAAATATTATTATATATAATACCATATATGGTATCATAACGAATTTATATTTCGGGTTTATTAACAATTCCATATTGAAGTTTCACTTTGGGTAAAATCCACATTATTTTTTGCATGTGTCATAATTTGTTATAGTTTTGGACCTCATACTTATATCATCATTTCCCAAATGTTAACCGTGATATAAATATAATTTATATATAATTTATACATATATAATAATAAATTGAATATAGAAATATGAAATGAATTACAAAATTAATGTAGACGGTAGGTCGTATGAATAAATTAATTATGTTTCTTTTTTTATTTGTAAAACAGATTGATTAAAAGTAAAAGAAATATATATTTTATATATAATATAAAATAATTAAATTATAATTTTTGTGTCATATATATCATATATATTCACTCAATCTATCCATAATACATTCAATATATTACGTGAATGAATCATATCTCTTTGAGAAGGTCGAAGTCCACACATCCCTAAATGAATTTACATTATATTAAGAAAATGGAATTAATGAAATAAGGATTAACATAATAAATAATAAAGTAATAAAATTGATAAATATCATAAAATATTATATATAAAGTGTTTCTACATCATAATTTATAACCCTGATAGAAGGGAATGTAAAAAAGAATAATATTGTTTCTTGAGGCTGTAGTTCACTGTACAGAAGAATGATAAGTTCATTACCCATTAGTTGAATGTATTTTTAATTGTCAGTATAAAAGATAATATAATGAAATATCAATATATTATGGATTCTGGTGTATCTATATAACCACAGAATAATAAAAATATTTGTGGTGGAGAAAAAAAATATAAAGGAACATAGCTTGAGGAAGGATTTACCTCTTATTTGAATAACTCATTTCTTTTTTCACCAAAGGGATACCATGGTTGGATATATTCCATACTGGATGATTAAATAATGAAGGGATACATGTTGGAAAAAGTATTATAAATCATATTTCAAAATATATTTTGTTTTAGAGGCATGAAGAAAAGAGATTGATGGTGATCTTTCATAGGGAATGGAGGGGACACACTTGTCATTTTTGTATAACGTTTTGATATACAAATGTTTTTAACAGAAAAATAAAATGAAAACAATCCAAACTCAATAATTAAGGATTATTGAAAAAATATGGCAATATGATAGTTTTTATATAAGATTTTATGTAATTTATTCACTTCTGTTTAACGTATATTCCCTTGTTAAACATTAACTTACCCTAATCATTCTACTTAATCTTAATCACTTTCAATAATATTTTTAGTCAAAAAATAAATTTACATTATTAAAATATTAATTTTATATTTATTAAAAATATTCATATATATTTTTTGAAATACAATTCATTTTTTCAGAGATTAAAATTTTAATGTTAATCTCACAAATGTGGAAAAAAGCAGGCTTTTATTTTGAGAATGTTGACGAGTTCGTTAAGAATTTATGTATAAATTATATATGAAAAGATTTCATTGAAAAAAATTGAATTAATATGTGTATAATATATATAATTTTACTTTAAATACAACATAAAATATAATTTTACAATATAAATAAATTTGATGAATGAATAGTTTTGAATTAAAATTCAGTGATTTTAAATATTCATCCAAATGTGATAATTCGTAGAAAAATCCCAAGATTTCACGCTATGATAATTTCTAGATAATGAATTAAAAACATATATTACTTTTATAAAATTAAATTTCTAAAATATTCTAATATTAATTATATATTTTAGATAGAATCACATAAAAAGAATTTCTTCTGAGAAAATATTATTTTTAATCATTTAAAGACTTTACAATAAATTAAAATTTATATTATTATAATTGTAAATTAAATTTCAAAAGTATTTAATCATATAATTTACAAAATTTAATTTCTTTAATATTAATATAATTTCTAAATAAATATAATAATATAATTATGTTTCTACAAAACCCATTGTTTCGTGGAACACACCCCAAGTCGGTGTTTCTTGTAGCGTAAGAACAGTCAATGTTGTGTGTAGAGCATGTTATATCATTGATGCATGTAGTGAAAAAATTTATTGGGGTATCATATAATCAAATAAAAGCATGGTGTATTTTACATGTAATGAATACCATTTTGTATTTATATAAAACAATCTGAATTTAGTGTTGCATGAAATGTTAAATATAAAAATTGATTAAACTATATCAAAAATATATATTTCAAAAAAACATGGGGTGTTATAACTAGTTTTATTGATAAGTTAATTTTTATTTTTTACATAAAAAATGAATTTTAATCTTATAAAAATCATACCTAGTTCATTATAAAATCATTTATCAATTGGATGATAATAAAATCCTAGTGGAAAATATGAAAATACTTATTACATTACTTAATTTTTTATTAGAGATAGATAAGATATATTTACATCCCATTATAATAATTAGATGCCTACATATTATTGTCAAGTAGAACATATATAATCATTCATTAATTCTTTACATCATTCATATTCCAATGTTATTTTTTTAGTCGAGGAATTGGCCAGAAAATAAAATTTCAGATATGAGTATATAATATCAAAATAAAATGATTATTGATATTATATCTGTTAACACTATCAAATTCATGGTGAATATACAAGAATATTTACATGATTTATTGTACTCAATATAAATTACAAATAATTTACTATCCATTTAGTGTCTAAACAGAATTATAGAATTCATAAAAATTTGTTGTAGTGAATCAGGTTTTAAGTGATTTAGCTAATGATGCATATGATTTATATAGACATATATTACCATATAATAGTTTAATAACAACACTCATAAGAGTAATATATAAAATGACACACATTATAATTAAAAAAATTTACCAATATGTATAAACCATGATAGGACTTAATATAAGAAACCATAACAATTTCTAAACATCAACAGCTTATAGGTCCAACTAGAAAATAACACCATCCACTTAATTAGTAGTTTTTATTACAATAATTTTAAATGAAATATTATTAAATGAAAATATGATTATATAATATATATATATATATATATATATATGAATCACAAAACTATGTAGACATTATTAGTAAAATCCTTGGACATTCTGACTTTCAAATTCATTAGATAAAAAATTATTACCTCCCACAACACAACAATGTCAAATAATTTAGTATCATGAATATATATTTAACCCTTTAAAATATTTATAAGATTTATATTATCCAATAAAAGTACAAATATTCCATTAATTACATTCATTGTTTTTAAATACACTAATATAAAATAAAAAATTAATATACTATATGAGTTAATGTAATGAAAAATGTGATGGAGATATACCCATGTTTTATTATCCGTGTGATAATTTGTTTCATGTATTAGATAATGACAAAGGTATATCCTAATTTTTTAATAATAGATCATGAAGAATAATTCACCTAATCATAATGTATGATAAGGGTATGTCATAAATTAGTTCTATAATAATAATAATCATGTATTCTATAATGAAATAGCCTATGAAATATATTTTACCAAAAAGATAGGTGTCTTATATTTTAGAATGATAAATGTTGGATATCAGATATATGAATAGTGCATATAATAAACATGAAAGAATATATTTTATTATAATTTAATACTAAATAAATTTAAAATCCTGTGATACAATCATCTATTAAAGTAAATGATAATTAATATATTATAAATTTTTAACCAAGACATTAAATTGGAACAGGTAATATAGAATAAAAAACTTATAATAAAAAATAGTAATCTGATTTTTAGATAAGGTAAAAATATATTCATTAAGATTCACTTAATTATTTATAATATAAATAAATAAATTAAATTCATATAATAGTAAAAAAATGGTTTTATTTTATTTCATGAGAAAATAAAAAACATAATTATATTCAATTTGATTCAATGAATATTACAAAATGTACATTATTTTAAAAATAATTAATTTGAAAATTATCTTGTTGTGTTATTTTTTTGATTTTTCTAAAATTATTTATTTTTCAATTAATATTAAAAATAATAATGACATTTATAATACTCTCATTAATTTTAATAAAATAATTTAATTTGAAAGACACAATATATTTTGGATTCTTTCTTAATGTGAAATATGATTGTCATGATTTATAATAATTTAATTAAATTCATTATAAACATAAATTTTCATGATTTTAGTGTCATTTAATTTTGTTGCCTACAAAACGTATTTCTAAAAACACATTCTTATTGTGAATTCACAATTTTATTATAGTTTATAAATACTATTTTTAAATATTGAATTTCATAAAATATATAAGATATTTGGATTTTAGATTTCCAAATTTCATAAATAGGTCCTTTTTATTTTTAGTCTTATAAATATTAAATTTGGTAAATATTTTTCACAATAATAAAGGTAAAATTGGTGAAATAAGATTAAAATTGAGATAAGGTATCATTACTAAAACAAATAATAAAATTATATAATATTATGAAATAATGTTGATGATATAAATAAAAATTAATTATATGATTTAATTTTCCTCAATTATATATTGATAATAACATTGACAATATTTTATGTTATGAAAATTCCAAATCATCTCACTCTTGATTAAATGTCACTATATTTTTACACAAGGATAAAAAATTTACTAAATTTTTTCAATTTTTTTTATCTTAGTGATTTATTTTTTATTTTTTTGACATTTCTATTTTTAGTGAGGAATTATTTTCCACTAATTCATACATAATGAAAAACTAGTTCTTGTTATTATGGTTTAAATATCATATAAAAGTTTTTAAATTCATTGGAAAGAATTATTTTAGTTTATTTCTAGATAATCATGAAAATTATATATGAATATAACATAATATGTAATTTTTTTAAGATTATATTTTAACTAATGTATTATATTCCTTCATTTAACTTTAAATTAAATGAATATGTTAAAATTTTGATATTAATTAATTTATATATTATGTATTATATTATTATGTTATCTAAAAATGACAATAATTGTTAAATATGACAACTATTATTTGAAATTGTAAAATAATTAATACCCATTCCATTTATAAAAAAAATTATCAAGAAAATCAAAATTATAATCCTTTTATTTGGAAAAAAGTTGTTTTTGTGGTTAATGTTAAAATTTGTTTACAAACGGTTCAAACTGAAAGATAAGGTTAAAATTAAACTAAAACATATATAAATTGAATTATGTTATTATATTTTAACCAGTGAATAATTTACATTGAATTAAATTCATTTGTTAACAGATAAAAGTAATTAAGACATAAATTATATGTAAATAATTTTTTTCATTCCATGTGTTTCCCCTTACTCCATTAAAAAATTAAATGATTTGTCTCTTCTATTTACACCAAATTGAGAGATATGGGGTAACAAAATCCTAAAAAAATTCCTTATAAACATTCTTAACAATTAATTATATGTTTGTATCAATATGATAGAGCATTTCAATGGTCCAAAGGATGGGATGTAAAGGATCTCTATAATAGAAGTGGTAATATTTCTACTCAAAAACATTCAATTTATTTTGTTATTATACCTCTAAAAAATCATTAGTTTTCATCATAAAAAAATAAATTTTATATCCAAAATATAGATAATTATTTTTATGATTTTTTATATAACATTATAAACCGGCTTTTTTATCATATAACAATTAAAAAATATAGATCACGTATACATATGGACAACCTCCTCCACATTGTTATAAATATGTGTTTCGAACTCCATCATTAATGGATGGTAATTAAATATTGTTTAAAATATATATATAATATTTATGAAATAATTTTTATAATATTATTATATTTATATGTCAACCTTCTTATATTCCAATCTTCTGGAAAATGACAACGTCACTTGTTCGCACATGTATACTATGACCTGTAGAAAGCGATGTGATGTGTTTTTCCATTATCTATTACATTTATAGTAAAAAAGGGATATATTTAATTAAAATTTATCAATTTAAAGAAATAATAATTACAATTTAATTACCATTTATTATTTACCTTTTTTCCATTCAATATGGTGGTAAGAGAAAATAGCGCTTATGAGTATATACAACCGAATTTCTCTATGAACAATGTAATTCATTTGTCTATCACAATCCTTTAAGGTTGAATGTAATTATATATATATAAATTATATTATATATATATATTATAATATGAATTATATATATGATATATCCTTGAAAAATGTACATGGACTAATAATTACCCAATCAAAATTCAAATAAAAAAACTAAATAGTTATCACATGTAAACAATGAATTTAATATGGTGTTATTAACAAATAGGTGTTAAAATGTTATAATCGGATAGTATTTGATTTTATATGTATTTAAATGACTATACTATGGAATTATAATTAAAATAAAGTAATTATAGAAGAGGTTTAATATATTTTCTCATAATATGATCTTGAGGTTATGGATTTATTGTTCAATCTCATTTTTATCCTAATAGTTTATGTAGTAATTTTCATTGAATGAAATTGTATGATCAATCAATGATATGTACCATTAGTATTATTTTAATATCTATAATTATTTCTAATAAATTATTTTATTTCATTTTCCTCAATATAGGAAGTCATTATAACATATGATTGATATTAAGGATGTACAATTATATTTATTTATTCGCCCAAAAATTATTTTTCTTCATTATTAATGTATATAAAGTTGTTGGTACATATATATACATATTAATATATGGTATATTAATGTTAAATTTACACATTATTATCTTTTTTAAAACTTATATAAAAATTAAACATAATTTAATTTTTAGATTTATCGATTTTTTTTATTATTATTGAAAATATTAAAGAATTTCTTTAACATCAATGAAAATTATATATTTTTTTTTGCATAAAAACAACTAAATTACATAAATTAACATTAATAATTTCAAATATTCATTTTGAATAAGAAATCTTTAATATTTTAGGAAATTGGTTTATGGAAATATTTGATTTAAAATAAAAATTGAATTCTCCTCAGCAAACATTAAACTAATCATTTAATGTGATTCAGACCTATTAGAAAATTATATGATGTTACAAACGATTTATTATTTATATAACGCCATTATAGTATTATTTATTTTTTTGATGGTTAATTTTTATGATGTAACAATACCGAAGAAACTAAATTTATTTTTCATTGGTCATGTTTTGTAAAATGTTTTTATGATAATTTAGAGCTTATTTGAATTAATTTATGATTATTTTATGGGTGGGAACATAATTATATATTCCTATATTTAATTTGGAAATTATTTAAATTATGTGACCTAATATTGTATGTGTGTGTTAATTCTATTACTGAATGGGGGTACACAAGAGGTCATACACTCGCTAATGTGGGTACACTAGTTGTAATCAAATGCCAAAAACTGTTACATTGGATGTGATGCCTTTTAAAAAAAATTAAATTTCTTATTGGATATCCTTGACATAATATATCAATGATTATATTTATGAAATACATTGAACAACTAATTTATTACCTAATCTTATGAAAATGTTATTTTATCATTTCCCATTCCTTTGGATACAATTATGATTCGTCTAATTATAACATCCAAAATTTAATCCACGAAACAAGTTTTTTACCTTTGAAACAATGGTTTTAATGAAAAAATATTAATATATTATTCTCATTTTATTTTTAATTTATTAGTTATGTCTCCCTGGAATACAATTACGTATAATATTAAATCAGTCACTATTATTTCTTTCCCACCTGATATGAAGAAACATTATATGTATGATGCGTCTAATAAGGGTGGTAATGATGAACCACTAATTAGAATATGATATACATATTTTTATAATAATTATTTATATATTCATGACTTCAGAGATAATAAAATATTATTATTCTATAATGAATGGTAATGTAATTTAATGATGTTCCCTTTGATATGGTTTAATACATACTTATGGGTATTATGCGTCACTATATTTAGTTTCATTGTATATCATTCATACCTTTTGAAACAATGATGATATTTATTTTTATAATCATTATGATAGTCCTATGTATATGAGAATTTACTATTTAACGGTATAAAAAAAGAATGCATTTTTTAAATAGAAATCTATCTATAATTAAAAAATATAATTGGATTTTATTTTTGGATTATATGCATCAAGGTGAAATAATATTAAAAAAAAGTGGGTCGTGTATATCTAAAACTACATTACAGTTCATTGTTAGTGTTACCTTACTATTAATCTAGTATCGTAGAAATTTTATGATATGCTTTTGAATGATCACAAATTTTTTCAATAGATGTAGATCAGGGATGTCATTGGTTGAACCCAAGGTGAACTATATTAAAAATCAAATATCTATGATTTATAAATCCTATAATTTATGTTTCATGATTATGTAGTTTCATACAATTAATATTATTTCGGACAATTTTTATTGGATTTATTAAATTGATGGATGTAAAGGAATCTTAGTGTTGAAGAATGTGGTGAATAATGAAAATATTTTCCTCATGGGATACAAAATGTTATATGACATGAAATGAAAAATTATGATTTTATGTTTATGTGAAATTATTGATCAATAAAAAATAATATGTATCAAATTGAGTAAATTATTATAAACATTCTATTGAGTCTTTCATGTAGAAACATCCACATTATATTAGGGGGACTGTTGATCCACTATTTTCTATGAAATGGAACAATGCCATTAAGAGAATATTTTCTATTATATAGAGTTTAAAATGACATAAATTCCCAATGGATTTATATTATTTAGAATGTTATATAGATCAAAATATTATTCTTATCGTTATCATTAGAAAACATGTTGAAATTTACTCATTAGTGTGGAAGAAGTCAATAAGGTTATTTTTTATCATTTTATTTCCTATTAGTCATTATTAAAAAATATAGAAGGAGTGTAGTGGGTTATGGAAAGAGGAAGACTAATACATTAGTAAATAGGGTGAATGATTAAATTGATTTATGTGGCATTTTTCTAGTGTGATCATTGAAAAGAGTAGAACGATTGATAAAATCACTAGAGGCATAAAAAATGAATCCATTATGTGTCAGCTATAAGGTACATCAATAGTTTTAGAGAAATCATTCTTTTATAATACCAATGAAGAATTAATATGAGAGTTATCCTTCAATATCATGGTTTTTATTAGAAATTAATTATATATTTAACATGAAATTATAATAATAAAATAATAATAAATAATGTGAACCTTCCATTTTGATTGAATTGTGGAAGAGGACATGAAGTATATTCTATTAAAGGATCTACTAAATGATTTTTTTGAACGGGTGTTGTAACACCACAGGTAATTAAAGAATATGACATTTTTATATTTATTCATATTTGTGAATAAAATATTAATATTACTTTAATGGGAATTCTATTCTTGATGGCTTACCCAATATGCAATAACGAGTTCCTTTGAAATCTTACGTTGAACTCTAATAATAAAATAATTTTATTTTAAATGGTAGTTAACACCTAGACATTGTAATGACGGGAATGAACAGAAATAACTACAAAATGATTATATATTTTTGTCAAATATTTTTACTTTTTACAATAAATGTTATAGGATTAAAAATGAAAATGAATCCAATTTTAAGCATAAATCTTCTAATATTCTTTAAAAGGTCGATTATCCATCTTTTGATGGAGAACCCTTTTTAAATATACATTTGACAATTTTATATGTTGTATTTGACAAAATAAAATTCTCCTTTAGAATCGGGACATCAAAATTTACTTTGTGTTAAATTTTGGTATTTTTCCGATAAAGTTCATTTTTTTAATGAATAGTGAAAAATTTGGTATTTTAATTCAAAACCTCTTTTTAATATAATTTATTTATATTATTAGATTATCTTTTGAATTGGTTTTAATGTTAAATTATAATATATTTTTACCATTTAATCCAATAGTGGTCATTGATATTAATTTCACATTGAAATTTCACTTAAACTAGTGTCAATCTTTTGATATATATTGTTTCATAAAAACACGCTATTTGTTCTGAGAGTGGGAATTATTCATTAAATTAATTAATGAAAATTATATGTTTTGAATTTTTTAAAATAGACATCATTTTTCAATTCAAAATATCAAATATATCTTATGGTTATTTTTTGGTATTTTTCTGAAAAACTTCAATTTTGATGAATAGTGAAACCACTAAGTGGTACTTAAAAAAAACTGATTTTTTGTTTAAATGAAATTTTACCACCTCTGTGTTTTTAATTTATAAAATACAACATACACGGTTTTCATTAAGAAGTAAAATGTGGTTCAATTGGATTAAAATAATTTCTTGGTGAACAGTAACTTTTAATTTTTTTCATCGCGATTAGAGGTAATTAGTATAATTTAAGTTAAAAATAATGTTTTAATATCTGAAATTACATTGATACATGTCCTACCGGTATTGATAGTGTCAAGGCCGATAATATAATCCATGGGTAAACTTGAGGACCCCATGGAGCCACATTGTTAAGAAAATGACATTAAAAACGTTTTATTTAATGTTAAAATAAAAATGTCACAAACATGTGTTTTTTTACTAAAAAAATTTTAAAATGGGGTTATAAAAGTCACAATTTTTACTATAAATATTCATTAGAATGATAAAAATATTTCTTACATGATGGTATTTGTTTTATAATTTTTAAACATTAAATAAATTAAATTATTTATGACACCATGATGATGTAGTGATTATCTCATTATTTAAAGATTTAAATAAAATTAAAAGATAATATAAAATCTAAGACCTACACTTATCAAAAACCTATTGTATGGAAGGATTTGGAATTATTTTCACCTTCTCCTTGAAATATATAATTTTTGGACCATTAAAATCCAAAAATCATTTTATAATAAAGTAAAAGTTTATAGCTTTCCAAGAGTGACCATCCTCTCCTCTTATAAAAGGCTCCCACCTCTACCACCTTACCCACAACTCTCAAGACTTTTTCTCAGAAAAACCCTACCCATTTCATCTCCCCACATCCCTATATTCATCATTAAAGCCTCACCTTTTGGCATAATCCTTTCCAAGGAAGCCTTTGAGCTCAAATCAAAAAGAGTTACCCAATTTAAAGGTAATGTCTTCCCTTGTGTTATTTTGTTTTATTTTGCTTCGCTAACACTATAAACTCTTTTTATTCCATTATTTTGTAACAAAAATAGTATCTTCAATATAATAGGATGTTTTTATGTGAAGTATTCAAGCTACACTTACACACACCTTCTTCTAATGGTTAAAGAACATACCGTTTCTGTAGATGCCGAATTCCTGCCCCACGAAATGATGATTGTTCAATATTCTATTAACACCTTTCATGGTGGCCATTATGATGTCACTATATTTTATATATGATATATATGGTATTTATGTTTTATATATGCTTCTTAATTTTATATTTAAAACATGCCTTTATGATTTTCATGTTCTGCAAATGCGATTATTTCATATGAGGAAGTGTGGACTACTGCCACCTCAAGTGATGTGACTTGTTCATGCAATACATGGAATATATAAATAATGAAACTAATGAACATTAGAAACATATATAACATATATATTATACTGGAATTATAATATAAATATCTCTCAATTATTTTTAATTCCATTAATATGACAAAGAAATAAAAGTAGCGTTCATGCGTACGTACGGCCTACCGTCTCCATGAACGGTGCATTTCATTTATTTTTATCTCCAAATGTTATGGAGTAGTATAAAATGAATATGTACTCGATATATATGATATTTAAATCATTAATAATTTATTGGAGATTATTTACACATAACTACATGGAGAATCATTTTCAAACAAGTTCATTTTTGACTCATGTACCAAACATCGACAAAAACGTCTGATATGAACTCACATTATTAACCAATTATTATAACATTATAATATGTGATTTTAACAGATAAAAGAACTTTAAATGAGGTCCATAATAAATTATAAATTAACCAAAGTTTATTATTCATGAATATAAAGAAACGAACAAGACAAGTCAGGCTTGAGATAAGGGATCCTACCCCTCTCTTTCTTTTTAAGTACACTCTTTTATGTCATTCCTTTTAAGCTCATATTTCTTATGATTGGTATGTTATTTATTATTAATATCACTATAATTTTTTATGTTCATATTATGAGAGACCCTAATTTCTCTCATCAATCCATTTTGATGTTTTGAGTGGCATGGTTAGGCTGCCGAATTTTCATAAGGGATCCAACCTCTCTCGTTCTTTTTCAGTACTCTCTTTTATGTCATTTATTAAAAGCTCACCATTCTTTTGTTTGGGGATGTTATTTAATATTCATCATATGGTAATTTTTTTTTCATATAATTAGAGACACTATTTGATCTCATAAATCCATTTTTGGAAGTATTAAGTGGTGTCGTTAGGCTGCTGAGTTTTCATAAGGAATTTTTCATCTCACTTTTATTCCTTTGATATTTATGTAACATTTTCCACCATTTTACTTTGAGTGGTGTATGTAATGCCAAATATTCTACTCTTGGTGTAATATTCTTTCGTTTATGGGTATTTACATCAATCATGTATAGTCCTTCTTTCATGGGGTGTACGTTTCAGAAGTTACCCAATTCGGTAAGGTAACCTTTCACCCCCTCATTTTAAAAGACTTCTTTTTTTAGTATTTTAATCTTATTATTATGGGATATGTTCTTATATATCCTTATTGCTATAAATATTATTTCCAAGTGATGAAATAACCCTTTTTATCTCTTATCAACTCATTTTCAGTATTTTGAAGTGACGTAGTTAGGCTGTCAAATTTTTGCAAGGTAACTTCTTAACCTAATTTTGATTATTTGGGATAAACTTGTACCCATTGAATATTTTGTTCTATGAATATTTTTGAATAACCTCTGATTGTTTTACACTTAATATCCACTTATATTTGGAGTATTCGTTTGTCACACATAATTATGTAATTGATTTATCCTTAATCCAAGGATACCATCTTTATAAGGGACTTCGTTTTGATCTCCTTTCATTAAAGAATATTTTTGTTCTAATACAAGTCTTTCTTTTACACGGTGTATAAACCCCTTTGACTTATACATTTATTCTAAAGGAATACTTTCTATAATAAGTATTTTAATAAACAAAAAAAAGTATGTTTCTTTTTAACGTACATGGTGACATTGACCTTTCCACCACTGCGAGTATTATTTGATCATTGGTTTCTTCAACAAGTCGTTATATTTTTTAATGTAACTAAATAACATATACTCTTTTTTTAAATGGTTTGATAATGGATTTTTTATGTCAATATATTTAAGAGATATATTGTGCTTGAAATGTGGAAATGTTTTCTTTCCATTATAATTGTTTTATGTGTTATGATTTTATAATGGTACTTGGACATTTGACAGGTGGTTATGTGATAAACCATATAACGGGTGGTGCTGTGAATACCAGGATGGGTGGTTACATTATAACTTCCAATGCATTGGGTATGGATGTTGGCCATATGTGTATTCCATTATGTATATTTGGAAGTTGATTGTATGGTTATTCCATTTAAGTATGTTTATGTCCCAAGTTACCGTTATATGTTATGTTCTGTTTATATTGGTTTGATGGTAATCTTTTGGTTACAAAAGGGTAAGTAATGGTCTTTTATTCAGTGAAGAGTTTTAACTAATTCATAAAGGTGAAAATTATTACATGGTTAATGTACTCATGGTTTACTTGTTGTTTTAAAAAACGAACAGTTTTCCTTCTTTGTGTATCCTTTACTGGGTTTTTTATGCTCATCCCACGTTTTTGAAATGTTTTCCATAGGAATTAAAGATTAATAGGGTCAAGGATGGGATCAAGGAAAGACAATCTATCTAAAACATGGAAATAGACATTTTTCTTTTTAAGTGTTTTTTTAATTTTATGGAAACTTAATAGAAGTGTCTACTATGAAATATTATGAGATGTAATAGTTAT
This sequence comes from Viscum album, assembly GCA_963277665.1. Lineage (NCBI taxonomy): Eukaryota > Viridiplantae > Streptophyta > Magnoliopsida > Santalales > Viscaceae > Viscum > Viscum album. Next base: position 2,013,208,304 of record OY728147.1, on the reverse strand, counting down.
GATCTAATTCTCTAAAACTCTAAACCTGAAAAGATACTCTATGTGAATTATTCATTTAATTAATGATTAAGTAATGTGTAAGTCCAGGGCCTTATAGTTGGTATCAGAGGTCGGTTTAGATAACTTTAGAGGTTAGTGTATTCTCTATGCATAAGGTACATTACCATAATGGTTAGAATTTCATAAAGAGTCCTAGTTTCAGATAAAGTGAATGAGTAAGTATATCTTAGTGTTTATCATCCACATTAGTACATGATGGTTTTATTGATATACTCATACTGAAATTTTTTGTTTTATTAAATGGATGGATCTAGCAGGCACAAAAGTTACAGTGGATGTAAAGGAATCTGTGATAGTTTTCTGGGCGAGGAACTGAATGATATGGGATGTACAATGAGAACTCTTGTGTTTATCCTCAACCAACTATTTGGAGTCATGATTGACCACCTAAACCTTGGTTATTTCTATAAGGCATCATATATGTGACAAACAAATCCCTACGGAACTACAGGTAGTAATCATAAAGGTATGTGTGTTCAAATACCTATATGTTAATGATGTGGAAAGAAACACCTATGAAAATGTCTCAAAGGGATATAAATATGCTATAGATGTGTAAATGAAGGCTATAAAGCAAGAAACTTCCATATAAAAAGGAAGCATCTGTTGACTCAAGGAAAGGGAAAGATGTTCCTTATGTGGGATCAATTGAATGTTCTAAATGTGGTGTGCATGGTCAATATGAAAACACATGTCCTATGAAGATTTTTTAGGAATGAGATCACCATGAGCATAAAAATATTCGTTTACCAATACCTAATGCCATTTCAATTGAGGATGATGAAACTGACAATGACCAATCAAAGATATGGTTTATTTCTTAACATTTGTTTTCCTATTATGGAATCTACGGATATGATTCTTGATTTTGTTGGTAAGAAAGAAGTATTTCAGAATATGTTGGAAAGGAATGGTTAATGGATCATGAATAATATTAAATGAGTAAGATGTCAACATATAAGGGATTCAAGAGTTATATTGAAATTCATAAGAGTAATAAGTCTCTTTTGATGATGGGGTTACATCAGAAGACTTTTTATAGTATGTGAAATCGTAATGTTTGATATATGAAAATTTTATACATGGAATAGTTATATGTTCTATTGTGAACATAGTTATAATGAACCATTTGGGTTTATATGATCCTTACTTTTGAGGTAATTATGGGTTACTATATGTTATGATGGAAAGTGAAAGGCATGAGATAAAATTGAGGATAAATTATTTTATGGTTATTTTTGATGATTTTATCTCCATTTGGGGAATTATTTGAGAATTATATAGTTTGGAAAAAGGACAACACACAGACCATGTGACAACCCGTCGCATCAGACAAAACTGTGGGAATTGAACCCACAACCAATGTGCGACTGGTATTTATCACCTACCACTGGACTATGTGAAGTCCCTGGTTATTTTGACTAATTCTTTTTTAGTTAGACGATTTTATGAATTAAGTGTAATTTGATTTTGGGTTATCTATGGAAATTATTAACCTATCATGGAGGATATGTGATTTGGTTAATTACTTTTCAATATGAGACATTAAGAGAAACTGATGGTGGTTTGAGATAAATGTTACAATTTACATTGGAATAATATGTGATTAAATCCTTCAAATATTTGGGATTAATTCTTAGTTTGGTTTACTTTTGGTCTTCGTTGAACTTTGGGTCTTGTTGGAGAAATTTTGGAGATTAAGCTTAGATTTCCTTTTTATAAAGGATTATCCTTTTTGGGTATTATCTGATATCATACTAACCTTTTTTGTTTTAGTTTGGTTAAGGTCTAATGACATGGGATGTATAAATTTCTCATTTATGGATTTGGTGTTTCTCTATAAGTTTATTTTAACTCTCTTAATTTAAACAATTCATCCTAAATACTCATCTTTTGGAGAAAATATGAGTTCATTTAAGAAATCTAGTAATAGTTGAAAGTCAATATGACATGTAAGTATGTTTCATTATGTTTTAGTTAAGCTAAAAAATAAATTCCTCAAGGAAATTTAACTAAAAACAATTTTGTCCATTAACTTTTCCTACTGGGGAATCTAATAACGTTTAACCCATCACAAGTTTGTGATATTCTAGTGGTCAAATTTCTCCTAAACATGTTTTCTATGACACTCCCTCGGAACATGAACCTTTGTTTTTTCTTCCATATCCATGTTTTCGTACATGGAATCCTAGTATGGGATAACTCGGGTGACCTTTGTATTTCCCTTTCTTTCTTTTAAGGTGATATTTTAATTTACTCCTTTTCCGATGTGGGGCTTTCAATGAAGTTTCTGAGCCCAATTATAAAATTGCGAGAATACAATTCCCAAAAGGGGGGAAGGATGTAACACCCCAGGTAAATATATAATATGACATTTTTATATTTATCCTTATTTTTTTTAATAAAATATTAATATTACTTTAAAGGGAATTCTATGCTTGATGGCTTACCCAATACGCAACAACGAGTTCCTTTGAAATCATACGTTGCTTTCTAATAATAAAATAATTTTATTTTAAATCGTAGTTAACTACTAGCCATTGTAATGATGGGAATGAACATAACTAACTACAAAATTATTATATATGTTTGTCAAATATTTTTACTTTTTACAATAAATTATAGAGGATTAAAAATGAAAATGAATCCCATTTTAAGCATAAATCTTCTAATATTCTTTAAAAGGTCGATTAACCGTCTTTTGATGAAGAACCCTATTTAAATATACTTTTTAAAATTTTATATGTTTATTTGAAAAAATAAAATTCTTCTTTAGAATAGGGACATCAAAATTTACTTTGTGTAATTTTTTGGTATTTTTCTGAAAAAAGATCATTTTTTATAGAATAGTGAAAAAGGTTGTATTTTAATTCGAAAAATCTATTTAATATAATCTATTTATATGATTAGATAATCTTTTGAATTGGTTTTAATGTGAAATTACAATATATATTTACCATTTAATCCAATAGTGGTCATTGGAATTAATTTCACTTTGAGAATGGACTTAAACTTGTGTTACTCTTTTGATATATATTGTTTCATAAAAACATGCTATTTGTTCTGACAGCGGGAATTAATCATTAAATTAATTAATGTAACTTATATGATTTGAATTTTTTAAAATAGAAATTATTTTTGAATTTTGAATATCAAATATAGATTAGGGTTAATTTTTGGTATTTTTCTAAAAAACTTCAATTTTTGATAAATAGTGAAACCACTTAGTGGTACATAAAAAATTGATTTTCCGTTTAAATGAAATTTTACCGCCTCTCTGTTTTGAATTTCAAAAATCAGACATACATGGTTTTCATTAGGATGTAAAATGTGGTTCAATGGTAATAAAATAATTTTTTGTTGAATAGTAACTTTAATGTTTTTAATTGCGATTTGAGGTAATTAGTGTAATTTAAGGTAAAAATAATTTTTAAATAATATGAAATGACCTTGACAAGTGTCCTACCTTTATTGGATGTTTCAGGGACGACCAATAAAATCCATGGGTCATCTTGGGGACCCCATGGATCCACATTGGTAGGAAAATGACATTAAAAACTTTTTATTTAATGTTAAAATAAAAATGTTACAAACACGTGTTGTTTTAATAAAATAGTTTTTAAATGGAGTTATACAAGTCAAATTTGTTACTATAATTATTCATTAGAAAGATAAAAAGATTTCCTACATCATGGTATTTTTTATATAATTTTTAGACTTTAAATAAATTAAATTATTTAGGACACCATGAATATGCAGTGATTACCTCATTATTTAACTATATAAATAAAATGAAAAGATAATGTAATATTTAGGACCTACACATGTAATAACCTATTGTATGGATTTATTTATAACTCTATCACATTATTCTAGAAATATTTTTTTTGGGACCTTTGTAATCCGAAAAGAATTTTATAATAAAGTAAAAGTTTATAACTTTCCAAGAGTGCCCCTTTTCTCCTATTATAAAAGGTCCCCACATCTACCACCTTACCCAAACCTCTCAATCATTTGGCTCAGCCAAACCCTATCCATTTCATCTATCCACATCCATATCTTCATCATTAAATCCTCACCTTTGGGCAGAATCGTTTCCAAGGTAGCCTTTGTGCTCAAATCAAAAAGAGTTACCTAATTTAAAGGTAATGTCATCCCTTGTGTTCTTTTGTTTTATTTTGCTTCTACAACCCTCTAAACACTTTTTATTCCTTTATTTTGTAACAAAAATAGTATCATAAATATAATAGTATGTTTTTATGTGAAGTATTTGAGCTACACTGACACACACATTCGTCTAATGGTTAAAGAACATACTGTTTCTGTGGATGGCGAATTTATGCCTCACGAAACGATGATTGTTCAATATTCTATTAACACCTTTCATGGTGGCCATTATGATGTAACTATATTTTATATATGATATATATGGTATTTATGTTTTTTATATGCTTATGAATTTTATATTTAAAACACGCCTTAATTCTTTTCATGTTGTGAAAATGCGATAATTTCATACGAGGAAGTGTGGACTATCGCCCCCTCAAGTGACGTGACTCGTTCATGCAATACATGGAATGTATAAAGAATGAAATTAAGGAACATATGAGACCTATATATTAAATATATATTATACTTAAATTATAATATAAATATATCCCAATTACTTTTAATTCCATTAATTTGACAAAGAAATGAATGTAGCGTTCATGCGTACGTACGGCCTACCGTCTCCATGAACTGTGAATTTCATTTCTTTTTATATAAAAATGTTATGGAGTAGTATAAAATGAATATTTACTGGATATATATGATATTTAAATCATTAATACTATTCTGGAGATGATTTACTTATAAATACATGGACAATAATTTTCAAACAAGTTCATTTTTGACTCATGTACCAAACATCACCAAAAATGTTTGAGATGAACTCACATTATTAACCAATTATTATAAAATTATAATATGTCATATGAAATGAATAATAATCTTTAAAATAGGTCCTTAATAAATTATAAATTGACCAATATTTATTATTCATGATTATTAAGAAATAGACAAGACAAGTCAGACTTGAGGTAAGGGATCCTACCCCTCTCTTTCTTTTTAAGTACACTCTTTTATGTCATTCATTTAAAGATCATCTTTCTTATGATTAGGGTGTTATTTTATATTACTCACACTATAATTTTTTATGTTCATATGATGAGAGACTCTATTTTCTCTCATCAACCCATTTTGGATGTTTTGAGTGGCGCCGTTAGGCAGCGAAATTTTCGTAAGGGATCCAACCTCTCTCGTTCTTTTTAAGTACTCTATTTTATGTCATTTATTATAGGCTCATAATTATTATGTTTGGGGATGTTATTTTATATTCATCATACTGTAATTTTTGTTTCATATTATTAGATACCATATTTGATCTCATATATCCATTTTTGGTTGTTTTAGGTGGCGCCGTTAGGCTGCCGAGTTTTCGTAAGGGATTTTTCATCTCACATTTATTCCTATGAGATTTATGATACATTTTCCACCATTTTCTTTTGCGTGTTGTATGTACTGAACATTATTCTAATCTTGGTGTAATATACTTTGTTTTATGGGTATTTACATCAATGTTGTATAGTCTTTATTTCATGGGGTGTACGTTTCAGAAGTTACCCAATTCGGTAAGGGAACCTTTCACCCTCCTCATTTTAAAAGACTTCTTTTTTAAGACATTTAATCTTATTATGATGGGATATGTTCTTATATATCCTTATTTATATAAATTTTATTTCCAATGTAATGAGATTCCCCCTTTTATCTCTTATCAAATCATTTTCTGAATTTTTAAGTGACGTCGTTAGGCTATCAAATTCTTTCAAGGGAAATTCTTAACCTAATTTTGATTCATTTGGATAAACTTGTACCCCTTGAATATGTGGTTCTATAAATATGTGTGAATAACCACTGATTGTTTTACAATTATTATCCTCTTATATTTGGTGTATTAGTTTGTCAGACATAATTATGTAATTGATTTATCCATAATCCAAGGATACCTTCATTGTAAGGAACTTCGTCTCGATCTCTTTTCATTAATGCATATTTTTGTTCTAATACATGGCCATCGTTTATACGGTGTATAAACCCCTTTGACATTTACTTTTATTCTAAATTAATCTTTTCTTTACGAATTGTTTTACTAAATGACAAAAAGTATGTTTTTTTAACTTACGTGGTGACAATGACCTTTCCGCCGCCACGAGTATTATATGATCTTTGGATTCCTCAACAAGACGTTATATTTTTAAAATTAAATAAATACCATATACTTTATTTTTTAAAATGGTTTTGATAATGGATTTGTTATGTCAATATATTTAATTGATATATTGTGTTTGAAATGTGGAAATGTTTTATTTCCTTTATAATTGTTTTAGACGTTATGATTTTATAATGGTACTTGGAAATTTGACGGGCGGTTACATGATAAACCATATGACGGGTGGTGCATTGAATACTAGGATGGGTGGTTACGTTATAACCTCCAATGCATTGGGTATTTAAGTCATCCGTATAGCTATTTCATTAAGTATGTGTGGAAGTCGACCGTATGGTTACTCCATTTAAGTATGTTTATGTCCCAAGTTACCTTTATGTGTTTTGTGTTCTTTATATGGGTTTTATGGTAATCTTTTGGTTACAAAAGGGTATGTAATGGTCTTTTATTCAGTGAAGAGTTTTTACTACTTCATAAAGGTGAATATTATTTCTTTGGTAAAGTACTCATAGTTTACTTGTTGTTTTAAAAAACTAATAGTTTCCCTTCTTTGAGTCTCCTTTACTGGGATTTGTATGCTCATCCCAAGTTTTTGAAATGTTTTCCATTGGACTTAAAGATGAATAGGGTCAAGGATGGGATAAAGGAAATACATTCTTTCTAAAACATGCAACTAGACATGTTTCTTTTTAAGTGTTTTTTTATTTTATGGAAACATAGTAGAAGTTTCTACTATGTAATCTTTTGAGATGTAATAGTTATTACCTGATTCTCTAAAACTCTAAAAATGAAAGGATCCTATATGTGAATTATACATTTAATTCATGATTAAGTAATGTTTAAGGTCGGTCCCTTATAGGTGTTTATATGGAAACCGACTGATGATGTGATTATAAGAATATAGATAATAATAGTGAAAATTCACATAAGGTTCCACATACACAATAGATATTAAAAGGCATGATGTTTGGAAATTTTTCTTGACCAATTCTAAAATATAATTTTTAATGACCAGGATTTAAGACAATAACAACTAATGAATAATGATAAATCCAAAAATCATGATGACAATTACTACTGATGTGGTATTTAAAAATGTATTGATGAATGGTATGCATAACATCTAGTCTTGAGCTATTAATTTTATATTTTATTCATGATCTAAAGACATATTTTTATATAAGGAATAACCAAAGGGTATTATAATGAAATTCCAATGAATATATCATAAAATAAATCTGAAAAATACTAATGGAATGATGATCATGTATAATGTCTATAATTATTCTCAAATTAATTTATGTGATAATTTTGTTTTAGAAAATCACATTATTTGGCATATATATTTTTTAATGTTATCTAAGAAGAAAAATAGATTTCTATTCATAAATAGTGCATTAACTATAATTTAATGAAATTCAAGCATAATATCACATACCCTCCAATGGTTTTTTTAGGATTGTGATTACATATATAAACATATTATGGTAATGGAGTCCATTGTGCAGGTATTGAATCTTATCCAAGTGGTTTTATATATAAAATGAATTTGTTCGAAGTCAACATTGAAATTATTCATATTTTATAGGAATTTCTTATACTTTCCAAGATTAATTTCCATCTTTCACCCACATGATGTAGTATGTATATAAATTTAACTCAAACAATGATCTAATAATACATTAAAACCACTCTAATAGAATATATCTGTGCTTTAATTATAAGAAGTAATGAAAAAACTGTCAAAAATATTGAAAAGAGTTTCATTTGACCAAGTGTGTCACCTTGATGTGCAGCAGTCAATTATTTTAGTAATAAATATTTAATAATGAGACTCTACACTAAATAACAAGATGTTAACAATATCACAGTAATTAATATGTATTATCTACATTATATTGACGATTTGACCAATAAATAATGAGGATAACCTTTTTTTACATAATTGATATTTGACCTGCATACAATCGATTAAGGGTCCATAGAAAATACAAAACCATGAAAATATTCAATATGAGGTATGGAAACTATGAATTTATCGTTATTATATTTTATATTTCAAATTACCTTACTATATTCAGGTAATTTGGGAATATGTACTTTTTAAATTACCATGATCAATTATCGGTAATCCGTATATGCATATTCTTAATATATTATTGCAGTTAGTAAGATGATGAAGATAAGATTTGAATTATACAAAACACATTAACAAATGAAATGATTTATAAATAATATTCCATTTGAGAATTTTGGTAATTTTTTTCCTTTTTTGTGTTATATTTTCTCAATCAAGGATTTATCAACCGATCCATCAAAGACCAAAGATATTGACTGTTGACCATTACCATCAACTATAACATAGATCTGTTTTTTTCTTGTTTGGATGGATATATCGACTCATAATAGATAATTTATCATCATTATATATTCTAAAAAATATGATATCATAGATGATAAAAATATTACTTTGGATACATAAATGTGAATATCACTTCAATGAAAAGAATATATGGTTATTTTGTGCACTTATTCTTACATAGTACTATTAGGAGAAAGGTTTATGAACTATAATGAAATTCTGAATGAATTAAATAATTTTTGTACTCACAGGTAATGATATATTAAAATATTATAAATCAATCTATTTTAAGTATCAATAGAAAAATTACTAAACAAATGTTTTGGTGTTAGCTATATAAAAATTTCATTAATTATATGGAGGATTTTTACTTATAGATAATGGAATGAAATTTACAATAATAATAAATGTATAAGAAATAAAATTAACTGGATATGTGTTTACATGAAAATAATTCATTATTTTATTTGATTAATGATAAAGATAATTTGATATATTAGCACCATAGGACAAAGAACATGGTAGTTAATGATCTTATTTTGAATGACCATGCAAGATTTTCTATAATGTGGAATGATATATATGCCAAAATTATGGAATCCTATAATATGTAACCTGAAATACTGATGAATTGGTATATATCATATATTTCATAGATAAATGATCAACCATTAATCTATGAGATGATTAACATGTCCTAAAACAAATTTTTAGAACTGATAAAGGTATTTAAAATTTTTTTATTCTAAAATGAATGTGATATATGTAAATGTCCACGAAGCTATTTATGTTTCCCATAATGACAATGCATGATGAATGATCTATTGGATGATGATAATTATTCAAATTTCTCTTTACAACATCAATTTATGATGTTTTCTAGGGGTATGAAAAATTATTTTTTGGTGAAAACATGATCCATGATGTTATACAGTATGTATATCTTTGAATAGTGTGTCTACTAGTAATGGTTGAGTAACATAAGTCTTAAGGGATGTTACAAAAAATGCACATTCGATAATGTGTGAGGGAAACAAAATTATCTATTTTATCATCTGAATCGTAAAATAATATAAATTATTTAGTGACATTAGGTCATTATATTATCTCATTTGAAAATCATCACACGTCATTGTTATCATTGAATATTTTTCTCTTGGGCATCTTTCCTAAAAATTCAGTAATAATTGGTAATATTTCAATGAGTATAAAAATCTACTATACATAATTAGGATATAAGGTTAACCTCGAAATTTGGGAGAAATATTTTGTTGTCTCCAGATATAGAGTTGATTATTAGTATATATTATCACTATTAGATAAATGGTTACTATGAAAAAATTATCAAACCCCTAGAGGACATGTTATGAATTTTTTTATGTTTTTCGATGTTTTTTTATATCAACAACTTCATCGATAGAATTTTTAATAAAAATATTCACATGGTAATTTGATTATATCATTAGGATTCACAATATGGAAGCTAATAAATAAATATAATGTTTTATAATGATGTTGAGAATGATATTTATTCTATATTTATCTAGTTGTGTAAATGGAAGATAAATTCATTTCCATTCAGTAAAACATATAGGTAGTTGATAATCTATAAAAATTTAATGTGTAATCATTAGTGAATTATATATGTTTATTTTGAGAATAATTTATTCCTAACAAATTAACTATCGTACAATTTTATGATATTATAAATGGAGGTAAATATGATCAGTAGTTATATTGACAAGTCAATTATTATTGATTGTTTAGGTACTGTAGATTTTCACATGATGCAAACCCTAATCCTCACATAAGCACATGATGTGTTCCACATATCTCCCTAGTTGTACTTACCATACATAAATAAACTTAACAATCATAGTGGTTTTACCACTATAGAAGAATTGTACCACTAAAAATCCACTGATATAAATATTGGATAGTATAGATAATTTGTTATGGGAGAGGACTACTAACAAGGTTAACATTCTCTAGATGAACATAAAATTTAATAGAGCAACATGAGAACCTGTAGATGTGATGAAACAAATATATCCTCCTTTACATGAAAATTTTTGATTGATTTTATAGAGTAATTTTATTTTAAAATGCATTAATGTATGTCACATTATATTTAATGATATATTTCACATTAAGTAATTATAATATATAAGGATAAATGCATTATAGAGTCGAAATGAACCCGAATATACTATACCATTTTAACAATTCCATTAAATTGGAAGTGTGAATTTTAAATAACCATATATATATATATATATTTGGTAAAAAAAAGTATTGATAAATAATTACTCATTTTTTAGTAATTTCATTAGAATTTTTAATAATACTTATTCCTCAAATATGGGTTTTATTATTTTTATGAGAAAATAAAATTTTTAATTTTATCCATTTATTGAAATTATATTTTAAAAAATGAGTTCTTTTGGGTTCATAGTATAAAAATTTAGTTATTGTGAAATTTATGGTTTTTTATGAAATGGTTGATATTTTAGTGAATAATGAAAAATATGGATTTTTCATAGAGTTTCATGTCATTTAATTAAATTATGTCATTTAAAATTCATATAAAATATTTAATTTATTATAAAGTTAAAATATTATACATTTAATTTATCATAATCTAATTAATAAAAATTATTACCTAAAGAATAATTATATTGATAAAAAATTATGTAAAACAAATTTTTTTTAAAAAATTGTTTTTGTTGTTTTTTAAATATATATATTAAAATTGATATCATCCATTAATTTATATTAAAAAAATGTATTAAAATTTTGGGATAAATTTATTCAAATATTGAAAATATACATTCTTTTTGATGATTTTGAATTGTATCAATTATAATATATGTCCCTAATGTAAGGGTACAATGTGTAAAACAAGGTTAAAACCTTGAGATATAGTCTCAAAATCAATGCTAAACTAGATATTAAAACATTTTATGAAAATATATAACAATTTAAATTCTATATTACAATATAAAATTTATTAATTACCTTTTTTCTCGATAATATATATATATATATATCATTTTATGTAATGAATGCTCCATTATGTCACTCTATTGAATTTAATATCTCAAAAAAATTACATAATTATAAAAGAGGTAACTTATGATTTAAATATTTATTTAAAATCAATGTAATCTATTATTATCATTTTAATTTTTTTAATTTATTAGTTATTAAATAAATCTCAATAGTTTCATACACAACTAGAACATAATTCTTCTCCAAATTGAAGAAAAATCGCAATTTTATTTTAAAAAATACTTCAAGAAAAATTTTATCAAATTAATAATTCCCCCCATGAATTTGTTAGATTAATATTACAGTTTTTTATTTAATTTTTATTATTTTAATTAAAATAATATATTTAAGTCATTAGTCTTTATATATCATAGTAGTGTAAAAATGACATTTATAATATTTTATGTTAAAAAAAATTTTTAAATTTTTTTTAATATTGAATTTTTAGGTGTATGTTTTAAAATAGTGTAAAATTTAATACATTTTAAATTTATTTACTAAATTAAAAATTATAATAAAAATTGCAATGATTTAATATAGAAAACATTATTACAACAGTTGTCATTAAATATAGTTAATTTGGTGGTTAAAAAATCTATAAGTATTAAATGAAATAGGAACCTATCAAAATAAAATTTAATGATGTTATTTTGACCATATTAAAATTTTCATCAATTAATTTTTGTTTGGATTCATTATACATGATATATATTTTAATTATATTTAAATATCTTTTGTGATTTCATGTCTATCCATTCCATCCATTATGAATAGACCCATATTCCCTCTATTCATTACACCATTTAAGGACATCAATCTCATCCATCACCTACAAAATTATAATATTAAATTCCCTTTATATGAAATCATGGATACATTGATCATGACAATCCATTATATGTGACATTAATAAAAGATATAAATGAGGCATATCAATGAATATATAATCTTCCAGCAAAACATTATTCACTTTATTCATTATTTTTTTAATTCTAAATATTTTTTAATTATTATTCAATTATATATTATATATCGTAAATATGATAAAATTTTATTATTCTATGATTATAATTAATTTTCCTCTTTTCCATAAAAAAATTCATTGAGTCGATCATAAGAAGTGTGTACTACCACCTACATTTATCAATTCTACTAATGTTTCATCACAATAAATAATGGATAGTTATTTTGATGTTTATAAATATTCAAAATTATATTTATAAAATAATTATGCTTCTGGAATTATTATATCACATCTACCCTTAAACATTCGTAGGCATTGGGAAATGATAATGTCACATGTACATATATGTGGACTACAAATTCGATGAAGATATGTCATATTTTTTTCTTTTAGTATATAAATGGATGGTAATTATGATATAAATATAAGATATATATGATATAATAATGTTTTTATTTGTGAATTCTTATTGCCTTTCATTACTTCCATTTATCTAAAAGTGAAAGTAGAGTTAATCAATATGTATAGGCTACCATCTCTATGAATTTTGTAATTCATTTTTCAACATTTATTCATTATGCATATATATATAATAATAAATAAGTAAATATATATTAATAAAAATTATGTATAATATGTAACCATAATAAATATATAATTATGTTTACTACAAAATTTATATTATCAAGAAAAGGGAAATATTTCACAGCCTAAAAAATATTATAATAAGGACTTATTAAAAAATGTGTGTTAAAAATATAAGATTTCATTAAATGATATAATATGTATGTACATGACTATTATTTGTAAATATTAAATATTTAAATTTATTATAGGTTTTATTCAATAGGTTTCAATAAATTTAAAATTGAATGTAAGGGATTTATGCTTCAATCGCATTTTATTTATAATGTTTATGCATTAATATCAGTTGGTGAAAAAAATATGATCATTTATCTATATATTTATTTAATTTTATTTCCCTCTATACATTTAATGAGGATACATTTTCCCTTAATTTTTCATCACATTATATACTTAATAATCTAAAATGATATTTTAAATGAATAATGACTTTATTTCTCTCTTTAGTAGAAAAACCTTTTTATTATATATAAATGTTTTTAAATTTGTTTAATTTTTTTATATTACTATTTGATTTTTTAATTTCACTTCTTCCATTATATTTTTTTTATGATTTTTGGAAAGTAATATTGTAATTTTTATCTGAACATGTTAATTGTGATATTTTATATTATACATGGATCAAATAAATGTCTAAAATTATACGATAATTACATAATTTCACACCCTCATGAATGATCAATTATTTGAATCCTAAATTTTTCATTTCCATGATTATATTAAAATTAAAAAATTTCTTTATATTCGAAATTTTTTATTATAATAAGTAATTTAAATTTGATATTGTAAATTCGTTTGAGGTTTATAACGATATACAGGGAATATGACCCAAGGATTCCATTATTATTTTTTCTCTATGTGGTTTATGGTTAAGATAATAAAACATCAAATAAATAATTTCCTTTTCCAAAATCCTACTTATGATATTTTAATAAATTCAAGAGGAACACATATCAAAGGATTTATGATTTAGTGATGTGTGGGCCTATAATTTTATGGTCCTCTAATTCATTATGAAATGAGATTTTATATGAACTTATATAATAAAATTAAGGAAATATTAATCCAAATAAGTAGTCCTTATGATGTTGTACCAACCCAAAATGAGGGTAATCAAGAGGTTATCTGATTCCCAAAACCAGTACACATGCATTTAGTCTAAGCCTAAAATGTTATAATTGTCTTAGTATAATGACATGAGATATTATTTATATGATTATGGTTATTCTAGAAATTATTCTACACTATTATAACATGGTAATATGACTATTTTGAACCCTCGTGAATTATGTTCAATGTTCTGTTTATTACTAATGTATAATGAATTTTTGTGCTTTACACCGAGAATCTGGATTCTGATTAATAAATTTATACATATGAAATTAAAATAAAGGATAATATTTTGATTCCATTTATTATATTTTTAAAATTAAATTGCAATTTATGTCTCTATTTTTTAACATCAATGAGAATCTTTTCTCCTCCTTTATCGTGTTTCTATTTCTCCAGTTTATGTAAGAACGTGTTCAGATTGATGTGACAATGAAGGACTATAGATGTTTTATAGTAGTATAGTTTATGCATATTTGATTCCTAATAAAATTAACCATTATCATTATAGTACAAAAAATAATGTTATGTAATGATTAATAATCTAAGGATATGAAATATTTTTATGTTATATTTATTGGTCAGTATATCAAAACTATTTGGAGGATTTACACTCTAAGTATTCAAGAATGAAAAATTCATAAACATATATTTGATATAAAATATTGTTTATTTAATGATGTAATTTTGGGTATCATAAATTTATTTATTGTGATAAATT
This sequence comes from Viscum album, assembly GCA_963277665.1. Classification (NCBI taxonomy): domain Eukaryota; kingdom Viridiplantae; phylum Streptophyta; class Magnoliopsida; order Santalales; family Viscaceae; genus Viscum; species Viscum album. The sequence goes on along the minus strand of OY728147.1, from coordinate 2,013,193,123 downwards.
CATATTCATATGGGGATATATCAATATTTTATAGCATATATGTGATTCTCTTCTTCAATGATGTTCAATTTTCAATTAATATTTTTGTCTTTGAGGGTTACTATAATGCTCTGGATGATGAGAGTTTCCAACCTATATGTTTGGTGATTCATCGTTAACCCATGAATGTTACATAATAGAGGGGGTATTATAACATCATAATGTGGTCTTCATCATGTATTCTAATATATTATGGAAAATAGATTTATCAACATTTTTAGTATAAATTTTTTATATTCTTATCTAATAATGCTTCTTGTTTTGTTCTTGGTCGGTCTCGAGAATTTGGGAATGAAGTATTTTTAAATATATTGGATGAGTGTCAATAAATCCAATAAATATACATGGAATAAAATAAAATTTCATTACCATTTTATTTGAAAAAAAGTTAAAATTGAAAAATGGGATTTCAAATAGAATATCATGATCTATTAAAATCAATATTAATTAAACATCAAAACAAATACCTGTAGATTACGATAAGGGATATGATAACCTATGATGGTGGAATTGAATAGATTAAAATAGATGATTCTAACACCAAGGTGATACAATGAGATATAATTAAAAATTATTTCAAACATATGTTAATCTTTTATAGGATTTAATCATTTACGCACATTGTTCAGACCATGATGGATTTTTTAATTTATATCATGTTATCATTGGATTTATCTTCTAGGAATACTGTTATTAAAAATAAAATATCATCGATATTCTTTGGTGTTTTTTACACTTTTGATTATTAGTCAAATATTACAATATATTTGATATCATTATATATGATATTAGTGAAAATATATTTTTCATAAATTTAAAATTTTGAATAAATTCAAATGGATTTTAAACTATTTATCATTCATAAGATATGGTATTACAGAATAAATCATCATCTCAAGAATTATTTTATAAATAAATAAATCAAAAAATATAAAAATTATTAAATAAATTATTAGGATTTATTTCTTAAATGAAATTCATTAAAATAATTAATTAATATTACTTTTAGAAATTATATATAATGACTTAAACATTATATATAAATTTTAGATAGGAAAAATATTATTTCCCATTATAATGGGTTTTTATATTTAAATATAAGAGTGAAATCTATATTATTTTATATAAAAGGTTATCAAATATTCAAAATTCTGTCATTTTGAAATTTTATAATTAATGGCCTTATTTGTCAAATATATTAAATAATTAAATTATAATTTTATTAGTTGATTTCAACAATGTATAAATAATAATATATATGTGATATTTTGATCATATAAATTTTTTATGTCAAAAAAATGGAAAATAAAATGTTTATTTATCATTTAATGGCATATATTTAAATTAATTTATTGTGTAGGTAATAATAAGGATGTGGTTAAATTGGGAATAAATATATGTGATTGTATTTCTTTAATTACTTATTTTCAGTAATAAGTGGAAAAATTATTATGTATTTAATTAGATTTATTTATTAATTGTTCATAATTATTTATTTTCATTTTTTAGATTATTAAATTATTCATTTATTTAATTATCATTTTTAATTATTTATATATATATTTTATGTTATGTATAAATTTGATCTACAGTTTAAATTGGTTAAAATACATCTATAAATTTTTATATATTATTATATATAGGTATATACTAGTGAGGATTATTAATTTAGTTTATTTCTACCATGAATGTGTAATATATTTTGTTAGGATCTGTAATTATAATTTTAATTATAGATGTTAAAAAAAATTAAGCAATATGTTTAGATGCTTATCTTCATTAATTCACACATCATTTTCTAGAGGTCAATTAGGTTGTATTAATATCTATAATGCATTATTATTTATATCATGAAATATTTGGGTAAGATATTTTTTGGAAAAAACATTAACTTGTTTGTATATTTTACATCCTTATATTTTAGACCTCTAAAAGGAATGGTTTCATATATCATATTTATAGTAATAAATTTTTTATGTATAAATAGAGTAGCATTTTAACTTTTTTATTAACACTTTCTATGTGTTTTGTAAAGAGTTACACATAAAAATGAGTTGAAGGTACTTTTTGGTTGAATAATATGAATTGTAATAAACATTATAAAATGAATGCACACATGTAACAATAATACATGATATAAAATGTTACGTTTGACGATAGTAAAATTTTAAGGATATTATTTAGTGATGTTATGAAAATACATATAATATATTAGAGAAATATATTATTATCTAACAATCCATTATTCATATATTATTACCCAAGCATAATGGAAAATATAAAAAGATTTAAAGATATATTTATAATAATAGAAGTAACCACTCAGTAAAAATTGGTTCATGGTCTGAAAGGTAAATAATAATATATAAAGTGTTTCATTATTTTATATAGAATATATTTAATATTAATATTTCTAAAGAGAACTTTGAACATGATACACATGCGATAAAATATTCTATTTAAGAAATAAAATTTTTATTATAAAAAATTATAAAATGACAAGTCCTATATAATTGAAATGAATAAAGTACTAGATGGACTAAAAAATTAATTATTCATTAGTTATATTATAATATAAATGTTAATATAAATACATTCTGACCATTTTTTTCAAATTAAGAAAACATGGAAATCTATATTAAAAATAATAATATTGTAATTCAACTATGATTCATCATAAATTAGCAATAAATTGGCCAATTTAAATTATTCTCTACTCATCTAGTCAATATGGTTGATTATTATAAATCATATTCATGGATTCAAAGGTTCCTTATGTGTATTATTATAATTATTCTATTTAATTTTCATCATATTTTGGAATAATTTCTAAATTTCCATTGAGTAAATATAAATTACCCATACTCATAATGTATTGAGGATAAATTAAAAAACCAATAAAAATCAATAAATCATTTCAATTTCATCAATACATGTTTTTAGAATTTGAAACAATAAGATGAAATTTTGATATTATATTTCATCATTGTTATATCATAATATATTTTCCTTGAAATTGAATTATAATTGAAAAATAAGAAAGTGAGAAATATTCTCACATTTTATATAATTATATGGAATTCTGGGAGAAATTTAATTAAATATGTTTATATTCTATCCCATGTATTAGAGTAATACAGAAAATTATTAATTCTACCGATATATAATAACTATTTTCTTGTTTTTTAAATATATATGGCTTTAAAAATAGGTAAATAAATAATATTTAATGTATTTATGAATAAAATAATAAATAATATATTTAATTAATGAAATATGTAATAAATTTTAATAATGGAAGATTATTATAAAAAATATATATGTATTTTAATCAAATTTCCATTAAATAATGAGTGAAATTATTTTCAATGTTTTTTTGTTACAGACACTTTGTGATGATTGATAAGATACACATGGTCTACCATTTCTGATATTTTACAACAAAAATTTTGAAGGAGACAATGATAAATATCTTTATCATTGATAAAATATTATATCTATATATTTTTTTCCAATATATGGATTTAATCATGCCACCATTTACTTGAATATTTGATAGAATAACATCCATTCCTGAATAATGGTAAAAATACTATTAATTAAAAAAATATAATTATCATATAATAAATTAGTTGTTAAATATTCACACAAAATGGAACATGATTTATTTCCTAGAAAATTATATTTTCAGTATCAAATATTGATATTCATAGGATAATATAACATCTGTATAGCTAGTGGGAGATTTTTTAGTTATTGAAATGATCAAATGTTGGTAAATGAATGATTATCATTGTAATGACCCAAAGTTTCATTAATGGAAATCCCTCTTGATCTAATTAAATGTCTCTTTATGTTTATATAAAATGTCAACTTCATTGGTTTTATGTTATGAATTTTGACCGTTGATAATATAGTCATTGAACAGTGATCACATGATTATTATAAATATATTGCTTTAACAAATCCAAATTTACTCAAAAAAAAGAAGTAATGGCCTCCTCTTGTAGAATTACTTCATACAAATCCCATTTGTCAGAGGTCCAGAAAGTAGTGGTGGCATTCTAGGGATTCACTCTTAACCAAGCCAAAGCTGAGCTTCATCATGTCAAGCTCGAACGGGACCGTCTATAGGAGAAGTGGAAGTTGATAGAAATTTCCACTCGAGTGATGTTATCCAGACCACCCCAAGAGTCTGTCACCATCACACACCTTACCCTTAGAAATTATGCAGCTGTTTTAAGGGGTTATGTAAGAAATATATACGTACTATTTTCATGTACATTATTTTTGTATATAATAATGAATATACTTACTTGTTATTATTGATATATTGTAAATAGTTTTTAAAGTACAAACAATGTTTTATTTATTATTTAGTTAAGAATTCTATGTTATTAAATTAAGGGATTTTTGAATTAAATAATATTTTAATAAAATATTATAATTAATATTAAATTAATTTTTATTAAATAAAAATGACCTTATAATTTTATGAATGCGATTGTAATTTTTATTAAGGTTTGAAAGACATTTTTGTCAAAAACCGTGAATTTTTGATAAATTTCATTTTTTATTATAAAAGTGAAAATTAACATATTTATAAAATTAATTAGATAAAATAAATGTTATTTTTGGAATCAGGATGTCGAAATTATCCAATGTTGAGATTTTCATAGTTTTTTAAGACAGTCAAATTTTTTAGTACAAAATAAATACCGTTTAAATATATAATGTGTTTTATGACATCATAATGACCCAATAGTGATGTAATAAAATATTATAATCTTTACGTTCGGCCAATATATGTTTTACCATTAAAATAGTGTTATTTTGGGTTTGTTTGGGTTACTATTCAATGCATTAATGAACTCCTCAAGACTTATTAAACACCTTGTCTTTTTAAATTAATTTCCATGGGAGTGTGACTCACCTACACATAAGGACCCCTATTATTTTAATATGTCCGGAATTTGGCCTTATAAAATATTTTTTTCCTCTTCCCTTTTACAAAAACCATGAGCAAAAACCATGGGATGGTTTGTGGTTTTTATTAATTTAATGTAAGGGGACCCACAAACCTAAATAATAAAGAATTACCTCAACTTTCTTATATAAACCCACCCAAGATCCCACTTCCTCCTCACTAAAAGCCATTGTAGTTTTTTATAACTCTACCCTAGTCTCTATAGAATCCTCCCAAGGTTCCCCAACCTCCCATGAATCCTCCCACAAGCCTCTCTCTAGCCTTTAAAAGCACACTTCCAAGTAAGGGTTTTTTATTCCTATCTCATTTTGGTCAATTTTTGTTAAGTTTTATTACCTTATTAATTTCAATTATGAATTTTGGGGTATGGTTTTGCACCTCCCCATACTTCCCTCTTATTTTTTGAATGATGGGATAGCCATTTCTCTCTCATTAAATTTCTCCCATGTGCACCCATTACTATGCTGAAATTCCGAAAGGAACTTCTCTCTCTTTTTTTACTTTGAAGTAATAATTTTGTATCATGAATCTAAATTCCATTGAAATTATTGGTAAATGTATATATATGACCTCCTTACTATCCATTACATGTAAATATGATGAGTAACCCCTTTCTCTCTCATCAACCATTTTTACGAATTCTTATGTCACGTCATTACGATCCCGAAATCGCACTGATTTTCCAAGCCAATGCCATAGTGTGGTGGATACCATGCCCATTTCTCCATCAAGGGTGTCCACATTGATGCACCATTAATTATTTATTGTAAATCATCATGCATGAATTCCACATTCCTTTATCGTGGAGTAAATGAATATGTTTTATGAATCCATTTTTTATGATCCATGTGGTACACTTATGCATGAAATGAAATGTTTAAGAAGGATGCGCCCTTATAGCACTCCAATGCATTGGGTAAAGTATAGTATCATCATACTTTATGTGAAATTAGTGTTGACTCATGCTAATTCAAGTGCAATGAGGGTTTACTCATGTTTTATGTGCAATGAGGATTTACTCTTGATCTATGTGCAATGAGCCTTGGCTCATTCTAATTCCATATTAAGTGTTGTTGCCACATTTCCACGTTATGATTATCATGATTTATCTTGCCTTTATGTTCATGTTTTTTTAATGATCTATTAATATTCCTATTGTATAATATGTATTTTACTCCTCTTGTTATTCCATGTGTACTCCCTTACTGAGCTTTATAGCTCATCCTTTTCTTATGCATGTCCCCAGGTTATCCCATGTAATGATAAGTACGAAGGAATGTAGTGCTCATTTAAAGGAAGTTTTAAATAAAGATGTTGTATTTCATGTTTTAAGTATTTATGTAATGATCCTAATCCTTAAAGATACAAAACATCTCGAAATTCTATATTGTATCAAGTGAAAATTTATGTAATAAATCATGTTAATATTTGTAATAAAAGCAAGGTTGTGATAATCAAGGTTAATGGGAAACATAATATAAAAAAATTGGAAATATTAGTAAAATCAATATATATCGATTTATAATAATAACCAAAACATTTTATAGAAATAAATTTATATAAAGGGTTCCTAGAATCACTATGTTTATTAATAAAAAAATGTAACATATGTTATTGAATATTTTTTATAAATATCATAATATTAGATGTTTTTTGTTTTAAGAGTTTGGATTCTATTTTAATGTGCTAAAAATTCAAAATATTATTCCTAAGGATCAGTATTATTAATAATTGATATCATCAAGGATGAAATTCACCAATCATTTATAAGGGGTAGTTTTGATCTAATATTTATATAGATATTTGGGAATAATTTTGAAGAGATATATAGAGTTTAAAAAACAATGATAGTCTAGTACTCATAATTATTTTCATGTTCCTTATATAATGTGATATTATGAGAGTTTTTTATTTATGTCTAAGGTAATTTATTTAAAAATATTTTATTAATATAATTTTTCCAATTAAATAAAATGATACATTCACTTTATCAATATTTTATAGTATTTATATATATCTATATATATCTACATATCATGATATACAATGATAATTTTTAAAAAAAGATTACAATAATTAGTGATCACAAATTGATTTTATTCCTAGTGTATTAAATGTGTTTATATATTGGTTACAATCATTATAGTATGATAAATGTTTCATGATTTGGGATATCCTAGTGAGATATAAAATTGGTTTTATGAAGTCCATTAATAGATAGTATACAACAAATAATTTCATTCTTTATATCATTAGTTTTCCAAGGTTGTATGGTTTATATTCAGATTTCCATTTACCAAATATTAACTTCATACCTTACATGAGGGACTTTGTACTTTAGTTCCATAACAACATATTTTTTGAGGAATATTTAATCAACGGTTGATTGGAATTATTTTGATCATGTCATTGGTTTCATTTTATTATTGATGGTAATTTTATAATTAAATTATAAGTATAAATTCTAGTCCCTCAATTGAGATGTAGTAAGAATTTATATGACCATACCAAGGTCTGGAATTGTATGTAATTAAAAATTAGGTCTTGGAAACTTGAAACATCTGTCTGCAGTTTTGGGGATATGTTATGAATTCATAAACCTAACCATTATATACATTTTGATCATAGATGAATGAGTGTCCATATTTTATTTACATAAACTGTCTGCAGTGGCTACACAAATTAATGTTCAAAATAATATTCTAAAAATTCACTATAAAAAATGATAGAGCTGGTGGAAATAGGTAAATATATACATGTTCTTGATAAAGATCAAACTAGTTTAATTTATTTATTTTTATACTTTTCTTAATTTTATGGGGCCTTAGCTATTCTACATTAATAAATTTAGAAATTCATATTATTGGTAAATATAAAATAATCCATGTTTTTTATGAAATTTTGGATAATATAATGGGGAATGTGTTTAAACTTAGATTATTCCTATAAAATAAGTGCATATGTGATTGGAAATAATTTTTAGATTGGTATTCACATGTCATTTTATATGAATAATTCAACATGAAGATAATGATATAACTCCAAAATGGGTTTCAAATTTTTTGAGGGTATTGTTGGATATGTTCTTACAAATTTATTATATATTATATAATATAACTTTAAATTTCTTTATAATTATGAGGATTTACAAAATGTGTAAGAATGGTTTAAATATTATCTAAACCTAGTATATGTGTGATGAATTTGGTTATACCATAGGATATTATATTGGTATATTTTAAGGAATTCTATAATATAACATTACACTAACTCAAAATAAAAAATTTCATGTTTTGGGATATATCAAATTAAAATGATATTAGAATAATCAAACATTACATTCCAGAATAATGTCAGGTGATATTTTGGGAGCTGTAAGGTATGTGTTATCCTTCCTGAATCAATAATGGTGTTTTTCATAAATATCAATCTTTTTCATAATGAAACTATTTAAAATATAACATCTAAATAAATTCATGAATTTCAATTAGATAACTCATATACTATATAAAATATGTGTTATTTTATAAATATCCAATAATTATCCTTGTATTCATATTTAAATTCCTATAAAATTATCATGAAAGAAATATTTATGAACATTAATCAAATTGAATATCCAGAATATGTGTGGTTTCCTACTCAGTAAGGTTTCAATACCCACCAATAAAGGTTTCCTATTTTGATGATCATGTTCTGTGAAAATCCTTCTGTGAGTAAGAACTGATTTGAATCATTTTATTGGGAAATGTCATTGATGCTAGAAACCCATTTTTTTTGGCTATTCAGAGAACATTTATGTCTTGTAACACACTTTATATAGTGGAGAAACATAAATAGGGTTGAAATTTATTTCAAATTAATATATTTTACTATTGTTTGTGAATAATTGGGAAATCATATTAAATTTATCGTCATTCAAATCCGAAATTATATAATTGAGTAATCTGAAATCTTCTACAAACTACAATGTCTAAGTATAAAAAATGACAAATAAAAGAATTGGATATATTCAATAATGAAGATTAAACAAATTAGGGCATCCAAAAGGGTATATTCTAGATCAATGGGATGATTTTATGAAAAGCATGGTGCTTCATGAAACCATAGTTGATGATCCACCAATGTATATTGGTACATAGTATCCATATAAATCAGCAATCATAATCCAAGGACTTATAATGTAACATAATATTTCTATTTAAAATATAAAAAGAACAATATATTCTAACATAAAGTTTCCTAGCTCATGGAAAAAGGATATTAATTAATTTTTTTATTATAAATGACTTTATATTAAAATCAACATACTCCATCAGTCTCTAATAAACCCTATGCAGTAACACAATTTTGTGGAAATCATTGAAGAGGACATGTGACCTGGGAATATTATGTGGCCTCCAATGATCTTAGAATACAAAAATACAATTTTTAATAACATTCAACACTTATACATGACTAATTTCAAATACTATAATAAGACAATGACTGGGTCATATTTATTGACTAGCACTGATATATGAGTCTTGACCCATCTAAGAATGGTTTCATAAGTTACAAAATCCCATGAATCTATAACTCTCATGCTACTCTTTTTACATTTCAAGGGATGTGACATCATTGTGCATCATGTGTTGTCATGCGACCATGAATCTATTATAGAGGATCCCTAAAGGGATTCCACTATAAAAATTTTGTTTATGAGGGCCCCATTAATTATTCACTTACATCAATTATAACAATCATAATCCATCATGTTAGGCCTATATGGGTATCAATATAGTGGACCCCATTGGGAGCACTAAATGTAAACAAAACTTGTGATATTGTGTCATGGGTTTAGGTAGATATATTAGTGGGTGTCACCTTTGAATTCATATAAAACATGTAATCGCATGGGTTTGTCTATGAAATGATGGCTTTGTGGTTAATACAACCAAAATACGTATGTCCCACTAACATTGTTTATCATTAGTATTATGTGATTATTTCTATAGGTTCTTCCTATTTCCAATTATCTTGACATGATAAAATAGATTATTGGTATTCCAATACATAAATCCCAGGAATTGGATTTTGATCCTTACTTATTTAATTAAAACATATCATGATTACAACCATGATGATTTTTATACATGATATTAATAAGTTTAAATATCATCCAAAAGTAGACATTTTTATACATAATTTAGATTTAAATTAGTGTACATTGAATTCATTAGTGGGCATGGTGTTATGTGGTTATGATTGACAATTGTGGATATATAGTTCAAATATGATGTCCTTATATGGGATCACTTTCACAAGCACTATATATTGGGATATTTTTATGAATTTATGAATATATTCTTAACAGATGCCAAATATACTATATAGGGTTGGGGTAGATGCACTATTAATACATTTTTCATATCTAGATATAAATTGGTTTATTTTTGCATTTAATGAATTTATCCATCCTTATTGGATTCAAATTATTATTTGAGAGATAAATTTGTTCTATTTGGGAATTCTACTATTGTGATCGTATGATAAATAGTAATTTTTGTTATTTAATGAATTTTTACATCATACATGGGATCCCTATTTAGGTACCTCGTATTGAGATTTTATTTATATAAATTAAAATTCTTAGTGACATTTTGGTACTAGATGATATGGTATTGACGATCATGTCAAAATACCCATTAATTGATTGAGAATGTATTTTTGTATTCATTTATTTACATATTCTGATTGAAATAAACGAGGACATGTTATGATATTCAATATTTACTGAAGACCTTTTTGTTACTCTAATTACTTATTTATTTATTTCAATTATTGAATATCATTATTTTCATTCTGATAAGTATCTCACATCTACATACACATCACATTATTGGAATTCCATAGGACTATGTTCCCAGTACATTATTGAGTTTGGTAATCTCAAACTTCTCATGAAAAAATATCACAGGGTTTCCCAAGTATTCATTTAGTTCATCACATTAATTATATAGTTCTTGGCACTAGATTGATCAATAGAAATGGGTTGAATATATTTGTAGAGATTGAGTATGTGGTTTGGTAGGGAGATACTACCCAAACCTTGTACTTTTATTTACTCTTATATATTTAATCATCTAAATGGTATTTTAGTGTTATATATATGGAATTTTCATTCATTCAGTTACTACATTTCATTTATTATTATGTCACTATTTATATTTATTACATAAACACTGTAATTATATGATTATATGGATACTGTTTACATATTTTTATTGGTTTAATACTATGATATGAGGTTAAGTTATCCCATTATACAATCCATAGGACCTTACATTTTTCTGTAGCCTCTAGAATATGGGTAAATTTTTTTGATTCTTTTTAATTAAATAATTCAATTACCATTAATAGAGTCAACTAAGATGAGTGGTGAAAGTATTTATTATAGGTTATTCATTTTATGTTGTATTAATTTTTAGGATATTAGGATTGATGTATTAAAAATGTGTTTGAACATTTGATGGATATCTTATTGTCATGTCAATAACACTTATTCTTTAATAATATATTTGTGACTAGATATATATGATATTGTTTTTATATATTATGTTATAGTTGTTTTTTATTTTTTCCATGACATATGCACATGTGTTGTGGTGTTTCAAATCAAATAATTATTTCTAGATCTCAAATATTTGATGAGAGGATACTTATTGATTTTTACTATTTAATGGTAGAGGTAAAAGGCATCCCATTAATCATATCTATAACATTGGGTTCACATGTTAAAGGGAACATATTATTGGATCTTTCTATTGATTATGAGGATAATTTTTTAATGTGACTAAAAACCGAATTAGTGATTTAAAATATATGTTCTTATTTTCATTCTACAACTTTATCTTATCATGAAAAAATATTTTCATCTGATGGAAGGTCATGTGTACATGTAGGGATACATTCAATTAGGAGTTTGTTGATTATGCCCTCTAGAAATGTAGGGTAAGTGACCTCTGTTGGCCATTAGAGAACATGATTCCTATTATTTGGACCCCTAAAAGGTAAATATGACTTTTTATATTTTATATAATGTTCCAATAACTACGGATAAGGTGTTTTCTCACAAATCTTGCATTATAGTTCTGCATAATAAAATAGTGTCATTGATTTATGACATAGATTAGTTGATACTATGTTTTGTGTTTACATTTTACATTTTTATTTCAATGATGTTAGTTCATTCTATTCCAGTAAACCCATTGAATTGTGTAAAATATTTTACTCTGGTTAACAAATGGTTTATAACAATCTACAGGGAGTTCTTTGAAATCAATTTCCATAAAACTTTATATTAAAACAAATATATAATATTCATCTAGTAATATGATTTAGAATGACGTTTATAGGCACTAAAATTTATTTTGGGATCATAGAATTCATGAGAGTATTACGTTATATTTATTTTAGGTGAGGATTAGTTATAGTTTTTTCCTAATTGTCAAAACACCCTACGGATAAGTCCATTGAGATGGTTCATAGAGAGTATATGGGATTATTAGTCTGATCCATCACTACAGATTCCTTATTGATAAGTTGTACCCATTTAGGTTGATTCTATATTTATCTTTAGTAGACAGGGCTTCCAGATGCATTAAAATCTTTAAGATGAGACAGGTGTGTGGATGTTTCACCCTAAGTTGGGACCGTGGTGAGACTTTTCACCATTGGGATATGCGGTTAGTCCTTGTGACCATAATATGAGACATGCTCAGTTGGGATAGGATGGTGGCCATGGGGCCCTAATTTTAAGCTAAAACACATATAATTTATAGTATTTAAGGATAGTGGGAAACCTGTATAATGGGTTACACTGAGTTTATAGATTAATTATGATGTAGTAATCTTAGTATTCTTCTCTTATTGATACTGACGCTATATGGGTGTGCGGGTTTTGTGATCTTGGAATGACAATGGAATTGGTTCCTAAGGATTCTCCTCAGGTTCTTGTGTATTTTTATTTGGTTCATCGAGAGAGACCATTCATATTCAATGTGCTATTGACTAGTGGTGTTATTGTTATCATCATTTTCTCAGTGTGATTAGTTTCTCATAACATGAATTATTCCATGTGAGGGATGTATTGATTTGAATCCTATCATGGGTGATATTATTGATTTCGATGAAGAGTATCAAGGTAAATAAATAAATTTTATTAAATAATGATCCTTTTATCATTATAACAATGAACTATTAATCATTTATTTGATATAAGGGTGAATAATATATAGTATTATGTGGTACCTCAATGTAAAATATCTATGTATGGAGAGAATCATTCACACTGGTTTCATGTTCTTAATTTGTTTAATGAAATTTCAATGAATGGGAAAGAATTAGATAGGTATTAATGGTTTTAATTATTGAACTTCATGTTGTGTTAAAAAATACCTTTGTGTAAAATAAATAATGTTTCATGAGACTAGCGATGCATGAGAGAAAAATATTGTGTTGTGAAATTGTTTACCCATGGCTACATCCTGACAGACATTGTCTGGTGGGGGGAATATCTAAGATTGATAGGAGTGTAGCTCATGGAGTGAAATAAATTATTATTTAAGGGACAGTACACAACTCATAGTATAGATGTGTTAATTACCAATATAATTTCAATGCTTTAAGTAAAATGAGATTTAGTCGGCTAAGATCCAAGATTCCTAAATATATTTCTATTTTAACAGAAGAAACTCCTTGAGATGTTTTATGAAGGACATGTAGGTGGTAAGACATATGGTGGGGAATGTACCATTGGTCATTTGTGTGTGGTAACCCCATTAGTGATATGAAACTCATATAATTTTTTGAATTCTATTATAGAGGGTATGGAGTTGTTTATATATGTAGTTTCATTGGGTCTCATGAATGATATCTTTCTGGTCATGAAATTTTTTATGTATGAAAATCGATGGGGATTGGGATGTATTGAATTAAAAACCAGCTTGTTCATCTAATGATAATGTTGCTCTTATAGTACGGATATGGACACTATATGAATGTATGTATACCGAATTTTAAATTGAAATGAAATATTAATACTTTCTAATGGAAGGTAGTTCAACTTCAATAATCAATTGGATAAATGTACCCTTTTATGGATGGACTCTTTTTAAATACATGGTTGAAATAAAATATGGACAAAATTTTTTCTATTGTGACTGTTCTAAGGCAAGGAAATAATTTGATGATACAAATTTTTTGGATCATGAATTTTCCATTGTGTCTAATGTGCTGTAATGAATGAAATTATCCTAGAGTGGATCAGCTAAGAAATTTCACAAGAATTCATTTTTGGGAATTAGTTAGTTATCTTGAAACTATATAAGTGTTCCTTAGGATAAATGAATATATACATTGTATTGGTGAAATGTAGATTAATTAATACAGTCATTTGAAGTTATCTTAGTTAAAGGGAATTCAAACTAAATTACCTCAAATATTAATATACGGTTATTATGGAGACTGATATGGCATGAAGTTGGGATGCGACAGTGGAGTCTAATGGTTGATTGTGGCCTTTTGAATTAATTTGTAGAGATAATGATGATCAACGTCAATTAGAATATAAATATTTAGATAAAATTTTTATGTGATACCATGTCCCTTGTATATGTGCGTGATTGGATTTAGGAAGTTCATATATGTTCTGAAAGCATCAATAAAATGAATTTTATTAATTTATTTAATAAAAATGTTTATTGATAAATATTGACTCAGAATTAGATATAATGAAAAAGATAAAATGGTTGGGTCTAAGACATAATTGTTAATGAATGACATGATGACATGATATTTTCACAAGATAGAAAGGGCTTGGGTGAGAATCATCATTTTTCTATATTTACTAATATTAGCTCGGGATGTGGTTATTTAAACACAATTTTATTAAAGTTAATCCATGAATCATAGTAGGCATAGGGAAGTGAAATGTGAAATGTTTCCTTGAAATTCCTGACCTTATTATGTTTTTAGGTATTGTTTGAAGCCACTGAGGATTATCAGGTATAAGATGTTTTATGGTGGGTAGGTTGTAAGATCTAATATTTTCTATTTTGATAAATTTGAACGAAATTTGAATTTTCAATTTATAGACGATTCCTTTATTTATTTGATATTCTGAATTGGAATTTCATTTCTAGAATGTCTCTAAATAATGTTTTTTAGATATGGTATGAGTTTTGGAATGTGTTTTTTAGGATTCAAGACAATTTGGTAGGTTTGGGGCCTATAGTTAGAGTTTAGAAAATTGTATCATAGAGATAATAGAAAGCACAAAAAATCAGGGCGTCATGTAGAGAACCACATAGTCCAGTTCATATATGTTCATGTGCTAGAGAAACTATGTTGTCGGATAGGAATGAAAATGCATTTTTAATTTGGTATTTGTAGAAATGTATCACAGTTAGAACATGATTATTTCTTCTCCATTTGAACATTTGTTTAGGTTAGGAGTTAGTACTTCTGGGAAATTTCCATTGGATTAATTATGGAACCAAAAACATTCAATGGTTCTTTATCTAAAGTGATATGATTTTTAATGTTAAACATTCTTCAGATTTAGGCCTATGATAATTAATAACATAAATTGGTGAATATGATGAGAGGTTGGACTCATCACACCCTTTTGGGTGAATTATTTCTTACTCTAGGGATCTCTTCTGGGTTTATGATATTTATTCTTAATCATTATTAAATTAGAATTTATAACATAGGTTTCCATTGAAATTTTCAAATAAATATAACCATGTTTTAAATTTAGAATAATCCATATGTATATTAGGTTCTTAAATAATGGAGACATTCTTATGTATTCAAGGTTCTCCATAAATGTTATCCTCTCATATACGATTTAGAGATTCCTTAAACCATTATTAAAAAAAATACTGATTTTTTATCCTCTTAGAAGGGAAATATTGAATTTACTCCCATCTAGTAAGATGAAAGTTTGTTTTGATGGTGGGATCCTACCCAAAAATGGGCTACATACATATCCTTGTGAAAAGAATAAGAACCCCCATATGTTATTTCCACTTAATGGGACATATCATACCTTTTATGTTCTTATGATAAGGAGCTAACCAAATAGTTTAATATCATGTGGAAAAGATATCTTTGTAGAATGTGCTTAGTCAAATCTTAGTATGGCACTTCTGCATTAGAAGACAAAGGATCCTGGAAAAGATATGAGTTTCCATGTTGTATTAGACCATGATGGGAATATAGCTCAGGATGAACATTTTTTGTGGTGTTGGGTTTTAACCTCTTGGAGGCTTCTTACATATCCCATTCAGATTGGAATCAAATCCTAGTTAGTTTGGTGAGTCTCATAGGAGAGTTTAGTCCATTGAGAGAAATGATTTTAGGAATAAATCCTTAAAAGGATTCCTTGGTGATTTTGGTGATTTATTTAGGATTTACACATAAATAGGAATCCCATTTATGGATGAAATTAAATGGGGATAAAGCCTTATGAAGGCTACCTATGTATCCTAGATTTTATTGGAATCAATAATAACATAGTATATTCATATGAGGTGTTTGTGAAAATTCTATGATCATCAAAGATATCTATGCCCACATGAGTCATGCTCAATGTGAGATACAAAAGTATATGAAATATTCAACAAAGGCACAAATTATCTCTAACACTGATGGGAGATGGTGGGACTATGTAGAAAAATGTTGAGGTTATAGTGGGAGAGGATGTGGGAAAAGAAAATTTTAATGTGGAATGACATAAGAGGTCATGCTTCCAGACTCTCAGAATATTAGGGACTTACTTTAGTTGGAGTACCCTGTTTTAAGTTTTTTTTCGTCCTACTCATAAGATGATTCCCATTAGATATTGGTTAGGCATTCTTCTTATAAAGGATTCCATTTGAGATTTATCCTGGCATAGAAGTTAGGTGATGAGGTTTGAGTAGTTTCTTTAGAAGTGTGTTGACTCAAGATACATGAGGAATCCATTAGGAGATCCCAAACTCATAATATGTGAAAGGAATGAATAAGTGTAATTAGACTCAAGGAACATCATTGAGTGGGATGGAGTGTCTCAAATATGATATTATAAGTCTCAAAGTGTATCCAAATTAATAGCACAGTGGAAATTTTCATCGACCTGACCCAAAAAGTTCAATGTGTGACTCTCCATTTTTTATGGGGGTCAGCAATGGAAGGGAAGGGACAGACTCCAAGGGCCAAGAAGAAATCCAAATAGTGATCCTGAGTGGGGGTGTAGGGGTGCATCCACTGCGGAATGGTCATGCAAGGTCATGCAGGTGTGCCGCCTAGGTGTGTCACATAGGTTCTCCACCCAGTTGTGTCACGTAGGTGCTACGTGTAGGTGTTATGCCAAGGTGTGTTGCACTGGTTCTCCATGGAGATTATCCTCTATGGTGTGTCATGTAGGTGATCTGTGTAGGTGATTTCCATATCCCCTTAGCACAACACATTGTGTTCTAGAACTTGATGGTACATTGAACAACTTCCCCCTAATGATATATTATCTCATGTTTCAAAGAATTTAATGAGAGTTTTTGAGAACCTCGGAAAAGGGGCTATGCAATGGGTGAATCAGGAGTTCTTACATCTTTTTCACTATTTAAATGGGGATCCCAAGGGTCGTATTTATTGGAATAAAGGGGACTTGGGAAATGGTAGGTTTTCCACCTAGTTCCTCTATTTATCTCTTCTGTGCAGTGTTGAAAAAATTATATTTTTGTGTATGTCCTCCACATAGGTCCTATGCGCAGGGGATGGAAATTCTAATATAAAGTTAATCCGTATTTTGAGTTTCATAACATTTGATCAGTATGTCCATTTGTGCTCCATTAATAGTCATATTGAATATATCAACGATAGATACACTTCATGAGATGGTTAATACAAAAAGTATTTTTAGATTAATCTTGGAAATTGATATTTAATCAATCAACATCTTTTCATCATTGAATTTTGAAATATCATAGCCAAATTTTTGAGGAGGGTTTTTTCCACTTATCCATAATTTTGGAGAAATATTTTGGATGATATAATTCAATAATACATGTTATTACATCATTGTGAAGCATCTTTACTAATACATGACATTGTTTTGTCTATGTGAGATTCATAACGTTAATTTTGTAGAGAAGTTCATGAAACCAATTCAGTGGTGTCAACAAAAGCCCCCCCCCCCCCCCCCCATGATTAGATTCGTGCAATAAGAAAATAATTTGTTTTTGATGTAACTATAATGAAATTCGAAACATTCCAAAAATAATTAATTAGACATATAATGTATTTCTTGTTTGTAAGGATGCTCATATTTATTCCTAATCCATGGGCCCTTGAGAGTATTGATTGACCGGTGCTAGGGTCAGGTGAAAAACCCTACAAACATTGTGTCTTTTGACATATTTTTTCACTTGATGATTCCTAAAATGTACAGAATGTTTTTCTTGTGAGATGAGTCTCAACATTTTTCAAGGTATCTATTTGAGGGATTCATCCTAGTGAGTTCTAGGTTTTATTTAATTGGTAGTTTATCGACATTCATGTCAGACTAATTAATATAGCATTTATTGTCAAATATTTTTGACCATAAATTTTGATATTATATCCCAATAAAGTATTAGTGGCTAGTAATTTCTCCAATAGTCTTCAGATACATCCCTATGAAATATCGAGTCGTAATTTTTATGGACACGAAATTTAATACATGATGTATAAACATAAAATAGGTCTTTTCAAAGAACCAAATTACCATTACATGACAAACCTATTATGGAGGATGTATTATGCATGTAAAATGTGGTCTTGTGCTGCATAGATAAACAATGATATCATTTTACTGACATGTCTGTTATGTTGGAAAATTGTATGCAATGCTATATAGGGTCATGTACTACAAAGTCAGACAAAGGAGATATCCTAAATTTTACATTTTGTTGTTGATATACAAGGGATATTATGATTTGTGTAACATAGGACCATGGTGGGTGGTATTTCCAAGGAAATAGATCTGTGTTTAATGGTACATATGTGCCGACATAAGTCATTATTGAGGAACCACTTATACATTATTTTTGTGTGTAAATAATGGTGAAAATTATTCTTAATGGTACTTTATGACAATGTGTTGTGCAGTCTCAAGTCATGTAGTGAGGAAAATTGGCCATGTAGTCTCAAGTCATTTAGTGAGGACATTAGGATGCTTAATTTTAATTCATGGAGTGGAGAAACTAGGCTGTTTAGTTTTGGATTCATGAAGTGAATACATTAGGATGTGAGGTTTCAATTAATGATGTGAGGACATTAGTGGGATTTAATTCAAGGTATTCATCTCTAAAAAAATGTTTATGAGTCTCCAGTTCCATGATAGATTTTCTTGAAACATACAAACATGTTCAAGAATGGAAGGAAATAACTATAAATTGTGATTTGAGAATTTTTGGATCCAAATAATGGTATTTAAAAAGAGATAAATGAATTTTAGGAATTCATTTCCATGAACGAAGTTACCATTATTTGATAAACCTATTACGAAGGCTATATTGCGAAGGGTCATCTAAGGAATATGCTCCATAGCCAAATAATTTCATCTTTGGAATAAAATTCCATTTATGTTGGAGAATTTTTTTAATGGTCTATAAGGGAACATACAACATAGTCAGACATAGAAGATATGAGAAATTGGAAATTCTATTTCATATACCGAAGAATGTTAATGGAGATTCAGAATCTCCACAACATAGTGTTCAGTTTTTGGAAAAAGGTACCATAATACAAAAATAGTATTAAAAATTATGATATCAAATGAATTGGAGGAATATGATTTCTATGAAGGTCTGACCCATATGTATAAATTTTTATTTATGTAGTTTTAGTTCATAAAAAAATGATAAATATAAAATGGAAACAATGGATGATATGTAGTCAAATGTTCATAGTTATTTGAATATTCATTGAACATATGGAGAGGTAAAATGTGTAAAATGGGGTATTGGAGAATTTAAAATTGAGGGAATGATAATTGGAGAAATATAAATGGATGAACAATTTATGATTCATAATCTTCTATATTGTCATCAATGATTGAAGAGGACAAAAGATTCTTTTTCCAAGAAAAATGTTACCATTATTATGAAACCCCATTATGGGGATGTATTATGTAGGTCCAACCGAGTCATGTGATGCATATCCAAATAGTGGTATAATTTGATTGATTTTCATGTTATTTATGAATATTATTCAAGTCCACCTATGGGCGCATACTACATAGTCAATAAAATGGGTTCTGATATATCAAAAATTTCTCCACCAAACATTGCAAGATTGATTATGAAGAACTAAAAATATTCAGAATAAGGGGTGAAAAAATGAAATGGGGTAATGTTCAATGCATATGAGAAATATTTTAATCAATAATGGCTATGAATTTGGAGTCCCATACATATATATGACTCATATATTAAATGGGGACATTTATTTTGTTTTCTTGGTGGGCTCTCAATGGAGTGAACTCAAAATGAAGACTCCGAAATAGATTGTAAATTATATGTCAAAGAGAGATAAAACAATATCTCATTAATGGTACTAAGAGTTGAGGCCTAATTTTCCCTTCATATCTCAATGGGATGAGAATTAAAAAATATGTAGTTCTTTAGGTTCATTGATGTTTCATGTCATATAGCAATAAAATTATGCTATGCAGTTTAGAGTCATGCAATGAAAACATTGTGTTATTTAGTTTAAAGTCATGCGGTGAGGACATTAAGTGATTCTGAGGTGGAAAATAAATATTATTGATGTACTAGGTAATTGAACTCAGGTGTCACAATGTATAACATATTGATGAGAATCATGCCACACATAGTTCTTGAGAAAATTGTTTCACACACCAATTGAGAATGATGTGAAATAGGGGGCTTCTATCATATTCCAGAATATTTTTATATTTAAAACAAAAGATGTTATGAAGATCAAACCATTTATCCTGGAAGAGTAATCTGTAAATATTTGATTCATATACAGGAAGAAAAAGAGATATAAATTTCTTTTTGGTTGCATCTGGGCCTAGGATTGGAGATCCAATCATGTCAATGTATCTCATTGAAATGACAATAAATCTACAGATTATTATTGACATAAAGTCTCTATGAATATCTAATTCATACATATGGATAAATGGAACTCATGTGCCACAAAGGAGTAGAAATGATGTGAATAATGATTTTGCATGGAAGATACTGATTTTATTTAGGAACCATATGGAATACAAAATTTTCTGTACCTTAGGGAATTTATTAACTTCAAATAAAGAAGGTGATAATCATTTATTTTAATATCATGTAGCAAAGAAAAATTATTTTATTCAATTTATCATCGTGAAATAAGGACAAAAAATGATATGCATTTTAACATTATGAAGCATGGACACATATTTTTGTTATTCAATTTAATGTCCTTCATCTAAGAATATTTTATTTGCTGTTTAGACTCATATGACAAGGACGTTTTTTTGTGTAGTTTAAATTCATGAAATAGGGACATTATAATGTGTAGTTTAGAGTCATGCAGAGACGAAATTATTCAACATATATTAGAGTCATGCAACAAGGACATTGGGTTTTGTATATAAGAGTAATGGAGTGAGTACATTATATTATGAAGTACAGAGTCATGAAGAAAGGACATTGTGATGTGCAGAATAGAGTCATGTAGTGAGGAAATTTTTTAGTGAAGTTTAGAGTCATGTAGAGAGGACATTATGTTTTGGAGTTTAGAGTCATAAATTGAGGACATTGTTTTGTGTAGTTTAGAGTCATGTAGTGAGGAATGTTTATGTATAATGATACAGTTTACTTCATCAAGAATCATTCACTAGTTATAGTTGTAATATGTTCTGCATACATTGAGATTAGGGAATACAATCAATTAGAGTTGTACATATGTACATAATAAGGTCCTTCCCTCTTTGGATCATGTTTTGTTGGTTTCATTCTTGGTATCATTGGATTCCGAAGGACCAATACCAGTTTTGATTCAAAAAATGATCCAAGGGAGACATTATTTTTTAAAGATCATATTGTTATATTTATATATAAATCCAAAAGATGTGATGTATTCAATCTAATTTCCTATAATCATTCGATCTCATAAATTTTCTTATGATACTGTTCATTTTTAGATAACTGATCAAATATTTAATCTCATGGTGATGGAAATTGGTTTTCAATTGGATAAACTACTTCTATTCTATACACCATAGAATATGGAGTTTATTGAGTTATAGTATGTATTTTAGTCCCATATGCCCATAAATATTTAAAAAAAATTTAAGTCAATAATTTCATATTTTTATCCACAATTTTCTAAATTATATTTGATATGGTCTTACTGGAAGAATATATCGGCCCATTTTCTAATGTAAGATAGTGAGATGAATGGTTAGATTTGATATTGTGTTGCTTATATAACTTATTTTCTACAACAGAACAAAAATTGGCGTCATTATCCTAAACAATTGTATGGGGGACACTAAAACTGTAAATGATCATTTCTTTGAAAAAGAAAATACTGATTTTGGATCTGACTTATTTGAGAGGTATTTCCTTTGCCCATTTGAAAAAGGAAATAGTAGTAGTAAGAATATAATTAAACTGATTTGCCATTGATGGAGGATATGGTCCTATTACATACATTTCCTATGTAGAAAATGGCCTGGAGTATTTACCTTTATGTAGCATCTTTGGGATATGATTAATAAAATTGGAAGGGAAAAAATTTCTTGGTGAAATTTGGGAAATCCGGCTTTATTGAAGGCAAAAAGTATCCAATCCTTAAGATTTGATCAAAAAGCCTATTCCTAGACTTGTGAGAACCACAAAATCCTACATTTAATACCTTCTTGAAAACTACATTTTCTTATCCATCAATACACCTGAAGAGGACCCCAAAAATGCCTCGTTTGTTGAGGATCTTCTAGTGATCTGGTCTATCATAAATAATGAAATTGGCCACAGATCAATAGATTTTCTCATTACCATCTATACCAAGTGAACATGCTCTAGTTTATGATATTTCATGATATTTTTAATCCATCCAATAGTATAACCATACAACTCGATAATTAGGATGATTTTCTTACTTTCTGTATTTCTAGTTTGAAAAAATAGTGAAACCACATGAAAGTGGGAAATAACGATGATTGTATCATCCCAATTTGGATTTTCAAGGATATGGCTCCATTTTCCAATTTTTCATCGTGGGGATTTTGTGATCATATGACATATCAAAATGTTGGAATTAAGGGAAATTCATCCATTGACCCTCTAATATAATCATAGAAAGGGATCAACTCCTTTTTTAATAAAATAATCCCCATTGATCTGTTTGATTACCGACTCTGAGTCACCATTCACATTTAGTTGGTTATCTTGTACTTGGAGAAACAATTGAAGGCCAACAATGATATCTTGATACTCTACCTCATTGTTGGAACCAAATAATTATAAAAAATGAATATTTAAATAATTCCATTTCTTGGGAGATAAGCACAATTCCTAACCCAAATTTATGGAGTTTAGAGATTTACATTCTCTTCCCCGTTGGACTTCAGGACAAACCATCATAGTACATTCCACACATGTGGGGATTATCTATAATATAGAATATTTAATCATCAGAATGTTTAGTATTAAAGTATGAATCTTATGTAGATGAATGTTCATCAATGATGAATGCCAATGATTTCCCTTTTTTATTCCTGGGACACAAACTGGATATCAAACTTCTAAAAAATAACATCCCACCATGAAAATCATCCTGTAACCATATGATGAATGAAGAAAAATTTGAATAGGCTATTGCGAGAAACCATGTAGACCTCATGGCGTTGTAGGTGTTACCTCAGCTTCTGAACTGCAAATATTAATTCCTGGGAGAACTTCTCGATAATTGAATATCATGTATTTGTGGTATGCATGGTTCAACACAGATATTAATGGATGTTTTCAATCCCAAAATCATTAATTATGAATGTAAGGCACCCAATGATCAATCTATAGATGTCATATATATAACAAGTGGGCTTCCTTCAATATGTTTCATTTATACTGGTGAACATAATATACATTTCTTGTGGGTATCAAATGCCTCATGGTAGTCTTCGGTCCATTGATATGTAACTCCCTTCATCATTTATTTGGTGAAGGATAGACACTTACCTTCTAATTTTTAGATATAGACCCAAATATTTCTTAGGTGTCCTTGAATTCATTTCAATTTTGTAAAATTGTGATGAGGTGTTTTATCATGGATTTATTTTTTTCTCAGTATCAACATTGATTCCATGATGAAAAACATTAAAACTGGGAAATCTTCTTGAGGTTACCCCAAAATTTCATTTTATGGAATTAAAATTCAAATCATTTTGTCTATGTTTACTTAATATTGTTTCTAGATCATTTAGCCATTAAGAATGTTATCCCGTGTTTTCCACTAAATCATGCACATAATATTTGATATGATTCCCCATGAAGGGTTTGAAGATATGGTGCATGGGATATTTATATGTTGCACCAATAATATTTAATCCAATGTGAATTACATGATATAAAAACACACCTTTAGGGGCCCAGAATTCTATAGATTCCTCATCTTTTGGGGCCTTCTAAATTTCATTATACCTATAGTAGCCATCCATGTAGGAGATAGATTTCTATCCAGATATTCTATCAATCTAATGTTCTTGGATTAGAATGCTAAATTCATCCTTGGGAAAATGCCGATTAATGTCTCTGAAATTAATGAAAACTCTAATTTTTCCATTATTATTTTTCACTGGGACAATTCTGGACAACAATTTTGGATATTCAACCTTTTTAAAAATGTTATCTTTGATAATCATGAACATTACCTTCAAATGTAGAGGCATGAGTTGTTTGTTTTTTTCTTGTTGCCTACATAAATCATCGATGCCCTTCTGGAAAAGCTAAATTATGAGTGGAAACATTAGGAGTAAGGATCAGAGTTTATGTATACTTCCAAGAATATATATCTGGATATTTTTTAGAAATTAATTATATGTCTCTTTCTCTTCATAAATCATGGCTGCACTAATCAGATTAGGGAGTATATCTTCTTCAATACTAGTATTTATTTATCTGAGCTCATCCACATTAGTGGAGATGACTTCATCAAATGATGGAGTGGTGAATTTAAGATATTCTTCTTATTCTTCCTCATGTGTCACTTATTTGGTTTCTGTTTGAAGGTTAGGAGATGAAGTAAAACATTCAGAGTTTGAAAATGAGTTAATATTTGAACATCCCGAAGAAGAAAAAACCTTTTCTGACCCTAATCATAAAGAAAGGTCATCTTGGAGAATTGAAGAGAGAATTATTGGTTGAGAATCAACATCATTTTATTCCATTATTAATGAGACAACATATTCTATACTAAATTATGCATAAAATACATGTTGAAGTTCAGTGGATGGAATGAATATATCTTAATTTAACCTCTCAATATCAAATATTTCATCCATGTTGTTAAGATCGATTTCCACAACTGATATTATGGAAGTTGTTGGTTGAGTTCATGGATTTGGGTATATCCATTCCATTTAATTATTATTAAACAAAATATATGTACTTGGATTTTTCAATGGGTTAGCTGAGATATTTTCTAGGCCATTTGAAACATTTATTCTTATTACATCTTTTTCCAAGGACATTGTTCCCTTCGTGTGATAGAAATATACCTTAATATTCAGATATACAAATATTTAGAATAGATTATTGTCAACATAAAATTCCCCAATTTTACCATTGATGGAATACTACAGAAATTGGTTAAATGATGAAAAAAATTCCACATGTTGATGTAGCCAAGGCCATACAAGAAAAATGTTGAATGCAGGGTCCTATTGAACATCCATGAAATCTGAATTAGACACAAGATCTCCATACACAGTTCGAAGAGTAATATTGGCTATAGGTTCTTGTTCATTCTGTTCATAACTAAGAAACATAAAAGTGGAAGACGATAAGTGAGATTCGGTGTGAACCAATTGACAAAGTGTACGGATGGGAATGAGGTTGTCTTCTGAACCATTATAATTGAATGATCTTCGGATCTCTGTATCATTCACCTTACAAGATAGATACAAGGACATGATGTGTCCATATACAGAATCATTCTCATATTAATCCGTTAAAATTATAACCTCAAGGAATTTTTTTGGATCATTCTCTATAATGTAAACATCAACCGCGTCAACCTCTGTTTCAAACACTTTAGGACATGACAAAAACTCAATTTGTGTTTCTCGAAGATCTTTTGACAGAACCAAGGAATTGAGGATTGGAAAACAAGCCAGTACTTATGATATCTATTTCAAAACATCATACTTTTTCTATAGAGGTCTGCATTTTATAGTATTGAGAAGTGGTTTTCCAGGCGCCTCAGAATTTGATGCTCTTCATATAGATGTAACATGTGTTGGGGTAAAATATGGTAATTCATTTACTCTTGATACTTTAGACCAACTAGGTCTATCTAATTTTTGATAGAATGATGATGTTACATCTAATCAGCCTTCCAATATAATCATGTCTAGATCGATCATGTTATGGGTGGGAGAATTTCCTTGTTCTTAGTAAGCTCGCTGAAGGGATCTCCCAAGGAATTCTACAGCATAAATGGATCGAGTAGGGGTGTGGTAAAAATAGTTTTTTCTAAAATATCAACATCTTCCCCTTTATCCGGGATATTTACTTCATCCCCCAGTACCCCAATCAATTTCATGGAGTTTTTGGGTCATAACCAGAATTATCACTTGCATCAGGGTCCGTTATGTGTATAATGTTAATGGAACAGAATATCAATTCCTTAGATGATGAATATTTTTCATGAAAGATCGGTTCTTGTTGTGCCATTTGGTAGGGTAGTGCTCGAGCATTCAAGACAGTTGGCATGAAATCTACCAATGTCATGGAACACATTGTCCTTTACATGATCTCATGTTCTTATGACTAATATTTTCCATTTTTATCATGTCTCTTCATTATGGATTGAACATTGTGGAACCAATATTTTGATTAAGTGACTTTTCTATAGAAATACTTGTTGAAGACAAAGACAGTTGTTTCCAATATGATCATTGAATGGCATGATTTTGGTTGATATTTTTCTTGACCATCTAATAATCATAATTCTATGCATTTATTCTTTTTTCTTCCTGTCATTCACCTTATTTTTCTTTATCAGCAGTAGTAACAAATTCTACATGGGCTGATGAACTTTTTATATCCACTTGTCCAGATTTAACCATTTTTTCAGGAGGTATTTAAAAACATAACCCTCTTGAATGGGATACCCCAAAATTTTGTGAATGTGGCAATAATTATAGTGATCTTCATCTCCTTATTTTTTTGGGATTCATCATCCTTGGAAACTAATCTAATTTTTGTATTGCAAAGATGAACTGAAGAAACTAATAACCTATTCATTTCGGGAAGAATAAACATTATTCTATAACTACTCAAACTGTCTCAAAATTTGATCTTTTTGATCATCTTGATATGATGGTTATTGATTCTAATGATCTAGAGGATGATCCCTTCGATTTGATGATGGTTTTGATGTAGAATCATGTACATGTGATTTTTTGAGTGTGAATATAGCAGACTCACCTTTATTTTTTCTCCTTCCATCGGATAATGGGATTACATGAGATATAGCTTTGGTTTCATCAATGGAATCCTCCACATGTTGGGAGATTTATGGAATGTCTTATAACCCTATTTTGTATTTCACATGGATTAATGGTGTCCGTAATTCATCATTCTTATTTTCCACACAAATTTGTATGCACTCTTCTTGATAGAGTCGACGATTTTAGTAATATGTTAATCATTTCCATAGATCAATGAAATATGAAACTCGTCCATTCTTCCTTTTATGAAATTTGAAAGATAAAAAATAGTTTTCTTTGGCAACATTCAGCTGATTTGATGAAGTATATTTTGACGAAGGTCTTCCCATCATGTAGTTGATCAAGACTGCAAACTTGTATACCAGATAGAGGTAGGCCCTTGTAATGATAGCACACAAAATATGATTTTTATTTCTCCTTTTTTTTTGAGGGTACCCATCATGGGATGAAAAAGAGAAATAAAATGTTCTATGTTATTCTCCAGATCTACCTAAATATTATTTAATAGAAATAAGTTATTAAAACAAATTTATGGTGGAGGGATCAAATCTATCAATTTAGGGTAAGATTTCTTTTGTAGTTTTTCTGGTGTATGACATTTTCTTATAGCTTCTTATTGAGATGTTAATTCCTAAATTGTATCTATATGAATTTGGGGAATATTTGGATGATATGGGGGCCTATATAGGTCTAACAACTAGAGCTTGAACATGCATGATGATTGGAAAAACCACTCGTGGTGCTGCAACTATTATTTTTCAAGGATAACCCATGAGGAAATATCTATAAGGATGTGTTTGATCATGACCTAGATGAGTACCAAATAGAGGGAATTCATTATCTATATATTTCTATGCAATAAACAATCTTTTCAGAAATATTACTTCTTGATGTGAAAGATGAGGATTATCGTACGGATCATGTTTGGTAGAAATGCTACATCAAAGTAACTCTATATTCAGTCTTTTGAACTCTATCATCTATTACTCTTGTAGGGGAAATATTTCATCCAAAAAATAGGTTGGAATTCTCCAATTGAAATGTGAGACATGATATGAATATTCTCATTCTCCTTGTTATATTCTTTTTGAATGGTTAGGAGGTGGTTTCTTTTGGGGAAACCTTGATTCTGTGTATGTCTCTGATTTTGGGTACACAAGCCCCCTTCATTCGCTTTACTGTCTTCAATATTATGAATTAGAGCATTATCCTCTGACTCCCCAGAACTAAACTCATTTTCATAAGGATTTTATATAAAGATATTAATGAAATTTATTGTTGCGCAATGAATTCATGACATTCTATCAGTATCTCTATAAGTTCATATCCTTTTTTTTCCTCAATTAGACTTTGTTCTCTTATATGCTGAATTATCGGGAACTGTTCGATGGAACGTAACCTGAAGGTAATTCTTGTGTAGTTCATGAACTCTTCTACATTTTTTCTTCATCCCTAATTGGGATAAAACTAAATTTGGTTGACAATGGGATTTTATAAGGGAAAAACTTTCTATCCCTACAAGATGATGTTGTTCTTGTTCATCTTCTTCAAGCATTCCAACCATGTTTATTGATTTCAAAGGTTGAGTTAAACTATCCCACATCCATAAATTTAGGGGTGGTTCATGAATTGTTATGGATGATGTTAGAATATATTCTATTAAAATTTTGAGAATTTTGGTCAGAAATTTGGTTGGATGCATTATTCGACAACAACCTAATTCACTTATTTCAGAACACCTCTAGGAATGTTCATACATTTACAAAATCTGATGGTTGACATCCTCTATATGGAGGAGTACTTAATGTTCTCAGAAGGTTGAAGAAAATGTATCTCAACAGCTTGATCTCTTTGAAACTGACATTGATAAGATCTAGTCAACACATATGCATGAGCCTGTCACGGATTACACAAAAAACCTATTGAATGTTGATGGACAAGGGAAATAACATTTCATTATACCACTATTGAAGGGAATTGATGGTTTTAGAGTGTAGTGAAATACAATGAACCATGTGTACCCCATCCTCTTATATGAACACCATATGGCATATCAGTGATTAACCAGTGTAGCCTAGTTAGTGCGTTAAGGCATGCAGACTAAAGGGTTCCCTACAACTTCAAAACCATTGAGTGTTAGGAAACTGAGAGATATTCGAAGGAATTTGGGTGTTTAAAACCCACTCTTACCTATACATGACTATAATATTCATAATATGGAAATAATTTCGATTTTAGATAATGGAGAGTCTTCCATAATTTTAGGCGGATATCATGAATTCAATCTTCTTCCATCAATTCTCTAATGTATTACTGAGAGGTTTCTAAAGAGCATAACATGACTTTTATTTCTTCTTTAGCTAGATTATTTCTCATATTCAATATATCATCATCATATTTTTCTATAGGTTTCTCAAAATGTCACCACAAGAGTTAATGAATCACGATTGTTTTATTATAAAAACTTTGATAAGTTGTTGTTTTTTTCATACCCTATATTAGAAGTCAAATATCCCAAGAGAGGATAAGAGAATGATAGATTCATTGGGATGTCTTACGGTTGAGAAATTATTACACCTTTTAGTAACATAGCATCAGACATGAATGGGACTATTTTAGCAAGTTCCTCGAGATTAGGGGTCTTTATTATCACTACATTATCAGTTATAGAATAATCTTGATAGTGGAATACACTACTATAGAGAGATATTTCAAAGTGAATTACATATTAGAGAGGAAAACTATGGAGGATTATAAGAAAGGATAAATCCTCTATCTCATTGATCTTATGGACACATTGTGGGTTTCTATGGCTCTCATCTAGTGATATATTCTATCGAATGACCAAATATTCATCAAGATTGCCTTAATTATGATGTTTCTGAAAGGGAAACTCATAATTACTACTACAAATCATGTAATTTGGAAATGGGAGGGTAGAATTTTCAGTTTCAGTATATCTATGTTTGAGGGATTAAAAAACTATATAATTTAGTGGAGATGGAATGTAGATTGACTCTTTAATTTACAAATATTATTGGAGAGACTTCTTATTAGATTCTCTTTTACATGTTTTTGGGGCCACTTGCTGGGGGAAGTGGTTATAATGTTCAGGTGAATGTTACTTCATTGTAGTTTTCATCAGAATATTCCAATTATCTCTAATAATAAAAGGTGTATCCTCCCATTCTGGTTGTCCGTATGATATGGGGGAGTATGACCCATAACCCTCCAATACCGAAACAGATGAATTCATCTTCTTTGGGAGGGAATGATGATGATTAATTCTATATTTAGTGAATGAATTATTTATTATTCCTAGTTGTACTATTGATGTTGATCTTATGATATTCTAGGAGGCTTCTATAATATGGGTAGGAATTTCTAACTGCCCAATCACCAATGCTAAATTTTTTTGGTGATATCAGTGTCCAGAAGGGTAATATACATCCATTTAGTATCTAGATTAGGTGTATGTGTCCTCTCTTGTCCTCCTTTTCCTGTTATTGGATACTAATTGTACTCATGTAAGGGGGAGGGAGTTGATTTTTCTCTGTTTTGTCATAGGGTCTTTCTAACTGACTACACATGGTGCTTCATAAAGAGGCTATGGGCAGGCTTGATGAATGTGGGATGGATTATGTGCTTACTAGATGTTTTCATCCTGGCCTGGTTAGTATAGTTCTTTTAATTCTAACTAATGAGAAAGCTGGCAGGTTCAGTGAGTGCATGAATGTGAATGTTCTTATTTACCAGTTGCCTCCATACATGGTTGATGGGATTTCTTGAATGCCACAAGATGAGTCTACTAACTGGTTAATAGTTTTTAAGCAGGTTTATGTGCCTTCTAATTTCACTCTACTAGGATTAAATTGCGTAATTGGTTGGCTTCCACTAGATGAGTATACTTACTAGTGGAATTTGTGGGGATGGGTGTATGTTATCATTCATGGATCTTTACCATGTTAGGTTCATGTGATAATGTATAGGGGGAAAATATAATAAACTTCTCTATATTGGTCAGATGATGTCCTCGAAGGTCTTTCCTATGTGCCCAGGTCTAAGGGACCTGGGTTGAAAAACTGATGATAACACACCCATCATGTTGGAGGTTCACTATAGTAGTGTAAGAAACCAGTTCTAATCTTTGATATATGGGCTTCTTCTTTTCTCTTTTACTCAAGTGTTTTTACTAATATATAGAAAATGGGGAAAATCCTAAATCTTGGATGTACACGTTGTGTACTTTTTCCACATGTCATGTACTTCTAGTCGGGTAGGGATGAGTACATGGGGCGTGTAGCCCTGTCGACGACGAAGGGTCTAGGAACCGACTACACTACGTGTAGTGGTATTTTACACGCCGTGTAGTCAGTCGGCATGCCAGGACAGCAAGGCAGTGGAGCAGCCGCCAACTGGGTGACAGTACACGTAGTGTACTTAGAAGTACATTTCGTGTACTCATGTTGATGGGTGAACAGTATGGCGGTGCCGCCAGAGGAATAGTTAAATGAAGGAAGTACACACCGTGTACATGGAATTACACACCGCGTACTTTGTTATTTTTCTTAAATCAGGCAGTAGCCTCCCCTATTCACTGGGAAGGCTTAGAAGTGGAAGAAGGAGTGGGAGTGGATGACCGTACCATTAGAGATCCACCAATCGAGCGTTTGGAAACCGATTTCGCCTCGGACGATCTCATTGGAACTGCGCGGGTAATTCCTCTCATCTCCTAGTGTGTTTCTTACCAATTCTTATCCCAATTGGTGTTATTTGAGGTTAAGTGATTTTTGTTCTTCATCAGATCTATGACGTTCTTATGCATTTTGGGAGTCGACGTTCGGGTATACCGCTCGTTGTCATATAAGGTAGGTGGCTTGGTGTTAGTATTTCCAACTGCCATGTGTTTTGTGCATTTTTCTGCCACGAACCATGTTGGGGTGTCGTGTGGATGAGTTCATTTCTATGATAAACACCTAGAATTGATTCGGTATTTAAATTTGTTAATAAAATTATTGTTGGGATCATTTCTTTTATTCGAAGCCACCCCATTGGTGTGTTCCAATATTTAGCCGTTTAGCCAGGATACCCAAGGGTATGTCTTAAAAGTAGTAATTATTGAATTCCCTCAAGAGGAATTGATTGTTTACTGCATATTTACATGTTGGGCATGTCCCGGTTACCTATTAGCCTAAGGGATGTGTTTTGATTATCTTGTGGGCGTTATTATACATAGATTGAGGGAAACTTTTTCCGTCCATGTGAGCAGATGATTTTGTGCCTGTGGGAGACACTAATTATGCTTGTCGGTAATATCTGTGTGCCTGTGGGAAAATTCTTATGTCTGTTTCTCTTTATCCAATGGTGGGACTTTACGTGTCTGTGGACATTTGACTGTTTACTTAGAATACTCAATGTGGTGGTATTATAAATTAAATGATTAAAAAAATGTAAAAATGGCAATATAACCGGTTATGTTAGTTACATTTCAGTACTGCTTACCTTATTGCATTTTACTATTGCACACCATTGTTACATGCTTACATGCTGTTGGGAACAAACCTTTGGTGGGTGCTTACTGAGATATATTTCTCACACCCTGTTTGGGTCACGATTTTCGCCCCAAACAGATTATGTTTCTACAGGTGTGGATAGGGGAAAGAGTCCCTATATAGGTACTTGACTATTGTTGAGGAGTAGGAGGACATAGGACTGAGTCTAGGCTTGCGATACCGCTGACAGTTGATTTTCTTTGACTTGTTGTTCACTGATTTTCATTGTATTGTATTGATGTATAACATGTTATAGCTATTTTCATAGAACTTGAGACATGTAGAATCATTATTTATATACTGTTGGTTATATCCACTGCTATTGATTATTTCAGTTGTAAATGGTTTACTACTTCCGCTGTTTGATGTATATTTTATTCTATATTCTGCTACGCTACACTTTTTCAAATGAGGGCATAATTTCCCCTCTATCAGACCAGGGACCTCGCTTCTAGTCGGCAGCCTCTGGTATTTGGGGAAATGCGTTTGAGGTCACGTGGCAAACCGGGTTCGGGGCACCCATTGCATGTCACCCTATTACGGGATGTTACAAAGTGGTATCAAAGGGGTTATTTTCTTTGACTTACTATTTGGAGTTGTAGTTAGGGATAGGACGAACAGTTGTTGGAAATAAGTTGTGCTCGGGTGTAGCTAACCCGTGTATAGGGAAAAGTCGGTCTAACTCGTATTTTTCAATTTTTCTGATTTTGAAAATTTTACAGTTGATATGTTTTCCCCATTGTGTGATGTACTTGTGATTGTGTTGTTATATTTTATATGTGGGTTCTATTTAGTTATAACCCGAGGATATGAGGGTTTTCCATCTCATGCATCATTTAGGAACATGCTATAAATCACATGCCATGCATAGTTCCATTCCATCTAGGTGCATTAGAAATGGCATGTTGTTGTGATAGTTGCTGTGCTAGAAAATCATGCTATTGTGATAGCATATTTGATAAATTCCTGCTGTTTGATAGGGTATTATTATGTGAGCTTGTTTGTAGAATGGACACCAAACATTGGTTTTGGGGGAGTATGGGCCCCCATTAACTGGAATTCAGTGAATCATTGACTGTTATTTTGTTATAACACAGATAAGATATCAATCTATGATTCGTGGGGAGTATGGGCCCCCATGGTTCAGAATATGACACTGAGGTGTTTTTATTTTCTATTTTCTAGGTTCCAAAAAAGTTTCTGAGATATACTATCCAGAAACCCAGTATACACGCATTATAGTACTTTTAAACACGCCACGTATGGCCTTCTGTTCGAGAAAAAAATGAACATTTTTAGTACACATCGTGTAGTCTCTACCTATGTCACAAACCGTGTGGATGGCGACACAGGGTAGGGAAGAGTTGGGTAAAAACATGTCGTTTACTGAACGTACACGCTGTGTAGTTGTGACCTGGAGTCGAGTCGTGTAACTAACAACACGGGTTAGTGAACTCCTTCACAGAACAAGCCGTGTTAATAATGGAAATGTCGTGTAGTGTGACATGGGGACTCGGCTGTGTAACTAACAACACGGGTCAATGTCACGATTCCTTAAACACGTTGTGTACCTTTGGGACATGCTGCATAGTCTTGTCCGAGGAAAAACCGTGTGGAATTAGCCATGTGGTTGGGAACGGGGTGGTGTACAGGCCGTGTGCGGGTGTAACACGCCGTTTAGTATCAAGCCGAGAAGTCAACTATGTCATAGACACCACATGCAATTGGAAAATAACACCATACATGCCGTGTAGATATTATACACGTCGTGTAGTTTTTCTTCAACGGGTGTCATGTGGCTTAGTCGTGTCGAAGGACCCGGGTAGGGGTAGGGAAGTCATGTACATGTCGTGTAGTCAGTATACACGTCGTGTAGTCATGTTTTGAAAATTTTGAAATACCTTCTTCCTCATGTTTTCGTTGTGGTTCCTTCATTTCAGCCTAAATAAATCTTGTTCTAAGGCCTGTTATTGACCTTGTAGTGTCATGCCACCTAGGAAACCGCGCGTTGTTCTCCAGGAGAGTGGCAACGAGTATACTCCAGAGATGGTGTGCCATGGGCTACCAATTGATCCTCCAGCCAAGCCCGATGTGGCACCAGCTACTATAACAAACATAGGTGTGAAGGCATAGTTCCATGAATGCTTATTGCAGTTCATGCAGACCATTCAGGGAGCACCGCAGGATGCCACATCTATGGACCAGATGACACGTATTTTCTTGCAGAAACATCCTCATATGTTTTCAGGGGATGACGAACCACAGGCTACAGAGTCTTTTCTTGGGTCGATGCATACTATTTTTGAGCATCTTGAGACGCCTCCAGGGCAGATAGTCAAGCTCGCGACATATATACTGTGTGATTCTGCCAAGAGGTGGTGGGATGTTACCACCCAGTCAGAGCATCACAAGGACATGCCGTGGGAAGACTTTCAGGCAGTCTTCTATGAATTTTTCTTCCTGGAGACATTGAGAGAAGATAGATCTTGGGAGTTCATTAATCTGCTATAGGGTGCTATGTCAGTGATGGACTATTCTGCTCATTTTACGGAGCTTCAGCACTTTGCACCAGTGATGGTGGGTGATGAGACATTGAGAGACAGACATTTTGAGGATGGTATTTGGTATAACATCCAAGCACTGGTAAATGTCTTCAGGTTTCCTACTGTACACGCTATTGTGAACTAGGCACTAATCACAGAGTATAACCATCGAGAATCTAGTGGTGTGGGCCAGGGCGGTTCGGCACCGGTTACATGTTCTTTTTCTATTGGAAAGAGTAAGAGACAGGAGGACTACTCTCAGGGTGGCAGTACCAGTCATAAGAATGCTTTAGGTGGCCGGTTATGTGCTACCAGTGTGGTATATTGGGGCACAAGAGGCCATAGTGTCCACAAGAAGTAGTGTAGTGCTGAGATTATGGCAATATGGGTCATCTGCAGTTCTTTTGCAGGGTGTTTCAACCGATGGCTAGTGAGAGGGGTTATGTGATGAATCCGCGAGCGGGAGAGGGCCCAGCAGGAGGCTAGTGGTGAGTGGCAGCTCATGGCCATCGGTGAGTAGCGTCTCATGGCCTTGTTCTCTAAGATTCATTTAGAGGTTCATGATATTCTGGGGAAAACTTATCTTTCATCATTAGCTGTGACTTCTACCCTCCTAGATAGAGTATGGATGAGACAACTATTTGATTCAGAAGGCCTAGTTCTACGGGAGTCGGTGGCAGGTGAGGACCCTTCTCCTTGTTGGACGATAGGCGTCGATGAGGTTTTGTGTTTCCATGGATGAGTATGGGTACTAGGGGATATACACAGGGAGATGATGCAAGAGTTTCATGCTTCAGCTTGGGCAGTTCATCCCTGGGTTACCAAGATGTACCACGACATGAGACATCAGTACTGGTGGACGGGTATGAAGAGAGAAGTAGCCGGGTTTTTTACGAGGTGTTCCACATGTCAGCAAGTGAAGGCAGAGCATCAGAGACCATCTGGAGTGTTATAGCAGTTACCCATTCTGGAGTGGAAGTGGCATGATGTCGCGATGGATTTCGTGACTGGATTGCTCAGGTCACCTTGTGGCAATGATTCCATTTGGGTTGTTGTGTAAAGACTCAAAAAGGTAGCTCACTTTTTGATGATCAAGGAGACCTTTGGTGTTGGCGAGCTCAGAAGGCTGTATATCTGAGATATTGTATGTCTTCAAGGGTTCCCTCATTCTATTGTTTTAGATAGGGATGCCTGTTTTACATCTCTCTTCTGGCAGAGATTTCATAGGGCAATCGGTACACAGGTGCTTCTGAGCACAGCATACCACCCTCAGATCTATGGTCAGTCAGAGCGTACAATACAAGTGTTAGAGTACATGCTGAATGCATGCGTCCTAGACATAAGGGGCTCTTGGGAGAAACATATACCCTTAGTCAAGTATGCCTATAAAAATAGCTTTCAGGTGACTATTGAGATGGAACTATAAGTGGATTTATACGGTAGGTCGTTCCGTTCACCCATTTTGCTGGATAGAGGCAGGTGAGGTTGCTTTATTGGGGCCATAGCTCATGCAGGAGACTTCTGTGTAGGTCCAGTTGATTTAGAAGTGGATGGCTATCGCACAATATCATCAGAAGTCTTATGATGATCGCCGCAGATAACATTTGATGTTCATGGTTGGGGATCAGGTTTTTCTATGTGTTTCGCCGATGCTGGGACACAGGCAGTTCAGGAAACAGGGTAAACATTCACCATGGTATGTGGGACCATTTGAGATTCTGGAGAGAGTCGGGCTGGTTTCTTATCGGTTGCAGTTACTGCAGCGATACCAAGACATGCACGACGTCTTCCATGTATCTCAGTTTCATCGCTATCATTCATACCCATCTCACATCTTCCAGTCCGAGGAGGTTGAGCTGGAGGCAGATGCATCCTTTGAGGAGAATTTGATTCTTATCGTTGATAAGAGCACGAAGGTTCTCCGAGGCCAGTCAGTTCCTCTCGTACGGGTGCTATGGAAGCATGGCCGAGTGCAGGATGAGACCTTGGAGTGGGTGGCCGACGTACGTGCTCAGTGGCCAGAGTTATTCACGGCTATATCTTCTCCACCCTTGTAAGGGAAATTCATGGAAGAATTGATATAAGGGGGGATGTTTGTAAGAACCCGGTTCTAATAATTGAGGTACGTGCTTCTTCGTTTCTCTTTTCCTCAAGTGTTTTTAATAAAATATGTAAATTGGGAAAAAATCCAAAATTTTGGAAGTACAGGCCGTGTTCTTTTTTCACACGCCGTGTACTTCTGGCCATGTTGGGATGAGTACATGGGGCGTGTAGCCATTTCGGTGACGAAGGGTGTAAGAACCGACTATATGCCATGTAGTGGTCCTTTACAAATCGTGTAGTCAGTCGGCATGCCCAAACAATAAGGCAGTGGAGCAGCCACCAGCTGGGCGACAGTACACGCTGTGTACTGAGAAGTACATGTCGTGTACTCATGTCGACGAGTGAACAGTATGGTGGTGCCACCAGAGGAACAATTAAATGAAGGAAGTACAGGCCGTGTACTTAGAAGTACACATTGTGTACTTTTTTGTTTTTCTTAAATCGAGCAGTAGCCTCCCTTGTTCATAGGGAAGGCTAAAACTGGAGAATGGAGCGAGAGTGGATGAACGAACCTTTGTAGATACACCGATCGAGTGTCTAGAATCCGATTCCACCTTAGACGATCTTGTTGGAACCGTGCGGGTATACCCTCTCTTCTCCTAGTGTGTTGTTTACCACTTCTTCTCCCAACAAGAGTTATTTGAGGTTAAGTGGGTTTTGTTCTTCTTTATATCTGTGCCATACTTAGGCGTTTCTGGAGTCAAAATTCGGGTATACCACTCATTGGCGTATAATGTAGGTTTCTTGGTGTTATTTTTTCCAACTGCTGTGTGTTTTGTGCTTTTTTCTACAACGAACCATGTTGGGGTGTCATGTGGCTGAGTTTGTTGCTATGATAAATACCTAGAATTGATTAGGTATTTAATTTTGTTAATAAATTGATTTTTGGGATTGTTGCTTGGATCTAGAACCACCCTATGGGTGTGTTCCACTATTTATCTGTTTGGCCAGGATACCCAAGGGTATGCCTTAAAAGTAGTAATTGTAGAATTGCCATGGGAGGAATTGCTTGTTTACTGTATATTTACATGTTGGAAATGGCCCGATTACCTATTAGCCTAGGGACAGTGTTGGGATTAGCATGTGGGTGTTACTATACTTATCATGAGGGAAACTTATTCCGTGCCAATTGGCAGTTGATTCTAGGCTTGTGGGAAACACTAATTATGCCTGTGGGTAATATCCGTGTGACTGTGGGAAAATTATTGTGTTGGTTTCTCTTTACCCGAGGGTGGGAGTTTGTGTGTTTGTGGACATTTGGGTGTTTACTTAGAATATTCATTGTGGTGGTATTTTAAATTATATGATTATAAAGAATGTTAAAATGGCAATATAACTTTTTGTGTTAGATACTTTTCAGTAATGCTAACTTTATTGCATTTTACTATTTCACACCGTTGTTTCATGCTTACACGCTGGTGGGAACGATCCTTTAGTGACTTTCTACTGAGATATATTTCTCACACCCTATTTGGGTTATGCTTTTTGGCCCAAACAGATTATGTTTCTACAGGTATGGATAGAGTCAAGAGTCCCTATATAGGTACATTACTGTTGCTGAGGAGTAGGAGGGCATGTGACCGAGTCTAGGCTCGCGATGCCACTACCATCTGTTTTCCATTGTTTTGTTGTACCATTGTTTTTGTTGTACTGTATTGATGTATAACATGTTCTAGTTGTTTTCTTAGAACTTGAGACATGTAGAATCATTATTTATATACTGTTGGTTATATTCACTATTGTTGATTATTTCAGTTGAGTATGATTTACTGCTTCTGCTGTTTGATGTATGTTTTATTCTATATTCCGCCATGCTACAATTTGACAAATGCGGTCATAGTTTCCCCACTATCAGACCTTGGCCCTCTCTACTAGTCGGAAACCACTGGCATTTGGGGAAATTCACTTGAGGTCACTTGGCGAATCGGGTTTAGGGAACCCATTGCGGGGAACACGGGTCTGGGATGGTACACGTAGGATTTTATTGGAAGTGATTTTTGGTGGTATCCCATGATATGGATCCCTGTAACATTTAGTTGAGGCAATGAGTTACCTCTTTAATCACCTCTATATAGATTGTGATGGACTAGTTATTGTGTTTCTGGGAGAAGGACCCAAAATGGTTGAAGGTGATGGTTCGAAGAATCACCTTTTTAACAACAGTTTGTTCCTGACCAAATGATCGAGGGTTTGTGTTATATTTGAGAGCCTTTCTAATAGCCTTCAGGGTTGGGATAGAATCGTGATGACATTATAATACGGACCCCAGTTACCCAGAGTCGGTGTATTATTACATAACATTGGCATGATCACAAGAGATCAATTCTGAAAAGACCAATCAGTTCAGTGGCTTTGGAAGTACTAGATACACATATATGTTTTACATTAAATTATAAAATAAAAAATCAACAATATGTCCCCTTTGAAAAGACTCATATCCCTTAGCCTATCCATGTTAGTGAATCATAATATACTTCTTCACATCCTTCCAAAAATAAATCATAAGATAGGGGTGATCTCAGATGCTCAGTAAAGATAACAATATATCTTAAACAATCATAATAAGACAAAACATTTAAGGAAATATAAAAAACAAAAACACAATCCTTTTAAACAAACAGTTCAGAATAATATGGAAATGATAAATAAAATAATTCCATGTACTTATTCACATGGATATTATACTAGTCGAATAATCACATGTACTATCAATATCTAATCTCATAATGATGGAATTCATAATGTTGGGAATCATAACCAAATTGTCACGGCCTCGTGCTAAGAAAAAAAATAAAATATATTCTCAAGGCCTCGTGCCTAGATACCTGTTTAACTAATGAGACCTACTGATGTATCGAGGGGCTGTATTGGGCCCCATATATACCATACTAAGTCCAATTCATTCCTTATATGAAGAGGGTGAAATGTAACATAAATATTTTAAATAAAAAACATCAAAATGTTATTTCATTAATAAATAAAATATTAATGACATAAAATATCACATTAATAATTAATCATATAATAAAACTATCAATAATATATGTAATATTGTATCATAATAAATCATAATTAATTAGGCATATTTTCCAATAACAGATGTTGACATAGATGAAATCAATCCAAAAACTATTTTAGAGATATAACTTTTTCTACATTGAAATCATTTCAAACACTCCAAATTTTAAAAGAAAACATTAATTTTGAAAATATTCTTATAAGATTGTTAGGGAAGCTTCAAAATTGTTATAATGGTGGAAAATAGCTTCACCCACTGTATAAGTTAAAAAAATTCTTTCCTTAATATTTTCAAAAGGATACCATATACCTTTTTTGGAAAATGATGGATGGATTCCTTTCAAAAAATTATCATAAAAATTAAAAAATTGAATAAATAAAATTAACCAATAGTCTATGAATTGGTAAAAATGTATTGAAATACATTTTTAAGAATCATATATGTGGAAGATAAGTAATTCATAACTAATACTTACGTATAAACAACCCCGGATAATAAAGATATTGTAAAATTAACTCTTACCTTGTACAATTAAATATTCGAGGGTACATTAACCTCAGGTATAATATTTAAATAATTTTTAATAAATTATAAAATAACCACATACATAAATATGATATCATATTTGATCCTCTAATTTTGTTTTGTTAATAATATTTCAGAGGTATCATTGTTCCATGTTTTAAATGATTGGTTTTCCATTATATGTTTCATAATAAATCATGTTTGGTATGAATAGGATGTATTTGATTCATATCAAGAATAATAATATGTTATTAAACATTATTATTTAATCATTAAATGAAAATTATTCTTAAATGCTTATGATGGGGATTGAAGTCTCATCATACTATGGAGATGGTAAGTCGTACGTACGAACGAGTTACAATATAATTTTTTTATGGTGAAAAAATACGTAATTGGATAGTATATTATATAAACCGAATCATTAACAAGATATATTTATTATTTACATCAAATATACTCAGTATTATTTTCATCCAAATAATGAAGTGTTGAATGATAATCTACACCACGACGTGAAGATGGTACTTTGTACGTACTCAGGTATGGTGACTCCGTCATTCATAGAATGGATAGAATAATGATTATTGTGGTACCATATTTATAATAACATCTCAGTATTTATAATGTGATGTTGTTATTATTTTAGTATGGAAACATCAAATAAAGAGGATGTAGATGAAGAAAATAACATTGAAAATTGTGATTATATAATTACCTATTATTCTGGTGCTTCATTTTGATATGAAAAAAAGAACTTCATAGGATAGACTTTCGATCAATGTAATGCCTCTAGGATGAATTGAGGGTAGTAGGGAGGATATTTGAGTAGGTTTCAGGAATGACAAATGGAATTGAAGTTGTGAATTTAAAATAATGGTGAGTAACATATTAAAAGATAGGTAAGGGGCACTTTTGGAAAAGTTTCAAAGATTAATTTATTATAATATTATTTTAGGTTCAGAATAGCTCCAAATGGAAGTATTCATAATATACAGAGGATATGGGTAGAAATACTATTAAAAAATAGGTTTTATAAATGTTTAGGACACCATATTAACCTTATCATTTAGATATAACTCTTAGTTAAATAGTTTAACTTTTACCATGTCTTCTTGTATTTTTATAATAAATTGTTAAAATAGTTACTATAAAACGACATGAAAACCTCATGTAGTTCATTATTGTAATATATAAAATTATATAAGTCATTTGGATGAATCTTAAATTTTTTGGAATATTATATCATTTAATTTGTTTAAAAAAACTCATTTTTGTTAATTTTGACATTATTTAGTATTTGGTTTTTATTAAAGTCATCAAAACCAGATTACTTCAAAAGAAACATTTATTCTACACTAAATTGTAAAATTATACTAGAAAATTACTTTATATCAGGAAAAGATTCATTTTACATTCATTTTAATATTTATAATATCAATTATTTTAATCATTCATTAATATGGTAATTACTCCATCATCATTCTGTCATAAGTAAATTTCATTATATAATGTATAAAAAATATAAATACAATACTATGATATAGAATTATTTTTTAAATTTATAAAGAAATTTTTTAGTTGAATTTATCTTATGTATAACCCAATATTGATAATTCTTTATTTAAAATGATTTGAAATAAACAATTTTAACACTTTAATAAATTAAATATAATAAATTACCTAATCTAATCCATGTAGATCAATAAGGATCATATTTTTGTCTTAATGTTGATTTTGGTCTAAATTAACTTATCCAACAGAATTGTGATATATTTTGGGCTAATTTTATATTATTATAATATAATTTTAACCTTTAATTACTCAATTTAATTTTATCAATGGTATATAAAAATCAACTGTAACTATTCACCAAAAATTATATTCATCCTATTGAACCAAATTTTAATTACTTATAATAACTATGTATATTGGTGTTTTGTAATTAAATTCATTAAAGCGTTAGAATTACATTTTATGGAAATTTACAAATGTTATTAAAAGGTGGGTAAAAGTTGTTAAAAAATTAAATAAAATATTATATATCTATTATTATAATAAAATGACTCCTATGAATTAAAATGTAATAAAATAGGTATTATGTACCTATTATGAATTTAAAGTAATGTTAATTTTCAAAATAATTATTTAAACAAAATGTTGGTTTTAAACAATAATGTAGTGTTTTTCACAATTGATCAAAAATTGTATGTTTTTAGAAAAATA
This sequence comes from Viscum album, assembly GCA_963277665.1. Taxonomy (NCBI): domain Eukaryota; kingdom Viridiplantae; phylum Streptophyta; class Magnoliopsida; order Santalales; family Viscaceae; genus Viscum; species Viscum album. The sequence continues at coordinate 2,013,149,382 of OY728147.1, read as the reverse complement.
TCAAAAAATCATCCTTAGAAAAATTTTATATTCCGATTCGAAAATATATCCCCATTTTGAAAAATAAAATTTATAAAATTTCAAAACATTTTTATTAATTTTTATTAATGACTATTTTGATTGGTCACGGTGTACTAGAACTCGAATTCTTGTACAACATAAGCTATTGTATCATTCAAATAGAAAGGTACCATGGAATCATGATGTGATAAATTCTTCCCTCCTTAAAATAAATTGATCGTCTATGTTTTTTAAAATATTGCTGCATAAAATGATTCAGGTGGTTTATCATCATAAGTTCATATAGTTCCCACATTGACACTTTCATTTTATGGTTTCTCCAAATAAATTTTACCCTACAAGTCATTTGATTTCTTAATACTTGTTCTCTGCTATCAAGAATCCTGATAGGCACTTCACCACAAAAATGATCAGGTTCCAGTTCTATTTCTTCATAGGTGAGTACATTCGTGGTGTTTGGCATTTATTTTCAAAATAGTGATATGTAAAACACATCATTAACTTTGGAGAGACTTGGTTGGATTTCCCAATGGTATGTTCTAACTCCAATTCATTCTTGAATTCCAAAAGTTCCAATGTACTGGGGACTTAATTTACCCTTATTACAGAATCTTATATCACCCTTCCATGTAAGTACCTTCATGAAAACATGATCTCTGACTTGAAATTTTGAATTCTTCCTTTGGTTATCAGCATAGATCCTTTGCCTACATTGAGTTGCTTTGATGTGGGTCTGGGTAATCATTACCATTACCATTGTTTCCTCAACATGTTCTGGGCCTACAAGTTTTCTTTCACCAACATCATCTCAGCAAGTTGGTGTGTGACATCACATTACATATAACTCTTCATATGGTGCCATATGAACTCTTGAATAGATTCTTTTTTAGGAATATTTGACCAAAGGTAAATACAGATCCCACATCCCTTTAAAGTCAATAAAAGATAGATCAATACATGATAATGAAACAGATACCTAGGATAACATATAATTCCACCAAATGTAGAATCACGTGGTTTCTTAAGATCCTGAAAAAAAAGATTGTAGAGATGTTATATACCTAAGATGGAATAACTTCTCAATATTATAAACTAAATGATAACTCATTATACTTTTTATGAGGTGTTGTTTGAATGTTTTTAGAAAACATTTTTTAATGGAATATGATCATTCAATATATTTATTCCTTTTATGTTCTGTTCCGTAGTTTCCTTTGAAAAAAGTTTGATTATTTAATTCGTTGCAATATCATATTTTTTTCATGATGTTGAGCAATTGGAGAATTGAATAAGGGTTGATGTGGAGTTTATTTTATTCCATCACATCTGTGGGTGTCTCCAGTCAACATTCTCTATATTGGTTCCCCATATTCCCACACCCAAATCATTTCATTTTCCATATCATGTAATTTTTATGAAAATTCTTCAATCACTTTTGAAAAGTTGGATTCTATACTTTCTTAAATCCAGGATATTTATTCATATTTTATATATTTTTATACCATATTATTTTATTCCATCCTCCAGAACCATGATATTCATGACATTGTATGATCGATTTTTCGACACTAAGAGAAAGTTATAAAAATTATTCATAGAATTAAAAGTCTCGAATCATCAGTGATTTAAGTATAATCAATGTCATAAAAATAAAAAAAATAGTCAAATGATCATTCAGGAAGAGTTCAAAATCCTAATATGCATCATGAAATACTTTTGATGCTCTCCTAAAACTCCTCGATTGATTTTACCTCAATTTTATTGATGCAATGGAAGACCAATACCTTAAAATCTACAATTTTTTCATAATATATGAATCAGAAAAATATAAATTTATCTACATAACATCAATTGGATATATTCCTTGATGGTCATATTCATGATCAACAAAAAAAATTCTGTGTAACATATCATTTCTTTTCAATTGGCGTTGGAAGATATGGAGGTTGATACTAGGAATCATTTGAAATCCCCAATACACAAAATAATGGAAATAAATTCAAGAGAATCATAACATTCTAGGGGTGATTTTCCGATTGAATATAATTTATGAGACCCATGATTATAATAAAAATCCAATCATTAATGCAGGAAGGATTACAATTTAATAAAAGTCAATGTTTAAAAAAACCACAATATCAAAGAAAAAATGAATGAAACCAAAAAACCAAAAGACAACAATGTCATCAACTCAGTATGTCCTCACATGCTCCATGATCTAAATACACAATACATTCACAAGTATAAAAATGAATCACTAAATAAATGAGGTATATTAATTTTAAATGTGTCCCAAAATAAAACATATATAAATTCACCCATGTTCTTATATAGGGGGTGAGTATAAAATTCATAAGGTATTCCAAAATGAAATCTGAAATCATTCCAGTAATACAGAACAAGTGATAACATTTATATAAAATAGTTCCAAAAATATTAAAAAAAAATTCAAATCCAAAATCATTTCTATATAAAAATATTTACTTGTAATGATAGAAAAAAACTATTACAATCATTTCTAAATTTTAATTATCTCATACCCATATCCCTATTCATACAATCATCCAAAAAAATAATAATACAAACCCACAAAAAACAATGGTTTTACCATTTGGGGTGTAACTTCAAGTACACAATCCTTCACTCTGTAATGGTGGTAATTCACGAACATTATCCATCCAAATCCTAATAATGGCCTAGTAAATCATAGTACAATAAAAAATCAATCAACCAAGAACATTTTCATAATGAAAAGATTTTATTGAAATAATTTTCTAAACAATTTTACATTCATAAAAAAAATATAATTTTAAAAGCATCATCTTAATATTATGTAACCAATTTCACACACCCAAAAACATCCAAATACAAAATTTTCACAAACTATCACTATTGGTGGGTTATATCAAACATTTTATATAAATATCACAATTAAAATAATGAAAATAAAACAATTTTACATTAACAATTCTTTCTATAATCAAGTTTATCCTATAGTGAATCCACCAAATAGAAAAACATAGGTGAAAATGAAGGACCCCAAGCTAAAAATTGTGGCCTTAGATATTCACAACTACAATATAGATCGTGTTCCCCATTATCCAAAAAATCCTTTCACAAGATGATTGGTATATACAAATTGATTAATCCAAAAGGGACTATATCTATTAATACAAGATAGGTAATACAAATAATTCATTGAAAGAAAAAAAAATTTGGCACTTACCATGGAATATTGGCTTCCAAATCACAATGAATCACCAATTTATCAATAATAGATGATGATAAAACTCATTTCTATCCTCTAAAATGAGTGGGATTTCTGTTATTGACCTATGAGGGAAAATTCTAAATTAAACAGATAAACTGAGATAGATCAAAAAAATATAATGTGACATTTCATGTTGCATGGTTAGGGAAATAAATATGCTAGTAGAGTGCTAGCCACATCCCCCAAACATTACCTTCATGGTATTCTCACTGTTATAGAAAAAATATCCACCCACCCTGTTATGCCCCTCTATCATACATTCCATAGTTTCACATAGGTTTCAGAATGATTTTTATAAATAATTTTCCTCATTTTGTGCTTACCCATATCCTATTGTATTAGTTATAATGTTTATAATGAGATGTTTCATGGTTTCTAGTATATATTTTAAAATCATGAACCTCTATAAAATCATCCAAAACGTGTCATAACTCTTTAAAACCTCTCATATAATAACCCAATAACATTATATAATTATAAATATAAATAAATAGTTAGTAATTTAAATTTTAGGCTACTAAAATATCTCCATAGTTTGTATTTCCATATATAGAATGTAGATACCAAAATCATTCCAATTGAATTTGGCCCATATTTCAGTCATTTCCTAATCCTATTCATATGTTTCTTCCTAAATATAAAAATGATTGAATAGAACCCACCATTTCATATTGATATTTCCATGAAATACAATATATTTTTATCTATATTTTGTACTAAAACATCAACCAATGTAGCATGAAACTCTAGGTCAACCTAAACCAATCAAATCACATAGTTAGGATCAAGTTGATACTTTTTCAATTGAGATACATGAAAAAAAAAATTCACGGAACTAAACCATTGGGAAATTACAAATGATATTCTTCCTCACAAACCTATTCATATATCATAGATGGTATAAGGTATCAGGTATATAAAAAGGACTCCATCAATAAATTATAATGACCAGGACATTAAAAAACTCACAGGAAAAAAGAACCACTCATCTAGTAAAAAATGACCATATATAATTATTGAAATATAATTTTAGAGAACAACATGTCATCTCCATAATATTTTCAATAAACTGAATAATTTGTGTTTTATCTTACAAATGGAAGGGTCCAAAAATAAATGTATCAATAATTTATATCCAAAAAATTGGATAACAACAAGGAAACCAATACAATGCTTCAAAAAATACATATGCTTTGATTTATAAAAATTATTGTCATAAAAGATCTCCACTACTGATATATTATCTTCCCATGACCCCCCGAAAACCATTATAGAATCTCTAATCATTTCTACAATCATTTTTAGCTTCCATCTTTTTATTTAACCATTTGATGAAGATATGAAAAGATAATATTCAACTATGTCCTACGGTATTACTGAATGTAAATAAAAAAATGAGATGTATATCATTTATCAGGGACTAATATTATCACATCCTTTATATCATGACCCTTTTCCACATGTTGGATATATATTTTTACATGTCATCAACCAAATAACAATCATATATATTGTAACAGCCCAAGATTTTATAAAAAATATTCTTTTTAATTTTATTAAAGTCTTGTGTTGTACGCTACAAGGAGCTTGCACAACACACATCCTTGACTTGCCTTGCATTACACGCAATCGCAACCTTCCTCGATAGCGTGTGTGGTACGTAATACTGAGTTTCATGAAACAATGATATGCTATTAAAATATTATTAAAACTAGGCGTTATGAATAGTAATAACCACTTTTTAAATTTTAGAAATTTTAAAATGGACTTCATTTTTGGATTCGGAGTATCGAATTTAGCCTAAGGTGAAATTTTGGTACTTTTCGGATAACTTTCATATTCTGATGAATAGTGAAAATTACTAAATTATAATTAAAAACAACTTTTTTAATCGAAATAATTAATAGTGATAAATCATTAATTTGAGTGGTTTTAAAGTATATTTAGAATATATTTTTACAATTTAATACAATGTTGGTCATTGGATGTAATTTCACATTTAAACTAGACATAAACAAGTGTCAATCTTTTGATAGATATTGTTTCTTAAAAACACGCTATTTGTTTTAACAACGGGATTTAATTATAAAATTAATTAATGCAACTTTTATGTAATGAATTTGGTAAAATAGACTTCATTTTTGAATTCGGAATATGAAATATAGCTTGGGATGAAATTTTGGCATTATTCTGAAAAACATCAATTTTTGATGAATAGTGAAACTACTAAGTGGTAGGTTAAAAACTGAATTTTGCATAAAACTTAATTTTACCGCTTCTGTGAATGTAATTTCGAAAATCCGAGAGACACGGTTAATATCAAGGACTAAAATGTGGTTCAATGAGATGAAAATAATTTTTTGGTGAATAGTAACTTTTTACTTTTTTTGCCATGGTTAATAGTAAATAGGGTAACTAAGGGTAAATATGATATTAATATTACCCTAACACATGTCCTAATTCTATTGGACAAGTTTAATTCGACCAAAAACAAACTTAGGAATAAAATATGACCATTTAGGCCCACTTGGATTAGATTAGGACATTTATTATTAATTTATTTAAAGAAGGGTTAAAATAGTTAAAATCAAAGTTTAATAAGTAAATCATTTTTAATATGGGGTTATACATAAGATAAATTTTACTATAAATATTCATTAGAAAGCTAAAAAGATTTCCTACATGATGGTATTTTATTTGTAATTTTTAGACATCATATAATATAATTTATTTATGACACAAAGATGATGCAGTAATTATCTTATTAATGAAATATTGACATAATTGATAATATAAATACCAAAATAAATGTAATTTAAGACTTTTTATGAATTACACTAATTTTCTAGGTTACTATGATATATTAGTGTTGCTTTAATCAACTTGGTTCGAACATATAATTCTGTTATGACTTTCACAAAAATCATATATCAAATAGTGTCAAAATTGACACAAAATAGTTTTTAAATCAAATATTATATTATTAATTGATAATTTATTCCTAAAAATCTAAGGTTCGGCCAAATGACTTAGATAAGGATATATGTATTAATAATATACAATTTGGGGTTCGTTTGGCATGTTATAGTAAGTTTATTAACCATATAGTGAAAGAAAACAAAAAGACACGGTAAAAGTTAAATTACTTAACTTAGAGTTAAATTTAATTTATAAGGTTAAAATAATACCCTAAACTTGTCTAAATCCTATTGGTTGATAGGATTTCGACCCATCCCTACTTTAGCTTCGAAATAAGACCCTTTGGAACCATTATAAACCGATTTTGACTTTAATATAAAATAATATTTTGAGATATTCCTAAGGTGCCCCTCTCCTCCCCTATAAAAGGACACCTCCTCCCCCTCCTCCTCACACCAATTTGAGCACTCAAGCTCGGCCAACACCTGACAATTTCTCCTCTCCACTTCCCTAGAAACATCCTAGAGGTTCTTGTCTTCCTCAAAGACCAATTTTAGTGCCCTAAGAGGAGGTCTCAAAGAGGCACTTCAAAGAAGAGGTAATTACCGTTACCAATTCTTTCATCTTTATTTCTTCTTCCACATATTCTTCTTAGGTTGTTTCATTATGAAGTAATAACATCAGTATCACTCATATACTGATATGTTATTATAAGTATGAAACAACCCTATTTCACCATCTATCCATCCTACGGAAAAAGAAATCACCGCGCGTGCGTACGTACGGAATACCGTCTCCACGCCGTGGTGTAATCTATTTTCCACCACCACCTTACATGGATGGGTATAATGGTGTAAAGAATAACAATACATAGTTATTAAAACATCATATTGATTCTGATATATTGTATAATCCACTCCAATTCTATTCAATATTTATAGAAATGATATCATCGCTCGTGCGTACGTACGGAATACCGTCTCCACGACGCGATGAGATTCATTCTCCATGTTAACCATTTAAGAATGATTATAATGTATATATAAGAAATAATAATGAAATATATGACATTATAAAGCTACTGGATTTATGTATATATATACATATGTATGTCATCTACTTACTTCCATTTCAAGACAATAAGGAAAGGAAAACAGCGTTCATGCGTACGTACGGACTACCGTCTCCATGAACGGTGTTTTTCATTTTATTTATCTACCTATTATATATATATATATATATATACTGAATATATATGATATATAAATCATATTTTATATTCTGGAAGTAAGTAAATCATGATATAAGTAATAATGATGTCAAGAACAACAAGTCAAAACACCTACGATAAATGAAACGATTTTACCCAAAACGCTTCTTTAACATGGAATTTACAAAAGAAAGGGTAATATAATGTCATAAGTGAACCATATATGATATCATAACAATGAATATGATTCTGTAATAAGTCAATAACATGATTTAAATCATTATACAGGAGGTTCGGACACTTACAAAGCAAGTCGGACCTAAGGTAAGGGAAATATCACAATCTCATTTTTATCCGAGATTGTTTATTCCTAAGTATTTACTGGGGTGTATTTTATCATCCACATCCATGTTTCATCAATATGTAATATTATTTCCATCCACCTACAATTGTTTAAATCCATTTTTACCCTTCGGTGAGTTTTTAGTAAAAGAAATGAAAGGAATCTTTTGATGTTTTTCGTACGAGGTACTTTTTGACTTTTCCGACAAAAGTACGAAGAATGTTTTTTTTAACTTATACGGCACGAACGGATTTCTACTGTTTTATAAAGCCTTATTTTTATGAAGCTTCCTCTAAAATATTTCATGACTATTTTCAATAAAATCTCTTTCTTTTAAAATTGCATGATGTTTTGTGAAAAGAAATTCGATTTTGAAGAAGAAAGGATATTTTCCTCAAGAATTCAATTCAAGTGTTTTGTCAAAATTATTTTTCATCTAAGATAATAAAGGGTTCTGTTTCTATCCATATTTTTACATTAATTTGACTATGTTGTGATGGAATTATGTTTATGAATTCCTTTATCTTATATGAATTGATTTATGATGTCATGATGTTTCAAGATTCCCATTTTTGTTACATGTGTTATGCAATGATGTATGATTTATGATTTTGTGGCACACATAAGAAAGGATTCATTAAGAGATGGGTGGGACCTATATCTCCCTCCAATGCATTGGGTAAAGATTTTATATCTCATGAGATAGACATGGCTGGAATGGTAGGTTATACCGGTTCAGTGAAATAGGAATGAAACGAGGATTACTCGATTCAGAAAGGGACTTTGTCCACTAAGATAGTCTTGGCAATGAGTCTTGACTAACAAGAAATGATTCTCTATGATTATGTGTGTATGCCACAATGAGTAATGTTTTAAGTTATGTTTTCATTTCACTACTATGATTTATCCCATGTTATGAAATTATGATCTCTTTTGCAGGTTTTGATTTTAAAAAAGATATGATATGATTTTTATTTCCTTTGTTTACCCTTACTGAGCATTTGAGCTCACCCTTTTATGTTTTCTTTTCCCCAGGATATAAAGAAAGGTTTTAGGTAAAAAAAAGGGAAGATCTTTATGGGAGATGTTGAAGATCTTTCCCCCACGATTAGAAGATTATACTCCGAGTTTCCAAAGACACTAAACTATTACGGTCCTTGTGTGTGTGTTTTTGTTATGTACTAAGTTTTCCGCAAATGTAATGTAATGTCCATGTACGATAAGCTTCGGGTCTCTACAGTTGGTATCAGAGGAAAGGTTTAGTCAACCTTTGGAAACTAGGATGCGAAAACGTTAGTGAGATCCCTAGAGATATTTCTAAGGTATGTCTAGGGATGTCTCTAAGGTTAAGTATACGTATAGGTTATAGTCCTAGAATTTCTCTAACGATCTTAGAATTTAACCTAAGATGTTAGATATTGAGGGTACTACCCCTTTATTATGTTGTTTTCCCTAGCATGATTTTTGCCTCTCACACTATTCTTTTGGGGTTTTAGACGATGGCTGGAACCCAAAGGAACCATGTTGATCAATGCAATGGACAATGCAATGATTGTCCCCCTGAGCAACCAAACGATATGGGAGCTGGAATGCAAAATCTTGTAGCCATGCTCACACAACTTTCTCAAGCTATGAATCATGCAGGACTTCCAAACGAGCAAAGGAAGGAGCAACATTCTGTTGAATCCTTCATGAGGCAGCGTCCGCCTTCTTTCAGTGGGTCTACCGATCGATTAGCTGCTGAACAATGGATTAGTACTACTGAAAAGATATTTTCAGTTCTTCAATGTTTTGAACATGATAAAGTCATCCTAGCAGTGTATCGTTTGGAAGGAGATGCTGATCAATGGTGGAATCTTATTAAGAATACGAGGCAAAGGGATGAAATTGAGTCTATGGAATGGGACGAGTTCAAGAACTTATTTTTCAATAAGTACTTCCCTTGTATTCTCCGAACAAAGATGGAGAAAGAGTTTCTTGAACTGAAGCAAAGGGATGATGAATCTGTTGGTACCTATGAAGCGAATTTTACAAGACTTGCAAGGTACGCTTCTGGTATTATCATCCAACCTGAAAGTAAAGTTGATCGATTTTTCAGTGGCTTAAAACCAAGTCTTCGAAGGGCATTAGCTATAAGAGACTTCTGTAGCTATGAAGAAATTGTGCGTTGTGCTATCAAGGTAGAAATGGAAGTTGGTGTTACATATCCATCTCATGGTTTTGACAAGAAACGAAAGATGGAGTTCAAGGAGAAATCTCAGAATAATGGTGAAAAGAAGATGAAAGTTTCCTTATGCACAAAGTGTGGAAAGAAGCATGGTGGAGATTGTCTTAAAGGGACTAGAAAATGTTTTAATTGTGGAAAAGAAGGTAATCGAGCAGCTGAGTCTTGAAGTAATGGAAAAAGGTTTTCTAATGATGTGAATAAAGCAAACACTGCAGAGAACGCACCACCAACACTTCAATGCTTCAAGTGCAAGGAAATGGGGCATTATGTTAATAATTGCCCTAATCCAAGGGTTAGTGATGATCAACATGAGCAACCACTGAAGGCAAAGGACAAAGGGAAATCACATGCGATCACTATTGGAAATGTTGAATATGACAACGATGTGGTGGAATGATTAAGTGTTTATGTAATGGGATTCCAAAATAATGTTGTATCATTGAGTATTGCAATATTTATTGATGTGGTATTCAAAGTGATTGAGATATTTTTTGGAAATAAGATGATATGCGCATAATGAAGACGAGAAAATGAAATGTTTAATAGTATTCATGAGCTCATGATTGATATAAGGACTAAGTGATATCATGGTTTGAGTATATAGAATTTTGAGGATTTTGGTATGTGGAAAGTGTTAACTTTTAACTGCACTCATGTTTTCACTAAGGTATTCAAGAGAATACACGATTAAGGACTTTGAATGTTTTGAATGTGACCAACAAGACATATCTTATGATATGTGGGGATCAATGACAGTATTAAATCTCTGGTAATCGATGTCACTATATTATGAGAGTGGACTGCAGTATTATGTATAAGCCTAAAGATTAGACTGGATTATGTTGGACATATGTTAGTATTGTTTAAGGATAGAAGATGGGATGTTATAGTAACGTAGTTTTAGAAAAAGGGACAACCTGCAGGACGGGCGACAGCCCATCGCTTCGGACAAGGCTGTAGGAATCGAACCCACAACCGAAGTGCGACTGGCCTTTATCGCCTACCACTGGCCTACAGGAAGTCCCTGTTTAGTAGAAACTAGTTTTATTATATTAAGCAGTATGATATATGAAGTATAAGTCCATTTTAGGAACCATATATGATAAATCTCACTATAGATCGACTTATGCATATAATTTTTTCTAACCTTCTGTTTGAGACAGATGGAATGACCCGTCATTCTATCACATGATCTGCTAACACTTCATGAATAACAAATTCAACTTCATTTATTTAAGAGATGAAGTGGAAATTGTTCAAGGCACGAACAACAGTGAGATTGTACCAAAATAAAGTATTTATTCTAATTCAAATTTTCAACTTTAGGGAAATGATCTTGAAAACCAAAAATGTTGTCCTAGTGATCTTATACCTGATGAATCAGATGGTACCTTATATCATCACAAATCTATGGATTTGTGATTACTGGCTTTTCCATAGCCATGTTCTCTACCACTCTCCATCAGAACATGATGGTTAGATTTCTCTTCCATATCCATATTTTCACCTATGTGGAAACCCAATGTTTAGTTTATTTGGGTAACCGTTACGTTTCATACTTTTGTTTTTAAAGATTGGTTTTGATATTCCTTTTTACGATGTGGGTTTCTATTAAAGAAACTTTCGAATTGTAAACCATTTATAACCCCGACGAATTTCGAGGGCGAAATTCATTTTAAGGGGGGTAGAATGTAACAGCCCAAGATTTTATAAAAAATATTCTTTTTAATTTTATTAAAGTCTTGTGTTGTACGCTACAAGGAGCTTGCACAACATGCATCCTTGACTTGCCTTGCATTACACGCAATCGCAACCTTCCTCGATAGCGTGTGTGGTACGTAATACTGAGTTTCATGAAACAATGATATGCTATTAAAATATTATTAAAACTAGGCGTTATGAATAGTAATAACCACTTTTTAAATTTTAGAAATTTTAAAATGGACTTCATTTTTGGATTCGGAGTATCGAATTTAGCCTAAGGTGAAATTTTGGTACTTTTCGGATAACTTTCATATTCTGATGAATAGTGAAAATTACTAAATTATAATTAAAAACAACTTTTTTAATCGAAATAATTAATAGTGATAAATCATTAATTTGAGTGGTTTTAAAGTATATTTAGAATATATTTTTACAATTTAATACAATGTTGGTCATTGGATATAATTTCACATTTAAACTAGACATAAACAAGTGTCAATCTTTTGATAGATATTGTTTCTTAAAAACACGCTATTTGTTTTAACAGCGGGATTTAATTATAAAATTAATTAATGCAACTTGTATGTAATGAATTTGGTAAAATAGACTTCATTTTTGAATTCGGAATATGAAATATAGCTTGGGATGAAATTTTGGCATTATTCTGAAAAACATCAATTTTTGATGAATAGTGAAACTACTAAGTGGTAGGTTAAAAACTGAATTTTGCATAAAACTTAATTTTACCGCTTTTGTGAATGGAATTTCGAAAATCCGAGAGACACGGTTAATATCAAGGACTAAAATGTGCTTCAATGAGATGAAAATAATTTTTTGGTGAATAGTAACTTTTTACTTTTTTTGCCATGGTTAATAGTAAATAGGGTAACTAAGGGTAAATATGATATTAATATTACCCTAACACATGTCCTAATTCTATTGGACAAGTGTAATTCGACCAAAAACAAACTTAGGAATAAAATATGACCATTTAGGCCCACTTGGATTAGATTAGGACATTTATTATTAATTTATTTAAAGAAGGGTTAAAATAGTTAAAATCAAAGTTTAATAAGTAAAGCATTTTTAATATGGGGTTATACATAAGATAAATTTGACTATAAATATTCATTAGAAAGCTAAAAAGATTTCCTACATGATGGTATTTTATTTGTAATTTTTAAACATCAAATAATATAATTTATTTATGACACAAAGATGATGCAGTAATTATCTTATTAATGAAATATTGACATAATTGATAATATAAATACCAAAATAAATGTAATTTAAGACTTTTTATGAATTCCACTAATTTTATAGGTTACTATGATATATTAGTGTTGATTTAATCAACTTGGTTCGAACATATAATTTTGTTATGACTTTCACAAAAATCATATATCAAATAGTGTCAAAATTGACACAAAATAGTTTTTAAATCAAATATTATATTATTAATTGATATTTTATTCCTAAAAATCTGAGGTTCGGCCAAATGACTTAGATAAGGATATATCTATTAATAATATACAATTTGGGGTTCGTTTGGCATGTTATAGTAAGTTTATTAACCATATAGTGAAAGAAAACCAAAAGACACAGTAAAAGTTAAATTACTTAACTTAGAGTTAAATTTAATTGATAAGGTTAAAATAATACCCTAAACATGTCTAAATCCTATTGGTTGATATGATTTCGACCCATCCCCACTTTAGCTTCGAAATAAGACCCTTTGGAACCATTATAAACCGATTTTGACTTTAATATAAAATAATATTTTGAGATATTCCTAAGGTGCCCCTCTCCTCCCCTATAAAAGGACACCTCCTCCCCCTCCTCCTCACACCAATTTGAGCACTCAAGCTCGGCCAACACCTGCCAATTTCTCCTCTCAACTTCCCTAGGAACATCCTAGAGGTTCTGGTCTTCCTCAAAGACCAATTTTAGTGCCCTAAGAGGAGGTCTCAAAGAGGCACTTCAAAGAAGAGGTAATTACCGTTACCAATTCTTTCATCTTTATTTCTTCTTCCACTTATTCTTCTTAGGTTGTTTCATTATGAAGTAATAACATCAGTATCACTCATATACTGATATGTTATTATAAGTATGAAACAACCCTATTTCACCATCTATCCATCCTACGGAAAAAGAAATCACCGCGCGTGCGTACGTACGGAATACCGTCTCCACGCCGTGGTGTAATCTATTTTCCACCACCACCTTACATGGATGGGTATAATGGTGTAAAGAATAACAATACATAGTTATTACAACATCATATTGATTCTGATATATTGTATAATCCACTCCAATTCTATTCAATATTTATAGAAATGATATCATCGCTCGTGCGTACCTACGGAATACAGTCTCCACGACGCGATGAGATTCATTCTCCATGTTAACCATTTAAGAATGATTATAATGTATATATAAGAAATAACAATGAAATATATGAAATTATCAAGCTACTGGATTTATGTATATATATACATATGTATGTCATCTACTTACTTCCATTTCAAGACAATAAGGAAAGGAAAACAGCGTTCATGCGTACGTACGGACTACCGTCTCCATGAACGGTGTTTTTCATTTTATTTATCTACCTATTATATATATATATATATACTGAATATATATGATATATAAATCATATTTTATATTCTGGAAGTAAGTAAATCATGATATAAGTAATAATGATGTCAAGAACAACAAGTCAAAACACCTACGATAAATGAAACGATTTTACCCAAAACGCTTCTTTAACATGGAATTTACAAAAGAACGGGTAATATAATGTCATAAGTGAACCATATATGATATCATAACAATGAATATGATTCTGTAATAAGTCAATAACATGATTTAAATCATTATACAGGAGGTTCGGACACTTACAAAGCAAGTCGGACCTAAGGTAAGGGAAATATCACAATCTCATTTTTATCCGAGATTGTTTATTCCTAAGTATTTACTGGGGTGTATTTTATCATCCACATCCATGTTTCATCAATATGTAATATTATTTCCATCCACCTACAATTGTTTAAATCCATTTTTACCCTTCGGTGAGTTTTTAGTAAAAGAAATGAAAGGAATCTTTTGATGTTTTTCGTACGAGGTACTTTTTGACTTTTCCGACAAAAGTACGAAGAATGTTTTTTTTAACTTATACGGCACGAACGGATTTCTACTGTTTTATAAAGCCTTATTTTTATGAAGCTTCCTCTAAAATATTTCATGACTATTTTCAATAAAATCTCTTTCTTTTAAAATTTCATGATGTTTTGTGAAAAGAAATTTGATTTTGAAGAAGAAAGGATATTTTCCTCAAGAATTCAATTCAAGTGTTTTGTCAAAATTATTTTTCATCTAAGATAATAAAGGGTTCTGTTTCTATCCATATTTTTACATTAATTTGACTATGTTGTGATGGAATTATGTTTATGAATTCCTTTATCTTATATGAATTGATTTATGATGTCATGATGTTTCAAGATTCCCATTTTTGTTACATGTGTTATGCAATGATGTATGATTTATGATTTTGTGGCACACATAAGAAAGGATTCATTAAGAGATGGGTGGGACCTATATCTCCCTCCAATGCATTGGGTAAAGATTTTATATCTCATGAGATAGACATGGCTGGAATGGTAGGTTATACCGGTTCAGTGAAATAGGACTGAAACGAGGATTACTCGATTCAGAAAGGGACTTTGTCCACTAAGATAGTCTTGGCAATGAGTCTTGACTAACAAGAAATGATTCTCTATGATTATGTGTGTATGCCACAATGAGTAATGTTTTAAGTTATGTTTTCATTTCACTACTATGATTTATCCCATGTTATGAAATTATGATCTCTTTTGCAGGTTTTGATTTTAAAAAAGATATGATATGATTTTTATTTCCTTTGTTTACCCTTACTGAGCATTTGAGCTCACCCTTTTATGTTTTCTTTTCCCCAGGATATAAAGAAAGGTTTTAGGTAAAAAAAAGGGAAGATCTTTATGGGAGATGTTGAAGATCTTTCCCCCACGATTAGAAGATTATACTCCGAGTTTCCAAAGACACTAAACTATTACGGTCCTTGTGTGTGTGTTTTTGTTATGTACTAAGTTTTCCGCAAATGTAATGTAATGTCCATGTACGATAAGCTTCGGGTCTCTACAGTTGGTATCAGAGGAAAGGTTTAGTCAACCTTTGGAAACTAGGATGCGAAAACGTTAGTGAGATCCCTAGAGATATTTCTAAGGTATGTCTAGGGATGTCTCTAAGGTTAAGTATACGTATAGGTTATAGTCCTAGAATTGCTCTAACGATCTTAGAATTTAACCTAAGATGTTAGATATTGAGGGTACTACCCCTTTATTATGTTGTTTTCCCTAGCATGATTTTTGCCTCTCACACTATTCTTTTGGGGTTTTAGACGATGGATGGAACCCGAAGGAACCATGTTGATCAATGCAATGGACAATGCAATGATTGTCCCCCTGAGCAACCAAACGATATGGGAGCTGGAATGCAAAATCTTGTAGCCATGCTCACACAACTTTCTCAAGCTATGAATCATGCAGGACTTCCAAACAAGCAAAGGAAGGAGCAACATTCTGTTGAATCCTTCATGAGGCAGCGTCCGCCTTCTTTCAGTGGGTCTACTGATCGATTAGCTGCTGAACAATGGATTAGTACTACTGAAAAGATATTTTCAGTTCTTCAATGTTCTGAACATGATAAAGTCATCCTAGCAGTGTATCGTTTGGAAGGAGATGCTGATCAATGGTGGAATCTTATTAAGAATACGAGGCAAAGGGATGAAATTGAGTCTATGGAATGGGACGAGTTCAAGAACTTATTTTTCAATAAGTACTTCCCTTGTATTCTCCGAACAAAGATGGAGAAAGAGTTTCTTGAACTGAAGCAAAGGGATGATGAATCTGTTGGTACCTATGAAGCGAATTTTACAAGACTTGCAAGGTACGCTTCTGGT
Source organism: Viscum album (assembly GCA_963277665.1). Lineage (NCBI taxonomy): Eukaryota > Viridiplantae > Streptophyta > Magnoliopsida > Santalales > Viscaceae > Viscum > Viscum album. Next base: position 2,013,132,688 of record OY728147.1, on the reverse strand, counting down.
ATTATCATCCAACCTGAAAGTAAAGTTGATCGATTTTTCAGTGGCTTAAAACCAAGTCTTCGAAGGGCATTAGCTATAAGAGACTTCTGTAGCTATGAAGAAATTGTGCGTTGTGCTATCAAGGTAGAAATGGAAGTCGGTGTTACATATCCATCTCATGGTTTTGACAAGAAACGAAAGATGGAGTTCAAGGAGAAATCTCAGAATAATGGTGAAAAGAAGATGAATGTTTCCTTATGCACAAAGTGTGGAAAGAAGCATGGTGGAGATTGTCTTAAAGGGACTAGAAAATGTTTTAATTGTGGAAAAGAAGGTAATCGAGCAGCTGAGTGTTGAAGTAATGGAAAAAGGTTTTCTAATGATGTGAATAAAGCAAACACTGCAGAGAACGCACCACCAACACTTCAATGCTTCAAGTGCAAGGAAATGGGGCATTATGTTAATAATTGCCCTAATCCAAGGGTTAGTGATGATCAACATGAGCAACCACTAAAGGCAAAGGACAAAGGGAAATCACATGCGATCACTATTGGAAATGTTGAATATGACAACGATGTGGTGGAATGATTAAGTGTTTATGTAATGGGATTCCAAAATAATGTTGTATCATTGAGTATTGCAATATTTATTGATGTGGTATTCAAAGTGATTGAGATATTTTTTGGAAATAAGATGATATGCGCATAATGAAGACGAGAAAATGAAATGTTTAATAGTATTCATGAGCTCATGATTGATATAAGGACTAAGTGATATCATGGTTTGAGTATATAGAATTTTGAGGATTTTGGTATGTGGAAAGTGTTAACTTTTAACTGCACTCATGTTTTCACTAAGGTATTCAAGAGAATACACGATTAAGGACTTTGAATGTTTTGAATGTGACCAACAAGACATATCTTATGATATGTGGGGATCAACGACAGTATTAAATCTCTGGTAATCGATGTCACTATATTATGAGAGTGGACTGCAGTATTATGTATAAGCCTAAAGATTAGACTGGATTATGTTGGACATATGTTAGTATTGTTTAAGGATAGAAGATGGGATGTTATAGTAACGTAGTTTTAGAAAAAGGGACAACCTGCAGGACGGGCGACAGCCCATCGCTTCGGACAAGGCTGTAGGAATCGAACCCACAACCGAAGTGCGACTGGCCTTTATCGCCTACCACTGGCCTACAGGAAGTCCCTGTTTAGTAGAAACTAGTTTTATTATATTAAGCAGTATGATATATGAAGTATAAGTCCATTTTAGGAACCATATATGATAAATCTCACTATAGATCGACTTATGCATATAATTTTTGCTAACCTTTTGTTTGAGACAGATGGAATGACCCGTCATTCTATCACATGATCTGCTAACACTTCATGAATAACAAATTCAACTTCATTTATTTAAGAGATGAAGTGGAAATTGTTCAAGGCACGAACAACAGTGAGATTGTACCAAAATAAAGTATTTATTCTAATTCAAATTTTCAACTTTAGGGAAATGATCTTGAAAACCAAAAATGTTGTCCTAGTGATCTTATACCTGATGAATCAGATGGTACCTTATATCATCACAAATCTATGGATTTGTGATTACTGGCTTTTCCATAGCCATGTTCTCTACCACTCTCCATCAGAACATGATGGTTAGATTTCTCTTCCATATCCATATTTTCACCTATGTGGAAACCCAATGTTTAGTTTATTTGGGTAACCGTTACGTTTCATACTTTTGTTTTTAAAGATTGGTTTTGATATTCCTTTTTACGATGTGGGTTTCTATTAAAGAAACTTTCGAATTGTAAACCATTTATAACCCCGACGAATTTCGAGGGCGAAATTCATTTTAAGGGGGGTAGAATGTAACAGCCCAAGATTTTATAAAAAATATTCTTTTTAATTTTATTAAAGTCTTGTGTTATACGCTACAAGGAGCTTGCACAACATGCATCCTTGACTTGCCTTGCATTACACGCAATCGCAACCTTCCTCGATAGCGTGTGTGGTACGTAATACTGAGTTTCATGAAACAATGATATGCTATTAAAATATTATTAAAACTAGGCGTTATGAATAGTAATAACCACTTTTTAAATTTTAGAAATTTTAAAATGGACTTCATTTTTGGATTCGGAGTATCGAATTTAGCCTAAGGTGAAATTTTGGTACTTTTCGGATAACTTTCATATTCTGATGAATAGTGAAAATTACTAAATTATAATTAAAAACAACTTTTTTAATCGAAATAATTAATAGTGATAAATCATTAATTTGAGTGGTTTTAAAGTATATTTAGAATATATTTTTACAATTTAATACAATGTTGGTCATTGGATGTAATTTCACATTTAAACTAGACATAAACAAGTGTCAATCTTTTGATAGATATTGTTTCTTAAAAACACGCTATTTGTTTTAACAGCGGGATTTAATTATAAAATTAATTAATGCAACTTTTATGTAATGAATTTGGTAAAATAGACTTCATTTTTGAATTCGGAATATGAAATATAGCTTGGGATGAAATTTTGGCATTATTCTGAAAAACATCAATTTTTGATGAATAGTGAAACTACTAAGTGGTAGGTTAAAAACTGATTTTTGCATAAAACTTAATTTTACCGCTTTTGTGAATGGAATTTCGAAAATCCGAGATACACGGTTAATATCAAGGACTAAAATGTGCTTCAATGAGATGAAAATAATTTTTTGGTGAATAGTAACTTTTTACTTTTTTTGCCATGGTTAATAGTAAATAGGGTAACTAAGGGTAAATATGATATTAATATTACCCTAACACATGTCCTAATTCTATTGGACAAGTGTAATTCGACCAAAAACAAACTTAGGAATAAAATATGACCATTTAGGCCCACTTGGATTAGATTAGGACATTTATTATTAATTTATTTAAAGAAGGGTTAAAATAGTTAAAATCAAAGTTTAATAAGTAAATCATTTTTAATATGGGGTTATACATAAGATAAATTTGACTATAAATATTCATTAGAAAGCTAAAAATATTTCCTACATGATGGTATTTTATTTATAATTTTTAAACATCAAATAATATAATTTATTTATGACACAAAGATGATGCAGTAATTATCTTATTAATGAAATATTGACATAATTGATAATATAAATACCAAAATAAATGTAATTTAAGACTTTTTATGAATTCCACTAATTTTATAGGTTACTATGATATATTAGTGTTGATTTAATCAACTTGGTTTGAACATATAATTCTGTTATGACTTTCACAAAAATCATATATCAAATAGTGTCAAAATTGACACAAAATAGTTTTTAAATCAAATATTATATTATTAATTGATATTTTATTCCTAAAAATCTAAGGTTCGGCCAAATGACATAGATAAGGATATATGTATTAATAATATACAATTTGGGGTTCGTTTGGCATGTTAGAGTAAGTTTATTAACCATATAGTGAAAGAAAACCAAAAGACACAGTAAAAGTTAAATTACTTAACTTAGAGTTAAATTTAATTGATAAGGTTAAAATAATACCCTAAACATGTCTAAATCCTATTGGTTGATATTATTTCGACCCATCCCCACTTTAGCTTCGAAATAAGACCCTTTGGAACCATTATAAACCGATTTTGACTTTAATATAAAATAATATTTTGAGATATTCCTAAGGTGCCCCTCTCCTCCCCTATAAAAGGACACCTCCTCCCCCTCCTCCTCACACCAATTTGAGCCCTCAAGCTCGGCCAAACCCTGCCAATTTCTCCTCTCCACTTCCCTAGTAACATCCTAGAGGTTCTGGTCTTCCTCAAAGACCAATTTTAGTGCCCTAAGAGGAGGTCTCAAAGAGGCACTTCAAAGAAGAGGTAATTACCGTTACCAATTCTTTCATCTTTATTTCTTCTTCCACTTCTTCTTCTTAGGTTGTTTCATTATGAAGTAATAACATCAGTATCACTCATATACTGATATGTTATTATAAGTATGAAACAACCCTATTTCACCATCTATCCATCCTACGGAAAAAGAAATCACCGCGCGTGCGTACGTACGGAATACCGTCTCCACGCCGTGGTGTAATCTATTTTCCACCACCACCTTACATGGATGGGTATAATGGTGTAAAGAATAACTATACATAGTTATTACAAAATCATATTGATTCTGATATATTGTATAATCCACTCCAATTATATTCAATATTTATAGAAATGATATCATCGCTCGTGCGTACGTACGGAATACCGTCTCCACGACGCGATGAGATTCATTCTCCATGTTAACCATTTAAGAATGATTATAATGTATATATAAGAAATAATAATGAAATATATGACATTATAAAGCTACTGGATTTATGTATATATATACATATGTATGTCATCTACTTACTTCCATTTCAAGACAATAAGGAAAGGAAAACAGCGTTCATGCGTACGTACGGACTACCGTCTCCATGAACGGTGTTTTTCATTTTATTTATCTACCTATTATATATATATATATATACTGAATATATATGATATATAAATCATATTTTATATTCTGGAAGTATGTAAATCATGATATAAGTAATAATGATGTCAAGAACAACAAGTCAAAACACCTACGATAAATGAAACGATTTTACCCAAAACGCTTCTTTAACATGGAATTTACAAAAGAAAGGGTAATATAATGTCATAAGTGAACCATATATGATATCATAACAATGAATATGATTCTGTAATAAGTCAATAACATGATTTAAATCATTATACAGGAGGTTCGGACACTTACAAAGCAAGTCGGACCTAAGGTAAGGGAAATATCACAATCTCATTTTTATCCGAGATTGTTTATTCGTAAGTATTTACTGGGGTGTATTTTATCATCCACATCCATGTTTCATCAATATGTAATATTATTTCCATCCACCTACAATTGTTTAAATCCATTTTTACCCTTCGGTGAGTTTTTAGTAAAAGAAATGAAAGGAATCTTTTGATGTTTTTCGTACGAGGTACTTTTTGACTTTTCCGACAAAAGTACGAAGAATGTTTTTTTTAACTTATACGGCACGAACGGATTTCTACTGTTTTATAAAGCCTTATTTTTATGAAGCTTCCTCTAAAATATTTCATGACTATTTTCAATAAAATCTCTTTCTTTTAAAATTGCATGATGTTTTGTGAAAAGAAATTTGATTTTGAAGAAGAAAGGATATTTTCCTCAAGAATTCAATTCAAGTGTTTTGTCAAAATTATTTTTCATCTAAGATAATAAAGGGTTCTGTTTCTATCCATATTTTTACATTAATTTGACTATGTTGTGATGGAATTATGTTTATGAATTCCTTTATCTTATATGAATTGATTTATGATGTCATGATGTTTCAAGATTCCCATTTTTGTTACATGTGTTATGCAATGATGTATGATTTATGATTTTGTGGCACACATAAGAAAGGATTCATTAAGAGATGGGTGGGACCTATATCTCCCTCCAATGCATTGGGTAAAGATTTTATATCTCATGAGATAGACATGGCTGGAATGGTAGGTTATACCGGTTCAGTGAAACAGGACTGAAACGAGGATTACTCGATTCAGAAAGGGACTTTGTCCACTAAGATAGTCTTGGCAATGAGTCTTGACTAACAAGAAATGATTCTCTATGATTATGTGTGTATGCCACAATGAGTAATGTTTTAAGTTATGTTTTCATTTCACTACTATGATTTATCCCATGTTATGAAATTATGATCTCTTTTGCAGGTTTTGATTTTAAAAAAGATATGATATGATTTTTATTTCCTTTGTTTACCCTTACTGAGCATTTGAGCTCACCCTTTTATGTTTTCTTTTCCCCAGGATATAAAGAAAGGTTTTAGGTAAAAAAAAGGGAAGATCTTTATGGGAGATGTTGAAGATCTTTCCCCCACGATTAGAAGATTATACTCCGAGTTTCCAAAGACACTAAACTATTACGGTCCTTGTGTGTGTGTTTTTGTTATGTACTAAGTATTCCGCAAATGTAATGTAATGTCCATGTACGATAAGCTTCGGGTCTCTACAGTTGGTATCAGAGGAAAGGTTTAGTCAACCTTTGGAAACTAGGATGCGAAAACGTTAGTGAGATCCCTAGAGATATTTCTAAGGTATGTCTAGGGATGTCTCTAAGGTTAAGTATACGTATAGGTTATAGTCCTAGAATTGCTCTAACGATCTTAGAATTTAACCTAAGATGTTAGATATTGAGGGTACTACCCCTTTATTATGTTGTTTTCCCTAGCATGATTTTTGCCTCTCACACTATTCTTTTGGGGTTTTAGACGATGGCTGGAACCCGAAGGAACCATGTTGATCAATGCAATGGACAATGCAATGATTGTCCCCCTGAGCAACCAAACGATATGGGAGCTGGAATGAAAAATCTTGTAGCCATGCTCACACAACTTTCTCAAGCTATGAATCATGCAGGACTTCCAAACGAGCAAAGGAAGGAGCAACATTCTGTTGAATCCTTCATGAGGCAGCGTCCGCCTTCTTTCAGTGGGTCTACTGATCGATTAGCTGCTGAACAATGGATTAGTACTACTGAAAAGATATTTTCAGTTCTTCAATGTTCTGAACATGATAAAGTCATCCTAGCAGTGTATCGTTTGGAAGGAGATGCTGATCAATGGTGGAATCTTATTAAGAATACGAGGCAAAGGGATGAAATTGAGTCTATGGAATGGGACGAGTTCAAGAACTTATTTTTCAATACGTACTTACCTCGTATTCTCCGAACAAAGATGGAGAAAGAGTTTCTTGAACTGAAGCAAAGGGATGATGAATCTGTTGGTACCTATGAAGCGAATTTTACAAGACTTGCAAGGTACGCTTCTGGTATTATCATCCAACCTGAAAGTAAAGTTGATCGATTTTTCAGTGGCTTAAAACCAAGTCTTCGAAGGGCATTAGCTATAAGAGACTTCAGTAGCTATGAAGAAATTGTGCGTTGTGCTATCAAGGTAGAAATGGAAGTTGGTGTTACATATCCATCTCATGGTTTTGACAAGAAACGAAAGATGGAGTTCAAGGAGAAATCTCAGAATAATGGTGAAAAGAAAATGAATGTTTCCTTATGCACAAAGTGTGGAAAGAAGCATGGTGGAGATTGTCTTAAAGGGACTAGAAAATGTTTTAATTGTGGAAAAGAAGGTAATCGAGTAGCTGAGTGTTGAAGTAATGGAAAAAGGTTTTCTAATGATGTGAATAAAGAAAACACTGCAGAGAACGCACCACTAACACTTCAATGCTTCAAGTGCAAGGAAATGGGGCATTATGCTAATAATTGCCCTAATCCAAGGGTTAGTGATGATCAACATGAGCAACCACTGGAGGCAAAGGACAAAGGGAAATCACATGCGATCACTATTGGAAATGTTGAATATGACAACGATGTGGTGGAATGATTAAGTGTTTATGTAATGGGATTCCAAAATAATGTTGTATCATTGAGTATTGTAATATTTATTGATGTGGTATTCAAAGTGATTGAGATATTTTTTGGAAATAAGATGATATGCGCATAATGAAGACGAGAAAATGAAATGTTTAATAGTATTCATGAGCTCATGATTGATATAAGGACTAAGTGATATCATGGTTTGAGTATATAGAATTTTGAGGATTTTGGTATGTGGAAAGTGTTAACTTTTAACTGCACTCATGTTTTCACTAAGGTATTCAAGAGAATACACGATTAAGGACTTTGAATGTTTTGAATGTGACCAACAAGACATATCTTATGATATGTGGGGATCAACGACAGTATTAAATCTCTGGTAATCGATGTCACTATATTATGAGAGTGGACTGCAGTATTATGTATAAGCCTAAAGATTAGACTGGATTATGTTGGACATATGTTAGTATTGTTTAAGGATAGAAGATGGGATGTTATAGTAACGTAGTTTTAGAAAAAGGGACAACCTGCAGGACGGGCGACAGCCCATCGCTTCGGACAAGGCTGTAGGAATCGAACCCACAACCGATGTGCGACTGGCCTTTATCGCCTACCACTGGCCTACATGAAGTCCCTGTTTAGTAGAAACTGGTTTTATTATATTAAGCAGTATGATATATGAAGTATAAGTCCATTTTAGGAACCATATATGATAAATCTCACTATAGATCGACTTATGCATATAATTTTTGCTAACCTTTTGTTTGAGACAGATGGAATGACCCGTCATTCTATCACATGATCTGCTAACACTTCATGAATAACAAATTCAACTTCATTTATTTAAGAGATGAAGTGGAAATTGTTCAAGGCACGAACAACAGTGAGATTGTACCAAAATAAAGTATTTATTCTAATTCAAATTTTCAACTTTAGGGAAATGATCTTGAAAACCAAAAATGTTGTCCTAGTGATCTTATACCTGATGAATCAGATGGTACCTTATATCATCACAAATCTATGGATTTGTGATTACTGGCTTTTCCATAGCCATGTTCTCTACCACTCTCCATCAGAACATGATGGTTAGATTTCTCTTCCATATCCATATTTTCACCTATGTGGAAACCCAATGTTTAGTTTATTTGGGTAACCGGTACGTTTCATACTTTTGTTTTTAAAGATTGGTTTTGATATTCCTTTTTACGATGTGGGTTTCTATTAAAGAAACTTTCGAATTGTAAACCATTTATAACCCCGACGAATTTCGAGGGCAAAATTCATTTTAAGGGGGGTAGAATGTAACAGCCCAAGATTTTATAAAAAATATTCTTTTTAATTTTATTAAAGTCTTGTGTTGTACGCTACAAGGAGCTTTCACAACACGCATCCTTGACTTGCCTTGCATTACACGCAATCGCAACCTTCCTCGATAGCGTGTGTGGTACGTAATACTGAGTTTCATGAAACAATGATATGCTATTAAAATATTATTAAAACTAGGCGTTATGAATAGTAATAACCACTTTTTAAATTTTAGAAATTTTAAAATGGACTTCATTTTTGGATTCGGAGTATCGAATTTAGCATAAGGTGAAATTTTGGTACTTTTCGGATAACTTTCATATTCTGATGAATAGTGAAAATTACTAAATTATAATTAAAAACAACTTTTTTAATCGAAATAATTAATAGTGATAAATCATTAATTTGAGTGGTTTTAAAGTATATTTAGAATATATTTTTACAATTTAATACAATGTTGGTCATTGGATGTAATTTCACATTTAAACTAGACATAAACAAGTGTCAATTTTTTGATAGATATTGTTTCTTAAAAACACGCTATTTGTTTTAACAGCGGGATTTAATTATAAAATTAATTAATGCAACTTTTATGTAATGAATTTGGTAAAATAGACTTCATTTTTGAATTCGGAATATGAAATATAGCTTGGGATGAAATTTTGGCATTATTCTGAAAAACATCAATTTTTGATGAATAGTGAAACTACTAAGTGGTAGGTTAAAAACTGAATTTTGCATAAAACTTAATTTTACCGCTTCTGTGAATGGAATTTCGAAAATCCGAGAGACACGGTTAATATCAAGGACTAAAATGTGGTTCAATGAGATGAAAATAATTTTTTGGTGAATAGTAACTTTTTACTTTTTTTGCCATGGTTAATAGTAAATAGGGTAACTAAGGGTAAATATGATATTAATATTACCCTAACACATGTCCTAATTCTATTGGACAAGTGTAATTCAACCAAAAACAAACTTAGGAATAAGATATGACAATTTAGGCCCACTTGGATTAGATTAGGACATTTATTATTAATTTATTTAAAGAAGGGTTAAAATAGTTAAAATCAAAGTTTAATAAGTAAATCATTTTTAATATGGGGTTATACATAAGATAAATTTGACTATAAATATTCATTAGAAAGCTAAAAAGATTTCCTACATGATGGTATTTTATTTGTAATTTTTAGACATCAAATAATATAATTTATTTATGACACAAAGATGATGCAGTAATTATCTTATTAATGAAATATTGACATAATTGATAATATAAATACCAAAATAAATGTAATTTAAGACTTTTTATGAATTCCACTAATTTTCTAGGTTACTATGATATATTAGTGTTGATTTAATCAATTTGGTTCGAACATATAATTCTGTTATGACTTTCACAAAAATCATATATCAAATAGTGTCAAAATTGACACAAAATAGTTTTTAAATCAAATATTATATTATTAATTGATATTGTATTCCTAAAAATCTAAGGTTCGGCCAAATGACTTAGATAAGGATATATGTATTAATAATATACAATTTGGGGTTCGTTTGGCATGTTATAGTAAGTTTATTAACCATATAGTGAAAGAAAACAAAAAGACACGGTAAAAGTTAAATTACTTAACATAGAGTTAAATTTAATTGATAAGGTTAAAATAATACCATAAACTTGTCTAAATCCTATTGGTTGATAGGATTTCGACCCATCCCCACATTAGCTTCGAAATAAGACCCTTTGGAACCATTATAAACCGATTTTGACTTTAATATAAAATAATATTTTGAGATATTCCTAAGGTGCCCCTCTCCTCCCCTATAAAAGGACACCTCCTCCCCCTCCTCCTCACACCAATTTGAGAACTCAAGATCGGACAACCCCTGCCAATTTCTCCTCTCCACTTCCCTAGAAACATCCTAGAGGTTCTGGTCTTCCTCAAAGACCAATATTAGTGCCCTAAGAGGAGGTCTCAAAGAGGCACTTCAAAGAAGAGGTAATTACCGTTACCAATTCTTTCATCTTTATTTCTTCTTCCACTTCTTCTTCTTAGGTTGTTTCATTATGAAGTAATAACATCAGTATCACTCATATACTGATATGTTATTATAAGTATGAAACAACCCTATTTCACCATCTATCCATCCTACGGAAAAAGAAATCACCGCGCGTGCGTACGTACGGAATACCGTCTCCACGCCGTGGTGTAATCTATTTTCCACCACCACCTTACATGGATGGGTATAATGGTGTAAAGAATAACTATACATAGTTATTACAACATCATATTGATTCTGATATATTGTATAATCCACTCCAATTCTATTCAATATTTATAGAAATGATATCATCGCTCGTGCGTACGTACGGAATACCGTCTCCACGACGCGATGAGATTCATTCTCCATGTTAACCATTTAAGAATGATTATAATGTATATATAAGAAATAATAAAGAAATATATGACATTATAAAGCTAATGGATTTATGTATATATATACATATGTATGTCATCTACTTACCTCCATTTCAAGACAATAAGGAAAGGAAAATAGCGTTCATGCGTACGTACGGACTACCGTCTCCATGAACGGTGTTTTTCATTTTATTTATCTACCTATTATATATATATATATATATACTGAATATATATGATATATAAATCATATTTTATATTCTGGAAGTAAGTAAATCATGATATAAGTAATAATGATGTCAAGAACAACAAGTCAAAACACCTACGATAAATGAAACGATTTTACCCAAAACGCTTCTTTAACATGGAATTTACAAAAGAACGGGTAATATAATGTCATAAGTGAACCATATATGATATCATAACAATGAATATGATTCTGTAATAAGTCAATAACATGATTTAAATCATTATACAGGAGGTTCTGACACTTACAATGCAAGTCGGACCTAAGGTAAGGGAAATATCACAATCTCATTTTTTTCCGAGATTGTTTATTCGTAAGTATTTACTGGGGTGTATTTTATCATCCACATCCATGTTTCATCAATATGTAATATTATTTCCATCCACCTACAATTGTTTAAATCCATTTTTACCCTTCGGTGAGTTTTTAGTAAAAGAAATGAAAGGAATCTTTTGATGTTTTTCGTACGAGGTACTTTTTGACTTTTCCGACAAAAGTACGAAGAATGTTTTTTTTAACTTATACGGCACGAACGGATTTCTACTGTTTTATAAAGCCTTATTTTTATGAAGCTTCCTCTAAAATATTTCATGACTATTTTCAATAAAATCTCTTTCTTTTAAAATTTCATGATGTTTTGTGAAAAGAAATTTGATTTTGAAGAAGAAAGGATATTTTCCTCAAGAATTCAATTCAAGTGTTTTGTCAAAATTATTTTTCATCTAAGATAATAAAGGGTTCTGTTTCTATCCATATTTTTACATTAATTTGACTATGTTGTGATGGAATTATGTTTATGAATTCTTTTATCTTATATGATTTGATTTATGATGTCATGATGTTTCAAGATTCCCATTTTTGTTACATGTGTTATGCAATGATGTATGATTTATGATTTTGTGGCACACATAAGAAAGGATTCATTAAGAGATGGGTGGGACCTATATCTCCCTCTAATGCATTGGGTAAAGATTTTATATCTCATGAGATAGACATGGTTGGAATGGTAGGTTATACCAGTTCAGTGAAACAGGACTGAAACGAGGATTACTCGATTCAGAAAGGGACTTTGTCTACTAAGATAGTCTTGGCAATGAGTCTTGACTAACAAGAAATGATTCTCTATGATTATGTGTGTATGCCACAATGAGTAATGTTTTAAGTTATGTTTTCATTTCACTACTATGATTTATCCCATGTTATGAAATTATGATCTCTACTGCAGGTTTTGATTTTAAAAAAGATATGATATGATTTTTATTTCCTTTGTTTACCCTTACTGAGCATTTGAGCTCACCCTTTTATGTTTTCTTTTCCCCAGGATATAAAGAAAGGTTTTAGGTTAAAAAAGGGAAGATCTTTATGGGAGATGTTGAAGATCTTTCCCCCACGATTAGAAGATTATACTCCAAGTTTCCAAAGACACTAAACTATTACGGTCCTTGTGTGTGTGTTTTTGTTATGTACTAAGTATTCCGCAAATGTAATGTAATGTCCATGTACGATAAGCTTCAGGTCTCTACATATATGGCTGAAATGCAATGGTTATTGGAACTGATAAAATATTACAAAAATGGTGTTTTGTTTCAAAACCATACATGGAATACAAATTTAAAAATGTATTCACCCATTTCTATATATGAATATTAAAATATTAAAATATACTCAATAGACTATGTTTCTCTGATTTATCCTACTAACGGAGTATCCATCACATTATAAACTCATCCCCTTTTCTTTTTATGCCAACCCACTAAAAAATTTATTTCATTTCCCAAAATAAATATTTTTTATTCCATTATGAACATCAAATCGTGAAAAGTGATAATAATTGAGGAGTTTTTATTCAAAATACATTAGTATATCTATACAATCTCAATGTGACAAAATTGTACTCTGATCCAACTTTCATTCATTAATAGTACCCCCACCATTATGTTTTGAACTGAAATACATATATTCAAAATCATAAGTCCCTACCACTTTAACATACTCATTGAATTAGTGAACAAATTAAACTTGCAAGAAAAATGCAACATTAACTCAGTATTCATAATTCATGTGAAAGATGTATATAATCCACATCAATATCCAGTGATGTGAAGCCTTCATATATATCTGATAATATGAATTTATGCTTAATTTATATTGGACTGATTTTACATTACTCGTTGTATACATCAATTCAATTTCGAATATTTCATGATACTCAATCCATATTCATATCCTCGGATTAAAAATCATAATGAGAAAATTTGTTTATATATCTCATAATCAATAAAAACTATTAATTTATAACAAATGAGCTAATATTTCTCAGGCATAAAATAATGGACTACAATAGGTAAATAAGGATCATGATTTTTGTATTTCTTCTCATGTTGCCATTAATTCTACAATCCAAAGAAAAAAATGGCCTTCCTATATGGGAACACACCCAAAAATAGATCATGGAGCATAAAAATAAAATATATATAATTTTCAATATTACTGAACTATCATTAGCAGTTATGATATAATGATATCGTTTAGCTCTTGAGAAGTCTTTTAACATTTAACATCCATTTGAATGGAATTTTTGTTCTTAATTTTTTTTTCATAATTTGATCTAGTAGTTAAAAGCCATGAAAAATATTTTGATAATAACAAGACAAACAAAGAAAACTTGTATCACAATGATTTTTTTGGCAGTGAAAAATATATTAAAACTTTTATCTTTACGAGATTCAAAAAAATTAATTTCACCTAGATAAAATGGTCATAAAAATTTACCACTTGTTTCAAATAACAGAAATATAAACATATTTCCTACAAACAGATTATCATATAATATACCCAATAATATCACTAAGTTTTTCTCTAACTTCTCCTTTGTCCTAGAAAACAACAATATCTCCTCTAAAAACACCAAAAAAAAATCCAAATATTATTGAAATACCATATTCCAAAATTTCATAAAGCCATATTGAGCATTCATAAGACCAAAAGTAATAAAACATACTTGTAATAGACATCTCTAATGTTGAATGATACATATTTAATACCATTCATCTAATCTCATAATTAGTGATGTCCCAATCATAAGTCAATTTTAGAGAACATCTAGGATAACTTATATTGAACAAATAAACCATCAATTCATGGAAGTGGATAGTGATTATTTATCATGACATGGTCAAACATATGATTATCTCTACAAATCCTTATATTTCCATCATCGTTGTTTTTAAAAAAATCGTGTTTCCCATAGAGTGAAAATAGGATAAATGAATAATTTGATTTTAAAATATTCAAATAATATATTAAAATAATTTAAATATATTTGTGTTATCCAAAAACACAAATGTGAGAAAATATTATTCTATAGAATGAGATCAATTGTAAACTCCACATCTCTTATGGTTGGAAGCATTGGTAAATTATCTGGTAAATCATCTAGAAACTGATTAAAAACTCTTAGAATAATATTATTCCCAATATCATCCACCAATTACAAGGTAAAAAATTCTAGATAATATGTGCAATTTAAAATTTCTTATTCCAAAAATCAGGTTATTTCTTCAATTTCATTTAGATCTCCGATAAATATGTGCTTGACACCATAATCTATTGTAAAAATAACCCTTAAAGTATAACAATAAATGTGAGATTTAATCATTTAAAACAAATCAATATAAAATATTAAGTCTTAGGCATCCATCTGAAGTACATTTTAATCCAAAATAAGTTTATATAAATTAATATTTATAGAACATGCTTTGCACAAGAAATATTAATATTAACATTTTCCAATAATAATTTTGTGATTTAAAATAGAAATCATATTCCGAACATGAAAACCCAAATGATAAATAATACACGAATAATTAAATGAATGGTATTCAACCATATCCAAAAAAAACATGCATAATGGTAAATTGAAAATAATTTTACCTCAGACCATCTAAGGTCCAGATTGGTCATCCATGATCATTTCCATGGCTCTATACAACCGCTTACTCTCTAGAAATTAGATTTTTATACAATGTAGTTGTAGGGACATGTTATTAATGAAATTACCATGGATGAATAGGTTTTAGGGATGAGATGTATTATGATTATCTCATCCCATCAATAAATACAAAATCTACGAAATATGATTTGTGTCCCTAGAAAAGAACCATGAAGAATTATAATAATAGTAAAAAAGAATTGTTACGTGGATGAAATTTTGGAGGGACCTAGAAGTGTCATACAATAATTTTTTATGATTAAAATAACTACTCTAAAAAACATGACATACTCTTTGGTTTTGGAAGAAGGATCACTGATCTCACTATGTGATTATGTTTCGTACTACCTCCTTGAAAATAGGTTTCACTCTTCATCTTATTCACATCATTAGAGTACCCCCCATATCACATAGGTATTAATATTCTTTATTCAATCTCATTTCTATTTATGTATTTTTGTGCCACCATAGATATATTAACCATATATGTATAACTTATTTTATAATGAATTCAATTTTGAGTTAATTTTCAGCCTCAACCCCAATTCAAAAATATGTTCCATTAAGGACACACATACCAGAATATTATGCTAAAATAGTGAAAAAATTCATAAATTTAAAATCATACTCTATTACTGAGAGTCTCTTACATAAATATATGTAATTAAATCTGTATATAAATATTTAATTTATCATGGTGGAATTATATATTGAATATTATTTTGAATCCTCTCATGAAATGCCTTTTTCAAATTTATCCTATACTACTAAACCCCACATCTGTAATCTTATATAATTGAATATATATGTTTCCAACGTGAAATTCATCTATAATAGAGTTCCTTGGAATTCGATGCACATACTCTTCCAATTTAACCACACAACAACTTTCCCTTGTTTAAATCCCCCTAAAATAATAGTGGATTTAGCTCGAGGAAATGAATGGAATGATCCAAATTCCATAGTTAATACCTTTTATTCCTTATATACACGAATTAAAAATAATAGATAATTCTCATCACCAGCTATGTGTTCATCTATGGATTAGGTGAATCCTCATTCTCATCAGCCTCTTTTAGGATGGTTTTTACGAGGACTAACATGTTCCATTAAATGTAATGAAGAGAAAATTTTATTTATTCTAACTCTATAGAAACTAATTGATTATAATTTTCATGTTTTCCACATCACACATGTCACGACATGGATTTAAAAAATTCATCATTTTCAATTCTGAAACTACATTTTAAGGGTTATATATTCTCTTTGGAAATTAAACCATTATTAATTATTCAAAAAAACACAATATTTTTCCAAATCATAATTCATTAATCACAATAAAAATGTCACTTCTAGTGGGATGTCATTTATATCAATTAATATCATGAAATTTTCATAACCAAAACCTATAACAATGTGGTTGTATCTCATTGAAGTGTCCCAAAACAATACATTACCCAAATACAAGGTAATATGATTTTATTAATGAATAGATAAACTACTTTTATTTATTATATAAATTTTAGGTTCAATAATATTGTATCCTTTCTTCTATCCTAACTAATTTAGTAACAAGAAATCTTTTGAAAACTCCACGATCAACCAAGATAATATCAATTATCCAAAAATGAATGATGAAAAATCAATGATTGATTTCAATTGTAACCCCCCTCTAAATAATTGGACTAGGAAGAGGTTTATTGTTAGTTTAGTCGTTTGGTGACATCTTGATGATAGTAAATGAAGAAAATAAACAAAAAGGACTTCATAACATATAAAGGATGATTTTACATTTGACAATATAATAAGAAACTGAGGATAACATAATCCAAAAAACAACTAAATGATCCATTAGTAATTTTTAATATAACTTAATGTATAAAAAATAACCCAAAGTATTAGAGGATATAATAGAAATAAATACCAACAAAACCCAAAGACACCAAATTCATAAAATAAAATACTCCTTATATTCTCCAAGCTCCAACTCCAAAATAAAATAAAAAATTATCATGATTTATCACTAATTAAATGGGACACTTTTCCATTATATGTTTCTCAGAATACAACATCTACAATGAAATAATGTTTCCAAGAAAGTAGTTAATATGTGAAATAGTATGTTTTCCCAATGAAAACCCAAATCATGCTGTTATGATTGATATGGTATGTTCATTTATATAAAAAAGTGTGTAACTTTTTAAATTTTTTTATATAAAATACAAAACCATTTATAAGAAAAATATTTTACTATATAATGAAACCAAACAAACTATTATTGGAATTTCTAAATTTACATTTTGGAATACCCATATCTATGTTTAAACACACAATCATACAGACACAAAAACACAAGATTCTTGTAACCAATGTTAGTGGATCTTTGAGTCGATTATCCAACACTCGTTAGTGTTGATAATTCAAAACTATTATCCATACAAATAAACACATTACCACATGCATTTCAAATACCATAACAATCCAAATACGAAAAAACGTTTCAATAAATCCATCCTTTTACATAAAACATTTTCCAACCAATTTTCCATGCATAAAAACCTAACAATTATTTTAAAATTATCATTTTTAAAATAGGAATCCAATTTCATAGTCCACCAATCAAAAAAAATTGAATCTTTTACCAAACATTACTAACGAAAGTTTCCATCAAGATTTTCTTGTTAATTTCACAATATATTCCCTGAAAATAAATAAATTTGAAATTAATACATCTAGTTTTAATCATGAATATTTAATATTGAACCCACCTACAATGATAACTTATGAAAAATAAACAAATACAAAACTCAAAAATTCAAGATTAGTTCTTCTAGAAACCACAATATATATTCATTCATTTCATAAAAATAATTAATTCTCAAAAATATTAGCATAATAATATATATTTATCCCCATGTATTAGATATTTGATTTAAATTAGGTGAAGAATATAAAATCCAATGAAAACAAAAAATAATGGGAACTTAACATGGAATCTATGCTTCCAAAACACAAATGATCTTCAAAATATCACATCTGGAATAATGAGAATAGTATCAGTAGCCTTTAGAAGAATTTAATTTTTTTTGGGTTGGATTAGGGGGAAAATATCCATTAATGTTATAAAGTAAAATATATGGAAAAAATTATATTTAACAACTTTTTTTCCATGTTTTGGGAACACTGTATGGAAAATCATGTGCAAATAATGTGTTATACACTTTTCCAAAATACCCCATTCATGGTTGAATCAAACCATTATACAATCTATGTGTCATGTGGTGTTGAAACCCTCTTTATAACATCACACATTTTCCCTTTGGTGGTTGTAAAATTTGGAAAAAGTTTGTGCATAATCATGCTCCTACCTAGATCCCACTATTTCAATTTCACTATTTCTTTAGATTTAAACACCTCCATTCATTTGATTAAAACCCACACAAGATTCTCTTACATAAATAATTTATGTTAACATAACATATTTTCAATGGAGTTGACTAATTCTTCAATTATTATCATCTTATAGGATCCATGAATACTCTATGGAATATGTTGCAAGATGGTCTTAATATCTATTTGGTCCTTTTAATGACTATTTATTTATTCATCAATTTTTTTTGTTCAATGTAGGATTTAATTATTTTGGTATTTTTTTGAAATTCATTACACCATCATCCAAAAATTCTTGTATCTCACATGGGAATTCAACAGTTTTCTATAAAAGTTATTGTTGACATGGTTAATCTATATATCCATCAATCAACTAAAATAATGAGAGTGATTTTGGATGATAATTTTTAATATATTAAAAAAATTGATGGAAAAAATATAAAAAATCGAAGGGATAAATCAAAAAATGAAATGTTATCCTTAAACTAATAATTTATATGTTTCAATCTATGTTATACATGGACTATATCAAAATGAAAAATTTAATTATAATTTTTATTCACTTAATAATGGTTTGTTTTGAGATTAGAAATATGCCAAAATTTATCCATCTTGATTTCAGAGATGGATTATTGAAAAGAAAAAAACTCAAGATATTGGTCCAAGTATTTCTTATACATAATGATCCATTTTTGGGTTATTACAACTATGTAAATATCATCTAAATATATATCCACATATAGTATCCATAGATGTATATTTTTTTTCAAGATAACTAAAATCATTATACTTTACAAAAATTAATAGTTTTTCATTTATATACATATCACTATTCTTTGAATGAATTTCCACTAAAAATCCCAAAAACAACTTATCCATTCACAAACTAATATTATGAAAACCAATATAATATACCCACAATATTTAATGATCTTTTAAATTATGTTACACAGAACACAAAAAAAATGATTGAGATGAATATTTTATTTGTGTAATTTCATTCATATAACAATAACATGTATCATGTATAAAAATACATTATGTAAATCATAGTTAAATTCCCTTATAAATAAATCGATTTTATAATAATTCCTTAGAAAACCAGTGGATAAATATAAGAAATGGGTGATCTATAAGGGCCATTTAGATAAAAATATTTTCATTATATGAAAAAATGTTATATATATATATATATGTTAGTAAAAATAATATGGAGACATAAAAATGGAACAATCATAATAATTATTATCAAATATTTTCATAAAGATAAAACTTCATGGAGTCAATTATATATTCATCAATATTAATTATGAAATCACAAATATAATTCATCAAAAACCATTGATCCATCATCACATTGTGTCATTAGGATTATATCCAATGTACCATACATTTTATATCATGTGAAGAAATCATTACACAATGAATTTGAGGTATACATTATTATGGGCTCACTCATAATATTCATATAATGTAAATTTATTTTTATAGATATAGATTATACATAATATGAACATCATTTTACAATTTTAAAATAATGCTTATGGAATTTTTTAAATATAGGGAAGTACACTATTAAAAATTATTACTTAATCTACTTCAATTTCAATTAATAGTAATTTAAATGGGTATTCACAATAAAAAATTATGTCATGGAAAATTAAAAGATAATTATCGAAGCATAAGGGAAGAAAATAAAGGACCCTATAAGGGATTAATTAAATTTAATGTTGTCTCTGAATACATGATATACATAAATAAAGAAAATATTTGTGTAATAACACATTAAAATATAAAGAGTTTTTTATGAATATTATCTATACCTAGAAAGTTAATTAATATAGAGGATGAGTAAAAGAATCCCTTACCATGATAGGGTTCTCTAAAAAGTTCGGAAAGAGCATCATTAGAGATTAATAACACCATAACATATTATATATGGGGATTGGATGAGGTATATCTAACACAAGGGGGTTCATGTAATGAATAATGGCGGGATGGTTATGTATTTTTATTAAAAGATAATGGAATTATTCGTTAATTTATATACATAGGTTGTGGTATATTTTATAGAAACAAAAATACAAACAACAATATTATAATTTCCCATAGTATCAACCATAGATGAATTGATTAAAATATTATATTAGTTTAGAAATATAAATCCCTAAAATAATACTATTCGTGATGTCTAAGGGAGTCATGTTCATAAATATTTTGAAAAAACTAAAATAGATGTTTTAGAAGAATATTTAATTAGTTTCTAAGATTTATATAAAAAAATAACAATACATAAGATAAATTTATAAATATACTCTACATTCAAGTATACTTTTATAATAATTGTTATAGTACTTTTTGGCTACTATGATAACATAATACACAATTTATATTTATAATATATTTTATTTTATCCAGAAAAGAATGACAATCATAGAAAATTATTAAAAAAAATGAATTTTTAAATTTCAATGTTATTATTTATAAAATAAAATATATTTTTCCTATATAATTTTTTAAATATTATATGATATAATACTAAATAATAGTATGAATATATTTATATATTCTAGTTATTATGACACAAACAATAGTACGACCAGTATAAAATTTAAATGGTACAAAATATATTGATATTATAATTAATATTTAACTAATTATATTTAATAACTATGTAATCATCACTTTTTCATATATAACATTTCAAGACATGGTATATACAGAGAATATTTTAATGTTTAGTTTCTTGAAAAAAAGCTACATAATACAAGAAAACAAAAATCATTCTTATATATATAGTTGAAGATATCCCCATGAATACATACTATATACGTTTATTACATCTCATATCATGGGGAAATACATAAAAGTAATTGGTGAAAAAGAGTCCCAATAAATAAAAACAATTTACATGTGATTATAATGAATATTAATAAGAACATTATGAATATAACTAAAAAATTCGAAATTTAAAAAAAGGAATATAATAATAAAAATAGCTTGATTAATAACATAGAAATTTGGATTCAATAATATAATTTGTACATTAATATGAATATTACCTGGGTCAATCAATAATGTGACATAAATGTATATTACTATATTTATTCCCTAAGGATTCATAAAAAATATTATCTCTACAGATTAAATTATCTACCAAATTCATTGAAGCACTATTAGGGATAATCCATAATGTGTATTAATTTGATGTTCTCCATATATATTATAATAACTCATTTCATTAACAATCTATGTTGATTATGGAATATAATTCTTATCAAAATCATAAATTAATAATGTTCTAAATGAAATGATCTGTACTTTATCTCTAGATAAAGAAAATTGACTGTGGGTTTCATGACTGTAATTTCGTGAATAAAATAAATAAATATTTTTTCTAGGTGAATACACTCAAAAAATTTAGGTGATTTAATGTTCAAAAAAATTCAAATAAAAGTAAATTTATAATGGAGATGAGAGAAAATTTGAGAAGAAAATTCTACATCATAACAGGTGTAAAATTGCATTATAAAAAATGATAAATTACTGGTGACACTGATAAATCAGTGATAAAACATAATTTGGATCAAATTATATAATAAAAACATTAATATCATAGACTAACCATAACATATGGAATACATATATAATGAGAGGTTCGTGAATTGAAGAGAAAGGAATGATAATTCCCTTACATTTATGAGTAACTCATAGATCTTAAGGATTGAGAACATGTCATATTGATAAAGCATTTTGTTGGAATCCTTGTAAGTAAAAAATAAAATATATTTTTGGAAGATTTATTTTGAGTGAATATACATAGAAAAAATGGGTGTTTATTTATTTAAAACATGAAGGATTTATTTTAATATTTTAAGAAGATCGGTCTTGGAAACCAAGGTTCTGGGAAAAGAAAAATCATTAGATTGCACATGGTTTTTACCATTGAATTGGACTTATAGATTATATTTAATTTATATTAACCCATAATAACATTTCGTTATGTTTTATTATTTAATTTGTTAGAAAAAATGATCCTTCTGCAAAATAATGTTTTTAAATTCAATGTTTCCATTTTAGTAATTAGAACGTATGTCATATGATTAGAAATTTATTAAAATATATGAAATTAATAAAAAATCATTATTTAGTTCTTTTGTTTTTCTTAATTTATTATTTAATCATTATGACATAATTATGATTTCGTTAAACAAAACGAAACAACAAAATAGTTTTATAACTATTCATAGGGAAAATACTTTTATTAAAAAATTCACATAAATTAATGAAATCCTAATTTTTACATGATAATTTAGAGATATAGGTTCATTTTATAATAATATTTCACTAAATTTGATATTTTCTGTTTTTAAACGTAAAACACCTTATTTATTAAAAAATAGTGGCCTGAAATGCATTGTAAAAGATCCGTTACGTAAAAATGTTCACGGATATAATAATATTATATTATAATTTGTAATTTAATAAAAGTATTTTCATCATAATATTCCATTAAAATGAATATTATTCATAATAACTGAGTTTAATATAAAAATTTTACATATTTTATAAAAAGTATAATTTTTGTCCAAAATCATTTTTTCAAATTTCATCCCAATTGAACATATATTTTTACTAATAAAACTGTTAATGTTTATTTTTTATGTTTTTACACATTATGTAATGAATATGTAGATATATAAACCATTATGAAACCCTCTTACTACCTTAAATTATGTTGTGTGATGGTGATAGATTCATGGGGCTTCTTGGCCACCATTGACCGAGTGTAAATTTCCACTAACTTGAACTTCTAAAATATGTGATTTAATTTGAGCTTCATTTGTTAAAACTACACATGAGACTAGTTATGGGTAAAATCCAGTAATTATACCTCCCACCCTAGTTCTGAAAATGGGATTCATATAGCTTGATTCTCTTAGTTGAGGCCATCACTCTTCCTTTATACAGTAATTATCCTTTTTTATTTCATCTTATAAACACTAATTATAAAATTAAAATTAGAATCAAGAGTTTTTTAAAATGATTACATTTTACCAATATTAATATAATGGTTTAATCCCATTATTAATATTTCCACTTTTACACTTTAAATACTACTTTATTATTAAAGAGATATGGTTTTGTTTTTATAAAAGAAAATTACGAGAATTTTCGTGAAACAACTAACATTTAAAAATAGTAGTTTTGTAAAATGAAATTATTTAATGAAAATAATATTAATTTCATAAATTCATAACTTATTGAAAATTTTATAACCATGTAAACTATATATATTCAGAAAATACAGTTCAGCTTTTTTCTAATAGAAATCTAATTTTACAGAACACATTATATAATAATTTATATATATAATATAATATCAAAAAATAATAAATATATTTTTTCAATTGAAAAATTTAAAAAAAATTTGGTTAGGGAATAGATTCATATTCTCTTATTGCACTAGTGTAAAATACAAGGGTATGAAGTGAAATAATAATACATTATTGGGGAGGTTCGCAAAAAAATGGATTGGTAAGTGTCATATAAGAGTCTGAACTTTCTTTAAAATGTATTCTCTCATATTTAATCTGTTACATATCAATCTAGTATTTTCCAATGTAAAATCATAGTGATTCCATTTTCTATATAATATATGACATATTGGATTCATTTGGTATAATCCTACTATTTGATTCCATCTATTCTTCTTTATATGTCAATTAGATCTTTTCAAATCCCTTAATATATTCTTTTCTTAATTGTCAATGTATATATTATTAGTATTTCAAATTTTATATTTTATTATTATTCCTTTATCAAATTATATACATATTTTCTATAAAATCATAAAATTTATTAAATTTAATTTCTCTAACTATGTTACATAGTATGTTCTCCAATAATTTATTAAGGAATTTCTCAAAAAAAGTGTGGGTAATTAAATTCTTCCATACTAAGAACTATCTCTTTCAGAATTTAATTTTTGAAACTAAAATATATGAGGGAACTTATTTTTCATCAAATTTCCATGTTCTAAAATTTATCTCCAAAAATTTGGTTATTCCATATCAAATTGACATAGTGTTTTGTCTTATCTCACTGATATTTATCTCTACAATATATGTTCTTTACCATGTTCACCTGATATAAAATATAATTATAAAATATTACCATGTATGGGTTAAGTACATATGAGGGGTATTTTATAAATTGCAATAAAAATGATAAATACAACAAATCTTGTACATAATATATTCTACATGAAATGATTGTTTATAGAAAACAACTCAGATGAAATAAAGTATCTAAAAGGTAAAAATTTATATAGGACTAGACATTCCCTTTTACCAAACCTGAGGAAATGATACAATATTATTAAATTAAGGAACAATCGTTCACTATAATATAACTCCAATTATTATCAATTATTGACTATGTAGACTTTATGTAATACTTGAGAAGATTTTATATGACACTAATTATTTTCATCCTTCTCTATAATGTCATGGATCATATTGTGTATCATCATATTCCCATATCTTTCTTTATCTAATCCACAAGTAGGAGAACCCCTCTTCCCATTAATAATATTATAAATATATTTTTCGAAGGTATAATCGAATATCTTATTATATAAAAACTTAATATTGTAATTTTTTTGATCCCAACATCTTTTGAAGTCCATGTATCAATGTATTATTATATATTTCATAGTTTGAATTATTATCTCAGATAACCCATCCATCTGAGGGTGACATGTTGTATTGAAACATTTCATGATATCCAATACATGTCGAACTAATTTATATAATCTCAAAAAAACCTCATATCAATTCGATAAAATAGAGATTGGTACACCTTTCATTCTTCTCACTTATTTTATGTAGATCATTGTGGGATAATCAAGGGAAAATATTTCACAATATAAAAAACAGTGATGAGTTCGTAAGGTGTAAAACATAAAAAAATAAAGACTTATTGACATTAGATGTATTATGATATACTACAATGAAATATAGTTTTATGTCATACAACTTACATGTATAAATGGTTAATAATGGAATAATAATCTTAGAATTCTTCCATTCAATGTTTACATGTTTTCATTGAAAACATTAAGATAAAAATTCATCAAAACCCTTTGAAATTTCATCCATAAATTTTTGTTTCATCAAATAAATAATAATTTTACCATTTCCTTGAACAATATAGAAGGATGAGTTTTGTGTATCATTCGTTTTTTCCCTCTTCAGTTCATTTTTTGATGGGACACATATCTGGGATGTAAACTATTTATCTACATCATTAGAAATGTTAAAATCCATAATATTCACTACCTCTATAAATATATCCTTTTAATATTTTGGGGATTCCTTTTCGATAACATGAATGGATGGTGGAGTAGTTATTCATTGAATAATGATTTATTTTATATTTGTGATTCCTTTTTCGATACTATCAATGTATTAAGACCCAACCATAGAATATTAAATTATCACTGTTTTTATCATGAATTAGCATACATAAATTGCTGAGATGCCTTATGTTTTAGAGTTTTTGATAAATTTTTCGAATATTATACATGTAAATCTCATATATTATAAATTGTAAATCTATATTCAATATCCTTTTTAACCCAATATAAATATTTTTTAGAGAATTATGTTTTCATTTCATTAAAAATCATCATGACATTTATAATTATTTATTATTTTCTCTGACCCAACCTCAAACCATGTAAAATTCATTTTAAAAAATGAGATTAGAAAAAAAAACTATTATTAGGGTATATAATAGAATATATTATTTATTCAAATGAAAAACATGGAAATCATTAAAATTCAAACATTTACAATATTTTTCTGTTAGTATTTGAAATAAATTGATTCCATAGGAAAAAAAATTTCTCAATGAAAAACCTTATAACCCATAAAAATAAAATGAAAAAATATTATAGAAAAAATATGGAATAATATTCATAACATGTGTTCAACCAATGTCAAAAATAATTGGAACCTTGTAAAATCTATATGAGAAAACTAAACAGTTAACTATATCCATCTTACTACTGAAGACAAGGAACATTACCCAATACAATGGAGAAGAATAATGTGGATCAACCATAGTATAAGATACATTTATCTCATCCATTTATAATATATAATTCCCATGTTCCATATCATGAATAAAACATTTTATTCTTTCACTCATTCTTAATAAAACCCTTGAATATATAATTTAAACACAAATACAAAACCCTTTCATTTATCATAATACTATTTTCATTTTGAAAACCCACATTCAAATATTGAATATCAAGAACAAATTTATATAGTGATTATGATATAAGAAATCATGTAAGAATATAAATAATTAATATACCAATAAATTAGTTCTATGTAAGGAAAATACATTGATGTCTTTTACATTAAAAAAGTTATCCTTTTTATTTTTTTATGACAATCAAAATGTTATGCTTCAAATATGAAAAAATGTTTCTTTGAATAAACCATTACTAAAATTTTAAGAACATAAAATTACCTATATAAATAATTTAATTCAATGTAAATATATCCTTAAAATAATTCTATAAATATTTTCATAGAATATATTATTTAATAATTTTAAAATGTTATTTTTAATGAAAATTGTTCCTTACCTAAAGTCAAAATCACCATATATATATTCTTTCTTATTATGAATAATAGAAATATGATTAATAGATTCATTCATAAAAAAATTTTAATTTCACTAATTCATTTTATTTTATATTATTTAATATCATATTATATTAGAAAAAAAATTAGTTCATTTCAGAAGTATTGATGATATTCAGTGTAAATGACCTTATTGACCTATTTACGAATAATATAGTAAAAAAATTAAATTATTCCATAACATTTATAATAATAATATTTAAATAATTATTTCTTTTATACCTTAAATTGATATTTAATAACAACCATGAACGATATTTCTGATAAATGACTTACGTTGCAACAATGGATATAGAAAGTAATATGAAAACATGAGTAACATTTATATTTTCCTATGATAAAAGTATAAAAATATTTTTATTATTTTAAAATTACTAAATTATATAGTTAATTTAAATTACAAATTTTATTAATTAAATAAATATACATATACAATTAACATTATTTATTATTGAAAAAAAAATCACATCGCTTTATATAGGTGGTAATCCACATTTATGTAAGATCATTTTTATGACTTTTCATGATTGGAAGGGAAAATTATATAATATATTAAAATTAAATAATTATTGATATCTAATGAATATATTATATTTACATTAAATCAATTATTATCTATATCTATGAGAGGCTATGATTGAAAGCGATTTACACCAGTTCATGTGACGGTAGTCTTCCATACATAGGAATGGTGGTTATATTTTTCATTTTATGGAAGATTATATAGATATAGGTTAGAAATTTAACATAATAAAAAATATTATTTGTTTGATAAAATTATAATTATTTCATATTTATTTAATATTTTTATATAGAGGTATAATAAGATATAAATTGAAATTAATTTTTATGAACTATACCTCTTCTCTGAATGTCCTCTTAATGTATACAGTAACATAATAAATATGTGTTTTTTTATAAAGGGGATACTATAAAATGGGTAGGGTGTTTTGGAATCGATTTGTGTTGTTATTGTCTGAACAAAAAGGTTAATTAATTTCATAAAAATATAAGAGATGAGGTATCATTTTAAAATAGAAGTGAGGAGTAGTTTTCTGAATTTCATAACATATTAAATTAATATAAAATATATTTCATGTTATAATGTCTCAAAATTTATGTTATTTAATATTAATATGATGATGAGTAAAAATAATATCACCCAATTTTTTTTACATTTTTAATTATAGTTTAATTTTTATAGTATCATTTTAATCACCCCATGTTTGGTCATTTTATGATTACCACACAAACAATATATTTCACAAATTAAGCGTCATTATAGTTACTACAAAAGAAAAAATGTCCCCTAAATTTTAAATGGTTTATATCATAATATTTATATTAATATATTATAATTTAATAGATTTATTATAAATCATAAACAAGTTTACAAAATAATAGTTTTTATAAAATATCATTCATGTCAATTTTTGGAAGTATTTAAATAAATTGACAATCATGTAAAATTAAATATGATTAATTCAAATGTAATCCTTTAAAAAATAGATATCATGTTATACTTAACCAATAATTAATAGAATGCCATAATTCATTCATATTATATTACTGGTAATATTTTTAGAAATATTAACTAAATTATTCTATTAATTGAAAAATAATATTCCATTAGTGTGTATAAAATTAATGAAATTAATTATTTATGAAAAATTATAAATGTATTATCCTAATATATAAAAAAAATTAATTTCAAAAACTCATTTATAAAAACAAAAAATGATTTTCCAGATCAATGATATGTTATAGTTTTTTATAGATGGAATAGATTGAACAACACTCATCCAATATTTTATATTCAGGTGTTAGAATCTTTTTTAAGGAATTATCATATTATTTTTAGCAATAATTAATGAATTTATTATTGGTTTAGTGATTATAATTTCATATGTACACTATTTATAATTCATTTAAAAACATAAAGTCATATTCACCAAATATAGAAATATTTATTCAATATATATAATTCAACCTACTTGATTTTATTTACAGAAGTGAAAAAAATCAATTTTAAAATATACCTAAAAAACTAGATGAAAATTTGTTTTTTGGATAAAATAACATATTAGTATATTATAGTTTTTTTTAAAATTATTGAATAATTTTTTTTCCCAAAAACAATAATAGGGATATTTTTTATCAAAAATAATATGATAAATATATAAGTTATTGAAATTTAATTTTTCATATTTAGCAACCTGAAAATAATATATATATATATATTTCAAGAAAAATTAATTTGTTCTTTATTCATTGGAAATTTATTCTTCCATTAAAATTAACGGAAATAAATTTAATGATAATTATCAAATGTTTAATTAAAATAGGAAATTTATTATTTTTTTTATAAATATAATAATTTAAAATTGCGATTATAAATAAAACCAATATAAATCATATGTAACAAGAAATTTTTCGAGAAAATGCTATATTCATTTTTTAATAGACATTGATTTACTATTATTATAATAATTATAAATCCAGAAAAAAATATTAAAAAATTTAATAAGGAATTAAATTTCATTATATTGGCCTTACTTTTTTCATTGTTAACTCCTTATGGAAAGTTAATCCTTTTAATTGTATTCATTACATAATAAATTGTGATATGTTTCCAATATTGAATTTTTAGATTCCATTATTGAATATTCAACCATATGTTTTACATAAAAGTCATTAACATGATATCATTATAAATTTTCCTTAAATTGAAACGTCTAGGGAAAAAATACATTAATGGTAATATATGACATAATTATGAATATGGGTACTTATTTACAATCAATTTCATGTATTATAACCCAATACCGTGGTAGTTCATCTAACCATTTTCACATTATATGAATTAGTTGGATAGAAAAACCATATACCACAAAGTTTCCTACCAATATATGTGAATGATATTAAATTTTGAATACATAATGATATCCATGATTTCAATCCATCTAATTGTCAGTCCCCCTGATAGATGAGGTATTACATTTCTGATGTCTTAGAATATTGAAGTGGATTCAGAATAATAATATAAATTCTTCTATCCTATAAAATGGGAAAAAAGAAAATATATAAATTATATCTTCAATTTTTCATTTTAGAGTAGAAGGAAAACCATATTAGCCATAGAAAAATCCATGAACTCATACCCCATGATCATGAAAGATAAACCTACAACTAAAAGGTCTGGAATTTATTTTTTACGCTACCTCCATATTGAATTTGTACCAATTATAAACTTATGGTTCCCAAATAATCTCAAATTTACCAACACGGGGTTTTTAGTTTTTATAAAAACCCAATCTCTTTAAAACTATAAATTCATAGAAAATATTTTCCTATACCTTATTATATAGATTTTTAGCCACATTTAATGAAATGATAATCCCTTCTAGAGATTATGGAATGATAAAGGTTGATTCATTGTGAAGTACGTGATTTCAACTGATCCAGATCATGTTAATAATATGAGTAACAACAACCTAGAAAAGTCATTTGAGTTGAGGAGATATTGTCTTAACATTGATATGTGAATATAAAACATCATGGTATTTCAAAATCAGCATAGAAATATCAAATTGATTATAATTTACCCTAAATAGTTAAGATGTTATTGTACAAATGAAGAATAATTTTATTGACTTTCTTACAAAAGTGGTTGCAAAGTTAACTCCTGGATCATATTAGGACACCAAAGCGCTACTAATAGTCATCCCTAAAGGAAGCTTCAGGTAGTGAACATGTGGTGCTAACTGGGTGAGATAGTGGTGAAACTTATGAAATTAGGAAGCTTTATTTTGGAAAATTTCATCAAGGTGAATTCATATAGAGTAGTCAGAATAGGGGTCATCATCATAGGGTGGCAACCATGTCTTCCATTATTAGTGTTTTAGGCTAATACATACGATTTACCATTGTACCCACCCACAAGTCGAGTGTTGAGAATGTGAAAGGTTATGCCATGTGATGAGGTTCTGTAGGAACCCACGATAGTCAGGGAATGATGGAGGTCTGAGGAAAATGATGAGCATAAGTAGAAGGTTTGTCACCCCATATTAGGTAGGCAGTTGGTGTCCCAAGGGTTGTTCTAGTAGAGGCGGTGGACGCGGAACTCTAGGGAGAGATCACCCTTACCAAAAGTGCAGTGTAATTCATGGTACTCAGGTTGGACTCTAGGGTAGAGGGGAAGGACATATCCAAGATGTTCATTCCACACTTCAAGGTGGTGAGGCAGTGCCATCTAATGTTCACTGTATAATTATTGTTGCTTTCATTAATTCTATTGAATTATTTAATATAGGTTCTATGCATTCCTCTATTTCTGCATAGTTCATTGTCATGTTGTGATTAACCATGGAGACTAAATGTGGGTAGTATCGCTAGATAACCCATTAGTGGTATTAGTTGAGGACATCATGCAGTGTAATGGTTGTGCTTTGGAGGTTGGAGGTTATGGTTTTATGTGGAATTTATTTGTCCTAGAGATGTTAGGATATGAACTAATATTCGGGATGGATTATTTAGTGTTATACGAGGCTCATATCGATTGTTACCGACATTGGGTAATGTTCACATCACTCTATTGGGAACTTATGGATTTCGTGGTGAGTGGGATACTCAAGTGTGTAGTGTAGGGATGCTACTCCAACAATTAAGAGAACTCACACCCAATGCATCATGCCTTATGTTAGATCATGTGGAGAAAGTATATCCACTCTTCCCTTTTGCTGTGCACTAGGATCAGGCTCTTTCTTCTGAGAACATCTCTAGGTTACCACACAAGGGATTGGTTGGGTTTATAATAAAATTACTACTAAGATAAGATTCAGTTTCCATACTACTTAATCGAATGGCACTAGAAGAGGTTTAATAACTAGTTGTTTTGTTATATAAATTGGATCATATGGGGTTCATATGACCTAGAACATCACCATGTGTATCATTAGTTTTATTTTCTAAGAAGGCTGATGGATCTCTTAGGATAGGAGTCGGTTATAGGAAGCTAAGCCAGATGATGGTTATGATCTAATACCCACTTCCTATAATCGTTGTCCTATTGAATCAGTAAATAGGTACCTCAGTATTTCGCATGATCTATTTTAGATTAGAGTACAATCAGATGAGGGTGAGACCTTATGACATACTATGTATAGATTTCCAAATTAGGTACAGGTTCTATGAATATCTAGTGATTATGTTTGGATTGACCAAAACATTGGTGATGTTCATGGCCATGATGAACTGAATACCTAAAATGTATCTAGATCAGTTTGTATTTGTCTTCATTGATGACATCTTGATGTACTCCAAAACTCATGATGATCATGGAAAATATATTGGCATCTTCTTTGATTCACTAAGAAAGCATAGTATATAATCCATAAAATAAATATGTTAGTTTTTGATTGATGAGTTTCACATTCTAGGACACATAATTTGTGAGTCATGTGTGTCAGTAGATCCAGAAATGGTACATGTTGTGGTTTCATGGGACCATCCCATGAAAATAACTAATATTCATTGTTTTTTGGGGTTTTCAGTTATCATTTAATGTTTATCAGATATTTATCTCAAAAAGTAGTGCCACTCACATGCCTAATCTAAATATGGGTTACATTTTATTGGTAAAGGTCTTGGAAGAATTCTTTTTGGTAACTGGAGATGCCCCTGAATACTGTACCGATTTTAATATAATCCAAACTATGTAAGACGTACTCCTTGTTCTATGATTCATCCAGTGTGGGACATGGGGATGTGTTGTCGCAGGATGATCAGGTTAAAGCTTATGAGTCAATACAGTTAAGGCCTCATGAAAGGATTTATCTACCTCATGACCTAGAGCTATCTGTTGTGGTTCATTCCTTAAAGTGTTGGAGAAAATAATTGATGGGAGAACCCTTTATGGTTTTTACCAACCATAAAAGTATCAAATAAATATTTTTTCAGTTGTAATTGAATTTTAGACAACGACGATGGGTTGAGTAGCTATAGTGATTTGATTTTGAGTTGGTGTACATGGTAAGGAAAATGTATAATGTCGCTGATGCTCTAATCTAGAAGGCTCAGAATCAGGTAGTTCAAGAAAGTAGTTCTGAGTGGGTGATGATGGCCTTATTTTCTAAGATGATTTTTTAGGTACAGGATGGGAATGGGAAGATTACCCATGCAACTATAGAAGTTCATTCTGCACATTTGAGTATAGTTAAGGAGATTTATCTGGTAGTGTTAGAGTGTTTGGCATTGAAGGAATGAAATAAATGCGGGGAGTCATCTTTTGGTTGGACTTTCGGTGCTGATAGAATTTTTTATGTTCATGGTCATGTTGTGGTGATGATAGATGTACGTGAGGTGTTGATGTGAGTGATTCACTTGTCGATGTGGGTAGTGAATCTGGTCATGAATAAGATGCCCCATGATCATCGAAGGCAGTATTTTTGGATTGGAATGTAGAATGAAGTTGATAGTTTTGTACCCTCATGCATTACAATTCAGCAGGTGAAGGATTCACATCAGTGTCAAGGTGGATTGTTGCAGTCATTGCCTAATCCAGAGTGGAAGTGGAATTTCATCACAATGGACTTCTTAGTGGGTCTTCTGAGGACTCCACAAAAAATGATGAAATTTGTGGGGTGGTAGATCGGTTGACCAAATTGGCCTATTTTATGATGATCTTGGAGACCAATACTGTCAACCAGTTGGTGAGAATTTTATTTCTGATATATAGTATGGTTTCATGTTGTGTCAAGAACCATATATTCACATCATGCTCCATGTTACCCCTAACACTTCTAGAGGTGAATACATATGCTACTTGGTACCCAGGTGTTTATGATTATGGATTACCACCCTCAGACTAATAGGTAGTCATATAATGCAATTGAGGTATTAGAATACATGTTAAGTGAATTTGTTCTGGAATTTGGTGGATCATGGGAAAAGCACTTGTTTCATGTTGAGTTTTCACAAAACAACATATTTCAGGCTACAGTTAAGATAGAATGTTTTGATATGATTCCAAGGATCAAACTAGTGGATTACCAATCAGCTCTTCCAAATTAGTAAGTGGGATTCATGTTGTTTTACAAGTTTCACAACTTCGAAATTATCATTCGAATACATCCCATGTGATTAGTTCTGAGGATGTAAAGCTTTATGTTGTAGTGTCTTTAGAGTTACACCCAGTTCATATTATAGATAATAGTGAAAATGATTTACAGGGATTGTATGTTCCCTTGGTTCATGTTTTATGGAAACATGTAAATGTTCAAGAAGTAACATGGGAGTGAAAATATGATAAAAGGTCCCAATGGACCGATCACTTTTCTTGGGGAGCTCACTGATGCATATGAAGAGAGCCTAAGGGATGAGCCACTATAAGGTGGGGAAGTTGTAAGATCCCGGATGTAGTAACCCTAGTTTCTGTTATGTAACCATTACTTAATGCTCTGCAATGTTATAAAGTTTAAGGGTGATGGTTTCGAGTGTAAAGAGAACATTGGAGGTGTTTTGGGGAAAATTCGAAGTCGCATGGGATGTGAAAAATTTGTCTAACCATGTGACTAAACTGTGCATAGTAGTAACTTTTAAAGAAGTGGCTCCCACACGGCTGGATCAAAGTACCAGAGACCATGCGAGGAGGTCATGTGAGGGTATTCTGAGGCAGTTTCTAATTCATGGCTACTTCACGGTTTGTCTGAAAGTGCATACTAACTATGCGGGAATTTAAGTGATATCATAAAAATGTGGGTCTCACATGTTTTTTCGTCTAAATGTATCATTTCCTCATATGTCACTGTTACTCTAGATTACACTCCATTTAATTTATAAGAACCACTCCCATGTATTTTATTGGAGATCTATAGGCGTTCATTGGAAAATTAATGATGTATTTTTGAGGTATGTGATTGTTCATCATAGTTCTTGATCGGTTTCTTAGATCTAATTAGATTTAATTCTCCTCTTCTCTCGGTTTAATAGAACTATGCCCTTTATGGGTATATCTATGTGTGTGGATTCAATATATGATGATATTTGGTCATGGGCTTGCAATGAGAAAAGATCTAAGCTGGGTTCTTGGATAATTGACTCGGTTTTCATGAGCATTCTTTGTTCATTTTTGTTTTCATCAAAACCAATGAGGTTTGAGGCTTCTTTCTCAACACCACATTGTAGAACTGTTTGTAATCCATTAAAATTGAATGTGTTCTATTTAATTTATTGTGATTTGGTTTTTGAACACTTGTTGGAATCCTTCATGAGTTAAGGTTGTAAAATCTTGGAAATTTTGGGGTTTTAAATGAAATATTTGGTTCTTGATTGTAAAATAGGAGTTTTTAAATTTTAATTTATCTATATTGATGGAAAATAAATGGGATTAGTTATTTTAAATAAACGAGGATGTTTTATTGAAATAAAATTTTTCTATGAAATTTTTTGTTCATTATTTTTCAATAGAAGTTCGGTTTTATTAAATTGGTTTGTTTTGGAAATGAAAATATTTGGTATAAATGGTGTTGGTTTGTGTTCATGCTTGATTGGCCCTTAATAAGGGATGTGTACTACTGGGGTACAAGTGATGTGACCCAGGACTAGGGGAGTCTGTCATTGGGAGACAAGGTAATTAGTCGAGAGACCGCTCCTATGTATGGGACTATATAACGAAGCATGCTTAGGTCGGTGTGTTGTGAATTATGGAAATGGGTATGCCAAATGATAAGAATAATTTGTTTTAATGTTTAGATTACATATTTTTCTAGAAAAATGAAATCCTGGAAATTGATTTCATATGGGTTTTTTCACCTGGTTACAAACGGTTTTTAGAACATATTTTTATTTTGTTATAAACGTCTTTGGAAAATTGTTTTATATAAACTATTGTATATAATTTTTTATAACTCTACTATCATAGTCGTGGTAGTAGGGAATTCATTGGGTAATACAAAGTGAGTTTTATATTCACCCATGCTTTGTCACTTTGGTGCTTTTTCAGATTATATCTTCCTGGAAATGGGCAATGGTAATGTTACCCATGTTTTTAACACTACCTCTTGATGTTTGGGATGTTTGGAGATCGTGGAGCATCGATCATGTAGAGTAAAGAGTCTTGTATTATATTCATATTTTTGTCTCATTTATCCCCTATGTACTTTGATACATGGTTATTTTCCCGGTGTTTCATACATTGAAGTGGTTTTGTGATACAAGAATTTGATAAGTTATCTTTCATTCATTAATGAATCATATAGTGAATGTTGGGTTATGGTTGGTTTTTTGGTTTATTTAATAATGGGTATATCATCACCCACTTGTATTTCAAAACACCAATCATTTATTCCACTTCATTTGGAATCTTGGGGATGCCACTTAAGGACATTTAATGACTCATTGTGCTCTCAAGCCAATGATAATTGGAGGGTCATTACAAATGGTATTAGTCTATTCCTTCCTTAGTTGTAAAAATGATCATCAATGTTCTTGGTATTAGAGTTGTAATTCTATACCATCTGTTCGTTGGGTTGGAATCATAGACAGGAGTAATATTGTCATAACATGAGATTTATAGCATAAAAGGATGTAACTAACAAGTTTATACTGAACTTCATGTTACTAGGTTATTGGGTACATAAGTGTTTTAGATACACTTATAAAATGTTGGAAATCCCATTGTCATGGGATTGCCAAATGAGATGATAATGGCATGAATTATAGAGTAATGAAAACCCACTAGGATTTCATATCTCATTGTTTGGAATGATTTATGATTTCTTAAAATCTGTGATTTTTTTAAAAATGCAGAAATTGTTTTCAAATGAAAGATTTTGAAAAAAGGATATCTGTTTTATATTAATAGTGGATTGATTTCCCAAAATAATGTTGAATGTTTTAAAAAATTTATAAACATGAAAAATGGTCATTTTGAAAACAATTTTATGATAGTTTGTGTGATGTAATTTGAAATGTTTATTCATTAGTTTCTAGAGTGTGAGATTGATGGAGTTTTGTAATGGTTTAGGAAATAGAACCTGGTAGTCATCATCGAAACAAACCTGAAGAAAATGCAGAGAATTCGGTTTCCCCTAAACCATAGGTGAAGTAATAGCAGGTTCAGAGTATTGTCCATGATTTTCATGCTATGGATACAAGGAACCAATGTAATGAACCAAGGCATTTGGATCATACCATCATGTTCATGAAGAAGAATCCACCAAACAACCATGGTGATGTTAAAATAGAGAAGGCAAAGGTGTGCCAAAGTAGGATGAAATGTATCTTCAATTTCATTGGTAGACCATGAGAGTTCACAGTCAATCTGGTGACATATATATTCTTGAGGATATTTCATGACATTAGTGGGATTTAGTGGTGTAAGCTAAATAGTGTGAAGGCCTTACATGGGAGTATTTTGAGGAATTTTTCAACAAGAAATTCTATCCTTATACATTCACGATCTAGAAAATGACAAAATTCTTCCGCCTAAAACAAGATATTCTCTCTATCATAGTGTACACAGCTAAATTCATGAATTTATTCCGTTTTACAATGGATGATGCAGCATGTACATCATTGAATACACGCATCATTAAATCAGGGATAAGGCAGGAGATTCGATCGAATATTGCGCTGATCAAAATTATGGATTATATAGATATAGTGAATAGAGAGACTGTGGATGAACGCGATATCTTTAGATCGATATGATAAAGAATAATGATACAATTTGGGATTGGTGGGAACTCAACAATTGGGAACAATGATAAAATAAACACTTATTTCCAAGGTGGAAATGAAATTTAGAATCAAACGATGGTATCATTGATCCATCCTCCATGATCCCACAGCAAAAAAGGTTGCTTTCAAGTGGGTTCTCTAGACCACATAAAGGGGGAGTGTATGGCCCAACCATGAGAATGATATAAATACAAGATGTTGTGGCACCATCAGTGATATTGTCATAGTGCTCTATGGTCAGGGGCTTGATAGAATTCAAAGGCATCCCAAGAATCGTATTGTTCAATAGGATGAGGATAGAAGAATCATTATTTTCAATATAATAGAGCTAGACATGGTGATTCTGGAAATACTATGACTCCTTAACTAGGGAAATATTAGCATTAAAACAATGATAACTATGTAGCGATGAAGAAATTGTATAGAGCTGAGTAGATGATTATTGATGATCAGGCTGGACAATCTACAGTGATGGGTATGATTCTTTTGAATTATAACCTTGTGTAACTGATCTTCGATATTGGTGAATAACATTATTTCATTTCTTCTCATGGTGTTTACTTTCTATGTTTATATTTTCAAATGATTCCTTCTATCTTAAAATTGAAATCTTTTCTGGGTGAAAGAGAATGGCAATCCTTTGCTTTTAGGGCATGTACAATAACAATTGATTGAGATGAACCAAAATGGGACTTCTAGATGTTGGACTTGGATTTTTATGATGTAATCCTGGGTATGGATTGGATAACAAAGATAAAGTGTCACATAAACTGTTATAGGAGAACACTATGTTTTATGACTAAGGATGACATCATGCATCTCTTGAGAGGAGAGAGGATGGTAAATAAAGGTGAAAAGAGCTTGTTGGCACCAATGGTGGGAACAATCTATTATCAGTTGGCTGCATTGTATTTCAAATCAATGGATAAGATTGACAAAACTAGTTTTCCAGAAGTTTTGGATCAATTTTGATATGTATTCCCCAAGAACAAACCATGGTTACCACCTATAAGAGAAGTGGATATTACGATTGATCCCCTTCTGGGGACCAGCCCTATTTCTATTCCGTCTTTTACTACGGAACCAAAAGAATTGAGGGATTTGAATATTCAGTCTGATGAACTAGAATATAAGGGTATTATTCGACCATGTACACCTCTGTGGGAAGCATCAATGTTGTTTGTGAAGAAAGTAAATGTAACTCTTTGGATATGGGTTGATTAGCGTAAGCTTAACCAAGTTAAGATAAAGAGTAGGTTTCCAATGCAATGAATTGATGATTTGTTGGATCAATTAAGGGGAGAAGCATGGTTCTCCAATATTTACTTGGTATTATGATTACACCAACTTCGAGTTCGGAAGGAGGATATTCCAAAAATAACATTCAGAAGTAGATATGAACACTACAAATATGTAGTCATGCCTTTCGGTCTATTGAATGCACTAGAGGTCTTCATGGATTGGAAGAATTAGATATTTTAGAAATATATTGATTATTTTTTGGTGGTTTTTGTGGATGAAATCATGGCATATTCAAAGACAAGGACTGACCATGAGGATCATTTGGAAACAGTTTTATAAACATTGGTAGATCACTGTTTGTAATCCACATTATTAAAGTGTGATTTTGGGAAATAGAAATTAAATTATCTTGGACTTTTCATTTCTATAAAAGGTGTTTATGTTGATCCAGAAAATATAGAAGTCGTTATCTCATGGAAACCACTGAAGAATGTATTTGAGATATGATGTATTCTTGGTGTATCTTGTTACTACTAATGATTTTTAAACGATTTCTCATGACTAGCATCACCAATGAAAAAACCTAAAGAATGAATGATCCCTTCCAATTGATAGAGTAATGAAATAAGTCTTTTGATGAGTTACAATTTCAGCTTATATCTTAACCTATCACGATTTTTCTAGAATAAGGACAAGGGTATGTGGTGTACTGTGATGCTTTGGGATCTCGGTTGGGTTGTGTTCTAATGCAAGGGGACCATGTGGTTGCTTATGGTTTAAGTAAGTTGAGGGTGAATGAGATGAATTACCAAAAACATGATTTAGAGATAACTTTAGTCATCCATGCCTTCTAAACATGGAGATATTATTTCTTTAGTGATATTTTTACTGTGTTTATAGGCAAAAAAATCCTGAAACACATTTTCTCACAGAAAGATTTGAATCTTAAAAAAAGGAGATAGATGGAGTATCTCTAGATGTTTGATATTCAAATGATGAATACACCATGAAAATGGAATTCATTTGCAGATTCATTGAGTAGAAATTCATATGCTATGTTGGAAAAATAATTTTTAGATGAATAGTAGTTGATGTCTTTCTTAGCCGACAAGCATGTGGAATCTGAATACAGATGTGATGTTTTGGTTTTATTTTTAGGTGCGATTGATCCTGATTTTTTAAATATGGTCAAAGAGACACAAACATCTGATGCATAAGGTCTGAAAATGAGTTTTAAACTCAATGTTGGGGATACTACTTAGGGATAAAAACTTGATGGGAGTTTAGTTTTGTTCTTTAGAGATCTGATAGATGTACCAATGGCTTCTCAAGAATAACTCATACATTCTTATCACCATTCTAGATGGGTTTTACATTGAGTTCAACTGAATATTTTTATGGAATAGAAGGCTTAGTTTTAGTGGAGAAACAAGAAAATAAATGTTGTTCTGTTTGTCTCGTGATGCTTAACTTGTCCACAAGTTAACTCAGATCACCAGAGACTAGCAAGAATGTTGCGGTCATTACCAATCCCAGTTTGGAAATGGGAGCATATTGTGATGGATTTTATTACAATTCATCCTTGAATGGTTCAGAAACATGATTCCATATGGGTGAGAGTGGATCGGCTTACAAAGTCATCTAATTTCATCCCAATTCATTAAAATCATACGGTGGAGGATCTTTCAAAAATCTATATCTGACAACTAGTAAAGAGGCATGGAGTACCAGTTTCCATATTCTCACTTAGAGATCTGAGGTTCACATCTCATTTCTACACATCCTTACAGTAAGATCTTTGAACTCAATTGACTATGTGCATGACGTATCATCCCCAGACGAATGGGAAATCCAAGCTAACAATACAAATTTTGGAAAACATGTTGTGGGCTTGTGTAATGGATTTTCATGTCTCCTGAGAGGATCATATACCCTTTGTATAGTTCTCATACAATAACACCTATTAGGCCTTGATACATATAGATGAATTTAAAGCCTTGTATGGGCGTCCTAGTCATTATCGACTATTTTGGGTGGAAACATGTGAAATTTTAATAGTTGGCCCAAGCCATTTCCAAGTAACAACAAAGAAAATCTAGCTGATCAAAAATAGGAAGGAGATGGATTGGAGTCATCAGATATCGTAGGAATATGATTATAGAAGACCATTTTCATTTCACGAAGATGGGAAAGTTATCTCCTAGATACATTAGAACTTTTGAGATACTGAAACGGTTCAGGGAAGTTGGCATACTGGTTTGCATTACCACCATGGTTCAGTTTGGTGTATAATGTGTTCCATGTATTTCTGTTGAAAAAGTATCAGTCTGATCCTAACCACGAGATCAAATGGGATCATGTTCACCTAGATCCGGATAATTCCTTGATCCATATACCCGTAAAAAATTTGGATAGGAAAAATAAATTCTTTCGAGGAAAATAATTTCTCTACTCTGGGTTTTATGGTAGTATGGTCAGTTTCATGAAGAGGCTTGGGAATGTGAGAAGGAAATTAAAGAGAATTGGATGAAACACTTTCAATTGGGTGATGTATTCTACTTTCTAAGGAATGAAAGACCAATGGTGGGGAGAATGTAGTACCCCATGTTTCTGGTATGATACCCTTACATAATGAATTTCATTGTTATAAACATCAAGGGTGATGGTTTGGAGAGTTGGGAGAACTATAGTGCTGTTTTGGGGAAAATTGGAAGTCGCAGAAGAGGCGCACAATTTTTTTAACCATGTGGACAAACTGTGTGTTGTAGTTACTTTTGAGGAAGTGACTCTCGCATGGTTAGAACATGCTTTGAGGGACCATGTGAGGGGTTCCCGTGGTAGGGGTTAACATATGGTTAGCGCACAGTTTGAAAAAATGTGTGAACTAACTATGTGGGCTCTTATGTGAGATCCTAAATAAGTGGATATCAAATGTTTTTCCCCTTAAATGTCTCATTTTCCTTCATAATCAGTGATAACTCTGTATTAATCTCCATTGAAGGTATGATATCTTATTCCAATCATTTTGAATGTGATTTGAAGGCTTTCATTGGTGAATCATTGCCATATTCAGGAGGTATTTGATTGCTCTTCATAATTCTTGATCATTTTCTTAGATGTACTTAGATCTACTTATCCCCTTCTCTCAATTACTTATATCAATTCTAGTTTATTATAGATTTAAGTGTGTGGCTTCCAAATATGATGAGAATTTTTCTTGGTCTTTCTTGTATAAGATATCTAAGGTGAGTTCTTTGAGAATCAACATGGTTTTCTTGAATGTTATTCGTTTTATGTGGTATTCATCAATACTATTGAGGTAGGGGGCTTCGTTCTTGTATCCAATTGTTATAACTGATTGTTATTCAATAAAATATGATTTGTGGTGCTGAATTTATTGTTATTCAGTTGTTGAATACTTGATGGAAACCTTCCTGAGTGATGGTTGTAAAATATGGAAAATTGGGTGTTTTAAATGAATGCTTTGGTTCTTGTTTTTAAAACAAGGGTTTAAAAAGGGGACTTTTCTGGATTGAAGGAAAATAAATGGGATTATTTTTTTCAATAAAATGCGTTGTTTTATACATATGAAATGTTTCTTTGAAATTTTTTGTGATTTTATTTTAAATAAAAGTTTGGATCAATTGAAGTAGCTTGTTTTGGAAATGGAAATATTTGGCATAAATGGCATTGATGTGAGTTCATGCTTGATTGTCCCTTAATAAGGGACATGTACCATTGGGGTACATGCGAGGTGACCATATATTGGGGCCATGTGTCATTGGGAAATGATGTAGTTGGTCGAGATATTTCTCATGAGTATAGAACTGTTAAATAAAACATGCATGTGTGGGTGTGTTGTCAACTATAGAAATGGGTATGCCAAATGAAATGATGAATGGGTTTTAAAGTTTTGATAAGTTATTTTTATGAAAAATTACTTTCTGGATATTGTTTTTATTTTGTTTTGTTTTCAATTGGTTGAAAATAGTTTTTGGAACTTGTTTTTATTCGGTTAAAAACTATTTTGGTAAATTGTAATATATAAACCATTTTATATAATTGTTACTAACTATTCTATCATAGTTTTTGGAGTAGGTAATTAATTGGGGAATAGATAGTGAGTTTAATACTCACCACATCATTGGAACATTTGTTGTTTATCAAATGCTATCTCCCTGGATTGGGGAAAATGTAATGTTTGACACCTTTTTAGAACTACCTCACAATTTTGTCACTGTTTGGAGATTCTGGAGCATAGAGCAGGTGGATAATAGAGTTTTGTAGACTTTATAGAGTCTTGTGTAGTTTATCTATTGTGTACATTGATACTTGGTTATTTTACAATTGTTCTATAATTTGATGTTTTTTTTTAAAACATGATGATGGTGAGTTTCCTTTCCTTCGTTCATGAATAATATATTGAATGTTTGTTTATGGTTGGTTGGTTTATTGGTTTATTTTTAGAGGGTAAATATTCACTCACTGTATTTAATACCCTTGATCATTTATTTCCAGCCTATGACATCATGGGGATGTCGCTTAAGGCTGAGTAATGACTAGTTGTTATATCAAGCCAATGAGAATCGGGAGGTCCTTACACCAGATCGCCATTAAGGTATGTTTTTTCTCAATAATTAGTT
This sequence comes from Viscum album, assembly GCA_963277665.1. Classification (NCBI taxonomy): domain Eukaryota; kingdom Viridiplantae; phylum Streptophyta; class Magnoliopsida; order Santalales; family Viscaceae; genus Viscum; species Viscum album. Next base: position 2,013,088,554 of record OY728147.1, on the reverse strand, counting down.
TAATTCCTTCATTTAAACTAAATAAGTGTTTTCCAATGTTTATGGAAACACTTGGGGGTGTTTTAGGGTTTTAGGACACGGAAGTGCGGAAAAGTAGTTTTTTTTGGGAATTCTGCACAATCTGTGCATGGTTAGTTTTGAAGATGAGGATAGCCTAGGTAAACTATGAATAAGAATGAATTTAGAACAGTAGCCTGCACACTGTTTATTTATGGTTTGGAAAACCGGGCAGCTAAACCATGTGAGAGGTTATTTCTGTAAATCAGCATCCGTAGGGTTTTCACATGGTTTAGTAAACTGTGTGGTAAACCATGCGGCCTAGAAACTTTAAACCAAATTCAAAAAATGAAATTACAGGGTATTTATGTTCCACATGTTTTTTCCCACCACATAATCTCTTGAAACCATAGTAATGAACCAAATATCCTTAGAGCTTCCATGGATCGATCTCCCTCATATCACGGTCATATGGAGTGCCGATACTTGGGGATTCAACATTCAGGTAAGGCTAAACCCATCCTTGATGGGTTTTCACAATTTGGGATGGAATTTCCCTCTTATCATCTTATGAAACACACAAAACCTTATTTTTGGTTAGGATAAGGTTGAGGATTCACGTGTTGATCAAATTGGGATCTAAGTCTCGGTTGAGAGTGAATTCACTAACAGATTCAATGTAGGTGGTCTACAAGTTGTATCCCTTTGGTATCAAGTGGATTTTTCAATGTAGGGTAATGTTCTCAATTTTTCATTATTGTGTTCTTGGTAACCATTTATTTATTTAGATGTAGTGGGTTTCTACATGGTTAATTTAACTCTCATGAATATTTTTGGATTCCTAGACGATGGACAACTATTATTAGGGCCACCAATGGGGTGTACCGATATTCCATAGACATAGATTTTAACTAAGTGTAAGGCAATTGTGAAAGATCCAATATCCAATGATGAATATGTTAATATGATTAAAGGATGTTCAATTTGAGTCTTATTAATACACATAGGTTGGGTAATGGCCTATGACGTCGTTTGGAAGCCATGAAAATGGGTTAAATGAATTAATTAGAAAATTATAGGCGATTAAATTTATACGTTAATATTATTTTCAATATAGGAATTGGGAATGGGGAATGGGGCTAAAGGGATAAGTAATATAAATTATTAATGTGTTAATGGATTGAGTAAAGATTCTAAATTCCCATTTGTTCATATTGTTGTGTTGTTGTAAATGACATTGGTTATGCTTGTTTTGATATGGTTAATTATGGTGAATGACAAATATGCATGTGCACATGGCTAGGTAGGGTGGGGTATAGACCTGAGGTTCTACTCCCATAGGTTGAGTTGGAACAAGGTTCTAGCTCTACCCCAAAATTCATGGGTTATGTAAGGGGACACAGTTAGATTCTCCTAATGGTAGCATTCCACACGAACTAAGGCTTCTAGGTGATGTTTATGATACTGTTAAAATGTGATGCCTTATGAGATAGGGTTGTATGTTTACTCTCATATTCATGAGAATATTGGATATGCCTAATCCATTGATCACATGAAAATGTGTATTAAATAATGAAATTACTATGTAGTACACCCAGATTCAATGGAAGTATAATTAAATAAATTTTTCTCTATAGTGTCCTATTTGACTATTTATCATTACATACCATTTTTTCTCACTTCCATGAACTATCTACATTTTCTAGATATTTTTTAGACAACTTTAGTGGTGGCATACTGAGATAAACTCACACCCTTCTCGGGTCGCCATTGGGTACCCGAACGTATTTCATGCTTGTAGTTCAGGACAAGGGAAAGGTGCCTATGTTAGTGAGTTGAATTTGATGTGGGATATGTATGGTTGAGGTTCTAGTATTAGAGTCCAAACCATATTGTGGATCTTGTGGTCATCCATATTTTTTGGTTTTTTTACCTCCCACTATAGCATTGAATGACATATTTGTGGTTGCATATAGTTCTACCTTGATGGGAAATTGTTTATTTATTCTTCTTTTTGAGTGTTTCACATTTTTCGCTATTCAAACTATTTCTTACTATGGCTTACTCTAGTAAAGTGGGTATAGTCTCCCCATGTATCCTATTAGACCCTCTCTACTAGTGAGAAAAATTTAGTTTACATGGAGTATTTCTTGAGGTGATGTGGTGACCTTTCCCGAGGCACCAGTTTAATGGATTCCGGGTCGGGATGTTACAGTGTATGATTTCACTGAGGTACGTTTTTCCTTTTTATTTTCCATAGGGTGTCGGAAAATATTTAATTTGTTGTAGTTACCATAGAGGTAAAACTCCATTAATGATGTTTTCCAATTTTCTCTAATAATTTTCTACTATTTAGAACAATCTTAGGATTTTCAGCGAGTGGAGGTTCAGTTGCAAGAGGATACATCCTTTTAGGAGCCTTCATTCTGTATTTTTTATCGTATCATGGGGACCATAGAGGTGGGTATATTCCATTGGTACAATTGTTATGTAAAAATAATGTAGTTTATAACAAGACCTAGGTGCAAGAGGAAAATATTCGACCTTAGTAGTGATAATTGTTGTCATATCATGCTTCAGCTCTATTAGAAGAGAAATATAGAGATGAATTTCTTTTAGGGGAGAAATTTGTAAAAACAAAAATATTCTTTGTGGTAATGATATTTTCTTTTCAATAAATTATATGTTTAGTTGATTAATAATATCAAAATTTATATTTTTGTTGGGATCATGGAGGTTTTGAGATTTTTGATGATAATTTGAATCTCGTAACTAGTTTTGGGGGGTTTTTAGCCCGAAACAAGGTTTTTATAGACCATTTGTGATGGCCTCATGTTTTTTATAAAATATAAAATGCTGGAAATTGGGTGGCTATAAGATGCACGATTTGAGGAAACCATATTTCATGAGTCAAACAACCAAGCAACTAGTTATATAGTTTTTGAAGATATTAAAAGAGTCATTTTACTAGGTTTATACATGGTTAGAAAAACATTATGGGTAATCATGAAACACCCATTATCTCCATCAAGGACCATGTAACATGGTGCACTATTTTAGAAAACCATATAACTAATCCCTATTTCCAAAATATTTTTATAGAAAAAGACCATTGAACCTTATGTTCTTTTAAATCAAACCTATGATTCATACTTCATCTGTTTTATAGCATAGAGATATAGAATTCCATTGAATAACTATACAAGGAGTTGACCTAAGTTCTTCATTAAACCTATGATTCAACTAAGTTCATCTCATTAGATCCATAATGGTAATGCCTTAATTCCTTTTTTATTCCTTCGATGATTTTCATGGAATCAATGGTGTCATTTGTTGGTCGGACTGGACACTCCAGAGGGGGTGGATTGAGTTCCAATTAAAATTTCTGTTTTAAAATATTTTCACTAAAATCCCCCAATTTAAAATACAAATTGAATTGTAGTGAATTTGAATTAATGAAAACATTCAGTCAGTTTCTCAAGGTATTGATTAATTCCCAGTCAATCTAATCAGAGGATCATATCAGCTTTTGAAACTTACCTAATGATTTACAACTAATGCAAACAATTTCTAATTCAATTATCAGAGTATCTTTGAAAACAGTTTTATGTTTTAAAGTACTTGGCAGCAGAATAAAATGGTTTTATATAATGCACAGCAGGTATAACCAAGAGGTTCAGTCTCAATAAGAGACTTAGTCCTCTCACAATTTATATAAATTAATCCACACCCTGGATTGGGGTTCTCAACATTGTACAACTGTCCAGGTCAAAGACCTCTACCACAATTTTACGTGAGAAACAAAACAACAGCAAATGCAGCTTTCCATTTCACACACGACCTCTACCACTATCCCAGTGGGAAATAAAATATGTAAGAGGATGAGTGAGGATTTACAGATCCTCCAGTTAAAGTATAGGATACAGTGTGTGTGTAAAATACAGCAGATGACACACACTGCTCAAAATGTAAATAATAAATCACAGAGGCAATGATGTAGAGTTTAGAATGGCTCTATTGATCGCAGTGGAGCTCTGGACTCATTTGAATTGATCAGAATTGGTTTTGAGTTCTCTTCTTGTTTTTTTTCTGAAAAACAGAGTGTCGTCTGCTTGACATCCAGGTTCAAAGATAGTGATATGTAGTCGATGAAGTTCTTCAAAATCTTTGTTAATGTACACAACTCTTCTTGAGTAGATGTGAGTGTGTACGAGCTTCCTGTGTCTTCTTGATCGTGCATGTATATCCGTATGATCTCTTTTTGTGTATGTTGCTCATTTTGTATATCTCCTCTGTTTTTTGTGTGTGTATGTCGTATCAACATGGACATCTTTTGTTTATAGCACGAGCTCCGGCAAAGGAAATGATTTCCTTTTTGCAGGTACGAGGTACGGTTCCCTGACATCCAACAACACACATTAAATAAATGTCAGTGTATTAAAATATACCTAATATGATCGTTGGTTAGATTAAATAAAGATAAATAAATTAAAGTAGTGTCGGATTCTCTGGAACGGTAGCTTTGGGTATCGGTAGCCTTGGTAGCGGTATCCTTGAGTAACGGTAGCTTCTTGTGTAACGGTAGCTTCTTTTGTAATGGTAGCCTTTCCATCGGTAAGCCTTCTATTGGTATACTTCATTTGTAATGGTAAACATTCTTGTAACATTAGCGGTTAGTCCCTATCGGTAGTTTTCTTGATGTATCGGTAGACTTGATGTATCAGTACACTTTTCTGACAGTAACCTTCTTATATCGGTAAGCTTAGTATATCGGTAACCTTCCGTGTATCGGTAGGCTTGCATACCGATGACATTCGCATATCAGTAGATTTACATACCGGTGACCTTCGAGTATCGATGGGATTTGATGTAATAGTGACTAATCTGTATCGGTAGCTCTCACATAGTGGTAGACTTAACGATATCGGTAGCTCTATTTTGTAATAGTGACCTTTTGCCTGTTTAAGTATTCTATTGGCAGAATGAGTTATGTTAGAATATATATTCATCCAGTAACTATATTCCTTGAAGATAATATAAATTATATAATAAATGAATATGTGCATGATGTTCATAAATACCAAAATAATTAATTAACCATTAATAAATATAGGAACTACCAAACTATAATTGATCATAATAGGGATTATCAAATTATGATTGAGCATAGTTGATATTATGGAAATATGAGTTCAAATAATTTTCTCAGAGGGTTCAACAATCTCCCCCTTTTTGATAATTACAACTTATGCCAAATTATTCAGAAAAATAAAATAGTATCAGAGGAAAGAATAAAAATTTCTTAAGAGAAAAAAAAATTAAAACAAAGTTCTCATAATAATTTTTTGTTGTTATTATTTTTCTCCCATATCCCCATAGCATATATTGCATTTTCTCCCCCTTTGTTTTACTTCTCATTTTTCTCCCCATATTATTTCCTCTACCCCTTTAATGAAAAAACTTTAAAACAAGAGGCTCATTTTCTCACCCATTATTTTATCCCCCTTTGTGATTAACAAAATGAAGGGTAGAAGGAATATAAATACAGTAAAGTGAAGACTGTAACAACAAATTTCCATTAAAGTACAAAAGGTACAAACATATAAAGTCAAATAAAATACAAGTGAGTCCTATCAAAACATCCAGAATCACTCAATCCTCCTCTTGAACAGGAGTCTTTCCCTTAGGATCAGAAGAGGGTGTAGGCTCAAATTGAGTATGAGGCTTGGGAATAGCTGACAGAACAATTGGAGGGTCAGCCACTGAAACGGTAGCAGATCTGAAATATGTGTTCCTCTGTGGAATCATAGGAGTCATTCATTGAATATTTTGAACTGGATTAATTTGAGGTGTACTCTTAGAGGTAGATGCAGGAAGGGAAGGAGGTACAATCATAGGTCTGGCATCCACATGCAAGAATGGTAGCAGCAGATTCCTGAAATCCATAATAATACTCCTTCCTCTCTCCACTGTAGACACAAAGTCATCTCTATTCTCAATGAATTTGTCCAAGGCAGGAGTACGCACCCTGAGCTTACTAACCTGTTCTTTGAAGGCTTGGGTTACTGGAGGTAACTTCATATTCTCAATGAAAATCATGAAGTGATTTTTCATTTGTTTCTTGGTATAAACCTTCTCGAAATAAGCATCAACCTTATTCTTGATTGCCTCTTCAGAAGCAGTAGCTTCCCGCAGGTCATCACGAATAAAACTACTAACTTCCCTAGTGGTAGCAAGAATCTGAGTATCTGATGCACCACTGGGACTGGCCTTAGCCAATTCTTCTTGAATAATTGAGCGGATCTGGTCAAGGATCACACTGGAGAAAGATGAGGGATGTGGTTTCATTGAGAAGGCCATTGTCTCCTTGAATGATTGAGTAAGACTACTAACTAACTTCTGAACAAGTTCATCCGGACTATTCAGATGTTCTTTGACTGACTTCATAAAGGCCTCAAAAACTTCCACAAATTGCTTAAACACTTCTTTGATATATCGAATGTTAGAGTTTACTTGAGTTTGAGAGCTATTCATGGTAGTCATAGAAGCAATCGATTGTCTCAAAGCAACTACATCTCCTATCCAACTCTCAATATGAGTGTGGCACACTTAAATTTCATCCGGCATTTCTTTCACATGACTGGATACATCATATCCAATGGAAAAATCAAGGTATTTCTCCATGATTTTCATCTATTCATCCATACTTTTCTTCATATCTGCCACTGATTTCCTTATTTCTTCTTTCAATTCAGCTTTTAAGGACTCATGGTCCTCCTTGGTTGCTACATGTTCATCCATTGTGGGTAGGGTATCATATTCTTTTTGGGGATGGCCTTCCTCACCCAAATCTCCATAAGAAAGTCCAAGAACCATATATCCTGGATCTGATGTCCAACCTTCAATGTCATACAACATAGATACTGAACCAAGATTCTCCCTCTCACATGGAAGAATCTCCTGAGGTATCTCGTCCAACTGTTCTCCTTGAGGTAATTCTGTAATTTCCACTTCATCTACAGCAGATTCAATAGCCATTTTCTCTGATGGCTTAAGAACTTTCTCAACAATAGATGCTACTTATGCTTCCTGATCAGGTACTGTCCTGACTGTACTGACTATCAGGGGACTGAAACTGAGCTCTTCATCAACATTTTCCTCATCATCTGCTTCACCAGCAGCCTCTTTTTCTCCATTAAAATCATGATCTGATTTGGTTGACTCATCCTCCACAGAGGTGTTCTTTACAACATACTGGCATGCTTCTTCTCCTTCTTCTGTTGTCTCTATATCACTGTCCTTCAAGACAGTTTCTCTTTTTGGTAGTTCTCTTGGAGGGATAGCTTCTCGATAGGAAATAACATGATGCACAAGACTAAGGGGCATGTCTGGGTCTCTTCCTTCCTCTACTGATGTATCTTCCTCCTCAACTTCAGCTTCATCATCACTGTAGACCGGTTCTGACTCATCTGGTCCAAGACCAGGATCTCTCACATTCTTTGGTCTAGAGGGATGGTCCTTTGGTGTGACCTTATCATATATTCTTCCTTCATCATTCACCCATGATTTTCTCCAAGGATTCCAGCTGACTTTCATATATTTACAGACAGTCTTGGTGATGCAGAAATTATCCTTAAATAATATCATTTTATCCTGAGGTCCAGCCACTTACTTTGCTTTCATCATAACAGAAATCAACTTTTAGAAGAACAGTGCATTTGACATAGACTTCAGTTTGGTCATATCCTCAATCTGAATCATAATCAATCTATACAGATTTACATTAACTCCATGCTTCAACAGATGTAACAAGTAAATGTCCTAGATTCTCAATATAGCAAATTCTCCTCACCTTGGACTAACTACATGTTGAATAAACATGAAAAGAAATTTATCTTCTCCTACCATCTCTGCAGCTATGATTTTTCTAGGGGTCCCACTCCCTGTCAGCTCTAACAAAGCATCTTCATACTTAAAGAATTCACTGGTTGTGGGTATGGATTTTTAATAAAAATAATAATCACCTTCATGTGGAACTTTTAAGTTCCCAGCCCATTCAAGCGAAGTAAAGTAAAATTTGTGACCATTTACATAGGAACACATCTTGTTTTCTTCTTAGGACTTCTCAAAACGAACGAACTCATAGAACTGTTTCACAAGTACTGGATAATACTATCCATTTTGTTCATGAAGCACTTGAGCCATACGTGCTATTGTAAGATCATCAGAATCATGGATTTTCTCTCCATGAGGCATTCTGCACATAATTCCTTTTCTACTACTATTTCAATCTTTGAAAAATGCGGATTTACTGGATTCATTCTATTAGCATCTCTACTGCTTCCACTGGCACCAGCTTCAGTTACATTCTTCCTTTTAGCTTGTGGCGCATCACTCCCTTCATCCACTGCGGGTCGCTTCACATGGGCCATTTCAAATGCTGAGGTTTAGGGTTTCACGTGCATGAGAGGTTTAGGTAGGGGGAATTCGACCAGACTCGTTTGCGGTGATTGAGTGATGTCTAGATTTGGGTTTAATATCATTTAGGATTCAACTATAAAATAAATCTCATATTAAAAAGAAATTCAAAGTCTCGGCCTTAATATGAAAATTTAAAAAAACATGAGAGATGTACTGGTGAGGTGTCGTAACGGTGTGGTTCCCTATCGGTGAGCTTTATCTAAGGGTGATGTGTCCTAACAGTGATGTTTCAAATAGTGAGGTTTCTAACGGTGATGTTCCTAACGGTGAGGTTTCTAACGGTGAGGTTTCTAACAGTGAGGTTTCTAATGGTGAGGTTTCTAACAGAGAGATTTCTAAAGGCGAGGTTCCTAACTGTGAGGTTTCTAATGGTGAGGTTTCTAACGGTGAGGTTCCTAAGGGTGTGGTTTTAATGGTTTTAAGAGTAAGTTATCATTCCTAATTCGTGTCTAATGAAACATGATATTTCTGAACATAAAGGCTTGGTGAAAATATCAGCTAATTGGAGTTCAGTGCCTATAAATTCAAGAGTTATATCACCTCTTTGATAGTGATCTCTTAGAAAGTGGTGTCTAACATCAATGTGTTTAGTTCTAGAGTGAGACATAGGGTTCTTTGTGATGTTGATTTCGCTAGTGTTATCACAATTGATTGAAACATGTTTAAAATCAAATCCATAGTCCAATAAAGTGCGTTTCATCCACAGAATCTGTGCACAACAACTACCAGCGGCTATATACTCTGCATTAGCAGTAGATAATGAAACTAAGTTCTGTATCTTACTACACCATGATACAAGGGACTTTCCAAGATAATGACATGTTCCAGATGTGCTCTTTCTATCTAACTTGCATCCATCAAAGTCAGCATCCGAATAACTTATTAAATCAAATGATTGTCCTTTTGGGTAAAACCATCCCAAAGTGGCAGTACTTTTAAGATATTTGAAAATCCTTTTAATAGCATGTTAGTGTGACTCTTTAGGGTTAGATTTAAATCTAGCACACATACACACACTAAACATAATATCAGGTCGGCTAGTAGTAAGATAAAGTAAACTCCTAATCATACCTCTGTAATTTGTTTGATCCACAGGTTTCCCAGTTTCATCAATATCAAATTTACAGGTTGTACTCATAGGTGTATCACTTCCCTTTATACTATCCAATCAAAATTTTTAATAAATCCTTAGTATATTTACTTTGATTCAAAATAATACCATCTTTAGTTTGAAAGATTTGAAATCCAAGAAAGTACTTAAGCTCTTCCATTAAGCTCATTTCAAACTCATTTTGCATAACCTTTGAAAATCAGTACATAAAGTATTTTTAGATGATCCAAAAATAATATCATCAACATATATCTGTATTATTAAAACATCTTTTGAAATTATTTTTATATAAAAGAGTAGGATCAGCAATTCCTTTTGTAGATCCTTTTGAAATTAGAAAATTTGTAAGTCTCTCATACCAAGTTCGGGGAGCTTGTTTTAAACCATATAATGCTTTAGAAAGTTTAGAAACATGATTTTGAAAGTGAGGATTTAAAAAACCAGTTGGTTGTTCTAAAAATAAATCTTCAACAATAAAACAATTAATAAAAACACTTTTCACATAAATTTGATATAACATTAAATTTAGATGTGATCAAAAAGCATGTAAGATCCTAATTGCCTCTAATCTAGCTATAGGTGAAAAGGTTTCCTCATAGTCAATTCCTTCTTCTTGATTGTAACCTTGTGAAACTAGTCTATCTTTGTTTCTAATGATATTTCCAGATTCATCGACTTTGTTTCTAAACACCCACTTTGTGCCTATGGTCAATGTGTGTTTAGGTCTTTCTAATAATTCCCAGACTTTATTTATTTCAAATTGATATAGTTCTTCTTGCATAGCTATTACCCAGAATTCATCATTGATAGCATCATTGATATTTTTAGGTTCTAACTATGAAATAAAATCGTGGTGTTCAACATGATTTCTTAGAGATGCTATAGTTTGTGTTCCTCTATCTAGATTTCCTACAACAGCATCTAATGGATGGATCTTTTGAATCCTAGTTGGTCTTGAAATGATAGGGCTAGAGATTTCAGGATCATGAACAAGTTGGGAGTCAACATAAGAAGGTTCTGGAAAATTTCCAGAACTGGATTTTTTGACTATAGGTCCACTGTCTTTATCATTAAGGTTCAATATAGAGAGATCATCATCATGATTTTCAAGAGATTTTTTAGGTTTATGTTGATCAGTTTATCAAATTTAATGTGAAATGATTCCTCCACACATTTTCTTCTTTTATTAAAAACTCTATAGGCTTTAATAGAAGTAGAGTAACCTATAAAAATTCCATCATCACACTTTGGTGCAAACTAGTCAAGATTATCTTTAGTATTAATAATAAAGACTTTGAAACCAAAAACTATGATGTAGTTAACCTTAGGTTTCCTATGGTTCCACAACTCATAATGGGTCTTCTTAAGAACAGTTCAAATCAAGACTCTATTGATAGTATAAAAAGATGTATTGACAGCTTCAGGCCAAAAATAAACAGGTAAGTTATACTCATTGAGCATGGTTCTGGAAATTTCCTGAAGGGTTCTATTTCACATTTATACTACATCATTTTTCTAAGGTGTCCTAGAGGCAGAGAAATTGTGACTACAACCATTCTGTGAGCAGTAGGATTCAAACTCGATATTTTCAAACTCATGGCTATGATTACTTCTCATGGTTTTTATCTTAAGTTCACTAAGATTCTCTACTGACATGGAGTATTTAACAAAGTAAGAACAAGCTTCACTCTTGTGAGCTAGAAAATATACCCAGGTATACCTAGAATAGTCATCTACTAGAACATAGACATTGTGCTTCCCATTTAAGCTAGAAACTCTAAAAGGTCCAAACAAATCCATGTGAACCAACTCAAGATGTTGAGAAGTTGACACTTCTTTCTTTGATTTGAACGAAACTTTATGTTGCTTTCCCCTTTGATAGGGATTACAAACTTTATTTTCTGGGAATTAATGTTTTTGTAGGTCTCTAACTAAGTTCTTCCTAGTACGTTTTCTAAGTGAATGTACATTGCAGTGTCCTAATCTGCTTCGCTAAATCCAAGTCTCTTTATGAAAAGCATTTAAACATGTAATATTTTTCATAGATAATTAATTTAAATCAACAACATATACATTTTTATTTCGTAAAGAAGAAAATACTAAATAATTTTTAGAATTAAAAACATTAAAAGAATCATTTTCAAATTTAACATTAAAAACATCATCACATAACTGAGAAATACATATTAAATTATAATTAAGCCCATCCACAAATAGAACTTTAGAAATCAGTACTGAGTCAGTGTTACCAATCCGGCATAAGACGATGATTTTCCCTTTAGAATTATCACCAATGGTGAAAAAGCCTCCATCAACTCTAACTAAGCTTTTAAAACATGATAAGTCTCTTGACATATGTCTTGAACATCCATTGTCCATGTACTAGGTATTTCTATAGGATCCCTTTATGCAGGATTCCTACAAAACAGATTTAGATAGGAAATGATTTTGGTACCCATGTTTTCTTGGGTCCAGACAGGTTATCCAATAAAACTTTAGGAACCCAAATTTGTCTTATGGGTCTCATAAAATTTGTAGAATCAACAGATTTTGTAAGATAAACTTTATTTGATTCGTAACTATGAATATAACTGGTTGAATCATATGAACATCCAGAAGTAGAATTGTCTACATTCTATCCAGATTTAGAAATAAATCTACTTATGGCAATTTTTCTCTGTCCACGTTGGTATCCTATACCAGTAGTATATCTAGGTGAAATATGCTTACGTAGAATTTGAGTAAAAGTATCATTTCTATTTGTAATCTTTTCTAAATCCTTCCTAATTTTCTCATTTGACAGTTTCAGTTATGTGTTTTCTTTATGCAATCGAGCATTCTTTTCCATTTCTATGTCAAGATCAGATTTATGCTTAATAGTTAAAGCATACTGTTTCTTTAAACCTTTGCATTTGTCTTTCAGCTCATTACAGGTTTCATCTATCATATCACAGTATTCAAATAGTTCTTTATTTTAAAATAATTTCAAATTCGGAATCATCTCCAGAATAATAGGAATTTAAAGTTTGAGTTCTATATGTTACCTCAGAAGTGTTTTTCATAAAACACATGTTTCCCTTATTTCTGATTTCAGCTTCAGAAGCTTCAGATTCACTGGAGTTATCTTCAGAAACACTCCAAGTAGCCTTTATGGCTTTCTTATACATATTATCCTTATACTCATACTTCTTCTTGTATTTCAGCTTTGGACAGTCTGCTTTGATGTGTCCTTTTCTTTTTCACTCATAGCAGACAACTTCATCAGATTTGTTAGGTTTCTTCCAGTCCTTTTTCCAGCGTCCCTTGTTTTCATACTTACCATTGTAATTCGTTTTTCTGAAAAATGCCTTTTTCCTATAAAACTTATTAAATCTTCTGGCTATGTGAGCCATTTCTGCATCACTGTCAGATGTACTTTAACATTAATCACAGCTTGAGCTATCACATACGGCTTGAAGTTTCTCCGTATTATTTGATTTGGATGTCTTTAAGGCAACTGACATCCTTTTTGGTTCATCTTCTTCCTCTTTGTTCACATTAAGTTCTTCTTAGTACATCATCAACATTCCAATAAGTTTTTAACTGGAAGTTCACTGATATCATAAGATTCTCTAATCGAAACAGAAGTGCCCCTCCATCTTTCAGGTAGGAATTTCAAAATTATCATGATCTACTCCTTTGATGGAAAATCCTTTCCCAGTGAGATCATTAGGTTGAAAATTTCGTTAAACCTGAGATACATATCAGAAATGGGTTCATCAGGCTTCATCTTAAAATTATCATATTCACTACAATTTAAAAATGGTGGTCTATTACTAGAAACACATTCAAGTCTGTATTCTATGATAACAAGGTTAAAATAAAAATTTTAAATAGATAAAAATTTAAAAATAACAGAAATTTTAAGATCTTTAAAATACAACTAAAATTACATTTGAAAAACAGAGTACTTTAGAAAACATTTTTATCCTCTGATACCGAATGTTGGTTAGAGTGGAAACTCAAGAGGGGGGTGAATTGAGTTCCAATTAAAATTTCTGTTTTAAAATCTTTTCACTAAAATCCCCCAATTTAAAATACAAATTAAATTTTAGTGAATTTGAATTAAAGAAAACTTTTAGTTAGGGTCTCAAGGGATTGATTAATTCCCAGTCAATCTAATCAGAGGATTAGATTAGCTTTTGAAACTAACCAAATGATTTAAAACTAATGCAAACACTTGCTAATTCAATTATCAGAGTCGCTTTGAAAATAGTTTTATGTTTTAATTCACATGGCAGTGGAATAAAAAGGTTTTATATAAAGCATAGCAGGTATAAACAAGAGGTTCAGTCTCATGCCGAGACTTAGTCCTCTCACAATTTATATAAATTGATCCACACCCTGGATCGGGGTTCTCAACAGTGTACAACTGTTTAGGTCAAAGACCTATACCATAGTTTTACGTGGGAAACAAAACAATAGAAAATGAAGTTGTCCAGGCCACACACGACCTCTACCACTATCCCAGTGGGAAATAAAAGATTTAAGAGTTTGAGTGAGGATTTACAGATCCTCCAGTTAAAGTATAGGAGGCAGTGTGTGTGTAAAATATAGCAGATGATACACACTGCTCAAAATGTAAATAATAATTCATAGAGGAAAAGATGTAGAGTTTAGAATGGATCTTGTGATCGCAGTGTGGCTCTTGACTCATTTGGATTGATCAGAATTGGTTCTGAGTTCTCTTTTGGTTTTTGTCTGAAAAACAGAGTGTCGTCTTCTTGACATCCAGGTTCAGAGACAGTGAAATGTAGTCGATAATGTTTTTCAAAATCTTCGTGAATGTGCATAGCTCTTCTTGAGTAGACGTGAGTGTGTATGAACTTTCTGTGTCTTCTTGATCATGCATGTATATCCGTATGAGCTCTTTTTGTGTATGTTGCTCGTGTTGTATATCTCGTCTGTTTTTTGTGTGTGTATGTCATAGCAACATGGAATTCTAGTATTTATAGACTGAGCTCCGGCAAAGGAAATGATTTCCTTTTTGCAGGTACGAGGTACGGTTTCCTGACATCCAACAACACACATTAAATAAATGTTAGTGTATTAAAATATACCTAATATGACCTTTGGTTAGATTAAATAAAGATAAATAAAATAAAGTAGTGTCGGATTCTCTGGAACAGTAGCTTTGGGTACCGGTAGCCTTGGTAGTGGTAGCCTTGAGTAACGGTAGCTTATTGTGTGGCGGTAGCTGCTTGTGTAACAGTACCTTTCCATAGGTAAACCTTCTATCGGTAGACTTCATTTCTAACGGTAGAATTTCTTATATCGGTAGCAGTAAGTCCCTATCAGTAGCTTTCTTGATGTATCAGTAGACTTGATGTATCGGTAGACTTGTCTGACGGTAACCTTCTTATATCAGTAAGCTTAGTACATCGGTAACCTTCTGCGTATCGATAGGCTTTCATATCGGTGACATTCGCGTATCGGTAGATTTGCATACCGGTCACCTTCGAGTATCAGTAGGATTTGATGTAACAATGACTAATCTGTACCGGTAGCTCCCACATAGTGGTAGACTCAACGGTATCAGTAGCTCTGTTCTGTAACGGTGACCTTTCGCCTGTTTAAGTATTCTATTGGCAGAATGAGTTATGTTAGAATATATATTCATCTAGTAACTGTATTCCTTGATGGTAATATAAATAATATAATAAATGAATATGTGCATGATATTCATAAATACCGAAATAATTAATTAACCATTAATCAATATAGGAACTACCAAACTATAATTGATCATACTTGTCATTATCAAAATATGATTGAGCATAGTTGATATTATGGAAAAATGTGTTCACCTAATTTTCCCAGAGGGTTCAACATTATATTTACATAGGCTCATTTTCAATAAATTCACATTCTTCATTTATTATTTATATTTCATCCAAATTGGGATGAATCATAGATTGATAATTGTTGATCTATATGGAATGGACCTAAGGTAGTTGTTCATGTTCTTTATGTTAAAAGATGGATTGTTTATATATGTTGGCATGCTGCGTACCAGATTTATGGGTATCATCTTAATTTAATTTAAATATAATAAATGATAAGTATGACCCAATCAATAAAATTATATTTTTTATAGATTTATATAGGTTTTAAAACATAAATTTAAATCTCCCAATGGGGGTGTTTCTTTAAAGGTGCGTTTTATGGATTTATACATTGGACACCCCTTGAGGATTTCCATTGTACCTTTCATGGGTCGTAAAAAAGTGGAATTGGTTAAAAATGGAATTTTAATATTGTTGAAGTGTAATTGAATTGAATTATGGGGTTGTGAAGGATATGTTTCCCCCAGACCGATGAATTCCATTGTTTTTTAATGCATGAGTTTCCTAAATAAAATATTTTTCAACATGATATATTGATTCTTATGCTTTGAAATTAATTAAATTGGCTTGAATTGATCAATATAATGATATTACCATGTGTGATGTAATGAGACAGTGCCATTTGATATCTTTAATGGACTGTAATGATTGAATTATTAAATGTTCCCATGTGAGTAATTAAGGAAACAACATAAATATGTCCTTTCATTATAATTTCCCTAAAAGGAATGAATTACACCTCTTATAATTTTTCCCATTTCAGTTATTGTATAAAAAATAAATTTAGTAACATGTTATTCCTTTAAACCCTATAAGAAAAAATAACCTTCTGTGATTAATTTTAACACCATGTCATTTGAGGTTGGACAAGGCATGATACACCTTTTATGTTGACATTGTTATATGATCATTGTTTAGACCATGGAATGTTAAATGAAATTTTAAATATGATTGAATTGTTTAAACAATAACTAACCATGTGTGATACATGAGTTTAAATTATAATTATAGCGATGAAATCATATGACTATGGACATTTATACCATGGGTGATATTGGAATCCACCCATGGATGACATATACAGACTCAATGAATAAATGTGATTAAGCCACATGTGATATATGGATCCCTTTTGGGATACTATGTGTAGACTCTTTGAGGCTATACTTATATGTTTAGTAATACATGGATTCTTATGATAATTACATGGATGGAATCTATAGGTGTTTGGATAATATGGAAATTTTGAAAAATTATCACTATGTGAAGTATTGTGGATGGAATCTTTTAGTTGGGACTATATACCTAGTGATACCAGGTACCTAAGAGGTTTTCCAATGATGGGATTATAAGGAGTAAATTAATATTTCACATGGAGTGATTCATTAATTTCATCATAGGGATTTCATGTATGGGAGTAGGTTATGAATTGAATTAATAATAAAATTACTGTTACGATGTGTCGACCAAGAAGAAGAACAATCTTGGAGTAGCTCTTGAAATTTATCATTTAGATGGCCTTATCAGGAATATTTTTTTAGTTAAATGAGTGAAGTGGGGATGGATAAATATATCATGAGTAATAAATTCTATGTAATGTAAATGTTAAATGTATATGAATTGAAGGTAAATTAAAACCATTTCATGCAAGATTTTTTCTTTTTTTTATACCCTTAAATACAACATTGGCAATATGGCATTGCCCATTATAAAAATTCACTGACTGTTGGGAACATACATTGGGTTGTTTTGATGTTGGGTTATATCTGACACCCTATTAGGGTCCTGTTTTTGAACAAAAAAAATTACATTAATGAAAGAAATGATAATAAAAAATTCTCTCTTATAAGTACTTGATATGCTTCTTAGGATCGAGGTAGAATGTGACCATGATGAGGCTTAAAATGACACAAATATTATTTTTTCCTTTTGATTACTTTTGAGAAATTTATTATATGTGATTTATGTGTACAAATATTTGGTTATTTTATTAAGAACATGTGACTTGTATCAGTATTCTGTATATGGTATGACTTATGTATTATTTTATACTATAAATCATCCATAGTTTATTTTTTTTTGTTTACTAATTCCTCTATTGAACAATCATTGTATTTCCACATTGTTGAATTATTTTAATGAAGGAATAATATCCCCAATGAAACACATTTTCCCTTGCTACTAATCAAAAACCTATGGCATTTGGGTAAATGTGATCATGGCCATGTTCCTAACATGGTATGAAGCACCTTTGAGAGTCATCTAGAACATGGATGTTACAACTAGTGAAAATGTAGTTTTATTCAATATTGAAAAGTATTTGAATGATACCATCAATTAATTCCAACACTTTTAACATTTCATTTAATATGTTTATATAATAAAAAATAATTTATTCTGAGATCCTTTTTTATTAATAATGATTTGATACCCCTCTTTCAATAATGAATGGAGTCTATGATCCTTTAAAACACTTTTTAGGGAGTTGATTAAATTTATATTTCTTTGATACTCATTTATACATCTTATGTTAATGGTTTCTTTATAAATAATATATTTTATTGATATAAGATGATTCAACATTAATAAAAATAAAAAATCATTGGATAAAGCCATCATAAAAATATCAATTAGTTGATTCTATATAGATAAAAAATAGAGTCTCCAAGACAAAAAATTTCATTGTCTAAACTATTTAATGTTTTAGTAATCCAACATTTTAATTTCCACTTCAAGAAAGTCAATTTTAGAGCACTTGTTTTAGCTTTTGGACCCTAATATATTGAGGTCAAAAATTCTTGGACGATTCTATAAAAATAATTATGATATCACCATGAATTGTTAATCCTAAAGGGGAGATCCATCCAATCATCCTATAAAATGAGACAAACAATAATTGGATGAAATTTATTGTATGATTTATCCATATAATTTAACAATACAAATTCACATTAAATGATCCCTTTCTCATAGACCACACACTAATGTAAATACACTATAATCTCAGATGTATGAAAAAACAATACCATACATAAAAATGAAATCAACTGATAATTTCATAGAGGTCACATACCATCCCCTTCAATGTATAGATTAAATCAATGGTTTTAATGGTCTTCCTCAACTATGAAACATTTTTTCATGAAATCATGAATCAAATACTCAAATAAACATTTTATCACCCCATGCGCCTCTAAAAATAAAATTCAACTAATCATATTTACTCCTCCCCTCATCTTGAGGAGACATATATCTTCATAGGTATTTCCCTGTATATTTTCTTGTGGAACCTTCCTATGATGCCTTTCTCGTCTTGTTCCCTTTCCTCCCTTATCACGCCCTGAATTATTATAAAGTATCTGAAAAAATTATAATAATCTAGGTTTTTTAAGATCATATAGACCTCAGATGAATTAACATGATGAATTCACTTATTCTATAATAATTGATATCCTAGTTCATGAATATAAAAATGATATAATTCAAAATAATGTATCTCTTCCAACTAAACTAATTCAAGTATAAAAACATGATATGAATTATGATCAAATTTCCTTATAATCTAATGACGAAATATGTTATATACATTGGATAAACTGGTGGTAATGTCTATCCCGTGGTAAAATAATCCCAGATAATCTATTATTTTATACGGTGAAATTAGTTAGGGATTTAGCTTTTATATTTACCAAAATTCATAAGCCTTTCCATGAAGAGACGTTGAAAAAAAACATGACCATTTACCATAAAATAATATTATTTCATAGAGTGATGAATATAAAATTTATACCTTTTACAAGACATTCTCATTAGTGGTAAATAATATTAACCTTATAAACAGTTTTCTCTAAAAAAAAGACCTGTTTTGATTTTTTTTCATATATCAACCCAAAAAAATACGTTTGAAGCTACATTATATTGAATTGAAAAAGGATCCATCTGTGTATGTGAACAAAATATTTTTATAATAAAAAGAATCCAATTAAATTTATTGATATCATAGTTGTTAATATTATATTTTATATATCTATAGAATGACCTCCATAATATAAATATATTTCTTAGAATATTTTCCATATTTAGGATGAAAATAAATAGAAATTTTACATCACAAGAAAAATAATTCTGATTAAAATTCCCAAAATCATAATTGTTCATTAGATCATGGTAAGATAAAATAGAGAGAGGAACTCTATATAAACAAGATATCTTCTTCATTTAAAGTTTATACAGCTGATATAAAGGTATACTATCTCAAATGGGTAAGAAATGTTTATGTTTGGGTATTTATTCAATAAAACCAAAATTGTATTTCTACTTCAAGATATCATTTGTATTAAAACATGTTGAATTCCACAACCCAGTATCCCAGAGTAAATTGAAAATTTATACCACTGGAAAAAATAAACATGTAATCACATTCCAAAGGACAGAGTAGTTCAGAAGTATTTTTAAATTAGATATATACAATATTCCTCTATTGCATTTGAAAATAAAAAATACAATATTTTTTTGAGAATATCATTGCTCCCATTGCCATATCATTGAATATCATTTATAGCATACTACATGGAATAATTATTATAGGAAAAAATAATTCATTGATTGAATACTTAGTAAGGGTTTTGAACAAAAGAATAAATCATTAATTAATAAGAAAAATCATTATTTTATGACATCTATATGAAAACACATGCCATGTGAATACTAAACTGAGACACATGTGCATCCAAAGATAATATTAAATTGAAAACCACATGGATAATAATAAATATGGAATTGTAAATAATTGTAAAAAATATTCCATGTAATGAATAACATGTCTCTAATAATTGGGTATGGAATAAATAATATGTCAGTGTAAATAGATGAATACACCATCCATTTTATAACTAATTTGAAAATGAATATAATCTATATATAATATAATAAAAAAATATAGTGGGAAATAAAAGTTGAATTATGAATGAAATAAATGATTAATTATTTGATGTCATGTCTTATGAACATGCAAACATCAACTACAACATCTATCCCCCATTTTATTAAATCTACTAGGTATAAACTCATTTGGTTTGGAAAAATAATTTTTTATAGTATTACATTTTCCCATCAGGAGACCATAGATGCATCAAGGTGATATACCAAACCCACAAACACTCATTTATTAATTTCAAAATTATTCCTCATATATTTAATAATCCAATTAACTCATTCACACTGTACATGATCATTATATATCTGCATGGATTATTTTATACAAAATTTATCAATACTTCCCATAATTAACAAATCACATTGAAATTAGATCTTTTTATGTATAAATAATTTATTTTTCAATTAATAATCATAAATATGACAAATAATATGGAAATTTAATATAAATTTATTGTCTAAATGAAATTTAATAACTCGATGTAATGTCAACATAAAAAATTAAATCAATGAAGTTAATCTCAATACATAACATGACCAAAATGATCACAACCCATATATAAAAATAATATGGATTCAATAAATACAAAATATAACCATTAGATTAATAATATAGGTTTTTTTATTTTTTATGGATAGAAATACCACAAATATACCTTTTAAAATCTTTTTCGAAAAATATAATTTTTATTTTGAATATTAATTACTAAAATTATATGTTTAGAAATCATATTGAATATTATTTTTTAAAATATAACTACTTAAATATATTAAACAATATTTATAATATTTGAGTGGTCTTCATCACTATAAATTCATCTCATTCCATAAATATTTATATAATTAATACTTTCACATTTTCTATAAAATCCATATGAGATATTATTTGAAAATGACAATAATATTCATTTGAATTTTTTTGAATATGTCAGAATGGTAAAATATTATAATTAATAAATTATTTCATGGAGTTATTTTTTAAAATAATTTTCAAAAACTTAGTTTTTGAAAAAATATTTTTTCCAAAGAATAGTGTAATGAATTCAGATTCTATTAAAACATTCTCTTGATAATTTAATAGAAAAAAAGTGGGGAAATAGTAGTGTTATTTAATTAAATATGTTGAATAATAATATCATTTGATAACTATGTGGTTTATTAAAATAGAATAAAATAATTTCCTTTAATAATTATTTTAATAATACTAATTAAAATAATACTATGAATTAAAATCGTGTAAATATCATATTTTTAAAATGAGATTTAACTAATGAGTTGATCATGTGTATCAATTGTAAGTTAATATAAAATAATATTAAATATGTCAATGGATATTTAAATTTTACTTCCCATATTTTCTATTATTATAAAATAAAACGATGAAAAAGTATATTCCAATGAAAGTAAATTATATTATAAAAATATTTACCACTGGGAAATATTTAATATTAATCCCCCAAGATTAAATAATTCATATTTATACATAAAATAACATAAAATAATAATTATTCCTTATATTACATGTGAAATGGTAATTATTTATAGATTTTAAATGATATAATGTGTATATCTTTTAAACATTCCACAATGAAATGAAATTGATATGATATAATTTAACATATACATCAATTTGTATGAACTTGGAATACCATTATATATTGTGTTTTTAATCATGTTATTAAATTATTTGAGAACTATAATAATATTTATAAAATATTATATGATCATTTTTTAACATTATATCACTCATTCATCAATAATATTTCCATAATTATCATCAAATAATATATTAACATATTAATTCATTATAAATACATATATATATATCATCTATGTAGTTTTGTGATGAAACGAGAGTCACATCGATTTATGATGGAAATTGTCTACATGAACTAGAACGATGTCATCGATTTTCAATGTAAAAAATGAAATCATATGTTATCCTTTCAGGATGATAAATATTACATTAATATGATAATAATTTCATATATATCACTTTTTCAAATTATATTTATACCTATTTAAATTCATGAAATCATTTAGTGAATGAAAAATCACATCACTCTGTTAGTCGGTAGTAATTCATACACCTAAGAGATGATATTGCATTCCATAAAGAATGGAATGAAATTAAATTTATTTATAATATTTTGAATACAAAGGTATAATTATATTACAATTACCATATTTATAATTTATATCATTCACTATACCCATCCTTAGGAGGATGTAACTAGAAAATTAATGACATCGATTTGAAAGGTAGAAGTTTGTCATATACACGAATAATTAATGTATAACTGATTTGATGGAATTGGGGATGTCAGTTGATAATTACTATATATTAGAAAAAGACCATTATATGTAAGATAATGATGACATTATGACAACATGTTATCATATTAAATTAATGATTTTAGGAATGAAATAAAATAAAAATGATCATTGACCAACATTACCACATCTTTAGGTATCCTCTATAAGATTCCACCGAACAACTTCCTAGAATAAATTTATTAGAATAAATTATTCAAAAATAAGATAAGTGATTATTTGAATTTATTTTGGTTAGGAATGGGTAAAAAATGTGAATTACAATTTTAATAAGAGTTGACTAGGGTGGCATTTTAGATGATAGGTGAGTGGATCAATGAGAAATGTCTTTAATGAAAATTGATTAACCACATTTTCTCTCAAGAAAAACTGGTCCAAATGTATTATTGTTGAAGACTTCAAATTAAATCAGTTAAAAATAGAAATAGAATATACATAAGATCCATTTTTATGTCAGGTTTACCCTTATCTTTTTATTTTACCCCAGATAAATAAATTTTTTACGTCAACTACTATAATAAATTTTTTATGTTTTAACATTTCATTTTGGTCAAAACAATTTATAAACATATTATAAAATATAAAATATATTTATTAATTATATGATATCCATTTTCCAAAATTCTATTAATATATTTCTAAAATTATTACTTATAATTAATCATATATATATGGGAAGAAATAGGGTCTTTATAGAGAAAATGTTCAAAAGTTGAAAAAATATTTTATAAAAATTAAATATCAAAATGGTTCCAAAAACCTTAAATGGATTTATATACATATATTTTTAAAAAAAAATTTATTTCAATATATTAAAATATAATATATCTTTATTAGTAATTTGAATGAAAAAGTATTTATCAATTAAAATTCAATTTTTTCACTTAAAATTTATAAAAAAAATTCTATAAAATAAAAAAATCACAGTAATATAATTTTTATATTTTTTATTTGAAAATTTATATTTCTATTGTTTAATAAATTCTTAAATAATTGTAATGATTAATTTTATATTATTTTGGGAAAATGCTTACTAAATAGTATTTTAGAAAAAATAATTTTTTTAGAAAAAAATAAATTTATTTAAAATGGTTATTTATATATATATAACAAAAAGATTAACATAATATTCACAAATAATTATCCTTTTTCATTCCAAACAATTTAACAACGAGGATATAAAAGTATACAATATTATGGTTTTTCTTGACATAGGGTTACATGTTATGCACGATATAAAATAAGATAATTTTAAAAGAAATATATTTAGCGAGTAATTTAAGAATGATTTTTAATGTCACATATGATATTATATAAGATTATATTCTTTTATAAGTTACTATTTTTACATTATCCACACCTAAAATAAAATGCATACTCAAAATTTAAAATTAATCTTAACAATCAAGGTTTTGATATTTACAATTTATTTTGTTGAGAAACCCACATTTTGACAACGCATAACAAAAACTATTATTAAAAAATGTTTTTGGGATGTATAATAATTTCATATAGAATAATAGGTAACAAGGATTCTACACTGGAAACTATTTGTGGGAAATGTTTATGTTGACATTGAAGAAATGTTTAAATTATTGCATGAATGAATGATAGATTTTTGTAATCATATGAATATGAGTAACCGATATAACATTATGGGACCCCATTCATATATATGTAATGATATAAAAGAACACATGAATAATTACATATGAATGTAATAAGATATATTATTTCAATATCCATTACATAATGATGATAAATTCATTTACCATAAAAGAATATATGTAAATATACATAATTCGATCTTATATATTTTATAAGACCAATTCCAGTATTTTGTTTTTCAATTAAAAATTTCAAATTAATCCCTTAATAATAAATATGAATATCCAAATAATTTTCTAGTCCTGAAACAAATAAAATTAATGGATCATTATGTTAGTAAAATATTGATAATTAATTTTCTTTTTCTCTTACTATTTTCAAAAACAATTATCATTATAAAATAATATGTAATGTAATAAATTAATCTCTCAGAATAAAAAGTAACACCTCAAGTTCATCATAAATATTCATTTTTTAATTATTTATACTAATAATGTTGGCATATTATCTAGGAAATTTCATAGGCCTATTTGATTAGATAAAGTCATATGTTCCTTCAGTTATTTGTTAAATCCCCCTAACCATCCTTTAAATAATGATCTTTCACCTAGGATTCATTTTTAAATTTTTTTAAATATAGTAATATAATTCATATAAATATAAAAAAATGATATAATCATTAAATAAACTTTTTAATATGGTGTGCAATACAATCATTATTAACAGTGTTTTATAATCTTATTTACATATTAATAAGACGTCAGTAATGATCTTATAAACTATAAAGGTTATAAAAACATTTATAATTATGCCTATACAATGTAATTTAATTTTTAATCAACTAAATTTTCTAATGAAACATATAATTAATATATATTTAACCATCAAATATCAATAATCCTAGTACACTCTCATCATATAGAAACCAAAAACATATTTTTTAGACCATGAACTTATAATCAATCATAAACTCGTTATCCTGGGATATTATTGATTACTGTTAAGATAATGAGTAAATAAATGCTTCTAAAATTGAACACAATATTTAATTTTATCATTATTTCTAAAACCGAAAAATCATTGTTAAAAAAACATTTATAAAATAAATTTTCAATGGAAATAAATTCTTCTACCATTATATTTCTTCATAGGCCATTTCTTATTTTATAAGTTAATGGATGGATGACGAAACTAACTCAAATGATTACATTATTATCAACATTTAAGACAACAGACTATAAATGGATCACTTGGATGAGATTTATATCCATATTTTATACTCTTTAATTTTCCTTCTCAATTCATTAAATTATTCCATTATTCTCACACATAGTACATTTTATGGATCATTTTAAACACATTCAAGGAAATATAACAAATGATAAGTATAATCTTTGACATTAATTTTCATCATCAATTAAAATTAACAATAATTGTTTTTAAATAAAAATTTAATTATTCTAAATATATCTACTGGGATTGTTAAACTAGATGTGTAGTAAGCCCTGTAACATAATCTGGGAGACGAAAAAGTGAATCCCAATGACCCCTTTTCTAATATATTACCCCTAGGTACATTTATTTTAAAACAACATCAACTTGTATTATCCATACATGGATTCATTTATTACCCGTTTTATTTACATATTCTATATCTCTATCATATGGTTATGATCCATAATAAATTTTATCCTAAATATAGTTCCCATGGATCATACTACTCTTACATGGATATGAAATTTATACCTTATAAGGTGCCTGAATTCTTACATTAACATTATATTCCATGAATATTATCCTAAGATAATGAATAGTTGAGTTTTATTGGTAAACTATATAGATACATGATTCCAAATTTACCTTAAAAAAACACTGCCAATTTTTTTTAACGAGAATATTATTATAGAAACATGATTTTAATTTTAACATTAATCATTTTACACATCAAGGATTAATAGGGTAAGGAATAAAATAAAATAGATCTCAAATACTCAATAATAATTACATAATAAAGCAGAAATCAAGAATCCATTTGCATAAAAAATGTAAAGATAAATAAGTGAACACAGAAGACATGTAATCAAGAAAATGAAGAGTTACATCAAGAGATAATATCAATCTGATAATATAATGGATGATAATCAATATTTTATGGTAAGTAATTGGAAACTCGTTCCATTTTTAAATAAAATTAATATTATAACATGATAATTAGTAGTTAATATGTAAATTTAAATAATTGAATAATCATACCATTTAAAATATAATATAAAATTTCAATGCTTAAAGATATATTATCAAATTGAAAATATCATGAATAATAATAAATAAATATTGATTGTATGAAATGCATAATAATCGGATTTCATCTTTTAGAAACCTAAAACCCACTATTATTAATATGTATCATTAAAATACATTAAAACTACCATGTATAAACTCATTTGTTATGGATAATTGATTTTATTTAAGAATTATTGATTCAGATCATGAAAATATTGATGCATCGAGAGGATATTGTTATTTGGTCCCCACACTTGCCTGTAGGCCCATTGCATTAATCGTATATAGAATAATCGATTTAAGTCATTAATAATGAGCCATATCATGAAATATCTTTATTTATTTAGGAATGTAGATATATAAATAGATCCCAAGCTAAAATTATAACATTCAATTTAGAAATAAATATTTATAAATGATACATTGTATATGTAAAAAACATCTCCATGATAAATATTATGGTTATGTTGGGTGAATTTAATGCCCATAAGAAAGATAATTATTTAATGTAATGATAATGACTACAAAGGTGAATTAATGTGCTTAATATTAATATTTTTTATAGAAACATTGATAAAAAAATATCAAAAATATTTAATACGGATGGTATTAATAAAACATATACCCATCAGAGTAAGAATGATTTTTTTCCACTACTGAATGCATATACCATAATAAGACCTTTAAAAACAATCTTGAGGAAAAAATCTTTTTCTTTTTGAAAGGAATATTTAAAAAAATGATCACAAAACTCTTCTAACATTATTTTCTTTTGAAAATATTTTTTATCATATAATAGATGATATAAATATTTTAATGGTAATTATGGTAATAAATTTCATCCATATCATACATGATAAAATAATGTTTCCATTAATTTTTAATTTAAGATAAAAACTGTATTTGTTTTAAAAATTAAATGACTATTCCTTTCAAAAAATTTAAAAAATGTAAAAATTGGTAAATTATATTTTATAAATAATTTTAAAATGTTGTTAAACAATTTTGAATTTTTTTATAGAACAAGGTTTTGGAAGAGAACAATTTTCTCACCATAGTTTGAAATGATGTGTAATATTATTAAATATATTTTTAAATAATTATGTTCCCCAAATGTCTGAAAATTAATATATATAAAATTAAAAAGTACTTGAATAATCAGAGGAGATGAAAATTAATGGGATTATTATAAAATTATCTAATAATTTCCTTTAATGTAAATTATAGTATTATAACTTTTGACTAAAATGATATTCTATAATAAACCATTGTGACAGTATTAATGTCCACGTTATAAATAATAAATAAATCAATTTTTTGTATAAAATATAAATTGAAATAATGATAGTATAAATAAATTATAACACATTATAATGTTATTTGACACATTATCATAAAATATAAAATATAATTAAGATGTAATACATCTTAATGAAAATAAATTGGGTTATGAAATTCACTACGACTTGTTAATGTATAATTAAAATACCCATAGTTAAAATATTTCAATTGAATCATCAAATCCCATAAAAAATATATTTATCTTGACATTACACATCAAAGTGGATGTATATAAAAAATATAAAATATATTATGTGCACAACATTACAATATGAGTCAATGATATGAATTTGAGACAAAATCCATTACATCACGATTTATTTTGGATTAATTTATTAAATGATTAAGTATAGTTTATTAAGAATTTATTTACCTAGTATAAAACCATATAAATGTTTTTATAAACAATTATGATCCTTTTATATCATAATAATCTAATTTTCTAGTAATATTTCATTTTCAGTGTTTTAGGAGTTGATTGTGTTGTTTTCTCATTCTTGTTTCATCATGAATGATATGGTTCCTACACATAGTATATTGAAATATAATATCCAAAATAAAAAAATTATTTTATTCAAATTTTTACATCATTTAAACTTTTAAAACAAATCATGAAATATTATTATGAAAATTGGACTATGATACAATCATGGAGATCATAGACCAGATGTACATAGAAGTGACATTTACATTTATCAATGCTCATTACATATATGAGTTAAATAATGTTTTATCCTTCCATAATTATCTTAATATAACATATATCATATGATTTACTAATATATAATTATATATAACATCCATATGTTGTGGTGATGAAAAATGATTCACATGAGTTCATCAAGGTGGTTGTCCGCACGTACACAAACATTGTAGTCATTTTTTCATGAAAAAATGTAATGACATAGGTATTTATAGAATGATACATATTAAAATAAAATAAAATATATCAATAAGATATAAATTTAATGTTAAATAATACATTTTTTCTAATATCAAAATTGACACACAACAACGATTCACTTTTATATCTTACGTTGCACACAACATTGAGTTATACAGAAAAATAATAAAATAATATTATTATTTTAAATGGTAGTTAACACATAGTCGTTTTATAGCTGGAAATGAACATAAATAACAATATTATTATTTCACATTTTTATTAAATGTTTCTAAATTTAACTAATTAATATTATTGGCTTCAAATAAGAATGATTCAGATTTTAAGCATGAAATACTCTAGCATTTTTAAATGTTCATTTTTCTGCCTTTTGATAGAGAACCCTTTATAAATATATTTTCTAGCTTTTATATGTTGTATTTTACAAAATAAACTTCTTATATAAAATAGGAACATAAAATTTAATTTTGATTAATATTTTGTATATTTCTGCTACAGTTCATATTTTTATGAATAATGAAAAATACAACATTTTAATTCAAAACATCCTTTTCATCAAATTTATTTACATAGATAGATTGTTATTTAAATTTGTTTAAAATTTTTATTGGATTATATTTTTACCATATTATTCAATTAAGATCATTTTATGAAATATATCTTCTAAATTCGATGTAAACACATGCCAATATTTTTATAGTTATTACTTCTAAAAAACACACTTTTTGGTTTTGACAATGAGAATTACTTTAAAATTAATTACTACAACATAAATTTTTTCAATTTAGAAAAATGTATTAAATATTTATAATCAAAAGATCAAAATTTTATAAAAATTTATATTTTAGTTTTAGAGATTATGAATAGTAATTTCTGTAAATACTTAATTTATTATGGTTAAACGGAAAATATTGTAAATAACGGTATAATAATAATATTAAAATATTATTAAAATACCCTAAAATTTTTCCTAATCCTATTTTATGAGATATTTCCAACCATTTTCATCTTTGGGGAGATTTGGGAACCACATGGAGCCACTTTGATTTGAAAATGACATTTTATAGGAATTAATTTGAAGTAATAAAAATTAAAAAATAAATATGTATCTTTTACTAAAAAAAATTTTATATGAGGTTATATAATTTTTCATTATAAATATAAAGAGTCATTATAAATATAGTAATATTTCCTACATCATTTTAATTTATTTATAATATTTAATAATCATATTAAAAAAAATTATGAACAAATGATGATGTAGTTATTTCAATATTAATGAATGATTTAATAAAATGACATTACATAAATTAAATTTTTTTTTGAAACATTTTATGACATCTGAGAATTTTAGGGATGATTGTGACTTGTTAGAATTTCATTAATGAAGCTTCTTAGAAATAAAAAGGTGTCATGGATTTTTATAATGTCTTTATATGAATAGAATAAAATTGACATAAATTAGTTTTTAAAACAAATACAATTTTATTAAATGATATAATATACCTAAAAATATAACATTTGAAAAAATAACATATATAGTTTTATAAATGTAAGTAATTAAACACTTAAGGATGAATTAGAATTTTATAATAATTATACTAACCATATATAATGAATATACAAGAAACCATTGTAACAGTTATATTTGTTAAATAAGGGTTAATGATCAATGATAATGTTAAATTTGTAACCTAGACCTATCTAAAACATATTGGTTAAGAGTTTATCGACCCAAAATATTCTTACAATTGAAATAAATGACTTTAGGACTATGTGAAACTGAAAATTATTTTATAATAAGATATTATTTCAACACCTTCCTAAAGTGACCCTACTCCATCTTATAAAATGGAATCACCTCTAACCCTTAATCACACCTCTCAAGCCCCTTTTATTATTCAATATATTCCAAAATAATCTCTAAACATACTTCTCTTCCTACTATAATCCTTACCTTTGGATGATGGCAGTTCAGGAAATCATTTTAGCTTAAATCAAAAGCATTTACCCGATATGAGGTAATGTATTCTCTCAAACTTATTACATTTATTTTTTCTACTAAAATGCCCTAATCTCATTTTATTAAATTATTTTATAACAAAAATATTATTTTAAATATACTATGTTCTTGTTCTTATATGTATTCTATCTACACATACACACACCTCCATCTAATGGACACGAACAAATTGTATCTATGTACATCGAAATAGTGCCTCACGAAACGATGATTGTTTGATCTTCCACACAACCTATCATAGTGTAATTTATAATGGAACTATATTTATATATGATATATATTATATTTATATTGTCTCTGTTATATAGTAAATTTTATTTACAAAAAATAATATATTCATTTCATTATGTGTAATCACGAAAATTACATTTGAGGAAGTGCGGACTACTGCCCCCATAAAGTGATATGACTCGTTCATGCCATACATGGAATGTATAAAGTATGGAGTTAATGTACCAATTTAACATATATATCATATGATATTATAATGGAACTATAATATACATATGTATCATTTAGATTTTATTTCATGAATATGACAAATATATGAAAGCATCGTTCATGCGTATGTACGACTTATCGTCTCCATTAACGGTGCATTTCATTTCTTATCCCAAAATGTTATAGACTACTATATATAAATATATATTGGAATTAGATGATATTTAAACCACTAATACTATTCTTAAGATGAGGTACATTTGACCACATGAAAAATTGTAATTTTAAGATGATCATTGTCGACAAAAGTACCAAATATCAACAAAACAACCAATATTAACTTTAATAATTATGTACTGATTATAATGTGGTAAACATAGATATAAATAGAATAATAATCATGAAAACACTTCATAACCAAGTGAAAATTAAGTTATGTATGTTATTATGTAAAAACAATGAACAAACGTGATGAGTTGGACTCAAGGTAATGGAACCATTCACACTTATCTTTTGTTCAAAAAAATTAATTAACTTTATGTTTTTTAATTTTTATTTTATTATTTTGAGATATTTTATTATATATCATTATTGAAGTACATTTTATGTCCAATTGATGATAGAACCTTTCTCTCTCAGTAACTCCTTTTCTAAATTTTTATGTGATGTCATTATGCTGCTGAATTTTCGTATAGGAAGTTCTTAACCTGATTTTCATTATTTGGGTTAATCATCAACTTCATGATTATGATGTTCCATGATTATGCTTGAATAACCTCTGATTTTTTTTAAATAATATACACTTATATTGTGTGTATTTATAGTTTTCACACATAATTATGTCATTGATTTATCCTTAATATAATGATGCAATCTTTGTAAGGGACGTCATCTCAATATCCTTTGGTTGAGTCATATTTTGGTTTATACCTGACCTTATTTAATACAGTTTATAAATATATAATTTTTTTTAATTTAAATCAATTTTTTTCAAAAGGAATATTTTTTATGTAGTGCTTTATAAATCAAGAAAAGGAATGTTTCTTTTTTGAAATATGCAGTGACAAAGACCATTCCCCTTATACGTGTATTGATTATAATTGGATTCTTTAACAAGGAGTATTGTTTTTTAAAATGAAAAGAAATACCATATACTTTTTTATGTATTTTGGTATTCAAAATGGATTTAGGAAACCATTAATTATGTCAATATCTTCAAATGATATATTTCGATTGCAATATAGAGATATTATTTCTCATTTATGCTTGTTTTTTGTCTCATGATTATGCTATGGTTATTGGGAATATTTTATGTATATGGGTGGTTCTATGATAAAACTAGGGCAGATGAGATCGAGATAGCTCTCCATGGAATTAGGTAACATAATGGAGGTAAATGTTAATGTTTCTCTAAAGTTACTTAGGTAATATACTATGACGGGTATTCCAAACATATCTTTCTATGTAGCTGTGGAAGCTAAATTGTATGTGTGTTATGGATTCAAAATGTTAAATTTATTATTTATTATTTTTATGTGTTATTCATAAAACTTATTATCTCATGAGGTATGTTAAAGATCTTATGTTTA
The DNA here is from genome assembly GCA_963277665.1 of Viscum album. Taxonomy (NCBI): domain Eukaryota; kingdom Viridiplantae; phylum Streptophyta; class Magnoliopsida; order Santalales; family Viscaceae; genus Viscum; species Viscum album. Next base: position 2,013,055,622 of record OY728147.1, on the reverse strand, counting down.
TGATAAAAAATATTGACTTCATTGTTTTGAATGTATTTATGGACTAATGTATTCTTTCCTTTATTTTATATCCCATACAGAGCTATTTATTCTCATACCATGTTTTTGAATTTTTTTCATTTGGAATAAAGAAGGTTGAGATAAAAGAATAATTTTAGAAGAATTGTATAAGGAAAATAACTCTTGTTTATATAAACAGTTTTATTTTTTTGAAAAAAATTTGGCTAAGTAGAAGTGTATACATTGTAATTTTTTAGATGTATTGTAATAGTTGTGACCTTATTCTCTAAAACTATAAATCTGAAAAGATCATTAAGGTAGAATTATTGACATAACTCAAGATTATGAAATGTTTATGGCAGGGGAATTTTATTTGGTATCAGAGTTCGATTTAGATAACTTTAGAGGTTAGGATATTATTTAAGCATAAGTGACACAACCTTAATGGTTATAATATTTGAAATATTAAATGTTATTTAATATAAGTTGACTGGGTTTAAGATTACATGAATAACAATATCTTAGTTTTTACCCTCTTCATACAACACTATATGATGATTTTGCTGATATACTAACACTGACCATTTTGGTTTTAGTAAATTGATTGATGTAACAGACAACAATGTTTCTATAGATGTGAAGAAAATTGTGGTGGTTTTTTGAATGAGAAACAAAATTAAATGGGAGCTGTATTGAGTAATCTAGTGGTTATTATTAACCAAATATCTTGAGTCATTATTGACCACTTGAAACATGGTGATTTTTTAAGGAATCATATATGCGAGAAACGAATCCCAATGAAAGTTCAGGTAATAATAATAATGTTAAGTATATTAAAAAACCAATGTGTCATGGATGCCTAAAAAAACCTATGAAAAAGTTTCAACGGGACAAGAAGATATATTCGATGTGGTAATGAAGGTCATAAACCAATAACCTCCCATGGAAAAGGAAGCTTCTAGTGGACTCTTGGAAAGTGAATGAAGTTCTTCCCAAAGGATCATTTGAATGTTTTAAATGTGGCATACATGGTCATTGTAGAAATAGATTTCCTAAAAGGATGGTTCATGAGTGGAATCAGTTGTATCTTACAAATATATGTTTACCAATTTCTAATGTCATTCTAATCGAAGATGCAGAAAGTGAATATGACTTACGGAATGTATGGATTATTTCATGGCTCATGTTTTGACATTAATGAAATATTTGGACATTATGAATGATTTTTGTAGGAAATAAGTAAAAAATTATAAGATGGAAAACATGGATATTAGATCATAAATAATGTTATAGGATTAATCTGTTTACATTATATGAATTAATTAACTATGGTTGATATCTGGGTGATGAATTGTTTGAAAGTATTAATTCTAATTTGGTGATGGGGATACATTAATGGAATTTTATCTTGTCAGTGTAACACTATAGTTTGCTATATGAAAAATCTATTTGAGGAATTATTATCTTTTATGTTGTGGATATAGTTACAAAGAACCATTTAGGTTTATAACATCCATGAATTTGATGCAATTATAGTTTATCACTTTTTGGGATGAAAATGAAATGTATGAGATAACCATTGAGGTAAAAACAAGTTATGTATATTTATAAGTATTTAATCTCATTTTTTAAATGTTATTAGAATTATATGGTTTTTGAAAATGGATAACACACAGACTAAATGATGACCCATCGTGTCAGACAATGTAGCGAGAATCGAACCAACAACCAAAGTGTGAGTAGGATTTATTGCCTTCCACTAGACTAAGTGATGTCCCTAATTTTTATGAATAAATATTTATAGTAAAATTATTTTCTGGATCATGAATACATTGATTTTTGGAAATTATGTTTTATCCAATGGATATCAATAATATAAGAAAATAATTTGCATATTGAGTGATAATGTTTATTTTGGAAAATGTTATCTCTTTTTGGAACACTATATACAAATGTAAAATATATTAATAGATGATTTATTTTGTCGAGCAATTGTTAAAATTTTATTATCGAATAATAAATGTTTTTATTTTAGATATATAGCGATTTGGTTTATTTATGGAAATTATTTACCAATCGTAGATAATATGTGATCAGGTTAATTAAACTTCATTATGATACATTACGAGTAATTGATATTATTTGGAGATAAATGTTAATATTTACTATGGAAGAAATTGTGATTAAATCTTTCTGAGATATGGGTTTTAATATTATTTTGGATTATTTTGAATAATTTTAAGGAAAATTGATTATTAAATGCTATTTCATGAAATTTATGTATTTTTAATTTAATTTTTTATATTTAGAGTAGTATTAATTTTTATAAAGGATTATCCTTTTGGGTATTATCTGATCTCATACAAACCATGTTGGTTTTGGTTAATTCCTAATGGTAGGGTAAACATATAGTTAATGTTATGTGGATTACGTGATTATCTATAAGTTAATTCTGGCACTTAAGGTTGGACTATGTAATCATGAATACTCATCGTTTAGATAAAAGATGAGTTTGTGTTAGAAATTTATTAAAATAAGAAAATCTTCATGGAAATAAATTATATTAAATTATTTTATTTGTCAGTATCATAAATAAATTCTACAACTTTTTGAAAAGGAACATTACCAAAAAAAAGTATCTGTTTAATTTTCCTACTTGTGAATCAAAGACCGTTTAACGTATCACAGGTTTTTGATTTTCATGTGGTTAAATTTCTCTTGGTCAAGTTTTCTATAACTCTACATTACAGTATGATAGTTATTTTATCTTCCACATCAATGTTTTCCTACATGGAATCTTGTTACGGGTTATCTCTGGTGAATTTTTTAATTCCATTTCATTATATAAAAGTCACGGTTTTATAGACTCTTTTTCTGATGTGGGGCTTACTGTGATGTTTCCAAGCACAATATTAAAATTGCGAGGATGCAATTTCCAAAATAGGGGAAGTATTTAACAACCCACGTAATTATATAATGATAAATTTATATTTATGAAGAAGATATTAATTTTATATTTAATATGAAACTTTTTCTGATAGTGTACTCTACACACAAGAATGTGTTTCTATGAAATTATAGGTTGCACATAACATTGAGTTCAACCAAAAAAAATATAACAATAACATTATTTAAAATGGTAGTTAAAGCATAACCTTTGTATTTTCAAGAATGAAAATAACTAACTATATTATGATTTTACAAATTTATTAAATGTTTTTACATTTATATAATTAATATTAGAGGCTTCAAATAAGGATGAATCTGATTTTAATCATAAAATAATCTAATATTAATAAAATTTCATTTTACCATATTTTAATTTAGAATCAATTATAAATATATTTTTTTTTCACTTTTATATATTATATTTTCAAGTGACGTCGTTATGCGGTCAAATTTTCGAAGGGAACATCTTAACCAAATTTGAATTCTTTTGGTTAATATATTAATTCATTATTATTTCATGCTATTAATATATGTGAATTACCTTTTATTGTTTTAAACTTAATATCCACTTATATTGGTCGTATTTATATTTTTCAAACATTCTTCTGTCACTGATTTATCCTTAATATAATGATAAGATCATTGTAAGGGACATTGTGTCAATCTCCACAAATTGAAGAATATTTTGGTTTACACACAACATTATTTTATAAAGTGAATAATTATACCATTTTTATAATAACTTCAATCAATTGTTTTCAATAAGAATACTTTTTTATGAAGAGATTTACAAAATAACAATGTGAATGTTTCCTTTTTTATGTATGCGGTTACAGTGACTATTCCACCACTGTGAGTATTATTTGATATTTGGATTTTTAAAAACTCGTAATTTTTTAATAGGAAAATAAATACCATATTCCATATTAACATATTTTTGAATAGAAAATTGTTTTGAGAAATCAATTATTATTTCAATAACTTGAAATGATATATTTTTATTAAAATATGGAGGTGTTATCTTTAATATATTCTTGTTTTATGTGTTATTATTATTCTATGTTTCATGGGAATTGTTTACTTATATGGGTGTTTATGTGATAAAACTATGGTAGATGAGCATGAGATAAGTGTCTAAGGAATTGGGTAATGTGATAGAGGTAAACGTTAATATTTCACCTATATGATTTATGGAATATACTATGATGGGCATTCCAAAAGTAAATCCCTATATAGGAGTGAAATCTACATTGTATGTATGTTATGGATGCCACAAGTTACGTTTTTGATTTATGATTTCTATGTGTTATTCATATATTTTATGATTTCATGAGGTATTTTGTTGATCTTATGTTTATAATTGAAAAGTATAACTTCTTTGATTTGTATGTATTCATGGATTAATGTTTTTCTTCCATATTTTATATCCCTTAATGAGAGATAATTCTGATCCCATGGTTTTGAAATGTATTTCATAGGGTATAAGGAATGGAAATATAAAGGAATAATTAAAGAATATTTATATCAAAAAAAGAACTCTTGTTTATTTAAAGAGTTTTTTTGTGAATTTTTTTGAACTGAGTAGAATTATCTACATTCTAATTTTTTAGATGTAATGTGATATTTATATCCTAATAATCTAACACACTAAACCTGAAAATATAATCAATGTTTAATTCTTTACTTAACTAAAGATTACGTAATTTTTAGGGATGTTGCCATTTATTCAGTATCAGATATCTGTTTTGATAACTTTATATGTTAGGGTGTTATCTAAGCATAAGTACATAATTTTAATTGTTATAATGTTTGAAAGATATATAATTATTTTAGATAAATTAATGGATTTTAAGAAAACATGAAAAAGTATATCTTAGTGTTTAACCTCATCATATTATAGTATGTAATAATTTTACTGTTATACAAACACTAAACATTTAGGTTTTAGTAAATGGATGAATCTTGTAGGCACCAAAGTGATAATTGATGTGATTGAAACTGTGTTGTTTTTCTAAATGAGAAACTAAATGAAATGGTATATTCATGGAGAACTCTTTTTTGTTGATCATAACCAAATATATAGAGTCATTATTGTCCACTTGACCCTTGTTTATTTTTCTAAGACATCATATATATGAGAAATAAATCCCAATGGTTGTTTTGGTAATAATCATAAAAGTACTTATATTAAAAAACTACTATGTCAGGGATGTAGAACGAAACACCAAGGAAAATTCTTTAATGGGACAATATAATGTTTCAGGCGTGGTAATAAAGGTCATAAAGAAATAACCTACCATAGAAAATTAAAGCATCATGTTGACTCCAGGAAAAGAAAAAGAAGTTCACTATGAATGATCAATTGAATGTTTTAAATATGTTGAGCATGGTCATTATAAAAATAGATGTCTTACGTAGAAGGTTTGTGAGTTGGATCATAAGAATTACACAAATATTTGATTACAAATTCCTAATTCCATTCCAATTGATGACTAGAAAACTTAAAATGACCTATGGATATTATGGATTATTTCATAGCTCATGTTTTGGCATTACTAAAATATTAGGACATTATGCATCATTTTTTGTTGGAAATAAGTCTAAAATAATAATATGGAATACATGGATAAATTATAATGAATAATTTTCTATGATTAAGATGACTACATTTTAGGAAAAAAATAGTTTTGTTAGATATCTGTGTGATGATATGTTTAAAAATATTAATTCTCTTTTTTTGATTGAAATAATTTAGAAGAAATTTCTCTTGTTTGTGTAGCCCTGTAGTTTGTTACGTGAAAATTCTATCTAAGGAATAATTAGCTTTTATTTTATGGATATAGTTACAAAGAAACATTTGGGTTTATAACATCTATGAATTTGAGGCAATTATTGGTTATCACATTTTAGGATGAAAATACAATGAATTAGATAACATTTGAGGTAAATTAATTGTTATAGATACTATTAAGGTGTTTATCTCATTTTTTAATGTTATTAAAATCATATGTTTTTTTGGAAAAATAACGAACAAAGATCATGTGATTCCCCATAATGTCGGACAAAGTAGCAGGAACCAAAACAACAACCAATGAGCGACTAGGTTTTATCTCCTTCCACTAGACTACGCGAAGTCCCTTGTTAGTATGACTAATTTTTTTAGTAAAATGATTTTATGTATCACTAATATGGTGATTTTGGGAACATATATATTTTCAAATGTATATCCTTAGTATAGAAAAATGATTTGGTGTTTAGGTGATAATGGTATTTTTGGAAGAGGTTTTCTCATTTGGGAGCATTATACGCCAACAAAAAATAGAATACTATGGGATTTTATTTGTGGAGTAATGGTTGAATTTTTATTTTTGATGAATCATTGTTTTTATTGTTGACATATGATGATGTCTGTTATTTATGGAAATTATTAACATATCATAATGAATATGTGATCAGGATAATTACACTCTAGTATGAGACATTAAGAGTAGCTGATGTTATTAAAAGATAAATGTTTAGATTTACTATGGAATACTATGAGATTAAATACTTCTTAGTTTTGGGTTTCAATATTAGTTTGGATTATTTTGATGAATTTTAAGGAAACATTTTTAATGAATTATATTTCTTTAAACATTGGGAATTGTTTGTTGAATTTTGGGTATTCAGAGTAGGATTTAATTTTATAAATTATTATTTTTTGGGATTATCTATTCTCATAATAACTGTTTTGGTTTTGGTTAATGTCTAAAGACAAGGTAAATATAGAATTCATCTTTTGTGATTATATGATAATCTATAAGTTAATTCTAGAATTTCTTGTGTAACCATGTAATCATGAATACTAACCATTTGGAGAAAATATGGTTTTGTGGTAGAAATTTATTAAAGGAAGAATCTCAATATGAAAATTGTGTATATTTCATTATGCTCTTAATCAATGTCAAAAGTAAATTATTCAATCTTATGAAAAGGATCATAAAAAATGTTTCTATTTAATTTTCTCAATGTGGAATCAAATACAGTTTAACCTATCATATGTTTGTGATTTTATAGTGGTTAACATTCAATTGATCATGTTTTTTATCACTCTGCGTCAGAACTTTATGGTTATTTTCTATTTCATATCAATGATTTCTAAAATGGAATCCTTGTATGGGTTATCAAGGGTGGATATTAAACCTCTATTCCTTTATTTTTAAGTGATAGTTTTATGGAAACTTTTTCTGATGTCGGACATTCAATGATGTTTCCAAGCCAAATTATAAAATTGCGAAGATGCAATTTCCAAAAGCAAGGAAGTATGTAATGACCTAGGTATTTATAGAATGATAAATTTTCATATCTATTAATATTTATGAATAGTATATTAATTTTATGTAAAAGAGTAATCATTTCTGGTTAGAATACATAATAGGAAACAATGAGTTTCAATGAAATCTTATGTTTCACACAAAATTGAGTTTTAACGAAAAATAATATATTAATAATATTATTTTAAGTAGTTGTTAAAGAAATGAAGTTGTATTTCAAATAATGAACATAACTGAATATATTATTATTTTACATATTTATTAAATGTTTTTTCATTTATATAATGAATATTAGTAGCTTCAAATAATAATTAATATGATTTATGAAATACTGTAATATTTTTAATTTGTTTTACAATATTTTGAGGGAGAATAGTTTTTAAATATTGTTTTTTCCAGTTTTATATATTATATTTTACAAAATAGACAACTTATAAAGAATCATAACCATATATTTACATTTGTTGATATTTTGGTAATTTTATAATATAATTCATATTTTTATGAGAAGTGAAAAATACTATATTTTAATAATAATTCACTTTTCATCTAATTTATTTATATAGTTAGATAATTCTTTAAATTGGTTTTAAAGAGTAATTGGATTATATTTTTATCATTTAATCGTATTATTTTAATTTTAATTAATTTCAATTCAAAATTGTACATAAACTCATGTCAATATTTTGATAGTTATAATTTCATAAAATACTGTTTTTAGTTTCAACAACGAGAAATAATTTTAAATTAATTAAAGAGTATTATTTTTAATATGGAAAAATTGATTCCACATATTAAATCATGAGGTCCAAATTATGAAAATAGGTACCTTTTATATTTAGAATTTTTGAATAGTAACTTCAATAATATTTTATTTTCCTTGGTTAAAGGGTAAATCCAGTAAATGAGGGTAAATAAATAATTTATAATAATATTCAACTTCACTAAAAAGTGTCATAATAATATTGGATGAGATATTTCAGACCATGGTCATATTTGGGTGGATTTTCGGACCCCATGGAGCCACTTTGATGTGAAAATGTCATTTTAGAAAAATTTATTTAATGTAATGAAAAATATAACATAAACATGTATCTTTTACTAAAACAATTTTTATATGTGGTTATATAAGTGATTTAATCAACTATAAATATTCATTCTATAGATCAATAAATATCCTACATTATTTTATTTTATTTATAATTTTTATACCTCAAATAAATAAACTTATTTATGACAAAATTATAATGTAGTGATTTAATTATTAATGAATGATTTAAATAAATTACCTTATAAATAAGAAAATAAATATTTATTGAAAATTTTTATTTCTTACAAGAATTTTAAAGATTATTATTACTAGTTATATTTTAATTAATTTAGATATTTTGAAGTATTCATGTTTTTAAAGATTTTAAAAAATTCATGATATGAATAGTATATAATTTTACATAAATGAGTTTTTAAAAGAAATACTATTTTATTATATGATATAATATTACTAAAAATATAATATACTACAAAGCCACTTAGATAATGTTTAAAGTGTCATTAATGAACCACTTGAGGTTTTATTTTCATTTTATAGTAACTATATTAAACATTTACTATGAATATACGAAAAGACATAGTAACATTTAAAGTAGTTAACTAGTGGTTATTGTTAAAATACAAGGTTAAATTTGTAACCTATACCTATATAAAACCTATTGGTTGAGTGGTCTAAGACCAAAAAAGCATATTATATTTTAAAAAATTGCATTTGGACCAGTATAAATAGAAAATTATTTTATAATAAAATAATATATCAATACCGTCCTAAATTGTCCCTCCTCAATATTACAAAAGGGTATCACATCCAACCATTAATCACACATTTAAAACCCCTTGGCTCACCAATACTTGGTCGAAATAATCTCTAAAAATACTTGTCTTCCTCTTAGAATCCCCACTATTTGAAGAAGTAAATTCGATAATTCCTTTTATCTTAAATATAAATGAGTTACTCAATTTGAGGAAATGTATTCTCTCAAGTTTCATCCATTAATTTCCCTTCTTAAACCCTGTAAACACTCTTTATTCCATTATTTTATAACAACACCAAAATATTAAATATTCTAGGTTGTTGTTATGTTAAATATTTGAAATTAAATTTCACACACCTTTACTTAATTGATACAAACATATTGTTTCTGTGTACTGTGAAATAATGTCTCACAAAATGATGATTGTTAGATATTCTCTTATATCTTCTAATGGTGGACATTATGATGGAACAACATTTAAATATTATATATATAAAATTTATATTGTCTTGATAATAAATTATATTATATTTAAAAAAATTTCATTATTATTTTCATGAAATGTATATACGATAATTTCATTTGAGAAGTGCAGACTACGGCAACCTCAAAGTAATATAACTTGTTAATGAAATACATGGAATGTATAAAAGATGGAGTTAATTGTAGAGACCCAAAGCTTGACGTACATGGAAATTACATTACTTTTTCGGAATACTAAATACATAACCAAAACCAACACTCAAGGACCATAATAGTTTAGTGTCTTTGGAAACATGGAACATAATCTTCTAATCATGGTGAAAAATCTTCAATATCTACAATAAAGATCTTCCCCTTTTGTTTTCTTACCTAAAACATTTAATTATAACAATGGTAAAAGAAAAAATATAAATTGTGATCTCAAATTCTCAGTAATGGTAAGCATGGAGAAAATAAAACAAACCATACACATTTTAACTTAAAAACATGACCATAATGTTTAAACATGAAAATCTTGAGAAATGAGATAAAACATGGAAGTACATAAGGCATAGCTCATAATGGAAAATTAATCATGATAAAATATCATGGGAATAAAACTGTAAATTATGGAAAAACATTAATCACATGACATGATTTCGATAGTAGCCAAGGCATTGCTGCCGAGACCATCTTAGTGTACAAAGTCCCTTACTGAACCGTGTTTACTTACCTTTCCAGCCCTGTATTACTGAACCAGATTTACTTGCCATTTCAGCCATGTATATCTAATGAGATATAAATCATTACCCAATGAATTGTAGGGAGATATAGGTCCCACCAATCTCATAATTAAATCATTCTTACTTGTGCCACAACATAAACATAAATCATTCATCATAACCCAAAAAATAAAATGGGTTTCATAAACATCACCCCATCATAACATAATCCATATAAAACAAATGGATATAATTTCATCATAATAAATTTTAAACCATGTAAATAATAGATACATTATACATAATGCATAATCATACTAAATAATTTCATCTTATATGGAAAATAGTTTTGACAAAAGCCTTGAAATGAATTCTTGAGGAAAATATCCTTTCTTCTTCAAAAACATTTTCGTTTCACAAAATGACAGGATATTTTAAAAGATAAGGATTTTGTTGAAAATAATTAAGAAATATTGTAGAGTAAGATTCATGAAAATAATGCATTATGAAGCCGTAAAAATCAGTTCATGTCGTATAAGATAAAAAACATTCTTCTCATTATTTTGCCTGAAAAGTCAAAAAAGTACCTCATAACGTAATCAAAATAACGATTCCTTACATACCATGTGGTAAAAGTCAAAAATGGTAAATAAAGTCTTTAAAAATTCATTAAACTAATTTTATAAATCAATAAAATGAACGAAAAATATAACCCAACTGAATAATTACGAATAAACAATCTCGGATAAAAACGTGATTGGAAAATTATCCCTTACCTTAGGTCTGATATGCTTCGTATGTATCCGAACCTCTTGTATAATGATTTAAATAATGTCATTGACTTATTATATAATCATATTCATTGTCATTATATCATATATGGTTCACTTATTACTTTATATTACCCGTTCTTTTTTAAATCCCATGTTAAAGCAACATTTTGGGTAAAATCATCATATTTATCATACATGTTTGGACTTGTTGTTCTTGATGTTATTATTACTTATAACATGATTTAGATACTTCAATAATGTAAATAATTATTTACATATCATATATATTCATTATATATCCTTCATATACTTGTATTTATAATAGTACATAACATAAGGAGGTAAGAAATGAAATGCACCGTTCATGGAGACGGTAAGATGTACATACGCATGAACACTAGATTCATTTAAATTTCATATATTAATGGAATTAAAACATAATTATAAATAGTTATATTATAATTCCAGTATAATATAATATATAATATCATTAACCACATCCTTTATACAACCCACATATGGTATTAACGAATCCCATCACTTTGAGGGGGCGGTAGTCCACATTCCCTCAAATGAGATTATTGTATTTACTGACTATGGAAACCATAAAGGATTGATATAATAGGGAATTGATGAAGCATAAAGAAATCATAAACATAGTATATATTGTATATGGATAAAATTCCATCATAATGGCCACCATGATAGGCGGTAGGAGAAAATCGAACAATCATCGTTTCGTGAAGCGTTAGTTTTCCATCCACAGAAGTATTGTGTTCTTCATACATTAGATGGAGGTGTGTGTAAGTTTAGTTCTAATACTAATCATAAAAAAATCCTAATATATTTAGGATACTTTTGTTGTTACAAAACAATTTATTAAAATGATTTTAGGGGTTGGAGAAGTAGAATAAAAGAAAATAACTTAAGAGAAACTGCTACCTTTAATTTGGGTAACTTCCTTTGGTTTGAACCAAAAGGACTTCTTGAAGTGCCTTCTGTCTAATATAAGGCTTCTAGGGGGAGGAGAGGGATATATAGAGATTAATTGGTCAGAGTTTGGATGATCCAAATGGATTTATATGTGCGAGGAATTAGACAGAAATGGTCTCCTTTTATAAGGGGGGGGGGAGGTGCTCTTTTGGAAAGTGTGAAAATATTATTTTATTATAAACTAATATTCAGATTCAAAGGGTCCAAATATCATTACATATGATTATAATATGACTCATGGAGGAAGTAAAATCATTCAATCAGAATTGGACATGTTTTTGATAATATTTTAATCATTATAATCTTATTTATTTAAATCATTTATTGATGAGGTAAATACTGCATCATTATTGGGTCATAAATAATTTAATTCATTTGATTTCTAAAAATTATAAAAAATACCATGATGTAGGAAATATTTTTAGCTTTCTAATCAATATTTATAGTAGAAAATATGACTTATATGACACTATATAATAATTAATTTACTAAAAGATTTTTGTTAATGTCAATTTTGTCTTTACATTAAATTAATTAATCCAAATTGTCATTATCACTACCATGTAGCCCAATGGGTCCCAAAACCGACCCAAGGATTTCCATGGTCTGCCACTACTCATCCAATATGGTTAGGATAAGTGTTAATGTAATTTTTAACTATTATAATATTCTTCTAACCTTGAACTACCCTATTTACTTTTAACTGGGGTAAATAAAAGAAAAAAACTTACTATTCACCAAAAATTATTTTTATCTAATTAAACCTCATTTTACTCTTTGATACTAACTGTTTCTCTCGGATTTTTAAAATTAAACTCACAAAAGAGGTAAATTTAAGTTTTATGAACAATTGCAAAAGCTCCTTGGAGGTGGGTAAAAGATGGTGAAATGTTCAATACAATTTTTATAAATCTAAAATTATTATAAAATGACTCTAATGAATTTCATTGATCATATAGAAGTATTATGTATCTATTTTGACCTAAAATAAATTTATATCAAATAAATTATTATGTAAATAAATGTCGGGTTTAACCAAAAACTCAGTGTTTTAACTATTCATCAAAAAATTAAGTTTTTCAGAAAAAATGCCAAAAATTTAGCCTAAGGTTTATTTGATATTCTGAATTCATAAATTATGTCTATTTTTCAAAATTCAAAACATATAAGTTGCATTAATTAATTTTAAAAGTAATTCCCGTTATGAAAAGAAATAGCGTGTTTTTAAGAAACAGTAACTATCAAAAGATCGACACTTGTTTATGTCCAAATTAAAAGTGAAATTAATAACAATGACCAACATTGGATTAAAAAGTAAAAATATATTATAATTATAATTTAAAACTAATTAAAAAGATAATCTAACCATATAAATTATTGTGATGAAAAAATTTGTTTTTAAATAAAATATAGACTGTTTTTACTATTCATCAAAATATGAAAGTTATCAAAATAATAAGAAAATTTTATCCAAATTAAATTTTTATATCCTAATTCCATGGAAGAATTTTATTTTATCAAATTCAACTTATAATAATGTCAAAAACTAGATATAAGGTTGGTGCGCCTTCAAAAGGCGGCATGACTTCATTTTTTTTAAAATACTTATTTTACCCGAAAAATTTATATTGTTCTCATACCATGTACTAGAAAATATTTAAGATTAATAATAATATTATAAAATTCAAATTTTAGTTAATACTATTCATAACGGCTAGTCCATAATAATATTATAACAATATATCATTGTTTAGTGAATCCCGGTATTGCGTACTACACACGCTATCGATGAAGTTCGCGATTGCTTGTAATGCAAGCCAAGACAGGGTGAAATGAAGTGAAAGACTCTTTTGTTGTTGTGTATAACAAAAGAAAACCATATTGCATTTATACGTTAAAAAAATATATACTTAATGTTGCATAAATTAATTTCTACAAAATAAACTTGAAATTGTGTGTAACACGAGCCAATAATAGTGTTGCGTATACTGCAAGCTAATTTAGTGTTGCGTATAGTGCAAGATAATCTTGGTGTAGAATAAAATAGAAGAAATCAATGAAATTAAAAAGAATAATTCTAATAAAATCTCAGGATCTTACATTCTACCCCCTTTAAAATGAATTTCAACCTTTAAATTTATCAGGGTTATAAATGGTTTACTACATGAAAGTTTCTTCCATAGAAAACCACATCATAAAGGGGAATACTAAAACATAATTTTAAAAAGGGACGTTAAAATCATAATGGTCACCCAAAGTAACTCAGCATTGGGTTTCCACATCGGTAAACATAAATGAAAATATGGATATGGAAGAAAAATCAAACAATCATGTTCTGATGGAGAGTGGTAGAGAACAGGGATATGAAAAAGCCAAAAATCACAATGCCATAGATTCGTGATGATATAAGGTACCATCTGATTCATCAGATATACGAGTACTAGGACAACATTTTTTGATTTCATGATAATTTCCATAATGTTGAATAATTTTTGAATTAAATGAAATTTATAGTTGATTTTGGTACAATCTCATTGTTGTTCATGTCTTGAAAAATTTCTACTTCATCTCTTAAAGAAATTAAGTTTATTTTGTTTTCAATGAAGTGTTAGCCGATCATGCAATAGAATGATAGGTCATTCCATCTGTCTCAAACATAAGGTTTGAAAATGTTATATACATAAGTCCATCTATGTTGATATTATTCGTATATGGTTCCAAAAATGGACTTATACTTCATTTATCATATTGATTAATAAATTAAAACTACTTTCTACTAACCAGGGACTTCCTGTAGGCCAATGGTAGGCGATAAAGGCATGTCACACATCTGTTGTGTGTTCGATTCCCACATTCTTATTTGACGCGATGGGTTGTCGGCCATCCTGCAGGTCATCTTTTTTCCAAAATTATATCATTATAAAATTCCATCAATAATATCGAAAATAGTTCTATCCTTAAACAATAATAACTTATTTCTAACATAAATCATTTCAAATCTTTAGGCTTATCCAAAATACGTCTGTCCAAGCTTATAGTATAAATAAAATAATTACTAGAAATTTCAACTAACGAGCATGTGAATACCATCATTTATTCCATATATATCTTTTTTATCACATTCAAATCATGTGAATAACTATATCATGTATTCCCTTGAAAAATGAATACCCATTGAACCTTAGTGAAAACATGAATTCTGTAGAAATTTAACTCTTTCCACATCCCAAAATTCCACAATTTCTATATACTCAAAACATGATATTACATTGTCCTTATTTTAGTTATGATCTCACGATTACTATCATATTATTTTCTCCCTATCCCTTCATTATGCACATTTCATCTGATTTCAAAAAATATTTCCATCACTTTATCATGGTTACTAGTATCATATAATTATTGAAAACCAATACATAGATATTCTAAAATTCCACAATACCATAAATGAGATTCCATGATACTATTTTGAAATCCCATTACATATACAATTAATCATTACAATGCATCATTTTCATACTCACCATCACAAATAGTGATCGCATGAGACTTCCATTAATCCTTTTCCTTAAGAGGTTGCTCACGTTGATCATCATTAACCTATGGATTAGGGTATTTATTGGCATAATGCCCCATTCTCTTACACATGAAGCATTAAAGTGTTGGTGGGATAGATCTCTGTAGTCTTTTCACTATACACATCATTAGAAACCTTTTTCCCATTACATCGATAATAAACTACTCTATGACCTTCTTTTCTACACTTAAAACATTTTCTAGTACCTTTTAGGCAATCTCCACCATGCTTTTTTCCACAATTTGTTCATAAAGAAACATTCATCTTCTTTTCACCATTTTTTTAGATTTCTCCTTGAACTCCATTTTTCATTTGTTTTCAAAACCATGAGATGGATATGTAACACCAACATTTATTTCTACCTTGATAGAACAACACACAATTTCTTCATAGCTACTGAAGTCTCTTATAGATAATTCCCTTCAAATAATTGGTTTTAAGGCACTGAAGAATTGATCAACTTTACTTTCAGGTTGGAGGATAATGCTAGATGCATACCTTGCAAGCCTCGTAAAATTCGCCTCATATATACAAACAGATTCATCATTCTTTTACTTAATCTCAAGAAAATCCTTTTCCATCATGGTTCAAAGAATACGAGGGAAGTACTTATTGAAAAATAAGTTCTTGAACTCATCACATTCTATGGATTCAATTTTATCTCGGGGAATTGTATTCTTAATTAGAGTCTACCAATGGTATGTTTCACCTTCTAAATGGTAAACAACCAAAATGAATTTTTCATGCTCTAAATAGTGAAGTATGGAAAATATCTTTTCAATGGTATTGATCCACTGTTCTGCCATATGTGGATCAGAAGACCCACTAAAAGAAGGTGGACATTACCTCAAGAAGGACTCAATAGAATATTATTCCATACTCTGCTGATTTGGATGTCTAGAATTATTCATAGATTGTGTAAGTATAGGAATAAGATTTTGTACTCCATCTCCCATGACATTTGGTCATTCAGGAGGACAATCATTTCATTGTCCATTACATTGATCAATGTGGTTCCTTCGGGTTCCAGCAATCGTCTAAAACCCAAAATGAGTAGTGTGAGAGGAAAAAATCATGCTAAGGAAAACAACATAATAAAGGGGGATTACCTTCAATATCTAACATCTGAGGTTTAATTCTGATATTGTTACCGTAATTCTAGGATTATAACCTATACTTATACTTAACCTTAGGGACATCCCTAGACATACCATAGAAATATCTCTAGGGATCTCACTAAAGTTTTCGCATCCTTATTTCCAAAGGTTAACTAAACCGTTCCTCTGATACCAACTGTAGAGACCCAAAGCATGATGTAAATGAACATTACATTACATTGGAGAAATAATTAATACATAACTAAAACTAGCACTCACGGGCTGTAATAGTTTAGTGTCTATGGAAACATGGAACATAATCATCTAATCATGGTGAATGATCGTCAACATCTCCCATAAAGAGCTTCCCATTTTGTTTTCTTACCTAAAACCATTCATTATATCCTGGTGAAAATAAAACATATAAAGGGTGAGCTCAAATGATCAGTAAGGGTATGCATGGAGAAAATAAAACAAACCATACACATTTTAACATAGAAACATGACCATAATGATTAAACATGAAAATCTTGAGCAATTTGATAAAACATGGAAGTACATAAGGAATAGATCATAATGGAACATAATAATGACAAAATAGCATGGTAATAAAACTTTTCATTGTGTAATAACATTAAGCGCATGATATGATTTCCACATTAGCAAAGACATTGCATCCAAGACCATCTTAGTGGACAAAGTCCCTTACTGAACCTGTATTACTTGTCGTTCCATCCCTGTATTACTGAACAAGATTTACTTTTCGTTCAGCCATGTATATCTCATGACATATAAATCTTTACCAAATGAATTTGAGGGATATATAGTTCCCACCCATTTAATAATAAAATCATTCTTACTTATTCCACATCATAATCATTAATCAATAATCATAACCCAAAGAATAAAATGGTTTTCATAAACATCATGTCATCATAACATATTCCATATAGAACAAATGGATATAAGTTCATCATAATAAATATGAAACCATTTAAGTCATATATACAATATACTTGAAACATAATCATACTAAATAATGTCATCTTATATGGAAAATAGTTTTGACAAAATAATTGAAATGAATTCTTGAGGAAAATATCTTTTCTTCTTAAAAAACATTTTATTTTCACAAAATGCCATGAAATTTTAAAACAAAAGGATTTTTTTGAAAATAATTATGAAATATTATAGAGTAAGATTCATGAAAATAATGCATTATGAAACTGTAAAAATCTGTTCATACCGTATAATTTAAAAAACATACTTCTCGTTCTTTTGTCGAAAAAGTCAAAAAAAAGTACCTCGTAACGTAAACAAATAAAAGATTCCTTACATACCATGTAGTAAAAGTCAAAAAAGGGTAAAAATGACTTTAAAAATTTATGATTTTTTTTAGAATGTAAGAACATGGATGATAAATATATCCCCAGTGAATACATATGAATAAACAATCTCGGATAAAAACGATATTGGACAAGTTGTCCCTTACCTTAGGTCTAAAATGCTTTATACATATCCAAAACGCTTTTATAATGATTTAAATAATGTCCTTAACTTATTATAGAATCATATTCATTGTTATTAAATCATATATGGTTCACCTATGACTTTATAGTACCTGTTCTTTTGTAAATCCCATGTTAATGCAACGTTTTGGGCCAAATCATCTTATTTATTGTATGTGTTTGGACTTGTTGTTCATGATGTTATTATAACTTATATCATGATTTACATACTTCCAGAATGTAAATAATTATTTATATACAATATATATTAATTATATATAGGGCATATAAATGTATTTATAATATTACATAACACAAGGATATAAGAAATGAAATGCACCGTTCGTGGAGACGGTAAGTCGTACGTACGCATGAACGCTAATTTCATTTATATTTCTTATTTTAATGGAATTAAAACATAATGATAGATAGTTATATTATAATTCGAGTGTAATATCATATATAATATCATTAACCTCATCCTTTTTACATCCCACATAAGGTATTAACGAATCACATCACATTGATGGGGCGGTAGTCCGCATTTCCTCAAATAAGAGTATAGTATTTAATGACTATGGAAACCATAATGGATTGATATAATTGGGATGTAAAGAAGAATAAAGAAATCATAAACATAATATATATAATATATGAATAGAGTGCCATCATAATGGCCACCATGAGAGGCGGTAGGAGAAAATCGAATAATCATCGTTTCATGAGGCCTTAGTTTGCCATCCACAGAAACATTGTGTTCTTCATCCACTAGACAGAGGTGTGTGTATGTTTAGTTCTAATACATCTCATAATAACATCCTAGTATATTGATAATACTGTTGTTGTTAAAAAATAAAGGATTAAAAAGAGTTTAGGGGTTGGAGAAGTAGAATAAAAGAAAACAACTTAGGAGAAACTATTACCTTTGATTTGGGTAACTTCCACTGGATTGAACCAAAAGGACTTCTTGATGTTCCTTATGCCTAATGTAAGTCTTCTAGGGGGAGGATAGGGATGTATAGAGCCTAATGGGGATGAATTTGGATGATACAAATGGCTTGAGAGGTGTTATGAATTGGATAGAAATGGTCTCATTTTATAAGGGGGAGAAGGGGCTCTTTTGGAAAGTGTGAAAATATTATTTTATTATATACATATCTTCAGTTCCTAAAGGTCCAAAAATCATTATATATTATTATAAGAAGACTAATGGTAAAAATAAAATCATCCAATCATAATTGGACATGTTTTGGATAATATTTTAATCATTATAATCTTATTTATTTAAATCATTTATTAATGAGGTAAATACTTTATCATTATTGTGTCAAAAATATTTTAATTAATTTGATTTCTAAAAATAATGAAAAAAATAAAATTATGTAGGAAATCTATTTGTATTTCTAATTAATATTTATAATAAAAAATATGACTTATATAACACCATATAAAAATTAATTTACTAAAATATGTTTTTAAATGTCAATTTTGTCTTTACATTAAATTAAAAAATCCAATTTGTCATTATCACTACCAAGTTGCTCAATGGGATCCCAAAATCGACCCAAGGATACCCATGGTTGGAAAATACTAATCAAATAAGGTTAGAACAAGTGTTAAGTTTATTTTAAACTATGATAATATTCTTTTATCCTTGAACTACCCTATTTACTTTTAACCGTGGTAAATAAATATAAAAAATTACTATTCACCATAAGTTATTTTTTTCTAATTGAACAAAATTTTACACCTTGATATTAACTGTGTCTCTCGTATTTTAGAAATTCAACTCATAAAAGTGTTAAAATTATGTTTCATGAACAATTGAAAAACCTCCTAGGAGGTGGGTAAAAGACGGTGAAAAGTTCAATACAATTTTTAAAAATATAAAATATTTATAAAATGACTCCAATGAATTTCATTGAACTTATATAAGTATTATGTATCTATTTTGACCGAAAACAAATTTCAATCATATAAATGACTATTTAAATAAAACGTCGGTTTTAACAAAAAACTTAGTGTTTTCACTATTCATCAAAAATTTAAGTTTTTTAGAAAAATACCAAAAATTCAGCCTAATCTATATTTGATATTCTGAATTCAAAAATGATGTCTAGTATTCAAAATTCAAAAAATAGAAGTGGCACTAATTAATTTTAAATTTAATTCCTGTTATCAAAACAAATGGCGTGTTTTTAAGAAAAAATAACTATCAAAAGATCGACACTTGTTTTTGTTCAAATTCAATGTGAAATTAATTCCAAAGACCAACATTGGATTAAATATTAAAAATACATTCAAAATACACATTAAAACCAATTAAAATGATAATCTAACCATATAAATTGTTGTGATGAAAAAAGTTGTTTTTAATTAAAATATAGCGTGTTTTTACTATTCATCAAAATATTAAAGTTATCAGAATAATATGAAAAATTTATCCAAATTAAATTTTTATATCCAAATTCCAAGGAAGAATTTTATTTTTTCAAATTGAACTTATAAACATGTAAAAAACTATACTAAAAGTGGGTGTTCCATCAAAAGGAGGAAAACTGTATTTTTTAAAAAATACTTATTTTACCTGAAATTTTTTTTTAGTTCTCATACCATGTTCAAGAAAATATGTAAGATTAATAAAAATGTAATAAAATTCAAAATGTAGTTAATACTGTTCATAACAACTAGTCCATAATAATATTTTAACAATATATCATTGTATAGTGAAACCCGGTATTGAGTACTACACATGCTATCGAGGAAGGTCATGATTGCATGTAAAGCAAGCCAAGTAAGGGTGACGTGTAGTGCAAGACTCCTTTGTTGTTGTGTATAAAAAAATACACCATATTTCATTTATACAATAAAAAAATCTATACTTAATGTTTCATAGAATAATTTCTACAAAACGAACTTGAAATTGTGTGTAAAACTAGCCAAGAATAGTGTTGCATATAATGCAAGCTAATACGGTGTTGCGTATAGGGCAATATAATCTTGGTGTAGCGTACAATAGAAGACATAAATGAAATTAAAAAGAATAATTATAATAAAATCTTGGGTTGTTACATTAATGAACATATGTATCATATATATCATATGATATTATACTGGAATTATAATATACCTATGTATAATTTAGTATTCATTTCATTAATATGACAAATAAATGAAAGCAGCATCCATGTGTATGTACGAGTTTCTACCTCCATGGACGGTGCATTCCATTTCTTATCTCCAAATGGTATGGAATATTATAAATACATATATATTTTGATATATATGATATTTAAATAATTAATTCTATTTTGGATATAATGTACTTTTGACCACATGGACAATTTGTAACTATTATAGGATAATTTTCTACTCAAGTACCAAATATCGAAAATAATGAACGATATTAACATAAATAATTATATAATGTTTATAATGATGTACTAAGTGATATAAAAGGAATAATAATAATTAAATAGATTTTTAACCAGGTAAGAATTAAATTAATTTTATTATGCAGGATGAACAAGGAACATATGTGACGAGTTAGACACAATGTAGGGGAGCATTTCAATGTCCTCTTTTAGAAAAAGTCATATTTTATGTTATGAATTTTTACATTAATTTTATTATATAGGGATATTTTTTTCTATATCATTATATCTTTACATTTTATTTCAATGTGATAATAAACCCTTGTAACATTCATTAACTATTTTTTTGAATTTTGACCTGACGCCGATATGCTGTAGAATTTATGTAAGAGAACTTCTTAACCAAATTTAATTATTTAGTTTAGTCTTTTGATTCTTGATTATGTCATTCTATGAATATGTTTGAATGAACTATGATATTTTTACACATAATATCCAATTATACTGTGTTTATATATATTTGTAACACATAATTATGTCATTGATTTATCCAGAATCTAATGGTAAGATCATCCTAAGGGACTTCATCCAAATCTCTGATAATTGAGCATATTTCGGTTTATACACAACCTTATTTTAAACGTTATGTGATTATACCATTTTTCTATTAATTTAATTCAATGTTTTTCTAAACTATTCGTTTATTTTAAGAAGAATTTTTCAAAAGGGCTAAGGGATTTTTTAGGTTTTAATGTATGTGGTAACAGTGAACTTTCCATTGTTGCGAGTATTGTTTCATATATGGAATACGTAACAAACTGTAATGTTTTTAAAGGAATATAAATACCATATACCCTTTTTACATATTTCGGTAATGAAAATGGTTTTCATAAAGAATTGATTATTTCAAAATCCCAAAATTCTATATTTTTATAGCATTGTAGAAATGTTAGCTTTCCATTATGATTAATTTATGTATTGTAATTATGCTATGGTTCATGGTAATTGTTTACGTATATAGGTGGTTCCATGATATTCCAAGGGAGAGTGGGCCTGATATAGCTCTGCAATGCATTGGGAAACTTGAAAAAGATAAATGTTAATTCTTCTCCTATGTGATTTATGGAATATACTGTGATAGATATTCCAAATGTAATTCCATATATAGCTATGAAAGTTACAATTTATATATGTTATGGATGTCACAAGTTTCCTTTCTAATTTATTATCTCTATGTGTTATTCATAAATCTTATGATTCACTGAGTTATGTTAAAGAGCTTATGTTAATGATTGAAATGTATTATTGTTTTATTTGAATATATTCATGGAATAATTTTTCATTTTCTTATTTTATATCCATTAGTGATCTTTTTATTCTCATCCAATTTTTTTGAAATGTTTCTCACATGGTATGAGGAATGGTATGAGGAATGAATAATTTATGAATATTTGTATCATGAACGTAATTATTGTTTATTTAAAGAGTTTTATTTTAGTTAAACAAATTGGATAGAGTAGAAGTGTATACTTTGTAATTTTTTAGATGTAATGTAATTGTTATGACCAAATTCTCTAAAACTCTAATCCAGAAATGATCTTCAATGTTGAATTCTTGACTTAACTCAAGATTATGTATTTTTTAATGCTTGGCCTTTTTAAAAACATGTTATATTTCCATTTCAAATCGATAATTATGTCATGAATATCAAAATTATTTCATTTACGTAACATATATTTATTGTAAATGTCCTTTTTATGTAGAATGTAAATAGTTAGTGAAAGATGAATCATAATTCTTTGTGAGGCAGTAGTCTGCCATACAGACGATTAATGTTATCATATACCCTATAGAATTAAAATTTTAATGGTATATATAATATATTGACTAAAGAAGTATAATTTTGTAATGAATATATTATATATTATTTATATCCAACATTATACCAAGCTGTGGAAGGTGGTAATGGAACACTGATTAAAATTGATTCTCTATATGTTAATCCTCCATTATCATGAATAATGATATAATAACCCATTTTATATAAGGATGGTTTTATGTTAATATTTTATTATAAAATAATCCTATTATATTTAATATATTAATGTTCTTCATCATTATTTTCTATTAGAATTGATATAGGAGGAGAAATAAATAATATAAATATGCTGGTTGAAGAACATTATCTCTTCATTAGGTATTGTGATTAGGTTTACAAAAAAATATACAATTTTTTTATACCCAAAATATGGATTGAATAATTACTGGAGGGATTTTTTTAACAGTATTGGGCATGTATCGGCTAAACCAATATTGTTTGATGGTTTATAGAACAGATGACATATGGTAGACTTTTTTTATGTTAGGGGAGTACCACAGGTGTATGTTTTTTAATAAAAAATGTGTATGCAAATTCTTCAGTTGAAAAAATTGTAAAAAAATTTTATCATAGAGACTTAGATAATTTAGTTTCTAAATATGCCCATTTAACTTATTTTAGACAACTTTTTAGGGTATATAAACGGTTATCTTTTTGGTTTTACCACATTAAATCCATTTTTACCTTAACAATGATAATAAATTTTGTCTATTATCACTATTCATTTTCGAAAAAATTTATGATAAAATTATTATACATTATAAATAATTATAATAAAAATATGGAATATATTTTCTCAAATTATAAGAAGAGTAGTGGATGAATTAAAATTAAAATAATCTCATAATAGTTATGATAATGTGAGTTTTATAAGGGTAAATGTTAAATAGATTAAAAGAATTTATATAAAAATTCTATATTAAAAAAATTTCAGTTTCCTAATATTGATTAAATGATATATAACAGATCTAATTATAAATTTACAACAATTAAAATTATAATTTTGTTTTATATATAATTTCAAATAAAATATAAATTTACATTAAAAGTAAAACTTTTTCGCAATTCATCGAATAAATGAATCCTTTAAAATAAATCTTAGCAATTAAACCTAATAATTTTTGAGATTATGATTTAAATAAAAATAATAATTTTGTAAAATATTAAATTTTAAGGTGATAAAAATTAATTTTATATAATGTGTGCAATGAGTGACCATACTGTCTTTAAGAAGAAAAATATTTCTTTTTGAAAAACATTTACTTTTATTTATAATTATTCATATTTTATTTTTAAACAAAATAAAACCATATGATTATAAATTTCGATAGTACTATTAATATAGGTAGATTTAATAGTTATTTTAAAATTATATACTACAACATAGTTCATTTCGTATTGGGGACGCATGTTCTACACGATCTCGAATAGGTTAAATATAGTGAACTATTTTTATGGTTTATTTATTATTTGAGTAGTCTATCTCGAAATATATATAATAAAATTAAATCATTTTATAAATTCTTTGTGTTAAAAAACCACGAAATCCTAGGTTATATTTTTCCATTTCACGAATTGAACTGTAAAGGGAAAATCACACAATTTGATTATTATCATTATTCTTTAATAGCTACAAAAGTTAAAAATTTGAGGTTGTTGCCATCAAATCTTCATTTCTTTCCATCCCAATAGAAAAATATGATAGTCTTTATACATTAATGTTCTTATAGGATGAATATAAAATAGGTAACTATGATCTTCTCTTAGTATTTTATTCTGAAAATAAGAATACAAAGGAATAGATAATATTTTCCAAATCTTGATTAAAAATTATTCATTGATATTATCCAATAGAAATAAACTATCCCTACCAGTTTCTACCTTTTACTATAGAATATGATTCTTGTTATATGATTTCATAATTCATATATTCTTTGAATATTATACTTAAACCTGAATCAAAATTGAGGAAGTATGTGAATGACCAATTTTCTATGTCAAAATTAATCATAGAATTAACCAAATACGAATGTTCCAAATGAAACATAGGTTACGTAACATTTATTGCTGACTCAATGAATTATCTGATTTGTTTTTATTTTTATTATGTAAATGAATCCTATAATCATAAAAGTTATTCAGTTCAAGCTGTATTCTCTACCTCATATTCATACATGTCACGACCCCCTCCCCACAAAGTGTACCACACTTGGGCCGGCAATGTGAGAATGGAGATAATGACTCCGAGTATCACCTCTAGTAGGCCCCGGGTTGGCGACTAGCACTGAGGGTATAATAAACATACAAAATGGGAGGTAATACCCTCTAAGAGAACACATGCAGAAGAGAGATATAGAAAAGACTCCAATCAACTCCAAATCAGAACTGAGATATAAAAGAAAACGAAGTACATAAATGAAATTTCATGCAAAAGTACTACAACTGAAAGGGAAAACTAAAAGTACCCAAAGGAAAGTAAAACGACAACGACCCCAAGCCCGAACAGCTCCTCCTCCAACCACAAACTAGTAGTAACCAGCTTGATCTCCAACCTGCTCCAAGTGACCTGAAAAAAAATTTATATGTACATAGGGTGAGTATAATAGTATACTCAGTAGGATCTGCTCCAAGCCTCTCGTGCAAAAGTAAAGAAAGAATGATAAAGCCAAGCGAACAACAAGTGAAACTAACTCGTCAGGTATACTAAGTTCCCAACCTCATCATGGATACTCTCACCAAGTAATGCATACAATATTATAGAATATAGTATAGAATATCAAGGGTACCACGCTACTACTTCCACACTGGTTTTCCGCTTTTCCCCAACGACATACGTCCTGTGCATCTCTCTCCAAAGGCTTTCCCGCAGACACCTGGGATAAGCTCCACAATCTGAACCTTATGCACCACAAAGGCTTCCCTGCAGACACCTAGGCGAAGCACCACACCGTCCTCACAACCAAAAGTAACCAGGTAGTTTCCGGGAGCCACCAAAGATCGCATAATGTGTATCATACGTTGGGTATAATACCTCAAGCCATTACAGCCCATACTCTGAGTAAGGATCCTCACGCCATTATATCCTATACATGTTACACCTATAGTAGCCCATAGGATACTATATCCAGAATATATGTGTGTGAATAACCACAAGCCATTACAACCCTCTTCCCACATATATGGGGTAACTAACCGCTGTGCCTCATGGCACAAGTATCTACCAAGAGAAGAGAGCAGGGCCAAAGGGGGTAGTCAGCCATTCGTCCTCCCATCAGAATATTGGGGAAAACACCCCACAGGGCTCAGAATCCCCGGGGTGTCAGTTTCCTTTACCGACAGGGTGGAGTAGCGTATAGAAACACAAAAAGTACAAAATATATATATCTCACATCCACAATATGGGCATTACCTAGTCTTATATATAACTGCAGCTAACGTCTCTCAGAATCTAGGATGCTACTTTTAAGACTAGGTGTCCTATAAGTACACTAATATTTGAAGAGATTTATTAGATTACTCCATTCTCATTTTATCAGTTCCACAGTACATTAATTAATTCATTGAACATTAATTAACCATGAACAATTTAATATTAAAATTCATTAGCATCACACCCAAAAACCAACTGCTCCTTTTAAGATTCACATCACCTTTAAGATCTAGTATCACCATCCCCGTGGATTTTCACCATTTAATCAAACATTCATTACAGAATTACTTTTCCATATTCCAAAGAATTCAAGAAAAGAATCCTATGCTTCTAAACACAAAGGAGGCTCAACACGGTGAGTAGATATACTAGCCGTTGAGTCTTTTCCGCCTATAGAAAGAGCATAGACCCATTCTCCCTCGAGAGGCTAAACACGAAAAGCACATGGCATACCCCGCGCGTCTTCGCCACCTTCAGAAGAAGGGTAGCAAGACCAGCTGCCTTGAGCAGTGGGGAAAAGCAAAGCAGATTAACATTCGAAGAAAACCACAAGCATCTAGCAACCACATCCATCCCATTCCATCACCCATGGTGTCCTCCCTGACACCAAAATTCATAAACTGATGCATCTCACCAGTCTAGGTGTCATCTACTACCACAATCACAAGGCCTCCATGCCTCCACCTATCAAAATAGCCATCCAGGTTCACATCACAGCACAAGCAGCAGGAAAACAACAATCACAACCATGGTCTCTTGACCCTTTAACAAACAAGAGGGTAACACATAACTCTTTTTAGAAATTCCCACATAATATGTTCTTTAATCCATTTTGAATTAGGAGATTTTTTGTACGTAGGTTCCAATTACTGGATTCATAATCAGTAGGCTATCACAATTAAATAACCATGGTTACTTCACTAATTTGATTATCCTCAAATTAGAACAACTACATCAACGAAAATAACCAGATTAATTTACATGCCTCTTTATCTTTAGCCAATTAATTAACAATTAATTCCAGCTTTAAGTTCATTACCAACTTCTATCGTGAACGAACAACTAATCAAAGAAAAACATAGATATCACTCTATCTAGAAAAAAAACATGAGGCAAACCGCTATCACGGTATAAAGAAACAACATGCGATCATCCAATTATTTTAATCTAGTATAAGTATTTAATTAGGTCAAATTCATTATGATCCAATGTACTAAAATATGTTAATTCTACCATTGCACATATACAATTAGAGATTCCATGAATCCCCTACCTCAAACAGTTCCTCAAGTTCTTTATCAACACATCGGGTCACGATCCTCCTCTCGCGACAACTGCATCCACCAGAGGATGTTGTTGTACGATAGTACCAACCAACCCCAAGAAAAACCGATTAGAATCATGGAAATTACATGGTATAATTATGGAATGAAGGATAGGAGAAGATGAACCCCAAAAGAATGATGATACAATATACCTTATATCGAACATTGTTCGACACAGCTTGGTTGCATCAAAACAAAGCGGAACTAATCCGAGTAATTTTTGACTATGAAACTCTTGTAAGAAGGATTGAAAGGTTATAGAATTTCATAACACAGAACAAAGAGGAAGAACACGGTAGAACAATATGTCGTTCCTTTTTAAATATTTTATGGGTCGACGATTTACGATCCGGGTAGTTTTCCATTAAAAACGGATCTCATTAACCCTCACGGTTTGACCAAGTAAAGACATCCGGGACTTAGGAATAATTAACATAGGATTTATGGCATTTGAAATGGCCTTAAGAGCCCTTAAAATAAGGCTTTAAATGTATTTTACGTGGAAGGAAACATCAAAAGGGGAAAAATGTAGAAATCTAGAAACACTGTTCACCCACTATTACTGTAAATGAAACCGATCTGTGAAACTGATCTGTGAAACTGATCTGTGAAACCGATCTGTCACACCGATCTGTGAAACCGATATTTCATACCAATCTGTCAAACTGATCTGTCAGACCGATCTGTGAAACCGATCTGTGACAACGATCTGTGAAACCGATCTGTCAGACCAATCTGTGAAACCGATCTGTCAGACCGATCTGTGAAACTAATCTGTCACACTGATCTGTGAAATGTATCTGTCAGTCCGATCAGTGAAACTGATCTGTCAGACCGATCTGTGAAACCGATCTCTCAGACCGATCTATGAAACCGATCTGTGAAACTGATCTGTCACACCAATCTGTGAAACCGATCTGTCACACCGATCTGTGAAACCGATCTGTCAGACCGATCTGTGAAACCGATCTATCAGACCGATCAGTGAAACAGATCTGTTTGACCGATCTGTGAAATCGATCTGTCAAACCGATCCGTGAAACCGATCTATCAGACCGATCTGTGAAACCGATCTGTTACTATTCATAAAAATGGAAACATTGTTCACAGAACTGGAAAATTGGCAAAGTGTTAGAGATATGTCACCTTGACCTCTCGGAACACCTCCAACACCACATTTTCACAAAGTAATGGACCGGAGAGGTCTGGTCCATTACATTAGATATCGATCCAAAAATTCTCATCCTCTAGAATTAAAATCCAACCGAGAAGAAAAGAGGGGGCCGAACAACCACCCCATAAGATACCTCTCAGGGGGAAACCACCTTGAGTAGTTCGAAAGCTGGAGCAAAACTAAAACATCCGAGAGTATGGAAACAAACAATCCATACCCAAACAATTCAATCATAACATCACATCAAAGGTACATAAATAAACCATGAATGGTCTAACCATAAAGGAAACATCATTATATGAAAGGAGTCAAACATTAAACAACTCTGAGTACTGAGCACGTATCTGTGACTCACGCTCCCATGTACTCTCCTCCATGCCACCGTGTCGCCACAAGACACGAACTAAGCGGATAAAACACCCACGCAACACCTTATCCTTGCGGTCGTGGATCTCTACAGGTCGCTCCTCGAAGGTTGCATCATCGTCAATATCGATCTCTCCCCAATCGATAACATGAGATTCATCATGAAGATAATGACGAAGCTGTGCTACATGGAAAACATCATGTATCCGACTCATCTGAGGGGGAAGTGCTACTCGATATTCCACAGCTCCAACATGAGCTAACACCTCGAAAGGCCCAAAAAACCGGGGATAAAGCTTACTTCCATGACCAAACCTTCGCTGCCCACAGCGGGGAGTCACCTTCCGAAACACATGATCCCCAAAATTAAACTCAAAGGGTCTCCTTCTTTGATCAGCATATGATTTTTGATGATCCTATGTTGTCTTCATCCTCTCACGAATCACCTGAACCATCTCTGTTGTATTTTGCACTAGTTCTGGTCTAAGAATTGCTGACTCTCTGACCCTAGTCCAGCACAACGGAGAACGGCATGGCCAACCATACATGGCTTCAAACGGCGCCATACTGATGGTAGAGTGAAAACTATTATTGTAAGATAACTCTACCAAGGGTAAGTTCTTCGTCCATGAACCTCCAAAATCAAGAACACAAGAGCGCAACATGTCTACAAGAATCTGGATGGTTCGCTCTGTCTGACCATCCGTTTGAGGATGAAAAGCAGTGCTAAGGCACAGTTGGGAGCCAAAAGCATGCTGGAGACCTCTCCACACCCAGGAGGTAAAACGAGGTTTACAATCAGAAATGATCTTCCTAGGTACTCCATGGAGTCTAACTACCTCCTCTAGATACTGCCTCGACAAAACTTCTACTGAGCTCGACTCCTTGATCGCTATGAATGGGGATGACTTTGTTAAATGATCCACTACCACCCATATTGCATCATGTCCTCCCAGAGCTCGAGGTAAACCTGTAACAAAGTCCATTGAGATGTCCTCCCACATCCACTGTGGAATTTATAAGTGCTGGAGAAGACCACCAGGAACACAGTGTTCAGCCTTCACCTTATGGCAGACTAAACATCGAGATACATATTCTGCAACTGTACGCTTCATCCTAGGCCACCAAAACACACTCCTCAAGGATTGGTACATCTTATTCACACCAGGATTTACCGCTAAGGGTGAACTATGGAACTCTCGGAGAACTGTCTCGCGCATCGCCAAGGGAAAAAAAGCCTGTCATGATACAACACTCGGTGTTGTTCATCCTCTGACCAACCATCAAGGGCCTCACCACAAACAACTCTTTCTCTCCAAATTTCCACCTCTAGATCACCGAACTGAGACTCTTCCACCTCTTGCATCTGGGATGACTGCACCGTCATCTGCAAAAGACAACATCTACCCCCAACTTCTCCCTTATCAAGATGAAAATCTGATAGCTCTTCCATCACTCTCCAGGAATCACCATATTCACGCAAAACATCATTACGTGACTTCCGGCTTAGTGCGTCCGCTACAACATTCCCTTTTCCAGGTGTATATGATATTTCAAAGTCGTATTCCTAAAAGAACTACATCCACCGACGTTGCCTCAAGTTAAAGTCACGTTGGGAGAAAACATACCTCAAACTCTTATGATTGGTGAAAACCACAAAGTGCTCACCAACGAGGTAATGTCTCCACAACTTCAGAGCAAACACCACAGCTGCCAACTCAAGATCATGGGTGGCATAGTTTCATTCATGGTGGCGCAACTGCCAAGACCCATAAGAAACAACTAAACTCTGCTGCATGAGAACACAGCCTAGCCCCAGATGTGACGCATCACAGAAAACATCAAACTGGACTCCCTCCGCTGGAAGTCAAAGGACTAGAGCACTTACCAACTTCTCCTTTAGATTCTCGAAAGCTTCCTGACACTGATCAGTCCATATGAAATCTTGATCCTTCTTGGTCAAAGCTGTCAGAGGAGTCGCAACTCGGTATAAATTGGCTACAAACCTCCAATAATAGCCTGTGAGGACAAGGAAACATCGCATCTCTGACACGGTCTCGGGGGCTGCCCAAGACACCACTGCTTCTATCATTGATGGATCCAAAGATACTCCCAGTTGAGACACAACATGCCCCAAGAAACTAACTTCTCGAGCCCAAAACTCACACTTGGACAACTTCCCAAACATCTGATGTTGGAGAAGAACTCCCAAAACGGTTTGTAGATACTCTGCATGCTTTTCTTCAGATGTGGAGTACACAAGGATGTCGTCGATGAAAACCACAACAAACTTGTCCAGGAATTCTCGAAACACAGCATTATTCAACCCCATGAAAACAGCTGTAGCATTCTTCACGCCGAATGGCATTACAAAAAACTCATAATGCCCATGACGACAACGGAAAGAAGTCTTTGGGATATCGTCATCCTTTACACGCATCTGATGATATCTTGACCGCAAGTAGATCTTTGAGAACCAACTTGAACCCTTCAGTTGATCGAATAGGTCATCAATCCGTGGAAGAGGATAGTGGTTCTTTATTGTCACTTTGATTAATCGACGATAATCGACACACAACTGCAAACTACCGTCAGCCTTTTTTACAAACAAAACTGGCGCTCCCCACGGTGACACACTTGGCCGAACAAAACCGCACTGCAACAGACCATCAAGCTGAATATGTAGCTCTCGTATCTCAGAAGGGGCCGTCCTATACAGAGACATAGAGATAGGAGACGCTCCTAGCTGTAGCTCGATCCCACACTCAATCTCTCGTCGAGGGGGTAAGGATACAACCTCTTTTTGAAAGGCGCCATGGTACTCCACTATGACCTTAGGAAATGCCAGCTGTTGAACCTCTGAAAAACTCAGCATCATCCCAGCCATCATGGATGACAAGGATGGTACTCGTCTATGACTTATCCGAGGATCTATCTCACCAACAAACACCACTTTCTCTCCATCTTCATCAAGGAAAACGACTTTCTTCCTATAGCAATCCACAACAGCCTTCACCGAATATAACCAATCCATGCTGAGTATGGCATCATATGGTTGTATTCGTAAACATAGGAAATCACCCCAAGAGCGGTGTTTCCACAACACCAGCTCACAGTCCCTGCATACTTCAAACAAGTCAGCTCGACCTCCAACTGGCATAGTCAACACCAAGGGCACTGGAAGCCTCTCTACCTCAAGTCCCAAAGCATGGACAAGGGTAGGTGATATGAAGGAGTGTGTTTCTCCTGAATCAAACAAGGCATACACCAAGGTTGAAAACAAGAAAAGGGTACCCCGAATGACATCTGGCTCACCAGGGGCTGGCAACGCTAGAGCATGATGCTGACCACGACCTCCTCCATGGCCTCTCTGACCCTGATGACGACCACCACCACGGCCGCACTATGCTCTCTGAGGACGAGGAGCATCATGGGGATGTCCTCTACCTGTTCCATCTACCCTCTGGTGATCTAAAGCTGGTGCAACCTGCTGCTGTAGCCATGGCTCGAACTGCCTCAACGGAGGAACCTCGAGCGGAGCGCCTGGTGCACGATAACTGCTCTGAAAAGTCGGGCACTCCCGCTGCTGATGACCACGACCACCACAAGAAAAACAAGCACTTGATCCCTTGAAATAGGTCTGAGAGTTGCTGCCTCCGAAGAAACGAGATGGAAAGGGCTGGGACCTACCCCCAGGTGAACGGAAACTCTTCTACCCTGAAAAACGGGAACATCGGACCACATCTCTACTTTGTGAGGAATCATGACGATTGCACACTCGTGACGATCCGGTCCTAGCTGAAGTCCTCTCAACAACGTCCGTCCTCACTAGCACCTCAAGATATTTCTTTAGCATAAATGGGGTGACCTCGCACTGGATCTCTGGACGCAATGCCTCCTCGAAATTCCTCGCCCTGGCCTCCTCATCTGGAAATAGTTCTGAAGCATATCGTAGAAGGTTCCTAAAACGGATTCCAAACTCTCGAACACTGGAGCTCCCCTGTCGAAGGGTAAGAAGCTCCTGGCGACTGGACGCCTTCGCAGTCGAAGAAAGAAACTCGACTCTAAACCTGTCTCCAAAATCCTCCAATGAGATCGCTGACTCCTCAAAATCCCAGAGGAAAAATAACCACCACTGCCTCGCTTCTCCACGCAACACCGTCACAACAAAGGAAACTCAGTGTTCCTTCCGAGCACGAATCGAACTGAAGCCTATCTCGACCTCCTCCGACCAGTCTTCTGTGACTGCATCTGAAACAGAGCCCTTGTAATTATGTAGATTCTGGCGCTGAAACTCTTGGAGTGTCTTCCTCCAAGTGTCATCGTCGTCAACCTCTACCTGGCGACGATCTTCTGGAACAGCCTGCTGGGCATCTTCTGCGCAAACCTGACGAGGTCGTCGACCTAGAGCCATACCTATAAAATAACAACTGTTAGAACTCCTAATCCTGGAATATGGAAGACTCAACATTAATTAATTATTTGATTTGTTTTATTAATTTTTGGT
The DNA here is from genome assembly GCA_963277665.1 of Viscum album. Taxonomy (NCBI): domain Eukaryota; kingdom Viridiplantae; phylum Streptophyta; class Magnoliopsida; order Santalales; family Viscaceae; genus Viscum; species Viscum album. The sequence continues at coordinate 2,013,021,368 of OY728147.1, read as the reverse complement.
TACCTATCACAAGGTCTACGCATTCAAACACAGGTGCAAAGAATAATGATGCATTATCCTTTCCTAGGTCTCTACCCTGCAACCGTTATCAATTTGTTTAGTAGCCATCATAAACTTAATGGTCCATGCAATAGATCATAGGGGGCCCTAAACGCCTATGTCTCTGCCGGTCTCCAGTGTTTACCCCACTTTCTAAACATGAATGACATCGTTTCCCTACCATCCCATGCATCCTCACCTGTGCCTAACTCCAAACTCCATCCTATCCCTTAACCAGACCTCTGATACCACTCTGTCACGACCCCCTCCCCACAAAGTGTACCCCTCCTGGGCCAGCAATGTGAGAAGGGAGATAATGACCCCCGAGTCCCTCCTCCAGTAGGCCCCGGGTTGGAGACTAGCACGGAGGGTATAATAAACATACAAAATGGGAGGCATTACCCTCTAAGAGAACACATCGAGAATAGAGAGATAGAATAGACTCCAATCAACTCCAACTCAGAACTGAGATATAAAAGAAAATCAAGTAAATAAATGAAATGTCATGCAATAGTACTACAACTGAAAGGGAAAACTAAAAGTACCCAAAATAAAGTAAAACAGCAACGACCACAAGCTCGAACAGCTCCTCCTCCAACCACAAACTAGTAGTAACCAGCTTGATCTCCAAACTGCTCCAAGTGACCTGACAGTTTATATGTACATAGGGTGAGTATAACAGTATACTCAATAGGATCCTCCCCAAGCCCCTCGTGCAAAAGTAAAGAAAGCATGCTAAAGCCCAGTGAACAACAAGTGAAACTAACTCATCAGGTATACTAAGTTCCCAAACTCACCATGGATACTCTCATCAAGTAATGCATACAAGAATATAGAATATAGTAAAGAATATCAAGGGTACCCTGCTACTACTTCCCCACTGGTTTTCCGCTCTTCCCCAACGACATACGTCCTGTGCATCTCTCTCCAAAGGCTTGACCATAGACACCTGGGCTAATCTCCACAATCTACACCTCATGCACCACAAAGGCTTGCCCGCAGGCACCTGGGCGAAGCACCACACCGTCCTCACAACCAAAAGTAACCAGGTAGTTTCCGGGAGCCACCACTACTCGCATAACATGTATCATACGTCGGGTATAATACCTCAATCCATTACAGTCCATACTCCGAGTAAGGATCCTCAAACATTATAGCCTATACACGTTACACCTATAGTAGCCCATAGGATACTATATCCAGAATATGTGTGTGTGAATAACCACAAGCCATTACATCCCTCTACACACATATATGGTGTAACTAACCGTTGTGCCTCATGGCACAAGTATCTACCAAGATAAGAGAGCGGAGCCAAAGGGGGTAGTCAGCCATTCGTCCTCCCATCAAGAGTGTTGGGGAAAACACCCCCCAGGGCTTAGAATCCCCGGGGTGTCAGTTTCCCTTACCGACAGGGTGGAGTAGCATATAGAAACACAATAAGTACAGAATATATATATCTCACATCCACACTATGGGAATTACCTAGTATTAGATACAACGGCAGCTAACGTCTCTCAGACTCTAGGCTGCTACTTTTAAGACTAGGTGTCCTATAAGCACACAAACATTTGAAGAGATTTATTAGATTACTCCATTCTCATTTTATCAGTTCCACAGTACATTAATTAATTCAATTAACATTAATTAACCATGAACAAATTAACATTAAACTTCATTAGCATCACAACCAAAAACCAACTGCTCCTATTAAGATTCACATCACCTTTAAGTTCTAGTATCTCCATCCCCGTGGATTTTCACCATTTAATCAAACATTCATTACAGAATTACTTTTCCATATTCCCAGGAATTCTAGAAAAGCATCATATACTTCTAAACACAAATGAGGCTCAACACGGTGAGTAGATATACTACCTGTCGAGTCTTTGCCTCCTATAGAAAGAGCATATACCCATTCTCCCTCGAGAGGCTAAACACGGAAAGCACGTGGCATACCCCGCACGTCTTTGCCTCCTTCAGAAGAAGGGTAGCAAGACCAGCTGCCTTGAGCAGTGGGGAAAAGCAAAGCATATTAAAATTCAAAGATAACCACAAGCATCTAGCAACCACATCCATCCCATTCCATCACCACTGGTGTCCTCCCCGACACCCAAATGCATAAACTGATGCATCTCACCACTCTAGGCATCATATACTGCCACAACCACAAGGCCTCCATGCGTCCACATATCACAACAGCCATCCAGGCTCACATCACAACACAAGCAGCAGGAAAACAACAATCACAACCATGGGCTCTTGACCCTTTAACAAACAAGATGGTAACTCAGATCCCTTTTAAGAAATTCCCACATAATATGTTCTTTAATCAATTTTGAATTAGCAGATTTGTTATACGTAGGTTCGAATTACTGGATACCTAATAAGTAAGCTATCACAATTAAATAACCATGCTTACTTCCCTAATTTGATTATCCTCAAATTAGAACAACTTCATCAACGGCAACAACCAGATTAATGTACATGCCTTTTTATCTTTAGCCAATTAATTAACAATTAATTTAGGCTTTACGTTCATTATAAACTTCTATCATGAACGAACAACTAATCAAAGAAAAAAATTGATATCACTCTATCTAGAAAAAAACATGAGGCAAACCGTTATCACGGTATAAAGCAACAACATGCGATCATCCAATTCTTTTAATCCGGTCCAAGTATTTAATTAGGTCAATTTCATTGTGATCCAAAGGACTAAAACATGGTAATTCTACGATTGCACAAATACAATTAGAGAACCCATGAATCCCCTACCTCAAACAGTTCCTCACGTTCTTTATCCAGACAACGGGTCACGATCCTCCACTGATGACAACTACATCCACCGGAGGATGCTGTGGTACGACAGTACCAACCAAACCCAAGAAAAACCCTTTAGAATCATGGAAATTACATGGTATAATTATGGAAAGGAGGATAGGAGAAGATGAACCCCAAAATAACGATGATACAACATACCTTATATCGAAGATTGATCGACATAGTTTGGTTGCATCAAAACAAAGAGGAAATGATCCGAGTAAAGTTTGACTATGAAACTCTTGGAAGAAGGTTTGAAAGGTTATAGAATCTCATAACAGAGAAAAAAGAGTAATAACACTGTAGAATGATATATCATTCCTTTATATAGATTTGATTGGGCGACGGTTTAAGATCCGGTTAATTCTCCATTAAAAACGGATCTCATTAACCCACACAGTTTGACCAAATAAATACATCCCTGCCTTAGGAATAATTAATATAGGATGTATGGCATTTGAAACGGCATTAAGAGCTCTTAAAACAAGGCTTTAAATGTATTTTACGTCAAAGGAAATGTCAAAAGAGGCAAAATTGTAAGAATATGGAAACACTATTCACCCAATGTTACTGTACATGAAACAGATCTGTGAAACCGATCTTTGAAACCGATCTGTCACACCGATCTGTGAAACTGATATGTCACACCGATCTGTGAAACGGATCTGTCAGACGGATCTGTGAAACCGATCTGTCACACGGATCTGTAAAACCGATCTGTCAGACCGATCAGTGAAACCGATCTGTCAGACCGATCTGTGAAACCGATCTGTCAGACCGATCAGTGAAACCGATCTTTCGCACCGATCTCTGAAACTGATCTCTCACACCGATATGTGAAACCGATCTGTCAGACCGATCTGTGAAACCGATCTGTCAGAACGATCTGTGAAACCGATCTGTCAGACCGATCTGTGAAACCGATCTGTCAGACCGATCTGTGACACCGATCTGTCACACCGATCTGTGAAATCGATCTGTAAGACCGATCTCTGAAACCGATCTGTCGGATCGCTCTGCGAAACCGATCTCTCGGACCGATCTGTGAAACCGATCTGTCAGACCGATCTGTGAAACCGATCTGTGAAACCAATCTGTCAGACCGATATGTGAAACCGATCCATTGCTGTTCATAAAACTGGAAGCACTGTTCACAGAACTGGAAATTTGACAAAGTGTTAGAGATAAGTCACCTTGACCTCCCGGAACACATCCAACACCACATTTTCACAATGTAATTGAACAGAGAGGTCCGGTCCATTACAATACATTTCATGGTAAATACATTCTTTTAAATTTTTAGTCAATATATATTCAAATGGTTTTCACATATAAAATATTACACTATATGTTTAAGAAGAATATGAAACATGTATTTCAATATCACATGTATGATACTTTATCTCATAAGCTTTTAGTTCATCTGTTTTAATTTCCATTACCTTCCCATTTTCCATTAAATACAAACCATGTAGAAATAATGAATAATCACTTTAGATAAAAAACTCTATATTTCATTTGCATAGGTGATAATCTATTTATTTCTCCAATTTTCTTCTTAGTTCATGAATAGAATAGTAACAATTTTTTCCTAGATATATTGATATTATTTTTTATTATATTGTTTAATGGGTATAAAATTGATAAATATTTGAAAGACAATGGTATTATTTACATGATAATAAAAGAATATTATAATTCATTGTGACATTGTTAGGTATTTTCAATAATTAAATAGTAATTAAAAAAATCTTAAAAAATTATACTTCCTTTTAGAATTGTATTCCTAGTGAATGAAATTTGTTACATAAAAAAATCACACATAAAAAAATGATCACATTCTTTACATGCATTTACTAGTTTCAAAGTAACCCTGATTTTACATTCATTGTCCCCATGAATTTTATAATATACAAATATATCATCAATATATTTTACTTAAAAAATTTATTAAAATTAAAAGAAAATTTTATTCATAAAATCCTTAAGTAGAGATGGTACAATAGACAACCAAAAAGGAATAATTAAAAATTCATAATTCGTATATCTTGTAAGAATAATTTTCATCATGATATATTTCTCATTCACCTTAAAATAATCATACCCTAAACTATGATACCCCATTAATAAATAATCTTCTCCCTATATCTAATCAAAAAAATCATTGGTTTGATGAAATGTAAAATTTTTCTTAAGAGGGAATTAATTTTATGATCTAAAATTAATAAAAATAATCACTGAACAATCATTATGTTTCTGAATAGAAGATATGAATACCAAGGTGATGTGCTAGGAAAAATATTCTTTTTTAAGTAATTATTTCGACTACTTTTTCAATTCATAATTTTCTACATTATCTATTCGATAAGAAGAATATGAAATAGTATCATCATCAAGAACTATGTAAACAATATATTAAACCTCAAGGTTAGGAAAAAAATAAATAAATATTTAGGAAATAAATTAATAAATTATTTTACTAATTCTATATCATTTATATAAACAATTTTATTATTGTCAATAATATGAGATTTGAAGCATTCAATTCCATTTCAAATCAATTTTACATCATCTTTGATGTTTATATAGGGTATAATATAAGGGAATATAAAATTATTAACTTTTAAATATATCATTATATGAATAATTGAATATCAATACATACAAAGAGTATCATAAGATTATACTATGGGGTGTTTGATTTTTTTAAGATAATCCTACGAATAATATTATAAATTGTTGTTTATTTCATATTTCCTTATGGTGAATCATCTAAAATTTATATATTCAATTAAAGATATGATCTTCTTATTTTATATGTAAACTCAATAGAAATTAATTAATGATAATATCAGGAATCAAATAGGGAAACAACAGAATTCTAAAAAAATTAGTATTTTTTTGTAACACCACAACATTAAATGAAACAATATAAACTTTAGTTGTAGTAAATGATTTTGATACAACATTATTAATTTAATATTTAAGATTTATTAAATAGTTTATCTATCATTGGACACACATTATCACACTTACCATACATATTGTAATTAATAAATATCACCTTTTACTAGATATATGGTATACCAATTAGAGATTGTTAAGGACACTTTTTTTTCATTTAAGAACCCTATGACCAATCATACCACACTAGTACCACATTTAATATCATAAAAAAAATTCCATGAAATTACTTTTACACTAAGTAGGATTATACTATAGCTTTAAATCCATTTTTTTCTAATTTCTTATCCATTTCATGAATCTGTATCTATTTGATACTTTTATCATATGAAGGAAACTATTTTTTGGAGAAAATAATCTATACAATATTAGTGAAAAATTAATATTTCTCACAAAATTTATCTTCTGATGTGTTTTTATCTCTCCAAAAAAATAGTTTCAATCCTAAAAAAAATATAACAATTTTTTTAGAAAATCTTTAATTAATTTTTTCACAATCCTGTAGTGTTTTGTAAAAGTTTCATTCTATTCATTTAATTATTCACCATATTTTTTCTTCATTATAATGAATTTTATTTCTATAATATTCCAAAAACCATTTGATTAATATTTATATTAATATTTTTGTTAAATTTATCATATTCCATCGAAAAATATTTATATCCCCCTCTCTGATGCTCATTACCATTATCTACCACCCATCAGCTTCACGATAAAAATTATAAGTTGAAAGATATAGTTTTTTATTTTCTCACATTCCTATTAATTCAACTATATATTATAGGGCATTAATCCATCATTGTACTGACACTTGATTTGATGTTCCATTTAATAACTGATGGTTATATTTATTAAAATTTTATCTATAGTAATATTTTTCTATGGTAATGCTTTTTTCTCTCAATCATGGATGAAAAAAACTATTACATACTACTTTAAATGACCCATATCTGTAATATATTTTTAACTATAGATAAAACCACTATATGATTTTGATTTGGAGGGATATATGTCCAATTTGTAACTCTATACATAATCATTCATATTTCCAATGCATAAGAACATTCTGAATGGATATAAATAAGATGAAGAAACATGGTCATCATATTATTTTATATCAATTCAATAAAAACATAACATAGAACCATTATATTTTATTATATTAATAGTCACTTAAAATAAAAAATTATCTAAACCTATCCTATGATACCAAAATTATGGATCAAACCATGAAACATTACAGAATCTTGAGGTTTTACTAAAAAATTAGAAATATTTCATTACCTGGGTTCTTTATATTTTATAGTTGTAATAAATTGGGTAAACAATCATAGATATCAAAACCAAATATTAAAAAAATTAAAATTTTATTAAGAATGCATTTCACTGACATTATAAATATATTTAAGGGAGTCATGTTTTCTTTCCATGATGAATATTCATGATATTCAACATTACTTATTTTTTATTTCTACACAACCGTTAACAATTTAAATATATTTAAAACATGGTATGAGTAAACAAAATAGTAAGAGACACACAAGAAGAAATAATTTAGTCTAATGTAATACATGAAGACCCATAAAAATAATTCCATTGTAAAATTTTCCGATGAGAATATGAATTATAGTCATTCCCATGAAAATTAAACACTTTTTTCTCAACTAGAAACACTAAAACATTTATGATGTATTAGGAAAAAAATCTTTAGAAAGTGATAAAATCATATTCATTATTCATGTTAAAACAACACTAAAAATATATTCAGCCCATTTAAATCTATTAATTAAATGACACCATCTAAGTCCATCATCTTTCATATGATGACAATGAACATTACCCAATACATTATAGAGATCTTATGGGTCTAAACAGTTATATAATTTATTTATGGATCACTCATTTTTCATTTTTATTGGTAATATTCAATATCATGGAGAAAACATTTTATATTTTATATTTTTTATTATATAGCCCTTGAAAAACTATTTTATGACCATATGTAAAACCCTTTCATATATCAAAATTCACATTTTATTTAAAAATCAATTTTGAACCATCATTCCATGTAAAAGGGGATTTTTTTATTGATAAAAACATGGAACTTTTAAACATAATCAAAATATCAAATAATTTTTTTTCTATCGGGAAAATCAATTAACCTCATAATTTTTAAAATAGAACATTATATTTATATTTTATAAATAGCTAAAAAAATCCATATAAATTGAATAGAAATATTCCTTTTGAAAATCATTTAACTAATGATATAGAGATATAAAAATCCATTTATAATTATTTTTTTTCTCTATAAACAAATCTATTATTTTTATAATAATATCGATATGGATGAAAAACAATGGAAATATAAATATGTAAAATGATGTTTTTATTTTAATGTCTCCCTTACCTCGAGTATGAATTCTAAGGTAGGTTAGTTATCTTTAAAAATATGATATTGTTGTATGTTACATAATTTCATTAGAATAATTATTATCTTCATTATTCCATTTTTTTATCCTATGTTATATTCAATAACATAATTAATTATGTTCATGTGAGGAGTTTTTTTTATATTCAACCCAAGTGTCCAAAGTGTAATCAGTAGGATGACTCGAGTCAAATAAAATGTTATTCCATCATCTAATGTATATTAATCATGTCATAATATATAGTAGAAAAGTTCGGGATCCGAGTGTACTCAATCCCAAAAATTTATTAAGAAATTTAAGAAGAAACACCGATATTGGAATGTGGCACAAGCACTACCAAACACATATTGGTAGTCCAAAACCACCCATAAGAAACCTGAGCAAAATCCCAAACAATATAAAAAAGTCAAAGACCCATGTGGTCAAAAGACCCACAATAATCAACAATATAAAAAAAATAAAAGACCATAAGGCCCACCCATGAACATCCCAATCATTGCCCTATATACTGAAATAACACAATTTAAGAACGCATGTGAAACAGAAAATCTCCCGAGGTTCCCTTTCAACTCCAATGGAGCAAAATTCACCACACGCCATGCGATACAACACATTTTTCGAGGTTCCCACTCAACTACAATAGAGAAAAAGTCATCGTACCTGTACTATGAGGTCTCTCAGCCTTCGCCTCACCATTACCGTCACATATCGCACCGCGATCTATACCACAGGGACTGAAACCCTCACAATGTGCCCCACCACACCACCACCGGGATGAGCGCCACCGCCATCTGCTGAAATCTGTACCAGCCAACCTCCGTTGAGCCTCGCCTATCTAGAGATCTCTTGAAAGCACCATACGACACCAAAGAAAAGTAGGGGGATTGATAGATCTCCTCCAGGGTCCCAAATCCCATGTCGTCGCACATGTTCTCTGACCTCGAGCAGCTGAACTCTATCGCCAGAAGCACACAAATCAAGGATCGTCGCCATCTTGAAATGATGACTCCACCGCTAAGTCCAACACCTCACTTCACCGTCTGCCACAACGGGAAGAACCATATGTCATGTCTATCGCATCGCCACATCGCCCCCTCACTGGGATGTATCATTCGTCATGTCCAGTGCCTCATCACACCACCCATACGAGGATGCACCATAGGCGTATAGTGCCTTGCTAATCCTGTAATCCAAACTCGTTGGTCCCAGTGTGACCCATATCTACCCACAACCATCAATCTAGCCTCGATCCAACCATAAAAACTCGGGTCTCCCTCTATATCCCCATCCTTTAAACCCTCATACTCATATTGATCGTGTTGGTGGCTGAACACAATGAAAATATCCTAATGACCCACAATATTACCTTCAAACCTTCTATTAGGGAGAAGTGGTGCTACAAGACTACACTTGATCAAACTTCTATTGCGTGAAGCACAGAGTGCAAAAATAAACCTATGTCCAACCACATATTGATCCTCATTACACAGGCGTAACTTGATGCCGTCCCTGGAATGATCGACATGTCAAGGAAGGGAGAGAACCTCTCCCATTGAGAGATAATCCATCACATAAAAATACACATAGTTTTATCATAATATATATTTAAATACAAAATTTAATATTTCAAAAAATGTTTTTTTATTATGAAAAATTATCTATGTTAAAATAATTGAGATGGTAGGCTGTATATATTTAAAAGTAATATTTCTATATTTTAACTATGATTATACAAAATGTATGACTTAAATATTATTACCCAAAAATATCATTATATCATAAATAAGATATTAATTTTTATGTTCACTGGTATATTGTTGTGGTGTAATTTTGTAATGAATAATAAATCCAATCGGATTGTTGAGGTTGTAAACCACACATACACAGGGACAACATTATCATTCATGCATGAAAGTAATTTTAATAAAAGTGTTTTCAAATTAAATATAAATGAGGATAAATATTTCATCAATATCACATATCAAAAATAAATCCATCATTAATGAATTTTTGGATAGTAGGTGATGAAAATATTTATGGTTTCTGGAGGCGAAAATCCCCAATAAACAAGAATGATGGTTTTATTTACAATTTCAACTAGGATTGGATGAATATATATTCCAAAATTAAAATAAAAAAATATTATAATATTTATGAAATTGGTGATATTATTTAATAATCATAAAATAATTTTTTAATGTGATATAAGAGAAAATAATATTATAATTCATGGAAAAAACTATTCCACTTATTCAACATATAATGATTTACAATGAATGCATTATTTATATTCTTAAATGATAAAAAAGTATTTTTGGATATAAACAATGATGTGATTATGATAATTAGTTCATGAATAAAAAAAGTTCGTTTTTATGTTTAAATTATTTTTGAGAGGAGGTTCCCCATTATAAGAGAGGAGAGGGTAACTCTTGTATTTTAATAATGAAATAAATTATTATACATTAATTTTCATGTTAAAATGATTAAAAATTGATTTAATTTAAATAATATACTTATATGAGTATAAATATTATCTTTAAGTATTATTTAAAATATATAGATTATTTATGAATCTTATATTTATGTTTTAACCGTACATTTTCACATTTAAATATTATTGTAACAACAACCAAAAATTACTATTCTTGGATAATGATAAAAAACATAAAAGTTTAAAAAACAATTAATATACCATAGATGATACTTTAATAAATACCCAAATAACATGGATTAGAATATGATTTTTATGAAATTTTAATCATTTAAAAATTTAGTATATATTAAAAAATATTATTAATGTTAATTTTTGGAACAATTCATTTACGTCAACATTGAAAAAAACATGATAGAGAATGTAATAGAATATATTACATTAAAAATTACCTAACATGGTATATTTACCTATTAAATTCATTGGAAAAAAACCAATGAAATTTTATTTCATTAATTTTTTAAATAATTTTTATTTTTTTGTTAATTCAATGAATAACGTGTTGGTATTCTTTAATCATGTAACATAGATTTTCATTACTAAAAATATTAATTAAATTACAACGACATTGAAAAATTATACATAGTTTATAAAAAACTTATTTCTATAGAAGAAATGTTTGTATCCTAAAAACAAAATACTATAATTATTAAAAACCACAGATTGACATTATTTATATAATTTTTTACAAAAAATAATATATATTTAATGATCAATGAAATATGGCCTTGGTTATTAATATTTTTGAAATTTTGAAGAATATATCTAACATAAACTCATAGAATAGGAGAAATGAAAATGATATTGTTATTTTTTTGTTCATGTTATGTACCTTTTTACCATAATTCCTTGATTTTCCATTACCTCGGTGATAAAAATTAATTATGGATACTATTAATAAGGATATTAGGGAAATATTTACCCTATTTGGAATAATAATTTAAAATATTGAATCAAATTTTTTGTCATAATTGTAGATGTTCGAGAATTTAGTTGAAAATTATTCATGATAAATTATATAAAGAAAATCTTTTATCAAAATTTATTTTAATGTATAAAAATTAATTTACACCAAATTCGAGTAAAAATTTAATAAAAATTATTAAAAATATATTATTTTCAAATAAATAGACCTAATTAAAATTTTAAAAAAAGAAGAAATTATGAAATTATTTATTAAATACATGAAAATAAATCAATATTTTAAAAAATATCAATATTTTATAATATTAAATGAAAAATAAATTAATTAATAAAATATTAAAAATGTATTCCTAATATAATTTTGACATGATTTTTGTAAAAATATAAATGAAATTACAATATACAATGTCTATAATTTTCGAATCCATATTTAATAAAGAAATTTTTTATTATAGAACAATATGTTTACAAAAAATTGAATTATAATTTTTTACATAAAATACCTAATATACATATAAAAATTATGAATCATTTCATTATAATTATTTAAAGTTTATAATACTTGAAAATGATTTATATTTAATTTACCTAGGTTGTTAAATAAATTGCAAAAATTGGATCCCTTTTAATTCCCTTTATATAATTGGTTGTTAGATCCTTTATACTTATAACATCAGCCTCATTATTCACATCCCTTGTATTGTAATATATTGACTGAAAGCTATTATTTTATTAAAACAGGTGGATAATTATTCATGACTATGTGGTGGGAGAATATGGTGATGTTGAAGGCTGTACCATATAGAATGATTTTGAAATAATTTTTTAAGGATATGGAATAAAATATAAAATAAATATCTCACTAGGGTGCCCTTTGATATTAACATAATCACTGGTAATGTTACCATCCCTCTATGTGTTACTATCTTCAATATTCTGAACGATGAGTGTCCTAAATTTCCAAGTCATTTATGTTAATTACCATGGTGGTTTTCCATTCCATGTAGAATTCAAGCAGCAATTTAAAATCTGATTCAAGCTACAGTAAGTTAATTTTATAAATTTTCTACAATATAGGATCACAAAATACAATCCTCACCTATGATCCAATGCATTTTCTTAGATCATAAAAAAAAGTAAACAAAAAATTACTAAACCTATGATAACACAAACAAGTCCACCTCCTATCATTTTCACCAACCAAACATGAACAACCAACATTTATTTTTATCCACAAACATTGAGGTTTCTATTTTGCCCACATCACTTGGTTGCTCCTTTCTCTTCCTTCTTCCTTGAGGACCACTGTTAGGATAGTTTAATGAATGGAAACCAATGAACCTCCACCTAGAATATGTGTTACTAAATCCACTACCAAAAATAACACTTGGATATGAATAATCAACTTTTTAGTGATATCATACCTCCCTCGCATTGTTCTAAGAAAAATAATTAATCCATGATAATGTAATAAATTTCATTCTATGTGTATTCATCTTCCCACTATTCTATCCATCCTCCTTAAACAATGAATCGATGAACTGTGAAACTTAATTCCCATTTCCATAACGTCCAATGGGGTGTTTAAAAAAATTCTAGTCACTAAGATCCCATCCTTACTAAAGTAGAGATACCATGATGATACAATGTTAATAGAAGAACAACACCAACAACATGACTCTTGGTAGCCCCCATTCTAATAAACCTTCTCATTGAGTTTAATGAAATATTTCAACAATTTCCAGACGAAATATTTAATATTTTATGGAATCTTCATGTCCCAGTGCTTTGTTTCCCATTCATAGACTTTACTTATTACTAATATAATTTTAAGATAATCCCGATTGCTAAATTGACCATATGTAAAAATTGAAAAAATGAATATTTATATATTTACCCTGATACTGATTCTTTCAAAATTTATTCTAGGATTTTAATAGAAAATAGAATTTATATTTACATGAAATAAATTATCATCCCAAATTGTTCTCTCTATAACTATACATCAAATAAAAAAAATTACATATCTCATTTCTCCATCTTGAAATTTATATCTCTAATCTAATAATAAAGTGTAACTTTCCTCTAAAAAATTTACATGATCAATCACGCATCTTATAAGACCTGAATATCTCAACAAATAGTCATCCAATACCCTCCAGTCATAACTATATATTTTCCTCATGAACCTCTCCCATAGTTTTTTCCCTTCAATAATTTCCCACACCAATATTCCCTGTATGGATTTTAGGGATTCATAAATTCTATGAAAGTTGACACATTCGTATCATATTGTCTTAAACATACTCTTCCCTAATGTTTAATGAAATCATCTACTGCAGATAGCATGCATTAATAATTGTTCTTCTATATTATAATTTCTCTCGATGCTCCCCTTTGGGGACTTGATATTTTAAAAAACCTGAATTGGAATAGACATGAGTACACTATTCACCAGTATAATACGAACTTTGAAAAAAATAGAATTAAATTTCTAGTTATATATTAACATTATTATTCAATTTATGATTCATTAAATTTTGTAATTCTTGATTCATCTATTCCAAATTGGTGCGACATTATATTCCATTGGGTATGATGCAAATAAATTCACATATTTTTTGGATAATCCAGATGTACCGATTCAATAATATTTTTAAAATATAAACACAAATATTACTTAATTTGACTCACTCTCTACATTAGTTACTATATATATACATGATTTTACTAAATCCATTGATGTGCATTTTCTTACATTTATTATATAAAATGAAATCATTAGTAAACATCAAATGAATGATAATACTATCTCCATTTCAATTATTATAGGGAAGAGATAACCCATCCTACACAACACAATTTATGTTCCTTTTGAGTTCCTCCTTGGATGATAGAAATAGGATTAGTGATAAAGGATATCATTTCCATAATTCATGTATGTTCTTGATAAAACCATATATTTTCCCAATAATATTAATTATTTTCTATGGTGAAGAAACTCACCAAAGAAATATGTCATATACACATTAACTAAAGAAAACTTTGATCATATTTATGAAAATGGATGTCAAATAAATCATATTATACATCTTATGAATAAGTAATTTGAGGATCAAAAAAGGATAAGTGTCTTCATGTTAATATCATCAATCATTTACTTTATTATCCATCTTTTTCCTTGAAAACTGCTTCCATGAATGAAACCATTTCTGTCATGACCCCCTCCTCAAAAGGTGAAACCCTCCTAGGATGGCATTATGGGAAGGGAGACAGTGACCCTCTTAATCCTACCTCTAGTAGGGCTTGGGTTGGTGAATAACACCAATGGTATAATAAACACACACATAAATGGAAGGAATTACACTCTAGGAAAAAACATGCGAAGCAGAAAGATAATAAAAACATCAACCAACTTTTACTTATACTGGAATATAAAAAAAATCACCATCACACATATGTAACGTCATGAAAAACTACTAAAACCAAGAGAAAAGACTGCATGTACCAATGGAAAGTAAAAAAAATAGCAACCATGATGCTCGAACAACTCCTACAACCTCAAGCTACTAGTAACCATCCTGATCTCTATCCTACTCCAATTTACCTGAAAATTGTTTATATATATATATATATAGGGTGAGTATAATAGTATACTCAGTTGGATCCTCCTTGGAGCCTCTCATTAAAAAGTAAAAAAAGAATGCTAAAGAACAGTGCAAAAAATTTGAAACTAACTCATCAACTGAACATGTATACGAAGTTCAAAGCCTCCCCATGGATACTCTCACCAAGAATCACATACAAGAATATATAATATAATAAATAATACCAAATGTATCCCAAAGAAACATGGAAATAGCACAAAAACATGAACCTCATGCAACAAAACAACCACATCCACTAAACTGATGTAATCCGCTTGTTTCTGGGAGTCACCATAGAGCTCATAACATGTATCATACATTAAGTATTTACCCTCACACCATTATAGCCATATACCGAGTAAGGATCCTCAAGCAATCATAGCCTATACACATTACACCTATATTAGTATATAGGAAAATATATATAGAATATATGTGTGTGAATAAAAACAATTCATTATAGCCCTCTACACATTTATTTGTGGAAAACTATCCACAGAACATATTAGAACAAATAACTATCAAGAGAAGAGATAGGGGACAAAAGGGGTAATAATCCATTCAACCTGTAACATCCCAACTAAGTAATGAATAATAGATATTTTTATCTATTTCTATTAATGAACTATATAGTGTTATAGAGGCTTAAAATGAAAATAAATACATTCATATTCATGGAATACACTAATATTCTTAAAAGATTGTTTTACTACCTTTTGATGGAAAACCATTTTTAAATCTATCTTTTGACAATTTTATAAGCTATTTTTGTCAAAATAAACTTATTCTTTATGATTGGGACATCAAAATTTACTTTGTGTGAATTTTTTGTATTTTCCTGACAATGTTCATTTTTCTATGAATAGTGAAAAATACTGCATTTTACATCAAAAATGATTTTTAATCTAATTTATTTATATGATTAGATTATCTTTTGAATTGGTATTAATGTGTAATCTGAATATATTTTTTCCATTTAATCCAATGGTGGTCATTGGAATCAATTTCACTTTGAAATTATACTTAAACTGGTGTCAATCTTTTGATACTTATTGTTTTATAAAAACACGCTATTTGATCTGACATCTGGAATTAATTATTAAATTAATTAATGTGACTTATATGTTTTTAATTTGATAAAATAGACTTCATTTTTGAATTCGGAATATCAAATATAGCTTATGGTGAATTTTTGGTAATTTTCTGAAAAACTTCAATTTTTGATGAATAGTGAAACCACTAAGTGGTACTTATAAAAACTGATTTTCTGTTTAAATAAAATTTTTCCATCATTGTGTTTTGAATTTAAAAAATCCGACATACATGGTTGTCATTAAGAAGTAAAATGTTGTTCAATGAGATTAAAATAAATTTTTGGTGAATAGTAACTTATTAAGTTTTTAATCGCGATTAGTGGTAATTAGTGTAGTTTAAGGTAAAATTAATGCTTTAATAAAATAAAGTGAGCTTTACACATGTCCTACCCTCATTGGTTGTGTCATGGACGACCAATACAAGCCATGGGTCAACTTGGGGACCCCATGGATCCACTTTGGTTGGGAAATGACATAAATAACTTTTTATTTAATGTAAAAGCTAAAATGACACAAACATATTATGTTTTACGAAAACAATATTTACATGGGGTTATAAAGATCAGATTTTTGATTATAAATAGTCATTGGAAAGCTAAAAATAGTTCCTACATCATAGTATTTTTTTTATAATTTTTAGACTTTATATAAATTAAATTATTTATGACATCATGATGATGCAGCGATGACCTCATTATTTAATGATTTAAATAAAATGGAAAGATAATGAAAAATATAAAACCTACATATGGGAAAAACCAATTGGATGAGTGGATTTTCAACCCTTATCACCTTATCCACTAATTATATCAATTTGGGACCTTTTAAAACCGAAACACATTTTAAAATAAAGTAATATTTCTTTACTTTCCAAAAGTGCCCCTCCTCTCCTCTTATAAAAGGCCCCCACCTCTACCTCATTTCACACACTCCTCAAGCCTTTGGATCAACCAAACCATGCACATTTACTCTCTCCACATCCCTATACTCATCCTAGAGGATTCCCATTGGGATGAATCCTTTCAAAGGAAGCATTTAGGCTCAAATCAAAAGGAGTTACACTTTTAAAGGTAATTCATTCTATCATGTTCATTTGTTTTATTTTGCTTCTCCAACCCCCTAAACTCTTTTTATTTACTTATTTTGTAACAAAACCAGTATCTTAAATATAATAGGACGTTTTTATAAGATTTATTTGAGCTACAATCTCACACAACTACATCCAATGGTTAATGAACATACTGTTTCCGTGGATGGAGAATTTATGCCTCCCGAAACGATGACTGTTCAACATTCTATTAACACCTTAAAAGGTGGCCATTAAGATGTCACTATATTTATATATGATATATAATATGTTTATGTTTTCCTTAATCATCTGTATTTTTCTTTTTGGTCATACCTTTATGGTTTCCATTATGGGTAAACGCGATATCTTCATTTAAGGAAGTGCGGACTACCGCCCCCTGAAAGTGATTTGATTCGTTAATACCATATGTGGGATGTGTAAAGGATAAAGTTAATGATATTATATATGTTATTATACTGGAATTATAATATACTCTTATATCATTATGATTCCATTCCAAAAAATACGAAATTGAAATGGAAGTAGCGATCATGAGTACGTACGGCTTACCGTCTCCATGAACGGTGCATTTCATTTCTTTCCTATAAATGTTATGTAATATTATAAATACATGTATATTCTGAATATATATGATGTATATTTTATCCAAATCAATAATATCATTCTGGATATAATGAACCTTTGACGAAATTATCAACATGTAAGTGTAAGAAGTCTATTTTTGACTTAAGAACCAAATACCGACAAAATGAACATTATTAACTTAAATGATTACATGTTGTTCATAACATGGTATAAAAGGAATAATGAACTTGAAAAATGTTCTTAATCAAGTAGATATTAACTCAATTTTATTATTCAGGAGATTAATGATCAGTCGGGTCAAGTCGGATACGAGGTATGGGACTTCGTCTCAATCTCCTTTCATTGAGGTATATTTTATTTTATACACAACATTATTTTATACGGTGTATAAACCCCTTTGACTTTTACGTTTATTCAAAAGGAATATTTTTTATAAGAAGCGTTTACTAAACGACAAAAGGGAATGTTTTTTTCGTACGTATGCGGCGACAACCACTTCTCTGCCGCCGTGACCATTATTTGAGTTTTGGCTTCCTCTACAAGCCATACCTTTTTTAAAAAAGAAAAAGAAATACCATGTTTTACTTTTCTTTTATTTTGGTATTGAAAATGGTTTTCATAATGTTTTTATATCAATGTGTTATATTGATATCTTGTGATTGAAAGGTGGAAATGTTATGTTTCCTTTATGCATGTTTTATGTTGAGTTTCTTGGGAATTATTATGAATACAGGTGGTTCCGTGATAAACTAAGGGCGGGTGAGCCCGATATAGCTCTCCAATGCATTGGGTAACGCGAAGGAGTGAAACGTTAAGGTTTCTCCGAATAGATTTAGGTAATATACTGTGATGGGTGTTCCAAACGTAACCAAGAGGGTTACTCCCTACGTAAGAATGTTATGAATGCCTCAAGTTACCTTTATGTCTTATGATTTATATGATTTATTCATTATTTGATGAGGTATGTTAAGGTGCTTATGTTTTATGGGTAAAGTATGATCTCATCCTTATGTATATATGTCCCCATGTTTCCTTTCCATATTTTTATATCCCTTACTGAGCTTTTTATGCTCATCCCAAGTTTTTTTGATATTTTTTTCACAGGTCAAGGGAAAGGTACATGATATGATGATAGTGTCAAGGAAGTGTCAAGAATGAATCCATGTTTTATTTTAAATATTCTTCCATTGATGGGAATGAAAAATATTATCTTTATGTAACCACTTTGTTTATATATGGAATGTAATGCATGTTTTATGATATAATTCTCTAAAACTCTAAACCTGAAAAGATCCTCAATGTGTAATCTTGTAATAACTCAAGATTAAGTAAGGTTTAAGGCTGGGGCCTTATAGTTGTTATCAGAGGTCGGTTCAAATAATTTTTGGAGTTAGAATTCTATTGAATGATAATCCAAAAATATTTTTTTTATGGTCAAATTGATGTGATATAGAATTTGAAGATTACCATGTTGCTTCATCTAAGACATGTTTGTTCAGAATGGTTTTCCGCAGAGGAAATAGTGAAGCAGTGCTAGGAAGGCATACAGAAGGAAATAACCTTCCGAATCAGCATCTAGAAATGGTCGGAATTGGAACTGAACAGTTTGTGGCAGTAATGGAACATTTTACTTAATCGATAAATGGTGGTGGTATCCATGCACGAGATCAGCCAGACCAACCGCAGAGGAACATGTCAGTGGATGAACATTTCATGAGGCAACATCCACCATCATTCAGAGGATCATCTGACCATGTGCTAGCTAAAGGGTGGATTAAAGCACTAGAGAATATTTTTTATTTCATGGGGTGTTCGGACAATCAAAATGTTTGTCTTGCTATTTAACGTTTGGAGGGTGAAGCAGATCAGTGGTGGTCTATGGTTAAAAATATTTGGGACGCCGATGAGATTGATGCTCTTGACTGTGATGAATTCAAAGGTATGTTTCTTGAGAAGTATTTTCCTAAGGCTGTTCGACTTAGGATGGAAAAGAAATTCTTGGAATTGAGGCAAGAGGAAGACTCAGTGGCTACCTATGAAGAAAGGTTCACTCGATTGGCAATGTATGCTCCAAATTTTATCCGAGACCTTGATAGTAAAATCAATCGTTTTTACTCAGGATTAAATCCAAAATATCGAAGGGCATTAGCTTCTCGTGAGTTTAAAAGTTATGAAAAGCTTGTTCGATGTGCGGAGAAGTTGGAAATGGAGTCTGCCTATGACCAAGTGTTCTATAACAACCAGTAGAAGAAGAGAACGAGGTGGCAGGAGAAAGGTACGAATTCTACAAAAAAGTCTGATGGTAAGAGAACTAAGTTTCCAGTTTCTGATAAATGTGGCAAAAGGCATGCTGGGGAATGTCTTATGAATTCTGGAAAGTGCTACCGATGTGGTAAGATGGGACATAAGGCTCGTGATTACACTAAAAATGATCAAGGTGAAGGTAAGAACAAATTTTATTTACAGTTAGTGAAATGTTATAAGTGCAATGAGATGGGTCACTATGCAAATGAGTGTCCGACAAAGAGCTTGAGTGATGGGAAGTAGTTAGACTACAAGCAGAAAGGGGTGGTGAAATCCTTTGTAACTACTTCAGTAGATGTCGGGCCATTAAATTAAGTTGTATCAGGTACTTTGTTTGTTTTTTCAGATTAAGCCAGTGTGTTGTTTGATTCGGGGTCTACACATTCTTTCATCTCTGAAACCTTTTCTATTAAAATGGGAATACCATCTCAAGAAATGACTCCTAAAATTTTGGTAAAAACACCTGGGGTAAATGTTGAGGCAAAAAGAATTTATAAGAATATTCATATCCTTATCTGTGGAAAGAAACTACTTGCAAACCTTATAGTTCTACCTCTATTAGAGTTTGATGTTATCCTGGGTGTGGATTGTCTCTCTATTTACCATGATAAGATTGACTGTAGAGCTAAAGAAGTGTCTTTTCAGAAAGACTTTCAGTTTTTTTACAAGAATGAACCCTTAATTTTGATAACATATCAAGAGGTCGAGAAACATGTAAAATATGGAAATGAATGTTACCTTGCACACGTCGTTGAAAATAAAGGAACTGTTCAGATTAATGATGTGCCAGTGGTAAATGAGTATCCTGATGTTTTTCCTGATTAGTTTCCTGGAATAATACCAGATCGGGAAGTTGAGTTTACTGTTGACTTAGTTCCTGATGCTAAGCAAATTTCAAAACCCCCTTATCGAATGGCACAAATTGATCTTTTAGAGTTGAAGGATCAATTTCCAGATTTATTAGAGAAGGGTTTCATTAGACCTAGCACATCACCATGGGGTGCTCCAGTTTTGTTTGTTAAGAAGAAAGATAGTTCTATGAGACTATGCATTGATTATAGATCCTTGAATAATATCACTGTTAAGAACAAATATCATTTGCCTCATATCGATGATTTGTTTGATCAGCTCCAGGGAGCTCAGTTTTTTTTCAAAGATTGACTTGAGATCGGGGTACCATCAGCTGAAGGTAAAGAAGGCAGATATTCCGAAGACCGTGTTCTGTACGAGATATGGCCATTATGAATTTGTAGTAATGCCTTTTGGGCTAACCAATGCACCTGCTGTATTCATGGACTTAATGAATAGAATTTTCCATGAGTTCTTGGATAAGATTGTGGTGGTTTTCATTGATGATATTTTGGTGTTTTCTAAAAGTAAAGAGGAGCATGAAAGACATTTAAGGGTTTTCTTGCAAACCTTAAAAGAAAAGAAATTGTATGGGAAATTCAGAAAGTGTGAGTTTTTGTTGCAACAAATTTCTTTCCTTGGTCACACTGTTTCTAAAGATGGAATAACTGTTGATCCTGCAAAAACAAAAGTTGTGGAAGAATGGGCAAGACCCACAAATGTAACCGAGATTCGTAGCTTCCTTGGTTTGGCGGGCTATTACCGAAGGTTTTTTAGAAATTTTTCACGGTTATCTAGTCTAATGACTAAGCTAACTCGGAAGGGTGTTAAGTATATCTATACAAAAGAGTGTGATGATTGTTTTCAGGAATTGAAAAGAAGATTGGTGAATGCTCCAGTTTTGGCACTACCTTCCAGGAATGGTGAATTTGTTATATACAGTGATGCTTTATTGAAAGGACTTGGTTGCGTCCTAATGCAGAATTATCAGGTAATTGCTTATGCTTCACGAGAATTGAAAAATCATAAGGTAAATTACCCTACACATGATTTGGAATTAGCTGCTGTTGTTTTTTCATTAAAAATTTGGAGGCATCATTTGTATGGAGTAAAGTGTGAAATATATACCGATCACAAAAGTTTAAAGTATATATTCACTCAGAAAGAATTGAACATGAGACAAAGGAGATGGCTAGAATTAATAAAGGATTATGATTGTACAATTCATTACCATCCGGGAAAAGCAAATAAAGTGGCTGATGCTTTGAGTCGAAAAAGTAATGCTTCATTAACAATGTTGCGTTTGGAACGTGATCCTTTGATTAAGGAGTTGATGAAATTTGGAATAGAAGTTGTTGGTGCAGGAATTCTTTCTGTTTTGTTTCAGGTATCAGTGAGATCATCTCTATCAGATAGAATCATGCAAGCACGGAAGCAAGACAGTGAGTTGAAGAAAAAGGTAGAGATGGTTCAGAAAGGTAAGTTGCCTGAATTAAACATTGATAATGATTGTGTTTTGAGATTTGGGAAGATATTGTGTGTGCCTTGTGATTCACAGTGGAAGAGAGAGTTGTTATGTGAAGATCATAGTTCTCTGTTTTCAGTTCATCCAGGAAGTACTAAGATGTATAGAGATCTGCGGGAGTATTACTGGTGGGGTGGAATGAAAAGAGATATTGCTGATTTTACTGTGAAGTGTTTGACTTGTCAGCAGGTTAAAGCAGAGCGGCAGTTACCGAAAGGGATGCTTCAGCCTTTACCAGTGCTAGAGTGGAAATGGGAGAATATATCCATGGACATTGATGTTGGATTACCGAAGACATCTTGAGGTAATAATGCAATCTGTGTTATTGTTGATCGCTTGACCAAATATGCTCATTTCCTTGCTATACGAGATAATTTCTCTCTTGATCAACTTTCCCGTTTGTATCTTAAAGAGATAGTCAGGTAAAATGGAGTTCCTCTCTCCATTGTATCGGATCGTGATCCCAGGTTTACTTCTAACGTTTGGAAAGGCCTTCAGAAGTCGTTGGGTACTGAATTAAATTTTAGTACAGCTTTTCATCCTCAATCAGATGGGCAGTCAGAACGATCAATTCAGACATTGGAGGATATGCTACGAGCTTGTTCAATGGATTATCATGGAAGTTGGGACCAACATCTTTCTTTGGTTGAATTTTCATATAATAACAGTTTTCATTTCAGTATACAAATGGCACCATTTCAGGCATTATATGGGAAGCGGTGTCGAACTCCAGCTTTCTGGGATGAAGTGGGTGAAATGAAGTTGATGGGACCAGAATTGGTAGAAGAAATGGTAAAAAAAGTTCAGCTGACTTAGATACACATGAGAACATCTCAGAGTAAGCAGAAGAGTTATTGCGGATAACCAGAGGAAGGATCTATCTTTTGAGGTGGGTGATCATGTTTTTCTCAAGGTTCCTTCTTGGAAAAGTGTGATGAGATTTGGTAAGAAAGGAAAGTTGAGTCCAAGGTTCATTGGACCACATGAAGTTCTGGAGAGAGTTGGATCAGTTGCATACCGAGTGGCTTTACCTCGGAGTTTATCTCAGGTACACAATGTTTTTCACGTTTCGATATTGAAGAAGTATATACCAGATCCATCTCATGTTTTGAGTCCAGAGGTAGTTCAGCTGGAAGAGAAGCTATCTTATGAGGAACAAACGGTCTAGATTCTTGACCATAGGGAGAAAGTGTTACGGAATAAGGTGATTAAGCAGGTAAAGGTTTTGTGGAAAAACCACATGATGGAAAAGGCAACATGGGAATCTGAAAATGCAATGAGGGATAAGTACCCCCATTTATTCGATAAGTAAATAAATTGCGAGGACACAATTTTCTAAAGGGGGGAAGGATGTAACATCCCATGTAAGTAATGAATAATAGATATTTTTATCTATGTCTATTGATGAACTAGATAGTGTTATAGAGGCTTAAAATGAAAATAAATACAATCTTATGCATGGAATACACTAATATTCTTAAAAGATTGTTTTACTGCCTTTTGATGGAAAACCATTTTTAAATCTATCTTTTGACAATTTTATAAGCTATGTTTGTTAAAATAAACTTATTCTTTATTATTGGGACATCAAAATTTACATTGTGTGAATTTTTGGTATTTTTCTGACAATGTTCATTTTTTTATAAATAGTGAAAAATACTGCATTTTACCTCAAAAATGCTTTTTAATCTAATTTATTTATATGATTAGATTATCTTATGAATTGGTATTAATGTGTAATATGAATATATTTTTACCATTTAATCCAATGGTGGTCATTGGAAACAATTTCACTTTAAAATTAGACTTAAACTGGTGTCAATCTTTTGATACTTATTATTTTATAAAAACACGCTATTTGCTCTTACAGCGGGAATTAATTATTAAATTCATTAATGTGACTTATATGTTTTTAATTTGGTAAAATAGACTTCATTTTTGAATTCAGAATATCAAATATAATTAGGGTGAATTTTTTGTAATTTTCTGAAAAACATCAATTTTTGATGAATAGTGAAACCACTAAGTGGTACTTATAAAAACCGATTTTCTGTTTAAATGAAATTTTTCCATCATTGTGTTTTGAATTCAAAAAATATGACATACATGGTTGTCATTAAGAAGTAAAATGTGGTTCAATGAGATTAAAATAATTTTTTGGTGAATAGTAACTTATTAAGTTTTTTATCGCGATTAGTGGTAATTAGTGTAGTTTAAGGTAAAATTAATGCTTTAATAAAATAAGATGAGCTTGACACATGTCCTACCCTCATTGGTTGTGTCATGGCCGACCATGAAAATCCATGGGTCAACTTGGGGACCCCATGGATCCACTTTGGTTGGGAAATGACATAAATAACTTTTTATTTAATGTAAAAGTAAAAATGACACAAACATATTATGTTTTACAAAAACAATTTTTACATGGGGTTATAAAGATCCGATTATTGATTATAAATAGTCATTGGAAATATAAAAAGATTTCCTACATCATAGTAGTATTTTTATAAATTTTAGACTTTAAATAAATTAAATTATTTATGACATCATGATGATGCAGCGATGACCTCATTATTTAACGATTTAAATAAAATAGAAAGATAATGAAAAATATAAAACCTAAACATGGCCAAAACCAATTGGATGAGTGTATTTCGAACCCTTATCACCTTATCCACGGATTATATCAATGTGGGACCTTTTAAAACCGAAACACATTTTCAAATAAAGTAATATTTCTTTACCTTCCAAAAGTGCCCCTCCTCTCATCTTATAAAATGCCCCCATCTCTACCTCATTTCACACACTCCTAAAGCATTTGGCTCGGCCAACCCCTGCCCATTTACTCTCTCCACATCCCTCTACTCATCCTAGAGGATTAACTTTGGGAATAATCCTTTCAAAGGAATCCTTTAGGCTCAAATCAAAAGGAGTTACACTTTTAAAGGTAATTCATTCTCTCATGATCATTTGTTTTATTTTGCTTCTCCAATACCCTAAACTCTTTTTATTTACTTCTATTGTAACGACACTAGTATCTTCAATATACTTGGACGTTTTTATAAGATTTATTTGAGCTAAACTCTCACACAACTACATCAAATGGTTAAAGAACATACTGTTTCCGTGGATGGCGAATTTATGCCTCCCGAAACGATGATTGTACAACATTCATTTAACACCTTCAAAGGTGGACATTAAGATGTCACTATATTTATATATGATATATAATATGTTTATGTTTTCCTTATACTTCTGTATTTTTCTTTTTGGTCATACCTTTATGGTTTCCATTATGGGTAAACATGATATCTTCATTTAAGGAAATGCGGACTACCGCCCCCTGAAAGTGATTTGATTCTTTAATACCATATGTGGGATGTTTAAAGGATAAAGTTAATGATATTATATATGTTATTATGCTGGAATTATAATATACTCTTATATAATTTTGATTCCATTCCAAAAAATACGAAATAGAAATGGAAGTAGCGTTCATGCGTACGTACGGCTTACCGTCTCCATGAACGGTGCATTTCATTTCTTACCTATAAATGTGATGTAATATTATAAATACATGTATATGATGAATATATATGATGTATATTTTATTCAAATAATTAATATCATTCTGGATATAATGATCCTTTGACCAAATTAACAACATGTAAGTGTAAGAAGTATATTTTTTGACTTAAGAACCAAATACCGAAAAAATGAACATTATTAACTTAAATGATTACATGATGTTCAAAATATTTTATAAAAGGAATAATGAACTTAAAAAATGTTCTTAAGCAAGTAGAGATTAACTCGAGTTTATTATTCAGGAGATTAAAGAACGGCCGGGTCAAGTCGGATATGAGGTATGGGACTTCGTCTCAATCTCCTTTCATTGAGGCATATTTTATTTTATACACAACTTTCTTTTATACGGTGTATAAACCCCTTTGACTTTTAAGTTTATTCAAAAGTAATCTTTTTTATACGAAGCGTTTACTAAACGACAAAAGGGAATGTCATTGTCGTACGTATGTGGTGACAACAACTTCTCCGCCACCGTGACCATTATTTGAGTTTCGGCTTCCTCTACAAGCCATACATTTTTTTGAAAAGAAAAATAAATACCATGTTTTACTTTTCTTTTATTTTGGTATTGAAAATGGTATTCATAATGTTTTTATATCAATGTGTTATATTGATAACTTGTGATTGAAAGGTGGAAATGTTATGTTTCCTTTATACATGTTTTATGTTGAGGTTCTTGGGAATTATTGTGAATATGGGTGGTTTCGTGATAAACTAAGGGTGGGTGAGCCCGATATAGCTCTCCAATGCATTGGGTAACGCGGAGGAGTGAAACGTTAAGGTTTCTCTGAAGAGATTTAGGGAATATACTGTGATGGGTATTCCAAACATAACCAAGAGGGTTACTCCCTATGTAAGAATGTTATGAATGCCTCAAGTTACCTTTATGTCTTATGATTTCTATGATTTATTCATGATTTGATGAGGTATGTTAGAGTGCTTATGTTTTATGTGTAAAGCATGATCCCATCCTTATGTATATATGTACCCATGTTTCCTTTCCATATTTTTATATCCCTTACTGAGCTTTTTATGCTCATCCCAAGTTTTTTTGAAATGTTTTTCACAGGTCAAGGAAAAGGTACATGATATGATGATAGTGTCAAGGAAGTGTCAAGAATGAATCCAAGTTTTATTTTAAATATGCTTCCATTGATGGGAATGAAGAATACTATCTTTATGAAACCACTTTGTTTATATGTGGAATGTAATGCAAGTTTTATGATCTAATTCTCTAAAACTCTAAACCTGAAAAGATCCTCAATGTGTAATCATGTAATAACTCAAGATTAAGTAAGGTTTAAGGCTGAGGCCTTATACAACCTCCCATCACAATGAAAGGGAAAACACCCCCAGGGCTTAGAATCCCTATGGTGTCAGTTTCCGTAAATGAAGGGGTGGTGTTGAGTATAGAAACACAAAAATTATGTAATATACTATACCACACATCCACACTATTGGAATAACAATGTCTTAGACTGAACTGCAACTACCATCTTTTTGACTCTCGGATGTCACTTCTAAGACTAGGTATCTTATAGGAACCCAACCAATTAAAGATTTTTATTATATGTCTCCATTCCCTTTTTATCAATTTCTCATTATGATAATACATTTATTAAATATTAATTAACCATTAAAATTACACATTATATGTCATTAGCATCACAACAATGTCCACTGTTCTATTAAATTGCATCCTCAACATTCTGTCCTAGTAAGATCAAACCCCAGGGGAAAACATCATTTATTCAATCATTTCATAACATCATTATGACATTCCCATATCCCTAATAATTCAGTAATATCAATATATGCTACTAAATAGAAGGGGTTCATTCTGTTGAGTAGGTTAACAACTCATCTAGTGTTTTCCACCTATAGCAAGTGTGTAGACCCAGCCTTCCTCGAGAAGCTAATCAGGGAATACATGTGGAATACCCCACACATCTTCACCCTTTTTTTATTGAGGGTAATAAAGATCATAATCTCTGAGAAGTAGAGAATGTAATGTATGTAAAAAATAAACAATATTCAGAAATCTTCCAAACATTTACATACAACATGTTTCATCATCTCGGGTGTCCTCCCCAACAACCATATGAATAAATAGATGCATCTCGCTACTCTAGGTGTCAAATATAGCCACAAGCAATGGGCCTCCATACCCCCACATATAAAAATAGCCATCTGGGCACACATCACAACTCAAGTATTAGGAAAAAAACATATCAATTTGGATCTTGGCCCTTACAAAAGGCATACAACCATCAAACATATTTAACACAGAGGGCTCTAAATCACAAGGCACATGGCCATAAAAAAAGTGGGTAACAACGAACTCTACCATGAATTATCTTTTTATCAAATAGATAATTATTTAATCCATCTCGAATTAACAAATTTATTATTTGTCATTTCCAATGACCAGAATCATAATCCATAAGATATCATAAATAATTAATCATTCTTATTGCATCAATTTTATTAGCCTAAAATTAGAACAAAAATACCAAGATTCATTTAGATTCCACTTTACCTTTTCCCAAATAATTATCAATTAGTTACGGATTTAAACTATTAAAAAATTTCACCAAAATGTCTTGCAAAAATAAAATCCTAGGTATCACACTATCTATAAAAACAAGAGGAAATAACATACGTTCGATGCCAATTTATTTATCGGATTCATATATTTATTATGTAAATTAGATTGGGATTTAGTGGGATAAAACATGATAATTGTACTCATTCATGTAAAAGAATATATAGACCACAAATCCCCTACCTCAAATGATTCTGATGACCTTCAATGATATTAGACCAATAAAATAAATCATGATCCCCTATCTGGGAGGACTGCATCCACCCAAGGATGCAGAGACGCCACCACTCCAGGAAACACCCATAAAAGTCCATTATAAACATAGGGATAGAATTCCATAACATGTCATGGAGAAACATATAAACATGAAACCAAAATAATGATGATTGATCATACCTTATATCGTTGATTGATCGATACTGCTTGGTTACACCAAAATCTCTGGTGCACATGCAACAAGAATAACATCAATGGGATCTATTCCACGGTGGAACGTATGATTGGTTGACTCATATGGGATGGACAGAATGGTTCGAGCATCTCTTACTAAGAAGATAGAAGCTGGAATAAGGAGGGAATATATCTCATCCCATTAAAAGATTTAATGGAGAAGTGGTTTAAGATACACTGGATTTTTCATTAAAATTAGATTACATTAAAACACGTGGTTTGACCATGTAAAGGCATCCTGATCCTTAATGAAATTAATACATGAGTAATGGGATTTGAATCTGCCATAATTTTTTTAAAACAATTATCTTAATTCATTTTTCATCAATGAAAATGTTAAATTGTAGAAACCGGAAAATCTGTAAATTTTGTAAAGGAAATATGAAACAGTTCTAGAAAAATTGATCCTGAGAAAGTTTATGTGAGACATTATTTGTTAGATATTCTCTATGAGACTATATCTGTTAGACAATATCTATGATAACATATCAGTGAGATAATATATCTGAGACATTATCATTGAGGTAGTATCTGTGAGTTAGTATTTTTGAGACAATATCCCTGAGACAGTATCTGTGAGACATTATCTCTGAATCAATATCTATGAGAAAGTATCTGTGAGAGTATCTGGGAGTCAATATCTTGGAGACAGAATCTGTGAGACATTATATTTGAGATAATTTCATGAAAAAATATAAAAATTTGGAAATTTGTTTGGTATAAGTAACATTGACATCCTAGAACACCTCAAACACCAAATTTCAGAAATGGAATGGACTAGAGTAGTCCAAGCCCTTACATCATAAACCTCTCAATACATTCTCATCCTCATGAATCCAAAACCAATGCCGTTAGTATGATTTCTGAACAACCACCCTTCGAGATACCTCTATATGATATCATGCCACAAAAATCAACAAAATAAATCCATATCATTAACATGAAATGTATCCGATCACAAGTGAACAATTTTTCATGAAAATATTTAAACAACAATCAACTCAGGGTACTAAGAACATTTCTATGAATCATGTTCCCAGTTACTCTCCTCTATTTCACTTTTCAACACAATAAACTAACAAATGGTATATAATACTCATGAAACCCCTTTTCCATGCATTCTTGGATCTCTACTAGACGATCTATAAAGGTATCACAATGATCAAC
The DNA here is from genome assembly GCA_963277665.1 of Viscum album. NCBI lineage: Eukaryota > Viridiplantae > Streptophyta > Magnoliopsida > Santalales > Viscaceae > Viscum > Viscum album. The sequence goes on along the minus strand of OY728147.1, from coordinate 2,012,990,788 downwards.
ATTGATATCTCCCCAATCTATGATGTGGGAGTCATCATGAATATAACTATGGATTTCTAACACATGAAAACATCATTTATCCAGTTAATCTCCGGGAGAAGTTCTACTCAATATGCCACAACTCTAACATGAGCCAACCCCTCGAAAGGTCCAACAAACTGGGTAGACTACATATTATTGTCACCAAACCTTCCCCACCCACGATGGGGATTCACCTTATGGAACATGTGATCCCTAAACTTAAACACCAAAGGTCGCATCATCTGACCAGAATATGATTTCAGACAATCATACAATATTTTATCCTCTCACAAATCACATGAAAAATACCGTTCATATTCTACCCTAGTTCTTGTCTAAGAATTTCTGACACTCTGACCCTAGTGCATCACAATATGGAACAAAATTTTCATCCATAAAAGGCTTTAAATGGTGTCATACATATGGTGGAATGAAAACTATTTTTGTATGTGATCGCTACTAAGGGTAAGTGCCTCATCCACAAACCCCCAAAATCTAGGACATAATAGTGCAATATGTATTCAAGAGTCTGGATGGTCCGCTCTGTATGACCGTCCCTTTATGGATTAAAATAATTGCTAATGAATTTTTGAGAACTAAAATCATGTTGGAGACAACTCCATAGCCTATAGGTAAAAACATGATCTCAATAAAAAAGAATCCCCCTTGGGACTCAGTGGAGTCTCACCATCTCCACCAAATTCTTCTTTCAAAAATCATCCACTAAACAAAAGTCCTTGATCTCTATATAAAGGTATTATTTTGATAAATGATCCACTACCACCAAAATAGCGTAAGTTATTACAAGAGCATGAGTTAATCCAGAAATGAAGTCTGTTGTGGTTAGCTCCCACTTCCATTAAGGAATAACTAATTGATGGAGAAAACCACTAGGGAAACAGTGCTCATCCTTCACCTTCTAATAGAACAAATATCGAGACACAAACTCTACAACTTCATGCTCCATCCCTGGACACAAAAACTAACTCCTGAAGCCACAGTATATCTTTTTCTCGCTAGGATACACTGCTAAAGGTGAACTATGGAACTCTCTATGAAAAATCTCTCACATCGCCAAATGAACAAATATCCTTCCATGATACAACAATCATTGTTGTCCATCCTCATACCGACCATCAGGATCCTTTCTAGAAACAACACGATCTTATTTGACCTCCACCTCTGGATCCCCCAAATGGGACCTTTCCACATGTTACACCAGACATGACTACAATGTCATTTGAAAAATACAACCTCTACCCCCAACATCTCCCATATAGAGATGTAATGCTGAATGTTCATCCACCACAATCCATGAATCACCAGATTCATGCACTGCATCACTACACGACTTCATTCTCAGCACATCATCCAAAAAATTCCCCTTTCCTGGGGTATATGATATTTCAAAGTCATATTACTATAATAAATCCATCCACCGATGCTTCATAAAGTTCATGTAACATTTGGAGAAAACATACCTCATGCTATTATGATCAGAAAAAAAACAAAAAGTGCTCACCTATTAGAAAATGTCTCCACAACTTTAGAGAAAACACCCCCTCCACCAAATCAAGATAATTTGTGGAATAGTTATGTTTGTGGGGACACAACTATTGAGTCCCATAAGAAATAACTGAACTCTGCTGAATCAGAACAAAACCTAAGATAAGATGTGTAGAATCATAGAAAACATAAAACTGAACTCCCTCTGCTGGATGACAAATAACCAAAGAACTTACCAACTTCTCTGTCAGATACTTGAAAGATACCTTACACTGATTAATCCACATGAACACATGATCATTCATAGATAACGTTGCAAAAGAATCACAACCCGAGATAAATCGTCAACGAACATCCTGTAGTATCCTGTGATACCATGGAAACATCACACCTCTTCCTCTGTCTTTGGGGATTCCCATGATACAAATATTTCTATCATTGATGGATCCAAAACTACTCCCTCCTAGGACACAAAATTCCCCATGAAATGGACTTCTAGAACCCAAAACACACAAATCAACATCTTCCCAAAAAATGATGTTGACGAAGAACTCCCAAAAAAGCTTGTAGATTCTATGAAACTCCTTAGATATGGATTAGAAAGAGATGTCATAGATGAAAACCACCAAAATCATATCCAGGAACTAACATAACACAACATTATTCAATCCCATATACATAGATGGAGCATTCATCACCCATAATGTCATTACAATGAACCTATAATTCCCATTACCACAACGAAATGCATTCTTCATGATATCCTCATCGTTTACACACATCAAATTATATATTCACCACAAGTCGATCACAGAGAACTATATTTTAACCTTTATTTTATCAAATAAATCATCAATCCACAAAAATAAGAGAAATTATACACTATCACATTGTTTAAGAAAAAATAATAGATACACAACCGCAAACAGCTATTATCCTTCATCATGAACAAAACTGGTGCACCCCATGGTGACACACTCAGCCGAACAAAACCACACTATAACAAACCATCGTGTTGTATATGTATCTCTCGTAACTTTTTTAGGGGACATCCTATATGGGGGAATTAAGATAAGAAACTATCCTGACTATAGCTTGTTCCCAAACCTGATCTCTCTTCGAGGGGGGTGGTGCTATAATCACTTATGGAAAAACATTAGGGTACTCTTCTATGAATCTGGGAAACTCAAACAGCTGAACCACCAAAGTAATTATAATAATCTTAGCCATCATAGATGATAGTGATGGAACATGCCTCCAACCCATATGTGGGTCTCACTAGTTAGAAAACACCATTGGCACTCCATTAGCATCAAATAACACCTGCCTCCTGAAGAATTCCATCATATACTTCAATGAATACAACCAATCCATGCCAAAGATAAAATCATATGGGCGTATCCGTAATGATAGGAAATAACCCCAGGATCTGTGCTACCCCAGCACTAGCTCACCGCCTATACCCACATAAAAAATGTAAGCCTGACCACCAACTAGTGTATTCAACCCCAGGGGAACTGAAATCATCACTACATCAAGTCCAAATCAATAAAATTGGAAGGTTATATGAGCAAGTGTGTCACTCCTAAATCAATCAAGGAACAAACCAAAGTAGAAAACATGAATAGGGTACCTTGAATGACATCTTACTCGCCTGGTACTAGCAACACTAAAGCATGTAGATGTCCAAGACCTCCACCACGACCTCTCTATCAATGATGACGAAGAACAACACATCTACAATATGATCACTATGGATGGGGAGAATCAATGGGATATAATCTTCCTATCCAATCTACCCTATGATGATCCAAAACTGGTGCAACCTACTACATTTACCTCAACTAGAACTACCTCAACAGAAAAACCTTGAGCGGAACACCTGGTGCATGAGGACCGTTTGGAATTTTAATTCATTATCATTGATAATGACTATGACCACCACCAAAAAAGCTCATTATCCATTTCTTATAGGTTTGAGATCCTCCCCCCATAGTGAAATTAGATGCAGACAGCTGAGACCTAACCATAGTCGAACAAAAACACTTCTTATCTAAAAAACAGGATCCCTGGACCAAAACACTTCTTTGTGAGGAATGATGATGACTCCCCTATTGTGATGATATATTTTTTTATAATATCCTCTCAAAAACCTATTCTCTAGCTAGCACCATAAGATTAGTCTTCAGCATAAATGCGGTTCCCTTGCGTTGTATCACTGTATGAAAATCCTCCTTGAGAAGCCTCACCCAGATCTCCTCATCTGGCATTAGGTCTAAGGAATATCTTTAAAAGTTTCTAAAATATATTCTGAACACTCACACACTAGAGATCCCCTATAGAATAGAAATAACATCTTTATGAGTGGAAAAATTCATAGTCGAAGAATGATTATCGATTATAAACTGGTCTAGGAAATCGTTGCATGGGATCACCGACTCCCCGCGATACCTAAGAAACAAGAACCACCACTACCTTATAGATCCATGTATAATTGTAACATCAAAAGAAACCTAGTTCTCCTTCCGAGAACAGATCGAACTCTAGCCTTTCTCATCATCCTCAAAACACTCATCCGTGACTGAAACTGAAATCGATCACTCTAACTTCTAAAAAAATTATGCTACAACACTCGGAATGTTATCTTATATGGGTCATCCTCGTTATCCACTACCATGTGGTGATCTTTTTTCACATACTTTAGGCATCTTCTATGCGAAACAGATGCGGACATCGACTAGGAGCCATAAATACAAAATAAGATATTTTTAGACGTCCAAAAAAGGACTATAGAAGAATCAAAATTAATTAAAGAATTGTTTCATTTATTATTTTTAGGCTAACATATCCCAAGGTTTATACATTTCAACATAGGAACAAAGAATAGTAATGCATGACCCTTTCCTAGGTCTCAACCCTACTACAAGTATCTCCACATTTAGTAGCCAGTGTAATGATCCGTACCTCAGATCACAGGGGGCCCTAAATGCCTATGTCTTAGCCGGTCTACATTGTTTACAGTACTTGCTAAACATAACTGACACTATTTCCCTATACCTCATGAATCCTCACTTGTTCCAAACACCAATCTCCATCCTATCCCTAGACCAGACCTATGTTACCACACTATCATGACCCCCTCCCCACAAGGTGAACCCCTCCAGGTATAGAAATGTGAGAAGGGAGATAGTGACCTCTCGAGTCCCACCTTCATTAGGCCATGGTTTTGAGACTAGCATCGAGGTTATAATAAAAACACACAAAATGGCAGGAATCACCCTCTAAGTGAACTCATGAAAATGAGAATTATAAGAAAGACACCAAAAAACTCAAACACAGACTGCAAATATAAAATAAATCCCATGTACAAATATATAATGTTAGGAAAAACTACTACAACCGAAAGAAACCTGAATGTACCAAAGGAAGGTAAAAACAGAAGCAACCACAAAGACCGAATAGCTCGTACAACCCCATGACAGTAGTAATTATCCTGATTTCATTACTACTCCAAGTGGCTTGAAAAATGCTTACATACACATAGTTTGAGTAAACTAGTATACTCAGTAGGATCCTCCCTCGAGCCTCTCCTGCAAATGTAATGAAAGCATGATAAAGAATAGTGAACAAAAAGTGAAAATAACTCATCAGTTAAACATGTTTACTATGTTTACATCCTCACCATGGATACTCTAACCAATTATCGCATAAAAGATTATATAATATAATAATAAATATCAAGGTTATCTCGCTACAAATTCCCCACTAGTTTTTCACTTTTCCCCAACATCGCATGTCCTAAGCATCTCTCTCAAAAAAGTATTTCCCAGAGACACATGGGTGTAGAACCACAACATGATCATCATTAAAAAAAACTACCATGTACACGTGACGAATGAAACCAGCTAGTTTTCTGGGTCCACCACATCCCGCATTACATTTATCATATGTCAGATATTGAATCTCAAGCCATTGTATCCCATACACATAGTAAGGATATTCAATACATCATAGCCTATACATGTTACACCAATAGTAGTTGTTCAGATACTATATCCAGAATATGTGTGTGTGAATAACCCCAATCCATTACATCCATATACACATATGCATGGGGAAAACTAACCATGGTGCCTTCAATCATAAGTAACAACCAAGGAAAGAGAGAGGGGTCATAGGGGGTAGTTAGTGTTTCATCCTCCCACATGAATGTTTGGGATAACACCCCCCAGGGATCAGAATCCTTGAGGTGTTAATTTCTATAACTGAAGGGGTGGAGTAGCATATAGAAACCCAAAAGTGTATAATATACTATAGATAACAACCTCACTATGGGCATATCCTAGTCTTTGAATCAACTGTAACAAAAATAATTCAGACTCCTTGTTGGAACTTCTAAGACTAGGTATCCAATATGCACACTACCATTTGATGAGATTTATTACATTACATTGTTCCATTTTATCAATTGAATCATATGTTATGTAATAAATTAAATATTAATTAACCATTAAATTTTTTCATTATATTTCATTTTTATCACACCAATATCTAATATTCCACTAAATTTCAAACTAATCATTGCGTCCCAGCAAGATCCAACCTCATGGATAGCGTCATTTATTCAATCATTCATTAACATCATTATTAATTTACTATATTTTCATGAAATATAGAAAAATAAATCTACACTACTAATCACAAGGGGTATCAACACTATGAGTAGGTGAACTACCAAACGAGTCTTTTCCACCAATAACAAGATTGTAGAACCATCCTACCACGAGATGGTTAACTTAGAAAGCACGTGGAATTCCCCACATACATTTTACCCTTTTTTGGAAGGAGGGTGAGAAAGAACATGATACTTGAGAAGTGGGTAAAGTAATATATATAAAATATCAACAAGATTCATAAAGCATCAAAACATTTACATCCAACCAATTTCATCATCTCTACTATCCTCCCAAACACTCACAAGCATAAACCAATGCATATCACCACTCTTGGAATCAACAGTAACCAAAACCAATGGGCCTCCCATACCCCAAATATATCAAAATCCATCCAGGCTCACATCAAAAAACAATCACCAGGAAAACAAACAACATATCAACTGGTCTAATGGCCCTAAAACAAGGCATCCAACCTTCAAACATAATGATCACTCAGGGATCTAAGCACATGTCACATGGCCTTACAAACAAGAGGGTAACTCAGAACTAATCTAGGAAATAAATTTTTATCAAATAGCTAGTTATTTAATTCATCTAGTATTAACTGATTTATTATTTTTAGGTTGAAACAATGGGAAATTTAAACAGTAAGGTATCAAAAATAATTTAACATTATCACTACATCAATTTGATTATCATCAACTTAAAACAAAAAAACCGACATTATTTAAAATGACTCTTTATATTTATAAAAATAAATATCAATACATTTTGGATTTATTGTCTTTAATATTTTCATCAGAAATGACTTGCTAATTGAAAAATCATAGATATCACACTATCTAACAAACCAAGAGGAAATCCTATATGATTGATGCCAATTTATTTATCCAGTTCAAATATTTATTATGTCAATTCCATTGTTATACAGTGGGATATACAAGATAACTCTATATTTGCATGTAAGAGAATAGAGATACCACAAATATCCTACCTAAAAATGTTTATGATGCTCATTGAATAAGAACAGACCAAAAAAACAGATCACAATAACCTCTCTTGGAGGACTACATCCACACAAGGATGTCAAGAAACCACCACACTGGCCAACACCCAAGAAAATTCCATTATGAACATTGCGATAATGAGCCATAATAGGTCTATGTGAAACATTAGGAGATGAACACAATATAATGACCATAGATCATAATTTATATCGAAGAATGATCGATAAAACATGGGTGCACCAAAAAAGGGGGTTCACATTATGCAATAAGAACATAAAGGGGAACCAATCCAAGGAGAAATGATTGATCACATGACTCTTATGGGAAGGAAGGAAAGGTTCGAGTGTCTCGTATCTGAAAAAAAGATGGTATAACATGGAAAAAATATCATTCCTTTAGAATATTTAATAGAGAAATGGTTTATGGTATATAAGATTATGCATTAAAAGTGGATCACATTAAACAACGTGGTTTGATCAAGTGATGTCATCTCGAGCCTTATCAAAATTTATATATGTTTTATTGGAATTTAATCATCCTTAAATACCTTAAAAACTGTTTTTATTGAGTTTTTTGTCAATGAAAACGTTAAATCAGTGAAAGTGGAAAAATATGGAAATAGGTAAAAGGAAACATGAAACAGTTCTAGAAACACTATTCATGAGACAGTTTTTATGACACTGTTTCTATGAGATCGCAGCTAGGATACAATATCTGTGAAACTGTATCTATGAGACAATATCTATGAGAAATTATCTATGAGAAAATATCTATGAGACAGTATCTCTGAGACATTATCTGTGAGATAGTTTCATGAAATAGTCTGGAAATTTGAAAAGGTGTTGAGTATAAGTCACCTAGACCTCCCAGATCACTTCAAACACCAAATTTCAGCAAAGTAATTGACCAATGTGGTCTGAAACATTACAATTTATTCCTCTTATAAAAATCCAAAAATCACCGAACAAAATCATTTGTTAATAATAAATGAAATATTCAAAATACAAAAAGCTGAAATGGTATATATTCTATAACTGGTTAAGAGTATTTGTTTCCTAGACCTTCAATAGAAGAAAGAAGTTGGATTCATGGATTACCAACATGAGATCAATACCTGTAAGTAATAAAATACAAATTTCATATCATGGACATCATAAATGTAGTGTGAAACTATGAATAAAAAACTAGAATACCCATACTATACATTACCATGATCTAGATTCAGCTTGATCACTGTTTAATTAATGTCAAACTCTTACAGAATAATTTATAAATCCTAATTATCCATATCCCCCAAGTCTTGGAATTATATTTAAAAACATCTCTTCCGATGTATCCACAAATATACTTTTTCCATTAATATTTACCTGTCATTCCATAAGACCATAAAAATGTTTTAAGGTGTTGTTCCTTATCACCTGTATTTCAATTGTTTGATATTCGTCTTTATCAAACAATATTATTTTCCAATAAATCATCATTTTATTTATATAAAAATGATAAAATTAAGTGTTATAATCCCCTCCCCAATCCATATATCCATTAATGTTTCTATATATAATCATTAAATATTCATATTATTTAGACATTGATCTTTAATTCTCATTCATAGAGAAAAAAATCTTCACCCCAACTCTCGTTCAACATTCCTTCAAGCCTGATGATCTCCTCTATAATCAATTCTAGTTTTATCCATTTTTTGTATTGTATTTATATTCTTTAAACTCATTCCAATGGTTATTGATATGGTTTCTCAACCCAACAAATAAATACGTATTACTCATCTCTCCAAACAATATATAACCACTTGAAGAAAACCCTACAACAATGATATGTTGTTAAAAGAAATAAATTATTTCAGCCTAATGACATGACTCATTATCTTCTCTATATGGGGGGTGATATAAAAAATAATGTTATAAATTACTAATAGAAATTTATGAAATGGAGTATAATGTTTTTATTTTGGAGAGATAATAATCTAGAATACTCAATATATGTATACCTTCATTGTGATTATTACACTAGGTAAACCTACTCCGTGATAATAATGTGCATAAGTAAAATAAACACCACAAAATATATGAAATCTTGTAGAAATTTTCTATAAGTATACACACATTATTTTTTTTAGAAACTTCTAAAATGGTGTTGATTTCATCACCAACAAGACATTCATGATTTCTTATAATAAATCTAGAAGCATAATACCAAAAATATTATCTATCTAACACCTCACATATTGGTGAAATGACAATAAAAAGAACCTCTATACCCCTCGAATCTACCATCATGACAACATGTTATTGATAATCTTCATCCAAATACACAAAACACTTGGGATCTAAAAAAACATATATTTCTTATGAATTGACATGCATAAATGAAATTTGTAACCCCCTACTATATCAATGATACTATATATGATCCACCCATTTCATTGGTTCTAGAACATAAATAATAGACATGTAACTGATTATATTGAATAAAAATATTTTCAATTTTTTCTCAAATGACTAGACCTATTGCATTCTATATCTGTATAGTTATCATTGAGTAACAAAAGATATATCATTTCAGAATTATGAGTATTCGACTATAGCACCATGAATTATAGGGAATGGATCTTTGTCTCTTTCAAGAGATAAATTACAATTTTTATGGGTAAGGGATACCTTCATTTAATTTGTCACCATATTACCTTAAGATGTAAGGTTAACCACCTTGTTCTGCAATATCCCTAGTAGTATAAATTAATTAGGATAATTGTTTAAAAATAAATAGGAATTTGTTTTTGACCCCATCAATGGTTTGGAAGAAATATTATCTATATATGGTTGGGACTCATGTAAAATCTCCATAACACCTCCATGGAACAATGGAGGATATAGTGTCAGAAGTGTAGGCATGTCACCTACTAATGAAACCACACTATTTAGAATCTCATTACTGGGGTAAGTTGTTTCAAGAACTAGATGACCTAATTTTTTAGTGTAAATCCAATGAATCACAAGTTGATTGACATATATCCTCCGGAAACATAGAATTTCAATATTTGAATCCTTGGATGGATTTTATTGAATATGTAGATCATATGGAATGAAAGCAGTATACTATAACATAATAGTCTAAATGTAGGAATTAAACCAAGGAATATCGGTCATGTCCCCTCAATTTGAAAAAACCAACTTCTTTAAAATCAAAAACATTTGATCTAATGAAGTCACTAGATACACTACTAAGACCATATATGATGAACCTATCTCTTTATCTACCATTTAAGGTTATCCTACAAAGAGATAGTACTAATTATAATATGGATCCAACACTAAAAGATATTTCTTGGGAGAAGGTTGACTACGCAATCAAAAATCCAATGAATGGAACCTCAAGTAACAATGCAAAAATAAATAATGTAAACATAGAATTATAACATTTCTAGTAAGTGTTTTACTCTACATGTCTATGAATCACACATTGTGGGAGTTGCGTAGACATGTCCAGTTTAATGAAAATTATTGTAGATGAGGATAAAAGTATCTTACAGTATCATCATCAAAACAAATTTACATCCCTAAAGTGTAGAAAACAATTTCAATCATTGATATATTGTTTTGGAGGTGAGGTGGTCCATGTAATATAGCACACAAAACATGCTAACTAACACTCTTTCATGAAGTGAGATCCCCAAGACCATTGAGTGTGAATAAAAACACATGAACCAAACTTATATGCCTCTATGGATAATTCCCATACAAAATCCTTCCAAGATGACAGATTGATAATAAAATATAATCTAAAAAGGATTAAAAATTACATTAACTAGTGATATCATGAATATAGAATGTTGATTTCTTCATCCATAACTCACATTAAATATACATCACACACTACATTTCCCTATATATATTTTATGTTACAACATTCAATTGATCCCTATATTCAACCTTATTATTATATTATAAGATAATGTAACTAATAATGAATAATTAATATTTTTCATGTTAATCCAAAAAAGTAGCATTACATTAGGCCTTGGATGATAGATATAACATTAGAGATTCTATGTTGAATCACTATGAACTCATTCTTCCAGAACCTAGTATAAAATAAAATCATCCTAATATGTTACATCATTATCTTACCATGAAAATAACCTAACCAAAAATCAACATTAGGCAATTGGAGGGCTTCATTTAGCTTAATGAATAATTCATTAATCAGGGTATCATGAATCATATTATTTATCCTGGGGTTATTCTTCTCATTATAATCACTCTATAGATTAATTTAACCATTATTTTTGGGTATTTAATGGCCCAATTCACCACATAGAAAGTAACATGGAAGTATAAATCCGTTAAACATATTTTACATTTGTTTAACATTCAAAAAGATTATATCAATTATGGATATTTTATATTTAGTTGTGTATATTGAAAATGATCTAGAAAAATATTCAATGAAAAAAGTAAATCTAACTACTACAAGGAAGACCACTAAATTCATCAGGGAACACCATATCATATTCTATTAATGTGGTCATGTCATCATGTTTGATCTTTTCTATTTTCTCAACCATTTTAGAATGGTTTAATTTAATAAAAGGGAATAATATCTATGTGTAAGATGATAATTCCAAAATAGATATATAATACATCATACACATAAAAAGAATTAGATGGTGATTCTTGATATATAGGGTGTTTTTCTTCTCCTAGAAAATTATATTTTTGAAAAAAAGAAAATTCAATCATTTTCTAGGATAGTGTCATATTATTCTTTTTTGTTTATATAAATAATTTTATAGAAATTAAACATAAATTTTTTGAGGGGGATAATTTCTGATATTTATTATTCAGTAACATACACATTTTATATTTTAATTTACAACAGAAATTCAATGTTTTGTGTTTTTGACTTATGTTTTCTAATAATCATAAAATATTTGATGTAATGAATTGAAAGAGAGTCAAAATGTATGTTATCTATCCATTAATATAATAACTTGACACTTATAAAGAGTTAATTTCTAGGATCCACAACACCTATTTTGATTCCTTATTAATTACTTTTCTATTTATTATATTGTTGTAATTGTTGAATGTTAAATTAGAAGACCCTTCACTATGTTCATTGGTTAGTACAATTTCATTATTCCTTATTGTTGAAACATTAAAAAAATTAATGATGGTTTAATGGAAAATTATTTTTATCTATTACATCAGATGGTTTCTCGAATAAACATTTTATAAAATAATTTTACTCTTACCCACACCTGATTAGTTTTACACTATTTTGAAACATTCTAGATGTGTCATCATATGCTTTGGAAATGTGCAATTTTTGACCTCCCTTTAACAATTAAATTTCTACATCACTCATCATGAATAAATTATATTCTCTGAAACATATATCCGGACCTGTGAGACCTTTTTAATTCACCTATCCCAATTTCAACAAAGAGGGATCATAAAATATTATCATGAAAACTATCATAGACTCTAATCAATGAATGTTTTCAAGGATTTGTTTTTATAATGTTACTCAATCAGATGATATTAAATTAGATGTTAATGAACATATTTATGTTTTCTAATTAATGTATTACGATGTTTCCCTCATGCTCCCAAATAGATTCATTCTAGTTTTTATGATTTTAATGAATAACATATCCATTTTCTATTGGATTGTTCATGGAAAATGCATATTAATGAAATTCCCCATTTTTTCACACTATTGAGTTGATCTCTTACATTAGATTTGTATTATTGAATAATGGCCATTATTGATCAGATTATATAATAATTTTAAGGAATTTTCTACATTACCTTTTATTAATCGTAAATATAATTATAGATATTATATGTTAAATTTAATTGATCCATTATTCTTTGATTTAGAGTCCAATTAACTCAAATAATATTGGGGTCATTTTCGTCAAAATGGTCACAATTTCATATTTCACATTCTTTATTGGATATGCATGTTCCATATAACATAAAAAATTTTAATCAAAATTATTTCTAATTTATAATATATTATAATGATCTTCATTACACCATCATCCATTGGTGTAAAACTATCTTTTAATTTCTCATAACATCACCTTTCACGTTGTTTTTGGAATTAGTTCACTATATTTAAATTAAATGACAAAATTAATGGAAAAATTTGTGAAGATAATTTACAAAGTATTGTAATCATAAATGGGAATCATGAAAAATGAACATATAACTCAGAAAATACATATAATCCATACAAATAAATTTATATTTTCCAATCAATGACATCTATATTCTAATTTATAAAATTAAATTTCTTAAGCATTTTTATTCCATTAATAACGGTTCGTAAATATCCTGTGAATAAACCGAATAAAATCAGTTGTGTTTTTAAAATAACGTGTGCATCAAATAACCATTTTAATGTTCTAATTAAGGGTCACGTTAATACCAATAATTCACATTAAAAGTTATTTCCCTGGGGTTCATCTATTCTAGGTCCACATTCACTTATAATATGAGGAAATGTTTTTTAATGTATAAAACCAACTTACTATATTCCTTAAAAATATATATGGATGTTTTCATATTTTTAGTTTTATCTATGTGTTTTTAAATATTTTTTTCTAATCCAAATCCATATAAATTTTTATAACATGATATTACACCAATAATGAATACACATATCATTTATTTGCATTATATCATGATCAATTAAATTAGGATACACATAAAATTTCATAGATGATTCAAATGTCAACTCAAATTAGTAATTGGAAACTATATTATTAACATTAATCTAGGATGTAATTAAACTTTCCAAACCTCCATTGCATCCTCTATAAAATCCATTTATATTATAAAACTACAGGAGATATCCTGGTGAATTACATATGAATGTGGGGAGATGAGCACCCAATTAAGTCATAAATAAAATAATAGAGTGATGTAAATTAATAAAAGTGATTCGAAGGGATAAAAACTATGAAATAGTTTATTGATAATAATAATAATGAATATCAAAGTACAAAATTAGATGATAACATCAGGTTGTTACAATAATGTGGCAAAAACATAAAACCTGAAATCATAATCATATTTTAATGTAATCCATCTTGAATAAAAAACACAGTGTTCATAGGATCACAATATATTAATTATACATGGAATCCCATTAAACAATGACATAATTTAAATCATAGGAGGGATATATATTTTTGGTCTCTCCTATCATATTCCTATCATGTCCAAGTATTATTCTTCTGCAAAGATCATACAATATATGTACATTGTTTATTAATTTTAATCCCTTCATTAAGTATTTTAGTTTATATACATATAAGTTCATCTTTAATGATGTATTCTTAAATTTATTTAAATAAAATAGAGTATAAATTAGTATTGGTATATCCAACACAATATTTTTTCATAGAATATCATATGATAATTTTCATGGCATATTAGCAGTAAATAAATGAAATTCGTATGGATTAAAGAGATTAAAATGTGGTCTTTCATAATTAAGGAGTCATTAGGATAATTAATCATCGTGTAAAACATAATAAATAAAATAAAATGAGTAAATACTAATAATTAAATTGAATAAATTGTATGAGTAAGATAATACCTTACAATTTGATATTTATTCTAAAAGCATAGGTGGGGAATAATAATAAATTGGGAACACCTTTGGAAGGATTTATTGAGGGATATGGGAAGAAAATTAATACACAATGATTTTTTATTGTTGGGTAATGTGAGTTTAGTTTGATTTAGTTGAAAATATATGGGAAATTCATTATTACTTTTTAATCATTGAAACCTGGCATTGAGTAATGAAATAATGAAATCCAAAAAGATCACAATATTTTTTTACAATAGATTATTCTAAATAGTAGTGCATTACAATATATTAGTATTTAAATAATATAACTCCTAAAATAATAAAATTCATGATCTAGAACTCAATTATATGAAAAATTCATTATTTACTATACCATAAAATATAATATAGCATTTTTGTGATTCATAATTATACTTTGAAACTAATATAATAAAATGAAAAAAAATTATTTTATAGGGAATATCTATTTCTTGTGGTGAATTTATTTTATATTATTTTTAACATAACCATATAGATATTATAATTTCACAATGCACATAATTTATTTATAGTGTATTTATTTAATTGAATAAAATATTACTATCACATAAATTTATTAAAAATTCACCAATTTTTAATTTTTACATGTTTATTTGAAAATTATAATTATATTATAAAAATATTTTATACATATATTAAGTTTTTCAATTTTTTATAAATTCAAATTTATTAAAAAATAATTTTTGTATTACCCACATAACATTATAAACTTATATTAATTATATGTTAATTCTTTAAATATTTTAACATTTTATAATTTAATAAGTATTATTAATTAATAATTTACATGAAAATATTTTTTAATTTCTTTTTTCATATAGTATTATTTATATTAAATGATTTATATTACCACAAATAAAAAATATAGTTCCACTATACCATAAGATAATTTCATTAAAATTATTATATGAAAACTTATGTATTTTATAAAATAATGAAATTATATAAATTTATTCATATTTTAATAATATAAAATATAAAAATGAATTTTTTTGGTTAAATATACATAACCCCTTTTATAAGAGAATTAATCATAAGGATATATTGTATGATTATAGTATATTATTGTTGTGGTTCAGAGAACATGGTTTGGGATGTGATCAATATGATCCATAATACATATTTTAAATATTTCTTCTTGTGTTTCAGTTGATGAATAATGGCTTCTTCTTGGTCATGTTCAAAACCTAGTGATTCTATCTCCTGTTTTATTAATAATAAAATAGCTTCAAATGATATTTTCCTTCTAGTTTTTAATATCAATTTTATCTTAGAAAACATTTAGATATTATAAAAATCATTACTATATACTACCACTAATGGTCTTAGTATAACATGATTATCCTAAGTGTTTATGATTGTTAATGGTATTTTAAATCCATATGAAAATTATGGATTTTTTAATGCCACCCATAAAATATATAGAATTTTTGTATTTGAGATTATAATGAATATATCTCCATATAAGGAAATTGTATGTTATTTCTCACTATTTATCCTCTATTTTCATGAACTCTGTTATTTATTTTGATCTAAAATTTCATATTCCATTTAAAATCCTATTTAATTCATAAATTAAGTGCATTAATTATTATAACGGAATAAAATATTAACTATTATTTTTATTCATGATTCATTCTCCTAAATGTAATTTTTTTTTTATTATGACTTTCGGATTAAATTAATCCAAAATTAATGATTTCAAAATATCATTTTATTTTTAATTTAATATCCTTTCAATAAGAATATTATTTTACCATTTTTAGGGGTGTAATTTTTCTTAATCACTGACTCTATTTAAATATTATTGAATAGTTTCATCATTTTTAAAACTATATATATGATTCAATTTTACACAATTTATAACCATTTATTATAATCAATAATCCACTTTATATTTCTTCTATTTGATAAAGATATTTTTTCCCCATTTTATAAAATATTATCTTAAAAATATTTCAAAATTTAAATGCCATTTCTTCTTATTTCTAAAAATTATTATCAATCCACTTATTTTAGTGTTATATATAATATTTACTATTCATTAATGATGATTATTATATTATTTGAATATTCCATAATGAAATTTTGGTAATTCTCTATTCAGATGGTTTATGATAATTTCATTTTTTTTCATAATACATATTCCATTTCAAGGGTTGACAATCATATGACCGAATTTTTGTTTGATTTCATACTTATTTTCTAGCTATATATATAGTTTATCGCTATATAATGGGTGTTTATCTTATGATACTACATTTCATTATAAAATTGTTTAAAACAACTTATATTAGAAAGGAATTATGGTGGCATTCTATAGATTAGTATATAATATGATAATATAGGTTATATGTTCTATATTATATTATTCAAAGGGGGTAATCTCAGTCCACTATTTTATTGATGAGTTAGTTTCTTTTATTGAAATATGTTTTATTTTCAACTATTAATCATTTTCTCTATTCATATGTGATTAAATGCACTAATTTTATATAAGGTAATGGCCTTAAAAATTACATATTAAAGTGAAATTAAAATATAACTCTATTTATTAATTTCCAAAAGATCATTTAGGCTTATAGTTATACAGAATAAGGATAAATCTTAAACAATAAACCCATACATTATATTGGGAATCATATAATAAGTACCAATTTTCTCCAAAAATTAAAATTCATTAAAATAAATCATGTATTCTATTTTTGAAAAAGCTTCATGGTTATTCCATGATCTCATCCTTGTAATAACTATTCTATAAACATTGTGATATGTATATGAAAATGTCAAATGCGAAGAAAAAGCTTAGTAATTGATCTAAATTAAATAATAAATCTAATACATTGAAAAACATGAAATGAAATTTACTATTACATTTATCTTTAATGTGCATTTACTGGATGAAATAATAAATTCCCACCTGAAAATCACATTTTAATTTTTCTCAGATAAAATCATTAAAACCCATAGAAATAAGTTAAAATTACTTTTGGAGACATAGAGAATAATATTCATAATCCCAATTCAAAAACCTTTTAACTTGAATAGATATATGAAAAAATTACAACAATTTAACTACCTAATTAATTGGAGTGTTATTTTGGATCATCTAGTGTTATCTAGGCCACCACATATTAAGCTTTAATGGGATTTCATAGTGCTATAGGATCCACCCAATGTTGTTCTACAATAACCATTCTTTTTTACTATATGGAACACACCATGTTAAACTATATTGGTATTTTCAATTTCTATATCTACCAACCCATATTGTATTATCCAATACTATATAATGAATTAAAATTTATTATTCCATCATTTTTCATAAAAAATGAATTCAAACAATCTTGAAAAAACACTCACGAATAAAAAAACATTTCTTACCAACTCATTTTCAATAACAGAATATTCAAATTAAGTTATAAAAAATTTTCATTAAGGAAAATATCTTTATAAACATTTTAAATAAAATAACATTTTTTGATATCAATATACAAATTCCATTTTAAAAATGAATTTCTCAATCGAATCACTGTACACATAATAATGAAACCATTCTCTTGTAAAATAATAATGAAAATAAATAAATAAAGAATAAATTTATTAATGATTCATGATAGTGGGAAAATATTATCATGTGAAAAAATTAAAAAAAATCATTTTAACTTTTGTAAAATAATACATCTAAAGATGGGGTTTGAAATTTTATTCCATTAACATTAATTTTACTTAAGTTAAAATTATTTAACCAAATGTATAATATTTTAAAGAATGTAAATAATTTATTCTTGAATAATATTCATATTTTTTATATCATATATGATCCCTTTATAACATTTTATCATCTGTTTATTAATAATTATTTTACATCCCATGTTTTGGGTTTTAATAGATTCATTTTTCTATGCATGTTTTCTCATTTAAATACTGATTCTTATTAGAATGATTGAGTTATAATATTTTTTCTAAAGATATTTAGGTCAGAGATATGATATTTATTCATTTTTATAATCATTCATGAATGTTGGGTATGTAAAATTATTCACATTATTTCGTGGATACGTTAGGTCAAAAAGATACAGGAGTGATGATATCATACAGATAATGGTTGAAAAAGAAAGAAATTAGGTGGTATATTAATTTTATAGAATTAATATCATTTCATTAGTAAAAATAAAATCCATTATTTAAATCATTATAAAATTCTTTTAAAATTGTCGATGGAAAACAATTTTTTCTACTATGTAGAGATGGTATATCGTACATACACATGGGAGGTGATTTTATATTTTATAAGATGGATAAAAGGAGAACCATGGTAGTACTATATTAATAAAAAATAATAATAATATATATGATGTTAGATTTGTTACATTTCTATAGAAACAAAACTTGGAGATGAATTTAATGAAGAAATAGACAAGGAAGCATTGGTCAAGATGGTTATTTATTCTTCAAATGACATCCTTTAAATTTTTTCTTAATGGATCAAGGGGTTTTTATGGAAGTACCAGAATTTCCATAGAATCCATAACAACGTTGGGATGTGAATTATATTGGATTTTTTCAAACTAAAAAGCTCATGGTTGTGAAATTATATGAAAAAGGGATTCCCATTTATAATTGTGTTGAGATGAAATTTATATAGTTCCGAAAATATTGTAATATAATTTGGATATTATAGATGAAAAGACATAAAAAAATCCATTAAATAATCATGGGATGAAATTACTAACCATATATTTTCCAATTTTTTTATTAAATATTTTTATGATTTCTAAATATTTTTAAAAAATATAATATTTATAAAACATTAAGACTGTAAATTCACCATTAGTCATTACATCGACATTAATAATATAATTATAATAAGATAAATTTGATCCAAGAAATATAATACATCTCTAATATGTAATATTAGTCTTCAAAATTTGTCAAACACCTTAATTAATTAATATTATATTCTTTTTATTATATTTAAAATATTTTATCTTATTTTTCCACTAATTGAATAATTATATCATCAAAATTGATTAATATATTAATGTGATTATTTATTCCCAAAAAACTATAAATAAATTAAAATGATATAGTTAAATATTTTATATTTCCAATGAAAATAACTAGTACTACAAAATATCATGATGATACTATATTATAAATCATATACTTATTTAGAAGAACAGTTTAAAAGGTTTTACTTATAATAAAAATAAAATAATATAATGCTTATAATCACTTATTAATAGAAATGGGGTCCTAAATACAATCGATGATTTATTATGGAAACAAAATACACCCCAAAAAAATTTATCCATTTTTTTTATTTTAATGCTTTGGATCATTATTATTAATATCATATTATTTATTTATTATTTAGCTATATAATTATTGCATCTTTTTCTGTAATCATTTATGGAATATATATATTCCCTAATAGTTAAAAAATACCATGATGAAGATAAATCTTTTAAAATTGCTAATTTTTTTAGGTTGAATATCACTTATTAAACAAATTTATTAAAAATATTTTCCATATGAAAAACATATTTTGAATAGTTTGACCACATTTTAAATAAAAAACCCTAAGGGGCGAAATTTCCTCAATGTGGCTCTAACAGCTCAAAAATTCATAAAAATAATAAATTGGCTCAAATATTAGTCATCAAAAAATAATCAGACATGTTTCATGGTAATTTCCAAATTATTATAATATTATTTTTAATCTTAATTAACTAATTTACCATTATCTATGTTAAAAAAAATATATTATGTTTTCTATACATATTTTTCAAAAATAAATTTTTTCTATTTAATAAATTTTGACAATTTAATTGAAAAAAAGAAATGTAATTTCAATATTAAAAAACATAGTTTTCATGTTTTATTTAAAAATTACACTATGAAAACTCAATGATACACAACATTTCAGAACAAAAATTAATTTTTAAAGAAAAAATGCTTTTACACAAATTTCATGTAACAAATCCTCTTTAAAGTTAATTTAATGAATTATTAATGGTGAAATTAAATTTTAATACTAACTTCACATATTAGTTTATTTTTTAAAATGTTGTAATGAAAATAAAATTTTCAAAAAAAATCGATATATTTCAAACATTGTTGAAAGATCAAACTTCTTAGAAAATTCCAAAAATTTAACATTAATATAATTATGATATTATCATTTCTAAAATAATTTTCATTTTTATAAAATAATCTTAATAAAAGTGTCAATTTTTTTTTATAAACCAATTGAACAATTAAATGTAAAAAAACAATTTTTAAAAATACTAGTTTTATGAGTTAAAATGGATTTCTTCTTATGTTATATCTATGAAAAATATTGACTTAATTTTAGAACCTTATATAAACTCATGCAATCGTAAAATATACGGTCCCACTTATAACCTATAAAATTACGACTTAGTGACAACTTTCATATTAAATATTAATATTTCATTGTATGTTTATGCTCGATTTAGAACATCATGGATGCTATCTGACATAGTATTTCATTTCTAATTTTTTTTCAGGATAATGTTTCTATGCATTTGATAAATGAAATCCTCATATTTTGAAATTTGAAAAAAAAATGAGGGTTTTCCTTTTCAAAATTTTGTAGTTGGAATCTCACATCAGAAAAAGGATTAATAAATATTTCAAATTAAAAGATTGAATGGAATTTACGAATGTCATCTCGAATAAAACATCACCAGGTTTCCTTATGGGTAAACATATACATGGAAGAAGAAACTAGAAATCGGGTTTTGATGGTTAGTGACAGATAGATATGTCATTATAAAGTTAACTATCACAAAACCATAATTATTTTACATGTTAAGAGGCTAATAAATTTGCTACATAAAATAAACGGGATAATGTTTTTTTTTAAATAATTTTCCTAAAGTTGAGAAATATTTTAGTTATCTAATAATATAAGGATATATACATACATAATATATTTATTTAATATAATCATAACATTATCCTCAAATCATTCCCTTATTTATGATTATCAATCGTAAAAGTAACAATAATGAATATTGATTATATAAACCGTAATGAACATCAATTATTTATAAATGAAGTCTGAATGTAAAGGTAGTATTCTCAATAACCTAAATCTATACAATAATATAAACCCAAAAAAACATATCCCAAAATTCCTTAATCACCTTATTTTTTCAGGAAAAAATTTCTCAATATTTTACTAAATCATTGAACTTTTTGGAAACCTTATAAGAATATTGAGCTCCCTTGAAATCCCATCACATCACTCAATAACACAAAAATAATTGATGTAGTAGAAAAAGATTTCCCCAAAGTATTTTATTTCTGATCATGATGTTTTACATCTTGTTAATGTATCATTGAGAATAAATTATCTCCATTACATAACTCATAGAAATTAAACAAGAATCATAATTTTATGGTTATTGGTTACCACAATATGGTTTGTTCATATATCTCTTCTTTATAGTAACAATTCGTATTATCAAATAATAACACTGGAAACACATCACAGATCATATAAAAAATTATTTTATTTTTTGACACACATGGAACATTTTGGGGGCATACCTAAGGAATTATTAACTAAATTATTCTCTATTTCCATCAATATTGATTTTTTGAAACTATTTTTTTCATGATGGACATTGTTATCAGAAAACACAATATTGAATTTCTTAAAAGTATAAATAACATTTCCATAAATATTAAATTCTTATACATCCAATGCTATTAATATTCTTCGTTTGAGTCATGAGTAAAATAAATTAATTTTACCATCAGTTAATCAAATAATTTAAGGAACA
This sequence comes from Viscum album, assembly GCA_963277665.1. Classification (NCBI taxonomy): domain Eukaryota; kingdom Viridiplantae; phylum Streptophyta; class Magnoliopsida; order Santalales; family Viscaceae; genus Viscum; species Viscum album. The sequence continues at coordinate 2,012,968,090 of OY728147.1, read as the reverse complement.
TTCATGGAAAATCTTCTGAATATTTATTTGTATACAACTATTAAAATATACTTGTATATTACTCAATTGTAGAAATTGATTCCATATGCAATGTTAGAGAACCATATGTAAATTTTTTACCATGGATATTATACATGAATTATTTCCATTAATTGGAATCATGACCACCCTTCACTCTAGAATTCATTATAAAATACCACCATCAATCATCTTACACATAAGGAAAATATTAAAATAGCCACGTTTTGAAATTTCAAATATCCAATGGCTTAAATTTAACGACCCATAATTTACATACATTGTTATTACTTCAAAATTGAAGCACACTTATTACAACATATAACAAAACCATGAATATACCGTATAGTTATAGTGTCTTCAGAAACTAGGAAACATAAACAACTGGTTTATAAAGCATCTACATTGTCTCCAATTTATTTCATCTTATCTAGAGTCCCTTTTGTTATATTCTACTTAATAAACTTCTTCCAGACCTGGGGAAAAGAAAACATACAAAAGGTAAAGCTTAAATGATCAGTAAGGGTAAACAATAAAATATCACTCATATCATATTCTTAAGACCATAAGATTTTGAAAATCTTGTCCTACAAAAGAGATCATAATATCATGAAATGAGATCAATCATTATAGTGAAATGTAATCCAAATAATCATAACATATAACATGAAACATTTTTTCATAAAAAAATAATCATAGATAATCATTTCCTATTAGCCTAGACTCATTGCCAAGACTATCTTAGCGGACAAATTCCATTTCTGAACCGAGTTCACTCGTCATTTCAATCCTGTTTCACTGAAATGGATTAACCTGCCATTCCAAAAATTTCTATCTCATGATATATAAATTTTACCCAATGCATTGGAGGGAGATATAGGTCCCACCCATCTCATAATTATACCATTATTATGTGTGCCACAAGTTCATATATCATAAATCATAACGTAACCCATGTAATAAAAATGGGATTCTTAAACATCATGCCATCATAACATAAATCATATATGATAAAAGGACTTCATAAAAATAATTTCATCATAACATAAACAAATAAATGTAAAAATATGGATAGAAACATAACCCTATATTATCTTATATGGAAAATAATTTTGATAAAACAATTGAACTTCATTCTTGAGGAAAATATCATTTATACTTCAAAAACATTTTTCTCTTCTTAACATGTCATATAATTTTAAACTAAAAGAAGTTGATTAATAATAAAATTGAAAACATGTAAAGTAATATTCATGGACATAATTTTCTAAAAATCCATTCATGTCGTATAAGTTAAAAAAACATTCTACTCATACTTTGGCCGAAAAAGTCAAAAAGTACCTCTTATGAAAAATGACAAAAGATTCCTTTGATTTATTTTACTAAAAACTCATATATGGGTAAAATTGGATTTAAATTATTTTATTAGTATAGAAATAATATTATATATTTACGAAACATGGATATGGTTGATAAATATTCCCTAGTAAATTCTGAAGTAAAAACAATCTTGGATAAAAATTGATATTGCGAGATTTTCCCTTACCTTAGGTCTGATTTTCTTCGTAAGAGTCCAAACCTCTTGTATAATGATTTAAATAATGTTATTGAATTATTATATAATCATACTTATTATTATGTTATCATATATGGTCATATTCTTAGCTTCTTATTAGTAGTATTTCATTGCTACTTGTTATTCTGGTGTTTATTACTTTTTGTTCTTATGCCTGTTGTGTTGAATAAATTCTTATTCTTCTTTTTAGACTAGAGATAAATCATTTATATAATTGTATTACTGTAATATATATCATATTTCTTCATTAAATCCATTTATATAATCATTATACAATGAAGATCATGTAGGACGAGTCACATCACATTGTGCAGACGGTATTCCGTACGTATGCACGAGCGACGATATCATTCCCAAGATCGTGGAATTGTATTGGAGTGTATTTATATTATTTAAGAAATAATATAACTTTACAATAATCATAAATATTTATTCTCTACACCATTATACTAATCCAAGTATGGTGGTGATGGAAAACCAATTACACCACAGCGTGGAGACGATATTCCATACGTACGCACGTGCTGTGATTTCATTTTCTATAGGATGGATAGAAGGTGAAATATGGTTGTATCATATTTATAATAACATATCATTATATGAGTGATACTGATGTTATTACATAATAAATAAATAACTAAATAAGAAGAAGTATGAGAAGAAATAAAGTTGAAAGAATCAGTAACGGACATTACCTCTTCTTTGAAGGGCCTCTTCTTAACCTCCACTTTGGGCACTAAATATGGCAGGGTTTTGGTTTAAGTGGAGAGGATAAATTGGCAGGGTTTTGGTGATCATTAAGGCTCAAAGTTGTGTCAGGAACAGAGGGAGGAGGTTCCCTTTTTTAAGGGAGGAGAGGGGCACCTTTGGAAAATCTAAAAATATTATTTTATTATAAAGTCATATTCATTTTTTAATAGCTCCAAATTGATTTATTTTGATTCTAAGGTGGGTATGGGTCTAAATAATCTAATACAATATAATTTAGGCAAGTTTAGGTATCTCTTTTAACCTTATCATTTAGATTTAACATTAAGTCAGATAATTTAACTTTTATTGTGTCATCTTGTTTTCTTACACTATAAGGTTAATAATCCAACTAAAATAAGACAAACGAACCCCAAGTTGTTTATTACTAATATATATAACCTTATATAATCCATTTATCTTAACTCTAGATATTTAGGAATAAAATAACAATTAATAATTTAATATTTGTTTTAAAAACTATTTTATGTCAATTTTGACACTATTTTGTAATTTATTTTTGTGAAAATAATAACAGAATAATTAGTACACAAAAATTTAATTAAATCAATATTAACATGTCATAATAACCTATAAAATTATTTTAATTCATAAAAAGTCTCAAATTAAATTTATTTTAGTATTTATAACATCAATTATGTTAATATTTCATTAATAAAATAATTACTACATCATCATTGTGTCATAAATAAATTAAATTATTTAATGTCCAAAAATTATAAATAAACAACCATTATGTAGGAAATCTTTTTATCTTTCTAATTAATATTTATAGTAGAATTTATCTTATTTATAAACCTATATAAAAAATGTTTTAGTTATTAAAAATTGATTTTATCTATTTTAACTATTCTTTAAATAAAATAATATTAAATGCCCTAATATAATCCAAGTTGGCCTAAATGGTCATATTTTTTTCCTGTGGTTTTATTTCGTCTAATTAAATTTATACAATAGAATTAGGACATGTGTTAGGGTAATAATAATATCAATGTTACCCTTAATTACCCTATTTACTTTTAACCGTGGTAAAAAAATAAAAATGTTACTATTCACCAAAAATTATTTTCATCTCATTGAACCACATTTTAGTCCTTGATATTAATCATGTCTCTCAGATTTCCAAAATTCCACTCACAGAAGCTATAAAATTAGGTTTTATGTGAATTTGCAAATTCTCCTAGGAGTTGGGTAAAAGACGGTGAAAAGTTCAATAAATTATATATATATATAAAATTATTATAAAATGACTCCATTGAAGTAATTTGAACTTATAAAGGTATTATGTATCAATTTTGACTAAAAATAAATTTAAATAAAAAAAATATTTAAATAAATTATTGGTTTTTAAATAGAAACCCAGTGTTTTCACAATTTATAAAAAATTGTATGTTTTTAGAAAAATACAAAAATTTTACCCTAGGATAATTTTGATATTCCAAATCCAAAAATGAAGTCCATTTTGAAGGATGAAATTTAAAAAAAATTAGAAAGTTGTTCTTACTATTCATAATGGCCAGTTTTAATAATATTTTAATAGCATATCGTTGTTTAGTAAAACTCAGTATTGCGTACGATGCTAGATATCGAGAAAGGTCGTGATTGAGTGTAAATAAAGCCAATATGGTGTCGTGTGTAGTGAAAGATTTATTTGATGATGTATATAACATTAAAACAAATCATTTCTCATAAAAATCACAGGTGTTACATTCAATTATATTTTTCATTGAATTAATCCATTCATTGGTTACCACTAGGATAAATGATCAATTAATTAATGTTATATGTTTCCTATAAGAACCCATTATTTTGATGAAGTATATAGATTATATTTCTACATCAATTATTTATTAAATAATTTAATATTACCTTTTCTGGGTGCCCATAGAGGTCATGTAATGGTTAGGGGTGTCTGGGGCTCATTGAAATCCAAGAACCCAACTCTTGTTGATTTTTGAACCTATCATATGGTTAGGTGAAACCGTTTGGAGTAAGAGGCACAATTAATCTGAACCAGTGAGAGGAGGGAGTAGCTACCACATGGTATGGGGATACCATGCAGTAGTGGCCACATAACCATGAAATATGTCTGAAAAACTAAATATTCCTTTCAAAAAGTTTTTAATAGTTTTTATATGGTTATTTATACCATGTGGATAAATCATGTATTTCTTCATGTATCTTATAGGAAGCTATCCACATTTTCCGAACTGTTTGTCAAACCGTGCGGATAAACCATGTGATCCCTGCTATATAAGTTTTTTATTATTTTTGTTATAATTTAAAAATCATATTATAAAACATTATTTGTTTTCTTCAAGTGGGAAGAAGATCATTTGTGGGAAAATATCTCAAGCATTTATATTTTCCCTTTGTAGATCAACTCGTCATCCGACATCCGAATCAAGTGCCATTCATATCATTGGTTCTATAATGGTAAGTCATTGATACATTTATATCTATTATTGATTATTCTGAACAATGAGTGTTCTATTTTATTTTAGGATCATATTACCTAATATCTCATTCTTAATTCATTCTTCGATCAATCCCAAACATGGGGGAATCTGCGATTTATACGAAATGAGATATCTAGCACGAGTCTAAGGTAGGTGGTCATGTGATTTTCATTGACTGTCAAGCTGTTTATATATTCTGGTGTCCCATGCACCGATTTTCGGGGAGTCAAGGTGATTCATAAATCATAAATGATTTTTTATGGTTGTTTAGGTAATTAATTAGGTGTTTCAAATCATTTTATAGAATTAATACTTGTAATAAGGGCCACCCCATGGGTGAGTTCCTAGTTTGACCATTTTTTGATTTCTGTACTTGGTTGCCTATGAGGAATTCAATTATTTTGAATTAATGGATTATTAAAAATGGAATTTACTTTTAAATGGAATTTCAATGGTGTATAATTTTAATAGAACTATTTGTGGTTATGGGATTTCTAACATGCCATTTACCCAAGTAAATTCCACATATTGTTTAACCATGATTGGGATGTTTGTCTCAAATTGTGAACCTGCCCATGTGAGTTAGGTTATTGCAAGGCCTTTTTATTGTTATAATAAAATTATACGATTTCTAAAAGATTTATTCCTATATATGTAATCATAGGCCAAGCCTTATTGGTTGGTCTTGGCATGTGACACACTTGGAGATGAATTATTAAGTGTTTATAGTTTTTTACCCTTACAATCCTAATAAATTGTTAACATGAACATGTTATGAATAAATTTTAATTAGCCTTTTTTGAATCATGGATTGTGTGTTGAAATACATGTAATGGATTATATTTATATTTTACCTTGGTCCCTTGAGTGAACAATGGATTCTAATTTAATTCCATCAATTTTCTCAATGGGTTGGTTGTTATTGTTAAGACATGTTCTATCCATGGACAACATGGATGAGATCATAAAGTATAAGATAAATTGTATTTGAATCATGGATAACTATAATATTTCATAAATAGAATAAAGTGTCATGAACTATATGTCATGAGTGATCCTCTGTGCTCCCTATAGGGCAGCCAAGTATGGGCTCGGTTGATATGAACTTACCCCACCAAGAGTGATATCAGGATCCTGTGAGGTTCACTAATATGGCCTTGTAGGATAATGGAAGATTTTCACATAGATTTATACTTTAATTATATATATGAAATTTCACGGATGTGATCAACATAATATATATTTAAAACGGTTTGTTTTGTGTCTTCAAGGACAAATCACATGGTTGGATTTGGTCATTTATTCTTCTTGATAGATATCCTTCTAAGGCATTTATTGTGCTTACTACTATATGGGGAACATTCAGGATTTTTCCAATTCTTCACTCATATTACAAGAAATTTAATTAAATTTTTTATTTTATATTCCGGGAATGTAAATGAAAACCAGTACTCATAGGACAGTTTACTTTGGATACTTCCTAGCTAAATTCTTTTAGTTTTGTACATTTCATGTTATATATGTATATATTCACAAACAGATTGGAATTTAACACTAGTGGTTTCCTACTAAAATTACTCTATCACCCTATTTGGTTTATCCTTTTGTCCCAATCATATTATATGGTTGTTGGTTTCAATAAGGGAATGAACTAACTATATGTACATGATATGTTGTTTAGTAGCACGACAACATGAGACACATCCAAATATTTGGATGATGATGGGATACATTCTTCCTTAATATACATTTGTCTTTTATTTTAAAAATAATTACATTATAATATTTTGGCCATTACATATATGATTTAACTTCTTGATTCATATTTTATAAGATTTGGCTTCTAGATATTTATATTTTAGGTCATTCGTTGTACACTTATGTTGCATGGTATTATTTTTTCCTCTTTTGAGATATTATTGTATTCCACTTTATAACACTCTTACAATCAAGTAATTGTATCACCATGATCACACCTATGACCTCACCACTAGTCAAAAACCTATGGAATTTGGGGAGATACACTTGAGGCCATGTGTACAACAAGGCTCGGAGCATTGTTATGTGGAATCTGAGTTCAGGATTTAATAATGTGGTATCAGAGAAAAGTTTGTTTCTGTTCATTACAATTTGGTAATGATATAATGGTATAGAAAAAAATTGGGATTTGGTAATAAACTATTCATGGGTGTAGCTACCCCGAGTACATGGAAAAAAGAAATTTCCATGAATAAAGTTGTGTTTTTATGATTTTTATCTATTATAGTTGATTTAATTTGACTATTTTTGACACATTTTATTGTGCTATTAATATTCATATTATTCTGGTTCCATAATTTTTTTGAAACCGGATGAGATGAGGTTATTCCATATCATGCATCATATAAGACCATTTTATAAATAACATGCCATGCATTCTTACCATGCACTGAGGATCATTATTGATTGTATAATGTTTTTATTGGTTTTGAAGTACCATTATTAATAATTGTTTTTTAAACTAACCATTTTGTTTTAGAATTTTACATTTTCAGTTATTGTATTAAAAAATAATTAATAATAGAATATGTAGTTTTCTATATGTTTATATTTTCTACAATAAGATAATGTATGAATTTGCAAATTATTTTTGAATGAATAATGTGAATTCGGTACCAATAAATATTTCATACATTCTAAAATTAATATTATATTATACTTTTTTGATTATGAATTTCTGACAAATTGTAATAACATTAATAATAAAAGGCATTGAAGAAATGGTGGAGAGGATTGAAGAAATTCAGAATTTCATCATAAAAAAAACTCCACTATAATTGGATTTTCAATGTAATGAGAATTCCATAGTAGTGGAGTTTATGTTTTATTGAGACCAATTGGAACTAGAATCAAGCAACAATCAGATCCTGAAATTCATCCCTAGAATCCTATAACACTCAATCCCAAAAAATCAGCACCAGAATCTTGAAAAATCTTATCAAAAAAATCATCCATAGAATCCAAAAAAAAATCAAATCAAGAAAAAAAGCCCAAGAATTCTGCAAAAATAAGATCCAATAAATCAGCACTAGAATTAAACTACAATAGTATCTAACAGTATAATTTTGATAAATAATTCTTAATGAGATAATTATATGTAGATGATTTTCTATAGCTTCTGAGTTTCCATCAGAAATTTATAAAATGATCATACCCAGATTGATCGAAACCAGATGGAAGGGGGATATGATAATAAAAATAATTTCTTGGAGAATTAAAAATGATATCAATGAATTGAGATTGATTAATACCATAATGAGATGATATTGTAAAATATCATAATTATTTGAGATTGAAAAATATTTTAATTAGATGAGATTGAAAAATATCATAATGTGTTGAGATTGACAAACATCGTAATGATCTGGGATTGAAAATCCTTTATAATGAGCAAATTATGAAGTAATGTTGATGATTTAAAATCCAAAAATCAATTTTTTATAAATCATAGAGAAACCTAAGTAGAATAGAATAAGTATAAAATGATGTTTTAAAAGAGAGATATTTTTTGATATTGGATATTTTTGAGTGGCTATAAATAGATCCTTAGACCATTCATTCCATTACAACATTCTACATATGGAAGAATGTTGTAGCACTAGGGAATTGAAAAGAATTTTCACATCTAATTAAAGGAAATTTTTATTTGGAATTATAGAAGAGTATGTGTTTTTTAAAATTGTGCTTAAGATTCATTGTATTGATAGAACCAAATTCAGAATCAAGCACCATTGTATTAAAAGAAATTAGATACAAAATATAGAATCATTATATTGAAATAATAAATATCCAGAATCTAGAATCATTGTATTAAATTAAATCTAATCTAGAATATATCATCATTATATTTAGAAAACTAGGATCTAGCATCATCAGATTGAGAGAATTAGATCTATCCAAATCAGACTGAGGATTCAGACTAATAATTAGTGGACCATTTTCAACAAAGTCAATATTCTTTTTATTAGAATTTTTTTTTAAAAGTAAACATTGAAAAAATATGGGAGTCGGTATTATCATTCTTTTCAGGATATAAAATGTATCTGATGGGTGTTAGCAGATGTTTTATTCACTTCATCATAATTGTGAATTTACATCGAGCCATAGAAGTTGTAATAGAAATGAAATAGGTTCTCACACCGTTATAAAACCTTGAAAACTAGTGTTCTTTTATTTCTTTCTTAATCTTGCATGAATGGGTATTTACTAAATTATGATAATGATATAAATCATAACAGGTTATAGGGGATAGGATTCTAAATGTTTCAAAACCAAATTAAATGGTAACAATTGATTCAACCACCCTTCTATATTGTTATTCGATCCTTGAAAGTTCAATTGGTATTAGAGAATTAGGTTACATTGTTGAATACTTATCATAGATAACAGATATTATAAAAATAGTATAGTAATTCCAAAATTTTATAGAAATAATTATTATTTATAAAAAAATATAATGATTCATTGTCTCTTATCTCTTGGGTTGGATGTTGTTGATACTGACCTTATTGTATTTCCAACTATTTAGAAATATTCCCCCATGAAAATTGTTGATAATATAAATATAGATATTAATGTAAAGGCTAAAAATTAAAACCTTATGTCCTTATCATAAATGTTTTATCAAAAGGTGATTTGTTTCACGACTTCAAATTGTACATTGGATAAGTTGGAATGTGTTTTTGACTGGAATACATTAGTAAAGGAAGCAAAACAAATAATATATCATAGTATGTATGAAGAAATCAAGAATGAGATATGATAAAAAAATTGATTAATAAATTACTAGAGTAAAAATAATTTTTTGTAACATTATAGGATTTATATATGTCCTAGATGATTCTATAATTTTGATGACATTATTTTGAAACATTCTTGGAAGGATCGATTAAAAAATTTGTTCATTAAAAGATATAGTGATTTATCTCTAGATGAGTTTCATAAAATTATTGATTCTTGTGAAACAAATAAATCAATAGTAATTAAAAATAAATTCAAAGATATAATGGATATTGATGCTACGAGAAATATAAAAAACCAATATATTTTTGAATCTGATCCTTGTGACGCTGATAATAAGTAAGATGATGAGTTGAATAAAAAAATCATGTCTCTCATATCTAAGAATAATCTATTGGTAATTGGAATGTATGTAGTAATGCTTCAAATCAAATGTATTGAGTGTAGTGGAATTAGACACATTGCATTTAATTTCCCCTTGAAAAATGTTTGAGAATATTTTGATAATTCTGATAAATAACTATGATGGAAGAAATGAAATTAAAATTGTAAAAAGACAAGTCCTCCAACAAATTTATGAAGAGGTTTTTCGAAAATAAATGATGTATATTGAGTAATAAGATTCAATTAGACTCATCTAAAAATGATTCCTCTGAAGATGAATGTTTCAAAAAAATAAGAACATTCATTGAAAAAGTTAAGAAACCAAAATACTCGTTAGAGAGTGAAGAGGGTGGTAAAGAACCTTATATAGAGTATCAGCATAAAACTAAACTTCTTTCAGGTCAGGAGAAAAAATATCCCAAGAAATAAATAAGAGTAATGAATAATGATTTTGGACAAGTTGCTTATGGGAGAAAATATGTCATCAAATGAGTGTATGAATATATTCATGAAATATTAAGTAACATATTTATAATTCTTAAACATGGAAATATTATTGAATATCATAGAAAGATTCAGGAATTTAAGCAATAAGAGGATAAAAAGTTTCCATAAAAACATCTTATGTCCAAAAATACATGGAGGAAGATGAATGAAACATCAAAAACCTATAGAAGTATAAGTAGTTACTTCTAAAATTACTGAAATGGGTATTTATGAAAATTAGGTGAAATCTTCTCTTACAAAAACTAATGTTCATAGAAGATTCAATGTTTTGGAAAAAGAATTAGGAAATCTTATTTGCAGAAATCAAGGTATTAGTCTATCATTTATAAATAAGTATAAAACTCAATCAAAAGAAAGATGGTCCCTAACCTGAGTATGTTAGGGATGATAGAAGTTACCAACCTCAATAGTGATTTTATTGAGAAAGATCTTTTTTGAATGGAAATCTAATATTTTAAGTATATTCATAATATTGTGCAATTTATGGGAATAGATATTATAATTTATGGAACAAAATATTTCTACCCAGAATAAGTCTTGAGAGAAGTGGAACAAATATTGAATGAAAAATGATAAACTCTCCTAACACACAGATTATTGGAAATGTGAATTATCAAGGTATTATAGAATTTAGAAGACATAATCAATTTTAATGTTGGGTAGATGTTTGTGGAAGATGTCATAAGATAGTTCGTCATCCCAAAATATGTATGAAACTTTATTTAGAAATATTCATTAGGAGAAAAAGGTAGATGGAGGTGGAAAGATGAAAATTGATGAAATTGATTTTTTTATGAAGACATCATTAAAAGACTATTTGTGGAAAAAAAACCATGGATTATTGAATGTATTTGTTCTTCACACATGATATGTGATATAAAAATCATGATAAAAGATAAAATTCATGATAGAGGAGATGTTACTATTTGGAATGATAGTTTCTTAAAAATTGAAGGAATCAAAATGATAGATATTGAAGCAGAAATGTTTACATCAAAGGATATTTTACTTACTTATAAGATAAAACATAACATACATAGGCTAATTCAACTTTGTAATTAAGGAAAATAATAATTTTTAGAATGTATTATAGTATCATAAAACATGTGAACTATTGAAATGTTACTACAAAAGGAGAATGGACCATTGGGAATTACTTCCAAATAAGACTGCTAAATAACTCGTGTTACATTAGTGAATAAGATGAGAATAATTATTGGCATCGAATATTTAGATACAATAGTTTTAAATTTAGGAAAAAACATTCAAATGTTGAGCTATAAGAAATTTTCAATAATTGAAATTATGACATGAAGATGTTTCTATTACTTGCCGAAAAGGAAAGATAACTTACAAAAGTCAAAATAGATTTGAGATTATCTCTACTAGAACACATGAGAAAATTTATTCCTATCTTTATAGACTGATGAGATATCAATCAATATTAAGGGATTTATACAATATTTCCTTTATTGATGATTTCACTCAGATGTCAAATATAATGTTCATGGGGCACAAGTCTGAGGCTATCGAAATGATTAAATTCTAATGAAAATATGTTTAGAAATAATTTGGGGTTTCTATAAAGAACATGAGAACATAGAATGGTACCTAATTCACAAATATTTATTTTAAAACATATAAAAAATAATGTTATCCACCATCAGTATTGTTCACCCTATACTCCATAACCAAATGGAGTAGAAGAATGGAAAAATTGATGCTTTGTTGAAATGGGAGGATGCGTATAAGAAGAATACAAACAGTCAATGTTATCTCAAAGAGACTCTATTATTACAATTATACATGTTAAAAATAGTTTCTTGTTGAGGTTAGAAGCCAACATGAATCCTTTATAAATACGGTTTAACAAAAACCCACCATTGAAATAATTTTTTTTGGAAATCCATGTAAGCTAAAAATCCAAAATCTAGAATTGATAATGTTTGTTGAGAAAAACGAAGAAGGGATATTAATGGTTTATTCACCATAATGGAGAAGTCACAAATGTTTTAATAATGGTTAGCACATTACAGTATAATGATATAATGTGAAGGAAATTCAAAATCAATTTTTCATAAGAAATTTTATTTAGAATTATAAGGAATATAAAATAGATAATCTAAAAAATTTGAATTTACCTAAGATGAGTCACATGGTGAATAAGGTGATTTTGGAAGGGAAAATTAAAATTTATTAACTTATGAAAAAATGTTGAATCTGAAAAAATGATGAGAATCATAAGCCTCTATATAGACCAGAAGAAAGACGATAATGGAGAATCTAAACTCACATATCTAAAATGTTGAAGAAGAATAAATTTATAGGGATATTATACATAATTAATTATTAGATTCTATAAATGAATTGATGTATCATACTGATAAGTGTAAAACATGGGATCTTGTTCTATTGACATCCAATAAAAATGTAACCAAAACCATGTGGGGTTTTACAAAAAATTAGGTTATCATTGATATGTTTCAAGAGTAAATTAAAAACTTTTTTGTAAAGGATATTCCTAGGTTTATGGTGTGGATTTTGATGAAACATTATCCCCCATTTCATTATTGGAAACTAATCTAAGGATTCTTTCAATGGTCTCACATTGGATTTATAATTCCTATCTGATAGATGTAATGTCATTTATCATAAATAATGAGATTGAGGAATAATTTACATTTTGCAAACGTATGGGGTTATACATGATGAGACTAAAATTAATGTTTTTAAATTGAAGAATACTTTGTATGGGCTGAAACAATATTCACATTCTTGGTATTCGAAGACTAAAAATTGTTTCATAATGATGAAATTTAATAAAATAAATTGATAGAAACTTGTATGTGAAATATTTTTAATTTGGAAATATAATTGTAATTGTTTACATGGATGATATAATATTTGATGGGGATGAATAAAAGGATCACGAGGAGTTTTATAATGAAATGATGAAGAATTTAAAAATTTCAATGTTTAGAGAAATAAAATTATTTCTATTCTTACAAGTTCCAAAAATTAAAAAATACATTTTTTAACTCATGAATAGTGTTCCAAGGAATGGATAAAGAAGATTGGGATGGATGAATCCAAAGAATCCTAAACTTATATTTCTAAGAGAACAATGTTTCTCAAATAATAATCAATAAGAACTGTGATTCATAAACACTTTCATAATTTGATTGTATGTATTATTTACCTCACAACTTCAAGGCTTGATATTGTATATGTTGTGACTTTTTGTGCAAGGTATCAATGTAATACCAAGGAATCAACTATTCTGGAAGGATAAAAGAATAATGAGATTTTTCATAGGAATAAAATCACATGGGTTGTTATAAAATAGAAATATTTAGATGAATTTTTATGGTTATAATGATTTTGATTGGGTTAGAGATTATAATTATATAAAAGCAACCTCATGATGCAGAATTTTTTGGTGAATGTTGTGTGAGTTATCATAGTAATAAATAATGTTTATTATCATTTAGCACTGTTGAATCAAACATATTGTAGACACTTGGTCTTGTACTCAAAATTTTGTGATGAAAGTTCAGATGGATTATTTAATGTATATGTTTCTAAACCATCAATGACATATTTTTACAATAAATGTGAAATTAATCTATCTAATAATCCTTTCCAACATTCAAGAACAAAACACATTGATATTAAGTTTCCCTTTATAAAAATAATGTTTATTCTATATATGTTTACATGGAATATATTTCCACAATGTATCATATTTCTTGTATCTTTAAAATGAAATTCCAATAAAATGGTAAGCAGAAATGAGGAAGCAACTTCATGTTTATATTCATCGTATGTTTTCCTAAATCTCATAAAGAACATCCCCCACCAATATTTTAATTATGCTGTTAATGGAGGAGAGGAAGTAAAAACATTTATATGTCATATGTTTTTAGTTATCATTTTTTATGAATTTGATGTTTTGGTCATCATAAAATTATTGAGAGAAAAAAATAAGTGATATAAAAAGAAAGTTATGGAATATAATTAATGGGCATAGAAAAATAACGCATTAAATAAAAACAGTGGAGAGTTTATTTTTACATTTCTAAAAACATTTCTTGCCACCAAGGGATGGAGTTACATAATACACATTACATTATACAAAATTGTGATGTCAAGAAACTCTTTTGAGAATGGTTCTGTCTTGATAAAATTAATAAACACAAGTTGTTAACACTAGTTTGGTTGTAAAAAATTATGGGTTTTGTAGAGTTTGTATTTAAGGTTTTCAACAAATCAAAATTTAGTTATTGTGTATCATTTGTGAATTTTTTTTATAAAATGCATTTATTTGATGAAAAATAACATTTTATTTTATAAGTGTATTGTTTCTATAATCAGATAAAAAAAATAATCGGATCCAGAATTTGTTGTTTATTGGATGATTACTTATTCTATAATCATAAAATGTATAAAATTTTAAAAATGTTTTGAAAGAAAAATGTCATGTTGGGGCACATAAAATTTTCATACATTGTAAAAACAAAATCCGATGATTCTTTTATAATCAAGAATTCCTCAGAA
Source organism: Viscum album (assembly GCA_963277665.1). NCBI lineage: Eukaryota > Viridiplantae > Streptophyta > Magnoliopsida > Santalales > Viscaceae > Viscum > Viscum album. Next base: position 2,012,953,042 of record OY728147.1, on the reverse strand, counting down.
ATCATAAAAACATTCATGGTAAATGCATTTGATGAAATTGTGTAGAGCTTTGATGAAATTCAGAATTTCATCGAAATGATAATTCCATTGTAATAGGAATTTTATCATAAAGATAATTCCACCTTAATGGGATTTTGATTATAATGAAAAATATCATAACTAGAATCCTGCAACAATATTGGATCAAAAAAGTCATCAAATTATTTTTGAAAATTTCAAATCTAGAAAATCACCACCAGAATCCTAGAAAAATCTGATCCAAAAAATTAGCCCCAGAATCTTGCAAAATCATAACCAAAAAATACGCACAATAATCCTTCAAAAATTGGATATAGAAAACAATAACAATAATTCAGCAGTAATTGGATCTAAAATACTATTTCTTGAAAGAATTTATAATGATAGAATGGGATTGATATGATTTATAGTAGCTTCTAATATTCCATCAGAATCTTATAAAATGATCATAACTCGATTGAATTGAATAGGTCAGAAAGCAGAAGGGATACTGAAAATTGTATCTAGGAAGATTGAAAAAGATAATAATGAGCTGAGATTAAAAATTACCATAATAATTTGATATTGGAAAATATATTAATAATTTGTTATTGAAAAATATTTTAATGAGATGGGATTAAAAATCATTGTGTTGAGTTTATCATGAAAAATATTATAATGATTTCATTTTGAAAAATCATTATTATTAGCTAATTACGATGTAATGTTAAAGAGGTCAAACTCAATATTCAATGTTGCGTAAATCATCGTGAATTATACGGAGAAATTTCGAATTCAAAGTTGAGGTTTAAAATGAGAGATATTTTCATAGTATTGAAATTTTTGAGATTCCTATAAATACCTTCTCAAATCTTTCCTTAATTTACAACCATCTACATACTTACAAAAGGCAGTGTGCTAGTTAATTGAAGTGAATGTTCCCATATGATAGAAGGATGATTGTATTGTGCACTCAAGAAGCGTTTGGTTTTTATATATTGATCTTGAGCATCAATTTATTGAATGAAATTTGTTCTATAATACATCATATATTTATTGAGAAAACAATGATCAGGCATCATTGGATGGCGAGAATTGGATCCACAAAATCCAAATGAGGATTCGAACTAATCATTATTAAATAAGTATCGACAAAGTATTTATTATTCTATTGGCTCAATTATTTTAAAAGAAAAAAATTATAAACTAATCGGAGTTAGTTTAATATTTTCTATCAGGAGATAAAATGTTTTTTATGGATATTCATAGATGTTGTATTCAATTCTTCATAATTTTGGATTTCCATAGACTCATGGGAGTGGCTATAGAGAATAAGTAGGTTCCCAAACTATTACTAAACCAAGTAAATATTGTGTGAATTTATTTATTTTTTACTTTTTTACAAATGAGTATTTATTAAATGTAGATATGGATATAAATCATATCAACTTGTAGGGGTTAAGTTTCTAATTTTATTGAAACTTATAAAAAAATTTATTCAACCTCCCCCCTATAAGTTGTTATTCAATCCAAGGAACATCAGGTACCATGATAGATATGTATGTATTTTTGATAGGTGAATTGGTACATGTTATGGTTTAAATTGGATGGATTACAATATTTTCTATCTAAGTCATATGGTCCCTCTTGGATCAAAAATTGGTACATCGTGTTGCGACCTTAATTTGAATTGTGTTATGATGTACTATAACTGGATGTTATGATTTCATTCATGAAGAGTATGCCCCCCCACATATAAGAATTTGGAATAACATTTTGGATATCCTTCAATAATGGAATCGATTATATAGTTAATTTATTTGATAATGAACATTGCTTGACCCAACCTTAGTAGTGGGATTTTATAGTATTTCTCATAGTTTTACACATAGTCCAATTCCATCGGGTATGTAGAGGGGTGAGAGTTAGATGAAGGTTTTGACCTATCCTTATTGTTCAAAATTTTTGAGCAATGGATTTGAAACAAAAATTGATCAATGGTGTATTCTAGACATTGTAGATACATGCCACCATTATGAACTCCAATAGTCCTCGAGGAGGGTGGTAATGATAATACACCAGATTTGGTTGCCTATGACATAACAGTGGTTCCTCAAGACATACCAGTTGGGGAACCAACTATCATACCAGACATAGGTGCTGATTAATAGTTCCATGAAGGCTTTACAAGGTTCATGAAAACTATTCAGGGAGCACCACATCCTTCATTGTCGTTGGTTGAGATGAAAGGGTTGTTGTAGCAGCATCATATGCCCATTTTTTCAAGGGATAGCGAACAACAATATGGGGAGTCATGGATATATGATGTGTTTGTATTCATCGATCAATTAGAGATTCTTACTGATAGGTTGTTAATTATCATGATATATATGATGTGTTATATTTCCTAGAGATGTTGGGACATGATTTCTCAGGAATGCGTCATAGAGATATGGAATAGGGATAAATTCTGAAAGTATTCTACAACTATTTTTATCTCGATATGATTAGGGTTAATATAGACCATGATTTCATGCATCTAGAGTAGGGTACACTATTTATGATAGATTACTCGGCCCATTTTATAGAGCTCCAATGATTCACACATATTATGATGGATAAATATATTTCAAAGTCTAGGTGATTGGAGTATGGTCTCAGATACGACATCTAATCGTAGGTATATTACTTCTAGATGACTATAGTTATTTATATAAAGAATCAAGAACTGATTATATAGTGTATCCTAAGGGAATATTGAGTTGTGATCTAGGTCCATTTGGAACCTAGATCTAGTACTATCTTGACCTATAGTAGGAACTGTCATCATGAGTGTCATCGTGGTGATGTGATCAGTCAGAACATTTCTTCAGGTATCCTAGTGAGGTGTTACCAGCGCGGTTGGATAGGAAATATGAGACCATAGTTTCTTAATTTCCTAGTTGTGGGATGACCATGCAGAAAGATGGACCATCTTTAGCCTTGTGCCAAATTTGATTCACTATAATCTACTAATAGATGGTCTAAACCTCTTAAATCGTCATGAGTGGGGTTTTTTTGCTTCTAACCAGTCCTATAACTGAAATTAATCATGCTATTTAGGATTTGGTTTTGGTTGTAACCATGGAAACCAGACCCCATGTATTTTGAGACAGTAGGGTGGGTCAGCTTTGGGTAGAAAGGAACTATCTCATGGACTTAGAATGGTCCAGAAAAATAATGTGAAACATACCCAACATGATCAAGATTCCACACCTTCTAATGATAGATGAACTATTCTAGAATCCACTGTTTTATCTTCAATACTTTATTATATATGGGATTCAAATATTTCATATATTAACCAATTTTGGAGAGCCTTGGGCTCTATGTTTTTTAAAAGGATGGTGTTATGATGATAGACACACTGTTAGGGTTTAGAATGGTAGGTGTGTATCAGTTCACGGAGTTTCCCATTTATGTTCGTGGGTGTCACTTCATATGGGTCCTCTATTTCATAGAGATGACTAGACTTTATGCCATTATACAAATGAAATTTTTGGTTTCATTTTTGAAAATTATTTATTTATATCACCTCACGGTGAGTTTAAGATCATCATAGGGTGGATCATTTCATCATGAAATTTAATTGGTTGACTAAGAATGTCTAGATGAACCTGAGAATCCTGGGTTTGATGGGATGAAAGCTCTGATGGTGAGCTTGTATCTGGATGACTAGAGAACACGTCAGAAGGATTTCCCTCTAGTGGTTTATTGTTTGAGGTACGTTACCCAGATGACGTCATGGGTTTACCTCATATGAGAGAGGTGGAGTTCTTTATCAAGCTATTCCGAGGAGCTGCACTGGTTACCATTTCCACATATAGTATGGGTACTGTAGAGTCACAAGATCTCAATAGATAGTTAGAGGACTTAAAGGAAAATGGTTTCGTATACCCCAGTACCTATCCATGGGGTTCTCAATTCATTTTTGTGAAAAATGTTTATGGTACCATTAGAATATCTGTTGATTATCTAAAATTGATCCAGCTGACAGTTTAGAACCAATATCCCTTATAGAAAATAAATTATTTCTTCCAAAAGCTCAGTGGAGCTTGGGTTTGTGGAATGATTGAGCTGAGATCGGGTTATCATCTAGTTCATGTTACATCATAATACATACCTCACATATTCTTTTAGAGATGGTGTGGTCTTTATGGGTATCTTGTTATGCCGTTTGGTCTCTTGAATGCACCACCATTTTTCTTGGCGTCGATGAACCATTTGTACCATCCTTGTACAAACTAGTTTGTTTTAGTTTTTGTGGATTATATCTTGTTGTATTATCATAATCGTCATGATGATGCCACAGATATTTATATCGTATTATATAAATTAAGAGATCCTCAGTTATATGTTATGGTCGCAATGACCCACTTATTGATGGATCATATTCACTTCGTGGGTGACATAATCTCATAGACAATAGTACCATTTAACTAAGAGAAGGTGAGAGGAGTAGTTTCCATGTAGTATCCCAAGATCACCATTTAGGTGCGATGTTTCTCAGGGTTTTCTTGTTATTATAGGAATGTCAAAGATTAATTTTTTTGATTAGATGTATCACTGATGGTCCTAACAAAAATGGGTGTGTATTATGTATGGATACGTTCTTATAAGAGGGACTTTCTGGAGCTGATTGAGCGATTGAATTCAGTGTAGATAATGATTTTTTCAGATTTAGGGAGGAGTTACCCTTTCTATTGTGAAAAATAAAATATTAGAAAAGGTTCATATATTTTGTTGGGGGAATAATTTTTTTCATAAAAGTCTTGAATGTTAAGTCCACGTGAGATGAATCACTATATCAACCATCTTGAGTATGTTGTAGTTGTTAATAATTTATGTCGTTGCATACATTACTTACTGTTTTAACATTTAATGGCATTCATTGAACACATAATTCAAAAGTATATCATTACTCAATGTGATATTTATATGAGATAGTTAAGGTGTGTTCAATACCTAGAGTAATTTGACAATGATCATTCCTACACATATTGTAATGGAAATGCTTTGGATGATGCTGGCAGTGTAGCAGGCCAATAGCGAGTGACATCTTTTGTCTATGTTCTCTAAGATGCATTTTGAGGTTCATAATAGTCAGTTGAAGACGTTTCCTTTTTCTTTTGATGTTACTTATACCATACTAGATATATTGAGCATTAGGTATATATTAATTTCTAAAGGTCTTGCTCTTCGGGAGAGTGTGGTGGATGAGGAAGCTCCACCAAGTTATACCATATGCAAGGATGTAGTTCTATGTTTATGTGGTCGCATTTGGTTTATCTAAGACATGTGCAAAGTGCTAATTCATGATTATCATGACTCTATATGGGAAGTATATACTATTGTCACCAAGATGTATTAGGGTTTACATCATCAGTTTTGGTTTCTATATTTAAAAAGATATGTAGAATGGTTTTTTAATGAAATGTTCAAACTGTCAGCAGGAGAAGGCCGAACACCAGTGACTAGTAGGGATATTAGAGTAGTTACCCATTCCTAAGTTGAAATGGAAAGATATCAGGATGTATTAGAAGATTTTTTTTACTAATGTCACCATGAGGAAATTATTCCATTTGGGTTGTCATCGATATTTTCAAGAAGGTTTCACATTGCCCACTGATCATGGAAACCACTAGTGTTAATGAGATAAGGAGGTTGCAAATCTATGAGATTGTACAACTTCATGGAGTTATTCATTCTATCATTTTAGATAAGGAATTACATTTTACATATTTTTATAGAAAGGTCTATAGAGGACACTTGATACACATCTGTTTCTGAGAAGGACATACTATTCTCTGATATATGGTCTGTAAATTAACACAATTTAGCTACATGAAGACTTTATGCGGCCATGCATCTTAGATTTAATGGTTTTTTAGGTGGATAACATACCCCACTTCAAGTATTCCATCAATAATTACTTTCATGTTTCTATTCATATGGATCCTTATGAGGCTTTGTATATTAGTCCATTCTGATGACCCCTGTGTTGGAAAGAGTTTAGAGATGCTGCTATACTGGGACCTTGTCTTGGTTAGGAGACCACAGAACATGTGCAGTTGATTCATAATTGGACCAATACTATGTATTCTAATCAGAAATAATTCATCAATTGTTGTAGATGACCTCAATATTCTATGGTCATTGATCATGTTTTCCAACATGTATAACTGAGGTTGGGACACAAAATGATCCAGACAAAGGATAAGATTTCACGAAGATACCTTGGTCCATTTGAGATTCTAGAGAGGGTCAGGCTAGTTGCCTATAATTTTTAGTTACCTCAATGGTAACAAGCTATACAAGATTTCATCAATGCTTCTTAGTTACAGCTTTAATATTTTGACCCATCTCATGCCCTTCGTCCTGTAGAGGACGGTTTATAGACAAATGTTTACATTGTTTAGTATCCCTTATGCATTTTGGATCGTATAATGAAGATTATTTGTGGTTGGTTTGTACCTCTAATATAGTTTCTATGGTAATACAACTGAGTGCAGGATGATAACGAAGAGAGAGAGCTCAATGTACAATCATTGTCGATGGAGTCGTTATCAGATATTAATTCATCACCCTTCAAAGAAAAATTTGGGGACGAATTGATTCATGGTGGAAGACTGTACGAACCCAATCCATCATTGAGGTATGAATATTGTGTTTTTCTATCAATTAAATATTAAATTCTTTAATATGACCTAATATGTGTTACCGTTGAGTTAATGGAAGGATCCGGGTTGTCAGAGACTTGTTGGAATCCTGTGAACCAACTATTAGAGTTTTTTCTCCCTACCACATGATTAGAAGAAACTGTGCAGGGTAGGTCACATTATTAATCTAACTGTGTGAGAGGAGGAAGTGGAGGTATTAGCTACTTCCCAATTTGTGGATACCATGAAGAAGTGTATACAAGCTCGTGTGTATTGTTTTAAAAACTACGGACTCTTGACATATAATTCCACATGGTTACTGCATAGTTAGTTATACCATGTATAGTAACCATACAAATTCACCTTATTCTTATAAGAAGTTGTTCACAGTTTCCTTATGGTTTCTCAAACCATTTGGGTAATGTATGAAAGCCATAATGTGTAGGTTTTTAAAATAAATTTAATTAACAGTCATATAATAACCCATTTATGGATTCTATTTAAACAAACAGGAGCTCCTCTATTGGAAAAGAACTCAATATTGGATATTCATCCTTTTTTTATTTACTCATTATTTGAAGACCGAATTATTTTTGGTTTGTCGTCTTGGATCCACAATGGTATGTCCTTTGTTTATTTTTATCCATTCTTGATACTTTATAAAAATGGTTTCACTATTTAATTTTAGGGTCAAATTTCCTAATATATCATTCTTAGTATTTGCCTCATATTTCTCCCAAAAAAATGTGAATAAGATCTTGACAATAGATCAACTACCTAACATGAGTCTAAAGTAGGTGGTCTTTTGATATTTGTTGAATTTCAAGCTGTTTATATATTTCGGAGTGTCACACACCCATTTTTTGTGTTTCCTTGACTTATAGACTATACATGTTGTTGACTATAATTTTTTTTAATTAATTAGGTGTTTCAAATCTTGTAATAGGTTTAATACATGGAATATAGGCCACCCCATGAGTGAGTTCCCAGTTTGACCCTTTTTTGGTTGTTCCTCCTAGGATGCCTAGGAGGAATGCCCTTGTTTCCCAATCATGGTTCACTAAAAATTGATTTTCTATTAAATTTAATTTAAATAGAGTATAATTTTAATCAATCTTATTAAGGGTATGTGATGTTTGACTTTCCCTTGAACCACATAATTGCATATGCCTATTTAAACATGTTTGGGATGTTTTTCTCTAATTGTGAACAAACCCACATGAGTTAGGTTATGTTATGGCCTTGTGATGGTTTAGATTACATGGTAGGTTTGTTATTTGAATTATTACTAAGTGATTAACCAATTTTCAAGCCTTAGAGTTTTGTCCTAGATTGTGACACCCTTAGTGGCGAGTTGTTATATGCTTATGGATTTGACCCTTGCATTGGAATTAAGTTGATAACATAAGCCTCTTATGTTTAAATGGTAATTATTGATGGGTGAATCAGGTATTAAATTTATAATTCCATGGTTGGATTATATGACACTTTTACTTTGGTCACTTAAGTAATCAATTGATTCTAAGGGAACACATGGGAAGGGCTCACTATGTTAGTTGTTACTTTTAAGCCATTGGTGAACCAAGGATTCCATGGAAGGGCTTATAGAGGCTTTGATAAATTCTAAGTGAATCATGGATACCTATAGGATTTGGTTGATGGGATAAAGAGAAATTTACTATATATAATGAGTGATACTAGGGTCTCTCAATAGGATCGCCATGGTTTGGATTAGTTGGTATGAAATTACAACACCATGAGTGATACTACCCTCTTGTGAGGTTTACCGATATGGGATTGTACGGTGTTGGTGGATTTTCACATTGTGTGATACTTTAATTAAATTATAGGATTTTAAATGATGGACTCAGGATAGTATATATTTAAAACTTTTGTGATGTGTATTCCATGGAAATGAATAATCATGCATTAAGTCATTTTTTCTTTGTTTGATAGCCTTCTAAGGAATTTTTTATGACTACTTTTATGTGAGGGATTATATAAAATATTCCACATCTAGAGACTTATAATAGTTAGTTTAATTGATTTTTTAATTGGATAATCATTTAATGTAAATGGAAACTTGTTCTTCTAGTACCGTTTACATTAGGCAATTATTGTGTTACTGGCCTCACTTTTGTAAAAATCATGTTACATATAGTCACTAATAGATTAGAAAATACATTGGGTGGTTTCCTACAAGAATTAATCTCATATCCTATTTATGTCATGCTTTAGAATGGAACTGATTATACGATTTCAAGGGTCGATACGGGAAAGTTCCAACCTAGAGGTACATGACGTGTTGTTTAGGAGTAGGAGATAAGGGGATAAAGCTAAAGCTTATGATGATTCTGGGATACTCTATTCCATTATGTACTTTTGGATTTTTAATTATAACTCATATCCATTGGACTTGATTGGATATTCCTTAGAACATGTAACCTATAACATCATTTTTATCAATGTTATGGCTCTTGAATATTAATACTATCATTATTACACTATATACATTAGTATGATGGTATTATTGTTTCCAATATTAATTTATTAAAGTATTCCACAATCTTACAACGTTCTAATGAGCACATTGTCTCCCCACTATCACACTTAGGCCCTCGTTGCTAGTCGGAAGCCTCTTGTGTTTGAGTATATGATCTTGAGGCTATGAGGCCAACCATGATTCTAACACTATTGTGTGTCATCCATGTTCAAGATGTTACATTTCCTGATAAAATTGTCCACTATAGTCATATTACATTGGGTGGATCTGGTTTCTATAAATTACGAAAACCACCATCATTTAATACTTGTTTCTACATAATCATTATTTTAAAAAATAGGTTTTTTCAAATTCCAAAAATATATGGATTTATATTTTGAAGGATATTTTTTTCTCAGTGCCTTTTTAATTCATATTTCTTATTTCCTTAGTGTTAAACAATTCTAAATAATCATTAATTAAAATATGCAACCATGAAATATTGAAATTCTATAACATTTCAATATATCCAAAATGTACAATATTATAATGACATAATATAACAATGTTTTTATCTATAAATTTATCCAAACCATTAATCTGATAACAATTATAAGGACATAACATTAAAAATTACTTATTATATATTATTTAGAATAAAATTGTAATTATTTCATACTAAATGATCTTGTAGAATAATAGATTTTGATAATTGGAAGAAACATTTAAAAATTAAATCCAAATATTATATGTGGACACTTACACAAAACATGTACATTTATATTAAAAACCTTAACATAAAACACATATTATATTTATAAAAAATATTAAATGGTTTCCTTTGATATCTTACATATCCAAATTGTATTGGATCACAATGAAAAATATTTTCAAACGAAGGGTGAAACAAACCTCCATTAGCGACATAAATTAAAGGTAACAGTTAGTCTATTAAAAAACATGAAAAAGAAAATAAATATTACATTTATCTTCAATTTTCATTGTACATAAGAAATAAAAAATTTCCACATGATATAAAAAAACCAATTTTTTTCTCAAAGAAAAACATTACAACCCATAAAAAACCAAAACCTATTTTTCTATCATAGAGATTTATATTAATAATTCCATTTAAAATAAATATCCATTTGAATAATCATATATTCTAATTCATATATTTATATAATTTAATTCATTAGAGAGTTATAATGAACTAACATGAAACTATATAAGTCACCCCATATTGATATGTAATACAAATTCATGATGATATAAGCACTACAACATGTTAAGATGTGATAAGAAATCCAAGGGATATTAGCCCACCACATGTTTAGATATTTTAGTATTTCCTAGATCAATCTATGATTCCCCATGATTAATTATCATCTTCCATATAGGTAAAAAAACATTTTTATGATTTCACATTCAATCTCAAAATCATTAAAAGAATATTGAAAAACAATTTCAAATAACAAAATCTCATTTCCATATAAAAAAATTCAATTAAAAGATATCAAAATCAATGAAAAGATGTTCTTATTTAAAAAAATGTCATTAATTTTTTTAAGGTATATCTAAATTTTTGGTATAAAAATATGATTCCTTTTTTGAATTTATTTTTAAAATCAAAACACATCACATAACATATAAAAACTTCCATTGAAAACTACCATTAAGAAATTTTTAGAAATAATTAAATCTTTAATGCATCATGATTGAAGGAATATTGTCTCATGATATGTAGGTTAAAAAATTATATTTGGATTTTTTTAAAAAGAATAATTATAAGAATAATTTTCAAAAAAAAAGATTACTATGATTATTCATTTAATTGAACAGGATTTGAAATCATGTAAAATGTTTTAAATAATTTTATTAATTCAATCCAAAATGATATCAATATTTGTTATATCATATATAATCACCTTATATAAATTTATCTCCCACTTGTTAAAAACTTTTTTACTACCCTTCTTTTGGGTGTTAAATAAATAATTTTGCATTCCATTTTTTGTCTTGTAAATCTTATTTATTATGGATTGGGTTGGGTAACATTATATATATAAGGATAATTACAACATATAAATCAAATTAATTCATTTTTTAATCATTATTGAATTTTGGATATGGAAAATATATATCACTTAATCATGGAGTCTGTAGGTCATATGTATGGAAGTATCATTCTCTTAATGGTTGTAGTGGAAAGGTAGTGGGTTGTTAATTAATATTAAAGAGTAAATATCATGTATTAAGTACCATATATATAATCTATTTAGATAATTATACACTACATTTTAATGTGGTTATGGAAAAATGAATTACACAACTGCATAGAGATGATAATACATACGTAAGCACACACGATGATTTTATTTTTCATTGGATGGATAAAAGAGCGATTGAAGTTTTATAATAATAATAATAGAATCCCATAATATATAATAATCTAGAGACACTAAATTAAAATTCAATAAACTCATGATGTGTATATTAATGAAGAAATAAACATGAAAGTGTTGGTAAAGAATATTACCACTTATTTACAGGATTTTACATAGATCGTTAATTATGGGATATGAAGTTGTTCTTTTCAATGGAACAGAAACTCAATAACATTTATCAGGATGTTGGGAAGGGAAAAGAGAAGGAATTTTTAATTAAAAAAGGCTCATTGTGGTGATAAAATTGATTGAATGGGTTCTCTTTTATAATTGAGGTGAGGGTGCTTTTGAAAAACAACAAAATATTAAACGTTTATAAAGATATTATAAAGATAATGACGTCCATATAGGCCATAATTTCATATATGAGGATATTTATGATCATATATTATCCACTTTTTCTTACTTAATATTTTATGACATTTATTAATTTAGTAAAAATATTATATTAATAAAAAAACATTATTGTCAATTTTTTCACCATTCATTACAATGGCCTTAAGAATATCCGGATAAAATGTTTTATTAGATAAAAAAATTCTAATAAATCCTTAAGATGTAATATTAATCATAAAATTTCATTGAACACATAAATATATTCAAATTATATCAATTTTAATAATTTTATTATTATTTATATTAATATTCCATTATTTGCCAAATTATTTCATAATCATTGTGTAAATTTTTAATTCAATTATTTATTAACTAAATGTAACTAATAAATTTCTATAATGTATAAAAATATTTTATCTTTTAGAATACTATTTACAGTTACAAATTTGTCCAGATAACCTCTTATTAGTAATATAATAATTACTGAAATCAAGAGTAAGACATGTTTGGATTTTAAGTACATACAATACAACAAGGATCACAATAACATCCTAATGAAAAAAAGGTTCATAAATTAGAGACAAAAATTATCATGGCACAAAATACTCATCAAATATAATTTATTCCGGTGTTTTTGAAACATAATGATTCATAATAGTTTACATAAAACAATTTTCGTTGTTATTTCCATTATTTAAATAATTTTTCCATATTTTTGTGTAAGAATTAATGGTATTTATATCATACCTAAAATAAATAAATTTCAACTAAATAGATAATTATATTACATTTATAAATTCTATTTTTAGATGAGTATATCTTCTAGAAAACTATATATTAAAAAGTTATACTTATTAATATCATAATGTGAAAAGGACAAGTTTCATTGAAATATATACCTAAAGGGACAAAATGTTAACTAAGTGGCTTAAAAGGGTCATAAGATCGAACCATAAAAAATAATGATGAAAACATATTCATAAAACAAAATGTGTTCAACTATTCTATAATTTGTTCAATTTTTAATTATATTTTATTTACCTTTAACAACCAATATACCCCTAACTATGGAAATATATTTTTTATAGTTACTATTCATATTGTCCAAAATAAAAGGGAAATATTTAATAAAATTTTACCATCCAACTCTTAATATAGAATCCATTTTTCAGAATTAAATACCAAAAAGATTAATATTTTAATTTAAAATTTCATCGATAAAATTCAATGATAATCAATTTATTAAAAAGATGCATTTTTAATGGAAGATGGTTTTATATAAAAATATTTTTTAAATTTAATTTAAAAATTATAAATTAAATAACATAAATATAATGGTAGTAATAATAGTTTATAAAAATTTAATGTATAATATGAATTTTTATGCGTTTGAAAAAAATACTACTTTTAATTAAAATCAGTATTTTCTCAATTCATTAAAATATCAATCTTCTAAAAAAATTACAAAATTAAACATAAGATAATTATCAAATTATATATTTATGTTTCTTTTTTAAAATTAAATTATAAAATGTTTAAATTTTTTTAAAAATATATCTCCCTTAAAATTCGGAAATACTACCTTTAGAAAAATACATATTTCAATTTGTCTAATTGGATTTTTTTCCCTATATTTTAACTATTAATTAAATTGAATGAGTGTAAAAGATTTATAAATATTTGAAAACATAATATAGATATTCCTATTCATAACCAAAAATATAACATCATAGTGAAAAGTATAATGTTAAATAAAAATATTTCGTTATTAATTTGAACATTATGCGGCGTATCTTGCACATTATCCATCATATTTCATCATTATATATGTAATAAAATGACAAATGTTACAAAATTTAATAAATAAAGTCACCAAAATTTGAGCATGGGATCAAAAACATGGGGTTTGACATTTCAAAATTACTATTTGGAAACCCCACATCAGAAAAACTGTTAATAAAACATCCACTTTAAAAGAAACAAAGGGATGTATGATGTTCATCTATAAGAACACATTACTATGATTAATTATAAGAAATCATGGACATGTAAGTGAAATATAGCTATCAAGTTCTAATAGTTATTGATATTTAGAAAAAATATTATATAGTTAACTGCCCAAAAAATAAAAAGTTTTTATAGATTAAAATGTGTTTAACTTCTTATGAGGAACATTAAAAATATAGATTTTTCGATGAAAATCCTTTTACTAATATTGAGGAATCATTTGAATAAATAATAATATAAGGAAAATAAATAATTGATATATAATTTTTATAATAATAAATTCATCCTCAAACCATTTCCAGAAATATAGTGAACATATTCAAAATTGATGTTAAAAATCATGGATTATATATTCCATAAAGGTTTTCAATTTAAAAAAAATTATGTAAAAATGTAACGTAACACATATTGATGATCTAAATCTTTAATTAAAATAATCCTGACTAAACATCAACAAAAAATCCATAATCACTTTATGGACACATTATTTAAAACATCAAAATGTTTATCTGAATCATGGAACATATTATCAGCCACTGAAAAATGTAGAGCTCTCTAGAGCATCAATCACTTCACCATATGACCCAACATCAATTCAATAATTTAAAAAATATTTTAAAAAACATTATTTAATTTGATAATGATGACTTACATCCTCTGAAATGAACTTTTAACATGAATTATCAGGATAACTCAATTCACTACAACTATAACACCTCACCATTGTATGGATATTGGTTACCATATTTGGTGGATATTCATTCCTATTTTTATTGTATTGATGAATCCTGGTGACCAAACTGATAATACCAAAAACACCTTTTAGATAATATCAAACATTATTTATAAATGTTTTTTACCACACATGGAATATATTGGGGTCTTACATCAAAAATTAAAAGTATAATTCTTCTCTATTTTCATCAACCATGAATAGTTATTACTCTATTCATATTGTGGAACATGTGTCCAAAAAAATTATCTCAATAGTATAATGACAATGAATAACGTTATCATAACTACTAAAATATCATGTGTCCATTACACTTCTTAATATAGGTTTTAATATTTAGTAAAATATAATAATTTTTTTATCAATTTCATGAATAATGTCTGGAATATACGAAGAATATTTGTGATGTTTTTCTTATATTCAACAATAGAATTTTTTTTTCTACCTTTAATCTTGAATTGTTTCCCTATACAGATTCAATTAACCTTAGAGAAATATCTCTCAAGGATAATATGGTTGAATGATTCCCATTCTATGTAATCAATATCATATGTCCCTCTAGAATTCTTAACATAATACTACAATAGATAAATATAACCTACCAAATTATATATGCAATGCGATGTAATTTTATGTCATTAACATCCCATGACTTTAGATATCATTTACAAGTCATTGACCAAACCTTCGGATAACAGTAGGTCAGATGATCCACTGAATGTTGTGGGATGTTTCCTCGAGAAATATTCCATTGTAGACATGTTCATTTGTGGTGGATATGATTAATCTAATCATTGAAACCAACAAAATTATTAGCATATCCTAACTAATCTTTTTGTTTGAACAAATAGTTATGTTCTAACTCTCCATCTCATGATGCTGATTTTGAACGATATTTCTCTCTTAGTGCCTTCCCACTTTTTTTCCCTTTATTCCTCTGAGGAAAACTATAATGAACAAACATACATCAGATGAATCAATGATTCTATCTAAAAATAATATATCATTTCAACTTAACCAAATACTAAAATCATCTATGGTTATTCTATTAACACTATCCAAACCTCTAATGATTTCTAATTGCTTTTTTTATTATAACTGTAAGAACCCAGCATTAATCATTACATATTTTGGTGAAATTGTACTATAATTACCTTTCATTCATTCCCAATGATATTTTAGACTTATATTTATGGATAAATAGGAGAAAATATTACATATTTAAACCATACATTACAAGAAGACAGTAATACTCATTGTTTATTTATTTCTAAAAATCAAAATTCATGAAAATATAAAATGTGTTCTCTTTATGAATTAGCCTCATATTATTACCCAGATATCATAATTGTCATAAATATTCCATAAATAATGTGAAAATTATTTTAAAACTTTGGATGAGCCCAAAAATCATAGAAATTGGCATAAATGAATGTAAATATATATTTTAGTGAATGAATATAACGAATATATAACATTACCATTATCTCATAAGTTAGTTAAGCACATAAAATATAATATTTCCATAATAAATTAACATATTATTATTTATCAATGGCCATTATTAAAAATATATAGAACGAAAAATAAATATCATTTGGTTAGATAGATAATAATATTCATAAAACCATTAAAACACCATTTAAATGGAAGAACCATATGAATGACATCCCACATTTTCCTTACACAATTCATATGATATATATAACAGGCTCCCCCGAAGGTATTTTATCCTCCCCACGTAATTATATGAATGGATTTCCCAATGATATCTAGGGCACCCTATATAATGTTATAAATGGATTTCCTTATTCTATGTAGAGTGAACCATGTTATGCAATAATATGATTTCTTATCACAAACTATAACACCCCATCCTTAATTATCATGAATCATATATTGAATAAATCATTATTTTTGTTCACTTTTCATTATAATATCATTAAAAAGTTTTGAAAAAATAGTTGAATAAAAAAAGGTTTCTAAAAAAATTATATTTAATACAAAAATAGTAGAAATTATTTTAAATAAGGGATATCCATGAATTAAATATCACTGTTTTTTAAAGAAAAAATGTTTTTTGACATTTAAATACCTTTCCTTTTTTAAAATTGATAATAAAATTGGAATCCTTGTAGACATCATAATGACTATAAATCATTGAAAATAACAATGAAAACCTATAAAGGAACAAGTAGTGCATTAAAGAGTCTTTATGGTTCAAAATTCCACTCATGATGTATAAGGTAAAAAATATTCTATTTATTTGTTTAATAAAAAAATTAAATGAGTATTTTTCAAAATAATTCTCATTAGCCTACATATTCCTTGAACTTAACATTCTTTAACCTCATGTATAATGTTTTAAAAATGTTATAAATTCATAAAATAATTATAATCATATTTATGATACAATATATATTCCTCTTAAATTATTTTATCATTAATTTGTTAATAATGTTTTGTTACTCCCCTTCTTTTGGGTTTTAATAGCTTCATTTTTATATACACGTTTTCTCATGTAAATTCAGATTTTAACAATTAAGTTACATTTAAATAATATAAAAAAGATATTTTGTGATTAATATTATAATTATATATTTTTATATTCATTATTTATTTCTGGATATATTAAATTAACATAATTGTGTCACTGACATGGTAGGCAGTATGTATTGACAAGAAAAAATAATATTCTATTTATGTTTAAAATGAAATAGAAGTTGGTGGAATATTAATTTGAAAGAACTAACATCAAGTTACAATTTACATGAAAATATAATATTCTTATCATCATAATGACTATTCTAATGTAGGGATAGAAAAAAAATACACAATTGTGTGGAGATGGTAAGTGTTGCGTAGTCATGCATAGGGATTTTTCTTTTCATAGGGTGGATTAACCGAAGAACATGGTCGTACCAGTATTATAAATCCATATAAAAAATATAGATTATAATTGAGTTTTTACATTATAATAAAAAAATTAAGAAAAAATTAAATAATAAATATATATTAATGTGTAGGTAAAGTGGGTTAGTTTTTTCTTAGTGGAATTATTTTGATCTCTTCTTAAGAGATATAGGGTTGGACATTACGAAATAAAAAGGCCTCTAATTTTTTTAAGGATGTAGGTATGTGAAATAATATAAAAATTATTATTATAAAAGACAAAAGATTGTGAAATTATGTGAATTAATGGGTTCCCTATAATAATTGACGGGAGTTGAACTTTTATAAAATCTCAAATATTAAAATAAAATAAGTTTTCTCTAGAGGAAATGACTTTAAAATAACCCATAAATGAATATAGGGATAATTAAAACCATATATTATAAAATTTTTCTTATTTAATATTTTTATTTTAATTAAATTATTTAAAAAATAAATTACATTCATGAAATATCATTATTGTCTATTTTATCACTATTCATTACATTGAATTTAAGAATATCAATATACAAATATTTCATTGACATAACAATTATAATAAATAAATTATATTAAATACTAATGTATAATTTTAATGGAATACCATAATTAATTCAAAATATATCTATTTCAATATTTTATATATAATGTATCTGATTTTTATATTAACTGAATAATTACTTCATGATTGTTGTGTAATTTTGTGTGGTAATTATTTATTCCAAAAAATTTATATAAAATTAGTAATTTATATTCATATATATATATTTTATTTATCCATATTTTATTTATATTCAACAAATCATCTTGTTGTCCCCATATAAGAAATATTATTCTTATTAAAAATGTGAGTATTAAATCTTTGATTTTTCTATAAATAAAATTAGATTTGATTCATAAAAACATTCTAATGGATAACAGGTTAATAAATATGAACATACAAAATATTATAGACACAAAATAATCATCCAAAAAATTTAATTAAGTTTTTATGTAATTTAATTGTTCTTATCAGTTTATTTAAAATCAATTTATTAATTTTCAATTAATTATTTTACTATTTCATCCTTATTCTGAAATAATTTATGTTATATATTTATTCCCTAAAATTTAAAATTTAATTTAAATAAATAATATAAATATTTTAATGTTCCAAAGTATATTTACGGTTAACATCACTTCTAGAAAACAATAAATATAAAATTTTCAACTTATAAAAAACAGAGTGGGACCAATTTAACATTCTTATAAATAAAATAATCTAAGGGAACTAATATTAGCTAAGTGGCTCCAAAGGGTCATAATTATATCCATGGATAAATTGGTTTCAAGAAACAAATAATATTAATGTTTTAAAATTTTTTGGGTAATTATCTATATTTTATAATATTATTTTAATCTTTAGTACCCCGATTTACACTTAATTGTGGTTATAAAAATTAATATGTTTACTATTCATATTTTCCATAACTCAAATAGTCTTATATGATAAATTTGGAATATATGATTTAAAATATAGAATCCTGTTTTATAAATTAAAAATAAAAAATTGACATATTTTAATTTAAAATTATATTTAGAAAACACTAAAATAAAGAACATTTCAGAAAAAATTACATATTTAAATATAATTCATTTTGTAAAATTGAAGTATAAAATGAATTTTGTAGGCCATAAGAGAATTATTTTAAATAAAAATTAAAAATATTATATTTAAATAGTTATTAAATATATAATATTAATTAGTAAAGATTTGGAAAGAAAACGAAATTCATTAAAAATCATAATTTTATACCATTTATTAATAAAATTCATAAAATCACAAAAATTCTAAAAAATAAATGAAATTCTGATGTTTCTATTTTAAAAATTATGTTTATTTTTTACAATGGAATTTATTAAAGTGTCAACATTTATTTTTCAGACTAGTGCTCCATTAAAAGGTAGTAAAATGTGTTTTTAAAAATTCAGCTTTTATTTGTAAAATTTTATTCGTCCTTATATTATCCTTATAAAATATATAGAAAGAGTATAAAAAATATTACAAGAATGTGTAAACATAATAAATATGTTTCCATTATTAACTTAAAATATAAAAATAAGAGATAATTAACACAGTAAATAATAATATTTAGTTGTCCTTTTGAGCTCGATGTGGTGTATCATGTACGCTATCTAACGCATTGTTTCATTTTTAAAATTTCATTCTATAACATTAAAAATTATGAAAATCTACTATTGTTGAATAAATTTTCTTGAACTCCTATGAATCATAGCTCATTTTATAAATAATGAATTTTCTTAGGAAACTTTTTTTTGATATGCAGTTTTATTTTAAAATGTTAGGTGTATGAACTATAATATATTATCATAAATCATATAATAATGTCACTACATATGGTTATTGTTTCTAATAGATTTTATTAACCACAATTATCACCTGATATCACTGATTTTTATGATTATATTTCCTATGATTTGAAGATATATATTATGAATGATATTTTTTTAAGGATTTCCTTTATAAATTATAGTAGATATATATTATATTACATGTATACCATATCTAATCCATAACCATTTAATTATTAGCAAAATTAATTCCTTGGTGATTGTTTCACTAATAGTGGGATCTGAACCTCAATGTTATTTCCTTATCCAAAACAACCTGATGTAATTTATTTTGTTATATTAACTAGTTATCTATCAAAAACATTTCAAATCTGGATCACCAATGGTCTCAGACCCACACTATCATAGCATATAAAACTATACTACATTTAAATGTAGTTATAATAATACCATAGATGAATAAGATTATCATCAAGAAGATATTTGGTCTTATACAGTGATGGAGACCACATTGAAATAATATGTAATGGGACTTTGTTTGATTTGAAATTGAATTACAATAATATTTACTAAATTGGATTTTTTAATCTTTTCACACATCCACTATGTATTATATATTACATTATAATGAATCGTGGTATTTTGGAACCCACACTCTTCAGAACACTATTATCAAACCCTGTAGATTCCAAAAATCTCCCTCTAATTTAAAAAAGGTAACTCACAATCAATGTCAAAATGATTATTTAATTTTATAATGTGAAATTTAATCCAAGAGAAAAAATAATCTGTCTCTTAATAGGTAATACAAACCCAATGTAGTGAAAAAATACTGTCAGTAGATTCCTAATAGGGAAACACTGACCCAAATATATAAAAAATATATAAATTATTTATAAAATAATTAAAAGTAATAGTGATCTTAGCTGGTGGATACCATTCAATATATCATTTATCTAGAACAATGAGAGATTTATGGGGTGGTATATTCTACATTACATAATAAAGTCACATTGAAACCCATATAAATATTTGGAGAATTATATTTGATACCAATAGAGTAAAAATAACATCATAAGATTCATGAATGTTTAAATGATTATTTAACGAAAAATAACAAAATTAAATTAACGATATGTTTCTAATAATGTTATATTTAATATAGTTGATTTTTAAATATGAACAAAATACAATAATTTAATATATAAATGTAATTAGTAATAATAAAAAAAATTAAAAATCAATATTTAATGATATATTAAGAATCACTTTACTATAAAAAGGTAAATGGTCCTAACAAAAAATAAGTATGCATAAAAAATCATATGTTATATATTTTCCAATAAATATAAACATTATTTATTAAAAGACTAAAAATAGAAATCATAGAGTATTTTGTATTACAAAATGTTTGATAAATTTTATTCAATCTATTTGTAGATTTTTTTTTGGAAATTTAACAACTATTTATTTTATTATCTATTTATCATACATTCATTGAACTTAATTATAAAGAATGTGGAGTGTTTTTATAGAGATTAGAATTTAACACGTCCAATGATGAATCCTGATTGTAGATTCCTCATGGCTATTTCCATTGCAAATAACCCTTTATAACTGGAAATTATCAGGATGAATATTTTTAAAATTAATTTCATTAAATTAAACATGATTTATTTAGTAAAGTAATGAAATTTATCAATAGATCTAAAGTATTTTCATTATTTTTTATGTATCCAATTCATTTTACCATATAACATAGGAATATATTTTTATTAGATAACTTCTCAGGATCAAATCATCATGTATTGTTTTCATTAAATTTAAAAATAATAATAATTTTTTTAATATTTTATTATCAATCCAATGTGGACAGAATTTGCCTTAGAAATGTATATTGGTTTTCTAGTAGTTTTAGAATATGGGAATCAATAGATTGGAATGCTACTAGTTATTATAAACCACTGAGATCATGGGATCTTATGAA
This sequence comes from Viscum album, assembly GCA_963277665.1. Taxonomy (NCBI): domain Eukaryota; kingdom Viridiplantae; phylum Streptophyta; class Magnoliopsida; order Santalales; family Viscaceae; genus Viscum; species Viscum album. Next base: position 2,012,931,072 of record OY728147.1, on the reverse strand, counting down.
TAAGATTATTGTTTGTGTGTTTTACCATTTATGATAAAGGGATCTTACATTCAGGAAGAGATATCATTTCTGACATGGATGATCAATGCCTTTTGTGTCCTGATTGGGATATGGTATATATATTGAAAAATCTTACAATATGAATAGATTTAGTTTTAAATCCATTTTTGGAGGATCTTGAATACCCAAATCCATATTATTAAACTCCTTATTTTTTTTGTAATATTAATGTGTAATTTTATTATAATTATTTTTTTCTAATGAACATAGTTTAATGGTTCGTTAATATTATTATTCAATAATACATGTTTTCATTTGTTTTCATCGATTCACTTTTCAATATATGGCTAATTCCTATTGTTTTTGTTTTTCTAATTTTTCATTAGTCTAAATAATGATATATTTATTACAGTACATGTAAAACCCATTATGAATTTTTATTTTTATTTTTTATATTTTATAATCAAAAACAATAATGGAGGACAATTTATATTGATTCCTGTTTTTAAAATTCACCCCTCGTTTATTTTTTAATATATGAATTTTTGGGATTATTTATATTCAATATAGTCATTTCTATGCCTTTATAGACAAGTATATTCATGATGAACTAGGCTAATATGGAAATGAATGACCTAATAAATATTACAAAGGAAATCAATACCACCCTTATTATTTTAAAAAACCCCCTAAAATTATGAAATCCATAATTTTTTGAGATAAAACATTATTAATCATATTCATTTTTTTAAAAAAACTCTTCATCCAATACGAATGATCATTTAGGTTATTATGATACCATCTGTGTACAATTCATGTGAAAATCATAAATAGAGTTGAGAGAGATCATTATAGAGTCTCATATGTTCCATTGAAATTCCAAAGGTTGATAAATGAATCAAGGGATAAAAAACTTATGGGGATTTATTTAAATTAATTGTTACCTAAAAAATTAAAAAATAATAATAAATATGATATGTATAATTTTTTTTCATGAAAAATGGGGTAGATTGGTATAAATATCTCATACCCATGTGTATGTCAAATGATTATCATAGAACAGACATCGAGTAATGACAAAGTATAAAAACAATATGGATATAAATGAATATAATTTCATTTTACAAATCTACTAGGATGTTACTATATTGGGTGAAAGTATGAATAGTAAAAATATATACCATTTGAAACTCCTAAATACTCAATTCTATGTTCAAAATGATAAGTAATATATTTTGACCCCTATTGTGATGTGTTGTAGACAATACAACTATATCCTCTCTATATTCTCAAATAATACTACCAAATAGTACACATGAACTCTACACAACTTACGTAGTGACTAACCACACTATTTTGTGATCTATCCATATATCTGTGAAAATTCTTCATTTATACAGGATATCCAAAAAATGTTTCACATGTATCAACTTGGGATAACATATTGGATGTATGTATAACTGACTCCATTAATGTATACTGATAAATTTTTCTAGTAATTTATAGAGGAATGTTTTAAATATAAACACATAAATTTGGTAGGTAATAATTAGGAAAATAATAGAAATAACTATATAGAATCTATTGAAGCATCCACTCTATCTAATACAGTTGTTATTAAAAAAAATTCATAATGATGTATGTTATAACATTACCATAATAAATTTAACATCATCAAAAAATCACGCTCAGTTGCATAAATAAAATCTCTAGGGGGAACCTATCTAATATACACAATATTCATGTCATATATGTGTATCTAATTACATCAAATATAGTATGTACTATATATTTAAACTTATACAACCCCATATATATACATAAGTAATTATCATCATCCACTAAAGAATGAATTTATTCACACTCTATGATCAGGGGCTTGTATCCATTCTTAAAAAGTTAAAGATGAATTTTCTAAATGAGCTATGTTAATATTCTCATTTTCGTAAATTCATTTAGGTACATATAATATCTCTATAATTGAGAACAATTCACCTATTTGAAATGTGACTATAAAATTTCTTATTTTGTTGAATTTAAATATATATATCATATATGTACCACACTTATTATAATTGATTAATTTTATATAATTATTGGGGAGAAACCCATTAAACCATAACACTATAGCATCGAATCAAATCCAAAAAAACATGCACCATGCATATATATATCATTCATGTAATTAAGTATATAATTAAAAAAATATTAATAAGAAGCAACAAAACATTTTTGTCAAATATTGTCCACATCATATACCCAAAAATTAATGAATTAAAATATAATGTTTAATATACATTAATAAGTAGATGAATATAAATCATAAAATTACAATAAAATAAAATATAAACACTACAACTCATATCATGTAAGGGACACCCTAAAAATTTAACATTAAGAATGATGAGTTTTATTAAGGATATCTAGATTTATATTTTTGAACTAGTATTTAAGTAAATATGAATTCTTGTGAAAAAATACAATACTTTATAATAAAAATCCAGGTTTATGACCACATTAGATTATGTTTTTAACACAATCAATATTTTCGTTTGTCTGTAACAATCAATATTACATATAATTCAATTAGTTAACATAATCCATGACTACCCATGTCTCAAGGAAACATATATGAATCTACCACGACCATGATCACACAAGGAAACAATTGTAAAATTCAATTGTTACTAAAGTAATAGAAAATATTTAATGTAAATTGTTGGACAAAGTCTACTATCTTACAATATTTTTATTTAACTTCGAGGTAATTCAGATTACATAAATAATACATTACAATATAAAATTATGAATTTTCATGTTAAATATTGTAAAAATGGTCAAATCAAAAAACACATATTGAGAAATCACAAGTATGTTTTCATAAACATAAAAAAAACTTATAGAAATTCATAACATAGTTCAAATATCATTTCAATCTAATATAATATCCATATAATTGTACGTTTGTCTTTATTTTACTATGGTATGTATGAGAAATTCATATATGATTTGTTCCACAAAGAAAATGATTTTAATTTTTTAATTTTTAATCAAGAATCAAAATTTTAATTATGTCACACTAACTAATGCTCATGGAATTTATAAACAAAATAGTATTTAGAAAATTATAATAGAACCATTGAACTATACAATATATGGTGTTATAAACTACATTGTGTAGAATTGGTAGGAAACCATTAACTGATTTGAGAGTCATTGGATAGAAAAAAGAATTATTATACCTCTCTAATGATTGTTAAACATTAATCCATTCAAAATAGTTATATTATTATATTTTGGAAAATGGTTAAAATGTTTTACTATAAACTTCTATAATAACGACTATCAATAAACCTAAAAATAATACCAGTGAATCATGGAAAGTTCAAGGGAAATTATATTTTTATGGGGAAATGTGCATATTCCTTTATGTTATTTCCACCTACTATTTCATCAAATATAAGGAAATATAATTAGAATTATTTAATGGATCTATGTGATGATTCGATTCATGGATCACACATATTGAATTTAATCTATAGAATATCACTCTAGGATGTCTAAAAACTATAATGTAGAGGTAACGCCTATACTAATGGTATAAGGGGGATATATAAGAAGATATTATTATTATTACAAGGAAAATTTTTATAAAATAAGACCACTACAAAATAGGTACCTAGATTAGTTTCTAAGGGACTCATATGGTATTTGTAGATATGTTATAGATATAATACATCTATTAGGAACCCTATGACAACCAACCAAGTACCTGGTGGTGAAAATAACCATAGTTGTGCTACCTATTCCTCAGTCCTTATCCCAATAACCTCAAATCAGCATAGAAATATTAATATTAAAAGACACTATATTTAGAAATAAAAAATAAAATGTGTAAATAAATAGTAAATTTAAAATAATTTGGTCATTTAATAGGCTCTATTGAGGATAAATTCACAGAGAAAATGGAAGTGTAATAAATAGGATTTATATGTTATTTCGATCAGTAAATTGGAATTACATATCTATTAGTCCTCATGAACATTTAGAGATGCATAAATAATTCTCCAAATTGTTTTATGATATAAAAAATGTTTCACAAGTGGTCTTTCTATTTAAAAATATTTATTTTCCACATGAAATGGTTCATAGATTTTACTAACTTCAAGCCTAACCCTATATCACAATTTAGATTTAATTTTTCATTTTAACTTTTATTAAAAAAATCATCTCATTTTCTATATTATCAAAGATGATTAATCATTTTATTTATTATTTTAAATTTCTAAATACTTATATGAGAATAATTTATATATAAATATTTATACCTATAAACTATTAAAATTATTCCAAAAAATACCAAGAATAATAATATCATATTTTAACATAGAGGATAATAACATATTTTTATATGATAATGAATAAAAAATTAATCGAATACTACATATGGAATCTAAGAATCCCTCATAACAGCAAATCTAAATAATAATTGTATTAGGGTAATCTAGTCCCCAAAAAAATTTACAATAATTCCATTATATGTTACTCTTATATAATGGGTAAAATTTTATAATTTTAATTTTGTATATTTTATGTCCTTTTAAAAAATTTCAGTTGACTAAATAATACAAAATTTTATCACATTTAATTATCATAGTAATTCCATACAATATTCTAGTTTATACCAAATTAATATCCTTTATTTCATAATATATCAAATCTTTGAACACAAAATATATAGATTGGTCCAATTAATATAATTTATTAGTTTAATGCAAAATTATATTTATATGTAAAATTGTTTGTTTTTTATATACATATATATATATATATATATTAACATATGAAACCTCACAACATGGGAAATTATTTTACATCCTAAGATCAATGGATCATTAAGAAATGGTCATTTAAAACCGATTTAATAAACAAAACAGTCCATGTGGTGTATGTTATGTTTGTAAATTAAACTTCATGTTCTATAACATATATCACATGTTAGAATAGTTTTATTTGAAATCTCGTGATCCAATTGAATGTTTATAAGAGAGAGGTAATTGATAAATTATCTATGTTTAATTTAATAATTAAAAAAATTTAACCTAACTATGGTTACTTTATTTCTTCCTGGTCAATAATTAAATACTTATCTCAAAATATCACATCATATACATAAAAATAAAAAAATTGAAAATCCATATATGGAATTATATGTTTCAACCAGAAAGAGCTGCTCTTTTTTGTTTTTAATAAAAACTATAGTCATTTACTAATAATTTTTGTCATAATAATTTAGACAAAAATCCAAAAAAATATATTAAACATAAGCTCACATTGTGTTCTTCTTATACACACAAGTTGTTATAAAAAACAATCATAGATTTTCCATCACATTATTCGTTATAAACATGAACCAATTTTCAAAATTATAATGATGATCTAGTTAATGAATGATCATGATATTTTATATGAATCTCTAACCCCTCCATTAAATTTTTATCCCTCAATGAATAGGCCGAGTTAATAGATATTCTTATATAAATCTTCCAAAACAATGAAAAAAGTTAAACAAGTCATTTGGTATCATAAAATAGTCAGTAATCAAGTTAATATAGATATCCATTATCCTAATGAATTCGTGGATATGTAGGAATTATTCTCACATTAAGTATTTATCAAAAATAGAATATCATATTCATAAATTCTTTATAATTCTAAAAATTTTAAATTTAGAAACAATAAAAATATTATACATAGTATTTTTGAATCTAAAAGTGTAGTATATATTCACATAATTATTTTTTGAATATTCTTCTCAATATTTATATAATTAAAAAATCATAAATGATGAAAATTGTATATTTTTAATTTAATAAAATATATTATCCTTTATTTTCCCAATATTTGATTCCATCATTGGATATTGAATTATTATAGGAATAATTTGTTTTCAAAAAAAATCATATGAAATATTCTTTTTAATATTCTGTTAATTTCAAGATTTTAATGAATTTTCCAAAATAACTATAATAATATCTTATATATTTTCATATAGAATTTTTTATTAACCCTACTAAATATATATATTATTTTAAATATTTTTAAAAAATTACCATTATTATATAAATGGTTGGGATTTTAAAAGATATTAATTTTCTCAAAGACTGATTATGAATTAATAAATTCTCTATTTCTGCATGGAATTAATAGATTATGTCTGGAACACATCTTAGTGGAAATAGGACCATCTTATTCATGTTATGAATTTATTATAGACGAGATTCATAGTCCTTATTTCATCAGAATTCCAAATCCATGAAGTATCACTAGGTTTCATATTTTAATTAAATTCCAATTAATTATGAATATTTAATCATAAATTTATCCACAAAATAATCCAACAATGATCATAAAATTCATGAAATTATTATTAAAAAAATTATTAGTATTTTAATATGACCTAAAAAATAAATATTTAATATAAATGGTAAAAAAATATGAACAATTTTAATCAAACAAAATTCCTAAAATATGGTTAGGGTGGATAAAGTGTATTAAATGTATGATATTTTACAATTAATTATTTCATAACAACTAATTTAAATTAGACATGATCCAAATATATTTCACCATGATATAACATATATTAACATAGATGAATTATCTTACACATAAGCCTCATATTATCTATGTTGTTTGTATTCCATTGATAGTTTTTACCCAATAGATTACCCAATAAATATTTCATATAGAAAAGTATTAAAAATGTTCATATATATAAAATTTCATACACATTATTGAAATATTGTTTCCATATGATAAATCAAATGGTGATTTTTTCAAAAAAAACATCTAATTGAAAAAACACTATATTTTATTCCGACACAGATTGATGTGTGAACTAGAAAAATGGGTCACATATACAATGACATTATTAAAACATAAAATTGTACAATTATTTCATAAGGTGAAATATGTTTTCCTAAAATGAATTATGAGAATCATTAAATTATTTTTGGTACATAACAATACCCTAAATTTATGTATTTTCCTCTCTCAATCATTTAAAAAATAATAATATTTTTTAGAAAAAGTTAGATTCTACCACAAACAATTATAATGAATTTATTGATGAAAAAAATTATCATAGTATATTAATGAAAACATTTCCTCAATATTTCGTAGCATCTTTGATTTTTTCCCAAATTTTTCTCCATGATATTCCCACAAAACCATTTTAAATTAACATTTAATTACATTAAAAAATACCTCCCCAATAAGACATGTTGACATCTTCCCAAACCAAATGAAAAATTCATTGTTGAAAAAAAATACATTAGGTATAAAAATAATTCTATACATGAGATCCTACATAGAAATTGATTAGCACATCATCAAAAATAAATATAATGATAATTAATCAAAGATTATCATCTGATATATATATAACTCAATGTGATTTTCTTATATAAATACCAGTTTTTAATAAAAAACCTAAATGAATGATAATTTATTTCCATTAATATAAATTACATGATAAAAAATATCTATATGAAAGAAAAAAATATCTATTATCATGGATTAAAGACGTATAATCACCAATATAAACTATTTTATGTAACCAATGTTTGTAATGCGAATAAAATATGCGTTTTTTAAAATATTTCTTATTCAATGGGATTTTATATAGGTTAAAAAATAATAATCTTTTTAAGAACATATAACATCATAGTATCACATAGGAATACTTTTACTCAATAAGATAAAATTTTTAAAGAAAATGTTCGTGCGGCATGGGGTTTATGTCATGAGGGACCACACAATTATTATAAAATATAGTTCAATCAGAAGATTAAGGACCAAGTATGACCCTAACATGATAATGAAAACAATTTTATAAATACTTTCTCTATGATAAGAAAATCACCAGATATATTTACATTATATTTTAAAATTAACGACTATCAGTTTCATAGAGTCCTTTAGAATTATACCTAAACTTTTAATGGAAAAAACTAAATTATAAAGATATATAAAGTGATTCATTTTGATATCCCAATATATATTCAATATAATCATTTGAAATAGTATATTAATGAAAACAATTACTTATAATACACAAATAATGATTATCAGTACTTATCATTATTCTTTATAATTTACTAATGAATATACCTATGATAATGTTATTTTATAATAAATAAAATATGATATTTTGGAGACAAAAAATAACATAACATATTGATTCCACATGTAAATCATATGGTTTATTACACATAAAATCTTATTAAATAATAATTTATAGAAACATTTATTTGAAAGACTCTTTCCATGAGACAATGTTAAACAACACTTTTTTGGAATTTTTTTGATATTATTTCAATGGAATTACCAATGTATGTGATCAGACCTAGAAAAGACACTCATTTAGATCAATATATATAAATATTGTAAAAATTATTTACATAACATCATAATAAACATTAATTGGGAATAAATATTCTAATGGAATATTCAATGATTATAACATGGAGATTCCATTTCTAATTTAATGTATTCCGTCAAACCAAAATGTAAAATATAGAATTAAAATACCGAGAAGCCAAATATATAAATAATTTTTATCATTATTTTGGATAAAATGAATCCCTTATTGTAATGGAGAAACACCTCACGGCCTAACCCATTGACAAATTTCGAATCCTAATGGTGGCACCTTGGTGGTAGGGCGTCATTTTGTTGTGCGACCGACCGACGTGACATGATCAGTGCGACCGATCGGTGTGTCTCCGATCGATGCAACCGATCAGTGTGTCACCGATCGGTGAGACTGGTCAGCATGTCTCTGATTGGTGTGACTAGTTGGTGTGTCGTCGATAGGTGCGACCGTTCGGTGTGTCACCGATAGGAGAAACCACTAGGTGTGTCAACGATCGGTGCCACCAATCGGTGTGTCACTAATATGTGAGACCGATCGGTGCATCACTGATCTGTGCGACTGATCGGTGTCACACATCATTGTTGAGTTTTTAATCTACATCATTTCCCATAACACCACATTTATGAATTTTTTCTACCTTTTTGGAAGTGGTCCAAGGTAGTTTTTATCCCCATAATCCATGTATTAATTACTAAGAGTTGGGCGAGCCTCAATGGACCCCGCAGTGTGTCCGTATAATGTTTTCCCTCTGTTTATATAAAAACCTTCAAAGTCATAGCTGTTACCACCTTTTCCCGAAGAGAGTTATTAAATAAATAATTAATTCAGTCATGTGTAACCTCCCAACCGTGTGGTGAAACCACGATCCGACCTTATAGCCATTCAAAATTCCATATACCGTGACAACCAGATCACATCCTTATATCGCACATGATTTTTCTTCTTCTTCCAATTTTCATCTTGGCTGGTCTCCTTTCTTCCTTGGGTGTTTGCAATTCCCCTTCCCGAGGCTAGTGGTGCGCCCGTGCCAAAGCTTTTCCGATCACCGTTGGAGTCCCTGATGTTCCTCCCCTTCAAGTCGCGTATCCCCCGTTCTCGGTATGTGGTGAAGAACTTCGATCATTGATCATCTAGGTAGGGATTTTTCTTTTTATCTCCTTACTATGTATCATGCGGGGTGGGTACGCTACTGTTTCTATGGGGGTGGATGAAAGCAAACCATAACAAATATAATAAACAAACTGTTATAGAATGATGGGGTGAGTTTAACAATTCTGTTGTACTCTTTTTTAATTTATATCTGTTGTGAACTGTATGGGATTACGCTGACTAAAAATCATGGACATTAGTGGTCTTTCCTTGCACACTAATGAAACCTTTTCTTCTGTGATTATTAATCACTATAAAATGAAAATCAATTAATCACCTAAACTCAGTTGGTTAAATGAATACCCAGTGAACATAAATCCTTAAGTGGTCACCCTAGTTAACTAACATAAAAGAAGAACATAATGAATGATGAGCTTGAACCCAGAAGATCTCCTACACTGTTTTGGTAGTAGGTGTGTTGTTCTGCTTGATGCTTATGGGGTGATGTGGATGAGGATGGTATCCTCTATTGTGGAATGGATGTTTGTCATGAATCTGAAGCTGTGTGGGGCAATATATCGAGGCTTGGTTTGGTTCCAGTAATTTGAGGGATCTCATGGATCACTTTTTTGTTGTGAATTAACAAGAGAACCGGGATTGAATGCTTAAATTGCTATTTGGCTGTTTCTCTTTCTTTGGTTTGTGGTTATGCCGGTTAGTTACCTAGTACTGTCGAATTCACCTAAATGGGATCACATGAACATGAAACCACGAATAAGTTAAATGGGGAGTTGGTTTGGGAATTAGTTGTGACTTGGCTGCGAGTATTGTGTGTTTCTTCTATGAATGAATAATAATGAGGTTGTTTGTGCTTAGGTTGGTTTTGGAAACCCTAGGTTGGGATGGGATCCTGTTACCTATACATATGATTGTAGTTCTTCTGTTTCTTATTCGTGCCCCACCCAAGTTGATCACTTAGTTCCAGACACCCCCATTTCATGGGGAGGGTGTTTTTCCCAAAACTCTTATGAGTGGATGGTTATTAGCTCCATTTATGCTCTATTTCCCGAATAGCCCAAGACTCTTCAGGCAGGCTATGACAGCCTGAGTTTCATTATAGCCGATGATTATTTGGGCAAGGTAGTTGTGGTAGTTGGCCTAGATGTGTGCGGGCAGGTTGTTTTCCAATAGTCTTCGGTATGATGCCCATGTGTCTTCGGGCATGGAAGTAGTTGTTATGGACCTGGTGTTTGAGGACATGGTTATGCATAGTTGTTGTGGCCCAGGTGTTTTCGGTCAGGATGTGTGGTTGTGGAGTAGGTGTGTGCGGGCAGGTTGTGGAAGTGGGACATCGTTGAGAATGGAGGGATTGGATCGATGCGTATGATGTCTTTAATAACCTGTTGGAAAGTGGCACATGGTACCCAAACATCAATGTGTTATTACTATACATTACATGACTTTCATTATTTGGAAAGTGTTCCATAGTGAGGCTTGGATGGATTGTTTTCCTTTCTAGGTGAATTGGTTGTCTCTTTTCTGACATATAATTAGAATGCCTCCCCACTTGTGCACGAGAGAATTTGGTTTTCCAAACTGATTACACTTGTATGATCACCCTATGTATATTAAATTTCATTCATATTTCCTAGAGGACATCAGGGATCATGATGGGACGTACTAGCTCAAACGTTGGGACAATTGTTGTTGTTGTTTTTCTTTTCATTGGTACTTTACCTTGGTAGTGTCCTTGTACTTTGTGGTATTTACTTTTGTAAAATGCATATGGGATTTTTTTTCCATAGCATTACATATACCACCCAGTTTTAGTGTTGTTGGGATTTATAATCTTATCTTCCGATCCTAATAAATAAAAAGGGTAATGACATCCATATTTTGTGTGATTTTATTCCCTTGGTGCTAGTTGCCACTCTGGGGCCTGTTGAAGGTGGGTTTCAGCGGCCATTATCTCTCCTTCAACTTGAAGAAGGAAGGGTCTCACAATCTGCTGTCCCTTCACTCATCTTGGTGAACGAGGGTCATGAAAGAATGTTATCAGAGGGAAGGTTGAGGGATATGATGGATTCTGGAGTTAGGTATAGTGAGGATTGCATGGGATGGTAGGTAAATAGTGATGGGTGATCTTAGTGCATGAAAGAGGTCAGAGAAGACTGTCTAGGGAACAAGCTTTTAGGGCCCACCATGATCTGATGTGAGGACTCTAGGCCTACTGAATGGCCAAGTAAGGCTACACTAATTGAATGGTAGAGACCCTAGGGAAGGTACATGCATCATAATGACTTCTGTTCTTGTATTTTGTGGGTATTTTAGGATTTAAAATGAATAAAAAGATTATGAAAATTTAAGAACAATATTCTACACTACTCGGGCTTAGGAATTCCTTGTTTAAAATTCAACTATGGAACCTGGGAGATGACCAAGAGCAGTGCGAGAAATCAAGGCCCAGGAGGTTGACTTGGCTGATCAATAGTGGGCTGACTGGGAGGAGGAGGACGATTAGTGTCAGACGACGCTCCGAGCCTTTCAGCGGTAGACCCTTGGGATGTACGAGGGAAGCATATCTGACATGAAGATTGAGAGCTGGCTAGAAGAGTTGGTGATATCATTCATCTCGATCTAGGTTTCAACGGAGTACTGTGTTCTTATGGCTATGATCCAGATGCATGGAGTAGTGCATCAGTGGTGGACGCTTTATCTTGGGGAGAAGAGGGAGGATAAAGTCACGTGGGCGGACTTCGAGAAGGAGTTCCATGAAGAAATCCTCTCTTCCATGATGAAGGATGAAAATATGTAGGAACTACTCTCTCTCCAGCTGGGTAATGAGTTAGTGAGAGAGTTGAGGATCAAGTTCAAGGATCTCTTTCAAATTTTCCCCGACCACTTCCTAGATGAGGAGTATCAGGCGAGACGTTTGTAGGAGGCACTTAGGTCTTCTCTCCAGTATATTGTTACTCATTTTAACCTATGGACGTACTTGGAGGTCCAGAAGAAGGATAATGTGGTGGAAAGGATACACAAGATGGGAGGTGTATCGCTAGAGGGAATCATTTTGGGCTCGTCAAAGGGGAAATTTTTCAGCAGCAAAATTCCACCGTCTAGGACCTCTAGGTTTCTACCAGCATGAAGCAGGCCTCAGTAGTTCCAGTTCTGATCTCCTAGCCCTCACCCTTTTCTTTCGGGCCCAGGGACGAGATGCTTCATCTATGGAAACCATGGGCACCTTCAGAATCAGTTCCCGGATAGAGTGCAGTATGATGGTGGTGGTAGGAACAACACCTACCTCAGTAGCAACAGTTTCTAGCTAGACCCTATAAGTAGCATCAATAGGGGAAGTGAGCTCCCACTCCTCCGATGGAATGAGTCACAGGAGGAGGCCACCCTTTGGGACCTCTTCTGGGACCTCGGCCAGGGCGTGGTCGGGGAGGTGGCCGACAACTGAGAGGTAGAGGAACTGGGTGTGGTTATTCTCACACCACAAAGGCAACAGTTCAAATTGTTCTCGAAGTTGTTTGAGGTATGATCGTCTTGTTTACTACTCTTGCCTATACCCTGTTTGATACAGGAGCTTCACACTCTTTTGATGCACCCATTCTGGCCCGTGCTCTGTGTTTAGACGATGAGAGACTTTCAGTGCCACTAGTGCAGAGCATACCAGTCGGAGGTCCGACCAACATGTTTTATGTTTTCTAAGGGTGTAAACTAAGGATAGGGCCACATCGGTCTATTAGGGATCTTGTACTATTGAAGATACAACCTTATGATGTCATCCTAGACATTTACTAGTTGTTCCTTTCATGTTCCATCATTGAATTCTTTTGAGGAAGTGTCATGTTTTCAGATTTGGGCGTCCAGTGTGTAACTTCCATCTGTGAGTGGGGTTAACAGAAAAGCAGTAGGTGAGAGGAGACCCTCCTTTCCTTGTTAACTAAGCTATCTGTGGAGTTGGTGGATGTAGAAATGGTGGAAGTTCCAGGGGGCATCAGTGAGTTTATGGATGTCTTCTCTAAAGAGGTGGCAACTCTACCCCTTTGATGTGATTTTGTGTTCGGGATAGAATTGCAACCTGGTGCCCATCCTATTTCAATGGCTCCCTACCGAATGACACCTTATGATTTACAGGAGTTTATGATTCAGATTAACGATATAATGATGAAGGGTTGAGTTCGACCAAGTGTGTCACCATGGGGTGCTCCAGTCTTGTTCAAAAAGAAAGCTAATAGTGGTCTCAGGCTGGGCATAGATTACAAGAGAGTGAATCAGGTGACTGTCAAGAATCACCAACCTCTCCCAGGGATACACTATCTCTTTGTACAGTTGAGTGGAGCAGGTTGGTTCTCTATGTTTGATCTACAGTCTAGATATCACCAACTAAGGGTGAAGGAGGTTGAAATCTCGAAGACTACCTTTAGGTGGAGATATGGGCACTTTGAGTTTGTGGTCATGTCATTCGGCGTCACGAACGCTCCAGCTGTGTTCATTGGACTCATAAAATCCATCTTCCGGGAATACCTGGATCAGTTTGTACTCGTGTTTATTGATGACATCCTGATCTACTCATGATCAGAGGAGGACCACGCGGAGCACTTGAGAACGGTTATATAGGTCCTAGGACAACACCAACTCTAGAAGAAGTTGTCCCAGTGCAAGTACTAGACACGAGATGTGCACTTCCTTGGGCACATGGTGTACGAGCCGAGAATAGTGGTGGACCCATCGAAGGTCGAGGTAGTTTTTTCATGGGAAACACCCAAGTTTGTGGTAGAATTTCGTAGTTTCCTTGGAATATCAGGCTACTATGAGAGATTTGTGCCCAGTTTCTCTCGAGATGTGGCACATTTGACATCTTTGACCAAAAAAGACTAGGATTTATTATGGAATGGACGGTGCGAGGCAGCCTTCATCTATCTGAAGGACATGTTGGTAAGGTCCTCAATGATGAGGTTTCTAGAGGAAGAGGCATCATATGAGGTGTTCTGTGATTTTTTAGGATAAGTCCTCGGGTGTGTGATGATGCAACAACAAGGGGTGATATCTTATAGGCGTATACAGTTAGGGCATCATGATCATAATTATGCCACCCCTGAACTAGAGCATGCATCAGTCGTTTTCGCACTAAGGTTGTGGTGGCATTACCACATCGGGGAGCACTTTGTGGTCTTCACGGATCACAAAATCTTGAAGTATATTTTCTCCCTGTGGGCCCTGAACTTATGGCAGAAAAGGTTGATGGAGATCATTCAGGATTAAGACTTCGAGATTTCCTACACCTCAGGAAAAGGGAATGTGGTGGCCGATTCCTTAACTAGGATGTCGTAGTAGGATGCGGTTTGAGAGTCGGCGGATGCTTGGAAGGTGAAGGAGGAGTTGGATTCCCTGTACCTGGAGGTAAGGGAGGATGGGTGTAGTGGTTGTCTATTTTAGATGACAGTGAAATCCTCTCTCCTAAGGTAGGTGGAGGAGTCTCAGTGGGGAGACATATAGAGTGAGGTGATGTGCGATCAAGATAATGAAGGCAATGCTCTGGAAGGATGTATAGAGGATGGTCAGAATCAAATGTTTTTTCAAGGGAAGATGTTTTTCCCATTGGTGATTTGCGAGAGGGTTCTTTGTGAGTTCCACAAATCACCCCTAGCAGTACACCCGTGGGTCTCCAAGATGTACCATGGACTGATAAATCATTTTTGGTCGCCCGGGGTAAATCGGGCGGTGGCGTTGTTCATGGCCAAATGCCAAGTGTGTTAGTAGGTGAAGGCTAAACACCGTGTCCTAGGTGGACTATTATAACCTTTATTTATTCTCAAATGGAATTGGGATGACATATCGATTGATTTCATCATAGGACTACCCAAGGCTCATGGAGGTTGTGATGCTATCTGGGTGGTGGTGGACCGGTTGACAAAATCGGATCACTTTCTGGAGATCAAGGAGTCGGGTGCAGTGGATGACTTAGTGAGGAGATACATGGATGAGGTGGTGTGGTTGCATGTATTTCTGAGGTCAATAGTCTCAGATATGGATGCACGGTTTACCTCTCGAGTCTAGAGATGATTGCATCATGCTTTTGGAACTCATCTACATCGTAGCCCTACTTTCCACCCCTAAACAGATGGACAGATAGAGCGTACCATCCAGAAAATGGAGGACATGGTATGGTCATGTATCCTGGACTTTGCATGATCATGGTTTCGATAATTTCCTCTATTAGAGTTTGCATATAATAATAGATATCACACTACCATTTGCATGGCTCAGTTTGAATCCTTGTACGAAAGGCCATGTCGCTCACTCATGTGCTAGACCGTGTTTGGGGAAACAAGTGTTCATGGCCTAGAAGTGGTGCATAGCACGATAGAGAAGGTTCAACTTATACCATAGAGGATGAAGGTGGCTCAAGACCAGATGAAGTCATATGTAGATAATATGAGGAGACCCTTGGAGTTCGGGGTCGAGGACCATGTATTCATGAATGTCTCCTATCGGCGTTGGAAACAAAGGATTGGCAGGGGGAGTAAGATCTCTACAAGTTTCATTAAACCATTCGAAGTGTTGTGGAGGGTGGGAGAAGTGGCTTATCATCTAACACTACCACCACCGCTACTGAGAATACATGATGTCTTCCATATGTCACAACTCTATTGGCATCTACATGATGATTCACACATCCATGACTTGGGAATGCTGGACATCGAGGCTGGCAAGAATTTTGTGGAATGACCAGTAAGGATTGAGGATTGTGAGGAAAAGGTGCTCTGTGGATGGACCATTCCATTAGTTTTTGTGTTGTGGTGACATGGTGGTCTAGAAGAGAGTACCTGGGAATGGGAGGCATAGATGTGTTCCCAATACCCAGAGCTGTTTTGAATTTTGTTCTTTATACTTGTTTGTGAAGGAACACTTTACCTTTTTAACTATGGAATTTATTGATTTCCTTATTCTCTAGATGCATGTGAAAAGTCCTGACTGTGGGTAGGGGAGGACCCAATCCCTAATCAAGACGCATTATGGTGGATGATAATAAAGGCATGTGGGCAAGTCAGTGCCTCCCAAAGCGGATAATATTTTGACATTGAGGCAGAAACTTCCTAACCAATATGACTGGACAACATGACCCTTTAATTTTTCATGGTTGCTTAAGGGGGAGGTGTTCCTATATGTCGAAGAAGTTCACTCCTGATAGGTATCATTCAGGGTGGTTTCTCATACCCACTCTTTTCATTAGGTTTTGTTTTGATTATCGAGGGCGTGAAAAGTTTGAGTGGTATATCATGTATTGGACCAGACCCTCATGGCCCATACCTATCCAAAATTCTAGATCCTAAGGGTGGTAACTTTGGTGGTAGAGCATCATTTCGGTGTGCTACCAACTAACAGGACACAATAAGTGCAACCGGTCGGTGTGTCGCTGATCCGTGTGACCGGTTGGTGTGTCGTCGATCAGTGCAACCGTTCAGTGTGTCACAGATAGGCTCGACCGATCGGTGTGTCCCTGGTCGGTGCGACCGATCAGTGTGTCATTGATCAGTGCGACCGATCGGTGTCACACAGCCTTGTCGATTTGTTCTTCTATAGCTTTTAGTGTAACGCCACCTATATGAATTTTTAGCTTTTGGGATGTGGTTCAATGTTGTTTTTAGCCCCATAATAAATATTTGAATTCATAAGAGTGGAGAGACCCTCAACGGACCCAATTGTGTGTCTGCGTAACGTTTCCCATCTGTTTATATAAAATACATCAAAGTAACAGCTATTAAAACCTTTTCCTAATGAGAGTTATTAATTAAAATTTTAATTCAGTTGTGTATAACCACCCAACTATGTTGTGAAAACACTATCCGACCACATAGAAATTTAAATTTCCATATCACATGACAACTAGAACTCATTATTATATCACACGGGAATATTTTTTCTTCTTCTTCCACTTTTCTTCTTGGCTCGTCTCCTTTCTTCTTGGTGTGTTTGGAGTTCCCCTTCCTGAGGTCACTGTTGTGCATGTGCCGAAGCTTTTCTATTCACCCTTGGATTCCCCAACGTTCTTCCCCTGCATGCCGTGTATCCCATGTTATTGGAGCATGGAGAAGAAATTCAATCCTTGATCATCAATGTTGGTATTTTCCTTCATCACTCCTTAATGTGTATAATGCGGGGTGGGTACGATAGTGTTTATGTGGGGGTGGATGAAACCGAACCGTAACAAAGATAATAAAAAAAATTATAAAGAATGATGGGGTGCGTTTTCCAATTCTGTTTTACTCTTTTATAGTTTCTATATTTTATGTACTATTTGGGCTTATGCTCATAGAAAATCATGGTCATTGGTGGTCTTTACTTGTGCACTAATGAAGCCTTTTCTTGTGTGATGATTAAATGACTGTAACATAGAAATCAGTTAATCACATAAACTCGGTTGAATAAATGGATTCCATGTGAACATAAATCCTTGTGTGGTCACCCCAGTTAAACAATAGAATGAATAACCTAATGAATGATGTGCTTGAACCTGGAATTTTCCCAAAACTATTTTGGTTGTAGGTGTGTTGTTCTGCATGATGATCAGGGGGTGACGTGAATGACGATGGGATCCTCTTTAGTTGAATGGTTTTTTGTCGTGAATATAATGCTTTGTGGGGCTGTATCTCGAGGCTTGTTTTGGGTCCAGTACTTTGAGGGATCTCATAGATCCCTTTTTGTGACTTTACAAGAGAACCAGGTGTGAATACATAAATGGTTGTTTGGCCATTTCTCTTTCTCTGGCTTGTGGTTATGCCGATTAGTTGCCCAGTAGTGTAGAATTCACCTAAATTGGATCACTTGAACATGAAACCAAAAATGGGTTAAATGGGGAATTGTTTTGGGAATGAGTTGTGACTTGGTCTTGAGTGTTGTGCCTTTCTTCTCGGAATGAATTGTAATGAGGTTGTTTTTGATTAAGTTGTTTTTGGAAACCCTGGGTTGGTATGAGTTGTTGTTACCTATACGTATAATTTTAGTTCTCATATTTCTTATTCACACCCCACCCAAGATGACCACTTAGTGATGGACACGCCAATTTCATGGGGAGGGTGTTTTCCCAACATTCCTATGAGTGGCTGATTTTTAGCTCCTTATCTGCTCCTTTTCCCAAATAGCCCATTACTCTTCGTGTAGGATGTGACTTCCTGAGTTCCATTATAGCCCCATATTCTTCAGCTCAGGGTAGTTGTGGGGGTTGGCCAAGGAGTGTCCGGGCCGGTTATTTCCCAAGAGTCTTCAGGATGGGGCCCAGGTGTCTTCAGGTGTGGCAGCTGCTATTCTAGAATAGTTGTTTGTAGGAATATTTACACATGGTGGTTGTGGACCATGTGTTTTTGGGTTGGATGTGTGGATGTGGCCCAAGTGTGTGCGGGCAGGGTGTGGCATTGGGACTGTGGTGAAAATGACGGGATTGGTTCAATGCATAGGATGACTTCAATAACCAGTGGGAAAGTTGCGCAGGGTACCCAAATAGCAGTGTGCTATTACTATTCATTACATGACTTGAGTTATTTGGGGAGTGTACCTTGGTGAGGCATGGTGGATAGTTTTACTTGCAAGGTGATTTGATTATATATTATCTCACATGGCATTAGAATTCCTCCACACTTAAGCACGAGTGTGTGTTGTTTTCCCTACTGAGTATACTTATATGCTCACTCAACATACATAAATCTGCGTTCTGGTTTCTAGGGGGCTTCAGGGATTGTGTAGGGTCGTACTTGCTCGAATGTGGGGACAATTGTAGTTTCTGTTTTTCTTTTCATTGTTACATTACCTTTGTAGTCTCCTAGTACTTTGTCACTTCTAATTTCTATCATGCACATGAGAATGTTTTTCTTTGGCTTTACATTTACCCCCAGTTTTGGTGTTGTTGGGATTTACAATCATATCGCCTGATCCTAATAAAGAAAACGGGTAATGCCTTCCATCTTGTGTGTGATTCTATGACCTTGGTACTAGTGGCCACTCCGAGGCCTATTAAAGGCGGGTCTTATGGGTCATTATCTCTGCTTCAACTTGAAGAAGGAAGGGTCTGGAAATATGTTATCCCTTCCCTCATCTTGGTGAAGGTGGGTCGTGACATTTATAGATTCATTAAAATTAATATTACTAAATTATAAAACATATTTTAATGAGTCAATGATTTTTCTATATTTACAAATGTGAGATTCATGTAATGTATCTTCAAATCATTTTTTATGTTTCATGTATTCACCCACAATATAATTACAATACACCCAAAAAATATAACTACAAATGGAATAATGTATTGAAATAAAATTATTAAAATTTAAAACCAAAGTTTATTGTCACAAATATCATGTATTCGAATATATTTTTTTATATTGATTAGGTTAATAGTTTCAACATATTTAGTAAAATGAATTTTACTTAAACAATTATATAAAAAGTATTATTACATGAGAGGATATTTCCAATTAATATCATTCCTCTTAAAAAATAAAATCATTCACCTAATAGTATATTACTCCTTAATTGGATATACACTTTTCCAATCCTAATTATAGTCCATATATTTCGTTATTACATTTTATTAATTATAAAAAAAATTGATTGATAAATTTTTTTGACATTTATATATGATGTAAAACCATTTAATGATAGACACATCACCTTTATAAGAAAATTTTAATCTATATCCCTCACAATATTGATGTTGTATATATACACTAATGAATTATAATTTATAATTAATAAATAAATTTCTTATAACCCATTTTGTTTTTTCAATCATTTTTCTTAGGATGTATATCATTTATTTTCCATGAACATCAGAAAAGTTATACTTCATATATCTAAATAATTTATAAATAAATAACCATCAAATAAAGGAATAATATGGGACTATAAATAAATATTTCTAAAACATATTAAAAAAATTATAAGCCACTATATTATAGGGATAATATATAAATTGAAATTTTCTTGTATAAGTCTCATTTATTCATGTGGTAATATTTCTAATATTTTCCTCAAAATCCAAAATCAGTAATAAAAAAATGCTATGATAAATCTCCACCCATATATCATGTGTTGTATATTAATTATAATTCAGGTGACATGGATTATATTAAATTATGTAAATTTTTTAGAATAAACCGCAATTGTAATACAATATTCCACACAAATCATATATTATAATACAATGTATTATAATGTACAATAACTCTTTTTTGATAAACATGTTAACTACAACATACTAGGTGGTGTGATTGGTGATATTATTTTACGACCAAAAACAATAAAGAGTATTTTTATAAATATTATTTCGTAAATGGTAAATAAATATGTTAAATGTATTTATTTTTATTTGTTATTAAAAAAACCAAAAAATTAATGATATATTTATCACTAAATTATTTTACTTTATTATGTATATTTTCATAAGAATAGAAATTTAGATTTTTGGAATTTTTTGTATTTACTAATATGGTTTTATAAAATATGATTTATAGTATTATAAATTATTTTTATGTTAAAAATATATTCAGTGGGGAATTTATAGTGTATATAATAAATTTTTTAATTTTTTTGTGAACTTCTTCAAATTTTTATCATTTAAATTTATATTTAATATAATAACTAATGTTTTAGAAATAAATAATGTTATTATTTAATTATTGAATTTATTCAAACACATAATTTTACATTTATGTTGTTTTTATTTCACATTATAGATATACAATTTATTTAAAGTAGTAAAAGTAAAATTAACAACCCTATATACACCACATTGCAACTATATTTTAAATGATCATTTAATCAAATTTCATTGGAAAACTATTTAATTATATATCAATTTTACAAATTTTTTATGGTAAATTTTATAAAAGGGAAATGTTTTTTAAAATTAAAAATATTATGTTTTCAATTTAAAAAATATTAAATAATAAATATAAATATAAATATAAATAGAAAAAAATTATCATAAATAAAATAGTTTTTATGATTTGAATTAAATGTTAATTACTTAATTTAAAGAAATTATTCTAATAACATAATCGTTTTTTTAAATATTCCAATCAAAAATTTTTTAGGGATATATTTTGAGAATTTTAGAAATTATATTATTTTTAATGAATAATTAGAATTTAATATTATGGTTAAGTATTTTTTTTTCATGGAATCATACTTATATAATTAGAATTTAACACTATATATAAATTTTTGGATATCCAGTATATATATATATATATATTGATTTTTAATTTTATTTTGATGTTAAATATTCTTATAAATCCATTAAATAATTTCATATGTCTGATAGAACATTTTTACTTTTGAAAACAATATTTAACGATTATGAGATTACTATTATTATTAAATAAAAATTTATAAATAAAATTATGATCATGAATTTCAATATTAAAAAAATGTGTTCTTGATGTGAAAACCAAAATGAGAACATCACAGATATCCCTTGGAAAACTTATTCTCTAAAACATTGTACTCAAAATACCATGCATTAAAATTAATGAAAAATTATCATCAATTGAATATAAATAAAAAAATCCCAACTCAATATCATGCATTCCCAACCTCATGACCACACCCTTAACTCTCATAATTTCCACATAATAATTTTTTTAAAATATCACATTCTCAGAAGTAGATAGCCCCATAAACATATGGATTTGAATTTGAGGTATGAAAATCCTTGATCCATCCCATTCCTTTTCCTTAGAAATACATTTTTCATGACATCATTAAAATTATTTTTCGTATGAATATATTATTCTAATTTCTGTTTGTTATTAAAATCTACAAATATTTTTCTTAGGAAGATACTACTCCCCATTTTGTATAAACATTTAGTAGGCCATTATTATATTGAATCAGGGGTTTCCTTATAACATCCTAGTAACCGCTCTATGAGATCAAGTGATTAAAACATAACATGTATGATTCAATCGTTCTTACCAAACAACGTGACCTAATTTCATCCATCTAAAACATTCAAAATAAGTGGGAATATTTGATAACATTTATAACGAGTAATGATTTAGTATTATTGATTAGATAACTAAGATAAAATTTCATAAATATATAAAAAATAAACAAATTTTTAATTAAAAATATATATCACCCCCTAAAATTTCTCAACTTATTACACCCATATTATACATATTCAACTTAAATCCTCGATTTATAAAATAGGGAAATAAAAAATTATAAAAGTTTGAGCTTATAAGATCAGTAAGGTTGCAAATGGAGATACCAATGATTATATAATAATAATGTGGCCATATTCGAATATTAATATGAACATAACGAGGTAATATTATACAGTTTCTACCATAGATAAAAATCATGATTTATAGAATAAATGTTGGTGGTTTTTATGTTACAAAACATATATGAACATGATCTAAGAGAGAATAAATTTTTATAATATATGGAATCATTTCATAAAAATAAGTATTCAAAATCATTTCTTTTGTATTGAATGATATTTCTTATATTATATTAGTGGAATGGGTTAATATCCCCTTCTATCAAAGTACTCATAGTTTACTCACAAGATTATCTTAGTGGAAACACTTATCTACCAAAATATTTTTATTAGCGAAGGATCACTCTGGAGGTTATCATACATGAATGATATCACTCCCCAATCATCATAGTAGTAATGGATCAGTCCAAACACTACTCTAATGGATTCGGTTCACATCCCAAACCATTATATTAGTCAATGCACACTTCTAATAACATCAAAGAGGACATAGTTCTATACAACTGTATGTTCAGTACCCATTCTTGTATTGTTTATATTATGTCCAATACTTATTTGACCAAACAAATCGAAGGGTATATAACATCCAACAATAAAATAACAAAAAATACATGTCTGTCATACAAGATAAAAAAATCATTTCTCATTTTTCAACTCATGAGTAGTTTGAAATTTCATTGTTATTTAATTAAAGTATAGTGCCTCATAAATTTAATGGGTCTCATTAACAACCCATAATATATATAGAACAAGAATAATTATATTATAATTTCACTGTATCTGAATTAATTAATCTATATAATCAAAGGATTTCATCATATATGGAAAATTTTATTGAATATTCCTTTGAAATAATTATTTAGGAAAATACATTTTCCATTTTAAGGAGTCATATATTATAAAAAACATCTTACTCTTAAATGAATATTATTTTTGAAAATAAAACATGTAATTTAAGTTTCGGATAATTAAGGAATAATGATTGTGGTAAATTCTACTCAATAATTGTATGATAACATAATTATCACTATATGTTTTAAAAAAAATGGTCCCAAATAACCTTTTTTTGGGAAAAAAATAATTAATGAAAACTATTTGGTAAAATGTCAATCAAAAGAGAAAATGTAATGAAATGACCCATGTTAACCTCAATTATGGAACCTGGCATAGTCTACCACATACATGATGGGAATTCCCAATGCCCCCGATTAGAGACAAGAACATGGGAATTGAACTACAAAAATGAAGGAATGATTTCACCCAATATATATGAACAAACAACATATATATACACATGGAACTGAAAGAGATAGTGGATTCCTAAAAAATATATAATGTAACCGTAAAAATATTAGAGAAACAAATCAATATAAAAATCATATGTAACTACAAAAAAATTCCATCTATAGCGGAAAAAATTAACTAAAAACTCTATTAAATTGTGTAGAAAAAATCACACCATCTCACAACTAGATAAAAAACCCGACTAACATGAAACCCCAACAACTAATAGTGACACATTGTAGTTATCTACAATGGAAGATGTAAAGAGGTCTACAAACCACTGAGGAGGTGCACAAGGTGTGAGATAACATGACCAATAGTATCCCACCTTGCTGTTTCATAAAAAGTATATATAAAAAAATTCAAGTATACATGTTTGTAAATAAAACCTAGACTAATAACCCGTAAATAAGTTTTTTAGGGATCATGGTAAATGATTATTCTTTATCAAATCTCTAAAAATAAGGTATATCAATTTCAATGAATATTTTTATATAATATTTTACATTCATAAACATGTATATGAAGTCTAAAACATTACAAATCCATAAAATACAAAACAATAATAACAACAGAGGAATCATAACATGATGAAATACAACAGGCTAAACAACAGACTGTTCATAGCCAAATATCTATGAATATTGCACTGCGATACATAAATCCAATTATATTCACTCTAAGACCTGAGAAACACCCTATTAATTTAAACATCAAAAAAATATTGATACCCATAGACAATAATAAATTATATTGAATAAGAGGAACACTCACGAAATTGATCTTCCATAATGGATGATGGCCTCAGGATAATCCTTCCACATAGTATTGATGGTAACCCATGTGGTCATTTTCACAGTAATAATACTGTTTTAAAAATCATTTTTATACCATTTTATAAAATCATTTTCAATGCATCAAAAATGCTCATTTTCCATCCATGTATCAAAATCGATGGAAAACCACTTTTATTCAAAATTTCATTACCAGAGTCTTAAATAAAATTGATAACTTCATAACTGTTTATTTATATTCCATTTTATAAAAACAAAATAATACGATTTATCAAACACCGGCTGGTGATGAAACCACCTACCAAGAAACATGGGTTGCACTAGATCTCAATGGGATCCACCAACTAGTAAATCCAAAATACGGCAATGAAGGTCCATTAATCCATCCCAAATCACAAGATTATTCCAATTTAGAAAAACCTTGGTTGGTGAAAAGGAGGAATCCAACATTCCCCAAGAATGAACACCCATCACACCACGAACTAAAATGGAATTTCCTCAAGAATATAATCACATAATAGAGCTAGATGAAGAAATGAAGAAGCACCAACTTATACCAATGAATCAAATAAGTAATATGAAGGGTTATACCATGATTGTAACACCCCGAGATTTTATTAAAAATATTCTTTTCATTAATGTCTTGTATTGTACGCTACACCAAAAGGAGCTTTCACAACACGCATCATTGTCTTTCCTTTCATTACACGCAATCGCGACCTTCCTCGATAGCTTGCGTCGTACACAATACTGAGTTTCACTAAACAACGATATGCTATTAAAATATTGTTATGAACTAGACGTTATGAATAGTGTTAACTAAATTTTGAATTTTATAACATTATTATTCATCTTACACATTTTTAGAACATGGTATAAGAACAAAATAATTTTTTCGGGTAAAATAAGTATTTTTCAAAAAATGCAGTTTTGCCGCCTTTTGATGGCGCACCCACTTTAAATCTAGTTTTTGACATGTTTATAAGTTCAATTGCACAAAATAAAATTCATATTTTGAATCAGGATATAAAAATTTACATTGGATAATGTTTTGATATTTTTCCGATAACTTTCATATTTTAATGAATAGTAAAAACACGCTATATTTTAATTAAAAACAACTTTTTTCATCATAATATCTTATGTGGTTAAATTATAATATTGAATGGTTTTAAAGTATAAATATAATATATTTTTACCATTTAATATAATTTATGTGATTAGCATTGATTTTACCTTGAATTCGTAGGTTAATTCAATTCAATCTTTTGCAATGTTTTAAAGAAAAACCCGTTTTCTTTCGACAACGGGATTAATTTTAATTTAATTTCTGCTTCTTTTGTGTGTTGAATTTGGAAAAATGGATTCCATATTTGGAATCAGTGGGTCCAAATTATGTTAATAAGCTACTTTTTATTTTTGGGCATTGTGAATAGTAACTACGGTAAATTTTATTTACCATAGTTAAAGGTAAATCGGGTAATTAAGGGTAAATATAATATTTTAAAATTACCCTAAAAAATGTTAAAATCCTATTAGATGACTAAAAGTTGACCCATATCACCTAATTGTCGGATTAGATTCATTTAATTAAATTTTTTCAATGAAAATAATTTAATTATTATTAAAACCAAAGAATATGACAACATGTCACTTTCTTAAATCTTATAAGTATAATAATTTTAATCTATTAATAAACTTCATGAAACTTCAAACATGAATAGTATACAGAAATCTAATACAATTATATACATCATATGAATTTATTTATAATTTTTAGGGATTAAATAATAATCATTTATTATGACACAAAGATGAAGCAGTAATTGTCTTATTAATGAAATATTGACATAATTGATGTTATAAATGCCCAAATAAATGTAATTTGAGACTTTTTATGACTTACACTAATTTTCTAGGTTAATATGAAATGTTATTGTTGATTTAAGTAACTTGGTTCGAACTTATAATTCTGTTATGAATTTCATAAAAGCATGTACCAAATAGTGTCAAAATTGACATAAATTAGTTTTTTAAAACAAATATTATATTATTAACTATTATTTAATTTTTAAAAATCTAAGGTTCTGCAAAATGACTTAGATAAGGATAGATATATTAATAATAAAAAACTTGGGGTTCTTTTGGCTTGTTATGGTAAGTTTATTAACCATATAGTGTAAGAAAACAAAAAGACACGGTAAAAGATAAATTAATTAACTTAGAGTTAAATCTAATTGATAAGGTTTAAATAATAACCTAAACTTGTCTAAATCCTATTGGATTAGAGGATTTAGACCCATCACCACTTTATCTTCGAAATAAGACCCTTTGGAACCATTATAAAACGAATTTGACCTTAATATAAAATAATATTTTGAGATTTTCCTAAGGTGCCCCTCTCCTCCCTTGTAAAAGGGCACCTCCTCCCTCTCCTCCTCACACCCATTTGACCATTCAAGCTCGGAAAACCCCTGAAAAAATCTCTTCTCCACTTCCCTAGTATCATCCTAGAGGTCCTGGTCTTCTTCAAAGAACATCCTTAGTTCTTTAAGTGGAGGTTAAGAGAAGGCACCTCAAAAAGAGGTAATATCCATTACCGATCTTTTTCAATTTCTTTCTTCTTAAACATCTTCTTAATTAGTTGTTTCATGATAAAGTAATAACATAAGTATTTATTATATACTGATATGTTATTATAAATATGAAACAACTCTAATTAACCTTCTATCCATCCTACGGAAAAAGGAAATCACCGCGCGTGCGTACGTACGGAATACCGTCTCCACGCCGTGGTGTAATCTATTTTCCGCCACCACCTTAATTGGATGGGTAAAATGGTGTAATGAGTAATTATATATGATTATTTTAAAGTGATATTGATACTGAAATAGTATACATACACTTCAACACAATTCCACGACCATGGGAATGATATCATCGCTCGTGCGTACGTACGGACTACCGTCTCCACAACGCGATGAGATTCATTATACATGTTAACCATTCCAGAATGATTATAAAGTATATATAATGAATAATAATGAAATATATGACATGGTAAATCTACTGGATTTATGTATATATATATGTCATCTACTTACTTCCATTCAAGACAATAAGGAAAGGAAAACAACGTTCATGCGTACACTACTGGAAATCCATGTTTTCCCAACGGTTTAAAACCATTGGAAAAGGCCCTCAAACCGTTGGGGAATCTTATCCCAACGGTATTAGAAACCGTTGGGCTGTGAGGCGTTGGGAAAGCCTTACACCAACGGTTCACGTTGAACCATTTGTGAAGGCTGTTTAGATTTTTGTTATACCAACGGTTCATCTGAACCGTTGGAAACATCAGTGCAGAGGGGAATGCCAACGGTTTTAAAACCGTTGGGATAAACATATAGGGGGTTTATAACCCAACGGTTTTGAACCATTGGGAAATGAAGGAAATGCAGCAGGGGTATAACCCAACGGTTTTCAACCGTTGGGAAATGCAGGAAAGGGTATAACCCAACTATTTTGAAACCGTTGGGAAATGCAGCAGCACACATATAACCCAACGGTTTTGAAAAATGCAGCAACACACATATAACCCAACGGTTTTGAAACCGTTGGATTAGAACCCCATTAATTTAAAATGAAACAGGCTGCAATAAACTGCAGGATGCAATGAAAACTCTGTGAAACATGATCAATCTCACAAAAAACACACTGCAACCTGAAAAAACAGAAAAAAAAACACTCATTCTGTGTGTTTAGGAACACTGCAACCTGAAATCAACTGCAGGCTGCAATCAAAAAAAAAACAAACTACAGCCTGCAATCACAAAAAACACGCTGCATCCTGCAATAAAAAAAACACACTGCAGCCTGCAATCACAAATAAAAAAACACTCATTATGTGTGTTTAGGAACACTGCAACCTGCAAACAAAGAAAACACCTTGCACACATAGAAAACTCACTTCAATCACCTGAAATCACACAAAAAACACACAAGAAACACATAGAAATAATCATCTCATTTTTGAAGGCTTACTCACATCCCTTCCCCTTGAATGGTTCATATATTGATGTGGTAGAGAGACCAAGAACCAACAAAATGTTGTCTTGTTGATCAAATAGGGAGGAGGATATTGGAAATTGAAGTTTATAACTCATATATGAAGAATCCACTGCCTCAATCCTGATCTATCAGATATGGGTTATTAGTTTTGATTACTTCAGTATAAATTTGATATTTTTTTGATGAATTTAATCATTCAATATACTAACATAGAAGGATATTTACAATATGACCATTATAAACCTTTTGTTCCTAGAGTATAATGATGGGGGAATCAGATACTATGGGGAAATGACTTCTATAATGTCAAGAGGTTTAGTTATATTGTTGCATTTATCAAGGTATTGGTTTGTGTTTAAGAGAGGGATATTGGTCAGGCTTCTTTCACACATAGATTCTATGTGGATAGATATTTACTTGATTCATGAGAGATATTGCATGCCTAATTATCAAGGGGATCTGCTATGATGACATCCAACATGGTGTTTGTCAGTGGTTATGAATCATTTACATCATCTTTTGGGCTCACTTTAGAAATTTTCTATCATATTCTAAGAGGATAAGATTACAAGGTAATATTCTATCCCCAATCTGTAATGAAAACATTCAGATAATCCTCAATGACAATCCAATAGATTACTACATGAATTTTAGTATATAACTTCCATAGATGATTTTTATATCCTTTGAAATTTGAATGATGACCCACCCCCACCCCCTGCCCAGCCCAACCCCTCCCCACCAAACCCCCTACACAACCCCCTCCTCCCCACCTCACCCCTGCTAAGCACCCCCGCCTCCCCCACAAATTCCCATAGGGGAGTTGATTTATGTTTTAATCATATTTTTTGGGTTTTTGGTGACCCATTCAGGATTCAATCTATGGATACTTTGGAGAAATTAGGTGTTTTGAGATATTTTTGGGGGGTTCAGTTTGGGAGAACTCATGTACATGATGTGTAGTTTTGAGAACACACATCATGTGTTCTTCGTACTTGGGAATGATGGGTTTTGGGAACTAAATGATTTATACAAGGGGGTGGGTTACACGCCATGTATTGGTGACTCGGGGTGTGCTAGTGGCAGATGACCATATAGGGTATAAAGCTATATCTAGTGCGAGGTACATGGTTAGGCATTGTTGATAGATGATCAGTTGGAGACATAGCTGATCAATGATCACGTTTTTCTAGTCGTTGATGTATTGGTGCTGCCATCAACATGGATGTTCTTTCACCCCCATATCTTATCTTTTCTCACCCCTAGCACATCCCCCCCCCCTCTCCCCCACCTGCACAGCCACCTCCAACCCCCTATCCAGCCCCCCTCCTCCTCACGTCACCCCTTCCCATCCCCCCCCCCACTCCCCTCCATCACATCCCCCCTCATCTTCACCTCATTTTGACCTCTTCAATATCAATCAAAATGATTCTATACAGGTAAATTACAACAAAACTGCAACCTAAAATTATATATTGCTTGTGTTCATAAGGGGATCATTATAGAGAGTACATTGCAGTGAAATGGAACCAAAAAATCGAAAATAAATGAAGGCATACATACTGATTTAAAGTGAATGAACAAAAAATACATGAATCAAAGAAAAGATGACCGTTTGGAAAGTAGATTTAGAACCCACGAGAGCAGGTAGGAAAGCTGGGTTCCAAACAAAATCTAAAATCGTAAGGGGGTCATAACACGTACCCAATTAATGCAGAAGAATAGAGCATTGGAAAACCAGACATGTCGCGCTGGGAAGTAGGGTTCGCGTTGAGATTCATTTGAGAAGTAGGATTCATGTCGTGCTATTGGAAAAAATCTTCCTTATGGGTGTGTCGAGCTATGGTTTAGGGTAAAATGAGAAGGGTTATGGGTTCTCATAGAGATTTTGGAAAAAAAGCGTGAGTGTTGATGAGAAGGGAGCAGCGAGCGGCGAGTGGCGAGGGGTGGTTGGGATGGGAGCGGCGGCGAGGGGTGGTCGGTATGGGAGCGGCAGCGAGGACGGGAGGAGTATGTGATTGGCGTCGAGGGTTTGGAGAAGTGCGACTTAGGGATTGGAGAATTATCCCGACAGGACTGCGAATCGTCACAGGGTGTCGTCCTGGAGTAGGGCCAAATCACGACATGACCGCGGCGTGACCGCGGCATGACCGTGGCGTGACCGCGGCGTGTTGGCCTGGTCCAGCGACATCTGCGGGGCAGCATATTCCAGCCATGAGTGAAGGGAGTGGGAGGAGGCTAGAATGCTAGTGGAAGGAGGCTGGTTGCAGGTGCTGGGGGGATGGTGCGGGCTGATTCGAAGGTGGAAGGGGACTGTTGCGGGCTGGAATGCTGGTGGCAGAGGGCTGAAATGAAGGTGGATGGGGGCTAGTGTGGGTTGGATGTCGCTGGAGCAGGGTCAAATAACGACATTACCACGGCGTGGCCACAGCGTGATCGCGGCGTGACCGCGACGTGTTGGCCCGGTCCAGTGACATACGCGGGGCAACATCTTCCGGCCAGGAGTGAATGGAGCAGGAGGAGGCTGGAATGCTGGTGGAAGGGGGCTGGTTGCAGGTGCTGGGGGGTGGTGCGGGCTGATTCAAAGGTGGTAGGGAGGGCTGTTGCAGGCTGGAGTGCTGGTGGGAGAGGGCTGAAATGAAGGTTAAAGGGGGATGGTGTGGGATGGATATCACTGGAGCAGGACCCAATCATGGCGTGACCGCGGCATGACCGCGGCGTGACCGCGGCGTGATCGCGGCGTGACCGCGGCGTGTTGGCCCGATCCAGCGACATACGCGGGGCAGCATCTTCCGGCCAGGAGAGAATGGAGCGGGAGGAGGCTGGAATGCTGGTGGAAAGGGGCTGGTTGCAGGTGCTGGGGGGATGGTGTGGGCTGATTCGAAGGGGGCAGGGGGCTGTTGTGGGCTGGAATGTTGGTGGCAGCGGGCTAAAATGAAGGTGGAAGGGGGATTGTGTGTGTTGGATGTCACTGGAGCAGGGCCAAATCACGGCATTACCACGGCGTGACCGCGGCGTGACCACTGCGTGACCGCGGCGTGACCGTAGCGTGACCGCGACGTGTTGGCCCGGTCCAGCGGCATCCACGGGGCAACATCTTTCGGCCAGGAGTGAAGGGAGCAGAAGGAGACTGAAATGCTTGTGGAAGGGGGCTAGTTGCAGGTGCTGGGTGGTGGTGCGGGCTGATTTGAAGGTGGCAGGGAGGGCTGTTGCGGGATGCAATGCTGGTGGCAGCGGGCTAAAATGAAGCTGGAAAGGGGCTGGTGTGGGCTGGATGTCACTGGATCAGGGCCAAATCACGGCGTGACTGCAGCGTGACCGCGGCGTGACCGCGGCGTGATCGCGGCGTGACCGCGGCGTGACCGCGGCGTGACCGCGGCGTGACCGCGGCGTGACCGCGGCGTGACCGCAGCGTGACCGCGACGTGTTGGCCCGGTCCAGCGACATCCGCAGGGTAGCATCTTCTGGCCAAGACCGAATGGAGCGGGAGAAGGCGGGGAAACATTCCGGTCATCGCCCTGCCGCTAAATGATATAACATATCAACTATTTAATATGCTATAACAAGGGATCACCAGAGAAGGTTGTAGCGAGTGACACAATGACGCAACGTCTAAAGGGAAACAAAACGACAGAAAATAATTATCACTACTCTTTGGTTTAGAAGACAACACACCTCCATTGAAAGAGTTTTATTATAAAATCATGGCATTGCTTTATCACAAAATTCATTTAATTATATTTAACATTTATTCTATAACTCATTCAGCACAAATCAAATGCAATAAGTTAAGCTACAAGATCAACATAACTATCATTGTGAGTTTTCGCAGACAGCGCACCTCTGTTGGAAGGGTTTTATTATAAAAAATGACGTTATTTATCAAATGAAATGATTATATAAAAGAACACTTATTCAAGATATGCAAGTCGATATAATTATGCATAATTAAGAAAGAAGTTAATACAATTTATAGAATTCTTTAATTAAAGAGACTAGAAGAGGGACCATACCTCAAGGTGGAACCAAGCCGTCCACTTCGGCTCTTGGATCCTTCTAACTAAAAGCTGATTCTCCCCAACAGAGTATACACACCTTCACACAAATTCAAGGACACCTATCCCCTATGCACACACCCACATGGCCATGAGCATGTGCAAGGGGATCCTTACACATATGCTTAAATGCATATACTAGTCTCCACTCTCCTGCGTATGCATTTTTATATATATACATGGGCACACCAATCCCCATACGTGCATAATCATTGCCATGGTTGACTATACACGTAACGGGGGAACCCAGATACATATACTTACTTACATATGCACACGCAGGCGAGTCACCCTTGACTTGGTGACTCGAAACCAACGAGCAGGGATCAACGCACTACAAAAAGGATATTAAGAACCTTAAAACACATAAAGGACCCTACATAACCAGTGAAAAACCAACCAACAGCATTAAATCCTTACCTCCATTAGCGAGAACCAAATCCACCCAAACCAACACAAAACGATCCAACGCCCTACCAAAAACATAATATGGAGTCAAAAACATTGAAATCCCCAAAATATATGAGGTGTGAGACAAGTAGTAATCATAGAATCTTACCTCGGATCAAAGCCGACGGACTGAAACAATCTGAACCCCTTCTGGCCTCCTTTGTAGAATATAACTACTCCATGTCCATAGAAACCAGTAAAAGACCTAAGTAGACAATGCGATAAAGAACATAAAATAAAAACTAAACTAAAACATACCTGTCTCGTGAGACTATACATGTCACCACCCAACATATAAGAACCACAACGCCACATAGGTCAAATCATGTTCCTGCAAGCAAGGGGGAAACAAATCCATGTTTCAAAATGATACTATTAAAAAGTAAATTCCTATTAATTACCATTTAATCTTCCTATAAATGGTATATAATTAGTTTGGCTCGAGTTTCATCTTAGTTTGGTTTTGTTCAATACAAGTTTGTTTGGGAAATTACATGGCTACACCATTACTAAAGGGTCAAGATAGGTTGTGGTGTAAAGTTATTGTGGAATGGAAGGATGAAAACATTATTAGAAGTGATTCCAACTAATCTTCAATGACCAAAACTTCCTAGATGATCTTAAACAAGCTAGATCTTGAGATCTCTTAGATATTGAGTAGGAAAAATTTCTAGTGATTGAATATGAATCAACATTCACTAATATGGTACGTATATGTCAAATCATATGATTAATATAAGGCTTAAGGCATGAAGATTTGTGATTAATCTATGACTAATGATGTGATCATGGACCAGTCTTCTGATTTTTCTCACCTATATATTTGTTGTTGGTATTCTGTCTTTGGAAAATATAGGTTTTACATGAGCATGGAAAGGGTGTTTTTTAATTTCTCATTCATGTGGAGGGAATACATCATTTAGCAGTTAGAAGATGAGGTATAAGCACCTCCATAGGTGATCAACCATTACTTAAATTAATTGTTTCTTCAAATAAGAATTCTTATGTATATAAAGATAGTATTAAGAGCCTTGATAGACCCTTAAACACTAACTTGATTATTCGATCATAGATTTCCAAGGGATTGATTATAACTATGTTCCATGGGAGTCATGGAGTCTAATGACAGTAAATGAATGTAAATAGATTAACATAGTAGACCTATAGATATGGTGTTCACAAGCCGCCTAGGTTTAGATAAAATTCTTTAGTGATTTTATGGAAATGAAATCACCCTGTCACTAGGTATCCAAGTGGATAAGATATCAATTGGGATATGAGTGGTCTAACATATGTCTTATAATTTGGATGATATGTGTATAGACTAGATGAGGGTTTAGATCAAGTAAAATATTCCTAAGAGGATTGGTCCTTATGGTGATAAATGTGGCAATTGTACGTCTAGTGTTTGACGAGGAAATACTTATGAGGATGGATTGGAATCTTGGTGGGTTCTTAGAGTGGGATGGTCCCTCAGATTCTATAAAATGTATTATGAAAGGTTTTACTCCATTTAATGATTCAAAAGTTAAACTAAGGAGATCAAGGATGAGATGCTACTGTGAGTATTGGGTATTGTCGGACATACTGGAATTATAATGCCAAGAGGCTTGCTGTGTTAGTGGGGCTAGGTTAAAATACATGATTTTAATGAGGTTCTTGACCAGATTCTTGATAATATAATTAAGGAATGGTCGACATGCCGAGAGAATACTATAGTGTGTGGGATGAGTTTTATGGTATAATCCTCGAGAGATGAGTCTATATTATGTGACTGAGAGGATAGAATATGATATGTTTGATATGATTGGGTGAGTTTCCAACCCATTTGAGGAGGATACGATGTATGGAGACACTTGGGGTTATTTATGCTATCTCATGGAGACATTTGGGGTTATTTCAACATACTCTGGAAATGTTCTCACATTATGTTTTAGAAAAACAAATCCATCTCATGGAAGACTCGAAGGCCACCCTAGCTTCCAATGTTTCCTCACACAAACAAGTGAGAAACCTCACCAATTGACCATAAGAAAAAAAAGAGAGATTTCATAGTCAAATAAGGGGTGGAAGAAACAAACTAGTAACTGCATAATCAAACAAGTTACCACATGGACAAGAAATCAAATGCATGATCAAATAAGTGACACCACGAATTAAATTATAATTTAAAAATGTAAAAGGCTCTAATCACCCTCTTGAAACCTCCAACCCTCATAAAACACAAAGGGTTTTATAAATTTGGGACCCTATAACTAATATCTCTCAAACAATTAATGTCCTTTAGAATTTAAAACAAACTTGAAAAGGAGAGAAAGGGGCCTGAACATCCACCCTATGAAATGACTCCCAAGGATATAATTATATAAAGAACATAACATCACATCAGATGACCAAGGTTCATAACCATGCAACATCATTAAATAACAAAAAATACACTCTCGTGTGTGATGCCTCTCAAAAAAGGGAAAATCCATTAAAAAGCATCACATCTAAGAAGAGAAACGATCTCATAAAACAGTATAAAGTCAAACACATTGTATCAACAGAAAGGAAACAAGAAAAGAATATAAATAAAGAAGATCACCCCTCAAACAAATTGGGATACTGATTATAATACACATGTCATGCAGTTATTGGGTTTCACATATGCAAATGTGGAATCAAAAAACATTGATTCAATATACAGGTGAACTCAATGATGTATTGTTGAATCACCCTCCTTTGGATAATTTTGTAAAGGCAATAATCATCAACAGAGCTAAAATAAATCATATAAAACATTGGAAATGACAGTTACATATCCTTAAGAAATCATATAAATACTAATAATAAATCATAATTAACCTGAATTTAAACTTACAGAGAGTTAGAATTGATGCTTACATAGCAGAAGGGGGATTCGCGAGCGACCATGAGCGGGAAGCTGCGAGCGGCAAGCATGATTCAGGATGGGAGGAGGGGAACTCAAGGGGGGTGAGAGCAGAGGTAATGACAGGAGGAGAGAGCGGCAGTAATGACAGGAGGAACAGAGCGTCCCTATAGGGTTTGGATAACTGTGGCTTGAAGGGGGATGTGTGGGAGCCGATGAGCAGGGAGCGGCGAGCGGCGAGCGGTGAGTGGCGAGTGGCGAGTGGAGAGTGGCGAGCAGCGAGCATCGATCGGCGAGCGGTGAGCCGTGAGGGGTGGTCGTTATGGGAGCCCTGGTGAGGACATGAGGAGTATGTGAGTGGCACCGAGGGATTGGAGAGGTGCGGGTTAGGAATCAGAGGAGTATCCCGATGGCGGAAGTGATTTTAGATGGATATATCCCAACGGTTCATTTGAACCGTTGGAAAAAATGGTCCATATGACCTATATCCCAAAGGTTCATATGAACTGTTGGAATAGGGTGTTTTTCCCAACTGTTTATTAAAACCGTTGGGAAAAAAGCGTTGGGAATGATGGAATTTCCAGTAGTGGTACGTACGGACTACCGTCTCCATGAACGGTGTGTTTCATTTCATTTATCTATCTATTATATATATATATACTGAATATATATGATATATAAATCATATTTTATATTCTGTGAGTAAGTAAATCATGATATAAGTAATAATAATATCAAGAACAACAAGTCCAAACACCTACGATAAATGAAACAATTTTACCCAAAACGATTATTTAACATGGAATTTACAAAAGAACAGGTAATATAAAGTCATAAGTGAACCATATATGGTATCATTACAATGAATATGATTCTGTAATAAGTTAATGACATTATTTAAATCATTATACAGGAGGTTCAGATACGTACAAAGCATATCGGTCATAAGGAAAGGGAAATATCACAATCTCATTTTTATCCGAGATTGTTTATACTTTGGTATTTACTAGGGTGTATTTTATCATCCACATCCATGTTCTCTCATTATGTAATATTATTTCCATCCACCTAAAATTGTTTAAAACCTATTTTACCCTTTGGTGAGTTTTTATTAAAAGATATGAAAGGAATCTTTTGTCGTGTTTCGTACGAGGTACTTTTTGACTTTTCCGAAAAAAGTACGAGAAGAATGTTTTTTTAACTTATACGGCATGAATGGATTTTTAAAAAAATATTTTCAAGAAGCTTCCTTTACAAGTTTTCATGTTTATTTTTAATCAACTTCTTTTAGTTTAAAATCGTATGACATTTTAATAAAGGAAAAATGTCTTTGAAGTAGAAAGGATATTTTCCTCAAGAATGGAGTTCAAGTATTTTATAAAAATTATTTTCCATCTATGATTATAAAGGGTTCTTTTTCTATCCCTATTATTACATGGATTTTATTATGTTGTGATGGAAATATTTTTATGAATTCCTTTATATTATATGAATTGTTTTATGATGTCATGTTGTTTAAGATTCCCATTTGTATTACATGGGTTATGCAATGATGTATGGTTTATGATTTTGTGGCACACATAAGAATGGTATCATTATGAGATGGGTGGGACCTATATCTCTCTCCAATGCATTGGGTAATGTTTTTATATCTCATGAGATAGGCATGGCTGGAATGGTAGGTTATACCGGTTCAGTGAAACAGGACTGAAATGAGGGTGACTCGGTTCAGAAATGGACTTTGTCCACTAAGATAGTCTTGCCAATGAGTCTTGACTAACAAGAAATGATTCTCTATGATTATGTGTGTATTCCACGAAGATTCATGTTTTATGTAATGATTATTGGGATTTCATTTCACTACTATGATTTATCCCATGTTATGAAATTATGCACTCTTTTGCAGGTTAAGTTTTCCAAAATGTTATGTTCTTACGAATATGATGTGATTGATATTTATTTTGTTTACCCTTGCTAAGCATTTGAGCTCACCCTTTTATATTTTATTTTCCCCAGGATATAAAGAAAGGTTTTAGGTATAAAAAAGGAAGATCTTTATGGGAGATGTTGAAGATCTTTCACCAGGATTAGAAGATTATATTCCGAGTTTCCAAAGACACTAAACTATTACAATCCTTGTGTGTGTGTTTTTGTTATGTACTAAGTATTCCGCAAACGTAATGTAATGTCCATGTACGGCAGGCTTCGGGTCTCTACAGTTGGTATCAGAGGAAAGGTTTAGTCAACCTTTGGAAACTAGGATGCGAGAACTTTAGGGAGATCCCTAGAGATATTTCTAAGCTATCTCTAGGGATGTCCCTAAGGTTAAGTATACGTATAGGTTATAGTACTAGAATTACTATAACGATCATAGAATTAAACCTAAGATGTTAGATATTGAAGTTACTCCCCCTTTATTATGTTATTTTCCTAGTATGATTTCTGCCTCTCATAGGATTTTTTTTGTTTTAGTCAATGGAGGAAAGGAGAATGAATTCGGTTAGCATTGAATCCAATTGACAAATTGGTGACTATGAGAAAAAAAATTGAATAATGCCTAGAGATAAAGATATTGGGATTATGCCAAATCAGTCATCGCGATATATGATTATCAAGGTGAAATTTAGTGGTATGCCTAATTCATCAAATAAGAGGAAGATAGACTTTTATGCATGTTCGCATGTTGAGGAGCATAAAGAAATGAAGATTGAGATTTGTAAAGAAGGGAAGAAGAACCTTGAGGAATACCTAAAATGGAGGGACAAATGTTATCTGTGTAGAGAAAAGGGACATAGAGTGACAGACTGTTATGGAGTTCAATTTATTATTTGTGGAGAACATGGGAATTACCCAACTCAATGCCCTGACCAAAAAATTTACTTCTAAATTAAGGAAGGAATTATTCCAGGACAATCAATGAAGATGATGGTTTGAAGTGTTTATGTATTGGTATTCAAGAATAATTTTATTGAGGTACTTTTATGGTATATTGGAATATCTGTGTATTGGCCCATTGTGGTTTTCTATAAGAATATGGAAATGGTAACAATGAAAAGTGATTGAAATATTTTTGGAAAGCAGAAGATATGCACATAATGAAGGGATAAAGAGAATCTAATATGTTTGATAGTATTCTTGAGCTCATGATTGATATAAGAACTAAGTGATATCATGGTTTGAGTATATAGAATTTTGAGGATTTTGGTATGTGGAAAGTGTTAACTTTTAAATGCATTCATGTTTTCACTATGGTTCAATGGGTATTCATTCTTCAAGAGAATACATGATTAAGGTATTCACATGTTTGTAATTTGACCAACAAGGTATATCTTATGATATATGGGGGGGAAATGATGGAATTGACGTGATCATTTTCTTTATACGATGAGATTGGACCGAAGAATTTTAGATAAGCCTAATGATTGGAATGGATTATGTTGGACATAAGATAGTATTGTTAAAGGATATAAGTTTTTTTCGATATTATTGATGGGATGTTATAGTAATATAGTTTCAGAAAAAGGACAACCTACAGGACGGGCGACAGCCCCTCGCATCGGACAAGACCGTGGGAATCGAACCCACAACTGAAGTGTGACTGGCCTTTATAGCCTACCACTGGCCTATAGGAAGTCCCTGGTTAGTATAAACTAGTTTTATTATATTAAGTGGTATGATATTTGAAGTATAAGTTCATTTTAGGAACCATATATGATTGATCTCACTATAGATCGACTTATGTATATTAATTTTGCAAACCTTTTGTTTGAGACAGATGGAATAACCCGTCATTCTATCACATGATCTGCTAACACATCACGAATAATAAATTCAACTTCATTTCTTTAAGAGATGAAGTGGAAATTGTTCAAAGCACGAACAACAGTGAGATTGTACCAAAATCAGTTAAGTATTTCTTCTAATTCAAATTTTTCAAATTTAGTGATATGATATTGAAAACCAAAAATGTTTTCCTAGTGATCATATATCTGATGAATCAGATGGTACCCTAGATCATCACAAATTTATGGCTTTGCGATCGTTGGATTTTTCATAGCCATGTTCTCTACCACTCTCCATCAGAACATGATGATTATATTTTTTTTCCATATCAATATTTTCACCTATGTTCTCCTATGTGGAAACCACGTGATGAGTTAATTTGGGTAACCGTTACATTTCATACTTTAGTTTTTAAAAGACATGTTTTGGTATTCCTTTTTACGATGTGGGTTTCTATTAAACAAACTTTCGAGTAGTAAACCGTTTATAACCCCGACGAATTTCGAGGGCGAAATTCATTTTAAGGGGGGTAGAATGTAACACCCCGAGATTTTATGAAAAATATTCTTTTCATTAATGTCTTGTGTTGTACGCTACACCAAAAGGAGCTTTCACAATACACATCATTGACTTTCCTTACATTACACGCAATCGAGACCTTCCTCGATAGCTTGCGTCGTACGCAATACTGAGTTTCACTAAACAATGATATGCTATTAAAATATTTTTATGAACTAGCCTTTATGAATAGTGTTAACTAAATTTTGAATTTTATAAAATTATTATTCATCTTACACATTTCTAGAACATGGTATAAGAACAAAATAAATTTTTCAGGTAAAATAAGTATTTTAAAAAAAATGCAGTTTTACCTCCTTTTGATGGCGCACCCACATTAAATCTAGTTTTTGACATGTTTATAAGTTCAATTGCACAAAATAAAATTCTTCTTTTGAATCAGGATATAAAAATTTACATTGGATAATGTTTTGATATTTTTCCGATAACTTTCATATTTTAATGAATAGTAAAAACACGCTATATTTTAATTAAAAACAACTTTTTTCATCGTAATATCTTATGTGGTAAAATTATAATATTTAATGGTTTTAAAGTATAAATGGAATATATTTTTACCATTTAATATAATGTATGTCATTAGCATTGATTTTACCTTGAATTCGTAGGTTAAATCAATTCAATCTTTTGCAATGTTTTAAAGAAAAACCCATTTTCATTCGACAACGAGATTAATTTTAATTTAATTTCTGCATCATTTGTGTATTGAATTAGGAAAAATGGATTCCATATTTGCAATCAGTGGATCCAAATTATGTTAATAAGCTACATTTTATTTTTGGGCATTGTGAATAGTAACTACGGTAAATTTTATTTACCATAGTTAAAGGTAAATCGGGTAATTAAGGGTAAATATAATATTTTAAAATTACCCTAACAAATGTCAAAATCCTATTGGATGACTAAATGTAGACCCATATCACCTAATGGTCGGATTAGATTCATTTAATTAAATTTTGTAAATGACAATAATTTAATTATTATTAAAACCAAAGAATATGACAACATGTCACTTTCTTAAATCTTATAAGTATAATAATTTTAATCTATTGATAAACTTCATGAAACATCAATCCTGAATAGTCTCCAGAAATCTAATACAATTATCTACATCATAGGAATTTATTTAGAATTTTAAGGATTAAATAATGATCATTTATTTTGACAAAAAGATAAAGTAATAATTGTCTTATTAATGAAATATTGACATAATTGATGTTATAAATGCCCAAATAAATGTAATTTGAGACTTTTTATGACATACACTAATTTTCTAGGTTAATATGATATGTTATTGTTGATTTAAGTAACTTGGTTCGAACTTATAATTCTGTTATGAATTTCATAAAAATCATGTACCAAATAGTGTCAAAATTGACATAAATTAGTTTTTTAAAACAAATATTATATTATTAATTGTTATTTAATTCCTAAAAATCTAAGGTTCAGAAAAATGTCTTAGATAAGGATATATATATTAATAATAAAAACCTTGGGGTTCTTTTGGCTTGTTATGGTAAGTTTATTAACCATATAGTGTAAGAAAACAAAAAGACACGGTAAAAGATAAATTATATAACTTAGAGTTAAATCTAATTGATAAGGTTAAAATAATAACCTAAACTTGTCTAAATACTATTGGATGAGAGGATTGCTACCCATCCCCACTTTATCTTAGAAATAAGACCCTTTGGAACCATTATAAACCGAATTTTACCTTAATATAAAATAATATTTTGAGATTTTCCTAAGGTGCCCCTCTCCTCCCTTGTAAAAGGGCACCTCCTCCCTCTCCTCCTCACACACATTTGAGCTTTCAAGCTCGGAGAAACCCTGAAAAAATCTCTTCTCCACTTCCCTGGTATGATCCTAGAGGTCCTGGTCTTCTTCAAAGACCATCCTTAGTTCTTTATGTGGTGGTTAAGAGAAGGCGCGTCAAAAAGAGGTAATATCCATTACCGATCTTTTTCAATTTCTTTCTTATTAAACTTATTTTTCATTAGTTGTTTCATGATAAATTAATGACATAAGTATTTATTATATACTGATATGTTATTATAAATATCAAACAACTCTAATTCACCTTCTATCCATCCTACGGAAAAAGGAAATCACCGCGTGTGCGTACGTACAGAATACCGTCTCCACGCCGTGGTGTAATCTATTTTCCGCCACCACCTTAATTGGATGGGTATAACGGTGTAATGAGTAACTATATATGATTATTATAAAGTGATATTGATACTGAAATAGTATACATACACTTCAACACAATTCCACGACCATGGGAACGATATCATCGCTCGTGCGTACGTACGGACTACCGTCTCCACGACGCGATGAGATTCATTATCCATGTTAACCATTCCAGAATGATTATAAAGTATATATAATGAATAATAATGAAATATATGACATGGTAAATCTAATGGATTTATGTATATATATATGTCCTCTACTTACTTCCATTCAAGACAATAAGGAAAGGAAAACAACGTTCATGCGTACGTACGGACTACTGTCTCCATGAACGGTGTGTTTCATTTCATTTATCTATATATTATATATATATATATACTGAATATATATGATATATAAATCATATTTTATATTCTGGAAGTAAGTAAATCATGATATAAGTAATAATAATATCAAGAACAACAAGTCCAAACACCTACGATAAATGAAACGATTTTACCCAAAACGCTTCTTTAACATGGAATTTACAAAAGAACGGGTAATATAAAGTCATTAGTGAATCATATATGATATCATAACAATGAATATGATTCTGTAATAAGTTAATGACAATATTTAAATCATTATACAGGAGGTTCGGATACGTACAAAGCAAATCGGACATAAGGTAAGGGAAATATCACAATCTCATTTTTATCCGAGATTGTTTATACTTTGGTATTTTCTGGGGTGTATTTTATCATCCACATCCACGTTCCCTCGTTATGTAATATTATTTCCATCCACCTAAAATTTTTTAAAACCTATTTTACCCTTTGGTTAGTTTTTATTAAAAGATATGAAAGGAATATTTTGTCGTATTTCGTAAGAGGTACTTTTTTACTTTTCCGAAAAAAGTACGAGAAGAATGTTTTTTTTAACTTATACGGCATGAATGGATTTTTAAAACATTATTTCCATGAAGCTTCCTTTACAAGTTTTCAAGTTTATTTTTAATCAACTTCTTTTAGTTTAAAATCGTATGACATTTTAATAAAGGAAAAATGTTTTTGAAGTAGAAAGGATATTTTCCTCAAAAATGGAGTTCAAGTATTTTATCAAAATTATTTTCCATATAAGATAATAAAGGGTTCTGTTTCTATCCCTATTATTACATGGATTTGATTATGTTGTGATGGAAATATTTTTATTAATTCCTTTATCTTATATGAATTGTTTTAGGATGTCATGTTGTTTAAGATTCCCATTTGTATTACATGGGTTATGCAATGATGTATGGTTTATAATTTTGTGGCACACATAAGAATGGTATCATTATGAGATGGGTGGGACCTATATCTCCCTCCAATGCATTGGGTAAATATTTTATATCTCATGAGATAGACATGGATGGAATGGTAGGTTATACCGGTTCAGTGAAATAGGACTGAAACGAGGGTGACTCAGTTCAGAAATGGACTTTGTCCACTAAGATAGTC
This sequence comes from Viscum album, assembly GCA_963277665.1. NCBI lineage: Eukaryota > Viridiplantae > Streptophyta > Magnoliopsida > Santalales > Viscaceae > Viscum > Viscum album. The sequence goes on along the minus strand of OY728147.1, from coordinate 2,012,886,690 downwards.
TTGGAAATGAGTCTTGACTAACAAGAAATGATTCTCTATGATTATGTGTGTATGCCACGAAGTTTCATGTTTTCAGTTATGATTATTGGGATTTCATTTCACTACTATGATTTATCCCATGTTATGAAATTATGCTCTCTTTTGCAGGTTAAGATTTCCAAAATGTTATGTTCTTATGAATATGATGTGATTGATATTTCTTTTGATTACCCTTACTGAGCATTTGAGCTCACCATTTTATGTTTTCTTTTCCCCAGGATATAAATAATGTTTTATGTATAAAAAAAGGAAGATCTTTATGGGAGATGTTGAAGATCTTTCACCAGGATTAGAAGATTATAATCCGAGTTTCCAAAGACAGTAAATTATTACGATTCTTGTGTTTGTGTTTTTGTTATGTAATAAGTATTCCGGAAATGTAATGTAATGTCCATGTACGTCAGGCTTCGGGTCTCTACAGTTGGTATCAGAGGAAAGGATTAGTCAACCTTTGGAAACTAGGATGCGAGAACTTTAGTGAGATCCCTAGAGATATTTCTAAGGTATGTCTAGGGATGTCCCTAAGGTTAAGTATACATATAGGTTATAGTAATAGAATTACGCTAACGATCATAGAATTAAACCTACGATATTAGATATTGAAGGTACTCCCCCTTGATTATGTTATTTTCCTAGTATTATTTTTGCCTCTCACAATATTTTTTTTAGTCAATGGAGTAAAAGGGAAAGAATTCGGTTAGCATTGAATCCAATTGACAAATTGGTGACTATGAGCAACAAAATTGTATAATGCCTAGAGAGAAAGATATTGTGATTATTCCAAATCAGTCATCGCGATATATGATTATTAAGGTGAAATTTAGTGGTATGCCTAATTCATCAAATATGAGGAAGATAGACTTTTATGCATGTTCGCATGTTGAGGAGCATAAAGAAAGGAAGATTGAGATTTCTAAAGAAGGGAAGAAGAACCTTGACGAACACCTCAAATGGAGGGACAAATGTTATTTGTGTGGAGAAAAGGGACATAGAGTGACAGACTATTATGGAGTTCAATGTATTATTTGTGGAGAACATGGGCATTACCCAACTCAATGCCCTGACCTAAAAAGTTACTTCTAAATTAAGGAAGGACTTATTCCAGGACAATCATTGAAGATGATGGTTTTAAGTGTTTATGTATTGGTATTCAAGAATAATGTTATTGAGGTACTTTTATGGTATATTGGAATATCTATGTATTGGCCCATTGTGGTTTTCTATAAGAATATGGCATCGGTAACCATGAAAAGTGATTGAAATATTTTTGGAAAGCAGATGATATGCACATAATGAAGGGATAAAGAGAATCTAATATGTTTGATAGTATTCATGAGCTCATGATTGATATAAGAACTATGTTATATCATGGTTTGAGTATATAGAATTTTGAGGATTTTGGTATGCGGAAAGTGTTGACTTTTAACTGCATTCATGTTTTCACTATGGTTCAATGGGTATTCATTTTTCAAGAGAATACATGATTAATGTATTCACATGTTTGTAATTTGACCAACAAGGTATATCTTATGATATATGGGGGATAAATGATGGAATTCACGTGATCATTTTCTTTATACTATGATCTTGGACCGAAGTATTTTAGATAAGCCTAAACATTGGAATGGATTATGTTGGACATAAGTTAGTATTGTTAAAGGATAGAAGTTTTTTTCGATATTATTGATGGGATGTTATAGTAATATAGTTTTAGAAAAAGGACAACCTGTAGGACGGGCAACAGCCCCTCGCGTCGGACAAGGCCGTGGGAATCGAACACACAACCGAAGTGCAACTGGCCTTTATCGCCTACCACTGGCCTATAGGAAGTCCCTGGTTAGTATAAACTAGTTTTATTTTATTAAGCGGTATGATATATGAAGTATAAGTTCATTTTAGGAACCATATATGATTAATCTCACTATAGATCGACTTATGTATATTAATTTTGCAAACCTTTTGTTTGAGACAGATGGAATGACCCGTCATTCTATCATATGATCTGCTAACACATCACGAATAATAAATTCAACTTCATTTCTTTAAGAGATGAAGTGGAAATTGTTCAAAGCACGAACAACAGTGAGATTGTACCAAAATCAGTTAAGTATTTCTTCTAATTCATAATTTTCAACTTTAGGGAAATGATATTGAAAACCAAAAATGTTTTCCTAGTGATCTTATATCTGATGAATCAGATGGTACCCTAGATCATCACAAAATTATGGCTTTGCGATCGTTGGATTTTTCATAGCCATGTTCTCTACCACTCTCCATCAGAACATGATGATTATATTTTTTTCCATATCCATATTTTCACCTATGTTATCCTATATGGAAACCACGTGATGAGTTAATTTGGGTAACCATTACATTTCATACTTTAGTTTTTAAAAGCCATGTTTTGGTATTCCTTTTTACGATGTGGGTTTCTATTAAACAAACTTTCGAGTAGTAAACTGTTTATAACCCCGACGAATTTCGAGGGAGAAATTCATTTTAACGGAGGTAGAATGTAACACCCCGAAATTTTATGAAAAACATTCTTTTCATTAATGTCTTCTGTTGTACGCTACACCAAAAGGAGCTTTCACAACACGCATCCTTGACTTGTCTTGCATTACACGCAATCACGACCTTCCTCGATAGCTTGCGTCGTACGCAATACTCAGTTTCACTAAACAACGATATTCTATTTAAATATTGTTATGAACTAGCCATTATGAATAGTGTTAACTAAATTTTAAATTTTATAACATTATTATTCATCTTACACATTTCTAGAACATGGTATAAGAACAAAATAAATTTTTTGGGTAAAATAAGTATTTTTCAAAAAATGCAGTTTTGCCACCTTTTGATGGCGCACCCACTTTAAATATAGTTTTTGACATGTTTATAAGTTAAATTTCACAAAATAAAATTCTTCTTTTGAATCAGGATATAAAAATTTACATTGGATAAAGTTTTGATATTTTTCCGATAACTTTCATATTTTAATGAATAGTAAAAACACGCTATATTTTAATTAAAAACAACTTTTTTCATCGTAAAATCTTATGTGGTTAAATTATAATATTGAATGGTTTTAAAGTATAAATAGAATATATTTTTACCATTTAATATAATGTATGTCATTAGAATTGATTTTATCTTGAATTCGTAGGTTAAATCAATTCAATGTTTTGCAATGTTTTAAAGAAAACCCCGTTTTCTTTCGACAATGGGATTAATTTTAATTTAATTTCTGCATATTTTGTGTATTGAATTTGGAAAAATGGATTCCAAATTTGGAATCAGTGGGTCCAAATTATGTTAATAAGCTACTTTTTATTTTTGGGCATTGTGAATAGTAACTACGGTAAATTTTATTTACCATAGTTAAAGGTAAATCGGGTAATTAAGGGTAAATATAATTTTTTAAAATTACCCTAAAAATTTTAAAATTCCTATTGGATGACTAAAAGTCGACCCATATCATCTAAGGGTCGGATTAGATTCATTTAATTAAAATTTTTCAATGAAAATAATTTATTTATTATTAAAACCAAAGAATTTGACAACATGCCACTTTGTTAAATCTTATAAGTATAATAATATTAATCTAGTGATAAACATCATGAAACTTCGAACATGAATAGTCTCCAGAAAGCTAATACAATTATCTACATCATAGGAATTTATTTAGAATTTTTAGGGATTAAATAATTATCATTTATTATGACACAAAGATGATGTAGTAATTGTCTTATTAATGAAATATTGACATAATTGATGTTATAAATGCCCAAATAAATGTAATTTGAGACTTTTTATGGCTTACACTAATTTTATCGGTTAATATGAAATGTTATTGTTTATTTAAGTAACTTCGTTCGAACTTATCATTCTGTTATGAATTTCATAAAAATCATGTACCACATAGTGTCAAAATTGACATTAATTAGTTTTTTAAAACAAATATTATATTATTAATTGTTATTTAATTCTTAAAAATATAAGGTTCGGTACAATGACTTAGATAAAGATATATATATTAATAATATACAACTTTGGGTTCTTTTGGCTTGTTATGGTATGTTTATGAACCATATAGTGTAAGAAAACAAAAAGACAGGGTAAAAGTTAAATTATATAACTTAGAGTTAAATCTAATTGATAAGGTTAAAATAATAACCTAAACTTGTCTAAATTATATTGGATGATAGGATTTCGACCCATACCCACTTTATCTTAGAAATAAGACCCTTTGGAACCATTATAAACCGAATTTTACCTTAATATAAAATAATATTTTCAGATTTTCCTAAGGTGCCCCTGTCCTCCCTTATAAAAGGGCACCTCCTCCCTCTCCTCCTCACACCCATTTGAGCATTCAAGCTCGGCCAAACCGTGCCCAAATCTATTCTCCACTTCTCTAGTATCATCCTAGAGGTCCTGGTATTCTTCAAAGATCATACTTTGTTCTTTATGTGGAGGTTAAGAGAAGGCGCGTCAAAAAGAGGTAATATCCATTACCGATCTTTTTCAATTTCTTTCTTCTTAAACATCTTCTTCTTTAGTTGTTTCATGATAAAGTAATAACATAAGTATTTATTATATACTTATATGTTATTATAAATAAGAAACAACTCTAATTAACCTTCTATCCATCCTATGGAAAAAAGAAATCACCGCGTGTGTGTACGTACGGAATACCGTCTCCACGCCGTGGTGTAATCTATTTTCCGCCACCACCTTAATTGGATGGGTATAATGGTGTAATTAGTAACTATATATGATTATTATAAAGTGATATTGATACTTAAATAGTATACATACACTTCAACACAATTCCATGACCATGGGAATGATATCATCGCTCGTTCGTACGTACGGACTACCGTCTCCACGACGCGATGAGATTCATTATCCATGTTAACCATTCCAGAATGATTATAAAGTATATATAATGAATAATAATGAAATATATGACATGTTAAATCTACTGTATTTATGTATATATATATTTCATCTACTTACTTCCATTCAAGACAATAAGGAAAGGAAAACAGCGTTCATGCGTACGTACGGACTACCGTCTCCATGAACGGTGTGTTTCATTTCATTTATCTGTATATTATATATATATATATATATTGAATAAATATGATATATAAATCATATTTTATATTCTGGTAGCAAGTAAATCATGATATAATTAATAATAATATCAAAAACAACAAGTCCAAACACCTATGATAAATGAAACGATTTTACCCAAAACGCTTCTTTAACGTGGAATTTACAAAAGAACGGGTAATATAAAGTCATAAGTGAACCATATATGATATCATAACAATTAATATTATTATTTAATAAGTTAATGACATTATTTAAATCACTATAAAGGAGCATCGGATACGTACAAAGCATATCGGACATAAGGTAAGGGAAATATCACAATCTCATTTTTTTCCGAGATTGTTTATTCTTTGGTATTTACTGGGGTGTATTTTATCATCCACATCAATGTTCCCTCATTATGTAATATTATTTCCATCCACCTAAAATTGTTTAAAACTTATTTTACCCTTTGGTGAGTTTTTAGTAAAAGATATGAATGGAATCTTTTGTCGTATTTCGTACGAGGTACTTTTTGACTTTTCTGACAAAAGTACGAGAAGAATGTTTTTTTAACTTATACGGCATGAATGGATTTTTAAAACATTATTTACAAGAAGCTTCCTTTACAAGTTTTCAAGTTTATTTTTAATCAACTTATTTTAGTTTAAAATCGCATGACATTTTAATAAAGGAAATTTTTTTTTGAAGTAGAAAGGATATTTTCCTCAAGAATGGAGTTCAAGTATTTTATCAAAATTATTTTCCATCTAAGATAATAAAGGGTTATGTTTCTATTCCTATTATTACATGGATTTGATTATGTTGTGATGGAAATATTTTTATGAATTCCTTTATCTTATATGAATTGTTTTATGATGTCATGTTGTTTAAGATTCCCATTTGTATTACATAGGTTATGCAATGATGTATGGTTTATGATTTTTTGGCACACATAAGAATGGTATCATTATGAGATGGGTGGGACCTATATCTCCCTCCAATGCATTGGGTAAAGATTTTATATCTCATGAGATAGACATGGCTGGAATGGAAGGTTGTACCGGTTCAGTGAAACAGGACTGAAACGAGGGTGACTCGGTTCAGAAATGGACTTTGTCCACTAAGATAGTCTTGGAAATGAGTCTGGACTAACAAGAAATGATTCTCTATGATTATGTTTGTATGCCACGAAGATTCATGTTTTATTTTATGATTATTGGGATTTCATTTCACTAATATGATTTATCCCATGTTATGAAATTATGCTATCTTTTGCAGGTTAAGATTTCCAAAATGTTATGTTCTTATGAATATGATGTGATTGATATTTCTTTTGTTTACCCTTACTGAGCATTTGATCTCACCCTTTTATGTTTTATTTTCCCTATGATATAAAGAAAGGTTTTAGGTATAAAAAAAGGAAGATTTTTATGGGAGATGTTGAAGATCTTTCACCAGGATTAGGAGATTATATTCCGAGTTTCCAAAGACACTAAACTATTATGATCCTTGTGTGTGTGTTTTTGTTATGTACTAAGTATTCCGCAAATGTAATGTAATGTCCACTTACGTCAGGCTTCAGGTCTCTAAAATGATGAATAAATGTAAATATACTATAAGGTTCGGTACCCAGAGAGAAGCACCATAACAAAAATAGAGTTAAAACATTGATCAGATCATTCTTGGAGGAGCAGATTATCCCAGAATCTATTTTAAATTTCCCTAAGATAATAGTAGTATAGAACTATATAATTAAATTAAACAATTAGTATGCATGGATATTGGAAATATTATAAATATCTTGTTACATAATTTTTAACATTGATATATGAAGTGTAAGCACCAAGGTCATACAAACACTGAAAAATCATGTAACCTCAGCTAAAAAACTTGGATATTTATTAACTAATGATGTGTATGTAACATTCACATTATATAACTATTGACAATGTAAAGTATTTATTTAATTTCATCTAGTAACTCTTATATTTCATGAAACATAGTTACCGATTGGAAATCCCCCTACATCATGCTAAGGAAGTTGGATAAGCCTTTGAGTCTAAAAAATCTATGTCATCAGGATTTTTGGTATAAATGAAATTATTTATTTGAAAAAGAAAAAGGAAAAAATGATAATGATATGCTAATAAATAAAATATCAATAATAGTATTTCACTAACACTCCACCATAATGACATTACATCCCTAATTAGTCATTTAGAATATGTAATTTATATAAAAAGGTGAGTCCATTGTTCCCTCATCAACTGAATTGATTTCCCTTTTCTCGTGAGAATATGATCTGCATTCCCATAGTATTCTGACTAATGATATTGACATCCCAGGAAATAAATTAACTTGTTTATCATTTATATGAACTTGTCTCTCTAATATTGAAATATATGGCACTAACTAAAGTTCATACCAACTAATAATGTGAGTTGGATGAGGATGAAACATTCTGAGCTGAGAATTGTGAAAAAAATTATAAATACCTATCAACTGGGATCAAAATTATAATCAATAATAATCCTAATAAAGAATTTTTATTACCTCAAATATTCTAATATATCTCAGAGTTAGAAATTACTACATTAAAAGATGACGATGACCTAACTGAGGAGAAACATTAAAAAAACCCATTCATCCATGGAAAACACCAAATGAAGACACCGATGAAACTCATATGATATATTTTGACGTTGAGATATAATAAGAAATAAATATACATATTAAATCATCAATAGTTTCTCTTAGACCAAAATTAGTGATACAAAATATATTTCTACAACCTCCATCCAAAAAAGAGGTGATATGCACAAGCCACTAGAAAATTCCTCAAAGGGATCCATTCTTGTCTATGAATGATAAAAATTATTTTTAAAAATCACAACTAGTACAAGATGATTTTCACATGATCTAATGAATACCATTACATAGGCATGAATCATATCATCTATGAATTGATTCTCATGCTCCATCTACCCTTCGGTCTGTTGATGGTATGATTTTCTCAACGTTACCTAAGTTCCCATTGCCTCTTGGAAACTCTTTAAAAACATGAGGTAATCTAGCGACCCATGTCCAAAAAAAAATATGTGGTAATAAACTATAACATCACAATATCCATCACATATAAATTACCAAAATGTTCATCATTTGAGGTTTTCTAGATTAAAATAAAATGAGAATAATTTTTCAACTGACTAACGATTACCAAGATTTCCTTTTTACCTAAAGGAATCAATGGTAATCCAAAACAAAATCCATTGTTACCTCATTCTATGTCAAGACAGGAACTAGAAGAGGCCAAAAAACAAGTGTGTTTCAAGTGATTTGCCTTTATTAGATGGAAGGTGTAACAATGGGACACATAATTTGAAATGCCACGGTTCAGAGCCGACTACCAAAATCCTCGTGTCATGTCATAGTACATCTTTATTGTTCCTGGATCGATGACCAATGAATAGTTATAAAAATTAAAAAATAATAATCTTATCATAGATGTTGGGGTGACAATCCACCTCCCAATATGGATCATACCATCTGAAGAAATAGAACAACCTGAAATGGTATCTGTAACAGCCCAAGATTTTATAAAAAAATATTCTTTTTAATTTTATTAATGTCTTGTGTTGTACGCTACACCAAAAGGAGCTTGCACAACACGCATCCTTGACTTGCCTTGCATTACACGCAATCGCGACCTTCCTCGATAGCATGTGTAATACGCAATACCGAGTTTCACTAAACAACGATATGCTATTAAAATATTATTAAAACTAGCCGGTATGAATAGTAATAACGACTTTTTAAAATTCTGTAAATCTTATTTTTCAAAATTAACTTCATTTTTGGATTCGGAGTATCGAATTTAGCCTAAGGTGAAATTTTGGTACATTTCGGATAACTTTCATATTCTGATGAATAGTGAAAATTACTAAATTATAATTAAAAAACAACTTTTTTAATCGAAATAATTAATAGTGATAAATTATTAATTGGAGTAGTTTTAAAGTATATTTAGAATATATTTTTACAATTTAATACAATGTTGGTCATTGGATGTAATTTCACATTTAAAGCAGTTATAAACAAGTGTCAATCTTTTGATAGTTATTATCTCTTAAAAACACGCTATTTGTTGTAACAACGGAAATTAATTTAATTAATGCAACTTATGTGTTGTGAATTTTGTAAAATAGAAATCATTTTTGAATTCAGAATATCAATTATAGCTTAGGGTGAAATTTTGGCATTTTTCTGAAAAACTTCAATTTTTGATGAATAGTGAAACCACTAAGTGGTAGGTTAAAAACTGAATTTTGCATAAAACTTAATTTTACCGCTTCTGTGAATGGAATTTCGAAAATCTGACAGACACGGTTGATATCAGTAAGTAAAATGTGGTTCAATGAGATAAAAATAATTTTTTGGTGAATAGTAACTTTTTACTTTTTTTTACCGCAGTTAATAGTAAATAGGGTAACTAAGGGTAAATATGATATTACTATTACCCTAACACATGTCCTAATTCTATTGGACAAGTGTAATTCGACCAAAAACAAGCTTAGGAAAAAAATATGACCATTTAGGCCCACTTGGATTAGATTAGGACATTTATTATTATTTAATTCAAAGAAGAGTTAAAAGAGTTAAAATCAAAGTTTATTTACTAAAACATTTTTAATATAGGGTTATACATAAGATAAATTAGATTTTAAATATTCATTAGAAAGCTAAAAAGATTTCCTACATAATGGTATTTTATTTGTAATTTTTAGACATAAAATAATTTAATTTATTTATGACACAAAGATGATGCAGTAATTATCTTATTTATGACATAATTGATGTTATAAACACCAAACTTAATGTAATTTGAGACTTTTTATGAATTAGACTAATTTTATAGGTTACTATAATATATTAGTGTTGATTTAATAAACTTGGTTCGAACATATAATTCTGTTATGACTTTCAAAAAAATCATATATCAAATAGTGTCAAAATTGACACAAAATAGTTTTTAAATCAAATATTATATTATTAATTGCTATTTTATTCCTAAAAATCTAAGGTTCGGCCAAATGACTTAGATAAGGATATATATATTAATACTAAACAATTTGGGGTTCGTTTGGCATGTTATAGTAAGTGTATTAACCATATAGTGTAAGAAAACAAAAAGACACGGTAAAAGTTAAATTATTTAACTTAGGGTTAAATCTAATTGATAAGGTTAAAATAATACCCTAAACTTGTCTAAATCCTATTGGATGATAGTATTTAGACCCATCCCCACTTTAGCTTCGAAATAAGACCCTTTGGAACCATTATAAACCGATTTTGACTTTAATATAAAATAATATTTTGAGATATTTCTAAGGTGCCCCTCTCCTCCCTTATAAAAGGGAACCTCCTCCCCCTCCTCCTCACACCAAATTGAGCACTCAAGCTCGGCCAAACCCTGCCAAAATCTCTTCTCCACTTCCCTAGAAACATCCTAGAGGTTCTGGTCTTCCTCAAAGACCAAATTTAGTGCCCTAAGAGGAGGTCTCAAAGAGGCGCTTCAAAGAAGAGGTAATTACCGTTACCAATTCTTTCATCTTTATTTCTTCTTCCACTTCTTCTTCTTAGGTTGTTTCATTATGAAGTAATAACATCATTATCACTCATATACTGATATGTTATTATAAGTATGAAACAACCCTATTTCACCATCTATCCATCCTACGGAAAAAGAAATCACCGTGCGTGCGTACGTACGGAATACCGTCTCCACGCCGTGGTGTAATCTATTTTCCACCACCACCTTACATGTATGGGTATAATGGTGTAAAGAATAACTATACATAGTTATTACAACATCATATTGATTCTGATATATTTTATAATCCACTCCACTCCAATTCAATATTTATGGAAATGATATCATCGCTCGTGCGTACGTACGGAATACCGTCTTCACGACGCGATGAGATTCATTCTTAATGATTAACCATTCATGAATGATTATAAAGTATATATAATAAGTAATAATGAAATATATGACATAATAATGATACTGGATTTATGTATATATATATGTATGTCATCTACTTACTTCCATTCAAGACAATAAGGAAAGAAAAAAAGCGTTCATGCGTACGTACGGACTACCGTCTCCATGAACGGTGTTTTTCATTTTATTTATCTATCTATTATATATATATATATACTGAATATATATGATATATAAATCATATTTTATATTCTGTAAGTATGTAAATCATGATATAAGTAATAATGATGTCAAGAACAACAAGTCAAAACACCTACGATAAATGAAACGATTTTACCCAAAACGCTTCTTGAACATGGAATTTACAAAATAACGGGTAATATAATGTCATAAGTGAACCATATATGATATCATAACAATGAATATGATTCTGTAATAAGTCAATGACATTATTTAAATCAATATACAGGAGGTTCGGACACATACGAAGCAAACCGGACCTAAGGTAAGGGAAAATATGACAATCTCATTTTTATCCGAGATTGTTTATTCGTAAGTATTTACTGGGGTGTATTTTATCATCCACATCCATGTTTCATCAATATGTAATATTATTTCCATCCACCTACAATTGTTTAAATCCAATTTTACCCTTTGGTGAGTTTTTAGTAAAAGATATGAAAGGAATCTTTTGTCGTTTTTCGTACGAGGTACTTTTTGACTTTTCCGACAAAAGTACGAAGAATGTTTTTTTTACGTATACGGCATTAATGGATTTTTAAAACATTATTTCCAAGAATCTTACTTTACATGTTTTCAAGTTTATTTTTAATCAAATTTTTTTAGTTTAAAGTTTTATGACATGTTAAGAAAGGAAAAATGTTTTTAAAGAAGAAGGGATATTTTCCTCAAGAATTCATTTCAAGTGTTTTTTTTAAACTATTTTTCCATATAAGATGACGTTATTTGATATGTATGTTTCAAGTAAAATGTCTCTATGATTTAAATGGTTTCAGTTTTCTTATGATGAAATGATATCAATTGTTTATGGATTATGATGGCATGATGTTTAAGAATCACATTTTATTACATGGGTTATGAAATGATGTATGATTTATGATTTTGTGGCACACATAAGAATGGTATCATTATGATATGGGTGGGACCTATATCTCCCTCCAATGCATTGGGTAATGATTTTATATCTCATGAGATAGACAGGGCTGGAACGGTAGGTTATACCGGTTTAGTGAAAAAAGAACTGAAACGAGGGTTACTCGATTCAGAAAGGGACTTTGTCCACTAAGATAGTCTTGGAAATGAGTCTTGACTAACAAGAAATGATTCTCTATGATTATGTGTTAATGCCACAGAGTTTCATGTTTTAAGTTATGATTATTGTGATTACATTTCACTGCCATGATTTATCCCATGTTATGAAATTATGCTCTCTTTTACAGGTTATGATTTCCAAAATGTTATGTTCTTATGAATATGATGTGATTGATATTTCTTTTGTTTACCCTTACTGAGCATTTGAGCTCACCCTTTTATGTTTTCATTTCCCCAGAATATAAAGAAAGGTTTTATGTAAAAAAAAGGGAAGATCTTTATGGGAGATATTGAAGATCTTTCACCACGATTAGAAGATTACGTTCCGAGTTTCCAAAGACACTAAACTATTACGATCCTTGTGTGTGTGTTTTTTGTTATGTACTAAGTATTCCGCAAAAGTAATGTAAATTCAATGTACGTTAGGCTACGGGTCTCTACAGTTGGTATTAGAGGAAAGGTTTAGTCAACCTTTGGAAACTAGGATGCGAAAACGTTAGTGAGATCCCTAGAGATATTTTTACGGTATGTCTAGGGATGTCCCTAAGGTTAAGTAGACGTATAAGTTATAGTACTAGAAATACGCTAACGATCATAGAATTAAACCTAAGATGTTAGATATTGAAGGTACTCCCCCTTTATTATGTTGTTTTCCCTAGCATGATTTTTGCCTCTCACACTATTCATTTTGGGTTTTAGAAAATGGCTGGAAACAAGATGATTCACGATAATGGAGGATATGATGGACAATGGAATGATATTCTTCATGAGCAACCAAATGTAATGGGATTTGGAAGTCCAAAGATCATTATTATGCCGAATCAGCAATCTCATAATATGATCAATAAAGTAAAATTTGGTAAGTTTCCTGACTCAGCTAATAAGAGAAATATGGATTTTCATGATGATCATAGTGGAAAGAAAGTTCAATTTCCCCTATGTAAATCATGTGGGAAGAGGCATCAAGGAGAATGTTTCAAGGGAACTGGAAGATGCTTTGGGTGTGGAAAAGAAGGGCACAAAGCAAGTAAGTGCAAAGGAAAAGGTTCGGTTAACACCATGGATGAGGATAATGGTATTGCTACGACATCAAAAATGGTTAAGTGTTTTAAATGTGGAATGTATGGGCATTATGCAAACAAATTCCCTAAGGGAAAGACACATGAAGAGAATCAGTATGGTCATATGGGTAGTATTTATGTGGATGATGATGATGAGACTACAAATGATATGTGAGATGAAAGAATTGTTGGAGCTCGGTCAATGGTTTAAGAATGTAGTGGAATGATTACATGTTTATCATGTGTAATGTTGTATAAGTAATCTCATGGTACTATGGAATAAAAAGACATCTAAGGATTGTTACACTGTTGTCTTTCCTTGAGTTTTGAAAGTATATGATTAATGGTACAAGTATCCATGAAAGGTTATTCAGATATTTTTGGAATGTAGATGATATGTGCATAATGAAGGGATAAGACGATAATGAGATGTTTGATTGTATTCATGAGCTCATGATTGATATAAGGACTAAGTGATATCATGGTTTGAGTATATAGAATTTTGAGAATTTTAGTATGTGGAAGGTGTTAACTTTTAACTGCATTCATGTTTTCACAAAGGTATTCAACAGAATACATGATTAAGGACTTTGAATGTTTGGAATGTAACCAACAAAACATATCTTATGATATATGGGAATTGACGATGGTATTAAATCTCTGGTAATCGTTTTCACTATGTTATGAGAGTGGATTGCAGTATTATGGATAATCCTAAAGATTGGAATGGATTATGTTCGACAAAAGTTAGTATTGTTTAAGGATAGAAGTTTTTTCGATATTATTTATGGGATGTTATAGTAATATAGTTTTTGAAAAAGGACAACCTGCAGGACGGGTGACAGTCCATCGCTTCGGACAAGGCTGTGGGAATCGAACCCACAATCGAAGTGCGACTGGCCTTTATCGCCTACCACTGGCCTACAGGAAGTCCCTGTTTAGTAGAAACTAGATTTATTATATTAAGCAGTATGATATATGAAGTATAAGTCCATTTTAGGAACTATATATGATTAATCTCACTATAGATCGACTTATGTATATAATTTTTGCTAACCTTTTGTTTGAGACAGATGGAATGACCCGTCATTCTATCACATGATCTGCTAACACTTCACGAATAACAAATTCAACTTCATTTATTTAAGAGATGAAGTGGAAATTGTTCTAGGCACGAACAATAGTGAGATTGTACCAAAATAAAGAAAGTATTTATTCCAATTCTCAACTTTAGGGAAATGATCTTGAAAACCAAAAATGTTGTCCTAGTGATCTTATACCTGATGAATCGAATGGTACCTTAGATCGTCACAAATTTATGGATTTGTGATTATTGGCTTTTCCATAGCCATGTTCTCTACCACTCTCCATCAGAACTTGATGGTTAGATTTCTCTTCCATATCCATATTTTCACCTATGTGGAAACCCAATGATTAGTTCATTTGGGTAACCGTTACGTTTCATACTTTTGTTTTTAAAGATTGGTTTTGATATTCCTTTTTACGATGTGGGTTTCTATTAAAGAAACTTTGAAATAGTAAACCATTTATAACCCCGACGAATTTCGAGGGCGAAATTCATTTTAAGGGGGGTAGAATGTAACAGCCCAAGATTTTATAAAAAAATATTCTTTTTAATTTTATTAATGTCTTGTGTTGTACGCTACACCAAAAGGATCTTGCACAACATGCATCCTTGACTTGCCTTGCATTACACGTAATCGCGACCTTCCTCGATAGCGTGTGTAATACGCAATACCGAGTTTCACTAAACAACGATATGCTATTAAAATATAATTAAAACTAGCCGGTATGAATAGTAATAACCACTTTTTAAAATTCTGTGAATCTTATTTTTCAAAATGAACTTCATTTTTGGATTCGGAGTATCGGATTTAGCCTAAGGTGAAATTTTAGTACATTTCGGATAACTTTCATATTCTGATGAATAGTGAAAATTACTAAATTATAATTAAAAAACAACTTTTTTAATCGAAATAATTAATAGTGATAAATTATTAATTGGAGTAGTTTTAAAGTATATTTAGAATATATTTTTACAATTTAATACAATGTTGGTCAATGTATGTAATTTAACATTTAAAGCAGTTATAAACAAGTGTCAATCTTTTGATATTTATTATCTCTTAAAAACACGCTATTTGTTGTAACAGCGGAAATTAATTTAATTAATGCAACTTATGTGATGTGAATTTTGTAAAATAGAAATCATTTTTGAATTCGGAATATCAATTATAGCTTAGGGTGAAATTTTGGCATTTTTCTGAAAAACTTCAATTTTTGATGAATAGTGAAACCACTAAGTGGTAGGTTAAAAACTGAATTTTGCATAAAACATAATTTTACCGCTTCTGTGAATGGAATTTCTAAAATCCTACAGACACGGTTGATATCAGTAAGTAAAATGTGGTTCAATGAGATAAAAATAATTTTTTGGTGAATAGTAACTTTTAACTTTTTTTTACCGCAGTTAATAGTAAATAGGGTAACTAAGGGTAAATATGATATTACTATTACCATAACACATGTACTAATTCTATTGGAAAAGTGTAATTCGACCAAAAACAAGCTTAGGAAGGAACTATGACCATTTAGGCCCACTTGGATTAGATTAGGACATTTATTATTATTTAATTCAAAGAAGAGTTAAAAGAGTTAAAATCAAAGTTTATTTACTTAAACATTTTTAATATAGAGTTATACATAAGATAAATTAGATTTTAAATATTAATTAGAAAGCTAAAAAGATTTCCTACATAATGGTATTTTATTTTAATTTTTAGACATCAAATAAGTTAATTTATTTATGACACAAAGATGATGCAGTAATTATCTTATTAATGAAATATTGACATAATTGATGTTATAAACACCAAACTGAATGTAATTTGAGACTTTTTATGAATTCCACTAATTTTATAGGTTACTATGATATATTAGTGTTGCTTTAATAAACTTGGTTCGAACATATAATTCTGTTATGACTTTCACAAAAATCATATATCAAATAGTGTCAAAATTGACACAAAATAGTTTTTAAATCAAATATTATATTATTAATTGTTATTTTATTCCTAAAAATCTAAGGTTCGGCCAAATGACTTAGATAAGGATATATATATTAATAATAAACAATTTTGGGTTCGTTTGGCATGTTATAGTAAGTGTATTAACCATATAGTGTAAGAAAACAAAAAGACACGGTAAAAGTTAAATTATTTAACTTAGGGTTAAATCTAATTGATAAGGTTAAAATAATACCCTAAACTTGTCTAAATCCTATTGGATGATAGGATTTCGACCCATCCCCACTTTATCTTCGAAATAAGACCCTTTGGACCATTATAAACCGATTTTGACTTTAATATAAAATAATATTTTGAGATATTCCTAAGGTGCCCCTCTCCTCCCTTATAAAAGGGCACCTCCTCCCCCTCCTCCTCACACCAAATTGAGCACTCAAGCTCGGCCAAACCCTGCCAAAATCTTTTCTCCACTTCCCTAGAAACATCCTAGAGGTTCTGGTATTCCTCAAAGACCAGTTTTAGTGCCCTAAGAGGAGGTCTCAAAGAGGCGCTTCAAAGAAGAGGTAATTACCGTTACCAATTCTTTCATCTTTATTTCTTCTTCCACTTCTTCTTCTTAGGTTGTTTCATTATGAAGTAATAACATAAGTATCACTCATATACTGATATGTTATTATAAGTATGAAACAACCCTATTTCACCATCTATCCATCCTACGGAAAAAGAAATCACCGCGCGTGCGTACGTACGGAATACCGTCTCCACGCCGTGGTGTAATCTATTTTCCACCACCACCTTACATGGATGGGTATAATGGTGTAAAGAATAACTATACATAGTTATTAAAACATCATATGGATTCTGATATATTGTATAATCCACTCCAATTCAATTCAATATTTATGGAAATGATATCATCGCTCGTGCGTACGTACGGAATACCGTCTCCACGACGCGATGAGATTCATTCTTAATGATTAACCATTCATGAATGATTATAAATTATATATAATAAGTACTAATGAAATATATGACATAATAATGATACTGGATTTATGTATATATATATATGTATGTCATCTACTTACTTCCATTCAAGACAATAAGGAAAGAAAAACAGCGTTCATGCGTACGTACGGACTACCGTCTCCATGAACGGTGTTTTTCATTTTATTTATCTATCTATTATATATATATATATGCTTAATATATATGATATATAAATGATATTTTATATTCTGGAAGTAAGTAAATCATTATATAAGTAATAATTATGTCAAGAATAACAAGTCAAAACACCTACGATAAATGAAACGATTTTACCCAAAACGCTTCTTTAACATGGAATTTACAAAAGAACGGGTAATATAATGTCATAAGTGAACCATATATGATATCATAACAATGAATATGAATCTTTAATAAGTCAATGGCATTATTTAAATCATTATACAGGAGGTTCGGACACATACGAAGCAAATCGGACCTAAGGTAAGGGAAAATATCACAATCTCATTTTTATCCGAGATTGTTTATTCGTAAGTATTTACTGGGGTGTATTTTATCATCCACATCCATGTTTCATCAATATGTAATATTATTTCCATCCACCTACAATTGTTTAAATCCAATTTTACACTTTGGTGACTTTTTAGTAAAAGATATGAAAGGAATCTTTTGTCGTTTTTCGTACGAGGTACTTTTTGACTTTTCCGAAAAAAGTACGAAGAAAGTTTTTTTACGTATACGGCATGAATGGATTTTTAAAACATTATTTCCAAGAATCTTACTTTACATGTTTTCAAGTTTATTTTTAATCAACTTCTTTTAGTTTAAAGTTTTATGACATGTTAAGAAAGGAAAACTGTTTTTAAAGAAGAAAGGATATTTTCCTCAAGAATTCATTTCAAGTGTTTTTTTTTAAAACTATTTTTCCATCTAAGATGACGTTATTTGATATGTATGTTTCAAGTAAAATGTCTCTATGATTTAAATGGTTTCAGTTTTCTTATGATGAAATGATATCAATTGTTTATGGATTATGATGGCATGATGTTTAAGAATCCCATTTTATTACATGGGTTATGAAATGATGTATGATTTATGATTTTGTGGCACACATAAGAATGGTATCATTATGAGATGGGTGGGACCTATATCTCCCTCCAATGCATTGGGTAATGATTTTATATCTCATGAGATAGACAGGGCTGGAACGGTAGGTTATACCGGTTTAGTGAAAAAAGAACTGAAACGAGGGTTACTCGATTCAGAAAGGGACTTTTTCCACTAAGATAGTCTTGGAAATGAGTTTTGAATAACAAGAAATGATTCTCTATGATTATGTGTGAATGCAACAAAGTTTCATGTTTTAAGTTATGATTATTGTGATTACATTTCACTGCCATGATTTATCCCATGTTATGAAATTATGCTCTCTTTTACAGGTTATGATTTCCAAAATGTTATGTTCTTATGAATATGATGTGATTGATATTTCTTTTGTTTACCCTTACTGAGCATTTGAGCTCACCCTTTTATGTTTTCCTTTCCCCAGGATATAAAGAAAGGTTTTAGTTAAAAAAAAGGGAATATCTTTATGGGAGATATTGAAGATCTTTCACCACGATTAGAAGATTACGTTCCGAGTTTCCAAAGACACTAAACTATTACGATCCTTGGGTGTGTGTTTTTTGTTATGTACTAAGTATTCTGCAAAAGTAATGTAAAGTCAATGTACGTCAGGCTACGGGTCTCTACAGTTGGTATCAGAGGAAAGGTTTAGTCAACCTTTGGAAACTAGGATGCGAAAACGTTAGTGAGATCCCTAGAGATATTTCTACGGTATGTCTAGGGATGTCCCTAAGGTTAAGTAGACGTATAAGTTATAGTACTAGAAATATGCTAACGATCATAGAATTAAACCTAAGAAGTTAGATATTGAAGGTACTCCCCCTTTATTATGTTGTTTTTCCTAGCATGATTTTTGCCTCTCACACTATTCATTTTGGGTTTTAGAAAATGGCTGGAAACAAGATGATTCACGATAATGGAGGATATGATGGACAATGGAATGATATTCTTCATGAGAAACCAAATTAAATGGGATTTGGAAGTCCAAAGATCATTATTATGCCGAATCAGCAATCTCATAATATGATCAATAAAGTAAAATTTGGTAAGTTTCCTGACTCGGCTAATAAGAGAAAGATGGAGTTTCATGATGATCATAGTGGAAAGAAAGTTCAATTTCCCTTATGTAAATCATGTGGGAAGAGGCATCAAGGAGAATGTTTCAAGGGAACTGGAAGATGCTTTGGGTGTGGAAAAGAAGGGCACAAAGCAAGTAAGTTCAAAGGAAAAGGTTCGGTTAACACCATGGATGAGGATAATGGTATTGCTACGACATCAAAAATGGTTAAGTGTTTTAAATGTGGAATGTATGGGAATTATGCAAACAAATGCCCTAAGGGAAAGACTCATGAAGAGAATCAGTATGGTCATATGGATAGTATTTATGTGGATGATGATGATGAGACTACAAATGATATGTGAGATGAAAGAATTGTTGAAGCTCGGTCAATGGTTTAAGAATGTAGTGGAATGATTACATGTTTATCACGTGTAATGTTGTATAAGTAATCTCATGGTACTATGGAATAAAAAGACATCTAAGGATTTTTACACTGTTGTCTTTCCTTGAGTTTTGAAAGTATATGATTAATGGTACAAGTATCCATGAAAGGTTATTCAGATATTTTTGGAATGTAGATGATATGTGCATAATGAAGGGATAAGACGATAATGAGATGTTTGATTGTATTCATGAGCTCATGATTGATATAAGGACTTAGTGATATCATGGTTTGAGTATATTGAATTTTGAGAATTTTAGTATGTGGAAGGTGTTAACTTTTAACTGCATTCATGTTTTCACAAAGGTATTCAAGAGAATACATGATTAAGGACTTTGAATGTTTGGAATGTAACCAACAAAACATATCTTATGATATATGGGAATTGACGATGGTATTAAATCTCTGGTAATCGTTTTCACTATGTTATGAGAGTGGATTGCAGTATTATGGATAATCCTAAAGATTGGAATGGATTATATTCGACAAAAGTTAGTATTGTTTAAGGATAGAAGTTTTTTCGATATTATTTATGGGATGTTATAGTAATATAGTTTTAGAAAAAGGACAACCTGCCGGACGGGCGACAGTCCATCGCTTCGGACAAGGCTGTGGGAATCGAACCCACAACCGAAGTGCGACTGGCCTTTATCGCCTACCACTGGCCTACAGGAAGTCCCTGTTTAGTAGAAACTAGATTTATTATATTAAGCAGTATGATATATGAAGTATAAGTCTATTTTAGGAACTATATATGATTAATCTCACTATAGATCGACTTATGTATATAATTTTTGCTAACCTTTTGTTTGAGACAGATGGAATGACCCGTCATTCTATCACATGATCTGCTAACACTTCACGAATAACAAATTCAACTTCATTTATTTAAGAGATGAAGTGGAAATTGTTCTAGGCACGAACAATAGTGAGATTGTACCAAAATAAAGAAATTATTTATTCCAATTCTCAACTTTAGGGAAATGATCTTGAAGACCAAAAATGTTGTCCTAGTGATCTTATACCTGATGAATCGAATGGTATCTTAGATCGTCACAAATTTATGGATTTGTGATTATTGGCTTTTCCATAGCCATGTTCTCTACCACTCTCCATCAGAACATGATGGTTAGATTTCTCTTCCATATCCATATTTTCACCTATGTGGAAACCCAATGATTAGTTTATTTGGGTAACCGTTACGTTTCATACTTTTGTTTTTAAAGATTGGTTTTTATATTCCTTTTTACGATGTGGGTTTCTATTAAAGAAACTTTCAAATAGTAATCCATTTATAACCCCGACGAATTTTGAGGGCGAAATTCATTTTAAGGGGGGTAGAATGTAACAGCCCAAGATTTTATAAAAAAATATTCTTTTTAATTTTATTAATGTCTTGTGTTGTACGCTACACCAAAAGGAGCTTGCACAACACGCATCCTTGACTTGCCTTTCATTACACGCAATCGCGACCTTCCTCGATAGCGTGTGTAATACGCAATACCGAGTTTCACTAAACAACGATATGCTATTAAAATATTATTAAAACTAGCCGGTATGAATAGTAATAACCACTTTTTAAAATTCTGTAAATCTTATTTTTCAAAATTAACTTCATTTTTGGATTCGGAGTATCGAATTTAGCCTAAGGTGAAATTTTAGTACATTTCGGATAACTTTCATATTCTGATGAATAGTGAAAATTACTAAATTATAATTAAAAAACAAATTTTTTAATCGAAATAATTAATAGTGATAAATTATTAATTGGAGTAGTTTTAAAGTATATTTAGAATATATTTTTACAATTTAATACAATGTTGGTCATTGGATGTAATTTCACATTTAAAGCAGTTATAAACAAGTGTCAATCTTTTGATAGTTATTATCTCTTAAAAACACGCTATTTGTTGTAACAGCGGAAATTAATTTAATTAATGCAACTTATGTGTTGTGAATTTTGTAAAATAGAAATCAGTTTTGAATTCGGAATATCAATTATAGCTTATGGTGAAATTTTGGCATTTTTCTGAAAAACTTCAATTTTTGATGAATAGTGAAACCACTAAGTGGTAGGTTAAAAACTGAATTTTGCATAAAACTTAATTTTACCGCTTCTGTGAATGAAATTTCGAAAATCCGACAGACACGGTTGATATCATTAAGTAAAATGTGGTTCAATGAGATAAAAATAATTTTTTGGTGAATAGTAACTTTTTACTTTTTTTTACCGCAGTTAATAGTAAATAGGGTAACTAAGGGTAAATATGATATTACTATTACCCTAACACATGTCCTAATTCTATTGGACAAGTGTAATTCGACCAAAAACAAGCTTAGGAAAAAAAATATGACCATTTAGGCCCACTTGGATTAGATTAGGACATTTATTATTATTTAATTCAAAGAAGAGTTAAAAGAGTTAAAATAAAAGTTTATTTACTAAAAAAATTTTAATATAGGGTTATACATAATATAAATTAGATTGTAAATATTCATTAGAAAGCTAAAACGATTTCCTACATAATGGTAGTTTATTTGTAATTTTTAAACATCAAATAATTTAATTTATTTATGACACAAAGATGATCCAGTAATTATCTTATTAATGAAATATTGACATAATTGATGTTATAAACACCAAACGGAATGTAATTTGAGACTTTTTATGAATTCCACTAATTTTATAGGTTAATATGATATATTAGTGTTGATTTAATAAACTTGTTTCAAACATATAATTCTGTTATGACTTTCACAAAAATCATATATCAAATAGTGTCAAAATTGACACAAAATAGTTTTTAAATCAAATATTATATTATTAATTGTTATTTTATTCCTAAAAATCTAAGGTTCGGCCAAATGACTTAGATAAGGATATATATATTAATAATAAACAATTGGGGTTCGTTTGGCATGTTATAGTAAGTGTATTAACCATATAGTGTAAGAAAACAAAAAGACACGGTAAGAGTTAAATTATTTAACTTAGGGTTAAATCTAATTGCTAAGGTTAAAATAATACCCTAAACTTGTCTAAATCCTATTGGATGATAGGATTTCGACCCATCCCCGCTTTAGCTTCGAAATAAGACCCTTTGGAACCATTATAAACCGATTTTGACTTTAATATAAAATAATATTTTGAGATATTCCTAAGGTGCCCCTCTCCTCCCTTATAAAAGGGCACCTCCTCCCCCTCCTCCTCATACCAAATTGAGCACTCAAGCTCGGACAACCCCTGCCAAAATCTCTTCTCCACTTCCCTAGAAACATCCTAGAGGTTCTGGTCTTCCTCAAAGACCAATTTTAGTTCCCTAAGAGGAGGTCTCAAAGAGGCGCTTCAAAGAAGAGGTAATTACCGTTACCAATTCTTTCATCTTTATTTCTTCTTCCACTTCTTCTTCTTAGGTTGTTTCATTATGAAGTAATAACATCAGTATCACTCATATACTTATATGTTATTATAATTATGAAACAACCCTATTTCACCATCTATCTATCCTACGGAAAAAGAAATCACCGCGCGTGCGTACGTACGGAATACCGTCTCCACGCCGTGGTGTAATCTATTTTCCACCACCACCTTACATGGATGGGTATAATGGTGTAAAGAATAACTATACATAGTTATTACAACATCATATTGATTCTGATATATTATATAATCCACTCCAATTCAATTCAATATTTATGGAAATGATATCATCGCTCGTGCGTACGTACGGGATACCGTCTCCACGACGCGATGAGATTCATTCTTAATGATTAACCATTCATGAATGATTATAAAGTATATATAATAAGTACTAATGAAATATATGACATAATAATGATACTGGATTTATGTATATATATATATGTATGTCATCTACATACTTCCATTCAAGATAATAAGGAAAGAAAAACAGCGTTCATGCGTACGTACGGACTACCGTCTCCATGAACGGTGTTTTTCATTTTATTTATCTATATATTATATATATATATATATATATACTGAATATATATGATATATAAATCATATTTTATATTCTGGAAGTAAGTAAATCATGATATAAGTAATAATGATGTCAAGAACAACAAGTCAAAACACCTACGATAAATGAAACGATTTTACCCAAAACGCTTCTTTAACATGGAATTTACAAACGAACGGGTAATATAATGTCATAAGTGAACCATATATGATATCATAACAATGAATATGATTTTGTAATAAGTCAATGACATTATTTAAATCATTATACAGGAGGTTCGGACACATACGAAGCAAATCGGACCTAAGGGAAGGGAAAATATCACAATCTCATTTTTATCCGAGATTGTTTATTCGTAAGTATTTACTGGGGTGTATTTTATCATCCACATCCATGTTTCATCAATATGTAATATTATTTCCATCCACCTACAATTTTTTAAATCCAATTTTACCCTTTGGTGAGTTTTTAGTAAAAGATATGAAAGGAATCTTTTGTCGTTTTTCGTACGAGGTACTTTTTGACTTTTCCGACAAAAGTACGAAGAATGTTTTTTTACGTATACGGCATGAATGGATTTTTAAAACATTATGTCCAAGAATCTTAATTTACATGTTTTCAAGTTTATTTTTAATCAACTTCTTTTAGTTTAAAGTTTTATGACATGTTAAGAAAGGAAAAATGTTTTTAAAGAAGAAAGGATATTTTCCTCAAGAATTCATTTCAAGTGTTTTTTTTAAAACTATTTTTCCATCTAAGATGACGTTATTTGATATGTATGTTTCAAGTAAAATGTCTCTATGATTTAAATGGTTTCAGTTTTCTTATGATGAAATGATATCAATTGTTTATGGATTATGATGGCATGATGTTTAAGAATCCCATTTTATTACATGGGTTATGAAATGATGTATGATGTATGATTTTGTGGCACACATAAGATTGGTATCATTATGAGATGGGTGGGACCTATATCTCCCTCCAATGCATTGGGTAATGATTTTATATCTCATGAGATAGACAGGGCTGGAACGGTAGGTTATACCGGTTTAGTGAAAAAAGAACTGAAATGAGGGTTACTCGATTCAGAAGGGACTTTTTCCACTAAGATAGTCTTGGAAATGAGTCTTGACTAACAAGAAATGATTCTCTATGATTATGTGTGAATGAAAAAATGTTTCATGTTTTAAGTTATGATTATTGTGATTACATTTCACTGCCATGATTTATACCATGTTATGAAATTATGCTCTCTTTTACAGGTTATGATTTCCAAAATGTTATGTTCTTATGAATATGATGTGATTGATATTTATTTTGTTTACCCTTACTGTGAATTTGAGCTCACCCTTTTATGTTTTATTTTCCCCAGGATATAAAGAAAGGTTTTAGGTAAAAAAAAGGAAGATCTTTATGGGAGATATTGAAGATCTTTCACCACGATTAGAAGATTACGTTCCGAGTTTCCAAAGACACTAATCTATTACGATCCTTGTGTGTGTGTTTTTTGTTATGTACTAAGTATTCCGCAAAAGTAATGTAAAGTCAATGTACGTCAGGCTACGGGTCTCTACAGTTGGTATCAGAGGAAAGGTTTAGTCAACCTTTGGAAACTAGGATGCGAAAACGTTAGTGAGATCCCTAGAGATATTTCTACGGTATGTCTAGGGATGTCCCTAAGGTTAAGTAGACGTATAAGTTATAGTACTAGAAATACGCTAACGATCATAGAATTAAACCTAAGATGTTAGATATTGAAGGTACTCCCCCTTTATTATGTTGTTTTCCCTAGCTTGATTTTTGCCTCTCACACTATTCATTTTCGGTTTTAGAAAATGGCTGGAAACAAGATGATTCACGATAATGGAGGATATGATGGAAAATGGAATGATATTCTTCATGAGCAACCAAATGAAATGGGATTTGGAAGTTCAAAGATCATTATTATGCCGAATCAGCAATCTCATAATATGATCAATAAAGTAAAATTTGGTAAGTTTCCTGACTCGGCTAATAAGAGAAAGATGGAGTTTCATGATGATCATAGTGGAAAGAAAGTTCAATTTCCCCTATGTAAATCATGTGGGAAGAGGCATCAAGGAGAATGTTTCAAGGGAACTGGAAGATGCTTTGGGTGTGGAAAAGAAGGGCACAAAGCAAGTAAGTTCAAAGGAAAAGGTTCGGTTAACACCATAGATGCGGATAATGGTATTGCTACGACATCAAAAATGGTTAAGTGTTTTAAATGTGGAATGTATGGGCATTATGCAAACAAATGCCCTAAGGGAAAGACTCATGAAGAGAATCAGTATGGTCATATGGGTAGTATTTATGTGGATGATGATGATGAGACTACAAATGATATGTGAGATGAAAGAATTGTTGAAGCTCGGTCAATGGTTTAAGAATGTAGTGGAATGATTACATGTTTATCACGTGTAATGTTGTATAAGTAATCTCATGGTACTATGGAATAAAAAGACATCTAAGGATTGTTACACTGTTGTCTTTCCTTGAGTTTTGAAAGTATATGATTAATGGTATAAGTATCCATGAAAGGTTATTCAGATATTTTTGGAATGTAGATGATATGTGCATAATGAAGGGATAAGACAATAATGAGATGTTTGATTGTATTCATGAGCTCATGATTGATATAAGGACTAAGTGATATCATGGTTTGAGTATATAGAATTTTGAGGATTTTAGTATGTGGAAGGTGTTAACTTTTACCTGCATTCATGTTTTCACAAAGTTATTCAAGAGAATACATGATTAAGGACTTTGAATGTTTGGAATGTAACCAACAAAACATATCTTATGATATATGGGAATTGACGATGGTATTAAATCACTGGTAATCGTTTTCACTATGTTATGAGAGTCGATTGCAGTATTATGGATAATCCTAAAGATTGGAATGGATTATGTTCGACAAAAGTTAGTATTGTTTAAGGATAGAAGTTTTTTCGATATTATTTATGGGATGTTATAGTAATATAGTTTTAGAAAAAGGACAACCTGCAGGACAGGCGACAGTCCATCGCTTCGGACAAGGCTGTGGGAATCGAACCCACAACCGAAGTGCGACTGGCCTTTATCGCCTACCACTGGCCTACAGGAAGTCCCTGTTTAGTAGAAACTAGTTTTATTATATTAAGCAGTATGATATATGAAGTATAAGTCCATTTTAGGAACTATATATGATTAATCTCACTATAGATCGACTTATGTATATAATTTTTGCTAACCTGTTGTTTGAGACAGATGGAATGACCCGTCATTCTATCACATGATCTGCTAACACTTCACGAATAACAAATTCAACTTCATTTATTTAAGAGATGAAGTGGAAATTGTTCTAGGCACGAACAATAGTGAGATTGTACCAAAATAAAGAAAGTATTTATTCCAATTCTCAACTTTAGGGAAATGATCTTGAAAACCAAAAATGTTGTCCTAGTGATCTTATACCTGATGAATCGAATGGTACCATAGATCGTCACAAATTTATGGATTTGTGATTATTGTCTTTTCCATAGCCATGTTCTCTACCACTCTCCATCAGAACATGATGGTTAGATTTCTCTTCCATATCCATATTTTCACCTATGTGGAAACCCAATGATTAGTTTATTTGGGTAACCGTTACGTTTCATACTTTTGTTTTTAAAGATTGGTTTTGATATTCATTTTTATGATGTGGGTTTCTATTAAAGAAACTTTCAAATAGTAAACCATTTATAACCCCGACGAATTTCGAGGGCGAAATTCATTTTAAGGGGGGTAGAATGTAACAGCCCAAGATTTTATAAAAAAATATTCTTTTTAATTTTATTAATGTCTTGTGTTGTACGCTACACCAAAAGGAGCTTGCACAACACGCATCCTTGACTTGCCTTGCATTACACGCAATCACGACCTTCCTCGATAGCGTGTGTAATACGCAATACCGAGTTTCACTAAACAACGATATGCTATTAAAATATTATTAAAACTAGCTGGTATGAATAGTAATAACCACTTTTTAAAATTCTGTAAATCTTATTTTTCAAAATGAACTTCATTTTTGGATTCGGAGTATCGAATTTAGCCTAAGGTGAAATTTTAGTACATTTCGGATAACTTTCATATTCTGATGAATAGTGAAAATTGCTAAATTATAATTAAAAAACTACTTTTTTAATCGAAATAATTAATAGTGATAAATTATTAATTGGAGTAGTTTTAAAGTATATTTAGAATATATTTTTACAATTTAATACAATGTTGGTCATTGGATGTAATTTCACATTTAAAGCAGTTATAAACAAGTGTCAATCTTTTGATAGTTATTATCTCTTAAAAACACGCTATTTATTGTAACAGCGGAAATTAATTTAATTAATGCAACTTATGTGTTGTGAATTTTGTAAAATAGAAATCATTTTTGAATTCGGAATATCAATTATAGCTTAGGGTGAAATTTTGGCATTTTTCTGAAAAACTTCAATTTTTGATGAATAGTGAAACCACTAAGTGGTAGGTTAAAAACTGAATTTTGCATAAAACTTAATTTTACCGCTTCTGTGAATGGAATTTCGAAAATCCGACAGACACGGTTGATATCAGTAAGTAAAATGTGGTTCAATGAGATAAATTTTTTTTTTGGTGAATAGTAACTTTTTACTTTTTTTTACCGCAATTAATAGTAAATAGGGTAACTAAGGGTAAATATGATATTACTATTACCCTAACACATGTCCTAATTCCATTGGACAAGTGTAATTCGACCAAAAACAAGCTTAGGAAAAAAATATGAACATTTAGGCCCACTTGGATTAGATTAGGACATTTATTATTATTTAATTCAAAGAAGAGTTAAAAGAGTTAAAATCAAAGTGTATTTACTAAAACATTTTTAATATAGGGTTATACATAAGATAAATTAGATTGTAAATATTCATTAGAAATCTAAAACGATTTACTACATAATGGTATTTTTTTTGTAATTTTTAGACATCAAATAATTTAATTTATTTATGACACAAAGATGATGCAGTAATTATCTTATTAATGAAATATTGACATAATTTATGTTATAAACACCAAACTGAATGTAATTTGAGACTTTTTATGAATTCCACTAATTTTATAGGTTACTATGATATATTAGTGTTGATTTAATAAACTTGGTTCGAACATATAATTCTGTTAGGACTTTCACAAAAATCATATATCAAATAGTGTCAAAATTGACACAAAATAGTTTTTAAATCAAATATTATATTATTAATTGTTATTTTATTCCTAAAAATCTAAGGTTAGGCCAAATGACTTATATAAGGATATATATATTAATAATAAACAATTTGGGGTTCGTTTGGCATGTTATAGTAAGTGTATTAACCATATAGTGTAAGAAAACAAAAAGACACGGTAAAAGTTAAATTATTTAACTTAGGGTTAAATCTAATTGATAAGGTTAAAATAATACCCTAAACTTGTCTAAATCCTATTGGATGATAGGATTTCGACCCATCCCCACTTTAGCTTCGAAATAAGACCCTTTGGAACCATTATAAACCGATTTTGACTTTAATATAAAATAATATTTTGAGATATTCCTAAGGTGCCCCTCTCCTCCCTTATAAAAGGGCACCTCCTCCCCCTCCTCCTCACACCAAATTGAGCACTCAAGCTCGGCCAAACCCTGCCAAAATCTCTTCTCCACTTCCCTAGAAACATCCTAGAGGTTCTGGTCTTCCTCAAAGACCAATTTTAGTGCCCTAAGAGGAGGTCTCAAAGAGGCGCTTCAAAGAAGAGGTAATTACCCTTACCGATTCTTTCATCTTTATTTCTTCTTCCACTTATTCTTCTTAGGTTGTTTCATTATGAAGTAATAACATCAGTATCACTCATATACTGATATGTTATTATAAGTATGAGAAAACCCTATTTCACCATCTATCCATCCTACGGAAAAAGAAATCACCGCGCGTGCGTACGTACGGAATACCGTCTCCACGCCGTGGTGTAATCTATTTTCCACCACCACCTTACATGGATGGGTATAATGGTGTAAAGAATAACTATACATAGTTATTACAACATCATATTGATTCTGATATATTGTATAATCCACTCCAATTCAATTCAATATTTATGGAAATGATATCATCGCTCGTGCGTACGTACGGAATACCGTCTCCACGACGCGATGAGATTCATTCTTAGTGATTAACCATTCATGAATGATTATAAAGTATATATAATAAGTAATAATGAAATATATGAAATAATAATGATACTGGATTTATGTATATATATATATGTATGTCATCTACTTACTTCCATTCAAGACAATAAGGAAAGAAAAACAGCGTTCATGCGTACGTACGGACTACCGTCTCCATGAACGGTGTTTTTCATTTTATTTATATATCTATTATATATATATATACTGAATATATATGATATATAAATCATATTTTATATTCTGGAAGTAAGTAAATCATGATATAAGTAATAATGATGTCAAGAACAACAAGTCAAAACACCTACGATAAATGAAACGATTTTACCCAAAACGCTTCTTTAACATGGAATTTACAAAAGAACGGGTAATATAATGTCATAAGTGAACCATATATGATATCATAACAATGAATATGATTTTGTAATAAGTCAATGACATTATTTAAATCATTATACAGGAGGTTCGGACACATACGAAGCAAATCAGACCTAAGGTAAGGGAAAATATCACAATCTCATTTTTATCCGAGATTGTTTATTCGTAAGTATTTACTGGGGTGTATTTTATCATCCACATCCATGTTTCATCAATATGTTATATTATTTCCATCCACCTACAATTGTTTAAATCCAATTTTACCCTTTGGTGAGTTTTTAGTAAAAGATATGAAAGGAATCTTTTGCTGTTTTTCGTACGAGGTACTTTTTGACTTTTCCGACAAAAGTACGAAGAATGTTTTTTTAACGTATACGGCATGAATGGATTTTTAAAACATTATTTCCAAGAATCTTACTATACAAGTTTTCAAGTTTATTTTTAATCAACTTCTTTTAGTTTAAAGATTTATGACATGTTAAGAAAGGAAAAATGTTTTTAAAGAAGAAAGGATATTTTCCTCAAGAATTCATTTCAAGTGTTTTTTTTAAACTATTTTTCCATCTAAGATGACGTTATTTGATATGTATGTTTCAAGTAAAATGTCTCTATGATTTAAATGGTTTCAGTTTTCTTATGATGAAATGATATCAATTTTTTATGGATTATGATGGCATGATGTTTAAGAATCCCATTTTATTACATGGGTTATGAAATGATGTATGATTTATGATTTTGTGGCACACATAAGAATGGTATCATTATGAGATGGGTGGGACCTATATCTCCATCCAATGCATTGGGTAATGATTTTATATCTCATGAGATAGACAGGACTGGAACGGTAGGTTATACCGGTTCAGTGAAAAAAGAACTGAAACGAGGGTTACTTGATTCAGAAAGGGACTTTGTCCACTAAGATAGTCTTGGAAATGAGTCTTGAATAACAAGAAATGATTCTCTATGATTATGTGTGAATGCCACAAAGTTTCATGTTTTATGTTATGATTATTGTGATTACATTTCACTACCATGATTTATCCCATGTTATGAAATTATACTCTCTTTTACAGGTTATGATTTCCAAAATGTTATGTTCTTATGAATATGATGTGATTGATATTTCATTTGTTTACCCTTACTGAGCATTTGAGCTCACCCTTTTATGTTTTCTTTTCCCCAGGATATAAAGAAAGGTTTTAGGTTTAAAAAAAGGGAAGATATATATGGGAGATATTGAAGATCTTTCACCACGATTAGAAGATTACGTTCCGAGTTTCCAAAGACACTAAACTATTACAATCCTTGTGTGTGTGGTTTTTGTTATGTACTAAGTATTCCGAAAAAGTAATGTAAAGTCAATGTACGTCCGGCTACGGGTCTCTACAGTATCCCTATCATAATGGATTTCCAAAAATATTGTATACTCGTGAGAATTTTGTTGGGTATGAAATTAAATATATAGTAGAGATGAAGATATATTAAAACTATTTATTATCAGACCTGAAATGTCCTCATGAGAATATTGGAACAACTAAGTGAAAACCCTCATATAGTTACACTCCTTCATATATTAAAGAATATATTACTATAGTGCATTCCCGCTAGGAGCATCTATAATGGATATCTACCTTCCCTAGACTGTAGGTGATATCAAACGCAAACATATGATGGTATTTTAACCATCATATCTGTCTAAGATTCTATTTATTCTGAGAAAATATATATCTCATGCTCTTATGATATGATAATTTGGTGACCATCTACCCAAAAATATATTTACCAAATTATTTGAGAGGATTCAAAACTACATGAAACTCTAAATCATAAGTGGGGTAATTCATCTCATAGTTTATTCAATGAAACTCATATAGATCTCATTCTCACAATCAGATTAATATTAAACCATAATATCATCCATGAAAACTACCAAAAAAATTTATTGATTTTTATGGAATATCCAATTCATAAAATAAAAAAAATACATGATCCTTTTTAAAACCAAAAGGAATCACAAGATATTCATAATAGAGATATGTTCTCATGAATGAAATCAATATAATATGAAATTCCAGAACTCTGAGATGATGATAAACAGAATAAAGATAAATCTTTGAAATCCACTTTTCCCCACTTAACCAATCAAATAAATCATCTACATGAGGAAATGTATATTTATTCTTAACTTATATGTGGTTAAACATCTAATATTCCACCAAAAACTTAATTGAACTATTTTCCATCATTGAAAAAAGAACATGGATGCCTAAGTAAAAAAATTAGAGTGAATAAAACTATTCTCCAAAATGACTTTCAATGGAATCTTGAGCTCTTTAATCTATGTCGGTGCCATAAAATATGAAGGAATCGATATCGATTGCATACCTAGAACCTTTTCAACTATAAAATCTAACTTTATCCCTGGAGTAATGTTGTATAATTAAATTTTTTAAACTTTTTATGTAATTCAATCAAAAAAATGGGAATATCCAAAATAAGAGAATATTCATCGGGATTAAATGCAATAGAAGATAGAAAAACTCATGAGATCCAGGAAGAAAGGACCTTCAAAACAAGACCTTAGGTCCCACTACCACTGAAACACAAGATATATCTCATCAACAAAAACAATTGAGACATGCTGGCAAGGACCATAAACCTCTACTCAATGAGAGAAAATCTATTCCATACTAATGAAGTTGTCAAACTGATCTATATAAAGAATGAGAAAACCCATGACCAATATTGTATTATCTATTGTGATTTAAAAATAAATACACATAAACCTATACTCTTACATTTTTTGATAGGAGTCACTAACATCATTAAAAATGACATATAATTTGTTCGAAGAACAAGGGAAAAATAACATTAAATATTTATTCCCCATCCCAATCATATGATTCATTACTTATAAATTCTTACATATTAATAATATATGGAAACAATTATTTGAAATACAATTTCAATGTAAATTTTTTAGGCAAACATTTTAAGACAATAATGGAAATTATTTTTATTAATTTTTCAATGTGTGTGATCGAACCTAGAAAAAAAATTCATTTCGACCAATATCTATAGATCATGTAAAAATTATGTACAATCATCAAAATAATTGATTACAGAGAAGATATATTACAGTTAATATATCATAGATTATATCATAGAGGTATCATTTCCAATTTAATGTATTCCATCAAAACAAATTGGAAAATATAAAATTACACTCCCCCAATCCTAAATATATTAATAATGTCGAACATTAATTTTTATAAAATAAGTCAGTTTCTATTTTCATTAAAATTAATACTACCAAATTAATCTAAATATTGTAGTCAATATATGCATTGATTGTATTTAAAAATGTGATATTTATATAATGGATCTGTATATCCTTATTGTCGTTTCATATATACACCTAAAAAAATAATTAATACAAAGAAATATAGTTTTGAAATCCATTTATTATATTTTAATATAAAAGATTATTGTCAAAATTATCATGTAATCGAATATATTTCACTACATCGATTAAGTGAAGAGTTTTCACATATTCAATAAAATGATTTTTTCTTAAAACAATAGCTAAAAAGAATGATTTGTTATAGGATATTTTGTGCTACGATTAGTCATATTATTAAATAAAAACATTAAACTATCAGTATATTATCCTTATTGTGGATATATAAATTATAAATCTTAATTATAGTCTATATATGTCTTTATTATATTATATTTATTATAAAATATTTTTGGTTAAATCACAAATAATGACATCTGTACCATATGAAATACCATCTTCAATGATAAACACAACACCTTTATATTATATATGGAATATATATCCTAGGGGACCTTGATGAAGTATATAAATCCTTATGATTTATTTTTTATAATAAGTTAATTAGTTTTCTAAAACACACTGTTTTCAATCATCTATCCAATGATTAACCTCATCTTGTTGTCATTGAACATCATAATGTTTATATTATATATATATATATATATATATATATAATCTAGAAACCAATAACTTTTCTTAAAAGGAATCATGTCGGTCTATAAATAATGTTTTCCTAAACATATTATAAAAATAATAACTCACTATATTGTTGGGTTAATATTTAAATAGAGATATTCTTGGAGATGTCTCCTTTATCTATGTATTAATATTTCAGATATTTTACTCAAACAACCCAAATCATTAATAAATAAATGTTATGATACATTTCATCCCATATATCATGTGATATATTTTAATTAGAATATGGGAGACATATATTATTTTAAATTATGTAAATTATAATGAATAAACCATAATTTTAATTCAATTATCTACAAAAATAATCATTTATAGTTATATAAATAATAAAGATCAATTATTCCTTGTCGATAAACTAGTTAAATGCGATGTTCGGGGTGTCGTGATTTGTGATACTATTGAACCACAAAAAATTACTACTAATATTTTTCTAAATATTATTTCTTCAATTGTATATGAAACTGTAAAATAAATTTAATTTTTTTCTTACAATAAAAACCCAAAAATTAAATATATATTTATATAATAAATGGGTTACATTATTAAACAAATTTACATCATTAAATATGTTAATTTATATTTTTGTAATATTATGTATTTTTTAACATTGTTTTATAAAATATGTTTTATAGTACAATAAATTCTTTTTTATTTAAAAATATATTTTATTTGGAATTTATAGAATGTACAATAAATAGTTTATTTTATAAATAAATTTTTTATATTTTTTAATGTTTTTATTCCTGTTTAATATAATAAATAATGTTATACGATGAAATACTTTTTCATTTATATGTTAAATTTATCTAAACGCTTAATTTTAAATTTATGTTGTTTTTTAGTATACATTAAAGACATCATATATATTTAATGTAGTAAATTTAAAATTAATTCTTCCATTTACATTGTATTTAATCTATATTAAAAATGTTCATATAAAATAATTTCATTTCAAAACTATCTTATTTGAAATATATTCTCCCATTATTTGATTTTATTTTTTATAAAATTAATTATTTTATTAAAATTTTAAAAAAAAATCTATATCAATTAAAAAATTATTAAATAAGAAATAAAAACATTAAATTAATTTTTAAAAAAATTACTTTATATTGTAACTAACTATTTTTTATTATTTCAATTAATTGTTAAGTTCTTAATATATATAAGTTGTTTTAAAAAATTGACAATTTTTTTTAAATATTCCATTAAAAATTTTATTTGGGTTATATTTTGATAATTTTTCAAATTATATTATTTATTAATGAATAATTCTTATATAATAATATGGTTTATTTTTTTCAGGGCATCATACTTTTGTAAATATAATTTAGCAAAATATATTATTTTTTTCATATCCTATATAAACCAATAAATAAATATTTTTTTTAATTTTTTTATGGAGATACATAGTTTTTATAAAATCATTAAATAACATCCTATGTCAAATAGATCTATTTTACTTTTAAACACAATTGTTTTGTGAATATTGTATTCCATTATGATTAAATAAAATTTTCTAAATAGAATTTTGATTATGAATTTAAATATTAAATAAATTATGGTCTTAATGAGACAAAGCAAATGTGAACATTATTCTTGGTCCTTGGAAATTTTACTTTCTGAAACATTAAATTCAAAATACTATATAGTAAAATTAATTAACAATTGTCTTCATTTCAATATAAATACCCCCATACCATCTCAATATCATTTATTCCCAAACTCATGACTATAAATTTTACTCTCATAATATCCCCTTAATAAAATTTTGAAATATCAAATTCTCTAAATTAGATACCCCTCTAAAATTAAGAACATGAATTTAAGGTATGACAATCTTTGACCATTCCATTTCTTATTCCATTGAAATACATTTTTATTGACATCATGTGATTTTTTTCATATAAAAATATTATTCTAAATAATTTTTTATTTAAATTTAGAATGATTTTTAATAGGTATATACTTATCCAAATTCATTACAGTCTTTAACTGGTCCATTATTATGATGAATCAATGGTTTCCCAACAATATCCTAGTAATCACACTATGAGATCTAGTGACATAAACATAATATTTACATTTCGAACATTGAATTCTTAATAACCTAACCTACTTTCATCTATCCAAAATATACAACATCAATGAAAATATTGGTTCACATTCTTAATGAGTGACCATTTACTATTAGATTTTAGTGAACTGGGATATTCTTTAATACCTTTTTAAAAAATTAGGATCTTTTTCATTAAAAAATCATTATCATCACCTAAAATTTCTTAACTTATTACACCATTATTATAACTAAACAACATAAAACCATTATTCATTCACTAAAGAAATAAACCATTAGAACAGGTCGATTTTCTATTCTTAGTATGGTCAATAACGGAGATGTCAATTTGTACATAAGCATAAATAGTATATTTTGGGAGAAACATGAACATAAAAATTTACTATTATATTTAGTTTATCTTAGTTTAAAATATTGATTCATTGAATAAGTTGAGGTAGTTCATATGATTTTAAATGTATATGAACATTATATTTGAGAGAATAAAATTTTATTAATATTATGTATTGTGACATTAAAATAAGTATAAATAATAATTTCCTTTTTATTGATTGATTTTTCATATACTATCTTTGTGAAATGGGTTCACATCCTAATCGACCAATATTGTCATGGTTTATTCTATAGAATATATTAGAAATGGATTTGTCCAAATACTATTATAGTAGATTGGTTTCTCCTCCAAAACCATTATATTTATCAAATTTCACATCTAATAACATCATGGAAGTCATGGTTCTTTAGTATAGTAGGTTTAAAACCCAATTATATCTTGTTTAATTTATGTGAAATTATTTTTTAACCAATGATTTTTAGTGATATATAGGTACCACCAATCACTTAAAAAATTCCTAATTTTTTGTATCATGATACCAAAAAATCACCAATTCAAATCTCAGGAATCGTATCAAATTACATAATTGTTTTATCAATGTGTAATGCCTCACAAATTGAACATGACTCTTTAAAAAACCTGAATCATAATGAAAATTGATAATAATGTTATCATTTGACCATATACAAATTAATTATTCTATATAATCCATGGATGTCATCTTATATGGAAAATTATACCGAATTGTCACTTTGAATTTTTTTCGGAAAATGCATTTAATATTTTAAAATGACTTATATTATAAAAAACTGGAGATTTGTAACTAATTGTTTTAAAAAATAATAAATCATGCAATGTAGGTTTCAAATAAATAAGGAATAATTATAGTTGTAATTTTCACTCAATAATTGTATGATAAATAACATTATCTCTATATTTTTTCATTAGAATTGTTACAAATGACCTTATTTTGAAAAATAATCAATGTAGGGTATTTTTAAAAAAATACAAACATGTGAGAAAATGTAATGAACCGACCTGTGTTACCCTCATTGATGGAACATGACCCAATCCACCACATACCTGATTATGAATTCCCAATCCTCATGGGTTAATGATAAGAGACCACGAATAGACCAACTTACCATAGGGAATGTTTTATCCCATACTATACGAACAAACAATATATATATATACACACATAGAATTTAATGAAATAGAGGAAGTCAAATAAATATATCTCAAAATCTT
This sequence comes from Viscum album, assembly GCA_963277665.1. Taxonomy (NCBI): domain Eukaryota; kingdom Viridiplantae; phylum Streptophyta; class Magnoliopsida; order Santalales; family Viscaceae; genus Viscum; species Viscum album. The sequence continues at coordinate 2,012,848,166 of OY728147.1, read as the reverse complement.
AAGAAGATAGGAGAAACAAATCAATTTTGAAAGTAGGTGAACTTCAAAAATAAAGTTCCAACTACAAGGGACCAAAAACAAATAACTACTCCATTTAATATGGTAAACGAACTCCCACAATCCCACCACCTACTAATAAATAGATCTTACATGAAAATAAGTACCTCATTATACCACCATTCATTTCCCTATAATGGGAGACGTATAATCATCTATGATCCATGTATGAGGTTCACTTGGTGTGAGATAACATACCCAATTGTATCCCACCCAAGTGTTCCATAACATTTATATATATAATAATTCTTGAATTCTCATTTTTAAATAAAACTTGGAATGATTACTAGTAAATAAGATTTATAGGGAACATGGTAAATGTTTCCTATTTATCACATTTATAAAATAAATCCATTTATATCAATTTCAAAAAATAATTTCCATATCATATTTCTCCTACATCAACATTCATATAAATATCTAAAACAGTATAATACCAAGAAATTTATTAAAACAATAATAGAAGATGAATCACAACACCAAGGAATAGTACATTCCATGTAGTAGACTAATCATACCCAAATATTTATGAACATTGTAGTACGGTACTGGAAGCCAATTATCTACACTCTAGGACCTGGGGGACACCATATAATGTTAAACAGAAACATCACATACATACTTATAGATAATAATTTTTAGTATTGGACAAGTGGAAGGAAATAGAAATTGGTCCACCAAAATGGATTATGGCCTAATGATAAATAATACACTAAGTACCCAAGGTAACCCATGTGGTTATTCTCACAATCATCTAAATGTTTTAGAAATCATTATAAAACCATTTTTTAAAATACATTTCAGTTTATTGAAAATAATCATTTTAATCCATTTTTCAAAATCCACAGAAGATCACTTTTATTAAAAATATTATTCCATCAGACATAAAAAATTATTTTAATTTCATACTAATTTATTAATAACCCAAATAAAAAACAGAATAATATGGATTATCCATCATAAGATATTGTCGGAACCACCAACAATAATATTAGGGTCGCACAAGCCCTAAATTGGATCAACCAACAAAGAAAATTATGAAGACAACAATGATGGTCCATGAAACCAACCCATATCACTAGATTGATCAAATTTAGAGAACAAGGGGTTGAAAAAAATGAGTAAATGCACATATGTCATGATTGAACACCCATCACACCATGACCAATAATGGAATAATATTTAAAATAGAACCACATGTTAAATCTAGATGAAGAAATGAAGAAGAAATAACTAATTTCAATGAATCCAGTTAGGAAAATAAAGGGTTCTACAATGATCAGTGAAATATAATAAATGGAAAGGTCACATACTTGAAGATATAAACCATAATATAAATGGAGATCGAACCACGACCAGATTGTTATAGAAGGAGTGGAGTGTCCCAAAATCTTTTATGAATTACCCTAAGATGAGAGTAGTGTAGAACTAGATAATGATGTGACGAAGTATATATGCATGATTAATTTATAAATATATTTATGTCGTTACATGGCATGTATCCTATTTATTTGACGGGTAACCACCAAGGTCCAACAAATAGAAAAGAACTCATCACCTTGACTAAAAACATGAATCTTTATTAACTCATGACATGTAAGTTATATTCACCTTGAGAAACCTTTCGCAATGTTAATATATTCATGAATTACATCAAGTAACTTCCGCACATTGTGTATCCTAGTTTTACATTATGAAATCCACCTATAGCCTATTGTTAAAGTGAGATAAGGCTATGAGTCAAAGAAATATATGACTTCAAAATTATTGGTATCCTCAAGATTATTTCATAGCCTCATACTGAAAATAGAAAAAGGGAAAACAATGATAAGGATAAGATCATACTTAATAGACCGATAACATTATGCCACAAAATCTCTACCATACATAATTTCTATCACTGAGAAGTCAAATAGAAGATGAAATTCCTTAAAAACATAAGGGCGCTACTCCCTCATCAATGAATCATGTTCCAAAGTCTCATGAGAACCTGATTTAAGTCACTATTGTACTCTAACGTATGAAATTGATATCCTTTGAAAGACATTAACTTGAGTGTCAATGATCTGAACTAGTTTCCCAAAAATAGAGTCTTCTGGCTTTAGCTCAATTTATTCGAAATTGATAACATTAATAAGATTAGGATGATACTTCCAGAGCTGAGATATGTGAGAAAATCATGAATATCATTCAATTGAATGCAAAATTATAACCCATAACAAACCATACAGAGCTGTTCAATGACATAAAATGATCACACATATCTCATAGAAAACGAAACCATCCTTACAAGTTAACGATGACCATACCGAGGAGTAATATTCAAGAAACCCCAATCACTGACGGAAAACATGAGAGGATAACACTGTCGAAGTGCATATGATTTCTATTGACTCTTGTATTTAACTAGAATTCAATGTACATCCTAAATCTTCACCAGTGATACCTGGACCAAGCATAGTGCGACCAAAGATACTACTCCCACCTCCGCCAAAGAAAGAGGTGACTTGTATGGGCGACCAATCAATGCATTTAAGGGAACCATTATTTTTTATGACAAATAACATTAGTTGTAAAGAACCCCAAACAATCCTAGATGACTATCAAACAATCTACTAAAATCCATTACATAGGCACAAAGCTTATTCTATAGGATCTGAATCACATGGTCTATTTTTATATCTATCTTTGGATGGTATGATATTCTCAACTTTACCATAGTTCCTACTGCCACATGTATACTCTTATAGAACCATGTGGAAATCCTGGGATCCCTATCTGAAATAGTGTCTTATGTAATTCTATGTAACGTCACAATATCCTTCACATAGAAATTATACATATGTTCATCCTCAGTGGTATCCTTTATCGTGATGAAATTTGTATACTTCCTCAACCAATCAACAATTACCCAAATTGAATTATTCCCTCATGTAGTCCATGGTAATCCCAAAAAAAATCCATTGACACCTTATCCCATTTCAAGACTATCATGGGAAGAGGATTATGTAGACAATAGGGTTTCAAGTGACCTTCCTTTATCGGTTGGTAGGTGTAACATTGTGATATATATTTAAAAATTTCTCACTTTATACCCGACCACCAAAATATTAATCTCATCTCATAATACATCTTTATAGTTTCTAGATCAACAACCCATGAAGAGTTGTAAAAATTATTAAGTAATAAACTTCTCAATTATGTAAGAATGGAAAACTAATTCCCAAAGGGAAGCATACCATCTGAGGAAATAGTCCAACCTGAAATGGTATCCCTACCATAAAGGTTTTCTTGAATTTTTTTGTACTCATGATTCTATATTAGGACCTACAGAACAGACTCCAAGAGAGATGATGATATCTGAAAACTATTACATACCACACCTAAAATTTCCACCCTAGAATCTACGTACAACTATGTGACAACCCCATAAGTTTATACTTCTCCATATATTCAAGAATATATTATGATGGTACATTCCCGCTAAGAGTGTCTACAATGATGTTTCAATTCCCAACGGTGTAGGTGATATCAATGTAAAATATTTGAGTTTATTAGAACCATCATCTCTATCTAATATTCAATCAATTATAAAATACAATATATATCATGATATTATGGTCAGAATATATAGTGTATATCTTCCAGAAGTGATAGTGCCTCCAACAATTTAGAGAATGAATAACTTCTGGAAGCTCTTAATCATTAGTGGGGTAATTTGTCTCATAATTTTTTTAATTAAACTCAGATGGTGCTCATTATCACACATATATTTCAAATAAACCAGAATATCATCCATGAATACTAAAACAAAAATGTCAAGATGTTCATGAAATATCATATTTTACATGTATATAATAACTACCAAAGAATTTGTTAGACCAAAAGGAATCACAAGATATCTACAATGGAAATAATTGATCATGAAAAATATCGTTTGTATATCAGAGTCTCGAAAATCAAGATGATGATCAACTAAACCAATATAAATATTTGTAAACAACTTATCTTCTTTTAATTGATCAAACAAATCTTCATCATGAGGGAAACCATATTTATTCTTAAATTTTACATTGTTTATCTTCTTATAGAACATACACAATTGATGTAAACCATATTGCTTCATGGAAAATATAATTGGGTCTGCCCAAGGAGATACACTAGGGTGAACAAAACCATTCTCCAATAGGTCATTCACATTAATCATAAGCGCATTTATCTATAATGGTGGTATAAATTAATAAAGAATCAATATTGGCTATGTACATAAGACCATGTCAACCATAAACTCTACCTATCTCGCTCGAGGAATTTTAGAGAAACCATTTGGGAAAATTTAAATAATGTTGTAAAAAATAATGGGAATTTCATCAAAAGAAGAATCGTTAATGGGATCTAATGAAATAGTACACAAAAAATCCCCTGAGAACTTGATGGGAAGGTCCTTCACAATCATATCTCTGGTAACACTCTCCCAAACACACATGAAATCACATATCACCAATAATAATTGAGACACACTGATGATAACCATCAAACACCTCTTATTGAGAGAAAATCCAATCAATACAGATGATTATTTCAAACATTTCCATATCAAGAATGATAAAACCCCTCACAACATTGTATCATAAATCCTGAATAAAAAAGAATGGAACTGAAAACCCTACTCTTTATTTTTAATAAAACGTGTCGCTAACTCCATTAAAAAGAATATATCTTCTAAGGGATGTTTGAGGATATTACCAAATCATATAGAAATAATCTATTTGGGGGCACCAATATCAAATAAAGAAGTATCTAAGTAATATGAATTATGGATATTTCTTATCTCTATCGTTGGACATACATCTACTCCCAGTGGACACTGATCTACTATATGAAATTACATCACTAATGAAGCTTGTGGCTAGGGACCAATTGTCATTGATGCTTTTGACTACAACAAAATAGACTTTAGAGTTGACAATCCCTGAATATAATAAGATGTAGTCATAGACTGACATAAGCACCATAAATGAAAAATGTGTTAACAATTATTTCACATATTCGAGGAAATTGGAAAAGAATGCTTGATGTGTCTGAAATTTCCACCATAACATCAACTCATAAGAACACTTCTAGATAAAAAATATGGTGAAGATGATGCTTTCAACTGAGACCCACCTCCACCGCTTCTATGTTGATCCTATCACTTCCACTTAATCCCATGCACACCATAGAAATTACAAATAGAAGGAAGATAATGGTTGGGAAAACCAACCATACATTATATATCCATAACAGCCATCATAGATCTATATACCATCATCACATTGGTATAAATTTTTAACATAAACACCAATGAACTAATATCTGCTCAGAAACCCTATATGTACTTTTGAAGCTGTAACTAGTCATTCTTCCCCACATTTAGAGAAAAATGGAAAAGCTATTTTTTTTGTTTTGTGATGACACTGAATTCTCCCCCTACCACAAGGACATGAAGTCCATATATTTATCCAACATCAGGGAATATGAGATAAAATGATGGAATATCATGGTCTTGAAACCCTTCCAATCAAATTACATGTGTGTTTCAGCCTGTACTATCAAATCCCACCATCCCTTAATGGAATACTCAAGCCATATTTTTGAACACTTCACATTTATTTTCTCATGTTTCTATAAAAATTCAAAAAATTTATTGATCGTATAAAGAAATTACTTGGCATATTGAAGATCATTCATTCCCTTAGTCGTTGGTGGCTTCTTACACAATAATTCTCGAGAAAGATATCTCTCTTCTCCAGATCCAAGCTATACATCCACAAAGTGTCTGTACTCAAGGAACATATTTTTCAACATCATTAACCTCGCATACAATTGTTAATATGAGATTCCGATCCAAAATTTGATTCCCTCCTGAATAATTAGTTACACCATATTGAAGAGCTCATGGAAGATGTATCTAAGGCATATTATTGCACATCTAAACAGATGGAATAATCAAGGAAATGAGTAAATCTTAGTTCAAACCAGAAAACAAATAAGAATAAATAGAGATTTAAAATGAAACACAACACCGGTGACACATATCTCAACATCCCATGGAAACATGATGCACATCACTAAAAGGGATAGTGAGGGACTTATTGCAACATACCTCTCAAGTACTAAAAATCCATTCTCTATTCAAACAGTTGTCCCATGGGAAGGAATCATGAGGATATAAAATCCTATATTACAATTTTTCAAAGAACTGATCTAGATTACAGTCAAAACTAGAACCCTTCCCAATCCACCACATTACTGAAGGGTGTTCCTGATCCTCATAGGATGAAAAATGCACTCTGGCATCAAACAAAAAAATTTAGAGAATGATTTTTCAAAAAATGTATAAACACCTGATATATATATATATATAATGAAAAATATAGAGATATTTGAATCATAATAAATATATTCCATAACTATAAAAATGATTAAGAATAAAACAACTATAAAAGTAGTTTAAACTCTCAAATAAAAGTCCAACTAGCAGAGAACAAAAAAACGAACTACACCTTCCGATGGAGTGATCCAACTACCTCTATCTCACTACCAGTAACACAAGCCATCTGACTAGAAACCCCAACACCTCATTTCAGCACCTATCAAATACCTGTAATGGAATATGTACATTTTTTACAAACCACTGAAGAGGTGCGTAGGGTGTGACCTAGTATAATAATTAGGATCCCACCCACATTTTCCATAATAATTAATTAATAAAAATTCATGCTATCCCATTTTTTAAATAAAAAATGGAATTATCATCATTAAAGTAGTTTTATTGGATCAATGGGAATCATATTTTTTTATCATAATTCTAAAAAAAAATTGATATATTAATTTTAATTAACATTTTCCATATAATATTTCACATGAAGAAATGTGAATATTATGGATTAAACATAACAATGTCCAGAAATGTAGAAAATAGTAGCATAAAATGAATTAAAACAAAAAATAATACAATATGTCATGAAATATACTACTCATTCTAAAAGATCTATAAACATAGAACTACAGAACCAGAATCCAATTATCTACACTCTATGATCAGGGAGAGACATTTGAATGTGAATCCCTAACATCGTATTTATAATTATAAGAAATAATATACACTCATGGACAAGAGTAATACCCTAGAAATTGAACCCCCATAATGCATGATGGCCTCAAGATAAATCTTTTCCCTTTTACCCAAGTTAACTCATGTGCTCATTATCGTAATAATAATAATGTTTCAAAAAAATATTCAATATAGATTTTTAAAAAAAAATTCAATGCTTTAAAAATACCACTTTTCATTCCAATTATTAAATTCCAATGAAAACCAACTTTAATTTAAATTATAATTCAAATACACACAAACAATCATTCCAACATCATAAAAATTAATTTTAAATTTATTTACAAAAATATAACAAAACAGTTTGTAAAACAAAGGTTAATGGAAGAACCACATACCAAAAAACATGTGTTACCCATGCCTCCAATAGGATCCACCAACAACAAAAACCCATCCCTAATAATGAAGGTCATATAATCCAACCCACATCATAAGAAAAATCTAATTTAGAAAATATGGAATTAGAGGATTGGGAGAAACACACATAGATCAAGAAAAAATTTCACACCGAACCACGACCAATAGAGTTATGGACTCTAAAACATAATCAAACACAATATATGAAAGAATTCAATTATAAGAACCAACTTATACAAATAGATATGATAATGAAATGCTAGGGATATACCATGATAAAAGGAAATGAAGATGCATAAAATGCGCTTAACCGAATATATGTACCACAATAGAAATTGAAATCAAATGTAGATCAGATTGATCTATATGGAGTTCTGTCTCCCAAATTCACCTAGAAATATTCTTAGGTCAATAGAAAGGGGTTGATGGAGAAAAAACTGAAACAAAATAGCTGTATTCCTATATTAAAAATTTTAAATTATCCGTTACATGACGAGAAAATAGGTTACATGATGTGTATAAAAAAATGTCCAACATAATGTAAAAAACACATCACCTGAACATAATAAACTAATTGATTATAAACTCATGACATGTATGTTATCTTCACGTCATGTATCTTTTAACAGCGTAGAGTATTTCATGACATGCATTAATAACCCTTTCATATCGTCTAACCTAGTTAGATGGTTAGAAATCATACTACACCCAGTTAAAGAATATGTTTAAAGTTAAGTGTCTAATAAATCATTGATTTCACCATTATAGGTATACTCTCATACCTTTCTCAGCCTTATATTGACATTAAAATGGAGAAAACCAAAATTATATTATGGGAATACTTGATAGATTAGTAAAGGGATATGACAAATAATACATTTAAAATTTGTAGAATAATAATAAAATCATTTTTAATATTTTTAGAAATCATGACATAGAAGAGAAATAATCCCTTGCATGGACTTAAATATAAACAATTTCAAATAATTATGAGAATAATGAAAAAAATCATTACAAATTTGGAAAAATTTGATTCAAAACACGATGAAGGATATAAATATAAATGTATATATAGATCCCCCAAAAATTATAATATTTTTTATAAAATGAATTTAAACCACACAAAGAATTTTTTTTGAATTTTTATTATGTCCCATGGAAATAAAAGTAATGTGAAAATTGATTACCTTACATTATCCATTAGAAAAAATAACTGTAACCTCATATATATTGGTTATAGAGAAGTTATTAATTTATTATAGAACCATATTTATATTTATGATATGAAATATTATCCTATTATATCTTATTAGCTCCCATTTTTTAATATTATTTCATTATTCGAATTTTTATGGGTATTAACATCTTCCTTTTTTGCAATCATATATTGTCATGTATGTTCAGGTACTTGTTCAAAGTTATTATTCCATCATATCAGAAAATATTATTTATTATTTAAATAAAAATTTATTTTAAATAAATAAATATATATATATATATATATAAATTCATTTATTGTTATGTATATATAAAAATGATTGACATCATCAATGGGGACAGTAGGACATATGTATGCATGGAGACAATTTTAATATTTTTGACGGATGAAATGAAATAATTATAAAGAATAATTAATTTGATAAGAACTATTATTATTTCATTTAAATTATATATAACAATTATTTCTATATTTATAACAATACATGTTTTTGTGTAAATGAAAATGAATGAAACCATTATGTCAAGACGATAAACCATATGTATGCACGAGCGACGTATTCTATTTTTTTGGATTTAAATGAGATGGAATATAGTTTTCCCATCATCATAATATCATATCAATATAATTATTATATTCTATTTATTACTTTTTTACGGAATAAACATATAAAGGGTTAATATAATATTTAATAAAAATCATTGTTTTTCTAAAGATGATTACCTATTCTTCTGTGGATTTCCTTTCGATCTCATATTTTGGGATCTATGTTTTGTCTTCCGAAAGGAACAGAACATGTGAAATGATTTTATGTATTTAAAGAAGTGAAATGGATAATAATTGATTGATATTTAAGGCTCATGGTTATGTGAATTTTTGAGGAAGGAGGTTTTATTTTATAAAATAGTTGTGGGAGGATTTTAGAACATCCCAAAAAAATAAATTAAAATAAGACCATTGTAGTGAAAAATGAATCCAAATTTACTAAAGAAACCCATGAGGAAATACATTTCCAAAAATATTTTCCCCTCCTTAGAAAGATAATATTTTTTAGAATATTTATATATTTTAATGTAATTTTAATCCAAAAAAATCAATATTAAAAATTTTTACACTATTAATAACTTTAACATTAGAAACATGAATAGAAAAAATAAATTTAGAATAAATTAATCCATTAAGACATTATAATTTAATAGTATTATGTATAATTTTTGAACAATCATAAATATACTAAATTATGTTATCTCTAATATTTTTGATATAATTTATTTTATTTTTCTTATTGATTAGATAAATAATATATTATAATTTCATAAGAATTAAAAGAAAAAATAAAATTTCTAATAATTGAAAAAAAAAATTCTTTTTAAATTGATTTTATTATGATCAAAATACAAAATGATATTTAATAAGTATTTATTTTTTCTCCCATATATATATTTAAAACACATTTAATGTAATATTTCATCTTTTTTTTCATCCATAGTAATTATAAAATCATTAAAATAAACACTTTTTATATAACTATGAAATTCATTTATAACCATCAAAATATTTATTAATAAATAAAATTAAATATAAAATTAAATAATTGGATTATATAATCCATATTATTATTTTAAAGACACAGTATTTGAATTCTCATGTGTTATGCATGCTCAATGTCATCACTAAAAATGATTTTAATATTTTTTATAGAATAAATTATAATATATGTGAATTAAATTATTTTTACATTATATTCATTTTGTTTTAAATATTTTTCTTCCCATAAGTTTCATAAATCCTAATATTATTTATATTTCACATTGAAATCATAAAATATATTGTTATTCCTAAAAATTATATTTTTAAATTTTCACTAAAATTTGTATTTAATTACAAAAATATAGAAAAATACTCATGATATCATTAATATGCATATCATAATATCAAAATTATATTTCCATAAATTATATTCCAATATGTGACATTAATTAATTTTAAAATATTTTAAAAACACGAAGAAAAACTCATTTTTGAATTATTAAATTTTATCTTTAAAATACATATTTATGTATATAAATAAATTTATACCAATTTAAATTCTATAATTATTTCCAATTAACCTAATTTAATTATTTATAAAATAATATAACTATTTTTTTTAATTCTTTTAAAAATAAAATATTCATTCACAAATTGATAAACAAATAATGTTTCAAATAAATAGTTTTATTTTTTATTATACAAATTATGTTTAATATTTTCATAAATATAAAACATTATAGACTATGTTAAAATATTATTCAGTTTTGAAAATTAATATTATTTTTTAAAATAAAATTTATAGATGATAAAGAAAATTATTAAAATATTATGTCACAAAAAATGTGGAAACCCATTTTCGAAGAAAATCTATTTCAAAAGTTTAAATCAATATTAAAATAAGTTGTGTAAATATAAGAAGAATTAAAAAATTAATTTTAATTGATTTTTTCTATTATATGTATAGTTATATATATATATATTATAAATGGTTTATTCTAATTCATTCCCAAAAATTTAAAATATATGTTGTATTGTTCACACTGAAATAATAATATTTTTGGGTTTGTATAGGCACAATGTTGTGTTCAATGTAAGTTATTTAGCATAATGTCCTTTCAAAATCATAGGGTGTTACATTCTCACATTCCATCGTTAAAAAAAGTATCCTCACAATCTCATAATCATCTCACTAACGGTGCTCTGAATTGTTTTTTATATAAAATTTTAGAGTATACACAACATAAAAAGCCTCAATAAAAAATCCATTTGAATAGTGTGATATTGGAGTATGATGTAAATTTGAAAAAACACATAATAGGTTTCCATGTTGGAAAATACTAGTGGAATTTCGAAATAATGGATATGGAAGAGATAAATAACTTCCAAGGACAACCAATTTTTTATATAGAACATGATCAATAGAATGTTAATCATTAAAAAATTGTAATTATGTGCTGTGTTAATAGGATATTGACTTCACTATATGAAATGTAACTACATTAAAATTTTATTCCAATATCCTTTTTCTATGGGTAAATTAGTTAAATTTCCTCCTAGTCTATTATAATGTGTAACATAACTTACTTGAAATGTATATTTTAATCATTAATTCAATTTCACTATAATATCATCTTTTTGTATAAATGATTTGTATTTGAAAGTAATTTTACATTAATGATGCACTCTAATCAACTAATAAAGGATATCATAATCCAAAAATTTAATTATAATATATTACTCATATCTATTGTCATTAAAAATTTAAATAATTTCCACATGATAATATGTCATCCAAAAAAAACATTCTTTATTGAAAATACATTACAAATCTAAAATAAACTATATTAACCAAAGACCAAAATTGATTATTATATAAATATTTATTTTTAAAATTCCTCTAGATATTTCAAACAAGGATTTGAACCAAAAATAAATTAATGATTTGATGAATACTTCTACAATGATTTATTTTTCATTTATCTCACAAAACGTGATTGCCCTAAAAAATAATAAAGGGATAAAATATCCATTTCAAAAAAACCCCCAATCAGAATAAATCTAGAATAAAGTAATATATTGAGAAAATGTATTTTTAAATAATTTTTAATAAAAATATATTTCATAATATAATTTTTACCTTAATGAAATAGTGTTCGAAAAATAATGAATTTATTATAAAATTACATTTTTCACATAACGCAAAATCTATTTTGATTATCATGGTTATCTATATGATAAAAAAATATACTTCAATATAAATATAACTATCTATTAATAATATTTTTCAAATTGATTAAAAATTTACCAACTCAGAAACCGCGTAGGCTAGTGGTAGGAGATGAACCCTTATTTCCATATGGGTGTACGTTCAAATCCCAAGTCAATAATATATGTGATAGGTTTCCCGCATCCCATTAAATATCATTATTTCTAAAAAAAAATTATATAAATTTTATAACAATCATAGAAATTTGATAAAATAAATAAATAATAACATTACTATATTAAACATTTACTAAAAAATTTAACCACAATGGTTATCTCATAAATTTCATTTTGCATCCTAAAAATGTAATAAACCATACTTATATGAAAATAAATGTTCATAAAAAATGAAAAATTTATGAATATAATTTAAAATTATTCCCATAAAACATAAATTCATTCTTCCTTAGATAACAGTTATGGATAAATAAAGGGATTATATATTTCATCCCCAAAAAATCGTTAGCTGCCTTAAAATTATATCACATAAAAACTACAAATGGGTGTCTAAAAATATATACTTATGGTCAACATAAAACATATACACACATTATGGTATCCATAACTCTTCATATTACCTCCCATAAAAACATCATAATCTCCACTAATGTATAATTCAATATATGATATGGGCATTAATTCCACAAAACACGCTCTCCTAGATCCAATTCTAAAAACATTATTGTTACTTTTCTTTCATTGATACAAATTAATTCCCTAATTTAAACCATCCAAAACATTCAAATTCAAAGGAAATATTAAATCAAATTCATTTTGATGTTTCTTTTTGGTATATTATTTTATGGAATTTGTAAAACTCATACATATATTGTAAAAATAAACCTATGGATGATACAAATCAATAGCATCCCAGAACATTTAATAATGTCTAACACCATTATTCAAAATCCCTACTTAAAATATTTTGTCATAAAATGGGGAATTGAAAAAGAAGAAAATGTGGGTTATAATACATATTAATGGTAAACAAGTTATATGCCAATTATTAAAAATTAATATAATGATAGTAATGGAATATGCACATTAAATTTTAATTTTAATTTTTTTCATTAATTTAATATTTCAAAGTCATGAATCATCGAATAAATACTAGTTTTTTATAAGATATGAATAGTAAATGAACATTAACCAAGAGAGAATAAATTTTTACTATGACATGGAATTGTAAAATAATCATAATCTTAGTATTAATGGATTTTCCAAGACTATCATAGATTTATTTTTTTAACTCCTTAAACCATTATAATAGTAAAGGATTACTCTCAATACAATCATAGTGCAATTGTTTCACTCCCCATATAATTTTTGTAGTCTTATATAAAATCCAATATTAATATAGTAGAATTTTTTCACTCCATAAACATTAATTATTATTATGGATCACTTCCAATATTGTCATTATGGAATGGGTCTACTCCCCATAAAATTACAGTAGTATGTTTCACACCCAAACTTATCATGGTGGACAACAAACCTAAAATTACAAAATTCATTTCATATTCTAGTACTATGTACCTAATATGATAAAATTACTCTAAAAATGAACCAGAGTTACATATAGGTCCCACATCACCAATAATTATATTCATATATATGTGTTGCACAATATAAAAAAAATCTCAATCTATGATGTCATGAAATGAAACACATGTCAAAAACCTTCTGTTGATGTATAAGACCTATTAAACAGAACTATTTCAAGGACATTATCCTTTGATCATATCACTAGTGAATATTAAATTTCATTTATAGAAGTCATATTTTATGAATAATCACTTTAAATACCACCTTAAAAATATTGAGGAAAATTAATTTTCCATTTTAAATTCACTTCTCTAATAAAAAACTACCCACATTTAAATAAAATAATTTTGTTTGAGAGAAAAATTTAAAAATTTAATGTATAATTTAAATAAAGATAATTTCATGATCTTGTTAAGAGATGATCATTCCATGAAATTTAAAAAATATTCATTCTTTATCTTTTTGGAAGGATCACAAATTTCCACATTTGGAAAATGAAAAAAACATTCATTCCAAAAAATATTGAAAAAAAATTAAAAAATGGTCTAAAATGATTAATATTTTGGGATAATAGTACAAAAGAATATTAAACCATATTTATAAAACATGTTAATGAAAGTGAAATATTCCCCAGATGGTACTTAATCATAAACAATCTATATTAAAGATCAGACTATGGAATAATGCATTGCATCTTTGGTAATGTATCAATTGTAACACCATAAAAGAATTTAGAGTTAAATGAATATGTAAATCCAAATTTCATTCATACTATGTATCATAAAGATAATTTATAGGATGTATATATGCCACTAATGGGAAAAAAAGTGAATATTTATATCCACTATAAATTAGAGGGGGATGAGAAAAACATTATTCAGGTTCTTATTTGAGGAATCATTATTTAACCACATGTATAATGTTTCAAAACATGTTATTAATTAATAATAGAACTATAATCATATCTATAATATCATATATCATAATATTGTATCTTCTTCTCACCTGTTTTTTAATAATATTTCATTATTACCCTTTTTCGGTTGTTAACTCTATCATTTCCCATAGATATTTTATCATGTATGTTACAGTTATTGGGAAGTGGATACAGATCCATCATCACCATAATATGATTTACGGTTTAAATAATGTACATTTTATATATATATAATTTTTATTTAAAAATTATATAGATATCAAAATAAATTACATTGTTCGTGGAGATGATCGATCATATATAAGCATGACTGCTATTTCCATATGTCAATGGATGTAATGAAATATTTTTCAAAAAAAAAAATTACTTTTAAATTTTCATATTTGTTTCATATATATCATATATATTTTCTATTTACATATTTATAACCATATATGTATTGTAGTTATGTAAAATGAATGACATATCTATGTATAAATATTAACCCATATGTACACAAGAGCGATTCTTTCACAATTTATTTGATGAGAACGATATGGAATATAGTTGTTTGATATTCAAATTAAATTATAATTATATTTATGATACTATATTATCCTATTTATTATTTAATAAAATAACTAGAAATATATATATTATACAATAATTGGTGAAGACATTTACCTCTTATTCAACAGTGTTCCTTTAGATCTCGTCTTAAGGGGTGTAGGGTTATCCTAATGGAAGGTACATAACAACTAGATCATGTATAATTATTTTTTAAGATGAATATTCTATAAATATGTAATCTTTGTGAAAAAATGTGGTATGAATATTTACAATAGATGATACCAATTTATAATCATGGTGAGGGGAATTTATAGAATTTCTCCAAATATTAAAATATAATATGAATAAAATAGTGAAATATTCTTAAAAATGTAATATAAAGGAATAAATTATGAAATTTAAGACAAAATTTTATCTTTTTTGATTTAAATTATTATTTTTATTAATATTATATAATTTTACAAAATATTACTTCCATGAAATTTATTTATTGTCGATTTTGATAATAATAAATACATTGAATTTAAAATCATCAATAAATTTTTTAAAATATGAAAAAATATTTTATTATATAGTAAAAAATAAATTGATAAATAGATAATTAATATATAACTATAGAGGTCTCAAAAATGCCTAATTGTACTATTTTTATATATATATTATTTTATTTTTCTATTTTCTAAATTAATATTTTATTAGTGTTTCACAAGAACATATAGTAATCATATAATTTATTAAAATTTAAATTAATCATATATCATGAATATAAGTCTATAATGATAAATTTTTTTGATTTATATTACATAAATATATATATTTACTCACATAAATATCTTAAAAACCCATTTATTGTGTTTTGTAACTTTTCTGGCCTTACACAGTTCTTACACAACCATTTGGATGAACCACATGTTATTTAAATATAAAATAATTTGACAACCATGAAAAACATATATATAATATGTAATATTTATCTTATAATTCATAAAAGGGGTTATATCATCATATTTTTTATTTTTAGGACGAAAATTTTGATTTTCCAGTGCTACACAACATCTGTGTCGGCACTAAAAATGAATTTTATTTCTATATGGAATAAATTCTACTTGTTATGTAATAAATTAATTAGGAATTGTATTTTGATTATTTTAAAATACAGGTTTCACTCAAATGTTTCATAAATAAATATCTTTTTTATATTTTTTGATATTATAAATTAAAACATATTTCATAAAAATACAATTTTTTATTATTCACTAAAATTTAAATTTTTCCCTATTTTTTTTATAAAAAACAAATCCATGAATAAATATTAATTTATGAATAAAAAATAAAATCATTATATTAAATTATTTTAAAAAAACTATAAAAAATGAAATAAAAAATGCTTCTTTGAAAAAAACATTGTTTTTCTTAAAAATTCATATTTATTTTAAAAATTGATTTAATAAACCAAGTATAAAATTAGCTCAATTAAACTAATTGAATTATTCAAAACATAAAAAATAATTGTTTTTCAATCCTTTTTAATATAAGATGGACATTTCAATAATATTGAAATTAGAATACAATTATCAATACAAAATTAATAATATTCATTATTATCATTAAAATAATTTTTTTCAAAAAAATATTAAAATTTTTCTATAATAATATTTTATTATGGTGATTTTAAAAATGATATTTCTATAAAAAAATGTATATATTTTAGTTATCTATGCATATAATATACACACATAAAGATAACTAAATCCAAATTTTAAATTATAGACATCTCTAAATAATATAATTATGTTACTAAAATTATAGTATGTATTTAAAAATAATTAATCAATGAAATTGTATTGAATTTTTCTTTTATATATATATATATATTTCAAATTTCAATTCTATCTATTCATGCCATCAAATTAAATAGATAAATTAAAGTGGTCATTTTTCAATAATAATATTTTGGGATAGGATTAGGCTAGATGTTATGTTCAATGTAAGCTATCAAATATATTTTTCTTTAATAATACAACGGTGTTATATTCTTCATCCCGCACATTAATTTTCATTTATTTTCCCCTTTTATAATATCATTTTATATTAATTAAAATAAATTTAATATTCATTAATTCACAATTTTCAATAATATTGTCAACCTTTTGATATTTAATTATTGATAATTTTTTATTAATTAAAATATCCTACTTATGGTTGTTAAATAAAAATGGAATCTAGAGTTGGAACTGTGATACATGACCAACCTATAATAGTAAAATTAAAGAATATAAAAGAGACAAACTCATATAATAAATCCTATCAGTTAAAACTTAAAAAACCATATATGTCATCACCATATGAAATGATCCATCACAATCCACATACCCTGGCCTGGAATTAAAACATCATCGTCATACACATTGCGGATAATCGGACTGAATTTCAATTGAACTAATTCGTTGTCGATGAAAACAATAAGTATTTAAAATCATTAGGGGCCAACCTGAGGTCTTAAAAGATTTTAGTTCCATAGATACTCATACGACAATCCTTGAACAAGAAATTAGATAAACATATTATCACCATTAACAACTTCAACCCAACATTTATAATAAAAACCAAAGAACACACATAAGATGCACTACCAAATATACATAAAACCATCACTATTGACACAATAAAAGAATAAATATTTGTTAAACAAATGTGCTAGTTGAACCCCCAGAACACCATCATATACCCTCATACATCCTCCTAAAATAGTAATTAAAAATATTCCAATAATCTAGAATGAAATTTTTAAAAAATATTATCAAACAATGATAGATATTGATGAAACTAAGAATCAATAATAATAATTTATAGTATACAAGACCATTATCCCCTTCTTTCAGAAATCCCACCATTTGGCTTCATATTCCTTGATGTATTCAACTTAACATGTTGGTCCATGATCATCATAAGAATTTCTAGTGGGAAATTACATGAAGAAGAACACCTATGACACAAAAAAATACAAAAAATTAAAGCACCAAGAAATATAAAAATCAAACTACCATCATGTGGACCTCAAGTATTGAAAAAATATAATATTGAAAAAATAAGAATTCCACAAGTACATAATAATAAGAGTAATGTTATTGTACTGACATGAATCACAATCTTAAAAGATGAGATGTCATCCTAATAAATGAGGAAGGGGACCAACACCGATATTCACATGTTATAACAAAAAATCATTTACCATCCTCTATTAACTAAAACATCATTTTAATAGAAAATAATCAGTAAAAAATCACATCTATGAAAAATGATCTGTATCATTAGATGAAATCTATGGAAGGAGTGAATGAAATTAGGATTCCTATTATAGAACACCAACGATAGCTAAAATAGAACATCTGAATACATTTTTGTAATCCCTGAAAAAGACTAGGAATGGAATGGGGATGTAGAATATTACTTTAGAGATGATTATGTGGGGAAAAGGTCTTAAATAAAGATATGATACCTTCACTAGGTCCATAATACCTACTAATGACCAAAATATAATGAAACCTCACACTTTCAATTTCACTCCATGAAAATAGATCCACCAGATAAATCCTTATTGAAATAAATAAGTAAGAAAGAACTAATCAAAATACAAATACTGTTATAATAATAAAATTAAACTTATCTAAGAGGAAACCCAATAAATTTATACATGGAGTAGAATAAGAGTACAATATTAGAGGGAACCCTATTATTTCTAAGAGATATCATCACTCGAGAAGGTAATCATCTTTTTTAATAACTTATTAAATATTTTCTATCATTATATCCATTGACTGATTTGTTATTATTCCAATTTAAATGTTCCCAATATCTAATTTACCATTATTAATATAATCCATCACTATAAAATTATTATTAATAAGATAGCTTATTATTATTATTTTGTTATAAATTCAAAATTATAATTTAAATGACTTATTGGTTTTTTCTTATAATTATAAATACTTATTATGTAAATATAATTATCAAACATTCCCTTATATTTATATTTTAAAAATATTTTTTGAAAAGTAAAGAATGTGTTGTTTTTCAATTCAATATATGTCTATCTATAAAACTTTTGGATGTAGTCTTAAAAAAATTCTCCCAAAAGAAAAACAAAGCTATATGAATTTGAAAATTTTATTAATTTATCTTCATATAATTTAAAAAAAAATGGGACAATAGATACACCTATTTTGAATCTCTAGAGTGAAATTGATTTGTTATTTTATATACACATTATAGTATATAGGGTATAAAATTATTTTATAATTATACTAAAATGGTATAATTTTGGTGAGGGCTTCAGTATAATTTTTTTTGTCTCCTACAATTTAAAACTATTATGATAAATAACTATTCCTTATTTACATTTTTATACAAGCCAAATCTCTATCCAAATAATATATTTATTAATTCTATATATTCCCATACTACATGAGTTACCATTAATTTATATATAATCTATAAATCAGGTAATAATTTTAATTGATATCATTTCCATATTATTATTATCCTTCAAATATAATATTCGTGAGATCTTATCAAATCTGAATTTATAAATAAATTTCAAAAACCATTATAATAATCAAATATGTAATTTTTATGAATATAATGTTTTTCCTCATAATTATAATATTTAGCTTTCAATAAATAAAACTTATCCTACAATGAAAACACAAAATATAAAAAATATAAAAAAATAATTATTTTTATAAGAAATCCAATAAAAAATAAGATTATTCTTTCAATTTAATATTATATAAATGAATCACTCTCCTTGTTATATTTACACTAAATTTGTGAAAGAAAACTTTTTCTAAATTTTTTATCATTCATGGAATTTCACCAACAAAAATTTAATTTTGGAATTAAATATTATTATAAAAATAGTTTACTTTTTATCATTCAAGGATTATAAATTATAGTTTATGAAAAGAAAATTTAATATAACCAAACATGGTCATTTTTATCCATTATAAAGAAATATTTGAATTATAATTAATATTAATTATTGGGTATGTTTCACTTATTAATTATTGTGGATGTTTCACCACTCTCTAGGATGCTCTTCCATATTGGCTGAAAATGACTCCTTCTCTGGTTGGGTCTCTACATCCGGGCAGTGACCCCATTGTGGGGGAGGGGGTGACCATGTGTGGAGGGTTCGAAAAGGCCACTCATGGAAATTCCCTTTAAAAATAAAAATAAAAAATATTTATATCAAATTAAAAAATAACAATCACCATTATAAATGTAATGTGTAAGTTTTTTATATTATAAATAATTTAAGTCAGAAATACAGAAAGATAATAATAATATATTAAATAAAAGAAAAAAAAATAATAAAATTGTATTAAATTAAATTATTTTTATTAACATGAATTCCATACAAAAAAAAAACTATAATGGATATAAACTAAGGTTTAAAATATGTATTGGAAATATATAATGTTTATCATGACTCGATGAATGAGTTTTTTTTCAAATAACATTCATTATTACATATAATTTTTTAGATGACTAAAAATAAAGATCAAGAATGTTTACAATATTATGATGAATTTATTTTTATGAATTTTATTTAATATGTTTATTTAAATATTTATTTTTAGTAAGTTAAATTCTATTAGGGTTTGTTCATTCCCATCTTATATCGCATATAAATAATCACTATCAAATTATTTCTTTATCCTGAATCATTTTTATTATCATTTACATGTTTCTATATAAACATGATGAGTAGGAAATGAAATATCTACATGAGGAATGATACATGATATAATGTTTTTGGTCAATAAAATTACATAAATTTTGTTCCAATGTCATTCCCTTATTTATGCCTATGTAAACTTTCTCATTTTTATGTTTATTCATATATATTCCCATTAATTGATATAAAAGAAAAATTAATTTCAATAAATATATTTAAAATATATTGTGTTGTTTAAATACATCACTATTAATCATATTAAATGAGTTATATTTACCCTAATATTTATATAATTTATTGGATACATATTTAATTATCAAAGTTTTATCATTCAATGACTATTGATGAATTAATATATTTTTACCAATATTTGATAGATATTAATGTATATATTATGATTTTGTGGGATACAATAGAATTATGTATCATAGATATTAATTTTTGAATTATTTATATCTCATTAGATTTTATAAATTGGAATAGGGAGTCGACCAATTCTATTATGGGACTCTTCCATTAATGTTTACTGGATTATGGTGGAAAATCAACCACTATGGGGAATTATCCCATTTCTACTGACTACATTGGTTCGAGAATTAACATGTGATAATGATTTTATGATTTAATTATTTTCCTATATTCCATAGTTTCAATGATCATATTATATACTCATCACTACTAAATGTTTCAACGTGATTATATTTCATCACCCTCTTTTATCATATCATGTTATTACGTAGGAGTAATATGCTACAATTCAAAAGAAAATTATTAAATTTATATTATAATGAAATTATTTATGATCCATGTTTCATTTTAGATTATTTAACAATTTTTCGTTGCTTAAACTCACCCATTTTTAGTTTTCTCCAGGTCCCCTTGAATTTATATAAAGGTATATACAATTGTGGTGTAGATGTATGATGAATTGTTGATAATGAAATATTACATGGATTGAGTGTTAAAGATTTAAATGTTCTTTCTGTATAATGAAAAATACATTTTGATACTATTTTTCATATTTTATGATATATGTGTATAAAAATGTATATTTGGAACAATATCTTGATTTGAGGGTCTAGAGCAACACTATTGGAATTTAAGTTGACATTGATTATTTTTTTATAATGATTGAGAATATTATTGTATATATGAAAACAGAAGAAAACCATTATCATTATTATAAATTGATATTATAACATTGTGAAAATTTATTTAAAAATATTAATTTTCATAATATATTACATTAAAAAACCAAAATATTTATGTTATTTGTGATCTATAACAAAAACATTATTTAAATTTAACTATTAAAATATAACTATTAAATTGGAAAATATATATATTAATAAAAATAATTAATAAAATATTTATAAAATAAATAAATAAATAAAATATAGTTAGAATGTTATTATATATAATTTCTCAACTATGAGTAAATGTATTTTATGATTTAAACATATTGTTTAATTTAAAATGGATTTTATTTAATATAATGTGAATAATAAATAATTTATAATAATTAATTATATTTAATTTAGTATATTATTATATTTTTAGAAATTATATTTACAATAATTGACAATTTTGAATTTTATATATTATTTTGAAGAGTTTTATTCTTCTATGTATAGTGGAACATCTAGTTTTTTTAAAATAACAATTATTTTCATTTAATGAGGGAATTTAGAAGATGTTGTATTGTTTTAATTTTATTTTAAAATAAAATATGTATACATTAATAATTATGAATCTAATTATTTAAATAATAATAAATATTATCATTTATTTTTTAATAAGAATTATTTTTTGATTTAAAACAGATTTTTCCAACAAAATTGTTTTATGATCCTAATGTATTATTACTAATATAAAATATTTATTTAATATATATAAGGTTTTACTGAATTTATATATTATTTATTCAATGAAATATTTTAATAAACTTTTTTTGGTTTTATGAAGTCATGTAATTAAAGTGAATTATGTTTTAAACTTTTAAAAAAAATTACATATGAAAGACTTCATTGAGTTTTTTGTGCTTTTTATAAATTAATTTTTACACATATAAGGGATGAATATTGTAAAATATATTCAATATTATTAATCTTATGATGTAATATAATTTAATATGGTTATCATAATATATTTTCAATATAATCGTGAAAAACATTAGTTTTAATGTGGATAAGTATAAAACAGCTATATCGGGCGGGGTTTAACGAAGGAATTAGGGTATGAATACGACATATAAATTTATTATACTTAATTTATAAAGATATATAAAGATTATTTTTTATTATATTTGATTTATTCTCTATTTTTAACAAATTCCAATTAAATTGACCTTATATTAGAGAAATAGTTTTAATTAATTTCATGGTGTCCATGTCATCACGTAAAAAATGGGACCTCTTCTCCTCAGTTTATAATCAATTTCATGAAATATTTCTCATATATTTTATAGTAAAAATTCATAAAATATTATATAAATCTATAATAGTTCTCTTATTTATCTCTTAATGGAAATCATTCATTTCTTATGGTGTATCTGAAATGAGGTTCCTCATATAAGAGGATGTAAGAGAATTTATTCTTCATAGAAAACATAATTTAAGGGATATTAGTATATATATTTTATATGATATATAATTAATTTTATGAACCTATATATAATTTTTTTTTATATAAAAATACATTGAAATATTTTATAATTAATCCTTCTCCATTCATGTTACTGAATGATAGATCTGAAATTTATTAATCTATAGGGGTTTTATTAAAAGTATAAAAGTGTGGTAATAATTAAATATATAAAATTATATTTTTGTTTATTTTTTATGTTATAAAACAACATAATATATTTAATATAATATAAATTAATTATTATATGTTTTATCATGAGTATCATTTTTTTCATTTTAATTAATTTTTCAATTTATGTTATTCATTTCATCTGAATATTAACACCAAAATTTACCAAATAAATAAGGGTTTAAATTACCATTATCTTTTTTTCTAAAAAAAATATGATTATATATATGTTCATGAAATGATACAATATATCTCTCGGTAATCCCAAGAAATTTTATATCCTTATGTATTTTATTTGGATTATATGTTTTCCTTCTATTTTACTGTTCATAAGTACAGAAACATTTTATATAATGTTTTTTAGTAAAACAAATAATGTTTTATTTTTTTATATTAGAATATTATTTTTACTTAATGATATTTTTTTTTAAATATTTTCAAAATATTTTTCTTGATATGACATCAATTTATAAAATAAAATATTACCCAATTTTAATTTATATAGTATTTTTGAAATTTAATTTTATTTCCATTTTTCAAGCAAAGTTATTTTTACCAAGTGTTGAATTGAATAATTTTTTTAGAATACACTTCATGAACCAATTATTCAATTATAATTAATAATCTATTATTTGAATCATACATTGAAAAATTATATGAATATTTTTAAAAAAAATGTTTCAAATAATATTATATAAATTTTAATATTTGAAATGTCTCTCTTAAAAATAAAAAATCTATTTTACTAAAAAATATTGTAGGATTATTTTTATTATATATTATCAAATAAAAAATTGGTTGTGTTTTATAATTTATTGGGAGTATGATCCAATTTTACCATCTTCATTGTTTCTATAGGTGGTTTTTTGTTTTCCATTAAAAAATATTGATAAAAATAATTATCTATTAAAAATTTTATTATAAGATTTTAAAAATAAATGTTTTCCTATACTTATGATATACATATGATTTGATTATTATTATATGTTGGGTGGATCCATTATAAATCTAATATTTATTAGGTAATGATTAAGGCTTTATAAGAAGAAATAATATATGTGATGTTATCTGAGGCCGAAAATGGTGTACAAAAGAGGATATCCCAAAGAAAAAGGAAGTGATATGGTGAGTTTCCTAGAAGTAGTAAATCCAGTTATCATCATAAGCCATACATGTGAATATTGTATTTATAGGTACCTTTGACATTAGATTTTATTAATTGTATTTATGACACAGATTTTTAAATTAAAATATATAATGACCCAATGAAAAAAGTTTCTTCTCATCGTTCATTTTATTAAATTCATTTAGATTATAATAATAGAAATTTCTATGAGTTATGTAATGATTAGTGATTTCTATATATCAATTTTTGTATATGATATTATTTTTTTTCTAATTTTCCCAAAACTGTGTGTTTATTTTATTTTCAAAATGACTATTGATTTGTACATCACATGTATATTCATATTGATAATTCAATATAACACATTATTTAGATTCAATTTTTATGTAAATGAATAATAGTTGTAATTGAATAATCTATATTAAGGATAATAGCATTGAACTTTATAATGATAGAAGATGTAGATATTTTTATGATATTTTATGTATCAATTTTTCTAATGACACTAAATCTATATTCATATAGTGTGGATCAAGCTGTTATATAATGAATATTCCTCAAAAAATTTATAATATATTCTTATATAGAATTTTGTTATTTGTTGTTGGAAACATGTCTTGTTTTGATTTCAAGTGTTATTAGTATGAGAAAAAATTAGTGTGAACACATTGGATATATATATGTATATAAAAATAATTATTGTTTCTTTCATGAATGGAGAGGTATATTCATTAAACCAAAATTATTATTGGTATAATAACATGTGGTTGAAACTATGGTACATATGAACAATATTTTAATAACTATGAATAAGTTAGATTGTGTGTTATAATGACTGTAATAATTGTATGATTACTTGGATGATACTCCAGGTGAATTTTCATTGGTAAAATATAATTTTAGTTATTATTTAATATGATGGGTTTTAATAGAAAAAGATTGTGGCTTATTAAGGATAGACATATGGATTCATTGAATAAAAAAAGTTTTCATGTCATGTATATACAATGAATATTTTTTCATTATTTTTAGATTAATAATAATAATTAGTTTTTCTCGATGTATTATTTTTTAGTTTATTCCTATAATTGTGTAGATTCTTATTAACATGGATTATGTGGGATAATGGAGAAATTTTACAGATGAGAATCCAAATAAAATGGGTGATGAAATTGGAAACATTTTGATTATTCTTACCAATTTTTCTCAATATATGATATATAACTTGAGAGTTGTTGAATTATTAAATGAAAAAAATAATATGAATTTTGATTTTGGTGTAGACTATGGAAGAATGAATATTCATTTTCAAAAAAGATGAGAATATAGGTTAAGAAACGAAGTGAAATATCTCAATTAAATGGGGAAATATTTGATGTATTGGAAATATGTTCAAGATGATGTTAATTCCTATTTACAAAAAAAATTCTGTAAATATATTTGAATAGAATAATTTTTCTCAAATTATATAATCAATGGTTGAATGTTTTAAAAATATAATTTAATGGTGTTATCAAATTAAATTTCCTTGGGTGGATGCTCAATTAGAAGATAAGAATGATTGTAGAAGTAAATGTATTATTTTTTATGATGAAGAAAATATTAATTTAAAATACATTGTATGAATTATTTTATTTTAACTCAATATGTTAAATATAACCTAAATGATTAAAATAAATTTTTATCATTATTAAATTATTAATATTCCACATTAAATAAAATCATAATTAAGAAAAATGATGAAAAATAATAGAAAATTATTTCCTAATACTTCTAAAAGATATATTTTTTAGTTTAGAGAATTACAATATTTAAAAACGATAAAATATCATCCAAAATTTATGGGAATGATAAATTATTTAAGGATTGATCTGCAGTAACATTGTAATAAATATTTCAATGCATATATTGAATGGTATATATTACATAGAAAATACATCTCTTAGTAAGGTTATATTTTTAATAAATAAATAATTGAGTTTTATATAACCCTAGATATTGGTATAATGTGAGATAATATTTTCTTATAATGAGTTGATGGTAATTAAAATATTACATTGGTTAAATTATTGAGCTTTATATTTATAAGTGATTTTCTGAAAAATATATTTATATTATCATGGAATAAATTCATTAACATATTGTATTTAGATAATTTTTAAGATGGTTTATTAATTATATTAAGGTATAAAGATAAAGTTATTTTTTTAGAAAAAAAATTATTTTTCAAATATGTTTTATGGTGATTATATATAATTTAGTATTTTATAAGAATATATGATCAATGTATTGAATTTTCTTATTTGTTGAATAAAGTGACACATTATATTTTTTTATATATTGTAGCTTTGTTGATGTTATAAATTTTGTGACCTTTTTGTTTACTGGTGGAGTTTAATATACATGTAAATCAAGGTTTATTTGGATTCATGTTTTGATTATTTATAAATAGTTAAGTATATCATTGGGAATTAAAAGTTAAATATTCAAGATTATTAATTCATATTAATGTTCATTAATAGTATATATCACAAATTTTACATGACATTTTTGGATATAGTAACTGAATAGAGATATTATTTATATATATTAACACATTTATAGAGCTTATAATTTATTATAATATTATTTTTGTGAAATTGATATATGAAAATCATATTTTTCACTTATCATTTCTCTATTATAAGTAATTATATGGAAGATAATTGAATATTATTTCTAATGGAAGAAATTGAAATTATCGATTTAAGGAAGTCATGTAACTATATTTTTTGATATTACATTGTCTAACAATCCCCTTACTCTGAGTAAAATATATTTAATGTGATATTTTTCCAAATTAACATGTTATTTTGAGAGATTGATTGTTTTTTTAAAACAACAATAACTTATTGATTTTTTCTCAGAAATATTATCATTACATTATTATCCATGAATATAAAATTCCTTATTTATGTTATATTTATTTTAAATGAAACTATGTTCACTTAGTTATAAAGACCATGATATATGGGACCTTGATTAACAATTATTTAGGAAATACATTAGGATTCATAGTTATACTTATTAAATGAATATTTATCATACCATTTGTAAATTTTTGGTTTTAAAATAGGAAGTTCCAAATATTGAATGCATAATTTTGATAATAGATATGTGAGGGTGAATTTTATTTAGGGGTATATGAAAAAACAAAAACATAGTTTAAAAAATTCTATGATTGATGGACTATTTAATAAAAAAACTAGTCTTCATAGTCACTAAAACATATATTAAAATATCATAATATAAATCTAAAAAATACATCCATGAATGTTAATTAGATAGAGTGATTAATAGTTAATAAATTTATGATAAATATTTGTACATGTTTTTTACAATGAAAATATTTTTAATAGTACATAAATTACAGGTAATTATTTTTAAGAAAAATAATTTTAGGCTTCAAAAATAATCTTTCATAATAATGTGATTTATTACAATTGTGTTGGATTTATAATCAATTTATATAATTTTAATAAATTTTATTTGAGGAAATTAATTTCATTTCATAATTAATCACATCTATATATTTTTGGTTTAATTGTTTTTGGATATTTCTAAAGGGATATATTTTCATTTTAACAGTGATGTTCTGATTTTGGTAAAATTATATTTTCATCGCAATACATAATGTAAATTAAATATTAATTATATATTTAATATCATACTAATATAAAATATGTTTTATATAATTTACAATTGTCTATTTAATTATAAATGGTGTAAAATCATGGCCTACATAACATCTCATTCAAGGATTTGAGCAATGAAATGGCAGAAATCGATGGGTTATCCAGATCTCCACATGATAGATACTATAACCTTTTCATTGAACAAATAAATCTAGAAATTATTTTACCTAAACTATATTGTAATGTCTAGACCTGGATCACCCTCGCACTGGTAGCTGGAACGGTCGCCACATGACCTCAATCACATCTCCCCATATGCCAGAGGCTACTGAACTACACTTAGGGTCTATGTATTTTCAGTTGTAAGAATATAAACACATATTCAGAATGCATAGGGGAAACAGATTGTAACTATTATTACAATAGAATTATATTTAAGAAATAATTAACTAACTAATTAAAACTGGGGGCCCTAATTTAAAAAATTCATGCATGTCACGATGGTAAATATATAGAAGTAGTAAATAAATAACATGTTATACTTCTCCTAACATAAATAACTTAAAGGGGAAATTTTAAAAGGGTGATCTCAATTTGTTCCCGAACTCCCACTCAGTCCTTTTTTTTCTAACTCCAACGTACAATCAAACACCAACATAATTTTAATTGTCCTGTAAACAAGTGGACTCTACTCGGGCACCCTAGTTCATTGAAATCATGAATATGGTGTGAGATTTAAATCAAAGTATAATGGTATAATTGGAGTTTATCAGGATATAGTAAATTCAATAAAATTAAACATTGTGCATGTATATCAAAGAAATAACATAATTTATTAAATAACAAACAACCCATCTAGGTTTTAAGGGACATCGTACAAAGAAACCTACTTCATCCAACAGCTGGTATGTCTGATCATGTCAATTATGTATATGTATACAGTAACCATATATATATTAACAGATTGATATTCTTAGCATCCTATTATATGTAACAAGTGGGTAAAACCCCAAATGGACATATAACCTAGATACAATTCTTGTTGGACAATAATGTAATGCACATACATTCTTCACTAGGGGATGCACTCATGGTCTTGCCCCTGGTATTATCTCCAAGAGCCCTCATGCTCTCATGGAAATCAACATGGAAGCCCACAAAGTCTTCATACCCCATTCTATCCTAGTCCTATAGAAATTGATGTTGGATGAATTTGTACATAACACATGTACATCCATCACCAATCGTAGCGCACATAATCTACACCCATCCTCAAATCTAAAAGCTCTCATGTTCTTTAGAGGATCATCACCAAAACTAACATATTCTTTCACCATAAGGGCTCTCATGGTAACATGGATCACCTTCCAAAACAAGGTGTAAACATTCACCACATATAATGTACGATACAGTTAACCATTTATGAATTTCTTTAGCCCATTTTAATTATATATAATAATTCATATTCAAATTTATAATTATATAAAACCATCAAAAGTATTTCAATTAAATCATTTAAATGGGATTCACATTCAACTCAAAAATAATGGAAAGGTACTCTCTTTCATCTCATTGTCCATACAAAAATCCATTAGTTAACTAAATAATTAACTAGGTATTAAAATCCAATTAATTAATTGGTTAATTAATTAATCAACAACACAATTCTTATCTTATAATTAATTTTCTGTAATTATTTATCTCATTATAAATCTAAACTCTCTAATTTAATTCCAAAATTAAATTTCTTGATCATAATATCAAATCTACATAATTAATTATATCAACATATACAAATTTTATATCTCATAATTAATCCCTCGATTAGTTATCTCAAATAAAATTATCAAAGAGCATAATTAATTCACAATTAATTATCTTAACATACACCATTTAATATCTTATAACCAGTCCCCCAATTAATTATCTCAAATACAATTCTCAAAGAACATAATTAAATCATAATGAATCATCCCATATTTACAAATTTTATATCTCATAATTTGTCCCCTGATTAATTATCAGAATTAAAAATATCAAATAAAAATATTAAACATTTATTTATCTCAAAATTACCAATTTAGTATCTCATAATTAATCCCCCTATTAATTATCTCAGTTATAATTATCAAGGAACATGAATAATTAACATCTAATTTTATAAACTTTTTCTATTTAATATTTCATAATTATTCCCATGATTATTTATCTCAAATATAATTCTCAAAGAAAATAATTAATTCATAATTATTTTCCTCAACATATGCAATTTTATATCACATAAATAATCCCCTAATTAATTATCTCAATAACAAATATCAAAACGAAAATTTATTTCACATTCAATAATCTCAACATAACAAATTTAAAATTTCTTAATTAATCCCCCTAAAAATAATCTCACTTACAGTTCTCAATGAACATAATTAATTCATAAATAATTATTTCAATATATTCAATTTTATGTATAATAATTGATCCCCTGATTAGTCATCTCAGTTAAAAATATCAAAACAGAAATTTATTTCACAATTATTTATCATAATATAACTACTTTAATATCCAGTTTTTAATCCTCTCTATTAATTATCTCAATTACAATTCTCAAAGAACATCATCAATTCATAATTAATTTTCCCAACTCAGCCAATTTTATATCTCATAATTAACACCCAAATTAATTATATCAATTACAAACCTCATAATACAAAATTAATTCACAATAAATTTTCTCAACGTACCCATCTAAGTATCTAATAATTAAAAAACAATTAGTTATCTTAATTACAATTATCATAAAACATAATTAATTACCAGTTTATTATATCAACAGAGGCAATTTAATATCTTATAATTAATCCCTAGATTAATTATCTTAGTTATAATTATCAATGAACAAAATTAATTCACAATTAATTATCTCAACTTGGCCAATTTTATATATCATAATTAATCCCTCGACTAATTAGCTCAATTAAAAATCTCAAAACACAAAATTAATTCATAATTTATAATCTCATGTTATCCATTTTAATATATTATAATTACAACATAACCCAACTGCGTCAAAAAATAAAGGAACCCATAAAAAACACATATCAGAAAGGTAAATGAACATATCATTCTAATAATTATGTTTTCATATTGAAGGAAGTGAAACACTTTCGAGGGTATTTATGAAATAATTTTAATTTTTAATCAAATAAATTATTTTACACCAATAAAAAACTCATTTAGCATTTTATGTCAAATTTACCTACAATAGTAATTAAACAGCTATAATTTTCTTTAATTAAGCAATTTTGAAGTCCCTAATTTATATAATTGGCTGAAACAATTCTTTCTAACTCAATCTACAATGTGCATGCCCATACAATTTTCCACATTAATGTGCGCACGTATTTTGAATTGATCACATCACCTAACGAAAACATCAACCAGCACCAACAATTTGTGTCGCGGGGACCAAGACACACCCAAATATTTATCCACAACTCAAAAATTCCAAAGGGACACCAAAAAATGTGTCTGAAAGCAATTAAAGGTAATTTAAAATTACACTTATATGAAAGTGGAAAACCAAATCAAACCGAATATCTAATGCATTGGCGATGGTTGTCAGAATACAAACCAACAGATCCCTAGAAATCTTATGCACCACCTAAAGTCAAGAGAAAAGAAGAAACCAAATTAATCCATTGGTTTAGGGTTTTATCCTAACGGACACAGGGTGGAGGAGAGCTAAAATAGCTGATGTGAAGACAAAAACACATGGATAAAGACATAACTAACTGAGATAGACAACATCTTTGAAGAGACCAGGACAAACCGATGTGTATAGAGGGATCCAAGAGGGGGAGGGGTTGTGCCTCCCCTTTTTTAAGGGCATATATTTCTTGTTTTTTATATAAATAAATTAAATTCTTTAATTTATTATATAGATTATTGTAATAATAATAATAACCATAACCTTATTATTTTTAGCCATTTATATCATACATATTTTAAAAAACCCAATTCCTCAATTACATAACATTTAATTAAAAATTGTCTTCAAAGAATGTAATTAAATAAATTATCCATCTAATAATTATTAAATTTAACACTATCAAAAAAAATTATTTATATAAAACACCCATGTTTTATAAATTAATTAAATTCATCTTAACATTGATTTTAATTATATAAAACACCAACAACACATTTAACACATAATTTAATTAATTTTCTGGCCAACCAAATTGAATTAAATAAATTTTCCAACACATTATTATTTTATTAAATTTATTCAGCATAATTTAATAAACAAGACATAACACATCATTAATAATTATTTAATTAAATTCACTCCAACTAATTTTATTTAAATAATTTCTCTATTTCACGTTATTTATTACAAATTTATAAACACAATTTAATTAAATTAAACCACCATTTTTCATTAAATAAATAAATTCATATTAACCATGAATTTATTTAGATAAAACGCTATCTCCACATTTAAAAAATAATTATATTAAATATCTTTCATTTAAATTAAAATCAATAAAGACTCAAACTCAACATAATTAAAAATATATTTTTTTATTCTCATCTCAAATTATTTTAATATCTTGTCCATCTCAAAATCATTATATCCTCTCAACATTAATTTACTTTATTAAAACCCTTGTTTTACTTTATGAAATGAAATTATTTTCAACAGAATTTAATTAAATAAATTCTCTTATAATTCATCATTTAATTAAATTCTCCCAATCTGAATTTAATTAAATATTTTCTTCAATTAAATTCCATTTAATTAAATTCCCTCCAACACAATTTTATTATTTGAATCTTCATTTTCTATCTCACTCTTATTTATTTATTTAAATACAGTAATCTATTATTTAATTAAATAAAACCCTTTTTTCACTTTATTTAATTTTATTTTTTCAAATGAATTTAATTAAATAAATTCTCCAATTCATCATTATTTTATTAATTTTTTTAATAATGAATTTCTTTAAATAAATTAAACTGAAACATAAAACTTGGTATGCCACACTATTTTACTTGCATGGTCTAATAGACTGTGTGTAGACTGTGCATCCACTACTAGAAACCCATTCTAACATGTTGGGTAACCCACACTGTTTGACTAACTGTGCACACACTGTGCATACACCTGTGCTAGGCCCGGTTCTCTAGAAATCCATCTAGCCATCTAAGAAACACCAAGAGCCCTTACACAAGCCCGACATAAACACGTTTAGAAAATCCAAACTCATGAAACTTTGTTCAAGAGCATTTTTTAATACAGAACCATCATTACAATGAAAATGTTCAAAACCCTCTGTGTTTTAACAAAGATAAAAAATATAGGACATTACAGATATCAAGGTACATTTAATATATATTCTAATTCTTAATCACATCTAAAACTATTTGTTCAATTAAATATTAAATATAGGGTTGCGGTATAAACCTTGTGTTATAGATAAAATCCATATCAAATTTAAAAAATTAAAAAGGTAAATGGTATTAGAAATTAAATCCACATTTGATATATTGGAAGGGTCCCATCGTATGACCACCATATTCCAACACAAAAATGATATAATCCTCACTACATCAATATGACATCATTAATTATTATATTAAAAAATGAATGTAAAATGTCTATCTATTCTTGTGGGAATGTGTCAAATGTTAGTTAAATCAGATTTATAGGATCCCACATAGGTTTTCCACATAATCAATATATTAAAACTCCATATATGAATGATTTTAATGAAAATTTCCTTATATTAGTGAACTCCTTTTGACATAATATCAGTTTAATGTGTTTACCCTTTTACATAGTTCCAAAATAAAATATCTAATAGTTTCAGCTTATATATTAATGAACATGTAATATCCATCAAATCGTTTATAATATCATATCAAACTAGGTTGTTTTAATACAACATAAAAATAATAAAATCCTAAAGGAGGACCACATGTTAGGGTTTCTACATCACTCGTATCATTATAAATCACTAATTCATAATATACAACATTAGATAATAAGAATTATTTACAGTGAGAAGAGGAACAACCCAAAATGTAATCCTCTTAATGTCATGAAAAATTACTTTACCTTATTTATATTCAATTGAAAACATTATAACAACATAGAAAGTGAACCCCCTAACAAAAATTGTTGGATGAGATCAGAAACAACATTGTCCACCTATGTACTAATGTCTCCCATGTGTGTTTCATTTCAAATAAATTGTTCAAGGGTTTCACTTATGACAACCATTACAAGAAACAAATTATTTAAATAAAAAATATTTGAAATTTATTTCTCAACATCATTAATAAAACATAGAAAATTTAAATAAATTTTATAAAAAAATAGTAAACTACTGATTTATAAAACATCATATTCAGTGAAAAATAAATCAATCTTGTAAATTAATTTTTATAATAAATAACTAAATCAAGAGAATTCATGGTTCTACATATATTATAAATAGATATAATTAACTACTATAATTTATGCCCCCGTAGAAACTGTTATGGGATCCATAAACCACAAATAGAAAGAAAACAGAAGAGAAATGATCATAGTCCCAAAAAATTGAAATAATATATATTATCATTCAAATACAAAAATGGACAGATGATATGTTAAATAAAAATTACATTGGGAAAAAATAAATCACTTAATGATGAACATGTGATATGTCCTCCATAATATGATCACTTAATCGATCAAATAGGGATAAATATAAGCATCAATTAATTATAAATACCATAAAAATTAAACAACGATCTACAAATTCATATAGAAATAGTGTTGATGATAGGTTAAATAACAAACTATAAATATAATGGGAATAAACCCATGTAGAGTCTATAGATCCAAATGGATGAACCATGAAGAAATCTGACATCCTAGTAGTTCCTCGAGGATTCATAGGGTTTCAGGGATGTAACATTATATTATTGGAAAATTTTTGTGGTATGAATTGAAAAAAAACAAGAACTTGGAAGGAAGGATTAAAATCACAAACCCTTAATTCATATTCTGAATCTCCCTGGATTAATGTTTTCATAAAAAGTAATATTTTGTGATCAAAAACTCATAGGACCAAATAATGATGTTATAAGAATTTTAATTTGGTTTCTATTTCATTTAATGAACATAATTTATGGACCTACATAGGTAATTTATACCCATCATGTATTTTCCCTCTCTGATGTGAATTTATTCATTACCTATAGGCTATCACATTTTCCATTAGAACAACACCATTAACATTATTTATATCCCCTAAAACATTATATGTGATTGTGCCATTAAAATGGTTGTTAATATTCACCCATCAATTGTAATTTTAGTAACTGAAACATCATATTGAAGCAAGATTCTTTGGAATGATGGGAGGTCACAACACCTTCATTGAAAATTTGTAGCCCCGCATCATGTGAGAATCTGAATTAATGCACAACAATAGTTTTTCTAATGAAATATAATTCCCACATAAGAATTTAAAATATGAATAAATGGTATCTACTACTTCCACCAAAAAACTCTTAATCCAACTGAATCTCTTCACCTGTTATAAGATGATATAGAACGGGGTGGTATTTCTTATGCTCTAATAAGAGGAAATAATCATTCATATATATCAAATTATATGGAAATTGAAATTTATAAGAAATCATACCCTGATACATAGAAAAATCAGGTGGTTAATCATATATCAAAACATATTTTTCCTTTTTATGAAGCCAATAGTGACCCATATTAAGAAACACATTCGTGAAATCAGTATCATCAACTAAAAATTACAATAGATGATAATGAAAGTCTACAAATTACTTCTTCTGACTATTACCAATATAAAAGTATCGATATAAAAAAATTATTACTGATGTCTATTTAATATGTTGTGGTGTTAGTATAGAGTCATATCCCATATCTACATTTCATAGAGGTATCCAACAAGGGTGACCATAGAAATCCTCAAATACCACATCCAAATAATTGACATTTTATAGTAATTATAATCATACATAACAAGTCCCACATTGGAATCTCATGATCTACTAAAATCCATGATTATTTCATGGGATATTCCCTCAGTGATCTGAATATCAGGATCTATATCACCATTTATTAATGGCTATTAATATTTAATCCACTTGAAATTAGACTAAATCACTGCTAGAAGACTCATCTCGAAACTAGAAGTAATCATGGGTTCCCTGTTAAATAAAATGGTAGAGGGAAGTACATGAAAACTAATTATTTCATTCGTGTATATATTTCCTAGATAATAAACACAAGTGGTGTCCTTGATCTGAATAAAATTAATTTATTTCATAAACTATTCAATTTCCAACCACATATAATTATTTCCTAAAAGATTCTATGTTAATCCAATAATGATGGCCATAGAAAATTCAAACCATTTCAATATAGTCATTGTAAAAGGGTAGAGTAAAATCGAAGGATTTAGGTTCCATGGTTTTATCTATTGGTTAATGTAATCTTGGGACACATAATCTAAAATGTTGTACATCATACCTTTCCATAAGAAACTAATTTTTTTCTTCAATTAATATTTATTTAAATAGTTAAAAGGACCTACAAAAATAAATGAAAATTACTCAGTGGTGAATTCATCAAGAATGACAGGATAAAATGAAATCATAAACGTGGTGAATCAAATATGAATAGAGAAATAAAATAGGAATGATATAATAACCATAAACCTTTTCCAGATTCCTATGAACTCCGCATCCTAATACTGACCTGGTATAACATAATCAACTAGATATGATTTTAATTGAACATTATTAGGTACTATACTCAAATCATCCTACTATATATCTAAATCCTTCTATGATTTTTTGATGTTCCAATATATCATTGTTAGAAAATATCATGTGGTGGATCATTCCTAATAAGAGTGTCAACAATTAAATTCACCTTCATTAGAAAATTTTCCATGTCAATTTTGATCCTCAAATTGTATTACACCCTTCCTCTGAAAATGATTCAACTATATCCATAAAAATATACTATGATAACACATTTTGTCAAAAAATATTCTTAATGTCACAAGAAAAATCTATTTCACCAAAAAATTAAGGACATTAATAACAATGAATATAAAATTATGGGGAGTTGGGTAATTTTTATCTTGTTGTAATAGCTGATGATGTCCATAGGGATAACAAGATTATATTTCATTTTCAATCAACTTGAACTAATAGAATATGAATCACATTACACAACATAACCCTTAATAGGCTAATAAAATATAAAAAGTAGGGATATAATTAGAATATATTTCATCTCATTAAAACAAGTAGTCTATTATGAATCCCATAAAAAATTTATTTCGTTCATGCTATGGGATGTCTAGTTTAATACACAATACAAGAAAGTCTTAATGAATCACTAATCTTACCCAATAAGTCCTCAAAAATCTCAATATCTTATAGTCAATTTATTGTTATTCATATTAAAAAACAACCATCACATTCATAAGATCAATGAATTATCCATTTAATGAAATCACATTCCCCTAGAACATCACTTATAGGTTCCACAATATTCACATAAAATGATTCCAATATATATAGTGAGTAAATGGGATATCTAATTCAAGATTCTTATGTTGAACTTGCTCATGATGAGATCTAAGATAAATAGATATATCATCCACAAACACAATGAAATATTTCTCATGATATTGATTAAATATTAAATTAATCAATGCTATCAAAAAATAAAAAAAATTCGTAAGAGAAAACAGAATCCCAAGATATTA
This sequence comes from Viscum album, assembly GCA_963277665.1. Classification (NCBI taxonomy): domain Eukaryota; kingdom Viridiplantae; phylum Streptophyta; class Magnoliopsida; order Santalales; family Viscaceae; genus Viscum; species Viscum album. The sequence continues at coordinate 2,012,809,379 of OY728147.1, read as the reverse complement.
ATATAAAAAATAACTATTATTGAAAGTAGACTTCATAATATTGTACTAACAATCATTGTAAATATGAAAACCATACTGAATATTTACATTAAAAATCAACTTGACCCCTGTTACATATCAATTAGTTCATCCAAATGGGAAAATGTAAAATTATTCATAAAATTAACATGTTTATCAATCCAAATGTTTAATCATAACCAAATACATCCATAATACTTCTTGTGAAAGATATTGGGTGAAACACATGGAGAAAAACTAGGAAGATCTGGTGTTACTTCATTTTCACAAGTTCCAAATTTTAGAATGTTAAAAAAAGTGATTCTATAAATGGCTCCTTGTCAACTGAGAACACTACCACCAAGTTTAGTCTAATATGATGAAATCATCTGGGAAAAAATCATGGATGTCCCTAAAAACTGGTGGAAGATCACCAATAAAAGAATCATCATCAGTTTTAATAAGAAAGGGAGATAACACACCCCAATAATTTTTTTGGGATGGTCCTAAATAAAATCTTCATGGATCCATATCTCATTGAACACATGATATAGTCTATCTGTAAATGATAATGTAAAATGGAAATGATAACAGTCAATCTCGCCATGATATCAAATCATATAATCAATCGTCATAATGGAAATTAATTAATCTCTAATGTGAATAATGAAATTGATGTCTGAAACCAACTAATATATCTATATATTACAAGATTAAAAATGATACACATTTGCATTCCTATTTCTCTGAGGTTTCTATTGAATTATAAAAACGGAATACATATTCATTATATGTTCTATGAAATAAATATTGGGTAGGTAAAATTTTGTGGATGTAACTACGATCAAATATCATAGTTTTTGAACAAGATGCATCAAAGATAGTACCTCTAAATATTGTAGGGACCATGTAAACCTCCACTAGAAAATTTTCCACTGTGAGATAGTGAATTACTCCTATGGTATGTTGATAAATACCACAAGACTTTAAATATTAATAAAAAGAGGTAATAGACATAGTATTTTATGATACCGAACATTAATTTTGGAGAAACATAACCTATAAGAACTATTATAAATGGCCCCAATAGAGACAAAAATTTCATTTGAGGCCTTATGAGTACACACTGTGTACTTTTCTCCCATGAGAGGCCTTATGCTGGAAGTGTCCGGGCCACACACACTTCTTGTAGCAGTGATGTGGAGGTTGCTTAATGCGGTGTACAGAAAGGGAAATTACATGTCGTGTACTCATGAAGTACACGCCGTGTATTTTATTTTTTACAATAAATGGACCAGGGTCGCGCCCCATCGAAAGATCCATCTTCTTCACCAGGTTCTTCGACCGAGAGCATTCCATACAGCCATGTATCTTCTCCAAGCCTCCGTCCATTCTCGTAATCGACCGTCGTCAAATGCGTTGGGACCGCAACCGTAAGATTTGTCTTATACTAAAGATTTGTTTCCCAATTCATCTTCTTTCTCAAGTTATAGGGGTTGAGAATTTTGTGCGTTTTTTTAGATACATTCCATTTTCAGGGGAATTAAGCCTCGTGGTTCATGTATATCGATCTCCTAGGATAGAGGTAGGTGGTTTGTTTCCCTACTTTTAATATCTTTGAGTTTTTGGTGCAAAAGTGTCAGATACCCATGTATGGTGTGTCTCGGGTTAGGTTTTTGATCCTATTTTGTTTTCTACCTTATATTTAATGTATTCATGAGTTTATTAGATGATTTATAATTGCTTTTTTGCGTGTTTAAGGATCACCTCATGGGTGTTTTCCCCAATTTTGGTTGTTTATCGCCGTTTGGATTAGGTTGCATGTGAGGCATACCTTGTTGCATTGTATGAATGCCTTGAAATAATTGATTGCATGTATTTATTATTGTTTATGTTCTATTGATGAATCTTACTTATTATCCAAGTAGTTTGTTGAGAACAATTAGGCTACTAACAGTCGATTACACATGAATAAAATGCTAGGGGATGTGTGATCCTGGTGTGGTAGACTAAAGGGGGAATTGGGGATTTGGGCTTCATTAGAGAGTCTGTAATTAATTAGTATCAGTCGTAGGACCTTTGGGAATGGGAATTTGTGCTTCTTTATAGATTTCTTAGTTATGTATCATGAATATAGGGGGAATTATATGTAAGTGCATCCTCAGAGAGTCTATATCTATCATTGTAAGACCGCCGAGGAATTGACGGAGAGAGCTTCCCAGATTGTGTGTTCCTTGTACGTTTACTTTAATAGAGGGGTCTACCAGTGTGTTCCACCTAGAGAGTCACCTGCAATATTGTATGGTTGGTTGTGATGAGTCCACCAAGCCAAAGAACAAGCTTGAGATTTGTACTATTTACTGTTTATGTACTCCACTTAGATACCTGTAGTGTTACTTGCTATGCCTTGAGAATAATGAGTTTTTTCCTAGATTACTTGGTTGATAATTTAGTGAGAAAAATAAATTAATAAATAAATGTGAATGGAGATTTCTAGGATTGTATACTCTATTGTACTTCTGTTTCTTTGTTTCATTTATTCCCATTATTTTTTCTAAATTTCACACGGAAAGTAGGGCACAGATCATGTGGTGATTGCCTTCCGAGATTAGTCTCACACCCAGTTTGGGTTATGATTTTTGACCCAAATAGGTTATATGGTTGTTGGTGTGGATATAAATTGTGGACCTTATACTTTAGGTACATGATTTTTAGTTGGAGCTGTAGAGCATAGGACTGAGCCTAGGATTGTGATGCTTCTGGAGTTGTTGTTTACTTCTAGTACATTGTTCTCCGTTTTATTTCAGCACGTTGTTTTTTTACTACTTTCCTTAGATACTTGTACCTACTACATCATTTTCATCATTATTGTAATATACATTGCTTCCACTATTACTTTTAGTTACTGTATTCTGTTTTCTTCTTACACTATTGACTGTTATTTCCATTGTTTGTATACCTTACCAAATGAGGGTATAGTTTCCCCAATGACTCACAAAGGCCCTCGCTACTAGTCAGAATCCTATGAATTTGGGAAAATGCGCTTGAGGTAATGTGGAGAACCAGGTATGGGGCACCAGTTGTGTGACACCGGATTTAGGTCATTACAAAGTGGTATCAAAGGAGTTTCTTTCATTTTCTACTAACTTACTGTTTAGCGACATTAGACAGGGAGAAGACGGAATATGTAAATGGTAAATAGCTGTTCTCGGACGTTCAAGAACCCATGTACAAGGAAAAATCTATATCACCTCGAATATTGAAATTTTCGAGTTTTTGAAAATGTTATAGCTCAATTGATTTCACCATTCGGTGGTGCACTTGTTTTATGATGTTACTGTTTGTATGATTATGGTACTATTTTCTTGCAACCCGATGAGATAAGGGTATGCCATCTCATGCATCATATAGGCACTTGTTAAAAAAATCACATGTCATGCATTTTACCATAACATATAGATTGCATTATAATTTGCATGATGTTGTGATAGAATTTGTGATAGGAGATTCATGATGTTGTGATAGCTACTATGACAGAATACCTGCTATGTTGATAGGGTATCGTTTTTTTATAGCTTCTTTATCATGGATGCCAAACATTGGTCTTAGAGGTTATATGGGCCCTCAAGGATCTGAATTTGGGGGGTCATGAGTTTTTTTACTGTTTACTTGTTATATGCATGGTTATGATGCCATGATTTGATTAGCATGGAGTATCGGCCCCCACGAATCGGAATTTTGCACCTCAAAACTGGGTTTTCTGTTTTTTCTAGGCTTCGGTGCAGTTCTAAGTTTTCTGTCTAGAAAAACACAGAATACATAGTGTATACTTATTTAATAACCGATGTGTAGTTTTTATCCGCATCAATGATCATTTCGGTAAGGACACAGGGTCCTGGGAAATCTTGTAGGAACACATTGTGTACCAGCCTAGAATGTCGTGTAGTCTAGAATAGGTATTTGGCCATGTCACGAATAACACGGGCCATGGTTTTCCTTTATGTACACGTCGTGTCCCTTGGGAACATGCCGTGAATAGTTGACCATGTTGCCAGCCATGTAGCCAACGACACAGGTTGGTGTTATCCATTTCTGTACACGTCATGTCCTTATGGAACACACCATGAAGTGTCGACCGTGTATCAGGCCGTGTCTCTAACAATAGGGTCCATGTAAAGGACGTAAAGTATATGTTGTGTCTCCATTAACATGTCGTGTAGTATTGGTCTGTGTACTAGTTCTTGTGACTAACGACACGGACATGGGAGAGATCTTTAGAGACTCACCGTGTAGTGGACAAGAATGTCGTGTAGTTTCTTTCTGGGACAGTTCTTGTTCCCAGTTGTGTAGGAGTGAACAGTTAGGGTGAAAAATTTCCAATACACGCCTTATAGTTTAAGAACACAACGTGTAGCCGGGTGGTTTACACATCCATGTATGGCCATGATACACACCCAGGGTAATATTTTAAGACACATGATGTGTAGTAGTACTACACGCCATGTAGTCATGTTTTCCCAAAATTTAAAGGTTTTTCCCTCCTGTTCCATTTTACTATCTTATGTTGCAACTGTGTTCATCGTTAATGAAGTTGGGTTTTTGATCCATCAGACCTATGTCACCAAGACATCCTCTCGTTGCACGTTAGGAACCAAGAAGTGACCGAACACCTTATACAGCCAATCAAGAAATACCAGTAGTTCCTCCTATCGATGTGGACATGGCACCTACAGTGATTCCAGATACTGGTGTCGATGCTCAGTTTAGAGAGGGTTTCATGAGATTCATGTAGACCTTCCAGGGAGCTCAACATCCTACCCCGACAATGGAAGAGCTGATGTGAGTTTTTCAGCAGAAGCATCCTCCCACGTTCTTAGGGGATAGAGGACCTCATGTTGTGTAGTCATGGATAGAAGACATTCTATCCATCAAAAAGAATATAGATACACCTTCAGATAGGAGAGTTAAGCTTATAACTTATATGCTGTGAGATTCTGCCAAGAGAGGGTGAGATGTGGTTTCAAAGACAGGGGTCCAACAGGTTATTGCTTGAGATGAGTTTCAGCATACATTCTATGACTACATCTACACGAAAATGCTGAGGGCTGGCAGATCCAAGGTGTTCATGAGCCTACAGTAGGGTAATCTCTTAGTTATTGAGTATTCCACCCGCTTCACTGAGTTACAGCATTTCACTCCCGTTCTGGGGAATGATGAGATGTTTTTAGCATGGATGTTTGAAGAAGGCCTTAGACCGGACATCAGATCACAGGTGAATGTCTTTCAGTTGAATTATATTACTCTGACATTCTACAAGGAACTCATCACTGAAGGGATCCTAATGAAGACTGGAGTTGTAGACCAGGGCGGTTCAGCATCCAAGGATGATTCGTTTCAGGCAGATAGCAGGAAACGCCACTGAGAGTCTACATGAGGTGATATGAGGATGTGAGGTGTTCTTTCTGGTAGACGAGATCATCCTTCTGGAATCTATGTGGTCTGTTATCAGTGTGGAAGGAGTTCTCATAATAAGCCTCAGTGCCTAACGGACCCTATGGAAAGCCTATCATGCGGAAATATGGGTCATCTGCAGCATTTCTATAGGGTTTCCCTTCCAGCGGCTACAGAAGGAGGATCAGTTTTGACTCTGCATATAGAAGTAGTATTACCAGTTCAGCAATAGACTGGGGGCTGGAATTATTCAGGTCGTTCAGGATAGGGTAGAGGCCGTTGACGTAGTGTTCAGGCTTAGGGGGGAGATGTACAAGGATATCAGGGTACTACGTAGGGACGCAGAACATTCTAGGCTTTTGCTAAAGAGCATATTCATCAGGAGAAGAATTCGGGACCTTCTACAGTTTGAGGTATAATCTTAGTGGACTTACTTTTTCCTTTAGCTCTTTTTTATACTTGTGCTTCTCATAGATTTATCTTTGTTTCTATCATGGAGTTCCTTGGGCTCTGTATCTTTTCATCTACAGACATGTTGACTCTTGACATGCTCTTGGGAATGAGGACATCTAGCATATGTCAGTGCAGAGAATTCCCTATTTAGGTTGAATGGTGTCACTTCTTATAGGAAAACTATGTTCTAGAGATGACATACTATGATGTCATTCTCTGGATGGACTGGTTGGTTCCCTTTCAGGTAGTCATCGATTTCTATCGCCGTAGGGTGAGTTTCGTATCACCAGACGGCGGGTCTTTTCTTCATAGAGGCGAGTGGGATGCCCATGTAGGTAGAGCTAGACCCAAGCATCTTGGGCTAGGAATATTTAAAAACCATATTGCTAGTGTATATCTGGATGACCAGCGGACTTCACAATTATACTTTCCTCCAGTGGTGAATCGTTTCTGGGATGTCTTTCCAGAAGGCCTTTCTGGTTAGCCTATAGAGCGTGAGGTAGACTTCTCGATCGAGCTCGCCCCCAGATTGGCACCGGTGTTTATTACTCCTTGTAGGATGGCTACACCTGAGTTGTAGGAGCTCATGAAGCAGTTGGAGGAGTTGCAAGAAAAGGGTTTCATCCGACCCAGTACATCTCCATGGGGATCTCTTGTCCTTTTTGTGAAGAAGGCAGACAGCACCCTTCGGGTTTGTGTGGATTATCAGAAGCTGAACCAGTTAACGGTCAAGAACAGATATCCCTTAATGAGGATCGATGATCTCTTTGACCAGCTTTGAGGAGATATGGTGTTCTCAATGATTGACTTAAGGTCAGGTTATCATCAGTTATGTGTTAGACCATCATATATACCACTGACAACCTTCATGAGCTGGTATGGTCTATATGAGTATAAATTCATGTCGTTCGGTCTCATGAACGCACCAATTTTCTTCCTAGAGCTGATGAATAGAGTTTTCCATCCTTACGTGGATTCCTTCGTGGTGGTTTTTTGTGGATGACATCTTTGTGTACTCTCACACTCGACACGACCATGCTACCCCTCTTGAGATTGTTTTGAGTACACTGAGGGAGCATCAATTATATTATAAGATCTCAAAGTTCCACTTTTGGATGGATGAGATTAACTTCCTTGGTCATGTGATCTCAGATACATGTGTATCAGTAGACAAATAGAGGGTTAGAGCAGTAGTTACCTGGGTGAAGTCGAAGAATGTCTTTGAGGTATGATGTTTCTTAGGGCTGGCTGGTTACTACGAATAGTTTATGTATGACTTCTCATGCATTGTAGTTCCTTTGATGGGCATGACCAATAGGGGTGAAGAATATTTGGTCATAAGACTATGATTCATCTTTTCAGGAGCAGAAGGGGAGTTTTACATTACCATCGTTTCTAGTTTCTCCAGATTCGGGCAAGAGTAACAGAGTTTTCTATGATGCATCTAGCAACGGGCTTGGGGAAGTGCTTTTGTAAGAGGATCATGTTGTTTCATATGGATCATGGAAATTGAGGCCACATGAGATGAATTATCCTATGCACAATCTAGAGTTGGATGTAGTTGTTCAGGCATTGCTTTGTTGGAGGCAATATCTTCTGGGAGAGCATTTTGTGATATATACTTACCACAAGAGCCTCAAGTACATCTTCATGCAGCGTGACCTGATTCTGAGATAGATAATGTGGGTTGAGTATCTCCAATCCTTCGATTTCGAGCTAGCCTATATACCTGGGAATGAAAATGCAGTGTCTCATGCACTGAGAAGGAGGACTCAAATACATGCATGTTTAAGAGGCCATCAGTGAGTGGCAGCTTATGGCTCTATTCTCTAAGATTCATTTGGAGGTTCACGACAGACATGGGCAGAATTTCCTATCTTATGTAGTTGTTACCTTGACGATTATTGATCAAGTTCGAATGAGGAATCTATCAGATTCTGAAGGCCTTGTCCTACGAGAAAGCATGTATGGAGAGAACCCTCTTCCCAGATGGATTGTTGATGAGGACAAGATCATGCATTTTCAGGGATGAGTATAGGTGCCACCAAATATATGCGAGGAGTTGATGCCAAAATTTCATTCCTTAGTTTGGACAGTTCATCCTGGCATCACCAATATTTATCGTGATCTACACCACTAGTACTGGTGGCCCGGTATGATGTTAGATGTGTCTGGTTTTTTCATGAGGTTTTCCACCTGTCATCAAGTGAAGGCGAAACACCAGCAGCCAACAGGGCTTCTACAGTAGTTACCCATTCCTGAGTGGAAGTGGAATGATGTCATGATGGAATTCATGACAGTTTTACCGATATCGTCTTGATGGAACGACGTGGTATTGGATATCATTGACAGGCTCATAAAGGCTTCTCAGTTCTTATTGATCAAGGAGACCTTCAGTGTTGATGATCTGGGACAACTATACATCCGTGAGATTGTACGCCAGTATAGACTTCCACACTCCATTGTTTTAGACAGGGATGCATGCTTTACTTCTCAGTTCTGGTAGGGGCTTTTGAGGGCATTGAGTACACAGGTACTTTTGAGTACAACATGCCATCCCCAGACAAATGGCAAATTCGAGCGTACAATCCAAGTGCTTGAGGATATGCTACAAGCTTGAATTCATGGCATTGGAAGTTCTTGAGAGAATCATATCCCTCTTAGGGAGTTCTCCAACAACAACATTTTTCAGGAGCCTATTAAATTGGAACCTTACAAGGCATTGTACAGTAGGCCATGTCGATCACCCTTGTGCTGGATGGAGGCAGGAGAGGTTGCTTTGCTGGGACATTGTCTTGTTGAGGAAACCTCAGTGTAGATAAAGATGATTTATAAGGGGATGGCTACATCACAGTCTTGAAATAAGTCTTATAATGATCAATAGAGATGAACATTGGAGTCCATGGTCGGATATCAGGTTTTATTGTGTGTTACCCCAAGGTTGGGAAACAAGAGGATCATGAGGCATGGTAATATTAACCAAGATACGTTGGGCTGTTTGAGGTTCTAGAGGGAGTCGGGTTGGATTCTTATAGGCCTCAGTTACCTCAGAGATACCAGGCTATGCAAGAAGTCTTCCATGATTCTCAGCTTCAACGCTATTTCATGGTAGGTCTGTTCCTCTAGTACGGGTGCTATGGAAGCATGACAGTGTACATGATGATACTATAGAGGGGGAGGATGATATGTGATCGTAGTGGCCATAGTTGTTTGAGGTTACTTCTTTACCACCATGTTAGGGAAATTCAGAAATTAATTTCTTTATGGGGGGAAGTTTGTAAGAACCTGGATCTTTGTTCCTCGTATTTTTTTCCATTTTTGGTCATTTTAGAGGAAACTATGAAAATATGGTAATTTTTCTAATTACACGCTATGTACATTATGAGTACACGCCGTGTAATTTTCTCCCACATGAGGTCGTGTACTGTCTATGTCCAGGTGACACACACTGAGTGTAGCAGTGATGTGGAGGACGCTTAATGCGGTCTATAGAAAGGGAATGTACATGTCATGTACTCATGAAGTACACGACATGTATTTTCTTTTATTTTCATTAAACGGACCGTGGTCGCGCCCCATAGACAGAACCATCTTCTTCTCGAGGTTCTTCAACCTAGAGCATTCCATACGTGCGCAGATCTTCTCTGAGCATCTGTCCGTACTCCAAATTGACCAACATCAATTTCGTTGGGACCACAGTGGTAAGATCTCTATTCTCCTTGTTCTTTGTTTCCAAATTTCTCTTCATTCCCAATTTATCAGGGGTTGAGGGTTTTGTGCGTTTTCATAGATGTACACCGTTATAAAGAGAATAAAGCATCATAGATCATGTATATCTATCTCCTAGGATCGAGGTAGGTGTTTTGTTTCCCTACGTTTAATATCATTGTGTTTTTGGTGAAAAAGTGTCGGATACCCATGTATCAGGTGTCTCGGGTTAGTGTTTTGATCATGTTTTGTTATTTTACTTATATTTCATGAATGCTTGAGGTTATTAGATGATTGATAATTGCTTGTTATCATTATTGATGATCACCCCATGGGTATTTTCCCATATTTTTGATATTTATCGTCGTTGGCTTAGGTTTCCTATGAGGCATTCCTTGTTTCATTGTTTTCTTGCCTTGAGACAATTGATTGCATATATTTCTTATTGTTTATGTTCCTTTGATGCATTGTATCTATTATCAACGTTGTTTGTTGAACTCACATAGGCTCCTAAGAGTCGATTACATACGACTAAATCACTCTGGGTGGTGTGAACCTAGTTTAGTAGACTAAAGGGAGAATTGATGATTAAGGCTTACCTAGAGAGTCTGTTATAAATTATTATCATTTCTAGGACCTTTGGGAAATGGAATTTCTGCAACCTTTGAGCATCCTTAGTTACGTATCGAGACTATAGTGGGAATTAGACGTAAGTTCTTGCTTAGAGAGAGCTTACCAGAGTGTCTGTTCCTTGTATGCTTACATGACTAGAGGGTTATTCTAGTGTGAGCCACCCAGAGAGTCACCTTGAATATTGTTTGGTTAGTTGAGATGAGTCCACCAAGACAAAGATCAAGCATGAGTTATGTATTCTTTGTTGTTTAGGTAGTCTTATGAGATAACTGTTGTGTTGCTTGCTATGCCTTGAGAACATATTGTTGTTTTCTAGATTCCTTGGTTGATAATTTAATGATCAAATTAAATTAATAAATATATGTGAATGGTGAGTTGTAGGATTTTTTACTCTAGTGTACTTCTAGTTCTCTGTTGCATTCATTTCTTTTACTTTTTCTATATTACTCACTAATAGTTGGGCACAGATCTTGTGGTGATTTCCTACTAGGATTACTCTCACAACATTTTTGGGTCATGGTTTTCGGCCCAAACAGGTTATATAGTTGCAGGTGTGGATAGAGATTGTGGCCCTTCTAATTCAGGTACATGGTTGCTGGTTGGATCTAGAGAGCATAGGGTCGATCCTAGGCTTGTGATGATGGTGGAGTTTCTGTTAACTTTTAGTACTTTGTTCTCAGTTCTATTTCAATTATTTGTTTTGTTTTCTCCTTTCCTTATATATTTGTACCTGCCTAATCATTTTCATCATTATTATATTATACATTGCTTCCGCTGTAAGTTTTAGTTGTTGTATGTTGTTTATTGCTTCTACTATTGACTGTTATTTACTTTCTATGTATACCTTACCAAATGAGGGAATAGTTTCCCCAATGAGTCACAAAGTCCCTCGCTGCTAGTCGACAGCCTCTGGTGTTTTGGAAAACGCGCTTGAGGTCATGTGGAGAACTTGGTATAGGGCACCAGTTGTGTGGCTCCGGATTCAGGTCGTTGCACCATTCATGTCCAATTATTAAATAATAGACCTACATATATTCTCCATCTAGACGGAATTTTTATTATTATATAAAGCTAATATAATATTTATTAATTAATACCCTATTTGTATTTTTGATCATTCAAATGACTATTCATCTAAACATCTTGAAACAGATAAGTGATGATTCACAAATAGAATCATGTACTCTTTCACTGAGCATTCCTTATAATATAATGAGTGGAAATCCAATTATTTATCAATCATTACATAATATGATCATATATTATAAAATAAATTCATCTTCAATAAATAAAATATAATCTAACATGCCATATTTTCAAAACTGCTGAATCCTTCTAATGTTTTATGGGACCCTCGAGCATGTACATTGTAGAATTGTCCTTGAATTTTTTAAATGTATTTCATAAGTTTATGAAATTATATTAATAGTATAGGAATTCCACTAAATTATTAGGATCATTCCTACACCTACTGTATGATGGTTTCTTGTGTATGAACTATAAATATTGATCCCTATCTCCAAAGGATCTTTATTGTTCCTCAATAACTAGATTCTAAAATCACAGTACATTTTCATCCATGAAAAGTATTGTTTGTATGATAGCTTCAAATTGATTTTTATCGAACGGAATATTCAATTGATGATCCTATAAAATTGTACCGTATAGTGTAACCCATAGAGGAAGTATATACAGAACCTTATAATACACCAAAATATAAAAAAACAATCAATCAATAGAGTATTCTAATTTTAGACCTGAAAAAGATGATGTAAATTTATGTGAAGTTCATATATAAACTGAGGAGTCACACATCCCAATATACTAAGTTAACATGAGGTTTTCCTAGGAATGAGGTAGTTAAAAACTAACACAATCATTGTGAAATCTAGATAAATTGTGAAAATTTTAATTTAAATAATATCATATTTTTGATATTTTTCATTTGACACAACAATGAGTTGAGATTATGTTCTATAAAGTCTAGTTGTTTTTAGGAATTTCACATGAATAAACATAATCTTTCACCACATGAAACACTTATATTACCTTTCAGTACATGAAACAATATGTTTATCATGTGTTACACCATTTATCAAGTTCCTTTAATAACATTCATTTTAAGAAATGCCTTGTTTTACTAAACCATAATATACTATTAATAATATTGTAAAATTATTATTATATTTATATCCTAGAAATTGGAATTGTTAATATGAATTAAATTAATAAAATTATGAAAATATTTTTTATACATTTATATATGAAGTATTATTTTCTTTCCTCTTAAATAGATTTTAAAGTAAAACCCTTATGAAAAATTTGGAAATCATTTGCTGGAAAAATATTTTTATGAAATAAAACTAATTTTACCTTAATAAATTTATGAAAATATTTTTTGATAAATTATTTTATAGACATACTTATAAAAAATAATTCAATTATTTAATATTCATACAATCTATTTTCTATATAGGATATATTTTGAAATCCAATTTTATGGATATAAATACATTTTTTCCATAAAGGTAAATTTACCACCATTTATTATTTTAAATATTTTAAATATATTTTTTGAAACATATATAATTTTTATTTTAAAAACATAAATTCATCTTTTGAAAGAATAATATTTACATTTACTTTGGGTTAATGTGTTTACTTTTTAAAGAAAAATCATTTCTGGATGAATAGTGAAAATAACATAATTTAAATTGAATATTGATTTTTATTATAATTTATATATATATTTATATTGTATTTAAATTATTTTAAACATAATAATTAGGTTATTTTTATTAATATAAATATAATTTTGGTGATTTCATCAAATTTTAAATTGAAATTTGATATAAAAAAATATCAAACTTTTGACATTTTCCCTTTTATACCCCCCCATTATTACCGAGGTAGTGGGATTAATTTTATATTAATGTTTTCCAATTATGTAGGAAAAATTTTGAAAAATGGATTCCATATTTTTTACAATTAATGTTATTGTTTTATAGTTTGTTTAACTTAGTTTTTATCCAAAAATAATAGTGAATCTAATTAAATTTAATTATAGTGATTAAGAAAAAAATGAGTTTACATAATTGTTAATCTTTATCATAAGGGAAAAAATAAACTAGAAACAAGTATAAAATCAATTTTACAGAGATAATCTCTTTTACATGACCTTTAATATTACATTTGACACATATTTTAAGGTATAACTCTCAATATTGTTTACATTTTTATATATTTACATCAACGTCACTCCCCCCTAGAAAATGGGCACTCACCCCCTCAAATTTTCATTCCTATAAATACCCATTGGCCCATACTAAAAATAAAACAATCACATTAAAAATTACATTACATGAGACTCCAATCCATTCATTATTAATAAATCCTACCAAGTAAATTTTTTTTGAAAACCAGAATGAGTTACCAAAAGAAGAGGTAATATCCTTCAACAATAAGTTTTGTTTTATATCATTATCCACCATCTTAATTTATATTATTAAATACATATAAAATTACCTCATCATAAGATATATTATAATTATATGTTTATTTTTGGGTTATGTCCTACCCTCATACACACTTCATAAAAGAGGAATATGCAAGAATCGTTCATCTGTACGGTACCATCACCTTTTTAACCTATAGGATTAATTCATGCATTTACAAATGCAGAGGTTTGTAATAATTATATAGATTATTTTTTATAAGATATAAATGTTATTATGGATGTATATATTCTTACAAAATTGTTATATAACACATAACATCATGGATTTCATTTTTTGGAAATAAGATAACATTGTTTGTGGACATGTCGCCAACTGCCTCCTCAATGTAATTTGATTCATTCAAAATTATCATGTAATTATTTATGGATGGATTATGTCAAATTATATGATATATATATATATCATGATAATTAAACATTAATTTTGATATATAAAAATACATAAATATATATTATTTAATTTTTTTCATTTAAAAATATATGAAAATAGAAACAATGTTCATCGGTAAGTTTGCCAGACCATATCTAGAAACTGTGCATTTCATTTAAAATTTATATATTTTTTTGATTAATTTAAATATTTTGATATTGAATATATATTATATTTATATATTTTTCAATAATCAATTAATAATTAAATCAAAATATTTATAAGAGGATCAAGAATGAAAAGTAAAAACAAACATGAAAAACAACGAGGTTATTACCCAAAACATACATTTAACATTAATTTGTTAATAAAAATATAATTTAAAGTCATAATAGAAACATATAGGGTATGATATTTAATAATTTTATTCTTTTTTATATTTAAAATAAACATGTATTTATTATATTGGTTTTTTGAAATGTATGATGGAAGTCAATACAAAATTAAATGGTATTATAGTGTCACTTTAATATTTGTGAGACTTATTCCATTTTAACCACCTCATTCATTAAGGCCTTATCTCTCCAGAATCATACCCTAACCACAAAATTTAAGAACATATAGAATTCATTTGATTCTTTTTATATGTTCCTATCCACATCTTGGGACTTACATAAATGGTCTACATTGGGGTTTCTCAATTATAAACACATCATGGTTGAGTTCACGTTTGAGAATGAACTGATAAAAGAATAATCTAGTGCACCACATATCTACAATGGATCTCGATTTTACATCTTCACATGGTCTTACGACATCCATTTAAAGCACAAATTCCCATATGTGGAAACATGGATAAGATTTCCCTAACTCCCTTCACCATTTCAGAACCCATCAATCCTTAGAATGATATGGTATCTTGTTGGTATATGAATATGTTCCAATAATAGAACACATTCTCTCTACCAACCTATTAATACGAGAATATATGTGGAAGTGGGTACATCATGATTTTCTACTATATATGCGTGGATTTTTGTGCATGAATAATTTTTTGTAGACAACCTAATGTATATGAATCATGGGTCAATGTTTTATTAATCTATATGAGAATGGTACACACAATTAAATCCATTAGGCAGGGGTAAAAAAATCGAGATGTAGAAGGGTGTGGATGTTGGAGCATTTTCAAGGGCATGAGGTCTAAACATAAAGAGGTTTTTTCTGGACTGCGTGTTTAGGAGAACACATCCCTGGATGTTTTTCCTTATGATTTTGGTACACTTATAGATATTGTTGATATTGAGTCTGATGATGGTTTAGAGAGATCTAGATGAGGCTTGGCAAGACTTATGAAATAATCAATTTGAAATTTGAAGCAAATAAAAAATATGTTATGATTTTACTTCTTGATTTGAGTGTATCTATAATTATTAATAGGCTATGGAGATATTTGGAAACTTCATCTAGAGATGTTATGACTGCAGGGTGTGCACATCCTAGTGAATAGGTATAACTAACTCAGGATATAAAAAATGAAAATTTTCAAGCATCAGGTTAATTTTTTTGATCTGATGTTCCAAATTATAAGGGTTATGTGATTCAATGTTCATGCGCCTATTTTATGGATGTGTATGAATCGTATTGTAATAGAAATGAAATGTTGATATAAATGAATGGTGAGGAAAATTATAATGACGGTTAGGAGTGAGAGTATCCAACACATGGTGAAATTATGTAACTTAATAAAAAATAGTGAACCAATATATGGAGGACCTTGGCAGGTCTTAACATAAACAACATCTTTGATAGTTTGAGAAAAGATGGATGGATTGAAGATATCATCATTTTTCTCTCTGAAGTCGAGTCTAATGGAGAATGATGTCCCTAAGATGACATTATTATAGGGGTCTCTAGTAAAGGACATAATAGTCCAATTAGTATGATTGGAATAATAAAAATAGAGATCCATGGAGCTGCATTGTTACCTTGATTTTGGAGTCAAAAGGTAACAAATACTATTCAAATCATCCTTGTGCAATGGAGATACGGTCTTCCAAGAATGGTGTTAAATCAACAGATCTCGACGTCTAAAAAGTGGAAAGTATGTAGGGTCAATAATTTGGAGGCATTGGGTCCCCATAGTGTAAAACAATGGCGATGGGTATCCCAAAATGCTTGGTGCCCCCCCCTATGGGGACATTGACACAATGTCAGAGGATCAGTTAGGGGCGGCTGTACTGGAATCTATGAATGTGGTGCTGGTGAATAAGTATGTTCTCCTTCCTGGAAAACAGTGTGAGACAAAACAATTGTAAACTAGTTCCATTCTCTAACATCTTTTATACCAACTTATGAGTTTAGAAGGGGAAATGGTAAAAACTATCCTAAAAAATAATGATCTGGATTAATAGGATGAAATAATGATGGAATTTTATCTATGGTTGAATCCCAATAAAGATTAATTCTTTTAGATTAATAAGTATGTCCATATTTAAATATGGGTCTTCAATAAAAGAATGATAAGCGTAGAGGTGTATATCTTGTCATGGGACTGGATAGTATTAAGGACCGAAAATATTCACATAGAGGAACCATAAACTCTTGTAAACATTAGCTCATGGATTATTTTAAGGAACTTAAAACAGGTAGGCTGCAATTTAATTTTAATGGCTTAGTTTTCTATTTTTACCCTTAAACATTTGGTTTCTCACTTTTTCCTTGAAAATGATTCATTATAAAAATTTAATAGTCAGTAATATGAATTCGTTGAGACGTATAATACATTTTTCACATGTATTATTTTATATTTTCTATATACATCAATTTTACAAGATATATCATTAATCTCTATATTTTCATGATATTTTATTCTTTATATAATTTTATCTCTTCATGGGGATTATGATTCAATATTAACAGTGTTTTAGGTGTTTATTTATACTGTATAATTATTTATCAGGAATGGTTAGGATTATAATTGAATTAATGAATTATTATGATCCATATTTCAAGATTTATCTTGAATTATATTATCATTTTTCAATTAATTTTATCATCATGTAATGGAATAATTTTTCAATTATTTGTTACTTAAGATAATCCAGAATTATTATTAATAATATATGGGTTAATTCTTATCTTATCACTGTAATAATTTTTTCCATCATTACTATGTTTTAAAAAAAATATTGTTATAACATTGTCCTATGAAATATAATTTCATTTTTCCTTTTTGGTTTTTAAATTCATTTTAATGAAATATTATTTTCTTATTTAGATAAATGAATGTTTCTAAAAGAATTATGGTGCAAAATGAATGTTTGACATGAAAAAATTTACCTTATCTCATAAACATCATTTATATGGATATAATTTTTAATATTTTCATATTTATATTTAAAGAATTTATTTTTAAATATTTTTAATTATTTTTTCAATGAAAATGCCTTTAAATTTTTTTCAATATCACATTATAATTTTTTATTGATTTTTTAAAATAAAATCTTTTGAAAATGTTTTTAAATCATTATTGGTATGATTTTAGAGATCTTTTCAGTTAAGAAGTTTTCAATATTTTTTTAGGATTTTATATATGCTATTAGTTCTATTTTATATTATCATGATCATAGAAGGATTTGAATTCATAATTTATAATTTTTCATGTCTATTTTCAAATTAATGGTTTAAAAAATTTATTTGAAAACATCCTTTATAAGTATTAAAAGGTTTTTTCATTTAAAATTGTTTATAAAATGTTTCCACGCTCCCTTTATATTTTTAAAAATTTATTTTCAATGAATTGAATCTCAAAATGATTTCAATATTCATTTATAATTTTTAAGCTTATTTTTAAATATAATGTTTTATATAATTATTTATGCTTGAAAAATATTTTCCAGAGTATAATGGATATTATCCTCAGGAAATTTTTAAATGATATTTAATTTATACATCATGTTTTTTCAAATATTTTTTTTCACTCATAATTATTAAAAAATGTTTTAAATAAAAAAACACATTTTTAAGGAATTGTGTTGTTATTTATGAAATGATCACAGTTATCCTTAAAAATACTTATCAATCTAATATAACATCATTTGTTATATTTTATTCGTTTTTAGGGATATGATCCAAGGATGTGATTTTTATTCTTTCATTGAATGTTTAATGTATATGTTTACAACATTTTTATGATACATGTTTCTCTTCCACAAGTTATAATAAGAAAAAAATACCTGAAAACCCCACATCCTTTAAGAAGAAATTATATAATGAAATTATTATTAAACATTCCAACTTTTTACATGTTATGATCGAATGAAATGTTTATGATAACCATTTCATTTCAGGGGTTTTGATATGTTGTTTATAAAACCCATCTCTTTTTATGTTTCATGATATGATGAATGGTTTATTTTATTATGGAACATGTATGTATGATTTTATTATTTTATTGGTTGGGCCTATATCTCCCCCAATGGATTGGTCAATGAATTAAATCTCATGAGATATACATGTTTAGAATGGGGTTTAAACTCTGTATAGGAATACATGTTCTCCACAAAGATAGACATCATAGTGAACCTTGACTATTAAGATGATCTTAAGAGTGATCATTGAATACTAATATGGGTTTGGGGGTGTTCTATGACTACTAAGATGGTTTTCAGAGTGAATCCATTCCATTATAAAAAAAACTGATGTTGCTAGGGATGGTGGTGTGTCCCCCCGTATAGGTGTATCCCCCATGAAGTTTCCTGATATGTTTTGGAAAAAGGTTTTAACTTATATGGAATTATTTTACATTTTTATGTGTGTGAAAAACAATCAATTCCTTTTCCTATATTATTATCTCAAGTATTATAATACTTATTTCATTATTATTCATGTCTTATAAACTACCAATATTTATTCTATGACTCATGTATTTGATCTTTGATATGTTTGGTAAAATATTCAAATATTATTCTCAAGTTATCATGACCTTATACTCATGTTACGAATACATATATCATTAGTTACATTTACCAAGAATCTGAGCTTACTCATCCCAATGTTTTCACTCCCCATGTAATGAATAACAATTTTATGCATAAGTACTAGATGTTAAGATCTATGAGGGAAATATTGAAGATATGTTATCTTGTAAGAAGATTACGTTCTATGTTTCTGAGGACACAAAACTATTATGGTCCTTGATTATGTAATTTTTTTAATGTGATGAATATTCATCTAAAATAATACAATATGCTTGTATGATAATCTTTGTTCGATATATTTTCTATAAATTTAAATTTTTAGTCAACTTTTGGATACTAGGATGCCAAAAAAGTAGTGATATCCCTAAAGATATATATATGGATTTATCAAAAAAATTCAATAGGGATAATACTTTTGTGTCTTAGATATAAAATAAGGATTCATAATTTCTGCCTACTATAATTGAATTTAATTATTTTGTTGTCTTATTCTACGATATGTGATTCTCACACTATGATTTATTAATTTAGTCAATGTCAGGAACCAAAATGAACTGGATAAAAATTGAATGTGAGGGAAAAATTACATATGAGTAGTCATATTAAATAATCACTAGAGTAAAGGATGTTGTGATCAAACCTAATTAGTTTTCAGGGATCTTGATTGACATCATGTACCTTATCCAACCTTTACACTCACTAAAGAAAAGGATGAAATTGTATTTTGACAGCTTATTTAATGGAAACATGGATAAAAGAAGACTTTGTTTCCTTTTTGTTCGGAATGGGGGAAAATCCCTCATGGAAATATCACATAAAAGATAAATATATTTTTATTTTGGAAAATAATGACAGAAAGAAAGTAATATCAAAGTGAATTTGAAATGTTTTATTTAATGTAATGAATGAGAATAACGTCCTCCATATAAAATCATCAATGGTTGAATTCTTTAAATGTTCATTGAATGTGAATTATGATATTCTATATCCTCACTGGAAATTCATAAATTAGAATTTTAAATATGACATGATTAATTGTTATATTAATAATGATGTAAAGAATACATGTGAGTTGTGGAAGGAATAAGGTAATAAGTAATAAGATGAGGTATCCTTTTTAAAGAGTTGTTTATTATATGAAAAAACAGATGTGTTTCTGTATTATGGTTTATGAATTATGAAATTTTAAAATATATATAAATATAATAATTTTTTTTATTTCACTAAAGATCTACATGAATGGTTTTAATGGTTCTGATTGAAATGGAATTTGTTTTAATGGAATGTGGATATTCATAGGAAAAACATGTTTGAGGAAATAATAATCCTTAAAATGTTTTTAATGTTTAGAGAATGATGTTTGGATAATGATATGATGTATAATAATAATAATAACATTGGACGTTACTGATTACATTGGAAGTAATTATGTAATTGTTGAAAATGTGTTTTATGATATCATGTATTTATTTTATTATCATTCTTTTCTTAAAAATATATATCCAAAAATAAATATATTAAGAAATAATTCATGTTTCCAAAAATGATTTATGTAAATTATCATGTTTCAAGATAATACCTGTTGGAGGTATTCATATTTTGTGTGTGTTAAAAATAAAATCAATATAATTAAATTTCAGGGATAAATTATCAGACGTTTTTGATAAATTTATTGACCATTTTTCTAATGTTTTTTTACTTCCTCATTCAATTTTTTTAAAGGATAACCTATTATGGAATGGATTATGTTAAACATCAGATGATGTTTTATACATTAACATATAATCTCACCATATGAGGATTTATGAATATTTGATAACTTGATCTATCTTTTTTTAAGATAATTAAATATGGAATAACCTATAATTATATTTATAGGTCACATGGCCAGATAATGATATAAGAATAAGACATCCAGTTTCTTTTCATGGAATAAATGATGAAGTTGAAATAGATTAAGGAATAATTAATGGTTAGGTTTTCCTAAAATAATAAATTTATAGATTCTTTTTAAAATTATTCTACCTTTAGAAAATGGTTACTAAACAATATTTTTTTTCTTATTATCGTCATTATAAATCATATGAAAGACCTTTTTTCAACGAATTTGGGTTATGGATTTATTATTATTAAATTTCTTATAACTATATTCTTCTCCACTCTATATTAGAAACTTGATGTTATATTTCTCTTCCAAGGACATCTTTTCCCATGAAACCATTATTATTAAAATTGGTAACCATGTTATGAGTTACTTTGTGTAACCTATTAGTTTCCAACATTCCCTTTTTTAAGGATGTTTTAGTTCTAATTTTAGGATTTAGGTGTCTTCTAAGGTTACAATTATATATTAAAAATATGATAAATAGATGAATTTTAAGGGAGAAATTTCATTAAATAAGAGTGCAATATAACATCATTATATTTTGTGACATATTTTTTAAATTAATGTAATATATTCTATATTTTTCATTTCACACAGCATTTAATATAGTTGTTTTTGTCTAAAAGCTCTGTG
Source organism: Viscum album (assembly GCA_963277665.1). Lineage (NCBI taxonomy): Eukaryota > Viridiplantae > Streptophyta > Magnoliopsida > Santalales > Viscaceae > Viscum > Viscum album. The sequence continues at coordinate 2,012,787,750 of OY728147.1, read as the reverse complement.
TTTTTCTTGCATAGAACAAAATGACATGATAATGTTACACTACATGAAACACTAGGAAAATATTTCGGGAAATAAAATACAATTTGTCTCTTATGTAACACACAATATTGAGTTACCTTTATTTTGTTCCTTTCATTAAAGGTCTAGTTTTATGATACTATAATGTACTATTAAAATTTTTTATAATATAATTTATAGTTTTAACATTTATATTGTAATTGAAGTTATGAATAAGATAAATTTAATTATGAAAATAATATTTAACCAAGTATATATTAAATTTTATATGCCTACCAATTAGATAGAAGTTATAATGAAACCCTTTTGAAAATATAATAAATATTTTTTAGGAAAACTATATTTGTGTAATGAAAATGTTTTTTCTTCATAAATCAATCAAAAAAATTTTGAGAAATTATTTTCATAATACATATATATATATATATGTATTATTTTATAATTATTTAAAATTTTATATTAATTTTTATATAAAAAATATATATGAACAAATCCAATTTTAAGAATAAAAAGACGCATTTTCGGGAAAAACATTTAATGTTCAAACTATTTTAATATAATATTTTAAAATTTTATATTTTATATTCGTAAAAATGAAATACTTTTTTTGATGAAAAATTTTAATATTTAATTTAGGTTAATGTTTCTTATTTTTCTAAAATATTTCATTATTGGATGATTAGTGAAAATTATTGAATTTAAGTTTAAAAAAAATTTTCATCTAAGGTATATATATTTTTATTTTTTATTTTATTTTTTAAAATAATAATTACATCAATTATACATATATTATTGAAATTTATGTAATTTTAATCAATTTTAAATTGATACATGATATAAAACATTATAATCATTTGAACATTTTCACATTAAGACCCTAGTTTGTTGTCTTTTAACCTAGAGATAATTTAAATTATTTTCTAAAAATTTTCTATTTAAATTTTGTAAAATGTGATTAAATATCAAGAATCATAATATTTTATAAATTAAATTTTGGTAATCTTATATTTTGATGAAAAATATTAGCAAAAGTAATTAAAATTAATTATATCGATTAAGGTAAAAAGAGTTTATATAGTTTTCAAACATTAACTAAAGGTGGAAAATATCATAGATTCCATTAAAAATTCCATTGGATGTATATATTATGAATAATATAATCCAATTAATATAAAATGAAATATTACATGAGTCACATTATTTAAGGGATACCACTCAATATTTTTTAATATTTTATATTTTCAAGAATGCTACTCCTTCACCAAGAGAAGTGCACTCACCCCCCACATTATAACAACTCTCAAGGCCCATTGGATAGAAACAACCAACCAAATTATAATGTGTTATTCTCTATATTATTCTCATAATCCTCCCTTTTGATAAAATCCATCCTATGAATTCATTTGGGGAAAACCAAAAGAAGATATCCAAAGAATATATAACATCCTTCAATAAGAAAATTAGTTTTTTTATCCACCCATAAAATTTTATTAATACATGATTATATAATTAAATAATTATAATAAATATAATTATATTTAATTATGATAAAAGTATCACCATAACTCAAAAAAAACCATAAAATGGGATATTCAATCATCATATGTTTGTATAGTGGACTATGACATTGCAAACTAATGTTGTTTTCTCATTCAGTACAAATTTTAGAGGTCGGTAATATTGATGGAATTTTTGTATTCAAGTGATATATATAATATATGTTCTTCATTTATCATTATCTAATTATTAAATATTATATTCATAATTTTTTTAAATTTTATGGATGTGATAAATTTTTTTTGGATGTGTGGACTACCGCCTCTTAATAGTTATGTGATTTGTTCACACTTGTCAAGGAATGTATTAGGGATGATTTTATTAAAAATATATTATATATATGGCATAATAATTAAAATTAAATGAATAAATATATACGTGTCTGTGTCATTTAATTTCATTCAATTAATATTACATTTAAATGGAAAAAACGTTCATGGGTACGTATAACCTACCATTTAAATGAAAATTGTATATAATTTTTATTCCAATATTTTATAAATTATAATAAATACATATACATATATATATAATATAATATTTATAAAAATTTTTAATTTCTATAAATAAGATAATCATAAAAAATTTAAAAGTAAAAACTGTAACATGTAAAAAAATATAGGGAAAATAAAGCGGATATTAAATGAAACATAACTTCAATATGAAATTTTTTATAAACAGGAAATTTAATTTCATAATAAAATAATATATGGTATGATATTATATAAAATGTGTTTTTTATTTATAATAAACATATATATATTATTCATGAGTTTATAATGTGTATGAATAAATTCAACATTAAAGGTATAGGTTTTCTAGTCTCACTTTTATTTTTGTGAGACTTATGCAATATTCACCACTCATTTTTTTCGTATTGTTTAGGTCACACATGAATGTATTATATAATTATTGTAAATAAATTTATTTTTATTTACATGTACTTTTAATGATATATAATTAATTTGTTTTATTTTTTAAAATATACCAAATTGGTAAGTAAATTTTCTCTCAATTTTCCCTTTTTGAGACACATGTCGTCTTATGAACCTATATTCTATTATAAGGTTTATATAATTTCCTTACACATGTGAAATATTTAATATAATTTTTTCATTATATTTAAATATTCTGGTAATGTTATTCATACAAATTGACAAGGATTCATATATAGTAAAGTGGAAAGTGTTTATTATAAAAACCTAGCCTTAAACATTACTTATTATTGAATTAAATGAATAATTCACATAGAGGATCTTTTCAAGTTTGGAGTTTTATAGAATTAGGATATAACTATTACATCTCAAGACATTACAAAGTATACACTTCTACTAAGTTTTTATAAAATAAAAACTCTTAAAAAGAAACTTTTTTAGTTCCATGTTTTAGAAAGCATGATGTTTCTTTGTTCCAATCCTTGACCCTATTCCACATTAAGTCCTGTGAAAAAAAATTCAAAAAAAAACTTGGGGAGAGCATAAAAAGCTCATTAAGGGATACACAAAGAAGGAAAACTGCTAGTTTTTCCAAACAATAAGTAAACCATGAGTACTTTAACAATGTAATACATTTAACCTTTATAAATAATTATAAACTCTTCAATGAATAAAACATCATTACATACCCTTTTGTAACCAAACTATTACCATAAAACCCACATACATAACATATAAACGTAACTTGGGACATCAATATACTTAAATGGAATAACCATACGGTCGACATCCACACATATCACTTAATGTAATAGCCATAAGGTTGACTTCCATACCCAATGCATTAGAGGTTATAACGTAACCACCCATCCTGGTATTCACGGCTCTACCAGTCATATGGTTTATCACATAACCACCCATCAAATGTCTAAGTACCATTATAAAATCATAATACATAAAAAAATATAATGGAAAGAAAAAATTTCCACACATTGATCACAATATACCACCTAAATTTATTGACATAAGAGATCTATTATAAAAACCATTTTCAATACCAAAATACATAAATAAGTATATGGTATTTATTTCATTTTAAAAACATTACGGCTTGTTGAGGAAGCCAAAGACCAAATAATATTCGCGGTGGTGGAAAAGGTCATTGTCACTGCGTACGTTAAAAGAAACATTCATTATTTGTATTTTTGTAAAATGCTTCATAGAAAAAGATTCATTTTGTATAAAATTAAAATTCAATGGGGTTTATACACAGTATAAAAGAAATCCATGTATTAGAACAAAATATGCCTCAAATGACGGAGATTGGGATGATGTCCCTTACAAAGACGGTATCCTTGGATTAAGGATAAATCAATTACATAATTATGTGTGACAAAAAATACACCAAATATAAGTGGATATCATGTGTAAAACAATAAGAGGTCATTCACACTTATTCATAGAACGTAATATTCAAGGAGTACAAGTTTATCCCAAATAATCAAAATTTGATTAAGATGTTCCATTGCAAAAATTGGACAGCATAACGGCGTCAGTTCAAAATTCAGAAAATGAGTTAATGAGAGATAAAATGGGTATCTCATCGCTTGGACATAAAATTTACATCAATAAGGATATTTAATAACATATAAAAACTTTATAATATGTAAATTAAAAGACCCAACAAAATATGTCTTTTAAAAAGAGAAGGGTGAAAGGTTTCCTTACCGACTTGGGTATCTTTCGAAATATACACCCAATGAAAGAAGGACAATACAAAATTGATGTAAATACTCATAAACAAAATTATATTACAACAATAGTAGAATAATGGGCAGTACATAAACCACTAAAAGTAAATTATGGAAAATGTAGCATAAATCTCACTGGAATAAAAGTGAGATGAGAAATCCCCTACAAAAACACGGTAGCCTAACAGAACCACTTAAAACTTCCAAAAATGGATTGATTATATAGAATAGGGTTTATAATCATATTAAAATAAAATTTACCGAAATAGGAATATAAAATAACATCCCCAAATATAACAAATATGAGCATAAAAGAAGTGACATAATGGAGAGTACTTAAAAACAAAGAGAGAGGTTGGATCTCTTACGAAAATTCGGCAGCCTAACAGCGCCAATCAAAACATCCAAAATGGATTGATGAGAGAAAATAGGTTCTCTCATCACATCAACATAAAAATTACAGTAATATTAATATAAAATAACATCACAATCATAAGAAAAATGAGCATAAAATTAATGACATAAAAGAGTGTACTTAAAAAGAAAGAGAGGGGTAGGATCCCATACCTCATGTCCGACTTGTCTTGATCGTTTCTTTATATTCCTGAATAAAAAACTTTGGTGAATTTATAATTGCTTAATGACCTAAATTAAATATTATTATTCAGTTCATATACATATTATAATGTTATTATATTTTTTTAATAATGATAGTTCATATCATAAGTTTTTTTTCGATGTTCGGTACATGAGTAAAAAATGAACTTGTTTGAAAATGATTGCCCATGTAGTTATAAGTAAATCATATCCAGATTAGTATTAATGATTAAAATATCATATATATTCAGTACATATTCATTTTATACTGTTCCATACCATTTGGATATAAAAAAATGAAAAGCACCGTTCATGGAGACGGTAGGTCGTACGTACGCATGAACGCTACTTTCATTTTTTGTCATATTAATGGAATTAAAAATAAATGAGATATATATATTATCATTAAAATATAATATATATTTTATATAGGTCACATATGTTCATCAATTTCATTCTTTATACATTCCATGTATTTCAAGAATGTGTCACATCACTTGTGTGGGCGGTAGCCCACACTTCCTCATAAGAAATTATAGCATTTTCACAACATGAAAAGAATAAAGGTATGTAAAGACCCGTAAAATTCAAGGGAAAATTTTTTCTTAATTTTCTTTAGAATTTTACATGAGCGCGGTTTCTGACGGCACCTGATTCCGAGGCCCGGTGTGCCCGGAATTAATTTCCGAAGTTTGGCTCGGGTACGTTCAGTGAACGAACGAGCGGGAATTCCTAACTTTTGATCCGGTGCTCGGAATTGAAATCCGAGGGCACCGATGAACTCGCAGCGCCGATATTCGCTTAAAGAGACCTTTTCGGGAGTTGCGTTTGTTGCGGGTTGAAAGTTAGTTTTGGGGTTTTTAGTTTGAGTTAAATAAAATTGTGTAGAACAATTTTGTTATAACTTGTTAAAACCTATCAAAGGAGGTTGGAAGTGGGACCCACACCCTCTTAACCTCCCTTGGGAGGATTAAGTGTGGTGGGGCCCACACGAACCCCTAATCCTTTCAAATTCTCTCAACTTGCTTAACCCCTAATTAAATGACTTGAGTTACTTTAAATTATGGGAGTTAAACCTTTTGAATTTCAAAACTTTTGAAATTCTTATGTGTTATGTGATAATAAAATAAGATGTTGTCTTATTTTATCTTGGGGTTTTTGTTTGTCTTCTGGAGAGGTGGAGAGGTCTTCTTCATCTTCAAACTCTGACGAGGAACTCAAAGAACGTTCATCTTGACGAAGAACGTTCAAGCTCCGACGAAGAACGCCGCACCTCCATTCTTCGTTTACCGTGTCAACGAAAGGTGACGCCACTTCTTCCTCGGACAACCTTCGTCGGCATACAAGTTTCGCCAACGACGTGTCTCTTCGAACGCATCCCTTCGTCATCGGATTTGACGAACGGCTACCGCGACGCCCGACCTCCGCGACGTCGTCTTCCGCGGAACGTTCACAATCTTCGAACCTTATACCCGAGGTAGGGGTTGTTGAATACTGTTAATTCATTCCATTTCTTGCTCGTGGATCGCATGTCTACGAGAGGCTTTTGAATATTTTATATAAGTGTTATTGTTAACGCGAGGGGGGCCGGACCGCACGAACACGGCCGAAACCCCCCCTCCATCGTTCTTGTTTATTCTTGCGGATGGAAGCAAGTGGCGTGGTGCCGTCGCACCACGCGGATGATTGTACTTTTATTTTATGCGGCGCCGTCGCGCAACGCCGAGGTAGAATCTTCAAGAACGTGACGCCGTCGCGCCGCGTTGAAAGGAATCAAGGTACGGCGAAAGGGGCGCGGTGCCGTCTCACCGCGCCGGACGACGAACACCGCGGCCGGATCCGGGCCGCGGCGGAACGAGGAGACCGCGGCCGGTTCCGGGCCGCGGCGGAAGAGAAGACCGGCGGCCGGGCCGCCGGCGTCGGAAGCCGAAGGGGGGGACCGTAATTTCCGGTCCCGTTTGAGAAAACCGGCCGGCCAGCTGGCCGGCCGGATGTCTTAAAAACCGGGGGAATTAATCCCCCGGCCAACCCATAAAACCCCCCTCTTTAAGAGGGGGGTGGTTCTTTGAAGGAGGGGGGCAGCCGGCCCCCTCGGTTCCGCACCAGCAGGCCCCCTCATGTGAGGGGGCGGTTTGTTTTAAAACCGGCGCGGCCCGTGCCGCGCCGCCAGGGGGGAAAAACGGGGGAGGGCGGGGGTCTCACCCACGCGCCGCCTGCGTGCCCAGCGCGGCGCCGCGCCGCGCCAGCGCGCCGTCGCGCCGCCTCCGCGCGCCGCCGCGCACCGCCGCGCCGCCTCCGCGCGCCGCCGCCGGCCGCCCCGGGGGGGGGGGGGGGGGGGGGGGGGTCGGGCCGGGTCGGCCCGGACCCGGACCCCCCCCCGTTTCGAACCAGAATTGGTTTTTGGGCCATATCTTGAGCCTCGGACCTCCGAATGACGAACCGTCTGCGGCAACGCGATCCTTGGATCGAGACGGACGTTTCGGTATATCGCACTCAAGGTTTCGGATTACTTTGAGTTCGGCCGGGTTGGTTCGTTCACGAAACCAACCGGGCCTTCGGAGCGGAAACGCTCATATCTCGAGCTACGAACGTCCGATTGACGCGCCGTCAGTCGCGAGGTGTTCCTCTTAGTGAGACGGATCTTTTGGCATACTCCGCCCGAGGTTTGGACGCAGGTGGAGTACGGTCGGGTTGGTTTAGCCTTAAAAACCAACCGGGCCCCGGAGACGAAAATGCCAATAACTCTCAGACCGGGCGTCCGATTGACGCGCCGTCTGTTGCGTTGAGTTCCTGTTGGCGATACGGAACTTTTGGATACATCAACTCTGGTCTTTGTGACAGTTGATGTATCAGCCTCTTGGCTCGTGGAGCGGACCCTCCGAACGAGCTTGCTGTGTGCGGAAACCCTAGTGCTGGCTGCGACTGCTACAACTGCTACGACTACTACTACTGCTACTGTGACTGCGACGACGACAGTACAGAGATCCTGTGTGGATTCGACGACGACGACTACAGCACTCAGCGATCCTACGTGGAACTGTGCTACCGAACCTGTGTGAGCTGAATCTTCTGTTTACCTTGGGCGGTGGAGCGCTTGGGTGTAGCGGCGGACCCGTGGTACTTGACAGTGGTGGAGCGCTTGGTTGTAGCGGCGGACCCGCGATACTCTACGGAGTGTATGCGCTTGTTTGTAGCGACAGACCCGCGACGGTGGAGACGTGCGTGCGGAGTACGGAGACCGTGTAGATGACTGAGACCTGACGACTGCTTGACCGACTCGACTTGGTGTGAGTCGACTAGCCCAGTGGACGGAGCGCCCAGTAGTTGGCAGCAGACCCACGGCGGACAGAGCGCCTGGTAGTTGGCAGCAAACCCGCGGTACTCGACAGGAGGAGTACCTCAGTAGGCTATCTGGGTGAGCGCCCGGTATTTGGCAGCAGACCCTCAGCGGACGGAGCGCCCGGTAGTTGGCAGCAGACCCGCGGTACTCGACAGGAGGAGTACTTCAGCAGTCTTAGGTTAGTGAGCGGCGGCCTCGGAGTCGTGACAGGACCACTGTACACTCTAGAGACGGAGCTCTTCAGTAGTTACGGTTTCGATAATGAAAATCCTGGTTTGAGCTGAGTCAATGATATTTGTGTTTCCTCATGATTGAGATGGGTCGCTTGATAACTTAGGTATATGTATGGGCATATACCTGGGTAATGGTTATCCGTTGATTTCATAAACTTTTATAAACCATGTGAACTTGTACTGTTTTCATGTGTGGATTTTCTGTTTACTCTTCTTTGTGGAATGGGTTGTTCTTCGGCTCGGTGTTGGAGCCGAACGGATTTTGGTGACATAGGTATATGTATGGGCATATACCTAATCAATACTGGATGTTACTTCATGATTGTATCCTTCTTGTGGTTTATCATTTGTGGATTTCGGGAGACCTTCGAGGGTCTCGGGGTCCCTACTGAGTATCTTATACTCACCCCTGCACGGGCTATGCCCGCACTTCGTTGTGTTGGTTGCAGACGACGGACAGCGCTGACTGTGGTTGAGGCTTTCGGAGTAGGTCGGTACCCGGAGGAGGACCACTGAGCGGGACGTGCTCGGAGCAGACAGTTGGACCCGAGGAGTTGTGAGCTATCTGTACCTACCCTTCAGGTAGGATCCGTGGTGGACGATCCAGGAGCTGAGCCATCTGTACCTACCCTTCAGGTAGGAATCGAGGAGGACGTCCCTGGAGCCGCTTGTACTTTCAGTTGCTGTTTTCCCTTTCGAGTTGTACTTTACTTTCAGTTGGGCTTGTATTCCGGCCCCCTTTACTTTTCTGCACTTGTAGTTACTTTCCGCTTGCTGACTCTGTGGTGGTTGTTACTTATAAAGGCAATGCCTTCCCTGTTTACCGGGATTTTACGCCTTGGTGCTAGTCGCCAGCCCCTGGCCTATGGAATGCGGGCTTGGGGTAGTCACGGCACGGGCCCCGAGGTCGGGTCGTGACAAGGTATGTTTTAAATAAAAAAGAAATAAGCATATAGTAAACATAAATACCATATATATCATATATAAAATATAGTGATATCATAACGGCCACCTTTAAAGGTGTTAAAAGAATATTGAACAATCATAGTTTCGTGAGGCAGAAAATCACCATCCACAGAAACAGTATGTTCTTTAACCATTAGACGAAGGTGTTTGTAAGTGTAGCTCAAATAATTCACATTAAAACACCCGATTATATTGAATATATTGGTGTTGTTACAAAATTAAGTTATAAAAAGATTTTAGTGGGTTGGAGAAGCAATATAATACCAAAGAACACAAGGGGAGACATTACCATTAAATAAGGTAACTTGTTTTGATTTGAGGTCAAAGGCTTCCTTGGAAAGAATTCTGCCCAAAGGCGAGGCATCAATGATGAAGATAAGGATGTGTAAAGATTAAATGGGTAGGGTTTTGCTGATACAAAGGCTTGACAGTTGTGGGTAAGGTGGTAGAGGTGGGGGCCTTTTATAAGAGGAGAGGAGGGGCACTCTTGTAATGTTATAGAAGGTTACTTTATTTTCAAATGAGTTTCGAATTTTAAAGGTCCCACATTGATTTATTTCGTGGATAAGGTTATTGGAGTTCTAAATCCACCCATCCAATAGGTTTTTGATATGTTTAGGTCTTAGATTTTACATTATCTTCTCATTTTATTTAAATCGTTAAATAATGAAGTTATTGCTGTATAATCATTATGTCATAAATAATTCAATTTATTTAATGTCTAAAAATCTAAAAAAATATATCATGATGTAGGAAATCTTTTTATATTTATAATGAATATTTATAGTAAAAAATATTACTTTTCTATCATAATTTAAAAAAAAATTAGTAAAAGATTCATGATTCTGACATTTTTATTTTAACTTTAAATAAAAAGTTATTAATGTCATTTTCCTACCAAAGTTGCTCCATAGGGTCCCGAAGTTGACCCATGGATTGTCTTTGTCGGACATGACTCATTAAATAAAGGTAAGACATGTGCCAAGGTAATTTATTATTATTAAACCATTATTTTTACCTTAAATTACACTAATTACATTTAGTCTCGATTAATTGAACTTAAAAGTTACTTTTCACCACAAATTATTTTAATCTTATTGAACCACATTATACTTCCTAATGAAAACCATGTATGTCAGATTTTTGAAAATCAAATCATAGAAGTGGTAAAGTTTAAGTTAAACAAAAAAACTTGTTTCTTTAACTACCACTTAGTGGTTTCACTATAAATCAAAAAATTGAAGTTTTTCAGAAAAATACCAAAAATTCACCCTAATCTATATTTGATATTCCGAATTCAAAATTGATTTCTATTTTAAAAAATTAAAAACATATAATTTACAATAATTAATTTAATAATTAATTTCCGATGTCAAAACAAATAGCGTGTTTTTATGAAACAATATATTTCAAATGATTGACACTAGTTGAAGTCCAATTTCAGAGTGAAATTAATTCCATTGACCACTATTGGATTAAATGGTTAAAATATATTCAAATTTCACTTTAAAACCAATTAAAAATATAATATAATCATATAAATAATTTAGATTAAAAATATGTTTTTAATTAAAATACATCATTTTTCAATATTCATTAAAAAAATGAACTTTATCGAAAAAATACAAAAAATTTACACAATGTAAATTTTGATGTCCTGATTCTAAATAAACATTATTTTGTTAAATATAACACATAAAATTGTCAAAAATTGGATTTAAAATAGGTTCTCCATCAAAAGGTAGTTAATCAACTTTTTAGAGAATATTAGAATGTTTACGCTTAAAATTGGATTTATTCTCATTTTTAATCCTCTAACATTTATTGTAAAAAGTAAAAATATTTAAAATATATATATAGTATTTTTTTAGTTAGTTCTATTCATTCCTGACATTACAATGGCTAGGTGTCAACTACTATATAAAATAAAATTATTTTATTATTAGAGTGCAACGTAAGATTTCAAAGGAACTCGTTGTTGCGTATTGGGTAATCCATCGAGCATAGCATTACCTGTAAATTAATATTAATATTTTATTAAAAAAATAGGGACAAATATAAAAATGTCATATTCTTTATTTACCTTGAGTGTTACATCCTTCCCCCATTTTGGGAATTGCGTCCTCGCAATTTTAAAATTGGGCTCGGAAACATCATTGAAAGCCCCACATTGGAAAAGGATTAAATTAAACTATCACTTTAATATAAAGAAAGAGAAGTATAGAGTACACCCTAGTTAACCCGTACTAGGATTTCATGTGTGAAACCCTGGATATGGAAGAAAAATCAAAGCGTCATGTTCTCAAGGAGAGTGATAGAAAACATGTTTAGGAGAAAGTTAACCACAAGAAAATCACAAACTTGTGGTGGATTAAATGGTATTCGATTCTTTAGTAGGAAAAGTTAATAGACAACATTATTGTTTGAAGTTACTCTTCATTGAGGATTTTTTTTTTGATCTTACAGAAACATACTTGTCATGTTGACTTTCAACATATACTTGATTTCTTACAAAAAATCATACTTTCTCCAAAAGGTGAGTATTTAGGAAGACTTGTTTGCATTAAAAGTAATATAATAAACTTCTTGAGAATCACCTAATCCACAAAAGCGAACATTATATTTCCCATGTCTTTAAACCCTTACCAAAACCAAAATTGTTAGAACATGATCAGATAATCTAGAAAAGCATATCCCTTTATAAAAAGAAAATCGATTCTTAATCTCCAAAATTTTTCCAACCAAACCCAAAGTCAATGAGGACCATTCGATAAACAATTTTTCCATAGAATTCTTCAATGTAAACCAAACTAAGATTGAAACCCAAATTTTTGAAGGAGTTAGTCGCATATTCTTCCAAGGTACAAATTAACACTTATCTCCAAATAACATCAGTTTCCCAAAAAGTCTCATATTGAAAAGTAATTAACCTAATCACATATCCTCCATGATAGGTTAATAATTTCTATAGATAACCCAAAATCAGCTTACTCATAATTCATAAAATCATCTAACTAAAAAGAATAAGTTATACTAACCAGGGACATCACGTAGTCCAGTGGTAGGCAATAAATACCTGTCACACTATGGTTGTGGGTTCGATTCCCGCAGCTTTGTCCGACGCGATGGGTTGTCACACGGTCTGCATATTGTCCTTTTTATAAAAATCCAAAAATAACCCTAACATGTTTTAACCTCAATAGTTTGCTTATACATCTCATTTTAATCCAAATTCATTACGATCTCAACATATTAATTCTTGAAGTCATATTTCACCACCATAAGATAAAAAAATGATTTCCAAAATGAATAACAGCATACCTTGATCATGGCATCCACTCAGTTTCATCATCATCTTGTTCACGTAGGTAGAAGTCCCATGAATTACAACAATTATTGAGATATCCTTCAAAATCATTTGCTTCCTCCATCCAAATACACCTTGTACAACATGGGTCATATGGGTGTTCACAGAAAAACAGTTTTGGAAAATAATCCTGTATGACATATAATTCCAAAACATCTGATAAAACCTGATTTCTATAAAATAGTCGGATAGAATTTTAGTTGAATCTTTCTATTGTTGGTCCTTTTAAAATACCATAGGTATGTGGAGAGATACTATATTTTAAAACCAAATATAAATAGATTGTGCAAGGGTCTCCTTCCTCAGCACCATTTTTCAAATCATAATATGCTTCAAATTCTTGTGATAAGGTAAAATATTTGCATAATACCTTGATAATATTTACCCTTATTGAGAAAATGAGAATCTTGTGAAAATATTATTTATCTAAATACTACCCATGATCCATGATGATAAAGTGGTATAGTGGAGTTGTTTGATATCTCTAACAACTTCTTGCAAGTGAGTTGTATGCTAGAAAAAGTTTCACAATCATTTGAACATGACTTTGCAATAATTATTGCAAGCATGTCATCTGGAAGATATATGAATGTCATTTGGGATTCTCCTCCTTCCATTCGTAACTGACATTACTTGACCTAAAAAATTTATAAAACAAGTATTTAACTAAAATAATAGATATAGGGTCTAACCATGTGTCTAACAAAAACTCTTAATCCCTAAAGTTGTCTAAACTGACCTCTTATACCAACTATAAGGGCACGACCTTAAACATTACGTATTATTGAATTAAATGAATAATTCACATAGAGGATCATTTCAGGTTTAGAGTTTTATAGAATTAGTACATAACTATTACATCTCAAAATATTATAATGTAGACACTTCTACTAAGTTTCCATAAAATAAAAACTCTTAAAAAGAAACTTGTCTATTTCTATGTTTTAGATAGCATGACATTTTCGTGTTCCCATCCTTGAATCTATTCCACATTAAGTCCTGTGAATAACATTTAAAAAAAATCATGGGGTGAGCATAAAAATCTCAGTAAGGGATACACAAAGAAGGAAAACAATTAGTTTTTCAAAACAATAAGTAAACCATGATTACATTAACAAAGTAATAAATTTTACCTTTATAAAGTAGTATAAACTTTTCAATGAATAAAAGATCATTACATACCCTTTTTTAACCAAACAATTACCAAAAAACCCATATACATAACATATAAAGGAATCTTGGGACATAAACATACTTAAATGGAATAACCATATTATCGACTTCCAAAAATATCAATTAATGGAATAGCCATACGGCCGACATCCATACCCAACGCATTGGAGGTTATAACATAACCACCCATCCTAGTATTCACGACACCACTCGCCATAAGGTTTAACACGTAACCACCCGTCAAATGTATAAGTACCATTATAAAATCATATGACAGAAAACAAATATAATGGAAAGAAAACATTTCCACACACTGATAAAAATATATCACTTAAATATATTTACATAACAAATCCATTATAAAAACCATTTTCAATAACAAATTATATAAAATAGTATATGGTATTTATTTCATTTTAATAACATTACGGCTTGTTGAAGAATCCAAAGACCAAATAATATTCGCGTCAGTGGAAAAGGTCATTGTCACCGTGTCCGTTAAAAGAAACATTCCTATTTGTCGTTTTGTAAAACGCTTCGTAGAAAAAGATTCCTTTTGTATAGAATTAAAATTAAATGGGGTTTATACACCGTATAAAATAAAGCCTTGTATTAGAACACAATATGCCTCAAATAAAAGAGATTGAGACGAAGTCCTTTACAAAGACAGTATCCTTGGATTAAGGATAAATAAATTACATAATTATGTGTGACAAACAATACACTAAATATAAGTGGATATTAAGTTTAAATAAATCAGAGGTCATTCACACATAATCATAGACCGACATATTCACAGTGTACAAGTTTATCCCAAATAATCAGAATTGGGTTAAAATGTTCCCTTGCAAAAATTTTGACAGCCTAACGGTGTCACTTCAAAATTCAGAAAATGAGTTAATGGGAGATAAAAATTATATCTCATCACATAGAAATAAAATTTACATCAGTAAGGATATATAATAACATATCCCAACATTGAAATATGTAAATTAAAAGACCCAACAAAAGAAGTCTTTAAAAAGAGGAGGGTGAAAGGTTCCCTTACTGACTTGGCTATCATTCGAAACATACACCCAATGAAAGAAGGACAACACAACATTGATTTAAATACTCATTAATGAATGTATATTACACCAAGATTATAATAATGGGAATTAAATATACCACTCAAAGGAAATAATGGAAAATGTAGCATAAATCTCACAAGAATAAAAGTGAGATGAAAAATCCCTTACAAAAACTCGATAGCCTAACAGCGCCACATAAAACATCCAAAAATGGATTGATGAGATCAAATAGAGTTTCTCATCATATTAACATAAAATTTACAGAAATTAGAATATAAAAGAACATTCCAAAACATAAAATTTTTGATATTAAACGTAGTGACATAAAAGAGAGTACATAAAAAGAAAGAGAGAGGTTGGATCTCTTATGAAAATTCGGCAGCCTAACGGCGCCAATCAAAACTTCCAAAATGGATTGATGAGTGAAAATAGGGTCTCTAATCATGTGAACATAAAACATACAGTAAGAGTAATATAAAATAACATCCCAATCATATGAAATATGTTCTTAAAAGGAATGACATAAAAGAGTGTACTTAAAAAGAAAGAGAGGGGTAGGATCCCTTACCTCAAATCTGACTTGTCTTGTCATTTCATTATATTCCTGAATAATAAACTTTGGTAATTTTATAATTTCTTAAGGGCCTCCTTTAAATATTATTATTCAGTTCATATCACATATTATAATTTTATAATAATTTTTTAATACTGTTAGTTCATATCAGACATTTTTTCTAATGTTTGGTAAATGAGTAAAAAATGAACTTGATTGAAAATGATTACCCATGTAGTTATAAGTATATCATTTACAGATTAGTATTAATGATTAAAATATCATATATATCCAGTAAATATTTATTTTATACTATTCCATAACATTTGGAGATAAAAAATGAAAATCATCGTTCATGGAGACGGTAGGCCGTACGTACACATGAACACTACATTCATTTTTCTTGTCATATTAATGGAATTAAAAATAAATGAGATATATATATTATAATTACAGTATAATATATATTTTATATATGTCACATATTTTAATTAATTTCATTCTTTATACAATCTATGTATTGCAAGAACGAGTCACACCACTTGAGGGGGTGGTAGTCCACACTTCCTCATATGAAATTATCGCAATTCCACAACATGCAAAGAATAATGGTATGTTTTAAATATAAAATAAAGAATCATTTAGTAAAAATAAATACCATATATATCATATATAAAATACAGTGACATCATAATCTCCACCTTTAAAGGTGTTAAAAAATATTTAACAATCCTTATTTCGCGAGGTAGAAAATCGCCATCCACGGAAATAGTATGTTCTTTAAAAATTTGATGAAGTTTTGTGAAAGTGTAGCTAGAATAATTCTCATAAAAACAACCTAGTATATTTAAGATACTGGTTTGGTTACAAAATAAAAGAATAAAAAGAGTTTATATGGTTGGAGAAGCAAAATAAAAAAAAGAACACAAGGGAAGGCATTACCTTTAAATCGGGTAACTCTTTTTGATTTGAGCTCAAATGCTTCCTTTGAAAGGATTATACCCAAATGTGAGGCTTCAATGATGTATAGAAGGATGTGGAGAGATGAAATGGTCAGGGGTTTGTCCGAGCCAATGTCTTGAGAGGTGTGGGTAAGGTGGTAGAGGTGGGGGCATTTTATAAGAGGAGAGGAGGGGCACTCTTGAAAAGTTATAAAAGGTTACTTTATTTTCAAATGAGATTCGAATTTTAAAGATCCTACTTTGATGTATTTAGAGTATAAGGTGATAAGAGTTCTAAATACACCAATACAATAGATTTTATACATGTATAGGTCTTAGATTTTACATTATCTTTTCATTTTATTTAAATCGTTAAATAATTAGGTAATCGCTACATCATCATGATGTCATAAATAATTTGATTTATTTAATGTATAAAAATAATAAAAAATATATCATGATGTATGAAATCATTTTATCTTTATAATTAATATTTATAGTAAAATATATGACTTGTATAACCCCAATTAATTATTTTTTTAGTAAAACAAGTCATGTTTGTGACATTTTTATTTAAACTTTAAATAATTAGTTATTAATGTCATTTTCATACCAATGTGGCTCCATGGGGTCCCGAAGTTGACCCATGGATTGCATTGGTCGGCCATTACTCATCCAATATGGTTAGGACATGTGTCAAAGTCATTTAATATTATTAAAACATTATTTTCACCTTAAATTACACTAATTACCTTTAGTCGCGATTAATAAAACTTAAAAGTTACTATTCACCAAAAATTATTTTAATGTCATTGAACCACACATTAATTCCTAATGACAACCATGTATGTCAGATTTTTTAAAATAAAATCGTAGAAGTGGTAAAGTTTCATTTAAATGAAAAATTAGTTTCTTTAACTACTACTTAGTGGTTTCACTATATATCAAAAATTTGATGTTTTTCAGAAAAATAACAAAAATTCACCCTAATCTATATTTGATATTCCAAATTCAAAAATGATGTATATTTTACAAAATTCAAAACACATATGTTACATTAATTAATTTTATAAATAATTCCCGTTGTCAGAACAAATAGCATGTTTTTATGAAACAATATATATCAAAAGATTGACACTAGTTTAAGTCCAATTTCAAAGTGAAATTAATTCCAATGACCACTATTGGATTAAAGGGTAAAAATATATTCTAATTTCACTTTAAAACCAATTCAAAAGATAATATAATAATATAAATAAATTATTTTAAAAATATGTTTTGAATTAAAATACAACATTTTTCACTATTCAAAAAAATGAACTTTATCGGAAAAATAACAAAAATTTACACAAAGTAAATTTTGATATCCTGATTCTAAAGAAGAATTTTATTTTGTCAAATATAACTTATAAAATTTTCAAAAGTATATTTAAAAGAGGTTCTCCATCAAAAGGCTGTTAATCGACCTTTTAAAGAATATTAGAATGTTTACGCTTAAAATTGGATTCATTCGCATTTTTAATCCTCTAACATTTATTGTAAAAAGTAAAAATATTTAAAAAAAATATATAATAATTTTGTAGTTAGTTCTGTTCATTCCCTTCATTACAACGGCTTGGTGTTAACTACAATTTAAAATAAAATTATTTTATAATTAGATTTCAACGTAAGATTTCAAAGGAACTCGTTGTTGCGTATTGGGTAAACCATCGAGAATAGCGTTCCCTTTAAATTGATATTAACATTTTATTCAAAAATATGGATAAATATAAAAATGTTATATTCTTTATTTACATGGGGTGTTACATCTATTGCTACAATCTCATTACATATTGGGGAATTTTATGATTAGGGTACTTTTGATGAAATATTTTAGTTACTCTATCAAGATCCCTCAAGACATAACTAATCATCTATTTTTTTATGATATATTAATATAATATTATTTTTTCCACTGTTTGGTACTTAATATAATAATGAATATGTATATAAGAAAATAAGACTTTTTTTCTCTATATATCACGAAATTGGATTCCCTTCAAAACAATATTTTTTTTATTTTCTAAAAAATATATTATAATACAATTCTATGATTTTTACATATAATTTTTACAAATGTTTTACCTTTTTAAAAATGATTTTGCAGTGAATTTTCTTGTCTTTTTTTATCAATGTACTTTGTATTCAATTTATTGTGAAAAAGGAATGTTCAACATGTATAGATTTACTCTTTACTTTGACTATCATTTCATTGAAGTTTGATTTTTATTTTTACAATGTTATTTATAATAAATTTTTTCTCTCAATATTCATGAAATAATTTGTTTTTTATGTGGCTTCCAAGATATTTTTAAAAAAAATTCATGATAACAATATATTTTTTTCAAATATTTTATAAATGAAAAGGGTTTAAAAATGTTTTAAATTATTTTTTATATATTTTCAAGTATATATTATCATATATGTTTTTGAAAATTTTGTATCTTAATATATATGTTTTCAATTATGTTTTCCATAAAATGTTTTTAAATTGTTTATAATGTTTTCATTACAAGTTTTCAAAAATATATTAAAAGTAAGGGTTTTAAAAATTATTTCAATTATTCCTTTGTATTTTTTCAAATATATTTTCATCAAAAAAGGTATTTAAAATTCTTTGAAGATTCATTTATAATTCATGAATATATTTTCAAGGAAATGGTTTTCAAAATTGTTTTAATATTCAATTATATGTGTCCTAGGTTATCTTAAAAGAAATTTTTTTAAATTTCTTTTATGATTTAAATATTATTTTCAAATAGGAAATGGTATTTTCCATTATAAATATTTTAGTTAGGTTTTGGAAAATATTTAATATGTTATCCAAGTTGTTTTCATAGAAATAGGTTATAAACATGTTTTATTTATTAATTTTCTTTAAAAGTATGTATTTTGTGACATCCCAAGTAATTATAGAATAATAATTTTTCATATCTATTATAATTTATGAATTGGATAATAATTTCAGTTTAATGGGGACACTATATGTGATAGTATACCCAACATGAAATAATGAGTTTCATTGAAATCTTGTTCACACAAGACTGAGATATACCGAAAAAATAATATATTACTAAAAAAATCTTTTCAAATTATTTTGATCGCCTATCCATTTTAGTAGTGTGAATGAAAAAATAATTAATATATTATGGGAAAAAAGAATTATTAAATATTTTTACTTTATTGTAGTCAATATTTGAGGCTTAAAAAAAATAAATCCAATTTGAGGCATTAAAGTTATATTAATTTTAAATGGTGGTTTTACAGCCTTTCCATGTAGAACCCATTTTATGTCTTCCTTTGACACATTTATATGTTATATTTGATAAATTGAACATATTATTTGGAATCAGGAAATCAAAACTTATTTTGGAACAATGTTTGGTATTTTTCTAAGAACTTTCATATTTTAGTGAATAGTAAAAATACTGGATTTTAATTCAAAACTATTTTTCATCTAATTTATTTATTTTGATATATTATTATTTTAATTTGTGTTAAAGTATATTTAAAGTTTAATTTTTCGTTTAATATAAATTTTTTCAATGAAATAAATTTGAAATTTAAATTAGATATGAAAACATTTTATACTTTTGAACATTTCACTTAAAACCCTACTTTTTAGTTTTTTTTGCAATTTTTTTATATCAAATATTCCTAATTATTTGGACTGAAATAGATAAAATAAATTCAAAATATATAATTGGAGAGTCGAAATTATTTTGTATGGTCCATTTATTTTTTAGGTATAACGAAAGTTATCATGGTAAAAAATTATTTACCATAGTAAAAGTAAAACATTTACAAGATATAATGTTAAAAGATAAAATCTTATCACACATAAAAAATAAAACATTTACTGTTTTTTGATTAGTGAATAAACCAAAAATATATAATGAAAAATTCAATAAATTCTAAGGTCATGGAATTTAATTCCACATCTATATGCTTGGTATTTAATATAAAATCATAATTAAATTAATCTCTTGATCCCAGTTCTGCTCAAATATAAATATCACCTATATACCACCATTTTTTTGATTCAATAATCCTTTTAGATCCAAAAAAATACAACCAAATCCCTCCTAAAAACATATAAAACAAAAAAGTGTATATTTTATCACCAAATGGACAAATCTAAGGTCCTAAAGGTTCTTTCATGATATAGATATTCAATAGATAATTTTATGAATGTACCCATCTTATTTTCTATTATTTTTCTACATTATCCTCACCACCATAGTCTATAAATGCATTGTTACTATATAATAATGTATATAATATATTTTTATGTATATAATGTAATATCTCATATCCATTTAAATTCTCACATACTCTTATTAAACAAAAAAAATTGTTTTCCATGTTATGTCGTCTAATCACACGTGTTTCCATTAATGAATTCAAGGATAGTATTAAACCCATTATTATGGTCAAACAATATTTTATTATTTATATTAGAACCTATTTAATTTTCTTTATATGTTATATTAAACATATGTTCATGATTTCAATATTGTTGTTATACAATAACATCATTTCGGGACGTGCGGACTACCACCACCTCAAAATGACGTGATTAATTCAATCAACTCATAGAAATTATTTTTTGGGGTTGTTTTAGTAAAAATACTTTAAATAAATGAAATATTAATTGTAATATTATTATATTATATATTTATACTTTTTTATATATATTTCATTTAATTTCACTTCTTCAATGTGAAATGTCAAATGAAAATATTGTTCCTGTGTTCGTACGTCGTACCATCTCCATGAACAGTGTTTTTAGTTTTTCTTCATATTCTATTATAAATAAAAATATAATAAATATATAACATAATTATATCATGTTTTATGTTATATAGATTTTTTATTTTTGACTACATGGGCATTTTACATCCTAGACTAGTTCATTTTCAACTGAAGTACTGAATATCGACAAAACATTGTAAATAAGCATAAATAATTATGTATTTTTTATAAAATGGTTTAAATTGATATAAGACGAATAAAAAACATGAAAAATATTCTAAATAAAATATAAACTATCGTATTTTATTATTCAGTAATATAAATATTGTACGTGATGAGTCGGACTCAATGTAAGGTAAATTTTGATCTCAATTTCCACTCTTTGGGTTTTATGAACACCTTGTGAATTATATTATTCCAATATTATGTCTGGAATAGTTAATGATTTATTTATATTTTAATTTCCACTTATATTTAGGTTTATATAACATTTTTTACACATAATCACCCCATTGATAAATTCATAAAACATTGATACCAACATTGTATGGGAATTTCATAACCTAATTTCAATTCATTAGGTTAAATTTCTACTTCATGATTATGTCATTCAAATATTTTTTATGAAATTAATTTTGGATATATTATAATTTATTTATTGTTTATTTTTGTGGATTTATATTGAATACACACAATCCATATATTTTATTAGAAAGTTTATATTTTAAGGGACTCATTAACTAAAACATTTTTTTAAATATTTTTAAGGATTATTCTTCTAAATAAATATCATTGAAGGATATATTTTTAGATCAGTTAAAAGGATTTATTTTTAAGGAATTAAATTTTTTAAAATGAAAATTCATTTATAATGTTTCAAGGTGGTATGTTACACTTTGATTTAAAAAGATTATTTTTTGATATTTTAATTTTTATTTTTAAAAATGAATTGATTATATCAATAAAATGGAATGACTATTCATTCATATACATCCTTAAATTATTTTTTCACTTTTTGTCACATTTAATAATTTATGTTTTTAATGAAGTTTTTCACTTTTTTCATATAAATTGTGATCATTTATGTGTGAACAACATTTTTAAAATGAAATGTGATTTCAATATTGAAATGTTGTTTTTCATTAATGCATGTTTTATATGTAATGATAATGTGATTATTTTTGGGAATGGATTATGTATACGGTTGGTCTAATAATAAAATGATGATTTGTTAGACTTTGATAGATCACCAATGAATTGGGTTATGAGACAGAGTTAAATAATCTGGGTTCTCCAAATTTATTTATGGAATATATTGTGATTGGTATTCCAAACGTAACCATTAATGTTACTCTATATGTAGCGGTCAATGATACAGTGCATGTATGTTACAGATTCTAGAGTTTACCATATTTATTGATGATTTATAATATGTTTTTTAGGAATATTATATTTTTATGAGGTAAGTTATAGAGTAAATGGTTTATGGTTAAAACCTATCATTTTTTCAAAATGATTACTTCTATTTCAAATATCCCTTGACTAATGGTTTCATTTCCTATTTTACATCCCCTAATGAAATTTTTGTGCTCATCCCATGTTTTTTGAAATATTTACAATGGAGTATAAGAATGGTTAAGCGAAATGAAGAAGTCAAGAAGATTTTTATTACAAATTTAAATCATGTTATATTTTATTATGTTGTATATTATGAAAAATTGGCTACCATGTCAACTTTTCTACATAAGAAATTTTGAGAATTTATGTAATTGTTAGGGCCAAATTATATAAAATTATAAAAATAAAAATACCCTCAATTTGTATTTTGTATTAAATTGTATTTTATAATGTTTATGTATAGGGTCCTATAGTTGGTAATAGAAAATGATTAAGATAACATTAGATGTTAGGGTGATATTTAAGCTTAAGTTACATGTTATATATAACCAGAATGGTAAGCATAAATGAAAAAGGTGTGGCTAATTAAGATAAATTGAATTATTTTGATGGAAGATGAATAATTATATCACAGTTTTTATCTTCCTTATATGATGATTTTATTGATATACCAAGAGTAACATTTTTGTTTTTAGTAATTGGCTATATCTACCAGGCGCTAATGTAACTAGACATGTGAAGGAAAATGTGCTTGTTCTATAAATAATAATCCAAATGAAATGGGAGCTGCAATGAGAAATATCAGGTTTATTCTATAATAAATATTGGCAGTAATGATTTACTAGTTAATCCTTGAGGATCATTCTGATACATTTTATATGAGAGAAACAAATCATTGAAGAAGTATAGGTAAAAATGATAATAAAGTTAATCATATTCATCAATATATGACTCAAGGATGATGAATGAAACACCTAAAAAATTATTTCTATGTAAAAGAATGTTATTAATATTTGGAAATAAAGGTAATGAAGAAATAACATGGCAAGAAAAAAGGAAGCACAGAATTTTCTCCGGGAAAGAGAAAGAATTTCATTCTTAGTTTTCAATTGAATGATTTAAATGCAGAGAGTATGGTCAATATGAATGTTAATGTCTAATGTAGAAGGTTCTGAAATGGTATCAGCAATACCATAAGAATATATTTTTACTAATACATAATTCCATTTGAATATGATTTGAGGAAACTGTAAATGAAATATGAATATTATGGATTATTTCATGACTCGTTTTTTGACATTATTGAATCTTAAGATCTGAGTAATGTTTTTTTATAGGAAATAATTATTAAGGGATAATATAGAAAATTTTGGTTAAGGAAACATGAAAATTTCTGAATTATTTTTAAGTATACACATAAGGTATTTAATAGTTATGACAGATATATGAATGATGATTTTTTTAAAGATTAGTAATGCTCTTTTGAAGTTGCCATTTATTTGGAAGACTATTTATAGTACATGTAACCCTGAGATCTGTTATGTAAAAATATTATTTGATTAAGAATTATATTTAATTCCATGGACATAATTATAAAGCAATGAATGACCATTATTTTCTTTATGATCTTTATTTTTAGGTAATTATAGGATGTTGCATTTTTGGGATTAAAAATAAAAGTTATGATATATTACTTAAGGTTAAAATATTCAATGGTAATATTTGGGGATTTAATATAATTTATGTAATATTATAATAATTATACATTTTTTGGAAAATTATAACCCACAAACTATATGAAAACCCATCACGTCAGACAAGGCTATTGGAATTGGACCAACAACCGATGTGTGACATGTCTTTATCGCCTACTATTGGAGTATCATAAATCCCAAATTAGTATAACTTATTATTCTTAGTTATATGATTTTATGGATTAATAATATATTTATTTGGTAGAATTTTTTTTTTCAAATAGAAAACGATGGGGTTGGAAAATGATTTAGTGATTAAGTGACAATTGTTATTTTTGAAGACGTTCACTTATTTTGTGAACTTTATATGATTAAGATAAATAGAATTCAATTGTATTTTAATTTAGGAGTTATTGTATAATAATATTTTAGAAGAATATATGACATTAATTTTAGATATATTGTGATTGATGTTATTTATAGAAATTATTATTCAAACATGGAGAATACCTGATTATGGTAATTATTTCATTGTGTGAAATTTAGAGTGATTGAGGTTATTTGGAGATAAATTTTAAAATTTTTATTAGATGTCTATTTTACAAAATACTTCTTTTTTTGAGTTTCACTATTAGTTTTCATTATTTTAAACAATATTCATAACAATTATTTATCAAATGGTCTATGTTGAAATTTGAATATAATTGTTGAAGTTTTTGGATCAAGAGTAGTCATTCCTCTTGTAATTTATTATTCTGTTTTGTATAATTATTTGATCTTCTACAAACAATTTTGGTTTTGTCTAATGTTTAAAGGTATATGAAATATATATTTATACTTCTTTAGATGATGTGAGTTTTTATAATTTGATTATATTGTTTGAGTAATGAAAAATGAATCTTAAATACTCATCGTTAAGAGAAAATGTTAAGTTTGGAGTATAATTAGATTAATTGATGATACTCAACAAGTCAATTTTGTATATTTCCTTATGTTTTTATTCTATGCCATAAAATAATTATTTAAAATTTAGAAAAAGATATGAAAAAAAATTTCATTTATTTTAACTAGTTTTAAATCAAATATCGTTAAACCCTTAATTAGTTTTTGGCTTTATGATTCATAACATTCCACTAATCATGTTTTTTATCTCTCTTCATCAGAACATCATAGTTTTTTACATCCATATCAATGTTTTCATTCCTGGAATCCTAGTTTGTATTATCACTAGTTTCCATTGTATTTCACTTTCATTCTTTTTATGTCCGTGATTTATTGAGACTTTTTCTAATGTGGTATTTTAATAAGTAAATTTAAAATTTTCATACCTTAGTTGTTACCCCAAATTAAAATTCTGGTGATGTAAATTTCATAAGTGGGATAGAATGTAGCATCACAATTAATTATAGAATAATACATTTGTGGTATTTATTAATATTTTTAAATTATATTTTTTTATGAGAAACAATGTGAGATAGAATACCCGACATACAGAAATGGGTTTCTCTATAATCTTTTTTCTCACAAGACTGAGATATACTGAAAAATAAGACATTTTTAATATTATAATTTAAAATAATATCTATCACCTTGACTTTGTATTGGAGAGAATAAAAAAATATAACTCAAATATATCGACACATTTTTATTAAATTATTTTACTTTATTATAATAAATTTTAGTGACTTAAAATATGAATTAATCTAATTTTAGGAATATAGTATATAATATTTTCAAAGGTTTGTTTACAGCCGTTGGATGGAAAAACCAATATAAATCCAGTTTTTACCATTTTATATGTACTATTTGACCAAATAAACTTTTTATTTGGAATAATAAGAAAAAAAATTAGTTTGGATTAATATATGGTATTTTTCTAATAATAATCATATTTTTTTGAATTGTGAAATATACCACATTTTTATTCAAACCTTCCCTTTCATCTAAAATTTTTAAATGTTTACATTATGATTTTCATTGGATTTCAAGTAAATTTTCATTATTTTTTTATCAATTAAAATAATTTTTTTAGTTGATAACAAATGATAATTGAAATTAGAAATGTAAACATTTGAATCCTTTGAACATTTGACTTTTAAACCTGACATTTTAGTTCTATTTTCAGAATTAATTTAAAATAATTTTTTCCAATTATGTGAATTTAATTTGATAAAATAAATTCCATATTTTTAATTAAAAGTAAAAAATATTATTTTATCTTTAATTTTATTTTTTTGGAATAATAAATATACCTTGGTTATAATAATTATTTACCGTAGTAAAAGTAAATTTTGGAAATGGGTAAAATATTAATGTTAAAAGCTTGACACAAGTCTAAACTAAAAAATTTAATAGTTTGATGAGGAGTGGATAAAATCTATAAAGTCTATAAGACATTAATTACAATCCATTGTCACGAAATTTAATTCCACCACTATATGGATTGATTTTAATATAAAATAAATAATAAATCATTAACTTGAACCCACCTCTCCTCTAGTATAAATAAAACATATGAACAAAAACATTTCATTCCAAAATGAAATGTAGCTCCTAATATCTATTCCAATACTTCTCTACCTCACTACCCCCAAGTCCATTTGCTTCTTTTATCACCAAACACCACATATATGGTCTTTATGGGTCTTTCAATAATGGGATATTCAACAGATAATTTTCATAATGTACCTCTCTTAATTTTTTTTTTTATACTTTCCCCACCCCAAAATAATCCATTAATTTTTTATTCCACCAAAATCATGTATATAAATATATTTATAGTGGAATAACTCATATATATTACATATTTCAAATCCTTTTATTCATATAAATTTAATTACTGTCAAGGAGTTGTCGATTAATTGCCACCATGAATAATGTTTGTTTTCTTTTTCCTCTACAACCATCATAGATGGTATTAAAACAATTATTATGGTAAAATAATTTTTTAATATTTATATTATATCCCTTTTCCAATTCTATATATCTTATATTAAACACACCTTATTTCTCTCTATATTGTTTTCTTATGATAACATTGTTTCGGGACATGTGGACTTCTATCTACGCAAATATATGTGATTCGTTCCCACACCACATGGATTATATTAATGATTATTTTAGTAAAAATATATGATATAAAAGAAATATTAATGAATCTAAAATTAAAATTTATATTAATAAATATTTAAATACATATAATTTAATTTAACACTTTCAATTTGATATATAGAAAAAAATAGTGTTCATGCATATGTATAGCCTACCATCTCCATGAACAATGCTTTTTGTATATATTCAAGTATTTTTTGAAATTTAAATTAAATGAATATATAATATATTTATATCATGTTTTATATTCTATTGATGTTGTAATTATGACCACATGGTCAATTTACATTATAAACAAGTTTATTTTAGACTTAAGTTTCAAACATCATCAAAACTTTCAATATGAACTAAATTAATATTATAATTTTTATAACAAGGAAGTATGTTATATTAAATTAAACAAATTAAAAAATATCTCAAGAATTTATAAATTATCCTAATATTATTATATAGTAATATAACGATTTTACATTACATGTTGGAATCCTAGTAATTAAATTTTTGAACTCAATTTCTACTCATTAGGTTCTACACAGACTCTGTTTATTATATTATGCCCAGATTATGTGTGGAATAATGGTTTATTTATTTATGTTTCAATTTAAAATTCCATTGATGTGTATGTACATTTTTATACACACAATCACCCCATTAATAAATTTTTACCTCATTTATATGAACTTTGTAGGGGAATTTCATAACCCAATTTCCATTATTTGGGTTAAATTTATACTTCTTGATTATGACATTCCAATATTATGTGTAAAATTAATTTTGGAAATATTATAATATATTTAGACTTGATTTATAAAAATTTTTAATTAGTACACGTAATCAATATATGTGATTATAAAAACGAAATTTGTAAGGGACTCTTTAAATAAAACAACATTTTAAATACTATAATGATTTATTATGGTAAATATCTCTCATTGTAGTACATGTTTTAAAAATTTGTTTTAGGTATTTATTTATATAGTCATCAATGTTTTAAAATAAGATTTACTTTTAATGTTTTCATGTTGGTTTGGTACACATTGATTCAAAAATAAACTTTTTAACAAACTTAATCATGTTTTTATAAATGATTGATTATTTAAGTTACATGGATTGTTTTTTTACATATATGTACATGAATGATTTTTTAAATTTTATGTTGCTTTAATGTATTTATGTTTTCATTGCACATTGACACTTTTATTTTCAATTTTTTTTCTTTTATGAGTGCACAACTTTGAGAAAAAGAAATATGATTTTATAGTGAAAATGTTATTTTTTCTATTATAAATGTTTTTAGGGTTGTGATTATATTTTGTTTCTTGGGACTTGATTATATATATTGGTTTTTCCTTGATAAAATGAGCATGGTTGATCTTATGGTAGCTCTCTAATTAATTTGGTAATGAGGAAAAGTTAAACGATAAGGTTTCTCTTAAGATATTTAGGGAATATATTGTGGTGGGTATTCCAAACATAACTATGAAGGTTACTCCTGATGTAGTTTTAAAAGATATAATGAATGAATGTTATAGATGGAAGTAGTTACCTTTATGAATTATTATTTTTAATATTTTTTAGGAAACTTTTTATTTCATGAGGTATGTTAATGAGTTTTTGTTTTAAGCGTAAAAAGTATGATATTGTGAAAATATTTTCACGAGTTTAAAATATTCATGGAAAAACTGTTTAATTAATTATTATATACCCCTTACTGATATTTTCCATCATATCCCATGTTTTCTAAATATTTTTTCATAGGATTTCAGGATATGTTATAGAAATAATGATGTAAAGAGAATTTTATAATGTATAGAAACCATGTATTATTTTTAAAAAAAATAGATTATGAAAATAAATGGATATTGTGTAGACTTCTCTATGTTGTTATTTTTTAAATGTCATTTTATATTTATGGCATTATAAAATAATACACTAATCCTAAAAAGATCCAAAATGTGAAAATATGACTTAACACAATATTATCTAATGTTTAATGTTGGGGCCCCATATTTTTTCCCTAAGTAATTCTGTATGTGACCTTCTAAAATACATTTCCATCTAAGATACTATTCTTTGATATAGTTTTTCTTCACTGGAGATATCATAATATGACACCATTATTATTCATGATTCATATGGATTATATTTTAATTGAATAATTTTTTTAAACTATTTTCTCTTCCATAGGTTATACAATGATAAAACACTTGTGAAAATTGTTTCCTTTTGTGGTCTATTCTATTAGTAAATAATTATAAAAAATGTCTATTTTCAATGTTATATAAGAGGATGAAAGTTTTTTGATACCTATTTAATTTAATGTTTTATGATACGAACTTTAGGAAACTTGTCTACTTTTTGGTCTATGATATAATTAATTTATTCATATATTGTGAACGTGTATGTATGACTTCATTATGTGATTAGTGAGACCAAAATACAGATATAATAAATTAGGTAAATATTTATATCTAATTATAATAACATGTTTGTAATATAGAGTTACCTTGTTTTAGTAAAGTATGTTCTCGAAAATGATATTCTTCGGTGTTATTCTTGACTACTAATATTGTCTTGGGTGATCCATGACTACTGATATTGGATTTGAGTGATCATGTTCTACTAAATGAATAGGGTCTATGACTATGTATTGGTTTGTGTCCCATTGTGTGTTCTACATAGTAGGTGTATCCCCCATGAAGATTCATGGTAGGTTTTGTAAATAATCATTGAAATAAAGGGGATGATTTTATATGATTATTTTTTGGAAGAAATTATTTTTATTATTACTATATTATTACATCATGAATTATTCCCTTGGTTTTCATATGATCTTTGTCTTATGAATTGTTTATAATTGTACCATGACTCATGTATATTATCTTTTATCTTTATAGTGTGATCTTAATATGTTATTATCAAGTTCTCATATCCTTATTCTAATTTTTTTCATACCTATCTCATTATTTATCCTTCTTGGGCCTCTAATATAACCATTTCTTATGTTTATTTTCCCCTGGCTATGAAGATTTTTTCTAAGAAGAATAAATAAAGGGGAAGATAATTATTAGAGGAAAAATGATGATATTTCACCATGATAAAAGATTATGTTCCACGTTTCCAATAACACTAAACTATTACAGTTTATGTGTATTTAATTTTGTAATTTGATGAATTCACGTCTCAAATTATGTAATATCTATGTGTGTTAAGATTGGGTCTCATAAAAACAAAAATCATAAATCATTATTATCCAATCTATCACTTACTATACATTAAAAGACCCTTACACATGAGTAAATACCATAACTAAAATTAAATTTTCCAAACCCAACCAAGAATCCCAATCCAAATAGGAAGTATAATAAGACTTGATAAAACCATAATAGTGTTCCTAATCCCCATATAATAAAGAAAATTCCCTAAGAATCAAAAAATTTCTAGAGGGATTTATTTCTTTTATCATGAAACAAGAATAATGGAATATATACTTATAGAGAATAATAACGACAAAATATATATGTCATATAAATTTATTGATAAAATAATAGTACAACGAATGATATATAGATAATACCCATATAACATGTGTAATAACAAAAAAAAGAGAATAATAGAAAAAATAAAATTTGTGGGAATTATGGGTCTTGTCCCATTATCCCACTACGAGTTATTCAAACCAATCTGAAATAAAAATATTCTCCATACTATGGTATCATATCATTTATTTAACCAAATAGAATCATTTTCAATAAAATCATTATGAAATATGTTTCTATGGTGATAAACATTATATTTAAGATCCCACATTGGTGTTCCAAAATTTTTTTACATAAAACATCCAAATATTCCCAATTTTATGGAACACAATGAATGAATTCAGTTAAGTAGTTTTTATAAAAAGTAATAGTAATTATTTTCCATTTATAAAATATTTCGGTAATAATATAAGACAAATATTTTCAAATATATATTAAAATAACCTATTGTATTATCCAAAAAAGGAAATTTTGATTATCAAACCATGATTTTTCATTCTATCTAACAAGGATAAATTCATATCAGGCTAGAATTTACACTCATACTAAAAATAATAACTGGTATGTATTACATATCTCTAAAACATATTCATCATTTCATTATAGTATAAGAACACCATAAAATATGTTATCACCAACATGTTCATCATGCCTTACATCCTACAAATCTATGGACTAGAATTGAGTAACTCCCTATAAGGTGAGAAATATAACTCACAATTTTCTATGAGACCCAATAATACACCTTCCATAAATTTTCACATGTCTCCCTTGTAAATCACATTATAAATCAAATTATAAATGGTTCAACATAGCATAATAATTCTATAAAACCCATTATTTTAATAGAAACAATACTTCGAAACTAATTTTACAATCCATTAAAAAATTAATTGTACAATAAATTCTATTATATCAAAACTAGTGCAAACCCATATTTTTTCTAAATCCCATATTAAACACCAATCATGAAATAATAATAATTAATTAAAAAATAATTTGTAAAATCATCTGTATTATTTGTTCTCAAAGAATAGTAAAGATGTTGGACCACCATGCTCAATCAGTAGTTGTTGACTAACCATAATAGTATCCAATGAAATATGATTATGGAAAACATAATATCGATTAATATAGGAGAAATGAGTTATTATCTTTTCTTTTAATGGATCTCTATTAGAAAATGATATAATGAAGATGTTATATCCACACAAACCTGGATAAACTCCCACACCGCACCCACAATATAATTTAATCTTAAATATTTAAGATATTCAAAAAAATTTAGAATGAACTAATGATTTATAATCATGCTATCAATAATACCTTAAATAAATCCCAAGTCCACTATAAATTCCAAAATAAATGAATGTAATGAGAGGAGAATAAAAATGCTCCCTAAAGTGTGGGAGTAAACCTAGAATAATATCAATGACCCAAATAGGGGATCCTAAATTAACTAAAACAACAAAATATCTTCTAGTAGATACCTATTGTTCAATGGAGGAGATATAATCCTAATTATAGATGATATAGTTGTGTGATGCATAAAATCCCACTATGAATAAATGAATCATGTCTAGATTCCCTGATTCACTATGTAAATCACAAGGGTTGAATTTATATAGAATGAGGCGTCTTTTGGGATTTAAAATACTTCACAACCCATTCATAATGTGAATGTAACATATAATGTGAATAAAATTTAGACAATGAATTCAATTAAGGAGTTTATAATTGAAATATATTGTAGCCACAAATCAATCCTCCTCTTTTTGAATTGATTTTAATCTATCACCAAACCAATATTCCATTATAAATAACACCTAGAGCTATATGTTCAACCCATTAATAATTAAAAATTCATTTTCCTGTAACTATAATTATATAAAATAACTAGAAATATATATTATTTGGGATTAAATTAATTTTTCTAAGAACACATTTTGTTAAAACAAATTTTTAATGCAATGTGTTTTCGTAAAAATAATTTAAATTATTCTCTATAGAATAAATATATTAATTAAACATATATTTTATTAAAATATGTTATAATTCATTTATGGTACTAATAGGTAATGGAATGGATGGATGTTCCGTTGTATGTAGATGAAATTAATTTTCCAAAAATGTATATTACTTGCATTTGGTCAATTTTTTCATAGTAAAAATATTAAATATGTACAAACATACTAAGGTAAAATAGATTAAATAACGAGTATCATCATAAATAATAAAATTTATATAAAAAAAAATTTCTCCAAATGTCTAGAAAAATAATTTTAAAAAAATTATTACGGTTATATTAAATAAGGGATTACCACATAGTGGGTTTGAAAAATGAAAAAAGGGTAAGAATGGAATATAAACATGTGAAATTATTAATTCATGAAGTTCAATCAAAATTTTCTTATCTTATATGGGAATTGATTTACTGCTTTTCAATTTTCTCATAATCAGACCATATATTACTGATGGAATATATTTTCTTTCATGTATATCCCAAATATTATATATAAAAGAGAACGTCTTCGCCGTAATTTCTTATGTAATTTGATTCTTCTCTCTTAGAAGCGCCCATTGTAAAAAACATTAATCCAAAACACTACCATTTAGAAACATTAGGTTAGTTACTATAATTCATCTGTTCATCCATTTACACCTGAGGAATCCATCTAAAAGTGGGTTTGTAGAGAACATAGTGGCATCTCTATACCTCCTAGTACAGAGTTGAAATACAGATAAAATAAAAAAATATAAGAGTCTACAAATATACCAGACATTGTAAATATAACAGATAAAAAATTAAATGTCTACTGAACAATCCAATGACAATAAGTGTTTAATTGAATGATATTTTGTTCTGTAACTGAATGTCATGATAATATCTATAAAGAGAAAAGAACATGTTAAAACTGATAAAATATATTGTTTCATTTAACAAACCCATTATGACCCCATCTCAAAAATATATCTCATCTAGAATGAAAAAGTCAACATCAAAGTAACATTCCCTTTTCGAAGAACCATCCATATAATGTAATCTTATTCCAAATGATGTCCCAAATATGGAGTGAGTAAGACTTAGAGGTTCAACACCATAGTGTCTACTGAAAACTAGTATGATTGCAAGTGCAATAAATAATCTGGAAAACATGAGTATAAATTATATGATAAATACAATAAGAAATTAGAATCAGTCAACCATATTTTAGGATATGTTTGAGAATGTATCATAACAATTCTAACCACATCCATAAATCCATGTCATAATCAGATAACTATGAAAATCCATATCTATACTTTTTCAGGATATTAGGGATATGAAATATAGGAAATATGGAATAACTTGTCCAATCCCTATAATTATTTAAATATATTAGTGATAAGATATCCATATAATAATTTCTGCATAATCTAGAGAAGCCTAATTTTCATTAAAACACAACTGGTTGAAGCCCTATTTCAAATTCTGTATATCTAGTATATTTACTGTATATTGGTTTTAAACATAAGAAAGAAAAAAATCTATACTATCATGTCAAAATTTATAACATCAATAGTGATAATGGTATTAAAACATAACATAACATAACATAACATAACATAACATAACATAACAGAACATAACATTATACAACACCGTTTTCAATTCATCAAAATATTTTTCATCCTGTAATTAGCCTATTTATTAACAAATTATATCTAATGATATTAAAATTACATTGTACACACTGATATAATATCCATTTATCAACTGTTATTTCAAAATGTATTAATCTATTTCCCATTTTTAATTTATCTAAGTCAGTCACCCCTAGGTATCATATCATTTCAAAAGTTACATTAATCTAGTAACCAAATAATTAATTTTAAGTTAATTCTTACCATAAAAGTATACACAAGACAAGTAACAACACTAATTGATTAATGGGGTCTATATGGTAAATAAAACACATCATTACAATTACCCTTTATTCTCTTAGTCATCATGATTATTGAGTTGACACAATCGCGTAATATTTCTAAAAATTAATCAATTTCAAATCGAATGTTGTGATAGATTATAGACCACCTACAATTATATAGTGATCAATGAAACAATCTCATTTGAGAACACCAATAAATGATTCTGTAAAATAGTGTATCTAAGCGAACTATGATCACAATAATATAAATTTATACTCCTAATTCATTGATGGTTAATAGATGACATCACTTTTAATGTGAATAGTGGAAGGAAGGGGGATAATAATGAAATAAAACTCCGTGGATATTAAATGTTGGTACATCAATCTATAGTGGTATAGAATTACTCTAAAATAACCTTTAGTTTCCATATGGTTTGAGAGTGTAGTCTTCTAGATGAATGAAAATTAAATCAAATAAACAATGTGGTTTAAAACTATAGTTCCTTATTTATTCAAATTATGTACCACTTATATGATATGAATTTTTTGATTTGAATTATGTGCCAAAAAATAAATCAACTAATTTTCTAATAACCATATCTACTGTTTCACACAATAAAAAAATCATGAAATTTGAACTACAAATTTTTTATATCATTTAAATCCTTAAATATTTAAAATTCTAAATGACATATCTCTCAAAAAAATATTATGGAAAAGAACTCAAACCACCTATGAATCATAATAAACCCACATAGTTACCATATAATACCCCTGTGAAATTTATATCATGAATATATTAATTAAAACAATATACTATGAATAATATAATGCCATTTAGATTGAAAAAATCTATATATCGCAAATATAAATAGTACCACCACAAATTACATAAAAAATGAAAACAACCTTAAGATATCAAAATATATGGATGGAGGTAACTAACAAATGATAGGATCATACAACATCCCCACCATATAGAATCTTGTCCTTAAGCTTATCCATGAATCACAATGGGGTCTTATTGAATATGTTATGACACTATTCACTCATTTCAAATTACCACATTGAGGCGTCTGTAACAGCCCAAGATTTTATAAAAAATATACTTTTTAATTTTATTAATGTCTTGTGTTGTACGCTACACCAAAATGAGCTTGCACAACACGCATCCTTGACTTGCCTTTCATTACACGCAATCGCGACCTTCCTCGATAGCGTGTGTAATACGCAATACCGAGTTTCACTAAACAACGATATGCTATTAAAATATTATTGAAACTAGCCGGTATAAATAGTAATAACCACTTTTTAAAATTCTGTAAATCTTATTTTTCAAAATGAACTTCATTTTTGGATTCGGAGTATCGAATTTAGCCTAAGGTGAAATTTTGGTACATTTCGGATAACTTTCATATTCTGATGAATAGTGAAAATTACTAAATTATAATTAAAAAACAACTTTTTTAATCGAAATAATTAACAGTGATAAATTATTAATTGGAGTAGTTTTAAAGTATATTTAGAATATATTTTTACAATTTAATACAATGTTGGTCATTGGATGTAATTTCACATTTAAAGCAGTTATAAACAAGTGTCAATCTTTTGATAGTTATTATCTCTTAAAAACACGATATTTGTTGTAACAACGGAAATTAATTTAATTAATGCAACTTATGTGTTGTGAATTTTGTAAAATAGAAATCATTTTTGAATTCGGAATATCAATTATAGCTTATGGTTAAATTTTGGCATTTTTCTGAAAAACTTCAATTTTTGATGAATAGTGAAACCACTAAGTGGTAGGTTAAAAACTGAATTTTGCATATAACTTAATTTTACCGCTTCTGTGAATGGAATTTCAAAAATCCGACAGACACGGTTGATATCAGTAAGTAAAATGTGGTTCAATGAGATAAAAATAATTTTTTGGTGAATAGTAACTTTTTACTTTTTTTTACCGCAGTTAATAGTAAATAGGGTAACTAAGGGTAAATATGATATTACTATTACCCTAACACATGTCCTAATTCTATTGGACAAGTGTAATTCGACCAAAAACAAGCTTAGAAATAAAATATGACCATTTAGGCCCACTTGGATTAGATTAGGACATTTATTATTATTTAATTCAAAGAAGAGTTAAAAGAGTTAAAATCAAAGTTTATTTACTCAAACATTTTTAATATAGGGTTATACATAAGATAAATTAGATTGTAAATATTCATTATAAATATAAGATGATTTCCTACATAATGGTATTTTATTTGTAATTTTTAGACATAAATAATTTAATTTATTTATGACACAAAGATGATGCAGTAATTATCTTATTAATGAAATATTGACATAATTGATGTTATAAACACCAAACTGAATGTAATTTGAGACTTTTTATGAATTCCACTAATTTTATAGGTTACTATGATATATTAGTACTGATTTAATAAACTTGTTTCGAACATATAATTCTTTTATGACTTTAACAAAAATCATATATCAAATAGTGTCAAAATTGACACAAAATAGTTTTTAAATAAAATATTATATTATTAATTGTTATTTTATTCCTAAAAATCTAAGGTTCGGCAAAATGACTTAGATAAGGATATATATATTAATAATAAACAATTTTGGGTTCGTTTGGCATGTTATAGTAATTGTATTAACCATATAGTGTAAGAAAACAAAAAGACACGGTAAAAGTTAAATTATTTAACTTAGGGTTAAATCTAATTGATATGGTTAAAATAATACCCTAAACTTGTCCGAATCCTATTGGATGATAGGCTTTCGACCCATCCCTACTTTAGCTTCGAAATAAGACCCTTTGGAACCATTATAAACCGATTTTGACTTTAATATAAAATAATATTTTGAGATATTCCTAAGGTGCCCCTCTCCTCCCTTATAAAAGGGCACCTCCTCCCCCTCCTCCTCACACCAAATTGAGCAATCAAGCTCGGCCAACCCCTGCCAAAATCTCTTCTCCACTTCCCTAGAAACATCCTAGAGGTTCTGGTCTTCCTCAAAGACAAATTTTAGTGCCCTAAGAGGAGGTCTCAAAGAGGCGCTTCAAAGAAGAGGTAATTACCGTTACCAATTCTTTCATCTTTATTTCTTCTTCCACTTCTTTTTCTTAGGTTGTTTCATTATGAAGTAATAACATCAGTATCAATCATATACTGATATGTTATTATAAGTATGAAACAACCCTATTTCACCATCTATCCATCCTACGGAAAAAGAAATCACCGCGCGTGCGTACGTACGGAATACCGTCTCCACGCCATGGTGTAATCTATTTTCCACCACCACCTTACATGGATGGGTATAATGGTGTAAAGAATAACTATACATAGTTATTAAAACATCATATTGATTCTGATATATTGTATAATCCACTCCAATTCAATTCAATATTTATGGAAATGATATCATCGCTCGTGCGTACGTACGGACTACCGTCTCCACGACGCGATGAGATTCATTCTTAATGATTAACCATTCATGAATGATTATAAAGTATATATAATAAGTACTAATGAAATATATGACATAATAATGATACTGGATTTATGTATATATATATATATGTATTTCATCTACTTACTTCCATTCAAGACAATAAGGAAAGAAAAACAGCGTTCATGCGTACGTACGGACTACCGTCTCCATGAAAGGTGTTTTTCATTTTATTTATCTATCTATTATATATATATATATACTGAATATATATGATATATAAATCATATTTTATATTCTGGAAGTAATTAAATAATGATATAAGTAATAATGATGTCAAGAACAACAAGTCAAAACACCTACGATAAATGAAACGATTTTACCCAAAACGCTTCTTTAACATGGAATTTACAAAAGAACGGGTAATATAATGTCATAAGTGAACCATATATGATATCATAACAATGAATATGATTCCGTAATAAGTCAATGACATTATTTAAATCATTATACAGGAGGTTCAGACACATACGAAGAAAATCGGACCTAAGGTAAGGGAAATTATCACAATCTCATTTTTATCCGAGATTGTTTATACTTTGATATTTACTGGGGTGTATTTTATCATCCACATCAATGTTTCCTCAATATGTAATATTATTTCCATCCACCTACAATTGTTTGAATCCAATTTTACCCTTCGGTGATTTTTTAGTAATATGTATGAAAGGAATCTTTTGTCGTTTTTCGTACGAGGTATTTTTTGACTTTTCCGACAAAAGTACTAAGAATGTTTTTTTAACTTATACGGCATGAATGGATTTTTAAAACATTATTTATAATAAGATTCCTTTACAAGTTTTCAAGTTTATTTTTAATCAACTTCTTTTATTTTAATGTTGTATGACATGTTATGAAAGGAAAAATGTTTTTGAAGTAGAAAGGATATTTTCCTCAAGAATGGAGTTCAAGTACTTTATCAAAATTATTTTCCATATAAGATAATATAAGGGTTCTGTTTTTATCCCTATTATTACATGGATTTGATTATGTTGTGATGGAAATATTTTTATGAATTCCTTTATCTTATATGAATTGTTTTATGATGTCATGTTGTTTAAGAATCCCATTTTTATTACATGGGTTACGTTATGATGTATGGTTTATGATTATGTGGCACACATAAGAAAGGATTCATTATAAGATGGGTGGGACCTATATCTCCCTCCAATTCATTAGGTAATGATTTTATATCTCATGAGATAGACAGGGCTGGAACGGTAGGTTATACCGGTTCAGTGAAACAGGAATGAAACGAGGGTTACTCGATTCAGAAAGGGACTTTGTCCACTAAGATAGTCTTGGCAATTAGTCTTGACTAACAAGAAATGATTCTCTATGATTATGTGTGAATGCCACAAAGTTTCATGTTTTAAGTTATGATTATTGTGATTACATTTCACTGCCATGATTTATCCCATGTTATAAAATTATGCTCTCTTTTACAGGTTATGATTTCCAAAATGTTATGTTCTTATGAATATGATGTGATTGATATTTCTTTTGTTTACCCTTACTGAGCATTTGAGCTCACCCTTTTATGTTTTCTTTTCCCCAGGATATAAAGAAATGTTTTAGGTAAAAAAAAAGGGAAGATCTTTATGGGAGATATTGAAGATCTTTCACCACGATTAGAAGATTACGTTCCGAGTTTCCAAAGACACTAAACTATTACGATCCTTGTGTGTGTGTTTTTTTGTTATGTACTAAGTATTCCGCAAAAGTAATGTAAAGTCAATGTACGTCAGGCCACGGGTCTCTACAGTTGGTATCAGAGGAAAGGTTTAGTCAACCTTTGGAAACTAGGATGCGAAAACGTTAGTGAGATCCCTAGAGATATTTCTACGGTATGTCTAGGGATGTCCCTAAGGTTAAGTAGACGTATATGTTATAGTACTATAAATACGCTAACGATCATAGAATTAAACCAAAGATGTTAGATATTGAAGGTACTCCCCCTTTATTATGTTGTTTTCCCTAGCATGATTTTTGCCTCTCACACTATTCATTTTGGGTTTTAAAAAATGGCTGGAAACAAGATGATTCACGATAATGGAGGATATGATGGACAATGGAATGATATTCTTCATGAGCAACCAAATGAAATGGGATTTGGAAGTCCAAAGATCATTATTATGCCCAATCAGCAATCTCATAATATGATCAATAAAGTAAAATTTGGTAAGTTTCCTGACTCGGCTAATAAGAGAAAGATGGAGTTTCATGATGATCATAGAGGAAAGAAAGTTCAATTTCCCCTATGTAAATCATGTGGGAAGAGGCATCAAGGAGAATGTTTCAAGGGAACTGGAAGATGCTTTGGGTGTGGAAAAGAAGGACACAAAGCAAGTAAGTGCAAAGGAAAAGGTTCGGTTAACACCATGGATGAGGATAATGGTATTGCTACGACATCAAAAATGGTTAAGTGTTTTAAATGTGGAATGTATGGGCATTATGCAAACAAATGCCCTAAGGGAAAGACTCATGAAGAGAATCAGTATGGTCATATGGGTAGTATTTATGTGGATGATGATGATGAGACTACAAATGATATGTGAGATGAAAGAATTGTTGAAGCTCGGTCAATGGTTTAAGAATGTAGTGGAATGATTACATGTTTATCACGTGTAATGTTGTATAAGTAATCTCATGGTACTATGGAATAAAAAGACATCTAAGGATTGTTACACTGTTGTCTTTCCTTGAGTTTTGAAAGTATATGATTAATGGTACAAGTAACCATGAAAGGTTATTCATATATTTTTGGAATGTAGATGATATGTGCATAATGAAGGGATAAGACGATAATGAGATGTTTGATTGTATTCATGAGCTCATGATTGATATAAGGACTAAGTGATATCATGGTTTGAGTATATAGAATTTTGAGGATTTTAGTATGTGGAAGGTGTTAACTTTTAACTGCATTCATGTTTTCACAAAGGTATTCAAGAGAATACATGATTAAGGACTTTGAATGTTTGGAGTGTAACCAACAAAACATATCTTATGATATATGGGAATTGACGATGGTATTAAATCTCTGGTAATCGTTTTCACTATGTTATGAGAGTGGATTGCAGTATTATGGATAATCCTAAAGATTGGAATGGATTATGTTGGACAAAAGTTAGTATTTTTTAAGGATAGAAGTTTTTTCGATATTATTTATGGGATGTTATAGTAATATAGTTTTAGAAAAAGGACAACCTGCAGGACGGGCGACATCCCATCG
This sequence comes from Viscum album, assembly GCA_963277665.1. Taxonomy (NCBI): domain Eukaryota; kingdom Viridiplantae; phylum Streptophyta; class Magnoliopsida; order Santalales; family Viscaceae; genus Viscum; species Viscum album. The sequence goes on along the minus strand of OY728147.1, from coordinate 2,012,746,039 downwards.
CTTCGGACAAGGCTATGGGAATCGAACCCACAACCGAAGTGCGACTGGCCTTTATCGCCTACCACTGGCCTACAGGAATTCCCTGTTTAGTAGAAACTAGTTTTATTATATTAAGCAGTATGATATATGAAGTATAAGTCCATTTTAGGAACTATATATGATTAATCTCACTATAGATCGACTTATGTATATAATTTTTGCTAACCTTTTGTTTGAGACAGATGGAATGACCCGTCATTCTATCACATGATCTGCTAACACTTCACGAATAACAAATTCAACTTCATTTATTTAAGAGATGAAGTGGAAATTGTTCTAGGCACGAACAATAGTGAGATTGTACCAAAATAAAGAAAGTATTTATTCCAATTCTCAACTTTAGGGAAATGATCTTGAAAACCAAAAATGTTGTCCTAGTGATCTTATACCTGATGAATCGAATGGTACCTTAGATCGTCACAAATTTATGGATTTGTGATTATTGGCTTTTCCATAGCCATGTTCTCTACCACTCTCCATCAGAACATGATGGTTAGATTTCTCTTCCATATCCATATTTTCACCTATGTGGAAACTCAATGATTAGTTTATTTGGGTAACCGTTACGTTTCATAATTTTGTTTTTAAAGATTGGTTTTGATATTCCTTTTTACGATGTGGGTTTCTATTAAAGAAACTTTCAAATAGTAAACCATTTATAACCCTGACGAATTTCGAGGGCGAAATTCATTTTAAGGGGGGTAGAATGTAACAGCCAAAGATTTTATAAAAAATATTCTTTTTAATTTTATTAATGTCTTGTGTTGTACGCTACACCAAAAGGAGCTTGCACAACACGCATCCTTGACTTGCCTGGCATTACACGCAATCGCTACCTTCCTCGATAGCGTGTGTAATACGCAATAGCGAGTTTCACTAAACAACGATATGCTATTAAAATATTATTAAAACTAGCCGGTATAAATAGTAATAACCACTTTTTAAAATTCTGTAAATCTTATTTTTCAAAATGAACTTCATTTTTGGATTCGGAGTATCGAATTTAGCCTAAGGTGAAATTTTGGTACATTTCGGAAAACTTTCATATTCTGATGAATAGTGAAAATTACTAAATTATAATTAAAAAACAACTTTTTTAATCGAAATAATTAATAGTGATAAATTATTAATTGGAGTAGTTTTAAAGTATATTTAGAATATATTTTTACAATTTAATACAATGTTGGTCATTGGATGTAATTTCACATTTAAAGCAGTTATAAACAAGTGTCAATCTTTTGATAGTTATTATCTCTTAAAAACACGGTATTTGTTGTAACAGCGGAAATTAATTTAATTAATGCAACTTATGTGTTGTGAATTTTGTAAAATAGAAATCATTTTTTAATTCGGAATATCAATTATAGCTTAGGGTGAAATTTTGGCATTTTTCTGAAAAACTTCAATTTTTGATGAATAGTGAAACCACTAAGTGGTAGGTTAAAAACTGAATTTTGCATAAAACTTAATTTTACCGCTTCTGTGAATGGAATTTCGAAAATCCGACAGACACGGTTGATATCAGTAAGTAAAATGTGGTTCAATGAGATAAAAATAATTTTTTGGTGAATAGTAACTTTTTACTTTTTTTTACCGCCGTTAATAGTAAATAGGGTAACTAAGGGTAAATATGATATTACTATTACCCTAACACATGTCTTAATTATATTGTACAAGTGTAATTAGACCAAAAACAAGCTTAGGAATAAAATATGACCATTTAGGCCCACTTGGATTAGATTAGGACATTTATTATTATTTAATTCAAAGAAGAGTTAAAAGAGTTAAAATCAAAGTTTATTTACTAAAACATTTTTAATATTGGGTTATACATAAGATAAATTAGATTGTAAATATTCATTAGAAAGCTAAAAGGATTTCCTACATAATGGTATTTTATTTGTAATTTTTAGACATCAAATAATTTAATTTATTCATGACACAAAGATGATGCAGTAATTATCTTATTAATGAAATATTGACATAATTGATGTTATAAACACCAAACTGAATGTAATCTGAGACTTTTTATGAATTCCACTAATTTTATAGGTTACTATGATATATTAGTATGGATTTAATAAACTTGTTTCGAACATATATTTCTTTTATGACTTTCAAAAAAATAATATATCAAATAGTGTCAAAATTGACACAAAATAGTTTTTAAATCAAATATTATATTATTAATTGTTATTTTATTCCTAAAAATCTAAGGTTAGGCCATATGACTTAGATAAGGATATATATATTAATAATAAACAATTTGGGGTTCATTTGGCATGTTATAGTAAGTGTATTAACCATATAGTGTAAGAAAACAAAAAGACATGGTAAAAGTTAAATTATATAACTTAGGGTTAAATCTAATTGATAAGGTTAAAATAATACCATAAACTTGTCTAAATCATATTGGATGATAGGATTTCGACCCATACCCACTTTAGCTTCGAAATAAGACCCTTTGGAACCATTATAAACCGATTTTGACTTTAATATAAAATAATATTTTGAGATATTCCTAAGGTGCCCCTCTCCTCCCTTATAAAAGGGCACCTCCTCCCCCTCCTCCTCACACCAAATTGAGCCCTCAAGCTCGGCCAACCCCTGCCAAAATCTCTTCTCCACTTCCCTAGAAACATCCTGGAGGTTCTGGTCTTCCTCAAAGACCAATTTTAGTGACCTAAGAGGTGGTCTCAAAGAGGCGCTTCAAAGAAGAGGTAATTACCGTTACCAATTCTTTCATCTTTATTTTTTCTTCCACTTCTTCTTCTTAGGTTGTTCCATTATGAAGTAATAACATCAGTATCACTCATATACTGATATGTTATTATAAGTATGAAACAACCCTATTTCACCATCTATCCATCCTACGGAAAAAGAAATCACCGCGCGTGCGTACGTACGGAATACCGTCTCCACGCCGTGGTGTAATCTATTTTCCACCACCACCTTACATGGATGGGTATAATGGTGTAAAGAATAACTATACATAGTTATTACAACATCATATTGATTCTGATATATTGTATAATCCACTCCAATTCAATTCAATATTTATGGAAATGATATCATCGCTTGTGCGTACGTACGGACTACCGTCTCGACGACGCGATGAGATTCATTCTTAATGATTAACCATTCATGAATGATTATAAAGTATATATAATAAGTACTAATGAAATATATGACATAATAATGATACTGGATTTATGTATATATATATATATATATGTATGTCATCTACTTACTTCCATTCAAGACAATAAGGAAAGAAAAACAGCGTTCATGCGTACGTACGGACTACCGTCTCCATGAACGGTGTTTTTCATTTTATTTATCTATCTATTATATATATATATATACTGAATATATATGATATATAAATCATATTTTATATTCTGGAAGTAAGTAAATCATGATATAAGTAATAATTTTGTCAAGAACAACAAGTCAAAACACCTACGATAAATTAAACGATTTTACCCAAAACGCTTCTTTAACATGGAATTTACAAAAGAACGGGTAATATAATGTCATAAGTGAACCATATATGATATCATAACAATTAATATGATTCTGTAATAAGTCAATGACATTATTTAAATCATTATACAGGAGGTTCGGACACATACGAAGCAAATCGGACCTAAGGTAAGGGAAATTATCACAATCTCATTTTTATCCGAGATTGTTTATACTTTGGTATTTACTGGGATGTATTTTATCATCCACATCCATGTTTCCTCAATATGTAATATTATTTCCATCCACCTACAATTGTTTGAATCCAATTTTACCCTTCGGTGAGTTTTTAGTAATATGTATGAAAGGAATCTTTTGTCGTTTTTCGTACGAGGTATTTTTTGACTTTTCCGACAAAAGTACGAAGAATGTTTTTTTAACTTATACGGCATGAATGGATTTTTAAAACATTATTTCCAAGAAGCTTCCTTTACAAGTTTTCAAGTTTATTTTTAATCAACTTCTTTTATTTTAAAGTTTTATGACATGTTATGAAAGGAAAAATGTTTTTGAAGTAGAAAGGATATTTTCCTCAAGAATGGAGTTCAAGTACTTTATCAAAATTATTTTCCATCTAAGATAATAAAAGGGTTCGGTTTTTATCCCTATTATTACATGGATTTGATTATGTTGTGATGGAAATATTTTTATGAATTCCTTTATCTTATATGAATTGTTTTATGATGTCATGTTGTTTAAGAATCCCATTTTTATTACATGGGTTACGTTATGATGTATGGTTTATGATTATGTGGCACACATAAGAAAGGATTCATTATAAGATGGGTGGGACCTATATCTCCCTCCAATGCATTGGGTAATGATTTTATATCTCATGAGATAGACAGGGCTAGAACGGTAGGTTATACCGGTTCAGTGAAACAGGACTGAAACGAGGGTTACTCGATTCAGAAAGGGACTTTGTCCACTAAGATAGTCTTGGCAATTAGTCTTGACTAATAAGAAATGATTCTCTATGATTATGTGTGAATTCCACAAAGTTTCATGTTTTAAGTTATGATTATTGTGATTACATATCACTGCCATGATTTATCCCATGTTATGAAATTATGCTCTCTTTTACAGGTTATGATTTCCAAAATGTTATGTTCTTATGAATATGATGTGATTGATATTTCTTTTTTTTACCCTTACTGAGCATTTGAGCTCACCCTTTTATGTTTTCTTTTCCCCAGGATATAAAGAAAGGTTTTAGGTAAAAAAAAGGGAAGATCTTTATGGGAGATATTGAAGATCTTTCACCACGATTAGAATATTACGTTCCGAGTTTCCAAAGACACTAAACTATTACGATTCTTGTGTGTGTGTTTTTTTGTTATGTACTAAGTATTCCGCAAAAGTAATGTAAAGTCAATGTACGTCAGGCTACGGGTCTCTACAGCCTCCTTCTAAAAAATTCATTATTCAACTTCACATGACCACGAGATATAATATTTCCCAAAAAATATATTCATTTTGGTACCCAATCAATATCAAATTCTCATTAATGGAAATATCTACAAAAATATCAATGTCATCAAAATATAGCACATGATAATGTTCACGATGATATCTAAAAAATTGGGACTCATTAAAATTGTCTACTATTGAACTATAACACTCTATAAAAGCCAATAAAATAGGTCTCTAGACAGATCTCTTCCAATGAAATTAATGAATTTAGAAACTCGAGTTATAAGTTTTCCTCAATCCTGATACGACATTTCCCCATTATTGGTTACACTGAATAGAAGAAATATGACCCAACTCAAGTAGCAGATGTTATCTCAACATTTCATTGTAATATTTATTCTTGATCTGTATGGTCACCATCTAATTCATGATCAATTAATCCTTTTGGTACATCACATGAAAAATAGTAGGTCCGACAAGTGCTGAATAAAATGCCTTCAACAAATTAATAGTTAGAAAGATTACACCCATATAAAAACATGAATGGTTCCTTATATATCTATTATTTTTAAATTTTAATTAATATAAATAGTATTAGTTACATATGATACTCTCATGAACCACAAAATTTAAATACATAAGCTCAAAACATTTCCTCTAGATTTGTAATAGTCTATTCAGATAAGCCATTTGTCTGAGGCTTAGAGGCCATGATGAAAAGTTGTTATGACCACATAGCCATCTAAGTACCCTTCCGTAATAGAGATATGTCTCAATGATCAATATATTGAATGATAATCCTATGAATTTTTTTTACTAGATAATGTTTAATAGATTAAGAACACCTTGATCATCAATTGTGAAGGTATACAAGTGGAAAAATAAGTCAAATACTATATTTAGTCAATATATATACATATATTCCTATGATGATACATGCATAATAATCTACTTAAATTGTAGGCCAAAAATATAAATATCAAGAAAAAATAGCATCAATAAACACTTGAATCAATGATGGTGATATAATATCTACCTAAAAAATTGATAATCATAAGACATAGTACCATCCTTGTGAACTCTGATTTTCCACCATACACCGATAAATTGATCTCATGGAAATTCTCATTAAAAAATAAGAAAACATTAAATAATTCTTTTTACAAATCTGAAATAATATGGTAACAGAATAGAAAAACCTAATCTCCTCTAATAACATTTTTTAATGTTCCCCGGTTCATCACTCTCTCCTGTCGCCAGACCAGGTTGGTTACTCGGCCTCAAGAATGACACATTATATGTCAGAGGATTCCAACTACTAGTAGGGGTGTGGAGAATATAATGGGTAGGATATACACCCAAGTACATAGTTGAAGCATAATTTAAATATACAAATATATGTGTTTCATAAATTGGGTTAATATATAACACAATATATAATCAAAACCATAAATATAAACTGAATGACCAAATTATAATAAGCAAAAAGTGTTATTATATAATGGGATAGACTAAATTTCGTCTGAATATCCATAAAGAAAAAAGACAAAGGTGAATTAGATAGAATATGTTGTGCCCAAGTGAAGTAATTGCATTTGGTTGTCAATACTCCGAAGCACACTGATAGAATGTCGTGTGCCTTGTGCCTGATGATTTCTCCTCCTTATTGGCCAACAAATGCAAAGGGATGAATGAAAGCCATACTCATAGTATAGAGCTTCTGGAACCTGCACATCTTCAACTACCAATGCTCCCCCTCAGGGGATGCACTCATCTCCTTCAATTCCCTGCATGTAAGTACAAGAATACAAAAATTTAGGGAATAAGGAGGGACCTTCTTCTTCCTCAAGTGAGAGTAGAAGGCTGAACATGAAGTTTCAGCCTCAATTCAACAAATCTTTCCGTAGGCATAGCTTTGGTGAAAATGTCTGCCACCTGATCTTGAGTAGGAATGTAGTCTAGCTTGATGTCTCCACTGGCGACCCTTTCTTTGATGAAATGATATTTTATATCAATGTGCTTGGATCTTGAGTGTTGGATAGGATTCTTAGACAACCCAATTGCACTTTGATTATCACATAAGATCCTCAATGGTTTTTCATCTTTAATCCTCAAATCTGATAGCTGCACCTGCATCCAAATCATTTGAGTACATGCATGTGTAGCGGCCACATACTCTGCTTCAGCTGTGCTCAATGTTACAGAATTTTGTTTCTTGCTGTACCAGCTAACACATCCTTCTCCCAGAAAGAAGGTTCCACCAGATGTGGATCTTCTATCAGTGCAATCACCAGCCCAATCAGCATCTGTGAATCCCAACAACTGTATGTTTGCACTGTGTTTGTATAAGAGTCCATAGTTGAGGGTTCCTTTAACATATCTCAGGATTCTTTTGGCTGCAGTTAAATGAGATTCTTTTGGGTCACTTTTGAATCTGGCACACAAAGTCACTGCATATGCTATATCTGGCCTTGAAGCCGTGAGATAAAGTAGACTGTCAATAATTCTTCTGAACTCTTTCTGATCAACATTGTTGCCTTCTTCATCCTTACATAGCTTGGTTCCGACAAAAATGGGTGTGGAGACTTCCTTTGCACTTTCCATTCCAAACCTTTTCACTAATTCCCTTGCGTACTTTTCTTGTGAAAGAAATATGGAGTTTTGTCTTTGTTCCACCTGAAATCCTAGAAAATATGTCATTTGACCAAGCATCGACATTTCAAAAGTTCTTTTCATCTGCTCAGCAAATTCTTCACATAGTCCTTCCTTGTTACCAGCAAAAATGATATCATCCACATAGATAATGACTATGAGGGTACCATTGGCCATTTCTCTGACATAGAGGTTACTGTCAACTGTTCCTTTGACAAATTTCATGTCTTTAAGACAACCATCCAATTTTGAGTACCAGAGGGAACCTGAAATGCCTGGATCGGTTGTGATCACTGAGAGGGGAGGGGTGAATTAGTGATAACTTTTTCTTTTTATGAATTGTTCCCTTTGGATTAGCAATTCAACCTCTGCAGCTAGTTAAAGTCTAGATCTACTCTTTTAGTGGTGTAGTAATAATGAGAGCACAGAACACAGAGATTTACAAGGTTCAGTACAAAGTCCTACTCCTTGCCGTGTTGGTTATACCCCCCAACACGGATTCTTCACTATGCCAAAAGATGATTACACAGTAATTGGTTACCCCCCCCCCCAATTACAAGTGGTATCAGAGGCAGGTTCCCTCTGTAAGGATCTACTTCTGAGAAGATGGACAATCTGAATTCTGTTAATAGTAGGGGTGTTCCTACATTCGATGGAAAGAATTACCACAGCTGGAAGAATCGGATGTTACCCTACCTTCTATCTCTCGGCCTTGAAGTTAGAAATGCAGACTTATTTGGATTCCCTCCTCTTGCTAATGAAGCTGCTATGACACTCGATGAGAAAAGAAATATGGAAGTTGATGGTAAAGCTCAAAATGCAATTCTTATGTCACTCTCAGAAAAGGTATACACAAAAGTCATGGGACTCAAGAATGCTAAAGAAATTTGGGACAAATTGGAAAGTAGTTATGAAGGCAACATGAAAGTCAAGGAAGCCAAATTACAGATTTGGAGAAGCAAGTTTGAAGATGTCAAGATGGGAGAAGAAGAAAATATTGATTATTATTTCACAAGAGTCAATGAAATTGTCAGTAACATTCGGGGCTTTGGAGAAAAGTTGGAGGACTCCACTATTGTTAAAAAGTTAATGAGAAATTTTCCTGACATGTTTGACCCCAAAGTCTCAGCATTAGAAGACAGAGATGATCTCTCTCTTGATGAACTACACAACATTCTCATTGCATATGAAATGAGGAAGATCCCAGTATTCAAGAAGAATATCAAGGATGAGATGGCTTTTGAGGCCATGAGACAACTCAAGATAAAAGATGACGAAGTCCTAGAATCAAGTGATACTGACAATGAAGAAAAGGATGAAGATCTCAACACGATTATTTCTCTTTTTTCTAAAAGGTTTGGAAAAACTAAATTCAGGGGAAAAGGGAAATCACCATCAAGATGTTTTAATTGCAATAACATCGGACACTTTGCTGTAAACTGCCCCAAGAAGAGATATAGTGCTCCAGAAGTTGTTGATGAGAAGTCACAAAAGAAGAAATGGAGTAGATACCCAAGAGAAGGAAACAAATCAGGTGTAAGAAAGAAAAGGTTCGTTCCAGGTGAAAGAAGAAGCTATGTAAGCAAAGAGGAAGAATCAGACTCTACTTCAGCCAGTCAATCAGAAGAAGAAACGAATTTTATGGCTCATGTGGAAAAAGGGTTTGATACCTGCAGCAGTGAAGATGATGAAAGTGAACGAACAGAGCTTGAATACATATTGAAAGATGAATTAGAGGCTTGCCTTGGGCAAAACATTAAACTCAAGAAAGAGAAGAAATTGTTACAAAAGGAAACTAAAAGAATGACTGAGGAGTTGGAAGAATGTATGAAGAAAGAGACAATGTACATTGACGAAATCAAGAGACATAAACTGAAGGTAGCTGAGCTGGACAAGATAGCAAAAGATCTTGAGGAGAAACTTCACCTCAAAGAAGAAGAGCAATCAGTGACACATTCCAAGTGGATTGAAGCACAGAATAGCTTGACAAAGATGAGAGAAGACTTCAACAAGGCTGTTGAGGTCAAGGCAGAATCATCTTATGCTGGTGCTCAGAGGCAGGTCAATTTACCACTAAGTAAATCACTAAATACATCTGTTATTCCTATAAATGCAGGTTCAAAGATAAAATTGAGACAAACATGGCATGAACCAACCTGTGTAAAATCATCTTCAATGGAAGAAAGGAAATCCTCAGGAAGGACTACTCAAATCTTGGACAGAAAATTACAACATGACTCTTATCAATAAAGAAGGTCAAGGTTCAGAGGCTACTGCTGGTGTTGTGGTGTGTTTGGACATAAGGCCTATGCATGCTGGTATAACATGTCTCGTCCAAACATGAGGCATGAGTCAAGGGGGAGACATCCTGAAACCCAGAGTGTTTTGCAGAAAGCATCAAAACCACCAACTCAGAACACATTTGACTGCCTGAGTGAAGCTTGTGGAAGATGTGACCAACAAGGTCATAGAGCTGATAAATGTATGACAACTCTTCCTAAACAAAAAGTCAAAGACATGAAAGGGAAAGGCATTCAAGAAACCAATGATGAAATCACATGCTTTGCTGAAGTGGCTCTAAAATCCAGCAGTAAAACCAAGTCATGGATTCTTGATAGTGGATGCTCATCCCACATGACTGGTGATACAAAAATTCTAAGCAACATTGAAAGTCATGAGGGAGGAACCGTGGTGTTTGGAAATGATCGTTCTCTAAAAATCAAGGGAGTTGGAAAGGCTATGATTGCAACAACAAATCTAAAATCCAATGATGTTTTGTTTGTTGAAGGATTAAAGCACAACCTACTCAGTGTAAGTCAATTATGTGATGATGGACATGAGGTGTTTTTCCAGAAGGACTCATGCATCATCAAGAGCTCAAAGGATGGAAAAATCATCACTCAAGGAAGAAGAACCACTGGAAATCTATTTCAAATTGGTGATCCCATCAATTCTTGTTTTCTTAGCTCTAAAGATGAAAACAACCTCTGGCATAGAAGACTTGGCCATCTTGGCCAAAGGAGTATGAGTAAACTTCTGAAGTACAATGTTGTACGAGATCTACCCAAATTAAAGAGAGAAATAGATGAAGTCTGCGACACATGTCAGATGGGAAAACAGACCAATAGGTCACACAAAGGAGTTGATATCATGACTACTAGGCCTCTTGAACTCATCCATACAGACATATGTGGACCGATGAGACAGAAGTCTACAAGAGGAGATTTCTATTTTATAACCTTCATTGATGATTACACTCGGATGACCAATGTCATGTTCATAAAACACAAGTCAGAGGCAATCACGATGTTCAAGACTTTCAGAAGGCAGGCTGAGAAGGAACTAGAGCTCTACATCAAGAAAGTAAGATCAGACAACGGAAAAGAATATACCGGTGATGTCTTTGAAAGCTATCTGGTCAAGCATGGAATCAAACATCAATATAGTACACCATATACTCCACAACAGAATGGAGTGGCTGAACGAAAGAATCGAAGCATAGTTGAAATGGGGAGGACTATGTTAGCTGAGCATGATATCTCTAAGTTTTTCTGGAGAGAAGCAGTATGCACTGCTATACACATACAGAACAGATGTCTCCTGAGACCAGAAACACAAACGACAGCCTATGAAATGTGGTTTAACAGAAAACCAACTGTTAAATATTTCAAAGTCTTTGGCAGTCCCTGCATCATCAAGATTAAAAACATCAATCTGGGAAAGTTTGAAGAAAAAGATGAAGAAGGAATCTTTATGGGTTACCTACCTAATGGAAAAGGCTACAGATGCTGGAATAAGAGGTTGAATAAAATGACTGACTGCAGTGATGTCATAATAATTGAAAACAACACCAAACCATACACTGTGGATGATGATGACTCAAAGAATGACACAACCTTGGAACAGAAGAATGCAGAATTACCTGAGCCAACACCAACTGCTGGTGAGATCAACTCTGAATATAACAGTGATGAAGATGAAGGTAATGAAAATGGAAGAAGAAGATACAACAAATTGAAGAAGCATGTTGACACAGAAAATGTCTTTGGAGACCTACAGTCCTTAGTAAGAACTAGAAGAAGATTGAGATTGGAAGATCAGACTGCACTGGTTTCTCAAGTTGAACCTCACACAGTGGCTGAAGCAGTTGTACATGAGGAATGGATACAAGCTATGCATGAGGAACTCAATCAAATTGAAAAGAACTCCACCTGGGATCTTGTGCCAAGGCCCAAAAATAATAATGTTATTGGGACAAAGTGGGTGTTTAGAAACAAACTCAATGAAAAGGGAGAAGTTTCCAGAAACAAGGCCAGACTTGTATGCAAATGATATTCACAAATGGAAGGAATCGGCTTTGAGGAAACCTTTGCACCAGTTGCAAGACTGGAAACTATCAGAATGTTCTTAGCAGTTGCAGCACACAAGCAGTACAAGGTCTATCAGATGGATGTGAAATCTGCATTTCTGAATGGAGATCTTGAAGAAGAGGTGTAAATTGAACAACCAGAGGGATTTTTGCTAGACAAAGATGGCAGTATGGTGTGCAGATTGAGAAAAGCCTTGTATGGATTGAAGCAGTCCCCTAGAGCCTGGTACTCAAAATTGGATGGTTGTCTTAAAGACATGAAATGTGTCAAAGGAATAGTTGACAGTAACCTCTATGTCAGAGAAATGGCCAATGGTACCCTCATAGTCATTATCTATGTGGATGATATCATTTTTGCTGGTAACAAGGAAGGACTATGTGAAGAATTTGCTGAGCAGATGAAAAGAACATTTGAAATGTCGATGCTTGGTCAAATGACATATTTTCTAGGATTTCAGGTGGAACATAGACAAAACTCCATATTTCTTTCACAAGAAAAGTACGCAAGGGACTTAGTGAAAAGGTTTGGAATGGAAAGTTCAAAGGAAGTCTCCACACCCATTTCTGTCGAAACCAAGCTATGCAAGGATGAAGAAGGCAACAATTTTGATCAGAAAGAGTTCAGAAGAATTATTGGCAGTCTACTTTATCTCACGGCTTCAAGGCCAGATATAGCATATGCAGTGACTTTGTGTGCCAGATTCCAAAGTGACCCAAAAGAATCTCATTTAACTGTAGCCAAAAGAATCCTGAGATATGTTAAAGGAACCCTCAACTATGGACTCTTATACAAACACAGTGCAAACATACAGTTGTTGGGATTCACAGATGCTGATTGGGCTGGTGATTGCACTGATAGAAGATCCACATCTGGTGGAACCTTCTTTCTGGGAGAAGGATGTGTTAGCTGGTACAGCAAGAAACAAAATTCTGTAACATTGAGCACAGCTGAAGCAGAGTATGTGGCCGCTACACATGCATGTACTCAAATGATTTGGATGCAGGTGCAGCTATGAGATTTGAGGATTAAAGCTGAAAAACCATTGAGGATCTTATGTGATAATCAAAGTGCAATTGGGTTGTCTAAGAATCCTATCCAACACTCAAGATCCAAGCACATTGATATAAAATATCATTTCATCAAAGAAAGGGTCGCCAGTGGAGACATCAAGCTAGACTACATTCCTACTCAAGATCAGGTGGCAGACATTTTCACCAAAGCTATGCCTATGGAAAGATTTGTTGAATTGAGGCTGAAACTTCATGTTCAGCCTTCTACTCTCACTTGAAGAAGAATAAGGTCCCTCCTTATTCCCTAAATTTTTGTATTCTTGTACTTACATGCAGGGAATTGAAGGAGATGAGTGCATCCCCTGAGGGGGAGCATTGGTAGTTGAAGATGTGCAGGTTCCAGAAGCTCTATACTATGAGTATGACTTTCATTCATCCCTTTGCATTTGTTGGCCAATAAGGGGGAGAAATCATCAGGCACAAGGCACACGACATTCTATCAGTGTGCTTCGGAGTATTGACAACCAAATACAAAGGGGGAGATTGTTGTTCCCAAGTGAAGTAATTGCATTTGTTGTCAATAACTTGTCATGGTGTGCCATCTGATGAAGTACATCTTGAAGATTGATGATTACAGAAGCATTACATCTGACGATTGTTGAGCTGCTCTTAAAGTTCCAAGAACTTGTATCAACTGGATACAATGTCACAACATGATTAGAAGACCATGCATTGTAGTGACAATGCATGAGGAGTTGAAGAAGCAAGATGATCCATTCACTACTTCTAAGTGGATGAAGTGGTTTAATGAAGTCCATGCACTATCACTTAGTGCATGTGAATCAGAAGATGTTACAATTGATCTCTTATTAGATCAATGAAGTTTATTGAAGAAATATTTGATTCAGGAGCTCGGTTGAAGATGAAGAAACCTTCGGGAATTCCATTCTTAAATGTTTATTATATGTTGAAGAAAAATGGAGGAACTCTAATGAAGAAGATTAATACTTGAATGCTTAAGAAGAAGATGAAGGAGAAGAAAGGCTTGAAGTGGTTCTCTTGATATGGCTTGATTTCATGGAGGACTTTGTTTTTTTTACAAAGTCCTATTCAAGACTTAGCCAAAAAATGTGTCCAGCCAAGGCACCTTGGGGGTCAACCCCAAGGCATGGGCACTAGGGCACCACGCCCGGGGGAACCCATGGGGCGAGCCAGGGCGGCAGGGCGCACCCAAGACACCACATGGGCGCCTGGGGCACGCCTGGAGGAGCGCGACGGGGGCGTAGGAGCGCGCCCGAGTGTCAGAGCATGCATACGGTGGCCGCATAGCGCGCCCGCAGGAGCAGATGTGGGCGCAAGAGCGCGCCCTCTAAAGAACTCGGTGCGGGGCGGCACCGAGAGGGGAGGAGATTCAACTGGCCGTCTAAGGGAGTGCCAGGGTGATAAACCGCGAGAAAACCGCGCCCCGTTTCGATGTGGGACGCGGAAAAATTCCCGGGAGCGAATCTGAGCCGCTCGATTGATCGCGCGCTTGATCTGCGCCGCACGATCCATCCGCGACGCCGCGATCTAATCCAGGCCGTTGAAGATCTGATCCGACGGCCCCGACATCGCCTCTCACCTTCGGCCATGCAGAGCCTTCCCGCGAGCCGCCGCCTGAACCAGAGCCCTCCGAGCATACGATTTCGAGTTCCCGACTGTCTCTTTCGAAGCCGAAGGCACCAATGAGTTCGTCTGGCCAAACCGAACCCATTCATGTATAAAAATATGCATGCATGCAACAAATGGAGATCTTCGAAGAAAGGCCGAGGCAAGCAAAGCTGCCGAGGCCTCGGGGTGTTCGTGTTTTGCATGGGATGGCCAAAACGAAGGCCGTGCATGCGTTCTAAGTCGCATGCACGTGAAGAAAACCGAAAAATGGAAAACCCGCATTAAAACAGAGAAGAAGAACGAGATACGCGGAAGATATTTAACGCGTTTGAAGCTTTCAAAACGCCGATGATTTCGGGCATTCAAGTTTTGGATCCCGCGGACTCTATTCATACTCCTCGCCTAAAAAGTGAGAAGTCCAGCGCCCTTGGAAATGCTGCTGATTCTTTGAGATCTCGAGAGTCCCGAGAAGCCATCCGAGCTACGCGAAGTATCTCCGCGCAACACACTTGCGCGGCTGTTGTCCCGAAGCCACCCGAGGCTTTGAAGGTGTTCCTTGCGTGCAACTCCTTTGCGCGATAAGAAGAAGGAGGTGAAGTGTTTCTTGCACGCCTTGTGCTCCAAGCACTTTCACGACGCCTTGCACCGTGGTCCCTTGTGGCCTTGTGTCATTGCACTTGCGCGGCTAAGCTACACCAGAGGACTTGCGCGCCTTGCCACTGCACCCTTGCGCGGCAGTGTTGAAGAAGAGGAGGCCGCGGCTCAAGCAGTCCCTTGCGCACCTCCTTTGAGATCAAGTGAAGAAGACCACCTCGGGCAGTGGATGTGCAAAGTTGAGGAGAAGGCCGAGAACCTTTATACTTTGGATGCAAAAGGAAGTCCACACTTTGTGTGTTTATAAATTGAAGAAGAAGTACAAGTCAAGTGTGTGCACTAAAAGAATGAGTAGTGTATGTGTGCACATGTGAAGAAGATCAACTTTGAGGAGTACACACTTATGTGTGTGAATACAAAAGAACTGATCATTCTAAGTGATTGGGTTTTTGTGAGCAAGACCAACGAGATCTTTTGAAGACTGTTGAAGCTACTTGAAGTTTTGAACAACACCTTTGAAGAAGTGAAGTGAAGCCACGATGAAGATGATGTTGTGGAGTTGGGGGGTTTAACCAACTTGTAATTGGGGGGGGGGGTAACCAATTACTGTGTAATAATCTTTTGGCATAGTGAAGAATCCGTGTTGGGGGGTGTAACCAACACGGCAAGGAGTAGGTCTTTGTACCGAACCTTGTAAATCTCTGTGTTCTGTGCTCTCATTATTACTGCACCACTAAAAGAGTAGATCTAGACTTTAACCAGCTGCAGAGGTTGAATTGATAATCCAAAGGGAACAATTAATAAAAAGAAAACGTTATCACTGATTCACCCCTCCCCTCTCAGTGATCACAACCGATCGAGGCATTTCAGAATATAATGTCCACAATCTCAAGCACCATGTTGGTCCCATATTCATACTCTAACCTATCGAAAAAGATAAAAACACACAATATTTCATTAAATTTTTTGGACACTACGTACATGTAATCTGTTTAGATACTAAATGATTGCATGAATTGGGTTCTAGTAAAACAAAATAGGTTAACCCCACAATATATAATAAAAAAAATTATAATAGTGTGTGTTTACAAAAAATTGAGAAATAGAGAAATTATTAAATAAATATAATACAATACAAAAATCACCAAGCTTTTTTTATTATACTCGGTTGTCTCTAATCATCTAGAATAGAAATTCCAAGCAAAAAAACAAGAAATTGGCATAATCACATAACTGAGAATTGACCTATGTAAAATAATTTCAATATAATTTGTCCAGTAAATATAAGAAATACTGCAGAATCGGGCCATGATAGATAATAATTAAAACATATCATCTAAATGAACTCTATATATTCAAATTTTTATACACAATACATTCCATATTAACAATACATTATAGGTTGTACAATACTTATAAGTTGTTTATACAATCTAGGAAAATCACTCTATATAATCATTTCAATATAACAAATATGGGCCTATATGTATTCATTTATTTATGAATTATAAAAAAGACAAAATTGAATGAAAACACATAATTATATTATAATACAATATATTCAATTAATTCAAATTCCATTTATCATTCAATTAACCATTTTATTGTTTCAATTATCTCTTAATAATTTAACATTCCAATTTAAAAAAAATCATATCAAAATATCAATAATAATTTTAAGAAAAAACTAATCCAATTTTCAAGGTGAATATATAACTAACAATCTACTAAGGAATGATTTCCTAAAAAAATATTTTAATCCATTATCTGGTTCATTGTATTTCAGGGTTAGGCCCATAAAATGTTTATCCGAAATCCATGTATCAACACTAATGATTCCAAATGGATCGTTGATTCATGAAAAACTCATGATTATCATCTCTCATTATTATAATAGTTTACACACACATTGATTTATAAAAATCACGTATAATTGGCAAAATTAAATAAACAGTAAAGGGATATAAAATATTTATCTAGACACCAAACCATTTTATGATGATTAGAGAAACAATATCAACATAGAAATATAACAATGAATGAATGTTAATGTTATCATTAGAATAACCCTGACCACATAGAAATTATGGCAAAAACAAGATTCAACGATGGTCAAGAGATCAATCCATTTTAAAAAATAATAAAATAAATAATCGGAATGAAAAATGATGGAATTCACCAAAAATTACATTCTAGATCAAGACATCTATAAGGTATAAAACAGATAAAAACACTATATTCACTCTAGGGTTTGATAAAAGAGAATTGATAGTATATGATAATACAATCATATTCATAGTATGGTTCAGAACCCCATCACCTGGTAAATTCATGACACAAAACCCCTTTAGACATGGTGTTATAAATTTATAAGATATTGAAAGAAAACATGTCCACATATTAAAATAACCCAGATTCACAGCATCATGATGTGAACTGATTATACATAGTTTGAATGTTTCATGCATGAAAATAGTTTATTAAATCATCAGAGTAATTGGTTCATGTCATATTATCTTTCAAAAAAGTGATTGTGTCTAGTATATAACACTCACAATAAATATGTGAATAAAAATATCAAACAACCTATGAAGAAATACAAGCCCATGGGATTCCTTATTCCCTATTTCATATATATATAGCCTGAATCCATTAATTCTAACAATCATACATTCCTGAAAATTATCTCATTTCCCTATAAAAATTTCTATACACCCAAAATAACTCAACCATAATGGTATAATGATGATAAAAAATTTATACCAAACGGGTTTCGACCAAAACTAAATTGACATGTAAATGAAAAAAATATTTGATTTCAAACCCATCACTAAAATACTACTATATTCATTCCCATATTATTAAATATTTCTATATTCTCATATGACTAATAATTCCAATAGTATTGTTTAAGAAAATTCAGGCCACAAATATAAGGGGAGTTTAGTCTGGTTAAATTTATGTTAAATATATGATATGATTTCATCATCTCAAAAATTATTCATATGGAAATATATGATAAAATAATCCTATTTTTTGTAATTTATTAATTTCAAGATTTATTTAAAAGTAATAAAATTTTCAATTATTTTTTCATGTTATTTAATGTTTTAACTTAATGTATTTTACCCATGAATATTTTATTGAAATGATAAAAAAGGTTTAAGTGTTTAATATCTAAAATGGTATTCTATGTGACATATGTTATGTTGTACACCTATTTATTTAATGAGTTTTATCAAAATATCCATTTATATATTGTATAGATTATAATAATATTTCTCTCTATACCCAATAAATTGGAAATACATTTCCTAAAAAATATTTCTTTAACACAAATTCAAAAGTACTTTACAGTATATATTTTTGTTGAGTTAGGATAACTCACCATTTTATAAAACATAAATAGTTTTCAAATTATTAATATTTTTATTTCTACTATGTTTGTAAAAATCTATTCCTTAAAATGTCATCATAAACTCGCATATATTTATCCCATAAGTTTCCTTACTAGAAATAACTAATTTTGTAAAAATTTTCATAAACAATGGAAATTTAAATATATTGATTGGGTGAAATAAAAAAATCCGTGTGTAGTGAATAATAATATCATCACAAACATGTTCCTAATAACATTATCATAAGATAAATATCAAATAATTATTAGTAAAAACCACTCAAAACATAAGTTATTTTCAATGTATATGATAATACATCATTAAAACATAATAGATCAACATGGAAACATAAAATCTATTAAATTGAAAAAGTACATTAAAAATGAACCATAGTTCCTGAGATTGTTTGATGATAATATATAATGAAGGTTAAAATATTTCATAAACATTAACATTGTGAAATAAAACATTCTTGGCTCACACCATCACAGTCATTTCTCGGGATCAAAAAACATGTACAAATGTATACATTATATTATTGAATATAAACCATTAGAAATTGAATTGGAGGGATATAATGTACTCAAAAATCATCATTATATAACGTATCCACCCACACATTGTTTGTAATTGAACCACCCAACCTATGATTATAGAGGAACCGACCACTACTAAATCAAATATTTGGGTGAGACATAAAATTTATTTTACTTTCATATTATTATGAACCCATTGAAATGAAATCTGTTTCATGATCATTTGAAATTTAAATAATTCACCTATCATAGATGTACTATAAAGAAAAAATTGGGTTTCATAAAACAACCATATGTTTTAAAATGACATCATAAATTAAATAATTTGATACCAAAGAAACAATCAAAAAAATAATAACATTCTAAAAAAATATTTACGGAATTCAAAAACATAACTGAAATGGTGTTGTATCATATTTAAATATTTGAAATGAAATCATGATAAGTGATTTTTATAAACATTCTTTATTGTAATTGTTATAATTTAGAGTCTTGTATCCAATTGCCTCTATTTTTCAAGAAAATGTAAATAAAACAATTCATGAAAATAAATATCATTAAAAAATTATCCTTATAAAACCAGTTAATTTTAATTAAAATAAAAATAATTGGAAAAATTTTGTTCTATATTAATATCTATCAATCAAATAATGGGTTTTTAGTTTCCATGTCCATTATATATTACGAATAATTCAATTAAAAATAAATATATATGATAGATAATAAAATTTATGTTAAAAAGACAAGATAAATGTTTATTCATGATATTATGTTTACATTTGAAACTATAAAAACCATTAAAATGAGATTTGGTCCATAATAAAAAATGTCTCATAATGAATGAAATATTTTCATGTGGCCTTTAAGATTTTAATAATTTTTGACGAGAAAGTATATTAAAGAAGAAGAATAATAAGGTTCTTCAAATATCATTAATTAAATTATGGATTATGTGAATATAAATTCATGGGTTGTATATTCGTCATTGAAATAAGAATTTTTTTATATCATTAAAAAATGTATCTGTGAAGATAAATTTAGATAAAAACCCCAATTATAGTGTCACCACAAGTTGAATGCACTCCAAGATCCTTTATAACAATAATAAATACCATTTATTGCATTTTAAGAAAATTTTACATCGATATAAACATTTATTAAAATAATTTTAAAATAATCTCTTCCTTTTAATTTTTTACTTATTATTGATATTTTTTGTCTTCTATGGGTAATCAAGATCATCTAGAATGAGTTTCCTATGTTTGGGGCCAATATTTATTTCTTTTCTTGATTATTATCATTCCATAATAAGTAATTTTACTCTAAGTTATATATTAGAATGATTAAAATTTTTCACATTTTCTTTAACCAGTATTGTAGTCTATAACCATGTAGATGAAATAAAAATTTACAATTTTATCCTGATATTGACCAAATGAATGGTGTTTGAATAATTAAATAGAGAACAATTGATTAATCATTTATTGAAAAATAAAAACAATTATTTATATATATAATTATCAAATTATACCAATAATATTTTTATCATAATCGTACAAGATATAATTTAGTATCTTTCTTTAAGTAAATAATCCAAAAAAACTCTAATATTGATATAACATGATTGATGGATCATTATAAGTTTATTTAGTTGAAATATCATTACCCTAATATAATTTTATGTTACCAAAACTCTAATTACTAATAAAAAGTAATTTTTTTAGATAATTCATCATTTTGAAACCTCCATATATAAGAAATCTAAAACATAAAAAAATAACAATAGTAATTTGTCTAAGTAGATAATATATTATTATTCATTAAAATTTGTAGATAAATTGACAATAGTATTCAATGTTGAAAATAATATTTTCTATAAGAAATAAATATCTATATATTTTTAGTTATTATTAAATAATATTTTTTATAACTATATAATATTAATTAGATAAAATTATCCATATTTCATATATCTTCTCATCAATTATTACATTGAATAAATTATTTTGCATATTAAATAAAGGATAGTTTATAATAGAATGTTATGGTGCATATAAATATTGTAATGTTTATGATTTTATCAATACATAAGAATAAAATATGTTTTTGAAATTTTTTTGGAAATATATTTTTAAAATAGGTAATATAAATATTCTTTTTAAAATATTCTAATAAATAAAAAACTAATACAATAAATTTTTACAAATTATTAAAATTTTATTGAGTATATATATTTTTTAATATTACTATTTGAATTACAATTTTTTCAAGGAATATATGGATTTTTATTTCCTTTTAGTCATAATAGTATTTCATTTATTAATTATAAATCAATATATTTCTTTAGAATCCATATTAAATGTAAATATTTATAATATGTAAATTAATCACAGAAATATATTGTTTCCTTAAAATAAATTTTACCCATTTCTGTGTATTTACATTAATATTAAATTCACATAAAATTATATGTTTTATATGGTAAAGATATTTTTAGTTAAATTAATTTGTAGAAAATTATGTAAAATTTTATATATAAATTATTGAAAATAAAATTAATTTTTATGTTTAAAACATTATTTACATAGGTAAATGTTAAATAGGATAATTTTTTTAAATTATGTAAAATTCCTAAAACATAAAAAAAATAGTAATGAATGTTTTAGATTTGGATCATCAAATACACGTTTCAACTACAATTTTTGACGTTTTTTATTCCATTGACATGTGCATAGTGTAATGGAATTATTGAAAAAAAATATAACGGCGTCCCTAAAAATATATGTTTTTTCACAGATAAAAATGTAACATCATCCATAATTCATAAAACACGTTATATAACATATATTCCTAGAAAATAATCAATTTTAAATTAATAATACTCTCTGACAATTTAATTAGAACATTTTCACACAAAGTAATCATAATCCCATCGAATTCAAGGAGTATACTAAAAAAATTAATTTCTTGGATATTATCAACTACGTAGTTTTTTCATACATTCATAATTCAAATATATTTATTTAATACTAATATCATGATACTAATTAAATTAATATACTATAATTTTATAATTTTATAACATTTTATAACATCATATTTCAATTCCACTGAATCTTTTTAGAATTTCTCAAAATTTTTACAAACATAACTAATAGAACTAAATAATATCATGATTAGTTTATATTAATTAAAATTTAAAAAATCCATCACATAATTGCTAATTAACTCATTTTATGTTCATATTTGGTTGGTCAAACCACCTGTATGAACAATGGAATAAATTTACAAGACAAATTAATATATCAATACAAATAAACGTAAAATATAAATTTTATATTTAACTAATATGTAACTTTTTAATTATAAGTATTTCATGATAATATTTAATCAGCAAGTTACAAAAATATCTTCAATTCATAAAAATATAAAAAAACATGGTTATGTCGACATCATAATTAAGGATAAAGATTGAAACACATCTGAAAATAATTTTATACATGTTAAAAATTCATAAATAATCTATAATAGTAATTTAAAAGTTATTTTAATGAAGAATATTAAAATAATTATAAAAATATACACTTCTATCCTATAACATAAAAAAGGTTCAAAATTATAGACACCTGATCTATAATCTGATGAATTAATATGGTGAATTAAACTTTATAAATATTATAAATGAAAATTAGTATCATTAATGTTATGAATTTATCTAATAGTTTTGATATATTTAAGATATAAAACTCTAGATTACATTTGTGTGAATTATGGAATGTTGTAATGCTTTCAGTCACATAATGAGCTCATTAAAATATGTTTTTATAAAGAAACATAAATGAATTTGAATTGCTCAGATAAAAATTTAAATATATATACCGTTATTTTGATTAAATATAATGATAATAATTGTCCAATTCATGATAAATATTTTACGGTATTTTGGTTTTTGTATTTTAATTATTCTAATCATTTTCGCTTAAAATTTCCATATTTGTGAAATGTTCAATTAAATGATCCTAATTTCATTATTATATTGTGTACTCTCTATTTTTGATGTATAACATTAGGAATTAGATATTAATAATTTTATATTAACATCAATTAAAATAAATCTCATTGGATGGATTATATTATATATTAACAAAATTCAGAGTGTCTTTTAGGGAATCAATTATGATTATTTGATACATAATATACTTTCTAAACCATAACTTACTTGTGTGGTTTATTAACTAACCATTCATATATTTCTATAATTCATCATCAGTATAATTTTATATTGTAATGAAATCATGTGTTTCATTCCTGTGGTTTTTTATTTTGTTTTTTACAATATAATAACAGATTATGGAAAATCAACATTAGATTATTGATTTATTATCATTATATTTCTGTTATTTCAAAAATTAATGATCATAAAACCCTTGGATTAATAAATTTTTACTATTTAACGTTTTTATCATTTAAATTCTGACCACATATTCCATTTTATGAAAATTTATTAATTTTAGGGATTTTTTCTTTTCAAAACATCCACTTTCTTTCTTCATATGGATTATGATCATGTTATTCATATATTCACTTATTCATATTTTTAATTGATATATTTATTCTGAACATTAAATTATAGGTATATGTTATTGAATGATGTTAAACTAAAATATATGATATTATATTTACATGGTGTAATGTATAAATGCATCATTTTTTAATTTTAATATGAATGATTATTGTCTTGTTGACTATGTATTATTTATCAATCAACATTTTATCTGTAAATTTTATATGATAAGTTTATCCAAATAATGGACTGATAGAATAGTATTTATATTATTGATGGTAATTTTAAATTATCATAAGATGATCATGTTTTTATATTCCATATTTTTAATTATATGGAAACCATTTGTTCATTTAGAATATCCTTAGGAAATGGTAAGAAATGTCAATTGAATATTTTAGTGACTGCAATTGACAATAACAATTTATGTGTGGGGCCTAAATCCACATAACACCTCAAATAATCAACATGTATAATGAAAAAATTTAGGTATGTGTATTCTGGGTAATCATCAATTAATTATAGGATGTTTCCTTATAATAGTCCCATGTCAATAGAATTTACTGACTATGGACCCAACAAAATGTAATTTTTCTTAGATCAAGGCCTTGAAACATAGATTGTAACCTCAAAAATTATGAATTACAATATTAAGAGATTATTATTATAAATTTACATGATTTAATTTATTATCATATATATATATATATCATTCTATCAGTTTCATGTTGGCTTAGGATTATTGTTATCCTTATTCCTCCCAAAACATTTTTCCATTTATATGACATAATTGGGAATGATAGATGTTTCACATACAAAAATTTTGATATTCATAAATCTCATGTTTATATTACCCAAGGTAATAAAGAAAATTTTTAGAAGAAAATTTTTAAATGAACTATAAATGTTGTCATATTTCACATTGATTTTGATGAAAAGTCATGGGTCCCATAATTTTTTATATAATTGGAAATTTTATCATTGATACAAAGAGCTTGATATTAATATGTTTATGTTGTTTCATACTTAACTGAAGATATAAACTGTAATAGATTATGAAAATCTATGAGAATTAATATTTCGTACACTCATTATAATTATAGATGGTTAAGTATAGTATTTTTGTTATAATTATCAATAAATGTATTTATAGTTCATTTAAATGGGCACAAGTTCTAGGAGTGATGGACTAGGACAACATAACTGTAAATAAATCAACACATTATACTATTTTTTATATTTAGATAAAATATTGTTGAAACTTTTTTGGATGATTATAAATGGATGATGATATGATAAAAGGTGTACAATTTTTTTGATATAATTAAATGATTTAATTTTCAGAAAAAATTCATTTCAATGTTTGATTATTATAATTTTAAATAAAGTTTAAATACTAAAAATAATCCAATTTGATGGATAACATCAATATTTTATTTGAATTAACTATTATGATTTTTAAAATAATGAAATATACATTATGATATTAAAATGTTTATAACAAATTTATAATGATTCATATATGGTTTATCAAAAAAAGACTAGTTGAGCATTGAATCAATCACTAAATTTGGTCCTGATGGGTTGGCCTAAGGAGATACACTAGGTGAGACACTCATATGATATATTATTTAGTTAAAAATATTATATTTAAATTCAATTATGAGGTATTTTGGAATTATTTTAACATATTAGGTTACAAAATCTAATAGAAATCTAAATTTAGATAATTGATGATTTACCATTTAAGTCGTTGGCTGATATCAATGTTAAATCTATTAAAAAGTTTTCAAATGCTAATATATATTAAAAATGATTTTGTTTTCATATTTTAAATATTATTTGAGCCATTTTGTTTTGACGGTTTTTTTGGAAATAAAATCTTGAATATGAACCTTGGAATTATATATATCACCAAAACAATATGGATTATATATAATAGATAAAACCTTATACCAAAGGTTTGGAACCATTGGTATAGTCTTACAACCCATTGATATATCCTTTACGAATAGTTTGGAGTATTGCTTTCTATTATGTGGTTGTTATATTCTTGTACTAATGGATTTGAGAAAAGGTTCGGTATTATCCTACACAAATAGTTATTTAAAACTATTGATATTGGTCATATTAAAATCTTGTGACAAAGATTTTTAATAACCATTTGTATAAGTAATGTTAAAATGAATCCCAACATAGTTTTGATCCCAACACTTCCCATTTATAATCCAACAATATAGCCACTATCCTATAATGACTTTTCTGAACATTACATCATTAATATATATATTTATATTTTCATGCAAATTAAATTTTTATGATTTTTATGATATTTGATAGTAGAATCTATAAAAACATGGGTTTTATGCCAGTGGTTCTCAAAACCATTATTATACTCATACAACAATGGTTTTCGCAAAAGGGTTCGAACTTTTTCAACCTATACTATTGGATTTTGGGAATTATTTTGTGTATAATTCTTTATAAGTGACTTATCAAAATTATTTTTTCCAAAACTGTAGGTATACCTCTCTATAAGTGAACTATACAAATGGTTTTGAAAAACCTGTTGTTATATGGTCTCTATATGGGACATATTTCAAATTTTTATTCCATAATAGTTTGTATATGGTTATTCCATTGTACATTTTCAAATGGTGTTTCCAAAAAACGTATTTATAAGGTATCTCTAAGGTCCATATGACAACATTTTTCCCCAAAATGTAGTTATAGGTACAATATAACCATTAGAATAGGTCTATTGTGATAACACAAATTTCTTGTAGTGTAAAACTAAAAAAGGGTGCAAACATAATTTTTTAAGAATTTTATTATATACTGATTATGAGGGAAAAAATTTACTTTCAAAATAAGATAGGTTTATAACATAATATAAATTATTTCATGATACTGTAGTCAATATTAATTTTAAAATTTATATATATCAATAATTTTTTTTGAAAAATATATGTTTTAGAAAGGATTATGTGATGAATCTATGGATTATTAATTTTTATTAATACATTCATGGTGTGGTGGAATATATTGAATGTTATTAATAATATTGAAATGTTATTTTATGATAAGGATACGTTTTTAGGGTTATATTTTTTTTATCACTTACGGAGTAATAAAAATCTCATGTTTTCAATAAACACCTGACAGTAGGATATTAAATGTTGGATTTATTTTAAGGTTTTAATATTGAAAGTAATTTTTACCCATGAGGTTGATATCTGAATCATGACACTATAAAGGTGTTAATTAATTTTACAAACAATAATATATAATAACTAGTGTGTTTAATCATAATAATACAATGCTAAATATAGATTTTTTATTTATAGTATTGTATAATGTAATTGCGGTTTTATTCATTGGAAAAAGAATATATTTTTTAAAAGGTATTTTATTGATATAATATATGAATGGAATATATATATATACGAATGTATATGACTTTTTTAATGATTTATATCACATTAGTAATGATATTTTGGATTTCATGAGGATCGATTTCATTGATTATTATGTTAAAAAATATCATTTCAAATGTCTATTTTAATTTCTTTGGTAATAAGTATGAGAGAACCCCTCGCAATAAATCATATGTTGATCTAAGAATGATATATGACAAACAAATATTTATGTACATTTATCTAATGTAATTGTACTTTAATATTTATAAAAAAGATAAACTATTTGATGGTCATATCCTATTACTGTAATTTATAATTTTAATTACCATAAAATTAAAACCTTTCTAAATGGTTTTCAAAAATATTTTGTTTTTTAAATGACTATAAATATACATAAAAATTGGTGAATTAGATAGTGTGAAGTTTTTCGTAATGTGTAAAAAAATGGAATTAGAGTTATGGTTAGACATATTATGGGTACGTCCAAACTGGTATCAAGTAATATGATAAATAATGTGATCATAGTCAAATACCAGACATACCAATGTATAAAAATACTGATTATCATGAATTTTAATATGAGGAAGCAAATCGTACTCAGATGTGTAGGGGAAAAGATAATATATAAGATACATATTTCTTTAATTTCATGAATTTTCATGTATTATGGGATAGAATAAACAAACCCATGGGACAACGATGGTATTAGTCACTAGAAACATTTTGTGATGGAAAATACTATGAAACAACAACTACTGAATCAGATATAGAGGTTTCACTCTTTATTTTCAAGGATCCATTATCATTTCATGGTCCAATAACTGCTCGATTTTGTGTTATAAATAAGAACTCTGAATGGCATGTTAAACAAAAAAAATCATTTCTCCATAATGTAAGATGTTATTCATTAATGATTTAAATATACCTTGATTTTAAAAAACTAATACGAGATTATTATTGACATAGCACTATTTACAATTTTAATAAAATTACATTTCTTATCATTGGATCATCATGCATTTTGTTGTAAAATACATATTCAATAGGGAAATTACTGTAACTTTATGAG
This sequence comes from Viscum album, assembly GCA_963277665.1. Lineage (NCBI taxonomy): Eukaryota > Viridiplantae > Streptophyta > Magnoliopsida > Santalales > Viscaceae > Viscum > Viscum album. The sequence continues at coordinate 2,012,717,800 of OY728147.1, read as the reverse complement.
TAAAATTTGTGGATTCAATTAATTTTTTGAGGAGAATGTAGCACCCAAAATATAGTAATTACATTGAAATTTGAAAATGTGTTTGATAATTTCCCTATCATGTAAAATATAGTTTGAAACGCTCCTCAACATATTAGAATAACATTTTTAATTAATCTAAAATGGTTAGGATAAATAGTTAAAATGAGTTAATTTGGAAAAATTGAATGTTAAATAATAGTGTCTTTATTAATATTCATAATTTCTTATTAAAAACAAAATAGAAGAAATTTTCGAACTGAATTTCATAAAATATTCCTAAATTTTTAACACATCAAAAAAATATTGACTATGCCTTAATTTTTTATAATTTTCAAAAAACAATAATTCTAATTTGAAAAATATGGGTTTCATAAAAATTTAATTTTCATGAAAATAACATTGAATAATCATAAACATATTGTCTTCAAACCCATTAATTTTAAAAAATGTGTAATTAGGTGATAAAAATATTCATTCTATTATAAAATAAAACTGATTGAATTTTTTATTTAAAAAATATTAAATTTTACCCAGAAAATATTTTCACCATACATTAAAAAAACAGTTTTTTCAATTGAGTATAGGTTCAGGATTACCTTGAATGTTTTATACCCATTATTATTTTTATAATAAATCAACGTCTATAAATGAAACAACTATTCAATTTATTTTTATTATATATAAATTTTTAATTCTTATGAATAATATTTCTTTGAAAACTATTTTCCATGATAATTTCTATTATTTGAAAAGAATCAATTCATATATTGAAATATTTTTTGATAAATTAATTTTAAATTTTATATTTATATGTATAAAATTTTGTTAAAATTTCAATATCATCTTGTATAATGAAATATATCACTATGGATTGAAAATATTTACCATCATAAATGTAAAAAGTCAATATTGAATATAACCTTGTGTAAAATTCATAAATTTTTTTAAAAAATAAAAATAAACTATGGCTTGATATTTTTAATATCCATGACATTAGTCCCCAATACTATTTCCCCTTTTTTATTCAATAACTGTTGAATTTGTTGACGACATTATTGAAAAATGTTATGGTTTACACAAAACAGAATAGTCATTTCACACTACTAGCCTTTATTGGTTTTAGGGAATAGAATTGATAAACAATACCCTTTATCCATACATTTTTAGCACGCATATATGAATCATTTTTATGATATTATTTTTGCAATGATATATTTAAGAATAAAATGAAATAATTAAGTAAAAACATAAAAATTAGTTTGTAAAAAATTAAAAAACAATTAAATAAATGATTAATCATAAAAAAGAATAAATTGGTTTATAAAATTTAAATTATAAGTAAATATAAATCATATATATTAAATATAATTTTATAAGTAACGTAAAATTTTAAAAATAAAAATTAATGATTAGTTAATTTAGAAATATATTAATAATTTTTTTAATAATTTTTTTTGATAATGTTAATAAATAGTATATATTAAATATATATATATATATATATATTAATATTAATAAATATGATTTATATAATTCAATATATATATATATTTTACTTTAAATTGTAAAATATTTACTTAAATAATGGTTTATAATTTAAAATTAATATGAATTAAAAATACAGAATTATTACATCTAGTAATGGACATTATTCAATGTCGTTTTATTTTTCAATTTAAAATTGATATATTTTTTGTTTTATGGTTTCAAATATATGTAATTAATTCATTTTTATATATAACACAGACACATATATTTACTCAATTAATGAAATTTGATATAAAAACACGCAAACATAATATTTTTGTAATTTATTTAAATTTTGGTATTCATTTTATGATTTCAATATAATGTGATACATTTAATATATTATTTCTTTTTGACATTCAATTTTAATTATTAATTTTTTATTTTATTATTATTAGGTATTAAAAAAATTAAATATGATTTTTATTAATTTAATCAATTTTTATTAATTATTTTATACAAATTTTTTTCTATGTTTTAATATTATCAATATTTAATCATCTTCACGTGAATATTTATCTGATTTTTTTAATTATTTATATGTAATTAATAAATTTTATCCATTTTTCAATGTTGTAAAATTTTACTCATTTTGAATTACTCAATATAAAAAAATTCTTAACTTGCATGCACTTAAGATTAAATATTCATTAATTATTATATAAATTTAATTTTAAAAAATATTTATAAAGAAATATATTTGTAAATTTATATGTAAAATATTTATACATATATATATATTTAATTTTTAAAAAATAAATATTATTTTAGAAAAAAGTTTTTATATAGTTAAAAATAAATAATTATATATATTTAACTAATTATAAAATAATAATAATTCTATTTAAATAATGAACGTATTTAATATAAATTTATATAAGTACTAGATGTATATTAATATGAATATATAGAATAATGTAAATATTATTTGTAAAAAAATACTTATATTATTATTAATAAATAATTATAAAATGACAATATTTTTATTTTAATAGACACTATATTTACTATATATATATTATATATATATATAATATTTATTTATAATTATAATTAGAAATTATTTATCCATACTTAAGTAATAAGTTCTCGAAATGATGGCTTTTTTGAGTGCTAATTAATTTAACTCTTATAAAAGGGATCATTATTAAAAAAAATATTAAAAGTGGTGAGAATAGAGACCTTGTCTATTTAAATAACCCAAATCAATTTGAAACTCATCATGATATCCAAATATTTTCATGGAAACCACCACAATCTAGCAATTTTCTTTAGGGAATCGATGCTCGAATCAGTGATCAGAAAATTCAAATTCTCAAAACAATGAATTGAGTGATTCAAGGGTCAAATGTCTTTAAAGCTCCATGTTTTTTTTGGTTTTTTGTTTTCTATACATTATCATTGTCAATTCCAAACATCATTCCAAGGTATGTTATTTTCTCCACCAACTCACTCATTAATTTAATATTTGGTTATATCTATCTTTATTTTGTATCATCATCATTTCATTACCATCATTATAACCATGTGGTCAATAATGTTTATTAGAGATAGTTTTTTAAAAGGATATAGTAATATCCGAGCATGAATAAGAGGATTGAAGTAGTGTCTATCCAAAACACTTTACATCCTCTCTTGAATTTCCAAGTGATTTTAGTAAATATATTTTAATTGAATATTTTTTTCTGTCCAATTTATTTATTCCATTTCCCTTTCACATTCACTATATTTATAGAGTGACTATTATTTTTTTTATATTTATTTTACTTAATTTAAATTTTTTTTGAGAAAAGGTTACTAATAAAGACATTCATCACCGTAATCCTCCATCATTTCAAGGTAATATAATCTTAAAGAGCTATAGGATTGGGTGAAATAATTGAGATGATCATTGAAACCCTCAATATTCCTCCTACAATTCTTGTTCAATATGATTTTTTTAGGTTAGATGAAGGGCCACGATAAAAAAAATGAATATCTATAATGGAAAGACTTCTTTTGGGAAGGATAATATTTCATCAAACCTTAAAATATATTAACCAGATATTCCAACTAAAACAACTGAGTAATTTGTTAGAGAATTCACATTTGAAGATATATAGTGAAATTACATTTCCATTACCACCTAATAGAGAATACACAAGAAGATGTCATGCTAGGTATATCCCAATTTTTGATTTATGTAAATATCTAATTTATTTCATTAATTATTAAAAATATCCCCATTCTATCAAAATAAATATCATTAAATTTTTTCCATCCTGAAAAAATCTGAACCCACCATTTTTATGACAATATATAAATATATCATTATCTTATATGATCATTTTTTTAGTACCAAAAAGAAATTAACCTTTAAAACCCAATGAAAAAAAAAATTCTATCCCCAAATTAGAATATGGTTCAAACATTTTTTTATAATTTGAAAAAAAAATCTATCTATGAAATGATAATCATCTAATTAATATTTCATACAAACCACTTCATTCCTTCACAAAATATCTAATAAAAACAATTAATGTTTTACATTAACATATTTAAGGGTAAATATTGATTTAGTTTTTCTTTTTATTTTCTATATCTTTTAAATGAAAAAACATTATCCAAATAGATCCAACATTTCTAATATATAAATTACCCTTTAAACATGTAAAAATAATTAATTACAATAATTTAACTATCATGTGCACAAAATCATAGTAAAACCCATAATTTCCATGAAGATGAATCATTTTCCATAATGAATCCATGCGTCTTCATGAATCGAAGTATATATTTCAATGTGTGTATAAATAATTCTTTAATTAGTTTATCAATGAATGATTTCTATAATTTTAAAACCATTTAATTAATTAATTATATTATATTCTAAATTTAGTTCACAATTCCTTATAGATTAATAATTTAAATTATAATTATGAAATGTTAAAAAAAATTACCACTAATATTTAATGTATCAATTCCTTGGGTTATTACATCAATATTTCAAAAAAATAAAATAGAGTTTATATATTTATATATACGACGGAAGAATTCTTAGAAGAAATTATTAGGTTTTCATAATTTTTGGTCAACATATATTGGTTCCACCCATTGAAATTTGTGATTACTATCTATGTATATGAAATAAATATTTTTTTATTAAAATATTTTGTCAATACATTTTTATATATTTTAGTTTATTGAATGATATTTTATTATTTTTTTCATATTTGGGTTTTTAATTACACATTAATTACCAATATTATATTTTAAATTTATTTGGTTATCTAAGATTATATTGATGGATTGTTTTAATAGATTTATTGAATGTCTTAGTTAGATGATTTATAGTATTAAAAGTGGTTTTTCTCATATTAATACAGGATTCATTGAAGAAACAATGATTTATGTATCATAACATGTCCCCACTAAAGCACTATTAATCATAGACAAGAATGTTTACACCCACCAAATATCTCCTTCTATAGGCCTCGTGTTAATAACTAGTTCCAATGGTATAATTCTCATAACTGGGAGAAATTAACCCTTTTAGAGAACACAATACTATATAAATGTCATTATAATTGGTTTCATCTCCCAAATGGTTATTATTGCATTTTTTTATTCAAACTAATACCCAATCTCATAATGTTTCTTTTGCTACAATGGCCATTATACATCCAATAGATTACTACTTATTATTGTACTTCATGAAACATTGGGGATGTCCACTAGATTTGGAGTATGAGTTTAAAATATAAAACATTAAATGATAAATTTTTGGCATATGACATGATGATGACGATAGTTGTTTATAACATTCTCCAATTAAGGAAATTAGGGGATTAGACATACCATAGTAGATTAATGATTTTCTTTATTTATTTTACCCCTTTCCTTGAAATTATAATGAAATTAATTGAAACCATAAAATTTTGGGTTTCCAACATTATAATTATCTACTAATTTCAATTTTGATAAAAAATATATTAACTGTACTAATTAATTTATTATAGAAAATTTATATTTTTTTAAACCCAATTGGATTGATTTGAATCAAAAATTGATGAATAATAATTATTATTAAAAACTATAATGAATATGGAGTTAAAGAGTCTATCATTTTCTCAGTAGAGGATGTTTATCGCCCTTCCAAAATCCAATTTACATGTTTACATTGTTGTTATTGAAAACAAATAATCTTGGACATGTGGGAAGTATGTTTTGTTTTTCATGGAATATATTTGAGAAATATTTGTTGTAATAAACAGTGCAAAAAACTGAACATGCCCACCAATTCAGATAATGCTGTAATTTATAGATCATTTTATATAAAGACCAATGTAATTGATAGGGAAGATGGAATAGAAGAAATAAAAATGAAAATTGATGATGACTTTCATGATCATCCAATACTGTTTGTGAATTTACATTAATGTGATAAGAAACCATTATATGTTACTTCTAATAAATAAAAAAAATAGTTACCCATATTAAAATTATATAATTTCAATGCTAGAAGGGGATGGATTGACACCATATTTACATAACAACATGGTCTTACGAATGAAATCATATCTAAAGGAAATTAAATACCATATGGAACATATGATGTTAAATAAATGATACGTTCGATGAGAGTTATCTATAAAAAATATATTATTTTCTAAATGATTTAATATTGTTTCTAATGGATACTGAATAATTCAAAAAACACCCTTAGTCTGGCCTATATTTTTACAAGCAAAATGGATTGAATACTTAAAATATATTACAGCACATTCCGATCATCCAAAATTATGAGAATACTATATGTTTGTTAGGAAACTATGAGAAACTTATATGACATAATTATATTTGAACAAAATACTGGAAATGATTACATAAATCAGATTCCACTATATTAAAGAAAATTGAGTATGAGTATCTAATGTTTTTAAATCAGTTGAGAAACATTGATCTATCATTATCTACAGATGGAATAATTCTTTTTGGTGTACAATGTTGTACTCATAGTAGGTGACCGGTAATGTTGGTAAATTACATCTTTTAACCATGGAACTGCATTAATCATAAGTACATAATGTCTTCATCTCTTATAAATCGACCTAATAAACTATGTAATTATATTGACGTCTATTTAGGATTCATTGATCAAGGATAAGAAATTGATATCAGATACCAGTGTTACAATGTATGATTCTCATAGAAGTGAATAATTCAGATTGATGGAAGATTAATGAAATCACTATATATATAAATTAATCATGGAATAACATTAAATATAATTGGTGGTTTCATATTTGTGAAAATCCCAAAAACTAAATTTACCTGAATCATTATTCAAATACTAAATTTTTTACATATAAAATTATTTCCTTGATGTTAAAAATATTAATATATAATGACATCATTTTATGGGAATATTGAACAATGTACAACAATATCTCTAACAATTGTTGATCTACTGTTCAATAAATTACATCACATTGATAGTAATTTTAGTAAAAAAATTAAAAAACCATACAAAATATGCTTGGAAGAAGAGATCGATTTTGTTTGGACAAATAAATACGGATTGTTTTAATGTCTTTCATTTTATTCATGTAATTCATATATAAAAAATGTATTTGATAGTGACTTTGTAATGTTAAAAATTATTATGAAAAACTGATAGAAGGCCTCAAGGCTAGTTTATCCATGAATGACATGGGGATAAAATAAGAGTTTTATATGGTGAAGAAAACTAAAATACTTTTATTCATTTATTAGATTACACTCTATCTAGAAAGAAAAAAATTGATGTTTCACCTTTTCATTAATAGTGTAAATGTTCTAAAGGGATATTCATAAAATTTCAATAATATTGTGAAAATGAATAATTCGATGATACATGGACTACAATCACATGATTTTCATGTTTTACTGAATGATTTTTTTCATGATTCATTCAGTTTAATTTTACCAAAAAATCTAGGGAATAAATTAACAACACTATATTTCTTTTTCAAATTCATGTTTTGTAATTCTATAGAATCGATGATGTTACCATTCATGAATAATGAAGTTATTTTCATATAAGGTGATTTAATATTGTTCTTCCTAGGATTATTTTTTGATACAATGGACCATTTGATGGTTCACATGTTTAGAGAGTTTTAGTTATGTGTTCATGTCCATTATAGATAGATGTACCCCAAGAAATAGTAAATGATGATTTTAAAAATGTTATTTCATGATTTAGGGTCAGCTATAAGGTTTTATTGAATAATTATATGTTGTCGAAAAATTTATTGAATTATGTACTAATTACCTATCAGATGATGATAGCAGCAGTCTCCAAAACTCTCATCATAGTGCACTCTTTATGGGAAAGGGATTTTTGAAGGGAATTTTGATACAATTTCCTTAAAAAAGAGTGAACCAGATCACCTTTAAAACTTATATAATAGTGAATATATTAATCCCTACATTAAATCCCACAAATAAGTAAATATATATTTGAATCCATAAAGGGAATAATGATAGATAAAATATAGACATAATCTATTGTTTCTTAGATATTATTGAGATGATATTTTTAAGGTGTTATTTTAAGAATAATATTCCATTGTCGGACGACATAAATTGCTAGCTAGTGGAATTAATGAATATTTTTTACCAAAAAATAGTTTTATAATCATTGTTTATAAATTGTATAAGGAATAACATGATGAATGAATTACGATGTACAATAATGGTGTTATGCTTATGGAGAAAGCAATGCATATATCTGGTTCCCAGGATATAAATCCAATTTATTAATATATGTCATTTTTTTTGGTATTATTTGATAGATATATGAGTATGCTTATACCACATTTCATTTTCTAATTTTCTATTCCAATTATGTATGGTAATATTATTGTAGTGATAACTGATGAAATGGTATTCTTGAATGTGAATTTCATGTGGAAGATGAAAAACATGATCTGTTCCGAATGTATTCACATGAAGTGATGGTATCTTATATATCTGATCCAAAAAATAATAATTTTTCAATATTTCTACAAGAAACTAAACTATATATTCAATCAGATGAAAATTCATTAGCGAATGACCATTTCATTGGGAGATCACAGTGAATTCATGTTATTCTATATGTACCCAATTTCTTGTATGTTATAGGGAACCACAAAGATAGAATTTTGGTTATTGAAAAATAAACCAAATTCATAATACCATTAAAAATATAAAGTGATTTCAATGAGAAGGAAACACTATTATTTAAATATACTAAAATTTACCACATAATATTTTATGTTGTCTACTACATTAACACAATATAAATTTAATTATTGACTAATGAATTGGAAAATTCATTTTGCACATGATGACGTTACCATTCTCTCTGAATGAAACATATAACAACAGAAACCATTTAGTAATATGTAAAGTTAATGATATGATATAAATTCTATATTTTATCGATAAAATATATAATTAAATGTTGATTAAATATTCATTATTCCTTATAGAGATCATTTACTTTAAAAGTTTTTTTTCAGTCTGCCATTAAATTTTGTAGGATATCCTCTACAAAAATCTTATCCCTCATTATAGTTTCACCCATATAGTGTTTCATATATTACATTCCTTCATGTTCCATCTAATTCCATTTTTTAAATATAAATGACGTTGTTTCTGGTCAATCAGAGAAGTTATCATGATGTATTTACAGTAAATTCTTAATGTATATAATTAATTTAAATTTCACATTTATGATTAATTTAATTAATTTTAGTATTAATCACGTATGAATTAATTTCTTATACAGGGGGATTCATTGGTTCAAGTTGTGCTGTTTTTCAAAATATCACACGATTTTCCATCAAAAAATCCACAGACATATTCTCCCATAAAACTCTTTATACATTATAGTATTGATATTTAAAACATACCATAATGATCAGTCCACTACTCATGTACAGATGTAATCATGATGTTTCTATTATTAAATCAGTGTCCATATAATTAATGTATAATTTCATATTTATGTGTAATTTTTTATTACTCAAATAATATTTTTTCTCTTATGCAGATGGATTCATTTTCTCAAGTTATTGTGGTTTGTTGTTATATTCTCATGGACATTATATATTTGTCTTAGATCCTTTATTTGAGATAATAAAAAATTTAATTTAATCATTAATGAATACAACCATTATAAAAATCATTATTCTAACTACTTATTTAATTATTTTCCTTCATTTTATATAATATTTGTATGATAATTTCCTTATTATTTTATCTAATAATTATTTATTTTTTTTCAAATATATTTTGGGAAGTCGTATTATTCTTTGAACTATAAGGTATAGGCATGAAAATAAATAAAATGTTACTTTCTACCAATATTGCCATGATTTCTATTACTTTTATTTGTCTAACATCCAATACTACATATTGATATGATTTTATTAGAAAAAACATAGTATCATTTAAAGAAATATAGATGGTTATATGATGACTATGGGCCCATTTTTTGACTTTTAATGAAATAATATTAAGATGATATTCTTCTACTCTTATGGATATTAACATAGAGAAAGGTTATTCAGCTAAGAACATGGATTCAAAATTAAATGGAGGTACCATAAAAAATGAAATAAAAATCATTGTAATCACGGATGTTATGACCGATTTGAGACTTTGGGATGCTAATGAATAATCCACACATCAATATGGAACTTTTTTTTACCGATACTACATCATGTTATTTTTTTAATTTATTAATATACATTAATATTGGAAAAAAAGTCTACTGACATACTCAAAAATTGGGAAGACATTTTCATATTTTGTATACATTAATATATTTTCCATACGTTATTTTTGATGTGAATGAATCATCCATACCACAATCCTATATAAGATGTTATTTTTATGAATCAATGTGTCCTTTATCACAATAAAATGAAATTTTGGTTCATAAAGTGTTACTTTTTGAATGTTAAACAAGCACACTATAAATTATCATAATAATTTATTAAACATATTCATAAATCATTTGTGACGGGTATGAATAGTTATAAAATAATACCTAAACACAAATTTATCAGCATGACTAAATGTACGAGATTATAGTTTAAAATGACATTTTATTAAAATAGATCACTAACAAACTAAAAAACAAGAATGTTCATTCATATTTTTGTATACATTAGTAAAATCATCTGCATTTCATTTGGTATGTGTTGGAAATAATAAAACCTCAATAAAAGGCACTATACGACCAGTATTGTAACGTCCTAGGTAAATAAATAATATAACATTCTAATTTTTATCAATATTTGTTAAAAAATGTTAATACTACTTTAAAGGGAATTCTATGCTCGATTGCGTACCCAATACACAATAACGAGTTTCTCTGAAATCTTACCTAGCTCACTAATAATATAATAATATTAAAATAGTTATCGCATAGCCTTTGTAATGAAGGGATTGAACAGAAATAACTAGAAAATGATTACGTATGTATGTTAAATATTTTTACATTTATATAAAAAATGTTAGAGGCTTAAAATACAAATGCATCCAATTTTAACAATAAATATTCTAATATTTTTAAAAGATTGGTTTACCGCCTTTTGATGGTGAACCATTTTTAAATATATAATTTAACAATTTTATAAGCTATATTTTTCAAAATAAACTTATTCTTTATGATTGGGACATTGAAATTTACATTGGATAAATTTCTGGTATTTTTCTTATAATGTTCATTTTTTAATGAATAGTGAAAAATGTTGTATTTTAATTCAAAACCACTTTTTTATCTAATTTATTCATATAGTTAGATTATATTTTTAAATGGTTTTAAAGTGAAATTAGAATATATTTTTACCATATAATATACTGTTTATAATTGTAATTAATATCACTTTTAGATTGGACATAAACGAGTGTCAATCTTTTGATAGATATTGTTCCTTAAAAACACGCTATTTGATTTGACAGTGGGATTTAATTATAAAATAAATTAATGCAACTTCTATGTTATTATTTTGGTAAAATAGAAATCATTTTTGAATTCGGAATATCAAATATAGCATAGGTATTATTTCAGACCCTTATCACCTTATCCTCGAAATATATCAATGTGGGACCTTAAAAATCCGAAACTCATTTGAAAATAATGAAACCTTTCTTGACTTTCCAAGAGTGCCCCTCCTCTCCTCTTATAAAAGGCCCCCACCTATACCTCCTTACCAACACCTCTCAAGCCATTGTCTCAGCCAACCCCAACCCATTTTGTCTCTCCACATCCATCTTTTACTCCCAGAAGCCTCACTTTGGGCCGAAGACTTTCCAAGGAAGCCTTTGAGCTCAAATCAAAAAGAGTTACCCGATTTAAAGGTAGTGTCTTCTCCTGTGTTCTTATGTTTTATTTTGCTTCTCCAACCCCCTAAACTGTTTTTATTACTTTATTTTGTAACAAAACTATTATCATAAATATTCTAGGATGTTGTTATGAGAGGGATTATAGCTACACCTGCACACAACTTCGTCTAATGGTTAAAAAACATATTGTTTCTGTGGTTGGTGATTTTCTTCCTCACGAACCGATGATTGTTCAATATTCTTTTGACACCTTTTAAGGTGTCCATTATGATGTCACTAAATTTTATATATGATATATATGGTATTTATTTTTCCTATATGCTTCTTTATTTTCTATTTAAAACAAACCATTATTCTTTCCATGTTGTGCAAATGCGATAATTTCATATGAGGAAGTGTGGACTACCACCCCCTCAAGTGATGTGACTCGTTCATGAAATACATGGAATGTATAAAGAATGAAATTAATGAACATATGTGACCTATATAACATATATATTATACTGTAATTATAATATATATATATACCATTTATTTTAAATACCATTAATATGACAAAAAAATGAAAGTAGCGTTCATACATACGTACGGCCTACCGTCTCCATGAACGCTGCTTTTCATTTTTATCTAAATATTTTTTGGAATAGTATAAACTTAATATTTACTGGATATATATGATATTTTATTCATTAATATTGTTCTATAATTTATTTACTACATTGTCAATCATTTTCAATCAAGTTCATTTTTTTACTCTAGTACCAAACATCGGCAAAAACGTCTGATATGAACTTAAATTATTAAAAAAATATTATAACATTATAATATTTTATATAAACTGAATATTAATATTTAAAGGAGGAACTTACGCAATTATAAATTGACCATAGTTTATTATTCATGAATATAAAGAAATGAACCAGATAAGTCGGACTTGAGGTAAGAGATCCTACCCATCTCTTTCTTTTTAAGTACACTATTTTATTTCATTCCTTTTAAGCTCATATTTCTTATTATTGGGATGTTATTTTATATTATTATTACTGGAATTTTTTTGTTCATATGATGAGAGACCCTATTTTCTCTCATCAATCCAATTTTGGATGTTTTGAGTGGTGCCGTTATGCTGTCGAATTTTCGTTAGAGATCCAACCTCACTCTTTATTTTTAAGTACTCTCCTTTATGTCACGTCTTTTAATCTCCACTTTTTTATGTTGGGGGACGTTATTTTATATTCCTATTACTGTAAATTTTTTGTTAATATGATGAGATACCCTATTTAATATCATCAAGCCATTTTTTGGAAGTTTTAAGTGGCGTCGTTAGGCTGCCTAGTTTTCATAAGGGATTTTTCATCTCAATTTTATTCTCGTGAGATTTATGCTACATTTTCCACCATTTCCTTTGATTGGTATATGTACTGCCCATTATTCTACTCTTTGTGTAATATAATTTCATTTATGATAATTTACATCAATGTTGTGTTGTCCTTCTTTTATGGGGTTTATGTTTCGAAATATACCCAAGTCTGTAAGGGAACATTTCACCCTCCTCTTTTTAAAAGACTACTTTTGTTGTGTATTTTAATTTACATATTATAATGTTGGGATATGTTCCTATATATCCTTATTGATGTAAATATTATGTCCAAGAGATGAGATACCCTTTTTATCTCTCATCAACTCATTTTTTGAATTTTGAAGTGACGCTGTTAGGCTGTCAAGTTTTTTGTAAGGGAACTTCTTAACCCAATTTTGATTATTTGGGATAAACTTATACTCCTTGAATATGTCATTCTACGAAAATGTGTGAATGATCTATGATTGTTTTACACTTTATATCCACTTATATTTTGTGTATTCGTTTGTCACACATATTTATGTAATTGATTTATCCTTAATCTAAGGATACCGTCTTTGTAAGGAACATCGCCTCAATATACTTTCATTAAGGCATATTTTTGTTCTAATACAAGGCGTTATTTTATACGGTGTATAAACACCTTTTAATTATACATTTATTCGAAAGGAATATTTTCTATACGAAGCATTTTACTAAACGACAAAAAGTATGTTTCTTTTTAACATACGCGGTGACAATGACCTTTTCACCGCTGCGAGTATTATTTGATCTTTGGCTTCCTCAACAAGTTGTTATATTTTAAAAAGTAAATAAATACCATATAATAATTTTTTTATTGAAAATTTTTTTGATAATGGATTTATTATTTCAATATAGTTAAGTGATATATTGTGCTTGAAATGTGGAAATATTTTCTTTCCTTTATAATTTGTTTATGTGTTATGATTTTATAATGGTACATGGACATTTGACGAGTGGATACATGATAAACGATATGAAAGGTGGTTCCGTGAATACCAGGATAGGTGGTTACATTATAACCTCCAATGCATTTGGTATGGAAGTTGGCCGTATGGCTATTCCATTAACAATGTGTGGAAGTCGACCGTATGTTTATTCCATTTGAGTATGTTTATGTCCCAAGTTACCTTCATATTATATGTGTTCTTTATATTGGTTTTATGGTAATCATTTGGTTACAAAAGGGTAAGTAATGGTCTTTAATTTAGTGATGATTTTTTAATACTTCATAAAGGTGAAAAGTATTACTTTGGTAAAGTACTCATGGTTTACTTGGTTTTTTGAAAAACTAACGGTTTTCTTTCTTTGTGTAACCTTTATTGAGCTTTTTTATGCTCTCCCCAAGTTTTTTTGAATTGTTTTTCCCATGACATAATGTGGAATAGGCTCAAGGATGGGAATAAGGAAACTTCATGCTATCTAAAACATGGAACTATACATGTTTATTTTTAAGTGTTTTTATTTTATGGAAATTTAGTAGAAGTGACTACTTTGTATTCTTTTGAGATGTAATAGTTATGTCGTAATTCTATAAAACTCTAAACCTGAAAAGATCCTCTATGTGAATTATTCATTTAATTCAATAATAAGTAATGTTTAAGGTTGGGTCCTTATAGTTTATATCAAAGGTCGGTTTAGATAACTTTAGAGGTTATGGTATTCTTTAAGCATAAGTGACATGTTGTGTTTGACCACAATGGTTAGTATATTAGATGGAGTAATTGTTGTTTTTTTGAAGGTTGGAATGAGATTGAGATAACTTGGATAAGTATATGTTAATGTCTATCTTCCTCATTAGTACATGATGATTTTGTTGATATACTCACACTGATTTTTTTTTGTTTTAGTAAATAGATAGATCTTGCAGGAACCAAAGTGAAAATGGGTATGGAGGAAACTATGGTGGTTCTTTGATTAATAGACTGTATGAAATAGGGGATTCAATGAGAAATCTCGTGGTTATTCCAAACCAACTATCAAGGAGTCATGATTAACCACTTGAACATTGGTGAGATCTCTAATACATCGTGTACGAGAGAACCAACTCGATGTGGAAGTTCAGGTAAAAATTATAAAGGTAACCATTAGGGTTTATATGATGCTTACTTTGAAGTATTATGGGTTACTACATGATATGATGGAATACCGAAGGCATGAGGTAAACATGAGGTTAAAATATGTTATGGTTATTTTTGATTAATTTATCTCTTTTCGAGGAATGTTATAAAATTATATTGTTTTGGAAAAAGACAACACGCAGACCGTGTGACAACCCGTCACATTGGACGAAGCATCGGGAATCAAACCCACAACTAATGTGCATCTGGTATTTATCACCTACCACTGGACTATGTGAAGTCCCTGGTTAGTTTTACTTATTATTTATAGATAGATGATTTTATAAATCAACAATATGCTTATTTTTGGGTTATCTATGGAAATTATTATCATATCTTGGAGAATATGTGATTAGGCTAATTACTTTTCAATGTGAGACTTTTAGAGTAACTGGTGTTATTTGGAGAAAAATGTTAAGATTTACATTGGAATACAATGTGATTAAATCCTTCAGAGATTTGTGTTTCAATCATAGTTTGGATTGTATTGATGAATTTTATGCATAGTTTTTTATTGAATGGTCTTTGTTGAACTTTGGGTATTGTTGGAAAAAAATTAGAGATTTGTAGAATATTTTCTTTTTGTAAAAAAATATCCTTTTTGTGTATTATCTGATCTCATACTAAACTTTTTGGTTTGCTATTGGTTGATATCTAAAGACATGGGAATATATAGTTCTCTTTTGTGGATTAGTTAATTCTTAAGAAGTTGATTATAGTACTCTTAATTCGAACAAGCCTTCCTAAATACTCGTCTTTTAGAGAAAATATGAGATTGATTAAGGAATCTAGTAAAAGTTGAAAGTCTACGTGACAGATAAGTATGTTTCATTATGCTTTAGTTATGCTCAAAAATAAATTCCTCAATTATGAGTAACATAAAACAAAAATGTTGTCAATTAACTTTTCCTACTGGGGAATCGAATACCGTTTAACCCATCATAGGCATGGGATTTTCTTATGGTTAACTTTATTCTAGACAAGTTTACGATCACTCTCCATCAGAACATGACCCTTTGTTTTTCCTCTATATCTATATTTTTCTAGATGGAATCCTAGTATGAATTAACTCAGGAGACCTTTGTACTTCTCTCCAATTCTTTTTAAGTGATAGTTTTACTGACTCTTGTTCCGATGTTGGACATTCAATGGGTTTCCAAGCCAAATTTCAAAATTGTGAGGACGTAATTCTCAAAAGGGTTGAAGGATATAACATCCTAGGTAAATAAATAATATTACATTCTAATGTTTATCAATATATTTGAATAAAATGTTAATACTACTTTAATGGTAATTTTATTCTCAATGGCGTACCCAATATGCAACAACGAGTTTTTTTGAAATCTTACATTGCTCACTAATAATATAATAATATTATAATAGTTAACGCCTAGCCATTGTAATGGAGTGATTGAACAAAAATTACTAAAAAATTATTTAATATGTTTCTTAAATATTTTTACATTTATCCAATATGTGTTAGAGGCTTAAAATCCAAATGAATCCAATTTTAAGAATAAATACTCTAATATATTTAAAAGATTGTTTTACCACCTTATGATGGAGAACCATTTTTAAATCTACCATTGACAATTTTATAATCTATATTTGTAAAAATATACTTATTCTTTATGATTGGGATATTGAAATTTATTTTGTATAAATTTTTGGTATTTTTCTGATAATGTTCATTTTTTTAATGAATAGTGAAAAGTGTTGTATTTTAATTCAAACCTATTTTTAATCTAATTTATTTATATAGTTATATTATGTTTTTAAATTGTTTTAAAGTGAAATTAGAATATATCTTTACCATTTAATCCAATGGTGGTCATTAGAATTAATATTAGTTTTTGATTGGACATAAACGAGTGTAAATATTTTGATAGATATTGTTTCTTAAAAACACTCTATTTCATTTGACAGCAGAATTTAATTTTAAAATTAATTAATGCAACATATATGTTATGAATTTGGTAAAATAGACATTATTATTGAATTCATAATATCAAATATATATTATGGTGGATTTATAACCCTTATCACCTTATCCTAGAAATATATTAATGTGGGACCTTTAAAATCAGAAACTCATTTGAAAATAATGTAACCTTTCTTGGCTTTCCAAGAGTGCCCCTCCTCTCATCTTATAAAAGGCCCCCACCTCTAGCTCCTTACCCACACCTCTAAAGCCTCTCACTCAGCCATCCCCTGACCATTTTGTCTCTCCACATCCATCTCTTACTCCTAGAATCCTTACTTTGGGCAGAAGTCTTTCCAATGAATCCTTTGTGCTCAAATCAAAAAGAGTTACCTAATTTAAAGGTAGTGTCTTCTCTTGTGTTCCTATGTTTTATTTTGCTTCTCCAACCCCAGAAACACTTTTTATTTCTTTCTTTTGTAACAACACTAGTATATTCAATATACTAGGATATTTTTATGAGAAGGATTAGAGCTACACCTACACACACCTTCGTCTAATGGTTAAAGAACATAATGTTTATGTGGTTGGCGATTTTCTACCTCACGAAACGATGATTGTTCAATATTTATTTAACACCTTTAAAGTTGGCCATTATGGTGTCACTTTATTTTATATATGATATATATGGTATTTATGTTTACTATATTCTTCTTTATTTTATATTTAAAACATACCATTATTCTTTGCATGTTGTGCAAATGCGATAATTTCATATGAGGAAGTGTGGACTACCGCCCCCTCAAGTGATGTGAATCATTTTTGCAATACATGGAAAGTATAAATAATGAAATTAATGAAAATATGTGACCTATATAACATATATCTTATACTTTAAATATAATATAGATATATCGCATTTATTTTTAATTCCATTAATATGACAACAAAATGAAAGTAGTGTTTATTCGTACATACGGCCTACCGTCTCCATGAACTGTGCATTCAATTTTTATCTCAAAATGTTTTCAAATAGTATAAAATCAATATTTACTGGATATATATGGTATTTTAATCATTAATACAATTCTGGAAATGATTTACTATATGGGAAATCATTTTCAAACAAGTTCATTTTTTTTACTCATGTACCAAACATCGGCAAAAACGAATGATATGAACTAACATTATTAATCAGTTATTATATCATTATAATATGTGATATGATCTGAAAAATAATCTTTAAAGAATGTAATTAAGCAATTATAAATTTACCAATGTTTATTATTCATGAATATAAAGAAACTAACAAGACAAGTCGGACTTGGGGTAAGGGATCCTACCCCTCTCTTTCTTTTTATGTACACTATTTTATGTCATTTATTTTAAGCTCATCTTTCTTATGATTGGGATTTTCTTTTATATTACTCTTAATGTAATTGTTATGTTAAAATTATGAGAGACCACATTTTATCTCATTAATCCAATTTTGGATGTTTTGAGTGGAGCCGTTAGGCTGCCGAATTTTCGTAAGAGATCCAACCTCTCCCTTTCTTTTTAAGTACTCTCCTTTATGTCACTTCTTTTAATCTCCTCTTTGTTATGTTGGGGGATGTACTTATATATTCCACTTTTTGTAAAGATTATGGTAATATGATTAGAGACCCTATTTGATCCCATCAACCTATTTTTGGAAGATTTTAGTGGCGTCGTTAGGCTGCCGAGTTTTCGTAAGGGATTTTTCATCTCACTTTTAATGCTGTGAGATTTATGCTACATTGGCAACCATTTCCATTGAGTGGTATATGTACTGCACATTATTCTACTCTTTGTGTAATATAATTTCTTTTAATATTCATATTCTAATGTTGGGATATGTTATTATATATCCTTATTGATGTAAATTTTATGAACAAAGTGATGAGATGCCCTTTTTATCTCTCATTAACTCATTTTCTGAATTTTGAAGTGACGTTGTTAGGCTGTCAAATTTTTTGCAAGGGAACTTCTAAATCCATTTTTGAATCTTTGTGATAAACTTGTACTACTTGAATATGTCGTTCTATGAATATGTTTGAATGACCTCTGATTGTTTTACACTTAATATCCCCTTATATTTGGTGTATTCGTTTGTCACACATAATTATGTAATGGATTTATCCTTAATCCAAGGATATCGTCTTTGTAAGGGAATTCGTCTCAATCTCTTTTCATTAAGGCATATTTTTGTTCTAATACAAGGCTTTCATTTATACGGTGTATAATCCCCTTTGACATATACTTTTATTCTAATGGAATATTTTCTATATGAAGCATTTTACTAAACGACAAAAAGTATGTTTCTTTTTAACATAGGTAGTGACAATGATATTTCCGCCGCCGCGCGTATTATTTGATCTTTAGCTTCCTCAACAATCCGTTATATTTTTAAAAGTAAATAAATACCATATACTTTTTTTGTTATTGAAAATGGTTTTGATAATGGATTTTTTATGTCAATATATTTAAGTGTTATATTGTGGTTGATATTTGGAGATGTTTTCATTTCTTTATAATTGTATTTGTGTTATGATTTTATAATGGTACATGGACATTTGATGGGAGGTTATGTGATAAACCATATGACGGGTGGTGTCGTGAATACCAGGAATGTTGGTTACATTATAACCTCCAATGCATTGGGTATGGAAGTCGGTCGTATAGCTATTCCATTAAGTATGTGTGGAAGTCGACCGTATGGTTATTCCATTTAAGTATGTTTATGTCACAAGTTACCTTCATATGTTATGTGTTCATTATATGGGTTTTATGGTAATCTTTTGGTTACAAAAGGGTAAATAATGGTCTTTTATTCAGTGAAGAGTTTTTACTGCTTCATAAAGGATAAAAGTATTACATTGGTAAGGTACTAATGGTTTAATTGTTGTTTTGAAAAACTAACTGTTTTCCTACTTTGTGTATCCATTACTGAGCTTTTTCTCTTCACCCCAAGTTTTTTTGAAATATTTTTCACAGGGCTTAATGTGGAATAGGGTCAAGGATGGGATCAAGGAAACTTCATGCTATCTAAATCTTTGAAATAGACAAGTTTCTTTTTTACAGTTTTTATTTTATGGAAACTTAGTAGAAGTGTCTACTTTGTAATCTTTTGAGATGTAATAATTATGTCCTAATTCTCTAAAACTATAAACCTGAAAAAGATCATCTATGTGAATTATTCATTTAATTCAATAATAATTAATGTTTAATTCTCGTTCCTTATATGTATCACACCAATTGTTTCTCTTTATTGAAATATCAAATCAATTAATTAAAAAGTATTTCTATCCTACTCAAATCCAATAAACAATATTCATATTTTTTGGATACATTAGTTTATTAATACATTAGTAATATTTGATATATAATAATAAACCATGACTAAATATGATACAATATGTTACTAGTTAAAATCAAAATGTTCATTATTAGTATAAAATTGAAATATTAGTTAATAAATTTTATCTCATTGAAAAATAATAAAATGAACTAATACATTCATGAAATTTTGAGAAAAATATTAATAACCAATTATTTACTAGTAGGAGTAACTCTCACATAAAACCATTAAGCACCATTATTGATGAGACTAAAAGTGAATTTTGTTCTATTCAAAAGTACTTTATAGTAAAAAAGTCATGTGAAATACTCAAAAAAAAAAATAATTTGGATTGTTTCGATACATTGGAAAATTTTCCATATAAAATTTGGTATGTGTTTTAATCAGAATCAACTCAATATATACCATGATGTGACTGGTATGACTCTAAGTGCCACATTTTTTAAAAAATGTAAAACTTTTTAGTAAAAAGGATAATTGGACTACTAAAACCCAAATAAACAATATCATACTATTTTTACTCTATAGAAGAATAAATCATTTTTAATTTTTATATTTGGGGATCATCCAAACATTAATATAAAACAATATTTTTCCATAATTACTCAATGTATCTCTCATCAGCTTAAAATTCGAAGATTTGTTATAAAAATTTCATTCACTGAAAACAAAGAAAACAATATCATTTTTGCATTACAATTAATAAAAATTATAATTATGTAATTTTTTTTATATAAGAATTATTATCACAACAAATCGAACAACTATATGACCACTAGCTGTTAATCTTCTTGAGTCTAGTTTAAAATAACATTTTTGTAACAAAGAAATGCGACGTACTCAAAACCATGAAAACAAATTCATATTGTTTTTGTACTCTTAAAAAATAGTCTATCTATCATTTGAGAAGTGATTTAATTTTAATCACATTAATCAATCCATTGTGACGTGGGTATGACTCCAATTTTATATGTTTATATAAAAGTGACGTCAATTTTAGTGAAATGGAAAACTGGCATACAATAAATAGGGAAAACATATTTTGATTGTTCTAATACATTAGGAAAATGTTCTAAATGAAATTTGTGATGTATATAAATCTAACCAACCCCATTCAGATACACAGTGTTCCTAATATGACTCATTGATCCTGTGAATTGTTTAAAATGGACATTTCTATTCCTAAAGTATCACTCACTAAAAACCAAGAATACTAGTTCAAAATGTGTAAAAAAAATTTGAAAACAGTTCGGATGTATTTTTAGAAGTGTAGGAATCATTATTACAGAAAACATATATACTAAATGATTGGTATGAGTTAATGTGGATGATTCTTATTTAAAATTAAATTTTATTAAAAAAGATTGAAATATACTCAAAACTGAGAAAACACTTTAATATTTTTTTGATACATTAGTAAAACAATCCATATGTCATTTAAAATATTTTGGAATCAGAAAAACCTTAACCAAAATCATGGTGATTTTTTTATGAGTCTACTAGAATAATTTTATTTATAATTAACTACAATTTTAATAAAACGTCAACTAAACTACTCAAAACAATAGAAGCACATTCATATTGAATTTATGCTTTATAAAAGAGGCCCTTAAGTAATTTATGATATTTATGAATTATCCACATCTCAATATGATACAATATGTGCAAGGTATGACTGAATATTTATATTATCAATTTAAAGTTGATATTATAGTTTAAAATGTGTCACTCACTAAGTACTAGGAAAACACAGTCATACTTTCATGATAGTTTAAGAAATTTTTCACATGTGTGTCATAACATGTATGAATTTGTTTCAGGTAAAACCAAAAAATTATATGACTTCTATGTGTCAAATTGAAAGTTTCGAGTTTGAAATTACATTTTAGTTAAAAGATAAACTACATAATCAAATATGAGAAAATGATTTCATAAATATTGGATATATTTATGAAACTACTAATATTTCATTTGGGAATTTTTAAAATCATATTCACCAAAATTCAAAGCATTGTGTTGCTGGTTTGAATCCTTGCGAATCTTTTTAATTAAAATTGTCAGTATTAGTTGTAAAAATCACAATTGAATTACCCAAAACTGATAAAATGAATTCATATTTGTTGATACTTTATAAAAATGATCATTATATCATTTTTAACATGTAAAAATCAGGAACCCGTTTATCTAATAAATGATATGCCCAGTATGAATAATCATGTTTGTTATTTGTTTAAAATCATAATTTTAGTTCAAAAAGAGTCACTCAATGAAAACTGCTAAAAAATGTATGAATTTTCATCCAAAATTTACTAAAATGATTTGTAATTAAATTTTTATGTTTATTCATTTTACAGATTAAAAAAATATAAGGTGTTATTGGTAATTTTTAATGTTCATCATTCTAGTTTTAAATTACATTTTAGTAAAAAAGAAAAGTGACATGACCAAAAACAAGAAAACACATTTGGATTCTTTTTATACATTAGAAACATGATCTAAAGGCCATTTGAGGAATTTTAGAATGCTCTTCACCCCATTGTGATGAATATTATGACTATAATAAATCCATGTGGTTCTTTTAAATATGTATGTGTCATATTAGTTTAAATGAGCATCACATCACTAAAAATGAGAAATTGATCCTAGATTATTTTCATAACCCTATATGTTCTATTAGATAATTGATTTACATATTATTTTTCTATTTTATTTATTTATATTTCATTGGACAAGGTATGGAGGATAAAGAAATAAAATGTTAACTAAATATGCACGTGGATGCCCAAAACAATGATCAACCAAACACCAACATAGGACACATCCACTAGGATGCAACCATGGGGATTTATGTTATAACTATTTTATTAATTATCATTGATATAATTCTGATTACAAATAAAAATTTATTTGATTTTTATGATACAACAGTTACTCAATCAGATATAAAACATTCCTTGTATGATTCAATGTTTAGTTTAAAATTACACTTTCTGTGAATTTGCCACTTTTTATTATTACTATTATAATAATTGGCTACTTACAAATAGGAATTAGTTTTCATAAGAAATGGTGGGTTTTTCATAAATTGAATGATTATGGGGCTCGATTAAAAAGGAAAAAACAAAATTTATGTTTCTGAGTGTATGTAATAATTTTTATTAATTTAATTTTATAAACCATTTTTTGACATTTTTATATTATAGTATTTTTATAGTATTTGTGTTGTAAATATCATTTATTTTAGGCTCTTTATTGGTACTTGATTTTTTTTGATATCAAATACAGTGTCAGGTGTAACGGTGCTATGTTACATCACATTGAACTAGTGTTTCTGTGAGCCCTCACAACACATTGTAGTATGCTGTTACAACACACTATAGAATGCCACTTTATCCACGCTTCTATAAGCACCAATTGTAGTTCCCTTTATTGGCACTAAAGAAAGGTAAATTTTTTATATAATATGTACATTTTTATGATGAAAAGGACCTCGTTATAATCAACATTATATTCTTGATAATATACTAGTCCTTTTAATCTTTCTAGGATAGTTAGTGATTCTCTAGCACTGATAAATGTATTTTTTTTAGTACTGTTAAAGGCCTATTTTGTAGTATTGTATCATTGTTATCATTTATAATAGTGAATCAACTTCACTAATATATGAAATGCTCCAAAATGTTTTGCTACCCAAAACCCTATCACTTGATCATGAGCCCATTTCAGTAAATTGTTTTCATAAGCACTCAAAATTTGTTGACACATTCAAGAAAAATTCATGTCCCCTATGTGAAAAATTTCAATGAATTTTTTTTAAAATTAACTTCATTAAATTGAATTATATAAAAAAAGTATAAATATATTATTAAAATATGAATTCAATAATTTTAAATATTTAGGTTATTTACCTTATTTATTAAACCTAAAACATATATTAAGAAAAATAATACCATTGTTCAAGATTTTTCATGCCCTCTCCCCCAAAATAGTAACCCTCTTGGGCCAAAAACGTGAGAAAGATGTTAGTGACACCTTAATTCATAAATCCAATAAGCCTTGTGATAGATAATAGAAATGATGTTATATTAGGGATAAAAATAGGATTCTTTACCCTCCATGAAAAACAAATTGATGGGGGAATATAATAACTAAAAATAAATCAAATCAAGATCTTCGTGAAAAAATCCCATGTGAATACAAGTAATGTTATAAAAATCCAGAAATTACATGAAAAAAACTTCATGTATAAATAAATGAAATAATAATAGTGAGCATGATGACCAAATATATATATTAATACTATGATATAGTAATTTTTGTCATGATGTTCAACCTTCTCATGTAGACCTAAAACATAGTTTATATATATGTGCGGTGATCATAGTAGTAAAATAAATAGGCTCATATTTGGTGAATTTCCTGAAAATGAAATAATAGAATACAAAATAAATATGAAAAACAAGTGAAAATTTATCTTACGAAACCTAGAATAATAAGTTTGAATCCTAACCATCGATATATATCTCTAAGTACCACAAACCTGAGATAATTTATTATTAATAAATAAGGGTTCACTGCAATTTCATTTTCAATATGGTTTTCACACTAGACCAACATAAGACATCTTAAGACATCTATCTCCAACATTTATCCATTCCATAATCACTTGTTCATTGTTACAAAACGTTCCCCTCATGCATTACACCATCACATATAACATTATTATATAATTACCATATAGTTTATTTTTGAAACCATAAAACTCATGCCATGTATGATAATTAATGAATTATACCTCGAGCTATAAATTCCCACAAACTATGAATGGATCCTCAATACATCTCATCCAATAAATATGATAACTATAATATTATTTTATTTTCCATATCTATCGATAATGTGTGTGAAATAACCCTAATCCATTACATCCCTCAACAACAATACATATGAAACAATGAACAATACATTCCATAATGTATTACTATTAAGAAAATACATAAATTAACATGGGGGTAGTCAACCATTTATTCTTCACTAAACATGACATTGGTGAAAAGACCCTCCCATGGTCAATTGGGAGTCAGTTTCCCAACCAACATGGGTGGTGGATGATTTAGAATTCAAGTATATATATATATTATATTATATTATATTATATTATATCCTTCATACTGAATATTTTCCTAACCAAGTCCATGATCCAATATATCTATCATCACTTAGACACCCAAGTTCTACTAATAAGGATTATATACCCAATTTGAATTTAATTATTTTAACGTATTTTCATTAAATTAATTCATTCCATTTTATATTTATGCTTATTTTTAATTTTAATTAAATATTATTCAACATTATTAATATTAAATTTATTATCAATCAAGGTTAAGTCCATTAAATCTAACCATAACACAAACTGAATCTAAAGTTCTGTGACATTATCAAAAAATTATTTCCAAGTAACTACACATAAATTTATTTTTTATTAATTTTTATTATTCAATAATTCTAGGTACATTATGAAACATCCAAAGATAGGAAAAAATAAATATTCGAAAATGAATATAAAACATATTTATATAGTACATTAAGAAATTAATATAAAAAAGAAATCTATTCATTTTATATTTATATTGATTCATAAAAAAATGAATCCAATATTCAGAAAAACTACATTTATATGTATTGGCTTCAACTTGTTCCATCATCCTGGTTCTATCCTTGACCCCTGTCACGACCCGTCCTCATGGCTCGTGTTGTGACTACCCCAAGCCCGCCTTCCATAAGCCAGGGGCTGGCGACTAGCACCAAGGCGTATTTCCCGGTAAAAAGAGAAGGAATTGAATTTGTAAAGTAAACAATACCACATAGCAAGCAAGCAGTAGAAGTAAACACTAAGTAGAAACTGGGTACAACAGTAAGTACGGAAGGTAAATGGGCCAGAATACAAACCCAAAACTGAAAGTAAAGTACAACTCGAATGGGAAAACAGTAAATAAAAGAAAAGTCGTAGCCTCGAGCCGTCCACTAGAAAGCCCACCTTAAGGGTGGGTACAGATAGCCTCCACAACTCCTCGGTCCAGCAGTCCACTCCAAGTACGACCCGCCCAGTGGTCCACCTCCAGGTACCGTCCAGATTTGCAAGTCTCAATCACGATCTGCGCTGTCCGTCTTCGGTAACCAACACAATGTAGTACAGGCATAGCCCGTGCAGGGGTGAGTATAAGATACTCAGTAGGGACCTCGAGACCCCCGAAGGTCTCCCAGAATCCACAATGGATAAACCACAAAGGAAAGATACAATCACAAAGTAACATTCGACACTGCTTAGGTATATGCCCATACATATACCTAAGTCATCAATTCTCGTTTGGAAACAATATCCGAGCTCTAGTACAACCCAGTCCACATAGGAAATCAAGACGTAAATCCACACAGGATAGCACAACAAGATCTACATAGGAATGAAAAACATGATTCATCTCGCACAGGTATACTTCTTCTTATGACGATAATGATGATCAGATATATCCATTGATTCATCTAAGTCATTGGACCCACAAATGATCGATAGGTACTAACCCCCACAATGATCCACAAAGGATCTGTCCCACACAGGATCGATAGGTAACTAACCCCCGCAAAGACCAACACAGGATCATACCCACACAGGATCTGCAGGCACTAGCTCACACAGAACCGCTGAGCGCTGACCCACACAGGATCAGACCCACACAAGATCTGTAGCACTGATCCACGTAGGATCGCTGAGTGTTGTGGTCATCGCCATCAAATACACTGAGGATCTATGTATAGTCATCGTCGTCGTCGTAGTCCCAGCCAACTCTAGGGTTCCCGCACACAACAAGCTCGTTCAGGAGGGTCCGCTCCATGAGCCGAAAGGCTGATACATCAACTGGCATAAATTCCGTAGTTGATTTATAAAAAAGTTCTGTATCATCAACAGGAAGTCAATGAAAAAGACAGCTCGTCAATTAGATGCCCAGTCTGAGAGTTATTGACTTTTTCATCCCAGGGGCCCGGTTGATTTTTAAGTCAAAACCAACCCGAATGTACTCCACCTACATCCAATCCTCGGGCGGAGTAATCCAAAAGATCTGTCTCACTTAATGGAATCCACCAAAGTCGATGGCACATCAATCGGACATCCTGAGCTCATGTTATAATTGTTTCCGCTCCGAGGGCCTGGTTGGTTTCTTGTACAAACCAACCCGGCCGAACCCAAAGTTCCTCAAAACGTTGAATGCGATAGACCAAAACTCCTGTATTGTTACAATTATCGCTTTGCAACTGACAGTGCATCAAAAGGAGACCTGTAGCTCATGTTATGGGAAAAATACCGTGAGAGATCCGGAAACGGGGGTTTCGAGCCCAGGCCGACCCTGCCCGAGACCCCCTGGGTCACCCCGAACCGGGTCAACCCGACCTGGGTCCAGGGAGGCCCGCTTGGCCACGGACCGGCCCGGCTGGGCGCAGCCCGAACCAGCGGCCCGGCGCGCGGTGCGCTGGCCAGAGGCTCGGTCGAACGACTGATCCGTTTCGGAAAGTGAGGGGGAGGGGCATGCCCCCCGTGTTTCTTAACCGCGGCCCCCTTAATGGGGGACGCTCAGCTGGCCGGCCGGGGGTTTGAATCCCACGGTCTTTCCCCTGTCCGGCCGGTTTCTACCGCCATGGTACTGGCGATGGCCGGTCCCCTCCCTACTCCGAAGCCGGAGGCCCGTTTCTGGCCGCCTGTCCGGCTCCGACGCCAGCGGCCCACTACAGGCTTCCGGTTCTCACGCTCTACCGCAGACCGGTACCGGCCGCGACATTCATTCATCCAGTGTGGCACGCTGGCACCGCACCCCACCATCGTGGCCCCGCTCCGGCCACGGTGCTTTTGTGGTTCTCCGGCGCGGTGCGACGGTGCCGCGACTAGGTTCAATTTTTTATATATGTGCCATGAAAGCATCGCACATCCTTGTCGTTCGTTCCAACATGATGCGAGGACACCCCGTCACATTCCTTCGAACCGCAAAAACAAGAAAATAAATAGGGAGGGGGTCAGCCGTGTTTGTGTGGCCCGACCGACTCTTATAAATCGATATCATGTGGTCCAATTATATGTGGTTAATTAATAGTATTAAATCATGAAAATAAATCACATAAACCCCTACCTTGAGCGTAGCTTGAACGGTGGTTCATCGAATGAGAATTCATCGCAGAAAAACCGCCGTGGAAAGAGATTTTGCGAACGAATATGTCGTCGGCGTCGCGGTATACGGCGTCACGTAGTCGGTCTCCGAGGACTCAGCGTTCTTCATCGGAGTTCGATGCGTACTTCGCGTTCTTCTTCGAAGAAAAAGAAGTTCCTCAAGTTCCTTAGCCTTTTCTCTAAAAGACTCCAAAACAAGAATCCAACACAAAATAAAATAAGCCCACACTTAATTTATTAACTTGACATTAGTTTGAAATTTAAACACTCACATTAAACTCACTTCATTAATAACGTAAGTTATTAATACTTAAGTTATCAAATTTAATAGTGAGTTGAGGGAGTTAAGGAATGTGAAGGGGTGGGGTTCGTCTGGGCCCCACCACCCTCAATACCTACCATGGGAAGTTGGGTAGATAGCCCAACATCCACTCAATGGATAAAACACTTAAGGAAAATAAAAATTGTAGTTAAATTTTTATTTTAACTTCCACAATTTTTATCAACTTCTCTCGTGAAAACGCAACTCCAGAATAGGCATTCCTAAGGAATTACCGGTGCTACGAAACATTTGGTGCCCTCAGAATTCGATTCTGAGCACCGGTTCAAAAGTTAGGATTTCCCACTCGTTCGTTCACTGAACATACTTGAGCTAAACTTCAGATAGAAATTTCGGGCACACCGGGCCTCGGAATCAAGTGCCGTTAGAAACCGTGTTCTTGTAAAATCCCAAAGAAAATTTAGAAAAAAAAATTTTCCTTGAATTTCTTGGGTCTTTACATTACTACCACCTCAAGGCTTTACATCCCCGTAAAGATACATCATAATTAGGGAAACAAATGTGGGTACTGTGCATGCATCTGAGCCTCCCGCTCCCATGTGCTCTCCTGGAGATTCCTGTGATGCCATTTGATGCGCACTAGAGGGATCGACCATCCACATAAGACCCGCTCCTGTCGATCCTCAATCTCCACTGGGACCTCCATAAATTTCACCCCATCATCAATGTCTAGCTCCCCATGGTAGATGATATGCTTCAGGTCGTGCACGTATCTCCTCAGCTGAGATATGTTGAAGATGGCGTGCACCCGGTGCAACTGAGGTGGAAGAGCCAGGCGATAAGCCACCTCGGCAATCCTACTGAGGACCTGGAACATCCCGAGGAAGCTAGGAGATAACTTGCCGCCTCGGCCAAATATCAGTAATCCACGTTGAGGTGAGACCCGCAAAAAGACGTGGTCGCCATCCTCGAACTCCAGTGGCCTCCGCCTCCTGCTAGCATAAGACTTCTGCCAGCTCTGAGATGTCCTCATCCACTCCTGGATGATCTGGACCTTCTCTGTCAGGGCCTGGACCGTCTCCGATCCCACATGTGCTGACTACCCAGGGTCTGTCTAACACAAATGAGATCTGGAAGGTTGGCCATACAATGCCTCGTATGGTTGCATCCCGATGATGGAGTGGTAGCTGTTGTTTTATGCGAATTCCATCAAGGGTAGGTGGTCCTCCCATCTACGACCAAAGTCGTGGACAATGCGCGGGCCTTTCCTCAAGAGTATGAATGGTCCTCTCTGTTTGACCATCTGTCTAAGGGTGAAAGGTGGTGGTCAGACATAGCTGCGTCCAGAACGACTCCTGCAATCCCTTCCAAAGCTGGGAAGTAAAGCGAGCATCTCGATCCTAGACGATAGATTATGGTACACCATGAAACCGCACCATCTCTTGAACGTAGAGACGTCCCAAGCTCTCCACTGAGCCCTGCTCTCTGATGGGTAAGAAGTGTGCCGACGTTGTGAGTCGGTCGAAAATCACCCAAATGGAGTCATGGCCTCTAGAAGTGCATGGAAGTCTAGTCACAAATTCCATAGATATCCCGTCCCAATTCCACTCCGGGACCTCCAAGGGCTGTACCAAGCCTTCTGGTACCTGGTGCTCTGCCTTCACCTGCTGATGGGTGAGGCATCGAGAAACAAACTCTGCAACAACCTTCTTCATGCCCATCCACTAGTGTTATCGTCTGAGGTCCTGGTACATCTTCACCACTCCTGGATGTACCGCCAAAGGTGAAGTGTAAAACTATATCGGCACCTCCTCCAGTAAAGAAACTAGTACCAAGGTACATCCTCTGAAAAGGACGTCGTGCTCTACTCCTATGGAGAAACCATCGGGTGCCTGTCCTGAGGATATCTGTGCACGTCGCATCTCACAATAGGCATCCCCACACTATGCCTCTCTGACCCACTGTAGTAGTGGAGGAGTGACTATAAGTTAATGAAGGAAGGCTGCTCCATCTCGGTCCACAAAGGATATCTATAAAGAACCTAGCTTCTCTGTCGCCTCCCCAAGTAGCTGAATGCCCGTCCTCCTGCTGAGAGCATCAGCTACCATGTTCCTCTTCCCAGAAGTATAGACTATCTCAAAGTCATAGTCCTGGAGGAACTCGAGCCATCGACACTGTCCTAGGTTCGGTTCCTTCTGAATGAAGATGTACCTGAGACTCTGATGGTCAGAAAAGACTGTAAAGCGCTCTCCCATCAGATAGTGTCACCACATCTTCAGAGCGAAGACCAATGTTGCTAACTCCAAGTTTTGGGTAGCGTAGTTCTACTCGTGCGGACTCATGTGACGTGATCCATAGGTGATAACTACCTGGTCCTTCATCAGGACACATACGAGTCTGTTCCATGATGCATCGCAGTAGACTACGTACCCTAGTCCCTCCTCCGGCAACCCTAAGATAGGTGAAATGGTCAATCTCTGTCTCAACTCCTAGGGGCTCTACTGACATCTGTCTGACCACACAAAGGGTTTCCCCTTCTTAGTCAATGTTGAGACTGGTGCCGCAACCCTAGAGAAGTATGGCACAAATCTCCAATAGTATCCAGCTAGTCCCAAGAAACTCTGCACCTCCGTCATGCTCCTAGGTGGCCCCCCAAGCTAGCACTGCCTTGATATTCGTGGGATCCACCGCAACTCCCGCCTTAGAGATGACGTGTCCCAAGAAGTGGACATCGCGTATCCAGAACTGACACTTTGAGAGCTTACCATAAATCTGGTTCTCTCTGAGTGAGTCCAGAACAACAAGTAAGTGGTAGGCGTGCTCCTCCTCAGTGGTCGAGTATATCAAAACGTCGTCGATGAAGACCATGACAAATTGATCGTGGTATGGCTGAAAAAACCTGTTCATGAAGGCCATGAACACTTCTGGAGCATTGGTTACGCCGAATGGCATAACCAAGAACTCATGGTGGCCATACCGACACCTGAAGGCCGTCTTCTGCGCGTCCTTGTCCCAAACTCTGATATGATGATAGCCTGACCTGAGGTCTATCTTCGAGAACCACCGTGATCCCTTGATTAGATCGAAGAGTTCATCAATCCTAGGTAGTGGATAATTGATTTTCACTGTCACCTGGTTCATGTGATGATATTCGACACAAAGCCGCATGCTCCCGTCCTCCTTCTTGGCGAACAAAATCGGGGATGCCCAGGGTGAAACATTGGGTCGAATGAATCCTTTGCCCTGCAAGTCCTCCAGCTATACCCGTAGCTCTCGATGCTCAGCGGGGGCCATACGATATGCTGGAGTGATATCGGGCCTATCCCAGGGTATAGGTCAATATAAAAGTCTACCTCTCTACGAGGTGGTAGCCCTGGGACGTCATCGAGAAAAACGTCTGCATACTGGTCTACCACTGCAATAAAACTAGGACTCTGAATGTCAACTGCTCCTAGTATGAGGCTAGCCAACTGATGAGGGATGGGATATCCTATCCTCTGCGAGAGTCAATCCTGTGCAACGAAGGCTCCCATCTCGCCGGTGAAGGTGAACCTGCTCCCGTCGGTGCGTACACATCGCACCTTGCGTCTAATACAGCCGATCTGGGCATGGACTGTAGATAACCAATCCATGCCCTAGATGACATTTTAAGGCCATGACGCCACTACAAGAAGATCCCAGCCGATTGTCATTCCTCCTAGAGTATGCTCACACTGCCGGCACCAATGCGTAATCATCAAGTTTGCTCCCGTAAGAGTCTCTAGCAGTAAGGATCGATCCAACAGCTCTGTCGGAATCTCCGAGTTCCAAACAAGGGCAGCGGCTATGAATGAATTACTCACTTTTGTGTCTATAAGAATTGCATCAAGGGTGGAATAGACATAGATAGTACCTCGAATCATCTCGGGTGCACCGTGGTCGTAGGCCTCCGCTGTCTGGAGTTGTGCCTGTCTCTGCCTTCCAACTCCCTATGGTCGGGGTGGAACTCTTGGTGGTGGTGGTGGTAGAGCCTCAACGCGTCACCCACCACCTGCTGCTCGGCCAGCTCCTCTGCCTCGTCCTCTTGCTCCCTGCGGACTGCCACGGTCGACCCTCTACCTTTTTTTGGGTGGTCTCTCAACCGTCTGCTGCTTCTCTGCACGGCGGGTCGTGCAGTCACGAGCCATGTGGCCCTGCCCACTGCATGCGTAGCACTGTCTGCCTCTCGAAAGACTGGCTCTGCGCTGTATGCCCCACAATGCTAAGCCAGTGTCTTGAGGTCGTCTGCCTGAGGGTCTGGTCTGCCTGGACCCATGAGTCATCCTTCGACTGCCTGCTGTAGAAGACTCCGCTATGTGCCGCCCTGTGGTAGGTCTCGCTACTGAAATAGGCTCAGCAAGAAAGCTCTCGATCATAAGGGCTCGCTCCCGTACCCCTTCTTGAGTCGGAATACTGAGGGAGATCAGTGGTGCCCTAATCTTCTGCCTCAATCTCTGCTCGAAGGTCCGGGCTTGGAAGAATGGGTCCCGTACAATGTCTATCGAGTAGGGTGAGAGATCGGTAAATCTCGATGAGTACTAGGAGACAGTCAAGCTACCATGCCGCAGCTGTAGAAGCTCCTGTATGTGCACCACACAGAGGGTGGCTGGGATGAACTTCGAGCGGAAGAGGCTCTAAAAGTCCTTCCAGAGGAGACATGCATCGTTGTGCACCAAGAGCATCAAGCTCCACCATCTGCCTCATGACGCGTGCAGTAGTCTCGCTGCGAGGATCACAATGAGGTCTACTAGTGTCCTCACTAACCTACAAACTCATACCACTGCCTCCAGCCAGTCCTCAGCTACCTGGGGGTCCGTCTCCCCGAGGAACCTGGGCGGTCACTGGTGCTGAAACTCGTGCAGTGCACTAAGGCGACGTGCATCGTCAGTGGGTGGGGATGGTAGCATCGGTGGCTCGATGGGTAGAGGTATCGCCGGTGCCTCAGCTGTCAAAGGGCCCTGCACCGAGGCCTCGTCGCTCGGTGGGCTATCGTCGCACACAACTCTTAGAACCCTACCTGGCAGCTGTCGTGGGGCCATCCTGATAAGAAACAGGTGCGGCACGGTCAAACAGTATACCTGGTGAGCTGATATTAACTAATCACAAAGTAAACATGAAACACACATGCAATCAATGTTTTCGTGCATTAAGTCAAAAATCATAAGTCATGGTCCAGGTGTATGGATACGTCGACCGCCACACCAACACTGAATTCCCTGGACTTTTAACCACACTCAATACTCATAAAACTATTTCTTCACATAGAAAAGATTAGAGTCCTGAGTTCTGTGGTAGAACCAACCTCCATCTGATACCAATTTGTCACGACCCATCATCGGGGCTCGTGCCGTGACTACCCAGAGCCTGCCTTCCATAGGCCAGGGGCTGGCAACTAGCACCATGGTGTATTTCTCGGTAAAAAGAGAAGGCATTGCCTTTGTAATGTAATCAAAACCATAGATTAAGCAAGCAATGGATGTAAACACTAAGTAGAAACTGGGTACAACAGTATGTTCGGAAGGTAAATGGGCCATAATAAAAACCCAAAACTGAATGAAAAGTACGACTCGAAAGGGAAAACAACAACTAAAAGAAAAGTCGAATCCTCAAGCCGTCCACTAGAAATCCCAACTAAAAGGTGGGTACAGATAGCCTCCACAACACCTCGGTCCAGCCGTCCACTCCATGTACAACCCACCCAGTGGTCCACCTCTAGGTACCGTCCTACTCCGCAAGTCTAAATCACGATCAGTTCTGTCCATCGTCTGCAACCAACACAACGTAGTGTGGGCATAGCCCGTGCAGGGGTCAGTATAAGCTACTCAGTAGGGACCCCGAGACCCCCGAAGGTCTCCCAGAATCAACAAACGTTAAACCACAAAGTAAAGATACAATCATGAAGTAACATTAGTCACTGCTTAGGTATATGCCCATACATATAGCTAAGTCATCAATTCTCGTTCGGCTCTAATATCTGAGCTCTGGTACAACACAATCCACATAGGAAAGCAAGACGTAAATCCACATAGGATAACACCACACAATCCACATAGGAATGAAAAACAGGATTCAGCTCACACAGGTGTACTTCTTCGTATGACAATAAAGATGATAAAATATATCCATTGATTCATCTAAGTCGTCTGACCCACAAAGGATCGATAGGTACTAACCCCCGCAATGATCCACAAAGGATCTAACCCACATAAGATCGATAGGTAACTAACCCCCGCAAAGACCCACACAAGATCAGACCCATAAAGGATCTGTAGGCGCTGGCTCACATAGAACCACTGAGCACTGAACCACACAGGATCAGACGCACATAGGATCTGTAGCACTGATCCACGTAGGATCGCTGAGTGCTGTAGTCTTCGCCGTCGAATCCACTGAGGATCTCTATATAGTTGTCATCGTCGTCGCAGTCGTAGCCAGATCTAGGGTTCCTACACACAGCAGGCTCATTCGGAAGGGTCCACCCCACGAGCCGAGAGGCTGATACATCAACTGATACAAACCTCGCTGTTGATGTATCCAAATGTTTTGTATCGTCGACAGGATCTGAACGAAATAGACGACGCGTCAATCGGACGCCCGGTCTGAGAGTTATTGACTCTTTCGTCCCAGTGGTCCTGTTGATCTTTAAGTCAAAACTAACCCGACCGTACTCCACCTGCGTCTATACCTCCTGCGGAGTAAGCCAAAATATCCGTCTCACTCAGAGAAATCAACCAATGTGGACAACATGTCAATTAGATGTCTGGAGCTCAAGTTATAAGCGTTTCCGCTCTGAGGGCCCGGTTGGTTTCGTGTACGAACCAACCCGACCGAACCCAAATATCTCCAAAACCTTGTGTGCAATATACCGAAACGACCATCTTGTTACAAGGATCGCTACGCAACTAATGGTGTGTTAAAAGGAGACATTTATCTCATGTTATGGGAAAAAGTCCGTGAGAGGTCCGGAAACGGGGGTGTCGGGCCCGGACTGACCCGGCCCGAGACTCCCTGGGTCGACCCGACCCGGGTCTGGGTCAGCCCTCTTGGGTGCGGCCCACCCTGGCGGCCCGGCGCGCAGCGCACTTGGTGCGCTGGCCATAGACTCAACCGAATGGCCGAGCCATTTCGGAAAATGGGGGGGGGGGCACTACCCCCCACGGTTTGTAACTGCGGCCCCCCTTAATGGGGGCCGCTCAGCTATCCTGCCGAGGGTTTGAAACCCTCGGCCTTTCCCCTGTCTGGCCGGCCCTCCTCGGCCGGCCAGTTTCTACCGCCACAGGACCGGCGATGGCCGGTCCCCTCCCTGCTCCGACGCCGGCGGCCCGTTTCCGGCCGTCGGTCCTGCTCCGACGCCGGCAGTCCATTTCATGTCACCGGTTCCCATGCTCCACTGTCGCCCGGTACCAACCACAGCCTTCATTCGTCCGGTGTGGCGCGACGGCGCCCCACCCCTCCCCCGTGGCCCCGCTCCGGCCACGGTGCTTTTGCGGTTCTCCAGTGCGGCATGACGGTGCCACGACTAGGTTCAAATTTTTAAATACGTGGTGCGACGACATCGCGCATCCTTTCCGTTCGTTCCTACGCGATGCGACGATACCGTATCATATTTCATCGAACCGCAACAACATGAAAATAAAAAGGGAGGGGGGTTGGCCGTGTTTGTGCGGTCGACCTCCTCTTGTAAATCGATAGCATGTGGTCCAATTATACCTGGATAATTAATGGGAAAAAATCATGAAAAGAAATCACATAAACCCCTACCTCGAGCGTAGCATGAATAGAGGATCGTCGAACGAGAATTCATCGGGGAAAAACCCTCATGGAAATAGATTTTGCAAAAGAATATGTTGTTGGCGTCGCGGTAGACAGCATCGCGTAGTCGGTCTCTGAGGACTCGGCGTTCTTCGTCGGAGTTTGATGTGTTCCTCACATTCTTCGTAGAAGACAAAGAAGTTCCTCAAGTTCCTTAGCCTTTTCTTCCAAAGACTCCACAACAAGAATCCAAACCAAAATAAAATAAGCCCACACTTAATTTATTAACTTGACATTAGTTTTAAATTCAAATACTCACATTAAAGTCACTTCATTAATAATATATGTTATTAATACTTAAGTTATCAAACTTATGAGTGAGTTGAGGGAGTTAAGGAATGTGAAGGGGTGGGGTTCGTGTGGGCCCCACCACCCTCATAACCTCCCCTGGGAAGTT
This sequence comes from Viscum album, assembly GCA_963277665.1. NCBI lineage: Eukaryota > Viridiplantae > Streptophyta > Magnoliopsida > Santalales > Viscaceae > Viscum > Viscum album. Next base: position 2,012,680,364 of record OY728147.1, on the reverse strand, counting down.
GTATAGTTACCCCAACATCTACTCAAAGGATAAAACACTTATGGAAAATAAAAATTGTAGTAAAATTTTTTTTTTAACTTCAACAATTTTTATCAACTTCTCTCGTGAAAACGCAACTCCGGGATAGTTGTTCCTAAGAAATTACCAGTGCTGCGAATCCTTCGGTGCCCTTGGAATTCTATTCCGAGCATCGGTTCAAAAGTTAGGTTTTCCCGCACGTTCATTCACTGAACGTACCCTAGCTAAATTTCCGATAGAAATTCCGGGCACACCGGGACACAAAATCAATTGCCGTCAGAAACTTCATTCTTGTAAAATCTCAAAGAAAATTATGAAATAAAAATTCCTTGAATTTTACGGGTCTTTACAACCCCATCATGGATATTCCCATTGATCCCATTTTTATAGTTTTCAACATTTACCATATTCAAGGGATCCACTATCATATCTAATCATCCATACTAATCTGACAATTCATTTCCCATATCATATCCCAGGAAAAAAAATTAATATAACAAACATGGTTAGACAGTAGGGCAATTCAGGTCCCATTGACAATTAATTATACCATCACCCACCAACATGCTATCATGAAAAAAAATATGTCTAGAATATAAAGAAAACATACACAATCCACCCAAAGGATTTAATATTATTTGAAAATTATTTTTAGACCAACTTGAATAGAATTTTTTTTTTTAAATTTAAAACCACGAGAAATATAATGAATAGTATACCATATGATTTCAAATTAAAAAAAAATAAACCCTTGAATATAACCAATTTAATCAAACCATGATAATAAAAACTATCATTTATCATACCGAAATATTATATTTATCATTTAATAAATTGATGCTTGATTTTATTTATCAATTTAACTATAAAATTGAATATTTATATTAATAAAAAAATAATCTCCAACTTCATTACTATGAAACTATAATAATAAATAGATTCATTACAAATTTATCTACTGAATTTTATCCAAACAAATTAATTCATTATTTTTGTTACATAACATTTTCAATCAAAATAACCTTGATATTCAAGAAATAAATCACTATAAGGGGCATGAGATAGACTTCCCATTATCTTTAAAATCATTTGGAAACCAATTATCATGGTTGGAAGAAGAAACATGTCATCACTGCAATAATAAAACAATTACATTTATTAATATAATTTATTATATATGTCGTCATTTCCATCACCATTAAATTGGATGAACCAAGATCAAAATTTGACTTCACATAAAATAATGGATATGAGACACATTCCATACATCAAAATTTTGATTCTCTGGAAATACAATTGGATTTATATGGTGGATATCTAATCACCTTCTCTATTAGGAAACTATGATCCTCTAAGAAAATAAATACACAAACACAACAAGAAATTAATAATGAAACTCCATATGACTGATAGAGATAAAACACCAAATCATGTTAAGAATAATTTGGGGGAAAAAGACAGAAAAGAAAAGAAAATAGAGGATATATGGAATAATCTACATTAGATAACCAGAAATATAAGTCTTGTATAATGTGACTTATCACTATAAAATAACCTTTGGGTTTATATGGAATGAGGGAGATATGATGAATATAACTGGGGTTTGTGTAAAAAAATATTTATAAGCATGTTGATTTTTAAAATACTATTTCAAATCCCATAGGACCATGACGGAATAAGATAAAAAATATGAGGAATATGAGGTAGTGAAGGGAGACCTTGATATGGCCACTCAGTTGAGGGATCTTTCTTGATACATAGCACACTCTATGTAATAAATCATATAAAATGAGAAGAAGATATATGGTAAAAAATAGAATATAATAATATAAATACATTATAAAATGTTCATGTTCATGTTAATCCTATTCCACTTCCGCTTCACTAAACTGAGACCAAATACAGTGGAATCATGGATTACAATATAGCTTCATATATATTATTATGAAATTCCTATGATCGAAATATCCACATAGTCTAATCAAAATCCCCCATATGTTCAAGTGGTCACATCAAGACATATAGGTCTACAGTATATTAGATCTCATGTCTCTATTCTATATTAGATCACATTGGATGTATAACTCAAATTCATCATACTAAACACCTCAAAACTCCTTTGAACCTCTAGGAGAACCTACAACTCCCCAGCATAATAATTTTAGGCTATTATTATCCACGTGCCTATATTAAATACATCTCAAATGAATTATGTCCAGATGAAAAAAAACCAAACATAGAGATAAAGGAAGAAATGAGACTATCGAAAAATACACCACATTGGATACAACTCAATTATATACCCAACATATATGGAAAACAATATAACCTAGTGGAAAAAGATTAAAAACCATGATAAATCAATAATATTATCCAAATAATTTTCCTTGGGGTGATACGTCAACAATGAGTTATTAGACACCAAAAGGAAACTAGGTAAAACCATCACGTACAACATAAAAAATCAATCTCCAAAAATGAGTATTATAACAAGTAAATAGTTAAACAACTAACACATTGTGGTTTTTACCATGTATCTATGAATCTCATACACATGTAATCTGCTCCATGAAATATTGTCGCCACCTCATAAAATCTGTTGGAACAGATCCCCCAACAATGAATTTTAATAGACATATTGGATCTATGTAAGACATTATTTTGAGATATCTTCAATTTTAACATTTATCTGTCAAAAAAAAACACTTTTATATTTATCATATATATGAAATTAAATAATCTACACATAAAACTCAACATGCATCTAGATCACCTATGGGTGAAGTGATATCATATTTTTCATGACTTCATCAAAAGGTAACACCTAAAAATGAAAATAAATATATGAATAAAGCCTACTCCCATGGGTAATAATATACTTACCCTGATGAGTATTAACCTATTAAAATATATTATCTTCAATGTCAAACATCTTCCATATTTACCATTGACCAACTTAAGACTTCTGGTGATCTGACACACCTTTCATCCAATCATGAATTTAATAAATATTATATATTATGTATTTTACTATCTCAAACTAAGAATTATTGACTCTATGATCTCAATATATCATAACGGATAATGGGATGGTCATCCGTTTCGATCTTAAAAATGTTCCTCGTTGATGGTGGATTGAATAATATTATTCAATGAAAACTCAACCATATATAGGTTACTCATCCAAGAACCTAAAAATATATATTAAAAAAGAATATAACATGTGTTCAAGATTCTGGATAGTCCACTCCATCTGACCATCCATCTATGGGTGAATTATAGTCATAAGAAATAATATAGAGTGAAAATAATTTCAGAGACATCTGAACACCATTATGGTAAAAAATATCTCTATTTTATTTCATCATCCATGTGAAATCATTGAGCCTCCCCACATATTCTAGTTGCATATTTGATTAAACCTCGCCTAATATCAACATCTTCATCACTATAATGTGGTAGTATTTCAATAGTCGACAAAATATAACATCTATAAAATCGTATAATTCATGAGATCAAGGTGAATTATTAAATTGTTACATAGTTATTTCCTCCCGTAACTACTGAGGAAAATCTCATGGTTGGATTAAAACACTATAAAAAATCTTCTTACCCATCACATTCTAAAACAAAAAAACCCATAATCAAACTCCAAAACATCATGCTACAACACACCCCACCATAACTACACTTACAGAGAAGAATTCATGTTTTTCATTATCATATGTACTGATATTGGTATGAAATTATATTCAAATATAAAATAACAAGGAATCCCCAATGTATGGAAAATCCTACCCAAAAAAAACACCACGTGTTGTTCATCCTCATACCAACAATTATCTTAATCATCAAAGATAACTCTCTCTCCAGACTCCACATTAAATTTCCCTAGTTGGGACTCCTCAACTAGTTACACCAAATAAAAATCACTGTCATATTGAAAACAAAAAACATTTAATGTTACCCCTACCATATTAACATATATTCCTGAGTGTTCTTCCATAATATAATTTGAATCATTTGATTCAATCATGAAACTAATAGGTATCTTCATGCTTTTCACATCATCCAAATAAATTATTACTTGATGTATATAAAATATTGGTTTCAAAATCCTACATTGAATCCATCTACTAGAATTTATGAATGTATTGGTATTGATTTGAGAATACATACCCCAAGATTTTAATATTAGTAAACATCATAATAACCTCAGTAATTAGAAAAATTATCAATATATTAATGGAAACAATGTCTCCATATAACTCAAGATCATTGGAGGAATAGTTGCACTCATTGGGTAGTAACTATTGATACCCACATGAAAAACCAATATATAGTTCATTATAATATATCCTACGACTATAAATTAATCATTACATAAATCCTCAAACTAAACTCCCTGTTATAGAATGCATGGAAATAGATAACAAACAAATTCATATCCAAGTACTTGAAAGATTCGTGGCATGTGACAATTCACTAGAAGGACTAATGAATTCTAGTCATGGATTTCATAGCAATAGATGATTCGGAGAAATTTTAGGTTAATATCCTATAATATTCAACAATACCATGGGAATGATATAACTCTAATGTTATATTTGGGGATATAAAAGAAACTTATACATTTATTTTGGAAATAACATCCAATACATCATACTATGACATGAAATTCTCTTATAAATATACATGATAAACACCTATAACATAGTTATGTAATATATTTTCAAACTACAAATGATTAATTACTCAAAAAAGTACACATATATCCTCTATGTTCTCCTCCTATGATATAAAGTATACAAGGATGTCATTGATGATGAACTGTATAAACATATTTAGAAATTCTTTGAAAGTTTTGTTTATCAAACCCATGAAAATTGATGAATAAATCATTACAATGAATAACATCACAACGATATCATAATTCCAATAAAAAATAAGTATTTAATTATTGGAATATCCTCATCATTTACCCACATCTAGTGATATCAAAATAGTAAATGGATATTTGAAAAACAAATAGATCATTTTAGTTGATCAATGAAATAATCAGTACATAGAAGAGTGTAATCATTTTACAATTTAACCTGATTCATGGGATGATAATTAATATAGTGAGGAAAACATATTTCATACTTCTTCATGAACAAAAATGGTGTACAAAAAATTCTAAAAAATCTATCAAACATGAGCTCAATTCAATAGATATTCATGTTTCAATCATATAACTGACAACTGAAATGATTTTATCCAATAACAGGACAGGATTATAGGAGGAATGATTGGTCATAGCTCTATCCCTTGCTTCTTCACCCATAAATATTATAACACTACAAACTCTTATAGATAAAAATTTGAGTTCTCTTCTAAAAATCTATGAAAAACCTTCATCTAAACCTCTAAAAACACAATATCATCTCGGCCCACAAGGAAGATAATAATGGAACATTGATTTTAACCATCTGATTACCACACTCACAGATGCACACTTCTGGATCTCTATAAGCATCATTGAACAAAATATATTTCATAAAACAATCAATAATATCATTCTATAAATACAGTAAGTCTATAATGATGATAATGTTTAAAGTATGTTTTTATAAACATAGGCAGTATCACCATGTGTTGGTAAATTACAACACTAGGGTAGACACACAACATAAATCATATAGGTAAATTCAATCTCTCACATCTGAGTATAATCTCATGATAATTGGAATCATCTCTTGCTTTGTTCCATTACCATGTATGAGGGTAAGTGATATGAATTTTTTTGCTCCAGAATCAGAAAACAAGAAACACAATTATAAAAAAATAGATACCTCATATAATATTTGTATCAACTATAACTGGAAATTATAGATAATGCATCTAGACATGGCATGCCTCACATCCTCTCATACCCTATTAATAAACACCTCTACAAAAGTGCCATTATCTATGATAAAGAAGGGAATATTTTTTATAAACTATAACATAATCATATAATTATTGTTTATTATATGGTGGATAATTGTATTATTTCTATCTTAGATGAAATTATATTAATAGAGGAACCATGATACGAAATATTTGGTGCAATTTTCAATCTCATAATGGTCAAAAAATCAATACCGCAATATCCATAACATCCCTCAAAAAACCATGTGTATGATTCGTTGGAAATTTATAGAGACACACCAACCAAAGGAAAATTATGATGGACGGTGGGAACTCCACAAAATTTTAGAAACATATTATGTTTAGGAAACTAGGAACCCCAAACCACAACTATATTTCATGAGGAATCTGGATAAATCCCCTCTCATGATGACCCTATTTTGGATAGCTTATGGGCAATAACATTTTTTATTTTCATCAAATCATAATTTATTGAAAACATGAAATTGGAGTGATAAATATAGAACAATGGGTGAAGATCTTCCTCAAAACTGCTCATTATAGCATCCTCGAGTATATAATAGTGGGTAGAATATCGTAGAAGTGTCCTAAAAGGGATCCCGAACTCTATTATGATGATAATAACCTATCGAAGGTAAAACAGTTCACAGAGACTAGCAACCATTATGGTCAAAGAAATAAACTCATTCCATAAATGGTGTTAAAATTTTTCCTTTGAAATTTACCAGACTTCTTGATTAGAGGTTTTAAGATATGGTGAGTTGTCCAATAGAAAGAAAAAATTTCACATATTACATAACAAGGACACCATGATTACAAATATTAAAACAATTTTATATTATTAAATTTATATAAATATTTAAAATCAATTTTAATCTACTAAATTTATAATTAATTCAAAAATAGTGATATATAACTATTACGAAAATATAAAATATTAAACATTGTTTTATAAATTTATACAAAAAAAATATATTTATATTTATAAAAATAATAATATTACTTTCAATTTTTTTCATTAGTTTCTAAATAACATTTATTTATTTATAATACATAAAATTTCATGATATTTTTATAAAATGTTTTCTCACAGTTCATGTAAAGAAACTGTTTAAAATAATCCAAAAAATAAATCAATGTTAATTATGAAATTTAAAAACTAAAAAATTTGTTTCTTTCTAAAAATTAAAATTAAAAAATTTATACAATAATTAAATAAAATAGTAATAAAAAATCTAAAGAAAATATGGGTTTTATTAAAAAATACTTCAGAAGAATAAAAATTCATTATTATTTTTTTCAGAATTATTTTTTAAAATCAATCTAAAAAATTATTAAAAAATATTAAAATTTTCATTTATAATGATATCTGTGCAAATTTTAAATTATTATAGTAACACAATATTCATTCTTTTTATACGGTTTATCTAAAAGGGACCATTTTAAAATATTAATAATATATAATAATAATTTATCATTACATTATATGATAGTTATTAGTTTATCGAATAATAACTATAATATTCATGTTGTTTTATATTTTTTGGTTTTTTAGTTGGGTCTTTAATTAGTTTTGTGTTTCATGTGGCATAATCTATTTATGATAATATAAATTAAAAGGATACAAAATAAAAGATTGTTGCATTCTAAAGAATTGAATTTACTATGACACCTCCATTTTAATTATTCCTCCATAGTGAAATAAAGAGATAGTATACATTTCATATTCACTATTCTAGAAATTACTATAAATATTACATCAACATTAGAATATGAATATTTATCAAAATATAAATAATTAATCAAAAATGATTTATTTTTATTCCCTTATAATATATTCTCAAGGATATAAGCTTTCCATAAGTATTTTAATCACCTGGAAATTAATATATAATGAAATAATATATTAGTAAATAACTAACTTTTATAGTCATTCATTCATTCCTAAATTAAAAAAAAATTCAATATAATCCCCAAACTGAGAAATAATTCATAAATTAATCTATTTAATTATAAACCACAATTTTACTAGTACTACATAACACTATTTATTCATAATAAATAAACATTGACTATATAAATCATAAGAATTATTTAAACATAACAGTTGTTCATACCTCAATCATGTGGCATTCAATAGTTATTCCCAATAACATATCATTTACACGAATCAAATTTCAATGTTATGGGTACTTTGTATTATATGATTCAAGACTAATAATATATAACTATAAAAAAATCTATAAATTATTCACATAATCCTCCTAAAATCAGTAAAAAATGACTTTGATAAATGTCACATACTAAATAAAATATATATGATTATTATAAATAAATTTTTATTATGGTATCAACTTTAATACTATATGTATGAATTGAAAACTAATATTTTCCCTTAGAAAATGAATATACTGATTTCCTCAACCATTTATGATTTATTCCTTATCATACAATATGATATACAAATTTAAATCTTTTCATATTTGTTAACATCATTTCTATGGTCATGTTATTAAAAAACAAAAAAAATTATGATATAATCAACAATATTTATTTTATATGTATATGAAGAAACAATCATATGATAAATCGAAAATTAAAGCCTTCATTTCATCTCTTGATAGGAATTTATAAATTATTTCATACTATGTTAATTCTATAACATTAGTTGTTCAACATTTGTTACATTAATACCTTTTGTCTAGTCTTTTTTATATAATCCCATAATGTAATTAGGAAAATAAGCCTTCATAATAGATACTAAATATAATGTTTTTGAAAAATAATATCATATGTTAATGTCAAACTATTTCATTAGTTTTCTATATTTATGATTCCTTAGGAGGTGATTGATTTATTACCCAATCTACCATTTTTAATGATATTACTCCAATATAAATAATTTGTAGAGCCACCATCCACATTCAAAATACAGAAACTAATTTTATTTATATTATAACTAAAAATCTCAATATTAAAAAAATATTATGATGTTATTATTTACCTATAATTATTCACTTAAAAAACTCTTGTATGTTATTACTAATGTTCCCATATCCTAATATTTCTCAAATAACATAACGATTAACTATAACATTGAAATTATTAGAAAATATAAATTATAATACATTTAATAATGTGATAAATCATTCATTACTATAACATAGTAACATTACATATATATATATATATAAAGTATTAAATAAACTCATATATGATCCCAAAAATTATGATCCATAAATAATCATTTGTTAATTATATTAATTAAATCAAATTTTTAATTACAACACAATTCCATGAAAATATTATTCTATGATATTTGATAAATGGTACAAAACACCCAAAAAATATATTTATTTTTCATATAATGGTTATTTTTTCTTCCACAATGAGGTAAATTTCATACATGATAAAATTAATTCATCATGTTCTACAAATTGTTCTCATAATTTACCATTCAATACACATAATTAATTTTAATTTTATTATTACTTAGTGAAATGGGATCATAAGTAATGATTGAGATCCAAATATATATTAGGGTAAAATAAATATTTAACCAATTTTTATTTACCATGAATAAGTAAAATCATGATATTAATGTGTAATTATATTATCATGAGTGATAACCATAAATCATAAGTAGGATTCAATATATATTGAATAAAAAATTAAATCTCGAAATGATTAACATGGAAATAAAAATAAACAAAATAGTGTTTAGGAATTTAACCTAATAATTATTACATTGAAGAATAATAAAATAATCAAATTATCCTTATTTAATTATCTTCAAAACATTAGCATAGAAAATCATACATTATATAACTCACACATCTAATGTTCATGCTTATGAGAAACCAAAATGTATTCACAATAAATTCATCTCATGATAAATGTTATCCTAAAAATTGCAATAGAGGGCTATAATAGACCCATACCACTCCAGATTCTAGAATAATTAATAATCCATAGTTTATAATGGAACTATTTATCCATTGATTGTAACAGAACAACATTTACATGGTTTATAACAGAACCACTAAAAAAATAATTATAAGGGAATCACCAATCAACCTTCCATATATATGTTAACCACTATACAAAATTTCATTTAGCAAATAAATGTATACCTAGATATATAATTGATTTTATAAATCATTCATGTGTAAATCATTCAATGTTCATAAATAATTTTTTGAAAAAAAATAGTTATATAAAACATCTGAATTGTTTATAATGACATATTCAATTAAACTATTTGGTACCAAATACATGATCGACCAAAATTATAACACTATTAATGAAAATATAGAGTAAATAATGAAAAACTAGATGATTGAAGATAGATAATTGGAAAATAATGAAAACTAAAACAATAATAGATATTTTTTAAAATATATTTTAATTTATCATTCTAAATGTCATAGTTTTTTGTCTCATATCAAAGGGTATACAATTCTTTTTCCAATAAATTGAAAGATACCCTTTGATGAAAATGAAATTATATTAAAAAACTAGTTTTATCAATGTTATAAATTAGTATATAATTTAAATTAGATGGAATGGAAATAATTTATGCTCAATATGAAATGTTATATCATGAAATGTGATATATAGAAAACTATGTCAATTATAAGAGAAGAAATGATCTAAAAATACCCATTGATAGAGATATATAGAGATCATAATGTTTATTATAAAATAAAAATAAAAAATATATTTAATGTTTTTTATATCAAATATGTATTATATATTTTTTTTTGATGAGAATATGTGAATTAAGATAAATGTGTCTCAAAAAAGGAACTTTCAGTCAAATCCCTTATGATTTTAGTGAATTTTAAATAATTAATAAATATATTAATGAAAATCATATGTTTCTAAAAATGAAAATAATTAAATAAAATAATTTTACAAAACAAAATAATGTGTATTATGGACATCAATAAAATATTATATTAGTTCTTATAATTACAACATACCTCATTAATGAGTAGTAGTGGAAAAAATTTAACATGTTTCCCTGGGCTGTCAAATGAACTGATTAATCCTATAAGAAAAGTAAGTGTCATAATCAAATATTTTAGGAATCACACATATATATAAATTTTTTTAATAAATATTTATAATTATTATGTTCAATTATATTATTTTGTTAATAACTATTTTGACGTCTTTTTTAGGAAATCATGTTTTTATAAACTAGTTTCATAATATAGGTATTGGTATTGTTTCTTAATAAAAATTTAATCTATAAAAATATGAAATGATATTATATATGATGGTTTATAATTATTTATTATGTTAAAATTTCATTTTATATGTTCTTTATTTTTTAAACTAAAATGACGAATCTACTGAGATAAATATTTAGGGACTTCCAACATTCCAAGGAGGATTTCGTAATTCACGAATGTAATTACATTGCAAAAAATCATAAATATATAGAAATAATTATACTCATATTATATCATATTATACCAAAAAAATATGTTTTCAAAATCATCCAATATATATTTTCAATGTATTTAGTAATTACTATATAAATTTTTTGGAAACATGTATATAACCAAATTAATGGATAATTATTAGGTGAGTAAGTTGAAGTATAATTAAACTAGAAGAATTAAGAAACTAAATAGAGGTATTTTGTGTGATAAATATTGATAATAATTTACATAGAAGTATAATTAACATGAATACCATAACCCTATTAGCCTTGAGTCGGTACCATTTCTTAATTACATTTTGATTGTTAAAATGGGTTGAGTGAAAAATGATAGATCAATTTAGAATTTTTGGATATGCAGTTACATACATTATACCCAATTTACATTGGGATTATAAAATAACCCATTAATAAATAAATTTCTCATCATTTATAAAACTATTTCAAAGTATTCCACTTTTTAACCACATATAATAAAATAAAATATGCATGAGCTAAAATGATCAATTTGGGTTAAGTGTAGTATATGATATCATGATTAAATAGGAATAATCATTACAATATGATCTATAATAGGAAAAATTCTATTAAATAAATAACATTAGCATAACAAGGTTGTAATAAAGGATGATTAGGTAATCCCATATTAATTATTTTGTGTCATGAAAACAAAACCATTGATTTTTTAAATAATCAAATTATCATATGTAATATAAATAATTGAATTTATAATGCTGAAATTCATAATTCCATATTTCTAAACTATTAGTATCTATCCTAAATATAGTTTAAATATATGGGCAATTTGATATGGCCAACTGATTTATCTCTTTAGACAACTGACACAGTGATGAAATTTATATAAATTGTCTCAAATACATTCTAGGAATATCCAAAAAATTCCTTATATATCAAATAGTAAATTTAATTTATAAATAATGTACCCTGTCAATAGGTATTTTTATTAATTTGAATATAAATATTTCCCAATATGTCCCTAGTTAATTAAATTGCAATTAAAGTAAATGGAATATGTTTCAATGGAATAAAATTTAAGAAATAATCTTTTCCATCACTAATGAATATGAATATTTATAGTACTTTTAATTTCTAATGATAATTGATCACAATAATGCGGCTGTTTCAAGTGAATTATTACCATTAATAATGAAATTAATTTTCCACAACAACATTTATAAATTCTATGTTTTCAAATCAAATTCCCTGTTTTTAAATGGTTAAAATCGAAACATAAAATACCAAGCTGATTTAATTTTTCTATATTTTTCAAGAAAATTAGGTCATATACAAATTTAAAAAATTTTATTGGTCTATAATACCACCTAATTATGAATACAATGTAAATTGAGAAGAAAACACTTACCTTACACTTCATTATTGTTGAATGTTCATTAAAATATATTTTGATGGTATTAAAAATGTCATTAAGTTTTCCATAAACGTCATTAATATTTATTATATCATATAAGAACCTTTTAAAGAAACTTATTACATGTTAGTTAATTATTATTAATTTCCTTGATAGTTCTGTGTGATAATTACCTTCTTTTCTCATGATTTATTCATCATGTAATAACTCATTTATAAATGTATTTTATTTTTCTATCATACCTATAATAATTATAATGGAATAAATATCATATTTATATATTAATTATAAATTAAAAACCAATAATTAAATATGTTTATGAGAAATGATTTATGATTCAATAATGGTGATGGTAAGATATAAATACTTATGAGTAATTATTAAATTTTTAAATCATCTTTTTGAAAATGGGGTAACAAATATTTTATCTCTACATAATGATGTTAATTAAATAAATAATATTTTTTATTTATATATACGTATATAAATTATACATGTGGTGTGGTGATGATAAGAGAAAGATATCATTACGTGGTGTAAGTAGTCCACACTTACATGAATGATGTTATCATTTTAATTTTTTAAAAGGTAATAAATAAATCGATAAAAATTATATTAATATTATAAAATGTATATAATCAATATTATAACTATTTCTTTTATATAAACTAAAATAATTAATTATAGAATTATCATGTCAAAAATAAAATGGAATATAAAAAGGTATTTATGTTATATTGAATCCATATTTATAATTATTTTATAGATATCATATATATAATTTATATCATGAATAATACACAACAATAATATGTGGTAATGAATGAAATAATGACATCAGTTCTTGAGGTAATAATCTTCTGTACACACAAAAATGATTTTATAACCTATTTTACAGAACTAGGGAATGTGTCAAACCTTAGATTATAATAATAAATTCCTTGTATATGGAATATATAGTTTTTATTATATTGACATGATTTAACAATAATTATAGTTGGTAGATAACGAAATAAAATAAAATTTATCATTAATGAACATTACGTTATCTCAAGTTATCCTTCTTAGGATTGTAGTGATGACTTCATAGGATGGATTTATAAACATAATAATTTTTTTAAATATATTTTAGGGAAGTGATTTGGTCATGGAAAGGATGAATCACTGTGTTTTTATTGTGTGATGATTTTTGGGGAATAAATTCCTTTTATAGTTGAGAAAGACTATCATTTTTGTATATTCCCAGAAATTATTGACTATTTTGTGGTCAATAGTACATAAATTGTATAAGAATTGGTAATTAAAGGGTTTCTTGTATGATATGTATGATACATACCTCTACCATACAATAAATGTATTTTTCAAGAATTTGGATCCTAAAACCCTAAGATTCCTAATATGTAAATTTTTTAACTATAAAAACTAGTATTTTAAAAATATATGTTTATACTATAAGATTAAATTAATGTTATATGAATAATGTAATTTTTATCCAATGATTATAAAGTTGATATTTGATAAAAATATTATGTATGTTTAAATTTATTTTTGACAGAATTACATTTAAGGTGAAAAAACAATGTTTTAATCATAATAACAATTACATCATTTTTACTAATTATGGGCTAATATTTTTGTTATAATTGAGCAATTTCTCTATAAATTATCCATATTTTATATTTTTAACAAAATAGAATTCAGTTTAAATAATATTGGATTTCTAATTATTTTATATCTTTTAATAAAATAATAATTTTTTGAAAATAATATTTAATCTAATTTTGATAGTATTAATTTACCTTGAAATTAAAGATAACGTGAATATGAAGGAATTTTAATATATTATTATAAAAACTATTTAGAATTATATATTCATATAATAATTAAATGAAAAAAAATCATTCAAATTAAATCAATGTTAATATTTTTACATTAAATAATTTTATTTTATTATTAAGAAAATAATATCTATGTTGTCATTTCATAAGAATTTAATGTAATTATTCTCTCAATAATGAATGAATATAAATTATAATGTAAAATTGGTGTTATTTTTCTTTTAAAATAATATTTATAACTCTTCCTATGTTTTTTACCTATCCTAAAAATTTCTTGTTATAAAAACAATGAATGTTCACTTTTTTTATTTTTCATTACATAACATACTATATTGGACCATTTATTGGAATATTGACCCAAAAATCGAAAGAATATATAGAAATGTCCTAAGAGTAATGATATGGTCATCTAATCAGTTTTTGAATAATTTTTTGGTCATTTCAATGTGTGTCAACTTAGATTATCCTGAATTGTAAACAAATTTTTAGCTTACCCAAAAATATTAATTTTTTCAAATTTCCCTATCAATTTCTATCAAAAATTAACTTTACCTTATAATAAAATTTATATTATATTTATATAATGTATTTAATCTATTTTCTAAAATATTAATCAGATTAGATGATAAAATTAAAATTAAAATTGATATTGTAAATGCGATGAAAATGTATTGTTTTAAATTGATGATTTTTAAATGATTACAATGTTTATATAAAAAATTTAATATAAATATTACTTCCATATATGTATATTTTAAACTTCTACATAATATATTACTAATATTACTTCAACAATAGGTAAAAATATATATCAATATTATGAATTAGTTAAAAAATTCATTTTTTAAATAGAATTTAGTCTTTTTCAATGTTTATTATAAAATGAAACATTTCTGAAAAAATAATAAAATTCACTGAAATAAATGTTTTATATTTTTATTTATAAAAAAATTTTTTTTCTCAACTATATTATATAAAAGTGTTAATGATTAATTCTTAATTATCTTCTCAAATCATGATTAAACATTGTTATCTTCAAAACCCTTCTTGTGCTTCTTACACTATATCACTAAAGATAAATTTATATTATCATAAATATATTTTAGAACCTTTTGGTGTTACATTATCCATCCACTATATAAACTATATCCTATTAATAGATAAATGATCTCATTAATCAAGGGGTTTTAATTATGAAATTACATTCTTAAGAAAAAAGAAGTATTAAAAAATGTAAATTTACAGCCTTTTAATGGTGAACCATTTTTAAAAACTAATATTTGACTATTATATATATTAAATTTAATGAATTTAAATTATTCCTTAGGAGAAGAACATAAAAATTTAGTTTGGATAAATTTTTTGTACTTTTCTGATAAAATTCATATTTTAAGGAATATTGAAAAAATTTATAATTTAATTGAAAAATATCTTTATTAATGGAAATATTTTATAATGAAAAATTAAACATTTGAGTGGTTTAAAACTATAATTAGACTGTTTTTTAAAAATTTAATATAATTTGGGTCATTGGATATAATTTTACATTTACACTGAACATAAACAAATGTCAATATTTTGATAGTTATTATTTCTTAAAAACACGGTTTTTATTTTGGTAATGGAATTTAATTTTAAATTAATTTCTGCCACATTGGTGTTCAGAATTTGGAAAAATGGATTCCATATTTGTAATTAGGTGGAATAAATTATGTAAGTAGGTAACTTGTATATTTTATACATTATGAGTATTGACTTCCGTAAATATTATATTTACCAGGGTTAATGGGTAAATCTGGTAAATAAGGGTAAAGAAATATTATTATAATAATATTAAATTACCCTAACATGTGTTTTATTCCAATATGTTGATACATTTATGACTATTGGCATCCTTGGGTTTATTTTAGGACCATATTTAGCCACAAGATAGTGACAATGAAACTTTATATTAATTAATTTAATGTAAAGAAAAATATTACATAAACATATATATTTTAGTAAAAAAATATTTACAAGTGGTTATATAAGTTATATTTAAGACTATAAATATTCAATTTTATTCTATATATATTTAATATATAATGGTATTTATTTATAATTTTTAGATATAAAAAAAATATTTATGACATAATAATGATGCATTGTTTACCTCATTAATAAATGATTTAAATAAAAGAGATTATAAAAATTAAAACTGTATCCAAAAAATGTCCAATTTTTATTAGATGATTTAATTCAAACAGAAGTCATCTTATAATCAAAGTAAATGAGTTTTTGACCTTTATAAACTACTAATAATTATATAATAATTTAATGTTTTCAAACATTCCTAAAGAGCCCCTCCTCCCCCTTATGAAAATCCCTCACCTCTAACCCATTTCTCACACCTCTCAAGCACCTAAGCTCATAAAAACCATATCTAAGTAAGATACCTACTCCTTATCTTCCTCATAGAATCTTTACCTAAGGCATTAGTCACTTAAATAAATCCTTTTGGTTCAAACCAATGGGAGTTACCCGATTTAAAGGTAACATGTCCTTTTAAGTTATTTTCTTTTATTTTACTTCTCCAACCCCTAAACTCTCTTTATTCCATTATTTTATAACAAAAATAGTATCCTAAATATACAAGGTTGTTTTTATGAGTTGTATTTTAACTCAACATATCGACACCTCCATCTAATGGGTATAGAACATAATGTTTTTGTGGACGGTGAACTACTGCCTCACAAATTGATAATCGTTAAATATTCTAATACCACCTCTTATAGTGCACATTATGATGGAACTGTAGATATATATGATATTTATGATATATATTTTATCTATAATCTTCTATAATTCTATTTTATATCATACCTTATTTTTTCATGTTGTAGATATACGATAATTTCAATTGAGGATGTGCGGACTATCGCCCCCTCAAAATGATATGACTCGTTCATACCATACATGGAACATATAAAGGATGGTGTTAATGAAAATACATAACGTTTATAATATATTAAATTATATTATATTAATAATATACCTATGTATCATTTGGTCTTATTTCCTTTTAAAATAAAAAAATGGAATGGAAGTAGTGTTTGTGCGTATGTACGGATTAACGTATCCACGAATGTGATAGTATTCATTCACCATCATAACCGTTAAATAATAATTTTAATTTTATTATTTAAAATAATATTTAAGAACATCATATCATTTTGGATATGAATAAAATATATCCTATCCATAACAAACACGACTTACATAAAAAACATATAAAGGAAAATGAATCAGTTAAGACCCAAAAAATTGATACTACAAAAATATTATTAATAATGCAATACTATAAGATCAAATATGATATCATATTTAGGTATGTATTTTTTATTTAATTTAATAACAATGATTTATCTATTATACAGTTAGTTGAGGTACCCTCAACCAAGGAAAAGTATAATGTAAGGGTTAATTTCACAATATATTTATCATCTGAGGTTGTTTTTACATAAGTGTCTACTAAGACGCCTTTATCATCCACATCCTTGTTTCTGAAAAATGAATTTCAATTTTTTTAATATTTACTAGACTATGGTTTACATTAATTTATAACCATTTTTGAATTTTTATAAAATGTGTTGAAAAAAAATTGTTCCAGCGTTTTCCAAACAAGGTACTTTATGACATTTTCGACAAATTAATGTAAGAATGTTTTTTTCTTATACGGCAGGTTCGGTTATTGTCCAACGTTAAAAAACCATTAAAGATTCTCTCGCAAAATTATAAGAATATTTTCAAAATAATGTTTTTATTTTTTAATTACATGAAATTTAAATTATTGCAAAAAATAGATATTTCTCTCAAATAGTTTTTACTTAATCTATCTAAACATCCATTAATAGATTTTATACTTGTTTGAAGTTGATTTAATATGATACAAATACTTCATATTGTATTTAAGGTTTTGTGATATGTTTGACTATAGAGGTGTTATTTTTATACCATTCATTGTTTATGGTTAATGTAATAACATTTCGTATGCTATTTTTAATATAAATGTTTATGTTATGTTTAAACATTTTCATATGAGAAATTAATTGGACTTGGTTTGTGATGGGTGTAGCCCGCTATAACTCCATGATTAATTAGAAGGTCCCATGAGACTAAATAGTGTTTTGGCTCATGTAATTGACAAAATATTATTTTTAGTCTTTGCAAGAGGCCCTAACTTTGTGGTTATGATATCCGACATTATGCATTCCATAATTATGAAATTACATATTGATATTACATGTGATTATTCGACTAGTAGAATATCAATGTGGATAAGTAAAAAGAATTATTTGATTTATCTTTTCTATATTATGCTGATGTTTATGTTTAAAAGTCTTTTGTTTTAGTTTTTTACATTTCCTAAAATGTTTATTTGTATTTATGAATGCTTCTGCTATACTGTCATCCTTGTAGAGAATCTGAGCTCACCCCTTTCTATGTTCTATTTTTTTAGATATGAAGAAGTATTTTATGGATGATCGGTAGTGATAGGAAATGAGATATAAAAATGTTCAATGGAAAAAATTTTGTTTTTGTTATTCATTTTATAAAGTAATTTAATGTTCATGTATATAATCGATTTCCCAAAAAATATACACTAATCAGTCCTTCGGGAATTGATTCCTAGTAATCATTACAATGTATTAAAATAATGCAATAACTCTGGGTAACTAGGGTCAGGGCATTATAGTTTGTATTCGGAAAAGTTTAGCAATATCATTGGATACTAGATTTAGAAAAACTCTGATTAGAGAACACATTAGAGAAAAAAACGTTTTTTACAGCAGTTATTTTTTATTTTTTACATTGTATTTTGGCTGACGTTATTACAGGAGACGTTATAAACATTATTTTTTATGTTGGTTATGATACAAATTACATAAAAAATAAAAATACAATGTGTTTTTCACGACGTTGAAAAAAACCCGATGTGGAATACGCTTCAATGTCATTGTTTACTAAATCAGTTATTTAATAACCGATGTGGTATGTACTCATTCATGTCGGTTATTATATAACAAACATCATAAATCACTCCTCTGAAGCATTTATCACGTCAGTTATTTTTAGATCCGACTTGATAATCATGTCTACCAAGTGGTTTTCAACGTCGATTATATAATTACCAACATGAAAACATATCTATGAAATCTGTTATTTTATAACCGAATTAAAAACCATTTGAGATTAATATATTACATTAGTTTTCAAATAACCAACGTTAAAACTAATCGCAATGTATTTTTTACGTCGGTTGTGAAAAAACCGACGTAAAAGTAAATTTTTTTCAAATAAAATTGATCAACCATTGAAATTCCCACCTAAAATACCTGAAACAGACCAAAAAGATACAAAAAACACACCAAAAATGATTCGAACCCACCCACCTCACTGAACATCCCCCAGCACTGGTCAACCACTGCCATGCCCTGCTAAAAGACCTAAAAGAGACAAAAAAAGAACAATACCCGACCTAAAGTAAACCAATACCCCCACCCCACTGGACATCACCCACAACAACCCAAAACACCCCCACACCCCGAGAATTCCCCCGTCTCCAGGGACAACCCCCACACCCTAAGACAACCCCCCCCCCCAGGACAACACTCCTTCACCCTTGGAAAACCCTCCCACACCCCTAGAAACCCCCCACCCTCCTGGACACCTCCACACACCAGGACTGCCCCCACCCCATAGACAACCCCCCAAACCCCTAGACAACCCCCACCCTCCTAGACACCACTGAACCCCTAGAGAGCACTCCCACACCCCTGGACACCCACCCCACTGAACACACAAAGACAAAAAATAGACCAAAACCAGATTATAACCCCCCCCCCACCCTACTTGATAGTAACCACCACACCCCTAGACACCACCACACCCCTAGACACCCCCACACCCATGGACTACCCCCACCTCACTAGACACCACCAGACCAAAAATAGATAAAAAATAGACCAAAACCCGACCAAAATGAGACCATAACCCCCAACCCACTAGACATCCCCCTCCGCACCCCTGGACACCCCCACATCCCCTGGACTGCACCCCAACCCCTGGACACCCACCCTTACATCTCTGGACAACCAACCCCCGCCCTCCTGGAACCCCCACCCCCTGGACCGCACTCTCATGCCCCTAGACATCCCTCCCACACCCCTAGAACCCCCACCCTCTTGGAAATCCCCACCCCACTAGACAACACTCCTCTAGAAAACCCCCTAACACCCCTAGAACCCCCCCTCCACGGGACTGTCTCTCCCCACACCTATAAATACCCCAAAGACATCCCCCACTCACCTGGACATCCCTCCCACCCTCTTGGACACCCACCCACACTCCCACCCCATTGGACATCCCCAACCACTCCCCAGGACACCCCCAACACATTTGACATCCCCAGACCAAAACCCGACCTAATCCAAACAAGAACACCACCCACACTGCTCATCACACACCACACCCCTAGACACCCCAACCCCTGGACAGCCCCCACCCCCGAGATAGCCTCACACGCCCGTGTACAACACCCTCCCCCCTGGACACCCCTACCCCCTGAACTGCACTCCCACACCCCTGGAAAGCCTTCCCACACCCCTAGACCCCCACCCTCCAGGACACCCCCACCCTACTAGAAAACACTCCCATGGACAACCCTCATACGCCCCTAGACCCCCCACCACACTAGACTACACGCCCACATCCCTGGACACACCCTGGACATCCCCCCACTAAACTGAACATCCCTCCCACCCTCATGGAAACCCTCCCACCCTCCCACCCCATTGGACTTCCCCCACCACACCCCTGGACACCCCCATACCAAAAACCGACATAAACCAAACTAGACCCCACCCCCCACCACCACCACACAAGACAGCCCCCACAAGGCCCCTGGACACCTCACCACACCCATGGCCTACCCCCACCCCCGAGACACCCCCACACCCTAGGACAACCCACCCCCACCCTCGTGGACACCCCCAACACATGAACATCACTCTCATACCCCTGGATTGCCTTCCCAAACCAATAGAAATTCCCCCCAGCCCTAAACCCTCTTGGAAACCCCCACCCCACTGTACAACACTCTACAGGATGGCCCTCCCACACCCTTAAACCCCTCCGCCCCCACCCCACCCATCTAGACTACCCCCACAACCTTGGACACCCTCTGGACATCCTCCCACTCACTTGGAAATCCCTCACTCCCTCGTAGACAACCTCCCACCCCACTGGACAACCCCCACCACACACCTTGACACCACCACCTCACTGAACACCCCAAGACCATAAAAAACAAATACAGACCAAAACCCCCCACCCCACATGACAACCCCCACCACACCACGGGACCCCCCCCCCCCACAGCCTTGGACTGCACCCACCCTCTGGACTGCCCTTGGACAGCTGCTGTTGAGAGAGGAGGAG
This sequence comes from Viscum album, assembly GCA_963277665.1. Taxonomy (NCBI): domain Eukaryota; kingdom Viridiplantae; phylum Streptophyta; class Magnoliopsida; order Santalales; family Viscaceae; genus Viscum; species Viscum album. Next base: position 2,012,658,274 of record OY728147.1, on the reverse strand, counting down.
CCTCCATCCCTCGGGGGGGGGGATGAAAGCTGCTAGAAGGTACTCATCAATCTTACATGAGAATATTGAGATCTCAAAATGTTTCAAAAATGCTTTATTGCCCTATAAACATAATTCATTCTATCACATTGATACCAATATAACCATGGAACACAATACCAAGTGTGACTAAAATACCTAGATCTCGGTGGTTGAAATCTCTCGGATCTTGCAGGTCTAGAAGTGATGTTCCCAACGCTTCCCATGAGACGAATAAAATTACGTTTACAAAAAACCTGACCTTTGGAAGAGGCCATTGGTTTAGTTGGGGGAGATGGACACGGAGAAGACGACTGTGATAATCCAAAATATGCCAAAAAAGTACATGTATGTGAATGTTTAGTTTCCCAAATTAGATTGTTGAAAAAATATAGGGTTGTTTGTGTTTTTTTTGTGTCAGACAGGATATTCTGATAATGTTTCTGGACTCACATTTCATGGAGGAGACAAAAAAACACAAACTACCCTATATTCGTTCAATCATCTAATTTGGGAAACTAAACAGTCACATACGTGTACTTGTTGGGTATATTTCAGATGATCGCAGTCGTCTTCTCCGCGTCCCTCTCAACTAACTAAACTGGCACTCTCTTCCCACCACTGGACTTTCACTACAGGAAATATAGGCATTTGCGACGGGTCATTTGCGACGGGATCCCGTCGCAAATAGCCTTTTGCGACGGGGTTCCGTCGCAAATCGCCCGTTGCGGAAAACGCCGTCGCAACAAAATTTTTTTGCGACGGGCCCGTCGCAAAAACACTTATTTGCGACGGGAAAAGGGCCCGTCGCAAATAGTTTTGTGGTTTTTTTAAAAAAAACTTTTGCGACGGGCCCGTCGCAAATAAGTTTTTGCGACGGGCCTTTTCCCGTCGCAAATAGTTGCCTCGAATCAACTATTTGCGACGGGAATATATTCCCGTCGCAAATAATAAAAAAAAAATAAAAAAAATTAAAAAAAATTAAAAAAATTAAAAAAATATTTATTAATATATAAATTAATAAACGTATTTATATTGATATAAATATAATATTTATTTTATAAATACGATTTAGAAAGGATCTATGGAAATATAACATTAATTTATAAGATGTTTAGTAAAAGAGGGTTATAAAATAAATTAAAAAATATTTGTAATTAATAATTACCTAATTTTTATCAATTAATAGTCATTTAATAACTCTTTGAATATAAAAAAAATAAAAAAATTAATGAAAGATGGAAAATAAGAAGAAAATGAAACCCAAACTTCAAATGGCCATAACTTTTGATCCGGGACTCCGTTTGAGCTCTACAGCATATCAAATCGAAGCTTGCGAAGAGCTCTACAGCCCTATGGACCGGTGGAACCCGTCCAAGGTTTTTTCGAGGCCCAAAAAGGCCCCGAAGGCCTCCAAAACTGAGTTTTTAGTCGGGGCACCCCGGTTTTTCACCGTTTAAACAGCTATAACTTCTGATCCCGATGTCCGATAAACCTCTACCATATATCATGTCGAAGATATTTTAATGTTCTTCGATTTGACTGATTGTGGAGCTGAAACGGACTCCTGGATTAGAAGTTATGGTCCTTTTAACATTCAAACGACTATAACTTCCGATCCGGATGTCCGTTTGGACTGTACTGCATATCATATCGAAGATCGCTTCATGTTCTTCGATTTGACTGGTTGTGGAGTTGAAACGGACTTACGGATTAGAAGTTATAGTCGTTTTAACATTCTCAGAGGATTTTCACCCCCTCATTTCTATGTATTCATTCATAACTATACATATATATATATATATATGTGTGTGTGTGTATGTGTATGTGTGTGTGTCTGTATTGTATATATGTATTTATTTATTTATTTATTTATAAATACACATAAAAACACATATTTTATAAATTTATTTAAAACTAAGCTTGTGAATATATATTAATTAATATACAAATAAATATACGAATAAAAACTTATAACTACATATATATATATATATAAATAGAATAAATATATATTAATATACGAATAAATATATATATTAATATATGAATAAATATATATATATATATATATATATATTTATTCATATAACCAAATATATTTATATTAATATAAATCTATATTAATATACGAATAAATATAACTATAAATATATATAACTATATATATATATAACTATAATTATTCCTAATTATTACTAATTATTATTAATTATTCCTAATCATTATTAATTATTTCTAATTATTATTAATTACACCTAATTACCATTAACTATGAATACTAATAACTTAAATTTATTAAATAACAAAACAATATAAACATAATTAAATTACAACTAATTAAAACTAATTAAAAATAATTAAAACTAATAAAAAAATTAAAATAAATATTAAATTAAAAATAACATAAGTACCTTTAAAATGGATTTGAAGTTGATCTCCGATAATTGTTGAAGACTTCAATATCAATTCTGCAAAAAAAAATTACACTTAATAAACTGTAAACAGTTTTGAGAGAAGTTGAGAATGAATGAAAAAAAACGGATGGGGGTATTTATAGGTTAGCTTATTTGCGACGGGACTATTTGCGACGGGTATACCCGTCGCAAATAATATTATTTGCGACGGGTCCCGTCGCAAATACTTTAACCCGCATTTATCACGGTCAACGGTTAAATAGTTATTTGCGACGGGTCCCGTCGCAAATAACAACCTGCCGACACACTATTTGCGACGGGGGTATATTCCCGTCGCAAATAGTTTTTACCGCCGCCGGCTATTTGCGACGGGTGGTAACCACCCGTCGCAAATACCTTTCCCGCGGTTTGGCGCGCTATGCGCGCCAAGCCTTTTGCGACGGGTGAGATTTTCCCGTCGCAAATAACTAGTTATTTGCGACGGGAAAATGCCCCCGTCGCAAATAAGTTTCTAATTGGACTATTTGCGACGGGATTTACTCCCGTCGCAAATAACCCGTCGCAAAAAGCCATTTTTCCTGTAGTGTTTTTGATGTCATTGTTTGAGAAATCACATGGGAATCCTTGGGAGCATCATTTCTAGTCCCACAAGATCTGGTAGATTTCCCCCACCATGATCCAGTTATTTTAGTAACACATGAATGTGTTTCCACAAGTTTTATTTGCATTAATGTGATAGAATAAATGATGTTTATAGGGGAAGAAATCATCGATGAATCATTTTGATACCTCAAGAATAGCATGTGGGAGTGATGAGTACCTTCCAGCAACATTCTACCCACCGAGGGATTGTGGTGCCTCCTCTCCCACCCCTCTAGACTACTCACCCCACATCCCAATTGACACCTTGGAAAACCCCACCCCATTGGACAGACCTCTCACACCCCTAGAAACCCCCCTCACCCCACAAGACACCCCCATACCCCTGGAAGGACAAATTTAAAAATGGTCGATACTATGTCGAACTGTCGTAACCTCATCTATAGGTAATGGTACTCGAGATGATCAATCTACAAAATCATGTACAATGAAACTATGATTCTCTACCTCTAATTGTTGATGATTAAATGTATCTATTAAACAATATACCAACCCAAATGAAACTATATTATGTTAAGGATCATCAAAACACAACTCGCAATAAGTAGGAAGCTGTGGCAGATGAGTAGGATAAAAAATGGGTCTGCAGGTTGAGGTGGGTGAGTGGGAGCTACTGGTGGAGGTGGAGGACAAATAATGGGGTCTACAAGGGGAGGTCGAGGACTGTGAGCTGCAGTCTAAAATTTTTCTTTTCATGTCTGCAAACAAAGACTATACTAACAATATAATAATTTACTCCATCGTCGAATTAATATTATGATATGCAGCCTCCAAGGAATCTTTTTTATAAACACCCTCAATGTTAGAAGGTGAAGAACGTTGCAACACATTTTTTACCGATACACCTGCTGGATATCATCGTACACGACTAGGATATTCGGGCTTTCACAATGCTGCAGATAAAATATCTTTCCTCCCAGAAGTAGTAAATACCCTATGTGGTCTTCTCTCTTCAAGATAATCCAGTATTAATTAATTAAACATTTCTATAATGATTGAAATTTTATGAATAAAATAGTTAAAAAATTATTTAAATAGATATCTTACAATACTCTAAGCTACGATTCTCGAATATTTGGAAAGATATTGCCCGGTTTTACCCATATGAGCTCTCTTCCATTTCTCATGTCTAGATAGAGGGGATGAAGGGGTGACCTCTCTAGAGCTTGAAGACTCAACTAAGAGTTTTTGGAATTTTTCTGCAATCATTTGTTCTTCTAATAATGTATACCCACCCCAAGATAAACTATGAGGGTATAAATTTTTATATTTTATTACATGATGATATTTACTTGTTTTATGCAAATTAAAAATAAGAAATCATTAACAAAACATTAATAAGATAGTTTATATAAGAAATCTTATAATAGTTTACACTGCCCTTACCAAAAATGAATGTTTTCTTCTACTTTCAAATAACTGTCACCATGTCTCTTCATGTATGAAAGGATATATACGACATAGATTATCATTACTCCTATGACCAAAAATGAAATCAGATGAAAGTGTTGATTTTAAATACATCCATCTCCTTGAAGTAATCGATAAGAATTACCTACAGACTCCTCCAGTGTAAGGAATATCAAATTTCATCTGATAAAGAAGAGGTAAAACATATTATATAAACTAAAATCATTTCAAGAATAGGCAAACAATAGAAAAAGATATTACCAAAATAATCTCCCACAACAAATATATTATCACTTTTTCCATACTTCTCATGTCATGATTAAAAAGTCTTATAGTCCTCTTACCCTAAGTACATACCAAATTCTTAAAATATTTTTCTTTTGGACCTCTAGGAATATCATCCTCATCAAACTCAATGACTATCCTATGATCCTGCATACTTGAATGTGATGACATTTGGTAAATGTGTTCACCCACATTTACTAACTGTTGAACTCTTTGTCATAATGGGAGCACATGAGGATGATTGGGGAATATCATGAGTTCCATGTGAATGTTCTTCCCAATAGGTATGACTAATATGATCATCACTAGAATCATGTGGTGGTTTAACTGATTTATCTGTCATTATTATTAAAATAAAAAAACAAAAATTTGTTCAAAAATATACAAAAACAAATATTACAATACAAATGTAAACAGAAAATAGAAAATTGTACTAAGTTAAATAATTGTAATCATGGTTAATATGGTAAGCATGTTAATAAATGGAAAATATGGTAAATAAGGTAAATATGATAAATATGGTAAGGATGGTAAACATGGTTAACATGGTATACTAGTTAAACATGGTAAACATGGTAAATTAATTTTCGTTGAACAAAAATAATAGATACATAATTTATGTAACATAAAACATGATAAAGAAAATTAAAAAAAAATTAAAACAAAAGAGTCTTATACTTATTTTGTTTAATACATGTTTTAGTAAAGAAAAATCATAAAATATCTAACAAATTATGAAAATAATAAATGTAAACAGGAAATAAACAAATGTTACCAATAATTTTATGAATGCTCAAATGGATTGTTTTACCAAATTCCATCGATGTGATCATTCGTTATGGCACAAACCATGTCTTCAACATGGTTATCATTATGTGCTGTAAATATTTTCATGGAAGTGTGGATCTCACATAAATCAGAATATTGATCAAGTTCATACTCACCAAAATAATGTTTTTTACCTTTTAAACAACAAGAAACTTCATGTCTAATTGATCTACTATATAGAATTTGTTTTCTATGTGTTTTCATTATAAAAGAAACAGTAGTGTCTTCCAATTTCTTTAGATTAACAAATGTAATTCCAAATTCCTCGTGTCTGACACTATTGTTACAAACAATCCATTTACAGTTAAAAAAAGGAACATTAATTTTATTGTAATCAAACTCACATAATTCATCAATCACTCCATAATATGAACTTGATGCAGAATTTTGGTTTTTGTCTTTAGCAATCAAAAAATGCATTTCTCCTCCAATGATCAATACACCACTATTCTGAACTGCACTTTTGTTTGTCTGGCATTTCATATGAAATGTATAGACATTAAATTCATAACAGGACCTTGTTATCACATTAAAACAAGGAACACCCACTACCCATTTTAATATATCTGATACATCTGATCTACCAAACATGGTCTTTTTAAACCATGAAAAAATGATTTTTTGTGCACATTCAAAATCCACATTTCTTTCTTATTAAGATGACATTGTTTCAACTCATTAATATTCAATTTGATATATGGTTGAGCATCAGCTATGTTATTCAATATGTATAATTCTAACATCCTCATCTATTTAGCTGACAATGATTTGAATTTCATTCCATGAATCCCCTTTCACTCATTATTATCTCATTCAAGGAATGATGGAGGCAAACCTAAGAGTTGCGTCATAGCCAAGTAGTTCGTACAAAACTATGAAACCTCCTCAGAAATATAATTTTCAATAATTGAGGCTTTATGTCTATATGGATTCTTAACATACCCCTTCAATATTTTTATATATATTTCAAAAGGATACATCCAACGACGTTATACTGGTCCACATAGCTTTATTTCATGAAACTGATGAATCATTAAATTCACCATTATGTCAAAAAATGTTGGAGGAAAATACATTTACAATTGAAAAAGTATATAAATTTCATAATTTTAAAAAAAATTCAAATCATTCACATCAATCACCTTATTACAAATTTAATTTAAAAAATAACACAACTTCATTATAGACTTTCTGACACGGATGGGAAATATTCCAAACAATGAAACCAAAATAATTTGTTACATCATGACAAGACAATCATGAGATTTTATAAATATCAACTTCAAGTCCTTCAATAAGACATATTTTTTACATTTGAAGAATAACCTTCAGGAACTTTTATAACATGAAGACACTGAAAAAAGCTAAATTTCCTTTTCTTGGATAATGTATGAAATGCTGGGAGAAGAATTGTTCGTCTTCTATTATTAGTGGGTGCTAACTCAAAACTTATTCCAATTGATATTAATTCTAATATTTCATTCAAGACATATTTTTTTCATTCCTTTAATAACTACCAATGTTCCAAAAAAAATATCAAATATATTCTTCTCCAAATCCATGACATCATTATTATGTTCATCTTTATGATATATCTAATATTGTAGCTCAAAAAATATTGTCCTTTTTCATCCAAAAATGTCTATTATTACCAGATTTATATGTCATTCCCAATGTCACATCAAGGTTTTCCACCCTATAAAAATAAAAATCAAGGGATAAATGATTTAAAGAAAATATATAATACTTGTGAGACATTTAATTACTTTGGTTGTGTTTTATAAGAGTGATCCATAGGCAAAAACTTTCGATGACCCATGTACACTGTTTTCCTCCCATGAAGAAATTGAAAATATCATGTCTGTTGTTTGAAAATTGGACATGATTTATACCCTTTAACATTGTATCCAAAAAAAATTCCATATGCTGGGAAGTCATTTATAGTGAACATAAGCACTGCATATAGTTATAAAATATTCCATTTTATAACAATCGTACACCATAATACCATGTGCTTATAAAAGTTTCAAATCATCAATAATTGTTGACAAGAAAACATCAATATCATTACCAGGTTGCTTCAGACCATATATCATTATACTCAACATTACATATTTGTGCATCATAAAACCATCAAAAGAGTGGTTGTAAATTACCAATAAAACAGGCCATGAACAATGTGTGCAACTGAGGGTTCGGTAAGGATTCATTCCATCAGTGCACAACACTAGTATGAGATTGACAATTTCATTACCAAATGTGGGATACTAGTCATCAATTTTATTCCATTGTATAAAATCAGTCAGATGACTTATTTTACCATCACATATCCTCTCATCATCATACCATTGTAACCTTTTTTCATCATGTGAATTATCAAATAAATGTTTGAAACAATGAATTATAGGAATATACCAAAATACATTTGAAGGGATCATCGTAATATCTTCATCAACCTGTGATTTTTCTTTCACCGTATAATGTGATGTCGCATATTTTGGACACTCTGACAGAAACTCAAATTCCTTCCTATATATCATACAATCATTCATACAGGAATGTATTTTGTTGTATCCCAATCCCATCAGGCATAATATTTTATTGGCCTTATAATGTGAATCTAGAGGATCGTTATCTTTGGGAAGAATTCCTTTTATCAATTGTAGCATCTCTATACAAATTTTTTCACTCCATACATGTTCCATATTTAGGTTAATTAATCATAACAACACTAAAAAAACCATAAAATCTATACAAACAAGATACAATTTATTTTCAGCATCACCATATTGACGCACAACTATCGGTTCAATCTCAATTTTTTCTACTGCAATATCGTGAATCATTTCTGTAATTCCATTGGGCTTACCATTTTGTGAATCATTATCATCATTGGATCTATCATTCTGTCCAGTTTCACCATGCCAAATCCATGGGTTGTAACTCAGATTAAAACCATGACAAATTAGATGATCTTTTATCTCTCTAATTTTAAACTTCTTCATATTCAATCATTTCAGGCATGGACTGAAAAAAATGTCACTACATGGAACATTTTGTTTAGAAAATTCCAAAAAGGCATCAACACCATCCTCTCATTCATTGCTCATTCGATGTACCACAATCGGAATTCGACTCATTATTACCTATAATCCTTCAAAATTATACATTTTTTTAATATAAGACAATTTTATTATTATATGGAAAATATCATTTTTTAAATGTAAAAAAATTAAATATAAAACAGATCGATGAGTATTTAAAAAAATAATCTTTTTAATGATTTTTAAAAAATATAGTTAGATATAATAGTTTTAAATTCATATTGGATCCTTTCTTCTTATGGTTCAGAAAGAATACATCCTCATGAAACTGGATAACAAATTCACCCTTCCAAAAAAAGTAATATGAAGTATAAATATTATAATTTGAATACATTCAATATTGAAAATTACACATATTCCAATGATTTGAAACCTCTCGACAGTCCCCCACCCCTCTGGACAAACCCCCCACCCCTGGACACCTCCCCCACCCCCTTGGACACCACCCCCAACCCCTTGTAAACCACCCCCACCCCTTTGACCCCCCTGAACACCACCACCCCCATAGAAACCCCTAACCTTTAGACATCACCCCCACCAACTAGGACACCACATGTTCACCACCACCCCTTTGGATATATGCCCCGCCCCACCCCCTGGCCAGCCCCCACCCCTCTAGACAGCCCCGACCCCTTGGAAACCCCCACCCCTCCTGGACACAACCCCCCTCCCCTACCCCCTTGGACATCACCATAGATACCCCAACCCCCTTGAAAACACAACCCCTTGTACACCCCACCCCACCCCATGGACACCTTCTAGACACCTCCACCCCCTTCGACAGCCCCCACCCTTCTGGACAGCCCCCCACCACCTAGAGATCCCCCACCCCTCAAAATAGCCCCCCTCCAAACCCCTTGGACTTCACACCCCTCTTAATAACAATAGAACACATTGATTACAATAAAACCCTCAATGTAAAAATGACCAATCATTCCCTATATTAAAAGGAATAAAGGAGAAGAAGAAGTGGATGAAGAATAAAGAAATAAACAATGGAGAAAGAAATAAGAACATCGAATAAGAAACTTATTTATATAAATTCCATGGAATCCAAGAAAACCATGCAACCTCCATCAAATTATAGACATTTGGAGAAAATGGAGTAAACCTGAGAATAAAATCAAATTTAAAATTAAGACTCGAATGGAGAAAATCACAGTGTAATGCATCTCATCATGGAAAAATTGGGTCAGGATAACTGCGCATCTTAGAAATACAGGACATGGTCTCCCACATAACCCATAATTTTATCAAATTAAATGACATGTCAAAATATATATCACCATATAGAATCATATTGCAACACCCCTCATCTTTTCATAATGCTTGAATCCCTAAAAATCATAGTGGAAAAATCAATCATATAATTTATCGACCCCCTTGGACACCTGCCCTACCCACTTAAACAACAATAATAAATTATAGCCTAGTATCCATGAAACAATATAATCATCATGTTGTAATAACATAATACATGATGCAATAGTCAATCGCAACATACACTTATACCCCACCCCCTTGGACACCCCCTGGACACCAACACCCTTTGGACAGCCCCCCACCCCCAGGACACCACCCCCACCCTGTTGGACACACCCTAGACACCACCACCCCCTTGGACATCCCCCACCCATCTCGACAGCCCCCCACCCCCTGGACATCCCCCACCCCTATAGACATCACCCCACCCACTTGGACACCCCCACCCATCTTGGACACCACCCCCAACGCCTACCCCCTTGGACACCCCCTGGACACCCCAACACTCTGGATATCCCCCCCTAGACAACCCCTAAACCGTCTGGATAATCCCCCCACCCCCTTGGACACCCCCACCCACCCCCTTGGTCATCCCCCACCCCCTTAGACACCCACACCCCCTTGGACACCCCCCCCCCCCCCACAACCCTAGACTGTCCCCCAACATCCATGGACACTGTGGACACCCCAAACCCTCTAGACAGCCCCTTGATCCCTCTGGATAGCCACGACCCCCCTCGGACAGACCCTGCACCCCATGGACACCACCCCACACCCCCATTGACATCCCCCACTCCCCCTTGGACACACCCAAACCCCTTGGATAGCCCTCACACCCCCCATGTACACCACCCCCACCCCCTAGACAACCCCAACCAATTGGACAACCCATCTAACCCCCATGACACCCCCACCCACTTGTATAGCCCCCACCCCCTTGGAAACCCCTTGTACGTGAACACACACATGATAGAACACAAAAAAATCATAAACTTGTATGATATCACTTCTATATGTATATTTTAACAGAAACTAATTTTTGCATTGTATATATGAACACTTACTTACGATGATTGCAAGAAAAAAGAAAAATTACATCTCAAAAAATTAATTTACGGCAACACAGAAAATATAAACTGAAAAGGACTCGTGTGAGGCATACTTGAGTTTTATGAGTCGACCTGATAGATCTAATGATAATAAATATGAATAATGATGTTTGAAAAACAAGGCTAGAGGGTAGGGCTTCGATGAATCATTTCTAGGATTTCTGTGCTAGAGAGACGAGTCGTAGGTAACCCAATCGAAGAAAACAGAATGACTGAATACATGGTGTGATAAATCATATAAAAGATTTATCAGCTTATTTATTTAATAAAAAACGTTGTAAACATTTTCTTTTAAAATATTATAATGTTATTTATTTAATAACCGATGTAGAAAACAATTTATCATGTCATTTATAAAATAACTGATGTGATATATGTTGCTTTATACTGACATAATAAGTTGTAATGATTAGCTTTAACACACCATTTTTTTATAAAAAAAGTTGTTAAAAGTTTATCTTTCCTTTATCAAGTCGATTAAAAAAGAACTGACATGATAAAGCACCTAGCTTTCCTTAATCATGTCAGTTGTAAAATAACTGACGTGATAAATCGTGCCTCATTCAATTTTCACATCAATTATACAATTACCGACATCAAAAAGCTATTCTCTGTATAATTTACGTCAGTTAAAAATAACCTATGTATTAAATGGTTCATAATCGATATATGATGTTGGTTATAAAATAACTAACGTGATATATCGATCATTATAGATTTGAACCTCGGTTATATAGAACCGACGTGAAAAATGCCGACGTGTCAAATGTTTTTTTTCCAATAGTTAAATTACCATAAGATAAACTTTGAGGATTTGTATTAAAGAATATCCTAGAATTATATTAATATAGAGATTTTTTGAATTTTATACGAAATACAATACAATCAGGATACGAGCTGGTAGGGGTTGCTCTGGCACAGATGTAACTATTAGTGAAAACTCTGACAAGGATTTTCAGGCTTGACCTGAGGTATCCTAGTACACAACAATGGGCCTTGCATAACTCTTGGTATTTGCACTCCCAGTGGATAAGCTTACGGTAATTTACATTTTTTTACATGCCATTATGAAAGATTTAGGAATAAATACTTCCTCAATGGAAACATTTTTTTATGATTATAGATTATATAAATAATCTTTTCAATTTTCATTAAGTATTTTACATGTTTTTAATTATGTATTGTGATTCATAAACTAACCTAGAGTATTCCATTATTTAGAAATGGATCCATAGTAGATGTAATAATAAATCTAACAGTACTTTCATTCCAAAGAGTAAGAGGATAATATCTTTTTTGGTATTAAGCCATCGTTTAGAAAGGAAATAGTCTCCCACGTATTATCATCAATTGAAGAAATAATATCATTTGATAATAATATAAGAAAATAATTCCTTGAGTCCCATGGATTTGAAGGGAAGATTGAAAAGAAAATTATGGTAGAGAAAAATATGGATAATGGGAATAAGGGAAAGAAATACTTTCCCATATGTGATAACTATGGAAAGAATCACCTTGTTAAATTATTAATGGAATGAAAGTTTTTTATAAGTGTGGAGAAAAAGGACACCATGTACTTGATTAAAAGGGTATGAAAAAGGTTTCAAATAGACAATGATTCATATGCAAGGAGTAAGGACACTACGTGAATTAATGTCCCAATCATCAGAGTATACCGCAAATGAAGATTTTGGAAAATAATAAAGTTAATATATTACTACAGAATAAGGGTAATGACAAGTGTTCTTATGTTTATATTAAATAATTTTTTCATTTGAGTATTGTATCAATGATTTACTGGTTATAATAATTATGTAGTATATAATGATTGTATTGTAGTACTATTTCTTTAAGTATTTGAGGTTTTGTGGTTCCAATAAATGTGGCTCAATAACAAGTTACTCTGTTTGAAAAAAATATAGTTGAAGAAATGATAAACATTAATATGGTGCTGATACTATGTTATTGATTTTGGAATAATGGATAACTGGTTGGGGTTAATTATATTGGATATTATTGACTACCATGGAACTAATTAATTGTTTTTTATTCCATCATTGTTGGTGATTATAATATTTTTGGATTTAAAGATTATTCCTAGTTTTTAATGATTTATATAAGTAATAATGAATTACATACCTACTCAAATATGGTTTTCTGGAAATTTATTTTCTTACAACATTTAAAGAGAATACACAATGAATGTAATCATATGTATATTATGTGACCGTACTTATATGTTTTGGACAATGAGTTCAGTTAGAAATATTGTGGATAAGTCTAAAGGATATAATACATTATGTTTATCAATGGATACTATTGTTAAGGATTATTAATTTCATAATATTATTTTTGGGTTGTCACAAAAAGGACAACCTAGAGGTTTGGTGACAACTCGTCGCATCCAGAAAGAACACGGGACATGAAACCACAACTGAAGGGAAAAAATGGTATATCACCTAGCGATGGACTATGTGATGCCCTAGTTTTTATAAGGTAGTTATATTAAATTGTATGAAAAATTAATTATAAATTCATTTTTTTGAAACCCTATATGATTAGGATAAAAAGAATATTTTGTAATTCTATTACCTTTTTAGTGAAAGATGATTTTGTGGTAGGAATTAGTTAAATGATGAAACTCTACATGTGAAGTATATTTTTTTCCACTTATTATATGAATAAATTAATTGTTAAACTATCGGTAAGGGATCTTAATACCAAAAATGTGTTATCCTAATACCTATGATGAAATGATGATTTCTGAAATCGTCATCGAATGATGTCTTTAAGGCACTCAATTTTACAATTTTTTTATGACCACAATCACTCACTATAAATATTTACGTTTTCCTCCAGTTATGCGCTAATAATTTCAACTAATGTTCTACTAATCAAGATTATAAATTGGTCGTGGCTTATTCATTTCACTTTCCCTCTTATTAAGACTAAATTTCATTAACCCTATTTCCGATGGGGGTATTCCATAATGGTATTTTTTAATTTTCAACCTTCTATTTTCAAAGAAAAATTTCAAATCTAGAGGATTAAATTTTTTGATGGAGGGGATAAGGTAACACTCCATGATTTCATACTACGTTATCACATCAATGAAATTTAATAACATTCCCTACACGCAACATCATGTTCGAGTGCACCACGAATAACTATACCCGTAGTTCCAAAAGAATTTATGAATATTATTAACTAAATATTGAATTTTTTATACTTCATATAATTTAAATATCCATATTATCTATTTTATAGACATAATAAAAGAACAAATTCATTTTTTAGATAGAATAAGTATTTAAAAAAAATGCAATTTTAATTCATTTTAATGGAGATCCTTTTTTAAAACCAAAATGTGACACTTATATATATTCAATTTAATTTAATTTATTTATTATTTAGAATCAAGAAATAAAATTTTATTTTTGATAAATATGTGGGGATTTTCTGATAAGTTTCATATTTTAAAGAATAGTGAAAAATACAAAATTTTAATTGAAAACAACATTTTAATCAAAATAATATATTATGTTAAATTATATCATTGATCCGTTTTAAAATATCATTATGTTAAATTTTTTTAATAATATATAATTTATGTTCTGTTTATGTAATTTCACATTTAAACTGGACATAAACATGTGTCAATATTTTGATATTTATTATTTCATAAAAACATGATTTTTGTTTTTACAACGAGAAATAATTTCAAATTATTTTCTCCCACTTTTGTGTTTTGAATTTAGAAAAACTAGAATCCATATCTAGAATCAAGAGGTAAAAATTATATAAATATGTATTATTATTTTTATACATTATTAATACTTCCTTCAGTAAATATTTTATTTAACATGGTTAAAGGGTAAATCTTGAAAATAAGGGTAAACAAATATTATTATAATAATATTAAATTACCCCAAGTTTTGTTATATTCTTATTGGTTGATACAAGTAAGACTATGTACATACATGGGTCTATTTTGGGCCCACATGATGCCACATGAGAGTGATAATGACACTTTATTTTAATTAATATAAACTAAAGTAAAAAATTACATAAACATATATCTTTTAGTAAAACAATTTTTACAAGGGGTTATATAAGTTATAATTTGAACTATATATATTAATTTGAAATATAAATAAATTTAATATGTAATGCCATTTTTTTATAATTTTTAGACATAAAATAAATAAAATCATTTATGACTCAATATTGATGTAGTGTTTACCTCATTAATGAATGATTTACATAAATTATATTATTAAAATTAAAACAAATTCCCAAACCTAACCAATTTTTATTGGATGATTTAATTTTGAACATGAGTCATATTATCATCTACAATAATTAGTTTTGGACCCTTATAAACCTAAAATAATTATATAATAAAAAAATATTTCCAAACAATCCTAAAAATATCTTCCTCCACCTTATAAAAAGCCCTCACCTCTAACCCATATCTCAAAGCTCTCAATCCCCTTGGCCCATAAAAAATCTTCCCAATTAAGATCCATAAATCCCTCTATTACTCTTATAATTATTACATTAGGTATAAGGATCTTAAAGGAATAATTTGTGTTAAACCAAATGGAGTTACCTGATTTAAAGGTAACATATCCTCTTAAGTTCATTTCTTTTATTTTACATTTCTGACCCCTTGTCTCACATTATTAATTAATTTTATAACAAAAAAGTATTCTAAATATAATAGGTCGTTTTTATGATATTTATTTTAACTAATCTTACACACACCTCCATATATTGGGTATAAAACATAATTTTTATTTGGATGGTGAACTACTGCATCACGAAACCATGATGGTTAAATATTCTACTACCACATCTTATAATTTCCATTTTGATGACACTATAATTATTTATGATATTTATGATATTTATTTTATCATTAATATTCTTTAATTATCTAGTATAGCATAACATTTTTCTTTTCATGTGGTATATATTATTTAATTTCATTTCAAGAAGTGCAAACTACCTCCCACTCAAAGTGATATGGCTCGTTCATACCAGACCTAAAACATATAAAGGATGGTGTTAATGAAAATACGCAAATGTATATAAAATATAAAATTATAACATAATAAAAATATATCTAGGTATCATTTGGTCTTATTTCCATTTAAAATAAAAAAATTAAAGTGGAAGTAGCACTCGTGCGTACGTATAAAATAATGTCTCTGTGAACATGATGAGATTCATTCCCATAGTTACCATTCATGATTAATTTTAAATTGATTATTATAAATAATATTTAGGAACAATATATAATTCTAGATATGAATCAAATACATCCAATCCATAACAAAAATGACTTACATAACCAAACATAAAAAGGAAAATGAATCAGTTAACAACTGAAACAATTATACTACTAAAATATTATTACTAAAGCAATTTTAGAGGATCATATATGATATCATATTTATTTATTTTCTTGTTTTATTATTTAAAAAAAATTATATAACTATTATAAATGAGTTTAATGAACCCTATACTAAGGAAAAAGTACATGTTAATGGTTAATTTCACAATCTCTTTATTATCCATGGTTGTTTTTACATATGTGTCTATTTGGACCTGTTTATCATCCACGTCCATGTTTCTTAAAAATGAATTTAAAATAATGTTTAATATTTAACAGACTATGGGTTAAATTCATTTATACCCATGTATGACTTTTTATAAAATTGTTTGAAAAAATTTATTTTGTCATTTTCCAAACATGGTACATTAAGACCATTTCGAAAAATTATGATAAGAATGTTTTTAACTAATAAGATGGGGATATTTATTCTCCTCCATTATAACCCCTTTGAATATGACCTTACATTTATATAATAATATTTTCAAAGTAAATGTTTTCTTTTATATTTACATGACTTTTAAATGATGTCAAAATATAAAATAAAATTCAATCAAATAGTTTTCATTTCATTTTTGTGAATATCCTTTATTTGATTTAATACTTGCATGAAGTTGATTTATAATGATACAAATACTAAATATTGTATTTAAGGTTTTTTGATATGTTTGACTATGGATGAGTTATTTTAATAACATTCATGGTTTATGGAAAATTTATTAATATTTGGTATACTAGTTTTATTGTGAATGATTACGTTATGTTTCAACCTTTTTATATGAGTAATTAATTGGAAATAGTATGTGGTGCATAGATCACACTATAGATCTTTGATTCATCGTTAGGTATCATGAGACAAACTAGTTTTTTGGAAATATACCCTCAAAAAATTTTATTTGAAGTCTTAGAATGAGGCCTAGTCTAAGTGGTTATGATCTCTAGAATTATGCAATCCAGCATTATGAAATTAGATATTGATATTACTTATAATTATTTGACTAGTAGAATAACCATGTGAATAAGTAAATGGAATTATTTGATTTATCTTTTCAATATTATACTGATGTTTATGTTTAAAAGACATTTTTTAGTTTTATACATTGCCATAAAGGTTTATGTTTATTTATGAATGATTCCACTATACTGTTATGCTTATAGAGAATCTGAGTTCAACCCTTTCTATATTTTATTTTTCTCAGGATATGAAGAAATATTTTACGGTGGACATACAGGGATATGCTAAGGGATATAAGTGTGTTCAAGGGATACAATGTTTTTGTTTTTTTCATTAAATAATGTAATGTGACATTCGTGTTTGTAATCTATTTTCCAATACTGCTAATCTGATTGGCCATTCGGGACATGATTCGTTGTAATCATGCCAATGTATTAAAATAATTCACTGACTCTGGTCAACTGGAGTTAGGACATTACAAAACTTATCCTTTATGAAAAAACTACATTTCCATTATTAAATAATTTTGGTTTAATTATTCCAAATTTTAAATCCATTTTTTATTCAATTTACAATTATGATAAGAAATAAGATATAAAAAACTAAATTTATAAATTATTAAAAACATTTTTATAATAAATATTAAAAAATTAAAAAATGTTAAATATATTTATAAATATTTTATTTTATTAAATTGTAATTTCCTTATATGATTTAACTTTGATCGTATAATTTTTTCTCATTAAATTCTACATCATAGTTATATAATAATAATATAATAAATTTTTTTATATTTTTAAAAATAACATATTTTGAAATTTACCCAAGAACAATAATTTTAGAAAAATATATAAAATTAACCCAAATATATTTTGGATATTATAAATTAAAAAATATTATAATTTATATCAAATTAAAATCATAAAATTATAATAATTAATTATTAAATTAAAAAAAATTATATTTTAAAATGACTTATAAAATATCAAATGGATATAATAATATTTCATTAAAATTTATTTATAATTGAATATTTTAAAACTATTTCTTATGAAAATAAAAATGAGCACTTTATAAAAAATAATGAATTTATTTTAATTTATTACAGTTTTATATTACATCCCTTTTTATATGGTTCATCAAAAGGTATAATTTTAATAATATAAATAAAATATAATAATAATATAAAAGTATTTTAATTTAATATTAACTTCTTAATTATTATTGATTTTATAATTTATGTATTTTTAACATGTCATTGCTAATTTCAGAAATATGTTATATTAAATTAGTGTTTCTTATAACTAAATATATCATAGATAGTACCGTTTTAAATGATCTAAAATTTCAACTCATTATAATACTTATGTTACATTGAATTATTCATTTGATTTGATTACGTTTAATGAAATTATTACTCTAATGTTTTTAAATATGTAGCTGATTTATGAGAGAGTCTAATTTTTACCATCATTATTTATTGATAGATTTCTTATTATCAAATTATAAGAGTTATCCCGCACAAATCTAAATGATTTTCTTCTCCTCTTATTATTTCATGATATTACATGTTTTCTATTTATATTATACATCATATGTACTAAAATGTTAGAATGAATGATTTTAAAGAAAGCTAATATTTTTTATCTATTCATTTGATAATCAATTTTACACCTTTTAATATTTACATTAAAATTATCTCATCAATTATTCTATTATTATCTAATAAATTATTAATAAAAAATTTACCCCCAATTTAAATTCTATTAAATGCTTAAAAATTAAATTTATATTCATTTTATAATTGAAAAAATTTTGAAAAATAAAGTAATGATTTTTTTATATTTATATTCACCAAAATAATGATTATTACCGTGTTAACGAATACATTTTTCTTTGAATCATATATACCAACAATGTAGGATAAATTTCAATGGAATTTGTTCTGTAATATTTTGTCAAATTTTATATTTGAGATATGTGTTTACATCTAGAATAAATTAATTTTATATAAAAAATATATACGCGATTTTTTAATGAAAATTTCATATATAATAACAACCATTAATGATTCATATTGTTTAGTATGAAATTAATCTAATGTAACCATATTTATTCATTTTCAATATATTTTGGGATTATGGTGAGGAAATAATAATGAATAATATTTTATTTTACAAAGTAGAATTTTTAATGTAAATATAATTTTTATAATCTCGTGTCACATATATGGATTCAATTTGCTTATATTCTTTTATGGACTATTATATCCATGAAATACACGGTGAAATGATCAGTGTTTTGTTATATAAATGGTTAACAATGTTGTAATTATATCTCGAAATAATGGTATACAAGAGGCTATATACAACCTAAATGAGGGTTTGTGAGAGTTTATCCTATTTATGAAGAAATAATATGTATTGCTATCACACATTGGGTAGCATTAAAAAAGATTCATTTTATCATGAGTACACCACATGTTATAAAACACTATTATGAATTGATCTTATTCCACTATAATTCTCTCTTGGATCATAAAATTTTATTCATTTTTGATTCATTTATGAACTACCAACATTTATGCCAAAACAACTGATTAATATGTACGAAATTAGGTATGTTATTCCCAAATGAGAAGCTCATTTTCAGACTGAATTATGCTTTTGACATTATTAGAAATGATACATTAATTATTTCACCCTTGTCTACCCATACTATGTTTCTATGACCACAATTTATTTTGATTCCAAGTTCATATGACTTTAAAAAAAATCTGTTTTATATCTCAATATATTGTGACAGTTGGGAAGCATATAGATAGATAGTATGTTGATCATTTATGTATATGTTTTTTATTTATACATGTACTGAAATAGTGAAAAATAATAATGTTTTTAAATATAATATAATTATATTTAATAGATATTAATATAATTTGATTTAAAATCTATGTATTTAGTATGTTTTTTGCCATAGTAATGTTTTTCTCATTTTACTATATAAGATTAACAATTCCCTAGAAATTATGATATGACCACATCATAGATAACATTTAAAATAATATTTCAAATTAGTTATATGGTTAATGAATATATCCATAAATTTTAACAAGTGTGTATCAATGAGTTAATGTGAGATTTTGATATTTCAGTAATGTGCTAAAATGTTACATAGCTAATTTAAATTATATTTTTTAATATTATATTTATAAAATAGTATAATAAAATTAATTTTGCATTTATTTTATCTAATTTTGATAATAATGAATATTTTTACGCATATTTATGACCAATGAATAGTCATTTATTGAATATGTATTTTATATGAAAATCAACATTCAATTAATTTAATTATAGATATGTTTTGATAATGTTTAATGAAATGTTTATTATTTTTTCAAAACGTGTGTTTAAACTAGAATTATTTCTAATTTTGACTATATAGTTTATATAATAAATCAATTATTGATATCAAGTAATTTTACAAATTTTTAGAGTAAAAATTATCATTTAATATAATATATAATATATTTTTCATAGAAATATTTTTATGAATCATTTATTATATTAATTTAGAAATATAATATACCATTTATATAAATTTTAACTATAAATGTTGATAAAATATAAATATTTCTGGAATCAACAATATATTAATAATTTTGATCACATAACATTTCAGTTAACAAGTGAAATGATAATTTAATAAAACATTGTTTCCCAATAAATTAAATTGACAGAAAATTTCACTTATCATAATATTTTTGTCATAAAATTGATATTACATTTTAAATTTCTGATTATGTAACTATACAATAATTATTTATAAATGAATATAGATATATTTATGTAATCATTGATATAAATAAAATTTTTTTATTCTTAATTATATATTTTAATATAATTTTTATGAAAATTGAAATATAAAATATTAATAAATTCAATTTCCTAATATTTATTTAATTTTTCAAATGAGAATGTCAAAATTTAATTACTTTGAAATGTTGAGAATTATTTAATATACATTAATTTTTATTGAATAATCAAATTTCATTTTATTATATTAGATTCATTTTCTAACATTATAATTATATGATAATGATGTTATAGTAACATTTATTTTTAAATAACATAAATCTGGTTTAATAATTAATTTAATGGTTTTTATGAATTTAAATTAATCTATTGAATATATATATAAATTTCATAGTGTAAAAAGATCTTTTTATCATCAAAATGTCTTTATAATAAACCGCCATATAATTTTCATAGGAAAATTAATATATAAAATTGGAAATATGTTCTAAAAATTCAATATAATGAAAATTTAAGAGCCCATATTTTCTTTGGAATGTCCACCTTGACTTATTCATTAAAATAGTTTTGATTGGGGATTTCATTTCCATTTAATCTGGTTGGGCTGGTCATATTTGGAGATAGAGAGTTATTTTTTGGGAATATTCTATTTTTTAGGTTTACTATATGTTTGATTTAATTAATTTTGGGTATAAACATCTGAAAGGGGCATAAAATGTTTTTCCCGGAGTCTATAAAGAATCATAGGTGTTTTGGGATGTTTTGTTAATTTGGGCCAAAAATTCAACTAAAAGGAATTTACAAGCCCTATAAATGTTACATGACGTGTAACTATTACCAGGTTGGTGACATGAATTGAGATTATGATGTAAAATTTATATATTCCTTGGAAATGTGTCACAATGTGTATTGTTTGAACATATTTATGTTATCCTATGCAAATACATTTTTTGGCCTAACTCGTTATTTGAGTAATACATGACACAAACATATTTCTTACCATATTTATTTTAGATATAGAAATATTAAGATGGTATCGTATATTATTCTAAATTTATTCAATGTATCACTTTCTCTATGAATCATTTTATGTATGCAAGAGAATTTAAAGCCCTTCTAACTATTCAGAACATCATGATCATGCATCTGATCCCTGATAAATTATTTTTCATTTCCTTATACCACTTTTCCACATGATAAATTTTTATATTGTGTAATATCTTTACCTAATTTGAGTCAAATGTGAAATATTTATCTATTATTATCTCAGTTTTGTTAATAATTTTTTCTCCTTCATCCATTATTGGAATTTAATTCTATATTTGTTGTATTGAATGTCGGTTAAAGGATGTTGGTCTAAAAGCAATCCACATTGTCTGTAAAATAATAATTTATATTTAAAATTATGACTTTTATGAATGAAAATACACATTATTTAATTTAATGTTGTCAACTCAGTGATTGAAGTATTCCATGGATCCCTTTAGATTTAAATGTGTAGTGACTTGGTTGGTGGCTGCCTATTTGGTGAGTGTACCCTTGATTTATGTTTTGTTGGATAATGGATCAATGTATACTTATCATGATATTGAAAACACATTATATTTATTTATATATAATCATTTTTTAATGGATTTTTTTTTCAAAATGTCCAGTGATAATTTTATATAAATTCAATGTGAAATTGATAGGGAAATAGAAATTTGTTGAATTTACCAATGCGGATTATGATATGATATTGTGATATCCTTGTTTTTTCAGTAATGTTTTTATTAATTTTATAATTATTATATTATTGTGAGGAAAAAATTATATTACATAATTATAACAAATCAATCTTTTCCAAGTATCTAATTTTAATGATTATATAGCATTTTCCCCAGTTTCTTATTGTAATGATTATATGGAGGGATGTTCCTGAGATGGTGAAATGATTATACAAAGAGAAATTATTGGGATAGAGAAATTATTATAATATATTTCTTGGTTCTTATTTTGAAATGATTATATAAAGGATTCTACAGTTTATTTTATTATTACATTGATATGTTGTTATAGTTGGCATTGTTATTCTAGGTTCTTAACGATATTCAATCATGGTATGAAAGGAATTATTGTATTTTATAACATTAATTTAATAATTAATAGTAATTTTTATAAATTTATCATGTGGATATATTATCATATTAATTTATTAATAAATTTTTTTTTTCATACTGATTTTTATTCACACACTCATTATGTTATCATTTTGTACACAATAAAATACTTTTATGTAGTTCTCAAAGAGTTTAATGGAAGTTGTTGTTGATATTTTTCTTACTAAATGGGTTGAAGATATTAGATGAGAATAACATGAGGATTGGACCAAGGCCTTTTTAATTTTTTAGCTGTTTTTTATTTTCATTACTTCATATTGACATTTACAAAAGATTTATCCACACATTAAATAATAATTAATTTTTTTGATTTATTAGATCTTCTATAATAATTCCAGTAGTAAATTTTACTATTTCCATTAATTTAATTTATAATGGTATATATATATATATATATTATTTCATCGATATTATAACTCATTATTACTAGTGTATATTTTCCAAATTTTTCTCATCACGCCACCATTTCATGTTGAAACCTTATAGCATAGAAGGGGTCTTGCTTGAGGTCCCATAACCAATATGAATTTTCCATTTTAGATAGTATTGATCTGTGGGACGTTACAATGTGTTATCAAAGGTAGTATTGTAATCAATATCAATTTCATTACAACATTATAATGGTACAATTGAGACTAGGATGTTTCATGAAATTTTAATAAGCTTCTTCATCGGAGTAGTTATCACATATATGGGAGAAAAAAAGAGTTCCCATACATGGATTATTGTTCACAATGTTATTCATTATGGTTCATATCTCTTCACCTTCAGTGATTATCATGTTATTTGATAATGATAAATATTAATATTTATTCTTATTGAATGGTATTCCACGATATTATTGTGGTTTCATCATGATAGTGAATAAATATATTTCTCGACACTTTTTATCGATGACTTGAACATATTTATTTAGATTGATATATTATTTTATATGAAATGTGAAATTATATTCTTATTAAATCTTTTAAATTAGATTAATGAAGTGTAATGTTATTCAAAATAATGTAAAATACATACATAGATAGTCTAAGAGATAATGGTTATATATTTTTTACCAATTATGGTTGACCTTTTTATTAGATAGTATTTTGTGGGGTGTTTTTATTTTATAGATTAAATGATTGAACATCAACATTGAATTAAGAATATTGATAGTATAAAACCACAACCTCCAAACATTGTTGTATAATATATTTATCTAGTTACTAAAGATCATATTGATATTCTACATCATTATAAATTCAAAACTATCATCTGGTCCACAAAATTAGGGAATAATCCCCCCATCCCATTTATGTATAACCTATAATGATTGTTCTTGTAGGATATTATGTGTATTTTTATTGGGGGTGTATCCCTTATGAATATGAGTTATATTTTGAGTTCATCCTCGAAATATTAATGCTTCTCTAGAAAACCTCATATAATAGGAAAAATATTGATGCATATATTCTTCGTAGAGCTTCTATTCTTTTCGGGGACATCATTGATCTTGATAGGGTGTGTGATATGTTTTCTAGGAATTTCATTGTGGAGAATCTTCTAATCTATATTACCTTAGATATATTGAGGTGTGAGGAGTAATGTAAGAACCTGTAATAGTTGTAAGACGGAATTTCATTTATAGACTATGTTTTATATTTTTCTAACATACAATGATTTACACCAATTTGCTATATAGAGGAGATATTTTGGTTGATATATTGATGAGGATGGAAATCACTATTAGATTTTTTTATATGTGAAACAAAATTCAATTTCTTTGCCATTTAATTTTATAAATCAAGAACTCCTCGTGGATGTGAATATTAGAAAATCCCTAAATAGGGGAAATTCTATTTTAGAAGTGTTTGATAAGATCTCTTGTATTTTTGGCCAAAACCACCACTAAGATAGTTTCTTCCATGTATATTGTGATCAATGTAGTCCTTATAGTGTAAATCCATAATCTTTCAATGATATACTATAGTGAAACATGTGTGAATGTTGGTGCGAAAAGAACATGATTACCATAAAATGGACTGGAGTGCTATTCATGTGGTATTCTAGGCCACCTATATATGTTTTCTTCAGAATGCAGCGGAATTGTAGTTCTATGGAATCTAGATAGGTATGAGATTCGTTGAAGAACTATGATACCCCTTTAAAGAAAGGTTGGTATAGTTCCACTGGACATTCAATGATAAGAATAGTTATTGTAAAAAAGTAATTTGACTAGATCCCATAGAATAGGGGAACATCATATATGTTGTATGATTTCTACCCCATTTAATGTGGATTCATAACCTTCTACCATCATAGGTATGTTATTTGTATCATCAATCCTTTTTACCACTTTATTATATATAAGATTCAAATTTCATTATATATATTCTTTTAACACATATTTTGGAATTTATTAGGGGAGTATTTAATTGTTAATTGACCTTCGATACGCTCTTTGTAGTAAAGATAGACAATATTCATTTTTTTAATGATTCTTCTCATGAAATAGGATGTTACCGATTCCTTTTGAAAAGCATTTTTTTCTTCAAATAAACATTATTTAGTTTTATTCTTTATATTTACTGGATAATTCAATACAATGTACATAACAACTGTTAACAGAGAATATTTTCATTTCTAACTAAATAATGTGGAATTTATTTTTCCTATGGTGATTGGGATGTATTAATAGGTTATTCCAGACCAATTTAGTGTATAATGAATTATCTCACTTCATAGATCATAGTTCAATCTCCATATTAGGATGGAATTCTAGTGTATTATTTTCCGACAATGGTAGTCCATTTTTACTATATTTACTAGTTTATTTTTACATCTTACCAATCGAGTGAGAGATCAATTTCACAATCATGTGAGTGTTAAGAGAAGATCTAGTTTCTATCCCAATATACACCATTTCACCTATTAAGATTTATGAGTTAATGATTTAGTTTTATGGTTTAAAAGTTAATTTTTTCAAATAGTAAATTATATCACCATAGGGGTTCTCCAGAGCATTTATATAAGAATACCGATTGGATATTAGCCTTGTTCATGGATTATTAATGATTAAAACTAAATAAGATCTAGAATTAGTGTCTCCTTCGATATTTCAATGATCTACTTGATTACATTAGATATTCTATGATCATATTAATGATTAAAATGGGAATAAGGGATAATACATTGTGTGTGAGACCATTTGACACACCTTAAACTACTTTTTATAGCATGTATGGATTGTATGAATTCATCATGATACTATTTTGTTTGATGATTGCACTGCTGGTATTCCTAAAAATGATGAATCACATATTCCATCATTTTCTTAAACAGTTTGTACTATTTTTCATTGATGAACATTTAATGTAAAAATAATTAGTAAGAAGATTATTCAAAACATATTGACATCATCTTATCTATATTCAGAGAAAATCAAAATTATTCCCAGATCAACAAGTGAAATTTTTGGATAGATAATGTGTACTTCATATGAAATTTCTTATCATAGTATAGTGAGCTAGTGGACCTATATATTCTTGTAGTCATAGAATATTCCTAAAATCCCAATAATCTCTTCGAGATTGATAGTTTTCCTGGTTAATTATGTGAATATTGTAGCTTTTTATAGGACTTCTATCATCTAGAAGAAATTATGTCTGGGTTGACCAAGATTGTGTTTATGTTTTATTTTGGTTTATTATTCGGGATAAATATTTAGGAAATGAATGGATGTATAAACTATAAACCAATACACACATTACGTGAATAATTAAAGAATATACTATTTACTATGACACATATATAGATGGACTCGGAGTATTTATGAATCATGAGGATAGATTGGTTGCTTATATCTCTATAAAGGTGAGACCACATGATTGGAAATTTTCTAATCATTGTATATAGTTAGATATGATTTTATAGTAAATATATTGTTAGGTAAATTATATTATGGGAGAAATATTAATAGTATACACACACAACAATTTTCCAAGGGACATTTTTTTATTGGGACATAAACATTCAAGAGAGGTGGTGGGTTGATTATCTAATTTCTTTTGACATTGACAAGGTTTATTCACTAGGAAAGTGAAATTGTTTTCTATCCATTAACTAGGAAGAGGATGACATAGGCTATGAAGGTGTCATTTGTTGACTAGAAAATTACTAGACATTTTTAAATATCGCTCTAGATGTTGAGGAAACCAAATGAAAAGTATCAATAAATTTTTATAATTATAAATCTCCTTATTATTTATTGGAAAAATATTGATTATTTATCATATCCAAAGGGTTTAGTATTTAGAGAAAAAAAATACGGTTAGGTGAAAGATTCAATATGTATTATTTTAAATGATAAATATATTCTATTATGTGGATGGGTGTGGGTTATTATGGGTTTTTGTGAGGTGTTTATGATATTGTTTCAAGATTATAGTTAGGTGGTCCATCCATTGATTATAATGATGTATAATAATCTATATACATTGTACTAGTTTATTTGAAATAAAAGAGTTGTAGGGGAATTTTTGGTAATATTTTTCACCAGTCATCATTTGAGTGTGTATCGTTAGACAACATGATTGTTTTTCTAGGATAATTCTAGTCCAGAATGGAAATGAGATGTTTTCATGAAGTATTCATTGATATGATTATGATTTTAATTCTAGATGAAGTGTTGGTTTCTGTGGACCAAATTGAATTAACTTCTCTCACAACTGGTATAGTGTATGAATGGGGTCGATACACAAGGATATTTAAACAATTATATATGTTGATTACGGATTAATAAACTAAATTTTTTCTTAATTTATAGTCGATACTCATGGTTTCAGGGATTAGTTTTAGATGGTTGAGTGATTCAATTTAAAACTTCATTAAGGACTACAAGAAAAACTAATATGATGAAACTATTTTTAACAATCAATACAAAAAAATAATTGGGGATATGGATGTATATATTGATTTTTTAGGATATATTACATTATTAAAGTGTGTTGGTCATAATTAAATACGTATTTTATATTTAACTACAATAAAACTCCATTGATATAGTTTGTTCTTATTATCATAAAAAAATCTATTACATGGTCCAATATTTTTTAGTAACATTACTTAAATCCTCATTTTGAGTTAATGAGTTCACCCAGTGTTCATGGTATTACTCATCATAATTCACTTGGATATTATTGGAATCTATGTTCTCAATCGGATTTGGTGTTCTAGCAGAGATAAAATAAAGACACATTATAATTACGAGTGATAAATTGAACTAAAACAAAAAAACAATTAACATTAATATCCAATGAATCATTATTGAATCTTTATTGTCCATGACCTCAATGCATTAATGTAATTCACAAGTAGTTGAATATATCATTATATAAAATCTCATTTTACCTCATTATATTATTATAGATTAGAACGAAATGAAAACTACCTTGTAACTATAATATAATAATCTCAAAAAATGAATAGAATGTGTTTCAATCTTCGACATTGGAATGATAAATCCTCTTAGGATGATGATTCCCCACTAAAATTGTCATATATAATTAATTTTTCATCCCATAGTGTCAAGGGGTGATTAGATATTCTTATCCTATATCTAATAGTGGATAAAAGGGAAGGTAGAAGGTTGGAGGTCACCAGTTAACATATTCCTCGTTTAGGCACATGGATTGTTTAAAAATAAAATATACATGGATATGGTTCATCCATTATTATTTGAGTCATAATATTCAATGGGATACTTTGAATATTTTTTTAAATTGTGGGGAGACCATATGATATTCCACTGCCTCATTGTAAACACACCCCACACAATGTCTGGGATGTTCTGCATGGTTTGGAAAACCTTAAATAGGGCATGTGCCTTGATATATCATGACGATACTTTATCTATGATGTTTATATGGGTTGGGGTTCATGGTTTAGGTGACTTATTAGTAACTATGTACCTTGAAAAAAATCATCCAATATTTTATGATTTCCATCTGATTTGGATAGTTCATACCAATTCTTCCTGGTCCTTCCAATGACAACTAAATACCACATATAAAAAATGGTTAGGTAGTAAACAAGGAAAATTGATCCAAATCACCCTTTAAATATTATTAATTTAATTGAAATTCCTTATGAACATAAGTGTATCAAACTGTCTCACAAATGATTGGTTGTTTTTAATCAAAATAATGCCTAGAAAATAACCATAAACGATCACCAAATAAAATGATTGAAATGTCACATATTACATAGACTAAATTAATGGGAACATTTCAGGAATAATTATTGAATATCCTATAATAATTATTCATGAAGAAGAAATCATTAATGTAATCTAATAATGAATTATCAATTAAGAACATTAAATTAGAAATTAATAAATAATAATTGATTATAACAAAAAAAACATCCTTCTTTATTCAATGATAGTTCCATCCTCCACTCCCATTTTATGACACAGATAAATATAATAAGAAATTAAATTGACACCATATAGTAGAAATGAGTTTTTAGGTGAATAAAACTCAATGACTTACTTATTTGAAGAATAATGAATGGTCATCAGAAAATATGGAAATGAATATTAATATCTATTTTTTCATTAAAGAAGATACTAGAATTGAAATTTGGGGACCAAATTTTTTATGTTTTATCTTGATGAATTGATAGATAAATTCAACAGTTCAGAAAATTATAATAAGGTAGTTACATCTTTTGTGGCCTAATCAATTTAAATACAGAAATTCCATTAATTCGAAAGTCAGTTTATATTTAAATTGGTTTCTTAATATTATTTATCCCATAAAAATGTCTATATTACGAAAAATATACAAATGAATAGATAATGGATTCTTTTCATGAGTCACAATGTATATTCAAAGAAAAAATAGTTTTATCAATTTGAACATATGATAAATTTTAAAAAAAATAATTCTCTAAAATCTAATTTTATCTATTTTATATAATTTTGTGACATGTATAATATCTCTTTTGAAGTCCCCTAAGAAAAAATACCATCCTAGGTATTGTCAGGGAATTAAGAAAATGTGGTCCCATAAACAGGTTGCCTCCCCCAAAACTAAAACTAATAATGGTCACTAGTGAATGTTTTATCGTGGAGACGGATGGGTAGTGAAATTTCATGCAAGGGGAGGGAGAAATAATAAGGTGATTAAAATTTTCTTGTAACAGAAAAATTCCCCTAGAAAATGTTTGAATAAAATTTATGTATTGGTTTGCAAGGGGTTGCCGAGTGGAGAATTATCATCCTGTAATAAATAGTAATCCACCATAAAACATGATAATGAAATAACGAAATGTAATGAAATAATATCATAATAAAATAAATTGAAAATAAATAATAATAAAATTAACACAATAGTAGAAAAACATCCAATGGATTAGAAAAGTAAAAATATAGTAACATATAAGAGTTAGTCATAAAAGTATCAGAATATAAAACAAAAATAATTCCATACCATGTAGGTATCAATTAAAATTGCATCTCAAAACTGATCACGGGTTCAAAACCATGAGGGATCAGTAGGGGTTGGATCAGTTTCTGCCCATTTTGTAGGAGGTTTCCTTTGTCTGTTCACTAGAATATAGTATACCCAAGAATGATGTGAGTGATATAATGAATCCATGTACATGTAGTAGGAAGGGTTTGGATAGGCATGGGATACTAGAGGTTAGGGGAAGGAAGTTCCAACAAGGGGATTACCACCATCTTCTTTTGAGTAGCCTCTACCTTCCAGTAAAACATGTAGTACACATCATGATATCTCAACCATAAGATATCAAGGTCATAGTACGATGTTCACTCAGGGTTTGGGTAAATTGAATTTGTAGAGTAGGGTGGTGGATATGTATATGGGGTTTCATTGGTGGTTCAGTAGTCCTCAACTTGATGGAAGCAGTCGTGGGAGGCATCTGATTGAGTGGAGGTTCCAGGGGCCTCATCCCCGCCTTCCACATATTGACGTCGAAAGTAATAATTATTACCATCAAATTCTAGAATTCACATGAAATGTACCTATGTGAGATACAATTTTATTATTGGGGTAGCTTAATGAAGGTACTAGAATCAAATTTAATCTTATTCCCTTCATTTTAGAGGGTGATATTGGGGAAACTGAAAATTTATCCCTCGGGTTTGGTTCTAGAGGTACTAGATAAAAAAAAGGAATATTGATGGGCGTTCAAGTAAACAAGGATTGGAAAATTAATACATCGTATAAGAATACATTTCCTTTGTTTTGCAACCATGCAGTGAAATAGGTGGTTATGATCCCCAGGAGAAGTAGCTAGGTATATCCTTCAACATATGATCAATCCGATTGGTCAATTTTTCACTCGTTTTCAGATACTTAACTTCAATTATCATCCTTTCATGGAATCCTATAATAAGGTTGAGATCCCTCTCATTTATCCAATTTAACTACTATATATTATATTCCACTTGATGAAATCTCCCACAGATCTGCTGCGAACCCTCAATATGGACGTTAATCATAACATAATTGTCTCGAATTTCTTCTCTTTTGTGATTGATAAGCTCTCACATTGTGCCCTTATAGGTAAACTCATTATCTACATCAAGGATAAAATCATCCATCCAATTATATTTTCCATGATCCACCATAACTGACTCATCCATCTCCCAATTAGGTACTCCTAACATAAAACTTTGAAGCTCTTGATCCATAGAAGCTCGACTATCATGTTCGTGTTGCTTTGAGGATACACAATCCATCACCTTTAACCTGTAATTCATGGAAGATTGCGTCTCTATAGGGTTATAGTGATATGATAATTCATTTATACCATATGGTATAGGTAATGGATTCCACATCCCCTTATACTTTTTTCATTCAATCAAAACTTTTCGGCATACCAAGCCCCGAGATACAAACTCTATGATATCCTCTTCTTGAAATACCATAAGAAGTATTATTTCAAGTCTCTAGACATCTTCAAACATGATGGTTAAATATAAATTGAAGATCGATGAGATTCCTCGAATATTATTTTCGACAAATATATTATGTATGGAATACATATAGAGATCTTGAACTTTTTAATTTCACCCATATCATTGTAAAACTCAAGAAAATTTCTACCATTATTATGCATCCCATTATATTCATTTTGTGCCTCTAATCCTCACATGGATGTAGGGTCAACATGAAATTGAGAAACATAATATTTTTCCCCTTTCTTTAATATTTAGATATTCAACATTTCTTAGATCTATTAATATTGGATCTTTAGGAATCCTCATAATGGATAATCTATCAAGATCTATTCACCTCATAGAACCATATTCCTTGTTCGCTATCCCAATATAGTAATGTATTGATTAGTTATAATCCATTAGAAACACTAAAAATAGTCTAAAAAATATTTTCAACTCCTTATTTGTGAATATATATTTTTTAAATTTTTCTTTGGTATATATATCACATTATTTCTCAAAATATATAATGGATCCATATCTATAATGAAAAACATACGATTGTAAATTGAAAATATTGTGTTGGAAAAAGTTTACCATGAGTACAGACATTTCAAGAATATTATTCTGAAACCATTTTATTATCAATAATAACACTTTATTATCAATTATTAGTTGCATAACCATACATTTATAACCCAAATCCACTACAAGGTAATTTATGAATAGGTTTTTTTTACCAACCTTCTACTTGGTTCCATGAAATGTTCCACACATTCATCTATCAAGAGGATAATGGAACCCTTCTTAGATAACATTCACGAAAGACTATATTTCAATGATAAAATTCTATAAAAAATTTACAATATCATTTTAAACCATAAAAAATACGTATCATGAGTCAATGTTGCTGGTTTAGTCTGGCATTCAATAGCCACTTCCTTTAATAGATCAACTATTTTCATTCCTCTTGAGATTACGAGTCCGAGAAATGATATATTTTCTACCCAAAATTGAATATTTCAATATTTTCCATATAATGGAATTCAGTACAATTATCAAGATGTATTCATGGTCTTCCTTCTTCATCGATTAAATAGAAATATAATCTATAAAAAGTACAAAAAATTAATCCTGGTAATCTCTAATGACTCTATTAATAGAATCCATGAAGATAGAAGGAGTTTTAGTAAGAATAATATTCATGATTATATATTCATAATTTCCATACCTTGTAAGGAATTTCATATTTTGTAGATCCTTTTACTCAAACCATAATTAATAAAATTAAAAATAAAGTTCAATCATGGAAAATTATTGAACTCTGTGACATTGATCACATAACTCATCGATATTGGGAGGTTAATATTTTTTATTGATCATGGTAATGTTCAACACTCAATAATAAATATATAGTTTCCTTGACCCATACTTATTTTTTATTAGAGGATCGTGTGGTACCTATGGTGACACATGTGGCCACGTGACTACATTATCAATGTATTCATTGAGTTGAATCATTAACTCTTGTATCTCAATTGTGGCTACTGTATAAGGAGTCATTGAAGTATTTTTGGAAGCTAGTTTCATCTCAATTGAGAACATGATTGCATATTTAAATGGAAGGCTAGAAAACTCTTTCCAAAAGATATCCAAAAAGTCCCCAATAATTTGAATATCATCGATTTACATTTCATCCCAAACCATTAGAAATAAAATCCCTTCTTAATTAGAATATAAACCCATAAATTAGATGTAATCATTACAGGAAGGGAATAAATTTCTTCACATTCATAGATTATCATATATTGTTTTGATATATCAAACATAACTACCCCTCCTAGATAATTAATTTTTGATTTATGAATAGAAATAAAATCAATTCCAATGTTGAAAAAAAATCAACCAATATAATAATTACATTATTTTCAAGAAGAACAATCCATAAAATGGAAATTGTACAGGAATCATATTCTTGAGATGTGATCAACATAACATTAGATGTTTTCACTTCTAATTCAACATAGAATCATTTGGGTGGAATCCTAATACAAATTAAATATTCATTATATGTCAATGAGTGTTTTGATCTTAAATAAAATAATATATTAGAAAATATATGTTTGATAGTAAGTGTTCCTTTCACCATGTCATTATAACACCCAATGTTAGAAAAAACAATTTCACTTGATTTACATTTTCCCATTGTTTTTTAGGATGGTGACAAAAATTATCATCAGTAACAATACACTTTGTGCAATGGTTAGCATAAAACACATTCTCCTTACTCATGAACCACTAATGGGGGGAGGTTCATTCTGTATATTTTTCATTTCATTCTCTTTGTTAGATGAAATATCCCAATTAAATCATAAATGAAATTCCTTATTATATTTTAATATAAAAATAAGTCATTTATTATCCCCTTATAACAATTTACTCATGATTTTTTCCACGTATATAGAATAATGAAATGCTCGTCATATTATCTTCATAGTTTTTTTATTTTCGATTGAACCCCATCATCTATTTCTAATCAAAACCATGAGATTTATAATTAACTATAACCTCTATTTCAACCGTTATTTTAGAATAGTCAATATCTTCACAGGTAATATTGTCTTTTATGTTCATCTCCATTATGAGACATGGATTTAAGCCAATGAATCACCTTTCAACTATTATTTTGGGGTAGATAAGTATACCATAAGCATACCTTTTATGCCTTGTGAAATTATCCTCAACGTACCAAATGATTTATTATCCCATTTATTTAACTCAATATACTATTTCCTAATATTTTTATTAATAATACAGGGGAATTTTTTATTTAAATATATATTCATGAAATATTACCAATACATGAATTCAATTTAATCTTAATTCCTCGTATTAATGATTAAATTCTAACATTGGACTCCTTTACCATCATGATAATAAAAATTCTGAATGAAATTATCATACTCTGAACACTTGTGAATAGAGAATTTATTTATAGTGGTACTAATCCTATTTTTAGAAACAATTTCTTTAGATGACCTAGTAAAAACATGTGGATGATTCCTCTTTTAGGATTAAATTCAATAATTTACCCAGTTGGGTTTTCATCCTTATCCTTAGCTTGATAATGTGAGTGAAAATAGAAATGATATTTTTTATTCCATCTCATATAGAAATCCGATGGTCAGAAGAAAAATCAATTCATTTACCAGGTAAATCATCATTGATGAGGTTCCTTTGGGTTGCATCCATTATCTAAAACAATAATTAATAGAGTAAAAAAAATCATGAGTTTGATGAACCACATAATTATGAAAAAACAACTTATAGTATATATATTATCAAAGATTCATTAATCTATTTCTAATTAGTTTTGTTAATGGTTATTCATAGAAAAAGTATTTGTAAATCATTCATGATGGATTGGGATTAATTTGAGTATTTCCAAGGAATATCCCCTGGGAGTGGAAAACCAATTATATAGTATGTCTTGTTGTCATGAAATAGTTCCCAATCGATTCTAGCTCATTATAGTGTTTTCTAGATTTTTACCCCTATGTACAACTATTCTATAGCGACATCCATAGGTAGTATCTAAACTATGACTTTTTTTCTAAGAAACCACTCAATTTATCCTTTACCCAAACTTGAGTACATTTTTTATTTCTTTGTCTTTATACTTATCCTTAGTCATTATAATAAGTTTCACATTACCCTTTTCTCATCCTATATTTCAATGGTTAACTAAACGATTTCTCTGATACTAACTATGATGATTCATATGTTTCCTAAATTAATAATAAATCATTGTTTTAAATTATTAATACATTACTCAATAGACACCTAATAAATGTATTAGTATAGTGTATTTGGAATCGTGAAAATAGAAACACTGATATGTAAGTGAGCTATAATATTTCCCACATGGGTTTTCATGAATATAACTCATATAAAAATAATCATACATAATAAATATCATCATGAATTAGAGAAAGTAAAATACTGGTGAGCTCAAATGGAATGTACAGGTAAAAAGGAATATATGTAACAATAAACACGTGAAAAAGGGTACGATAATGTGATCATGATATTAGATGATCATATCCTATATAATAGTTATTGTATACATGAATCATGGATTAATGATTGGATGATCATAAGAAATTATTCGTAATTGAATCAAGAGCATAATAAATGAATTCATAACATTAGAATAAGGCACCAAGGCCATATTATTATTTCACGTTTACTCCCCGTACTATCTTGGTAATAGTGGTTCACACCCATGACCATCATTGTAGACAATTTCTATTACTAAACTGATATCACTCCCAAGCCCAGCCATGTCTATATAATTAGATATAATTATTTACTCAAAGCATTAGAAGAAGATATGTGTCCCACCCACATTATAATGTAATCATGAATACATGTTCCACAAGATTATAAAAAAATATAATAACCCATGAAAAGATATGTGTATCATACACATGTCATAATATAGTAAACTATGGAAGAGTTTCTGGTTTAAAAATATTTTAATTAATAAATAGCCTCTAAAAATATTTACATTTCATAAATTTATAATCCTTGAAAGGGAACTTGGATTCGTAAATATATAACTCATGAAAGAGAAACCGTGTTCATAAAAATCCTTCCATGAAAACATAAAATATTCAAATTAATAATCTTAATTGAACCATTTTACCATTTCAAAAAAATTAATGAGTAACACCAAATTATTTCATATTATATGTGAAATTAAAAGACAGATCCTTTTAAGAAATTTCTTTAAGAATATGTCACTTTTTTTAAAAAAATACATGTAAAAATATAAAATCAATAAAAATTTTTTTTTTGAGAATACATTTGAAAACTCATAAAGGAAGTATAAAAAATAAAAAAAAATTAAATTTTTTATATGATAATTTTCATAAATTAATATTTTCAAACATTTTATTAATCTATTTTTAAAACATTATTTCTTAATAAAATATAATATCGATCGAAAAGTGAAATGGGTTTGTATTTTATTAAAAACAATTTCTTAAAAATGTTATGTACTCAAGTGTGGAAATTGGATGTAATAGATTAATATATATTTTATAAGTAAGTGATAAGAATATTAATGAATTTTCATTTTTGTTGGATTATAATATTTCATCAATGGAAGCATAATTATAAACAATTCAGGTAAATGATGAGATT
Organism: Viscum album; assembly: GCA_963277665.1. Taxonomy (NCBI): domain Eukaryota; kingdom Viridiplantae; phylum Streptophyta; class Magnoliopsida; order Santalales; family Viscaceae; genus Viscum; species Viscum album. Next base: position 2,012,620,689 of record OY728147.1, on the reverse strand, counting down.
GTGTCAACACAAACATTCTTATTGGAAACATTGAATCATACTGCCAATGTATGAAATTGAAATTCCATTGATCATAATCTATCATAGAAATAATGATATTCAAGATATAATATTTAAAATGGATGAATATACCCCTTGTAAAATAAGATTGTTTAATAAAAAAATATGTCATTCTACGAATGAAATTTTTGAAAAATATATATTACAGATTTGATATAATTTGAACAAAAAACAACCATTAAATATCGATTATTAAATAGATATTTAAACACCAATAAATTTCAGGATAATATTCATAGATTATATTCATGGTCATTATATACAATAAAACAAATAAATCAGTGGTCAATAGTATACAAATCTTATATAAAAAAAGTAAGATGAGAATCCACTTACCTTATATATTAACTCGCATTATACTCATAAAAAACCTGTATAATAAATAGATGTTTATTATAAATCTAATGATGAACCATATTCTAATATTTAATTCAATATATTATGTTATTATTTCTTGATATTACCCATATTATCCATTCTATGTTAATGTTATGCTCCGGTTAATATCTTCTTTGTTTTTTGTAAATGTAATGTCTTGTTATTATTAACCCTTTGAATTTGATCATGATTTAACTATTTCCAAAATTTAAAACACGGTGTAAAAATATTATAAATTTTTAATATATGTATTTTCAATAGCCAATAATATATATATGTGTGTAAAATTAAATACACCATTCATGGAGACAGTATGCCATATGTATGCATGAATTTTGTTTCTGTTTTATTATTCTATTAATCAAAATAATGTGAATAAAATAAATGAGTTTATATGTAAAATATCAACCCAATATATTTATTATTCCATATTTTAATAATATAAAATCAATAAACACATATTTATTTTTTACATGTAATTTTCTAATGAATCACATCGCTTTGAAGAGGTAGTAGTCCATACATCCAGAAATGAAGTTAACGGGTTTACACAAAATAGAAAATATCATGTTATGTTTAATATAATATTTACATAATAAAAAATAAAAATTCACTATAACATTATAATATAAAAATATATCTTCATTCATAGTTCTAACCCACAATATTTGGGAAATGGAAAACAAATAACAGCGTTTTGTGATGTTCTAGTTCTCCATACACAAGAATGGTATGTTTACAACCAATTAGATGGATTTTTGTATTAGTGACAGTCAAAATTTAAGAATAATAAAATAAATGTATATCTAGAATAATGAAATTGTTTTATAATAATGGAATAAGATAATTTTAGTGGTGGGTAATTAATTTGAATCATGTCAACTTGAGGAAGTATGTTACTTCTTATTTAGGTTACTAATCTTTGTTTTTATAAAAAGGATTATTTGGAGGGATTTCATAAAAATTTGAGGATTTTATGATGAAGTTAATTATTTTTGCAGATATTTAATATTGTTTTTATAATCCAAAATCTATTGATAAATATATTTATGTGGAGGGATGAGTGTCTTTTTATACTGGAGGAGAAATGGCGTTCTTGTAAATATTAAATGGTAAACCTATGGAGATATCTCCATTACAACTTGTGCCTAAATAAATTATTATAATATGATCCAAATGGTATAATTTTTTGATATTATTCCATAAAGTATATTTATTAAAATTTCATGTTTATTTTTTCAATTACATTTAAATTTTAGTCATTTACTAATATATTTTTTCTCTTAATCGTGGTAAATAATTTTTATCATTTTCACAAATTATTTCAGTAAAAACTATGTTTAGCTTATAGAAATTATTAATTAGATGGATTAAAAATAAGGAATAAATTTTTCCAGATTAGAATCATATAAGTTTCCAAAATGTATTTAAAAATGATTCAACAAATGTGTCACAACATTAGGTTTTAAGGGAAAATGTTTTAATGTTTGTAAATATTTTATATCCAACATTATTGTAAATTTTATTCAAATTCCATAAAAAAGACAATATTTGTAAAATTCATAATATTAAACATTGAAATAAAATTAAAAAATAATTTTTTTATATTAATTAATTTGATGAAAAACTAGTTTTGGATTAAAATTCGGTATTTTTCACTATTCATCCAAAAAATAATGTTTTTTAGCATATTCTAAAAAATTCACCATAATATATATTTTTATTTATTAATTGAAAAAATAATTTTATTTCTAAAAAATTAAATTTTCTGAAATGTATAATTTTTTTTGAATGATGTAAAATAAAATTCCGTAGAGAAAATAATATTTTTAATAATGTAATAAATTATTCAAAAATATTTATTTTCTTATCAATAAAATATATATATATTATAAATAATATTTAATAATAATTTATTACTATTAATTTTAATTTGTTTAATTGGTATGTTATAACAATATTATTTGATTTATAAAATGATTTATCGTTGAATCTCGATGTTTTGTGTAAGGCAAGCAAAGCTGATGTTGCATGCAAGGAATGATTAATAGGGAGTATGATATAAATAATGTCTAACATTTTTTAGAATACAACTCTAGAAGTCAAAGAAAAATATTTTGTTTTTAAAAATGATACATAATAACTCATGGTGTTACATAAACAAATATACAAATAAAATATTCAAACCAAGTAAATTTAAGGTGAAATATATCAGAAATATATATTTAAATTCATTAAATGAGGGAATAACATAAAATATAACGGCAATAATGTACCATGTTTCGAAAAACAAGATGTTCCCTCTCCATGATCCAATAATTATATTAGTAATATCAATAATATTGTTCCTTACCATTATAAAACAAACATACATGCATTCAATTTGTGTACTAAATGGTGACCCACAGAGGTTGTGAGTACATATATGTTGGTCAAAAACAGAATATCAAAAAAATTGAATTCTTATAAAATATAATACATAAAACAAATAAATAACAAATGTAATAATTTAACCATTCAATGCTACATAAGAAAAAAAGAGACTGACCTTTAGATTCCATGTCGAAATTCAAAGCCAACCAAACATGATTATATAGCCCACTAGATATATCATCCTGAGTTTCTACCTTATGGCATAAAAATAATCACCCTTGTTAGTGAATTTTTATCCTTTTGAGGACAAATATGATATATAATATCATTAATAAATGAATTATTCACTCATTCAAACTAGAAACTCACACGTTGGAACCCTATAAATGTGTATCCACCCCAAAGGAATCAAATATAATCATACGGTCTACCATGAACAAAACATAACCATTTCACATAGCCCTGATGTGGTTTGATGTCATGCACCTAGAACAAAATAATTTTTAAAATGATGAGTTATATCAAGACAATCTCAAAATTACCTAATGTATCCCACTCCTACGTTTCAATAACAATAGTTTTTAATAACCAAAAAACAAATTAAGTAATTCACAAGGCCAATAATAAGAATGTGGGATTTATAATCATATGAAACAATGAAATGTTCATGAAATTATAATTTCATTTAACCATATTAAAATAATAATTATGGGTTTCAAATTATCATTAAAATTATATCAATCCTCATTCATTTATAATTTTATCCTTGAGGTCATTATCATGGGAATTAATTGTGTTATCCAACGATAGTTCTATATCAATTAAATGCTATAATTAACACATCATGTGAAATTATAATTTAATCAAATATTCAAAAAAATCAAACCAAACAACATATGACACTAATTTCAAACACACCATGTCTCAATAATGTATAATTCTCTCACACCTATCAGGTGGTTGTTGGTCTTAATCTTAAATACAAAAGTCTGAATAGAATTCAAATGAATGTTATTCATGGGATTATCATCCAAAAAGGATTTATTCCAATATTCAGGTAGTTAAAAATCTTATTCAATACAATTACACTGATATATTTGTAATATGTACAATTCAAAAAATCCTTTTGTATGTGATTTAGAAAAACCAACTCAAAACTGCATAAACACTATCAAACACTCATTTTCTAAGGTAAAGATGAGTTCATTACTCCTTTTAATTAAATTTAGAAATTTCAAATAGGGAATTACCATAACACTTTGCATTTTAGGATCTCTGATATATGGTTCTCCAAACATGAAAACAAAAGAGTATCAAAGAAGAAAAAACCAAAATGATTATCTACAATCTCACTATCGTGGATAAAGAAATATATTGATATTCACCTACATTGAATAGAATCATCCGAAGAGTTATCTATAGAATAGAAGAAAAACAATAGTGGAGATGTGAATTATTAGAACATGGAACTCTTGGTTAAAAAATAGGTGTTGGTTTCAAATTGTTAAATTTTTGTATTTACACCATAAATCCCACTGTATACTATTATGTTTATAAATATGTTACATCACCTTTGAAAATAGAATAATATAATAAAAGGATATAAAATACATTTTAGGGTTTAAATAGTTTTTGTATACAATCCCATATAATGTTTAGGAAGTTAATGGATTTTAACAGGTTTGTCAGCCTACCAGGTGTAGTTACTCCATTAATTTAATATCAAAATAAAAAATACAATCTACACCCTATATGTCATAAAAATGATTTACATTATGTGTTAACATCATACAACATAACGTCATTCCCCATCCTTAAAATACAATAAGCCTATATCAAATACCTATAATCAAAATCATTATTAGATTTAGCTAAAAATCATTACAAAAGAATAATATGTTGAAATGTTTTTTAACACATAATGAGAGATGAAAATGAAAATATACATGAACCAAAAGTCTCACTTTTATGATTTTGATTTAAAGATGTTTTTATATTAATAATATGTGGTTCTATATTAAATTCTATAATATTATGTGTTTTTCTATAATATTTATTTATTTATTTGGTTGTTTATGGGTTTATTCTATAAAACTATTTATTAAAAATTAAACTTTCTTTTATTTTAAAAAATATAGATATTTAAAGTTGTTTCCATGAAATGTTTTATATATTGATTCATTCCATTTTTGTATTTCAAAAAAAATTGAAGGGAAAACATTGATGATTTAAATGATTTTTACTATAGGGATTCCAGAATTTTTTTGGATATAAATGTTAAATACTGAATATTGTATGCATTAAAATGTTTTGAAGATATTTGAATTATTGAAAATGGAGGTTTTGTAATGTGCTTTCCACAAAGGATGTATTATTTTGAAAAAAAATCACTTCTTTGATGGAATTTTCATATGTGAATTTTTTATAGATTACATAAAATGAGATGATCATTTTAGGAAAATAATTTCTTCCTCTTGGAATGATTTTTTTGTGGTGATTTGATTTTTTTTATTGTGATAACAAGCATGTAATGCTGATATTTGGTTAAGCCATCAAGAATGGATTTATGTATTTTTATGAATTATATTATTTGGGGTATGATGCCCAAAATGTTCTAATAGAAAATTATCAGTAATGTATATGATTATTATCAACATGTTTAATCCTCACATTAAATAGAAGGAGATCCTTTTATTTTAAAATTTACCTAGACACTGAGTAGTTTAATGGAAATAGAATAATGTTTCCTATTAAAACTATCATAGATTACATAAAATAAACATTATTTTTTAGAGAAAATGATTTAGTAGAATACATGGGGATGGTAGGAAATGATCTTTTGGTTCTTTATTACATTTTATTGAATAAATCATTGATAGTTATAACAAATATTTGATTTAATTTAAAATCTAGTCGAGTATGTTTTGAGTCTATAATAAATCATTGGAAACATGAGTGTATGAATTTGACATTTTATGAGGTTCGTTATCTATAGTTTTATTATAAAAATGCTGATAGGTTAATGATATGTTTAAAGCATTTGACCCTTCATTAGTGTGAGAGATCATGGAAGAAGAATGAAGATCACTTTTTATAGTTATTTATCTTTTTTGTTAAGAATAATCTTTAATAATTAAATGAATTATAATTTAATTATTTTTTTTAATCAAGAATATTGTAGTTTATCATAATATTTATCTCTAATGACTTCATTTCAGTAGTTTTTCAAAGAATTAATTTGGGTATAAGTAGACTAGTTTATGAAAATGTTGTGTTTTGGGTACCTAGTTTTTTTAGATGAAAAGAAGGGTAGCATAACAGTCATTGTGCAAGATTTGGATCAACATGAATTTGGTATGTAAGAGGATTAAGGTCAAAAATTTAAAAAAATATCGTTCTACCCAATATAAGAACATGCATTATGTGTTCATCCAGTTTGGGGACCAATGGTAGTCAAAAACTATATATTTTAATAATCCATTGTTTTCCATATATATTTTATATTTGGGTAAATTTCATAGATTAATAAGATGTGTATATATATGAGGTCATATGTACCATATATTCATTGATATATATATTTATAAACCATTCATTTTATGGTTGTAAATTTATTTTTCTTCTTGGATTATATTTTTTTAATGTTATTTTATATAATATTTCTTATGGATTTATTGAAATTTGTTTTCTAGAATGAGTTTTATGTTTGGGGATCATTTTTTAAAGTGTTTTTCTAGTTATGACATGTCATTTAAATGATTCTATAATGAGATTTGTTGTTTTCAACATAATTGTTTTTGTTGAGATTATGAGATGATTTCTAGAAGGATGTGACTATGGAACAAGGATGAATAATTAGAAAACTACTCTTGATTTAAAATTTGATATTATGAATTAGTTGGTATCTAACATAATCCACCATGTATTCATCATGTGAGAGTAATAAATCATGAGAACATTGGTTATGCAATGGTGTTATATTATAATATTATTAAACATTTCATTAATTTAATGCTACTTTTAGGTTTCTCTTGATTTTTAATGTGCTTTTATTAATTGGGAGATAATATCAATGTTTTTTATTCCATAATAAAATAAATATACTAGTATTTTACTAAGATTAAAGCATGTAAAATTAGAATAAAATGCATGGGATACCATGTTAGGATTAATTTTATTTTTATATCTTTTGGATTGTTGTTCATGTATCATTTTTTTAGAGAGATGTTTTAAATCAATATTTAGGATCAATTTATACTATGTTCAGGATCAAAATTTAGTATTGATGTTGGAACATGAAGTTTTTTTTATCATTATATGATATTTTGTTATCATTATCTATATATTTTTTATGTATGGAAATTATGCAATAATAAAGTCGAATAATAAGGAGAATTTTGAAAACATATGTCACTATATTGTTAAAATTGAGTTATGTTATCTTTTATTGTTCCACTATGAGTCTACATAGATTATTGGATTGAAATATATATTTTTTGAGGTTTTATATTTATTGTAATATTTTTGAACATGGATGTTAGTAATCATGTTGTACCCAGGAAGAAGTTATTATAATTGAGCGTGTATGGTTTGGATTAGGAAATTAGTGGTTTCTTAGATAGTGTTGAGCTTCATATGTTTATTTTGAATGTTTTATTTCAAGTGTTACAACAACAAATTTGGTGCGTAATTAAATTGTGTATACACACTATTGGAAATTTCTTAAATCACTTTAAATGGTTCCTTAAAAATATTATGTTTCAAATTAAGAGTCGACTCAAATCTCTCTTCTCTCTTTTAGTTGGTCAAAATAATGTTAGCTAAGGTTCAGCTATGAAATTTTTCATTATTTTATTTTTATATTTTATTTGGTGTTTCCAATTGGAGTATATTGTAAATTTTTAGTCTTTTTCCTCAATTTCAACAAAATTATTATTTTATATTGGTATTGGTTCCACCTATGAACCCTAGAGTTTCTTTTGGATGAATTAGTGTTAGGGGAAGACGTAACGTTCGGGTTTATAGAGTATATGGTTTATAGAAACCACATAATTATATTTTATGTGATATCCATCGATGTAAACACATTGATACATTATTTTATATGGTTTCAATTTCATCATTGTAGGTATTTCTTTGTAATTATTCCATTTTGGAATTTAATGTGTTCTTGAGATTTAGAAATAATATTTTAATTAAATTATAAATATAAGAAGTATCTATATGACTTTTCTAAATATTTTTTATGATGTTTATATATGTAATAGTGTATTTTCATTTAAAATTACTTTATTTTATGTTTTAAATATAAATTTATATGTGTCACGTATTTTTGAAATGTAATTATTCTTTTTAAAAAAATAATAGTTTCATTTGGAATAGATCATGTTTTTTTAGATATAAATATCAATATTATGATATATATTTATTTTAAAACATGGTTTTGATGAAAATTATATTTTTAATGATTAAATTGAAAAATTAAATTTATTTATTGAAATATGATTGTTTGTATTCCCTTATGAAAATAAAATATTGGCTCACGAAATATTATTTTAAATAAATAAATTTACTTTGTGATGGATTGAAATTTTAAAGTTGGAGACCGATTTTTTGTACTGTATGATTAAAATGAAATTGATTTATGTTAGTTAAATGGATTTATAAAAGATTTTTGGAAGTGTAGTTTTTGTGAAATTAAATGTTAATATAATTTTTAACCATGATTTTTTATAAAGGGATGATTAGAACATTATAGTGACTGTTGTTTACATCTTGTGGTTTAATCTAGATTATGTGTTGGATCTTGATTTTCATTATGTGTGTTTTTTATCCTGTAGTGAATTATTTTATAATGTTATTATGGAATTATCTTTATTATTTCATAGAAATTTATTTAATCAAATATTAAATTTCTATATATTTGTTATAGAGGGTAGAGATTTTTATTTCACATTCCTTATGTTTTGATTTGTCTTGGGAGTTAACTAACATCACATTTCAATTGGTATAGGAAACAATTTATTATGTGGGAGGTATATTACTATGTTAGAGTAGTTTACTATACATGAAATGTGTTCATCCATAAATGAAAAATATTAGGGCTGAGAGAGGGTTACATTTTTAATGAGGCTTCTTAAATTTAGTTGAATATAATTTGGGTTAGAGTCTTTGCATACCAACATTTGGTAAATTGTAAATTTTTAAAGATAATTGCATCTCACAGTATATTCACATGGAATATCCACAAAAAAATTGATTGTTGAATCACTGTTTATATATATGATATTCATCCTTTGTTAAAATATTCATTTCAAATTATTTTATTATTTTGAAAAATCCATCTATTATATCTTCATTTCAAAAATTTTACATGTGTTTCCCATAATGTGTATACAAGACCAATTTTTTATTGGTTATTCCCGTTTAAATTAATTTCAATGTTTTTTTAAAAAAAAAATTTAATGTTTCATAATTTTTTTGAACTGAGGTTTAAATAAGTGTTTTGATTTTTAAAATAATTATGCAATTTAAATATTGTTAACATAACTTTTCAGTTTAATATGAAATATTTTATGGTTTCTAAATATTTATTTTTCAATATTTTATTCTTCAATGATTTTTTATTTTAATATCTTACATTAAATATGTATTTTTTTTAAAAATATTTCCTTTTGGAAACAAATTTCATTGTCTCGGATGATGGGAACCTAATGGGTCTTTTATCTCACTGATATATATTTCTGGTTCTATGTTTCAATATTCTAAAGTCAAGATGGAATTTTATTTCTGTGGTGACTGATTTAGGGGTTGTTAGGTAACTAATGGTTTCACATAATTAGTTTTTGAAATCACTCAAGAATGAATTTAAATTTATGATTATTTTAATATAAAAAATTCCATCTTATAGCTGATTATAGTTATATTAATTTTATCTAGATATGTCAATTTAATATTTTTTATTAGTATAAATATTTTTAATTCTAAAAATCATTTCAATCAATGGTAATGGTTATGGACCACTTTTAATTTTTATCTATTTTTCTATTATATATGATTGATTTTATATCGAAATCCAATTAGTTATGAAATATTTATGTCTATGAATATTATTTTATTTCTTATAAATCATATTTTATAATTAAATCATTCCCAAGGAAGAATCATATGATTCCTATAAACTTGTTTACAACTCATGGGTTTCAAGAATTCACCTTGGGCCATGTGGATGATTATAATGGGATACATGTTACTTCATTTTGAATTTTTTTATTACAAAATGTTATTGTTAGATAGAATCTATATTGAGGAACAATATAATGTGACTATCACTCTTGATATTAAGTGATGTAGTGGATTCATGTAGATTATGGTTGTTACGTTTTGTAAGGTAAGTGAATGGATATTCTACCATGTTCATTAAAGTCTCATTCCCCAAGAAACTAGTTGATGTTTTCTATTGATTATTAGATTTTTTGTTTTATTATTTATTTATGATATATTTTGGTGTTGAAATATGTTATGTTGTTATATTTTGAGTATTTATATTATTTTAGAGGATATATATTATTTGTGAAAATGGAAATCACTAGGAGAAGAACTATATTCATTTATATTATAACCATCAATTTGGTATTGGTATATCACTTTAATGAGGGATCTTTCCTTGTTGGATACTGGTTTACCATCCTATGCAGTCGGACCCTTGAAATATCTACTTCTTCCATCATTATGTTTTGTTGAATTTCCTCAATTCCATAATACTCATAATCTATCTATTCTATATTATAGATGGAATGGAAATGGATTAAATGTTATTTACATGTGGTTAAATTATAAATAACTTATTAGATTATTGTTATCTTTTAAGGAAGTTTAGTATTAAATACTATATTTGAAAAAGGGGGTAATATGAAATTTTTATTAATTTTAAAATATATTTCCTTGTGTTGTGGAATAAATATAATACTATGTTGGTTTCAATGAGACTTTTTCAACAATGATTTTTTCCTTTATAATTTTTCAAAATATATTTAATGGGAGAAGATAGATGTTTTATATTTAAAATTGGGATTATTCTTAATGGTTGTTTATATCTAAGTGAACATTTATCTATTCATTGGTTTTTAAATTTGGTGACTATTGGGAAGATAAAACTACAACACAATGTATTTTTAATTTTACTATTCTGGAGATGGTTATCAAAATATTTTTGTAATAAATTTAAAAAGTGTTTTACAGTTTATATATTTCATTATTTAATGGCAGGTTTTTTTTAAAATACATTAGAAGATGTTTGTGATTGTGGAAATGGAATTTAATTTCCCTAGTGCGTTGTTGATGTGTATACTTATCTAGATTTTTTTTAAATTTTCATATGATTTAATGTGATTGTTGGGTTTATATTTGATTTGTGGAGAGATTTTTTTCATCACTTTTATTTTTTATGGTATACAAATTAAAATAATAGAAATATTAACTACATGGGTTTTCCCTAAGAATGATTCTATTTTTAAATCAGTCATTACATTTTATGGGGTTCTATAAATTCTAGAGTCTGTAAAAAATAATTATAGACTGAAGTAATTGGATATTTAAGTGTTCTTAGGCCCTATTATAAACATCATGAATCTATATCCACATTTTTCTTGTGGTAATTATTTATTGTAAGTGTTATGGTGGAATGAAATTATTATGGTGATCAAAAATTCTTTTGAGACACCTAAATAATCTATGGATAAATTTACTATGAGTTTTGTTTTCACATATATTCAATTTTGGATGCATTATATGTTACCTACACAATTATGTTGTTTTATTTTATTATATTGTTTTATTTAAATTTTTATCCATTATTTCTATATTATTTGAGTTTATACAATGATTTGGACCTTATGATCCATCATTGGATTTAATGATCAGTTAAGGAGTATATCTATAAATTTATAGAGACGGTTATATTCTATTTTTGGATGGTTATCAATGATTTTTAGAAATAAAAATCAATCATGGAAGTTATTAAACATTATTTTTTTAATCTATACATTAGGGATTGAAAAAATATTTTCCAAAGTTTTTGGAGGATGTCATTGTGGTGGAATATTGGCTGTCTAAGAAATATGTTAATGGGGGCGGATGTTGTTCCATAAAATGGAATTTATGGTAACCCAATAGTCATGGAATAAAATTTGGACTACCTATATGTGGGTATTTAGATGGATGAATATCAACCTTCATATAAAACATTAAAAACCTAATGGAATAATATTTCTCTATTGCGCTAATAGTTTTTTATGTACAAGACTCAAAGTCATCTTGATTGAAATAAACAAGGTTATTCCTTTTGTATGATCATTTAGAATATGATCAAGTGTTTATTATTCTATTTTATTAAAAGATCTATTTAGATTGATATATTTTTGGTTTTATGAATTATTGTTTTCTTTTGATTTATTTGATATTATGGGATTATGTTTTTAGATATTATTCACATAATCAATAAACATTCTATATGGATTTAATTTAAATCAATGTAATTATATGTTATTTTTATGATGTTGATGATTCTGTAGGTTATCATGTTACTAATTATTTTAATGATATATTTTTGGATTGGTGGTTTTTCTGAATGTTTATTTTTTTGAGATCTTGAAATTATCTCTTGTTGCACTCGAGGAAGTTACTTGGATGTGTAATATGATCTACAATGATGATTTAACATTTGAGATCATTCAATGTTTAGTGCCACTATTGTTATTTTATCGATTAATTACATTATATTGATGTGGTTTGTAACAAAAAATTATATGTCTTTGTAATGGACTAATGTTATAGAACATTTTATGTCTCGGGGGATTCTTATTGTTTTGATGTCCTACTTTTGTTTTGGAATTGTGATTTTTTTGATTTAATTAATATGGTATATTTTCGTAATACTTTTGGAATAATACCTATATAGTTACCTTTTATTCATCCATGTTATTAGAAATATAAATTACTGTGGGAAAATCTGAGTCCTCTTTTCTTCTTAGGACATCATTATTGAGTTTTCTAAATAAGATTATTTTATAGAGTTTTGGAGATGATTGTGAATAAATTTTTTTTATCTAATGTGGAACCATGTTTTTTGGTTTGTTGATGTATTATTCAGTTATTTTCATTATATTAATTCTTCCATGTAAATTTTTTGGTGTCTTCCTTCAATATTATTCTCTGGAATTTCTATGGGAATAAAACAACATCATGTAAATAATTATAAATCCTAAAACTATCTATAGTTTCTGATTTGTGTTATTATATATTTTCAGGAGTAAAATTTTAAAAACCCTTGTAATTATATATTAAATCATATTAACAAATAAGATATTTATATATATTATTACAATAATAATTATTTATTACATATAAAAGGATATCTTTTAATTATAATTGTTTTTTAAATTAATTTATTTAAAATATTACTTTAAAATTTAAAATTTTAATTATAATAATTTTTTTAGTTAATATAAAAAATACCTAAGGATGAAATGTTTTTTATTTTTTAGAAAATATTGAATTTTTTGTTGAATAGTAAGAATATCGAATTTTTTAAAACATATTATCTTAAAAATTAATTATTAAATATAAAAGTGACATTATGTTTATAATTTAATTTATTAAAACATTATATTTTTCTAGTTGTATTTATAAATGTAATTAATGTTTAAACAATAATGTATTTGAAATTAGTTTTCATTTATTTGGGTTTAAAATGGGATATTTTTTAAAACTATTACAAAGTTCATAATGATTATAACTTTTAATAATTTAACATAATACATAACAAGGAATATTTTAAATTAAATTTATAGAAAATATATTAATAAATGTTAATTTATATTTATAAAATAATTATTATTTTACATATAGTAAATATAAAATCATAATTTCCATGGAAAATGTATATAAGGAAATTTTGTTTCTTCATCACATCTGTAGGTTTCATTTTAACTCCCACTCTTCCTCATATTTGAATGGAATATTATAAAATGGATTAATTTTATGAATAAGAATAATTTATGTTATATAATTAATGAATTTTTTTGGTAGTGAATTATGAAAAAGATAAACATTAATTAATGTGATTCATATGAAAATAGGTTTAGATGGATATAAACATAATTCATAAGAGTTAATATTAACATAAAAACTCTGAAATTTATTTTATGTATATATTTTAACATTATCATATATAATTATAGATAATGTCCCAGGATTGAGAATTTTATCTTTAAAAAACATGTGTACACCTTTTTCATTTCAATAATTGCAAGTGTACCCCTCAATTATATAAGAAATGTAAGCCCACTATCCTCTCATATTAACACATTTGATAATCATTTAAATGTAAAATATCTAATTAAATAACTTCTTAAATAATAATCCCATTACATAGATACCAATTATTGACCATAATTCTAACCTATTAAGGCTTTTAGTGCTAACCTAAGGAGGTTATCGAAATAATTTGTATTCTGTAAAACTGTGCATTTTTATTTTATTTCATCCTACACATTTGAAAAATATTATACATTTTTTATTATAAAATAGGAATAATAATTTAAAACAATCATATGTTATTATTTTAATTCCAAAATGGAAATCAATTTCCTATTTTATTAAATATGATCCAAAATAATCATTTTTGTGTGTGGTGGTCTTCCACCTCATAAATCAATGTATGTTGTTTTCCATAATCACCTATCAAAATTTTATATAAATGTATATTTTAATAATATATATAATAATTTTAGCATATTTATTATTTTTATCTTATTATATAACATATAAAATCTTATATTCTATTCAATGGTGTATGTGGGGATGTTTGTCATGTTTATGGAGGACTACCACCTCGGGATCTGATATGATTTGTTTTTCACTAAATCTATACAGGAAAAGAAATAAGGGCAGTGTAAATTAGTAAATTATATGTAAATGAAATTATTATAATAATATATAATTATTTATTATTCATAAGTGATAATATATAATTTTATTTGGTTCAAAGAAAAATGATAGTTCCATTTTTGTGCATGTGTTGACAAACACCTCAAAAAAATAATGTTAAACTTTTTCATCCGAAAAATTATATGTAGGATATATATATATAAATATATATATAAATAATATATTATTTATTATATTTTTACCCTTTCTTAGAAAAATAATTGGACATATCTTATTTTCATAATGGTATTTTAAAAAAATTACTCATTCATTTGTATAGAATACCATCTAAATGATAATAATGTAGTTAATTTTTCATAACCATTAGTATTGATTTGATTTTGGGAATAATTTATATAAAAAGTGTAAATATATCATCATTATTATATACTAGAATTTGAAATAAATTCCCCAATGACCTTGATCATCCTACTATAGTCATTTATAGACACATATTTCAAATGATGAAATACAAATAAAATAAGGATAATTGAAGAAGTAATTGTATATAAAATTTTAAGAGTTGAAATAAAATTACAAAAAAAAATTAATTAATTTTATAATAAAATAAATAAAAAACATAATATTAAATTTCATCATGATAAATAACGTACATGATGAATCAAACTTCATGTAAGGGAATATATCTCAATTTACATTCATTAAGGCATATTCAGATGTTATATACCTATATTATTTTGTGAGTTTGGTACACATCTCCATTGAATTCTAATATCATTAATTTTACTATTATAAAAATATTATATTTATTTTATTTATATCCATTCATTAAGATTAGGATTAATATTTTTCTATTGTTGTAAGGGAATTGTCATTAAAATATTATCTTTTAATATTTAATAAATAATATATTTTTATTCTTGGTCCATTTTCTTAGAATTAATTTATTATGGTAAATATTTGGAAATTAGAGTTTTATAAATTCATTTTTTGTGTTTCATTCAATTGTTTTTAAAATATTTTTTATTTTGAATTTTTTTTGTTTCATTATTAATATCATATAGAATATTCTATTTTAATTTTTATAGTGACAATGAATTTTCCCACCATAGTAACTATGGGGACCCTACTTTTTTTACATTATTATTACATCATCTTATTGATAAACACACAAAACTTTTAAACAACATTGATCTAAATGTTTAGTTTTATGGTAAAAGTAGGAAAATAAAAAACATTTACAAATTAACGAATAAAAATTATTTAATTACCAAATATATTTAATTTTATTTGTCCTATTTTTCATATTTCTAAATGTATTTACCACAGGATGCACATAAAAAGATGGGGGATATCAAATATTAGTTAGAGGATGAATAAGAGTCATGAAGCCTCAGTGAGAAAAAATTATTCATCGTAAAAAAAGAAAATGATAATCATAATAATGATATAAGGATGTATTATATATTGGAATAGAATGTGGAAATTCATTAACTGAAAACATCATATCTCTGATGTAAAATAACACACATAGTTGTGTACAAAGATAGAATCATATTAACATAAGTGCATAATAATAAAACCATCATCACTTTGAATAAATGTTGAAACATGTTTATTCATATTTTACATTATCTCATGTGATAAATAATAATACTAAATTAGTTGTACTGAATGATAATTATAGATGCATTATTCACATCATAACATTTAGGTAATCAAGAATTCCACATAAAAAGTATCAAAATATTTTATATAAAATAACACATGGAATGAAAAAGCTTTAATTAGAACATCACAAAGTATAAATTAATGAATAAAAATTTAATTTCCAAAATTAAAATACGTATAACATTAATAGTGATAGAATCATTAATATAGAGTCATGAAGAAATAGTCTTAATATATTTTAATGATGTGTTTTATAAATAAGTGTTCATCCATAAAACCAGTAAATTTAAATAAATTCAAATTGGATGTATGAATATTCCACTATTGAAAAGGGGATGATAAATAATAATATTTAAAGAATATTATAGAACATCTTCACAAAAATTTGTCATGAATGGTGAATAACTCAAGGAAAGGAAGTTCGACTCGAGAATCCACTTACACTATACCTGAATACTTTTTTTAAACTAATATAATGTATTATGAAATTATATTAATCAATTAATAAATAATCATACTATTATATATTTATGTTATTTTTAATAAATATGTTTTATTTTTTTGTTGGAATTTTGATTAGTTATCAAGTAAAATTTCATCATTCTGAGGGTGCTCATTTTTTGGGTTTTGATGATTGCTTCGCTTGTCTACATTTATGGAAGATTGTGTAAAATGATGATAATTCATGATAATTTATATTTTATGTTATTAGTGAATATAAATATTAGTAAATTATATTATATAACATCCTTTATATTATATGAAGATGAATCATTAAATAAATTGTTAATTTAAATGATTTAATTTGTTAGGTTGTTTTTATTTCCATTAGGAGCTTATATCGTCATGTATATATATAAATATATAAGATAAAAAAAATTATATAACATATATACTGTATGAAAAAATTATTTATCCATAATAATGATTTCAGGATATTCTTTGAAGGTGGTAGGGAAAAATGAATGCTCATCGTCCACGATGGAGGTAAATTGACACACCCAATTGATATTTTCATTTTTAAAATAAAAAAGGGAATATATATGAAGATGAACTATTACATGAAGATAAATAAATTACAATATATAAAATATAAGTTATTTATCATAGAACTTGGATAATTTGATATAGTATGAGGATAATAAAAAATTGATCTTGAAAATAAATTATAATAAAAATGATGGAGGAATTTACCTCTTGATTTTGGCCTCCTGAAGAACCTCCTTAAGGATAAGGTTTTTGTTTTTTGAAGAGACCATGGGAACATGTACATTAGGGAGATAATTTGGAAGGGTATTGGGAATGAATTAGACACACATATATGATTGGAAGGTGTAAGAAGAATGTGTGGTGAGGGTTGTTCTTTATAGGGGAGGATAGGGGAGTTTGTTTTGTTATTTTATTTATTAGTTTATTACATTCTCTTAAGATTATGACTGTTTTGAACTATATCATAAAATATATTAAAACAATGAAGTCTAGTTGGGTATTTTGGGTTTACATCAAAGAGTATATCACAAATTAACAAAATCTCTATGTATTTAACTTATATTGTAAATTACCATATTTCATTATGCAATAAAAAATCACGTATTTTTTAGAAATCCAAAAAATTAAATATATCCTTCTTTTAATCAGTTATAATTCCAAAATATACTACATTTTCAAAAACAAGAAACAATAGAAATTTATTTTTTATTCAAAATCATCAATTACATGGAAAATAAATATTTTAAAATTAAAATAGATTTTATAATAGTTTGGAATATTAAATAAAGAACCATAAAATTTTCTAATAATAATAAGTCCAAAAATTATTAATTTATTAATCTATATTATGAAAATAATATTTAATTTATATTATTATAATAATTATAATATTAAAAATATATTTTTATGTTTTATAAAAACATAAACACTTAATTAATAATTTTTAATACACTAATTACTTATACTATGAAATAATTATATCATTTTATCATTTATAATATTCCAAAATTTTATTTATAGTTTATTAGATTATTTTTCTATTCTAGTTTTCATATTATTATTTCTAATGGTTGTATTACTATTAAAAAGTTAATGTTACAGTTCTATTTGTTTTGGATCTTAACAACATAAATACATATTATTAAATTTAATCACAATTTTAAACGTTTATATTGTGTTCTCTATGAGATTTTATATGATTTATAATATATATATAAATTATAAGATCGTAGTTTCCGTTGATAAAATTATAGGTTGTAACGTTATTCCACCTTCTGAAATTTCACCATCATAATTTAAATTTTTAAACTATGGTGAAAAATTTATGTGTAACTCATGTTTATCACTTAATCCAGTTAACATGTTTCTTCTTTGTACTTATGATCTATCTATATTACATTGAAAATTTATGTAGTATTTCTGTTCAAAACATTATTTCTGCAATCCATGATCTTAACTGGCTGCTCCTCGTATGAGAGATCATTTTATCACTATAACACCTATTCATTTAGTACATGTGAGGTATCAGATATGAAATTACACAAGATGAATACATGGAATAAATATTGTACCAAATACATTGTTTATAGAAGTTCTACTCAATTGGAAATATCTCTAACATGATCAAGAATCTTGTAGGGGTCGGTGTGGCTGGGACTCATCTTTACCTTCTTCCAAAATCACATGATGATATTCATTGAATATATCTGAAGCAATACCATGTCTCCAACCATAAAATATATTTATCATTGATGAATGTTTTCATAGATCATATGTCTAATTTTTTCGTCCTTGATGTGTTGTGAAATTGTTTTCACCTTTTTAATATTTTCTTCGACTGTTTCATGTCTTATCATCTTACATTCACAGAATTCATCCCAGCATCCTAGTTTTCTTCATCCTTTCCCCAAAATGTGATTCAAATTGATCAATTTAGTTGCTCTGGTGGAAACACATTTTTAAAATAACTCTAATATAGACATATATTATTTTTATCCTCTATTTATATCTATGAAATTTTCCCCAAACATTTCATACAGTTTCTGGATAGGTTTCTCAGATTGACCACCAATTTGAGGTTGATATGTTGTAATAATGATCAGATCATTGTTTGGAGGATGTTGGTGAATTTTCTTGAACACTCAGATTAATATGAGATGATGATCATATTACATCAATTATTAAAATCCATATAGTCTTATCACATATCTAATATTTATTCATTTTTGATCATCTTAGGGAAATTCATCTCAAATTTTGATAAAGTGACATTTTGTAGTACGATAATCCATAAAAACTGAAATATCATTATTTCTTATAGACATATTTATATGTTTGGTGAAAAATTTCATGGTGATGTTTCGCATTTCCATGATGGTATGGGAAAAGGTTTCATCATTCCCTTACACATTTTCATTCAAAATTCACGTATTGAAATATTATGAACTTTGATTAATTTACCACGATCAACTTCTTCATATTTTCCCACCAACAGTTATATTAGAGATCTCAATACATATTTGGTCTCTATAGATGAATAGATAACATTAATGTATGCGCGTCATTTAGAATATTTTTCATTAACTATGTGTTTTATGGTACAAATATTCATTAACCAAATCATAAAAATCCATGTACATGAATATGAAACTCTGAGTATTTACCATTTTTTATATCCTCTTCCATATTATAATTATCCAAATCAGTTATTTGAGAATTCATGATTTTTTCTATGAGGGATGGTAGATAAATATTTTGAGAAACAATTTATTGTGTTCCTTAAATAATGAATCTCATGTCTATACATTTCAAAAAAATTGATATTGGATCCTTCTTTATTCAAATCCTTGATAATTTTAAAAGATCCTTTATACATAGAGTATCTCTATGATTATTCTATTTTCTATGATGGTAGCAGATTGGGCATTCATAATCCCTGATGAAATATAACGATCTTCTCAGGAAAATATTATGAATCATCTATGCAAATATATATTTCATCCATTTATGATCATTATATATTTCTCACTTCATCCAAAAGAGATAATTCCACAAAATATTTAATCTGATTAACGTAGCTACCAACTATAAATCATGTTTGAGATAGATTTATAATTAATTTTAAACATCCATGAGGAATATAATATCAGTTTATCACTATACATTAGTAAATATTCTAATATATTCATTCAAGAAATTTTGTATACAAAAAACAGTTCCCTTCTTTTCGGATGTGTAAATACTATAGTATTTTTAATCCTCCTTTTTTATTATTTGAAATAACATCCACATTCACTACTCTATTAAAAATTCCCAGCTATCTAAGTCGTCTTGGTTAGTGGGTCTTAAAATCATTATAAGATATTTAAAAATCACTAGTAATACCTTGATACACCAAGGAATCAAAGGATTGATTTTACATATATGTTGGTTTGGTCCAGTATTCAATTTTATTTTTTCATATAAGTGTAGAAATATTTTTCTTTACTGTTGATTACAAGCCCATATATTTATACTTACTCCGATAATATTTCACAGTTAATGAAATTTTCGTAATGTTTTTATCTTCTGAATATACATAAAGTAGTATTAAAATTATCATTATGTTCCCCATTTCCCTTGGGGTATATAATAATATCATCAATAATGGATACAAATTTTTTTAATGTAATCTCTAAAGACTCTATTCCATAATATCATGAATATTTATTGATCATTAGTGAGTCATAAGATGATCAAAATGAATTCATAGTGTCCATACCAAGTATTAAATGTATCCATGAAAATATATTCCTTTATCACCGCTAATTTGTGATATAAAAACCAAACATCCTATAAAGAAAATTTCATGGCCCCATAATGTTTACTGAACAAGAAATCTATCTATGGAAGGGGAAAATTAATTAATCATGATTTTATTAAAATCATATTAATCAACACTGAGTCACATTTATCTATCTTTCTTCATGTCTAAGAGGACTAGTGAACTCCATGGTGAGGTACTTAGGTGTGTTTAACCATTTTCAAGATTCTCATGTAACAAATTCATCAGTCATTCTGACCCAATGGTGACCACTATTTAATGTGTATTTTATATATTTAGTTATCCAAGACATTGTTCAATTTAGAACTCATCTACTAAGACATATGGAAGAAAATACAATAATTATGGGAACACGTCATTGTAGTCCCTCACAATGGAAATGTCTTTATGAAATTTTATCCCCTTTTTCTCAATGATTTGACCAAGATATACATGCTTATAAGTAAATAATATCCACACTTGATATAACGGATTTGAAGATAATTCATTATCCCCCTTGTAGTTTTACATAGTTGGAGGATGCCTTGGGGTATAACGAATGATCTCTTATCTAGACTACTGATGTTGGATGTAGAGACCCAAATCATGACATACATATACATTACATTACTTTTTTGGAATACTTAATACATGTCAAAAACAAATTCCAAATGGCCATATTAGTTTAGTGTATTTGGAAACTCGAAACATAATATTCTAATCATGTTGAAAGATCTTCAACATATCCCATAAAAATCATCCCATTTTGTTTTCCTACCTAATAAAATTATTTAAATCTTGGGGAAGGAAAACATATAAAGGGTGAGCTCAAATTCTTAGTAAGGGAAAACATGGAGAACATAAAGCAACCCATACACATTTTAATGTAAAACCATGAACATAAAACATAAAAATCATGAGTAATGACATAATTCATGGTAGTACATACGAAATAGATAATAAAGGAACATTAACCATGAAAAAATATCATGGTAAAAACATGTATTATTGGAAACCATTATGATCATGTTATGATTACCATAGTAGCCACAGAATTGCTTCCAAGACCATCATTGTGGACAAAGTCCATTACTGAACTGGGTTTGCTTGCCTTTCTAGCCCTGTATTACTGATCCAGATTCACTTGCCATTCTAGAAATGTCTATATCATGAGATATAAATCTTTACCCAATGTATTGGAGGGAGATATTGGTCCCACCCATCTCATAATGAAATCATTAATTCACATTCCACAAAATAAAAATAAATTATTCATCATAACCTAATGGATAAAAAGTGTTTCATAAACAGCATACCATCATAACATAAGATATATAAAACAAATAGATATCCTTTTATCATGAGAAGAATAAAACCATTTAAATAATAGAGACATTATACTTGAAACATAAACATATTAAATAATGTCATCTTAGATGGAATATTTTTTCGATAAAACACTTGAAATAAAATC
The DNA here is from genome assembly GCA_963277665.1 of Viscum album. Taxonomy (NCBI): domain Eukaryota; kingdom Viridiplantae; phylum Streptophyta; class Magnoliopsida; order Santalales; family Viscaceae; genus Viscum; species Viscum album. The sequence goes on along the minus strand of OY728147.1, from coordinate 2,012,597,992 downwards.
TTGAGGAAAATATCATTTCGTCTTCATAATCATTTTATTTTTACAAAATTCCATGAAATTTTAAAAGAAAAATATTTTGTTTAAAATAATAATGAAATATTGAAGATTAATCTTCATGAAAATAAATTATTATAAAACTGTAATAATCTTATCAAGCCATATAAAAAATATTCTCCTCGTACTTTTGCCAGAAAAGTCAAAAAGTTCCTCATATTATAAACATAAGAAAGATTCCTTCCATAAAACATTGTAAAAGTAAAAGAGGGGTATACATGAATTTACACATACATAGGAGAATATTAAACACGATGAAAATCATTTTTTATGGAAATGGATGAAAAATATAAACCTAGTAAATACTTACATATAAAAAATCTCAGATAAAAAGGATATTTGCAAAATTATCCCTTACCTTATGTCTAATTTCTTCCATATATTTCTGAGACTCCAGTATAGTTGGTTTAAACATATAATTAATTTATAAAGTAACCATAATAATATTTATTATATCATATATGATTCACTTATGACCTTATAATACTGTTCTTTTGTAAATTCAATGTTAAAGAAGCGTTTTGGGTAAAATCGTTTCATTTATCGTACATGTTTTGACTTTTTGTTCTTGATATTATTACTTGTACCCTGATTCACATAATTCCATAATGTAAAACATGAATTATATATAATATATATTATGATATACATATAAATGATAGATCGACAAATAGAATAAAATACACCGCTCATGTAAATGGTAGTCCGTACGTACGCATGAATGCTATTTTATTTTCCTTATTGAATTGATTGGAATTTTGTACATGAAACATATATGTTTGTAAATATAGTAACATTATTATTTAATATACTTCATGCTTATTTTTTATATATACTTTATAATAATACTTGAATGGTTAATCATGGAAAATGAATCGCATCGTGTTTGTGGAGACGGTAGTCCATACGTACGCATGAGCGATTTTATCATTCCCATAATTATTGAATGGAATTGGAGTGGATGATATAATATCTCATAATTAGTATCATGTTATAATAATCATATGTAGTTATTCGTTAAAGCATTATACTTATCCATGTAAGGTGGTGGTAGAAAAACATATTACACCATGGCGTGGAGACGGTATTCTGTATGTACGCATGCGAAGTTGTTTTGGTTTTCGTAGGATGGATAGAAGGTGAAACAGGGCTGTTTAATATTTATAAAAACATATCATTATATAATTAATATTGATGTTATTACTTTATAATGAAACAACTAAATAATATGAATTATAAGAAGAATTAAACATGAAAGAACCAGTAGAAGAGATTACCTCTTCTTCGACGAAATTATATTACACAAAGAGTATAACAATGGGTAGTACATACAACACTCAAAGGAAATGGTGTCAAAGGTATCATAAGTCTCACGGGAATAAAAGTGAGATGAAAAATCCCTTACGAAAACTCGGCAGCCTAACGACGCCACTTAAAACATCCAAAAATGGGTTGATGAGATCAAATAGGGTCTCTCATCATATTAACATAAAATTTAAAGAAAGAGTAATATAAAATAACATCCCAATCATAATAAAGATGAGCTTAAAAATAATGACATAAAAGAGTGTACTTAAGAAGAAATAGAGGAGTAGGATCCCTTATCTCGGGTCCAACTTGACTCGATCGTTCTTTAATGTCCTGAAAAATAAACTTGAGTTAATTTCTACATGTTTAAGAACCTTTTTCAAGTTCATTATTCCTTTTATATCACTTATTACCATGTTATGAACTCTATGTAATTATTTAAGTTAATAATGGTCATTTTAACGATCATTGGTACTTGAGTAAAAAATAAACTCTTTATAATTACAAGTTGTTCATGTGGTAAAATTTCCATTATATCCAAAATTTTATTCATGATGTAGATATCATATATATCATATATATACAGTATATTCATGTATTTATAATATTACATAACATTTAGTGGTAAGAAAGGAAATGCACTGTTCATGGAGACGGTAAGCCGTACGTACGCATGATCGCTACTTCCATTTCTATTTCATATTTATTGGAAATAAAACATAATGATACATAATAGTATTTAAATTCTATTATGGTATCATATATAATATCATTAAATATATCCTTTATACATACCACGTATGGTATTAACGAATCAAATCACTTTGAGGGGGCGGTAGTCCGCACTTCCTAAAATGAAGATATCACGTATACCCATAATGGAAGCCATAAGGGTATGCCATAAATTATAAATAAAAAAGCTTAAGGAAAACATAAACATATTATATATGATATATAAATATAGTGACATCTTAATGGCCACCTTTGAAGGTGATATATAAGTGTTGAACAATCATCGTTCCATGAGGCAGAAATTCGTTATCCACGGAAACCGTATGTCCATTAAACATTAGATGTAGGTGTGTGTAAGTGTAGCTAGAATCCTTCTTATAAAAAAATAATAGTATATTGATGATACTGTATTTCTTACAAAATAAAGTAATAAAAATAGTTTAGGGGGGTGGAGAAGCAAAATAAAACAAAAGGACTCAAGTGAAGTCATTACCTTAAAATCGGGTAAATCCCTATGGTTTGAGCTCAAAGGCTTCCTTGGGAAGACTTCTACCCAATGTGAGGCTTCAAGGAGTTAGGGAGGGATGTGGAGAGACAAAATTTTCATGAGTTGGACGAGCTAAAGGCTTTGGAATTGTGGGTAATGAGGTAGAGGTGGGGGCCTTTTATAAGAGGAGGGGAGGGGCACTCTTGGAAAGTAATAAAATGTTACTTTATTTTCAAATGATTTTCGGATTTTAAAGGTCCCACATTGATGTGTTTCTAGGATAAGATGACAGGGGTTAGAAATACACCCATCCAATAGGTTTTGGACATATGTAGGTCTTAGTTTTAATTTATCTTTCAATTTTATTTAAATCGTTAAATAATGAGGTCATCGCTGCATCATCATGAGGTAATAAATAATATTATATATATAATGTCTAGAAATTATAAATAAAATATTATGATGTATGAAATCTTTTTAGATTTTCATCGAATATTTATAGTCAAAATTATAACTTGTATAACCCCATGAAATTTATTTTAGTAAAACATCTCATGTTTGTCTCATTTTTACTTTAACATAAAATAAAAAGGTATTTATGTCATTTTCCAACCAAACTGGCTGCATGGGGTCCCCAAGTTGACCCATGGATTGTCTTTTTCAGCCATGACACATCCAATGAGGGTAGGACTAGTTTCTAGGTCATTTCATTTTATTAAAACATTATTCTTACCTTAAACTACAATAATTACCTCTAATCGCGATTAAAAACTTAAAAAGTTACTATTCTGAAAGAAATTATTTTAATCCCATTGAACCACATTTTAATTCTTAATGACAACCATGTATATCGGATTTTTGAAATTCAAAACACAAAGATGTCAAAATTTCATTTAAATGGAAAATCAGTTTTTATAAGTACAACTTAGTGGTTTCACTATTCATCAAAATTGATGTTTTTCAGAAAATTACCAAAGATTCACCCTAAGCTATATTTAATAATACGAATTCAAAAATGATGTCTATTTTAAAAAATTAAAAACATATAAGTTGCATTAATTAATTTAGTAATTAATTCCCGCTGTCAGAGCAAATAGCGTGTTTTTATGAAACAATAAGAATCAAAAGATTGACACTAGTTTAAGTCCAATTTCAAAGTGAAATTAATTCCAATGTCCACTATATGATTAAATGGTAAAAATATATTCTAATTTCACTTTAAAACAAATTCAAAAGATAATCTAATCATATAAATAAATTATATTAAAAATTGGTTTTGAATTAAAAGACAACATTTTTCACTATTCATTAAAAATGAACTTTATCGGAAAAATACCAAAAATTTACACAAAGTAAATTTTGATGTCCCAATTCTAAAGAAGAATTTATTTTTTGAAATATAACACATAAAATTGTCAATGGAGGATTTAAAATAGGTTCGCCATCAAAAGGTGGTTAATCGACCCTTTAAGGAATATTAGAATGTTTACGATTAAAATTGGATTCATTCGCATTTTTAATCCTCTGACATTTATTGTAAAAAGTAAAAATATTTGACAAACATATATAATAATTTTTTAGTTAGTTCTTTTCATTCTCGCCATTACAACAACTAGGCGTTAACTACCATTTAAAATAATATAATTTTATTATTAGAGTGCAACATAAGATTCCCAAGATGTAAAGACCCGTACAATTCAAGGGAAATTTTTTCTTAATTTTCTTTAGAATTTTACAAGAGCGCGGTTTCAGACGGCACCTGATTCCGAGGCCCGGAGTGCCCGGAATCATTTTCCGAAGTTTGGCTCGGGTACGTTCAGTGAACGAACGAGCGGGTTTTCCTAACTTTTGATCCGGTGCTCGGAATTGAAATCCGAGGGCACCGATGAACTCGCAGCACCGATATTCGCTTAAGGAGACCTTTCCCGAAGTTGTGTTTACACGAGAGGAGTTGTAAAAAAATAAAATTGTGAATGTTAAAATAAAAATTTAACTTCAATTTTTATTTTTATCTTCCTTAAGTGTTTTTATCCATTGGTTGGAAGTTGGGTGACAACCCAACTTCCCTTGGGAGGTTAAGTGGGTGGTGGGGCCCACACGAACCCCACCCCTTCATATTCTCTAACCCTCCCTAACTCACAATTAATGATGTAAACTTAGGTTATAACTTATGTCATTAATAAGTGAGTTTAATTAAAGTTTTGAAATTCAAACTCTTGAATTTCAAAGGTTGGTGTTGTGTTAATAAATTAAGTATGAGCTTAATTTATTATTTTTTTGGGTTAGTCCCTTTGTTCCTTGAGAGGTGGAGAGCATTTTCTTCTTCTTCTTCATCTCTGATGAAGATCACGAAGAACGCTCAACTTCACGAAGAATGCGGCGTCCTTCTTCCACGACGTCGGACTGCAACGCGTTGGTTTTCCTCCACGACGCCGCAACGCATCCTCTCCGCGACGTGCTTTCCGCGGCGAACCTACGTCCGACGCCGCAACGCACTTTCCGCGACGTGCCTCTCGCGGCGAACCCGCGTCCGTCTACCACGATGCCGACGACGTCTTCTTCCGTGACGACCGACCTCCGTGATGTCCGATCTCCGCGACGCTCGTCCTTCGCGGATCGTTAACGAGCTCCGCGAACTTCCTTCGAGGTAGGGGTTGTACCTTTATTCTTAATTTAATTTATGCCTTCGTAAATAAATTATTGGACCACTTGTTATCTTTCACATGGGAGGGGATCGGACCGTACCAACACGGTCGATCCTCCTCCCAAACCTTGTTGTTGGATTACTCGTGGATCGAAGAGGAGGCGGTGCGGTGCCGTGACACCGCGCAAGGACGTAGAGGGCATCATGGGAGTGCGCAAGTTTGACGCGCCACTCCGGACGCCGAGGGCCGTGGTGGTCTCCCACAGCCAGACTGAACAAGCCGCCGGAGCAATGAGGCGCGGCCCGTTGGCCGCGGCGGAGTAAAGGAAGTGCGACCGTTGGATGCAACGCCGCTGCGCCGCATCGGAGGAGAAAACAAAGGCGCCGCGGCCGGAGCGGGGCCACGGCGAAGGCACGCGGTGTCGTCGCACCGCGCCGGACGACGAAGGCCGCGGCCGGTTCCGGGCCGCGGCGGATCGAGAAGACCGGCGGCCAACTGGGCCGCCGGTGTCGGAAGACGAAAGGGAACCGGCCGGCCAGGTCGGGCCGGCCGGAAGGAAGTCAAACCGGGGGAATTAATTTCCCCCGGTTAACCTTTAATGGCCCCCAATTAAATTGGGGGCCGGTTTTCATTAGAATGGGGGGGCAGCGCCACCCCCGGATCCGCTCAAAAGCAGGCCCCCTCATGTGAGGGGGCGGTTTTTCTTAAAACCGGCGCGGCCCGTGCCGCGCCGCCAGGGGAAAAACGGGGAGGCGGGGGTCTCACCCGCGCACCGCCTGCGCGCCCAGCGCGCCGCCGCGCCGCCCCAGCACGCCGCCGTGCCACCTCCGCGCGCTGCCGCGCCGCCGCCGCGCCATCCCAGGGGGGGGGGGGTCGGGCCGGGTCGGCCCGGACCCGGACCCCCCGTTTCGAACCAGAATTGGTTTTTGGCCCATAACTTGAGCCTCGGACCTCCGATCGACGAACCGTTTGCGGCAACGCAATACTTGGATCGAGACGGTCGTTTCGGTATATCGAACTCAAGGTTTCGGTTTACTTTGAGTTCGGCCGGGTTGGTTCGTTCACGAAACCAACCGGGCCTTCGGAGCGGAAACACTCATATCTTGAGCTTCGGACGACCGATTGACGTGCCGTCAGTCGCGTTGTGTTCCTCTTAGTGAGACGGATATTTTGGCATACTCCGCCCGAAGTTTGGACGCAGGTGGAGTACGGTCGGGTTGGTTTTGCCTTAAAACCCAACCGGGCCCCGGAGACGAAAATACCTATAACTCTCATACCGGGCGTCCAATCGACGCGCCGTCTGTTGCGTTGAGTTCCTGTTGACGATACGGAACTTTTGGATACATCAACTCTAGTCTTCGTGACAGTTGATGTATCAGCCTCTCGGCTCGTGGGGCGGACCCTCCAAACGAGCTTGCTGTGTGCGGGTACCCTAGTGCTGGCTGCGACTGTTACTGTGACTACTACAGCTACGACTGCTACTGTGACTGCGACAACGACAGTACAGAGATCCTATGTGGATTCGACGACGACGACTACAGCACTCAGCAATCCTACGTGGAACAGTGCTACCGAACCTGTGTGAGCTGAATCTTCTGTTGACCTTGGGCGGTGGAGCGCTTGGGTGTAGCGGCGGATCCGTGGTACTTGACAGTGGTGGTGTGCTTGGATGCAGCAGCAGACCCTTGGCGGTGGAGCGCTTGGGTGTAGCGGCGGACCTGTGGTACTTGAAAGTGGTGGTGCGCTTGGATGCAGCAGCAGACCCTTGGCGGTGGAGCACTTGGTTGTAGCGGCGGACCCACGATACTCTACGGAGTGTGTGCGCTTGGTTGTAGCGGCGGACCCGCGATACTCTACGGAGTGTGTGCGCTTGGTTGTAGCGACAGACACGCGACGGTGGAGACGTGCGTGCGGAGTACGGAGACCGTGTAGATGACTGAGACCTGACGACTGCTTGACCGACTCGACTTGGAGTGAGTCGACTAGCCCAGTGGACGGAGCGCCCAGTAGTTGGCAGCAGACCCACGGCGGACGGAGCGCCTGGTAGTTGGCGGCAAACCCGCGGTACTCGACAGGAGGAGTACCTCAGTAGGCTATCTGGGTGAGCGCCCGGTATTTGGCAGCAGACCCTCAGCGGACGGAGCGCCCAGTAGTTGGCAGCAGACCCGCGGTACTCGACAGGAGGAGTACTTCAGTAGTCTTAGGTTAGTGAGCAGTACCTCGGAGTCGTGACAGGACCACTGTACACTTCAGAGTTGGGGCTTTTCAGCAGCTACGGTTTCGATAATAAAAATCCTGGTTTGAGCTGAGTCAATGATCTTTGTGTTTCCTCATGATTGAGTTGGGTCGCTTGATAACTTAGGTATATGTATGAGCATATACCTGGGTAATAGTTATCCGTTGATTTCATAACTTGTTATAAACTGTGTGAACTTGTACTGTTATCCTGTGTGGATTTACTGTTTACTCTTCTTGTGGATTGGGTTGTTCTTGGGCTCGGTGTTGGAGCCGAACGGAAATTGGTGATATAGGTATATGTATGGGCATATACCTAATCAATACTGGATGTTACTTCGTGATTGTATCCTTCTTGTGGTTTATCCTTTGTGGATTTCGGGAGACCTTCGAGGGTCTCGGGGTCCCTACTGAGTATCTTATACTCACCCCTGCACGGGCTATGCCCGCACTTCGTTGTGTTGGTTGCAGACGACGGACAGCGCTGACTGCGGTTGAGGCTTACGGAGTAGGTCGGTACCCGGAGGAGGACCACTGAGCGGGACGTGCTCGGAGCGGACAGTTGGACCCGGGGAGTTGTGGAGCTATCTGTACCTAACCTTCAGGTAGGATCCGTGGTGGACGATCCAGGAGCTGAGCCATCTGTACCTACCCTTCAGGTAGGAATCGAGGAGGACGTCCCAGGAGCCACTTGTACTTTCAGTTGTTGTTTTCCCTTTCGAGTTGTACTTTACTTTCAGTTGGGCTTGTATTCCGGCCCCCTTTACTTTTCTGCACTTGTAGTTACTTTCCGCTTGCTGACTCTGTGGTGGTTGTTACTTATAAAGGCAATGCCTTCCCTGTTTACCGGGATTATACGCCTTGGTGCTAGTCGCCAGCCCCTGGCCTATGGAAGGCGGGCTTGGGGTAGTCACGGCACGGGCCCCGAGGTCGGGTCGTGACAAATTGGTATCAAAGGGGTCGGTTCTACCGCAGACTCTGATCTTTTTTCTATGTGAAGCAATAGTGTTTAGTGTATTGAGTGTGGTTATCAGTCCAGGGAGTCCAGTGTTGGTGCGGCGGCCGACGTATCCGTACACCAGGACCCTGACTTCTGATTTCCGACTTAATCCACGAAAACACTGATTGCGTGTGTGTTTCCAAAAAGATTTAAAGTCATCTCAAACCAGGTCAGCTCACCAGGTATAAATCGTTGACCGTGACACAACTGTTCAGGATGTCACCATGCAGATAGTTAGCTGGAGTTCCGAGAGAGTTCTCGATGATGGCCCACCGAGCAGCGAGACTCCGGTGCAGGGCTCTTTTTCAGTGTTGGCACCATCGGGTGGTGTACCAGCATCACCACCACCCGTTAGGCAGAGGATGCCACTAGCTTACGATGCACGCTAGCAGAGCGCGATGCACGAGTTCCAGCAGTAGAGGCCTCTGAGGATACGATGCGAGACAGATTTCCCAGGCAGCAGTGGACTGGATGGAGGCGGTTGCTAGAGTTCTACACCTAGCTTGGATACTAGTAGAGCGGATGATGATCTTAGCTCCTGTTGTTTCCAGTGAGTGACCATGAGGTTGGTCCTTATAGTAATGAGGCTTCGTTACGCGAACCGATACCTGGGATAGTACCTACAGGTAGTGCGCCAACTATGTCACTACCTGTTGGTCAGCATACACTACCGGCGGTACCGGTAGCAGAGACTCACAGGCTTAGTGCCTTACATATGTTTTAGCACCAGATATCCCTCAAGTTTCGAGGTGAGCCTGACTCGTAGGCGGCTGAGGACTGGCTTGAGGAGGTGGTTGTGAGTTTTCTGGAGCTAATACAGCTTCGACAGTATGACATGTCGGAAGCAGAGCACTCAACGTGGCTTACCAATCAATCTTGGTACTCGTTGGTTACGTTGTGACCAGTTCTTTAGACTCGAACTTCTGAGCGAAGTGTGTCTAAAGGACATCTGAACCATTACTTTTCCTCTATGCATTTCTACCTATGCTAGGATGCTAGAGAGAACCTTTGTGGTTGTGAACATTAGCAGTGAAAGGCAGGAAACTAGCGCCAGTCTCAGAGACTCGGGCGTGTAAAATGTTCTAGGAGTAGGAAGTGCTAAGGACAGATGAATCTGCAGGGTAGCAGACGTGGAAGCGGAGCTTGGAGAGCAGCATGTGGTGGTGTACATTTCGACATGTTACGACCACCCGACTTAGTAGTCCCCGCCAGGCTCAGGGAGCAGGAGGGCTGGGGAGGAGAGTAGCTGCATTGCGGTCAAGGAGTGTGACCCAGGAGCTATAAGAATGATTCGGGGTACGAATTATGTCTACTACGAGCTGCCATATCTATAGACATAGGAACCAATCATTCTACCCTTCCACGAATCATGTCCCAGACCTTGAGGTTCCGGGTAAGCCGTACACTTGACCCTCACGTCTGGAGATACCTTTGGGAGGAGACTCGATGATCACACTTACGCCGACGGTGTGATTTGACCTCGAGGCGAGAGTTTCGGTTGGAATCTCTTGGTGTCAGCGTAGAGGCCTTACGACGTTGATCTGGGTATGGTTTTGATTCACAAATCATACCCCGGTTGACTGTTTTCGGCAAACGTTGGAATGGGTTTTCCTTGGTCGGCGAAAAGGAAACCCTGGGCAGCACATGTTAAACTCAGGCATAAGAGGGTGTGACCGATCACTCTTGAGTTGGTCAACCCTACCCTTGTGGCAGCAGGAGTTTTGAGTTTCAGTTCTAACCTAAAAAGGGAAACCTCTTGAATTCGAGGGTGACGAACACGTTCTTATACGGTCTCAACCCGATGAGGTTTCGGAGATGTGGCCGAGGCGGCATGTTATCTCTAAAGTTCGATGGACCCTTTTGATCTTCAGCAGGGTAGGCGAGGAGGTTTACCGCTTGACCCTACCACCTCAGTCGCACCGGGTGCATAATGTCCACCACGTGTCTCAGCTGTGGAGATACGTGTATGTTTCTTCACACGTCATCGACCCCGGGGAGTTGGACGTCGATGACAGGGCGACAAGCACAGAGGTTCTAGTAGAGATCGAGGATCGACAGGAGCAGGATCTATGTGAACGGTTGCTTCCTCTGGGGTGCTTCTCGGGTAGCACGAGATCTTCAGGTGAGCATATGGAAGCGTAAAGCTCAGTTGCGTGCTCAGTACTACCTTGTTTCCCTTAAGTGTGAGTTGAAGCTTTACGGGGACGTAAAGACCTGAGGTGGGAGTAATGTAAAAACCCGTAAAATTCAAGGGAAATTTTTTCTTAATTTTCTTTAGAATTTTACAAGAGTGCGGTTTCAGACGGCACCCGATTCCGAGGCCCGGAGTGCCCGGAATCATTTTACGAAGTTTGGCTCGGGTACGTTTAGTGAACGAACGAGCGGGTTTTCCTAACTTTTGATCCGGTGCTTGGAATTGAAATCTGAGGGCACCGATGAACTCGCAGCGCCGATATTTGCTTAAGGAGACCTTTCCCGAAGTTGCGTTTACACGAGGGGAGTTGTAAAAAAATAAAATTGTGAATATTAAAATAAAAATTTAACTTCAATTTTTATTTTTATCTTCCTTAAGTGTTTTTATCCTTTGGGTGGAAGTTGGGTGACAACCCAACATCCCTTGGGAGGTTAAGTGGGTGGTGGGGCCCACACGAACCCCACCCCTTCATATTCTCTAACCCTCCCCAACTCACAATTAATGATGTAAACTTAGGTTATAACTTATGTCATTAATAAGTGAGTTTAATTAAAGTTTTGAAATTCAAACTCTTGAATTTCAAAGGATGGTGTTGTGTTAATAAATTAAGTATGAGCTTAATTTATTATTTTTTTTGGGTTAGTCCCTTTGTTCCTTGAGAGGTGGAGAGCATTTTCTTCTTCTTCTTCATCTCTGACGAAGATCACGAAGAACGCTCAACTTCACGAAGAACGCGGCGTCCTTCTTCCACGACGTCGGACTGCAACGCGTTGGTTTTCCTCCACGACGCCGCAACGCATCCTCTCCGTGACGTGCTTTCCGCGGCGAACCTACGTCCGACGCCGCAATGCACTTTCCGCGACGTGCCTCTCGCGGCGAACCCGCGTCCGTCTACCGCGATGCCGACGACGTCTTCTTCCGTGACGACCGACCTCCGTGATGTCCGATCTCCGCGACGCTCGTCCTTCGCGGATCGTTAACGAGCTCCGCGAACTTCCTTCGAGGTAGGGGTTGTACCTTTATTCTTAATTTAATTTACGCCTTCGTAAATAAATTATTGGACCACTTGTTATCTTTCACATGGGAGGGGATCGGACCGTACCAACACGGTCGATCCTCCTCCCAAACCTTGTTGTTGGATTACTCGTGGATCGAAGAGGAGGCGGTGCGGTGCCGTGACACCGCGCAAGGACGTAGAGGGCTTCATGGGAGTGCGCAAGTTTGACGCGCCACTCCGGACGACGAGGGTCGTGGTGGTCTCCCACAGCCGGACTGAACAAGCCGCCGGAGCAATGAGGCACGGCCCGTTGGCCGCGGCGGAGTAAAAGAAGTGCGACCGTTGGATGCAACGCCGCCGAGCCGCATCGGAGGAGAAAACAAAGGCGCCGCGGCCGGAGCGGGGCCGCGGCGAAGGCGCGCGGTGTCGTCGCACCGCGCCGGACGACGAAGGCCGCGGCCGGTTCCGGGCCGCGGCGGATCGAGAAGACCGGCGGCCAACCAGGCCGCCGGTGTCGGAAGACGAAAGGGAACCGGCCGGCCAGGTCGGGCCGGCCGGAAGGAAGTCAAACCGGGGGAATTAATTTCCCCCGGTTAACCTTTAATGGCCCCCAATTAAATTGGGGGCCGGTTTTCATTAGAAGGGGGGGGGGGCAGCGCCACCCCCCGGATCCGCTCAAAAGCAGGCCCCCTCATGTGAGGGGGCGGTTTTTCATAAAACTGGCACGGCACGTGCCGCCCCGCCAGGGGAAAAACGGGGAGGCGGGGGTCTCACCCGCGCACCGCCTGCGCGCCCAGCGCGCTGCTGCGCCGCCGGGCCGCCTCCACGCGCCGCCGCGCCGCCGCGCCGCCGCGCCTCCGCCGGCCGCCGCCGCCGGCCACCACGCCGTCCCAGGGGGGGGGGGGTCGGGCCGGGTCGGCCCGGACCCGGACCCCCCGTTTCGAACAAGAATTGGTTTTTGGCCCATAACGTGAGCCTCGGACCTCCGATCGACGAACCGTCTGCAGAAACGCGATCCTTGGATCAAGACGGTCGTTTCGGTATATTGCACTCAAGGTTTAGGTTTACTTTGAGTTCGGCCGGGTTGGTTCGTTCACGAAACCAACCGGGCCTTCGGAGCAGAAACGCTCATATCTTGAGCTTCGGACGTCCGATTGACGTGCCGTCATTCGCGTTGTGTTCATCTTAGTGAGACGGATCTTTTGGCATACTCCGCCCGAAGTTTGGACGCAGGTGGAGTACGGTCGGGTTGGTTTTGCCTTAAAAACCAACCGAGCCCCGGAGACGAAAATACCTATAACTCTCATACCGGGCGTCCAATCGACGCGTCGTCTGTTGCGTTGAGTTCATGTTGACGATACGGAACTTTTGGATACATCAACTCTAGTCTTCGTGACAGTTGATGTATCAGCCTCTCGGCTCGTGGGGCGGACCCTCCAAACGAGCTTGCTGTGTGCGGGAACCCTAGTGCTGGCTGCGACTGTTACTGTGACTACTACAGCTACGACTGCTACTGTGACTGCGACGACGAAAGTACAGAGATCCTATGTGGATTCGACGACGACGACTACAGCACTCAGCAATCCTACGTGGAACAGTGCTACCGAACCTGTGTGAGCTGAATCTTCTGTTGACCTTGGGCGGTGGAGCGCTTGGGTGTAGCGGCGGACCCGTGGTACTTGACAGTGGTGGTGCGCTTGGATGCAGCAACAGACCCTTGGCGGTGGAGCGCTTCGGTGTAGCGGAGGACCCGTGGTACTTGAAAGTGGTGGTGCGCTTGGATGCAGCAGCAGTCCCTTGGCGGTGGAGCGCTTGGTTGTAGCGGCGGACCCGCGATACTCTACGGAGTGTGTGCGCTTGGTTGTAGCGGCGGACCCGCGATACTCTACGGAGTGTGTGCGCTTGGTTGTAGCGACAGACCCGCGACGGTGGAGACGTGCGTGCGGAGTACGGAGACCGTGTAGATGACTGAGACCTGACGACTGCTTGACCGACTCGACTTGGAGTGAGTCGACTAGCCCAGTGGACGGAGCGCCCAGTAGTTGCCAGCAGACCCACGGCGGACGGAGCGCCTGGTAGTTGGCGGCAAACCCGCGGTACTCGACAGGAGGAGTACCTCAGTAGGCTATCTGGGTGAGCGCCCGATATTTGGCAGCAGACCCTCAGCGGACGGAGCGCCCGGTAGTTGGCAGCAGACCCGCGGTACTCGACAGGAGGAGTACTTCAGCAGTCTTAGGTTAGTGAGCAGTACCTCGGAGTCGTGATAGGACCACTGTACACTTCAGAGTTGGGGCTCTTCAGCAGCTACGGTTTCGATAATAAAAATCCTGGTTTGAACTGAGTCAATGATCTTTGTGTTTCCTCATGATTGAGTTGGGTCGCTTGATAACATAGGTATATGTATGGGCATATACCTGGTAATAGTTATCTGTTGATTTCATAACTTGTTATAAACTGTGTGAACTTGTACTGTTATCCTGTGTGGATTTACTGTTTACTCTTCTTGTGGATTGGGTTGTTCTTGGGCTCGGTGTTGGAGCTGAACGGAAATTGGTGATATAGGTATATGTATGGGCATATACCTAATCAATACTGGATGTTACTTCGTGATTGTATCCTTCTTGTGGTTTATCCTTTGTGGATTTCAGGAGACCTTCGAGGGTCTCGGGGTCCCTACTGAGTATCTTATACTCACCCCTGCACGGGCTATGCCCGCACTTCGTTGTGTTGGTTGCAGACGACGGACAGCGCTGACTGCGGTTGAGGCTTACGGAGTAGGTCGGTACCCGGAGGAGGACCACTGAGCGGGACGTGCTCGGAGCGGACAGTTGGACCCGAGGAGTTGTGGAGCTATCTGTACCTACCCTTCAGGTAGGATCCGTGGTGGACGATCCAGGAGCTGAGCCATCTGTACCTACCCTTCAGGTAGGAATTGAGGAGGACGTCCCCGGAGCCGCTTGTACTTTCAGTTGCTGTTTTCCCTTTCGAGTTGTACTTTACTTTAAGTTGGGCTTGTATTCCGGTCCCCTTTACTTTTCTGCACTTGTAGTTACTTTCCGCTTTTTTGACTCTATGGTGGTTGTTACTTATAAAGGCAATGCCTTCCCTGTTTACCGGGATTATACGCCTTGGTGCTAGTCGCCAACCCCTGGCCTATGGAAGGCGGGCTTGGGGTAGTCACGGCACGGGCCCCGAGGTCGGGTCGTGACACAAGAAACTCGTTCTTGCGTGTTGGGTACGCCATTGAGCCTAGAGTCCACTTTAAAGTTATATTAATATTTTATTCACAAATATGGATAAATGTGAAAATTTCATATTCTTTATTTACCTGGGGCGTTACAGTATGGGCGACATTACAGGTCACCCTTATGCAAAACTGACAATAGGGAGTCAGCACTAGTGGTACCTGATATGGTACGAGCTACTACGGAGAAGGTGGAGATCATCTAGGATCGAATGAAGACTGCACAGATCAAGAAGAAGTCATATGCTGATAGGAGACAGAGAACTCTGGAGTTCGAGGATGGAAACTACGTCTTTATATGGGGACTCACCTAGATGAGGTCTACAGAGATTTGGCCGAGGTGGCAAGTTATCTCCAAGATTCATCGGATCTTTCCAGGTCCTCAGTAGAGTAGGAGACGTGGCTTACCGCTTAGCTCTACCACCTCAGTTGCACAAGGTGCACGACATCTCCAACATATCTCAACTGAGGAGATATTTGAACTCCCCTTCCCACATCATCGACCATAGAGAGCCAACAGTCGATGATGGGGCAAATTTTATGGAGGTTCCTATGGAGACTGAGGATCGATAGGAGCGAGTCCTACGTGGATGATCGATATCTCTGGTGCACGTACGCTGGTAGCATGGGAACCTCAAGGAGAGCACATGGGAGCAGGAGGCTCATATGCATGCTCTGTACCATTAATTTTTTTTCCATATTTCATGTTGTAGAATATGGGGATGTAAAGCCCTGAGGTGGGGAGAATGTAAATACCTAGAACTTCTGTGGAATTTTTTTTCTTAAATACATGGGATTTTTTTGAGTCCGTGAAAATTTACAGAACTTCATTATGAGAACTAGTGTGCCCAAATTAAATTTCTGAGGTTTTGTTTGGGTACATTTAGTAAATGTACGGGCATTATTTTATAACATTTGAACCGGTTCTTAGAATTGAAATCTGGGAGCACCATTGAACTCACAACACCATTATTCAGTTAAAAAGATATTCACTTCAATGGAAGTGGGTTGAGTTTGAAAGATATTTTTTGGGTTTAATTTAAAATAATGTGAGCCAGCACATTATTTAATTTATAAGCTTGCATGTGTGTGATTGTTGGTTAAAACCACTACTTAGATGTTGGAGGTGGGGCCACCACACCTTAACCTCTTATGAATGGTTATGGTGGTGGGGACCACCCAAACCAAACCTCCCACAAGTGGTTATGATGTGTGGAACACCCAGGACTCAAACCCACAATTAATGGTGCCACCAACTCCCTCTACAGTGAGCCAACTCCCCATATTTATTATGCCAAATCCACCTCTTTAACTGTTGAGCCAACACATTTATTAAGTTTTATATCCTCAAGAATTAATTAGCTGGAGCCTTCTCATTTATTTATCAATTTTGAAATCTTTGTGCCAACAAAATAATAGACAATCTTTTATTTCTTTTTTTTTTGCACCTTTCATTTGGTGGAGCATGGGAGAAGAGAGAGCTCTCTCGTACAAAGACCGCTCTTCAAAGAAGAATGATCTTCCGTTGTACAACACTCTCTAGATGAAGAACGGTGATGAGGGACGCCATAAAATATGATGAAAGACCCCCTTCGACCTTCTTCCTCAGACTCCTTCAACATGGGACATGTTCATCTACCAGAGATCGACGACCATCCTTCCGCGATGTTAGTGAACGACGACCGGTGAATCATAGGTAGGGGGATTATTACTTGTTGATGTTGTACATTTTTTCATAACTTAATTAAAGGATAAAATGGGATTGTTGAAGATGTATTAATGATCATCTTCTTATCATGATGTCCCAAATGATACATCCCTAAATGTGGAGGGTGCTGGAAAACCTAACATGGCCAGACATCTTCCTTCAATTTTTCTCTCTTATTTTGGAAATCTACGGCAAGGCGATGAGGTGACGACGCCGACGGTGGCAGAAAATAATGACGCACTTCCTCTGACCTCCGTGAATCACGCTGCACCTATAGTGCACTGATACTTCCAGCCGCACACCGCCTACCCGCACCCTCCGAGCGCCCTACCCGGCGTGTGGCCCTCCTACCCACGACCTCCCGGCGCCCAATCCTATGCACTGCCCGCCAGCTCACGGCCTACTCGGAACCCTTCCAGTGCCCTTAAGGCCTCTCCTACCCATGTCGCGCCCATCCTGGCACCCCCGAGGCCTCTCGGTGCCCTACCACACCTTGCTCGGTGCCCCCGCAGCCTACCTGACCCCTTCCGCTCCATATCAGAGCCCCTGCAGCATGACCGGCCACTGCCGCGCCCTACCAGGAATAACCACGGTATAGCCAGCATCCTACTAGTATGACCTCTCCCCGCGCTCTCTGCTCAAGGCAAGCCCATTCCCCTCTCTCTCTACCCATGTCCAGTCGGCACCCCGCGCGCTCTACCCACAATAAGCTCGCGCCCCATGCGCTCTTCCCACAACCAGCCTGTGCCATGTGCGGCCGACCTGTCTCTCGGGCCGAGTCTCCTGAGTGGCTCCCCTCGGGGCACTGTCCGAACTGGCCCTGACCTTCGGGCTGAGCTGCCTACATGGTGACATCCAGGATGAACCACCCTCGCATTCCACTGGCCGGGCCGAGTGGACCGACCCAAACATAACATGTTGACCTGCCCAAAGGGTTGGTTCAAACCTAGCGAGTCTGACCAGGTTGACCCATACCTGGTTGGCCCGGACTGGGTTGGTCTGAGTCCGTCCAACCAGGTCGAACCGGACCCAGGCCCACTACTGACGCTCAATTACTTCTTGGGCCATATCATTGGCACCAGACATTCGTTTGAAGAACAGTCAGCGGTGTCGTTATTCTTGGAGTGAAGTCGTACCTTTGAGAATACCCAACTGGAGGTCAGGGTATAGTTGAGAAACGATCAGGTTGGATCATACACAAATCCAACTAGGCCCCTGGGACAAAAAGGCTAATAACTAACAGACTTGGGCATCTAATTGAAATGCCATCTTTTGCGTTGAGACCCCAATGATGTGGAGGACCTTTGAGATACATTTTCGCGGAACTTCTTGATAATTTGTGTATCAACCAGTAGCTCGTGTAGTGATCCTTCCAGAGGTGAGAAGATAGAGAATGGAGACCTAGTAGATGGTTGAGAACTGACTAATGTTTGACCGATTGGACTCAGAGTGACTTGACTAGCCCAGTAGGGAGAACCTCTATTTGACGCATAAGACCCACGGTGGGGAGTGCCTCTATTTGAATGTGGTAAATCCACGTTAATCGATATGAGGATTACCTCAGCATGCTATGAGGGGGAGAATCTCTATTTGAGCACAACCAAACCGTGGTGGGGAGCGCCTTTGTGGGACGTAGTAGACCCACTGTACTCGATAGGAGGAGTACCTCAGTAGTGCAAGGAAATTGGGAAGCGCCTCTATGTGATGTCACATGCCCACTGTACTTGATAGAGGAGGAGTACGCCACCAGCTATGGATTTGATAACAAAAATCCTGGTTTGAGATGAGTTAATGACTTTTGTGTTTTCCTCATGATTGATATGGGTTACTATATCACTTAGGTATATGTTTGGGAATATACCTAATTAATTGTTATCCATTGATTTCATACATTTTAGTTTATCCTTGTTGGATTTTGTGAGACCTTGAGGGTCTCGGGGTCCCTAATAAGTATAATTATATTCACCCCTGCACAGGATATGATCGCACCGCGTTGTGTTGGTTTTAGACGATGGGCAGTGTTGACTAAGGCCGAGAGTAGCCGGACCAAATGGTACCCAGAGGCGGACCACTCAGTGTGATGGTACACAGAGGTGACGGACAGACGTGGAGTGCTGAGGAGGCCATCTGTACCTACCCATCAGGAAAGAACCCCAGAGGACGAACCAGTAGCTGAATTACTTTTCATTGTTTGTACTTTCATTTCTTTTTTACTTGTAATTTTTTCTTGGGATTGAATTTCCGGCCCTTTTTAACATTCCAGCTCTTCTTTTGTGTATAGTTTTACTTAGTGTTTATCTTCTAGTTGTGCACTCTGATGTGTTTTTTACAGTTATAAAGGCAATTCCTTCCCAATTTAGGGATTTATTCCTTTGGTGCTAGACGCTATCCCATGGCCTATGGAAGGCAAACTTTGGGTAGTCACGTTACGGGCCTCGGGGGACGGGTCACGACCATTAGCATTAATCATAATTTTTCTTCTTTTGTGAATTTAATTTTAAAAAAATTGAAATAAATGGCTATATTTGTAATTATATTTGTATTATAATAATATGAATATAATTTGGACCAAAAAGATTATTGGCAGTGATTAAGATTAATTACAATGATTAATGTAAACATAATCTTAACACATGAATCAACATTAAATATAATGAAAAAAAGAAATATCATTATTTTAAAAACCAAATTTATTTCCATATTTCATCCATACACCAAAAATTATTTAGATTTTTATTTTTTTAACTGTTAGGTTAAAAACATGGAAAACATAACATGTTTTCCAAAATACCATCTGAGTCCCCTCTATTCCTTATTAAATCCAACATAGCACCCCCTTGTTTAATCATTTAAAAAAATATTTTTTGATAATATATTCCAAATAAACATCCCAAATAAGTCCCATAATTTGTATGTACCTATTTTTGTATAATCCAATCTATGGAATTCTTATGGTGAAAACTAAATGGAGTTATACCAAGAAGAGGTGAAATCCTTCCTCTTGAACTTTTGTTTTATTTAACATCTATAAAACCTAAAATATTATTCTTCCATTCAAAAAAATAGTCTTAGTATTCTTTATATATTTATTCCTTATTATGTTATGTTTTCATCTTAATTTATACACATTTCTATCAAATGGGTAAAAAAATTACTATTTTTGTGTACAATGAACTACTGCCTCATGATATGATGTTGTTTTTTTAACATTTTCATAACTTATGTCTTGTAATCATGATCTAAAGCCTAATTATATATGTTATATATGGCATAAATTATGAATTTATCCTTATGTATTCATTATATTAATAATATATTCATTCACTTTCATTACTTGAAAAAATGATAAATTTTATTGTGGATGTGTGGACCACCGCCTACTCAAAGTGATGTGATTCAATCATGTATTTCATGGAATGTATTAAATATGGGTTTAGTAAAATTATATTATTTATATTAAAAAAATAAAAAAGTAATGATATTATATACATATATACATATTTTTCATTTTTTTTCATTCTTTCGATAAACCAAGAAAATGGAAACAACATTCATGAGTACATAAAACCTACCGTATCCATGAACTGCGTATTCCATTTCATATAACTAATTAAAATAGACTATTATAAATTATTATATATTGAATATATATGATATATAAGTAATTTTATAAATTCTATAATTATGTAAATCTTGATTTAATTAATAGGATCAATAATGAAACTTCAAAACACAAATGTTAAACAATGTTGTGATTACCTGAACCATTACTTTAACAAGATAATGTTTACAAATGGGTAACATAATGTAAGAAGAAAATAATATATAGAATTAATATTATGAAAATGAGTCAATTTTAAATTTATATTAATCTTATACTTATCATATAATAGGCTTGTACATGTTTGAATCAAGTCAATATACAAGGTAAATGAATTTCATCTCACTTATCATTTCCATGAGATACATAACTTATTCATGACTAATTTCTTTTATGGGATGTATATACTACCCATTAATGTATAATATGATTATATACTTATTTTTATGGTCATTTACAAATCCCTTTGATGATATTTCTTTCAAATAGTCTTGGTTTAAAAAGATTCCACACTGGTAATATAATTTTGACTCAATTTTCCTTCATTAAGAACCATGCTATGTTATGCACCTAAATTTTCATAGGATGTATATATAATTCTATTAAAATGATAAATAAAGAGCCTAATTATTTTAATGATATTTTATTCATAGTAAAATTTCACATTCTTACATGGGTTGAATAATTAAAAAATACAAGATAATAAGTGTTTATTGAAATAATCTCATCAATTATCAAGATTGTTTATGATCATTCTTCTATTGATGAATTATTAGGATCAACATATCAAGATAACACATCAATACTATTATCCCTTGTATATACACGATGTATTCAATTATTGGTACCATTTTTACCCTTTGGTAGATAAGATGGGTTATAATGGGTATTTAAAATCACTTACTTTACTTATCTCATCCATCAAAACTCTATGTTAAATTCAAACCATGTTCTCTAAAAATGTTTAAAAATGTTTTAAATGTTACATTAAAAATTTTCAATGTATCATAAAGTAAATATTTTGTAAAATATTTTCAGTATATAATTATAATATTTCAAATTGTCCTTAATGAATTGGTTTTGAAAACATTTTTGAGATTATTTATATGTTTTCAAGGAAACTTAAAAGAAATAATCTTCAATTTATTTGAAATAATTAATTAATGTTTTCAATTTTTTTAAAATAAAAAGTTTTTTATTATTATTAGAATAAGATTTTATATTTTTTCTAGGGGAAATGATTAAAAAACAATATCAATATTATTTTACATGTTTTTAGGGTAAATTGTTTTGAAAAATATTTTCAAGCTCCTTTTATATGATTTCAAGGGAAAAAATTCAAAATATTTGTAAATATTTGTAAATATTATTCATGGAATATTATTTAAAAAAAATAATTCATTCCTTATTTATATTTTTTCACTCTATATTAAATGAAATTTTTCAAAAGGATTTATGTTCAAACATTCCTTCCCATGGAATAATTTATGTTTTTCCATGTGAATTTTTTAAAATATCATTCAAAATTATTTTCCATCTATCAAATTATTTTATTTTGTTACTCCATACATTATGTTAAATTACTCAAAGGTAGTAATCATATTGTTCCATGAATGGATTATTTTTTTAATATAATTGTTCAATAACACTCATTTTTCATTCACAAGTTATAGGATTAATAAATTCCTTACACATTCCTTAGTTCAATTATTATGTAATCCATTTCTATTTCATGGGTTATATATTTAAGAAATAGGTTTCTCTGTCATTGTTTCTATGTTTATGATATCCATTTCACTTTCATGGGTTGTATCTATGAATTGTTTTTATCATTCATAGATTGTTTTTTTATGAAATCTCTTTCTCCTTCATCTATTTTTTTTATGAATTATATTTCTATTTCATGATATATAAGACTATGAACCACATTTATTTTCAAGGTTTATGATTAGATGAAATGATTATGAAAACATTAAATTTTACACATGTTAATATGGGATTATGTGTTGAGGATACCCATTTTATTTCATGGAATATGTTGTTATTAGTGTTTATTATCTTTATAAAAAGTATGTGTGATTTAATTATGAGATGGGTGAGACATATATATCCCTCCAATTAATTTTTTAAACATTTATATCTCATGAGAGATACTAGGATAGTCCATGTATTGATCCTTGAATACTAAGCTGGAGGTGGGAAAACCATGACAAAAAAGATTATATGGGGAGTGAATTCATAACAAACATATTTCCATGGGAGTTAAATATGACTACAAAGTTGTTATGGGAAGTGAAAAAATAAATATAAGATTTATATTCTATCAAAACCACAACTACTATAGAAATCATATTAATTTCTTATGTGTCTTCTACAATTACATGTCTTATTACTATGTTATGGTTTAATGGATTATATTCATTATTTACATATGATTAATTTCATATGATCTACCAATACTTATTCCATGATTCATGTTTTTGGTCTTATTATTTTCAGGCTACGATCTTATAATGTTATAATCACATTATCATACACATATTCTCATGATTATTCTTAAATGTCTCCCCTAATTTCATTACTTAGCATCATATATAACCATTTTATATTACTTCCCATGTATATAAATATATGAATTATGATATATGTGCCTATCAAGGGTGATATTCAAGAAGAACCTAGTGGGAGATAATGTTTCTATCTTATGTAATTGTGTTTATGATTCCATGTTTCCAAAATCACTAAACTAATACAGTCTTTCGACGTCAATTTTTATATGGTTTTAATTATTCATCAAATGTTTTTTAATATTAATTTATGAAAATAATGTTTTTTAATAGTTTGTATCAAGGTGGTTTTTTGTAAAACATTCAAAACTAGGATGAGAAAACCATATTGATAACCCAAAGTACATTTATAAGGACAAGTGTTATGATAAAGATTACAATGTGAAAATATTGACATATTTTGGTAAAGGATATAGGGTGTGGTTTCCTAGAAATACTTCACAATATGTATACAAAAAGAGGATATTGATCTGAAATTGTTTTACCTAACGGTAACAAATCAGAAAACATGTGTCTTGCCAAACTGAGTGTAACTTGAAACATTATAATTAGACCTCTTACACAATAGTTTTGACAGTCCTTGGAGTTATTCTATGGGAATTCATAAACACTTCATAATTAATCAAGAAATATTTAAATAGAATATTAAATTTCATGAACTATAATAATCCTAAGTCGTTATTAAATTATAGAAGAGGTTATCATTATTTATATCTCTAATAAGTTACTTTATTAGGATTATGTTGTATTATGAAATGATAAGTGTTTCTCACCCTAGTATTTATGGTCTTAATCAACAGAGGGAATGATAAGGAACTCAAATAAAAATTAATGATTCATATGTGGAATATATAGAAATGATGAAACTTATTTTTAAATATCATGAAAATAATAAAAATCATTCACGAGTATTGGTTATACTACTTAAGATAATGAAACCAAAAAAGGCATGTGAATGTTATGATATGTTCATCCAATATTTTTTACATTAAAAAATAGAAAAATTATTATATTGTGGTTTAGGAAGCATAAGACATGATTAATATTAAATATTCAAGGACATGGTGTATTCTAGAATGTGATGATAAATCCCATGTAGTGGATTAATAAAATGGATGGATGATTGAAGGGTATATGTTTTTGAATTAAAAGATCATGAATCCGGATATTTATAAATATTTTTAGTATATTTTTTTCCATAAGTATTTTAAAAGATAGTTTTAATGGTTCTATTAATATAGAAAGGTAATGTGATGGAAAGGTGGTATTTTTATTTAGTTATGTTATCCCTTAATTTATTCATGATTATGATATTATGACGTTTGAAAAAATATATTTTTTATATTAACATGTAAATTTGATGGTACTTGTAACACCCCGAGATTTTATGAAAAATATTATTTTAATTTCATTAATGTCTTATGTTTTATTATACACCAAGATTACCTTGCGCTATACGCAACACTATATTAGCTTGCAGTATAGGCAACACTATTCTTGGACCGTGTTACACACAATTTTGATAATAGTTATTCTACGCAACATTGAGTATATATATATATATATATATATTAAATGTATAAATGAAATATGTTTGGATTCTGTTATACGAAACAATGAAGAATTCTTTCACAACACGCAACCCTTACTTGGCTTGCATTACACGCAATCGCGGCTTTCCTCGATAGCGTGTGTTGTACACAATACCGGGTTTTAATAAACAATGTTATATTATTATAATATTGTCATGAACTAGCCGTTATGAATAGTATTAACTAAAATTTTAATTTTATAACATTATTATTTATCTTACACATTTCTAGAACATGGTATAAGAACAAAATAAAATTTTCGGGTAAAATAAGTATTTTTAAAAAAATGCAGTTTTACCGCCTTTTGATGGCGCACCCACTTTAAATATATTTTCTGACATGTTTATATGTTCAATTTGACAAAATAATATTCTTCTTTTGAATCAGGATATAAAAATTTACATTAGATAAAGTTTTGATATTTTTCCGATAACTTTCATATTTTAATGAATAGTAAAAACACGCTATATTTTAATTAAAAACAACTTTTTTCATCGTAATATCTTATGTGGTTAAATTATAATATTGAATGTTTTTAAAGTATAAATAGAATATATTTTTACCATTAAATATAATGTATGTCATTAGCATTGATTTTACCTTGAATTCGTAGGTTAAATCAATTCAATCTTTTGCAATGTTTTAAACAAAAACCCGTTTTTATTCGACAACGGGATTAATTTTAATTTAATTTCTGCAACTTCTGTGTTTTGAATTTTAAAAAATGGATTCCATATTTGGAATCATTGGGTCCAAATTATGTTAATAAGCTACTTTTTATTTTTGGGAATTATGAATAGTAACTACGGTAAATTTTATTTACCATAGTTAAAGGTAAATCGGGTAATTAAGGGTAAATATAATATTTTAAAATTACCCTAACAAATATAAAAATCCTATTGGATGACTAAAAGTCGACCCATATCACCTAAGGGTCGGATTAGAATCATTTAATGGACATTTGTCCATGAAAATAACTTAATTATTATTAAAACCAAAGAAAGTGACAACATGTCACTCTCTTAAATCTTATAAGTATATTAATTTTAATTTAGTGATAAACTTCATGAAACATCAAACATGAATAGTCTCCAGAAATCTAATGAAATTATCTACATCATATAAATTTATTTATAATTTTTTGGGATTAAATAATTATCATTAATTATGACACAATAGTGATGCAAAAATTGTTTATCTAGTGAAAAATCAAGAATATTATTTTTATTAAACTCATAGTGACCATAAAATTCACAAATACCTAACCAAAACTTATTGTACATGTAAATGTAAACCATAAGCAACCAATGGTCGAATATTTGACCATTTGGAGCCTTATAAAAGCGATTATGACACTTATATTATTTTATTTTAAATGATTCCAAAGTTGTCACCTTCATAATTTAATAAATATAACAATTTAAATATTGTTATTTTAAGATGATAAATTCGATTAAAAGTATTATTGTGAAAGTTAATGTATTTATCTTCATCATAGGATTTTATTTTAAATTTTTATACAACAAATAAGTATATTAAATAATTATACAAAAATGATGTAGTAATTATTTTATTAAGAGATAAACCAAATAAATGGTTTTAAAAATAATAAAATAAACATTATATGAACTATTTAATGTGATACACTAATTTTATAGATACATATGACCTTTTATTAATATATAAAAGCTTTTATTTCTAACATATCTTCTGTATATATTTTATTTAAATTCAAATAAATGAATAGTGTCAAAATTGACACTATTGTTATTTTACAAAAATAACATATTATAAAATTGTTTAAAAATCACAAAAATATTTAAAAATTATAAATTTATATTTATATGGTCTATAATGTTATAAAGTAAACAATTATGGAAATTTAACAACAAATAAGTAATTATTTGTTATAATTTAAAATTTAGAATTTTATTACCACAAATAAACTTAAATAGATTAAATAAGGATAAATTAAAATGATAAGGTTTAAAATAAGATCCAAACATGTCTAAATTTGATTGTTTGATGATATTACAACCCTATCTCATCTAATCTTCGAATATGAGTCATTTTTTGGAGGTTGGTAAGTGGGGTTAGATTTATTATAAATTAATATTGTTAAGAATTCCTAAGGTGCCCCTCTCCTCCCTTATAAAAGGGCACCTCCTCCCCCTCCTCCTCACACCAATTTGAGCACTCAAGCTCGGCCAACCCCTGCCAAAATCTCTTCTCCACTTCCCTAGAAACAACCTAGAGGTTCTGGTCTTCCTCAAAGACCAATTTTAGTGCCCTAAGAGGAGGTCTCAAAGAGGCGTTTCAAAGAAGAGGTAATTACCGTTACCAATTCTTTCATCTTTATTTCTTCTTCCACTTATTATTCTTAGGTTGTTTCATTATGAAGTAATAACATCAGTATCACTCATATACTGATATGTTATTATAAGTATGAAACAACCTTATTTCACCATCTATCCATCCTACGGAAAAAGAAATCACCGCGCGTGCGTACGTACGGAATACCGTCTCCACGCCGTGGTGTAATCTATTTTCCACCATCACCTTACATGGATGGGTATAATGGTGTAAAGAATAACTATACATAGTTATTACAACATCATATTGATTCTGATATATTGTATAATCCACTCCACTCCAATTCAATATTTATAGAATTGATATCATCGCTCGTGCGTACGTACGGACTACCGTCTCCACGACGCGATGATATTCATTCTCCATATTAACCATTTAAGAATGATTATAAAGTATATATAATAAATAATAATGAAATATATGAAATTATAAATCTACTGATTTTATATATATATATACATATGTATGTCATCTACTTACTTCCATTTCAAGACAATAAGGAAAGGAAAACAACGTTCATGCGTACGTACGGACTACCGTCTCCATGAACGGTGTTTTTCATTTTATTTATCTACCTATTATATATATATATATATATATACTGAATATATATGATATATAAATCATAATTTATATTCTGGAAGTATGTAAATCATGATATAAGTAATAATGATGTCAAGAACAACAAGTCAAAACACCTACGATAAATGAAACGATTTTACCCAAAACGCTTCTTTAACATGGAATTTACAAAAGAACGGGTAATATAATGTCATAAGTGAACCATATATGATATCATAACAATGAATATGATTCTGTAATAAGTCAATAACATGATATAAATCATTATACAGGAGTTTTGGACACTTACAAAGCAAGTCGGACCTAAGGTAAGGGAAATATCACAATCTCATTTTTATCCGAGATTGTTTATTCGTAAGAATTTACTGGGGTGTATTTTATCATACACATCAATGTTTCATCAATATGTAATATTTCCATCCACCTAAAATTGTTTAAATCTATTTTTACCCTTCGGTGAGTTTTTAGTAATATGTATGAAAGGAATCTTTTGTCGTTTTTCGTACGAGGTACTTTTTGACTTTTTCGACAAAAGTACGAAGAATATTTTTTGTAACTAATACGGCATGAATGGATTTTTAAAACATTATTTACAAGAAACTTCATTTAAATGTTTTCACGTTTATTTTAATCAACTTCTTTTATTTTAAAGTTGTATGACATGTTATGAAAGGAAAAAATGTTTTTGAAGAAGAAAGGATATTTTCCTCAAGAATGGAGTTCAAGTGTTTTATCAAAATTATTTTTCATCTAAGATAATAAAGGGTTCTGTTTTTATCCCTATTATTAAATTGATTTGTTCATGTTGTGATGAAATTATTTTTATGAATTCCTTTATCTTATATGAATTGATTTATGATGTCATGATGTTTCAAGAATCCCATTTTTGTTACATGTGTTATGCGATGATGTATGTTTTATGATTATGTGGCACACATAAGAAAGGATTCATTATAAGATGGGTGGGACCTATATCTCCCTCCAATTCATTGGGTAA
Organism: Viscum album; assembly: GCA_963277665.1. Lineage (NCBI taxonomy): Eukaryota > Viridiplantae > Streptophyta > Magnoliopsida > Santalales > Viscaceae > Viscum > Viscum album. Next base: position 2,012,569,676 of record OY728147.1, on the reverse strand, counting down.
AGATTTTATATCTCATGAGATAGACATGGCTGGAATGGTAGGTTATACCGGTTCAGTGAAACAGGACTGAAACGAGGGTTACTCGATTCAGAAAGGGACTTTGTCCACTAAGATAGTCTTGGCAATGAGTCTTGACTAACAAGAAATGATTCTCTATGATTATGTGTGAATGCAACAAAGTTTCAAGTTTCATGTTATGATTATGGTGATTTCATTTTCACTTCCATGATTTATCCCATGTTATGAAATTATGCTCTCTTTTGCAGGTTAAGATTTCCAAAAGTTATGTTCTTATGAATATGATGTGATTGATTTTTCTTTTGTTTACCCTTACTGAGCATTTGAGCTCACCCTTTTATGTTTTCTTTTCCCCAGGATATAAAGAAAGGTTTTAGGTTAAAAAAAAGGGAAGATCGTTATGAGAGATATTGAAGATCTTTCACCACGATTAGAAGATTATAGTCCGAGTATCCAAAGACACTAAACTATTACGGTCCTTGTGTGTGTGTTTTTGTAATGTACTAAGTATTCCGCAAAAGTAATGTAATGTCAATGTACGTCAAGCTTCGGGTCTCTACAGTACTGATTACCGCATTACATACAAGGAAATACTTATATAGTACTCTATGATATCATGATATGAATTTTAAATATTAATGGATTTAATGGATATACCCTATTTCTTTGGAATAACATAGAATTCATATTTTCCAAAATTATTCATTTTAATTAATATTATTAACATGTTTCTAGAGAATATAGGATGAGGGTATCCACATGTTTTGAATGTGACGACTGAGATATACTTTTTCATATATGGAAAATCATTGTAATGTTCATTAGATTTTATTCTTTGTAATTTTATGGATTTCCATCTCTGTAAACGGTTATATGGTAAATCATTTATAGAAATATTAAGATGAAATTTAGATTAAGGTTGTGGTAATAATGTACTCTCTCACAACATGAGTGTTGATGAATAGTGGATAACTAGTTTTAAAAACATTATCTTGATGATTACTAATGATAGATGTGATATAATAGCATGGATCTCATGATCTTTTAGCACTTCATGAGTGAAAATTTAACATTCATTTTGGATAAATAGGTTATATGGATCAAGTAATAACAAAGGGTATGGTTTATCATGAGGGATCAATAGGGGCTGGAACAGTTTATACTCATTTGGTAGGCAGTGTCCCTTGAGGGTTCACTAGAATATAGTAGGCCCAAGCATAATGTGAGTGAGATAATGAATCTGTTTACATGTAATAGGAAGGGTTTGGATAGGCATGGGATACTAGAGGTTACGGGAAAGAACATCCTACATGGTGATTCCCACCGTCTTGTGTTGAGTAGCCTCAACCTTCCAGTAAAAAAATAGTACACATCATGATATCTCAACCATAAAATATGAAGGTCATTGTACGGTGTTAACTCATGTTTTGGGTAAATTGAATTTGTAGAGTTGGGTGGTGGAAATATATATGGAGTCTAATTTGTGGTTCAATAGTCCTCAACTTGTTGGAAGGAGTAGTGGGAGGCATCTGAATGAGTGGAGGTTCCATGGGCCTCATCCCCACCTTCCACATATTGACGTCGAAACTAATAATTGTGAACAACAAATTCTATAATTCACATGCAATGTACCAAAGTGAGATAAAATATTATTGCTGGGGATAGCTCAATAAAGGTACTGTAATCATATTTAATCTTATTCCATTCATTTTTGAGGGTGATATAGGAGAAAATGAAAATGTATCCCTTGGGTTTGGTGCTAAAGGTACTAGCTAAAGAAAAATTAATATATATGGGCGTTCTTGTAAAAAGGGATGGGAAAATGAATACATCGTATAAGCATACATTTCCCTTGTTTTACAACCAAGCTGTGAAATAGGTGGTTAAGATCCCTGTGAGAAGTAGCCAGGTAGATCCTTGAGCATATCTTCAAACCGGTTGGCCATATTTTCACTCGTTTTCATATACTTCACTTCATTTATCTCCCGGTCATGGAATCCTCTAATAAGTCTAAGATCCCTCTTATTTATCCAATTTAAATACTATATATTATATTCCACTTGATGAATTCTCCCATACATTTTCTCAGGATCCTCAATATGGACCTTAATATCAATGTAATTGTCTCAAATTTCTTTCCATGAGTGATTTATAATCTCTCACATTGTCCCCTTATACCTAAGCTCCTTATCTACATCATGGATAAAATCATCCAACCAATAATATTTTCCATGTTCCACCATAACTGAATCATCCATCCCCCGATTAGGTACTCCCAACATACCACTTTGAAGCTCTTAATCTATAGAAGCTCCACTATCAGGTTCTTGTTATATTAAGGATACACAATCCATCTCCTTTAACCTTTAATTCTTGGAAGAGTGTGTGTCCATAGGGTTATAGAGATAAGAAAATTCATTGAGACTTTATGGTATAGGTAATGGATTCAACATCCCCATATAATTCTTTCATTCAATCAAAACTTGTCTGCATACTAAGCACTGAGATACAAACACTAAGATATCCCTCTTCATGAAATCCCATAAGAGGTATTATTACAATTCTCTAGACATCTTCAAAAATTATGGTTAAATATATAATGAAGATCCATGATATTCCTCGAATATTATTTTCATCAGATATGTTATTTATGGACTACATATAGAGTTCCAGATCTTTTTAATTTCATCTATATCATTGTAAAACTCACAAAAATATAAAACATTATTTTGTAGCTCTTTATATACGTTTTGTTCCACTTTAATCATCACATGGATGGAGGGTCAACATCCAATTGAGAAATATAATATTTTTCCTCTTCCTTTAATATTTAAATATTCAAAATTTTCCAGATATTTTAATATTGGATCTTTAGGAATCCTCATCATGGATAATTTATCATGATCAATTCACCTCATAGCATCATCTTCCTTTTTCTCTATCCCAATATGGTAATCTATTGAGTAGTTATAATCCTTTATAAGCTATAAATATAGTCTAAAAATATGTTCAACTCCTTCTATGTGAATATATATTTTATACATTTTTATTTTGTATATGTATAAAACTTTTTCACCAAATATATAATGGATCCATATCTATAATGAAAACATTACCACTGTAAACTCAAAATATTGTGTTGGAAAATGTTTCCCATGAGTACTTACTTTTAATGAATATTATGATAAAACTGTTTTATTATGCATTATAACACATTACAATCAATTATTGGATGCATAACTATACATTTATAACCTGACTCCAATACAAGGTAAATTTAGAATAAGTTTGTTGACCAACCTTCTACTTGGATCCATGAAATTTTCCACATAATCATCTATCAAGAGGAAAATGGAACCCTTCAGAGTTAAATTTCATTAAGGACTATATTTCAATGATAAATTATCTATAATAAATTTAGAATATCCTTCTAAACCAAGAAAACTACGTATCATGAGTCATTGTTGTTGGTTTAGTCCAGTATTCAATAGCCTCTTCCTTTAGCAGATCTACTATTTTGCAACCTCTTGAGATTTTGATTCCATGAAATGATATATTTTCAATCCCAAATTCAGTATTTCTAATTTTTTCATATGGTTTACGTCTTTATGGACTTCAGGGAAATTTTCAAGATATATTCACGCTCTTATTTCGTCATCGACTACATAAAAATATAATCTATAAGGACAAAAAAAATAAATCATGGTAATCTCTAATGACTCTATTAAAAAAATCAATGAAAATAGAAGGAGTTTTACTAAGACTAACATGCATAACAATATATCCATAATTTTCATACCTTGAATGGAATTTCATATTTGGTAGATCCACTTACTTGAAATAGAATTAATAAAATCCCAAATGAATTTCTATCATGGAAAATTATTGAACTCTGTGACGTTGATCACAAAACTCATCAATATTGGAAAGATAATATTTTTTATTGATCATGGTAATGTTAAACACTCAAAAACAAATATATAGTTTCCTTGACCATATATATTATTCAATAGAGGATCATGTGGTCCCCATGGTGACACATGTGGCCATGTGACTACATTATCAATGTTTTTATTGAGTTGCAGCATTGATTCTTGTAACTCAATTGGGGACACTGTATAGGGGGTCATTGATGTTTATTTGGAACCTGTTTTTAGTTAAGTTGAGAACATGATAGAATACTTCAATGGAAGGATAGAAAACTCTTTCAAAAAGACATATGAAAATTCCCAAATAATAGGAATATCATCGATTTCAATTTTATCCGAGACTATTAGAAATAAAATCCCTTGTTAATTGAAATTTAAACCCATAAAATAGATGTAATCATTGTAGTAAGGGAATAAATTTCATCACATTAACAGATGACCATATATTGTTGGGAAATATCAAACATAACTTCCCCTCCTATATAATTAATTTTCAATTTATGAATAGAAATCAAATCCATTCCAATGATGAAAAAATTCATCCAAAAAAATAATGACCAGATTTTCAAGAAGAACAATCCCAAAATAGAAATCGAAGTGGAATCATATTTTTGAGATGTTGTCATCATAACATTAGATGTTTTCACTTCTAATTCTGCATCAAATCATTTGGGTGGAATCCTAATTCCAATTAAATATTCATTATATGTCAATGAGTGGTTGATATTAAATAAAATAAGATATTATAAATTCTATATTTGATATAATGTGTTCCTTTCAGCATGTCATTATCAAACCCAATGTTAGAAAGAAAAATTTCACTTGATTTACATTTTCCCTCAGTTTTAGAGGAGGGTGACGCCAATTATCATCGACAACCCTACACTTTGTGCACTAGTTAGCATAAAACCCATTCTCTTTACACATGTACAACTAATTGGGGGGGGGGAAGTTCATTCTGTGTAGTTCTCATTTCATTTTTATTGTTAGATGAAATCATCCCATCACATCAAAAATAAAATTCCTTATTATATTTCCATATAAGCAAATGTCATTTATTATCCCCTTATTACAATTCACCAATGATTTTTTCCATGTATAAATAATAATGAAATGCTCGCCATCTTATCTTCTTAGTTTCTGTATTTTCCATTGAACCCCATCATCCATTTCTGGTCAGAACCATGAGATTTATTTTTAAATATAACCTCTATTTCAACCTTTATTTCTGAATAGTAAATCTCTTTATAGGTAATATTTTCTTTTATGGTCATCTACGCTGTGAGACATGCATATATGCCAATGAATCACCTTTCAACTTTTCTTTTAGGATGGATAAGTATACCATAAGCATACCTTGAATGCCTTGTGAAATTATTCAAAATGTACCAAAGGATTCTTCATCCCGTTGATTTAACTCAATAGACTATTTCCCAATATTTTTATTAATAAAACAAGGGAATTTGTTATTGAAATATATTCTCGTGAAATATTCCCAATATATGAATTCAGTTTCATCTTACCGCCTCGTATTAATGATTATATTCTAATATTTGTCTTCTTTAACTTCATGCTAATAAATAGTAAGAAATAATTTCTCATACTTTGAACACTTGTGAATGAAGAATTAATTTTTAGTGGTACTGATCCTATTTTAAGAAACAGTTTCTTTATAAGACCTGGTAAAAACATGTGGACGTTTTCTCTTGAAGGATTCAATTCAATAATTTACACATTTGGGTTTACATTATTATAATTAGCTTGATAATGTTGAGTGAAAATAGAAATGATATTTTTTATTCCATCTCATAGAGAAATTAGATGCTCAGAAGAAAAATCAATTTATTTACCAGGTAAATCATCATTAATGTGGTTCTTTTGGGTTGCATCAATCATCTAAAACAAAAGTTTATAGTGTAAAAAATTTCATGAATGTGATGAACCACATAATTATGAAAAAACAACTTATATTATATATATTATCAAACATTATTTAATCTATGTCTCCTTAGTTTTGATACTGGTTATTCAGAGAAATTTTATTTTAAATCATTCAAGATGGGTTGATATTAATTTGTTTATTTCTAGGGAATATACCATGGGAGTGGAAAGACAATTATATAGTATGTCTTGTTGTCTTGCAATGGTTCCCAATAGATTCTAGCTCATTATGGAGTTTTCATGGTTTTTACCCGTATGTACAACTGTTCCAGATCCACATCAATTTGTAGTATCTAACCTTGGGTTTTTTTCTAAGAAACCACTCAATTTATCCTTTACCCAAACTCGATTACATTTTTTATTTCTTTATCCTTATTCTAATCCTTAGTCACTATAATATGTTTCACACTAACTTTTTCTCATACTAGATTTAAATGGTTAACTAAAACTTTTCTCTGATACTAAATATAATGAATCCGACTTTTCATAAATTAATAATAAATAATTGTTTTAAAATTATTAATACATTACTCAATAGTCACCCAATAAATGTATTAGTACAGTCGATTTTGAAGAATGAAAATAGAAACACTGATTCGTAAGTGAGCTATATTATTTCCCACTTTGGATTTCCTGATTATCACTCATATAAAAAGCATCATACATAATAAATATCATCATGAATAAGAGAAAGGAAAATACTGGTGAGCTCCGATGGTATGTACCGTTAAAAAATAATATATGTAACAATAAACATGTGAAACAGGGTATGATAATGTGATCAAGATATTAGATGATCATATCCTGTATAATAATTAGCATATACATGAATCATGGATTCATGATTGGATGTTCCTATGACATTATTCGTCATTGAATCAAGATCATAATCAATGAATTCGTAACATAGGAAAAAAGGCACTGAATTGTTGTAGATTGATTAACATATTAAATTATTTCCATATGAGTCAAGGAATCACTACCAAATCCATATTAGTATTTCAAGTTTACTCCCCGTACGATCTTGGTAGTAGTGGTTCACACCCACGACCATCATAGCGGACAAAGTCCATTACTAAAATGATATCACTCCCAAACCCACCCATTTCTATATAATTATATATAATTATTAACTCAATACATTGGAGGGAGATATGTGTCTCACCGACATTATTATGAAATAATTAATAAATGTTCTATAAGATTATAAAAATATATATAATAACCCAAGAAAAGAAATGTGTATCATACACATGTCATAATAAAATAAAATATGGATGAGTTTCTGGTTTAATAATATTTTAATCAATAAATAGCCTCTAAAAATATTTTCGTTTCATAAATATATAATCCTTGAAAGGGAACTTGGTTTCGCAAATATATAACTCATTAAAGAGAAACTGGGTTAATAAAAATACTTCCATGAAAAAAATTTAATATTAAAATTTATAATATGAATGAAACAATTTTACCATTTCCCTAAAATTACTGAGTAACACCAAATTATTTAATATTATATGTGAAATTAAAATACAGATCCTTTGAAGACATTTCTTTAAGAATAATCTATTTTTTAAAAAAAAATACATGTAAAAATATAAAATCTTTTAGAAAACCATTTTTTAAAATTACATTTTAAAACTCATAAAAGAGGCATAAAAATTAATAAAAAAATTAATTTTTATTATGTGATAATTTTCAAAAAATAATATTTGACAACCTTTTTTAATCTATTTTTAAAACATGATTACATAATAAAACATAATATCGATCAAAAAGAGAAATGGGTTTGTATTTTATTAGAAACATTTTCTTAAATATGATATGTACTAAAGTGTGGAAATTGGATTTAATGGATGTATATATAATTTATAACTTGGGGATAAGAAAATTATAGAATGTTAATTATAGTTTTTTATAATATTTCATCAATGGAAGCATAATTATAAAAAATTCAGGTAAATTGGGAGATTGTGGCAACACACACATTCTTATTTGAAACATTGAATCATACTACCAATGTATGAAATTGAAATTTCATTAACCATTATCTATCATATAAATAAGGATATTCAAGACATAATATGTAAAATTGATGTATATACCTCTAATAAAATAATCTTTTTTAATTAAAAAAATATGTGATTATTAAAGAGATATTAAAAAAAATAGATTTAAGGATAATTTTCATAGATTATATTCATGGTAATTATATACAATAAAACAAATAAATGAGCGGTGAATAGTATAAAAAACGTATATATAAAAAATTAAGATGAGAATCCACTTACCTTATATCTCAACACTCATCATACTCATAAAAAACCTATATAATAAATACATGTTTATTATAAATCTAATGATGAACAATATTCTTATATTTAATTAAATATATTATTTTATTATGTTATTATATTTCCAATAATATCAATTATAAGTTAATGTTACGCTTCGGTTAATATGTTCTTTGTTATCTGTACATGTTATATCATGTTATTATTAATCCTTTTAAATTGATCATGATTTAATTATTTCCAAAATTTAAAAGATGATATAAAAATATTATATATTTTTAAAATATGTATTTTTAATATTCAATAATATATATATATATAATTAAAATACACCATTCATGGAGACAGTAGGCCATATGTATGTATGAATGTTTTTTCTGTTTTATTATCCTATTAATAAAAATAATGTGAATGAAATAAATGTGTTTATATATAAAATATCAACCCAACATAGTTAATATTCCATATTTTAATAATATAAATTCAATAAACACATTTTTTTAAAATGTAATTTGAGAATGAATCACATCTCTTTAAAGAGGTATTAGTCCATACATCCTGAAACGAAGTTAACATATTTACACAGAATAGAAAACAAGATGTTACGTTTTATATAATAATTACATAATAACTAAAAAAATTACTATAGCATATATAATATAAAAATATATCTTCATTCATAATTCCCAACCATGATATTTATGAAAGGAAAAACAAATAACAACATTTTGTGAGGTGCTAGTTCACTATGCACAAGAATGGTAAGTTTACTACCAATTAGATGGTTTTTTGAATTTGTGACGATCAAAATTTAAGAATAATAAAATAAATGTATATCTAGGAAATTGAAATTTTTATATAATAATGGAATTAGATAATTTTATTGGAGGGTAATTAATTTGAAACCATTCAACTTGAGGAAGGATGTTACCTCTTCAATAGGTTACTAATATTTGTTTGCAGAAAAGGGATTCGTTGGATGGATTTCATCAAAATTTGAGTATTTTATGATGGTGTTAATTATTTTTGAGGATATTTAATATTATATTTAAAATCCAAAATCTATTTATAAGAGTAAATTGGTAGAGGTATGGGTGCCTTTTATAGAAGAGAAATGGTGTTCTTGTAAATATAAAAACGTGAACCATATTAAGATATCTACATTTCAACTTGTGCCTAAAATAATTATTATAATATCTTCTAAATGGTGTAATTTGTTGAAAATATTCCATGAAATATATTTTTTTTACAATTTTCAGGGTTATTTTTCCAATTACATTTAAGGTTTATACATTTACTAAACTATTTTTCTCTTAATCATGGTAAATAATTGTAATCATTGTCACAAATTATTTCAGTAAAAAACTATGTTTACCATATAAGAAGTTTTAAATTACGTGGATTAAAAATAGGGAATAAATTTTTCCAAATTCAGATCACATTAGTGGCCAAAATGTATTTAAAAATGATCCAACAAATGTGTCACGACATAGGGTTTTATGAAAAAATGTATTAATGTTTGTAAATATTGTATATCCATCACTATTGTGAATTTTATTCAAATGTCCTAAAAAAGATAATTTATGTAAAATTCATATTATTAATCATTGAAATAAAATTTAAAATTAATTTTTCTATATTAATTAATTTGATGAAAAATTTGTTTTGAATTAAAATTTTGTATTTGTCACTATTCATTCAAAAAATAATGTATTTAGAATATTCTGAAAAATTTACCATATATTATATTTTTCTTTATTAATTCAAAAATTAATTTTATTTCAAAAAAAATAATTTTTTTGAATTGTATATTTTCTTTTGTATAATGTAAAATGAAATTATATAGAGAAAATAATATTTTGAATCATATAATTTATTGTACAAAAATATATATTTTCTTGTCAATGAAATATATATATATATTATAAATAATATTTAAAAATTAGTTATTATTATTAATGATAATATGTTTAATTGTAATGCTTTAACTATCCTATTTAAATTATAAAATGATTTATCATTGAAACACAATGTTTTGTGTAGGGCACGAAAAGTTGATGTTGCATGCAGTGAATGACTAATAGGGAGTATGATATAAAGAATGTCTAACATAGTTTAGAATCCAACTCCCAAAGTCAAAAAAAATTATTTTTAAAAATGGTTCATAATAACTCATGCTTTTACGGAAACAAATATACAAATAAAATATACAAACCTGGTAATTTTGTGGTAGAATATATCAAAAATATAAATTTAAATTCATTAAATGAGGGAATAACATACCATATAAAGTCACTAATATACCATGATTCCAAAAACAAGATGTTCCCTCTCCATGATCTAGCAATTTTGTTAGTAAAATAAATAATATGGTTCCTTACCATTATAAAACATACATGCATGCATTCAATTTGTGTACTAAATGGTGACCCACAGAGGTTGTGAGTACAAATAATTTGGTCAAAAATAGAATATCAAAAAAAATTGAATTCTTAGAAAATATAATACATAAAACAAATAAATATTCAATTTAATAATTTAAACACTCAATTATACTCATGAAATAAAGATACTGACCTTCATATTCCATGTCGAAATTCAAGGCCAACCAAACATGATTTAGTAGCCCACTAGATATGTTAACCTGAGTTTATACCTTATGGCATCAAAAAAATCACCCTTGTTAGTGAATTTTTATCCTTTGGAGGACAAATAGGAAGATAATATCTTTAGTAAATGAATTATTCAAACATTAAAACTAGATACTCACTCGTAGGAACCCTATGAATGTGCATCCACCCCAAAGGCATCAAATATAATCATACATTCCACCATGAACAAAACATTACCATTCAACATAGCCACGATGTGGTATGAAGTCATTCACATAGAACACAATAATTTTTAAAATTATGAGTTATATCAAGACAAACTCAACATTACATAATGTATCTCACTCATAGGTTTCAATAACATTAGTATCTAATAACCAAAAACCAAATTAAGTAATTCACATGGTTAATTCTAAGATTGTGGGATTTATAATCATCTGAAACAATGAAAAATTAATTTAATTATAATTTAATTTAACCATATTAAAATATTAATTATGGGATTCAAATTATCATTAAAATTATATCAATCCACATTCATTTATAATTTTATCCTTGTTTCCATTTTCATGGGAAGTAATTGTGTATTCCAAAGACAGTTCTATCTCAATTAATCGCTAGAATTAATAGGTCATGTGAAATTATAATTTATTAAAATATTCAAAAAATCCAACCAAACAACATATGCCTCTAATTTCAATAATACCATGTCTAAAAAAGGTATAAGTCTCCCACACCTATCAGGTGGTTGTAGGTCTAAATAATAAATCCAGAAGTCTTAATAGAATCCAAATGAATGTTTATTCATGGGATTATCATCCAAAAATGATTTATTCCAATATTCAGGATTTTAAAAATTTTAATTCAATTCAATTACACTAATATATTTATAATATGTACAATTCAAAAAATCATTTTTATGTGGTTTAGAAAAAACACCTCAAAATTGCATAAAAACTATCAATCCCTGATTTTCAAAGGCAATGATCAGTTCAATACTCTTTTTTAATTATATTTAGAAATTTATAATATGGAATAACAATTTTTTTTCATTTTATGAAGTCAGATATTGGGTTCTCCAAACATGAAAACAAATGAGTATCAGAAAATAATGAGCCACAATGATTATCTATAATCTCACTATCGTGGATGAGGAAATATAAGGATATTCTCCTAGACTGAATAGAATCCTCTAGGGTGTCATGTATAGAATGGAAGAAAAACAACAGAGGATATGTGAATTATTAGAACATGGAACTCATGGTTAAAAACAATAGGCGTTGGTAACAAATTGTTAAATTTTTGTATTTACACCATAAATCCCACAATATACTTTTATGTTGATAAATATGTTATATCGCCTATAAAAATTGAATAATCCAATCAAATGATATAAAATCTATTTTATTGTTTAAATAGTTTTTTTATACAATTCCATATAATTTTAATGAAGTTAATGTATTTTCACAGGTTCCTCTACCTACCAGGTGTAGTATCCCCATTAATTTAATATCTAGATAAAAAATTCAGTATACACCCTATATGTCATAAAAATGATTTTCATTATATGTTAACATCATATGAATTAATGTCATTCACCATCCTTAAAATACAATAACTCTATATCAAAAAGCTATAATCCAAATCCTCATTAGATTTAGCTAAAAATCTCTACAAAAGAATAATATGATAAAATATTTTTTAACACATAATGAGAGAAGAAGATGGAAATATACATGAACCAAAATTATAACTTTTATGAAATTGATTTAAAGATGATTTTATATTACTAATATGTGGTCCTATATTAAATTATATAATAGTACTTGTTTGCCTATAATATTTATTTGTGAGTTAGTTTGTTTATGTGTTTATTCTATAATATTATTTATTAAAAATTAAAATTTCATTTAGGATAAAAAAGATAGAAATTTAATGCTTTTTCTAAGAATTTTTTTATAAATTGATTCATTCTATTTTGGTATCTAAAAAAAGTTTAAGGTAAAATTTATATTATTAAAATGTTTTTTACTAGGGGAATTTAAAAATTTGTGGATATAAAAGTTAAATATTGAATTTTTTATGCATTAAAATATTTTTTAGATATTAGAATAATTGAAAATGGAGGTTTTGTAATGTGTTTTCCACAAATGATGTATTATTTAAAAAAATAAAAAAATTTAAGGAATTTTCATATGTTATTTTGTAATATATTACTAAAAATGAGATTATGATTTTAGAAAGATAATTTATTCATCTCAGTGTGAATTTTTTTGTGTGATTATTTGATGTTTTTTATTTTGATACCAAGCATGTAATGGTGATATTTGGTTAAGCCCTCAATAATGGATTTATGTTTCTTTATGACTTATATTATTTGGGGTATGATTCCCAAAATGTTCCAATAGAAAATAATATGTAATGTATATGATTATTATCCACATTGTTAATCCTCACATTAAATGGAAGGAGATCCTTTTATTTAAAATTTTACCTATACAAATATTAGTTTAATGGACATAGAATATGGTTTTTTATTAAAACTATCACATATTACTTAAAACAAACTTAATTTTTTAGAGAAAAGGATTTAATTGAATACAGGGGTATGGTAGGAACTTATTCTGTTGTTTTTAATTACATTTTTTATAATAAATCATTGACAATGATAACAAATATTGCATTTAATTTCAAATCTAGTCAAGTATGGTTTGAGTCTATGGTACTTCATTGGATACATGAGTGTATTAATTGTACTTTTTATGTGGTTTGTTATCTATAGTTTTGTTATAAAAATGGTGATAGTTCAATGATATGTTTCAAGAATTTGACCATTTCTTATTGTGAGAAATCAGGGATGAAGTATGCAGGTCCCTTTTTATAGATATTTATCTTTCTTGTTAAGAATACTCATTAATAATTGAATGAATTATAATTTATTTATAGGTTTTAATCACCAATATTGTAGTTTATCATAATATTCATCTCTAATTACTTCATTTCAATAGGTTTTCAAACAATTCATTTGGGTAGAAGTAGACTAGTTTTTGAAAATGTTGGGTTTTGGGTACCTTGATTTTTTAGATGAAAAGAAGGGTAGCATAACAGTCATTGTGCAAGAGTGGGATCAACATGAATTTGGGATCTAATATGATTATGGTCAAAAATTGGAAAAAAATATAGTTCTACCCAATATAAGAACATGCATCATGTGTTCATCCACTTTGGGGCCCAATGGCAGTCTAAAAATACTTATTTTAATAATCCATTGTTTTCCATACATATTGGATATTTAAGTAAATTGTATATATTAATAATTAGTGTATTTATATTAGGTCATACGTATCATATATTCATTGTTATATATATTTATAGAAAATTAATTTGATGGTTGTAAATTTAATTTCCTTCTTGATTTATCTTTTTTTAATGTTATTTTATATAAAATTTCTTATGGATTTATTGAAATTCATTTTCTAGATTACGTTTTATGTTTGGGGATCATTTTTAATGAGTTTTTTTAGTTTTGACATGTCATTTAAATGATTATCTAATGATATTTTTGGTTTTCATGATAATTGTTTTGGTTGAGATTATGAGATGATCTCTATAAGGATGTGACTATGGAACATGGATGTATAATTAGAAAACTAGTATTGATTTAACATTTGATATTTTGAATTTGTTGGTATCTAACATAATACACCATGTATTCATCATTTGAGAGTAATAAATCATGAGAACATAGGTTATCCATGGTGTTATATTATAATGTTATTGAAAATTTCATTAATTTAATGCTTCTTTTAGATTTCTCCTACTTTTTAATCTGTTTTTATTAATTGGGAGAGAATATCAATGTTTTTTATTCCATAATAGGTTCAATATAGTAGTATTTTACTTAGATTAAAACATGTAACATTAGAATTAAATACATGGGATACCATGTTAGGACTCATTTTATTTTTATATCTTTTGGATTTGTGTTCATGTAAAACTTTTTCAGAGAGATGTTTTAAATCAATATTTATGATCAATTTATACTATGTTCAGGATCAAAATTTTTAGTACTGATGTTGGATAATGCAATTTTGTCTTTTTATCATTATATGATATTTTGATACCATTCCCTATCTAATTTTTATGTATGGATATTATAGAATCATAAAGTGGAATAATAAGTAGAATTTTGAACACATATATCCCTATATTGTTTAATTTGAGTTAATTTATCTTTTATTGGTCCATTATGAGTCTACATAGATTCTAGGATAGAAATATTTAATTTTTTAGGATTTATATTTACTATAAATTTTTGGAACATGAATTTTAGAAACTATGTGTCACCCATGAAGAGATTATTATAATTGAGCGTGTATGGTTTGGATTGGGAAATTAGTGGTTTCATAGATATTGTTGAGCTTTTTATGGTTATTTTGAATGATTTATTTGAAGGGTTACACCAACAAATTTGGTACGTAATTATGAAAATTTTCTATACACGCTATAAGAAATGTCTAAAATCACTTTAAATGGTTCCCGTAAAAATATTATGTTTGAAATTATCAATCAACTCATATCTCTACTCTCCCTTTCAGTTGATCTAAATAATTTTAGCTAAGGTGGATCTACAAAATTATTCATTATTTTATTCTTATATTGTATTGGGTGTTTCCAATTGGATTAAATTTTAAATATATAATCATTTTCCACATTTTAAAAAAATAATATTATTTTATATTGGTATTGGTTCCACCTATGAACCCTACAGTTTCATTTGGATGAATTTGGGTTAGGGGAAGACATAACGTTAGGGTTTATAGATTCTATGGTTTATAGACACCACATCATTATATTTTATGTGATCTCCATCTATGTAAACACATTGATACATTATTTCATATGGTTTCAATTTCATCAATGTAAGTGTTTCTTTGTAATTAGTTCATTTTGGAATTAAATGGGGGCTTGAGATTTATAAATCATATTATTATTAAATTATAAATATACTAAATATAAATATGAATTTTCTAAATATTTTTTATGATGTTGGTATATATAATAGTGTACATTCATTTACAATTACTTTATTTTATGTGTTAAATATAAATTTATATGTGTCACATATTTTTGAAATATAATTTTTTCTTTTAAAAAAATTATAATTCCATATGGAATTGATCATGTTTTGTGAGAAATAAATATGACAACCCTGCTTTTATTACAAACCTAAACATGGTTTATTACATAAAACTTCACATGATACAACAAAGAAGATCGAGATGTTTAGTGTCTTTGGGGCTTCAGATCATTACATAAAAACATAAAACATGAAATACAACATCTTTATTGAAAACATCATTTACATGACCACTACATTCTTTCGTACTTAGCATTGCATGGGATAACCTGAGGACATGCATAAGAAAAGGGTGAGCTATAAATCCCAGTAAGGTAATACACATGGAATAACATGAGGAGTAAAATACATGTTAGAAATTAAGCTTATCAATAGAGATTAAGAGAAATATGAACATAAAGGCATGATAAAGCATGATAATCATTACATTGAAATGTGGCAACAACACTTAACATAGAATTAGCATAAGCCAAGGATCATTGCACATAGAGCATGAGTAAGTCCTCATTTCACATAAAGCATGATTAAACCCTCTTTTCATGTGAATTAGAAAGAGTAAACACTCATTTCAAATGACGTATCATGATACTATACTTTACCCAATGCATTGGAGCGCTATAAGGGTGCACCCTTCTTAAAAATTTTATTTCATGAATAAGTGTGACACATGGATCATAAAACATGGATTCGTAAAAAATAATCATAAATTACACAATATAAGAAAGTGGAATTCATACATTAAAAATTACAATCAATAAGTAAATGTGCATAAAGGTGAATACCCTTGATGGAGAAATGGGCATGGCATTCACTATACAATGACATTGGCTTAGAAAATCGATGCGATTTTGGTAGCATAACGGCGTGAAATAAGAATTCATAAAAAAGGTTGAGGAGATATAAAATGGTTTCACATCATATTTACGTTTAATGGAATGTAATGAGGTAATATAGATACATGTCCCAACAATTGTAATGAAATTTAGGTTCATGATACAAAAGTATTGCTTGAATGTAAATGAGGAGGGGGATGTTCCTTTCAGAATTTCGGCATAGTAATGGTTGTACATGGGAGGAATTTAATGAAAGATAAATGGTCTCCCATCATTCATACATAAAGAGGGCAGTATTAGGGAGGTGGGAAACTATACCTTAAAATTCATAATTGAAATTAAAAGGGCAAAACAACTTAAAGAAAATTGGACAAAAATGAAAAAGGAATAAAAAACCCTTACTTGGAAGTGTGCTTCCAAAGGATAGAGAGAGGCTTGTGAGAGGCTTATTGGAGGCTTGGGGCACATTGGGATGATTTTAGAGAGAGTAGGGTAGAGGTTGGACAAACTCCAAATTCTGTGATTGATGAGGAAGTGGGAGCTTGGGTGGGTTTATATAGAAAAGGTGAGGGAATTCTTTATTATTTAGGTTTGGGACCCCTTATATTAAATTAATCCAAACCACAAACCATCCCATGGTTTTTTCACATTATTTTTGGAAAAGGGATGAGTAAAACATTATTTTATATTTCCAAAGTCCGAAATTTTTAAAATATTAGGGTTTCTTATGTGGAGGTGAGTCACACTCCCATGGAAATTAATTTAAAAATACAAGGTGTTTAATAAGTTTTGAGGGGTCCATTAATGCTTTGAAATGTTATCCAAACAAACCAAAAATTACATTATTTTAATTGTAAGACATATATTTTCCTAACATAAAGATTATAGTATTTTATTACATCACTATTGTGTCATTATTATATCATAAAACACATTATATATTTAAACGATATTTAATTTTTACTAAAAAATTTGACTATATAATAAAATTATGAAAAATCCACCATTGGATAATTTCGACTTACTAATTCCAAAAAAAACATTTAATTTATCTAAATAATTTTATATATATATTAATTTTGACTTTTAAAATAAAAACTCACATTTATAAAAAATTCACGGGTTTTGACAAAAATGGATTTCAAACCACAATAAAAATTATAATTTCATTCATATAATTATATGATCATTTATATATAATAAAATTATACTAATAATAATAATAATATTTTATTAAAATTTTATTTAATTCAAAATCCCTTAATTTAATAAAATATATTTCTTAATTAAATAATAACTAAAAACACCATTTGTACTTTAAAAACTATTTACAATCTATCAATAATGACAAGAAATTATATTCATTATATTATACAAAGATAATTTACAAGAACATAGTACTATCGATTAGTTACATTACCCCTCAAAATAGGTGCATATGATCTATGTGTAAGGTGGGTGATGTTGACAGACTCTTGGGGTGGCTCGGATAACAACGCTCGAGTGGTAATTTATATCAACTTCCACTTATCCTGTAGACGGTCCCTTCGATCTTGACATGGTGATGCTTAGCTTGGGCTGGTTAAGTGAAAATCCCACAGATGCGACCTCTTTTCCAAGCTTCGATAAATGGGCTTCGTATAAGGAAATTCTACTGGATGAGGCCATCACTTCCTCTGTCTAAGTAAAATTGGATTTGTTAAAGCCTTATATTTATACTAATCATGTGGTCACTATTTAATCGATATAAATGTAACGATCATAATTCTTATTATAAAACCAATGATTTTTACCTTTTATAAAAACATTTTATATAAAGAGTCATTTAATAAGATCAAGAGGGATTTTCCATTAATGAAATTTTGGGTCATTATAAGATCCCCCCTTTAAGAAATTTCACCCTTGAAATTTTCCTTTTCCACACTAAAACAGATGTGGGTAACTCAACTTCATCATTTCCACCAATACCAAAGTTGCTTCTTCAAATATGTCGTTTCTCCACAACACATTGACGAGGGGAATTATCATATTTCATAAAAAAATTTCCCTACTATCTTTGATCTTCACTGGTTGCTCCTTTAAAAAAAGTTCACCTTCCAATTGTACTACCTCAGAAGAGAGTACATGTGAAGGGTCCAGTGTGTACTTCTTTAAGAGGGATACATGATAGACATCATTACTTTGTCCATAGTAGGCAGAAGTACAAGTCGATAGTCCATAGCCCCAACACGATCATGAATCTCAAAGGGGCCGATTCACCTGGGACTTAACTTCCCTTTCTTTCCAAACCTCATGACATTCTTCCACAATGATATGCGTATAAAACCCATGTCTCCATCTATAAACACAAGGTCTCATCGATGATTATTTTAATAACTCTTCTGTCAACTCTGGGCTACCTTGATATGCTGCTGAATGGTTTTCACATTCTCCACCATTTCCTTGACCATTTCTGGTCCAAGAAGCTTACAGTCATGACCACATCCCAACATGTCGGTGTTCTGGACCTTTTCCCATACATGTCTTCATATAGTGCCATTTGGATTCTCAAGTGGAAATTGTAATATTAAGAGAACTCAACCAGAGGAATATTTTGATCCCATCCTCCTTTAATGTCCATTGAGCACACTTTCAACATATCCTCAAGTGTTTGGATAGTCTGCTCGGATTGGCCATCAATTTGAGGATGATAGGCCATAATGAATTTCAGTTCAGTATTCAGAGCATGTTGACGACTCTTCCAAAACATAGATGTGAATCCTAGATCTCGGTCAGACACAGTAGATAGTGGTACTCTATACAACCTTACCACTTCTCTGATATATATTCATGGTAGTTGAACCAACGAGAAATCCTCCCGAATAGCAATGAAGTTTGCAGTCTTTGTAAGATGATCCACAACAACCCAAATTTCATTATTGCCTTTGGATGTCCTTGGATGTCCGGTGAAAATGTCCATGGTGATGTTCTCCCATTTACATTCTGGTATGGGCAATGGTTGCATCATCCCCTTAGACTTATGCCTCTCTTCCTTCACATCCTGGCACACCAGACACATTGTTGTATATTCAGTGATCTCCTTCTTCATATTATTCCACCAAAAGTTTTCTCGGAGATCTCAATACATATTTGTTCTCCCTGGGTGATTAGAGAAATTTGATCTATGTACATTATCCCAAAGTTTCTTATTCAGCTCTGGACTTTATGGAACACATTGTCTTCTCCCAAAACTCACAATTCATTGTTCATTAACATTAAACTCAGAGGATTTCAATTTTTTGATAGCCCCCACTTTTTCTTGAATTCCCACATCATCCTTTTCAGAATCCATTAACCTTTCCAAAAGAGAAGGTTGAGCAATATTTTGTGAAAGGATTGACGATGATCCCTTCTCTATGATTCCCATGCCCATATTCATCATGTCTAAAATTATTGGATCCATCTCAATTCTCATCATTGATAGAATCGCTGGATCCTTTCTACATAGTGAATTTTCCACCATGTTCGCTTTCCCAGGGTGGTAATGGATTGAATAGTAATAATCCATGATGAGCTCTATCCATCTTCTCTGGTGCACATTATGCTCTTTCTATGTGAATATATATTTAAGACTCTTGTGGTCAGTATATATATCAAATTTCTCCCCATAGAGATAATGACACCAGATATTCAAGACAAAGATCACCAATTCCAAATCTAAATCATGCATTGGGTAGTTTTGCTCATGGATTTTCAACTGCCTTGAGGAATAGGATATCAAATTATCATTCTGAATCATCACACAGCCTGAGCCCTTCTTTGAAGCATCAATTAATACCACAAAAATTTCCCCACTTGTGGGTAAAGTGAGCACGAGCGCAGTAATAAGCCTCCTTTTCAACTCTTTGAAGCTTTCTTCGCATTCATTACTTCAAGAAAACTTTACTCCCTTTCGAGTTAGCTTGGTAAGAGGGTCGGAAAATCATAAAAAATTTCTCACAAATCGTCGATAATATCCAGCTAACCCCAAGATGCTACGGATATATGTTACCGATGTTGACCTCGGCTAACCCTCAGTTGCTTCTGTTTTTGAGGGATCCACAGATATCCCATTGCTTGTGATTATATGACCCATGAATGAGGCCTCCTTCAACCAGAACTCACACTTGATGTACTTTTCATAGAGTTTCTCCTTGCGCAAAGTCTCTAGTAATGTTATTAAATACTCCTCATGATCCTCCTTGTTTTTTGAATATATTAGAATATCATCTATAAAGACTACCACAAATTTGTCTAGGTAATCTCTAAAAACTCTATTCATCAATTCCATGACGATTTCTGGAGCATTGGTGAATCCAAAAGGCATTACTATGAATTCATAGTGCCCGTATCTTGTACAAAAAGTAGTCTTCTGTACATCTTCCTTCATCACCCTTACTTGATAGTATCTCGACCGCAAATATACCTTTGAGAAGTATTGTGCTCCATGCAGCTGATTGAACAAGTCATCAATTCTTGGGAGAGGATACTTGTTCTTCATCGTGATTTTGTTAAGATCAAGATAATCGATGGAAATCTGCATTGACCCATCCTTCTTCTTGATGAAGTGGACGGGTGCGCCCCATGGTGATGCACTTGGGTGTATAAACCCTTTATCCAGATTCTCTTGTACTTGTTTCTTCATCTCTTCAAGCTCTACTATAGCAATTCTATATGGTGTCTTGGATATTGGTAAATCCCCGGGTATATTTTCAATTGAGAATTCAACATCTCTTCTAGGAGGACGACTAGCCAGTTCCTCGAGAAACACTTCACCGAGTTCTCCCACAATAGGAATTTCTTCAAGGATAGTTTCTTCTTTGGACTCAATCATCTGAGGTAGATAAGTGTTCTCATAGGGTAGTAATATCCACTCTTGAGATGATGGAGCTAAAGGAGATTCATCTTCTTCCTTACACTTGTAAAGAGTCGGGGGTCAATTCTCCATATGAAGTGTGATTTCCCTCTCCTGACAATTTATGTTGGCTCTATATAAGGAAAGCCAATCCTTGCCAAGAATTGCATAAAATTCTACTAGATGGAGTATGAAGGGTTCGTTCGGAAATTCAATCCACATATTATAATAGGGGAGGACTTATATTCATGGGATGCAATGATTGCCCCATTTTCCGTACTCACTGACAACTTCACTTCCATGATTTGTTGTGGTTCTGGGATTGATCTACTAATATTTTTAGATATAAAAGACTGCATAGAACCTGAATAAAAAATTACATTCTCTATTCTTGAATGAATAACTAGCGTACCTGTCACCACTTCATTGTCAGGGTTTACTTCAGCAGAAGTGATGGAAAAATCTCTTCCTTACTACCTTGGAGGTTGTTGGTTGTCTCTGAAAATCCTTGGATTTGGGCACAGATTTACCAAATAACCTGGTTCTTTGCATTAGTATCATTGAACAATTCGATGAGGTTCAAACAGAGCTTTCCTCTCCTTTGTCGCAACCGCAAGTCTTTCTTTCTGACAGTTAACAGCTAGGTTCCCTTCCCTTCCACACCTGAAACATTTCCTTGTCCCCTTAAGGGATTTTTCGGGGTTCTTCTATCCTAACTTTTAGCAAGTGGGGTGCTGGATCATATTAGCACCGTTGGATTTATCCATCGGCCCAGAAGCATTGATTTCCACCTTACACATCTTATCCCCATGATACCCCTATGATTCTCCGATCTCCATTTCGACCTTGAGGGCACATCAGACAATTTCCTCATAGCTGTCGAAGTCACAGATCGCTAATGCTTTCCGCAGGCTAGGCTTCATCCCACCAAAGAAGTGGTCAACCTTGCATTCGGGTGTAACAACAAAGCCAGAAACATATTGTGCAAGTCTTGTGAAGTTTTCCTCGTACGTTCCAACAGATTCTTCATCTTTTTGCCTGAGGTAAAGAATGTCCCTTTCTATCTTAAGCCGGAGGGTGCGTGGAAAATATTTATCAAAAAACATCTTCCAGAAATCCTTCTATTCCAACGCCTCTATCACCTCCTCAGGATCCGTATTTTTTATCAACATCAACCATTGATCAGCTTCACCCTCTATACAATAATCGGCCAGGGGGAACCTTCTCTTGTTCAGAACATTGAATGATGGAGAAGATATTTTCAATGGAGTTGATCCATTGTTCAGCGATCGTGGGATCAGATGATCCACTAAAATTAGGAGGCCTTTGTCTCATGATACTCTCTATAGAAACTTGTTCTTTCTTAGGGGGGTTTGGACGTTCCAATTTACTAGTGTTTCTATTCAATTATTGAGTTAGCTGAGAGAGAAGAATGAAAAAGTTCTCATTTCCCACTCTCATTGGATTGGGCATCTCATTATTACAGTCATCACACTGATCTTAAAAACAGTTGTTATCCTGATTACTCCGATTACCGACCATTGGCAGGAATAAAAAGAAAGTTAGGGGTAACACATAAAGGGTAATCCAAAGACAAAAGTTTATGACTTATAAATAAACTTTCATTTCCTTAACTCATGAGTCGATAGGCATCAATCTAGGCTTTTCATGATCTAATTTCTAACATATATTCTTTGGGGCATTTTTTTAATTCCCTTAATAAGGGTTCATATTATTCTAGTGAGTTTACCAAATCATATCCCCTGGGAGTGTTTTAACCAAGAGTGCAGCAAGGCCCATTGTCGTGCACTAGTTCCCATTCGAGTCTAGCTCATAGCGGTGTTTCCGGGTTTTACCCCTAGGATACATCTGTGCCAGATCCGCCTCTACCTGCTCGTATCTAGATATGTATGTATTTGCTTGATAACCCACTTACTCAATACTCACCTAATATTTGTGATTTTTTTATTGTATTTAGTCTTGTATCTAAGGATTTACTATGGTTTTCTAATCCTGATCCCAAAAATAACCAAACCTATCCTCTGATACAAACTATGACAACCCTTCTTTTATTACAAACTTAAACATGATTTATTACATAAAACATCACTTGATACAACAAAGATGATCGATAGGTTTAGTTTCTTTGGGGCTTAGGATCATTACCTAAAAATATAAAACAATAAATAAAACATATTTATTGAAAACATCCTTTACTTGACCACTACATACCTTCGTACTTAGCATTGAATGGGATATCCTGAGGACATGCATAAGAAAAGGGTGAGCTATAAAGCCCACTAAAGGAATACACATGGAATAACATGAAGAGTAAAATACATGTTAGACATTAATCATATAAATAGAGAAAACGATAAAAATGAACATAAAGGCATGATAAAGAATGATAATCGTAATATGGAAATGTGGAAACAACACTTAACATGGAATTAGCATGAGCCAAAGATCATTGCACATAGAGCATAAGTAAATCTTCATTACACATAAAGCATGAGAAAACCCTCCTTGCACTTGAATTACCATGATTAAAGACTAATTTCACATGACGTATCATGAGACTATACTTTACCCAATGCATTGAAGCGCTATAAGGGCGCACCCTTCTTAAACATGTCATTTCATGCATAAGTGTGCCACATGGATCATAAAACATGGATTCATAAAACATAATCATTTATTCCATGATAGAGGAATATGGAATTCGTAAGTGACACTTTAAAATCAATAAGTATATGTGCATAAAGGTGAATACCCTTGATGGAGAAATGGGAATGGTATTCACTAAATAATGACATTGGCTTAGAAAATCGGTGTGATTTCGGCAGTGTAACGACGTGATAGAAGAATTCCTAAAAAAGGTTTATCAGAGATAAATGGGTTCCTCATCATATTTACATGTAATGGAATGTATGGAGGTAATATAGATACATTTCCCAACAATTGAAATTGAATTTTGGTTCCTGATAGAAAAGTATTGCTTGAATGTAAATGAGGAGGGAGAAGTTCCTTTTGGAATTTTGGCATAGTAACAGGTGTACATGGGAGGAATTTAATGAGAGATAAAGGGTCTCCCATCATTAAAACATAAAGAGGGAAGTATGAGGGAGGTGATAAATCATACCCCAACATACATAATTGAAAATAAAATAGCAAAACAACTTATTTAAAATTGGACAAAAATGAGAAAGAAGAAAAAACTGTTACATGGAAGTTTGATTCCAAAGGTTAGAGAGAGGATTTTGAGAGGCTTCTTGGGAGCTTGGGGCACGTTGGGAAGATTTTAGATAGAGTAGGGCAGAGGTTGGACGAACTTAAAAGGCTTTGAGTGAGGGGGAAGTGGGAGCTTGGGTTGGTTTATATAGTAAAGGTGAGAGAATTCATTATTATTTAGGTTTGGGACCCCTTATATTAAATTAATCCAAACCACATACCATCCCATGGTTATTGACAATGTTTTTTTGGAAAAGGGAAGAGGAAAACATTATTTTATAAGTCCAAATTCAGAACATCTTAAAATATTAGGGTTTCTTATGTGGAGGTGAGTCACACTCCCATGGAAATTAATTAAAAAAGTCGATGTGTTTAATAAGTCTTGAGGGGTCCATTAATGCTATGAAAATAAGAAAAACATACACAAAATCACATTATTTTATTGGTAAAAAATATATTGTCCAAACATAATGATTATAGTATTTTATTACATCACTATTGGGTCATTATGATGTCATAAAACACATTATATATTTAACCGTTATTTAATTTTTACTAAAAAATTTGACTGTCTCATAAAATTATGGAAAATTAATCGTTGGATAATTTCGACATCCTAATTCAAAAAATAAAATTTATTTTATCTAAATAATTTTCTATATATGTTAATTTTCAATTTTAAAATAAAAACTGACATTTATCGAAAATTCACGGGTTTTGACAAAAATGGATTTCAAACCATAATAAAAATTATAATTGCATTCATACAATTATATGATCATTTATATATAATAAATTTAATCTAATAATAAATATAATATTTTATTAAAATAATATTTAATTAAAAAATCCCTTAATTAAAAAAAATAAATTTCTTAATTAAATAATAACTAAAAACACCATTTGTACTTTAAAAACAATTTACAATTTATCAATTATAATAAGAAATTATATTCATTATAATATACAAAAATAATGTACATGAACATAGTACTATAGATTAGTCACATAACCCCTTAAAACAACCACATAATACCTAATGGTAAGGTGTGCGATGGTGATAGACTCTTGGGGTGGCTCGGATAACATCGCTCGAGTGGTAATTTCTATCAACTTATACTACTCCCGCAGACGGTCCCGTTCGAGCATGACATGGTGAATCTCAGCTTGGGATTGGTCAAGATAGAAGCCCAAGGATGCCACATTTTTTCCGAGCTCCGATAAATGGGCTTGTTATGGGAAATTCTACTAGATGAGGCCATCGCTTCCTTTGTCTATGTAAAATTGGATGTGTTAAAGCCCTATATTTATACTAATCATGTGATCATTGTTCAACAACTATAAAAGTAACATTTACTATTATTATCATAAAACCAATGAAGTTGATATTTTATAAAAATATTTTATATAAAGAGACATTTAATAAGATCAAGTGGGATTTTCCATTAATGAAACATTGGTTCGTTACAATAAATATCAAGATTAAGAAATACATTTATTTTAAAATAAAGTTTTGATGATCATTATATTTTAAATGAGTACATTGAATAATTAATTTTTTTATTGAAATGAGATTTTTTGTATTCTCTTATGAAAATGAAATATTGGATCATGAAATATTTGTTTAAATAATTATAATTACTTTGTGATAGATTGTAATTTCAATGTTGCGGAACAAAATATTAAATTGTATGATTAAAAGGTAATTGTTTTATGTTAGTTCAATGGATTTCCAAATGATTTTTGGAAGTTCTGTTTTTGTGAAATTAAATGATCATTTAATTTTTATCCAAGATTTATGATAAAGGGAAGATTAGAACATTATAATGAGTTTTGTTACCTCTTGTGGGTTACTCTAGATTTTGTTTTGGATCTTGATTTTCATTATGTGTGTTTTTATCCTATAGTGAATTATTTTATAATTTTATTAAAGAATTCTCTTTTTTTTATTACATTGATATTTGTTTTATAAAATATTAAATTTCTATATATGTGTTATAGAGGATAGAGATTATTATTTCACATTACTTATGTGTTGATTTGGCTTGGGTGTTCACTATCATCACATTTCAATTGGTAGAGGAAAAAATGTAATATGTGTGAGGTATATTCCTATGTTACAGTAGTTTACTGTACATGACATGTGTTCATCCATAAATGAAAAACACTAGGGCTGAAAGAAGATTACATTTTTAATGAGGCTTTTTAAATTATGTTGAATATAATTTGGGTTGGAGTCGATGCATACCAACATTAGGTACATTGGAAATTTTTAAAGATAAATGCATCTCACATTATATTAACATGGCATATCAACAAAAAATTATTCATGGAATCACTATTTATATATATGATATTCATCTTTTGGTACAATATACATTTCAATTTATTATATTATTTTGAAAAATCAAACTATTATATCTCCATTTCACAATTTTACACATGTGGTTCCCACAATGTGTATACATGGCCAATTGTTTATTGGTTAGTCCCGTTTAAATTAATTTCAATGTTTTTTTAATGTAAATTTTCATGATTCATGATTGTGTTTTTGAAGTGAGTTTTAAATTACTGATTTGATATTTAAAAATTTTATACAGTTGAAATTTTTTTAACATAATGTTTTAGTTTAATATGAAAAATTTAATGGTTTCTAAATAATTACTTTTAATTATTTTATTCTTTAATGATTTTTTATTTTAATATCATACTTTCAATGTGTATTTTAAAATAAAAAAAATTCCTTCTGGAAACAAATTATTTTGTCACGGATGATGCAAACCTAATAAGTGTTTTATCTCATTGATATATATTATTGATTCTATGTTTCATTATTCTACAATCAAATGGTACTTTTTTTCTGTGGTGGGTGATTTAGGGGATGTCAAGGAACCAAACGTTTCACATAATTAGTTTTTGACGTTACTCAAGACTGAATTTATTTCTATTATTATTTTAATATAAAAAAATACATCTTATAAATGATTATATTTATATTAATTTTATCTAGATATGTAAATTTTTTATTTATTATTAATATAAATATGTTTAATTATGAAAATCATTTCATTCAATGGTAATGGATATGGACCAATTTTTATTTTAATCTATTTTTCTATTATATATGATTGATGTTGTATAGAAATACAATTAGTTATGAAATATTAATGTTTATTAATATGTTTTTATTTATTTAAATCATATTTTATAATTAAATCATTCCCAATGAAGAATCATATGATTCCTATGAACTTGTTTATAACTCCTGGGTTTCAAGAATGCACGTTGGGCCATGTGGTTTTTTATGATTGGGTACATGTTACGTCATTTTGAATTATTTTTTTACATAATGGTATTGTTAAATAGAATCAATATTGAGGAACTATATTATGTGACTATCAGTCTTGATATTAGGTGATGTAATGGATTCATGTAGATTATGTTCGTTATGTTTTGAGAGGTAAGTGAATGTATATTCTATCATGATCATTCTTGTCTCATGCCCCAAGAAACTAGTTGATGTTTTTTATTGATTATTATATTTTTTGTTTTATTATTTATTTATTATATATTTTGTTGTTGAAATATGTTATGTTGTAATATTTTTAGTACATATATTATTTAAGAGGATAGACATTATTTGTGAAAATGGACATCACCGGGAGAAGAACTATATTCATGTATATTGTAACCAACAATTTGGTATTGGTATATCACATTCACAAGGGATGTTTCATTTTTGGATCCTGGTTTACTAACCTATGCATCTAGAACCTTGAAATATCTACTTCTTCCATCATTAGGTTTTGTTGACTTCTCTCGATTCTAAAATACTAATAATCTAACTTTTCTATATTGAAGATGGAATGGAAATGGATTCAATGTTATTTACATGTGGTTATATTAAAAAATAATTTATTAGATTGTTTGTATCTTTTAAGGATGTTTGATATTAAATACTTTATTTGAAAAAGGGTGTAATATCAAATGATTATTAATTTTAAAATTGATTTCCTTGTATTGTGGAATACATATAATACTATGTTGGTTTTAGTGAAATTTTTTCAACAATGATTTTTTCCGTTATGATTTTTCAAAATATATTTAATTGGAGAAGATAGATGTTCTATATTTAACATTGGGAGTATTCTTAATGGTTTTTGAATTCTAAGTGAACATTTACCTATTCATCGGTTTTTTAAATTGGTGACTATTAGGAAGATAAATACTATAACACAAAAGATTTTGAATGTGAATATTCTGGAGATGGATATCAAAATCTTTTGGTATTAAATTAAAAAAGTGTTATAGAGTTTATATACATCATTATTTTTTGGATGGTTTTTGAAAAATTTATTAGAAGAAGTTAGTGATTGTGGAAATGGAATTTCATTTACCTAGTGTGTTTATGATGTGTCTAGTTATGTATATTTTTTTTAAATTTTCATATGATTTAATGGGATTGTTGGAGTTATATTTTAGTTGTGGATAGATTTTTTTCATCACATTTATTATTTATAGAATTCCAATTAAAATAATCGAAATATAAACTACATGGGTTTCTATAAGAATGATTCTCTTTATAAATCATACATTAAATTTTATGGGGTTCCATCAATTATAGAGTCTATAAAAACAACTAATACAGTGACGTAATTGGATATCTAAGTGTTCTTAGGCCCTATGATAAAAATCATGATTCTATATCCACATTTTTCATGTGGTAATGATTTATTGTAACTGTTATGGTGGAATGAAATGATTATGGTGATCCAAAATTCCCTTGA
Organism: Viscum album; assembly: GCA_963277665.1. Taxonomy (NCBI): domain Eukaryota; kingdom Viridiplantae; phylum Streptophyta; class Magnoliopsida; order Santalales; family Viscaceae; genus Viscum; species Viscum album. The sequence continues at coordinate 2,012,540,018 of OY728147.1, read as the reverse complement.
GACACTTAAATAATCTATGGTTAAATATACAATGAGTTTCATTTTGAAATATATTCAATTTTTGAATGATTATATTGCACCTGCACATTTATGTGGTTGTTTTTTATTATATTATATAATTTAATTTTTTATTGATTTTTTTATCTATATTATTTGAGTTTATAGTATGATTAGGACCTTATGATCCATCATAGGGTTTAATGGTCAGTTAAAGAGTATATCTATAAATTTATAGAGTTGGTTGTTTTCTATTTTGGGATGTTTATAATGATTTATAAAAATAACAATCAATCATAGAATTTAATAAACTTTATTTCTTTATCTATACTTTTGGGATTGAAAAAATGTTTTCAAAAGTTTTTTAAGGACGTCGTTGTGGTGGAATATTATCTTTCTAGGAAATAAGTTAGTGGTTGGGATGTTGTTCCATAAAATGTAATTGAGGGAAACCCAATAGGCATGGAATAAAATTTGGACTACCTAGACTTTGGTATTTAGATGGATGAATATAAAACTTCATCGAAAACATTTCTAACCTAATGGAATAATATTTCTCTATTACGATAATTATTTTTTTATGTAGAGAAATCAATGTCATATTGATTGAATTATATATGGTTATGCCTTTTGTATGGTCATTTAGAATATGATCAAGCGTTTCATATAATATATTTTTGAAAGATCTATCTAGATTGACATATTCTTGGTTATATGAATTATTGTTTTCTATTAATTTAGTAGATATTCTAGGATTATGTTTTTAGGTATGATTCACATAATGAATGAACATTTTATATGGATTTAATTTCAATAAATGTAATAACTTGTTATTTTATTCATGTTCATGATACTATTGCTTATCATGTTACTCATTATTTAAATGATATATTTTTAGAGTGGTGGTTTCTGTGAAAGTTGATTCTGTTGAGATCTTGAAATTATCTCTTGTTGCACTTGAGGAAGGGACTTGGATATGTAATTTGATCTACAAGGATGATTTAACATTTTAGATAATTTAGTTTTTAGTGTCACTATTGTTATTTTCTGTATTAATAACATGATATTGAAGTGGTTTGTAACAAAAAACTATCTGTCTATGTAATGGACTAATGTAATAGAACATTTCATGTCTTAGAGGATTCTTATTGTTTTGATGTCTTACTTTTTTTTGGAATTGTAATGTTGTTAATTTATTTAATATAATATTTTATTTTAATACTTTTGGAATCATACCTATATAGTTACCTTTTATTCATCCATGTTATTGGAATTATATATAAATATGGGAAAATCGGAGTCCCCTATTCTTCTTAGAACATCATGATTTTGTTTTCTAATTAAGATGATTTTATAGAGTTTTGGAGATGATTGTGAATAAAATTTTTTAAGAATAATTTGGAACCTAGGTTTTTGGTTTCTTTATGTATTATTAATTTCTTTTCTTTATATTCATTCTTCTATGTAAATTTTTTGTTGTCTTCCTTCTATTTTAAAATATGGAATTTCTAAGGGAATAAAGCAGCATCATGGGAATAATTATTTTTCCAAAAAATATTTATATTTTCTAATTTGTGTTAATTTATATTTTCAAGAGTGTAATTTTAAAAACCTATGTAGTTATTTATTAAATCATAGTAAAAAATAAGATATTTTTTTATATTATAACAATAATAATTATTTATTACATATAAAAGGATATTTTTTAACAAAAATTGTTTTTAAATTATTTTATTTAAAATATTACTATAATATTTAAAATTTTATTTATAATTATTTTTTTAGTTAATCAAAAAAATTGTTATGTTGAAATGTTTATTATTTTTTAGAAAATATTGAATTTTTTGGTGAATAATAAGAATATCGAATTTTTTAAAACATATTATCTATAAAATTAATTATGAAATATAATAGTGACATTATGTTTATAATATAATTTAATGAAACATATGTTTTTTTATTTGTATTTATAAATGTAATTAATTTTTAATCAATAATGAAATTTAAATTAATTTGCATTTATTTTTGGGTTTAAAATGGGTTGTTTTTTAAACCTATTATAAAGTGCATAATGATTATAAAATTTAATAAATTAACATAATTCATAATAAGGAATAATTTAAATGAAATGTATATATAATATTTGAATAAATGTTAATTTATATTTATAAAATAATTATTATTTTACATATAGTAAATATAAAATCATACTTTCTATTAAAGATGTATATTATAAAAATTCATTTTATTATCACATATGCAGGTTTCTTTTTAACTCCCACTCTTCCACATATTTGAGTGGAATTTTATAAAATGGATTCATTTATGAATAAGAATAATTTATGTTATATAATTAATGAATTTTTTTGGTAGTGAATTATGAAAAATGTAAACATTAATTAATGTGACTCATATGAAAACATATTTAGATGGTTATAAACAAAATTCATAAGGGTTAAACATAACATAAAAAATATGAAATTTATTTTATGTCTATATTTTATCATTATCATGTATAATTATAGATAATGTCCCGTGATTGAGCATTTTATACTGTAAAAAACATGCGTACACCTTTTTCGTTTCAATAATTACAAGTGTACCCCTCAATTATATAAGAAATGTAAACCCACTATCCTCTCATATTAACACATTAAATAACCATTAAAATGAAAAATATATAATTAAATATCCTCTTAAATCATATCCCCATTACATAGATACCTATTATTGATCATAATTCTATCCTATTAAGGCTTTTGGTGCTAACCTAATGAGGTTATCTAAATAATTTGTATTCTGTAAAACTATGCATTTTTATTTTATTTCATCATCCACATCTGTAAAATATTATAAATTTATTATTATAAAATAATACATATATTTTAAAACAATTATATGTTATTAATTGAATTCCAAAATGGAAATCAATTTCTTGTTTTATTAAGTAGGATCCAAAATAATCATTTTTTGTGTGGCGGTCTTTTGCCTTGGGAATCAATGTCTGCTGTTTTCCATCACCTCCTATCAAAATATCATATAATTGTATATTTCTATAATATATATGATAATTTTAAAATATTTATTATTTTTATCTTATTAAATCACATATACCATCTTAAATTATATTCATTGGGGGTATGTGGTGACGTTTGTCAATTTTGTGGAAGACTACCACCTCAGGAATTGATATGATTTGTTTTTCACTAACTCTATACTTGAAAGGAAATATGGATAGTGTAAATTAGTAAATTATATGTAAATGAAATTAGTCTAATAATATATAAAAATTAATCATTCATAAGTGATAATAAATAAGTTTATTCGGTTCCTAGAAAAATTATAATGAAATTTGTGTGCAATTGTGGACTATCACCTCCACAACGTAATGATACACCTTTTCATCATAAAAATTTTATGTAGGATATATAGATAAATATATATATAAATAATATATTATTTATTATATTTTTACCCTTATTGTGACAAATAATTGGAAATACCTTCTTTCGATAATGGGCATTTTAAAAAAAATGTTACTCATTCATATGTATAGAATACCATCTTTGTGATAATAAGCTAGTTAATTTTTCATAACCATTAGTCTGGATTTGTTTTAAAGGAATAATTAATATAAAAAAGTGTAAATATATAATCATTATTATATACTTGATATTGAAATAAATTCCCCATTGACATTGATCATCCTACTTTAGTCATTTCTTGACACATATGTCAAATGATAAAAAACATCTAACATAAGAATAATTAAAGAAGTAATTGTATATAAAATTGTAATTGTTGAAATAAAATAACAAATAAAATTTAATTACGTTATTATTAAAATAAATAAAAAACCTAATATTAAATGTCATCATGATAAATAACGTAAGTGAGGAATCAATCAGAAGGCAAGGGAATATAACTCAATTTAGATTCATTGAGGCATATTCAGATTTTATATATCTATATTCTTTTGTGAGTTTTGAACACATCTCCATTGAATTCTAATATCATTAATTTTACTGTTATAAATATATTATATTTATTTTAATTTTAGTCATTCCTTAAGATTAGGATTAATTGATTTCTATTATTTTAACGGAATTTTCTTTAAAATATTATCTTTTAATGTTTCCTTAAAAATATCTTTTTATTCTGGGTCTATGTTCTTAGTATGAATTTATTATGGTGAATATTTTGAAATGAGAGTTTTATAAATTCATTTTTTGGTTCATTCAATTTTTTTTAAAATATTTTTTTTTTAAATTTTTCAGTTTCATTATTAATAACATATAGAATATTCTATTTTAATGTATATAGTGAAAATGAATTTTCCCACAATAGTAACTATTGGGACCATGCTTTTTTATATTATTATTACATCATTCTATTGATAGAAACAAAAAATTGTTACACAACATGGATCTAAATGTTTAGTTTTATAGTAAAAGTAGGAAAATACAGAACATTTACAAATTAAAGAATAAACATTATTTAATTAACAAATATAAATATTTCTATTGGCCTTATTTTTCTTATTTCTAGAAGTATTTACCGTAGGATACACATAAAAATAAGTGGGAGATCAAATCTTATTTAGAGGATGAATAAGAGTCATGAAACCTTAGTGAGAAAAAATTACTCATCATAAAATAAGAAAATCATAATCATAATAAAGATCTAAGGATGTAAAATATATTGGAATAGAATATGGAAATTCATAAAATTAAAACATCAGGTCTATGTGGTAATATAACACACATAGTTGTGTACAAAGATAGAATAATATTAATGAATAACATAAACGCATAATAATAAAATCCTCATCACTTTGAATAAATTTTGAATTAAGGTTATTTATATTTTACATTATCTAATGGGATAAATAATAATAAAAAATTAATTTTAGTGAAATATAATTAAAGATGCATTGGTCAAATCATAACATTTACATAATCATGATTTCCACAAAAAAAGTATTAAAATATTTTCTATAAAATAACACATTGAATGAAAATAGTTTTCATTAGAATTTCAAAAGGTATAAATTAAGGAATAAAAATTTTATTTCCAAAATTTAAATGTGTATAAGATTAATTGTGATAGAATCATTAATATAGAGTCACGAAGAAATAGACTTAAGATATTTTATTGATGTGTTTTCATAAAGAAGTGTCCATCTATAAAAATCATTAAATTTAACATAAATTCAAATTGGAAGTATGAATATCCCACTATTGAAAAGGGGAGGATAAATAATTATATATTATGAATATTATATAACATCAACACTAAAATTTGTCATGAATGGTGAATAACTCAAAGAAAATAAGTTTGGTTTGAGAATCCTCTTACATTATACCTCAATCCTTTTTTCACATTAATATAATGTATAATCAAATTATATTAATAAATTAAAAAATTATCATACTATTAAACATTTATATTATTTATAATAATTATATTTGTTTTTTTTGTTGGGATTTTGATTACTTATCGAGTAAAATTTCATCGTTCTGAGGGTGCTCATTTTCTGGGTTTTGATGATAGCTTCACATGTATACATTTATGGATGTTTATATAAAATGATGATAATTCCTTTAAATTTAGATTATATGTTATCAGTGAATATTAATATTAGTAAATGATATTTATATAAAATCTTTAATATGATATGATGATTAATCATTAAATAAATAGTTAATATAAATTATATAATTTTTTGGATGTTTTTATTTCCATTATGAGCATATATCATCATGTATATATATTAATATATAAGATAAATAAAATTATATAACATATATTCTGTATAAAAAAATTATTTATCTATAATAGTGATTTCATTAGATTCTTGGAAGGTGCTAGGGAAAAATGAATGCTCATCATCGATGATGGAGGTAAATTGACACACCCAATTGATATTTTCATTTTTAAAAGAAAAAGAAATGGGAATATATATGAAGATGAACTATTAAATTACATAATTAAATTACTATATATAAAATATAATATATTTATCATGGAACATCTATAAGTTGATATGAATAGAGGATAATAAAAATTTGATCTTGAAAATAAATTATAATAAAAATGATGGTGGAATTTACCTCTTGATTTTTTCCACCTAAAAAAAATCCTTAAATATAAGGTTTTGGTATTTTGAAGATACCATGGAAACAAGTAAATTGGGGAGATAATTTGGAAGGGTATTGGGAATTAATTAGACACACATATAGGATTAGAAGGTGAGAGAAGAAAGTGTGGCGATGGGTGTTATTTATAGGGTAGGAGAGGGGAGTTTGTTTTGTTATTTTATTTATTAATTTATAACATTATCTTAAGACTATGAATGTTTTGAACCATATCACTAAATATATTAAAATAATGATGTGTAGTTGGGAATTTTGGGTTTACATCATGTAGTATATCAGAAATTAATAAAAAGTCAATGTATTTAACTTTTATTGTAAATTATCAAATTTCATTATGCAATAAAGAGTCATGTGTTTTTTAAAAATCCAAAAAATAATATATATCCGTTTTTAGTCAGTTCTAATTCCAAAAAATACTCCATTTTCAAAAACCTAAAACAATAGAAACTTAAATTTTATTTAAAATTAAAATTACATGGAAAATACCTATTTTAAAATTAAAACTGATTTTATATTAGTATGGAATATAAAATAAAGTACCATAAAATTGTCTTATAATAATAAGTCAAAAAAATATTAATTCATTTATCTATATAGTGAAATTAAAAAATAATTTATATTCTTATAATAATTATAATATTAAAAATAAATTCTTATGTTTTATAAAAACATAAACACTTAATTAATAATTTTTAATACACTAATTTACAAATACTATGAAATAATTTTATCCTATTATCACTTATAATATTCCTATATTTAATTTATAATTTAATAGATGTTGTTACTATTCTAGTTTTCATATTATTATTCATAATCGGTGTATTACTATTAAAATGTTAATGTTAATGTTCCATTTGTTTTGGTTCTTAACAACATTATTACCTATTATTAAATTTAATAATAATTTCTAACTTTTATATTGTGTTCTCTATTAGATTTTATATGATTTATAATATATATAAAAATTATAAGATCGTAGTTTCTATTGTTAAAATTATAGGTTGTTACATTATTCCCCCATCAGAAATTTCACCATCATAATTTAATTTTATAAACTATTGTTAAAAAAATTATGTGTAATTATTGTTTATCACTTCATCTGGTTCACATGTTTCTTCATTGTACTTATGATTTCTCTATAGTACATTGATAAGCTAAGTAGTATTTCTATTCAAAACATTATTTCTGCAATCCATAATCTTCACCATCGTTTCATCACACGAGAGATCATTTTATCACTATACCACCTATTGATTTAGTACATGTGAGGTATCTGATATGAAATTCCACCAGACAAATACATGTAATAAATCTTGTACCTAATACATGGTTTGTATAAGTTCTACTCAATTGGAAATATCTCTGACATGATCAAGAATCTTGAAGGGGTCGGTGTGACTGGGAGTCATCTTCACCTTATTCCAAAATCACATGATGCTATTCATTGGATATAACTGAAGCAATTCTATGTCTCCAGCCTTAATATAAATGTAGAATTGATGAATGTTTGCATTGCTCATATGTATAATTTTTTCATTCTTGATTTGTTGTGAAATGGTTTTCACCTTTTCTACATTTTCTTCGACCATTTCGTGTCCTAGAATCTTACATTCACTGAATTCAACCTAGCATCCTAGTTTTCTTCATCTATTCCCATAAAAGGGATTCATATCGATCCATTTAGTTTCTCAGGTGGAATCCTTTGTTTTAAAAGAACTCTAATATAGGCATCTATTGGATTCATTCTATATTTATGTCTATGGAATTTTCCCATCACATGTCATACAGTTTCAAGATGGGTTTCTCAGATTGACCACCAATTTGAGGTTGATATGTTGTACTAAACACCATATCAATGTTTGGAGGATGTTGGTAAATTTTATAGACCGATGAGATTAATAATAGATGATTATCAGATTACATCGATTATTAAACTCTATATTGTCTTATCACTTAACTAATATATATTCATTCATGATGATCCTATGACAATTCCTCTTAAATTTAAATAAAGTTACATTTTATAGAAAGATGATCCACAAAAACTGTTATATCATTATTTCTTATGGACATATTTATATGTTTGGTGGAAAATTCCATGGTGATGTTTCCCATTTCATTGCTGGTATGGGAAAAGTTTTCATTATTCCCTTACATATTTTCTTTATATTTTTACTTATTGAAATAGTATGAACCTTGATTTATTTACCACGATCACCTTCTTTATATTTTCCCACCAATAGATCTACTAGAGATCTCAATACATATTTGGTCTCTATGGATGAATAGATAAGGTTGATATATGATTGTCATTTAGAATATTTTTCATTAACTATGTATTTTATGGTAGTAATATTCATGCAAAAAATCATACAAATACTTCTATATCAATATTAAACTCTGAGGATTTACCCTTTTTAATATCCCCCACCATATTATAAATTTTCCAAATCACTTATTTGAGAATTAATGATTTTCACTATGAGGGATGGTAAATAAATATTTTGAGAAACAATTGATTATGTTCCTTACATAATTATTCTCATGTCCATAAATTTTAAATTAATGTTGATTGGATCCTTCTTTAATCATATCATTGATAATTTTAAAAGATCCTTTAAACATATATCATCTCTCTCATTATTCTATATTCTATGGTAGTAGTAGATTGGGAATTCATAATCCCGGATGAGATATAACCATCTTCTCAGGAAAATATTAACAATCATCTATGTAAATATATATTTCACCCATTTATGATCATTAAATATTTCTCACATCATCCCAAATAGATAATTTCACAAAATATTTAACCCGATGAACATAGCTACCAACTCTAAATCATGTTCAAGACAGATTTCAAATTAATTTTAAACTTCGAAGGGGAATAGGATATCAGTTTATCATTATACATTAGTAAATATTCTAATATATTAATTCATGAAATGTTGTATACAAAAAAAAGTTTCCTACTTTTCAGATGTGTGAATACTATAGTAGTGTTAATCCCCCTTTTTTAATTATTTGAAATAACATACACATTCACTACTCTATTAAATATTCCAAACTATCTGAGTCATCTAAGGTAGTGGGTTTAAAAATCATTAGAAGATATTTATAAATCACTAGTAATACCCAGATACACCAAGGATCTGAGGATAGATTTTACATATATGTTGGTTTGTCCCAATGTTCAATTGTCTTTTGTCTTAGAAGTGTAGATATATATTTCTTTACTGGTGATTACAGGCCCCTATATTGTTACTTCCTCCTATAATAACTCCAATTTATTGTAATTTCCATAATGTTTCTATCTTCCTAATATAACTAGAGTAGTATTCAAATACTCATCATTTTCCCCCTTTTCCTTTGGGTTTATCAGAATATCATCAATAAAGGCAACAGATTTTTTTAAGGTAATCTCTAAAGACTCTATTCCATAATATCATGAATATTTATTGATAATTAGTGAGTCTTAAGGGCATCACAATTAAGTCCTAGTGTCCTTGGCTAGTATTAAATGTATCTTTTATAATATCTTCCTCTATCACCGATAATTGGTGATATCATAACCAAACATCCTATATAGAATATTTCATGGCCCTGAGATGTTTATTGAACAAGAAATATTTCTATGGAAGGGGAAAAATTATATTTATCAAGATTTTATTAAAATCATGATAATCAATAATGAGTCACATTTATCTGTCTTTCTTTAGGACTAATAGGACTAGTGAACCCCATGGTGAAGTAATTGTGTAGAGACCTGTATCTTGACGTACATTGACATTACATTACTTTTGCGGAATACTTAGTAAATTACAAAAACACACACACACAAGGACGGTAATAGTTTAGTGTCTTTGGAAACTCGGACTATAATCTTCTAATCGTGGTGAAAGATCTTCAAAATCTCCCATAATGATCTCCCTTTTTTTTACCTAAAACCTTTCTTTATATCCTGGGGAAAAGAAAACATAAAAGGGTGAGCTCAAATGCTTAGTAAGGGTAAACAAAATAAATATCAATCACATCATATTCATAAGAACATAACATTTTGGAAATCATAACCTGCAAAAGAGAGCATAATTTCATAATCATGGGATAAATTATGGCAGTGAAAAAGTAATCCCAATAATCATAACTTAAAACATGAAACATTGTGGCATACACACATAATCATAGAGAATCATTTCTTGTTAGTCAAGACTAATTTTCAAGACTATCTTAGTGGAGAAAGTCCCTTTCTGAATCGAGTAGCCCTCGTTTTAGTCCTGTCTCACTGAACCGGTATAACCTACCATTCCAGCCATGTCTATCTCATGAGATATAAAATCTTGACCCAATGAATTGGAGGGAGATATAGGTCCCACCAATCTTATAATGAATCCTTTCTTATGTGTGCCACAAAATCATAAATCATACATCATTTCATAACCCATGTAATAAAAATTGGAATCTTAAACATCGTGACATCATATAACAATTCATATAAGATAAAGGAATTCATGAAAATAATTCCATCACAACATAATCAAATCAATGTAATAATAGGGATAAAAATATAACCCTTTATTATATTAGATGGAAAATAATTTTGATAAAACACTTGAACTCCATTCTTGAGGAAAATATCCTTTCTTCTTCAAAAACATTTTTCCTTTCATAACATGTCATACAACTTTAAAATAAAAGAAGTTGATTAAAAATAAACTTTAAAACTTGTAAAGGAAGCTTCTTGGATTTAATGTTTTAAAAATCCATTCATGCCGTATAAGTTAAAAAAGACATTCTTCGTACTTTTGTCGGAAAAGTCAAAAAGTACCTCGTACGAAAAATGACAAAAGATTCCTTTCATACATATTACTAAAAACTCACCGAAGGGTAAAAATGGATTTAAACAATTTTAGGTGGATGGAAATAATATTACATATTGATGAAACATGGATGTGGATGATAAAATACATCCTTGTAAATACATACGAATAAACAATCTCGGATAAAAATGAGATTGTGATATTTTCCTTACCTTAGGTCCGATTTTCTTCGTATGTGTCCGAACCTCCTGTATAATGATTTAAATAATGTCATTGACTTATTACAGAATCATATTCATTGTTATGATATCATATATGGTTCACTTATGACATTATATTACCCGTTCTTTTGTAAATTCCATGTTAAAGAAGCGTTTTGGGTAAAATCGTTTCATTTATCGTAGGTGTTTTGACTTGTTGTTCTTGACATAATTATTACTTATATCATGATTTACTTACTTCCAGAATATAAAATATGATTTATATATCATATATATTCAGTATATATATATATATATATAATAGATAGATATATAAAATGAAAAACACCGTTCATGGAGACGGTAGTCCGTACGTACGCATGAACGCTGTTTTTCTTTCCTTATTGTCTTGAATGGAAGTAAGTAGATGACATACATATATATATATATACATAAATCCAGTATCATTATTATGTCATATATTTCATTAGTACTTATTATATATACTTTATAATCATTCATGAATGGATAATCATTAAGAATGAATCTCATCGCGTCGTGGAGACGGTAGTCCGTACGTACGCACGAGCGATGATATCATTTCCATAAATATTGAATTGAATTGGAGTGGATTATACAATATATCAGAATCAATATGATGTTTTAATAACTATGTATAGTTATTCTTTACACCATTATACCCATCCATGTAAGGTGGTGGTGGAAAATAGATTACACCACGGCGTGGAGACGGTATTCCGTACGTACGCACGCGCGGTGATTTCTTTTTCCGTAGGATAGATAGATGGTGAAATAGGGTTGTTTCATACTTATAATAACATATCAGTATATGAGTGATACTGATGTTATTACTTTATAATGAAACAACCTAAGAAGAAGAAGTGGAAGAAAAAATAAAGATGAAAGAATTGGTAATGGTAATTACCTCTTCTTTGAAGCGCCTTTTGGAGACCTCCTCTTAGGGAACTAAAATTGGTCTTTGAGGAAGACCAGAACCTCTAGGATGTTTCTAGGGAAGTGGAGAAGAGATTTTGGCAGGGGTTGGCCGAGCTTGAGTGCTCAATTTGGTGTGAGGAGGAGGGGGAGGAGGTTCCCTTTTATAAGGGAGGAGAGGGGCACCTTAGGAATATCTCAAAATATTATTTTATATTAAAGTCAAAATCGGTTTATAATGGGTCCAAAGGGTCTTATTTCGAAGCTAAAGTGGAGATGGGTCGAAATCCTATCAACCAATAGGATTTAGACAAGTTTAGGTTCTTATTTTAACCTTATCAATTAGATTTAACTCTAAGTTCAATAATTTAACTTTAACCGTGTCTTTTTGTTTTCTTTCACTATATGGTTAATACACTTACTATAACATGCCAAACGAACCCCAAATTGTTTATTATTACTATATATATCCTTATCTAAGTCATTTGGCCGAACCTTAGATTTTTAGGAAAAAAATAACAATTAATAATATAATATTTGATTTAAAAACTATTTTGTGTCAATTTTGACACTATTTGATATATGATTTTTGTGAAAGTCATAACAGAATTATATATTCAAAACAAGCTGATTAAATCAACAATAATATATCATAGTAACCTAGAAAATTAGTGGAATTCATAAAAAGTCTCAAAATACATTCATTTGAGTATTTATAACATCAATTATGTTAATATTTCCTTAAAAGGGTACTTACTGCATCATCGGTGTGTCATAAATAAATTAATTTATTTAAAGGCTAAAAATTATAAATAAAATATCATTATATAGTACATCTTTTTAGCTTTCTAATGAATATTTATAGTCGAATTTATCTTTTGTATAACCCCATATTAAAAATGTTTTAGTGAATAAACTTTGATTTTAACTCTTTTAACTCTTCTTTGAATTAAATAATAATAAATGTCCTAATATAATCCAAGTGGGCCTAAATGATAATATTTTACACTTAAGGTTGTTTTTGGTCGAGATACACTTGTCCAATAGAATTAGGACATGTGTTAGGGTAATATTAATATCATTCTTACCCTTAATTACCCTATTTACTTTTAACCGTGGTAAATAAAAGTAAAAAGTTACTATTCACCAAAAATTATTTTCACCTCATTGAACCACATTTTACTTACTGACATCAACCGTGTCTCTCGGATTTTTGAAATTCCATTCACAGAAGCGGTAAAATTAAGTTTTATGAAAAATTCAGTTTTTTTAACTACCACTTAGTAGTTTCACTATTCATCAAAAAATGAAGGTTTTCAGAAAAATGCCAAAATTTCATCCTAAGCTATATTTCATATTCCAAATTCAAAAATGAAGTCTATTTTACCAAATTCATAACATAGAAGTTGCATTAATTAATTTTATAATTAAATCCCGCTGTTAAAACAAATAGCGTGTTTTTAAGAAACAATATCTATCAAAAGATTGACACTTGTTTATGTCTGGTTTAAATGTGAAATTACATCCAATGACCAACATTGTATTAAATTGTAAAAATATATTCTAAATATACTTTAAAACTACTCCAATTAATAATTTATCACTATTAATTATTTCGATTAAAAAAGTTGTTTTTTAATTATAATTTAGTAATTGTCATTATTCATCAGAATATGAAAGTTATCCGAAATGTACCAAAATTTCACCTTAGGCTAAATTCGATACTACGAATCCAAAAATGAAGTTCATTTTGAAGAATAATATTTACAGAATTTTAAAAAGTGGTTATTACTATTCATACCGGCTAGTTTTAATAATATTTTAATAGCATATCGTTGTTTAGTGAAACTCGGTATTGCGTATTACACACGCTATCGAGGAAGGTCGCGATTGCGTGTATTGCAAGGCCAGTCAAGGATACATGTTGTGCAAGCTCCTTTTGGTGTAGCGTACAACACAAGACATTAATATAATTAAAAAGAATATTTTTTATAAAATCTTGGGCTGTTACATTCTACCCCCCTTAAAATGAATTTCACCCTCGAAATTCGTCGGGGTTATAAATGGTTTACTATTTGAAAGTTTCTTTAATAGAAACCCACATCGTAAAAAGGAATATCAAAACCAATTTTTAAAAACAAAAGTATGAAACGTAACGGTTACCCAAATAAACTAATCATTGGGTTTCCACATAGGTGACAATATGGATATGGAAGAGAAATCTAACCATCATGTTCTGATGGAGAGTGGTAGAGAACATGGCTATGGAAAAGCCAATAATCACAAATCCATAAATTTGTGACGATCTAAGGTACCATTCGATTCATCAGGTATAAGATCACTAGGACAACATTTTTGGTTTTCAAGATCATTTCCCTAAAGTTGAGAATTGGAATAAATACTTTCTTTATTTTGGTACAATCTCACTATTGTTCGTGCCTAGAACAATTTCCACTTCATCTCTTAAATAAATGAAGTTGAATTTTTTATTCGTGAAGTGTTAGCAGATCATGTGATAGAATGACGGGTCATTCCATCTGTCTCAAAAAAAAGGTTAGCAAAAATTATATACATAAGTCGATCTATAGTGAGATTAATCATATATAGTTCCTAAAATGGACTTATACTTCATATATCATACTGCTTAATATAATAAAACTAGTTTCTACTAAATAGGGACTTCCTGTAGGCCAGTGGTAGGCGATAAAGGCCTGTCGCACTTCGGTTGTGGGTTCGATTCCCACAGCCTTGTCCGAAGCGATGGGCTGTCGCCCATCCTGCAGGTTGTCCTATTTCTAAAACTATATTACTATAACATCCCATAAATAATATCTAAAAAACTTCTATCCTTAAACAATACTAACTTTTGTCCAACATAATCCATTCCAATCTTTAGGATTATCCATAATACTGCAATCCACTCTCATAACAAAGTGAAAACGATTACCATAGATTTAATACCATCGTCAATTCCCATATATCATAAGATATGTTTTGTTGGTTACATTCCAAACATTCAAAGTCCTTAATCATATATTCTCTTGAATACCTTTGTGAAAACATGAATGCAGTTAAAAGTTAACACCTTCCATATACTAAAATCCTCAAAATTCTATATACTCAAACCATGATATCACTTAGTCCTTATATCAATCATGTGCTCATGAATACAATCAAACATCTCATTATCGTCTTATCCCTTCATTATGCACATATCATCTACATTCCAAAAATATCTGAATAACCTTTCATGGATACTTGTACCATTAATCATATACTTTCAAAACTCAAGGAAAGACAACAGTGTAACAATCCTTAGATGTCTTTTTATTCCATAGTACCATGAGATTACTTATACAACATTACACGTGATAAACATGTAATCATTCCACTACATTCTTAAACCATTGACCGAGCTTCAACAATTCTTTCATCTCACATATCATTTGTAGTCTCATCATCATCATCCACATAAATACTACCCATATGACCATACTGATTCTCTTCATGAGTTATTCCCTTAGGGCATTTGTTTGCAAAATGCCCATACATTCCACATTTAAAACACTTAACCATTTTTGATGTCGTAGCAATACCATTATCCTCATCCATGGTGTTAACCAAACCTTTTCCTTTGCACTTACTTGCTTTGTGTCCTTCTTTTCCACACCCAAATCATCTTCCAGTTCCCTTGAAACATTCTCCTTGATGCCTCTTCCCACATGATTTACATAGGGGAAATTGAACTTTCTTTCCTCTATTATCATCATGAAACTCCATCTTTCTCTTATTAGCCGAGTCAGGAAACTTACCAAATTTTACTTTATTGATCATATTATGAGATTGCTGATTCGGCATAATAATGATCTTTGGACTTCCAAATCCCATTTCATTTGGTTGCTCATGAAGAATATCATTCCATTGTCCATCATATCCTCCATTATCGTGAATCATCTTGTTTCCATCCATTTTCTAAAACCCAAAATGAATAGCGTGAGAGGCAAAAATCATGCTAGGGAAAACAACATAATAAAGGGGGATTACCTTCAATATCTATCATCTTAGGTTTAATTCTATGATCGTTAGCGTATTTCTAGTACTATAACTTATACGTCTACTTAACCTTAGGGACATCCCTAGACATACCGTAGAAATATCTCTAGGGATCTCACTAACGTTTTCGCATCCTAGTTTCCAAAGGTTGACTAAACCTTTCCTCTGATACCAACTGTAGAGACCCGTATCTTGACGTACATTGACATTACATTACTTTTGCGGAATACTTAGTACATTACAAAAACACACACACAAGGACCGTAATAGTTTAGTGTCTTTGGAAACTCGGACTATAATCTTCTAATCGTGGTGAAAGATCATCAAAATCTCCCATAAAGATCTCCCTTTTTTTTACCTAAAACCTTTCTTTATATCATGGGGAAAAGAAAACATAAAAGGGTGAGCTCAAATGCTCAGTAAGGGTAAACAAAATAAATATCAATCACATCATATTCATAAGAACATAACATTTTGGAAATCATAACCTGCAAAAGAGAGCATAATTTCATAATCATGGGATAAATTATGGCAGTGAAAAAGTAATCCCAATAATCATAACTTAAAACATGAAACTTTTTGGCATACACACATAATCATAAAGAATCATTTCTTGTTAGTCAAGACTAATTGCCAAGACTATCTTAGTGGACAAAGTCCCTTTCTGAATCGAGTAGCCCTCGTTTCAGTCCTGTTTCACTGAACCGGTATAACCTACCATTCCAGCCATGTCTATCTCATGAGATATAAAATCTTTACCGAATGCATTGGAGGGAGATATAGGGTCCACCCATATTATAATGAATCCTTTCTTATGTGTGCCACAAAATCATAAATCATACATCATTTCATAACCCATGTAATAAAAATGGGAATCTTAAACATCGTGACATCATATAACAATTCATATAAGATAAAGGAATTCATGAAAATAATTCCATCACAACATAATCAAATCAATGTAATAATAGGGATAAAAATATAACCCTTTATTATCTTAGATGGAAAATAATTTTGATAAAACACTTGAACTCCATTCTTGAGGAAAATATCCTTTCTTCTTCAAAAACATTTTTCCTTTCATAACATGTCATACAACTTTAAAATAAAAGAAGTTGATTAAAAATAAACTTGAAAACCTGTAAAGGAAGCTTCTTGGATTTAATGTTTTAAAAATCCATTCATTCCGTATAAGTTAAAAAAAACATTCTTCGTACTTTTGTCGGAAAAGTCAAAAAGTACCTCGTACGAAAAACGACAAAAGATTCCTTTCATACATATTACTAAAAACTCACCGAAGGGTAAAAATGGATTTAAACAATTGTAGGTGGATGTAAATAATATTACATATTGATGAAACATGGATGTGGATGATAAAATACATCCATGTAAATACATACGAGTAAACAATCTCGGATAAAAATGAGATTGTGATATTTTCCTTACCTTAGGTCCGATTTGCTTCGTATGTGTCCGAACCTCCTGTATAATGATTTAAATAATGTCATTGACTTATTAGAGAATCATATTCATTGTTATGATATCATATATGGTTCACTTATGACATTATATTACCCGTTCTTTTGTAAATTCCATGTTAAAGAAGTGTTTTGGGTAAAATCGTTTCATTTATCGTAGGTGTTTTGACTTGTTGTTCTTGACATAATTATTACTTATATCATGATTTACTTACTTACAGAATATAAAATATGTTTTATATATCATATATATTCAGTATATATATATATATAATAGATAGATAAATAAAATGAAAAACACCGTTCATGGAGACGGTAGTCCGTACGTACGCATGAACGCTATTTTTCTTTCCTTATTGTCTTGAATGGAAGTAAGTAGATGACATACATATATATATATATACATAAATCCAGTATAATTATTATGTCATATATTTCATTAGTACTTATTATATATACATTATAATCATTCATGAATGGTTAATCATTAAGAATGAATCTCATCGCGTCGTGGAGACGGTAGTCCGTACGTACGCACGAGCGATGATATCATTTCCATAAATATTGAATTGAATTGGAGTGGATTATACAATATATCAGAATCAATATGATGTTTTAATAACTATGTATAGTTATTCTTTACACCATTATACCCATCCATGTAAGGTGGTGGTGGAAAATAGATTACACCACGGCGTGGAGACGGTATTCCGTACGTACGCACGGGCGGTGATTTCTTTTTCCGTAGGATAGATAGATGGTGAAATAGGGTTGTTTCATACTTATAATAACATATCAGTATATGATTGATACTGATGTTATTACTTCATAATGAAACAACCTAAGAAGAAGAAGTGGAAGAATAAATAAAGATGAAAGAATTGGTAATGGTAATTACCTCTTCTTTGAAGCGCCTTTGGAGACCTCCTCTTAGGGAACTAAAATTGGTCTTTGAGGAATACCAGAACCTCTAGGATGTTTCTAGGGATGTGTAGAAGAGATTTTGTCAGGTGTTGGCCGAGCTTGAGTGCTCAATTTGGTGTGAGGAGGAGGGGGAGGAGGTTCCCTTTTATAAGGGAGGAGAGGGGCACCTTAGGAATATCTCAAAATATTATTTTATATTAAAGTCAAAATCGGTTTATAATGGTTCCAAAGGGTCTTATTTCGAAGCTAAAGTGGGGATGGGTCGAAATCCTATCAACCAATAGGATTTAGGCAAGTTTAGGTTCTTATTTTAACCTTATCAATTATATTTAACTCTAAGTTCAATAATTTAACTTTTACCGTGTCTTTTTGTTTTCTTTCACTATATGGTTAATACACTTACTATAACATGCCAAACGAACCCCAAATTGTTTATTATTAATATATATATCCTTATCTAAGTCATTTGGCCGAACCTTAGATTTTTAGGAATAAAATAACAATTAATAATATAATATTTGATTTAAAAATTATTTTGTGTCAATTTTGACACTATTTGATATATGATTTTTGTGAAAGTCATAACAGAATTATATGTTCGAACCAAGTTGATTAAATCAACACTAATATATCATAGTAACCTAGAATTATTTTCATCTCATTGAACCACATTTTACTTACTGACATCAACCGTGTCTCTCGGATTTTTGAAATTCCATTCACAGAAGCGGTAAAATTAAGTTTTATGAAAAATTCAGTTTTTTAACTACCACTTAGTAGTTTCACTATTCATCAAAAAATGAAGGTTTTCAAAAAAATGCCAAAATTTCATCCTAAGATATATTTCATATTCCGAATTCAAAAATGAAGTCTATTTTACCAAATTCATAACATAGAAGTTGAATTAATTAATTTTATAATTAAATCCCGCTGTTAAAACAAATAGCGTGTTTTTAAGAAACAATATCTATCAAAAGATTGACACTTGTTTATGTCTGGTTTAAATGTGCAATTACATCCAATGACCAACATTGTATTAAATTGTAAAAATATATTCTAAATATACTTTAAAACTACTCCAATTAATAATTTATCACTATTAATTATTTCGATTAAAAAAGTTGTTTTTTAATTATAATTTAGTAATTTTCACTATTCATCAGAATATGAAAGTTATCCGAAATGTACCAAAATTTCACCTTAGGCTAAATTCGATACTCCGAATCCAAAAATGAAGTTCATTTTGAAGAATAAGATTTACAGAATTTTAAAAAGTGGTTATTACTATTCATACCGGCTAGTTTTAATAATATTTTAATAGCATATCGTTGTTTAGTGAAACTCGGTATTGCGTATTACACACGCTATCGAGGAAGGTCACGATTGCGTGTAATGCAAGGCAAGTCAAGGATGTGTGTTGTGCAAGCTCCTTTTGGTGTAGCGTACAACACAAGACATTAATAAAATTAAAAAGAATATTGTTTATAAAATCTTGGGCTGTTACAACTTGGGTGTGTTAAACCATTTTTGAGATTCTCCTGTTACAAATTCTTCAGTCATTCTAACCCAATGGTGATAACTATTTAATGTGTATTTGATATATTTAGGCATATATGACTTTGTTCAATTTATAGCTCATCTTCTTAGACATGTGGAAGAAAATACAATTATTCTAGGAACACATCATTGTAGTCCCTCACAATGGGAATGTATTCATGAAATATTATCCCCTTTGTCTCAATCATTTGATCTACATATTCATTATCATAAGTAAATAATATCCACACTTGAGATAAAGGATTTGAAGATGATTCATTATCCACCTTACACTAAATTGGAGGATGCCGTGGGATAAAATGTTTGATCTCTCATCCTGAGAACTGAGGTTGGATTTAGAGTCCCAAATCTTGACTTACATATACATTAAATTACTTTTGTGGAATAATTAATACATGAAATAAACAGATGCCCAAAGTTCATATTAGTTTAGTGTCTGTGGAATCTCGAAACATAATCTTCTAATTATGTTCAATGATCTTCAAAATCTCCCATAATGATCATCTCCTTTTGTTTTCCTACCTAAAACCTTTCTTTAAATCTTGTGGAATGAAAACATATAAAAGGTGAGCTCAAATGATCAGTAATTGAAAACATAGAGAACATAAAACAACCATTAAACATTTCAACATAAAACCATGAACATAAAACATAGAAATCATGAGTAATTATATAAATATTGGCTTTATAGAAGTCATAGATCATAAAGGAACATTAACAATGTTAAAAATATCATGGGAAAAATAATTTAATTATGGAAACCATTATGAACATGATATGATTTCCATAGTAGTCAAGGCATTACTGTCAAGACCATCATAGTGGACAAATTCCATTACTGAACCGGGTTTACTTGTTTTTCTAGCCCTGTATTACTGAACCAGATTCACTTGCATTCTATAAATCTCTATCTCATGAGATATAAACCTTTACCCAATTCATTGGAGGGAGATATATCTCCCACCCATATCATATTGAAATCATTTTTTCACGTGCCACAAAAATAAACAAATTATTCACCATAACCTAATGATTAAAAAGGGTTTCATAATCATTATTCCATTATAACATAATCCATATAGAACAAATGGATATCATTTAATCATGAAAAGAATAAAACCATGTAAATAATAGAGACATTATACTTGAAACATAAACATATTAAATAATTCCATCTTATATGGAATATAGTTTTGATAAAACACTTGAATTGATTTCTTGAGGAAAATATCATTTCATCTTCAAAGTCTTTTTCATTTCACAAAATGAAATGAAATAGTAAAAGAAATAGATTTTGTTGAAAATAATCATTAAATCATGATGATTAAGCTTCATGAAAATAAGATATTATAATACTATAAAAATCTATTGATTCAATATAAAAAACCATTCTCCTTGTACTTTTTTCCTAAAAAGTCAAAAAGTTCTTCATATTGTAAATAAATGAAATATTCCCTCCATAAAATAATGTAACATTTACACAGGAGTATACATAAATTTAATCATACATGTATGAATATTAAAGACTTTATGAAAAAAAAATTTTATGGACATGGATGAAAAATATAACCCTAATAAATACTTACGTATAAGTAATATCAGATAAAAATTTGAATTAAAAAATTATCCCATACCTTTTGTCCAATTTCTTCCATATATGTCCATGAATACTTGTATAGAGAATTTAAACATGTTATTAACTTGTAACGTAACCATAATAATATTTATGATATCATATATGATTCAATTATGACCTTATATTGCTCGTTATTTTGTATATTCTATGTTAAAGAAGCGGTTTGGGTAAAATCGTTATATTTATCATACATATTTTGACTTTTTGTTCTTGATATTATTACATACACCATGATTTACTTAATTCCAGAATGTAAAAAAATGAATTTTATATAATATATATTAAGAATATAAATATATATGATAGATTGATAAACAGAATGAAATACACCGTTCATGGGGACGGTAGGTCGTACGTACGCATGAATGTTGTTTTCATTTCCTTATTGAATTGAATGGAATTTATTAAATGAAACATATATGTACATAAATATAGTATAATTTTTTTTAATATCTTTCATTTTTATTTATTATATATACTTTATAATCATACTTTAATGGTTAATCATGGAAAATGAATCTCATCGTGTTCGTGGAGACGGTTGTCTGTACGTACGCACGAGCGATTATATCATTACCATAATCATTAAATGGAATTGGAGTGGATGATATACTATATTAGAATTATTAAAATGTTATTATAATCATATTTAGTTATTCTTTAAACCATTATACCCATCCACGTAAGGTGGTGGTAGAAACACATATCACACCACGGCATGGAGACAGTATTCCGTACGTACGCACGCGAGGTGATTTTGTTTTCCGTAGGATGGATAAAATGTGAAATAGGGTTGTTTGAAATTTATAATAACAAATTATTATATATTTAATACTGATGTTATTACGTTATAATGAAACATCTAAATACGAGTTATTATAAGAAGAATGAAACTTGAAAAAATTAGTAGAAGAGATTACCTCTTCTTTGACGTGCCTCTTTAGAACATCCTCTTAGGGAACTAGAAATGGCCTTTTTAGAAGACCATATCCTATATCATATAACTAGAGAAGTTTTTGATAGAAATTGGCAGGGTTTTGATGAGCATGAAGACGGACAATTGAGTAAAGAGGAGAGGGAGGAGGTGCCCTTTTATAAGGGAGGAGAGGGGCACCTTTGAAAACCTCACAAATATTAATTTATAATAAATTAAAACCCCACTTATAAACCTCCAATATGACTAAATTGGAATATTATATGATATAGGGTTGACATATTATCAAACAATTAAATTTAGACATGTTTTAAGTTTATTTAAACCCTTATAAACTTGATTTATCCTTATTTAATATATTTAATTGTATTTGTGGTAATAAAATTATAAATTATAAATTTTTATAAATAATAAATTATGTGTTGTGAATTTTCTATAATGGGATAATTTTTGACATTATATATTATATAAATTTCAATTTATAATTTTTAAATATTTTTTTGATTTTTAAACAATTTTATAATATGTTATTTTTAAAAAATAACAATAGTGTCAATTTTGACACTATTCATTTATTTGAATTTCAATAAAATCAACACATGGGATATATTCATAAGAAATTATTTAATATACTTCTATAATTTTATATTCATATAAAAAATTATGTGGAAAAAATTAATTAATTCATATATTATTTATTTTAAAATATTTATAACGAATTGATTGATATTTCTCTTAATGAAATAATTACTACAATATTTTTCTATAAATATTTAATATACATATCTTTTAAATAAAAATTAAAAATATAATACTATGATGAAGACAAATATAATATAGTTTATAATAATACTTTTACTCGAATTTATCATCTTAAAATAACAACATATAAATTGATATATTTAATAAATTTTGAAAGTGAAAACTTTGACATCATTGAAAATAAAATAATATAAATGTCTTAATATATTTTATACTACTCAAAATGGACCCCATGTTGACCCCCAGATGATTAGGGTATATATATACTCGACCATTATGTTTTGGTAAAGTTTTTGGGACTTGTGATGGGTATTGTTACTTTAATAAAAACTATATAATTGATTTTTCACTAAGTAAATAATTTCTGTATCATTAATGTACAAGCTATTAAGGTGTTTAATTGTTTTTTTAAAATTAAAAATAAATTTCCATAACAAAGAAAATCATTTTATATTTCAAATGATTATTTATAATAAAATTTATATTATGTATAACCTTATAATAAAAATACATTAATTATTAATGTTTAAGTGAGACATATTTCACTTTTCTTTAAATAAAATAAATTAATGGTCTTAATCACATCCAAGTGGGTTCAAAAATATTCCATTTCAACCCATGTATGTTTTAGGATAGAATATAATCATCCAATTATATTAAGACTAGTGTTAGGGTAATTTTATAATATTATATTTACCCTTAATTACCCGATTTACGTTTAACTATGGTAAATAAAATTTACAATTGTTCATATTCATGTTTCCCAAAAATAAAAAATATATAATATTAACATAATTGAGACCTAATGATTCAAAATATAGAATCCATTTTTCCAAACTAAAATTACAGAAGTTGCATTAATAAATTTCAAATTAATCTCGTTGTTAAAAACTGATTTTTAAAAGTTAAAACATTGCAAAAGATTGAAATTATTTTACATATGAATTCAATGTAAAATCATTTCTAATGATAGAAATTATATTAAATGGTAAAAATATATTCTATTTATACTTTAAAATCATTCAATATTATAATTTAACCATATAAATTATTCCTATGAAAAAACATGTATTCAATTAAAATATAGCGTCTTTTTACTATTCATTAAAATATAAAAGTAATCTGAATAATATGAAACATTTATCCAAAGTAAATTTTTATATCCTGATTCTAATGAATAATTTTATTTTTTTCATATTGAACTTATAAAAAGTTCAAAAACTATATTTATATTTGGTGGGCGATAAAAAAGGTAGCAAAACTGCATTAATTTTAAAATACTTATTTTGTCCAAAAAATTTATTTTTTTCTCATACAATGTTCTGGAAAATGTGTAATTAGAATAATAATGTTATAAAATTCAAAATTTAGTTAAAACAATTTATAACAGCTAGTTCATAATAATATTAAAACAATATATTGTGGTTTAGTGAAACATGGTACTGCGTTCTACAAACACTATAGAGGAAGGTCGCAAATGCGTGTAATGCAAGACAAGTCAGGGCTGTGTGTAGTGCAAGATCCCTTTGTTGTTGTTTATAATATAATAAAAATTTATTTCATTTATACATTAATCAAAATCTATACTTAATGTTGCGTATAATGATTTCCTCAAAACGACCTTGAAATTGTGTGTAACACTAGCCAAGAATATTGTTTCGTATATTGTATGATAATACGATGTTTCATATAGTACAAGCTAATCTTGGTGTAGTGTACTATATAAGACATCAAAAAAATAAAAAATGATATATCTCATAAAATATCGGGGTGTTACATTCTACCCCCTTAAAATTAATTTCTCCCTCGAAAATAACTGGTGTTATTAACCCTTTACTACTTGAATGTTTCATTCATAGAAACCCACATCGTCAGATGGAATGCTAACTCTTAATTTTAAAAAGTGAAAAAAAATAAACATAACGGTCAACCAAATTAAATAATTACTGGGTTTCTACAATGGAGAACATAGATGAAAATATGGATATGGAAGAGAAATATAACCATCAACTTCTGATGAAGAGTGGTAGAGGACATGGTTATGAAAAGGCCTATAATCACAAAGCCATAAATTTGTGATTATCAAAGGTACCATCTATTTCATCAGGTATAAGGGCACTAGGACAACATTTTTTGGATTTCAAGATCATTTCCACAATGTTGAATAATTTTTTAATTTTAAAAAATAAATACATTATTTTGTTACAATCTCACCATTGCTCAGGCCTTGAACAATTTCCACTTTATCTCTTAATGAAATGAAGTTGAATTTGTCTATCGTGAAGTGTTAACAGATCATGCGATAGAATGGTAGGGCATTCCATCTGTCTCAATCATAAGGTTAGAAAAATTTATATACATATGTCCATATGTGGCGAGATTAATTGTATTTGATTCCAAAAAAGGACTTATACTACATCTATCATCCTACATATTAAAATAAAACTAGTTTCAACTAACCAGGGAATTCTTGTAGTCTAGAGGTAGGATATAAAGGCAAACTGCACTTCGGTTATGGGTTCAATTCCCGTATAATTGTCCAACATGATGGGTTGTCACCCATCCTGTAGGTTGTCCTTTTTCTAAAAAGATACTATTACAACATCCCAGAAATAATATCAAAAATTACTAGCCATAAACAATAATATATGATTTCAAACTTAATGTATTCAATCCTTTAGTCTTATCAAAAATACTTATGTCCAATCTCATAGTATAAAGATAACGACTACTAGAAAGGTCATCTACCAAGCATGTGAATAACATAATTTATCCCTCATATATCACAATATATATCTTGTTGGTCACATTCCAAACAAGTGATTACCTTAATCATGTATTCTCATGAAACATGTGTTACCATAGAAACATAGTGAAAACATGAATGCTGTCAAAATTTTACTCTTTCCACATACTAGAATCCCAAAAAATCTATATACACAATCCATGATATCACTAGGTCTTTATATCAATAATGAACTCATTAATACTAACAAACATATTATTTTCTCCTTATCCTTTCATTATTCACATATCATCTACTTTCAAAAAATATTTCAATCACTTTTCACGGCTTCTAGTACCATTCATCATACACTTTCAAATATTCAAGGAAAGATAACAGTGTAACAATCCTTAGATTTTTTTTATTTCATAGTACCATTAATTATTCTTGATAATCAAGCAATCATTTCACTATCTTTTCAAACAAATTACCATGATTCATTATTTTATTAATCAAAACTTTTTTCATTTCATATATCATTTGTAGTGTCTTCATCATAATCAACATAAACACTACCCATGCGGCCTTGCTGATAATATTCATGAGATTTTCCTTTAGGGAATTGGTTTGCATAATTCCCACACATTCCACATATAAAACATTTAACCATTGTTGAGGTATTATCAATACCTTTATCCTATTCCATTATGTTAACTGAACCTTTTACTATGAAATTACTATCTTTTTGTCCTTCTTTTCCACACCCAAATCTTCTTCAAATTCCTTTTAAACATTCTCCTTGATGCCTCTTCCCACATGAGTTATATGAGGGATATAGATCATTATTTCGTCTATGATCATCATGAAACTCTATCTTTATCTTATTAGCTGAGTCAGGAATCATACCAAAGTTGAGATTATTGGTCATATTATGAGATTTCTGATAAGGCATAATAATGATGTTTCACCATCCAAATACCGCTTCATTTTTTAGTTCCTGAAGAATATCATTACATTGTCTATCATATTTTCCATTTACATGAATCTTCATGTTTGCAGCCATTTTCTAAAACCCAAAATGAATAGTGTGAGAGGAAAAAATCATACTAGGAAAAAAATTTAATAAATGGGGAGTGCATTCAATATATAAAATATTAGGATTAATTCTAATAATATTACCACAATTATAAGAATATAACCTATACATATACTTAACCTTAGAGACATCCCTTGACATACCATATAAATATATCTTAGAATCTCAATAATGTTTTTGCATCCTAGTTTCCAATGGTTGACTAAACTTTCGCTCTAATACCAACTATAGAGACCCAAATCTAGATGTACTTATACATTACATTACTTTTGTGGAAGACATAATAGATGACAAAAACAGACGCACGAAGTCCATATTTGTTTACTCTCTTTGGAAACATGTAACATAATCTTCTAATAATGTGGAAAGATCTTCAATATCTATTTATCGATCTTCCCCTTTTTTCCTACCTAAATCATTTCTTTAA
This sequence comes from Viscum album, assembly GCA_963277665.1. Lineage (NCBI taxonomy): Eukaryota > Viridiplantae > Streptophyta > Magnoliopsida > Santalales > Viscaceae > Viscum > Viscum album. The sequence continues at coordinate 2,012,512,297 of OY728147.1, read as the reverse complement.
ATCATGGGTAAAGAAAACATATAATGGGAGAGCTCAAATTCTCAGTAAGGGAAAACATGTAGAACATAAAACAACCCATAAACATTTGAACATAAAACCATTATCATAAAAGATCTAAATCATGAGTAATGACATAAATCTTTGTAGTACATAAGGCATAGATCATAAAGGAAAATTAACCATGATAAAATAGCATGGGGAAACCATGTAATTATGGAAACCATTAAAAAAATATTATGATTTCTATAGTATCCAAGGCATTTCTTCCAAGACAATCATAGTGGAAAAAGTCCATTACTGAACCAGGTTTACTTGTCATTCCTTCCATGTATTACTAAACCGGATTCACTTGTCGTTCTATCCATTTCTATCTCATGAGATGTAAATATTTACCCAATGCATTGGAGGGAGATATAGGTCCCACCCATCTCATAATGAAATCATTATTTCTTGTCCCACAAAATAAAAATAAATCATTCTTCATAACCCAATAAATAAAATGTGTTTCATATACATCATGCCATCATACTATAATACATATAAAACAAATGGATATCATTTCATAATAATATGAATCGAACCATGTAAATAATAGAGAAATTATACTTGAATTATAAACATATTAAATAATGTCTTCTTAGGTGGAAAATAGTATTGATAAACCACATCAAATAAATTCTTAATGAAAATATCATTTCTTCTTCAAAATTATTTTATTTTCACAGAATGCCAAGAAATTTTAAAAGAAATTTTTTTGTAGAAAATAATTATCAAATCTTGTATATTAAGCATCAGTAAAATTTGGTGTTATAAAAAAGTAAATATCTATTCACTCCGTATAAAAAACATTCTCCTTATACTTTTTCTGAAAAAGTCAAAAAGTTCCTCATATTGTAAACAAAAGAATGATTCCTTTTATAAAATAATGTAAAAGTAATATAGGGTTAAGAATGACTTTATAACTACATGTAATAATATTAAACACTTTATGAAATACAATTTATGTAGACATGGATGAAAAATATAACTACAATAAATACTTATGTATATGAAATCTCAGATAAAAATTAGATTTGCTAAATTATCCCTTATCTTATGTCCAATTTATTCTGTATGTGTTTGAGGATCTTCTATAGTAGTATTAAACATATTATTAACTTGTAACATAACCATAATAATATATATGATATCATATATGATTCTCTTATGACCTTATATTACACATTCTTTTGTAAATTCCATGTTAAAGCAACATTTTGGGTAACATCGGTTCCTTTATCATACGTAGTTCATCTTAGTGTTCATGATATTATTACTTATACCAAGATTTACATAATTTTACAATGTAAAACATGATTTATATATAATATATATTCAGAATATAAATATATATGATTGATCGAAAAATGGAATGAAATACACCGTTCTTGGAGACAGTAGGTCGTATGTATGCATGAATGCTGTTTTCGTTTCATTATTGAATTGAATGGAATTAAGTAAATGAAACATACATGTAAATAAATATAGTATCATTATTACATTATAACTTTCATGATTGTTTATTATATATAAATTATAATCATACTTGAATGGTTAATCATGGAAAATGAATCTCAACGCGTCCGTGGAGACGGTAGTTCGTACGTACACACGCGTGATGATATTGTTCCCATAATTACTGAATGGAATTATAGTGGATGATATAATATCTCAAAATTTTTATCATGTTATAATAATTATATGTAGTTTTTTCTTTACACTTTAATACCCATCCAAGTATGGTGGTGGTAGAAAAATATATTTGACCACAGTGTGGAGACGGTATTCCGTACGTACACACTCATTGTGATTTCATTTTTAGTATGATGGATAGAAGGTAAAATAGGATTGTTTCATATTTATAATAACAAATCAGTATATAATTTATACTAATGTTATTACATTATAATGAAACAGTTAAATAAGAGGATGTAGAAGAAGAAAGAAACTTGAAAGAATTGGTAGAAGAGATTACCTCTTCATCGACGTGCATATTTTAAACATCATCATAGGGAACTATAGTTGGTCTTTTGAGAAGACCAGAACCCCTATGATATAAATAGAGAGGTTTAGAAAGGAAATACGAAGGGTTTGGCCGATCCTGATGGCTCAAAATTGTTTAAATAGAAGACGAATGAGGTGCCCTTTTATAAGGGAGGAGAGGGGTGTCACGACCCGCCTTCACCAAAAGGAGGGAAGGGTCAGCAGGTTGACAGGCCCTTCCTTCTTTAAGTTGAAGGAGAGATAACGACCCCCGAAACACGCCTTCAATAGGTCCCGGAGTGGCGACTAGCACCAACGGTATAGAAATTTCTCAAAAATGGAAGGCATTACCCTTTTTATTTTATAGGATCGAGAGATAAGGAGAAGGAAACCCAACCACACCAAGGAATATGAAAAGTAAATCCAAAAGTAAACCATTCCCACATGAATTTTCCAAAAGAAAAATCCGCAAGGTGCAAGAGGTGACTACAAGGTAAGTACCAAAAAGGAAAAGGAAACAACAACTGCAACTGCTCCAAAGGTCCGAGCTAGTAAGGTCCCGCGTGATCCCCGAAGTCCTCCTGGAAACCTGAAAGCAGTTTTATATACGTAGGGTGAGAATACAAGTACACTTAGTAGGGAAAACCAAAGACTCTCGTGCACAAGTGGGGGAACGTGCTAAAGTCTTGTGAGAAAATATTAAACCAAACACCTATCAAGGTAAACTATCCACCCCAGGCCTCACCAAGGCACACCCCCCAAATAACGCAAGTCAAGTAATATATATAATCAGAGCACATCGATGTTTGGGTACCCCGCGCCACATTCCCACTGGTTATTGAGACAACCTACGCATCGGACCGATCCCGCCATTCTCACCACAGTCCCACTACCACACTCGCCCGCACACACCTGGGCCACAACCACACATAGTCCCACTGCTGAAATCCCACCTGCACACACCTGGGCCTCAACCGCATGCAGTCCCACTGCTGAAATCCCACCCGCACACACCTGGGCCACAACTATCACACGTAACCATGCCTGCAAACACCTAGGACAGAACAACCACCACCATGCCCGAAATCACCTGTGCCTCATCCCGAAGACACTTGGGAAACCACCTACTGAACACACCTGGCCAACCACCACACCACCCCACCCGAAGGTTCTTGGGATAAAAATGGACCTCAGGACATCACAGCCTGCTCGAAGATACTTGTGCTATCCGGGAAAGTGAGGAGAAAAGGAACTAATAACCAGCCACTAAGGATAGTGTTGGGAAAAACACCCTCCCCCATGAAATGGAGGTGTTTGGAACTAGGTTCTCAACATTGGTGGGGCGCGAATAAGAAACACAAAACTACAAGTATAGATATATTTAACAGGCACTCACCCAAGTCTAGGTTTTTCTAACCGGCCTACGGAACACAGCACCACTATATCCGAGTCACAAGTCACGACTCTCGCCAACAAAACCCATAATCCCATTCTCGTTTCATGTTCAGTAATAATTTTTGAGTTTATGCACTATTGGGAAACTAGTAGGCATAGGCACAAGTCCAGAAAAAGTAAACAATCAAGCAACAACCAAAACATCTACACCTGGTTCTCAACAATAGAGGATTCCACCCCAATTTCTGATATGAACAAGTAACCACCCGGATTTAAAACTCACAACCACAGAATCCATACCAACAGAAGATCCCATCCCCAAAAAAAGTCACACAACCACTGAGGGTAGAAATGAACAGGGGATCCCATTCCCTCCCACATCTCCAGAAATCGGCCCGAAGGGAAAACAACCAAGTAACACCACCAACACAAGCAGGGCCTTGCATGTATTTTCAGATTTAAACAACTTAACACACTCCATGATTTAAATTCTCATGTGTTCTAACTGGGATTTATCACAGAAGGGTTGATCCTGGTGCTTCCAATTTATTCAGCCGAATATACGTGATTAACCAATTCAATTTTCACAGCAGAATCTTACAACCACAAACAGGCCTTTTAAAACATTAGCATGGTTCATTAGTGCACAAAAAATGACCACCAATGGCCTCGATTTTCAGAAGGCACAAGCCAACACCACTCAACATGATGGCCATAAAAGAAACAACAATAAAATATAAGATATCATCAATGATCATAGCCCCCCACCCCATTCTTTATAGAATTCATTCGTTATCTTTAATTAGGTTTGTTTTATACAATTTTACAAAACAAAAGCACGCCCAACCCGCATGATACACAAAAGAGATAGGAAAAGGAGAAATTCCCTACTTGTTTGATCGACGATCGACGCTTAGGCTGGGTGCAGAACATTACGGATAACGATGCACCCGATGCACCAAAAGCTGTTTGTGAAAAGCCACGATCCAGGAAAAGAGAAACCATGGCTAACCCTCGGTTTATATGAGCCAGGGACAGTTGGGGTGAAAACACGAAACCGCGTAAGGTGTGGGAGATGAGGGTTGACCACGCGGCTCCACTCGTCACAAAAGGGGGTCGGTAGTTTAAGCCGACTCATGAATTGATTAAGTATTTAATTGAAACACTTATGGATGTTACGGGTCCTTAAAACAGGTTTAACAAGTCAGAATAGTGTTTAAAAACCCTATTTGCGCAAAGGAGCGCTACTGGGAACAACTTGACAAGGTCGGGTGATGCTGATCGGTCTCACCGATCGGTCTCGCTAATCGGTCTCGCCGATCGGTCTCACCGATCGGTCTCACCGATCTGTCTCACCGATCGGTCACACCGATCGCTCTCGCCGATCGGTCTCACCGAGACGCCACACCTTTAGGACCCGAATTTTGGCAAAGGGAAGAACCAAGAGAGTCTGGGTCATCACATCAGAAACCTCTCAAACTATTCTCATCCTCGAGAATTTAAACAACCCAGAAGGGGAGGACGGGTCCGAACAACCACCCTGAAAGATACCTCTCAAGAGCGAACCTCATCGTTAAATAAGAACACTTCATGCCACGTTCTTGGGTATTCTTTCACGACCCAAGCAACATACCATGCCAAACTGCCCGGGCATGTGCGTTGGGGAGTCTCCTCCCCCATTCAAGATATTATCCGCTTTGAGCGGCACTGACTCTCCCGCACGGGTTTAATCGCATCCATCTTAATGCGTCTTGATTAGGGGTCGGGTTCTCTCCTTCCCCAAAGCCGGGGCTTTTTACACACAAACAGAGGAAAGAAAACCAGCACATTTCATAGACAAAGAAAAAATGTTCCACCACAACAGGAACAACAAGGAACAAAAATCAAAACAACTCCGGGTAATAGGTACACATCTGTGCATCCCTCTCCGACGTACTCTCCTCAAGCCCACCATGTCTCCACAAAACACGAACCAAGGGGATGGTTCGCCCGGAAAGCACCTATTCTTTTCGATCCTCGATCACCACTGGTCTCTCCACAAAGGTCATGTCTTCCTCGACATCCAGCTCACGACCCGCCTTCACCAAAAGGAGGGAAGGATCAGCAGGTTGCCAGGCCCTTCCTTCTTTATGTTGAAGGAGAGATAATGACCCCTGAAACCCGCCTTCAATAGGTCCTGGAGTGGTGACTAGCACCAAGGATATAGAAATTTCTCACAAATGGAAGGCATTACCCTTTTTATTTTATAGGATAGAGAGATAAGGAGAAGGAAACCCAAAAAAACCAAGGCAGAAGAAAAGTAAAGCCAAAAGGAAACCATTCCCACATGCATGTTCCAAAAGTAAAATCTGCAAGTTGCAAGAGGTGACTACAAGGTATGTACCAAAAAAGGAAAATGAAACAACAACTGAAACTGCTCTCAATGTCCGAGCTAGTAAGGTCCCGCGTGATCCCTGAAGTCCTCCTGGAAACCTGAAAGTTGTTTTATATACGTAGGGTGAGCATACCAGTACACTTAGTAGGGAATACCAAAGACTCTCGTGCACAAGTGGGGGAACGTGCTAAAGTCCCGTGAGAAAAGAGTAAACCAAATACCTATCAAGGTAAACTATCCACCCCAGGCCTCACCAAGGCACACTCCCCAAATAACGCAAGACAAGTAATATATATAATCAGATCACATCGATGTTTGGGTACCCCACGCCACTTTCCCACTGTTTATTGAGACATCCTTCACATCGGACCAATCCTGCAATTCTCACCGCAGTCCCATTGCCACACCCGCCCGCACACACCTGGGCCACAACCACACGCAGTCCCACTGCCGAAATCCTGCCCACTCACACCTGGGCCTCAACCGCACGTAGTCCCACTGCTGAAATCCCACCCGCACACACCTGGGAAACAATAGTCACACGTAACCATGCCTGCAAACACCTAGGCCAGAACAAACACCACCACGCCAGAAAACACCTGGGCCTCATCCCAAAGAAACATGGGAAACCACCAGTCATACACACCTGGCCAACTACCACACCACCCCGCCCGAAGGTTCTTGGGCTAATAATGGACCTCAGGCCATCACAGCCTGCCTGAATATACTTGGGCTATCCGGGAAAGGGAGCGTAAAAGGAGCTAATAACCAGCCACTAAGGATAGTGTTGGAAAAAACACCCTCCCCCATGAAATGGGGGTGTTCGGCACTAGGTGCTCAACTTGGGTGGGGAGCGAATAAGATACACAAAACTAAAAGTATAGATATAGGTAACAAGCACTCACCCTAGTCTAGGTTTTTCTAACCGGCCTACGGAACACAACACCACTATATCCGAGTCACAAGTCACGACTCTCGCCAACAAAACCCATCATCCCATTCTCGTTTAATGTTCAGTAATAATGTTTGAGTTTAACCACTACTGGGAAACTAGTAGGCATATGCAGAAGTCCAAAAAAAGTAAAAAATCAAGCAACAACCATAACATGCACACCTGGTTCACAACAACAGAGGATTCCACCCCAATTTGTGATATGAACAAGTAACCACCTGGATTAAAAACTCACAACCACCGAATCCATACCAACAGGAGATCCCATCCCCAAAAAAGTCACATAACCACCGAGGGTATAAAAGAAAAGGGGATCCCATCCCCTCCCACATCTCTAGCAATCGGCCCGAAAGGAAAACAACCAACTACCACCAACAACACAAGTAGGGCCTTGCATGTATTTTCTGATTTAAACGACTTAACACACTCCATGACTCAATTTCCCGTGTGTTCTAACCGGGAGTTATCACAGAATGGTTGATACTGGTGCTTCCAATTTATTCATACAAATATACGTGATTAACCAATTCACTTTTCACAGCAGAAGCTTACAACCACAAACAGGCCTTTTAAAACATCAGTAGGGTTCTTTAGTTCACAAACAACGACCACCAACGACCTCGATTTTCAAAAGGCATAAGCCAGCACAACTCAACAGGATGGCCATAAAAGAAACAACATCAAAATATAAGACAGAATCAACAATCACAGCCCCCCTTTCTTTATTGAATTCTTTCGTTATCTTTAATTAGGTCTGGTTTATCCAATTTTACAGAAACAAAAGCACGCCCACCCCGCATGATACACAAAAGAGAGAGGCAAAGGATAAATTCCCTACTTGTTTGATCAACGATCGACGCTTAGGACGGTCGTGGAACATTACTGATAACGATTCGCCCAGTGCACCAGAAGCTGTTTGTGAAAAGCCACGATCCATGAAAAGAGAAAACACGGCTTACCCTCGGTTTATAAGAGCCAGGGACGGTTGGGGTGAAAACGCGAAACCGCGTAAGGTGTGGGGGTTGTGGGTTGACCAGGCGGCTCCACTCGTCACAAAAGGGGGGTCGGTAGTTTAATCCAACTCATGAATTTATTAAGTATTTAATTAAAACTCTTATTCAGGTTACGGGTCCTTAAAACACGTTTAACAAGTCAGAATATGGTTTAAATACCCTATTTGCACAAAGGAGCGGTATTGGGAATAGCTTGACAAGGCCAGGTGATGCCGATCGGTCTCACCGATCGGTCTCGCCGATCGGTCTGGCCGATCGGTCTCACCGAGACGCCACTCCATTAGTACACGGATTTTGTCAAAGGGAAGAACCAAGAGAGTCTGGGTCATCACATCAGATACCTATCAAACTATTCTCGTCCTCGAGAATTTAAACAACCTAGAACGGGAGGGTAGGTCCGAACAACCACCCCGAAAGATACCTCTCAAGAGAAAACCTCATCGTTATCTAAGAACACTTCATGCCACGTTCTTGGTTATTCTGTCACGACCCAAGCAACATACCATGCCAAACTTCTCGGGCATGTGGGTTGGGGAGTCTCCTCCCCCATTTCATGATATTATCCACATTGGGCAGCACTGACTCTCCCGCATGGGTTTAATCGCATCCATCTTAATGCATCTTGATTAACGGTTGGGTTCTCTCCTTCCCCAAAGCCGGGGCTTTTTACACACAAACAGAGGAAAGAAAACCAGCACATTTTATACCCAAAAGACAAAATGTTCCACCACAACAGGTAAAACTAGGAAAAACAATCAAAACAACTCCGGGTACTGGGTACGCATCTGTGCTTCCCTCTCCCACATACTCTCCTCAAGCCCACCATGTCTCTACAAAACACAAACCAAGGGGATGGTTCGCCCGCAAAGCACCATTTCATGGCGATCCTTGATCTCCACTGGTCTCTCTACAAAGGTCATGTCTTCCTCGATATCCAGCTCACGACCCGCCTTCACCAAAAGGAGGGAAGGCTCAGCAAGTTTCCAGGCGCTTCATTCTTTAAGTTGAAGGAGAGATAAAGACCCCCAAAACCCGCCTTCAATAGGTCCCGGAGTGGCGACTAGCACCAAGGGTATATAAATTTCTCACAAATGGAAGGCATTACACTTTTAATTTTATAGGATCGAGAGATAAGGAAAAGGAAACCCAACAACACCAAGGAAGGATAAAAGTAAAGCCAAAAGTAAACCATTCCCACATGCCTGTTCCAAAAGTAAAAGCCGCAAGGTGCAAGAGATGACTACAAGGTAAGTACCAAAAAGGAATAGGAAACAACAATAGCAACTGCTCCAAAGGTCCGAGCTAGTAAGGTCCCGGGTGATCCCTGAAGTCCTCCTGGAAACCTGAAAGCAGTTTTATATACGTAGGATGAGCATACAAGTACAATCAGTAGGGAAAACCAAAGACTCTCGTCCACATGTGGGGGAACGTGCTAAAGTCCTGTGAGAAAAGAGTAAACCAAACACCTATCAAGGTAAACTATCCAACCCAGGCCTCACCAAGGCACCCTCCCCAAATAACGCAAGTCAAGTAATTTATATAATCAGAGAACATCTATGTTTGGCTACCCCGTGCCACTTTCCCACTAGTTATTGAGACGTCCTACGCATCGGACCAATCACTCCATTCTCACCGCAGACCCACTGCCACACCCACCCGCACACACCTGGGCCACAACCACACGTAGTCCCACTGCCGAAATCCCACCCGCACACACCTGGGCCTCAACCGCACGCAGTCCCACTGCGGAAATCCCGCCCGCACACACCTGGGCCACAATTGTCACATGTAACCATGCATGCAAACACCTAGGCCAGAACAACCACCACCACGCCCGAAAACACCTGGGCCTCATCGCGAAGAAACTTGGGAAACCACCTGCCGCACACACCTGTCCAACCACCACACCACCCCGCCCGAAGGTTCTTGGGCAAATTATGGACTTCATGCCATCACAGCCTACCCGAAGATACTTGGGCTATCCTGGAAAGGGAGCAGAAAAGGAGCTAATAACCATCCACTAAGGATAGTGTTGGGAAAAACACCCTCCCCCATGAAATGGGGGTGTTTGGCACTAGGTTCTCAACTTGGGTGGGGCGCGAATAAGAAACACAAAACTACATGTATAGATATAGGTAACAAGAACTCACCCAAGTCTAGGTTTTTCTAACCGGCCTACAGAACACAACACCACTATATCTGAGTCACAAGTCATGACTCTCGCCAACAAAACCCATCATCCCATTCTTGTTTCATGTTCAGTAATAATGTTTGAGTTTAAGCACTACTAGGCAACTATTAGGCATAGGAACAAGTCCAGAAAAAGTAAACAATCAAGCAAAAACCAAAACATCCACACCTGGTTCTCAACAACAGAGGATTCCACCCCAATTTGTGATATGAACAAGTAACCACCTGGATTTAAAACTCACAACCATCGAATCCATACCAACAGGAGATACCATCCCCAAAAAAGGTCACACAACCACCGAGGGTATAAAGGAACAGGGGATCCCATCCCCTCCCACATCTCCAGCAATCGGCCCGAAGGGAAAACAACCAACTAACACCACCAACACAAGCAGGGCCTTGCATGTATTTTCAGATTTAAATGACTTAACACACTCCATGATTCAAATTCCCATGTGTTCTAACCGGGAGTTATCACAGAAGGGTTGATCCTGGTGCATCCAATTTATTCAGATGAATATACGTGATTAACCAATTCACATTTCATAGCAGAAGCTTAAAACCACAAAAATGCCTTTTAAAACATCAGCAGGGTTCATTAGTGCACAAACAACGACAACCAACAGCCTCGATTTTCAGAAGGCATAAGCCAGCAAAACTCAACAGGATGGCCATAAAAGAAACAACATCAAAATATAAGACAACCTCAACAATTAAAGCCCCCTTTCTTTATAGAATTCGTTCGTTATCTTTAATTAGGTCTGGTTTATCCAATTTTACAGAAACAAAAACACACTCACCCCACATGATACACAAAAGAGAGAGGCAAAAGAGAAATTCCCTACTTGTTTGATCGACGATCGACGCTTAGGCCGGGCACGGAACCTTACAGATAACCATAGGCCCGATGCACCAGAATCTGTTTGTGAAAAGCCACGATCCAAGAAAAGAGAAACCACAGCTAACCCTCGGTTTATAAGATCCGGGGACGGTTGGGGTGAAAAATATAAACCACATAAGGTGCGGGGGTTGTGGGTTGACCACGCTGCTCCACTCGTCACAAAAGGGGGGTCGGTAGTTTATGCCGACTCATGAATTGATTAAGTATTTAATTAAAACTCTTATGCACGTTACGGGTCCTTAAAACATGTTTAACAAGTCAGAATATAGTTTTCAAACCCTATTTGCGCAATGGAGCGCTACTGGGAACAACTTGACAAGGCCGGGTGACGCCGATCGGTCTCGCCGATCGGTCTCACTGATCGGTCTCACCAATTGGTCTCCACGATCAGTCTCGCCGATCGGTCTCGCCGATCGGTCTCACCGATCGGTCTCACCGACCAGTCTGGCTGATCGGTCTCACCGACCCGTCTGGCCGATCGGTCTCACCGAGACTCCACTCCTTTAGGACCTAGATTTTGGCAAAGGGAAGAACCAAGAGAGTCTGGATCATCACATCAGATACCTCTCAAACTATTCTCGTCCTCGAGAATTTAAACAACCCAGAAGGGGAGGGCAGGTCCGAACAACCACCCCAATAGATACCTCTCAAGAGAGAACCTCATCGTTAACTAAGAACACTTCCTACAACGTTCTTGGGTATTCTTTCACGACCCAAGAAACATACCATGCCAAATTTCCCGGGCATGTGGGTTGGGGAGTCTCCTCCCCCATGTCAAGATATTTTCCGGTTTGGGTGGCACTAACTCGCCCGCATGGGTTTAATCGCATCCATCTTAATGCGTCTTGATTAAGGGTCGGGTTCTCCCCTTCCCCAAAGCTGGGGCTTTTTACACACAAACAGAGGAAAGAAAGCCAGCACATTTGATAGCCAAAAGACAAAACGTTCCACCACAACAGGTACAACAAGGAACAAAACTCAAAACAACACCGGGTACTGGGTACGCATCTGTGCTTCCCTCTCCCACGTACTCTCCTCAAGCCCACCATGTCTCCACAAAACACGAACCAAGGGGATGGTTCACCCGCGAAGCACCTTTTTTTTGCGATCCTCGATCACCACTGGTCTCTCCACAAAGGTCATTTCTTCCTCGACGTCCAGCTCATGACCCACCTTCACCAAAAGGAGGGAAGGGTCAGCAGGTTTCCAGGCCCTTCCTTATTTATGTTTAAGGAGAGATAATGACCCCCGAAACACGCATTCAATAGGCCCAGAGTGGCGACTGGCACCAAGGGTATAGAAATTCCTCACAAATGGAAGGCATTACTGTTCTTATTTTATAGGATCGAGAGATAAGGAAAAGGAAACCCAACAACACCTAGGCAGAAGAAATGTAAAGCCAAAAGTAAACCATTCCCACATGCATGTTCCAAAAGTAAAAGCCGCAAGGTGCAAGAGGTGACTACAAGGTAAGTACCAAAAAGGAAAATGAAACAACAACTGCAACTGCTCCAAAGGTCCGAGCTAGTAAGATCCCGCGTGATCCCTGAAGTCCTCCTAGAAACCTGAAAGCAGTTTTATATACGTAGGGTGAGCATTAAAGTACACTCAGTAGGGAAAACCAAAGACTCTCGTGCACATGTGGGGGAATGTGCTAAAGTCCCGTGAGAAAAGAGTAAACCAAACACCTATCAAGGTAAACTATCTACCACAAGTCTCACCAAGGAAGACTCCCCAAATAACGCAAGTCAAGTAATATATATAATCAGAGCACATCGATGTTTGGGTACCCCGCGCCACTTTCCCACTGGTTATTGAGACATCCTACACATCGGACCAATCCCGCCATTCTCACCGCAGTCCCACTGCCACACACGCCCGCACACACCTGGGCCACAACCACACGCAGTCCCACTGCCAAAATCCCGCCCGCACAGAACTGGGCCTCAACCGCACGCAGTCCCACTGCTGAAATCCCGCCCTCACACACCTGGGCCACAACTGTTACACGTAACCAAGCCTGCAAACACCTAGGCCAGAACAACCACCACCACGCCCGAAAACACCTGGGCCTCATCCAGAAGACACTTGGGAAACCACCTGCCGCACACACCTGGCCAACCACTACACCACCCCGTCCGAAGGTTCTTGGGCAAATAATCGACCTCAGACCATCACAACCTGACTGAAGATACTTCGGCTATCCGGAAAAGGGAGCAGTAAAGGAGCTAATAACCATCCACTAAGTATAGTGTTGGGAAAAACACCCCCCCCATGAAATGTGGGATTTCGGCACTAGGTGCTCAACTTTGGTGGGGCGCGAATAAGAAAAACAAAACTACAAGTATAGATATAGGAAACAAGCACTCACCCAAGTCTAGGTTTTTCTAACCGGCCTACGGAACACAGAACCACTATATCCGAGTCACAAGTCACGACTCTCGCCAACAAAACCCATCATCCCATTCTTGTTTCATGTTCAGTAATAATGTTTGAGTTTAAGCAGTACTGGGAAACTAGTAGGCATAGACACAAGTACAGAAAAAGTAAAAAATCAAGCAACAACCAAAACATCCACACCTGGTTCTCAACAACAGAGGATTCCACCCCAATTTGTGATATGAACAAGTAACCACCGGGATTTAAAACTCACAACCACTGAATCCATACCAACAGGAGATCCCATCCCCAAAAAAATTCACACTACCACAGAGGGTAAAAAAGAACAGGGGATCCCATCCCCTCCCACATCTCCAGCAATCGGCCCGAAGGGAAAACAACCAACTACCACCACCAACACAAGCAGGTCCTTGCTTGTATTTTCAGATTTAAATGACTTAACACACTCCATGATTAAAATTCTTGTGTGTTATAACCGGGAGTTATCACAGAAGGGTTGATCCTGGTGCTTCCAATTTATTCAGACGAATATACGTGATTAACCAATTCACTTTTCACAGCAGAAGCGTACAACCACAAATAGGCCTTTTAAAACATCAGCAGGGTTCATTAGTGCACAAAAAACGACCACCAACGGCCTCGATTTTCAGAAGGCATAAGCCATCACAACTCAACAAGATGGCCATAAAAGAAACAACATCAAAATATAAGATAACATCAACAATCACATCCCCCCTTTCTTTATTGAATTCTTTCGTTATCATTAATTTGGCCTGGTTTATCCAATTTTACAGAAACAAAAGCACGCCCACCCTGCCTCATACACAAAAGAGAGAGGCAAAAGAGAAATTCCCTACTTGTTTGATCGACGATCGACACTTAGGTTGGGCGTGGAACTTTACGGATAACGAGGCACCCAGTGCACCAGAAGCTGTTTGTGAAAATCCACGATCCAGGAAAAGAGAAACCACGGCTAACCCTCGGTTTATAAGAGCTGGGCACGGGTGGGGTGAAAACGCGAAACCGCGTAAGGTGAGGGGGTTGTGGGTTGACCATGCAGCTCCACTCTTCACAAAAGGCGGGTCGGTAGATTAAGCCGACTCATGAATTCATTAAGTATTTAATTAAAACTCTTATGCACCTTACGGGTCCTTAAAACTGGTTTAACAAGTCAGAATTGGGTTTAAAAACCCTATTTGCGCAAAGGAGTGCTACTGGGAACAACTTGACAAGGTCGGGTGACACCGATCGGTCTCGCCGATCGGTATGGCCGATCGGTCTCATCGCTCAGTCTCACCGATCGTTCTCACCGGTCGGTCTCACCGACCAGTCTGGCCGATCGGTCTCACCGACCGGTCTGGCCGATCTGTCTCACCGACCGGTCTGGTCGATCCGTCTCGCCGATCCGTCTCACCGATCGGTCTCCCCGATCCGTCTCACCGATCGGTCTGGCCGATCAGTCTCACCGAGACGCCATTCCTTTAGGACCCAGATTTTAGCAAAGGGAAGAACCAAGAGAGTCTGGGTCATCACAAGGGGATCCTTTGGAAACATCAACCATTTTAATTTATAAAAAATTAAAATTCAACATAACAACTTCCAAAAATGACTCAATTCGAAGATGATATGATATAGGGTTGAAATATCCTCAACAAATAAAATTTAGACATGATTTAATATTATTTTAAACCGTATCAACTTGATTTATCATTATTTAATTTATTTAATTTTATTTGTGGTAATGATATTCTTAATATTAATTTGTTATAAATAATTAATTATGTGTTTTTAATGTCAATAATTTTATAATTTATGACATTTTAGAACATATAAATTTCAATTTATAATTTTTAAATATTATTTTTATTTTTAAACAATTTTATTATATATTTTTTTATAAAATGACAATAGTGTCAATTTTGAGACTATTAATTTATTTGAATTTCAATAAAATCCACAAAGAGGATATATTAGATCAAAAATATTTAATAAACTTATATCCAGTCATATTCATCTATAAAATTTGTGGAAAACATTAATTAGTTCTTATATTATTTATTTTAATATTTTTAGCACCATTTGTTTGATATTTCTCTTCATGAAATAATTACTTCACCATTTTTATATAATTATTTAATATACTTCTTTGTAGAATAAAAATTAAAAATAAAATAATATGATTAAGATATATATATAATATATTTTATAATAATATTTTTACCTGAATTTATCATATTAAAATAACAACATCAAATTTGTTATATTTATTAAATTATGAAGGTGATAACTTTGACATCATTTAAACTAAAATAATATAAATGGCATAATCACTTTTATACGGCTGTAAATGATCCCCAATTAGACCCTTGGATGGTTATGGTATGAATATACGTGGCCTATAAGTTTTTATCAAGTTTTGGGGCCTTTGGATGGGTATTATTACTTAAAAAAAAACTATATTATTGATTTTTCAATAAGTAAATAATTTCAGCATCAATAATTTATAAGCTATTAAGGTAATTAAATATTTCTTAAAAATTACAAATAAATTACCATAAAAATGAAAAACATTTTAGATTTAATATTAGAATTTTTAATTTTATTTAAATTATGTATAACTTTATATTAAAATTATTATAATTTTTAAAGTTTGATTGAGACATATTTCACTTACATTTAAATAAAATAAATTAAAGGTCTTAATAAAATCCAAGTGGGTTCAAATAGATTAAATTTAGACCCAATTATGTTTTAGGATGAAATAAAATCATCCAATTATATTATGAAAAGCGTTAGATAAATTTTATAATATTATATTTACCCATAATTACCTTATTTTCTTTTAACTATGTTAAATGAAATTTATCGTAGTTACTGTTCATAGTTACCGAAAATTAAAAGAATACTATTAACATAATTTAAACCTAATAATTCCAAATATGGAATCCAGTTTTCCAAATTCAAATCACAGAAGTTGAAAAAATTAATTTAAAATTAATCTCGTTGTTACGAAAACATGTTTTAAATGTTAAAACATTGAAAAAGATTTAAATGATTTTATCTATGAATTCAATGTAAAATCAATATTAATGACATAAATTATATTTAATGGTAAAAATATATTCTATTTATACTTTAAAACCATTCAATATTATAATTTAAACACATAAATTATTATGATGAAAAATGTTGTTTTTAAATAAAATAACGCGTGTTTTTACTGTTCTATAAAATATAAAAGTTATCAGAATAATATTAAGAATTTATCCAAAGTAAATTTTTATATTCTAATTCTAGAAAAGTATTTTATTTTTTCATATTGATCTTTTAATCATGTCAAAATCTATATTTAATGTGGGTGCACCATTTAAAGGCAGCAAAACTGCATTTTTTTTAAAATACTAATTTTAACTAATTTTTTTTGTTTTTATATAATGTTCTAGAAAATTATTACGATGAATAATAATTTTATAAAATTCAAAATGTAGTTAATACTATTTATAACTATTATTTAGTAATAATACTATAACAATATATTGTTGTTTAGTGAATCCTTGTATTGCGTACTACATAAGCTATCAGAGATGGTCGTGATTGTGTGTAATGCAAGACAAGTCAGGGCTGTGTGTATTGCAACCTCCCTTTGGTGCTTCTTATAAAATAATCAAAAATTATTTCATTTATACATTAATTTTTTAACATAATGTTTCATAGATTAATTTCCACACAATGAACATGAAATTGTGTGTAACACGAGCCATCAATAGTGTTGTGTATACTGTAAGATAATACATTGTTGCATATAGTACAAGATAATCATGGTGTAGTGTACAATAGAAGACATAAATAAAATTAAATATAATATATCTCAAAAAATATCGGGGTGTTACATTCTACCCCCCTTAAAATGAATTTCACCCTCGAAATTCGTCAAGGTTAAAAATCATTTACTAATTGAAAGATTCATTCATAGAAACCCACATTGTAAAAAGGAATACTAAAACATAATTTTTAAATGTGAATAACGAAACATAACAGTAACTCAAATTAACTCATTACTAGGTTTCCACATAAGATAACATAGGTGAAAATATGGATATGAATGAGAAATATAACCATAAACTTTTGATGAAGAGTGGTAGAGGAAATGGATATAAAAAATACAACAATCACAAAGCCATAAATTTGTGATGATCTAACGTACAATCTGATTCATCATATAAAATTTTACTAGGAAAATTTTTTTTGGTTTTCAAGATCATTTCTCAAATCTTGAAGAATTTTTGAATTAAAAGAAATAGTTACTTGATTTTTGGTATAATCTCACCAATGCTCATGCCTTGAACAATTTCAACTTTATCTCTTAAATAAATGAAGTTGAATTTGTCTTTTATGAAGTGTTAGTAGATCATGAAATAGAATGATAGGTCATTCCATCTGTCTCAATCATAGGGTTAGCAATAGTTATATACATAAGTCCATCTTTGGTGAGATGAATCTGATATGCTTCCAAAAATTGGCATATACTTCATCTATCATCCTGCTTAATAAAATAAAAAACAATTCTACTTACCAGGGACATCCTGTAGGCCAGAGGTAAGAAAAAAGGCATGTCGCACTTCAGTAGTGGGTTCGATTCCTGCTACCTAGTCCGACCCGACATGTTTTCACCCATCCTATAGGTTTCCTTTTTCTAAAACAATACTATTACAATATTCCAGAAATAATATCATAAATTTATAGCCTTAATCAATACTATTTGAAGTCCAACATAATTCATTCCATCCTTTATGATTATCAAAAATACTTATGTACAATCTCATAGTATAGTGAAAAGGACTACTAGAAATTTCATATACCAAGAAAGTGAATACAATCATTTATCTCTCATATATCACAAGATATATCTTGTTGGTCACACTCCAAACATGTCATTGCCTAAATCTTGTATTCTCTTGAAACATGAGTTACCATAGATCCTTAGTGAAAACATGAATACTATCAAAAGATAAATCTTTCCACATAACAAAATCCAAAAAATTCTATATTCACCATTTATGATATCACTTTCTCCTTATATTAGTCATGAGTTCATTAATACTATCAAACATATTATTTTCTCTTTATCCCTTCATTATTCTCAAATCATCTGCTTCCAAAAAATATTTCAATCACTTTTCATGGTTTTCGGTTCCATTCATCATATACATTCAAATACTCAACGAAAGGCAACAGTGTAATAATATTTAGATTTTTCTTTATTCCAGAGTACCATACATTATTCTTGATAAACATGAAATCATCCCACTACCTTTTCAAACCATTGACTGAGGATCATCATTTTATTCTTCAACACATATTTAATATCATATATCATTTTTAGTGTCTTCATCATCATCAACATAAATACTAGCCATCCTACCGTGCGGATTATATTCAGGAGATTTTCCCATAAGGCAGTGGTTTTCATAATGCCCACGCATTCCACATTTAAAACATTTAACCATTGTCGATGTCTTAGAAATACCATTTTACTCATCCATTGTATTAACCAAATCTTTTCCTTTTCAATTATTAGATTTGTGTCCTTATTTTCCCCACCAAAATCATCTTCTTGCTACTTGAAACATTTTCTTTTATGCCTCTTCCCACATGACTTAAATGAGAGAAATTGTACATTCTTTCCTCTATGATCATCTTGAAACTCCATCTTTCTCTTATTAGCGGAGTCAGGAATCATACCAATGTTGAGATTATTGATCATATTATAAGATTTATTATTAGGCATAATAACGATGTTTTGCCTTCCAAATACCATTTCATTTGGTATCTCATGAAAAATATCATTACATTGTCCATCATATTTTCCATTAACATGAATCTTCCTGTTTCCAAAGATTTTCTAAAAACCAAAAAGAATAGTATGAGAGAAAATAATCATTCTAGGAAAACAAAATAATAATGTTGTAGTACCTTCAATATATAAAATCATAGGTATAATTCTAATACCGTTAATGTAATTCAAGGATTATAACCTACATGTATACTTAACCATAGAGACATCCCTAGACATACCTTAGAAACATCTTTTGGGATCTCACTAAAGTTTTCGCATACAAGTTTCTAAACGTTTACTAAACCTTTCCTCTGATACTAAATTTAGAGTCCCTAAGCTTGATGTTCAGAGAAATTACCTTACTTTTGAGGAATACCTCACACATGACAAAAACAGACTCCCAAAGACCATATTAGATTGGTGTCTTTGGAATCTCGAAACATAATCTTCTAATCATGTTGAAATATATTCAACATTATCCATAATTATCTTTCCCTTTTGTTTTCCATTCTAAATCATTTCCTTAAATCCTGGGTAAAAGAACATATAAATAGTGAGCTCAAATTCTCATTAAGGGAAAACATGGATATCATAAAACAACCCATAAACTTTTGAATGTAAAACCATGATCAAAAAACATAAAAATCAACACTAATGACATAAATCATGGTAGTACATAAGGAATAGATCATAAATGAACATTAACCATGATAAAATTGCATGGGAAGAAACATTTAATAGTGGAAAAAATTATGAACATGTTATGATTTCCATAGTATACATGGCTTTGCTTCCAAGACCATCATAGTGGACAAAGGCAATTACTGAACCGGGTTTACTCGTTGTTCCATCCATGTATTACTGAATCAAATTCACATTCCATTCTAGCCATGTCTATCTTGTGCGATATAAATCTATACCCAATTCATTGGAGGTAGATATTGGTCCCACCCATATCATAATGAAATAATTATTTCACATGCCAAAAAATAAAAATAACTCATTCATCATAACCCAATGAATAAAATGGGTTTCATAAACATCATTTAATCATTACAAAATCCATATAAAACAAATGGATATTATTTAATAATATGAAGAATAAAACCATGTAAATAATAAAGAAAATATACATGAAACACAAACATATTAAATAATTTCATCTTATATGGAAAATAGTTTTGATAAAACACTTAAAATGAATTCTTGATGAAAATATCATTTCTTCTTCAAAATCATTTTCATTTCACAAAATGCCATGAAATTTTAAAAGAAAAATATTTTTTTGAAAATAATCATGAAATCTTGTAGATAATGATTCATGAAAATAAGGTGTTATAAAACCATAAAAATCTTTTCAAGCCGTATAAAAAAACATTGTCGTCGTACATTTTCCGGAAAAGACAAAAAGTTCCTCGTATCGTAAACAAAAGAATGATTCCTTAAATAAAATAATGTAAAAGTAAAATTTAGGAAATTATGTCATTAAACATAAATGGAATAATATTAAAAACTTTATGAAAAATATTTTTTATGGATATGGATGAAAAATAAAACCCCAGGAAATACTTACGTATAAGCAATCTCAGATAAAAATGATATTTTCTAAATCAACCCTTACCATATGTCCAATTTTTTTTGTATTTGTATGAGACTTCTTTATAGTGGGTTTAAACATATTATTAACTTGTAACATAATCATAGTAATATTTATGTTATCATATATGATTCTCTTATGACCTTCTATTACCCATTATTTTGTAAATTCCATGTTAAAGCAGTGTTTTGGGTAAAATCGTTTCATTTATCATATGTTTTTCAAATTGTTATTTTTTATATTATTAATTATACCATCATTAACTTAATACCAGAATATAAAACATTATTTTCATATAATATATATTCATTATATAAATATATATAATAGATCGATAAACGGAATGATATGAACCGTTCCGGGAGACGGTAGGTTGTATGTACGTATGAACACTGTTTTTGTTTCTTAATGAATTGAATGGAATTAAGTAAATGAAACATATATGTACATAAATACAGTATCATTATTATGTAATATCTTTCATGATTATTTATTATATATTCTTTATAATCATACTTGAATGGTTAATCATGGAAAATGAATCTCATCGCGTTCATGGAGACGGTAGTCCGTATGTATGCACGAGCGATGATATCGTTCCCATAATTATTGAATGGAATTTTAGTGGATGATATAATATCTCAAAATTAATATCATGTTATAATAATAATATTTAGTTATTATTTACTCCATTATACCCATCTACGTAAGGTGGAGGTATAAAAACATATTACACCACTGCGTGGAGACGATATTTCATACGTACGCATGCACACTAATTTCATTTTTTGTTGGATGGATAGAAGTTGAAATAGGGATGTTACATGTTTATAACGAAATATATGTATATATTTAATACTGATATTATCACTTTATAATTAATCAACTAAATAAGATGAATTAGATGATGAAAGAAACGTTAAAGAATCGGTAGAAGAGATTATCTCTTCTTCGACTTGCCTCTTTTAAACATCCTTTTAGGGAACTAGAGTTGGTGTTTTGAGAATTCCATAACCTCTATGATATAAATAGAGATGTTTATAATAGAAATTGGCAGGTTTTGGGCAAGCTTTAAGGCTCAATATTGTGTAAAGAAGAGATGGAGGAGGTGCCCTTTTATAATGGAGGAGAGGGGCACCTTTGGAAACCACAAAAATAATAATTTATAATAAATTCAATCCCCAAATAAAAACCTCCAAAAATGTCTCAATTAGAACATGATACGATATAGGGTTGAAATATCATCATAAAATAAAATTCTGACAAGATTTATGATTATTTTAGACCTTATCAACTTGATTTATTGTTATTTAATCTATTTAATTTTATTTTGGTTAATAATATTCTAAATTTTAAATAGTTATAAATAATTACTTGTGTGTTGTGAATTTTCCATAATTAGATACATTATGACATTTTATACAATATAAATTTCAATTCATAATTTCTAAATATTTTTGTGATATTTAAACAATATTAAAATATGTTATTGTTATAAAATAGCAATAGTATCAATTTTGACACTATTCATTTATTTGATTTTCAATAAGATCCACACAGATGATATATTCGAACCATATAATTTAACAGGTTTCTAAAATTTCAAATTCATCTTGAAAATTTGTGGGAAAACATTAATTAGTTCATATAATATTTATTTTAATATTTTTAAATCCATTTTTTTGGTATTTTTTTTAATGAAATAATTACTACATCAATTTTGTATAATTATTTAATATAATTATTTGTAGCATAAAAATTAAAATAAAATACTATGATGATTATAAATATAATATCTATTATATTAATACTTTTACTCGATTATATCATCTTAAAATAAAATCATATAAATTGTTATATTTATTAAATTATGAAGGTGACAACTTTGACATCAATTTAAATAAAATAATATAAATTCTATACTCTCTTTTATACCACTCCAAATGGTCCACAAGTCTAAATTTAAATTATTACGGTATAGATATACTTGACCAATAATTTTTGGTGATGTTTTTGGGCCTTTTGATGGGTATTTGTACTTTAATAAATACTATATTAATAATTTATTACTAAGTAAATAATTTCTACATCATTAATGTATAAGCTATTAAGTTAAATAAATATTTCTTAAAAATTAAATATAAATTACTATAACAAAGAAAAACAATTTAGCTTTCATGTGAGTATTTATAATCGAATATATATCCTTTATAACCTTATATTAAAAATACTTTAATTATTAAATTTTGAGTGTTATATATTTCACTCTCCTTTAAATAAAATAATTTAAAGGTCTTAATCGCATCCATGTGGGTTCACATAGAATATATTTCGACCCAAGATTGTTTTAGGACGAAATATAATCATCCAATTATATATAAACATGTTTTAGGGAAATTTTATAATATTATATTTACCCATATTTACCTGATTTACCTTTAACTATGGTAAATAAAATTTACAGTAGTAACTATTCCTAGTGACCAAAAATAAAAAATATCCTATTAAAATAATTTGAACCTATTGATTCCAAATATGGAATTCATTTTTCAAAATTCAAATCATATAAATTGCAGAAATTAATTTAAAATTAATCTTATTGTAATGAAAATGATTTTTAAAAGATAAAACATTTCAAAAGATTGAAATGATTTTACCTATGAATTCAAAGTAAAATATATGATAATGACATAAATTATATAAAGTGGTAAAAATATATTCTATTTATACTTTAAAACCATTCAATATTACAATTTAACCATATAAATTATTACGATGAGAAAAGTTTTTTTAATTAAAATATATCATGTTTTTCGTATTCATTAAAATATGAAAGTTATCAGAATAATATGAAAAATTTATCCAAAGAAAAAATTTATATCCTGATTCCAATGAATTATATAATTTTGTCAATTTGAACTTATAATCATTTCAAAAACTATATTTAAAGTTGGGGCCCCTTCAAAAGGTGGAAAATCTACATTTTTTTAAAAATACTTATTTTACGTGAGAAATTTATTTTGTTCTCATACCATGTTCTAGAAAATGATTAAAATGAATAATAATGTTATAAAATTAAAAATTTTGTTAGTAATATTCATAACGTCTAGTTCGTAATAATATTATAACAATATATCATTGTTTAGTGAAACCTTGTATTGCATACTACACACGCTATCGACGAAGGTTGTGATTGCGTGTAATGCAAGCAACGTAAGCATAGCATGCAGTTCATGCACCCTTTGGTGTTCCATATAACATAATCAAAATTTATTTCATTTATACATTAATCAAAATCGATACTTAATGTTGCGTAGACTAATTTCCACATAACGAACATGAAATTATGTATAACAAGAGCCAAGAATAGTGTTGCGTAGAATAATTTCCACATAACAAACTTGAAATTGTGTATAATAGGAGCCAAGAATAGTGTTGTCTATACTACAAGCTAATATGGTGTTGTGTATAGTACAAGATAATCTTGGTTTAGTGTACAATAGAAGATATCAAAGAAATTAAAAATAATTTATCTCATAAAATCTCGGCGTGTTACATTATATTTCTATAAATATACAAAATACATGACCAATATTGAATCAAACTCCACCAAAAGAATTATAAAAAGATTATGAGGGACTGTAAGTCCAAAAAAATTAAATGGGGAGGTGTTTTATACATTGTATGAAATAAGTTCCATATTTTCTATTGACACATATAACTCAACCACCATATTTTACGGTGGGTTTTAAATTGTTCTGTAAATCATGCAAGATATAAAATAGTTTAATATACCTAAGTCAAGTATTCATATTTCCACTATTGATTGAAAAAAAATTACCTTTTGCCACTTCAATGTAGAGATACACCTCATGAGTACTAATGGAATTATCATTATGTTGCCTCTTTTATTTTTTTGGTTTTTGAAACTTAATTCCCTCGATGACATTATGATTAGTGCACTGGCTTGAATAATGCCCTATATCCAAACTGATGAAGCATTGGACCACGGGTGGTTCTCTCCTTTTCTCTATCATCATTTCCATCTTCCTCATGTCTCATCTACATTTATTATAGTTCTAGTTTTCTCTCCCACACTTTATGTATTTATACATCATGTTGAGGAAATTACTGTGATTTTTCTTCCACATTTTTGAAATCTGAGTGGTTAATATTACCATCCACCTTTTCCATTAGCTCCCCCGTCATGAAAATCCATATTTTTTTCATATGACCATAAAAATGGACATTTTTATAATCTCTATAACCTTTTTTATATCACATCAAACAACATCATTATGACTCATGAAGTCTCGAATTACGAGATTTTGTAAAAAGTGATGTTTTAATCCACTAATTAATCGATCAATTTTTCTATCATTGTTCTCAAAAAAACTTGGGATAACATTAAATAAATTATAAATTTCATCATAACCCCTGATTGATTCCCCAATATTTTTATTCAGCTATATAAGATCGATCTCTATCTTCGTATGAAGAGTTCATGGGAAATATATGTTAAGAATTATTTTCATAATGTCTTCCCACTCCATATATAAATTTTATCATTAAGATTCAGGTTCATAATTTACACCCACCATTGATCAACATCTAAATATAATCATTAAATTACTGGGGAAACATTATTTGTCTTCAAATAGTGAAGAACAAAAAATAACTTCTCTATTGAGTTGACCAACTGTTCAGTGACTAGAAGATCACAAGTTCCCCTAAATGTCGATGGTCATGGCAGTATAAAAGAATCAATTGTTATTTTATTCTTATTAGGTAAAGGATAATGTTACACATAATTAATAGTATCTTTCATATATGAAGACTACAGGGTATGAAACACCATGAATGTTTTAATCCACTTCCCATGACATTAGGTATGTCCTTAGGGTAATCACTATATTTTCCCCCGCACTAGTTGTTGGCATCGTTTCTTATAGTTCCCATAATTTTCCAACATATAAAATGTTTTAACAAGACACAATTCTTCACATAATGACAAACTAAATTATTCATTTTTTGTAATTAACTTTATAGGCATATATTTTTGGATCCCTATGTCTAAAATGTTTCAAAAAAACTCTCAGATGCTTATATATGCATAGTTTTATTATAAGGGTTTTAAATAAGGTTCAATAATTCTAATTCATAAACTAAATAATATTTTTTAGGATACTAACAAAATTGAACCTATATCTCTTAAAAGATTATAAAATATTTTTGAATATATATAAAATAAAAGTGTTAAACAACCTGGATCTACATTTTAATTATCTTTTGTATATTAAGGCCATAAAAATCATTTACATAATAAATAATATAAATTATTTATTTCCTTATTCTATATCTTCTTAATTGGTCTTATGTTTCTCCTTAGTAAATATATTCTCCTGAAGATACACATCAAAAGAAGGCGTTTTATAAAACCCTACTTAGAGAATGTATAACAGTAATGAAACATGGGTGAGCATAAAAATCATCATCATAAAATAAGAAAATGATAATTTTCATAATAATGTGTGGAAGAATTAGATAGATGAATGGAATATGTATATTTATAAAGATGAAACATCTTGTGTGGAATAATTTTATAGATGGATGGGATATGTACATTCAATACAATCTTATTATGTTCCTTTATTTCCAATTTTATTAGTTATAGTGTTCAATTTCATCGCTTTGAGTTTGTTTTTTTTTCTTATTTTCCAAGATCGGTTTGCTTGTATAAAAGTAGGAAACATCGTATAAAATGAAGATAGTTCCCAAAAATTGAGATTATATGTTATTAGTCAACATATAATAAATTAAATAATATTATATATAAACTTTGAATATTATATGTGGATTAATCATTACATAAATAATTAATTATAATAATTTAATTTATTTTGGAAGGTTTTAACACCATTATGAGATTATTTCATTATGATTATATATATAGGATAAAGAACATTCCATGACATATAATATGTATAATAAAATATTATTTAATTATTATTATTATTTAATGACCATCCTTGAAGGTGGTTTTGAAAAATGAAAATTCCTTGTCCACAGTTTTTGTAAATCAGCACAACACGAATGAAATTTTCATTTTTAGAATTATATGAAAAGGGAAAGGATTTAAAAATTAATTATTCAATTAACATAATATAAATACGGTTTTTTAAATATGTTCAAGTTATTATTCAACATGGATAGGTTTATATAAGGATATGATTAGAAAAGAATCCAAATAAAAATGATATTAAATGAAAAAGAAATAGTATTTTACCTATTGATTTTCTCTTAAATTAAAAACTCTTTATAGTCAAGGGCACTTATATTGTTGAAACCAAGGATTCTTAAGAATAGGTTATGGGACATGTAAGATTATTTTTTTAATTAGTATAGGATTAACATCGTGGAATGTTTGTAGAGAAGAGGTGGTGAGTGGTTGTATTTATAGGGCAGAAGAGGAGTGTTTTCTCATTATATTATTCATTAGATTATTATTATATATCAATATTATGAATATATTGTCCCATAACATAAAATATATAAACTATTTAAGTATTGTTATTAATTTTTGTCTTAAATATACCATTAAACAATAATGAATATAATATCTTGTATTTTGAATTTATTATAAATTAGCCTATTTTACAATTCACAAATAATTCATGAATTTTAGTAAAATCTATAAAAAGTAAACATAACAATTTTTTAAGTGTATAATATAAAAATAGATCCCATTATATTAAAATTATTTTATAAATATGACAAATTTAGTTTTTAATAAAATGTATAAAATATGAATTTTAAAATTATAACTGATTTTATAGTACAATAAGAAAATTAATTAAGGTCTCATGAAATTATATTATAATCATAAGAAAACAATATATTAATTTGTGAATCTAATTAATTGAAATAAACATTATTTTTAATTATTATAATAATTATAAAATTGTAAATAATATTTTCTATTTTATAAAAAACCCATGATTAATGAATCATGTTTTACAAATTTATTTACATGTAATATTATATAATTACATCATATTATCAAATTTAAAATGATAATATTTTTTATACACTCATATATGAGGCTACTATTATGTTGGTCGAATTATTAGTCCTAATGTTCACAATACTATTACAGTGGACATGTAATTATTTCATTGGTGTAGGTTTCTTATGTTCTTGAAATATATAATATTATATTCAATATTTATTTTTAAAGATTTATTTGTGTTCTCTATGTGATGTTATGTGATTTATAATATATGGATCAATTATATGAAGGTATTTTTCTTGATAAAAAATATAGGTTGTTTTAGAAACCAATGTTTCTAGTCAATATTCCATTATATTAATTAATATCTTCTTCATATAAAAATTCAATTTTCAATTTTTTATATTTTGGTATTGAAAAATATTTTTTGAATGAATCATTATTTTGGTAATGAAAATGATTTCTAAAAAATGTGTATTCAAGTATCCATAATACATTTCCATAAAACCCTAAAATAGTTTTTAAAGGGTTTTAGGAATAAAATTTAAAAAATTATGAATTAGGATTATTTTATGGTAAATTAGAATTTTTTAGGATGACGGGTTACTAGAATATATAATAATAATAGATTCATCCTCAATAAACCACATAGGGGTGGTTATGTTACTATCCAATATTTGGAGGTTACATGATATATCAAGGATGTGTGGTAACATTATTAACGATGTTTGGACGGTTCTATGAAAAACTATTGATGAGTGGTTATGTGATATCAAAATGATTATTTAACTTTTGACTTCTTTTATATGCAACAGATACTCAAGATATGGATATTGAAAATATTATTTTTTCAATTTCTAATATATATATGAGTAAATATGTCCCATTTTAACAACATTATATTTATTTTCTTGATAAAGATTTTAAATCTTTAATTTTAAAATAATAATCTGTGATTTCCTGTGAAAATGATTTATTATATTTTTATTCAATGAGCTATGTGTTAAAGGAAAGTAGCTCATGGGATGTCATCCATTTAACTAGACAAATGAATATCATCATTTCCATGTACCTTACTGATATTATAATACTCATCAAATAAAAAAAGTTTTTATTAGGATGATGGAATGGTAATGTAAAGGTAGAGTTCTTGTTGGAAGACATGATAATTTTTCATCAAATAAAATTTGTTTTTATTTTAATATTTTTTTCAAAATAATAAAAATGGACAGTAATTGGAAGTGTCCACTTTTTATATATAATATTTTCTAATGTAAAATTTATAACCTAATTCTATAAAAGCTTATATATGAAAATATATTCAAATGTGGGATTTTTAATTCTCAACTATAACTCAAAATTATGACATGTTTGATGGTTCTCCTTCTAGTTGGTTTCAGTGGCCAATTTAGATAAAGTCACAATTTTGGATATTGACTATAGAATAACATTGAATGGTATTACATTATATTACAGTTGAACTGATATGGAATTTAATGATTACTATTTTTATTAATGAAATGTATTTATATTTATAATAGTTTTCCACAAAATAATTAATAATTTTTTAGTGGGATGGATCCGATTAGATAATATCCTTCCAAATCAAAAATCATGAGATTCATAGAGTTGTAATGTAGACAAATATTTTATTGATGGATAATGTGAATATATATATATATATGGTGGTGGTGGTATACATGGAAGGTAGGAACCTGATAAACCATGACATAACATTTAAAAAGTTGATAATTTTATAATAAACCATCCACAAGTATTTGGTGGAACATCATATCTAGTGATAGATAAAGGATTGTCCAAAGCTCTGTATAATTTATTTAAAGTCAAGGGGTGTTCAGGATTTCAAAAGGTAACCCTTCCTATTTATCATTTTGAAGGTGATGATTATTGATGATTTTTATTTGTTCGTAATACCAAATATAAATATGTTTTTGATTCCGTGTAATGGAAAAATTTAAGGATAATTTCCCTAAGAAGCAATTCACTACATTATTCTGACAATATATTGAAGAACTATTCCTATAATTGAGTTAAATATAAGAAAAGATTTTTGTTGTGTATGGAAACAATATTTAATGACTAGCCATGTAAATTATGATTTTTGTTCAAAACATTGATAGTAAATGTAATAAATCTTACACTTTTTATACCTATGATTACAATGATCCTTTTCATCATAGTAACTTAAAATCTTTGAGAATTATTTTCTTGGTGCTAAAAATGTAATAGGATTGTTACAAGACATATGTTCATTGAGAAGCAAATATTAATATATGGTTTAGATGGAAGGAAATTTCCAATAACTCATTAGATAAATTTAGGAGTAAAAAAAATTCCCTATTTTGTGGGATGTTTTGTAGAAAATGTACTTGTTAATGACTTCAAAAGCATGGGATGTGATTCTGAATTTAGAAGTTTGGTAATATATATCATGACTACATCAAAATATTTGGATATAAATAATTAAAATGTGATGGTATGATTCTGTAGTTTTACAAAATTATTGAATTTATTTCTCTTGTATGCAAAGTTATGATCCCTAGGGGTGGGCAAATCATCAACCCCCAAAATATAAAGGTGTTCTAAAATCTATTTCTAGTACTATGGTTGATTTGTTTCTATCTAGTAATGTGAGGATAGGTATGTTAATTTTTCACTCTAATTATAGCCATATCCTATTTGACATTGGATCATCACATTCATTCAATACAATGAAAAGTTCATTTTAACTAGGAATATCATCTATTTAATGTATGATGGAACATTTGGTGAAAAATCCTACTGGAAGTATCAAATAAAGAAATATTTTTTAATCATCCTTTTATCCTTAGTGGGATGGGTTTTTTTTAAAAAACCATGTTGAGCTAGACATAGTAGAGTCTTATTTAATTCTTTGTATGGAGTTAATATCAATTAATCATTATTATATAGATTTCATAGATATGAATGTAATTTTAATTGATTTCATTCCTTTAAAAACATATTTTTAATTCATGGAAACTAATTTCTGATGGATGTGATTTTCACATAACTAATATTATTAAAAGGAAATAATAATTCCAAATTAGTGATGTTCTAGTATTAAAACAATACATCGATATATTTTTGATGATTTTAATATATTTATCCATGGTTGAATGGTTGAGCTTATAGTAGACTTTATTCATGATCCTATTCTAATTTCTAAAACCCCATTGTGAATGGCTCTATTATAATGTTAGGAATTTTATAATAAATTATAAGATTTTTTAGATAAGGGTTTCATTCCACCCTAGAAATTCACCATGGGGTCCGCATTTATTCATTAAATAGGAATATGGTTCACTAAATCATTGAATAAATTATAGATCTCAGAATATATTCATCTTTATTAACTTGTATAATTTTCTTCATATCATGGATTTAATTTATCATCACATGGGATATAAATATCTTAAATTGTTTTATATATTTAATATCTTCCAATGGAAAACATTAAAGGTTTATAATATTATGAAGGAATCATTTTAGAAAATATATCATCTTTATGAGAATATAGTTTTCCCAAATTGATTGTCTAATTTACATGATGTAACAGCCTATGCTTTTTGAGAAATATTCGTTTCGAAGGATTTTCATCTTTTTGACATTTTTCATTTCATGAATCACTAAATATAGCTTGTCTTATATGAGAGAACCTATTTAATCATGGTTTTTTACACCATGATAATATTTCATTATACTAAACCCCAATATAAATATTCTTCATAGACAACACATATTAGGAATGTGTTATACACAACACCAACTTGTCTTGCGTTACATACCACACAATGTTTCTAGAAAACAATACTTTTTCTTATAATTGTTTTAATGGGAAAGATATTACATATCAATTAAACATAGAAATATTAATATTAAGAACTAAATCTTATATATATATAATTATTTTATATAAATAAAACAACATGATGATAAAATATATAATTTTTTGTAATGTATTTATATGTTTCAAAAATCAATTTTTAAAAATGAACTACTTTTCATGTCTTTATATAAAAGAAAATATAATTAATTTTATACACATTTATATATTTAAATTTTAAAAATAAACTTATTTTTTGAAATTATAATTTCAAAATTCTCTTATGATTAATTATTTTGTTTTTTCAGAGAAACATCATTTGGGTTGAATTGTAAAAAATAATAAATTTTAATTCAAAATTCTATTTTCACCATATATATTAATATAATTAAATTGTAATTAAAATTGGTTTTTAATTAAAAAATAGATAAAATTTAAATATGTTAACCCAATTTAGGTATTGGTAGTCATTTCATATTAAATTTAGATATACATTATTAATGAACTTTAGAGATTTCTCACTTTAAAATACCTTTTTCTCACCATGTATTAATGATTACTGTAACGCCCCTGAAATTCCATGGAAATTATTTTTCGTAAATACATGGGATTTTTACGAGTTTGTGAAAATTTACAGTGCTTGATTCCACGACCCGGTGTGCCCAGAATCAATTTCCGATGTTTTGTTTGGGTATGTTGAGAAAATGTACCAGTGGTATTTTATAAATTTTGAACCAGTGAGAATAATTGAAATTCGAGGGCACCATTGAACTCGTATCGCTGGAATTCTCTTAAGACAACTTTCACTTCAATGGTAGTTTGTTGAGATTGAATGATTGTTTTGGGGTTTTATAAAAAAATTAATAAAATAAAGTGAGTCAACACATTATTATATTTTTAATCTTCCATGTGTGTGATTGATGGTTAAAACCTCCACTTAGAGGTTGGATGTGGGGACACCACACCATAACCTCTCATGAGAGGTTATGGTGGTGGGTCTGAACTGAACCTAACCTCCCACGAGAGGATACAATGTGGGGACCACCCGTGACTATACCCCCCAATTAATGGTGCCACCACCTCCCTCTTCAGTGAGCCAACTCCCCTTATTTATTATACCAATTCAACCTCTTTAATTGTTGAGCCAACACATTTAATTAAATGTGCTATCCTCAAGAAATAATTAGGCAGAGCTTTCTCATTTATTTATCCAAATTAAAAACCTTGGGACAACAAAATAATATTCAATATATTATTTCATTTGTGGGCATCTTTTATTTGGTGGAGCTTGGGAGAAGAGGGAAATCTTTCAAATGACGACGGCTCCTCTATAAAAAAATGCTCTTTTGGAAAAGAATGATCTCCTGACAAAGAACATCGATGAGGGAAGACTTCAAATACGAAGAACGACCCCCTCTGACCTTCTTCCTTGGACTCCATCCACGTGGGACGTGTTCGTCTATCACAAATCGATGACCATATTTCCGCGATGTCGACGAACGACGACCAAAAAATCAAAGGTAAGGGGATTATTACATATTGATGTTGTAATTTTTTTCTTACCCTCATCAAAGGATAAAATTGGATTATTGCAGATGCATTAATGATCATATTCTTCTCATGATAGGACAAATTATACCTCCCTAAACATGGAAGGTGCGGCCCAACCTAACATGGCCCAACATCCTCTTTTTTTTCTATCTTTTTGTGGAATTCTACGACATAGCGATTAGGAGACGACGCTAAAGGCGGTAGTGATGAATGCCACGCTGACCGCAGCCTCTGCAAATCATGCCATACTCGAGCTACACTTATCCATCTTGTTGAAAAAAACCTACCCGCGACCTCCCAGTGCCCTGCTCTGTGGTGGCCTGCCTACCCACGGCCTCCCGGCACCCTGCCCGGCTCGTGGCCCCCCTCCCCGTGGCCTACCCGGTGCTCTGTCGGTGCCCCTGCGGCCTACCAACCCTTTGTCACGCCCTTCTGGTGCCCCCACAACCTCCTAGCGCCATTCCTTGCACTACCTGGTGCCCCTGCTTCCTTCCCAGCCCCTGTCTCACCCTCCTCGACACCCCCACGGCCTGCCTAGCCCCTGTTGCTCCCTACTCGGTTCCCCCACGGCCTACTCGGTGCCCTGCCGGCACCCCTGCGGCCTGACTGGCCCATGCCGCACCCAACCTCGTACACCTGCGGCCTTCCAGGCGTCCACCTGACTGGTCTGCACCTCGCTTGCTCTTCCAATGGCCAGCCCGCACCCCGCGTGACCTACTCACTGGCCCCCCGTCCGACCAGCCTCATGGGCCGAGTCGCTTGAGTCGCTCACCTCGTGGTGCTAGCTGAACCATCCCATTCATTCGGTCTGAGCCACCAACATGGTTACATTAGAGGAAAACCTCCCTCGTAGTCTGCAAGGTCGGGCCCAACGGACTGGGCAATACATAACAGGATGACCTGCCCAACGTTCAGGGTCAGACCTAGCGAGATTGACCGGGTCAACCTAGACTAGGTTGGCCCAGACTGGGTTGGGCCAAGTCGGTCTGACTAGGTTGCACCGGACTTAGGCATAATACTAATACCCCATTACCTTCTCTGGCCATATGTTTGGCACCAAGCGTCCGTTTGACGAACAATCAACGACGCCGGTATTCATGGAGTGAAGCCATCCCATTGAGAATACCTCACTCGAGTTTGATGTATTGTAGAGATATGGTCATATTGGATCATACACGAACCCAACAGGGTGCCCGAGACAAAAAGGACAATAACTAATAGACCGGGCATCCGATAGATGCGTTTTTTGTTGTGTTGATACCCCAATGATGTGTTGAACCATTGAGATACTTCTTCGTGGAACTTCGTGATAGTTGTAGTATCAACCCATTTCTCATGGAGCAGATACTTCATAGGTGAGTTGATAGAGTATAGAGACCTAGTAGCTGTCTAAATCCTGATGACTGCTTTACCAATTCGACTCAGAGTGACTCAACTAGCATAGTGGGGTGCACCACTGTGTGGCATGATAGACCCACGGTGGGTAGCACCTCTATGTGAGCACGTCAGACCCACGGTACTTAACAATAGGAGTTCCATAGCAGGCTACGAGGGGGAGCACCTCTGTGTGAGCGTGGTAGACCCATGTTGGGGAGAACCTTTGTGTGACACGTCAGACCCACTGTAATCAATATGAGGAGTACCTCAGTTTTCCAAGGATAGTGGGAAGTGCCTCTATGTGACGCGGTAGGCCCACTATACTCGATAGAGAAGGAGTTTGCAACTGGATGTGGTTTCGATAATAAAAGTCCTAGTTTTTTCTGTGTCAATGACTTTTTTGTTTTCATCATGATTGTGTTGGGTTACTAGATAACATATGTATAGGAATGTGCATATAACTATGTAATTGTTATCCACTGATTTCAAACATTTTGGTTTATCCTTGGTAGATTTTTAAGTCCTTGAGGGACTCAAGGACCCTAATGATTATCTTTATACTCAACCCTGCACGATCTATGCCTACACCTCGTTGTGTTGGTTGCAGATGATGGACAGTGCTGAATGAGGTAGAGAGTAGTAGGACTGGATTGTACATGGTGGTGGACCGCTCTGTGTGAAGGTACCCATAGGTGACAAGTGGATGTGGAGTGCTGAGGAGGCCATCTATACCTACCGTTCAGGTAGGAACCCTGAAGGACGACCCTGTAGCAGCTTTACTATTCTTCGATTTCACTTTATTTTCAGTTGTAATTGTACTTTTCTATTGGGCTTCTATTTAGGACCCCTATTTACTTTCCAGAACTTCTTTTGTATACCATTTTACTTAGTTTTTAGCTTCATGTTGTGTAATCTGATGTTTTTATTTATAGTTATAAAGGATATGCCTTCCCAGATTAGGGATTTACTGATTTGGTGATAGTCTCTAGCTGCTGGCCTATGGAAGGCACCCTTAGGGTTGTCAAGATTCAGGCCCTGTGAGACGGGTCATGAAAAATTGGTATCAGAGTAGTCGGTTCTATTATAGAATATATAACTCTAATATTTCTATTATGTGATGAAATAGTGTTAAGGATACTAAGTGTGTTTTTCAATTAAGAGTGTCCAGTGTTGGTGCAGGTGGCCAAAATATCCACGAACCAGGTGCCTGAATTCTGATGTCTAACTCAGTGCATGAAAAAACTGATTGAGTTCGTGTTTCAAAAATATTTCTTTTTGTCAGCTCAACTAGGTCAGCTCGGCAGGTATAATCTTTTTATAGCGTCACATCTGTTTCTTTAAGGATTACTACGCTTGGATGACCTGCCCGAGCCTCGATAGTCGTATGTGCTGATAGCCTAGTAAGTGATGAGACCTCTCTGTAGGGGCCTTTACCAGCCGAGGCACCAGCGGTACTACATCCCATTAGGAAAACAATGCAACCATCCCCAGTAATAGACATTCCACGCCGATTGAGTGCATTTCACGAGTTATAGTGCTAGAGGCCTCCCATGTTTAGGAGAGACATGGACCCACATATGGCTCGGGATTGGATGGAGGTTGTGGTGTGAGTTTTCAGGTAGTAGGGACACCAGCAAAATTCATGGTGATCCATGTCGTGATCCTCCTTCAGGTAGCAGAAGGA
The DNA here is from genome assembly GCA_963277665.1 of Viscum album. Classification (NCBI taxonomy): domain Eukaryota; kingdom Viridiplantae; phylum Streptophyta; class Magnoliopsida; order Santalales; family Viscaceae; genus Viscum; species Viscum album. Next base: position 2,012,476,131 of record OY728147.1, on the reverse strand, counting down.
AAATGGTGGAGCATTATGCTCAGTGTGCATGACGAAGTGATGCTATTAAGGGAAGACTACGAGAGCATGTTTCGGGTGGAGTTTTTCCCAGCCACTCTCTGTGCAGTGCAGATATAGGAGATACTGCATCTATAGTACAGTATCGTGAAAATGGCTCAATACTCAGCGAGGTTCACTAACCTCTTACACTAATACTCAAATATGGTGCGAGACATTTTCTTTAGGGCCTGGACTTTAGTGTAGGGGCTCAAGACGGATATCAGAGCTCCGATGATCTCACTTAGCATCTTAACGCAGATGAGGGTGCTAGAGAGAGCCCTCTTGGTGGATAGTTTTCTTGCTGAGAAGTCACCAGTAGCGAGACCCACTACTCGCCAACACACAATGGAGTCTTCTATAGCTGGTAGTAGAAAGATGTCATCGAGGTCCAAGAAGGATAGACCTACAGGTGTGCGGCCACATGATTCAGAATCAGTTGTGCGGGGAACATGAATTAGAGACACACATTCTAGTTGCAGGAAGACTTACCCATGTGGCGTGCAGGGTCACATGGCTCATGACTGTCCAACCCACCATTCAAATGATCACCAGACAGTTGAGGGACCTCCCAGGCGGTGGAATATGTTTGAATAAGGCTGTCCACAGGGTGGAGGCAGACGTAGAAGAGGAGCATGACGTGCAGCTGGCAGTGGACGCCATTACAAGGTGTTACCACCACCACCACTAGGAGGCCCACCCCGACCGCAAGAAGCGGGTGGACTGGAGAGAGCTCATCATCAAGAAGTTGAGTCCTATGATCACAGTGATCCAATGATGATTCAATGTATGATCTATGTCTAATTCACCATAGCTATAGTTAATATAGATATAGGTTTCATTCACTCTTTCATTGCCACTTCCCTCGTTTGGATATCAGAGATTCTGACTGAGATCTTTTCTCGATCCTTATGACTAGAGAATCTTATAGGAGAAGACTCAACGATTACGCACTGGTGCCGGAAATGTGATCTTACTCTTGGAGGTGATAGATTCAGGTTGGATCTCTTAGTAGTGGCATCAAGGCCTTACATAGTCATTTTAATTATGGACTGGTTATCTACAGTCCATGTTTTGATAGGCTGTATTAGGAGAAAAGTGTGGTTTGTCTGCATATATAGGACCAGGTTTACCTTCACTAGCATAAATGGTCCTTTTTAAAAACAAGACAGTATCACTTGGAGGAGGGTGCAACCAATCACTAAACAGTTGGCTTGCCTTACCCACAGATTAGTTGATGTGGAGAGTTCGTATTATCCTGTAGTGGTGGGCTAGTATGGGGATGTTTTCTCTGAATATTTTCCAGGATTTCCTCCTCATATAGAGGTGGACTTATACATTGACATGTACCCTAGTTAAGAACTGATATCTACTCCAATATATCAGATAGCTCCCACTGAGCTTCATGAGCTACGGGTACATCTGGATGACTTGTAGGGGAGTGATTCATCAGGCCCAGTGTTTCTCCCTGGGCAGCCCCGATTCTATTCACAAAGAATGCGGATGGGATCTTGAAGATTTGTGTTGACTACCATCCCATTAACCATGTGACTGTGATGACCAAGTACCCACTCTTGAGGATTTATGACCTCTTTGATCAGCTGTAGAGAGCACATTGGTTCTCAAAGATAGATCTCAGATCAGGTTGTACCCAGCTCATAATTCGAGATGAGGATGTATTGAAGACGACCTTCAGGTTTCATTATGGCCACTACGAGTTCTTGGTTACGCCCTTCGGCATAACCAATGCTCAAACAGTGTTCATGAGTCTCATGAACATGTTCTTCTAGCCATACCTTGATCGGTATGTCATATTATTTATCGATGACATTTTGATCGAATCAATTACTGAAGAGGAGCATTCCTACCATTTGCTGGTAGTACTAGACACACTTCGAGGGAACAATATTAATGGTAAGCACTCAATGTGATAGTTTTGGATTCGGGAGTTTCACTTCTTGGGACACGTCATCTCAGAGGCTAGAGTTGTAGCTGATCTAGTGAAGATTGAGGTGATACTTTCATGGGAGCCACCATGGAGTGTGTCGGAGGTTCTGAGTTTCCTAGGGTTTGAAAGATACTATTGTTGGTTCATTCTATACTTTTCCAGAGTTGCAGCTCCACTATCAGCATTTACAAAGAAGGGGTAACCCTTTTTGTGGTCAGAGAGATTCCAGCAGAGCTTTCAAGAGCTGAGGTAGAGGCTGACTATTGCACCCATCTTGAGGGTTCCAAAACTGGGTGTAGGGTACATCGTTTACTGTGACGCAATAGGGACCGGACTTGGGTGTGTCCTAATGCTGGAATGTGTAGTGAATTCTTATGTTTCTCAGCTGCTGAGTCTGCATGGGAAGAACTATGCTACCCTTAACCTAGAGTTAGCAGTATTGGTCTTCAGCTTGAAGACGTGGTAGCACTATGTGATGGGATGGCATTTTATCGTGTACTCTGATCACAAGAGTCATAGGTGTATCATCTATCAGATGGACCAGAACCTGAGACATCGACTTTGACTTGAGTTCCTCCAAGACTATGAGTTCGAGATAGTCTATACTCCTAGGAAGGGGAATGTTTTTGCAGATGCACTAATTAGGAGCACTGGTATACTACTACTTGGAGAGGCGATAGAGTAGTTGGATGCTTTATAGATATCTTTTGGGGATAGAGATGGATCAACATTCTGACAGTATCTTACGTTCATTCCCCAACTTCATCAGCGAGTTAGGGAGGCACAACATGGGGATGCTGACTGCGAGACCCAACATGCTCAGATATCTACAGGGTAGGAACCTGATGAATTTATTGAATATGGGGAGCATCTTATCCTCCTCAAAGTATGTACCATGGTACCAGTGTGCCCTTTAAGAGGATGTGTTGAGTGAGTTCCATAGATCCCCTCATGTGGTACATCCAAGAGTTGCGACTATGTACTAGGACCTTCATCGACAACACTAGTTGCCATGTATGTAGTAATAAGTAGTGGAGATTATCTCATGGTGCATCACTTTTCAACAATTAAAGGCAGAGCACAAGGTACCAGCTGTTTTGGATCAACCTTTAGAGGTCACATAGTGGAAGTGGGATGGGATATCAATGGACTTCGTGACGGGTCTTCAACATACATTCAGGGGTCATGACATGATTTGGGTGATCATTGACTGACTCACCAAGACAGCCCACATCCTAACGATCAGAGAGCAGGGTTCAATAGATTGCATATGATGCCTCTATGTGTGGGAGATTGTGCATTTACATGGAGTAACATAAGATATTTTCTTCAACTGTGACACACAATATACATCCCAGTTATGGGAGGGGTTTTAGGTGGCATTCGGGACATAGCTTCTCTAGATCACCGCCTTCCATCCTCAGACTGATTGTAATACTGAGAGGACTATTCCGACCCCCGAGGACATGCTACGTGCATGTGTCCTTGACTATGGTCATGGTTGGTAGGATCTCTTGCCTTTGTTCTAAGTTTCATACATCAAAAGCTATCACTCTACCATAGAGATGGCACCTTTTGGGGACTTGTACGGGTGACCATACAGATCACCCTTGTGCTAGACTGACTCTGGGTAGTCAGCACTAGAGGGACCAGAGATGGTATGAGAAACTTCGGAGAAGGTGCTGATCATCCAGGATCAGATGAAGACTGCACAGAGCAAGCAGATGTCATATGCTGACAGGAGACGGAGAACTCTGGAGTTCGAAGATGGGAACTACGTCTTTCTACCAGTCTCACCTAGATGAGTTCTAAAGAGATTTGGCCGAGGTGGAAAGTTTTCTCCAAGATTCATCAGACCATTCCAGGTCTTCAGTAGAGTATGCGAGGTGGATTACCACATAGATTTACCATCTCAGTTGCACCAGGTGCATGAAATCTTCCATGTATCTCTGCTGAGGAGATACGTGCACTACCCTTACCACATCATAGAACATAGAGAGCTAGCAATCAATGATGGGGAAAATTTTATGGAGGTTCCTATGGAGATCGAGGATTTATTAGAGCAGGTCCTACATGGATGGTCGATACCTCTGGTGTTTGTACACTGGTAGCATGAGATCCTCCAGGAGAGCACATGGGAGTGGGAGGCTCATATGGGTGCTCTGTACCCACATTGGTTTCTATAGTTCGAGTTGTAGAGTATTGAGATGTAAAGCCCTGAGGTGAGGAGAGTGTAAATACATGGAAATTATGTGGAAATTTTTTTCCTTAAATACATGGAATTTTAATGAGTCCGCTAAAATTTACAGTTCTTGATTATGAGAACTGGCGTGCCTGGAATAAATTTCTGAAGTTTTGTTCGGGTATGTTCAGTAAACGTATGAGAATTATTTTATAACATTTGAATCTATGCTCTAAATTAAAATATGAGAGCACCATTGAACTCGCAACGCCGGTATTCAGTTAAGAAGAGATTCACTTCAATGTATGTGGGTTGAGTTTGAAAGATAGTTTTTGGGTTTTACTTAAAATAATGTGAGCCATCGCTTTATTTTATTTATAAGAATGCATGTGTGTGATTGTTGGTTAAAACCTCTACTTAGATGTTGGAGGTTGGGCCACCACACCTTAACATCTTCTAAATGTTTATAGTGGTGGGGCCCACCCAAACCTGACCTCCCACAAGTGGTTACGATGTGGGGACCACCCGGGACTCAACCCCATAATTAATGATGCCACTACCTCCCTCTCATGTTTGCCAACTCCCTTTATTTATTTTTCCAAATCCACCTCTTCAATTGTTGAGCCAACACATTTATTATGTTTTCTAACCTCAATAATTAATTAGGTGGAGCCTTCTCATTTATTTATCTATTTTGAAATCGTTGTGCCAACAAAATAATAGATAATCTATTATTTCATTTGTTGGGCATCTTTTATTTGGTTGAGCATGGGAGAAGAGAGAACTCTCTCCTACGATGACCACTCTTCAACGAAGAATTCTCTTCTGTTGTAGAACGCTCTCCATATGAAGAAAGGTGATGAGGGATGCCTTAAACTATGATGAAGTACCCCCTCCAACATTCTTCCTTGGACTCCTTCGATGTGGGACATGTTTGTCTACCACAGATCGAGGACTATCTCTCCACAATGTTAGTGAACGATGACCAGTGAATCAAAGGTAGGGGGATTATTACTTGATGATGTTGTACATTTTTTCTTAACTTAATCAAAGGATAAAATGGGATTGTTGAGGATGTATTAATGATCACCTTCTTCTCATGATGGGCCAAATGATAACTCCCTAAACACGGAGGGTGCGGGAAAACCTAATATTGCCTGACATCTTCTGCCAATTTTTCTCACTTCATTTGGCTTTCTATAGCATGGAGATGTGGCGACGGCGCTGACGGTGGTAGAAAAGAAGGATGCACTTCCCGTGACCTCCGTGAATCGCGCCGCCCCCGCAGCGCACTTATGCATCCGGCCACACACCGCCTACATGTGCCCTCCCGACGCCCTGCCCGGTGCGCGGCCCTCCTACCCACAACCTCCCGGTGCCCAACCCTACACACGGACCTCCTGATCACAGCCTATCTGGCACCCTTCCACCACCCCAACGTCCTTCAATTCCCCTGCTGCGCCCTTCTCGGCACCCTCGAGGCCTCTCAGTACCCTCCTACACATTTCTTGGTGCCCCCACGGCCTGACTGTCCCCTACCTCTCCCTGCCAGAGCCCCTGTGCCCTGACCGGCCTCTGCCGCGCCCTGCCAGGAACAACCACGGCATACCCAGTGTCCTGCTAGCCTGCATGCGCCCAACATTATCTACCATAGGCAAGCCCATGCCCCGCCCGCTCTACCCACAGCCAGCTGGCGCCCCGCACACTCTGCCAACGGCCAGTCTGCGCTGCGTGCACTCTTCCCACAACTAGTATGTTCCCCGCGCGGTCGACCTTTCTCTCTAGACGAGTCTCCTTAGTGGATTCCCTCGCGACACTAGCCGAATCAACCCCGACCTTCGATCTGATCCACCTACGTGGTGACATCCGGGATGAACCACCCTCGCAGTCCGCTGGTCGGGCAGAGTAGAGCATGCCAAACATAACATGTTGACCTACCCAATGGATTGGGTTATACCTAGCGAGTCTGACCGGGTGGACCCAGACCTTGTTGGCCTAGATTGGGTTGGGTCGAGTCAGTCCGACCAGGTCGAACCGGACCCAAGCCCACTACTGACACCCCATTACCTTCTTGGGCCATATCATTGGCACCAGTCATTAGTTTGACGAACCTTCAGTGGTGCCAATATTCTTAGAGCGAAGCCGTCCCTTTGAGAATACCCAATTGGAGTTCAGGGTATAGTTGAGATATGGTCTGGTTGGATTATACACGAATCCAATCAGGCCCCCAGGACAAAAAGTCTAATAACTAACAGACCCGAGAATCCGATTGACATGCCGTCTATTGCATTGAGACCACAATGATGTGGAGGACCATTGAGATAATTTTTTGTGGAACATCGTGACAGTTTTACTATCAAACAATAGCTCATGGAGTGGATCCGTCGAGAGGTGAGTAGATAGAGAACAGTGACCTAGTAGCTGGGTGAGACCAGATGAATGTTTGACTGATTCGACTCAGAGTGACTCGACTAGAACAGTTGGGAGAACCTATATGTGACGCATAAGACCATGGTGGGGAGCGCCTTTGTGTGAGTGTGGTAGACCCACGATACTCGATAGGAGGAGTAACTCAAAAGGCTAGGGGTGGGAGAGCCTTTGTTTGAGCAGAACCGACCCATGGGGGGGAGCACCTTTGTGTGACGTTGTAGACCCACTGTACTCGATATGAGGAGTACCTCAGAAGTAAATGGAATGTGGGAAGAGCCTCTGTGTGATGTTTCATGCCCACTTTACTCGATATAGGAGGAGTACACCACCTGCTATGGATTTGATAATAAAAAACTAGGTTTGAGATGATTCAATGACTCTTTTGTTTTCCTCGTGATTGAGATGGGTGACTAGATCACTAAGGTATATGTTTGGGAATATACATATGTAATGGTTATCAATTGATTTCATTCATTGTATTTTATACTTGTAGGATTTTGTGAGACCATGAGTGTCTTGGGGTCCCTACTGAGTATCGTTATACTCACCCATAAAAAGGATATGCTCGAACCTCGTTGTGTTGGTTTCAAATGATGGGCAATGCTGACTGATGAAGAGAGTAGTAGGACCAAATGGTACCCGGAGGTGGGCCACTCAGTGTGATGGTACTCAGAGGTGATGGACGGATGTGGAGTGCTGAGGAGGCCATCTGTACCTACCCATCAGGAAGGAACGCCGGAGGATGACCCAGTAGCTGCATTACTTTCTTCAACTATGCTTTCATTTCAGTTGTACTTGTAATTTTTTGTTGGGCTTCTATTTCTGTCCCCTTTTTACTTTCTAGTACATCTTTTGTATACTGTTTTACTTAGTGTTTAGATTCTAGTTGTGTACTCTGATGTTTTTTTACAGTTTTAAAGGCATTTCCTTCCCAGTTTAGGGATTAATGCTTTGGTGCTAGTCTCCAGCCTGTGGCACATGGAAGGCAGACTTGGGGGAGTCACGATACGGGCCTCGGGGGACGGGTCATGACAGTTAGCATTAAACAATTGTTTCTTCTTTTGTGAATTGAATTTTAAAAAAAATGAAATAAATGGTTGTATTTGTAATTATATATATATTTTAATAATATAAATATAATTTTTTGACCAAAAATATTATTGACAGTGATTAAGATTAATTACAATGATTAATGTTAACTTATGATTAACACATGAATCAACATTAAATATAATGGAAAAAAAGAAATATCGTTATTTTAAACACCAAATTTATTTCTATATTTAATCTATACACCATACATTATTAAAATTGTTTTTTATTAATTGTTTAGGTTAAATCCTTGGAATACAAAACATGTTTTCGAAAATACCATCTGATTCCCCTCTCTTCCTTATTAAAGCTGCCATAGAACCCCCTTGTTCAAACATATCAAAAAAAATATTTTTTTATAATATATTCCAAATAATCTTCCCAAAATAAGTCCCATAATTTTTTTTCTCTATTTTGTTATAATCCAATCTATCAAATTCTTATGTTGAAAAGTAAAAGGAGTTATACAAATAAGAGTTGAAATGATTCCTCGTGAACTTTGGTTTTATTAACATCTATAAAACCTATATTATTCTTATTCCATTCAAAATATAGTCATTGTATCCATTATATATTAATTCCCTATTATGTTAGGTTTTCAACCATCACTTATACACATTTCTATCAAATGTGTAAAAAAATTACCATTCTTGTGTACAATTAACTACTAATTCATGATATGATGTTGTTTGTTTTACCATTTTCACAACATATGTCTTTTAATCATGTTCTAAATAATAATTATACTGTTATATATGGGGTAAATTATGATTTTATACTTATTTATACATTATATTAATAATATATTCCTTCATTTTTATTACATGAAAATATAATAAATTTGTTTGTGGATGTGTGGACCACCGCCTCCTCAATGTGATGTGATTCAATCATGTATTTCATGGAATGTATTTAAGATGAGTTTAGTCAAATTATATTATATATATTAATAAAATAAAAAAGTAATGATATTATATACATTTATACATTTATTTCATTTTATTTCATTCTTTCGATACACCATGAAAATGGAAACAACATTCATGAGTACATATAACCTACCGTATCAATGAACTGTATATTCCATATCATATAACTAATTAAAATAGAATATTAAAAATTATTATATAATGAATATATATAATTTATATTTAATTTTATAAATTCTATAATTATGTAAATCATGATTTAATTAATAGGATCAATAACGACAATTCAAAACACATATGTTAAACAATGTTGTGATTACCTCTACCATTACTTTAACAATAAAATGTTAACAAATGGGTAACATAATGTAAGATGAAAATAAGATATAGAATTAATATTATGAAAATGAGTCAATTTTAATTATATATTAATCTTATACATATCATATAATAGGCTTTTACATGTATGAATAGAGTCAAGATACAAGGTAAAGGAATTTCATCTCACTTATCATTTCCATGAGATACATACCTTATTCATGACTAATTTATTTTTTGGGATGTATACACTATCCATGAATGTATTATATGATTCTATAATTATATTTATGGTAATTTACGAATCCATTTGATGGTATTTGTTTCAAATAGTCATGGTTTAAAAAGATGCCATAGTGGTAATTTAATTTTGACTCAATTTTCCTTCTTTAAGAACCATGCCATGTTATGGACCAAAATGTTCATATTATGTCTATATAATTCTATTAAAATGATAAATAATGAGCCTAAATATTTTCATGATATTTTATTCATAGTTAAATTTCACATTCTAACATGGGTTGAATAATAAAAAGTACTAGATAATAAGAGTTTATTGAAATAATCTCATCAATTATCCAGATTGTGTATGATTTTTCTTCCATTGATGAAGTATTATGATCAACATATCATGATAACACATCAATACTATTATCCTCTGTATATACATGATGTATTAAATTATTTTACCATTTTTACCCATTGGTAGATAAGATGAGTAATAATGGGTATTTAAAAACACTTACATTACTTATCTCATCCAATGAATATATATGTTCAGTTCAAAACATGTTCTCCAAAAAGGTAAAAAAAATTATTTAAATATTACATTATAAATCTTCAATGTATCTTATAGTACATATTTATAAAAATAATTTCAGTATTTCATTATAATATTTCAAATTTTCTTTAATGGAATGGGTTTGAAAACATTTTTGAGATTATTTATGTGTTTTCAAGGAAATTTAAAAAAAATACTCTTCAATTTATTTGGAATAATTAATTAATGTTTTCATAGTTTTTAAAAATAAAATTTTTTTAAAAATTAATAGAATGAGATATTATATTTTTTCTAGGGGAAATGATTTAAAAACAATATCAAAATTATTTTATATATTTTCAAGGTAAATTGTTTTCAACAATATTTCAAATATTCTTTTATATGATATAAAGGGAAAAAAATTCAAAATATTTGTAAAGATTTTTAAATATTATTCGTGGAATATTATTTTAAAAAAAATAATTTCATTCCTTATTTATATGTTTTCACTGTATATTCATAGAATTTTTTTCTGAAGGTTTTATGTTCAAACATTCTTTTCCAAGGAATAAATTATGTTTTTCCATGATAATTTTTTAAAATATGATTCAAAATTATTTACCATCTATGAAATTATTTTATGGTGTTACTCATTACGTTATGGGAAATTACTCAAAGGTAGTATTCATATTGTTTCATGAATGGAATATTTTTTAATGGAATTGTTTAATAGCACTCATTTCTTATTCCCAAGTTATTTGATTAAGATATTAGTTACACATTCATGGGTTCAATGCTTATGTAATCCATTTCCCATTCATTGGTTCCAAGTTTAAGAAATCGATTTCTCTTTCATTGTTTCTATGTTTAGGATATCCATTTCACTTTCATGGGTTGTATGTCTATGAAATGTTTTTATCTTTCGTATATTATTTTTTTATGAAATCTCTTTCTCCTTCATCTTTTTTTCATGAATTATAATTCTATTTAATGATATATAAGACTATGAACCACATTTATTTTAATGGTTTACAATTAGATGAAATGATTATGAAAACATTAAATTTTCCACAGGTTAATATGGGATTATGTGTTTAGGATACCCATTTTATTTCATGGAATATGATATTATTAATGTTTATTATCTTTAGAAAAAGTATGCGTGATTTAATTATGATTTGGGAGTGACATGTATTTCCCTCCAATTCATTTTGTAAACATTTATCTCTCATGAGAGACACTAGGATAGTCCAGGTATTTATCCTTGAATACTAAGATGGATGTGGGAAAACCATGACTAAAAAGATGATATGGGGAGTGAATTCAAAATACTAATATGCCAATGGGAGTTAAATATGGCTACAAAGTTGTTTTGGTAAGTGAGCCCCTAAAAATAAGATTTACATTCTATCAAAACCTCGACTACTATAGAAATCAAATTAATTTCTTATGTGTCTGCTACAATTACTTGTTTTATTACTTTGTTATGGTTTAATGGATTATATTATTTATTTACATATGATTAATTTTATATGATATACCAATACTTATTCCACGATTCAATTTTTTGGTCTTATGATTTTCAGGCTACGATCTTATAATGATATAATCACATTATCAAACACCTATGCCCATGTTTATTATTAAATGTCTCCCTTATTTCCCTTACTTAGAATCTTATATAACCATTTTTTATTACTTCCCCAGTATATAAATATATGAATTATGATTGATGTGCCTATCAATGGTGATAGTCAAGAAGAACCTAGTGGGAGATAATGTTTCTATCTTATGTAGTAGTGTTTATGATTCCATGTATCCAAACTCACTAAACTAATACAGTCTTTCGATATCTTTTTCAATATGTTTTTAATTATTCATCAAAAGTTTTTTAATATTAATTTATGAAAATAATTCTTTGTAATAGTTTGAATAATGGTGATGTTTCTTGTAAAACATTCAAAACTAGGATGAGAAAACCATATTGATAACCCAGAGTACATTTCTAAGGATAAGTGTTATGATGAAGATAACAATGGGAAAATCTCCACAAATTTTGGTAATGGATTTTGTGTGTGTTTTCCTAGAAATACTTCAAAATATGTATACTAAAAGAGGATCTGGGTCTGAAATTGTTTTACCTAATGGTAACAACTCAGAAAAAATGTGTCTGGCCTAACTGGGTGTAACTTGAAACATTATAATGGGACTTCCTACAAAATAGTTTTGACAGTCCGTGGATATATTCTATGGGAATTCATAAACACTTCATAATAAATCATGAAATATTTAAATAGAATATTAAAATTAATGAACTATAATATTCCTAAGGCGTCATTAAATTATAGAAGAGGTTATCATTATTTATACATCTAATAAGTTATTTTATTGTGATTATGTAGTATTCTTCAATGATAAGTGTTTCTCACCATAATATTTATGGTTTTAATCAATAGAGGGAATGATAAGGAACTAGGATAAAAATTAATGATTTATATGTGGAATATATAGAAATGATGAAACTTATTATTAAATATCATGAAAAGAATAAAAACGTTCATGATTATTGGTTATACTACTGAAGATAATGAAACCGAACTGGAATGTGAATGCTATTATATGTTCATCCAATATATTTTACATTAAACAAAAGAAAAATGATTATATTGTGGTTTAGGAACCGTAAGACATGATTAATATTAAATATTCTAGGACATGCTATATTATAGAATGTGATGATAAATCCCATGTAGTGGATTAATAAAATGGATGGATGATTTAAGGGTATATGTTTTTGAATTAAAACATCATGAATCAGGGTATTTATAAGTATTTTTCGTATATGTTTTTCCATAAGTATTTTAATGGACAGTTTTAATTGTTCTATTTATATAGAATGGTAATGGGATGGAAATGTGGTATTTTGATTTAGTTATATTAAACCTTAATTTATTCATGATTATGATATTATTATGTTTGAAAAAAGTTATATTTTATATTAACATGTAAATTTGATGGAACATATTACCACAATACATATAAGGAAATCCTTAGATAATACTCAATAATATCATGATATGAATTTTAAATCTTCATGGATTTAATGGATATACCCTATTTCTTTGGAATAAGGTATCATTCATCTTTTCCAAAATTATTTATGTTAATTAATATTATTAAGATGTTTCTAGAGAATATATGATGATGGTATCCACATGATTTGAATGTGACAACTGAGATATACTTTTTCATATATGGGGATTCACTGTAAAGTTTATTAAATTTAATTCTTTTTAATTTTATTGATTTCCATCTCTATAAAGGGTTATATGGTAAACCATTTATATAAAGATTAAGATGAAATTTGGATGATGGTTTTTGTAATGATGTATTCTCTCACAACATGAGTGTTTATGCATAGTGGATAACCAGTTTTAAAAACATTATGTTGATGATTACTAATGATAGATGTGATATAATATCATGGATCTCATGAGCTGTTATCACTTCATGAGTGAAAATTTAACATTAATTTTAGAGAAATAGTTTATTTGGATGAAGGAATAACAAAGGGTATGGTTTCCCATGGGGGATCAATTGGGGTTGGATCAGTTTCTACTCATTTTTTAGGCGGGGTCCGTTGAGGGTTCACTAGAATATAGTAGTCCCAAGCATGATGTCAGTGAGATAATGAATCCATGAACATGTAATAGGAAGGGTTTGGATAGTCATGGGATACTAGAGGTTAGGGGAAAGAACATCCTACATGGTGATTCCCACCGTCTTGTGTTGAGTAGTCTCAACCTTCCAGTAAAACAAGTATTACACATCATAATATCTCAACCATATGATATCAAGGTCATTGTACAGTGTTCACCCAGGGTTTGGGTATATTGAATTTTTAGATTAGGGTGGTGGATATGTATATATAGTATGATTGGTGGTTCAGTATTCCTCAACTTGTTGGAAGGAGTAGTGGGAGGCATCTGAATAAGTCGAGGTTCCATGGGCCTCATCCCCCCCATCCACATATTGACGTCGAAACTAATAATTGTGACCATCAAATTCTATAATTCACATGCAATGTACCAAAGTGAGATACAATTTTATTATTGGGGGTAGCTTAATGAAGGTACTGTAATCAAATTTAATCTTATTCCCTTCATTTTATATGGTGATATAGGAGCAATTAAAAATATATCCCTTGGGTTTGGTGCTAATGGTACTAGCTAAATAAAAATTTATATTGATGGGCGTTCAAGTAAAAAGGGATGGGAAAATGAATACATCGTATAAGTAGATATTTTCTTTGTATTACAACCATGCTATGAAAAATGTGGTTAAGATCCCTGAGAGAAGTATCTAGGTAGAACCTCGAGCATATCTTAAAACTGATTGGCCATCTTTTCACTCGTTTTCATATACTTCACTTCATTTATCTTCCTATCATGGAATCCTCTAATAAGGCTAGGATCCCTCTCATTTATCAAATTTAACTACTATATATATATTATATTTCACTTGATTAATTCTCCCATACATTTGCTCAGAATCCTCAATATGGACCTTAATCTCAACGTAATTATCTCAAATTTCATCCCATGAGTGATTGATAAGCTCTCACATTGTCCCCTTATACCTAAGCTCTTTATCTACATCATGGATAAAATCATCCAACCAATAATATTTTCCACGATCCACCATAACTAACTCATCCATCCCCTGATTAGGTACTCCCAACATACCACTTTGAAGCTCTTAATCCATAGAAGCTCCACTATCAAGTTCTTGTTGCTTTAAGAATACACAATCCATCTCCTTTAACCGTTAATTCTTGGAAGATTGTGTCTCCATATGATTATAGAGATAAGTAAATTAATTGATACCTTATTGTATAGGTAATGGATTCAACATCCACTTATACTTTTTTCATTCAATCAAAACATGTCGGCATACTAAGCACTGATATATAAACACTAAGATATCCCTCTTCATGAAATCCCATAAGAGGTATTATTTCAAGTCATTAGACATCTTCAAACATCAAGGATTGATATATAATGAAGATCAATGATATTCCTTGAATATTATTTTCATCAGATGTGTTATGTATAGACTACATATAGTGTTCTTGAACCTTTTAGTTTCATCCATATCATTGTAAAACTCACAAAAATATCAAACATTATTCTGCAGCTCTTTATATACTTTTTGTGCCTCTTTAATCATCACATGGATGGAGGGTCAAAATGAAATTGAGAAACATAATATTTTTCCTCTTCCTTGCATATTTAAATATTCATCCTTTTTTAGATCTATTAATATTGGATCTTTAGGAATCATGTTCATGGATAATCTATCATGATCTATTCACATCATAACATCATCTTCCTTGTTTGCTATCCCAATATGGTAATGCATTGAGTAGTTATAATCCTTTAGACACTATAAAAATAGTCTAAAAAATATTTTCAACTCCTTCTATGTGAATATATATTTTATACATTTTTATTTTGTATATATATAACATTTTTCCTCCAAATATATAATCGATCCATATCTATAATGAAAACATTACCACTGTAAACTCAAAATATTGTGTTGGAAACAGTTTCCCATGAGTACATAAATTTAATGAATATTATGAAAAAGAAATTTTATTATGCATAATAACACATTAAAATCAATTATTGGATGCATAACTACACATTTATAACCAGAATCCACTACAGGATAATTTAAGAATAAGTTTGTTGACCATCATTCTACTTGGTTCCATGAAATTTTCCACATATTCATCTATCAAGAGGAAAATGGAATCCTTCAGAGTTAAATTTCATTAAGGAGTATATTTCAATGAAAAATTATCTATAAAAATTATAGAATATCCTTATAAACCATGTAAACTACATATCATGAGTCATTTTTGTTGGTTTAGTCCGGAATTCAATAGCCTCTTCCTTTAACAAATCTACTATTCTGCAGCCTGTTGGGATTATGATTCCATGAAATGATATATTTTCTATCCAAAATTCAGTATTTTTATATTTTCCATATGTTTTATTCTTCTTTATGGACTTGAGTGCAATTATCAAAACGTACTCAAACTCTTCATTCATCATCGATTACATAAAAATAAAATCTATAAGGACTTAAAAAATTAATCATGGTAATCTCTAATGACACTAGTAATAAAATCCATGAAGATAGAAGGTTTTTTAGTAAGAATAACATGCATAACTATATATTCATAATTTCCATACCTTGTATGGAATTTCATATTTGTTATATCCCGTTACTCGAACTAGAATTAATAAAATCCAAAATTAATTTTAAGCATGGAAAATTATTGAACTCTATGATGTTGATCACATAACTCATCTATATTGGGAAGATAATATTTTTTATTGATCATGGTAATGTTCAACACTCAATAAAAAATGTATATTTTCCTTGACCCATACATATTTTTCATTAGAGGATCATGTGGTCCCCATAGTGACACATGTGGCCATGTGACTACATTGTCAATGTTTTCATTGAGTTGCGTCATTGGTTCTTGTAACTCAATTGGGGCCACTGTATAGGGAGTCACTAAAGTTTGTTTGGAACTTGGTTTCAGTTCAGTTGAGAACATGATAGCATATTTCAATGGAAGGCTATAAAAATCTTTCCTAAAAACATCCAAAAATTCCCCAATAATAGGAATATCATTGATTTCAATTTTATCGCAGACCATTAGAAATAAAATCCCTTCTTAATTGGAATTTAAACCCATAAAATATATGTAATCATTATAGGAAGGGAATAAATTTCTTCACATTGACAGATGATCATATATCGTTTGGAAATATCAAACATAACTTCCCCTCCTAGATAATTAATTTTCGATTTATGAATAGAAATCAAATCCATTTCAATGATGAGAAAAATTCATCCAACGGAATAATGACTGGATTTTGAGGAAGAACAATCCCAAAATAGAAATTGAAGTGGAATCATATTCTTGATATGTAATCATCATAATAATAGATTTTTTCACTACTAATTCTTCATTGAATCATTTGGGTGGAATCCTAATTCCAATTAAATATTCATTATATGTCAATGAGTGGGTAGATATTAAATAAAATAAGATATTAGAAATTATATATTTGATAGTAAGTGTTCCTTTCACCGTGTCATTATCACACCGAATATTAGAAAAACAATTTCACTTGATTTACCTTTTCACTCAGTTTTACAGGATGGTGACACCAATTATCATCGAAAACCATACACTTTGTGAACTGGTTAGCATAAAACCAATTCTCATTACACATGTAACACTAATGGGGGGAGGTTCATTCTGTGTAGTTTTCATTTCATTCTCATTGTTAGATGAAATATTCCCATCACTTCAGAAATAATATTCCTTATTATGTTCCAATATAAGCATAAGTCATTTATTATCCCCTTATTACAATTAACTCATGATTATTTCCACGTATATAGAATAATGAAATGCTCTTCATCTTATCTTCTTAGTTTTTTTATTTTCCATTGAACCCCATCATCCATTTTTGGTCAGAACCTTGATATTTATATTTAACTATAACCTCTATTTCAACCTTTATTTCAGAACAGTCAATCTCTTCATAGTTAATATTGTCTTTTATGTCATCTATATTTTGAGACATGGATATATGCCACCGAATCACCTTTAAACTTTTCTTTTGGGGTGGATAAGTATACCATAAGCATACATTGGATGCCTTGTGAAATTATCCTCAATGTACCAAATGATTCATCATCCCATTGATTTAACTAAATAGACTATTTCCCAATATTTTTAAGAATAATTCAATGGAATTTGTTATTGAAATATATTTTCATGATATATTCCCAATACATGAATTCATTTTCATCTTACTGCATCAAATTAATTATTCAATTCTAACATTGGTCTCCATTAACTTCATGCTAATAAATAGTTAGAATTAATTTCTCATACTTTGAACACTTGTGAATGGATAATTAATTTGTAGTGGTACTAATCCTATTTTGAGAAACAGTTTCTTTAGATGACCTGTTAAGTACATGTGGATGTTTTATCTTGAAGGATTCAATTCAATAATTTACAAATTTGGGTTTTTTTCATTATCCTTAGCTTGATAATCTTGAGTGAAAATAGAAATGATATTTCTTATTCCATCTCATAGAGAAATCAGATGCTCAGAAGAAATATCAATTCATTTACCAAGTAAATCATCATTAATGTGGTTCCTTTGGGTTGCATCAATTATCTAAAACAAAAATTAATACAGTAAAAAAAATCATGAATGTGAGGAACCATATAATTATGAAAAAACAAATTGTATTTAATAGATTATCAAACTTTATTTAATCTATGTATCCTTAGTTTTGTTAATGGTTATCTATAGAAATATTATATTTAAATCATCCATGATGGGTCGAGATTAATTTGTGTATTTCCAGGGAATATCCCCTGGTAGTGGAGAACCAATTATATATTATGTCTTGTTGTCATTCAATAGTTCCGAATCTATTTTAGCTCATTATGGTGTTTTCATGGTTTTTACCCCTATGTACAACCGTTCCAGAGCCACATCAATTTGTAGTATCTGGACTGGGATTTTTTTCTAGGAAACCACTCAATTTATCCTTTACCCAAACTCGATTACATTTTTTATTTCTTTATCCTTATAATAATCCTTAGTCACTTTAATAGGTTTCACAATAACTTTTTCTCATCATAGATTTTAATGGTTAACTAAAACTTTTCTCTGATACTAACTATATTGAATCTGACTTTTCATAAATTAATAATAAATCAGTGTTTTAAAATTATTAATACATTACTCAATAGACACCCAAAAAATGTATTAGTATAATGGATTTGGAAGAATGAAAATATAATCAATGATACGTAAGTGAGATATATTATTTCCCATATGGGTTTTCCTGATTATCAGTCATATAAAAAGCATCATACATAATAAATATCATTATGAATTAGAGAAAAGAAAATACTAGTGACCTTAGATGGTATATCCAGCTTAAAAGGAATATATTTAACAATAAACATGTCAAATAGTGTACGATAATGAGATCATGATATTAGATGATCATATCCTATATAATAATTATCATATACATGAATCAAGGATTCATGATTGGATGTTCATAAGACATTATTCGTAATTGATTCAAGAGCATAATCAATGAATTCATAACACAGGTATAAGGCACAGAATTGTTGTAGATAGATCAACATATTAAATTATATCCATATGAGTCAAGGAATCACTACCAATGCCATATTAGTATTTCATGTTTACTCCCCATACCATCTTGGTAGTATTTGTTCACACCCATGACCATCATACTGGACAAAGTCCATTACTAAACTGATTTCACTCCCAATCCCAGCCATGTGTATATAATTAGATATAATTATTTACTCAATACATTGGAGGGAGATATGTTTCTCGCCCACATTATTATGAAATCATGAACACAGGTTCTATAAGATTATAATATATATATATATATAACAACCCATGAAAAGAAAGGTTTATCATACACATGTCATTATATAATAAACCGTGGAAGAGTTTCTGGTTTAATAATATTTTAATCAATAAATAGCATCTAAAAATATTTTCATTTCATAAATATATAATCCATGAATGTGAACTTAGTTTCGCAAATATATAACTCATGAAAGAGAAACTGTGTTAATAAAAATCCTTTTATTAAAACATTAAATATTAAAATTTATAATATGAATGGAACAATTTAACCATTTACAAAAAATTAATGAGAAGCACCAGATTATTTTATATTATATGTGAAATTAAAAGACAGATCCTTTGAAGGCATTTATTCTAGAATAAGAATTTTTTTAAAAAAAATAAATGTAAAAATATAAAATATTTTAGAAATCCATTTTTTGAGATTACATTTGAAAACTCATAAAGGAAGCATAAATATTTATAAAAAATTTAATTTTTATTATATGATAATTTTCAAAAAATTATATTTTTAACATTTTTTAATCCATTTTTAAAACTTGATTTCTTAATAAAACATAATATCGATCAAAAAGAGAAATGGGTTTGTATTTTATTAAAAACATTTTCTTCAGTATGTTATGTACTAAAGTGTGGAAATTGGAAGTAATAAATGAATATATATTTTATAACTAGGTGATAAGAAAATTATTGAATTTTCATTATAGTTTGATCATAATATTTCATCAATGGAAGCACAATTATAAACAATTCAGGTAAATAATGAGATTGTGGCAACACATAGTTTCTTATTGGAAACATTGAATCATACTACCAATGTATGAAATTGAAATTTCATTAATCATTATCTATCATAGAAATAAGGATATTCAATATATAATATGTAAAATAGATGTATATACCCCTAATAAAATAATATTGTTTAATAAAAAAAATATGTGTTTCTAAGAATGAAATTTTAGAAACAACTATATTTCAGATTGGATATAATTTGAACCAAAAACAACCATCAAATTTTGATTATTTAATAGATATTTAGACACCAATAAATTTAAGGATAATATTCATAGATTATATTCATTGTCATTATATACAACAAAACAAATAAATGAGTGGTGAATAGTATACAAACCTTATATAAAAAAAAGTAAGATGAAAATCGACTTACCTTATATCTTAACTCAAATCATACTCATAAAAAACAATATAATAAATACATGTTTATTATAAATCTAATGATAAACCATATTCATATATTTAATTCAATATATTACGTTATTATGTCTTTATATTTCCCATATTATCAATTCTATGTTAATGTTACGCTTCGGGTAATATCTTCTTTGTTTTTTGTACATGTTATGTAATGTTATTATTAATCATTTGAATTTGATCATGTTTTAATTATTTCCAACATTTAAAACACGATATAAAAATATTATATATTTTTAAAATATTTATTTGTAATATTCAATAATATATATATATATATGAAATTAAAATACACCATTCCTGGAGACAGTAGGCCATATGTATGCATGAATTTTGTTTCCATTTTATTATCCTATTAATAAAAATAATGTGAATCAAATAAATGTGTTTATATAAAAAAATATCAACCTAATATATTTATTATTCCATATTTTAATAATATAAATTCAATAAACACATATTTATTTTTATACATGTAATTTGAGAATGAATCACAACGTTTTGAAGATGAAGTTGTCCACACATCTAGAAACGATGTTAACCTGTTTTCATAGAATAAAAAACATGATGTTATGTTTTATATAATACTTACATAATAACAAATACAAAATTACTATAACATATATAATATAAAAATATATTTTCATTCATAATTCCCAACCATGATTTTTTTAATGTAAAAACAAATAACAACATTTTGTGAGGTTCTAGTTCTCCATACAGAAGAATGCAAAGTTTACTACCCATTAGATGGATTTATGTATTAGTGACGATCAAAATTTAAGGATAATAAAATAAATGTATATCTAGGGAACTAAAATTTTTATATAATAATAGAATTAGATTGTTTTATTAGAGGGTAATTAATTTGAAACAAGTCAACTTGGGGAAGGATGTTTCATCTTCATTAGGTTACTAATCTTTTTTTGCAGAAAAGGGATTCTTTGGATGGATTTTATCAAAATTTGATGATTTTATGATGATGTTAATTATTTTTGAGAATAATTAATATTGTTTTTATAATCCAAAAATCTATTTATAGGTGTAAATAGGCGGAGGGATGAGTTCCTTTTTATAGAGGAGTAGTGGTGTTCTTGTAAATATAAATAGGTAACCAATATTGAGATATCTCCATTACAAATTGTGTAACGATCCAAATTTTCATTAATGGAAAATTCCTCTTGATCCAGTTAAATGTTTCTTTATGTTTTTATAAGATGTCAACTTCTTTAAGTTTTACGTTATGAATTGTGACCGTTACTTTTATAGCCGTTGAACAGTGATCATCTGGGTAGTTTAAAAGTAAGGCTTTAACGAACCAATTTTCTACTCAGACAAAGGAAGCGATGGCCTCATCCAGTAGAATTGCCCCTTACGAAGCCCATTTGTCGGAGCTCGGTAAAGAGGTGGCGTCTTTGGGCTTTGCCCTTGACCAAGCCCAAGCTGAGCTTCATCAAGTCAAGCTCGAACGTGATCGTCTACGGGAAAAATGGAAGTTGATAGAGATTACCACTCGAGCGATGTTATCCGAGCAGCCCCAAGAGTCTGTCACCATCGCACACCTTACCCTTAGGTCTTATGCGGCTATTTGAAGGGGTTATGTAACAAATAAGTAGAACCATGTTCATGTACATTATTTTTTTTATATATAATAATGAATATAATTTCTAGTCATTTTTGATACATTGTAATTAGTTTTTAAAGTACAAATGGTGTTTTTTGTTATTATTTAATTAAGAATTATATTTTATTAAATTAAAAGATTTTTGAATTAAATAATAATTTAATAAAATATTATTATTAATATTAAATTAATTTTCATTAATTATAAATGATCTTATAATTTTATGAATGCAATTAAAATGTTTGTTAAGGTTTGAAAGTCATTTCTGTCAAAACCCGTGAATTTTTTTATAAATGTCGGTTTTTATTTTAAAAGTGAAAATTAACATATTTAGAAAATTATTTAGATAAAATAAATATTATTTTTGGAATCAGGACGTCGAAATTATCCAACGGTGAATTTTTCATAATTTTCTGAGACAGTCCAATTTTTGGGTAAAAATTAAATACCATTTAAATATATAATGTGTTTTATGACATCATAATGACCCAATGGTGATGTAATAAAATACCATAATCCTTATGTTCGGACAATATGTGTTTTATCATTAAAATAATGAGGTTTTGGGTTTGTTTGACTCACTTTTCAAAGCATTAATGGAGCCCTCAAGACTTATTCAACACTTTGCCTTTTTAAATTAATTTCCAGGGGAGTGTGACTCACCTCCACATAAGCAACCCTAATTTTTTAATACGTTCGGACCTTGGCCTTGTAAAATATTGTTTTCCTCTTTCCTTTTCCAGAAACCATGGGCAAATACCATGGTATGGTTTGTGGTTTGGATTATTTTAATATAAGGGGTCCCAAACCTAAATAATAAAGAATTCTCTCACCTTTCCTATATAAACCCACCCAAGCTCCCACTTCCTCCTCACTCAAATCCCATTAAGTTCGTCCAACCTCTGCCCTACACTCTCTAGAATCCTCCCAAGGTGCCCCAAGCTCCCAAGAAGCCTCTCACAAGCCTCTCTCTAGCCTTTGGAAGCACACTTCCAAGTAAGGGTTTTTTCTTCCTTTCTCATTTTTGTCAATTTTTTTTAAGTTGTATTTCCCTTTTAATTTCATTTATGAATGTTGGGGTATGGTTTCGCACCTCTCCCATACTGCCCTATTATTGTTTGAATGATGGGAGACCCCTTTCTCTCTCATTAAATGCCTCCCATGTACACCCGTTACTATGCCGAAATTCCGAAAGGAACCTTTTTCTCCTCTTTTATATTTAAGCAATACTTTTGTATCATGAATCTAAATTCCATTTCTATTGTTGGGACATGTATATATATGATCTCCTTACTGTCAATTACATGTAAATATGATGAGGAACCCCTTTCTCTCTCATCAACCTTTTTTTATGAATTCTTATGTCACGCCGTTACGCTGCCGAAATCATACCAATTTTCTAAGCCAATGTCTTTGTGTAGTGAATACCATGCCCATTTCTCCATCAAGGGTATTCACCTTTATGCACATATACGTATTGATTGTAAAGTTTCATGTATGAATTCCACATTCCTTTATCGTGGAAGAAATTATTATGTTTTATGAATCCATGTTTTATGATCCATGTGGCACACTTATGCATGAAATGAAATGTTTAAGAAGGGTGCGCCCTGATAGCGCTCCAATGCATTGGGTAAAGTATAGTATCATGATACGTCATGTGAAATGAGTGTTTACTCATGCTAATTCAAGTGCAACGAGGGTTTACTCGTGCTTCAAGTGCAATGAGGGTTTACTCATGCTCCATGTGCAATGAGCCTTGGCTCATGCTAATTCAATGTTAAGTGTTGTTGCCACATTTCCATGTTATGATTATCATGCTTTATCATGCCTTTATGTTCATGTCTCTCTTATGCTCTATTGATATGCCTATTGCCTAACATGTATTGTACTCCTCATGTTATTCATTATGTACTCCCTTACTGGGCTTTATAGCTCACCCTTTTCTTATGCATGTCCTCAGGTTATCCCATGCAATGCTAAGTACGAAGGAATGTAGTGGTCATGTAAAGGAAGTTTTCAATAAGGATGTTGTATTTCAAGTTTAAAGTTTTTATGTAATGATCCTAAGCCCCAAAGACTCTAAACCTCTCGATCTTCTTTGTTGTATCAAGTGAAGTTTTATGTAATAAAGCATGTTTAAGTTGTAATAAAAAGCAGGGTTGTCATAGTTGGTATCAAAGGATAGGTTTAGTTATTTTTGGGATTAGGAAACCCTAGTAAAGCCTTAGATACAAGACTAAGCATAATAAAAACATCCCTAAGTTTTGGTAAATACTAAGTAAGTGGTTTATCAAACAAATACATCCCTGTCTGGATACGAGCTGGTAGAGGCGGCTCTGGCACAGATGTATCCTAGGGGTAAAACCCGAAAACACCGCTTTGATCTAGACTCGAACGGGAACTGGTGCACGACAATGGGCCTTGCTGCACTCTTGGTTACGACACTCCTGGGGGATATGTTTTGATAAATTCACAATCTTAGTATGAACCCTTATTAAGGGAAAAATGCCCCTAAGAATATATGTTAGAAGGAAGATCATGAAAAGCCTGGATTGAATCCTATAGACTCATGAGTTAAAGAGATTAAAGTTTATTTATAAGTCATCAACTTTTGTCTTTGGATTACCCTTTATGTGTTACCCCTAACTTTCCTTTTATTCCAGCCAATGGCCGGTAATAGGAGAACTCGGGCTAACAACCGTTGTGAAGATCAGTGTGATGATTGTACCAATGAGATGCCCAATCCAATGGGAGCGGGAATCGCGAACTTTGTCACGCTTCTCTCTCAGCTAACTCAAGTTTTGAATAGAAACACTGGTCAAGAGGAACGTTCAAACCCCCCTAAGAAAGAACAAGTCGCTATTGAAAGCTTCATGAGACAAAGGCCTCCTACTTTTAGTGGATCATCCGATCCCACGATTGCTGAACAATGGATCAACTCCATTGAAAAGATATTCTCCATCCTCCAATGCTCTGAAAAAGAGAAGGTTCTCCTGGCGGCTTATCGTATGGAGGGTGAAGCTGATCAATGGTGTACATTGATCAAAAATACGAATCCTGAGGAGGAGATCGAGGCTTTGGAATGGAAGGTATTCCGGAAGATGTTTTTCGATAAATATTTTCCACGCACCCTCCGTCTTAAGATGGAAAGGGACTTCATTTCCCTCAAGCAGAAAGATGAGGAATCTGTGGGAGCGTACGAGGAAAACTTCACAAGGCTTGCACGATACGCTTCCGGCTTTGTCGTTACCCCCGAATGCAAGGTTTACCGCTTCTTTGGTGGGCTGAAGCCTAGCTTGCGGAAAGCATTAGCGATCCGTGACTTCGACAGCTATGAGGAAATTGTCCGATGTGCCCTCAAGGTTGAAATGGAGATTGGAGAATCACAGGGGTATCATGGGGACAAGAAGCGGAAGGTGGACTTCAATGCTGGTGGTCCGATGGATAAATCCAACGGCGCTAAGAAATTCCAGCACCCCACTTGCCAAAAGTGTGGAAAGAAGCACCCTGGAAGTTGACTTAGGGGGACAAGAAAATGCTTCAAGTGTGGAAGAGAAGGGCACCTAGCTGTTAACTGTCAGCAAGAAGGACCCGCGGCTGCGACGGAGTAGAGGAACGCTCCGTTCTAACCTCAACGCGTTGTTCAATGCTTCAAATGCAAAGAACCGGGTCATTTTGCGAATCAGTGCCCTAATCCAAGGATTATCGGAGGCAATCAACAACCTCCAAGACAGCAAGGAAGAGCTTTTGCCATCACTTCTGCGGAAGTGAACCCCGACAACGAAGTGGTGACAGGTACGCTAGTTATTCATTCAAGAATAGTGAACGTACTTTTTGATTCAGGTTCTACGCATTCTTTTATATCTCAAAAGTTTAGTAGAATAATACCTGCACCACCACAAATCATGGAAGTAAAGATGTCAGTGAGTACGGCAAATGGGGCAATCATTGCATCCCATGAGTATAAGTCCTCCCCTATTATAATCTGTGGATTGAATTTTCCAGCGAACATCGTCATACTCCCTTTGGTGGAATTTGATGCAATTCTTGGCATGGATTGGCTTTCCTTATATAGAGCCAACATAAATTGTCGGGAGAGGGAAATCACACTCCATATGGAGAATCGACCCCCGATTCTTTACAAGTGTCATGAGGAAGATGAATCTCCTTTAGCTCCATCATCTCAAGCATGGATATTACTACCTTATGAGCACGCATTTCTGGCTCAGATGATTGAGTCCAATGAAGAAACCACCCTTGAAGAAATGCCTATTGTGAGGGAATTCGCTGAAGTATTTCCCGAGGAACTTCCTGGTCTTCCTCCGAGAAGAGATGTTGAGTTCTCAATTGAACTTATACCTGGGGCGCTACCAATATCCAAGACTCCATATAGAATGGCTGTGGTTGAGCTTAAAGAACTGAATAAACAACTACAGGAGAATCTGGATAAAGGGTTTATATGCCCAAGTGCATCACCATGGGGTGCACCAGTCCTCTTCGTCAAGAAGAAGGATGGGTCAATGCGGCTTTGCATCGATTATCGTGAACTTAACAAAATCATGATAAAGAACAAGTATCCTCTCCCAAGAATCGATGACTTGTTTGATCAGCTGCGTGGAGCACAATACTTCTCCAAGGTCGACTTGCGGTCGGGATATTATCAAGTAAGGGTGAAGAAGGAAGATATCCCCAAGACTGCTTTTCGTACAAGGTACGGGCACTATGAATTCATAGTAATGCCTTTTGGAATCACCAATGCTCCAGAAATATTCATGGACTTGACGAATAGAGTCTTTAGAGATTACCTAGATAAATTTGTGGTAGTCTTTATAGATGATATTCTAATATACTCCAAAACCAAGGAGGACCATGAGGAGCATTTAAGAACTGTACTGGAGACTTTGCGCAAGGAGAAGCTCTATGCCAAGTACAGCAAGTGTGAGTTCTGGTTGAAGGAGGTATCATTCTTGGGCCATATCATCACAAGCAATGGGATATCTGTGGACCCCTCCAAAACAGATGCAATTGATGGATGGCCGAGGCCAACATCGGTAACTGATATTCGTAGATTCTTGGGGTTAGCTGGATATTATCGACGATTTGTGAGAAACTTCTCACGATTGTCCAACCCTCTTACCAAGCTAACTCGAAAGGGAGTAAAGTTTGCTTGGAGTGATGAATGTGAAGAAAGCTTCAAGGAGTTGAAAAGGAGGCTTATCACTGCACCTGTGCTCACTTTACCCACAAGTGGGGAACTTTTTGTGGTATTCAGTGATGCTTCGAAGAAGGGATTAGGATGTGTGCTGATGCAGAATGATAAAGTGATATCCTATGCCTCAAGACAATTGAAAATCCATGAGCAAAACTATCCAACGCATGATCTGGAGTTGGCGGCGGTGATCTTTGCCTTGAAAATCTGGCGGCATTATCTCTATGGAGAGAAATGTGAGATATATACTGACCACAAGAGTCTTAAATATATATTCACACAGAAAGAGTTTAATATGCACCAGAGAAGATGGATAGAGCTCATAAAGGATTATGACTGTTCAATACATTACCACCCTGGGAAGGCGAACAAGGTAGCGGATGCCCTACGTAGAAAGGATCCAACAATTCTATCAATGATGAGAATTGAGAAGGATCCAATCTTCTTAGACTTGATGAAGATGGACGTGGGAATCATAAAGAAGGGAACATCATCAATCCTTTCACAAATGATTGCTCAACCATCTCTTTTGGAAAGGTTAAAGGATGCTCAAAAGGATGATGCGAGAATCCAAGAAAAAGTGGAAGCTATCAAAAAGGGAAAATCCTCAGTGTTTAATGTTAATGAAGAATGAATTGTGCGGTTTGGGAAAAGACTATGTGTTCCATCAAGTTCAGAGCTGAAGAAGGAACTTTTGGATGATGCACATAGTTCAAATTTCTCTATTCACCCAGGGAGCACAATGATGTATCGAGATCTCCGAGAAAACTTTTGGTGGGATAATATGAAGAAGGAGATCGCCGAATATACATCAAAGTGCCTGGTGTGTCAGCAAGTGAAGGTAGAGAGGCAGAAGTCTAAGGGGATGATGCAACCATTGCCCATACCAGAATGGAAATGGGAGAACATCACCATGGACTTCGTCACTGGACTTCCAAGGACATCCAAAGGCAACAATGCAATCTGGGTTGTTGTGGATCGGCTTACAAAGACTGCACACTTCATTGCTATTCGAGATGATTTCTCTTTGGATCAACTGGCACGGATATACATCAGGGAAGTGGTACGGTTGCATGGAGTACCACTATCTATTGTGTCTGACCGAGATCCAAGATTTACCTCTAAGTTTTGGAAGAGTCTTCAACATGCTCTGAATACTGAACTGAACTTCAGTACGGCCTATCATCCTCAAACTGATGGCCAATCCGAGCGGACTATCCAAACACTTGAGGATATGTTGAGAGCATGATCAATGGACTTTAAAGGAGGATGGGATCAACATCTTCCTCTAGTTGAGTTCTCTTATAATAATAGTTTCCACTTGAGCATCCAAATGGCACCATATGAAGCCCTGTATTGGAAAAGGTGTAGAACACCGGCATGTTGGGATGAGGTCGGTGAACGTAAGCTGCTTGGACCAGAAATGGTCGAAGAAATGGTGGAGAAGGTGAAAAACATTCAGCAGCATATCAAGGCAGCCCAAAGTCGACAGAAGAGTTATGCAGATAATCGTCGACGAGACCTCGAGTTTAAAGTCGGAGACATGGTGTTTTTACGCATATCTCCATGGAAGAAGGTCGTGAGGTTTGGAAAGAAAGGGAAGTTAAGTCCAAGGTACATCGGCCCCTTCGAGATTCTTGATCGTGTTGGGGCTGTGGCCTATCGACTAGCACTTCCACCTACTATGGCCAACGTGCATGATGTCTTCCATGTATCCCTCTTAAGGAAGTACATACCAGACCCTTCACATGTACTCTCTTCTGAGGTGGTACAATTAGAAGACGATCTTTCTTATGAGGAGAAACCAGTAAAGATCTTGGATCGTAGAGAAAAAGTTCTACGAAATAAGACAATGCCCCTCGTCAAGGTGTTGTGGAGAAACCACAAGTTTGAAGAAGCAACTTGGGAGTCGGAGGATATGATGAAGCTAAGTTACCCACATTTGTTTTAGTGTGGGAAATGGAAAATTTCGAGGGCGAAATTTCTTAAGGGGGGAATGTTGTAACGACCCAAATTTTCATTAATGGAAAATCCCTCTTGATCCAGTAAAATGTTTCTTTATGTTTTTATAAGATGTAAACTTCTTTAAGTTTTACGTTAAGATTTGTGACCGTTACTTTTATAGCCGTTGAACAGTGATCATCTGGGTAGTTTAAATGTAAGGCTTTAACGAACCAATTTTCTACTCAGACAAAGGAAGCGATGGCCTCATCCAGTAGAATTGCCCCTTACGAAGCCCATTTGTCGGAGCTCAGTAAAGAGGTGGCGTCTTTGGTCTTTTCCCATGACCAAGACCAAGCTGAGCTTCATCAAGTCAAGCTCGAACGTGATCGTCTACGGGAAAAATGGAAGTTGATAGAGATTACCACTCGAGCGATGTTATCCGAGCAGCCCCAAGAGTCTGTCACCATCGCGCACCTTACCCTTAGGTCTTATGCGGCTATTTTAAGGGGTTATGTAACAAATAAGTAGAACCATGTTCATGTACATTATTTTTTTTATATATAATAATGAATATAATTTCTAGTCATTTTTGATACATTGTAATTAGTTTTTAAAGTACAAATGGTGTTTTTAGTTATTATTTAATTAAGAATTATATTTTATTAAATTAAAGGATTTTTGAATTAAATAATAATTTAATAAAATATTATTATTAATATTAAATTAATTTTCATTAATTATAAATGATCTTATAATTTTATGAATGCAATTAAAATGTTTATTAAGGTTTGAAAGTCATTTCTGTCAAAACCCGTGAATTTTTTTATAAATGTCGGTTTTTATTTTAAAAGTGAAAATTCACATATTTAGAAAATTATTTAGATAAAATAAATATTATTTTTGGAATCAGGACGTCGAAATTATCCAACGGTGAATTTTTCATAATTTTCTGAGACAGTCCAATTTTTGGGTAAAAATTAAATACCATTTAAATATATAATGTGTTTTATGACATCATAATGACCCAATGGTGATGTAATAAAATACCATAATCCTTATCTTCGGACAATTTGTGTTTTATCATTAAAATAATGAGGTTTTGGGTTAGTTTGACTCACTTTTCAAAGCATTAATGGAGCCCTCATGACTTATTCAACACTTTGCCTTTTTAAATTAATTTCCATGGGAGTGTGACTCACCTCCACATAAGCAACCCTAATTTTTTAATAAGTTCGGACCTTGGCCTTGTAAAATATTGTTTTCCTCTTTCCTTTTACAGAAACCATGGTCAAATAACATGGGATGGTTTGTGGTTTGGATTATTTTAATATAAGGGGTCCCAAACCTAAATAATAAAGAATTCTCTCACCTTTCCTATATAAACCCACCAAAGCTCCCACTTCCTCCTCACTCAAAGCCCTTGAAGTTCGTCCAAACTCTGCCCTACTCTCTCTAGAATCCTCCCAAGGTGCCCCAAGCTCCCAAGAAGCCTCTCACAAGCCTCTCTCTAGCCTTTGGAAGCACACTTCCAAGTAAGGGTTTTTTCTTCCTTTCTCATTTTTGTCAATTTTCTTTAAGTTGTATTGCCCTTTTATTTTCATTTATGAATGTTGGGGTATGGTTTCGCACCTCTCCCATACTGCCCTATTATTGGTTGAATGATGGGAGACCCCTTTCTCTCTCATTAAATGCCTCCCATGTACACCCGTTACTATGCCGAAATTCCGAAAGGAACCTTTTTCTCCTCTTTTATATTTAAGCAATACTTTTGTATCATGAATCTAAATTCCATTTCTATTGTTGGGACAAGTATATATATGATCTCCTTACTGTCAATTACATGTAAATATGATGAGGAACCCCTTTCTCTCTCATCAACCTTTTTTTATGAATTCTTATGTCACGCCGTTACGCTGCCGAAATCATACCAATTTTCTAAGCCAATGTCTTTGTGTAGTGAATACCATGCCCATTTCTCCATCAAGGGTATTCACCTTTATGCACATATACGTATTGATTGTAAAGTTTCATGTATGAATTCCACATTCCTTTATCGTGGAAGAAATGATTATGTTTTATGAATCCATGTTTTATGATCCATGTGGCACACTTATGCATGAAATGAAATGTTTAAGAAGGGTGTGCCCTGATAGCGCTCCAATGCATTGGGTAAAGTATAGTATCATGATACGTCATGTGCAATGAGTGTTTACTCATGATAATTCAAGTGCAACGAGGGTTTACTCGTGCTTCAAGTGCAATGAGGGTTTACTCATGCTCCATGTGCAATGAGCCTTGGCTCATGCTAATTCAATGTTAAGTGTTGTTGCCACATTTCCATGTTATGATTATCATGCTTTATCATGCCTTTATGTTCATGTCTCTATTATGCTCTATTGATATGCCTATTGCCTAACATGTATTGTACTCCTCATGTTATTCATTATGTACTCCCTTACTGGGCTTTATAGCTCACCCTTTTCTTATGCATGTCCTCAGGTTATCCCATGCAATGCTAAGTACGAAGGAATGTAGTGGTCATGTAAAGGATGTTTTCAATAAGGATGTTGTATTTCAAGTTTAATGTTTTTATGTAATGATCCTAAGCCCCAAAGACACTAATCCTCTCGATCTTCTTTGTTGTATCAAGTGGAGTTTTATGTAATAAAGCATGTTTAATTTGTAATAAAAAGCAGGGTTGTCATAAATTGTGCCTAAAATAATTATGTTAATATACTCCAAATGGTGTAATTTGTTGAAATTATTCCATAAAATATATTTTTTTACAATTTCCATGGTTATTTTTTCAATGACATTTAGGTTTTAGTCATTTAATAAACTATTTTTTTTTCTTAATCATGATAAATAATTTTAGTAATTTTCACAAATTATTTCAGTAAAAAACTATGTCTACCATATAGATAGTTTTAATTACATGGATTAAAAATAAGGAATAAATTTTTCCAAATTAGAATCATATAAGTGGCCGAAATTTATTTAAAAATGATCCAACCAATGTTTCACGACATCAGGTTTTATGGGAAAATGTTTTAATGTTTGTAAATATTGTATATCCATCCTTATTGTGAATTTTATTCAGATGACCTAAAAAAAGATAATTTATGTAAAATTAATATTATTAATCATTGAAATAAAATTAAAAAATAATTTTTCTATATTAATTAATATGATGAAAAATTATTTTTGAATTAAAAATTGGTATTTATCACTATTCATCAAAAAAAATAATGTTTTTTAGAAAATTCTAAAAAATTTATCATAATATATTTATTTTTTTAATTGAAAATTTAAATTTATTTCAAAATAATTATGTTTTTTGAATTGTATAATTTTTTTGAATGATGTAAATTGAAATTGCTTAGAGAAAATAATATTTTAAATTATAAAATTAATTGTACAAAAATTTATATTTTCTTATCAATGGAATATATATATATATATATATATATTATAAATAATATTTAAAAAGTAGTTATTAATATTAATGATAATATGTTTAATTGGTATGTTACAACTATCCTTTTTCAATTATATAATTATTTTTCATTGAAACACAATGTTTTGTATAGGGCAAGCAAAGGTGATGTTGCATGCAGTGAATGATTAATAGGGAGTATGATATAAAGAATGCCTAACATAGTTTAGAATCCAACTCCCAAAGTCAAAAAATTTATTTTATTATTAAAAATGGTTCATAATAACTCATGGTTTTATAGAAAAAAATATACAAATAAAATATACAAACTAGTTAATTTTGGGGTAGAATATATCAAAAATATATATTTAAATTCATTAAATTAGAGAATAACATACCATATAAAGACACTAATGTACCATGTTTTCAAACACAAGATTTTCCCTCTACATGATCCAAAAATTATATTAGTAAAATTAATAATATGGTTCCTTACCATTATAAAACATACTTGAATTCATTCAATTTGTGTACTAAATGGTGACCTGCAGAGGTTGTGAAATATGTTGGTCAAAAGTAGAATATAAAAAAATTGATTTCATAGAAAATATAATACAAAAAACAAATAAATAATAATTTTAATAATTTAACCATTCAATGCTACACATGAAATAAAGAGACTGACCTTCAGATTCCATATTGAAATTCAAGGCCAACCAAACATGATTTAGTAGCCCACTAGATATATCAACATGAGTTTATACCTTATGGAATCAAAAAAATCACCCTTTTTAGTGAATTATTATCCTTTGGAAGACAAATATGATAGATAATATCCTTAAAAAATGAAGTATTCACTCATTCAAACTAGAAACTCACGCGTAGGAACCCTATGAATGTGCACCCACCCCAAAGCCATCAAATATAATCATACAGTCCACATTGAACAGAACATTACCATTTCACATAGCCCCGATGTGGTATGTAGTGATGCACCTAGAACACAATTTTTTTTAAAATTAGGAGTTATATCAAGACAAACTCAACATTAACTAATCTATCCCAATCATAGGTTTCAATAACATTATATTCTAATAACCAAAAAACCAAATTATGTAATTCACAAGGCTAATTCAAAGAATATGGGATTTACAATCATATAAAACAATGAAAATTCATGAAATTATAATTTCATTTAACCATATTAAAAAATTTATTATGGGTTTAAAATTACCATTAAAATTATATCAATACTCATTCATTTATAAATTTATCTTTGTGCTCATTATCATGGGACGTAATTGTGTTTTCCAAATACAGCTCTATCACAATTAATCGCTAAAATTAACACATCATGTGAAATTATAATTTATTCAAATATTAAAAAAATCCAAACAAACAACATATGCCTCTAATTTCAATCATACCATGTCTCAATAAGGTATAAGTCTCTCACACCTATCAGGTGTTCGTAGGTCTTAATAAGAAATCAAAAAGTCTAAATAGAATCCAAATGAATGTTTATTCATGGGATTATCATCCAAAAATGATTTATTCCAATATTTAGGTTGTTAAAAATGTAATTCAATTCAATTACACTGATATATTTATAATATGTACAATTCAAAAAATCATTTTTTATGTGATTTAGAAAAAACACCTCAAAACTTCATAAAAACAATCAAACCCTCATTTTCTAAGGTAAAGATGAGTTCATTACACTTTTTAATTAAATTTAGAAATTTCAAATATGGAATAACCAAAACATTTTTCATTTTAAGATTTCTGATATAGGGTTCTCCAAACATGAAAACAAATGATTATCAAAGATGAAAGAACCACAATGATTATCTACAATCTCACTATCGTGGATGATGAAATATTAGGATATTCTCCTAGATTGAATAGAATCCTCCAGAAAGTCATCTATAGAATAGATGAAAAACAACAGAGGAGATGTGAATTTTTATAACATGGAACTCTTGGTTAAAAAGAATAGGTGTTGGTAACAAATTGTTAAATTTTTTTATTTACACCATAAATCCCACTATATACTTTTATGTTGATAAATATGTTACATCGCCTTTCAAAATTGAATAATCCAATCAAATGACATAAAATACATTTTATGGTTTAAATAGTTTTTTTATACAATCCCATATAATTTCTAGGGAGTTAATTGATTTTCAAAGGTTCATCTACCTACCAGGTGTAGTTACTCCATTAATTTAATATCTAGATAAAAAATTTAGTCTACAGCCTATATGTCATAAAAATGATTTTCATTATATGTTAACATCATATGACATAATGTCATTACCCATCCTTAAAATACAATAGCTCTATATCAAATACCTATAATCCAAATACTCAATAGATTTAGGTAAAAATATCTACAAAATAATAATAATATAAAATGATTTTAACACGTAATAAGTGAAGCAAATGCATATATACATGAACCTAAAGTCTCACTTTTAGGATATTGATTTAAAGATGTTTTTATATTATTAATATGTGGTCCTATATTAAATTTTATAATAGTATGTGTTTTCTATAATATTTATTAATTTTTTGTTTTTATGGGTTTATTTTACAAAACTATTTATTAAATATTAGAATTTCATTTAGTTTAATAAAGATAGAAATTCAATGTTTTTTCCATGAAATATTTTATAAATTGATTCATTCCATTTTGGGTTTTTCAAAAAAAATTAACGTTAAATTTATATTATTTAAATGTTTTTTACCAGGGGAATTCAAAAATTTTGTGGATATAAAATTTCAATATTGAATTTTGTATGCATTAAAATGTTTTGTAGATATTTCAATCATTGAAAATGGAGGTTTTTTAATGTGTTTTCCATAAGTGATGTATTATTTAGAAAAAAATCACTTTTCTGAAGGAATTTTCATAAGTTATTTTTTTATTAGATTACATAAAATGAGATTATGAATTTAGAAAGATAATTTCTTCCTCTCGGTGTAATTTTTTTTGGTTATTTGATTTTTTATATTTTGATACCAATCATGTAATGGTGATAGTGTAGGAACTTATTTTGTTGTTCTTAATTAAATTTTATTGAATAAATCATTGATAGTGATAAGAAATATTTGATTTAATTCCAAATCTAGTAGAGTATGTTTTCATTCTATGGTACTTCATTGGATACATGAGTGTATTAATTGTACTTTTTATGAGGTTTTTTATCAATAGTTTTATTATAAAAATGGTGATAGTTCAATGATATGTTTCATGAATTTGACCATTCATTAGTGTGAGAGATCAGAGATAATGTATGCATGTCCCTTTTTATAGATATTTATCTTTTTTGTTAAGAATACTCATTAACAATTAAATGAATTATATTTTTATTATAGTTTTTAATCACCAATATTGTAGTTTATCATAATATTCATTTCTAATGACATCATTTCAGTAGGTTTTTAAAAAATTCATATGGGTAGAAGTAGACTAGTTTATGAAAATGTTGTGTTTTTGGTACCTAGGTTTTTTAGATGAAAAGAAGGGTAGCATAACAGTCATTGTGCAAGAGTGGGATCAACATGATTTTGGGATCTAATATTATTATGGTCAACAATTAAAAAAAATATAGTTCTACCCAGTATAAGAACATGCATCATGTGTTCATCCAGTTTGGGGCCCAATGGTAGTCTAAAAATACTTATTTTAATAATCCATTGTTTTCCATATATATTAGATATTTGAGTAAATTTTATAGATTAATATGATGTGCATTTGTAGGAGGTCATACGTATCATATATTCATTGTTATATATATTTATAGACTATTCATTTTATAGTTGTAAATTTATTTTTCTTCTTGGTTTAAATTTTTTTAATGTTATTTTATATAATATTTCTTAGGGATTTATTGAAATTATTTTACTAGGATGCGTTTTATGTTTGGGGATCATTTTTAAAGTATTTTTTTAGTTATGACATATCATTTAAATTATTATCTAATGATATTTGTGGTATTCATGATAATTGTATTTGTAGAGATTATGAGATGATCTCTAGAAGGATGTGACTATGGAATATGGATGAATAATTAGAAAAATGGTATTGATTTAACATTTGATATTATGAATTTGTTGGTATCTGACATAATCCACCATGAATTCATCATGTGAGAGTAATACATCATGAGAACATCGGTTATCCAATGGTGTTATATTATAATGTTATTTAACATTTCAATAATTTAATGCTTCTTTTAGGTTTCTCCTACTTTTAATGTGTTTTTATTAATTAGGAGATAATATCAATGTTTTTTATTCCATAATAGGGTTAATATACTAGTATATTACTTATACTAAAACATGTAATTTAGAATTAAATACATTGGATACCATGTTTGGACTCATTTTATTTTTATATCTTTTGGATATTTGTTCACGTATTAGTTTTTTAAGGAGATGTTTTAAATCAATATTTACGATCAATTTATAATATGTTCCGGATCAAAATTCTTAGTATTTTTGTTTGATAATGAAATTTTGATTTCTATCATTATATGATATTTTGATATCATTCCTTATCTATTTTTTATGTATGGATATTATAGAATCATAAAGTGGCACAATAAGGATAATTTTGAACACATATGTCACTATATTGTTTAATTTGAGTTATTTTATCCTTTATTATTCCACTATGATTCTACATAGATTCTGGGATAAAAATAACTATTTTTGAGGTTTTATATTTACTGTAAATTTTTCGATCATGAATTTTAGTAACAATGTGTCACCCTTGAAGAGGTTATTATAATTGAGCGTGTGTGGTTTGAATTGGGAAATTAGTGGTTTCTGATATAGTGTTGAGCTTCATATTGTTATTTTGAATGTTTTATTTGAAGGGTTACAACAACAAATTTGGTGCGTAATTATGTAAATTGTGTATCTACGCTATTGGAAATGTCTAAAATCACGTTAAATGGTTCCCTTAAAAATATTATGTTTCAAATTAACAGTCGACTCATATCTCTTATCTCCCTTTCAGTTGATCTAAATAATGTTATCTAATGTGGATCTTCAAAATTATTCATTATTTTATTCTTATATTGTATTTGGTGTTTCCCATTGGATTACATTGTAAATTTATAATCATTTTCCTCATTTTCATCAAAATTATTATTTTATATCGGTATTGGTTCCACCTATGAACCCACAGTTTCATTTGGATGAA
The DNA here is from genome assembly GCA_963277665.1 of Viscum album. Classification (NCBI taxonomy): domain Eukaryota; kingdom Viridiplantae; phylum Streptophyta; class Magnoliopsida; order Santalales; family Viscaceae; genus Viscum; species Viscum album. The sequence continues at coordinate 2,012,438,257 of OY728147.1, read as the reverse complement.
TTAGGGTTAGTGGAAGACATAACGTTAGGGTTTATAGAATCTATGGTTTATAGACACCACATCATTATATTTTATGTGATATCCATCGATGAAAACACATTGATACATTATTTCATATGGTTTCAATTTCATCAATGTAGGTGTTTCTTTGTAATTAGGTCATTTTGGAATTCAATGTGTGCTTGAGATTTATAAATCATATTTTTATTAAATTATAAATATACTAAATATCAATATGATTTTTCTAAATATTAATTATGATGTTTGTATATGTAATAGTGTATTTTCATTTACAGTAACATTATATTATGTGTTAAATATCAATTTATATGTGTCACTTATTTTTGAAATGTAATTATTTCTATTAAAAAAATAATACTTTCATTTGGAATTGATAATGTTTTTTTAAAAATAAATATCAAGATTAAGATATATGTTTATTTTAAAATGAGGTTTTGATAATAATTATATTTTCAATAAGTACATTGAATAATTAAATTTTCTTTATTGAAATGATTTTGTTTTTATTCCCTTATGAAAATGAAATATTGGCTCATGAAATATTTGTTTAAATAAATAAAATTAATTTTTGATAGATTAGAATTTCAATGTTGGAGACCAAATTTTTAACCTGTATAATTAAAATGAAATTGTATTGTGTTAGTTCAATTGTTTTATAAAGGATTTTTGGAAGTGGTATTTTTGTGAAATTAAATGGTCATTGAATTTTTATCCATGATTTATGATAAAGGGATGATTAGAACATTATAATGAGTGGTGTGTACATATTGTGGGTTACCCTAGATTTTGTGTTGGTTCATGATTTTCATTATGTCTATTTTGAATCCTGTAGTGAATTATTTTATAATGTTTTTATGGAATTATCTTTTTTATTACAAATATATTTGTTATATAAAATATGAAATATCTATATATGTGTTATAGATGATAGAGATTATTATTTCACATTCCTTATGTGTTGATTTTGCTTGGGTATTCACTAACATCACATTTCAATTGGTAGGGGAATACATGTATTATGTGGGAGGTATATTCCTATGTTAGAGAAGTTTATTTTACATGACATGTGTTCATCCATAAATGAAAAACACTAGGGATGAAAGGGGATTAAATTTATAATGAGGATTTTTAAATTTAGTTGAATATTATTTGGGTTGGAGTCGATGCATACCAATATCTGGTACATTGGAAATTTGTAAAGATAAATGCATCTCACATTATATTAACATGGCATATCCATAAAAAAATTTCGTTGAATCACTATTTATATATATTATATTCATTATTTGTTAAAATATAGATTTTAAATTATTATATTATTTTGAAAAATCCATCTATTATATCTTCATTTCACAATTTTGGGCATGTGGTTACCACAATGTGTATACATGACCAATTGTTTATTGGTTAGTCCCGTTTAAATTAATTTCAATGTTTTAAAAAAATAAATTTAATGATTCATGATTGTGTTTTTGAATTGAGTTTTAAATTACTGATTCTATTTTTAAAATTTTGTTTCAATTGAAATATTTTTAACATAACATTTCAGTTTAATATGAAAAATATTATGGTTTCTAAATAATTATTTTTCATTATTTTACTCTTTAGTGATTTTTTATTTTAATATATTACATTCAATGTGTATTTTTATATAAAAAAATTATTTCCTTCTGAAAACAAATTCCATTATCTCGGATGATGGAAACTCAATGGGTTTTTTATCTCACTGATATATATTATTGATTCTATGTTTCATTATTCTAAAATAAAGATGGTACTTTTTTCTCTGTTGGGTGATATAGGGGATTTCAAGGAACCAATGGTTTCACATAATTAGTTTTTTACATCACTCAAGAGTGAATTTATTTGTATTATTAATTCAATATAAAAAAAATCCATCTTTTAGCTGATTATAGTTATAGTAAATTTATCTAGATATGTAAATTTTATTTTTTATTAATATAAATATTTTTAATTATGAAAATCATTTCAATCAATGGTAATGGTTATTGACCAATTTTAATTTAAATCTATTTTTCTGTTATATATGATTAATGTTCTATCGAAATCCAATTAGTTATGAAATATTTATGTTTATGAATATGTTATTATTTATTTAAATTATATTCTATAAATAAATCATTCCCAATGAAGAATCATATGATTCACATGAACTTGTTTACAACTTATGGGTTTCAAGAATGCACCTTGGGCCATGTGGTTGATTATGATGGTGAACATGTTACGTCATTTTGAATTATTTATTTACAAAATGGTATTGTTAAATAGAATATATATTGAGGAGCTATATTATGTGATTATCACTCATGATATTAAGTGATGTAATGGATTCATGTAGATTATTGTTTTTAGGTTTTGAGAGGTATGTGAATGGATATTCTATCAAGATCATTCAAGTCTCATGCCCCAAGAAACTAGTTGATGTTTTATATTGATTATTATATTTTTTGTTTTATTATTTAAATATGATATATTTTGTTGTTGAAATTTATTATGTTGTTATATTTTGAGTATGTATATGATTTAAGAGGATAGACATTATTTATGAAAATGGACATCATTGGGAGAAGAAATATATTCATGTATATTGTAACCAACAATTTGGTATTGGTTTATCACATCCACAAGTGATGTTTCATTGTTGGATCCTGGTTTATTAAACTATGCATCCAAACCAATGAAATATCTGCTTCTTCCATCATTATGTTTTGTTGACTTCTTACAATTCTAGATTACTCATAATCTAACTATTCTATATTGAAGATGGAATGGAAATGGATTTAATGTTATTTACATGTGGTTATATTAAAAATATTTTATTGGATTATTGGGGACTTTTAAGGAAGTTTGGTAATAAATACTTTATTTGAAAAAGGGGGTAATATTAAATTATTATTAATTTTAAAATTGATTTCCTTGTGTTGAAGAATACATATAATACTATGTTGGTTTGAATGAAATGTTTTCAACAATGATTTTTTTTTATGATTTTTTGAAATATATTTTATACGATAAGATAGATGTTCTATATTTAACATTGGGAGTATTCTTAATGGTTGTTGATTTCTAATTGAATATTTATCTATTCATTGGTTTTTTAATTAGGTGACAATTAGGAAGAAAAATACTTGAACAAAAATGATTTCGAATGTGACAATTCTTATAAGGACCCAGCCTTAAACCTTACTTAATCGTGGGTTATTACAAGATTACACATTGATGTTCTTTTCAGGTTTAGAGTTTTAGAGAATTAGATCATGAAACTTTCATTACATTCCACATTTAAACAAAGTGGTTACACAAAGGATAGTATTCATTTTTCCCATCAACGGAAACATATTTAAAATAAAACATGGATTCTTTCATGACACTTCCTTGACACTATCATCACATCACGTACCTTTCCCTTGAACTATGAAAAACATTTCAAAAACATGGGATGAGCATAAAAATCTCAGTAAGGGTTATAAAAAGTATAAAAAGGAAACATGAGTACATGTACACATAAGAATCAATGAAATCATAATTTACTCATAAAACATAATCACTTTAACATACCTCATCAAATCATGAATAAATCATAGAAATAATAAGACATAAAGGTAACTTGAGGCATTCATAACATTCTTATGTAGGGAGTAACCCTCTTGGTTAAGTTTGGAATACCCATGTAGAGACCCGAATCCTGACGTACATGGACATTACATTACATTTGCGGAATACTTAGTACATAACAAAAAAACACACACACAAGGATCGTAATAGTTTAGTGTCTTTGGAAACTCGGAATATAATCTTCTAATCGTGGTGAAAGATCTTCAAAATATCCCTTAAAGATCTTCCTTTTTTTTACCTAAAACCTTTCTTTATATCCTGGGGAAAAGAAAACATAAAAGGGTGAGCTCAAATGCTCAGTAAGGGTAAACAAAAGAAATATCAATCACATCATATACATAAGCACATAACTTTTGGAAATCTTAACCTGCAAAAGAGATCATAATTTCATAACATGGGGTAAATCATGGCAGTGAAATGTAATCACAATAATCATAACTTAAAACATGAAACTTTGTGGCATTCACACATAATCATAGAGAATCATTTCTTGTTAGTCAAGACTCATTGCCAAGACTATCTTAGTGGAAAAAGTCCCTTTCTGAATCGAGTAACCCTCGTTTCAGTCCTGTTTCACTGAACCGGTATAACCTACCGTTCCAGACCTGTCTATCTCATGAGATATAAAATATTTACCCAATGCATTGGAGGGAGATATAGGTCCCACCCATCTCATAATGAATCCTTTCTTATGTGTGCCACATAATCATAAACCATACATCATAGCATAACCCATGTAATAAGAATGGGATTCTTAAACAACATGACATCATAAAACAATTCATATAAGATAAAAGAATTCATACAAATATTTACATCACAACATGATCAAATCTATGTAATAATAGGGATAAAAACAGAATCCTTTATTATCTTAGATGGAAAATAATTTTGATAAAACACTTGAACTTCATTCTTGAGGAAAATATCCTTTCTACTTCAAAAATACTTTTCCTTTCTTAACATGTCATACAATTTTAAACTAAAAGAAGTTGATTAAAAATAAACTTGAAAACTTTTAAAGGAAGCTTCTTGGAAATACTGTTTTAAAAATCCATTCTTTCCGTATAAGTTAAAAAAAAACATTCTTCGTACTTTTGTCGGAAAAGTCAAAAAATACCTCGTACGGAAAACGACAAAAGATTCCTTTCATTTCCTTTACTAAAAACTCAACGAAGGGTAAAATTGGATTTAAACAATTGTAGTTGGATGGAAATAATATTAAATATTTATGAAACATGGATGTGGATGATAAAATACACCCCAGTAAATACTTACGAATAAACAATCTCGGATAAAAATGAGATTGTGATATTTCCCTTACCTTAGGTCCGATTTTCTTTGTACGTGTCCGAAGCTCCTGTATAATGGTTTAAATAATGTTATTGACTTATTCTAGAATCATACATATTGATATGATATCATATATGGTTCACTTATGACATTATATTACCCGTTCTTTTGTAAATTCAATGTTAAAGAAGCGTTTTGGGTAAAATCGTTTCATTTATCGTAGGTGTTTTGACTTGTTGTTCTTGAAATTATTATTACTTATATCATGATTTACTTACTTCCAGAATATAAAATATGATTTATATATCATATATATTCAGTATATATATATATAATAGATAGATAAAAGAAATTAAAAACACCGTTCATGGAGACGGTAGTCCGTACGTTCGCATGAACGTTGTTTTCCTTTCCTTGTTGTCTTGAATGGAAGTAAATAGATGACATACATATATATATATATACATAAATCCAGTAGCTTTATAATGTCATATATTTCATTATTATTTCTTATATATACTTTATAATCATTCTTAAATGGTTAACATGGAGAATGAATCTCATCGTGTCGTGGAGACGGTAGTCCGTACGTACGCACGAGTGATGATATCATTTCTATAAATATTGAATTGAATTGGAGTGGATTATACAATATATCAGAATCAATATGATGTTGTAATAACTATGTATAGTTATTATTTACACCATTATACCCATCCATGTAAAGTGGTGGTGGAAAATAGATTACACCACGGCGTGGAGACGGTATTCCGTACGTACGCACGCACGGTGATTTCTTTTTCCGTAGGATAGATAGATGGTGAAATAGGTTTGTTTCATACTTATAATAACATATCAGTATATGAGTGATACTGATGTTATTACTTCATAATGAAACAACCTAATAATAAGAAGTGGAAGAAGAAATAAAGATGAAAGAATTGGTAACGGTAATTACCTCTTCTTTGAAGTGCCTCTTTGAGACCTCCTCTTAGGGCACTAAAATTGGACTTTGAGGAAGACCAGAACCTCTAGGATGTTTCTAGGGAAGTGGAGAGGAGAAATTGGCAGGGGTTGGCCGAGCATGAGTGCTCAAATTGGTGTGAGGAGGAGGGGGAGGAGGTGCCCTTTTATAAGGGAGGAGAGGGGCACCTTAGGAATATCTCAAAATATTATTTTATATTAAAGTAAAAAATCGGTTTATAATGGTTCCAAAGGGACTTATTTCGAAGCTAAAGTGGGGATGGGTCGAAATCCTATCAACCAATAGGATTTAGACAAGTTTAGGTTCTTATTTCAACCTTATCAATTAGAATTAACTCTAAGTTAAATAATTTAACTTTTACCGTGTCTTTTTGTTTTCTTTCACAATATGATTAATACACTTACTATAACATGCCAAACGAACCCCAAATTGTTTATTATTAATATATATATCCTTATCTAAGTCATTTGGCCGAACCTTAGATTTTTTGGAATAAAATAACAATTAATAATATAATATTTGATTTAAAAACTATTTTTTGTCAATTTTGACACTATTTGATATATGATTTTTGTGAAAGTCATAACAGAATTATATGTTCGAACCAAGTTGATTAAATCAACACTAATATATCATAGTAACCTATAAAATTAGTGGAATTCATAAAAAGTCTCAAATTACATTTATTTGAGTATTTATAACATCAATTATGTTAATATTTCCTTAAAAGGGTAATTACTGCATCATCGTTGTGTCATAAATAAATTACTTTATTTAAAGTCTAAAAATTACAAATAAAATACCATCATGTAGGAAATCTTTATATCTTTCTAATGAATATTTACAATCGAATTTATCTTATGTATAACCCCATATTAAAAATTATTTACTTATTAAACTTTGATTTTAACTATTTTAACCCTTCTTTAAATAAATTAATAATAAATGTCCTAATCTAATCCAAGTGGGCCTAAATGGTCATATTTTATTCCTAAGTTTGTTTTTGGTCGAATTACATTTGTCCAATAGAATTAGTACATGTGTTAGGGTAATAGTAATATCATATTTACCCTTAGTTACCCTATTTACTATTAACCGTGGTAGAAAAAAGTAAAAAGTTACTATTCACCAAAAATTATTTTCATCTCATTGAACCACATTTTAGTCCTTGATATTAACCGTGTCTGTCGGATTTTCGAAATTCCATTCACAGAAGCGGTAAAATTATGTTTTATGAAAAATGCAGTTTTTTTAACTACCACTTAGTAGTTTCACTATTCATCAAAAATTGAAGGTTTTCAGAAAAATGCCAAAATTTCATCCTAAGCTATATTTCATATTCCAAATTCAAAAATGAAGTCTATTTTACCAAATTCATAACATAGAAGTTGCATTAATTAATTTTATAATTAAGTCCCGCTGTTAAAACAAATAGCGTGTTTTTAAGAAACAATATCTATCAAAAGATTGACACTTGTTTATGTCTGGTTTAAATGTGCAATTACATCCAATGACCAATATTGTATTAAATTGTAAAAATATATTCTAAATATACTTTAAAACTACTCAAGTTAATAATTTATCACTATTAATTATTTCGATTAAAAAAGTTGTTTTTTAATTATAATTTAGTAATTTTCACTATTCATCAGAATATGATAGTTATCCGAAATGTACCAAAATTTCACCTTAGGCTAAATTCGATACTCCGAATCCAAAAATAAAGTTCATTTTGAAAAATAAGATTTACAGAATTTGAAAAAGTGGTTATTACTATTCATAACGGCTAGTTTTAATAATATTTTAAAGCATATCGTTGTTTCGTGAAACTCAGTATTGCGTACTACACACGCTATCGAGGAAGTTCGTGATTGCGTGTAATGCAAGGAAAGTCAAGGATGCGTGTTGTGAAAGCTCCTTTTGGTGTAGCGTACAACACAAGACACTAGTGAAATAAAAAGAATACTTTTCATAAAATCTCGGGCTGTTACATTCTACCCCCCTTAAAATGAATTTCGCCCTCGAAATTCGTCAGGGTTATAAATGGTTTACTATTCGAAAGTTTCTTTAATAGGAACCCACATCGTAAAAAGGAATACCAAAACTTGGCTTTAAAAACTAATGTATGAAATGTAACGATTACCCAAATAAACTAATCTCTGGGTTCCACATAGGTAAAAATATGGATATGGAAGAAAAATCTAACCATCATGTTCTGATGGAGAGTGGTAGAGAACATGGCTATGGAAAAGCCAGTAATCACAAATCCATATATTTGTGGTGATATAAGGTACCATCTGATTCATCAGGTATAAGAGCACTAGGACAACATTTTTGGTTTTCAAGATCGTTTTCCTAAAGTTGAAGAGTTTGAATTAGAATAAATAAATACTTTATTTTGGTACAATCTCGCTGTTGTTCGTGCCTTGAACAATTTCTACTTCATCTCTTAAATAAATGAAGTTGAATTTGTTATTCGTGAAGTGTTAGCAGATCATGTGATAGAATGACGGGTCATTCCATCTGTCTCAAACAAAAGGTTAGCAAAAATTATATACATAAGTCGATCTATAGTGAGATTAATCATATATAGTTCCTAAAATGGACTTATACTTCATATATCATACTGCTTAATATAATAAAACTAGTTTCTACTAAACAGGGACTTCCTGTAGGCCAGTGGTAGGCGATAAAGGCCAGTCGCACTTCGGTTGTGGGTTTGATTCCTACAGCCTTGTCCGAAGCGATGGGCTGTCGCCCGTCCTGCAGGTTGTCCCTTTTTCTAAAACTACGTTACTATAACATCCCATCAATAATATCGAAAATCTTCTATCCTTAAACAATACTAACTTATGTCCAACATAATCCAGTCTAATCTTTAGGCTTATACATAATACTGCAGTCCACTCTCATAATATAGTGACATCGATTACCAGAGATTTAATACTGTCGTTGATCCCCACATATCATAAGATATGTCTTGTTGGTCACATTCCAAACATTCAAAGTCCTTAATCGTGTATTCTATTGAATACCTTAGTGAAAACATGAGTGCAGTTAAAAGTTAACACTTTCCACATACCAAAATCCTCAAAATTCTATATACTCAAACCATGATATCACTTATTCAATCATGAGCTCAAGAATACTATCAAACATTTAATTTTATCCTTATCCCTTCATTATGCGCATATCATCTACATTCCAAAAATATCTGAATAACCTTTCATGGATACTGGTAACATTAATCATACACTTTCAAAACACAAGGAAAGACAACAGTGTAACAATCCATAGATGTCTCTTTATTCCAAAATTACACATGATAAACATGTAATCATTCCACTACATTCTCAAACCATTGACCGAGCTTCAAAAATTCTTTCATCTCACATATCATTTGTAGTCTCTTCATCATCATCCACATAAATACTACCCATATGACCATACTGATTCTCTTCATGAGTCTTTCCCTTAGGGCATTTGTTTGCATAATGCCCATACATTCCACATTTAAAACATTTAACCATTGTTGATGTCGTAGCAATACCATTATCCTCATCCATGGTGTAAACTGAACCTTTTCCTTTGCACTTACTTGCTTTGTGTCCTTCTTTTCCACACCCAAAGCATCTTCCAGTTCCTTTGAAACATTCTCCTTGATGCCTCTTCCCACATGATTTACATAGGGGAAATTGAACTTTCATTCCTCTATGATCATCATGAAACTCCATCTTTCTCTTATTAGCCGAGTCAGGAAACTTACCAAATTTTACTTTATTGATCATATTATGAGATTGCTGATTCGGCATAATAATGATGTTTGGACTTTCAAATCCCATTTCATTATGAAGAATATCATTCCATTGTCCATCATATCCTCCATTATCGTGAATCATCTTGATTCCAGTCATTTTCTAAAACCCAAAAAGAATAGTGTGAGAGTCAAAAATCATAATAAAGGGGGAGTAACTTAAATATCTAACATCTTTGGTTTAATCTAATATCGTTACCATAGTTCTAGGACTATATCCTATACGTATACTTATCCTTAGGGGCATCCCTAGACATACCTTAGAAATATCTCTAGGAATCTCACTAACGTTTTCGCATCCTAGTTTCCAAAGGTTGACTAAACCTTTCCTCTGATACCAACTGTAAAGACCCGAAGCCTGACAAACATGGACATTACATTACATTTGCGGAATACTTAGTACATAACAAAAAAACACACACACAAGGATCGTAATAGTTTAGTGTCTTTGGAAACTCGGAATATAATCTTCTAATCGTGGTGAAAGATCTTCAAAATATCCCTTAAAGATCTTCCTTTTTTTACCTAAAACCTTTCTTTATATCCTGGGGAAAAGAAAACATAAAAGGGTGAGCTCAAACGCTCAGTAAGGGTAAACAAAAGAAATATCAATCACATCATATACATAAGCACATAACTTTTGGAAATCTTAACCTGCAAAAGAGATCATAATTTCATAACATGGGGTAAATCATGGCAGTGAAATGTAATCACAATAATCATAACTTAAAACATGAAAATTTGTGGCATTCACACATAATCATAGAGAATCATTTCTTGTTAGTCAAGACTCATTTCCAAGACTATCTTAGTGGACAAAGTCCCTTTCTGAATCGAGTAACCCTCGTTTCAGTCCTGTTTCACTGAACCGGTATAACCTACCGTTCCAGCCCTGTCTATCTCATGAGATATAAAATCTTTACCCAATGCATTGGAGGGAGATATAGGTCCCACCCATCTCATAATGAATCCTTTCTTATGTGTGCCACATAATCATAAACCATACATCATAGCATAACCCATGTAATAAAAATGGGATTCTTAAACAACATGACATCATAAAACAATTCATATAAGATAAAAGAATTCATACAAATATTTACATCGCAATATGATCAAATCTATGTAATAATAGGGATAAAAACAGAATCCTTTATTATCTTAGATGGAAAATAATTTTGATAAAACACCTGAACTTCATTCTTGAGGAAAATATCCTTTCTACTTCAAAAATACTTTTCCTTTCTTAACATGTCATACAATTTTAAACTAAAAGAAGTTGATTAAAAATAAACTTGAAAACTTTTAAAGGAAGCTTCTTGGAAATACTGTTTTAAAAATCCATTCTTTCCGTATAAGTTAAAAAAAACATTCTTCGTACTTTTGTCGGAAAAGTCAAAAAATACCTCGTACGGAAAACGACAAAAGATTCCTTTCATTTCCTTCACTAAAAACTCAACGAAGGGTAAAATTGGATTTAAACAATTGTAGTTGGATGGAAATAATATTAAATATTTATGAAACATGGATGTGGATGATAAAATACACCCCAGTAAATACTTACGAATAAACAATCTCGGATAAAAATGAGATTGTGATATTTCCCTTACCTTAGGTCCGATTTGCTTTGTACGTGTCCGAAGCTCCTGTATAATGGTTTAAATAATGTTATTGACTTATTCCAGAATCATACATATTGATATGATATCATATATGGTTCACTTATGACATTATATTACCCGTTCTTTTGTAAATTCAATGTTAAAGAAGCGTTTTGGGTAAAATCGTTTCATTTATCGTAGGTGTTTTGACTTGTTGTTCTTGAAATTATTATTACTTATATCATGATTTAATTACTTCCAGAATATAAAATATGATTTATATATCATATATATTCAGTATATATATATATATAATAGATAGATAAAAGAAATGAAAAACACCGTTCATGGAGACGGTAGTCCGTACGTACGCTTGAACGTTGTTTTCCTTTCCTTATTGTCTTGAATGGAAGTAAATAGATGACATACATATATATATATATATACATAAATCCAGTAGCTTTATAATGTCATATATTTCATTATTATTTCTTATATATACTTTATAATCATTCTTAAATGGTTAACATGGAGAATGAATCTCATCGTGTCGTGGAGACGGTAGTCCGTACGTACGCACGAGCGATGATATCATTTCTATAAATATTGAATTGAATTGGAGTGGATTATACAATATATCAGAATCAATATGATGTTGTAATAACTATGTATAGTTATTATTTACACCATTATACCCATCCATGTAAAGTGGTGGTGGAAAATAGATTACACCACGGCGTGGAGACGGTATTCCGTACGTACGCACGCGCGGTGATTTCTTTTTCCGTAGGATGGATAGATGGTGAAATAGGTTTGTTTCATACTTATAATAACATATCAGTATATTAGTGATACTGATGTTATTACTTCATAATGAAACAACCTAAGAAGAAGAATTGGAAGAAGAAATAAAGATGAAAGAATTGGTAACGGTAATTATCTCTTCTTTGAAGTGCCTCTTTGAGACCTCCTCTTAGGGCACTAAAATTGGACTTTGAGGAAGACCAGAACCTCTAGGATGTTTCTAGGGAAGTGTAGAGGAGAAATTGGCAGGGGTTGGCCGAGCTTGAGTGCTCAAATTGGTGTGAGGAGGAGGGGGAGGAGGTGCCCTTTTATAAGGGAGGAGAGGGGCACCTTAGGAATATCTCAAAATATTATTTTATATTAAAGTAAAAATCGGTTTATAATGGTTCCAAAGGGTCTTATTTCGAAGCTAAAGTGGGGATGGGTCGAAATCCTATCAACCAATAGGATTTAGACAAGTTTAGGTTCTTATTTTAACCTTATCAATTAGAATTAACTCTAAGTTAAATAATTTAACTTTTACCGTGTCTTTTTGTTTTCTTTCACTATATGATTAATACACTTACTATAACATGCCAAACGAACCCCAAATTGTTTATTATTAATATATATATCCTTATCTAAGTCATTTGGCCGAACCTTAGATTTTTTGGAATAAAATAACAATTAATAATATAATATTTGATTTAAAAACTATTTTTTGTCAATTTTGACACTATTTGATATATGATTTTTGTGAAAGTCATAACAGAATTATATGTTCGAACCAAGTTGATTAAATCAACACTAATATATCATAGTAACCTATAAAATTAGTGGAATTCATAAAAAGTCTCAAATTACATTTATTTGAGTATTTATAACATCAATTATGTTAATATTTCCTTAAAAGGGTAATTACTGCATCATCGTTGTGTCATAAATAAATTAATTTATTTAAAGTCTAAAAATTACAAATAAAATACCATCATGTAGGAAATCTTTTTAGCTTTCTAATGAATATTTACAATCGAATTTATCTTATGTATAACCCCATATTAAAAATTATTTACTTATTAAACTTTGATTTTAACTATTTTAACCCTTCTTTAAATAAATTAATAATAAATGTCCTAATCTAATCCAAGTGGGCCTAAATGGTCATATTTTATTCCTAAGTTTGTTTTTGGTCGAATTACACTTGTCCAATAGAATTAGGACATGTGTTAGGGTAATAGTAATATCATATTTACCCTTAGTTACCCTATTTACTATTAACCGTGGTAGAAAAAAGTAAAAAGTTACTATTCACCAAAAATTATTTTCATCTCATTGAACCACATTTTAGTCCTTGATATTAACCGTGTCTGTCGGATTTTCGAAATTCCATTCACAGAAGCGGTAAAATTATGTTTTATGAAAAATTCAGTTTTTTTAACTACGACTTAGTAGTTTCACTATTCATCAAAAATTGAAGGTTTTCAGAAAAATGCCAAAATTTCATCCTAAGCTATATTTCATATTCCAAATTCAAAAATGAAGTCAATTTTACCAAATTCATAACATAGAAGTTGCATTAATTAATTTTATAATTAAGTCCCGCTGTTAAAACAAATAGCGTGTTTTTAAGAAACAATATCTATCAAAAGATTGACACTTGTTTATGTCTGGTTTAAATGTGCAATTACATCCAATGACCAATATTGTATTAAATTGTAAAAATATATTCTAAATATACTTTAAAACTACTCAAGTTAATAATTTATCACTATTAATTATTTCGATTAAAAAAGTTGTTTTTTAATTATAATTTAGTAATTTTCACTATTCATCAGAATATGAAAGTTATCCGAAATGTACCAAAATTTCACCTTAGGCTAAATTCGATACTCCGAATCCAAAAATGAAGTTCATTTTGAAAAATAAGATTTACAGAATTTGAAAAGGTGGTTATTACTATTCATAACGGCTAGTTTTAATAATATTTTAAAGCATATCGTTGTTTCGTGAAACTCAGTATTGCGTACTACACACGCTATCGAGGAAGTTCGTGATTGCGTGTAATGCAAGGAAAGTCAAGGATGCGTGTTGTGAAAGCTCCTTTTGGTGTAGCGTACAACACAAGACAATAGTGAAATAAAAAGAATACTTTTCATAAAATCTCGGGCTGTTACAACCCACCACAGTATATTTCCTAAATCTCTTCTGAAAAAACCTTAATGTTTCACTCCATTGCGTTACCCAATGCATTGGAGAGCTATATCGGGCTCACCCACCATTAGTTTATCACGGAACCACCCGTCTTCGTAACAATTCCCAAAAACCATAACATAATCTTATCACATAAAACATACATAAAGGAAACAAAACATTTCCACCCTTCAATAACAAGATATAAATAAAACACATTGATATAAAAACATTATGAAAACCATTTTCAATACCAAAAGAAATGAAAGGTAAAACATGGTATTTATTTTTCTTTCAAAAAGATGGTATGTCGTGTAGAGGAAGCCGAAATTCAAATAATGGTCACGACGGTGGAGAAGTCATTGTCGCTGCATACGTATGACCAAAAACATTCCCTTTTGTTGTTTAATAAACGCTTCGTATAAAAAATATTCCTTTTGAATAAGCATAAAAGTCAAAGGGGTTTATACACCGTATAAAATAATGTTGTGTATAAAACAATATATGCCTCAATGAAAGAAGATTGAGACGAAGTCCCTTACAATGACGGTATCCTTGTATTAAGGATAAATCAATTACATAATTATGTGTGACATATGAATACACCAAATTTAAGTGGATATTAAGTGCAAAACAATCAGAGGTTATTCACACGTATTCATAGAACGACACATTCATGGAGTGCATGTTTATCCCAATGAATCAAAATTGGGTTAAGAAGTTCCCTTGCAAAAATTCGACAGCCTAACGGCGTCACATAAAAATTCAGAAAAAGAGTTGATGAGAGATAAAAAGGGTATCTAATCACTTGGTCATAAAATTTACATCAATAAGGATATATAAGAACATATCCCAACATAATAGTATGTTAATTAAAATACATAAAAAAATAAGTCTTTTAAAAAGAGGAGGGTGAAAGGTTCCCTTACCGAATTGGGTAACTTTCGAAACGTACACCCCATTGAATAAGGTCATTAAATAAATATTAAAATACCCATAAATGAAAAAATATTACACCTAGAGTATAATAATGGGAATTACATACACCACTCAATGGAAATGGTTGAAAATGTAGCATAAATCTCACGGGACTAAAAGTGAGATGAAAAATCCCTTCCAAAAACTCCGCAGCCTAACGGCGCCACTTAAAACTTCCAAAATGGAATGATGAAAGAGAAAAGGGTCTCCCATCATATGAAAATAAAAATTACAGTATGAGTAATATAAAAGAACATACCAATCATAAGAAAGATGAGCTTAAAAGGAGTGACATAAAAGAGTGTACTTAAAAAGAAAGAGAGAGGTAGGATCTTTTTCCTTGGGCCCGACTTGACTCGATTGTTCTTTAATCTCCTGAATAATAAACTTCAGTTAATTTCTACTACCTTAAGAACCTTTTTTAATTTAATTATTCCTTTTATATCACTCATTACCATGCCATGAATACTATGTTATTATTTAAGTTAATAATGGTCGTTTTAACGATCATTGGTACTTGAGTAAAAAAAATAAACACTTTATAATTTCAAGTTGTTCATGTGGTAAAATATCCATTATATACAGAATTGTATTCATGATGTAGATATCATATATATCATATATATCCATTATTTTCATGCATTTATAATATTACATAACATTTATAGATAAGAAATGAAATGCACCGTTAATGGAGACGGTAAGCCGTACGTACGCATGAACGCTACTTCCATTTCTATTTCATATTTAATGGAATTAAAAAATTATGATACATAATATTATATTAATTCCATTCATGGTATCATATATAATATCATTAAATATATCCTTTATATGTACCACATTTGGTATTAACGAATCAAATCACTTTGAGGGGGTGGTAGTCCGCACATCCTAAAATCAAGATATCGCATATACCCATAATGGAAGCAATAAAGGTATGCCATAAATGAAAAATACAGACACTTAAGGAAAACATAAACATATTATATATCATATATAAATTTAGTGACATCATAATGGCCACCATGAAAGGTGTTAAAAGAAGATTGAACAATCATCGTTCTGTGAGGCAAAAAATCGCCAACCACAGAAAGAGTATGTTCATTAACCATTAGACGAATTTGTGTGTAAGTGTAGCTCGAATACTTCTTATAAAAACATCCTAGTATATTCAATATACTGGAGTTGATAAAAAAGAAATGAATAAAAATAGTTTAGGGGGATGGAGAAGCAAAATAAAACAAAAGGACTCAAGTGAAGACATTACCTTAAAATTGGGTAACTCCCTTTGGTTTGTGCTCAAAGGCTTCCCTGGGAAGACTTATGAACAATGTGAGGCTTAAAAGAGTTATAGAGGGATTTGTAGAGGCAAAATGGGCAGTGTTTTCCCAATCCAAAGGCTTTGGAAGTGTGGGTATGGAGGTAGAGGTGGGGGCCTTTTATAAGAGGAGGGGAGGGGCACTCTTGGAACGTAAGGAAATATTACTATATTTTAGAATGTGCTTCGGATTTTAATGGTCCCACATTGATGTGTTTCTAGGATAAGGTGATAAGGGTTCGAAATACACACATCCAATAGGTTTTGGATATGATTAGGTCTTAGATTTTACATTATCTTTCCATTTTATTTAAATCGTTAAATAATGAGGTCATCGCTGCATCATCATGATGTCATAAATAATTTAATTTATTTAATGTATAAAAATTATAAAAAAATACAATGATGTAGGAAATCTTATTATCTTTATAATTAATATTTATATTCAATAATATGACTTTTATAACCCCATGTAAAAATTATTTTAGTAAAACATCTCATGTTTGTGTCATTTTTACTTTATCATTAAATAAAAAGTTATTTATGTCATTTCCCAACCACAGTGGCTCCATGGGTTCCCCAAGTTGACCCATGGATTGTCTTGGTCGTCCATGAAACATCAAATGAAGGTAGAACATGTGTCAAGATCATCTCATATTAGTAAAACATTATTTTTTCCTTAAACTACACTAATTACCTCTAATCGCGATTAAAAACCTAATAAGTTACTATTCACCAAAAAAATTATTTTAATACCATTGAACCAAATTTTACTTGTTAATGAAAACCATGTATGACGGATTTTTGAAATTCAAAACACAAAGGTGGAAAATTTCATTTAAATTGAAAATCCGTTTTTATAAGTACCACTTAGTGGTTTCACTATTCATCAAAAAAATGAAGTTTTTCAGAAAATTACCAAAAATTCACCCTAATCTATATTTGACAATCCAAATTCAAAAAATATGTCTATTTTACAAAATTAAAAAAATATAAGTTGCATTAATTAATTTAATAATTAATTCCCACTGTCAAAACAAATAGCGTGTTTTTATGAAACAAAATGTATCAAAAGATTGACACTAGTTTATGTTCGATTTCAAAGTGAAATTAATTCCAATGACCACTATCAGATGAAATGGTAAAAATATATTATAATTTCACATTAAAACCAATTCAAAAGATAATCTAATCATATAAATAAATTAGATTAAAAATTGGTTTTGAATTAAAATACAACATTATTTACTATTCAATAAAAAATGAATTTATCAGAAAAATACCAAAAATTTACACAATGTAAATTTTGATGTCCTGATTATAAAAAAGAATTTTATTTTGTCAAATATAACACATTAAATTGTCAAAAGGAGGATTTAAAAGAGGTTCTCCATCAAAAGGCGGTTAATCGACCCTTTAATGAATATTAGAATGTTTATGCTTAAAATTGGATTCATTCACATTTTTAATCCTCTTACAATTATTGTAAAAAGTAAAAATATTTGACAAACATATATAATCATTTTTAGTTTGTTCTATTCATTCCCTCCATCACAAAATCTAGGCGTTAACTACCATTTGAAATAATATTATTTTATTATTAGAGTGAAACGTAAAATTCCCAAGAAACTCGTTGTTGCGTATTGGGTACGCCATCTAGCATAGAGTCCCATTAAAAGTAATATTAATATTTTGTTCAAAAATATGGATAAATGTGAAAACGTCATATTTTTTATTTACCTGGGTTGTTACATCCTTCCCCCATTTTGGGAATTGCGTCCTTGCAATTCTGAAATTGGCCATGGAATCTTCATTGAAAATCCCACATCGAAACAAGAGTCAGTAAAACAATCACATTAAAATAAAGAAAGATAAGTACAAAGGTCGCCCGAGTTAACTCATTCAAGGATTCCATGCAGGAAAACATGGGCATGGAGGAGAAAACATAGGGACATGTTCTAATGGAGAGTGATAGTAAACATGTCTAGTAGAAAGTTAACCATAATAAAATCACAAACTTGTGATGGGTTAAATGGTATTCGATTCCCCAGTAGGAAAAGTTAACAGAAAATTTTTTTGTTTTAAGTTACTTTTCATTGAGGAATTTATTTTTGAGCTTAACTAAATCATAATGAAACATACTTACTTTCCATGTAGTCTTTCAACTTTTACTAGATTCCTTAATCAAACTCATATTTTCTCCAAAAGACGAGTATTTAGGAAGACTTGTTCGCATTAAGAGTACTATATTCAATTTCTAGAGAATCACCTAATACATAAAAGAGAACTATATAATTCCCATATCTTTAGACTCTATCCAAAACCAAAACCAAAAAGGTTAGTACAACATCAGATAATCCCGAAAAGGATAACCCTTTACAAAAAGAAAATTTATTCTTAATCTCCAAAATTTGTCCCAAAAAAACCCAAAGTTCAAAAAAGACCTTTAGATAACCAATTTGTCCATAAAATTCATCAAAGTAAACCAATATAAGATTGCAACCAAAATATATGAAGGATTTAGTCACATAGTCTTCCATGTTAAATCGTAACATTTATCTCCAAACAACATCATTTTCTCTTAAAGTCTTTTATTGAAAAGTAATTAACCTAATCACATATCCTCCATGATAGGTTAATATATTTTCAACAGATAACCCAAAATCAACTTACTCTTAATTCATAAAATCATCTAACTAAAAAGAATCAGTCAAACTAACCAGGGACTTCACGTAGTCTAGTGGTAGGCGATAAATACCAGTTGCACTTTGGTTGTGGGTTCGTTTCTTGTAGATTTGTCTGACATGACGGGTTGTTACACAGTCTGTGTGTTGTCCTTTTTCCAAAACTATATAATACTAAAATCATTCCCCAAAAATAGATAAAATCATCAAA
Organism: Viscum album; assembly: GCA_963277665.1. Lineage (NCBI taxonomy): Eukaryota > Viridiplantae > Streptophyta > Magnoliopsida > Santalales > Viscaceae > Viscum > Viscum album. The sequence continues at coordinate 2,012,418,740 of OY728147.1, read as the reverse complement.
AATAACTATAACATAATTTAACCTCAATTTTATCTCATGCCTTTCACTTCCATCATAACATATAGTAACCCATAATTAGCTCAATAGTAAGGATCATATAAGCCCATATGGTTCTTTATAAATATGTCAACAAAACAACAGATAACTATTTCTTGAATAAAATTTTCATATATTAAACATCAGGGTTACACATACAATAAAAAGTCTTCTAATGTAACCCCATCAACAAAAGAGACTTAATACTATTAAGAATTTCACCATAACTCTTGAAGCCCTTATATGTTGACTTCTTACTCATTCAACAATATTCATGATCCATTAACCATTCCGTTCCAACTTATTCTGAAATACTTTTTTCCTACAAACAATATCTTGAATCATATCCTAAGATTCCAAAATAGGAAAACAAATGTTATGAAATAATTCGTACCTTTGATTGGTCATTGTAAGTTTATTCATCCTCAATCGGAATGGAATTAGGTATTGGTAAATGAATATTTGTACGATATTTTTGATCCCATTCACAAAACTTCTTCATAGGACATGTGGTTTCAAAATGACCATGCACACCACATTTAAAACATTAAATTAATCCCACAGAAAGAACTTCTTTCCCTTTCCTTGAGTCAACTAGATGCTTCCTTTTTCCATGGAATGTTCTTTATTTATTACATTCATTTCCACATCTATAGCATATTTCTGTCCCTTTGAAACATTTTCGTAGGTGTTTCTTTCCACATCTTTGAAACATAGGTTTTTGAACACACATACCTTTATGATTGTTAACTGTAGTTCCGTAGGAATTTGTTTCTCGCATATATGATGCCTTAGAGAAATCACCAAGGTTTAGGTGGTCAATCATGACTCCAGATAGCTGGTTGAGGATAAACACAGGAGTTCTCATTGCAGCTCCCATATCATTTAGTTTCTCGCTCAAAAAACTGTAACAGTTTCCTTCACATCCACTGTTACTTTGGTGCCTGCTAGATCCATCCATTTACTAAAACCAAAAAGGTTAATGTGAGTATATCAACAAAACCATCATGTACTAATGAGGAAGATAAACACTATGATATACTTACTCGTTCACTTTATCAAAAACTAGGACTCTTTCTTAAATCCTAACCATTATGGTAATGTCACTTATGCTTAAAGAATACCCTAACCTCTAATTTTATCGAAACCTACCTCTGATACCAACTATAAGGCCTCAGCCTTAAACCTTACTTAATATTGAGTTATTACAAGATTACACATTGATGATCTTTTCAGGTTTAGTGTTTTAGAGAATTATATCATGAAACTTGCATTACATTCCACATTTAACCAAAGTGGTTATATAAAGGACAATATTCATTTTTCCCATCAACGGAAACATATTTAAAATAAAACCTGGATTCTTTCTTGATACTTCCTTGACACTATCATCACATCACGTACCATTCCCTTGACCTATGAAAAACATTTCAAAAACATGGGATGAGCATAAAAAGTTCAGTAAGGGTTATAAAAAGTATGGAAAGGAAACATGAGTACATGTACACATAAGAATCAATGAAATCATACTTTACTCATAAAAAATAATCACTTTAACATACCTAATCAAATCATGAATAAATCATAGAAATCATAAGACATAAAGGTAACTTGAGGCATTCATAACATTCTTACGTAGGGAGTAAACCTCTTGGTTACGTTTGGAATACCCACTACAGTATATTCCCTAAATCTCTTCGGAGAAACCTTAACGTTTCACTCCTTCGCGTTACCCAATGCATTGGAGAGCTATATCGGGCTCACCCACCCTTAGTTTGTCACAGAACCACCTGTCTTCATAACAATGCCCAAGAACCATAACATATTCTTATCACATAAAACATGCATAATGGAAACAAAACATTTCCACCTTTCAATAAAAAGATATAAATACAAAACATTGATATAAAACCATTATGAAAACCATTTTCAATACCAAAAGAAATTAAAAGTAAAACATGGTATTTTTTTTCTTTTAAAAAGAGGGTATGGCTTGTAGAGGAAGCCGAAATTCAAATAATGGTCACGATGGCGGAGAAGTCGTTGCTGCCACATACGTATGACCAAAAACATTACCTTTTGTTGTTTAGTAAACACTTCGTATAAAAAATATTCATTTTGAATAAGCATAAAAGTCAAAGGGGTTTATACACCGTATAAAAGAAAGTTGTGTATAAAACAATATATGCTTCAATGAAAGAATATTGAGACGAAGTCCCTTACAATCATGGTATCCTTGGATTAAGGATAAATCAATTACATAATTTTGTGTGACAAATGAATACACCAAATGTTAGTGGATATTAAGTGTAAAAAATCAGAAATTATTCACACATATTCATAGAAAGACACATTCAAGGAGTGCAAGTTTATCCCAATGAATCAAAATTGGATTAAGAAGTTACCTTGCAAAAATACGACAGCCTAACGGTGTCACTTAAAAATTCAGAAAAAGAGTTGATGAGAGATAAAAAGGGTATCTAATCACTCAGTCATAAAATTTACATCAATAAGGATATATAAGAACATATACCAACATAATAGTATGTGAATTAAAAGACATAAAAAAATAAGTCTTTTAAAAAGAGGAGGGTGAAAGGTTCCCTTACCGACTTGGGTAACTTTCGAAACGTACACCTCATTGAAGAAGGGTCATAAAATGAATATGTAAATACCCATAAATGAAATTATATTATACAAAGAGTATAATAATGGGAATTAGATACCCCACTCAAAGGAAATGGTGGAAAATGTAGCATAAATCTCACAGGACTAAAAGTGAGATGAAAAATCCCTTCCGAAAACTCGGCAGCCTAACGACGCCACTTAAAACTTCCAAAATGGATTGATGAGAGAGAATAGGGTCTCTCATCATATGAACATAAAAATTACAGGAATATTAATATAAAATAACATCCCAATCATAAGAAATATGAGCTTAAAAGGAATGACATAAAAGAGTGTACTTAAAAAGAAAAAAAGAGGTAGGATCCCTTACCTCGGGTCTGACTTGACTCGATCGTTCTTTAATCTCCTGAACAATAAACTTGTGTAAATTTATAATTACTTAAGAACATTTTTCAAGTTCATTATTCCTTTTATATCACTTATTACCATGCCATGAACACTATGTTATTATTTAATTTAATAATGGTCGTTTTAACGTTCATTGTTACTTGAGTCAAAGAAAATAAACTCTTTATAATTACAAGTTGTTCATGTGGTAAAATATCCATTATATCCATAATTGTATTCATGATGTAGATATTATATATATCATATATATCCAGTATATTTATCCATTTATAATATTACATTAAAATTAGAGTTAAGAAATGAAATGCACCGTTCAAGGAGACGGTAAGCCGTACGTACGCATGAACGCTACTTCCATTTATATTTCATATTTAATGGAATTAAAACATAATGATACATAATATTATTTTAATTCCAGTATGGTATCATATATAATATCATTAAATATATCCTTTATACGTACCACATATGGTATTAACGAATCAAATCACTTTGAGGGGGTGGTAGTCCGCACTTCCTAAAATGAAGATATCGCGTATACCAATAATGGAAGCCATAAAGGTATTCCATAAATGAAAAATACAGAAGCTTATGGAAAAAATAAACATATTATATATCATATATAAATGTAGTGACATCATAATGGCCACCATGAAAGGTGTTAAAAGAAGATTGAATAATCATCGTTTCGTGAGGCAGAAAATCACAAACCACAGAAACAGTATGTTCTTTAACCATTAGACGAAGGTGAGTGTAAGTGTAGCTTGAATCCTTCTTATAACAACATACTAGTATATTCAAGATACTTGAGTACACTTTTATTCTTAGAACATCATGATTGAGTTTTTAATTAAGATGATTTTATAGAGTTTGTGAGAAGATTGTGAATAATAATTTTTATATCAAATATGTAACCTAGGTTTTTGGTTTCTTTATGTATTATTAATTTCTTTTCTTTATATTCATTCTTCAATGTGAATTTTTTGTTGTCTTCATTCTCTTTTAAAATATGGAATTTTTTTGGGAATAATGAAACATCATGGGAATAATTATTATTCCTAAAACAATTTATAGTTTCCAATTTGTGTTATTTTATATTTTCAGGAGTACAATTTTAAAAACCCATGTAATTAAATATTAAATCATATTAAAAAATAAGATATTTTTATATATTATAACAATAATAATTATTTATTACATATAAAAGGATATTTTTTTAATCAAAAATTGTTTTTTATATTATTTTATTTATAAATATTACTTTAAAATTTAAAATTTTATTTAAAATTATTATTTTTATTTAATAAAAAAATATCTTATGTTGAAATGTTTATTATTTTTTAGAAAATATTTAATTTTTCAGTGATTAATAAGAATATCAAATTTTTTTAAAAATATTATCTTTAAAATGAATTATGAAATATAAAAGTGACATTATGTTTATAATATAATTTAATGAAATATATGAATTTTTTAGTTGTATTTATAAATGATATTAATTTTTAATCAATAATGTATTTGAAATTAGTTTCAATTTATTTTTGGGTTTAAAATAGGATGTTTTTTAAAACTATTTTAAAGTGCATAAGGATTGTCAAATTTAATAAATTAACATAATACATAATGAGGAATATTTTAAATGAAATTTATAGATAATATATTAATAAATGTTAATTTATATTTATAAAATAATAATTATTTTACATATTGTAAATATAAAATCATACATTCCAGGAAAAACATATATCAGAAATATTCGTTTCTTCATCACATCTACAGGTTTCATTTTAACTCCCACTCTTCCATATATTTGAATGGAATTTTATAAAATGGATTCATTTTATGAATAAGAATAATTTATGATATATAATTAATTAAATTTTTTGGTAGTGAATTATGAAAAAGGTAAACATTAATAAATGTGATTCATATGAAAATAGGTTTATATGGGTATACACAAAATTCATAATGGTTAAAATTAACATAAAAACTATGAAATTTATTTTATGTCCATATTTTAACATTATCATGCATAATTATAGATTATGTCCCATGATTGAGCATTTTCTTCTGTAAAAAACATGGGTACACATTTTTCGTTTCAATAATTACAAGTTTACCCCTCAATTATATAAGAAATGTAAACCCACTATCCTCTCGTATTAACACATTAAATAACAATTAAAATGTAAAATATCTAATTAAATAACTTCTTAAATTATATCCCCATTACATAGATACCTATTATGAAACACAATTCTATCATATTAAGGATTTTGGTGCTAACCTAAGGAGGTTATCGAAATAATTTATATTCTGTAAAACTGTACATTTTTATTTTATTTCATCATCCACATCTGTAAAATATTATACATTTATTATTATGAAATAATAATAATAATTTAAAACAATTATATTTTATTATTTTAATTCAAAAATGGAAATCAATTTCTTGTTTTATTAAATAGGATCCAAAATAATCATTTTTGTGTGTGGCAGTCTTCTTCCTCATGAATCAATGTCTGTTATTTTCCATCACAACCTATCAAAATTTCATATAATTGTATATTTCAATAATATATATGATAATTTTATCATATTTATTATTTTTATCTTATTATATCACATATAACATCTTATATTCTATTCAATGGGGTATGTGGTGACGTCTATCACGTTTATGGAAGACTACTACCTCGAGAAGTGATATGATTTTTATTTCACTAACTCTATACATGAATGGAAATAAGGATAGTGTAAATTAGTAAATTTGATGTAAATGAAATTATTATAATAACATATACAAATTAATCATTCATAAGTGATAATAAATAAGTTTAATCGGTACATAGAAAAATTATAATGACATTTGTGTGCATGTTTTGACTAACACCTCCACAACATAATGCTACACTTTTTCATCATAAAAATTATATGTAGGATATATATATACATATTTCTATAAATAATATATTATTTATTATATTTTTACCCTTATTGAGACAAATAATTGGACATACCTTCTTTCGATAATGGGCATTTTTAAAAAAAAATGTTACTCATTCATATATATAGAATACCATCTCTATGATACTAACATAGGTAATTTTTCATAACCATTAGTCTTGATTTGTTTTAAGGGAATAATTTATATAGAAAAGTGTAAATATATCAACATTATTATATACTAGATATTGAAATAAATTCCCCATTGACCTTGATCATCCTACTTTAGTCATTTCTAGACACATATGTCAAACGATGAAAAACATCTAACATAAGAATAATTGAAGAAGTAATTGTATAGAAAATTGTAATTGCTGAAATAAAATAACAAATAAAATTTAATTATGTTCTTAATAAAATAAATAAATAACATAATATTAAATTTTATCATGATAAATAACGTATGTGATAAATCAAACACAAGGCAAGGGCCAATAACTCAATTTACATTAATTGAGGCATATTCAGATGTTATATACCAATATTCTTTTTTGATTTTTTACACATCTCCATTGAATTATAATATCATTAATTTTACTGTTATAATGTTATTATATTTATTTTAATTGTAGTCATTCATTAAGATTAGGATTAATATATTTTTATTCTTGTAAGGGAATTGTCTTTAAAATATTAACTTTTAATGTTTCCATAAAAATATCTTTTTATTCTGGGTCTATTTTCATAGAATGAATTTATTATGGTGAATATTTGGAATTGAGAGTTTTATAAATTCATTTTTTTGGTTCATTCAATTTTTTTAAAATATTTTCTGTTTTTAATTTATCAATTTCATTATTAGTAACATATACAATATTCTATTCTAATGTTTATAGTGACAATGAATTTTCCCACCATAGTAACTATGGGGAACCTGCTTTTTTTATATTTTTATTACATCATTTTATTGGTAAAAACACAAAATGTTACACAACATGGATCTACATGTTTAGTTTTATGGTAAAAGTAGGAAAATACAGAACATTTAAAAATTAAAGAATAAAAATTATTTAATTAACAAATATATATATATTTATTGGTCTTATTTTTCTTATTTCTAAAAGTATTTACCACAGGATACACATAAAAATAAGGGGGGATCAAATCTTAGTTAGAGGATGAATAAGAGTCATGAAACCTCAGTGAGAAAAAATTATTCAACATAAATTAAGAAAATCATCATCATAATAATGATCTGATGATGTAATATATATTGGAATAGAATATGGAAATTCATAAAATGAAAACATCATGTCTCTGTGGTAATATAACACACATAGTTGTGTACACAGATAGAATCATATTAATGAATATCAGATGTTCATAATAATAAAATCATCATCACTTTGAATAAATGTTGAATAATGGTTATTCCTATTTTACATTATCTCATGGGATAAATAATAATAGCAAAATAGTTGTAGTTAAATATAATTAACGATGCATCGTTCAAATCATAACATTTATGTAATCATTATTTCCACATTGAAAGTATCAAAATATTTTCTATAAAATAACACATTGAATGAAAATAGTTTTCATTAGAACATGAAAAGGTATAAATTAATTAATAAATATTATATTTCAAAAATTTAAATGTGTATAAGATTTTTATTGATAGAATCATTAATATAGAGTCACGAAGAAATAATCATAAGATATTTTAATGATGGGTTTTTTTAAAGAAGTATTCATCTATCAAAATAATTAAATTTAAAATAAATTAAAATTGGAAGTATGAATATCCCAATATTGAAAAGGGAGGATAAATAATTATATTTGAATAATATTATAGAACATCTACACTAAAATTTTTCATGAATGGTGAATAACTCAAAGAAATGAAGTTCAGTTTGAGAATCAAATTACATTATACCTAAATCCTTTTTTCACATTAATATAACTTATAATTAAATTATATTAATAAATTAATAAATAATCATAATATTATAAATTTATTTTATTTATAATAATTATATTTGTATTTTGTTGGAATTTTGATTACTTATCGAGTAAAATTTCCTCATTCTTAGGGTGCCCATTTTCTGGGTTTTGATGATAGCTTCACTTTTATACATTTATTGAAGTTTATATTAAATGATGATAATTCATTAAAATTTAGATTATATGTTATTAGTGAATATTAATATTAGTAAATGATATTATATAACATATTTTACATGATAAAAAGATGAATCATTAAATAAATAGTTAATGTAAATGATTTATTTTTTTTGGATGTTTTTATTTCCATTACGAGCTAATATCATCATGTATATATATTAATATATAAGATAAATAAAATTATATAACATATATTCTATATAAAAAAATTATTTATTAATAATAATGATTTTATGAGATTTTTTGAAGGTGATAGGGAAAAATGAATTCTCATCGTCCATGATGAAGGTAAATTGACACACACAATTGATATTTTTATGTTTAAAATAAAAAGAAAAGGGAATATATAAGAAGATGAACTATTACATTAACATAATTAAATTAATATATATATAATATAATAAATTTATCATGGAACTTGTATAAGTGGATATGAATAGAGGATAATAAAAAAATTGATCTTGAATATAAATTATAATAATATTGATGGAGTAATTTACCTCTTGATTTTTTCCACCTAAAGATCATCTTTGAAGATAAGGTTTTGGTATCTTGAAGAGACCATGGGAACATGTAAATTGGGGAGATAATTTTTATGGGTATTGGGAATGAATTTGACACACATATAGGATTGGAAGGTGTGAGAAGAAAGTGTTGTGATGGGTGTTATTTATATGGGAGGAGAGGGGAGTTTTTTTGTTATTTTATTTATTAGTTTATTACATTATCTTAAGACAATGAATGTTTTGAACTATATCACTAAATATATTAAAATAATTAAGTGTAGTTGGGAATTTTGGGTTTACATCACAGAGTATATCAGAAATTAAAAAAAATTCAATGCATTTAACTTTTATTGTCAAATATCAAATTTCATTATGCAATAAAAATCATGCCTTTTTTTAAAATACAAAAAATTACGTATATCCTTTTTTAATCAGTTATTATTCCAAAAATTAATCCATTTTTAAAAACCTAAAACAATAGAAATTTATTTTTTATTTAAAATCATAAATTACTTTGAAAATACATATTTTAAAATTAAAACTGATTTATAATAGTTTGGAATATTAAATAAAGTACCATAAAATTGTCTTATAATAACAAGTCCAAAAAATATTAATTTATTAATCTAAATTATGAAAATAAAATATAATTTCTATTGTTATAATAATTATAATATTAAATATAAATTCTTATGTTTTATAAAAACATAAACAATTAATTAATAATTTTTAATACACTAATTTAATAATACTATGAAATAATTATATCATATTATCATTTATAAAATTCATATATATCATTTATAGTTAAATAGATGATGTTACTCTTCTAGTTTTCATATTAATATTCATAATCGTTGTATTACTATTAAAAAGTTGATGTTACTATTCAATTTGTTTTGGTTTTTAACAACATAAATACGTATTAATAAATTTAGTCATAATTTATAACAATTATATTGTGTTATCTATGATATTTTATATGATTTATGATATATATAAAAATTATAAGACCGTAATTTCTATTGTTAAAACTATAGGTTGTTATATTATTCCCCTTCTGAAATTTCAGCATCATATAAACTGTTGTTAAAAAAAGTATTTGTATTTCTTGTTTATCACATCATCCAATTCACATGTTTCTTCTTTGTACTTATGATTTATCTATAGTACATTGATAAGATATGTAGTATTTCTATTCAAAACATTATTTCTGCAATCCATGATCTTCACCACCTCCTCCTCACACGAGAGATAATTTTATAACAATACCACCTATTGATTTATTACATGTGAGGTATCTAATATGAAATTCTACTAGACAAATACATGGAATAAATCTTGTATATAATACATGGTTTTTAGATGTTCTACTCAATTGATCATATCTCTGACATGATCAAGAATCTTGAAGGGGTCGGTGTGACCGGGAGTCATCTTCACCTTATTCCAAAATCACATGATGCTATTCATTGTATATATCTGAAGAAATTACATGTCTCCAGCCTTAAAATATATTTCACATAGATGAATTTTTGCATAAATCATATGTCTAATTTTTTCATCCTTGATTTTTCGTGCAATGGTTTTCACTTTTTCTACATTCTCTTCGACCATTTCATGTCCTAGCATCCTACATTCACTGAATTCATCCTAGTGTCCTAGTTTTCTTCATCTATTCCACTAAAGGGTATTCAAATGGATCAATTTAGTTTCTCTGGTGGAAACATTGGTTTTAAAAGAACTCTAATATAGGAATATATTGGTTTCATCCTCTATTTATGAGTATGGAATATTTACTCAACATGTCATACAATTTCTAGATAGGTTTCTCAGATTGACCTGCAATTTGAGGTTTATATGTTGTACTAAAGATCAGATCAATTTTTGGAGGGTTTTGGTTATTTTTCTAGAACATTGAGATTAATAATAGATGATGATCAGATTACATCGATTATTAAAATCTATATAGTCTTATCACTTATCTAATATATATTCAATCATGATGATCCTATGACAATTCCTCTCAAATTTTGATAAAGTGACATTTTGTAGTAATATGATCCACAAAAACTGATATATTATTATTTCTTATAGACATATTTAAATGTTTGGTGAAAAATTCCATGGTGATGTTTCCCATTTCCATGCTAGTATGGGAAAAGTTTTCATCATTCCCTTACATATTTTCATTCAATTTTTACTTATTGAAATAGTACGCACCTTGATTTATTTACCACGATCACCTTCTTCATATTTTCCCACGAATAGTTGTATTAGAGATTTCAATACTTATTTGGTCTCTATGGATGAATAGATAAGGTTGATCTATGTGTGTCATTTAGAATATTTTTCATTAACTATGTATTTTATGGTACCAATATTCATGCACCAAATCATACAAATCCTTCTACAGCAATATTAAACTCTAAGGATTTACCCTTCTTGATATCCTCCACCATATTATAAATATCAAAATCAGTTATTTGAGAATTCATGATTTTCTTTAATAGGGATGGTAGATAATTCTTTTGAGTAACAATTGCTTTTGTTCCTTACATAATTATTCCCATGTCCATAAATTTTAAATCAATGGTGATTAGATTCTTCTTTATTCATAACATTGATAATATTAAAAGATCCTTTATACATAGACCATCTCTCTCATTAATCTATTTTCTATGATGGTAGTAGATTGGGAATTCATAATCCCTAATGAGATATAACTATCTTCTTAGGAAAATATAAACAATAATCTCTATAAATATATATTTCATCCATTTATGATCATTATATATTTCTCAATTCATCCCAAATAAATGATTCCACAAACAAATTTAATCCGATGAACATAACTACCAACTCTAAATCATGTTCGATACATATTTCTAATTAATTTTAAACATCCAAGGCGAATTGGATATCAGTTTATCATTATAAATTAGTAAATATTCTAATATATTAATTCATGAAATGTTGTAAACAAAAAAGAGTTCCCTACTTTTCAGATGTGTGAATACTATAGTAGTGTTAATCCTCATTTTTTAACTATTTGAAATAACATCCACATTCACTACTCTATTAAATATTCCCAAATATCTGTGTTAGCTAGGGTAGTGGGTTTTAAAATCAATAAAAGATATTTACAAATCACTAGTAATACCTAGATACACCATGGAATGTAAGGATAGATTTTACATATATGTTTGTTTGGTCCACTATTAAATTTTCTTCTGTCTTAGAAGTGTAGATATATATTTCTTTACTGGTGATTACAAGCCCATATATTGTTACTTCCACCTATAATAACTCACATTTATTTGTAATTTTTGTAATGTTTATATCTTCTTAATATACATAGAGTAGTATTCAAATTCTCATCAAGTTCCCCCTTTCCCTTGGGGTTTATTTGAATATCATCAATAAAGGCTACAAATTTTTTTTAAGTTAATCCCTAAATACTCTATTCCATAATATCATGAATATTTATTGATCATTACTGAGTCTTAAGGGCATCATAGTGAATTCACAGTGTCCATGGCTAGTATTAAATGTATACTTGATAATATATTCCTTTATCACTGCTAATTGGCGATATCAAAACCAAAAATCCTATACATAAAATTACTTGTCCCCGAGATGTTTATTGAACAAGAAATATATCTATGGAAGGGGAAAATTTTTATTTATCATTATTTTATTAAAATCATAATAATGAACAATGAGTCACATTTATCTGTCTTTCTTCATGACTAATAGGACTAGTGAACCCCATGGTGAATTACTTGGGTGTATTAAACCATTTTCAAGATTCTCTTGGAACAAATTCTTTAATCATTCTAACCCAATGTTGACCAGTATTTAATGTGAATTTGATATATTTAGTTACCCATGACAATGTTCAATTTAGAACTCATCATCATAGACATATGGAAGAAAATAAAATTATCCGGGGAACACATCATTGTAGTCCCTCACAATGGGCATGTCTTCATGAGATATTATCCATGTTGTCTCAATCATATGTTCTATATATTCATTCTCATAAGTAAATAATACCCACACTTGAGATAACAGATTTGAAGATAATTAATTATTCCCCTTACACTTTTACCTAATTAGAGTATGCCTTGGGATATAATGTTTGATCTCTCATCTTGACAACTGATGTTGGATTTAGAGACCCAAATCTTGACGTACAAATACATTACATTACTTTTTCTGAATACTTAATACATGAAATAAATAGATTCCCCAATGTCATATTAGTTTACTGTCTATGGAATCTCGGAACATAATCTTCTAATTATATGGAAAGATATTCAACATATCCTATAATGATCATCCACGTTTGTTTTCCTTCCTAAAACATTTCATTAAATCTAGGGGAAGAAAAACATATAAAGGGTGAGCTCAAATGCTCAGTAACGGAACACATGGAGAACATAAAACAACCCATAAACATTTCAATATAAAACCATTAACATAAAACATAAAAATCATGAGTAATGACATAAATATAGCTATTACATAAGGCATAGATCATAAAGGAACATTAACCATGTTTAAATATCATGGGAAAAATCATGTAACTATGGAAACCATTAAGAACATGTTATGATTTCCATTTTTTCCAAGGAATTACTGCCAGACCATCATAGTGGACAATGTCCATTACCGAACTGGGTTTACTTACTTTCCAATCCATGTATTACTGAACCAAATTCACTTGCATTCTAGAAATGTATATCTCATCAGATATAAATATTTAACCAATGCATTAGAGGGAGATATAGGTCCCACCCATATCATATTGAAATCATTCTTTCACGTAGCACAAAAATAAATAAATTATTCATCATAACCTAATGAATAAAAAGGGTTTCATAATCATTATTCCATCATAACATAATCCATATAAAACAAATGGATATTATTTCATCATTAGAAAAATCATACGATATAAATAATAGAGACATTATAATTGAAAAATAAACATATTAAATAATCTCATCTTAGATGGAATATAGTTTTGCTAAAACACTTGAATTGAATTCTTGATGAAAATATCATTTCTTCTTCAAAACCATTTTTGTTTCACAAAATGCCATAAAATATTAAAAGAAATGGATTTTTCTGAAAATAATCATGAAATATTGAAGATTAATCTTCATGAGAATAAGGCATTATAAAACTGTAAAAATCTATTCACACCATATAAAAAACCATTCTCCTCGTACTTTTTCCAGAAAAGTCAAATAGTTCCTCATATTGTAAACAAAAGAAATATTCCCTCCATAAAACAATGTAAAAGTAAAATAGGGGTACACATAAATTTAAATATACATGTAAGAATATTAAATAATTTATGAAAAATATTTTTTATGGACATGGATGTAAAATATAACCCCAGTAATTACTTATGTATAAGAAATCTCGGATAAAAATTAGATTTGAAAAATTATCCCTTACTTTATGTCCAATTTCTTCCGTATATTTCCACGAATCTTGTATAGTGCATTTAAAAATGTTATTAACTTGTAACATAACCATCATAATATTTCTGATATCATATATGATTCAATTATGACTTTATATTACACGTCTTTTGTATATTCTATGTTAAAGAAGAGTTTTGGGTAAAATCGTTTCATTTATCATACGTGTTTCGACTTTTTGTTCTTGATATTATTACATACACCATAATTTACTTAATTGTATAATGTAAAAAAATTTATATATATAATATAAATTCAGCATATAAATATATATGATAGATCAATAAATAGAATGAAATACACCATTTATGGAGACGGTAGGCCGTACGTACGCATGAATGTTGTTTTCGTTTCCTTATTGAATTGAATGAAATTAAGTAAATGAAACATATATGTATATAAATAAAATATAATAATTATTTAATACCTTTCATGATCATTTAGTATATATACTTTATAATAATACTTGAATGGGTAATCATAGAAAATGAATCTCATTGTGTTCGTGCATACGGTAGTCCGTACGTACGCACGAGAGATTATATCATTACCATAATCATTGAATGGAATTGGAGTTGATGATAATATATATATTATAATTATTATAATGTTATAATAATCATATGTATTTATTCATTACAATATTATACATATCCATGTAAGGTGGTGGTAGAAAAACATATTACACCACGACGTGTTGAGGGTATTCTGTACGTATGCACGTGGGGTGATTTCATTTTTCATTGGATGGACAGAAGGTGAAATATGGTTGTTTCAAATTTATAATAACATATCATTATATATGTAATACTGATGTTTTTATTTTATAATGAAACAACTAAATAATAGTTTGTATAAGTAGAATGAAACTTGAAACAATCAGTAGAAGAGATTACCTCTTCCTCGACGTGCCTCTTTTAAACATCCTCTTTGGGAACTAGAGTTGGCCTTTAGAGAAGACTAGAACCTCTATGATATAAGTATATTGGTTGAGGATAGAAATTAGCAAGGGATGGATGTGCATGAATACTCAATATTGTGTAAATAGGAGAGGGATGTGGTGCCTTTTTATAAGGGAGGAGAGGGGCACCTTTGGAAACCTCACAAATATTAATTTATAATAAATTAAAACCCCACTTATAAACCACCAAAAATGACTCAATTAGAATATTAGATGATATAGGGTTGAAATCTCATCAACCAATGAAATTTAGACATGTGTTAAGTTTATTTAAACCCTTATCAACATGATTTATCCTTATTTAATCTATTTAATTGTATTTGTGGTAATAAAATTCAGAATTTTAAATTGTTTTAAATAATAACTTATGTGTTGTGAATTTTCCATAATTGGATACTTTTTGAAAATTTATATTGTATAAATTCAAATTTTTAATTTTTAAATATTTTTGTGATTTTTAAACAATTTTATAATATCTTATTTTTATAAAATAACAATACTGTCAATTTTGACGCTATTCATTTATTTGAATTTTAATATAATCCACACATACGATATATTTGAAACAAAATATTTAATATACTTTTATCATTTTATATTAATATAAAAAATTTTCTTGAAAAAATTAATTACTTCATATATTATTTATTTTAATATTTTTAAAAACAATTTTTTGATATTTCTCTTAATGAAATAATTACTATAACATTATTGTATAACTATTTAATACACATATTTCTTGAATAAAAATTCAAAATAAATTTCTATGATGAAAATAAATATAATATCTTTTATAATAATACTTTTACTCAAATTTATCATTATAACATAATAACATATAAATTGATATATTTAATTAATTTTGAAGGTGAAAACATTGAAATCATTTAAAATAAAATAATATAAATGTCTTAATATATTTTATATGGCTCCAAATGGTCCCCAAGTCGACCATCAGATGCTTATGGTATAGATATACTCGAAAAATATGTTTTGGTCATGTTTGTGGGCATTCTGATGGGTATTGTTACTTTAATAAAAACTATATTATTGATTTTTCAGTAAGTAAATAATTTCTGTATAATTAAAGTATAATCTATAAAGGTAATTAATTTTTTAAAAAATTTAAAAATAAATTACCATAACAAAGAAAAAAAATTATATTTCAAATGAGTATTTATAATATAAATTATATTCCATATAACCTTATATTAAAAATTCATTAATTATTAAAGTTTAAGTGAGACATATTTCACTTTCCATTAATTAAAATAAATTTATGGTCATAATCACATCTATGCGGGTTCAAATAGTTTTCATTTCGACCCATGTATGTTTTAGGATAGAATATAGTCATAGAATTATTTTAAGACAAGTATTAGGGAAATTTATTAATATTATAGTTACCCTTAATTACCCGTTTTCATTTAACTATGGTAAATAAAATTTACCGTTGTTAATATTCATAGTTCCCAAAAACAATATCCTATTAAAATCATTTGGACCTACTGATTCTAAATATGGAATATTTTTTTGAAAATTCAAATCCCCGATGTTGATGATATTAATTTAAAATTAATCTACTTTGTAAAAAATGAGGTTTAAATGTTAAAACATTGCAAGAGATTGAAATTATTTTACCTATGAATTCAATGTAATATCAATTATAATGACAGGAATTATATTAAATGGTAAAAATATATTCTGTTTATAATTTAAAAACATTCAATATTATTATTTAACCATATAAATTATTTCGATGAATAAAGTTGTCTTCAATTAAAATATATCGTGTTTTTACTTTTCATTAAAACATGAAAGTTATTTGAATAATATGAAAAATTTGTCCAAAGTAAATTTTTATATCCTGATTCCAACGATGAATTTTATTTTGTCAAATTTAATTTATAAACATGTAACAATCTATATTTAAATTTGGTGCTCCATCAAAAGGGGGAAACTGTATTATTTTAAAAATACTTATTTTACCCCAAAAATTTATTGTGTTCTTATACCATGTTCTAAAAAATGTTGAACATGAATAATAATGTCATATAATTCAAAATTTAGGTAATACAATTCATAAAGGCTAGTTAAAAATAATATTACAACAATATATTGTTGTTTAGTGAAACCTGGTATTGCGTTCTACACACACTATCGAGGAAGGACGCGATTGCGTTTAATGCAAGAAAAGTCAGGGTTACGTGTAGGGCAACATCCCATTGGTTTTGCGTATAATATAATAAAAATTTATTTCATTTATACATTAAAAAATTCTATACTTAATGTTGTGTATAATAATTTCCACAAAATGACCTTGAAATTGTGTTTATCACTAACCAAGAATAGTGTTGTGTATGCTACAAGATACTACGATGTTTCGTATAGTACAAGATAATCTAGGTATAGTGTATAATAGAGGAAATCAAAAAAATTAAAAATAATATATCTCATAAAATCTCGGGGTGTTATATTCTACCCCCTTAAAATGAATTTCTCCCTCGAAATTAATCGGGTTTATAAATCGTTTTCTACTTGAAAGTTTCATTCATAGAAACCCAAATCATAAAAAGGTATACTAAAACATAATTTTAAAAAGTGAAAAAATAAAAACAATAGTTAACCAAATTAACTCATTACTGTGTTTCCACAATGGAGAACATAGATGAAAATATGGATATGGAAGAGAAATATAAACATCAACTTCTGATGAATAGTGGTATAGGACATGGATTTGAAAAGGCCTACAATCACAAAGTCATAAATTTGTGATGATCTATGGTACCATCTATTTCATCAGGTATAAGGGATGTAGGACAACATTTTTTGGTTTTCATGTCCATTTCCCAAATGTTGAATAATTTTTCAATTTAAAACAATAAATAGATTATTTTGGACAATGTCACTGTTGCTCATGCCCTGAACAATTTCCACTTCATATCATAATGAAATGAAGTTGAATTTTTCATTCGTAAAGTGTTAGTAGATCATGTGATAGGATGGTAGGTCATTCCATCTATCTCAATCATAATGTTATCAAAATTTATATACATAAGTCCATATATGGTGAGATTAATTGTATATGGTTCCAAAAATGGATTTATACTTCTTCTATCATCCTACATAATAAAATAAAACTAGTTTCTACTAACCAGGGTCTTCCTTTAAGCTAGAGGTAGGAGATAAATCCCAACCGCACTTCAGTTGTGGGTTCGATTCTTGTAGCATTGTCTGACGCGATGGGTTGTCACCCATCCTGTAGGTTTTCCTTTTTCTAAAACTATACTATTACAACATCCCAGAAATAATATCAAAAATTTCTAGCCATAAACATTACTATCTGATGTCAAACATAATGCATTCCAACATTTAGGCTTATCGAAAACATTTATGTCCAATCTCATAGTATAAAGAAAACGACTACTAGAAAGGTCATCTACGGAGCATGTGAATACCATCATTTATCCCTCATATATCACAAGATATATCTTGTTGGTTACATTCCAAATATGGTATTACCTTAATAATGTATTCTCCTGAAACATGTGTTACCATAGAAACTTAGTGAAACTATAAATGCTGTAAAAAGTTAACTCTTTCCACATACTAAAATCCCAAAACTTCTATATACGCAGACGATGATATCACTAGGTCCTTATATCAGTCATGAACTCATTAATACTAACAAACATATTATTTTATCCTTATCCCTTCATTATTCACATATCATCTTCTTTCCAAAAATATTTCAATCACATTAAATTTTTTCCGGTACAATTCATCATATACATTCCAATATTCAAGGAAAGACAACACTGTAACCATCCTCATATTTTTTTATTTCATAGTACCTTTCACTATTCTTAAAAAACATGCAATCATTCCACTACCATTTCAAAAAAATTGACCGAGCTTCATAATTATATTAATCAAAACTTCTTTCATTTCATATATCTTCTGTAGGGTCATCATCATCATCTACATACATACTACCCATGCGGCCGTGCTGATAATACTCATGAGATTTTCCATAAGGTAATTGGTTTTCATAATTCCCACACATTCAACATTAAAAACATTTAACCATTGTTGATGTCTTATCAATACCATTATCCTTATCTGTTGTGTTAACGGAACCTTTTACAATGTAATTACAATATTTGTTCCATCTTTTCCACACAAAAAGATTCTTCCAATTCCTCTGAAAAATTATCAGTGATGCCTCTTCCCACATGAGTTATATGAGGGAGATTGATCTTTTTTTCCTCTATGATCATCATGAAACTCCATCTTTCTCTTATTAGTTGAGTCATGAATCTTACCATAGTTGATATTATTGATCATTTTATTAGATTTATGATGAGGCATAATAATGATGTTTCACTTTACAAATACCACTTCATTTGGTTTCTCATGAATAATATCTTTACATTGTCCATCATATGTTTCATTTACATGAATCTTATTGTTTCCATTCATTATCTAAAACCCCAAAATAATAGTGTGAGAGGCAAAAATCATACTAGAAAAAAAATTTAATAAAGGGGGATTACATTCAATATATAAAATATTAGGTTTAATTATAAGACTGTTACCATAATTATAGGAATATAACCTGTACATATACATAACCATAGAGACATCCCTAGACATAGCATTGAAATATCTCTTGGAATCTCACTAAAGTTTTTGCATCCTTGTTACCAAAGGATGAATAAACCTTCTCTTTAATAACAACTATAGAGACGCAAATCTAGTCGTACATATACATTACATTAATTTTGTCTAATACTTAATAGAAGACAAAAACTGATGCCTAATGACCGTATTAGTTTAGTGTCTTTGGAAACATGTAACATAATCTTCTAATAATGTGGAATGAACTTCATCATATATCATAACGATCTTCCCTTTTTTCCTACCTAAATCATTTGTGTAAATCCTAGGGAATAAAAACATATAAAGGATGATCTCAAATTCCTAGTAAGGGAAAACATGGAGAACATAAAACAACCCATAAACATTTGAACATAAAACCATTATCATAAAACATCAAAATCATGTGTAGTGACATAAATCTTTGTAGTAAATAATGCATAGATCATGAAGGAAAATTATCCATGATAAAATAGCATGGGAAAACCATGTAATTATGGAAAACTCTAAAAAATGTTATGATTTCCATAGTATCCAAGACATTGCTTCCAAGACAATCATAGTAGAAAAGGTTCATTACTGAACCAGTTTTACTCGCCGTTCCATCCATGTATTACTAAACCAGATTCACTTGTCGTTCCAGCCATGTTTATCTCATGAGATTAAAATGATTACCCAATGCATTGCACATAGATATAGGTCCCACCCATCTCATAATGAAATCATTATTTCATGTGCCACAAAATAAAAATAAATCATTTATCATAACCCAATGAATAAAATGGGTTTCATAAACATCATCCTATCACACAATAATACATATAAATATAATGGATATCATTTCATCATAAGATGAATCACACCATGTAAATAATTTAGAAATTATACTAGAAACATAAACATATTAAATAATGTCTTCTTAGATGAAAAATATTTTTTTATAAAACACATCAAATTAATTCTTGATGAAAATATCATTTCTTCTCCAAAATTATTTTATTTTCATAGAATGCCATGAAATTTTAAAAGAAAAATATTTTGTAGAAAATAATTATCAAATATTATAGATTAAGCTTTATGAAAATGTTGTGTTATAAAACTGTAAAAATCTATTCACGCCGTATAAAAAAAATTCTCTTTTTACTTTTGCTGAAAATGTCAAAATGTTCCTCGTATTGTAAACAAAAGAAAGATTCCTTTTATAAAATTATGTAAAAGTAAAATAGGGGTAATAATGACTTTAGAACATCATGAAATAATATTAAACACTTTATTAAAAACATTTTCTGTAGAAATTAATAAAAAATATATCAATTATAAATACTTAAGTATAAGCAATCTCAGATAAAAATTGGATTTGAAAAATTATCCCTTACCTTATGTCCAATTTATTTTGTATGTGTTTGAGACTCTTGTATTGTGGGTTTAAACATATTATTAACTTGTAACATGACCATAATAAAATTTATGTTATCATATATGATTCTCTTATGACCTTATATTACAAATTCTTTGGTAAATTTCTTGTTAAAGCAGCATTCTGGGTAAAATCGTTTGATTTATCATACGTGGTTAAACTTATTGTTCCTGATATTATTACTTATAAACATATTTACATAATTCCAGAATTTAAAACATGATTTATATACAATAAATATTCAGTATATAAATATATATCTGATATATCGATAAATGAAATTAAATACACCGTTCATGGAGACGGTAGGTCATATGTACGCATGAACGCTGTTTTCGTTTATTTATTGAATTGAATAGAATTATGTAAATGAAACATATATATAAATAAATATAGTATAATTATTACATAACATCTTTCATGATTATTTATTATATATTCATTATAATCTTGCTTCAATGGTTAATCAAGCAAAATGAATCTCATCGTGTTTGTGGAGACAGCAGTCCGTCCGTACGCACAAGTGATGATATCATTCCCATAATTATTGAATGGAATTATAGTGGATGATATAATATCTCAGAATTGTTATCATGTTCTAATAATCATATGTAGTTATTATTTACACCATTATACCCATCCATGTGAGGTGGTTGTAGACAAATACATTTGACCACACTGTGGAGACAGTATTCCGTACGTACGCAATCATTGTGATTTCGTTTTTCGTAGGATGGATAGAAGGTCAACAAGTTTTGTGTCATATTTATAATAATATATCAGTATATAATTAATAATTATGTTATTACATTATAATTAAACAACTAATGAAGTGGATGTATAAGAAGAAAGAAACTTGAAAGAATCGGTAGAAGAGATTACCTCTTCATCGACGTGCCTATTTTAAGATTTCTCTTAGAGAAATAGAGTTGTTCCTTTGAGAAGACCAGAACCTCTATGATATAAATAGATAGGTTTATAATAGAAATTGGAAGGGCTTGGCCAATCTTGAAGTCTTGAAATTTTGTAAATAGGAGATGGAGGAGGTTCCCCTTTATAAGGGAGGAGAGGGGCACCTTTGGAAACATCAATCATTTTAATTTATAAAAAATTCAAATTCAACTTAACAACATTTTAAAATTAATCAATTATTAGATGAGATGATATAGGGTTGAAATATCCTCAACCAATAAATTTTAGACATGTTTTAAGATTATTTTAAACATTATCATCTTGATTTATCATTATTTAATCTATTTCATTTTATTTGAGGTAATAATATTCTAAATATTAATTTGTTAAAAATAATTAATTATGTATTCTAAATGTTAGTTATTGTATAATTTATGATATTTTTGAACATATAAATTTCAATTTATAAATTTTAAATATTATTGTTATTTTTAAACAATTTTATAATATTTTATTTTTATAAAATAATAATAGTGTCAATTTTGACAGTATTCACTTATTTGAATTTCAATAAAATCCACAAAGAGGATATATTGGAACCAAAATATTTAATATACTTATTACATGTCATATTCATCTAGAAATGTTTTGGAAAACATTAATTAGTTAATATAATATTTATTTTAATATTTTTTGAACCATTTGTTTGATATTTCTCTTCATGAAATAATTACTTCAACATTGTTATATAATTATTTAATATACTTATAAATTTCATAAAAAATAAAAATAAAATACGATGATTAAGATAAATATAATATCTTTTATAATAATAATTTTACCCAAATTTATTATCTTAAAATAACAACATATAAATTGTTATATTTATTAAATTATGAAGGTGACAACTTTGAAATCATTTTAAATAAAATAATATAAATGGCATAATCACTTTTATACGGATCTAAATGGTCCCCAATTCGACCCTTGGTAGCTTATGGTATGAGTATACTCAACCATTAACTTTTTATCAATTTTTAGGCCTTTTTATGGGTATTATTATTTTAATAAAAACTATATTTGTTGATTTTTCAATAAGTAAATAATTTTTGCATCATTAATGTATCATCTATTAAGGTAATTAAATATTTCTTAAAAATTACAAATAAATTACCATAATAATGAAAAAAAAAATTCTTTACAATACTTTATTTTTTAAATTTTGATTGAGACATATTTCACTTACCTTTAAATAAAAAAATTAAAGGTATTAATAATATCCATGTGGGTTAAAATACGTTACATTTAGACCCAATTATGTTTTAAGATGAAATAAAATCATCCAATTATATTATAACAAGTGTTAGGGTAATTTTATAATATTATATTTAACCTTAATTACCTGATTTACCTTTAACTATGGTAAATAAAATTTACCGTAGTTACTATTGATAGTGCCCAAAAATAAAAAAGTAGCCTATTTACTTAATTTGGACCTACTAATTCCAAATATGGAATCCATTTTTCCAAATTAAAATCACATAACTTGCAGAAAGTAATTTAAAATTAATCTAGTTGTAATGAAAACACGGTTTAAAAGTTAAAACATTGCAAAAGATTTAAATGGTTTTATCTATGAATTAAATGTAAAATAAATGATAATGACATAAATTATATTAAATTTTAATTATATATTCTATTTATACTTTAAATCCATTAAATATTATAATTTAAACATATAAATTATTACGATGAAAAAAGTTGTTTGTAATTAAAATATCACGTGTTTTTAATGATTATTAAAATATAAATGTTATCATAATAATATAAAAATTTATACAAAGTAAATTATTATATCCTTATTCCAAAAAAGAATTTTATTTTTTCATATTGAACTTCTAATCATGTCAAAATATAGATTTAATGTGGGTGCACCATCCAAAGGAGACAAAACTGTATTTTTTTTAAAAATACTGATTTTAACCGATTTTTTTCATGAAATGTTCTAGAAAATTATTATGATGAATAATAATTTTATAAAATTAAAAATTTAGTTAATACTATTCATAACATCTAGTTCATAATAATACTATAACAATATATCTTTTTTTAGTGAAACTCGGTATTGCGTACTACATAAGCTATCGAGGAAGGTCACGATTGTGTGTAATGCAAGACAAGTTAGGGATGTATGTATTGCAACCTCCCTTTGGTGTTTCTTATAAATTAATAAAAAATTATTTCATTTTTACGTTAAAAAATATATTTACTTAATGTTTCGTAGAATAATTTCCACAAAATGAACTTGAAATTGTGTGTAAAACGAGCCACGAATAGTGTTGTGTATACTGTAAGATAATACAATGTTGCATATAGTACAAGATAATCATGGTGTAGTATACAGTAGAAGACATAAATGAAATTAAATAGAACATATCTCAAAAAATATCGGGGTGTTACATTCTACCCCCCTTAAAATTTATTTAATCCTCTATATTCATCGATGTTTAAAATCGTTTACTAATTGAAAGATTCTTTCATAGAAACCCACTTCGTAAAAAGGAATACTAAAACATAATTTTAAAAATTGAAGTAAGAAACATAATTGTTACCCAAATTAACTCATTACTAGGTTTCCACATAATATACCATAGGTTAAAATGTAGATATGGATGAGAAATATAACCATGAACTTCTTATGATGAGTGGTAGAGGAAATGGATATGAAAAATCCAAAAATCACAAAGCCATAAATTTGTGACGATCTAACGTACAATCTGAATCATCAGATAAAAGGGCACTGGGAAGACATTTTTTGGTTTTCAAAATCATGTCTCAAATGTTGAAGAATTTTTGAATTAAAATAAATACTTACTTGATTTGGTAAAATCTCACTATTTCTCATGCCTTGAACAATTTTAAATTCATATCTTAAATATATGAAGTTGAATTTGTCTTTTGTGAAGTGTTAGCAGATCATGTATAGAATGATAGGTCATTCTGTCTGTCTCAGTCATAGGGTTATCAATAGTTATATATATAAGTCCATATTTGGTGAGATGAATCATATATGGTTCCAAAAAATGGACATATACTTCATTTATCATGCTTCTTAATAAAATAAAAAGTATTTCTACTAACCAGGGACATCCTGTATGTCCGAGGTACGCAAAAAAGGCCTGACGCACTTTGTTTGTGGGTTCGATTCCTGCTACCTAGTCCTACCCGATAGGTTTTCACCCATCCTATTGGTTTTCCTTTTTCTAAAACTATACTATTAGAAAATTCCAGAAATAATATCAAACATTTCTAGCCTTAAACAATAATATTTGATGTCCAACCTAATTCATTCTATCATTTAGTCTTATCGAAAATACTTCTGTCCAATATCATAGTATAAAGAAAATGACTACAGGAAAGTTCATCTACCAAGCAAGTGAATACCATAATTTATCTATCATATATCACCAGATATATCTTGTTGGTCATATTCCAAACATTTCATAACCTAATTCATGTATTCCTTTGAAACATGAGTTACCATAGATTCTTATTGAAAACATGGATACTATCAAAAGTTAACTCTTTCCACATACCAAAATCCAAAAAATTCTATATTTGCAATCTATGATATCACTTTCTCCTTATATTAGTCACGAGCTCATTAATAATATCAAACATATTATTTTCTCTTTTCCCTTAATTATTCTCATATCATCTACATTCAAAAACTATTTCAATCACTTTTCATGGTTACCGGTTCTATTCATCATATACATTAAAACACTCAAGGAAAGACAATAGTGAAACAATCGTTAGATTTTTCTTTATTCTAGAGTACCATAAATTATTCTTGATAAACATGCAATCAACCCACTACCTTTTCAAACCATTGACCGAGGTTCATCATTTTATAATTCAACACTTCTTTCATCTCATATATCATTTTTAATGTCTTCATCATCACCAATATAAATAATATCCATGAGACCGTGCTGATTTTCTTCATGAGATTTTACCTTAAGGCATTGGTTTGAAAAATTCCCACACATTCCACATTTAAACAATTTAACTATTTTTTATGTCATAGATATACCATTATCCTTTTCCATTGTATTAACTGAACCTTTTCCTTTTTAATTATTAGCTTTGTTTCCTTCTTTTCCACACCCAAAGCAACTTCCAACTACTTTGAAACATTCTCCTTGATTCCTCTTCCCACATGACATACATCCGAGAAATTATACATTATTTCCGCTATGATCATCTTGAAACTACAAATTTCTCTAATTAGCTGAGTTAAGAATCTTACCAATGTTGAGATTATTTATCATATTATAAGATTTATGATTAGGCATAATAATGATGTTTTTCCTTCTAAATACCGTTTCATTTGGTATCTCAAGAAGAATATCATTACATTGTCCATCATATTTTCCATTAACATGAATCTTCCTATTTCCAGCCATTCTCTAAAACCCAAAAAGAATAGTGTGAGAGGAAATAATAATACTAGGAAAACAACATAATAAAGGGGTATTATATTCAATATATAACATTATAATTATAATTCTATTACCATTACTGTAATTTAAGGATGATAAACTATACATATACTTAACCATAGAAACATCCCCAGACATACCTTAGAAATATCTCTTGGGATCTCACTAACGTTTTCACATCCTAGATTCTAAAGGTTTACAAAACCTTCGCTCTGATAGAAAATTTTGAGAACCAAAGCTTGATGTTAATAGAAATTACATTACTTTGGAGGAATACGTCACACATGAAAAAACTAGACTCCCAAAGACTGTATTAGATTAGTGTCTTTGGAAACTCGAAACATAATATTCTAATCATGTTGAAAGATCTTCAACATCATCCATAATTATCATCCCGTTTTGTTTTCCTTCCTAAAACATTTCTTTAAATCCTGGTGAAAGAAAAGATATAATGGGTGAGCTTAAATTCTCATTAATGGAGAACATGGATATCATAAAACTACCCATAAATATTTGAACGTAAAACCATGATCATAAAACATCATAATCACGGGTAATGACATAAATCATGATATTACATAAGGAATAGATCATAAAGTAACATTAACCATGATAAACTTTCATGGGAAAAACATGGAATTATGGAAAACATTATGAACATTTTATGATTTCCATAGTATCCAAGGCTTTGCTGCCAAGACCATTATACTGGACAAAGACCATTACGGAACCTAGTTTACTCGTCGTTCCATCCATGTATTACTGAACCAGATTCACATTACATTCTAGACATGTCTATCTCATGAGATATAAATCTTTACCCAATGCGTTGGAGAGAGATATAGGTCCCACCCATCTCATAATGAAATCATTCTTTCACATGCCACAAAATAAAAATAAATCATTCATCATAACCCAATGAATAAAATTTTCTTCATAAACATCATCCAATCATAACATACTCAATATAAAACAAATGGATATTATTTCATAATAAGAAGAATAAAACCATATAAATAATAGATACAATATACATGAAACATAAACAAATTAAATAATGTCATCTTAGATGGAAAATAATTTTGATAAAACACTTGAAATGAATTCTTGATGAAAATATCATTTCTTCTTCAAAATCATTTTCATTTCCCAAAATTCCATGATATTTGAAAAGAAAATTTTTTTTGTTGAAAATAATCTGGAAATGTTGTAGATTATGCTTAATGAAAATAAGGTGTTATAAAATAATAAAAATCTGTTCAATCTATAAAAAAAACATTATCCTCGTACATTTTCCGGAAAAGTCAAAAACTTCTTCGTATCATAAACAAAAGAAATATTCCTTCCATAAAATAATGTAAAAGTATAATTGGGGTATGCATGACTTTAAAAATACATGGAATTATATTAAAAACATTATGGAAAACATTTTTTATGGTCATGGATTAAAAATATATCCCCAGGAGATACTTACGTATAAGAAATCTCGGATAAAAATGATATTTTCTAAATAGTCCCTTACCTTATGTCCAATTTCTTTCATATGTGTCTGAAGTTCCTCTATAGTGGGTTTAAACAAATTATTAACTTGTAACATAATCATAATCATATTTATGTTATCATATATGTCTCTCTTATGACCTTCTACTACTCGTTATTTTGTAAATTCCATGTTAAAGCAGCGTTTTGGGTAAAATCGTTTCATTTATCGTACGTGTTTCAACTTGTTATTTTTGATATTATTACTTATACCATAATTAACTTAATTCCATAATATAAAAAATTATTTTTATATAATATATATTCATCATATAAATATATATGATAGATCTATAAACGGAATGATATACACCGTTCATGGAGATAGTAGGTTGTATGTACGCATGAACACTAGTTCGTTTCTTATTGAATTGATTGGAATTAAGTAAATGAAACATATATTTATATAAATACAGTATCATTATCATTTAATATCTTTCATGATTATTTATTATGTATACTTTATAATCATACGTGAATGGTTAATCATGGAAAATGAATCTCATCGCGTTCGTGGAGACGGCAGTCCGTATGTACGCACGAGCGATGATATCGTTCCCATAATTATTGAATAGAATTTGAGTGGATTATATAATATCACAGAATTAATATAATGTTATAATAATAATATGTAGAAGAGATTGTCTCTTCTTCAACATGCCTCTTTTAAACATCCACTTAGGGAACTAGAGTTGGTGTTTTCAGAAATCCATAACCTCTATGATATAACTAGAGAGGTTTATACAAGAAATTTTCAGGGTTTGGTTGAGCTTGAAGGCTCAATATTGTGTACATAGGAGATGGATGAGGCGCCCGTTTATAAGGGAGGAGAGGGGCACCTTTGGAAACCAAAAAAATATTAATTTATAATAAATTAAATCCCCACATAGAAACCTCAAAATGACTCAATTCTAAGATGAGATGATATAGGGTTGAAACCTCATCAAAAAATAAAATTTAGACTTGTTTTATGATTATTTTATACTTTATCTACTTTATTTATCATTATGTAATCTATTAAATTTAATTTTTGGTAATAATATTCTAAATTTTTAATAGTTATAAATAATTAATTATGTGTTGTAAAATTTACATAATTGTATAATTTATGAAATTTTCTATAAAATAAATTTCAATTTATAATTTCCAAATATTTTTTTGACATTTAAACAAATTTATGATATGTTATTGTTATAAAATAACAATAGTGTCAATTTTGACACTATTCATTTATTTGAATTTCAATAAGAACCACACAAATGATATATTAGAACCATAGTATTTAATATAATTCTAAAATGTCAAATGAATCATGAAAATTTGTGGAAAAGAATTAATTATTTCATATATTAATTATTTTTATATTTTTAAAACCATTTGTTTGATATTTCTCTTAATGAAATAATTACTACATCAATTTTGTATAATTATTTAATATAATTATTTGTATCATAAAAAATAAAAATAAAATACTATGATTAATATCAAAATAATTTCTATTATAATAGTTCTTTTACTCGATTTTATCATCATAAAATAAAAACATATAAATTGTAATATTTATTAAATTATGAAGGTGACAACTTTGACATCATTTCAAATTAAATAATATAAATGTTTTATTCTCTTTTATACGGCTCCAAATGGTCCACAGGTCGACCCTTGGATGATTATGGTATAGATATACTCGACCAATAAATTTTGGTGATGTTTATGTTCCTTTTGATGTGTATTTTTACTTTAATAAAAACTATATTATTAATTTTTCACTAAGTAAATAATTTCTGCATCATTAATGTATAAGCTATTAATGTAATTAAATAGTTCCTAAAAATTTAAAATAAATTAACATAATAAATAGAAACATTTTATCTTTCATATGAGTATTTATAGTCAAATATATATCCTTTATAACCTTAAATTAAAAATACTTTAATTATTAAAGTTTGAGTGATACATATTTCACTTTCCATTAAATAAAAATAATTAAAGGTCTTCATCGCATCCAACTGGGTTCAAATAGAATATATTTCGACCCAAGTTTGTTTCACGATGAAATATAATCATCTAATTATATTAAAACATGTTTTAGTGTAATTGTATAATTTTATATTTACCCATAATTAACAAATTTACCTTTAACTATGGTAAATATAAATTACCGTAGTAACTATTCATAGTGGCCAAAAATAAAAAGTATCCTATTAACATAATATGAACCTATTGATTCCAAATATGGAATTGATTTTTCCAAATTCAAATCACAGAAGTGGATGAAATTATTTTAAAATTAATCTCTTTGTAAAGAAAACGAGTTTTAAAAGTGAAAACATTGAAAAAGATTGAAATGATTTAACCTATGAATTCAAAGTAAAATCAATGATAATGACATAAATTATATTAAATGGTAAAAATATATTCTATTTATACTTTAAAACCATTCAATATTATAATTTAACTATATAAATTTTTATGATGAAAAAAGTTGTTTTTAATTAAAATATATCCTATTTTTACTATTCATTAAAATATGAAGTTTATCAGAATAATATGAAAAATTAATCCAAATAAAATATTTATATACTAATTTCAATGATGTTTTTAATTTTGTCAAGTTGAACTTATAAACATTTCATAAACTAGATTTAAAGTGGTTGTGCCATCAAAAGGCGGAAAAACTGTATTTTTTTAAAAAATACTTATTTTAGACAAGAAATTTATTTTGTTCTCAGACCATGTTCTAGAAAACGATTAAGATTAATAATAATTTTATAAAATTAAAAATTTAGTTAATAATATTAATAACGTCTAGTTTGGAATAATATTATAACAATATATCATTGTTTAGTGAACCGTGTATTGCGTACTACACACGCTATCGGGGAAGGTTACGATTGCGTGTAATGAAAGCCAAGTCAGCATAGCATGTAGTTTAAGCTCCCTTTGGTGTTGCGTATAACATAATCAAAACTTATTTCATTTATACATTAAAAAATCGATACTTAATATTGCGTAGAATAATTTCCATATAACAAACTTGAAATTGTGTATAACACGAGCCAAGAATAGTGTTGTGTATACTGCAAGCTAATACGGTGTTGCTTATAGTACAAGATAATCATGGGTTAGTGTACAATAGAAGACATCAATGATATCAAAAATAATAAATCTCATAAAATCTCGGGGTGTAACATTAGATTTCTAAAAATACCCAAAATACATGACCATTATAGAATCAATCTCCACCAAAGGAATTATAATAATATTATGAGGGACTTTATGTCCTCAAATATAAAATGGGGAGGTGTTTTATACATTCTATGAAATAATTTCCCTATTTTCTATTGACACGTATAACACAACCACCTTATTTTATGGTGGGTTTTCAGTTGTTCTACAAATCATGCAAGATATAAAATAGTTTAGTTTACCAAAATCAAGTATTAATATTTCTATTATTGATTGAAAAAACAATGTATCGTTTGCCACTTAAATGTCTAGATACACATCATGAGTACTAATTTAATAATCATTATATTTCTTCTATGATTTTTTTGGTTTTTGATGCTTAATTCCCTCGAGGACATCAGGATTAGTGTACTGGCTCGAATAGTTCCCTATATCTATACAGTTGAAGTGTTGGACCATGGTTGGTGCTCTCCTTTTCTTCATCATATTTTCCATCTCCCTCGTGTCTCATTAAAATTTAAGATATTTCTAGTTTTCTCTCCCATACTATAAGAATTTCCACATCCTATTGAGGAAATTACTGTAATTTTTCTTCCATATTTTTGAAATCTGATTGGTCAATATTACTTTCCACTTTTTCCAGTATCTCCCCCATCTTAAAAATCCATCTTTTTTCATATGACCATAAAAAATGTACATTTTTATAAACTCTATCACCTTTTTTAGATCACATCAAACAACATCATTATAACTCATGAAGTCTCGAATTTCTAGATCCTCTAAAAAGTGATGTTTTAGTCCACTAATGAATTGATCAATTTTTCTATCATTTTTGTCAAAAAAACCTTGTAATAACATTAAATAAGATATAAATTTTCATTATAATCCCTAATTGATTCACCAACATTTTTATTCAGCTCTATACGATCGATCTCTATCTTCGTATGAAGAATTAAAGGGCAATATATGTTATGAAATATTTTCATAATTTCATACCACTCAATATATTAAATTTTATCATTCAGATTCATGTTCATAATTAACACCCACTGTTGATCAACACATAAATAAAATCATTAAATGACTAGGGACACATTATTTGTCTTTGAATAGTGAGGAATAAAAAAGAACTTCTCTATTGAGTTGACCAGCTATTCAACGACTAGAAGATCAGAAGTTCCACTAAATGTTGATGTTTATTGCACTATAAATGAATCAATTGTTATTTTATTCTTATTAGGTTAAGGAACATGTTACAAATAATTCATAGTATTTTTCATATCCGGATACTACATGGTAAGAAACACCATGAAATTTTTAATTCCACTTCCCAAGACATTAGGTATGTCAATAGGGTAATCACTATATTTTCCATCACACTTGTTGTTACCATCGTTTCTTATAGTTCCCACAATTTTCGAATATATAAAATGTTTTAACAAGACACAATTCTTCACATAATGACAGACTAAATTATTCATTCTTTGTAACTTACTTTATAGCCATATATTTTTGGATCCCTATGTTTAGAATGATTCCAAAAAATTATAAGGTGCTTATACATGCCGAGTATCATAATAATGGTTTTCAATAAGGTTCAATATTTCTAATTCATAAATTAAATAAGATGTTCTCTGATACCAACTAAAGTGAACCTGTAACTGTTACATGATTATTAAATCATTTCGAATATATAAAAAATAAAAGCATTAAACAGCCTAGGTCAACAATTTTATTATCATGGGTATATTAAGGCCATAAAAATAATTTATATAATAAATAATATAAATTATTTAATTCCTTATTCTATATCTTCTTAATTGTTCTTATGTTTCTCCTTAGTAAATATATTCACCTGAAGATGCACATCAAAATAAGGGGTTTGATAAAACCCTACATAGAGGATGTATAAGAGTAATGGAACATGGGCGAGCATAAAAATCATCATCATAAAATACGAAAATGATAATTTTCATAATAATGTGTGAAAGAATTAGATAGATGAGTGGAATATGTATATTTAAAAAGATAAAACATCTTGTGTGGAAGAATTATATAGATGAATGGAATATATATATTTATTACAATTTTTTTATGTTCCTTTATTGCCAATTTGATGAGTTATAGTGTTCAATTTCATCAGTCTGAGTTTGTTTGTTTTCATAGTTTCCATGATCGTTTTGCTTGTATACAGGTAGGCAATATCGTATAAAATGAAGATAGTTCCCAAGAATTGAGATTATATGTAATTAGTGAAAATATATTAAATTAAATAATATTATATATAAACTTTCTATATTATATGTGGATTAATCATTACATAAATAATTAATTAGAATGATTTAATTTACTTTGGTAGGTTTTAACACCATTATGATATTATTTCATTTTGATTATATATATATAGGATAAATAACATTCCATGACTTGTAATATGTATAAGAAATTATTATTTAATTATTAATTTAATTTAATGACCATCCTTGAAGGTGGTTTTGAAAAATAAAAATGCCTTGTCCACAGATGTTATAAATCAACACAACACGAATGACATTTTCATTTGTAGAATTATAAGAAAAGGGGAGGGATTTGAAGATGAATTATTAAATTAACATAATATAAATACAGTGTATTAAATATGTACAAGTTATAATTCAACTTGGATAGGTGGATATGAGGATATGATTATAAAATAATCCAAATAAATATGATATTAAATGAAAAAGAAATTGTATTTACCTATTGAATTTATCTTACATTAAATCTTCTTTATTGTAAAGGGAACTTATTTTGTTGAAACCAAGGAATCTTAAGAATATGTTAAGGTACATATAAGATTATTTTTTCAATTAGTATAGGATTAATGTCGTGGAATGTATGTGGAGAATAGTTGGTGAGTGGTGGTATTTATAGGGCAGAAGAGGGGTGTTTTCTCATTATATTTTTCATTAGATGATTATAATTTTTCAAGATTATGAATTGTTTTTCCCATAACATAAAATATATAAACTATTGAAGTACTGTTATAAATTTTTGTTATAAATAACCCATTAAAAAATAATCAATAAAAAAAATCATGTATTAGAATTTATTATAAATTAGCATATTTTACTATTCATAAATAATTCATGAATTCTAGAAAAATCCATAAATAATAAACATAATAATTTTTCATGTGTATAATAATAAAATGGAACCCATTTTTTTAAAATTATTTTCTAAGTATGAGAAACTTAGTTTTTAATAAAAACTATAGAATACCAATTTTAAAATTATAACTGATTTTATAGTACATTATGAAAATTAATTAAGGCCTCTTGAAATTATATTATAATAATAAGAAAACAAAATATTAATTTATGAATCTAATTTATGGAATTAAACATTATTTTTAACTATTATATTAATTATAAAATTGTAAATAATTTTTTTTACTTTATAAAAAACCATGATTAATTAATAATGTTTTGAAAAATTATGTACATGTACTATTATATAATTATATCATATTATCAATTGTAAAATGAATATATTTTTTATACACTCATATATGAGGTTACTATTATGTTAGTCGAATTATTAGTCCTAATGCTCACAATACTATTACAATGGACATGTTATTATTTTTTTGGTATTGGTTTCTTATGTTCTTGAAATATATCATATTCCATTCATTAATTATTTTTAAATATTTAATTGCATTATCTATGTGATGTGATGTGATTTATAATATATGGAACAATTATATGAAGGTATTTTCCTTGATAAAATTATTGGTTGTTATATAAACCAATGTTTGTAGTCAATATTCCATTATATTAAGTAATATCTTCTTCAAATAAAAATTCAATTTTCATTTTTTTATATTTTGGTATTTAATAGTATTTTTTGAATGAATCCTTATTTTTTTAATGAAAATGGCTTCTAAAAATGTGTATTATAGTATCCATAATATATTTCCATAAAACCCTAAAATATTTTTTAAAGGGTTTTAGGATACAAATTTAAAAAATTATGATTTAGGATTATTTTATGGTACATTGGAAATTTTTAGGATGACAGGTTACTAGAATATATAATAATGATGGTTACATCCTCAATAAACCATGGAGGGGTGGTTATGTTAATATCCAATGTTTGGAGGTTACAGTATATAACAAGGATGGATGGTAACATTATTAACAAAGGATGTATGGTTCTATGAAAAACTATTGATCAGTGGTTATGTGATATCAAAATGATGATTTATCTTTTGATTTCTTTTATATGAATCAGATACTCAAGATATGGATGTTGAAAATATTATTTTTTCAATTTATAAGATATATATAACTAATTATGTCCCATGTTAACAACATTATATTCATTTTCATGATAAGGATTTTGAGGATTTCATTTTAAAATAATAATCTGTGATTTCCTGTGAAAATGATTTATTATATTTTTATTCAGTGAATTATGTGTTAAAGGTAAGTATCCAATGGGATATCATTCATTTAACTAGAAAAATTAATATCACCATTTCCAGTTACCTTACTGATATTATTATACTCATCACATAGAGACATTTTTTATTTGGATGAAGGAAGCGTAATGTAATGGCAGTGTTCTTGTTGGAAGAAATAATGATTTTTCATCAAATAATATTTTTTTTATTTTAATATATGTTTCAAAATACAATAAATTGATACTAATTGAAAGTGTCCACTTTTTATACATAATATTTTCTAATGTAAAAATTATTACCTAATTCTATAAAAGATTAAACCTGAAAAAACATTCAAACGTAGGATATTTAATTTTCAAATATAACTCAATATAATGACATGTTTGATGGTTCTCCTTCTATTTGGTTCTAGTGGCCAATTTAGATAAATTCACAATTTTGGATATTGACTATAGAATAACATTGAATGGTATTACATTATAGTCAAGTTGAACTGATATAGAATTTAATGATTACTATTTTTATTAATCAAATAAATTTATATTTAGAATAGTTTTCCATAGAATAAATAATAAATTTTTAGTGGCATGGGACCGATTGGATAACATCCTTCAAAATAAAAAATCATGAGATTCATGGAGTTGAAATGTAGAAGATTTTTTCATTGATAGATAATGTGAATATATATATATGTGTGTTTGTGGTGGTTGTATCCATGCAAGGTAGGAACCTGATAAACCATGACAGAACATTTCAATAGTTGATAATTTTATAATAAACCATCCACAAGTATTTGGTGGAACATAATATCCAATGATAGATAAAGGATTTTACAAAGCTCTATATAATTTATTTAAAGTCAAGGGGTGTTCTTGATTTCAAAAGGTAACCCTTCCTATTTATCATTTTGAAGGGGATGGTTATTGATGATATTTATTTGTTCTTAATACCAAATATAAATATGTTTTTGATTACATAGAATGGAAATAAATTTAAGGATAATTTCTTTGAGAAACAAGTCACTACATTATTTTTACAATAGATGGAAGAACTATTCCTATAATTGAGTTAAATATAAGAAAATATTTTTGTTGTGTATGGAAACAATATTTAAAGACTAGCCATGTACATTAAGATTTTTGTTCAAAACATTGATAGTAAATGTATTATATCTTACACTTTTTATACTTATGATTATAATGCTACTTTTTATCATAGTTACTTAAAATCATTGAGAATTATTTTCTTGGTGATATAGGATTGTTACAAGACATATGTTCATTGAGAAGAAAATATTAATATATGGTTTAGATGGAAGGAAATGGCCAATAACCCATTAGATAAATTTAGCAGTAAGAAAAAAATTCCCTATATTGTGGGACATTTGGTAAAAAATGTACTTGTAAATGACATCAAAAGTTTGGGATGTGATTCGGAATTTAGAGGTTTGGTAATATAGATCATGACTACAAAAAAAAGGATATAAATAATTAAAATATGATTATATGATTCTCTAGTTTTACTAAATTAGTTATTTTGTTTCTCTTGTATACATAGTTAAGATCTCTAGGGGTAGGGAAATCATCAACCCCCAAATATAAAGGTGTTGTAAAATCCATTTCTAGTACTATGGTTTATTTTTGTCCATCTGGAAAAGTTATTATATGTATGTTAATTTTTTACTATAATTATAGCCATATCCTATTTGACATTGGATCATAACATTTATTCACTACCATTAATATTTCCTTTTAACTAGGAATATCATCTATTTAATCTATGATGGAACATTTGGTGAAAACTCCCAATGGAAGTATCAAATAATGAAATATTTTTTAATCATCATTTTATCCTTAGTGGGATGGGTTTTTTTAAAAACCCATGTTGAGCTAGACATAGTAGATTATGATTTAATTATTTTTATGTAGTGAATATCAATTAATCTTTCTAATATAGATTTCATAAATATAAATTTAATTTTCATTGTTTTTATTCATTTCATAACATATTGTAATGCAAGGAAACTAATTTGTGATGGAAGTTATTTTCACATAACTAATATTATTGAAAGTAAATAATCAGTCCAATTTATTTATGTTCTAGTATTAAAACAATATATTGATATATTTTATGATGATTTTAATATATTTATCCATTGTTGAATGGATGAGCTTATAGTTGACTTAATTCAAGATACTATTCTAATTTCTAAAGCACCATTTTGAATGGATCAATTATAAATTAAGGAATTTGATAATAAATTATATGATTTTTTAGATAAGGGTTTCATTCCCCTATAAATTTACCATGGGGTCCCCGTTTATTCATTAAATAGGAATATGGTTCACTAAATCATTGCATAAATTATAGATCTCAGAATATATTCATTATTAATAACTAGTATAATTTTTCTCATATAGTGGATTTAATTTATCATCTCATGGGATATAAATATCTTAAATTGTATTATATATTTAATATCAACCAATGGAAAATATTAATGGGGTATAATGTTATAAATGAATCATTTTAGAAAATATATCATCTTTATGAGTTTATAGTTTTCGAATATTTATTGTCTAATTCACATGATGTAACACCCTATGTTTATTGTGAAATATTTTTTTCGAAGGATTTTCATCTTTCTGACATTTTGGATTTCACGAATAATAGAACATAGCTTGTCTTATATGAGAGCACCTATTTAATCATGATTTTGATGTTACACCATGATAATATTTCACTATACTAATCCCTAATATAAATATTCACTATTGACAACACATATTAGGAATGTGTTAAACACAACACCAACATGTCTTGCGTTACACAACACACAATGTTTCTATGGAACATTATTTTTTATTATAATTATTTTAATGAGATAAGTATTACTTATCCATTAAACATAGAAATATTTATTTTACGAACTAAATCCTATATATATAATTATTTTATATAAATAAAACAAAATGATGATAAAATATATAATTTTATGTAATGTATTTATATGTTTCAAAATTCAATTTTAGAAAATGAAATACATTTCATGTCTTTATATAAAAGTAAATAAAATTATTTTTATACACATTTATATATTTAAATTTTATAAACAAACTTATTTTTTGAAATTATAATTTCAAAATTATCCTATTATTAGTTATTCGGTTTTTTCAGAGATACTTCATTTTGTTTGAATTGTGAAAAATACTGAATTTCAATTCAAAACACTATTTTCTCCAAATATATTTATATAATTAAATTGTATTTTACATTGGGTTTTAAAAAAAAATAGATAAAATTTACATATGTTATCCAAATTTTTGTTGTGGTAGTCATTTCATATTGAATTTAGATATACATTTTTAATGAAATTTAGAGAATTCTCATTAAAAAATACCTCTTTCTCACCATTTATTAAAGATTAGTGTAACGGCCCTGAAATTCCATGGAAATTATTTTTCTTAAATAGAAGTGATTTTTACGAGTCCATGAAAATTTACAGCGCTTGATTCCGCGACCCGGTGTGCCCAGAATCAATTTCTGATGTTTTTTTGGGTATGTTCTGTAAATGTACGAGTGGTATTTTGTATCTTTTGAACCGGTGAGCGGAATTTAAATTCGAGGGAACCATTGAACTTGTAGCACCAGTATTCTCTTAAGACGACTTTCACTTCAACCCCAGTGGGTCGAGATTGAATGGTTGTTTTTGGGTTTTATAAAAATAATAATAATATAAAGTGAGTCAACATATTATTGTATTTTTAAGCTTCCATGTGTGTGATTGATGGTTAAAACCTCCACATGGAGGTTGGAGGTGGGGACACCGCACCTTAACCTCTCTTGAGAGGTTTTAGTGGTGGGTCCGAACTGAACCTAACCTCCCACGAGAGGTTATGATGTGGCGACCACCCGTGACTAGACCCCCCCAATTAATGGTCGCACCACCTCCCTCTTCAGTAAGCCAGCTCCTCTTATTTAAAATGCCAAATCAACCTCTTAAATTATTGAGGCAAAACATTTAATTAAATGTGCTAACCTCAAGAAATAATTAGGTAGAGACTTCTCATTTAATTTTCCATATTGAAAACGTTGGGCCAACAAAATAATAGACAATCTATTATTTCATTTGTGGGCATCTTTCATTTGGCAGAGATTGGGAGAAGAGAGAAATCTCTCCAACGAAGACCGCACCTCTACAAAAAATTCTATTTCATTGAAGAACGCTCACCTTCCAAAGAACGTCGACAAGGTAAGCCTTAGAATATGAAGAACGACCCCCTCCGACATTCATCCTTGGAATCCTTCTACATGGGATGTGTTCGTCTATCATGGATCGATGACCATCTTTCCGCGATGTTGACGAACGACGACCGGAAAATCAAAGGTAAGGGTATTATTACTTATAGATGTTGTAATTTTTTTCTTACCCTCTTCAAAGGATAAAATTGGATTGTGGAGGACGCATTAGTGATCATATTCTTCTCATGATGGTCCAAATTATACCTCCCTAAAAGTGGAGGGTACAGGAAAACCTAACATGGCCCAACATCCTCTGTTTATTTTTCTCTCTTCTTGATGAATTCAATGACATGGCGATGAGGCGACGACACCGAAGGTAGCAGTGAGGAAGGCCACGCTACCCGTAGCCTCTGCAAATCACACCATACTCGTGGCACACTGATTCATCCTGTTGAACACCGCCTACCCGCGGCCTCCCGGCACCTGACCCGGCACGTGGCCTACCTACCCGCAGCCTCCCGGCACCCTGACCGGCTCGTGGTCCCCCTCCCTGTGGCCTACCACGCGCCCTGTAAGTGCCCCTGCGGCCTACCAACCCTATTTCGTTCCCTTCTGGCGCCCCTGCGGCCTCCCGGCGCCCTACCTCGCACTACCTGGTGCCCCCGCATCCTGCCCAGCCCCTGTCTCACCCTCCCTGGCACCCTCACGACCTTCTTGGCCCCTGTTGCACCCTACCTGGTTCCCCCGCGGCCTAGCTGGTTCCCTTCTGTCACCCCTATGTCCTGACCGGCCCTTGGCATGCCCAACCACGTTCACCCACGACCTGCCTAGCGTCCAGCTGGCCTGCTCGCGCCACGCGTAATCTTTCTGTGGCAAGCACGTGCCCCGCGCGACCTGCCCACTGGCCTCCCGGCCGTCCGGCCTCCCGGGATGAGTCTCCAGAGCCGCACCCCTCGCAGATCTGGCCTAACCATCCCTTGAATTCATGTTGAGTTGCCTAGGAGGTGACATCCGAGCCAAACCACCCTCGCAGTCGGCAGGGTCATGCCCAGCGGACGAGTCCAAACATAATGGGATGACCCGCCCAACATTCAGGGTCAGACCCATCAAGTCTGACCGGGTCGACCTAGACTAGTTTGGCCCAGACTGGGTATGGCCGAGTCGGTCTGACCAGGTCGGACCAGACCCAGGCCCAATACTGACACCCCATTACCTTCTTGGGCCATATATTTGGCACCAGACATCCGTTTGATGAAACATCAATGACAATGGTATTCATGGAGCGAAGCCATACCATTGAGAATACCTCACTAGAGTTCGGTGTATAGTAGAGATACGATCAGGTTGGATCTTACACGAATCCAACAGGGCCCATGGGACAAAAAGGATAATAACTAATAGACCGGGAATCTGATTGATGCGTCTTCTGTTGTGATGAGACCCAAATGACGTGGTAGACCATTGAGATACTTATTCGTGTAACTTCATGATATTTGAAGTATAAACCCAGAACTCATGGAGCAGATACTTCATAGGCGAGTGGATAGAGTACAAAGACGTAGTAGCTGGCTGAGACCTGATGACTGCTTGACCGATTCGACTTAGAGTAACTAAACAATTCTAGTGGGAAGCTCCTCTGTGTGACATGGCAGACCCACGGTGGGTAGCGCCTCTATGTGAGTGTGTCAGACCCACGATACTCGACAAGAGGAGTTCCATAGAAGGATATGAGGGGAAGAGCCTCTGTGAGAGCGTGGCATACCCATGGTGGGGAGCACCTCTGTGTGATGCGGAA
Organism: Viscum album; assembly: GCA_963277665.1. Classification (NCBI taxonomy): domain Eukaryota; kingdom Viridiplantae; phylum Streptophyta; class Magnoliopsida; order Santalales; family Viscaceae; genus Viscum; species Viscum album. Next base: position 2,012,376,868 of record OY728147.1, on the reverse strand, counting down.
GACCCACTATACTCAACATGAGGAGTACCTCAGTTGTCCAAGGATAGTGGGAAGTGCCTCTGGGTGACGTGGTAGGCCCACTGTACTCGTTAGAGGAAGAGTACGCAACTTGTTATGGTTTCGATAATAAAATTCCTGGTTTTATCTAAGACAATGACTTTTGTGTTTTCCTCATGATTGATATGGGTTACAAGATAACATAGGTATATGAATGTGAATATAACTATTTAATGGTTATCCATTGATTTCATACATTGTGGATTATCCTTGGTGGATGTTTTGAGACCTTGAGGGACTTGAGGACCCCACTAAGTATCGTTATACTCAACCCAGCATGGGCTATGCATACTCCTCATTGTGTTGGTTTCAGACGACAGAAAGTGATGAATGAGGCATAGAGTTATAGGACCAAATGGTACTAGGAGTTAGACCACTCGGTGTGACATTACTCAAAGGTGACAAATGGACGCAGAGTGCTGAGGAGGCCATCTGTAACTACCCTTCAGTTAGGAATCCCAGAGGACGACCCAGTAGCATCTTTATAGTTCTTCAATTGCACTTTATTTTCAGTTTTACTTGTACTTTTCTGTTGGGATTGTATTTCTGGCCCCTATTTACTTTCCAGAAAATCTTTTGTATACCATTTTACTTAGTTTTTAGCTTCAATTTGTGTAATATGGTGTGTTTATTTACAGTTATAAAGGCTATGCCTTCCCAAATTTTGGATTTACTCATTTGGTGATAGTCTCTAGCTGCCAGACTGTGGAACGCACCATTAGGGTTGTCACGATACGGGTCCTGGGAGACAGGTCATGAAAAATTGGTATCAGAGTAGTTGGTTGTACTGTAGAACATAATACTCTAATCGTTCTATTCTGTGATAAAATTGTGTTAAGGATACTAAATGTGTTTTTCAGTTTAGGTTGTCCAGTGTTGGTGAGGGAGGCCAACATCTCCATACACCAGGTGCTTGACTTCTGATTTCTAACTCAATGCATTAAAACATTGATTGAGTATGTGTTTCAAAAAATTTCTTTAAGTCAGCTCAACTAGGTCAGATCGCCAGGTATAATCATTTGACAACATCACATCTATTTCATTCAGGATTCCTACCCGTGGATGACTATCCCGAGCCTCGAGAGTCATACATGCTGAAATCCCACTGAGCGATGAGACCTCTATGCAGGGCCCTTTACCAGCAGTGGCACTAGTGGTACTACTTCCCGTTGTGAAAACGATTCCACCAGCTCCATAAGTAGACGATCCATGCTGATTGAGTGCATTGCATGAGTTCCCATTCTAGAGGACACCCATGTTTATGGGAGAGACGGACCCGCATGCGGCTAAGGATTGGATGGAGGATGTGGTGTGAGTTTTCAGGATAGTAGGGACACCAACAGACTTCATGGTGATCCATGCCACGAGTCTCCTTCAAGTAGTAGTAGGCAAATTGGGGAGCCAAATTATCGATGTGCATGATGAAGTTATTATATTCTGGGGAGACTATGAGTGCCTATTTCGGACAGAGTTTGTCCCAACCACTCTCTATGCAGTGCGAATACAGGAGCTAAAGCATCTATAGTAGTGTAGCATGAAAATGGCTCAATACTCAGCGAGGTTCACTGACCTCTTGCACTAATACGTAGACACGGTGTATGACTTTTTCTTCAGGGCATGGACCTTAGATTAGGGGATCAGGCTGGAGATCATAACTCTGATGATCTCACTTCGCATGTTGACGCAGACGGTGGTTCTGGAGAGAGACCTCTTTGTGGATAGTTTCCTTGGTGAGTATTCAGCAGTAGCGAGACCCACTACTAGCCGAAACATAATGGAGTCCTCTATAACTAGCATTTAACTAATTTCATTGAGGTCAAAGAGGACCAGACATATAGGTGGTCGACCACATGACTCATAATCAGTTTTGCAGGGTACACGAATTAGAGACACACATTCCAGTATCAGGAAGTGTTACTCGTGTGGCGTGCAGGGTCACATGGCTCATGACTGTCCAACCCGCCATTCAATTGATCACCAGATAGTTGAGGGACCTCCCAGGCAGTGGTAGAGGTTAAAACAAGGTGGTCCACATGGTAGAGGCGGATGTGGAAGAGGATCTGGACGTGCATCTGGCAGTGGATGATGTTACAACGTGTTACCACCACCACCACTCAAAGGCCCAACCTGACCGCAAGGAGTGGGTGGACTAGGGAGAGCTCATCATCATCAAGTTGAGGCCTATGATCATGGTGATCAAAATATGATTCTAGGTATAATCGGTGTCTACTCCACCATAGCTATAGTTCATATTGACATAGGTTCCATTCACTTAGTCATTTCCACTTCCCTCATTTGGATCTCAAAGATTCCGACTTATCTCATTGCTCGATCCTTACAACTAGAGAATCCTACGGGAGAAGACTCAATGATTATGAAATGGTGCCTACAGTGTGAGATTACTTTAGGAGGTGTGAGATTCGGCTGGGATATCATAGTAGTGGCGTCAAGGCCTTACATATTCATTTTAATTACGGACTAGTTATCTATAGTCCATGGTTAGATAGACTGTATTAATAGAAAAGTGTTGTGTGTATGCATATATTGGACCAGGTTTACCTTCACTGTCATAAAGGGTACTTTTTCAACAATGGACGGTCTTACTCGAAGGAGGGTGCAACCGATCACTAACAAGTTGGCTTGCCTTACACATAGATTAGTTAATGTAGAGAGTCTGTCTTATCCTATAGTGGTGGGCCAGTATGTGGATGTTTTCTCTGGCGATGTTCCAGGATTAACACCTCATATAGAGGTGGACTTATATATTGACTTGTACCTCAGGACAACACTGATATCTACTCCAGCATATCAGATGACTCCCACTGAGCTTTCTGAGCTACGAGTACATTTAGAGGACTTTTAGGGGAATGGATTCATCTGGACCAGGGTTTCTCCATGGTCAGCCCCGATTCTTTTCACAAATAATGCGGATGGGAGATTGAGGATTTGTGTTGACTACCATCTCATTAACCATGTGACCATAATGATCAAGTACCCACTCAAAAGGATTGACGACCACTTTGATCAGCTACAGGGAGCATGTTGGTTCTCAAAGATAGACCCCATATCAGAATATACCCAGCTCATAATTTGTAGAGACCTGAACTTGACATATATGGACATTACATTAATTTTGTGGAATACTTAATACATATAAAAAACATACACACAAGAACCGCAATAGTTTAGTGTCCTTGGAAACTCAGAACGTAATATTCTAATCGTGGTGAAATATCTTCAACATCTCCCATAAAGATCTTCCCCTTTTTGGTTTTCCTACCTAAAACCTTTCTTTAAATACTGGGGAAAAGAAAACGTAAAAAGTGTGAGCTCAAATTCTCATTATGGGTAAGCATGGATAAAATAAAAAAAATCATATACATTTGAACTTAAAAACATGACCATAATGTTTAAACATCAAAATCATGAGCAATTAGATAAAAGATGGAAGTAAAAAAGGCCTAGATCATAATGGAACATAAATCATGATAAAATAAAATGGGAATAAATATGTAATTGTGGAAACAATTCATAACATGTTCTGATTTCCATAGTAGCCATGGCATTACTGCCAAGACCATATTCATTGACAAAGTCCCTTTCTGAATCGAGTTCACTCCTCGTTTCACTCCTGAAACACTAAAATAGATTAAATTACCATTCCGGCCATGTCAATCTCATCAGATATAAATCTTTAACCAATGAATTGGATGGAGATATAGGTCCCACCAATCTCATAATGAAATCATTCTTACTTGTGCCACAACATAAACATAAATCATTCATCATAACCCAACGTATAAAAATGGGTTTCATAAACATCATCCCATCATAACATAATCCATATAAAATAAATGTGTATCATTTCATCATAAGAAAAGTGAAACCATGTAAATCATAGAGACATTAATATTGAAACATACATATATGAAATAATGTCATCTTAGATGGAAAATGGTTTTGATAAAACATTTGAAATGAATTCTTGAGAAAAATATCCTTTCTTCTTCATAATCATTTCCTTTTCACAAAATTCCATACAATTTTAAAATAAATGTATTTTTTTGAAAATAACAATAATATATTGTAGAGTAAGATTAATGAAAATTTGGGGTTATGAAACCGTAAAAATCCGTTCATGCCGTATAAGTTAAAAATAACAGTCTTCTCATTCTTTTGTCGGAAAAGTAAAAAAGTACATCGTATGGTAAACAAAACAAAAAAGTTTCCTTATATACCATGTAGTAAAAGTCAAATATGGGTAAAAAGGACTTGAACCATACATGAAAACTCTTTTATAAAACATGGACATGGATGATAACAAAAACCCCAGTAAATACTTACGAATAAGCAATCTTGAGATAAAAATGAGATTTTCAAAATTATCCCTTACCTTTGGTCCAATATGCTTTGTATGTATCTGAACCGCCTTTATAATGATTTAAAATAATGTAATTTAATTATTACATAATCATGTTCATTGTTATTATATCATATATGGCTCATTTATGACATTATATTACATGTTCTTCTCTAAATTCATGTCAATGTAGCGTTTTGGGTAAAATCATTTCATTTATGGTCCGTGATTTGATTGTAATTACTCATATGATTACATAGATCATGATTACTTAATTCTAGTATATGAAAAATTATTTATATATAATATATATTCAGAATATACATATTTATAATAGATCGATAAATCGAAATAAATATATCGTTCATGGAGACGGAAGTCCATACGTACAGATGAACGTTTTTTTTCGTTTATGTACTGAGTTGAATGGAATTAAGTATATGACATAAATATATATACATAAATCCAGTAGCTTTATAATTCCATGTATTTCATTATTATTTCTTATATATACATTATAATCATTCTTTAATGGTTAACATGGAGAAGAGTCCCATCGCTTCGTGGAGACGGTAGTCCGTACGTACACACAAGTGATGATATAATTTACATAATTATGGAATTGAATTGGATTGGATGATACTATATATCAGAATCTGTATGATGTTAAAATAACTATGTATAGTAATTATTTACACCATTATACCCATCCATGTATGGTGGTGTTGGAAAAACAGATTACACCACTGCGTGGAGACGGTATTTTGTACGTACGCACATGCGGTGATTTTGTTTTCCATAGGATGGATATAAGTTGAAATAGGGTTGTTTCATACATATAATAACATATTATTATAGGATTTATACTGTTTTTATTACTTCATAATGAAATAAGTAATTAAGAATATGTGGATGAAGAAATAATGTTGAAGGAAACAGTAACAGACATTACCACTTCTTTGAAGAGCCTCTTTGAGACCTCTTCTTAGGGCACTAAAATTGGTCTTGAAAGAATACCAAGACCTCTAGGATGTTTTTTGTGAAGTGGAGAATAGAATTTGGTTGGGTTTGGAAGAGATTTAAGGATCAAAATGGTGTGAGGAATATAGGGAGGAGGTGCCCTTTTATAAGGGATGACAGGGGCACCATTGAAAAAACTAAAAATATTATTTTATTATAAATTCATATTCAGTTTTTAATAGCTCCAAATTGATTTATTTCAAAGATGAGGTGGGGATGGGTCTAATCCTCTGATCCAATAAAATTTAGACATGTTTAGGTTTCTATTTTAACCTTATCATTTATATTTAACTTTAAGTTAAATAATTTTTCTTTTACCATGTCTTCTTGTTTTCTTACACTTGAAGGTTAATAAACATACTATAACAAGACATACGAACCCCATGTTGTTTATTATTAATATATATAATCTTATCTAAGTCATATGGCCGATCCTTATATTTTTATTAATAAAATAACAATTAATAATATAATATTTGTTTTAAAATCTATTTTATGTCAATATTGACACTATTTGGTAATTGATTTTTTTGAAAATCATAACATAAAGATTAGTTCGAACAATGTTAATAAAATAAATACTAACATGTCATATTAACCTAGAAAATTAGTGTAATTCATAAAAACTCTCAAAATACATTTATTTGGGTATTTATAACATCAATTATGTCAAAATTTCATTAATAAGATAAAAACTGCACGGGATATGCATACACCTAGTTATGTTGGTTGCAGATGACGGAAAGTGCTGAAAGAGGCATAGAGTTATAGGACCAGATGGTACCTGGAGTTAGAACACTCGGTGTGACGTTACAAAAAGGTTACAAACAGACGTGGAGTGATGAGGAGGCCATCTGTAAGTACCATTCAGGTAGGAACCCCAGAGGACGACCCTGTAGCGTCTTTACTTTTCTTCAATTGCACTTTCATTTCAGTTGTACTTGTACTTTTCTGTTGGGATTGTATTTCAAGCCACTATTTACAATCCAAAACATCTTTTGTATACCATTTTACTTAGTTTTTAGCTTCAAGTTGTGTAATCTGATGTGTTTATTTACAGTTATAAAGGCTATGCCTTCCCAGATTAGGGATTTACTCTTTTGGTGATAGTCTCTAGCTGCTAGACTATGGAAGGATACCTTAGGGTTGTCAAGATATGGGCCCTGGGAGACATGTCATGAAAAATTGGTATCAGAGTAGTTGGTTGTACTGTATAACATAAAACTATAATTGTTCTATTATGTGATGAAATAGTGTTAAGGATACTAAGTGTGATTTTCAGTTTAGGTTGTCCAGTGTTGGTGCGGGAGGCCAACATATCCATACACTAGGTTCCTGACTTCTGATTTCTAACTCAGTGCATGAAAACACTGATTGAGTATGTGTTTCCAAAAATTTTCTTTATGTCAGCTCAACTAGGTTAGATCACCAGGTATAATCATTTGACAACATCACATCTGTTTCATTCAAGATTCCTACCCGTGGATGACTAGCCCGAGCCTTGAGATTCGTACGTGCTAAAAGCCCACTGAGTGACGAGACCTCTATGTAGGGCCCTTTACCAGCAGTGGCACCAGTGGTACTACTTCCCGTTGGGACAACGATGCCACCAGCCCCAGAAGTAGACGATCTTTGCTGATTGAGTGCATTTCATGGGTTCTCGTGCTAGAGGCCACCCATGTTTATGGGAGAGACGGATCCACAAGAGGCTAAGGATTGGATGGAGGTTGTGGTGTGAGTTTTCAGGCTAGTAGGGAAACCAACATACATCATGGTGATCCATGTCGCGAGTCTCCTTCATGTAGTAGTAGGAAAATGGTGGAGCCTGATGCTCGATGTGCATGATGAAGTTATTCTATTCTGGGTAGACTATGAGTGCCTATTTCGGGCAGAGTTTGTCCCAACCACTCTCTGTGCAGTGCGAATACAGGAGCTACAATATCTATAGTGGTGTAGAATGAAAATTGCTCAATACTCAGTGAGGTTCACTGACCTCTTTCACTAATACTTAGATACAGTGCAAGTCTTTTTCATCAGGGCCTGGACCTTAGAGTAGGGGCTCAGGCTGGAAATCAGAACTATGATGATCTCACTTCGCATCTCGATGCAGACGGTGGTGCTGGAGAGATCCCTCTTGGTGGATAGTTTCCTTGGTGATTATTCACCAGTAGCGATACCCACTACAAGCCGACACATAATGGAGTATTTTATAACTGGAAGTAGACAGATTTCAAGGAGGTCTAAGAGGACCAGACATACAGGTGGTTGACCGCCTGACTCAGAATCAGTTTTGCGGGGCACACGAATTAGAGACAAACATTCCAGTAGCAGGAATTGTTACCCGTGCAGCGTGCAGGGTCACATGGCTCATGACTGTCCAACCCGCCATTCAAATGACCACCAGATTGTTGAGGTACCTCCCAGGAAGTAGTAGAGGTTAAAACAAGGTCGTCTACAGGGTAGAGGCAGATGTGTCATAGGATCTAGACGTGCATCTGGCAGTGGATGACGTTACAACATGTTACCACTACCACCAATAGGAGGCCCACCCTGACCGCAAGGAGCAGGTGGACTGGGGAGAGCTCATCATCATGAAGTTGAGGCCTATGATCATGATGATCCAAAGATGATTCGAGGTATAATCTATGTTTACTCCACCATAGCTATAGTTCATATAGACATAGGTTTCATTCGCTCATTCATTTCCACATCCCTCGTTTGGATCTCGGAGATTCCGACTTATCACTTTGTGCGATCCTTACGACTAGAGAATCCAACGAGAGAAGACTCGACGATTACACACTGGTCCTTGCAGTGTGAGATTACTTTAGGTGGAGTGAGATTCTGGTGGGATCTCATAGTAGTGGTGTCAAGGCCATAAAAAGTCATTTTAATTATGGACTAGTTATCTATAGTCCATGATTATATAGACTATGTTAGGAGAAAAGTGATGTGTGTCTACAAATATAGGACCAGGTTTACCTTCACTAGCATAAAGGGTACTTTTTCAACAAAGGACGGTCTTACTCAGATGAGGGTGCAACCGATCACTAAAAAGTTGGCTTGCCTTACACATAGATTAGTTGATGTAGAGTGTCCGTCTTATCCTGTAGTGGTGGGCAAGTATGTGGTTGTTTTCTCTGATGATGTTCCAGGATTAACTCCTCACATAGAGGTGGACTTATATATTGACATGTACGTCAGGACAACACTGATATCTACTCCAGCCTATCAGATGACTCTCACTGAGCTTTATGAGCTACGGGTACATTTGGAGGGCTTTCAGGGGAATGGATTCATCTAGACCAGTGTTTCTCGATGGGCAGCCCCGATTCTTTTCACAAAGAATGCAGATGGGAGATTGAGGATTTGTGTTGACTACCATCTCATTAACCATGTGACCGTAATGACCAGGTACCCACTAAATAGGATTGACGACCTCTTTGATCTGCTACAGGGAGCATGTTGGTTCTCAAAGATAGACTTCAGATCAGTATATACCCAGCTCATAATTTGTAGAGACCTGATGCTTGACATACATGGAAATTACATTAATTTTGCGGAATACTTAATACATAACAAAAACAGACACACAAGAACCATAAAAGTTTAGTGTCCTTGGAAAATAAGAACGTAATATTCTAATCGTGGTGAAATATCTTTAACATCTCCCATAAAGATATTCCCCTTTTTGGTTTTCTTACATAAAACCATTCTTTAAATCCAAAGGACAAGAAAACTTAAAAAGGGTGAGCTTAAATGCTCATTATGGTTAAGCATGGATAAAATAAAACAAACCATATACATTTGAACTTAAAAACATGACCATAATGTTTAAACATGAAAATCTTGAGCAATGTGATAAAACATAGAAGTACATAAGGCATAGATCATAATGGAACATCAATCGTGATAAAATACCATGGGAATAAAACATGTAATTGTGTAAACAATTCAGAACATGTTGTGATTTCCATAGTAGCAATGGAATTACTGCCAAGACCATCTTAGTGGACAAATTCCCTTTCTGAATCGAGTTCACTCCTCGTTTCAGTCCTGAAACACTGAGCTAGATTAACATACCATTCCAGCCAAGTCTATCTCATGAGATATAAATATTTAACCAATGAATTGGATTGAGATATAGGTCCCACCCATCACATAATTAAATCATTCTTACTTGTGCCACAAAATAAACATAAATCATTCATCATAACCCAAAGAATAAAAATGGGTTTCATAAACATAATCCCAACATAAAATAATCCATATAAAACAAATGGATATCATTTCATCATAAGGAAATTGAAACCATGTAAATCATAGAGACATTAATCTTGAAACACACACATATGAAATAATTTCATCTTAGATGGAAAATGGATTTTGTTAAAACATTTGAAATGAATTCTTGACAAAAATATACTTTCTTCTTCATAATCATTTTATTTTCACAAAATTCCATGCACTTTTAAAATAAAATTATTTTGTTGAAAATAAAAATAAAATATTGTAGAGTAAGATTAATGAAAATCTAGCGTTATGAAACCGTAAAAATCCATTCATGTCGTATTAGTTAAAAATAACATTCTTCTCGTACTTTTGTCGAAAATGTAAAAAAGTAAATCTTATGGTAAACGAAACAAAGAAAATTCCTTATATACCATGTAGTAAATGTCAAATATGGGTAAAAAGGACTTGAAACCTATATAAAAACACTTTTATAAAACATGGACATGAATGATAACAAAAACCCCAGTAAATACTTACGAATAAGCAATCTCGAGATAACAATGAGATTTTCAAAATTATCCATTACCTTAGGTCCAATATGCTTCGTACGTATCGAACCTCCTGTATAATGATTTAAAATAATGTAATTTAATTATTACATAATCATCTCCATTGAAATTATATCATATATGGTTAATTTATGACTTTATATTACTCGTTCTTTTGTATATTCATGTTAATGTAGCGTTTTGTGTAAAATCGTTCCATTTATGGTCCATGATTTGATTGTAATTACTAATATGATTACATAGATCATGATTACTTAATTCCATAATATGAAAAATTATTTATATATATTTTATATTCAGAATATACATATATATAATAGATCGATAAATGGAAATAAATACATCATTCATGGAGACGGAAGGCCATACGTACGGAAGAACGTTGTTTTCGTTTCCATACTGAGTTGAATGGAATTAAGTATATGACATACATATATATACATAAATCCAGTAGCTTTATAATGTCATGTATTTCATTATTATTGCTTATATATACATTATAATCATTCTTTAATGGATAACATGGAGAATGAATATCATCGCTTCATGGAGACGGTAGTCCGTACGTACGCACGAGTGATGATATCATTTACATAATTATTGAATTGAATTGGAGTGGATGATAAAATATATCAGAATCTATATGATGTTATAATAACTATGTATAGTTATTCTTTACACCATTATACCCATCCAAGTAAGGTGGTGTTGGAAAAACAGATTACACCACGGCGTGGAGACGGTATTCTGTACGTACGCACGCACGGTGATTTTTTATTCAATAGGATGGATATATGTTGAAATAGGGTTGTTTCATACTTATAATAACATATTATTAAATGATATATACTGATGTTATTACTTCATAATGAAATAACTAATGAAGAAGATGTGGAAAAAGAAATAAAGTTGAAAGAAACGGTAACGAACATTACCACTTCTTTGAAGCGCCTCTTTGATACCTCTTCTTAGGGAACTAAAATTGGTCTTGAAAGAATACCAGCACCTCTAGGATGTTTCTTGTGAAGTGGATATGATAATTTGGTCGGGTTTGCCAGAGCTTTAAGGCTCAAAATGGGGTGAGGTATAGAGGGAGGAGGTTCTGTTTTATAGGGGATGATAGGGGCACCTTTGGAAAAACTAAAAATATTATTTTATTATAAATTCATAATCGGTTTTTAATATCTCCAAATTTATTTAATTCAATGATAAGGTGGGTATTGGTCTAATACTCTGATCCAATATAATCTAGACATGTTTAGGTTTCTATTTTAACCATATCATTTAGATTTAACTTTAAGTTAAATATTTTTTCTTTTATAGTGTCTTCTTGTTTTCTTACACTATAAGGTTAATAAACTTACAATAACAAGATAGAATAACCCCAAGATGTTTATTATTAATATATATAATCTTATCTAAGTCATTTGGATGATCCATATATTTTTAGAAATAAAATACAAATTAATAATATAATATTTGTTTTAAAATCTATTTTATGTCAATTTTGACACTATTTGGTAATTGATTTTTCTGAAAATCATAACAGATAGATTAGTTCATAAAAAGTTAATAAAATAAATACTAACATGTCATATAAACCTAGAAAAGTAGTGTAATGCATAAAAACTCTCAAATTACATTTATTTGGGTATTTATAACATCAATTATGTCAAAATTTCATTAATAAGATAATAACAGCATCATCATTGTGTCAGAAATAAATTAAATTATATAGTGTCTAAAAATTACAAATAAAATATCATTATGTAGGAAATCTTTTTAGATTTATAATTAATATTTATATTAGAATTTATCTTATGTATAACCCTATATTAAAATGATTTAGTTATTAAACTTTCATTTTAACCTTATTAACCCTTCTTTAAATAAATTAATAATAAATGTCATAATCTAATCCATGTGGGCCTAAATGGTCATATGTTATTCCTAAGGTTGTTTTGGGTATAATTACACTTATCCAATAGAATTAGGACTTTTGTTATGGTAATAATAATATCATTTTTACCCTTAATTACCCTATTTAATTTTAATCGTGGTAATAAAAAGTAAAAAGTTTCTATTCACCAAAAATTATTCTCATCTCATTGAACCACATTTTACTCACTAAAATCATCCTTGTCTCTTGTGTTTTTGAAATTACATTCACAAAATCGTTAAAATAATGTTTTATGTAAATTTTCAAATTCTCTTAGGAGGTGGCTAAAAGACGGTCAAATGTTCAATAAAATTTTTATCTATCAAAAATTATTATAAAATGAATCCAATGATTTTCATTGAAATTATATAGGAATTTTGTATCAATTTGGACCTAAAATAAATTTAAATAAAATAAATAATTACTTAAATAAAATGAAGGTTTTTAAATAGAAACCTATTGTTTTCACTATTAATCAAAAATTTAATGTTTTCTGAAAAATACCAAAATCTCACCCTAGGATAATTTCAATATTCCGAATCCAAAAATGAAGTCCATTTTGAAAATTAAAATTTATGAATTTCAAAAATTGGTTATTACTATTCAAAATGGCTAGTTTATATAACATATCATTGTTTAGAGAAACTCGGTATTGCTTACAACACATGCTATCGTGGAAGGTCACGATTGCGTGTAATACAAGCCATGTCAGGGATGTATATTGTGCAAACTACTTTTCATGTAGAATAAAACACAAGGCATTAGTGAAATTAAAATTAATATTATTTGTAAAATCTTGGGGTGTTACATTCTACCCCCCTTAATTTAAATTTCACCCTTGAAATTCTTCGGGGTTATAAATGGTTTACTACTCGAAATTTTCTTTAATAGAAATCCACATCCTAAAAAGAAAAACCAAAACTTTTCTTTAAGAACTAAGGTATGAAACGTAACGGTTAACAAAATTAACTAATCACTGGGTTTCCACATAGGAAAACATAGGTTAAAATATGGATATGGAAGAGAAATCTAACTGTCATATTCTGATGGAGAGTGGTAGAGAACATAGCTATGAAAAATCCAAAAATGACAAAGCCATAAATTTGTGATGATCTAGGGTACTATTTGATTCATCGGATATAAGAGGTCTAGGACAACATTTTTTGTTTTCAAGATCATCTCCATATAGTTGATGAATTTTAATAAGAATAAATACTTACTTTATGTTGGTACAATCTCATTGTTGGTCATGTTTTGAAAAATTTACACTTCATATCATGAAGAAATGATGTTGAATTTGTTATTCATGAAGTGTTAATAGATTATGTGATTGAATGATGGGTCATTCCATCTTTTTCAAACAAAAGGTTAGAAAAAGTTGTCAAATATAAATAAGTCCGTCTATGGTGAGGTTAATCATATAATATTCCAAAAATTAACTTATACTTCACATATCATACAACATAATAAAATAAAACATGTTTCTACTAACAAGGGACTTCTTGTAGTCCACTGGTATGCGATAAAGGCCAGTCACACTTCATTTGTGGGTTCGATTCCCACATCCTTGTCCGATGTAATGGGTTGTCTCCCATCCTGCAGGTTGTCCTTTTTCTAAAACTACATTACTATAACATCCCATCAATAATATCGAAAAAACTTATATCCTTAAACAATACTAACTTATGTCCAATATAATCCATTCCAGTCTTTAGACTTATCCATAACATTGTAGTCCACTCTCATGTTATAGTGAAAACGATTACCAAGGATTTCATATAACAAGAATGTTAATACCATCGTTGATCCCCATATATCAAAAGATATGTCTTGTTGGTCACATTACAAACATTTGAAGGCCTTAATCATGTATTCTCTTGAAAAATGAATACCCATTGAATCTTAGTAAAAACATGAGTGTTGTCAAAAGTTAACTCTTTCCACATACCAAAACCCCAAAATTCTATATACTGAAACCATGATATAACTATTTACTTATATCATTTATGATCTCATTAATACTTTAAAACATTTTATTTTCTTCTTATCCCTTCATTATGTGCATATCATCTTCTTTCCAAAAATATCTCAATCACTTTCCATGGTTACCGGTACCATAAAATTATTGAAAACCACAATATACCAATACATAAATATTCCAATATTCCACGATACTATATACAACATTATTCTGGAATCCCATTATATAAACACATAATCATTCCACCACATCGTTGTCATATTTAAAATTTCCAATAGTGATCGCATGTGACTTCCCTTTGTCCATTGCCTTAAGTGGTTTCTCATGTTGATCATCATTAACCCTTGTATTAGGGCATTGATTAGCATAATGCCCCATTTCATTGAACTTGATGCATTGAAGCGTTGGTGGTGTGTTCTCTGTAATATTTTCTTTATTCGCATCATTAGCAACCCTTTTTCCATTACTTCAACACTCAGCTGCTCGATAACCTTCTTTTCTACACTTAAAAAATTTTCTAGTCCCTTTAAGACAATCTCCACCATGCTTCTTTCCACACTTTGAGAATAAGGAAGCATTCATCTTATTTTCACCATTATTCTGAGATTTCTCCTTGAACTCCATCTTTCATTTCTTGCCAAAAACATGAGATGGATATGTAACACCAATTTACATTTAAACCTTGATAGCACAATGCACAATTTCTTCATAACTACTGAAGTCTCTTATAGCTAATTCCCTTCGATGATTTGGTTTTAAGCCACTGAAGAATCGATCAACTTTAATTTCTGGTTGGATGATAAATCAAGATGTATACCTTGCAAGCCTTGTAAAATTCGCTTCGTATATAGCAACAGATTCTCCATCCTTTTGACTTAGTTCAAGAAACCCTATCTCCATATTTGTTCGAAGAATACAAGGGATGTACTTATTGAAAAATAATTTCTTGAACTCGTCCCATTCCATGGACTCAATTTCACCTCTTGGCCTCGTATTCTTGATAATATTCCACCATTGATCAGCTTCACCTTCCGATCGATATACTGCTAAGATGACTTTATCATGTTTTGAACATTGAAGAACTGAAAATATCTTTTTAGTGGTACTAATTAATTGTTCCACAACAAGTGGATCAGAAGACCCACTGATAGAAGGTGGATGTTGTCTCATGAAGGAATTAATAGAATATTGTTCCATTCTATGTTTATTTAGAAGTCCAGAATAATTCATATCTTTTGTAAGTATAGAAATAAAGTTTTTCACTCCATCTCCATAACATTTGATTGTTCAAGAGGACACTCATTGCATTGTCCATTACATTGATCAACATGGTTCCTTCGGGTTCCAGACATCGTCTAAAACCCCAAAAGAATAGTGTGAGTGGAAAAAATCATGCTAGGGAAAACAACATAATAAAGGGGTAGTACATTAAATATCTAACATCTTAGGTTTAATTCTATGATCGTTATCTTAATTCTAGGACAATATCGTATACTTATACTGAACCTTGGGGACATCCCTAGACATACCTTATACATATCTCTAGGGATCTCACTAAAGATCTTGCATCCAAGTTTCCTTTGATTGACTAAACCTTTCCTCTGATACTGACTTTAGAGACCCAAACCATGATGTACATGGAAATTACATTACTTTTTGCGGAATTCTTCATGCATAACAAAAACAGACACACAAGGATTGTAATAGTTTAATTTCTTTGGAAACTCGGAATGTAATCTTCTAATCGTGGTGAATGATCTTCAACATCTCCCATAAAGATCTTTCTCTATTTGGTTTTCTTACCTAAAACCATTCATTAAATCCTATGGAAAATAAAACATATAAAGGGTGAGCCGAAATGCTCATTAAGGGTAAGAATGTATAAAATAATACAAACAGTATACATTTGAACTGAAAAACATGATCATAATGTTTAAACATGAAAATACTGAGCAATGAGATAAAACATGGATGTACATAAGGCATAGATCATAATGGAACATCAATCATGATAAAATATCATGGTAATAAAACATGTAATTGTGGCAACAATTCAGCACTTGTTATGATTTTTATAGTAGCCAAGGCATTACTGCCAAGACCATGTTAGTGGTCAACGTCCCTTTCTGAATCGAGTTCACTCCTTGTTTCAGTCCTGAAACATTGAACCGGATTAACTTACAGTTTCTGCCATGTCTATCTCATGAGATATAAATATTTACCCAATGCCTTGGAGAGAGATATAGGTCCCACCAATCTCATAATTAAATCATTCTTACTTGTGCCACAACATAAACTTAAATCATTCATCATATCCCAAAGAATAAAAATGTGTTTCATAAACAACATCCCATCATAACATAATCCATATAAAACAAATTGATATCATTTCTTCATAAGGAATGTGAAACCATGTAAATCATAGAGACATTAAACTTGAAATATACACATATGAAAATATGTCATCTTAGATGGAAAATGGTTTTGATTAAATATTTGAAATGAATTCTTGATGAATATATCCTTTTTCTTCAAAATCGTTTTCTTTTCACAAAATCCCATGCACATTTAAAATAAAAATATTTTTTTGAAAATAACCAATAAAATATTGTAGTGTAAGATTCATAAAAATTAAGCATTATGAAACCGTAAAAATCCATTCATGCCGTATAAGTTAAAAATAGCATTCTTCTCATACTTTTTTCAGAAAAGTAAAAAAGTACCTCGTATGGTAAACAAAAAAAATATTCCTTAAATACCAAGTATTAAAAGTCAAAAATGGGTAAAAAGGAATGTAAAAATACATTAAAACACTTTTATAAATCATGGACATGGATGATAACAAAAACCCCAATAAATACTTACGAATAAATAATCTCTGATAAAAATTAGATTTGCTAAATTATCCCTTACCATAGGTCAGATATGATTCATATGTATATGATCCTCTGGAATAATGATTTAAATAATATCTTTTAATTATTACATAATCATCATCATTGTTATGATATCATATATGGTTCATTTATGGCTTTATATTACCCGTTCTTTTGTAAATTCATGTTAATGTAGTGTTTTGGGTAAAATCGTTTCATTTATGGTCCGTGATTTGACATGTAATTATTCATATGATTACATAAATCATGATTACTTTATTCCAGAATATAAAAAATGATTTATATATAAGATATATTCATAATATACATATATATAATAAATTGATAAATGGAAATAAATACACCGTTCATGGAGACGGTAGGTCGTACGTACGCATGAACGCTGTTTTCGTTTCCTTATTCTGTTGAATGGAATTAATAATATGACATACATATAAATATAAATAAATCCAGTAGATTTGTAATGTCATATATTTCATTATTATTTCTTATATATACATTATAATCATTCTTTAATGGTTTACATGGAGAATGAATCTCATCACGTAGTGGAGACGGTAGTTCGTATGTACGCACGAGCGATGATATCGTTTCCATAATTATTGAATTTAATTGGAGTGGATGATACAATATATTAGAATCAATATGATGTTATAATAACTATGTATATTAATTCATTACACCATTATACCTATCCAAGTAAGGTGGTTTTGGAAAAATAGATTGCACCACGGCGTGGAGATGGTATTCCCTACTTACGCACGCACGATAATTTCATTTTTCGTAGGATGGATAGAAGGTGAAATGGGGTTGTTTCATACTTATAATGAAATCTTATTATATGAGTGATACTTATGTTATTACTTCATAATGTAACAACTAAAGAAGAATAAGTGGAAGAAGAAATAAAGTTTAACGAATCAGTAAAGGACATTAACTCTTCTTTGAAGCTCCTCTTTGAGACCTCCTCTTATGGTACTAAAATTGGTCTTTGAAGAAAACCAAGACCTCTAGAATGTTTCTAGGGAAGTTGAGAAAAGAATTTGGAAGGGTTTGGCCGAGCTTGCTGTCTCGAAATGGTGTGAGGAAGAGAGGGAAGAGGCGCCCTTTTATAAGGGAGGAGAGGGGCACCTTCAGAAAAACAAAAAATATTATTTTATTATAAAGTCATATTCGGTTTTTAATAACTCGAAATTGATTGATTTATAATATAAGGTGGGTATGGGTATAAATACTCTCAACAAATATAATTTATACTTGTTTAGGTTTCTATTTTACCCTTATCATATAGATTTAACTTTATGTTAAATATTTTTTATTTCACCATGTCTTCTTGTTTTCTTACACTATAATGTTAATAAACTTACAATAACAAGACAAAAGAACCCCAATTTGTTTATTATTAATATATATAACATTATCTAAGTCATTTTTCTTATACTTAGATTTTTATAAATAAAATAACAATTAATAATATAATATTTGTTTTAAAAACTATTTTATGTCAATTTTGACACTATTTGTTAATTGAATTTTATGAAATTTATAAGAGAAAGATTAATTCGAACCAATTTAATAAAATCAATACTGACATGTCATGTTATCCTAGAAAATTTATGTAATTCATAAAAAGTATCAAATTACATTTATTTTAGTATTTATAACATCAATTATGTCAATATTTCATTAATAAGATTATTACTGCATCATCATTGTGTCAAAAATAAATTAAATTATTTAGTGTCTAAAATTTACAAATAAAATCTCATTATGTAGGAAATATTTTTAGATTTCTAATTAATATTTATAGTCGAATTTATCATTTGTATAACTCTATATTAAAAATTATTTAGTTATTTAACATTGATTTTAACTATTTTAACCCTTCTTTAAATAAATTAATAATAAATGTCCTAGCCTAATCCAAGTGGTCCTAAATGGTCATATTTTATTCCTATGGTTGTTTTTGGTCGAATTAGAATTATCCAATAGAATTAAGACATTTTTTAGGGTAATAATAATATCATTTTTACCATTAATTACCATATTTACTTTTAGCCACGGTAAAAAAAGTAAAAAGTTACTTTTCACCAAAAACTATTTTCATCTCATTGAAACACATTTTACTAAATAACATCAACTATGTCTCTAGAATTTTTTAAATTTCATTCAAAAAAGCCTTAAAATTAAGTTTTATGTAAATTTGTAAATTTTCCTATGAGATGGGTAAAAGACGGTCAAAAGTTCAATAATATTTTTATATATCTAAAATTATTATAAAATGAGTCAAATGAATTGAATTGAACTTATATAGGTATTATTTATCAATTATGACCTAAAATAAATATAAATAAAATAAATAATTATTTAAATAAAAAGTCAGTTTTTAAATAGTAACCCAGTGTTTTCACTATTCATCAAAAATTGAAAGTTTTCAGAAAAATACCAAAATTTCACCCTCGGCTAATTTCGATATTACGAATCCAAAAATGAAGTCCATTTTGAAAAATAAAATTTTTAAAAAATCAAAAATTTGTTATTACTATACATAACGGCTAATTATATAACATATCATTGTTTAACGAAACTCAGTATAGCATACAACACACACTATCGTGGAAGGTCGCGATTGCGTGTAATGAACGCCAAGTCAGGGATGCGTGTTATGAAAGATCCTTTTGGTGTAGCGTACAACACGAGACATTAATGAAATTAAAAAGAATATATTTAATAAAATCTCGAGGTGTCACATAATTCAAGATGACGATGTACAGAAGACGACCTTCAGGTGTCAGTAAAGCCACTATGAGTTCTAGGTTATGCCCTTCGGCATAACCAATGCTCAAATAGTGTTCACTATTCTCATGAAAAATATCTTCTATCCATACCTTGATCTCTATGTCATATTCCTCATTGACGACATTCAGATCTACTCAAATACTAAAAAAGAGCATGTCTACCATTTGCTGGTAGTACTGGACACACTCTAAGAGAACCAGCTTAATGGTTAGCTCTCGAAGTGCTAGTTTTGGATTCGAGAGGATCACTTCTTGGGACACATCATCTCAGAGCCAGGAGTTGTAGTTGATCAAGTGAATATTGAGGCGATAATTTTATGGGAGCCACCAAGGAGTGTGTCGGAGGTTCGAAGTTTCATGGGGTTGGCGAGATATAATCGATGGTTCGTTCTAGACTTTTCCAGAGTTGCAGCACCACTATCATCATTTACAAAGAAGGGGCAACCAATTTTGTGGTCTGAGAGATTCCAGCAGAGCTTTCAAGAGCTGAGGTAGAGGATGACTATTACACCCATCTTGAGGGTTTCTGAGGAGGGTGTAGTGTACATCGTTTACTACGACACATTAGGGACCAGACATGGGTATGTCCTAATGCAGGAACGTGCCATGATTTCTTATGTTTCTCTTCTGCTATGATGGCATGAGAATAACTACGCTTCCCATAACCTCGAGTTAGAAGCAGTGGTCTTCGCCTTGAAGATGTAGCATCACTATCTGATGGGCTGGCATTTTATCGTGTACTCTGATCACAAAAGTCTTACATATATCTTCTCTCAGATAGACTTCAAACTGAGACATAGACATTGGCTTGAGTTCCTCCAGGACTATGACTTTGAGATAGTCTATAATAATAGGAAGGGGAACGTTGTTGCAGATGCACTCATTAGGAGCACTGGTATACAGCTTCTAAGAGAGGTGATAGAGTAGCTAGCTTCTTTACAGATATCTTTTGGGGATAGATATGGAGAAACATTCCTACAGTCTCTTACGTTCATTCCCCTACTTCTTCAGCGAGTCAGGGAGGAGAAACTTGGGGATGCTGACTGTGAGACCCAACATGCTAAGATATCTACAGGGTAGGCACCTGCTGGTTTTTTTGAAGGTGGGGAGCATGTTATCCTCTTAAAAGTATATACCTTGGTACCAGTGGAACTTCAGGAGGAAGTGTTGAGGGAGTTCCACAGATCCCATCTAGTGGTACATCCAAGAGTTAAGACTATCTACTAGGACCTTCTTTGATAGCACTTGTGTCCATGTATGAAGTAAGAAGTAGTGGAGTTGGTCTTTTGGATCCTCACTTGTCAGCAAGTGAAGTTAGAGCTCTAGGTACCAGCAGGTTTGGTTCAGCCTTTAGAGGTAACATAGTGGAAGTGGGATGGGATATAAATGGGCTTCGTGACGGGTCTTCCACATACATTCAGGGGTCACATCTTGATTTGGGTGATCATCAAATGACTCACCATGACAGCCCACTTCCTACCGATCAGAGATCAGGGTTCAATATATAGCATAAGATGCCTCTATGTGTGTTAGATTTTTCATTTACATGGAGTACCTTATTCTATTTTCTTTGATTGTGACACCCAGTTTACTTCCGGTTATGGAAGGGGTTTTAGGTGGCTTTCAGGACACAGATTCTCTAGAGCACTGCATTTCATCCTCAGATAGATGGTGAGAATGAGTGGACCATTCATACCCTCTAGGACATGCTACGTGCATGTTTCATCGACTTTGGTCGTAGTTGGGAGGATCTCTTGCCTTTGGTGTAATTTCATTAAAAAAAAGCTATCACTCTACCATAGAGATTACCCCTTTTGGGGCCTTTTACGGGCGACCTTATAGATGACCGTTGTGGTAGACTAACACTAGGGAGTCAGCATTAGTGGTACCAGAGATGGTATGAGCTACTACGGAGAAGGTGCAGATCACCCAGGACTGGATGAAGACTGCATAGAGCAAGCAGAAGTCATATGCTGATGGGAGATGGAGAACTCTGGAGTTCGAGGATGGCATCTACGTCTTTCTACGGGTCTCACCTAGAAGAGGTCTATGGAGATTTGGATGAGGTGGCAAGTTACCACTGTGATTCATCAGACCATTCTAGGTCCTCAGAAGAGTAGGCGAGGTGTCTTACAGCTTAGCTCTACCACCTCAGTTGCACTAGGTGCACGAAATATTCCACGTATCTCAGCTGAGGAGATACGTGTACTACCCTTCCCACATCATCAACAATAGAGAGATATCATTCGATGATGGGGTGAATTTTTTGGAGGTTCCTATGGAGATTGAAGATCGATAGGAGTGGGTCCTATGTGGATGGTCAATACCTCTGGTGCACGTACACTTGTAGCACGGGAACCTCCAGGAGAGAACATGGGAGCGGGAGGCTCATATGCATGCTCTGTACCCACATTTGTTTCCATAGTTCGAGTTGTAGAATATGGGGACATAAAGCCCTAAGGTGGGGAGAATGTAAATACCCGCAAAATTCTGTGGAAATTTTTATTCATAAATACATGGTATTTTTATAATTTCACGAAAATTTACAGCGATTGATTCCGAGAACCAGTGTGCCCAGAATAAATTTCTGAAGTTTTTTTCGGGTACGTTCAGTAAATGTATGATCATTATTTTCTAACATTTGAACCGGTGCTCAGAATTGAAATCTGAGAGCACTGTTGAACTCGCAACACCAATATTTAGTTAATAAAACATTCACTTCAATGGAAGTGGGTCGAGTTTGAAAGATAGTTTTTGGGTTTTATTTAAAATAAAGTAATCTAGCACTTGATTTTATTTATAATATTTCATGTGTGTGAATGTTGGTTAAAACCTGTACATAGATGTTGGAGGTTGGGACACCACCACTTAACCTCTTCTGAAAGGCTATGTTGGTGGGGCCCACCCAAACCTAACCTCCAAAAAGAGGTTAGGATGTGGGGACCACCCAGGACTCAACCCCACAATTAATGTTGCCACCACCTCCCTCTTCAGTGAGCAAACACCCATATTTATTATGCCAAATCCACATCTTTAATTGATGAGCTAACACATTTATTAAGTTTTCTAACCTAAAGAATTAATTAGGTAAAGCCTTATCATTTATTTCTCCATTTTTAAATCACTGTTCCAACAAAATTATAGACAATCGATTATATCATTTGTTGGGCATCTTTCATTTGGTAGAGCATGGGAGAAGAGAGAACTCTCTCCTACGAAGACTTCTCTTTAACAAAGAATGCTATTCCATTTGTAGAACGCTCTCCAGATGAAGAATGCAGATGAGGGATGCATTCAATTATGATGAAAGACCCACTCTGACCTTCTTCCTCAGACTCCTTCAACGTGGGACATGTTCGTGTACCACAGATCGATGACCATCTTTCCACGATGTTAGTGAACGATGACCATTGAATCAAAGGTAGTGGATTATTACTTGTTTATGTTCTAAATTTTTTCTTAACATCATCAAAGGATAAAATGGGATTGTTGTGGATGTATTAATGATCATCTTCTTCTAATGGTAGGACAACTGATACCTCCCTAAACGCAGAGGGTTCTGGAAAACCTAACATGGCCTGACATCTTCCATCAAATTTTCACTCATCTTTTTGGCATTCTACAGCATGGAGATGAGGCAACGATGACCATGGTGGCAGAAAAGAAGGACGCGCTTCCCGCGGCCTCCATGAATTGTGCCGCCCCCACAGCGCATTGATGCCTCCGACCACACACCGCCTACCCGCGCCCTCCCGGCACCCTGCCCTGCGTGTGTCCCTCCTACCCACGACCTCCTGGCTCCCAACCCTGCGCAAGACCCGCCTGCACTTGGCCTACCCGGTACCCTTCCGACACCCCCTCGGCCTTGCCTACCACTACCGTTCCCTTCCTGGTGCACCCGAGGCCTCTCAGTGCCCTACCACACCTTTCTCGGTGCCCCCGTATCCTTCTCATCCCCTGCCTCGCCCTATCAGGGCCCCTGCAGCCTGCCTGGCCACTGCCGCGCCTTTCCAGGAACAAACATGACATAATCAGCATCATGTCAGCCTTCTCGCGCCCCACACTCTCTACCCAAGGAAAGCCCGCACCTTTCTCACTCTGCCCACGACCAACCGGCACCCCGCGTGCTCTGCCCACGGCCAGCCCGCACCCCATGTGCTTTGCCCATGACCAGCCTGTGCCCCGCGCGGCTGACCTGTCTCCAGGGCCATGTCACCTGAGTGGCTACCCTAATGGCGATGGCCGAATCGGCCCCGACCTTTGTGCTGAGCCGCCTACGTGGTGACATCTGGGATGAATCACCCTCACAGTCCACTGGCTGGGCCGAGCAGACTGGGCCAAACATAACATTTTGACCTGCCCAATGGGTTGGGTCAGACCTAGTGAGTCTAACCGGGTTGACCCAGACTAGGTTAGGACGAGTCGGTCTAACCAGGTCAAACCAGTCCCAGGCCCACTACTGACACCACATTACCTTCTTGGGCCATATCATTGGCACCACACATTCATTTGACGAACCGTTAGTGGCACTGGTTTTCATGGAACAAAGCCGCCCCTTTGAGAATACCCAAAAGGTTTTCATGGTATAGTTGAGATACGGTCAGGTTAGATCGTACACAAATCCAACCTGGACCACGGGACAAAAAGACTAATAACTAATAGACATGGGCATCCGATTGACACGCTGTCTGTTGCGTTGAGACCCAAATGATGTGGAGATCCTTTGAGATACTATTTCATGGAGCTTAGTGATAGTTTTAGTATCAAACAGTAGCTCTTGGAGTGGATCCTTCAAGAGGAAAGCAGACAGAGAATGGAGACCCAGTAGCTGGCTAAGACCTGACAAGTGTTTGACTAATTCGACACAGAGTGACTCGAATAGCCCAGTAGGGAGAACCTCTATGTGACGCGAGGACCCACGGTGGGGAGTTCCTCTGTTTGATTGTGGTAGACCCACGATACTTGATAGGGGGAGTACCACAGCAGGCTACGAGGGGGAGCCCTCTGTGTGAGCACAACCGACCAATTGTGGGGAGCACCTTTGTGTGACGTATTGGACCCACTGTACTCAACAGGAGGAGTACCTCAGTAGTGCGAGGAAATAGGGAAGCGCCTCAATGTGATGTGGCCTTCCCACTGTACTTAATAGAGGAGGAGTACACCACTAGCTGTGGATTCGATAATAAAAATCCAGGTTTGAGATGAGTCAATGACTTTTGTGTTTTCCTCATGATTGAGATGGGTTACTTGATCAATTTGGTATATGTTTCAGAATATACCTAAGAAATGTTTTTCCATTGATTTCATTCATTGTAGTTTATCCTTGTTGGATTTTGTGTGACCTTGAGTGTCTCAGGGTCCCTACTGAGTATTGTAATACTCACCCCTACACAGGCTATGCTCGCACCTCGTTGTGTTGGTTTCAGACGATGGGCAGTTCTGACTGAGGCCCAGAGTAGAAAGACCAAATGGTACCCGGAGGTGGACCAATCAGTATGATGGTACACAGATGTGACAAGTGGACGTGGAGTGTTGAAAAGGCCTTCTGTAACTACCCATCAGAAAGGAACCTCGGAGGATGACCTAGTAGCAGATTTACTTTTCATCAGTTGTACTTGTAATTTTTTTGGGCTTGTATTTTCGGCCCCTTTTTACTTTCCTGCACTTCTTTGGTATACTATTTTACTTAGTGTTTTGATTCTAGTTGTGTACTCTACTGTGTTTTTTTATAGTTATAAAGGAAACTCATTCCCAATTAAGGGATTTATGCCTTTAGTGCTAGTCTCCACCCCATGGCCTATGGATGGCAGACTTGGGGTAGTCACGACATAGGCCCCGGGGGACGGGTCATTACAATTAGCAGTTAAAATAATTTATCTTTTTTTTTGTGAATTGAATTTGAAAAAAATGAAATAATGGTTGTATTTGTAATTATATTTATTTTATAACAATATAAATATAATTTTTGACCAAAACGATTATTTACAGTGATTAAGATTAATTACAATAATTAATGTAAAATTAAGCTTAACACATTAATCAACATTAAATATATTGGAAAAAACGAAATATCGTTATTTTAAACACAAATTTTTTTCCATATTTCATCCATACACCATACATTATGTATATTTTTTTAAATAATTTTTTAGGTAAAAACATTGGAAGACATAACATGTTTTCAAAAATACCACGTGAGTCCCCTCTCTTCCTTATTAAAGCAGCCATATCACCCCCTTGTTCAATCATATCAAAAAAAAAAATTGATAATATATTCCAAATAAACTACCCAAAATAAGTCCCATAATTTTTATGTCTCTATTTTGGTATAATCCAATCTATGGATTTCTTATCATGAAAACTAAAAGGTGTTATACAAAGACGAGGTGAAATCCTTCCTCTTGAACTTTTATTTTATTTAGAATCTATAAAACCTAAATTATTCTTATTCCATTCAAAAAAATAGTCTTAGTATCCGCTATATATTAATGCCTTGTTATGTTAAGTTTACAAACTTCACTTATACACATTTCTATCAAATGGGTAACAAAATTACCATTCTTGTGTATAATGAACTACTGCCTCATGATATGATGTTGTTTGTTTTACCATTTTCTCATCTTATGTCTTTGAATCATGATCTAAAGGCTAATTATATATGTTTTATATGTAGTAAATTATGAATTTATACATATTTTTTCATTATATTGAAAATATATTCATTCATTTTCATTACATGAAAATACAATAAATTTGTTTGTGGATGTGTGGACCACCGCCTCTTCAATGCTATGTGATTAAATCATGTATTTAATGGAATGCATTAAATATTGGTTTAGTAAAATTATATTATAAAAATAAAACATTAATGATGTTATATACATATATACATATATTTCATTTTATTTCATTATTTCGATATACCATGAAATTGAAAACAACATTCATGAGTACATATAACCTACCGTATCCATGAACTATGTATTCAATTTCATATAACTAAATAAAATAGAATATTATAAATGATTATATAATTAATGTTTATGATATATAATTCATTTTATAAATTCAATAATTATATGAATCTTGATTTAATTAATAGGATCAATAATGACAATTCTAAACACATATGTTAAACAATGATGTGATTACCTGAACCATTACTTTAACAAGAAAATGTTAACAAATGGGTAACATAATGTAAGAAGAAAATAATATATAGAATTAATATTATGAAAATGATTCAATTTTAAATATATATTAATCTTATACTTATCATATAATAGGCTTTTACATGTATGAATAATGTCAAGATACAAGGTAAAGGAATTTCATTCACTTATCATTTCCATGATATACATAGCTTAATCTTGACTCATTTCATTTATGGGATATATATACTACCCATGAATGTATTATATGATTCTATACTTATATTTATGGTCATTTAAAAATCCATTTGATGATATTTCTTTTAAATAGTCTTGGTTTAAAAAGATGCCATATTGGTAATATAATTTTGACTCAATTTTCTTTCTTTAAGAAGGATACAATGTTATGCACCTCAATTTTCATATGATGTCTATATAATTATATTAAAATGATAAAAAATGAGCCTAATTATTTTCATTATATTTTATTCATAGTTATATTTCACATTGTTAAATGGGTTAAACAATTCAAAAATACTATATAATAAGTGTTTGTTGAAACAATCTCATTAATTATCAAGAATTTTTAAGATTTTTCTTCCATTGATGAAGTATTATGATAAACATATCATGATAACACATCAATACTATTATCCCCTATATATACACGATGTATTCAATTATTGGTACCATTTTTACCCATTGGTAGATAAGAAGTGTAGTAATGTGTATTTAAAAGCACTTACCTTGTTATCTCATCCATCGAAACTCTATGTTCAATTCAATCCATGTTCACTAAAAAGGTAATAAATATGCATTAAATATTACATTATAAATTTTCAATGTATCTTATAGTAAATATTTTTTAAAATAATTCATTATTTCATTATAATATTTCCAATTGTCTATAATGAAATGGTTTTGAAAACATTTTGATATTATTTATATGTTTTCAAGGAAATTTAAAAGAAATACTATTCAATTTATTTGAAAAAATTAAATAATGTTTTCAATGTTTTTTAAAATAAAATGTTTTTAATCATTAATAGAATCAGATTTTATATTTTTTATAGGGGACGTGATTTAAAAACAATATCAAAATTATATTATATTTTTTCAAGGTAAATAGTTTTCAAAAATATTTTCAAGATCCTTTTATATGATTTCATTGGAAAAAAAATTAAAAATATTTGGAAAGTTTTTTAAATATTATTCATCTAATATTATTTTAAAAAAATTAATTAATTCCTTATTTATATGTTTTCACTGTATATTCAAAGAATTTTTTTCTGAAGGTTTTATGTTCAAACATTCCTTTCCAATGAATAAATTATGTTCTTCAATGTGAATTTTTTAAAATATCATTCAAAATTATTTACCATCTATGAAATTATTTAATGGTGTTACTCATTACATAATGGGAAATTACCCAAAGGTAGTATTCATATTGTTTCTTAAATGGATTATTTTTTTAATGTAATTTATTAATAACACTCATTTCCCTTTCCCATGTTATATGATTAAGAAATTTGTTACACATTCATGGGGTTAATGCGTATGTAATCCATTTCTCCTTCATGGGTTCTATGTTTAAGAAATCGGTTTCTCTTTCATTGTTTCTAGTTTTATGATATCCATTTCACTTTCATGGGTTGTATGTCTATGAAATGTTTTTATCTTTCATAGATTATTTTTTTTGAAATCTCTTTCTCATTTATCTATTTTTTAAGAATTATATTTTTATTTCCTGACACATAAGACTATGAACCACATTTATTTTCAAGGTTTATGATTAGATGAAATGATTATGAAAACATTAAATTTTCTATAGGTTAATATAGGATTATGTGTTTAGGATACCCATTTTATTTCATGGAATATGTTATTATTAAGCTTTATTATCTTTACAACAAGTATGTATGATTTAATTATGATATGGTTGGGACATATATATCCCTCTAATTCATTTTGTAAACATTTATATCTCATGAGGGGCACTAGGATCATCCAAGTATTGATCCTTGAATACTAAGCTGGACGTGGGAAAACCATGACTACAAATATGATATGGGGAGTGAATTCATAATACTAATATGTTCGTGGGAGTTAAATATGACAACAAATTTTTTAATGGAATTGAACCCATACAAATAAGATTTACATTCTATCATAACCTTGACTACTATAGAAATCAAATTAATTTCTTATCTGTCTGCTACAATTACATGTAGTATTACTATGTTATGGTTTAATGGATTATATTATTTATTTACATATGATTCATTTCATATGATCTACCAATCCTTATTCCATGATTCATTTTTTTGGTCTTATGATTTTCAGGCTACGATCTTATAATGTTATAATCACATTATCATACAACTATGCTCTTGTTTATTCTTAAATGTCTCCCTTATTTCCCTTACTTGGCATTATATCTATCCATTTTTTATTACTTCCCCTGTATATAAATATATGAATTATTATTGATGTGCCTATCAAGGGTGATTGTCAAGAAGAACCTAGTGGGAGATAATGTTTCTATCTTATGTAGTAGTGTTTATAATTCCATGTTTCCAAAATCATTAAACTAATACAGTCTTTCGACGACTATTTATATATGTTTTTAATTATTCATCAAAAGCTTTTTAATATTAATTTATTAAAATAATGTTTTGTAATAGTTTGTATCTAGGTGATGTTTTTTGTAAAAAATTCAAAACTAGGATGAGAAAACCAAATTGAGAACCCAAAGTATATTTCTAAGGATAAGTGTTATGATGAAGATTACAATGTGAAAATCTCCACAAATTTTGGTAAAATATTTTGTGTGTGGTTTCCAAGAAATATTTCACAATATGGATACTAAAAGAGGATGTAGATTAGAAATTGTTTTACCTCATAGTAACACTCAGAAAACATGTGTCTGGCCTAACTGGGTGTAACTTGAAACATTATAATGGGACTTCCTACACAATATTTTTGACAGTCCTTGGAGATATTCTATAGGAATTCACAAACACTTCATAATAAATCATGAAATATTTAAATAAAATATTAAAATTAATGAACAATAACAATCCTAAGGAATCATTAAACTATATAAGATGTTATCATTATTTATACATCTAATAACTTATATTATTGTGATTATGTGGTATTCTTCTATGATAAGTGTTTCTCACCATAATATTTATGGTTTTAATCAACAGAGGGAATGATAAGGAACAAGTATTAAAATTAATGATTCATATGTGGAATATATAGAAATGACAAAACTTATTTTTAAATATCATGAAAAGAATAAAAAACATTCATGAGTCTTGGTTATACTACTGAAGATAATGAAACCAAAAAAGGAATGTTAATGTTATGATATGTTAATCCAATATTTTTTACATTAACCAAAAGAAAAATGATTATATTGTGGTTTAAGAACATTAATAAATGATTAATATTAAATATTCTAGGTCATGGTGTATTCTAGAATGTGATTATAAATCCCATGTAGTGGATTAATAAAATGGATGGATAATTGAAGGGTATATGATTTTGAATTAAATGATCATGAATCAGGGTATTAATAAGTATTTTTGGTATATGTTTTTCCATAAGTATTTTAATGGATAGTTTAAATGGTTCTATTTATGTAGAAAGGTAATGTGATGGAAAGGTGGTATTTTGATTTAGGTATATTAACCCTTAAATTACTCACGATTATGATATTATGATGTTTGGAAAAAGATATATTGTATATTAACACGTAAATTTGATTGTACAGATTACCACAATACATATAAGGAAATCCTTAAATAGTACTCTATGATATCATGATATGAATTTTAAATCTTCATGGATTTAATGGATATACCCTATTTCATTGGAATAAGGTACAATTCATATTTTCCAAAATTATTTATGTTAATTAATATTATTAACATGTTTATAGAGAATATATGATGAGGGAATCAACATGTTTTGAATGTGATAAAGGAGATATAATTTTTCATATATGGGGAATCATTGTAAATTTTATTATATTTCATTCTTTGTAATTTTATTGATTTCTATATCTGTAAAAGTTTATATGGTTAACCATTTAAGTGAAAGATTAAGATGAAATTTGGATGAATGTTGTGGTAATAATGTATTCTCTGACGACATGAGTGTTTAAGCATAGTGGATAACCAGTTTTAAAAACATTATGTTGATGATTACTAATGACATATGTGATATAATATCATGGATTTCATGATCTGTTAGAACTTCTTGAGTGAAAATTTAACATTCCTTTTGGAGAAATAGGTTATGTGGATCAAGGAATAACAAAGGGTATGGTTTCACTGAAATAATTTAAGTCTATCTTTTCAAGATAACATAATAGCCATACGAAACTGATCTATAAATAAAATGAGTTCCTAAATATAATCTCTTTGAACTGATTTCATAATTAGAATTAATCCATCAACAATAAATTTATCACTCACTTGTTTTTAATTGATTACCTCACTAATTCCATTGGAATATTTATTCCTTTCCTGAAATTTCATTTTTTCACCAACCACCTATGATCTTCTATATGGAATCCCAGATATGAGTAACTCTGGGAAACTATTATGGTTCCAATATTCTCTTTTTTAATGGAATTTTAATTTATAATTTTATGATTTGAATTTATATTAAATGAGGAAAGTAGTATTAAACCATTGATAACGAAGAAAAATTTTGATGTAAAAACTCATTTTAATGGGAGTTAAAATATAACACCCTATGTTTTTCTATAATTTAGTTATTTTAAATTAATTTAATATTTTTGATATTTTTTACTTCAAAGAACACGAAATATAGATTCAGTAATATAATAGCACCATGTTATACATTATTTTTAATATATACTATTGTATCATTAATTATATAATAACCTTATTTATTATCGTGGGTCACACTACATCGACCTATAAAGCATTAGATGCATGACCCAGAGGGCTTGTCTTACAGGCAATACTTAGTTTCTATCAAACTAAATTTTTTCATATAATTGAATAAAAGTGTTAGATTTGACATAACTATTTAACATAATAATACAAAAATAACAATTATTTGTTAAATATAATCAATAATTGTTATATATATATATAACATAATAAATATAATAAATATAATTTGTTTAAATTCATTAAATGCTTAAAAATATTACATTCCAAATGAACTATTGTTCATGACCTTATATGATAATAAATAAATTTAATTTTAGAGACATTTTTAATTTTAATTTTATTAAATAAACTTAATTTTTATAATTAGACTGTAGTAATGTTTTTTAAGTTAATTTCTTTAATTTTTCTATGAAATATCATTTTATTGATACATTATGAAAAATACTTAATTTTTATCTCAAACAAAATTTTAATCTTATTTTTTTATATAGTTAAATTATATACTAATATATTTATGTCAATTTAGATAAATTATACAGATATTAACCTGATATAGGTTATTTTTATCATTTTATATAGAATTTTATATAATTTCATAATGAACTTTTGAATATTCCCACATTAAAATCCCTCTTTATCCCAATGCCTTTGAGATTAGCATTAAATGTAATTTTTATTTTTCAATGAATTGAAATTTAAAAAAATAACATAAATAGAGATAATTCTTATTATAATGTTTTTCTAATAATATAAAATTAAATTTTGAAAAATTATATTAGTGAATATGATTAAGATTAATTATAATGTTTAAGGTAAAATTATTCTCTAAAAGGGAATAAACCATAATACTATGAAAATATATGAACATTCGAAATGTAAAAAATCAATTATATATCCATATTTAATCTAGAAATATTTCATTCTTTATTTTTTTGGGGTTTTTTTTTACTTTTTATAGTTAAAAATTCAAAAACACAGAACTTATTTTAAAAAATTCCATATGTGTCCCACTATAAATGTCCACCAACTATCTCTCTTCTTCAAACATATTAATACAATTATTTTTAAAAAATATGTTCTAAAAACGCCTTAAAAATCTATCTATTACTATTTTATTCCTCCCTTTGGAAAAAAAACATCTATGGAAGCCATATGGGGCACACCAGAAGGAGTTACCCATAGAATAGAGAACATCATTCCTAAAATTATTTTCATTTATATTCATGCTATTCCTACTAAATTATTATTATTTGAGGAAAATTTTTTATCATATGTATCCTCAGTATTCTAATAATTTTCTATGTTAATTATGGACTATCTGTTATACTCACTTTAATCTAATGGGAAATGAAATTACAGTTCATATATGTGGAGAACAATCGGCTCACAAAACATTGCCATTTTTACCATTAATACCTATTATGGTTGACAATTCTGATGGAAATTATATTTATATATTATATATAAGATTAATTTAAACATATTTATTTATTATATAAATACTAACATCATCATTTCTACAATTCTCAAATATTATAACTTATTTTATGGATGTGGGGACTATCCCCTCCTCAAAAGGATGTGATTTGTTCACACATTATGTGCAATGTATTAAGGATTAGTTTAGTAAAATCAAATTATATATATGAAATAATAATTATATTATAATTATATTATACACATATATATATATAATTAATTTACTTTCATTCTTTTAATAATCCACGAAAACGGGAACACCATTTTTGCCTATGTATGTCCTATTGTGTACAGGAATAGTGAATCCCATCCCATATATATATATATTATATTATTATAAATGTATTTAAACTGAATATATTTGTTATATAAGTCTTTTTATAAATTCTACAAAAAATCAATTATTATTTAATTAAGGGGATAAACAATTAAATTAAAAACATGTATTATAAACAAAGCGGTTATTACCCAAAACATTACATTTACATTGAATTGATAATAAATAGTTAATATATGGTAATTAGCAAAGGATGTCATGTAATATATATATATATATATGAATATTTCTCTAAGATAAATTTATAATAAAAATATACTAATTATACAGGACTCTTGAACATGTACGATGAATGTCACGACAAAATTTAAGGGAATTTCATATCCCTTTTTTATTTCTATGAGATACATGTATAATTAAAAAAAAATATTATATGTTGTATATAATTACAATAAATGTTTTATAGGATTCATACACATACATTTATGGGTATATACATGACATTTTATGATATTTATAACCATAAAATTATGTTTCAAAAGTAACAAAATTGGTAATGTAATTTTGTCTCCATTTTTCGTCATTGATACACATTCCATGTTATGATCCTATATTTTTATATGAGGTGTATATACTGACATTAAAATGTTAAATAATTAAAATTATTCTTTCCAGGTTGTTTTAATATTGTTTTAATGTCACCTTTTTAATTGGGGAGAATAGTTCAAATTCACAAAGTGGTAAGTGTTTTTTTGAAACAATATCATCTTTTATTGAGATTGTTTTTTGTTATTATTCCATTAATGAAATATTATGATCAATCAATCGAGGTAACTCATTAATTTTCTTATCATTATTATATTTAATATCTATTCATTTATTGGTACCATTTTTCCACTCTTTAGAACATCAGATGATTAAGAATGTATTTTTAGGAAATTTTGATTTTACCTCATTCTTTAGTCAGAAATCTTTGTTCTTTCGAAAATATTTTGTATAAATAGTATTTATGTTTTTTAAAATATGTTTTAATATGTATTAAAATTGTTTTTATGAAAAAATTTCAAAAAAAATCAAATCGTTATTTATTATTGTTATAATGAAATTGATTTCAAAACATTTTCAAGACATCATTATAATTCATCAAGGTATTTTTGATATTTTTTTAAAACATTTCAAAGAATTATTTATAAGTTTCAATTTTTTATGCAAAAATGATGTCAAAATTATTTTAAGATTAATTTTTATGTTTTCATAGAGAAATGTTTTTATTATCTTATAATAATTTTTTAAACATTTTTTTTCAAAAATGTTTTCAAGAATTTATTAAATGATTTCATGGATATTTTTTCTAAATGACTAAAATACTTAATTATAAGATTTCTATGAATTCGAAATGATATTTTTTTTCTAAATATTTTATGTCTTAAAAATACTATTAGTGAATAAATTATATTTTTATCAAGAAATGTTTTTAAAAATACTTTAAAATTATCTCTCATCAAAAATAGATTTAATTGGTGTTAGTAATTTATTTATGGATAATTATCCAATTATTACATCCAGAATATTTAATGAATGGTTTATATTATTATAGAATTATTCTTCTATTATTAGATTCAATTTCTTGGGTTATATGTTTATGAAATAGAATTCTCTTTCATAGGTTCTATGTTTATGAAAAAAATTTCTCTTTCATTGGTTCTATTTTTATGAAAACCTTTCCTCTTTCATTGTTTATTTCTTTATAAAATATGGTTCACATTCATTGGTTATATGTTTAGGAAATCTATTTCTATTTCACATGTTAAGTGTTTATGAAATCCTTTTATCATTCGTGATATATATATCTATAAAACCCATTTATTATCTTGGATTATCATTCTGTGAAATGATTATTAAACCTATATCATTTCCATAGGTTGGGATAAGATTACATGTTTATTATAGATAAGACATTTTGTGGGTTTAGTTTTGAATAATTTTTATGATATCATGTAAAATGTAAGTATGACTTATTTATAAGATGGTTAGGACCAATATATCCCTCTAATGTACATGGTAAAAAGTTATATCTCATGATATAGATTACCATTGTAGTGACTATTTACCACTAATATGTCAATGGGAGTTATCCAGGACTACCATGATGGTATGGGGAGTGAAGTTATAATACTATGATGGAAATGGGATTGAACCATTACTACCAAGATGTTTTGTGGAGTGAACCCATACTAATATTATGGACATGGATTCAATCGATTAGATATTATTTCAATCATATTACATACTTCTATTTCTTCCACAATTTCATGTCTTATTCATATGTTTCTATTCATGGTTTGTGTATTATTTCTTTATGATTTATTCCCTATGAACTTCCAGGCATTATGACATGATTCTTATTTTGAATTAAATAATATATATATATATATAATTATATTATAATGATATTATTATATTATGACACTCATATTCCAATGTTTATGCTCAGATGTCTCCCTTTTTTTCTATTACTATGCTTACAATCTGACCACTTTTTTTGATTCCATCAACTCGTAATGAAGATCTGTATTATCATTGATGTCTCTAAGAAGTGTTCTTGTTAATAATAACCTTGGGGAGATAATTTAAAACACTTATGTACCATTTTTTATATTTATAGTCTTCCAAAGGCATTATACTAGTACAGTAATTGGAAACATGTTTGTATAATTTTTCATGTATTCCGAAAAATTGGAGTATTGCTAACATATGAAATTTTAGTGTTACTATACATGAAATATTTATGGATCATATAAATATGTTATTCAATGAGTTTGGGGATATAATTTTTGGTTATGTTTTTTGAATACACATTGGACTATTTTAAATGTTTATAGGAATATGACGGATTCCTATTGTTTCATTTATAACCATAATAAAAATAAAAATATATTAAAAATATTGTATGTAGGAATTTTGAATGTAATAAATTTCATTTAGTTGAAATATTATTTAAAAATAAAGAGGAATAATTACATTTATAAAACTAATGCTGCTGAAAAGTGGAAGTGTTCTTCAATTATCAAAGAGATTCATAGTTTTCTAGGCTTATATTGTTAAAACTATTTCATATTTTAAACAATTCTGGTTTTTATAGACCTGTAACTATGTAAACTGAAAATTAATTTAAATACATCATTTAAAAAGGATGTTATTAATTTTTTTAGGAGAAAAATTTATATCAATGAATTCTCCCATTTGGTTATTTCCTTATAAAAATAGAGAATTATTTATCTATGGTGATCCTTCATCGAAAGGTACTTTTGTTGTCTCATAATAATGATTGATCATGTAATTAATAATTTTTCACTTTATTTGAAACATTTTGATTTAAATTACTCAACACATGATCTGGAAATAGATATTTTGGTTTTTTTAAATAATTGTCACATAATTTTATTGGTCCAAATTTTCTATTTATACTTGTCATAAAATATTAACGTATACATTCACCTAGAATGAATTCATGTTGAGAAAACAGACTATTCAATAATTATGATTTTAGGATTCATTTACATACTTGAAAATCAATAAAATAATCTTGTTATTTGATTTTTATAAAATAATCATTTCTTATCACTGTTTTGTTTGTAATAGACCCTATCATTAATAATTTAAATGATTTTCGAATAAATTTTATTCATTCAACGACATAATATATTTGTATCATGTTTTATAATATTAATAAATGTTTGAAAGAAGTAAAAAATATTAAATATAGAATTAAGATTATCTGGAAAGGGTATAGTCAATTTAAAAGGGTAAGTTTCCTTCTTTTAATATAGATGATGAAGGTTTTAAATGATTTAGAACAATATAATTAGTGTGACTTCATATTCATAATTATAGAAATATTTCATGAGTGAAGATCATAATTATCTATTTTTTTAATGGGATTCACTATGATATAAAACAACCATTGTTATTATTACTGATGGGTTTTTAAGAAATAGGATATTGGTGAAATTACATTATATTGTTTGAGTGGTAATTATATTAACAAGGAAATAATAATACAAAATTGAATGAAAATACATTTTCTAGTAAAATAGTTAATATGGGAAAATATTACAACTGATTTCCTTGTTGGATTACAAATAACTACAAGAGGTAATAATGTGACTTTGTTTACTGTGGATCAATATTCACAATCATACAATTTTCATTCTATTTGAGATACTATGTTTTTATATAATCATTGTTGGATGTATCTACATAAGATAGTCATGTTACATAGATTTTATATATCCCTTATATTAGACATTGATATGTGATTATCATATAATATTTGTAAGGGACTTTTGAAATATAAGTATTCATTATTAAATTTTGGTATAGCATTTCATCCTCAATATAATGGATAATATAAGTGGATAATTCAGACCACAAAATATATGATTATTTTATATTAAATGGATTACTGGGGATTTTTGTTTCAAATTCAATCTTTATTTGACTTTTCTTATTATTATATTTTTCAATTCTAGTATACAGATGAATCCTTTTGAGAAAAAATATAAAAATCTATTTTATAAAGCTATATTATTTAGATAAATTCGGATAACGGAATATGATGGAACCAAATGTGGTTGGAAAATTACTATGATGTTATGATTGATTTATAATCATATGAGGATATCTTAGAGATCAAGGAAAAGTTATATGGATATCCTTAGAATGAATCATTATTCTGAGGTAAATAATCATATTATCGACTAAATTATCTCTATGAAGATCTTTTAGTTATTTTTGGATGAATGGAATGTTATGTCCTTATTTTATTGGACTATATGAAATCATATAGAATTATTTAATTGTTTATAATGATCTGACAATACCCTAAATTTTTTCATAAGTACATGAATAAATTCATATTTCCATTTTTAAGAAATTATGTTCTAGATTCGTTTCATTTCTTAACTCCATACTAGTTCTATTGGAAGTAACTTTTTTAATGATGAAAATCCTAATATTATTCCCAAAAATTATAGGGAATGTGTTGTGGAATAATGTAATTCAACATGATATAGTTTTATGGAAAACCCATATCATTGAAGAAGAAGTACGAGAATATGAAAATCATATGAGGGAATGATATTCCCACTTGTCTAATACGTGAATAAAATTTTAATTTCAAATTTTAAAAAATGGTATAATAATATATAAAAAAATTTAATGACTTTATAAACAATTTTAATGAATTAAAAAATTATATTCAATATAAAAATATTAATTAATATTTATATCCATAAAAAAATATCGTTATCTAAACTCATTTATTTTAATGATTTTAGCATAAAAATAATTTATATATATTATTATTTATATAATATAATGTATAGTTTTTTATCATAATATCAATATTCCTTCGGGGAAATTTTGGGTATTTTTTAAAAATATTGATTTTCTATAGAATTTTAAAAATAACATTATTTATAAAAATATTTTATTTTCAATAAATTATGTAATTTATAATTCCAATTATGTTTTAATATAATTTCATATAACATGAATATTATTTTGTTATATTTATTATGGTCAATTAATTTTTAATAAATAACTATTTCTTGAGTGTATTTTTTTAATCCAATTTTTCAAAAAGCTATTTTAAATGGTATAATGTTTTAGTTATTTAATTTATTACAATAATCTAAAATATCAGTTTTTTAAATTAATTATATATATTATTTATAATTAAATATTTATTTTGATTCATAAAATTAATATAATTATTTATATTGTTAATAAAATATCATCATTTTAATGAAAAACTAACTTCTTGAAAACTCCTCTTTTTCATAGCCTCAGCGGTATTAACATTAAATGATAATTTTAAACATATAAGAATTTAATTTAGTAAAATGGTTTCCATATTTGGAATAATAATAAATTTTGATTAATAAAACTGTAAACATAGTTTTTGACCATAATGAATCTTGAAGACAATAAAAATTAATTATCACGGTTATTGTGTAAATTGGTTTACGAGCCAACTAAATAAAAAAGATAATTTATTAAAAGAAAATTGACTAAATTCATTATTGAATCCTTATTTTCCATTATTATTTAATGGTATTAATAATTCTAATTTTTAATTCCTTTTTTCATTCCACATATGTGGGAATATATTTTTCCTATCAAAAATGGCATGGTTTCCACTCAACTCACTTTTAAATGGCCACACCATATATTCTTATTTTGACACCACTAAATACTCTTGTATTAGAAAATATATTCAAATATAAATTTTCAACATATCTCTCCACATAGAAAAACTATTTTTAATAATGAATTCATCCTATAATGTGTATTAGTGCTAAATTATAAAGGATATTCAATAAAGATTCATTGTGTTTAGATTTTTGATTTAAATTTTATTTCTTTTTTTCAACTCCTTAATGTACTATATTATATTATTATAAATAAAAAATAGTTTCAAAAATAAAATGTTTTATTTTTATGACAATTATGTAAACTAAATAAGTATTCTCTTCCATCAAATGGGATACAAAATAATCACATGTGTGTATGGAAGACTATAACCTCATGATCCAATGACATTCATTTTCAGTCATGTCTATCAAAAAAATCTATAATGATGGTAAGTAAGTATATATATTATATTTGTATCATATTAATAATTTTTTTGTTATGATATCAAATATATTTCTTAATTTTCATTCCAATTACGATATGACAACATAACACATATCTACAGCAGACTACCTCCTCATGAAGTGATGTCATTTTTTACCACAAACACATTAATTGGATAGTGAAAATGGAAAATTAATTTAATAAATGTGATATAAATATAATAATTGTTATATTCATAAAAAATTATTATTATTAAATTATAATATATCATATTATTGTGTACACATTAAAATGATAAATTTCATTCGTGTGTATGTGTGGACAGACCCATGCATGAAGTGAGTTGAATATTTTGTCATCACTAATCAAATTAATAATACATTTAATTTTATTTAATGAAATAATATGATATTTATGATGTTATTGGAATTATTTAATATAAAATAACACATAACTAATTTCCATAATTATCATTGTATATATCTTGGTCAGACATACCTCTACTGTCTCTATGATACTAATGTAATTCATTTTTCATTAACATAATCCTTGATTAGTGTAAATTTTTTAAATTATATATAAAATTTATATTTATAATGTGAAAATTTTTATGTTGATTTTTAAATAAGAACTAAATTTATAATATTCATCCTACTAAAATCATTTGTTTGCATATGATCTATATAACATCAAAACATCTGATAAAGGCTTAATTGATTATGTAATTGTATATAAATTGAGAATAAGTAAAATAAAATTAATACTAAAAATTATCAAGTTATTACCAATTTAAATAATTAATTTATATCTATTTTCATGAAAATAAATATTATAATTATGAATTTAACTCATCATATGTGGATTCATCATAATTTCTATTAATTGAGACATATTTTAGTTTTATAGACAAATAATATTTTAATAGGGGTACATACATCCCTTTTTAATTTTTTAACATATATTATTTTAATTTTATAAAATTTAATACATATTTTCAATAATTTTAATTTATGTTTTGTAATAAGGTTGAAATAATTTTTGACCGTAACGAATTGGGAAAAGGTAATAATAAATTATAGTTATTAATGTGAAAAGGGGTGTAGCCGATGTTAAATCTTCAATTAAGAGGGTCCATATGGCCATATAACCAGTCTTAAATATATTTTATCAATATATTTTTACCTTATCATGAATAATTATTTATGATGATGAAATTTGATACTTTTTTATGTGAATATCATGGGTACACATGTTTTGTTTCAAAAATTACAAGTGTTCTACTCCCCTCATTTATAAAAGGCCACCCCCTCTCATCTTCTAGATTCAGCATAATTGAAAATTTTCACATCTGTTACATTTAGAAACACATTCCTTATTTACCTCCCCATAACCTATATCGATTGTATTAGATATCATGTCTTCTTAAAAGTGCATTTGGATCATACCTAAGATGTTTTTTGATGAAGAGGTATCATGTTTAACCATGAATTTGTATTTGATTTATTATCATACTCACAAAAAATATTACTAAATTATTATTATATATCAAAACCAATATATAAAATATATTTATATTTTATTATGTTAATGTGACAACCTAAATACATAATCATTTATCTAATTGTCTTGGAAATCATGATTTATATTTTTGGTAGACAACCTCCTCACAAACCGATTACATTCATTTGCAATCATCACCTATCATGGAATGTTATAATTATTGATATAATATATATATATATATTATATATGAACATTATTAATACTTATAGAGTTATGATAACATGTATACATTCAATATTTATATTTGGTGGTGGATAAGATAATGTAACTTATCTGTTTAGTGGACTATCGACTAATGAGGAAATTTGATTCATTTTTCACATTCACTTAAATGGAATGTAATAATTATTATGTTAATTAATATATTATATATACATGAAATCATTATAATATCAATGAAATATTTATCACTATTAAATTAAAATATATCATTGTTATTATTATAATGAAAAATTATGTATTCATTCATGAATACATGTAGACTACCATCTCCATGAAGCGATGATACTTGTTTTTCCATCACTAAATCACATTGATTTACTTTTATTGGTTTATTTAAGAAACAATATAATATTTAAGATATTTTTATTATTTTGGAAAGATAATACAATACCTATCCTATTTAAATAATGATAATTAAAAAATGGTAATCTTTCTCATTCATTCGTATGGCCTACATTCTCCATGATCAAAATATACATCATTTTTATAAGATAATTTTTTTAGGTGTGACTGTTTTTAATTTTTTCCGTCAATAATAGTTGTTATGAATTTAATTCATTTATTAAAATTATTTAGTAACATTAAAAATTTACAATCATAATATTTCACAGCATGAAATTGGATTTCACATTGTGAAATATTTCACAACATAAATTAGATTTCACCATGTGTATTATTTCACCACATGCATCTTTTAACCACGTTAAATTAGATTTCAACACATGTAAGTTTTAACACTGTATAATATGAAATTAATGTATTTTTAGGTTTTATGGAGTTTCATTGGGAAAACTGGGAAATCAGTTACATGTCATTACACAACATGAAATGAGGATTCAAGTCATGTAATTATCTCACCAAACTTATTAATATAATGCCTCCAGTTATTGAAACCTTGAAGACAACCATATTTCTCACAATAGAGAACATATAGACCTCCCCCTATGATGTAGAGCCTCCATGCACATCC
The DNA here is from genome assembly GCA_963277665.1 of Viscum album. Taxonomy (NCBI): domain Eukaryota; kingdom Viridiplantae; phylum Streptophyta; class Magnoliopsida; order Santalales; family Viscaceae; genus Viscum; species Viscum album. The sequence goes on along the minus strand of OY728147.1, from coordinate 2,012,333,773 downwards.
TCTATGGACCAAAACTCATCGTTTCACCACTTTATTGAACCAAAACATCTTTACCCACCTCTGTAGATCTTCTACCTTGAATGAAAAACCCCCTAAAGAACCCCCATCTTTGACTGAAGAAAATTTGAGAACCTCTCGTGTCACACATGGGCTTTTAAGGATACATTTGTTCTAGTTATGATCAAGGTTATCAGATATGTCTCTCGAAAATAGGTAATCACATCTTCAAATATTTTCGGTATTGTTTTCATTCCATGTTCATGTTTCCCCCATTGGATTTCTATTGAATGTGAGAGTAAAATTAGGAGTTTTGGTTGGGGAGGCCCATCACACTATTAGTGGTTACCATGATCCCAACCCTATAAACAATGTTATACAAGAATAAAACTACTATGTGGCCTCCACCCGGCCATCCGCTTCATCCCATCTAAATATAAAGTTGCGTCCCCTTATGAAGAGGTGGTCTCACAATCTGTGCATTGTTTGGAAATTCGTAAAGACTAACAGTATGGTTGTTCCAGTTCATTAATATTTCATTCCCATTATTTCCCTCTCTCTAATTTTAACCCCTTTGGCACCCATTCTCAACCCACATGAACTCTCCCATTCCTAAGCATGACTCCCTCTATCTCAAAATTTACATATTCTTTGATTAATGTGTTTGTTTTTGGTCAGGATCGTTCAAGATATATAGTTTGTGTTGTGTTATCTCTTGTTTCCCTAATTTTTTAAGGGTTTGTGTGTTTTATTTTATGCGATTCAGTTTTACAGCAGTTATGTGGTTCAATTTAGGATTTTAATAATCTATCATGGGTTTAATTCTCTTGGTTAGGGTTTCTTCTTACCTCATCATGGTGTGAATGAGGTGAAGATGTGATTTCAAACATTTTTTGAAAGTTTCTTCATGAGAGGTAGGTGGTTCCATGCCACAAAATTATTAGATGAATTTAATATTCATTTTTAATTTATATATATGTTCTATTGTTAAATTTTGTGGGTCAAAACTAATTTAAACGTGGTTTTACAAGATTATATATGGTGAATGGATTTTATAAATGGAAATTGATAAGTTTTATATGATTTATTTAGTGTGGTATATCACAGGACTATTTTTTGCATTATTTTTAAGGTATAAATCATGTTAGTACCACAAAACTAGGTTTCTGCATACCACCCTTTATCAGCACTAAAAATGGCTTATAAATCCCCCCCTTATCATTACGTTTTATAGCACTGTTAAAAGGGACCCCTTTATTAGTGCTTTTTTTAGTAGGGTTGATAAAGGAGTGGGTTTATGATCGCTTTTTCCTAGTACTGATAATTCATATATTTCAAAAAATATCAAGAATAATAATATTTAATTATATAAGTATATTTATATTGATATAAATATATTATATATTATTTAAATATTTTTTAGATAAGTATAAATATACTATTAAATTTAACATATAATAAAAATTATGAAAATGGCATTAAAATATTTTAAAAAATATTATTAAATAATATTTTTCTTATTATTATCAAATAAGAAAAATTTAATAACAATTTGAATACAAAAAAGTTAAAAAAAATTAATAAGAGATCTACAATAAGTTGAAAATGTAACTCAAACATCAATCAACCATAACTTATGAATCGGAATACATATTTCCATTCTTGTAACATACTTAACATAAATTTAATAGTTTTATTGATATAATCCATAATCATAAAAAGAAATGTTTTTTTTGAGGAAATATATACTCATAAACCCTTCACAATGGTTTGTATAGAAAATGTGAATTATCCTAAGCATATCCCATGTGAGTGTCGTATCCAAGAGTGCAGCAAGGCCCGTTGTTGTGCACCAGTTCCCGTTCGATTCGAGCTGAAAGAAGTGTATTTGGGTTTTACCCCTAGGTACATATGTGGTAGATCCACCTCTACCAGCTCGTATCCAGACAAGGATGTATTGCTTGGAAAATACACAAAATCTATAATTTACCAAAATTCTAGGATGTTCTTCTATACTAATCCTCAAAGTCTATCTTAGGGGTATGTGCTCTAATTAGTGTTTATCTAAATCTAGCTTCCAAGGTTAGTACTAAACTACCTCTGATACCAGTTGTAACGCCTCAACACCAGTAACCTAGTGTCGGTGCATTATTATGTAACATTGGCATGATTAAAAAAGATGATGTCTCAAAAGGCCGATTAGTTTAGTAGCCTTGGAAATACTTGATACATTTATAAATGTTACAATACATCATAAAGTGAAAAAACACAATAACATAGTCTCCATAGTCCACACTCATATCCCTTTCTGACTATCCCAGCAGGTCATTCACAATTTACTTCATCACATCCTGGAAAAATAAAAACATTTAATTGTGTGAGCTCAGATGCTCAGAAAGGATATCAATATAGCAGAAGATTTCATAAATAAGAAACAAAATTTAAGGCAATGTATAACTAAAAAAAAGAATTATATACATGAACTTTATCATAATATGGAAAAAGTAAAATGAAATAATTCCATTTACTTACTCACAAGGATATTCAATTAGTCAAATAAACACATGTAATATCAATAACCACTATTATAATGATGAAATTCATAATGCCAGACTATCATAACAACGTAGCCAAGGTCTCGTGCCAAGACTACAAATAAGATTTTGTCAAGGCCTCATGCCATGACACGAGTTTGTCTCATGAGACCTACCGATGCATTGAGGAGCTATATCGGGCTCCACCCGTCAATTATTAAGTCCAATGCATTCCTTATATGAAGGAGATTAAACATATCATAAACCAAAACATAATCGTATAACCTAAAACATGCATAAAATAGAAATAAAATTTCAACATTTCAATCACAATATATCAATATGAAACATTGATATAATAAAAACATTATCAAAAACATTTTCAATTCCAAAATAAATGAAAATTAAAACATGGTATTTATTTTTCATTTAAAAAAAGTTATGGATTGTAGAGGAAGCCGAAACTCAAATAATGGTCCCAGCAGTGGAGAGCTCGTTGTCTCCTCAAAAGTAAGATAAAACATTCCTTTTGTCTTTTTGTAAAAACTCTTCATATAAAAAGATTCCTTTTGAATAAAAGTAAAAGTCAAAGGGTTTTATACACCGTATAAAATAATGATGTGTATAAAATAAAATATGCCTCATTGAAAGGAGATTGATACGAAGTCCCTTAAAAAGATCATTTTTTAAGTAAAATAGATCAATTATGTGTATTAACTATAAGTACACATAAAAAAATTACAAATAGAAGATATGACATAATAATATCATGACATAATTTTAAATTAGGTGATTAACCCAAAGAATAGAAATTGGGTTAAGAAGTTCCCTTACCTCTTGTCCAACTTGACTCGATCGTTCATTAATCTCCTGAATAATAAACTGCAGTTAATTTTACTTGATTAAGAAACTTTTTCAAGTTCATTATTCCTTTTTATCACTTATTACCATGTTATTAACATTATGTAATTATTTAAGTTAATAACGGTTGTTTTGTCGATCTTTGGTACTTGAGTCAAAAATAAACTTCTTATAATTACAAGTAGTTATTGTGTTGAAATTTCCATTATATCCATAATTATATTCTTGATTTAAATATCATATATATCATATATATCTAGTACATACCTGCATTTATAATATTTCATAACATTTAGAGGTAAGAAAAGAAATGCACCGATAATGGAGACGGTAAGTTGTACGTACGCATGAACGCTACATTCCTTTATATGTCATATTAAATTGAATTAAATCATAATGATATAAATCTATATTATAATTCCAGTATAATATCATAAATAATATCATTACGTCATCCTTTATACATCCCTCATATGTCATTAACGATTCAAATCAATTTGAGGCGGTGGTAGTCCGGACTTCCAAAAATGAAATAATCCCGTTTACCCATAATGGAATTCATAAAGGTATGCCTCAAATGAAAAATAAAGAAGCATGAGGAATACATAAAAATTATATATATAATATATAAAAATATTTTTATCATAATGTCTATCATGTGCGGTGTTAAAATAAGATTGAACAATCATCATTTTGTGAGGCAGTAATTCGCCACCCACAAAAACCATATGTTCTTTAACCATTAGATGAAGGTGTGTGTAGGTGTAAAACAAATAATTCTCATAACAACATCCTAGAATATTTTATATACTGGTGATGTTACAAAACAAAGGAATAAAAATAGTTTAAGGTGTTGGAGAAGCAAAATAAAACAAAAGAACATAAGAGAAGACATTAGATTAAAATCGGGTAAGTATTTTTTATTTGAGCCAAAGGCTTCCTTGGGAAGACTTATTCCAAAAGTGAGGATTCTAGGAGTAATAGAGGGAAGTTGAGAGAGTATTTGGGCAGAGTTTTCCCAATACAAATTTCTTTATGGTGTGAATTAGGTGGTAGAGGTGGGGCCTTTTATAAGAGGAGAGGAGGGGCACTCTTGGAAAGTCATGAAATGTTACATTATTATGAACTACTTTTCAGATTTCAAAGGTCCCAAAATTATATATTTCTAGGATAAGGTGATAAGGGTTATAAATATACTCATACAATTGGTTTTTTACAAGTTTAAGTAATAGATTTTACAATATCATTTCATTTTATATAACTTGTTAATTAATGAGGTAATCGTTGGATCATCATGGCGTTATAAAAAAATTTAATTTATTTAAAGACTAAATATTATAAAAAAATACCTTTATGTGTTAAATATTTTTATATTTCCAATTAATATTTATAGTTTAAATGTTATCTTATATAAACCCATGTAATAATTTTTTTAGTAAAACAACACATGTTTGTGACAATTTTATTTTTACCTTAAATAAAAAGTTATTAATGTCATTTTCTTAACCAAGTGGCTACATGGGGTCCCAAAGTTTACCCATGGATTTCCTGGGTCGGAAATGACTCATCAAATAATATTAGGATATGTTTAATGATAATTTCATATTATTATAACATTATATTTTCCATAAATTACACTAATAACCTTTAATCGCGATTAATAAATCTTAAATGTTAATATTCACCAAAAAATATTTTAATCCAATTGAACCACATTTTACTTCATAATGAAATTTATGTATGTGGTATTTTTGAAATTCAACCCACAGAGGTGGTAAAATTTCATTTAAACGAAAAGTTAGTTTTTTAACTACCACTTAGTTGTTTAACTATTCATCAAAATTTGATGTTTCTCAGAAAAATACCAAAAATTCACCCTAAGCTATTATTGATATTCCAATTCAAAAATGATGTCTGTTTTAAAAAATTCCGAACATATAATTTTCATTAATTAATTTTATAATTAATTCCCATTGTCAAAACAATTAGCATGTTTTTAAGAAACAATATCAATCAAAAGATTGACAATTGTATATGTCCAATTTCAAAGTGAAATTAATTATAATAACCACCATTGGATAAAATGGTTTAATTATATTCTAATTATACTTTAAAACCACTCAATAGTATAAATTATTACTAAAAATTATTTTATTAAAAAAGTTGTTTTTAAGTATTTTTCACAATTCATCGAAAATTTGATGTTCTTGAAAAAATACAAAAAAAATCACCATAGGCTAATTTCGATATTTCAAATAAAAAATTGAAGTCCATTTTGAAATATAAAATTTATATAATTTCAAAAAGTTATTATTACTATTCATAAAATCTATTTTTATTGGTCTCAGTGTGTTAGAATCTCAAACATGCATACAATTCAATATAATGCATTATTGAAGGAGAAGCGTACTGTGGAATCTTGTGGTGTGACATAGTCAATCCTCCTAAAATGTGGTTTAATTATTTCAAGTCATGCATGGTGGAACGATATATAAAAACCTTGTTCCTTAATGTTGTAATATATTTAACTGAATAGTTTCTATTTGGTTACCAAGCTTCATGGGTGGTTCATTTTCATGAACCATGGTTCTTATATCACATTGGGTATATATCTTCATATTGATTTTCATGTATAAAAATCATTATATTTCATTTTCAATCCTTATTTTAGTTGGGAACATCCGCCAATTTTATTGCATGTGGGAGTGGAAAAATGTGTGATGTATTACTTTCTTATAGTGGGATGTTGGGTAGTACAAGGGTCCTGAGAAAACCCATGTCAGGATTCCTTCATCGGTCTCTACTATTCGGTAAAGCTATCTGTTGAGTTTCTTATGGTGGGGAGACACACAGTGGGTTTCACTAAAATTACAAAAGAGTATATCAATGTTTTTCAATTCTTTTAGGAAAGACCGATCGGGCCACCCATTTCATTGTCCATGTTCCATCTCAGGAGATATGTTTCTTGTTATGGTGTGGAGTCTATGTAGGTGTCTCGTGTCAGTACATAGATTTTTTCCTAGTATTTTCTAGGTATTAGGTGTTCTCCTACAGAAATGTCCAACCCCACGTTTCTTTTTTAAGCTTTGTGGTGGCATGATTTCATTTATTTATAGTATGTCGGTTTTATTTGGATGTGATTTTATTTATTTTTTTCTAGATAATTAGTGTGGGTTTCTTCTAGTGATGTATGAGGATATTATATTTGATAATTGGGTTGGTGTGTTGGAAAAAGTTTCCTTTGCTTAAATCGATCAACAAGATGTGATTTAATATTTGTCGGATGGTGAAACATAGCGATAAGTAATTCAATTTTCAAGTCTCATTTCCATTGATAGTTATTTGTTCAATCCTTGTTGTGGATATTCTAAAGTGTAATGTGTTATGGTGGGGAGAATTGCTACACCTAGGTACATAAGGTTTCCTTTGTTCTGAATCAAGTCGGGATCTCTACCATTTCCATCGGGAACCACGTGTGATGGGTATAAATTTTTGATGTGTTATTTATTTATCTTTTGCTGGTTTAGTTTCTCCCTTTGGGTTTCTAATGAATTTGGGAGTCAAATGGAGTGTTTTTGGTGGGTAGGTTCTAGCGCACAATTGGCGCACATTTATTGGTAACTGTGCTCCAAACCCAGGAAACAATGTTGTAAGAGACAAAACAAACCGCATGACTGTGTGACAGAACCCATGTAAGTTTTTGGTTTGGTCATTATAGTAAAATTATGTCGCACCTTCCTAGAATAGTTTTGAAAATTATGAGGAGTAACCATGCGATTGTTGCAGCTCATTAAAAATACTTTCCCTCTTTTTCTATCTCTCTGATTTTATCATCTATGCCCCCCTTACTCAACCCCCATTGACTCCCTAGCCCATTGAGTGACTCCCTCCATTTCTTCATCTCATTGGGAATCAATTATTGGTAGTTATTGGTATGGATCTGTCATGATCTCTAATGTAAGTCCTCTTATCTCTTATTTTATTCTTCATTTATGGGTTTAATTATTCTCTTTTTTGTTGTTTGGGTTATCTAGTGGATGTGGGGTTTTATTTATGGTTTTAATCATTGGTGATGTGTTTTTTTATCTTGTTTAGGGTTTATTATTTCCTCCATGTGTTGTTAATGAGGTAAAGATGTGATTTCACACCTTTATTTGAAAGTTTTGTCATGAGAGGAAGATGGTTCTATTCCCAATAATTATTATATTTATTTAATATGATTTTTTAATTTATAAATATTTTTTATTAAGTAATTGTATAGTAAAAAAGGAATTTTTTTGTTGATAAAAATTATTATGTAGGGAGATTGAATTTTATAAAGGGAAATGGATAGGTTTTATGTGAGTTCTGTACTATGGGATTTTATATGACTATTTTATGGGTTCTTTTTAGTATTAGAGTCATGTATTCAATGGAACATATTGTGAAATTGGGCTCGGGTGGATGTTTTCAAAAAAGGACATGTAATAATTTGGAATTTTTGGATTGTTCCCCATTGTCAAATATGAGTTATAAATTCATCAAATGAATGAAAGAAAGTTTGGAATTTGAATGGATATTTGTTTCTTGGATTTGAAAGTTTATTTGACCATGAAAATGGTTAAACTAATCATGTGACTTTCATTATATAATATCAACGATGTTTTATTAACTGTTCAAGTTATAAAGATGTAGTTGAAAATGGTTTTGCTGTGTGTGAAAAATGGGAAGTGTCCTCGTTAAAAGAAAATAGTGATTTTTCCCATATATTTATAATTTTTGGCATGTCCAAGAGAGTGTTTTGGTATGTGTGACATGTGAACATTAAATTTTCCACAAATGGAGTCTGATGATTTTAGTGGGTGGACTAGAATTAATATGTTTGTGATACATGAGTGTGTTTTCCCGATTTCACTTAGTTAGATTGATGCTTACAAAACTAACAAAACTATGAGGATGATTGATCTCCATGAGAAAATTTTATTTTTCCCCTATCTACTGGATCATGTATGACAACACTACCGTTGTGGTTTCTATACCTCATTTCCCTAAAGAATAGGGTTCTAGGGTCCTACTCGATATAGTTTAACTATATGGGATTTACCCATGGTACTTTATTGTATATGATGTGGTTCCACCAATTGGAACATAGAGAACCACATGAGTGTCAGTTTTAGTTATAAAATCATTTTATCATTTATGATAGTGTTTTCGAAATGATTTTCCTAAAAAGAGCTACCATATAAATTTTACTAAACAAGTAATTCTCATAAAAGTGTTTTTATGTTTTTATTTTATAGAACGTGTTAGAATATATTTTTATGTTATATCATCAAACCTCTTTCATCGATGAAATCCTACTGGTCATTGGATCAAACCCTATATTCTCCCGTGGGTGTATTTTATTCTTGATGTATGATTAATCTAGGTAAATGCAGGATGTCTTGTTATCATGGTATTAGTTGTTAGTGGTCTTCACTTGTGTGGTTAGTGTAGGTGACATGAGGATATGATCCATCTTGTGGCATTAATGTTTGGGTTTTATTTTTTATATTTTTTTAATGGTAGTACTTTTTGGGATTTCTTTTCTAAAGTATATGATTCAATTTTGGAGAATGTTAAGGGCATGTTTGTTTGTGTAATTTCAGTTTTAGCATATTTGAAATAGTTTTTTATATTCTTAAAATTTGGTTAAATTATTCCCAAAACATGTTATTGATACCCAAACACAAATTTCATGATTTTTGGGATCAGTAATTCCCATTGGGTCATGTCGTGGACCATGTTGAGAACTCGGTCGGATGGTGACCTGACTTGGTTTGTGGCATAATGGGTATGGGTGTTCTCCTTGTTTATGATCTATCCCTCTATTGCTCCTCTTCATCAGTAAAAGAATGATTTTCTCTCTCTATCAGATCTAGATTCATATTTTATGAATCTATATCTAGGTTTGATGCATTTAGTTCAAGAGATAATATTTATAGATATTGTTTTAGTTATTCTTGGTTTTAGTTTTTGAATCTAAACCATGTTCTTCATAAACTTCTTGATGGATCTGATTCAAATTGGGTATTTCCATTGGTGATAGTTCATCATCCTTTTAGTGAAAGGATGTATAAAAGTCAAATCTGATAGTCTTAACTAAAATTATGTCTATGTAATTGTGGAATTTCTATTAGATGTTTAGAAATTTTATTGTTGATTTAATTAATTAATTTGGTGAATTAATCAATTGAGGGAAATTTGTAATTTGGATTATGGAATTTTAGGTCATGAATAATTAAATTTTAAATTAATCATGGAGTTAAAAGATTCGGGAACATGATTAAATAACCATTGAATTAATTAATGTATATGGTTGGGATTATGAAATTGTTACTTGAGGAAATTAATTGTTGAATTAATTATGATGAGAAAAAGATTGTTTACATTGGATTATAAATTTACAAATTAATTATTTTCGTATTTATATTGTTAAATATATATAATTAGTTATATATTAATTATTGGTGATAGTTATGATTATCAAATTGATTATGTCCGAACAATTAATTTTTTGAATTAGTTAGACTATTTGAGTTAATGGAGATGGAACAATTAATTGATGAATTAAGTTGTGACATTGAATATCTGTAGATGGAATTTTATTAATCGATAAATTTTTTAATGTGAAAAATGTGATTATTTAATTTTTGAATTAAATATGGTGTTTTATTAGTTTGAAAACTAATTAATTTTAATAATATGAATAATTAATTTTTGAAATAAATAATTGGATTATGTAATTATCGAATTCGTTAACATGAGCAATATGACTACATTAATATTGAATTAAATAATGGGATTAAATAATTGGAGAATTATTTTATGTGATCAATGCATTTATTACATTATAGAATCAAATAAGTGGATTTTTTAATTTAAAAATTAATTAATTTGATCAATGTGATTATTTCATTATTGAATTAAATAATGAGATTAATTAAATAGAATATTATATATTGTAATAAATATGATTATTTAATTGTTAGATTACATAATGATATTAATTAATTGGTGAATTAATTAATGAAATATATGTAATTATTTAATTGTTGAATTAAATGATGGGTTTAATTAATTGATGAATTAATTAATGTGATTCATGAAATTATATGTTTATTTAATTTCATAAAAGGATTAATTAATTAACGAATTGATCATTATGGATAATTATATTACATAGATATTGAATTAAATAAATATATTGATTAATTTATATATTATTTAATTCAAGTAAATAGATTTTTCAATTTTGAATTAATAAATTTATTTTATTAGATAAAAAATAATTAATGGGAGTTATATGATTATTTAATTTTTAAATTAAATACTTGGATTTATTAATTGATGAATTCTTTAATTGGAGTTGTGTGATTATTTAATTATTGAATAATATAAATGTATTAATTAATTGTAGAAATAATTAATTGGAGTAATGTGATTTCTTAATTGATGGATTAAATTGAAGGAATGAAAGAATTAATTAATTGTTGAATTAATTAGTTATATTGTTGAGTTTAATTTAATGTATAATTAATAAATAGATAATACTATATTGAATAAATTGTATGAGTTAAATTAATTAATTAGTGACGTGATTAATGGATACAATAATGTTGAAGAAATTGAATAAGTTAGATTATTTAGTTGGTAAATTAATTAATGGCGATCATTGTGATGGATTGGAATAATTAATTGGTGAAATAAATAACATTGATTGTTAGAGTATAGAATTGATAAAAAATAGATAATTAATTGTTGAAATTATTATTGGATTTTGAGATTTGAGAATTGAGTAAATTAATTGTGAAATACAATTTGAAGTACTATGATTATGAATAAAATAATAAATTTCTTAATTAATTATGAGATATTGAGTTTGTGGATATTAGTTACTTTTTTGTTGAATTAATTAATGGGATTGAATTCATTAAATTATTCATGAATTAATTTAGGATATTTATATGAAGAAATGATTGTTGAATTAGTAGTTAAATTGGAGGACAATTAATTGTTGAGTTAATTATCAAACAGTTGAATTATAAATTGTGAGTAATTAAATGTTAATTAATTATTCAATTTTGATTTTTGAAATGATTAATTAATTAATTAATTAATTGATTGATTTTTTATGGTTAATTAATTGTTGGATAAATTAATAGAGTTCAATGAAAAATTAATTGTTGAATTAATGGAAGGGGTTGATATGATTAATTACTTGTAAATTAGATGAAGAAATGATTGGTGAAATTTCTATAGTGTGTAATTTTGTTGGCATGAAGTAGAAATTGGGATAACTGGGGTGTGAGAAAGGAATTACCTAGGAATGTTTAGAGAGCATCTATTTTTATCATTTGAAATACCATATGAGACTTTGAAGAAGATGAATTTGTGATATTATATATTTTTTTCTTGAGGGATAACATGACCCTTCGAAGAAGAAGACTGTGTGATCTTCTACATATTTTTCAAAGAACCATATTATTGATCAAGGGGACACACTGTAATAAAATTCAATTTTTTACAAAAAAATTATACATCATTTCATATTAACTTATATAGACAGATGAGGTTATATTCCATAGTAAAAATTACGCATACTAAACTAATTTACTTGTTTATGTATTTTATAAAGGCCCTATAAATAGTTATAATGAATCATATCATTGAAATTCATATTTGTGATACTCTCTGGGGATAGTTAAAACTCCTTCATGATCTTAAGTTGGTATTTAGGTTTGGGTGTCTTCATGGACAGAAGGGATTATTTTGTTAAATAAATGATAATTGAATAAATGTATATTGATTAGATTAATACTTGTATTTTATTTTTTTAATTAAATTTCTACAACATTTTTTAATATAATTTATTAGACCTTGTTCGAGGTGGTATAATATGTTTTGCTCCATCCCTATTACTTTTGTCTGATCTATCCCCAAATAGATAGTATTGTTATAGGATAGGGAAAGGAATAATGATGTGGGTTGGATTGGTGATTGCGGATGGAGCATGATTGAGGGAACTATACATGGTTCATGACCTACTTGGGAGTCGATAATGTGTTTAATTTTAGATTCATTATAGACACGTGACTCATAAATTATCTAGTAATTTATTACCTTTATGTAAAATATTATATTTCATGTTCTATTCATCTTGTGATATCATTTTTTCAATGTTTATATATATGCATCCACAATTGATAATTTATTTCAGCTTTTGGATTACTCTGAAAGAAGATGGTATAGGTTCCCCCTTAGTGATAACAAACCCTTTTTGCAATTTGTAAGCCATTGGCGTACAGGGAGGCATTCCTGAGGTAATGTTACCAACCAATTTGGGGCACCATTTGGTGGAAACCAGGCTGAGACATTAAAAATTGGTATGAGAGTATTTTTTTTCTTCATATTTTTTCTTGATAGTTGGGAATAGCAGACCTGAGAATTGGATGAGTCATGAATTGGTTAAGAGCTCATGTATGAGAGTTACTACTCCATGGTTGTGGGTAAAATCCAAGTTTCCATGGTTTGATTTTTTTATTAATATGTGTTGTTAATGATGATTTTATTTCACATTGGGTGATGCACTTGTTGTGCGATTGGATTATTCTTTCAATGATTTTTTGAGATTGACTTGTAGCCAAAAAAAATGAAGGAAAGTTGACTCTACAACCTTCACTATAGGTAATCAAGATTATTTTTTATCATTCATCACTATGGTCATGCACAAGAAAATAGGTTTTGGGTATGTTGTTAGACATGAACTATTTTTCCTTACTTGTACAATTAAAATGAAAATTGTGCCTAACATGAAATTGAGAGTGATTTTAAAATGCTTCAAGGTGAGAATAAATGGGTGTATAAATTGAGAAAAATGGATATTTATAATGTTTTTACCCTTTTTTAATGGGACCTATGTGTAAGATGGTTATGAGTATAGATATCTTTTTGGCCTTCAAAGTGTGACAGGAACATGGTATAATACTTGATATTTTTTTTGTAGATCCAACTTGTTAACCATCGTATGTTTGTGAAATGAGAATAATTTTTTTATTTTTCTGTAATCAATGGTAGGTTTCATAGTGAGAATTCTATGGTTTGAGAACTCAGTTTTATATTGTGTGAGGAACCATCTAGTTTTCGACAAGTTTGGGGAGATGTTAGTAGTTAGGTGTGATGACCTGGACCTGGTGGCAACATTATGGGTGCCCTAAGCTGGGTGGGGCACATGGACGTAAGCCCATCCATCTGAACATTATAGGGTTTTAACTAGTATCAAAGTCCTAGGATGTGTTCTTTGGAAGATTATTCCCTCATTATCAGAGTTTATCATAGTGGAAGGAACACAATGAATAGTAAAATATGGATGCAATATGAATAAATAACAGAAGAAAAATGATGTAATAGATAAAAAATAATAACAATAATTGTATCTTCTAGAATAGTGATGATTTAATGTCATGTCACTAGAAAACAAGAATGCATGGATACAAGACAATAAGCAGAAAAAGTTTCACAAGGTAAAAGAAACCAAAGTCTATTCCAAGCATCCTAAGATCCTACTCAGTCATCTTTTTTCAAGCTCCATCCTATAATTACACATTCAAGTATTGGAAGATTCATTTGTTTCCTTTTCAATAACTGAAACCATGTAATCTAGTTTGGGTACCAAAAGATTCCAAAAGAGGGTGTGAGATAAATCTCAATGGGCCACCACCAACAGTGTCTATAATATCTGGCCAGTGTAATGATATATAGCAGGGTATAGGCATTCATATATAATGTAATGTAAGTAGTACAATATAACTAAATAACCAAGTACATGATTCATCCATTAGCTAGTGTCTTAACATGTTTCCAGTTAATTAATTAATCAATTACCATTTAATATTAATAGGTCACATGATGTATAGACAACACATACATTATTTTGAGATAGTATAAGTAGTGAAGATCCCAAGACGTAATAAGGTAACCAGACAATTATAGCTAGTAAGGGAGTTATAGGACAAAAATAAAGCTAACCTAAAACATAGAAAGCTACCTCATTTGTATCTGAGTCTATCAAAGGGGTAAGAGTACAATCCATGAGTGTAATCGAAGGCATTCAAAAATATCACTTCTACCGAGTACAAGGTGGTCGACCAAGGTAAAATGAGGATATGAAAAGAAAAGACTCTATGTGATTTATCCATGGCACCTACTAGTAAATGATGGATCCATGTAGTGTATCTGAGGTATCATATAATATAAAAAGGGACCCAACACTAGTATACCGAGCATCCATGGAATATACAAGAACCAGAGTGTAACAGCCCAATATTTTATGAAAAATATTCTTTTTAATTTCACTAATGTCTTGTGTTGTACGCAACACAAAAAGAAGCTTGCACAACATGCATCCTTGACTTGCCTTGCATTACACACAATCGCAACCTTCCTCGATAGCGTGTGTAGTACGCAATACTGAGTTTCACTAAACAACAATATGCTATTAAAATATTATTATAACTAGCCGTTATGAACAGTAATAACCACCTTTTAAAATTTTAGAAATTTTATTTTTCAAAATGGACTTCATTTTTGGACTCAGAATATCGAAATTAGCCTAGGGTGAAATTTTGGTAATTTTCTTGAAAACATTCAATTTTTGATGAATAGTGAAACCACTAAGTGGTAGGTTAAAAACTGAATTTTGCATAAAACATAATTTTACCGCTTCTGTGAATGGAATTTCGAAAATCTGACAGACACGGTTGATATCAGTAAGTAAAATGTGGTTCAATGAGATAAAAATAATTTTTTGGTGAATAGTAACTTTTTTACTTTTTTTACCGCGGTTAATAGTAAATAGGGTAACTAAGGGTAAATATGATATTAATATTACCCTAACACATGTCCTAATTCTATTGGACAAGTGTAATTCGACCAAAAACAAACTTAGGTATAAAATTTGACCGTTTAGGCCCACTTGGATTAGATTAGGACATTTATTTTTAATTTATTTAAAGAAGAGTTAAAATAGTTAAAATCAAAGTTTAATAAGTAAATAATTTTTAATATGGGGTTATACATAATAAAAATTCGACTATAAATATTCATTAGAAAGCTAAAAAGATTTCCTACATAATGGTATTTTATTTGTAATTTTTAGACATTAAATAATTTAATTTATTTATGACACAATGATGATGCAGTAATTATCTTATTAATGAAATATTGACATAATTGATGTTATAAACACCAAAATAAATATAATTTGAGACTTTTTATGAACTAAACAAATTTTCTAGGTTACTATGATATATTATTGTTGATTTAATCAACTTGGTTTGAACATATAATTCTGTTATGACTTTCAAAAAAATCATATATCAAATAGTGTCAAAATTGACACAAAATAGTTTTTAAATAAAATATTATATTATTAATTGTTATTTTATTCCTAAAAATCTAAGGTTCGGCAAACTGACTTAGATAAGGATATATATATTAATAATAAACAATTTGGGGTTCGTTTGGCATGTTATAGTAAGTGTATTAACCATATAGTGAAAGAAAACAAAAAGACACGGTAAAAGTTAAATTATTTAACTTAGAGTTAAATCTAATTGATAAGGTTAAAATAATATCCTAAGCTTGTCTAAATCCTATTGGTTGATAGTATTTCGACCCATCCCTACTTTATCTTCGAAATAATACCCTTTTGAACCATTATAAACCGATTTTGACTTTAATATAAAATAATATTTTGAGATATTCCTAAGGAGCCCCTCTCCTCCCTTATAAAAGGGCACCTCCTCCCCCTCCTCCTCACACCAATTTGAGCACTCAAGCTCGTCCAAACCCTTCTATTTTCCCTTCTCTACTTCCTTAGAATAATCCTAGAGGTCCTGGTCTTCTTCAAAGACAAATCATAGTTCCCTAAGTGAAGGATTCAAAGAGGCGTTTCAAAGAAGAGGTAATAACCATTACCGATCTTTTCAATTTCATTCTTCTTCAACTTCTTCTTCCTTAGTTGTTTCATGATAAAGTAATAACATCAGTATTACTTACATACTGATATGTTATTATAAATATTAAACAACTCTAATTAACCTTCTATCCATCCTGCGGAAAAAGGAAATCACCGCGCGTGCGTACGTAAGGAATACCGTCTCCACGCCGTGGTGTAATCTATTTTCCACCATCACTTTACAAGGATGGGTATAATGGTGTAATGAGTAACTATTTATGATTATTATAAAGTAATATTGATACTGAAATAATATATATATATAATCCAATACAGTTCCACGATCATAGGAACGATATCATCACTCGTGCGTACGTACGGAATACCGTCTCCACGATGTGATGCGACTCGTTCTACATGATCATCATTACATAGTAATTATATAAATGAATTGAATGAATAAATATGACATATGTTACACTAATACCATTCTGGATATAAGTTATACATAACCTTAAAATAAGAATAAGGATTTATTCGGCAAAACACGCATAAGAACAAAAGGAAATAAAGACCCGAGTAACAAGTAACAATGAAATATTACTAACAAGAAGCTAATAATATGACCATATATGATATAATAACAATGAATATGATTCTGGAATAAGTTAATAACATGATTTAAATCATTATACAGGAGTTTCGGACACTTACGAAGCAAATTTGACCTAAGGTAAGGGAAATATCACAATCTCATTTTTATCCGAGATTGTTTATTCGTAAGTATTTACTGGGGTGTATTTTATCATCCACATCCATGTTTCATCAATATGTAATATTAATTCCATCCACCTACAATTGTTTAAATCCATTTTTACCCTTCGATGAGTTTTTAGTAATATGTATGAAAGGAATCTTTTGTCGTTTTTCGTACGAGGTACTTTTTGACTTTTCCGACAAAAGTACGAAGAATGTTTTTTTAACTTATACGGCATGAATGGATTTTTAAAACATTATTTCCAAGAAACTTCCTTTACAAGTTTTCATGTTTATTTTTAATCAACTTATTTTATTTTAAAGTTGTATGACATGTTATGAAAGGAAAAATGTTTTTGAAGAAGAAAGGATATTTTCCTCAAGGATGGAGTTCAAGTGTTTTACCAAAATTATTTTCCATCTAAGATAATAAAGGGTTCTGTTTTTATCCCTATTATTACATGGATTTGATTATGTTGTGATGGAAACATTTTTATGAATTCCTTTATCTTATATGAATTGTTTTATGATGTCATGTTGTTTAAGAATCCCATTTTTTTACATGGGTTATGCGATGATGTATGATTTATGATTATGTGGCACACAAAAGAAAGGATTCCTTATAAGATGGGTGGGACCTATATCTACCTCCAATGCATTGGGTAAAGATTTTATATCTCATGAGATAGACAGGGCTGGAACAGTAGGTTATACCGGTTCAGTGAAACATGACTGAAACGAGGGTTACTCGATTCAGAAAGGGACTTTGTCCACTAAGATAGTCTTGGAAATGAGTCATGACTAACAAGAAATGATTTTCCATGATTATGTGTGCATGCCACAAAGTTTCAAGTTTCATGTTATGATTATGGTGATATCATTTTCACTTCTATGATTTATTCCATGTTAAGATATTATGATTTCTTTTGCAGGTTATGATTTTCAAAAAGATATAATATGATTTTTATTTCCTTTATTTGCCCTTGCTGATCATTTGAGCACACCCTTTTATGTTTTCTTTTCCCCAGGTCAGGAAGATGGATATTAAGTAGAATATGCTAAAAGGGACCCTAGATATGATGAAATAAATGGGAGATACTGTAGAAGATTTATGAACCAGTTGTTTATGTTTCCCAGTTTCTAAAGACACTATACCTATACGGTCCTTTGTGGTTTTGTCATATGTTGTAATAAGTGTGCTTCAATTTTGAAGTATTAACAATGTATGTAAAGTATGGTTCGTTACAGTTGGTATCATAGGAAAGGTTTAGTCAACATTTGGAAACTAGGATGCGAAAATGTTAGTGAGATCCCTAGAGATATTTCTATGGTATGTCTAGGGATGTCCCTAAGGTTAAGTATACGTATAGGTTATAGTACTAGAATTACTCTAACGATCATAGAATTAATCCTAAGATGTTATATATTGAAGGTACTCCCCCTTTATTATGTTGTTTTCCCTAGCATGATTTTTGCCTCTCACACTATTCTTTTTGGGTTTTAGACGATGGCTAGAACCCGAAGGAACCGTTTTGATCAATGCAATGGACAATGCAATGATTGTCCTCCTGAACAAACAAATTTTATGGGAGATGGAGTGCAAAATCTTATTGTTATACTTACACAAGCTATGAATCATTCTGGACTTCCAAATGAGAAGATAAGGGAACAATATTTTATTGAGTCCTTCATGAGGCAACGTCCACCTTCTTTCAGTGGGTCTTCTGATCCACTTGTTGCTGAACAATTGATCAGTACCACTGAAAAGATATTTTCAGTTCTTTAATGTTCTGAACATGATAAAGTCATCTTAGCAGTATATCGTTTGGAAGGTGAAGCTGATCAATGGTGGAATCCTATCAAGAATACAAGGCAAAGTGATGAAATTGAGTCTATGGAATGGGACGAGTTCAAGAACTTATTTTTCAATAAGTACTTCCCTCGTATTCTTCGAACAAAGATGGAGAAGGAGTTTCTTGAACTAAACAAAAGGATGATGAATCTGTTGGTACATACGAAGCGAATTTTACAAGACTTGCAAGGTATGCATCTGGCATTATCATCCAACCTGAAATTAAAGTTGATCGATTTCTCAGTGGCTTAAAACCAAGTATTCGAAGGGCATTAGCTATAAGAGACTTCAGTAGCTATGAAGATATTGTGCATTGTGCTATCAAGGTAGAAATGGAAGTTGGTGTTACATATCCATCTCATGGTTTTGACAAAAAACGAAAGATGGAGTTCAAGGAGAAATCTCATAATAATGGTGAAAAGAAGATGAATGTTTCCTTATGCACAAAGTGTGGAAAGAAGCATGGTGGAGATTGTCTTAAAGGGATTAGAAAATGTTTTAAGTAAGGAAAAGAAGGTCATCGAGAAGCTGAGTGTCGAAGTAATGGAAAAAGGGTTTCTAATGATGTGAATAAATCAAACACTGCAGAGAACGCACCACCAACACTTCAATGCTTCAAGTGAAATTAAATGGGGCATTATGCTAATAAATGCCCTAATCCAAGGGTTAGTGATGATCAATATGAGCAACCACTGAAGGCAAAGGACAAAGGGAAGTCACATGCGATCACTATTGGCAATGTTGAATATGACAACGATGTGGTGGAATGATTAAGTTTTTATGTAATGGGATTTCGAAATAATGTTGTATTATTGAGTATTGCAATATTTATTGATGTGGTATTCAATGTGATTGATATATTTTGGAAATAAGATGATATGCGCATAATGAAGGGAAAACGAGCAAATGAAATGTTTAATAGTATTCATGAGCTCATGATTGATATAAGGACTAAGTGATATCATGGTTTGAGAATATATAATTTTGAGGATTTCGGTATGTGGAATGTGTTAACTTTTAACTGCATTCATGTTTTCACTAAGGTTCAATGGGTATTCAAAAGAATACATGATTAAGGACTTTGAATGTTTGGAATGTGACCAACAAAACATATCTTATGATATATGGGGATCAACGATGGTATTAAATCTCTGGTAATCGTTTTCACTATGTTATGAGAGTGGACTGCAGTATTATGGATAAGCCTAAAGATTGAAATGGATTATGCTGGACATAAGTGAGTATTGTTTAAGGATAGAAGTTTTTTTCGATATTATTGATGGGATGTTATAGTAATGTAGTTTTAGAAAAAGGACAACCTGCAGGACGGGCGATAGCCCATCGCTACGGACAAGGCTGTGGGAATCGAACCCACAACCGAAGTGCGACTGGCCTTTATCGCCTACCACTGGCCTACATGAAGTCCCTGTTTAGTAGAAACTAGTTTTATTATATTAAGAAGTATGATATATGAAGTATAAGTCCATTTTAGGAACCATATGTGATTAATCTCACTATAGATCGACTTATGTATATAATTTTTGCTATCCTTTTGTTTGAGACAGATGGAATGACCCGTCATTCTATCACATGATCTGCTAACACTTCAAGAATAAAAAATTCAACTTCATTTATTTAAGAGATGAAGTGGAAATTGTTCAAGGCATGAACAACAGTGAGATTGTACCAAAATAAAGAAAGTATTTATTCTAATTCAAATTTTCAACTTTAGGGAAATGATCTTGAAAACCAAAAATGTTGTCCTAGTGATCTTATACCTGATGAATCGGATGGTACCTTAGATCGTCACAAATTTATGGATTTGTGATTGTTGGCTTTTCCATAGCCATGTTCTCTACCACTCTCCATCAGAACAAGACAGTTAGATTTTTCTTCCATATCCATATTTTCACCTATGTGGAAACCCAGCGATTAGTTTATTTGGGTAATCGTTACATATCATACTTTAGTTTTTAAAGACAAGTTTTGGTATTCCTTTTTACGATGTGGGTTTCTATTAAAGAAACTTTCGAATAGTAAACTATTTATAACCCCGACGAATTTCGAGGGCGAAATTCATTTTAAGGGGGGTAGAATGTAACAGCCCAAGATTTTATGAAAAATATTCTTTTTAATTTAACTAATGTCTTGTGTTGTACGCAACACAAAAAAGAGCTTTCACAACACGCATCCTTGACTTGCCTTGCATTACACACAATCGCAACCTTCCTCGATAGCGTGTGTAGTACGCAATACCGAGTTTCACTAAACAACAATATGCTATTAAAATATTATTATAACTAGCCGTTATGAACAGTAATAACCACCTTTTAAAATTTTAGAAACTTTATTTTTTAAAATGGACTTCATTTTTGGACTCAGAATATCGAAATTAGCCTAGGGTGAAATTTTGGTGTTTTTCTGAAAACTTTCAATTTTTGATGAATAGTGAAACCACTAAGTGGTAGGTTAAAAACTGAATTTTGCATAAAACTTAATTTTACCGCTTCTGTGAATGGAATTTCGAAAATCCGACAAACACAGTTGATATCAATAAGTAAAATGTGGTTCAATGAGATAAAAACAATTTTTTAGTGAATAGTAACTTTTTACTTTTTTTTACCGCGGTTAATAGTAAATAGGGTAACTAAGGGTAAATATGATATTAATATTACCCTAACACATGTCCTAATTCTATTTGACAAGTGTAATTAGACCAAAAACAAACTTAGGAATAAAATATGACCATTTAGACCCACTTGGATTAGATTAGGACATTTATTTTTAAATTATTTAAAGAAGAGTTAAAATAGTTAAAATCAAAGTTTAATAAGTAAATAATTTTTAATATGGCGTTATACATAAGATAAATTAGACTATAAATATTAATTAGAAAGCTAAAAAGATTTCCTAGATAATGGTATTTTATTTGTAAATTTTAGACATTATATAATTTAATTTATTTATGACACAATGATGATGCAGTAATTATCTTATCAATGAAATATTGACATAATTGATGTTATAAACACCAAAATAAATGTAATTTGAGACTTTTTATGAACTACACAAATTTTCTAGGATACTATGATATATTAGTGTTGATTTAATCAACTTGGATCTAACATATAATTCTGTTATGACTTTCAAATAAATCATATATCAAATAGTGTCAAAATTGACACAAAATAGTTTTTAAATCAAATATTATATTATTAATTGTTATTTTATTCCTAAAAATCTAAGGTTTGGCCAAATGACTTAGATAAGGATATATATATTAATAATAAACAATTTGGGGTTCGTTTGGCATGTTATAGTAAGTGTATTAACCATATAGTGAAAGAAAACAAAAAGACATGGTAAAAGTTAAATTATTTAACTTAGAGTTAAATCTAATTGATAAGGTTAAAATAATATCCTAAACTTGTCTAAATACAATTTGTTGATAGGATTTAGACCCATCCCAACTTTATCTTCGAAATAAGATCCTTTTGAACCATTATAATCCGATTTTGACTTTAATATAAAATAATATTTTGAGATATTCTTAAGGTGCCCCTCTCCTCCCTTATAAAAGGGCACCTCCTCCCCCTCCTCCTCACACCAATTTGAGCACTCAGGCTCGGCCAACCCCTGCCATTTTCCCTTATCCACTTCCCTAGAATAATCCTATAGGTCCTGGTCTTCTTCAAAGACCAATCTTAGTTCCCTAAGTGAAGGATTCAAAGAGGCGTTTCAAAGAAGAGGTAATAACCATTACCGATCTTTTCAATTTCTTTCTTTTTCAACTTCTTCTTCCTTAGTTGTTTCATGATAATGTAATAACATCATTATTACTTACATACTGATATGTTATTATAAGTATGAAACAACTCTAATTAACCTTCTATCCATCCTGCGGAAAAAGGAAATCACCACGCGTGCGTACGTACGGAATACCGTCTCCACGCCGTGGTGTAATCTATTTTCCACCATCACTTTACAAGGATGGGTATAATGGTGTAATGAGTAAATATTTATTATTATTATAAAGTAATATTTATACTGAAATAATATATATATATATACTCCAATACAGTTCCACGATCATAGGAATGATATCATCACTCGTGCGTACGTACGGAATATCGTCTCCACGATGTGATGCGACTCGTTCTACATGATCATCATTACATAGTAATTATATAAATGAATTGAATGAATAAATATGACATATGTTACACTAATAACATTCTGGATATAAGTTATACATAACCTTAAAATAAGAATAAGAATTTATTCGGAAAAACACGCGTAAGAACAAAAGGCAATAAAGACCCGAGTAACAAGTAAAAATGAAATATTACTAACAAGAAGCTAAGAATATGACCATATATGATATAATAACAATGAATATGATTCTGGAATAAGTCAATAACATGATATAAATCATTATACAGGAGGTTTGGACACTTATGAAGCAAATCAGACCTAAGGTAAGGGAAATATCACAATCTCATTTTTATCCGAGATTGTTTATTCGTAAGTATTTACTGGGGTGTATTTTATCATCCACAACCATGTTTCATCAATATGTAATATTACTTCCATCCACCTACAATTTTTTAAATCCATTTTTACCCTTCGGTGAGTTTTTAGTAAAATGTATGAAAGGAATCTTTTGTCGTTTTTCGTACGAGGAACTTTTTGACTTTTCTGAAAAAAGTACGAAGAATGTTTTTTTTAACTTATACGGAATGAATGAATTTTTAAAACATTATTTCCATGAAACATCCATTACAAGTTTTCAAGTTTATTTTTAATCAACTTCTTTTATTTTAATGTTGTATGCCATGTTATTAAAGGAAAAATGTTTTTGAAGAAGAAAGGATATTTTCCTCAAGAATGGAGTTCAAGTGTTTTATCAAAATTATTTTCCATCTAAGATAATAAAGGGTTCTGTTTTTATCCCTATTATTACATGGATTTTATTATGTTGTGATGGAAACATTTTTATGAATTCCTTTATTTTATATGAATTGTTTTATGATGTCATGTTGTTTAAGAATCCCAATTTTTTTTATTACATGGGTTATGCGATGATGTATGATTTATGATTATGTGGCACACATAAGAAATGATTCATTATAAGATGGGTGGGACCTATATCTCCCTCCAATGCATTGGGTAAAGATTTTATATCTCATGAGATAGACAGGGCTGGAACGGTAGGTTATACCGGTTCAATGAAACAGGACTGAAACGAGGGTTACTCGATTTAGAAAGGGACTTTGTCCACTAAGATAGTATTGGAAAAGAGTTATGACTAACAAGAAATGATTTTCCATGATTTTGTGTGCATGCCACAAAGTTTCAAGTTTCATGTTATGATTATGGTGATATCATTTTCACTTCTATGATTTATTCCATGTTAAGATATTATGATTTCATTTGCAGGTTATGATTTTCAAAAAGATATAATATGATTTTTATTTCCATTATTTTCCCTTGATGAGCATTTGAGCTCACCCTTTTATGTTTTCTTTTCCCCAGGTCAGGAAGATGTATATTAAGTAGAATATGCTAAAAGGGACCCTAGATATGATGAAATAAATGGGAGATACTGTAGAACATTTATGAACCAGTTGTTTATGTTTCCCAGTTTCTAAAGACACTATACCTATACGGTCCTTTGTGGTTTTGTCATATGTTGTAATAAGTGTGCTTCAATTTTGAAGTATTAACAATATATGTAAAGTATGGGTCGTTATACAGAGTCTAGGTGGGTATCAACCTAAGAAATCGTATCCCTGAATCAAAATGGGGTTCTCGAGACCCAAGGTATTATACTCTCCTAATCCTAGGAATGTTCGAGTCAGCCCATTCCTATATGATATTTTGATGATGTATTAATTCATTTGGTTCAATTCATTCCTTCCATTAGTGTGGATATGTCAATTAGAGTAGAAACCATTTATTTGTTGGTACAAGTCGTGTCTTCCATTAGTATGGGTAGGCCAAGCAGCATTGAACCCGTTTAATCAAGTCATAGTTATCCATTAAGGCTTATTCAATTATTGGGGTTCACAGTTATTCCTACCATCAAATTAGAAAGGGTTTCAACAAATATATAACATTTATTAAATTTATTTTTATAAATCCATGTTATATACTTATTATATATTCCATTTCACATTTCATATTTAAAATTTAATAAACATTTTTAATCACTTAATATAGGTGGGTCAAATGTTGAGCAATCATGGTACCTTCCATTATAAAATTCCTATGAATAAAAATTCAATTATTATATTAATTTTCCCCTTTCGTGTGTTCATGTAAAGGCACACCCGAACGGTGGCTCAAATATGTCTAGACACAAAAAACACAATTAGAGAATAACCTTTGACATGAGGCGGATTGAGTTGTGGGTGTAACCACTAAAAACAAATAACATATTTAGAAAGAGCATAACCATGCGATTAAAACCAGTGTAATCAGGGCATGTTAATTTACAAAATGGTTTCCAATGAAATCAGTGGGCCATACACGAACATTCCAAAAACAACGAAATTTAGGGATGAGTTATATACCATCGACCATAGTGTTGTATCATACCTCTCCTTCGATATCAACCATTGATTTTCCTTGTTTCCATGTATAACTAAGAAATGGTAAATCATGATCAAATAATGAAAACTATGTTGAGAGTTAATGATAAGAATAACAGATATTGAGGACTTGAGTAATTTTCATTGTGCATCCAACGTGAGGAACGAAATCATGATCAGATATATGATGAATAATACCTTTTGATCCCCAGCTTAGACCTTCAAGAATCCCTAAAATAATAAAAAGGTAGGAAAATCTTGTAGGTCCATGGATTAGGGAATATGTAGAGTATTAATAGATCATTAAGGGATTTTTGGTCATTTTATAGAGGTTTTTCGCATGTGCATGGTTTTTCAAACTATGTGCAATGCGTGCAGTTGGTTCTACCCGAACTTGAGAAAAAGGAGAATTCCCACGTTTTGATTGCATGGCCGTGCAAAAGCCATGTGAGGGTCCACTGTCCGAAAAAACACAATCTGTATGGTTAGGCAAACCATGTGCTACCTCTGCACAAATAGTGTGTCGTGTCCTATTTTCCCCAAAATAGTTGTTCCAAGTTCAAAACAATACCTAGAAACCCTTAAAAACATTTCTAACTCATTAGGAATCTCTATTAAGTCCAACATAATGATTTAAACTAATAATAAATGGATTCATACCTAAGTAAAAAATTGGGTTCTTAAAGTCTTACATCCTTAAAAAACATTCCCACGAGTTCAGATTCCAAGGGAATGGAAACAATATATGTGAACTGCTCTGGACATTGGGCACGTACATCGGCTACCCATTCCCATGTCTCATCATGTACTCTTCCATGATTCCATAGCACTCTTACGTGAGGAAAAAACATGCCATAGATAGCCTTCATGCTTCCGTCAACAATGTGTACCATATATTCCTCAAATGTAGAATCATCGTCCAACTCAAATTCCTCGAGATCAAAGGTATGAGACAAGTTAGTATGATAATGATGATGCTGTGAGACATGAAAGAAACTTTGCATGAAATAGTACCTCTGAGGTAGTAGTAACAGATAACCCATCGACCCAACTCTCTCTAGGATCTTGAATGACCCAACATAATGAGGCGACAACTTTCCTTACATTTGTAACCATCTAGGCCATATCCCGTGAGATACATGAAGAAAAACATGATCCCAATCCTCAAACTGAAGATGACGTTGATGATGATCGACATACGATTTTTTTCTAGACTGATCAATATTCATACACATTATGATCTGCTGGACCAATTCTGATGTATCTCGAACGAGATGAGTACCATGTAGGGTTTACCCACATGCCTCTAGATTTCACAACGGTGAATGATATGACCAACCGTATAAGGCCTCAAAAGGATCCCTCTGAATCATTTTTTTGGAAACTGTTATTATAACCGAACTCAATGAGAGGAATATGCTTCTCCCAAGAATGACTAAAATCAAGGACACATACTCATAGAATATCCTCCAATAATTGTATTTTCTATTCAGATTTTTTATTAGTATAAGTGTGAAAAGTTGTGATTATAAGCACCTAAGTTACCATAGCATTCTTCACATGCTTCCAAAACCTTGAAGTGAGATGTGCTTCCCTATCTAAAATGATATTACGTGGGATTTCGTGTAGTCGTATGATCTCACAGACATATAGTATTCACATATCATCAACTTAGTATGTCTCTTGAATAATAATGAAGTTGGATGATTTCTTTAGTGAGTCAATAACTGCCCAGATAGCATCGCCACCACTCAGCGACCTAGTTAAGCCAACTATGATATCAATAAGAATGTCTTCATATTTAAATTATTGGACTGGAAGTGGCCATAACAAGCTTGCAGGTCTATGGTGTTATGAACTCACCAACTTATAGGTGGAACACCTTGTGATGAAGTATGAAATTCTAAATTTCATCCTAGACCACGAATAACAACATCGTATATCTTGATAAATCTTCGAGATGCCTGGATGAACAGCCCATAGGGAATCTTGAGACACTTTTATCAACTCCTCTATCACACATGTAATAACCCATACACATCCATGTAGATGTAGGAAATCATCATTATCGACATTCTAATCTAGGGGTGGGTTAAATCCTGATATACACTCATGGAGAACAAAACCATCAAGTTCTTAACATTGAATACTCATTACCTTTTCAAAGAGAGAATATGTAACTATTAAGGGTGATATTTAAGACTTCTCATGACTTTCGTAAACACAATATGATCCTAATAAAAGAGGGTCATTAATATCCATTCATCACTAACTTTCTTTACGGCCTGCATTTGAGTTTTTTGACTCAGTGCATCACTAAACACATTGCCTTTTCTAGGCATACAAGAAAGCTCAAAATCAAAGGATTTTATATATTTGACCCATATTAGCTATCAAAGGTTCATTTCATTCTAGGAAAAGATATGTTTTAGGCTCTTTTAACCTGTATATACCATGAAGCCATCTGCCAAGAGATAATGTCTCTAGCCACATAAGGAATGGACAACTGCTTCTAGCACATGGTCATGCGTCGAGTATTTTCCCAGGTGAGGCCTCAACTACCACGACCTATATGCAAATAATTTTTCTTCCTAAATCAACACTTCTCATAGTACAACGATTGATTCATCATAGAGGATGATATAACCCTTACATGGTTCGGGAAGAATTATAATCGGTGTTGAGACAAGTCTCCCTTTCAACTCCAAAAAAAATTTCTCATATGCTTTTGACCCTGTGAACATGACACACTTATTTGTAAGACCACTAATAGGTGTAGCAATTAAATGAAATTATTTTATTAAATTCTTGTAATATTCATAAATCACTAAAAAAATGTTGATATCAAACATGTTCTAAGGATTCTCATAGGAGACAATAGTACTAACCAATTTAGGGTCAACATATACTCCTGATTCAAAAATAATATGGCTCAAAAATTTGACATTGTCGACCCCTAAATCATATTTACTAATAAAAGAATAAAGATGATGCTATCTCAGTTTAATCAAAATTATCTCAAGATTATTGGCTTGGTAGTTATGAGTATGTGAATACACCAAGATTTCATCCACAAAAACTATAACAAAAGGGTCCAAATAGGGATGAAAACCCACATTCATTAAATACATGAAAATGGAAGGCGCATTTGTAAGACTGTAAAACATAAAAATATACTCATACAGACCATACATACAAAGGAAAGTAATATGAGTTATGTTTAATGGTCTAACTCATTCTAGATGATAATCTGATCTCAGTTTGATCTTATAGAACACCTTTTCTCCTAGGAGATGGTCATAGAGATTATCTATTTGAGGATGTGGATAGCGGATCTTGACTGTAAGCTGGTTCAACCTTCTATAAGACACAAATAAATGCAGGTTTCCATCATCCTACTTTGTGAAAAGAATGGGTGAACCCCAGGGGTTTGTAATGGGCCGTGTAAAGCCTTTGGTGTCAAGGTCCTCTATCTGTCACTTGATATTTTTATGCTCAGTAGGTGCAATCTTGTATGGACGAATGGCAACTGCTGCTGCTCCGGAAAAAATCCCTATTACAAACTGAACCTGTATCTTATGAGGTAATATTGAAAATTCATCTAGAAAGACATCCCTGAAATGATCAACTAATAGAGGGAAATCACATTGAAGAAAACATGGATCCTTTTTGAAATGACTTGAAATTTTAGAGGTCTATCCACCTATCCCATTATTCTTTGGTCCCTCTTTCTCGTCCTAGACATCCCACTCACCTTTGAAAATATAACTACTGCCAACTAGTGAAGTAAATGAAACCCTTTGGGGATAATAGTCTACAAGGCATGATAGTGGACTAACCAGTCCATCCCGAAAATGATATCAAAGCACATCATATCACAAACAAATATATTCAATAAGAAAGTGTAACTTCCATCCTTAAAGGGATAGTCCATGCACTAGTGTATTCCTTCCAACTATATTCCCAATGGTGTATCGCAGGTCATATCACTATAGTGATAATGTATCTTTATTATGATACATTTACTGGTATATAATCAAATAAAATAGTTTGAAGCACATGTATCAAACAAAGCATTGACATTAGTAGAGGCTAATATAATATTACCTGGTACTATAGATGGTCCAGTAACATGATCATCTGGTATTGGATGTAATACCTGCAACTGACCTGATTCAAGACACTATGAAACAGATGGACTACCGGGGTCATGACTGCTCTTCTGGCACTGTTGGTGATCATGTATCAGACTACCTTGGCCATGACCTCATCCATGGTTAGACCTATCGGTACTACTCGATCTCCCACTCGTCATGGCATAAAATAACTCACTCCTAAAGGTGGATATAAAGGTGATCCTTTTCATCACAAAGCTGGTGGAATGGTCCTACAAATGCACTAAAGATGACCCATACATCCACAAGACTAACACTCCATAGGGTCTTTATATCCACCAGGACTCATTATGATCTCTATTTCCACAACGATGACACACTACAAATCTATAAAACTGGATACTTTGGATGCCACTATCCCTGACATAGACATTAAGGGAACCTTTCCTTCTACTGGAATAACTATTATCCTGACGAAGAACTGATCATTTAAACCCAATACTAGCTCTATATATCAGGATACGATCAGTGATAAGGGCTTAATAAAAAATTTAATAGAATTTAGGAAGTCAAAAGACATTATTCTATGTTTGGATGGCACACTGAAGACCATACATAAAAATTCTTTCACACGAAACCTCATCAACGGCTAGAATAAGGGAAAAAAGTACTATAAATTAGTGATATGTGTTGAATATTCCATAACTGCCATAGAACCTTGATCGTGATGCATGAACTCTCTAGCTCTTTCAGCTATCATTGAATCTGGAATGAATTGATCATAGAAGGTAGTCTGGAAGTCAACCCATAACATGCCCTGATAACATCCAACCTGGGTACAAAATCCTACCAACACATGGCCGAATCACATAGCATTTATGTACTAATCTAGACTCTCTACTCTAGAGTTATTTATAGATGCCCAATGATAGGAAACGTGTCCTCTATCTAAGAGTCAGAATCTTGGGATCAACCATCCCCTGAAAAAGTAAGAGGATGCTATTGCTAGATCTAACAGGTCAGATCAGCTATCGTAGGTGCAACTCGTTGAGAACCAATCAAGAACTGCATCATACATATGAAACTATCGAAGACTTGGGAATCAATTCATAGATTAGGTACTGTTGGTGGTGACTCAAGGGGCACTTCTAGAAGTATGATTTGTGGCTCTTGACCCACCATGTCTGAAGCATGGTCGTCACCACACTCCTGGAAAACGACACAAGGATGACATGGCAGCATTGGTCTAAAAATGTGAAGCACACACCTTATGAAAAGAATATATGAAAATTGATAGCATCACTAATAGAAGACGAATTTATAATAACTCACCACCCAAGGCATATTAACCAATGTAACCGCTTAAACGGTCATGTATTGGTATGTACTCAGGTATATGTTTTATTTCATTGTGTAGTTAATTTTTTGTTTACTCCTTTAACATTTATAAATATGAAAGGGAGAGATAAGGATATGAAACCAATTAATTTTTTTATTTTAGGATTAACTTTATAACGGATAGTCATTTCTGATGAAGCAGTGCCCAAACACATATCACCAAAAATGACACCCAATTACATATAGCATAATACCATGACTCGGTAAATTACAAATTCCAACCCATGAGGGCCCATACACCTCTAAACCTGAGAAAGGAAATCGCTCAATCGAATCCAATGTAATACATGTACAGTCACCTATAACTAGATCAATCAACAATTCTAGGCATATCAATCAATGCAAAGTAGTCAAAGGGACCCGTATAGAAAGGAAATATGCATGAAAATTGAATTCTAGGTGCATATAATGATGCATGTAGAAATACACATTTACCTCATATGATTGGGCCATGTATGAAACAAATTCCCAATGTGTAATAATCAACAATACCATTCAACATGTGAGTCACCCAATGGTGAAATAATATCAACTTTAATAGAAAAAATAGAATAATAATTGCATTATTTGTAACATGGATTTTACCCCAATCAGGGGTTTGTGATGCCTAATAATGGCTTATAACCAAGTCCCAAACATTCATATTCACCAATATATTTTCCCCAAATAGTTAGGAACAAAAAGAAATCACCTTTGATACCACTTTGTGATGACCCTGACCAAGATTCCACCTAACGGGTTCCCTGATCTTGGTGGTCCACAAGGCTTCAAGTGCATATTCCTGAATGCTAGAGACTGCTAACTTGCATTGAGGGCCTAGGGTGTGTTCTTGGGAAGACAATTCCCTAATTAGCAGAGTTTCGCAAAGGAGAAGGAATAAAATGAATATTAAATAGAGGAAGGAAAATAAATAAATAACAGAAGAAAACTGATATAATAGATAAAAAAGAATAAAAATAACAATATCAGCTATAGAAGTGATGATATAATGTCTAGTCACTAGAATACTAGAAATCATAGATACAATACAATAATAATAAAAACATCTTACACAGGGTAAAAGAATACAATGTCTACTCCAAGCATCCTAGGATCATACCCAGTCATCTACTATAAATCTCCAATCTATCAGTAGACAATCATGAATTGGATTCATCATTCATCCATTTTTCAATACCTTCTACTATATAATTTACTTAGGGTACCAAACGACACCATGAGAGCATGTGAGTTAAATATCAGTGTGCCACCACCAACGATGTCTATAAACTCCTTCTCATGTAATGGGATATTTTAGTGTGTAGGTGTAACATCCCAAGTAAATAATGAGTAATTTGTTCTTATATTTATTAATATTTTTGAATTAAATAATAATTTTACATTAAAGGGGATGCTATGTTCAATTTATTACCCTTACGCAATAATAAGTTTCTTTGAAATCTTACGTTTCACTCTAATAATATAATAATATTTTTTTAATGGTAGTTAATGCCTAGTCATTGTATTGGAATATATGAATATAAATATATAAAATATGAATAAACATGTTTGTTAAATGTTTTTACATTTATCAAATAAAAGTTACAGGGTTATATTTTGAATGAATCTAATTTTAAGAATATTTTACAATAAAAGGACGATTTAGCTCCAATTGAAGGATAATCCTCTTTAAAACTAGTTTTGGTCATTATTATTTGTTATATTAGTCAATATAAAATTATTATTTATCATTGGGACATCAAAATTTATATTTGGTAAATTTTTGGTATTTTTCTGATAAAGCTCATTTTTTAATGAATAGTGAAAATACTGTATTTTATTTCAAAAGTATATTTTAATCTAATTTATTAATATGAATAGATTAAATTTTTAATTGTTTTCAACGTTTAATTTGAATATATTTTTAACTTTTAATCTAATGTTTGTCATTGGAAATAATTACATTTAAATGTTTGACATAAACAAGTGTCAATATTTTGATAGTTATTATTTCTTAAATACACGCTAATTGATTTGACAACAGGAATTAATTTTAAATTAATAAATACAAATTTTATTTTTTGAATTTTTAAAAATAGAAATCATTCATTAATTCATAACTTAAAATATATCTTATACTGAATTTTATGTATTATCTGATAACAGTCAGTTTTTTATGAATTGTGAAACCACTTAGTTGTAGTTAAAACCCTAAATTTTTCATTTAAATGAAATTTTACTTCTTCTGTGAAATGAATTATGAAAATCCAACAGACATGGTTGTTAATAGTAAGTAAAATTTGGTTCAATAAGATGAAAATAATTTTTGGTGAAAAGTATCTTTTGACTTTTATTTACCGCAGTAAAACTAAAATAGGGTAATTCAAGGTAAAAAGAAAATCATCATATTACGATGTTTTCTTCACCCTTGTCATAACATCTGTAGATGAGGCATGGCCGACCATGGGATTCTTTGGGTTGATTTTGGGACCCCTTGGATCCATTTAAGTGTAATAATGACACGATAGATTAAATAATATAATGTAAAGGAAAAAATGTCACAAACAAATATATTTTAATAAATTAAATTTTACATGGGGTTATATAAGTTATATTTTTGACTATAAATATTCATTAAAAATCTATAAATATTTATTAAATAATGGAATTTTATTATAACTATTACAAAACAAATAACTTAAATTACATATGACACAATAATGATGCAGTATATACCTCATTAGTAAATGATTTAAATAAATAAAATTATAATGATTAAAATATTATCCAAAAACTATCCAATTATTATTAGATGATATTATTTATACAGTGAGACAACATATCTTATACTTTAATGATTTTTGGACCTTTGTAAACCAAATAACATTATATAATAAAATAATATTTTCACACTTTCTTAAGGAGCCCTTCCTCTCCCTTATAAGAGAAGACCATTTAAAACCAATTCCTCACACCTCTCAGGCCCCATGGTATGTCAAAAACCTGAATAAATAATAACTCAAGACTCCTCTCTTCCACCTAGAATCCTTACTGTAGGAATAAGGCACTTCAACAAACCATTTTGGTTCAATCCAAATAAAGGTACCCAAATTAAAGGTAATGGGTTCTCTTAATGTTTTTTAATTTATTTTGTTTCTCCAACCCCTATCCACATTATATTCCTATATTTTATAACAACACCAGTATCCTACATATAATAGGATGTTGTTATAAGAATTATTAGAAATAAATTGACACACACCTCTGTCTAATGGGTGAAGAACATAATGATTTTGTGGCTGGAAAACTAACGCCTCACGAAACGATGATTGTTAAATTAACTCTTACCACCTCTCATGGTGGCCATTAGGATGGAATTGTATTAATATATAAAATATATTATGTTTATGTTTTCATTATGCTTGTTTATTTTCTAATTATATCATACCTTATTGGTTTCCATTATGGGTAAACACGATAATTTCATTTGAGGATGTGCGGACTACCACCCCCTCATTGTGATATAACTCATTAATGGCTTAGGTGGGATGTATAAAGGATGGATTTAGTGACATTATATATGATATTATACTGTAATTAAAATATAATTATGTATAATTATGTTTTAATTCCATTAAAATAAGAAATAAAAATGAATGTAGAGTTTATGCATACATATGACTTACCGTCTCGATGAACGGTGGATTTCATTTCTTACCTCCTAGTTATATGTAATATTATAAATATACTTACATATAGGATATTTATGATATACATGATATTTAAATAATTAATATCATTCTGGATAAAATGGACTATTGAAATCACAGACAACTTCTAATTATGAGGTGTTCATTTTTTACCCATGTTCCAAATATCGACAAAACGAACGTTATTAACTTAAATGATTGAAAAATGTTTATATCATGGTAATAAGTGATATAAATGGAATAATAAACATGAAAGAGGATCTTAAGAAAGTAAAAAATAATTTAGTTTTTTATTCAATAGATTAATGAATGAATGGGTCAAGTCGGACAATGAGGTAAGGGATTTATTACCTCATTTTTAATTCTGTGAGATTCCCATTGTTCGCCACGTATTTATTGCATGTGGTGAATTGTCTTCTTCCATTTCATGTATATTATAATGATTATATTTATATTCATGGTATTCTATGATTCAAATGGTGGTTGTTAACTTTTTGTCATACAGATTGATTGATTACAATGTGGTAAGGGATTTTCATCTCAATATTTATTCCCATGAGATTCATGCTCTATTTGCCACTATTTACTTTTGTGTGGTGTATATAATTTTTTTAAAGGTTGGGGCCGAAGCCTCATTTTATTATTAAATTAAATAATATACCTCTTTTAACTAGGTAGAGGGAGACCTTTTACATAGCTCAAATGCCCAGGGGGATTGTATCCCATTACATAGACCATATACCCAATATTTTTGGCCCAATTTCCATTATGTGAATAGTAACCCACCTACTACAGCACCCACATAGTACCGTGTTCTATATACATACCATGAGAGTATTATTGAGTAATATTATACAATTTAAGGGTATTTAAATTTTCATTTTATGATCCTTCTTTCATGGGCTGTATGTTTTGTAAGTTACCAAAACTGTAAGGAAACCTTTTAACCCAATTTCTATTCCTTGGGTTAATCATATAATTCTTATTTCTATCATTCTATGATTATGTGTGGAATCAGTATTTCTTTATTTGTGTTGTAATTTCTACTCCCCTTAATGTGGATATACATTTGATACACATAATCACTCCATTGATAAATTTTTATGTCATCGATATGAACATGATAATAGTAATTTTAAATCAATTTCCATTCATTGATTTAAACGTCCAAGTCATTGGTTTTGTATAAAAAATAACATGTGTGAATTTTCAATAATTGATTTAAATTTAATATCCAATCATATTGAATGTATTTATATTTGTCAAACATTATTATGTAATTTATTTATCCTTAATCTAAGGATACAGTTTCTATATGGGATTTTATCTCAATTTACATTTCATTGAGGGATGATTGTCATTATGCACCAATTCACTTTTATACGGTGCACATACTGACATTTGGAATATTATAACATGAGAACCATTATTCTAGTGATATTATGAAGTTATTATTTAATTTAATTCTTCATTTATTTGTATTCAAGAGTCTCTCATTTTGTTAAAAACTCTTTAACTAAAATATCATTTTGTAATGTTTTAAAGAATTTTTATTCTATATCATTATCTTTAATGTTCATGTTTTAAAAAATGGTTTTGAGTATTTATTTATATGGACATTAATGTTTTAAAATTATAATTCCATAAAAATCATAAAATATGTATTATAAAATTTTATTCAAATATATATTTTAAAATGGTTTATGAAAATGGAATGATTATTTTAATATCTTGAAATTACTTCTTTTGATTTCAAATGAATTTTTATTTGTGAAATGTTTATATTTGAAATATTTTATGTGTTATGATTGTACTTGGACATTTTACGGGAGGTTATGTGATAAAACATATGATGGGTGGTGTCGTGATAAACAAGGATGGGTGGTTATGTTATAACCTCCAATGAATTGGGTATGGAAGTCGGCCGAATGGATATTCCATTTACTGTTATGTGTGGAAGTTGGTCATATGGTTATTCTATTTTACTTTGTTTATGTACCAAGTTACCTTTATATGTTATCTGTTTTTTATATAGGTTTTATAGTAACCTTTTTGTTACAAAATGGTAAGTAGTGATCTTTTATGCAGTGAAGAGTATTTACAACTTCATAAAGGTGAAATTTATTACTTATGTTAATGTATTTATAGTTTTCTTATGGTTTTGAAAAACTAACAGTTTTCATTCATTTTGTATCCCTTAATGATCTTTTTATGCTCATCCCATGTTTATGAAATGTTTTTCAAAAGAAATAAAGTGAAATAGGTTCAGAGATGGGATCAAGGAAAATTCATGATGTCTAAATCATGGAACATGACATGTCTCTTTTATTAAAGAGTTTTTATTTTATGAAAAAAAATAGAAACCGAGTAGAAGGGTCTACATGTAATATTCAAGTTGGTATGTAATAGTAATTCCTAATTATCTAAAACTCTAAACCTGAAATGATCCTCAATTTGAATTATTCATTTAATTAATGATTTTGTAATGTTTAAGGGTTCTTTATAGTTGGAATCAGAGGTCGGTTTTTTATTGCTTTAGAGGTTAGGGTGTTATCTAAGCATTAGTGACATAACCATAATGGTTAGGATTTTATAAAGAGTCGTAGTTATTTTGATTTAGTTTAAGATAACATGAATATGTATTTACCCTCCTTATACGATATAATATGATGATTTTACTGATATACTCTCACTGACCTTTTTGGTTTTAGTAAATGGCTGGATCTAGAAAGAACCAAAGTAATAGTGGATGTGAATAAAACTGTAACAGTTTTCTGAACGTGCAACTAAATGAAATGAGGGCTGCAATGAGAACTCTTGTGGTTATTCTCAACCAACTATCTAGTGTCAATATTGACAACCTAAACCTTATTTATTTTAATAAGGCACCATATATGCGAGAAAAAAATCCATATGGAATTTCATTTAATTATAATAAAGGTAAGTTTGTTCAGAAGCCAATGTGTCAAGGATGTGGAAATAAACACTTATTAAAATGATTCAAAGGGACGGGAAGATGCTATAGATGTGGGAATGAAGGTCATAAAGCAAGAACTTTTCATGGAAAAAAGAATCATCCAGTTGACCTTAAAAAATGGAATGATGTTCATTCCGAGGGATCAATTGAATGTTTTAAATGTGGTGTGCATGGTCATTATACAAACAGATGTCCTACGAAGTTGTTTCGAGAATGGGATCACCATGATCGCTCAAATATATGTTTACCAATACCTAATTCCATTCCAATTTTGTATGAAGAAACTAGAAATGACCAATGAATGGTATGGATTATTTTGTAAAATATGTTTTGAAATTATTGAATCAAATGATATGATTCATGACTTTGGTTGTAGGAAAGATCTATTTCAGAATAAGTTGGAATGTAATGGTTAGTGGATCACGAATAATGCTGAATGATTAAGAAGTCAACATATAATGGAATCAAATGTTATGGTATATTTTAAGATGATGAAATACTTAAAAGTATTAAGCCTAGTTTGATGATGGGATTATATTGGAAGACTTTTTATAGTATGTGTAACCCTGAAGTTTGACATATGAAAATTTTATACATAGAATAATTAACATTTCTTTTGATGATTAATTGTAGAATTTTAATTTTTGATAATCTATGTTTTAATTATGGACATATGGTGATTTGGTTATTTATGGAAATTAACATATCATATAAAATATGTGATTAGGTTAATTAAACATCAATATGAGACTTCAAAAGTAGTCACTTTTATTTGGAGATAAATGTAAATATTTACTGTGGAAGACTATGGAATTAATTTTTTTTTCTGTTTTTGTTTTCAATGATTGTTTGGATTATATTGAATAATTTTAAGGAATGATGTTTATTAAATGGTATTTGTTGAACTCAGGGTACTATTTACTGAATTTTGGAGATTAGGAATAGTTTTTATTTCTATTAATTATTATCCTTTTGGGGATTAACTGATATTGTACTCACCTTTTTGGTTTTGGTTAAGGTCTAAATACATGGGAAATATAGAGTTCATCTATTGTGTATTATGTTATTTTATCTATGTTGATTATAGTGCTTTTAATGAAAAATAAAAGTCATACTGAATACTCATCATTCATAGAAAATATGATTTTTTTTTTAGAATGCTTGTAAAGGATGAAAGTATACCCGACAAGTATGGATGTTTCCTTATGTTTTTAGTTGTGATTATAAATATATTCCTCAACTTTATGAAAAGTAATTTAAAACATAAACATTATCCATTAACTTTTCTAGCTGGGGAATCAAATACTGTTTAACCTATCACAAATTTGTGATTTTCTGGTGGTTAACTTTCTCTTAAACATTTTTTCTATCTCACTCCATCAGAACTTGATGGTTTGTTTTCTCTTCTATATCCATGTTTTCGTAAATGGAATCCTAGTATGGGATTATTACATTTGACCTTTCTACTTCTCTTTATTTCTTTTAAAGTGATATATTTATTGACACTTTTTCTAATGTTGGACTTTTAATTAAGTTTCCATGAAAAATTTTAAAATTACGAGGATGAAATTTCTAAAAGAGGGAATGATGTGACATCCCAGGTAAATAACGAATAAGAAATTTTTATATTTATTAATTTTTTTGAATTAAATATTAATTTTCCTTTAAAGGGGATGCTATGTTGTATGGCTTACCCGATACGCAACAACAGGTTTCATTGAAATCTTACATTGCACACAAATAATATAATATTATTATTTTAAATGGTGGTTAACGCATGACATTTTTATTGGTGAAAATGAATACAACTAACTACAATATGATTATACATGTTTGTCAAATGTTTTTACATTTATCTAATAAAAGTTAGAGGCTTAAAATGTGAAAAAATATAATTTAAAACCTAATTTACTTTAAAAGGTCAATTTACCGCCTTTTGATTGTGATCCACTATTAAATCTAGTTTGGAAAATTTGTATATTTTATAATTTTCAAAATAAAATTCTTATTCAGATTCAAGACTTCAAAATATAAATTGGGTAAATTTTTGGTATTTTTCTAATAATTTTTATTTTGTAATGAATATTGATAAATTCTGTATTTTATTTCAAAAGTTCTTTATAATATAATTTATTTATATGGATATATTATATTTTTAATTTATTTTTAAGCTAAATTACAATATTTTTTTTTTGATTTAATCTATTTTTGGTAATTGGAAATAATTTTTTTTAAATTGGATATAAACATGTGTCAATCTTTTGATAGTTATTATTTCTTAAAATCATGCTATTTGTTTTGAAAATAGAAATTAATTTTAAATTAAATAATGAAACATCTGTAAATTTAATTTTGAAAAATAGGCATAA
This sequence comes from Viscum album, assembly GCA_963277665.1. Classification (NCBI taxonomy): domain Eukaryota; kingdom Viridiplantae; phylum Streptophyta; class Magnoliopsida; order Santalales; family Viscaceae; genus Viscum; species Viscum album. Next base: position 2,012,293,656 of record OY728147.1, on the reverse strand, counting down.
TTTTTTAATTCAGAATATCAAATATACCTTAGGCATAATTTTGGTTATTTTTTTGGAAAAACATAAATTTTTGATAAATTGTGAAACCACATAGTAGTAGTTAAAAAAACTAACTTTTTCGTTTAAATGAAATATTAAAACTTCCTTGAATTGAATTTTGAAAATCCAACATACATGATTGTTAATAGTATGTAAAATGTGGTTCAATAAGAAGAATTTTTTTTGGTGTATACTGACTTTGACTTTTATTTACCGTAGTTAAAGATAAATAGGGTAATTCAAGAAAAAAAGTATATCATAATAATACAAAATTATCTTAACAGTTTTCATAACTTTATTGGATGAGTCATGTCCGATAATGGTCATATTTGGGTCAATTTGGGGACCCCATGGATCCACATAAGAGTGATAATGACACTTTAGATTAATTAATTTAATGTAAACGAAAAAAATCCCAAATACAAATATCTTTTAATAAATTAATTTTAAATGGGGTTATATAAGTTATAATTTCGACTATAAATATTCATTGGGAATCTAAAAATATTTTCTACATCATGGTATTTATTTAATTTTTAGAAAAAAAATATATTAAATTATTTATGATACAATAATGGTAGAGTATATACGCCATTAATAAACAATTTAAACAAATAAGATTATAATGATTAAAATATTATCCAAAACCAATAAAAATTTTATTTTCTGATATTTTTTATACTATGAGTATTCTTATCTTCAACATTAATGATTCTTGGACCTTTAGAAACAGAATATCATTATATAATAAAACAATATTTTCACACTTTCTTAAAGAGCCCTTCCTCTCTCTTATAAAAGGAGAATATTTCTAACCAATTCCTCACACCACTCAAGCCCCTTGGCTCATCCAAAACATGAATAAATAATCTCTAAATATTCCTCTATTCCACCGAGAATCCTTACCTTAGGTTGAATGCACATCAAGAAACCTTTTTGGTTCAAACCAATGGGAGTTAACCAAATTAAAGGTAATGGTTTCTCTTAAAATCTTATATTTGATTTTACATATCCAACCCCTAAACACTTTTTATTCCATTATTTTATAACAAAAATAGTATCTTAAATATTCTATAATGTTGTTATGATAAGGATTAGTACTACACATACACACGAAACCATCTAATGGGTGAAGAAAATAATGTTTCTATGGATGGAAAACTAATGCCTCATGAAACGATGATTGTTTAATTACAACCTATAGCCTCTCATGTTGACAATTATAATGGAACTGTATTAATATATGATATATATTATATTTTATTTCATAGTTCCTTAGTATATTTCATTTATATCATACGTTTATGGCTTCCATTATGGGTAAACGGGATAATTTCATTTGAGGTAGTGCAGACTACCACCCCTCAAAGTGATATGACTCGTTAATGCCTTAGGTGGGATGTATAAAGAGTAGAATTAATGATATTTTATATGATAATATACTGTATTATAATAATACTATGTATCATTATGTGTTTATTATATTAAAATAATAAATAGAAATTAAAGTAGCGTTCATGCGTACGTACGGCTTACCGTCTCCATGAATTGTGGATTTCATTTCTTTCATCGAAACGATAAGTATTGTTATAAATATATATATATATACATTATATATATGATATATATGATATCTAAATAATGAATATCATTCTAGATAAAATGTAATATTAACAACATGGACAATTTTGAAAATATAAGGTGTTCATTTTTGACTCAAGTACCAAATATCGACAAAAACGAATGTTATTAACCTAAATGATTAAATAATGATTATAACATGGTAATAAGTGATATAAATGGAATAATAAACATGAAAAAGGATCTTAAGCAATTTGAAATTAATTTATTTTATTATACAATACACTAAAGAACGAACGGGTCATGTCTGACAATGAGGTAAGGGATTTCTAATATGACTTCTAATTCTGTGAGATTCCCATTGTTCCCCACTTATTTATTTCATGTGGTGAATTGTGTAATGCCATTTGATGTATATTATAATGATTCTATTTATATTCATGGTATTATATGATTCATTTGGTGGTTTTTAACTTTTGGTCATACGACTCGTTCGATTACAATGTGGTAAGTGATTTTCATCTCACTTTTTATTCTGGTAAGATTCATGCGATATTTGCCACTATTTCTTATTGTGTGGTGTATGAACTGACCATGAGTGTATTAATTTTGTAATATAATTCAATTTAACGATATTTACATCCTAATTTTATGATCCTTCTTTCATGGGTTTTATGTATTGTATGTTACCAAATCGGTAAGGAAATCCTTTAACATAATTTCTATTCATTTGGTTAATCTTGTAATTCTTATTTATTTCATGCTATGATTATGTGTGGCATAAATATTTATTTATTTATGTTTCAATTTCCACTCCCCTTTCTGTGGATATACTTTTGTTACACATAATCACTCCGTTTATAAATTCTCATGTCATCGATATGAACTTGATATGAGTAATTTTAAATCAATATCCATTCAATGAGTTAGACATCCATGTCATTGGTTTTGTCTTAAAAATAACATGTGTGAATATCCTATTAATGATTTACACTAAATCTCCAATCATATTGAGTGTATTAATATTTGTCACACATTATTATTTAATACATTTATCCTCAATCTAAGGATACAGGTTTAAAAGGGATTTCATCTCAATTTACATTTCATTGAGACATCCTTGTCATTATGCACCAATTCACTTTTATACGGTGTATATACTATCCATTGGAATATTATATCATGAATAACATTATTCCAATGATATTATGAAGTTCTGATTTAATGTTATTCCTCAAAAATTTGTATTCAACAGTCCCTCATTTTGTTAAAAACTCATTAACTAAAATATCATTTTAAATATTATAATGATTTGTTATTCTAAATCCTTATTTTTAATTTAAATGATTTAAAAATGGTTTTGAGTATTTATTTACATGGAAATTAATGTTTTAAAATTATAATTCCATTAAAATCATCAATGTTTTATCGAACACTTTGATTCAAAAATACCTTTTTAAATGGTTTATGAAAATGGAATGATTATTTCAATATCTTGAAAATATTTCTTGTGATTTAAAATGAAATATTATTTGTGAAATGTTTATATTTGTAACATTTTATGTGTTATTATGGTAAATTTAAATTTGATGGGTGGTTATGTGATATACCATATAATGGGTGGTGCTGTTATAAACCAGGACAAGTGGTTACATTATATCCTCCAATGCATTGGGTATGGAAGTCGGCAGTATGGTTATTCCATTTAGTGATGTGTGTATATGTAGACCATATGGTTATTTAATTTATGTATGTTTATGTCCCAAGTTACCTTTATATGTTTTGTGTTCTTTATATGGTTTTTATAGATTTCTTTTTGTTACAAAAGTGTAAGTAGTGATATTTTATTCAGTGAAGAGTATTTACTACTTCATAATGGTGGAAAGTATTACTTGTGTTAAAGTATTCATATTTTATATGATGTTTTGAAAAACTAACAGTTTTCCTTCATTCTGTATCCATTACTAAGATTTTTATGCTCATCCTAAGAGTTTGAAATGTTTTTCACATGTCATTAAGTGGAATAGGGTCAAAGATGGGATCAAAGAAAATTCATGCTGTCTGAAACAAGGAACAAAACATGTCTCTATTATTCTAGAATATTTATTTTATGGAAAAATGGAAACATAGTATAAGTGTCTACAAGTAATATTCAAGTTGTTATGTAATAGTTACGTGGAATTGTCTTAACCTGTAAACCTATAAAGATCCTCAATGTGAATTATTCATTTCATTTAAGATTATGTAATGTTAATGGTTGGGTCCTTATAGTAGGAATGAATATATAATGTAAATATAACAGTATAATATAAATAAACATCTACAAACCATCCTCAGCCCTTGGATGGTGTCTGATCATTTAACTTGTTCATTAATTAATCAATTAACATTTAATGTTAATAGGTCATGTGAGGCATACCCAAAACTGACATTTCCTCATGATAGAATAAGTAGTGAATGTCCCATGACATAACAGGGCAACCATACAATGATATCCAGTGAGGGAAATCGAGGGTAAACAATAAGGTAATGTAAACTAGCATAAAGCTATGCCAGTAGTATCTGAGTCTAGATAAGGAGTAAGTGTGTAATCCAAGTATTTTAATCCATGGAATCCCCTAATACGGTCCCTAATGAGTCCATGTTGATTAACTATAGTAAAATGGGGATAAGAAAATTTACGGCCCTATGGGCTTTCACAATGGAACCTACTAGTTTATGATGGATCCAAGGAGTGTATCTGAGGTATCCAGTAATAACTAAATGGACCTAATGGTAGTATACTTTTCATCCAAGTAAAAAATAATAATCAAAATATAGGTGGCTATCAAACTGTATCCTTAAATCGTAATGGGGTTCTTGAGACCCAAGTTATTATCCTCTCTGAATCTAAGGTGATCTCGAGTCATTCCATTATTATTTGATATCGTAACTAGGTATTAATTAATTTTGTTCAATTATTTTCTTCCATTATTATGCATAGGTCAAGTAGAGTTGAACCTATTTATTTGTTGGTCCAAGTCTTCTCTTACAATAATTTGGATAGGCCAATTATAATTGAAACCATATAATAAATTTTTAATTATCCATTAAGTATTATTCAATTAATGATGTTAAATCCACTACCTTCAATCAACATGGAAATGGGTTCCAGGGATATGTAACGATTATTAAATCTCTTTTGATAAGGCCATGTTATATACTTATTATACTTGCCACTTCACATTCCATATTTAAAATTTATTAAACATTTGTATGACCATACCATAGGCTATTCATGTGACGGGAATACATAGTTGATACCATTATGAAATTATCATCAATAACAATTCAATTATTATAATAAGTATCACATTTAGGAAGGTCAAGTAAAGGCACACCTGAACGATGGCTCAAATTTGTCAAAACACTAAAAAACCAATAAAGGGATGCTCTTTGACATTAGGTGGATTGAGTTTTGGGTGTAAACAAAATGTACTAATCACATATTGGGAAATAAAATAATCATGAGATTCTATCATGTATCATTATGGAATGTTAATTTAAGAAACAGTTTCCAACGAAACTAGTGGGTACCACATAAACATTACAAAAACAATGAAAATTAGGGATGAGTTATAGGCCACCCAACATAGGGTTGTTTGAGCCTTATCCTATGAAATAAATCCGTGATTTACCTCAGATCAGATTATATCTATGAAAAGGTGAAAAATTTCACATGGTGATCACTAGGTTGATAATGAAAGAGATGCATAATAGCTAAAGTGGAATTGAGTACTTACTATTACTCATCTAATGTGACGAACAAAAGCTCGATCAGATCCCGGACGATGGGTATCTCTTGATCCATGGAATATTCCTTAAAAAATATCCAAAATGATGAAAAAGTAGTAAAATCATGTGGGTCCTCAGAATAAAAAGGAAGGATAGTATTAATAGATCATTAAGGGGTTTCGGACACATTACACAGGTTTTTAGGCTTTCCACAGTTTGTCCGCATAGTTTGCCTGAACGCACGGAAACATTGCGGGATGGTTCTGCCCGAACCTGGGAAAAAGGAGTGTTCACATGGTTTGGCTACACTATCAAGCTCAAGCGGTGTGAGGTTCCACTATCCGCAAAAAAACCTTCATGTTTGTAAATATTGTTCTCTAACCATGCACAAACTATGTGATTTGGCATGTTTTCCCAAAAACTGGTGTTCGATGCTCCAAAAAATCTTCGGACACCCTCATAAAATTTTCTAACTCATTAGGAATATATAGTAATATTAATGTATGTATTTCTATTGAAAATTAAAGGATACAAACATGAGTTAAAAACAATGTACTTACAGTAAGGGATTCTGAGATGATCAATAGGTTAAGATGATTACATAGTGGGAGAAAACATCAACAATTAAGGATTGTTTGGGGAATTCATAAATGACATCATATTGTAATTTTAATTAGTTATGATCATATCCCCTACCATGAAAGTTTCTAATGTACATTGAGAAATATCTAACTTTAAGTCTATCTATCTAAATTTGTTTTTTAGATATAGAGACCCTAGGGAGTTTTGATTATGATGTGATAAATGTGTGGAATTTTATTATGTGAGGTACAAAATAAATAGTTTACAACTTGGATTCTAAGAATATACTAAAATTTGATAAATATTGTGGCCCAGTGGCTGTGGTGGATGATTTTACTTCCATTAAAAGTTAACAATCTTATAAATATGGGGAGAAATTTACATGTAATATATTGGTGGAGAAAGACCATGGGTTGATGTGATTGAATCAGTATTCCAATGGGTAACCTATATTTTGTGTGTTTATATTCTGTGTTCAAGGGAAACGTGGTCCTTGAAGGTTGGGTATGTATTTAATTTTTGTACTATTTTTGATGGAATGTCTATGTGAAAATGTAGGATAGATTATTGCGGTTTTTTGGATTAGTGGGTTGGGAAATGTGTCATGTATCTTGTGGATGTTGATATTGAGAAAAATATGTCCTTTTTGAGTATCACATATCTGTGTGAGATCAAATTTAGGATGTTTAGCCGGAAAACACGATGTTGATAGTTCATATGCTATGGCAACATGGGCACGATTTAAGGAGGAAACCTAAGAGATAGAATTTCATAAGAGAGAATTGTGGTCTAAATATATTTGACTATAAATATTTGAGGTTATTGGGAGTATAGATCAGGGAAGAGAGTTTATAAGGTGGGGAGATTGTTTGATTAAATCCTTCTCTAGATAATACTATTTTTAAATTTTTTGTCATGATGGCTAGATTTGTATTTAATAAATAGAATAAAATTATTTAAACCTTTTAATGTTTACACCCATACTACTTCACCATGTGTAATTGACATTCACCATATGTAAGATTTTAACACGTGAAATTAGATTTCACTATGGGTAATATATCACCATATGAAATTATATTTCACTCTGTGTATGATTTCACCATTATTAGTTTGATTTCACCACTTGTAATATGAAATTAATTTTTTTGATCGCATTTCCTTAGGAAAAATAAAAAATCAAATACATGTATTTACATGATGTGAAATGGGGATTCACATTATGTAATATTAATTTCCAACATATTAAAACAAAACTTATAGTGTCACAAAACCGTACAAACAACCCTCTTATATTTAATAGAACAAATGTGGACCTCCCAATTCATTGGGGATCCTCCATGCACCTCCATTGTAAATTGAATCTCATCAGATAACCCCATAATTAGGCCAAAACCTCTCAGTACACATCTAAAGAGCTTCCACAATGGAGTGAAACTCATCTTTGCACCATCATGTTTGACTAAAGACCATATTATCACCTCTTGACTATGGGTATTCTTATTGTTTATGAAAAATCAACCTTTTCCTCCACTTACTGGATAAAATAAAGATTCTTATCCACTATTATATCTATATCTATATTTTTGATTCTAGATATAGTCTTGTTGGAGTTATATCTAAATCTAATGTTAAGAGATTTAATTTTTTTAATCATTGATTTAGGTTTTAGATCTATATCGTTTTCATCATCAAGATCTTGATGGATCCACTTCATATTAAGTATTTCCATTATTAGTCATTCATCATCGTTCTTATGGTAGGTCATCTAAAACTGAAATCTCATAGTCTTGATTACAATTATGTGTTACTAAATTTAAATTTCTATTCGATGTTTATAAATTTTGTTCTTGATTAAATTAATTAATTTTGTGAATTAATTAATTACAGGAAATGTCAAATTTGGATATTTGTATTTGAGATATTGAATAATAAATTTTTTAATTATTTATGGAGTTGTCATGATTGTTGAAATATATTAATTAATTGAAGAATTAATTATTTTGAATAATAGAGATTATGAAATTGTGATTGGATATAAATGATATTTGAACCAATTATAATGAGATAGATATTGTTTATATGGGATAATTAATTGAGAAAAATAATTATTCCTTTATTGATGTTGTTGAATAGGGGTAATATATTGTGATATTAATATTTTGAGATTGTTGTGATAATTAGATTGATTATGATGGAACAATTAGGTGAGGAATTAATCAGAGTAGTTGAAGTAATGGAGATAAAACACTAATTGATGAATTAACTGGTGATATTGAATTCTTTGATATGGATCTAATTAATTGATAAAGTAATTAATGTGAGCAATTCTATTTTTTAATTGTTGGATCAAATAATGGGATTAATTAATTATAAAATTATTTAATTAGAACAATGAAATTATTTAAATTTTTAATTAAATAATGGGATCAATTAATTTCTTAATTAATTAATATGAGAAATGTGATTATTTAACTATTGAACTAAATAATAAGATTAATAAAATTTATAATTAATTAATGTAAATAATGTGATTATTTAATTTATAAATAAAATAAAGGGATTTATTAATTGGAAAATTTATTAATGCAATAGATGTAATTTGATACTCTCTAAATTAAATAATGATACTAATTACAATGATAATTGATTAATTTTAACACTGTGATTATTTAATTTTTGAATTAAATAATGGGAATAATTAATTTTCTAATCCATTAGTGTGATCAATGTGACTATATAGATGTTGAATTAACTAAGGCTATTAATTAATTTATTAATTAATTAATCTGAGTAATGATTTTATTTAATTGATGAATTAAGTGAAGGGAATAATTAACTAACAGGATAGTTAATGTCAGTAATGAGCTTATTTAACTATTGAATTAAATAAAGGGATTAAATAAATAAATAAATAATTATTCTTAGTAATGATATTATTTAATATTTAATTAAATAATTTGATTAATTTATTGAAAATATAAGTATTGATTGTTATGTGATTATTTAATTATTGAATTAAATACAAGTATGAATAAATTAATGAATTAATTAATGGGATTTAGGTGATTATTTAATTGATGGTTGAAATAATAAGAATGATGATGTTAATTAATTCTTGATTTAATTAATTTTATTGAAAAGATTAATTAATTGACAAATTAATTAATGGAGTTATTTTTGTTGAAGAAACTCAATGAGTATGAGTAATTAATTATTGAATTATTTAATGAAAACTATTGTTATGATGATATTTAAAGTGCTATATTAATTAATTGGAGAATTTATTAAAGGGTTTATTGTGGAGGTGCAATTGACTAAAATGGATTAATTAAATAGTGAATTATGAAATAAGAATTTTTTGGATAAAAAAGTGAGAGAATAATATTAATATTTAATTAATTAAATATGAGATAATGAGATTTGAAAATTGATATAATTAGTTTTTCAATTAATTATGACATATTGATATTTTGAAAGACATAATTATTTACAGAATTAATTATGGGATTTTGACATTGAATATATTGACAAATAAATAGATTAATTAATTTGTGGGGTTGATTTATTTAATTAATTGATGAATTTTTAATTAAATTTATTTTACAAACTAATTGTTGAATTAGTATAGAGATTTGATGAATATGAATTGTTGAATTAATTATGAAATTATTGAATTATAAAATTAGATTAACTAATTTGTGAATAAATTATTTGATATTGAACTTTGAAATTCTTAATTAATATTAAATTTAATAAACTAAATTTATATAGATAATTAATTTTTTTAATTAATATAGTTGAAATGACCAATTAATTATAGAATTAATTTATGGGTTTTTTATGATTAATTAATTTTGAATATATTAATGGAATGATTGGTGAAATGGATATTCATTATGATTATGTTGGAAGAGAGTATCAAATATGATAAATATGGTGTGAGTAAGGGATTAACTAGGAAGAATGAGGGAGATTCTATTAGTGTTTCCTAAAAGACTGTGTGATCCTATGAGAAAGAAGACTTTGTGAGTTTATGTTTTTGTTTTGAAGGATAGTATTAGCCTTTGAGGGAGAAGATGATGCATGCATATATTTATTTGTTGAAGTACTCTATGAGCCTTCCAGGGGAAATACTAAATTATATTTCCCATTTTTCATACAATGAATATATACTTCATTTGGAACTACTCACTATTGACCATTGAGGTTACAGAACATAGTTTCCATTACTCATGCCGAACTGATTATCATTTTTATGTAATTGATAATTTCTATATAAATCATGATAATTAATGGTAACGTGGGCTCTTAGATTTTATATATTTTATGGGGATATTCAAGACTCTAGCACAAGTCATTCTAGATATTGACGTTCAGTTGTCCTCTTGAACACCATTAATTATGCATATAAATAAAGGATAATTGAATGAATGTTAATTATTTATTATAATAAATTTATTTTATTCAATATATATTTGAAAACACTATATTTGAATGAACTATTATTATACACCCTTCTTGGTGGCCTACTCAGTTTTACTGCCACCCTATTTGGGCTGCCTAATCCCTACAAGAATAGGCCATTTTATTATAGGAATAGTTATAGGTAAACGACATGGGTTAAATTTCATATTAGGGATGAAGCAAGGTATAGGGAGAAAATATGGTTTGAGACCCACATGGGATTAGTTATATTGTTTAATTTTATATTCATTTTAGACACTTGGAATGTATATTTGCATAGCTTGATTCCCCTTTCAGTTAAATATCTTATTTCCAATTTTTTCTTCTTATGATATTGGTTTTGTATATATTAATGTATATGGTTTTACTAATATTTATTTATTTATGATGGCATAGTACTCTGATAAATGAGGGTATTTTCCCCCTAACTTATAAAAACCCTGAATGTTAGTCAATGGCCTCTTTCATACAGGGGGCATGCATGAGGTATGGTGAGAAACCAGTTCGGGGCCCTTCTAGGTGGCACTGAGGCTGGACCGATAAACCTTTTTCATACCATATTTCAATATTTTTTTAAATATAATATTTCATTTTATAAAAAATATTTATTTTATTATTATTATTCTATATATTTTTAAATTATGACATCTTTGACCATAGTCATCATAATGATGTCATTTTTGGACATATAATCCAAATATGATGAAAACATAAACCATAATCATTATTTATTAACTAAATGTATAATAAAAATAAGTAAATGTAAAATAATTAATAATAAATAAGAAAATGATTCATAAAAGAAGTAATTAATAAATAATAAATTATTATTCATAAAGATAAAGAAAAAACTTATTGAATCAAAATAAATGTAATGGATTTTGTATCAATTTAAGTTTGTTGAGTCATATTTCAATATTATCCATATATATAATTTTATGTGTTTAATTTATAGACTCATTTACATGTTATATAATGAATTAATATATTATCATGTTGTTTAATTTTGTTCAATGGTATTATTTCGTGGTCTGTACGATTCAAGTGTGGTATGAAGATTTTATTTAAAAATTTACTAATTTAATGTTTTATTTAAATATAATTTTCAATTTAATTTCAATGTTTGTAAATATAATTATGAGTGTTATTATTTCAGAATGAGTGTTTTATGATGAAATTATATTTTTTATTCATTTATTTAAATTCAATAATTGAATTGATTATTTATCTTTCACTAAAAATAATATAATGAATGTTTTATTTTAATTTGTATAATGATAATGAATTTTCACTCTACTATATTCATTATTTGATATTTAGATCCCATTATATGATATATTTATTTATTTTTTAGAAGTATCCAATTTACATTATTTTCGTTTTTATATGGTTATTGGAAATATGTTTTTTTAAATAAATTTTTATTTTTTCATTGAAAGTAGTACTCATATGATATTTGTATTTTTATACCTAAAAGATTTTTCTTATGGGATTATATGATATTTTTGGTGTTCTTTTAAATTAAACCCTTTATTTTTTATGATTATTTTATAATTCTTGAGAATTTATTATTATTATCATAGGTTCCCTAAAATAACAGTGACAGGTGGTTTAGTAAATATCCAAGTATGCGTGATTAATTCTTTTTCTAGTTATTCATGGTTCCATTACAGACCAATGAAGAATGGATTTGTCATTAACAAATAATATATTGATCTATACTAAATTGAGGGTGTTTAGATACAACATAAACAAAGAATTCATTGTTCCATGATATCCCTCCCTTGAATTAGGTACTCCACATAATTATGATTAACATACATTTAATTCAATTCAAACACTAACAAGAATGATGATGTCCTTATTTACATATAATATATACATTTTCTTTATATGTTTTTTAAAATATTTCATTTATTATTAATGTTTTTGTTATTTCATGTGATAAGAAATTATTTCATTTTTCTTAAATAACGATGTGATAAAGTATAAAATCATGTGAAATCATGTTTAGTCACAATTAAAATGATTTCCTTCATTTTATGTCCCTTATTATGTGTTTCTTCTTCTAACATTGTAAAATATTTTCAATGGGTTTAATGATTGTTAATATGAAGGGTGATATTAATTTTAAATCCAAATTTATTTTTCATGAAAATTATTCATGTATTATTTTAAATTATTTATATTATTGAAAAAATAAATACTTAACAGGAGTGTAAACTTTATATATATATATATATATTTATGTAAGAGTTATAAGGTAATTATATAAAACTATAAAACAGAAAATATAATCAAATGTTATAGGATTAATTCTTGAATAAAAATCATGTTTATGTTATATATAATTATGGGTCCTTTTATGTATTGATTTTCTTATGTATTTTGGTTGGTTATTTGTAGTTTTTAATGTTTTTTATATTCTTATTTGTTCACTCTCATGGTTGGAAGTATCTTTGTGATTCCCATGAAAAGGAATTATCCATAGATTAATTAGAGTTTTTGAAAATATCTCTATGTTTATTAAAACCATTCAAAGCTACCCTAAACCTGTGTCTATTATTTTCTATATAAAGAAACCCCCTCTGTTTAGATAATCGTTTTAATGACTGTGTCACCAAACCATGAAGATATTATAGCATCACATGTAGTGAATTTTAACAAAAATACCCAATTAATTAAGAGTTTATTCACTAGTTTAGTATTTAATATATTTAATTCAACTCTTATGATCGAAGTAGGAGCTATAAATATCTTCATATTTCAATTCCTTCCTCATTCTAGGTTTTCCCTAGTCAATTCATGGTAAATATCCCTTATTTTTCATATTCTCTCTTTATATATGTTTTTATTGGCTTTAGTTCCTCCCATAATCCCTAGAGCCCCCATTATCCTATTTAGGGATTTTGGAAGAATAAATTATTTATTTTATGATGTCTAATGTTTGTAAATGTCATATTCCTTCTTGTTTAGGATATTATGATCAGCGAAGACACATTAAAACTTGTTTTTATTTGGTATCTCTTTCTTCTAAATATGATTTTCTAATGAATAGTTTATATTATGAATTAAAAGTGTTTTTCATAATTCTAATTCAAAAATTTGTGACAATCCTATATTTTTTTGATATTTTATATTTTTATAACTGGGTATTATATATAATTCCATTTAATTATTTTTAAAATGTATTTTTTTCATATTAAATTAATTAATAAATTTTATTTTATAATTTACAATTGTTTTTTATGGTTTATATTATGGTTTTATTTGTTTTTTTCTCAAAGATTGAATACAAGTATTAATGGGGGTTTAATAAATAGGTCATGAAAAAGAAATATTTTAAATAAGAATCAATGATTAATTTGCCATGTTTTATAGTTTTTTTTGTTTTTATTACCCATTTGAATATACATTAATGTCTCTATAAAAATAGGATATGTGAGTAATATAATCCATTGGTCAAGATTATTATTTCAAAGGGGATGTCTCATAAGATAATTTTGGGAATTATAAAGAAAATAGTTCATGTGGATTCCATAGATTTATAAATGATTTATGATGATGTTATATTATTAAAAAAGTAGAGAATATAATTGAAATTCATGATTCAGGATATATACCATCTTGGAAATTTTTAATTATTATTGTTTAATTCCAGAAGGACCCTCTCGATTAACCTTTGGTATTTTTTCCCCTCTTGTAGGATTTTTATTAGTCAGTGAATATTTTTATCGCTTTTAATGGAATTTTATTTGTTAATTACATGGATTCATGATGAAAACTATGATGATTTTAAAAATAAAGGTTATCTTGATGAGGGAGGAATACTTTTCATTCTTTATATATTGATTGGTGCTTCTCTATTCACTCATATAAGAATTATATTGGTCATTGATTCTCCATTACTATTTAGATGTTATATACATATGACACCCTAATTTGTTCATATATATATAATGTATGTACACTCATTCTATGTACTAGAAATCGCTGGGTAGAATTTCAAATGATGGTTGTGCGTTTAAGATAAAAAAAATGTGGTATGGACATAACATATGCTAACTGTTAGTCTATTGGAAAATGATAATGTTATACATTTATAAAGGATTTAAAACATGGGTAGATAGCATTAAATTTTTTATGTTAACCATTTATTATCATACATATAAATTAATTCATTTTTCTATATATTTATTACATCACAGAATAATATTCCTGATAACTATACACATCAGTCCATAAGTGAGCTTTTTGATCGTCCACTAAATACTTCGTAACTAGATGCCTTCTAAAAATTTCATCTATAATACACATCATTACAAGATGGGGAATGTAAACATTATAATGTGTGACATCAAATGCTCATGAAATGTAAAAAATAGAGATTTTTAAGTATAACATGAACATAAGGGTATGAGGATGTTTATAAAACAATTGAAAACAATACATTGAATATGAATTATCATAATCCTGAGTAATGGAATAATGACTGAAAATTAATAAGACATGATTCGTATGAAATTAAAAAAAATATGATCCTTGAATGAATAATACAAAGAATCTTGTTAATATACATAATAATTGAAAATCATTCCCATATTTGTAAAAGCACACTTCCAAGACTATCATAGGGGACAATGTCATTTACTTAACAATGTTCACTCCGGATTCCAAACATGTATTACCTGACCTAGTTAAATCACCATTAATTCCCTATATTATTGAACCAATTTCACTTCCATTTCAACCCCATTATTAATGATCCGAGTTCAATCTCCATTCCATTCATCTATATCTCATAAGATGTAAATCAATTACAAAATAATTTGTGCGAGATATAGATCCCACCATTCAAATAATGAAATCATACATATGTGTTCCAAAAAATAATTAAAAACATAATATAAAAACACATTGAATGAAGTGGGTTTCATTAGAATGGCATAATATCATAATATGTGGAAATGATATAGGTTTCACAATAATTTCATCCTATAATAACTCATGAAAATAAGTGGGATTCATAAGCTTTTGACCATTGTATAACCCATGGAATAGAAATATGTTTCATTAAAATCATCACATAAAAAAATTATCCATTCAGGGAAATAATATGAATGTTATTAATGGATAATATCACTATTAAGGGATATGAAATAACAATGGATTCCATAATCGAAATGAAATAATTTTGACTGTTAATTTAAAGAATTAATTGAGTAAAGTATACAATATTTATTGAAAAAAAATTTGAACAACGTTTTAATTTGTTAATAAATCATATAAAATAAAATTGATGATTTAATGTAATGAGTTGTTATTACACTATGAAATTTCATTCATGTAGTACACATAAAAACAAAGGGTTGTTTCAATTATTTTTAAAAAGAATACGTGATTTTTTTTAAAATGACAATAATATTCCATTGAAATTATTTGTGTAAAAATTATAAAATTTATAAAAGTTTATTATAAATATCATATTATAGTAATAAAATATTTTTTAAAAACATGGTTTTTGGTGAGAAAATATTTTTTCTTGAAGAGTGAAATTATGTCGGGATTTTATAATTGCATATTATTAATTATAAAAAGATCCAATGATTGAATAAATAGAATAATTAAATGAAGATATCATGAATATCTATAGTAGTAGATAATTAATGTGATGGATCATAATATTTCATCAATGTATGTAAATTACAAAAACCCTGATAAATGATGAGATTATAGTTAAAAATCATACCACATTGGTAACATTGAATCATAAAAACTATAATGAAAAACATCAATGGAAAAATAAAATATAATTAAATTAAATATATTCATGATATATATTTTCAATACATTATTATATACAACCATTTATTAAAATTGGTTCAAAACAAAACATTTGTCCAAAAGATGGAAACCCGAGACAAAATTAACATACCATAGGTCTTGACTTCTATCATACAACTTCAAACCTCCTACATAATAAATATAAGTTAATTATAAATATTTTACAGAATCATAGTAATATATATTAAAACATATATTTTTTTCCTACGAATTTTTGTGTGATGTTTAATAACATTTCATGTTTATGTCATATTTTTTGAGAATAATCACATTCTTTTTCATAAATTTTGTAATTTTTTATGATTTTAATTAAATTAATTTAATCATTATTTAACCATATATATAATTATAAACATAATAAAAATATCCTATAAATTCATTTTATGTGTATTTTAAATAATACAAAAAATATTTAAATAGGAATTAAAATAAAACATTCATTGAGATTATAGGCTATAAATACGCATTGATGATGTTTCCAATTTCTTGTTGGATTTAAATAAATATATTTATGTAACATATTATTATTTTAGAATAAAAAATTTCAAATATATCACATATTATTAGATTTCCCATAATTATTACATTCCATTTAAATAGTAAACACATGACATCGCTTTATGAGATTGTAGTCCTCACTAAACATGTACGACGTTATCATATTTCCATAAAATTGAAATCATTAAGGTATATGTGATAAAAAATTACATAGAAATAATAATATACCAAAAATTATTAATATTATTTATAAATATTTTATACAAAATTGTTACCAGCCTTATGAGGTGTTGATGGAAAAAATAAATGACATTAGTTCGCGAGGGGGTAGTCTACCACAACCACAATGAATGTTTTCATAAACTTTTTGGTGTAAGTGTATGGGTTTTTTAGTTCATACCATTTATATAATAAAATAATTGTATATGGAATATATAGAGGTTTTAAAATAATAATTATATGAAAATAATTGAATGGTTTTTTAGAATTAAAAACAAAATCATTCATTGAGGATTGCTAACTATTCTTCTATTATTTCCATTTGGGATTCACCAAAATCCTAACATGGTTTTATATCATCTCAAAATATGTAATCCTAGATTAGGGAAGATAAAATTTGACAGGATTTTGAAAGTTCTTGGATCGTGTGCTGGTCTTGAGATGTGTGAAGAGTGTTGGATAGTGGTGTTATTTTATAAGAAGGATGAGCAGCAGACTTGTATGTTTTTAAAGGGAGATCCCCACCCATGTATTTCTTTTGATTTTTTTAAAAATATAAATCAAATTTAAAATATATAAATGATACATTATATATATGGTTACAAATGGGGTTTCGGTATGTATTGGGTTATTTATACTCCTTACATGTTATGTCTAACCACTAAGTAATCTTGATCCTACCATAATCTCTATAGTTAATTTCAAATTTTTTCACTAGTCAATTTGATAAATAATTTATTTATCCTTATTATAAAATATAAATTATTATTATTAAAAATATAGAATAATTTTTTACAAATTCTTGCAACATAGTGGTAGAAATTTATTTCAAATTAATATGATATGAGGTTTGAGAAATCCATTTTATACAGAATTTTTTTAAGATGTTTGAAATGATTTTATATAATATTTTAATATTAAATTGATTCCAATATCCTAAATTATATTAATTTATTTATAATAAATAAAAATATATTTTTCATAAAAAATGAAAAAATAATTTATTTATTTAAATAAAATAATTAAGAAAAGATGTTTTCAATTAAGATATATTATTTTTTCTATTAATCCTAAAAATAAATTATATTATTAAATTACCCAAAAATGAAACCTACGATATTTTTTATATAATATAATATAAAATTAATTTTTTTATCATATTATGTTCCAAAATGTTTACAAAATTATTTTATTATTGTTCATAAATCATACATTCATCGAATATTATTTTATTCAAAATATATAACGTCGTTACTAAAAATTATGTATTTAATTATCAATATGATTCCATTATTTAAATCCATTATAATTAATATTTAAAATTATATATTTCTATTCATATTAAAAATTATAATGCTTAGGATTTAATAGTCATGTTTAAACAATAGTGTTAATTATATATCATTATTTTTGTTAATAATTAGAGTCTCATGTAATGTCAGCTAATCCTATGTTACAAGTATAAAAACCAATATTTTTTGTATTTTAATGTGAAATATTATAATTGGGTGGATTATAATTGAAATAATCCATATAATGTAATTTTATTTGAAGAAATAGTTCTTAAAAACTAATGGTGTTATCTTTTAACCCATTAAAATGAATTTCCCAATATAAATTCATCACTCTGATAGAAAAAATTCATGATAATTCTACCAAATCATACCATTATGTTCCCACGTAGAATACACAAAGGAGTGGGTCTTCCATAAAACATTGACATGGTGAGTGGTCTTTTTTCATAGAAAAATCTCTTTAT
Organism: Viscum album; assembly: GCA_963277665.1. Classification (NCBI taxonomy): domain Eukaryota; kingdom Viridiplantae; phylum Streptophyta; class Magnoliopsida; order Santalales; family Viscaceae; genus Viscum; species Viscum album. The sequence continues at coordinate 2,012,274,893 of OY728147.1, read as the reverse complement.
AATAAAGAATCTCTAATAGTTGTTCCTCATAAAAAATACAATTTTATAGAATTATGACCTCTATGTTCCCTAGATAAAATGAATTCTATATCTAATTCCACATGATTTATACATGGAAAACATCATGGTCTTTAGAGAGGATTGTTGAAAGTTTCATGTGATTTTCTACGGTCCGTATACAATCATGAATATTAATGGCGCCAATATTCCTAGGGCTTAGTTTCCCTATCATCCTGAATCTCATAATTTTTTCCATATATAATTTATTAAAAATACCTTTTCACCAACATGAAATTATAGATCACTTCGATGACTATGTGAATAAATTTTTTTTGGCATTGATATTCCTTGTTATTCTGATAAATTGGTTTAGCCTTCTATTCCATTTCAACACCTATCTTAGGTCCAAATATATTTATTTCACTAATATATTTCCAGTAAGTTAGTTTTATATATTTTATTTAATGTAGGTTCTCATAAAATTAATCATTGTTATTCATAGATATTTATTTTTTGTAAAAAAATAAAAGAGAGAAGGTGTTGATCCAAAAAAAACATTAAATCCAGTGAACATGATCAAATAAATATCCTCTAGTTTTTTTATTGTTCCTTCAATATAATTATCTATTTGAGTATTATATGACGTAATGAAACTAAATTATTTATCCAGAGTTTTTTGAATAAATTTATAATGAATTTTGTTAAATCGTGGATCTAGATCATATACTATTACATACGGTCTTCCATGAAACCTTTCTAATTCCTTAATGTATATATAGAAAAAATGATCTATATATTATTATACTCTAGTAGAGATAATGTGTGTTGATATAGTAAAATATTGATTAACAAAACTACTGAAATATTTCCATTTTATGTTTTGGGGATCCCAAAAAAATTAATAGTGTCTTTCAATCGTATTAATTCTAGTATGGAAAATGGATAAAACATACCATTATACATATTATTTCATCTGTAACATGTTCTCATAAAATGAATCAAGATATAAACTTTTTGATATCATTCTTCATTCCATCCCACAATTATTATTAATTCATATAATTTTACCTCTACACAACCTTAAAAATTCCTTAATGTATATCTGGGGAAACTGATCAAGAGATAAAAATAATCTGATAGTGATAATGTTATTTGACTTAGATGGATATCGACTAAAAAAATATATAAATATAATATTTTAGTGTTTTATGGAGTCCAAAAAATTAATTTTTTTATCTCAATTTCTATTTTTGTGTGGAAAATGGATAAAATATTCCATTATAAATTTTTATTCATCCTTGACATTTTGATATAAAAATAACTAAGATACAAACTATCGGATGTCTCCATTCATTACAACCCACCAAAATTATTATTTCAAACCACTATACATAATAATACATCCCGAATACTTATATCATGAATTAATATGATAATACTATAAAAAAACTACATCAAGTTGGTATGGAATGAATATATACACAGTTCTATAACTTTATTATTCCATCCTGACTAGGGTTAATCATCAGAAATTTTTTAATAATTCTTTATATCTGTGAATCGTCCATATGTGCTCGTTAATCATCGCATTCATATATTATTTTTCATTAATTTGAGAAAGATATAAGTTTTCCGCTTCTATCAAGATTTCAATGTATATAAATTTCAAATACATTAATATTGGATCCCTTGTGATTCTCATGATGGATAATATAGAATGATATTTTTTACTAAAAGAAGCACCCACCTAGTTTGGATTCATAAGGAGGTAATTTATTGATTAGTTATAATCCTAAATCATTTCTAACCACCTTCTATAACAAATGGTCAACTCCATCTATGTTAATATATAATATAATTTTTTATTAGTTGTATATATATATCACAGTTTTCTACATAAATATTATGCCTCAAAATCATTAGTGAAAAATTTACCATAAGTAATCCAAAATCTTGAGTTGTATATATTTAATAATTAATGTCAACTTTTTCTGGTACATTTTATATAACCATTCCATTCTGAATAATAACACATCATAATCAATTCTTATATGCCTCACTATAGATTATAACCCATCTCCACTATAGGGTAATGTATGAACAAGTGAACTGGATATCCTTCACATTAGTTCCATGATATTTTAATCACATTCTTCTATCTGCAATAATATAGATGAAATCTGTGTAATCATGGTAAGAGGATTGTATATTCTTGTGAAATTTTAAATAACTCATCTATAATATCTATCTATATAAGGAAATCTACTGAAATAAATAAACATGGATTGGTTTTTCCAACATTCAAAAGCCTCCATTATTGATGGATCTATGGATATACCCAATATTGAGATTATATGAAGAAAAAAATTAAACCTTTTTAAACAAAAAATTTCAGATTTTAAATTATTCATATAATTTCTTGTTTTCTCAAGAATTTAGTAAAATTTCAATGTGGTAATCTTGTTATTCCATTATCATTGAGTATATAATTATATCATCTTCCAATACAAGCAAAAACTGATCAAGGTAATCTGTAAATTATCTAATCATTAAACTTTTAAAGATAGAATAATAATTTGGTATATTAAAATGAATCATTATATACTCATAGTGTCTGTAAATTTTTATGGATTGATGACTTGGGTATATCATGGATCTTGACCCAAAATTCATGATATTAGGAATGATGTTCTATCATGGAAAATTACTCATCTACAAATACATGATAAAAAATGTAACAATATACAAAAGAGGATACATGTTATTAAATGTGATCATGTAAAAATCCCAATAATCCATGTAGAGTCTAATTGATCGATATTTATTTCTCAAAAAATGATAGGTTTACCCCAAGGAATCAAACATGGATTGAAGAATCCATTATCATGGATTTCTCTAGTTTTAATATCAATTTTTGCACATCAATTGGTGTTATTCTATATGGAGTCAATGATATTGGTATAGAATCATGTATGAGTTATATTGATAACTCAACATCATGTTTGTGTGGAAGTATAAGAAAATATTTTATATAGAAATCCAAAAATTATAGAACTATTGAAGTATTATATATTTAAATATTACCTCTATATAATTTTTGAAGAGAACACCATTTTAATGGGAGTTAAGACAAATACATTGGATGTGATCTCTATTAGAATCTCTTACTAATATTTGCATTGATATAAGAGAGTATATTGATTTTCAATATTCAATGTGACTTCCCTTCCTAAACCATTGATATGCAATTTACATAGAGAATGACAATTTATCTATATGAAGACATAAAATTCAACTATATTATAAAGGAAAATATTTTTTGGAAGCACATTCCCACCAATGTCAATTGGAGATGAATCAAGGTCTTGAAATGAGATAATCAAACCATTAATTGTTTAAACATTTAATTTCAAATATTATTGATTGTATGGAATCTTGTTGACCTTATAAAATTAATTAAATAAGAAATAATGGGTTTATACATAGTCAATTAATTCATTAATAGTTGAATTGTGGATGGTAAGTATACATTTCACTATTTCATTATCACACACCATGTCCAAAATAGTGATCATGTATGATCTCCCTTTATCAATGGTCCTGTGAATTTATTGACGTCAATAATTATCATTAACCCTTGTGATTTGGAACTAGTTATAATTATTAATTATCAATCTTTTTTAATTACTTTTAAATAAATTTTATCTATTTTTGGGAAACATGATTTATATTTAAAGACTATTTTTTTTGTTTTGAAAAGTATTTCAAAAGGTGTATTTGGGTGTTAAATTATATATGTTGGAGAAATGTTTTAATATTTTCTTATTAAAATTTAGGAATATAATTGAATTTACCTTAGTGATATAATATACTTTTTTTTAATCATTCATGATTTTATGTTTTAAGACCATAAATTCTAGTTGTATAATTAAAAATTAATGTTTGATATGTGTGAGCAAGTGAATTTCATAGTTTCAATAGATGGAAACCTGCTCGGATAATCAGTTCAATCACACACATTCACAAACACAAACACACTTATATATATATATATATATATGGTTTCATAATTCATTTTATTGGACCTGATTTTGGTACAAGTGGGTGATGTTGGGTGAGTCAAGAGGTGTTGAGAAACCAGAGGTTCTATAAGTCGGAATTCAATATTTATTATGTTTTCATTATTTTCTATTATTTTTTTGTTTTCCAAGATATAAAACCAGTAGCGTCATTGATTTATTTTTTTCGTATCTGAATATTCATTGTTATTTCATTTTGGTCATGATGATGTTTTTTTCTTATAAAAATAGATTTTATTAATTTTTTATTTATAATCTATTATTATAGTCAATATATTTTAGATTTATATAATATTGTTTATATATTTATGTTTTGTGTAATAATGGTTCACACAAGACTTTAAAATCCTACAATATTTTTATAAATAATTTCACTATGATATAATTCATAGTGTTGTTTTATGGGAGGCCAAAACAAAATTTTATACTTTGTGTGGTTCGTTAACTATATTCAAGATATATTTTCAATAAGTTCTGATTTTGTGTCATGTTACCCTGTGGTGTTTTTCTACACTATTGGGGAATTGTTATATATTTTCTTATAAATTTTTGGTACATAGAAATATATCTAAATTTATAACAACAATGATTAACGATTAAAAAAATAACTCAAATATAATGGTTTTTTATTAAACCAACACGATTTATAGAGTTTTATAATTCCTATATGAATCAATTATTGTATTATAATCCCTTCATAATTTTATAGGTAATTTAATATGTGGATTTTTTTTCATTATAAAATTATATGATGTTAATAATAATACTCATCCTATCCAACTTAAATAATTTCATCCATCACCATATTCACTTTTCAATCTAACAATCTCTTATCATATTTTATATATTAGTTTTTTGTATTAATGTTTCCATTCTAATTTCAATTTAAAAATTTTAAAATATAATATTTATTACACTTTTTAGGTTTATGATTTTAATAAATTTATATTTATAATGTTTGAAAATTCCTTCCTTGGCCAATCATACATTTTATCTTCTACCAATCATTTCTCCTAGATGAAATTACTGACATTTATAAGGTAAAATTATTGATGATTATTTTTTTATTTAAATATTTTAATAATTTTAACTTCAACTTGTTGAATATTTATTTTAATGTCTTTATGAATTAATCTTTTAATATAATGGTTAAAAATGTATAAAAAATTATTTTATGCTTTTACATTCATATTAATCTTCATATCAAAATTACAACTATCATTGTATTGTTCTTTTTTAATTCATCCCTCTCTTACTACCTTATAAATTCCCATTTTTGAAGATTTTAATTTCATTTGTCAACCAGTAGAATTATTTAATAATGTTTTATTAATAATATTGTATAAATGTAATTGAAAAACTTTTGTTAAAATTACTATGTTATGGTATGTTAAATAGTAGATATCTAGTGGAATAACAATATATTGATGACTAATGGATGGGTTATTATGTCACCCACAATGACCTAGATATATTTTTTATATTATGATATATATATATATAGGTAAAAATATGTTTTCCCATTAACATGTCACCATTTGGGTGACTAACAAAATAGATGTTCCATGTGCATTTGTTTTTGAAAAAGTTCCTTTTATTTTATTTTTACAAGTAAATATATATATATATATATTCCATGTGTTCATAGTTAACCTCCATCTATCATGTATTTTATCTCACACTCCTTTTCCACAGAAAATGAATGTTTATTTGATATTATTTATTCTTTGACCCTGTAATATAGAAAACCATTTTTTAATTTTTCTTTTCATATGATATATTCCTCTTGATAATTTTTCTCATATTAATTTGGAATATAGATTAGATGAAAAGTTTCTAAATATTTTTATATTGATGATTTGAGCTCACAGAGTAATTATTATTACAGTATCGAGTTGAAAATATGGGTATAATATAGTAGTGTGTGTTTTAAACAACTACGAGTTCTAACACACCACAACCAATCAAACTAGCTGTTATTAATAGTAATACCGACTTTTTGAAATTTTATAAATATTATCATTTTTAAAAGGACTTCAATTTGGGATTCGAAATATTGAAATTTACTTAGGGGGAATTTTTGGTATTTTTCTATAAACATTCAAATTTTTATGAATAATGAAAAACAATGAGTTATAGTTTAAAAACGAATTTTTCATTTAAATAATAATTTATTTTATTTAAGTTTATTTTAGGTAAAAATAGACACATAATACCTATATATGTTCAATGTAATTCATTAAAGTCAATTTATAATAATTTTAGATATATAAAAATTTTATAGAACTTTTCACCATCTTTTACCCACCTTCTAGGTGAATTTGCAAATTCACATAAAAAATAATTTTACCACTTCTATGAGTTATATTTTGAAAATCCTAGAGATATGGTTAAAATCAAGGAGTAAAATGTTGTTTAATATGATAAAAATAATTTTTTGGTAATAGTATCTTTTTACTTTTATTTACCACTGTCAAAAGTAAAAGGGGTAATTAAGTTTAAAAATTAACTTTTTATTACCCAAAAACATGTCCTAATTCTATTGTATAAGTATAATTCGACCAAAAGAAACCTTACTAATTAATTATGATCCTTTTATCCACTAGTATTAGATTAGGACATTTATAACTATTTAAGTTAAAGATGAGTTAAAAGAGTTAAAATCAATGTATAATAACTAAAACATTATTAATATAGGGCTACACATAAGAAAAATTATACTATAAATTCTCATCAGAAAGATAAAAATATTTCCTACATAATGGTCATTTATTTATATTTTTTAGACATTAGATAATTTAATTTAGTTATGTCACAAGGATAATGCAATAATTACAAAATTAAATAATTATTAAAATAATCGATATTATAAATATCCAAATAAATGTAATATGTGACTTTATATGAATTCAACTAATTTTATATATTAATAAGTCAAATTGCAGTTGGTTAGATGAATTGTTTTCAATTTAATAGTGCTATTATGAATTTAGAAATAACAAAATACCAAATACTGTCAAAAATTACATTAAAGAGTTTTTAAAACAAATATTTTATTATTAATTGATTTTATATTCCTAAAAATCTAAGTATCAGCCAAATAACTTATATAATGTCAGGTGTATCATTAATTAACAACTTGGGGTTCTCTAGGATGTATATAGTAATTTTATTAACAATATAATATAAAAATACAAAGAGACTTGGTAATTGTCAAACTATTTAACTAAGAGTTAAATCTAAATGATATAGTTATTATTGTAACCCAAACCTAGATAAAACTATTAAATGAGTGGTTTTTGATCTATTACCACCATAGAATTTAGATAATCCATTTTGGAGCCATTAGATAAACAAAAAATTAATTTATTATAAAATAATATTTTTAACTTTTCCGAAGATGCCCCTCATCCCTCTTATAAAAGGGCACTCCCCCTCTACTCTAATTCACACCCTCATAGACATTTGGATCAGAAAACCTCTACCCAAATACCATATCAACATTCATCCATTAATCCTTCAGACCTTCCTTTATTAAGAAATCCTACATAGGGATCCATTTTTATCAAATCAAAAGGAAGAACCTGAAGAAGAGAGAATAATTTCACCACCCTCTTTCAAGTTCTTTTCATATTCCACTTCTTATTTCTTTGTTATTTTCATTATAAAATAATAAATCCATTATATTCTATAAACTATGATGTTATTATAAATATGTTACATCCTTATTCATTATTCTATCGATATTTTGAATGACATGTCAGCATGCGTGCGTACGTACGGATTACCATCTCCACATCGTGGTGTAATTATTATTTAATACATTATTTTTTGGATGGGTGTAATAATGATATGTAATTATTGTAAATAATAAATTTAAAATGATAATGATTCTGTATATTTGTTATACCATCCAATTATATATTATTTTAATATCAAAATAATGATATTGTTACTCATGCGTACGTACGGATTACCCTCTCCATGAACCAATTGAGATTAATTACCCATTGTATACATTCAAGAATAATTTTCTTTATGTGATTAAAAATAACATTGAAATACTTGATATAATTCTTGATATGAATAAGATACATACCATCGATAACAAATATGATTCACATAATAATTAATATAAATGAAAACGAATCTGGTAAAACCCAAAACAACGATAATACTAAGATATTGTTAACAAAGTGATGTTAGAAGATCATATATGATATCATATTAGTGTATATGATTCATTTATAATTTAATAACAAATATTTTACCATTATACAGGAGGTAAACCTACAATCATCCAAGGAAAAAGTGCAAGGTAAGGGTTAATTTCACAATCTCTTTATTATCTGAGGTTGTTTTTACGCAAGTATCTACTGGGACCTCTTTTTCATCCACATCCATGTTTCTTAAAAATGTATTTCAAAACATTCTTACAATTTAATAGAAAATGTGTTAAATTCATTTATACCCTTGTTTGAATTTTTAAAATATGTTTCTAAAGGAATATTTCTGTCATTATCCATTCAAGTTCCTTTTAAACCTTTTCGACAAAATTAAGGTAAGAATGTATTTTTTAACTTATACGGCTGGTGTGACTATTTTCTACCATTATAAAATCATCGAAGCTTCCCTTAAAAAAATATAAGAATATTTTCAAATTAAATATTTTTTTTCATAATTATGTGACTTTTGAATGTTTTAATTAAAATGGGATATTTCTCTAAAAGAGTTTTAAAAATCATTTTCATCTATGTCAATATACTTTGATAGATTTAAACTTGTTTGATGTTGATTTATTATGATACAAATCATCCACATTGTATTGAAATTTTTGTGATATGATTGATCGTAGATGTGTTATTTTTATATAATTCATGATTTATGGATAATTTATTGACATTTCATATGCTAGTTTTAATAAAATGGTTAGTTATGTTTAAACCTTTTCATATGAGGAATGCATTGAACTTATTAAGTGAATGGTGGAGCCTTCTATAGCTCCCTGATGCATTGGTAGGTATCATGAGACAAACTAGTGTCTTGGAACATCGCCTTAACAAAATATTATTTGTATTCTTGTCATAAGGCCTTGACTATGTGGTTATGATAGTCTATAATTATTCATTACATCATTATGAAAGTGTTTATTGACATTCATGTTATTATTTGGCTACTAGAATATCCATGTGAATAAGTAAATGGAATTATTTGATTTTATTTTTTCCACATTATGCTGAGGTTCATGTTTAATTGGTTTTTATTTTAGTTATACATTGCCTTAAAAGTTTGTTCTTACTTTTGAATGTTTTCGCTATATTGTTATCCTTACTGAGCATATAAGCTCACCCCTTTCTATGTTTTATTTTTCCAAGGATGTGAAGAAGTATTTTATGACTGACCTGTCGGGATAGTCTGAGAGGATATAAATGTGGACTATAGAGACTATGTTGTTTTAGTTTTTCACTTTATGATGTAATTGTAAGACTTATGAATTTATCTAGTATTTTAAAGGCTACTAAACTAATCGGTCACTCGAGACATGCCCTTTTGTGATCATTCTTATGTTATGTAATAATTCATCAACTTGGGGTAACTGGGGTCAGGGCGTTACAACTATAGAATGTCCTAGAGCTCCCATATATTTATAATGTCACATCATGCAAAGAACTCCATTGGATGTTTGAAATCTCATGTCACCTCAATTGAAGAATCATAAGTTGGCACCATGCATCACATCAGGATTACTGAGAACTAGTCCATCATAAAACATCTGATATCACCCACATATAGAAATCCTATCACATCATATGCATAACTATAATTTTAGGTTATCAAAAACATGAATTACATAAAACTATTTCCCTTCACCTTCCTTGAATAACCCCCAACATAATCAATCTCAACGTATCATAAAATGCTACCCATTTTTTCATTTTTAATTCTAGATTTCATTTTGTTTTAATATATAACAATCATGGAATATATATTAGGAAAGATTTAGTGGCTAAAAATCCATCATCACCAATGGGGAGTTGGAAAAAAATCCCTCAAACCATAGGATGATGGAACAAGGTTCCTTATATGAGTTGGATATTTTTTGAGATCACAATAAATATACATGTCCTATACACACACACAGACACACATACACACATATCCACACTTAAGAATATTTGGGATCACAACCAATGAATTAACCAACCCATAATATATCCATAAAACCTCACTACACCACAATATTCCCAACCAACACTACTTGATCATAAAAAGAAAAACTCCACAAGAAAAATATCATATTATAATTAAAATTTATCAATTTTCATGATTTAAAATAAGAAAACAATTAATTTTAAACAACTAATAACATTAATATTTATATCCCATGAGTTTCACATTAAACATCAACCCTATATAGGCACATTACCCTTTTTAGTCCATTAATTAATTTATCATTGAACATCTTCCTATACTATTCGATACGAAAAAAACATATTCAGATACCACATGGACAACTTGTATTTCAAAACATAACTCACATTAAAGATAACCTAAATTAAAAAAATAACATACAACCAACATCATATATCTAGGATAACATCTTCTTCACTTGGGAAACTTCACCACCACACATCGATCACAACCTCCTAACTTCATAACTAAAAAACTAATTGGATCTACACCATAGCACATCGACGCATCATTGAAACCACATTACACCTCTAATTTTAATGAGATCATGTCACTAATACATATCCACACATCACAACCACCCTTCAAAATTTTACACATTTACATAACATTTTTGAGATTACTCATGTGGATTTTATAATATTCCACATAATAATTTCAATATAATTTTCACATCATAAATTTTTTCCATGTAAAACAAATTTATTGTCAATATATAAGTACTTGTAAAATTATTCATGGTAATTATAATCAATCACACAAGAAGGAATAAAAAACCTATCTACGATTTCCCAAGCAAAGACCCTAATAGAAAAATATTTATCTACAAATAACTGGGAAATTACAATCCCAATATCAATAATATAATAATTTTCTAAATCATGATATTTCATTTAACATTCCCTTTCAATTTTAAGATTTTCTATTTATTAAATACATTTAACTAGTGATTACCCTCATCATAAAAAATTTTAAGGGCATGAATACCTTCCACATGATTGAACTTGACGATAAATGATGGATCTCGTACCAGATACACAACATTCAATATATGTATAGAAGAATGAAATAATAGGGAGTCCACCAATGGACTAAAAAAGTTAAGTAGAACACCCATTACATTGTTCAAACCTACAAAAACATTATTCCCCTATCCAAATATCTTCAAATGTATATATTTATATATGGTGACCACCTTCACAGAAGATGAACAACATGGAAAACATGGGAAACTGCAAAAAGGATGATAGAAATAACATATTCTGCCATTAGTTGATATCCTATGATCTGGTTCAAAATTCATTAAATGGGGAATGATTTAGATCATTAATATGCACTTGGGTTTCCCATGTAATGAGAAAAAATTTGGAAATGTTATTGGGTCAATGGTTATTCATTAATAAATATGTAGTCATAAAAACATAAGAACATGATACGTTCCATTTTACCATGCAATACAATGGATGATAAATATTTAATGATGGTTCATTGGCGAGGTCAAAGAAATTAGCAAGAATTATAAATAGTCATATGAGATCTATAAAAATTTCAACTTTTCATATACTTTAAATTGGGGAGAGGAAATTACTACACCTAAACTTCTATATCACAATAACCATTAAATTTTGAAACTCCCTAAAATGACACCACATGAATCTATTCCACCAAAAGGTCTCTATACACATCCATGATGAAATTATAAGAACAAAAAAGTTGAACCTTAAACATCTACACCAAAATTGTCCACTCCACATCACATATAATCTTTTAGCTTTTTTGTATCCCTACTCCATGTTGTGTCCATTTAAAATATTATAGTGACACCATGAATCCAAATTATAGGTACCTAGTTGATAGTTGGATCCTATATTCTGTTGAGGCTATCCTTATAGTGTATCCTATGGATCTATTCCATACGACTCATCCATATAATGTTTTTTATCAATAACATTCAACCCACTCTCCAACACCTAAGAATCACCCTTTTAACAATATACTACAGTAATTCCCATAATGTAGTCCTTAACAAGGTCTTTCCAATTAAATGATATTTTTCATGGGGAGGAGTGTGAACCCAATACCATAATTCACCTATAAATATAGATATTTTTTATTATAAATTCCATTAAAAAATCATGGAGTTCTAATGAATTTTTTTCATAGTGACAATATATCAATAATATATAATATTATAATCTTTAGTGTATACCTTTTTTTATTATTTATCATGTATGGATCCGAAACTTGTACAATAATTTTATATTCATAGGATCACATGGAATGTGGGGGATGTAATATTAAAACCAATATAAGATTGCAACATGAAAATTAAAATGAAATATTAAAATAAAAAAATTAAATTACTATATAATGTGATTTGGAATATTTAGCTATCATTTGAATTGATAAATTTATTTAAAATTCAATATCCACTAATAAAAATAATTAAAAATTATGAGATGATGTCATCTTTTTATCATGATTATAGTTAATCCTTCGAAATAAATTTTAGAATGAATTTATATAATTACCTAATTGGATCTCTCTAATGAGTAATTATAATGAACTTACTCTGATGACAAAAAACTGGGGAGGGTTACTCATTGGATTTCTTCTTAGATATTAAATTAATATTGGTCACCCATCCTATCTATTTATTGAATGTGGGGGATTAAATATATTCTAATGAATAATATTTCATTTAAATCTAGATGATCTAAAATAAATAACCATAAATAGTAATTTTTAGAATTTAAAATCATCCAATAGTCTCTCAATATCCAAAAAACCATTCATGATGAATTAATTAATGACTAAAATGAAAAATCTATTGTTGATGATGAATAAATGTTATATCTTTGTGTAATTCAAATTTATTTAAATTATAATTAGAATTATAATCCCATTACACAATGATAAACATCATATCCTATTTTGTATTTTTCATTGATTCTTATTACTGATTTTAAAGAATTAATAATAATTTAGAATATAATTACAAAGTGATTAATTATTAAGATAATACTTTCTAAATTCAATATAAATCTTTTTCCAAATAGAACCCTAATTTTTTTAATTAACACAACAAATTTTATGCCCAATATAATCCATTATTAAATAAAAATTTCTATAATACAATAACCAAATATGGTCCATTTGAAAATTTAATAATGATCATGAATCTCATCTATAAGCCTAAACATTGTTCAGTAACAATAAATTCATCCTACCTACCAACATAAAAAAAATATATTTATATGGTCCATTCAATATCATGTACATTAGATTTTTTTTGAGGACATATATAATAATTAAGAGACTTGGTTATGGTTTATCCTATATTAAATATATATTTCATAGAATATTTGGTATACTAAATATTATATAATTATATCACAAGTATTTATGTTTTCTTGAGAATTAACAAAGTTATTCAAAAATCTAATTAAGGTAATTTATATTATGACATATCATATTGAGAAAAACATAAAATATTATTTAATGTTATAATTAATCATTATTATTACATCTATAATGACCATCGATTAAAAAATTAATCAAATTACATTAGTTATCTATAAATACAGGAAGCCTCATTGGTAGAGAACCTATTCTAGGAACTTAAATTGAAAGATCCTAATTGAATGTTCATTTATATAACACTAATGAATAATACTTTAGAATACTTTTTTTGGAAATAATGCTTGAAAATTTGAAAATATGTTCACTAAAATATATCCAATAGTTGATCATTTATAAACTTGTAAACTAATTCTGCCCTACAAGTCATAATATATCTTCACTATAATATATAATGTTATTCAATCAAATATATTCTAGTAGTTCATTTAATCTATGTGGTTTTTAATATATTTTCCCCCATATAAAACCAAAAAATATATAAATTTATGAAAATAAATTAATATATATATATATACATTAAACTACCAATAATGTCTCTATTAATATAGCGGTTCAATATATTTAACTGAAAAATCATAATATACATATGTATAGTTTTTTTGGTACTTCATAAGGAATATATATAAATGTAAATTATCACATTGTTAATTTTGTTTTCTAGATTATCATTATTTCCAAAATTATTTAATTATTCTAGTTGTAAAATTAAAATTTAAAACTAAATAAATAATTTAATGTTATGAGTATTCAATATTTATTCATTAGTTTTGTAGTATTTGATGAATTATTTATTGTAGAGCATGGTGTTGAATTTTCTATCAATAAGGATTCAATAAAGAGACAAGTGTAAATAAGTTGTAAATATGTGTATAGAAAGGTGATGATTGAAGTTATTCCAATTATTGAAGTGGTGAGGTTACTAATTCAGTGAAGATCCCACATTGATTATAGATTATGATTGAAGAAACAGTTTAGATGATTGTTGAACTTTTCCTATGTTCCATGAATTGTATCTAGGTTATACATTGTTACAACATTTGACGAGGTCCATGCAATACTCAAGTGCATAAGGAAAGGTGTAACGATCCATCCATTGGATCTAAATGGATGATGTTTATAAATCAGAAAATTGTTTTTTCAGATCATCAAATTCCAATATTTTTGTTAATGGATAACACGTCCCTCTCAACCAGAAGGCCATGGAATATGTTTTAATAAATTAGGCCTGATGAAATGATCTTTTCATCATCCATGATTGGATTAATGGAGTGTTAAATATATTGGATTTTTTATTCCAAAGATAAAACAAGAATGAAGTTTGAATATGTAGAAGAGAGAAGGAAAGGATTAGTGTGGAATCTAGTAAGAGCATTTTCGATGAATGAGATTTGAATGATGTAAGTTTCCATGCATTATTCTAGTAATGGAAACTTGGTTTTTAAACTGGTATATGTGAACTTAAATTAAAATATTAAGAATATATCCATGCAGGCTAGCTCGAGCCCTCACCCAAGAAATATGTGGGACCTGAGGGTCCACTATGCCTAAATCGAAGGCCTCGAAGACAACCCGCAAGAGGTGCAAGTGTGCATGACATTTATAATCTTATAGGTGCACACACAGTGATCCACCGATGGACAAGGATGAATAGTGGTTGAAGAAGCCCACCAATGGAGAAAATGTTGGTGCAGAAGAGCGCCCACAAGCTAACACGGTACAAGGAGGTACTATGAAGGGAGTAGGAGAATTCTGATCAAGGGATTACATGACATGATAGTTGAACCATGAGGATCCCATGTTTCCATTTCGATGTGTTAATGAATTTTAAAAATAAGGAAAAAATCTTGATTGTTGATCCCTCAGCGACATGCTGTCTATTGTCTGATCAAACGCGAGATTGATCCCCAAATCCATGATGTCAACCTGATTACTGTAGTTTGGGATTGATCATTGGCCATCCTATCTCCCCCATCGAGGTTTTTTTATCCTCTGGACACCCGAGCATCTCCCACGAACTAGGTATCAATCCAGAACACCCAAATCAAAACTACAACCAATGTTGGCGCCACTGAGGAGCCTTTCTAGATCATCTGGGCACAATAAATTCCATGAATGCAATTCCATTTCCATGCATGGATGAAACCATAGATCATGCGTGGCTAAAGCAACCAAATGTACAAGGCCATGTCATGCCACTCGAGCCCTCAAAGGGAATCCTTGCTTGCAATTTGTAACACATGCACATGATTTTTTACATGAATGAAGGAGTCCACATTGAATGTAAAAAAACCAAATGACTAGGCATATCTATTATCCCGCATTTGAATATTTCAATTAGAAAGACCATGAAAATTAAATTCTATGAACTCCATGATATATTTAGAGGTATTTTTGATTGTGGAAACACATTGATATGTGCCTATAAAAGGATGAGTTCCTCAACTATTTTTTGTTGTTGAGAAAATTGGTAAAGCTCTGGTTCTCAAAAGAACATTTCACCATGAAGAGAAAGTTTCTCTGATGCCATACTATGCAATATAATTATTTCTACGTAGCTTTGCTACATGATGGGAAGTCACACATCAATTGCACGAATGAGTCCCATGAATCCCTTCTATGAATGGAAGAACCGCAAACCCAGTGGTTTTCTAAATAATAAGCACCACTATGTGATGTTACCCGCAAGAACGTGATAGTTTCATTGAACACCCTTTGTATCATTGTGAGGACTATCTCGCAGGTAAAACAATTATTTCCTACACACCCTTGTTTTTATCATGAGAAGAAAAAAACCAATAACCATTTCTGGTTCTGTGAAGAAGAAACCATAAGCCCCAATGGTTTCAAAAACAATAGATGAATGGTATTTCAAAATAAGGGCATTAAATGTTGGGATGCACTCATTTTCCTAATACGAGGAAACCCAAGGCCTTTGTGTGATTGTGTGAAGAAGAAGACCAATTATGGAAGAACAAATACATGTACACATGCACTCATATATAAGGAAATATTTACACAGTTCTTCCATAATGGACACCATCCATTCAAGTGCACATGAAAAAATCATAAATGTGGACAACAACCATTTGGGTTTGAAGAAGAAAATACAAAAAACATAATGACACACAAAACATGTGAATGCAATGATAGATGAAGTAAATAAGATAAAGAAGAGATAATTAGTTTCACCATAATGGGAATACATTCACATACATAACATATATTGAATCAAATCTAATGAATAAGTGTGTGTGCATAAAATCAAAATAAAAATAATGTGATTGTGTGAATATTGAGAAAGAATAAATTGCATGTGTAATTGGATGACCCACACTCATCGAACAAATATTGATACATAATAATATTGCGTTCTCTGGTTAAGAAGCTATATATATTACATTCATGAAATCATGCATAATGACATGAATGTGTGAGAAGAAATTGAGATACCAAAATACAATATGTATTGGATCCCATGTATTCCATGATTGAAGTAAATTTGTTTGGATATTGGAGCCGAACATAATTAATAAGGTTATTATATCTGATTTTTCAGTAATTGATTGTCCAAGAAGAGAAAATGATCAGCTATTATGAAGAATCAATGTTTCATTATTGAAGAGGTGGTGTGTAAAAATTATAAACATATATTTGGGGTCAGATATTCATCAAAATAAGAAAGAATTTTCCAATCATTGGAGTACTTATTAGAGAAGTCATTTGAATTAATGAACAAGGCCAATAGACATTACCAAAGGTTGTTGATGAATCATGAAGAGATACAAAATCATGTGTGATTCAGAAATCATGTGTGGAGAGAGTATAATATCATCTACATTGAATCAAAAAAATCATAAAGAATGAAGCTTCATGTGTGAATCGAGAGCTAGAAGATGCCTGTGAGATTTAGGGAGGAGAATAAGTCTCTAGCGGGACTCTGATGTAGGCCAATGGACTCTGGTAACACTATGGTATGTAGTATAAAGACCCTCAACTAGGGCTCATGAGAAAAACAACGGGACTCTGAAATGACCATTGTAACTTATAAAAATATTATTGTGGATACTCTGTGTTGGGGGGATTGACAAACACATAAAAGAGTAGGACGTTGATCTAAACCTTGTAAATCATTGTTCTCAGTACCATAACATTTACTAAACCATTGAGGTATGTATGAGATACACAATATGAGTGGATCAAGGCTTTATCAATCAATAGTGGTTTAACTTAATAGAATCAATTAGTAAATATATTTAAAGGGATCACTGATTCCCCTCGTCCCTTTTCAATGATTCACACTAATATGGGAACTTCAGTTTGTATCAGAGGAAAGGATACATCTAAATAATCCAAGGGATTCACTCTGAAGTGAAAATTTGAGGAGATGAGTGACAACTTAAAATTGTTATTTCTACCTAAACTAAAAAAATATATAATGATAAAATATTTAGGGAATATGAATAACAAGCATCGTGTTAATGGGGAGACACCTTGTACTGATGGTAATCTGAATGATACATCATGAGATAATACTTTTTTTATGACTTTAATGATAAAGTATATTCAAGCTGTGATTATAATAAATCAAATATTGATCTTCATACTACACTCAAATATCATCAGAAGAAACTCCCAAGAGAACTGTCAAGACACATTGTTGTAAAAATTAGTGCTCTTCAAGATGAAAATTTATAGTTGGAAGAAGAAGAAAATTCCAATGATGAGGTATTGGACAAAAGGGAGGTTCTATCCAACACACTCACAAAACATGTGAATGAAAAGGAAGAAACAACTTATCCTTGTAATGAAAGATGTGAATAAGTCACAGAAAAGATTCATGGAAGTGTTTTGTGAGAATTAATTCTTCTAAATGCTATTTTTGGAATCCTTTATGGCATTTTAAATGTTGCACAAAGTTTCTACGATTGTCAAATCTGTTCAACTATAAGACAAAGCCAACATGATAATGGGCATTAACAACTCTTTATAACAATTAATTAATTTTCATGATGAAAAAAATGAAAAATCTGAAGGATAATTGGGAAAGAAATATAAAATCAATTGAGGATGAAAAAAAATCCGTCAATATGAACTGTTTAGAGATGGTGGTGTAATTGAATAATAAACAATCACTCCAAGATATAACTCCCCCAACAGCTGAATCAAGAGATGTTGACACTTAATTTTTCATTGTGGAATTTTATTCCAAGAGGAATATCAAATAATCCTCTAATACAAATGAAACATCATATAAAAATAAGGTATCCCTTAACCCAGTTATTTATATTTCTATTAACGTAGTTACATATACAAGTATGGGTTCAATGATTAATGCTAGGAAGATATGAATTGATAATAATTTTGCAACATTCATCAAAATTTTATGAACGGATGATTGAATGATTATGAAGAACAACTAAAATATTGATGATCCAAAGAAAGAAATACAATTCCATAAACAACATATCAGTAAATCTTGCCAGACTGATATTAGAAGAATAAGAAAGAGATTTATTGACTTTATTTTGTGTTTGTGGATGTTCGGGAATTTGGACAATGATTTCTATCATAACATTTTATCACATGAAAATTATATAAGTACTTCATTCTAGGACTGCATATATGAATAAATGAATCACCTTTCAAAGTAATCTAATAAATCACAGATGAAGAAAAATCTTTCTATTAAGAATAGATTTGATTATCTTGAAGACTTCTGTGATAATTGCAATAATAGTGGTCACATTTATGAGATGTTTTGGTTTAGTCATACCAAGACTAAAGTATTTTATAAGAATTATAGACCACAACAAATGCAGGAGAAAGGAATAATAGTTTATATCTTCCGTAGGGAATATTCAAAACACAAAATTCAATAAAACAGAGAAAGAAACTATTCCCAAGAAGAAGCTCAATATAGATTCCAAGAATTTCATCTCAACCAAAAAAAAAGATGCTACTATTATGTAAAAAAACCATACAATGGATCACTGCAAAAAATCCATGGAAATAAATTGAGCAAGCTGAAACTAAAATGATATTCAATCCAAAAGAAAATGGTATTGATTGAATACATTCCTGAAGATAACAAGTTTCCTTAGAAAGGTAAATAAAAAATACTGAAGAATCCATCTGGAAGATCAAAAATAGAAAAAAAATAGATTTTTTATTTACTTAGCCTAATCAATTGAAAATTTCTATAGATTTAAATAGAGATAAAGATGAAAATAGTTAAAGAATTGGAAAATGGAAATAGGCTATTTTCCATGAAGGATATTTGGAATTTCATGAGAGGATATAAGCACATTATCACCTAGTGTCTCACATCTACTGTGTGAAAGGTGCATAAAGGGAAGAAATAATACATAAAAATGTACAACTATTTTACCATGCCAAATGTAGATGTTGAAAATTGAAAAACAAGAACCAATGGAATATACATGAATACTGGAAGAAGAAATGGAAAAAATCCATAGAATTTGAAGGTTAATGGAAGTAAATGGTCCATGCTGATAATGAATGATCAAAATGAAAAGTGGAGAAGAAACACTGGAATGAAAAGTTCCAGACACTTTGGAGATGAAAAGAACATAGACCTTGGGTTGATCGAAAATTCATAGCCCCAGTTCTTATATTAAGAATCTCACATGTGTTCCATTATATTTTATTATATTTTTAATATAAATGTTTTCTTAAATTACATGTAATTGAAGATGAAAGATATTCCCAAAATTAGAATTGAATAAAAGGAGGAGAAATATAATTTAAACTCATTATTCATGATTCGATAATTACTTGATGTATTCCACAGTTGAAGATTATCAATATAAATATCATGAAGGTCATAATATGATTATTTTCCATCATGGAAAATCAAAGGGATTGCATCTTGAGGGGGTGAAAAAATGAAGGAGATGATATCAAGGATTATGTCAATACAAACCTTGAAATTCATATCATCTCGTGAAGCTGATGTTAATGTATTCTAATCACACATTCATCCCTTGTTATAAATTTTATTTATCATGTAATTTAAGGGGGGAGTGCTTGATTGATGAAAAGATGTGATGAAAGGGGTATATTTATAGTTTCAATTAAATTTTATTATATTTTTTTGGAAGTATGTGTAGGATTTATAATTTCATGGATAAATATGATTATTTTAAACACCTTGGTTAATAATTTAATCATTTTGAGCATGATTTCACATGGATGGTTGTTTCTAGAGAGAATTAAAAACCTCTGTCATATCTCTCCTATATTCTACATGGTGAAATCCCAAGAAGAATTACATTTGATTTACTAAAGGATATTTTTTATGTGAACTATGTGACATCATCCCTCTCACAGAAATATTAAAGAAGATATTACTCATATGGAGGAGAATGTGTTTTTTAACATTTCCCACTACAACATTCCATATGGTTTCCAATAAGGGGGAGAGAATATTGTCACCAATATTGACCCATTCAATGTGTTCTTGTGTAATATTGACAAAAAAAATAGAAAAGAGAGATTGTTGAGAAAGGTGTTGCATTTGTTGTCAGTACAATGTAAATGATGATTCAAATTATAATATGATATTGATATGTGAATGGATAGGTGTGACAGAAGTTTTGAAAATGATTGAAGTTGTGAGGTTATAAATTTAGTGAGTATCCCACTTTTATTAGGGATTAAGATTAATGAAATAATTCATATGATTGATTAATGTGTCCTATATTCCAAGAGGTGTATCAAGGTGATACATTGTTTCAAAATTTCAACCATTCCATGAAATATTAAATTGCATGAGTAAAAGAGTAAAGATCCATTCATTGAGTCAAAATGAATGAAGATTATAAATCAGATGATTGTCTGAGCTGATCCATAAATTCCAGGATATGTGTTAATAGAGAACACATCCCTCAAAACTAGATGGACAGGAATTGTATTTTAATGTATGAGGCATGAAGAAGTGATCAATGTATCATCCACGGTTAGATTAAATAAATTCTAATGATATTGGATTTTTTATTCCATAAATAAAAGAAGAATCATATTTGAGAATAATAAGAGATGAGGATGGGTTTAGTTTGGAATCTATTAAGAGAATTTCCCATGAATTATTCTTACAATGGAGGCATGGTTTTTAAACACGTATATGTGGCCTTACATTAATAAATTATGAGTCCAACCATGCAGGGCAACTAAATCTCTCATTGAAGATATATGTGGGACTAGAGGTTCATCCACACCCAAAGGGATGGCTTCGATGTTAGAACGAAAGTGGGATAAAATCACATTCCATGTATAAGCTACCGGGTGTGTGCATGGTGATCAACCCATGTGCAAGGACGCATAGTGGGAACTAGGATCATGCATGAGAAGAATATATTGGGTGTAGAAGAGTGCCAGCAACATGAACATGATATGAGGCTGTGCTGTGGGGGGAAGAGGAGAATTCTGATCAAAGGCTGCCACAACTTGATTGTTAAACTGAGAGGATCCCATCTCTCCATTTCGATGTGGGGTGTCAATTAAAAACATAGAAGTAATCTTGAATGTTGATCCCTCGGTGACACACATTCTATTGTCTGATCTATCACGAGATTGATCCAACGTATCCAAGTGATCCATATAATTACTACGGCTAGAGATTCATCCAAAGATGTCTGATCTCCCCCACCGAGGTTGTCTTCAACCTACAGACACACGAGATGCTCCCATGAACCAGGGCTCAAACCATAACACCCAAATGACCACTCCAACCATCATTTGAGACACTGAGTAGCTATTCTAGATGGTTTGAGCATAAAAAAGTCCATTCTTGAAATTTTATATGCATGCAGGCTTGAAACCAAAGATCTTGTGTGGCTGAAGATACCAATGGTGCAAGGTCACTTCATGCCAGTTGTACCATCATTGAGAATCCTTTCATGCATTCTCAATTGCATGTAATTGGTGTTTTTTTTGTGAATGAAGTAGTATGTGTTTAATGTAAATAAACCAAAAAAATTAATATATCTATTTTCTCACAATTGAATATTTCAAAGTCGTAGATCATAGAGATAAAAAATCTAAAACCCCATGGCATATTTTGAGGGATTTGAGATCGAGGAAACACATTGATCCATGCCTATAAATAATGGAGTGCCTCTACTATTTTCTGAGGTTGAGAAAATGGAGAAATCTATCATTCTTGAAAGAACAAAGAAAAATGAAGAGAAACATTCTGTGTAGCCTTGCTATGTGAAAGGCAGAGTTCTATACAACCCTGCTACGTGAAGAAAATTTGGGCATCACTTGTGCTAAGGAGTCCTGATTATCCCTTTCATGAATAGAAGAACTATGAACACCATGGTTCATTAATGAACTCTCACACTTGTTTGATGTTACTCACAAGCATGTGATAGGTTCATTGAACACTTGTAGTGACTTCTTGAGAAGTAGCCCACGGGTAAAACAGCTGGTTCATATGCACCCCTGTAGTGATCTTGAGAGGAAATAACCAATAATAGTTTGTGGTTATATGATGTTTAGCCCGTGAGCCCCCAAGATTTCATGAAAAAAAGAAGAAGGGGATTGCAAGATAAGGGCAGTACATATTGGGATTCACCCATAAACCTGATATAAGGTATCCCGATGCCTTTATGTGATTGTGAGAAGAATAATACCAATGAGGGAAGAGGAAATGCATGTTCAAATGAACTCATATGTGAAAATTAAATATGAAGTGCATTCACAATGGACACCATCCATTCAAGTTCACAATAACAATGCCAAATTGTGGCCTATAACATTCTGTTTTGAAGATGAAAATAAACAAGACATAAAGACACATGAACCATTTTAATGGAAAGATATTATAAGATAATAAGATAAAAAAGTGATAGTGATTTGAACTGAGAAGCGAATACATGAACATAAAAAACACACATTGAAAAAATCTCAAACTTGTGTGAATGAGATAAAAAAAATGAAATTTAATGTGTGCAAATTGATAAATAAGATAGTGCATGTATAATTGGATGTCCCCCACTCATTGAACAAATATTTATCCATAAGAAAAATGTGTGATCGGGATAACCAGATTCATGCATGGAATCATGCATAATCACATGCATGTGTGAGAAGAACATGATATATCAAAATAAAATATGTATTGGAATCCATGAAATACATGCATGAGGTAAATGTGATTTGAGACGGTATCCATATAAAATTAAAGATGTTATTCTATCTGAGTTTTCTGTAATTAAGAGTCCGGGAAGGCGGGCTGAGCTGATATTGTGAATAATTACACTTGAATTATAGAAGATATTGTGTGGACCACTTTCACACATTTAAGTGATGTCATGTCTTCATCTAAAGAATAAATAATTTCCCAAGCATTGGGAAAATGAGTATTGATCACAGATGTGGTGAGAATTATTGAGCAAGACCAACATACCTTACCAAAGGTTATTGAAGATTCAGGAAGAGAAACACTAGAAAGTGTGATTCAGCATGCCTGTGTAGAGATAACATAAGTTAATCTATAGTGAATTGAGAAAGTATGTAATGAAAGAAGTTTCTCATGTGAATCTGGAGCAAGATGACCCCTGTGATATTTAAGGGGGAGGAGATGTATTCTGTAGGACTCTCAAGTAGGCTAGTGGACTCTGGTAACATTTTGGGATGCAGTATAAAGTCCCTCATGTAGGACATAAGAGAGATACAATGAGAATCTATGAAGACATGTAAGATAATGAGAATCACTTCTACCCTGTTGTTAATAATCATAGAATATATGAGTTACATAAAAAAAATTTAATTGTGATTTTTGTCATGAAAAGTTTCCTTTTCAAGGCCATTTTATCTCCAGGGCTAGATTATCAGTTGATTTGACAAGAAAAAGGAAGTCTTTGAATGGAAAACACCAATAAAACATAACTAAGGTGTAATATCCCTGGTAAATAATTAATAATACATTCTAATGTTTATCAATATTTATGAATAAAATGTTAATATTAGTTTAAATGGAACGCTATGCTCCATGGCATACCCAATACGCGACAACGAGTTCCTTTGAAATCCTACGTTGCACTCTAAAAATAAAATTATATAATTTTAAATGGTAGTTAACTCCTTGAAATTGTAATGGTGGGAAAGAGCGGAACTAACTTCAAAATGATTATATATGTTTGTCAAATATTTTTACTTTTATAAAATAAATGTTAGAGGCGTAAAATGCAAATGAATCCAATTTTAAGCATAAATCTTCTAATATTATTTAAAAGGTCGATTAACCGCCTTTTGATGAAGAAAACTTTTTAAATATACTTTTGAAAATATTATATGTTTTATTTGGAAAAATAAAATCTTTCTTTATAATTTGAACATTAAAATTGTATTTGTGTAATTTTTTTTTATTTTTCTGATAAAGATCATTTTTAGTGAAAATGTTGCATTTTAATTCAAAACCTCCATTTAATATGATTTATTTATATTGATAGATTATATTTTTAATTGAGATTAAAGTGTATTTAAATTATATTTTAACCATTTAATTCAATGGTGGTCATTGAAATTAATTTCACTTTGAAATTGGACATAAACTATTGTTAATCTTTTAATGTATATTATTTCTTAAAAACATGCAGTGTGTTTTGACAGCGAGAATTAATAATAAAATTAATTAATGCAACATATATGTTTTGAATTTCGTAAAATAGAAATCATTTTTGAATTCGGAGTATCAAATATAGCTTAGGGTGAATTTTTGGTATTTTTTTGAAAAACATCAATTTTTGATGAATAGTGAAACCACTAAGTGGTAGTTAAAGAAACTGATTTTTTGATTACATGAAACATTACCACCTGTGTGATTTTATTTTAAAAAATCCTACATACATGGTGGTCATTATGAAGTGACATGTGGTTCAATGAGATTAAAATTATTTTTGGTGATTAGTAACTTTTATGTTTTATTAATCACGATTAAAGGAAATTAGTGTGATTTAAAGTAAAAATGATATTATAATAAAATGAAAATATTTTAACACTTGTCATAACCATATTGGATGATTCATGGCCGACCAAGAAAACCCATGGGTCTATTTTTGGGACCCCATGGAGCCACATGGGTAAGATAATGATATTAATTCCTTTTATTTAAAGTAAAAGTAAAAATGACACATACATGTATTGTTTTACTAAAAAAAATTACATGGGGTTATACAAGTCGTATTTTTATCTATAAATAGTCATTTTAAAGCTAAAAATCTTTCCTACATCATAGTATTTTTTATAATTTTTAGACATTATATAAATTAAATTATTTATGACATCATGATGATGCAGCGATTACCTCATTATTTAACGATTTAAATAAAATGAAAAGATAATGTAAAATTGAAGACCTAAACATGTCCAAAACCTGTTTTATGGGTGTATTTCAAACCCTTATCAACATATCCTAAAAATATATCAATGTGGGACCTTTAAAATCCGAAACTCATTTGAAAATAATGTTACCATTTTTTTGAATTTCCAAGAGTGCCCCTCCTATCCTCTTATAAAAGGCCCCCAACTCTACCTCCTTACCCACACCTCTCAATCCTTTGGATTGGCCAACACCTGCCCATTTCATCTCTGCACATCCCTCTATTCATCATTGAAGCCTCATCATGGGAAGAAAGCTCTTCAAGAAACCTTTTTG
Organism: Viscum album; assembly: GCA_963277665.1. Lineage (NCBI taxonomy): Eukaryota > Viridiplantae > Streptophyta > Magnoliopsida > Santalales > Viscaceae > Viscum > Viscum album. The sequence continues at coordinate 2,012,248,517 of OY728147.1, read as the reverse complement.
GTTCAAACCAAAGGGAGTTACCCGATTTAAAGGAAAAGTCTTCTTTAATGTTATTTTGTTTTATTTTTCTTCTCCAAACCAATAAAACAATTTTATTCATTTATTTTGTAACAACAACAGTATCTCAAATTTTCTATTTTTTTGTTATGTGATTTATTTGAGCTACACTTACACACACCTTCGTCTATTGGTTAAATAACATATTATTTCCGTGGATGGCGAATTTCTGCCTCACGAAACGATGATTGTTCAATCTTCTATTAACACCTTTTATGGTGGCCATTATGATGTCACTATATTATATATTAGATATATATGGTATTTATGTTTTCCATATGCTTCTTAATTTTATATTTAAAACATGCCTTTATGCTTTTCATGTTGTGAAAATGCGATAATTTCATACGAGGAAGTGCAGACTACCGCCCCCTCAAGTGATGTGAATCATTCATGAAATACATGGAATGTATAAAGAATCAAATTAATTAACATATGTGACCTATATAACATATATATTATACTGGAATTATAATATATATATATATATCTCAATTATTTTTAATTCCATTAATATGACAATGAAATGAAAGTTGCGTTCATGCGTACGTACGGCCTACCGGCCCCATAAACGGTGCATTTCATTTCTTTTTATCTCCAAATGTTATGGAGTAGTATAAAATGAATATTTACAGGATATATATGATATTTAAATCATTAATACTATTCTGGATATGATTTACTTATAACTACATGGACAATCTTTTTCAAACAAGTTCATTTTTGACTCATGTACCAAACATCGACAAAAACGTCTGATATGAACTCACATTATTAACCAATTATTATAACATTATAATATGTGATATTAAATGAAAATTAATCTTTATAAAAGTTCCTTAATCAATTATAAATTTACTAATGTTTATTATTCAGGAATATAAAGATACGAACAAGACAAGTCAGACTTGAGGTAAGGGATCCTACCCCTCTCTTTCATTTTAAGTACACTCTTTTATGTCATTCCTTATAAGATCATCTTTATAATGATTGGTATGTTCTTTTATATTACTCTTACTATATGTTTTATGTTCATATTATGAGAGACACTATTTTCTCTCATAAATCCATTTTGGAAGTTTTGATTGGAGTCGTTGGGCTGCCGAATTTTTGTAAGAGATCCAGCCTCTCTCTTTCTTTTTAAGTACTCTCTTTATATAATTATTTTATGTTCATATTTGTTATTTTGTGGGATTTCCTTTTATATTCCTCCTTCTATAAATTTTAATGTAATATGAGGAGGGACCCTATCTGATCTCATCAATTCATTTTTGGATGTTTTATGTAGCGTCGATAGGCTGCCGTGTTTTTGTAAGGGATTTTTCGTCTCACATATTTACCAAGAGATTTATGATAAATTTGCCACCATTTCCTTTGAGTGGTATATGTACATCCCATTATTATACTCATTGTGTAATATACTTTCTTTTATGAGTATTTACATCAATGTTGTATTGTCTTTCTTTCATGGGGTGTATGTTTCGAAAGATACCCAAGTCCGTAAGGGAACCTTTCACCCTACTCATTTTAAAAGACTTCTTTTTAGGTCTTTTAATCTTATTATGATGGTATATGTTCTTATATATCATTATTTCTATAAATTTTATGTCCATGTGATGAGATACCCATTTTTATCTCTCATCAACTCATTTTCTGAATTTTGAAGTGACGCCGTTTGGCTGTCAAATTTGTGATAGGGAACTTCTTAACCAAATTTTGATTGTTTGGGATAAACATGTACTCATTGAATATTTCTTTCTACGAATATGTCTCAATAACCTCTGATTTTTTACACATAATATCCACTTATATTTGGTGTATTCATTTGTCACACATAATTATGTAATTTATTTATCCTTAATCCAAGGATACCATCTTTGTAAGGGACTTAGTCTCGATATACTTTCATTAAGGCATATTTTTGTGCTAATTAAAGGCTAGTGTATTAACCCCTTTTAATTATACATTTTTTCGACATGAATCTTTTATATACGAAGCGTTTTACTAAATGACAAAAAGTTTGTTTATTTTTAACATACGCGGTGACAATGACCTTCCCACCACCGTGAGTATTAATTGATCTTTGGCTTCCTCAACAGGACGTTATATTCTTAAAAGTACGTAAATACCATATAATCTTTTTTGGTATTGAAAATGGTTTTGATAATTGATTTTTTATGCCAATATATTTAAGTGATATATTGTGCTTGAAATGTGGAAATGTTTTCTTTCCTTTAAAATTGTTTTATGTGTTTTGATTTTAAAATGGTACTTGGACATTTGACGATTGGTTATGTGATAAACCATATGATAGATGGTTTCATGAATACCAGGATGGGTGGTTATGTTATAACCTCCAATTCATTGGGTTTGGAAGACAATCGTATGGCTATTCCATTGAGTTTGTGTGGAAGTCGACCGTATGGTTATTCCATTTAAGTATGTTTAAGTCCGAAGTTAACTTTATATGTTATGTGTTCTTTATTTGGGTTTGATGTTAATCTATTGGTTACAAAAGGGTAAGTAATGGTCTTTTATTCAGGGAAGAGTTTTTACTACTTTATAAAGGTGAAAAATATAACTTTGGTAAAGTGCACATGGTTTACTAGATGTTTTGATAAACTAACAGTTTTCCTACTTTGTGTATCCTTTACTAGGCTTTATATGCTCATCCCAAGTTATTGAAATGTTTTCCACAGGACATAATGATGAATAGGGTCCAGGATGGGATCAAGGAATTACATTCTATCTAAAAAATGAAAATAGACATGTTTCTTTTAAAGTGTTTTTTTATTTTATAAAAACTTAGTAGAAGTATCTACTATGTAATCTTTTTAGATGTAATAGTTATGACCAAATTCTCTAAAACTCTAAAATTAAAAAGATACTCTATGTGAATTATTCATTTAATTCATGGTTAAGTAATGTTTAAGGACAAGGCCTTATAGTTTGGTATCAGAGGTTGGTTTAGATAACTTTAGAGGTTAGGGTATTCATTAATCATATGTGACAAGTTGTGTTTAAACACAATGGTTAGTATATTAGATGGAGTCATATTTTTTTGAGGGTTTGAATGAGTTTGAGATAACTTGGATATGTATATCTTAGTGTTTAAACTCCTGTTTAATACATGATGATTTTGTTGATATACTCACACTGAATTTATTTTTGTTTTAGAGAATGGATAGATCTAGCAAGAACCAAAGTGTCAATGGGTATGAAGGAAACTATGGTGGTTCTCTGATTAAGAGACTGGATGAAATAGGGTATTCAATGATAAATCTCGTGGTTATTCCAAACCAACTGTCAAGGAGTCATGATTAACCACTTGAACAATGGTGAGGTCTCTAATACATCGTGTATCAGGGAACCAACTCGGTGTGGAAGTTCAGGTCATAATTATAAAGGTAACCGTTAGGGTTTATATGATCCTCACATTGATGTAATAATGGGTTACTACATGATATGATGGAATATGAAAGGAATGAGATAAACACTAGGTTAAAATATGTTATGGTTTTTTTGTTGAATTTATCTCTTTTTGAGGAATGTTATAAAATTATATAGTTTTGGAAAAAGGACAACACGCAGACCGTGTGACAACCCATCTCGTCGGATGAAGCTGTGGGAATTGAACCCACAACTAAAGTGCAACTGGTATTTATCGCCTACCACTGGACTACATGAAGTCCCTGGTTAATTTGACTAATTGTTTATAGTTAGTTGATTTTATGAATCAAGAATATGTTTATTTTATGTTATCTATGGAAATGATTATCCTATCATGGAGAATATGTGATTAGGCTAATTAATTTTCATTGTGAGACATTAAGTGTAACTGATGTTATTTGGAGATAAATGTTATGATTTAACGTGGAAGACTATGTGATTAAATCCTTCAAAAATTTGGGTTTCAATCATAGATTGGTTTTCTTTTGGTCTTCGTTGATCTTTGGGTCTTGTTGGACAAATTTTAGAGATTATGAATAGATTTCATTTTTTTAATGCATTATCCTTTTTGGGTATTAGATGATTTCATACTAACCTTTTTGGTTTGATTTGGTTGATATCTAAAGACATGTGAAATATATATTTCTCTTTTGTAGATTATCTGATTCTCAAGAAGTTGATTATAGTACTCTTAATGCGAATAAGTCTTCCTAAATACTCATCTTTTGGAGAAAATATGAGTTTGATTAAAGAATCTATTAAAATTTGAAAGTCTACGTGACAAGTAAGTATGTTTCATTATGATTTATTTAAGCTCAAAAATACATTCGTCAATTAAGCGTAACATAAAACAAAAATGTTTTTGTTAACTTTTCCTACTGGGGAATCGATTACTGTTTTACACATCACAAGCTTGTGATTTTCTTATGGTTATCTTTCTCATAGACATGTTTACTATCACTCTCCATCATAACACGAACCATTGTTATTTCCTCCATATAAATATTTTCATACTTTTAGTCCTAGTATGGGTTAACTCAGGTGACATTTGTACTTCTCTCCCATTCTTTTTAAGTGATAGTTTTACCGACTCCTGTTCCGATTTGGGACATTCAATGGAGATTCCAAGCCCAATTTTGAAATTGCGAGGTCTAAATTCCCAAAAGGGGTGAAGGATGTAACATCCGAGGTAAATAAATAATATTACATTCTAATTTTTATCAATATTTGTGAATAAAATGTTAATATCACTTTAAAGGTAACTCTATGCTCGATGGCGTACCCAATCAGTGACAATAAGTTCCTTTGAAATCTAAAGTTGCACTCTAATAAGAAAATAATATTATTTTAAATGGTTGTTAACACCTAGCCATTGTAAAGGTGGGAAAGAACGGAACTAACTACAAAATGATTATATATGTTTGTAAAATATTCTAACATTTATCCAATAAATGATAGAGGCGTAAAATGCAAAGGAATCCAATTTTAAGCATAAATCTTCTAATATTCTTTTAAAGGTCGATTAACCGCCTTTTGATGGAGAAACCATTTTTAATATAATTTTGAAAATTTTATTTGTTTTATTTGTCAAAATAAAATCCTTCTTTAGAATCTGGACATCAAAATTTACTTTGTTTAAATTTTTGTTATTTTTCTGATAAAGATCATTTCTAGTGAAAATGATGCATTTTAAATCAAAACCTCTTTTTAATCTGATTTATTTATATGGACATATTATATTTTAATCGAGATTAAAGTTTATTTAGAATATATTTTTACCATTTAATCCAATGGTGGACATTGGAATTAATTTCACCTTCAAATTGGACTTAAACTAGTGTAAATATTTTTATAGATATTATTTCTTAAAAACATGCTATTTGTTTTGACAGATGGAATTAATTATTAAATTAATTAATACAACTTATATGTTTTGAATTTTGTAAAATAGACATCATTTTTGAATTCTGATTATCAAATATAGCTTGGGGTGAATTTTTGGTATTTTTCTGAAAAACTTCAATTTTTTATGAATAGTGAAACCAGTAAGTGGTAGTCAAAGAAACTGATTTTTTGTTTAAATGAATCTTTACCACTTCTGTGATTGTATTTTAAAAAATCCAACATACATGGTTGTCATTAGGAAGTAAAATGTGGTTCAATGGGATTAAAATAATTTTTGGTGAATTATAACTTTTAAGTTTTATTAATCGTGATTAAAGGTAATTAGTGTGATTTAAGGTAAAAATGATATTATAATAAAATGAAAATATCTTGACACTTGTACTAACCATATTGGATGAGTCATGGCCAACCGATACAACCAATGGGTCGATTTTTGGGACCCCATGGTGCCACTTGGGTAAGATAATGACATTAATTCCATTTATTTAAAGTAAAAGTAAAAATGACACAATCATGTTCTGTTTTACAAAAACAATTTTTACATGGGGTTATACAAGTAATATATTTAACTATAAATTGTCATTGGAAAGCTAAAAATATTCCCTTCATCATAGTATTTTTTAATAATTTTTAGACGTTAAATAAATTAAATTATTTTTGACATCCTGGTGATGCAGCGATTACCTCATTATTTAATGATTTAAATAAAAAGAAATGATAATGTAAAATATAAGCCCCAAACATGTTGAAAAACTATTGGATAGGTGGATTTCGAACCCTTATCACATTGAACTAGATATATATCAATGTGGGACCTTTAAAATCCAAAACACATTTTAAAATAATGTAACCTTTTTTTGACATTCCAAGGGTGCCTCTACTTTCCTCTTATAAAAGGCCCCCACCTCTAACTCCATACCCACAGTTCTCAAGCCTTTGGCTTGGACAACCCCTGCCCATTTCATCTCTCCACATCCCTCTATTTATAATTTAAGCCTCACCTTGGGCAGAAAGCTCTTCAAGAAACCCTTTTGGTTCAAACCAAAAGGAGTTACCCAATTTAAAGGTAAAGTATTCTTTAATGTTCTTTTGTTTTATTTTTCTTCTCTACCCCCGTAAAATCATTATATTCATTTCATTCGTAAAAAAAACCAGTATCTTCAATATACTATGATGTTTTTATGTGAATTATTCCAGATACACTTACACACACCTTCGTCTAATTGATAAAGAAAATACGGTTTCTGTGGATGGCGAATTTCTGCCTCATGAAACAATGATTGTTCAATCTTCTCTTAACACCTTTCATGGTGGCCATTATGAGGTAACTATATTTTATATATGATATATATAATATTTATGTTTTCTATAAGCTTATGAATTTTATATTTAAATCATTCCTTTATTCTTTTCATATTGTGAAAATGCGATAATTTCATACGAGGAAGTGTGGACTACCGCCCCCTCAAGTGATGTGACTCATTAAATCAATGCATGGAATGTATAAAGAATGAAATTAATGGACATATGTGACCTATATAAAATATATATTATACTTTAATTATAATATATATATATCTCAATTATTTTTAATTCCATTGATATGACAAAGAAATGAAAGTAGCGTTCATGCGTACGTACGGCCTACCGTCTCCATAAACGGTGCACTTCATTTCTTTTTATCTCCAAATGTTACGGAGTATTATAAAATGAATATTTAATGGATATATATGATATTTAATTCATTAATACTATTCTTGAGATTATTTACTTATAACTACATGGACATTCATTTTCAAAAAAGATCATTTTTCACTCATATACCAAACATCGACAAAAACGTCTGATATGAACTCACATTATTAACCAATTATTATAACATTATAATATGTGATATGAACTGAATAATAATCTTTAAAATATTTCCTTAAGAAATTTTAAATTGACCAATGTTTATTATTCAGGAATATATATAAACGAATAAGACAAGTAAGACTTGATGTAAGGGATCATACCCCTCTCTTCCTTTTTAAGTACACTCTTTTATGTTATTCCTTTTAAGATCATATTTCTAATGATTGGGATGTTATTTAATATTAATCATACATTACATTTTATTTTCATATGATGACTGACCCTATTTTCTCTCATTAATACATTTTTGAAGTTTTGATTGCGCCGTTTGGCTGCCGAATTTTCGTAAGAGATCCAACCTCCCTCTTTCTTTATAAGTACTCTCTTTTATGTCAATTATTTTAAACTCATCTTTTTTATGTTGGGGGATGTTCTTTTATATTAATCTTTCTGTAAATTTTATGTTAATATTATGAGATACCATATTTGATCTCATCAATACATTTTTGGAAGTTTTAAGTGGCGTTGTTAGGTTTCCGAGTTTTCATAAGGGATTTTTCATCTCACCTTTATTCTTGTGAGAATTATGCTATATTTGCCACCATTTCCTTTGATTGGTATATGTACTGCCCATTATTCTACTATTTGTGTAATACACTTTCCTTTATGAGTATTTAAATCAATGTTTTATTGTCCTTCTTTTATGGGGTGTATGTTTCGAATGATACCCAAGTCGGTAAGGAAACCTTTCACCCTTCTCATTTTAAAAGACATTTTTTAGGTCTTTTAATCTTATTATGATGGGATATGTTTTTATATATCTTTATTTCTATAAATGTTATTTCCAAGTGATGAGATACCCCTTTTATCACTCATCAACTCATTTTCTGAATTTTTAAGTGACGTCGTAAGGCTGTCAAATTTTTGAAAGGTAATTTCTTAACCCAATTTTGATTCTTTGGGATAAAATTGTACTCCTTGAATATGTCGTTCTATGAATATGTGTGAATATCCTCTGATTTTTTTACACATAATATCCACTTATATATGGTGTATTCGTTTGTCACACATAATTATGTAATTGATTTATCCTTAATCCAAGGATACCGTCTTTGTAAGGGACTTCTTCTCGATATCCTTTCATTAAGGAATATTTTTGTTATAATACAATGCTTTCGTTTATACGGTGTATTAAACCCTCTTACTTATACTTTTTTTCGATAGGAATCTTCTCTCTACGAAGCGGTTTACTAAACGACAAAAAGTATGTTTATTTTTAAAATATGTGGTGACCATGACCTTTCCGCCACCGTGAGTATTATTTGATCTTTGGCTTCCTCAACAAGACATTATATTTTTAAAAGTAAATAAAAACAATATAATATTTTTTGGTATTGAAAATGTTTTTGTTAATGGATTTGTTATGTCGATATATTTAAGTGATATATTGTGCTCGAAATGTAGAAATGTTATCTTTCCTTTATAATTGTTTTATGTGTTATGATTTTATAATGGTACATGGACATTTGAAGGGTGGTTACGTGATAAACCATATGACGGGTGGTGCTGTTAATACCAAGATGGGTGGTTACGTTATAACCTCCAATGCATCGGGTATGGATGTCGGCCGAATGGCTATTCCATTAAGTATGTTTGGAAGTCGACCGTATGGTTATTCCATTTATTAATTTTTATGTCCCATGTTACCTTTATTTGTTATGTGTTCTTTATATAGGTTTTATGGTAATATTTTGGTTACAAAAGGGTATGCAATGGTTTTTTTCAGTGAATAGTTTTTACTAATTAATAAAGGTGAAAAGTATTACTTTGGTAAATTACTCATGGTTTACTTGTTGTTTTGAAAAAATAACAGTTTTCCATTCTTTGTGTATCCTTTACTGGGATTTTTATGCTCATCCCAAGTTTTGGAAATGTATTACACATGACTTATAGATGAATAGGGTCAAGGATGGATCAAGGAAATACATTTATCTAAAACATGGAACTAAACATGTTTCTTTTAAAGTGTTTTTTATGGAAACTTAGTAGAAGTGTCTACTATGTAAAATTTTGAGATGTAATAGCTATATCCTAATTCTCTAAAATTCTAAACCTGAAAAGATCCTATAGGTGAATTATTCATTTAATTCATGATTAAGTAATGTTTAAGCCTAGGGCCTTATAGTTTGTATCATAGGTTAGTTTATATAACTTTAAAGGTTAGTGTATTCTTTAAGAATAAGTGAAAAGTTGTGTTTAACCACAATGGTTAGTATATTAGATGGAGTCATTGTTTTTTTTTTACGGTTCGAATGAGTTTGAGATAACATGGATAAGTATATCTTAGTGTTTATCTTCATGTTTAATACATGATGATTTTGTTGATATACTCACACAGACTTTTTGTATTTTTTAAATGGATGGATATAGTAGGAACCATAGTGAAAATGGGTATGAAGGAAACTATGGTGGTTCTCTGATTAAGAGACTGGATGAAATAGGGGATTCAATGAGGAATCTCGTGGTTATTCCAATCCAACTATCAAGGAGTCATGATTAATGACTTGAACATTGGTGAGTTCTCTAATACATCGTGTACGAGGGAACCAACTTGATGTGGATGTTCAGGAAATAATTATAAAGGTAACCATTAGGGTTTATATGATCCTTACTTTGAGGTAATTATGGGTTACAACATGATATGATGGAATACAAAAGGCATGAGATAAACTTGAGGTTAAAATATGTTATGGTTATTTTTTATTAATTTATCTCTTTTTGAAGAATGTTATAAAATTATAAAGTTTTGGAAAAATGACAACACGAAGGCCATGTGACAACCTATCGCGTCGGGCAAAGCTACAGGAATCGAACCCAAAACTAAAGTGCAACTGGTATTTATCGCCTACCACTGGACTATGTGAAGTCCCTAGTTAGTTTGACTAATTATTTATAGATATATGATTTTATAAATCAATAATAAGTTTATTTTGGATTATAATTGGAATTATTATCCTATCATTGAGAATATGTGATTAGGCTAATTAATTTTCAATGTGAGACTTTAATAGTAACTGGTGTTATTTGGAGATAAATGTTAATATTTAACTTGGAAGACTATGTGATTAAATCCATCAAATATTTGGGTTTCAATCATAGTTTGGTTTACTTTTGGTCTTCATTGAACTTTGGGTCTTTTTGGACAAATTTTAGAGATTAAGAATAGATTTCCTTTTGATAATGGATTATCCTTTTTGGGTATTATCTGATCTCATACTATCCTTTTTGGTTTGGTTTTTATTGATATCTACAGACATGGGAAATATATACTTCCCTTTTGTGGATTAGTTGATTATCAAGAAGTTGATTATAGTACTCTTAATGCGAACAAGCCATCCTAAATACTCGTCTTTTGGAGAAAATATGAGTTTGATTAAGGAATCATGTAAAAGTTGAAAGTCTATATGACAAGTTAGTATGTTTCACTATGATTTAGTTATGCTCAAAAATAAAATTTTCAATTAAGAGTAACTTAAACCAAAAATGATGTCTATTAACTTTTCCTACTAGGGAATCAAATATCGTTTAACCCATCACAAGCATGTAATTTTCTTATGGTTAACTTTCTCCTAAACATGTTTACTATCACTCTCCATCAGAACATGACCCTTTGTTTTTTCCTCCATATCTATATTTTCATACTTTGAATCCAAGTATGGGTTAACTCGGGTGACCTTTGTACTTCTCTCCCATTCTTTTTAAGTGATAGTTTTACTGACTCTTGTTCCGATGTGGGACATTCAACGGAGTTTCCAAGCCAAATTTTGAAATTGCAAGGACGAAATTCCGAAAAGGGGGGGGATGAATGTAACATCCCAGGTAAATAAATAATATTACATTCTAATTTTTATCAATATTTGTGAATAAAATGTTAATATTACATTAAAGGGAATGCTATCCTCGATGGTGTACCCAATATGTGATAACAAGTTCCTTTGAAATCTTACGTTGCACTCTAATAATAAAATAATATTATTTTAAATAGTAGTTAATGCCAAGCCATTGTATATGCAGGAAAGAAAGGAAATAACTACAAAATTATTATATATGTTTGTAAAATATTTTTACTTTTATTCAATAAATGTTAGTGGTGTAAAATGCAAATGAATCCAATTTTAAACATAAATCATCAAATATTCTTTAAAAGGTCGTTTAACCGGCTTTTGATGGAGAAATATTTTTAAATATACTTTTGACAATTTTAAATATTTTGTTTGAAAAAATAAAATCCTTCTTTAGAATCTGGACATTAAAATTTACTTTGTGTAAAGTTTTGTTATTTTTCCGATAAAGATTATTTTTAATGAAAATGTTGCATTTTAATTCAAAACCTACATTTAATATGATTTATTTATATGGATAGATTATATTTTTAATTTATATTAAAGTTTATTTAGAATATAATTTTACCATTTAATCCAATGGTGATTATAGGAATTAATTTCACTTTGAAATTGGACTTAAACTAGTGTTAATCGTTTAATAGATATTGTTTCTTAAAAACACTCTATTTGTTTTCATAGCGGGAATTATTTATTAAATTAATTAATGAAACTTATATGTTTTGAATTTTGTAAAATAGAAATCATTTTTAAATTCGGAGTATCAAATATTTCTTAGGGTGAATTTTCGGTATTTTTTTGAATAACATCAAATTTTGATGAATAGTGAAACCACTATGTGGTATTTAAAGAAACTAATTTTTCATTTAAATGAAACATTACCACTTCTGTGATTTGATTTTCAAAAATCCGACATACATGGTTGTCATTAGGAAGTAAAATTTGTTTCAATAAGATTAAATTAATTTTTGGTAAATAGTATCTTTTATGTTTTATTAATCGCGATTAAAGGTAATTAGTGTGATTTATGGTAAAAAATGATATTATAATAAAATGAAAATATCTTCACACTTATTCTAACCCGATTTTATGAGTCATTTCCAACAAATAGAACCCATGGGTCCATTTTTGGGACCCCATGGAGCCACTTTGGTAAAATAATGACATTAATGCCTTTTATTTAATGTAAAAGTTAAAATGACACAAACATGTATTTTTTTTACTAAAATTTTTTTTACATTGGGTTATACAAGTCATATTTTTAACTATAAATATTCATTTGAAATATAATAATATTTACTACATCATTGTATTTTTTATAATTTTTTGACATTAAATAAATTAAATTATTTATGACATCATGATGTGCAGCGATTACCTCATTATTTAACGATTTATATAAAATGAAAGGATAATTTAAAATCTAAGACCTAAACATGTTATAAACCTATTGGATGGGTGGATTTAGAACCCTTATCACCTTATCCTAGAAATTTATCAATGTGGGACCTTTAAAATCTGAAACACATTTGAAAATAATGTAACCTTTTTTTGACTTTCCCAGAGTGCACCTCCTCTCCCCTTATAAAAGGCCCCCACCTCTACCTCCTTACCCACACCTCTCAAGCCTTTGTCTCGGCCAACCCCTACCCATTTCACCTATCCACATCCCAATATTCATCATTGAATCCTCACATTTGGCAGAAACTCTTCAAGAAATCCTTTTTGTTCAAACCAAAGAGAGTTACCCGATTTAAAGGTAAAGTCTTCTTTAATGTTATTTTGTATTATTTTTCTTCGCCAACCCCCTAAAATCTTTTTAATAATTTATTTTTTAACCAAACCAGTATCTTCAATATACTAGTATGTTGTTATGTCAATTATTCAAGCTACACTTACACACACCTTCGTCTAATGGTTAAAGAACATATTGTTTCTGTGGATGGCGAATTTCTGCCTCACAAAACGATGATTGTTCAATCTTCTGTTAACACCTTTCATGGTGGCCATTATGATATAACTATATTTTATATATTATATATATGGTATTTATGTTTTCTATATTCTTATGAATTTTATATTTAAATCTTGCCTTTATGCTTTTCAGGTTGTGCAAATGAGATAATTTCATACGAAGAAGTGTGGACTACCGCCCCCTCAAGTGATGTGACTAATTCATGAAATACATGGAATTTATAAAAAATGAAATTAATAAAAATATGTGACCTATATAACATATATATTATTCTTTAATCATAATATATATTTCTCTCAATTATTTTTAATTCCATTAATATGACAAAGAAATGAATGTAGCGTTCATGCGTACGTACGGCCTACCGTCTCCATAAATGGTGCATTTCATTTCTTTTTATATAAAAATTTTATGGAGTAGTATAAAATTAATATGTAATTTATATATATGATATTTAAATCATTAATACTATTATGGAGATGATTTACGTATAACTACATGGAAAATCATTTTCAAACAAGTTCATTTTTGACTCATGTACCAATACATCTTCAAAAACATCTGATATGAACTCACATTACTAACCAATTATTATAACATTATAAATGTGATATGAACTGAATAATAATCTTTAAAATAGGTCCTTATGAAATTATAAATTGACCACTTTTTATGATTCAGGAATATAATGAAACGAACAAGAAAAGTTAGACTTGAGGTAAGGGATCATACCCTTCTATTAATTTTTAAGTAGATTATTTTTTGTCATTCCTTTTAATCTCATCTTTCTTATGATTGGGATGTTATTTTATAGTAATCTTACTTTAATTTTTATGTCAATATGATGAGAGACCCTATTTTATCTTATCAATCGATTTTGGATGTTTTGATTGGCGCCGTTATGCTGCCGAATTTTCGTACGAGATCCAACCTCTCTCTTTCTTTTTATGTACTCTCCTTTATGTCACTTCTTTTAAGCTCCTATTTGTTATGTTTAGGGATGTTATGTTATATTCCTATTTTTGTACATTTTATATAATATTATGAGACTCCCTATTTTATCTCATCAATCGATTTTTGGATGTTTTAAGCGGTGTCGTTAGGCTGACGAGTTTTCGTAAGGGACTTTTCATCTAACATTTAATCCCTTGAGATTTATGTTACATTTTCCACCATTTCCTTTGAGTGGTATATGTAATTCCCATTATTCTACTTTTTGTGTAATATAATTTCATTTATGAGTATTTACATCAATTTTGTATTTTACTTCTTTCATGGGGTGTATGTTTCGAAAGATACACAAGTCGGTAAGGGAACCTTTCACCCTCCTCATTTTAAAAGACTTCTTTTTAGGTATTTTAATATTATTGTGATGGGATATGTTCTTATATATCATTATTCTATAAATGTTATGTCCAAGTGATGAGATAACACTTTTTATCTCTCATCAACTCATTTTCTGTATTTTGAAGTGACGTTGTTAGGCTGTCAAAGTTTTGTACGGGAACTTCTTAACCCAATTTTGATTATTTGGGATAAACTTGTACTCCTTGAATATGTCATTCTATGAATATGTGTGAATAACCACTGATTGTTTTACACTTAATATCCACTTATATTTGGTGTATTCATTTGTCACACATAATTATGTAATTTATTTATCCTTAATCCAAGGATACCGTCTTTGTAATGGACTTCATCTAGATCTCCTTTCATTAAGGCATATTTTTGTTCTAATACAAGGCTTTATTTTATACGGTGTATTAAGCCATTTGAATTATACTTTTTTTTGATATGAGTCTTTTCTATACTTAGAGTTTTACTAAACGACAAAAAGTATATTTCTTTTTAATATACATAGTGACAATGACCTTTCCGCCGCCGCGAGTATTATTGGATCTGTGGATTCATCAACAAGCAGTTATATTTTTAAAAGTATATAAATAACATATAATATTTTTTGGTATTTAAAATGGTTTTGATAATGGATTTGTTATGTCAATATATTTAAGTGATATATTGTGCTTGAAATGTGGAAATGTTTTCTTTCCTTTATAATTGTTCTATGTTTTATGATCTTATAATGGTACTTTGACATTTGAAGGGGGTTACGTGAGAAACCATATGACGGGTGGTGCCGTGAATACCATGATGGGTGGTTACATTATAACTTCCAATGCATTGGGTATGGAAGTCGGACGTATGGCTATTCTATTAACTATGTGTGGAAGTCAACCATATGGTTATTCCTTTTAAGAATGTTTATGTCCCACATTACCTTTATATTTTATGTGTTCTTTATATGGGTTTTATGGTAATATTTTGGTTTCTAAAGGTTATGTAATGGTCTTTTATTCGGTGAACAGTTTTTACTACTTCATAAATGTGAAAAGTATTACTTTGGTAAAGTACTCATGGTTTACTTGTTTTTCTTTGAAAAACTAACACTTTTCCTTCTTTGTGTATCCTTTACATGGATTTTTATGCTCATCCCAAGTTTTTGAAATGTTTTCCATAGGACTTAATGATTAATAGGGTCAAGTATGGGATCAAGGAAAGACATTCTATCTAAAACATTTAACTAGACATGTTTATTTTAAAGTGTTTTTTTATTTTATGGAAACTTAGTAGAAATGTCTACTATATAATCTTTTGAGATGGAATAGTTATGACCTAATTCTCTAAAACTATAATACTGAAAAGATCCTCTATGTGAATTATTCATTTAATTAATGATTATGTAATGTTTAAGGTCAAGGCCTTATATAAGGTGTGTAGTTTCATTTGTTGGGTAGGTTATTATTTTTGGATCAATTAGTTTTTTCCAAAATTGATAACCCATTAACCAATATTGCATGAAAAAGGGTAAATTTTGATTTAATTGTTAAATATGAAGAATGTTTTGATAACCTAAATACAA
This sequence comes from Viscum album, assembly GCA_963277665.1. Lineage (NCBI taxonomy): Eukaryota > Viridiplantae > Streptophyta > Magnoliopsida > Santalales > Viscaceae > Viscum > Viscum album. The sequence continues at coordinate 2,012,232,454 of OY728147.1, read as the reverse complement.
GATTAATCAATGATATTATATTGAATTTACCATATGGAAGTGATTTTTTTATATATAGTTATGAATCAAATAGGGTACATAGTTGGGCCAAAAAAAAATATAATGCTATCACATATGAATCATAGGAATTGACGACTAATGAATAGAACTATCCAACCCTTGATTTAAAGATTATAGCTATAGTATTCAATTTAAAAACATTATGAAATCATCTCTATTTTGAAAATGTTAAATGTACATGGATCATAAAATACTAAAATACATATTCACATAGAAGGAGCTCAACATGTGAAAAAGTTAATGGATCAAGATACTCATGGATTATAATTTCTCAATTTAATACCACTCAGGGAGTTAAATTAATGTAGAAAATGAGTTGAGTATGAAGGACCATGGAGTTTTTAACAAAATGAGGATTGTGAGGGATCAAATGATTATGGACCTAGAGAATATGGATATAAAAATTTCAAAGGTCGGTGATACATCAATTAGATTTTAAATTATTGAAAAAACATATATATTATAGAAACAGGTTATCTGTTCCATATATACCTATTCTAAAAATGTGAATTTCAAGAAAATTCATGAAGCTCAAATTGTTTTGTAGACCTTGGTACAAAAATGATTTATAAGGTCTTGAAAGAACATTTTTGATGGGATAACAAGAATTGTGTTTATGATTTTTAGCATTATACAATCGCTCATAATTATAGTTTTTACTAGTATTCCATGTGATTTTTACAACATTAGAATATCCATTGTTATGTATATTTCGGATGTGACTCATTATATAGAGTTTCATGATATTATTATATCCCTATAATATTATACTGAATAATATGTTATAATGAAATGTGTTTTTAGTTATTCACTTTGAATTATTATTTAAGATTATTTTTGATAGCTCCTACTTTATTGTTTTTCTTTTCTGAGAATCTGAGTTCACTACTACCTGATGATTAATTATTTACCATTATGAAAATATGAATATTATCCCTAATTCTTAGGCATATGAAAAGGGATTAATAATGCTTTCAATGGAGTTACTTTGTTTTTTCATTTCAAGTTGTAATTTAATTCTTATGTATATAATATGGCTTCCAAAACTACTAAAATTATTAGTTCATTTGGATTTTAATATTGTATCTATAATAATTTAATAATGTAATTCATTAGAATTGGGAAAATGAGGTTTAGGTCATTATAGGTTAGAAACAAGCCCCATCTAAAATAGTACTCACCACCCTCAAGGGCCCACTTCTATCATTTCCCAATATTTTATTCTGTCACCCCAAATGGTGTATCTATCAATATAATCAAAATTATATATTATATAATTAATTGAAAAACACTATAAAAAAGACTAGATATAAAATAATGAGAGGAACTAATAAAAAACGGACTTGTAAGAAAGGAAGATACAAGAATAAAACCTCGAGCTATCGGTGGTTCAGACATGCCACCTACAGGGGGAGGTTAAATGGATAATGTCGACCAACCCCTATACCCAATGATATGATCTATCTTCCCAGGTCTACACCACCATACTAATATATACACTCACATGGGAGAACCATGTATGCCACCACCGACCAGTATGATATGTATTAATCCTACAACATGACTAATTTGGTCTAATTGAACCCCTACATTTACACTACATTATCCTCAATCGTCCATCAATGGCCAGCTATCAATGTTTCATAAAAAACCTATTCACATGCCTCATCTTGCCGGATGATCCTTACGGAATTGGTTGTCATGATTACTAATCACCAATTAGTCAAATCCTGCTACACTAACAGAAAGAAACCTATTAACCACCCTAAGAGTGTAGTCCAGTTATCTTACCGCCCTATACACTAATTCCCAAGTGAATACACTCCAACCGACACTTCCTAAACTTACAAAGAGTAGAACTTCATAATCATATAGGAACTAAATTCCTACCAGAATATTCCACCTTTTTGTATCCTTCTAATTGATGGTCCATATCAACTATATCAAGAATATTATTTAAAGGGATTATATCCCCCTGTGACTTGATCTCATTTCTAAGTCCATCATGAAAGAGACTCATTTTATCTACCTCATTCCTAGCCAACATAAGAGTAATGCATTGAAAGTTAGTGAAATGACCTTAATAATCCATTACTGACATAGTACTCAATGTTAACCTCATAGACAACAGAACCTTATCATATATCAAGGTATCCAAATAAAAATGTTCCTATAAATTTTCATGGAATTATCTTCATAACATAACATCAGACTACAAAATTTGAACCCTACTCTTCCACCAACACTTTGCATGTCCGCACAATATATATGATACCAATATGACTCTCCTCTGTAGGGATGACTCCAGCTGATCGAAAATCATATTTATGGACACTATCAAAAACTATTATACCTCAGTTCCACCCTTACCATAAAACATTAGATGGTGATGTAATTGAAACTCCTTAGTCAAATCAAACATACTATACACTACGCACGTTGGATCTCATTCCATCAACAACACAAAACATGTAAATTCATCACACAACATATACACTCCTCTATTACCCTGACCATCTATGATTTCTTGTCCCTACATTAAAGGATAATTATCAATGATACCATATCTTTTAAAACTATAACAGTTCTTTGAAATTTCATTTCTCTACAATACCAAACACACATCTCAAAAAACATAACATAATACATCCAATATTTTCAAAAATATTGCCTTATAATATCAATATCCAACTCCTATGAAAAAAACTATTAAAACATATTCAACTGCATATCATCCATTGTCCATAGTCATCCCTTATGTCGTTCATGGACCATATAGGTTAAAATCCGTAATGAATCCACATTTATTTACATCTAACACATAATTTACGATTTTATCTTGAACAACTTAAATAATTCAGTTATATGAACCTTTAAATATTTTCAAATGGTTTCACATAATTCAAACCATTTTTTATTCTTCACATAGAACTAGTATTATAACTTTTCCATTTCATTCCATTTATTTACCCAATTCTATCATTTTTTACAGACACTATTTCATTCAACTTTTTAAACTGAAGAGAAATTCATTCTATCACTCATATATGACATATCATTCTTGATGTGCCTATGATTATTTAATCCAACTACATTAATAGGTTCCTATGATAATGGATGTATGTGAAAATTCATTTCACATAAACCATTATAAAAATTCCAAAAAATAGTCACCTCACACAAAACGCGCATCTCCAAATAGTGAAATTTTATTCGACTATAACAATATACATCATGAATAAAAAACCACATCCTTCGAACATTTGGTTTCCCCCACACATGGGTTACCGACTCCAAATCACAAGATTGTTTCCATGACCCTAACACATCATGACCTCCAATATAATATCCCCAAATAGTAATACAACATAAAATAACATTAATGGATATAGATTGTAATGTCCATTAATTAGGATCCACTAACTGATGCCTCATCCCTAGTCACCACATTACCATAGGCACACATCCCCATACACTGGAGGCTTTTAATTAACAGAAAGGGTCTAAAAAGATACACGGGGATACTACACCATATTAATAACAGTAATCTGTAGTAGATAAAAATTTTAAATAAAGGAAATAGAATAACCAATAAAGGTTCATTATCAAAAATATTATGAAAATAGATTACAATAACACAAATAAATAATAAATATGGAATGTTATGTGAATGAAATGTAATCTGTAAGGAAAACTCAAATCCAAGAAAAATTATCGAATCCAAAAATAGTCTAATTTTTTTATGGATCCCTCATCCATGAATATCCAATGCCAAAATCCACCATCTAGTTTTGGTACATTTGTCTTGTCATTACCAATAAGCATGAATTCTACTCAGGTACCCAATGGTGGCCCGAGACCAGTGTGAGTAAAATGCAGTAGGCAACCACCAATTATGTCTACAAAATATATTGTCTAAATAAGTAATTTATTCAATTACTAAATAACAACAAGATAAATAATAGGGGAATCCTTGTTTTATTATTTTATAAGGTCACTTAATTCATTATCATTATTTAATCTATGGATTAGGCATCTTCATTATCTACACTACAAAATATGCAAGTCAATTTTGATGAATAATGTGATATGAGAATTTCCCCTAATCACTATGTATGACATTTCACAAATAATTACAACACATATACCTTAGATACATATTCTAAGTAGTGTTATTAAATGAAATATTGAGGTTAATAGTTACAAAATCCTCTCTCTAAACCATGAATAAAAGGTGGATTGGATTAGATCCTCCTGTAAAGTGAACCATGTCTCTAGATCCTCAAGTACAATACCCTAGATATCCAAGCCATCCACACATTCATCTTTAATAATTTACCATCTTTTTCAAGAAAACCCATAACCATTTTAAACATTTTAAATTTAAATAAATCATAATCAATTAACACACATATCATTTAGAATTGATAATTAATTCATCATATAAACCATCATTATTCCAAAACTCATTTACCCATACACCATCCACAATTTTTGAATCATGAACCAAATATTACTATACTGAATTCCACCTTATTCATTGAAATAGATTAATCAAAATTATCATCAATTTCATTTATAAACCATCTTAACCAACTAATAAAATTCTCATATATTTCGTTCATATACCCGAGTTAACTTGTTAAACAAATTTTTTATAGGATCCACATCATAAAAAATAACTTCGTGCTTATCATTGCAATTTTTCATTCTCGGGATAATGGCACACCACATTGGGGGCCATAAAACCAGTCTATTCGACCTCAATTCGTTCAAAATGGATAATAAGTGGTTCAATTACTCACATAGACAACATTTCTATCAAATCATTAAGAACTCATTAAATTTATACTATGAAGGTACTAGTATCAAAACCACATACCTAAAATCCATCATAAATAATATCGAACAAAACATTTAGACCATCTACAATGGTTCTGGATACATCCACAAGCTCAGACATAGAATTATATATAGATCTAAACACCCTTTGAATAAACTACCACATATCCACTAAAAATGGTGGTTTAGTGACTTATAAGGAGGACATAATTTCAGCAATCACTAATCTATAAAAGATAATAAATATGAGTGCAAAAACACCCAATAATTTAATTTTCATGCAATGGTATTCCAAACATCATTTAATTGATGGGTATTTATCCTCAAGATGCATTTGAAAATTTTGTTCATCCATAGGATATTAGGAGGAGGATTTTAGAAAAATCCAGTGTTACATCACATTATCCCTAATGCGAATTTTTTTAAATCCCAATATTTATGGGGAATATTTTTTCCACATGGTTTTCCAATGAATGATCCAACATTGACCCACCATCTGTCCTAGTGGGGTCTAGCCTACACAGTTTCCATAGAATACAACCTTGTTTGAAAAATCTTGTCGAAACAATATAGGATGGTCCAATTCATTACCACGCAATTTCTCCTTACCCCTTACATTGTTTTCATCAAATAGTGATAAACTCTTCTATGATAACATGGTTAGGGAACATGATTACTCCTAACTATGGTCTAACCATGAAACAAGAAAAACATGGCCATTTACCCCCATTTAATAATGACCCGAACACCATAACACCCATAAGTCTCCCCATACACCTAAAAATAAATTCATTAACCAATATAAATTAAAGCTTAACCACAATGTAACAAGAACATAACTCAAGGGATACTTGGGATATTATAGATGTTTAATGAGTTATATCTATAAGTAATTTCATAAGGAATATGTTGTTTTATTAATCTAAATGTGGAAAGATATTTCATGTTGATGAAATACACTTTGAGATTCCTATGAAATATTTTTGTAGTTTGTTTTTTTCATTTTTAAATAACGATAAAACTAAAAATAAACTCCACTATGTAAGAGATACATGTATTTTTTTTTAAAGATTAGATTAAAATTTTGGGTTTTAATAATTTTAATAAATCACAAAAATGTAATGTTATGGATTTTAGAAAAAGATCTTGCAGTGTAGGTTTTGGGCTATTATAGTTGGTATCGAAGGTCTGTTAAGATAACATTTAATATCTGGTTGATTTCATGAGAGGAAAAATTAAGTGTTATGGATACAATAATAGTTATATAAGATTAAATTTGATCATAATTTTAATGCATAATAGAAAAAATTAATGGGTTTTATGTAGTAAAAAAATTTGATGTTATCAATTTAATTTTATGAAGAAATTTATTTGGTTTATATTATATGTAAAACATTTATTCATTGTGATGTATTCTATCCATTTTTTGGAAATAAATTTGAAGGTATTTATAAAATTTGTTGATTATATGATCTTGGATATAGTGTTAGTTAGGGGAATATAAGTAATATGTTATAGATAACCACATTATTGAAATGATATTTGATGACTATGTGACTATTGTAACATCAATGTAAGATCACTATATTTCATCCAGAAATATAGATATTATTGAGTAACACATCATGATAATTTACTCCTTAATTTTTCTGTTGTTTAGATAATTCAGGATATAGGGTTACAAGATAGTTATTTTGGGTATTTTCATTGAACATTGATGTTTATTTTTCTCACATGATGGATTTTTATTTTTTTCGAATTATCTAAATATATTATAACCAGAATGGTTTTAGTCAATGTCTAATGATAGGTGTAATTATTTGAGTTTCACTTTTATGGGAATGTTGGTTTAAAATGAATATTTTAGTCCATTATATGTTAAGAATTAATATTTAATACACGTTCTTTGTAGAAAATATGATATTTTGGAGGAAATTGCCTTATGTTTGAAATATTACTCATTATTTAATTATAATACTTATTTTCCTTTTGGTCAATATTGTATGAGCATTATTTAATGCTCTGTAAAGGATCATGAAAAAAAATTATTATCCTAGGACCATCAATTATTATAAAACTATGTCCTTCTTGATTATAACATATATAGGGTTTTGGAACCCCAAACATTTTCCTGATCATTATATTTTTTATCAATGATCGTAATAACTCTCTATAATTATTTATTATTTTCCTATATTCCCACTAATTTTCCTCCTATATAGATTCATAGTAATTTTTATCTTTTATTGTACTTTATGATTCACACATTTAATTTTTAATTGGAGTTTTTCTAACAATTTGTATGATACAGTTTCAAAAAACAAAAACAAAAACTTTTAATGATTTGATATCCTATTTTAATTTCTATGGTGAACACGTTTTGAATTCGGTAGGATGTGACATCCTAAAATACTAATAAATATGTCATTTAAACAAAATTTAAAATATTTTAATGATTATATTATTCCCAATTCATATTTTACAATCCATTATACACAATACCAACATAATCTTGTATTTCATTTATCATTGAGTATCGTTGGTAACTTGTGTTACTCAATAGGCTAAGACTTTCTAATCAAAAATATAATATTATAGTCATCACCTAGCCATTGGAATGAATTGAATGAATATTAATAACTATATAATTAATATATGGTTTACATATTTTATATAGATAATATGTTGGTGACCAATTAATTTTAAATGAAAAAATTAAATGAATATAAAGGATGAGTTTTTATGAAATAACTATTTTGGGGAAAGGAATGGTGTTTTGTCTTAATAAATTATATTAATCATATTATTCAAATATATTAATGAAATATAAATTATATATATATATATATATTTAATTACATGTTTTAAAATACATCCAATTTTATTTATACCTTTATGATAAAAAGAAATCATATTTTAATATTAAAAATTTGTAAATTTTTAAATGTTGTTTTGTCACCTTTTAAGGTTTGAAATGTTTTAAAAATAAATCTACATAATTTTAGAATTATTATATTCCAAAATAATCATTATTTTCTAAATTATAATATAAATTTTTAAATTGGTGAAGATTTTTGTGTTTTTCTAAGAATATTCATATTTATGATGAATAGTGAATGGTAACGAATAGTTATTCAAAGCTGCTTATTATTCTAAATAATTTATAATGTTAAATTATAATTTTAAATATTATTAATGTATAATTAGATCCATTTTTAAAATTTAAACCAATTTCTTTAATGGGTAATAATTTTAAAAATAAATTTGAAATTAAAATATTTCAATATTTTGAAATTTTATAATTAAAAACTTGTTTTGTCATCATTAATGGGGGATCAATCTTAAATAAATGTTTTGACACATATGTGAATAGAATTTTGGAAAATGAATTCAATATTTTAAACAATAAAAATATATAATTTATAATGTGTTTGACTTTTTTAACACAGATAATATTGAATTTAATTAAAATTAATTAGAATGATTAACGTAACAATTAAATTAATTAGTGGTTAAACATTTATCTTATACGGCCAAATGATCATTAAAAACGTCCAAATATGATTGTATTGAAAAAATTGCGCCTTATACCATCTTTTTTTTATTTCTGATCATTATTGTAGGTATATTATGTAAGGGATGCCTCACAATTATGTATACCTTTTTATATTTACTAGAATGCCACTCCCCCTCCATTATAAAATGGTAGTCCCCCTCCCCACTTCTACACACCTATGAATCCATTAGCATACCAAACAACTTTCTAAATAATCTATAAAAATTAATCATCGAAGCCTATAATCCATAATTTGGGATGTAATAAAACCAATTATGTCGTTTGGTGCAAACCAAAAGTAGTTACCAGAAAAAAAGGTATCCTTATTTGAAGGGAAATTTTTTTTTCTATATCATCCAATTCAAAATTATTATTAAATGCACATATAATATCCTTACTATCCTCAATAAAATTACATTTTTTTATATTATATTTTATAGCTACAAATACACACATATCCATCAAATTATTAACAAAATCAAGGTTTGTGTGTATTGTGAACACCTTTGGAAATGATGTCGTTCATTTTTTCTTTAAAATCACATATGGTTGGGAATATTATTGGACAAACTATTTTAATATGATATTTATTATTTTTATAATTTAATCACACTAATATAATTATTATATAATAAATAACATCAAGTTTTCCATTTATGGAGAATATGATAACATCGTTTGTGGACATGTGGATTATAACATCCTCAAAGTGATGTGTTATGTTCAACAATTAAACAAACCATGTTAAGGGGTTCTTATTATATATATGCATGATATCAATTAAAAATATATAATATTTACGAGGTTATTATATATCATTACACATAATTTATGATTTTATCCTTTATATTTCACACATTGAAATATGGATATCGTCGCTTGGGTATGTGTGGAATACTACTCCCATAAATATATGTGATTATTCATTCTACATCACCACATAAAAATAATTATACTAAATTTTTTATATATTTTTATAATATTTAATTTATGATAATATAGTCATTATTTTATGATAAAAGTAACATACTTTCTTTCTATAATGATCATTGAATAATGAGGATGTTACTTATGCGTACATATGACCTACCATCCCCATGATCTTAATACAATTTAATTTAGCATAACAATATTTTCTCTATGATTGTAAATTGATAAATAATGTAAAAATATAATAATTATTTCATTTTTATAATGAATATGTTTTTAAATAATTAACTAATATATAATAATTGACCAATCAATATCAGTTTTGGCATAATAGCCGAATATAGTCCAAACATTGGACATAAATATTATTGACTAATTAAATTTAGATAAATAGATAAATGTAAAATAAAATTTAAAATTAATTATTATATGTTTATTAATAAATTAAATAAATATCATAAGATTATTAAATATGAATATATATGAAAAACATGAAAATCATTCTCATCTTAAGGGATTTCATATCTCAATTTCATTTTATTATGGTAAAATTATATTTCATTGGTTATATTATTCTGATAATATCTATGAATTTACATCTAATTAAATTATCATATCTTTTTCTTTGATTACATGGATTTAAAAGTGTCATACCTAATTATTTCAACTATCCATTCTCACCCTAATTAAATCATTTTGGTATGGCTTTTTCTCACCTAACAATTATTTTATATATATATATAATTCCAATATTCATATTTGATTAGTAATATCCTTGAATTTATTGGGTTTTATGTATGACTTTTATTATCTCATATTCATTGGTTTTGAGACTTTATTTATACAAATATTCTGGTGGATTTTTGTAACAATTTTCATTCTTTAAGAGTTTTGTGATAATATAAAACTATATTCTTTTTTGAGATGTTTATAATTATCCTTTTACATGTTATATAAATAATATCCTAAATATAAAGATATTATAATTTTCTTTAAATTTTATTCTATAATGGGATAATGATTCAAATGATTCATGGTGGAATGGGACACTTTATAATGTTTAATGATTATTTTCCTCGTCAATGTTTTTGATGATATTTTAATAGAACTTACAATCATCAACATCTAAAAAATGTGTTGTTACTTATCCTCCACTCAGAATATTTTTTATTGATACAATACCCAATAATTTATGTATAAATTTATAATTTTTCAAAGTGATATTTATGGAATCCATTTCTTTAACATGGGAAAACCATGTTTCAAAGTGATTTTTAGGGAACCAATTTCTTTTCCAGGGGTTAATAATTTTAAAAAAAAGTCATATTTAAACCCAATGAATTTTCATTTGTTAGTCATACATAAAATATATTTTTATTGAAACCATATAATTTTGATTGTTTATTCATGTTTCAATGTGATTTTTATTGACCTCATTTATGATCCTTTGGGTAATCTTATTCCCAAGGAATTGTATTTCAACATATTTACTTTCCATTGTTTATACATATATATATTCAAAATCCTTAATAATAAACCCATTTATATTACATTATTTAATCTGTTTTGAAAAGTTATAATGGTTGGTACTATTATTTTTAATTAATTTCTTGTTTTTTATGTAATGGTACTTGAATTTTTACTTATGGTTACATAATAATCCATTAAAATGAGATTTTCTCATAATCTAATGATAGGTGTTTTTGTGATCAACCAATTAATGGTGGTTATGTGATAAACCAATGATGGGTGGGTCAAAAATATCCCTTACATACATTAGGTATGAAATTCGACCATACTCTTGTACCATTAAGAGTGATTGTATGATTGAATTATAAATTATGTAACAAGTATAAACATTTTTAACTAATAATTTCCATGGGATGGTAAATATTGTAATGATTAAGATTGATATAATATAAATGTTTATCATTGATTATTATGAATCATTCCATTTCCATGTTTTTATAATTAATGGTCCATGTATTTATATATATGAGGGTTTTAATGAATCACTCATAACATTATTATTTCATAATACCCATATTCACTCTTATAATTATTTATGTAATTCAAAATTTAATTTGATTTTTTTCACACAAAAAGATTCTAATCTCACCCTTATTGTGTTTTATATTCCATAGTTTTTAGAAAAATATTGTTTAATGTGTTATATATAGAAGGTATTTAATATATATAATGATGATATATAATGGGAATAAGAAAATTTGTGTTAATAAAATGTTATTATGTTTTATTGTCATTTGAATTGTTATTTAGGGGTCTTCAAAATTAATTAAAACTGTAAAACTAAAATTTCATCCATTATTTAGGTTATACCGGTTTTTACTTTTTATTTTATAAGATTAAGATGAAATATTTTTTGTCACAATTATTATAATTAATGTAGATAATGTATAGTAATTAATTTAATTATTAGTTTTAGCAGTGCGAGTTCAATGAATGTAAATATAAATTATGATTGGAGGGGTCCTATATGACCCTAAAATGTATTTTTTAGTGGTTATTATCATATTAAATGATGAAATGTTTAATGATTAAGAGAATATAATCATTTTTCACATATTTTTGTGTTAATGACATATAGAAAAAAAATTCTTCCACAAATTAATATGTGAATGTTATGTGGGATACATTGTTCAAAATTTAATGTGTGAATTTTTTTAATCATTATTCACAAGTTTATTTATTTATTTATTTGATACATAAATATTTATTATTCTATGATTACATGACATATAATATTTCCTAATTCCTATTATTACGTTTTGGAATTTGTGTTTAATGTACGATGATTAGGAACAATTTTTCCATTGTATATATTTTTTACATTTGAGTTAAAATTTTACTCCACAATGACTTATTAACAAGACATATTGAACAATGATATTATAATAAAAATTTATCCGAAAAATGTTTTTTTTAAATATGTTAATGGTTTAACTGTTCATGACATGTCTATATTATTTCCCATACTTAGAATTTTATATCACATTATTTTAATGTTTTCCCTTTCTAGGGTTAAAAAGATATATATAAATTTATTAATATAATTAATGTGTTTGAGTGGTATTTTATTTTTGAGGAGTGATTATTGATTTTCATTCTCTTTTATATTATCTCTAGAAAACTGATATTATGAGCCTTTGGGTTCTTAGACTATCAATGGGAATTATTATTTAATTAAAAATATTAATTTATTAGTTTAATAATGTTTATCTTTGATATTTATTGTCAGTATAAAAGTAATTTATATTAATATATTGAGATTAATTTAGAGATATCTCCCAAAATCCTGATAGAAAATAATAACAGATGAGTGGAAGTATAGAATAATAAACTGATGTTTTGGTATATTATTTATATTTTGTTCTCCTATAAGACATTTGGAGGGATTTATTCAATTAATTTGTTTAGTTTGAGGATGTAACAAATTCGATCTTTATTTCTAAAAACAATTTGTACAAATGTTTTACTTAAATAGGGAGGGAGTGGAAGTCAAAGAATTTCAAAATTTCTAAAATTTATATAAATTAATTTTCACATTAAAAAAGATCCTAATTGATTTTATTTTAATATTATATAATTTTGAGTATAAATAATATCATAATATATCATTTTAAAATGTATACAATATATTTTTACACATATATTATGTTTTAACCCATGTTATCCCTTTTGATTATTAAGGTGATGACATGATTTATTAATATTTAAGGGTCATCATAGTTACTATAAATTTAATATTTTAATATAAATATAAAATGGAATATATTTAAAATATATCCCAATAACATGGAAATTAATATGATTTTTTGGAATTCTGTATAATTTAATAAATTATTATTTATTATAAAATTTTATAAATGTAATTTTATGAACTATTCATTGAAATTGAATTTGAATACAACATATGAGAAAATAAATTAGAATATCATCCTTTTAGTAAAACTTAATGTTTCATGTATACCAATAATATTCATGTAAAATGATAATTCATTAAATTTATGTAACTTTTATTTTTAAAATTAGTTTATTTTATTTTTCTACTAATTGAATAAATAATGTGTCTTCGTTGTGTAATCATGTATAATGAATATATTATTAATAAAAATTTAAAATAAATTTATATGATGCAAAAAATTAACATAAACATTAAAATAATTATTAACATGTTAATGTAAAATTTTTATCCATGTAACATAAAATTATATTTACATAAATATTTAATATGCTTTTTTACATTAAATTTTAAATAAAATTTTAAAATTTTAAAAATATATGATATGTGGCCCCATGTTAGATTATTTTAAAAAAATTATAATTTCTATTATATACTAATAAAATTCAATAAATAAAATTTTAATGGTAATTACTTTTTCTATATCAAGTTATTTGTAATGTTAATTATACAATTTACCATTTCTATGGTGACAAAAAATTATAATGTCACTATTAATAAAGTATAAAAATGGATCTATTTTAAAATTTTGGCCCTCTTAATACAAAATATGTAACCCAGTATTTTTTAATCAACATTTTTACGTTATATAATTCAATTTAACATTATTACAGGAACATGTGAATAATATATTTTTTTAATATCTTCTTAAGTAAAATAATGATTTTACCCATTTATATTATAAAAAAAATTGAAAATATTCAGAACATGAATAACAAAAAAAACCTAGTTATAGTTTCAATTTAATTAGAAATATTATTTTATTTTTTTAATACATCAGATTGAAAATTCATTTTCATATAAAAATAATTATTTTCACTATTCATTTAAAATTGTATTTTTTTAGAAAATTCTAAAAAATTCATCCTAAGATAATGTTAACACGTAGAAATAAAAAATGAAATTAATTTCATCAAATTATAATTATATAACTTTTAAATTCCAATTTGAAATAAAACCATATAATAAATGAATACCAAATTTTGTTAGAAATATTTCATTTTTAATTATAGTCTAAAAAATTAACTAGGGTTAATATAAAAAAAAAATAAATGAAATATAATTAATAAATTTTAGTCATTCATCAAAAAATATATATCCTGAAGTGAGATATTTTATTATATAATTTCAAAAAAAAATATCCCTTGAAATCCCCATCATGTATTTGTTTTGGGATCCTTTCTACTAATACCATCGTCTACATTGTTTTCAAACCCATTAAGATAAAATATCGAATTGTAACAATGTACCTTTAGTTTATGCTACATTAATTAGTTAATATTGATAAACATTTATTTTAATATATAATTGAATATTTTATATTGATTATATATTTTATAATTTTTCCAAAAAAGATATTATTTATAAATTATTAGTGTAGTAATCTTGACATCTAATTCCTTATCAATCACTTGTAATTTTTTCTCATGGATCATTAATTGGTGGGAAGAATATGCTACCAATTTTTTATTTCTAAAGAGTAAAAAACCCAATCCTTATTTTTTTTAATTATTTTAGTTCACCAATACTTCCCCCAATGGTGGGTGATGTGAGTAGAATTCAATGATTAATTTATACTTTAATTATTTATTTCCCTACAAGCATTTAATGGTGTAAAAAAATTACACCATACATTGTTAGTGATAGCATTCCCCTATAATGTTACATTCATCACCTAAAACTAGTATTTAATGAAATTTTCTTAATAAATCGCCAATTTAAATGTATTATGTACAATATTCAATTTTTTCCTTGTTATTCCTTGTACTATGATTAGTTTAAAATATCACTAATAAAAAATACAAAAAAATCATGTTAAGGCCAAAAGACATTAATCTTTATGACCACAAAGATCACTAAGTAATTAGTTATTTAAAATTTAATCTATATGAAAATAAAGTTATTTATGTAGTATAATGTTTAGTATAGGTGATTTAATCCTTCATCATCATTAATTATTAATTTACCGATAGAAAATATACATTAAAGAGTTATTGGGTTTTTTATGGGTAAACAAAGAAGTCATTAATCCGTGGATGGGGACAATTTATCTTTATCATAATAATATTATTCTCATAGTAATTATTGAATGATAGAATTTTCCCATATTTTATGTTCATGATATGGGAATATTCACCCCATGGTGAATTAATTTGGTGTATAAATCATTTCTATGTATATTCTAGTAGCTTATTCTTAAAAACTAGCAGTTCTACTATATGAAATATATATATATAGTAATGGAGATGGAATATTATCTTGGAATATATTCTATGAATAACTAAACCTATCTTCTATAATTAAGAGTATAGAAATATTCATGAAAAAACTCATCATATTCCCTTAGAAAGATAATGTCACCAAATATGTAATTTTCATTATTCTAAATCATTTTAGGAAGATATAATTTTCCATAAATAAATTACATACATGTGTAAGATAATTCTTCAAAAACTATTTGCATCATCATTAATACACTTTTATATAATCACATGGTTATTCTCAATACAGATATTTCTTTCTTTCTCCTCTAAATTTATATTAAAATAGCATAGGTCTAGCCAATCCATGTTTAGGATAACATTACATTATTATAAATAGAGATTCATAATTATTAATTGAATATTAAATACAATATTGTTTATAGGGAGATTTTATATTCATATGATTAAGTAATTTCTCATTTTAAATTATTAATAATAAATCAACTTCCTAGTTTTTATTATGTATTCAAAAAGTTGTAGTTACAATGTGTGATAAGAAATGATGAATTGAACCAGAATAAAATAAAATGTTATTTATAGTTGAATTTATAACTAAATTGCATTTTTGGATGCCATATTCAAGATCTACCTGTGATGTTGTTATGACAACTAATTTTCTGTTCTCTATAGGCCATAAAAGTTATTATCACCCATTATCATTTTTATCCCTTAGTGGTGTGCATTTTTTATAATAGTTTCTTTTTTATTAATTGTTAAGGCATTGTATATTTCGTTGATGGTTTATTGAAAATTCCTTAGATTATTTATATGTTAGTATTTATCACATCTTAATTATCTATAATAATACACCTTTATCCCATAGCTGGACTATTTCTATATCCAATTAATGATATTTTTGGGATTCTTCATCCTATACTTCTTACAAGAGGATGGTTGTACATCATTACTGCTATAAAAATTTTCTTCCTCTATATGAAGACTAAAATCAATTATCCCCTTTATATCTAAAAAATAATGAGTCCCTTAATTGTTTCTAATATTCTTTTTGACATTAAGGGTATATAATATTTTTTTTAAAAACTATTAGACTATAAAATCACCAAATAATTTCATATATTTTCATTTATCCTTCTGAAGAAGTTTTCATTATTAATGCATCGTTAGTCAAATCATTAGAGTCATAAAAAGAAGATCATTTGATTTTTTCTCCTTTTGACCTGGTCAGTTCTTCTTTTTTTTCATAAAGATAAAGAAATAACTCCCCATTTTATTTTATATTAAGAGAGGAAAATATTTATTGGAAAATATTTAATCAATTCATTTCACTCCATTACATTGATATCTTCTTTAATCTTTCTCTTCTTGATAAATTCCCACATTTTATTAGCTTATACAGTCATATGAAAAATGATAAATGTTAACATATCATGCATAAATCATATATGTAAAGAGATTTAATTTTTACTATATAATTTCTATAAATATATTATTAAGTTACCCAAGATCCACTGAATATGAGATGCCTTTTTCACATAATGGTGAAAATTTCATTTTTCCAACTCTTAGCAAGATTTTGGTTATCTACCTAATACTTTTCATATCAAAACAATATTTAATTCAGTATGTATTATTAAAATGTTTTTAAAACCAATCTAATGGGAATGTGAATATCATTAGGTTAGTCATCACATTTCCAATCATATTGTCTATAGAATCAGTTCCACATATATCCATCAATATACTATAAAGAAATGAAAATTTTCAATGTGAATTTTCAATATATTGAAATCGTAATTTGGAAAAATAATAAATGAAGGGATAACTCAAAAAAAAATTATATTCATTAGAATTTCAATTTATATGTTTCAGTTTATGGAATGCATAATATAATTCCTACAATTAAATTTTATTGTAATTTTTCATCCCATCCTAATGGTTGATAAATAAATTGTGAATATAAAAATTCATATCATATATGATTGTAAAAAATGGTGTGTGTCAAGGCCACATTATAATGTAGTTGGTATAGGTCCTGTAAATACCCTAAAATCACTTCCAAGGATATTTCACATGGAAACTTTTTTTTATAGCCACACCCACATACATCATCTAAAAAATATTTTTATTAAATTGAAGAAAATCACCACATTATTCATTTAAATTAATTTTGGTTTTACTATGTTTAGTATTATATATATGGTTTAAAAAATGGTTTTCCAATCCTAATAAAAAATAAAATATATTCCTTTCTCTTATACAAACTCTAAATACCCATATCATTCCTACTCACTATTTCATGGTAAATAAAAATATTATACACATAACAAGATAGAAAAAGATAGAGAGGAATGTGAATTTAGGTAATAAGAAACATAACTAAATTAAATTTAAACATGGATATAATAAAATTATTTACACATCCATTATATTCCCTAAAATAAATTTTTATCATTTAAAAAAACATGAGATAACAAGGGGAAAAATCTTATGGTGACATACAAATCCATATATTGGATAAATAATAGAATAGAAATATGCAATGTTTTACAGGTGAGCCAAGGGGATTAACATGGAGAAATAAAATGTTGAGAATGATAATCCCGAATATCATTGTATAACATTAGATGATAACTTCAAGGAAACATTAAAATATAAAAAAATAAAACATGCCATCATAAACATAATTCACGGAAAAATATCAATAAATAATAACATAGTGTGCTTATACTAACAATACATTCACCATACATGATATACCATTGGATAAAATCATTACAAAATTAATATAATGGAAAAATATTTTTAGTCCCTAATATTACAATCATAAAATTTACATGAATTTTTCTTTAACATATATCATATAACAGATTGGTATATTGAATCAATTTTAATCAAATGATTGAGGCGTTTCATTTTTTTACATTGTTGTATATGGTAAATGATCGATATGTAAACAAATTTAATACCCTTGAGTTGAAATTTGTGGGGGTATTAATAACACAATATATAATCTAGGAAAACATGGGATAATTTTACTCGAAGAATGGGTGTACATAAATGTTAATATATGAGATTAATGTGATTGAACAATGCTCTCTCATTAGATTATAATCATAATGAAAATAATTTGATATATAAAATGCATTAAAATATAAAAACGTTCAAATGAATATTATCATTACTAATATAGTAAATAAATTAAGATGTTGAGGAGGAGAATCTCATATATTGTGGGGATATTCTAAAATATTTGTTTGTGAATCTTATGAAATTGGGAAAAAATGCGGAATTATATTGAAAATTATAAGGTAATGAAAGTTGAAAATAAAAAATTTATTACGTATGAATTAGAGATTCAGTGGGTCATTATTTCAAATTTTAGTAGAATTATATATTTATTTTTAAAAATTTTGTAAATATTTGTAATGAAATAATTAAAAAACAAACTATTCAATTGGTTTTAACTAAATATTCATCCAAATAAGAGTTGTTTAAAATATTTTATTAGATAATTACATAAATCCATAAAATAATTCCATTCATGTTGGGAATTTGTGTTATGTTTATGTGGAATTATTTATAAAATTTAAAAAATAAAATATTTGTTTTACATGATTCATTATAGATTTTTAAAACAAATCAATTAATATAAAAAATAATGGAATTAACTTTTTCATGTGTTACTATAAAATTATTTATATATATGTTATTGGAAAATTTGATTTCATATTTCAAATAACATATTTATGAAGTATTTCTTTTATCAAAAAATATATTACTCTATAAGAAATTTATGAGAAAATCACAATTATATAGTATTGATGTGTTGATTTGAAAATGATATACCAATTTCGTAAATATATCTGTAAATGATAGAATTTCAAATTTTAAATGGAGATCATTATTAATTAAAAATACATATTTTATTTTAAAAATAATTTACACCCATATCAAAATTATTGGCGACATCATTAAATATTTTTTTAATTTATAAACAAATATATTTAATTTGAAAAAATTATATTGAAATAAATTTAATTTAAATTTTATTAAAAAAATTCTACAAACTATATATATTTATGGAGAGAAAAAAGTTGGTTTTATAGTATTAAAATATACTTATATAAAGATCATTATACAAATATTTCATATATTTAATCCTATAATTAAAAAATATAAATATAATAATTATTATAATAATATAAAATATAAAAAAATTTATTACTCAGTTCTAGGTGCCTATCCTAGTTTTTTCAGTGCAATACATAACGGTATGGTTTATTACTATTGTCATATCATGGGTTTGATCAGTGAACATTCTTTTAGAAGTGATTTATATGATCTTAGAAAACACTTATAAAATTTATTCTCAAGTTCCATATTTTGGAACACATATTGGGTTTGATCCTATAAAAAGTTTTGTGATTCCAACTCCCATGGTATATTTGATAAATGGGATTCAAAGGATATGATCTGACTGGTCAAGGACATTACTTATTCTTTTTATGAAAATGAAATATTATAATTATATTTAATATAAAACCATCATAAAACTCACTCTAGAGAAACAAAAGTATCTATGTTTATAACGCATAATATTAATTTTAGTCACTCCAAAAAAATGATATATTTTTTTACTCTAAGAAAATATAAATAATGTGATCTATGTTTCAATATAACATATTAATTAATTAATAATTTAATTTAATATCTAAGGTAGTTTTTTGAAAAATTGAATCTATCCCATTGGATTTGGAATTTTTTGATCATATTATGTTATATAGAATGTGTAGGATAATTCTCACCAAACATTGCTCCTTTTTCTTCTCTAAAAGTTTTGAATGTGATATAAAATTTTATATTATATTTTAACTAATTTCATGTTAAAAAGTTAATGAATTTAATAAACATAAGAGAGGATGATGTAAACTATAATTATTGGTTGTGAATCATTTCACTTCAATTATATTTTTAAATTTTTTTATAAGTATTTAATTAAAGTAAAATATTTTATTTCATAAGTTTGTTTTGAATTTATTTCATTATCATTATTAAATGAATCTTATTTTATTAGTTTTACTGTAACACATTTTCCACAACATTGTATTTATGTACAAAATAGTGAAAAGAATCATAATTTTAATACCATCTACATGAAATATTGTTACCAATGTTTATCCATTTTTAATAAATCATACTCTATATATTTACCCAATTTTACTAATAAATTTATATTCCAATTTTTTAAAAATATATTCTTGAGCAGAAATAATAATTTGAATGGTATTTATTCTTCTTCTGCGATGTGATTTCTAACCCTCTAATTTTAGTGACTTTTATCAATGTAAATTCAAATAAATGATGAATATTTTTCTTATGGAAAATTCAATAATTACACAACACAAATTATCGTTAACACTCTAATATTTTGTGACAAAAATATTTCAATTAATTTGATCTTTATGATATTCTTCTATTCACACGACACTGAATAATGATTGTGTTATTTTAAATCACTAAGATTGTATTGGGTTTTACTCAACACCATTTTATTCGTGTGTGACATGGAAAACATATATTATCATTTTATAAATGCAAAAATATTTTTTGGATTGTTTTACACTCAATGAAGAGTTCTTTGACAGGTTGTCTTACATAAAAGACCTCACTTTATGAAACAATAATGTACTATTAATTTTATGGCTAAAATATTATTATGTTTTTCAACAGTTTATGGGAATGTTGGTTATGAATATGATTAATTTAATTTTGATAATATTGGTTTCACATGTATATAATGATAATTATTTGGTTATCGATTATCTATAAATGAAAATAAATCCATTTATAAAGTATAGGAAATTGTTTACAAGAAAACTATATTTATGATATCAAATATGATTTACCACGATATAATAATAAATAAATGAATAATAAATAATTTTATTGAAATATATCATTATTATATTAAATAAAAAATTTAATGTTCCTCATATTCATATTTTAGATAATATAAAACAATATATAAAATTTTATGAACAAAAATCTGTATTTTTATAAAAGTAATTATACCATATTTTTATTGTCCAAGAATTTTTAAAGTAATTCCATAACAATTAATGAAAAAATATTTGAAAAAATGAACTTCATTATTAGAAATTTAAAAATTTATATATAATTTGACGGAATATTTTTATTTTACTAAAATAATTCATTTTTGGATAAATAATGATAAATATAGAATTTCAATTTTAAACTACATTTTCATATAAATTATTTGTAAAGTTAAATAATATATAAATTTTTTTATTATATAATTAATCCAATTTTATTTATTTTAATCAAATATATATCACAATAATCAATTATACATGAAAATATATTATGAAAAATTAGAAAACTTTTGAACATCTCAAAATTAAAAGTCATTATGTTGTCCAGTTTGTGAGATTATATTTAAATTAATTTTTCCAAACATATAATTATAATTTTGAAAAATTGATTAACTATTTTTAATAATAAAATTTTATAATTTCTATTAAGAACAATCTATTTTATTAATACAATATTTGAGAATATAATTAAAGTTAATTATAAGTATTAATGTAAAAAAGAGTGTATATAGAGGTTGAACATTAACTCATAGTGCAAATTAAGGAAGAAAATTTACAAAAACAATTACATGGAAATATCGTGACCATTTCATAAATAATCAAAGTAAATGACCATTATGGATACACATTATGTAAGAAGGACCTCCCAATATTGATTACCTTTTTATATTTAGAAGAATGCCACTACTCCTCCACTACAAAAATGGAACTCACTCCACTCACTTTCTCACACATCTCATGAAAAATTGTCTTGGACAAACCCTTCCATATTATACACCTAACATAAATCCCTTAATCCTATAAACCAACATTTGGTAATTAATATATCCATGTAATACTTTTGGTGAAAACAGAAGTGTTTTTCCTAATGACGGGGTAAAAACCTTCAATAAGAACATATGTATTATTTCATTCTCCATAATATCTATTATTATTCTATATTTATATAAAAACATCGTTATGTTGAATATTATGATATTTTATTGGGTTAATGGTGTTACCTATACTCACACACAAATTAATTAATTTGGATATACAATCGTCATTCATTTTGAGGGTTGATAATCGCAACGCAAATCGATGTTGTCCATTAATCCTTTTCCACCTAACATGGATGGAAATAATGACATAATTTGTTATTTTATATAGTATATATATATATATTATTAGTGATTTATTTATTATTCTAGAATTGTAATATGTCACATACCTTCATTATTTCCATTTTTTGTAAATTTGATTTCTTTGTTTGTGGACATGAGGACTACTTCCTCCTCAATTTGATGTGGTTCGTCCACAAATTTCATGGAATATATTATGGAAACGTTTAGAAAAGATAATTGATATGTATTACATAAAAATTTTAATTTAATGATAATGTATATTTAAATATATTTAATTTAATTTTGTTCATTCAATACACCATTATTTTTGAGACAATGTTATTACATGTGTACGACTCACCATCTCCATGAATGGTGTATTTAATTTCCAATTTATACAGTTTATATATTTAAATAATTAAATATATAATGAAAATATATGATATATATATCAAATTTTAAACTCTTTAATTAAGTTAAATTATAATTTAATTTAAGGGATTAATAATAACATATCCAAACATATACAAAAAAACTATTCTTGCATAAAATGTAACATTTTAAATGAAATTATAAATAAATATGTAATATAAATTCATAATAAAATAATATATGATATTATATATAAAAAATGGGTTTTTCATATAATTATAATAAAAATATATTTATGATACATTATATTTTAATGTGTATGAAAAAATTCAAGACATAAGGTAAGGGTTTTTTATTTTAACATTTTTCTGTGAGACTTATGCCATATTCACCACTGATTTCATTTTTTTCATGTATAAGATTCACATTAATTTTTATATGATTATTATATTTAAATTTCTTTTGTATTATAATATCCATATTATGATCTATATTTTACGGTGTTTATGGTTCAAAAGTTTCCAAATCAGTATAAAAAATTTGTCTCAATTTTCATTTAGTGAGACTCATGTTATGTTATGCACCTATATTCTTTTATAAGTTGTATATATTGAAATATGATAGTTAATATCATAAATATAAATACTTTCATGATATTTTAATATTCATGTGAATTTATTATTTCATGGTTATTAGGATTCAAACATAGAATATTGGTAAGTGTTTATTGTTATTATCGCATAATTTATCAGTATTGTTTAGGATTAGGCACCTAATGATGAAATATTATGATCCATCTCTAAATATATCTCATTAAATATCTTATACTATGTTATTAATGATATATTCATGTAATGGTAATATTTTTTCACTATTTTGTACATAAGACAATGAAGAAAATATTAACTTATTCCCCTCTTTGGAAGAACGTTTGTTTTCCTTCAAAAACATGTTTTCTAAAAATGATTTTTTAAAATGAAAAAACAATTCTCCAATTATTTGAAAGGAATTTTTACACATTCATAACCATGGTTAAAAATGATTTAAAAAGTAGAATTCTTTTCATTTTTTATTTATGAAACCTTTCTAAAAAATTTTTGTCGAAAAATAATGTTCATTATGTATTGATTTACCTAATTCCATGACCATCATTTCCAAGAAGTTTCATTTCCCATTTTAAAATATTATATTTTGGGATTTTTTTCATAAATACTTTATAAATTATTATATTTTTGTCTAGGTTTGAAATAATATTTTTTCCAAAATGTATTCAGGATTTAATTATACATTTTTAATTATATTTTTAATGAAATTAATTTTAAAATGTTTTCAATGAATTATTTATTCAATTTCCATGATATTTTTTAATAAAATGGTTTGAAAATGTCATCATTAACATTTTGTGAGCCACCCATTTGTGTGTTTGTTACACCCTCGGTGCAAGTCACCAACCCCGGGACCTACTGAATGCGGGACTCATGGTTAATTTCCAACCTTCTTACATTTTCATCCAAGGAGAAGTACACTTTGTGGGAAGGGGGTCTTGATAGAGTGGTGTTAGAGGTCTGGTTGAGGGATTGGATGGAGTTTAGAGTTAGGCATAGGAAATTTTGCATGTGTTGGTAGGGAAACTATATCATTCATGTTTAGCAAGTGATGTAAACACTAGAGACTAACTGCGACATAGGTGTTTAGGGACCCATATGATCTGATGTACGAGTCTTTATGTTTATAACGACCACTAAACAAGGTGATACTAGTTGCAGGGTAGAGACCTATGAAAGGATCATGAATCATTCTTATTTTTTCCTATGTTTTAATGGGTAGACCTTGGTATAGGTTAACCTAAAATCAATGAGAGATAAAAAGTTAATTAATTAAAGGTCATTATTCCATATTATAGGTTTAAGAACCCTAATAGTTTGTTATTTTAAAGATATGGATGTAGGTCGACGTCCACATCATGTTTGCATAGAAAATATTCAGTAAGTTATTCCAGAAGATTTCTGCAGGTTAGAGGTTGATGATGACGACACATGGAGGAAGACACTCCGAGAGTTTCATCAACAAAGTCTACAGATGTATGAAGGATCAGTTTCATATGTAGTCACTAAAAACTAGTTTGAGGAGGTCGAGGTAGGAATCAATTCGATCTGTGATCGTATGGAGAACTGAGTGTCCTTGGTTGTGACGATGCTGAATGAAGAATTGAGGCATAGTGGTTCTTGTTCCTCGAGGTTCGTGAGGAGTCAGCAATCTAATGGGAGGTATTCAGATAAAAGTTTATAGTTGAGTTTCATTTGTCGACTGACAAGGCGTCCAGTCACTAGGAACTTCTTACCCTTTAACATGGGTAGCTCCTATGTGTGATTGATTGGAATCCATTTCCAGAACCTTTTACGATATGCTACTGACCTATTTCCAGAGGAGGAAGCCAGGGATAGGCATTCCGAGGAGGATTTACATATAGAGATTCAGTGCTAGGTAACCCCATTTCGGATGAAGACATATCATGAGGTGTTGGGGAGGGAATAGGTTGTCGAGATGACTTTGACCTAGACCAGGTCATCACAATATGGGAATTTCTATGATTCATCATGAATGATAGATGTGGTTCGGGGTCCCCAGTTTTTAGGGTAGAAGAGTTTCTGTTCATTCGGGGGTAGGTCAAAGCACTTCAAATCTCGTTTATCTAGACACAACAACACTAAGGCCTATGCAAAGGTATTAGGAACTTTTTTTCTTGTGGCAATCATGGTAATAAGCAGAGGGAGTGCCCGACCATTCAAATTAGTCATTATGCACCAGGTGATACACTCCCGGATCCTCTTTTCAGGCAGTTCGAGCCGAGGCATCAGCAGTAGGTTGCACCAGCTTTAAACTAGTAGAGGGTAGAGGGGACAGACAGAGGATAGTCTCATGACACTCCCATTTCATATAGAGCAGAGAGAGACCATGGTGGTGGTCGACATAGGGGTCAGAGAGGTCATAGGGGAGGTCGTTGTTTGCTTCATGTTCTTATGATGCCAGTTCCAGGTGAGCTAGATGTCGTTCAAGGTACTATTTGCTTGTTTTCTACCTTTTTGTTTTCCTTGTTTGATTTAGGAGTGACAAACTCCTTCATATCACCCATACTTGTCCATTATTTGGGACTTGAGGTAGAGAGGCTTCTTGTGCCCTTGGGGTTGACTATGCTAGTTAGAGTTTGAGCTGAATTGTTTAAAGTAAGATGATATTGTGAGTTAGTTTTGGGGAAACACCACTCTGGGGGAGATTTCCTATGTTTATGAATACAACCATATGATGTCATCCTTATCATGGATTGGTTGTATTTGGTGCAGGATATTGTGGATTGCATCGGGAAGAAGGTCATTTTTATTTGTGCAAATTCAGAGTCAGTGGTGAGTGAGATCCTTATATGGGTCATAAGTGTGTTCCATCCTTATCATCCATGATGGCTGTGATGATGTTGAGTTCTTTATAGGTTCATTATTTGATGACTTTTATGGTCGTCAAAGGGTACCTTGATGTCTTTCCAGAAGAGGGTGTAAAATTACCCCCTCGACGAGAGATCGAGTTTATGATTTTACTATAACCAAGAGAATCTGTTATATATATGTCTTTATATAGGATGTCCCATTCTGAGTTATGAGAGCTAATTATATAACTTAATGGTCTGTTACAATGGTTTTTTGTTCATCTGAGTGAGTCATTGTGAGGTGCACTGGTTTTGTTTGGGAGGAAGGATGAAGACAGTTGGTGGTTGTCTGTCGATTATCCTCGCTTGAACAAAGTGACAATAAAGAATCGATATCCTCTTCCACGAATTGATTATTTATTCCATCAACAAAAGGGTGAATGTTAGTTATCAAATATCGACTTTCTGTAAAGATATCATTATATGTGTGTAAATGATGAGGATATCCAGAAGATTGCTTTCTGTTGATTTCATGGGCATTATGAGTTAGTTGTAATGCTGATCGTCATGATGAATGCTCCATCTATGTTCATGGGATTGATGAATGATGTGTTCCATGAGATACTGTACAATTTCGTGTTTGTTTCCATTGACAACATTCTTGTGTACTCCACATATGAGTAGGAGCATTAAAAGAATCTACATGTCATTTTGAGAGTTCTTAGTCGACATCAGTTATTTGGGAAGTTGTTGAAGGTTGAGTCTTGGACTCGAGAAGTCTGTTTCGTGGGGCATGTTGTTCCTAGGAGGGGTAGTTGTGGATACATCAATGATAGATGCAGTTGTGTCATGGGAAGCCCCCATGACAGTGTTAGTGGTGTGATATTTTCCTTATCTCACAGGCTACTACAAGATGTTCATAGCCAATTTCTCACAAGTTGTGACTCCATTGACAATTTTTACTATGAAGGATCTGTCATTCATATGGACTAATTAGTGTCTGGTAGCATTCAATTATCTAAAGGAGAAGTCAGTAAGTGATCTAGTTATTTGTCTTCAAGATGAGGGAGTTTATTTTGATGTTTTATGTGACACTATGCATCTCAGGATAGACTGTGTTATCATGCAGCAGAGGTTATTTGTTTCCTATGGGTCTCAAAATTTGTTTCCCAATGAACATAACTATTCCACCCTTGATCTTGAGTTGGAATCCGTAGTGTTTTCTCTAATGTTTTGGAGACATTACATCATTGGAGTGAAATTTTTGGTTTTCTCTAATCATTACTGTTTGAGGTATGTTTTCACCCCGCATGACCTGAAATTATGATAGTGTCAGTGGATGGATTTATTATAGGAATATGACTTCGAGATATCATATACACCAAGAAAGGGGAATTTTGAAGCTGATGTGATGATTCAAAAGTCATGTAGTGATGATGTCTGTGAATCCGGTGATTCCTAGAGAGTAATGGAAGACCTGTCAGTATTACATCTTGATATAAGAGATGTTAAGGGAAATGGTTTTCTTTTTCAGATGACAGTACAATCATCCATAGTGTAGAAGTTTAAAGAACCCCAATTGAGGGATCTAGAGATGGAGGTCTGGAGGGACCATGTTGTTTGTAGGGAGGCCCCTGATGGTTGGTCGGATGATGAACAACACCGAGTTTTGTATCTTAGAAGGCTTTATGTACCTTTTAAGATGAACTAGATGATTCTCAAATAGTTACATAGTTCTCCCTTAGTGGTGAATCTTGGCATGGTAAAGATCTACCGAGCCATGAGGAGCCAATTTTGGTGGCCAAGGCTGAAGCGTACACTTCAAGATTTTGTGTCTCGATGTTTTGTCTTCCAGAAGGTGAATGCTTAACACAATGTTCCTGGTGGTCTTCTCCATCCATTAGATATTCCTTTGTGGAAGTGGGAGAAAATATCAATGGACTTTGTTACTCAGTTACCACGAGATCCAGGAAGACATGATGCTATTTTGGTGGTATTGGATCGTTTAACAAAATCATCCCACTTCATAGCGATCAAGGATTCGTGGTCAGTGGACGTTTTGTCGAGGTGGTATCTGGGGGAGGAGGTGAGACATTATGGTTTCCCAAGGCCTATCATTTCTTATTGAGATCCTCGTTTTACATCCAGGATGTAGAGAGGTCTCCAACATGCATTCGGTTCCCAACTATTCCTTAGCACTACTTTTCATCCACAAATGGATGGTCAAACAGAGAGATCCATCCAAACTCTTGAAGACATGTTACGCTCTTGTGTTCTGGATTAAGGAGGTTCATGTATGCGGAAGATACCCTTTGTGGAGTTCAATTACAATAATTGTTTTCACTCTACCATCGTTATGGCATCATTTGATGATTTGTATGTCCGAACATGTCATTCTCCATTATGCTGGGACTGGGGTCGGAGAGTTAGCAATTCTTGGACCAGAACTAGTGCAAAATACAATAGATATGGTTAAGGTGATTCATGAGACGATGAAGATAGCTCTAGATCGTCTGAAATCATATGATTATCAAAGGAGGAGACCCATAGAATTTAATTTTGGGGATCATGTGATTCTAAAGGTGATTCCCTATCATGGACAGTTAATGATTGGTCAGGGGAGTAAGTTTTATCCTCAGTTTATTTGGAATTTTGAGGGATTAGCTTGTGTTGGAGTTGTGGCATTTTGAGTAGAAATTCCCCCATAGTTTATTCGGATACATGATGTTTTCCATGTATCACAACTCCATCATTGTCTTTGTGATGACTCTCATGTCATCGATTGGGGACTGATCATTGTTGATGATGAAACAACCTCTGAGGAGAAACCTGTGGAGATCCAAGACCAGAAGGAGAAATTTTTGTATGGACATTCTATCACCTTAGTTCTTGTCTTTTGGTGACACGGTGGCATGAATGAGAGTGCATTGGAATGAGAGTAATATATATGTTCTCAGTACCCATGGTGGTTTGATGTTTAACTATTTTCATTTAATGATGTCACCATGTTGTTAAACCATTCATGTTTATAATAATATTTTTTATCTTTTGTTGCTTATTGTGGCTTTCTCACTTTTGAGAGGTATCTCAATGGGTGTTTGTTCAGAAAACGTTTTGTTTTCCCATTAGGGGGGTTTTGAATTATCGAGGACAAGGATGTTTTGAGATGTATATTATATAGTGTCCCGGGCCTCTCTAGTCCATTCTATTGTAAAATCAGGTGATTGAGGTGTTCCAGGAGGTCAAGGAGACCTATCCCCAACACTTTGCCAAATTTTCTGTTTGGTGGACAGTTCCAATGGTAGACAATTCTGAACAGTGATATAGTGACTTTCTATGAATAGTTTCAATAGTAGACTTATGTGAACAGTGAAACAATCACCTTAGTTAGATAGTTTCAAAGGTAGACCATTGCGAACAGTGAAACAGTATCCTTAGGTGAACAGTTCCAACAGTAGACTGTTGTGAGCAGTTCATCGGTGACATTCTGTTTACAGTTCCAATAGTACACCAATGTGAACAGTGTAATGGTAAACATAGGTGAATAGTGTTAACATTAACCTTTTGTGAACAGTGCAACAATAACATTTGGTGAACAGTTCCATCATTAACCTTTTGTGAACAGTTCAACGGTAACCATAGGTGAACAATGTCAACATTAACCTTCTGTGAAAAGTTTAATGGTAACCTTAGGTGAATAGTTTCAACATTAACCTTCTTTGAATAGTGCAATGGTAACCTTTCATGAATAGTGTTTCCAGAATAATGAGGATCCAATAGTGATGTTCATGAATTGTATTTCTAGAATAGTGATGTTCCAATGGTGAGGTTCATGAACAGTGTTTCATGAATAGTGAGGTTCAAACAGCGAGGTTCATGAATAGTGATTGTAGAGCAGTGAGTTTCCAATGGTGAGGATTCAATTGTGAGGTAATTGAACAGTTTTTCCATAATGTCTTGGTTCCAATGGTGAGGTTCATAAACGGTGTTTCTAGAATGGTGAGGTTTCAATGGTGTGGTAGATGAATAGGGTTTCCAGAATGGTGAGGTTCCAATGATGAACAGTGTTTCTAGCTTCCTATTTGATCACCCCTTTGACATTTTTTTTGTAAAATGCATTTAAAGCCTCATTTTAAGGACTTCAAGTCGCATTTAAAGTCCCTAACTCCAATATTAATTATCCATATGTCTTAGTATGTTTTTACATGGTCAAACCACAAGGTTTAAATGTGATCCTCTTTTAATGAGAAATTAAGAGTATCTTAAACAATCACTTCATTAAATCAACTAAAGGGATATGATATCTTCCTCTATAATTCTTTATCCTTATTCTTGGGTGTGAGATGCTCGAGCATCCCATTCCTTCTCATAGTATTTTCACAAACAAACATTCCTCCTTAGATTTATTCTGCTATGTTTTGATGAAAACAAGATGTATCAATAAATCTTCTTTATAAGGTATTTTTTATCGTCATTCATTTATGGTTAATATTCTCCTATTTCTCCTTCCGAATTATATCTTGTGATCTCCATGGTTGAAATATGATTTTCTTGTGTTTGGATGGTGCGGTCGTACTGTGGCCTACTCGGGTGGATGTAGGTGTCGTGAGAGGAGGATCGTGACCCATTGTGTGGATTGTTCTCATATATAGAACGTTAAGAATCGTTTGAATTAGGGGATTTGTTTCTTCTCTGTTCCTTAAAGTGAAATTGTATCGTTGTCATGTTTTATCCCAGTGGGTGAGAATGGAATTAACATAATATATATTTGAACTAGATAAATCAATTGATATCAATTGTATGTTATTACCTCTTGTTGTTCTAAATAGTATTACATCTTTCCTTTCTTGGTTAGTTGTTCGTTCTTGATGGAAATTTGTAATTAATATAAAAAAAAATTAATTGATAATTGTTTGGTTAAAATATAAAGAGGCATGGAAATGAATATTGTTTCCTTGTTGTAATTTGATGTTAACAAATTGCCATGGTAAGTATGTTTAATTATTTTTGATATCTTAATGATTATTTTTTCTGAATTTGGAACCTATGAATAATAAATTGGTTAATTTAAGATAGATTAATGAACAGATTCTTGGATAATTCTTTGGAGTGTTCTGAGTTACCATATTGATTGTTAAAGGGCCAAGTGCCAAATTGTTAAGATATTATTTTTCCTACTTCTTATGTTGTGATGTGAGCCTAGATGGCTGTTTTGGTATGTGGGGGCATGGAGACCATTGGTTGTGGAAACATATGACACATATAGTGGCAAGATGAATCAGTTAATGTATGTGGGTGTCGCGGAGGACACCAGGGATGATGGAACACTATGGATCTGATTGTTGGATTCTTGGTCATTCTTATTGGCTGATTATCCTCTTTAATTATCCCTAATATGTAAGGAATCTGGTCTTTCTTACCCTTCCTCCGAAAGAGGCAAAGATGAGTGGGGTATGCAATGTGCATTCCGTCTTTATCTTCTCAAGGTAGGGTGGTTCTACGCTCTTGCTATAGATGGGAAAGACTTGACGGGTAGTATATCTACTCACCGTGTTGAGGCCCCTTGTGTTTAGTATCACAGAATGTTTTTCTAGAATTATTATGTGTATGGGAAATTAATTCTATAATGAATAATTGAATAAATTATATTAACCCTTTGTGTTGGACTTGCTAGAAAAAAATGATGAGGTTGTAATTTTAACTGGACAATGGAATTTGGATGCGATGCTAATGAAGTTTAATGTGGAATTTTAATTTATTAATTAATATTTAAATAATTATTTATCGTAATTTGGAACTAATAAAAATGGAATTAATTAATCTATCAATGCTCTTAAAATCGATGTATGGTTATCGGATACCTATTCTTAGAAGTAGCAGAAAATAGTTTGAGAAATGGTAGCTCTAGTTGAGTCTAAGCCTAGGTTATTCACATAGTGTGGTTATGTGATATAGAATATCTTGTACATTTTTTGTTCTATATTCTACTCTACCATATCAGTAAGGGAAACTAAAACTATGGGGATTCTGACCCCTGGGGGTGTTTTTCCACAACATTCCGATTGGAGGATGAATGGCTAACTACCCCATGTGTCCCCACACTCTTCTCTTGGTAGTTACTAGTGCTGGTAGGCACAGTGGTTAGTTTTCCCCATATATGTGTGTAGTGGGTTATAATGGATTGTGGTTATTCAAACACATATATTCTGGGTATATTTTCCCATCGACTATTATACATGTAATGTGTATAGGCGGTGATGGCTTGAGGATTCATTCTTGGTGTATGGGCTATAATGGCTTGTTGTATAATACCTGACATATGATACATGTTATGCGGGTTGTGGTGGCTCCCCGAAACTACCTGTTTAATTATTTAAATGGACGTTTTGGTTTTGTTGAACGAGGTGCATGTTGTGGTGCTTCGCTTAAGTGTCTGCGGGAAATCCTTTTTTAGGAGAGATGCTTAGGATGTGCGACCTCGGGAAAAAGTGGGAAACCAATGGGGAAGTAGTAAGAGGCTACCCTTGATATTATTTATTATATTATATAATCTTTTATATATTATTTGGTGAGAGTATCCATGGAGAGGTTGGGATCATAGTATACCTTCTTAGGTGACGAGTTAGTTTCACTTGTTGTTCACTGTGATTTAGCATGCTTTCATTACATTTTCACGAGAGGGTACGTGGAGTATCCTACTGAGTATACTTTTATACTCACCTCATGTATATATAAACTACTTTTCAGGTCACTTAGATCAGGTTGGAGATCACTATGGTGTTTACTATCTTGGGGTTGCAAGAGCAGTTCGGGCTTGTGGTTGCTACTATTTTACTTTATTTTGGTTACTTACGGTTTTTATACCATTTCAAGTGTAGTAATTTTTCATGACATTTCATATGCGTGCTTGGGATCTCTTTCATCATACTATTTATGTTTGAGTTTTTTGGAATTTAGCTTATCTCTTTTTTCCGCATGTGTTCTCTTAGAGGGTAATGCCTCCCATTTGTGTGTTTGTTATACCCTCCATTCTAGTTGCCAACCCGGGGGCTACTGGAGGTGGGACTCGGGGGTTATTATCTATCTTCTCACATTCTCGGCCCAAGAGGGGTAAAATTTGTGGGGAGGGGGTTGTGACAAGTAAAATAGAGGATAATGTTTATAATAGAAATTTATACTTTTTAAATGTCAAATAGTGTTGCATAAACAATACTCTAAAGTAACTAATAAATAAAGATGGATTCAGGAAAATGGTAATTGATTTAATATTTGGAAATCATAGATTATAGAGGATGAATTATGCAAATTAATTTAATTGTTGTATGAAATTGAACATAGACTCTTCATGGTGTATTTATATTATAGAAATAAATAATTATATTTTGAATTATATATGATAATGAACATGTTATAAATCATATTTTTATGTATAGGAGTTCATAAATAATACATGGTTGAATGGGAGATCATATCATATATATTAAAGTGATGTATAACATGTTTCTATACCAAATATGTGGATGTGGTATATGTTTTAAATAATCTAGTTTATCATTCGTACGATTACGTATTTTAATTTTTGAATGCTTATTTTATATTTTTTATTATTATATAAATTGGTTCTTATAATAAAATTATATTTTATATTTAATACATGAGGTTTTGATTGATTTGTTCTATAAGATCGTTATTAAAATGATATATGTAAAAAATTTATTAAATAATTAATATTATAAAAAATATATGTTAAAATATCAGGTAAAGTGTTCAAATAATATTTTATTATAATGTTATAATTAATAATGTTATTGTTTTTTTAATAATTCTATAATTATATAGGATACCATATACAAAATGATTTTTTAAATTTTATTTTTTTAATATTCACACATAATGAAATAATTTTAATTTCCTAAAATAAATGTGTTTTTATATCATAAAATGGGTTTCAGATAGAGTATAATATCAACCATAGAATTTCAATTACGATAGTTCCAAATTAATTTAAACTCTTACAAATATAATGTAGTAATCATTAAAATATAATATAATTTAAATAATTTTCCCATAAGAATTAATGGAATTTTCATGAGAAATATAATTTAATGAGTTTTATTTTAATTTCAAAATGATTCAAATGAAATAATGCAATTTAAATATTCTAAATAAGATAAATATTAACTTGTAAAATGTTATGTTCAATGTAGTTAAGTAAAGAATTTTTCATTCTATGTTATAAGAGTTTAACAATAGATGAATGATTTATATTATCACTACTATTAATAAATAAATTCCTATCATATTTTCAATAATATAATATTTAGTGTGTTATTTTAGAAGATGAAGACATAGATATAGTGAATGAATTATATAGAGATGTAATTTTTTAAAAACCTATAAATGTGAAGAAAACATAAGTCTTCATAATTGATATATAATATTTTATTTGATAAATAAATATTTATATATAGTATTTTAAATATTCATAAATGGTGTTTCATATTATTAAATACAAAATATAGTCTCAAATTTATCATTATTTCATGGTAACAACATATAATCATGATGTAAAATGATAATGAACATATCAATATATAACTTCAATTTATACCATACTAATTTTTGATATAGATTATTATATATTTTAATAAAATAATATTTTTAGTGTGGGTATGTTTTTATAATGAGGTATATTATATTAAAAGGAGATATAAAATGAGTTTTGTATACAAAATGACACCCCAAGTATACCACATGGAGTGTCATGCACATATTTATTGGGCTAAATAGTGAAAACAATTCATATTTAATCTACATTTTGGATGATAAAAAATGTATCTAAATGTATAAAGATTATATTTTGATTCCTTTTTTACACCATCCTTGTGGAAAATATAATCAACAGTGGTTAGGTGAATTTATAATCATTTTATAATTTTATGTTTAACAAATAGGTAAATTTTCCACTCTTATATGAGTATGACATTTTTTCCATCAATTATTATATGGTAATTGAGTTTAAGACAACATCTATATATGAATATATTATAGAAACTCATCAATAAGGTGAATGGTATGGGATGTGAAAATATATCATTGTGAATGACATTTGATTTGTTAGTTTATACATTACTTATCAATAATGTATGTGTTTATATGATAGAAATAATAAAACATCCATGGCCTATAAATTTAATAAGAAAATATTACATAATTATATAATATTTTGTTTGATATATTAAGTGAAAATATAATATTTAGCTACATTATAAATAATTACTATTCTTATTGTGTCTTAATGATATATTATAATTGATTATTTGAAGAAATAATATAATGTATTGATGGTGAATGATATGTTGATTAGTTTATATTATAGATGTTTTTATTCAAATATTGAATAATATTTCAATTTTATTATTTAAATTTCAATACATGAATAGGTTATATTAAATAAAGTGAAACCCACCTGTTTAGAGCCTTCCGTGATTGTGATTTTTTCTCAAGAGTTACGTTACATATGGTATTGTGAGAGATTCCCATTTTGTTTTCAGTTTCATCGTAGCAGTGGTTGATAATATAAATTTCAAACAAAATATAGTCAATTATTTATTTAGGGTGTTTATGACAGTTTAAAATTGAGAGAACAACCCATAGTGTCATAGAAATATGGGAGTAGAAAAGACTTTTGTGTTGAACATCAGGAATCTTGACAATGTATAAATTTTTTTGGATTCAATAGAAATATATATTCAAAGGTCGTGAGTATTATTTATATAATATTTAATGGAATGAAACTAATTCTTTAACTTTTTTTCATATATATTATATCCTTTTAAAAAAGATAAATATGCATTTTAATATCAAAAAATCCACTCATAATACTCATACGTAAGAAATGAGTCTTATAAGATTAAGGAAAAATAGATTGTTTAACATACAGTTTTAGTTCATACAGGAAGGAACTTTAAAATAAAACAATATGCTTTATGATGAGAACTATTCCATAAATATTAATTTCTTATGGCACATAATATATAAAATACATTTTTAATGGTGATAGAAAATGAACCTGAGTCCATTTGAGATAAATATAAGTAAATGGGGAATTTGAAATTATTAAACATAATCTGAAAATATATAATAATATTTAAAAATGGATAACATATAAAAGTAAAATTTTATTTATAATGTAAATTCCCTATTCCTACACTCCTAGATCCCGTGCTTGAAACAATCGTTTTTCATTTCTTACTTTTATATCTATAAATATGACAAAAATTTTCCATCTAATCCTTACTGTATCAAAATGAAATATTGGATCAAATTCATATCCAATGAAATATTTGGTTTAGAGTTTTATAGAATTAGGTTAATATATTAAATACATTAAATCATAAATAGCATATTCATAATGATATAAACAGTCACCTATATAATTAACAACATATGAATCATTTTCAGAGAAAAAATATTTTTCATCATTATACAGAACCTAGGAAATAGGAATAAAGATAAGGGTGATATAAATTTACCGATAAGGATAAAAATAGTAGTAAAAAATTAAATAACATCATTGAGTGTAATAATAACATAAGGTTATGATGTAAAAATAATAGATAATGACCATAATATAACGGAACTCACAAAAATCAATACCAAGATCATGAATCACGAAACATGGAATAAATATTTAACAAAGGAAAGGGTTATTGGAATCAATAATAATGATCCATATTATGTCAATATTCAACATTGAATCAATAAAAACCAAATACATACACCCATAATTAGTATAAAATAAATTTCATTAAACATGAAATCGTTTGATTACAATTTAAAATCATATTAATTTTTTAAAAATTTAAAGTTATAATATATACATCCTATTGGGCTCTTAGGATGTTATATCCATATCACTCTTATAATCAATCATAAAATAGGTATAATGATATTGAAAACCTACCTACCAAATATGTTTGAGATAAATCAGAGACCCACCCATCCTTAGTTTTAACTTAACCACCTATCCATTGTTTATTATGGAACTATATGTATATTTTTTTATAATGGAACCACCCATAATTATATATAATTCCCAATAACCATATCATTAATAATTATATAGGTATTCTATTGTGTCATATTAATCATAAAAACCTAAATTTTTACATTTATAACTTTATTAAAACATAGAATTGAAATTTTTTCAAAGAATATATCCTTCAAAAATTTGGAATGAATCAATTAAAAAAAACCATATGTATCTTATGTAGATTCAATGGTAATTGGAAT
The DNA here is from genome assembly GCA_963277665.1 of Viscum album. Classification (NCBI taxonomy): domain Eukaryota; kingdom Viridiplantae; phylum Streptophyta; class Magnoliopsida; order Santalales; family Viscaceae; genus Viscum; species Viscum album. The sequence goes on along the minus strand of OY728147.1, from coordinate 2,012,194,558 downwards.
CAATGAATGGAAATAACATTAAAATATCATGTAAAAAATACTTCAAAAAAATAGACTTATTACCATGAAAAAAATTTACGAAAAATAAAAAAATAATTAATAATTGTGAAAACCCTTTTATTTGATACTATCATTTAAAATTTATAATGAAATAATAAAAAATAGCAGTGATAATTATAATTTTAAAATATTTTCACTGTGATGACAATATAAATAAATATTCTTTTCAATCCATTTATAAAAGGACTCCAATGTCATCTATATTTAAGATGTTGATAAATTTACTTTTTAAAACGTTGTAAAAAATGTTCAAATACCATATAAAATCCATTTGGAAATAATTTAAATTTATAAAGAGTAGTTTTGTAAAATATTTCAAATTCATGCATATCGAAGAGATTAATTCAAAATATAAAAAAACATATAAGAAATATGTCACCTAAAAATGTCTTTGTTGATGTTTCATTAATCAATATGGGAGAAAATAAATGTTTGTAATGTAAAACACATTCATAAAAATAGGATAATAAAATATGTGTTGATTAATAAAACAAGGGAACAATCCCCCCCCCCCCAAGGATACTTGAACATAAGAAATACCAATGAGATAAACTATTATAACATAAATCATTTTCAACTTTTATAACTTTTCAATCATAACCCCCATGAAAGAATGATAATAAATGAAATAATTAATAGCATTAAAATAAGGCGATTCATTATATATAATGTCAAAAGTTACATATATACACCTCATAAAAGTAGATAGGTGTATATCCTATACATATATTCTAATGAAATAAAATTGGAGATAAATTTCCATTGCAAATATCATGTCATTTAGTTGAGAGTTAATAAATTTATAGATTTTGTGTATCAAATATATATTAATAAAAAAAATTATGTTAATAAATAATGTAATAACCTAGGGATAAATTAACATATAATAATTGCATAAAAATGTCAATAAAGAATAGATATTACACTAAAAATAAATTGAGTTAATAAATCCTTTACAACATGTTTTCATTCAATTCAAATAGAACAGATAATGTAATTAAACATTCTACATAAATTGTCATTATTTATCAAAGATTCATGATGTAATTGGTTATTGGGAGTTATATAAACCATATAGAATAAATTTTCTGAATCATAATAACACATTCCTCATTGAAGAAAAATTAAGGAAAATCCCTTACCTTGAGTCCATAATTTCAATGTATATCTTTTGACATATTGATAAAAACAAAATTAAATTATTTAATTTTGATGAAGATTCTCAATTTTTATAATGTAATTATTTAAAAACTAACTTATTATAATCATATATTTATTTATATAATTAGTTAAGGCCATCTGAATTGTTTTGAGAACATTTGGTTCATAATTTCATAATGAATTTGGCATGTTGACCTTTGTCAAATGTGTCATTATTAAATCATATCAATAATAATAATAATGAAATACTTATCATTTATATACATGAGTTAATCTTACAAAAATAATCAATAATTATTTTTATGAAAAATGTACTATATTAAAATCATAGAGATGACAGGCGACACGTACGCATGACTAACATATCTATTTTTCAATGAAAATTAGGTACATAAAGTAATTATTATTTTAAATTACTATAATTATAATTATATCAAAAATTACTTATTATTTATTTAAACATACTGATATATATCATCCATCTGATGTGCTGATGGAAATAACATCACATTACTTTATGGAGGTAGAAGTCCACCTGAAGATATGAACAATTTTATCATTCTATAATGACTGGTATGGTTAGAAATTATATGATATGTTATATTTTATAATCATTATTATGAAACTAAAGTCATATATATACAATAAATAGATCATTATAAGGAACAATATTACACATTGCTAGAAATCTAATTAAATTGGTTCATGAGATGGTAGTTCACAGAAAACACAAATGATGGAATCCATTCCCATTTGATGAAGGTTTTAGATGGATATAGGTTACTAAATTTAAATAATAACTTCTTATAATATTTTGGTAATTATTTTATTTTCTCATTATGTTTCTAGATATATTAAATGTGGTGTAAAATGAACTAATACGAAAGAAATAGGTAAATAAGTATACATATTCTTGAGATAACGACCTTCCCTTTAATCCATATAAACAATAATGATTGTCTTAATAAAAAAATTAGACCTATATAATTTTATTATGGATTTTTGGATTCTATTTTTTGGGGACTAACAAAAAAAAGATGGATCTTGGGGTTTGAAAAAATGTGAAAAATAGGCGCTTTTGTATTAGAGGTGTGGGGAACTTGTGAAATAATTTTTTTTAATATTTATTATTTTTGATATAAAAATGGATCCAAATTTATAATATTAAAAAATATGATTATAGTTAGTCTAAATAATCACATAAAAGTATATTTATAAGTGATTGGATTATGTTTTTACCCTCTTGTGTTGGATTCAATCCTAGGTTACACATTTTAACACTTACTATTAATATCATATATTAATCATGTGGCCAAATATAATATTTTTCCAATTTTATATCAATTCATAAAATATTTTCTTAATAAAATATGATTAATCCAAATTTGTTAACAATTATCATACATGGAAATTTTTAACATCAAGAAAACGACATAAATTGGAATAAAATAATATAATACATACATGAAATATAATATTTATTTAAAAAATACGCGGGTCACATTGAAATTTATAAGTTGGACAACTTTTGATATTTTTCATACCATTTAGAATATTTTTATATTAAATATAAAATTACTAAAAACATTAATGATGAAGAATTTAAGATAATTTTTTCATAACGAAAATTAAAAACAAATTATGATGATGAATAAAAATATATCATTAGGTTTTTATAATTTCATAAATATTATAGTAATTAAAAAAATAGAGTTTGATGTTTTTACTTTTTTTAAAAAAAAAATTATAAATGCCACTGTCACGTCCATAAAGAAAAATGGATCATATAATAGAATCATCTATTAGTATGGAATAAATGGAAACGTCTAATAAATTTAATAAATGTTTTAGTGTAATTTTATAGTCCTTATCATAAAATTTTTAAACATTAACATCATGATTTTCCCTTACTAGGGTATCCAATATTTACTATAGTTACTATTTATATTCATTAAAAATAAAAGTTACATATATAGAAAAATTGGAGAACTAGATTCTAAAAATTTATTCAATTTTTATTGATTCCAAACAAAAAAATTTCTATATTTAATTTTACAAAAATTGGAAAATTTGATGAGGAATGGTTTCTTAAGAACATGCTCTTTTAAAATATTAAGTTTTTTATAGTAAATGAATTTATAATATAAAATTAAAAATGGATTTTTCAAACATTTTAAATCAAAATTAATATAATTAAATTTTAAACCAAATCAAAAATAAAATTCTACTATTTAAATAAATTATAAGAAGTAAAATTTGACATAAAAATAAATATTTTGACTTTGCATATAAAAATCTATATTTTTATTGAAATTTTCTAACTCAATCAATAAAATAATTGTATCCTAAAAATTTCCAAAAATATATTAATAATCTCAAATACAATTAATAATTACTGATAAATTAATTATATTAAATTATCATAAAATTTATAAAATAAATATTTTTTATGAAAATATATCTTCGAAGAATAATGTTACCACCCCATCTTAGAAAATCATATTCAGTGCATTACTTTATAAAATTGGAATAAGATAGAAGGAATCCCATAAAAATGATTAAATATATTTTTAGTCTTCTTAAACTATATACACACATGATTATTATTTTAAATCTAAAAACAATACATTACAACAGAATTTGATTTCGAAAATATAAGTATTCAGACTAGAATATCCTTGTATGTCTTTTTAGTATACTTAATTTATTTCTGAGAGAGGTAAAAAATTAATGATGAGGTCAATTTCTATTACTGGTTATGTACAATAGTAGATTTCATGAATTAATATGCCTAATAAACATGAAAGTTAGATAAAATAATAATCATTATATATAAATAACATTTTTAACATTATAAATATAGGAATTTATATAACTAACATAAAATTAAAAAAACAAATATCATGAAAATAATAACTAGATAAAGAATAATCAATATGGAAAGGTAAATAACAAAAAACCCATACCATTAAATCAATAAACTATGAATTAAATGCTTCCATGCATAATATCATTGTGAAAATCGCATGGATAATAATAACAAAATTAACATTGAAGGAAATGATTAATTATTGGATATCATTAAATCATGAATCTTGAATACCTATACTATCAATTATTTCCTCAATTTAGTTTATAACACATCGGTATGTATACAATAGAAACCCATTTATCTAACATTATCCAAATAATTCATCTCCTGAGACTACAGATGCCTCGAGGAGAATTTATAATTGAGCGCCACTCATTTATTCAGGTAAAAATAATTCTGTATTTATATATATATATAATAGTTTATTTATTTCATGAAAAATATATATTATGATTATATATCCATATTGATTAATTAATAATGATTATCAATATTTCCCCTGTAAATCATAAAAAAAATCAATGTAAAATAGCATATGTTTAAATGAGACATAGTTAATGAAATAATCAAATCCATGATAAATAATATTCATTTGGGTGAAGTTTAATGTCCATTGGTCATTGGAATTTGAATAATTAAATGGAATGATAATGACTACAAAAACCAGAATCAAGATAATGAAAGAAAATTCCTTTTCTCGTTAGAATGATCCTAATGCATCCATAAAAAAGAATATGGATTAAAACAAAACAATATATACCCAATGGATCATTAGTAAAATAAAAGTATGGTGTCATTTATTATTAACAATAGCATTAAAATTTCATTAAAATAGTCATGATTAAAATACTCTTTTTACCCTGTAAATAAATAAAAAATTACTCTTTTACAAAAAACATTCAAAATAAATATTCGTTAATATAACAATTGAAAATTTAAAATTATGTTTTAAATCATTTTGTGGTCATGAATTTCAGAGTTTCCCTCAAATAAAGGTTCATTACAAAAACTATTGTTTCATATATTCTATAAAATCCCAATATTACCAATTTTGAAAATGACAAGAAGATTTTGTTCAAAAAAACTTGAGTGTAAAATGGGTATAACATTCTTTAAAAAATAATTTTGGATTTTTTTTAAAAACATTTTCTTAGAATAAATTTTTTTTGGAAGAAAATGGAATTCCGAACAAATAAAGACATAAACTCAAATTTTATTTAAACAATTGTCAATTGTTTTATTTATAATATATTGGAAAAATGGAACCATTACATTAAAATTGAATGAATTAATAGAGGATAAGAAATTTAAATTGGTTTATTAAACAATTATAAAATAATTTCCTTCAACTAAAATTCAATAATAAATAATCTCTTATAGAATGAAATTGTGAAATATACCCTAACAATGATCATAACATGGAAATGAGAATTAATAAATAAATAAATTAGGTGTTTCAATACTAAATACACATAAATTATTTTAAATAAAACATAAGATAATGAAAATTCAATATATATATAATAATATAATATCAAATATTATGAAATTTAATATAACCCAATGAAAAAATTTCACCCATGAAAATATTTACAACTTGGAAAAATTTATGTAAAATACCGTTCGATGAAATAATTAAAATTTAAACATTAAATAAAATTAATATTTATGGAATCATTATATTACATGTAAAAGAGGTTTATCTACACTATATAAATGACATTATTTCCACAATAATAAAACATTCCTCAATGAAGGGATGTTGATACATAGTCCCTTTCCGTGATTCTGACTCCTTAAATAAATTTGTTATATTCCTAAAAAATAAATTTATTTTAATACTTAATTTATTATGAATTTTTTTTATTTTTTATTATTAATTATTATTAACTTATAATTATGATAAAATAATTCTTAATAAATTATTTATACGTCAGGTGTTTCGATTATATTTGCCTTATATGACAAAAATTACTATGGAAGGTAAACTATCGGCCTTAGTTGTAATTATTTCAACTTCTCTAAAAAAACAATGTATTAATTTTCATATTTATAGAGAAAATATAATTTTAATATCAATCCTTTATTATGGATTTGAGGAATGTTGTATGCTATGATCATTGTGATGGTCGACAACAAACATGCTTGAATAATAATTCTATATTTCAAATATCTTTAAATAAAGAATGTATGCCATATTTTATAATTAATAAATTATAATAATATCAAATAAAATATTAATTCCAAAAATATAATTATGTATGTTATAAATGTTTCATGTTTTTGAGAAATATAGTCACATCGCTTCATGAAGGAAGTAGTCCACACATACATGAATTAAGTTATCATCATTTAGTGAGTGAAAATGGATGAAATAAAAGCATATATAATCTTTTCATATTGATAAATATGTAATTAATATCATTACTTAGTCTTTTATGTCACATATATTTATTAAATTTATACTTATTAGTTTCTATGTAAATCATTATTGAAAAATGTATCACAAAAAATTGTGTGGAAGTAGTCGATCATAGGCACAAACAACATTATCATTACCCCTAAACTATAGAAAGTGAAAAGTATATATAATATAATGAATCCAAAATTATAATTAGTATTTATATATATATATACCTTCTAACCATAATAATTCCCTATCCAGAGAAGTGCTTATGGAAAATGTTTCAAATCAGTTCATGAGGTAATAGTCCACCTTACACTTAAGTGATGTTATCATTTCCCTTTGTGGGAAAAGGATATAGATATAGTGAATGTCCTAAAAAATAAAATCAAACTATATGTTTGATATAAGTGTAATCATACAATAGTTAATTAATAAAAATATAATAATGTATAGAAGGAAGAAAATAAAATCTATAGATATGATTTTTTCCAATTCTCTAAATACCTATTTAGTATTAAAACTAAACTATTAATTGAATGGATTTATGAGAAAATAATGATTAGTGAATAATTTTATAGATGATGTGATAATATTTTTTGAGGTTTTATCTGAATCAAATAGGATTTTTGGTTTGATTTAGAGTGGATAATGGATTCCATTTATATAGTTACTAACTGGCACTATTTTACGTTTCGAAAAGAAAAAGGTGTAGCAACGTTTTCAAACACCTAACGTGTAAAAAATAGAGTATTATAAATAATTTTATATCATAAGTTATAGATAATACAATAATATTTATTCTATACACTTTTTAATTTACTTTTACTCTTATCATTTTTTTCAACCTTTTGTGAATTAATTTATACCTCTAGTGTGGTACTTGATATTTACTGTTTTCACAAGTCGTCATAGTCAAAAATCATGTTGAAATTATTCGAAAATAGCGATTTTTCAAATAAAATATATTAAATATATTTTACAAAATTCAATTCATACAAATCATAAAATAAAATATAAAATAAATCTGAAAGATGTGATGAAAATGATGGGTTTCAAAAAGAAATGTGTAATCTGTATAAAAGATTTTAATATAAAATATCAATATGAAATTCATTCCAATTTCATAATTTTTTTTATTATAATATAAATGAACTAATAAAATATTAAATCAAACTGAAAATGTTAATTATCTTTGTAAATAATTTAAATGAAAATTTAGTTTTCCATGAGAAATTCATTTTAAATGTTTCTTATTTTATCTAAAATCAATAGACAATCAATGAATTTAATTTTAATTTTCTAATCCAAATAAGTTTCATATTTTAGATAGTATTATTAATACACACTAATTTATGTTCTTGGTTACAATGGTATCAAGTGCTATAGTTTATTTAGACACAATGTTGCGTGTTCCAAAATCGATCGAAGAGAATAGATTTAACAAAATATATTTCATGGGTTATTTAATAATTTTTTCTTGGTGCATATGATATGGAATAAAATTATACTATTGAATAACTTATGGGTGTTATATATTCCCCACCTTAAATAAAAAATTTCATCCTAATTTGATATTGACTTTAGAAATCAATGGTTTGATACATAAAAATTCATTTATTGAAAGGAAACATATTAAAAGCGGTTCATGAAATAGAATATTAATAAGAGATAAGTGAATTAAAATTTCATATATAATAATTATTAACTAGTTTTCTATATAAAAGTAAGTTGGTGGATGTGAAGATATGTAACTGGTAGAAAATTGTAACGAATCATAGATAGTGATGGAGGTCATTGATCATAATAATTGAATGTTAAATGGATATATAAGGACCTCAAAACCATAAAAATGTGATGGTTTAAAAAACCATTATACTCATCATATTTAATGGAAAGAGGATAATTTTTTTGTTTCAAGATCCTTTTCAAAGATTTGTGGAATTAATTTACTATATAATATAATAATGAAATGAATAAAATTGATTTGATTATCTTTCATATGAACAATTTTATAGTATGTTTTTGATTTAATAAATTTACAATTTATATTGTTCCCCAAAAAAGTAATTTTCCCAAAAAATAATGTCTTATGAGACAAATTTAACTTTTAATTTATCATAAGAAACCACAAAGGGTGACGCATCTTTCCATTTTACTCTAACTATTTCTGGAAACAAATAAAGTTATCATATGTTATCCAATATAAGAAATTAAAATGTAAAACTCAAAACTAACACAACTTGGTAATTATTAATATTTAATCTTCAAATCATTTTAATAAAATAATTAATTATTATCCACAATATCAAGTAGGCCGGTTTTTGGGGAAAACCCTTATCTTCATTCTGTTGTGGTTTTAATCCCTATAACCATCACCAGATTCAATGCTTTATCCTTCTCCCTTACCTATATTAAAAATAATTCAAATAATTTTCTAAAATTATAATGACCCAGAATCATTACATTATCAAATTTGAGAAAAAATTAAAGGTTACCAATACCTTTAATCAAAAGTCTAAAAAATATAAAGGAATTAATCTTTATATAACTCATTCATATACTAAACTATTGGGTTTTATTCACATAAAAGTCTCCAAAAATATCTTTATTTTTTTAAACAACCATAGTATAAAAACTAAATGGGGTTTTTATGAAACTTAATGTATGTGTAACCATAATATCCAAATCACATGATGGTATCCATTACACTTACGATAATGAATAAATATATGATTCTAAAATATAACACAAATCCTAGATGTATCATGATTATTATAACCAATACATCATTGGTAAAAAAAATATATACTATTTAATTTTTTATTCCCAACACATAAATTATTCACCCAATTTATTTCAATATAGATCCTTCCATGTTTTGGGTTTTTTTATTTAAAATAAATAATTGAATTAGTATATTCCTAGTTTCTCCAAATTTTATAAAACTAACTATAAATTATCCCAATGATGAAATTTATTTCCATCCATCATACTCTACATTTTTATTCTCAAATCATTTATCTATACCATTTTTTACGCAAATATAATATATTATCATTACTTTTATGCAGTTTCATGGATGTATCTTTCCATATTTCTACCATGATGGAAACCAATCCTTTGATCTTCCATGGTCTCCACCACTATAGATAATAGAAAATACATCCTTCTCTTATTTGTAATATCCATTAGATGGTTTTGGTAAAGGATGTTACTTATATTTTAGTATAAATAATTAAGAATAATCAGGATATCCATTTCCCATATCATCATCCCATTTTTTTTATCCACAGTAACCACATTGAATTTCATATTTAATGTTAACACAGTTCATTCAAGTTACAAAAATTCACTAAATCAAAAAAAATTACAGGAATAATAAGAGTGGAAAACTAAATAATTATAAATAATCCTTCATAGGATTTATAAATATTGACACCATATTTTCAATATAAGACAACTTACTATTAACCTAGTTCTTTCATTTTCGTAATATTTTAAAAAACATCGTAATTTTATATATTGAAAATGATAATTTTTTTAAGAATATCCACCATGAGTGTCAAACCAATTGCATAGTAAGGACCATTGTCACGTACCAGTTGATGATTGGGTCATGACCAATGTGCCATTATAAAATTTATTACACCAAGCTACAAATGTTCCAGAACCAAATCCACAAGTACTGTATCACACCAACTTTTTGAAAATAAATTGAAATTCCTAAAACACTAATACATTACATAATGACCATTTTTATGGAGATATTTGTAAAATATCGATTAAATATAATCTTTCTGCTTCAATGAATTGAATTTTGAAAAATGGACATGCATTGTGGTAATTTGTAAGTTTTTTAGAGATTCATAGGAAAAAATTAATTTTTTTGTGAATAGTAACCTACCCTTATGAATATTAATGTAACCCTTATTTATATTAATATGACAAAAAATTATAGTAACCACATCAATGAATTCATTTAAAATAATTTATCATAACTTCAATAATTTTTCAAGGTGTTCTAAAACCAATAATAGTTTTTAAAAAATAGGAATAAAGTATGATATTATATAAAAATAGATATTCACATATTAAAAAAATTATTTTGATAAAATGAAGATATTTTTTGAGTTTTAAACATGGGAAACATGTTAGGGTGAATTTTTTAGATTTTTATGAAATACTCGAGTTTTTATGTTTAATGAAATACATTAATTTACAATAAATATATACATTATATGTTAAATACACTATTCCTAGAATCATGTATGATTTGTGAACCCTTGGTTCTAATTCAAATTCTCTCATTACTATTTTTGGTAACAGGAATCAATAATATTCTTATTATTGTGCAAAAATATTAAAATGATGATTAAAATAAAGGAAAACCATTCCTCTCCAACTATAAATATCACTATCAACCTCTCTTCCTCTCACACCTCCCAAGCATTAAAAATTGAGTAAATTCAGACCAATACATTTACTAAGCCTTTTTAACATGAAAAAATACATTATGGTCTCATAGAAAGGTGAAAACAAAAGGACTTATGAATGAACTCAAGGAGAATAGATCAAGAGGTAGAAATATTCTTTTCAATTTATTGTGTTTTCTTTTCAATTTTTTTTATACATTCTTAAACTACCCTTATCCAAGAGGAATGAAAAATACATTATTATATATATTCTAGATTCTATAATGTTTATGGAAAACTTTAAATATTATTTCCTCTCCTCTTCCTCTTATTCAAAAAAATAAAAACACCATCAGTGATGTGTCTATTTACCGACATTGTATATGATGTGTCTTCAATATCCATTAAATCCTTCAAATATGGTCAAAAAAATTTAATTGGATGAAATATATTTTATAATTTATTATATGACCTCTCTTATCTTCTAGAATTATCTTATATTCGTAATATTAACGGTATCTGATGAAACAAGTTCATGATTATCGAAGAACCACCAAAATGATCTAAATGAATATCATTATTGATTTTTCTAATGATTTATCATTATACAATATAAACAATGATCTATGGAAACTCATTAACACCATTTCATTCCACTTATGGTGTTTCTCATTGAATCGACGTGGAAATCCTTTACGAACAGACCATGGAAATCATGTAAAGCATAAACCCAAAATAATAGAAATAAGTAAATATCATTAGTAAATGGGTCGAATGTTGTTTCAAAATTATCATATAAGGTGTTATAAACATGATTATTATAAGGTAAAAAATCAATAACTCACTTTAAACATTATATAGGTTCTTTAAAACAAGTATAAATAAAAATAACCTAGGGTAACAGGATCCTTAACCCAATTTCCATTCTCTCGGTTAACCGTCAACTTCATTAATTATCTGCTATCAATATTATTTGTGTAATTAATATAATTTATATTATGATTTACTATATATATTTATATTATATACAGATAATAATTTCCTTCTATTAATTATCACTTTAATTATTTGATATTTTTTAGTGATTTTCCTTAAAAAATCCCCTTTTCAAATTTTATGTTACACAATTTGAATGTTATTCTTTTATAAAATTATTCATGTTTTATGATTATTTTATAGGTCTTGGGAATTTATTATGATGAAGGGTAGTACCTATATCTCCATCCAATTAATTGTGTGTGTGTGTATGTTGGACGTCTATCGTATGGGTACTCTAACAATAACTATGATGGTTACACCACAAGGTAGACGTGAGGGTTATATTGTAATGTATATGTGAGAGTTACAAATACTAAGGAAGTGATAAAGGTTGAAATATAGGTATGTAATTCCCAACTATAATCTTATTTATATATATATATATTCATCAATGTTTTAAATAAAATCTCACACTTCACAAAGTAAATATATATGGGTAATAAGTTTTTCTTGGTGAAAATGATTTCATATGATTATATGTATTCATTAACTAATGGTTTCATTCCATTGTTTTTGTCTATTACTATGATTTATATTCAATTCAATGTTATTAAATGTATTTCATAGTTTTAAGGATGTGTGGGATAAATAAGGAAGTCATGTTAAATTTTATGAAGATTTCTCAAAGAAATCATGTTGTTGTTTTATGTTAAAAAATTTATATTTTTGAAGAAATGGATATTGTGTTAACAGTACCGACATTGTATGCTTTTGGGTTGATATATATGATTTACGAGAAAAATTTATAATACTCAAAACCAAAATGATATTTGGGAATTTAATGTATCGAAATATAGTTGAAATATATAGATTATGTTATGTTTAAGGTTGGGTCCTTATAGTTGGTATCAGATCATGGTTTAGATATTGTTAGTAGTCAGTATGGTGATAAAGACACTCTATTAATAGTTTTTACCACATTTTTATATTTAAATGCTATATATTTTCAATATTACCATGTTGATTCATCTATGATATTTCTGTTCAAAATGGTTTGTTCAAATGAAACAGGGAAGATGATGTTTGAAGGAACTCAGAGACAAATATCTTTATGAATGCATGACAACAATTGGTTGGAATTGGATCTGAGTAGTTTGTGATAGTAATGGATTAGCTGATTCAGGAAATAAATGGAAGTAAAATCTAGATAAGGGAACAACTAGATCTATAAAAAAAATATCTAGGGTGGAACATTTTATGAGGCAACACCATCATGATTTTAGTGGATCTTCGGACCGAGTTGTGATTGAAGGATGGATTAAAGTCTTTGATAAGATAAAAAATGTTATGTTATATTTTTTTATCAAAACGTTAGTATTTCAATTTATCATTTTAAAGGTGAATGTGATTAGTAAGGGTAAATAGCCAAGAACATAAGGGATAATGAGTCAATCGAAGCCATAGAGTGTGATGAATTTAAAAGAATTTTAGTTGGAAAATATATTCATAAAGTGGTTAGACATAGGATGGAGGAAAAATTAATTGAATTGAGGGAATATGAGGAATATTTAGTGTCCATGTATGAATATTAATTCACCCTAATTGTAATGTACAGTCCAAATCTTATTTGGGGTCTTGATATAAAAAATAAATCACTTTTACACAAGATTAAAACCGTGATACTGAAGGGAAATAGCCTCATAAAATTTCAAAAGTTATAAAAAACTTTTTTTAGGTTTTCAATGATTAGAAATAGGAATTCATGATGATAAAAAGTAATTTGAAAACAAATAGAAGAAGTGTTCTACTTGGAATGTGATGGGTAAGAATCAGTCAATGAAATATGATGGTAAAAAAGGCTATTTTTTAGCTTCTGGAAAGTATAGTAAAAATAACTCAGGGAAATGTCATACCAAAATAGTGAATTGTATCCTATGTCTTATGTTTGGACATATAGACTGATATCCAAATGAAAATGTTCTTATGATAAATTTTGATATGAAAATTCTAAATAGTTTCAAATGTGGTGAGGTTGGTCATTATGACAATGCCTTCCCAATAAATTATATGAGTAATGTAAAGCATCCAGAATATAAGTAAAAAGGTGTAAAGAGTTTTTTCACAACTACATCAGCAGATGTTGGGCCATGAAATGATGTCGTATCAGGTACTTTTATTTTGTCAGAATTTTTAAAATTACTATTTGATATGGTGTCTACAAATTCCTTTATTTATGAGAATTGTTTTTCACAAATTGGAAGTATCACCTAAAAAGAGACAAGAACATTTTGTTAAAAAATAAGGGGGAAATGATACTAAACAAGAATTTTATGCTTATTTTTATTGTTATCTATGTAATTAAATTTCCTAAAACCCATGTTTTTCCTTAGAAGGGTTTGATGCCATTCTAGATATGGACACGATTTTCGTTTATATTGTTTTGAATGATTGTAGAGATAATGAAGTAGTTTTTTTAAAAAGTTTTTTAATTTATATAAAATAACAAACCCATAAAATTTATAACATATAAGTAAGATTTGAAACTATTGAAATATGGAAACGAAAGTTATCTTTCCAATATTGTTGAAATAAAGGGAACTTTTTATATTAATGATGTGGAAGTGGTAAATGAATACCATTATATTTTCCTAGATGAGTTACCCATTATTATGACTAATTGGGATATTGAATTCCAATTGACTTAGTTTATAATGCTAAGACGATTTTATTGCCCATTTATTGAGTGGATCAAATGCAACATCTTGAATTGAAAAATCCATTGCAAGAGTTTCTTAATAAAAGTTTCATTTATTATAGTACTTCTCCATTGGGATATCCTATGTTTTTTAAAAAAAAATATGTTTCCATAATACATTCTATTGATTATTGTTCTTTTAATAAAATTACTATATAGAATAAGTATCTTTTGACTCACGACTACTAATTTTTTGATAAAATTTTGGGAGAAAATTAATTTTCCAAGATTGAATTTAGATTTTTGTACCGTCTAATGAAGGTGAAGGAGGATGAAATTCCAAAAAACGTCTTTTTGAACAAGATATGGTCATAATGATTTTTTATACCATTGGGTGAACTAATACACCCATTGAAATAATGGATCTTATAAATAGAATATTTAATATTTTCTTGTATAATTTTTTGGATGTTCCTATTGACTAAAAATGGAATATTTCATAAGTAAATTGGATGATAAAAATCATGTAATATTTGTTTTGAAAACATTAAATGAAAATAAACTGAATGGAAAATTCCAAAAGTCATAATTTTGGTTGCAATGAATTCCTTTTCTGGGTCATATTTTTTCAAAATATATATAACTATTGATCCAAATAAAAATATTGTTGTTGATGAATGTCAAAGACCCACAAATATAACACATATTCATAGCTTTCCTTGTTTTCAAGGCTATTTCTGGAGGTTTGTTGAAAACAATTCTTGGTTATCTAGTCCATTGAATGAGTTATCTCAAAAATTTGTTAAATTCACTTTTAGAATAGAATGTGATGATTATTATTAAGAATTGAAAAGAAGAGTGGTGTATGATCCAGTTTGGAACCTACCTCCCAATAATGAAAAGTATTTCAATTTCAATGATGCTTCAATAAAGGAACATGGTTTTGTTCTGATTTAGAATGATCAGGTATTAGATTATGCATCATGACAAAAACCTCATGAGTTAAATTATACCTTATAAGATTTGGAATTAGAATATGTGGTTTCCACTTTAAAAATATATAGGCATCAGTAAAACAGATCCAAATGTGAAATATATACTGACCACATAAGTTTGACATATAAATTTTCTCAAACGAAATTAAACATGTGGAAGAGAAGATGGATAGAATTGATAAAAGATTAATATTTCAAAATCAATTACAATACTGAAATAACAAACAATGTGTTAGATACATTGAGTTGAAAACATCGTGTAATATTAACAATGTTATGACTAAAAAAACCTTTGATTAATGATTTAATTAATTTTTTCATGTATGTTTTTGTTGTAAGAAATTACTAAATTTTGTTTCAGGTTTCAGTGTTGTCACATTTTCCCAAAGAATTAGGAAATAATATAAGGATTATGGCTATTTACAAATAATGGTTGAATTGGTTAATATGGCTAGGTTTCTAGAATTTAACATTGATTAAGTTTGTGTCATAAGATCTAGAATGAGATTATGTGTGCCTTGTGATTCTTAGCTCAAGATTGTATTTCTGTGTGAAGTTCATAATTCTCCATTTTTAATTCATCAGGGTAGCACAAAGATGTATAGATACCATCAAAAGTTTTTCTAGTGAGATGGAATGAAATTGGAAAATGAATTTTTTACTGTGAAAATTTGACATTTCAATAGGGTAAAGAAAAGGGGAAGTTTTTGAAGATGATGATTTAGCCTTTACCAGGGCCAGATTGGAAATGGGAAAATGTATATGTGAACTTCATTGTGAGACTACCTAAGAATTTTTGACGTATTATTATAATATGGGTTATTGTTAATCGTCTGACTAAAATTTCTCATTTCCTTCATTTTAGCAATAATATGTATTTGGATCATCTTTATTAATTGTACGGCAGAGAGAATTTCAGGTTAAATGTATTTACTAATTCCATTGTATCTAACTCTTATTGTAGGTTCATTTATAACTTTTGGAAAAGATATCATAAGTCAGTGAAAGAAGAAATTAATTTCAGTAAAAATTTTCATCCTCAATCATATGGGCAGTCAAAAATCATGATTCAGATGTTGGAGGATATGTTTTGAGCTTTTTCAATGGATTATCAAGAAATTTGTGATCATAATATTTATTTAGTGATTTTTATTATAATAACAGTTTTCATTCAAGTATATAGTTGAAACCGTTTGAAGAACTCTAAGGGAAGCAGTGTTGAACTCCAACTTTTTGTGATGAAGATGGGTAGATGATGTTAATGGGACTTGAAATAGTTGAGGAAGTGGTCGATAAAGTGAATATGATCTAAAGACACATTAGGAAAAATTTGAGTAGGAAGAATGTTTATTCATATAATAGGAATAAATACTTTTCTATTGAGGTAGGAGATCATGTTTTTCTTAGAACCTCGCAATGTAAAAGTGTTATGTGTTTTGGAAATAAATGAAATCTGAGTAAATGGTTCATTAGACCTTATGAAATCCTAGAGAATTTTTGACCAGTTTCCTACTATGTTTATTTTCCTATATGTTATTCTCAAATAAATAATGTTTTTTATGTTTTGATGTTTATAAAGTAAACTCCATATTTATCTAATGTTTTTCCCAATAATTTGTTCAGCATGAAGGGAACCATTCTTATGAAAATAAACCTGTTCAGACTCTTGATTGAAGAGAACAAGTATTGTGGAATAAGGTAATCCAACAGGTAAATGTTTTTTTAGAAACCACATAGTTGAAGCTGAAACATTAGAATCTAAAAATTCAATGAGGGAAAGTTACCCTCACATGATTAATAAGTAAATTAAATTGTGAGGAAATAATTTCTCAAAAGAGGGGAGAACATAACACACTATGGTTTTAAAAATAACTATCATGGATCACTAAGTCTCTACATAAAAATGATTTTTATCTATATATTTTTAAAATAGTCATTAAATATAATTTTTCCTCTTCTATGATATTAATTTCAAAAAAAGGATAGTCACAGTTTTGAGCAGTATTTTTTGAGTCTCATAAGTCAAACATAAATTTTTTAATACTAGCCTACTCTTATTATTATTAATGTTTCCATTATGAATTTTAATATCATTAATGTAATAGTAACATCACCAATGAATGTATTTATAATAATTTATAAGACCTTGATTAACTTTACTAGGTGTTCAAAAATTAGTTATAGTTTTGAAATTTTTAGTTTTTGAATTAATATTGATTTTATTTATTAATTATTTTTATCATTTTTAGATTTTTTTTTTTTGATAAAATAGAGACAATATTTTAATTCTACACGTTGAGAAATTTTTGTGGTGAATTTTAATGTTTTTTCAGAAATAATCGAATTTTTTATTAGTACGGAAATATGATAATCTACTATATATATAAATAAAATGTTAAATACACTATTCCTAGAACCATGGATGATGTAAGAACCCTTTTTTCAAAATTACATTATTTTCTTAATTTTTTTTGACACATGAATGATGACTCTTTATAGTATTGAGGAAAAATATTGAACTAATGATTAAAATAATAGAAAACCCATCCTCCCGTCCACTAAATACCATCATCACCTTCCCTCTTCCTCTCACACCTCTTAAGCTTTAATCATTGTCTAAATTCTATCTAATCCCATTCCCAAGTCACTTCCCAATGTTCATGTATTTCTAGTCTCACCAAATGGCTGAAACCAACAGCCTTAATTAGGATTTGAATTAGAATAAACCAAAAATAATCTTTCATTTTCTATTGTTTTCATTTCAATTTATTTCTTTTCATATACACTAATATCCTCAAATTATCTAATAGGAATTAAATTTACATTAATATATATATTATGTATTTTTATCATGTTTATTGGAAAATTAATTATCATTCTTTCTCTCCTTTTCTTCTTATTCTAAAAATAAAAATATCATCCATGATGTATCAATTTACCAACATCATGGACGACGTGTCTTTAATTTTCTTTACATCTAACAAATCTGGTGGTAAAACCAATTTAATGGATAGAAATGATTTCAAATTATATGATATTTTCTCTCTTATTTTTTGGAATTAATTAATATGTGTAATATTATAGGTATATGATGAATCAAGTTTGTGATAATCGATGAATATCGAAATTCATCTAAATAAATATCACTAATGATTTATTTACTTATTCATTAAAATACGATATAACCAAATTTATATATAGAATAAATTAATATTATTTAAACATATTATGTTCATTTTATTCAACTTATTGTGTGTAAATTACATTCGATAAAAAATCATATACGAACCAACGATGAAAATCTAGTAAAGAACGTACCCAAAATAGTGGAAATAACAAAATTTTATTACTGAATGGGTAAAATAATGTTATGAAACGATCATATAAGTTGTTATAAACATTATTGTGACTATTTAAAATATTAATTACTCAATTTTAATCATTATTGATGTGTTTTGAAAAATATTAAAGTACGATGAACCCGAGGTAGGGGAATTCTGAACCAAATTTCTATTATTTAGGTTAACCTCCTACTTAATTAATTATGTGCTTCCATGATTATTTTTGTAATGAATTTATTTTATATTATGATGTATAATTTGTATTTATAGTATATACACAAAATAATTTCATTCTATTAATTATCAATTCAAATATATTATATTGGTAATATACATTCCCTTAAAAATCATCTTTTAAAATTTTATGTTATGAAATTTAAAAGAAATGTTTTTAGAGAATTATTCACATTTTTTTATTGTTTTATAGTTATTGTGAATTGTTTTTTATTAAGGGTGGGACCTATATCTTCTTCCAAATCATTGGTAATGTGTACGTTTGAGGTCATACATATGGTTACTCTATGTGTAACTACGATGGTTACACCATAAGGTAGCAACGCAGGATACATAGTAAGGTAGCCATGATTGTTAATAATCATAAGGTATCCATGGTGGTTAATATATATGTGTGTAATTCCTCAATATAGACTTATGGTTTCATATATGTTCAATAATGTTTTAATATCCCTTACTAATATTTCTATGGTAATACCATGTTTTTAAATTTTTTCACGTCTTATAATTATATTTATGATAAATAAGGATGTCATGTTAATAGTTACAAAGATTTCCCCAAGAAATCATGTTGTTGTTTTAGGTCAAAATATTTATGTTTCAGAAGAAATTGATATTGTATTAATAGTACCCACTTTGTTTCACTGTGGGTTGATATGTATGTTTTATGTCCTCAATTTTTAAAAATATAAACCTAGAATATCTTTGGGAATGTAATGAAGTCTAATCTAATCGAAATAGCTATATTATGTAATGTTTAAAGTCAATTCTTTATATTTAGTATCGAAACATGGATTTATTTCTATGAAAATCCACATTATATATACCTTACCAAAAAATTTGGATGTTAATCAATACATAACCTCAAAGTCTATCATAGGGTTATATTTTCTAATCTACGATTTCTAAATCTAGATTCCATGGTTTTTACTAAATTTCATCAAATACCAAATGTAATAAAAAAACCCTAGTATCATTTAGATAGAATCTTACTTTGTTACAAGGAATTATAAACAAGGAATCTCATCTTGAAGGATTAAATAGTTTAGTTTCAATTGTAAAATATATATACATATGATCCCATATTAATTTTTTTTTAAAATTACAAAATTATTATATTTCTATAACACCATTATCCACTATATAATTTCCTTATATATCATCTTAATACACTTCATTGATTCCAATGAAATTTAAAAAAAATTGTGAGATAAAATACTCAGAAAGTAATTATTATAATAGAATCTATCATTAGAAAATAAGAATAATATACATGTAAATGTATATAACTGAAAAAATAAATTTTAATAACATTATTGTCATAATAAATATGGTATGGTAAATAACCGAAAATATAATCCATTTAATCATTGTCCTGACTAACATTTATAGATATGTCATAATAAACATGGAAAGGTATAAAACTAAAAATACATGCAATTTAATCCATAATCATGAATGAAATTAGTCTGTACATAATATCACGGCGAAAATCTCAAGGATAATAATAACCTAAATCTCAATGATGGATATTTCTAGTTTTTAGATGTCATTTTATTTGAAATCATGAAAACCTCAACTGTCATGACGTTCTTAAAGAGTTATTAAAAAGTTGGGTTGGAATACACTAGAAACCCATTAAACTAATTTTATTGAACTTATAAATATAATGAAACTATTGATGCAGATACATGATATCTATAATTCTTACCCACCTGTATATACATGTTCAAAAAATTCATTAATTATCAAAAAATTTATTTAATCCATGAAAATTTTTTCATACCATTAAATATTTGTATATAATAAAGAATATTTATTTTCAATATGTCAAAATTCAATCAAATAAACTTGATATTGAAAATTTTATATTGAAATTATATAGATATTAAGAAATAAAAATATATATGATAAATAATATGTAATTTTAGGGGAAATTCAATGACCAATTATAACATGAATGTGAAAAATTCAATGAAATTTCAATAACTACAAAAAAAAGAATCTAGTAGATTAATTTAGATACATTAGTTTTTACAAATTATATAAACCATACAAAAAAATAAAACAGATGATATCAATACAAAATGTTACATATGGATCATATGTGTAATAAATGGGTAATATAATTGATGATTAAGAACATCATAAAAAAACATTAATATTATTCATGATGTAAATAATAATTTTAATTTGAAAATAATATTTAATATAAATATTCAGTAAAAATTTTAAAACGAAATTTATTTGAAAATAAACTTTGAGTCATAGAAATGATGTTTTAAAACATTTAGTGGTCAGGATTTCAAAAAAATTCATATATGCAGTGTGAGTTAATTCAATGATTCCATTCACATTTTTGATAAAGTAAAAACATGGATTATTTTGAAAAAAAACATTAATATTCTATTAATAATGATTTTTAATATAAATGGGTCAACATTTCATTAATGATTCGTTTTTATAAGGTAAAAAATTTATGAAAACATATTCAGAAAACATGGATTTGTAAGAAAATAGATATATAACCAAAAAGATAAATCAAGTTATCTTTTCTTTGAAACATTCCCTCAATTATATCAAGTACAAAACAATAGTAAAAATATTACATTTACTTTAAAATATATTGAATAAATAGAGTAGAGGATATTATTTTTTTATTATTAAATTGTAAAATAATTTCCTTCAACTAAAATTCATGGATTGAAAATCATATTTATAATAATATTATTATATAAACTATCACACTAATCATAACATTGAGTTGATAATTAAAAAATGAATTAATTATGTTTATCATATATAAATTCACATGAAAAAGTAAACAAATAACTTGTTAATAAAATTTTATTAAACACAGAATCATGTATTATCAATGATGATGAAGAAGTAATAAGAACCAGTGAAATTAAATTCAATTAAAAAATTCTATACCACATGGTAATTTTTTTTCCAAATGTCCCAGGATTAAATAATTTAAATTAAAACATAAAATAAAAGGAATTATTAATGAATCATTATATTACAAGTCAAGGGTAAATTATGTGTACCATATAAAATAAATTAGATGCACAAAAATAATATATACCTCAAATAAGGTAAGCTGTGAAGAAGTAACATACCTTGAGTACGACATGTCATGAACATTCCTTATGTTACCAATATAATTAAACTATGTTAATTATTTACCTTTATAAGTACCATTTTCATGTTTATTATTATTTTTATTTCACTTATTACCATATAATATATAATTACATAATCAAATATGAATTCCTTAGGTTTTTAAAAATATTTTACATATAAGTCAAAAAATTCCTACGGTGGGTTACCTATTAGTGTAAGAGATTATTATTTCAACATATAAATATAAAAATCATGAAATAATTATCATCAGTTTACATCAATTAAAAGTTTCAAAATAATATTTATTGTTTGTTTTGAAAATTGATGTCTAATGCATTCATGAAGATGTAAGGCCATATATACGCATGAGTAATGTTTTAATTTTCATTGATAATTATATAAATGAGTTAAATAATATTTAATAATCCTATAATGATAATAATATAATTAATATTGTTTTATGTCTTTAAATATAATTTTATATATCATCCACATGTTTAATAGATGAAAATAAAGTTAAATCGCTTCATAATGGCGGTGGCCCAGACGTACTCAAAGGACTTTATAATCTATCTATCAGTTAAAAGTTATGAGATAAATTGATAAAATATATTTGAATAAAGAGAAAAATATAATTACTATCATAATTATTTCATGTATATCACATATATTCATTAATTTTATCCTAACTACTTTTTATGTAAACTGTTTATAAAAACTGAATCACATTGTTTCATGAGGAGGTAGTCCACCATATACAGTTGTGAATTTATCATATCCTCCATTTAAAGTAAGTTAAATTTATATATATGATAAAATAAATAATTATTTATAACTATTTAGTAAATATCATATATATACAATGTTCCCATAATCATACCCAACTATGATAGGTTAATATGGATACTGTGTCAAATCGGTTCGCGATTTAATAATAAAACATGCAATATTAATGTTTTTCATTTGATGGAAGAAGAGATGGTTATATGTGTGAAAAATTATATAATAAAATTTCACAATACGGGAGATAATATTATTTTATATAATCATTAAAGAATAATATTTTAAGGAAGAGGATGATGAAATTTTAAAAACACATAGTTATGAATTATACCTCTTCTTAGAATAACTTTTTTGTATTAAACACAATATATTTTTAGAATGGAATAATGAACAAAAAAATTATTCTATTATGATTTAATGGGAGCTGGGAAGTTATTTTGGTATCTATTGTTTGAAAAAAGGGTTCTACGTTGTGAAGAATATAGTAGATGGTTTGGCCATTTATAAGTGTTGTGAGTGGCAGATTTGTAATTCACAAAAAGAAAACGGTGTACTCTTATTTTTCACTCGGAAAATGAAAAAAATATATTATTATTGAGCATTATACATGGTAATGTTGAAATATAGGTGTAAAATATATTTTAGAAAAATTTTAAGTCATTTTATCCCTTATCATTTTTGTAATACCCCTAGAAAACTAGATTATACATTACCCATGGTAATTAATTTCTACTATTTTTAGTGTTCATTATAGTCAAGAATTATGTTGATGTATTTAGGAAATATAAAATACTATGATTAAAAATATAGAATCCATTTAACCAAATTCAATATACATGTGTTTCAAAATTAAATTTAAAACAAAACCCATAGACACGATAAAAATTAACAAATTTTAAAATAAAATCTATAGAATGTTCTCATATGTATGGAAGGGTTTAATATCAAAATTCAATATGAGATTGTAAAAAATAATCAAAATTTAATTCATTATATAATAAATATACATATTTTTAATTTAATAATAATTTAAAATATAATTTTTATTTATAAATAATTTAAATTACATTACATTTAAAAAACATTGTTGTCTATATTCATAAAAAGTGAATCTTTTTAGGAAAATCCAAAATATTAACAATAAAACATTTTTTATTTAATGATTTAAAAAATTGATGTTAATTTTATAAAATAAAAAATCAAAAAGTGGTAAAAATTAATTTTAATTAATGAGATCAATGTGTTACTAATCCTTCTTTTAGAATAGATTCAATTTTTCTGGAAACAGATCTATTTATATTAAATGATTATTATTTTTGTTAAAAATTAATAGATAACGAAAAAAATCATTCGTATCCCTTGTAATTTTCATTATTTATATTTTATTATTTCTAACAAACCAACCCGAGTTACCCTTAAAAATCGAACCCAACAAGATCTACCACAAACACGAAGGGTGTTTTCAAACCCCACGGGTTGGCGACTTGCACCTATGAAATCAAACAACAGGCCTGAGGGAATTATTTATCCAAACCTGAACAAACATATTACATATATATATATTGAAAATCAAAAACATTGGAAGAATGAAGAATATATATGACATAACAGTGATAAAGGAAGCAGAAACAAAAATTTGATTGTAGTAAATACTCCAAAGGATAAATCCCACTACAAAAGAGGAAAACCAATTGCTACTCCATGTGATGGTGTGGAAGAACTCCCAGTATATCAACATCAAATAACCAACTCAGTAGACATGAAACCAGATCACCTCATAGAGGATCCTTGCCTTTCCCTACACTAGAATACATACGATGGACTGTACACCACCAAAAGGGTGCATTGGGTGTAAGATAACAGGATCAGTAGGATCCCACCCAAGTGTTCCATATAATGTATCTATTTAAAAATTCATATAGGATTAATATAAATACATCATAGAATGATAGAAAATAACAAATCTTATATATAACACATAGTAAACATTTACATTTTTCACAGTGTTAAACAAATTAAATATAACATGAATATCAAGAATTACTCCGAAAGAAAAAATACATAAAAAAATATAGAATCAGATGAATCACTACTATGGAAAACTATAGTACATACAATAAGAATACTCATACTAAAATAAATCATGTTCATAATAATGTTCCTAGAACAAATACCAATGAATCATTGGAATACTCCATAAGTAACCCCCCCACCCCACTGTCAATATTCATCCCCTTAAACTATAAACCAAGGAAAAAAATAAAATCCCCACGAGAAAACAACCTGATAGTCACAATACATGGATGATGGCCTCAAGAAAAACCAGCCACCTAAGTACACAAGGTACCCCATGCACCAATTATCACAAATCGATTATAATTTTTCAAACAAAACAATTTCCATTTCATTTATAATAAAATAGGGAAAACCCATTTCTCTTCCAAAACCATTTTTAAGACTAAAACATAGTCATTGCAGTGTGATAAATCACTTTATAAATCAATCAGTCTAATTAGAATAGGATATAGATGGAACTAAATACCTCAAATCTTGGGTCACACATGACATCAATGAAATCCACCAACATTGGAACCCAACTAGACCAAAAGAGTCCATATAATCTAATACACACAAAAATATTGATCCAACATAGAAATTAGGGGTCATTAGAGAAGGAAAACACCACATTCTTCAAGATTAGACATCCTCCAAACCAAAAATATCCATGGTTTGGCCTCCAGAATGAGATCTCTCAATGGATTTAGAGTAAGACATGAAGAAAGACCAACATAGATCATTGGATCCGATGAAGCATGTTCAAGATGATACCACGATCAATAGAAATGAAAAATAAAAAAATATTACTCACTGAGAGAGGCACACTATAATTATAAAAAAGATTAAGTGCTAATAAGATCAATCAAGAATGAGTCAAATCTCTTAAAAAAATTCATGGGAGCATACTTGGGTTGAGAGAAATAGAGTGAGAGATGGAAATGAGAAAAAAAATCATGTTCACATTTTATTAAAATACAACACACACCATTTCATGATGTGTAATATAGTTTCTTAAAATGAAATCCACGGTGTAAATTAATTTTGAAAAATATTTCTCCTCAGATTAAAAATATATGATTTAAAAAATTCTTGAAATGAAAATTCAATTCACGATGTTTAATCTTTCATAGCATGAATCCCCTTTCACGGCATGTTCCTGAAAACTACACTACTGGAAATGGGAGTTTTCCCGACAGTTGTTTACCAATGGTTCAAAGAAACCGTTGGTATATTGTGTCTTTTCCAACGGTTTATATAAACTGTTGGGAAATACCTTTTAGAAGAGAATTTTCCCAACGGTTTTATGAAACCATTGGGAAAAGTGGAAAAAATCCAGTCTTTTGAAATGGATTCATGAAACTGTTGGGAAAATGTGGGAAATACTTATTTTTTCCAACGGTTTTATGAAACCGTTGGGAAAGACTGGTTTTTTCCAACAGTTTTTATGAACTGTTGGGAAAAAACCCCCAAATACCTTAATGCTAGCAGTGGCCTCCCCACGATCTACAAGCAGATCCAGAGCCTTCTGCTCGTCTCCAGAAGCTCTCCAGAAGCGATTCCTCGGAAGAATCAATTCCCAATCCCCAAATCTTTTATCGGATCACCAGCCACCAGGTTAGATTCCTATATTTTAGTTCCACCTGTTATAAAGAATATACTTCTACGAATGATTTCCTAATTCCCAAATTTTAGGGTTTCTGTAAAAATTAATGATTTTTCCACGAATTGTGTAGTCAAATCCCTATATCGGTGTATGTCCAATTAATGTTTTCATTGCACATTTACATTTAAAAGGGCATGATGTCTCTTTATTATGTTTTAATTTTAATGATTCATAGTTTTGGTTCTGTGGTGGTTTTGGTTGTGCGGTGTTTTGTGATGTGCAATATTTTTGTTGTGATATTTGGTTGTTTTGGTGAGATGGTTGGTCGATGTAACATGGCGTCGATGGTTATTGTGAGATGGTGAGTTATTGTGTAGTGGTTTTATTAGTTTCCTGGTTATCTATGGAATAAATTGTGCTGTTAAAACCAAAAAACAAGATATTAAATAAATGATATAGAATAGAAATGGATGTGTGGTAAATGGTTTTAATTAATTTAACATTAAATGAATGGACAATGTAAGTGTGAATGAAGTGGATTATAAATGAAAGTGAGAAATGCTTTGCGTCTTGTGTGGTGGTGGTGTGGTTTATGTGTTTTATGGTAGTAGTGAAGTGTGTGATTATGTAGTTAATGTGAACCCATAGGTTTAGTATTTTGTGCTATCTATATATCATGTATTTTTATGTTATTTCTACACATTCCCAACCAGAGTTGGATAAAATTACCAACGATAAGACGTTTTGAGTTTTCGGTCTTTTTTCTAATATCTAGGATGGTGGTTATATGGTTAGATAGCTACCATGTCATCCCTACTCTTCCTTCAAAAGTGATTGACCATGTGTTTTTAGGCAAGATGCGATGTGATTGTCCATGTTTCTTCAGGTGAGATGTACTATGATTTCCATAGTGTTTTTCGGTTAGGTGTGATGTGATAAGGCTATAATAAGATGTGTCATGTGGTTGGGGTCATGTAGGGTAAGAGGATGGCACAAGGTTGATGTTATTCATGTTCATGATACCCTACTAATATGTTTATGGGATGAGGCATGTTGTGATGTGATATAACACATTAAATTCTTGTTGGTTTTACAATTTCTCAATAACACATTTGTATGTTTTTTCACATGTGTATTTGAAACCTTGAATATTTTCTTCCTTTATCATTTACTTAAATGTATTTTCTATTAATGTTCAATCCTATTGAATTATTTATGACAAAATGACTTATATAAAATCTTTTTACAGAATGGACAGAAGTTGGATGTATGAAACCGATCGGATCTCAAGCGATTTTCAAAATAATCTGGAGAGCTTTATAGATTTTGCATTTCACAATGCTTCAGATAGTGGTCGCATACACTGCCCATGTTCCAATTGTGTTGGTAGACCTTGGTTGAGCCGTGAAGAAGTCAGTTACCACATAACCAAAAATGGTTTTCAAGAAAACTACTTTGTGTGGTATCACAATGGGGAGAAAATGAAATCTCAAATTGGTGATGATTGAAATGAAAGGAATGTAATGGAGAATTTGTTAGATGATCGGTTTCCAGTTATTCGTCATCATGAAAAAGAAAGGATTTCGACTCAAGAATAATTTGATATGAGGACAGCTGATGCATCTAGTGAAAATGATGATATTGATTGGGTGAAAAAATTGAATGATGCTGCCACGACCCCAGTATATCTACAATGCGATAAAATGAAAAATATGGAATTTTTAATCCGATTTTTTCATGGGAAAACTATGTATGGAATTTCTAATACAGCAATCGATTATAGTCTTACCCTCGTGAAGGATTTACTTCTAGATGATGCAGATATTCCCTCAAACCACTATATGGCATGGAAGTTAGTTGAGGAACTTGGATTTTCACGAAACAAAATTCATGCTTGCCTGAATGATTAGAGATTATTCTGGGAGGAAACCACTGAACGAAATGATTGTATAAAATGTGGAACATCCCATTAGAAGACAAAATATGATGGAACACCATCCCGCATTCTACAAAAAGTAAAGTGGCACTTTCCATTGATCCCTAGACTTCAGAATCATTTTATGTCTGATGACATATCAATAAAAATGAGATGGCATGATACCGAGAGAAAGAAGACTAATGATGAGTTGGTTCATTCTGCAGATGGATTTTCATGGCAGAGATTTGATGCTCGACATCCTGATTTTGCAGCTGACATGCGTAATGTGAGGCTGGGTCTTTCATGCGACAGTTTTAATCCGTTTGGGTATATGCTTACTTCGCACAACACATGGCCAGTTTTTATACACATTTATAATCATCCCCCATGGTTTTGTATGAAAAAACCTTTCACTTTCATGAGTATACTCATATCTGGTCCTTCTGATCCAGACATTGATATTGATGTATACATGCAACCTTTAATAAAATAGTTGAATCTTATTTGGGATGTGGGTGTGCGCACATACGATGCATGTTTGAAAGACATATTTCAGATGTGTGCTTCAGTTATGTGGAAGATCAATGATTTTCCAGCTTATGAAATGATATCAAGATGGAGCACGAAGGGAAAACTTTCATATCCGATTTGTATGAAGAATACATGATCTAGAGGACTGAAACATCACTGTAGTTTCTGTTTTATGGGACATCGACGATTCTTGCCAAAGGATCTTCCATATAGAATGAATCATTGAAGATTTGATAATACCATTGAGACCTATGATCCACCTCCCCGTATGTCTGGAACTGACCTGCTTAATGAATTGAAAGATTTCATTTTTTCATTCGGGAAGGGTCAAATGAAATCTGGAAAGAGAAATAATGTTTCCAATGAAACCTATTACAATTGGAGGAAGAAGAGTATCTTTTTTGATTTTCCTTATTGGTCAACCAATTTGTTACGTCATTTCTTAGACGTAATTCATATTGAAAATAATATATTTGAAATGTTTCTTTTGGTTCTTCTAAATGTCAAGGGGAAGACAAAAGATGATTTACAATCTCGGTGTGACTTGATGGATTGGGGCATCAGACCAGAATTGCATCCTGTACGTATCAGTGAAAATAAATGGAAACTTCTATGTGCTTCTTATGTGATGACACCTTCGGAAAAAAACAATTTCTCGAAGTATTAGAGAATATTAGAGTTCCTGATGGCTATTCAAGCAACATATCTAAACGGGTCAACAGAAGAGAGTTGAAGCTAAAATCTTTGAAGACTCATGATTATCACATTCTACTGCATGAGTTTCATCCAATAGCAATCTGTAATCTTTTTTCCAATAATATAAGGGTGGTTGCTATTAGGTTGTGCCATTTTTTAGAGATCTTTGTGCTAAAAATTTGTCCAAGTCTTTCTTACAAAAAATGTTGACAAATGCCCCATTAATTTTTTGTTAGTTGTAGAAAATATTTCCTCCATCATTTTTAACATGCATGCTACATCTAACTATCCATATTCCCACTGAAATACTTCTCGAAGGACCTGTTTCTTTTCGTTGGATGAATCAAACTGAAATAAATATGTTCACATTAAAGTCTTATATCCAAAACAGAAATTATCATGAAGGTTCTATCGTGAATGGTTTCTTGGCTCAAGAATGTTTGGATTTCTCCTCGATGTATTTTACTGATCTTACTATAATATTGAACAGACCAATGAGAAATGAAGAGGAATAGTATGAGAAAATTGAACCTTGTTTTCCATCACTTCCTCAAACAGGAGGAATTCCTGGATCATATACATTGAAGACATTAAGCCATGAAGAGCGGGAGATGGCACATTGCACAGTTTTGTTCAACTGTGATTTGTTCGATGACTATATCAGGTAACTAAATTGATTATGTATATCTTATATATATATCTGTTAAACTATTAATATTTTTTTATCTACAGGGAACATAAAACAATGATAAATAGGAAGCATCATTCTTTATCATTGAGAAAGAGAGAGGCTTTTCATAGTAAAGAGTTTTCTGCTTGGTTAAAATTGAAGGTATAAAAAAATTAATGTTTAAAATAATTATATCAATATTTAATTAACTTTAATAGTAATTTATATTGCAGGTATTGAGTTTATCTACTAACTCTGTCTCTGTGGAAATAAGAGCTTTGGATTTTGGTCCTAATACTGTGGTTCGTGACTGTAAATCAATTGTTATCCATGGGTAAAAATTTATTGTCACTGAATGAGAAAAAAACATGAGAACACAACATTATGGTGTTATGGTTACTGCCACAACAGATTGTTATGCCAGTGCATCCGATAGTAGACCACTATTTGAAAATGGGGTTATTATGGAGTTGTTGAGAAAATAATAATATTGGATTATTACTCTCATGGACGAGTCACAATGATGAAATGCTATTTTTTTGATTCGATGACGAGACATGGCACATTTATTGATGAATGTGGATTTTGATTAATTAATATGACTCGCACTCTTGCTACGGAAAAACCATATGTGTTGGCATAAATGGCTAAACAAGTGTTTTATGTCAAAGACCAACTTTGACCTGAATTTGGTGTCATAGTTGAAGTAATTCCAAGACATATTTTTGATGATGGTGATGATGGAATTGACACTGTCCCTAGTGCCATTGGAACCAATCCATTTATTTTGTTTGATGACTCAAATAGCTCAATTTTCAGATTTGATTGTGAACCTGAAGTTGTGGTTGAAAATATATAGAATCATTCATCCATGTTCTAAATTATTTTGGTTTACCACGAGTTGGATTGTTAAGGATGTTAATATTCAAGTTGATTTAGTATTGATCACAAATATGTTTTAGCTGACTTGACCATTATGTGAAATTTCAATGTTTATTGGTTGCAGTTTTATTTGAATTTCATTTTCTAATTTGGAATTGAACTGTATTCAAACATAGACAAACATATTTCTTACATGGTGAACATTACAACTTGTATGATTTATTAAATCCATTCAATCTCTTTTAAAACAATTGATAGATGACTTGACCGTCATGTGAATTTTCAATGTTTATTGGTTGCAGTTTTATTTGAATTCCATTTTCTAATTTTTAATTGAACTTTATTCAAACATAGTCACACATATTTCTAACTTGGTGAACATTACAACTTTTATGATTTATTAAATCCATTCAAGCTCTTCTAAAACAATTGATAGCTGACTTGACCGTTATGTGAATTTTCAATGTTTATTGGTTGTAGTTTTATTTGAATTGCATTTTCTAATTTGTAATTGAACTGTATTCAAACATAGTCAAACATATTTCTAACATGGTGAACATTACAACTTGTATGATGTATTAAATCCATTCAAGCTCTTCTAAAACAATTGATAGCTGACTTGACCGTTTTGTGAATTTTCAATGTTTATTGGTTGTAGTTTTATTTAAATTGCATTTTTTGTGTTACACATTAGTTTTATTTTTCTAATTAATTACATTTTTGTTTTCAAAAGCAGGAAATGCAGCCAATTGAAGAGAGATGAAGGAAAAAAATGATGGAGAACAATCGTCGAATGATAGAGATGGGCGTTCCACCATTAGTGCCTACAGTGAGTACTTTATTTCAAATTTATATATTTAAAAAATATATAATGTCATGTGATTAATTTTTTTGTAAACATTTTTGTAGGATCCACCTATACGTCGACAGTTATTCGATGAGGAGCCTAGTACTGGTCCTAGTACTCCGGTCGGTGGTACGAGGAGGGTTCGTACCAGAGGTGGACGGGCAGCTGTGCGTACCTGACTAGACCCTGCCCCTCCCACTGACATGTCATCCTTCCCACATTCTGATCCTGATGTGTCGTTAGAGACACACGGGATATTTAGGCCTCCCATGTTTTCACTACTTTCTGCATATTCTGGCCCATCATTTTCACATCCCATTATGATTCCCTCTCCTCAGTCAGCATCCGGTCAGACAGCTGTCCCATCTTATTTTCCTTCTACTTCTATCGCTTCGAGCTTCTATATTCCATCGTCCTCGACTCCTGTTCCACCACAGGGTATTCCATCATTTTCTGTGGATCCAGCGGCACTCAGCGATCAGACCGGCATAGGTATATTTATAGAACCCTAATTTTTTTTATAGAAATATTTATTTTCATTATAACATGTTCTGATAAAATATTTGTTTTTCTTTCATGACAGATACATCTACTGATAGGAGGTGTGGGTGGGGGCGTACATGCATGCATTTGGTGTGGAACCGCCGCACACAGGTTATGGTGGATTATAATGAAGACAACCAAATGGTTGAGAAAATAGGGCAGTAATGTCTGAGTTTTTTGGAGACACTTTCCAAATACTCTAACATCATTCCCGTCAGCCCGCTATCGTGGAGACATTTTCTGCATGAGGTCAAGGATAGAGATTGGGAAGATATATTGGAAAAAATTTGTTCTATTTAATTCCATGAATTATTTTTGTATTTATATGAATTAATATTTTGATTTCAGCTTCGATTTAATTTTCCCGATGGTGAGGGTGCAAGATCGGAACTTCTAAAGGATTTAGGTGAGCTTTGGAGAGCCTACAAGCATGAGTTGTATATGGGCTGGGGTGCTGGAGTTGGAACTGAGTTAGAGGCGGTACCAGTTGTGGATGATTCTCCTATAGAGCAGTATCATCAGATGATTACTCATTGGACGAGTACCCATTTTAAGGTATTAATAACATTTGAGGTATTTAAATAATAACTTTCATGTTTTTAATTAATAATATCTATTGAATTTTCGAATTTTATTTAGGAATCATCTGGAAAAAATAAAAAGAACATTGATGCAAAAAAATATCTCCACACACTGGGATGCACTACGATGCCTGATCATGAGAGGAAGAAGGTATAACAATTGTTTATAAGTTTTCTTTACGACTTACACTTTCTTTTTTTTTCTTCAATTTTATAATAGTTGGCTGAAGTTTTCATATAACTTTAGTTTTCAATGTCATTGTAGAGGCAAATACAAAATATTGAAGGACGCGTGCCTCGACCAAAACTTTTTTTCTCGAGTAGATGAAAAAAGGATGGAAGTGTCGTCAACGGAGCGACTCAACAGCAGATTGTAAGTTTTAATCTGTTGAATTTATTTTTTAATATCTATTTTTTAGCTTAATGATATATTTGTATTTGTAACAGGCTACTTTAGAGGCCCTTGATGCCCATGAACCAGACAATTTTGGGCCAACATATCACTTACATCAGGTGTTGGGAGAGAAGCATTCTGGCAGAGTACGCTGTCGACCTAGGATAGCCCCGACGAGGTATTGGACCTCCTAAGGTACGATCTGTAGTGCCACCGAGCTGCAACAAGTTAGGTCACAGGTAGAACAGACTAAGAAAAGGTCCACAAAGACGGCAGAACAGTCTGCTAGGGAAAACAATGCATTTATGAAATTTATTGAAGTTCTACGTCCTACACTTCCAACAGAGGCCATCCCAGCTTTTGATTAGTATATGTCATTGATACGTTCTATATATTGTGCACCAGGTGGTAGTTCTAGTGTTTTTCAGGACGATGTACAGATTGACGATGATGATGGTGAGGAGTCTGACGCGGATTAGGAGGGAGAGGAGGAGGGCGAGGCGGGTGGTGAGGGCGAGGAGGTGGGCGATGATGAGGAGGAGGTCGAGGACGAGGACGGTGATGGGGATGAGGATGAGGGTGATGATTATGATGGTGATGATGGTGATGGTGATGTGAGACAAGTTGATCAGTTACATTTTCGACTGATATTACTGAGATTTGATATTTAATATATTCCATTTGTTGGTTTTATCTAGACTCGTAGTATAGTATTGGAGTTGAGTTATTTTTATATATTATCTTTTTTATGGATGTTGTTGTCTTTTAGTGGTTGTGTGTTTGGGAACCCCCCTCCTTCCTGGGCCCTGGACAACCCCCCACCCTCCTCCCTAGACCCCAGACAGCCCCGCCGGATTTCCCCCAAGACATCCCCCCAGACAGCCCCCCCTACACTCCTCCCTGGACCCCGAACAACCCCCCCCCCCCCCCCCCCCCCCCGAAAAGCCCCCCAGACAGCCCCCCACCCTCTTCCTTGAACCCCGGACAACCCCCCGAACAGCCCCGGACATCCCCCTGAACATCCCCCCAGACACCCCCACCATCCTCCATGGACCCCAGACAGCCCCCCAAATAGCCCCAATGATAGCCCCCGAACAGCCACCCAGACAGCCCCCACCCTCCTCCTCGGACCCAAGACAACCCCCCCGAACACCCCCCGGATAGCCCCCCGCACAGCCCCCCCCCCCCCCCCCCCATCCTCCATGGACCCTAGACAGTCGCCCAGACAGCCCCCCGGACAGCCCCCCAGACAGCCCCCCGGACAGCCCCCCCACCATCTTCCTTGGACCCCGAACAACCCCCCGAACAGAGGATTCTCATAAAATGGACAACATTTTATGTACATTTGGAATAACAGACCAAACGCATTCGGATTGTGTCAATACATTATAACAACGATCCATGGGTCATATGTGACGTGTACGAGTCAATCCCGCCTCAATCCGAGGCGTGGTGTGGCCACCACCACTCAAAGTGTATGTCTTCTGTTTCAAAAGGACGTCATTTGAAGTGAAAAACGGCAACTGGCATACGGATAACCGACCAAACACATTCGGATTGTGTCGATACTTTATCACAACAATCCATGGGTCATTTGTGAAGTGTAAAAGTCAACCCCGCCTCAATCCGAGGTGTGGTGTAGCCGCCACCACTCATAGTGTTTTTCTTTTGCTTAAAATGGACAACAATTTAAGTACATACGGAAAACCGACCAAACGCATTTGGATTGTGTCGATACTTTAGCACAACGATCCATGGGTCATATGTGATTTGTACGAGTCAACCCCGCCTCAATCTAAGGCGCGGTGTGGCCGCCACCACTCAAAGTGTACGTCTTTTTCTTAAAATGGACATCAATTTAAGTACATATGGTAAACCGACCAAACACATTCGGATTGTGTCGATACATTAGCACAACGATCCATGGGTCATATGTGACGTGTACGAGTCAACCCTTCTTCAATCCAAGGCGTGGTGTGGCCGCAACCACTCAATGTGTCTGTCTTCTGTTTCAAAAGGGCGTTATTTGAAATGAAAAACATCAAATGGCATACGGAAAACCGACCAAATGCATTTGGATTGTGTCGATACTTTAGCACAACGTTCCATGGGTAATATGTGATTTTTACGAGTCAACCCTGCCTCAATCTGAGGCGCGGTGTGGACACCACCACACAAAGTGTCTGTATTTTGCTTAAAATGGACAAAAATTTAAGTACATACGGAAAACTGACCAAACGCATTTGGTTTCCATTGAAACTTTAGGAGAACGATCCATGGGTCATATGTGACGTGTACGATTCAATGCCGCCTCAATCCGAGGCACGGTGTGGCCGGCACCACTCAATGTGACTTCCTTCTGTTTCAAAAGTACGTCATTTATATTGAAAACCTCAACTGACATACAGAAAACCTACCAAACGCATTCATATTGTGTCGATACATTAGCACAATGATCCATAGGTCATATGTGATGTGTACGAGTAAACCCCGACTCAATCCGAGGCGTGGTGTGGCTGCCACCACTCAAAGTGTATGTCTTCTATTTCAAAAGGATGTCATTTGAAGTGAAATACATCATCTGGAATACGGAAAACCGACCAAACGCATTTTGACTGTGTCGATACTTTAGCACAATGATCCATGGGTCATATGTGACGTGTACGAGTCAACCCCGCCTTAATCTGAGTCACAGTGTGGCCTCCACCACTCAAAGTGTATGTCTTTTTCTTAAAAGGGACACCAATTTAAGTACATACGGAAAACCGACCAAACTCATTCGGTTTCCATTGAAACATTAGTAGAACGAACCATGGGTCATATGTGACGTGTACGAGTCAACCCCGCCTCAATCCGATGCGCGGTGTGGCCATCACCAATCAAAGTTTATGTCTTCTGTTTCAAAAGGATTTCATTTGAAGTAAAATACATCAAATGGCATACGGAAAACTGACCAAACACATTCGGATTGTGTCGATACATTAGCACAACAATCCATGGGTCATATGTTACGTGTAAGAGTCAACCCCGCCTCAATTCGAGGCACAGTGTGGCCGCCACCAATCAAAGTGTCTGCCTTTTTCTTAAAATGGACATCAATTTAAGTACATACGGAAAACCGACCAAACACATTTGGATTGTGTAGATACTTTAGCACAATGATCCATGGGTCACATGTGACGTCTACGAGTCAACCCTGCCTCAATCCGAGGCACGGTGTGGCCAGAACCACTCAAAGTGTCTGCCTTTTGTTTCAAAAGTACGTCATTTTAATTGAAAAACATCAACTGGCATACGGAAAACCGACCAAATGCATTCGGGTTGTGTCGATACATTATCACAATGATCCATGGGTCTTATGTGACGTGTACGAGTCAACCCCGCCTTAACCTGAGGCGCGATGTGGCTACCACCACTCAAAGTGTCTGACTTCTGTTTCAAAAGGATGTCATTTGAAGTGAAATACAACAACTGGCTTACAGAAAACCAATCAAATGCATTTGGATTGTGTCGATACTTTAGAACAATGATCCATGGGTCACATGTGAGGTGTACGAGTCAACCCCGCCTCAATCCGAGGCACGGTGTTGTCGCCACCACTCAATGTGTCTGTCTTTTGCTTAAAATAGACAACAATTTAAGTACATACGGAAAACCAACCAAACGCATTCGGTTTCCATTGAAAATTTATGTGTACGATCCATTGGTCATATGTGACATGTACGAGTCAACGCCGCCTCAATCCAAGGCACGGTGTGGCCGACACCACTCAAAGTGTCTGCCTTTTGTTTCAAAAGTACGTCATTTTAATTGAAAAAATCAACTCAAATACGGAAAACCTACCAAATGCATTCGGATTGTGTAGATACATAAGAACAATGATCCATGGGTCATATGTGACGTGTACAAATCAACCCCGCCTCAATCCGAGGCGCGGTGTGGCCTACACCACTCAAAGTGTCTATCTTCTGTTTTAGAAGGACGGCATTTGAAGTGATATACATCAACTAGCATAAGGAAAAACGACCAAACACATTCGGATTATGTCGATACATTAGAACTACAATCCATGGGTCAAATGCGACGTGTATGAGTCAACCCCGCCTCAATCCGAGGCGTGGTGTGGCTGCCACCATTCAAAATGTCTATCTTTTACTTAAAATAGACAACAATTTAATTATATACGGGAAACTGACCAAACAAATTCGGTTTCCATTGATACATTATGAGAATGATCCATGAGTCATATTTGATGTGTACGAGTCAACGCAGCATCAATCCGTGGTGCGGTGTGGCCGGCACCACTCAAAGTGTCTGCCATTTGTTTCAAAAGTACGTCGTTTTAATTGAAAAACATCAACTAACATACCGAAAACCTACCAAACACATTCGGATTGTGTCGATACATTATCACAACAATCCATGGGTAATATGTGAAGTGTACGAGTAAACCATGCCTCAATCCGAGGTGCGGTGTGGCCGCCACCACTCAATGTGTCTGTCTTTTTCTTAAACTGGACAACAATTTAAGTACATACGGAAAACCAACCAAACACATTCGGTTTCTATTGAATCATTAGGAGAAATATCCATGGGTCATATGTGACGTGTACGAGTCAACCCCGCCACAATTCGAGGCGTGGTGTGGCCGCCACCAATCGAATTGTCTGTCTTCTATTTCAAAAGGATGTCATTTGAAGTAAAATACATCAACTGGCATACGAAAAACCGAGAAAACGCCTTCGGATTGTGTCGATACTTTAGCAAAACAATCCATGGGTCATATGGGACGTGTACGAGTCAACCCCGCCACAATTCAAGGAACAGTGTGACCGCCACCACTCAAAGTGTCTGTCTTTTGCTTAAAATGGACAACAATTTAAGTAAACATGGAAAACAGACCAAACGCATTCAGATTGTGTCGATAATTTAGAACAACGATCCATGGATCATATGAGACGTGTACGAGTCAACCCCGCCTCAATCCGAGGCGTGGTGTGGCTGGCACCACTCAATGTGTCTGCCTTTTGTTTCAAAATTACGTCATTTAATTAAAAAACATCAACTGCCATACGGAAAACCGAGCAAACACATTCGTATTGTGTCGATACATTAGTACAACGATCCATGGGTCTTATGTGACGTGTAAGAGTAAACCCTGCCTCAATCCAAGGCATGGTGTGGCCGCCACCACTCAAAGTGTATGTGTTCTATTTCAAAAGGACGTCATTTGAAGTGAAAAACATCAACTGGCATACAGAAAAATGACAAAACGCATTATGATTGTGTCGATACATTAGCACAACGATCCAGGGGTCATATGTGAGGAGTACGAGTCAACACCGCCTCAATCCGAGGAACGGTGTGGCCGACACCACTCAAACGGTCTGTCTTTTGCTTAAAATGGACAACAATTTAAGTAAATACAGAAAACCGACCAAACATATTCGGTTTCCATTGAAACATTATGAGAACAATCCATGGGTCATATGTGACGTGTACGAGTCAACGCCGCCTCAATCTGAGGCGCGGTGTGGCCATCACCACTCAAAGTGTCTACCTTTTGTTTCAAAAGTACATCATTTTAATTGAAAAACATCAACTGACATACGGAAAACCTAGCAAATGCATTCGGATTGTGTCGATACATTAGCACAATGATCAATGGGTCATATGTGATGAGTACAAGTCAACCCCACGTCAATCAGAGGTGCGGTGTGGCCGGTAGCTCTCCAGGTGTATGTATTATGTTTAAAATGGACATTATTTCAAGAAAAAATATATGGTATACAAAAACCGATTAAATTATGGATTGACTTCCGGATTACACATATATTTGTCATCTAAATTATAATTACGTTATGAATAATAATTTAATTATGGATGAGTATAGTTCCACCATTATATGTTAAATGTGTGTGAATTTGTTCTCTATATGTAATTGTTAGTTGGTTATTGCAGGTACAATAATTGTATATGTATGTGTTAGTTTATTGTAGGTAAAATAATTGGATTGAAAATTAGAGGGATCCCACAAAATGAGACCTGGTGGGAAAATTGGATATCTGCTGGTAAATTGTAGAGCTCTGCTGGGTAAATTGCAGAGCTGTTGTGCAATTTGCCCAGTAAAGGCTATGCCAACGGTTTTCAACCGTTGGCATCAAATTTTTAGCCCTTGTTTTACCAATGGTTCTATGAACCGTTGGTAAAACACTTTTCCCAACGGTTCAAAACCATTGGGAAAGAGAATATATTGGGTTTTATCCAAACGTTTGGATAACCGTCGGGAAAGATGATATGTTTGGTTTTTCCCAACGGTTTACCATACGTTTGCGAAAAACATGCTAAATTTTTGCACTATTTCCCAACGGTTGTAAACCATTGGGAAAAATATTTCCCAACGGTTTTCTAGAACTGTTGGGATAGGGTAATTTTCAGCACCTTATCCCAATGGTTCACTGTAAACCGTTGGGGAAAACGTTTCACAATGGGTTACTTCCCTACGGGTTGTAGAACCGTTGGTATAACATATACCAATGGTTCTGCAGCCTTTCTCAACGGTTCTAAAACATTGGGAAATCCTGCATTTCCAGTAGTGCTATTATATAGTGTGTACCTAGTTACACAATGTGTAATCCTTTTATATCCTAAAAGAAAAGATAGTTAAATTTAAAATCTGAACAAATCAATGACTTCAACATTATAGATATCCTCCCAATCACAAAGGAAGGAAAAATCATGATGAGGTTAAATATATACCTAATAAATTGATAATGGGATGTAACATTATTTATTCCCACTAATTTTATGTCTATGTTATAATGGTATATAATATTACAATTCATTTTGACTCAGTGATTCATGTTTCTCAACAAAATAATGATATAAAATCCAATGATCTATATTTCAATTTTTTTAATCATGGTTCTGTGTGCCACATACATTATCAAATAAAATTTAATTCTTTTATAATTATCTAGAATTTTAAATAAAATGTCATTACTGTAAATTTACCTCTCTTTTCTAACCATTAGCTAATACAGTTCAATTGATTAAAACCATTATATATATTTCAAAAATAAATTAATTAAATCAATACCTAATAATTTAATCGATTGGTTACAAAAACCATATTAAAATAATAGGATTTTAGTGTTCATTTTAAGCTCGGTGTTACGATATCAAACATAGTTTTTCAATTTATACTAAAAAATATTAAATTTTCCCCCACATAATAAATCACATCTTCAAAATTTAATATCTAATCATTATAATAATATGTTTAAAATTTGAATATTCATTTTTCTAACAAACATTGTAAAAATTCATAATAGTATATCCTCCTAAAAATTGGGAAAATGAGGTATGAAGATCATTTCTATTAACACATTACGAATAAGAAAAATTAGTTGTATGTGAATCAATAGACATTGAATAAAAACATAATGTTCGCATAATGATGGATAGTGAATGATAACATTTATCTAAAGAATCTTAGTGATCAATATAAAGTTAATGAATGAAATCCCATTTACACAACCGATGGGAAAAATACTATAAATTCATAGAAAATGGTATTCGGATATGATTTTTTATTCAAGATCAGATTCCATATAAATGAAAAAATTAATTTTACTATATAGTCTTTGAAAATATTGAAATACATTCACATTCTGAGTATTATTTTATCCGTCAATCAACATAACCCAAAATATAATCTCTTCCACCGATCATGGTGTATTCAATATTATTTTTTCAAAGATTATGCAATATAACCAATATTTAATATATCACATAATCTACAAATATTATAATAACTTATTCCCATTGTATTTATTCATTAAATATATGAAAATATATATAATAAAGTTAGATAAATCAAAAAAAAATATTAACCATTTATTTGAATAAATTATACATTTATATCCCAAATTCAACGGTAATATTAAGTGATCTTACAAAAACATTCAATAAATTATTATACTTAAAATTATTCAAAATATACCTTACAAAACTACAAACCTATACAATAGAAGTATTTGATAACAAATTATTATAAGAATAATTTATAATTGATCTCAAATTAATATTATTATCTCCGTAATACATATACCTAAAATATTATATGTTATAATAATATAATATACAAGATATAATAGTAATTTCAATAAACAAACTAAATAAAAATAAACCCAAACTATTATCATATATATATACAAAATATAATTCAATAATTAATACGAAAAAAATACTTATGATAAACATATGTGATACATATATATCATCATAATAAAATGTTCTCCATTATATAATTTATGTAAGAACCCAGATCTTCGTTTCAGGTATGTTTTTCCTTTTTTCTGGAGTTTTTAAGAAAAATGATTTTTCAAGAAATTTTCAATGTACACGTCGTGTCCTTTCTGAGTACACGCTGTGTACTCTTCTCTGGCTCGAAGCCATGTGCTGGCCACGCCGTTCCACACACACAGTGTGTAGGGGTGACGTGGAGGCCAATTTTTCCGGAGTATAGAAAGGACCTAGTACACGCCGTGTACTCTAAAAGTAAATGTCATGTAATTTTTCAGTAAATGGACCAGGGTCATGCCTAACCCCCGTTTTCATCTTCTTCTCCAAATTTCGTCCGCCCAAGAGAGACCGTACGGTTGGACCTTCAACAATCTTCCGCCTCTTCGTCCGTTCTCCGATTCGACCGTGGTCGATTGAATTGGAATTGCAGTGGTGAGCTCTCTGTTCTGCTGGAGTCTTGTTTCAGGATTCCTTCTGGTTTCCACATTATTATAGGTTGAGCGTTTTGTGTGTTTTCTAAGATCTATGTCATTCCAAGGAGAATCTAACGTCGTGGTTCATTTATATTGATCTCCTAGGATCGAGGTAGGACGTTTGTGCCTTTCTATAGAAATTTGATGAATATTTTGTGAAAATTTCACCAATTCCCTTGAATGGGGTATTGCATGTTACTATTTTTCCATTGTTGTATTTCCTGCATTTATTTATTTCAAGAGTAGATGTTTTGCCTGTGATTATGGTAGCTTTATTTTACATTGGATTTTTTCTATGCTTGTTCTTCCTATTTGGCGTTTTTCCAGTTGTCGTGCTTAGTCGTAAGACAGTAGAAATGCTACCTTATTATGCTCTGAGAATTAGTTGATAGCCAAGTAGTTCTTGAGGTTTACATGGATGATGTACCCATGGGTTGAGAATGTATTAACTTTCACTTAGGACTGTGAGAACCTAGAGTAGTATACCGAAGGGATAATTGACATAAGGGATTCACCAGAGTGTCTTTTAATTACGATGCGAGACCACAGGGGGAATTGACATTGTGTGCTTCCTCAGAGAGTCTATAGTTCCTCGATGCAGGCCACAAGGGGAATAGGAATTGAGTTCTTACACCGAGAGCCTTTATCACAATTCGAGACTATAGGGGGAATTGAAGGTGAGTGCTTCCCCAGAGAGTCTATTAATTTCAGAGCTGAACCAGAGGGGTGAGACAGTGTGTACCTCCTAGAGGGTTGCTGGAACTTATAGGTTGAACAATATGGGTTAGGCTGTGAGAGCTACCCAGATGTTTACCTGTTTTCTTCTTGTTTTCGGATGCTTACTTGTGTACTTTATTTAATAGAACTAAGGATTGTAGATACTTGTGCTTTCCTGTTTACTACTTCTTGTTTTATTACATGCCTGTTATTCATTTACTGTTAGGCACAAATCATTGGGTGATTGCCTACTGGGATTGAATCTGACACCCTGTTTGGGCCATGATTTTCAGCCCGAGTAGACTATGTTGATGTAGGTATTGAAAAGGGGAAGCGCCCTTCTACTTTAGGATTTTTTTGCGCTGGAGATGGAGGGCATGGGACTGAGCCGGGGCTTGCGAAGCTGAGGATTTTATTTTGTTTTAATTTTGCACATGATTTCAGTGGTATTTCATCACATTGTTGTGTTTGCTACTTTCCATAGATACGTGTACCTACTACATCATTGTCAACATTGATATATATATTTATTTCCTCCACTGTTGGGTTTCTGCTGTTATGCATGATGTTATTGCTTCCATTGTAGACAGTTGTTTTTCCACTGTATACCTTATATAATGAGGGCATAGATTCCCCATCGACTAACCAAGGCCCTCACTACTAGTCAGCACCCTTTGGAATTCGGGGAAACACACTTGAGGTCATGTGGTGAACCGGGTACGGGGCACCAGTGGAGGGGCTGCAGATTCGGGTCCTTACAAAGTGGTATCAGTGGAATTATTTTTTCTTGATTTACAG
The DNA here is from genome assembly GCA_963277665.1 of Viscum album. Taxonomy (NCBI): domain Eukaryota; kingdom Viridiplantae; phylum Streptophyta; class Magnoliopsida; order Santalales; family Viscaceae; genus Viscum; species Viscum album. The sequence continues at coordinate 2,012,150,476 of OY728147.1, read as the reverse complement.
TTTGGAGACATTAGCTAGGGATATGATGGATTTCGTACATGGTATTATGTTGTGCTCGGGAGTAGCTAACCCGTGTACAACCAAAGTCTATACTACCACGTTAAAGTGCGGTTTGCTGGTTTTGAGTTTTTATGGTTGATATGTTTTCACCTAGAGTGATTTGCATGACTTATGCGGTTATGGTTTTGATATTTCGGTTCTATTTCTGTCGCAACCCTATGAGATGAGGGTATTCCATCTCATGCATCATATAGGCACTTCTATAAATCACATTCCATGCATTCTTGTTATTCCATCTAGGGTGAATTAGATATTTCATGATGTTGTTATAGGCTTTGTGTAGATTATGAATGCTTTTGTGATAGATGCTTGATAGAATCCCTGATGTTTTGTTAAAGAGGTGTTTTTCCCTTGTATGTAACTACAGATGATGATGAGCATTGATTTGCAGGGATTATGGGCCCTCACGAATTGAAATTCGGCACCCCTTTCCCTTATTTTAGTGTTTCTTGGAGTTTGAGCAGTTTCTGAGCTACTGCACAGAAAAACCTGGAATACACAGCGTGTAGTTTTTTGATACATGCTGTGTAGTTTTCAGGACGTGTCACTGACCATGTGAGAAGAACACGATGTCAAGGGAGTAATTTTGGGAACATTGAATGTAAGATTGGTACATGTCATGTATGTTCGGAGCCGTGTACACAGCCATGTCACTAACAACACGGGCCAGGGAAGCTAGGGTAGAACACACTGTGTCCTTAGGGATCACGCTGTGTAGTCCTTTCCAGGTACGCAGCCGTGTCACAAACCACATGGGTCGGTGTTACCTTTTTTCCACATGTCGTGTTTGTTCAGAACACACCGTGTAGTCTTGTCCAGGTACCCATCTGTGTCACGAACAACACGGGACCGGGTCACCTTTCCAATGCACGCCATGTTTGTTCGTACCACGCCGTGTAAGGCTTAGCCGTGTAGACGACCGTGTGTTTCAAAAACACGTGCCACCAAAGCCTTGTCTAGTATAAACGTGTGTGTTAAGAACATGTTGTGTAGTCTCGGGTTAAGTCAGACTGTGTGGGTTAGGCGTGTAAGGAGACTAGGGAAAGGGAATAGTATTCAAGTACACGTCGTTTGTGGGTGCAACATGCCATGTAGTTTGAAGTGTACACGACATGTAGGGCAGGAGTACACGCCCAAGTCAGTGGGTTAAGAAGACATGTCGTGTAGTTTTATGCATGTTGTGTTGTCATGTTTTGTAATCTTGTATGTTTTTCTTACCTTGTTTCCATTTTGTAATCTTGTGTTCTCTTTCCTTGTTTTCCTGATCTTAGGTGTCCTTTTGATCTTTCAGAGCTATGCCTCCGAGACGTCCTCCGGTCATATATATGTCATCGGGAAGTGATCAGACGACAGATATGGCTGATCAAGGACTTCATGCCGATCCTCTAGTCGGGCCAGCCTTGGTACCGGCTATTATGCTAGTTGAAGGTGATGATGCGCAGTTCTGGGAAGGTTTCATGAGGATGATGTAGGCATTCCTGGGAGCTCCGACTCCTGCCACGTCTGTGGAAGATTTGACGTGGGTTTTTCAACAGTATCATCCTCCCATGTTCTCGGGGGAAGGAGGACCTCAGGCTATAGGTTCATGGCTCTAATCCATGCGGAATATCATCGAGCATGTGGAGACCCCTCTAGAGAAGCGGATCAAGCTCGCCACCTACTTGCTCCGAGACTCCGCCAAGAGGTGGTGGGACGTGATCTCATGGGTAGGTCAGCTGCATGCTATGGTTTGGGAGATGTTTTAGTGCGTGTTCTATGACTACATCTACCCGGAGACCCTGAGGGACGACCAATCCCGAGAGTTCATGAGCTTAGAGTAGGTTACTCTTTTTGACATGGAGTATTCCACTTGTTTCACCGAGCTACAGCTCTTCATGAACCTCCAGGAGGGGAGTGGGGTGTTCGTAGAAAGGACGTTTGAGGATGGTCTTAGTGGGGAGATCTTCTCACAGGTGAACATCTTCTATCTGACTTCCATTACTTCCATCATCAACTAAGCACTGATTACAGAGCACAATCTGAGAGACTCTGGAGCTGCGAGGCAGTGCGGTTCTGCTTCCAGATATAGTTTTCCTCTAGATGACAGCAATAAGCACCGTAGAGAGCCAACACATGGTGATCATACGAAGCGAGATGCATCTTCAGGCAGTGAGGTGATATGCAACCAGTGTGGCCGGTCAGGGAACACGAGGCCGCAGTGCCAGAGGGACCCGCAGGAGCAGCACCACCAGTTTCTAACCATTTGGGGAACTGTAGTTCATCCAACCATTCGGACCGAGGTAGAGGTCGAGGCTGTGGCAATCAGCCACCAGTTCCTCAGCACCAACAAGGAGGTTCAGCCCATAGTGGTCAGCCAGGGGCATAGAGCCGCGGTGCAGGACATTCTTTTGTCGTGGAGCAGACTTATCAGGAGTAGAATCTCGGCCCTTCTACTGTTCGAGGTACAATTTTAGTAGCCTCATTTTTATCTTCAGCCTTTTCAATACTAGTGCTATGGATAGAATTATCTTTGTTGCTATTGTGGAGAGCCTTGGACTCTACGTCTTTTCTTCTACCGGCTCATTGACACTAGAAACACCATTAGGGGCGAGGACATCAAGTGTATTCCAGTGTAGAGAGTTCCTTCTCAAGGTTGCAGGGTATCGCTTCATATGGGATATTTATGTCTTAGAGATGACATGCTATGATGTCCTCCTTGGAATGGATTGTTTGATTCCCTTTTAGGAATTCATTGACTTCTATCACTGCAGAGTGAGTTTTTTTTCACCAGAGTGTGAGTTTTTTCTTCATAAGGGAGAGTGAGACATTTGGGCGAGTCGGGCAAGACACGAGAATCTTGGGCTAGGAGGGGTGACGGCCCAGATTTCTAGTCTTTATCTGGATGATCATGGGGATAAATATTTTGACATTCCTCCAGTGGTAGATCGCTTCAGGGACGTCTATCTAGAGGACTTTTCATTTTTGCCTCCAGAGTGTGAGGTAGGCTTCTCTATTGAGATCATTCCAGGAGAGGCACCGGTGTCCATTCCTTAAAATAGGATGGCTACACCTGAGTTGTAGGATATCAAGAAGTAGTTGGAGTAGCTACAGGCTAAGGGTTTCATCTGACCCAGTACTTCTCCTTAGGGTTCGCCTGTCCTGTTTGGAAGAAGGTAGACAGTACTAATCATCTTTGTGTGGATTATCAAAAGCTAAACCAGTTGATGGTTAAGTACTAATATCCCTTGCCACGGATCGACGATCTCTTTGATCATCTTTGAGGAGCCCGATTGTTCTCAAAGAACAATTTGAGGTCTTATTATCATCATTTGCGCGTTAGACCATTAGATATACCTCTGACAGACATTAGGAGCATGTATGGTCTATATGAGTATACAGTCATGCCCTTCGGTCTCACGAACATGCCTATAGTTTTCATGGCACTAATGAACTGAGTGTTCCATCCTTACTTGGACTCTTTCATCATCGTCTTCATGGACGATATCTTGGTGTACTCTCACACTCGACACGACCATGCCACACATATTGAGATCGTTATGAGTACACTAAGAGAGCATTGTATTTATTCTAAACTTTTTAAGTACCACTTATGTATGGATCAGATTCACTTCATGGGTCACGCCATCTCAGAGGTAGAATTTTCAGTGTACCCAGAGAAAGTGAGAGTTGTAGTTTCATGGGAACAGATGAAGAACAACTTTGACGTACGGAGTTTTCTAGGGCTATGTGGATACTACAGATGCTTCATTCAAAACTTTTCTCGTCTAGCAGAAACTCTGGCAGGTCTGACCAAGAAGGGTTCGACGTTCTTATAGTCCGATTCTTTTGAGATAGCCTTTCAGGAGCTGAAAGGGAGGTTGACGACATCGCCGATACTGGTCTTTCCAGATCTAAGAAATAGCTACACTGTTTACTGTGACGCTTCAGGTATTGATCTGGGATATGTGCTTATGCAGAGAGATGGAGTCATTGCGTACAGGTCTCAGTAGTTGAGGCCACATGAGAGGAACTACCCGATGCACGATCTGGAGTTGGTAGCTGTTGTTCGTGCCTTATGATGTTGGAGACACTATCTACTAGGGGACCACTTTATGGTCTTCACTGACCACAAGAGTCTCAATTATATCTTCACCCAACATGATCTGAATCTGAGGAAGCACAGGTGGGTTGAGTATCTACAGTCTTTTGACTTTGAGCTTGCTTATACATCGGGGAAAGGCAACGCATTGGCAGATGCGTTGAGTAGGAGAACTCAGATTTAGGAAGTTCAAGAGGCCTGCAGTGAGTGCTAGCTAATGGATCTGTTCTGTAAGATGCATCTGGAGGTGCATGACACAGAGGGACATACTTTCTTATCTTCTTTAGCAGTTACCTCTACACTGCTAGATTGTGTAGTTCAACCTGGTTTCACCAATATGTATCGGGATCTTCATCGCCAGTACTGGTGGCCAAGTATGAAGAAGGATGTTGCTGGTTTCATCATGAGATGTTCTACTTGTCAGCGGGTGAAGGCATAGCATCAATGAAAATGAAGAATTTTACAGCAGTTACCCATTCCAGTGTGGAAGTATAACGATATCACGATGGACATTGTGACTAGGTTGCTGAGGTCGCCTCGAGGGAATGATATTGTTTGGGTTATCATCGATAGGCTTACGAAGGTTTCACACTTATTATCTATTATGTAGACCATCAATGTTTATGATCTAGGACGACATTACATCTGAGAGATCGTGTGTCTGCATCGAGTTCCACACTCCAATATTTTAGACAGGGATGCTAGATTTATCTCTCGGATCTGGAAGGGACATCAGAAGGCCTTGGGTACATAGGTTCATTTGAGTACTGCATACCATCCCTAGACTAATTTCTAGTTCGAGAGAACGATCCAGGTTCTTGAGGATATGCTCCGATCTTGCATCCTAGTCTTTGGAAGTTCTTTGGAAAAGCATATCCCTCTGGTGGAGTTCCCCTACAAAAATAGTTTCCAGGTGACCATTCATATGGCTCCATACGAGGCATTGTACGGTTGGACATACTGATCACCCTTATGCTGGCTGGAGTCAGGAGAGACAGCTCTGCTGGGACCTTGTCTCGTCCAGGAGACATCAGAGCAGATAGAGCTGATTTGGAAACGGATGGCTATGGAACAGTCTCGATAGAAGTCTTATGCTGATCAGCGGAGACGACCTCTAGAGTTTGAGGTCGGAGATCAGGTTTTCCTGCATGTTGCACCGAGGATGGGACACAAGAGGATTCAGAGATAGGGTAACCTTTCACCGTGGATCATTGGGCAATTTGAGGTCTTGGAGAGAGTGGGGCCGGTCACATATCGGTTACTACTACCTCAGAGGTATCAGGCCATACACGATGTAATCCACATCACTCAACTCCGACGTTACTATACAGTCACATCTCATGTCTTTCACCCTGAAAAATTCGAGCTTGATGCGGATTCATCGCTTGAGGAGAATCTTATCCAGATTGTCGATCATAGTACGATAGTTCTCCGCGGACGGTCTGTTCCTCTGGTACGAGTGTTATGGCAGCATGGGCGAGTACCAGACAGGACATGGGAGAGGGTGGCTGATGTACGATCGCAATGGCCGAAGCTGTTTGGGGTTTCTTCTTCTCTACCTCATTAGGGAAATTTGGGGATCAATTTCTTTATGGGGGGAAGTTTGTAAGAACCCGGATCTTCGTTTCAGGTATGTTTTTCCATTTTTAATATAGTTTTTACGAAAAATTATTTTTCTGGAAATATTCAAAGTACATGCCGTGTACATTCTGAGGACACGTTCTGTACTCTTCTCTGGCTCAAAGCCGTGTGCTGGCTGTGGCTAGTCCACACACACGATGTGTAGGGGTGATGTGGGGCTGATTTTGGCGGAGTACGGAAAGGACCCAGTACATGCTGTATACTCTAAAAGTACATGCCATGTACACTCTTTTTTTCACTAAAAGGTACGAGGTTATGCCTAACCCCCATTTTTCATCTTCTTCTCCACATTTCGTCAGCCTAAGAGTGACCGTACAACCGAACCTTTGATGAGCTCCTACCTCTTCATCCGTTCTCCGATTAGAGCGCGGTCGATTGCATTGGAATCGCAACGGTGAGCTCTCCCTTCTTCTTGAATCTTGTTTCTTGATTCCACCTGGTTTCCATGTTATCATAGGTTGATATTTTTGTGTGTCTTCTCAATTATACATCATTCCAAGGGGAATATGTCATCGTGGTTCACTTATATTGATCCCTTATAAACGAGGTAGGTGGTTTGTGACTTTTTGTAGAATGTTGATGAATATTTTGTGCAAATTCCACCAATACCCTTGAACGGGGTATTGCGTGTTACTTTTTTTCCCTTGTTGTATTTTCTGCTTTGCTCGATTGCTAGAGTAGATGTTTTTATTATGATTATGGTAGATTTACAGTACTTTGTATGTTTTCTATTCTTGTTCTCCCTGTTTGGCATATTTCCAGTTGCCATGCTTAGTCGTCGGATAGTTGAACTACTACCTTGTTATGCTGCCGAGCCTTAGTTGATAGCCAAGTTGATCTTGAGGTTTACGTGGATGATGAACACACTCACTGAGCATGTATTACCTTTCACTATGGTCTTTGAGAACCTAGAGTAGTAGAATAAAGGGAGAATTGACAGAAGGGCTTACCCAGAGTGTCTTTTTATTACGATATGAGACCACATGGGGAATTGACGTTGAGTGCTTCCTCTAAGAGTCTGTAGTTCCTCGAAGAGGGCCATGGGGGGAATAGATGTTGAGTTCTTCCCCATAGAGACTTTATCACGATACTAGACTATAGGGGGAATTGACTGTGAGTGCTTCCCTAGAGAGTTTATTAATTTCAGAGCTGAACCAGAGGGTTGAGACTACTTGTTCCTCCTAGAGGGTTGCTGGTACTTTTAAGTTGAACCATAGGGGTTAGGCTGTGAGAGCTACCCCGAGCATTACATGTTTTCTTCTTATTTCTGGCCGCTTACTTGTGTACTTTATTTTTTAGGAATTTGGATTGTAGATGCTTGTTCTTTAATGTTTACTGATTCTTGTTTTATTACATGCCATGTATTCAATCACTGTTAGGCACAAATATTTGGGTGATTTCCAACAAGGATTGTTTCTCACACCCTGTTTGGGCCATGCTTTTGGGCCCAAGTAGTCTATGTTGCTACGGGTATAGATAAGAGCAACCACCCTTCTAATTCCAGATCTTGACTGCACCGGAGCTGGAGAGCATGGGACCGAGCCAGGGCTCACGATGCTGTGGAGTTTATTTTTTTTATTTTTCACTTGTTTTTAGTTGTATTCTAGCAGGTTGTTCTATTTTCTGATTTCCATTGATACTGTTACCTATTGTATCATTGTCATAATTTCTATATATATTCATTGCCTCCACTGGGGGGTTTCTGGTGTTATGCATGTTGTAAATGCTTCCATTGTTGACTCCTGTTTTACCATTGTATACCTTACCGAATGAAGGCATAGTTTCCCCACCGACTCACCAAGGCCCTTGCTACTAGTCGGAAGCCTCTGGAGTTCAGGGAAACATGCTTGAGGTCATGTGGTGAACCAGGTACGGGGCACCGGTGGAGGGTCTCCAAATTCGGGTCGTTAAAACTTATCACTTAAAAATTACATCACATAAAACATAAAAAAGTTATCTAAGAAATTAAAAATATTTTAAATATTAAACAAAAAAATTTCTAATGGTATATATTTGTATTAAGATAAACTCCCACAATGAATTCAAAATCAGTAATGTTGTCTAAAAAACCTGTAATACTAACTGTAAAATCATAAAACCTGTAATCCCAAATCCATTGCTGAAAAATTATGATTTACATTTTTGGATTTGATATTAATAAATGAGACTGAATTTATTCTATCCAAAATGGACAACATCAAAATTAAATATTCTATAAATTACATACCAAACATTATTTATGTTAATAGTTTTAGGTAATTAAGAATAACATTTAATAACATTGATTTATAAAGAAATGGATTCTAAATATATAGTTCATCTCCCATAAAATTATCAATATATGATTCCACTATATAAATATATCATTTTAACCATTATTCATAACCTCGGTAAAAGGAAACATGTATAGGGTGATATAAAACTCACAATAATGATAAACATAATCATTTATAATTAAATATTATCATTGAGGGTAATATTAACATAAGGGAATAACTCCATAATAAGGGTGAATGAGAACTAAAAAAAGGATCTCATGACAATCAATACCAAGATCGTCAACTATGAAACATGGTATACTTCATTAATAAAGAAAATATTTATTAGATTAAATAATCTTGATATATCTGATGTTAATCTTGATCATGGACTCATTAAACACCCACAACATTTCTCCCATTAGATGTTTCGATTGTTTTCTATAAAAAATCATTACAATACAATGTTAAACCAAATTATATATATAAAAACCCATATAAATTAAATACAAAACCTATAGGAATCTTCAGACATAATTTTAGAAGACTTTTACAACAACTATTTTATATGAAATAAACATAAGGTCAAATTCCAAAACCAATGCATCGTAGGGCTATCATAGACATACTCATTCATTGTTATAATGAAACCACCAGTACTTTTTTTATATAAGCTACTGTATTATGTTTATAATGGAACCACATGTCATAAAAAAATAAAGTAGTAAATATCATAAATAAAGTATATGGATCTTAAATTTTAGTAAATATATATTATAAACATCTATTATTCCTTTCATAAATTGATTAAATCATGTAAATGTAATGGGTTCTATTATAATATATCTAAGACAATAATAATCCATCCATTGAAATAATATTTATAGTATTCTTTAAAAAAATAACTAGTGGAGCATAGGTAACAGTGGGGATTTTTTGTGTTTGCAAATAGAAATATCATTCATAGAAAATGAAAAAATTATTTTGGAAAATACTAGTTTCACATAGAAACCACTTATAAATGAAATTTCAAAAAATATTTGGATATACATTTATTTTAAAAAAACCTTACAAACATAAAAAAATTAATAGAAAATAATTCTCATCATGGGGATAAAATCCATCCATATTTTAATTTTTTTAATAATCATAATTTTGAAACACATTATGAAATTAGTCTAAAATGACACAATTAGAAAATTTTGTGAAATTTAAATTTTAAAATAATTCAAAATAAAGTATAATACAAGGAAAAAAAGAAATAAGAAAACCATAATTTTTATAAAAGATCATTTAAGAATTTTTTATGAGCCATGGAAAATAAAGGAAATATTATAGGTCTGATAGAAGAGACAAGATCGATATAAATTACTTATGACTTTCTTGATATATCAATAATAAATAAGGGATAAATTTAAACAAAACTTTTGAAACACATTCAAAAAAATAATATAGTTTAATTAATATGATTCATAAAAAATGAGAATATAATTCCCTCCTGGGATACTCAAATATAAATAGTGATATAAAATAGAGAGTAACATTATGCTTTTGCCACTTTGGTTAATTTTCAATAGTAAGCCCCATTAAAAAATAACATACCACAAAAAAATAAATAACATGAACATAATGTTATTAATATTTTTTTTATGTCAAATTGGATGTATATAAATCTCATAAAATAATATATGTTCATGTCATAAACATATGTCCCATGAAAATAGAATTTGAGATGAATTACACCAACATAGATCATTTCATTGAATTGAGAGTTAATATATAGAGAAATTATGTTTAGCTAATGTAAATACCCAAATAAATATATCAAATATATAATAATACATTTCAGTATCATCTATCACATAATCATGGAATAAAAAATTTAATAAATAAGAGTTATAACCCAACAAAAGAAAATTGAGATATGAAAACTTTTACCACATGGTTAATATCATGTCAAATTTACATGGAAAATGTAAATCAAATTAAAATTTCAGTTATCCTAATTTATTAAGGATTCAATATATAATATATAAAAGGGGTATTATAAGAACTATATAAAATATATTAGTCAACTAAAAATAATCTATGCTTTAATATGAAAATAAGACAAAATCCCCTACGTTGAGTATTAATGTTCTATGTATGTCGTTTATATATTATTTAATAAATTTATATCCATTATTCCATTTTTTATATACCATTACAATGTTTATTAATTTATCATTAATTAATTTTTTAATTTATATAATTATATAATTAATTAATTTATCAGTTATGTGAATATAAGGGTTTTTAGGATATTCCATTCATAATTAAAAAAAGAATTTGACATGTCAACCAGGTTCAATGGGGTCATTATTCCATCATATCTCAAATAAAAATCATGAAATAATTTTCATTTTCATACATAATTAAAACATTTGAAACAAATCATGAATGATCTATATGAAAATTTTACTATGTTGAAATCATTGATATGGTAGGCAGAACGTACACATGAGTAATGTCTCCATTTTTAAATGATATTAATAGAGAGAAGGTAAGTATAATTTTATCATTGTAGAATTATATGTATATCATAAATACCATTTTATTTTTTTAAACCAACTCTGAAATATATCATGCATGTGAAATGATGATGAAATGTTAATAAAATCACTTTGGGAAAGTTGTAGTCAAAATGTTCGCAAAAACAATTTTATCATTATTTAGTGAATGGAATGGTTAAAAATTATATGATATATTTTCTCATAATAATGATAATTATTTCAAGAATATATAATAATTAAACTAAATTAATCATTATATAAATCCTTTATTGACTGTGATGGAAAAATAAATGCATCGGTTCATGAGTTGGTAGTCTACTATACACTTCGAACGATGGATTCGTTTCTAATTTAATGAAGGTTAGAGATGGATATATGTTATTAAATTAAAATAATAACATATAATTATATTTCAGTAATTATGTTTTGTCATATAATTATTTTAGAATATTTTAACTATTTTTATGAATAAAAAAAATGAAAAAGATTTATTAATAACTATACCACTTTTTCATACATTATCCTTTAGAAACAAAACCTAATACCTCAAACAATGATATTATTCAAAAAACGAGAACACTATAATGTCTCTAGGGATCTTAGGATGGTATTTTAGTGTGAATGTTTTGATACAAAAGTTTCTTGGGGTTTCATGCAATGAAATGAATAGGTTCTATTTTTTAATAGAGGGGAGAGGAACACATAGAATTTTAAAAAATATAAAATTCAATATTAATTAATTTTGCTATGAAAATGGAATTATATTGGTTATATTATCATATAAAAAGTGGAAGAGTCTATATACGATCATAAAATGATATTATTTTTCAATTTTTCTACCCTTATAATTTGATATCATCCCATTGTTAAGCCTTGTTACACATACCAAGAAAATGATAATTTTTAAACAATCAAGGTCATGATTTTTAATATATATTTTAAAAATACCAATACATGGACAATGGTTGAAATTTTAAATCATATTCTAATCAATTGGTTTAATATATGAATTTTATTGAATTTATATCATTTAATAAATTATTATTTTCAAAAAAAATCAATAATAACAAATTTAGAACTCTTTAACGACTTTGACATTGATGACACCATGAAAAAATTAAATCTGAATAAAATATTTTAATACATCCATATCTTTTATTTTATCTATAATTTTCATGGGTAATATTAATTATTATTAATTAAACTACGATTTATATTTTTAAAATCATTTATTATATTTTTTCATTAATATTATTACTACTGTGTAAGCTATTTGTATAAATTTAGTGTAATTATTTCTATACTAAGATTTCAAAATAAATTACAGTGATAAATTTAAATAAATTATCATTAATAAGATTACTTATAACGAAATTTATCTTATTTTTATACCCAATTATGAAAATATTATAATTATTAAAAATAAGAGTGGTATTTTTGACTAATCATTACTTAAATTTTTATAAACATAATAATCACATAAAATGGTCAAATAGGTTATATAATAGAATATTTGTGAGTTGTGGATGAAATAAACCCTTTTAGTAAATATATATAATGTTTTATGTTAATTTTATTATCCTTATCATATAATTTTTCATCATTCATTTACCTAATTTAACATTACTGGTGTAAAAAAATTACTATGGTTGTAATTTATGCTAAAAAAAGGGAACTATTTTCCAAACATCCATCCCATGATGAAAAATAATAAAAATAAATTTCTTGATTAAAAACATATAGGGAATATAATTTTATTTAAAATGAATTCTAGAAAAGCAAGACTGAAAATAGTTTTTCATAAAATTTTTCATTTCAATATATAATGATTTTATTTTAAATTTCATGTATAAAAATATTTTAAAAAAACATAACATTTTAAATAAAATGTACTAATAATATAGAAAATCTATTCCATATTTGTATTTTTTATTGTAAATTATTTATATAAAAAAATGATTCAATAAAAATATTTACTTTTTCTATTAATTAAGAAATAAAACATGTTGGGAAAATTGGATATTTTAACTATAGGTTTATTTTGATATTCTGATATCAAAAATAAAATTTATGTTTAAAATTTAGTTCATAAAGATTCAATTTTATTGTCTCACAAAAGGTAATTTAAAACCATTTTCAATGAAATCGTATCATTTAATAACAAAATGGATTTACCTAAATTGAGTGATTATTCCTAATGAATTAATCAATATATTTATATTGGTTATAAACATTATATATATTTCAGAAAATGTTAGTCAAATTTTTACAAGGAAATTAAATTTTTCTATGATAATGTTCTAATTTTATTAATAATATTTTCGGATTCTCTACATGCTCGGTGTCGCGTATCATGTATGATATAAAAGATAGTTAAACTTTTCAAAAACAAAAGATATTAAAGATGAGACCCTATGTAATCAAATGTATCAACCATGGGATATTCCAATGTACGAATATGGTAAAACTCATAAAAATGGGACTTTTGGTTTCATATAGATAAAAATTAGGATTCTTTTGAATCGATGATGGGTAATTAATAAAATAAAAATTTCATATGTAAATTAATATTTTTTGAGAAAAAATAATTTATAACATCAAAAAATAGGTAATGTTTATCATAATTTGAAAGGGATACACATGAGAAATCATAGATTGGAGGTAATTTTATAAACTGATTCTTTAATATACCCTTTATAGATATTTATATTTTCATTTTTTGGAGAATGGGTCATCTGTGAATGTCGTGGGATAGGGTTTGTGATCTTCATTATAGATGCATCTTCCATCTTCAATTATAAAAACCAAATTCACGATTTATCATTTTAATTAATTCATGTGAGGCGGATACTTAATAAAATTTGTGAACATTTATATTTTTAGAATCTATTCATGTTTATCCCCTAATAAAATTTCATTAAAACTAGCTTATTTTTTGGTATCACTAGATATAATTTTTTTTCATAAATTCTAAATCACCTATAAAATATTTAATTACATAATATTTCCTATAATTATATAATAGGTGTTGAGAGACATTGAAACTAATGCCATATTCACAAGAAAAATTTGTAATTGAATCATCATATTAAGCTTCTGGTTGGTATTGGTAACACATTTTAGTATCTACAGTGGTCGTAAATATTTTAATAATGATATTTTAATATATTAATATTGATATATTGAAATATAATATATCATATTTTACACCATGGAGAAATATTCCATTATTTTCACCCATCATGATTAATGGAATGTTTTCATTAAAAATTTTATGTAAATATTTTTATAATTAACATGTGTATTATTTTAAAAAACATATTTTCATGTCCCTACCTATTTGAAAATAAGTATACCTTTTAACATGAGCATGTTTATATATAGGTATTACTTCTATTTAACCATTGAGGGTCATATCACAACTTATTATCCTTTTATAGTGACTTTAATCCATTCTAAATGTTATTTCATAGATCTACACATTTTATAGTGTTTCTTTTTTAAAATTGGTTTACCATCCATTGTTAATTGAGGGTTAATGCTTGTAATGGTCCTCTATCTATTTGAACTTTTGGGGGTCATGTTGGGTTTTCAAAAAATATTTTTAGATGGTTTTTTTTATAATAAAAAAAAATAAACTACTCTCATGTCATTAATTTTTTCATAATTGAATACTTTAAAAGATTTTAACATTTTAAATATTTCTAAAATAAAATAAATAATATATTTATTTTGAAATATTAAATTTTTGATCTCCTGTAATGGTTAATTTTTTATAACAAAATATTATCATAAAAAATGTTCACACTACTTTTGTGTAAATGTAAATGTTCTATTGTAAATATTTTATGTTATGTGAAATAATTCCTATACTCTATACTCAATAAGAATTTTTTTATAAAGTCTTATTTTTACTTCTAACTATTCTGGGGATTTGGTAAATATATTTTTACCTAAAATTTGTATACCACCATGATATACTATTTTATGTTACAAATTATCATTTTATTCTAGGAGAAAATTCACTCATCCATTAAAATATCAATATGATAATAGATCCCTAAAAATAATCTAGTGTGATACTTAATTAACCATTTTCCCAAAAATATAGACTAATATATTTTGTTGGGAATTAGTTCTTATGAATAGTTTAAATCAATCATATTCTTTAATATTTTTGTTATGTAATAAACTTTTTTTATTTAATTAAATATTATCATACAAAAATAATTTTTTTTCAGGAAATATGCATTGTATAATGAAAAATGTTTTGAAATATGTTATGGTCATGGTGAGAAGAAACCAATAATAACTTATTAGGTATTCTCTATAAATTATTAAGAGTGTTAAAAAATAAATTCTTCTTGGAAAATTCAACGATTTAGTTATATATATTCCATCTGAGGTAGTGATAATAAAATTAATTACACTATATTGAATATTTCAAATAATATATAATACATTATTTTTATAATAAAAAAATAAATTTATTTTAGGTCGATTATGGTCATTATTCACATAATAACTCATATAAGATACCTATTTATAATGATGGAACATTTCATGTGTCATTTATTCAAGATGAAAAATATTGGAAATTCATTTATTATATTTTGGTTATTTTTTCCGATGTTTTATTGATATAAGATTGTATAATTGATTCCATGTGCATTTATGAATGAAACAAATGATTAACTTGTTGATGGATGTTTATTATAAATGATGGCTAACTAGGATAAAGATCTTGTCGTTTTTTTCCTTGTGGTCTATATTGTTTATTTTATAGATATATTAAATTTATATATTTTTGTGAATACTCACAATTTTTATTTAATTAATTATCAACATATTCAAATAATTAAAAATTTAGTAATATTTTATACAATTTCCAAAGTATAGAATGTAGTTTACAAGTCATATAGATAATATCATTTAAAGGGGTATAGGTCTCGAAAGACAGTGATATTAAAAAAATATCATCTTGGGAAATTATATTTTTTATTTCAACCATATAAAAATGAAATGTAGAAATTCCTCTATGGAAATATATAAATGGACTTGATGGTTCAATCATATTCTTCACAAATAAATAGATTATTTCAATCATGACCAATCTGTAAATCCTCATTCAGATGTATGCAGAATCATATTAATGAATAAGGGAATTGCAAATATTGAAGGGGTAGTTAATTTTTTCATACATGTAAGAATTGTTGTGATAAATAATACAATATGACAGCTTCAAAAAAAATTAACATTGATATAAAATGTTTTTAAATAAATATTTTACCTGATATAATAGTCTATCATTGTAAGAACAAAATTTATTTATTTTCCATGTCCATGACTCCATTATTGTGTAAGAATAATATATAATATATAAATGACTCATTATACCTTCATTTTGGGTTATTATAATATATAATATACTTCTTATTAATACTATTAAAAAAATATCTAATGATAAAATTTAGTTAGATAGATTGGTTTGTTTTTAAAATATAGGTAAAAAATATGAAAATAATTTTAGACATATATGGATAAACCATGCATTATTAAGATTACTTAAATGATTCGAATGATCCAAATTTCATTTTAATATTTAAAATTTATTCTAAATATTTAGATGAGTATAAATTTTATTATAATCACATTTATCCACCAAATAAAATATAAAGGGTTTTTATATGTTATATTATAGCTAATTGCCATCATATATAAATTTTCAGACAAATTATTTACCAAAAGAATAATCTCAAACAAAAACCAATAGAAAATGTAGAAATTGATTATAAAATTTAAATAAATACCTAGATATGGTGACTATTAAAATCTATCCACATTTGGATTTCCCTTCTACACTAGGAATCAAAAAACATTGATGAGGATTAAGATCAATTTCTTTTCAATATTAGAATCTTATACCCTTGTTACCTCTAGCATCAAGCCACAATTTTATATAACCACTACTAGGGAAATCTAAAAATGTGTAGGTTTTTTCTCATTGTACTATCTACACACATAAGTTATTCTATAAATTGGGTATCATATTCTATATTTCCATTATTATACCCTTTCATGATTTATTGTTTTGAACTATATCATGCAGGTCATAGATATAAATATTTACATAATTTTAGAAAACTCTATAAAATTTAATTATCCCAACACAATAATTTTTTAAAATTCATATACTATACCATTGGTTGATTTATTATCAAATTTGATATATAAATAATAGAATAAACAATGAATTTAAATAGTCTTTATTTATCATGGATAATAATATAATGTGATAGAATGATATTTTATTTAATTAAGTTATTCTATATAAACTTAAAATTATTGATTGTCACAGTAAAATGCATGACCCCAAATAGTGAAGATTCCATTATGTATTTCTGAAATAGGAAATGTTAACACGGCCATAAAAATTATTATTCCAATTATTCTATCTATATCAAAATATGAATATTTTCTCGAAAAGTATATTTTTCCATTTTTTTGATTCTTTATTTAATTTTGAAATTATAATACAGATACTCATAACATCTCATTCAATAAAAAATAATTGTACGATATAAAATCACAAGTTTCATGAAGATATGTGATACTAAACATTATATAAATTTCATAATCTATACAAAAAATATTTTGGAAATTTGATTTTGAATCAAATTTCGTAATAAAATATATGGTTATTTTTTACATTATTTTGTCTTAATACCTCCCATATATATATAAATTTTTCTATCATAATAAATTTGTGACTTTATAATTGATAGAAAAAGACAAACCATGGTCAACTGTTCAATAATTAGATGTAATATTTCCAATATTTTTTATGATTTAGGGATATATATTAAAAAAAATATCATTACTATATGAAATTAATATATATGTGGAACATCGTAGACACATAAATTTAGACCGTTAATGATTTTAATTTTTTTCATGGTCGGTAATGAATGTTTTAATATAACTTATTATGCCCTATTTAATCAATGACAATAAAAACTACCATTTAACATCATGAAACATGATTAAAAAAGGGTAAATATCAAATATTCAGTATTGGGAGCACCACATAAACTTTTCTCACTTCTGAATGAATACTACCACCCTCATATTTATATATATAATGGTATTTAAATACAATTCCATGTTATAAGGATCTCCATTAGATCCAAGCGATCTTGAATAATTATTCATACATGATCAAACACATTACTAGGGAACCTATATTACATGCCCATTATATGAGTATATAAACTAACATGGTAAAAATTTCAATTTATCCCATAAAAATAAAATCATTAATTAACACTCATTATTTTCATCATGTATTATGTTTTCTGAAGAAGATGTATTGTGTGCATAAAACAACATGTTTCACTTCCCATGTTTATAGAAAAAATCTAAAAAAAATTATTATAAATATTTTTCCAATATACTCTGTTGGAGGATTAAATATAGATATTATAATAAATATTTAAGGATATTTTCATTACTGTATACAATACTCACTCACCAAATAGGCAATCTTACAACACATAAATGAATGAATAATATATTCGTTCTTAGGGTTATTGATTTAATAATAATTCTTTTATGAACTACGAAACTCTGATATATAAAATATATAAAAATATTATAACATAATTTCACATCCATTCCCATTATATATTATTCAAAACAAACCACAACTCATAACAAATCTTAGTGAATATCATTATTTCCATTCATATTAGTATCATGTTAATCTTTATAACTCCATTACAAACTAATAATACAACATAATGTTTATCTATTATTATGAAAATTAAAATATAAAATATTTTAAATTAGAAAATTAAATGAATAATTTATAACAATATCATATATTCCGTATTAATTCATGGGTCTAAAAAACAATATTGTCTTTCAATATATATATTTATTTTATTATGTTCATATTATCAATTCATCAAATGTTAAATAATTTTTCACTAATGGTATAATATTATGGGGAATATAAGTTATTTATAAAGTTGAGTTACAAGTTAAGAGTATGAAATTTTGTAAGATATTTAATTAAATATATTGAAATTATTGGGGTTGTAAAAATGATACAAAAATAAAACTGAAAAATAATAAGTATTTTTCCTTAATTATTAACCCTATAATTAAAACATAAATAAATTGTGTCTTATCACACACATAAAATTAAATATAAAATTATTATTCATTATAGTCTTCATTTTATTTAATTTACACTTAAAAATGAAGCGCTTAGAAATTAAATTTAATAACAAAAATATTTTCTAGCATTCCCATAGGTTTGAATGATTTAGGGGATGGATAATCGACCAAATATATCAAGTGTAGTGGACGAGAAAAGTTTCATTAATATATACATAATGAACAATCCATTTATACCATAGAAATATTAATTGTTAATTGGTATTGAAAAGAAAGAAGTTTCATTTTACAAAACATAGGAGAGTGTTTTCATATGAAATGAATTATTAAATTTTTAAAAAGTGATTATTTTTTTAAAAATCAAAACAATAAATAATTATTCTGTAAAATATATCTCTAAAACTGTGTTTTATCCTAACAAAAATCCCAAAAAGCATAGCCTTCCAGGGATATATTAAGGTGGTTAAAAGTAAACACCATATTTATATTTGACTTCATCATATCAATTATTTAATATTGAACGTATTAAATGAATATAAAAAATCTAATAATTTCTAAAAGAAAATACTCCCTGTAAAATTCTATACAGTCTATTGAATTACTCGTCATATATATTTAAAGGCCAAGGTGGTTGGTTGTTTATTGTACAAATATCACAATATCACAACTATTTTTTTAGATTAAATAAAACATCGTCAATACTTTTAAAAAAATTAATTATTTGTTAAAATAAATGATTGATATCACCTCCTAAAAATGGGAGAAGTTGATGTCTTATTCTTAGTGGAATAGAAAAAATACAAAAACATATACTTGATTATAAATAATATTAGGTTTTAAAACAGATGATATGTTTCAGTCCTCTATATTGAAAAAATTGAATTTTTGATATTCATAAATATATGGACACATATCATATTGGATTCACCCAAAAAATTAATCCCATTTAGATGACATGTACTCATTGAATTTGATGTTGAATTGAATACACCACTAGGTCTCATGCATTGTTTTTCCAATTGTGCTCTACATTTTTACTGAGCTTTCAATATCATCTCATACCAATATGAAAATTTGAATAATTGTGATATTATATTATTTTAACATTATTTTATATACAAAATTATCATATTTAATATTTAAATTTCATTTAGGTTGAAAAAATTAATAATCATTAATGACTATGAAAACAAACACATTTAAGGAAAGAACAATGGATAGAAACGTTATAACACCCTCACTCATAATATTTTTCACTCCTAGTAAAATTATAAGATATAATTTTATAGAATATAATGACACACTCAATATGATGATTTTTATTAATTGAATATAGTTTAGAATTCAATATAAACATGACTCGTGATAGAAATGGGAGAAAATAAAAAACCAAAAAAATAAATTAAAGTCGATAAGCATGAAATTAATTATGAAATAAATTATTTTATATTCATACAAATGAATTACCTGAATTTTTTATTTGGGAAAAATCCATGAGTAAATTATTCCTCTAATTCCCCATATTTTCATGTAAAAATTATTTTATTACTAGTTATCTAGTAACTATTTTTATTTGGGGTTTACATTATAAATATTCAACATACCATTTTATTTTAGGTTGAACATGTATATACACTTCCCAAAAAAACCAACAGTCCATTTTAATGTGATACCTAAATTGAAATATTAATGTTTTAACCTGTTCATTCTCATATGTTGTGAATTTATTCACTATATAAAATTAATTTCAAAAAATATTCATTTCTAATGGATATAGGTTATTATTGATTTCATGTAATGTATACAAAATATTTTATTATAACATAATCCTAATTATATTATCATTAAATTAATTTCAATTCATTCTCGCTTAATAATTTCATTATTTAAGGACTGAAAATAATATTCTATAAAAACAAGTTGGGTGTTTTAATGAGATGCATTTCAAATGAGGTAAACAATCATAATAATATAAAATCAATACTAAAAACATTCATGTTTGTTTGGAAATATTTTTATTTTTACCATTCCAAAATTTATTCATTATATATATTGATTAAAAAAATATCTTGTAACTATATTCTTTTAATATAAAATTATACTTACTCCTAAAAATTCAGAAAAAAATTTAAAAATTGTCATTGGGGTCATTATTTAATATTATAATTTATTTATTCCCATATTTTCTACATTTCTTCTGTAACTAAAATTTATTTACATAAAGTGTTGTTTTAAATTCATATCAGTGTATATTGGTTTCAAATTATTTATAAATTACATTCAATTATCACCTAAATCACAATAATTTTATATTAGTTAGAATTTAAGTCATTTTATCTCATGTAAGGTAGAATATATTTATATTTAATTATTTATTTAACAAAATAATGGGGTGTGGTCAATGGTGGAATTTATAATGATGTAAATAAATTATAATAAAATTAAAAAGAATAAATTTTTTATTATAATATAAATACATAAATGGGAAATGTTTTTCATTAAATTCCTGAAAATCATTGTGTTATCTAGAAGATGATTAATGGTTCAAATATTATAAAGAAACAAATGATTCACTAAAATTTAAAGAAATTTTATTCATTATGTCTATTAATTTTGAGTAAATTGATGTCATATTGATGTAATTTGATGGGTGGTTGAAAGCATGGATCTCATGCCTGTATGGGATGCATAGTCATTGTGCATCTCCCAACTCTTTGTAGGTAGTTAACAATGATATGTGTGGTAGACACAATATCTTAGTATGATGGAGGTATACATTAAAAAATTATGCAACCCCCAATTGGAATATAAATCTATCATATATCATGGATTTGAATAAATATAAATATATAGAGAGAGATAATTACACAATTTTTGTTTCTTCTAATTGTAATATTAGGACATGAATCTACAAATTTGTGATAGAGAGCTACATGAACTGATGCATTCCTCACCTTATGAAAGAGTCCTCTACATAACATCAATGATCTAAAAAATGTCAGGGGGAGTTGGTATCCCCTATAATAAACAAAATAGACCATAATAAATGAAATGATTAAATATGTATCCTAGAATAGTAATAAAGAATGTGAAATAATATCATCACACTACAATAAAAGAACATCCAGTTCATAAAAAACAAACAAAAACTATCCAAATGTATTATGTAAACCAATGTATTTTGACAAACAGGAAAACCAAAATACCTCATAAATTGTCTGATGTCCATCCCAGCATTACCTCCATCTTACAATATCCACCTATTTAACTCAATTTGATATGACCCTTTACCTTATCTATATCTTTGAGGTTAAAATCTATTGGCAGTCTAAGATTCATATGTTTGGTGTCTGTAATTCCTAATTAGACACCACCAATGTTTCTGTATCTTATTGTGAACATGTTTTTTTCATCAGAAATATAACATGATCACCCATAGGGAATAAAATTTTCCTAAAAATAACCGGGAAGTCTATCCCTTATAACATAAAAAAGAATATTCCAAGGTTAAATGATTCCACATTGGTTTCATAATTTTTAATTCATCTGAATGGGGTAATGTGATCATCACCAATCTGGGGAGAGAAAAGTGTTCTGGATTCTTGATTACGTAAGGTGTTATGTATGTAAAATCATCCATGTCTATTCACTATTTATGTTTACCATTTATATAAAGTCTAAAAAGTCCACACATCTATATCTAGGTATATACATGATTTCTAAAGGTAATTAGTTAATTAGGGTTTTAGATTTAATGGAACTTAATAAATCACATTGACCAAGATGATGGGTGGTAGGGATCAAAACATCTTGTTTTGGTGAACTCTTTCCAACTCCTGGACTCACTTATTGATTTAATTTTTTTTATGAATATCGTACAAATATTGATACAATACCACTACACCAAATAAAATAAATATATGTAAAAACATTTTACATATGAAGGTGAATCTATCTGTGAATCCATCTATTTGTATCTATGTTTCTATATCAATTCCCCATTATTGGGGTACCATATCATATGTTGAAGCTGCATATCCAAGCACTTCAGTGTTTTTTGTAGTCCATGGAGGTGATTAATTTGCAAGTGGTGGGATTAGACATATATGAGGTGTCATACATATCATGTTTATAAAAGGAATAAAAAAACATGTATGGTTTTTAACTCATATAATTTAAAAAGACATGGAAAAGAAATATTTTTGGGCACATTGTAATTGGGTAAGTCATATCAATCCTTGGTGAGGTGTTTTACATATCCTGGTTGTATCTGGAATCATAGTCAATATAGTTCGATTATGTCTTTAGGAATGGCCCCAACGTAGACTTTATAATTTAGTGCGAGTAATATCATTCCATTAATAAGGGATTACATGCTGAGGTTTCCATGGACGTAGGAGGTCATGATTATAAATGATATGAACATTAAAATATCATTTTCCCACAAGATCTATATTTGATGTGAGAAACAAGACATAGAATATAATTAGTCTCACTACAAATGGATACAGGGATAATGTGATGGGAAATCTGTTAGATTATTTTAACATAGATCTCATTTTTTTAAAACTAACCCTATGTATCCTGGTTAATTCTGGATTAAATGTCAAAATATTTCATTTGATAAGGGTATATAAATTTTTTATTCCATTTGGATATTGATCCTAGGACTTAGGAAGGATTCATAGATATATTTATTATTGAAGGGATAAAAGTTATCATAGATTGGATACTCATGTTTTACACAATGTAAATTCCCATTATGTATATAAACTGGAAAAAGTTATCATGTCCAGGTATGTCTGTTTTTCTTGGCTGGATTGTCTACTTTAAATGTCTGATTTCCTGTCTGATATATCTGGGGCATCAGTGTGATTTTTATTTGGATGTATATACATGAACAATTTCTATAGTGTGAATTCCCAAAGGAAAGCATATGATATACATTGTTTTTATAGAGGTCATTGTTTGAGATGAATAACATGTTAGGAGGCATTCTCATGATCAAGGGTGTCATTTCTTGGGGATTCTACATGACCTATGTAAATTTTCAGGAGAAAAATAACATGATCTAAGAAGACATGTTAAGAGTAAGGTTCATGATAAAGATGACTTGTTTGGAGGATGTCGAATGATCCATGATGACATGCCTGGAGGGTTTCATGGGACCTGGAAGGAAAATATGGAAGCCATCACATGATTAAACATAATATGATTGGATGATGCTACATGATCTAGATGACTTGTTTTATGGAAGTCACGTGATCTAAGATTACATTTCTAGAGGGAGTCTCAAGAAAAGAATGTATTATATAGATTCGATGACATTATCAAGGATAATATATTTTGACAATGCCTCATTTTCTAGATGAAATTTCAAATGGATTCCACATGATCCAGGATAACATGTATTGGAAACAACATAATAACTACATAAAAAGTCTATTTGTCCACTTATAACATGGGTAACATGTCAATAGGAGGTCACATGATTTTTCTATAATGCCTAGGGGATGTCACCATACATTGGTATTTTTTATAGAGGGAGTTCTGTGAATTTCATCTATATGTCGAAGGGAAAAGACAAGATCCAAATAGAATATCAAGGGAGTGTCACGTGATATGAGTGAAATGTACCAATGTTGTCACATTATTTGGGTAAGTCATGTGAAGCTCAAGAGGGACTTTGTATATGTTCATAGACTATGTATCATGTATTATTAACCATTATTCCATTTTTTTACTTGGGTCCCCAATTTTTAACGTTGATGTTTTATTTTCTGTTTCAATGGATCTAGTGAACATGAGAGACCTAATTCACATAATCATGTTAACATAACCAAAATCTTTCGTATGATCTATGAGTGATTACACCAAGTTCCTCTGTATGTTTTGTGAACCCTTTTGTAGTTCTCATGATTTTTACATTGTGTAATAAATTGATATTGGGGATAAATCTCTATGGTATGTTCACTCATGTTCTCATGTATGGAGTCTATTATTAGATTTATCATGTGTGTTGGAGAAATTTTTAATCCTCACCACCTTGATTGAATGCCACCAATTCTGGATCATATCTCTTAATATAAGATATAGTTTGTGGAGGGATTTTTGTATCACACAGATTACAAGATCTTATAGTACGTTATTTGGGGGTTTTATTGATTTAAGTGGCATCAAGAACATCCCATCAGCACCTCATTTATCAAAATATGGATGATCCATGCATTTTATATAAAAATTTTGGCATTTCATCAGGATTATGGAATTTTAGTTCAACATGTATTCAAGGCTTCAGAAATTAAATATTCCTTTTGAAATTATTTCATATGATCTAATAAGCATGGTCTGTGATCCTTTGTGAGACTAAGGTGACTGTCATGGGGGTCTTCTAGAGATCTATCTAACTTTTCATGTGGTCCCATGAGAGATTATTGGCATTTGAGGGGGGGGGGGATGTGCGATTAATGGTGATCACCCATAGAGTATGACCCCTTTTGCAGGATGTACAATTTATCATTGATACAAAAAAGATCTATACATTTCCCTTTTTATTTCATTTTATATTTTATAAGGGTTAGGGATCATGTGAGTTTATATGGTTGTTGTCGATGAGAATCATTATCCCCACAAGTGATGTGTTTCGTGACCAAAATAGATTCATTTAGTGATTCTCGAGAATTATAATGGAAAATAATTCTATTCATTTACTGAGTGAAGGTAGCAACACATTATTGATTTGACATGTCTAGGGCACTTCGTATTATGAAGGTGAAATACCAGGGGGTTCTTACACGATAATGTAGACATGTGACCATGGATTATATAGTGCCTTATATACTACATAGCCATATTAAATGAATATTTATGACCTTATAAGGAATCTGTATTGGGTATATTTTTACACATTATGTCAAGGGTTTTGGATGACTGTTCGGTGTATTTTGGATTTACATGTCAGGTGATGTGGGGGAGTTCACCGGGCAGCCCCCACATGATTAGAAAATCTTGGATACTTGTGGATGAATAGGGGGATTTTAGAGAGGGGCTCTGTTTGATCTGAATATGGTTATATGTTATGCAAGACACATTCACATGACCTTACAAAGGTCAACATATCATATACCATTCGGTAGTTTATGTGATCCTCAAAATTTCACTGGAATCATTTTCTTTTCATTGTGGAGAAAATAATACACATGATTCATGTATTTCAGTCCTTATTTATTTTTTTATTATTATTTGGAAGGGGTCAAAAAAAATTATAATGTTTTATTCCATCTATATAATGTACATTAATAAATAAAATATCAAGTGATGAGTCACCATGCACATACCAAGATTCCATGATCCCCGACACTACATACATCATATCTATAATTAATGTTCTGTATTATATATCATCACATGTCAAATTTAGATGGAAGGAAACAACATATACTTGATCAATTTTAGTGGCCAATTTATCCTTTGGTATAGACACAATCTCGTGTCAAAACATTCTTAGTCCCATGTCTATTTATAAGTCCTTTATTACCCTACCACCACTTCATTGGTCCATAAGGTTGTCATAACCAACTATATAATAATGTAATTTCTAAAATTCTATCATTATTCAACCTTGGTCATTGAATTGAATTGAAATCAATCTTACGACTTCCAAATCTATAGGTCCCAGCATCATCATATTTTCATGTTTCACTAGAATCTACTACCCTTAAAGAGCTAAAAAATACATGACTGTCCACCACACATATTGATATGTGATATAAATCTATACAACTAAATATTCATTCACAATAAGGAATAATATAGAAGATATTAATAATAAAACACAATAAATATGTTTTATAAGACACATAAATACAACATATGAAAATCACAAAAAAAATATCACAATATGGTTCTCATGGATAGTAATGCTTGAACACTCATAACAATCATCTGAACAACCTTATATAGGTTCCCTAATTATCATGTACTTCTTACCTCAAATTTATCGATGCCCACCAACAATCCTTTTCACCCTGATCAATCACACGAAAAAATAGTTTTTATAACAATTTCTAATTTATAAGTTAGGAATTCTTGAAAAAATATTTATATTAGAGTACACAATAAGGGTATAAATATTTAGGCTTACCCAATATGGCCCCAAAAGATAAAAGAATCTTTTATTGATCATTGGATGATGTCAAATATTTATATTCATCCGTTTAACCATTGAAAAAACGAGGATTTCTCCTTATATCACCTTAGAATTTAAATATCTATACATGTCAACCCGAATCCTTTATTCCATATAGAATGATCATAAGAGATCTATAATAAATATTATTGACAAATGAATATTAACTTCTTACTAGTAATTTTAATAGACTATGGCCAATATATACATTAAAAATGAGTCCATATGTTGTGGAATAACAAATCATTCCTATTTGAGATTATTGTTTTGAGGAACATAAGAGTATGAGTTAAAAAGAGTGGTTTCAGGGGGTTTTGGTTTTAAAAGAATATCTTTTTCATTATTTAATTTTACACACATTGTTTATCAATTTTTGTGTGGATCATGTGCACTTCAAGGCACCTACATAATTTGGTAACATAATTTGGTAAAACTTCTTATAGCCATGATGTTATTCACATCTGAGTCATAGGGTAGATTTAAATGTCACATGGTTATCACTAAGCATGTGGAAACAATGTTCGAACTACTTTACCTCTCAAACAATACACACGGTATCTGATGAGGTACTAGATGGATTTCTAAAAACTACTCCTAATGTTTATACATTTATAATCTTCAAAGAAAACTAAAAATCCACACATAAACTACTAAATATTTCTCCCAAACAAATTATTATCCAAATAAAAGATAATATAATGGTTAATGTAAATCTTATTGCACCTATAAAATCCAATTATTTTACACTAATAATAATGGCTTCGTTTTTAGTTGAATATACTCTAATGGGGGGTCTAACTCAACATATCCAATGGGATTGTGTGTATATTTTTTATAACCTATTATATATAATAATACATTATAATATATTCAAACAAAGAAATCATTTTACTATTTTGTAATGAAATGTGTATCTATTTACTTAAAAATTATTTTTATAATAATAAATAGATGATAAAAAACACATCATACATATAATGCCCTGACCATCATTACCTTGAGTCGGTGCATTATTACATAACAATGGCATGATCACAATTGATCAACTCTCGAAAGACCAATTAGTTTACTATCCTTAGAAGTACTAGATACATTTATAAGGTTTAAATTACATAATAAAATGAAAAACTACAACAACATTGTTTCCATAGACCACAGTCATATCCCCTCATACTATCCCTGTAGGTCAGTCATAAAATACTTCATCACATCATGGGAAAAATAAAACATAAAAAGGTGTGAGCTCATATGCTGAGTCAGGATAACAATATAACAGAAAATTTCATATATAAGCATAAACATTTAACGCAATGTATAACTAAAAAAAGCCTTTTAAACATGAAATTCAGCATAATATGGAAAAAATAAAATGAAATAATTCCTTTTACATATTAACATGGATATTCTACTAGTAAAACAATGACACGCAATATCAATAACCACTTTCATAATAATGGAATGAAAAATTCTAGACTATCATAACCACATAGTTAAGGCCCTGTGCTAAGACTACAAATATTATTTTGTCAAGGCCTTGTGCCAAGACACTAGTTTGTCTCATGATACCTACCGATGAATCGAGGAGCTATAGCAGGTTACACCTGTCACTTTCTAAGTCCAATTCATTCCTTATATGGAAATATTGAAACATAACATAAACATTCGTATTAAAATAGGCATATGAAATATCAATACTTTATCCACAATCCATGAATGGTATAAAAATAACACATCCATAGTAAAACATAAATCATTAAATACAATATGGATGATTGTATTGTAACATAATAACCTCAATCAAGAAAAATTAAGGTTATTAACATAGACGAAAATAATCATCAAAAACTATTTGAGAGAAATATCACGCATTTCTTGAGAACATTTAATAGTCACACTATTTGTCAAGAATCCTTTTAAAAATAATTTTTCGAATCGAAGTGACCCATACCACTTTGATAATTTTTGAAGGAATTTTTATTTTAAAACATTAATGCATATAAATAAGTCCTTATAAATATTTTTAAAACATGGACATTAATGAGAAAGTTTTAGAATAATAAATATTTAATTCATTTAAAAATGATATTTTAGTTAGATTTTCTAAACAAAAGAGAGACACTTGAATACAAATACGAGGTAATAAATTTTTTTTTAATATCATGAGAATAAAGGGATTAATTATATACTATGTGAATGCACATTATATACACCACATAAAAGTGATTTGGTGTATAACAACAATGAAGTATTAGTGGAATGTAAATTGAGATGAAATATCTTATAAAGACCATATCCTTAGGTTAAGGATAAATCAAAGACATAATTATGTGTGAAAAATATATGTACAGTCAATATGATTGGATATTCAGTGTGAATACATCCGAGTACATTCACACATATTCTTGTAAAAACAACCCTAATGAATTGGGTGTTTAACTCAATAAATGGAGATTGAGTTAAAATTACTCTTATCATGATCATATCGATGACTTGATAATTTATCGATGGAGTGATTTTGTGTATCAAAAGTATATCCACTGAATGAGTAGTAGAAATAATGACATAGGAAAATTAATAGTGATTCCACACATAATCTTGGAGTAAAATAATCAATGATTTTTTCTTAAAGCCGAATGAGTGGAAATTGAAATTTCAAACTCCATTATTGATTTAGTAAGATACAAAACATACACCCATTCAAGAAGGATCATACAATGATTATTTATGTATCCATAAATTAACGTATATTATACAATGAATTCAATCATGGGAATTACACACACACCATGCAATAAATAAGTAGTGAACAATGGAAATCTCACAAAATTAAAAGTGAAATAAAAAACCCTTTACTTTGTACTTTTTACTTGGTCTAGGGTAGGTTAACCTCTGGTATAATGGTCAAATAGTTGTTATTTAATTATAAAATAATAATATACATTAATATAATATCTTGTATGATCTATTAACACTAATATTTTAATAATGTCTTTTTATTATCATCGTTTCGGGTGTTAACAGATTCATTTTCCTTTTTATTATTTGTTATTTGATCCATTTTTTTTTGGATGGGATGTATATTATTAATATCTAGAATGATAACAAGTCTCTAAACACTATTTTTAATCATAAAATGAAATTTAGTATTGAATGTATTTAATGAGGGATGAATCTCATCGCATTCGTGGGGACTGTAATCCGTACGTACGCACGATGGACAATATCATTCTTTTGATATTAAAATAATCTATAATCGTATGGTATATCATATATACAGAATCATTATAATGTAATATTTATTGTTTACATGAATTAAACGTCATTATTATACCCATCCAAATAATAATGTATTGAATAACAATTACACCACGACGTGGAGACGGTAATCCGTACGTACAAACGTATTGTGACTTATCATTCAAAGGATGGATAGAATAATGAATATGGTTGTATCATATTTATAATAACATCATAGTATATAGAATATACTGGATTTATTATTTTTTAATGTAAATAAAAAAAATAATAAGTGGAAGAAGAAAAGAACTTGAAAGAGGGGGGGGGGGGTTAAATATTACCTCTTCTTCGGGTTCTTCCTTTTGATATGATCAAAAGTGCTCCTTAGGATTTCCATCTGACCAAATAAGGGCATATAGGATGAATTGTGGAATGATTAGAGGATATTTGGGATGGTTATGGCTGAGCCAAAAGTATTTGAATGTGAGAAATTGAGAGAAGCATAAGGGCCCTTTTATAAGAGTGGAGAGGGGACCCTAGAAAAAACTCAAAATATTATTTTATAATAAAATCAGTTTCTGTATCAAATGGCTCAAAAGTGGATTATTTAAAGGATAAGGTGGGTATGGGTTGAAAACCACTCAACCAATAGTCTTTAGACAGGTTCGGGCCACTATATTAACCTTAACGTTTAGATTTAACTCTTAGATAAATAGTTTGACATTTACCATGTTTTTTGTATTATTATATTATATGGTTAATAAACATACAATATACATCCAAGGGTACCCCAAGTGGTTCATTAATGATACACCTATAAATATATAACTCCTTTTGGAAAAAATTTTTATTTTTAGAAATATAATATTAATTAATAATATAATATATATTTTTTAAACTATTTTATGTCAATTTTGACACTATTTGGTATTTTGTTTTTGATAAATTCATAACAACATTATTACTTCGAAAATAAAACATATAAACATCCCTAATATTTCATATTAACTTTTAAAATAAGTTTAATTCATAAAAAGCCTCAAACTACATTTATCTGGTTATTTATAATATCAATTATTTAAATATTTTATTAATTATGTAATTTCTGCATCACAATTCTGTCAAAAATAAATTATATTATTTAATGTCTAAAAACTATATATAAAATACAATTATGTAATAAATATTTATAGCTTTCTACTGAATATTTATAATAGAATTTATCTTCTGTGTATCCTTATATTAAAAATGTTTTAGTTATTAAACTTTGATATTAACTCTTTTAACTCTTCTTTGAATTCATGAATAATAAATGTCCTAATCTAATCCAAGTGGAAAAAATAGGTTCATATTTTATTTATAAGGTTTTTTTTCGAATTATACTAATCCAAAAGAATTAGTAAATGTGTTAGGTAATAATAAAATCAATTTTCCGTTTATTACATTATTTACTTTTAACCATGGTAAATAAAAGTAAACAGTTACTATTCACGAGAAATTTTTTTTAACTTATTGAACAAAATTTTACTCCTTAATATTAATTGTTTCACTAGGATTTTTGAAATTCAACTCACAGAAATGGTAAAATTATGTTCTCTGGGAATTTACAAATACTCCTAGAAGGTGGGTAAAAACGGTGAAAGGTTTAATAAAATTATATATATCTAATATTATTAAAAAAATAACTCTAATGAATTACATTGAAAATATATGGGTATTATGTATCTATTTTGACATAAAATAATTTTAAATAAAATAAATAATTATTTAAATAAAAATTTTGTTTTAAACTATGAGTCAATGTTTTTCACTATTCATCAAAAATTAAATGTTGTTAGAAACATACCGAAAATTCACCCTAATCTAATTTTGATATTCTGAAATAAAAAATGAAGTATATTTTACCAAATTCAAAACATAGTAAATGAAATTATTAGTTTAAAATTAATTCTCGTTGTTAAAACCAAAAAAAACTATTTTTTTGATATAATTACTACCAAAAGATTGGCATTTGTTTTGACCAATTTCAAAGTGAAATTACTTTCAATGACAAAAATTGTATTATACGATAAAAATATAATCTAATTTTACATCCAATCCATTCATATTTATAGTTGAATACTGTGAAATATTTTGACTAAAAAAGATGTTTTCAGTTAAAATATATTATTTTTCACAACTCACGCAAATATGAAATTTATCAGAAAAACACCAAAAATTTATTAAAATTAATTCTTATGTCCCGATATAAAAGAACAAGTTTATTTGGTCAAATTTAATTTATAAATGTTTTGAATATTGGATTTAAAAAGGGTTCTCCATTAAAAGGCGACAAAATTGAAAATTTTTAAAAATACTTCTTTTATCTGAATGAAATGAATTTGTCCTTACATTATGTCTAAGAAGCTCATAAAATGGAATGTAAAATTATAAGGGTTATATAAAGTTCAAAATTTTGTTAATATTATTCATAACCGCTTTTTAATGGCTAGTTCGGTAAGTCATGGTGCTCTTGAACCTGATGTTGCGTGTAGTGTATGTTATTGAATTACTTTGAAGAACTAATGTACTATGAAATCATGGGGTGTTATAGTATTCCCTCATTCAATAAATTGAATCCTCATAATTTAAACTATTTGTCTTGGGAATATAATGTAAAGTCCCACATCATAAAAAGAGTCAATAAAACTATCACTTTAAAAGAAAGAAAGGGAAGTACAAAGTTCACCCAAGATAACCCATACTAGGATTCCATGTAGGAAAACATGGATATGTAAGATAAACTAAGTGTCATGTTCTGATGGATAGGGATAGAAAACATGATCAGGAGAAAGTTAATAACAATAATACCACAAACTTGTGATAGGACAAACTGTCATTAGTCTCCTAGTATGAAAATTAAACGGACAGATTTTTTTAAGTTGCATTACACAAAGATGAGGAATTTATTTATGAGATTGACTAAGAACATAAAGGGATATACATACTTTTTAAGTAGAGTTTCATTCTTCAATAAATTTCTAACACTAACTTGTTTTTTTAAAAGATGACTATTCAAGAAGAATTGGTCACACTATAAGAGCTAGACTAAAATTCTAAAGAACCACATGATCCACAAAGCACAAACTATATATTTACCTTGTCTTAAGAGATTAATCAAAAACAAAATGGTTAGTACAAGATCTGATGATCCACCAAAACGATATTCTATTAGAGAAATAAACACTAATATTAATTTCTAAAATTAAACCAACAATACCCCCATGTTAAATAAATACCATTCAATAAACAATTGTCCTTAAAATCCTTCAATATAATCCAAACTAATATTGGAACCCAAAACATAGAAGAATTTGGTTACGTATTCTTCCACGATTAATAGTATCTCTAAATAATATCAACTACTCTTAAAGACTCATATAAAATTAATTAACCTAATCACATATTCTCTATTATACGTTACTCATTTACATAAATAACCCCAATCAATATAAATCCACAATAAAAACCAAGATAAAAATCCACCATTACTCCTCAAATGAAATCCCATTGTATTCTATTTTCTTTGGACATATAATGTTCACAACAAAGAGAATATCATCCAAAATAACATTTATCACTTAATTACCAAATCATTTTCTTATACTAAGGGTATTCCTTTGATAAGATATAAGATCTCAAATCATCTTATTATTTACCAATAAAATCATTTAACAAAAAAATTAGTCACACTAACCAGGGACTTCACGTAGCCCAGTGGTAAGCGATAAATCACAATTGTACTTTGTTTGTGGGTTTGATTCATGTATCTGTGTCTGGCGTGATGGGTTTTCACACGGTTTTCATGTTGACCTTTTCAAAAATTATATTTTATAATTTTACCAACATGAGATAAATTCCTCAAAATAACCTTAACATAATTTAACCACAAATTCTATCTCATTGTTTTAATTTTCATCCCAAAATATAAAAAATTATAATTTCCTCAAAACTAATGATTATATGAAACCAAATGGTTATTTTTAACTATATCCACAAGAGAAAAGATAATTATTCCTTAAATATCATTTTCGCATGACAAACTGTAGGGTTACAAATACAAGAAATAATTACTCCAAATTAATCCCATCAATAAGGAGAATAAATAGTTTTAAATAATTATGCAACCATTTATTTCTTCATAGCATCTTCTTTGACCAAGAAATTACCCTATAAAATAGGTCATTCACTCAAGTAATGGCCAGGTCCCCTAAAATTAAGGAATATGACTGTAAATGGAATTGTTATAAAAAATATTCTTTCATAGTACTCTTCATTTTTCCATGGAAATTCTTCACATTATGTCCTTATTTCCCACACTTAAAGTATTTTTTTATTCCATTTAGACACTTTCCTAGGTGTATCCTTCCACATTCTTTGCATGATGGAAATTGTGGATTCTTTTTTCCATGTTCTCCACTGGTGGAGCTCCTACCATTCATCACTTTTCTCTTCATTTTTTAGTCTGGGTGTTGGTTAATATATATTTTGTTCATCATATTTTTGGAAAACTGATTTTGCATGAACACGATATATTTTATACATATCAACATTCCATTTTGTTTCTCATTTCCACCATCGTTCCCACCTTGTACATCATTCTCAATGTTACTATGACTTCCTTGGAATCCAGCAATTAACTAAAACAAGAATGAATTTTGTGAGTAAAAGTAGTCATAAGATCATTTAGAGAATATCATGACACCATATATTCAATTTGAAACACCTTATGATTAACCAATTCATTTATTATCATCTAATATTAAAATACTTCAAATTGGATTATAAAGAAAATGTATATTATCTTAAGCATATACCCCCCGAGTTTCGTAACCAATAGTGCAGCAAGGCCCATTTTCGTGCACCAGTTCTCGTTCGAGTCTAGCTCAAAGCGGTGTTTTTGGGTTTTACCCCTAGGTACATCTGTGCCAGAGCCTCCACTA
Source organism: Viscum album (assembly GCA_963277665.1). Lineage (NCBI taxonomy): Eukaryota > Viridiplantae > Streptophyta > Magnoliopsida > Santalales > Viscaceae > Viscum > Viscum album. The sequence goes on along the minus strand of OY728147.1, from coordinate 2,012,115,299 downwards.
CCTACCCATATCCAAACTGTGATTTATTTCTTAGAAAACTCACAAAATCACTACAACTCCAAATTTTTTGAATGTAACTCTATACTAATCCTCAACGTCTATCTTAGGGCTATGTTCTCAAATCATTGTTTATCTAAATCTAGTTTCCAAGATTTGTACTAAACATTCTATGATACCAACTGTAATGCCCCGACCCTAGTTACCCAGAGATGTTGAATTATTACATTACATCTACATGATCACAAAAGATCATGTCTGTAAAGACCCGAAAAATTCAAGGAAATTTTTTTTCTTAATTTTTTTTGGGATTTTACAAGAACGCAGTTTCTGACGGCACTTGATTCTGAGGCCTGGTGTGCCCGGAATTTCTATCCGAAGTTTAGCTCGGGTATGTTCAGTGAATGAACGAGCGGGAATTTCTAACTTTTGAACCGGTACTCTGAATCGAATTCTGAGGGCACCGATGGAATCAGAACGTCGGTTTTTGGTTAGAAGCACCTTTTCCGGAGTTGCGTTTTCACGAGAAAGGTTGATAAAAATTGTGGAAGATAAAATAAAAATTTAACTACAATTTTTATTTTCCATAAGTGTTTTATCTGTTGAGTGGAATTTGGGGTAACCACCCAACATCCCATGGGAGGTTATGAGGATGGTGGGACCCACACGAACCCTACCCCTTCATATTCCCAAAATCCTCTAACTCACCATTAATTTTGATAACTTATGTTAATTAAATGGGTGAGTTAAATTTGAATGTTTAAAATTCAAATGCTTAAGTATGTTAATAAAATATGTAAGTGACTTATTTTATTTTGGGTTGGATGCTTGTTGGGTGAGTCTTGGGAGAAATGTTGAGAATCTTGAAGAACATCTTCCTCTTCGACGAAGAACATGAAGAATGCGAAGAACACTGGATTCCTCAGAGGTTGACGTCTTCTTCCGCGATGTGACATCCTCCTTCCGCGACGTTTTCTTCCTCGACGATTCTTCTTTGGCGATGCTTCTTTCCATGTCGGTTATTTCTGTGACGAACCTCTGTTCAATCTATGCTTGAGGTAGGGTGTGTTGATTCAATTTTATTGAAAATAAAATTGTTCATTGTGCTTTGTGAATTCTTGGCTAAGTATTATCGTCTAACGCGGAGGGCGCGGTCCGAAAGAAGATGGCCCGACAACCCTCCGTTGGATCTTTATTCCTTTGGATTTGGCAACCGGAGGTAGGGGTTTATTTTTGATTTGTTCGTGATTTCTACCATTGTCGTTCTTTGAGAATTATGGACCTCTTGCTATCGATTAATAGGAGGGGGTCGGGCTGCACAAACACAGTTGACCCTCCTCCCTTATCGTGTTTTTGTTCCTATCGTGAAATGGAACGAGGATGGCGCGGTGTCGTCGCACCACGCAGGGTCAAGCGGCAAGAGACGTGGCATCGTTGTGTCGCGCCGTTGAAGACGAACCAAAACGCAGCGTCGTCGCACCGCACCAGAGAACCGCAAAAGGCAGCGCGGCCGGAGCTGGGTCACTGCGGAGGAGTGCGGCGCCGTCGCGCCGCACCGGACGGAAAATGGCCACGGTCGGTTCCGGGCCACGGCGGAGCAGGGGAACCGGCGGCCGGTTCTGGGCCACCAGTGTTGGAGGAGGGACAAGCCATCGCCGATCCCATGGCAGCATAAACCGGCCGACCGGGGTGGGCCGGCCGAACAGGGGAAAATCTGGGGCTGTCAAACCCCTGGTCATCCAGCTGAGCGGCCCCCATTAAGGGGGGCTGTAGTTACAAACAGTGGGTGGCATGCCCCCCCCCCCCCCCCCCCCCCCCCCGCATTCTGAATGGCTCGGCCGTTCGGCCGAGCCACCTGGCGCCCGTGCGCCAGTGCGCCGGGCTGCCAGGCTGGGCTGCGCCCAAGCGGGCCAACCCAGACCTGGGTCGGGTTGACCAAGTTTGGGCCGACCTAGGGGGTCTCGGCTGGGTCGGTCCAGGCACGAAACCCCCATTTCCAAACCCTTCACGGTATTTTGCCCATACCTTGGGGTACAGACCTCCGATTGATGCGTCGTAAGTTTTGTACAGATCCTTGGAAAAATTCGGTCATTTTGGTATATCGCACTCAATTTTTTGGAGAACTATGGGTTCAACCGGGTTGGATCGTACAAGAAACCAACCGGGCCCTCGGAGCGGAAACGCTTATAACATAATCTCCGGACGTCCGATTGAAGTTCCGTTGATATTATTGGATTCCTCTTAGTGAGAAATATTTTTTGGCTTACTCCGCCCAAGGTTTGGACATAGGTGGAGTATTGTCGGGTTGGTTTTGAATTAAAAACCAACCGGCCCCCTGGGGCGAAAAAGCCAATAACTCTCAGACCGGGTGTCTGATTGACGCGCCGTCTGTGGCGTTGAGTTCCTGTTGATGATGCGGAACTTTTGGATACATCAACTCTGGACTATGTGTCATTTGATGTATAAGCTTCTCGGCTCGTGGAGCGGACCCTCCTGAATGAGCTTGCTCTGTGGGGGAACCTTAGAGAAGGCTGCGACAATGTAAACGACGACGACTATACATAGATCCTTAGTGGATTCGACGGAAATGACAACAACACTGAGCGATCCTATGTGTATCAGTTCTATAGATCCTGTGTGGGTCTGATCCTATGTGGGTCTGCGTTCAGCGGTCCTGTGTGGGCCACCGCCTACGGATCCTGTGTGGGTATGATCCTGTGTGGGTCATTGCGGGGGTTAGTAACCTATCGATCCTGTGTGGGTCAGACCCTTCCTGGGTCATTGCGGGGTTAGTTACCTATCGATCCTGTGTGGGTCAGACCCTTCCTGGGTCATTTCGGTGGTTAGTACCTATCGATCCTTTGTGGGTCCAACGACATAGATGAATCAGTGGCTATATCTGATCATCTTTATCATCATACGATGAAGTATACCCGTGTGAGCTGATTCTTGTTTTGATTTCCTTTGTGGATTGTGTTATGCTATCCTATGTGGATTACGTTTTATTTTCTTGTGTGGTCTGGGTTGTGCTCGGGCTTGGAGGTTGGAGCGAACTGGATTTGAAGACTTAGGTATATGTATGGGCGTATATCTAAGTAGAGTCGGATGTTACTTTGTGATTGTATCTTTCCTTTGTGGATTTTCCATTGTGGATTTTGGGATACCTTCAGGGGTCTCGGGGTCCTTACTGAGTAACTTATACTTACCCCGGCATGGGCTATGCCCGCACTACGTTGTGTTTGTTGCAGACGACAGACAGTGCTGATCGGGGTTGGGGCTTGCGGAGCAGGATGGTACCAGGGGGTGGATCACTGGGCTGGACGTACTCAGAGTGGACGGCTGGACCCGAAGTGCTGGGGAGGCCATCAGTATTCACCCTTCAGGTGGGACTACCAGTGGATGGCTCGAGGCCGTGGCTTTAGTTTTCAGTTTCTGTTTTTCCTTTCCAGTTGTACTTGACTTTCAGTTTTGGGTTTGTATTCTGGCCAATTTACTTTTCTACACATACTGTTGTACCCTGTTGTTTAACTTAGTGTTTACTTCTTCTTGCTAGCTATGTGGTGGATGTTTAGGTTTCAAAGGTAATTCCTTCCCTTTTTTTCTGATATTTACGCCTTGGTGATAGTCTCCAGCCCATGGCCTATGGAAGGCGGGCAGGTGTAGTCATGGCACGGGCCCCGAGGACGGGTCATGACAAATTGGTATCAGTGGAGTTCGGTTCTACCATAGAACTCAAGACTCTGATCTTTTTCTATATGAAGCAATAGTGTTAATAGTATTTAGTGTGGTTATCAGTCCAGGGAATCCGATGTTGGTGCGGCGGCCGACGTATCCGTTCACCAGGACCATGACTTCTTATTTCCAACTTAATGCATGAAAACATTGATTTCATGTCTGTTAAAAGTTTTCATTGTGATTACTTTGTGTCAGCTCACCAGGTATACGGTTCTTGACCGCGCCGCACCTGTTTCTTTTCAGAATGGCCCCACAACGGAAGCCAGCTAGGGTTCCGAGATTTGTGCGCGATGACAGACCACCGAATGATGAGGCCTCGGTACCGGGCCCTTTGATAGCAGAGGCACCGATGGTACCTTTACCTGCCGAGCCACCGATGCTACCAGCCCCAGCCGCTGACGATGCACGTCGCCTTAGCACACTTCATGAGTGTCATCGCCAGCGACCGCCGATGTTCCGCAAGGAGATGGACCCCCAGGTAGCCGAGGATTGGCTGGAGGCAGTTGTACAGGTTTTCAGGTTAGTGAGGACACCAGCAGACCTCATGGTGATGCTCGTAGCGAGCCTGCTGCACGCGGCAATAGCCAGATGGTGGAGCTTGATTCTCCAGGTGCACAATGAGGCATCTTTTCTTTGGTTGGACATTGAGAGCCTCTTCCGCTCGGAGTTCGTCCCAGCCACTCTCCGTGCGGTGCGCATCTAGGAGCTTCTACAGCTGCGTCAGGGTATCTTGACGATCACCCAGTACTCAGCGAGATTTACCGATCACTCGCGCTACTCGACAGACATGGTATGTGACACATTCTTCTGGGCCTGGACCTTTGAGTAGGAATTGAGGCATGAGATCAGGGCATCGTTGATCTCCCTCAGCATTCCGACTCAGGCAAGATTACTGGAGAGAGCTCCTCTAATCGAGAGCTTTCTTGGTGATTCTACATCAGCAGCGAGACCTACCGTAGGGCGAAAGGTAGCAGAGTCTTCTTCATCAAGCAGTCGATGGATGACTCATGGGTCCAGGCAGACCAGACCCTCAAGAAGATGACCTCAGGACACTGGCTCAATAGTGTGGGGCACACATCCTGGAGCCAGTATTTCGAGAGGCAGACAGTGCTATGCATGCAGCGGGCAGGGCCACATGGCTCGTGATTGCCCGACCCGCCATGCCCAGGAGCAGAATAAGGTTGAGGGGCCACCTAGGTAGAGGAAGAGGGTCGACCATGGAGGTCCGCAGTGAGTAGGTGGATGAGGAAGAGGAGCTGGCCGGGCAGCGGGTGGTGGGCGACACTTTGAGACGCTACCACAACCACCACCAGGAGGCCCACCTCGACCACATGGAGCTAGCGGGCAGTGACAGGCACATCTCCTGGCAGCGAAGGCCTATGACCACGGCGCACCCGAGATGATTCGAGATAATATCTATGTCTATTCAACCCTTTCTGCAGTTCTTATAGACACAGGAGTAAGTCATTCTTTCATAGCCGCTACTCTTGTTCGAAGCTCGGAGATTCCAACAGAGTCGTTGGCTCGATCCTTATGACTATAGACTTCTACGGCATCAGACTCGACGATTACGCACTCGTTCCGGAAGTGTGAGCTTACTCTAGGAGGCGAGAGCTTCGGCTGGGATTTTCCTATAGCGGTGTCGAGGCCTTATGACGTCATCTTGGGCATGGATTGGTTAATTACGGTTCATGCTAAGATCGACTATATTAGGCACAAGGTGCGATGTGTTCGCACCGATGGGACTAGGTTCACCATCACCGATGAGAAGGGAGCCTTAGCAGCATAGGATGAACTCTCGTAGAGGAGAGGACCACCCAACACTCATCAGTTGGATAGTCTCATCCTAGAAGCAGTTGACGTGTAGAGTCCTAGTTTTCCTGCAGTGGTGGATTTGTATGTAGACGTTTTCCTCGACGATGTTCCTGGACTACCTCCTCGCAGAGACGAAGAATTTTATATTGACCTGTACCCCGGGACAACCCCGATATCCACCCCAGCATATCAGATGGTTCCTGAAGAGCTTAGAGAGCTATGATTACAGTTGGAAGACTTTCAGGGCAAGGGATTCATCTGACCCCATGTTTCACCCTAGACTTCCCTTATTTTCTTCACCAAGAAGGCATACGGGAGCATGCGACTTTTTGTCGACTATCGTCGCCTGAATCAGGTGACCGTGAGGAAAAATTTTCCGCTACCAAGGATTGACAACCTCTTCGATCAGCTCAAGGGAGCATGGTGGTTCTTGAAGATAGACCTCAGGTCAGGCTATCATCTGCTCAGAGTATGGGACGAGGACGTGCAGAAGATGACCTTCAGATGTCGGTATGAACACTATGAGTTCTTGGTTATGCCCTTTGGCGTGACCAATGATCCAGAAGTGTTCATGGCCTTCATGAACATAATCCTTCATCCATACCTCGATCGATTTATCGTGGCCTTTATCGACGATATTTTGATTTACTCGGCCACTAAGGAGGAGCACGCCTACCACTTACGGGTTGTACTGGACACACTCCGAGAGCACCAGCTTTATGGTAAGATCTAAAAGTGTCAGTTCTGGTTACGTGTGGTACACTCCTTGGGACACGTCATCTCTGAGGCGGGATTTGCGATGGATCCCGTGAAGATCGAGGCAGTGCTATCTTGGGAGCCACCAAGGATCGTGACAGAGGTGAGAAGTTTCTTGGGACTAGCTGGATACTACCGAAGATTTGTGCTAGACATCACCAGAGTTTCGGCACCACTCTCAGATTTTATGATGAAGGGGAAACCCTTTGTGAGGTTGGACATATGTCAGTAGAGCTTCCAAGAACTGAGACAGAGATTGACCAGCGCACCTATCTTGAGGTTTCCAGAGGAGGGAGTATTGTACGTAGTCTACTGAGATGCATCGGGGACTGGACTTGGATGTGTCCTGATGTAGGAGCGGGCTGTGATTGCCTATGGATCACGTCAATTGAGACTGCATGAGCAGAACTACGCTACCCATGACCTGGAGTTAGCATTAGTGGTCTTCGCTCTGAATATTTGGCGACACTATCTAATGGGCGAGCGCTTTACAGACTTTTCTGACCATCAAGGTCTTAGGTACATCTTCTCTTAGAAAGACCTGAACCTGAGAATGTGGCGATGGATCTAGTTCTTCCAGGACTATGACTATGAGATATTCTGTACTCTTGGGAAGGGGAACGTGGTAGATTATGATCTCAGCAGGAGGACGGGCATTCAGCTACTTGGGGTGGTGACAGAGCAGCTACCCTCTTTTCAGATATCTTTCATGGAAAGAGATGGGGAAGATTTCCTTAAGTCTCTCACAGTTACTCCTCTGCTACTGCAGCGGGTCAGAGAGGCACATCGTGGGGACGCCGACTGTGAGACATGGCATGCACAGATATCCTCAGGACATGCACTTGATGGTTTCTCCTTAGGAGGAGAGCCCAATGTCCTTTTCAGAGGATGTACCTTGGTACCAGTTGCTTTACGGGATGAGGTTCTGATAGAGTTTCACACTTCTCATTTGGCAGTACATCCTGGAGTGGCGAAGATGTACCAGGATCTCAGACAACGGCACTGGTGGCCGGGCATGAGGAAGGATGTGGTGGAGTTCGTTTCTCGATGCCTCACCTGCCAGCAGGTGAAGGCAGACCATCAGGTACCAGCGGGCTTGGTACAGCCCTTGGAGGTCCCGGAGTGGAAGTGGGATGGCATACTTACGGACTTCGTGATTGGACTTCCACGCACTTCCAGATGTCACGACTCCATTTGGGTGATTATTGACCGACTAACCAAGTCGGCACACTTCTTACCCATAAGAGAGCAGGGCTCAGTAGAGAGCTTGGGACGTCTCTACATTCAGGATATTGTACGGCTTCATGGTGTGCCATCATCTATTGTCTCTGATCGAGATGCTCACTTTACTTCCCGGCATTGGAAGGGGTTGCAGGAGGCGTTCGGAATGCAGCTACGTTGGAGCACCGCCTTTCACCCTCAGACAAATGGTCAGATGGAGAGGACCATTCAGACTCTCGAGGACATGCTCTGTGCATGTGTCCATGACTTTGGTCATAGCTAGGAGGACCACCTACCATTTTTGGAGTTCGCGTACAACAACAGCTACCACTCCACCATCGGAATGGCACCATATGAGGCATTGTACGACCAACCTTGCAGATCACCGCTATGCTGGACAGACCCATGGGAGTCAGCACTTGTGGGACTGGAGATGGTATCAGCCATCACAGAGAATTTCTAGGTCATCCAGGCAAGGATGAGGACGTCTCAATGCCGGCAGAAGTCTTATGCTGACAGGAGGCGGAGGCCACTGGAGTTTGAAGATGGCAACCACATCTTCTTGCGAGTCTCACCTTGACGTGGTATACAGAGATTTGGCCGAGGCGACAAGTTGTCTCCACACTTCATAGGACCATTCCAGGTCCTTAGCAGGATTGGCGAGGTGGCTTATCTCCTGGCTCTACCACCTCAATTGCACCGGGTGCACGACATCTTCCACATGTCTCAGCTGACGAGATGCGTGCACGACCTAATGCATATCATTGACCATGTGGAGCTAGACCTTGATTATGGGGCGACTTTTGTGGTGGTTCCAGTGGAGATCGAGGATCGACAGGAGTGGGTACAATGTGGACGGTCGATTCCCCTAGTGCTCATCAGATGGCAGCACGTGAACCTCCAGGAGGGCACTTGGGAGCGAGAGGCTCAAATGTATGCTCAGTACGCACATTTTTTCCCTAGTTTTTTATGTATCTTTATGGGGACGTAAAGTACTGAGGTGGGAGTAATGTAAAAACTTGTAAAATTCAAGAAAAATTTTTTATTAATTTTTTTGGGATTTTACAAGAACACCGTTTCTGATGGCACTTGATTCTGAGGCCCGGTGTTCCCGGAATTTCTATCCGAAGTTTAGATCGGGTACGCTCAGTGAACGAACGAGCGGGAATTTCAAACTTTTGAACCAGTACTCAAAATCGAATTCGGAGGGCATCGATGGAACCGTAGTGCCAGTTTTTTCTTAGAAGGACCTTTTCCGGAGTTGCGTTTTCACGAGAGAGGTTGATAAAAATTGTGGAAGTTAAAATAAAAATTTAACTACAATTTTTATTTTCCATAGATGCTTTATCCGTTGAGTGAATGTTGGGGTAACCAAAAAAAACTTCCCATTAAAGTTTATGAGGATGGTTGGACCCACACGAACCGCACCCCTTCATATTCTCTAACTCCTCTAACTCACCATTAATTTTGATAACTTAAGTTAATTAAACAGGTGAGTTAAATTTGAATGTTTAAAATTCAAATGATTAAGTTATGTTAATAAAATAAGTAAGGGACTTATTTTATTTTGGGTAGGAGGTTTGTTGGGTGAGTCTTGGGAGAAAAGTTGAGGAGATTAATGAACTTCTTCTTCTTTGATGAAGAACATGATGAATGCGAAGAATGCCGGATTCCTTGGAGGTTTACATCTTCTTCCGCGACGCGACTTCCTCCTTCTGCGAGGTTTTCTTCCGCGACGATTCTTCATTCGTGACGCCTCCTTCCTCATCGGTTATTTCCACAACGAACCTCCATTCAAGCTACGCTTGAGGTAGGGTGTTTTGATTATATTTTATTGAAAATAAAATTATTCATTGTGCTTTGTGCATTCATGGATAAGTATTACTGTCTAACGCGGAGGACACGGGCCAAACGAACATGGCCCGACAACCCTCCGCTGGAACTTTATTCCATTGGATTTGGCAACTGGAGGTAGGGGTTTATTTTTGTTTTGTTCGTGATTTCAACCATTATAGTTATTTGAGAATTATGGACCTCTTGATATCGATTAATGATAGGGGGACGGGCCGCAAAAACACGGCCGAACCTCATCCCTTATCTTGTTTTTGTTCCCATATTCAAATGGAATGAGGATGGCGCGGTGTCGTCGCACCGCGTAGGGTCAAGCGGCAAGAGACGCGACGCCGTCGCACCGCGCCATTGAAGACGAACCAAAGACGCGGCGCAGTTGCGCCGCCCCAGATAACCTCAAAAGACACCGCGACCGGAGCAGGGCCGCGACGGAGGAGCGCGACACCATCGCACCATGCCGGACGGACAAAGGCCCCGACTGGTTCTGGGCCGCGGCAGAGCAGGGGAACCGGCGGCCAGTTCCGGGCTTCCGGTGTCGGAGAAGGGGGGACCGTCCATCGCAGGTCCCGTGGAGGCAGAAACCGGCCGGCCATGGCCAGACGGCCGGACAGGGGAAAATCCGGGGGTTTTAAACCCCCGGACGGCTAGACAGGGGAAAATATGGGGGTTTCAAACCCCCGGCCGACCAGCTAAGTGGGCCCCATTAAGGGGGGCTGTGGTTACCAACATCGGGGAGAAGCCCCCCCCCCCCCCCCCGTATCCCGAACGTCTAGGTCGTTCGGCTGACCCAACTAGCGCCTGCACGCCAGCGTGCCGGGCCTCGCCCAACCGGGTCGGGCCATGCCCATGCGGGCCGACCCAGACCCAGTTCGGGTTGACCCAGTTCAGGCCGACCCAGGGGGTCTCAGGCCGGGTCGGTCCGGGCAAAAAAACCCCCATTTCCGGACCTCTCACGGTCTTTTGCCCATAACATGGGCTACGAACCACCTTTTGATGCACCGTCAATTGTTTAGCGATCCTTGGAACAAGGCGGTCGTTTTGGTATTTTGCACTCAAGGTTTCGAAGAACTTTGGGTTCGACCGAGTTGGTTTGTACATGAAACCAATCGGGCCCTCGGAGTGGGAATGCTTATAACTTAAGCTCCAGACGTCAGATTGACATGCCGTCGACTTTTTTGGATTCCTCTTAGTGAGACGGATCATTTGGCTTACTCTGAATGAGTTTTGGACATATGTGCAGTACAGTTGGGTTGGTATTGACTTAAAAACAAACCGGGCCCCTGGGACAAAAAATCCAATAACTCTAAGACTGGGCGTCCGATTGACGCGCCATATGTGGCGTTGAGTTCCTGTTGACTATATAGAAAATTTGTATACATCAACTCTGGACTATGTGTTAGTTGATGTATCATCCTCTCAGCTCGTGGAACGGACCCTCCCGAACGAGCTTTCTATGTGCGGGAACCCTAGATCTGGCTGCGACGACGACGACGACTGTACAGAGATCCTCATTGGATTCGACGGCGACGACTCCAACACTCAACAATCCTATGTGGATCAGTGCTACAGATCATGTGTGGGTCCTATCCTGTGTTGGTCTGCGCTCAGCGGTCATGTGTGGGCCAGCGCCTACAGATCCTGTGTGGGTCTGATCCTATGTGGTTCATTACGGGGGTTAGTTACCTATCGATCATATGTGGGTCATACCCTTCCTGGGTCATTGTGGGGGTTAGTTACTTATCGATCCTATGTGGGTCAGCCCTTCCTGGGTCATTACGGGGGATAGTACGTATCGATCATTTGTGGGTCTGACGACTTAGATGAATCAGTGGCTATATCTAATAATCTTTATAGTCATACGAAAAGTATACCTGTGTGAGCTGATCATGTTTTGTTTTCGTTTGGGGATTGTTTTGTGCTATCCTATGTGGATTACGTTTTGTTTTCCTGTGTGGTGTGGGTTGTTCTCGGGCATAGAGGTTGAAGCGAACTGGAATTGATTACTTAGGTATATGTATGGTCATATACCTAAGTTGAGTCGGATGTTACTTTGTGATTGTATCTTTCCTTTGTGGATTATCCATTGTAGATTCTGGGAGACCTTCGGGGGTCTCGGGGTCCTTACTTAGTAGCTTATACTCACCCCTGCACGGGTTATGCCCGCACTATGTTGTGTTGGTTATAGATGATGGACAGTGCTGATCGTGGTTGGGGCATGCGGAGCAGGACGGTACTTGGAGGTGGATCACTGGGCGGGACGTACTCGGAGCGGACGGCTGGACCTGAGGAGCTGGGGAGACCATTAGTAATCACCCTTAATGTAGGACTTCCAGTGGATGGCTCGAGGCCGCGACTTTACTTTTCAGTTGATGTTTTCCCTTTCCAGTTGTACTTTACTTTCAGTTTTGGGTTTGTATTCTGGCCTATTTACTTTTCCGCATATACTGTTGTACCCAGTTGTTTTACATAGTTTTTACTTCTTCTTGCTAGCTCTGTGGTGGTTGTTTACTTTTCAAAGGCAATGCCTTCCCTTTTAACCGAGATTTTCGCCTGGGTGTTAGTCGTCAGCCCCTGGCCTATGGAAGGCGGGCTTGGGGTAGTCACGGAACGGGCCCCGAGGATGGGTCGTGACAATGTCTTAAATGTTTGATAAGTTTAGTAGCCATGAATGTACTAGATACATTCATAAGGTTTACATTAGATCATAAAATGAAAAACTACAACGACATTATTTCCATATACAACACTCATATCCGCTCATAATATCCATGCGGGTCTGTTATAAAATACGTCTTCACATCCTGGAAAAAATAAAACATAGAATGTTGTGATCTCAGATGCTCAGTATGGATAATAATATAGTGGAATCTTTCATAAATAAGCATAAACATTTAAGGGATTTTATAACAAAAACAAAATCATTTCAAAATTGATCTTCATCATAATTTGGATAAATAATAAAATTAAATAATGCCATTTACATATTCACATGGATATTCTGTTAGTCAAATAATCACATGCAATATCCATAACCATCTTCATAATGATGGAATGCATAATTCCAGACTATCATAACCACATAGTCAAGTCCTTATTCCAATACTACAAATAAGATTTTGTCAAGGCCTTGTGCCAAGAAACTATTTCGTTTCATGAGTCATACCGATGCATCGGGGAGCTATAGAGGTAACCACCCGTCACTTACTAAGTCCAATTCATTCCTCATATGAAAAGATTAAAACATAAAATAAACATTCGTATTAAAACTAGAATAAAAAATGAAAATAATTTATCCACAAACCACAAATTTTATAAAAATTGAACATCGACAGTCAAACATAACTCATTCAATACAATATGAAAGATTGTATTCTAACATATTATCCTCAATCGAGAATAAATAAGGATATTGAAATAGATGAAAATAATCATCAAAACTATTTGAGAGAAATATCCCACATTTCTTGATAACAATTAAAAGCCACACTATTTTTCAAGTAGAAATTTTAAAATATATTTATGAATCAAATTTACACATACCACTTTAAAACATTTAAAATGAATTTTAATTTTAAAACATTAATTTCCATATAAATTAATCCTTAATACCATTTTCAAAGAATGGACATTAATGAGAATGATTTAGAATAATAAATCTTTAAAAAATTTAAAAATGATATTTAAGTTAGAGTTTCTAACCAATAGAGATAAGCATTAATAAAAATAATTGGGGTAATAAAAACATTTTAATATCATGAGAATAATGGGATTCATGATATACTATGTTAAAGTACATTATATACACCATATAAAAGTGATTTGGTTTATAACAACAAAGAAGTCTCAATTGAATGTAAATTGAGATGAAATCTATTATAATGAACATATCCTTAGGTTAAGGATAAATAAAAGACATAATTTTGTGTGAAAAATATATATAAACTCAATATGATAGGATATTCAGTGTGAATCAATCCGAGGATATTCACACATATTCTTATAAAAATAACACAAATGAATTCGATGTTTAACTCAATAAATGGAGATTGAGTTTAAATTACTCTTATCAAGTTCAAAAGATGACATGATAATTTATCAATGGAGTGATTATGTGTATCAAAAGTTTATCCTCATAAAGGAGAGTGGAAATTATTAAATAATAAAATGAATAGTTATTCCACACATAATCTTGGAGTAAAAAAACCATAGAAGTATACGTAAAGCCGAATAAGTGTAAATTGAAATTTCAAATTCTCATATCGATTTGGTAACTTATGAAACATATAACCACGAAAGAAGGATCATAAAATTATTATATATATATCAATAAATTAGATTATATTACACAATGAATCCAATCATGTGTAGTACACACACCACATGTAATAAATATGTGGTGAACAATGGAAATCCCACGGAATTATAAGTGATATAAGAAAACCATACTTTGTAATTTTTCATTGGTTGTGGGTTGGGTAGCCTCCTATATAATGGTGAAATTATTGTTATTTAATTATAAAATAATAATATAAAATAATATTATTTCATATATGATCTTTTAACATTGATTTGTTAATAATATCTTAGTATTATCGTCCTTTTTGGTGTCTATAGATTTGTTTTCTTTTATATTAATTGCTATTTGAGCCATATTTTTTATTGATTATATTTATATTATTCCTATCAAGAATTATATCATGTCTATAATCATTATTTCTAATCATAATTAGAAATTTATTCTTGAATGGATAAGATGGGGATTGAATCTCATCGCGTTAGTGGAGACAATAATCTATACGTATGCACGAGCGAAAATATCATTCTTTTGATAAAAAAATATAAATAATTGGGTGTTATATCATTTACAAAGAATAATTATCATCTTATATTTATTTTTTACAAGAATTACACGTCATTATTTAACCCATACATATAATAATGTGTTGAAAAACAATTACACCTCGATGTGGAGACTGTAATCTGTATGTATGCACGTATGCTGACATTTCATTGAAAGGATGGATAGAATAATGAATATAGATGTAAAATATTTATAATAATATCACAATATATAGAATATACTGGACTTATTATTTTATACGGGAAATAACAATGAATGAAGAAGTGGAAGAAGAAAAGAACTTGAAAGTGGGTGGTGAAATTATTACCTTTTCTTCAGGTTCATATTTTTGATTTGATCAATAAAGCTCATTAATTTGGATTTCTGACCAAAGAAGGTACTCATGGATGAAGTGAGGGATGTTGAGACGATATTTGGGCTGGGTTTGGCTGAGACAGAAGGCTTGGAAGGTGTGAATTGGAGAGAATGTTAAGTGCCCTTTTATAAGAGGCATGAGGGGAACCTTAGGAAAAATTCAAAATATTATTTTATAATAAAATAATTTTCTGTTTAATATGTCTATAAAGTGGATTATTTGAAATATAGGGTGGTTCTGGGTCTAACACCACTCAACCAATTGGTTTTAAATAGGTTTAGTTCTCTATATTAAAATTAACGTTTAGATTTAACTCTTAGTTAAATAGTTTTACATTTACCATGTCTCTTTGTATTTGTATATTATATGGTAAATAAACATACTTTATACTTTTAGAAGAACCCCAAGTGGTTCATTAATGATACACCTATAATTATATAAGCCTTTTGGGCAAGCCTTATATTTTTATAAATAGAATATAAATTAATAATATAATATTTGTTTAAAAAACACTTTTATGGTAATTTTGACACTATTTGGTATTTTGTTTTTCCAAAATTCATAACAGCATTATTACATCGAAATAAATTCATATAACCAAAACTTATATGTCATATTAACATATAAAATTATTTTAATTCATAAAAAGTTTCAAATAAATTTTTTTCTGATATTTATAATATCAAATATTTTAATATTTATTTAATTAGGTACTTACTGCCTCACCATTGTGTCATAAATAAACTAGATTATTTAATGTCTAAAAATTATAAATAATTAAAAATTATGTGGGAGATATTATTATATTTATAATGAATATTTATAATCTAATTTATCTTATTTGTAACTGAATATTAAATATGTTTTATTTATTACACATTTATTTTAACTCTTATAACTCCTAATATAATCCAAGTGGACCAAATATGGTAATATATTTTTTCTAAGGTTGTTTTTGGTCGAATTATACTTAGCTAACAGAATTAGGGCATGTTTTAGGGTAATACTAGTCTCATTTTTACCCTTAAATACCATATTTACTTTTAACCGTTGTAAATAAAAGTAAAAAGTTACTACTCACCACAAATTATTTTTATCTTATTGAACCAAATATTACACCTTGATATTAACTATGTCTCTCTTATTTTCAAAATTCAACTCACATAAGTTGTAAAATTATGTTTTTTGTGAGTTTACAAATTATCATAGGAGGTGGGTAAAACACGGTGAAAAGTTCAATAAAATTTTAAATATATAATATTATTACATAATCACTCCAATGTATTACATTCAAATTGAATGGTTATTATGTATATATTTTTACCTAAAATAAATTTAAATAAAATAAATAACTATTTAAGTTAAAATTTGGTCTTAAACTATAACTCAGTGTTTTTATTATTCATAAAAAATTAAAAGCTTTCAGAAACATACCAAAAATTCACTGTGAGATAATTTTGATATTATGAATTAAAAAATGAAGTATATTTTACCAAATTAAAAACATATAAATTGAATATATTATTTAAAAATTAATTCCCGTTGTAAAAACCAATAAATCATATTTTTATGAAATAATAACAACCAAAATATAGACATTTGTTTATGTCCAATTTCAATATGAAATTGCTTCCAATGACAAAAATTATATTATATGGTAAAAATATAATAACATTATTCATCCAAACCATTATTTTGTATAGTTGAACACTATAATTTATTTTTATTAAAAAATTTGTTTTTAGTTTAAATATATTATTTTTCACTATTCACTCAAATATGAAAGTTATCAGAAAAACTCCAAAAAAAATTTGAAACTAAATTCATATATTCTGATCCCAAAGAAGAAGTTTATTTTGTCAAATTGAATATATAAATGTTTAAAATATTGTATTTAAAAACGTTTCTCCATTAAAAGGTGGAAAATATGCATTTTTTGAAAAAATACTTCTTTTATCTGAAAAAAATGAATTGGTCCTTACATTATGTCGAAGAAACTATTAATATGGATTCTAAAATTATAAGGGTTATATGAAGTTCAAAATTATGTAAATAATACTCATAAATTCTTTTGAACGGATAGTTTGTTAAGTCGTGGTGCGTTTTAACCCTATGTGGCATGTAGTGTATGTTGTTGAATTACATTGAAGAACTAGCATACTATGAAATATTGGGGTGTTACATTACAAATATAACAAAATTAAATATCTAGTATACAAAAATAATTCAATAGAAATGATATGTATATAATATTTTTTCATAACAATAAATGAAATTCAAATTGTAAAAATATGATTTTGATATAATATTTGAAAATATACCATTTTATATTTATATACATGGTAAAAAATCGATTTCAAAAATAAGTTTGTACAAAAAATGAAAAAAAAATTCATTAAATAAAGAGGCACATCAAATAACAATTATATGAAAAAACAAAGAACCTCTTCTTTATTAACTGGCCCCCTCTTTGTAGATTATGAAATATTATGTAATTATTTATAGAATATAATAATTTAACATGGTAATATTTATTGTATGGATTAGATCAAAATATAATCCATCAAAAAATATTAATCAACATAAGGAAAAATACAATCATAAATGAAACATCAACATAAAAATAAATATTGAGTTTAAAATTTTAGATGATTTTTTGTGTTTAATGGACATCGTTGATCTAATATAAATTTTGACCAATAATCATACTCTTAAATTTTTTTCAAACACATAATTAATATATAACACTAAATATAAATTAATAAATTTTATTTAAAAACAATAACAAAACAAAATTGAATATGAATAAAGACTTATAGGTTCCATTGATCATTTTATACCTTCATCAAATCCTTATATCTCATTAAATATGCATAATTTTATTGAAATGTTATTTAATTCACACTGAAACTCTAAACATAATTAAAATTTACACACAAACTACATATTAATAAATAACTAAAATGATTAAGAAATTTTTTAGTTTCATCAAAGAAAATAACGACCATAAAATAATAACAAAATTTAAAAATGAAAATTTTAATAACTTTTAATGATATTTCATGAATGATTATATTAAATTATTATAATATTTATATTAAAAAAATTATATAAAATTGAAATTAAAAACATATTATCTCATGAAGTCAATTTAACTTAATTACCAATATTAATTTATAAAAATAATTATAAAATGTTTATAAATAAATAATAAAAATAATAGATATATTATTATTATGAACTCTTCAAAATTATTGGATGATCCTTTCCTCATATGAAAACTGTGTAAATAATTAAATAAATACATGTAAAAATAAAAATTATTTAATTCACATTTCAAAAAATTAGGCCCAAAGTAACATAATTAAAATTTTGACACCAAAAAAAAATTGATTTAAATTTCAAGATATAAAGTAAAATAATAAATCTCGTATTTTATTTAACTTTTAATATTCATTCACATACACTGATGTTTACTCACTCCACAATTTAATATCATAACAAAGAGAAAATAATTAACTATAGTTCACTGTAATCATTTATTAAAGGACTCAAAATATAGCCTTGAAAACAATATATAATTATCAATTCATGGAACCAATCATTCCATAAAGTGGGCTATTTTATCTTTTTATAATGATTTCGGTTTTTATAAAAAGAAAATAACATGAATGTCATGAGGAATGGATTAAAACTCGTCACACTAAAAAATTTATTGAAAAGATAGTAAATGTATAATGAGACAATAGAAATGAAAAATAAAAAACAAGAACATAGGTAACCACCAGCAAATAATAGGAGATCCTACCCATTCATATTTTCTTGTGTCTACAACCCCTTCCACGTGAGCTAAGTTGACCTCTTGGGTGTCTACCTCTCCTAAATTATTTTGGGGCTTCCAAATTATCACCATGATTATCCATATCAAGTAGGTTATATTCTTCACTATCACTGTCAATATCTTTCCTTTCATCCATATCATCCATTGGAACCAACTCTTGTGGATATTGATTAACATCAATTATGATTTATTTAGTGTAATTATCAATAGTTAAGGTATCGATATTCTTAATAATATCCCCTAGATAGTAAGTTATTACAGTCCCCCAAGGAAGGTCAGCCTAGAGTGAGAATTTAAATTCATATTTGGAACCTATAAATTCACTAAAGATGAATAAAAATTACAATTCTCATATAAATCACCTTGTAGGGAGACATCAATCACGTTACATTTATTTTTGATGCCATTATTATCATGATTCTAATGATTATAGTCCTCAAATTAGTAATGTTGAGGGTTTCCTGCATAACAAAAAAAATTGGGTACACTGACAACCACATTTTTTTGATCTTAAGACCTATTTTCCCTAGAGTTATCCCCCACAATATAAATTGAATTTGTCAACATTATGAGAAGGTGGTGCCTCATATTCCAAAAGATCAATACCTAAAATATGAGTACACTCCTCACTAATAAATTCCCCTGAACATGGGAAATCAATATATGGTATCTCTAGATAGATATAGAAATCACCTGCTAAAATTAGATTACAAATAAAAATCACATGAGACATCAAAGAATCACCATTGATTCTATCTAGATCATCCCCTACCAAACTATCACCGATGAGGATGCATGTAGCAGTAATGAAAAAGAGGTGTTCTACGTCACCAATCCTTGCCTCCAGTGTCATTTGATGAGCCATCTTATCCCGACAGGAAGACCACTCAAAGGACCATAAAGAGTTGTAACCATTAAAATAAGAGTTCCCCTCAACAACCTCAATTAAATAAAATACATTAGGTGCACACCCCTCAATTAAAAATTTCCCAAAACACATATCATGCTGAAAAGATGGATAACCAACACTAGTGGAAACATTAAATATCTACATACAAATATATGTTCTTGGAGTTCAAAAAGTTTATTGTAACTTCACCTAGTAATGATTCCGAAATTTTCCCTTGATATTACATTTTAGATAGGAATCATCAACCTGGTAATAATTAGATAAATAAATATGTGAGTAATCCACTAGTATACATTCCTAATTATTATTCTATCGAGGAACATTGTCATAATAAAAACTGGTTGCGTTAGATTGGTGATACCCTCTAAAAATCACTCCAATATCCAGGATAAATGGATTCAAATTTAACAATGGCCTTCCAATCTATGACACAACATCTGGAACGTTTCCTAGAATGCAAAAAAAGATTATACTTGAAGGAAGGTTGAGATTCCCATCTATAAATAAGCAGTCAATCATCGTGATCGATATGTTTCTTCTCTCAGACCAAGCACCATTAATTTTTCCACTTTCAATACACTCTACTTCTCTTCCACAGTTCCAAAATTCACAAGAGGTAGCTGGATCTTATGATGATGAACTAAGTGACCATGCTTCCTGATATTAGAACACTTGAGGCCCCTATGATGAGTTTTGATAACATGTTAAATGAAAAAAATAATGAATTAAAAAGGGATGAATATTCTTATACACAATTGAAAATTTTAATTTTAATTAATTGGAAACTAAATAAATAATTTCAATAAGAGGGGATATTAATTAAAAATATACAAGGATTCATGAAAATGCATATATATGGAATTATTTGTCTTCTTTTAAACCTTGATAGGAGTTCTTAAAATAGATTCATTATCTCAAAAAAATTTGGGGTTGTAGATGAACCAATTTAGATGAGTCAACTGGATACAAGATTGGCTCGTTTTGTTTTTCAGTCGGGCTGGATCATACCATGGATCGAAATATTGTAAATTCAATCTCTCTCAAAAGAGAAAAATATAAAAAACCCCATGATCTTAATTTCAAATTCATTGATGAGAATATAATATCGTAGAAGACCATAAAAATTCAAACATTATGGCATCCTTAAATCCCAAAACCTAGAGACGATGATTCATCCAATCCTTGAGTTTTCAATCATATTAAATTTTCATTGGGGAAAGTCGTGAGACAATCAAATGCATGATGTCTTGGATATGATCCCTAAATTTTTAGGGTTTTATTAAAAAACCAAAAATAAACAATCTTTATGATCTTGGGTGAGGATATAGAATTGATCGAGAAGTAGAGAGAAATCAGAGACTGAGAAGATTATCTTGAAGGCTGTAGATTGGTGATCAAGGCCGTCATAGTCATTATTTAAGAAAACAATTAAATGAGAATGATTTATGCAACAATTCATATAATGTTATGAGATTATACATCACAATCATCCTGGGTATCTGGAACTGAGGTCTTAATAACAACACCCTTCCATGTTCAATAAGTCACACCATAAAATTTCAATGATGAACAAAAAAGCATCACGGGGATTAATGAATCAATAAATATCGACCAAATTCTAACCCTAATCACCATGAATGATTAGAGAGAGAAACTATCAGTTTGAATTCATATATAAAATTAAATAAATATAAATGGAATGAAAAATATAGAATTAAATTCACATAAACTATTGTTTTCTTTAATAAGAATTGACCAAAATAAACACTAGAGTGAATTAAGAGAATGTTAATAGTGATTAAAAGAATATGAAGTAATAAAATAGGGAATTCAAGATAAAAAAATGGAATGAATGAATACAAAAACTATTTTTAGTAAATGTATTGGGAATTGACTTATGTAAAATCATTATCATGAAAAATTATAAAGTAATGTAAATCATATTTTGGTACATTTTTTATATAAATTTTATATTTTAATCATTGTGGTTATATTATTTTTCAATGCTCACATATAATTATATATTTATATATATATATTTTTTTAATATAATTTTTCTCAACATTTTTAATATTTTTAAAAATAATCATCAAATAGCATTAAAACAATGTTCAAATCAAAGAAAACCCATTAATAAAAATATCATAATAAAACAAAAATTACAAGATAAATAAATATAGGAAAAACAAAGAAAGAATAAATAAAGGGGAAAACATAAAATGACATAGAAAAGAAGATAATTATTTAAAATAAATCCTTAATAATACTATAATTACAATACCACTCATCAGGGCAAGAGATGGTCATACTTCTAGCAGTGCAATATAAGAAATGCGGATAAAAGCATCACCTTTAGTAGTGCAAGATAAATGTTTTGATAAATGTATCATTTATCAGTGATAAAAGAATCACATATAAATTTTATCTTTCAAATCATTATTCTTTTTGGTGACATAAATTTTTAATAAAAATTAATATTAATATATATAAACTTATTAAAATTATAATAAAAATAATCATTACATATATAAATTAATTCAAAAAATGAATGTTTATAATTAATATAAATTTGATATGTTAATATAAATATTTCTAATAATTCAAATATATATATATATATATATTGCGTTAAATGTATATAAATGATTATAAATATATATATACTAATAATTATAAAATAATAATAAAATTTTAAAATTAATAATTATTTTACTGTATTTAAAATTTTATATTTATATGAATATTATAATTATTATTAAACATATTTATTGATAATTATTAATATAACTTATTTAATAAATAAAATATATATTTATGTAAATAAATATTTACCTCTAATGATTTGAGATAATATATATATATATGTCATGAGATAATTATGATATTAATTAACATGTTTATGTTCTTATATCGATATGCTAGAGTATAACCTATGGTTATAAATTTAATTATGGATATGATTGGGTTGATATATATGTTCTAAAAGTTATATTACATATTATAATGATGACACATGCATATGTTATGTATTCATCACTGATGGAATTTTCATTTAGATATTCACATACAATTATTATTCATTATTCCATGTTTGTGATAATTCATTTATTATGATAGGCACTTTTCATTCATTTTATGTATTGTTTAGGAACAAAAGATTATCTATTTAAAATAATAAAAAAATTAAATGATTTTAGAAGGGAATACACAACATATTAGAATCATAAAAAGAAATCAACCCATTTTGGAGTGGGTGCTCATACTATGAGGAGTGATGTGTCCACCCCTTCTGTGAGGGTGTCGACCCATTATATAGGTTTTGACATACACCTATGAACCACCACCAACATCAGTGTGTTCCGAAACAATACCAAACGTCATGGTATTAGCTCCACCCACACAATCATTTGTCTCCCCATAATCATAACTGGTAGCTAAATCAAGGAGGTCAAAAGATTTATGAATTCACACATATCTATTTATAATAGTCAATTGTGTATAAGAAGAAGATATGCATGATCTAGATCCAACAACACATAATTTTGATTTAAAACTAGATTCATATAAATAGATCATTCTACCTTTGAAAGCAACATTGAATACAAATTGGTCACCAATTTTAGCTGGAATAATAGAATCAAGTCACCCTGTTATCATTCATTTCACTACCAAATTTTTTATCTATAAGAACCTTTGTATTTGATACACAGGAGGGCTACCAAGTTTTCTTCTTTCAAACTACTGTGTTTTGAGCAGATGTTGCAGCAGTCTATGTAATCAACATCATCCCCATTGTTGAATTTCTCAGTGAATTAGTTAATATTATTTTGTCTAGATAGGTGGACATGAGAGGTAAAGAGGGATATATGTCATGGGCCACATGATTAAAAAAATGACTGTATCATGTTTAACCAGTTCTTGTAGAACCATGTTTTCACTGAATGAATAATAAGTGATTTTAATTGAAGCATCAGAAAGAAGATACTTGACATGAGTATCTGGTGAAGAATTAATGACCTCCTTTTATGCAGACAAATTTTTTTCATGATTTGGTTGAAGCTAACTGCCATTACGAGAAGAATATGAATCAGATTTTCAAATGTTTACATTAGAAGCAAGATCGTTATAAGATAATGGTGAGTCATCCAATTATGAATTGTCTAATCTTTCCATAAATCCTACCAATCCATTTAATTTCATTAAATATATATTAAATTATTCAAATGTAAACTTGTTGTGGGATTGATAAACCCTTTGGTATATAGATTTCTTTGATATTGTAACATCTCTCTTTTCATTATCCTTTATACTAGTAGAATTCGCCAGGACATTCTCTTTGCACAAGTTAATATCAAGTTCCATTTTAGAAAAATTCTCCAGGTATTATTGACAATCAACGGGCTCTACTTCCTCCCCAATTGGCATTACCTTGGATAACATGTCCTTAATAGAATCATCATTCACAATAGCATTTTTAAAGATACCTTTAACTTTCAGCTACTCATCACCCTTAAGATCTTCCAAATTACATTCGTGTTTACTAGAAATTTAAATTGGTTTAGTAACAACATGATATTCATGAGAAATATTACCATCCATTATGATGGGATCCTAAGTATCAAGATTACTATAGGACACATTAGGATTATCATCATTTCCTTCAGCCTAAACAAATGAAGATTGATATATTTGGGAGTTAGCCACTTTTTTTGACAAGTGACTCTCAATTAATAATCCACCTCATCTATAATTTTCATTGATGTTATCCCCATGAATTGATTTATGTTATCATAAATAATTATTAAATTACAATAACTATAAATAAATAAATAAATACTTATTATATTTATAATTATAATATTTTAATTATATATAAATATCATGTAAATATATTTATGTATCGTTATAATTATAGATAAATAAGCATAAATGTATATAAATTTAAAAATACAACAAATGAAATTATTATTATTTTTAAATACAGATTAAACTATATTAATATATTAATATATGTATTTATATTGATATATAATTATTTAAAAATATTTTTATTTATAATAAAAAATATAAATATAAAAATATATAATTATTAATAATATTAATAAAAAGATTATATATATATTTAAATAATTATAAATTTTGAATAAAGAAATGTACTAAAAATTTATTAATATATATAATTATATATAAATATATATATTTATATAATTATAAATTTATAATAAATATACCTATTATTTTTAATTATAAAATAATAAATTAAATAAATAAATTTCTTATATATTTATAAATATAAATATATATGAAATTATTAAGAGTTATAGTTATAAATTTTTATATAATTATTTAGATTTATAATTATAAATTAAAATATATTTATATATATAATTATAAAATTACAATATATATATTTATATATTAATATATATATATATAATTATATAAATATATTTAGAATAACTATAATTATAAATTAATAGATAACTTTAATTTTATAGATATATATATATAAATATATATGAGTTCTTTTTAGATATTTTTATTTATAAATATAAATATTAATAAATAAATACCTATTTAAATAATTTAAAAAATAAAATAAATATAATTAATTAATATATTTAATTAATTAAAAGTTATATATTTTTAGATATATATATATATAATTTTAAATATTATTATTTATATATTGAAAAAATATATGCAACTGTATAAAATATATATATATATTAATAATTATATACAACAATTTATAAAATAATAATACATATATTTATATATAAATATATTTATTATATTTAAAAATATATATATATAATAATATAATAGATTTTTATTTAGAAAAATTATATAATTATAATAAATAAATTTAAATACTAAATCCATTTTTTATTTAGAACATTAATAGTGCTTTTATAGCTTTGATAAAGATGTTTTTAACAACACTTACCTTTTTAGCATAGATATAACAACTATTTATCAGCTCTTTTTTGAAATTACTAATGAATTTTTTTCTCTGATTTTTTAATATAACTCTAAAAGGGTCTCCACCTCTCGTGCCTTTAAATATTTCATCAAACCCATCCTTTGTCGCCCCAGAACCATACCACATCCCCACACCACAAAACCCCACCACTCTTCCACCAAACCCAAACATCCTCTCCTCTATCACTGTTGAACCTTACTGCCACCATCGATGCCTATACGGCCACCACACCCTATCATTACCGCAAAACCCTACCACTAACGATGTCGACCACTACCTCCACTACCATCAAACCATACATCTATTGTAGGACCCTATCCAAATCAATGGTATGTATACCAAAGGCCTCTTCTATTATTTTGGAATTAATTTTTACTAAAGAAAATAAAAATGGACTTTTTCAGGAGGATCTTGATATAGTGTTTTAATGATTTTGATTTATTCATGGCGATTTTCATGAGGTGCGTTATAAGAAGGGTGAGCATCAGGTAATATTTTATGGGAATCTGTTCATTAAATGAGATATGTGATAGGTGATTTATTATGTTATTCATTACTCACCTCTAGTAGATCATCTATCATTTGAAATAGATTTGATACATTTTTTTTACATTCTAAGAAATTTATTCCATCATCAGTACATACAAATTTTTTTATATGATATTTTTTAGTTAATAAATCATTTCAATGAATTTTATAAATGTTTTTCCAAAGGAATGAAATTGCGAAGATACAATATCTAGTCGGTTTTTTTAAAAAAATTTAATGGATAACTATTTATAATTATTCATTTCGTTATGTTGAATGTAATATAATTATTTTGTCGGTGTAGTATTGAAATAAATAAATATACTTTAATATTATGTGAATACCCTTGTCATATTCAGATGTATATATTTCATAAAGTAAATGAAAATCCATGTATACATATGATCTTATATTGAATATATATAAGATATTCCTTATATTGTGGGATGAATATGACAATGGTGGGAATATATAATATACCTCAAAGAATACGTAAGAGTTTTCACTATTTTGAATATTAAATTTATATGTCACATGTTCATGGCGTACATAATTTCCTTATAGATGATTTATAAGATCTCTTACGTAGTTGAGAGAAAATACATGGTCCATATGTGATATATTCTTCTGATACGTATGATATTTTATTGATATATATGTTTCCCCTATTTTTAATGATACATAACATATTTTCACTCACCTCTAAAAATACTATATTTGTTGAACATAATAGAATGACCCATTTTATTTTTTTGTTGTTTTCTTTAAAATTAATTATGATGTTTTTTAGGAAATAAAAGTGATACATTCATTGTACTACTATTTAAGAAAATTCATTACTATAATTTGGTTGATGTATAATGGTTTTCATAATTCATGATGGATGTTAGGGACTTCTTTTGTTTGTTTGGTTGGCCAGGTGTAAAAGCATGATATATTCAGTAGTGATTACTAATATATCAAGTGGTATGTAGTTGGGGTTAATTTTCAGGATGTGGGAATGTGTGGAAAAATATATATGAGAATAGGGTAACAACGAAGATAGTAGAATGATATTGTTTTAGAAATTGATGAGCTGTTCTCCAATCCCTATGTCCAAAATTAAATATACTAACGTTATTACACCAAAAAATATACACAACTTATAGTTTAAAATGATAATGATGCTTTATATTTTATAATATAAATATTTCACTTCAATTTATTTCAAATGATTGGTTTATAACAATTTAATCAATGCATGATTTCCTCAATAACAACATTAAAATCAATAAAAAGGCATTCCAATTCACATTCAAAAAATCTATATCTTCTAACTCACATTTCAAAACATTAAATTTATAATAAATATTATGATGAATGGAGCCAAATAAAAATCAATATCATTACCTAGTTGTTTTGGTCCAGATATTTCTCAATGCATATTGGTGGATTAAAAGATTTTATTTTTAGAATATATGAATTGGGATTCATTAATGTAGATTTATGTAGGTAATAGTATGATGATGAACCGTTTATAATGGAATAGCATTCAGTACAAGTATTTTGTGTTCTAGATCCCACAATCTTAAAGTGTTTTATTATTCTGTTATCTAAAAAATACAATAAAGTGTTACATATAAATTCAAATGAGGATGGCCATTTTTTTGAGATGTAAAAATCATTTAAAAGTGGTCCCAATGTATACAAGGATTTTTATGTTATAGGAGAACTCAATTAATGGATTTTGATACTCAATAGTGGAGTAAAATCTAATCGACCATTAAAAAATAGATTTTAATGATCTGAACTATTATAAAATTTGTATCCCATTGTGATTTAATTAAATGTATTATTATGTAATACAATTATTGAAAAAAAATGATCATTCATGGTTATATATTTGTATTTAAAATCCCATTAAGAATATTAATATTGATAATATAGCTATTATATAGTGATTACATGGTTAAGAAAATTATAGGGCTTAAAAAATCCAATTAACACGAACAAAGGAAGTGATGACCCCATCTAGTAGAACATTTTCCTATAAAGCCCATTACTAACTTAAAGGCCTGATGGCCTCAATTTTTATTTTATTTGGATAATCACCATTTTATGGAGAAAGGGAGATCACTACATGAATTCAAGGAAATAGATATTTAACAATACACATTACCAAAACACGACTACTAGAATTGCCCCTCCACATTATCAATATTGTTATGGAAACCCTCCAACAATTCATTCCTACTCAGTATGATGTCCCATGAAAAGATGCAATGTCCGGGTATCGATGGCTAGTCCATACCCTCTCAATCATCCAAATTCCAATATCCATGCATAGTGGAAGCTACCTACTCTATGTCCACATCTAAGACATTAACATATAAAATGTTTGGACCACGACATCATACAAAAATACATACCATCAAATACTAACATGCTTCCAATATTTCAACTATTTTGACCTTAATCCAAACAAAAATAGAGAACTGGAGTACCTCCACTTCGGAGAAATATCTCCACTCCCTGTAACTCTCATTCACATCATCAAACTACATAAAAAGAAACAACAATCCAATTTCATCATCTAGATTTTGAAGCCAACAACAACCAAGATAAAGAAAACAATGTGAAAATTCCAACCAACACACCTCAACACTCCAGTACCAAGACTGTGAAATCCATTACCCAAAACAGCTTTTTCTGAGCTAAAAAACAACACCATGAAGCCAAATTGGTGACCAAAATCCTCTGAAACCTCTGTCGCATCAATATATAAAGAGAACCATCCTTAAATCTTCTTCACACATTCCTCATCATTTGATGAACACAACAAAAACCTCCTGAAAATCAAACATTGCCTTTCACAAAACCCAACTCCAATTACAATCAGCCATGAATCAAAATGAAACATCATAAAAAACAACCTTAAGACTTGTCACTAAGAAATCTAAAAATAAAATCATAAGAAAAAAAGAAGAAGATGAAACCATCACTAGTGCGCATGTAGAAAATACTATTCACGATCCAATCTCAAACCATGTCGTCACCAACCAGGACACCTGTGAAGAACCCGACACCTCCCAATGCACATCCAAAGAAAAAACAACACCCTCAGTCTATGACATCTTGAACTTGGAAATTTTACCCAAATCGTGCTGCGATGGAAGCCCTATCCAACGAAAAGATATCAAGGGAGAAGTAGGCCAGAAACAATGTAAAACTCAAAGATGACCAAGTCCATGAAGTCACACGACACCACTATGGTAAGAAGCCTCTATCATAATCTCACCATGAATGAAGAGAGAATCGGATATGGGATGGAACTTTTTTAATGATGTGAGTGGTGATGAGGGGGAACCCTAAATTTTTAACAAATTACATTTATC
The DNA here is from genome assembly GCA_963277665.1 of Viscum album. NCBI lineage: Eukaryota > Viridiplantae > Streptophyta > Magnoliopsida > Santalales > Viscaceae > Viscum > Viscum album. Next base: position 2,012,086,069 of record OY728147.1, on the reverse strand, counting down.
AGAGCTTCTAGGGGATATAACATCACTGGTATTTTCTCTTAAGTAGGGCCACGTTTATATCCAACATCATAAGAAAGATAGAAACTGTTTATGGGAGATGTTCCTGATCATTGAGATCACGATCAAAACCATGATTGCAGAAGGCCACCGTGAAAGCCTCAACATTGTGCACTATACTCATAGCGCATATGGTGGTGTAATAATGTGATATTTATTAAAACCATAATAATTTGAATTTTTTTTATTGTATAGAATAATGAATTTGTTTTCATTTTTATTATTATTTTATAAGTTATTTGGATTTTGATTTAATTAAATAGAAATTGTATTTTAGGGTAATATTAATAATAAATTAAGGGATTTATTTTGATGAATTAATGGTTTATTGAAATAAAAATTATTTTAATAATATAATATTATAATATATGGTTTATTAGTTATAAATGGTCAGATACTTTTTATGATGTTAAATGTACTTTTTTAAGGCTTCAAAAACTATTATCGTAAAAGACGTAGTATTTTTCAATAAATTTCAAATCGTATTTTAAAAGTTAAAATTCAAATAATTTTTTATTTAATTTACATATAATTAATATTATTTTTTGATTCATAATGTATAAATTATAAAATGTGGAATTTTTACTAATTTTTTGTGCAAGTGTAATTTTCGAGTAAAAATTAAATATCATATAAATATACAGCGTATTTATAACATCATAATGACCTGAAACTGATGTAATAAATACTATATTGGGTATCATAAGAAAAATATCTATTATCACCTTAAAATAATTTCATTTTATATTAGTTTTATTAATTTTATTGATCCTTTATGAATCCTCCAAAAAAAATAATGTATTTTATGATTTTAAATTCATTTCTTAAAAAATGTGACTGGCTTCAATATATGAAATGGTTAAATTTTAATATGTTAGTAAATTTTCCAAATAAAATAATTAGAACCACTCCATTTTGGTGGAATCCACAATCAAAACCCATGTGAAGGTTTGTTGTTTGAAATATTTTATTTCATAGTGTCTAAAACCAAGATACTAATGAAATCCTTCTTTTTTCCTATATAAACCCACACACGACCCAAACTCAAATTTCACAAAATAATTTTATCATGGACCTACTCTAATCTAATATATATATAAAATCTTACCAAGTTTATCACAAACTCTCATGAATACCCTTTCAAGCTGGTTGTGTCATACTCTTTTGGAAAGGGATCCACTCTTTCTCGCATTTATTCAAGAATCAATTCTATGTTATTAATTTTATTTAATTTCTTAATGATGGAATATATTTATTATACTCCTCCAAAATCCTTTTATTATTTATAAATGATGATATATTACATTATCTCTCATTAATCCCTCTTAAGAACACCCTTTACCATGTCAGAATTTTATAAGGGTTCTTTCCTTTCTCATTTTTCTCATTGTTTATTTATCTTGTCAAGAAATTCTATTTTCTATTACTAGTATTGGGGTATGTTTTATAACTACACATACTTATCTTATTATGTGAAAATGATTATATACCCCTTTATATCTCATTAGCTATCCTATTTAAATTTGTTACCATGCTAGAACTTTGTAAGCATCCTTTCCTCTCCCTAATACTTCAAGATTATTTATTATGGTGTGCCCTATTTTTAAAATTTTAAATGTCTGGATATTTCATTCCATGTACCTGTTACATTCCTCTTATTTTCTACATTATGAGATTCACATTTCTCTCTAATAAAACCATTTTATGAACTTTTAATTGATTTCATTATGCTCCCACTATGATTTTCCATGCCAAACAAAATGTGTAGTGAATACCATACAGATTTCCTTCCATGGGTTGTCCCTTTTATGAAAATAAACCTTTTTATTGGGTAATTTGATGAATTTATTCCACACTATGGGGTCATAGAACCAATTATGATGATGAGTGAATCAATGTTTTATGATTTATGTGGAACACATAATCATGAGAATGAAATAGAAGTTACAGGTGGGCCTGATATTATATTGTGCTCCAATGCATTGGCTAATGTTTAGTATCATGATATTTCGGGTTGGGATAGGGTTGTAACTGATTTATTTTCTGAATTTTTCAACCATGATGTCTTGGAGGCTTAGCCTGGACCGATGTTTATGATGCAATTTTTTATATTCTTCCCATATTTTCCATGCTATGAATTTAAAGCTACATTATTCCTTATAAATCATGTTCCATCATTCCTCATTAAAATCCCTTATCAAACATGTATTATCATCTCCATGTTATTCAACTCCTATTCCCTTAATTTTTTATGGATCACCCATTTCATATGTATTTTCCCTAGGTTATCCAATTTAGATTTAATCTCAATCATGTTAAATAAGTTTTTAATTAAGATGTTGTAATTAATGTTTAATGTTTTAATGAAATGTTCTTAATTCCAAATAACAAGATAATTAATAATCTTTTAGTTTGTATTAAGATTAATTTTATGTAATTAAATCATGTGTTAATGTTTAATTAAATAATGTATTAATGTGTAATAAAATGAAGGGTTGTTATAGAGATAGATCTCAATAATCTTGTTTATTTTTATTTTTAATATATATCGGGTTGCCTGATGTTATTATCTATTCGTTACTGCATCTATGCAATATAAATTAAATATTATAACACTTCTATAGATAATGATTTTATCACATGATGAATCTCTTAATCATGGGAAACAATAGGTTTCTTAACCTATTACTACTCCTACTATAGAGGAACAACGTGTTTCTCAACCTCCTACTACTCCGAGTGTTGTGGAACAATAGAATTATACAAATGTTGTTTCGACCAATCCATAAGAATGGAATATTGATGAAGTTGAATCTTAATAAATGATATGTGATAAAGATTGAATTTTAAAAAAAGGATTATTGTAGTGTCAAAATGTTAGAAAAAAATATTATGGTGAAAAGAAAATGCATCAAATGCAAGAGCAGATGGAATGTGTACAACCATATTGAATGCACATAGAAACTATGATAACCCCCACAAGTCAATTTTCAGTAGTTATAATTGTATCATCACTCGGTAAAGTGTGTTGAGTTTTTATATCCCACCTCTTCATCATTGGCTTAATAAGGTGGTGAGATGCTACTTGGCCTTAGGTGATGTTCCCATGGTGCCAATAGATAGAAATAAATTCTGAGGGCTTCAAGAATGATTGGAAAACAATTTTACCTTAGAATAAAACATACCAACCAAAAAAGTCATAACCAACCATAACTAAAATGATGGATTTCATGAAATTAAACCATGACATCAAATTACCCAGAGACAACCAAACAACCAAACTCAACAATAACGACTCCCAAAAACAAATACAACTAAATCAGAAAAACACCAATATCAGAGTTCCAAGAAGAAGACTGAAAAAAGACACAAAAGAAACCATTACACACTCCACATATCCAGACGAAGATCTATAATATAAGCACCTCAATACCACCCTATCAACATAATGAACCACTAAAAAATGAGACGCTATACCTTTTTATGTATCCTGGAATACCACCAGTTGAAAAAGAACCCTATTATCAAAGACGGGGTTGAGTTATAATACTCATTAGGTTTTCACAAAATGACTACCCAACACAAGCCACTAGGAAATACCAATATCACAGTAACATAAATAATTTTATATAAAACATAAAAAAAGTGCAAAAAAATTCTAGCAATACAAACACACCCTTTCAAAGCCATTTTCAACCCAAATACACACATTATAAGGGAACGAAAACTACAAACCATAATCCATTTTTATATTAAATATTTCCAAAAAAAATTTCTTTTTTATTAGCCACATGTTTAATCAAAACATAGCAATAATGTTTCACACACACAACCCAGTGTAAAAATCAGAGTCGATCTCCCAGTCCATGTTCGTTTACTACATTCTAAAGCTTGTGGTACATCCTTCCCACATATCCTTGATGGGGAAATTTCTATCCAATACCCATAGCCTTTTTATAGTGGTACTCCCAACCAACTTTCATCCAAGCATATCACAAGCATAACTCCTTAACCAAAAAACAATCATATAACACACCATATCTACAACATTATAAAAACTACCATTTCGAACCCAAAAAAATCCCTTACTACATTATCCATGCCACATTAACATCAATAAAACAACCCCTTTTATTTAAAACCATTCTAAAAAATCAGCCATATAAATAAATTTTCAAATATACATTTATAATCCTACATAATGATCATTTCACAACAATACCACATTTTCCCCAAAATCAAGAAATCATCACAAAAAGAATTTCCATGAAACATCACACATAATTATCACAACCAAATTCTAGGAATTTTATTAAGATAATGCTTCTATTTATATAAAAATATAGTGGATAAAGAATCCACCCACTTTAGGGCTTCTGTGAAATTGACCAACTCACAACTACGGCACAAATCCAGGTGAAATCCCTACCAAAAACCGCCATAGATTTATTATGATAGATCAATAAGCACAAATATTATCAATTATAGAGGAAAACCCTAAATATACATTTTTTGGGTGTAGATCTAGAAAAAATAAAGAGAGAGACATGTAGATCTAAGAGAAACCCTAGAATGATACATGATATAAGACATACCAAAGAAGAATCACCTTTAACGCACCTAAAAAACCCTTAAAATTGCCTCTAAAATGACTGGGAGAGGTTCTCTAACCATTGAGATCCAATATTACAAAGTGGGGTTTAGGTTGTGGAAGAAATTTAGTGTTTTGGGAAAAACCTAAGTGATCCCCTTAAAAAACCCTGTTTTTTAATTTCGTGCATGGTTATCTGACAGAGTTAGAAAAATAGTGCACAAATTGTGCTCCTGATAAACTCCACATGGTTCCCCATGTGGTTTCATCACACAGTTATACAAAACATTCAAAGCCCACTACCTCATGTGGAATAGCAGCCTGGGTGTTCTGCATGGTTTCACATAATTATTCTCAAATAGTTCTCCTTAAGAACAGTCCCAAAACCATTCCAAAACCATCCCAAACACTCCAAAACATCACCCAACCACTTTAACCACATACAAAGGAAAAAATTTATTACATGCCTCAAACTGGGGGTACTAACTTCTCCCCTCCATTGGACTTTTTGTCTTTTGATTGTAGAGAACCATCGCTTTGCAAAAAGTGCTCGAGCCATTTATGGGCCATCTCTTTCTCCCACTCCCAACTCTCCACATTAATTTGGCAATGTCATGAATAGATAAACTAGACAGATTCTTTGACCAAGAACGACTTTGTATTGCTTATCCACAATATTCACTGGCACATGTACCAAAAAATCATTCAGATTTTGTTCAACATGATCCCATTGAATCATACGGTCAGGATTTGGCTGATACTTATTCAACGAGAAACGTATAATACATTGTGAACCACATTGAACCATGGTAGAAAATGCAACTAATAATCCACATTTGAAACCTGTTCATGTATCTCAAAATTACAAATATACCACGGAGATAGCAAGCCCTATATTCTAAACTGACGATGTTCAATCCTTGGAGAGAATTTCAATAACACATGATTACCCAACTCAAATGACAAAAACCATCCACAATGGTCTGCATATGATTTCTAACATCTCTGAGATATCTCTATTCTCTTTTTGATAAACTCGATCTTGTCCTTAGTATCATATAAAAGTTTCTACCCAGCCAACAAATTTTCTCATATTTCCTCCGAAAAATGTAAATAATAACACGAAAGAATATAAAATGCTTTAAAATAAGTGACAGATATTGAGGCCTAATTACTGTTATTATAAATGAATTGAAAAAACCGTATGTGATACTACCATGATCAAAAACAATCCATCACAAAAACCTCTAACATAACATCCAATGTTTGAATCATTATCTCATATTTCACATCCATATATGGATTATATGCAGTACTCATAGTCAATTTATTCCCATGTTCATTCTACAAGGAATTCAATAAATGAGATGTGAACCTAAGACATCTATCTGACTCAATTAATGGTGGGATATCATGTCTTCTTGATAGTTAATGGATATAGGTTTTGGATAGATCCTACACCCTACAAGATTAAAAAATATCAACGTAATAGGATGAATTGTTGGGCTGATCCACTATCACACATATAGAATCATGACTTATGACCATTATTAGGAGACTTATTCAAAATCGATCCAAATATTCTCTCACATCCGTAAAGTGATTGTTAATGATTAAAACATACCTGCCGGCCACTAACTATCTACCTTGAGTTTCTAATCAGTAAGGTATCCCAATAAAACTCCATAACATTCCTTTTTATACCAACCCAGCAAAATTGTGCTATCAATGATTTATAGATTTTTTAAATTCCAGGATGAGAAACCCGACTAGAATTGTGATAAGACCTGATAATTTCTTCATAATAATCCAATGTTACAACCATATAATTCAAAAAAAATTGGATGCCCAATCAGTTTCTATAAATTAATTGTCTCCCCACCATATAGTTTCAAAATCATCACCATACACATGGAATCAGACAAATGTTCCACATTAACCATGCCAACCAAGTCAAGGACCAATGATACAAGAATGAAAGCTACTCTATCACCCTAATCCTTCCATTCCAACTGCATGTTGGATATAACCAACACCAACTACCACTAATCAGATAGATGTTTCACCACCTAAGAATATGACTTTCTACTTAATTCATCATCCATATAATTTCCATTACCCTGTGTGTACATTGAGTCAAAGTCAAAAATCACGAGACACTCTATGCATATCCTTTTCCTCATCTTCAAATATCATTGGGAGAAAATACGTTTAAACTCTTATTATATGTAAACACCATGGATTTCTCACTGAATAAATAATGATTCCACATTTTTATGACATGAACAACTACCACCTACTCCAAATAATTTTTTGGTTAATTATTATTATTCACCCTCAACTATCAGGATCCACTTTCATGAGAGCAAACCCCATCCCATATCCTGATGCATCACAATATACCACGTACCAATTTCCTCATTCTAGAAAAAACATGATTGGTTCTAATGCGAGGAGAATCCTAAGATCATCAAAATATTTCTGACACTTATCATTACATTGAAATGGAATAATATTCCTTCTAAAATCTATAATTTGTGAGGCTAATCATGAAAATTCATGAACAAAACAATGATAAAATCCAGTTAGATCAAAAAACCAATGTATCTCTGAAACATTCTTTGGTGGTTTCCATGAAATAATAGCCTGTATCATTTCTAGATCAATAGAAACACCCATATTATAAATAACATGTCTGCGAAAACGATCTTCTTGAATCCAAAAACCACACTTTGAAAATTTGGTATATAATCGATAATATCTCAAGATCCACAGAACTATTTCCAAGTGATGCTCATGCTCTAACCTTTTATTAGAATTCACCAATATAGCATCATTAACTACTACAAAAAAATAATCAATATATTTCAAATATATTATATTCATCAATGTCATAAATACTTCTATTGAATTAATCTGACCAATGGGCATAGCCACATAATCACAATGTCAATATCTACTTTTAAAGTATATTTTCATAATCAAATCCTATTTCACTAGTATTTGATCGTATCCACGACACAAGTTAATTGTGTAAAACCATTGAGCTCACCTAAAATGATATAAAAATCATCAATTTGTGGATGTAGATATCAATTTATTATTATAGTTGGGTTTAGCCAATGGAAAAATTCAGCCACAGAGCTTCATCTTCCTTTTCAACAAACAAGACCGAAACTGTTAGTGTAGATGTCCTAGGATAGATGAACCATTTGTTATCAAACTCATCTTACATCACCATCAATTCGATAAATTCTATTTGTGTCATCAAGTATGATGTATGTGAGATAGGACTTGTCCTTGAATTTAGATCAATTATAAAATCCACTTCTCTCATAGAGGGAAAACCTATAAATTCTTCAGGGAAGAAATCTAGGAATTGATCAAAAACCCCTAAAAAACAATATCAAACTCCTAGCATTGATCCCATTGACTAAATCATTAACTAATATGATATCATAGAAATAACTATTTTCTAAAATCCCATTGAGGGAATTTTTATTATTATTTTATTCTCTAAATAGATTATTGACACCATCATCCACCATGAATCTAACTGTTCCAACATTAAAGTCATGGTGGGCCTTAAAAATTTGTAACCAATCCATTCCCTTGATTATATCATTTGTATCCATCTGAAAAACTGAGAAATAAGACATAAACTCAGTCCATCCATAACTATAAATCATGTTTAACGCAAGAAGTCTCAACACAAAATTTTACTCATTAGAGTTTGAATTTTTAAGACTAAAGGAATAATTTCCATAGTAAAACCCAAAAAACTAAAAACATGAGAACCCATTAAAGAATGTGAATCACCCATATCAAACAACACATTCTCTATGGTAGTATTTAAATTTAACATACCACACCCCATGGATGTTCTCTATTGATCATCCATCACAACCTGTGTAACTCCAAACAACTACCTGCCTTCCACAATCTGGTCTTTATTGCCTTGATGAGGAGTCATGGTATCCATTGAATCACCATAACTATCATTGCTATGCAGAAAAGGGTTCTGATACTTCCCCACCATGTCGAGGCAAATGATGCCTATGAACCCTGAGGTGTGTCATGATCACCCGTCCTGGAAGCACTATGACACAAATAATGAAGCTTCCCCATCTACATAAAATTATTACATTCTCATGGTAGTTCCATACAATCATACTTGATATGGCATGTGAAGCCACACTAAAAATATCCCAGCTTACTCTGAGGATTAAGAGGATGATTTACCAATCCTATCATTGGAATATGAGCCATACTCCCAGCTTATAAATAAGTGTCCGTCTTTTTCTTGATCCCACCATTATAATTACAACAATTTACCATGGTTACCAACATGATTCACCCACCATTGTCTAAAAAAACATTCCATAAATCCATTGATTTTCAACTAACTGTTTCTGTATAATCATTTATACGTAACAACGCTATTTTAGAATGAATTTCCTACCACAATCTAGATTAAAATGTATGTTCTTTCAATTATTTAATACCCACCACCTTGGATGAAAACTGCACTATGTTTATAATATTGGATGAATATTCAGTTATCGAGAGAATCTATTTCATTAAATAAAAGAAATACTTTGTGAAATAAATTCTAAATGAAAGAGGGTTGAATTTTATATTAAAAAACACTTCAAAATCCTCCCATGTAATAATTTGGGAAATAACATCTTGGAAAAACAACTCCCACCATTGAAGAGAAATATCTTCCATAATGTAAGTTGCTAGCTTGATTTTCATCACCACTGGTGATTCACGGAATTAAAATATTACATTTATTCTATTCAACCATGCCTCATCCATTTCTATTTCTGAATCACCCATAAAAATGGTTGGACTCTTCCTTTGAAACTTAAGCACATGATCCACATGCTTTGGCACATCCACATTATTCCCACATTCCTCGACATAGAAATCATTCACTATACTCTACACTAGATAATAGATCACATGGGCCTCAGGTGAAACCACATTTTTAGAAGCCACATCCAGTTGATCTCTATGATGCTTATCCACTTCCATTTCTATTAGCACAAAAAAACCATAATTCTCACTCCCTCGGAAAGAAAATGCTTACAATTTTAATTTCTATAATATTGAAACGATCACAACCATGTTTCCAATAGTTGTCATTTCCCATGTTGCCCCAATATTTAATAAAAAATTTAACCATGTTAAAAAAATTTACCCATATCCAAAACACAACAACAATCGACCTTTCAAATTCACACATTTGAAAATAATTTACAAATTTTTCACAACTCCAAATATCTATACCACAATATAAATCATTATTCCAGTGAAATATGCATCATAGTGGGTTTCCATTCCTACAATGCATGTATTTCTCATCTCATTGGCTACACAGACGATGTTTAGATTTCCAATGCCTATACGTGTCATTCAAAACACTTTGTTACCCAACTCCCTGATAACATGTAGTTCATCATAAATGGGTTAGCTATGTACTTTTATCATATACATAACAAGTTATGAAAAATCAACTCTTCACTGCTATATCGACTCAAGGAATATCATGTTAATAAATACCAATTCCAAGACTAGGACTGAGAAATAATACCAATGGACCGAACAACTGATACCATTGGTAACATCACACCCTATCCTTATTAGCTTGAGAAAGCGGTGAGATGATACATGGCCTTAGGTGATTTTCCCAAGGTCCAACATCTAGAAATAAATGGAGAGGGCTTCAAGAAAAGTTGTGGAATGATTTTAACTTAGAAAAAACCTACAAACCAAAAAAAGAATAACTAAACACAACTGCAAAATGCATGTCTACAAAATAAACAATGATAATACATTACCAAGAGATATCTAAAAAACCACACTTGTACATAACAACTCTCAATATAATAAAACTAAATAAAAAAACCCATGTATGAGAGAACCAAGAGAAAGAATCAACAACAATACCCAATGGAAACCATGACACACTCTATAGATCCACACAATGCTCCATGCTCTATGCAAAACAATACAACCCATGAATCACGATGAACCTTTAGAAAAATGAGATGCATTACCTTTTCCAATATCCTGGATACCACATTTGTAAAAGCACCCAAGTGCCAAATTAGGTGGTGAGTAATAATACTCAGTAGAGTTTCCCAAAATTTCTTCTCTATACATCCCACTAGGATAAAACAATTAATAATTTTATATAATTATGTTAATATAAAATATAAAACATTTAAATAATTTCCAACAAGCCAAACACAACATTACAAAGCTTTTTATTCCACCCATATCCACACAATACAAGGGAAATACCACAACAAATCTATGAATTATTTTACCATCACATTTTAGGACAGACATTTTTTCCATTATATCCACACACTTAACCATATCATAGATATAATGTTTCACATATTCATCCTTGTGTAACAATCATAATGGAATGTATAGTCCAAGCCCATTTACTACAGTCCCAGTTTAGTGGTACTTATCGCCCAATAATCCTTGATGGTGGCCTATCCATCCAAAATTCATACCATTTTTATAGTATTACACTCTTACCACTTATATCCGAGCATATCACATAAATAACTACTTTACCAACAAACAAAAGTATGACACACTAAGGCCACAACTTTATTAAAACATACATTTAAAACAAAATAATCCCTTAGTACATTATCCATGCCACATTACCTTTAAATAAGACAAAAACTTTTATTAAAAACTATTTCCAAAAACCATTTTCTAAAAATCTACCTATGAAAATGAATTTAGACTTTACATTTTACAATCCAACATCATGATCATTTAACTAAAATTCCCCATTTCCCAAAAAAATCTAATAATAATCACAAAATGAATTTTAATCATTCTTTGCACATCATAATGACCAAAACATTCAAGAAAAACAATCTAATTAAATACAAGGCTTCTAGTTATAGGAAAATGGAGTCGAGAGTGAAGCCACCTACCTTAGGGTTTTAGTGAAATTGGCCAACTCCCAATAGTACCACATATCCGGTTTAAATCTACACAAAAACCATATTAGATCTCATTACATAGAATTAGAAAGAACAACTCTCTAAATTATTGGAAGAAAAAACCTATATCTACTCGATATGGGTGTATATAGAGAAAACAAGAGAGACTAAGATGTTGATCTAAGAGATACCCAAGAAAGATACAAGAGAGGAGACTTAACAAAGAAGAATCACCTTTACTTCACCATGAGAACCCATAGAATCTCCTCTAAAATAATTGGGAGATGTTCTATAACCCTTGAGGAGCCAAAATATCAAGTGGGGTTTCAGTTGGGGAAGAAATGAAGTGTTTTTGTAAAATATTGAGTGATCCAATTTTTTTTAAAACCCATTTTTTAGGTTTCACAATGTTATCTCGCATGGTTAGACGGACTATGTGCTAACCGTGTTCCTACTATTGACCAAAGTGTTCCCCTCATGTTTTAGTCATATGATTTGACAATCTATGTTCAAAATTAAAAAAAATACCACAGTCTCATGTGGAACAATCACATGGGTGGCTCTGAACGGTTTCACCTAACCATGCTCAAATATTCCACCCTTATAAATTTCACAATCAATTAAAAAATATTCCCAAAGCCTCCAAAATAGTACCAATCCAAATTAACCACATAAAAATGAATAATAAACAATTATATACCACATACTGGGGGTACTACAGTATTAATGTAGATTCATGGAACCTTGATGTTCACATTCATAAGAAACAAATTTGGGATTAGATTACTGAAACATTTTGATATCAAATAACTATTTTCAAAAAAAATAAATAAATTAATCATTGAATTATTTTTTATGATCCATTTTAGAGTCCATTTATAGTAGATGAATTCCCAAATAGAATTGTATTAATGATTTTAAAAAGGACTATCAGAAGCATTTATAGAATTCTAATGTGATTTCATCTTAAATATCATTAATGGAAAATAAACCACTACTAATCGATTATGTATGCACAACTGACTAACTATGAAGCATGTGATGCATTTAATCGTCATCGTGCTTAGATTTATTTTTATGTAAATTCTGGCTGGTAATAGATTTTTCGAAAATACAGGATTTAATCACAACGAAGGAGAATATATTATTTATGAAATAAAAATAAGTGAAAAAAATAAATAACAAGAAGAAAATTAAATGTACCCCATCCATAAAGAAAGGATGGGGTATACTTCACTTGAAAATAAATTTGTACGTATTTGGAATCACCATGATTATTTTATGTGACATGAAACAACAACATAATTATTTTTCCCTATGTTTATATGAAAATTGATGAATCCAAATACAAATATACTTTGATCCCATGTCATGTGTTATAGAAAGAGGAAAATGTTAATAATGATGGGATTATAAAGTATGAAAAAACAAATTCTGAGAAACAAGTGTATGTATGACATAATAAAAACATATTATTTATTTAAATCCTAATTGCATATTAAGGATTACGTATTTTACAATTTGTTTTAACAAACATAGTCATATAAGTCAACAACACATATACCAAATGAACACCAACTACCTATGGACTTGATTCACCCAAAACATTATGGCCATATTAGTGGAGTAGATTTTAGTGTGTCAGTTTGAACATATTTTGATAAAAAAACATGAGGATAAATATAATGAAATATAAATGGTGAATGAATGATTATATACCATTTAATAAAATTTCAATGGAAAATAGAGTTTCTCGTAAATGATATGTGGGGTGAATAAAAAATAAGAAAAAACTAAAGAATAGCCATTGTGTGAATATCCCACCCTATCCCAATAGCTTTGAGGTGAGCCATTCACATTGAAGAGATGTCCTAGTTGAGGTAATCAATATTCTAATAATTGTTTATGTGAAATTTGAATTCGAAATACACTAATAACATTATTGTATTGATATTATATAGGTTTTAAATGACTATGATTTATATCTATCAACACCCAACCATCACCTTATAGCATGGGCTACAGTTTTCAATATCCAAGATGACCATCTAGGGAACAAACAAATTCCAACCGATCATGTGACAGTGGTGATTAGTGCAGCTCATACACTAATCACCGAGATATCGGTTCATCTTCATGACGATGATACTCATATGGTTGACCAAACCATGTGAACATTCATCACATGTTCACCTGATCATGTAAAGACACCTGTCGATAAAGATGTATTCATTTCCATTTTTTCCATACTAAACCTTTATTATTAATGAAAAAGTATTGAACTATTGAATGTTATTATAGAAGGACAATGGGAATGGGTTAAAAAAATACGAATCAAAATCATATAAAGGATCAACTAACCATTTGAATAGATTATCTAAAACACCTTTACCCCACTTTTTTAATATTTTCCATTTCTATCATTGATGGTTCATGTAGATACGAAGTTACAAAATGGTAGTAATCACATAGTTGATTTTGAAGAAACAATTAACAATGATGATGTTATAGAGTAAATTTTGGTATATAATATAAATCAAATCCCCAAAAATCAATTGCTAGGATTCATAGATGAAAATGTTTACATGGGGTTATTTAATTTTAAAAAATCATATATATTATGTTAATAATGACTAAATAAATTTCATATTTATTTTCATGAATATATATCAATACCAATAAAAGGGATTACCCCATGAACATAAATTCAGGAAAATTAGACCCCACATCATTCGATCAGAACAACCGGAAATAGATTAAAAAAATGAAATGATGAATATATTGGTCAAATCATTTGAAGGAATACTTAAAGAAGACATACTTTTCTTAAAACCAATGTTGTATGGGTAAAAATATAATATTTTATTGTATAAAATATATTTTCTTCTCATTCATTGACTATTATTTTTTTATTTAATGAAACATTATATACTCATTGTGATTAATTTGTATACTAAAAAGGTTTATTTCCTAGATTTGATGTATGGATACCCAGAAAAAAGACCATACATGATGAAAATTTTCAACTTTTAATACAATACATCCAAAATTTTAGAACTAAACATCATGTTATATATTTTTTATTTTATTTCATTGAAAATTATATTATGATAGGGTTATGAATAAAGATCATTAAATTTATTACATGATGATAGGAATTAAGCATATAAATCCCATAAGATTCTAAAAGAGGAGAAGTATTAAGGTATAAATAACAATATTTCACTATCCATGCACATATTAAAAGATTAATTAATTTTCTCATTGTTTATGTAGTGTTTGAATCAATAAAATGTAAATGATTATGGTTATTACATTTTTAAATTTATGAAAGATATCATATTCCATCAATAAACAGGCTTCCCAAAATACGACTTTTTAAATATAATTACAATTTCATTTAAAATATTTATTAACCGTTTATGATTTTATATTTTTTAGTACTAATATGGCTTTCAAAAAATCTCATATTTACAAGAAGATATATATTTTCTTATAAATGATTCGCGGTTATACATTATGGTAGAATGTACATAAATAATATCACGATGTTCCTTCCATATATTTAATGGGTTATTTAATATTTATGTATAAATTATTTAGTAATACTCACAACTGAATTGTTTCCTTAAATAGGTGGATTCATTATTTTGAGGTGGGGGGTTTGTTAAATGAAACTCATTCTCATGGGATTTTGTACTTCAAGGCTGTAACTGAGATAATGAACACTAGTAATTGGTCATTAATGTATATAATTATCCTGAAACCGTTAATATTTTCTACATATTTAATTAAAAAAATTACCTTTTTATCTTCAATTTTAATGTTATTTTCCTTAATATTCTATTTAAAACTTATTTAGTTTTCTTCATAGATCTTAATAATGCCATATTATTAATTCAACAATCTACATCATGACACAATAGTGATATAAAGTTCTTTTCAACCAACATTACTAAAAATTCCAGTACTTATCATTATTGATCTACAAACATATGATATTGCATCATTGTTATTAAAATAAAACCTATTTTAATTATTGAATACTAGATGAGAATATGATGGTTTTTCGACTAAGAACATCAACTCAATATTTAGTGTTGGTAGTCAGAAAAAAATACCATATAAATCATGGTGAAATTGTTATTTCATATTTTCATGAAACATGAAGACAATGATACAAAATTAATTTGATTTGTGTAGTAAACATAGGAACCCCAATTTCAAATACAAGGTGATTGGAATGATGCTAGGTGTATATTTTTATTTTTATTTTTCAATATTTTTAGAATAAAATTAAATTTTAATTCTTATATCTCATAAAAAATTTATATTAATATAATAGCTATGTCATTTAGGACATTAAAAATTAGACACACCTCAATCTGATGCACAATGATAGGGGTATGACTTAATTTGTAACACCCCAAGAAATTATGAAAAATATTCTTTTTAATTTCATTAATGTCTTCTGTTGTAAGCTACACCAAAAGTAGCATGCACAACAAGCATCCCTGACTTGTCTTGCATTACACGCAAACGCAACCTTCCACGATAGTGTGTGTTGTACGCAATACCGAGTTTTTCTAAACAACGATATGTTATATAAACTAGTCGTTATGAATAGTAATAGCCAATTTTTTCAATTTTTTAAATTATTTTTTCAAAATGGACTTCAATTTTGGATTTGATATATTTAAATTATCCTAGGGTGAATTTTTTGTATTTTTCTGAGAACTTTCAATTTTTGATGAATAGTGAAAACACTGGGTTACTATTTAAAAACCGACTTTTTATTTAAATAATTATTTATTCTATTTAAATTTATTTTTGATCAAAATTTATATATAATTTCTATATAAGTTCAATGAAATTCATTGGAGTAATTTTATAATAATTTTAGATATATAAAAAAAATTATTGAACTTTTCACCGTCTTTTACTCACCTCCTAGGAGAATTTCCAAATTCACATAAAACTTAATTTAACTGCTTTCATGAATGGAATTTCAAAAATCCGAGAGACACAGTGGATGTCAGTAAGTAAAATGTTGTTCAATGAGATGAAAATAGTTTTTGGTGAATAGTAAATATTTATTTTTTTTACCACGGTTAAAAATAAATAGGGTAATTATGGGTTAAAATGATATTATTATTACCCAGAAACATGTTCTAATTCTATTGGATATGTGTAGTTCGACCAAAAACAACCTTAGGAATAATATATGACCACATAGCCCCACTTGGATATGATTAGTAAATTTAATATTAATTTATTTAAAGAAGGGTTAAATTAGTTAAAATCAATGTTTTATAAGTATATCATTTTTAATATAAGGATATACATAAGATAAATTCAACTATAAATATTCATTATAAATATAATAAGATTCCATACATAATGGTATTTTATTTGTAATTTTTAGAGTTTATATAATTTAATTTATTTATGACACAATGATGATGCAGTCATTATATTATTAATGAAATATAGACATAATTGATGTTATAAAAACCCAAATAAATGTAATTTGAGACTTTTTATGAATTAAAATAATTTTATAGGTTAATATGACATGTTAAAATTGATTTAATTAAAAATTTTAGAAATAATAATTCTGTTATGAATTTCAAAAAAATCAATTACCAAATAGTGTCAAATTGACATAAAATAGTTTTTAAAACAAATATTATATTATTAATTGTTATTTTATTAATTAAAATCAAATGATAGTCCAAATGACATAGATAAGGTTATATATATAACTAATTAAAAACGTGGGGTTCGTTTGGCTTGTTATAGTAAGTTTATGAACATTAGAGTGTAAGAAAACAAGAAGACGTGGTAAAAGAAAAATTATTTTACTTAAAGTTAAATCTAAATGATAAGGTTAAAATAGAGACCTAAACTTGTCTAAATTCTATTGGATGATACGATTTCGACCCATACCCACCTTATCTTTGAAATAACTTAATTTTGAGCTATTAAAAACAGAATATGACATTATAATAAAATAAAATTTTTTGTTATTCCAAAGGTGCCCCTGTCCACCCTTATAAAAGGGCACCTCCTCCCTCTCTTCCTCACACCACATTGAGCCTTCAAGATCGGACAAAACCTGCCAAATTCTAATCTACACTTCCATAAAAATATCATAGAGGTCCTGTTCTTCTTCAAAGACCAATTTTAGTTCCCTAAGAAGAGATCTCAATGAGGCACTTCAAAGAAGAGGTAATGTTCGTTACCGATTCTTTCAACTTTATTATGAAGAGGTAATGTCCGTTACCAATTCTTTCAAATTTATTTGGTTGATTAAAAGATTATATTTTTATAATATATGAATTGGGATACATTAATGTAGATTTATGTATGGAATAGTATGATGATGAACCATTTATAATGGAATCACATTCAGTACAAGTATTTTGTGTTCTAGTTCACACAATCTTAAAGTGTTTTATTATTTTGTTATCTACAAAAACACAATAAAGTGTTATATATAAATTCAAATGATGATTACCATTTTTTTGTGATGTCAAAATCATTTAAAAGTTTTCTCAATGTATAAAAAGATTTTAATGTTATAGGAGAACTCAATTAATGGATTTTGATACTCAATAGTGGGGTCAAATCTATTCAACCATTAAAAAAGAGATTATAATGATCTGACATATTATAAATTTTTTATCCCATTGTGATTTAATTAAATGTATTATTATTTAATATAGATATTGATGAAAATGAACATCCATGGTAATATATTTGTATTTAAAATCACATTAAGAATATTAATATTGATAATATAGCTATTAAAAAGTGATTACATGATTAAGATAAATATAGGGCTTTAAAGAAATCCAATTGACATGAACAAAGGATGTAATGGCCTCATCTAGTAGAATGGTGTCCTATAAATCCCATTACTAGCATAATGGCCTGAATGCCTCAATTTTTATTTTATTTGGATAAACCCCATTTTATGGAGAAAGGGAGAATCACTACATGTGGTCAAGGAAATAGATACTTAACAAAACCCAGTACCAAAACAAGCCTACTAGAAATACCCCTCCACATTATCAATATCGTTATTGAAATCCTCCAAAAATTCATTCCAACTTAGAATGATGTCCCAAGAAAAGATGCATAGTCCTGGTATCGATTGCTAGTCCATACCCTCTCAATCATCCAAATTCCAATATCCATGCATAGTGGAAGCTACCTACTCTATGTCCACATCTAAGACATTAACATATAATATGTTTGGACAACGATGTCATCCAAAAATACATACCATCAAATACTAACATGCTTCAACTATTTCAACTATTTTGACCTTACTCCAAACAAAAATAAGGAATCGGAGTACCTCCATATCTGAGAAATATTTCCACTGCATGCAACTCTAATTCACATCATCAAAAAATAGAAAAATAAACAAAAATCCAATTTCATCATCTAGATTTTGAAGCCAACAACAACCAAGATAAAGAAAAAAAGGTGAAAATTACACCCAACACACCTCAACACTCCAGTACCAAGACTGTGAATTCCATTACACAAAATAGCTTCGGCTGAGCCAAAAAAGAACAGCATGATTCCAAATTGGTGACCAAAATCCTCTGAAACCTCTGTCGCATCAATAGAGAAAGAGCACCATCCTTAAAACTTCTTCACACATTCCACATCACTTGATGACACACAAAAAACACCTCTTGAAAATCAAACTTCACCTTTCACAAAACCCAACTCCAATAACAATCAGCCTCTAATTGAAACGAAACAACATACAAAAGAACCTTAAGACTTGTCACTAAGAAAAATAAATTTATAATTAGATGAAAAAAATAAGAAGAAGAAACCATCACTAGTGAACCCGTAGAAAATACTTGTCATGATCCAATCTCAAACCTTGTCGTCACCAACAAGGACACCTGTGATGAACCCGACATCTCCCAATGCACATCCAAAGACGAAACAACACCTTCAGTCTATGACATCTTGAACTTGGCCATTTTACCCAAATCGTGCTCCGATGGAAGCCCTATCCAACGAAAAGATGTCAAGAGAGAAGTAGGGTAGAAAAAATTTAAAACTCAAAGACGATCAAGTCCATGAAGTCACACGACAGCACTGTGGTAAGAAGCCTCTGTCATGATCTCACCATGAATGAGGATAGAAGCCAAGATGAGATGGAACTTTTTTAATGAGGTGAGTGGATACGAGGGGGAACCCTAAATTTTTAAAAAATCCTATTTATCAGAGCTTATAGGGGATATAACATCACTAGTATTTTCACTTGAGCAAGGAGACGTTTATATCCAACAACATAAGAAAGAAAGAAACTGTTTACGAGAGATGTTCTAGATCATTGAGATCACGACCGAAACCATGCTTGCTGAAGGCCACTGGGAAAGCCTCAGCATTGTGCACTATACTCTTAGCGCATAGGGTGGTGTAATAATGTGATATGTATCAAAACCATAATAATATGAATTTTTTTATTTTATAGAATAATGAATTTGTTTTCATTTTTATTATTATTTTATAAGTTATTTTGATTTTTATTTAATTAAATAGAAATAGTATTTTAGGGTAATATTAATAATCAATTAAAGGATTTATTTTGATGAATTAATGGTTTTTTGAATTAAAAATTATTTTAATAATATACTATTATAATATATGGTTTATTAGTTATAAATGGTCAGATACTTTTTATGATGTTAAATGTACTTTTTTTATGGATTCAAAAACTATTATCGTAAAAGACATAGTATTTTTCAAGAAATTTCTAATCATATTTTAAAAGTTAAAATTCAAATATTTTTTAATTGTTTTACATAAAATGAATATTATTTTTTGAATCATAATTTATAAATTATAAAATGTAGAATTTTTCTTAATTTTATGTGCAAGTATAATTTTTGAGTAAAAATTAAATATCATATAAATATACAGAGTATTTAGAACATCATAATGACCTGAAACTGATGTAATAAATACTATATTGGGAATCATAGGAAAAATATGTATTCTCACCATAAAATAATTTCATTTTATATTAATTTTATTAATTTTATTGATCCTTTATGAATCCTCCAAAACAAATAATGTATTTTATGATTTTAAATTCATTTCTTAAAAAATATAAATGAATTCAATATAAGAAATGGTAAAATATTAATACGTTAATAAATTTTCAAAATAAAATAATTAAAACCACCCCATTTTTGTGGAAACCATGATCAAAACCCATGTGGCGGTTTTTTGTTTGAAATATTTTATTTCATAGTATCTAAAACCAAGATATTAATGAAATCTTTCTCTTTTCCTATATAAACCCACACATGACCCAAACTCAATTTTCTCAAAATCATTTTATCATAGAACTACACTAACATAATATATATACAATCCTACCAAGGTTATCAAAAACTTTCAAGAATCCCCTTTCAAGCTGGTTGTGTCATACTCTTATGGAAAGGGATCCACTCTTTCTTGCATTTATTCAAAAATCTATTCTATGTTATTATTTTTTTAATTTCATAATGATGGAATATGTTTCTTAACATCCCCCAAAATCTTTTTATTATTTATAAATGATGGTATATTACATTATCTCTCATTAATACCTCTTAAGAACACCCATTAGCATGTCATAATTTTATAAAGGTTCTTTCCTTTCTCATTTTTCTCATTGTTTTTTTATCTTGTCAAGAAATTCTATTTTCAATTACAAGTATTGGGGTATGTTTTATAAATACCCATACTTATCTTATTATGTGAAAATTATTATATACCCCTTTATCTCTCATTAACATTCCTATTTACATATGTTACCATGATATAATTTTGTAAGCATCATTTCCTCTCGCTAATACTTTATGATTATTTATTATGGTATGCCCTATTTTTCAAATTTCAAATGTCTGGAAATTTCATTCCATGTACATTTTACATTCCTTTTATTTTCCATATTATGAGATTCCCATTTCTCTCTAATAAAACCAATTTATGTACTTTTAAGTGATGTCGTTATGCTCCCACTATGATTTTCAATGCCAAAGAAAATGTGTAGTGAATACCATATCGATTTCGTTCCTTGGGTTGTCACTTTGATGAACATATACATTTTTATTGGGTAATATGATGAATTTATTACACACTCTGTGGTCATGGAACCAATAATGATGATGATTGAATCCCTGTTTTATGATTTATGTTTCACACATAATCATGAGAATGAAATAGAAGGTATGGGTTGTCCTGATATTATATTGTGCTCCAATGCACTGGATAATGTTTAGTATCATGATATATCGGGTTGGGATAGGGTTGTAACTGATTTATATTCAGAATTTTTCAACCATGATGTCTTGGAGGCTTAGCCTGGACCGATGTTTATGATGCAATATTTTATATTCTTCCCACATTTTCCATGCATTAACATTCAAGCTACATTATTCCTTGTAAATCATGTTCCATCATTCCTCATTAAATTCCCTTATCTAACATTTATTATCATCTTCATGTTTTTCAACTATTATTCCCTTAAAGTTTTTTATGGATCAGCCATTTCATATGTATTTTCCCTAAGTTATCCAACAAAGTTTTAAGTTCAATCATGTTAAAGATGTTTTCAAAAACGATGTTGTAATTTATGTTTAATGTTTTAATGAAATGTTCGTAATTCCAAATAACATGAGAATTATGATTCTTTTAGATTGTATTAAGATTAATTTTATGTAATTATATCATGTGTTAATGTTTAATTAAATAATGTATTAATGTGTAATAAAATGAAGGGTTGTTATAGAGATAGAGCTCAATAATCCTGTTTATTTTTATTTACAATATATATCGGGTTACCTGATGTAATTATCTATTCGTTACTGCATCTATGAAAAATAAATTAAATATTAAACAACTTATGTAGATAATGATTTTATCACATGATGAATCACATAATCATGGGAAACAATAGGTTTCTTAACATCCTACTACTCCTAGTGTAGATGAATAACATGTTTCTCAACCTCCTACTACTCATAGTGTAGTTTAACAATAGAATTCTACAAATTTTGTTTCGACCAAAACATAAGAATGAAATATTGATGATGTTAAATCTTAATAAATGGTATGCGATGAAGATTGAATTAAAAAAAGGTTCATTATAGTGTCACAATGTTAGAAAAAATTATTGTGGTGAAAAGAAAATACATCAAATGCAAGAACAGATGGAATGAGTACAACCATATTGAATGCACATAAATTGTATGATAACCCTAAAAAGGTCATTTTCAGTTGTTATAATTGTATCATCACTTGGTAAAGTGTGTTGATCTTTTGTATCCCACCTCTTCATCATTGGATTAATAAGGAGGTGAGATGCTACTTGGCCTTAGGTGATGTTCCCATGGTTCCAATGGATAGAAATAAATTCTGATGGCATCATGAATGATTGGAAAACAATTTTACCTGAGAATAAAACATACCAACCAAAAAAGTCATAACAAACCATATCTTCATGATGGATTTAAACAAATTAAACCATGATATCAAATTACCCAGAGACAACCAAACAACCAATCTCAAAAATAACAACTCCCAAAAATAAATACAATAAATCCAAAAAATACCAATATCAGAGTACCAAGAAGAAGACTGAAAAAGAACTAAAAGAAACCATTACACACTCCACATATCCACACGAAGATCTATAATACAAGCACCTCAATACAACCCTATCAACATAATGAACCACTAAAAAATGAGACGCTTTACCTTTTTACGTATCCTGGAATACCACCAATTGAAAAAGAACCTTATTATCAAAGAAGGGGGTGAGTTATAATACTCAATAGGTTTTTAAAGAATGACTTACCAACACATGCCTCAAGGATAGAACCACTAGCACAGTTACATAAATAATTTTATATAAAACATAAAAAAGTGAAAAAAATTCTAGCAATCCAAACACACCCTTTCGAAGCCATTTTCAACCCAAATCCACACAATATAAGGGAATAAAAACTACAATTCATAATCCATTTTTATATTAAATATTTCCAAAACAATTTCTTTCTTATTAGCCACATGCTTAATCAAAACATATCCATAATGTTTCACACACACAACCTAGTGCCAAAATCAGAGTGGATCTCTCAGTCCATGCTCATTTACTAAATTCTAAAGCTTGTTGTACATCCTTCCCACTTATCCTTCATGTTGGAATTTATATCCAATACCCATAAACATTTTATAGTGGTACTACCAACCAACTTTAATCCAAGAAAATCACAAGAATAACTCCTTAACCAACAAACAATCATATAACACACCATGTCCACAACATTATGAAAACTACCATTTCGAACCCAAAAAATCCATTACTACATTATCCATGCCATGATAACATCAATAAAAAATCCCATTTATTTTAAAACCATTTTAAAAAATCATCCATATAAATCAATTTTCAAATCTACATTTATAATCCATCATAATGATCATTTCACCACAATACCCCATTTTCCCCAAAATCTAAAAATCATCACAAAAAGAATTTCCATGAAAATTTACATATAATTATCACAACCAAATTCATGGAATTTTATTAAGCGAATTCTTCTAGTTATATAAAAATATAGTGGATAAAGAAGCCACCCACCTTAGGGTTTCTACTAAATTGACCAACTCACAACTACGGCACAAATCCTGGTGAAATCTCTACCAAAAACCACCATAGATTTATTATCATAGATCAATATTCCCAAATATCATCAATTATAGAGGAAAAAACTAAATATACATTTTTTGGGTTTAGATCTAGAAAAACTAAAGAGAGAGATATGTAGATCTAAGAGAAACCACATAATGATACATGATACAAGACATACCGAAGAAGAATCACCTTCAACGCACCTTCAAAACCCTTAAAAGTGCCTCCAAAATGACTAGGAGAGGTTCCCTAACCATTGGGATCCAAAATTAAAAAGTGCGGTTTAGGTTGTGGAATAAATGTAGTGTTCTAGGAAAAACCTAAGTGATCCCCTTAAAAACCCCGTTTTTTAATTTCTTGCATGGTTATCTCACAGAGTTAGAAAAATAGTGCACCAATTGTGCTCCTGATACTCTCTATATGGTGCGCCTTGTGGTTTCATCACACTGATAGACAAACCATTCAAAGCCCACAACCTCAGGTAGAATAGCTACCTGGGTGTTCTGCATTGTTTCACATAATTTTTCTCAAATTCTTATCCTTAAGAAAAGTCTCAAAACCATTCCAAAACCATCACAAACACTCCCAAACATCACCCAACCACATTAACCACATACAAAGGGAAAAAATTATTACATACCTTAAATTGGGGGTACTCACTTCTCCCCTCCATTGGACTTTTTGTCATTCGATTGTAGAGAACCATCGCTTTTCCAAAAGTGCTCGAGCCATTGATCGACCATCTCTTTCTCCCACTCCCCACTCTCCACATTAATTTGATCATGCCACAAAAAAATAATCTGGACTGATTCTTAGACCACGAACGACTTTGTATTGATTTTCCACAATATTCACTAGCACATGTACCAACAAAGCGTTCCGATTTTTTTCGACATGATCCAATTGAATCATATGGTTAGGATTTGGCTGATGCTTATTCAACTAGAAATTTATAATACATTGTGAACCACATTGAACCATGGTAGAAAAGGCAACTGATAATCCACCTTTACAACCTGTTCATGTATCTCAAAATTACCAATATACCATGGAGATAACATGTCCTATATTCTAAACTGACGATGTTCAATCCTTGGAGAGAATCTCAAGACCACATGATTACCCAACTCAAATAAAAAACCATCCAAAATGGTCCGCATATGATTTCTAAAAACTCTGAGCTATCTCCATTCTCTTTTTGATAAACTCGATCTTGTCCTTAGTATCATATAAAAGTTTCTACCCAAACAACAAATTTTGTCATATTTCCTCCAAAAAATTTAAATAATGACACGGAAGACCATATAATTCTTTAAAATAATTCATATATATTGAGGCATTATTAATGTTATTATACATGAATTTCAAAAATCGTATGTGATACTACGATGAGCCAAAAAAATCCATCACAAAAACCTATAACATAACATTCAATGTTTTAATAATTCTCTCATATTTCACATCCATATATAGATTATATGTAGTAATCATAGTCAATTTATTCCCATGTTCATTCTAAAAGGGATTCAATAAATGAGATGTGAACCTAAGACATCGATTTGATTCAATTAATGATGGAATACCATTTCTTCTTAATACTTCATGGATATAGGTTTTGGATAGATCCTACACCATAAAATATTAAAAAATATGGATGTAATAGGCTGAATTTGTGGCCTGATCCACTATCACACATATATAATCATGACTTATGACCATTATTAGGAGACTTATACCAAAATAGATCCAAATATTCTCTTAAATCCATAAAGGGATTGTCAATGATTGAAACATACCTACCGGAAACTAATTATCTACCTTGACTTTATAATCATTAAGGTATCTAAATAAAACTCCACAACATTCCTTTTTATACCATCCCAGCAAAATTGTGCTTTCAATGATTTATAGAATTTTAAAATTTCAGGTTGAGAAACCTGAATAGAATTGCGATAAGGCCTGATAAATTCTTCATAATAAGACAATTTGGTAACTATATAATTCCAAAAAAAAATTGAATGCCCAATCAGTTTCTAGAACTTAATGGTCTCCCCACCATAGAGTTTCAAAATCATCCCCATACACATGGAATCAGACACATGTTCCACTTTAACCATGCCAACCAAGTCAAGGACTAATGAGACAAGAAAGAAAGCTACTCTATCACCCTGATCCTTACATTACAACTACATGTTGGATATATCCAACACACACTACCGCTAATCAGATAGATGTTTCACCACCTAAGAATATGACTTTCTACTTAATGCATCATACATTTAATTTCCTTTACCCCGTGTGTACATTGAGTCAATGTCAAAAATCATGATACACTCTATGCATATCCTTTTCCTCATGTTCAAATATAATTGGGAGAAAATACGTTTAAACTCTTATTATTTGTAAACACCATGGATTTCTCACTGAATAAATAATGATTCCACATTTTCATGACATGAACAACTAACACCAAGTCCAAATAATTTTTTGGGTAATAATTTTTATTCACCCTCAACTATCCGGATCCCCTATCATGAGAGCACACCCCAACCCAGATCCTGATGCATGACAATATACCCCGTACCCCTTTCCCCATTCTAGAAAAAACACGATTGGTTCTAATGCAAGGAGAATCCTAAAATCATCAAAATATATCTGACACTTATCATTACATTGAAATCGAACAATATTCCTTCTAAAATATATAATTTGTGTGGATAATCATGAAAAATCATGAACAAATCAATGACAAAATCCAGTTAGATCAAACAACTCTGTATCTCTGAAATATTCTTTAGAGGTTTCCATGAAATAATAGCCTCCATCTTTTCTAGATCAATAGAAACACCCATAATTGAAATAACATGTCTGGGGAAACGATCCTCTTGTATCCAAAAACCACACTTTGAAAATTTGGTATATAATCGATAATATTTCAAGATCCCCATTACTATTTCCAAGTGATGCTCATGCTGTAACGTTTTATTAAAATTCACCAATATAGCATCATTAAATACCACAACAAAATAATCGATATATTTCTAAAATATTTTATTCATCAATGCCATAAATACTTCTAGTGAATTAATCTGACCAATGGGCATAGACATATAATCATATTGTCCATATCTACTTTTAAAGGCTATTTTCAGAATCAAATCCTATTTCACCGGTAATTGATCATATCCCCGTCACAATTTAATTGTGTAAAACAATTGAGCTCACCTAAAATGATATAAAAATCATCAATTTGTGGATGTAGATATCAATTTATTATTATATATGGGTTTAGCCTATGAAAAAAATTCAACCACAGAGCTTCATCATCCTTTTCAACATAAAAGACCGAAACTACCAGTGTAGATGTCCGAGGACAGATGAACCATTTGTTATCAAACTCATCTAACAACACCATCAATTCGATAAATTTTATTTGTGTCATCATGTATGATGTATGTGAGATAGGACTGGTCCATGAATGTAGAACAATTATAAACTCCACTTCTCTCATAGAGGGAAAACCTATGAATTCATCAGGGAAGAAATCTAGGAAATGATCAAAAAACCCTAAAAAACAATATCGAACTCCTTACATTGATCCCATTGACAAAACCACTAAGTAATATGATATCATGGAAATATCTAGTATCTAGAATCCCATAGAGGAAATTTTTTTATTATTTTATTCTCTAAATAGATGATTGACACCATCATCCACCATGAATCTAACTGTTCCAACATTGTAGTCATGGTGGGCTTTAAAAATTTGCAACCAATCAATTACCTTGATTATATCATATTTATCCATCTCAAGAACTGATAAATAACACATAAACTCAATCCCATCCATAACTATAAATCATGTTCAACGCAAGACAGCTCAACAAACTATTTTACTCATTAGTGTTTGAATTTTTAAGACCAAAGGGAAAATCTCCATAGTAAAACCCAACAAACTAACAACATGAGAACCCATAAAAGAATTTGAATCACCCATATCTAACAAA
The DNA here is from genome assembly GCA_963277665.1 of Viscum album. Lineage (NCBI taxonomy): Eukaryota > Viridiplantae > Streptophyta > Magnoliopsida > Santalales > Viscaceae > Viscum > Viscum album. The sequence goes on along the minus strand of OY728147.1, from coordinate 2,012,057,710 downwards.
AAAATTTCATTGGTAGTATTTAAATTAAACATACCACACCCCATGTATGTTCTCGATTGATCATCCATCACAACCTGCTTTACTCAAAACAACTACCTGCCTTCCGCAGTCTAGTCAATATTTCCTTGATGAGGAGTCATGGTGTTCATGGAATTAGCATGACTATATTTGCTAGGAAGAAAATGGGTTTTCTACTTCCCCACCATTGAAGTTAACTATCTTCTATGATTTAATTTTCTATCTTTAGTTTCATCACAACTGGGGATTCAAAAAATTAAAATATTCAATTTATTCTGTTCAACCTTGCCTCATCCATTTCGGGTTCTGAATCACCCCTAAAAATGGGTGGACTCTTCCTTTGAAACTGAATCACATTATCCACATGCTTTGGCACATCCACATTATTCCCACATTCCTCGACATATAAATATTTCACTATACTCTACACTAGATACTAGTTCACCTGGGGCTCAGGTGAAACCACCTTTTTAGAGCCACATCTAGTTGATCTCTATGATGCCTATCCACTTCCATTTTTATTTGCACAAAACAACCATAATTATCACTCCCTTGGCAAGAAAATGCTTACAATTTCAGTTTCGATAATATTGAAACTATCACAACCATGTTTCAAATAGTTGTCATTTCCCATGTTGCACCATTATTTAATAAAATTTAACCATGTTAAAAAAATTTACCCATATCCAAAATACAACAACAATAGACCTTTCAAATTCACACATATGAAAATAATTTACAAATTTTTCACAAGTCCAAATATCTATACCACAATATAAATCATTATTATAGTGAAATATGCCTCATAGTGGGTTGTCATTCCTATAATGCATGTATTTCTCATCTCATTGGCTACACTGATGACGTTGAGATTTCCAATACCTATAAGTGTCATTCAAAACACATTGGTACCCAACTCCCTAATAACATGAAGTTTATCATAAATGGGTTAGATATGTACTTTTATCATATACATAACAGGTTCTGAAAAATCATCTGTTCACTACTATATTGACTCGTGGAATATAATGTTAATGAATACCAACTCCAAGACCAGGACCAAGAAACAATGACAATGGATGGAACGACGAATACCATTGGTATAATCAAACCTTATCCTTATTAGCTGGAGAAAGCGGTGAGATAATATTTGGCCTTAGGTGATGTTCCCAATGTCCCACATCTAGAAATAAATGGAGAGGGCTTCAAGAACAGTTGTGAAATGATTTTAGCTTCGAAAAAATGTACCAACCAGACAAATAATAACTAAACACAACTGAAAAATGCATGTCTAAAAAATAAACCATGATAACACATTACCAAGAGATATCTAAAAACCAAACATGTCCATAACAACTCCAAAAAAATACAACTAAATAAAAAAACCCATGTACGAGAGAACCAAGAGAAAGAATCAATAACAATACCCAATTGAAACCGTGACACACTCTATATATCCTCACAAATCTCCATGCTCTATGCACCACAATACAACCCAACAATAACAATTAACCTTTAGAAAAATGAGATGCATTACCTTTTCGTATATCCTGGAATACCACATCTGTAAAAGCACCCATGTGCCAAAGTAGGTGGGGAGTAATAACACTCAATAGAGTTTCCCAAAATGTCTTTTGTACAAATTCCACTAGGATAAAACAATTAAAACATTTATATAATGATGTTTATATAAAACATAAAATATTTAAATAATTTCCAACAAGCCAAACACAACATTAAAAAGACATTTATTCCACCAATATCCACACAATACAAGTGAAATACCACAATAAATATATGATTTATTTTACCATCACATATTAGGAATGAAATTTTTTCCTTCATATCCTCACACTTAACCATATCATAGATATTATGTTTCACATATTTATCCTTGTGTAACAATCATTGTGGAACGTATAGTCCACGCCCATATACTAATTTCCCAGTTTAGTGGTACTTATCGCCCAATAATCCTTGATGGTGGCCTATACATCCAAAACTCATACCATTTTTATAGTGTTGCTCCCTTACTACATATATCCAAGCATATCACATGAATAACTACTTCACCAAAAAACAGAAATATGACACACCAAGGCCACATCATTATAAAAACATCCATTTCCAACAAAATAATCCCTTAGTACATTATCCTTGAGACATTAACTTTCAATAAGTAATTTTTTTTATTAAATACTATTTCCCAAAACCATTTTTAAAAATCAACCTATGAAAATTAATTTAAAATTTACATTTTAAAATCCAACATCATGATAATTTCACTACAATTCCCCATTTCCACAAAAATCTAATAATCATCACAAAATGAATTTCCATCATGCTTTGCACATCATAATCACCACCATATTCAAGAAAAGCCATCTAATTAAATACAAGGCTTATATTTATAGGAAAATTTAGTTTAGAATGAAGACACATACCTTAGGGTTTTAGTTAAATTGGCCAACTCCCAATACCACCACATATCCAGTTTAAATCTACACAAAAACCATCTTAGATATCATTACATAGAATTAGAAAGCACAACTCTCTAAATTATTGGCAGAAAAAAAACCTATATCTACTTGAGATGGGAGTATATATAGAAAACCAAGAGAGTCTAAGATGTTGATCTATGTGATCCTGAAGAAAGATACCAGAGAGGATACTTAACAGGGAAGAATCACCATTACTTCACCGTGAAAACCCATTGAATCTCCTCTGAAATAATTTGGAGATGTTATATAACCCTTGATGAGCCAAAATATCATGTGGGGTTTGAGTTGGGGAATAAATTAAGTGTTTTGGTTAAGTATTGAGTGATCCCATTTTTATAAAAAGCACATTTTTTATGTTGCACACTGTTATCTCGCATGGTTAGACGAACAATGTGGAAACTATGTTCCTGCTATTTTCCAAAGTGTTCCCTTCATGTTTTCGTAATATTATTAGAATATATATGTTCAAAATGAAAAAAATACCATAGCCTCATGTGGAACAATCACATGGGTGGCTCTGAACAGTTTCACCAAACCATGCTCAAATATTCCACCTTTATAAATTTCACAATCCCTTAAAAAATATTCCCAAAACCTCCAAAATAGTACCAATCCAAATTAACCACATAAAAATGAATAATAAACTATTATATACCACAAACTGAGGGTACTTCAGGATTAATGTAGATTCATGGAACCTTGATGTTCACATTCATAAGAAACTAATTTGGGATTAGATTACTGAAACATTTTGATATCAAATAATTATATTCTAAAAAAATAAATAAATTAATCATTGAATTATTTTTTATGATCAATTTTAGAGTCCATTTATAGTAGATGAATCCACAAATAGAATTGAATTAATGATTTTAAAAAGGACTATCAGAAGCATTTAGGGAATTATAATGTGATTTCATCTTAAATATCATTAATGGAAAATAAACCACCAAAAATTTCTCATGTATGCACAATTTACTAACCATGAAGCATGTGATGCATTTAATCTTCATCGTGCTTCGAATTATTTTTATGTAAATTATGGATGGTAATAATTTTTTTGAAAATACAAGATTTAATCACAATGAAAGAGAATATTTTAGTTTTGAAATAAAAATAAGTGCAAAAAATAAATAACGAGAAGAAAATTAAATGTACCCCATCAATAAATAAAGGATGGGGTAAACTTCACTTGAAAAAAAAATATTTACGTATTTGGAATCACCATGATTATTTTATGTGACATGAAACAACAACATAATTATTTTTCCCTAATTTTATATGAAAATTGATGAATCCAAATATAGTGATACTTTGATCCCATGTCATCTGTTATAGAAGGAGGAACATGTCAATAAAGATGGGATTGTAATGTATGAAAAAACAAATTCTGAGAAACAAGTGTATGTATGACGTAATAATAAAATATTTTATATTTAAATCCTAATTGCATATTAAAGATTACGTATTTTACAATATTTTATACCTAACATAGTCATATAAATCAACAACACATATACCAAATGAACACCACCTACCTATGGACGTGAATCTCCCAAAACATTATGGCCATATTAGTGGAGTAGATTTTAGTGTGTCACTTTGAACATATTCTGATAAAAAAACAACATGAGGATAAATATAGTGAAATATAAATGATTAATGAATGATTATATACCATTGCATAAAATTTCAATGGAAAATAGAGTTTCTCGTAAATGATATGTGGGGTGAATAAAAAATAAGAAAAAACTGAAGAACAACCATTGTGTGAATATCCCACCCTAACCCAATAGCTTTGAGGTGAGCCATTCACATTGAAGAGCTTTCCTAGTTGAGGTAATCAATATTCTAATAATTGTTTTTGTGAAATTTGAATTCGAAATACTCTAATAACATTATTGTATTGATATTCTACAGGTTTAAAATGACTATGATTTATATCTATCAACACCCACCCATCACCTTATAGCATGGGATACAGTTTTAAATATCCAAGATGACCATCTATAGAACAAACCAATTCCAACTGATCATGTGAGAGTGGTGATTAGTGCATCTCATACACTAAGTACCGAGATACTGGTTCGTCTTCATGATTATGATACTCATATGGTTGACCAAACTATGTGAACATTAATCACATGTTCACCAAATCATGTAAAGACATATGTCGATAGAGAGGTATTCATTTCCATTTTTTCACGCTAATCCTTTATTATTAATGAAAAAGTATTGAACTATTGAATGTTATTATAGAAGGAAAATGGGAATGGGTTAAAAAACATGAATCAAAATAATATAAAGGATTAACTAACCATTCGAAGAGATAATCCTAAAAAACCTTTACCCCACTTGTTTAATATTTTATTTTACTATTATTGAAGGTTAATGTAAATATGAAGCTACAAAATAGTAGTAATCACATAGTTGATTTTGATAAAAAAAATTAACAATGATGATGTTACAGAGTAAATTTTGGTGTATAATATAAATCGAATCCCCAAAAATTAATTGCTAGGATGCTTATATGAAAATGTTAACATGGGGTTTTTTATTTTTAATAAATCGTATATACTATGTTAATAATGACTAAATAAATTTCATATATATTTTCATGGATAAATATCAATACCAATTAGAGGGATTACCCCATGAACATAAATTCAGGAAAATCAGACCCCACATAATTCGATCAGAACTACCGGAAATAGATTAAAAAAATGAAATGACTAAAATACTAGCCAAATCATTTGAAGGAATACTTAAGGATGACATACTTTTCTTAACACCAATGATGTATGGGAAAAAAAATATAATTTTTTATTATATAAAATATATTTTCATTTAATTCATTAACTATAATTTTTTTTAAAGAAACATTATATTCTCATTGCGATTAATTTGTATACTAAAAAGGATTATTTCCTAGATTTGATGTATGGATTCCCAGAAAAAAGACCATACATGATTGAATTTTTCAACTTTTAATACAACACATCCATTATTTTAGATCTAAACATCATGATATATAATTTTTATTTTATTTCATTGAAAATTATATTATGATAGGGGTATAAAACAATATCTTGAAACTTATGGCACGATGAATGGAATTAAGCATATAAATCCCATAAGCTTCTAAAAGAGGAAAAGTATTATGGTATAAATAACAATATTTCACTATACATACACATATTAAAAGATTAATTAATTTTCTCATTGTTTATGTAGTGTTTGAATAAAGATAATGTAAATGATTATGGTTATTAAAATTTTAAATTTATGAAAGATATCATATTCCATCAATAAACATGCTTTCCAAAATAGTTATTTTTAAATATAATTACAATTTCATTTAAAATATTTATTAACCATTTATGATTTTATATTTTTTTAATACTAATATGGCTTTCAAAAAATCTCATATTTACAAGAAGATATATATTTTCTTATAAATGATTGGTTGTTATACCTTATGGTAGAATGTACATAAATAATATCACGATGTGCCTTCCATATATGTAATGGGTTATTTCATATTTATGTATAAATTATTTTGTTATACTCACAACTGAATTGTTTCATTAAATAGGCGGATTCATTATTTTGAGTTAGGGGTTTGTTAAATGATACTCATTCTCATGGGATTTTGGACTTCAAGCCTGTAACTGAGATAATGACAACTAGTAATTGTTCAAGATTGAATATAACTATCATGAAAAGGTAAATATTTTCGACATATTTAATTAAAATATTTACCTTTTTTATTCTATTTTAATGTTATTTTCCTTATAATTCTATTTAAAACGTATTTAGTTTTCTTCATAGATATTAATGATGCCATATTATTAATTCAACTATCTACATCATGACACAATGGTGATAAAAAGTTTTTTTCAACCAACATTACTAAAAATTCTAGTAATTTTCATTATTGATCTACAAACATATGATATTGCATCATTGTTATTAAAATAAAAACTATTTTAATTGTTGAATACTAGATGAGTATATGAGGATTTTTCGACTACGAACATCAACTCAATATGTAGTGTTGGTTGTCAGAAACAAATAACATATAAATCAAGGTGACATTGTTATTTCATATTTTAATGAAACATGAAGACAATGATACAAAATTCAGTTGATATGTGTTTTAATCATAGGAACCCCAATTTGAAATACAATGTGATTGGTATGATACTAGGTGTGTATTTTTATTTTTATTTTGCATTATTTTTATAGAAAAGTAAAAATTTAATTCTTATAACTCATAAAAAAATTATATTAATATAATAGCTATGACATTTAGGAAATTAAAATTTAGACACACCTCAATCTGATGCACAATGTTAGTGGTATGACTTAATTTGCAACACCGAGAGATTTTAGGAAAAATATTCTTTTTAATTTCATTAATGCCTTGTGTTGTACGCTACACCCAAAAGATCATGCACAACAAGAATCCCTGACTTGTCTTGCATTACACGCAACCGTGACCTTCCATGATAGTGTGTGTTGTACGCAATACCGAGTTTCTCTATACAACGATATGTTATATAAACTAGCCATTATGAATAGTAATACCAAATTTTTGAAATTTTTTTAATTTTATTTTTCAAAAAGGACTTCAATTTTGGATTCTGAATATTGATGTTAGCCTAGGGTGAGTTTTTTGTATTTTTATGAGAACTTTTAATTTTTGATGAATAGTGAAAACACTAGGTTACTATTTAAAAACTGACTTTTTATTTAAATAATTTTTTTATTTTATTTAAATTTATTTTTGTCCAAAATTGATACATAATACCTACATAATTTCAATGCAATTCATTGGAGTCATTTTATAATAATTTTAGATATATAAAAAAATTATTGAACTTTTCACTGTCTTTTACCCACCTTCTAGGAGAATTTCAAAATTCACATAAAACTTAATTTTACCACTTTTGTGAATGGAATTTCAAAAATTCGAGAGACACGGTTAATGTCTATAGGTAAAATGTGGTTCAATGAGATGAAAATAATTTTGGGTGAATAGTAACTTTTTACTTTTCTTACCACGGTTATAAGTAAATAGTGTAATTAAGGATAAAAATGATATTATTATTACCATAAAACATGTCCTAATTCTATTGGATATGTGTAGTTCGACCATAAACAACATTATAAAAAAAATATGACCACATGTGCCAACTTGTATTAGATTAGGACATTTAATATTAATTTATTTAAAGAAGGGTTAAAATAGTTAAAATCAATGTTTAATAAGTATATATTTTTAATATAGGGATATACATAAGATAAATTAGACTATAAATATTCATTATAAATCTAAAAATATTTCATACATAATGTTATTTTATTTTTAATTTTTAGACTTTAAATAATTTATTTTATTTATGACACAATGATAATGTAGTCATTATATTATTAATGAAATATTGACATAATTGATGTTATAAATACCCAAATAAATATAATTTTAGACTTTTTATGAATTAATATAATTTTATATGTTAATATGAAATGTTAGTATTGATTTAATTAACATTGTTAGAACTAATAATTATGTTATGATTTTCACAAAAATGAATTACCAAATAGTGTCAAAATTGACATAAAATAGTTTTTAAAACAAATATTATATTATTAATTGTTATTTTATTTATAAAAATAAAAGGATCGTCCAAATTACCTATATAAGGTTATATGTATTAATAATAAACAACTTGGGTATTGTTTGGCTTGTTATAGTATGTTTATTAACATTATATTGTAAGAAAACAAGAAGACACGGTAAAAGAAAAATTATGTAACTTAAAGTTAAATCTAAATGATAAGGTTAAAATAGAATCCTAAACTTGTCGAAATTCTATTTATTGATAGGATTTGGACACATACCCACCATATGTTCTAAATAACTCCATTTTTAGCTATTAAAAGCCGAATATGACTTTATAATAAAATAATATTTTTAGTTATTCCAAAGGTGCCCCTCTCCTCCCTTATAAAAGGGAACCTACTCCCTCTCTTCCTCACACAAAATTGAGCCTTCAAACTCGTCCAAACCCTGCCAAATTATCTTATCCACTTCCCTAGAAACATTCTAGAGGTTCTGGTCTTTTTCAAAGACCAATTGTAGTTCCCTAAGAGGACATCTCAAAGAGGCAGCTCAAAGAAGAGGTAATGTCTGTTACCGATTCTTTCAACTTTATTTCTTCTTCTACTTCTTCTTATTTAGTTGTTTAATTTTGAAGTAACAACATCAGTATCACTAATATACTGATATGTTATTATAAGTTTCAATCAACCCTATTTCACTATCTATCATTCCTATGGAAAACGAAATCACCGCGCGTGCGTACGTACGGAATACCATTTCCACACCGTGGTGTAATCTATTTTCAACCACCACCTTACATGGATGGGTATAATGGTATAAATAAATAACTATATATGATTATTGGAAAGTGATATTGATTCTGAAATATTATACATACAATTTAACGAAATTCCACCATCATGGGAATGATATCATCACTCGTGCATACGTACGGACTACCGTCTCCATGACGCGATGAGATTCATTCTACTTTTTAATCATTCATGAATGATTATAAAGTATATATAATAAGTAATCATGAAATATATTACATAATAATGAAATTGGATATTTGTGTATATATATGTATTTAATCTACTTAATTTCATTCAATTCAAAAAGGAAACGAAAACAGCGTTCATGCCTACGTACGCCCTACCGTCTCCATGAACGATGTATTTCATTTCATTTAATCGATATATCATATATATATGTATATATAGAAATATATATTATATATAAATAATGTTTTACATTATGGAATTATGTAAATCAGGATATAAGTAATAATATCAAGAACTACAAGTCGAAACACATACGATAAGTGAAATGATTTTACCCAAAATGCTAATTTAACAAGGAATTTACCAAAAAAACGGGTATTATAAAGTCATTAGTAAAACATATATGATATCATAATAATGAATATGATTATTTAATAGGTAAATGACATTATTTAAATCATTATACATGAGGTTTGGATCTATACGAATCATATTGGACCTAAGGTAAGGGATAATTTTGCAAATCTCATTTTTATCCGAGATTGCTTATTCGTAAGTATGTACTGGGGATATTTATATCAGCCATGTCCATGTTTTATAAAAGTGTTTTCATGTATGATTAAAGTCCTTTTTACCCATATTTTACTTATACTTCATGGTATATAAGGAATCTTTCTTTTGTTCACATTACGAGGTAATTTTTTTGACTTTTCCGGCAAAAGTACGAGAATAATGTTTTTTAACTTATATGGCACAAATAGATTTCTACGGTTTTATAAAGGATTTTTTAATGATTCTTCCTCCAAAATATTTCATAACTATTTTTAACAAAATCTTTTTTCTATTAAAATTTCATGATGTTTCATGAAAATAAATTTTTTTTGAAGAAGAAAGGATATTTTCCTCAAGAATTAATTTCAAGTGTTTTATCAAAACCATTTTCCATCAAAGATGACATTATTTCATATGTGTATGTTTTAAGTATAATGTATCTATGATATAGATGGATTCAAATTTCTTATTATGAAGTGATATCCATTTCTTTAATAAGGATTATGTGATGATGGGATGATGTTTATGAAACCAATTTTATTCGTTGGGTTATTATGAATGATGTATGTTTATTTTGTGGAACAAGGAAGAATGATTTCTTTATGAGATGGGTGGGACCTATATCTCCCTACAATGCATTGGGTAAAGATTTATATCTCATGATATAGACATGGCTGGAACTGTAAGTTAATCTGGTTCAGTGTTACAGGACTGAAATGAGGAGTGAACTCGATTCAGAAAGGGACTTTGTCCACTAAGATGGTCTTGGAAGCAATGCCTTGGCTACTTTGGAAATCATAACATGTGCTTAATAGTTGCCACAATTACATGATTTATTCCCATTCTACTTTATCATGATTTATGTTCCCTTATGATATATGTCTTTCATACTTTTAATATTCATGTCTTTGCACAAGATTTTGATGTTTAGATTTTATGTTCATGTTTTTGCATTAAAATATGGATTGTTTTATGTTCTCTATGTTTACCTTTACTTGGAATTTGATCTCACACCTTTTATGTTTTCTTTTCCCCAGGATAAAAAGAATGGTTTTAGGAAAGAAAAAAGAGGGGGAACATCTTTATGGGAGATGTTGAAGATCTTTCACCATGATTAAAAGATTATATTCTGAGTTTCCAAACACACTAAACTATTACAGTCCTTGTTTGTCTATTTTTGTTATGTACTAAGTATTATTCAAATGAAATGTAATGTCCATGTACTTCATGATTTGGGTCTCTACAGTTGGTATTAGAGGAAAGGTTTAGTCATCCTTTGGAATCTAGGATGCGAGAACTTTAGTGAGATCCCTATGAGAATTTATAAGGTATGTATAGGAATATCCCTAAGGTTAAGTATAAGTATAGGTTATAGTACTAGAATTACGGTAACCTAAGGTGTTAGATATTAAAGGTACCCCCCCTTTATTATGTTGTTTTCCCTAGTATGATTTTTGCCTCTCACACTATTCATTTTCGGTTTTAGACGATGGCTGGAACCCGAAAGAACCGTGTTGATCAATGTAATGGACAATGCAATGATTGTCCTCCTGAACAAACAATTGTTATGGGAGATGGAGTGATATATCTTATTGCTATACTTACAAAATATGTGAATCATTCTGGACTTCCAAATGAGCAGATAAGGGAACAATATTCTATTGAGTGCTTCATTAGGCAACATCCACCTTCTAAACAATGGATCAGTACCACTGAGAATATATTTTCAGTTCTTCAATGTACTGAACATGAAAAATTCATATTAGCAGTATATCATTTGGAAGGTGAAGCGTATCAATGGTGGAATATTATCAAGAATACGAGTCCAAGATATGAAATTGAGTCCATGGAATGGGATGAGTTCAAGACCTTATTTTTTAATAAGTACTTCCCTCGTATTTTTCGAACAAAGATAGAGAAAGAGTTTCTTGAACTAAAGCAAACAGATGATCAATATATTGGTTTATACGAGCGAATTTTACAAGGCTTTCAAGGTTTGTATCTGTCTTTATCATCCAACATGAAAGTAAAGTTGATCGACTCATTAGTGGAATAAAACCAAATCTTCTAAGGTCATTATCTATAAGAGACACTAGTAGATACGAAGAAATTGTGTGTTGTGCTATCAAGGTAGAAATGGAAGTTGGTGTTACATATCCATCTCATGGTTTTGACAATAAACGAAAGATTTAGATCAAGGAGAAATCACAGAATAATGGTGAAAAGAAGATGAATATTTCCTTTTGATCAATGTGTGGAATGAAGCATGGTAGAGATTTTCTTAAAGGGACAAGAAAATGGTTTAAGTGTGGAAAATAAGGTCATCGAGTAGCTGAGTGTCAAATTAATGGAAAAAGGGATGGTAATGGTGTGAATAAATAATAGACTGTAGATAATGCACCACCAACACTTCAATGCTTCAAGTGTAATGAATTTTGGCCTTATGCTAATCAATTCTTTAATCCAAGGGTTAATGATGATTGACATGAGCAACCACTTAAGGCAAAGGACAAAGGGAAGTCACAAGCGATCACTATTGGTGATGTTGAATATGATAACAATGTGGTGGAATGTTTAAGTGTTTATGTAATTGGATTCCAAAATAATTTTGTATATAGTATAGTGGAATATTGGAATATTTATGTATTGGTCTATTATAGTTTTCAATAATTTCATGGTACCGGTAACCATGGAAAGTGATTGAGATATTTTTGGAAAGAAGATGATATAAACATAATTATGGGATAAAGAGAAAATGAAATGTTTGACAGTATTCATGAGCTCATGACTGATATAAGGAAATAGTCATATCATGGTTTGAGTATATATAATTCTGGGGTTTTGGTATGTGGAATGAGTTAACTTTTGACAGCACTCATGTTTTCACTATGATTTAATGGGTATTCATTTTTAAATAGAATACATGATTAAGGCCTTCGAATGTTTGGAATGTGGCAAACAAGACATATCTTATGATCTATGGGGATCAACGATAGTATTAACATACTTGTTATATGAAATCTCTGGTGATCGTTTTCACTATATTATGAGAGAGGACTGCAGTATTATGGATAAGCCTAAAGATTGGAATGGATTATGTTGGACATAAGTTATTATTGTTTAAGGATAGATGTTTTTTTTGATATTATTGATGGGATGTTATTGTAATGTAGTTTTAGAAAAAGGACAACCAGCTGGATTGGTGACAACCCATCGCGTCGGACAGTGCTGTAGGAATCGAACCCACAACCGAAGTGCGACTGGCCATTATCCCATACCACTAGCCTATAAGAAGTATCTAGTTAGTAGAAACTAGTTTTATTTTGTTAAGCGGTATGATATAAGAAGTATAAGATCATTATTGGAATCATATACGATCAACCTAACCATATGTGGACTTATTTATATTCGATAACTTTAGCTAACCTTTTGTTTGAAATTGATGGAATGACCCATCATTCTATCGCATGATCTGTTAACACTTCAAGAATAACAAATTCAACTTCATCTCATTAAGAGATGAAGTGGAAATTGTTCAAAACACAAACAACAGTGAGATTGTACCAAAATAAAGTAAGTATTTATTCTAATACAAATTCTTCAACTTTAGGGAAATGATCTTGAAAACCAAACATGTTGTCCTAGTGCCCTTATATCCGCTGATTCAGATGGTACCCTAGATCATCACAAATTTATGGCTTTGTGATTGTTGGATTTTTCATAGCCATGTTCTCTTCCACTCTCCATCAGATGACAGTTAGATTTCTCTTCCATATCAATATTATCACCTATGTTCTCCTCTGTGGAATCCCAATGATTAGTTAATTTTGGTAACCGTTACATTTCATACTTTAGTTTATAAAGCCATGTTTTGGTATTCCTTTTTACAATGTGGGTTTCAAGTAAAGAAACATTCGAGTAGTAAACCATTTATAACCCCAACGAATTTGAAGGGAGAAATTCATTTTAAGGTGGGTAGAATGTAACTCCCTGATATTTGATGAAAATTATTCTTTTTAATTTCATTAATGTCTTGTGTTGTATTCTACACCAAAAGGAGCTTGCACAACACGCATCCCTGACTAGGCTTGCATTACACGCAATCGCGACCTTCCACGATAGCGTGGGTTGTACGCAATACCGAGTTTCACTAAACTATGATATGTTACATAAACTAGCAATTATGAATATTAATACCCAATTTTTTAAATTTTTTAAATTATATTTTTCAAAATGGTCTTCATTATTTGATTCGAAATATTGAAATCAGCCTAGGGGGAAATTTTGGTATTTTTCTAAAAACATTCAATTATTGATGAATTGTGAAAACACTGGGTTACTATTTAAAAACCGACATTTTATTTAAATTTATTTTATGTCTAAATTGATACATAATACCTATATAAGTTCAATACTATTTATTGGAGTCATTTTATAATAATTATATATATATATAATTTATTAAACTTTTCACCATCTTTTACCCACCTCCTAGGAGAATTTCCACATTCATATAAAACATAATTTTACCGCTTTTGTGAATGGAATTTCAAAAATCCTAGATACACGGTTGATTTCAGTAAGTAAAATGTGGTTTAATGAGATGAAAATAATTTTTGGTGAATAGTAAATTTTATTTACCATGGTTAAAAGTAAATAGGGTAATTAAGAGTCAAAATGATATTATTGTTACCCTAACACATGTTCTAATTCTATTGGATAAGTGTAATTCGACCAAAAACAACCTTAGTAATAAAATATTACCAATTAGGCCCTCGTGGATTAGATGAAGACATTTAATATTAATTTATTTAAAGAAGGGTTAAAATAGTTAAAATCAATGTTTAATAAGTATATAATTTTTAATATAGAGTTATAAATAAGATAAATTCGACTATAAATATTCATTATAAAGATAAAAAGATTTCCTACATAATGGTATTTTATTTGTAATTTTTAAACATTAAAAAATATAATTTATTAATGACACAATGATGATGCAGTAATTATATTATTAATAAAATACTGACATAATTGATCTTAAAAATACCCAAATAAATTTAATATGAGACCTTTTATAAATTACAATAATTTTTTAGGTTAATATGACATGTTAGTATTTATTTAATTAACATTTTTAGAACTAATCATTCTGCTAAAATTTTCACAGAAATCAATTACCAAATAGTGTCAACATTGACATAAAATAGTTTTTTAAAAAACTATTATATTATTAATTGTTATTTTATTTATAAAAATCTACGGTTCGGAAGAATGACTTATATAAGGTCATATATATTAATAATAGAAAACTTGGCGTTATTTTTTCTTTTTATAGTAAGTTTATTAATATTATAGTGTAAGAAAACAAGTAGACACGGTAAAAGAAAAATTATTTAACTTAAAGTTGAATCTAAATAATAATGTTAAAATAGAAACATGAAATTGTCTAAATTCTATTGGATGATCGGATTTAGACCCATCCTCACCTTATCTTATAAATAAATCAATTTAGTGCTATCAAAAACTTAATATGACTTTATAATAAAATAATATTTTTAGTTATTCCAAAGGTTCCCCTCTCCTCACTTATAAAAGAGAACCTCCCCCCTCTCTTCCTCACACCACTTTGAGACTTCAAGCTCATAAAAACCCAGAAAAATTCTCTTATGAACTTCCCTAGAAACATCCTATAGGACTTGGTATTCTTTAAAGACCAATTTTAGTGCCCAAAGAGAAGATCTCAAAGAGGTGCTTCAAAGAAGAGATAATGTCTGTTACCGATTCATTCAATATTATTTCTTCTTCTACTTGTTCTACATTAGTTTTTTCATTATGAAGTAATAACATCAGTATCACTAATATAATTATATGTTATTATAAGTATGAAACAACCCTATTTCACCATCTATCCATCCTACGGAAAACGAAATCACCGCGCGTGCGTACGTATGGAATACCGTCTCCACGCCGGGGTGTAAACTGTTTTCGACCACCACCTTACTTGGATGGGTATAATGATGTAAATAAATACCTATATATGATTATTTTAAAGTTATATTGAATCTTAAATATTATACATATACTTTAATGCAATTCCACGATCATGGGAATGATATCATCGCTCGTGCATACGTACGGACTACCGTCTCCACGACATGATGAGATTCATTCTCCTTGTTAACCATTCATGAATTATTATAAATTATATATAATAAGTAATCATGAATTATATGACATAATAATGATACTGGGTTTCTGTGTATATATATGTTTGTCATCTACTTAATTTAATTCAATTCAATAAGGAAACAAAAATAGTATTCATGCGTAGGTACGACCTACCGTCTCCATGAACGGTGTATTTCATTTCATTTAATCGATCTTTCATATATATATGTATATAATGAAATCTATATTATATATAAATAATGTTTTACATTTAGGAATTATTTAAATCAGGATATAAGTAAAAATATCAAGAATGACAAGTGAAAACACATACCATAAATGAAATGATTTTACCCAAAACGCTACTTTAACATGGATTTTTCAAATCAAACGGGTAATATAAAGTCATAATTAAAACATATATGATATCATAACAATGAATATGATTATATAATAAGTCAATGACATTATTTAAATCATTATATAGGAGGTTCAGATCCATACAAACCATATCAGACATAAGGTAATGGATAATTTTTGAAATCTCAGTTTTATCCAAGATTTCTTATTCATAAGTATTTATAGGGATTATTTCTATCATCCATGTCCATTATTTATAAATGTTTTTTCATGTATGATTAAATTCCTGTGTACCCATTTTTTACTTTTACTACATGGTTTGTAAGGAATATTTATTTTGTTTACGTTACGAGGTACTTTTTTGACTTTTCCGGTAAAAGTATGAGAAGAATGTTTTTTTAACTTATACGGCACGAATGGATTTTTAAATTTTTATAAAACCTTATTTTCATGAAGCTTCCTCCAAAATATTTCATAACTATTTTTAACAAATTTTTTTATTTTAAAATTTCATGATGTTTTGTGAAAATAATTTGATACTGAAGAAGAAAGCGTGTTTTCCTCAAGAATTAATTTCAAGTGTTTTATCAAAACCCATTTCCATATAAGATTACATTATTTCATATGTGTATGTTTCAAGTATAAAGTCTCTATGATTTACATGGATTCACTTTTCTTATTATGAAATGGTATCTATTTCTTTTATATGGATTTTCTGATGATGGGATGATGTTTATGAAACCCATTTTATTCGTTGGGTTATTATGAATGATGTATGTCTATTTTGTGGCACAAGTAAAAATGATTTCATTATGAGATGTGTGAGACCTATATCTTCCTTCAATGCCTTAGGTAAAGATTTATATCTCATGATATTGACATGGCTGCAATGGTAAGTTAATCTGGTTCATTGTTATAGGACTAAAATGAGGAGTGAACTCAATTCAGAAAGGGACTTTGTCCACTAAGATAGTCTTGGCAGCAACGCCTTGGATAATATGGAAATCATAACATGTGCTTAATAGTTTCCACAATTACATGCTTCATTCCCATGCTATTTTATCATGATTGATGTTCCCTTATGATATATTTCTCACATACTTCCAAGATTCGTTTCTTTGCTCAAGATTTTGATGTTTGGATTTTATGTGAAAGTTTTTTCATTCAAATATGGATTGTTTTATGTTGTCTATGTTTACCCTTAATGGGAATTTGAGATCACCCCTTTTATGTTTTATTTTCCCCAGGATATAAAGAAAGGTTTTAGGTAAGAAAAAAAGGGGGAAGATTTTTATGGGAGATGTTGAAGATCATTCACCACTATTAGAAGATTATATACTGAGTCTACAAAGACACTAAACTATTATAGTCCTTGTGTGTTGATTTTTGTTATGTACTAATTATTCTTCAAATGTAATGTAATGTCCATTTGCATCAAGCTTTGGGTCTCAATAGTTGGTATCAGTGGAAAGGTTTAGTCAACCTTTGGAAACTAGGATGCGAGAACTTTAGTGAGATCACTAAAAGATATTTCCAAGGTATGTCTAGGGATGTCCCTAAGGTTAAGTATAAGAATAGGTTATAGTACTAGAATTAAGGTAACCTAAGATGTTAGATATTAAAGGTACTCCCCCTTTATTATGTTTTTTTCCCAAGCATGATTTTTGCATCTCACACTATTCTTTTTGGGTCTTAGGCGATGGCTGGAACCCGAAGGAACTGTGTTGATAAATGTAATGGACAATGCAATTATTTTCCTCCTAAAAAAAATGTTATGGGAGATGGAGTGAAAAATATTATTGCTATACTTACAAAATCTATGAATCATTGTGAAGTTCGAAATGAGCAGAGAAGGGAACAATATTCTATTGAGTAATTCATTAGGCAACGCCCACCTTCTTTCAGTGGGTCTTCTGATCCACTTGTTGCTGAACAATGGATCAGTACCACAGAAAAGATATTTTCAGTTATTCAATGTTCTGAACATGATAAATTCATCTTAGCATTATATTGTTTGGAAGGTGAAGATTATCAATGTTGGAATATAATCAAGAATATGAGCCCAAGAGATGAAATTGAGTCCATGTAATGGGACGATTTCAAGAACATATTTTTTAATAAGTACTTCCCTTGTATTTTTCAAACAAAGATGGAGAAGGAGTTTCTTGAACTAAAGAAAAAGGATGATGAATCTGTTGGTATATACGAAGCGAATTTTACAAGGCTGGCAAGGTATGCATCTGGCTTTATCGTCCAACCTGAAAGTAAAGTTGATCGATTCTTCAGTGGCTTAAAACAAAATCTTCGAAGGTCATTAAATATAAGAGACTTCAGTATCTATGAAGAAATTGTGCGTTGTGCTATCAAGGTAGAAATTGAAGTTGGTGTTACATATCTATCTCATGGTTTTGACAAGAAACAAAAGATTAGTTCAAGGATAAATCTCAGAATAATGCTAAAAAGAAGATAAATGTTTCCTTTTTCTAAAAGTGTGGAAATAAGCATGGTAGAGGTTGTCTTAAAGGGACTAAAAAATGGTTTAAGTGTGGAAAATAAGGTCATCAAGTAGCTGAGTGTCGAAGTAATGGAAAAAGGGTTCCTAATGGTGTGAATAAAGAAAAGACTGCAGAGAACACACCACCAACACATCAGTGATTCAAGTGCAATGAAATGGGGAATTATGCTAAAATAATTTCCTAATCCAAGGGTTAATGATGATCGACATGAGCAACCACTTAAGGCAAAGGACAAAGGGAAGTCACATGGGATTACTATTGGCGATGTTGAATATGAAAACGATGTGGTGGAATGATTAAGTGTTTATGAGATGGGATTCCAAAATAATGTTGAATATAGTATCGTGGAATATAGGAATATTTATGTATTGGTCTATTGTGGTTCTCAATAATTTTATGGTACCGGTAACCATGGAAACTGATTGAGAAAATTTTGGAAAAAGACGATATGCACATAATGAAGGGATAAGGATAAAATGAAATGTTTGGAAGTATTCATGAGCTCATGACTGATATAAGGAAATAGTCATATCATGGTTTGAGTATATTGAATTTTGGGGTTTTGGTATGTGGAAGGAGATAACTTTTGATAGAACTCATGTTTTCACTAAGATTCAATGGATATTCATTTTTTAAGATAATACATGATTAAGGACATCGAATGTTTGGAATGTGACCAACAAGAAATATCTTATGATATATGGGGATCAACGATGGTATTAACATTCTTGTTATATGAAATCTCTAGTAATATTTTTCACTGTATTATGAGAGTGGACTATAGTATTATGGATAAGCCTAAATATTGGAATGGATTATGTTGTACATAAGTTAGCATTATTTAAGGATAGATGTTATTTTTGATATTATTGATTGGATGTTATAGTAATGTAGTTTTATAATAATGACAACCTACTGGATGGGAGGAAACCCATCGTGTTGGACAAGGCTGTGGGAATCGAACCCACAACCGAAGTGCGACTGGCCTTTATCGCATACCACTGGCCTACAGGATGTCCCTTGTTAGTAGAAACTTGTTTTATTTTATTCAGCGGTATGATATATGAAGTATAAGATCATTTTTTGAATCATATACAATTAGCCTCACCATATATGGACTTATGTATATTTGATAACTTTTGCTAACCTTTTGTTTGAAACAGTTGAAATGACACATCATTCTATCACATGATCTATTTACACTTCACGAATAACAAATTCAACTTCATTTCATTAATAAGTGAAGTGGAAATTGTTCAAAGCATGAACAACATTGAGATTGTACCAAAAATAAAGTATGTATTTATTCTAATACAAATTATTTACCTTTACGGAAATGATCTTGAAAAACAAAAATGTTTTCCTACTGCCCTTATATCCGATGAATCATATGGTACCCTAGATCATCACAAATTAATGGATTTGTGATTGTTGGATTTTTCATAGCCATGTTCTCTACCACTCTCTATCAGAACATGACAGTTATATTTCTCTTCTATTTCGATATTTTTACCAATGTTCTACTATGTGGAATCCCAATGATTATTTAATTTGGGTAACAATTATGTTTCATACATTAGTTTTTAAAGCCA
This sequence comes from Viscum album, assembly GCA_963277665.1. Taxonomy (NCBI): domain Eukaryota; kingdom Viridiplantae; phylum Streptophyta; class Magnoliopsida; order Santalales; family Viscaceae; genus Viscum; species Viscum album. The sequence continues at coordinate 2,012,037,388 of OY728147.1, read as the reverse complement.
TGTTTTGGTATTCCTTTTTACGATGTGGGTTTCTATTAAAGAAACATTCGAGTAGTAAACAATTTATAACCCCGACAAATATTGAGGGTGAAATTCATTTTAATGGGGGTAGAATGTAACAACCTAAGATTTGATGAAAAATATTCTTTTTAATTTCATTAATATCTTGTGTTTTACGATACACCAAATGGAGCTTTCACAACACATATCCCTGACATGGCCTGCATTACACGCAATCACGACCTTCCCCGATAGCGTTTGTTGTACGCAATACCGAGATTCGCTAAACAATGATATGTTATATAAAATAGCCGTTATGAATAGTAATACCCATTTTATGAAAATTTGAAAATTTTATTCTTCAAAATGGACTCATTTTTGGATTCTAAATATTGAAATTAGCCTAGGGTGATATTTTGGTATTTTTCTGAAAACTTTTAATTTTTGATGAATAGTAAAAACACTATGTAACTATTTAAAAATTGACTTTTTATTTAAATAACTATTTATTTTATTTAAATTTATTTTAGGTCAAATTTGATACATAATACCTATACAAGTTCAATGTAATTCATTGGAGTCATTTTATAATAATTTTAGATATATAAAAAAAAGTTTATTGAACTTTACACCGTCTTTTACCCACATTCTAGGAGAATTTCCATTTTCACATAAAACAAAATTTTACCACTTTTGTGAATGTAATATCAAAAATCATAGAGGCATGGTTGATATCATTAAGTAAAATGTGGTTCAACGAGATGGAAATAATTTTTGGGGAATAGTAACTTTTTACTTTTTTTTACCACGGTTAAAAGTAAATACCGTAATTAATGGTAGAAATGATATTATTATTACCCTAACCAATGTCCTAATTCTATTGGATAAGTGTAATTCGACCAAAAACAACCTTAGGAATAAAATATTACCACTTAGGCCCAGATGGATTAGATTAGGACATTTAATATTAATTTATTTGAAGAAGGGTTAAAATAGTTAAAATCAAAGTTTAATAAGTATATCAATTTTAATATAGGGTTATACATAAGATAAATTCGACTATAAATATTCATTATAAAGAAAAAAGTATTTCCTACATAATGGTATTTTATTTTTAATTTTTAAACTTTAAATAATTTAATATTTTAATGACACAATGATGATGCAATAATTATATTAATAATAAAATATTGACATAAATGATGTTATAAATACCCAAATAATTGTAATTTGAGACTTTTAATAAATTACCATAATTTTCTGGGTTAATATGACATGTTAGTATTTATTTAATTAACTTCTTTAGAACTAATCATTCTGATATGATTTTCACAAAAATCATTTACCAAATAGTGTCAAAATTGACATAAAATAGTTTTTAAAACAAATATTTTATTATTAATTGTTATTTTATATATAAAAATCAAATGTTAGTCCAAATGAATTAGATAAGGTTATATATATTAATAATAAACATATTGGGGTTCTTAATTCTTTTTATAGTATGTTTATTAACATTATAGTGTAAGAAAAAAAGAAGACACGGTAAAAGAAAAATTATTTAACTTAATGTTAAATCTAAATGACAAGTTTAAAATAGAAACCTAAAATTGTCAAAATTCTATTGGATGATAGGATATATACTCATCCCCACCTTATATTTTTAATAACTCAATTTATAGCTATTTAAAGCCGAATATAACTTTATAATAAAATAAAATTTTTAGTTATTCTAAAGGTGCCCCTCTCCTCCCTTATGAAAGGGCACCTCCTCCCTCTCTTACTCACACCACATTGAGCCTTCAATCTCGGCCAACCCCAGCCAAATTCTCTTCTACACTTCCATAGTAACATCCTAGATGTCCTGGTCTTCTTCAAATACCAATTTTACTGTCCGAAGTGGAGATATCATAGAGGCGCTTCAAAGAAGAGGTAATGTCTGTTACCGATTCTTTCATCTTTATTTCTTCTTCTACTTATTCTTCATTAGTTGTTTCATTATGAAGTAATAAAATCAGTATCACTAATATAATTATATGTTATTATAAGTATGAAACAACCCTATTTCACTATCTATCCATCCTACGGAAGACGAAATCACCACGCGTGCGTACGTACAGAATACTGTCTCCATGCCGTGGTGTAATCTGTTTTCGTCCACCACCTTACTTGGATGGGTATAATGGTGTAAGTAAATAACTTTATATGATTATATCAAAGTTATATTGATTCTGAAATATTATACATACACATAAATTCAATTACACGATCATGGGAATGATATCATCGCTCATGCGTACGTACGGACTACCGTCTTCACGACGCAATGAGATTTATTCTCCATGTTAACCATTAATGATTGATTATAAAGTATATATAATAAGTAATCATGAAATATATGACATAATAATGATTCTGGATTTATGTGTATATATATGTATGTCATCTACTTAATTTCATTCAATTCATTAAGGAAACGAAAACAGCGTTTCTGCGTACGTACGGCCAACCGTCTCCATAAACGGTGTATTTCATTTCATTTAATCGATCTATCATATATATATGAATATTATGAAATATATATTATATATAAATCATTTTTTACATTCTAGAATTATTTAAATCAGGATAAAAGTAATAACGTCATGAACGACAAGTCGAAACACATATGATAAATGAAATGATTTTACCCAAAATGCTACTTTAACATGGAATTTACAAATAAAATGGGTAATATTAAGTCATAAGTGAAACATATATGATATCATAACAATGGATATGATTATCTAATAAGTCAATGAAATTATTTAAATCATTTTACCGGAGGTTCGGATCCATACGAATCATATTGGACCTATGGTAAGGGATAATTTTGTCAATCTCATTTTTATTCGAGATTGCTTATTTGTCAATATTTACTGGGGTTATTTCAATCAACCATGTAGATATTTTATAAAAGTGTTTTCATGTATGTTTAAAGTCCTTTTCTGCCATTTTTGACTTTTACTACATGGTATGTAAGGAATATTTCTTTTGATTACGTTACGACGTACTTTTTGACTTTTCCGGCAAAAGTACGAGAGGAATGTTTTTTAACTTATACGACACGAATGGATTTTTAAATTTTTATAAAGCCTCACATTCATGAAGCTTCCTACAAAATATTTCATAAATATTTTCAAAAAAATCATTTTCTTTTAAAATTCCATGTTGTTTTGTGAAAAGAAATTGATTTTAAAGAAAAAGGATATTTTCCTCAAAAATTCATTTCATGTGTTTTATCAAAACAATTTTCCATCTAAGATGACATTATTTCATATGTGTTTCTTTCAAGTATAATGTCACTATGATATACATGGATTCAAATTTCTTATTATGAAATGATATCCATTTATTTTATATGGATTATGTTATTATGGGATGATGTTTATGAAACCCATTTTATTCGTTGGGTTATTATGAATGATGTATATTTATTTTGTGGCCCTAGTAAGGATGATTTCATTATGATATGGGTGGGACCTATATCTCCCTCCAATGCATTGGGTATAAATTTATATATAATGAGATAGACTTGGCTGGAATGGTAAGTTAATCTGGTTCAGTGTTACAGGACTGAAACGAGGAGTGAACTTTATTCAGAAAGGGACATTGTCCACTAAGATGGACTTGGCAGCAATGCCCTGGTTGCTATGAAAATCATAACATGTGCCTAATAGTTTCCACAATTACATGCTTTATTCCCAGGCTGTTTTATCATGATTGATGTTACCTTATGATATATGCCTTACGTACTTCCAAGATTCATGTCTTTGCTCAAGATTTTGATGTTTAGATTTTATGTTCAAGTTTTTGCATTCAAATATGGATTGTTTTATGTTCTCTATGTTTACCCTTAGTAGGAATTTGAGCTCACCCCTTTTATGTTTTCTTTTCCCCCAGATATAAATAAAGGTTTTATGTAAGAAAAAAAGGGGGACGATCTTTATGGGAGATGTTGAAGATCTTTCACCACGATTAAAAGATTATATTCCGAGTTTCCAAAGACACTAAACTATTACAGTCCTTGTGTGTCTATTTTTGTTATGTACTAATTATTTCTCAAAAGTAATGTAATTTCCATGTACGTCATGCTTTGGGTCTCTGCATAATTTACATCATTTTATTTTAAAATGACATTAATTTTACTAAACAATGTTAAGTAAGATACTCAAAATTGAGAAAAACCATTTTTATTGTTTTCATAAATTAATATAATGATCTATATGAAATTTATTAGGTGTTGGAAGAAACAAATATTCAGTATAATTAATGACAAGACAAGTATGACTCAATGTGTCTATTATCAGTATAAAATTGACATTTTAGTTCAAAAAGTTCAACTCATTAACATCTATGAATTTTATTAGATATTAATGATAATTTTGGACAATGATTCCCATGTTATTTGTTACATGTATAAATCAGGATCGCATAAAACCAACACATGATGTGATTGATATGACTCAAAATTTGGGTTTCAAGTTAAAAATTTCATTTCTAGAAAAAATACAAGTGAAGAACTAAAAACCAAGAAAAATAATACATATTATTGTTATAAATTTGAAAAATGTTCCATATGTCCTTTTAGACATTTAATAATAATTGGAACCTTAATCCAATTCTTTGTTTGATATATGTGACTCCAAGTTTGACTTTTTATTTAAAATTAACATTTTTTTTATTAGAAAAGTCAACTAACATACTCAGAACTAATAAAACCAATTCTGTCTTTTTTTAAATATTATTAAGATGATCAAAAATTCATTTTTCTTGAGTTGGAATCAGACTCACCTCAATCAAATAAACTATTTATATGTTATGACTCAAATTTCATATTACTAGTTTCATGTTGATTTATTAGTTCAAAATGTTTCCCACACTAAAAATGAGAAAAAAATTTGTATTTTATTCCTAATCGAGGGAAATGAGACTTACATAATTTTTGTGTGTGTATTAATTACTATCACTTCAACGTGAAACATGGTAAATTGGTATGGTATAAAAACCATTTTTTAAGGATTTAGATGAAAATCTATATTCAATTTTAGAATTACATTGATGGTTATAAATTTGAACAAGTGTGAATGTATTATATTTCAATGGATATATAATTAATGGTTATACATTCTATAGAATTGAACATGATTAAGGAAGTACCATGGATTATATTAGAGTTACACTTATGGTTGTAGAGATACATGCTTTTGGAACCAGGGAATGAAATCAAATTGATGATCATATGTCACACATTGATGACATCAACAAAATATGGTAAATGAGTTAAACAAAATTCCATGTTCTAATTATTCAATGAAATTCAGTAGATAGTATAAGTATAGTTTAAATATATGAATTGGAATTCATGGAATTTTATTTTAGTAAGTATTGGTACAAAAATAAACCATTTATAATTGAAACACACACACTATTTTTATTTTATATTCCAGATTCTGAAAACATAAATTGGTTAATTAATCTATTATCGACAAAAACCATGGAAGGGTCAAATAAATATTCAGATATGGATGGCTATATAATTGGTATGTCACAAACAATTTTCATCGGTCCATATTTAGATGATGTTGTGAATGTAATATGAAACTACAATGAAGGTGTATGGATACTCAACATTTGGGCCTCATCCCTCCATCATTATAAAAAATTTACTTTATTAATCAAATATTATTATTTTTGTAATATAAATTATTTTACCTCATGTTATTATCTATTGACTATTGTATTTTAATAATATAAATAAAATGTCTAATTACTTCATATGGATAATGTAATTTGTACTTTTTGATAAAATCCTTAAGAAAAATATGATTCTCAACCGATTTCTACTCCCAGAGTATAAGAACAAAAAACTATTTCACATGCTGATGCTACTTATCCAAAACAACACTAGGTTCCTCAACCTAATATTCCTTATATTGTAGTGGAACAATGACCTTCTACACATACTGATGATACCAATCAATAAAAAAATATATTTATGATTTTGAATCTGAGAAAATGGTACATAGTGAAAAACTAATGTTGTAGAAAAACAAGTGTCTTGTACAATGACAATGTTAAGTGAAATTATTATGGTGAAAAGAAACGTTATCAGATTCTTAGTCGGATGGAATGTGAAAGGCCATCATGTTAAACACATAAAGGCCATGTTCACTAGTATCATTGGTCTCATCACACAAAAGTGTGTTAAAATTGATTTTTCTTCGTTTAACCATGTTGGTACCACGATTAAGAATCTAATTTTTGAAAATATTGTGGTAAAATTATGATATCCTTTATTTATATTACTAAATAATAAAATAATAGAATAATCAGTTACACGTCATTATCCATATGGAGTATATTTTTAGTAGACGGCTCCTATAAGAAATTTTTATTAATGCTTTCTATAATCATCATAGAGAATTTCATAAAATTTTAATGAAATTTCATCTCAATGTTACTGAAAGGAATATAAACCTATAACCACCCCATTTTTATTCACACTTGATAATCCAAGAATCTTGGGATGTATTTACTGGACATCATAGGGAGATATATTCTAATATATATTGTAGTTTGTAATACATTTTATCAAAATATGTTTACAAAATCAATTTTATTGAAAATAATTAATTTGTGAAATAGAAACCGAGTTTTGAAAAAATAGAACGGGTAGTAAAGCTAATGTATCCCTACCATAATGAAATGATATGGTATTCATCAACTAAAAATAATTGGTATGCATATTAAATCTACCATAATATATTTATGTTCCCTGAAAAAAAAACAAAATTATTATCTTCTATTTTTATGCAGATTATTGAATCCAAATAAAAATACACTTACATCCCACATCATGTAGATTTGAATGAGGCATGTATAAATAATGATGGGATACTAATAAATGAAAACAAAATGTGTTGGAATCATTTTCATGTATGTCATAATATTTTTTTACTTAAATTACTATTACATTACAATGATTAATTATTTTCCTAGATTTTCAATCCAACATAGACCCGTAAATCATCAACATCTATACCAGATGAACACCTACTATTAGTGTACTTTATGTGGTTAAAATATTATGTATATATTAGCGGTGTGGGTTTTTGGGTGCCACCTTGATCATATTTTGAGAAAAGAAAATAAATGATGGAGAATGATTAATAAATGGAGATATGAAAGCATTATTTTTTACGCTTGAATAAAAATTTCATTGGCTATTTGGGTTTTTGGAAAATGATAGTGGGGGGTAAAAGTGAAGAGAAAAATCTATAATAACAACTACATGAATATCACATCCCACACTCTCAATCATTTATGTGAGAACTTACCCTAAATGAGATGTCCTGGATGATGTAATCAATATTTTAATAATTATTTCTGTGAAATGAGAATTAGAATATCTCTAATAACTATCTTGTAATGATATTATATAGAGATAAGATGACTGTGATTTATATCTATCAACACCCACCATCACCTCGTAATAAGTTATATGTTGTTCAATATATAAGATGATATACTATATAAGAGAGCACCACCAATTGGTCATGTTGGAGTGTAGATTACCATAACTCATGTGCCAAGAACTAAGATACATATTCCACATGATGATGCAAATATTCATATGATAGGGAAATCTATTCTAATATTTATTACTTGGTCATAGAAATCTGTAACAAAATAAGTAAACGATGAAGTATTAATTTATAATTTATTATTGATATTAAGAATTCTAGAAATAATGAATATACGACTAAAATATTGACTATTACTGCAGGATGAAAAATGAATGGGATGAAATAAAAAGTCAGATCAAAACCATATAATGGATAAACCAACCAAATGAAAATATCTTCAAAAATAACTTTTTCCTTACCGATTAAGTATCTACTTTTACAAACATTGAAGGATCTTTTATATACAAAGTTAAAATGTTGTCTGAATCACATATTTTATTTTCATGAACAAATGAATGAAGATGAAATTATGAACAACATTTTTCTTGAGAATTTAAATGGGATCCTAAAGTATGAATGTCTTGGACTCTTAGTTTTAAATGTACACGTGATGTTTGTTTTTGTTATTTGTTTTTCCAACAACTGATATACTATTTTAATTATGACTAGATACATTTATTATTTTTCATAAGTTTATATATGAATACAAAATTAAGGTATTACCACATGAACTCAAATATGTAATAATTAGTCCTCATGTCACTTCTATAGTCTAAAGCAAAATAGAATAAAAACGAAAGAAATAATGGATAAATTGGCCAAATCATTTGAATGAAAACATACAACCGATTTAATGTTATTAATAACAATGATAAAGGGGAAAATGTATGAAATTTATTCATGTCAAACATATTATCAATAGTTCAATTACTTATTCATTTTTTGGTTTTCTGGATACAATATGTACTCAATGCGGTCTACTAAGATGCTATAATGATTTATTTTATAGATCCACTACATGGATACCCAACAAATGGATGATACATGAATATGTTTAATAGTTTTTAATACACTAAATCATATTTACTAGAATTAATTATAATTTTATATGTTTTATATATTATTTTTATTAGAATTCAATTATTATATGGTGGTGTTAAATATCATTAAAATAAAGGAATGATTGTAGCGTATGAAAACATGGAGCCTATTATCATCATCAAGTGGACAAGTAGGAGGCTGTATATAATAATATTTCACTATCCAAAATAATACCAAAAAAATACATATTTCTTTTCAATATTTCTACAGTGTCCAAAATACACAATTATAAATTATTTTGGTTGTTATGTTTGAAATGTTATGAGAGATATCATATAAAATCAACAAACTACCATCCTTAAAGTGGTATTTTCAAAGATAATTAATATTTAATTTATATATTTATTAATCCTTTATGTATATATATATTTTCAATAATAAAATGACTATAAAAAATTCTTATATTCAAAAGATTAAATTGATTTGTTTATAGAAATATGTGATGAATAACTTATAAGAGAATGTATACATTTATCATGAATATGTGATAGCCAAATTTTTATCTAGTTGATTTTATCCTAATTTGATCTACTTTTTTAGTTAATGTCTTCATCATTTCTATCTGATAAATATTTTCTTAATTTTAACAGTGATTAAAATGAAATAGCTTCTTCAAAAAGGATGATTCACTATTTTATTGTGATCATGCTATAAATATGATACATAGTGTACCCAATATTACTCAAATTATATGGTTTCAGTTTCAAATTAATATTTTTTTAATTTATTTTACCATTTTAATTTTTGTTTTTTTATTTCTAAAATTACATGATTTATAATTATTTTTTATATGGGTGTAATCCTATTATCATTTTGGGGTAGTTTGTTTGAAATATTTCATGTTCATGTGATATTAGACTTTGGGGCCTTAACTAAGATAATGGAAACAAGAAAATTGGTCAAGAATGTATATAAACATCATGAAAAGATAAATTTATATTAATTATTACATTATGTTTTGCATCATTTTGTCTACTATTTGAAAGTTAATTATGTTATTATTTTTTTCTAATACTTATTTAGTTTTTTTTCTTATATTTTGGGAATCCATATTTTGAGTTCATACATCTACAATATGATATAAAAGGTAAAACATGTTCCTCTTTGATGTACGAGGAAACCCCATTCTTCATGAAATGTAAGTGTTTTAGTGATCATGGAGTTTTTTTCCATAAAAAAGAACATGTTCTCTATTATCTATTTACACATAGATGGAAGAAAAACACATATCACTTAATGAGTCATTCATTCCTCAATATGAAACATATTGATCTCACTATAACTCAAAATATATATTTTTATATTGTAAATTATATTTCATTTCATAACACGCATAACATACTCAGGTGAGTATTTTAATTTAAAATTGACATTAATTTCAATAAAAATATCTAGTGATATAATGAAAAATATGAAAACAAATTCATATTATATTAATACCATAGGAAAATTATAAATATTTCATTTGTTAAGTATATAAATCAACACCACCTCAATCAGATGCACGCCGTGACCTGTATAACTCTAATTGTGTATTTTTATTGAAAATGGAATTTAATATTAGTAAAAAATAAGAAGTGGAAAACTTAAAAATTGAGTAACTACATTCAGATTGTTTTTATACATTCAGAAAACAATCCATAATTCATTTGAGATGTCTACGAATCAACCTAAACTCAATCTAATGTAAGATGAGATAGATATGACTCAAATTGTAACTTTTTAGTTAAAATGGCATTAATTTTAGTAAAAAATTGAAATATTTAAAAACAATTAAATTCATTTGTATTTTGGATACATTAGGATAATGATCAATAAATCATTTCTTAAATTTAAGTTTCTTCCACAACTCAATATTACTTATAGTATGACCGATATGATTCCAAGTGTGTCTTTTTATTAAAAATTGACATATATTTTAGTAAAACAAATAACTAAAATACATAAAACTGAGAAAACTCATTTGGAATGTTATTATAACATATTAAAATGATCCATATGTTATTTATTAATATTATGTAATGAACCCCACCTCAATCTTATGTACAGTATGACTCGAATAACTCCAATTGACTATTTTTATTTCAAAGGGACATTTATTTTAGGAAAAAATAAATTTACATGGAACAAAACGTGTAAACATATTATTTTTTTATATATTTGGACACGTATATATAAGTTAATTTTGACTTTTAGGAATCAACCAACCTCAATCTAATGCATCATGGGACAATTATAACACCAAGTGCTTTTTTTTTGATATTGACATAAATTTTACTAAAAATAACAAGTAGAAAATTAAAAACCAATAAATTTTTATTTACTATTTGTATACATTAGTAAAATAATCCATATGTAATTTTTTATGTAGTAATACCGGATTTTGGTATGTAACCCTTAATGATTTTCTTGGTATTAAAGTTAACAGTGTTGAATAGGAGGGTCGGGAGAACTTGGAATAATGTTTTGAGGCAAAGGGAAAGTCGCACGAAAGGCACACAGTTTGTCTAAACCGTGCGCAATGGTTCTTAGAGGCAATGGAATCTACACGGTTGGCACATGGTTGGTCTAACCATGCGGCCAAACCTTTCCAGAAGGGTGAGTGAGGCAGTAGCTTACCCAAGATAAGTGCACGATTTGTCAAACCGTTCTAACAAACCATGTGGCCACATAAACGAGATCTTATAAAAGTGCATCTCATGCATTTTCACATCTAAATTCCTTTTTCATGCTCCGATGTGGCCCTAACTTGGGATTATGGTTCTCTTTAGGTCAAAGAGGGTTCTCCCATCATTATGGAGGTGATCTGAAGGCTTCTCTTAGCGAAACGAAGCCGGATTCTTGAGGTATGTGATCGCTCTTGTATGATTTTTCAGATCTACATAGATCTAAATCTCCTCTTTTCATGGTTTCGTATATATACCCCAATTATGAGTAGATATAAGTGTGTGGATGCCAAAGATGATGAGATTAGGTATTTGTTGTGTTAAGAGAAGAGATCTAAGGAGGATCCATGGTGTTTCGGCCAGGTTTTCTTGTGCATTCTTCGTTTGTTATGGTTTTAGTCAAAACCTTTGATGTAGGTGGATTCAATCTGGATTACTCATTCAAAAAGCATGTAGTCTTAGTTCAATTTTATTTAATTTCTTGGTTTTTATTGTGAAATTGTGGTGCAAATCATGTTATAAATCTTCTTTAGTGATGATTTATGGGTTTGATGGAATTGTTGAAATTGAAGGAATGGGTTGTGGAATGTATTTTGGTTTCTGAATTTTAAAATAGTCATTTTAAAATATAGATTATCTAGATTTGTAAAATAGTTTTGTTGCATGAATGGAATTGTTTTCAATAAAAGGTTTGATTCTTTATTGAATGGATTTGATCACACTTGGTTTTGGGCATGGATTTCCAGGGGTTGTGGTGTGTGTTCATATGCATTGGGATGGATAAGGGTGAGAAGTACCCTCATAAAAATGTTGGGATGGATAAGGGCGAGAAGTCCCCCCATCACAAAGTTGGTACATATAATGTCTTAAAGTACCCCTGTCATGGTAGTTCATTAATTGATGACTTAGTGGAAGGATAACTCACTACTCGTGAGTATAGGGTGGTCCAGGTAGCTTGCATGGTTGGTAGTGTGGATTAGTGGAATGGAATGAATGTTCCAAAATGGAAATGTGAATTTTATTGGAAACCATGCTTGGTTGTTCTTCTTGAGAAAGATGGTTTTTGTTGGAAAATGGATTTGACAAGGAACTTGTTTATTGTGAACTGTTTTTGAATTGTCTTATTTAAATTCTTTTATATAAATGTTCTAACATGTTTCATCCAAGAGTTATGAGTTGGGAATTCATCAAGGAAAACCTATTTAGTTTCATTACTCACCCCCTTCTTTGGAACGTTGGTGCTTTTGCAGATTTCATATATAGAGATATTGGAAAAGGTAAAGTGTCACATGTTTATAGCACTACATCATGATGCATGGGCTAGTTCAAGATGTTGGAGTTTAGAGCTTGTTGAGCATGGTTTTGGGTTGTCATCTTGTGGTCATTTAGTTTGTCTTTCTTCTATTTACTCTGATTTAGTGTTGGTTCTCGTTGTGGTACTTTTGGTTGGTTTTTGATAAAATAAATGGTTGAGTTGTCTTAGCTTTTATCATGCATCATTTAGTAGATTTTTTTGGTTCTGGTTCTTAATTCTGTGGTGTATTCATAATGTGTAAATCACCCCCCACTTGTTTTGAAACCCTTCGACATTTATTTCCCACCTTTGGTGCCTTTGGGATGTCGCTTAAGGCCTAGTAATGACTGGTTGAGCTCTCAAGAAAATGAGAATTGGCTGGTCATTACAAATGGTATCATCTTGTTCTGTCCTTTCCTAACAAGTGGTCATCGATGTTCTTGGTCATGGAGTTGAAATTCCATTTCTTATATTCCTTTGGTTGGAATCATAGACATGATTCGGATTGACGGAACTCGAAAAGTATAGAATAAAAGGACATATCTAACCCGTTTATGATGAAATTCATGTTACCAGGGTGTTGGTTACATAAGTGTTTTCGATACACTTCTAGAATCATGGAAATCTCATTGTCATGTGTTTATCCAATGAGATGAGAACGGCATGCATTGTAGAGGAATTACTTCTCAATAGGATTTCATATCTCATTGTGAGGAATGAGTAAGGACTTTGTGTAAGGTGCCGATTTTTTAAAAAATGCAGAAATTATTTTCAACTGAAAGTCTTTGAAAACAAGATAATTTGGTGTATTTTGAATATTGGTTGATTTTAAAAATGTATGTTGAATTTTTTCAAAAATGGTTTAACATGGGAAAAGGTTTTTTTAGGAACAATGTTGTGATTGATGATGTGATAAAATTGTAAATTCTAATCCTTTAGTTGCTTAGAAGTGAGACTAACGGCGTGCGTTGATTGTATAGAAAATGGCACCTGGTAGGCATTGTAGAAACCAACCCAAAGAATCAGTGGAGAATGGGGATGCACCCGAACCACTTGTGAACCAAGAGCTAGTTCAGAGTATCATTCAAGCATTCAAGGATGTGGACATGGGGAATCAGAGAGATTAGTCATGGAATTTAGACCATTCCATCCAGTTCTAGAAGCAAAATCCACCCATCCATCGGGGTGATTCTAAAGTAGAAAGGGAAAATGTGTGGCTGAGTAGGATGAATCGTATCTTCGATTTCATTTTCACACCAACCGAACTGAAAGTAAGGTTGGAGACGTACATGTTGTAGGATCCTCCCCGATAGTGGTGGGAGCTGGTGGTGCTGGCTAAGGTGGATCAAGGCCTGGGATGGGAAGAATTTTAGGAGTGGTTAAATAAACAATTCTATAGTCACACGTTCAAGATCCTGAGGACGACACACTTTTTCATTCTGAGTGAGGAGAACTATATGTCACGGAATATGTGGCTAAATTCATGAATTTATTGTGCTTTGCTCCAGAAGTTGCTGCAAGTGCATCGCTGAAGGCAAAAATCATTGAATCGGGGTTGCGAAAGGAGATTCGATCGAAGATATTTGTGCTCTGTATTACGGATTATACAGAGATGGTAAGTAGACCAGAAGTAGTTGAAAGATACATCTCATGAGTTATGGGAGGAGTAATTATGATGATACCCAATGGAATGGGTGGAAACTCTAATGATGGGAACATGTGGAAGAGGGACACCTACTTCCAAGGTGGGAGTGTGAATCAGAATCACAGAGTCGGATCGGTGAATATTCCACCATGACCCATGATGAAAGCTAGGTGTTTTTAATGTGGCTCATCTGATCACATAAAGCGAGGGTGTATTGCTCAACCTAGAAAATGTCACAATTTCTAGAAGATAGTGCATCTACAGCACTATTTTTGAAATACTCCAAGGTTGGGTTCATGTGACACTTCACAGTCATCACAGGCATCGTATTCTTCGACAGGATGAGGAAAATAGAGTTAGTCTTGTCAGCATAACAGAACAAGCCATGATGATTCTTTAAAAAATACGTCTCATCAACCAGGACAATTTAAGCAAGGCAACAAGTAGAAGAGTGCATCGACGATGCAATTGTATGGAGCTAAGCAGATGGTTGTTGATGATCAGGATGGACCATCAACATTAAGAGGTAATATTATTTTGAATTCTACCAATGTACAAGTGTTTTTTGATACTGGTTTATCACATTCCATCATTTCTTCTCGTGTTTTAGACTTGATATTTTTAAAACAGGAAATGATTCCTTCTGTGTTGAAATTGTAAACTCCTCTTGGTGAAAGTGAATGTGAAGCCTTAGTGTGTCAAGGATGTGCTATAACTATTAATGGAGTTGATCTGGAATGGGTCTTCTCCATGTTTGATATGGATGTCTATGATTTAATCCTGGGTATGGAATGGTTTGCAAGGTTTAATGATCACTTCTACTATTATAATAGAACAGTTACTTTCACGACTAAGGACGACATTGACCATCTCTTTAGAAGATAATGGATAGTAAGGAAGGGTGAAATGATATAGTTGGAACCAATGGTGGGAATGATCTATCATCAATTGGTAGCATTGAATTTGGAATCAATGGAAGAGATTGAGAAAAATTGTTTTCCATCTGTGGTGGATCAATTTCCAGATGTCTTTCCCAAGATCTTTTCGGGGTAACCACCTCTATGGTAAGTGGAATTTACAATTGATCTCCTTCCAGGGATCAGTCCTATTTACATTACTTCTTATACGATGGAACCAACAGAGTTAAAGGAATTGAAAGAGCAGTTAGAGGAGCTAGATTGTAAGGTTTTCATTCATCCAAGTGTGTCTCCGTGGACATCACTAGTTTTGTTGGTAAAGAAAGAAGATTGAACTTTGAGTCTATGTGTATATTATCATAGACATAACCAAGTTACAATAAAGAATAGATATCCACTTCCATGCATTGATGAAATGTTTGATCAATTGAGGGGATCTCAATGGTTCTCTAAAATTGACATTGGGTCAGGATATCACCAGTTGTGAGTTCGAAAGGTGGATATTCCGAAGACAACCATCAGAAGCAGATATGGCCACTATGAATATGTAGTCATGCCTTTTGGTCTTACGAATGCACTAGAAGTCTTTATGGCATTGATGAATTAGATATTTCTGTGATATGTGGATTCATTTGTTGTGGTGTTTGTGGATGACATATTGGTGTACTCAAGAACAAGGGCTGAGCATGATCAACAATTGAAGATTGTTTTGGAAATCATGAGAGACCATCAGTTGTATGCCAAATTATCAAAATTAAATTTTTGGATATAGAAGGTACACTTTCTAGGCCATGTTGTTTCTGAGAAAGTTGTTTCAGTGGATCCAAAAAATATAGAAGTTGTTCTTTATTGGTAACCACTGAAGAATGTCTTTGAAATACAATGTTCTCTTGGTCTAGCTTGTTATTACCAATTATTTTTCCATGACTTCTCACAACTATAGTCTCCTATGACATCATTGACGAAGAGGAATAGTGAATTTTAATGGACTAAAGAATGTCATAAATCATTTCATGAGGTGAAAGGTTTCCATATATCAGCACCCATCATGATTTTTTTAGAATCAGGACATATGTATGTGGTGTATTGTGATGCTTGGGGAACAGGGTTGGATTGTGTTCTCATGCAAGTTGACCATGTGGTTTCTTATGGCTCAAGGTAGTTGAGGGTTCTTGAGAAAAATAACCCAACACATGATTTGGAGTTGGCTGTAGTTTTCCATGCTTTGAAAAAATGGAGACAATATCTATTTGGTGAGAAAATTACTGTGTTTACAGATCACAAATGTTTGAAGCATATTTTCTCACAGCAAGAATTAAATCTGAGGCAAAGGATATGGATGGAGTATATTTAAATGTTCATCATTGACTTGATGTATACTCCAGGTAAGGGAAATTCGGTGGCCGATACATTAAGAAAGAAGTCATATACTCAGTTGGAGAAAGAGGCTTTAGAAGAGTTGCAGTTGATGTCGGTCCTAGACGACATGCGTATGGAATGTGAGTACTCGACCGGTTTTGCGGTTTTCATTGTAGTTGTGCTTGATCCTTATTTGGTGGAGATAGTAATGGAGGCACAGGAATCCAATATAGACTGTGTTGCAATGAGTTCAATACTCAATGGTGGGGAGACCATTGAGGGATGGAAGCTGGATGGGAGTTTAGTTTTGCGGTTTCGAGATCAGATGGTTTTAACTTTAGCTATTATAGATGAACTCCTCCATGCTTACCACCATTCAAGATGGGTTGTACATTATGGTACACAGAATATGTATATGTCATTGAAGGCGTTGTTTTGGTGGGGTCGCATGAAACTAAAGGTATCTGAATTTTTTTCAAGTGTTTAACTTGTTAGAAAGTTATAGAAAAACATCAGCAGCCTGCTGGTATATTAAAATCGTAACCTATACCAGTGTGGAAATGGGTTCACATAGTAGTGTATTTTTTTACAGGTCTTCCACGAATGGTCCAGAAACATAATTTCTTTTTGGTGATAGTGGATCGTCTAACCAAGTTGGCTCATTTCATCGCGATTCATGAAACAAATATGGTGGAAGATATTTCAAAAATCTATATCCAAGAAGTGGTAAAAAGTCATGGTGTACCAGTCTCCATAGTATCAGATAGAGATCCAAGGTTCACATCTCATTTCTGTAAATCAATATAGCAATCCCTTAGGACTCAATTGACGATGAGAACGGCGTATCATCCTCAGACGAATAGGAAATCCAAGAAGACGATAAAAACAATAGAAGACAAGTTTCGAGGTTGTTAATGTATTTTGGGGGATCATGGTAGGAGAATATACCAAAAGTGGAGTTCTCATACAATAACACCAATCAAGCCTCGATACACATGGCTTCGTTTGAAGCATTGTACCCGCATCCTTATTGTTCTCTACATTGTTGGGTGGAAATAGGTGAGACTTCACTATTTGGTCCAAGCCTTGTCCACGAAAAAATGGAAAAGATCCAGTTCATTAGAAAGCAGATGTAGACGGCTCAGAGTCTCCAGAAATCTTATACAGATCATCACTGAAGACTATTGTCATTTGCGGTGAGTGATCATGTCTTTTTAAGAATCTCTCTAAGGCTTGGACAATGACGTTTTGAGAAGTAGGAAAAATTATCGCATCGATATATAGGCCCTTTTGAGATACTAGAATGTGTTGGGGAGGTGGCGTATCGATTGCATTACCACCATGGTATATTTCAAAGCATAATGTGTTCCATGTATCTTAGTTGAAGAAGTATCAGCCCGATTTTGACCATGTGATCATACGGGATCACATTGACCTTGATCCGGATGCTTCACTGATACATATCCTAGTATAGATAGTGGATAGGCAAGAGAAATTATTCTGTGGAAAAAGCATAAGTCTAGTTTGGGTTTTATGGAAGCATGGTCAGATTTTGGAAGAGACTTGGGAACGTGAGAATGAAATGAAAGAGCAGTGACCTGAACTCTTTTAGGAAAGCGATGGTTTTCTACTTTCCTGGGATTGAAAGGTAAATTGTGGGGAGAATTTAGTACCCCCAGAATCTAATATTTAACCTTTACATGATTCATTTCGTGGTATTAAAGTTAAAGGTAATTAATGGGATGATTAAGAGAACTTGGAATGTTGTTTTGAGGCAAAGGGGAAGTCACACGGGAGGTGCACGGTTTGTCTAAACTGTGCGACCAAACTGTGCACATTGGGTCTTGGAGGCAGTGGCTTCTGCACGGTCAGCACAGAGATTCTCTAACCGTGCATCCAAACCGTGTGAGAAGGGTGGTCAAGACAGTAGCTAACACATAGTTAGCGCATGGATTGTCAAACTGTGGGAACTAACCGTGTGACCACTTAAACGAGATCACATAAAAGTGGATCTCACATATTTTCACCTCTAAATGCCTCGTTTAAGCTCCTAAGTGGGCCTAACTCGGGATTTTGGTTATCCTAAGGTCAAAGAGGTTTCTCCCATCGTTCTAGAGGTGATCAAAAGGATTCTCTTGGCGAATCGAAGCCAGATTCTTGAGGATTGTGATCATTCTTGTTTGATTTATTAGATCTACTTAGATCTACATATCCTCTTCTCACGGTTTCTTAGATATAAGACTGTTATGGGTAGATATAATTGTGTGGATTATATACATGATAATATTTGGTCTTGGTTGTGTTAGAAGAAAAGATATATGGTGGATACTTGGTGTTTCAGAGAGGTTTTCTTGTGCGTTCTACATTTGTTAGGGTTTTCATCAAAACCTTTGTGGTAGGTGGATTCACTCTCGATTAGACATTCTTATAACTTGAAGGCTTAGTTCAAGTTGATTTAATTTCATGGTTTTGATTGTGAAATTGTTGTGCAAATCATGTTATAAATCTTCTTTAGTGATGATTTATGGGTTTGATGGAGTTGTGGAAATTGAAAGAATGGGATGTGCAAAGTTTTTTGGTTTCTGAATTTTAAAATAGTGATTTTAAAATATGGAATTTCTAGATTTGGAAAATGGTTTTTCTAGTTAAAATAAATGGTTTTAATTAAAATTTTTGATGCTTTATTGAATTTTTTTTAACAAAATTGGTTTTGGGCATGGATTTTCATGGGTTGTGGTGCATGTTCACACGCACTGGGATGGATAAGGGCAAGAAGTACCCCCGTCAAAAGATTGGGATGGATAGGGTGAGAAGTCCCCCCATCACTAGGTTGGGATGGATAAGTTCGTGAAGTACCCCTGTCATGGTAGTTCATTACTCACCCACAGCATTGGCATGTTGGTTCTTTTGCAGATGTCATATACCGGGATGTTGGCAAAGGTAAAGTGTCACATGTTTATAGCACTACTTTGTGATGCTTGGTCTGTTTCGTGATTTTTGAGTTTGGAGCTTGCGGAGCATGGAGTTGGGTTATCATATTGTGGTATTTCAGTTAGCCTTTACTTTGTTTACCCTGATATAGAGTTGGTTCGCATTGAGGTAATTTTGGTTGGTTTTTGATAAAATAAATGGTTGAGTTGTCTTAGATTTTAACATGAATCATTTGGTAGATTTGATTGGTTATGGTTGTTGACTCTGTGGTGTTTTATTAAAGGTTAAATCGTCCCCCGCTTGTTTTGATACCATTCGGCAATTCTTGGCGGCCTTTAGCGCCTTGGGGGTGTCGCATAAGGCCTAGTAATGACCTGTTGAGCCCTCATGCCAATGATAATTGGCGGGTCATTACATTTTATGTGTAGGAATCAACCAATCCTCAATATGACACACGTTATAACTGATATGACTCAATGTGTGACTTTTTAATTTAAAATTTACTTTAATTTCAGTAAAAAGAAGAAGTGACATACTAAAAATAAAGTAATCAAATTCAATTATTTACTCAATAATAAAATGATCCATAAGATAATTTTTTTGTTTAGTAAAAAACATTACCTCAATATGATGCATTGTTTGATCATTATAACATCAAGGGTTCATTATAAGTTAAAAATTTTCATTTTAGTTCAAAAAATATTTCACTAAATGAAAAACATAAAAAAATGTGTTCTGATTTTATTGCTAATTTAGGAAATCGTTTTATATGTAATTATTAATGTGTATGAAGTAATATCATATCAAACCTATACATAATGTGATTTGTATGAGTCAAATGGTGTGCTTTTAATTTTTAAAGTCATTTTAGTTAAAAAAAAGTGATATACTACAAAATAGAGAAAATTAAATAAATTTGGTTTGATACTTTAATAAATAATCCACATTTCATTTTTGATGTGTAGGAATCATTCTCAATTGAATCCAACTAACGGTGTGACTAATATGACTCCATGTGTGTCTTCTTATATATAATTGATAATAATGATAGTAGAATGAAAAAATGAGATACTAAAAACTAAGAAAACAAATTCAAATTGTTTTGATATATTAGAAAAATATTCCATATGTCATTTTTGACATATTTTAATCAATCCCACTTCATTTAAATTTTTAGTGTGACCGGGGTAACTCAAAAATTTTATTTTAATATATATAGATATTAATTTTAGTTACAAGTAAAATTTATATACTTAAAACCTATAAACTACATTTTTATTACTTTTATACTTTAATAGATGATCCATATATTATTTTCGATGTGTAGAAATCATCCATCGTGGTCGAAGAAAGAAACTCAACTCTAAACATGTCTCAGAACTCCCCCATTGGGATCGCTGACTCCTCACGATCCCCAATTAATAAGAACCACCACTTCCTCGATGCTCCATGCAGCATCGTCACAACCATGGAAACCCAGTTCTCCTTTTGAGTATGGATCAAACTGAAGCCTATCTTGACCAACTACAACCAGTATTCCATGAAAGTATCTGAAACAAAGAACTCATACTTTTTTAGACTCTAGCACTCAAACTCTTAGATTGTCCTCCTCTACGTGTCAGCATCAACAAGAACTACTTGGAGACGATCTTCTAGAATATCCTGCTAGATATCTTCTTTGCAAACCTTATGATCAGGACAACCAAGAGACTTAAGTGTAATATAATAAACCGTTAATGCTCTAAAACCGTGAATATGGAATAATTAACATTAATTAATTAATTGTTTTCTTTCATTGATTTTATTTTAACTTCTCCCATGGTCTACCCATTCAAACATAGGCACCAAGAAGAATGATGCATGATACTTTCATAGGTATCTACCCTAAAACTAGTATCACATAGTTTAGTAGAAATTGTAAACATAAAGATCCACAGATCATATCATAGGAGTCCTTAAACACCTATGTCTCGACCAATCATTATTGTTTACATTACTTGATGACCATGAATGACACTATTTCCCAACCAAACCATGCAACCTCACTTGTGCCTAATTCCAATCTCCATCCTATCCCTCAACCAGACCTCTGATACATCTCTGTCAAGACTCCCTCCCCACAATGTGTACCCCTCCTGGGCTGGAAATGTGAGAAGGGAGATAATGACCCCTGAGTCCTGCCTCAATTAGGCCCCAGGATGGAAACTAGCACTGAGGGTATAGTAAACACAAAAATGAGAGGAATAGACCTCTAAGAGAACACATGGAGAAGAGAGAGATAAGATAGACACCACCCAACTCCTACTCAACCTGTAAGATGAATCAAATCCCACATACACATATGAAATGTCATGAAAAACCACTACAAATGGAAGGGAATAAAATGAAAGTACCCAAAATGGAAGTTAAATATTAGCAACAACAAGCCTGAACTGCTCCTTAACCGCAAGCTAGTAGAATCCAGCTTGATCTCCATCCTACTCCAAATGACCTGAAAAATAGTTTATATATACAAAGAGTGATTATAATAGTATACTCTCTAGGATCCTACTTGGATCCTCTCATGAAAAAGTAAAGAATTCATGCTAAAGAATAGTGAACAACAAGTGAAACTAACTCATCGCCTGAAAAGGTATATTATGTTCCCAACCACACCGTGGATACTATCACCAAGTTAAATATATATGATTAAATAATATAACAATGAATATCAATGGTACCCCTCTACTACTTCCCCACTGGTTTGCTGCTTTTCCCCAATGTCACATGTCTTAAAAATCTCTATCCAAAAAAGATTTCTAATATACACCTAGGTGAAGCACCACAACATGCACCTCATGCATCAAAACCACCATGTCCATGTAAGAAAGTAACCAAGTAGATTCCGGGAGCCACCATAGCTCGCATAACGTGAATCATACGTCGGATATTATTTATCAAGACATTACAACCCATTAACCGAGTAAGGATCCTCAATCCATCAAACCTATAAAAGTTAAAACTATCGTAGTCCATAGAATAAGATATCTAGAATATATTTGTGTGAATAATCACAAGCCATTATAGCCCTCTACACACATATATGGGGAAAACAAAAGATCGTGCATACCAGCACAAGTATCTACCAAGAGAAGAGAGTGGGTCCAAATGGGGTAGTCAACCATCCATCCTCCTGTCAGAATGATGGGAAAACCCCCCAAGGTTCAGAATCCATGTGGTTTCAGTTTCCCTTACTGAAATAGTAGAGTAAAATGTTGGAAAACAAATAGTACAGAATATACTATATCTCACAACCACACTATGTGCATGAACTATTCTTAGACTGAACTACATCTAACGTCTCTCAGAATACATGCTGCCACTTCTAAAACTAGGTATCATATAATCACACAACCATTTAAATGCTTTATTTCCTTACTTTATTGCCTTTTTTCAGTTCCAAATTACGTTAATTAATTCATTAAACATTAATTAACCATTTACAATTCCACATTAAATTTCATTAGCATCACACCATAAGTCCACTATACCTTTAAAATAACAACCTCATCATTATGTTCCAGAAAATCCAACCACAAGGGTAAACATCATTTATTCAATTATTCATTATAAAAATTCATTCCCATAATACCATGAATTCTAGAAAAACATTATATGCTACTAAACATAAGGGGGGTCCACATGGTTAGTAGATGTACTAACTGTCTAGTATTTTCCACCAATAGCAATAGCATAGAACCATCCTCCATTAAGAAGAAAAACATGGATAGAACGTGTCATAACTCGCGTGTCTTCGCCTCTTTTGGAAGAAGGGTTTGCAAGGCCAGCTGCCTTGAGCAGTGGGGAAAATTAAAGTAGATAATCAACAAATATGAATCAGCAAGCATCCAACAATCACATCCAACACGTTCCATCACCCCTGGTGTCCTCCCCAACAACCACATGCATAAAATGATGAATTAATCCACTCTAGGTTTCATCTTATGCCACAAACAAAATGCCTCCATGCCCCCATATGTCACAATATCCATCCAGGATCACATCACCACACAAACAGTTGGAATTCAAACATTTTAACAATTGGGATCTTGGCCATTTATAAAAAAAATATGGAAACATAGAACCCTATAAAGAGTTATCTTTTTTCAATAAAGAAGTTATTTAATCCATCATAGATAACCAATTATTGTTATTAAGTTCTAAATTCAGGAAACCTTATATGTAAGAAATCAAATATAATTAAACATGCTTACTGCAACATTTTGATTAAAATAATATTACAACAAGAAGAACTATATTCATTTATATACCTTTTTATCTTTAGCCAAACCATTATCAATTATTTCTGGGATTAGGTTCATTACCAATTTCCATCAAGAACAAAATTCTAAACATAAAAAGAATTCATAATACACTATGTAGAAAACTGGAGGCAATTACATATGATCGATATAAATTTTTTTATTAGGTTCAAATATTTATTAGGTCAATTCAATTGTGGTCCAGTTGGATAAAACATGCTAATAATATAGTTGCACGTAAAATAAGAGAGAAGAAATGAATCCCTTACATTAAACGATTCTTTACATTCTTTACATTTGAATGGTCTACACAATGGATCATGTTCACCTCTTATTGTGACAACTACATCCACCCGAGGATACCCTGGTATGATCAAA
The DNA here is from genome assembly GCA_963277665.1 of Viscum album. Taxonomy (NCBI): domain Eukaryota; kingdom Viridiplantae; phylum Streptophyta; class Magnoliopsida; order Santalales; family Viscaceae; genus Viscum; species Viscum album. The sequence goes on along the minus strand of OY728147.1, from coordinate 2,012,013,288 downwards.
CCAATTGAAAACCATGAAAATTCCATTATAATAATTAATATAACAAGATATAATATGGATATGAGAAACATGAGAAGATGAACCACATATGATTGACAATAAAACATACTTTATTTTGATGATTGATCAGTAATGCTGGGTAGCATCAAAACAGATCTAAATGAATCCGAGGAGGAACATTTGACAGTGCAACTCCTATATGAAGGAATGGGAAGTTCGAGTTTCCCACAACCTAGAAAAAGGAAATATAATTAGGGAGGAAGATATCCTATCCCTTTAGATGATTAAATAGAGTGGTGGTTTATGATACATTGGATTCCCCATTAAAAGCAGAGCGCACTAAACCACGTGGTATAAAAAATTAAAAAAATAATTAGCCTTAGGAATAATTAATATAGGAGTTACAAAATTATATTTGGCCTTAAATACATTAAAAATGAATTGAATGCCTTTTATGTCAAAGAAAACATTAAAGGGGATAAATTTTTGAAAGCTAGAAACAATGTTCACTGAATGTCACTGATGTAACTTTTCACAAATAGTCACTGATGACACTGTTCACAGAGGTCGCTCGTGTCATTGTTCACAGAAGGGCACTGATTTCACTATTCACTGAAGGTCGTTGATGTCACTATTCATAGAAGGTCGCAGATTTCACTATTCAATGAACTTCAAGGATGACATTGTTCACCTATTGTTACCATTGCACTGTTCACAGAAGGTTACTGATGACGCTGTTCACAGAAGGTTACTGATGAAACTGTTCACAGAAGGTCAACGATGATAGTGTTCACCTAATGTTACCATTACACTATTCACAGAAGTTTACTGATTACACTGTTCATAGAAGGTCAATGATGACCCTGTTCACCTAAGGATAGCGTTGCTCTGTTCACAGAATATTACTGATGACACTGTTCACAGAATGTTACTAACGACTTTATTCACATAAGGTCGATGATTAAACTGTTCACCTATAGTTACAAATGCACTATTCCCAGAAGGTTACTGATGACACTTTTAATAGAAGGTTATTGATGACACTATTTATATTTGGACACCATTGCACTATTCACAATAGTCTACCATTGGAACTGGTAACCTCTGGTTACTGATGTAATGGTCACAATAGTCTACTGTTGGAATTTTTTACCTAAGGTTACCGATTCGTTGTTCACAACAATCTACCGTTGGAACTGTTCACCAAAATGTTATCGATGCGATGTTCACAAATGTTGACCGTTGGAACTATTCACAAAAATGGAAATTTGGAATCATTTAGGGATAATTCACCATGGAATCACAGAACAACTCAAACACTGTATTTTCACAATGGAATGGACAAGAGTGGTTCGAGCCATTACATGGACAGTTATAGATATCCCCTAAATTCATTGGTAATCTAGAGATATAGATTATTTTGGGGGACTTAGTAAAATGGGTTTATGGTGTATACCTATAATTAGTTATAAACTAGATTGGAAGGGAATTGACAATAGATATATCATGATACAAGAGATCATGATGTACAATAGTTATGAATTTTATTCATTAATAATTAATTTATTAATATCCATGATATTTTATCGATGTTATTTCCTCAAGAAACATTTTTCTCCCAGTTTATCAATTTAATAGAATGATTTTTCATGTATTTACCTTTTCATATTGATTATGACCATTCTATTCATAATATTAAACATATTGATTAAATGGGATGTTTTTACATTATTTACCTTGGAATATTAATTAATAGTTATCTATAAATAATAGTGTATTTATTGATTAAATGCAATGTGTGTTTATTAATTTTCTTTGACATAATGATTATGCTTTATCTAATCCTGATAGTCAAGTTGTTGATTACATAGAATGTGTTTTAATATATTTAACATTCTATTCTTTTTATTCCCTTTTGATTATTACTCACTTATACATGATATATGTCAATTAACGTAACCCTTACTGATAATTTTATTTAACTTGTGTATCCAAATGACATATGGGAATAATTTATGAATCCATTTTACATAGACTACATTATTATTTATTCCTTTCGGATGAAATTAATTTTTCTTATAAAAAAATAATATTGAAGAAAACATCTCTCCGCTACTAGGGTCAGGGTTATTATAGTCTCGATCATAGAATGTTTATTAAAAAAATGGAAACATTGTTTCATATAATATAGACTATGGAACACAATTCTATTGTAATATCTGATGATGAATATACAAAAAAATCATAATGTTTTTTTTAATTTAGGTATTATGTTCTTTTTTCTTAAAATACACCAATTAATAGATATTACTAGTTGATGTCATTCAAGCATATATTTATTTAGGGTTAAAAAAACTTAAAATATAACAACACATATAACTCAAGCATTACATGGTATATGAAAATGGGCCTTATTGCACAATTGGTCTGACACTTCTAGTGGTTTTCCATTAGACAAATCACACTTTCAATACAAGAAATTATGAAAGACTAGATTGATGATTAAAATTATTATAATTCGATAATCCTAACTTGTTTAGAATCAAAATATGGTGACATATTTTTGACATTCTAAACATTATTTTTTAGTTTTCCACTATAATTATCATCACAGAAATTATTCAATTTTGTTTTAGTTAATGGATTGAGCTCGAAAGAATCATATTATGATTGAATATAATGTAAAATGTAGTGACTATGAGAACCCATGTAGAGACCCAAATCTTGAACTACAAGGAAATTACATTACTTTTGCAGAATATTTAGTACATAACAAAAATAGACACACAAGGACCGTAATAGTTTAGTGTCTTTGGAAACTCAGAATATAATCTTCTAATCGGGGTGAAAGATATTCAACATCTCCCATAAAGATCTTCCCCCTTTTTTTCATACCTAAATATTTTCTTTATATCCTGGGGAAAAGAAAACATAAAAGGGGTGAGCTCAAATTCCCAGTAAGGGTAAACATAGAGAACATTAAACTATCCATATTTGAATGCAAAAACATGAACATAAAATCTAAACATCAAAATCTAGAGCAAAGACATAAATCATGGAAATACGTAGGGAATATATCATAAGGGAACATCAATCATGATAAAATAGCATGGGAATAAAACATGTTACTCTGGAAACTATTTAGCACATGTTATTATTTGCATTGTATCAAAGGCATTGCTGCCAAGACCATCTTAGTGGACAAAGTCCCTTTCTGATTCGAGTTCACTCCTCATTTCAGTACTGTAACACTTAACCAGATTAACATACCATTCCAGCCATGTCTATCTCATGAGATATAAATCTTCAACTAATGAATTGGAGGTATATATAGGTCCCACCCATCTCATCATTAAATCATTCTTACTTTTTCCACAAAATAAACATACATCATTCATAATAACCCAACGAATAAAATGGGGTTCATAAAAAACATCCCATTATAAAATAATCCATATAAAAGAAATGGATATCTTTCATAATAAGAAAATTGAATCCATTTAAATCATATATACTTTATACTTGAAACATATTCATATGAAATAATGTCATCCTATTTGGAAAATGGTTTTGATAAAACACTTGAAATGAATTCTTGAGGAAAATTTCCATTCTTATTCAAAATCAATTTCTTTTCACAAAACATCATGAAATTTTAAAAGAAAAAGATTTTGAAGAAAATTGTTATGAAATCATTTTGAGGAAGCTTTATGAAAATAAGGCTTCATAAAAATGTAAAAATCCTTTTGTGTCGTATAAGTTAAAAAAACATTCATCTCGTACTTTTGTTGGAATGGTAAAAAAAGTACCTCGTAACGTAAACAAAAGAAAGATTCATTACATACCATGTAGTAAAAGTAAAAAATGGGTAAAAATGACTTTAAAAATACATGAAAGCACTTTTATAAAATATGGAAATGGATGATAGAAATAACCCCAGTAAATACTTACGAATAAGCAATCTCGGGTAAAAATGAGATTTGCAAAATTTTCCCTTACCTTAGGTCTGATATGCTTCGTATGCATCCGAAACTCCTGTATAATGATTTAAATAATGTCATTGACTTATCACATAATCATATTCATTTTTCTGATATCATATATGTTTAACTTATGACTTTATATTACCCATTTTTTTTAAATTCCATATAAATGTAGTGTTTTGGGTAAAATCATTTCATTTATCGTATGTGTTTCGACTTGACGTTCTTGATATTTTTACTTATATCCTGATTTACATAATTCAAGAATTTAAAACATTATTTATAGATAATATATATTTCAGAATATACATTTATATATCATATATCAATTAAATGAAATGAAATACATTGTTCATGGAGACGGTAGGTCGTACGTATGCATGAACGCTGTTTTCATTTCCTTATTGAATTGAATGAAATAAATTATATCACATACATATATATACACAAATAAATCTAGTATCATTATTAGGTCATATATTTCATTATTAATTATTATATATACCTTATAATCATTCATGAATGGTTAACAGGGAAATTGAATCTCATCACGTCATGGAGACGGTAGTCCGTAAGTATGCACGAGTGATGATATCATTCCCATGATCATGGAATTGAATTGAAGTGTATGTATAATATTTCAGAATCAATATCACGTTGCAATAATCATATATAGTTATTTATTTACACCATTATACCCTTCCAAGTAAGGTGGTGGTTGAAAACAGATTACACCACGGCGTGGAGACTGTATTCCGTACGTACGCACGAGCGGTGATTTCGTTTTCTGTAGGATGGATAGATGGTGAAATAGGGTTGTTTCATACTTATAATAACATATAACTATATTAGTGATAATAATGTTATTACTTCATATTGGAACAACTAAATAAGAATAAGTAGAAAGATAAATAAAGTTGAGAGAATTGGTAATGGACATTACCTCTTCTTTGAAGTGCCTCTTTGAGATCTCCACTTAGGGCACTAAATGTGGACATTGAACAAGAACAGGACCTCTAGGATGTTTCTAGGGAAGTGGAGAAGAGGATATATCAGCGGTTGTCCGAGCATGAAGGCTCAATGTGGTGTGAGGAAGAGAGATAGGAGGTGCCCTTTTATAAGGGAGGAGAGGGGCACCTTTGGAATAACTAAAAATATTATTTTATTATAAAGTCATATTCGGATTTTAATAGCTCTAAATTGATTTATTTAGAATCTAAGGTGGGTATGGGTCTAAATTATATCATCCAATAGAATTTAGACATGTTTAGGTTTCTTTTTTAACCTTATCATTTAGATTTAACTTTAAGTTATATATTTTTTTATCGTGTCTTCTTGTTTTCTTACACAATAATGTTAACAAACTTACTATAACAAGACAAAAGAACCCCATGTTGTTTATTATTTATATATATAACCTTATCTAAGTCATATTTCTGATCCATATATTTTTATAAATAAAATAACAATTAAAAATATAATATTTGTTTTAAAAACTATTTTTTGTAAATTTTGACACTATTTGGTAATTGATTTTTGTGAAAATCATAACAGAATGATTAGTACTAAAAAAGTTAATTAAGTCAATAATAAAAAGTCATATTAACATATAAAATTATTGTAATTAATAAAAAGTCTCAAATTACATTTATTTGGGTATTTATAACATCAAATATGTCAATATTTGATTAATAATATAATTACTGCATCATCATTGAGTCATGAATAAATTAAATTATCTAAAGTCTAAAAATTACAAATAAAATAAAATTATGTAGGAAATCCTTTTATATTAATAATTAATATTTATAGTTGAATTTATCTTATGTATAACCCTATATTAAAAATAAATATACTTATTAAACATTGATTGTAACTATTTTAACCTTTCTTTAAATAAATTAATATTAAATGTCCTAATCTAATCCAAGTGGACATAAGTGGTCATATATTATTTCTAAGGTTGTTTTTGGTCGAATTACACTTATCAAATAGAATTAGGACATGTTTTAGAGTAATAATAATATCATTTTTACCTTTAATTACCCTATTTATTTTTAACCGTGGTAAAAAAGTAAAAAGATACTATTCACCAAAATTATTTTCATCTCATTGAACCACATTTTACATACATACATCAACCATGTCTCTCAGATTTTTGAAATTCCATTCAAAAAAGTGGTAAAATTATGTTTTATGTGATTTTGGAAATTCTCCTAGGAGGTGGGTAAAAGACAGTGAAAAGTTCAATAATTTTTTTATATATATCTAAAATTATTATAAAATGACTCCAATGAATTGAATTGAACTTATATAGGTATTATGTATCTATTATGACCTAAAATAAATTTCAATAAATTCATAATTATTTAAATAAAAAATCAGTTATTAAATAGTAACCCAGTGTTTTCATTATTCATCAAAAATTGAAAGTTTTCAGAAAAATACCAAAATTTCTTCCTAGGGTAATTTTGATATTTCCAATCCAAAAATGAAGTCCATTTTGAAGAATAAAATTTAAAAAATTTAAAAAATTGGGTATTACTATTCATAACAACTAGTTTATATAACATATCGTTGTTTAGTGAAAATCGGTATTGCATACAACGCACGCTATCGTGGAAGGTTGTGATTGCGTGTAATGCAAACCAAGACAGGGATGAGTGGCTATGAAAAATCCAACAATCACAAAGCCATAAATTTGTGATGATCTAGGGTACCATCTGATTCATCAGATATAATGTCAATAGGACATCATTTTTGGTTTTCAAGATAATTTCTCTAATGTATAAGAATTTGTATTAGAATAAATACATATTTTTTTGTTACAATCTAACTGTTGTTCGTGATTTGAAAAATTTCCTCTTTATCTCTTAAATAAATGATGTTAAATTTATTATTCGTGAAGTGGTAACAGATCATGTGATAGAATGATGGGTCATTCCATCTGTTTCAAACAAAAGGTTAGAAAAAGTTATCAAATATACATAATTCCATCTATGGTGAGGTTAATCGTATATGATTCCAAAATTGATATTATACTTAATATATCATACCGCTTAATAAAATGAAACTAGTTTCTACTAACCAGGGACTTCATGTAGGCTAGTAGTATGCAATAAAGGACAATCGCACTTCGGTTGTGGGTTCGATTCCCACAGCCTTGTCCGACGCGATGGGTTGTCGTCCATCCTGCAGGTTGTCCTTTTTCTAAAACTATATTACTATTACATCCCATAAATAATATAAAAAAACAGCTATCCTTAAAAAATACTAACTTATGTCCAAAATTATCCATTCCAATCTTTAGGTATATCTATAATACTGTAGTCCACTCTCATAATATAGTGAAAACAATTACCAGATATTTAATATAACAAGCATGTTAATACAATCGTTGATCCCCATATATCATAAGATATTTATATTTGGTGACATTCCAAACATTCAAAGGCCTTAATCATGTGTTATATTAAAAAATTAATACCCATTGAATCTTAGTGAAAACATGAGTGCTGTCAAAAGTTAACTCTTTCAACATACCAAAACCCCAAAATTCTATATATTCAAACCATGATATAACTGTTTCCATATATCAGTCACGAGCTCATGAATACTATCAAACATTTCATTATCTCCTTATACCTTTATTTTGCGCATATCATCTTCTTTACAAAAATTTATCAACCACTTTACTTGGTTACCGGTAACAAAAAATTATTGAAAACCACAATAGACCAATACATAAATATTCCAATATTCCACGATACTATATACAACATTATTTGGGAATCACATTACATAAACACTTAATCATTCCACCACATCGTTGTCATATTCAACATCGCCAATAGAGATCGTATGTGACTTCCCTTTTCCATTTCCCTCAAGTGGTTGCTCATGTCGATCATCATTAACCCTTGGATTAGGGCATTGATTAGCATATTTCCGCATTTCATTACACTTGAAGCATTAAAGTGTTGGCGGTGCGTTCTCTGCATACGTTTCTTTATTGACACCAATAAAAACCCTTTTTCTATTACTTCGACACTCAGATACTCGATGGACTTATTTTCCACTCTTAATACATTTTATAGTCCCTTTAAGACAATCTCTACCATGCTTCTTTCCACACTTTGAGAAAAATGAAACATTCATCTTCTTTTCACCATTATTATGAGATTTCTCCATGAACTCCATCTTTCGTTTCTTGTCAAAATCATGAGATGGAAATGTAACACCAACTTCCATTTCTACCTTGATAGCACAACGCACAATTTCTACATATCTACTGAAGTCTCTTATAGCTAATTCCCGTCAAATATTTGGTTTTAAGCCACTGAAGAATCGATCAACTTTACATTCAGGTTGGATGATAAAGCCAGATGCATACCTTGCAAGCCTTGTAAAATTCACTTCATATATACCAACATATTTATCATCCTTTTTCATTAGATCAAGAGACTCCTTCTCCATCTTTGTTCGAAGAATACGAGGGAAGTACTTATAAAAAAAATCTTGAACTCATCCCATTCCATGGACTCAATTTCATTTCTTGGCCTCATATTCTTGACAAGATTCCGTAATTGATAAGCCTCACCTTCCAAATGATATACTGCTACGATGAATTTATCATGTTCAGAACATTGAAGAACTGAAAATATATTTTCCATGGTACTGATCCATTGCTCAGCAACAAGTTGATCAGAAGACCCACTGAAAGAAGGTGGACGTTGCATCATGAAGAACTGAATAGAATATTGTTACCTTCTCTGTGCATTTGGAAGTCCAGAATGATTCATAGCTTGTGTATGTATGGAAATAATATTTTGCACTCCATCTCCCATAACATTTGATTGTTCAAGAATAAAATCATTGCATTGTCCATTACAATGATCAACACGGTTCCTTTGAGTTCCATCCATCGTCTAAAACCCAAAAAGAAAAGTGTGAGAGGCCAAAATCTTGCTAGGGAAAACAACATAATAAAGGGGGAGTACCTTTAATATCTAACAAATTAGGTTACCATAATTCTAGTACTATAACCTATACTTATACTTAACCTTAGTGACATCCCTAGACATATCATAGAAATATCTCTTAGGGATCTCACAAAAGTTCTCGCATCCTAGTTTCCAATGGTTGACTAAACCTTTCCATTGATACCAAATGTAGAGACTCAAAGCTTGACTTAGATGGACATTACATTACTTTTTCGGAATACTTGGTACATAAAAAAAGATACACATAAGGACCATAATAGTTTAGTGTCTTTGGAAACTCGGAATATAGTCTTCTAATCATGGTGAACAATCTTAAACATCTCCCATAAAGAGCTTCCCCCTATTTTTCTTACCTAAAACCTTTCTTTATATCCTAGGGAAAAGAAAACATAAAAGGGGTGAGATCAAATTCCTTGTAAGGGTAAAAATATAGAACATAAATCAATCCATATTGGAATGAAAAAACTTGAACATAAAATCTAAACATCAAAATCTTGAGCAAAGACCTGAATCTTGGAAGTACGTAAGGCATATATCATAAGGGAACATCAATCGTGATAAAATATCATGGGAATAAAGCATGTAATTTTATAAACTATTAAGCACATGTTATGATTTCCATAGTAGCCAAGGCATTGCTGCCAAGACCATCTTAGTGGGAAAATTCCTCTTCTACATCGATTTCACTCCTCGTTTTAGTCCTGTAACACTAAAATTGATTAACTTACCATTCCATCCATGTCTATCTCATGAGATATAAATCATCAGACAATTAATTGGAGGGTTATATAGGTCCCACCCATCTCATAATGAATTCATTCTTACTTTTGCCACAAAATAAACATACATCATTCATAATAACCCAAAGAAAAAAATTGGTTTCATAAACAGCATCCCATCATCAAAAAATCCATATAAAAGAAATGGATAATTTTATAATAACAAAAATGAATCCATGTAAATCATAGATACTTTATACATGATATATACACATATTAAATAATGTCATCTTAGATTGAAAATGGTTTTGATAAAACACTTGAAATGAATTCTTGAGGAAAATATCCTTTCTTCTTCAAAATCAATTTCATTTCACAAAACATCATGCAATTTTAAAAGAAAGATATTTTGTTGAAAATAGTTATGAAATCATTTGTAGGAAGCTTCAAGAAAATAAGGCATTTTAAAACTGTAAAAATCTGTTCGTGCCGTATAAGATAAAAAAACATTCTTCTCGTACTTTTGCCGGAAAAGTAAAAAAAGTACCTCGTAACGTAAATAAAAGAAATATTCCTTACATAAAATGTAGTAAAATTAAAAAATGGGTAAAAAAGACATTAAACATAAATGAAAACACTTTTATAAAATAGGGACATGGATGATATAAATAACCCCAGTAAATACATACGAATAAGCAATCTCGGATGAAAATGAGATTCGCAAAATTATCCGTTACCTTAGGTCTGATATGATTCGTATGGATCATAACCTCCTGTATAATGATTTAAATAATATAATTGACTTATTACATAATTATATTCATTGTTATGATATCATATATGTTTCACTTATGTCTTTATATTACCTGTTTTTTTTTGTAAATTCCAGGTTAAAGTAGCGTTTTGGGTAAAATCATTTCATTTATCGTATGTGTTTCGACTTGTAGTTCTGGATATTATTACTTATATCCTGATTTTCATAATTCCAGAATGTAAAACATGATTTATATATAATATATATTTCATTATATACATACATATATGACATATCGATTAAATGAAATGAAATACACCGTTCATGGAGACGGTATGTCATATGTACGCATGAACGCTATTTTCGTTTCCTTATTGAATTGAATGAAATTAAGTAGATGACATACATATATATACACATAAATCATATATCATTATTATGTAAAATATTTCATGATTACTTATTATATATATCTTATAATCACTCATGAATGGTTAACATTGAGAATGAATCTCATCGCGTCGTGGAGATAATAGTCCGTACGTATGCATGAGCGATGATATCATTCCCATGATCGTGGAATTTCATTGAAGTGTATGTATATTATTTCAGAATCAATATCACATTGAAATAATCATAAATTGTTATTTATTTACACGATTATACCCATCCATGTATGTTGGTGGTCCAAACAGATTACACCACGGCGTGGAGACGATATTCCGTACATACGCACACGCGGTGATTTCATTTTCCGTAGGATTGATTGATGGTGAAATAGGGTAGTTTCATAAATATAACAACATATAATTATATGATTGATACTGATCATATTACTTCATAATGAATAAACTAAAGAAGTAGAAATAGAAGAAGAAATAAAGGTGAAAGAATCAGTAACAGACATTACCTCTTCTTTGAAGCGCCTATTTGAAATATCCTCTTAAGGCACTAAAATTGGACTTTGAAGAAGACCAGGACCTCTAGGATGTTTCTAGGGATGTGGAGAAGAGAATTTTGCAGTGTTTTTCTGTGCATGAAGGCTCAAAGTGGTGTGAGGAAGAGAGGGAGGAGGTGCTCTTTTATAAGGGAGGAGAGGGGCACCTTTGGAATAACTAAAAATATTATTTTATTATAAAGTCATATTCGGTTTTTAATAGCTCCAAATTGAGTTATATATAATATAAGGTGGGTATGGGTCTAATTCATATCATCCAATAGAATTTAGGCAAGTTTAAATTTCTATTTTAACCTCATTATTTATATTTAACTTTAAGTTAAATAATTTTTCTTTTACCGTGTCTTCTTGTTTTCTTACACTATAATATTAATAAACATACTATAACAAGACAAAATAACTCCAAGTTGTTAATTATTAATATATATAACCATATATAAGTAATATTTCCGATCCTTAGATATTTATAAATAAAATAACAATTAATAATAAAATATTTGTTTTAAAAACTATTTTATGTCAATTTTGTCACTATTTGGTAATTGATTTTTGTGAAAATCATAACAGAATGATTATTTCTATAAAAGTTAATTAAATCAATAAAAACATGACATATTAACCTATAAAATTATTTTAATTCATAAAAAGTCTCAAATTACATTTATTTGGGTATTTATAACATCAATTATATCAATATTTCATTAATAATATACTTACTACATCATCATTATGTCATAAATAAATTAAATTATTTAAAGTCTAAAATTACAAATAAAATAAAATTATGTAGGAAATATTTTTAGATTTATAATGAATATATATAGTCGAATTTATCTTATGTATAACCCTATAATAAAAATTATATACTTATTAAATGTTGATTTTAACTATTTTAACCCTTCTTTAAATAAATTAATATTAAATGTCCTATTCTAATCCAAGTGGGCCTAAGTGGTCTTTTTTTATTTAGAAGGTTGTTTTTGGTAGAATTACACTTATCCAATTGAATTATGACATGTTTTAGAGTAATAATAATATCATGTTTACCGTTAATAACCCTATTTATTTTTAACCGTGGTAAAAAAATAAAAAGTTACTATTCACCAAAAATTATTTTCATCTCATTGAACCACATTTTACTTACTAACATTAAACACGTCTCTCGGATTTTTGAAATTCCATTCAGAAAAGTGTTCAAATTATGTTTTATGTGAATTTGGAAATTCCCCTAGGAGGTGGGTAAAAGATGGTGAAAAGTTCAATAAATTTTTGTATATATCGAAAATTATTATAAAATGACTCTAATGAATTGAATTGAACTTATATATGTATTATGTATAAATTATGACCTAAAATAAATTTTCATAAAATAAATAATTATTTAAATAAAAAGTTGGTTTTTAAATAGTAACCTAGTGTTTTTGTTGTTCATCAAAAATTGAATGTTTTCAGAAAAATACCAAAATTTCATCTTAGGATAATTTCAATATTCCGAATCTAAAAATGAATTCCATTTTGAAAAATAAAATTTACAAGACTTCAAAAATTGGGTATTACTATTCATAACGGCTAGTTTATATAACATATTGTTGTTTAGTAAAACTCGGTATTGCGTACAACACACGCTATCGTGGAAGTCGCGATTGCATGTAATACAATCCAAGTTAGGTATGCGTGTTGTGAAAGATCATTTTGGTGTAGCGTACAACATAAGACATTAATGAAATTAAAAATATTATTTTTCATAAAATCTCGAGGTGTTACATTTGACCCCTTTAAAATTATTTTATCCCTCGAAATTTGTCGGGGTTATAAATGGTTTACTACTGGAAAATTTCTTTAACATAAACCCGCATCGTAAAAAGGATTACAAAAACTTGGCTTTAAAAACTAAAGTACGAAATGTAATGGTTACCCAAATTAACTAATCACTAGGTTTCCACATGGGAGAACATATGTGAAAATATTGATATGGAAGAGAAATTTAACCGTCATGTTCTGATGGAGAGTGGTAGAGAACATGGATATGAAAAATACAACAATCACAAAGCCATATATTTTTGATGATCTAGGGTACCATCTGATTCATCGGATTTAAGGGCACTAGGACAACATTTTTGGATTTCAATATCATTTCCCTAAAGTTGAAGATTTTTTATTAGAATAAATACTTACATTATTTTGGTACAATATCACTGTTGTTCAAGCTTTGAAAAATTTCCACTTCATCTCATAAACAAATGAAGTTGAATTTTTTATTCCTGAAGTGTTAACAGATCATGAGATAGAATGATGAGTCATTCCATCTGTTTCAAACAAAAGGTTCGCAAAAGTTAACAAATATACATAAGTCCATCTATGGTGAGGTTAATTGTATATGATTCAAAAAATGATATTATACTTCATATATCATACCGCTTAATAAAATAAAACTATTTTCTACTAACCAGGGACTTCATGTAGGCCAGTGGTATGCGATAAAGGCCAGTCACACTTCGGTTGTGGGTTCGATTCCCACAGCCTTGTCTGACACGATGGGTTGTCGCCCATCCTGCAGGTTGTCCTTTTTCTAAAACTACAATACTATAACATCACATCAACAATATAAAAAAAACTTATATCCTTAAACAATACTAACTTATGTCCAACATAATCCATTCCAATCTTTAGGCTTATCCATAATACTATGGACCACTCTCATAATATATTGAAAATGATTACCAGAGATTTCATATAATAAGCATGTTAATACCATCATTGACCCCCATATATCATAAAATATGTATTTTTGGTAACATTTCAATCATTCGAAGGCCTTAATCATGTATTCTCTTAAAAAATGAATACCCATTGAATGTTAGTGAAAACATGAGTGTTGTCAAAAGTTATCTCTTTCGAAATACCAAAACCCCAAAATTCTAAATATTCAAACCATGATATAACTATTTCCTTATATTAGTCATGAGCTCATGAATACTGTCAAACATTTCATTTTCTCCTTATCCCTTCACTATGCGCATATCATCTTCTTTCCAAAAATATCTCAATCACTTTCCATGGTTACCGATACCAAAATATTATTGGAAACCACAATAGACCAATACATAAATATTCTAATATTCGATGATTCTATATACACCATTATATTAGAATCCCATTACATAAACACTTAATCAATCCACCACATCGTTGTAATATTCAACATCGCCAATAGTGATCGCATGTGACTTCCCTTTGTCCTTTTCCTCAAGTGGTTTCTCATGTAGATCATCATTAACCCTTGGATTAGGGCATTTATTAGTATAATGCCCCATTTCTTTGTACATGAATCATTGAAGTGTCGGTGGTGCGTTCTCTGCAGTATTTTCTTTATTCACACCATTAGAAACCCTTTTTCCATTACTTCGACACTCAGCTTCTTGATGACCTTCTTTTCCATATTTAAAACATTTATAGTCCCTTTAAGACAATCACCACCATGATTATTTCCACACTTTGAGAAAAAGGAAAAAATCATCTTCTTTTTACCATTATTCTGAGATTTCTCCTTGAACTACATCTTTCGTTTCATATCAAAACCATGAGATGGATATGTAACACCAACTTCGATTTCTACCTTGATAGCACAACGCACAATTTCTTCATAGCTACTGAATTGTCTTATAGCTAATTCCCTTCGATGATTTGGTTTTAATCCATTAAAGAATCGATCAACTTTACTTTAAGGTTGGATGATAAAGCCAGATGCCTACCTTTGAAGACTTGAAAAATTCACATCGTATATATCGACAAATTCATCATCCTTTTGCTTTAGTTCATGAAACTCTTTATGCATCATTGTTCGAAGAATATGAGGGATGTACTTATTAGAAATACTGTTCATGAACTTGTCCCATTCCATGGACTCAATTTCATCACTTGGCCTCTAATTCTTGATAAGATTCCACCATTTATAAGCTTCACCTTCCAAATGATATACTGCTAAGATGACTTTATCATGTTCAGAACATTGAAGAACTGAAAATAACTTTTCAGTGGTACTGATCCATTGTTCAGTAATAAGTGGATTAGAAGACCAACTGAAAGAAGGTGGACGTTGCATCATGAAAGACTTAATAGAATATTTTTCCCTTCTCTGTGCATTTGGAAATCCAGAATGATTCATATCTTGTGTAAATATAGTAATAAGATTTTTATCTCCAACTCCCATAACATTTGTTTGTTCAGGAGGAAAGTCATTGCACTGTCCATTACATTGATCAAAACAGTTCCTTCGAGTTCCATCCATCACCTAAAACCAATAAAGAATAGTGTGACAGGAAAAAATCATTCTAGGGAAAACAACATAATAAAGGGGGAGTACCTTTAATATCTAACATATTAGGTTACCATAATTATAGTACAATAAACTATACTTATAGTTAAACTTATGGACATCCATAGACATACCGTAGAAATATCAATTAGGGATATCACTAAAGTTCTCGCATCCTAGTTTCCAAAGGTTTACTAATCCTTTCCTTTGATACCAACTGTAGAGACCCAAAGCATGACATACATGTACATTACATTAATTTTGCGGAATACATAGTACATAACAAAAATAGACACACAAGGACCGTAATAGTTTAGTGTCTTTGGAAACTCGGCATATAATCTTCTAATCGTGGTGAAAGATCTTCAACATCTCCCATAATGATATTCCCCCTTTCATTTTCTTACCAAAAACCATTCTTTATATCTTGGGGAAAATAAAACATAATATGGGTGAGCTTAAGTGCCCAGTAAGGGCAAACATAGAGAACATAAAACAATCCATATTTGAATGCAAATACTTGAACATAAAATCTAAACATCAAAATCTTGATCAAAGACATGAATCTTGAAGTACGTAAGGCATATATCATAAGGGAACATCAATCATGATAAAATATCATGGGAATAAACCATTTAATTGTGGAAACTATTAAGCACATGTTATGATTTCCATAGTATCCTAGGCATTTCTGCCAAGGCCATTTTATGGAAAAAGTCCCTTTCAGAATCGAGGTCACTCCACATTTCAGTCCTGTAACACTGAACCCGATTAACTTAATGTTTCATCCATGTCTATCTCATGAGTTATAAATCTTTACCCAATGCATTTTAGGGATATATAGGTCCCAAAAATCTCATAATGAAACCATCCTTACTGTTTCCACAAAATAAACCTACATCATTCATAATAACCCAAAGAATAAAATGGGTTTCATAAACAGCATCCCATCATCACATAATCTGTATAAAAGAAATGGATATAATTTCATAATAAGATAAGGGAATCAATGAAATTCATAGAGACATTATACTTGAATCCTACACATATGGAATAATGTCATCTTATATGGAAAATGGTTTTGATAAAACACATGAAATGAATTCTTGAGGAAAATATCCTTTCTTCTTCAAAATAAATTTCTTTTCACAAAAAATCATGCAATTTTAAAAGAAAACGATTTTTGTTGAAATTAGTTATGAAATATTTTAGAGGAATCTTCTTGAAAATAAGTCTTTATAAATCTATAAAAATTCATTCATGCTGTATAAGTTAAAAAAACATTCTTCTCGTACTTTTGCTAGAAAAGTCAAAAAAGTACCTCATAACGTAAACAAAAAAAGATTCCTTACATACAATGTATTAAAATTAAAAAATGGGTAAAAAGGTAATTAAACATACATTAAAACACATTTATAAAACATGGACATGGATGATAGAAATAACCCCAGTAAATACTTACGAATAAGCAATCTCGGATAAAAATGAGATTTGCAAAATTATCCTTTACCTTAGGTCTAATATGCTTCGTATGGATCCGAACCACCTGTATAATGATATAAATAATGTCATTGACTAATTAAATAACTATATTCATTGTTGTGATATCATTTAGGTTTCATTTATGACTTTATATTTACCATTTTTTGTAAATTCCATGTTAAAGTAGCGTTTTGGGTAAAATCATTTCATTTATCATATGTGTTTCAACTTGGTGTTCTTGATATTATTACATATATCCTGATTTAAATAATTCCAGAATGTAATAAATGATTTATATATAATATATATTTTAGTATATACATATATATATTATATATTGATTAAATGAAATGAAATACACCATTCATGGAGACGGTAGGCTGTGTGTACGCATTAACGCTGTTTTCGTTTCCTTATTGAATTTAACGAAATTAAGTAGATATAATACATATATATACAAATAAATCCATTATCATTACTATGTCATATATTTCATGATTACATAATATATATAATTTATAATCATTCATTAATAGTTAACATGGAGAATGAATCTCATCACGTCATGGAGACGGTAGTCCATACGTACGCACGAGCGATGATATCATTCCCATGATCGTGGAATTGCATTGAAGTGTATGTATAATATTTCAGAATCAATAACACTTTGAAATAATATTATATAGTTAGTTATTTACACCATAATACCCATCCAAGTATAGTGGTGGTCGAAAACAGATTACACTACGGCGTGGAGACGGTATTCCGTACGTACACACGTGCGGCGATTTTGTTTACCATAGGATGGATAGATGGTGAAATATGGTTGTTTAATACATATAATAAAATATCAGTATATGAGTGATACTGATGTTATTACTTAATAATGAAACAGATAATGAAGAATAAGTAGAAGAAGAGATAAAGATGAAAGAATCGGCAATAGACATTACCTCTTCTCTGGAGCTCCTCTTTGAGATCTCCTGTTAGGGCACTACAATTATATTATTACGACTTTTGGGATTTTTATAGGTAGTTTCTTTTTTCAATGAATAGTTAATAATATTGATATTTATTTAATATTGACTTTACCTTTGAGTAATTTACAAGATAGAATTATATTAGAAATGGGGTTACATGTAATATACTTTAAATTATATTAAAATTTAAATTTTTAGTTTGTTATAATCAATTTAATATTAAATTTTAATATTGAAACATTATATACTTATGAGAATTTTTTCCCCTGTAACTAAATTTTTCATCACACATATGGGTATAATTCTAAATTATATTCTTCCAATTATTTCAATTGAATTATGAAAAATTTATTAAATATTTTTAATCATTATAATTTATATTAGTAAATAATTAAAATTTAATTTTTTACAATAATGAATAGTAATGTTAGTAACTATTAATTATTGTGGTTAGGTTATTAACTTATTATCAATTGTTAAAATAAAAATAAAAGGGATAATAATTAACTAAAACATATAAAACACCAAATTTATGAGAAATTTTATACCATATAACCTATAAGGTTAGATAATTACCCATTTCAAAGGATTTTGGAATGAAAAAACATGGGTGTAATTGATTCTTTTCAAAAATTACATGTGTGCCCTCTCACCAACATATAGATGTCCACCCGATCTCCTCCCTAAAAGACTCATACAAGTCCATTTACTTCTATACATACCCACCAAAATAACATTTTCATTCACCTATAAACATTTTATGTCCCTTTGTTTGACCAATCATTCATGATAGGATTCATTTTTGTGTAATCATAAAGAAGTTATCCATATATGATGTAACACGATAAAATGAGTGTTTTATATTATTTCTTCTTCCTATTACATAAAAACATTTTAACCATGATTATATAGTAAAATTACTATCAAACTAATTCTAAGATGTTATTATGGTATGTTTAGGATCAATATCCATATCCTCTTTGATTAAATGTTAAATGAAACTATATATCATGTGTAAGACAAACTACCGGCTCATGAACCAATGGAATTCATTTTCCATCACCACCATTTATGGTAGGATATAATGATAAATTTAGCACATTTATATTATATTTATTATATTATTTTACTTTAGAAATTTTAAAAACACATAAAACTTATTATGTTTTATTCCATTTTAAAAATGATAACATCACTTGTGTGTATGGAATATTATCACCTCCATAGCCGATGACATTTGTTTTTCACATATACCATATAGAGAATGTAAGAAAAATATAATTAGGGAATATATTTTATATGTATAAAATTATATTAATTATATAAATTTATTATATCACCCATTTCTTACACTTTCACCCATTAATGAAATTATAATTTTTTTCGTGTGTACATTATGCCTACCATCATCACGAAAAATATGATCCACTATCCAACGATAAAATTTCAAAAAATTATTTTAAAATTATATCTGATGAACCAAAGTAATATTTATAATTCTAATATCATTTTATATAATATGTAACTTTATAATATGAAAATGAATTGGATCATTCGTGACCAAACACGCTGGAGAAAACAAGGCAATTAACAAAAAATAAATATAACTAATAAACGGGTGATAAGATGTAATAACCAGATCATTTATGATATTTTAAATATTAATAAGGTTTTTTATAAATTAATAAAATTTATCAAACTACAATTCACCATTTTAAAACATTTTAATCAATAATTAAGCATGAGGTGAGTGTCATCATCACAATTTTCTTCGCTGATGAAGATTATAATGTTATGAACATAAATTATTAAATATGATATATATATTCAAAATTAATAATGTAACATCCTGGAAAATTCATAAATTATTTTATTTTAAATTTTAATATAAATAATTTCATCTATGGTGATTTAACATCAAAATTTTCATATGATAAGGAATTTTGATAATTAATTTCTTTTCATTGTTTTATATTACATCTATATTGACCTTAAAATTTTATAATTATGTGTGTAAGTAATTTTTAATAAATTATATTTTATTTACTGTCTTTAATTCATAAATACATTGATATATATAATTGATTCGTTTTTTATTTATAAAATTTACATTATGATTTTTGTAAGGGTTTATCTTACTATTATATTTTAGTCTCTAATGGTTATACATGAATTTCCATTGATGAATATTATTCGATCAATTTATAATAAAACCATTTAATTATATTATCATATGTTTATTCATGATGTTTTTATGTATTTTTACCTTATTCCACTATTTGATACTTAATATTATTGATAAATTTTCCCTAAAAAAGACATAATTTCTATCATTATTAGATCAAACTTTTCCTTTTAAAAAAATAATTTTTTTTAAAAAATAAAAATGTTTTTATCATTCTTCAAATTATTTATTAATGAAATTTATAACATTATCATAATTTTACCAGATGTTTTTATAGTAATATTCATGTCATTTTTCAAACAAGCACTACTTGATTTTTTTGGGAATGTGTCAAATTTTTTTGTTTTAACGTGTATGAATTGTGTGGAATGTACAACTTTAATATCCAATGAATGTTTTAAAAAATTATGTATATGTATCAATGGTTATTTTAAAATAAAATTGCATTATAAATAATTTTTTTTCTTTTAGTTATTTTCTTCAAAGTGAAAAGGATACTTTTCATAAAAAATATTATAATGAAATTTATATTATATTTATATTCATTAATTGAATCAAAAATTTATTTTTATTATGATCCATTCCAGTTGTATTATATTGATAATGTCGTTATTACTTTTATGGATGGTTTAGGAATTTTTTTATAGGTTAATGTTTTCAAATTACCTTTAATGATTAGTTTTTATAATAATTAAATTTACCTTAAAATATTCACTCCTTTATTATCATCATAAGTAACATTTCCCCTAAATATCCATGTTATTTACAATGTATATACTTATCAATTAAGTATTATATAATTTATATGAATTCTATTTTATAATGAACGTTATATGATTGAATGTGGAAATTATTTTTAATAAGTATTAATTAATCAACACTGAAATTTTATATAAGGGGTGTTTCTCATGAATTTCATCTATTATTTGATATAAGAGGAAGTATTTTTACATGGTTATATGGGTGATAATTTATAATAGATAACCCCCTGATTTATTTGTAGTCAGATAAGATTAATGAGTTGGATATCATTAGTTAAATGGTTGTCCAGTGTATTCCTACCTAGCTGTATTAAACTGTCTTGTGAAATGTATTGTTAGTAGATGTATCATGATGAACTAGATCATTATGTCCAATAATTTATAATTTCCATAATTAATAATTCAATTATTATTCTCAATTATGTTATTAATGATATTATATCAGGATGATTTTTTATTCGAATTTTATCTATTAAATATAATTTGTTTTTAGTAATTCAAATTCCTATATTGATTAACCCTTATGTATTCAGAATAGGCAAGATATTGATGAAATATAATGTGTGTTTAGTTACGTATTTTACCATATTGATTATGACTATTATATTCATAATTTTCAAGTTATTTATTAAATGGAATGAATGTCTATTTATTTACCTATGGATGTTTATTTTTCATTATCTAATTATGATAGTCATGCTATTAATTATATGGAATGTGTATTCTGATATTTTCCTTCCATATTGATTCTTCTTTATTGATTATGAATCACTAAATCCTTATAACTCCGACTGTACTTAACCCTTTATTAGAATTTTCGAATAACATATCTTGTTTTCTATAGTAGGAATCATAGAAGTTTTCTACCAATAATAATCTAGGATATGACATTTGGAATATTAATATTGTTAATTAATTTGTTTTGAATCATTTGTACTCAAAAGTAATATGGTAATATTGTTTAAATATAATTAACCAACAATAGTGAACTATTAGGTCCTTTGAGATGTGATTCATAGTTTCTAATGACAATATAAAAAAGTAGACACCATCTCCAGGATATTAATGTTAGGTTCATTATAATTAAAATATTATTTCTTTGAAAAAGAAAGAATAAGGTAATTTAATTATATTTTTAGTATAATTAAATAAAATTAATTATCATTAATGTTAATAATGTAATAAGTTGTCTTTAAATCGAAAGAAATTAAGATTTTTTTAGATCATTCGAACTTAATAAAGATACATTTTTCCATTATAAAATAAAACATGTTCGACATGTCATGTTATATGTTTCATTTTATGTAATAATTTTAAAATTAGAAGAACTTCAGAAACCCAATAAGGGCTTTCTTTAAACGATTCTAATTTTAAAATTTATAATATAATTTTGACAATAAGAAATTAATTTTAAACATAGGCAGTGTATTAATATTTTTATTAAAAATGGTATAATTATGTCTAAAATGATGTGTCTGACACATGATGTTAATCGAAAATGTCCAATTCATAAAACCTTATTCATTCCAAATTTTGTTTTCACAAAAAAATAAAAATAAAAATTATAAACTGATTTTTTTTCTTATTATCATACATGTTTTATCATTGAATCATTCATATTATTATGATCTATTAGAAAACAACTTCATCCAAAATTAAATTTACAAGTAAAAAAATAGACGTATTTGATTGTGTCATATAATTTTCACAAATTCAGGACATCAATATATATATAAATTGAAAATGAATCATTAGAATTGTAATACTATTCATAAATGATTAAAATAGTTTTACTTGGGGAATAAAATTACATAAATGTATGTGATTTTTTGAATAATAAATTTATAGAAACATATACAACTTTATATTTAATCATAAATAACTACATTTATTGCATTCTGAAATTTCAAACTCACTCTGATTAAGAGAAAATTTATTGCAAATTAGAAGGCAATTATTAGAAATAATTTTTATTTTATTTTCATGAATTTTTTTAAAAATTGATAATCTTCAATAATGTTATTATTTTCTTGATAATAATTGGGAAATGAAGAAAAATAATTAACATATTATATTGGAAAATACAAATTTAAATCATATTAATAAGAAAATGAACTATTTAAATTATAATTATCAAAATCTAATAGTGGTTATTACAAATTATTTTCAACATTTCCACTATAATTATAAGAATATTTATTATATAAATCTTAATTAAATTTTCAAACTCATTGTTGTGATGTAATTTAACATTTTACGAATATATACTTTACCAATTTAAATTAAAAATTTCCCAACCCCCTACATGTAATGGTACCTGAACATGGATAGAGATGATGGAGAGATAATTATTTATACATTCCACCAAAAAGATTCCCCATAATGGTGACTAGATGCAAGGTTATAGCAATCAAATACATGGTTGGGATTATCCTCTATAGAATTAAGGGAAAAGTGATATTAAGGATATATCCTTAAAAAGTACAATTAATAAATAAAATAATAATTCCAAATACATGTAATGTAATTAATAAAATGAATAAAAAAATGAATTAAATTAATGTAGAACTAGGTAGAGACTTCAAACTCAAGAAGCCCATGGAAGCTTCTCAACAACACCTATGAGATATTAATGTCTATCTCGATGACCAACCTAATTATATTGTCTGGAAAAATAATATGTATAAAAATAGGGTTATCATAACATGTAAATTATGATGGATCATTTCCTAAAATTTTCTTTTAAAATATTATACATTTAAACAATTTCCCATTCATAAAATAGTTGAAACTGAGTAAACACCAAAATTGGTAATACTGTTTTCTCTTTCATCACTATTTATCGCTAACAAAATCAAATAATTAATTATACTATTATATATCAACGTAATATATATATCTAAATGTTTAATAATTCTACATATCCATATGTTTTTATTGTCACACCCCAATTCCACACATCATATGCTCAATCATTAAATTATTAAGTCATCCCCGTTATGTGTTCGGACACATCCACACATAATGTAGTCTCTTATATGACCTAATATCTTGTTTAGAAATTAGTCTGTAATTATATAACAGTCATTAACAACCCCTCTAAAACCTATAGTATGCATGAAATCTACAAAAACCAAGGTTAATGCATTATAACTCATGCCATTAGAAACCATGCTCATACACCCATGGAAAGTTAGAGCCACTTTGAATAGATACATGTATATGGTATACCTGGAGCCATTACAACACAAACATAAATGTATTGTTATCATTGAATTGTTACCACCTTAGTATGATTGAACACTAAAACTTAAGAAATTATGGATCGAGGTAAACCTAATCCTTTTTCATTTAATGGGTCAGTGGGGGAGATTGAGAATATAACATCCCAAACCCAGATGCCACACTATAGTTGCCCAAGACCAGTTCTCCACATGGACTCAAGCGCATCTCCTAGAACACCAGGGGATACTGACTAGAAGCGAGGGTAAAGGTGTGACATTATGAAGACTGTTCCCCAATTACTAGAGTAATACATAGGTGAAGTCAATCACATTCAATAGAGTAAGATGATAAACTAGAATACAACTAGAATGTAAACATTGTAGAAATATATAAGAAATCCAGAAATGATACAAATATAATGATACAGTTGATACATGTATCTAGAAAATAGGAAAAATAGGTACATGGAAAAATAATATAGTACAACTATACGAAAACACAGAAATGCCAAAAAGTGTCCCAGTAGTATAACAAGCCTCATATTGGTCACATGCTATCATGATCAATACCCACAATCTGTAACCATTGTTAGGGTGCTTCTACCTATCAACAACTACAAACATATAATATGTATGGACCCATAAGAGTCCCAAACAAGGTGTGAGATAACATCCATGTCAGTAACCACCCCAATTTCTATACAGTTCTAAGAAACCCAATGAAATATGAAAATAAATATAGGTAAGTAGTAGTATAACTGTGAATTCCCAAGGCATATAACCACTTGAACTAGTAATAACAAACAGTCTATCAAGGCTCCCAACAAAATGTGTCAGCTCTTAATAAGGTATATATATGAAATATAAACGAGAAACAAATCCTCTTTATATATCCATCCACATCCCTTCCACATTGCCTTACCATATAATGAAACAATATGAGAAATCACACATCCTTTCCATATAACTAATGAATCATATATCACACAGTTGTGCATTATAATTTAGTGTAGCCCACAATAGGACAGATCTAAGTTGTAGATGACCAAGGCATCCACCTTGAGTCCTAAGATAATATTGATGGAAAATATGTATAGTCAGTGGTTAGAATACCCGGAGAATATAAACCAACAAGTCAAACATGAGTCCATGAAAGCCAGATCCAATGTGTAGAAAGGCTGAGACATCCCACTGAATCTAGACCAAAGATGAATCACTACACATGGAATATATAACGTGTAATAGATACATGGAGATCCATCCATGTAATATATACATCCAATCACCCATTTAATACCATTTATCATTGTAATTTTATATGAGTATAGAAACTAATATAATAACATCAATTCAATCCAAATCATTGAGAATACCCAGTCATTTAATCATTACATCCCATGAGTATCCCAATTCAACCATTTAATTTTCATTTAATATATTCACATTGATATAACCACCCATTTATAACTACTTTCTATTAAACACATCACATGGGTATACCCACCCATTAATCCCAATTCACAATCAAGACATTTAATGAGTATATCCTCTCCCATAATCAATTACACATTTAACAAAATCCACTTGATTAAATAAATAAATTATTGATTCATATTTATCATTTTATAACACTAAAAATGATACAAAACCGATATCATAATCAACCCATTAAACATGTTCCATTTATAATTAGCTTCATAGAACAAGGAATGTTCAAAACACACCCAACTGTTGGTTTGACATGTCGTAACCAAGGTGAATTTTATAAGGCGCACCCAATGGGAGACATTTAATAATTTAAATAACCCCCAACACATCTCAAGGAACCTATAAGGTTATATAATAGGTATTAATCAATTAATTGAAATGTAACATATCATTTACAAGGTCAAAAAAATAGTCTGACATGAAGCATAATGGATAATATCCCAATAAAGCACCAAAAGATGAAATAAACTTATAGACCGCCTAACATAGGTTGATAATTGATGGCTCATCCAATATTAAGTCCAGGTTGATTTATCTTTATGATAAATATGGAAAATAGTTAATAAACAATAAAATTGGGCATGTGAGCCTAAATCCAAATAGCAAAATTGATAGTTAGAATAATTGAGAATGTTTAAAAAATGTAGATCATACGTATATAGATCAGATGAGAAAAATCACAATCGAATAAGAGATCAGATGAGAAGTAGATCTAAATTCCATGAATAGTCACATTTGATTGATTCGAAGGGATGTAATTTATGTGCATTAAATAAAAAAAATTATGGTTATAAATGATTTAATTTAAGGCATTAAATTATTTAAATACCCAAAACATAGAGGTGTCCTGGTTTAGGAATGTGGTTAGATAAACAGTGCACCAACCCCACATTGATACATAAGGGCCTAAGAGAACCAATAAAGATTACTAACAATGTTTGAAAACCATCAAAAAAATATGCAAGAACCTTGTTTCAATATATATAAAAATTGCAGACGTTTCAACATTATATTGTGGCCCATTCCATGAAGTTTTTCTAAAAAGTGCACGGTATACAACCCTCATGTTCACCATCAAACAATTTAAACTAACAACTCCCCATGCCATAATTACTTCTAAACTGGGTCTGGAACTCCGAACAAGCCCCATACACCACCAAAACATCCATGAACTCATATTGTATTCAAATTAGGTCATAATTCAAAAATTATTCTAAAAAATATGGTATTTCGTACCTGATAATAAAAACATGATTCTTTCAATCGAACCCCTTTAAAAAAAATTCTACAATTTTATCACTGTTAGATGGTAAATTTTCATATAAGAAAAACTCTCTCCACTAGGCACGTACATTGGCCTCTTGTTCACAAGTCTTTTCCTTTAAAAGGTTGTACTACCGTTGCACCTATACAAGAGGAACATACCGACATTAGGGATCCTTCATTTTCTTTTCAATGATTAGAATCATATACCCCTCAAAGGATGCATAAAAAAGGAAAATAAATCTTTATCAGCTAAAATATGTTAGAGTGGATCAAATTACAGCAGTTCAAATGGGATATAAGGAATACATCATTCATTCCTTGATACCTCTAAGGAAACTACAATCGATATGATACCGACCTAACTCTCCCCATAATCTCTAATGATAGAACATATAATGGTGATAGCTTACTCTATCTCCAAATACTATTGTTTCCCAGCCTCGGACAAACAGACAAGAAAACATGATCCATGAACTCATACTCTAGAGGTCTTTTATGGTGAACTATGTAATATTTATGTTGATAATGTACAGTAGACATCCTCTTATAAATAAACTATACGTTCCATGATGTGTCCTACATGAGACATGATCCCATTAAAGGTACCTCCCCAGCCTCTAACCAATACAAGGGTTAATGACATGGAATACAATATGATGATTCATAAACTAAAATATAATGCTTCATAAGGTTCCCTTTGTATCCTCTTCTAATAACTGTTATTATAGGAATACTCAACCAAGGTTATCTGCCTCTCCCATGCTCCCCCAAAATCATGGATGCATGATCCCAACAATTTATATGGAACCTGTAATGTATGCTTTGATTAGATATTAGAATGAGGGTGGTATTTTGTGCTCAAAATAACTTTTGTACCTAGGATCCTTTGAAAACTCTTCTAGAATTGAGACATAAAGCTGGAATTTGTATCTGAAATGATAGTCTGTGGGACCGCATGAAGCTGTAATATATCACGAAAGAAAAAACATCCAAAATCATCAATACTTAAGGTATTAGTGACTAGGAATAATATAAGAAACCTTCATCATCAACTCAAATACAATCACCATATCATCAGTACCTTGAAGAGACCTCACTAAACTATTCATCAATGCCATCACGACATCATCTCATTTCCACTCAGGAATAATAAACTGCTAAAAAATCCTACCTAGTCATTGGTGATCTACATTAAACTTTCGAAAGGTGAAGCACCTCATAAAAAACTAGATACCTCATGCTTCATACCATTCCACCAGTATTGAATGTGAAAGTCACAGTATATCTTGGTGAATTTGGGATGTACTGCCCAATATGAAGACTAGAATTCTCACACCATCACTTCATGTTTGTCAAATAGAACCCAAATGAGTCCTTGGATACAAAAGACCCCATCATCCCCTAATTTTCAAACCTATAGGTGGGAAATCAACTTCCACACTATGCAATAGGAATAGGCTCTCAGAACTAGATAGTTTCATGATCATAAATCCATCTAGAAGGGTAGAGTTCATAGGTAAGTATGATAGAACACTCTACCCCTCACTGTTGAGAACCTCATGTTGCATATAAGAGAATAATTCCATAATCTTCTATTTGCTACTTGTATGTTTCACTACCTGAATCTGAGTACTATTACTCAGTGAATCATACACAAAATTTCCTTTTCCAGGCATGTTGAATAGCTCAAATTTAAAATATTGATGGTATTCCACCCATCTCCACTACCTCCGATTTGGATCACACTGTGTAAGAATATACTTTAGGATTTTTTGGACAGTTTACACCACAAAATGGTCTCCCTAAATATAATGCCTCTATGAATAAAATGTGTGAACAACTAAATCTAGCTCAACATCTCTCATCAGATATTTTCTATGATATGGCCTCAGTTGTAGAGACCCATACGCAATGAATCTTCCACCCTACATCAATAAATATCCCAAACAGATACCTAATTTTTCACAATATATAGTGTATATCATTCCATGTTCTTACTAGATTAGAATTGGTGCTAATGTGAAGATCTCTATTATATCCTAAAAGGCTATCATAGATGAATTTGACAAAATAATATCACTCAATTCTTATTCAATTACGTTAATGACACTACTAACAATGAGAGGTCATGTATAAAATTCACGTAGCTACCACCTAGACCCATGAGACTCTATATGTAAAAACATTTCATGTGTTCTTCTTAGAAAACTATATCTCTCACCTTCTGTTGGACCACTGACACTTCTGTCTATAATATGATGTGATACAAGAAGAATATATGATCCATCAAAAAGTGAAATATTGTGATCATAAAAAATAACTCATGCTCCATCAGTGAATTCAAAATGATCTGAATATTGTTGGAATGGTCATGTTGACTATGATAATACCCCACAATGTCATCCATGAATCCCACTAAAAAACAATACATGTATGGATGGAATACTTAGTTAATCAAATCCATTAATACTGGTGGCATGTTCTTGAGACAGAATGTCATAACAAGATAACTAA
Source organism: Viscum album (assembly GCA_963277665.1). Taxonomy (NCBI): domain Eukaryota; kingdom Viridiplantae; phylum Streptophyta; class Magnoliopsida; order Santalales; family Viscaceae; genus Viscum; species Viscum album. Next base: position 2,011,983,656 of record OY728147.1, on the reverse strand, counting down.
AAATACAATAAATAATACGAAATGATGTAAGGGGTATTTATAAAGTTAAAACACACAACATGTGATATCCTACACACAAGTAACTTTCTGAGAATAACCGAACTCCTCGAGGCTGATCAAACAAGTAATTTATCTATGGCAATGTATATTTTTTATTAACGATCAACTTGTTCAACTTCTGATAATCCAAAAATCTGAATAGGCTACCATCAACATTTTTAGTAAAAATGATCCATGAACACCACAACGAAATACTATTCCAAATAAAATCCATTTCCACAAAATACTATTTCTTCCACCTTGAGATCCTACAACTCTGCAGTAGACATCGTCTAAGGAGGAATGGATACTGGTGCAGCTCCTAGAACTATCTTAATGGAGAAATTCAGCTATTTCTTAGGAGGTAAACCCCAAAAATATTATTGGAAGAGTTATTTGATATGATAAACCACTAGAAGAAAGTCCTCTTGACTCACTGCCTAGTAATCCAGATACAAACAATAAATCTGGGATATCATCACGCAAAACCCACGATGCTATGATCTTTCTCAATTTTCTCAAAAATCTTATTCACCCTTGTTTATAAACACTTCCACCTATACAGTTGTGAAAGTCACCCTATAATGATAGTATTCCACATAATAATGATAAGATATTATCCATTCTAATCCTAGTATTATGTAAAACCCTATCATCTTAATGGCATACAGATCTTAGTTGAAGTGACACCCTCCATCCTCAAGGGGAACTCCCTGCAATACATTAAATACTCAATTAGAGTTCCTAGTGGTGTTTCTAGCATCATAAGGGTCTAAAAAAGAAAATAAATAAGCCCATGTTTTTTACCACTAGTGATGATATAAAACAATATGAATCACCTGTATCAGAAAGGGATGATGAAATAGTAGAGTCTACTAGGATTTTACCGCTCATTATAGATAGTCTAGAACACTGCTCCTCTGTGGAAGGTTGTAATATTTGAACAATCCTACACCATTGCCATGTGATAAATCCTCACTTCCCATAGTAGGCCCACACCGATGACTCACTGTTACTGGTGTATGGATTTCAATTCTATTACCACCACTTCCTTGTACAGATTAACCATCACTTCTCTAGCTCCCTGCCCGACATAAAGTCGAGGAACCTTATCCTACACATGGTGTCATAGATGACCCCTGCCAATCAAATATTGAAGTATGTTCAAGATTTGTTTTCCATGTGGCCCATCTAGACTCATGGTCTAAACATGACTACGACACAGTAGAACTTACTCTTCATGTGTCCTTGCCTACCACAGTAGTTAAAAAACACTCAACTGGATGTAATCACAGCTTGGCTATGAATCAACTTATGGGAAGCCTTAGAATGGCATTTATTATATAAAGACATAGAACCATGGGATAAAGACATAGAACTGCACTACCCTATTCCCCAAGACTCTCTCATGGTCCGCTCCGTAATAATTGGAAGATTAATGATTTTAGTTATGGTGGTAAACCTTAACATGTTCACCTATGATCTAATATCGTGTTAGAGACGTTCCTCAAAACAACTCACTCTCTATAAAACATTCATTAGCTACCTCAGTGAATAATTCTGCAAATATTCATAGTGTGCTTAGTACTCCATAAATATCAGAACACAATTCACCATGTTCATAAACTCACTATACCTCTCTACTATTATATTAATGGGGTAAAATTATTCCTAGAATCGAGTTTAGAAATCAGCCAATCCCATATCTCACATCCTCTCATCCAAGATCAAATCATCTCACCGGTTCCTTGTGACTCCACATAAAAAATATATGGAGATCTTAACCCTCCTCTCAAGAGGTGTCTAATGATGATAAAAAATATTTAATGTGGTCGGACACCACTAATCTACAGCTTGTGGACCACCATATCTTGAAAACGGGGGAAAATGTTGTTATTGGAACACTTGTGTTAGCTTATCTATAGATATAACTTGATGTGGTGCTCCAAAATAATTCTATATAATGGGAAAGAAACCTTCACTAATTTTTTCCTCTCCATCTGTTTTCAAAATAGCCCATGGTATCACAACTAGAACTAATGGAATATTAACAAATATCACATGTCCCACTACCTCAAGAGTGTGGTCGTCACCTCCATCATACCATAAGACTTGAGGTCATTGATGTTTCATGCATCGAATATGCCAAACATAGGCCTCATAAAATAATAGCTTCAAATAATACAACATAATAGAAAAGGATAGGTCAAAACCATCCTAAAACAAACATAACCCACAACATGCTCCTTAAACAATGAATATAAAAAGATACAATTTCAACACAACTAGATACACTTCCATATTCCCTCTCAAATGATGGTAATAGGTAAATTTTTTGTTCATAATTTCACATTTTCATTTTGTCTTCACTTGTATTGGAATTAATTTTACATTTCATTTCCATTTTCAATTGATCATTGAGATTAACCACTGGTTCACCGACTCCAAATCCATGAGGGCCCATAAAAACTAATGAACCAAAAACATAGTTCCCATTTAACCCATATATATTAAAATAACATTAACAATTGAATTTTTCTAGTGCATAATTTTCCATTTCATAATTACCCATACACCTCATGAACTAAAAAATAGTTTCACTACTATTTCTACTGCACAAAATAAATAAATAAAGTAGAAATAAATATTAAAAATCAAATCACAATAGAATATAATGTGTAATGAATCCTAACTAGATTGAAATAAATAATATAGTGTTATTTGTAAAAAGTTCCTATATAATTCATGAGATGGAATACCCTCATATCATCAGGTTCCACCTGAAATAGAACCTAAAATTATATCAATAGTGAAAACCTAAATGAAATGTGTCACCCAAAGGTGGAATCAAATCAAATGTTATAGTCAAATTCCTAAAAACAACAATTTCAATCGATCCAATTTATCTTTTCCACGTATACATTGTAGCTACTAAAGGGAAAAACTAATTATGAAACTCTTTTTCCATCATATCCTTGTCTATTTCTACTAAATAATAAGTCAAACTAGATATCATTTGCTAAAAGTTTGAAATGTAATGGAGAAAGATTCTACTCCATTGTTCCATGATCCCAGTTGGATACATGTCCTAATTCACGTCTCCACAAATGCCTATGTCTTCCAAATAAAAGAAAGGGCCTAGGTGATTCATTGAGGAGACTATGTCATCATTCCCATAGTATATCACATTGGAAGTCAATCACATTCAATAATGGGAGAAGATAAAATTGAAGAAAACTAGAAAGAATAAAAATAAAGGAATATGTAAAAAATCTAGATATGTCACATGCACAATGATGTAGATGATAAAATTATTTAGAAAACATCCAAAAATGTGACATGAAAAAACTATAAAGTACAAGTCTACACAAAGAAAACAAGCCCAAAAAGTGTCTCAGTCGCTTCATAAGCCCTAACATTGTCCCATGATATCTTTCTCCAGGTCCATATCAATAACCTTTTATGAAGCTTTACCCTATCAACAAATACAACCATAAAATCATTTTGAGTCTGTATGGAGTCCCAAATGTGGTGTTAGATAACATTCCAGTAAGTGAAAATCGTTAATTCTATAAAGATATAAGAAACACATTCCAATAGGATAAAAAACTGTAAGTATGTAGTAATATATGTATGAATTCCCATGGAATATAACCAATACAACATGTTGTACCAAAAAACCTTTCAAGGATCCGTACAACATGTTTTTTCTCCTAATAGGGCAACAATAAGTAGTATAAACAAGAAACATGGCATCATAATACATCCATCCACACAATATTTCCATATAAATAAATCATATAATACATCCCATATCTTTTTAATATAACCCAACATTTTATATCCCATCATCCAGTCGTATAATTAATTGTAGACCATGAAGGTCTAGATTCAAGGATTAAAAACCAGGGCATCCTTTATAATTCCTAATATAATATTGATGGAAAATCTATATAGGCACTAGTTTGAGTTCAAGGATCATGTATACCAACATGTACTATGAGAGTCAATAAAAAAGCAAGCTCCAAGGGGAAGTATGGACCTAAGTACCCCATGAAATCAATACCTTATAAGCATCACTACTCAATGCATCCAGTACCAAAATAAAAATCCATGGAGAGTCATCCATTACATATATATATTACTAAACAAAAATTTTATACCATTAATTTTTTTATTCCTTATGTGTCTACCCACTCATATAATCAAATACAATCAATTCCAATCAATTAGTATACAAACTAATTTAATCAATTAAATCCCTATAGTATACACACCCATGCATTCCATTTCTATTTAATCGCGTCACATGGATATACCAGACAATTTTTCCCCATTTTTCTTTAAACACGTCACATGGGTATACCCACCCATTAATTATAATTCACAAGAAAGGAATATAATGAATATACCCACCCACAAAACAAATTTAACAATAACAATAATCCAACCAATTAATTCAACATTTGACAAATTTAATTTCAATATTTGTTTATCAAGGTATAAGAGGAAAAACAATCTTCTAATCATCTCATTCAACACCTTTCATTTGTCACGGGAATCCTTGAATAATGAAACTTCAAAACACACTCCTTCATTGGTTTTACATAGAATAACCATGGTAAATTTTATATGGTTCACCCAATGGGTAATATTGAGTTAAGAAACAACAAAAAATAATTCTCAAAGAATCTATGTTTATACCTAATAGGTCATAATTATTTTATTTCAACTTTATTTTTCAGTTCCGAGGATTAACTAAAACATCGGGCAGGTAGAATAATAGTTGATAGCACAATAAATCACTAAAATATGAAAAAAAATTATATACAACCTAACTTTTCATGGTAGTGGAATTATAATCCAGTATCAAGTCATGATTTAACTCATTTTATGAGAATTCATAAGAACAGATAAAGAATGTGAAAATATGGCATATGATACAAAATTCAAATAGTACAATCGAGACATAGAAGAATCAAGAATGGTTAAAAAGGAATATAGAGTGTACCTATACATATGTGATGAGACAAACCACCCTCAAATCAGAGATCGAATGATTAGTAGATGTGAATTTGATGAATAGTCACATTTGAGAGCTTCTATGGCCTATCTTTTTAGTGTTTTGAATAAAACTGGTTAGGAATAATAAATGATTTAATTTAAAAAAAAATATGTTTTTTAAAAACCCAAAATAAATGGGATTAATGGTATAGGGTATTGGTTTTATAAACTGAATTCCATTCATGTATGTATTCCTTTATTCCATGTGGAACCCGCACAGTTAACAAACCATTTGAAAACCATGTGCATTCCCTCTTTTAGAGACTCAATAATTGCATTCCTAGTTGCACGTTCATGTGGAAAATTCCATACTATATTTCATAACAATTTGGACTATACTATCCCTACACCTATCCACACAAATTTTATTAAAACCATTCAGTCAACCTCGCATGATTTATAATAACTATGTGCTAGGAAACAACCTCCCCAAAACATGGTTACGGGCTTGAACAAGCCCCAAAACCCCCTGAAACCTCCATTACATATAAAGGTATTCATATTAGGCCCTACTGAAGGACATAAATTATTCGTACTAGATATGAAAATCCATTTGTTTATTGAGATGTCATCCATTAATGTCTCATCCATCCTAAATGCTAGAAAAATCACCTAGCAAAATATTTGGTTTTCAATTTCCATACAAACCCATTCGGGATAACATATAACATTAGATAATATAAATAATATCACATATTAACCCAAATAGGGTAATGTATATAGTCTTATATTCATTGGACATTATTTTATAGTCAGACATATTTTTTACACTACAAAAGTCTATATATACTACAAGCATAGTAGTATCATTTTCATAATTAAACAATTCATTTAACATTAATTAGTATTATTCTTGATTTAAATATTAAACCTCATATGTGATGTGATAAAAAAGAATAATTACGGTACTTATATTAATTATATAATCAACATAAAATTTAAATAATCAAAAACCAACGACACTATTTTATTAAATTATATTAATTAGAATAAACCATCTCTATATATCCCTAAAAGTAACCCATTTCTTATATATGGTTTTAAATAAAATTTGAACAACTCTTTGTAATATATCCCTTGGATTTGATCCCATTATTCATCAATAAAACCAACCTCAAATGTTTATTTAAAAAATAACATCGATGATATAAAATTGTTAGAAGAATTAACCCATTTTAATGGTATTTTATATTTATAGGAAACATTAGAATGACTATGGAACCATGAACAATAATACATCAATAGTAAGAAATACCCATAATAGCCCTAATACATTTATCATTATCAAGATAAAAATTACGATCAATAATTAAATTTATTTTTTCATGTGTTTCTATCTAATGAAAACCTATAAATTATAATTTATTAAGATAATTGAAATTAAAAAAGGCATTTAGAATTTCCATCATATACCACAAAAATATATGAAGAATAGAAATTAGTTTACATTACTCTTTATTTAATCACACCACTAAAATTATCCCATCATTTTTTATTTATAATATTTTCAATAAATAACCGTTCTATGAACAACCATAGCTACAAAAAAATATATCACTTAATATTAACACAGTAGATGGAAAAAAATAATAAAACCAAAAATGATCACAAAACCAATCAAAAAATTCAATATTCTATTATCTTATAATTTAATTATATTTTTATGGATAATTGAACAATTAACTAATGTATTAAATAATGAAAATATCACATTTTCATTTTAAATAAATATTAAGGTAATATATTTCGAACATAACATGACATCAAAATGTCACCTGGAATGAAAGAGGAATCAAATAGTAAACTCTGATTTCATATTCTTCAGGGAAACAAAAATCCCTAAAACACTATCCCAACAATTTCAATATATCATCCTTAATTATAAATTTCATGAAAAGAAAATGTAAAAACCCATTGTTGAATGAAAAAAAAGATAAATCATAGCTAATGTTACCATTATAGAATAAAAAACTAATATTACATACTTATAGATTAACCTCTTGATGTCTGATGATTAATTTGATCCATGGGGATTAAAAGGCCTGCAAAAAACCTCTCCTGGTCTCCTAGGGTTCATGAGAGGACATGAAAAATTTGAGAATACTAAGGTGGGTCTCTAACTTATAAACAAGATTGTTACTCTATATTCATGATCTAACAGCATACATAATACCATGAATTCCATGAATGTTTCATCCAATGAGATTCTAGTTTCATAATCCCTAAAATTGAAAAAAAATTCTGTTCTGATGAAAAAATTCATGGTTGGAATTTATTATACAAAGGACCAATGAATTCCACCTCTAAAAACATCAAGATGTGATACATAATTCATGTAATGATTCACAATTAACATGGTGAATAATAAATTTGTACCGTGAGTTCCTTCTATAACATGGATTCTAGATTCTAACAACCCACTCCCACCATTTACTCACAAATAGAGCGACCTAGTAAAACAATGCACTTACATCAAATACCTATCAAATAATTCAAACTATTTATAATTTAGAAAAATCCCAAAAAAGGAACAACCAGTCCAAAAGATACCTATGAAGGATATTATTGTTACAAGAATGTAACAATTGGATTAAAAGGAATCTGGTTAAGGGTGAAACAAATAGTCAAGAAGGAAAGATCAATAACCATGAAAATTGGGACATTGATCATGAATCAGTTACTCTCGATCCCATGTTCTCCCCTCAAATCCCATATTTGAATATGATACATGAACTAATGGGGCATCGTACTGAGATATCACCATCCATTGATGACATTGAATCAAGAAATTCCACTTTTCAAAGAAAACCTTGTTTTCAATATCATGATCACTACCGTTGATAATGCTCGAGTCATCATGATGTTACTAATGGGGCATTAGTACATGGAAAAAATCATGAATTTGACTCATCTATGTGGCCAATACTACACAAAAATCCACAATTGAAACCCAAAACAAATCCTAAAAATTTATAATGATAATTTGAGAAATATCACACCCATATCTGATCACGCACATCCCATGATGTGGAGACACCATTAATAAACCATGATCTCTAATTTAAATCGTAATAGGCCTCCTCCTATTAGTAGTATAAGACTAACAATTATCCTTCACCAACATTATTCACATTCAGATCATCAAGACCTTCTATTTTATTCTATACACCAATTCTGTTCCATGAAAAACATAGTCTTTTACATTCAAATAGTTCAATGGGGATCAAAAAGATCAAACGTATAGTAAACGGAATGTTTCTGTACCATTAGTGAAGCGATATAAATTGTTGTTGGAAAATTCAACCGAGGGTTTGTTTCAAACACAAATTACTCCCAAATATATAATATATATATGAAACATGTCAATTAGGGACTTCATTGTCCATTCATTCTAATAATAATTAATTTTGTGGAAATATGTGTTAATCCCTAATGAGTATGAATATCATGGTAGATACATCTCACATCCCGAATTTTAAAATTGCGATCATGACATGAGATGACAATCCCCAGAACCGAATGAACCCTCAATACCTAATCAAGGTACATCCTAGAAAAAAACCCCATTCATATTGATTCGTCAATCAATAGGAATTGATTCCAATTACTCAATAAGTATACGATAAATCATATAACATCAAAAAAAATTAATCAAGTTAAATAGATGAAATATTCCATGGAAATCCCCCCCCCCTATACTAGGGAACATAAAAAATAGAGAAAAACAACCAAGACCAAAATTCTCAACCTTCGATTTTTGGAAATCAAAACATGAAGAGGAAAACTGTAAACCTAATTTATTTTTACACGACTAAAAAATAGTTCCTCAGAGCATGATAAATTTCTGAATCACCATGTTGGCATTCCATGAGAGAACTATTAAAATCATAGATAAGTACAACACCCCTCCATAAATGAATGATAATTATTCCAGAAAATAGAAAAAGATGATATTGATCCTTAGGCCAACGCTCCATAGAATATCTTTAGATGAATTGAATGTGCCAATCCACTTCTTTGAGATCCCCATTTTGGGACCCCTCAACATAGTATAATACAAATGGATACATACACATTTGTTTAAGAAATCCTCTATCATGAACTACTCCCATATAGATTTTCATCATAGTCAAATATTTAATTACTCTTGAAAAGACTCCATATTCACACAAAACACCACCATTCAACTTATGAATTACGAAATCAACCAAAAAGTACAATTACCTAGTGAAAAGTAAATATTTATGTCATATTACATCAATATGAACATCAACTATCATATACATATATTCAATTCATGATCAAAGAAGACTATATTTAAACTATTGTGAAACATGAAGATTGAAATATGTTTATCTATAAGGTAGTGTATCCAAATTTTAGAAATACACATTCCATAAAAAGATCAATATCATCGTTTTTATAGCTATGTTAATTATGATGTGACAAAAAAGACTCATAAGATGAAAATTTTATCTATTTTATCTACAATCAAATCATTATATTACATTATATGTCATAGAAAAACTATAATTCAATGCCCTCATCAAGAATATGATGAATTGAAGAGATAACTATATCATATTTTACATAGCAGAATGAATAATATAAATTTTGATTTCTTTCAAATTACAATTCAATCCTAGTAAAAGATGTCCCAGAAGTCGCAATCCAGGATAAGTAATGAATGAACCTCTTGTAAAGTGTTGTTTGACTAAGGAAACATTTCATCTATATAACATTAATAGGGGATACCCATTAAATAATGAAAATAATCTTCTAAGGACTAGTGAATAATTCAAATTTATCCATGACATTAATAATGGAATAATCCCCATGGTTCTAAAACTCACACATCAACACCTTCTAATGTAGAGGATGATGTTGAATAACTCTTAACATGGAAAACCAATTTTATAGATTGTCCTTATATAATGTAAAAAATAGAAGGATGGAATTCAAAATGAAAATATGAACCAATTTAAAAACTCATGGAACACTTTATTAATCAATCCCATGAACATATATGGTGTTTTGATTGCAATATAAGGAATTATCATGAACTTGTAATTCCCATAACAAAATCTAAAAGTAGTATTTAGGATTTACTCTTCATTTACTAAAATATTATGATACCTAGATCATGTTTTAATATTAAAAACAAAATTTCTCTTGTTAAATGGTTATATAAATTATTCATACATGGTAGAGGATAGTATAAAATCATTATCACAAAATTTAGACAATGATAATTGAGGCATAACCATCGACTACAATCTTCCCTCATGACAAAATGAAATAGATCTCTCTATGGGGAACACTAGGATGATTTAATCCTTATTTCAACATATCATAAAAAATATATTACAAAGTCTATATCATATAATTGGTAATCATATATGGAGACATCAATATCTGAGAAACACATTTTTTCAACTCCATCTCAAACTAGATCTCTCATCAAGGTTACAATGCAATGAAAACATTTGAAAAAATATCAATGTATTTTTCTAAATCATATGGGAAACCCACAAACTATTCCAATATAAAAAATATCATCAACTCTACCAATAAGGAAGATAGATACTCTCCATCCTTATGACTCATTAATGTTTATATCTCAGCAATTAAATCATCATTTTCCCCATAAATATCATATAACATGACGTGCTTGTAGAAAAAATCCATGATAACATACATTGAATATAGATAATCCATGTTAAAAATGATGTTTTATAGATCTATCAGTAATCATAGAAATTCATCACAAGAGTGGTTCTTACCTGTTAACAATTTTTAGACTCTACTAACATCAAATTGTCTAGTTGAACTCCTACCTGTAAAGTTGGTTCCATTGGAAATTTAAGCCTATATAAATCATGTTGAAAAAAATAAAGTGGAAAAAATGAAGTTGTTGTTAACTCATGAATCAATTATGGTATAAACCCAAGATGAAAATATGTAGACAGTACCTCACACAATATCAAGCTCTGTCAATAATGGCCACATTGAAGTATAAATCTGAGAATATACTCATCTACAATTCCTAAGGCCTTGATGGAGACTACATACACATATTTTCTCAACCCATATACCATAATGAAAATGGAAATTATATTGTTGTTCTCTATTGTATCAATTGGATCTTCATAGCTCAAAATTTTAAATTCCCCAATACAATAAAATCCAATGATGAAATTAATATAATGAATGGTCCCCATGTTTGACATAATCCACACACATACACATAATGAATTCCAGGTACACTATCTTCATATAGATAAATCATACATAAGAAAAAAATGGTTCCAACCAGTTAGGAAGGGTATGAGATTCAATAACTAGAAGATCATGAAATTATGGGAGGTACATTATAATATAAATTACAGTTTATAAACCATTAATATGTGGAATTAAATGTTTAATGAGTTAATGTGTAGTATTGGGGGTGTTTTGGTGGTTCAAGACATAAAATAATGGAGAATGGGTCCATCTAGTGCAAGATTATTAGTTGGTTCACAGTTATTACTAACTATGCCCCAAACCATGCATTCCTTGAATAATGGACATGGTTTGACGAATCTATGCATCGAGGGTGGAAAAAACCCTTTAGTCATTTATATACCCATTCATCATGGATAGTGCACAATTTTTCAAATCATGTAGGATCCCTAAGTTAACATGTGGCCTAGCATCCTCTTGGACAGAAGGTGGCATAATGATGGTGAATGGTTTCGAAAATCGTGTGGCCAAACCTTGAGTCATAAAAAAGTTATATTTTACCATTTTAACCTTAGTAATCATGTTTTATATATCAGTATTCTCCACTATTCTTCCTCCTACATTAATATTGATTATCCAAAATTCCCTAAGATTTCCTTTGATTGATCACCCTCATTTTTATGTTGTATAGAGAACTGTTGGTTGTGAATCCAAGATATAGGGGAGTCTAAAACTCCTCAACCGAAAATTTTATACATTTGGGATTCATTGGTTGTTCATATCAATAAAAATCCACAAAACACTCTATTTAAAATTTATCATTGGTTGGGGCATCAAGTTGTGTTCAAATTCGAATCAATTGTTAGGGTTATGTGAGATTTCATCCTAGGAATTGAGGTAATTAGTCTACAATTAGTATCCAAAAGTCATGTTTGTTATTTATGCGTACTTATTTATATATTTCTATTTTTTTATTAGAATTTAGATTTACTTAGTTAAAATGATTGGTTGATTGTGTAAATGTTTAATTAAAACCCTCATGATCCATGTGGTAAGTGTTGAGTTTGATTGATTGGTTTAAGGGTCAACTATGGGGTGTGATTCTTCTTGATCATGGAAATTGAAATTTTAAGAATAAAATTCATTGTTAATGATATATACATAGTAATAAATGTTTTTACATGTTAGTTTAGTTATTAAATAAATCTATTGGTAATTTTATTTGGATGATAACATGGAATAAGAAGTTGTTTGGTATAATGATAATGGGTTAAATGGAAAATTATTTTAAAATGGTAATTTTTTATGATGGTTAATGAATGTGAATGATAAGTGGGTTAATTGGGTCTTGGCATGTAAATGAGAATGTGTAAAAGGGATAAGGCATAGTAATGTATTTTGTGTTAAATGAACTATTTTTGTAAATGATGATTGTGTTAATGGTTAAGGTTATGTTGATGAATATGGTAAATCATTAAATAAGAATGTGAACATGTCGTGGTTTTATGCGGATTATAGGCTTGAAGTTCTATGCCCTTGGGTTGGGTTTAATTGATGCTATAAAACCCACCCATATAATGTTTGGGTTAGGGATTCATATTGATTTTCTAATCCCCTATGCTTTTCATTGGATGAGACTACCTAGACTGGGGATTCAAGGTACGTGTGATGTATTTGATTATAAATTGATTTTTAATTTGAGATTAAAAACTAAGATTATAATATCAATCATTATAGTCGAAATAATTAAGGAATTGTATTGTAAATTAATTATATAACCCATGGATTATGTTATGTAAATGGTTAAGAAAATATTGTTAACTAATGTAACATGGTTTGTCTTTTATGTATCTCGTTATTATTTTAGAACAAAGATACACTATATATTTATATGGTATATTTTATTGATAACATTTGTTGTAGTCTATTGAGTTTTAGTCACACATTGCTCGAGAATCTATTGGGTTCCTGGGCAGATTTCATGTTCATAGGTCGGGATGTGGGAAAATGACCAATGCCAAAGGGTTGATTGGGAATGGGATTTGTGTGGATGTTGGATCAAAAAATGGAGTCAAGACACATTTTTGGGATTCATCTATTTACCATTATTTTTGGTTTTCTATACACTTGACAATATATGATATGACATAACATACATACTATTGGTTTGTGGGATTCTACCCAGTTTAGTGAGTTGGTTGGCAATTCATGTTTAATGTTAGTGTTTAGTTAAATTTTATTTTTTAGTTGTTTTTGTGCTTTTTATTACTATAATGAAGATGTTATAGTATCCCTCTTTGATTTATTATACCCTCTCTATTATTTGGTAGCATCTGACATATGTGGTGGTGCACCTGAGGTTATTTGGATACTTGACTTGGGGCCCTAGTTTAGTGTCATCCTGGTTGGGCTGGTTTCAATGTTGTTTTACTGGAGGATTTATTTTCTATTATATTAAATTTTGGGGATAGTATAATGTATACTAGTATATATTATATCTTGTTAAATATCTAATTTATGCATGTAGTTAACCCATGTATGGTGGAAAACTGAAGTGACCATGGTGGGACAAATGTTCATGATGTGCTTTATTAATGTTTAATTCTATCTCACTATTGGGGGATTGACATGTTTTGTGATGTGATTATTTTATGATAGTTTTTTGTCCTAACTGGCATGAGTTTGTGGATTCATGCATCATTTTAGAAACCTAGGCATATAAGTGGAATGCCTCATGGGAGGGACACATGGGACAACTGTGTGGCATTTGAGGGTTTGAATACATCACACATTCCATTAAAATTATTATGTAATGGTTTATAATAAATATGATAAAAATTAATAAATGTAAATTAGTTGAAATAATTATTAAATAAGAATCCCTAATAAAACACTATAAATTTGTTGTTTTTTGGTGCTAATATGTTGTAAATATAGAAGGGAACCTAAAAGAGAAATTTTTTTGTCATAGATGTGAAAATGGTAAAATGTGTATTTAGTGAAACAATTTTGGTTATGCTAGTTGGTTTCTCCATTGTTGGCCATGAACCATTTTAGAGATGGCTAATTTTAGTGATGGAGACACATAATTGTCCTCTAGCGGTAGTGTATGTATAATGGGAGGTTTTAAGCTAGTTGGGGGCCTTCTTTTTGTGAAATGTATGGATGTTTTGTGTTATGTGTTTTGAGAATAGAACATTGAATTGTAGAGGGATGACACAATTATTACATTAGTCTATTTGGTGATATGAGCATATCACTAAGAATTATCCTTCCGATTTGGAGAAAGAAACCACAGTGATCCAAAGTGATAGAGGATAAGAGAAGTTCCAACATAACATTACTCTACTTATATAGATGATAGAATGAGGCTCAGGGTGGGTGGTGGTAAGTATTTTTGAGCTAACAAGGGAGTTTGAGATTCAACAACCTCTGAATTTATCAAGAGAGGGTGGACTTGTGGAATCCTTGTTATGGACAGAGATCATCTAAATTATTTTTTATCACTTAGATACTTCTCATGAGAAGAGATTCTAATTTGAATATTATATTTTTCAATGGTAGGAAACACACTGGTTGGATATATTGGTTCATACTGAGTATGAATTATGTTTAAAGTGGATGGGTTTCTAGGAAATTATTCTTGATAATTTCTATCTAGATCCCTTGAGGAAACATAAGGCTATAGAGTTTAAGATTTTGAATAATGGGACTCTGATATTTAGGGATTATTCAATCTATTTCACTAAATTGAAATTCTTTTCACTATCCTTGGTAGTGGATGAGGAAAATATGGAGAGACATTTCCATGACAGATATAGACACGAGATCAAGTGAAAGGTGAATATATTCCTTTTAAAAAGGTTTTTTCGAGGAAGTGTATCATGACCTAATTTGAGGTGGAAGTCACAAGGGTGATTCTCATGGTTGCCATGTAGTTCTAGTTTGATAATACAATGGTTCAACAAATGATGGTAGGAAGTGACCCATTGAGAATTATCATTATGATGAAGGTGGAATGATTAGTTAGAAAAGGTAACCAGACTTTAATGTTGGTGATCATGTTTTTTGGTATCAATGCGGAATGGAAGGACACATGTTAGGTAAATTTCCCCAAACATGTGTTCAGTGTTCATTGTGCAACATAATGGGGTATGTGAAGAGGTTCTGTAAGAATCCTAAATAGGTTGGAAATAATGGATGGTCTAGGTTGGTTTAGATTGAGGGTATGTGGTCAGTTACCCCATATTAGGTAGGAAGAATGATCCATGATGTTCGTACCGATCAGGGTAGAAAATGAGGTACACTGGATCAAGGGAGACCGTATTAGCCGGGTTATAGAATTACAGATAGTCAAACTAGATACTATGAATCAGTTTTTTTCATTTCATGTCATTTATCATATACCTTGGTGTGGTGAGGTATGACCTTCGCAGTTTCAGTAAGATTCATGGAGAATCAACATTTTCATGTGCTTTATTTGATTCAGGTGAAACACGCTCGTTCCTAACATTTTAACAAGTGATTTTGTTGGGTCTATCTATGGAATATATGAGTGCGGCTATGAATATTGGTAAAATAATTTGTGGTGATTGAATAAAATATCCATCAGTGTAAAAAGATCACCCTTATGGAGGGTGAGTACCATTTTCTATTGAGCTTTTTTGTGCTCGAGATATCATGTTCTGACCTGTTATTATCTATTGATGTTATAGTGTTTTAAAAAGGCCATATTAATTTTCACCACCATATGGTAATGTAAACATCTCCTTAAAGATAAAATTACATGTACCAAATAGAGTTGAGTATACTAGCAAGAAATGTAGGGCTACTCATTCATGAGTTGGGTGAACATACAACCCAAGTATCTTGTGTTATTATTGATGAGGGGAAATGAACATCTTGTTATTACTTATGTAGTGGATCAATTTCTGGATATTTCAGGTAATCTTCTTTGGGATTCCACTTGATAGAGTTGTAGAGTTCACGATAGAGTTTCTCTTGAGAGAATATCCAATTTTTTTTCACCCTATGTAATGGTATCAGTAGAAATCAGAGAGAAGAATACTTGGTTAGAGGAAATGGAAACCAAAGGGTTCATTCAAACAAGTAAATCACCTTGTGGATTTCGATATTTATTTAAATTCAAATGGACCATTGTGGTTGTGAGTATATTTCTCTACGTTGAACCATATAATGGTTAAGATCTGATACCCTCATATCTGAATTTATGATCTTTTTACCAGTTGATATATTCTATAGAGTTATCCAAAATTTATTTGAGTTTCAGTTATTGTCAGTTTAGTGTGAAACCATATGATATACCATAATCTGGATTCAATATAAATTATGGATTATAATTTTTTGTGATGTTGTTTGGGTATACTATTTTAGTAGGAGTGTGTATGGACCTAATTAACTGAATATTTCAATTTTACCTTGAAAAGTTTTTTATTGTATTTGTGGATGACATCGTGGGGTACTCCATGAATCATGATGATCATTCCAAACATCTTTTCATCATCCTAACTACAATAGGAGAGAATGGGATATAAACTAATCTATCCAAGTTTAATATTTGGATGAACAAGGTACGTTTAATGGGCCACATCATCTACGAGGAAGGTGTTTCTATGGAGTCAGATAAAGTATGATCTATTTTATATTTTGATAATCTCATGAATGAATTTAATTACATATGTTCTTTGGTTTTAGATGTAAAAAAAATGGTTCTTCAAATAATAATCCTATTTAATAACACTACACTCGGACCTGAGAAATAAGGGACTCATGTTTTAATAGTTTGATGTATGTGATTATTCTTTATAAGAGGTAAAGAAATGGATGACTACAACATAGATTTTGATCCTAATCAAGATGGGTAAAGAGTATACCATGTTTTGTAGTGTATATGGTGTTCTTATTGGAGTGGGGATGATGTAGAATGATTAGGTTTTGGTTTATGGTTCACAATAGTTGAGGCATCATGAATTAAACTCTCTAACATGATCTCGTGTTGGATATGGTGTTTTATGACATAAACTATTGGAAGGATTACTTCTTGGGAGACATGAAATTTTTTATAGATAATAAAATCATCAATTACATCTTATATAAGTGTGATTTAGACCTTCTGAAATGATGATCTGTTGAGTACCTATAGTACTTTAAACTTGAACTATTATACATATGAGGAAAGGGAAAAGTGTTGTATATGATTTGAGTCAAAAGACCCAGAACAATGAGCTTTTGTAGTCTATTTTAGATGGTAGGAAGATGGAATTTTTTACTAATATGAATTTTTATAGAATGGATAGTAAATTAAATATGTCATTTACATCATTGAGTGTCGATTGCATGCTTATTTGATAGATCAAGGAAAAGAAGTATACAGTTATAGAGTGTTTAGGAATAAAGGAATGATTAATGGTGGGGAGTCACCATCAGTTTGGACTATTGGTGATGATGAGATCATATATTTTTTTGGACATATTGGAATGAATTATTTTATGCTGGGAGAGTTGAAGTGTGAGATCCATTCATCAATGTCATTGGTGCATCCTATTTTATCCAATATGCATCGTGATCTTCGTAGATAGTATTGGTGGATATATTTGAACAAAGTAGTTGCAGGTTTCATGACATGATGTAATTCCTGAATGTTGGTGAAGGTCATGAATCGGTGACCATGTGGGTTTTTAAAAACAAATCCCATTACAATGTGGAATAGGATGATGTGATGATGGATTTTGTGGTGGGTATTTTTAAGATACCTTAAAAGAATAATAAAATCAATGTGGTTCTGGATCAATTAACCAATTTTATACATTTAATACCGATTTGAGAGACCCTTACCAATGACCCGATGGGTGAGTTGTATGTTTGGGAGGGAGTGTGCATGCACCAAATTACATAAGAAATCATTTCAGATCATGGACTTCTATTTAACTTTATGCTTCTAGAAGGGATTATAGAAGGGGTTTGGTACACATGTGTTTTTTATTAAGGCTTTTCAACCCTATTAAATAAATGGTATCACCCAGTATGCATATATTTTTTCCATCCTTGTATCAAAACCATGTAACCTATATAATGTAGTATTTTACCATTTTTGTCTCATAACATATCAGTTTTGATTCAGTGTTCTCCTCCATTCTTCCTACTATATCCCTAGTGATGATTCCAAACTCACATAAAATTACAATGTATTGTCTATTTTATTTGTATGTTATATTTCATGAATTTGGTTGATAATGAACTATCAAATTGAGGTATACACACTATTCCATCCTCTTTCAGAATTACGTATTGTGTAGTAGTTATTATCTTTTTGAATCCCTAAACCCCTCTTTTTCTAGTGAATCATAGGTTGGGGATTCGAGTCATGTTTTAATCTAAATAAATATATTGGGTTAAGTGAATATTCATATTCTAACTCAAGGATGATGGTCTTCATGTTAGATTCTGTAGTCTATATGGTTATGTAAGGGTTTGAGGTTCTGATTTAGTGATTTTCGGATTCCCATTTCGGATTCCTTGTATAAATGATAAATTGATTGGGTAAATGTTTAATTAAACCAATTATGATCCCTATGAGATGTGTTGAGGTTTATTGATATGGTTAAGGGCCATCCATTTGGAGTGCTGGTTCTTAAGTATGGAAATTTAAAAATTAATTGTATATAGGAAATTTCATGGCATTGAACCCATAATAAACATGGTGATTGTTTATTTGGGTTATGGAATGAAATGAATGGTAATTGTTTTTAGTTTTTAACTTAGAAGAAAAGGTTTTTTTGGTAAGAAGTTATCATGTTAAATGAGTGATGGTTTTTAAAGGATACATTTTTTTATTGGATATGTCATGTGAATAATAAATTCATTAATTAGAGAAAGTCATGTAAATTAGAATGTTTAAATTGTATAAACCCTAATGATCGTGTATGTGTTAAATTAAATTTTGTTGTAAATGACAATTATATTTATGGTTATTGTTATCTTGTTAAATATGGTAAATGATTAAATATGTATGTGAAAATATATTGTTTGTATGTAGGGTATTTATTTTAGGTTTTACACCCATGGGTTGTGTTGGACGGAGGCTCTAATCCCCACCCCTAGAATTCATGGTTTAGAGAGTCCGACATAGGTTCTATTCCTCTAAGGGTTACATTGGAGGAGACTACCCAGACTGAGTATCCAAGGAAAGTGGGATGTAATTGATTGGGATTTGGATACCCTAGTGAGATTGAGGACATGAATTATTCCTATATGCATCATATTTTAACACCTTGGACCATTGTGTTATAAAATAATTCCATAAAATTTAAATTAAATAAGGTTAATGTTTTAGTGATTTGGTTAAAAAATGGAACCTAATTTATCTATTCATTATCTTGTTATTATTTTAGTAATTCCATACAATATATGTTTAGATAGAATTTTTTGTAGGAATAATTTTTAGTTTCACTTTGAGTTGTACTCCCACACTTCTCCATCAATCATTGGTTACCTGAGTAGATGTCATGGTTACGTCTTGGGACAAGGGAAAATTCCAAATGCTAGAAGGTTTATTTGGAATGGGGTGTGCATGGGTGAAGGATCCTGACCTGGTGATAGGAAATGTTTTGTGATTCTTCTAATTATCATTTTTTTGGTGTTTTCTTACAAATGACATTGTATGTCATGGAATATCATTAATATTATTTGGGCAGGGTCTTGTACATAGATTTTAGAATATATTTTTAATTGAAGGTGTTTTTTAATGTTTATTTCTATTTACATTATTTCATGATTTATCTATTGTGTCTTACCCTAATAAAGAGGGTATAGTCCACCGTATGATCTATTAGACCCTCTCTCTAGTCGTAAGCCTCTAAAATATGAGGATTTGTCACTAAGGATATTTGGTGAACTAGAATGGGGAACTTGTTTAGTGGCATCCAGGTTGGGGACATTATAACGAAAATCATGATGTATGTTAAAAAGGGATGAAACCTACTACCTGGTGAATAAAACTATTTCTAACCAAGAATCAAATATCTCTCAGTATTATATATTCACTATGGGGATTCCCTATGAAGCTCATACCAAGATGATATTCTCATCACCAATGTCCTTTTAATGACACTTTCTTCCACAAATATGCCAAAATATGGATTCAATATAAATGGAGTGACATGGAACTAAATAACAGAAGTAAAATCCTTTTTAGTATTCACTTCCCATACCCCAATATATATAAAATGATTGATGTATAGCATATGTTGTTCATGTCACTGAAACTGAATGTCCAACTCTAGAACTAAATCTTCAAAGGGTAAGGATATCCAAATATTCATCGTCCATATACATCATATATTAAAACATACCATAAGTATAATTATTTAAAATGTCAAAAGAAATATCCAAAACCATATGATCATAGATCATGGAAAGCCTCCACTACCATACTAACACACACAACATCATCAAAACTAACGAAACTAAGTGATCTCATCTAGCACATATCAAATTTAGTGTTATGTTCATATAATTTATCCATTACTATCTTTCCATATCAAAAATAAATACTTTATAGATTTGAACACAATATAAATGAAGTCATCATGGGGTCCTCCTAAATGATTCATCAACATCATCCTCCACTCTATAGTGATCCAATAGAATATCCCACTGAACATATTTTACATATCCTTCATAAGGAATTAAAACTAGTTCCATATTTTGAAAATAAAATATACCAGTACTCTTACACCTATGAAAAAATTACATTTTTAGGATTATTAAATAATGGGATACATTCAACATATTTCCCATTTTCTATCCAAATTTGAATACATTTGAATAAAATCATAAAACCAAAATTGACCATAAAATCTTGAATCCAATCTACTCTCCCATTATTATATTAAATGCTAATAACACCTAATGTTATATCCCTATAAACACATATATAATCACCAGTGCCAAAGTCTGTACCCCATCATATCTCTAAACCATCAACTTTGATACCCCCTTTTAATACCCCCTATATTAGAAGGTATCCCTCATAAGATTCAAATTAATGAAAGGAGATAATTATGCTTGAAGCCCACCTTTAATAGTCTATGGGTTGATGATCATCACTAAGGGAAGACAAATAACACACATGTGAGGCATTAAAAAATATAAATTTATGTATCATGAGATAAAAAAAATTCACCACCAACCTAATCCTTTTTGAAAAAAAAAATAATTATTGATACATGTAATTTAATAGAATAACATATTAAAAATCTAAAATTATAAAAAGTAAAATTAGGATTAAGCCATCAACTCAAAAAATCATTAATACAATTTCACTAACTCTTCAATTATAGTAATTCTTATCCTAAATAATAAAATGAACATGTTATCCAAAAAATTATTAATATATTAATAGGGTGAGAAAAAAAATTTTCAATCAGTAAGATACACACTGAAACATCTCAAGAAAAATGTGAAGGAAGATTACTACATCCTAATGAATAAATAAATGAAAATAAATAATCATCTAAAAATATAATACTATTTTCCACTATAGGTCATTTTTCAATACTTATTTATTGTATGTGATACTCAACTAACTTTTCATGAACCCCAACGTGTACCCCTCCTATGCTATAAATGATAGAATGAAGATTTTGACTACCCAAGTACCACTTCCTGTAGGTCTTGGGTTAAAAAATAGCATCGAGGTTATAATAATAATAATAATAATTAAATGTGAGGTATTAAATTAAGAAAATCCTGACAGAGATAAAGATAAGGTATATTCACCATTAATAACAAAAAAATAAATATATATAATGATATCATAAGTTTGAACGTGACTTTTTTTAAAAAAATATTAAAGGTGGAAAAAAAATTAAAAGTACTGAAACGTAAAGATGAAAATAACCACAAATTTAAAATAGATCCTGAAAAACCACAAGGGTGTAATATCCATACTATTATACAACCTATAATGAATGAAATAAAAAGCAATTTATAATCATGTAAGGTGAGAATAATAGAATACTCTAAAGTGTCCTCCTTATAGCCTCTCATGATAATCTTAGGAAAGCATGCTAAAGAAGTGTGTACACCAGTGAAACTAAATCATTACCTATATTGGTATTCAATGTTCACATCCTCAACATGGATAAATTTGACCATGTATTTAATACAAAAGATTATATAATAATAATTAAACATCACATGTACCCAACTTCATCTTCCCCATTGTTTTGTCACTCTACTCAAATCTTGCACATATGGATCCATCTCTCTTAGAAATAATCCATACCAAATACACTTGGTCAAGGCATTAAAACAAGCACCCAATGAATGACATCATCACATAACCCCATCAGCTTAAACAAATATAACAACTAAGTATTATTGGGAGCCACCACGGTCATATGAAATGTATCATACATCAGGTATTATACCTAAAACAATAACTACCCATAAACTATGTTTGTACCTCAACCCATCATAGCCCATACACTTTTTACCTATAATAATCCTTCATATACTATATCTAGATATCCATATGTGAGAAATAACAATATATAATTATAGACTTTTACTCACATATGATTGGAAAGAATACCACATGTATACCAGCACAAGTGACTACCAAGTGAAGAGGTTAGGGTAAGAGGGTGGTGAATTCCATCCATCCACCCATCCAAATGTTGTATAAAACAATATCCCAGAGTCCAATAACTATCACTCACACAAAGTAAAATCAATGTGGTAAAATATTAATTAACAAAATATATTAGAAATAATACTTGTAAAAACCATAGTATATTAAACACCATTTAATATTCTCATCTACAACTATTATATCTCAAATACATAGCTACCACAACAAGGGACTAGGTATATTATTGACACCAAATCATTTTAAGAGCATTATTATTTATTTATATTCTTCTTATCATTTAATTTTTTTATTTAATTTATTTGATATTAAATTAACTATTAACATTAAATCAAGATACATTCATTAACCTCTAATGTGAAGTACATTCCCTTAAAGAATATTCTAAATATAGACTACTATTTATCTAGATTAACATATTTCATTATTTTCATTCCAACAAAACTAACCTAAAGGGTCTCAAATTAATTATTCAACATTATAATCATCATATAAACTATATACTATAATAAAAACTCTTAATTCTACCACCAAGAGTAAATATGAAACTAATGATGGCAAGATTCCTAAAGTAGTGGTGAATGTAATACAAATAAAACAAGAAACCCGACCATAGACCATTAAATAGATTCATTTCAATAAAGCATACACCTTTTTTAAATAAATGGGCCACCCAGATTCATCTTGATCTATCACCTATAGTACCATATCTGAACCCCGCATACAAATCCCAATGTATTTCCCCACCTAAAGTGTCAACTATTTTCACATTATCTAGGCCTCCCCACCCACATCACATCATCCAACAAGGCTTATCCATCCAAGGTTTATATCATTTCAAAAATTAAATCACACATCTTTATCACAATATAAATGAAACATGAAAAAGTAGGAATATCCAACAGGTTAATATAGGCCAAAAACAAGGAATCCATCCCCCATACATAAACGAGACATTATAGCTCTGAACATAAGGCACTCGACCTTCTCATGTATATGGGAACCTCAGGATATAAAAATTATCTATATCAAAAAAGGAATTTTAATTCAATATTTTATTATCAAATTTATTATTCATTGGATCTAAATATGGTCATCTCAATACTTCAATATTTAAAATGATATCCAATGATAAACAAACATTTGGCACTAAAAATGGTTTCAACGAACTTAAAGTACTACCATTCTCATTAAACTTTAATTTTATTTAATCATTATACTAAATAATTTTAATGATTCATATTATTTATCAATTATATTATCATGGATGAATTATTTTAATTAGGAATTTTTAATCCATAATTTTTTTATAAAATTATGAAAAAGACACCATTAATTATAAAACACCCTTCTATAATTTTTTATCCAACGAAATAATAGTTACCATCATTACGTTAAATATGATATTCCATCAAGATCAGAAAGCTATTGTATATAATCACATAAAATTATAACATTCATAACATATATAAAAAACTATGTTGAAAAAAATATGTAAATCATTATTGTGGTATGAAACATTAACAAGTGATAACAATACAATTCATTATTAATTGAGTTAAATCATTTTTAATTTAGTTTCATTTACATCATAAGGCCTGAAAAATTCCAAAGTTATGGTTTTAGATGAATAAATAGGAGAATAAAATAATCCCTCACCTCAAGGGATTCAATGTTCATTTCATGAGAACATACCAATGTTGTATAACACAATCACTCTTCCTTAGCGATATGCATCCCTTAAATAACACTGCACCTTACTACCCGATAAAACATCCAAAATAACACTAGTATAATAATAGAGAGAAAGTTAGGAAGTGGAGAATAAATCCATATCTAAGTGATTCTAAAATGAAATAGGAGAGATCTGGTAGACAGATGTGGTTTGGTAGAAATTCAATAGGGTTTTGGAAAACCCAACATGTGCCAATATATAATGTATTACAGCAGAATAGTTTTTCATGACATGAAACCCTTTCATATCATCTAATTATTCAAATTTTTGTCCTAAAAAAAGTGTTTCCATAGAATATTTTTCATTTAATTAATTCACTTCATGATGAACCCCATGAACCAACCACAAATAAGCATTGATCTACATATTATTACTTTGAAACACATACTTGTATTGAATTATACTATCTCCGACCATCACGTATCCAGACACCCCCAGACCTACTCTTAGATTCACTATGTTCTTAAGAATTTTAAAACACACAAATGGATTGACTAGATGGATCAAATCCCATACATTAGATATCTCTAAAAATATTATCACCTGCTTGAATAAAAAAAACAATGAGGGAAAAAATGGGTCGTCTAAACAACTACCCCGGTAGATAAACCTCAAGGATCTCACTGTCAGATGTTCTCAACCACCTCATATGAGGAATCGAGAGGAATTACTCAAAAACAATAATACACCCCTTAACACACTCCATGTTGAGATTACTCAAATAAATGATCAAGGTTACTAATAATAAACATAAAGTAAATAAAACATAAAAAAATGGTTAACATCCATATAATGAACAATGGAATAATACAATATCTATAAATAAAATGACTCAAGGTAAAAAGTGTGCATCTATGAGTTACATTCCCATTTACTATCCCCCATTCAACTATTCCTCCACAAGACACATACCAATTGAATAATACACCCTTGAAAAACATTTTCCTAGTTGTGTTGGCTATACATTAGATACTACTCAATGGTTCCATTATCATCTAAATCAATATATCCCTAATCAATGTCATGAGAGAAATTAGTAATATATGGATGGAGCTCAAAAATTGAAAAAACCACACATATGTATCTCATTATCATTGGAATTGTTATCAGATATTCCATAACACCCACATGGTTCAACACCCAAAAATTTATAAAATATCTATGATAAATCTTACTCCCATGACCAAAAATTCACATTCTATGATGAGTAGTCAACATAAAAATTATATAATATCCAACTTCTATCTCAAGAGGACTCATCCTTTGATATGAATATGGTTTTTCATGATCATATTCTACAATCAACATCTTAGAAATTACTTGATCCATCTCCATTGTATTCTGTTCTAGATCTGACCTATGAAATGTTTCCACTCCGACCCTGATCCAACATATTAGAGAAAAACATTTTTCATTGTACAAATATTAAAATAGAACTATACCAATGGTGGTGTGGAAATAATTATTGTAATAAAACATTACCAAGGGTATGCGAATCATCAAAAAACATATAACATCTTGGAAAAAATGAGTGCATCATTTCTTTAAGTGGATGTATGGTCCTCCTTATTTATTCATTGATCCAAAAATGGAAATCAATGTTACGGAATAATTAGGAAGAAAATAAATATATACACCTATCTAAAACCTAGAGGAAAAATGAGTATTCTGATTACAAATATTCATCATTGGGACTCCACAGACATGTATAAACCTCTTCCTATATTTCCATCATAAACATACATTTCATTTAATTCCATGATTACTATAATGTGGGATAATTTCATCAATCAATATACTATCATCAATATAGCATCAAAACCTACATATACATGAAGTAAATTACTAATTAAGTCCATTGATATTTCGTCACACTTCTAGTAGAGAAAATATAATTGGTTTAGAAAACAACTAGGAATTTAGTTCATATCCTTCACCGACTGGAAGACCAAACATCAATAGACAATATCTGCAATTGGGTGCCTCAAATTAGGCCACCAAAAATGACATCTCATTATTCAGTATATCATCTTCATTCTAGTATTTATTTATCTAAAATAATAATAGAATTCATGGAAAACCATCTCATGTATCATCAAAGGGAAATAAATACCTTTTTGAAACAACACATGATGTTTTATATCCATAGACCAATCATTTTAGGTATCACCACAAACTAATTGACCCCATAAGACTTTCACCATAGAATCACCTTGTTGGGACTCCTTAGCCAATAGCACAAAATATAACTTCACCTTTATAGAAAAAAATACATATTCCTCCACTTCTTCCTTGTATAAGTGTATATTTGAGTGTTATACTATCAGTCTCTATGAATATTCAGTTTGAAATATGACATAAAAATGGAAATTCATACCAAAATTATTGAATACAATATTTCAATATACTAGTCTATAATAAATCATGAAGTGTTAATACAATAATAATTTTAACCACTGATGATGAGGGTGATGGATCGG
The DNA here is from genome assembly GCA_963277665.1 of Viscum album. Classification (NCBI taxonomy): domain Eukaryota; kingdom Viridiplantae; phylum Streptophyta; class Magnoliopsida; order Santalales; family Viscaceae; genus Viscum; species Viscum album. The sequence goes on along the minus strand of OY728147.1, from coordinate 2,011,956,442 downwards.
ATCCCTCGGCCCAGCAATATTGTCCGCTCTGATACCAATTCTTGGATCGGATCCCTCGGCCCAGCAATATTGTCCGCTCTGGCCCAGTTGCTATCCCAGGCCTCACGGCTTTAAAACGCGTTGCTGAGGGGAAGGTAGGCACGGTAATTTCAAGCACCCAATAATCTCCCTCCACAACCGATGTGGGATTGGTTACCGGGGAACAGGCGCCAACAATCCTGGCGGGGGCCCAACAATCCTGGGCCCAGGACACAACAGAGGAATGTTCATGTCAAGCTGGTAAAAAAGATTTACCTATGGATCTTATGGTCACTATATTCTACATATTGAACACTGATGAGGTAATGTGACCAAAAAATCAATGAAAACATAACTCCTTCCAACTCAATATCATGGGCTTCATTGTTTTCTCATGGGTACATAACTATCAATACCCATAAGAAATAACTGACCTATGATTCATCAGAACCCGACTAAATCTTATTTTGGAAGCATGATATAAAAACTCAATCAAATATCCATATTATGTAAAAATGGATTGGAGTACTCATAAAACTTTTCATCTTATACTGAAAATAATCATTAAAGTTGTCAATATATAATAATGTTTGATCATTTATTTTCATTATTTCCATAGGAGTCGCAACTCAAGATAAATAAGGCATTAACATCTTGGAATATCATGTAACCCCAAGGAAACATCACAACACTAACTCTTTATTGGGTGATAACCATGAAAAAATCATCTCTTTCGTCAAGAGATTAATAGTTACTCCCTAATGGTACATGAAATTCCATGATGTGGTGTACCACCTAGCTCTACCCCCACAGTTACAACGAGTGCAATATGTCATTAATGTGTCGTAGAAAATGAGGTACATTACTGAACCATCACACTTTATTAACATGAGATAGTTGGACATTAATAATGGGGAATATTTATGGAGTACCCAGTAGAGATTGAGGATCTACTAGGGACACTACTGCAAAACTGGGTTTCCATAGCGCCACCATTTAATAGCTCTAAAAAGAGCTAATATAGGGTGGGGGGGTTCCTTTTCTAGTGTTTAAAAAATCAATTATAAAGGAAACTATTAAAAGAGCTAAAAAAGCGATGTTAAAAGTGACCCTTTATCAAAGAATTTTTTAGAACTGATAATGGAACCCACTTAATCAGCATTTTTTTAGGACTGTTAAAGGCGTCCCCTTTATAAGTGCTACTTTTACTAGAGCTGATAAACGGTGCTTTATGAGTGCTTTTTTCACGCACTGATAAAGTATATATTTCAAAAAATTAATCCTTGAAGAAAAATAATATATTGATATATAAGTATATTTATATAGATATAAATATAATATAAATTTTTTAAATATGTTTTAGATGAGTATAAATAGACTATTACATTTAATATATAAGAAATTTAGTGAAAATGGATTTAAAAAATTTTAAAAAATATTATTAATTCATAATTTTCTATTTATAATCGACTAATAATCACTTAATACCAATTTGAAAACATATAAAATCCAAAAAAATAATAAAAGATCTAAAATTTGTTGATAATGTAACTCAAACATCAAAGAGACTTTAATTTTGATCCTGGTGTGCGTTTTGGCTCTACAGCATATCAAATAAAAGCTTGTGAGGAGCTCTATGATTTTTGAACAAAGGAAACCTTCTGTCACCATTTTTTTTGGCCAAAAAGGCCCATAAGTCCTCCAAAACTGAGTTTTTTGTCCAGATACCCAAAGGTTTTAACACTCAATGGAATTTCAACCGTGTTTAATGGTGTCTTTTTACCCGTTTTTAGTTGTGATTGATTTTATTTAAATGGAATACATTCATATTCATATTGTGGATTTTTAATGTAATAAACTTTTATATGGTACTAGTATTTATTATAAAATAAATAACAATATATATATATATATATTATCATATAAACATTTATTTTATTAAATTAATAATTAACCATATTTACATATACAATATATTTCATAATATATATTCCATAACTAAATAAGAAAGTAATATCCATTTTATTTAAAATAGAAATATATAAATGTTTATATACCTATATAATGTGTACATGTATATATATATTTTTGTACATATGTATTAAAAAACAGATATATATTATCTATATATTATAAACGCATGTATATAAATATAAATATTTAAAATTTGTAAATATATTTAAATATGTATAATTATTCATACAGATATACATAATATATATATATATATGGATGTGTCTCTGTTTAATATATGTATTTATTTATTTATAAACAAAAATAAAAAGCATAATTCATAAATGCATTCAAAATTTATCTTTGAAATATATATTAACATACTAATATTTATTCTAATATATAAATTTACCTATATATATATATATTAATTTATGGATATTTATATTAATATAACTGAATATATATATATATATTAATATAACAATATATATTAATATATATATATATATGGTTATATATATATTAATATAGGATTAAATATAACTAACTATATTTATAAATAAATAGACATATTAATAAATGAAGAGCAAAGCGATATAGTTGAGTGGTAAAGGCTTAGGCACGCATGCTACAGGTCCCAAGTTCGAATCCTAGGGGAAACAGGTCATGCGCGTAGGTGGGGAATAATTACTAGCATTCCTAAAGGGGATGGGAGTGCTGTTAAAGGCCGGTAGGGTGGACAGGGAGTGAGAGCTGTGGTGGGTGGTGGGGTGCTATTAAAGGGGAGATTCAAGCACTATTGAATAACCTCCCCCGATATGCAGAAAATATATATTTTATTTTCTTCTTCTAGTTTTTAACTTTTATCTGTGCTCTTTAATAGTGTTGATAAAATAAGACCTTTTAAAAGCAAAACAAGTGCTAATAAAGGACCCATTTATCAGTTCTTTATATAGCGTTGATAAAAGGTCCTTTATAATCTCTTTTCTGATCACTGATAAAAGGATCCCCCACCCCTATCATCGCCTCTATTAATAGTGCATTTCTATCACTATTACCGATGTTTTCAATCAATGATAAAGACCATATTTATAGTAATCATAATATCCTCTTTTGGGGGTCGATTCCTATAGTGCGCATCCGATGGTAGTGCCTGAATCTCTAAGAGAGCTCCTGGGAGTAGGTGGATCAAATGTGTGTTCATTACCATCATCTTTTTATTGAGTAGCCATTATTTTGTCTTTCCAGGATGTAAATCCCTATTGTGGGGTGGATGTAATGACTCATATTTTCACAAGATTTATTTAAATAAATTATTTGGGAAAATACTAATGCCATACACTAAGACAGATTGAGAATACGAGGCCTAGTGTGACTGAAATTAATCATTGGTTAATGTTCCGTTTTTAAATTAGAAACCCTCGATCACTAACTATAAAATTTAATAACATCTAAACGGGTTCCCATATTGAAAATATGACGGAACCACTACATCAAGAATAAATGTTTTACCTTAGGTGGGGCCTAACCATGACCACATTTCTTCATGGGTGAAATTGAATTTTTGTATGTGAATTACATTAAAATATTGAACAAATATATTTTAATTTGGAATTTCATATTGGAACAACTATTTTACTTTTTATTAAACCTAGAGGAAGAGGTCTAATGTTACAATTCAAAACCTTCGAATTCACTAAGAAATCACAATGGTAGACTAAAGGTTTTCCTCTCAATGGTGAACAAAGATAGAGATGCAGATTGCAATCAGTCATCAAAGAATCATCATTGAAATCAAATCTTGGACATGAAATGATCTGATCCCAAGTAGGGTTTTTGTTTTTACTAGATTTCTTTTCCCATTCATAAATTCATATCATGAACATAAATCAGTCCATGAACGGATTGATTCACGGATCATGTGTACATTTGCAGGATGGGGTTATTATTTCTGGATATTTGTTGAGAATTGAATGAACATTAGAATTTATTTAGGTTTTGGGGTTATGTTCATATACTCTAATGTGAATGGATCAAGGCCAACACGAACCAGGCCTAGATCTATTCAAATTGTGAAATATTATGTTATCCCTCCTTCCCCTCAAAATTGGCTTCTCATTCATCATGGTGAAATGATCAAGGAGGTCCCTATAGAATATAATGGGGGAGAAATGGCAGTGGTGACCCATGTCATAGTGGGATAACAATGGTGGATAAGAGCCACTGTAGGATGCCATGACGGTGATAATTCATAGGTGGTAGAGGGTTGTGTCGGTGCCTGGATGTGGGAGGAGGAGGCCCCTAGCTCGAAAAACTGTGGTGGAAGCCCAAAATGGCATATGGGTGGGTGGCGTGTGGGAGTCGTGGCAAGGTGGGCCATGACAACATCAAACTGCTGTGACAAGAGGCCGCGGTGGAGGGACATGGCTCAATATATCCACTTCAGATGGAGGACCTAAGACATATATACAAGTTTGACCTGGTCACACGTACAACCCACATAGACTAGGTAGGGATGCAGTGTAAGGGTACAAACCTAGTTGCCTAGAGTCGCTGCCCTATTTATTTACATTGGAATATAAACAAGGAATATGCATCATGAAGGACCGAGTAGTTGAGTAGCATTAGAAAGAATATACATACAAATGTTTAACATTACAATTTGAAATGAAATACAACATATAAATTCCTTCGACAACATCTAAAACATATAGGTTATTTCTACATGTCATTCAAAATAAATTTCTTCATGTCCAAAGAAAATGAAACATAAGAAAGTGGTGTGATCAAAAACTCGGTAAGGGTAAGCAATACAATGTATGATATCATAAAAATAAATAATATGAATGTTTAATAACTAAATACAAATGAATTTAATAAAAACAAGGACACTTTATCAAGGGAATTAGAGCTGAATAAATAATTATATAGTAAAATATAATCATGTGTATTATACTAGTCGAAAAACCACATGAACCATCATTAAAATTTTAATTATGAGGGAATGAATAATGTGAGGCATAATAACCATACATTTAGGTCCCCGTTCCAATACCATAGATAATAATTTTGGCAAGGCCTTGTACCAAGAGCGTAGTTTATCTCATTAGAGCTACTGATGCACCGAGGGGATAAAATGGGCCCAACATGTCAATTAATATATCCCATTAATTCCTCATATGAACAGGGATAAGAATAAATAAAATATACATTCATATTGAAATTAATATATGAAATGTAAATAACTTTCCACAAACGTTAAGCATAAACACTAACCATTCAGTTTAAATTGGTGAATTGTTTTAATATAGAACATCCATAGAAAAACTAATCATCAACCAGCAAACTAAATATGGAAGAAAATAACATACAATATTAATCCCAATTAAAAATATTAATCTGGTTGACTGTTGAAATAGATGAATATTTTCTTATAAAATATTTGAGTAATTCTGGAGATAAATACTTATTTATTTTGAAATGAAATGTACCCTTGTAATAAAAATTGTATAAAACTAGAAGTGTAGTATGATAGTATTTTATTAGTAAAATGAGTTTTTCGATAATTTTAACAGTTTCGTAAAATAGATTATAGAGTCCCCTTGAAAATATGTAAGAATTTGGGCAATTCCATTGAAATAGGATTGATTATCATAAAGGATTTTAGAATGATCCATTTAAAACATATAAAATTCCATAAATGAAGGTATGATTATGGTATGAACACATATATAGAATATTAAAATAGAAATTTTGATGAATACATATTAATGAATATTAATTTAATTGGGGTATGTATATAATAAAAGTAACCAGAATGAAAATAGAGGTTCGAATAGAAAACCCCCACCTTAATTTATGATTACATTTTATGAAAATAAATTTACATTTTAAAATTTTAAATTATTCATAAAATTTTAATTAAAATATTTTTGGGAGACAAAAAATCCAAAACATATACTATGATTTTTTTCCACTTATATGATGTCTAAATTTTATTTATATGTTCATGGGTAATGTTTCTATTTATTTTGTCTGATTTATTATTTATTACTATTCGTTATTATTCATAATGGTATTTCACTATTCACAATGTTATGTTACTATTCATAAAAAACTAATTAAATTCAATCAGATTTTAAATATCTTATTGAACGCAAATGTGTATGTTAGTTTTTTGAAATTAAAATCCCAAAAGTGGAAAATTTTGTTTAGTGGATATGTTACAATAAATTGGTGTATTTAAGAGTCTTAGTGATTCATGCATTCAATATTATACTCATTTTCAAAATATTGGGTGTTAAATTTTGCCATCATTACAAATACTTCTTCTTAGATATTACCAGAATGTTACATAATAAAACAATTTGTGTAGTTCTTCATCACATGCCCCTTAGGCGCCCATGTTGCCTCATTGATTTTTTGATTTTTCAAAAGTATATTTATCATTCAAGTCATATAATTCCTAATCTCTTGTTCTTTAGATTCTAGAATCCAGATAGGCTCTTCACAGTAAGATATGTCTGGTTCCAACTCCATAACATCAGAAGTGAGGTCATGCGTTGAGTTTGACATATAGTTTCCCAACAATGAGACATGAAACGCATTATGAACATTGGAAAGCCTCGGTGGAATAGGAAAAAATATTGAATATCTCCAATTCTCTCTATAATTCCAAAAGGTCATATGTAATTATGTCTCGATTTCCCTTTTTTCCAAAATATTGTAACACTCTTCTATGTGTATACTTTCAATAAAAAATGATCTCCCCTATGAAATTTTAAATAATTTCTTCAATTATCAGCATGTCTTTTTTGTCTACATTTATATGGTTCGATATGTCCTTGAATAGTCATTACCTTCCATGTTTTTCCTCCATAAGCTCTTGGTCCACTAGATTCCATTCACCAACATAAACCCAACATGTTTTTGAATGACATTTCATTCAATGTAATTCCTCATATAATGCCATTTGATTACTGGAATGGAAATTATTATTGTAGTAAAACTCTACTAAAGGTAAATATTAATCCCACGTACATTGAATGTCAATTGATCATGATCTCAACATGTCCTCTAACGTTTGAAGCATCCTATCAGATTACCCATCAGTTTTAGGATGATAAGTAGTACTCAAACAAAGCTCAATATCCAAGTCATTATGAAGACTTTTTCAGAAAATTGATATAAATTATGGATCATGATCAGAAACATTTGAGATAGGTGCTCCATGAATTCTCAAAACATCCTTGATATAGTGTCTTGATAGGCACTCCAATGGAAAATCATTCGTTATAGGGATGAAATATGTAGATTTTGTAAGTCGATCATCAATTACACATATTACATCATTTGTTCCTAGAGTTTTGGGTAATCCGAAAACAAAATCCATGGCGATGTAATCAAATTTCCATGTAATAATAGGTAAAGGTTGCATGACTCTTCTATAATGTTGTCATTCAGACTTCACTTATTGAATGAATAAACATATTCAAACAAAATCTTCAATTTCCCTCTTCATGTTATCCCTCAAGAAATGTTCTTTTAATTTACTATACATGTTATTGCTACTTGGGTGTATAGAGAAATTGGACGTATGATCATCATGAAATTACTCCCTTTTAGCTTGGGTATATAGGGAGCACATAGCCTCTTCGTAAATTTCATAATCCCATCTTCACATACAATGTCAGCCAACTGAAGATCTTTTACAAACATTAATTCTCTTTTAAATGTTAACATCACCAGGCTAATAGCTTTTAATCCTTTTTAATATCTATGGGTGGGAAATAAATTGAAAAATTAATAATTTTTCACCTTATTTAATAACTTCAATGTCCATCTTTACTAGATTATATGTACAAAGGATCCTTTTCAATCATTATTTTGTTATGAATTCCATCATCCTTCCTGCTCATTGCATCATCTACCTTGTTTTATTTCATGGGTGGTTGTGTATGAAAAAATCATAATCCTAGATTAGTTTAGTCCACCAACGTTTCCTCGTGTGGATTTTTTTCTATAAGGAGATATATTTTAAACTCTTATGATAAGTATATATATATATCATATTTATTCATAGAGATGATGTATCAATATCATCAGAGCTAAGATTAAAGTTGATAATTGAAGATCATGAGTATGATAGTTTTGTTTATGAATTTTTATTTGCCTTGATTCATAGGCAATAACTACATCATTCTGCATAAGGATACAAATATGCCATTTCATTGATGAATCACTATAGATCTAAAACCCATCATTCTCCTATGTTAGAGTTTTGATCTATGAATTCACTATTCCTCTTTATAATTCATAGAAAGAGTCCTAATTTTTTTGGTCCATATGAACTTAACCCCTTTTTTTATGCTTGCTTCTTGGGGTGGCTAATCGGGTGATGATAGGAATAAAATTCTGATAATAACCTTCTAACCAAATAAAACTACGTACCTCAGTTATGTTCATTGGATTAGGCCATTCCCAAACAACCTTTTTCTTCGCAGGATCAATGGATATTTCATCCATAGAGACAATTTTTCAAAAAAAGTAAATTAATTAATTCCAAAAATCACACTTGCTAAACTTCCCAAATAATTAATTTCTAAGGATACAAATATGTCATTTCATTGATGAATCACTATAGATCTCAAACCCATCATTCCCCTATGGTAGAGTTTTGATCTATTAATTCACTATTCCTCTTTATAATTCATAGAAAGAGTCCTAATTTTTTTGGTCCATATGAACTTAACCCCTTTTTTTATGCTTGCTTCTTGGGGTGGCTAATCGGGTGATGATAGGAATAAAATTCTGATAATAACCTTCTAACCAAATAAAACTACGTACCTCAGTTATGTTCATTTGATTAGGCCATTCCCAAACAACCTTTTTCTTCGCAGGATCAATGGATATTTCATCCATAGAGACAATTTTTCAAAAAAAGTAAATTAATTAATTCCAAAAATCACACTTGCTAAACTTCCCAAATAATTAATTTCTAATAAGACTTTTTACAATTATCCACAATTAATTTTCATGATCTTCATAGTTTTTGAAGTATACAAAGATATCATCCATAAATTCCACCACAAATTCAATAAAATATTTTTTGAAACCTATATTCATTAGATCCATTTAAATTTGGGGTGTATTAGATAGTCCAAAGGTCATAACTGTAAACACGTAATTCTTATACCTAGTTAGAAATGATGATTTTTAAATTTCGTCCTTCCTCACAAGAAACAGGTGATATCAAGATCAGAGGTAAATCATAAGAAAATACTGATCTCCATGAAGTTGATCAAATAAATCATCAATACGAGATAGAGGATACTTGTTATTTATTTCTATATAATTGATCTCTCTATAATCAACACACAACCTCATAGATCCATCTTTTTTCTTAAGAAAAAGAACAAGAGATCCCAATTGAGAAAAAGTACAGAGAATAAATTCATTATCAATAAATTCCTCTAATTTTTTCCTCAGATCCAATAATAACACAATGGCCATTCTATAAGGGGACTTTGATACGGTACATGAATCATGTATAAAGTCTATGGTAAACTCAATTGTCTACTCTGGAGAATGTCCAAGTAAATACTCTAGAAATACATCAATATATTATTACACAATAGGTATGTCCTCTAATTGAAAATTCTTTTCCTCACCCATAGTTATTATATTTCCTTACACCCCAATAATTGAATTTAGTAGATCTTAGATGGGTGGATCTAGATTAGATAAGGATGGTGGTGTTTCTGCCCTAATGATTAGGGATTATATGTCGTCCAAAAAAATTGTATCCTCCTTGTTCTTGAAATAAATTTTCACATCATGGATCAAAACCCAATATATGCCAAGAATAATATATGTGTCAATCATGGGTATAACAATAATATCAGCAGATAAATCACATTTATATGCTATAATGGAGACATCCTGACACAACATTTGTTCAATGATACTTACATTAAGAGTTTTTATTGAAAACTCCCTTATTAAATAAAATTATAAATATCTAATTTTCTTCAAAAACTAGGAAGATATTTGAGAATGAGTTGATCCAAATTCAAATAATTTGTTGTCAATGTTCAAGGAAATGATTAATGTACCTACCACAACATAGTTAGGAACTTCAACTTCGGTACTTATGACAAACAAATTATAGCCATTCTCTCTTGGCCTTTATTGGGAAATATTCCACTAATGCTTTATCCAATCTTGTGAAAACTATCCCATATCCATAAAATTGTAGCTGTGAAAATTGGTAGCATATTTTTTCACCCTACAATCCAATGATAGGTGGTCTTTTTCTCCACACTTGTAACAGACTCCCATTCCCTTCAGGAAAGGGAAAGGGTGTCTCTTCCCACAATTACTATAGGATAGATGGTGAATTATTCCCATATTACCCATTTCCATATTTTTTTCTAATGTATTTTACAGCTGATATCACTCAAATTTACCCAAGTTCTATGGGTTAAGCGTTCACTTGTAGTATATCTAGGGTTGATAAATCCTCAAAGGCCAATGAATAATCTATAGACACACAATCTAAAGTGATGGAATTTTTGATATAAAGTGGACAACATTGGTTTTTTTAAGATGGGAAAAATGAAAATTATGCTACCTAATTAAATTCAAATTGGGATAATCTGTTGGTCATAGTTCATCACATGGGGAAGGATTGGATAAATTCCTTTTTAAAGATATCAATTTATTATATTTGATATGGGTTTAAAAGAAGATCAAAAAACAACATCACATACTTGTTTAATAGAAACACACCATAAAAATAATCACCTATACAGTTGGAAGATAATATTTATGAGCACTCAAATAAAATGGTTCGTATTGACACTAGATGTTTGTGGACATAAAATTCAACCTGGATAAAGATGTACTAAAATCATCAAAAAATATCATCAATTAAAAGAATAGATTAGAAATTAATGGAGTGATAAATAAAACCAAATTCATCCATTTTATACTCCTATTGATCAATAAATAAAAGGGATATCTCTACATTGATTCTATTCTATTAAAGGAAGTAGGATGTTGTCCAATTCGGGTGGAATTTAAGAAGTAAAAAATAGCAAAATAAGAAAAATTCCACCGTTGAGTGATAAATTTCACAAGGACTGTTGTGAATAAATTCACACCTTGACGAAAATATATAAATGTGAAATGAATAATAATATAATAATAAGAGAATAATATGTATTATTAAGATACTATGGTGAATTAAAACAACTTACATGTGAAAGCACAATCATGACAATACAAAATGGAAGCATAACATTACACTTGAATAAAAAAAATCCTCCTATATTAATTCACCACCACAATCATAAATAAAAATTTAGGAAGACATTGTTTGAGCCCCCATATCCCCATGTCTCCTTAGTTAGTGGTGGTGGGCCTAGGTGGGTGGAATGTTAATGGAGATTAGACTCTTCAACTCTTGACCCGAAGTGGCATTTAGCTAGCATCCACTGAAATGATGCGCCGAAATGGCCTTCTAGATGGTAGAATTTTAGTTGTCGAAAAACTGAGAAACTAAAAACCATAATTTCCCATAACTTCCTATAATATTTCAGCCTAAAAATTTATGTGTTTTGAGATAATTTATTTTAATGGTGGGATGCTTTTTGGGGCCTTAGACTCTATCCGAGAATTTTATCATTAAATTTTGACGCCTAAAACTCCTTTAAAACATTCGTATTAGATCATATCATTGTTTAATTAAATGATTCACTTAATTAATTATATCCTAAATTAATGTTTCAGAAGTATTGGATGGGATCGTGGATCCCACTATAGTTTTATTGAGATGATGTTCAGTTCACTTCGCCCAGAATGTTTTTAGTTCATGTGCCACTTTGGTTGTCTTCCAATACAACTCTTATATTAATCCAATATTATAAATTATTACCATGGAAATGAGAAATAAAAAAATTCAATATTATTATAAAATCAGGACTGTTGGGTATTTTATATGGTGTTTAAAAATATACAATGTTATAGATAATTTCATGAAGGACTTATAATCATAATGAGAAATGATGTTCAATGTGTATAATACAATAAAATGGTGTTTAGGAATAAAAAAGAATGCAACACAATGAGATTTTATGAGAAACATTATTTTTAATTTCTTTGATTTCTTGTGTTGTGCGCTAAATTATTATTTGCTTGTGCAATACAAAACAATGTCTTAGCTTTAAGTATATGCAACATTATTCTTAGCTTGTGTTGCACGTAAGAGAATCCATCCTGAATAGCATGTATAAGGACCCGACCTTAAACATTAATTATTATTTAATTAAATGAATAATTAACGTAGAGGATCTTTTTTGGTTTAGAGTTTTAGATAATTAGTACATAACTATTACATCTCAAAAGATTACAATGTATACACTTCTACTATGTTACCATATAATAAAAACTCTTAAAAATAAACTTGTCTAGTTCCATGTTTTAGATAGAATGAAGTGTCCTTGTTCTTATCCTTGACACTATTCCACATGAAGTCCTATGAAAAAAATTTCAAAAACACTTGGGGTGAGCATAAAAAGCTCAGTAAGGGATAGACAAAAAAGGAAACCTATTAGTTTTTCAAAACAACAAGTAAACCATGAGTACTTTATCAAATTAATACTTTTCACCTTTATGAAGTAGTATAAATTTTCAAATGAATAACAGATCATTACATACCATTTTATATCCAAAATACTACCATAAAACCCATATACATAACATATAAAGGTAAATTGTGAAATAAATATACATAAATGGAATAACCATATGGTAAACTTCCACACATATCACTTAATGGAATAGCCATACATCTGACTTCCATACCCAATGCATTAGAGGTTATAACATAACCACCCATCCTAGTATTCATGGCACCACTAGTCATATGGTTTATCACGTAACCACCCGTCAAATGTCTATGTACCATTACAAAATCATAAGACAAAAAACAAAAATAATCGGAAGAAAACATTTCCACATTTCAAACACAATATATCACTTAAATATATTGACATAAAAATTCCATTATAAAAAAATTTCAATACCAAAATACATAATAGATTATATGGTATTTATTTCATTTAAAAAAAACATTACTTCTTATTGAGGATGCCAAAGACCAAATAATACTCACAGCGGTGAAAAAGGTCGTTGTCACCGCGTACGTTAAAAGAAACATTCTTTATTTTCGTTTGGTAAAACACTTCATAGAAAAAGATTACTTTTGTATAAAATTAAATGTCAATGGGGTTTATAAACTATATAAATGAATGCTTTGTATTAGAAAAAAATATGCCTCAATGAAAGGAGATTGAGACAAAGTCCCTTAAAATGACGGTATCCTTGGATTAAGGATAAATCCATTAAATAATTATGTGTGACAAATGAATACACAAAATATATGTGGGTATTATGTGTAAAACAACCAGATCTCATTCACACATATTCATAGAATGATATATTCAAGGAGTAAAAGTTTATCCCAAAGAATCAAAATTGGGTTAAAAAGTTCCCTTTCAAAAATTTGACAGCTTAACGTCATCACTTTAAAATTCAAATAAGGAGTTGATGAGAAAGAAAATGGTATCTCATCACTTGGACATAAAATTTAAATAAATAAGGATATAGAAGAACATATCCCAACATAAAAATATTTAAATTAAAATACCCAACAAATAGAAGTCTTTTAAAATGAGGAGGGTGAAAGGTTCCCTTGCCGACATGGGTATATTTCGAAACATAAACCCCATGAAATAAGTACAATACAACATTGATTTAAATACTCATAAATGATAGTATATTACCCAAATAGTAGAATAATGGGCAGTACATATACAACTCAATGGAAATGGTGGAAAACGTAGCATAAATCTCACGGGAATAAATGTGAGATGAAAAATCCCTTACGAAAACTAGGAAGCGTAACGACGCCACTAAAAACATCCAAAAATGGCTTGATGAGATCAAATAGGGTCTCTCATAAAATTAAAATAATATTTACAGAAAGAGGAATATAAAATAACATTCCCCAACATAATAAATGTTGGCTTAAAATAAGTGATATAAAAAAGAGTACTTAAAAAGAAAGAGAGAAGTTGGATCTCTTACGAAAATTTCGTAGCCTAACGGCACCACTCAAACTTCCAAAATTGATTGATGAGAGAAAATAGGGTCTATAATAATATGAACATAAAAATTATAGTACGAGTAATATAAAAGAACATCCCAATCATAAGAAAGATGATCTTAAAATGAATGACATAAAAGAGTGTACTTAAAAAGAAAGAGAGGGGTTGGATCCCTTACCTCAATTCTGACTTGTCTTGTTCGTTTCATTATATTCCTGAATGATAAACATTGGTCAATTTATAATTGCATAAGGACCTCCTTTTAATATTGTTATTCAGTTCATATAACATATTATAATGTTATAATAATTGGTTAATAAAGTGAGTTAATATCAGACGTTTTTGTCGATGATTGGTGCATGAGTCAAAAATAAACTTGTTTGAAAATGATTGTCCATGTAGTTATAAGTAAATAATCTCCAGAATATTATAAATGATTTAAATATAATATATATCCTGTACATATTCATTTTATACTATTCCATAACATTTGTAGATAAAATGAAATGAAATGCACAGTTCATGGAGACGGTAGGTCGTACGTACGCATGAATGCTACTTTCATTTCATTGTCATATTAATGGAATTAAAAATAATTGAGATATATATATATTATAACTCCAGTATAATATATATGTTTTATATGTCACATAAGTTCATTAATTTCATTCTTTATACATTCCATGTATTGCATGAACAAGTTACATCACTTGAGGGGGCGATATTCCACACTTCCTCGTATGAAATTATCGCAATTGCACAACATGAAAAGCATAAAGGTATGTATTAAATATAAAATAAAGAATCATATGGGAAACATAAATACCATATATAGATCATATATATAATAAAGTTACATAATAATGGCCACCTTCAAAGGATTTAAATGAATATTGAACAATCATCGTTTGGTGAGGCAGTAATTTTCCATCCACATAAATAGTATGTCCTTTAACCATTAGATGGAGGTGTGTGTAGGTGTAGCTCTAATAATTATCATAACAACATCCTAGTATATTTATGATACTTGTTTTTTTACAAAAGAAATGAACAAAAAGTGTTTATGGGGTTAGAGATGCAAAATAAAACAAAAGAACACAAGAGAAGACACTACCTTTAAATCAGGTAACTCTTTTTGATTTGAGCTCAAAGGCTTCCTTGGAAAGCATTCTACACAAAATGAGGCTTCTTAGAGTAAGATTGGGATGTGGAGAGAAAAAATGGGAAGCATTTTGCTGAAACAGAGGCTTGAGACAAGTGTAAGACTTATATTTCACCAAATCATATCATTTTATTTAAATCGTTCATTTGTGAGGTAATCACTGCATCATCACGGTGTCATAAAAAAATTAATTTATTTAAGGTCAAAAAATTATAAAAAAAATATCATGTTGTAGGAAATATTATTATATTTCTAATTAATATTTATAGTAAAAAATATGACTTGTATAACCCCATGTAAAAATTGTTTTAGTAAAAAAATACATATTTGTGATATTTTAATTTTAACATTAAATATAAAGTTATTAATGTAATTTTCCTACCAATGTGGCTCCATGGGGTCCCCAAGTTGACACATGGATTGTCTTGGTCGTACATGACTCATCAAATTAGGGTATTACAAGTGTCAAGGTCATTTCATATTATTATAACATTATCTTTACCTTAAATTACACTATTTACCTCTAATCGCGATTAATAAAACAAAAAAGTTACTATTCACCCAAAAATTCTTTTAACCTCATTGAACCACATTTTAATTTTTAATTAAAACCATGTATTTCTGATTTTTGAAAATCAAATAACTGAAGTGGTAAAGATTCATTTAAACGAAAAATCAGTTTCTTTAACTACCACTTAGTGGTTTTACTATTCATAAAAAATTGATGTTTTTCAAAAAATTACCAAAAATTCACCCTAAGATATATTTGATATTCAGAATTCAAAAATTAAGTATATTGTAAAAAATTCAAAATATATACGTTTCATTAATTAATTGAATAATTAATTCTCACAGTCAAAACAAATAGCGTGTTTTTAAGAAAGAATATTCATTAAAAGATTGACACTAGTTTTAGTCCAATTTCAATTTAAAATTAATTCCAATGACCACTATTGGATTAAATGGTACAAATATATTCTAATTTCACTTTAAAAAAAATCAAAATATGATCTAATCATAGAAATAAATTATATAAAAAATTTAATTTGAATAAAAATACATCATTTTTCACTTATTCATTAAAAATGAACATTATTGTAAAAATACCAAAAAATCACACAAAGTGAATTTTGATGTCCCGATTTTAAAGAAGAATTTTATTTTGTCATATATATCACATTAAATTTTAAAAAATTGGATTTAAAAGAGGTTCACCATCAAAAGGATGTTAATCGACCATTTAATGAATATTAGAATTTTTACCATTAAAATTGGATTCATTCTCATTTTTAATCCTCTAACATTTGTTGTAAAAAGTAAAAATACTTGAAAAAAATATATAATAATTTTGTAGTAAGTTTTGTTCATTCCCCCAATTACCACGGCTAGGTGTTAATTAAAATTTAAAATAAAATTATATTATTATTAGAGTGCAACGTAAGATTTCAAAGGATCTTGTTGTTGCATATTGGGTAAGACATTGATCATAGCATTCCCTTTAAATTAATATTAAAATTTTATTCACAAATAGGTATAAATATTAAAATGACATATTCTTTATTTTCCCGGGGTGTTACATCTTTCCCCCCTTTTTGGGACTTGCATCCTTGCAAATTTAAAACTGGGCTTGGAAACATCATTGAATGTCCCATATTGGAACAAGAGTCGGTAGAACAATGACTTTAAAAGAAAAAAATAGAAGTACAGAGGTTACTCGAGTTAACCCATACTAAGATTCCATGTAGGAAAACTTGGATATGAAAGAAAAAGAAAAGGGTCATGTACTTGAGGGAGAGTGATAGAAATCATGTTTAGGAGAAAGTTAACCATAAGAAAATCACAAACTTGTGGTGGGTTAAATGATATTCGATTTCCCAGTAGGAAATGTTAATAGACAACATTTTTGTTTTATGTTACTTTTCATTGAGGCATTTATTTTTGATCTTAATGAAACATACTTAATTGTCATGTTAACATTCAAATTTTACTAGATTTCTTACACAAACTCATACTTTCCCCAAATGATGAGTATTTAGGAAGTCTTGTTCACATTAAGTGTACTATAATCAACTTCTAGAGAATCACCTAATCTAAAAAAGATAACTATATATTTCCCATGACTTTATACCTTAACAAAAACTAAAACCAAAAAGGTTAGTATGAGATCAGTAATACCCAAAAAGGATAATACTTCATAAAAAAATCTATTCTTAATCTCCAAAATTTGTCATACAATAACCAAAGTTCAAAAAAGATCATTCAATAAACATCTATCCATAAAATTCATCAATGTAATCATAACTAAGACTTAAACTGAAATCTCTGAAGGATTTAATCACATAGTGTCTCAAGGTACAAATTAACAATTATCTCCAAATAAAATCAGTTTCTCTTAAAGTATCATACTAAAAAGTAATTAACCTAATCACATATCCTCCATGATAGGTTAATAATTTCCATATATAACCCAAAATCAAAATTCTCTTGATTCATAAAATAATCTAACAAAAACTAATTATTCAAACTAAATTGGGAATTCACGTAGTCCAGTGAAATGTGATAAATACCAGTCGCACTTTGGTTGTGGGTTTGATTCCCACAGCTTTGTCCGACGTGACGGGTTGTCACACTGTCAGTGTGTTGTCCTTTTTCCAAAACTATATAATTCGTAAAACATTCCCTAATAAGAGATAAAATCTTCAAAAATAACTATAACATAATTTAACCTAAATTTTACCTCATTCCATTCATCTTCCATCACAACATATAGTAACCCATAATTACCTCAAATGTAAGGATCATAAAACCTTAATTGTTACCTTTATATTAATTACCTGAACTTCCATGTCGAGTTGGTTCTCTCGTACATGATGCATTAGAGAACTTACCATGGTTCAAGTGGTTGATCATAACTCTTGATAGTTGGTTTAAAATAACCATGATATTTCTCATTGAATCCCCCATTTCATCCAGTCTCTTAATCAGAGAACCACCACAGTTTACAACAAACCCATTTCCACTTTGGTGCCTTCTAGATACATCCATTTATTAATACCAAAAAGGTCAGTGTGAGTATATCTACAAAATAATCATGTACTAAAGGTGAAGATAAACACTAAGATATACTTATCTAGGTTATCTCAAACTCATTCCAACCTTAAGAAATAACAATGACCCTATCTAATATAATAACCATTGTGGTTATACTCAACTTGTCACTTAACACTCTAACCTCTAAAGTTATCTAAACCATCCTCTGATACCAACTATAAGGACCCGACCATTAACATTACTTATTATTGAATTAAATGAATAATTCACATAGATTATCTTTTCAGGTTTAGAGTTTTAGAGAATTAGGACATAACTATTACATCTCAAAAGATTACAATGTAGACACTTCTACAAAGTTTCAATAAAATAAAAACTCTTAAAAATAAACTTGTCTAGTTCCATGTTTTAGATAGCATGAAGTTTCCTTGTTCCCATCCTTGACCCAATTCCACATTAAGTCTTGTGAAAAACATTTAAAAAGAAACATGGGGTGAGCATAAATAGCTCTTTATGGGATACACAAAGAAAGAAAACTATTAGTTTTTCAAAACAACAAGTAAACCATGAGTACTTTATCAATGTAATAATTTTCACCTTTATGAAGTAGGTTAAATTATTCAATTAATAAAATATCATTACCTACCCTTTTGTAACCAAAATATTACCATAAAACCCATATACATAACATATAAAGGTAACTTGGGACATAAACATACATAAATGGAATAACCATACGGTTGACATCCACACATATCACTTAATGGAAAAGCCATACAGCTGACTTCCATACCCAATGCATTGGAGGTTATAACGTAACCACCCATCCTAGTATTCACAGAACCACCTGTCATATGGTTAATCACGTAACCATCTATAAAATTTTCAATTAAAACTATAAAATCATAAGACATCAAACAAAAATAATGGGAAGAAAACATTTCCACATTTCAAACACAATATATCACTTAAATATATTGACATAAAAATTCCATTATAAAAACAATTTTCAATACCAAAATACATAATAGATTATATGGTATCTTTTTCATTTTAAACAAAAAACACCAGGGCATGTTGAGGTTGCCAAAGACCAAATAATACTTTCGGCGGTAGAAAAGGTAGGTTTCACTACATATGTTAAAAGAAAAATTCAATTTTATTGTTTTGTAAAACACTTCATAGAAAAAGATTCATTTTTTATAAAATAAAAATTCCAAGGGGTTTATACATCGTATAAAAGAAAGCATTGTATTAGAAGAAAATATGCCTCAATGAAAGGACATTGAGACAAAGTCCCTTACAAAGACGGTATCCTTTGATTAAAGATAAATCCATTACATAATTATGTATGAAAAAAATACAACAAAAATAAGTGGATATTAAGTGTAAAAAAGTCAGAGGTAATTCAAACATATTCATACAATGACATATTCAAGGAGTACAAGTTTATCCCAAAGAATCAAAATCGGGTTTAGAAGTTCCCTTGCAAAAATTCAACATCCAAACATCATCACATTCAAATTTAGAAAATGAGTTGATGAGATAGAAAATAGTATCTCATCACTGGGACATAGTATTTACATCAATAAGTATATATAAGAACATATACCAACATAAAAATATGTAAATAAAAATACCCAACAAAAATAAGTCTTTTAAAAAGAGGAGGGTGAAATGTCCCCTTACCGACTTGGGTATCTTTTGAAACATACACCCCATGAAAGAAGGACAATACAAAATTCATATAAATACTCATAAAATAAAGTATATTTCACAATTAGTAGAATAATGGGCAGTAAATATACCACTCAAAGGAAATGGTGGCAAATGTAGCATCAATCTCATGGGAATAAAAGTGAGATGAAAAATACCTTACGAAAACTCGGCAGCCTATCGGTGCCACATAAAACTTCCAAAAATTGATTGATGAGATAAAATAGGGTCTCTAATCATATTAACAAAAAATTTATGAAAATAAGAATAAAAAATAACATCCCCCAATATAACAAAGAGGAGCATAAAAGATGTGACATAAAGAAGAGTACTTAAAATGAAAGAGAGAGGTTGGATCTCTTACGAAAATTCCACAGCCTAACGGTGCCACTCAAAACTTCCAAAATGGATTGATGAGATAAAATAGGGTCTCATCATATGAAAATAAAAATTACAGTAAGAGTAATATAAAAGAACATCCCAATCATACGAAAAATGAGCTTTAAAGGAATGACATAAAAGAGTGTATTTAAAAACAAAGGGAGGGGTAGGATACCTTACCTCATGTCCGACTTGTCTTGTTCGTTTCTTTATATTCCTTAATAATAAACATTGGTAAATTTATAATTGCTTATAAAACTCCTTTAAAAATTATTATTCTGTTCATATCAGATATTATAATGTTATAATAATTGGTTAATAATGTGAGTTCATATGAGAAGTTTTTGTCGATGTTTGGTACATGAGTCAAAAATAATTTTTTTTGAAAATGATTTTCCATGTAGTTTTATGTAAATAATCTCTAGAATAGTATTAATGATTTAAATATCATATATTTTCAGTACATATTCATTTTATACTATTCCATAACATTTGGAGATAAAAAGAAAAGAAATTCACCGTTCATGGAGATGGTCGGCCGTACGTACGCATGAACGCTACTTTCATTTCTTTGTCATATTAATGGAATTAAAAATAATTGAGAGATATATATATTATAATTCCAGTATAATATATATGTTTTATAGGTCACATAAGTTCATTAATTTCATTCTTTATACATTCCATTTATTGTATGAACGAGTCACATCACTTGAGGGGGCGGTAGTCCAGACTTCCTCGTATAAAATTAACGCAATTGCACAACATGCAAAGAAGAAAAGTTATGTTATAAATATAAAATACAGAATCATATGGGAAACATAAATACCATATATATCATATATAAAATACAGTTACATCATAATGGCCACCTTTAATGGTGTTAAATGAATATTGAACAATCATCGTTTCATGAGGCAGTAATTCGCCATCCACAGAAACAGGGTGTTCTTTACCCATTAGACAAAGGTGTGTGTAGGTGTAGCTAAAATCCTCTTCATAAAAATATCCTTGAATATTGAAGATACTGGTGTTGTTACGAAATAACGAATAAAAAGTGTTTAGTGGGTTGGAGAAGCAAAATAAAACATAAGAACACAAGAGAAGACATTACCTTTAAATCGGGTAACTCTATTTGATTTGAGCTCAAAGGCATTCTTGGAAAGACATCAGCCAAAAGTGAGGATTCTAGGAGTAATAGAGGGATGCTGAGATACAAAATGGACAGGGGTTGGCCAAGCCAAAGGCTTGAGAGGTTTGGGTAAGGTGGTAAAGGTGGGAGCCTTTTATAAGAGGAGAGGAGGGGCACTCTTGGAAAGTTATAAACTATTACATTATTATAGAATTATTTTTGGATTTCAAAGGTCCCGAAAGGATATATTTCTAGGATAAGGTGATTAGGTTTCTAATTGCACCCATACAATAGGTTTTTGACTACTACAAGACTTATATATTACCATATCTTCTAATTTTATTTAAATCGTTCATTTATGAGGTAATCACTACATCATCAGAGTGTCATAAATAAATTTATTTATTTAATGTCTAAAAATAATAAAAAAATATCATGATTTAGGAAAAACTTTTATATTTCTAATGAATATTTATTTTCAAAAATATGATTTGTATGACCCCATGTAATAATTGTTTTAGTAAAACAATACATGTTTGTGACATTTAGATTTTAACATTAAATAAAAAGTTATTATTATTGTTTTCCTACCAAAGTTGATCCATGGGGTCCCCAAGATGACCCATGGATTTTCACGGTTGTCCATGACTCATCCAATAAGGATAGGACAATTGTCAAGGTAATTTCATATTATTATAACAATATCTTAACCATAAATTACACTAATTACCTCTAATCGCGTTTAAAAAAACTTAAAAGTTACTATTCACAAAAAAATAATTTTAATCTCATTTAACAACATTTTACTTCTTAATTACAACCTTTTATGTCAAATTTTTTAAAATCATATCCCAGAAGTGGTAAATTTTCATTTAAATGAAAAACTTGTTTCTTTAACTAAAACTCAGTGGTTTCACTATTGATCAAAAATTGATGTTTTTCAGAAAAATACCAAAAATTCACCCTATGATATATTTTAAATTCGGAATTCAATAATGGTTTCTATTTTATGAAATTCAAAATATATAAGTTGCATTAATTAATTTAATAATTAATTTCCACAGTCATAACAAATAGCGTGTTTTTAGGAAATAATATCTATTAAAAGATTGACACTAGTTTAAATCCAATTTTAAATTCAAATTAATTCCAATGACCACCATTGGATTAAATGGTAAAAATAGATTCTAATTGAACATTAAAACCAATTCAAAAGACGATCTAATAGTATAAATAAATTTGATTAAAAATATATTTTGAATAAAAATACATCATTTTTCACTTATTCATTAAAAATGAACTTTATCGTAAAAATACAAAAAATTTAAACAAAGTAAATTTTGATGTCCCAATTTTAAAGAAGAATTTTATTTTGTCAAATATAACACACAAAATTGTAAAATAGTGGATTTAAAAGAGGTTCACCATCACAAGACGATTAATTGTTCGTTTAAAGAATATTAGAATGTTTACGCTTAAAATTGGATTCATTCTCATTTTTAATCCTCTAACATTTGTTGTAAAAAGTAAAAATATTTGACAAACATATATAATCATTTTCTAGTTAGTTCTATTCATTCAAGTCATTACAACGGCTAGGTGTTAATTACCATTTAAAAATAAATTATATTATTATTAGAGTGCAACATAAGATTTCAAAGGATCTCGTTGTTGCGTATTGGGTAAGACATCGAGAATAGCGTTCCCTTTAAAATAATATTAACATTTTATTCACAAATATGGATAAATATAAAAATGTCATATTCTTTATTTACCTGGGGTGTTATAGCGTGTGTTGTATGCAATATAGAGTTTCAATAAACAATGATATATTTTTATAATATTATTATGAACTAACCATTATAAATAGTATTTACCACATTTTGAATTTTATTACATTATCATTCATCTTACACATTTCTATAAAACGGTTTGAGAACAAAATCAATTTTTCATATAAATGATATATTTTTCAAAAAAATGCAGTTCTTCTGCCTTTTCATGGCGCACTCATTTTAAATATAAATTTTTACAAGTTTATAAGTTCAATTTGAAAAAATAAAAAAATTATTTTTAATCAGGTTATAAAAATTTACATTGGATAAATTTTAAATATTTTAATGATAATTTTCATATTTTGATGAACAGTATAAAGATGGTAAATTTTACTTAAAATAAACAGTTTTCCTCGAGATAATTTATAGTGATAAATTATATTATTTAATGGTTTTAAAGTATAAATATAATATATTTTTACCATTTAATATAACTTATGTCATTATCATTAATTTTACATTTAATTCATAGGTAAAAACATTTCAATCATTTGTAATTTTTCAAATAAAAACCATTTTTTTCTACAACTATATTATCATTAAATTAATTACTTCATATTCTGTGTTTTTAAGTTGTAAAAATGTACTCAAAATTTGGAATAAGGAGGTCCAAATTGTGTTAATAAATAACTTTTATTTTTTATGAATATTATCTTTGGTGGTTATTATTTACCAAATTAAAAGGTAAATTAGGTAATTAAGGGTAATGATAATATTATAATGTTATGATAAAATTAGAACAAATATTATTGGATGATTATATTTCTCCCTTAAACATACTAGGGTATAAATGGAATCTATTGTAACCCAATTGGATGAGATTAAAACATTTTATTTATTTTATTTAAAGGAAAGTGAAATAAGTCTCACTCAAACATTAATAATTAAATTATTTTTAATTTAAGGTAAAAAAATATAAATTCGATTATAAATACTCCTTTTAATGATAAAATGTTTTTATTTATCATGGTAATGTATTTGTAATTTTTCATAAATATATAACTACTTTAACATATTATACATTAATGCTTCCTAAATTATTTATTTATTGGAAAATCAATAATATTGTTTTATTATTATAATAATACCCATCAAAAGGCCCAAACACTTGACCAAACCATAATTTTAAAGTATATATGCACCATAATAATTCATGTGCCGAATTGTGGACCATTTGGATCCTTAAAAAATTATTATGAAATTTATATTATTTTAATTTTAATGATGTCAAAATTTTCACCTTCATAATTTAATAAAGGTAACATTTTAAAATATGGTTGTTTTAGAATATAAATTTCACTAAAAATATATATTATAAAATATATAATATTCATATTCATATTAATATTCAATTTTTAATTTTTATGCAACAAATAGGTATATATAATAATTATTCAAAAATGTTGTAGTAATTATTTTATTAAGAGAAATATCAAGTAAATGGTTTTAAAAAAATAAAAACAAATATTATATGAACTAATTAATTAGATAAACGAATTTTCTAGATGAATATGAAATGTTAGGAATATATTAAATATATTGGTT
The DNA here is from genome assembly GCA_963277665.1 of Viscum album. Classification (NCBI taxonomy): domain Eukaryota; kingdom Viridiplantae; phylum Streptophyta; class Magnoliopsida; order Santalales; family Viscaceae; genus Viscum; species Viscum album. The sequence continues at coordinate 2,011,931,476 of OY728147.1, read as the reverse complement.
TTACTCATTCAATTTATTTGATTTTATTTAAATTAAAATAAATTAATTGTGTCAAAATTGACACTATTGATATTTTATGATATTATTATATAATTAAATTGTTTAAAAATATAAAAAAAATATTTAAAATTTACAAATCAAAAATAGTATGGTCTAAAATGTCATACTGTATCTAATTATAGAAAATTCACAACACATAATTATTTATTTACTACAATTGAAAATATAGAATATTTTAACCATAAATAAAATCAAACAGATTTAATAAGGTTAAGTCAAAATGATAAGGTTTAAAATAAATTCCAAATATGTATAAATTTGATTGGATTATGAAATTAAAACCATATCTTATCATATATTCTAATTTGAGTCACATTGAAATTTTTTATGTGGGGTTTTAGTTTATTATAAATTATATTTTATAGGTTTCCAAAAGTTCCCCTCTACTCTCTTATAAAAGGGTACCTCCTCCCTCTTCTCTTCACTCCATTTTGAGCATTATAACTCGGCCAAACCATGACCATTTCCCTTCTCAACCTGCATAACATCATACTAGTGGTCCTGTACTTCATCAAATACCAACCATAGTGCCCTAAAAAGTGTTTTAGAAGAGTCACGTCGAAGAATATATAATATCCTTTACCGATTCTTTCAAACTTATTTTTTCTTATACTTCCTCTATATTAGTTTTTTAAATATTAGGTAATAACCCCAGTATCAATTTTCTACTTATATTTTATTATGAATATGAAAAAACCATATTCCATCTTCTATCCATTCTATGAAAAATGTAATCACCATGCGTGCGTACGTACGACCAACCGTCTCCACACCATGGTGTAATCTCTTTTTCCAAACCAACCTACATGGATGAGTATAATAATGGAAGATATAACTATATATGATTATTTTGAAGTGAAATTTATTCTGAATTATTATACCCCATACACTTCAATACAATTCCACAGTCATGTGAATGATATTGACGTTCGTGCATACGTATGGCTTGTTGTCTCCACGATGTGATGAGATTAATTATCCATGTTAAACAATCAAGAATTTTTTTAAAGTATATATAATAAATAATCATGAAATATATGACATTATAATGATACTGATTTTATTTATATTTCATTTACTTATTGTCATTCAATTTAATAATGAAATGAAAACAGCGTTCATGCGTACATACAACCTACCGTCTCTATGAATGGTGTATTTCATTCATTTTATCGATCGACTATATATTTTTATATATTGAAAATATATGATATATAAATCATATTTTACATTTTGGATATAATTAATCATGATCTAAGTAACCATATAAAAATTTTAAAGTAAAAAACGCATATGATAAATGAAACAATTTTACCCAAAACACTGCTTTAACACGGAATTGAAAAATGAACATGTAATTTAAAGTTGTAAGGGAATCATATATGATGTCATTAATATTATTATGGTTTTTTTACATGTTAATAATATCATTATACCCACTATACAGGAGTTTTGAACACATAGAAATGAAATTTGACCTAAGGTAAGGGATAATTATTCCAATCTCTTTCTTATCCTATAATGTTAATTCATAAGAATTTATTGGAGTTTTATTTATCACCCATTTCGATTTTTTCTATAAAATGTTTTTATAAAGTTTTTATTATTCATCCATGTATGATTAAAGTCATGTTTACCACATTTTTTATTTTACGATGTGGTATGTAAGGAATCATTCTTTTGTTTACCATACAAGGTACTTTTTTACTTTTTTGAAAAAAGTATGACTAGAATGTTTTGTTTAACATATATTTCATTAACAGATTTTTACGATTTCATAATTCATTATTTACATAATGCATCCTCTTCACGATTTCATGATTATTTTCAATAATGTTTTTTTCATTAAAAATATCATGTCATTTTGAGAAAATAAAATGATTTGAAAGACGAAGAGATATTTTCCACAAGAATTCTTTTCAGGTGTTTTATCAAAACTATTTTCCATCTACAATGAAATTATTTAATATGGTTATATTTTATGTATAATTTCTCTATTATTTATTTGTTTTTTTATTTTATGATGAAATTATATACATTGTTTTTTATGGATTATGTTATGATGGAATGATTATAATGAAACCCATATTATTCATTGGGTTATGATGAAGGATTTACGCTTATTTTGTAGCTCACGAAAGTATTATTTCATTATGAGATGTGTAATGTCCTGAACTAGATAACCTCTAAGACGATGGCCAGACTTGTGTGGCACAATACCTCATGCTCATCTCCCCAAATGCCAGAGGCTGCCGACTAGAAGCGAGGGCCTTTTTGTGTTGGAGGGGGAGACTACGTCCCCATAGGTAATAGTTAATATCATAGCAGAACTGAAAAAACTAATAATAAATTTAGGAATCATATATATGAATAAACTACAGTAGAAGAAATATAGATAATATAACTGAATAAGAATCAAGTGCAGAAGGTCACAAAACAATGTCATGAAATGATGTATTTCTAAACTAAAAACATAGAAAACAGAAACCCAAGAATGCTATCAACTAAAAAGAAAGGGAAAAAGTGTGGCAGCCAGATCAATAGAAAGGCTCAGTCCCCTGCCTTAGTCTCCATCCTAAGAAGCAACAATCAATCATGAACCAGAAGCTTCATCATTCCCTTTGTCAATACCTTCAATTATATAATCGACTAGGCTATCAACGATGCAAGAACAGGGTGTGAGATAAAATCACATTAGGGCGGCACCCATGTTGTCTAAAAAATTCCATTTCATGAAATGATTAAATGTAGTGTGTCAATATTTAAAAATTTCAGATAAATAATTATGTGCAATGGAATAAACAATTCAGCCTTAGTTCCAAATGGCCTTCATGCCTAATCACCTGGTTCAGCCTATCCCAGTAGTCTGATAGGGTTCATGTCAGCAAAATTCATGTACATTTGTATATATAAAATCCAGAAAGAAAAAAGGTAAACACAAAAGTGGTATACCCCATGCTTGGGCATTAACATGGGTTCTATTTCATGTTTCAACCATTTTTATTTCAACAAATCAAAAGATTATCTCAATACTTAAGTGACTCAAATGACAATAATACAAAACTGAAGTGCATTATTATTAAGGTTCAAGTTGAGAGTTTGAGTCTGTGCCCATCCCAAAGGAATTTCTACGGAACATCCATTAGTTTATCCAACACCACTGAGCCCATCCAAGGAAATATTTCGAAATACCATGTATTTCCGGAGGTATGGCTTTAACCTGAGTATCTCCCGATCTCGCAAAAAGGTGGTCGAGTGTCATTCGAGGATTTCTTAGCCACATTGCAAACAGATCCATCCCAATGGGCCCATTTGGAACTAGTTTCACTCATATGTATTAGATAGCCCGAGGAGGTCTCGGTCTGACAAAGCCAATGAAACTGCCCCCAGAACATAGAGGTAACCAGTCAGAAACGGAGGGCCAATGTGAGGTTATTAATACAAGACCCACCTCGTTTCCCTTCATAGTATCTAATTAAATTTCTCACATCAGCAAATATGACATAATCAGCATATAATATCCTTCTTCCAAACTAACCAGATACTCCCATGCATTACAAGGTATAAATAAATATTTCAAAATTAAAATATTAACAAGAAAAGATATTGAATCAACATAAGAAGATAAATGAACTTTTAAATAAATAAATAATTCATCAGAACCAACTACTAAGAATGAAACAATTCCAGAATCACAATTAATTCAAATTATTTGTATAAATTTAACACAATAAAAATAGGATCTACTACACATTTATTTAATTAAATTAAATGAATGAGAATTCAAATTTAAAAAATTAAATAATTAATCACAAACAATTACCCAATATCCAAAAATTCATGGTTCATAATTATTTTAAAATAATTTTTTAAATTTAAAACAAAACAATAGGCTGTGTAACACATGTAGTTAAATGAATTAAAAACCAAGGAAAATAGAAAATTATAAAGACCACGTTGGCACAACCAAATGGTTGTCCGATAAAGTTGCAATAATTTAAAAATTTTAATTTATATTAATTAGTGCTGCAACAATTTTGCAAAACAAATATATTGAACAGATTGGGTGAATTTGAACAATGTTGGTTGGCACTGGCGAATGACACAACCATGCATTTTAATAACTCACAATGAAACTAAGGGAATGAGATTAGATGACGTACTTTATGGTTGTGGGTGATCCTATGATCCAAAGTAGGAATTGATTTGATATAAAATGAAAGAAAATTGAAGATTTTAGAAAAAACCCAAAATAGTGAAAAATCATTCCACAATGAACTATAATTACGATACATAACAAAAACCTATGATTCCACATGCGAAAGGTTAGTATTTCCCTAAGGTTCACTACGCACCTAACTGTGAATAAAATAGTTGAAAGATGGTTGAACAAAAGTCTTCTTGAGGAGGATCAGGGGGGAGGTGCTATGTGAGGGAGATGAGGAGAGGTGGATAGGGAAAAAAATGAAAAACAAGATGAATAAAAGAAAAGAAAAATAATGTAAAATTAAAAGAAATGTAAAAAAGTAAAATGAAGGAAAAAATAAAATAAATTAAAATGGATTGGAAGAAAAAAGAATAAAACTAAATAAAAATGAAAATTTTCCATTTTATTTATTTTTACATTTTTTCGTATCACCCTTCCTATTTCATTTATAATTTATTATTATCCCTTCTTTATTTATTTTAAATTTTGTTAAATATTTTCTTATCTACTCTCAATTCTTAATTAGTTGTTTTATATCCGGAACATCATGCTAAAGAATGACATAACATTTTTCATAAACTGTCTAGAGTTATTTAAATTAATAAAATATTCTCCCGGGACCCAAAAAAAGGTGCCTAGACGCGTGCCCTGGGTCGCATTAAAAAATTACGACAACAAAAATATAAATGGACCACACTTTGATTCAAGTCGATATGTTAAAATAATTAATAATATTATTATTTAATATAACTCATCAAGGGAACAATTACATTTTTAAAACAATAACCATAAAAAATATAATGGTTACTAAATTAAAATTGATTGCATATTTGTATTTTGTAGGAATAATTAATAATATATCATTTATTACATTGCCCAATTAATATTTACACAGCGACACAATTTATTAACCCTGGAAGTGCATTTCCATATGTTGACATCAACACAAAAAATAATATTAATAATAAATTTATTATTATTATTCCTAATAGCCAACAAAACTATTTAACACAATTAAATTATCATTGGGTGTGATATAACCAAGTGTCTACTGCTCGTAATGGTTATTCCCTACCTAGAGTAAACCCCACGTCCCGGAACAATCGGTGACGTCAGATTTCTCATTCGATGAACCATTTATGGGAATATATTTATTTAATATATAAAAAAGTAATAAATAATTAATTAAAAATACAGATGATATTATCATGTGCGAGTGTGCCAAATGCCTGATGAAAATCAAGGTTATACCCTGCCTAGGGTAAAGCCAATGTTGTGGACCTAAAAATGGCCACAAATTTCTCATATAATGCACCGTTTGAGAGTTATTTCATTTTAAAAATAAAAAACACATGTATCAATAAAATAATATTAATATTTTTATTCTATCAATGGCGCAGTGTCGACTATCAGATTAAAAGTTCTGATGCTTGGTTTTGAAAGCAACCTACCTAGTTAATGAAAAAAAAATAATTTCCTTTGATTTTAATTATAGTTCAAAATACGGAATGTTACAACCGTCCCACCTTATAACTTCCTGTCCCTGAGAAACATTCGAGAACAGTGTAACCCTCAACTTATCTATAGGTTCATGTAGTCTCATACAAAAGGCCGTGTTGCGTATCTAAATTCCCAATGCACGCTCAAACTTTTGTTAGGCAAGAGGAAAGTAAGCTATTAAGATCGAATCCAACACTGATCTTCCAACTGAAATACTAAGACAATACCTATCCAAACTTGTTCATATAGAGATACAACCATGCCATCATCTCATTAACATCTTGCCAATGTTACTTCCGACCTTAGGTTTTAAAGATAGATAGAGGCAAATTCCTAGTCACGACACCTTCCTCTGTCAGAAGTTTGTAGAAGACAAGACCATAGGAATTCTAGCGAAGCTTCCCTATTGATTTTTGAAACGAATAAAATGAACTATTCACCATCCCCCTTAAATCTCATGTTGGGCCAAATTTTTATGAGGATCCCTAGTTGACCTAAACCGCACTTGTCTTACATATTGACATGTTAGAAAAAGTTCCTTCACTAACCGCTTCATTGAGCGAGAGAGAGATCTAGTCAAGGCACTCCGACCGACCATTTAAGTAGGTTCTCATCTTAGATGGAATGTGTTTTATAGACTAAACTATGATGTCTTCTTCAAAGGTATATCACATTCACCATGAACATGTTCACAAAAACACATACCTAACATCCGATGACGTTCATTGATTTAGTCATCACAGAGCTCGAAAAAAAAGTCTGGGGTAACCTCGGATTAACACAACCAAAGTTAAAGGAACTAACGCAAGGTAGTATATACTAGATGTTTACGGGTAAGATGTTGGTACAAGGGCACGATTCCCATATCAAAACATTGACCAAGACCGGAGCGACATCATCCCAGTGGTCAAGTTAGATGAAATGAATAGTGTACAAGAGTTCATCAAAGGAATTCCTACACGGAAATCTGAGGGTCACTTAAAAATAAAAAATTCCTTGATAAGAATGACGCATCAGTGTCCAACACTAAGAATAACATCATAAACAAGCCCAATAACTTTTAAAGCTTTATCATGGTTTAACACTGATTCTCTCTTAGTGCATGAAAGACGAAGGAAAGATATGTGACATGCTCGTCCCTTAAAGAAGAGTACACAAAGAGGATTGGGAGATTACCAGTAGGAAAACATATAAACAACTGGCATGGAAGCCCAACCAAATAGGCTGCTGTGTCAAAAAAACTAAGTCTCTAGAAGTCATGCTGAGTATTTGGACAAACATGATTATTTTAACAAAAAAAATTCATTGTACAAAAGAGATGACCCAAAATGTATTTAATAGCGCAAGACATGATGATTACATTGAACTAAACCAATTTGTCACAACCTTAAGAACTTTATGACACCACATACTTGAATTTATACTATCCTGAGGTGATATAGAAACAAGATGATTTTAACTTAGAGGATGAAGTACTGAATCTGCCATCACTGTGGAGAAGAGAGGGTCGAATGGCCTATCAAGAAGATGACTATTCCTAAGGCTTTCCTAATCTGATATAGATTATCATTACTGATGCTCAAGCCAGAAAAAATTTTTTAAGGAAAACATGACCACCCATCCGAACAGGGGTGTCATTTAAATCAAGGGGTCCGACTGGGGACAAAGACATTTGAAATTTTCTTTTCCAAAGCATCTTAAGGAGAAAGTCAAACTACTCTTATACCAAGGTCTTAAACAGATGGAATTGCTACATGTTACATATCCATTCCCTTTATATTAAATCACATTTAATCATAAATAATCAAAATATTTAAGCAAAACATCATTTTCCATTTTCATTCAAAAAACCCAAGGAACATAATTTTAAACAACACCTCTAGAGAAAACCTGAAAGGTTTATAAAAATTCATTTTAAAACATTTTATATTAATTGATATCCTATTCTTAATTATGAAATATATCACATAAATTTATTTAATGATGATATGGAACCCTATAGGGGTCTCACTAAGCCGACCTAGGTTCATTAGAATGAAACCCAAATATAGTTGTTTAATTATTTTGAGTCACAACAACCATACTGGGTTATCTCATAAGAAACATGCACCAAATAGCCTACTTGGTCATTGTTGTTCAATTAGCTAGTTAAAAAAATCATTTAAATTTATAACATGATCAAAAAATATCATCCTAGATATATGGGTGGCTATAAACTTAATAATAAACTATACACTTAATAGTTTTTTGCATTTTACTCTCATTCAATGGAAACCAATAATTTTTTTCAAAGAAACCAATTACATAACCAATAATGTAGACGGTGAATACAAGAAGATAACAATGAGAGACATGTTGTAATCACATAAGTGTAGAATTTTAATCACATTGAAAATCCAATAGGAAAAATAATCATGATACAAGGAAAACATGGTATTAAAGAGGCAGCATGGCCAAAAAACTAGCATGGTAAATATATAACTGGAAAATGGTATCTAAAAATGAATGAAAAATAATTATAGTTTATGGAATACATTCAAGGAACAAAATTTGAATTAGTAGGTATCCTAAAAAGAAATTACATGGCATGGAAATATGCAAGGCATGTGAATTCCTATGTGCCTATTATGATGCATGCAATGTTTCGTTCTAATCATAATATGACAAGTGTAAAATATCATAAATTCCATAAATTCAAAATCAGAAGAAATTACAGCAAGAAGTTGATGTGATATCATATCAATTATTACATCAAAAATAAAGAACAAAAATCCCATCCTTGGCCACATAGTCATTTCCCATATATGGGGTGATCAGTCCCCGACAATGCTATTAAACAAACACCGACATGTTTCTAGTCTCCTATTTACCAACCGAAAATAGTAAGAAGAAGGAAAAAAATACCACCTCTGATACCAATTTGTAACGTCCCAACCCAACTCACCTCTAAGACGAAAGCTGACCAGTGTGTCACTATACCTCAAGCGCATCTCCCAAAATTTGAGAGGATTTTTACTAGCAACAAGGGACTTTTTGTGTCTGAGGGGAGAGTATGCCCTCAAAAGCAATTGGTATTATCATAGTCGAAGTAAAAAAATTAATAATAAATAAAGGAAGAATTTATGGAATAAACTAGTGGAGAATAAATATGGATAATCCAACTAAATAATAATCAACTGTGGATACAGACAAAACAATGTCATGCCATTATGAATTTATAAACAATAAACATGGAAAATAGAAACCCAAGCATGCTATCAACTATAAAGGAATAAAAATGTGTGAAAACTGCATAATGGTAAAGGCTCGGTCATCTGACCTAGCCTCCATCCTAAGAAGCAACAATCAATCAAGAATCGTAAGTAGCACACTTATCTTTGTCAATACCTACAATCATAATTAGGTGTCAACGACACCTGAGAATGGGGTGAGATTAAACATCACAAGGCAGGCACCCAAGGTGTCTAATCCTTTACATTTCTGTCAACGATAAAATGCATTGTGCCATTATATAACAATTTCAGATAATTAATTAAGTACAATAGAATAAATAATTCACCTGGGGTTCCAAATGGCTCCCGTGCCTAATCAGTTACTTCAGCATAAGCAGATAGTCTAAAAATGTACCTATTAGTCGAATGCATGTACATGTATAAATATAAAACCTATAAAAAACATGGTAATCAAGAAAGAGGTATACAATAAGTATGTGCATTAACCCGGGGTGTAAATCAAGTGACAATCATGTGGATTTCTACATATCTAAAGAATATATAAATTATCAGGTGACTCTAATGAAAATAATATAAACCTTATGTGAATTATTATTAAGGTTAAAGTTGATAGTTGGAGTCTAAAATCATCCTAATGTTGTTTCTATAGAACATATATCAATTTATCTAATACCTCAATGCTCGTCCAAGGAAATATTTTGAAAGATCATGTATCGCTTGAGACATGTCTTTACCCTGAGTTCGTTCCGATCTTGCAAAAAGTGGGTCAAGTGTCATCCGATGTTGGTTTAGGCACATTGCCAATAGATCCATCCATATGGGAACATTTGGAATTGTTATCACTCATATGACTTGGAATGCCCGGGGAAGTCTCGGTCTGGCAAATCCAATGACACCTCCCCCGGCACATAGAGGTAACTAGAAATGAATGGATGGACTATGTGTGACATTAATATGGGACACACCCCCTTTCCCTACCTTGAGTTTAATGAATGTTTTTTCTGAAGAAAATATGACATAATTAGCATATAAACTGACAGCTTGAAAACTAACCAGATACACCCATGTATCACAATGTATGATTACATATTACAACATAAAAATATTAACAAGGAAAGATATTGCATAAAAATAAGAAGATAAATGCAATTTTAAATAAATAAATAATTACTCACAACAAACTACAAAGAATCCAAAAATTCAAGGATCATAATTAATCTAAATTATTTATTTAAATTCAACACAACAAAAATAGACTGCGCAACACATGGAGTTAATTAAATTAAATGTCTCAGAATGCACATTTAAAGTAAAATAAATGAAAAATAAAATAAAATAAAATATATGGGAATGAAAAAGAATAAAAATAAATAAAAATTGAAACTTCCATTTTAATAATTTTTACATTTTTCCGTAACACCATCCTATTTTTTTATAATTTCGTTTTATCCCTTCATTCTTTCTTTCAAAATTTTAAAATCTTTTCTAATCTCTTTTCAATACTCAATTAATTATTTTAAATCTTGAACATCATGCTAAAGCATGAAATACCATTTTTCCTAAACCATATCTTGTTATTTAGATTAATTCAATCTCCACCTGGGACCCATAACAAGGTGTGATGCTTGTTCCCTTGGTCACTCTAATGAATTAAGACAACAGAAACATAAAGTGATCGCACCTTGATTTTACTCAATATGTTAAAATTATTAATATTATTAATATTTATTATAACTCATCAATGGCACCATTAATATTTTAAAACCACAATAATAATAAAAAGATAAATGTTATTAAATTTATATTGGTTTCATAATTGTATTTAGTTGGAATAATTAATAATATAACATTTACTAAATTGCGTAGTTATTATTTACACCACGACACAATTTATTTATTATGGTATTGCATTTATATTTTATTACATCAATGTAAACAATAATATAAATAATAATAAAATTATTATTATTTCTAACAGCCAACAAAAAAATTTAACCCAATTAAATAATCTTCAGGTTCGATATGACTAAACGTCCGCCGCCAGCAAAGGTTATACCCTACCTACGGTAAACCCCACTTCTCGAAACTATCATTGATGTCAGATTTCTCATTTAACACACCAATTTTGAGAATGTAATTATTTATTATTTAAAAAATGGAATAAATAATAAATTAAAAATAAATATTGAATTATCATGCGTGAGGGTGTTGAACGCCCATGGCAAATCAATGTTATACCCTATATAGGGTAAACCCGACGTTCCAGACGTAATGATGGTGTCAAATTTTTAATACGACACATCATTTGAGAGTTATTTCATTTTATTGAAATTATAAAAACATGTGTATCAATAAAATAAACATAATATATTTATTCTATCAATACTGTAGTGTCGAATATCTGGAAAAAAGTTATGATGCTTAGTTTTAAAACAGACCTACCTAGTTAACAGAAAAATTTAATTTCCTTTATTTTCTCATATGGTTCAAAACATGGGACATTACAAGATGGGTGAGACCTATATCCCCCACCAATGAATTGGGTAATTACTTATGTCTATGTAGATAGAATTTACTAGAACAACAGTTAAATTCAGTTCAGTAATACAGGGATGGTTAGACATGTAAACCCGGATTTTTAATGGACTTTGTTCTCTATGATGGTATTAGAAGAAATTCCTTGGCTACTATGGAAATATTATTATTTGGATAATGGTTTTACACAATTACATGTTTTATTCCCTTGTTATTTTATAATTATTAATGTTCCTTTGTGATATATTCCTTACATAGGACCATGATTTATTTCACGACTCATTATTTTTATGTTTAAACATTATGTTCATGTTTTTATGTTCAAATGTTTTTGTTTTTTTATATTCTCCATGGTTACCTTTACTGTACATTAGATCTCATCCATTATATATCTTTTTTTCTAAAGGATTTGATGAATGGTTTTAGGTATGAAATTGAAAGGGGAAGATTTTTATGGGGGATGTTGAAGATCTTTCTCATTGATTAGTAGATTATGTTCCGAGTTTCCAAATACACTACACTAATAAGGTCTTTGGGAGTCTATTTTTGTTATGTATTATGTTTTCTATAAAATCAAGGTATGTTCTATGAACATCAAGCTTCGGTCTCTACTGTTGGTATTAGATCGAATGTTAAGTAAACCATTGAAACTGGGATGTGAAAACATTTGTGAGATCTCTAGATACATTTCTAAGGTATGTCTAAAGATATCTCTATGGTTTAGTATGACTATATGTTACAATCCTAGAATTATGTTGACGATCATGAATAACATAGGGTGAACATATGGTGTCTTGGATTAAATAATGTGTAATATGTTAGACATCCCATAAGTGACTTTTTCTGATTATGTTGTTCCTCGTTATTTTAACTTTTTCATACACTATGGTTTCTGGGTTTATTCAATGGATGGAACGGGAAGTAATTCAGTTTACATTGATTCCAATGGACAAATTGGTGACTATAATCCCAAAAATTGTATAATTCCTAGAGAGATAGATATTATGATAATGCTGAATCGATCATCGTGACATATGATTAAGAAGCTTAACATTATTTGTATACCTAAGTCATCAAATAATTGGATGATGTACTTTTATACATGTTCGATTTGTGAGGAACATAGAATATATATGATTATGATTTCTAAATATCAACAAGAAGGGATGGAGAACATTGAGGAATACCTCAAATGGAGGGGAAGATGTTATCTATGAGGGGAAAAGGGCATAGAGTGAAATACTGTATGGATTTCAATGTATTATCTATGGAGAACAAGGGCATTACCCAAATCAATGACCTTACCTAAGAGGTTACTTATAAATCAAGGAAATACCAATTTCATTATAATAATTGAAGATGATGGATTGAATGGTTTATGTATTGGAATTCATGAATAATGTTATTGATGTTAATTTATGGTATATTGAAATATCTATGTATTAGTCCATTGTGGTTTTCCATAATAATATGGTACTGGTTACCATGAAAAGTGATTAAAATAATTTTAGAAAGTTGACGATATGCACATAAAGAATGGATAAAGAGAAAATAATATGTTTGATAATATTAATGTGGTCATAAAATATATAAGGGCAAATACATATCATGGATTGAGTATATAGATTTTTTTGGGATTTTGGTATGTGGAAAAAGTTAAATTTTACAGTATTAATGTTTTCACTAAGGTTATATTATAATTTATGTTTCAAGAGAATACATGATTAAGTTATTCACATGTTTTTAATGTGGCCAACATAATATATCTTATAACATATGGGGGATAAATGATGGTATTCAAATTATTGGTAGATGACCTCTTGAGTAATCTTTTTTTATACAATGAGATTGCACATAAGTATTTTCTATAAGCCTAAATGTTGGAATAGATTATGTTGGACATTAAATTGTATTTTTTAAGGCTAAAACATTTTTTATAATGTTATAATTGTATAGTTTTAGAACATGGACAACATGTTGGAGAGGCGACAACCCATCATGTTAGGTGAGGTTGTGGGAATCAAACCCACATTCAAAGTGCACTAGGCTTTTATCAATACTCTTATATTATAAAATTTCATGTCATTTTGAGAAAATAAAATGATTTGAAAGAAGAAAGGATGATTTCTTCAAGAATTAATTTCATGTGTTTTATCAAAACTATTTTCCATCTATGGGGACACTCTTCAATATGGTTTTGTTTCAAGTATAATGTCTCTATTATTTACATGTTTTGAATTTTCGTATGATAAAATTATATCCAATATGTTATAGTTATTATTATTTGATGAGATGATTTTTATGATACCCATTTTCTTCATTGGGTTATGATGAATTATTTATGTTTATTTTGTGGCACACGAAAGAATGATTTCCTTATGAGAGGGGTGGGACCTATACCCCCCACCATTGCATTGGGTAATGATTTATAACTCATGAGATATACATGGTAGGATGGACTAGTAAATTCCACTGAGTATTACCAGGATGGAAGGGAAATTAAACCCGATTCAGTAATGGACATTGTCCACTATGATGGTGTTGGAAGTAATGCCCTGGCTACTATTGAAATCATATCATCTGCTTAATGTTTTTCCAGAATTACATGTCTTATTCCCATTATATTTTATGATGATTAATGTTTATTTGATATCTATGCCTTTTATTCTACCATGATATATTTCACAACTCATGATTTTTATGTTTAAACATTATGTTCATGTTTTAATGTTCAGCTGTTTTTTTTAATTTTCTCCATTCTTAACATTACTGAGCATTTGAGGTCACCCTTTTTATGTTTTCATTTCCCCAGGATTAAAGGAAGGTTTTTAGTTAAGAAATAAAAAGGGGATAATCTATATTGGAGATCTTGATGATCTATCACCATGATTAGAATATTATTTTCTGAGATTCCAAAGACACTAAAATAATATGGTCTTGGGTCTGTTTTTTATGTGTTAATTATTCCGCAAAAGTAATTTAATCTCTATGGACATCAATCATGGGTCTCTACAAATAAAATTAAGATTATATATTTTAAAAATGAATATTAGACTCATTTAGTGTCTAATCACACCCTCCCAATTTGACTTATTCTAGTCCCGAGCAAAATATAACTAAAAAATATGAAATTCTAATAACCTTTCCCAAATAAATTTTAATAAAAAAAGATCACCAAAAACATTTATATCAAATAACTATAGAACCCATAAAAATAATTTAATATAATATACTTTCTTAATAATATCAAAATTCCATGATCATTCCATTGTTTATATCCATCACCCTATTTGATTCAATATCAAATAAGACTGATGATGTGGTTTCTATCACAATTGAGTTTGGTGGATCATATTTATTCAAGGGGGAAAGGATGGAAGAAATAGGTGGAATCAAATATAAAATATTAAGATGAGTATTCTATTATATATATATATATATTTATTTATTTATTTATTTATTTCTGTACAAATATTCCATAGTAATTGAAATTGCAATCAACAGAGTAATCCCATGTAGCGAGACTTTTCCAATGACTCATAGGCCTTGATAACATAGAGTACCATTTGAATCCCAAAGACTCTATCATAATCTAGATTTCACTCAGTCAAAAATTCAAATTTGCAAAATTAGGATAAATTAACAAACTATGGGCCAAACAACTGTGGATTGATGTCCCCCATGTGCTGAAAGACGCCCATTGGGTCATTTCAATGCTATACACGCAAATTTATTGGTTGTATTGAATTTTTTATTGAATATTCTTTTTAAAAGTAAAATAATGATAAAAGATTTTATTTTTATTAAGGGTACTCCATGGAGTCAAAATAATACCCCACTATCCAATGGATTTACATTGTGAACTTTTTTTATTTGGATGAAAATATAAATGATGAAATATAACATTAGAGAGCCACAAATTCCAAAATCTATGTTCTTGAAATTATATATGGATGAAAATCATACACTGAGCATTCTAAATTATTTTATATTGAATTTAATAATTTTCAATTTTTATTATCATTTTCAATGTTAAAGGAATTTTTACTTCCATTTACACACATTTTTTATTTTACATGTATCTGTTTTATTTCTTTTCACCCCCAATGTAGAATAACACTATCCCCGATGATTATAGAATGGAAAACATAAAAGTTGGTATAGTAGAGGTGTATAAAGAGTACATTGAAAATGAGAATCATGGAATGAAGTCACCTACTAGTTGACGTTTAATTTCATGCTTCAGTAATTTAATCTTTTGATATTTATTTCACTCGTAGAGTACCAGAGTGGAATAACAAAAAAACAAACAAAATAAATAAATAAATAAATGTATATAATTATATTAGAAAATTAATATATAAGTATATAAAAAAGAATAATCTTATAATGAAGCACTATAATATTTATTTTAGTGGAAAGCACGTGCCCCTATATCCCTTTGGTCTTGGGTTTGATTCACTGTGGCTTAGATGGTTGTGACTGGGTTTACCCCACGACCTACGATGTGTCCTTTAAAAATATTTTAATTATTATTATTATTATTTATTTATTTTACATAAGAACACATAAATGTAAAATAAAATAATCTGATGATAAATTTTCATCTATTTATGTTTTTGGATTAGATATTACTCAGTGATCACACCGCATGACCCAAATGAATACAATGTTCTACTTTCATACCAATCCATACTCATAATAGAAGAACATGTTAACATTTTATGGTACATTCATATTCAGAGTAGATTTATTATGTAATAATTTTTTATATTATGAAAATGATTCATTAATCCTATTTTAATAATAAAGACAATTCACAATTATTGGAATCATGAAAACCATAGATTTCCTCCCGTACAACGCTTTTTCTAAACATCACTAGCATGAATTAGACACATATTTATTTAAGTATTTTACTCATATAAGGTTGGTTTGAACATGTCTTCATCAAAAATAATGTTTTTTAATGGTTCAATTTATGGTTTTACTCTATGACCATTAACATTAATGGTTTGAACATTGGTCAAATCATTAATTTCTACATCCCCATGGGGGTACTCCTTATTCACTATGAATAGACCTGACCATCTAGAGTTCAACGTTCCCAAGTGTAAATGATGTTAAAAACTATAAAAATTAATATGTTTACCCGATATGATGTGTTTTGTTTTATGATTTGGAGAACTGTAGGATATTACATTTGGATTATTGATCCTTAAATATTGACAGGCCTTCATCCTATGTTTCTCAAGTAAATTGAGATCTAATTTCATTTTTGTTTCATCCAATAAGAGGTCATATTTTATTTTCATAATTTCCCAAAAGGCTATATGTTCAATCTCCACAGCAAGAATGTAATTCTTTAACATATTCCATATAATATGGGGAAATTCTTAAAATGTTATTAATTGTAGTTTGATAGTCCTAAAGGGCATCTACTAGTTTTCTCGACCAATAATTCCAATAGGGATTGATTATTTTTTCATGAATTTGATTGATTTCTCGACTAGATAACTTAGCTTGACAATTTGTCTTTGGTTGGTATGTTGTGGACACTTTTTGATAAATTACATACTTTTCCATGAGTTTTGAGAATGGATGATTGAAAAAATGAGTTCCACGATCACTAATGATATACCTAGGAATTCCAATACTATAGAGTTTGTTTTCATTTAGAAATATAATCACATTTTGATGATCCTTGGATTTTATATTAAAGGCCTCAACCCATTTTGTGTCAAAATCTGCAACTAAAAGAATGTACAAATATCCCCTAGAGTTTGGGAAGGCTCCTATGAAATTGACTCCCCAATAGTGAAAGATTTCAATAAATAAGATGGGAGTGAGTGACCTTTGATTACTTATTGTGATGGACCAAACTTCTTGACAGCTAGGACAACATTTACATAAATTATATTAATCCCTTGAGAGGGTGGGAAAAAAGAGACCACACTTTAGAACCTTAGAATAAGGTTTCCTATAGGAAATGTGACCTCTATATGCCCCATTATGACATATTTCAATGATGGGCTCTTGTTTAGATTCTAGGAAACAACTCCTAATGACTTATTCAGGGAAGAACATAATGAGGCATGGATCATAAAAAACATAGTGAATAAAATTTGGATGTAATTTCATTATAGAATGAATCCCTAAGAATTTTGGAAAGACTCCTATAACTAAGATGGTGGCTATATCGACATACCAAGGGAAGTCACTCACAGAGTATAAGTTTTCATAAAGGAATGAATCATAAACATAAAGGTGAGTTAATTGGTTATTAAATTATATAGTAGAGAGATGATCAGCTACAACATTTTCCACACCCATTTTTTCATTTATTTTCAGCTAAAATTCAGGTATGATAAGGACCCACATACTCATTATATCTTTAGAATATTTTTTCTAGAAGTGGTATTTCAGTGAAAAATTATCGGTGACCACATTGATCGGGGATCCTAAAAGGTTGAACCAAATCTTTTCTAAAGCAAAAAAATCATCATGTAACTTCTTATTAGTGGCGGTTTAGTTAATTTTTTAATACATTAAGGATTTTCTTGCATAAGAAATTACATAATGATTTATATTAAAATGTTGTCCTAGCAGAAATCGTAAGGGAATGTAACTAGAATCACCCATTATTTAGAATGTTATATAAAATTTTTTGGATTTCATGATGGGAGGAGAGGTGAGTGTTTATTTTAGGGTTAATAATGATCCCACACAACTTTCTATCTGAACAAATGGAGCATCAATTACTAGAAGACCACAAAGGGGATGAGCGATTGAACTATAACTTGTAATGAATCTTTCGGATCGAAATAATAAATGTAGATGCTGAAAATACAAGAGGGGGGTGGTTTGAATTTTATACTTTTAAAAATTAATTAGGAACTTTTAATGGTGGTATAAACCATTCTATTGTTTAACAACGTTAAACAAGGTAAATTCACAAGTCCTGTTAGTTCTATAAACTTGTTTGATTCCTGAAATATGGTTTTGGAAATGTAACTTTAGATACGTTTACAAGGAAAAAGATTCTAGCATAAAATGTATAGAAACTTAATAATCAGAGTATACAGGTACACGAAAGTATAAGATAGTTTTATTTTCTTTTTCAATAAAAACCGAATAAAACAATCATGAAATAATAAAAGGTAGTCGCCACCTCTATTTTCTTTATCAAGGAAGTACTTGAACATTAAGGAAGTCAAAAACTATGTCTTCCTATACCCGAAAGCCTTATATATTACATAGTAACAATCACAATCGCATGAAGAAATATGAATAAGACGATCAATATGCACAAAGCATGAGAGTCTCTCCCTAGAAATCACTTCAGCAGCATGAAATCTCTAGATTGATCAACATGTCATAAAAGCTGTTGTGTGCTCGTTCAAATGATCTCTTTTTTGTAGGCACATCTCCAATGGTAATCTCCCTCTCCCCATGGTCATGTTTTTAATTGATTGTTTAGAGGGACATATATGCACGTCACTCAAAACAATGGTTACTTAGAATGAGAAAACATGACAACGTGTTATAACTATAACATGAGTATGTAAATATGGTTTCTCAATCAAATCTATTTTTTAAAGTATATGAAAATAAACATTTGAATTATATATTTCATGGATATTCAGAATCTATTTTTACAGAATTCAAAATCAGAATTTTGTAGACATTAGATTCTGAGTTTGGAGGAATTAAGAGTATGAATAATGAAGAATTTGGAACCTGAATTTTGAGAAATTTTTATCTGAATTATTAGTAATTCAGAGTCTAAATTCTATGGAATCCAAATTCTAAATTTCACAGAATTAGGAGTCATAATTTTAGAGAATTCAGAGTCTGAATTTCCGAAAGTTCATGGTCTGAATTTCAAAGAATATGGAGTCCGAATTTCAATGAATTCTGATTCTAAATTTCAAAGAATTCAGAGTCTGAATTTCAATGATTTTTATGTCCAAATTTTATATAATTCAGAGTCTGAATTTCATAGAATTCTGTGTCTGAATTCAAAATAATTTAGAACCTAAATTCTGGAGAATTGCGATTCTAAATATCAATGAATTCAATGTCTGAATTTCAATGAATATAGAACATGAATTTGGATGAATTCGGAAAAGAAATTTAGATCATGAAAAAAATACTCTATATATTTGTATTTATAGAATACATGGATTTAAATGTGATACCTAATTTTATATTTTGAATAAAAAGAGTTACAATTAATGAAATTAAAACCTGAATATTGAAAACATGGTTAATATAATTTTTCCATGTGGAAGAGAAATTTTTCTTATTAAGAAAAAACTTATAAAGATAAATTTCTAATGAGATAGAGTGTTTGTGATTTTCAACACATATAGGAATGGAAAATTCATAATGAAACCTTATTGACTCAACTATCACCCCTTTTTGGGAAAGAAAAAACACCCTTATGAAAAAGAATATAAGGACTAAAAAATATTATGAACATAAAAATTAAAACTTATATCCATTTACATAGAGATCAATATGAACATTAATTACTCCAATTTAGTATTTGGAAACCCAAAGGATTGTATTCTTGATTTCCTAAAATGAGATTTTTCATTTTTTTCCATACAAAAAATCTTCATGATAATAACTCCCCATGGATGAACTCCAGCTTACTTAGGGAAATTTCTTCTTTACTCATTATTCTATTTGACATTCCTTTCGTCCCCTTTGTGAGTTTCTAAAATAAATATAGGTAATGAAATGGAATATAAGGAACCTAAAATATAAGTACTAAAAATCCAGAAATATGAAGTGCAACTAAAATTTCATTAATATTCGATGAATTTTTACAAGAAGGAAAATACAACAAAAAATTGGATTTGTAAAATATTTTAATTCCTTCTCCTTCGGCATCAGCTTCTTTACAATGGTTATTAGCATCATAATCTCATCGTGATCTTCTTTCATACACCTGAGAAGATGTTCCTAATCTATAGTTTTCTTCTCTAAGGCTTCAATTTCCACTTGTTGATCCTTAATATATTCTTCCGGAGCCTTCAGAACTTTTTCATGCTTATGAAGCCTTTCTTCAATCTCAATTCTAAGATCCTTTTCTCTCTTCCAACTTTGATAAACTGAATTTAGCTTCTTATTCATATTTTTATCTTCTAGCTTCCATGAAGTATATTCAATAGTTTACATTGCATCAAAACTATTAGTGAGATCCTTGATCATCACATCTTCAGTGTCAAAAGAATCCTTGGAAATAACTTGGAATTCATTAAAGATTATCATCTCTTCAATTGTATTCCTTCACCACCTTGTTATTTTCATATAAGATCTTTTCTGATCCTCACAGCTAATGATAAAGGATTTGAAATATACCTCGAGACTAACACATTTATCCTTCACCAAGGTGATAGAATACGATTTCTTATTTAATGTATGTTGAAGCATATATCATCTCAAGTCTATAGTAAGATATAAGGGAATAGTTCCAACAATATTTTTCAAAGACTTAACAACAATGTCATGTCCATGTGAAGATGATTATGAATCTGAGACATTCGTTGTTGAGGAATTTTTTTCTATTCCAACAACCTTCCTCTTCGATGACACCCCAAATTAATTCTTCTTCACCACGTTTCTTCTAGGTGTATCAACTACCACATATTTTACCTTTTCATCTTTCAGAATGACTTCTTCATGATTTGGTTATTCATGTTCACTATCTAATAGCTGAAAATTGTTGTCTTCATCAATTTTTTCCTTCTCGGATACTACCTGAAAATCCTCTAGCTATATGAAATCATGCTTTCTACTTGTAGAGACCCTAAGAATAACGTACATGGACATTACATTACGTTTGTGGAATAATTAGTACATAACAAAAACACACACATAAGGACCGTAATAGTTTAGTGTCTTTCAAAACTCAGAATAAAATCTTCTAATCGTGGTGAAAGATCTTCAACATCTCCCAATAAAGATCTTCCCTTCTTTTTCTTACCTAAAACCTTTATTTATATCCTGGGGAAAATAAAACATAAAAGGGGTGATCTCAAATGCTCAGTAAGGGTATGAATGGAGAAAATAAAACAAACCAGATACATTTGAACTTAAAAACATGAAAATAATATTTAAACATCAAAATCTTGAGCAATGACATAAAACATGGCAGTACGTAAGGCATAGATCATAATGGATCATCAATCATGATAAAATAGCATATGAATAAAGCATGTAATTATGGCATCCATTATGCACATTCAATGATTTCCATAGTAGCCAAGGCATTAATGCCATGACCATCTTAGTGGACAAAGTCCCTTTCTGAATCGAGTTCACTCCTCGTTTTAGTCCTGTAACACTGAACCGAATTAACATATCATTCCATCCGTGTCTATATCATGAGATATAAATATTTACCCAATTCATTGGAGATAGATATAGGTCCCACCCATCTCATAATCAAATCATTCTTACTTGTGCCACAACATAAACTTAAAACATTCATCATACCCAAAGAATAAAATGGGTTTCATAAACATCATATCATCATCACATAATCCATATAAAATAATTGGATATTTCATCATAAGAAAATTTAAACCATGTAAATCATAGAGGAATTAAACTTTAAACATACACATATGAAATAATTTCATCTTAGATGAAAATTGGTTTTGATAAAACACTTGAAATAAATTCTTGAGGAAAATATCCTTTCTTCTTCAAAATCAATTTCTTTTCCCAAAATGTCATGAAATTTTAAAAGAAATTGATTTGGTTGAAAATATTCATGAACTATTTTGTATGAAGCTTCATGAAAATATGGCTTTATGATACCGTAAAAATCCGTTCGTGCCGTATAAGTTAAAAAAAACATTCTTCTCGTACTTTTGCCAGAAAAGTCAAAAAGTACTTCGAAACGTAAAAAAAGAAAGATTCCTTACATACCATGTAGTAAAAGTCAAGAATGGGTAAAAAGGACTTTAAACATACATGAAAACACTTTTATAAAACATGGACATGGATTATAGAAATAACCCTAGTAAATACTTACGAATAAGCAATCTCGAATAAAAATGAGATTTGCAAAATTATCCCTTACATTGGGTCTGATATGCTTTGTACGTAACTAAACCTCCTATATAATGATTTAAATAATGTCATTGACTTATTAAAGAATCAAATTCATTGTTATAATATTATATATGGTTCACTTAAGACTTTATATTACATGTTCTTTTGTAAATTCCATGTTAAAGATCATTTTTGGGTAAAATCGTTTCTTTTGTCGTCCGTGTTTTGACATGTAATTATTAATATGATTACATAGATCATGATTAATTAATTCCAGAATATAATAAATTATTTATATATAATATATATTCAGAATATACATATATATAATATATCGATAAATGGAATGAAATACACCGTTCATGGAGACGGTAGGTCGTACGTACGCATGAACGCTGTTTTCGTTTCCTTATTGAGTTGAATGGAATTAGGTAGATGATATACATTTATCTATACATAAATCCAGTATCTTTATAATGTCATATAATTAATTATTATTACAAATATATAATTTATAATCATTCATTAATGGTTAACATGGAGAAAGAATCTCATCGCGTCATGGAGACGGTAGTCCGTACGTACGCACGAGTGATGATATCATTCCCATGATCGTGGAAATGTATTGAAGTGTATGTATAATAATTCAGAATAAATATCACTTTACAATAATCATATATAGTCATTATTTACACCATTATAACCATCCAAGTAAGGTGGTGGTGGAAAATAGATTACACAACGGCGTGGAGACGGTATTCCGTACGTACGCACGCGCGGTGATTTTGTTTTCTGTAGGATGGATAGAAGGTGAAATAGGGTTGTTTCATAATTATAATAAAATATCAGTATATTAGTGATACTTATATTATTACTTCATAATGAAACAACTAAATAAGAAGAAGTGGAAGAAGAAATAAGGATGAAGGAATCGGTAACGGACATTACCACTTCTTTGAAGCGCCTACTTGAGACCTCCTTTTAGGGAACTAAAATTGGTCTTTGAAGAAGACCAGGACCTCTAAGAAGTTTCTAGGGAAGTGGAGAAGATAATTTTTCAGGGGTTGTCCGAGCATGAAGGCTCAATGTGGTGTGAGGAAGAGGGAGAGGAGGTGCCCTTTTATCAGAGAGGAGAGGGGCTCTTTTGGAAAAACGAAAAATATTATTTTATTATAAAGCCAAATTCGGTTTTAAATAGCTCAAAATTGATTTATTTCTATAAAAAGTGGGGATGGTTTGAAATAATCGCATAAAATAGAATTTATACAAGTTTAGGTTCCTATTTTAAACTTATCATTTACAATTAACTATAAGTTAGATAATTTTACTTTTACCGTGTCTTTTTGTGTTCTTCCACTATAATGTTAATAAACATACTATAACAAGACAAACGAACCCCAATTTGTTTATTATTAATATATATAGACTTATATAAGTCATTTGTCCAAAATTTAGAATTTTAATATTAAAATAACAATTAATAACATAATATTTGTTTTAAAAACTATTTTATGTAAATTTTCACACTATTTTGTAATTGATTTTTATGAAAATCATGACAGAATTATTAGTTAGAAAAATTATAATTAAATCAATAATAACATGTCATATTATCCTAGATAATTATTTTAACTCATAAAAAATCTCAAATTATATTTATTTAGGTATTTATAATATCACATATTCTAATTTTTCACTATTATGGTAATTACTACATCATCATTGTTCCATAAATAACATTAATCATTTAATGTCTAAAAATTATAAATAAAATATCATTATGTATGAAATATTATTATATTTATAATGAATATTTACAATCGAATTTATCTTATGTATAACCCTATATTAAAAATGTTTTAGTAAATAAACATTGATTTTAACTATTTTAACTCTTCTTTGAATTAAATAATAATAAATGTCCTAATCAAATCCAAGTGGGAATAAATGGTCATATTTTATTCCTAAGGTTGTTTTTGGTCGAATTACACTTATCCAATAAAATTAGGACATGTTTTATGGTAATAATAATATCATTTTTACCCTTAATTAACCTATTTACTTTTAACCGTGTTAAAAAAAGTAAAAAGTTACTATTCACCAAAAAATATTTTCCTCTAATTGAACCTCATTTTACATACTGACATCAACCGTGACTCTAAGATTTTTGAAATTACATTCACAATAGCGGTAAAATTATGTTTTATGAAAAATTCATTTTTTTAACTACCACATAGTGGTTTCACTATTTGTCAAAAAATAAAAGTTTCCAGAAAAATACCCAAAATTAGGCCTAAGCTATATTTTATATTATGAACCCAAAAAAAATGTCTATTTTACCAAATTCAAAACATATCAGTTTCATTAATTAATTTAAAAATTAATTCCCGTCGTCAAAACAAATATCGTGTTTTTAAGAGATAATAACTATCAAAAGATTGACACTTGTTTATGCCTGGTTTAAATGTGAAATTATATCAAATGAAAAACATTGTATTAAATTGTAAAAATATATTCTAAATATACTTTAAAACCACTCAAATTAATAATTTATCACTATTAATTATTTCGATTAAAAAAGTTGTTTTTAATTAAAATTTAGTAATTTTCACTATTCATCAGAAAATGAAAGTTATCTGAAAGGTACCAAAATATCACCCTAAGAAAATTTCGATATTCCGAATCCAAAAATGAAGTCCATTTTGAAAAATAAAATTTTCAAAATTTCAAAAAATGGTTATTACTATTCATAACGGTTATTTTTATTAATATTTTAATATCATATCGCTGTTTAGTGAAACTCGTTATTCCGTACTACACATACTATCGAGGAAGGTCGCGATGGCGTATAATGCAAGGAAAGTCAATGATGTGTATTGTGCGAGCTCCTTTTGGTGTATCGTACAACAGAAGACATTAATGAAATTAAAAAGAATTTTTTTTTGTAAAATCTTAGGGTGTTACACTACTTTAATCTTCAGTAAACATATTAACTTATTCATCACCATTCTCATCATTTCCAGGGGACAAATGTTTTGAAGACTCGACGTTAGAAGATCAGTTTTATAATTTCTCAAAAGGACATTTTTTCTCATGAAAATCGTATATTTTTTTTATCAAGTCTTCTATATCACCACCTCCCTCTAATTCTTCTTCTTCCACATATTCTTCTTTCACTATTACTTCTTCTTGATGTCATTCCGGAATCACCAAATTCTGTCCCAGAGTCTTTGGAAAACGTTTTATCAAAAAGGATTCTAGTACCATAATTTTTTTAGAGACTTTTTCAGTGGGAATAACAAAGGATATGACGATATCTGCCTCAAAAATATACTTCTTTTTCTTTTTCTATTGTTATTGCTTTTGAATCACATTAAAATCCTTTATCTTCAAGGATTTTTCCTCAGCATGATCCAAACCAAAATTAGGCTCCCCTTCATTCATGTTCTTCTTATCCTCTCTCAATTTATTAACAACTTCATCAGGATATGTTTTTCTGCTTCTTAGGCTTTCGAGATGCTAACTGAGATTCCTTTTCCACTGGAGATTTTACTTTCTCATCTGGTTCCATGAAGTTCTTCTTCCTTCCAAGATTCTTAGATGTTTTATCCACTTCTATATTTTTTGATAGATCTTCATCTACTGCTTCTGAAAAATCATGAAATTATCCATATTTACTATTAATTCCAATTATCATCATCTTTAGAGTATCATCACTCCAAAGCATCTCCATACAATTTCTCAGCTTAGAACAACAAGGAATTGTGAAAGACTGGAGAAAATAGAAAAGGATTATTGAAATTATGTCTGGATACATTATAATCTAAGCCATCAGATTTCCTTTCTTCAAAATCTCAATTGTAAAAAATATATTCTTAACCATGTTTATATTTCATAAGTTCACTAGGAAATCAGGAATATATATGTAACTTTTTATTATTCTATCATTGTCCCCGTTTCTCAAAATGATAATAACTTGAGCCCATAGATCAAGAATCTGAATGTTTGTAAAAAGATGACCAATCTACGGCGATATCACTTCATCCAAGCCAATACACCTTATGTATTTTATCATTTTCAAAAGATCCCATAAAATCATATAGCTTGTGTGGGAAAAAGAATGCTTCTCTTTCATATGAAATTTATATTATGTTTTTAACCTTGTTGTGAGAAAGAGAATATGACTTTCCAAAACACTTAAAGGTTCACTTTGATCTCCCTTATTCAATGAAGAAACATGAAGTTTCATAGAATTGAATCAACAAATCCAAATACACTAGATCTTATTCCTTTGGAATTGACACACAAACACTCTCCCAACAATTGAGTTTGATATTATTAAAAATAACGGAGTCATGCTTGGCATACAATATAAGATCAACTAACCATTCTCAGTAGATCTTCCACTCAGATATTTTAATGAAATTTGAAATCTCTTTCTAAGAAGAGGCTTCAACATACATTCAAAATTAAGGAAAACAAGAGAAATTCGGAATGAGATAATGTAAGATGGTTAGAGCTTCAGCATGAAGAAGCTTAGAGATCGATGTGGGACAATCATCGGGTGACCTTTGTTTTGGAAATTGAAGTGACGGTTCAAATTCCCTGATTAATCTAATGGATGAAAAGTTATTGACAATATATTTTTGTTGAGATGATATCCAATGAAGGATTATGATAGATTCTAATATTTTTAGTTTTTTAAGAAACACATTCCTATCTAAGGAAAATTTAATCAGAATTTTTTATTATAAATATAATGAATGTACAAAAATCAAATATGATTACGAAAGATTAGGAAAAGAAATATAACTTTTGGACTGACATAATGATTTTTAGTAATGAGGAAAACTATTCTGTAAGAAGTTTAGATTCCAAAAATTTTGATTAAAAAAAATTTGACTACAAACATTTTGACTACGAAAAATAGTAAACTAAAAAAATTAGACAAAGAAAAATTTAGTCTATGAAAGATTTTAGTCTATTAAAAATTTAGACAACAGAAAATTCATATCTAAAAAATATCAGACTATGATAAATATTATATTACAAAAAAATTTATACTATCAAAAATTTTAAATGATGAAAAAATTTAGACTACGAAAAATATGATTAAGAAAATAAATTTTGCTACTAAGAAAATGTACTCCCATTATGAAAATGAGTATGTTACTATAAAGAGATGGGTTCTTAAAAAATTACCATGGATTATTACATTATGGATATCACTCCTAACTTTTGTTTAATTTATTCAAATTTATCATATGGTAATGATTTAGAGAAAATATATGAATGTTGGTCATTCATTCCGATAAATTAATGAATTATATCTCTTATTTGTGTGTGATATCTAACAAAGTGATTCCTGATATCTATGAGTATTGAAAGAGAGTTATGTAAAGGGTTTTTAATTGTGGAAATGGAACTATTATTGTCACAAAATATTTGGGTTTTGGTAAAACTCATACCATAATCGATGGGTGTTTTTTTCATTCACAACATTTGAGCACAACAACTTCTAGCTGCTAAAAATTCAGCACAAATAGGGGAAGTGCAACTAAGTGTTGATTTTTTCATTACCAATAAACTAATGAATCTCCTAAAATTGTCATGTTTCAGATGAACTTTTCCTATCCATTCTACATCTACCATATTCAGCATCCGAAAAAACATTTAAAACAAAATCCTTTTGAGAAGTATAAAAGAGACCTAAATCCACGGTTCCCTTTAAGTAGAGGAAAATAATTTTCACTGCATTTAATTGATATTTAATTGTACTGGATTGATATCATGAAAATAATCATACTAAAAACATTATGTTTGGATGAATATCTGACATTTAAAATAGACTATCTATCATACATTTAAAAGATGTTTGATCTACTAGTTTCCAAGCTTCATCAAGATCAAGAAAATTTGAGGCACCAATGGGAGTACTTATAAACATAGTGTTGTCATATACATTCTATTTTAGAAGATATTTAATATAATTATATTGGGATATATACATTCTATTGTGTTTTATAGAAATTTGAAAACCATGAAAAAATGTTAACTCACACATCATACTCATTTTAAACTCAGATTTCATTAGATCCACAAAAGAATCGGTAAAAGATTATTGATTTGAACCAAATATAATTTCATCAACATACATTTGAACAATCGAGATATTTTTCATATCATTATTTGTAAAAAGTTTTGAATCATCATTTCCCATAATGTAATTATTTTCAAGAAAAATCCCTGTAATTCTATCAAACAAGGCTCTAGGTGCTTGTTTAAGTCCATATAAAGATCTGGTAGTTCAATAAGACGTTCAGGACGTTTTGTACCTTTAAAACCAAGATTTTGTTCACAATAAACATCATCTTGAAAATAACCATTAAGGAAAGAACATTTAACATTCATTTGAAATTTTTTGAAATTAATGCATGCTTTAAAGGAAAGTAGAATATGTATAGATTCATTTATGGATACTAGAGAATAGGTTTCTTCATATTCACAACCTTCTTGTTGATTATATCATTTAGAAACCAATCTATCTTTATTTCTTACTATGATTACAATTTCATCACACTTATTTCGGAAGAACCATTTTACTCCAATAATAGAAGTTTCCTTAGGTCATTCAACAAAATTCAAGAAATTATTCCTTTCTAATTAATTTAGCTCATCTTGTATATATTTTAACCAATCATCATCACCTAAATCCTCATCAGTGATTCTTATTTCTAATTGGTAAGGAATGATAGATGTTCTACTTAATTTATTAAGAAGATTCTTGTCCTTAAAGGTTTATTTACATCACAAATGATACTATCACTGGGATGATTTTTAAGAAACAACTGATTTGGGTTTTTTAAAACATGTTCATGAACGTATGGTAGAAACTCATCTGGGGTGATGGTTTCAGAACTACCATCATTATAATTTTCCTTATCAAAATTATCTTCTAACAAGGGTTGATAACCATTTTTTGAAGACACATCCCTAGATGTTGGTTTAGGTTGATTAAAAACAAAAGGATCAATATCATCAAATTTCCCAAGCACTATTTTTTCCACAGTACATGTAATATTATTTAAAGAACTATAAACCATAGAAGTTATAGAGTATCCTAAGAAAATTCATTCATAATATTTTGGTGCAATTTTTTTAGATTATCATTTGTATTCATAATGAATACATTGCGACCAAAAACCATGATGTAGGAAAGTCATGTATTTCTTCCATTCCATAACTCATAAAGAGTTTTATTAAGAAAATGTCTACTAAAAAAACAATTTATAGTATAGCAAGGAGTACTTATGACTTCAGCCCAAAAATGTATGTCAATAGAATATTCAGTCATCATGGTTCTTGTTTCCTCTTGAATTATTCTATTTCATCATTCATCACCAACAATTTTTTGAGGAGTTCTTGGTGCTGTGAAGTTATGAGTAATTACTTTTCTACTACAAAGTGTTTCAAAATCAGAATTTTGAAGTTATCTTCCATGATAACTATAGATAGTTATCAATGGTAGGTTATTCCCATTTTTAACACGAGATATATAACATTTGAAATAATTAAAAGCCTCATATTACATTTCTAGAAAATAAACCCATGTGAATCCAGTGTAATCATCAACTAGGACAAATACATAATATTTGCCTCCAATGCTTCCAGTTTGTGTTGGACCAAAAGAATGTATATTCACCAACTTTAATTCATCAGTGGATGAGACTTGATCAACTGATCTAAAACATAATTTATGTTACTTTCCATATTGAAAAAGATCACAATCATTTATAGAATCATATATATGCTCCGGTAGATCCTTAACTAGTATTTTCATATAGATTTTTCAGAGGATCTTACGGTTTCAGTGTCTTAAACCTTCAGTGACACAACAAAGAATGATCTTCCACTATACTAAGGCTAGTTATAACTTGGTTATTATTTTTTTATATTTTTAGTTTGTAAAAATTCTCTTGCCTATGGGTATAAATAAAAAACTATTCCTTGGAAATGTGTATTAAACACTTTTCATTCCTAAAATTCACATGGTAACCTTCATCAAATTATTTACATATGATAATAAGTTTTTTCTTAAGACCCATAACAAATAAAACATTTTACGTCAATGTTTTCTAAGAAGAGAAATGTTATCTATACCAATAATTTATCCATGAGCATTATATCCTAAAGTAACTGTTCCTCATTTAATTTTTATAATATTTTCAATCATGTTTTTGTTACCAGGCATGGTCCGAGAATATGTTGTATCCATGTACCATGTATCACTGTTGGTACAATCTTTATTTTCATAATAATAAAAAACATAGACATTCAGAATCCAAGAATTCTTGGATCCGGAATCTTTAGAAAGAAAATTTTAAGGAATCCATGTTTTCATTAAAAAATAAGCATTATGAAATCCTAATGACTGGGTATTTTCAAGAAGAAAATTTTTATCCAATGACCACCACACTAACATTTAGTATAGAATAGAGCACTTTTTTCGACAAAATATTTGTCACTAAAATTTATATTAAATGAATATAAAAAAATACAAAACAAGTCATTAGAGGTCGAATTTGTGAATACATTTTATTAATTTTTTGCGTACCTTAGGTAATGTTTAAGAACCACTTCTTGATGGAGAATATTTTAGACTTTAGTCTAACAACAATGTTGTTATCCTCAGGAACATTAGTTTTGGAACTACTGTCGGGCTCTAAAAAATTTTTCTTATAAATTACTTTTTATAAATCATTAGAATGATTATCCTTATCAAAATTAACTTCATCAATGGTTTTTGAAATTCTTTAAAATCCATAAATTTTCAAATGAAGATATTTAAAATGTTATGATACTTCCTTAATAAGAATAGAAATCCAAGAATTTTCCATATCAAGCTTCTTCTTAACTTTAGAATTTTCACTATCATGTAGCATAACAAAAATAGAAACTTTTTAATAAGTAGGTAAAGTATTATTTTCATCAGAAAAAGATTCTTCATCTGAATATTTATAAAATTCACTACCACTATAATTTGCTTTCAAGGAAACATTGGTAATCAATTCATCATTTTTTCATTTTCAATTAAACAATGATTTTAAATATGTAATTTTTCTAGTAAACAAATATTCTTCTGACCAAAATATTCATACTCTGAGGATTCAACAAAAGATTCTCCACCACTGGCACTCAAGGTGTCATTATCTTTCAATTTTTTTTTAAATTTATCTTTGTAGTACTTCATTCTATTCCTCCTAGAGTTATATTCCTTTTTATATTTTCTTTTAATCATAAGACAATCAATACTTATATGCCCGACTCTTTTGCATTCATAAAAATTGACTTCAGAGTCATTATTATCAATTCTGTGTTTCTTCATATATCTATTATAAATGTCTTTATTCCTAACCATCTTGTCCATACATCAAGAAATATTAGATAGTTCATTCTCAAAATGTTAACTTTAAATAGATTCAGATAAAATAGTATACTTTGTAAATTTATATCTTTTAACTCTCTCAATAGTCTTGGATTTCATATTATTTAAAGTAGTTGTAAAAGAAAAACATCCATTCAAACTCTTCTTTTTATTATTGTCATCATCTCTATTCATTTCTGTTTGATGTTGAATAAGTTTTCCAAGCAGATTATCAAGAGAAATTTGAGTAGCTTTTCTATTTTCATATATTGTTGTCCTCTTTGTTTCCCACTCGTTATGCATGATATCTATATTCTTGTCCACAAGACCTTCATCATCCAAACGATTATCACCCATTGATTGTATGTTGTTGACAATAGTCAAGAATTTATGTTGTACCTTACATATAGGTTCTCCATAAGGAATGAAAATACCATGATACATAGCTCTAAGCATAACTGTTCTAGTTTTGATGTCATTGGATGTTCTAAATTTAGTTTCTCCAAGATTTGTCCAAATAAAATTTGTAGCTTCACAAGAAGAAATATGGGTATATAAATTTGAGGTCATGGAACATGACAATGTATTTTGTACAGTAGAGTTTAGTTGATATTGTGACATTTCTTGATTAGTTAAAGTTCTTACTTACTTATCAAGAATCTTTAAATTCTTAGTAAGCATAACAAAGTTTTCTAAAATAGTATTAAAAAATATTTTCTTCATACGATCTCTCCAATATTCATAATCATTCCCATCAGAAATAGGTGGTCTAGTAAGACTATAATTTTCAATCAATCCAACATTCATTACTTCCATCTCAATGAAAATATCATTCCATTGAAACATATTAGTAAATTATTTTTTTAAACTAGGATAAAAATATCCTAAGCAAGGAAAATATAGAACAATGAAAACTTGGGAAAGAAAAATTATATGTGAATATAAGTATTTCAGAATCCTCCCTCGGATACAAATTGTAGGATCAAAATATTGAATCTAGATGCTCAAAATACAAGGGGTGGGGGTGAAATGTATACATTTAATAATTCCATTGGATCTTTTTAAATATGGTATAAAATATTCTATTGTTTAATAAAGTTAAACAAGGTTAATTCGCAGGACCTATTAGTTCTACAAACTTGCTAGATTCAAGAAATACGGATTCAGAAATGAAACCTATGAAAAGTTTACAAGGAAAAAGATTCTACCATATAGTGAATATAATCTTACTAATCAGAGTATACAAGTAAAATATAGTATAAGATAGTTATACATTATTTGTAAATTAAAAAATAGTGGAAAAACATGAGACTATACAAGTAAAAATAATGAAATTTTTTAACCTAAATAGTCGGGTATCCAATAAACATGGATAAAGGTACCTTGATTTATACTTTCAAAAATCTTTGTCTTACCCACACCAGGGTAATCCCTTGATAAGAATATTGTAGTCTGTCTTTCTATCCTTGAAATCCCTAGAACATCATAGTGGTCAGTACCTTTATCTTTTTTATCAAGAATATCCTCAAACATTAAGATAGTCAGAACCTTTTTATTCCTCACCCCAGTAGCCTTTGATTTTACACAACAAAAATCTGAGTCACTTGAAGCAATATGAAAAAGATGTCTAGTACGCACAATGCATGAGAGTCTCTCTCTCAAGAAATCACCATCAGCAACATGTAATATTTAGATTGTTCAACATGTCATCAGAGTAGTTCTGAGATCGTTCAAACGAGCTCCTATTTATAGGCACATCTTAAACGGTCGTCTCCCCCCTCCGACATTCATATTTTTCAATGAATTTCATAGGGACCTATACACAAGTCCATCAAAAAATTGTTAGTTAGAAACAGAATGCAAGAAATCATTTTATAACTATATCATGAGTATGTAAATATAGTTGCTCAACCAAATCTATTTTTTAGAGTCTAATAGAAAATACTTTTTGGAGTCTAAGAAAATAAACATTAAGATTCTGTTTTTCATGGATATTTGGATGGTGTTTTTCATGTAATTCAGAATTAGAATTCTATAGTCTTAGGAGACTGATTTATGAAGAATTTGGAGTTTTAATTCTATGGACTTTGGTACCTGTATTATATAGATTTCAGGGTCTGAATTTCAGAGAATTATGATACCAAATTTTTCAGAATTGGAATTCATAATTTCATATAATTCGGAGTCTGAATTTCAAAGAATTCAGAGTTTGAATTTCATAGAATTAGATGTATGAATTTCAGAGAATTTGATGTCTGAATTTCAATAAATTCTATATCTGAATTTCATAAAATTTGGAGACTGAATTTAAGAGAACTCAGAACCGGAATTTCGAATAATTTGGAGCCTAAAATTCAATGAATTTGGAAACTGAATTCCAATGAATTTGGAACCTGAATTCTGAGGAATTTAGAACCAGAATTCAGATCATGAAAACACAATACTCTAAAACTAATTATTTATTGAATTTAGAGGTTTTATTTGGGAATCCAAATTTTCTCTTATGAATAAAATTAGTAAAATTTAAAGAGATTAAAACATGAACAATGAAAACATGGTAAGGATAAATTTTCCTTGTGGAAAGAAAATTTTCGCTTATTACGAAAACTCTTATAGAGAGAAATTTGACTTGATAGAGATTGTTTGGGATTTTAAAAACATAGAGCAATGAAAATTCATAAGGAAACCTTATTGAGTCAACAATCTCCCCTTTTTGGGAAAGCACAAAAATCCTTATGAAAAAGAATATATGGACATAGAAATTTTATGAAGATAAAAATAAAAACTTATCTCCCTTTACATAGAAATCAAATTCAATACGACTAACCCCCCCCCCCCCCCCCTTAGGCTTTGGTAACCCTATGGATTGTATTCTTGATTTCCTGAAAGAGATTTTTCATTTTCTTGCATACAAAAGACATCATTAAAAAAAACTCCCCCACAGATGAACTCCCCATTAAGGGAAATTTCTTCATTAAATAGTATTATTTTTGACATTCCTTTCTTCCCCTTTAAAAATGAATAAAGGGAAGGGAAAGGAAAATACAGTACATGAAATAATAGTATTAAACAACAAGAAAAATCAAGTGTAACGAAAATTTCATTATGATTGGAATAATTTTAACAACAAGGTATATACAATAAATAATCGGATTTGGTAAATATTATCCTTCCTTCTCTTTCGCCATTGGCTTCTCCACAATGGTTTTTAGCTTCTTGATCTCTTTGTGATATTTTTCCACACACTTGAGAAGATGATCCTAGTCTTCATTTTTCTTCTCTAAGGATTTAATTTTATCTTCTAGAGCCTTAAAAGATTCTACCTTGGCCTTCCAAAATTCTTCTTTCTTAAAAAGACATTCTTCAATATCATTTCTGAGACCACTTTCTCTCTTCCAACTTTGAGCAAATGAATTTAACATCCCATTCAATTCCTGAACTTTTTGATTCTGAAAAGTCTATACAAGAGTTAACTTTTCCTCAAAACTATTAGGGAGATCCATGATCATCAAATATTTTGTGTCAAAATAATCCATGACATTATCTTGGAATTCATCAAAGATTCTCATCTATTTTATTTCATTCTTGGACCAGCTTTTCATCTTCTTTCTAGATCTTTTATGTGCCTCATTGCTTATGAGAAAATATTTGAAATATACTTCCTGAAAAACACATTTATCCATCACCAAGGAAACATAATCCTATTTTTTATTTAATGTATGATAAAGCATCTGACATCTCGAGTCTACACTAGGAAATAATGGAATAGTTCCAACAAGCTTTTTCGAAGACATAAAAACAAAGTAATATCCAAGTGATGATGATTCTGAATTCAAGAGTTTGGCGGGTGAGGATTGTTTTTCTATTTCAACAGCCTTATTCGTTGATGAAGCCTCAAATTATTTCTTCATTCCAATATTTTTTGTGAATCAAATACCTCATGTTCTCCCTTATCATCTTTCAGAATGAATTCTTATTAATTAGGTGATTTTTGTTCACTACTTTATAGCTAAATTTTTTTGTCTTCATCAAGTTCTACCTTCTATCTTCTTTCCTAAACATCCTCTAGCTGTATGAAATCATTATTACTACATTCCACTTCAAAAAAATTATTCACTTCTTCTTCACCCTTATCATCATTTCTATGGGTAACATGTCTTGAAGACTCGCATTTAGAAGTTCAGATTTATAATTTCTAAGTAGGACTTTCCATATCATGGAAGTACTCTACTTGATTTTTAATGTCCTCAGTATCACCACTACCTTCTTCTTCTTTTACTTCCACATATTCTTTTTGCTAGGAATTATATATCCCTCAATGAATTGGTAGGTCTTATTAGGAAAATCATTTTGAAAAATTAGATGGTTTGTACACATTATTTTAAACTATATTAGCAAAATTCCTTGATGGAATATATATTTGGATTTCTATGATCTTAATGATTATTATAAAACATTAACATTATATAGAATATAGATATTATTATGCAAGATATTATTACATTTATATTATCTATGGATTCATTTTTTTCCTCGAGTTACCGATTAAATGGAATGTATGTTTAGTTATTTACCTTTTCTTATAAATCATTCATTACATAATCGTCATTATATATTTATTTATTAAATTTGATTTTTTATTAGTTATTTACCTTATTATCTTCTTTATGACTTATCGATTAATGATTTTTTTTAAATAAAACTTATAAAGGATTTGAGGTCACCCAAAGTTTGTTTCATTTCCTCAGGGTATAAAGATAAATCTTTTGGAGCAAATAGAGAATTCATTACTATATGACCTCAAAGGGGAGGAGCAATTAAACTAATGTTTGTAATGAATTTGTATCATCAAAATAAAGATTGTAGATGCTAAAAATACAAGAGGGGTGTGAATTGTATACTTTTAAAAATTTATTTGAATTTTTTTTTAAATGGTATAAATTTTTATATGGTTTAATAATTTTAAACAAGTTAAATTCACAAGACCTATTAGTACAAAAAACTAGCTTGATTCCTAAAATATGCATCTGGAAATGAAACTTCATAAATGTTTACAAGGAAAAGGATTATAGAATAAAGTGAATAGAATCATTCTAATTAGAGTATACACGTACAAGAAAGTATAATAGGTTTATACATTCTTTTTCAAAATAAAAGTTAGAATAAAACAAACTTGAAACAATAAAAGTAACAAGAATGAAATCTTTTGTCCCAAAGAGTATGGTATCCAATAATCTTAGATAAAGTACCCATGATTTATACATTCAAAAAAGTCTATCATACCCACACCAGGGTAAGCCCTCATTTAGAATATCAGAGTCTGTCTTGCAATCCCCACAATCCCTCGAACTTCAAGGTAGTCGGCACCTCTTTCTTCTTTAACAAGGAAGTCCTCGAACTTTAAGGTTGTCAACACCTCAATCTTTTTATCTCCGGAAGCCCTTTATTGTACATATCAACAATCAGAGTCACACATATCAATATGAACAAGATGTTCAGTATGCACAAAGCATGAAATTCTCTCCCTTGAAATCACTTCAGCAGAATGTAATCTCTAGATTGATAAACATGTCATCAATGTTGTTGTGAGATAGTTCAAATGAGCTCTTATTTATAGGCACATCTCTAATGGTCAGCTCCCACCACCACGGTAATATTTTTCCTTGAATTTTAGAGGGACATGTACACATGTCACTCAAACAATGGTTAATTAGAAATAGAATACACGACAACATGTTATAACTATAACATGAGTAAGTAAATATGGTTGCTCAATCAAATCTATTTTTCGGAGTCTATGAAAATAAGCATTTGAATTCTATATTGTGTGGATATTAATGTTATGTATTTCAATAGATTCAGAATTAGAATTCTGTAGACATCAGTTTCTAAATTCTAAGGAATTAGGAGTCTAAATTCTAAGGAATTTGGAACCTGAATTTTGAGGAATTTAGAACATTAATTCTGATGAATTTAGGGTCTAAATTCTACGGAATTCAGAGTCTGAATTTCATTGGATTTTATGTCATAATTTCAGGTAATTCTGTTTCTGAATTTCAGAAAATTCGGAGTCTGAATTTGTGAGAATTCAGGGTCGAATTTTAGAGAATTTATATTCTGAATTTCAAAGAACTCTGAGTCAGCATGTCAGAGAATTCGAATTCTAAATTTCATAAAATTTGGAGTCTGAATTTCAAATAATTAGGAACCTGAATTTTGGAGAATTTAGATTTTGAATTTCATTGTATATGGAGTTTGAATTTCAAATAATTCAGAGTCTGGATTTCAGTGATTTAGTAACCTAAATTCTGAGGAATTGAGGTCCTAAATTTGGACCCTAAAAAAGAATACTCTATATATATATATATGAATTTATATAATTCCAAGGATTTATATATATTACCTAATTTTCACTTCGGAATAATAAGAGTTAGATTTAATGAAATTAAAACATGAATAATGAAAACATTGTTAGGATAAATTTTCCATATGGAAGAAAAAAATTTCTTATTACGAAAAAACTTATACAAGAAAAATTTTCAATGATATAGGGTGTTTGTAATTTTAAAAACATAGAGGAATGGAAATTTTATAAAGAAATCTTATTGACTCAACAATCTACCCTTTTTGGGAAAGCACAACAATCCATACGAAAAAAGAATATAAGGTCTTAGAAATGATGTGATCATAAAAATAATAACATATCCCTATTTACATAGTGACCAATGTGAATATGAATAACACCCCCTTAGGCTTTTTAAAAACTAAAGATTGTATTCTTGATTTACTAAATGAAAATTTTCATTTTTTCTATACGAAAATCATCATGATAAAAACTCCCCATGGATGAACTCCACCTTAGTAAGGTAAATTTCATCTTTACTTAGTATGATTTTTTGCATTTCGTTCGTCCCCTCTATGATTTTAACAAATCAATAAAGGGAATGGAATGGAAATTATGGTACTTGAAATATTAGTACTAAAAAACAAAACATACGAAGTGCAACAAAAATATCATTAATAATGGAATAAATTTTACAAGATGGAAAAGAAAACAAAAGATCATATTTAGAAAATATCACATTTCTTTCTACATCAGCATCACCTTATTTTCAATGGTTTTTAGCTTCTTGATCTCTTTTTGATATTCTTTCATAAACATGAGAAGATGATCCGAATCTATTGATTTCTTCTCTAAGGCTATAATTTTCACTTCCTGAGCCTTAAGAGATTCTTCATAGGCCTACAAAACTTCTTCTTTCTTAGTAAGATTTCTTCAATCTAAATTTTGAGATCCCTTTCTCCCTTCCAACTCTGAGAAACTAAATTTAGCTTCCCAATCAGATTCTTAACTTCTTTATTCTGAGAAGTATATTAAAAGGATATCTTTTCCTCAAAACTATTAGCAAGATCCTTGATATTCACATCTTTGGTGTCAAATGAATCCTTGAAAATATATTGGAATTCTTCATAGATTCTCATCTCTTCTATTGTCTTCCTTAACCAGCTTGTTGTCTTCATAAAAGGTATTTTATGAGCCTCATAACTATTGATAAAAGATTTTAAATTTTCCTCAACACTAACACATTTATCCATCACCATGGAGATATAATCCAATATTTTATTTAATGTATGATGAAGCATCTGACATCATGAGTCTATACAGGGAAATAATGGAATAGTTCAAACAATCTTTTTCAAAGACTGAACAACAAAGTCAGGTCCATGTCAGGATGATTCTAAATCTGACACGTTGGTTGGTGAGGTTATTTTTTCTATTCCAACAACCTTCCTCTTCAATGAAGCCCCAACTTCATTCTTATTTTATACATTTTTTCTAGGTGTATCAACTACCGCCTGTTTTCCCTTATCATCATTCTGAATAACTTCTTCTTGATTAGGTAATTCATTTTCACTGTCTAAAAGTTGAACAATTTTGTCTTTATCAATTTTTTCATTCTTGACTCCTGAAAAAAATTCCTCTAGTTGTATGAAATCATGCTTGCTACATTCTTATTTTGAAAAAATATTCACTTCTTTGTCACCCTTCTCATCATTTCTAGGTGTAGAATGTCTTGAAGACTCCACTTCAGAAGTTAAGTTTTATAATTTATCAGAAGGACTTTCCTTCTCATGGAAATCCTATATTTTATTTATCAAGTCCTTAGTATCACCAATTCCCTCATCATATTCTTCTTTCACATTTTCTTCATGAACTATTACTTCTTCTTAATGTTGTTCCAGAATCATAAAATTCTTTCCTGGAGCCTCTATCAAAGGTTCTATCAAAAAGGATTCTGCTACCATAATTTTTTAAGAGACTTTTTCAGGGGCCTTAAGAAAGGATTGGACTATATCAGCCTCTGATATCTACTTATTTTTAGTTTTATCCTTTTATTTTTTCTCAAGCTCTTTAAAACCCATTATCTTCAAGGATTTTACCTCAGTAGTATCCAAACCAAATCTATGCTCCCCCTATTTCTTATTCTTTTTATCCTCTCTCAATTTAGAGACAACTTCATTAGGATAAGATTTTTTTTCTTTATAGGATTTAAAGGTGCTAACTAAGTTTCCTTATCCACTTGAGATTTTCCTCTCTCTTCGGGTTCCTTGAGCTTCCTCTTCTTTCCTACATTCTTAGATGTTTCATCCATTGCTGGCTTTTGTGATAGAGCTTCAACTTCAGCATTTGACAAATCAAGAAATTTTCCATATGGACTATTAAATCCTATCATCATCATCCTTAAAGTATAAACACTCTAAAGCATCTCTTTATAATTTCTCATCTTAGAACTGTAAGGAATCATGAAATACTGGAGACAACAGACAATGATCATTGAATGTATGTTCGGATACATGATAATCTAGGCTATCAGATTTCTATTCTTCAAAATATAAATTGTAAGAAAGATATACTTAACCATGTTTTTCTTTCATAATTTCCCTAGGAAGTCCAGAATATAAATGCCACTTTTCATTAATGTATCCCTTTCCCGTTTTCTCAAAATGATAAAACCTTGAACCCATAGTTCAAGAATCTGAATGCTTGTAAACAGATGAAAAATATTCAGAGACTTCACTTCATCCAAGCCAATACACATTATGGCTTTTTTCCATTTCAAAAGATCCCATCAAGTCAGGTATCTTTTGTGGAAAATCAATGCTTCTCCTTCATATGAAATTATTTTTAAGCTTGTATCCCTGATGTAAGAAAGATAAAATTTCTTTCTATAACACATAAAGGAAATCATTTATGTGCCTTCTTCCTTGAGAAAACATGTTATTTTATAGAATTAAATCAAATAATCCACATACACTAGATCCAATGCCTTTAGTTTCCACACACAATCACTCTCTGAAAAATTAAGATTGATATTATTAAAAATAATGGAGTCATACTTGGAATAAATATAATATCACCTATCCTTTCTCGGTAGATATTCCACTCAGTGATTTTCTTGACAGATGACATCTCTTTCTGAGAAGAGGCTTCAGCAGACATTCAAAAGTAAGGAAAACCTTAGAAATTCAGAACAAGCATATACAGGAAGGGTAGAGCTTTAGTATGCAAGAGCTTGCAGATTAGCATGGAACAATTATTGAGTATCCTTTATATAGGTAATTCAAGCGAAAGTTCAATGTCCCTGATCGACCCAACGACTTAAATGTTCGTGAAAATATCTTATGTTTGAGATGATAACCAAAGAAGGTTTCTAATTTATTTCGATCTTTTTTGATTTTTAAGAAACACATTCATTTTTAAGGAAAATTTAATCTGAAGATTTTTTAAAAATATAATGAAAGTAAAATAAATTAAAATATGACAACGAAAGTTTAAGAAAAGATACATACCTATCGGATTGATAAGAAGATTAGTAGTAAAGAAGAAAATTATTCTTTAAGAACTTTATAATATGAAAATTTTGATTATAAAAACATTGAAAACATGAATTTTTACTATGAAAAATAGTATAATGAAAAAAATATACAAAGAAAATTTTTGTCTACCACCAATTTAGAAAATGAAAAATTTATACTAAAAAATATTAGATTTCGACAAATATTAGATTACGAAAAATTTTATACTATTAAAAAATTTATAAGATTGAAAAATTAAGACTATGAAAAATTTGGTTATGAAAAATAAAATTTAGCTATCAAAAATATGTACTCCCCTTATGAAAAAGAGTATGCCACTATATGGAGATAGTTTATGACAAAAAATTAACATGGTTGATTATGTTACATTTATCATTCATAGCATTGGTTTAATGTATTCAAAATTATCAGATGGTAATGATTTTTTGAAAATATCAGCATGTTGGTCTTTCTTTCTGATAAATTAAAGAATGATATATCCTTTTTGTGTGTGATCCCTAATAAAGTGATGCCTATTATCTATGAGTATTTAAAGATAGTCATGTGCATGATTTTTACTTAAGGCAATGACACTATTATTGTCACACAATATTGGGGTTCTGGTAAAACTCATACCATAGTCTGTGAGAGTTTGTTTCATTCATAACAAATTAGCACAAAATTTTCTAGAAGCTACATATTCAGCTTAAACAGTGGAAAGTTCAACTGAGGGTTTCTTTTTTCATTACCATAAAACTAATTAATCTCCTCAAAAATGACACGTTCCGGGTGTACTTTTTTTATTCATTCTACATCTACCATATACATCATCCAATAAACCATTTAAAACTAAATAATTTCGAGAAGTATAAAATGGTCATAAATCCATGGTTCCCTATATTTAGAGAGAAATCATTTTCACAGCCTTTAAATGAGATTACATAGGATTGAATTAATATCTTGCACATAATAATATTGAAAACATTATGTCATGATGAATAGTTGACTTGTAAGGTAGACTTTCCATCATATCTCTAAATGATGTTTGATCTACTAGTTTCCCAGATTTATCAAGATCAATTGAATTTTTGCAAAAAATAGAGTACATATAATCATAGTGTTTTCACATCTATACTTTTTAAGAAGACATTTAATATAATTATATTAGGATATATATATATTCCTTTTAGTTTTTGAGATATTTGAAAACATGGAAAAATGTTAACTCACCCATCATGCTCATTTCAAACTCACGTTTAAATAGATCCACAAAAGAATTAGTTAAAGTTTACTGATTTGAACCAAATATAATGTAATCAACATAAATTTGAACAATCAAGATATTTTTCTTATAATTATTTTTATAACAGGTTGGATCATCATTTCCCATAACATTATTATTTTGAAGCAAAAACCTTGTAATTTTATCATACAACTCCTTAGGGTTTTGTTTATGACCATATAATGCTTTGGTCAGTTTAAAAACATGTACAGGATGTTTTGTATCTTCAAAACTAGGATTTTATTTACAAACAACTTCCTCTTGAATATATACATTTAGGAAAGAACATTTAACATATATTTGAAAGAGTTGGAAATTAATGAATTCTGATAAGGAAAGTAGAATATGAATAGCTTCATGTCTGGCTACTGGAGCATATGATTCTTCATATTTTATTCCATCTTGTTGATTATTTCCTTTAGAAACCAATCTAGCTTTATTTCTCACAATGATTCCATTTTCGACAC
The DNA here is from genome assembly GCA_963277665.1 of Viscum album. Lineage (NCBI taxonomy): Eukaryota > Viridiplantae > Streptophyta > Magnoliopsida > Santalales > Viscaceae > Viscum > Viscum album. Next base: position 2,011,887,837 of record OY728147.1, on the reverse strand, counting down.
ACTTATTTCTGAAGAACCATTTTACTCCAATAATAGTTGTTTCCTCAGGTATTCCAACAAAGTTCGATACATTATTCCTTTTGAATTAAATTAGATTAACTTGCAAAGCATTTATCCAATATCATCACCTAAATCCTCAACAGTGATTCTTGGTTCTAATTGTAATGGAAGTCTTGATTTTATACTTCATTTCTTTAGTATCTTCTAGTCCTTATATGTTGATTTACATCACCAATGAAACTATATATGGGATGATTTTTATGAAACAACTTATTTGGGTTTTGAAAAACTTGTTCATCAACGTATGGTAGAAACACTTCTGGGGTAATGGTTTCTGAAATACATTAATTATCATTTTCCTTATCAAATATATCTTCTAACAAAGGATGATAGTCATTTTTTGAAAACACATCCAAACATGTAGGTTCTGGTTGCTTAAAAACAATAGAATTAGTATCATCAAATTTTACATGTACTGTTTCTTCAATAGTATATGTATTCTTATTGAAAACACTATAAACCATAGAAGTTATAGAGTAGACTAAGATAATTCCTTCATAATATTTTGGTGTTAATTTACATAGATTATTTTTATTATTCAAAATGAATACATTGAAACCAAAAACCATGAAGTAGGAAAGTCATGTTTTTCTACCATTCCATAACTCATAATGAGTTTTATAAAGAAAATGTCTAATCAATAAAAAATTATAGTATTTCAAGGAGAACATATAGCTTTATCCCAAAAATGTTTGGCAAAAAAATATTCACTCAACATGGTTCTTATTTTCTCTTTAATAATTCTATTTCTTCTTTCAACATCACCAGTTTGTTGAGGTGTTCTTGGTACTGATAAGTAATGAGTAATTAATTTTCAACTACAAAATGTTTTATAATCAGAATTTTTATATTCTCCTCCGTGATAACAATGGATATATATCAATGGAAGGTTATTACCATTTTTAACATCGGATCTATAAATTTTTAAATAATAAAATTAATCATATTTATTTGCTAGAAAATAGACACACGCGAATCTTGTGTTATCATCAACTAGGACAAATACATAATATCTGCATCAAATGCTTTTATATTGTGTTGGACCTAAAGAATCCATATGCACAAACTATAATGAATCATTGGTTGAGACTTGATCTACTGATTTAAATATTTAATTATGTTTCTTTCCATATTGACAAGGATCACAAACATTTGAATAATCAAATATAAGCTCCGATAGATCCTTAAATAATATTTTCTTATAGATTTTTCATACGATTCCAAGGTTATAGTGTCCTAAACATTATATTCTATGACCAAGAATGATCTTCCACTGCACTATGACAAGGTAGATCATGGATCCTATGGTTTTCTATGTTTAGTGTGTAAAGCATTTTTTTCATATGGGAAGAAATAACAAATTATTCCTTGGAATTGTTTACTAAACACTTTTCATTCCTAAAATTCACAAGGTAACCTTCATAAAATAATTTAAATATGCTAATAAGGTTTTTCATAAGACCCATAATAAATAAAACATTTGAAATCAATTTTATTATGAGAAGAACAATGTTACCCATACGAATAATTACTCACTGAGCATTATCTCCAAAAGTTAATTTTCCTCCTTTCATTTTTATAACCTTTTCAAATATGTTTTTGTCACCAGGAATGGGTTAAGAACACCCACTATGAATGTCCCATGTATTTTGTTTGGTAGTATCATTATTTTAGAGAAAATAAAAGAGATATATTTTTGAAATCTAAACATCCTTAGATCCAGAATCATCAGGAGGAATTTTTTAAGAACCCACATTTTATTTGAAAATAAAGCTTTATGAAATCCTAAATACTATGTTTTGTTTAAGGAACAATTTTTTCCCAATTCCCAACACACTGTCATTTACTTTAGAATATATAACTTTTAGGAACAAAATAATAGTTAGTAATGTCAATTATGAATGATTATATCCAAATCCAAAATAATTCATTAGAGGTCGAATTTGAGAATATATTTTATAAATGTTTTCATTAACTAAGTTAATGTTTTAGAAACACTTCCTCAAGGAAAATATATCTGACTATTATCGAATAACAATTTTTTTATCCTCAGAAACATTAATTTTTTCACTAGAGTTAGGTTCTAAAAAAAATTTCTAAGAAATTAATTTTTCTAAGTGCTTAGAAAGTTTTCCCTTCTAAGAATTAACTCTCTAAGGGATTTTTTAAATGCATTAAAATAAGTAAATTTTTAAATCATTATCTTTATAATGTTCTGATACATCCTTAGTAAGAATAGAAATCCTAGAATTTTCTTTATAATTCTTCTTTTTGACTTAAGAATTTTCACTCTCAAGAGGCTTAACAAACCTAGAAATATCATCATATGTTGGTAAAGTATTATCTTCATCAAAAAAATATTCTTTATCCAAAGAATTTTAATATTTACAACCACTATAATATGATTTCATGGATACATTGTTTATTGATTCAGCATTTTGTTCATGGGACCTTAAATAATGGTTTTCAATAGGTAATTTGGCTAGTAAACCAAGAATATACTGACCTGATGATTCATACTCTGATGATTCATCAAAAGTGTCTCCACCACTGGCACTCAAGGTGTCATTAGATTTTAATAAATTCTTAGCTTTAGCTTTGAAGTACTTCCTTCTATTCCCCCCAAAATTCTATTACTTTTTATAATTTCTTTTAAGCATAGGACAATCTGGGCTTATATGCCCTTCTCTGTTGCCTTCATAACAAGTGACTTCAGAATTATTCTTATCCTTTCTCTCTTTCCTGTCATATCCATTCTGAATATCGTTGGTCCAAATATCTTTTTCATCATTCAATAAAGATTAGATAGTTCATTCTCAAAATTTTCACATTCACATGATTCAGATAAAATAGTAACCTTTCTAGATTTAGAACTTGTAACTATCTCAAGGGTCTTTGCATTCATATGATTTGAAGTAGTTGTAAAAGCAACACATCCATTCCTACTCTTCTTCTAAATAATGTCAGCTTCTCTCTTCATTTTTGTTTCATGTTGAAGATGAGTTCTAAACAGCTCATAAAGTGAAATTTGAGTAACTTTTCTATTTTCATCATTAGTTGTCCTCTTAGTTTCCAACTCGTTAGGAATGATATCTATAATCTTGTCAAAAAGAGCTTCATCATCCAATCCATTCTCACCCACTGATTGTCAGCTATTGATAATAGTAATGAATCTATGTTGTACCTTACATATAGGTTCACTATAAGGAAAGAAAAAACATTGATACTCATCTCTAGGCATAGATTTTCTAGTTTCAATAATATTGGATGTTCTAAATTGTGTTACTATATGCATCGTCCAAATAAAATATTTACCTTGACAAGAAGAAATATGGGTATATAAATTCCAGGTCATTGAACAGAACAAAATATTTTGTACATTATAGTTTAGTTTATATTCTGACATTTCTTGATTAATAAATGTTTTGAATTCTTTATTAAGAATCTTGTAATCCCCAATAATCATAACAAACTTGACTACAACAGTATTAATAAAAAAATTCTTCATACGATCTCTCCAATATTCATAATCATTCCCATAAAAAATTGGTGGTCTATTAGGATTATAATTTTCAATCAAACAAACATTCATTCGTGCCATCTCAATGAAAATATCATTCCATAAATATTTATTAATAACAAATTTTTGTAAACTAGGATAAAAATATCCTAACTAAGGAAAATATAGAAAAATGAAAACATGATCAAGAAAACATATAAGTGAATATAAGTAATTCTGAAACCTCCCTCTGATACCAATTGAAGGATCAAAATAACGAATGTAGGTGCTCAAAACATAGGGGCAGGGGGTAAATTGTATACATTTAAAAATTCCATTGGATATTTTTAAATATTTTACAAAACATTCAATTGTTTAACAATGTTAAACAAGGTAAATTCACAATACCACTAAGTTCTTCAAACATTATAGATTCCAGAAATATGGTTCTAGAAATGAAACCTAAGAAAATTTTACAAGGAAAAAGATTTTACCATAAAGTGAATAGAATATTACTAATCAAAGTATAAAATTATAAGAACGTATAAGATAGATATAAATTCATTGTAAATAAAAAACATTACAAAAAGACATGAAATAGTACAAGTAAAATGAATGAAAACATTTAACCTAAGAAGTAGGGTAGCCAACAAACATGGATAAATGTCCCTTTATTTATAATTTCAAGAAATTTGTCTTACCCGCACTAGGGTAATCCCTCGATAAGAATATCAGATATTGTCTTACTATCCATGAATCCCTCGATCATCAAGGTAGTTGGAACCTCTCTCTTCCTTATCAAGAAAGTCCACGAACATTAAGGTAGTCAACACCTCTGTCTTTCTATCCTTGAAAGCCTTTTATTTGTCATAGCAACTATCTGAGTCGCATGAAGCAATATGAACAAGATGTTATTTTTGCAGAAAACATGATAGTCTCTCCCTCAATAAATCACTTCAGAAGCATGTATTTTATATATTGATCAACGTGTCATTAATTTTGTTGTGATCTCATTCAAATGAACTTTTTTTTATAGGCGCAACTAAAATGGTCATCTCCCTCCACTAACTTTTATATTTTCCAGGGATTTCAGAGGGACATATAAATGTTTCACTCAAACAATGGTTAGTTAGAAATAGAATGAAAGACATCATTTTATAACTATAACATGAGTAAATAAATATGGTGGCTCATCCAAATCTATTTTTCAAAGTCTAATGAAAAATAATGTTTTGAGTCTATGAAAATAATATTTCTGATTCAATATTGAATAGATATTTAGATTATATTTTTCAAGGAATTAAGAATCTTAATTCTATAGACATCGGATATTGAATTCTAAAGAATTCGGAGTCATTATTCTAAGGAAATTAGTAGTTGAATTCCACAGAATTTAGTGTCTAAATTTCACAGAATTCGAAGTTCAAATTTCAGGGAATTTGATGTCCGAATTTCATAGAATACAGAGTCTGGATTTCAAAGAATTCGGAGCCTGAATTTCAGAGAAATCGATTTCTGAATTTAAAAAAAATCATTTTTTGAATTTCAAAGAATATGGAGAATAAAATTCAGATAATTCAGAACATGAATTTCGGGGAATTCAGAGTCTAAATTTCAAAGAATTCAGAGTATGAATTTCAAAGAATTAAGAGTCTGAATATTAATGAATTCAGAACCTGAATTCTGATGAAATCGGAACCTGAATTCACATACTGAAAAAAATACTATAAATATAAGTATTTATAGAATTCAGTTGATTTATATGTGACACTGAATTTTCCCGTAGGAATAAAAAGAGTAAGAATTAATGATATTAAAACCTGAACAATGAAAACATGTTAAGGATAAATATTCTTTGGGGAAAGAAAAATTTTCCTTATTACAAAAAAAAGTATGGAGAGAAATTTTCTTTGAGTTAGATTATTTGTGATTTTAAAAACATAGAGGAATGGAAAAGTCATAAGGAAACCATATTGACTCACCAATATCCCCTGTTTGAGAAATCACAAACATCCTTACGAAAAGTAATATAAGGACTTAGAAATTTTATAAATATAAAAATAAAAACTTCTCTCCCTTTACATATAAATTAATGTGAATACGACTAACTCCCCCTTAGGCTTTGGAAACCTTAAGGATCATATTTTTGATTTTCAAAATGAGATTTCTCATTTTCTTTCACACAAAAATAGTCATGATAAAAACTCCCCTAATTGGAACTCCCCCTTACATAAGGGAAATTTCTTCATTACATAGTACTATTTTGGACAATCCTTTATTCCCCGTTGTTATTTTAAAAAATGAATAAATCGAATGGAAAGGAAAATATGGTTCCTGAAAAATTAGTACTAAAAAACAAGAAATATGAAGTTTAAAGAAAAATTTATTAAGATTGAAAGAATTTATAAAATAATGAATTTACAACAGAAGACCAGATTTGGAAAAGATTATTCTTCCTTGTCCTTTGGCATCGGCTTCTTCACAATGGTTTTTAGCTTGTTGTTCTCATTATGATCTTTTTCCATATGCATGTGAAGATGATACTAATCATCAGTATTATTCTCTATGGATTTAATTTTAGCTTCAAAGCCTTAAAATATTCTTCCTAGGCATTCCAAACATCTTCTTTCATAGCAAGACCTTCTTCAATATCAATTCTAAGATCCCTTTTGATCTTCCAACTCTGAGAAAATAAATTTATCTTCCCATTAGGATCCTTAAATTCTTGCTTCTGAGAAGTCTATACAAGAGTAATATTTTCCTCAAAACCTTTAGTGAAATAATTGATATTCACATATTTGGATTCAAAATCATCCTTGGCACTATCTTGGAATTCATCAAGGATTATCATCTCTTCTATTTCTTTCCTTGAGAAGCTTGTCATATTCTTTCTAGATCATTTATGTGCATCATAGCTAATGAGAAAATATTTTAAATCTGCCTCAAGACTAACCCATTTATCCAACACCAAAGAAACATAATCTGATTTTTGATTTTATATAGGATAAATCATCTAACATCTCAAGACTACACTAGAAAAATAAGGGAATAGTTCCATCATGATTTTTCAAAGACTGAGAAACAATGTCATGCCCATGTGAGGATGATTCTGAATCTGAGTGTTTGGTGGGTGAGGAATGTTTTTATATTTCAATAGCCTTCCTCATTGATGAATCCCCAAATTAATTCTTCTTTTCTAATGTTTATCTTTGTGTATCAACTAACACATGTTCTCCCTTATCATCTTTCATAATGAATTCTTTTTGATTAGGTGATTCATGTTCACTATTTGATAGGTGAACAATTTTTTCTTTATCAATTACTTCTTTCATAGCTCATGCTTGAACATATTATGGATGTATGATTAGATAAAAATATCTTTTAACCATAATATAATAAAATAAAAATTTATTATTACATTTTCTGAAAATATATTTACATTTTAAAATATTAAATTCATCATAAAATTTTAATTAAAATATTTATGACAAAGAAAATCAATACTTATACAATGAATGTTTTACACTTATAAGATGTATAAATTGTATTTATACATTCATGGGTGATGTTTCTATTTATTTTTTCTGATATAATATTCATTACTATTCATTAATATTCAAAAGGGTATGTCACTATTCATAAGGGTCTGTTACTATACATAAAAAACTAAATAGATTCAATCCAATTATAAATATATTTTTGAATACAACTGTGTATGTCATTTTTTTGAAATTGAAATCAAGATGTGTAAAAATTAGCTTTAGTAGATATTTTTCAAAACAATTTTGTATTTAAGAGACTTAGTGATTCATGCATTCAATATTATACTTATTTTCAAAATATTTGGGTGTTACATTTTCACATCATTACAGAAATTTCATCCTCGATGTTACCTAAATGATACATCACAAAATGATTTGTGATGTTCTTCATCATATGATCCTCATGCTCCCATGTTGCCTCATTTAATTTTTTAATTTTTCCAAAGTAGATTTATCATTCAAGTCATCTAATTCCAAAGCACTTGTTCTTTAGTTTCTAGAATTTGGATAGGCTCTTCATAGTAAGATATGTCTGGTTCCGACTTCATATCATTATAAGTGAGGTCATGCATTGATTTTGAAATATAGTTTCACAACAATGAGACATAAAACATATTTTGTACTTTAGACATCCCAGGTGGCATAGCCAAAAAATATGGAATATCTCCAATTCTCTCCATAATTCCAAAAGGGCATATGTACTTATGTCTCAGTTTCCCTTTTTTCCTTAATATTGAAACACCCTTCCATGTAGATAATTTTTAGAAAACATGATCTCCCATATGAAATTATAAATCATTTCTTCAATTATAAACATATCTTATTTGTCTACATAGAGATTGATTGATATGGCCTTGAATAGTCCTTACCTTAACTGTTTTTCCTCCCCAAACTCTTGTTCTACTAGCTTCCATTCCCTAACTTCATCCCAACATGTTTGATCATGACATCTCTTTCCATATAATTCCCCATATGGTGCCATATGATTACATGAATGGGAATTATTATTGTAGTAAAACTATAGTAGAGGTAAATATTTATCCCACAGACCATGAATGTCAATTGAACATTATCTCATCATGTACTATAATAATTGAATCATCCTATCTGATTACCCATTATTTTTAAGACAATATATATTACTCAAACAAAGCTCAGAATCCATGTAATTCTGAAGACTTTTTCAGAATTTCGTTGTAAATCATGGATCATGATCAGAATCATTTGAGATAGTTGCTCCATGAATTCTCAAAACATCATTGATATAGTGTCTTTTTAGGCACTCCAATGGAAAATCCTCTATTATAGGGATAGAATATACAGATTTCGTAAGTCCATCATCAATTACCCAAATTATATCATTCATTCTCAGTGATTTGGGTAATCCGAAAACAACAGAAATGGTGATGTAATTGAATTTCCATGTAGGAATAGGTAGAGGTTGAATGACTCATCTATAATGATGTCAATCAGCCTTCACTTATTGAAAGAATAAACATATTGATATATAATCAGAAATTTACCACTTCATGTTATCCCATAAGAAATTTTCTTTCAAATCACTATACATATTATTGCTACTGGGGTGTATAGAGAAATTTGAGCTATGATCATCATCAAATAACTCCTTTATTAGCTCTAGTATATATGGAACACATATACTCTTCCCAAATTTCAGTATTGCGTCTTCACATACGATGTCATCCAACTAACGATATTTCACAAACATTAATTTTCTTTAAAAGGTTCACATCATTAGGCTAACTGATTTTATTCCTTTTTAATATATACGAGTGGGAAATCAATTGAAAAAGTAATGATGTTTATCATTACTTAATAATTTCCTTTTAAATCATTACTAGATTCCATGTACAAACGATCCTTGTCAATATTTATTTTTTTGAGACTTCCATGATCCTTTTTGATAAATGCATCATCTACATTGTTTGTTTTTCTTGGGTGGTAGTGTATAGAAAAATCAAAATCCTTGATTAGATTAGACCATCAAAATTTCCTTATGTTGAGTTTTTTATATGAGAATATATATTTTAGACTCTTAAGATTAGTATATATATAATTTATTTTTCCATAGAGATGTTGTATCCATATCATTAGAGCTATGATTATAGTAAATAAATGAAGATCATGAGTCAGATAGTTTTGATTATGAATTTTTGGTTCCCTTGATGCATAAGAAATAAATGTATCATTCTGCATAAGGATACAAACAAGAACTTTCACTGATGGATCACTATTGATCTCTAACCCATCATTCCACAATGGTAGAGATTTGATCTATGAATTCACTATTCCCCTCTATAATTCTTAGAAACAGTCCTAGAATTCTTTCGTTCATATGAACATAACCCCATTTTATTAAGCTTGGCCCTTAGGATGGCTAATCGGGTTATGATCAGAATAATATTCTGATAATAAACTTCCAACCAAATAAAACTACATACCTCAGTTATGTTCATTAGAGTAGGAAATTACCGAACAACCTTTATCTTAGTAGGATCAAAGGAAATTTCATCCAAAGGGACAATTTTTCAAAAAAATGAAACTCGTTAAACCCAAATATCACACTTGCTAAACATCCCATATAATTCATTCCTAATAATCGTTTTCACAATTGTGCGTATGTAATTTTCATGATCTTCATAGTTTTTGGAGTATACTGTGATATCATCCATAATTTCCACCACAACAACATTAAAATATTCTTTTAAACCTCTATTCATTAGATCAATAAAAATTAGGGTTGTATTAGTTAGTTCAAAGGTCATTACAGTAAACTCAAAATTCCCATACCTCATTAAAATAATGATTTTTTAATGTCTTCTTCCTTAAAAAAATGATGATATCTTGATCAGAGGTAAATCATTGGAAAATATTGATCTCCAAGAAGTTGATCAAATAAATCATCAATATATGGTAAGGGATACTTGTTTTTTTATATCATTGATCTCCCTGTAAACAACACACAACCACATAGATCCATCTTTATTCTTAACAAAAAGAACAGGGGACCCCAATGGAGAAAAAATATGGAGAATAAATCCATTATCACTCAATTCCTCTAATTTTCTCCTCAGATCCAATAATTTCACAGTGTCCATTCTGTAAGGTGTCTTTGATATGGGACATGAATCGTGAATTAATTCAATGGAAAACTCAATTTTATTCTCTAGGGGATGTCTAAGTAAATACTCAAAAAAGACAACAATATATTATTGCACAATAGGTACATCCTCTATTTGAAAATGATTTTCCTCACCCATAATTATTATATTCCATTTCACCCTAATAATTTAATTTAGTAGATCTAATTGGGGTAGATCTAGATTAAAATAAGATGGTTGTGTTTCTGCCCTAAAGATTAGGGATTCCATGTGATCCCAAAAAATTATATCCTCCTTGTTCTTGAAATATATTTTCTTATCACGGTTCGAAATTCAATACAAACCAAGAATAATATCAATGTCAGTCATTTGTATGATAATAAAATCAGAAAATAAAGCACATTTATATTCCATAATGGGGACATCCTAACACAACATTTGTTCAATTATACTTTCCTTAAGTGTTTTTGACTGACAACTCACATATTAAGTAAAATTAAAAATATCAAATTTTCTTTAAAAACGGGGAAGATATGAGTGAATGAGATGATCCAAAATCAAATAATTCATTTTCTATGTTCAAGTAAATGATTAATGTACCAACCAAAACATCATTAGGAACATCAAATTTTTCTGTTGGGACCACAAAATCTTAGCCTTTCCCTCATGGCCTTCATTGGGAAATATTTCACTGATCGTTTGTAAAATCATGTGAAAATTTCTCATATCCATAAAATTATAGCAGTGAACATTGGTAGCATATTTTGTCACCTTACAATCTCAAGATAGGTAGTATTATTCTCCACACTTATAACAGACTCACATTCCCTTCAAGAAAGTGCATGGGTGTTTCTGCCGACAATTAATAGAGGATGGATGTTGAAATATTCCCTTATTCCCCATTTACTAATTTCTTATTCCAGAGTATTTGACAGCTGGAATCACCGAAATTGACCCGTGTTCTAATGGTTAAGTATTCACCTATAGTATATCTTGGGTTGTTGAATCCTCAAAGACCTATGAAGAACCTATAGACACACAATCTAAAGAGATGGATTTTTGGATATAAAGTAGAAAACATTGGTTTGTTTTAAGATTGGAAAATTAAACAAAAATATTCATTATTATACTCAAAATGAGATAATGTGATGGTCATAGGTTTTCACATGGGGGTGTATTGGATAAATTATTTTTTAACGATATCAATTTATTATATTTCAGAGGGGTTTAAAAGAAGATAAAAATCATCATCACTTACTGGTTTAATAAAAACACACCATAAAAATAATCAACTATAAAATTAGAGGATAATATTTATGATCACACTAAGGTAATGGGTCATATTAAAACTATAAGCATGTGGCCGTAAAATTTAACCACGACGAAGATGTTCTAAAATATTCAAATAAAATCATCAATTAAAAGAAGATATTAGAAATTAATGGAGTGATAATTAAAATCCATTTCACCCATTTCATACTCCCATTGATCAAAACATAAATGTTATATCCCACCATTGATTATATTCTATTAATGGTAGAGGGAAGCATACTAATGAGGGTGGAATTGGAGAAGTAAAAAACAACAAAATAACATATAGTCCACCGTGTAGTGATAAATTTTACAAGGATTATTGTGAGTAAATTCACACTATGTGGAAAATGTATCAATGTGAAATGAATAATTATAGAATAATAGGAAAATAAGATGTATTATTAAGATATGATGGTGAATTAGAACAACTTACATGTGAAATCACTAACATGACAATACACAATGTCAGCATAACATTACACTTGAATAAAAAAAATACTCCTATATTCATTAACCACCACAACCATTAATAGAAATTTATGAAGACATTGTTAGATCCCCCATATCTCCATGTCTACTTAATTAATGGTGATGGGCCTAGGTGGGTGGAATGTTAATGTAGATTAGACTTTTCAACTCTTGACCCATAGTGGCATCTAGCATTCATCCACTGAAATGATACGATGGAATGGGCTTCTAGATGGTATAATTTGAGTGGTCCAAATAAAGAGAAAATGGAACCACTAATTTCCTCTAACATCCTATAATATTTCAGCCAAAAAAATCATGTGGTTTGATAGATTAGATTTTAATGTTGGGGTGATTTTTGGGTCCGTACAATCTGGCCCACAATTTTATCTTCAAAATTTGACGCCTAAAACTCCATTAAAACATTCGTATTAGATCATATCTCTGTTTAATTAAATGATTTCATTAATTAAGTATATATTTAAATAATGTTTCAGAAGTATTGGGCTAGGATCGTGGATGCTACTAGAACTTAATTGAGCTGATGTTCAGTTCACTTTTCCCAGAATGTTGTTAGTTCGAGTACCACTTTGGTGGTCTTTCAATGAAACTCCTCAATTAATTCCATATTATAAATTATTACCAAGGAAATGAGAAATCAAAAAATTAAATATTAATATAAAATCAGGACTCGTTTTGTATTTTATATGGTGTTTAAAAATGTACAATGTGATAGATCATTTTAAAAAGGACTTACAATCATAATGAGAAATGATGTTCAAAGTGTAAAATGCACTAAAATGGTGTTTATCAATAAAGAATAATGTAACAACCTGAGATTTTATGGGAAATATTATATTTAATTTCTTTTATGTATTATGTTGTATGCTAGACAAATATTATCTTGCGCTATACGCAACACTGTATTAGCTTGTAGTATGTGCAACACTATGCATGGCTTGTGTTGCATGCAAGAGTAGCCATCCTCAATAGTGCGTGTTGTATGCAATACAGAGTCTCAATAAACAATGATATATAAATAAAATATTATTATGAAATATCGATTATGAATTATATTAACCGCATTATTATTTTTATTACATTATCATTCATCTTACTCATTTCTATAACATGGTATGAGAACAAAATCATTTTTTCATATAAAAGATGTATATTTCAAAAAAATGCAGTTCTTCTGCATTTTTGTAGCCCATTCATTTTAAATATAATTTTTTACAATTTTATAATTTCAATTGGACAAAATAAACTAATTATTTTGAATCAAGATATGAAAATTTACATTGGATAAATTTTTCAAATTTTTTTGATAAATTTCATTCTTTGATGAATAGTATAAATACGGTAAATTTTACTCAAAAGAAACTTATTTAATAGAGATAATTTATATTGTTAAATTATTCTATTGAATGTTTTTAAACTATAAATAGAATATATTTATACCATTTAATATAATTTATCTAATTATCATGAATTATACGTTGAATTAATACGTAAAAACTTTTCAATCGTTTGTAATTTTTTAAATAAAAACTATTTTTTTCGACAAGTGGATTAACATTAGATAAATTAATTCCTATAATGTGTTTTGAATTTGGAAAAATGGTTTCCATATTTAGAATAATGTGGTCCACATTCGGTTAATAAGTATTTTTATTTTTTATGAATAGTATCTATGATTTTTTTTATTTATGACAGAAAAAGGTAAATTAGGTAATTAAGGGTAATGATAATATTATAATGTTATTCTAAAATTTTAATTAATATTATTTGTTGATTATATATATCTCTTAAACATGATATGGTATAAATGGAATCTTTTATAACCAACTTGGATGAGATGAAGACCTATAATTTATTTTATTAAAAGGAAAGTGAAATATGTCTCACTCAGTCATTAATAATTAAATTATTTTTAATATATGGTTAGCCAGAATATAAATTCAATTATAAATACTAATTTTAAAGCTAAAATGTTTTTAATTATCATGGTAATGTATTTTTATTTTTTAGAAATATATAATTACTTTAATAGATTATACATTAATGATGAATAAATTATTTATTTAGTGAATAATAGATAAAATTGTATTATTAAAATAGTAATACCCATCAAAAGGCCCAAACACCTCACAAAAAATTATTTTTCCAGTATATATGAACCAAAATCAACTATGTGTTGACTCTTGTTCCATTGTGGATCCTTAAAAATGGATTATGAAATTTATATTATTTTAATTTAAATGATGTAAAAATTTCACCTTTATAATTTAATAATGATAACATTTTAAAAGATGGTTGTTTTAGAATAATAATTTGACTATAAAAAATTATTATTGAATATATTTAATTAATATTCATATTAGTATTTTATTATTAATTTTTATGGAACAAATAGTTATATTTAATAATTATTCAAAAATGCTGTAATAATAATTTTATTAAGAGAAATATCAAAAAATTGTATTAAAAATATAAAAATAAATATTATATGAACACAATAATGTTATCCACTAATTTTATATAACCATATTACATGTTAGTAATATATTAAATATTTCAGTTCTACTCAATCATCTCTTTTGATTAAATTTAATTTCAAATAAATGAATTGAAGAAAAATTGACACTATTGATATTTTATGAAAATATCATATTATTAAATTGTTTGAAAATCACTAAAATAATTGAAAAATACAAGTTGAAAATTATATGGTATAAAATATCATAATGTATCTAATTATGGACAATTCATCACACATAATTCTGTATTTATAACATTTTAAAATTTAGAATATTTTTTACCACAAATAAAATTGAATAGATTAAATATGGATAAATCAAAATGATAAGGTTTATAATAAATTTTAAACATGTATAAATTTGATTGTATTATGATATTAAAACACTATATTATCATATATTCTAATTTGAGTGACTTTGGAAGTTTTTATGTGGGGTTTTAGTTTATTATAAATTAATATTTTATAGGTTTCTAAAAGTGCCTCTCTACTCTATTATAAAAGGGTACATCCCCTATCTTCTCTTAACTCCATTGTGAGATTTAAAACTCAAGAAAACCTGATCCATTTCCCTTCTCAATCTACCTAGAATCATACTATTGCTCTTGTATTCATCAAATTCCATCCATAGTGCCCTAAGAGGAGTTTTAGAAGAGGCACGTTGAAAAAGAGATAATATCCTTTACTGATTCAATAAAATTTAGTTTTTCTTCTACTTCTTCTATATGTGTTGTTTAATTTTTAGGTAATAACTAAATTATCACTTTTATACTTATATTTTATTATGAATATTAGTAAACCATATTCCATATTCTATCCATTCTATGAAAAATGAAATCACTACGCGTGCGCACGTACGAACAACTGTCCCCACATCGTGATGTAATATGATTTTCCTATCCAACCTACTTGGATGGGTATAATAATGGAAGATATAAAAATATATGATTATTATAATGTGAAATTTAATTTGATGTATTATATACCACACACTTCAATATAATTCCATAATCATGGGAATGATATCGTTTCTCGTGAATACGTATGGCTTGCCGTCTCTACGATGGGATGTGATTCATTCTCCATGTTAAACATTCAAGACTTATTATAAAGTATATATAATAAATAATCAGGAAATATATGACATAATAATGATACTTATTTTATTTATATGTCAGTTACTTATTGTCATTCAATTTATTAATGAAATGAAAACAACATTCATGCGTACGTACGACCTACCATCTCTATGAACTGTGTATTTAATTCCATTTATCAATCAACTTTATATATTTATATATTGGAAATATATGATATATAAATCATGTTTTAAATTTTGTAAGTAATTAATCATGATCTTAGTAACCGTATAAAATATTAAAAGTAAAAACAAGTATGATAAATGAAACAATTTTACCCAAAACGCTGCTTTAACATTGAATTGACAAATGAACAGGTAATATAAAGCTGTAAGTGAATCATATATGATATCATTAAAATTATTATGGGTTTTTTACAAGTTAATAATAATTTTATACCCACTATACATGTGTTTTGGACACATACAAAAGAAATTTGACCTAAGGTAAGGGATACTTATTCCTATCTCTTTCTTATCCAAGAATGTTTATTCGTAAGTATTTTCTGGGGTTATATTTATAACCCATGTCCATTTTTTATAAAAAAATGTTTTCATAATGTTATTAATATTCTTACATGGATGTTTAATGTCATGTTTAAATCATTTTGTCTTTTACTATGTCGTATGGAAGAAATCATTCTATTGTTTACCATATGAGGTACTTTTTGACTTTTCCGGCCAAAGTACGACGAGAATGTTTTGTTTAACTTATATGGAGTGAATGGATTTTTATGATTTCATAATGCATTATTTACAAAAATCATCCTCTATATGATTCCATGATTATTTTCAGAAAAGTTATTTTCATTAAAAATTGCACGTCATTTTTAATAAGAAAATGATTTGAAAGATGAAATGATGTTTTCCTCAAGAATTCAATTCATGTGTTTTATCAAAACTATTTTCCATATACAATGACAATCTATAATATGTTTATGATTCAAGTATTATTTACCTTTTATTTACATGTTTTATATTTTTTAAGATGAAATTATGTACATTGTTTTTTATAGATTATGTTATGATGTGATGATGATTCGAAACCCGTTTTATTCGTTGGGTTAGGATTAATGATTTACATTTATATTGTGGATCATGAAATAATGATTTCATAAGGAGATGTGTAACATCCCGAACCGGCTCACCTCTATGATGGTGGCTAGACCAGTGCATCAAAATACTCCATGCACATCTCCCCAAAAGCCAGAGGTTTTCGACTAGATGTGGGAGCCTTTTTGTGTCTGAGGGGGACACTATGGACTCATATGTAATAGGTATTATCACAGTGGACCTGGAAAAATTAATAATAAATAGTGAAAGAATATAAATTAATAAACTAAAGTAGAAGAAATATGGATAATCTAAGTAAATTAGAATCATGTGCAGAATCTCACAAAACAATGTCATGAAATGATGTACTTCTAAAATAAAAACATGGAAAACAGAAACCCAATCATGCTATCAACTAAAAAAAAGAAATAAAGTGCAACAACTACATCACGAGCAAGGATCAGTCCTCTACCCCAGTCTCCACCCTATGCAGCAAATATCAATCAAGAATCAGAAGAAACATGCTTTCCATGGTCAATATCTGCATTCATATAATCTACTAGGGTATCAACGATGCCCGAGAAGGGTGTGAGATAAAATCCTAGAAGGCAAACACCCAAGGTTTCTAAACCTTTCCATTTCTTGTGATGGTAAAATGCAATGTTCCAATATATAACAATTTCAGATAATTAATTAATTGGAATGAAATAAATAAGTTGGCATGTGTTCCAAACAACCTCCTATGCCAAATCACCTGCTTCAACATATTCCGGTAGTCTGAATGGGCCCTTGTCAGCAAAATTCATGTACACGTGTATATATAAATCCTAGAATGAAACAAAGTAAACAAGAAAGAGGTATACCCCAATCATGGGCTTTTACATGGGGTCTATGTTAGGTGTCAACCATTTTCATTTCCATATATCAGAACAATATCTCAATTCTCAAGTGACTTGAATGACAATAATACAAACCTTAAGTGCATTATTATTAGGGTTCAGGTTGAGAGTTTGAGTCCGAGCTCATCCCAAAGGTATTGCTATAATCATTTTTCAGTTTATCCAATACCACCGTGCCCATCCATGGAAATATTTCAAAATACCAAGTATCGCCTGAGGCATGGCTTTAGTCTGAGTTTATCCCAATCTCGCAAAAAGGTGGTCAAGTGTCATTTGAGGCTGGCTTAGCCACATTGCAAATGGATCTATCCTGATGGGCACATTTGGAACAAGTATCACTCATAAGTATTAGACATCCTGAGGAATTCTCAGTCTGACAAAGCCAATTACACCCTCCCCAGAACATAGAGGTAACCATTAAGGAACGGAGGGCCTATGTGTGGCCCTTAATATAGGACACAGCAGCTTTCTCTGCATAGAATTTAATTAAACAATTGACAGCAGCAAATATGACATAATTAGCATATAAAATCAATCCATAAATCTAACCAGATACACCTACTGATCACGAGGTACAATTAAATATTGCAGAATATAAATATTAAAAAGAAAAGATATTTCATCCACATAAGAAGATAAATTAACTTTTGAATCATTAAATAATTCATCCCAAGAAACTACCAAGAATGAAACAATTCCTGGATCACAATTAATCTAAATTATTTATTTAAATTCAACCCATGAAATTAGACGGTGCTACACATGTAGTTAAATAAAGTAAATTCCCGGGAATTCACATTTAAAAAATTATATAATTCAGAAAAAACAACTACCCCATATCCAAAAATTAATTATTCATAATTATTTTAAAATAATTAATGAAATTAAACACAAAAAAAATATGATGTGTAATACAAGAAGTTATATTAATTAAATACCCAGGAAAACAGAATGTTATACCGATAATGTTTTCACACCCAAAGGGGTTTCTTATAACGTTTTAATAATTTAAAAAATTTACTTTATTTAAATTTGGCCAAAAACAATTATGAAAAAAACAATTATACTGAAAAGATTGGGTGAATTTTCACAATGTCGTTAGGCACCGACGAATGACAAAACAATACATTTTTATAAATAACAATTCAACAGAGTGAAAAAGAGTGAACACCCTACCTCATGGTATTAGATGATCCTATGATCTGCGGTAGACTTAGATTTGATATAAAACAAAATAAAATGGATGATTTTAGAAAAACCCCAAAATAGGGTAATATCCTTCCATGACGAACAACGCATAGGATACACAATGAAAACCAATGATTCCACTTGTGCAAGGTTGGAATTTCTCTAAGGTTTACTATTCACCTAATGGTGAATAAAACAGATGAAATATAGAATATCAATAGTCTTTCGAAGGAGGATCAGGAATGCACCACCTGTCTGAGAGGATTGTGCTATGTGAGAGAGATGGGAAGAGGAGGAGAGGAGAAAAAAAGAAGAAAAAATATGAAAAAAGTAAAGAAAAATAATGTTAAATTAAAATAAAATTAAAATGAAAAATATTTTAAAAATAAAATAAAATAAAATGTATTGGATGAAAAACGTATAAAAATAAATTAAAATAAAAACATCCCATTTTAATTATTTATACATTTTTCTATATCTCCATTTTTATTTTATTTATAATTTATTTTTTTCTCCTCTTGCTTCATTTTTTATTTTGTTTAATCTTTTATTATCTCATATCCATCCTTAATTAGTTCTTTTAAATCAATAACATCGTGCTAAATCATGACATAACCTTTTTCATAAACTATCTGCAATTATTTATATTAATAAAATATCTATTTGGGACCCGCAACGTGGTGCCCGGACAAGCACCCTGGGTCGCTTTAAAAAATTAGGACAAGAATAAATAAATGTCCCACACCTAATTCAAGTCGATATGTTAAAATATTTGAAATTAATATTATTTAGTATAACTCATCAATAGAACCATTACATTTTTAAAACAATAACCATAATAAAGATAATGGTTACTAAATTTAAATTGATGGCATAATTGTATTTAGTTGGAATAATTAATAATATAACATTAATTACATTTCCCAATTATTATTTACACAGCGATAGAATTTATTATTTGTAGTAGTGAATTTGCATATGTTGACATCAAATCAATAAATAATATTAATAATTAAATTATTATTATTATTTCTAACAGCCAAAAAAATATATTTAACCCAATTAAATTATTGTCGGGGGTGATATAGCCAAGCGTCTGCTGCTCGGAATGTTTATACCCTACCTTCGGTAAACCCCATATCCCAGAATAGTTGGTAATGTAGGATTTAACATTAGACGAACCATTTATGTGAAAATATTTATTTATTATATAAAAAAGTAATAATTAATCAATTTAAAATAAATATGGAATTATCATGTGTGAGGGTGCCAAACGCCTGATGAGAATCAAGGATATACCCTGCCTAGGGTAAAGTCAGAGTTCTGGACCTAACAGTTGTCTCAAATTTCTCATATAATTTACCATTTGAGAGTTATTACATTTTTTTAAAAATAAAAAAAAATGTGTATCGATAAAATAATCTTAATATTTTCATTATATCAACGTCGCAGTGTCGACTATCTGAATAAAAGATCTGATGCTTGGTTTTAAAACCAACCTTCCTAGTTAATGAATAAAAATTAATTTCCTTTCCCTTTTCATCCAGTTCAAAACACGAGACATTACAACCGTCCAATCATAGAACTTCCCATCCCTAAGAAACCTTCACGAACAATGTAACCCTCACCTTATCTATAGGGGCATGCAATCTCAAACAAAAGGTCGTGTTGCATATCTAAACGCCCAAAACTGGACCAAACATTCGATAATCAAGTGGCACATAAGCTATTAAGATCTAATCCAACATTAATTTTCCAACTGAAACATCAAGAAAATATGTATCCAAACTTGTTCATCTAGAGATACAACCATTTTGTCATCTCATTAACTTATGGCCAATGTTACTTCCCACCTTAGGTTTTAAAGATAGAAAGAGGAAAATTCCTGGTCACGACACCTTCCTCCGTCAGAATTTCGTACAAGACTTGACCTTTAGCGTTTTAGCAGTTCATCCATCTTGATTTTTGAAACGAATAAAACAGTTGATTCCCCATCCCCCTTAAATCCCATGTCGGGCCAAATTTTTACGAAAACCCCTGGTTGACCCAAACCGCACTTGTCTTACCTAATGACGTTTTAGAAAAGGTTCTTTCACTGACCGAGTTCAGAGTGGCATCGGCCTGGCAGTCAAGTTAGATGAAATGACTGGTGTGCAAGTTTTCATCCAAGGAATTCATACATGGAAATCCGAGGGTCACTTAAAAATAAACAAAGCCTCGATAAGAACGACGCATCAGTGCGGAACACTAAGAAAACCATATTAAACAAGCCCAATAACATTTAATGCCTTAGCATGGCGTAACACTAATGCTCTCTTAGTGCATCAAGGACGTAGGAAAGATAGGTGACATGCTCATCACTTAAGGAATAGTACAAAAAGATTTTTTAGAGACTACCAGTAGGAAAATATATAAACAGCTAGAATGGAAGCCCAACCAAACTGGGTAGTGTGTCAAAAAAACCGAGTCACTGGAATTCATCCTGAGTATTCAGACGAACATGATTCCTTTAAAAAAAAGTCTTTGTACTACAAAGATGACCCAAAATATAATTAATATCCCAATACATGATGATTACACTAATATAAACCAGTTTATCACAATGTTAATCACTTGATGAAATCGCATACATGAATGCATACTACACTGAGGTGATACAGAAACAAGATGATTTTAACTTAGAAGACGATGTACTAAATCATCCATCACTATGGAGAAGAGAGGGTCAAATGACCTATGAAGCAACTGACCATTCTTAAGGCATGCCTAACCTAATTGAAATGATCATTACCGATGCTCAATCCTGATTCAAAATTAAAAGAAAACATGATAACCAATACCAACAAGGGTGTCATTTTAAACTAGGGGTTCGACTAGGGACAAACACATGTGATAGGTTCTTTTACAAAGAAACTCAATGACAAACTAAAACTAATCTTATACCAGGGTCTTAAACAGATGACACTAGTACATGTACCATATCCTTTCCCTTTATATTTAATCACATTTAATATTAAATAATCTAAATATTTAATCATAACATCATGTTCCATTTTTTCAAAACCAAACACTAGGTACATTATTTTAAACAACGCATCAAGAAAAAACATGAATATTTTATAAAACTCAATTTTAAAACATTTTACATTAATTGACAACATGTTCTTAATTTTTAAATCTATCACCTAAAATTCTTTTAAGATGATAAAGAAAACTATAGGGGTCCAACTAAGCCGACCTAGGTTCATTAAAATGCAATACAAAATAGTTGATTAATTATTAAGAGTCATAGCACTCAAACTAGGTTATCTCATAAGGATCATGCACCAAATAGCCTACATAGTCCTAGTTGTTCCAATATATAGTTAACCAATTCATTTGATATTATAACATGCTCAATAATATATCATCCTAGATATATGGGTGGTTGTCAACATAATAAGAAACTATACACTGAATAGTTTTTTTCATTTGGTTCTCATTCAATGGAAACAAATAAATTTTTTCAAGGAAACCAATTACATAACCAACAAGGTAGAAGGTCACTACAAGAAGCTAATAGTGAGAGAAATGTTGTGATCACATAAGTATTTCATTTTAATCACAGTGAAAATCCAATAAGCACAAAATTATGATACAAGTAAAACATGTAATTAAAGAGGCAGCATGGTAACAGACTAGCATGCTAAATATATCACTGAAAAATGTTATCTGAAAAGACATGCCATATAATTATAGGACATAGAATACATTAATGGAACACAATTTGAATGTGTAGGTGGCATAAAATTAAACTACATGACATGGAAATATGTAGGGCATGTGAATTCCTATGTGCTTATTATGATGCATGAAAAGATCCATTCTAACCTTAACAGGACAATGGTATAATATAATAAATTCCAAAAATTCAGAAGCAGCAGAAATTACACTAAGCACTCGATGTGAAATCATATCAATTATAACATCAAAAAGCATGAAAAACAATCCCATCCCTGGACACTTAGTCATTTGCCGTACATGGGGTGATCAGTACCCGAAACAACTATTAAAAAAGAGCCGACATGTTCTTAGTCTCATGTCTACCAACCCAAAATAGTAAGAAAAAGTAAAAAAATACCACCTCTAATACCACTTTGTAATGTCCCGACCCAACTCGCCTCTAAGACGGTGGCTGGACCAGTGTGCCACTATACCTCAAGCACATCTCCCAAAATGTGAGAGGCTTCTGACTAGCAGTGAGGGACGTTTTTTTCTAGAGGGGAGACTATGCCCTCAAAGTAATAGGTATTATCACAATGGAAGAAAAAAAATTAATAATAAATAGCGGTATAATTTAAATGAATAAACTTGAGTAGAAGAAATATGGATAATCCATCTAAATAAGAATCAAATGCGGATGCGGAAAAAATAATTTCTTTCCATTATGACTTTATAAACTAAAAACATGGAAATCATAAACCCAAGCATGAAATCAATTAAATATAAAAAAACAATGTGAGAAAACTGCATAATGAGAAAGGCTCGATCCTCTTCACCAGTCTCCATCCTAAGAAGCAATAATCAATTAATAATCGGAAGCAGAACACTTCCCTTTGTCAATACCTACAATCATATAATCTAATAAGGTGTCAAAAACTCCCGAGAAGGGTGTGAGATAATATCTAAAATTGCTGACACCCAAGGTGTCTAAACTATTCCATTTCGGGCAAAGATAATATTCCATGAGACATTATATAACAATTTCAGATAATTAATTATGTAAAATGGAATAAATAAGTCGGCCTGGGTTCCAAACAAATCGCGTGCCTAATCACCTACTTCAACCTAAGTCGGTAGTCATAAAAGGGACCTATTAGTATATTTCATGTACACGTATAAATATAAAACCTAGAAAGAAATAAGTTAATCAAAGAAGAGGTATACCCCAAGCATGTTCTTTAACTCGTGGTCTAAGTCAAGATTCAATCAGGTGAATTTCCACATATCATAAGAATATCTGAATTCTCAACTGACTCAAATGACAATAATAAAAACCTTATGTGAATTATTATTATGGATCATGTTGACAGTTGGAGTCTGAACCCGTCCCAAAGGTATCTCTACAGAACATCTGTCAATTTATCTAAAACCACCGACCCTATCCAAGGTAATATTTCAAAAGACCATGTATCGCCTGAGGCATGTCTTTACCCAGAGTTCGTCCCAATCTTGCAAAAAGGTGGTCGAGTGTCATCTGAAGTTGGCATAGGAACATTGCCAAAAGATCCATCTCGATGGGCCCTTTTGGAATCGTTATCACTCATAGGATGTGGAAAGCCTGGGGAAGACTCGGTCCGGCAAAGCTAATGACACCACACACGACACATAGAGGTATTCAGACATGAATGGAGGGCATATGTGTGCCCTTAATATGGGACACACATCCTTTCCCCACCTTGAGTTTAAAGAATGTTTTTACAGTAGCAGATATGAAATAATCAACATATAAACTCACAGCTTGAAAAATAACCAGATACACCCGTGTATCACAAGGTATAATTAAATATTACAACATAGAAATAATAACAAGGAAACATATTTCATCAACATAAGAAGATAAATGAACTTTTAAATAAAAAAATAATTCCATAATAAAAACTACGAATAATCCAACAATTCCAAAATCATAATTAATCAAAATTATTTATTTAAATTCAACACAACAAAAATATATTGCGCAACACATGGAGTTAATTAAATTAAATTCTCAGGAATGAACATTTAAATAATTAAATAATTCATCACAAACAACTAGAAAATATCCAACAATTCATGGTTCATAATTATTTTTAAATAATTATATAAATTGAACACAACAAAAATAGGCAGCACCATACGTGCAGTTAAATGAATTAAATACTCAGGCTAATAGAAAATTATACTGACCACATCAGCACAACCAAAGGGGTGTCTGACAATATTGCAACAATTTATGAATTTTAATTTATATGAATTAGGGTTTCAATAATTATGAAGAATAATGAAATTGAAAAGATTAGGTGAATTTTCACAGCATCGGTAGGCACCGACGAACGACACAATTGTGCATTTTTATAAATCACAACAAAATTTATGGAAAGAAAGTAGATTCCCTATATTATGGCTTTATATGGTGCTATGATCTCTATTAGGCCTCTATTTGACCTAAAACAGATTAAAAAATAGAGATTTTACAAAAAAAACCCCAAAATAGGATAAAATACTTCAGCGATTAATTGTGTCTATGATACACAGTGAAAACCTACGATTCTACTTGCGAAAGGTTATCATTTCCCTATGGACTTCTGGGAACTTGATTGGGAAAATATATAATGATAGACGGAGGAACTAATGTCTTCTGAAGGAGGAACAGGGGGTCTGCCATCTAGGGGGGAGAGGGAGGTGCGACGTGAGGGAGAGGAGGAGAGGATGAGAGTAGGAGAGGAAAAAATTAAGAAAGAAAAGGATGGAGAAAACGAGAAAAAAAATAAGAGTAAAATAAAAGAAAATAAAGAAGGGAAATAAATTAAATATAAACTAATATAAAAAGGATGGGAATGAAAAAATACAAATAAATAAAAATGTAAATGTAAATTTTAATTATTTTTACATTTTTCGGTAACCACTTTCTTATTTTATATATAATTTATTTTTATTCCTTCTTGATTTCTTTCAAATTATTTAAATCATTTCTTATCTCTTTTCAATACTTTATTAATTATTTTAAATCCCAAACATTTTGATAAATCACAACATAACTTTTATCATAAACCATATACAGTTATTAAAATTAATTCAACCACTACCCAGGACATGCATCGAGGTGCACTGCACGAGCCCTTGGTCACTCAAAAAATTAGGGCAATAGAATCATACATGGACTACACCTTGATTTTATTAGATTTGTTAAAATAATTATAATTATAATTATTTTATATAACTCATTAATGTCACCATTAATATTTTAAAACAATAATGATAAACAAAAAAGACAACGGTTATTAAATTAATATTGATAACGGAATTGTATTTAGTTAGAACAATTAATAATATAACATTTTTTAAATTTCCCAATAATTATTTACACTGTGACACAATTTATTAATTGTGGTATTGAATTTATATTTGATGACTCAATGAAAATAATAATATAAATAATAATATTTTTAATTATTATTTCTAACAGCCAACAAAAATATTTAACACAATTAAATAATATTCTGGTGTGATATGACCAAACATCTGTCGCTCGCAAAGGTTAAACCTTACCTAGGGTAAACCCCACTTCCCGGAACTATCATTGATGTCAGATTTCTCATTCAATGCACCAATTGTGAGAATGTGTTTATTTATTATTTATATAATCGAATAACAATGTAATCAAAAATAAATATGGAATTATCATGTGTGATGGTGTCAACCACACAATGCAAATCAAAGTTATACCCTACGTAGGGTAAACCTGGCATTACGAACCTAACGATAGTGTCAAATTATTCTTACGACACACCATTTGAGAGTAATTTGATTTTTTTGAAAACAAACAAACACATGTATCAATAAAATAAACATAATTTTTTATTCTATCAATATTGTTCTGTCGATTATCAGGAAAAACAGTTCTGATGCTCGGTTTTAAAATGGACCTGCCTAGTTAACAGAAAAATGTAATTTCCTTCTTTTTTCATCTGGTTCAAAACATGGGACGTTACAAGATGGGTGAGACATATATCTATCACATAGGTAATTGTGTAATGATTTATGTCTAATGAGATAGACATGGATGGAATGAAATGTAAATTCAGTACAATAATACAGGGCTGGAATGATAAGTAAACCCTATTCAGTAATGGACATTGTTCACTATAATGGTCTTGGAAGCAATTCCTGGAAAAATTTTGAAGTCATATAATGTGCTCAATGGTGTTTCATAATTACATGTTTTATTCCCATGCTATTTTATCATGATTAATGTTCCTTTGTGATATATTCCTTACATACATCCGTGATTTATTTCACAACTCATGATTTTTATGTTTAAACATTATGTTCATTTTTTATGTTCAAATGTTTATGTTTTTTTTATTTTCTCCATGCTTACCCTTACTGAACATTTGATCTCATCCTTTATATGTTTAATTTTCCCTAGGATTTAATGAAATGTCTTAGGGATGAAAATAAAAAGGGAAGATCTTTATGGGAGATGTTGAAGATCATTCACATTGATTAGAAGATTATGTTCCATGTTTCCAAATACACTAATCTAATATGGTCATTGGGTGTCTCTCTTTGTTCTATATTAAGTATTCTTCAAAAGAATTGTAATGTCTATGTATGTCTATCTTGGGCCTCTACAGTTCGTATTAATGTGAATGTTTAGTTAACATTTGAAACTAGGTTGCAAAAAACATTAGTGAGATCTCAAGAGACATTTCTAAGGTATGTCTAAAGATATCGATGTGGATTAGTATAACTATATGTTACAATCAATGAATTATGTTGAAGATCATGAATCTCATAGGGTGAACATATTGTGTCATTGATTAAATAATGTGTGATAAGTTAAACATCCCATAAGTGACTTTTTATGATAATGTGGTTCCTTGTTTTTTAAACTGTTTCTTATAGTATGGTTTCTGGTTTTAGTCAATTGAGGGAACGAGAAATAATTCAGTTAACATTGATTCTAATGGACAAATTGGTGACTATGATCAATAAAATTGAGTAATTCCTAGAGATATTGATATCATGATTATTCTGAATCACTCATCGTGATATATGATTAACAAGATGATCTTTATTTGTATACCTAAGTCATCAAATAAATGGAAGATGTACTTTTATACAAGTTCTATTGGTGAGGAAAATATGATATGTAAGATTAAGATTTATACATATAAAGAATAAGAGAAGAATAACCTTGTGGAATACCCAAAATGGAGGGGAAGATGTTATTTGTTTGGGGAAAAGGGCATAGAGTGACAGACTGTTATGGAGTTCAATCTGTTATCTATTGATAACATGAGCATCACCAAAATTAATGCCCTAACCTAAGAGGTTACTTATAAATAAAAAAACCTACTTCATTCCAATCATTAAAGAGGATGGATTGAATGTTTTATGTATTGGAATTCAAGAATAATGGTTTTAGTATATAGATTCTTTTTGGGATTTTGGTATTTGGAAAGAGTTAAATTATGACAGTATTCGTATTTTCACTAATGTTTGATGGAAATTTATGCTTCAAGAGAATACATGATTAAGGTATTCACATGTTTTGAATGTGACCAACAAGATATGTCTTATAATATATGGGGGATAAATTATGGTATTCAAATGGTTGGTAGATCACCTATAGGGTAATCCATTTTTATACTATGAAATTAGACAAAAGTATTTTCTATAAGAGTAAAGGATTCAATAGATTATGTTCGATATTAACATGTTTTTTTAAGGCTAAAACTTTTTTTAGAATTTTATAATAGTATAGTTTTAGAAAAAGGACAACCTGATGAACATGAAACACCCCATCACATTGGGTGGGGTTGCGGGAATTGAACCCACAATAGATATGTGAAGGCCTTTATCAAAACTATTTTAATTTAAAATTTCTAGTCATTTTGATAAAATAAAATGATTTGAAAGTATAAAGGATAATTTACTGTAGAATTCATTTCATGTGTTTTATCAATACTATTTTCCATTTATGATGAAACTCTTTAATATGGTTATGTTTCATGTATAATGTTTCTATTATTTACATGTTTTCATTTTTTTGATTAATTTATATACAATATTTTATATGGATTATGCTATGATGAGATGATGTTTATGAAACCCAATGTATTCATTGGGTTATGATGAATGATTTATGTTTATTTTGTGTCACACGAAAGAATGATTTATTAATGAGAGGGGTGGGACCTATATCCTCCTCCATTGTATTGGGTAATGATTTATATCTCATGATATATACATGGATGGAAGGTTAAGTAAATTACGTTTAGTAATACTTGGATGGAACGGAAGGTAAACACAGTTTAGTAATGGACTTTGTCCACTCTGATGGTGTTTGCAGCAATGCCTTGGCTAATATTGAAATCATATCATGTGCGTAATGGTTTTCTAGAAATACATATTTTATTACCTTTTTATTTTATTATGAATAACGTTCCTTTGTGATCAATGCCTTACATACTGCCATTATTTATTTCATGACTCGAGATTTTTATGTTTAAACATTATGTTCATGTTTTTATGTTCAACTGTATATGTTTTTTTATTTTCTCCATGATTACCCTTACTGTGGATTTGAGCTCACCCTTTATATGTTTTTATTTCCCCAGGATTTAAGGAAGGGTATTAGGTATGAAAACAAAAGGGGAAGATCTTTTTGAGAGATGTTTATGATCTACCACCAAGATTAGAAGATTATATTCCTTGATTCCAAAGACACTAAACTAATATGGTCTTGGGGAGTCTGTTTTTTTGGTGTTATTTATTTCGCAAAAGTAAGGTAATGTCTATGTAAATCAAGAATGGGTTTCTAAAAATAAATTTAATATTATATATAGTATCAATGAATATTATACTCATTTAGTGGCTAATCACACCCTCCCAATTTGAGTTATTATTGTCCAAAGAAAATTATATCTCAAAAATATAAAATTCAAATTACCTCACCCAAATACATTTTAATACAAAATGATCGACAAAAACCTTAATATAAAATAACTATAAAATCCATCATGATTATTTAATACAAGTTACATTCTAAATAATATCATAATCACATGATCATTCATTTTTTCATATTCATCTCCCTATTTAATTCAATATCAAAGAGCATTATGATGTGTTGTGTATCAGAATTGAGATGGGGGATCATCTTTATTCAAGTGGGAAATGATGGAATCCATAGGTGGAATCAAATTTGAAATATTAAGATCAGTATTCGATTGTATATATATATATATATATATATATTATTTTTCTGAAATTCTTCCATGGTAATTGAAATTGCAATCAACAGAGTCAACCGATGTAGCGAGACACTGCTAATGACTCCCAGCCTCTGAGAACATGGAGTACCAAGTGAATCCCACATACTCTATCATTATCTAGAGTTCAACCTGTCAAAAAATTCAAATTACCAAAAGAAGGATAATAATATAAACTATGGGCCAAACAACAGTGGATTCACGACCCCAAGTGTCGAAGCCACCCATTAGGTCATTTCAATGCTCAACACAAATATTTATTGAGTTTCGTGATATTTTGATTGAATAATCATATTAAAATTAAAATTATGATAAAATCTATGATATTTATTTAGGGTACCCCATGTACTCAAACCAATAGCCCACTATCCAAAGGATGTACATTGTGAATTTTTTTATTTGGATGAAAATATAAATGATGAAATATCACATTAGATAGCCGCACTTTCCAAAATCTATGATCTTTAAATAATACATGGATGAAAATCAGAATCCAAGAATGATAAATTATTTTATATTCAGTTTAAAATTTATTAATTTTTATTTTCATGTTCAATGTTAAAATAATTTTTCCTTCTATTTACAGAAATTTGTTATTTCACATGAATTTGTTTTATTTCTTTTCACCCCCAACATAGAATAACACTATCCCCAGTGTTTATAGAAAATAATTCATAAAAGTGGGTATATTAGAGGTGTATAAAGAGGACATTGGACATTAGAATCATGGAATGAAGTCACCGGGTGGTTGATGTTGACTTTTGTGCTTCAACAATTTAATCTTTTGATATTTATTTCACTCACAGAGTTCCATAGTGGAATAAGGAAAAACAATCAAACAAAAAAAACAAATATATATATATATAAGTAAAATATAAGTATATATACAAAAATTATATATGAATGAAAAACTATAAGTTGTATTTTAGTAGAAATAATGTTCCCCTATATCCATTCAGTTATGGGTTTGAATCCCCATGGCTTCGCCGGTTGTGACCTGGTTTTCCCCACGACCCACGATGTGTCCTTTTAAATTTTTTTAATTATTATTATCTTTAATTTTTTATACATAATAACACATAAAATTGAAATAAAATAATCTGTTGATACATTGTCTTCTTTTTATGTTTTTGGATTAGGTATTACTCAGTGATAACACTACGTGCCACAAATGAATATAGTGTTCTGCTTTCATACACTTCTATACTAATAATAGAAGAACATGTCATCTATATATGGTACATTAATATTCAGAGTTGATTGATTAAGTAATAATTATTTATATTATAAAAATAATTCATTAATCATATTTGAATAATAAAGACAATTCACAATTACTGGATTCATGAAAACATTGGATTGCCTCCCATGCAACGCTTTTTCTAAACATCAGTAGCTTGAAATAGACCCTCAGTTATTTTATTATTTTACTCATATAAGGTTGGTTTACACATGTCTTCATCTACATAATCTTTTTGTAATGGTTTAATAAATTTTTTGACTCTGTAACCATTAACATCAATTGTTTGACCATTGGTCGGATCGTGAATTTATACATCCCCATGAGGGTACTCCTTATGCACTATGTATAGACCTGACCATATAGAGTTCAACATTACTAGGTATAAATGATGTTTAAATCTATAAAAATTAATATGTTTACCAGGTATGATGTGTTTGGTTTTTGATTTGGAGATCGGTAGGATTGTACATTAGGAATATTGATCCTTAAATATTTACAGGCCTCTATGTTAAGTTCCTCAAGTTATTTCAGATCTAATTTCATTTTATATTCAGCCAGTAAGTGGTCATAATTCATTTTCATAATTTCCCAAAAGGCCTTATGTTCAATCTCCACTGGAAAATGTAATTGTTTACCATATACCATCCAATATGGGGAAATTCTAAAAATGGATTTTAATGTGGTTCGATAGGCCTAAAGGGCGTCTACGAGTTTTATTGACCAATCATTCCCAGAGGGATTAATTGTCTTTTCAATAATTTGTTTGATTTCTCTATTGGATTACATAGCTTAACCATTGGTATTTTGTTGGTATGTAGTGGACACTTTTTGAAAAATTACATACATTTCCATGTGTTTTGAGAATGGATGATTGCAAAAATGAGTTCCATGATCACTAGTGATATCCCTAGGAATTCTAAACCCACAGAGGATGTTTTCATGGAGAAATATAATCACAGTTTGATGATCATTAGATTGTGTAGGAAATGGCACAACACATTTTGAGTCAAAATATGTAGCTAAAATAATCTACAGATATCCCCTAGAGTTTGGGAAGGGAGACATGAAATTAATTCCCCAATAGTCAAAGATTTCAATCACTATAATGGGAGTGAGTGACCTTTGATTCTTTATTGTGATGGACCATACTTCATGACACCTAGTAAAAAATTTACATAATTTATAAGAGTCCCTTGAGAGGGTGGGAAAAGAGAGACCACACTTAATAACCTTAACATAAGGATTCATAGAGGAAAAGTAAACTCCATATGTCCCACTATGAAAAAAATTAAAGATGGACTATTGTTTATATTCTAGGACACACCTCTTAATGACTTGTTCAGGGAAGAACATATAGAGGTATGGATCATCAATAACATAGTGATTAAAATTTTAATGTAATCTCTTTATATATTGATTCCCTAAGAATTATGGAAAGACTCATGTAACTAAGAAGGTGGTTTTGTCAGCATACCAGGGGTAGTCACTCACAGAGAAGAGGTGTTCATAAAGGAATTAATCATAAATATAAAAGTGAGATAATGTGTAATTAAATTCTATAATAGAAATATGATCAGCTACATAATTCTCCACACCCAATTTTTTTATTGGTGTGAGGTCAAATTCATTTATGATAATGACAGACCTACTCATTATATCCTTATAATATATTTTCTAAATAAGGTATTTAAGTGAACAATTCTCAGTGACCATAGTGATCGGGGATCCTAAAATATAGAACTGGATATTTTATAAGGAAAAAACATCAAAAAGTAACTCCTACCTAGTGGCGGTTTTGTTGATTTTTGATTCCTTTAAGGATTTTCTTGCATAATAAATTACATAATGAGTTATATTAAAATGTTTTCATAGAAGAAATTTTAAATCAATGTAACTAAAATCACCCATGATTTTGAATCGAATATTAAAATTTAGGGATTTCATGATGGGAGGAGACGTGAAGGATTATTTCAGGGTTGATAATGATACCTCACAACATTCTATCTAAACAAATGGAGAATCCATTACTAGAAGACCACATAGAGGATTAGCAATTGAACTACAATTTGTAATGAATCTTTACGATCAAAATAAGGAATGTAGATGCTCAAAATACAAGTGGGTGGTGAATTTCATACTTTTAAAAATTTATTTCGATATTTTTAAATGTGGAATAAAACATTATATTATTTAACAATGATAAAAAAGGTAAATTAAGAAGACATCTTAATTCAACAAGCAATATTGATTCCTGAAATATGGTTCCATAAATGAAACTTCAGAAAAGTTTACAAGGATAAGGAATCTAGAATAAAATGTATAGAATCTTAATAATCAGAGTAGACAGGTACATGAAAGTATAAGATTGTTATATTTTCATTGTCAATAAAAAAAAGTAGAATAAAAAAATATGAAACAATACAATTAACAGGAATGATATCTTTTAACCCAAAGATTAAGGTATCCAACAAACTTAGATAAAGGTCCCATGATTTATACATTCAATAAATTTTGTCATGCCCACACCATGTCAAGCCCTTGATAAGAATATCAGAGTCTTTCTTGCTATACCTGGATTCCCTAGAACTTTAAGGTAGTTGGAACCTCTATCTTATTTATCACGGATGTCCAAAAACATTATGGTAGTCAGAACCACTTTCTTCATATCCCTGAAATCACTCTATTGTACATAAAACAATCAGAGTTGCACATAGAAATATGAACAATACTATTAGTATAAACAAATCATGAGAGTCTCTCTCTATAAATCACTTCAGCAGCATGTAATATCTAGATTGATCAACATGTCATAAATGATGTTGTGAACTCATTCAAATGAGCTCTTATTTAATGGACCATCTCCAATTGTCGACTCTCTCCCCCCATGATCTTATTTTTTCTTTAATTTTAAGAAGTACATGTACACATGTCACTCAAACAATAGTTAGTTAGAAACAGAATACACGACATCGTGTTATAACTATAACATGAGTATATAAATATGGTTGCCCATTAAAATCTATTTTCCAGAGTCTATGAAAATAAACATTTGAATTCTATAATTCATGTATATTTAGATTCTGTTTTTCAGGGAATTTAGAATCAGAATTCTGTAGACATCAGAGTATGAATTTTGAGGAATTAAGAGTCTAAATTCACTGGAATTTGGAACCTGAATTTTGAAAAATTTGGAACATAAATTCTGATTAATTTAGTTTCAGAAATATTTGGAATTCATAGTCAAAATTTCAATGAATTCAGAGTCAGAATTTTTAGAGAATTTGGAATCTGAATTTCAGTGAATTCCGACTCTGAATTTTAGAGAATACGGAGTTCGAATTTCCGAGAACTCAGAGTCTGAATTTCAACGAATTCAGCTTATGAATTTAAAATAATTTTATTTTTAAATTTCAGATAATTTCGAGCCTAAATATCAGAGAATTTGGAGTTTGAATTTCAATGAATTTTGAAATAGAATTTTGGAGAATTTGGATTCTCAATTTCAATGAATTCAGCGTTGGAATTTCATAGAATTAATAGTATGAATTTCAATGAATTCGGAATATGAATTTTGATGAATTTAGAACCTAAATTCGGATAATGAAAATAAAATACTCTATATATAGGTATTTATATAATTCCAAGGATTTATATGAGAAACCGAATTTTCTCTTTGGAATAAAAATAGTTGTATTTAATGAAATTAAATCATGAACAATGAAAAAATGGTTAGGATAAGTTTTCATTGGTGTATAATTTTGTTTATTATTATGAAAGTTCTTCTAAAGAGAAATTTTACATGAGATTGGGTGTTTGCGATTTTCAAATAATATGGGAATGGAAAATTCATAAGGAAGCCTTATTGACCGCACAATATCTCTTTTTTTGGAAAGCACAGAAATCCTTACAAAAAAGAATATAAGGACTTAGAAATCTTATGAACATAAAAATACAAACATATCTCCATTTACATAGAGATAAACATGATAATGACTAAATCCCCTTTAGGATTTAGAAACCCTATGGATTGTATTCATGATTTACTAAATGATATTTTTCATTTTTTTCCAAATAGAAATATTCATGGTAAAAACTCCCCATATATGAACTATACCTTACTTAGGGAAATTTCTTCTTTACTTAGTATTATTTTTTACATTCCTTTCTCCCCCTTTGTGATTTCCAAAAACCAATAAGGGAAAGAAATGAAAAATATGGTACCTAAAATATTATTACTAAACAACCAGAAATATGAAGTGCAACAAAAATTTCATTAATATTTAAAGAATATTTTCAAGATCAAAATTACAACAAATGAATGGATTTGTGAAATATTATCATTCCTTCTCCTTCATCAGCAGATTATTTACAGTGGTTTTTTAGCTTCATGATATCTTTATGATATTCTTCCATACACATGAGAAGATGATCCTAATCTATAGTTTCTTCTATAGGGGATCAATTTTCTCTTCATGAGCCTTACGAGATTATCCCTGGGCCTTTAGAACATCTTCTTGCTTAGTTATACTTTCTTCTATCTCAATTTAGAGACCCCTTTCTATCTTCCAACTATTAGAATCTAAATTTAGATTCTCATTCAGATTCTTAACTTCTTGCTTCTGGGAAGTCTATTCAAGAGTTAACATTTCATCAAATCTATTAGTGAGATCCCTGATCTTCACATCACTAGTGTCAATGAAATCCTTGACAAAATCATGGAATTCATCATATATTCTCATATATTCTATTGTATTCCTTGGCCAGCTTTTAATATTCTTACATGATCTTTTATTATCCTCATAAATAATGATAAAATATTTGAAATCTACCTGGATACTATCACATTTTTTCATTACCAATGATATAGAATTTGATTTTTTTATTTAATGTATGCTAAAGCATCTGTCATATCGAGTCTATACTATGATATAAGGGAATAGTTCCAATAATCATTTTCAATGACTGAACAATAATTTCTTGTCCATGTGAGGATGATTTCGAAATTGAGACTTTGGTTGGTGATGATTCTTTTTCTATTCCAACAACATTCCTCTTTGATGATTCCCCTGATTCATTCTTCTTTACCACTGATTTTCTAGGTGTATCAACTACCACATGTTTTTCCTTATCATCTTTCAAAATGGCTTCTTCTTGATTAGGTGATTCATGTTCACTATCTAATAGCAAATTTTTTTGTCTTCATCAATTTTTTCATTCTCGGTACTGCTCGAAAATCCTCAAGGTGTATGAAATCATGCTTGCTACTTTCCACTTCAGAAAAGTTATTCACTTATTCATCAACCTTCTTATAATTTCCAGGGGTAGAATGTTTTGAAGACTCGAAAATCCTCATGGTGTATGAAATCATGCTTTCTACTTTATCAAGTCCTCAGTATCTCTATTTCCCTCTTCTTCTTCTTCATCCACATATTCTTCTTGCACTATTACATCTTCTTGATGTTGTTCTGGAATAACCTAATATTTTCCCGGAATCTCAGGTAATGTTTCTATCAAAAAGGATTCTAGTACCGTATTTTGATCAGAGACATTTTCAGCAGCCTTAAGAAAGGATTGGACTATATCAGCCTCAGACATCTACTTGTAATTATTTTTCTCTTTTTATTGCTTCTAAAGATCTTAAAATGCCTTTATCTTCATGGCCTTCACCTCAGTAGGATCAAAACCAAAACTAGGCTCCCATGCTTTCTTGTTCTTCTTGGCCTCTTTGAATTTAGATATAACTTCATCTGGATAAGGATTTTTTCTTATTATGATTTGGAGGTGCTTACTGAGTTTCCTTATAAACATGAGCTTTTCTTTTACTTATGGTTCCTTGACCTTCCTCTTGCTTCTATGATTCATAGATGTTTCAGCCACTTATGGATTTTTTTATAGAGCTTCATCATCTGCTTCTGAAAAATCATGAAATTCTCCAGATTAACTATTAATTCCACTTATCATCATCCATAGATAATCATCACTCAAAATAATTTCCTTATAATTTCTCGGCATAGAACTGCAAGTAATCGTGAATGAATTGAGACAACACACAATGATAATTTAGATTATGGACGGATACATTATAAAACAAGCCATCAGATTTCATTTCTTCAAAATCTCAATCGTAAAAAAGATATTCTTAACCAAGTTTATCATTCATAAGTTCACCAGGAAATATAGAATATAAATTTCACTTTTCTTTAAGGTATCCTTGTCCCCTTTTCTCATAATGATAAAACCTTGGACCCATAGTTCACGAATCTGAAAGTTTTTAAATAGATTAATAATATTCGGAGACTTCACTTCATCCATGCCAAGACACTTTATGGCCTTTTTACTTTTCAAAAGATACCATCACATAAAGTAGATTGTGTGGGAAAAACTATGATTCTCTTTCATATTTAATTTCTATTAAGCATGTATCATTGGTTTAATAAATATAATATGACTTTCCATAACACTTAAAAGAAAAAATTCCTCTGACTTCGTCCATGACGAAAATTGATGTTTCATAGAATTCATTAAAAAATCCAGATACACCGAATCTTATGCCTTTGGGTTCGACATAGAAACACTCTCCCAATAATTGAGATTGATATTCTTAAAAATAAAGGAGTCATACTTGGAATATAATATCAGATCAACTAACATTTCTCGGTAGATCTTCCACTAAGATATTTTCCTAAGAGTTGACATCTTTTTCTTAGAAGATTTTTTAGAAGACATTTAAAATTAAGGAAAACCTGAGAAATTCAGAATGGGATTATATAGGAAGGGTAGATCTTCAGGATGCAAGAGCTTGTAGATCGATGTGGGACAATCAATGGGTGACCATTATAAAGAAAATTGAATCAATGGTTCAACTACCCTGATTGATCCAATGGTTGAATAGTTCTTGAGGTTTAATCTGATTATTTTTTAAAAAATATAATGAATGCACCAATAATTAAAATATGATTATGAATTTTTAGGAAAGGATACACACATTTTGGATTGATAGGAATGTTATTAGTAATGGGGAATATTCTTCTTGAATAATAGTAGATTCTGAAAATTTTGATTATAGAAACATGGCCACAATCATTTATACTACAAAAAATAGTAGACTAATAAAATTAGACAAATAAAAATTTAGACTATGAAAAATTTTAGACTATGAATAATTTAAACAATGAAAAATTTATGATACCAAAATTTTAGATTATGAAAAATTTTAGTCTATGAAAAATTTTATATGATTAAAAAAATTTAGAATACAAAAAATTTGATTAAGAAATATAAAATTTAGCTACCATGAAAATGTACTCCCATTATGAAAAAGAGTATGTTACTATAAGGATATTGGTTCTAATAAAAAAATAATAAGGATTATTAACTTACGGTTATCATTCCTAACTTTTTTTAATGTATTCAAATTTATTAGATGGTAATGATTTTATGAAAATATCAGCTTGTTGGTCTTAAGTTTGGATAAATTAAAGAATGATATCACCTATTTTTGTGTGATATCTAACAATTTGATTCCTAATATCTATGAGTAATTCAAGAGGGTGATGTTCATGGTATTTAATAAAGTCAATGGCACTATTATTGTAACATAATTTTTGGGTTTTGGTAAAACTCATACCATTTTCCTTGAGGGTATATTGCATTCACAACACCTGAGCACAACAACTTACAGTTGCTATATATTTAGCATCAACAGTGGAAAGTACAACTAAGTGTTTATTTTTTTATTACCTAGAAACTAATGAATCCCCTAAAAAATGTCACATTCTGGATGTACTTGTCCTATCCATTATACATCCACTGTATTCAGAATCTGAAAAACAAATTAAAACAAAATCATTTCAAGAATTATAAAAGAGTCTTAAATCCATGGTTCCATTTAAGTAGAGAATAATCTTTTTCAATGCCTTTAAATGAGATTCATTAGGATTGGATTGATACCTTGCACATAACCATACTGAAATCATTAAGTCTGGATGAATAGTTGACATGTAAATTATACTATCTATCATACCTCTAAATGATTTTTGATCTACTAGTTTCCCAGCATCATCAAGATCAAGTGAATTTGAGGCACCAATGGGAGTACTTATAATCTTAGTGTTGTCATGTCCATACATTTTAAGAAGATATTTAATATAAATATGAAGGGATATAGAGATTCCTTATGGTTTTTGAGATATTTTAAAACCAATGAAAAATTTTAACTCACCCATCACACTCAATTCAAACTCAGATTTAGTTAGATCCACAATAGAATCTGTAAAAGATTACTGAGTTGAACCAAATATAATGTCAACATCAAAAATTTTAACAATACAACCATTTTTCTAATCATTATTTATAAAAATGTTTGGATCATAATTTCCACTAAAAAAATTATTTTGAATTAAATACCATGTAATTCTATCATACAAGGCACTAGGGGCATGATTAAGTACATATAAAGGCTTTGATAGTCTATAAATATGTTCAGGAGGTTTCGTATCATCAAAAATAGGCGTTTGTTCACAAAAAACTTCCTCTTTAACCAAACCATTATGAAAAAGATCATTTAACTTGCATTGGAAAATTTTTGAAATTAATGAATTCTTCAAAGGCAAGTAGAATAAAAATAGATTCAGGTATGGACACTAGAGCATAGGTTTCTTCATATTCTATTCCTTCTTGTTGATTATATCCTTTTGAAACTAATCTAGCATTATTTCTTACTGGGATTCCATTTTTATCACACTTATTTAAGAGGACCCATTTTACTCCACAAAAAGAATATTCCTTAGGTATTTCAACCATGTTCAAAACTTTATTCCTTTCTTATTCATTTATCTCTTCTTTCATAGATTTTATCCAATCATTTTCACCTAAGGCCTCATCAGTGATTCTTGGTTCTAATTGGAAAACAATGATAGATTTTCAACATCAATTATTAAGGATTTTATTGTCCTTAATGTTTGATTTACATCACCCATGATACTATCAATGGGATGATTTTTATGAAACAACTGATTTGGGTTTTTTAAAACTAGTTTATCAACGTATGGTAGAAAATCTTATACAGTAATGGTTACAGAAATACCTTCTATAACATTTTCCTTATAAAAATTATTTTCTAACAAGGGTTGATAATCATTTTTTGAAAACACATCCCATGATGTAGGTTGAGGTTGTTTAAAAACAAATGGATCAGTATCATCAAATTTCTTATGTACCGTTTCTTCAATAGTACATATATTCTTATTTAGGACACTATAAACCATAGATGTTGTAGAGTAGCGTATGAAAATTCCTTCATAATATTTTGGTGTTAATTTTTCTAGATTATCATTAGTATTCAGAATTAATACATTAAAACCAAAAACCATGAAGTAGGAAAGTCTTGTTTTTCTACCATTCCATAACTCATAAGTAGTTTTATTAAGAAATGGTCTAATCAAAAAATAATTTATAGTATAGCGAGTAGTATATACAACTTCATCCCATAAATTATTGGAAATAAAATATTCACATAACATGGTTCTTGTTTTCTTTTGAAGAATTATATTTCTTCATTCAACTAAATTTTTTTGTTGAAATGTTCTTAGTGTTGAGATGTTATGAGTAATTATTTTTCTACTACAAAATGTTTCAAAATAAGAAATTTGAAATTCGCTTCCATGATCACTATGGATAATTATCAATGGAAGGTTATTCCTATTTTTAACATGGAATTTATTACATTTGAAATAATAAAAAGCATCAGATTTCATTGCTAGAAAATTGTCCCATGTGAATATAGTGTAATCATCAACTAGGAAAAATACATAATATTTGCCTCTAATGCATCCTATTAGTGTTGGACTAAAAGAATCCATTTTCACCAACATTAATTCATCAGTGTTTGAGATTAGATTGACTAATTTAAAACTTGATTTATGTTACTTTCCATATTGAAAAGGATCACAATCATTTGAAGAATCAAATCTAAGCTCTTGTAGATTCTTAACTATTATTTTTTTATATATTTTTCATAGGATCCTAAGGTTACAGTGTCCTAAACCTTCTATGAAAGAACCAATAATGATCTTCTACTGCACTAAGACAAGGTAGATCTTGGATCTTGTGGTTTTATATGTTCAGTGTGTAATCATTTTCTTGCCTAAGGGAAGAAATAATAAAATATTCCTTGGAATTGTGTTTTAAACAATTTAAATTCCTAAAATTCACAAGGTAATCTTCATCAAATAATTTAATTATGCTAATAAGGTTTTTATTAAGACCCATAAAAAATAAAACATTCGAAATCAATGTTTTCATAGAAGAACAATGTTACCAATACCAATATATTTTCCCTGAGCATTATATCCAAAATTTATGTTTCCTCCTATAATTTTTATAATCATTTAAAATATGTTTTTCTCACAAAGAATAGGTCAGGAACCTCCACTATCCATGTACCATTTATTGATGTTGGTACTATCTTTATTATCATTTGAAAATATTCTTTATCTTAAGATTTATAATATTCACTACCACTATAATTAGCATTCAATGATACATTGGTTATCGATTCCACATTTTGTACCTTTGCCATTAAAAATGATTTTTAATAGGTAATATTGCTATTAAACCAAGATTCTTCTGACCAGAAGATTCATACTCTGAGGAATCATCAGAAGATCTTCCACCATTGGCAGTCAAGGTGTCATTAGCTTTAAAAAAATTCTTAAATTTAGCTTTATAGTAAATATTTATATTCCTCCAAAAATTCTATTCCTTTTAATATTTTCCTTGAAGCATAAGAAAATATGGACTTATATTCCATACTCTTTCGCATTCATAAAAAGTGACTTCAGAGTCATTCATATCATTTTTCTCTTTCTTCTTATAACAATTATGATAGTCTTTCTTCCTAACGATCTTATCCATCCTTTATGAAAGATTAGATATTTCATTCACAGAATGTTCAATTTCAATAGATTTAGATAAAATAGTAACCTTTGTAGATTTATATTTTGTAACTCACTCAAGAGTCTTGGCTTTAATATGATTTGAAGTAGATGTAGAAGTAACACTTCTATTCCAACTCTTCTTCTTAATATTGTCAGTATCTCTCTTCATTTTTATTTAATGTTGACGAAGTGTTCTAAGAAACTCATCAAAAGAATTTTGAGTAACTTTTATATTTTCATCTATAGATGTCCTACTAGTTTTCCACTCATCTGGCATGATATTTATAATCTTTTCCACAGGGAGCTTCATCATCCAAACCTTTCTCATCCATTGATTGTAATCTATTTACAATAGTCATGAATCTTTGTTGTACCTTACATATAGGTTCTTCATATGGAATGAAAAAAACATGACACTCATCTCTACGAATATCTATTCTAGCATTTATAACCTTGGATTTTCGAAAGTGATTAACTCCATGCTTCATCCAAATAAAATATTTGTCTTCACCAGAGGAAATTTGGGTATATAAATTCGATGTCAGGGAACACAACAACGTATTTCATACATTATAGTATAGTTGATATTGTGACATTTCATTATTATAAAAAGATATTACTTCTTTATCACAAATCTTGTAATCCTTAGTAATCATAACCAAGTTTTCTACAAAAATATTAACAAAAAAAATTCTCCCTTAGATCTCTCAAATATTCATAATCATTATCATGAAAAACAGGTGGTCTAGTAGGATTATGATTTTCAATCGAGCCATCATTCATTCCTGACATCTAAATGAAATTATATTTCCATAGAAACTTATTAGTAACAAATTTTTGTAAACTAGGATAAAAATATCATAATCATAAAAGATATAGAATAATGAAAACTTGAGCAAGAAAAGTATATATGAATATTAGTATTTCTAAAACCTCCCTCTGATTCCAATTGTAGGATCAAAACAAAGAATGTTGATGATCAAAATACAAGGGGCTGGGGTGAATTTTATACAGTTAAAAATTCCATTGGATTTTTTTAAATATATTATAATACATTCTATTGTTTAACAATGTTAAACAAAGTACATTCAAAAGACCACTTAGTTCTATAAAATTTATAGATTCCAGAAATATAGATCCATAAATTATACCTAAGAGAAGTTTACATGGGAAAAGACTATACCATAAAGTGAATAGAATCTTACTAATAAGATTATACAATTACAAGAAAGTATAATATAGTTATACTTTATTAGTAAATAAAAAAAAGCAGAAAAAAATCATCAAACAATACAAGTAACAAGATTAAAATCTTGTAACTAACAATGTAGGGTATCAAAAAAACATGGATAAAGGTCCGTTGAATTATACTTTCAAGAAGTTATGCCTTACCCACACCAGGGAAATCCCTCGATAATAATATCGGAGTTTGTCTTGCTATCACCACAATCCCTCAAACATCAAGTTAGTAGGCACCACTCTCTTCCTTATCAAGAAAGTCCTCCAACATTAAGGTAGTCGGAAATTCTATCTTCCTATCCCCGATAGACTTCGATTGTACACAACAACAATATGAGTTTCACAAAGTAGTATGAAAAAGATGTTTAGTATGCAAAAAGAATGTGAGTCTCTCTATCAAGAAATAACATCAACAACATGTAACTTCTAGATTGATCAACATGTCATAAAAGTTGTTGTGAGATCATTTAAATGAGATCATATTTATAGGCACATCTGAAATAGTCGGCTCCCTCCTCCAATTGTCATATATTTCCTTGAATTACAGAGGGACCAACAAACGTTTCACTCAAACAACGGTTAGATAGAAACAGAATTCAAGAAATCATTTTATAACTATAACATGAGTAAGTAAATATCTTTTCTCTACAAAATCTATTTTATAGAGTCTATGAGAAAAGAATTTTTGGATTCTAAGAAACGAAACATTCAAATTCTATATTTCATGGATATTCAGATTATGTTCTTCATGGAATTTAGAATTAGAATTCTATAGTCTTTGAAGATTGAATTATGTGGAATTCAGAGTTTGAATTCTAAGGAATTTGGTAGCTGAATTATATGGAATTCAGAGTTTAAATTTCAGAAAATTTGGAGACTTAATTTTAGAGAATTCGAAGTCCGAATTTCCAAGAATTTGGAGAGGAAATTTCAAAGAATTCAGAGACTGAATTTAAGAGAATTCAATGACGGAATTTCAAAAAATTTACTGTCTGAATTTCATAGAATTTGGACACTGAATTTCATAGAATTCGAAACCTGAATTTCGGAGAATTTGGAGTCTGAATTTCCAAGAATTCGGAGTCAGAATTCCATTGAATTCGGAACCTGAATTCTGAGTAATTCAGAACTAGAATTCAGAACCTAAAAATAGAATACTCTAAATCTAATTATTTATATAATTTAGAGGTTTTAAATGTGAAACTGAATGCTCTCTTTGGAATAAAAAGTGTAATATTTAATGAAATTAAAACATGAATAATGAAAACATTGTAAGGATAAATTTTCCTTGGGGAAAGAAA
This sequence comes from Viscum album, assembly GCA_963277665.1. NCBI lineage: Eukaryota > Viridiplantae > Streptophyta > Magnoliopsida > Santalales > Viscaceae > Viscum > Viscum album. The sequence continues at coordinate 2,011,843,274 of OY728147.1, read as the reverse complement.
AATTGTCCTTATCACGAAAAAACATATGGAGAGAAATTTTCCTAGAGATAGATTTTTTGTGATTTTAAAAACGTAGAGGAATGGAAAAGTCATAATGAAACCTTATTGACTCAACAATCTCCCCCTTTTGGGAAATCACAAACATTATTACGAAAAAGAATATAAGGATATAGAAATTTTATGAACATTAAAATAAAAACATATCTCCCTTTACATAGAAATTAAAATGAATCCGACTAACTCCCCCTTAAGATTTGGAAACCCTAAAGATCATATTTTTGATTTCCTGAATGAAATTTTTCATTTCTTGAAAAAAAAATTGTCATGATAAAAACTACCCCATGGATGAACTCCCCATTAAGGGAAATTTCTTGATTACACAGCATTATTTTTTACATTCCTTTCTTCCCCTTTGTGATTTTCAAAAAAGAATATTGTAAATGGAAAGGAAAATTGGTACCTAAAATATTAGTACTAATCAACTAGAAATATGAATTGCAACGAAAATTTCATTAATATTGGAATAATTTTTACAACAAGGAAAATACAAAAAAAGATCAGATTTTGAAAAGATTATACATCCTTCACCTTCTCTACCGGCTTCTTGACAATGGTTGTTATCTTCTTGTTCTCTTTTTGATCTTCATCCTTACGCTTGAGAAGATGATCCTGGTCTGTAGTTTTCTTCTCTAAGGATATAATTTTATCTTCCAAATCCATAAAAGATTCTGCCTTTTCCTCCCAAACTTCTTATATCTTAGTAATACTTTCTTCAATCTCAATTCTGAGATCACATTATATATTCCAACTCTGAGCAACTAAATTTAGCTTCCCATTCAGATTCATAACTTCTTTCTTCCAAGCAGTCTTTTAAAGAGTTAACATTCCCTCAAAAATAATAGGGAGATCCTTGAACATCACATATTTGGTGTCAAATGCATCCTTGATACTATCTTGGAATGAATCAAACATTCTAATGTCTTATATTTTCTTCCTTGAATAGCTTTCCATCTTCATGCAAGATCTTTTATGTGCCTCATAGCTTATGAGAAATGATTTTAAATCATTCTGAAGACTAAAACATTTATCTATCCCCAAGGAATCATAATATGATTTTCGATTTATTGTATGATAAAGAATATGAAATCTCAAGTCTACACTAGGAAATAAGTAAATAGTTCTAACAATATTTATCAAGGACTGAGCAGCAATGTCGTGTCGAAGTGAGGATGATTCTGAATATGAGACTTTGGTGGGTGAGGATTGTTTTCCTATTTCAATAGACTTCCTCTTTGATGATTCCGCAAATTCATTCTTCTTTTCCATAGATTTTCAGGTTGTATCAACTACGACATGTTCTCCCTTATCATCTTTCAGAAGGAATTCTTCTTGATTAGGGGATTAATGTTCACTATTTGATAGCTGAACAATTTTTTCTTCATCAATTTATTCCTTCTTAGCCCCTGCAAGAACATCCTCTGGCTGTATGAAATCATGATTACTACTTCCACTTTAGAAAACATATTTACTTCTTCTTCACCATTCTCATCATTTTTAGTGGTATAATGTTTCTAATAATCATCTTTAGAAGTTCGAATTACTAATTTATGAGGACATTCTATCTCATGGAAATCCTCTACTTGCTTTATCAAGACCTCAATATCACCACTACCATCTTCTTCCTCTACATCCACTTAATATTTTTTCTAGGAGTTATATATACCCTCAATGAATTGGTAGGTCTGATAGGGAAAATCAATTGGACAAATTACATGGTTTTTAAACATTATTTTAAACTATATTGACACAAGTCCTTGATGGAATAGATATCTATATTTATATGATCGTGATGTTTAATATTAAACATTAACATTATTTATAATATATATAATATTATGCATGATATTATTACATTGATATTATCAATGGATTTCTTTTTTCCCTCTAGTTACCGATTAAATGGAATGTATATTTAGTTATTTAATTTTTCTTATTAATCATTCAATACATAATCATGATAATATATTGATTTATTAAATGTAATTTTTATCAGTTATTTATCTTTTTATATTGTTTATGACTTATCGATTGATGATATATATTTTTAATTAATCCTTACTAAGGATTGAACTCACCCATATTTTTTTTCTTCCCTCTGGGTATAAAGATAAATCATCTGGAACAAATGTAGCATCCATTACTAGAAGACCACAAAGGGGACAAGCGATTGAAATAAAGTTTGTAATTAATATATAGCATCAAAATAAGAATATAGATGTTGAAAATACCAGGGGGTGAATTGTATACTTGTAATAATTTTTTTTTGGATCTTTTTAAAGATGGTATGCCATTTTTTGCTGTTTAATAATGTTAATCAAGGTAAATTCACAAGACCACATAGTTCTAAAAACAAGCATGATTCTTAAAATATGGATCTTGAAAATGAATCTTTAGAAAAGTTTAAATGGAAGAGGATTCTAGCATAAAGCATATAGAATCATACTAATCATAGAATACAAGTACAAGAAAGTATAATATAGTTCTACATTCTTTTTCATAAAAAAACAGAAAAAGAAAACATAAAATAATACAAGTAAGAATAATGAAATATTTTATCCCAAAGAGTAGGTTATCAGACATACTTAATAAAAGTTTGCATGATTTATACATTCAAGAAAGTCTGTCATACCCACACCAGAGTAATCCATTGATATTAATATCAGAAAATTTATATCTATTTCCTCAAGCCATCAAACTTCTAGGTAGATAGAAACTAAGTATTTTTTATCAAGGAAGTCATGGAACATTAAGGTAGTCAGAAACTCTATATTCATATCCCCGTAATCCCTTGATTGTACATAGAAACAATTAGAGTCACATAAAGCAATATGAAGAAGATTTTCAGTATAAACAAAGCATGCAATACTCTCTCTGGAATTCACTTCAGTAGTATGTAATCTCACGATTGATCAATATGTCATTAAAGTTGTTGTGAGATTGTTTAAATGAGCAATTATTTATAGGCAAATCTTCAATGGTCAACTCCCCTACCACCCCCACCCACTGTCATATTTTTCCTTGAATTTTAGAGGGACAAGTACACATGTCACTCAAATAATGGTTAGTTAGAAACAAAATATATGACATCGTGTTATAACTATAACATGAGTAATTAAATATGGTTTCTCAATGAAATCTATTTTTTAGAGTCTATGAAAATAATCATTTTATTTCTATATTGCATGGATATTCAGATTCTGTCTTTCAAGGAATTCAGAATCATAATTCTATAGAAACCAGAGTTTGAATTCTGAGGAATTAAGAGTCCAAATTCGAAAGAATTTGGAACCTAAAATTTGAGGAAATGGGAACCCAAATTCTTAGGAATTTAGAGTCTGAATTATAAGGAATTCGAAGCCTAATTTCCAGTGAATTTGTAGTCAAAATTTCAGAGAATTCGAGGTCCTAATTTCAGAGAATTCAAAGTCTAAATTTCAAAGTATTCAGAGATAGAATTTCATAGAACTCGAAATCTAAATTTAAGAGAATTTGGAGTCTGAATATTAGAGAAATTAGAGACTAAATTTTAGTGAATTTGCAACCTGAATTTTGGATAATTCAGATTCAGAATTTCAATTAATTTGGAGTTTTAATTTCAATTAATTAGGAGCCCAAATTTCAATGAATTCACAACATGAATTCTGAGGAATTCAGAACCTAAATTTGGATCCTAAAAACAAAAGACTCTATATATATGAATTTATATAATTTTAATGATTTATATGTGAAACTGAATTCTCTCTTTAGAATAAAAATAGTTAGATTTTGTGAAATTAAAACATGGACAATGAAAACATGGTTACGATAAATTTTCCATGGGGAAGGAAATTATCTATTATTAAGAAAATACTTATAGGGAGAAATTTTCCATGATATAGAGTGTTTGTGATTTTAAAAACATAGAGGAATGGAAAAGTCATAAGGAAACCATATTCACTCAAAATTTTACCCTTCTTAGGAAAGCACAATCATCCTTATGACAAAGAATATAAAAACATAGAAATATTTTGAACATAAAAATGAAAACATATCACCATTTACATAGTGATCATTGTGAATATTACTAACTCCCCCATAGGCTTTGAAAACCCAAAAGATTTTATTCATGATTTCGTGAATAATAGTTTTAATTTTCTTTCATACGAATGTCTTCATGATAAAAAATCTACATGGATGACCTATACCTTAATTAGGTAAATTTCTCCTTTACTTAGTATTGTTTTCGACATTACGTTCCTCCCCTTTGTGAGTTTTAAAAATTAATAAATGGAATGGAATAGAAACTATGGTACGTGTAATATTAGTACTAAACAAACTGACATATGAAGTGCAACTACAATTTCATGAATATTGGAATAATTTCCACAAGTTTGAAAATACAACAAATGATCGTATTTGGAAAATATTATATTTCCTTCTTCTTCGGCATTAGATTCATTACAATGGTTTATATCTTCTTGATCTCTTTGTGATCTTCTTCCATAAACATGAGAAGATGATCCTAATATATAGTTTTCTTCTCTATGGCTTCAATTTTCTTTTCATGAGACTTAAGAGATTCTTCCTGGTCCTACCTAACTTTTTCTTGGTTAGTAAGTCTATCTTCAATCTCAATTCAGAGATCCCTTTATCTCTACCAACTCGGAGAAACTTAATTTAGTATCCCATTCAGATTCTTATCTTTTTGCTTCTGGGAAGTCTATTTAAATGTTATTTTTTCATCAAAACTTTTAGTGAGATCCTTGATCGTCACATATTCGGTGTCAAAAATAATCCTGGATAATATATTGGAATTCCTCATAGATTCTCATCTCTTATATTGTCTTCCATGACCATCTTTTCATATTCTTAAATGACATTTTATGAGCCTCATAGGTAATGATAAATGATTTGAAATTTGCATCAAAACCGACACATTTGTCCATCACCAAGGAGATAGAGTCTGAATTTTTATTTAATGTATACTAAAGCATCTGGAATCATGATTCTATACTAAGAAATAAGGGAATAGGTACAACATGATTTTTCATAGATTGAACAAAAAATTCATGTCTATGTCAAGATGTTTTTGAATCTGAGACTTTGGTTGGTAAGGATTCATTTTCTATTCCAAAGAACTTCCTATTCGATGAATCCCCAACTTCATTCTTCTTTTCATGAGTTTTAATAGGTTTATCAACTACCAACTGTTTTCCCTAATCATCTTTCAGAATGTCTTCTTCTTGATTAAGTGATTCATGTTCACTATCTAATTGCAGATCAATTTTTTCTTCATCATTTATTCCATCTCAGCTCCTTCTAGAAAATCCTCTTTATGTATGAAATCATACTTTATACTTTCCTCTTCAGAAAACATATTCAATTCATCATCACCCTTCTCATCATTTCCAGGGGTAGAATGTTTTGAAGCATCAACATCAGAAATTCTCTTTTAAAATTTCTCAGAAGGACTTTCCTTCTCATGGAAATCCTATATTGGATTTATCAGGTCCTTAGTATCACCACATACTTATTATTCTTCTTCTTCCACATATACTTCTTGAACTATTACATCATCTTGATTCCATAATGGAATCAATGAATTCTTACCTAGAGTCCCTGGAAAAGGTTCTATCAAAATGGATTCTGGTACCATAATATGTTAAGAGACTTTTTCAGAAGCCTTAAGTATAATTTGAACTATATCAAACTCAGACATCTACTTATTTTTATTTTTCACTTATTATTTCTTCTCAAGCTTTTTAAAATCCTTTATATTCATGTATTTTTTCAGAAGGATCCAAACCAAAACTAGGCTCCCCTTCTTTCTTGTTCTTCTTTTCCTCTCTCAATTTAGCAACAACATCATCAGGAAAAGTGTTTTTGCATCTTAGGCTTTATAGCTGCTGACTGGGTTTCCCTATCCATTGGAGATTTTCCTTTCCCTTTTAGTTCCTTGACCTTAATCTTCCATCCAACATTCTTAGATGTTTCAGCCACTTCTGGATTTTTCGATAGAGCATCAACTTCTGCTTCTGAAAAATCATGAAATTTTCTAGACTGACTATTAAAGCCAATCATCATCCTCCTTATAGTATCATTAATCCAATGCTTCACCTTACAATTTTTTGGCATAGAACTGAAAGGAATCGTGAAATGCTAGAGATAATGGAAAATGATCATTGAATGTATGGCCTGATACATGATAATCTAATCCATCAGATTTTCATTCTTCAAAATCTCAATCGTAACAAATATATTCTTAACCAAGTTTATCTTTCATAAGATCACCAGGAAATCTAGAATATAAATTCCAATTTTCATTAAGGTATCCCAATCCCCTTTTCTCAAAATTATAAAACCATTATCCCATAGTACAAGAAACCGAATGTTTTTAAACAGATGAACAATCTTCGGAGTCTTCCCTTCATCCAAGCCAATACACTTTATGGATTCTTTCCTTTTCAAAATATCCCTTCACATTAGGTACCTTGTGTGAGAAAAACTATGATTATCCTTAAAAATAAATTCATATTAAGATTTTATCATTGGTGTAATAAAGAGAATATTTCTTTCCATAACACTTAAAGGAAGATATTCCTCTACCTTCTTCCTTGAAGAATCTTGAAGTTTCGTCGAATTAAATCAAGAAATCTAGACACACCGGTTCATATGCCTTTGGTTTCGACATATAGACACTCTCCCACTAATTTAGATTAATATTATAAAAAATAATGGAGTCATACATGGCATAAAATATAAGATCAACTGACCTTTATCAGTAGATATTCCCCTAAGAGATTTTCTTGATACTTGACATCTCTTTCAATGAAAAGGCTTCAGCATCCATTCAAAAGTAAGGGAAACCTATGAAATTTGGAATGTTCTTATGTAGGAATAGTAGAGCTTTATCATGCAAGAGCTTTGAGATCAATGTGGGAATCATCGAGTGACCTTTATATAGGAAAATAAAGGGACGATTCTACTTCCCTGATTGATCCAACGACTAAAATGTTCTTGACAATATCTTATGGTTGAGATGATAGCCGATGAAGATTTCTGATATATTTCAATCTTTTGAAGTTTTTAAGATGCACATTTTAATTTAAGGAAAATTTAATTCGATGATTTTTTTAAAAAATAAAATGAAAGTACAAAAATGTAAAATTTAGCTACTTAGAAAAAGTACTCCCCTGATGAAAAAGAGTATGTTACTATAAAAAGATAGGTTATAACAGAAAATTAACATGGATGATTACCATATGGTTACCATTCTTAACATCTGTTTAATGTATTCAAATTTATCGGATGGTAATGATTTTTTGAAAATATCAGCATGTTGGTATTATGTTCTGATAAATTATAGAATGATATATCCTTTTTGGGTGTGATCCATAACAAAGTGAGGCCTAATATCCATGAGTATTGCAAGAGAGTGATATTAAAGGTTTTTATTTAAGGCAATTACACAATTATTGTAACAAAATATTTGGGTTTTGGTAAAATGCATACCATAGTCTTTGAGTGTTTGTTGCATTCACAACACCCAAGTAAAACAACTTCTAGTTGCTACATATTCTGCTTAAATAGTGGAAAGTGCAACTGAGTGTTGCTTAGTATTGGATTGATATCATGAACATAAGCATACAGAAAACATTAAGTGCTGAAGAATATTTGACTTGTAAAGAAGACTTTCTATCATACCTCTTAGCGATGTTTGATCTACTAGTTTCCCAGATTCATCAAGATCAATTGAATTTGTGGCACCAATGGGAGTACTTATAACAATAGTTTGGTCATATCCATACATTTTAATAAGATACTTAATATAATTATGTTGGGATATATATATTCCTTCTGGTTTTTGAGAAATCTGAAAACCAACGATAAATTTTAACTAAACAATTATACACATTTCAAACTAAGATTTCATTAGATCACCTAAGGAATCAGTTAATGATTACTAAGTTGAACCAAATATAATTTCATCAACATAAATTTGAAGAATCAATACATTTTTCTTATCATTATTTATAAAAGGGTGGGATCATCAATTCCCTTAACATAATTATTTTTAAGCAAAAAACCCAGTATTTTTATCCTATAAGGCTCTAGGGGCTTGTTTAATTCCATATAAAGAATTGGTTAGTTTGAAAACATGTTCTGGATGTTTTGTATCTTCAAAACCAGGATTTGTTTTCACAAAAAACATCCTCTTGAACATAACCATTAAGGAAAAAACATTTAACATCCATTTGAAAATTTTTGAAATTAATGAATGATTCTAAGGCAAGTAGAATATGAATATATTCATGTCTGGAAACTGAAGAATATGATTCTTTATATTATCTTCCTTCTTGTTGATAATATAATTTAGAAACCAATCATATTTATTCCTTACTATGATTCCATTTTCAGCACACTTATTTCTGAAGACCCATATTATTCCAAAAACAGATGATTCCTTAGGTGTTTCAACCATGTTCACGACTTTATTCCTTTAGAATTCATTTAGCTCATCTTACATAGATTTTATCAAATAATCATCACCAAAATCCTCATCAGTGACTCTTGGTTATAATTGGAAATTAATTCTAGATTTTCTACTTCATTTCGTATGGGTATTCTAGTACTTACTAGTTTATTTATATCAGAAATAAAACTATCACTTGGATGATTTTTATGAAACAACTGATTTGGTAGAAACTCTTCTCGGGTAATGGTTTCAGATATACATTCTTTACCATTTTCATTATCAGAAGGATCATCTAACAAAGGATGATAATCATTTTTTGAAAACACATCCCAATACATAGGTTGAGGTTCTTTAAAAACAATAAGACCAGTTTCATCAAATTCGACATGTACTGTTTCTTCAACAGTACATGTATTTTTATTGAAAGCACTATAAACCATTGAAGTAATAGAGTAGCCTAATAAAATTCTTTTTCAATATTTTGGTACAAATTTGTTTAGATTATCTTTAGTATTCATAATGAATTCATTGTAACCAATAACCATGAAGATGGAAAGTCATGTTTTTCTTCCATTCCATAACTCATAATGATTTTTATAAAGAAAATTTATAATCAAACAAATTTATAGAATAGCATGTAGTACTTACAGCTTCAGCCCAAAAATATTTGGCAATAGAATATTCACTCAACATAGTTATTGTATTCTCTTGAGGAATTCTATTTATTCGTTCAACAACACCATTTTTTTGAGGAGTTCGTGATGCTGAGAATTTATGAGTAATTAATTTTCTACTAAAAATGTTTCAAAATAAAAAATTTGAAATTCACATCTATGATCACTATAGATAATTATCAATGGATGGTTATTCAAATTTTTAACATGGGATCTATAAATTTTAAAATAATAAAAAAACTCAGAATTCATTTCTACAAAATAGACCCTTGTGAATATAGAGTAATCATCCACTAGAAGAAATACATAATATTTGCCTCCAATGCTTCCATTTTGTGTTGGAACACAAGAATCCATATGCACCAAATGTAATATAAATGTGGTGGAGACTTGATCTTTTGATTTAAAATGTGATTTATGTTTCTTTCTATATTTACAAGGATCAAAAATATTTGAAGAATCAAATCTAAGATTCGATAGATCTTTAATTAGTATTTTCTTATAGATTATTCATAGGATCATAAGGATACAGTTTCCTAAAATTTCTATGCCACTACCAAAAATGATCTTCCACTACATTATGACAATGTAGATATTGGCTCCTATGGTTTTCTATTTTTACTGTGTAAACATTTTCTTTCCTATGGGTAGAAATAATAAACTCTTCCTTGTAATTGTTTACTAAACACTTTTCATTATTTAAATTCACAAGGTAACCTTCATAAAATAAGTTTCTTATGCTAATAAGGTTTTTATAAGACCCATTTAAAATAAAACATTTGAAATCAATGTTTTTTCAAGAAGAACAATGTTACCTATACCAATAATTTCTCTCTGAGCATTATCTCTAAAATTTAATTTCCCTCCTTTAATTTTTATAATCATTTCAAAGATTTTTTTGTTACCAGGAATTGACTGGGAAAATCCACTATCTAAGTCCCAGGTATTTTTTTGGTACTATCTTTATTTTCCTGAAAATAAAAGAGTTAGACTTTCAGAATCCAAAAATTCTTCGATCCGGAATCTTCATAATGAAATTTTTAGGAATCCACATTTTTTTTGAAAAAAAGAATTATGAAATCCGAAAGACTAGGTTCTGTCTAAGGGACAAATTTTTTGTCCAATTCCCACCACACAGACATTTAGTGCAGAAAGGAGAACATTTAGGACCAAAATAATTGTTACTAATATTGGTTATAAATAAGTATAACAAAATCCAAAATAATTCATTAGAGGAGTAAATTGAGAATTATTTTTATCAATGTTTTCCTAACCTAATGTAAAGGTTGAAAAACACTTCATCAAAGAAAAATATATATAAATGTTTTTTTTCTAACAATCTTGTTCATCCTTCAAGAAAAATTAGGTAGTTCATTCATAGAATGTCCACATTCACATGATTCAGATAAAATAGTATCCTTTGTAGATTTATATCTTCTAACACTCTTAAGAGTATTGGAATTCATATGATTTTAAGTAGTTGTAAAAGAAACACATCCATTTATACTCTTCTTCTTAATATTTTTAGAATCTATCTTTATTTCTTTTCATGTTGAAGAAGCGTTCCAAATAGCTCATTAAAAGAAATTTGAGTAACTTTTCTATTTTTTTCTTTAGTTGTTCTCTTAGTTTCCCACTCTTTCGGCATGTTATATATAATCTTTTCAACAAGAGCTTCATCATCCAATCCATTCTCACCTATTGATTGTAAGATGTTGATAATAGTCATGAATCAATGTTGTACCTTACATATAGATTCTCTATAAGGAAATAAAAAACCATGATACTCAACTCTAGGAATAACTGTTATTGTATTAATAACTTTTGAATTTCCAATGTGAGTTACTCTATGCTTTGTCCAGATAAACTTTTTAGCTTCAGAAGAAGAAATATGGGTATATAAATTCTAGTTCAAGGAATATAACAAAGTATTTGGTATATTATTGTTTAGTTGATATTCTAACTTTTCTTGATTAGTAAAGGTTATGACTTCCTTATGAAGAATATTGTAATCCCCACTAAGTATAAAAAAGTTGACTAAAAAATTATTAATAACAAAAGTATTCATAAAATCTCTCCAATATTCTTAATCATTCCCATAAAAAGTATGTTTTCTATTATGATTATGATTTTAAATCGAACCAACATTTATTCCTACTATATTAATGAAAATATCTTTCTGTATAAACTTATTTGTAACAATGTTTTGTAAACTGGGATTAAAATATCATAAGAATGGATAACATAGAACAATGAAAACTTGAGTATTAAAACATATATGTGAATATATATATTTTAGAGTCCAACCTCTGATACCAATTGTAGAATCAAAATAATGAATGTAGATTCTCAAAATACAAGGGGCGGGGGGTGAATTGTATACATTTAAAAATTTCATTGTATATTTTTAAATATGATATAAAACGTTCTATTTTTTAACAATTTTAAACAACTTAAACTCACAAGACCTCTTATTTATACAAACTTGCTAGATTCCAGAAATATGGATCTAGAAATGAATCCTAAGATAATTTTGCAAAGAAAAAAGTTTCTACCATAAAGAGAATATAATATTACTAATCAGAATATTCAAGTACAAGAAAGGATAAGATAGTTATACATTATTTGTAAATAAAAAAATAGTGGAAAAATACATGAAAACATACAAGTATAAAGAATGAAATATTTTAACCAAATGATTTGGGTATCCAACAGACATGGATAAAGGTCACTTAATTTATACATTCAAGAAAGTCTGACTTACACACACCATAGTAAGCCCTAGATAAGAATATCGGAGTCTGTCTTGCTTTCCTTGCAAGCCCTAGAACATCAAGGTAGTCAGAACCACTCTCGTCCTTATCAAGAAAGTTCTCTAACATTAAGGTAGTCGACACCTCTACCTTTCTATCCCTGAAAGCCTTCGATTGTACACATAAACAATCTTATTCTCATGAAGAAATATTAACATGATTTTCAGTACACACAAAGAATGATAGTGCCACCGTCAACAAATCACTTAGTATCATTTATTATCTATATTGATCAACATTTTATCAAATATTTTGTCAGCTAGTTCAAATGAGATCATATTCATAGGCACATCTCAAATGATCGGCTCCCTCCTCCAACTATCATATTTTTTCTTGAATTTCAGTGGGATCTATACACGTTTCACTAAAACAATGGTTAGTTAGATTTAGAATGCAAGACATCATATTATAACTATAACATGAGTAATTAAATATGGTTGCTCAACCCAATCTATTTTTTAGAGTCTGAGGAAAAATAATTTTTGGAGTCTATTCAAATAAACTTTCAGATTCTATATTGTATAGATATTTAGATTATTTTATTAATAGATTTTATAATCATAATTCTGTAGACTTCGGATAATGAATTCTGAGGATTTCGAAGTTGGTATTATAAAGACATTGGTAGCTCAATTCTACAAAATTCAGTGTTTGAATTTCATAGATTTCAGTGTCCTGATTTCAGAGAATTCAAAGTCCGAATTTCTTAGAATTCAGATTATGAATTTCCGAGAATTAAGAGTCTGAATATTAGTTAATTCGATTTATTAATTTCAAAGAATTTTTTGTCTAAATTTCATCGAATTTGGAGAATATATTTTAGAGATTTCGAAACCTTAATTTTGGAGAATTCAGAATCTGAATTTCAAAGAATTCATAGTCTGAATTTCAAAAAATTCCGAGTCTAAATTTCAATGAATTCTGAAAATGAATTCTGAGGAATTTGGAACCTGAATTTGGATCCTAAAAATAGAATACTCTGAATCTATGTTTTTATATAATTTAGAGGTTTTAGATGTGAAACTGAATTTTCCCTTAGGAATAAAAAGAGTAATATTAAAAGAAATAAAAACATGAACAATGAAAACATGGTAATGATAAATTTCTCTTGGGGAAGGAAATATTTTACTTATTTCAAAAAGACTTATGGAGAGAAATTTGCTTTGAGATAGACTTAGAGGAATGGAAAAGTCATATGGAAACCTAATTGACTCATCAATATCCCCCTTTTGAGAAAGCACAAAAATCATTACAAAAAATAATATATGGTCTTTGAAATTTTATAAATATAAAAATAAAAACATATCTCCCTTTAAATTGAAATCAAAGTGAATACGAATAACTCCCCCTTAAGCTTTCGAAACCCTAAGGATCGTATTATTGATTTCTTAAATGATATTTTTCATTTTCTTGAATACAAAAATCCCCATGATAATAACTCCCAAATGGATGAACTCCCCCTTACTTAAGGGAAATTTCTTCATTACATAGTATTCTTTTTGATATTCATTTCTTCCCCTTTGTGATTTTAAAAAATGAATAATGAGAATGGAAAGGAATATATTATACCTGAAATATTAGTACTAAACAACCATAAATATGATGTGAAATAAAAATTCCTTTAATATTGGATGGATTTGTACAATAATTAAAACATAGCAACATATCAGATTTGGAAATGATAATCCTTCCTTCTCCTTCGGCATCATCTTCTTCACAATGGTTTTTCTCTTCTTGTGCTCTTTGTGATCTTCTTTCATACGCTTGAGAAAATGATCCCGATCATCAGTTTTCTTCTCTATGGATTTAATTGTATCTTCCAAAACCTTAAAAGATTCTGCCTAGTCCTTCCCAACTTTTTTTTTCTTAGAAATTATTTCTTCACTATCAATTCTGAGATCCCTTTCTCTGTTCAAACTCTGAGCAACTGAATTAATCTTCCCATTCATATCCTTATCTTCTTGCTTCTAAGAAGTCTACTCAAGAGTTAAATTTTCCTCAAAACTATTAGTGAGATCCTTGATCATTACATATTTGGTGTCAAAATCAACCTTGAAACTATCTTGGAATTTATCAAATATTCTCATCTCTTCTATTGTCTTCATTGACAAGCTTTTCATCTTCTTGCAAGAACTTTTATGTGCCTCATAACTAATGAGAAATGATTTAAAATCTATCTGAAAACTAGCACATCTATCCATCGCCTAGGGAACATAATTCAATTTTTTGATTTAATATATGATAAATCATCTGACATATCAATTCTACACTATGAAATAATGGAGTTGTTCAATAAATATTTTTTAAAGACTGAGTAATATTGTCCTGTCCAAATGAGGATGATTCTGAATCTGAGAATTTGGTGGGTCAGGATTAATTTTCTATTTCAACATCCTTAATCTTTGATGAGGCCCCAAATTCTTTCTTCTTATCCAAAGTTCTACTTGGTTTATCGACTACCACGTGTTCTCCCTTATCATCTTTCAGAATAAATTCTTCTTGATTGGGTGATTCATGTTCACTATTTGATAGCAGAACAATTTTGTTTTCATCAATTTCTTCCTTCTCAGCTCCTTCACGAACATCCTCTGGCTGTATGAAATCGTGATTACTACTTTCCTCTTTAGAAACCTTATTCAGTTATTATGCAACATTCTCATCATTTCTTGGGTTAGAAAGTTTTGAAGACTTGACTTTAGAATTTTGGATTTATAATTTCTCATAAGGACATTCCATCTCATGGAAATCCTATACTTTCTTTATCAAGTCCTCAATATCACCACTACCTTCTTCTTCTTATACTTCTTCAACTTATTCTTCTTTCACTATTACGTCTTCTTGATGTCATTTCAGAATCACCAATTTTATTCCCAGAGTCTCTAGAAAAGATATATAGAAAAGGATTCGGATACCAGAAATTGTTCAAAGACTTTTTCAGTGGCCTTAAGATGGGATTGGACTATCTATGTTTCAGACATATACTTCTTTTGATTTTTCTATTTTTTTACTTATGAATCTCTTTAGCAGCCATTAACTTCAACGATTTTTCTGTAGCATGATAAAATCCAAAACTAGGCTCCCATGATTTATTGTTCTTCTTGTCGTCTCTTCATTTAATGACGACTTCATCAAGAAAATATTTTTTGATTATTAGGCATTGGAGGCGCGGATTGAGTTTCCTTAGCCACTGGAGATTTTATTTGATCTTCTGGTTCCCTGAACTTCTTCTCCCATCCACTATTTTAATAATTTTCACCCTCTTCTAAATTTTCTTATAGATCTTCAAATTTTTCTTCTGAAAAATCATGAAATTCTCTTGATTCACTATTAAAGCCAATATTCATTCTCTTTATTGTATTTTCACTCAAAAGCATCACCTTAAAATACTTCGGCTTATAACTGCAAGGAATATCAAAATACAAGAGACATTGAATAGTGATCTTTGAATGTATGGTCAGATACATGATAATATATGCCTTCAAATTTACAGTATTTATATTCTAAATCATAAAAAAGATATGATTAACAAATTTTATCTTTCATATGTTCACCAGGAAATCTAGAATATAAATATCACTTTTCATTAAGGTATGCTTTTCCCCTTTTCTCAAAATGATATAAACTTGAACCTATAGTTCAAGAACCCATATGTTTGTAGACAGATGAATAATCCTCGGTGAATTCACTTTATCCAGGCCAAGAAACCATATGGATTTTTTCTTTTTCAAAGGATCATATCACATTAGGTAAATTGTGTGAGATAAACCATGCTTCACCTTCGTACAAAATTTCAATTATGCTTGAAGGCTTGGGGTAAGAAAGAGAACATTTCTTTCCATAACACTTAAAAGAAAACATTCATCTTCATTTTAACTTGAAGAAACTTGTTGTTTCGTAGAATTTAATCAACAAATCCGGATACACTGGATTGTGTGCCTTTGGTTTTGACACGCGAACACTCTCCCAACCATTGATGTTGTTATTCTTAAAAATAATGGAGTCATACATGGAATAAAATATCGGATCAACTGACCATTATCAGTAGATCTTCCACTCAAATATTTGCTTCAATGTTGACATCTCTTTTGGAGAAGAGGATACAACATATATTCAAAAGTAAGGAAAACCTGCAAAATTCATTACGAGCTTATGGAAGAAGGGTAGGGAATCACCACACAATAGCTTAGAGATCGATGTGGGAAAAGCAACAGGTGGAATTTATATAGAAAATTGAATTGACTGTTCAACTTCCATGATCGATCCAATGGCTGAAAAGCCCTTGAGAGAATATCTTACCGTTGAGATGATTGCCAATGATTAATTTTGATAGATTTAGAACTTTTGATGTTTTTAAGAAAAACATTCGTATTAAAGGAACAATGAATTCAAAGAATTTTTTAAATAAAAATAATTTACAAAAAAGTAATATATGATTACAAAAATTTAGGAAAGGAAACATACCTTTTAGATTGGAAGGAAGATTATTCATAAGGAAGAAAATTCATATTGTGGAACATTATATTCTAAAATTTTTTATTATGAAAACATTCACTACGAACATTTTCACTATGAAAAATCATAGACTAAAAAACCATTAGTCTATGAAAAATTTATACAACGAATGATTTTATACTATAGAAAATTTATACTATGAAAAATTTAGACTAAATAAATTTTTGATTACAGAAAATTTTAGATTAAAAAAATTCATAGACTATGAAAAATTTTAAATTACGAAAAAATTTAGACTAAGAAATATTTGATTACAAAAAATAAAATTTATCTACCAAAAAAATATACTCTCCTTATGAAAAAGAGTCTGTTACTGTAAGGAGATAGGATCTATCCAAACATTAACAAGAATGATTATCATATGGTTATCATTTATAACTAATATTTAATGTATACAAATTTATCAGATGGTAATGATTTTGTGAAAATATCAGCATATTGGTCTTGCGTTCTGATTAATTGAAGAATGATGTCTACCTTTTGGGAATAATCCCTAAGAAAGTGATGCCTAATATCTCTGTGTTTTGTCCTATAGTTATGTGAATGGTTTTTACTTAAGTAAATGACACTTTTATTGTCCAAGAATATTTGTGTTTTGGTAAAAATAATACCACAGTCCATGAATGTGTGTTTCATCCACAATATTTGAGCACAACAACATCAAACTCCTATATAATCTGCATCAATTGTGTAAATTTCTACTGAGTGTTTCTTTTTTCATGACCAAAATACTAATTAATCTTCTATGAAATGGCATGTTCCAAATGTACTTTTCTTATTAATTCTACATCAACCAAATTCGACATCTAAAAAACTCATTAATACTAAATCACATCCAGAAGTATAAAAGAGTCTGAAATCCATTTCTCCCTTTAATTAGAAAAAAAAATCTTCTTCACTGTCATTAAATCTGATTACATAGTATTGGATTTCAATATTTAACATAAGAATATTGACTACATTAAGTATGGACGACTAGCTGTCTTGAAAAGTATATTTCTATTATACCTCCAAAATATGATTGATTTACTTGTTTCCCAGCTTCATCAAGATCAAGTGAATTTGAGGTACCTTTATGAGTACTTATACTCTTAGTGTTGTATTATCTATACTAGTTAGGAATATATATAATATACTAATGTAGGGATATATATTCCCTATGGTTTTTGAGAAATTATAATACCAAGGAAACATGATAACTCACCCATCATAAAATTTTCAAAATCATATTTCATTTGATCCATAATGGAATCAGTTAAATATTGCTGAGTTGAACAAAATATAATTTCATTAACATATATTTGAAAAATCAAAATATTTTTCTTATGTTTCTTTATAAAAATGTTTGGATCTTCATTTCACTTAAAATTATTATTTTGAAGCAAAAACCCTATAATTCTATAATACAAGGCTCTAGGGGTATGTTTATGTCCATATGATGCTTTGGTTAGATTAAAAACATGTTTAGTATGTTTTGAATCTTTAAAACCCATGGGATTCTCAACAAAAACGTCCCCTTGAACATAACCATTAAGGAATGCACATTTAACATCCACTTGTAATGGTTTTAAATTAAACAATTCTACAAAGGAATGTAGAATACGAATACATTAATGTTTGGTAACTAGAGCATAGGTTTAATCATTGTATATTCATTCTTGAGGAATATATCCATTAGTAACCAATGTAGCTTTATTTCTTACTATGAATCCATTTTCATCACACTTATTCTTGAAGACCCATTTTACTCTAATAAAAAATGTTTCATTATGTCCTTCAACCATTCTCTAGACATTAATACTTTCCAATTCATTCATCTCATCTTGTATATCTTTGATCCAATCATCATCACCTAAATATTCATCATTGCTATTTGGTTATAATTGTAAAGGAATGATAGATGTTCTACATCATTTCATAAGGATATTCCAGTCCTTATAGGTTTATTTACATAAGCAATGATACTATCATTGGGATGATTTTTAATAAATAACACATTTGGGTTTTGTAAAACTTGTTCATCAACATATGGTTGAAAATATTCTAGGTAAAAAGTTTTAGAAATACCTTCTTGAACATTTTACTTATTAGAAGGATCGTAAATCAAGGGTTGATAATGATATTTTTGAAACACATTTGAAGATGTAGGTCGAGGTTGTTTAACAAGAATGGGATCAGTTTCATTCAATTTTACATGTACTATTTCATCAAGAGTACATGTTTTTTATTGAAAATTGTATTATCCATATAAGTCGTAGAGTAGCCTATGATAATTACTTCATCATATTTTGGTGAATATTTGTTTATATTATCTTTAGTATTCAGAATAAATACATTGCAACAAAAAACCATCATATAGGAATGTCAAGATTTCCTACCATTCTCTAACTTATAATGAGTTTAATTATGAAAAGGTCTAATCAAAACACAGTTTATAGTATAGATAGCAGTACCTGCAGCTTCAGGACAAAAATGTTTGGAAATAGAATATTCACTCATCATGGTTTATGTTTTCTCTTGACTAATGATTTATCTTCTTTCAAGAACACCATTTTGTTGAGAAGCTATTGCTGTTGAGAAGTTATGAGTAATTCCTTTTATAATACATAATGTTTTAAAATTATATTTTGGAAATTCACTTCCACGATCCCTATGGAAAGTAATCAATGGAAGATTTTTATCATTTTTAACTTGGGATATAAAACATTTGAAATAAGAAAATTCTTCAGCTTTCTTTGCAAGAAAAAAGACCCTTGTGAATCTATTGTAATCATCAAATTAAAAAAAAAATAATATTTTCCTCCAATGCTTTCAGTTTTTGTTGGTCCGAAAGGATCCATTTGTACCAACTATAATGCATCAGTGGTTGAGACTTGATCGACTAAATTAAAACACAATTTATTTTTCTATCTATATTTACAAGGATCACAAACTATTACAGAATCTTACTAATCAGAGTATATAATTACAAGAATGAATAATATAGTTATACTTTCATTGTCAATCAAAAGAAAAACAGAAAAAAATTGAAACAATACAAGTAACAAGTATTAAATATTTTAACCTAATCAGCAGGCTATCCAAGAACCTTAGATAAAGTCCCTTGAATTATACTTTCATGAATGTCTGTCAAACCCACACTAGGGAAATCCCTCGATAAGAATATCAGAGTCTATCATCTTATCCCCACAAGCCTTCAAACTTCAAGATAGTTGACATCTATGTATTCCCTATAAATTAAGTCCTCAAATGTTAATGTAGTAGGTACCTCAATCTTTTTATCCTCAAAAGTCCTCAATTGTACACAACAAAATTCAGAGTCACATGAAACAATCTGAACAAGATGTTCAAAACGCACAATGCATAAGAGTCTCTCTCACAAGAAATCGCATCAACAATATGTAACTTCTATTTTGATCAATGTGTCCTCAAATTTAGTGTGATATTGTTCAAATGAGATCCTATTTATAGGAACATCTATAACAGTCGGCTCCCTCCTCTAGCAGTCATATTATTCCTTTAATTTTGGAGGGACCTATACACGTGTCACTCAAATAATGGTTAGTTAGAAACAGAATGTACGACATCATTTATAACTATAACTATAGTATGTAAATTTGGTCATTCAACAAAATCTATTTTTTGTAGTCTAAGGAAAAATAATCATCAGATTCTAAAAAAATAAACATTCAGATTTTATATTGAATGGATATTCAGATTCTGTTTTTCATGGAATTCCAAATCAGAATTTTGTACACTTCAGAGTCTGAATAATGAGGAATTCAGATTCTAAATTCCATGGAACTCGGAACTTAAATTCTTGGAAATTCAGAGTCTGAATTTCAAAAAACTCGTTGTCTAAATTTCTGTGTATTCGGAGTCTGAATTTCAGAGAATTCAGCACATAAATTTCAAAGAATTAAGAGACAAAATTTCAATGAATTCGGAGTCGAAATTTCAAATCATTCAGAGTCTGAATTTCAAAGAATTCAAAACCTGAATTCTATGGAATTCAGAACATGAATTCCGATCCTTAAATTTAAATACTCTATATCTATGTATTTATAGAATTTGAAGGTTTTAGATGTGAAATCAGATTATCTCATAGGAATAAAAGATGTTTCATGTAATGAAAGTAAAACATGAACAATTAAAACATGGTAAGGATAAATTTTCCTTGGGGATGGAAAATTCTCATTATTACGAAAAATGTTATAGAGAGAAGTTTTCCTTGAGGTAGAGTGTTTGTGATTTTCAAAACATAGAGGAATAGAAAAGTCATAAGGAAACATTATTGACTCAATTGATTCTTCAATAGAAACTAACATGTCCTATGAAAGACCTCACTTAATTGATAGTTTTTTGTGATGGAAGGTGATGAATGATTTCAACCTTGGATTTATCGACATCAATCTCCCTACCTGATAGAACATGGATATTGACTAGTCCCTCTTTAACCATGAAATGGCATTTTCCCCCAGTTTAGGATCAGATTATTTGCTTCATATCGTGAAACAACTCGCTCCAAATAACACATAAATCCCTTGAATGTGTCTCCAAACGTAGAAAAGTTATCCCTAAAAACCTCAATACATTCCCATACCATGTCTGAGAATATTCCCATCATGCAATACTGGAAGGTTCTAGGGGTATTTCATAACCCAAAAATAATTAATTTGAAGGAAATGGTACCTAATGTACAGGTAATGTTAGTATTCCCTTCTACCTATAGGGATACCTCAATCTGATTATACCCTATTTACCCATCTAGGAAATAATAGAAGGCATAAACTTCCACTCTCTCAATGATATATTTAATTAATGGTATACAGAAATAGTTCTTCTTGGTAAAATAGTTTAGCTTCCTATTGTCGATGAAGAATTTATAGTCTCTACTCACCCATGTTGGATGAATATCACCATTCATAGTGGTTATCACTGCAATTCTTACCATATTTGGGATCCAATGTATTGGTATTACCCACCCACTTTCAGCTATGGGATAGATGATATTGGCTTCTTATAGTTGTAGAAATAATTTTCTCATTACTTCAAAGAGATTAGGATAGATACACCACTGATGTTGATGATACGACGTTGAATCAGATTATATAACAATTCTTTAAGTCCCGATAAGTGGTATAATCCCCTGACTATCAAATAGGGTCCATATAATGTGATTCTTGTGTCTCTTGAGAACATATTGAAGCAACCTCTCATGATCAACTAGAATAGAATAAGAAATGACAACAGGATGTGCTCTATTTTCTGATAGGAAGGCATACATACATGCCGTTGGATGTTATTTCAATTCAAGATCAAGTTGGTTCAAAATATCTATAAAATATCAAGACATTTGATCAGCATAAATTTCTTTTTTTAGAGTTTCAGATAGGATTGATTCCCCTTGTGTAAAAGTTTCATATATTAGATTGGATTGAGACTTCAGATCATGATCAATTTCTGTCTTCTTATACTTCCACTTATTTATTTGTTTCATTATAAAGTAATTACATCAGAATCACTCATATACTGATATGTTATTATAAATATTAAACAACCCTATTTAACCTTCTATCCATCCAATGGAAAATGAAATCACCGTGTGTGCGTACATAAGAAATATCGTCTCCACACCGTGGTGTAATCTGTTTTCCACCACCACTTTCCTTGGAAGGGTTTAATGGTGTAACGAATATCTATATATGATTATTATATAATGATACTGATTCTGAGATATTATATCATCAACTCCAATTCTATTTATATAATGATGGGAACGATATCATCGCTCGTGCATACGTACGACCTACCGTCACCACGATGTGATGTGACTCATTCTACATGATAATGATTGAATAATAATTATATAAATGAATTGAATTAATATATATGATTTATATTAAACTAATAACATTCTGTAAATGAGGTATCTAAAACCTAAAAATAGGAATAATAATTTATTCGACAAAACACACATAAGAACATAAAGCAATGAACACCCGAATAATAAGTAGCAATGAAATATTATTATTAAGAATATAATAATATGATAATTTATGATATCATAATAATTAATATGGTTCGGGAATAAGTGAATGACATTATATATATTTTTATTCATGAGATTTGGATATATACAATGCTTTTCAGACCAATGGTAAGGGAAAATCTTGCGATCTTATTTTTTTCTGAGATTGTTTACACTATAGAATTTATTGGGGAATATTTATCATCCACATATATGTTTTCTCAATATGTAATATTATTTCTATCCTACTACAATTTTTTAAATCCAATTTTACCCATTGGTGAGTTTTTAGTAAAAGATATTAAAGGAATCTTTTGTCGTTTCTAGTATAAGGTATTTTTTGACTTTTCCGGCCAAAGTACGAGAAGGGTGTTTTTTTAAATTATACGACATGATTGTATTTTTATGATTTCATTGAAAATTATTTCCATGAAGATGTCTTTACATTTTTTTCATGTTTATTTTTAATTAATTTATTTTAGTTTAAAATTGTGTGTCATGTTAAGAAAGGAAAAAAATTTGATGGAGAAAGGATATTTTCCTCAATAATGGAGTTCATGTTTTTTTATCAAAAATATTTTGCATCAAATATAATATATGGTTCTATTTCTATCGCTATTTTTACATTTATTTGATTATGTTTTGATTGAACTATTTTTATGAAGTTCTTTTATCTTATATGGATTATTTTATGATGGCATGATATTTAAGAATCCCAATTTTATTACATAGGTTATGCTATGATATATGATTTATGATTTTGTGGAACAAATAAAAATGGTATCATTATGAGATGGGTGGGATGTATATCTCCCTCTAATTAATTAGGTAAATATTTATATCTCGTGAGATAGACATGGGTGGAACGACAAGTTAATCTGGTTTAGTGATACATTACTAGAATGAGGAGTGAACTCAGTTCAGAAATGGTCTCTGTCTGCTATGACAGTCTTGATAGTGAGTCATGACTAATATGAAATTATTTTCTATGATTATGTGTGTATGGAACAAAGTTTCATGTTTCATGTTATGATTATTGGGATTACATTTCAAAACTATGATTTATGCCATGTCATCATATTATGATCTCCTTTGCAGGATAAGATTTTCAAAATATTATGTTCTTATGAATATGATATGATTGATATATTCGTTGTTTATCCTTACTGAGAATTTGAGCTCACCCTATTGTATGTTTTCTTTTCCCCAGGTCAGGAAGAAGGATATTAAGTAGGATACTCTAAATGGGGCTCTAGATATGATGAAATAAACGTGAGACAATGTAGATGCTTTATTAACCATTGTTTATGTATCACTATTTCTAATGACACTATACCTATAAAATCCTATCATGGTTTTGTTATATGTTGTAATAAGTATGCTACAATTTTCCAGTAATAACAATGTATGTAATGTATGTGTCATTATAGTTGGTATCAGAGTAAAGGAATAGCTAACCTTTGGAAACTAGGATGTGAAAGACTTAGTAGGAACCCTAAGGATATTTCTAATAATATAACACAATATTAGTATTTGAGAAAATTAACTGAATAAGCTATGATAAGACCTAAAGTAAGAAATTTTATTCTTTATTATGTGGTTTTCCTATTATGATTTTTATTTCTCACACTATGCTTTTTGGTTTTAGTCAATGGATGGAACCCAATGGAACCGTGTTAATGCTGAATGCAGCGGGTAATGCAATGATTATACCCCTGAGAAACCAAACGTTATGGGAGATGGAATGCAAAATATTGTAGCCAGGATCACACTACTTTCTCAAGCTATAAATCATACAGGACTTCCAAACGAGAAAAGGAAGGAACAACATTCTGTTGAATCCATCCTGAGGCAGCGTCCAACCTCATTTAGTGGGTCTACAGATTCATTAGTGGCTGAATAATGGATCAGTACCACTGAAATGATATCTACAATTCATCAATGTTCTGAACATGATAAATTCATCTTATCAGTATATCGTTTGGAAGGTGAAGTTGATCAACGGTGGAATCTTATCAAGAATACGAGGAAAAGAAATGAAATTGTGTCCATGTAATGGGACAAGATCAAGAACATATTTTTCAATAATTACTTCCCTAGTATTCTTTGAACAAAGATGGAGAAGGAGTTTCTTGAACTAAAACCAAAGGATAATGAATCGGTTGGTACCTAGAAATCAAATCATATAAGGCTAGAAGGATGCGATTCTATGATTATTATCAAACCTGAGAGAAAGATCGATCGATTCATTAGTGGCATAAAACCATGTCTGCAAAGGGTGTTATCCATAAGGGACTTCAATAGCAATGAATAAATTGTTTGATGTGCTCTCAAGGTTGAGATGGACATTGGAGTAACCCATTAGTCATATTGGATTGATAAGAAGTGGAAAATGGAATTCAAAGGAAAATCTAAAGACCACACTGAAAAGAAAATGAGTTTTCCCTTATGCTCAAAGTGTGGAATGAAGCATAGAGGGGATTTTCTTAAAGAGAAATATAAAATTTTCAAATGTAGAAAAGAAGGTCATCGGGCATTTGAATGCCGCAATGATGAGAAAAAGATGTCTAGTGATGTCAATAAATAAAAGGCTACACTTAATGCACCTCCTACACATCAATGTTACAAGTGAAAGGAAATTGGGAATTATGATCATCAATTCCCTAATCCAATGTTTGTTGATGATGATCAACACCAACAAAATATTAAGGCCAACGAAAAAGGAAAGTCACATGAAATTTCTATCGGCGATTTGGAGTATGATAATGAAGTGGAGAAAGGTACACTTACCATCCACTCTAATGTGGAAAATGATTTATTTGATTCGAGATCCACACAATCTTTTAATTCAGAAGAATTTTCTAATGGTATCATCATATTTTCTCAAAAATTAGATGTTGAGTTTGCTATGAAAACCCCTAATGGCACAACTGTCACATTAAAAGATTACAATTCTTCTCTGATTGATGTTTGTGGGAAAGTGCATCCTGCAAATCTTGTGATCCTTCCTGTAGTGGAATTTTATGTGATTCTTGGAATGGAATGGATTGGATTTCATTATATGGAGCTCATATAAATTTCCCAATAAGGGAGGTCACATTTCATATTCCAGATCAATCAACGATCATGTATCAATGTAAGGATAAATATAACCATCCAGTGGAAATTTATTCCATTTTATGGGTCTTGATTCCAATAAATAAAGGTTATTTATCTCCAATGGTTGGAGAGAAACCCCCGATTAAGAATACGCCCTTAGTAAAGGAGTTTGAAGATGTATTTCCAGAGGAATTGTCTGGTCTTCCACCAAATCGTGAATTAGGGTTTTCAATAGAACTCATACTGGGTGTTTTTCCTGTTTCAATGAAACCTTATAAAATGAACCCTATTGAGTTGTAGGAATTGAAGAAGCAACACCAGGAGAATGATGATAAGAGATTCATAATCCCTAGTGCATCACGTTGTGGAGCACCTTTTAATTTTGTTAAGAAGAAATATGGATCAATGAGACTCTACTTTGATTATTGATAACATAAAAAGATCACTATCAAGAAAAAATATCTTCTCCCACGCATTGATGACTTATTTGACCATCTACGTGGAGCTCAATACTTTTCCACAATTGATCTTTGTTCATGGTATCATTAATTAAGGGTCAAAAGGGAGGATTTACCACAGATGACTTTCCGTACGTGGTATGGACACTATGAATTTATAGTGATGCCATTTGGTCATACTAATGACCCTGCTATCTTCATGGACCAAATGAATAGAGTCTTTGGAGACTATCTTGATCAGTTTGTGATAGTCTATATAGATGATATTATTGTATATTCAAAGGGAAAGGAAGAACATGAAGATCACTTGAGAATTGTATTAAAGACCCTAAGAAAGAAGACGCTTTATGACAAATTTTCCAATTGTGAATTTTGGCTTCAAAAAGTTTCATTTTTGGGTCACATTATCTCAAAAGAGGGGATATATATGGATGTTGAAAAAATAGAGGTTTTTGAAAGATGTCCAAGGCCAACAACAGTAAGTGAGATATGAATTTTTCTTGGTTTTTCTGGATATTATTGACATATTTTGAAATATTATTCAAGATTATCAATTCCACTCATCATTTCACTTGAAAATGAGTCGAGTTAGTTTGGAAAGAGTAGTGGGAAGAGTATTTCCAGGAGTTAAAAAGAAGGTTAACCAGTGCACCTGTACTCACAATACCTTGTAGTGGAGAAAGGTTTGTGATCTAAAGTGATGCATCCAAGAAGGGATTGGGGTGTGTTCTCATAAAAAATGATATGGTGATAGATTATGCCTCATGAATGGTGAAAATATTTGAGAAAAATTACCCAACTCATCATTTGAAGTAAGCTACAGTAATATTTTCAGGAAAGATTTGCAGGATTTATCATTATGGTGAAAGGTATGATAATTATATTGATCATAATAGTTTGAAGTATATTTTTACACAAAATGATCTGAATATGTGCTAAGTAAGATGGTTGGAGATGATTAAGGATTACGACTGCTCAATTCATTAACACCATGGGAATTAAAACAAGGTGGAAAACACATTAAGTCTACAAGACCATGCTTTCTTATCTCTGATTAGGATCACAAAATATCCAAAATTTAAGGATTTACAAAGGAAGGATCTTGGAATTATAATGTAAGTGGAAAAACATTATCTTTCTCAAATGAATGTTCAACCATCTATACATGTGAAGATTAAAGAGGCACAGAAAGATGATGTAGAGTTAAAAAAGAAGTTGAGATTTTTTTCTGAATTCCACATTGAATGTGATGAAATAATAAGATTCATGAATCGGTTTTTTGTTCCTCCTTTCCTAGAATTAATGAAGGAAATATTGGATGAAGCTCAGAGTTATTCATTCTCTATTCACTATGGAAGCATGAAGATGTATTGGGACTTGAGGGAGTACTTTTGGTGGGATAACATGAATAGATATTATTCTGAATATGTCTCTCGATGCTTGGTTTGTTAGCAAGTTAATGTTGAGAGATAGAATTCTATGGGGTTGTTACAAACATTACCCATACCAGAATGGAAATGGGAAAAAATCTCTATCGACTTTGTCACTGGACTTCATAAAAACTCTAAAGGAAATAATTCTATTTGGGTTATAGGTTATTTTCATATGAAGTCAACACACTTCATTTCAAATAAAGATGGTTTTTCTCTTGATCAGCTATCCAGGATATATTTAATGAAAGTGGTAAGATTGCATGGAGTACCAATTTCTATTGTATTTGATTGGGATCTGAGGTTCACCTCGATGTTTTAGTGAACTCTTTGGCATACTCTAGATATAAAGCAGAGTTTCATCACTTCTTATCATCCTCAGACAGATGATTAGTTTGAGAGGACAATTCAAACTCTCGAAGACATGTTTAGAACTTTCTATATGGATTTCAATGGTGGTTGGGATCGACAACAACCATTGGTGTAATATTCTTATAATAATATCTTTCACTCTAGTATTCAGATGGTTCCTTATGAAGCTCTCTATCGAAGGAAATGAATAACTACAACTTGCTGGGATGAAGGTCAGTAAAGAAATTTATTAGGACCTGATCCTATTGACGGGATGTCAAAAATGGTCAAATCTATTCAAAAACACATAAGAGCAGCTCAGAGTCGACAAAATATCTATGCTAATAATAGAAGAAAATGCCAAGAGTTTGAAGTGGGTGATAATGTTATCATACAAATATATACTTTTAAGAGAGTAATGAGATTTGGAAAGAAGGGAAAGTTGGCCCTAGGTATATTGGTCCATTTAAAATATTGGATCTTGTTGGGAAGGTATCTTAGAAATTGGTGCTTCCACTGAATCTCTCTCATGTTCATGATGTGTTCTATGTATCTCTCCTGCGAAAGTACATACCTGATCCTTCACATGTACTATGCTCAGAAGTTGTACCACTAGAGGAAGATCTTTCTTACAAAGAACAGCCAATAGATATTCTGGATCGTAGTGAAAAATTCTTATGAAACAAGACCACTCACTTGGTTAATGTTTTATGGAGGAACCACCATTTAGAAGAAGTTACATGGGATCTTGAGGATATGATAAGGGAGAGGCGTCCTCATCTGTTTGACAAAAAGTGACGAATTTCGAGGGTAAAATTCAATTTCTGGGGGGTAGAATGTAATACCCTGAGTTTTTATGTGAATTTTTTTATGGCTTATGTTATACGCAACACCAAAGGAATCTTTCAATACACACAACACTGCCTTGGCTTGAGTTAAAAGCAATCATGACCTTCCTCGATAGCATGTGTAGTACGCAATACTGGATTTCACTAAACAATGATATATTATTATGGACTAGTCGTAATGAATAGTATTAATTAGATTTTGAATTTTATAACATTATCTTACACATTTTCTAGAACATGGTATAAGAAAAAAAATAGTTTTCGACTAAAATAAGTATTATTCAAAAAATGCAGTTTGAGGCCTTTTGATGGCTCACCCATTTAAAATCTAGTTTTTGACATGTTTATAAGTTAAATTTGATAAAATAAAATTCTACTTTGGAATCAGGGTATAAAAATTTAAATTGGATAAATTTTTGATTCTTTTTTGATAACATTCATATTTTGATGAATAGTATAAATAAGCTAAATTTTTCATAAAAGAAATTTTTTTGATCAAGATAGTTTATATGGTTAAATGAGAAAATTTAAATTTTTAAATTATAAATAGAATATATTTTTTACAGTTAATTTAATTCATTTCATTACAATTAATTTTATATTGAATTCATAGGTAAAAAAATTTCAATCTTGGACAATATTTACCTTTTTAAACCCGGTTTCTTAACAACAGGTTTAATTTCAAATTAATTACTGAAACTTTTGTGTTTTGAATTTTGAAAAATGGATTCCATATTTTAATTTAGGGAGTCCAAAATATGTTAATAAGATACTTTTATTTTTTTTGATATTATGATTAGTAACTACAGTAATTTTTATTTACTGTAGTTAATGTTAAATTGCGCATTTTAGGGTAAAAATAAGATTATAAATTTACCCTAACACCTGCCAAAATTCTATTGGATTACTAAAGGTTGACACATATCACCTGAGGATCTGAATATATTCATTTTATAGACTTTTTTCCATGGAAATAATTTAATTATTATTAAAACCAAGGAATGTGACAACATCTAACTCTCTTAAATATTATATGTATAATAATTTTAATTTAGTGATAGACTTCATGAAACATCAATAATGAATAGTACCAAAAAGATAATAAAAGTATATATATCATTTGAATTTATTTTTTATTTTTAGGGATTACATAAATATTATTAATGATGACACAATAGTGATGTTGAAATTATTATATAGGTTGAAATATAAAATAAATGGTTTTAAAAATATTGAAATAAATATTATATGAAAAATTTAATGATATCCATGAATTTTTTAGATATATATGACATGTTATGAATCTATTGAATATTTTATTTCGAAAATTTTTTCTGTTTGTATTTTATTTAAATACAAATAAATGAATAGTGTTAAAATTGACACAATTGTAATTTTATAAAAATAACATTATATATAATTGTTTAAAAATAACAAAAAAATTTACAAATTATAAATTAAAATTTATATGGTCGAAAATGTTTTAAATTATCCAATTATGGACAATTCACAACACATAAGTAATTATTAATAACAATTTAATATTTAGAGTCTTATTACAACAACTAAAATTAAAATGATTAAATAAGGATAAATCGAGTTGATAATGTTTCAAATAAATTTCAAACATGTATAAAAATTATTGGTTGAGGATATTACAAACCCATATCATCTAATCATCGAATATGAGTAATTTTTTGAGGTTTGAATGTGGGGTTTGATTTATTATAAATTAATATTTTTGTGATTTCGAAAGGTGCCCCTCTCCTCTCTTATAAAAGGGCACATCCTCCCTCTCTTCTTTACAAAACATTGATCCTTCATGATCAGCCAACCCCTAGCCATTACACTTCTAAACTTCTCTAGTAATATTTTTGGTGGTTTTTGTCTTCTCAAAAGACCTACTCTAGTCCCTGAAGTGGAAGTTTAAAGTAGGCACGTTGAGGACGAGATAATCTCGTCTAACTATTCATTCATGTTTCTTCCTTCTTATACTTCCTCTTATTCAGATGTTTAATTATAACGTAATAAAATTTGTATCACTCATATACTGATAAGTTATTATAAATATGAAACCACCCTATTTCACTTTCTATCCATCCTACGGAAAATGAAATCACCACGTGTGCGTACATATGGAATACTGTCTCCATGTCGTGGTTTAATTTGTTTTCCACCCCCACCATACTTGGAGGGGTATAATGGTCTAAAGAATAAATATATATGATTATTATAACATGACACTGATTCTATGATATTATATCATCAACTCCAATTCTATTCATATAATTATGGGAAAGATATAATCCCTCATGCGTACGTACGGCCTACCGTCTCCACGATGTGATGCGACTCGTTATACATGATCTTAATTGAATAATGATTATATAAATGAATTGAATGAAAATATATGATATATATCACACTAATAGAATTCTATAAAGGTTTTATCTATAACCAAAAAATAAGGTAGAAGAATTTATTTCAAGAAACACACATAGGAACATAATTCAATGAACACCCGAATAAAAAGTAGCCATGAAATATTATTAATAAGAAGATATGAATATGACCATATATGATATCATAGTAATTAATATGATTCTGGAATAAGTCAATGACATTATTTAAATCGTTATATAGGATATTCGGATACATACAAAGCTTATCAGACCAAATGTAAGGGAAAATCAGACAATATCATTTTTATCCGAGATTGTTTATACTTTGGAATTTACTAGGGAATATTTATCATCCACATCCATGTTTACTCAATATGTAATATTATTTAAATCCTCCCATAAATTTTTAAATCCAATTTTAACCATTGTTGAGTTTTTAGTAAATGATATGAAAAGAATCTTTTTTCGGTTTTAGTGCGAGGTACATTTTGACTTTTCCTACCAAAGTACGAGAAGAATGTTTTTTTAACTTATACGGCATGAATGGATTTTTATGATTATATAGAACATTGTTTACATAATGATTCCTTTATAATTTTTCATGTTTAATTTTAATTAACATCTTTTAGATTAAAAATGTATGACATGTTAAGAAAGGTAAAATGTTTTTGATGTAGAAAGGATATTTTCCTCAAGAATGGAGTACAAGTGTTTTATCAAATTTATTTTCCATCTAAGATAATATAGGGTTCTGTTTATATCTCTATTTTTACATTTATTTGATTATGTTACGAAGTAATTATTTTTATAAATTCTTTTTATTTTATGTGGATTATATTATGATGGAATGATGTTTAAGAATCCCATTTTTATTACATGAGTTATGCTTTGATATATGATTTATGATTTTGTGGCACACACA
The DNA here is from genome assembly GCA_963277665.1 of Viscum album. Taxonomy (NCBI): domain Eukaryota; kingdom Viridiplantae; phylum Streptophyta; class Magnoliopsida; order Santalales; family Viscaceae; genus Viscum; species Viscum album. Next base: position 2,011,811,219 of record OY728147.1, on the reverse strand, counting down.
AGAATGGTGTCATTATAAGATAGGTGGGAACTATATCTCCCTCCAATGCATTGGGTATATATTTATACCACATGATATTGACATGCCTGGAAAGACAAGTTAATCTGGTTTAGTGATACAGGCCATAAATGAAGAGTGAAGTCTATTCAGAAATTGACTTTGTCCACTATGATAGTCATGGAAATGAGTCTTAACTAATATGAAATGATTTTCTATGATTATGTGTGTATGCCACAAAGTTTCATGTTTTATGTTTTGATTATTGGTATTACATTTCACTTCTATTATTTAACCCTTATCATGATATTATGATCTCTTTTGCGGGATTAGATTTTCCAAAAGGGACTCTATATATGATGAAATAAACAGGAGACAATATAGATTCTTTATGAACATATTGTTTGTGTTTCCCAGTTTCTAAAGACACTATACTTATAAGATCCTATCATTGTTTTGATATATGTTGTAATAAGTATGCTTCAATTCTGATGTAATAACAATGTATGTACAGTATGGGCCGATATAAATATTATAATTTTTTATGAAAATTTTTCAACCATTTTTATCTTAATTAAATCCTATAATAATTGAAAACTTCATTGATGTGTAAATATAGAATAAAAACTTTTCAAAAAATTTTGATTTAGTTTAATTACAGGGAATAAATGGCTTGAATAATTAAATAATATAATGGATATGTAGATATATATGAAATTATTATGATTTTAAGAATGTATGTTACAATTTTTATTTCTTTTTTTACTCATTTGAAAATGAAAAAATTAATCTATCAAAAATATGGAATACTCTCTCCATGAAGGGATGTGATTAATTTTTCATCAGAAGCTATATGAATAGTTATAAAAGTTAATAAATTTAATAAATATGATACTTATAAATGTGTTATGATTTGTAAAATCCAATGACTACTGGGAAAGTATATGAACATTCAAACCAAATCAATCATATAAAATAGAATATCTTTCAACCAAATACTGATTTTCATGAAGAATTGCTAAAAAATAGTAATTGGATATTATATGTGAATTATATATTTTAATATAATTATAAATATTTTTATGTAGTATATTTATCAGAATTATTAATTTAATATATTGGAACACAATGACAAAAATATATAATTTCTAGAACTAAGGTAATGGTTTTTGTCAAAATCTAATTATTTTAGTATTATCATTTTAAAATTTTCATTGAGGGAAATTATACGAAAAAAATATTTTAATCAATATAAAATTTATTCTATTGTGTTTATTGATTGGTTATTAATGTTTTCTATACAATTTATTCATTTTTTTTAAAAAACCAAGAATTTGTTTAATGATAAATGCACTACATTTATCTTCTATAGTTGATGAAAATTTTATTTCATTAACATATTTTTTAGAAACATTTATTGAAATTTCTACCTATATATGAAATATATTTAAAATATTCTTAACAAAATATCTGGTTCTATTTACAATTTTATTGTTGAATATTCTTATATATTTTCTGAACAAGTCATTTTGGATTTTTTGTAAAAATATTTAAAGAATTCCATCTTTTTATATATATATTGCAGGAATATATTTATCTGCCATCAAGATAACATATATCAATTATTCATCCTTCATAATTATAAAAGATAATTTTAAAAAAATACATACCTTAAAATTATGTTGTTTTTCCTTCTAAATGACACTAAATAAAAAGGGTATCTTTCCCATATTCAATGAAATGTTCAAATGAACTTTTAAAGGTTTTATTTTTTTCTATCCCATATTACATTATGTATTTTTATGATTCAATGGATATTTTTATTATAATAAATTTTCGATCCTCTCTATTTATGTATTATAAGATGGGTTTTTGTGAATGATTTTATGATATATGTTTCTTTTCAATGGGTTATTTTATGATGAAATTATGAAGGATTTCTATGAAGTTTTGGAAAACTATTATTGTTTTCATTTTATGAATGGTGGTTCTAAAATTATATATCCTTAAAATTAATTGGGTATTGATTAATATATCATTAAATATTATATAAAATAATGGGGAGTGAAACACGTCCACTAACCATGTCTATAGAAATTACAGAATTGATAGTGAACCCAATCCATATTTAAATGAAATAATATTATGGTACTGATATTCTCTTACATCTGATGAATGATTAATGATTCTTCCTCACTCTTTATAATCATGTTATTTTAAAAGTGATATCATTAATTCATGGATTCATAGTTATGATATATGAATAATTGGGAATGAAAATAATAAAAAATGGTTACTATATCATTCCATTATGATTATATGATGATTTTATATGATTCTTTATTAATATATACCTTTTTTAAAATTACTGTAAAATTCAAACAACCTTCTTTATGTTTCCTTTTCCCCATGATTTATTGAAAGGATCAATGTAAAACATATATAAGAATGATACATTTATAGAAGAAAATTTCGTGAGTTGTTTGATGATTAATCAATAAATATGTATATTATATAAATATTCTTCAATATAATTAACCTTTTATAGTTCTAAACATTATATTTATGATAAATGAATTAAAACGTATCTCAAAATATTAAATATTGATGTAATAAATACATTGGTTACCTCATTAATGTTTTGTGATAGGACAGAAGACTATATTTATTAATGTTTTTTATATTATATATAATATTTTATTGTGGAATTTTTATTTGGATTCAAGAATGTATTATATCTATGTTTGTATATTGTTTTACAGTTTGGCAATGTTATTTATTTTCGGTATAACAATGTTTTTATTTTTTACTAATTTTAAATCTATTATGTAAATATTATAATTTTAAAAGAATTCCCTAAAATTGTATAGTATCTCCATTTTTTTACAAGAAACTCATCTCCAGTTGTAAGAATGTTGGTTATAGGGACGAATTCATATGGTTATAAGATTCTGAGTGTAATCACTATAAAAGTTAATTAGGAAAGAGAATTAATATAATATAACATTACTTTTTTTTGAATTTAAAATGATAAATGAAATCTAATAGATGATTTTTTTCGACCATGAAATAATAAAATAACATTTATAGCAAAGTAGTAGAGAATATCTACTATTTTCTTCCTTTCATCTCTAAATGTTCTCATTAATCATTATATATTTTCGCCTCTTTGTTGAATGTATTATTTTAAACTATCAGATTAGATGAAAAATTCTTCTCATCAATTGTGATATATTTGGAACCCACAATCTCTATCATGAAAATTATCAAATCTTTTATCAATTTTAATTGTTACATATTTCAAAAATATATTTATATTTTGTTTAAAACCCATGTACATCATTTTATGAAAATGATATTTACACAATGAACAGTCTTTTATAGATAAATGTTTTAAAAAATAATTCTTTATAATATATAATCATTCTATTATTAGGTCATTTAGTAATGTATAAAACTCCAATAGAAATAGATTTAATATAACATTATCATTTCAAATAAATTTACCAAATTACTTATTATTATAAACTAATTTATCTATAAATTCCATTTACCAAGTATTAGAATAAATTCTAAATTTTTAATAGTCTTATACTTTATAGTTTTCTAGTGTTGGGTGTGATTGGGAGTATGCTAATGGGGATAGTAATACAATTTTATATAATTAAATTAGGATTTTCATACAACACCATGATTAATTGTATTTCATAATAATGATTTGGAATGGTTAATTAAGATAATGAAGCTGAGTGTTATGTTATATGGTCATAAATGTTTCATTATAGATAGTCTGTTGAAGTATATGGATTGTGAAATGAATGTGTGATGTACCATTCATAATTAGTGGTTTTCCTTTTGATAAATGTAAAGTTTATTTAAAGTCTAAATAAATTCTTTAAGATTATTCAATAATATAACATGGGCGAAATTTTTCGATGGTGATAGGATCTAAATCATGGTGACTATATGTGGGTTGTTGAGTTCATGATAAAGGCATTGAGGTTTCTACTCTAATCTTATGGCATTGAAACATCACAACCTGGAAGTTCCATTTTTTACATGGGTTCCTCAGTTTATATCCATTTTAAATGAATTTAAATCCTAAAAATATATGAATATGAATCATCATTATAGGAATAGGTCACTGATATGATGTGATTGTAACTATTGCATGATGATCTTATATTGAAACTATTTAAAATTAATTCATGTTCCACTTAAAAGTATCTTAAATTCCTACGTCTATGATCATGCCACTGGTTTCCACTATTCCATCATGAGACCCATATGGAAATATTTTAGATTCTCCTAATAATTTTCTTCAAGGGATTAAGATCTTATGACTGTGGTTGTGATTCCATTACCATGTCCATCTATTCAGTTTTGTTCTGTATTTACATATAATATTTAAAATAATGAAGGATGAAATTTATAAGATTATTTATATGTAATTTATGATGTATTTTTTTTATTAATTTTTTTAACAATTATATTATTTTTTATATAGTCATGGTTTATTAGTTATTAAGGTATAGAAATTATTAAATCATTAATTGTGCTAGGGATCTCCATAAAGAAATTATTTTATTAATGGTTTACTGTGAACTCCTCAATCTAATGATTAAATTTCTATATAGTTAATGTTAACCTAAAAATAATTAAAATTTTGATTAATAAAAGTATAGGAGAATATGATATTCTCATATTATTTGTGAGTAATTCTATTATTTCATAATTATTGTTTTTTCATTTAATCTGTATGTTCTATAATGATAACATTTGTAATCATTAAAATATCATTAAACTTCTTAATCAACTAAACCAAATAATGTTTGAAATAGAGAGGTTTATGGTATACATGAGTTTATAATGGTATTGTTTTTCTTTTATAATATTTATAAATATTTTTTTTTGAAAAAAACTATAGTATACAATATTACTGACAATTTTGATTAATGATGTTGGAATCTTTATTTACTTTATTATTCTAATTGACATAGTGTTTGGTATCCCCTGTACTCTCCTCGAGACCACTATGACTCTATAGAACACTATTCAAAAGAATGGTCTACCAAGAAGAAATATATCTTCATGATCCTGGATTCATAATGGCTGATCCAAAAACATCTTGTCGTCCTTGAAATATGACTCTCCCTAGTGAGAAACATTGGATTCGTCATCTAGATACCATAGGAGTTGATTGAAAAGGAAGAAGTTGTGGATCCTCCCAAACCACAATGACAAGGCCAACTAATATTCCTCTTCTACAACTCATCCCATCACCTTAAAGGGAATGATGAACCTGGGAGAAAACCTTCTATCTCATTCATTCCATCGATTCCCATGCTGATATAAAATATTTAACAATACGAGGTCTCAAACCTCAAACTCCAAATCTCTCCTCCTATGATAGACATATGAATTTGGCCAAGCCCAACACATGGGTGAACGATACATTCTTCCATACAAGGCTTCGAAGGGATCCATGCTAACTGTACAATGATATCTATTATTTTAATAAAATTCCACTTGGGGAAAGTGTCATAATGACTAACCTACAATGTCCAGAATAGACGCTCGTAGCATATCTTCCAATGAATAGATGGTCCTCTATGTCTGACCATCCATGTGGGGGAGAAATGTAGTGTTGAGGTGTAACTAGGTGCAAAAATCATAATGTAATCCCCTCCATTGTAATTAGGTATGGCATTTATCCCAAACCAAAATAATTTATATTGGAAATCTGTGTATACACAACACTTCACCAGCATACCTATGTGCTAAAGAATCCACTATGATCGACTATTTAAAAGCTAAAAAGTGAGCTGAGTTTGTCCATCGATCCACCACTACCCAAATAGAATCACAACCACCCTAATCATGGGTAGTCATGTTATGAAATTCATCAAGACTTCATCCCACTTACACTCGGAAATTCCCGAGGGATGAAACTGTCCTCTAGGAACATAGTTCTTAGACTTCACCTACCGACACACCAAACACCATTCCACAAACTCTGCCACTGGGTGCCTCACATGGGGTCACCAAAACAGACTTATCAAGCACTGGTACATCATGAAGACACAAGGATTTACCACTAATGTAGATTTAAAATACTCACCAAGAACTCCCTCACAACTCTCCATTGGGAAAAATAGCTTCCCACAGAACAACATCTAATTCTGACTATCCTCTGACCATACCTCTAGAGCATCACCCTGGCTAATTTGAACACAAATCACTTCATCCTCTGAGTCTCTCCATTGATAATCCTACACATTCAATACCAATTTAGACTATACAATCATATTTAATATATAACTTCTATTATCCACTACACTCAATCCTAGATGTAAAGCATCCAACCCCTCAATTGCCTCCAAGAATCGGTGGACTCCCAAACTACATCATTCAGTGACTTCCTGCTCATGGAATTATCCACCACATTCACCTTTCATGAGATGTAGGATATCTCAAATTCCTAGTCCTAAAAGAACTATATCCACCTCCACATTCACATGTTCAGGTCTCACTGGGATAAGATATACCTCAATATAGTATGATTCATGAAGAGAACGAAGCATTCCCGGATAATGTAAGGCTACCCCAACATCAGTACGAACACGACCGATGCATGTTCTTGGTTGTGGGTGGAATAGTTAAATTCGTGAGGATGTAACTTCCAATACCCATATGAGATCACTTCACACTACTGAATCAACGCACACCACAATCCTAGACTAGATGAATCACAAAACACTTTGAACTTCACCCCCTATTTTGGATGCCTAAGCACAAGTGCACTGACAAGAATCTCCGTCAAGCAGCTGAAAGCATCTTGACTCTTCTCAATCCATACTAAGGAATGGTCCCTCATATTTAATGCTTTCAATGGAGATAAAACTCAAGAAATGTCAGGTAATATCCTCCATTAGTAACTGGAAATACCCAAGAAACTACAAACTTATTCCATGTTCTTGCCTGCTTCCCAAAAAACAACTCTGTATACCGTCTACGAGTGCACTTCTATTCTATAATAGGATACCACTTGTCCAAGGAGGTGCGCATCTCATGTCTAGAACAATCACATGGACAACATCCCATAGAGATGCTAGTGTCATAGGACCTCTAAAAATGTCATTATATGCTTGGAATGATCCTATTTTAATCTTTAGCAGATCAAGATGTGTTTAATGAACACGACCAAAAACCAGTCCAGTGACACATGAAAAATAGTGTTAATGATCACCATTAACGTAGTTAGTGTGTTCACAATGCTGAATAACATGAACACACAATCAATATGCCCATACAAACAACGGAAACAAGTTTTTGGGATGTCAAAATCATTCACCCTCAATTGGTGATATCCAAATCAGAGGTTGATTTTAGATAACCAAACTACTCCCTTAAACTAATCAAAAAGGATAGAAATCCTTGGGAGGGGATAAAGATTCTTGACCATCACCTGATTTAGTCTATATTTGTCTATGTATAACATGAGACCACTATCTTCCTTCTTTGAGAACAAGAACAAAGAACCACAAGGAGACACACATGGTCAGATGAAACTATTCATCATCTGGTCATCAACCTGAATACAAAACTCCAGCAATTAAAGAGTTTACATATGATAGGGATCCCCTAAAATCTTATTTCATCGGGGTTGAATGTCTATCTAGAACTCAACTTTACCTCAAGGAGGTAGAGTCACATCCACTTTGGGGAAGACATCCAATAACTCAATGAAAATCCCCAAAACCTCCACCATATATGAATTTTCATTTTCCACTGACTGCTCATCTAACAAAGATATAAGGGTATCCACAAACATGCTACCCTCTTGGAAACTTCAATTTCCAAAAATATCTACACTCTAGTCAGCCATATCTGAGAACACTAACCTTATCCAGAATCGGTCGAAAATATGATGAATATATAATATCTAGTTGATGCCTAATATGACATTTTATGACTGAATTTGTAGTAGAAGAAGATTCCATTTTGATGGATGCATCCCCAACATCAGTCTACATCCCCTATAAACATTAAACATGTTAGTCTGACCTCCAAATCACATAATCAACCCTAGGGGCATGGATTATTTATCTATATCTAGACCCATGACTTGGACTAGACTGGTTGAAACAAAATAGTGAAAAACCATAAATCCAACAAGGAACATGCAAGAGTACTAAATAGACTAATCGTAGGTCGAACAACTTTTTTCCCCACTAGAACTGCTACCACGGCGGCGTAAAACTACCCGCACACATCCCCTCCCCCCTCAGCTACCTACCATCTCACCGACCATGACCTTCTCAAGGTCCATAAGGAGTTCCTTGAGGTCAGAGTCCTCTAGCACCATATTCCCCCTTTTTAGCGGGAGCTTGATGCTACTACTGCTTGAAAGTTGTGGCTAAAAACAATTGGAGCTAAGGTGGGAGATGAACCTGCCAACCACCACTGTACAGTACATGGATATGGCACTGATTCTGATGATACCAATAACTACCATTGATAAATAACCTCAGTCTTAGGCTCATGAGGAAAGGGAGAGGGCCAGGATAGTAGAATTGGAACACCTAAGGCCTAATCTCCTCTATCCAAAATCTAGAAGTCCCTGACACTGAAGAAATACTAATTATGAACTTCCCCTTCGACAAAATAGGCATGCTCTTCTCTGATGGAACACCTCCAATTGTGTTCATCCTCTATACTAAATTGTCCTTCCTCTTAACCTCCAAGAACATTGGAAGATAAAGGGAGTAACAACATACTGAAGAAAAGGTCTGAGTTCCTTCTTCAACCATCTTTCTTGTTACTCCTAACTCGGAATGGGGATTAGAGAAAAATTATAGAGATCATTGAACTTGATCCAAATTTCACTTTTAAACAAACTCCCTTGTTGAAAAGTGAAATGATCCAGCCTCTTATCGGCATTCTTCATGGAATAATAGAATTCCATAGTAAACATATCAAATTCAACACATGAGACGTCTATCTCTTTACTCACCCCAAGTTAAAGCATCCACAATTGATGTGCTAATCCTTGCATATGGCTCACTACCAGAGGAACCGAGTGCTTTTTTGGAACATAGATCAAGTTCAATGAGATCACTAGCTCCTCAAGCCGGCTCTCGATCTCCATGTCTGAGATTCATCCCCGGAAATTTCCCAGAGTTTACTACGGGAAGGCACAATGCTTCTTCCACCACAGGCCATCATACTCCTACCAATCAACCCTTTTTTGATCATCCATATCATCCTAATAAGTCTCAACTTCTCAGAACACTCATGAACGATGTCCGAGTCCTTGTGATGGAAAAGAAAACAAAATACTCCTAAGCATGGGAAGTGAGGAATTTTTTTTATTTTTTTATTCCCAAAAAATCCAAGAAACAGATGAAAAAAATTCATTATGATGCATTTACCTTGTCTATGGTCTCTACCCTGCAACCAGTGTACCCTCAAATGGTCGTTTGTTAGGTCCATATTCCTTGCATCAGATCACAGGGGGTCCTGAAATCCTGTTTCATAACATGTAATCAATGGCCTACATTACACAACAAGACTACCTAACACCATCACCCTACAATCCCATGTGATCCTTGCTATTACAAAACCGAAAATCCATCCATTCTATAAAAAATGAGCCTTTGATACCATTTTTTTCATGACCCACATTCTCCAAGATGGGGGATGGGATGAAAAGGTTCATTGTTCTTCCTTCCACATGTTGAAATAGAAACAATGACACCAGATTCCTGCAGTCACTAGGCCTTTTTTTGGAAACTGTCACTAAGGGTTTATAATCTCATATAAATTTAATTAATTACCCTTTTTATAGAACATATTTTGGAGGATAGTTGGTAAATCCTAGTAACACCAATGATTAAAGGTAAATGTAAATCCGATAATCCATTACCAAAAGCATCTTCAAAAGTATAACTGCTTCAAAGTAACAAAAAACACCATAATAATGTACCAAAGAAAATAAACTAAACTGCAACAACAACTAACCCAATGCCCAAGCTATTAAAATCCCGCACAATTCTTCATGTTCTCCTGGAAACCTAAAATCAATATTATAAAGGTATTATGAGCATACACGAATACTCTGTATATAAACTAAAGATACTCGTTCATAAGTGAGGGAACATACTAATGCCCCTGTGAGAAAACAATAGAACCTCATGAACCCAACAAGGAATACTTACCTCCCAACCTCTCCAAGGCACACTTACCCCGAGTAACACTATTGAAGTAAATTAATAATATAGGAAATTCTATGTTTGGGTACCCTACACTATATTCCCACTTTTTAACTTCTCATTCATAATGATCTAACATCTTAACATTGCCTCCCTTTCCACACACAGTCCCACTACCGCAACCTTCCCACACACACCGAGGCCTCAAACAGAACACAAACAAGACCATTGGAACCTAGGCCACAACAACCGCACCACCACACCGGAAGAAACCTAGGCCTAAATACCACACCACACACTCGAAGGAACTTGTTTATTTTCCAAAAGGTACTTGGGATAACATACAAGGCCTGAAAAACCTACTCCACTCATCCAAAATCTACTTTGGACCAAATAATCTTAAATTATGGTAATCCTCAAGCCATTACAGCATACTCAGATATTCCTGAGCGGTATGATCCAAAAGAGGGTGTGAGGAATAAAATCAGTTACTATCCATACATCCCCCCACTGGGATATTGGGATGACACCCTACCCCATGTAATGGAGGTGATTGGAACATAGTTCTCAATAAGTGCGGGATGTGTATATAAATAACAATGAACTAAAATCTATTTGAATATAGGTTAGAAAATCTCACCCCAACCTATTGGTTTCCCACAAATAGACAACAAGCCCACACCAACACCACATTTTCTACTACTTCTATATAAAATAACATACAATAACCACTACTAAGCTTAAAAATAACCCCCTTTTGTTCAATTTTTATTTATTTATTTAAGGGGATGCAGTTTAAAATTTTCTTTCACTAACTGTAAACTAACATCCATAGCTATACCAAGCATTGAAGAAAACAAACCTCTAGTCCCGCTGCACAACACTGAAAAACTAGACTTGGAGTTCCTGTTGCACATCCATTTTCAACTCCAGCCAACTATCATTCTTCAAGGTGATAATTCACTTTCATTCTAAAATGACATAGCCCTGTAGTCTCATTGCACAAAAAAATCCCCAATGCAATCCTAATATATAAAAATTCCATAACCACATCACAGTCCCACTGGTAGCCATTTCTTCATGACCACAACACAACATAAAAGATGTTTAACTACCTACATGTTCATCCATTCCCCAATCAAATCAATCTTTCAAACTAATACACCAATACACCCCTTGTTGTACCACACATACCAATCCTATAGGTCCAAATCTATAACACACTACACATAACCAAAACCATCAAAGCATGTGTATTAAAATTTAACAGATATTGTTACAATAATTTACACTTGAATATAACTATGGTGGTCACTGAACGAATTTGGTCCTTGGGCATCCATTTATTTAACCAAATGTATGTGATTAATCAGATATCATGTTAAATTTAGACATCAAAATATCACAACAAACCAAAACACCACCAGTGAACAAGAAACAGACACCAACAACCATGATTTCCAGAATGTATACATCTAAAATAGACATAAAACAATCATATATAACAAAAAAAAAATAGGCTACCAACATCGAACCACACCCTTCCAATTATTTAATTTTCACGAATTATATTTTATCGTGTAAAATTGTTGTTTAATTCTCTTCTGAAGAAGAGTATCTAGGTTTTCTATACATGAAACCATTAAAATACCCACCCTGCATGATGCACCCATAATTTAAAGAAAAATAAAATCCATACTATGATGATAAATGATCAAATATCCTTTTTGAGGCAAGAACAAGGGATGGTGTGACATGCAAGAAGATCATCAAGGAGGAGAAAGTTGCGATCCAGCATGGGTGCATTACTAATATCGGGAGTAAGTGTCAAGGAGCATCATGTGGTACGAAAAGGAAGAAGGAATAAGGTATATCATCTTAAGAAGATGCCAAATCCTAAAATATAGGAGACAATTTCAATGTTCATAAATGTCAAATTCTGGTTTGACCCGATGGCTTATTAGTTTCACCTATTGGAATTAATTGAATTTTAATTATTACCCTTAGAAATATTAGAGATAGACCATAGGATGTAAATGAGTTGATAAATTAACTTGAAATCGTGAAAAATGCATAACATTGGTGAATAAGGGAAAACACGAAATATTGGAAAAGAGTCACCAATTGGTGAGATAGTTATGTTGAGCTACCGACACCACGACCTTCTGAAGCCATGACCTACTGACGCAGTTACCTAGTGACGCATTGACCTACTGATGTCAATGCCTCTAACTAATTAAGGATAAAGCCCCTGATTCAACGATGCCAACACCCCTAAATAACTAATTCCAAAGTGACTAACTCACCAATGCCAACTTCCATGACTCAGTGATGTTTATTCCTAGGACTCACTGAAGTTGATGCCCCTAACTCACTAATGCAAACACCCCTGACTCACCGACACACTTAAATGCTAACGCAATGACATGCTGATGCACCGACATGCAGATACAATGACATGTCAACACACTGACATGCCGAGGCACTGACATACTGATGATAAAACTGGAAATTTTGGAAAACTCGCAATGTGAGCCACTGACTGCTCCCAAAACACCTCAACACTATATTTTCACAAAGGAAGGGCATGGGAAAAAACTCTTGTTATTACAATATCTTAGATAAAAAAATTTCAATTAAATATAAAAAAATTAAAAAGTATGAAAAATTTATTATTTTAACTAACTTATTCTAAAGTTATTATATACTCTCGTAAATGGTGAATTTCACTAATAATTAGCTTATTTATCATATATTTCATTTTTTATAGTCATAGAAAAAAATTGATTGAGGATATTTAAAAATATATTTTAATATTGAATCTTATTTTAACACTAGACTCAGGATAATATAATTCAAAAAACATTGCATTACATATTTAAACTAATCAATGATATCCTAAAAGGCAATTCATATATATTCATCAACCCTTCTAAATGCATATTAAATTCTTATAAGTTTTTAAAAATTAGTTTCTCATTTAATCAATCTCATTAAATATTAATACAATTATAAATTAATTCCTCATTTAAATGTAGAATTAATCTCCATTTAATATATCTAAAAATAGAAGTATTTATTCAATAATTTCAATCAGGAATGCATGAGTGTAATTGAGGTGTATTAAATTTAGGACAATGTAATATTTCACATTTATTATTGGAAATTAGTCAATATTGAATCACATTCACATTTTTATCATGATGTTAATAATTTGAAATAAATAATAAAAAATTATTATAAATTAAGGTCCTATGATTAATCTAGGACCAAATAGTAATTCTAACATGGATATTGAAATCCATAATTTAAAAATTAATAAATTTAGATTTATTCATTCACAAGCACAAATTACACTTATATGGCTTATACAAATATTAATTAAACTAATTAATCTAGAAAAAACTCGTACATATATCGCATTTAGACTTCCATAACACATTTTACATGATAATTATTCTTTTAAGACCTGACATTACTTATATTTAGAAGAGAAATTCAATCATTTGATCATATATTTAAAAAAAATTAACTATATATAATATATATCTATTTTTAAAAATATATGTTTCTCCCACCCAGGCCATGTTATCTTAGAATCATAATTACACAACCATTATTTCAAATATTTACTCTTAAATTTCCTAAACACATGTGTTAGTGGTAATAAAACTGATGATTTTTAAAAAATATATAAAATTTTATTCTATATCAAAATATTTGAATTTATTATCATTAATTTCATACCACCCAAATCATATTCTTCCTTTATTAATAATGTACCACAACATTTAGCTTCAGTTATTTAATTAAACTATAATGGAAATAATCATCTAATAATCCATTTATTAATATACTAGATTCAGTTTGAACGTAATTATATTCTAGTTGAGTAGACATTTAGTTTTTGAAAACATGCACTTTGATACAATGACATGGGTGGATATTTTCTTACTGTAAAATATTTTGATATATAATAAATGGAAGTTCATAAATTTTTATAGAAAAATATTTTTATGGAAGAAAATATGATATATAGTTATTTTTTCTAAAAATATTATAAATCCCATTAAATCACTATTCATCATTTTCAACATTACATTCAAATATTCTCAACCACATTAATTTATTTAAAGAAAATTTAAAATAAATTAATTCTATATTATTTTCTATATAATTAAGGACAAAAATTAATACATCGATGAAAATTAGTCTACATTCTACTATTGTGATATATACCAAAAAATAACAATTATTTATATAATAAAAAATTAATAATGTATATTTCTCATATATTAATTTTAACAAAAATATAAAAAATAATATTCCCATTGTATTCAAGGAGGAATAATTTTCATTCTAATTTACCTTCCATTAAGGTCAAAACATTCCTAAAATATGTGAGACAAAATATTTACCATGAAATAATAATCAACATCACTCATACATTCAAAATATAATTTACAACCTATAATAAATATATAACATTTATAATATAAGTAATATTTGTAGTGCCTCAATAAAAATTATTGTAATTAATTGTAAATATTCTATATGGTTGATTAAAAAATTAATCTAGAGGAAATGACACATTCAAGATGGAACCCCAAGTATCAATTTCTAAGGTCTCCTTATGTTTTAAAATAATTTTCAAATAACATCATACTATATATATATATATATATATCATATTTAGTTAAAAAAAATCAAAATATCATATTCAATAAATAAAAAAAATTAGAAAAAATGATAAAATGATATTTTTATTAATAATTGATGTTAATCAGTGGTGCGATGAGATTTTTTTTTGAAAATTGGTGTGGTAGTGGTTCTTCGAGTGCAATGATTATGATAAGGTTACTATTTCAATATATAATAAAAAATGTCATTATAGTCTAGGATAAAACCAGAGGATTTTCTTATATATATGAATATATATATTTCAATTTTTATCTTATTTTTTATACAACACAATATATTTCCAGTATCAATATTGATTTTCTTATAAGGTGACCAGATTTCATGGTTTTCTGTAATGACCCAAAGTTTCATTAATGTAAAATCCCTATTGATATTATTAAATGTATATTTATATAAAATGTTTTTATAAAATGTCAACATCATTGGTTTTATGATAAGAATTGTGACCGTTAGTTTTATAGCTGATGAACAGTGATCACATGATTAGTATAAATATAGGGCTTTAACACATCCAATTTTACTTAGACAAAGGATGTGATTGCCTCATCCAGTAGAATTTCCCTTCATAAAGCACATTTATCGGAGCATGAAAAATAGGTGGCATCATTGGGCTTCGCCCTTGACCAAGCCCAAGCTGAGCTTCATTATGTCAAGCTCGAACGTGACTGTCTACGGGAAAAATGGATGTTGATTAAAATTACCACTCAAGCGATGTTATCCGAGCCACCCCAAGAGTCTGTCACCATCACACACCTTATCTTTAGGTCTTCTGTGGCTGTTTTAAGGGGTTATGTAACAAATAAGTAGTACTTTGTTCATGTACATTGTTTTTGTATATATTAATGAATATAATTTCTAGTAATTTTTGATACATTGTAAATAGTTTTCAAAGTACATATGGTGTTATTAGTTATTATTTAATTAAAAAATCTATTTTATTAAATTAAGGGATTTTTTAATTAAATAATATTTTAATAAAATAATAATATTATTATTAAATTAATTTTTATTAAATATAAATGATCTTATAATTTTATGAATGCAATTACATTTTTTCTTTAGGTTTGAAAGCCATTTCTGTCGAATCCCGTGAATTTTCGATAAATGACAGTTTTTATTTTAAAAGTGAAAATTAAAAGAATTAGAAAATTATTTAGGTAATATAAATTTTATTTCTAGAATCTTCACATTGAAATTATAGAACGGTCAATTTTTCATAATTTTCTGAGGCAGTAAATTTTTGGGTAAAAATTAAATACCATTTAAATATATAATGTGTTTTATGACATCATAATGTTCCAACAGTGATGTAATAAAATACAATAATATATATGATCGGCACACTTATTCATGAAATGAAATTTTTAAGAAGGTTTCACCCTTTTAGCGCTCCAATGCATTGGGTAATGTATAGTATCATGATGCATCATGTGCAATGAGTGTTGACTCATGGAAATTCAAGTGCAATGAGTGTTTACTCATTCTTTATGTGCAATGAGTATTTACTCATTCTCCATGTGCAATGGGCATTGGCTTATGCTAATTTCATGTTAAGTGTTGTTGCCACATTTCCATGTTATGATTATCATGCTTTATCATGCCTTTATGTTAATGTATTTATTATGATCTATTGATATTCATATTGTCTAACATGTATTGTACTCCTCATGTTATTCCATGTGTACTCCCTTACTGGGCTTTATAGCTCACCCTTTTCTTATGCATGTCCTCAGGTTATCCCATCCAATGCTATGTACGAGGGAATGTAGTGGTCATGTAAAGGAAGTTTTCAATAAAGATGTTTTATTTCATGTTTTATGTTTTTATGTAACGATACTAAGCCCCAAAGACACTAAAACTTTCGATATTATTTGTTGTATCAAGTGAAGTTTTATGTAATATATCATGTTTCAGTTATAATAAAAATCAGTGTTGTCATAGTTGGTATCAAAGGATAGGTTTGGTTATTTTTGGGTTTAGGATTAGAAAACCCTAGTAAAGCCTTAAATACAAGGCTTAGTACAAAAAAAAGTCCATAAGTTTTTGTGAGTTTGAAGTAAGTGGGTAATCAAGAATATTCTTCCATGTCTGGATACGAGCAGGTAGAGACGATTTTGGGACAGATGTATCCTAGGGGTAAAACCCGAAAACACTGCTGTGATCTAGACTCGAACGGGAACTGGTGCATGACAACGGGCCTTGCTGCACTCTTGGTTATGACACTCCCAGGGGATATGCTTTGGTAAATTCACAAACTTAGTATGAAACTTTATTATAGGAATTAAAAAAATTCCCCTAATAATATATATTAGAAATTAGATCATGAAAATCCAAGATTGAATCCTATAGCCTCATGAATTAAGGAAATAAATTTTTTTTATAAGTCATCAAATTTTGTCATTGGATTACCCTTTATGTGTTACCCCTAACTTTACATTTATTCCATCCAATGGCTGGTAATAGGAGGACTCGGGCTAACAACCGTTGTGAAGATCAGTGTGATGATTGTACTAATGAGATGCCCAATACAATGGGAGCGGGAATCGTGAACTTTGTCATGCTTCTCTCTCAGTTAAATCATGTTTTGAATAGAAACAGGTGTCAAGAGGAACGTCCAAACACCCCTAAGAAGGAACAAGTTGCTATCGAGAGCTTCATGAGGCAAAGGCCTCCTACATTTAGTCGATCGTCTGATCCCACGATCACTGAATAATGGATCAACTGCATTGAAAAGATATTCTACATCCTCCAATGTTCTGAACTAGTGAAGGTTCTCCTAGTGGCTTATCCTATGGAGGGTGAACCTGATCAATGGTGGACATTGATACAAAATACGAAGCCTGAGGAAGATATCGAGGCGTTTTAATGGAAGGATTTCGAGAAGATGTTTTCCGAAAAATATTTTTCGAACACCCTCTGGCTTAAGATGGAAAGGGACATCCTTTCTCTCAAGTAAAAAGATAAAGAATTTGTTGGAGTGCACGAGGAAAACATCACAAGGTTTGCATGATATGCTTCCGGCTTTGTTGTTACCCCCGAATGCATGGTTGACCGCTTCTTTGGTGGCTTGAAGCCATGCTTGTGGAAAGAATTTGTGATCCGTGACTTCGACAGCTATGAGGAAATTGTCTGATGTTCCCTCAAGGTCGAAATGGAGATCGGGGAATCACAGGGGTATCATGGGGATAAAAAGCGTAAGGTGGAAATCAATGCTGGTGGGCCAATGGATTATTCCAATAGTGCTAAGAAGATCCATCACCCCACCTTCCAAAAGTGTGGAAAGAAGCACCCTGGAAATTGCCTTAATGGGATGAGGAAATGCATCAAGTGTGGAAGGGAAGGGCACCTAGCTGTTAACATTCAGGAAGAAAGACCCACAACTGCGACAGAAGAGAGGAACACTCCGTTCGAACCTCAACATGTTTTTTAATGCTAAAAATGTAATGAATGGTGTCATTTTTCAAATCGGTGCCCTAATCCATGGGTTTTCGAAGACAACCAATAACCTCCAAGGCAGCAAGGAAGAGCTTTTTCCATCACTTCTGCCGAAGTGAACCCCAACCACAAAGTGGTGATAGGTATGCTAGTTATTTATTAAATAATAGAGAACATACTTTTTGATTCAGGTTCTACTAATTCTTTTATATCTCAAATGTTTAGTAAAACAATCCCAGCACCACCACAAATCATGGAAGTGAAGATGTCGGTGATTACGGAAAATGGGGTAATCACTGCATCCCATTAATATAAGTCATCCGCTGTTATAATCTGTGGATCGAATTTCCCTGAAAACCTCATCATACTCCCTTTGGTGGAATTTGATGCAGTTATGGGCATGGATTGGCTTTCCTTATATAGAGCCAACATAAATTGTTAGGAGAGGGAAATCACACTCCATATGGAGAATCGGCCCCTGATTCTTTACTACTGTAAGGTGGAAGATGAATCTCCTTTAGCTCAATCATCTCAAGAATGGATATTATTTCCCTATGAGCACCTGTATCTAGCTTAGATGATTGAATGTACGGAAGAAACAATCCTTGAGGAAATGATTATTGTGAGGGAATTCGCTGAAGTGTTTCCTGAGGAACTGTCTGGTCATCCTCATAGAAGAGATGTTGAATTCTCAATTTACCTTATACCCGGGGCTTCAACAATATCCAATAATCCATATAGAATGGATGTTGTAGAGATTTAAGAGCTGAAGAAAAAACTATAGGAAAATCTGGACAAAGTGTTTATACACCCATGTGCTTTACCATGGGGTGCACCAGTCCTCTTCATCAAGAAGAAGGATTGGTCAATGCGGATTTGCATCGTTTATCGTGAACTTAAAAAAATCACGATAATGAACAAGTATCCTCTCCCAAGAATTGATGACATGTTTGATTAGCTGCGTGAATCACAATACTTCTCCAAGGTGGATTTTTGGTTGGGATATTATCAAGTAAGGGTGAAGAAGGAAGTTGTCCCCATGACTACTTTTCGTACAAGATACGAGAACTATGAGTTCATAGTAATGGCTTTCGAACTCACCAATGCTCCAGAAATCTTCATAGACATAATGAATAGATTCTTTATAGATTACCTAGATAAATTTGTGGTATTCTTTGTAGATGATATTGAAATTAACTACAAAACCAAGGAGGATCATGAGGAGCACTTATGAACTGTACTAGATACTTTGTGTAAGGAGATGCTCTATTAAAAGTACAACAAGTGTGAGTTCTCATTGAAGGGGGTATCATTCATGGGCCATATCATCACATGTGATGGGATATCTGTGGATCCCTCAAAAACAGATGCAATTGATGGATGGACAAGTCCAACATCGGTAACAGATATTCGTAGCTTCTCGGGGTTAGCTGGATATTATCAATGATTTGTGAGAAATTTCTCACAATTTTCCAACCCTCTTACCAAGCTAACTTGAAAGGGAGTAATTTTTTCTTTGAGTGGTGAATGTGAAGAATGCTTTAATGAGTTGAAAAGGAGGCTTATCACTGCGCATGTGCTCACTTTACCCAAAAGTGGGGAACTTTTTCTGTTATTCAGTGATGCTTCAAAGAAGTTCTTAGGCTTTGTGCTGATGCACAATGATAAAGTGATATCCTATGCCTCAAGGAAGTTGAAAATCCACGAGCGAAATTATCAAATTCATGATCTGGAGTTGGCAGCGGTGATCTTTCCCTTGAAAATCTGGCATAATTATCTCTATGTAGAGAAATGTGAGATATATACTGACCACAAGAGTCTTAAATATATTTTCACACATAAAGAGCTTAATATGCGCCATAGAAGATGGATAGAGCTCATCAAAGATTATGATTGTTCAATCCATTACCACCCTTGGAAAGTGAACAAGGTGGTAGATGACCCAAGTATAAAGGATCCAGCGATTCTATCAATGATGAGAATTGAGAAGGATCCAATATTCTTAGACTTGATGAAAATGGACATGGGAATCTTGGAGAAAGGAACATCATTAATCATTTCACAAATTATTACTCAACTGTCTCTTTTGGAAAGGTTATTGGATGCTCAAAAGGATGATGTAGGAATTCAAGAGAAAGTAGAAGATATTGAAAAATGGAAATCCTCAGAGATTAATGTTAATGAAGAAGGAACTGTGAGGTTTGGGAAAAGGCAATGTGTTCCATCAAGTCTGGAGCTGGAGAAGGAACTTTTGGATGATGCACATAGTTCAAATTTTTCTATTCACCCAGGGAGCACAAAGATGTATTGAGATCTCTGAGAAAACTTTTGGTGGGATAATATGAAGAAGGATATCGCTTAATATACATCAAAGTGACTGGTGTGTTAGAAAGTGAATGCAGAGAGGCAGATGTCTAAGGGGATGATGCAACCATTTCCCATACCAGAATGGAAATAGGAGAACATCACCATGGACTTTTTCAATGGACTTACAAGGACATCCAAAGGCACCAATGATGTTTGGGTAGTTGTGGATCATCTTACAAAGACTTCACACGTCATTGTTATTCAAGAGGATTTCTCATTGGATCAACTGTCACAGATATATATCAGGTAAGTGGTAAGGTTTCATGGAGTTCCACTATCTATTCTGTCTGATCGAGATCCATGATTCATCTCTATGTTTTGGAAGAGTCTTCAACATGCTCAAAATACTAAAATGAACTTCAGTACGACCTATCATCCTAAAACTGATGGCCAATATGAGCAGACAATACAAACACTTGAGGATATGTTGAGAGAATTCTCAATGGACTTTAAAGGAGGATCAGATCAACATCTTCCTCTGGTTGAGTTCTCTTATAATAATAGTTTCCACTCGAGTATCCAAATGGCACCATATAAAGCCATGTATGGGAAAAGGTGTAGAACACCGACATGTTGGGATGAGGTCGATGAACGTAAGCTTCATGGACTAGAAATGGTCGAGGAAATGGTGGAGAAGGTGAAAACCATTCAGCATCATATCAAGACAGCCCATAGTCGACAGAATAGTTATGCAGATAATTGTCGATGAGACCATGAGTTTAATGTTGGAGACATGGTTTTTCTACGAATATCTCCGTGAAAGATGGTCATGAGGTTTGGAAAGAAAGGGATGTTAAGTCCCAAGTACATTAGCCTCTTCGAGATTCTTGATCGTGTCGGGGTTGTTTCCTATCGATTAGAACATCCACCTACTATGGCCAAAGTAAATGATGTTTTTAATGTATCCCTTTTAAGGAAGTACATACTGGACCTTTCACATGTACTCTATTTTGAGGTGGTACAATTGAAAGATGATCTTTCATTTTAGGAGCAACCAATGAATATCTTCGATCGTAGAGAAAAAGTTCTATGAAAAAATACAATGCCCCTCTTCAAGGTGTTGTGGCGAAACAACAAGTTTGAGGAAGCGACTTGGGAATTGGAGGAAATGATGGAGCTGAGTTACCCACATCTGTTTTAGTGTGGTAAAAGGAAAATTTCAAGGGAGAAATTTCTTAAGGGGGGAATATTGTAATGTCCCAAAGTTTCATTAATGTAAAATCCATCTTGATATTATTAAATGTACTATTATATAATTTTTTTTATAAAATGTCAACTTCATTTGTTTTATGATAAGAATTGTGATCGTTAGTTTTATAACCTATGAACAATGATCACATGATTAGTACAAATATAAGGGTTTAACACATCTAATTTTACTCAGACAAAGGAAGTGATGGCCTCATCCAGTAGAATTTCCCCATACGAAGCCCATTTATTAGAACTCGGAAAAGAGGTGGCATCCTTGGGCTTCGCCCTTGACCAAGCCCAAGCTTAGCTTCATCATTTCAAGCTCGAACGTGACCGTCTATGGTAAAAGTTAAAGTTGATTGAAATTACCACTCGAGCGATGTTATCCGAGCCACCCCAAGAGCCTGTCACCATCACACACATTACCCTTAGGTCTTATGTGGCTTTTTAAGGGGTTATGTAACAAATAAGTAGTACTATGTTCATGTACATTATTTTAGAATATATTAATGAATATAATTTCTTGTCATTTTTGATACATTGTAAATAATTTTAAAAGTACAAATTGTGTTTTTAGTTATTATTCAATTAAGAAATATATTTTTTTAAATTAATGGATTTTTGAATTAAATAACATTTTAATAAATAATATTATTATCATTAAATTATTTTTTATTAAATAAAAATGATCATATAATTTTATGAATGAAATTAAAATTTTTATTATGGTTTGAATCCATTTCTGTCAAAACCCGTGAATTTTCGATAAATGTCGGTTTTTGTTTTAAAACTGAAAATTAACATATTTAAAAAATTATTTAGATAAAATAAATATTATTTCTGGAATCAAGAATTCGAAATTATCCAATGGTGAAGTTTCCATAATTTTCCAAGACAGTCAATTTTTGGGTAAAAATTAAATACTGTTTAAATATATAATGTGTTTTACGACACCATAATGAACCAATAGTGATGTAATAAAACATTGTAATCATTATGTTCTGTCAATATATGTTTTATCATTAAAATAATTTGATTTTGGGTTTGTTTTACTTACTTTTCAAAGCATTAATTGACCCCTCAAGACATATTAAACACCTTGTATTTTTAAATTAATTTACATTGGAGTGTGACTCACCTCCACATAAGCAACCCTATTATT
The DNA here is from genome assembly GCA_963277665.1 of Viscum album. Classification (NCBI taxonomy): domain Eukaryota; kingdom Viridiplantae; phylum Streptophyta; class Magnoliopsida; order Santalales; family Viscaceae; genus Viscum; species Viscum album. The sequence goes on along the minus strand of OY728147.1, from coordinate 2,011,788,152 downwards.
TTAAGAAGTTAGGACTTTGGATTTATAAAATAATGTTTTCCTCTTCCCTTAGCAATAATCCATGGGAAAAAACCATGGTATGGTTTGTGGTTTGGATTAATTTAATATAAGGGGTTCCAAACCTAAATAATAAATAATTCCCTCACATTTCAAATATAAACCAACCCCAGATCCCCATTCCTCCTCACTCAAAGCCTTTTTAGTTTGTCCAACCTCTGCCCTACTCTCTCTAGAATCCTCCCAAGGTGCCCCAAGATCCCAAAAAGCCACTCTAAAGCCTCCCTCGAGCCTTTAGAAGCACACTTCCATGTAAGGGGTTTTTATTATTTTCTCATTTTTGTCCAATTTTCTTTATGTTTTTTAGCCCTTATAATTTCAATTATGAATGTTGGAATATGGTTTCCCACCTTCGTAATACTGCAATATTTATGTTTTAATTATGGGAGACCCATTCTCTCTCATTTAATGCCTCCCATGTAAACTCTTTAGTATGATGAAATTCCGAACGGAACTTCTCTCTCCTCTTTTACATCCAAGCAATACTTTTGTATCATGAATCTAAATTCCATTAAAATTGTTGGGAAATGTATCTATATGACCTCCTTACTGTCCATTACATGTAATCATGATGAGAAACCCATTTCTCTCTCATCAACCATTTTTATGAATTCTTATGTCACACCGTTACACTGTCAAATCGCATCGATTTTCTAAGATAATGCCATTGTGTAGTGAATACCATACCCATTTCTCCATCAAGGGTATTCACCTTTATCCACATTTACTTATTGATTATAATGTTTCATGTATGAATTCCACATTCTTTTATCGTGGAATAAGTGATTATGTTTTATGAATAAATGTTTTATGAACCATGTGGCACACTTATGCATGAAATGAAATGTTTAAGAAGGGTACGCCCTTATAGCGCTACAATGCATTGGGTAAAGTATAGTATCATGATACATAATGTGCAATGAGTGTTGAATCATTCTAATTCAAGTGCAATGAGGGTTTACTCATTCTTTATGTGCAATGTGGATGTACTCATGCTCCATGTGCAATGGGCATTCGCTCATGCTAATTTCATGTTAAGTGTTGTTGCCACATTTCCATGTAATGATTATCATGATTTATCATGCCTTTATGTTCATGTTTCTTTTTTCCCTTATTTATATGCCTATTGTCTAAAATGTATTGTACTCCTCATGTTATTCCATGTGTACTCCTTTACTAGGCTTTATAGCTCACCCTTTTCTTATACATGTTCTCAGGTTATCCCATTCAATGCTAAGTACAAAGGAATGTAGTGGTCATGTAAATGATGTTTTCAATAAAGATGTTTTATTTCATGTTTTATGTAATGATCATAACCCCATATGACACTAAACCTATTGATCTTATATTTAGTATCAACTGATGTTTTATGTAATAAATCATGTTTAAGTTGTAATAAAAAGCAGGGTTGTCATATTTTCCTTGACATCTAAGATGGTGTAATGATGGATGGTTGATAACCCCCCTTACCTGCACTACAATACCATAATATTTAGTAACGTATTTATATAAAATATATGTCATATATTAAATATATATTAGTATTGGATAAAAATATATTTCAAAATAAGGGATTTATGTTTGATAGTATATATGATATGCAACACAGAGCATAAATTTTTCACAAAAAATATTATTTAAATATGTCTATGATATACAATAATTTGAATTGAGGGGTATGAATATGATTATGTAATTTATGAAAAATATATAAATTTACAACAAAATATAATTTTCTAGAAAAAATCATAATTGTGAAACAATAATGTTATAATAATGATATGATATTCTATAAAAAATATGTTCCCTTAAAAATGATTATTTTTACTTTTTGGAAGAAATTTTTTTAAATAACTTTACAATCTTATATAAATTATATTTTATAAAATTAACATAAAATATTGAGTTTGTATATTAATTTTATTTTCAATAAATTTTTTTCCAAAAAAAATATTGTCTTTCGCTATGAATAGAGAGAAATATTTATTTTCTTGTTAATCATTAGTTTATTTATATAAATTAAGTTATTTGAAAGTAAAATTATTATTTTAATATGATATAAAACAATATAAATATTATTTTTTCAATTTTTTCATTAAAGTATATTTAAATTTTTTTATCCATGATTTTAATATCAGTTTTTTAAGCATTAAAAAAGATTTTTTTTTCTGAAAGTTGTTTTACGTTGAATAATGTTTCTCAATTTCATGTAATTTAATTTATACTTAATAGGGTATGATTAAAATTAAATATATAGATAATATATCCATAAATATTAATTTAAATTAATTTTTTTATTATTAGTGTTTGCTTGTTCTATTAGGTAACTCAAAAGGGCGGTGAAATGATTTCCAATAAAAGAATCTATTAAAACATTTATTTAAAAGGATTCCCTTAATTAAAACAAAAAACATGTCTATTAATCAAGGTAAAAAAATTATAATAGATTAAACATTCAATGATTTTATTAAAAGATTTATTAATTCTCAGTTATAACAATATATGATATTGATACAACTTTTGATAATATTATAATAATGAAAATTCATTACTACTACAATCCAGGAATAACTATCAAACTAAAATATTCATTTCTGAAATATATGTTAAAACGGAAAAACAATAAATTGAAAGACACATTGGATAAATCAAGCAGTCTAGTCTCAAGATAAGAGCTAATCCAGTCCACATGGTGATCACCTAACACCAATAAATATATACAAATCTTTCATCTACACTCTGGATCAAGGTTAACAGCAGTACATAAGACAATCCAGGTAACAAGAACTCTTCCACTACTCTTCATTGGAAAAAAACATCAATGTCACACAGGACCTTTTCAACAATTATAAATTAGTTAAACTATGTGTAGAAATATATTTGAGTGAGAATATATATTTCCTAATGTTTAATGTAAGACACAAAGTGATTCTTAATAGAGACACACACACTGCTCGAAATGTAATAAAACAATACACAATATAGAATAGATGATGAGAAATGATTTGAAATGATCTTAATATTGTTCTATGCATCTTGGGAATTGAATGACACAACATATATGATTTTAGAGTCCTCTTGTAAAAATAATGTATCTTGGGTATCTTGTTCTGGTTTCATGTTCGGTGATATGTGTTTCTCAGCACCTATTATTCATTGAGTTTCCAATACAATGATGTTTTTGGTTCGGATTTACAATAGTTCGGCCGTTAAGAATCAATACATATTTTTTTGTTCTTTAATGATTGTGTTCTCCTCTATTCTCATGCATTCAATGTGTCAAAATCATACTCTACTTTTTATACAATACCAAACATTTCTTTTTATTTGGGGTCCATATGTTTGATTAATCATGATGATTTATATTTATACCTCATACCTCGTTCTAAATTCTAAAAGGATGATAAATTAATATTATATGAATCAGTGTCACTAAATGACTCAAATATTACCATTAGAAATTAAATTTTAATTTAATTGAAAAATACAAACAAATGGGTAAGTATGGAATGGTGTCTTAGTTTATCTTGAAATACATAAACTAGAAATGGTTTCTTATATTTTTAATTTGAGTGGTGTGGTAGTAACAGTTCCAAAGTCACGTTGAGAACTATATCTGGTAGTAAAAATGTGTCTTCTATTTCATTGTGAATATTTTAAAACTGTATCATGTGGTAATGGTTTCAAGATTTAGGTGATAAATCTTTTGTGAGATTTGTAACCTAAAGCACAATCATAGTGTCTAATCCTTTAATAAATCATGACCAAGTTATGGTGTCAGAGTCATGATGTCTGGGTTATGGTGTCAGGGTGGTGGGTGTTAGGGTTACAGTGTCTGGGACTTTTCCTAAATCTGGAACTAGTGCTAGCCTTACATTTTATAAGACTTATCCAAATATATGTAATATTTCTAAATAAGTAATAGTCAATTAATTTATTATACTTAAGAATTAGTATATTGAAACAAAATATATCCAGATGAAACATTGTTTACAAAATTCACTCATGATTTGTGATATGATAATCATAATTTGTGAGCATTAGAAAATTATTAAAACAAATGGATTCCATCAATATTTCCTTTTTTAATGTTCAAAAATCACATAATTTATATGCCATATAATTTAATAGTGAAATGATATTGGAAATTTTTGTGATAAGCTATATAAAAAATGTTATTCACATAAGAAGATTATTTTCCCAAAAATTCATTTTCTTATATCTCCCCCTATTGGATTAAAAAAATATAATAAGGAAAATAAAATAAATACAAAATGAAGTTAATTATGAAAACAAACAATAATAAATCACGTTGGCTTGAATATAATGAGATAGTGAATTGCATGAAGAATGAAAAATACAATACATCCTTATAAAAATTACAACCTTCAATTCTCGTTAAAGCTGGTAATCATTTCATTGCCTTTCGCAGAGACATCACGAGGAACCACATGGGAAAGAAGTGGCAGTGGTAAAAGGGATTTTTCCAATTTTGGGAGAATGAAAATTCACTCTATCAAACATGAAGGGTGAAAGAGTTAGATTGATTGATGACTAAAGAAATCGTAGTTCAATAATAACAGGTCTGATCTAACATAGAGCCTGGGATAGACACATCGTTGTAGAAGAAAATGTATTGGATGAGGAAGGAGTTGAACTAGGATGCAAAGGGGTATCCACAAGAGACACTATTATAGGTATTTACACATGGAGATAAGTATTAAACATCTTAATAAAATCTGTAACGATCTCAATATCATACTACAAATCCTTATCAAAGTCATCTTTATTCTCCAAAAAACATTCCATAAAAGGATTGAGGTCATTCATATTCTAAAATATAATTTTTAAGGCTTAAGTAACATGATTAATATTCTAATTCTCTACAAGTTACTTGATTTGATTGGCCATATCATGCTTAGAATTTTTTTTGTTGGAGTACAAATATAAATTCCTAGAATTTTCCACATTAGATTCATTTTCAATATTTTCATGAATCTATACCAAATCAAGAACACAGTTACTATTATTAATGACTCAAAAGAAACATTCCTTATCAATACCTATCAATATTAACATAAGCTATTATTTGAACACTGCTCTGATTAATTCAATGTAATTATACTGAGATTACTATCTAGAGACATTTTAATATGTAACATTAGAAGTGAGAGAAAAAAGTTTATTTACTGAAATTTTAAATATCATTTATATTCATAAGTTTTTCTTGACCAACAAAAAACTCACAAATCTCATCAACTATATTGATGTTTCCCTTAGGAACTTTGTAATATAATACTGTCAAATTTGGCTGAATCAGAGATATAATTTCTGTGAGATCTGATCACCAATATCCTCAATATTATGTGCCATATGAGCTTTTCCAGATTGAAACACATTTTGTATATCTTCAACCATATATCAAAGATACATAACATCATCAATAAACTATTTATTCTCAATCCTAACCTCTTGTATTTCATGAAGTATTTTCAATTTCATTTTCCATTCGATTTTCTCTAGCAGCAGAGGGTCATATCTTTTACTGAGATTAGTCATTGTGGTAAGTAGTGACTTCAGGATCTCATAAAATCTAGCTAACATAGAGTTTACAAAGTCATTCAAATCCCTATGAATCATAGAATTAGAAATTTCTTAATTAAGTTTATGATCCGGAATAGAAACAATTTCCGACCTCTTAGTAAAGGTTACTTATATAGTAGAAATCAGTTTTCGGATGATAAAAGTGGAATGATCTTTGCCTTTTACCAGGTCCTCTTGGGTATTATCCACATCAAAATAACGAGGAATCTTATACCTAGTATACATATAGTTTTTTTCAATATTTTTGGTAGTTTGAACACTTTCTAAACTATGGTTTTCTCCCCCTTAATAGGTGCATATGTTCTGGGACTAAAAGACTCAATCTCTTAACCCATTTCCAAATTCACCACATTTTCAATCTCACCCAGCTCTATTATAGCTAGATGAAAGTCTGGTTCCATTCTTTAATTAGATGATAATATTATTTTAGGTTTAAATTGGTCTTCGGACTATTCCCGAATAGTTGGTCCATCATCAACAATATGTTCTTCCTAAGAAGCAAGACCCTTTTCAACAACTTGATCTTCTAAAACAGAAGGATCTTCTTTAATTCTAACACTTCTTTTAGCAACAAATATATGTGTTGCAATTACATATTTTGTAATAGGTAGTCCATTATATTATTTATCTAAGACGTTTCATTCTTCAGTTGAAACATTTTAATATTATAATTATTCCCCTGAATATATGACAACTTTCATAGGTTCCAAACTAGGGTCGGATTTGTTCTTTGGTCTTGAAGAATTCTCAATTAATCCTTTCATTTTCTTCCAGGCATGAAATTTTCCATGGTTCTAGATAAATTTCATCCTTATAATTGTATCCTTTGAGATAAAAAACTCATAATACAAAATAACTTCTTCATTCAGACTACTATTCCCTTGACACAAAACATTGCTAAAATAAATATTCAACAAAATAGACAGGTTCATTTCAAAGTTATCTTGACCATTTGACACATGTGAATTATAACATACTTACCAAGATTGATCTAGTTATCATTTTTCATAAGACGTACCAAGAATAAATATTGATACTTATGTGTATAAAAATACCCTTTCATTGGAAAAATAAGATTTTGAATGAACGTTAATAAAAACCTTGTCTCACCATCGAGCTCTGTAGAAATTTTCCATCTTTTCTTCATTTTTATAGTCAGACATACATGGGCCCCTTCTAGGATAAACACATCACTCGGAAGTGTAGTACCTTTTTTGTAATCCTACAAAATTACTTCATTAGGTACTATTATATAGGAATCCCATAGCCTCAATGAAAAGATACACCATTGTACTTTTACCCAGAATCTTAAAAAAATCATCTTTAGTATTGAATGAGAACTGAAAATACTAATAAAACTGAGAAACATGTTTCAGAAAAGTCAATTTATTAACTTCATTTAACCAATCCATCCATCCATGGTCTTCTAGTATATTAACAAAAGTGACTTTGTTTTTAGTAACCATGTCAGATAGTCATCTTTCTCTGGTACTTCTATTCTATCAACAAGTCTTTGATTCAGCAGTCCCTCAAGCACTATCTTTGTAGCACTTTTCACTTTCCTCGAAGATAATCTCATCTTATGAGTCGATGAATATGGATTCTTCATTTTGATCATCCAACGTGGGTTCATGAAATATGAATGGTTGAAATAGGGCTAATAGTTTGAGAGAGTAGGGTTTTAGTTGCTAGAGAGGAGAGCTCGTGTGAAGTGATAAGTGAAAAGTATCGACTTTTATCATTTAGGTAATTCAAACAACGCAAAAAAAATTCTTGGAATAAAAATAATAAAATAATTGATAAAAATATAAGAGAAAATGAATTCTAAAAATAGATTTCTAATTCATTACTGTAAGACCAGAATAATTCATCACAATGTGAGCTTTACAATGTGACTCCGAACTGTGCCACTATATCAATGAGACAACAAATGTGAGACCATAATCGAGAGACCATAACTATAAGACAATCAATAATAAAACTATATACAATGAAATATTAAATATTTCACTAGAGGATTATCATTCCTAACTCATGTATAAATTAATTTTTTATTTCATAATTTAATTGCTTAGTAAATATATCATCAAGTTGATGTTATATTATAATGATTTCCAAATTCATAAAAACTTTTTGATAATGATCTCTAAAATAGTGATGCCTTACATCAATATTTTTAGTTATGGAATCTAAAACACGATTCTTTAAAATTTTAATAGCACTAGTATTGTAACATTTAATATGAACATGTCTAAATTTATATCCGTTGTCTAGTCATGTGTGTTTCATCCACAAAATCTGTACACACCAACTACCAGCAGCAATGTATTTATCTTCAGTATTAGATAATGCAATAAAACTATCTTTCTTAATACAACATGATTCTAGAGTAATTATTAAAAGATGACATGTTATAGAAGTTGTTTTTCTATATAAGTAACAACCACCAAATTCTGTATTTGAATATCCTTTTATTAATATTAAAATGATACTCATTGAGGTTTTTCTTGAAAATATGCACATATGAAAACACTAAACATTATATCACCCCAACATGTACTTTAATAGAGTAAACATTCAATCATTACTCTATAAGTGGTTTGATCACTAGATTTACCATTTTTAACATGATCCATCTTATAGGTAGTACTCATTAATGTACCACAACATTTAGTGCTATCCACAACAAAACCTTTTATATGATCTTATATATATTTAATGTTATTAAAAATAAAAAAATACTAATTTCTAATGATTCAGAATCTTTAAAATAATTTTATTTCACCCATTAAACTCATTTAAAAATCATTTTCCATAATTTTGAAAAAATAAGTACATAATGAATTTCATGAAGATAAAAAAAATAATGTCCTCAAATTTTATTTAAAAAACTGAAAAATCTTAAGAAATTAATTTTACAAAAACATAAGATCATATATACCATTTTTTAAAGCCATTCAAAATATAAAAAACTAATTAATCTATAATACCAATCTCTTTGAGTTTTTTTACATGAAGTTAATCATTTATTAATTTAAAAACATGATTTTGAAGGTTAGGGTCTTTAAAACTAGATGGTTGTTCTACCATATCATCCTCAAATAAATTAACATTTAGAAATAGACTCTTGACCTATATTTTATATTTTTTTATATCTAGTTTTGTTGTGTATGAAAGCACGATTCTAATGTCTTCATGTCCAGATATAGGTGAAAAGTTTTATTTATAGTCAATTCCTTCTTATAGAAAAAAACCTTCAGTAGCCATTATGGCATTGTTTCTATCTGTGTAACCAGCTATATCTGCTTTTGTTCCTAAAAACCAGTTTTGTGCTTATATACAATTGGTCTTTGGTTCAATCTAATAGTTTTTAAATAATATTACTTTCAAAATAATTTGTCTCCTTTTACAAGGAAATCACCCCAAATTCATCATTGATAGCATCATTGATGTTTTTAGGTTCCTGTTGAAATAAAAAATCTTGAAGTCGAACCATATTACTTAGAGAAGTTCTACTTTTTTTCCTTTATCTATGTCCCCAAAAACACCATATAAAGGATTTTTATTAAGACTTATAATGTCTCTAGAAAAATTAGAACGAGTAATTTCATGTTCTTTAATAGGTTCAGGGTAATAATGCCTTGAATCTAGAGAATATTCAGAACTATAAGTTTTAATAGATTCTTTAATAAGATGTCCAAAATATTTATAATTAAGGATTAGATTTAAAAATACGTCCTCATGATTCTCTAAGGACTATCGTGTTTCATGTTTATCTGTTTCATGAAATTTAACATGTATAAATTCATCAAAAAATTTCGTTCTTTTGTTAAAGACTGTATATGCATTACTAGAGATTAATTATTCTAGATTGATTATTCCATCCCTATTGAATGCAAACTTTTTAATATTACCTTAGTATTAAGAATATCAACATTGCAACACAGAAATTTATGTAATTAACCGTGGGTTTTCTATTATTCCACAACTCATATGGTGTACTTTTATGAATTGGTATAACTACCACTCTGTTAATAAAAAATTATGTTTTATTGATATGTTCTTTAAAAAATTAAATAGATAAGTCATACTCATAATGTATGGTTATATAAATTTATTGAAATGTTCTATTTCATGTTTTACAGAACCATTTTATTTAGGTGTCCTAGGGGCAGAGAAGCTATGAATATAGCCATTTTGTGAGAAAAATTATTCATACTCTTGGTTTTCTTACTCATGGACATGGTAACTTCATGTAGATTTTATCTATAGTCATATATTATTATCTAAAGTCCATGAATACATGGTGAAATGAGAGAAAACTTTACTTTTGTGACACAAGAATTAAGTACATGTTTACACTGAATATTAATCTTCAAGAACATAAATATATTGCTTCTGATTTAATATATAAACTCTTGATGGTCTATGAAAATCCATGTGAACAATTTCAAGAGGTTGGAAAGGTGAGACTTCTTTGTAGTTTGAAATATATTTTTTGATTCATACACTTTTGACTTGGATTACAGACATTGTCATTTGGAATCTCATATTTGGGTAGGTCCATAAATAAACCTTTTCAATTATGCTTTGTAAGGTAGTATTTATTACAATATCATAGTATTATATGACAAAGCCAAGAATCTATGTAACATATAATTTAGTACGGAAAAATTTTAGAAACTGTGGAATCAATGTTAATGGAATAATCATTATCGTATCTAAAAGTAAAAATACATGAATTCATTTTTATAGTAGAAAACATTACAGGAATAATTTTCAAATTTAACATGAAATTCATCATCACAAAACTATGAAATAATAAGAAGATTATATTTTAGTCCTTCAATAAACAATACTTTAGAAATTAAAACTGAGTTAGAGTTATTGATCTAGCCTAAGACAATTATTTATTTTCTAGCATTATCACCAAAAGTGAAATTCCCACCAACAATATTTATTAAATTCTTAATGCAAGAGTATAATATTTTCATGTGGATTTAATGTACACTTTCTAAGTAACATAACCTATTATCAGACCACTAAAAACAAAATTAAAAAAAATAATAAAACAAAAACTGATTATGGTACCCATATTTGTTTGGGACAAGTAATGTTAGTAATTAGTTCATTAGGAACTGATTTTTACTTCATGGATTTCCTATAATAATAATGTAATATATTTGAAAAAACGACACTGTTTAGTCTAGAAAAAATTTAAATAATAAAAAAACATTCTAAAACTAAAACTGGTGGTAGAGTTTTCCATTTTAGGTAGAAAAAATAATTTTCTAGATTTAGTTACAAACTTGTTTTTGGAGATATTTCTTTCACTGGGTCGGTATCATATATCAGTAGTGTATCTAGGTTAAATTTGTTTACAGAGAATCTGTGTAAGAGTTTTTTTCAATTGGTAAATTTATCCAGGTAATTTTTTAATTATTCATTATATAACTAATTTTCATTAATCTCTTTGAGTAATTGAACATTTTTCTCAATCTCAAAAGTAAGATTATCTTTCACTGTAGTAGTCAAAGAATGTTATTTCATTAAAGATATTTATTTATTTTTCAGCTCATTACAAGTGATTTATATAATATCACAATATTCAAATTATTATTCACTAGTCAAATTTTCATTATTTTAAAATTCTGCTCCAAAATAATAAACGATATGTATAGGAGACTGAAGGGTTACCTCATATGTGTTTGTCTTAAAACACTTATTATATTTCTTAGACTTCTCATCATCTAAAGTTCTCATGTCACATGAACTATCCTCAAGAAGCACTCTATGTTAACATCAATGATTTTTTATACATTATATATTTTCTTCATACCCTTTAATAATTTTATCTTTGGACAATCATCTTTTACATGACCTTTTCTTTTACATTAATAAGAGAATATTTTGTCTGATATGTCACTTTTTTACATTCCTTCATCCAGTTTCCATGGCGATCATATATTCCTTTGATGTTTGAATTTATGAAAGATTTCTTACATCAATAAAACTTCTTAAATCATCTAGATAATTTACCCATTTTCATTTCACTGTATGGTGATGATTTCTCAATATTAGAAGTATCTGTAAGATCTTGTAATTTCATTTTTCAATGTATTTATTTTCGGATGTAGTGGTATTTAAGGCCATTAAATTTATCTTCGTTTCATCTTCCTCTTCCTTGTTGAATTTTAATTCTTCTTCACACATCGTCACCATGCCTATCAGTTCCTTGCCCAGTAGCATGATAATATCACATGTTTCTCTAATTGATATATAGGTTCCTCTCCAATTATCTGGTATACAACGAGGTATTCTCAAAATTTTCTTCATTGTTGTAACATATATTCCCAGTGAGATCATAGTGTTGACTATTTCATTAATCCTTAGATACATGTCATTAATTGGCTCATAAGGCTTCATTTTAATGTTATCATATTTAACAATATTTGTGTTTTGTCTACATTACATTACAATAGATGTTCCTTCATGTGAATAATATAATGTATCCCAATTTTCATAGGCTCTTTTAGATGTATTTATAGTGTTAAACTATTCATAACCAAATGAACAATATAAGGAATTCCAGGATTTTCAATTATTATTATAAGAAGCCTTTATTGGGTCATCCCATGATTGATATTAGTGGAATTCATGTTATATTAATTTAAGATTAAAGACCAAATATGAAAACCCATACATTCTTGGTGAATTTTCATTTTAATATTACATTGATGATAATTTGTTTTATTAGAGATAAAAGGTTTTTTAGTAGCAGAACATTCGAATGTATTAACCATGTCAAAGAAACATGTTTTTATAGAACAAGAAATTTTGAACCGATATGAACTTAGAGATCTTTAAAACATAACAAAAATTAAAGAAGAAAATTATTTTAAACAGATGAAAAATATTGATAATAGGGATTCAAAAAACTAATATAATACCAAATGTTTGTTAAAGAAGGAAAATCAAGAGGGTTGAGAATTGATTTCCAATAAAAGTTTATGTTAAAAAAATTATTTAAAAAGGATTATCCCAATTAAAACTAAAATAGTCTAGTTAATCAAGGTAATTAAATTATAACTGTTTTAATGTTCAAATAGCTTCATAGAAGATTTATTAATTATTAGTTATTACAGTATAGGACAATGATAAAACTTTTGGAACTACTCTAACAAGGAAAAATAGTAATAAATACTATCCAAGACTAACTATAGAAGTAAAATTTAATTTTCGGAAAATTATGTTATAACAGAGAAAACCTAAATTGAAAGACACAACAGATAAAACTTGTTGTTCAATCTCATGCCGAGACCTAATACACTAAACATTTTGATCAAATTCCACTAATAAATAGATATAAATATTTCATTCACATGCAGGATCAGGACTAACAATAGTACATAGGATTTTAAAGGTCAAAAGACATCTTCTACTATTCATCATGGGGAAACAAACAACCAAGTCACAAATGACCATATCAATATTTATATATTGGTGAAACAAAGTGTATAAAGATAATTTAGTATGTATATATTTTATCCACTAGTTTAATGCAATAGACAGAGTGTGTTTTAATATATACACACACACTCCTCAAAATTAAATATAAGAGTACACAATAGAGCAAAGATGATTACAAAGGATTATAAATGATCTGAGTGTTCTTCTATGTAGATTTTGAATTATAGGATATTGAAGATATGATTTATGATTACTCTTGTAAAAACCATGTATCGTGGGTCTCTTTTTATTGTTTCAAGTTGGATGATATGTGCTTGTCATCTCTTGTTCTTATTAGAGTTTCTACTAAAATAATGTTTGAGGTTCTGATCTTTAGATTTTCAAACATTAGGAATTGATACATCATTGTGTGTTATCCAATATATGTGTTCTAATTTATTCTCTTGTATTCAACTTCTCGAAATATGTCTGTAAATTTTTCTTAGTATCATGCTTTTAATTTTATTTTGAGTGAATGTTTTGTTGACGACATGATTAAATATCTCAACACCTCATGTCTCATTCATTCTCCTAAAAGGACTGAAAGACAATATTAAATTTATCAGTTTCATTAAATGACTCAAATATAACCATTATAAATAACTATTAAATTTAATTGAAAAATATAGAAAAATGGTTATATATGGAAAAGTGTAACATTTTTTCTTGAAATGATGAAACTAGAAATGGTTTCATGTAATTTTCATTTGAGCGGTGAGGTAGTCACGGTGTCACTATCACATTCAGATCTAGAACTGGTAGCACATATGCGTTGTCTAGTTCATTGAAAAAATGAAAAATTGTTAGCATATGGTAATGGTATCATATCTTTGGTGATATTTGAAACCGATATCATATTCACAGTGTCTTGTAATTTTCAAAAACAATAACTGATTATGGTGTCTGAGTCATGGTGTCTCGGTTAAGGTTTTAGGATTACGATGTCAGGGTTAAAGTGTCAGGGGTCTTGTGTTAGAGATATTTCCAAAATTTGGAACCGGTGGCAGACTTACGGTTTCTTAGACTTAGAAAAATATATTTGAACATTCTTAAAAATTAATACTCGCCGAATGGATTAGTCTTAAGCATTAGTATAGTAAAACATAATATAAAAAAAATAAACATAGTATACAGAATTCATGTAATATTTGGGATATGATTAGAATGATTTGTAAGCATTAAAACATGATTAATACATGGGGAGTCCAATGGTTTTTATTTAGTTATTAAAAGACCATAATATTTTTGAAAAATGCATTTCTTAAGAAATAATTGTTTAACTCGTCTACAGGTTTAATATTAAATTAAACTCTAAAAAATATGTTAATTGAATTTTACAAAATTGATTCTATATTTGGAATAATTATAAGTAATATTATATAATATTTTCAATTTTTCATAATTATTATTATAAATGGAAAAAATTTGTTAACATGATTAATGTCAAAAGCAGTTTACCTAGGGTTAAATTAAATAGGTAATTGGAAAATGATGATACAAATTTGTTAACATGATTATTCTAAGAGTGACTTTCCATTATTGAATAGTTATGAGTAATTACAAAAATGTCACTCTTTTTCAACTATGAAAGAGAACTCCCTTCGTTAACATATTCATAGTTCTCAAACCATTTGTATTGAAAAAAAATTACCAATACCTTTCCCTAAAATCCTTATAAACTTTAAATATGTTTATATTTTCCCAAAAAATACCGACCTTGGGGTACATAATAATAAACATATATGGGTTTCTTTTAAGAGATGGTGATTTTCTTCCTTAAGATATTTTTTATTTCTTTTTTCTACCATAAATTATGAATCAATAATTAAAATATGATAAAAAATTATCTTTTATAAACTTAAAATTTAATATGATTTTAACTAAAAACATTCCATTTTCTCTTTCAATAAATCAGAAACAAAGCTACACTCATTTGTACAGGAGACTACCACCTTACTAACTAAGGTTATATCATTTCCATAATCGACTCACACTGGATGTTATAATGATGGAAATTATAAATATATATAATTAATAAAAAATTATATTATATATTCTAAAATAATATAACAAACAATACCTTATTATTTAACCTAGTAAGGAAATGATATCATCACTAATTTGTACGTATGACCTACCATCTCCATAAAGTGATACGAGTCATTTTGTATGTCCAGAATTCATGAATGGTTTTAAAAATGAATTCAATAATTAAATATTTTCGTTTTAACATTAATATAATTATGAATATGTAGGGACTATAACCTAAACACATGAATCAAAACAATCATAAAAAAACACACATGAGAAAACAAATAAATTAACACCCAGAGAAATAATAATAATAATAATAATTTATTAATGAGTGGTTAATAAGATGTTGTAAGATGATAATATATGATATTTTAACCATGAATATGGTTATATTAAATGTTATTAATAGTTTTAAAATTATTATACATGAGTTTAGTGCATGCTGAGCTAAAAGGAATCATAAGGGAATTGATTTTGTCTCAATTTCCTATCATTTCGTAATATTGTATTTGTATGAATATAATTTATTTATATGTTTTATATAATGAATATTTTAAATTTCATATAATGAATCCTTAATATACCATGATATTATATTTTATATTTTTAATTATTGTAGTATAATAGATTTTATTTTTAAATTACCAATTTCTAAAAAAAATATTTAATCAATTTCACTTCATTAGGTTGCATTACTTTTTAATTGTCCTTGGTAATTTATGATTATATTTTTAATTATATTTTAAGCATTATTTTTTATTTCAACTTGTTTTCTATGGATTATAATTTGATAAATATAATTTATTTCTTGATTAATTAATACTTTATCATTATGATCATATTAAGGGTTGCTCACCCCAAACTGTATTATTTAGGACTTATATCACATTAAAACCTATCCTTTATTATGAGATGAATTTAATTTCCCTTTGATATGTTATATAATGAACATATTTATAACCATGGCATGTGAGGTTTCATTTTATTTTATTCCATTCTTTCCATTTAGGATTCAAAAGATGCCAATGTGGTAAGAGATTTATGTATCAATTGATTTTTTAATCTATATTTTTTTAGTTTACATTGGTATTAATTATTATATAGTTATATAAAAAACCCATTCCATTATATTCAACTATTTTTATTGATTATTTTTTCAATTAATATTATAATTTTCCTCTTTTTTTTACATAAAATGATTGAGAAAATATTATCAATAAACTCTTACTTCATTTATCCCATTAGTGAAAAATCAATTTCTTCCATATCCATGAATTCAAATAATGATTTCAAAAAAATTTCAATATATTTGTTTAATGTAAATTATAAATATAAATTTAAATAAAAAAATTATATCCAATGAAATAAGACTCTTTTTACTAAAAAAAGTACTTTTGACATTTTTTACAAAAATGTTAAATAAATCATTGTTTCAACATAATCAAAGAAAATATATCATTCCATTGTCATGAATAAACTTTTCATTTAACCATAATTAATATGTTTATGTGGTTATTCTGAAATAATAAATTTCATCAATATTCAGCAATTATATTTTTTTACAAAGGGATTTAAAATTTAAATTATATTTTCTATATGAATGCATTTGATGATCATTTTATTGTATTTCAAATCAATATAATAAACAAATATCTGTTTCCAAAATATACAAGTACAAATATTTTTTGATGATACTATAGTTACTGATTATAGGGATTGTTTATGATCACTTTTAATTTGGATATTGATTAAAATATCTTTCATGATTAATTTAGAAATCATTAACATTCACTTGAAATATTCACATTCAATTGATCATTATAAATTTCATTTTCCCTAAATATCAATAGTTTTTATCAATTACTTTCATGTCATTTAAACTATATATAATTAATACCTAATTTTTTTAGTTTTGAGAGTATATTATTTAATGGGGAAGTAATTATATACTACATTTTTTATTCCATATATACATTTATTGATACATAATATAAATCGAGAATTAAATTGGTCATTATATATATGATGTATGTGTTCTAAATGTAGTGAAGGGTGGGGCGTAGAATTATATTCTCCCTTGATGAATTTATTTTATATTGAGGTGAATCAGTAAAATATAATCATATTTGGGGGGGGTCTATAGTTTTAACCATCGCACGAATAGTCTTGATGATATATATATCATAATCTCTTAGACAATTATGTCTAATATTAAAAATTTATATCATCCGTAATTCAGTAGTTATCTTCCCTGATATTATTACATAAGTATTACACAAGGATGAATTTTTTATCACGTTATATATTAAATAGAATGTGTGTTTAGTTAATTGGTGTTCTATAATGATTATTCATAATTAAATATTTATTATCATGTTTTTTATTGAATACGATGTCCTCAATTTGCTACCGTTCCTTTTTTATTATTCCTTATCTATTATGAATTAATATTAATGATTGGAACCTATTTAAATAAAATTTATTGAGCTTATAATATGACCATTATTAGTTTTTCTTTCCGCATGAAATGAATAATGATTCTTTGAATGAGTTTAACGATATGGAATTCTTACTTACACTATGTTTAATTTCATATATTCATTTTTAATTTGTTGATCATGTATTAATATTGTTTACCAATACCACAAAATTATTAGCTTTTTACGGATGGAATCACATGTATCATATGAAAATTTAATAAAATATCTATAGAATCTATAAAACTATGTAGGTGTCTTATCAAATTGAAACAAAACCTTGTTTACTAAAAAATGATGGAAAAATATTTTGTAATGCTTGGATTATAGAACATGACCCTATTGTACAACATGTAGATAGTTATAAAAGGATATCCAAAGTTTTTTTAAGGATAATATTATGTGGTTTCTCTTTGGTAAAGCATCCCTATCTAGATAATACATGTGTATGTGGTTCTAGTATAGTTTAACCTATGTTATCACCCCCAAAAGGGAATATTGTGAATTGAATCGATCATCATAAAATGCATCAAGTCAATCCTTATTGTGAACCTTCAATGATACTACTATTGGTTTTTTTCATATAACTTACCAATTCATTCCGTAATATTATTAAGGATTTTAATTTTTGATGAAAATGAATGATTTAGGTTAAAACCAATATTTTCTTGTATTTTTTGTATAATGTTAATCCTATGTTTAAACAAATAAATCCAACAGATCTAATTTTTTTAGTGGAATATAACCCGATAAAGGATATTTCTAGAAGACATATATATTAATACAACACACTGACTATGTATATATTAATTTGAAATGGTAATTTGAAAAATAATTCTTATATATTTGATTGACATGAAATTAATGGTATTGAAAAACTTTAGGTTCAATGCTATTATTTATTATAAAGTAATATGATTCAAGAATTTGTTTGTTCATTTCATAAAATAAATTAGCCTTATAAACAAAGAAGTTATAAAAAAATTTGATTAGTAATGATATTTTCAAGGGTTTTCATCATATATTTTATAATCCTATAGGAAATATTTGAATATAGTTTTAGTAATAGGAAAACATGCATGATGGGTGACCACTTGTTGCATCTGGTAAGGCCGTGAGGTATGAACCAAAAACTAATTGGTGATATGGTTTTAATTCATACAACAAGACTATAATATGTACATGTTAGAATGAAGTTTCTTTTAATTCAATGGTATGATTGTAAAATATAAATTTTATTTTGGGAGAAATTTTATAAGATAGATTTTTTTATGAAATTAATGAAATTGAAAAAGATATTAAATTTGGTTGAGGTATAAATAACCCTTAAATTTAAGATAATTCTTTATTTTAGAAGAATAAAATTTAATGGTAAGGGATTTATGTTTAAAGGAATGACATATCCATTTAGGTAAAACATTATTTACATTAAATAATATTTTGGATTATCAGGATGTAGGGTAATTTATTTCTGAAGAAATCTATGTTGAAACTATATTGGAAATTTTGAACTAAAACATATTTTTTGACATGATGGTTTGTATATTTGTTTACAATCATAACATGTGGTGAAAAATATAGTTTTTCTTAATATTTATTTATATGATAAATATATTATTCTTCTTTTATGATTCTTATGATCCTTTTAATTTCAATGTTAGGTTTTGAGGCACAAAAATAATTTATCTTAAATACTTATTTTTTGAATCTATAAATGATATTGTACTTGAAATTGATTTATAGATGAAAATTAATTTTTGAATTTGGTATGATTTATTATTATATTATTCTAGATAATAAAATAATACCAAATCATTAAGAAAAGTATCTTAAAATAAAAATGATATTATTTTTTCTTTAATGGTTATTTTATTCACTCTTAAAAATGTATAACATTATCACTCTAATATATCATCTTTGTAAATAGATTTTTATCATGTCCCATTAATTATCTTCTACAAGGGAATATTTTTCTATTTGATTAATTTTATATTTAAAATTATATATTTTTATGAGAAAATTGTATTGACCCTTTTACAATGTTGGTATTCCATAAAAGAATTTTTAAATTTCAAATTCTTGATTTCAATATAAGAATTTGAATTAGATGAAGACAATTAATTGAATTTTGGGTTAATGTAATACCCCATGAATTTATAGTGTATTTATATCAAATAATTATATTCTATTTGATAATTTCTTTACATGAAACCCCAATATCTTAGAATAACAACATTATTTTAAATAGCATATATGACACATAAAACGGCCTAAAAGGACCTATAAAATAAATTATATTAATATTAATATTATAAAATAGAATTTGAAATGAATTTAATGAATTTGATTTAAAATTATATAAAATATATATAGAGGTCCTACAAATCAATAAATTATTCAAAAATTCATAATATATAAGCACTCAACTTTTTATAACGATATTTTTTTCAACAAAAAATTATTTTCATTCAAAAATTATATTTTTTTTCTGATAAAATATAATAATTATTTTTAGGACATTTAGAAATTTTATTTTATAAATAAAAATAATTATTGAAATAAATATATAAATAATAATATAGTCTGAATTTTTTAATTTTTTAATTTTTTATAAAATGATCATTTTTTCAGACATTAGTGAAGAATATCAATTTTTTTGTAAAACAATCATTTCTGTTGTTAAATTAAATAATTTAAATTTCCCATTATTATTTTAATATTATATAAAATTTAATATGAAATATTAATTTATATATAAATAAACTAAATTAAATGGAATTATATTTAAAGGGCATATTATAATAATTTTATTTTTAGTTTTTACATTTTAATGTTCAAAATGTCTCCCAATCTTATATAATTAAAATAACCCATAATAAAGAATAAATTCAATAAATTTTATATATTATATATTAATAAATGTTAATTTAAATTAATTAAATTATTATTATTAATAATATAGTTATTCTGTGATCATCTTATGCTTGAGAAATGCATTAATGGAAAAACTGTTTTCTCAAATTGTCTCCAGGGTTTATTTTAAAATATATTTAATAACATTTAATAATTGAATTTTATAAATTTAAGTAAATAATTTTAATATTAATAATTTATATTATATAATATGTTAAATAAAATTTTTATTCTTATTGAATATAAAAATATTAGAAACCTATTTATACAGTTAATGTTAAAATATGTTTACTAGTTAGTAAAAATAAAAAAGTATATATAATAAAAAAAAATTAAATGTGTTTAATAAAAATTATATATATGTGGAAGGTAATTATCTCTCCTCCACTCCTTACTTTTTATATTTTCGAGACACTTGTATTGAAAAAACTTCCCATTAATAAATAATCTTTTGGTATTTACAAACTATGTAACTCCTTCTCAATTATAAAAGGGAACTCCCTCCCTTAACATATACATGACTTTAATGATATTTTCATATATCAAACATTGAAAAAGAATCTAAAAAACTCTATATCCAAATTTATAAGGTTCTGGTCTTCCCAAAAATCCTACACTAATGTCATTAATAAGTAATCCAAATGAGGTTCTTCTATGATAAAGTAATAGTCTTCGCCAATGTATATCATTTATAAGAATAGTATTCTACCATATATTTTTTATTAAAAATTAAAATATAATATCAGAAGTATATCCCATATATTCATCTGTTATTATATTTATGGAATAATTTATATTCTTATATAATACATATAATATGAAATTAATTATTGAAAATTAATATATCCTACACTTCAATACCCATTCACCCATTAAAATAATGATATCATTTCTCATGCATATATATGACCAACCATATCCATAAAGTGATAAGACACAATTTCAATGCCCAGAAATCATGAATGTTTATAAAAATGAATAAAATAATAAAATATGATATTTATATAATGAAATTATTACGGTAATTAAGTAACTATATCTTATTAACTAGATTCATAATAATAAGGACAAACATGCATAATTAAACAATTTAATTTACACACAAAATTAAAATAATAATTCATCATTTTCAATAAATGGATGATAAATTTAAATATGGGGTCATATAAGAGGTTATAAACACGAATATGGTTCTTTTACAAAGTAATAACATTATTAAAACCATTATACTATATTTTTATTCCTATTCAACTGAAGGGAAAAATGAGAAAACATATTTTGTCTCAATTTTATTTCTTTGAGGCATAATACAATGTTATGAAACTAATTTATTTATTTGGGGTATATATCACCAAATTTACATGTAATATCATCTATGCATCATTATTAATTTTAATTTATTTTATAATTAAATTTATCTCATCCAAGGTGCTTTTACATGAAAATTACCATTTAGTATAGAATTTCAAAACCAAATTTCATTTCATTGGGTTATATTACTTCTTAATTGAATTTGATATAATAAGATTACATATAAAATGAATTTATATTATATAATAGGGGACTAAATGTATTCTTATGTGGATATAAATTTGATAAACATAAATGATTGATTTCTAATTATCACATCATTTTCATTATCATTGTAATGGTTTCTTGTCTCATATTGTCTTCTTGGGACATATATCATGTTATACACCTATATAATTTCATAAGGTGTATTTGATTCCCCTTTTATATGTTATATTATTAATATCTCTATATTTATTATAAAAAATGTTTAATATTATTTTATTACATTATTGGGGCTTATAATTCCTAAGATACCAATTTAGAAAGAGATGTGTTTTTTGGTCTCATTTTAAGGAGGATTGATTATGCTTCAATATCTACTAAAGAGAATTATTTCAAAATTTTCTACTAAACCAACTTGGTTTTATTATACATTGGATATTCATTATATTTTCAAGTAATTTTTCCATGTTCCACTCTTTTAAATATAATTTTGTTGATAAAATTTCCTTAATAAAATTTGATTTCATTTTATTGTATGGTCAAAAATCTTTTGTTTCCAATTTTTTTTAAATGATTTAAAATTATTTTTTAATATATGATTTATCTAAATTTTTATTTTCACCAAATATTTTCAATGGTATATTATTTTAAATTTCCAAAAAAAAGAATTTAGATATTTACTACAATAGGTAAAAATAATAACTAGTTTAACAAATATGGAATGATCAAAATATTCATGCCATCAGGAACAATAATTTTATTTAGTCATACATTATAATTTAAAAAGTATAATTTTTATAGAAAATATTTTTCCTAACATTCTACACACTTTTTATTTTTATAAATTATTTAAAATTTATATGGAATTTTCCCAAATTAAGTTTTTACCGAATATTTTAGGGTATTTTTATTAATCAACAATAGTAGCCCTTTATTTTTGAATATACTTTACTAGTGATAAAATTTAATGATGCCATATTTATTATATAAGAGGGTTGTTCATGAATAGTTTGTATTGGAAAACTATTTACTTTCTATATATTTATTAATTCAATATATCATTAAATCTCTGAAGAAATATTCTGTTTTTTGAACATTAGACATTACATGGCACTTAATTATCTAAATTATTATTCATGGATTTGATTAATATTTTTAAACATATATTATTTCAATATTTTGTTTTTTACTGAGTAATGTAATATATATTACTAGTTAAATATTGATTTTCAATATTTTTTATTAATACCAAAATTTATTAATAAGGCATATTGAACATGAATTAAACCGATCATTAGTTTTGTGTGGAATGTGTTGGATAGATTAGGATACATGGGTCCCGAATAACATTAAAACTCCATTAAATAACTGTATCTTTAGTCAAATTAATATGATATCATTAAATGGGGTTTTATCCATATATTTTAACCATAATTTTTTTCTAACTTGATGATATGGATATAATGATGTATGATATCATGATGTTAAATATTAAAAAAATTACTTCATTCAAAAATGTATAATTATTATCCATGAGACAATTTTATTAACATTATACATGGTTGAATTTTGTTCTCATATTATTTCTTTAACATAATGTGTTTCTAGTTACTTAAATATCTATATTGATTATACCTTATCAAAACATTAGAGTTAAGTTATTGATTGAATAAAATGATGGTTTATATATTTAAATTTCAATATTAATTATACCTGAATGATTATAATTTAATTTTTTTATGATATATTCTTATTTATGTTAATGTTTCTAATAATTTGAGCCCACCCATATATTTTTTCCCATATATTATATTTGAAGAAGGAATAATTGATTAATTAATGGGATGGATGTTTGTTTCTAATCATATTTTTATATTTTATGTTTTAAAATGTAATGTGATATTCAAGTATATATATAGTTTAAAAAGCCTATTAAACTACTTAGTATATCAGGATAATATCAACTGTATATTATGTCAAAGATAATTAATTAACCCCTAATACTTGGATATTATGGTCATGGTATTTACAATATATATCTTATATATGTAGTGAGGGATATAATTCCATGAATTTATGTTTCAAATGATAGGTTGATTTTAGGTTATCATTCACATGATGTTGTTTCAGAGTGGATGTATACATGGAAGGTGGATTCATGTGGTTAATTTCCATCATGATCTTTCACCATATTTTTAAAATGATGTTATATATGATGCCTTTCCATATGGAACGTGGTTTTTATATACTAATTTCGATTATTAATATTATCTTGAATCAATGATATAGTTATGCAGTCAGGGTTATGTGGTTATATAAGGAATGATTGTTCCATTAGATAAGTTATTGGGGTGGGAGTGGCACTGTAATTGTAAAGATGTCTTTGTGTTATACATAATTGATATATTTTATTGATTATAGTTATTGTACAATGTTTATGTGGAGTAATTTATGATGAATAATTTGTGATGATGATTTGTAGTTGACCTAGAACATGTGATGAGTTCATTATTATAATTATTTATTGATTCATTTGTATTATTCTTCTACATATTTATGAGATGATTTTTGGAAGAACCTATTGAGTATACACATATTCTCAACCATATATATATATATATTCATTCATTTTTTATGTTTTTAGGAGAGAGATAGTGAATGTACTAGAACTTTGTAGATCAAAGAGTTCTTGGGTTGTTATTTAGTTTCCACCACATGTGTTAAATATTTCAATTTTTATCATGTACATTTTTATATATGATAAATATACACATTATGATATTATGGGATATTAATTTATTTATGTGTCAATGTATATTAATGATTTTATCTTATCTTATTATAATTAATTATATTAATTCCTCCCTAAAATTTGTTATATGTATTGCATTGAAGTAATTAAAAAATTTCATATTGGATGAATGATTAAATAGTCACACTTATCTCTACTAGTAACCCATAATGGTGTAAAAAAAATTTGGTATCTATGTAATTGATATGATTTCGGATAGTTTTTATAGTTTAGAACTAGTGAAAAATGAATTTTATTCACTAATAAATGCTACAAATAAAAATTATCACAAGGAATTGGAAAGGATGATCAACTATGACACACAAATTTTGGGTCCTTATGATCTATATAATATCCCTAAATTTTTATTATCGGATCTACTCCAAAGAATAATATTTCATTTTTTATGCTTTTAATAATGATAAATTTTACCCAATGTTATCCATATAGAACACCCAACACCAAGTTGAAATTTTTGGTCAATCACAAACAAACAAAAAAAAATTTCTTTAGTTTTATAGAAATAGTTAAATCTTTTAAACAATAATACTAATGTCTTGATGTGATAAATATTATAAATATACCCAAATTTTATTTTCCATAGTATGTATTCATAATTGATTCAGATCATCATATAAACTATTGAAAATATTCAAATTTCAGATAAGAAAAAAAATATACATAAAAGACAATTGAAAAGGAATAAAGAAACTTTTTAGTCCTTTTCAGCATTTTGATATCATATAAGACAATTTTCATTTAAAATAATAATCTTTCAAATCAAATAATCATTTAATTTCACATAAAATCAACATTGCTACCAAAATAATTTTAAAAACCATTACAATAAATAATAATTGAAAAAATATTTACATTATGAAATTTCTTAAAAACATTGGATCCCATGAATTTTTTTAAACATAATTTTTATCCTTAATGGGCCTAAAAATTCTTTTAAAAGAAAATTTATTCATTTAAATTGGAAAAATGAAAATATTTTCATGAAAATATTTACATCTAATATTATGTTAACATAGGTTACCTGGTGAAACATCATCATATCCATCTAATAATAACAAAACTACAATCCTATAACAAAAAAACTATAATCTTATAATTCGAATAACAAAACTCAATTAAATATATTATAATTTCCCATAAAACATAGTTGTAACACAATTATTTGGAGATCTATACCAGGATTAGAAGATGATAAATGTTTTCAAATGGGCCATAAAATGTATAATTCACATAAAAAGTCAATTTTCCAACATAAAACATAAAAATATACTTTTGAACTAAAAGTTAAAACACATTACAATTTCATAATAAAATTTTTTGAAATATATATTTATTTAGAAAAATACATAAAAATAAATTTTTTTAGATATTTGGTTATCTATTTAATTTGAAAATAACATGGAAACATTAAATGAAGACATAAAATAAATTAAATTTCATTTTGACTATATATTCTATCGAAGAAGTATATGTTAAAGAAAAAAAACACTCTTTTACAATTTGATAAAAAATTAAAAAATTACCCATATAGAATACCTTAAAAACATTCCCATTTATAAAAGTATAAAGATATTCAAATTTGGTATAAATTATATTTCTCCCAATTGATTTTTTAATATTAATTTTCATGAAAAATTTTATTGAAAATATACAGTGAAAAAAAATTGATGGAAAACATTAAATGCTGATTTTAAAAAGAACATCCTTTACTTGGTGTTTGACTCTTCAAAAATATTCTCTAACAATAGTATAATATACATTGTAAGATATTTAATTTATATAAAACCTTATATATATTTCATAACTTATCTTTATACTTTAAATTTATATTAATGTCTTATTTAATTACTTTATTGATTAAGTCCATGTTGGGTGTTTCGATGTTGTTTGAATAATAACATCAATATGTCTTCATTATGTGTAACATTTTCAAAAAGGAATATGTTCCATCATCCCAATTTTATTAATTAATAAGTAATTTTAATTTTTACACTTTAATTTTAGTTTTATAACAAACAATGAATGATTGTTTTGATAACTGAAATATACAACAATAATAGACAGAAATGATGTATATATGCATGAGTAACAATTCTATTTTTCAAAAAAAAAATGAGTGATTGAAGATAGGTTTTATAAAATTTTTCTATAATTATTATTAATAATAATTATAATGTTATTACTTTAAATGAACTTATATATTACGTCCATATGGTTTAGTGATGAAAAAAAATTACATTACTTTATAGAGGTGGTAATACACATGTAATCATGAATGGCATTATCATTTTTAACAGATGAAAAGATATGAAAATAGATGATACATTAGCATTATATGTCCTAAAAAATTCACAAGGATTTAACTAGTTAATTATAAGTTGAGTTTGACATCCCCAATACCCTCATCCAATAGTTCTAGGCCTAGCTGCTAGCACCGTGTAAGAATCTCCAACATATTTGAGCCATTATACTAAGGTACATATATCGATGAAAACATCTCAGATCCCATAAAATTATAAAATTTATGACCAAAAAACTGATAAAAATGGATGAATACATCTATATACCACCTATATATAATGATAAAGTACTAAAAGGGGTTAAAACAAAAAATAATCACAACAAAAACTAGAATGGATTTCCTGCTTGATTAAAAAAAGGACGACTATCATATATATCACTAGTAGGAACCATAATATTTCAATTCCAATAAAAATATCATCTTAGTTAATATCATCCTTGGGCTACTTTTGAAATAATTTCATCTATATAAGAATAAAAATGTTTTAGTGGAGCCCAATCATGTACTAATATAACAATACCCAGTAGGAAACCAAAAAACAACCAAACATAAAAAATAATTCTTACTCATCTCATATAAATAGGCACATAAATCATTATATGAGATATAATTATAATCATTAACAAAGCATGATATAATCATAATAGAAATGTGGTCCCAAAAGGGTTCATCCAATACTATCAAACACTAGATTCTACTATAGGATTCAAGGTAATTCACTTCTAGAAGGGATCTCTCCATGATCTGTGCTATTACTAAGGTCACACATCCAATTTTCCATTTTCATATATCCATGATAGAATGCTCCAAATGGATCTCTAAGGATCTCATTATCAGGATAGGTTATGACACCAAAGTCCACTTAGGGACACCACTAACCCTACTAGATCAATTTTATCGGTCGGTGATTGATTCCATGTTTGTGGTGTCCAAACTAATAAGAAAAACCCTTCTATAAAATATATATTTTAGGATCATACCATACATCCTATATAGGGATAACCTAAACCCTATCCAAAATATATCCTATAGAGGGGATCCAAATCCCATTTTGAATATTTAATGTGAAATTATACCCTCATATGCATGCATTAAAGGATAAAACTCAATTGATCCTAGTCTATTACAATTAACTAGGGGGCCTAAAACTAAACCTTAATATATACATGACGTGTCTTGTGTTATCATGGGCCTTCACATAACTCTATATCTAAAAAAACTAGTAAAACCTCCAAATTCATGGTGTTTCTATTTGTGGTACATATCATTTTGAGGTCGGGCCGACACATAGTATACCCTAGGCCATTCCTATGTACATTTAGGAATACTTTTTTACAATGGTTGTGCTCGTATACTTTATTAGGTATGAGTACCAAGTTGTGCCTATGTATTCAACCCATACACATATTCTGTGTTTTTTATGTCCCCATGTATCCTTTAGAATACACACTGAGGTTTTATAATGTGATCACATGGGGTGTGAGATGCTTTATGTGACATGTATCCTTTTTCCAACATGTAAAAACAAGTGCTGCAAAAGGGGAGCAATGAAAAATGTGTTCATAAAATAAATTCCATGTAGCCGATATTTTTTTACGAAATTATATACTACTCATGAATTAATTTTCCACAACACCACCATAGATTATAAAATAATCTGGGTTGAGAATGTTGGATTTGGTGTGACCAAGCCCCACCATCATCACTATTCATATTCTGGTAGTCGATGAGCTGGAAATGAGATATCTTATCGAGCCATAACATCAATACATGCCCAAAACCGACATTGAGTGTTCCAAAATAAAAATTAAACTATAATCCATCATAATTAATAAAATCCATTCATTCAATATCCTTATTGAATCCATTGTGATGATCAGTTGTGCCGAAGATTTGTTGTGTAATAGTAATCCAACTGGCTTTTAACGAAACACCAGTTAAATTAACATCTAAATACAATCACACATAGAGTTTGAGAGATAAAATATGAATCCATAAAATAGGAATGAACCACATCCAATAATTTATTTCCCCAAGATTAAATTTTTCTCGAAATAAAACAAAAGAAAATTGAATCAATCAATAATAAATTCCCAAATACTAGGTAATTAAACATGGACCAGTAACAAAGTCATCCGAAAAATCAATATGTTGATTCATTTTATTTTAATTAAAAATGGATCAAAAAAAGGTAATAAATCAACATCAACTAAAATCCTACATCATTTTGGGTCAAATATTGTAGAGGAATAGCCTACAATCATCTTCATTTGTAAGATACACAAGCTCTTATTGGAGAAACTATCAATAATAGTCAATCCACAATATTCACTAGAAAAACCTGAAAGAGTGATACTATAATGTCTCAACTAATTAATTATAGTCATAATTCTAACCCAAGGAAAATTCCCCAATATGAACATTTTTATGGGTCGTTTAGGTCTCCACACAACAACATAATTACATTAATAAGTTAGTTATATTAGTTTATTATTTTTGACTCAGATAGAACTTTATCAAAATTTATGACACTGATGACGATTATTTCATTCATAAGGTCAAACAAATATTCTCAATTAAATAATGGAATCATATTTCACGTCCAATTTCCTGTTCATAAGCAATTCCACTTTTTTAGAAAATTTATATTCAAGTGATATTAATATTTTTTTAATAAAAATACCTAGCTCACTGATGCAGGGGAATTTTTCATAGATCCCTGATCAAATGATTATTTACCTAATTATGCAATATATTTCACTTACAGTTTAATGGCCCGGACCTCCCTGGTCCATTACTTTGTGAAAATGTGGTGTTGGAGGTGTTCCGGGAGGTCAAGGTGAGTTATCCCCCAGCTGCTGCCTACCGGTAGCTCGGTCTACCGGTAGCTGCTGATTACTGGTAGCTCGGTCTACCGGTAGCTGCTGATTACCGGTAGCTCGGTCTACCGGTAGCTGCTGCCTACCGGTAGCTCGGTCTACCGGTAGCTGCTGATTACCAGTAGCTCGGTCTACCAGTAGCCACATCCTACCGGTAGCTGGGTTTACCGGTAGCCACGGCATACTGATGGTATACTTGTAGCCGCAGTCCAGGAGTAGCTCGGCTAACACTTTGCCAAATTTCACGAATGAACAGTGATTCCAGTTTCTTAAGAGCTACCGATCCCATACTTTGCCAAATTTCACGAATGAACAGTGATTCCAGTTTCATAAGAGCTACTGATCCCATACTTTGCCAAATTTCACGAATGAACAGTGATTCCAGTTTCATAAGAGCTACCGATCCCATACTTTGTCAAATTTCACGAATGAACAGTGATTCCAGTTTCATAAGAGCTACCGATCCCATACTTTGCCAAATTTCACGAATGAACAGTGATTCCAGTTTCATAAGAGCTACCGATCCCATACTTTGTCAAATTTCACGAATGAACAGTGATTCCAGTTCCTTAAGAGCTACCGATTCCATACTTTGCCAAATTTTGAGTATGTGAACAGTGTTTCCAGCTTCGCAAATTTGACGTTTTCTTTGACGTAAAGTACTTTTAAAACCTTATTTTAAGGACTTTTAAGGCCGATTCAAAGGCCATAAATCCTATATTAATTATTCCTAAGGCTTGGATGTTTTTACTTGGTCAAACCGCGTGGGTTAATGCGATCCGTTTTTAATGGAGAATAAATCGGATCTTAAACCGTCGCCTCTCTAATTTATTTTTTTAAAGGGAACGAGATATCATTCTTCGTTGTTCTTCCTCCTGGTTCTCATCTACGAGACGCTAGAACCTTGCAATCCTTCCCATAGGAGTTTCACAATCAAACGTTACTCGGACCAGTTCCGCTCTGTTGGATGCAACCAAGCTGTGTCGATCATTCTTCCACATAAGTTGTCGCGAGGGGAGGATCGTGACCTGCTGTGTGGATAAAGGACGTCAAGAACTCTTCGAGGTAGGGGATTCATGGCTTCTCTAATTATATATGTGCAATCGTAGAATTAGCATGATTTATTCCTTTGGATCACAATGAAATTGACCTAATTAAATACTTGAACCGGATTAAAAGAATTGGTTGATCGCATGCTGTTTCTTTATACCGTGATAACGGTTTGCCTCATGTTTTCCTAGATATGGTGATATCTATGTTTTCTTTGATATATTGTTCGTTCATGATAGAAATATATAATGAACGTAAAGCCGGAATTAATTGTTAATTAATTGGCTAAAGATAAAGTGGCATGTAAATTAATCTGGTTATTGTCGTTGTTGTAGATGTTCGAATTTGAGGATAATCAAATTAGGGAAGTAAGCTTGGTTATTTAATTGTGATGGCTTACTGATTAGGTATCCATGATTGGAGCCTACGAATAACAAATCTGTTAATTCAATATGGATTAGAGAACAGATTATGTGGGAATTTCAAAAAGGGTTCTAAGTTACCCTCTTGTTTGTTAACGGGCCGAGAGCCCATTTTGTGATGTTTGTTTTCCTGCTGCTTGTGCTGTGATGTGAGCCTGGATGGTTGTTGTGATATGTGGAGGCATGGAGGCCTTATAGTTGTGGCAGCGGATGATGCCCAGTGTGGCGAGATGCATCGGTTTATGCATATGGGTGTCAGGGGGGACACCGGGGGTGATGGAATGGGACGGATGTGGTTACTGGTTGCCTGTGGTGTTCTTGAATGTTAATCTGCCTTGCTTTTCCCCACTGCTCAAGGCAGCTGGTCTTGCTACCATTCTTCCAAAGGAGGCGAAGACGCGCGGGGTATGCCACGTTCTTTCCGTGTTTAGCCTCTCGAGGGAGAATGGGTATATGCTCTTTCTATAGGCGGAAAAGACCCGACGGGTAGTATATCTACTCACCGTGTTGAGCCTCCTTTGTGTTTAGAAGCATAGGATGTTTTTCTAGAATGCCTGGGAATGTGGAAAAGTATTTCTGTAATGAATGTTTTATTAAATGGTGAAAATCCACGGGGATGGAGATGCTGGAATTTAACGGTGATGTGAATCTTAAAAAGGAGCAGTTGTTTTTGAAAGTGACGCCATTTCAGTTAAATGGGGATTTGTTCAATATTAATTAATGCTTAAAGAATTAACTAATTTACACTGGAACTGATAAAGGAGAATGGAGTAATCTAATAAAGCTCTTCAATTGGTTGTGTGCTTATAGGATACCTAGTCTTAGAAGTAGCAGCCTGGAGTCTGAGAGACGTTAGCTGCAGTTGTATCTAAGACTAGGTAATGCCCATAGTGTGGATGTGAGTTACTTATATATTCTGTACTTTTTGTGTTTCTATACGCTACTCCACCCTGTCGGTAAGGGCAACTGACACCCCGGTGATTCTGAGCCCTGGGGGGGTGTTTTCCCCAACATTCTGATGGGAGGTTGAATGGCTGACTACCCCCTTTGGCCCCGCTCTCTTCTCTTGGTAGATCTTAGTGCTGGTAGGCACAGTGGTTAGTTTTACCCATATATGTGTGTAGAGGGCTGTAATGGCTTGTGGTTATTTCACAAACATATATTCTGGATATAGTATCCTATGGACTACTATAGGTGTAACGTGTATAGGCTGTGATGGCTTGAGGATCCTTACTCGGTGTATGGGCTGTAATGGCTTCAGGTATAATACCTGACGTATGATACACGTTATGCGAGCTGTGGTGGCTCCCGGAAACTACCTGGTTACTTTTGGTTGTGAGGATTGTGTGGAGCTTAGCCCAGGTGTCTGCGGGCAAGCCTATGTGGTGCACGTGGTACAGATTGTGGAGCTTGACCCATGTTGATACGGGCAAGCCTTTGGAGAGAGATGCACAGGACGTATGTCGTTGGGGCAAAGCGGCAAACCAGTGGGGAAGTAGTAGCGGGGTACCCTTGACATTCTTTACTATATGCTATATTCTTGTATGTGTTACTTGGTGAGAGTAGCCATGGTGAGGTTGGGAACATAGTATACATGTTTAGGTGACGAGTTAGTTTCACTTGTTGTTCACTGGGCTTTAGCATGCTTTCTTTACTTTTGCACGAGAGTCTTGGGGAGGATCCTACTGAGTATACTGTTATACTCACCCTATGTACATATAAACTGTTTTTCAGGTCACTTGGAGCAGGTTGGAGATCAAGCTGGTTACTACTAGCTTGCGGTTGGAGGAGGAGTTGTTCGGGCTTGTGGTCGCTGTCGCTTTACTTTCTTTTGGGTACTTTTAGTTTCCCCTTACAGTTGTAGTACTTTTGCATGACATTTCATATATGTACTTGGGTTTCTTTTACATTTCAGTTATGAGTTGGAGTTGGTTGGATTCTATTCTATCTCTCTCTTCTGCATGTGTTCTCTTAGAGGGTAATGCCTCCCATTTTGTGTGTGTATTATACCCTCGGTGCTAGTCGCCAACCCGGGGCCTACTGGAGGCGGGACTCGGGGGTCATTATCTCCCTTTTCACATTGCCGGCCCAGGAGGGGTACACTTTGTGGGGAGGGGGTCGTGACAGAGTGGTATCAGAGGTCTGGTCGAGGGATAGGATGGAGTTTGGAGTTAGTCACAGGTGAGGATGCATGGGATGGTAGGGCAACGGTGTCATTCATGTTTAGCAAGTGGGGAAAACACTGGAGACCGGCAGAGACATAGGCGTTCAGGGCCCCCTATGATCTATTGCACGGACCTTTAAGTTTACGATGGCTACTAAACAAAGTGATACTGGTTGCAGGGTAGAGACCTAGGAAAGGATCATGCATCATTATTCCTTTCGCCTGTGTTTGAATGGGTAGACCTTGGGATAGGTAACCTAAAATTAATAAAACAAAATAATTAATTAATTAATGTTGAGTCTTCCATATTCCAGGCTTAGGAGCTCTAACGATTGTTATTTTACAGGTATGGCTCCAGGTCGGCGTCCCCGTCAGGTTTGCGCAGAAGGTGCCCAGCAGGCTGTTCCAGCAGATCGCCGCCGGGTAGAGGTTGACGACGATGACACTTGGAGGAAGACACTCCGAGAGTTTCAGCGCAAGAGTCTACAGAAGTACGAGGGCTCCGTTTCAGATGCAGTCACAGAATACTGGTTGGAGGAGGTCGAGATAGGCTTCAGTTCGATTCGTGCTCGGAAGGAACACTGGGTGTCCTTGGTTGTGACGATGTTGCGTGGAGCAGCGAGACAGTGGTGGTTCTTGTTCCTCGGGGATCGTGAGGAGTCAACGATCTCATGGGAGGAGTTTCGAGACAGGTTTAGAGTCGAGTTTCTTTCATCGACTGCGAAGGCATCCAGTCGCCAGGAGATTCTTACCCTTCGACAGGGGAGCTCCAGTGATTGGGAGTTTGGAATTCGTTTCAGGAACCTTCTACGATATGCTTCAGACCTGTTACCAGATGATGAGGCCAGGGCGAGGCATTTCGAGGAGGCTTTGCGTCCAGAGATCCAGTGCCAGGTCACCCCATTTATGCTGAAGACATATCTTGAGGTGCTGGCGAGGGCAGAGGTTGTTGAGAGGACTTTGGATAGGACCGGATCGTCACGAGAGGGGAATCGTCATGATTCTTCAAGAAGAAGAGATGTGGTCCGGGGTTCCCGGTTTTCAGGACAGAAGAGTTTCCGTTCACCTGGGGGTAGGTCCCGGCCCTTCCCATCTCATTTCTCCGGAGGTAGCAACTCTCAGACCTATGCCAAGGGATCAGGCGCTTTTTTTTCTTGTGGTGGACGTGGTCATCAGCAGCGGGAGTGCCCAACTTTTCAGAGCAGTCATCGTGCACCAGGCGCTCCACTCCAGGTTCCTCCGTTGAGGCAGTTCCAGCCGAGGCAACAGCAGCAGGTTGCACCAGCTTTAGATCACCAGAGGGTAGATGGAGCAGGCAGAGGACAGCCCCATGACTCTCCCCGTCCTCAGAGAGCAGAGCGCGGCCGTGGTGGTGGTCGTCATCAGGGTCAGAGAGGCCGTGGAGGTGGTCGTGGTCAGCTTCATGCTCTAGCGTTGCCAGCTCCAGGCGAGCCAGACGTCGTCCGAGGTACCCTTTGCTTGTTTTCTACCTTAGTGTATGCCTTGTTTGATTCAGGAGAGACACAATCCTTTATATCCCCTACCCTTGTCCACGCTTTGGGACTTGAGGTAGAGAGGCTTCCAGTGCCCTTGGCGTTGACTACGCCAGTTGGAGGTCGAGCTAGCTTGTTTGAAGTATTTAGAGACTGTGAGCTAGTGTTGGGGCAGCACCGCTCTTGGGGAGATTTCCTATGTTTACAAATACAACCATATGATGTCATCCTCGGCATGGATTGGTTGTATTCGGTGCAGGCTATTGTGGATTGCTACAGGAAGAAGGTCGTTTTCTTTGATGAAGATGGAGAGGAAGTAGTGTTTTTTGGTGAGAGAGATCCTCGAATGAGTCATAGACGAGTTTCATCCTTATCATCCATGATGGCTGGGATGATGCTGAGTTCTTCAGAGGTTCAACAGCTGGCGTTTCCTAGGGTCGTAGAAGAGTACCCTGATGTCTTTCCAGAAGAGGTTGTATCCTTACCCCCTCGACGGAAGATCGAGTTTGGGATCGAGCTACAGCCAGGAGCGTCTCCCATCTCTATGTCTCCATATAGGATGGCCCCTTCTGAGTTACGAGAACTACGTATTCAGCTCGATGGTCTGTTGCAGTGTGGTTTTGTTCGGCCAAGTGTGTCACTGTGGGGTGCACCAGTCTTGTTCGTGAAAAAGGCTGATGGCAGTTTGCGGTTGTGCGTCAATTATCGTCGCTTAAACAAAGTGACAATAAAGAACTGTTATCCTCTCCCGCGGATTGATGACCTATTCGATCAACTGAAGGGTGCAAGTTGGTTTTCAAAGATCGACTTGCGGTCAGGATATCATCAGATGCGTGTAAAGGATGAGGATATCCCGAAGACTGCTTTCCGCTGTCGTCATGGGCATTATGAGTTTGTTGTAATGCCATTCGGCGTGACAAATGCTCCAGCTGTTTTCATGGGGTTGATGAATGCTGTGTTCCGTGAATTCTTGGACAAGTTTGTTGTGGTTTTCATTGATGACATCCTTGTGTACTCCACATCTGAAGAAGAGCATGCAGAACATCTACGAGCTGTTTTGGGAGTTCTTCGCCAACATCGATTGTTTGGGAAGTTGTCCAAGTGTGAGTTCTGGGCTCGAGAAGTTCGTTTCTTGGGACATGTTGTGTCCCAACAGGGAGTAGCTGTGGATCCTTCAAAGATAGAAGTAGTGGTGTCTTGGCCAGCCCCCAAGACCGTGTCAGAGGTGCGAAGTTTCCTTGGTCTCGCAGGCTATTATAGGACGTTTGTGGCTAATTTCTCCCGAGTTGCGACTCCTCTGACAGCTTTGACCAGGAAGGATCAAGCGTTCATATGGACTGATCAGTGTCAGACAGCTTTCGAGTATCTAAAGGAGAAGTTGGTAAGTGCTCCAGTCCATTGTCTTCCAACGGAGGGAGTCCAGTTTGATGTTTTCTGTGATGCTTCACATCTGGGGCTAGGCCGTGTTCTCATGCAGCAGAGGTCAGTTGTTTCTTATGGGTCTCGGCAGTTGCGTCCCCATGAACGCAACTATGCCACCCATGATCTTGAGTTGGCAGCCGTGGTGTTTGCGCTGAAGTTGTGGAGACATTATCTCATTGGAGAGCGCTTTGTGGTTTTCACCGATCATAAGAGTTTGAGGTATGTTTTCTCTCAGCGGGATTTGAACTTGCGGCAGCGTCGGTGGATGGAGTTCTTGCAGGAATACGACTTCGAAATATCGTATACACCTGGGAAGGGAAATGTTGTTGCTGATGCACTGAGCCGAAAGTCAAGTAATGATGTTGTGCGTGAATCTGGTGATTCCTGGAGAGGGATGGAAGAGCTAGCAGCTTTGCATCTTGATATGGGAGAAGTTGGAGGAAGAGGTTGTCTTTTCCAGATGACGGTGCAGTCATCCCTGATGCAAAAGGTGGAAGAGTCTCAGCTGGGTGATCTAGAGGTGGAAGTTTTGAGAGACAGAGTTGTTTGTGGGGAGGCCCCTGATGGTTGGTCAGAGGATGAACAACACCGAGTGTTGTATCATGACAGGCTTTTTGTTCCCTTGACGATGCGCAAGACGGTTCTCCGAGAGTTCCATAGCTCGCCCTTAGCTGTACATCCTGGTGTGACGAAGATGTATCGATCCTTGAGGAGTCAGTTTTGGTGGCCTGGGCTGAAGCGTTCAGTTGCAGAATGTGTGTCTCGATGTTTAGTCTGCCAGAAGGTGAAGGCCGAACACCGTGTTCCTGGTGGTCTTCTCCAGCACTTAGAGATTCCTCAGTGGAAGTGGGATGACATCTCAATGGACTTTGTTACAGGTTTACCTCGAGCTCCGGGAGGACATGATGCTATATGGGTGGTAGTGGATCGTTTAACTAAATCGGCCCACTTCATAGCAATCAAGGAGTCGAGCTCAGTGGAGGTTTTGTCGAGGCAGTATCTGGAGGAGGTGGTGAGGCTTCACGGAGTTCCTAAGACGATCATTTCTGATCGAGACCCTCGTTTTACCTCGAGGGTGTGGAGAGGTCTCCAGCATGCTTTTGGCTCTCAACTATGCCTTAGCACTGCTTTTCATCCTCAAACGGATGGTCAGACAGAGCGAACCATCCAAACTCTTGAAGACATGTTGCGCTCTTGTGTTCTTGATTTTGGAGGTTCATGGGTGAAGCACTTACCTGTGGTAGAGTTCTCTTACAATAATAGTTTTCACTCTACCATCGGCATGGCGCCGTTTGAAACCTTGTATGGCCGGCCATGCCGTTCTCCGTTGTGCTGGACTGGGGTCGGAGAGTCAGCAATTCTCGGACCAGAACTAGTGCAGAATACGACGGAGATGGTTCAAGTGATTCGTGAGAGGATGAAGACAGCACAAGATCGTCAGAAATCTTATGCGGAT
Organism: Viscum album; assembly: GCA_963277665.1. Taxonomy (NCBI): domain Eukaryota; kingdom Viridiplantae; phylum Streptophyta; class Magnoliopsida; order Santalales; family Viscaceae; genus Viscum; species Viscum album. The sequence continues at coordinate 2,011,750,043 of OY728147.1, read as the reverse complement.
CAAAGAAGGAGACCCTTAGAGTTTAATGTTGGGGATCATGTGTTTCTGAAGGTGACTCCCCGTCGTGGGCAGCGAAGGTTTGGTCGCGGAAGTAAGCTTTCTCCCCGTTTTGTTGGGCCTTTCGAGGTGTTAGCTCGTGTTGGAGCTGTGGCATATCGAGTAGCACTTCCCCCTCGAATGAGTCGGATACATGATGTTTTTCATGTATCGCAGCTCCGTCATTATCTTCATGATGAATCTCATGTTATCGATTGGGGAGAGATCGATATTGATGATGATGCAACCTTCGAGGAGCGACCTGTGGAGATCCAAGACCACAAGGAGAAGGTGTTGCGTGGGCGTTCTATTCCTTTAGTTCGTGTCTTGTGGCGACACGGTGGCATGGAGGAGAGTACCTGGGAGCGTGAGTCACAGATACGTGCTCAGTACCCAGAGTTGTTTAATGTTTAACTCCTTTCATGTAATGATGTTTTCTCTGTGGTTGGACCTTTCATTTTTTGTTTATGTACCTTTGATGTGATGTTGTGAATGAATTGTTTGGGTATGGATTGTTTGTTCCCGGATGTCATAGTTTTGTTCCAGCTTTCGAACAACTCGTGTTGGTTTTCCCCTGAGAGGTATCTTATGGGGTGGTTGTTCGGACCCATCTTCTCTTCTGTGTTGGTTTTTAATTCTCGAGGACGAGAATGTTTTGAGAGGTATCTAATGTAATGGCCCGGACCTCCCTGGTCCATTACATTGTGAAAATGTGGTGTTGGAGGTGTTCCGGGAGGTCAAGGTGAGTTATCCCCCAGCTGCTGCCTACCGGTAGCTCGGTCTACCAGTAGCTTCTGATTACTGGTAGCTCGGTCTACCGGTAGCTGCTGATTACCGGTAGCTCGGTCTACCGGTAGCTGCTGCCTACCGGTAGCTCGGTCTACCGGTAGCTGCTGATTACCAGTAGCTCGGTCTACCAGTAGCCACATCCTACCGGTAGCTGGGTTTACCGGTAGCCACGGCATACTGATGGTATACTTGTAGCCGCAGTCCAGGAGTAGCTCGGCTAACACTTTGCCAAATTTCACGAATGAACAGTGATTCCAGTTTCTTAAGAGCTACCGATCCCATACTTTGCCAAATTTCACGAATGAACAGTGATTCCAGTTTCATAAGAGCTACCGATCCCATACTTTGCCAAATTTCACGAATGAACAGTGATTCCAGTTTCATAAGAGCTACTGATCCCATACTTTGTCAAATTTCACGAATGAACAGTGATTCCAGTTTCATAAGAGCTACCGATCCCATACATTGCCAAATTTCACGAATGAACAGTGATTCCAGTTTCATAAGAGCTACTGATCACATACTTTGTCAAATTTCACGAATGAACAGTGATTCCAGTTCCTTAAGAGCTACCGATTCCATACTTTGCCAAATTTTGAGTATGTGAACAGTGTTTCCAGCTTCGCAAATTTGACGTTTTCTTTGACGTAAAGTACTTTTAAAACCTTATTTTAAGGACTTTTAAGGCCGATTCAAAGGCCATAAATCCTATATTAATTATTCCTAAGGCTGGGATGTTTTTACTTGGTCAAACCGCGTGGGTTAATGCGATCCGTTTTTAATGGAGAATAAATCGGATCTTAAACCGTCGCCTCTCTAATTTATTTTTTTAAAGGGAACGAGATATCATTCTTCGTTGTTCTTCCTCCTGGTTCTCATCTACGAGACGCTAGAACCTTGCAATCCTTCCCATAGGAGTTTCACAATCAAACGTTACTCGGACCAGTTCCGCTCTGTTGGATGCAACCAAGCTGTGTCGATCATTCTTCCACATAAGTTGTCGCGAGGGGAGGATCGTGACCTGCTGTGTGGATAAAGGACGTCAAGAACTCTTCGAGGTAGGGGATTCATGGCTTCTCTAATTATATATGTGCAATCGTAGAATTAGCATGATTTATTCCTTTGGATCACAATGAAATTGACCTAATTAAATACTTGAACCGGATTAAAAGAATTGGTTGATCGCATGCTGTTTCTTTATACCGTGATAACGGTTTGCCTCATGTTTTCCTAGATATGGTGATATCTATATTTTCTTTGATTTATTGTTCGTTCATGATAGAAATATATAATGAACGTAAAGCCGGAATTAATTGTTAATTAATTGGCTAAAGATAAAGAGGCATGCAAATTAATCTGGTTATTGTCGTTGTTGTAGATGTTCGAATTTGAGGATAATCAAATTAGGGAAGTAAGCTTGGTTATTTAGTTGTGATGGCTTACTGATTAGGTATCCATGATTGGAGCCTACGAATAACAAATCTGTCAATTCAATATGGATTAGAGAACAGATTATGTGGGAATTTCAAAAAGGGTTCTGAGTTACCCTCTTGTTTGTTAACGGGCCGAGAGCCCATTTTGTGATGTTTGTTTTCCTGCTGCTTGTGCTGTGATGTGAGCCTGGATGGTTGTTGTGATATGTGGAGGCATGGAGGCCTTATAGTTGTGGCAGCGGATGATGCCCAGTGTGGCGAGATGCATCGGTTTATGCATATGGGTGTCAGGGAGGACACCGGGGGTGATGGAATGGGACGGATGTGGTTTCTGGTTGCCTGTGGTGTTCATGAATGTCAATCTGCCTTGCTTTTCCCCACTGCTCAAGGCAGCTGGTCTTGCTACCATTCTTCCAAAGGAGGCGAAGACGCGTGGGGTATGCCACGTGCTTTCCGTGTTTAGCCTCTCGAGGGAGAATGGGTATATGCTCTTTCTATAGGCGGCAAAGACCCGACGGGTAGTATATCTACTCACCGTGTTGAGCCTCCTTTGTGTTTAGAAGCATAGGATGTTTTTCTAGAATGCCTGGGAATGTGGAAAAGTATTTCTGTAATGAATGTTTTATTAAATGGTGAAAATCCACGGGGATGGAGATGCTGGAATTTAAAGGTGATGTGAATCTTAAAAAGGAGCAGTTGTTTTTGAAAGTGACGCCATTTCAGTTAAATGGGGATTTGTTCAATCTTAATTAATGCTTAAAGAATTAACTAATTTACAGTGGAACTGATAAAGGAGAATGGAGTAATCTAATAAAGCTCTTCAATTGGTTGTGTGCTTATAGGATACCTAGTCTTAGAAGTAGCAGCCTGGAGTCTGAGAGACGTTAGCTGCAGTTGTATCTAAGACTAGGTAATGCCCATAGTGTGGATGTGAGTTACTTATATATTCTGTACTTTTTGTGTTTCTATACGCTACTCCACCCTGTCGGTAAGGGCAACTGACACCCCGGGGATTCTGAGCCCTGGGGGGGTGTTTTCCCCAACATTCTGATGGGAGGTTGAATGGCTGACTACCCCCTTTGGCCCCGCTCTCTTCTCTTGGTAGATCTTAGTGCTGGTAGGCACAGTGGTTAGTTTTACCCATATATGTGTGTAGAGGGCTGTAATGGCTTGTGGTTATTTCACACACATATATTCTGGATATAGTATCCTATGGACTACTATAGGTGCAACGTGTATAGGCTGTGATGGCTTGAGGATCCTTACTCGGTGTATGGGCTGTAATGGCTTCAGGTATAATACCCGGCGTATGATACACGTTATGCGAGCTGTGGTGGCTCTAGGAAACTACCTGGTTACTTTTGGTTGTGAGGATTGTGTGGAGCTTAGCCCAGGTGTCTGCGGGCAAGCCTATGTGGTGCACGTGGTGCAGATTGTGGAGCTTGACCCATGTTGATACGGGCAAGCCTTTGGAGAGAGATGCACAGGACGTATGTCATTGGGGCAAAGCGGCAAACCAGTGGGGAAGTAGTAGCGGGGTACCCTTGACATTCTTTACTATATGCTATATTATTGTATGTGTTACTTGGTGAGAGTAGCCATGGTGAGGTTGGGAACATAGTATACCTGTTTAGGTGACGAGTTAGTTTCACTTGTTGTTCACTGGGCTTTAGCATGCTTTCTTTACTTTTGCACGAGAGTCTTGGGGAGGATCCTACTGAGTATACTGTTATACTCACCCTATGTACATATAAACTGTTTTTCAGGTCACTTGGAGCAGGTTGGAGATCAAGCTGGTTACTACTAGCTTGCGGTTGGAGGAGGAGCTGTTCGGGCTTGTGGTCGCTGTCGCTTTACTTTCTTTTGGGTACTTTTAGTTTCCCCTTACAGTTGTAGTACTTTTGCATGACATTTCATATATGTACTTGGGTTTCTTTTACATTTCAGTTATGAGTTGGAGTTGGTTGGATTCTATTCTATCTCTCTCTTCTGCATGTGTTCTCTTAGAGGGTAATGCCTCCCATTTTGTGTGTGTATTATACCCTCGGTGCTAGTCGCCAACCCGGGGCCTACTGGAGGCGGGACTCGGGGGTCATTATCTCCCTTTTCACATTGCCGGCCCATGAGGGGTACACTTTGTGGGGAGGGGGTCGTGCCATACAGGGCTGGTCTCTATGAGGCAACATACACAATACTGAAATTCTATTGTCACTATTTATTTCCTAACTAATTTATTATATAAAGATGAGTTTGAAAGATTCATAAAATATTAATACATTTATATATATATATGAAATGTGAAAAAATGATGTTAAGAGTAAATAATAAAGACATTCATTATTGGGGGATAATAATAGTTGATATCCATTTTATTCAAATATTGTCAACATCAATTCAATGTACTGATCAGGATATGTCACAGTACAATCTATTATTCCAAATGTTATTACACCATCATTGAGATATATATATTTGAGAAATACTTTTCCTAAATCTTTCAATGATATCCCTATTTTATCCATTTTTATGAATGACATACTCCATCATATGCATGACTTATATAGTAAAGGGAATGGTAAATGTTGAATGCAAAAAAAAGAACTCACTGATAAAGAAAATCGGGAAATCACAAAACATAATCAATTTAAACACCACCGAAATTTCCCTAATTAAAAAATATATCAAAACTGAAGCACAATGAAACTCAATCAACCACCATTCTCCCCCTAAAATTGACATTGAGGTTAGTTCCCCATTCAAAGAGAATTAAATGAAAATTCAGTGGGAGAAACAAATGAAGGTACAAAAATTAAAGAATGAGGCATGAAGAATAACTCTAATTTAAATTTATTGTTTTAAAAATATACTACAGAAGTAAAAAAAATAAACCCAATATTTTTTTAGTACTCTTCTACGAACTTGAATTGAAGATGGAGTACATTTTTATTGGCATGGGGATGAAATATTTGACTCTAAAATAATTCCTCTTCATGTATATGAATTTATAATGCAATAAATGACAGAATTTTGGGAATCAATAATCTATAATGTTATCCAGTTATCTATTCTCTACGGGTTCATTAATTATCAAATTTATTGGACTTTTAATGAAGGTGTTATGTTCGATTCAATAAGAATATTTAATTATTTCAGATAGACTATTTTTATTCCAATATTTTGTGTTCCAAAGAATCATGAATGACCATATTAATAAAAGTTCTTCCTCCAGATGTCATTTTTCTCTATGTAAAATATCTGCTCATTTGGGTATTCTATTTATGACTTGTGGCCCAATCTATAATGTTATCCAGCTCTATATATAGTTTTCGAGGACTGACTTGTGAGCTGGATTTGAGATACCAAATGACAGATTGAGATTTGGTTCAAGTAGGATAAATTGAATCCCATTCAACCTAGGAACCTTTAATTGAATAATATATCAATTTGGATCATTTTAGAATTATTTACATCCAAAACAAATATATAAATTAAAAATTTCAAAATCCAAAATATTCCATTTTTCCAATTTTGATAAAAATTCTCCTAAAACATAAAAAGTGACAATTTTAATTTAAATGAAAAATTGGTGAGATTAAAAATAATATTATTAAGAATATAATAAATTAAAATAATTTTTCAATAAAATTACGCACCCTTAAACATGTCAATCATGGGAAATCATCTTATAACAAGGTCAAAACAAACTTCTCAAACCCTAAATGACATAACAACTTAATTATCATATTAAGGAAAATATTATTCCTCATAAATGGATCATAATTTTATAGTTCCTAAAAAATAATTTGAATTCATTCTATTTCTTGTTAATCCTTACATGCATGTCAACCTACCACCCTTGAAAAATATTTATCTCTCCACCTATGGATATTTAATGTGGATATTTTCCCATTCTCAAGAACACGTGTGATCTCTATGAGATTTATATCATCATAATAACACCAATTCATAAAGTAAAAAATATATGTATCAAGAGGTCTCTTTCATGGGATTTTATAAGGATCAGGGTTGGAGGTTTTAAATGTAAAAAAATCTGAAGCAGAATGTTGAGAGTTAAGATTTAATTTGAATTAAATGTATAAAAATATATTTGCTAAAAAATGGCCTTCTATTGAATTAGATCAAAATTTAGTTACCACTAAAAAATCTATTTTTGGGATTTTTTCACCTGTAATTTCATCATAAATTATTTTATTCAATATTTTCACCAATTAGAGCAGTGTTTCAGCTTCTTTTCGATCTAGATTTCTTTTCAGAATAATATTTTGGAGGTAAAGAGATGAAGATTTTTATCATTAAATATTAGTGATCACGCATCCCATATTTTTAATGATATTATGTTCCAACCATTTATCATTCCATAATGAAATTTCATGCTTCCAAGAATCAATAAATATGGAAACACATTTAATTCATCTCAGATAGATTTTTCACGAAAGAATAAATACAACCACTATTCTCCCTCTCCCACACATGAGTTCAACAATAATCGTGCATTTAACATACAGAGAAGGTAGGCAAGGGATAAATTCCATGTAATTTGGATTCATAATAAGTAATTTCATGGATTATAAGGGCTTAATAAAGGATAGAGGTATAGGTAGTCCAAAGTAAGAGTTCAAAGAAAAAAGGCTTTCAAGGTGTTGCTTCAATCATACATGACACATCCCATGAACTCTAATAGCATTGAAAAAATATAAAAAAACACAAGTTCATGACCACATAAGATGTCACATGTCACGACCCACCCTCGGGGTCCGTGCTGTGACTACCCCAAGCCCGCCTTCCATAGGCCAGGGGATGGCGACTAGAACCAAGGCATAAATCCCGATAAAAAGTGAAGGCATTGCCTTTGTAAAGTAACAAACACCACAGAGTAAGCAAGAGGAAAGTAAACACTAAGCAAAAGCAGAGTACAACTGAAATTGCGGAAAAGTAAATGGGCCAGTATACAAACCCAAAATGAATGTAAAGTACAACTCGAAAGGGAAAACAACAACTGTAAAGTAAAAGCCGCTACACCAAGCTGTCCACTGTAAATCCCACCTGAAGGGTGGGTACAGATAGCTCCACTGCTCCACGGGTCCCGTCGTCCGCTCTGAGCACGTTCCGCCCAGTGGTCCACCTCCAGGTACCGTCCTGCTCTGCAAGCCTCAGCTAAGATCAACGTTGTCTGTCGTCTGCAACCAACACAACGTAGTGCGGGCAAAGCCCGTGCAGAGGTGAGTATAAGCTACTCAGTAGGGACCCCGAGACCCCTGAAGGTCTCTCAGAATCCACAAAGGATAAAACACAAAGAAAGGTACAATCACGAAGTAACAACCGACACTGCTTAGGTATATGCCCATACATATACCTAAGACATCAATTTCAAATACGCTCCAACCTCCTAGCCCAAGTACAACTCAGTCCACACAGGAAAGTAATTTATTCCACACAGGAAAGCAAAACAAAATCCACACATGAAAGTAAACGTATTCCACACAGGAAAGAAAAACGAAATCCACACGGGAAAGTAAACGTATTCCACACAGGAAAGCAAAACGTAATCCACACAGGATAGCACAACACAATCCACACAGGAAAGCAACAGGATTCAGCTCACACAGGTATACTTCTTCCAAAGACGAGAAAGATGATCTCTGATCCATCTAAGTGGTCGTACCCACGAAGGATCGATAGGTAACTAACCCCTACAAAGGACCCACACAGGATCGGGCCCACATAGGACCTGTAGGCGTTGGTTCACACAGGACCGCTGAGTGCAAAGACCCACACAGGATCGGACCCACACAGTATCGGTAGGCGCTGGTTCACATAGGACCACTGAGCGCAAAGACCCACACAGGATCGGACCCACACAGGATCTGTAGCACTGATCCACGTAAGATCGCTGAGTGCTGTAGTCGCCGTCGTCGAATCTACACAGGATCTATGTACTGTCGTCGTCGCAGTCAGAGTAGCAGTAGCAGTATAAGTAGCAGTCACAGTCGCAGCCAGCACTAGGGTTCCCGCACACAGCAAGCTCGTTCGGAGGGTCCGCTCCACGAGCCGAGAGGCTGATACATCAACTGTCACAAAGTCCAGAATTTATGTATCCAAACGTTCTGTATCATCAACAGGAACTCAACGCAACAGACGGCGCGTCGATCGGACGCCCGGTCTGAGAGTTATTGGCATTTTCGTCCCCGGGTCCCGGTTGGTTTCTATGGAAAAACCAACCCGACCATACTCCACATGCGTCCAAAACTTGGGCCGAGTATTCCAAAAGATCTGTCTCACTAAGGGGAACACAACAAAGTTGAAGGCACGTCAATCGGACGTCCGTAGCTCAAGATATGAGCGTTTCCGCTCCGAGGGCCCGGTTGGTTTCATGTACGAACCAACCCGTCCGAACTCAAAATATTAAGAAACCCTGAGTGTAATATACCGAAACGACCGTCTCGATCCAAGGATCGCGTTGCCGCAGACGGTTCGTCAATCGGAGGTCCGTGGAACAAGTTATGGCCAAAAGACTGAAACTGCCTCGAAAACGGGGGGTCCAGGTCCGTGCCGACCCGGCCCGACCCCTCCCTGGGTCGGCCCGAACCGGTTCGACCCGACCCGGGTCCGACCCGGCGCGGCCCGGCCGGCGGCGGCGCGGCCTGGAGCCGCTTGTCGCCACGCGCGGGGGTCAAATCCCCCGCTTCATCAGTTTGGCGGCGCGACTTTTAGCCGCGCCTTTTGCCAATCAAGGGCCCCCCTCCTAGGGGCCTGCTTTGAGGAGAAACCGGGGGGCCGCCTGCCCCCCTCAAAGAAACCCCCCCCCCTCGTGGGGGGGATGCATTGAAGAGAAACGGGGGCCCACATGCCCCCCCTCAATGAACCCGCCCCCTCATAAATGGGGGGGGGGGTTTAGTGCTGGCCGGGGGAATTAAATTCCCCCGGCCATTGACCTTCCGGCCGGCCAGCTGGCCGGCCGGTTTTTCTCCAAGGGGACCGGCAAACCGGTCCCCTTTCCGGCTTCCGACGCCGGCGGCCCGGTCGCCAGTCTTCTCGTCCCGCCGAGGCCCGGAATCGGCCGCGGTGTTCGTCGTCCGGCGCGGTGCGTCGGCACCGCGCCCCTCCTCCGCGCCTTTGATTCCCTTCGACGCGGCGCGACGACATCGCGTTCTTGATAATCCTTCCACGGCGCGGCGCGACGGCGCCGCACAATAAAATCGTGCGAATATCCGCATGGTGCGACGGCACCACGCCATCTTGTTTCAACCACAAGATAAATCATCAAGAACAAAGGAGGGGGTTCGGCCGTGTTCATGCAGTCCGGCCCCCTCACGTTAAATGATAACACATTTTTAAATATCCTCACGTCAGTCATGCCAGAACCACAAACAAGAATAAATAAATAAACAATTAACAACTACCCCTACCTTGGGTTCAAGTTTGAAGATCGTCAACGACCTGCGGAAGACAACGTCGCGGAGGTCGGGCGTCGCGGTAGTCGTTCGTCAAAGTTTGAAGAAGAAGGAGAAGAACCCAAAAAGCTCTCTAGATGGCTAAACAATTCTAACCAAATAAAATAAGATAGAGTCTTATTTTATTCCCAAACGTAACAAATTGAATTTCAAAGGTTTGAAATTCAAATAAGTTAACTCCAAAATTAAATGACAAGTTGTCATGTCATTTAAAGAGGGGTTAAAGGGAGTTTGAGAGAAGATGGAAGGTTAGGTTCGTGTGGGCCCCACCACACTTAATCCTCTCAAGGGAGGTTAAGTGGGTGTGGGTCCCACCCCTAACTTCCTTTGAGAGAAGTTAACCAACAAAAGTAATATAAAAAGTGTTCCACATTTTTATTCAACTTTTTATAATTCTCCCCAAAACTAACTTTCGTCCCGCAAAAAACGCAACTTCGGAAAAGGTATCCTTAAGCGAATATCGGCGTTGCGAGTTCATCGGTGTCCTCAGATTTCAATTCCGAGCACCGGATCAAATGTTAGAAAATTTCTGATCGTTCGTTCACTGAACGTACCCGAGCCAAACTTCGGAAATTGATTCCGGGCACACCGGGCCTCAGAATCAGGTGCCGTCAGAAATCACGCTCTTGTAAAATTGCAAAGAAAATTAAGAAAAAATTCCCCTTTAATTTTACGGGTCTTTACATTACTCCCACATCAGGGCTTTACGTCCCCGTAAAGATACATCAAAAACTAGGGAATCAAATGAGGGTACTGAGCACGCATCTGAGCCTCCCGCTCCCATGTGCTCTCCTGGAGATTCGCGTGCTACCATCTGATGCGCACAAGAGGAATCGATCACCTCCGTAGGACCCGCTCCTATCGATCCTCTATCTCCACCGGGACCTCCGTAAAAGTCTCCCCATCGTCAATGTCAAGCTCCCCATGGTCAATGATGTGTGTCGGGTCGTGCACATATCTCCTCAGCTGGGACACGTGGAAGACATCGTGCACCAGGTGCAAATGAGGTGGTAGAGCCAGGCGATAAGCCACCTCACCAATCCTGCTGAGGACCTGGAAGGGTCCGATGAAGCGCGGAGATAACTTTCCGCCTCGGCCAAATCTCCGAATACCACGTCGAGGTGAGACCCGCAAGAAGACGTGGTCGCCATCCTCGAACTCCAGTGGCCTCCGCCTCCTGTCAGCGTATGACTTCTGCTGGCTCTGCGTTGTCCTCATCCGCTCCTGGATGACCTGGACCTTCTCTGTCGTGGCCTGGACCATCTCCGGTCCCACCAGTGCTGACTCCCCAGGGTCTTTCCAGCATAAAGGAGATCTACAAGGTCGGCCGTACAACGCCTCATATGGTGCCATTCCGATGGTGGAGTGGTAGCTGTTGTTGTACGCAAACTTTTCCAAGGGTAGGTGGTCCTCCCAGCTACGGCCAAAGTCGAGGACACATGCTCGGAGCATGTCCTCGAGAGTCTGAGTGGTCCTCCCCGTCTGACCATCCGTTTGAGGGTGAAAGGCTGTGCTTAGACGTAGCTGCGTCCCAAACGCCTCCTGTAACCCTTTCCAAAGCCGGGAAGTAAAGCGAGCATCTCGATCGGAGAAGATAGATGATGGCACACTATGGAGCCGCACAATCTCCTGAATGTAGAGACGTCCCAAGCTCTCCACTGAGCCCTGCTCTCTAATGGGTAAGAAGTGTGCCCACTTGGTGAGTCGGTCAGAAATCACCCAGATGGAGTCGTGACCTCTGGAAGTGCGTGGAAGTCCAGTCACAAAGTCCATAGATTTGTCGTCCCACTTCCACTCCGGAACCTCCAAGTGATATACCAAGCCTGCTAGTACCTGATGCTCTGCCTTCACCTGTTGGCAGGTGAGGCATCGAGAAACGAACTCTGCTACAACCTTCTTCATGCCCGGCCACCAGTGCTGTCGTCTGAGATCCTAGTACATCTTTGCCACTCCAGGATGTACCGCCAAAGGAGAATTGTGAAACTCTCTCAGCACCTCCTCTCGCAAAGCGACTTGTACCATGGTACGTCCTCTGAAAAGGATGTCGTGCTCTGCTCCAAGGGAGAAACCATTAGGTGTCTGTCCCGAGGATATCTGTGCATGCCGTGTCTCACAGTCAGCGTCCTCACGCTGTGCCTCTCTGACCTGCCGTAGTAGAGGAGGGGTGACTGTGAGAGACTGGAGGAAGGATGCTCCATCTCTATCCATGAAGGATATCTGCAAAGAGACCAGCTACAAAGATTTCTCCTTTGCCGAAAAGTGAAATCTGGTCTCATCCCCTGGATGAACCACGTTTCTTGCCTAAAACAGTCAATCCCGTCATGATTAGTTAATTCATGGCATGGATGAAATTGTAAGGCCTCGACGCTGCTACCAAGAGATCCAACCGTTACTCTCGCCTCCAAGGGTTGAGTCACACTGTCGGCATCAGTGTGTGGTCACTTGGTTTCCTCCAGTACGAATCTCGCAAGTGAGGGTCAATTCAACAGTTTTTAACCGGCACATCTTAGTAAAAACAAACAAAAGACAAGAAAACAAAAGTCACCAAGGCAAGTGTCTTTTATTACTTCAACTTAAAGAACAAGGTCACAAAGAAACACAAACTACGAAGCTAGAGGCATTATGGGAAAATGCCTCTATGCCTGGAGCTAGTCCCGCACTAGTCCACCCGCTTCTGGAGCTCCATGGTCGTAAGCTTTAGCTGCCTGAAGCTGTTCTCTCCCCTGAGGTCGGGGTGGACCTCCTGGTGATGGTGGTGGTAGAGCCTCAAAGCGTCGCCCACCACCTACTGCTCGACCAGCTCCCCTGCCTCGTCCGCCTCCTCCCTGCGGACCGCCACGGTCGAACCTCTGCCTCTGCCTAGGTGGTTCCTCAAAGTCTGTCCAAAGTAGTGATGCCTCATCGTGCACCTGGATCATCAACCTCCACCATAGTCATGCTACTGCGTGAAGTAGCCTCGCAGCGAGGATCACCATGAGGTCTGCTGGTGTCCTCACTAGCCTAAAGACACGTATCACGCCCTCCAGCTAGTCCTCTGCTGCCTGGAGATCAGTCTCCCCGCGAAACCTGGGTGGTCGCTGGCACTGAAACTCATGCAGTGCGCTGAGGCGACGTGCATCGTCAGCGGCTGGTGCTGGAAGCATCGGGGGATCGGCGGGTATAACTACCGCCGGTGCGACTGCGGACAAAGGGCCCTGCACCGAAGCCTCATCGCTCGGTGGGCTGTCGTCACACTCTAATCTCGGAACCCTAGCTGGCTGCCGTTGTGGGGCCATCCTGAATAGGAAACAGGTGCACCACGGTCAAACAATATACCTGGTGAGCTGAAACAAAGAAATCACAATGAAAACATTGAAACACACACATCCAATCAATGTTTTCATGCATTAAGTCGGAAATCAGAAGTCATGGTCCTGGTGTATGGATACGTCGGCCGCCGCACCAACACCGGACTCCCTGGACTGATAACCACACTAAAAACACTAAACATTATTGCTTCACATAGAAAACATCAGAGTTCGCGGTAGAACCGAACTCCTCTGATACCAATTTGTCACGACCCGCCCTCGGGGTCTGTGTCGTGACTACCCCAAACCCGCCTTCCATAGGCCAGGAACTGGAGACTAGCACCAAGGCATAAATCCCTGTAAAAATGGAAGGCATTACCTTTGTAAAGTAACAAACACCACAGAGTAAGCAAGCGGAAAGTAAACACTAAGAAAAAGCAGAGTACAACTGAAAGTGCGGAAAAGTAAGTGGGCCAGTATACAAACCCAAACTGAAAGTAAAGTACAACTCGAAAGGGAAAACAGCACCTGTAAAGTAAAAGCCACTACACCGAGCTGTCCACTGGAAATCTCACCTGAAGGGTGGGTACAGATAGCTCCACTGCTCCACGGGTCCCGCCGTCCGCTCTGAGCACGTTCCGCCCAGTGGTCCACCTCCAGGTACCGTCCTGCTCTGCAATCCTCAGCTAAGATCAACGTTGTCCGTCGTCTGCAACCAACACAACGTAGTGCGGGCAAAGCCTGTGCAGGGGTGAGTATAAGCTACTCAGTAGGGACCCCGAGACCCCTGAAGGTCTCTCAAAATCCACAATGGATAAACCAAAATGAAAGCTACAATCACGAAGTAACAACCGACACTGCTTAGGTATATTCCCATACATATACCTAAGACATAAATTTCAAATACGCTTCAACCTCCGAGCCCAAGTACAACTCAGTCCACACTGGAAAGTAAACGTATTCCACACAGGAAAGAAAAACGAAATCCACAAAGGAAAGTAAACGTATTCCACACAAGAAAGCAACACGAAATCCACACAGGAAAGTAAACATATTCCACACATGAAAGCAAAACGTAATCCACACAGGATGGCACAACAAAATCCACACATGAAAGCAATAGGATTCAGCTCACACAGGTATACTTTTTCGAAAGACGATAATGATGATCTCTGATCCATCTAAGTCGTTGGACCCACGAAGGATCGATATGTAAATAACCCCCGCAATGGACCTACACAGGATCGGGCCCACATAGGACCTGTAGGCGCTGGTTCACACAGGACCGCTGAGCGCAAAGACCCACACAGGATCGGACCGACACAGGATCGGTAGGCGATGGTTCACACATGACCGCTGAGCGCAAAGACCCACACAGGATCGGACCCACACATGATCTGTAGCACTGATCCACGTAAGATCGCTGAGTGCTGTAGTCGTCGTCGTCGAATCCACACAGGATCTCTGTACTGTCGTCGTCGCAGTCACAGTAGCAGTAGCAGTAGAAGTAGCAGTCACAGTCGCAGCCAGCACTAGGGTTCCCGCACACAGCAAGCTCGTTCGGAGGGTCCGCTCCACGAGCCGAGAGGCTGATACTTCAACTGACACAAATTCCAGAATTGATGTATCCAAAAGTTCCGTATCGTCAACAGGAACTCAACGCAACAGATGGCACGTCGATCGGATGCCCGATCTGAGAGTTATTGGCATTTTCGTCCCCGGGGCCCGGTTGGTTTCTAAGGCAAAACCGACCCGACCGTACTCCACTTGCGTCCAAACCTCAGGAGGAGTATGCCAAAAGATCCGTCTCACTAAGAGGAACACAATAAAGTTGACGGCACGTCAATCGGACGTCCGTAGCGCAAGATATGAGCGTTTCTGTTCCGAGGGCCCGGTTGGTTTCATGTACGAACCAACCCGGCCGAACTCAAAATATTCCGAAACCCTGAGTGTAATATACCGAAACGACCGTCTCGATCCAAGGATCGCGTTGCCGTAGACGGTTCGTCAATCGGAGGTCCGTGGCAAAAGTTATGGCCAAAAGACCAAAACGGTCTCGAAAACGGGGGGTCTGGGTCCGGGCCGACGCGGCCCGACCCCTCCCTGGGTCGGCCCGAACCGGGTCGACCCGAGCCGGGTCCGACCCGGACCGGCCGGCGGCGGCGCGGCCTGGCGTCGCTTGTCGCCACGCGCGGGGGGCAAAGCCCCCGCTTCATCAGTTTGGCGGCGCGGATTTTAGCCGCGCCTTTTGCCAATCAACGCCCCCCCCCCCCTCCTGGGGGCCTGCTTTGAGGAGAAACCGGGGGGCCGCCTGCCCCCCTCAAAGAACCCCCCCCCCCCTCGTGGGGGGGCTGCATTGAAGAGAACCGGGGGCCCGCCTGCCCCACCTCAAAGAAACCGCCCCTCCCCTCATAAATGGGGGGGGGGGGGTTTTGTGCTGGCCGGCCGGTTTTTCTCCAAGGGGACCGGAAAACCGATCCCCTTTCCGGCTTTCGACGCCGGCGGCCCGGCCGCCGGTCTTCTCGTCCCGCCGCGGCCCGGAACCGGCCGCGATGTTCGTCATCCGGCGCGGTGCGTCGGCACCGCGCCCCTCCGCCGCGCCTTTGATTCCCTTTGAAGCGGCGCGACGACGTCGCCTTCTTGATGATCCTTCCACGGCGCGGCACGACGGCGCCGCGCAATAAAATCGTGTAAATATCCGCGTGGTGCGACGGCACCATGCCATCTTGTTTCAACCGCAAGATAAATCATCAAGAACAAAGGAGGGGGTTCGGCCATGTTCATGCGGTCCGGCCCCCTCATGTTAAATGATAACACATATTTAAATATCCTCACGTCAGTCATTCCAGAACCACGAAAAAGAATAAATAAATAAAAAATTAACAACAACCCCTACCTTGGGTTCAAGTTCGAAGATCGTCAACGACCTGCGGAAGACAACGTTGCGGAGGTCGGGCGTCGCGGTAGTCGTTCGTCAAAGTTTGAAGAAGAAGGAGAAGAACCCAAAAAGCTCTCTAGATGGCTAAACAATTCTAACCAAATAATATAAGATAGAGTCTTATTTTATTCACAAACTTAACAAATTGAATTTCAAAGGTTTGAAATTCAAATAAGTTAACTCCAAAATTAAATGACAAGTTGTCATGTCATTTAAAGAGGGGTTAAAGGGAGTTTGAGAGAAGATGGAAGGTTAGGCTCGTGTGGGCCCCACCACACTTAATCCTCTCAAGGGAGTTTAAGTGGGTGTGGGTCCCACCCCTAACTTCCTTTGATAGAAGTTAACCAACAACAGTAAATTAAAAAGTGTTCCACATTTTTGTTCAACTTTTTATAATTCTCTCCAAAACTAACTATCGTCCCGCAATAAACGCAACTTCAGAAAAGGTCTCCTTAAGAGAATATCGGCGTTTTCGAGTTCATCGGTGTCCTCGGATTTCAATTCCGAGCACCGGATCAAAAGTTAGAAAATTCCCGCTCGTTCGTTCACTGAACGTACCCGATCCAAACTTCGGAAATTGATTCCGGGCACACCGGGCCTCGGAATCAGGTGCCGTCAGAAACCGTGCTCTTGTAAAATTCCAAAGAAAATTAAGAAAAAATATCCCTTGAATTTTACGGGTCTTTACATCACATAACTCTCAATAAAATGAAAAATGTAAAAAAATTTA
Source organism: Viscum album (assembly GCA_963277665.1). Classification (NCBI taxonomy): domain Eukaryota; kingdom Viridiplantae; phylum Streptophyta; class Magnoliopsida; order Santalales; family Viscaceae; genus Viscum; species Viscum album. Next base: position 2,011,733,358 of record OY728147.1, on the reverse strand, counting down.
TTATAGGTTTAAGAAACTCTCAGGTCTGGCATGATTTTAAATTTGGACAGTGCTAGTGCACATGAGATTCATAATCAATCAAACATCTTCAAATGGTAAGATCAGAAATCATGAAACAAAATTAATCCACCAATAATTTAAAACCTCAAACATTAAATTGAATAAATGTAAAAAAACTCAAATATTATTATAATTTTACAAAGAAAACAATTCATCTCAAGACACATAAAAACACACGCGAAATGAAAAAAGAAAAAAAATTAAAATTAAAAAAAACATAAAATATAATGGAAGGACACCGAAAATCCGAAATAAAAGTTGATATCCCTCCCCCACACATATTCCATTTATGAACCTATTTTTAGCACAAATTAGATTCAGAAATATTTCATGCAGAATTTATATTGGGAAGCAGTGTAAATAAAAAAAAGGAATGACACAACATGATTTGTTTTTTAGTGGCAACATGGAGTTATGATCCTAGATAATATCATGTTAAAAATATAAGAAGGAAATATAAATTCATAAGGAAAATAAATAAAAAGAAATAATAAATGGGATTGAAAATAGATACTTCCATGTTTGACTCCCCAAGCAGGTGCTAGGCTTTTTATTCCCCTAGCCAGGGAGTTGCAGTGTGTTATCCCCAATCAACAGGTCGATATTGTTTCATTGAGATAGCAAAAAACATGTGACTTTTCCCAATGTCCACAATTAAGAAATAATATTGAAAAAAATGTAATGTAAATTCAAAACCACAAGAAATAATAAAGAGAGAATATGAGTTCAATAGTGGATGAGAATAAAATATAGGTGTACCCTATGTGAACTTTTGTGGTGTAATGCTCAAAATGGAATGAATGTTGATTTAGAGGAGGCAGTCACACCACATGATTTCCCAACTATTCAACATTTATCACCACTACATGGGTGGTCTCTTCGATATCATAAAAGGTATAAAGTTTTTGTTATATCTGATAATTTTTAGGAAAGGAAAATAAAAAAAACAATTCACTTTGAACAAGATTAAAACATGTGGAATCAGTCAATAAATCGTGCCTTACAAATAAGTCACCATGAAAATTCTTTTCTTCTTGAAAGAACATTAGTAACTCAATATCCGTAGGAGAATATTAATCATCATATTACATATAAATAAAGTTTTCAAATGGTTTTAATTGTTACTTAATAAGGATGGGAATATAATGTTGTCAGTTATCATGAAAAAAGCGATTCTAGGATTCATCCAAAAATTGTTGATCTCCCATAAGTGCATCTGTTGGCATGTGTACATCGGGGACCTCTTTGAGAAATATTTGAATACAGGATGATATTATTAACTCATTTATAATCTCATTATCATCCATATCAGTTTATTTAAGATAAAAAATGATCAGATAAATCTCTCCCACCACTTGTTTTGGTTCGGGTTTCAGTTCTAGCTTGATATTCTCTTTGTATGCACACGCGTATTCACCACTCAATCTTATTTGGCTCTCCATTTTTTCCACTAAATTAATAATTATATTATACTTATCATCATGATGATTATAAACTTCTTTGATCACCTGAGTATCCTTAGTCCATGTAGAGAAATCACAATTGAAATACATAATGTAAAATGTTTTTTAAATTTTTGAAATTTATGATTTTTTTTTTGTTTTTTAAGAAAACCGGTGTGTGAAAGTGTTTCAACTCCCTAGAATTGGACGAAATTTGATACATGAGAGTTTACTATAAATCCCAATTCAGAGGATTATTTACCTAAGCAGCCAATATAGAACATTCGAAGCTGGTCTTGTGGAGGCAACTCACAGAACATGAAAATTATATTGTCACTCATTATTTTCTAACAAATCTATAATATAAATATGTGTTTTAAAGAATTATAACATATATATATATATATATATATGAAATGTGAAAATGATTATTTTAAAAACAAATAATGAATACATTCTTAGTTGGGGTATCATAATGGTAGATATCATTTTTTATTAAAATATTCTCAATATCAATTTATTGTATTGATCAAGAGCGGCCACATGAAACTCTATCATTCAAAATGTTATTACCTAAAAATAGTTATCTATACATATGGGGAAATACTATCCATACATGTCAAGGATATATCCTTTCTGACCATCACTACCCAGGACATACTCAATTGTATGCATGACTTAGAAAATGAAGCGAAGGATAAATGTTGAATGAATAGGATAACTCAGCGATAAAGAAAATGGGGAAATCAAACACCATAATAAATTTAACCACCAAAAAAATTATCATAAATAAATAATGAAATTTTAATTTAAGTACAATGAAACTCAATAAACCACCATTCTCCCCCGCAAACGGTCATCGATATTAGTTTCCCATTTTCATCGATTAATAATCGAATATAGGAGGAGAAACACATGAATGTAAAAAAGGGATGAATGAGATTTGAAGAGGATGTATAATATAAAATAAAAAAATAAAAACATAATATATAATTATGAAAACATCACTCAAAATGGCCTCAAATCTTCCAATCCCCAAAAATGAAGATGTAGTACATTTCTATAGTTAAGCGAATGAAATATTTGACTCCAAAATCTGTCCTATGAATGAATTCACATGTATAACCCAATATATGACCAAATATTGGGATGTGTTAATATTTAAAGATGTTAAGTGGTTTATTATCTATGTCTTAACAATATTTCAAATTTATTGGGCATGTTATGTAGGGGTTATGTCTGATTCACTCTAAATATTTAATTATTCCAGACATACTCTTTGTATTCTAATACATTGAGTTCCAAAGCATATATGTCCTTGCGAATGAAAGAATCATGCATGACCATATTAATAAAAGTTCTTACTATAGATTCATTCATGCTCCATGTAAAATGTTGGCTCATTTGGGTTTTCTAGTTATGTCATATAGTCCAAATAATAAATTTTTTCAGTTCTGTTCCATGTTTTCAAGGACTTATTTGTGAGCAGGCTTATTTCTGCCAAATGATTGTTTGAAATTTAGTTCTAGAAGGATAAAATAAATATCATTTAACATAAATCCATTAAAATAATAATACTTCAATTTAGAACAATTTAGGTATTGTTATATTCAAAAAATTAATTAAATAAACCTTTTAAAATCCAAAATAGGTCATTTTTCCAATTAATCACAAAATTGCACCTATAACATAAAATGTGACAATTAACCTTTAAATAACACATTGGTGAGATTAAAAACAATTAAATTGTGAATAAAATAATTGAAAATATTAGTTCTATAAATTTACCAACATATTAACATTACAATCTTTAGCAATCATCTTATACCAAGGTCAGGAAAAAATTAATTAAGAATAAATGACATCACAACTGAAATTTCATATTAAGGAATATATAATTATTCATACATGGAAAAAATTCTATAACTCATCAAAAATAATTTTAATCCATTAAATTTTATGTTGATCATTACATTCATATCATTCTTACCTCCCCAGAAAAATATTTCACTCTTCACTCATGGATATATAATGTGGAGGTTTTCTGATTCTCAAGAACGCATGTGATCTCCATATACCAATTATCCTCATAATATCTCCACTCCATAGAGTAAAAAATATATCAATCAGGTGGAATTTTTCTTGGGTTGTTATGAGGTTATGGGTTTTTAGGTTTTATATAAAAAATTATCTGATGTAGAATGATGATGGATTAATAATAATTAGAATTAAATACTTAAGAACTATTTTTCTAGAGAATGTTGTGCTCCTCAATCATCTCAGAAATAAATAACCACCAAACACCACTTTTTTGGGCAGTTCCCACATGGAATTCCCAAATCAATGATTTTATTAAATATTTTATCTAATTTTAGCATTTTTTCAGCTAGATATCAAATCTGGATTTCCCTTGAGTGTCATTTTTCAGAGGAAAAGAGTGGCATATTTTGAACTTAAAATATTTGCGAACAGTTTTCCAATAATTATTCAAATATTTTGGTCCACCAATTTATCTTCACATAATGTCATTTCTTCCACCCAATAAAAAGGAAATATGGAAACACATACAATTCATCACAGAAAAATTCTTCACGAAACAAAAAATACAACCCTCATCTCCCTCCCCCACATGCAAGTTATTAATAATCATGAATTTAATATATATATAAGTTAGTAAAGGTAATAATATACTGTAATGTGGCTTCCAGACAAATTATTTCATTGTTTATAAGGGCTTAATAATGGTCAGATGTAAAGGTAGTTCAATGTAAGAGTTCAATGATAAAAGGGATTTCAATTTGATGCCTCAATCATTTGTGACACATTACATGAACTTGAACATCATTGATAAAAAAGAAAAACAACAACATGTAGATCACAAAACATGTATCAATACTCTCAAGAAAAATATAATTATAATAAGATGTAGAATGTGTTTTAAAACCTCCCATGTTGGGAATGGTTTTAAATTTGGATGGTACTACTAAAAATTAGTTTAACAAATAGTCAATTTTCATCATAAAAAATATCAAATATCAAGGAAAAAAACATTCATCAATCTTTTAAATCATCAAACATTGAAATGAATTAACGTTCCAAAAAACCAAGATGGTTTTAGTTTCCCAATTTATTCAATTTATCACATGTAACATAAAGATACACTAGAAATAAAAATTGGAAACATCAAAAATATAAAAAACAAACTTATAATTAAATTAAAGGACTCAAAAAAATCCTAAAAACAAGTTAAAATCCCTCCCCCAGAAATATTACATTTACTAACCAATTTTCAACTGGAATCAAGTAAAAATAATTTCACACATCATTTATTTTTGGAAAAAATAAAATAATGAAAAGGAAAGACACAGCCTGTTTATTTAATGGATGGGTCCAATGCCTCATTTAATATTAATTCAAATAATATTCCTCTTTAACTTCACCTAGTCAAGCAGATTCTGTGAGTTATCCCCAATCAGATGGTGGATGTGGTTTCTTGGAGATAAACCAAAACATGTTACTTTTCCCAATATCCACAACTAAATATTAATATTAGACAACCAAAAAGAAGATATTCAAATTCCCAAACCAAATAAAGAATAATGAAATAATTTAATTTCAATAGTGGGAGGGAATAGAAAATATGGGTGCTCCCTGTGATCTTTTGTGGTGTCCTCCTACAAATTGTATGAATGTTATTATATAGGTGATAGTCCCACCATATTATTATTAATATGTTCTACTATAATCACCACCACATGGGTGGTATATTTTTTATTATCCATGGTCTACCCCATTTGTTCTATATAAAAATTTTCAGGAAAGGAGAAGTCATGAAACAAATCAGTTTGAATAAGATTAATTAATGCAAAATCAATAATGATATCTTTCCCTTTTTGTAAGTCATCTGAGATGTTTGCCTCTTCTGGAAAGACCTGGTAACTCAATATCAACAAGGGAATCTTCTTCATCACATTCTAAAAAATGATAGATTTAAGAAGGTACTTATTTTTCATTAACAAGGAAGGGGAGATAATGTTTCCGGTTATCTTCAAAAAAGTGATTCCATGTTTAATAAAAAAAATTCAATATCCCATAAGTGCATCAACTAGCATGCGTACATTTGGGTCCTCGTCGAGAAGTGTTTGAGTAAGTGATGATATGATTAACTCATTTAGAGTCTAATTATCACACTCAAAAGGTTTTTTCTATAAAAATTATTGTAGAAATATCTTCAACCAATTTTTTTTGGTTTGGGTTCGGGTTCTAGATTGAGTTTCTTATTCGTATATAGGTAAATATTCAGCAATCCAATTTATTTGGATATCAATATTTTCCGCTGTATCAATAATCCGTTGAACAATATCCTCATGATCATTATAAACTTCTTCCATCACTTTTGATTTTTTAGACCATGCAGAATAATCCTAATTGAAATACATAATGGAAAATGTTTTTTTTGTTTTTTAAATTTATGATTTTTTTTGGGTTTTTATGAAATACGATGAGTGGAAGTGTTGGGACACAGTAGAAATGGCACCAATTTGATATGTGAGAAGTTTTCGTTAATCCCCAATCAAAATATTATATACATAAGAATGAAATATAATGCACTCCCAGGGCCATTCGTGAGGAAGAAACATACACAACATTAAAATTCTATTTTCAGTAATTATTTTATAACTACTATATATTATAAATATGAGTTTAAAATATGCATAAAATATTAAAATATATATTTGTATAAGTAATGTTAACAAAATACTGTTAAGAAGGAAAATACTTTTATTCCTGGGAGATCATAATGAACGATATCATTTTTTTAAAAATATTCCCAATATGAATTCAATGTAGTGATCAAGATCTTTCACAATACACCCTCTCATTCATAATGTTATTACCCTAACACCAAGATATATGCATGTAAGGAAATACACTTCTCAAATCTGTCTAGGAGACTTATTTTTCTAATATCTCTACCCAAGACACACTCTATTATATGCATGACTTAGATATTTAACGGAAAGATAAATTTTTAATTAGAAGATATACTTGGTGATAGAGAAAATGGGGGAATCACCCACCATAATAAATTTAACATCCACCCAAATTCTCAGAAGTATGTAACTAAATTTAAATTGAAGCACAATGAAACTCAATGAACCACCATTTCCCCCCTCAAACAATCAACGATTTTAGATCCACATTCTCATGGATTTAAGAGTGAACATGGTTGAAGAAACACATAAAAGTAAAAGCAATGGAATAATGAAGTATTAATAATTAGTATAATATAAATTAAAATTTTCATAATATTCTACATTATCCAAAAATATATAAACCTATAAAAATTTTCCACTAATTTTTCAACCCATTTAAAGGAATAGGGTGTGTATTTTTATTAGAAATGGGATGAAATATTTGACTTCAAAATATGTCCTTTGAATGTATGCCTCTGTATGGCCATATTACTGACAAAATTTTGGGATGTATTCTTATTTAAAGTTGTTTAGGTATTTCATGTATGACAGATCACAACATTTCAACATGATTAGACATGTAATGAAGGATTTATGTCTTATTCACTCAATATATTTAATTCTTCCAGACAGACTCTTTGCATTTAAAGACACTGAGCTCCAACGCATTTATGTCCTTGATAATGAAAGAATAATGTGCGACCATATGAATCAATGTTCTTTCTCATGATTTACTCCTTTTCAATGTATAATATAGGCTCATTAAGTTTACCCATTAATTAGATATGGTCCATGAAATGAAATTTTTTAGTTTTGGACACAGTTTTCGATGTTCGACTCGTGAGATATATTTAAACTTCCAAATGATGGGTTGATCTTTTGGTCCAGAAAGATAAACTATATTCCATATAAGATAGTAACCTATAAAAGAATATTTTTTTTAAATTTTTTTCAGTTTATAAAAAGTTATGGAAAATACTAATAAATATATTAAACCGGATAAAATCCAAAATATGCAATTTTTCTAATTAAGCTAAAAATGCTCCTAAAACAAAAAATGTGACGATTTTATTTCAAAAAACAAAATTGTTGGATTAAAAGAAATTATATTCAGAATAAAATAATTGAAAATATTTGTTCTATCAATTCCCCTAATAGTTTACCATTTCACACCTTGTTAATCATCTTATACAAAGGTTAAAACAAACATCCCCAAGCAATAATTGAAAATAAAATTAATTATCATATTAAAAAAACAACATCCTAAAACATGGATTAAAATTTCCGATATCATCAAAAATAAAATAAATCCTTTCAATTTTAGGTTAATCTTCACATTCAGGTCATACATGCCTCCCCAGAAAAATATTTCTCTCTAAAATCCTAGATATTTAATGTGGATTATTTCTCATTCTCAAGAAAATGTGTGTTCTCTATAGGCTTTAAAACCTCATAATATATCCACTTTATAGAGTCAAAAATATTTCAATCAGGAGGTCTATTTCATGGGTTATTATGGGGTTGAGTGTTGAGAGGTTTTAAATGTAAATAAATCTAAGGCAGAATAAGGAGTGTTAAGCTCTAAAGTAATGTAAATGCATGAAAACAGTTTTTCTGAAGAATGATGTACTTTTAGTTAGATAAATAATGAATCACCACAATTTTTTTTTGAGGAATTAACACATGTAATAAAGCATCGATGATATTCTTAACTATTTTTCCCTAATGGTATTATTTTTTCTTCTTCAATTCAGATCTAGATTCCTCTTCAAAATCATGTTTTGGAGGAAAAGAGTGGACTGTTTTGATCTTCAAATATTTGTAAACACTCATCCCATCAATATAATTAAATTTTTATTCGCCAATTCAACTTCTTATCATGAAATTTTTTCCACCCACGCTATAATAAATATGATAACACTTTTAATTCAATAAAAATAAATCTTCATGAATGAAATAATAAATCCCTATTCTCCATACCCCACAAATGAGTTCAACGATAATCATGTATTTTACATCTAGAGAAGGTCATAAAGTGATAAATGCCTTGTAATGTGGCTTCCTAACAAGGTATTTCTCAGATCAAGGGGGATAAACAAATATCATATGTAATGGTAGGCCAATGGATGTGTTCAATGAAAAAATGGAATTCAATGTGATCCCTCAATCATACTTGACAAATTCCACAAACAATACTAGCTTTTAAAAATAATAAAACATCATTTTATGGATCACACAACATATCTACTAACTCTCAAAAAAATGATAAAGGTATGAAGATATAAATATTGTTTTTAAACCTATTGGGTTGGGAAATATTTTCAATTTGGACAGTACTAATGCACATGAGTCTCACAATAAATGAAATTTATTTAAATGAAAAGATCATCAATTAAGAAAAAAATACAATAAGAAGTCATTTAAATTCTCAATCATTTAAATGAATCAATTTAACTTTTCTAAAGTATTTAATTCATCTCATGACACATAAAAACACATCAGAAATGAAAATAGAAAAATTGATAAATGGAAACACAAAATTCATAAAAACAAGTTGAAATTCCTCCCCACACTTATTCCATTTAATACCCTATTTTTAGCTCAATGTCGATAAAAGATTTTTTCATACATGAATGTATATTGGGAATAAAAAATAATAAATAAATGGACTTATGCAACTTGATTTAATTTTTAGTGGCATCATTGTCTTAAATTCCTTGCTACTATCAATTTAAATCTACAAGAAATAAATTGAAATACATAATAATAATAAATAAAATGAAATATGACATTGGATAGAAAAAGAATAATGGTTTTTATGACCCCCCAAGAGGGCGCTAGGTTTTTGCTTCCCCTAGTTAGGTATTTGCAGTGAGTAATCCCCTAAAAGATGGTGCATGAGGTTTCTTTCAGATAAAACACAACATGTGACTTTTCCTAATGTCCATGAGTAAACACTAATATTGGAAAACAACAAAGAATATATGTAAATTCCCAATCCCTAGTAATTAATAATGATTGAATTTTATTTCAATAGTTAGAGGTACTATAATAATGGTGTGCTCCTTTTATTTATCTTATGGTATCCTCATCAAAATGGTGTGGAAGTAGTTGTAGATGTGTAAATCACACCACATGATTCTCCAACTCTTGAACATTGATCACCACCATTTTAGTGGTCTCTTTCTTATAATCCATGGTATTCTCAATTAGTGTTGTTTCATAATTTTCTAGAAAGAAGAATTCATAAAACAATTTAGTCTGAATAATATTAAAACCTCACAAATAAATCAAGAAATCATCCCATTCAAATAATTCTAATTTGAAATTTATCTCTTCTGGAAAGACCATTGGTAACTAAATATTAGACGTTGAAAATTCTTAATCATATTCAAAATCATGATATATGTCAAAAGGTACTAATATTTCATTAACAAGGATGGGAAGATAATGTTTTAGGTTATCTTCAACAAATATATTATATGATTAATAAAAAAAATTTGATATCCAATAAGTGCATCAGCTGTCATGTTTATATCAGGGTCTTTCTCGATAAATTTTTGATTATAGGATGATATGATAAAATTTTATAGAAGTTAATTCTTAATATATTTAGGTTATTTATCCTAATAATGATTGGTGATATCTCTTCAACCACTTGTTTTGGTTCGGGTTCTGATACTAGATTGCGTTTCTCATGGTATGCCCATACGAATTCAGCAATCAAATATATATGGCACTCCAATTTTTCCACTACATAACTAATAATTTGATGAGTAGCATAAATATCATTGTAAACTCTTTCAGAACCTAAGATACATTAATCCAGATTGAATAATCACCATTAAAATACATCCTGAATAAGCGTTTTTCTAAGTTTTTGAAATCCTAGTTTTTTTTGAAAAATAGTTTGTGAAAGTGTTACGAATCCCTTGAAACAACACAAAATTGATACGTGAAATTTTTTCATAGATCCCCAATTAACATATTATCTAACTAGGCATGAAATATACTGTACTCCCAGGTTCAGTCTTGAGGAGGAAACTTAAAAAATAACAAAATTTTATTTTCTTTATTTATATTCTAACTAATACGTAATATAAAAATGGGTTTAAAACATGAAAAATATATTAATATATATATATATATATATATATATGAAATGTGGACAAAATGATGTTTATATGACATAAAGAAGGCATTATTTCATGGGGGATCATAATGGTAGATATCATCGTTTAATAAAATATTCTCAATATCAATTCAATGTAGTGGTCATGATCTATCACACTATACCCTCTTAGATGATATGTTATTACCCAATAATGAGATCTCTTCATATGGGGAAATTATCATCCTAAATATGGTTAGGAGATCTCTTTTCCAACCATCGATACCCCTAACATACTCCATCGTTTGCATGACTTAGAAAGTGAAGGGAAGGATAAATGTTGAATATTAAGAAGTACTCCATGATAGAGAATGTGGGGAAATCACACACCATAATCAATTTAACACCCATGGAAATTCTAATAATTAAATAATTATATTTAAAAATAATCACAATGAATCTCAATCAACCACCATACTATCTCTCAAACAAACATCGAGGATAGTTCACTATTCATAATGATTTATAAGAGAATACAATCGAAGAAACACAATATAGTAAAAAAAAATGGAAGAATGAGGTACGGAGAAGACTAAAAATATTAATTGAATGATTAAAATTATATTAATGATGAAAAAAAATAAACATACACAAAGTTGAAACAAATTTTCCATCTCATTGTAACGACGAGGGAGTATATTTTTATAGGCAAGGGGATGAAAAATTTGACTCCAAAACTGTACTCTGAATGTATGCGCATGTATGGCCCAATAAATGATATAAATTTTGAAAGGTTTTTTCTTTACCATTTCTCAGTTATTTACTATCTTTCGAATCATTAAATTTCAAATTTATTGGCCACATATTGAAGAAGTTCGCTTGGATTCACGTAGAATATTTAATTCTTCCAGGAAAACTCTTTGTATTTAAATATACCGAGTTCCAATGCATTTATTTTCTTAAGAATGAAATAATAATGCGTGAACATATAAATAAAATATCTTCCTCTAGATTTATTCTTACTCGGTGTAAAATCTAGGCTCATTTATTTTGTAAATTTATGATATATCTTCTCAGCAATAAACTTCTCTAGTAATGTGTATAGATTTCAATGATTAAATAGTGAGATGGATTTGTGCATCTAAATGATAGATTAATCATTTGGAATAGAAGGATAAATTGATTCCCATCAAGCATAGAAACATATAAAAGAATATTTATTAAATTCTTACTAGTACAGAAATTGTTTATTCCAAAAAAAATTAAAACTATTAAAATCCAAAAAGTGATATTTTCCTAATTAATCAAAAAAATACTCTTAAAACATAACATTTGGAAATTTCCCTTCAATTTTCACATTATAGGGATTAAAAAATTTGACCAACAATAAAATAATTTATAATATTTTAGTTATCAATTTTCCCACACATAAACATTACAATCCTTGGAAATCATTTTATACCTATGTCAAAACAAACTTCTCAAATAAAAAATGACAACACAACTTAATTATCATATTAAAGAAATTATCATGCATAATACATGGATAAATATTTTAAAAATAGTGAAAAATAATATGAATATTTTAAATTTCATGTTAATACCCACATTCATGTTGTACATACATCCTCAAAAAATATTTCTCTCTTCACTAATGGATATTTACTATGGAGATTTTCTCATTCGCAATAACACATGTGATATCCATAAGAATTATATCTTCATAATATATCCACATTATAGAGTCTCAAATATATAAATCATGAGGTATTTTTAATGGGTTTTTATTTGGCTTAGGGTTGGAAGGTTTTAAATGTAAAAACATTTGAGGCGGAACGAGGAGGGTTATGCTCTAACGTGAAGAAAATGCATGAAATAAATATTTTTCATGAATGGTGTTCTCCTCAATCATCCCATGAATGAATCAACTCCATACACCTCTTTCTTTTAGAATTACCAATTTGAATTTCAGAATCAATGGATTTCATTACTCTTTTCTCCAATTGTAGAATTTTTTTCCAGCTTGAATTTAGATCATGATTTCTCTTTAGAATCATGTTCTTGAGGAAACAATAAGAACCTTTTGAAATTCAAATTTTGGTGAATGCCCATCCCATAATTGTAATTTTATTTTGGACAACTCGTTCGTCTTTCCATCATAATATTTCTTCAACCCAATCAGAAATATGTATGGAATCACTTTCAATTATGCTCAAATATATTCTTCATTAATGAAAAAAAATAAAAACCCTCTTCTCCCTCTCCCACACTTGAGTTCAATATTAATCGGGTATTTAACTTATAGAGAAGCTCGAAATGGGATAAATGGCTTTATATGTGGCTTCCTAACATGATATTTCAGGTGTTCTATGGGATTAATAATAATAGATGTAAATGTAGGCCAATGTAAGACTTTAATACCAAAAAGGGATTTTAAACTGATACCTCAATCATACATGAAACATTCCGTGAACTGTAACATCATAAAAGAAAGAAAAACTAGATGTTATGGATCATAGATAATGTATTAAGACTCTTAAGAAAATGATAAATGCAAGGATATGTAAAAAAAATTTAGAAACCTCTCATGTTGGGATAGATGTAATGTTTGGACAATACTAGTGCATATAAATTTCACAATCATTCAATCTTCTTAAAATGAAAATATCTAAAATCAAGAAAAAAATCAACTCAAGAAATCATTTATATCCTCAAACATTAAAATTAATCAATGTACCACAAACACCAAGATATTTTGAATTTTCCATGTTATTCAATTAATCGCATTACATTTAAAAATAAACCAAAAAATTAAAATGGAAAATACGAAAAGTTTTATTTAAAAATCATTTAAATTAAATGAGTTGAATAAAAATAATTATAACAAGTTAAAATCCCTCCAACTAAATTATTACATTTAATACCCTATATTTAGCACAAATCAAATAAAGAATTTGTTTGTGCAGAATTTATAATGGGAAACAAAAAATAATTATTGAAAGGAAAGACACAACCAGATTTATTTTTCAGTGGGATCCTTGAGTTATCCTTCTAGATACTATCACATTAAAAATAAAAGATTGAAATGTCAATACATATGGAAAATAAATAAAATAAAAAACAAATGGGATAGAAAAGGTATAATTTTTGGTCTGACCCCCCATGAGGGTGGTAGGTTTTTACTATCCTAGTCAGGAAGTTGTAGTGAGTTATCCCTAATCATAATGTAGATGTGGTTTTGTTGAGATAAACCACAAAACATGACATTTTAAAATGTTCATTAATAAACACTGATATTTGAAAACAACAATGAATACATGTATACCCTAAATCCCCATAATTGAAGAGAGATATAATTTTATTTAATGAGTGGCATAAAATGGAATATATTGGTTATTCCTATGATCTTCTATGTTTTCCTCCTTCAAATGGAATGAATATTGTTATAGAAGAGGTAGTCACACCACATGATTCTCAAGATCATCTACATTGATCACTACCACTTAGATGGTATCATTCGAATAATCTAAGGTCTAATCCATTTATGTTATATCATAATTTATAATAAAGATGATGTCATAAAAAAATTCAGTTTGTATAAGACTAAAACATCATGAATCAATCGAGAAATCTTCCATTTAAAGTAAGTCAGGTTCAAAATATTTCCCTTCAAGGAAGAACATTAGTAACTCAATATCAGTAGGTGAATCTTCTTCATCATATTCTAAAGAAAGATAAAGGTAAAGAGGTATTTATTGTTCATTAATAAGGATGGTAAGATAAAGTTTTAGATTATCATCAACATTGTGATTCAAGGATTCATCCAAAAAATATTGATCTCCCATAAGTGCATTAGCTTTCATGTGAACATTAGGGACCTCCTAGATCAATGGTTTAGTACGGGATGATATGATTAATTTTTTTAGAAGATCCTTCTCACCTGCCTCAGGTTCTTTAACATTATAAATGATTGGTGAATCACTTCCACCACTTGTTTTGGTTTGGTTTCCGGTTATGGATTCAGTTTCTCATGGTATGCATGTACGTAAACAGAAATCAAATTTGTTTGGATATCCAATTATTATACTACATCACTAATCTTTTACTATTAACTTCAATATCATTGTAGAAATTTTCTAGAACCTATGATTCGTTATTCCATGCAGAATAATCACCCTTGAAATACATCATGAACATAGTTTTTTTTTTATTTTAGGAAATTTAGGATTTTTTATTAATTTTTTAAAAATGGTGTGTTCAAGTGTTGCACCTCCCCGGTAATGGTACCAATTTGATACAAAAGTCTTTTTTAGAGACCCCTAATAAAAAATATTAATTTCTTAAGCATCGAATATAGTGCCCTCTTAGGGCCTGTCTCGAGAAGGCAATATACACAACATCGAATTTCTATTGTCAATATTTATTTTATAACTAATATATAATATAAATATGGGTTTGAAAGATTCATAAAATAATATATATATATATATATATATATATATATATTCAATGTGAACAAATTGATGTTATAAATAAATAAAGAATGAATTTTCATTGGGGATCATAATGGTAGACATCAGTGTTTATTAAAATATTCACAATATAAATTCAATATTGCGATCAGGATCTATCACACTACACACTCTTATTCAAACTTTTATTACCCAAACACAATGATATCATAATTTGGGAAAATAATCTTCCAAATTCCTGTATGTAGATCTCTTTTCTGACCATCTCTATCTGAACCATACTCCATCATATGCATGACATAGATTTTGATTGGAAGGATAAATGTTGAATGAGAAGGAGAACTCAATGATAAATAAAATGGGGCAATATCACATCATAATAAATTTAACCACCGCCAATATTTTCATAATTAAATAACGATATTTGAATTAAATCACATTGAAACTCAATCAACAACCATTCTACCCTAAAACAAGCATCGGGCTTAGTTCCCCATTCTCAAAGATTAAAAATTGAATACAATTGTAAAAACACATAAAAGTAAAAAATTGAAGAATTAGGTTCGAATAATATGGATAATATAAATTAAAAGAATAAATATATAGTGCAGTAAGAAAAAAATATAAACCTACAAAAAATGGGCACTACTTTTCCATCTCCTAGAAAATATATAGGGAGTACATTTTTATTTGCAAGGGGATGAAAAATTGGACTCCAATATCAGTCCTCTAAATTTATGAATGTGTTTTCCCAATAAATGACATAATGTTTGGAAGTGTTCTTATTTAATGTTGTTGAACTAATTTTTTCATCTCATGAAATTTCAACTTTTTTGTCCACCTTATGAAAGAGTTTTGTCTGATTCACTCATAATATTTAATTTTTGAAGAGAGATTCTTTGTATTCTGATACAAGGAGTTGCAATGCATATATGAGCTTAAGAATGAAATAATCAAGTGATATCATGTTAATAAAATATTATCTCTTGATTTTGTCTTGCTCCATATAAGGTATAGGCTCGTATGATTTCTAAATTTATGGTATATAGGCCCATTAAAAAAATTATCCAGTTATCAACATAGTTTTCGAGGCCAGAGTTGTGAGCAGGATTTGAGCTTCAATATTATGGATTGTGATTTTGGTTCAGAAGAATAAAATTAATCCCATCAAACATTGGCATCGTTAAAAGAATAATTTTTCAATTTGTATTAGTCCAGAAATAGTTATGTCCAAAAATATAAATTAATTAATACTATTAAAATCCAAATTATGTTATTTTTTCAAATATGCTAAAACTTGTTCCTTAAACATAAAATTTGACAATTTATCTTTAAATAAATCATTGGTGGGATTAAAAACAATAAAATTAATAAAACAATAATTGAAAATATTTTATCTATCAATCACATTATTAAAAAAATCATGTTTTCAAAATACGATGATCCAAATATTAATTAATATATATCAAGGATTCACCCGTCAAAAATATAGACGTTAAATTCTACTCAACATTTTTTATTTCCATATTTAAATGTTAAAAATACAATGGAAAAGGTTGTTGGTACTGAGCTCAGACTAGGGCCTCCCACACTAATGTTATATTTTGATACTTCTCATGCTTAAACTCGACGTGCAATAAAAATCATTCTTCTATAATGGATATTCTACAAATTTTCCTCAATAAATTTTCGTTACTCTATAAAGGTATCCATACCCTATATATCTAGCTCTCCCTATTTGAAAACATTCAACGGGTCTTGCACAAAGCTCCCCTGTCAGGACACGTGGAAGACATCATATACCTAGTGTAACAATGAGGACAATGTCAAGCGGTACGCCACTTCACTAACCCTATGAAAAAACTAGAAATGTATAATAAATCACAGGGAAATATTTATCCCCAAAGAAAATAACCATTTTTATTTTCGATGGGAGACCCTTACTAACACATGGTACCCCTCCTCAAACTCCAATGCCCTCTATCATCGACCATAATAGGACTTATGATGTCCCTATGAATTTTTCATCTACTTTTGAATAATATTGTCCTTATATATATAAGCTCAAACCAAAATTGGTCCCTTTAGGGATGACTCACCTGGTACTATGTAACATAATGGGGTCCTATAGGTTAAATAAGATAAATCCCCATATGTTTCAATGATGTGGGTGGAACGGTAGATATTATTTTATGAAAAATACACCATGGATAGGTTATCCAATAAACTAAATAACTATATTGACATGGATACTCACAATACTTCCTCTAAAACTTGAATAGTTCACTATGTCGGGATGCCAATTTGGGGGTAAAACACCACATCCAAATCTAGATGATTCCAAAAGGACACCTAATATAATATCTTTATTAGTAATGGGAAGTGAGAATATTACCTGAAATGATCATTAATAGAACCGTTTGGAGAAAGACTGCCTCATGTATAATGGAATCACATGTTATCAATTTAAATAAGCTCTTAGATAGCCATGAAGTGTTTCAACACGGTATGTTTTTCTATAATCACCATGATGGAATCATTCCTCTAGAAATCCACTAAATAAACATTAGGAATCCATTATATATACCATCTAGCATCCAATCAGGCACATCATGGGGATCATATAAACCCACTAAATAATTCGCCTAATACTTATATTCTGAAAATTGAGGCTTCATTAGATAGATTATATACACACTTATTCATATGTGGACACTTGAAGTGATCGTGTAGGTCTTGTAAGATCATTTCCACAACAATATATATTTTTAATGTGGACTCATAAAACTCACTCATAAATGCTTCAGACAAAGACACTAGATACATCATCTATCAAATTTGAAGTATAACATTCTCTTCACATTAAAAATAAACATCAGGAGAACATATAGTGGATATCAAAAATGTATAGCCTCAGTGCCAATGTAAGAACGTGGTACCAACCTAACAAACTACAAAATTGGTTGGATAACAACAATATATTATAGTTATGTTAAACAATACAAGTCATCAGAAGAAAACTATACTAAGGATAACTACTCCAAATCCTCAACCAAACACTGGAACATGATTGGCTTCTTAGAAAATATGATACTTCATTCCCCATATAATTATTATACACAATTATGAAGTCATTATGTTGGAGGAACTATGTTAATTTTATCAATATCCAACTATGATCCTCTTTAAAGATGAAATAAATGAGACCCGCATGGTCAAAAGAAATGATAAAACACTAACCAATAATGTTGTGGCACCCCATATTGTAGTTTTAAACTATTGATTCATACAATATTTTGGGTTTATTATAGTTCTGATAATTTTTTCTCAACATCCAACACCCATAAGAAATCATATCCCATCTTTGGCTTATAACCCACTAAATTCTACTCCATGAAGCATCGATGAAAACTACATACCTAACAACTTCCTATAATAATCTCATGATGTGGGCCGTCATTGATATATACCAAAAATCCTTAAATCCCCATACAAACATTTATATCCAAAAAAATGGATTCCACATTATGGTAAATGTAGTTAAGGGAGCTAATTTGTTGGATAAATCATGTATGAATATCCTATAATACCTTACCATCCCAATAAATCTCCCTATATTTTTCCTGCTCTTCGGGGCCTCCCAATCTGAAACTGCCTCAACCTTTAGTGGGTCTCAAAACAACATATACACTAATATGAAATGTACTAAAATATGGAACTTCAAATTCAATTGTTGACACATTATTATCTTCCAATATAAATAGTCCTCTTAGAGACTATCCAAGACCATACTCAACTGTAATTCATACACCACTTCAAAAGTCGAGTAATCTAGAATAACATTTATCAACACCATAAAAAACTAGTTTAAGAATGTATAATGATCCATATATTTATTCCCATGAATATTTCTATGGAATTCATCATTTTAACCAAATCACTTTGTAATCATAATGATCAAGGAAAAATCATAAATTTGTATTCAGTATATCATTGCACCATACTCTATACTAATGAAATATTTATCAAATTTTAATCTTGGAAAATCACAAAACACTACTCTGTTGAATAAATATTTCATTGTTACATTATATTTTATGCTAAATTTTCACAATAAAATAAACCAAGATATTTTAATCCAAAAACATATTCATTCATCAAAACACCATGCCAGAGATAAAAACTATGGATTTTTAGGGTGAATAATTTGTTCTAAAAAATACCTTCATCTAAAATTCCTTCAATCCCACATTCCAATATCAAATACCAGTGACAACCAACCAATATGTTAGATTATATATTTGATTCCTAACTGGTATCATGTATATGAAAAAGAATATTTCTCAGTGTGCTTTTAATACTATAATGTCATCTATATAGTCATCCTACTACTCTATCATAATTGTATGAAAATGGTATCACATAGAATCCTCTAATATAAGGGAGACACTGGACAATGATATATCAATTTGTTTTATCTTCCTACAATAAGGCCATCCAAATATTCCTTTATCATCTTTTAAACAGTGAAGGAAATCTTCAATCCATCACCATAAATACATCAATTCCCCTACATTAAAGTGTAAATATAGTCCTGAATTATTGACACTAATCCATACATAATATGGATTTGTATGTACTCATCACAAATATAAAAATATCATATATGAAGATGTCTCCTCAATGAGTCAGAGCAGACTGTTGATCGAATTTTTTGATAGGTGAGTCACCTCCGACCAGAGTTTCAATGTTATAGGGTAGACCCATGGTCTTATATACAATGGATAATTATATAACAATGGTAGTGGAAATAAGGAAATGAATCGAATATGTTTCTATTTTATTATAAATAATGTAGAATATAGACATATCATACCTCTAATCATGTTGGGATCCAAATGGTCACAGGACTCCACTTCCTTTATCCATTATCTTCCATGACCACTAGCTCCATATGCCTTGCATGGATCACCCTTAGGTGATGGTAGTAATATGTCAAACCACCTTCCAGATCATGCGTAATTATATACTCTTATGCCACATCTTTCACACTACATAAATTTATGACTATTCCTATATCTCTATATGGGTGACCCATCAACCATATCTCTATATAATGTACCGTGGGTATGATAATATCATACAATATGTCTCAGGTCATTATATGAGTGGTTCCACCAATCTTTATGATGACTCATGCCATCATGGGATAACTATAAAAATGATCCACTATCTTCGTATCATAAACTGAATAATATCTCATACTTGGATCACAATGGTGGAAATTGGATACAAGCTACAATAGTCTATACTCATGGTATCCCACTACTAGGACCTACTACAGAATTCTAATATTCCATGATTCTATATATAAAATTAAAACGCACTAAAACACCTTAGTATATTTTCAAATACATAGTTATATCCCTCTATATAGGATATATTAGTACAATAAATTTTCTATAGGGGTTTCAATGTAAAATAGATCTTGAAAAATATCTAGAGAGAATCACAAAAGGTTAGTCAACTACATCAAGTACCCTTCTATGGTAATACTATCCTATTGAAATTGATGAAGCCTATTTGTGCATTATGCGTAAAACATGTCTGGATAAAAATCATTGCAAAAGAGACAGTTGAAATAGTACTGATAGAGAGATGACTAATTATGTGACTAGGTCACCGGTCTCCACCATCACATATTGAAGCCATGAAAAAGACTCACATATAGGCCCACCATCTCATCTATTGGGCTTCTCAAAAGTGAGAAAACTTGTGTAATTTCTTATAGATATTCCTCAGCTAACATAGATTTCCCATAACCCTACATTTTTTAATAGATATTCCAGGAACCCTAATAACAATAGATAACATAGCTTCAAATCCCAGTTAGAAACACTTTACATAGTTTCCCAAAATCCAAAACCTAGAGTCATTGTTGTACAATTTCTATTCTCTTGCCCTATGATAGAACCAACGTCCTTTGATACAAATCAATCATGAACCATTCCACCATGTACTCCCTTGGGAGGGAATAAGTCAAGATTTAAAACCCTAAGCCTACCACTATTGGGGTTGGTTATGTAGACCAAGGCCAAGTATACATATCCCAAAAATTGGAGTCCCTATCTTATTATACCTACACACACACACACACACACACATCTAGAAGACCATATATTGCTAATATGAAAGATGTAACACCTAATACCAATGCAATAATATGTTTAAATATAGTAATTAGGGATCATTAAACAACACTAAAAGTGATTTGTTCTAAATAAAAGCCTACCAAAAATATAAATGAATCCCAATATGATCATAAAGATGTGATATTTATAAACTGTGTCACTGGTAAGAACCTTGCTCTATCAAGACCATCATTATGATTCACCTTCTCTTAGACTTCATAGGAATCATTCAAAAGGATTACAATTTGCATAAGGCATGGAATTTTTGGAAGGATCCAATAAAAGATTTAGTATAACAATAACTCATAGAAACCCCCAAAATAATAAAACATAAATAATGGAGTCTATCCAGCATAAATAAATAGGTTTTTCAATCAATATATTAGAAATAATGATACAAAATAATCAACCAATATATACTCATAATAGAAAAGGGGTTTCAAAATATCTCAACCAATATAGACAACCATTGTATTCTATTTGATGATACATCTTAATGAATTTTTGAGAGGTATTTCTCTCAGATCATTGTAATAACTAGATATACAAATATTTGTTGTCATCCTCAAATAGAATTTACATAATGTTTATGATGGATCTTTAAAGATCTCACTATCTAGATATGGGATCACACCAAGGATTGATGGTAGAATCCACTAACCATAGTATATCAATATACTAGATAGGGGATTAATGTCTTATGTTTTGTATTAACATTTACTCTATAAACCCTACCTATTGAAGATATGAAATGAGATCCAACCCCTATTCTCAATGAGGGTAACCAAAAACACTATATAAATCAATGAATATAGAGGGTATCAGAATCATGGACTGAGGATGTAATGTCACACTATATCCTCATTTGGATGTTCTAATGGTTCAAACTCAACTGATCATATTTTATACTGAATAAAAAGATGTTGAGAAACACCCCTAGAAAATATACACAGTGTGTATAAGGGGTACATGATGTGTCTTGCCTACCCGAGGTCTTCTGGTGTCTCGATACCTCACCTTTCATGTAATACCTCCATATACATGTCGTAACCTTTATTTGTAAATGAGTTTTTTTTGTTGGGTTAGATATTTTAATCCACATCCTATAAAATTTACATCTATCCAATCCCATGTGCATTAGTTATTCCCATTTACATGATTATTTTGATATAATGGTACATGCCTATATACTATGATATGATTGAGTTCCCAACTCTATTTCTTCCTGTGTATCCTCTAGGATACAAAAATAGCCACCAGCATGGGATCACACAAAACATAAATCTTGTCACATGTCATGAGATTTTATCTTCACATAATTCCTAGATCCAAAAAAAGAGGAATACATAAAATGTGTTTTTGAGCTACATATAATGTTATTGGGAATATTCTAGAAATTCCAGAAAATCCATGAAACATACATTTACTCCTCCATTTTCAATTACCCAAGAATAATTATTGAGAATAATCTATCTTGGGTGATCAATCCCCTCCTTAATCGATTTCCATATTCTAGGAATTGATCTACTTGAAATTGAATCTCCCTTTGAGGATACCATCAATGCACACAAAAAATGCAGTAAATGTCCCAAAATAAACAGTAACATATAATCTGTTGTCAGATAAAATAATCATTCTATTGATATCAAACCTAAACCAATGAGGATCGATTTTTCCAATGAGTAATTGCACAATTATTATTCATTTGTTATTTTTCAAACCACCAACCAAATGAAATGCCAACAATGATAACTTGTATAATAGGGGTGAAAAATAGAAAAAGAACAAAAAACAGGAATGATACATTATTATTGGGATGGACTAAATTTTTTTCCACTACAATGATGAATGATGATAAATAATTAAACAAAAAATAAATCCCTAAATCCTAGTTAAACTAATCTTCACCTAAAAAACAATTAGAACAAATATAATATTTTGGTTTATTTGATTCAAATTTATCTAAGGATAAAATCAAATTTACTAAATCCACATAAAATAAAATATTATCATAGGTTGGATTCATCACTGATTATGAAAGGTATTTCATTATCATCCTTAGAGGCATAAAAAACTCTTATTGGAAACCCAGTCTCTTATCATAAATGTACCGTTATTTGATAGAGAAACATCCAGAAACATTCCTCCAATGGTTCCAATCGTTACCTAGGGTCATGAAACCAACCCTATAACATAGACCTAATATGGTAATATATATAGGTTACTGATATTTTTACATCAACATATAATAAAATAAATGTTGTATTTTTTTATTTTCACATATGATAACAGTTTATCAAAATGATTGACAATAATAATTCTTATATCAATCTTAGGGAAAATACAATATTCTAGACACAATGGTTATCTTATATTTATAATCAAATTACCTATTCATGATTTTTTAATATATTTCTGGAAATAAATGCATGTTTTATTTTCAATTATATAATATTATTATAAATTTTTTATTAAGATCATCGGGAGTCGAAATGTATCACTATCTCAACACCTAGCTCGCAAATATTAAAATATATATTTAAATGGATAGTATGGAAAAAGTAAAGATGTTATATTCTAAGATTTGTTAATTATTTAACAAATAACATATATATTTATATAATCCACCATTATAACTATTCATAAGAGTTGGTGATGTAAAATTAATTATATAGGGTTGTGATGTGGTAGTTTTCTATGACCAAATAATATTGTTTCATTTTATAATTTATTAAGAAGAAGATAGTTTAAGGAAAATCTTTTGACCTAAGAAAATATCATTATATATGATATATTGATTATATTATCTCATTAAGTACATATAAATTGTTTAAGAGGTATAAGAAGAAATATATTTAAAATAATTTGTTTATAGTTATACCTATTATTCAAACAATTTCAATTTTTATTAAACCTTGTATAATGAGAAAACTAATACCTATTAAAAATAAGTTGGAATTATATGATGAGATTGAGTTATATAATGGTCTAAAAATTCATTCATTATGAAATGGGATAATGATAGAGTTGTCTTCATTATTTAATTAAGGGAAAGGACAAAAATGGTATTAGGTAAAATATTTTAAAAAATTATAACCAAACCATGTTAATTGGATCCAAGGAACTATAAACATAAAGATAATTTAATATTAAATCAAAATAAATTAATCAAATCACATTTCATAAAGTGTTGGATATATTTTAAGCCTTATATCAATGTTAAACCACATTAAACTCATTTTATCCTTATGCATGACAAGATAAATAATTTCCATGATAAATTCATTATATAACGAATGAGACTCCAAAAAAATTTGGGCTTCCAAGTCAAAAATCTGAAATCCAGTTATCATGTTAACTTTTCATAGTCATGAAAAAGTAAATTATATATGACCCAACAATTAATAGGAATAAATTTTTGGGAAATAATATATTTAATTGAAAAAAAACATTTTATTATGAAATCATGTAATAGATGGATTTACTCTATTTATTGTATAAAATATAAAAAATATTATCTTAATCTTTTTGTGAAGACCAAAAATGAATTTAGACTTCTAAACATTCTATTATAAATCATGATGTCGAATGATTTGCATTCTATCGAAATATATAACCCATAAAAATCAAGGGGTATTAAATTATTATTGTTAATAAATTTAAATGTCAAAATTTAATCATCATCTAAGTTATCATGTCATTAATAATAAAAAATGTGGTTGAAAACCCACATAGTAAAAATGTATAATTAAATGTATATTTAAAAATTTGGATGAGGGAAACATGATGGTCAACAATAATAAAACCTAAGAAGGATTACAAAAAATATAAAATTAGATTTAAGTAAAAATATAGAAATTTGGGATAAAGGTTTTGTCCAAATAATGACCGAGTAACAGAGAATATTGATCACATGAAAATAAATGATCATGAGAATGGAAATGAAAATAAAAACATGAATTTTAGATGAGTTAAAAATACCATGAAATAATTATAAAATATTTTAATAATATATCATTTTTGTTTCAATATACTTTTCCAAGATTTGAAAAATTTATATTCTATCTTGAGTTAGAAAAATATGTATTATAATTATATTTTTTTATTAAAATCAAAAAATGACAATTTTCCCTTCAAATTCTTGTTTCAATCTATTTTCACATTCATTTATTATTTTACAAAGAAAATCATTATGAATATTTAATACATATAACCCTATTATCATCTTCCCACAACTACACAATATATAAACTTAGGAAAAGCTAAACATTATATATTTAGACATTAATCAAAATTAATACAGAATGACATAATTAATATTACAACCAATGTTTATTAAACCTCATGTAATGAAATACAATACTATTCAATAAATACTTAATAAAAATTCCCAAATATTATCTTAAATCATTCAATAAATAACCAAACATAAAATTGAATAAAATATTCTTATTAATGGTAAAATACCAAAAAAAAATATTTCATCCCATAATCTTATAAGATTTACCTAAAATATTTCTCCAAATTATATCAATCCCACATAATATCTAATACTAAAAAAATGTATAAATCCTAATTGTATATTCTCAAAAACACACTAATATTTTTCGTAAAAAAATTTTATCTACATAATGACAAAACAAAATCATATATACTTTTAGAGGATAAAAAACATTTTTTCCTCAAATGTAATTTCATATTTTCAAAAACAATATATATTATTATTAATAATATAATGACCTCAAAAATAGTGAAAATATTCACAAAAAAAAACATAGCCACAAAGTCAATATATAACATTGGTACCTATGTATACCTATATGATGAATCATATTTCCCTAAAATTTAATAAAACATAACAAAAAAACTATATTAACACTAATGTGTATAAATACCTTTGAAAATAATTATATAAAATATAAATCAATTTTTTATCATAAAACCTTATTTCTAAATCTATTAAAAAACCCACATGTTTTTTTCCATAAATTTCATTAAAAAATCTTAATCAACTTAATTTAACATCACTAAACTCCGTGAATCTAAAGTCTATGAGTTTTATTGTGTGATAAACATTAAACATATAAACTGATGATGGTATCAATAACTATTCTATTAAATTCAAAAGATAAAATCATTTTATCTAATGATATCTAAAACTATCAACTTATAAAAATTAAAATATCTTGAATCTTCACTCATGATATTTATAATAAAAACACACCCATTAATGTTATTTATTTAATACTAATAAAACGAACACATTTATAGTCTTCTAAAATAATAAATATAAATAATAAAAGTTCTACCAATTACACAGCCAATGATATTTTTGTATTATATTTTTATAGAATTTAAAAAAACAAATAAAAAAAAGTATCCAAGTCATTACGAAAGATATATTCCCACTATAGGGAAAATTACTATTTTTATATTAAATTATTATCTATTTTAAAAAACATAATTAAAATATAAAAATAATTTTATAACAATAAATAAGGTTAGAAAAATCAATAATGGACATATTAAAAAGGAAAAAAGTATCATGTAATTTATTTTAAAAAACACGAGATCCTAACAGAGAGTTTTCAATTTAAAGAATAAACTATGAGATAAAATAATTATCTATATACACCTGAAATAAATATTCATAAACATATTTTTTCAAGAATAACTAAATAATAAATAAAAATATGATATTCATAATCATGAAGGTATTCATTGAAAACATGAAAACCCATGAACACATTTTCGAAAATATTCATTTTACTCATAATGGGAATAGTCACACTATAAAGAAAATACAATCAGTATGCCATATAGAATAAAAATATTTCCCTGAAAACAAATTATCACACATCGGAATGCCATTTAGGTTACTTAAGACATCATCATAAAATGATATTACAATCAATATATCATGTCAAAAGTATAATAGAATATAATACACTTTTAATTGCAATATAATTCCCCAGAGAACATAATTATCACCCAATGAATTTGAGAGTCATATAACGATCAAATAATTATAAAAAATTTATATTGAACATTAAAATTATAAAAAGCATTGAATATTTAATTTCCATAGTCATATTAAAAAAATATATTCTATAAAAAATAAAAACACATTGAATTTTTAAAAAAAATCAAGAGAAATAACCTTTTATTTTGAAAATTAATTCGAAATAAAAATTAAATGATATTTGGTAAATTATTTCTATTTAAAATAATCTGAATAATTTATTGGGTATTTAAATAAATATAATGTATTATTAATGTTAAATTCCATTCATTTTGTATATTTTAATGAATAAAATATTCATTTACACTGTTATAAAAAATAAAAAACATACATGTATGGAAACTGATAAAATGATTCCCCTTTTAAAATTTTAATGAAAATAATATATACTTGAAAATTAATATTTCCAACCATAGAATCATAAATAATAATTATTATGAAAAATTTAATATTACATGAACATGGTAGAGAAATACTTCCCTGATATCATTAAATGAATGTTAAAAAAAATACCCCTAACTCTTGTGCGACTCATAAGGTATATTTGTATACTCATATATAATGAAATAAAATTAATAATATAATTGTATTAGAAATTTTTTTAGGTTTAATCCCATATCCATTAACCATTTCTATCATTATTTATAAATTTAAATTTTTTACTTACTCAATTATGTCCCTAATACGTGTTTTGAGTATTGTCATTAAACAACTTCAAAATAACATTGTGGTTTTGGACATTTATAATGTGGTATTTGTTCCATCATGTTTAAAATATTGACTATTAAATATTTTTATTTTTATTATATAATTGTGATTATAACATAGATTTTGATGATGTTTATGATAAATGAATTGCATTACAATCAGGTACATGGTAGGTCATACGTATGCATGAGTAAAATTTTCACTTTTCAACAAACATAAGGACATAGAAATATTTTTTATTTTATATTTCTTAAATTATTATTAAATCATAAATATAAAATTTCATTATTAAATAATATTATATATAATATCTATATTGTGTGTTTATGAAAATTAAATCACTTTACTTCGTATAAGTGGTAATCCACATGTACATAGGAATGGAGTTATCATTTTTCAATTGATGAATATGTAAGAGAAATTATGTTTTTTTTCTTAGATTAGTGATAATAATTTCATTACTACCATATATATACATCATATATATCATTAAAACATTCCATGAGAGGTGGTATTGCGAAAGCATTATATCGTTTCGTGAGGTGTTAGTCTACTGTACACATGAATGATGGTATCATAGGAATAAATAAATTTTTTAAGGTTATTAAATTGAAATTATAAAATATATGTATCTGAGATTTTTTATTGTCAAATCGTAATTTATATAGGAGTTTTTAATGAGGTAAAAAAATTTATGTCATTAATTTATTCATTTAAAATCTATCCCTCTACTTTGAAAAGACCAATTTATTTTACACCTTCATATATACAAAGATAGTATTCTACATAATGTACGACCCATATAATGTGGGGTTGTTTTTTTGGGGTGTAATGTACACTAGGATTTTCCAAACCAAAAAAATCATTACGTGATTATATGATAAGGGAGTGGATGTCCTTTTATAATCGGGGGAAAGACAAACATGAAATTACATTCAATATTAAATAATATATATATCATTATAATGTCATGTGTCATAAAGGAACCAAAAATTAAATGATAATATGTGATAGTGGTTATATAAACTCAATAAATATAATTTATAATTGTTTTTAAAACATTATATTTCTCATTTCATAGTTAAAATAATTTAATACCATTTTAACAGAAAATAGGAGAACTAAAATTTTTCCCATTATAAAATTATTACACGACCAAAAAAAATAGTTCTTCCATAATAATTTAAAAATTATAATTTAAAAAACATAATACATTTTATTATTTGAAAAATCAAAAATATTAATGAAATTAAATTTAATAAAATAATGAAAAACGTGTAAATAGAATTTTTACCAAAATATATGAATTATTAGAATATCATCTTCCATTAAATAATATATTAATTATTTTCCCAAATAGTTTTTTCTAATATAATAAAATATTATGATTTTAATAAAATCTTACAAATAAATACATAATTTTAAATTTCATATATCCTATTAAATTTAACGACCCATGAATATTTTTTAATTTTTAGAAATTATAACATATTTTCCCAGAAGTCATTATCAGGTAGATTAATACAATAAAATATTTGAAAATAAATTATTTATACAAATAATATTCAAAATGGTGAAAAAATAATTTATCCTTGTTATATTATATTAACTATTATGATTCCAAATTTGGAATCCATTTTATGTATTGTAGAAAAAATTACATCATCAGTATTAAAATAATTATACTAATATGAAGCATATAATTGATTCATATTATCTTAATTGTATTATATGTATTATAAAATTACCTATGAAACATTGATAAAATATTAATAATAATTTAGCAATATAAATTCATTAATAGGTCAGTTAATTTTCAAAACAAATTAGTATTTTTAACGAAACATTGAAAAAAAAAATCCATTTTGAAAAAAGAACCATCATAAGATAATTTTTATAATAAGATTACAGAAATTAAGTTACAATTGGAAAAATAACTTTATCATAGTGGTTGAAATAAATTATAACATATTATCATAAAAAATACTAATTTGGAAGAAAAACATTTTTCGAATTAAATAATGACTTTACTAATAATTGAGTTATTATTTATTAATAATTTATCAATATTTTTTTAATTTGGATCATTACATATATATCCAAACAAGTTTAATTTTATTTATACCTGAAAATGAAACAACTATGTTATAATAGTCATATTATAAATATTATTATTCCAATGTTCACAATACTAAGTGTTTTGTTCCATGTATGTTATCAAACATACTTTTCTTTTAAAATATAAAGGGTTCAAAATATAAGATTATGATATTAATCATTCCAAAACGATTTTTTAAGATTACTTTCAATGTTGGGTATATAACTTGTTGTTTTATATGAATCAATGTTTCTTATATTTAGGGGTTCATTTGTCTATTTTTTGAGATTGGTGTTGTATATTTTCATCATATGTTTAGTATATGAAATTTTTAGTAGGGTTATCTATTGTATTGTATGAGTTTCAATAGAATGGATTAAATTATTCATGGAAGATTATTCTACACGGCATTTAGTGTAAGATATTGGAATATTATTTATGGAAATTCTATAATCTGAAGATATATTAATGTATAGTGTGCCTTGGTATAACATTACATTTGAAATGTGAGTTAAAGTATAATTAGATTCAATTGAATGAAATCTCATTATTAGATGAAAATATTCATAGTGTATCTTATAAAAAGATGTGTTTGAGGATTGCGTGGTATCATTGGATGATTTTTAGAATCCTTCCTTCATTGAGTTATTTTATTAATTTCCATTTAAGTAAATAAAGAGGTGTTAATATATTTTAAGTAGGGGATCAGAAGATTTTGGTAGTTCAATGTTATGATTGAGAATTTCAATCAATATTCTCCTGGTATTTTACCTAATAAGGAGACAATGGTGGGATAATTGGATTACATATTGATTCAAATGATCCTTCAGCAAGAAATGAATTTTTAATCAATATATTTTGAGGTTCTAAGAATGATAGAGATTATAGAGAATATTAATATAGATGAAAATATATCAGGAGAGTTATTTAATGATAATTACATATAGGAATAGGCTATATATGCAAGTGTTAATTTTTCTAGGAAATAATGTTTTTTATAGGCATGGATTAAATATCATCTTTATTCTTCCCACTTATCCAGAGTAAGTAGTTCACTATTATCTACATGTAGTTTTATTATTATATTATTATAATTAAAGAAATCTCCCAATGATTGTTTCAATTCAAGAATATTTTTTGTTATTGTAATGATCTGACTAGTATATTCCTTTTGTAACTTCAGAAAACGTTTCCTTTGAGGTATTATTTGTATTTATGTTGATAACATAATTTTTTGTAATATAGTGATGGGAGGAAAATCTATGAAAACAACCATGTTGATACAAGTCGTTATGGTTATAGGTATGATCATGGTTGTGGAGTTTTTTTCATTAGTACCCTTATGGTATATCTATCGGGAATGTTCAGTTTCATTCAATTAATTTTATTGATAAAAAATATGAATATATTTTCTGAGGTAATATAAATTTTTCGTATACTCTGATTAATACAAAGTTTGATTTTAAATATTTTCACTCCTTTTCGTTTTTAGCATGATATAATTACTACAAATGAATTTGGATTTGAATGTTGTTCTCTTATTTTTATCAATACTATTTGGAGGTTTTTCATGATTTCATTTGGGGTATGGGTGAATTGAACAAATTTTCAAAAAGAAAAATTCATTAGAAGATAAATTTTTGATATTGATAAAACTATAAAATGTAATCCATTGATTTTTTTTATATTGTGGATATTATTATTTATTAATATTGGATGAAATTTTTTTCTTCAGTTTTGATGGAAAACATTTAAAGTTCATTGATGACTGTGATTAACTAATGCACCAAATGCATCTATAAACATTATATTTCTAGAAATCTTAGTCGTTATTGGTTTTATTATAAGTCTTAGAAACAACACATCCTTGATATATAGAGTATTTAAAATGTATTTTTAAATAGGATGTTATGCTTCCCACTTGGCAAGATAGAAATTCTGGGATATATTTTTAACCATATATTTCTGTAATTTTGATAGATTTATATTAGATTACACATTCAATTTTTACAATAAGATAAATTTTATATTTCAAAATTGTTTCATCTTAGAAATATTTACACCGTTGGGAACATTAGAATTCTTCCATGAGATGGAGGTTAGTACTCATAGGATTCAAATCGGAAACTGTAAGATGATCCAAGTAGTGGTAATGAATCATTATCTTGTCCCAATGTTTGATTATATGGTTGATCAATATAATGGAATTTTTATTTCACAATAACCAATATGTGGTCTTTAATAAATTGATAATAGGGAATGAGGTAGATATCTTGATAGTTTCATTCAGTTTTTGTTTTAGAAACATTAATTTTTTCTTCAAATTAATCAATTTAAATTACACCATTACTATATTGATTAGATAAATTAAATAAATATTTTTTTAGATTTAAGAACAGTTAACAATATCCTTATGTACTCAATATTATTTGAGGACAATTCTATGATTTTTAAATGTTTTTATAAATTATTTAAATAATATTAGTTGTATTATAAGTATAATTGTAATAGGTTTTGTTTTAGTAAGGTGAACTTCTTTTGGAATTTCATTTATTAATAAGGTGTACGAGATGATCTTTTAAATATTTAGGTCATTTTCTCTTGGATGTACCAATAGTATTTTCTGTATTTTCATAGTTTCATTTGTATCATAGGCTATTGTTTTGATATTCATGTAAAATGATTCCAATATTTTACCCTCATTGAGAGACATAACATGTAATGACTATGCCTTTGTGTGGATTTTCTCTATCAAGAAGCGTGTTATAAACTAAATTAGATGATGAATAATGATATTGTTCTTCATTTTTTTGAATAATGAGTCATGTTTGAGATATTACATAATTCTTATCATCAAGGATTTGAATGTTTTTATACATAATTATAGTAATTGGTCAATGATTACATGTTCTTAAAGTCCTCTCTTTCAAGTAGGTTATAAATGATCAACTATATCATTATTTATTTTAGTTGATCAACCTAAATTTCTATTTATTAATTCATAATACTAATGTTTCACATTAATTTTATATTCTTATATATGTGGTTTGAATTTATATTTTTTACATGTCTACAAGACCCAATCGTACATTAATAATTAATATTAAGTAATTTAAATGGTGGATTTGAAATTTTTAAATATGAAATAGTTATTGTGTGGAAAGATATTGGGTTTCCAGTTCATCCATAGGTGTTATATTGTGGGTGATACATTTATTTAGTTTAGTAATAGAAAATGTGTTATGGAATATAGATTATTACATGGGGTCCAGAATCCCAAATATTGCCTATGTATCTATAGTTTCCTAAGATCCTTTTATTTTATTTCTTTGGTGTATCAGTTTTACCAAATCATGATTGATTATTTTTTTTATTACATTTACTCATTTTGTTATTGATGATTTTTAATTTGAGAGGAATTTCCTTGTGATTTTTGGAGTATTATGACTATATTTTATTCATTTTTGACTTTTATAGATTCTCAAAGTTATGAATCATTTACATTTTATCTATAACAGTGTCCCAAATTTATTATAGTCTTCATTTTAATATATTCATGTTTTTGGGTAGACTGAAAAAAGGATATATCCAAAAAGGGTATTAATATCATAACAACAATCTAAAATCACATAGAAAATCATAAGAAACAATCTTTCATTAGTTTTTAGGTGTTGTGTGTGTTCATGAGTTTTCAAATAGTTGATTTCCTTCACAAATTCCCCTCAATTTATTTTCAATTATTTAGCCCCTTGATATATATGGATTTATTGTGGGTTCAATTTGGCTATCCATTGGTGGATCATAATCCTCAAATATTTGAAAGAGAAATATTCTATCCTATGGTTTGAATATATTCACCATTCTCAATTTTCCTTATTTTTTTCATTTTCACATATGTTATATGAGAAGGGTAAGAACCTATTTTTTCTCAAATTTGGATACATTTTTATTAATTTCCAATAATGAATTTTGGACCTAATAAGGATTCCTATTAAATAGGCTAGTTTCATGCGTGGTGTTTAGGGATGGTTCAGAACTTGGAACATAATTTTTTTTCCAGAAATAAGATAGTTGTGTGGTTAGTAAAAACCATGTGGGGCTTGTTTCATGGTCTCTACTAACAGTGCTGGGATGGATATTTGGGTGAATTAGGGGAAAATATTGACTC
The DNA here is from genome assembly GCA_963277665.1 of Viscum album. Taxonomy (NCBI): domain Eukaryota; kingdom Viridiplantae; phylum Streptophyta; class Magnoliopsida; order Santalales; family Viscaceae; genus Viscum; species Viscum album. The sequence goes on along the minus strand of OY728147.1, from coordinate 2,011,699,110 downwards.
TAAAAATGTGATTGGGGCCTCACACATTGAAATATTATAAAAAGTTATAATTTTTTAGGGTTGCAACACATTTTCCCAAACCATGTTGAAGTCCCTAACCTATAGAAGAAGGTGAAATACTAGTTCATAGGTTTTGAAACTGTGCTACCAAATTACACAATAACTATTTTTGGGTGATTTTATTAAAATACAATTAAAATATTATAACATAAACCTTATCCCCTCGTTTCCTATTTAGTGGGAAAAAATACATCATCCTCCATTCTTGATCTCATTGATGGACTTACCTAGGAATTAAAATAACTACTTCATCCAATGTCTGATCGAGCTTCTCTTTTTCGAGTTGGATCAGTGATAGTAAGAACATAATTTGAATTAAATGAGTAAATATTCTTCTTCATATAGAATATTCTAATTAGATGCCTAATCACATACCCTATATTTTTTTGGCATTTACCAATTCTTTATATCTTTAATAATCCATTCAAAAATGGAGGCTAATACTGACTGAGGAGAGGTGTATTAATATGGGGATAATGGACAATAAAACATCCCTCCAGTATCATAATTTTATAAATTTCCATTTTTGCATTCATATTTCATTAGGATTATCCTATTAAATTAAAATTATTTTATTATAGTCATTATAACAATGTTATGAGACCCTTTTAAAATATTATAGCCATCATTAGAGGTTACATGCTCAATATCAACCATACCATGTTGGGTGTTTTCTATAATTATACTTCTAGAAACCTATTAATCATATCATCACCATTTTTATGGTGTGATTTTACTTTACTTCTATATAGGTAAGTGTTAAATTAAATTTATAAAATACAATGGTTGTCACTAGTATGATTATCACTTTACCCTCCTATGGTAAGTGAATAAATATAAATAATGAATATACATTTCAAATGGAATGTGTATTTATAGGTATAACATTTCCTTATAAAATGTAATTGAATAGTTTTTTTTTCAAATTCATAGCACTCATTTAAATTTATAATAGGTGTCAATGGAGTGAACAAAATGAATTAATTATCAATGCGATTAATGAATAGATTATTGAATTCCCATTTAGCATTATCTAACTAATGAGAGGTAAGTAAATGATCTAATTATCTTGTAAAATGGAATGAAAAAAATTAAATTAATTAAATAATTAATCAATTATAAGTAATATATTGTACAAATACCCTGAAAATAATATATGTCTGGTCATACTTGAGATTGCCTTAGATTCCCTTAGGAATTCATAGAGCACTCAGGGATGCCATTATGATTTATGGATTCCAGTTTCCATGGATTAGACCCACCATGTTATGCTATATTTTTCTATTAGTGGAATCGTGGTGTGAAATTGTAGGCCCCCATTGTTATTAAAGGATTCCTTGGATACCCTTTTTGTAACCATTGTGACATGAACCGACATGAGGCACCACGGTTACACCAATTATTCTATGGTTGTGCTTATACTGTTTTACCTTGGATGGATTCTTTTGACTCATTTAGAATAATTATTATGGAATGACATAGGATATTTCCCTTATATTAAACTATTATCTCATATTTCTAGGATATAATTTATTTCTTGAGTTGGATCAACCCTTCAGGTTAGGGATTTCTATGGTTATTACATTAGAACCTCTTCATTATTATTATTATAATCAAATATTTCTTATTATATATTGGATCTATTTCTATTAGTATAATATCTAGATTTTAGGGATGGTTTTAACTTACAAAAATGACATATATAATGTGGAGAATAATTGATAAATGAAATGGTTAACTGTTAAGATACCATATCAGCCTAAAGAAGAAACATGGGTATTTACGGTACTACACTGGTTTATTTTTTATATTCATGTTTTCAAATTGATTAAATTTATATTAAATGGAGTGAATATTATATATTCAATTGGTGGTGTCCTAATGATATTTATCTCACACCATATCTGCGCCACCATTGGAACCTAGGAATATTACATGTATGTGGGTGTTGATAAATGGAAGCATCCCATTTCAAAAACATGATTTCATTTTGGGAATTCGACAGATATTATCAGTTGATGACAAAGTTAGGTGTTTTAATTCTTAGATATTTTTAGGGTTTTTTTGATACTTTTATATATCATGTTATCCATATTCATTATATCCATTCTTTCTAGTTTTACAGAGACACTTCATGGATCATAATCTTTTCTATATCTTTAGCAGTTGTTTCAACTATTTACTAATCATATCTACATCTATTTTTCCATCAATATTTTAATATTTTTTCCAATATTAAACAAGTATATTATTAATATGTAGTTCTTTACTCGAGTAATGATGGAATAGTCTCCCCAGATACAAATTCTATGCCATCAAAACTAGTCAGAAACCTCAGTAATTCAGTGAGATTCTTTTGAGGCCATGTGGCCACCCGCGCTAAGGGCACCTCTTGGAAGCATCCTAGTTCAGGATGTTAAAATGTGGTATAAGATATTTCCATTCCTTTTTTCTATTTTGAGATAATAAAAACTATATTATCAACCCAAAAACATGTTTATAATACTTTATTGGGAGTAGTTAAATGACGATTGGGGTAAATGCCAATTTTATGAATTATAGTTTTGTTTTATCCTTGTTCTTATTATAGTTTTTCTTATTTCATCATTGGGTGATGCACATGATATGTGATGGTTATTTTTAATATTCGTATTTATTAATTCATTTCATCCTTGTCCTGATTATATGAGGGAAATGATAATTTTTACATTCCACATCATAGGAAACTAGAATTCACATTCCATGCATTACCTTTCCATAAGGGTGTATTTCTCTACTCTTATTTGCATGATATAACAATGATTATTGAGTGATACTTATTTATATATATATATTCTTATTCAACACTTTAGAGGTGATTGAGTTATTTTCTATTTCAATTCATGTGGTGTATGGGACATTAAAGGTTGGAATGTATAATTTACCATGACGAGTAATTGGATTAGAATTGAATTTCGGTCAATATGAATGATATGGTATATGGGCCCAGATTCACATGTATTAGAGATCCATTTCAAATGAACCCTTATATATGAATGTAATAATATAACAAATTTAAAATTAAAACATAACTAATAGTAGGATATGGATTATTTTAAATAAAGAGGAAAGGAATTATTTACCCTTCACCTACCAAAAACCCCTGTAATTTATAAAAGAAGACTTTCTAATAAATGTCCTCTTGTTCAGGTAGTTTGGGGAATTCATCCATTGGTAGGGAAACCATATTCATATTTTATGTTTCCATTAGTATTTATATAATATTCAGTAAATTTTTTGTGGGATTTACCACAAATTTTTTGATCAATTCCTCAATGAATGTTTTGTGTTGTGCAATAGTAGGGTGGTGATGACCATGCTACAGATGTGGTGAGACCTATGTTTATATTCCTACCACCTGGAGTGAAACATGGGACACCACTTATTGTTTCAAATATTTTAACTAATTCAAAGTATCTTTGTAGTTTTATATATTTTATTTAGTCTATGTATGGTGCTCCAAGACATGCACCTATGATGGATGATATGACTCGCAAGATCCAATAGTAGAATCCTCCAAAGGTTTCAGGGTATAAATGAACACATTATAAAAATAAATTTATGGACGAAACTTTAAATATATTTGATAATATATATACACTTTTAGAATGAGGGTTAAATCATTATACATACATACTAAGTGATTCGACCATGTGCTGGTGGGATGTGGTTACCTAGGCTAGTCGCCAACCAGGAATAGTATGGGCTTTTTTTCTTAATGTTCATAAATTATTACATTTTTCCTCTGATTCTATGAGCTGATCGAGCTTGAGAGTTTATTCATCTTTAGTAGGTTTATATGTTAATAATGGAGTATTTAGTGTTTTTCACTAAGATGCAATTCTTTTCACTACTTCTCAATGGCGATGAGATTTTAGGTGCTAGACTCTATGATTAAAGGATATAATATTCTATACATACTAATGTGAATGTATTTTATATCCCTGTATATTTATAAAATATTTTTTCATTCTATCATAACTGAGATAAACCTGACGGAAGGTGAAAGTACCAAACAAAGAAGATTAGTTCCACAGTAGGCCATCTTATATTTTGATAAAAAGTGACATTCCCTCTTGGTTTCTCATCACATAAGTGGAATCAAATGTACCCATACTTATAATAATGTAATGTGAAATTGTGTGGAAGAAAATGGAATCTAAATCCTTTGTGTGATATAGACCTTTTATACTGTTATGATTGTGGCCTTTTATTTCATCATTAAATATTCTATTGTGCCATTCCATCTATTTCAATTAGTATATGATCCTAAATAGATCCACCTTGAAATGTAGGGTTTTTATGACTATTTAGGTAGCATGTTGGAGTAGCCCCAAAATGACAAGCTAAGGAGGTGTTTATGGGTACGATAAAAAAGATATCATATTTTTTGTAGTGCTGGAAGTGAAGTAATGATCAGGGTACTATAGTTATTGTATATGGTCATGGATCTGGCCAGTTTCATGCTTTACGTCTAATACACTATGGTTAGACTATAGAAAAATCTACCAAATTATATAATATTCTATTATCCTCTATTATAGTATATTCTTTGTTTGATAAATTGGTTTTAGAATCATTCATCTAATTATCAATTTTTTTTATGTCTTGGGTAAGAAATATACAATTACTTTGTTGTAATCACCCTGGATGCACTAATGGGAGTATAGTAAGAGGGAATATGATAATTCAGGGGCCAACCCTTGAGGTGAGATGTTACCCCTCATTTTGAGACCTGCTTTTTGTTGAGATTATTAGCTTTATTTTTATTCTTAGTAAGGATTGGTGGGTTCTATATCATGCCTTTGTTGAATCTTATCACCACCTGGTATCATTTACATCCCCAAAGGGTAGTAGTTGTCTATATAATTGTGTGTGGGATGTCTAGGCTTTAATACCTAGAGTGCATCTTCATGGGATAATATAAGGACCAGGAAGATTGAAAATTTCATTATAGAGGATCTATTTGTATATCAGGATGAATTACCTCCGGTAGTATCTCATTCTAGGGACGTTTTCTGAAATAATTTTTCCAGATTACTTATTGAGAGGTGTAAATTTTATGATTGAGCCCATTCCATGAGCGGATAATGTGTCTTTTAATACATATAAGTTATCACATAGAAATGTGCCTGATCTCAAGATAATGTTAGAGGATTTAGAGTACAAATGTTATAAATGGATAAATACTTCCTATTTGGGTTTTTATTTTCTTTTCCCTATAATAGATGATGGGATAAATCATCTATGAGTGGATTATAGATCGTTCAAACACATTATAATCAGGAATTGTTATCCAATTCATCAAATAGATGATTACTTTGACCGGATCTAAGGAGCTATTGTGGTTTGATGAATTTACTAGGATTTGGAAATTAGCAGGTTTGATTCATGTCATCAAACATACCATGTATGACTATTTGTAGAAGGTATAGTATCTATGATTATCTAATTGATTAATTTTGTCTTCTTAAGATGCCTTCTATTTTCATTGATGGGATGAATGTTCTGTTTCAGTGATATCTTGATTATTTTTGTTATAATAAATTTTTACAACATCTTAGAACATTCTCACAGTTGTTGAGACCAGGTTAATCACCTTGTGAACATGTTGGGTAAACTAATAGAGAATCAACATTATTCCATGATTTATATGTGCCATATATAGAACGAAAAATATCACATCTTGGTTTATCAAATCCTTGAATCAAAATCATCAATTAACCAAGAAAAGGTGAGTTTAGTTTTTTCTAGGGTGCATCCCTATAACATGTTTAGTATATAGAATTTAATAGGCCTACTTAGATATTTTAATAATTTTATACTAGAAATATCACACCTTGATTCACCAAATACCATTCTTACTGTGAAGGGTGCTAATTTCATACTTTCCAAAGAGTGTGGGATAGCCTTTCAGGATTAGAATAAGAGTATTATCTTGACATATATTGATTTTTTTTGGAGACTACTAAAGGGTATATAGTGTTCTATGATGCAGCAAAAATCATTCAAAGAGAAATGATATTGTAGGATGATAGAGGTTTCATGTACGTATTATAGTGGAGGCCTCCTGGGAGATATTTCCTGATGAATAACATTGGTCTATTTGGATTTTTCAATGCCTTAAATTTATATATACACTATCTAATTGGAGAGTGATTTTTGGTGTATACAGAACACAAGAACCACTTGTATATATTTAAACAACCTGATTTTAATCTTAGATAGTGGAAATATGTTTAAAATCACTATTCATTTTTTTTGTGTATGCCTACACATTGAAAAGGTAATGCCATAGTGAATGAACTGATTCATAATTCACATGAAAATTCCCTATAGGAAGAAACTGAGGAATGGAAATTGACGAACATATCATATGATATTAATTTACAATTTAATGAATGTCATGATCGGTCATATCTCTTATCCGTTTCCAATATCTCATCCCTCTTGAGAAGATGAAGAGTATGATATTATTAGATCTAAAAGTCCTAGTTCTATGTGACAGTATATCAGGAGATGAACTGCAACCATATTGGATTGTGGGAAGAGGAAAAACACTATTTGTACATTGATATTCCTTGGTTATGATTGATATGAGGGAATTACTAATGCAAGAGTCCCAACTTCTCAGTGGGAAGTTCCTAAAAGAATATCAAGATTGTATCTAGGAATGTGATGATAGTATTAGTGTATGGAGAGTAAACATCATATATTATTATTTATCTATAGGTGATCCTGTAGTTTGAAAGAGAAGACGAAACACCAGAAGCCTATAGGAATGTTACAGATGCGTCAAGTCCTAAAATAGAAATGGGATGATGTTTCCATGGACATTGTAGTTATATTACCAAGGTCACCTAGAAGTAGTTACACAATATAGGTTGTTATTAAAAAAATAATGTATGTATCCCACTTATTTTATATTTACGAGACATTTAAACCAACAAGATTGGAATAATGTATGTTTTGTAGAATATATGACTTCACGGGGTCCCAAGTATTATCATTTCAGATAGGTATTTATCGATAATGTCTGGGTTGTAGAAGGAGTTTTAGAAATATATAGTTACATAAGAGCTTATGAGAAAACACATTCACCCTCAAACTAGTGTTCATTCAGAAAACAAATATGTTATAAACAAAATACTATAACAATGTGGGTTTTATTTATATATTTATTCATATAAGTATATCCAACTAATAAATTTCACATATAATAACATCATTTAGGAGAAAATGTAGATGGATCTTATTGAGTCCATTTATGGTTTCCCTTGTCATTCACCCTAACGTTGGTTAGAGCAAGGTGTGAAAGCCCTACTAGGTCTTCATATCTTATAGGAGACTTTGGATTTGGTTCAGATGATCAGAATTGTATTGATGCTACTATGTCTAGACATAAATTTCATTTTTATCACCGTCAAAAACCTCTAGTGTTCGAGGTTGGGCATAGTGTTAGTCTAAGGGTATCACCAAGGATTGAGAATAGATCAATACATAGGTAAGGGATGTTAATTATCATTATAATGGTCAATTTTAGATTCTTGATTGTTTTAGGTTGTTAGACTAACCAAATATATTACATTAGAGATAACTTTCCATCCACTACAACTTTAAAATTTCATTGCTTTTTTAGTATCATGTAGACCATCTCACAATTATTATCCTGAGGAATAATAGTTACATGTTGATTCTTTATTTCATTAGTATCTTATACACACCATTTACTAGTGGACATAGGCTATATGAAGTACGTCTGCCTCTTTATTATTGGTGATATTGTAGCACAATCTTGTATACGATGAGAATTAGGAGATGGAGTCTCGCATGCGTTTATAGTGACCAGAATTATTTTCATACAATTTTCATTAACATATGAAAGTGGGCACATATGAGATTACCTTTAAGTGTCATCAATTTAATAACATGGTTATTAGTTATTGAATATATCCTTTTTAATGTTGTCTAATTCCTTAATTTTGGATGTAATACATATTACTAATTAGTTTTTGGACGTCTCAGTGGTATCTAAAGTTAGTTTGGATCTATGAACATAGTGTTTTATGAAAAATAAGTTATCATCATAGTTATAAGAAACTATTTGGGGAATGTTCTATGGTCTCTCATAACCGTTAGGGTCTATAATTTTGTGTTATGAAGGGTGCACAGTTTTTCCTAACCATGTAATAGGGGCCGCACAATCGCATAAAAATAGTAGAAATTTTCCAATGATGTTTTTCATGGTTTTCATAATGTTTCCCTAACACTTATTCCTAACAATTCAAAATTCACCTTCCAACATTTAAAGTCACATGGTATGCAAAAACACATGTCCAAAATTTGTGATTTTTGTTTTGGGTGATTTTAGAAAAATTTCATTAAAATATTTTAATATATATCATCTCCTCTGACATTTACTATAGTATAAAAAAACAATATCATATCTTTATATTTTCCTTGAAGAACTAACCAATTAATTAAGATAACACCTTTGTCTAATGGCTAATCAAGATTTTATTTTTCTCCATGGATCCACGCCTGTAATATATTAATTTCTTTGTAGTCGTTCTTTGTTCTTCTTCCGATTGATGATGTTATATAGATGTATTCTCAAACACCATATTTTTAGGTATTTGATCTGTTCTTTAGATCTCCATTGATCCAGGAAGAATTAAATGCTGATACTTGGAAATGAGAGTCGTACGGGTGTGAGGTACGTTGTATATAAAATAGTCCTCCTGTTTCATCATTTTATAAAATATTATATGTGCATTCCGATTTCATCAGACAACATCTGATTAATTAATATTCATTTCTTATAATCATTATAATGGCATTATAATAAATTTCTTAAAAATTTATCCATCTTTATAGGGTTTGTCAGCAACATCAACCTCCCCATTTAGGTATTTTTATGTAATTTATATTCTAGAATATTTCTAGGATTATTTTAACCACATTTTGGGTGTGAATCAATTTGACCTATATAGGGGGTAGTTATAAAATAAATTTATTAATTGTAATGGATATCAAAAGTATTCATATGAATTTACTATTCTAAGGTAAGTGCCATAATTTCACTAATAAATAAAAATAGAAATTATAAAGAATATTTATATATATGTCTTGGCCTAATAAAATGCATTTAAATTTTTTGGATGAACATATATGAAAACACTTTCCATGTGTAAGGGAATGTAGATGAGTAAATCGAATGAATTAATTATAACTGATATAAATCAATGGATTCTTGCATGCCCATTTATCATTGTCACACTACTGAAAAGAAATGGATTGAACCCAATGGATTATTTAATGGAATGATCATGACATGGACATAATTAATTAATACATCATTGGTATGTTATATATTTCATATTGAAAATGGCTCTATTATAGGGGTGGTTAGACTAAAGATCTCCTTGGATTCATAAGGGAGTTTTTTAAGCACTCACAGACACTATTCCGATTCGAGGATACCTGTCGCCAAAGGTGAGACCCACCATGGAACCCGACCACTGTCTACTAGTGAATTCCATGCATGAAACAATGTTATACTTCCATTATTATTAATGGATTCCTTGGATATACCCCTTTGATCTATTTTGGAAAATCGTAATATGATGCCCCATGGTTAAACCCATCAATCCTAGTCATTTCCAGTCCCATTCTACCTTGAATGAGTTCCTTAGACTTGGTTGGAATCATTATTGAGGAATTCATTGGGTTATGTTACTTATATTACACTCTTACCAATTATAGATATCCTAGATTTTATTAGCTGAGTTGGCCCAACCATTGAGTTCATGATTCAATAGTTCATTTTTATGGAACCACTTTATTATTATTATTGTCTTGGATGCCTAGTTATATCATGGATCATTTACTATTAGAATCTTGTAAAGATGTTAGTTACAATTTAACCTCATCTGACCTATATATATAAACTGGAACATCATTAATAAATTAAATTGTTACATGTTGAGATCGTAGCTCAGGATGAAGATTGTAATTTGGGATTTATGTTATGGTAGTAATTAAATTTTATGTATTCAATCTTTCACAACGTATCAGATAATATTAAAATAACATCATTTTAAAAATATTATAGGTGGTTGCCTGTTGATATTTACATCACACTCTGTACAGACATCCAATGGAACCCGAGAAGATTACATGTATGCGGGTTTTGACCAAGGGAAGTTTTTCACTTCAGACCCTTGATTTCATTCTTTCATTATTGTAGAGTTCTATAGATGATGACTGATATAAGACATGATATTCTTGAATAGTTTTTTGTTTCTTTTTTCTACTTTTGTATATCATGTTTGTTGGGATAATTTTTATCCATGATTTCCAATTTTAAAGAAACATGACATGTATTGTCAATTTCATATATCATTATTAGTTTAATTAGGTGTTTATTATTCTTGTCTACTTCTGTTGTGGTATCTGTTTACTTATATTTCATATAATATTCTTTAGTTAATTTAGCGAACCTATTTTTTCAAAAATTACTATTACCTAATTTTAATGATAATCATCATAAAATTTTTACATGACATCGATCCAAAGAATTAGTGTCGTTTAAAAATTAGTACAATACATAACATTTATAAAATAGAAATTACACCATTATTTAAATCCATTTTCTCTCGAATCTTATTCTCCCTTAAATCCTCCTTAGTATAAGTAGTCACTTGAGAATATACATCAAATAAAGGGGTGATCTAAAATAACATTAAGAGGATTGTTATGAATATGAAATAGTGTAACATGGGTTGGGTATAATTATATCATCATCACCATATACTTGATAGTAAGAATTAGGAAAAGGCTTGTAATGTGACAATGGATGAAAATAAAACATACTGTCTTTATGGTAAAATGCCACACATAGTTGTGAACATAGCTTGTATGATGTTCACACATATTCAAATTTTATCATGAGATGTATCACATTACCCAATGAATTTGATATACATATAATAATAGTAATATCCCTCACATATTAACATTAAAATTTCACTATATAATTCCCTATGCACCTGTCACATAATAACGTTTACATTTGCATGTATTCTATATATAACATTTGTCAGTCATGGAAATTAAATAACTCATTGAAAGAAATGGGTTTCATTTAATAGAGCATAAATTCATAAAATATGTTTTCCCAACTAAATGAGGAAATAACATAGTTGATATAAGATTCATCAAATTTTATTAAATGAGAAACAATCTAAAGTTTTAAATTGTGTTTTTTAAAGATATTTTATTTTTCAAAATTATTGTTTATCATAAACTCATGTAAAAAAATTTAAATTCCAAGAATGTTAATATAATGATGATGAATTGTTATTTAAGGAATATCCATACCGATAATGGGGTTATAGAAGGAAAATCCAACTAAATAGAGTTGGGTTTGCGAATTCCCTATATGTTATGTATAAAGATTTTATACACATTATATAGTATATAGTCCCATTAGATTAATTAATTAAAATTATATATCCATTTATAAATGAATATTATTTGTAATAGTTATATTATTTTTATTTATGGGAATTTCTTATGAGTGATAGTTGTTATTTTCCTCATTCTGGAGTGTTTATTTTCTAAATTTTCATGATCGGTTCACTTGTATACATGAATCAATGTTAATTTAAATCACAGATATATATCCAAAATTGTTATATATTTTCTATTAATGATATTAAATAATTATAAATTATTTTATAATGATTTTGGTTATATTTTTTGAGGATGAATCATTTGATGAATGTTAACGTTGATCATTTTTTTGTTAATTTTGGTAGTTTTTCGATCACAATGAAATTGGTTAGTTTTATAATTTATTATTATGTATATAAATTTGTTATATTACAAAAATATGTCTATAACATAAATTTTAAAATTTTTTTCTTCCATTATAATGGTTTTATTATAATCCATGAATGAAATAAAAAAATGAATGTGTATCACCAACGACATCGGTAAGTTGAAATCACGAGCGAAAATTTCATTTTTAGAATAAAATAGAGAGGGATGAATTTAGTGATCGATCTTCTATTAACATGATATAATTTAATTCTAGATGAGATTAATGATTTATGGTACCATTTTGATGAGGTAAGGTTAGGTGTAGACAAAAAATGAAATAACATAAAATGAAAAAGGAAGATGATTTTTCCACTTGGATATATCCTCCTTTAAAACCCCCTTAGGGAAATGATTTTGTTATTTTGATGAGGCCAAGAGATCCAGTACATGGGAGAGGGTCATTGGGAGATGTTTTTGAAGAATTTTTACAATTATCAAAGCTTGAGATATGTGATTAGACGAGGGGTGAGGGGTGGTATTTATAGTGGAGGGGGGAGTGTTTTCCCATTATTATATTCATTATTTTATTACTTTGGTTCAAGATTTTAAATAGATTTATCATTATAAAATATTATTGAAATAATAAATTTTAGTTTTAAATTATGGTTCTTATATAAGATATGTCTCAATGAATAGTTTAATTATGTTATATTGTATAGATACCACAAATTACCATATTTTACTATTCATTAAAAATTCAAATAATTCAGAGAAATCCCAAAAAGTAACTTTTCCCATTTTTAGATGTGATGAATTAAATTAGGAACTAAATTTTTTTAAAATATTTTTCTACATATTAATAATTTAATTTTAAATTAAAATCAGCATTTACAAGGAAAATTTAGATTTTTTTTATTTTAACTTATTTTATGACACTTGGAAAAATTACATAATGTCTCCTAAAATTATTATAACATCACAAGACATCAAAATATTAATTTATGAGTACATTTAATGCTAATAAATTTATTTTAAATTATGTAATTACTCATAAATTTTTTAATAAATATGCATGACTTACAAAAAATGCCAACGCAAAATTAGTAGTTTTTAAATAATTTAATTACATAGACTGCGATATAATTATAAGATAATTTCATTTATAAATGCTTAAATTTTATTTATAGTATCATTGATGAGGTTACTATTAATTAGGCCAGTTTACTATTAATATGTGTCATCTTACTATTCTAAATGATAAGTTAATATTCATTCATAATACGTTCATAATTTTCTAGAAATAGTTCTCATTTAATTAATTAATTATTTATAATGTTTTCATATTATATATATGTGATTTTATAAGATTTATATCATATTAAAATTCAATAATAAATGAAAAATTGAATTGATAATAGGTTGTGTCATTACATTTTCCACCTCCTAAAATTATTCCATCGATGTTTTTCATATAAATAGTTGAGGGTAATTATCATTTATTTACTCCTTTGGTTCACAAGTTTATTCTTCATAATTATGGATTGTCCATAATACATTGACAAGTTGGGTTGTCTTGTTGTGTAGAATATTATCTCTCGGGTCCAAAATCATTATTGGATGGTTCTCATAACTGATAACATTCACTTATTGTAACACCGATGAGTTTAGTACATACGAGGGATATGGTATGTACGTATGAATAGTTATACACGGAACAAATAATTAACTTGATCTATACGCAGTGGAGGTGAATGAAAATAGGCCAGAGCTCTAATATGATCATGGATATCAAAGGGGCCTACGTGCCTTGGTTTTATCTTTCCTTTTTTCCAAACAGCATGACTCTCTTCCACATAGATATTAAAAGGAAGACATTATCTCCAACTTCTAAATTCAAGTACCTTTGACGATTGTCAACAAGACATTTTGTCAACAGTCACTAGATTTTAGATATCGTTGGATTGAAGGAACTTTTTTATCATCTCACACACAGGATCAGGTCCATGAAAATTTATTTATTCAACTTCATCGTAACACTTTGGGGTTATACATTTCTTTCCATATAGATATTCATATAGAGTAATATAAATACACGAGTGGAATCTATTTTTCTTTGAGATCTCATCCAATGGGTGATGCTGGTCCCATAAACCTTTTAATTCTAAAGATAAGGCTCTTAGAATATCATCGAGCATCTGAATAGTACTTTTAGATTAGTAATCAATTTGGGGGTGGTAGGCCGTGCTAAAAATTAATTCATTTCTCAAATCATGTTGAATACTTCTCCATAATTTGGATCTAAACCCATGATCACAATCACATACAGTTGAGGGTGGAACCCCCTATAGTCTCACCTCTACATTCATGTATATTTTAAAATGTTGTTGAAGAATGATATCTTCCCAAATAGCAGTATATTTGGATGTCATGGTGAGTCAATATACCAAAATCCATATGGTATTTTTTTTGATATCTTTGGGAGACCCATGAAAAAGTCCAAATTGATATTCTCTTATTTCCATATGGTTATATGTAATCATTTCATCATGAAAATGGATTAGATTCTCTCAAAATTAAATTACTAACATGTCAAACACCTTGAGATAAACTCTGTAATAATATTCTTTATGATGAACCCCAAAAATATTTATCAGAGATCATGTAAAATCATGGTACTTCAAGAGTTAATATAGAAATTTGAGCTATGTGCATTATCATATAGATCCTTAAATATACCAAGTGATGAAGGAACACTAAGACTTGCTTCAAAATGTAATAACACTATCATCATCAATATGAAAAATTTACAATTTCTATTAATTTACATTATTAAACATCTTTTGTAACTCATGATCATCCATTTATATCTCTATAATCATATCTTGGAGATGTGGTTTGGAAATTATTTGTGAAATTTAGGATGTATTCATGTCATTATGATTTCCAATTATAATATTTTCATATCAAAGAATTTAAGTTATTTATTAACATGAAACATGGATATTATAGAATGTTATTTACATGATATAGAATAAATTAACGTGTTATCCTTTAAAGGATGATAGTGAATAGAGAAATCGTTGACTAAGATTAGCTCTATCCATCTCGTTTTATGCATGTTGAGCTCTTATTGTGTGAAGATATACATTAAGATCTTGTGATCGGTATAAATGAAAAACTTATCACCATAGAGGTAGGGCCACCATCTTTTTAAATAATTAATCGTAGCTTCTCTATATAGATCATGAGTCTAGTACTTCTTAACAAGGATCTTCAACATCTATGAGATGTAGTCTATAACATTATCAATTTTTATGAGTATGCTAACAAAGACTTTTTTGAAGCATAACTGTATTTCAAAAAACATTGTCCAATTTTTTTTAATGTGAGTATAGGTGTCATGAATGGAATCATCATTAGTTCCAGGATAAATTATTCACTTTCTTCTATCTACACATATTTTAACCATTTACTTGTTAACTTATTTAAGGGATTTTTAAATCATGAGAAATTTCTCAAAAAATGAAAATAGTACCCTACTAATCCGTGAATACATTATATTTTCATGACCATAGAGAGTATTGGCCATTCCTAAATTTCATTTTTTGAAGGGTCTATAGAAATTACATCACATGTGATCACATTTCCCGAGAATGTGACATTCTACATCAAAAAGTCACATTTTCTAAACATTGTATTCAATTGAACCTTAATTAATTATTCCAAAATAAGACATATATGTTGTTAAATTTCCTCCATTATCCTGTAGTATATGAAAATATCATTGATAAAAAATACCAAATATCTTCCAACATCATGTCTAAATCCTTTATTTCCATGAAATCTCAATATAAAATATTGAAGATTCATGGAGGTTAGATGGGACATAATATCATAGAAAACATATAGAAGCTTCATAGAACCCTTAAAAATTGGAATATCTATTCAAACAACATTTAAAATAATTATTAATGGAACAGAATAATTAACATATTAATTTGAGCACTATCAGGGTGCACCCATCATATAATATATAATAATACAACTGATGAAAAATAATGTCTCTAAAACCATAAAAAAATCTATAATAACCATATCATTAAAAACATTTTGTTATTTATTTAGTATTGATAATTGGTTTTAATAAAACTCATAATCTTGTTTGAAAATGAATTTTGGAAATAAAAGTATTTTTTTAGTTAAAACATATTTTCCATACCAAAATACAATTTTATTTCAAAATAGAATTTTCAATATAAAAATATTAAAAAAATTAAAGGTGAGTTTTTCATTTATGATAACATAAAATATTTAATAGTAATAGAAGCATCAATAAATGGTATTGATTTTTGGAAAAGTCATTGTCACTCTATACATTAAAATATAATATTCCATTTCTCTATTTTATATAATGTTTAATATCTTCACAAAGATTCCCTTTTTTCAAAAATAAAGAAAGAAGGAAAAAATACTTCCATTATAAACATATCATTTCCATAAAAAAACATATTAGAAACATGTATATTGATAAAAACTAATGTAATAAGAAAAACATAAAAAGTTAATTTGTTTAAATAGAAATCAATTGTAACTTTAGAGAAATTTTAATCATAATACTCATGAATGAAAAAAATTAAAATGTAAAATAACAGTAAAATTGATTAATTCATGATATGAAATTTAATATGGTATCTTATATAAATTTTCAAATAATAATAATTCATATTGTCAAAATATGTCTAAATGAAATAAAATTGAGGTGATGTCCCTTATGTTGAGTTTTAGTCATCACGATTGTTATGTATATTCCAAAATAATAAAACTATATAAATTATTTTTTTCTTTAAGATAATTTTAATTCTTATTTAATTTAATAATTCTCATTACATTTTACTACTCAATTAAATGATCAATTAATTATATATCAGATGTTTCAAATATAGTTTGATTATGAGTTAAAATTACTTTAGTTGGTTGAATATTTTTCAATGAGTTAATTATTTTAAAATATATAGAATAAAAATCATTATATATTTATCATATTTAGAATAAACCTATACTTTAAAAACCAAATAGTTATTAATACTTTCTAAAAATTTACTTTGTTATTATCATTGAGATGGTTTTCCACACATAGTCAATATTAATGTTTCATTTTTTTGGAAATAATTATGGAATAAAGGTAAATAGTATTTTTACCTTCCATAATGATCACAATGTCTTATATTGCATATTATTTCATTAGATATACTTATATATATATATCTTTATTTTAACTGTATGAATAAAAAAATAACCACATTACTTTGTGGAGGAAGTAGTCCACACTTGAACTAACGATACTATCATTTGTAGTGTAATATTGAAAATGATATGTATCATTTTATAATTATTAATATTTCATGAATATAATTATTATTTTAAGTATATAACATATATTTTTTAAATTTATCTTTATTTCCATCCATTTAATGTGTTAGTGAATAATGAATTCATTGCTTCACAATGTGGTGATCCAACATACACATGCTTAATGTCACCATATCCCGTATAGAATGGAATGTAAGAAGGTATTTGTGATATAATAAAACTATAAGTATAAATATTTTGAAAAAACATATATATTTATAAAACCATCATTAATCAATTATGTGAGAGGTGATGATGGAAAACAAATGATATTATTTTTTTATGTGGTAGTCCATCATAAATATGAAAGATGATTACTTATCCATTTTTATTGAACATGATATGGATTTTTTATCAAAATATTAAATGTTTTCAAGTAATCCAAGAACCATTTTTATCATTAATATTTCGGTTCATACGTCATGTTGTTTTGTGTGATGTTTGTAATATTTTTGAAGCCCAAGGGTTTTTTCATGAATAGAACATTGTTAGGGAAAACTATGTAATTATCCCATAAAATACCTCACTTTGATGGTGATATGGATGGGGAATACTGATTGATAAAAAAAATTTCTAGATCATTGAACCCTTAAAACCACATATAGTGAGGTATTTCATGGTTGCATCGTGATTTGACATGATTGCACCCTCAAAGGAAGAAAATTACACCCATGAATGGGATAACATAGTTAGGGGCACAATTTCTCAAACCATGTCCCTCTTTAGTAATAAATTATTGTGATTTTATTTTATTCCAAATATTTATTTGAAATTTGGAAAAAAATTAGGACCCCAAATCCTTTGACTTAATCCTCGAATGAATTTATTTGTATATTAATCTAGAAGTTATTTTGGCTCTTCCAAACCCCTAATTTTGATAATCAAAGTGATGTTGAAAGTTCAATTCCCACTCATTGAAGTGGATATAATATAATTTAACATATTATAATCTTTCATTTCATCCCCCAATAATGTTTTATTTATCATCATGTACTGAATGTTTCAAAAATCTATTTAATAATCTCATGATTTGTGTGTTTATTTCAAGATATGATTTGACTTCAATAAACAATGGTATTTTCATTGTTGGTGTTGATGCAATGATTTAATGATTAAAATTTGGCGGTTCCATTTTATATTTTCCATGTTATTGAAGAAATTATTGTCATTAGTTATTTGAAATTTATTTAACTTTATATATAAAAACTTGATTTTAAGTGATTTTATTATGGAATTTTAAGTGGAATATATTTTGGGAAAACCACCAATTTTAATAGAAATAGAAATTTTAGTGTATTTTTAAAATTTATGAATTGATGAAATAAGTACATATTTATTTTGAAAAAATGGATTAAATTTAAATGATTAAATAAAATGATTATTGTTATGGTGAAAATGAATGAAATAATAAAATCTTGATATTTTGGTGTTGAAATTTAATTTTAATATATAATCTAATTATTAGGTAATATATTTTCAAAATGATATTTAATTTGAAATGAGATGATTTCATATATTATACATATGTTTTAAGAATATAAGTGCCAAGTTGGTTACTGGGTTATTTAAGAGAAGCACAATAGGTTTTTTATTCCATAGAAATAGATTGAGAATGACAACATTATGAAATCCTGGTTAATCATATCTTATCCCTAATGGGATGTTGATGAGTCATATTCAACCTAATCCCAAGGGATGTATGTACACATATTTATCTGAGATCAATAATATTAGATCTGTGAGGATCCTATTGCTAGAAACTACCAAAAATCAAGTGATATGTTCACGGTAATTGTTAGGATTGTTTTGATTATATTTTAAATCAAATTTTTTTTTTACTATTTTCAAACAATTTATATAAATGATTGTGTATAATTTTTTTTATTTAATATATGTTTCTATTTTTTCCATCCATTGAAAATAGGAATTTTTATAATAATGAAATTGATATATATTTCCATGCCTAGTTTTATTTAAATTGATATAATTATTTTTTAATTATTATGGAATATATTATTGAAAAATTTGAAGACCATTCATGGATTTATAGATCACTAAGTACATTTTCCATTGGGTGTTTTTATATTTTATTGTTCTAGGTCTAGGAAAATGGTAAGTTTGTTTTGGATAAGGTGGATGTTATTGATCATTTGGATTTTAATTTGATGTTTCCATTAAGATATTTGAGTTTAATCATAACAGTTATTGAGTACATAGATTATGTATAACTTTTGGGTTTTTATACACGTTTCTTTTTTAGTAATTTCATCATTTAGAGTGTTGAGAATAAAGACTTGTATATTTTATCTCACGCTTGGTTCGTGGAATTTTTTTTCCACTTTTAGGATGTATGATTCTTGGTGATAGTCTTCAATATGAAGGGATTGGGAAGGCCCTTTAGGATATGTCAGCTTTGGATTGAATTTCAGGTTACCATTCAATCTTGTTTAGTTCATTCCAATGTGGTATCAAATAGATGTTGAGCATTATTCATTAATGCTAGTATGTAATTTGGGATTTCTTTTCAAAACATAAGATGCAGTTACAAGTGAGTTTCTTGACATATATCATCATAACATACCTTAAGTATGCATTGGATGTTTAAGGATCAAGTCTTAATGAATAATTTGATTTAATTGTAGAATTTGGAATTCTTTTTATTTGGATATCTTGAAAAATATTTCATGTAATGTTATTTTAAGCGATTAATTTTCCTATTTCTCTTCTTGAGTAATTGATATGAGTAATCTTATGAATTCTTCAATGGCGTTTTCCATTGTTGTGTACCATGATGCCTCTAATAAAAAATCTTAACATTACCTAGGAGGTGGCTATTAGTGAACCAAACAAAGTGGATCCTCTAATAGTCCAACATATTCTTTTGATTATTGTTTATTTTTTCTATGCTCTGGTAGATGCACTTGACTCAATTACCATTTTTTCTATAGTTATAAAGCCTAAAAAAGAATAATGATATAAATATTCTGAATATCTTTTCTACTAGAAAATAATTATTTGTTGGGATTTATTGTTTATAATAAATATAAAAAAGGTTTGATGATTATATAGATTCAATTTGATTTCTTGAACATACTGATTTGATTATGGTGAAATGTGCCAACTTTATGATAAATGGAACTAGATGGGGAAGTTGTAATTTAGAGGAATAATGTGAAAATAACACCTATATTTAGTGGAAGGATATTATATTTCTTACACTAGTAATTCTTATATAGTTTGTACGGTGATGTCTAAGGCTATAGAGTTTTTTAGACATGAATATGATGATATGACTGTGATGGTGTATGCAGACTGCTTATCAATGACAATTTTTTTGTCTAAGTATTTTATCAAATTAGAATATGAATAATCAAAAGGTTGATACGATTCATTTACATGAAACATATTATTAGTTATTCATTGTAATGATAACTTATTACAATCATGTGCGGGATTGGCTATTGATGGTTGAGCTTGACTAGGATGGTAAGTTACGGTAGATATGAGTTATTTTGTATCCTAATGGTATTTTTATAATTTTAATTAAATAAAATAGTATGTGTGATGAGTCTCATGGTCTATATAAATATAATGGTTCTTCCTAACCATTTATAGTAATTCAAAGAGGCCCTTTGGCTTGCATCTAGTGTATCGAGCCTGGGTATTCAAAACTGGTTTACAGTGAGGCACAGAAGATTTATATTTCATGCGTCACTATGGTCACCATTTAAAATATTGTTATATATTTCCTTCCCCACATAATAGAATGATATAATCAACACCTAAATTTAATTTGGTGAAATCAGATGATTTATTAATACATGGGTTCTATCCACCAGAATAAAGGATAAAGAATCTTGACACATGTGATGTGTTTCCATATGAAAGTAAAAGGTGCCAACACACTATAAGTGTTACCATAACAGTATCTATATCATTATTTACTCCTTTATTTGATAATATGTCATATAGTTTTTTATATCAATTCATATTGTGAACCCTCAATATCTTCATACATGGAATTTTTTCGTCGTTGATGGATATTACTATGCATCTATGAGCAATGAAAGAGAAGGGTATCCATTATACTATATTTATCTTCCACCAATCATATATAGTGTTTTAAAGGTTTTTATGTTTATCGGTATGAAGAATATTCATTTAAACTTACGGATGGATTGGATAACCACTGGTAAGGTTCTAATTGACTATCATCTATGGCAGATCTCCAAAACTAATCTATAAGGGGTGTGTTGTATCATTCATGGAGAATGAAACCTGAGGTTGAGTAGAGACTCAAATTATCATATAGAGATGAGGAATTTAATATCAAGGTTCATTATTTATTTTGGATTTGGAATGTTGGATTCATCATTTCCCCCTATTTTTTATCATGTTTTCCAATGTGTTTCCTTTTTTATTCAATGGGTTTTTGACCTGTAAGGGAGGTATAGTTCTCAATTTATTTCATTTTTTGTAAGAAGCTGGTGTCTATTCATTTATATGAAATGGAAACAAATTAAATGAAATATTTTATGTTTTAGTTTGATTATCTATTATATAATGACCTTTTAAAAAGGAGTGTGACTCATTTTGCAATCCATATTCTATTTTCTATGAAGGTCGAGGGACCACTTTTCCTATGTGTTGATTACTAATAACAAAACAAGGTGAAGGTTCAGAACATGTATCCCATTCCCTGGATTGATGAACTATCTGACCAATAGAGAGGGAATAATTTGTTTTGGATGATTGATTAGTGATTTGGTTATCACTAGTTGAGAATAAAAGAATCCAATATTTAGAAAAATTCCTTTCAGAGAAGGTATGTGCATTATGAGAATATTATCATTCAATTTGTTCTAACTAATCATCATGAAAAAATTATGTAATTGATTAATATGATCTTATATGAGTATTTTGATATGTTCATGGTGGTATTTTTGGATTACATCCCAGTTGTCACACCCCGACCACCATTTTCATTGATTTTTCAACTTTTAATGGTGCTCAGTTTTTTTGTTGTGATTCAGGTCTAGTTCCTTCTGATTGATTTTGAGATTTATAGAATTT
Source organism: Viscum album (assembly GCA_963277665.1). Lineage (NCBI taxonomy): Eukaryota > Viridiplantae > Streptophyta > Magnoliopsida > Santalales > Viscaceae > Viscum > Viscum album. The sequence continues at coordinate 2,011,676,703 of OY728147.1, read as the reverse complement.
GGGTGGTTTCAGGTCTTGTGCATAGTTTGACATTGGTTGGCCAAAACCATGTGAGGTGTAATAGTGACCTTCTTCTCTTCTTTGTGTGGATAAAGTAATATACATGATAGAGGAAACCATGCAAGAAATGTGTTAAATTGCTCTATGAAATGGACGAGATGAGTTTCATGGATAGAACATGTCTTCTCAAACCGTGTGACCATCCCGTGCATGTTCCCATTCATTCATGTAGTGTTTTCATGGTTGGTGCAAGGTTTAATATAATATACGTCCAAACCATGATGGAATACCAGTTTTCATGAAGTTAAATCAAGTGAAAATAAATATTTAAAAAATTATAAAAAAATGGGGAAATAAAATTGAATTTAGAGAAATTTTTTAATAATAAAAATAATGATATTATATTTATTATTATGTTTTTAAAATTATTTTTATTTTTGTGGTTTTAATTAAACACCTATGGTATCCCCCTACCACTCTAGGTTGTGTACCTCTATCCCTTTCACTTACTGCAGGCTCACCTAACCCCCTCCCATTGTCCTCTATCATTCCTCTGACCTCCCCCATTACTCTCATGCTCATGCGACCAGAATGATCAGGATACCTTCATTATTCTACCTTATTTCCATCATCCTCTATCACATGGATGACCCCCTTACCATATTTCTCCTAAAACCTGATTGACCAAGAGAGATCTGGAAGTCCACTCCTGCCCACCAGCAACTGCTCCTCTTATTGTTTTTTGGTGGATATTCCTCTAGTGAGTCCCCTATCACATCTACTTATTCTATTTGGTGGATTACCATTCTTTAGTGTGGTTCAATCAACTTGTAAAAACCCTAAAACTATTTTTAGGGGTTTAATTTGTTAAATATCTGTGATTAGGGTTCATTAGATCCCATCATGCCCAATTCTATCCACCGTGGTCAAGTGAAGTGGGGTTTCCACGAGATTTATGTATTGTTTTTTTGGATTGTTTGATTTTGATCAATTTTAAATTAAGGTTTTTGTGGTTTATGGGTTTTTCGAAATTATTCTATAGTGTGGTTATCCATGTTTAATTGTATTTGGGTTCTAGTAGTCGTGAGTTGACACAAGTTCACACATGGGTAAGCCATATATATATACATATATATGTATGTATGTATGTATGTATGTATGTATGTATGTATGTATGTATATATGTATCTCCACTTATTAAATATTATCTCATGGTGATGTGAATATGTTCAACACAACTATGGGTTTATATATATATATATATACAGGAATATGCATGTAAGTACTTAGGATCAGATTGAGTGGTCATCATCAAAAAGTGGCATGTCTGATGTAGGTCACCTAGGATCATGCCCTTAATTTCAATTACATAATTTATTGAGTGTTTTTAATTTTTTTAGTATTTAATTGTGTATATATATACTATTATATGTGATAAAAATTCATGGTTATGGAATTTCATTTATTTCTCATTATTCACCATTTTGTTTTGATATGTGTAATCTTTACCTAAATATTAATCCATACTTTTTTTAATGCTCAACTCTTTAAATGTTAAAGGGTGGTTTCTAAATTTTTTTTCCAGTTGTGGTGGATATTTCATGATATGATTGGTGTGTGTATATTAGTTTTCAAATATGATTTTTAAAAATATGGGCTGTTTTTTTATTTCAGAAATGGTAAATTTCATGTTTTGGTAATTTTGAAAGGTTAATGGGTTTTGGTGTAATTTTTTTAAAGTGAATATCCTTTATTATATGGGTTGATTTGAATTTTGAATGGATTATGGTTATCATTTAAATGTGAAGTTACTTTATTGTTTAATTGAAATTTTAAACTATTTTTCAACATAAAATTGTTGAGTTATATTGTTTTCTAACGTTAATATATTCATTGTAATATAATGAGTCCTATTTCAAACATCAACAATATTTTATGAAAATGTAAAACACATTTTAATGCATTAACTATTATATTATAAATAATGGTTTGTGTATAAAATGTGTGATTTGTGATATGTGCCAAGTGAATAGGCTTATGTATTTTTGTGTTATGTTATAAGGGGGATGTGCTCAAGGAAGGAGTCATGTGGTGAGAGGTAGGATGTTTTTTTGAACAAAAAAATAGGTTCATGTATGTTTTCTTGATAAAAATGCTCCACATTTTCATATAGTAAGCATGGGAAATAGTGTATATATGTTAGATTACTAGAAATACTACACTAGGTGACTCAGAAGTGGTTTAGCCTAGATTCATTTAGAAAGATTAAAAATTATAACACTAACTAAATTTTGATGATGATCAAAGAGCACTATGACCTTATGATATTCCCTCATAGTGGCTCGTGCATGAGAACACTATTGGTTGTGGTTTCTATACCTCATTTCACTAAGATATGAGGTTCATGGTTCCCTTATGTGCTAGTTACCTTTTGAGATTTCCCATGGTATTCATTTATACATGGTGTTGGTGATTTGATTTATGTTTTTGTTTCGTCATGATTTTTTCTTCCTTTAAAAAAACGTTTTTTTAATCAATACTAAAAGAATTTCATTTTAAAAATTTTAGACATGCTTGGAAACTATTTTAGTAAATTTGATTGAATGAGAATAGTTTTTCTTGAATATGGAATCTTGTCACTTTAATTTGAAATTAAATGATTATATAATATTTATATTGTTGTATTTTAAAACTATTATTACATGGTTTGATTTTTAATGGTAATTCATAGGAAAATGTTTATTCGACCATGGTTACTATGTTTTAGAACTGATGCCAGTAGTTTCATTTTATTTATTATATTTTGGTGCAAATTTCACATTGGATTAATCGTGGAGTGAGTGTGTTGATATTGTTATAGGTAAAAAATTAGTTCACTTGGTGCTATGTATTTAGTTTTATTTTCATTATACTATTATAGTTGTGTTTTATTTTAATTTTTATATTTTTTTAATAATTTTTGTCTTTTTATAGGGAAATCATTCTCTAATAATTCATATTTATCCATGTCACTAGTATCTAGCCTATGGTGTTTGGGGATGCCATTCGAGCTTTATCATGAATTTTCATTGGTGGCTAGTTTATCGTTGTCTTGAGTTGGTCCATGGAAAAATTATATAAGAAGGGGTATGCTTATTATTTATGGTATTAGGTAATTTGAAGATTATGATATTTGGGAATATAGAGGTATATAAGGGAAGAATGTCATGAACTATTTATCGTCCTAATACATGAGTTCCTAGGGATAGTAAAATATTTGAGTTCATATATTATTTTTCTTTGTTGATTTGGGGTAGAAATGGGAGAGTGATACTATTACGAAATGAGTTTTCATGGAGTGGAGTTGTAGTTGTAGCCCATGTGAACAATTCAAGATTCATCCCATGTTTTACGGATACAGGTATTGTGGTCTTCTAGGGAATGTTGTTTGGATAGACATAGTAATTAGTTAATTATTCTTGGATTTCTTATGTGAGTTATGATTAGTCTTAGTTTCGGAAGGAAAGAGTGGATTTGAAAAATGGAAATAATTTTTTGGAATGGGGGTATGAAATGGTAAATTGTCCAATGGAGTGGAAAAATGGTTTTTGAAATTTAAATGATTTATGGAAATGTTTTTCTTATAAAATAATATGTGGTTTCTAAAAGGGTAGATGTTCTAGGAAATTGATTAGGGATTTTGAAGTAGTCCTTTTAATGTGAAATAAATGATGATTGGGAATTTGGGATCTTTTTTTAATGATATATTTAGAGATGATAAATTTTTTGAATTGACCATTTAAATTTCTGTGAATGATCACATATATGGATTTATGCATTTAATAAGTGGATAATTTTTATTTAATCTGAATGAGTGCTTGATCAAGCATAAGGATATATATATATAAGAATTAATGGAATTTCAATGGTGGGTATTATGTTATTTTACATGCAACATTTCTTTTTCAAAAACGGTAATTTCAATTTTTTTAAAATTGAGTGAGTAATTATTTAGAATTTTTTGATTGTTTAGATTTTTTTTTGTGAATTATATTTTCGCAAGGTGAATGTGAGGTTAAAATGGTTATTTGACTTTGGGATTTAGTGTGTGATTTTTTGTGTTGAAATTTGGGTTTATGATTAATTTTGAATCATCAATGTTCTTCTTGTTTTTTTGTATGCATCATAAATTTCTTGGAGAGGTGTGGATGGAAGGAATCAAGTATTCCTTCCTCCTTGTTTAGGTGAAGGTCAATTTTGGAAATGGGTGTTAGTCATCCTTAGTTGTCAAAATTTTTCAATACTAAGGTGGTTATTGTTTTTGGGGAAATTATAAATAGCTATACCTATGATTATTACCAATGACTAATTTTCATATACATTGAATAATATGTTGGAGCTAGAGCCATTTCTGGCTTTGGACCACACCCAAAATATCTTTTTTTGCATCCCACCATTTTAGATAAAAAATAGATGAATGTCTCATTCATAGTGGCATAAAAAATAAAATTTTTGTTTTTCATAGTCACACGGGCCATATAAACAAATTATATGACATTCAATATAGAAATAGGATGTTTTAGTTGAATAGTTTCATCTCATTAATACTCAGTAGAAGATGCTTCAAGAAATCATGGCCCAAACCATAAGTCCCAAAGTGAATCTTTTCATGTTGTCAAAAATCATTGTGTGTGCTAGACCTCAATTCTATTTTCATCTCTAGTGAAATAATGAGTAATATTTATTCATCTCTATTGTATGTTTATATTTTTTGGATTGCTATTTTTTAAAAGGCATAGAGGCATCCTTCCCCTGTTATAGTCTTCTTTGTTTGGAAGGTACCTTTATATTGTTTTAATGGTTCTTGAAGGGTATCCTTTGGTTGTAAAAGGATTAGTAGCCCTGATTTATTGTTAAAATTTCTATTTGAGATTGTGTCTTCATTATGTGAACCCTTGAATAGTTGTCTATTTTTTAATTATTGTTGGTTCTTGGTTGTTCCCTTTTTGGTGATTCTTCTGTTATGTTGGATTGAAGAATCTTGGTTCCATTCACTATTTGGTTTGAGGTCATTCAATAGGTTTTCCAATTATGTGGTTTTTTGTTTGAGATTGGATGTTTAAGTGGTCATATAATTTGGTTTGTGTGTATTTTTTCTAGGTTGGTTCATGATGTGTTTTCCATATCAGTATGTGCTAGTCTTTCTAAACCGTTCAATTACTAATTGGTGGGGAGGCGTACAATAGAATTTATATTAACTATATCTTGAGTGATCGATTCTAATTTTTTTCTTTTTGTTAGGATATATCACATATTTTCCTCAGGATTCATCTCAATATAGTTTCTGTAAGATCTTGTTCCGTTTGATTTGTTTTGCATGTTTTCAACTGGATATTTGAGGTTTCATTGGAAATGTTTAGTTTTGATATAAATTTTGATTCCACATTTTTCATGGTGACATTATAGTGAAGGATTTATTTTTTGGGGGAATATTGTCACACCCAAATCATGGTTTTATATAATTTTTTTACTTTTCTTGGTTCACAGTCTTTTTTCATGGTTCGGGTTTAGTTCTCATTGATCATTTTTAAGTTTCTGATCCTTTGGGTGGATTCTAGCCCTATACACGGTTTGATCATGGTTTGGACCAAATCATTTGAGGTCCAAAAAAGAACATGTTCCCTTATTTTAGTGCAACATTCCTTTCACATGTTAGATTAATCCATGATACAGGCATGTGAATGAATTTTTCAAATGGAATAGATGAGTTTTGTGGTTAGTTCAAAACATCTAAAACTGTGAAACCAAATCGTGTGTGTGCCCCTTTCTTCTAGATGGGTGAAAAAGGTTTCCAAATTTCCCAACATACCATTCAACCAAATTGTACAGTTTTCCCAGTGTTTGAAAAATAGAATTATGTGAAAATTAATTTTAAAAAATCATATAAAATCAGAAAAAATAGAAATTAAATAATACATTTTAATAATAATAATAATGACAATAACTCTTATTATGAATATAAAAACAAAAATAATATAAATTATAATAATAATCATTATTGTTATGTTATTTTTTATATTATGACCACTAGGGAGTTAATTAAATCATTTTGTATAACCCCTCATTTCCAGGTAGCACAGCCCTCTTCACTTTCTCTATTACATCCCGATCCCCTCCCATTCTCCTATGTCACCTGATTGACCTCCCATGCCCCTATTGCTCGAGTGACCTAACCGACTGGGATACATCTGTAATTCCACCTCTCTTATGTCCCCATATATAAATTGGTTGACATTCTTCCCCTCATGGTCATGTGAACTGGCTGACCGGATGAGCTCTGGCGTAACGCTCCCTCCATCCTATGACTTTTCCTCTCAGTTTTGGGAAAAAATAACTCAATTGAGTCTCCCCTCCCATAATATTCTTATATTTCGTGGTTTAATTACCTTTTTATGGTGTACATACATTTGATGAATCCAAAAAATAATTATTGGGGATTTATTTTTAAATATTTATGATTAGGTTTCATTAGAGCCCATCATTGCTGATTCTAGCCACTACGGTCAAGAGTAGTAGATCTTCCATGAGTTTCAGGTAATGGTTCATTGGTTACATTATTTATTATCAATTTTATATTATGGGTTTTAGGGTTTTGATTTACTGATATAATCTTTCTAGAGAGTGTTGGGTCACGTTGAAGTAGTTTCAAGCGGTGGGATTCATGGGTGATGAAATATTAATTCATGGGTAAGGCATATATATACATATATATATATATATATATATTCCATTTCTAACATATTTATGAATTAATATTGGAATTTGGGATCTTTATATATAAATATTATAAATTCATTTTTTCACGTATTTGTGAATGGTTGGTTCGAGTGGTTGTTTTTTTAAAAAAGTGGAATTTTTGAGGTTGGTCCCATATGACCATAGAGATAATTTGAATTCCATAATTGTTTCATTTCATGAAAAATATTTTTTAATATTATATAGTATATATTCTACAAAATTGATAAAAATGAATTTTGATGGAATTTGCTTTTTTTCATTATTCACCTATATGTTTTTGAAATTTTTAATCTCTATTTTAAAATGAATCCATGATTACTTAAAGATGATCAACTATTTAAATGATAAAGGGTGGATTATAAATTAGATTTGGGTTTGATGGGTATTTCCAAAGATGTTTTGTGTGTTTATATTTGTTTTGAATGTTTATTTTAAGGAATATGGGTTCTTGTGTGATTTTAGAAAAGGTAAATTATTTTTTTGGAAACATTTTAAATAGTTAATGTGTTTTGGTGTGAATTTGTTGTGAAATGATGATTTGTCATCTTTGAGTGGCTTTCATTGACTTGTTCATGGTTTCTAGTTTGATTTAATTTTTGGTTAATTTTTTGTATAATTATTATTTTAAATGTTTTTATACCATAAATGAGTGGGTGGTTATGTTTTGTAATGTAAAGATGTATCTTGATAAGTAATGAGGCTCATTATATTAATTCAAAATAATTTTTGGAAATGGAAAACCCCCCTTGAGTCATGCACCATTGTTCTGTAAAAAATTATGTACATGTTAATTGAGTGATTTATTATATGTGACTAGTCAGCAAAGTAGTGCATTATTTTGTAACATAAAAAAGTAGATTCGTTGAAGGAAGGAGACACCTTGTTAGTCGATGGATATTTTTTTAGTTGAGAAAATATTATTTTTATATAATTTTTTTTGATAAAAACCAACCAACATTTGAAATAGAACACATGATAAACAGATGTATCAAGGTGGAAATACAAGGAATAGTATGATAGTTGAATCAAAAATTGATGGGCCATGATTCATCTAGCACGATTAACGATTACAAAACCAACTAAATTTGATGATGATTGGAGACACTAGGACCTTGGGATGTTCCCTATAAGTGTATCATGCATGATAATGTTGTTGTTTGTGGTTGTTATACCACATATAACTGAGATACATGGTTCATAGGGTCGCATTTCTTCTAGTTACCTATAGTAATTTCCCTTGGTTCTCACTTGTGATATGGTGTTTGTGATGTGATTTCTATTTTTTTCATAAATCTTATTTCCAAATTTATAAAATCCATGTTTTTAATAAAAAGATATGTTATTTCATTTTAAAATTTCTATTTATTATTTTAGACATATTTTTAAATGTTATGGAAATAACATGTGTTTTCATGAAAATGGAATCATTTTACGTGAATTTTAGAATAAAATTAAATAATATTTTATATATGGTTGCATGTTAAAACTAGCATGGATTGGTTTTATTTTTAAATTTAAGGAACATGGAATATATTATTCTAGATTTCCTAAAAAGTATTACTACTCAATCTTGTAGTTTCAATTTTGTTTTCCGCATCTGGTACTATGTCCTAATTTGGTTCTCTTAAGGAGGAAGCGTGATCTTAATATTGGAGGCAACCCTTGAGGTCCCTTGGAGGTAAGTTTTTAGTTTTTTTTATATTTATAATGATAATTTTTTGTTTCATTATTATATTTTTTTTTTAATTGTTCATTTTTTATGTGCCAAATCAATCCCAAATGAATAATTTTGATTTTTGAAACCATTTCCCAGCCTGTGGGGATCAGAAACACCCATTGAGCCTTGTTGAGGACTTGCTCGGGTAAAATGTTTAGGGCTGACCAGAGTAGGTTTGTTACACTAGTTTACTCATTATCTGATAGGATAATGGGAATCATATAGTATAATTTTTTTAAATGTTTAGAAATCATCAAATTTATTCCAAGCCATAGAAATGTCAATTTTGGATATGGGAGATGATGTTCTTGAGGCACATTTTCTTGAAACGTGGAATCAAATTTGAACCATAAAAGGTAATATGTTTTATTAATTTTTTAAGATATATAGAGCATCATGTATCTTGAGGGGAATTATTACCCTTTTTAATGAATTTATAAAATAGGTTTCTTCACTGACCGTAGTCACATAGAAATTTTTGAAGTTCTCATAAGATTATACATGTTAGGATTACATAATTAAAATGAAAGGAATCTACATTAATATTGAATCTTTTATTGTATGGGAGGTGATGTGTGGTCAATTTTCAGGCCTTTGGTTCTATTTATGGGTTTTTTTATATAGGGTGATCATGTGGTAACCTATGGTAATTAACATATTTGGCCACTTGAGAATAATTACCCATCCCATGTTATTTAGATTGAATCTGTGATACATGTACTTATGATATGTAAGCATTACCTTTTATATGATGCTTTTACTGTGTATATTGACCAAAATATCATGAGATATATTAGTAGTAAAAAAGATTCAATGCACCATAATAGATGTTGGGTGGAGTTCCTTAATTATTTTTACATCAAATTTGACGAGAAATCGAGGAATGGAAAAGTCATTGCAGATGAATTGAGTATTAAAATTCTAACCTCTTCCATTAAAGAACAACCTGATTAGTGGAATCTAGGGTTTCTTTTTTCAAATTAATTTTTTGAGACTGACTAGAGGAGGAAATGGTTGTCTTTGAATGTGTCCATCTGATCTCTAATCTCATTGAAATGATTATTATGGAGTAATATCATAATGAAGATTTATTTGGAAATTTAAAAACTCTTTATAGTTGGGATGCCACTGAGGAATGGTCATTTTAAATAGAGGGTATCAGATGTTTCTAAAATCAAATCTTTGTATATTTTCTATTGATAAATGTTGTTATGGTGATTGGAATAATTCACAATGGGTTTTACACCCTGTAACCACAATGATGTTTTATAACATATGTATATTTTTTGGGTACCTAGGTATGATACGATACATTCCTAATATTGTTTCTAATTGTTATACATATCAGTAGTTCACGGTCATGCCATATAGGCCCTTTGGAAAATCTACAACCACTTACTATTATGACATGGAAGTTGGATTATATTTCAATATAAATTTTGGTTGGATTTCTGTGTACCCCTAAAATGATGAATGTGATTTGGGTTGTTATCGATAGGATAACAAAATCCTATTATATTATACTCTTTCTGATTACATCAATAATTATTGGATTTATAAATCTCAATAGGAAACAAATTTTTCATTTGTATAAAGTTACATAATCTAAAATATCTAATTACTATCAGTGTTATACCTCATGTTTTTGGGAATTTTCTTTAGGATGTTAAAAGATTTTATGTAATTTTGAGTACAAAATATTATCCACATACATATAACCAGATAGGAGGAGTTATGCATATTCTTGAAGACATGCTTCAATACTACATCCATATTGTTGGTGGAGCTTATGATTAGCATTTTAGACTATCTTATTTCAGGTATAACAATCGTTACAAGACATCAATCATAATCGGTTCTTTTTAGGCCTTGTATGACAATCCATATAAATCCCCATAGTGTTAGTCAATGATGGAAAAACATTTGTGGATAGACTAAGATTATTCCCATAAATGATAAAAAAGATTAAGTTGTTTCATTAGTGAATGTAGATAGAACATACCAGATATATATCTTATTTTTATTATCATCATGGTCCATTATATTTCATTGTTGGTGAGTAGGTGTTATAGAATGTTTCACCACAATTTGATCACCAACATCATTGGTGTTAATGAAATATTTCTATAATAACCCTACAATTTATTTCATATTATGAAATGATTTATTACATAAATATAACCTATATACAACCCTAATGATCGATATGTCTTGTGTGTTTGGGGATTAAGAACATTACATGAAAAAAAAATAATAAAATAAAATATTTTTATTGAAATCGTCATTTATATGACCAAAACATTCCCCCATACATAACATTCCATGGGATAACATGAGTACATACATAAGAAAAGTGTGAGATAATGCAATGTAATGGAGTAAAAAAGGAATTATATGAATAATATAATACATGTTAGGAAATGTACCTATATATGGAGCGTAATAGAAACATGAACCTAAATGAATAATATATCATTATCACTATCACATGGAAATGAGGAAGTGAATTAAAATATTGCATCATTAATATAAAGGAATCATTCAAACTGGTGTCCCGTCATGATGGAAAAAATTCATATAAAGGAATAAGGTAAACCCCAATCCCAAAATTATTTATCTTGAAACAAACCATTACCAATTTCATTAGAGCACTCTCAGGGGGCACCATTCCTAATCATTTAAATATCTTGATTAAGTGTGCCATATAAAAATATTACATGGATTCATTCAACATCATCATTTGTTTTACAATAAAGGAATGAGGAATAAATATATTGATTTCCATAATAATTATGTATATGTTTATAATGGTTAGTATCCATGATAGTGAAATAGAAATGGTATTCACTACAGGATAATTTTGGAATGGATAATCACGGTGTAATTTTAGTAGCATAAAGAAATCCCATGGAGTATCATAAAATTAGATGTTTAGAGTGAAGAGTGATTTTAATCATTTATACATGATATATAAATATAGGAGATCATTGTAGGTAATATCCCAACATATGAATTGGAATTTGAGAGGAATAAAATAAAATAAATGCATGAATGGAAATGAGGAGAGATAAATCCCTTACAAAAGTCTGGCATAGCAACAGATGTACATGGGAGGGGGAAATGGTAGTGAAAGGGGTCTCCAATCACTAAAAAAAATAAACTCAGTAAGTCGAGATAGAAAAACATACCCCATTATTTTTTATTGAAAAATAAAAGGGTATAAAAAATTTAGGAGACTTAGTCGAAAATGAAAAAGGAAGGAAACCAGACATATATGTATGATCACAATGGCTTGGGAGAGGCTTCATGGGAGGTTATGGGTGCCTTGGGAGGACTCTAGGGGGTGGCGTGCTGAGTGAGGATGATCATAAAGGTGTTTCAGTGATGTGTATTGGGTGGTTGTGTGGTTTTATATAGGAATGGTGGGGGAATTCATTATTATTTTGGTTTTGGACCTTACACAGTAAAATATTCAAAAAACAACCATCCCATGGTTCCTTAACATGGTTTTGGAAAAGGGGAGTGATATAAATTATTTTTGAGGATAAGGTTTGATGTTATTAAAATATTATCATTTCTTATGTTTAAGTGAGTCACATTCTCAAGGAGAATAATTTGAAATCTCAATATATATTATACATTTAGGAGGATTCACTAAGGCATTATAAAATATGTCTTTTAGGTCTACTAATTCGAATACCGTAAAAGGGGGGTTAATCATGGTATGGCAGATAAAAGAAGTCACCCTTTGGGATATTGTTTTTTTTTTGTTTAAAAAAACTCAATTATCTCTTCTTCCAGTGTTTTTTAATCATGGACATGACACATCAATTTTTACAAGGTTCACCATTATTGGGTTACATCTAAGGAACATAAAACGAAAATTTTTTCATGAACCAAAATGAATAAGGCCCACAGCCAATAATAAGTACAATGATCATGCTTGATCATCTATACTCAGGCTCACTACATTTACAATATTTAGGGTATTCTCACAACATTCCAAATGATCACTCCCTATGACCCTTTCTCTGGATCACTACTGGTGGAAAAGGGTTACCATATTGCTCTTAATTCCCTCACTGCTCATGGAATGAAATCCAATCATATTTTATGGTCTATTATTTCAATCATTGTTTATGGAAATGTAGGTCCCTTTATTTTTCATGAATTCATGCATCGTCGACTATAAGTAGAAGCTCTGGTGATGATTCCTTTTCACCCATAGATGAAGTCCACCTTCCCAGGTAATGATAGGTACGAGAAATTTTTTTTGCATACTAATTTGATGCTTTTTCAAGATTCATTTTTCAAATGATGAACCACCTGATCCTCCCACGTACTGAGTACCAGGTTCAATAAGTGGGACACCTTCTTCACATACCACTTCTACTATTGCAAACCATTATTCATCTACGGAGCGCCTCCGCCTTCGCGATCACTTACCGCTGTAGTGTATTGATTCTCCGAACCCCTTTGGAGAACCCCTCATGTCCGCCAATAATTCTTTGTTCATGGAATGCCTTCTATTCTACATACCAGAGATCCCCTCCGAATAACGCTTCCTCTACTCTTCCTATACAAATTACCCCAATTTGCTAACTATTCCCTATTTGCAGACAATCATTGTCACCGCATACCAGAGAACCTCCTCCACATTCCCCTTGCAGGACCCTCACTATCATGTACTAATGATTCTTAATATTTGTACTGAGTCTTATGCGGATACATATTTCCACTTAATTACTTCGGTGTAGACTTATTCCTCATGATCCTCCTTATCGTTGAAGGATAATCCCTTGCAACTACCTTCGGATTTTTCCAAATCTCATATAAATAGATGTTCTCCAATGATGTTCAATCTCCACAGTAATCAGTGTGGTTAGCAATTATTATATAGGCAAATGTATTTTTTTAATCCAATAAAGATTTATTTACTAAATCTTTAATCTAGCCTCACCACTTACTAATCCATTTGCCTTCGCGAGCTACAAGCCATCCGCAAACCGTCTTCCAATGTCTTTCTTGGTCCACCTTTACTCTTACGTGGTCGACCTCCTCCGCAGACTTCTGCCCATCCGCGTATTGTACCACCTCTACACTGAGAACCCTTTTATGTTTCCCAAACTGCTTCCGCATACCTTTCCCATAGCCTATTATGCATATGCATACCCCTCCCGGACATGATACACCTTCAATGTCTCGAGCCCCTCATTTCTCTTCCATTTTCATTTTCGTTTTCCATTGTTCAAAAAAATTCCAGATATTGATGCACATAATTTTTTATAAAACATTGGGAAACTGCACCACCTTAAAAACTCATCTTTGGAAAACACCAACCATTATCATTTGCGGTCAACTGACTTTTTCAACAAACACAACCACACCAGAAACATACTGACATGACACCTTGAGGGAATTTTTCCAAAAAAATCAAATAAATCTAAAATAACATTAATTTAAAGTTAAAATAATTATTTATCTGTATATACCTTTTATGTTATTTATTAAACCACCATTGGTTCATTATGATTTCATACTACCCAATGAATATTTATATGTTTTTTTATTTTTACTCAAAAATTCGAATGTCTCTGAAAATTATGAAATATTCACCAGTGGATAATTTCAAAATCCTGATTCAAAAAATATAATTCCTTTTGGTCTAAATAATTTCTAAATGTGTTAATTTTCATTTCTAAAATGTGATCCATCATTTATTGAAGATTTATAGGTTTTGAGAATGAAAATTTTTAAAACCATAATAAATATTACATTTGACTTCCTAAAAATTACATACAAAATTAATATTAATAAAAATAATTTGATAATAATATTTTATTAAAAAATTAATAATTTAAAAAAATATTTAATTAACTAAAATAACTTCATTATTCAATTTTTGGGTTTATTGTATAAAAATATAACAATTATCAAACTGATTTCGTAATCATTTATAGATAATGAATTGATATTTTCATCATTTTCAATAATTGTTTTAATAATATTATTGATAAAAAACATAATGTACAAATTTCTCAAATGTAACATTTTTTCCCAAAGAAACAATTTAAAAAATTCATCATTTTTCAAGAATTACTATTCTAATAATGGGAATTATTGAATAATGTATATATTTACAATAATGGATTACAAAATAAGTATCTAATAACTTGTTATATAAACCCTTACAACACCAATATATGATGTGGGTGATGACGATAGTCTCTTGGGGAGGCTCGGATAACATAGCTCGGGTGATATTCCTTATTAAATTGATCATCTCCCATATGAAATTCCATTCAAATTTATCATGTTGAATATCATCTTGGTCTTGTTCATGAGAGACCCCAGTGAAACTACCTCGTTTCCGACCTCCAAAAAATGAGCTTCGTACAACCCTAGTATATTGAATTAGGCCATTATCTCATTTTTCTGGGTTAAATGGATTTGTTAAAACCATATATTTATATTTGTTGTGGAATTAATTATGAATGGTTATATTATAAATTGTAATGATTATTATTGGTATTTAAAACTAATAAAAAAGGTGCATTTGTTTTCTATATCTGTAAGAAATTGAATAAAAGGAAATTTTAGTCATAAATGATTACAACATTACATCTTCCCCCACTAAAGAAATTTCATCTTCAAAATTTAATTTTCCCACACTTAAACTGATGAGGGTAACTCGGCATCGTCACTTCCTCTAGTTCCCATATCACTTATTCAATATTTTGGTTTCTCCATAACACATTAATGAGGGGAAATGAATTATTTTGTAGAAAATTTTCAAAATGATCAATGATCTTTACAAAAATATATTATTAGAATATTTTATTATCCAATTATACCACCTCTAGATTGAGTACATGTGATCGGTTAGGTTTGTATTTCTTCAAGGATGAAACATGTAATACATCATGTACATGAGATAGGTTCGGCATTAGTGCTAGTTACTAAGAAACTACTCTGATGAGATTAAGAATCTCAAATGGGACGATGTTCCTTAGACTAGGATTTACCATCATCCCTAATCCCATTACTCTCTTCCATGGAGATATGTGGAGGAAAACCATATCTCCCACATCAAACTCTATGTCTCATTTAAAGCTATTGGCATAGACTTTTTGTCGACTCTAAGAATCTTTTATATACTGTGGTAGGGTCTTATCATTCTCTACCATTTCTTCAACCATTTTTAGACCAAGATTTTTTAGTTCCCCAACTTCATCCAAACAATCTGTTGTTCTTAAGCTCTTCCAATAATAGGATTAAAAAGAAGAAATCTAGACGTGTGAGTGGATTATTTTGTTGTAAGAAAACTCAATTTATGGAAGATGTTGGTCCCATCCAACTTTAATGTCTATTTAACATGATCTTGACATCATTTCAAGTGTATGGATAGTCCATTCATATTGTCCATTAGTTTGAGGGTGATAGACAATGACGAATTTCTACTCAGTGTTCATAGCGTATTGGAGAAACGTCCAGAACATATAGGTGAATCAGGGATCTGGATCAGATACAATTATTAGTTGTAAATCATGTTTCCTTTCCACTTTTATGTTGTATATCTATGCCAGTTGATACAATGAGAAATCCTCTCAAATTTCAATAAAGTGTGTAGTCTTAGTATAATGATCCAAAACAACCCATAGAGCATTGTTTCCTATGGATGTATTAAAAATTCAGGTGACAAAGTCCATGGGGTTGATTTCTAATTTTCATGTTTTTATAGGTAATTAATGCATCGTCCCACTAGTCTTATACCTCTCATCCTCCACTTGTTGAAATACCATATACATTGATTTGAATTTAGTGGTCTCCTTCTTCATATCATCCCATCAATAGTCTTCTCGAATATCTCAATACTTATTCTTGTTTCCTGGGAGAATGGAGAAATTTGAAGTATGTATTTCATCGAAAAGTTATTTCTATAACTCCATATATAATGGAACAAATAGTATTCACCAAAATATCACAATTCCATCTTTATTAACATTGAACTTTGAGGAATTTCATTTTTCATAGCTTCCACTTTATTTTAAATTACTACATCTACTTTTTGAGAATCCATTTACCTTTCCGAAAGAGATGGTTTAGCCCTCATTTTTAAAGTATTGATGATGATAAATACTTTATGATTCCCATTTCCCTAATTATCTAATGAAATAAGATTGAATCCATTTAAATTATCATCATTGATTAAATTTTTCTGTCCTTTGTATTTATTTATTATTCCACCTTGTTCTCTTTACCTGGGTGGTAATATATTGAGAAGTCATAATCTTTGATGATTTCTAACCATCTTCATTGGTGTATGATCAACTATTTTTCTGTAAATATATATTTGAGAGTTTTTTGACCTATATATATTTCATAATTTTCCCTAAAGAGATAAGGTCACCATATTTTCAATATAAATATCACAACATACAACATCAGATAAGGCATTGGATAGTTCTGTTCATTAATTTTCTACTTCCACGAGGCATAGGCAATGATAGTGTCATTCGGAATCAACACAATGACCATTCCCTTCATCTAAGCATAGATTAATATTACTGAAACCTCCCTACCTGTGGGTAGTGTGAATACAAGTTCAATTATTACCCTCTTCTTCAACTCCATGATGCTTTCATCAAATACATTATTCAAAGAAAACATGACTCCCTTCCATGTTATCATGGAATGAGGGTTTTAAAATCATGCTAAATTTCTCACAAATCAGCAATAATATCTACCTATCCCTAGGAAGCTATGGATATCTATCAAAGATTTCCTCCCTAGATATTCAACAATTGATTTGGTTTGTAAGATCCACATATATCCCTTTACTTGTGATAATAATCCTCAAGAATCAGACCTCATTCTACCATAACTCACACATTTTTTTCTTTTTTATCGAGATTCACCTTTTATAAGGTCTCTTTCACATTCCTTAGATGCTTTTTTAGGCTCATCCTTGGATTTTAAGTATATTAGAATATAGTTTATAATGACTATGCCAATTTTTTCAAGATAACTTCTAAAGACATTATTAATCACTTCGTTGAATATTTCTATTAAATTTATGTGTCCGAAGGGATTTACTATGAATTGATAGTACACGTACCTTGTATGAAGAGATGTCTTGAGTATATTCTCCTTCTTAACCCTTACCTGGTAATATACTGGCTTCATAACCACATCAGATAAGTATTGTGATCCACATAGATGATCGTAAAAGTCATAAATTCATTGAAAAGGATACTTGTTCTATATCATGATTTTGTTGAGCTCGCGATAATCAATGCAAAATTACATTGACCCAACGTTCTTCTTGACGAAGAGGACTGATGCACCACATGGTGAAGCACTTAGTCTTATCCAACATTTATCCTAATCTCTTGTAGATGTTTCTTTAGCTACTCATGATCCACAAACCACATTCTATACAGAGTCATGGATATTGGTAGTGAGTAAGGTATAAAATCTATCAAGAATTAGAGATCACTTCAATGAAGAATACAAGGGAATTCCTCAAGAAACACATTATAAAATTCCCTCACAAAAGAAAGTATGCATGGATGGTTCTATCTAGTAAATAATTCATCTGAAAAGTTACCTATGATCATAGTGAAGTAATAAACATTGTTAAGTTGGTGGTGCTAAATTAGATTCATTACCTACTTGCACTTGTATAGAATCTGCGGTTGATTCACTATATGGACAGTGATTTACCTCTCATGAAAATTTATGTTGGCTATTAATAGGGAATGCCAATCCATGCCATGAATTGCATAAAATTAAACCAATGGATGTTTGGTGTGGTTCACCAGAATGTTCAATCCACAAATTGTGATAGGAGAGGAGTTATATTCATGGGATGCTATAATTTAAACATTTTTCATTCCCACTAATATCTCTACTTCCATGATTTTTTGTGGTGTTTGGATTTCCCTACAAAAATTTTGGGATATAATATAATTAATTGAACCATAGATGATAACACAACCTTGATTCATTTTATTCTAATTCTATTTTTTCAAATATAGACTTAGGAATGAGTATCATTAACTATTAAACACATAAAGAGTAATCTAATGAAATTAAATTGATTATTTATATATTAATTCTATCTCCTTAAATTATGAATATATTGGATTCCTTCTATGTTATCCCTGATCTACTATCTATAGTATATTCATATAACATTTTTGTTCCCTTAATAATCCATCATACTAATGTTTTGAATTTACCAAATAATATCTTAGGGAGTGTTTATCCAAGAGTGAAACAAGCCTCATTGTCATGCACCTCTTCCCAATAAAGTACAACTCAAAGTGGTGTTTTCATGTTTATCCCAAGATACAACTATGCCCGAGCCACCACTAACTTTTCACATCTAGACATGGATGTATTTGATTGATAAAGCACGTAATATATACTCACCAAAATTTTGGGATTCAATTATTATACATAGTATGATCCTTAAGTCATTCACAATAGTTGCCTAATAACAATCCGAAAAATTACTAATCCAATCATTTGATACCAAATATAACAACAATTCTCTATATATCATATTTATACATGATTTATTACATTATAATGAACTTTATACAAACCATAAGATCGAGTGGTCTTGTGTATTTGGTGCATAGGAACATTGAATTAAATTTTAAGAAATAAAATACAACATCTTTGAAAAAAATACGTGACCACAACATTCCATCGTACATAGCATTTCATGGGATAATCTAAGGAAATAGATAAGAAAATGGTGATATATAAAGCCTAGTAAGGGAGTATGCAAGTCATAGCATGAAAAATAAAACACATGTTAGGAAATATGCAATCCAATGGAGCACAAGACAAACATGAACATAAAGGCACAATATAGCATGATCATTATAACATTGAAATGTTGAAACAACATAATACACTTCACCATTAACATAAAGGAATTTGGAAAAACCCGGTCCCAACATGATTGACAAATTATATATAAATAAATCAGGTAAAAACCTCTCACAACATGACATATCATAATTATAATCAATACCCAATGCATTAGAGTGCCATCATGGTGCACCATTCATAATCATTTCAATCTCATGCTTATGTGTGATACATATATCATATAACATCGATTCATTCAATATATAAAATTATTAAAAGATAAATTAATGTGGAATAAAAATATTAATGTCAACAATAAATAATTATAACTGTGTAACACTGAATACTCCTGATATAGAAATAGGCATGGTATTTACTACATTATAATTATGGCATGGAAAACCGCGGTGCAATTTCAGTAGCACAACAACATCCCATGTGGTTTAATAAAATGGGTTGATGAGTGAAAATGTTGAATCTTAGCATTTATACATGAAATGGTAAGGGAATCATGGGGCATAATATCCCAACATATGAAAGGAAATTAGAGATGTACAATATAAATGAAATGATTGAATGGAAATGAGGGGAGAGAAATCCCTTACATAAATTTGGAATGTTAATAGGTATACATGGGAGGGAATAATGATACTGAAAGGGGTCTCTCATCATTCAAACATAATATGGTTAATATTGTGGAGTTGAGAAAACATACCCCATAATTGTTTACAAAAAAACAATATGGTATAACAATATAAGTAAACTAGGATAAAAATGAGAAAGGAATGAACCCAAGCATATATTTTTGAACCCAACAGATTAGGAGAGGCTTAATAGGAGCTTTGGGGAACCATGGAAGGAATCTATGAAGTGAAGTGATGAGTTATGACAAACATAATGTTGTTTGAGTGAAGTTTAATTGGTGCTTGTCTAGGTTTATATCGGAAAGGTGGGGGAATTCCTTATTAATTTGGTTTTGTACCCTGCACACTAAAATATTTAAAACAACAAGCCATCCAATGGTTTATACACATGTTTTCTAGGAATTGTGAGGGGTAAAGATTATTTTGAATTTCTAAGGGCCAAATTTATTAAAATATTAGACTTTATTATGTGGAGTTGAGTGACATTGTCAAGGAAATGAATTTAATATCTTAAATTATATTATAAATTTTGGATGATTCACTATGGAATTATAAAAAAGGTCAGATAAAATAAAATCATATTATTGTGATGTTAAAAGATAGATTTGTTTTGATATTCATTTTATGGTACATATTACATCACTCTTGGGTAATTATAAAGTCATAAAACACTATATATTTTTATATATTATATTATTTTTACTTAAAAATATGAATGTCTAGGAAAATTATAATAAAAATTCATTATTGGATATTTTTTATATCCAATTTATTAAAATTATATTCATTTTATCTAAATAATTTTTTAAATATTTGTATTATCTCTTTTAAAATTAGACCCAATATTTATTTAAAAATGAAGGGTTTTGACAATAAGTGCTTTTAAAACATAATGAAAATTAAATTCGACTTTATAAAAATTATATAATCTTTTATTAATAGTTAAATTAATTTGATAATAATATTTTATTCTAAAATTAATTATTTAAAAAAATCCTTATTTCTTTTTAATAAATTGATTAGTACACTTTCTATTTTAACTTATAAAAATTAAACTCTTATCATAATGATTACATAATCTTTTTTTAAAAGTATTGAGGCTCAAAGGCCTCTATATTAAATGAAAAATGAAAATAGGAGAGGAACAACAAAGAACCCCAAAAAATACAGCTAACCAAAACCATGGTCCTTAACCCATTCAAGCGCCGCATTCTGATTGAGTGATTCCCTCCTGAGTCCAGGCATTGCTGTCTGGTTGGAAGCCCCATGTGCAGTACACCTTCTCAAGTAGGGATGGAGTTCAAAAAGATGTATTTTCTTCTCTTGTCTTGAACTATTCATCCATCTTCAGTGCCAGAAATAGTCTGGCCGACTCCTTTAAATCTGAAATTGTAACATCAAAACTGAACCATCAAGAAGCGCCTTTTCTACTCCTGAGGGTAAGCTCATCAGGGTCTAACCATCCATGCATGCCTCACCAGGGTCCTCAAAAGAAATCCAGATAACGATACAAATTAATTAGAAAGAAAGCAGAAGAAAAATATGGATAATAGAACATCACTTGTCAGATAATGAAGGATCAATTATGAGGTCTAAAAGAATATAAATTCCCAAATCTAAATTTTAGTGTCAAGGAACTCAAACATATGACCAAACCGTACCGTTAATAGCTTGATAATGCTGCTACACCGCATTTAGAAAAGCACCAAATCAAGAAATGATCCTAAAAATAAGAGATCTGTCCAAATCCCTTTTCAAGAGGGGTAAAAAAACATTCGGAAGTTTGTCATACCAAATGATGACATCACCCTCAGCTCCTTTGTTAGCCAATCCATCTGCAACAGAATTAGCTTCCCTATAGACATGAGTAATAATATAAATTATAGAGAAAAGGGAATCTAAGAAATTAATCTATCAATTTTGAAGCGTCCAGGAAACGTGACATGAACCATCCCAAATAGCAGAGACAATCCTAGTCGAATCACTCTCTAGCCAGATATTATTCCAGGCATATTTTTTGGCCTGCTCCACTGGAATGATGATTCCCATCATCTCAGCTTTAATTGAAGAAACAATACCACAAGAACCATGAAATCCACCCACCGTCATTCCCTTATGATATCTGAACATGGAACTATATCTAGAAATACTAGGATTCCCCTTTCGATGCACCATCCAAATTAACTTTCAACCAACCAAAAAAGGTTGTTTCCATAGAACGTCAAAAGTGCCAACTGGAGGTTTAAAATTTTCTTTGATACCAATTCAGTCAAGAACAGTGAAATCATGAATGGAATTTTCACAATAATTCTTCTTAGGCAGGCCAACCACACGTATCTCAGTATGTACGCGTGAGAGAGAAGAGGTTACAGAGAAGGATTTATTCTCATTGAGAATTTGATTCCTAGAGAACCAGAAAAAATGAAACAATTCAGAAGCAGCAACATGAAATAAATCCAGCAGTTGAGAGGAGAGACCATGATATTTCCATCTTTGAATAAAGTCCACAATAGAGGCTGTCCAAGGAAGAGAAATCTCAAAGATATCAGCTAAATCCTTCCATATTTATGTCGTAGTCGCGCAACAGAGGAATAAATGAACAACATCCTCTCTGTGCTGGTGACCGAAAACACAAGAAGAACATATAGATATACCAAAATATTGAAGATAATAATCAGTTGGAATCCTACAATGAGCAATTCTCCAAACCAAATTGGAGCGATATGGTCTAATAAAATTTTTATGCAAGTTCCTCATCCAATTATTGTAAAAGTTGGGGTTCTTGGAAAACTCATAAAAATCCATTGAAGTGATACTTCCATTAGCCGCAGGCTCCCAAGCCCAAAAATCCTTCTTGTTTGAGAAACAATAATTTTTTAAAATGTTTATAATGTTGATTGGAAGTCATTCCAAATATTGAAGTTGGTCCTTGATGGTAATATCAAGATCAATGTTCGTATCATCCATCACTAACTCTAAAAGGGGATCATCATTCCATTTGGCTTTGCAGAAATTAAGAGATGAGTCCTTCGAGACTAACCATCTAGAATGAGCATCAATTGAGGAAAATATGTATTTGAAAGCAGGCCAGACAGAGGAATCAATATGATTTAAAGACCCCATCATTAGCCTGTTAATGAATTTTCCCCGAAGAAAGTGTGAACTCTCAGAATTGGTGTTAAAAAGCCTCCACAAGAATGAAGCTTGCAATTAATCAATAAAGAGCACTAGATTCTTTATACGTATACCCCCAACATCATATGGCTTGCAGCACTCTGACCAAGGATCTGTGGCCAGCTTTTTTTTGAAGATACTTCCACTCCAAATAAAGTTCGTAAGGGAGGCATTGACACTTTTTATAAGTGAAATAGGCCATTTGTAAAACATAAAAGAGTATACCATCTTAGAGATAATGACTTATTTAACTAAGAAAACTCTTCTAGCAATGGAGAGGAACTTTCCTTTCTAGGTAGATAGACTCCTTCTAATCTTACTAACAATCTCTGTGAAATAACAAGTTTTCGGCTTCCCCAAAAACAAGGGAACTCCCAGACAATTGTAGGGAAGAGCTCCTTCCTTAACATTAAGCTCATTGACAATAAATTTTTTCCTTTGCTCACTTATGTTATTACCAATGTAAATAGATGATTTCTCCCAGTTTATATCTTTACCAGAGATAGAAGCATAGTGTAAAAGAGCTCTTTTGATATTTTTTATATTTCTCTTATCACCCAAAGTAAAAATGATGATATCATCTGAATATAAAAGGTGAGTGGGAGCAATGATACCTCTTCCAGCCATGAGAGAATGAATTCTACTCAAATAATCCTCTGCTATATAGAAAAAAATTGCAGAAAGGGGATCACGTTGTCTAACCCCTCTAGAGCAATCAACGAAACCACGAGGGGATCCATTAATAAGAATTGAAATCTAAGCAGAGCAAAATATGGTCTTGATCCAAGTAATGAAAACATCATTAAACCCAAACATAAGAAGAACATTGAAAATAAAACCCCAATTCATAGTATCAAAGGCTTTTCTAACATCAACCTTGAGAGAAATATTACCACCTTGTGTAGGTTTATTAAGAAAATTTACACATTCTGAGGCAGTAATGAGACAATCGTGAATAGATCTTCCCATGATAAAGCCAAATTGAATTTGGGAAACAATACTACTAGAAATTGTTGTGAGTCTTTTGGAAATAATTTTACAGATGATTTTAAAAATTGTGTTGACTATAGCCACAGGTATGAACAAATTCATTTCATTAGAATTATTAGTTTTTGGGATAAGAGCACGGAACTGAGCATTTCTTCCATAAGAGTGCTCCCCACCATTGAAGAAATTAATTATTAGCTTACAAAAATCATATTGAATGATGTCCCAGTAAGTTTGGAAAAAGAAATTACTAAAACCATCTAGACCTGGGGAGCTTTTAGGATTGAGACTAAAAAAACTCATTTATTTCAATGCTCAACGGAATAGAAGTGAGATTAGAATTCTCTTGATAAGTGACCAATTTGGGGATAATAAACTCCACCGGCTCATTCGTTAAAGTAGGTCCATTAATGAGATCCATGAAATAAGAAATGACATGTTTTGAGAGATCCCTATCATTGTCAAAAACATGGTCCCCATTCTTGATAATCGAGAGAAGTTTTGAAATCGTCCTGATTCGTTGTTGGGAATTGAAGAATTTTGTGTTCCTGTCACCATATTTTAACCATTTAGCCTTAAAAATGTCCCTTTGCAGAGCA
Organism: Viscum album; assembly: GCA_963277665.1. Classification (NCBI taxonomy): domain Eukaryota; kingdom Viridiplantae; phylum Streptophyta; class Magnoliopsida; order Santalales; family Viscaceae; genus Viscum; species Viscum album. The sequence continues at coordinate 2,011,651,918 of OY728147.1, read as the reverse complement.
TCTTTCATATTCAAGAGGTTATTAAGATTTGAAGCAATATCAGAATCCTCATGGATCCCATTTGGAAAATTATTCAAAGTATTCTGAACTTGAAAATACTGAAGAGAATCTTCAGGAGATGAGATATCCTGATCAATAAGGCTAAATTTATCTTTGCTCCATGTTCTCAGAGATCTTTTAAGGACATTTAATTTGACAATGAAAACAAACACATTATGACTTGAGCTGATAGAATTCCAGGTGTTTTTGACAATATAAGCACAGTTAGGATGATTAACCCAGGTTTTGTTGAATCCAAAGGGAAAAGAAGGTCTAGATTCCTTGCCACACAGATTAACAAGAATTGGATGATGATCAGAATTAATCATAGAAAGCGTTATACAGGATATGGATCCCCATTAATCAAGGGAATCTTCAATAATAAATGCTCTATCAATTCTTCATGCAACAACTCTATTTAAAAAACTTGTGTACCAGGTGAATTTATCCCCAACCAAATTAATCTCATGCAGATCATTGGAATCTATACAATTCATAAAATCCCTAGAGGAGATGGCATTAAACATAGCACCCATCTTTTCATCTAGATTAATTATTGAATTAAATTCCCCAAGAATAATCCAAGGATGAGAAATGTTAGAAGAAAGTACACCAATATCCATCCATAGTCTCATACGATCATGATAACTGGTATTGGCATAAACAAAAGAGAAATATTGCTGAATACATGAGACTTTGAAGGCAAAATTCACATGTTGTCCACCATTATCAATTAAAGACATGTTAGACAAAGATGTTTGAGCCAAGAACCAGAGACTTTTGACTTCAGATAAACAAATATTATAGTCCACTAAGTAAAATCGAAGAGAGTTCAGACTAGCAATGTTTGGGGAGAAAATACTCTTGGGATCAGAAATCCCAATAAGAAGAGGTCTGTGTTGTATAACAAAGATTTTCCGGGATCTCATAGCATTTGAATTAGCAAATCTCTGACAGTTCCAATACAAGATCTTCATTTAAAATTAATTCCAGGTTTGGAGCCCTCGTTGTTTGGGACATTCTCTTTGATTTTGATTTCCTTAGAGGGTCTTCCAACTTTCCTTTTGGGAATTTCTGAACCTTTAACACCTTGAAGAAGATCATCAATATTAAAAACCTTGAGATTATCTTTCTCTTGAGATTCAGGGGATATTCTGTCATTAAATCTTCTATTCTGACTAGTTTGACTACCAACAGAAGTCAAATTAGTTACAAAATCTTTTTCATTACCCGAAATAGATAAGGAGATAAAACATTCATGTAAGGACTAACTAGAAGTAACTTTAAAATCCATATTATTAGAAGGAATCACAGTAATAAATGAAGGATCTGAGCATGACTGAACAACAAAATGCTGATCAGCAGAGTGTGCCTCTAAACATGCATTGGTTTCCAAAAGATTCTCAGCTAAAGTGGGAACTGTAAAAAGATCCAAATCATTTCATACCATTGGAGACATGACTGTCATGTCTGACTTAGGTATGAAATCATCATGATTAAATTTAGTAGTTCCTAACGTACTAAGAACAGAATATCGATCAGCACTGCAATCCTGCTTTCCAGAGTTAAGGTTTCTAGTCTCCTTAGTATTATGTAAGGACACCAAAATATCAAAAATGTCTTTTTAATAGTTTAGAAATATTTTATTCTCCTCCTCATCTTTATATGAGGCCGCAACAAGATTATGAACCTCATTGAATAGTTCAGTAAAAATCTCCATATCGTCCTCACAGACCCATTCTAAATTCTGTTCTTCCTCCTCAACCTTGTCAGACCAAGAGACCTTGTGTGAAGAGGAAGAAATATATTGATTTGAAAAAGAAACATTGGAATTATTTGTAACAGGTAGGTTCTGAACATGAGGGACGAATGGATTTTTTTGAATCCATTTTTTCTCTAAAAGACTGACTTGTTCTTCTTGTTCCTATTAACCTCAGTCCAATCCGAGGTTTTGACTGTAGTACTAGGATACCTCTAAATAATCCTAAAATTAGAGACTGTATGCCCTACAATTTTTCATACATCATATAAATGGGGAACACTATCATATTCCAATTTGATATCAGTTTTGAAGACATTAGCATTAAAAAGAATGCTACTAGGTCTTTTAACTTCCAGATTTATGTCAACCAAAATTCTTGAAAAGAATCCAATTTCACCATCTACTTTACGCTGATCCTACCTAATTGGGGTTCCTAGACATGATGCAATGTCATTAAGAATTCTCGGATGCCAATATACCCAATTTAAACCATGTTGTCTCACCCAGATTTGTGCATTCGATTGTTTAAATGTAAAAGGATTGAAAGTAACATCCCAATCAGATAATCTTAAAATCTCAGGCTTAAGTTTCAAATTTCCCAGATTCCATGTAATATTAAAAGATTCAGATGAATTGAGAATAATGTGAAAATAACCCTTACCGATTGAGATTAATTTCCAATCCCTTAAGCCCCAACAGTGTGAAATTCTGCTCTTATGATCATCATGAGACCAAGGTTTGTCTCCTTTTGAATAAATCATACGATCGAGTAAAGAAAATTTGCATAGATCTAACCTTTGTTGCAATGCATCCGGATCTGCCACCACCTAGAAACCACCATTTTCTAATCTGGTGATATTTGAGAGTTTAGACGACACCTCCCTTACCCAATTTGTAGAACCCGAAAGGACTTCCGCGAAGGACAAGTTTCTTCCTCGAAGATTTGAGGAATCTTGATCTCCCAAGGACTTACCATCATCCTTCGAGACATGTCGATTGTCCGTATGTATCACTTCCCACTATAGATTGAACAAATCCTTAGAAAGACTCAGAAAATAAGAACAAAAAGCTGCAAATCGCCATTGATGCGAAGAGGAAATAAGGTTTCTCTCTTCATTACGTTCTCCCTCCTACCTCTCTAAAATTGGATTAATTTTTAACTCTTCAAAATGATTACTTAATCATTTATATTCAATGAATTGATATAATAACAATTTATAATAATTATATATATAATATTATTAATAAAAACCCTAATGTATATATTTCTCAATATTACAATTTTTACCTGAATAATAAATTTTTTAAATTCATCCTTTTTTTAAAAAACACTTTATTAATAAGATAAATTGATGGAATAAGTCCTTTCATTATTAAAATGATAAAAAAATATTTTACTAACACCTTATTTGATAACCCCATATAACACTTGCATTATATCCAAGGGTAGGACGTGCAATGGTGACAGACTCTTTTGCGAGGATCAAATAACATCTCCCGAGTGGTAATGTCTATTTACATGAAATTCTTCTATAGGATATTCTATTCAAGCTTAACATGTTTAATATCAGCATGGGCTTGGTCAAAGAGTGAATCCCACTGATTCTCCCTCTTTTTTAATATTCAAAAAATTAACATTATATGGATCAAGTCTACTAGATGAAGCCATTATATCCTTTTTTCTATGTGAAATAGATTTTTTAAAAACATATATTTATATTTTTTCAATGACAATTCAATAAGTATATTTTCAATGGTAATGACAGTATTTAAGAAATCCCTCAATTCCAATGGAATTGGAAATTTATATATATTTTGAAAAATGAAGTAACTGATTAAATGATATTAAAATCTATTTGAAATTAATTTATTAAATATAAATTTGGAAATTATATGATTGGTTTTTTATTCAAAAAGAAATTAAATGATGAAAAAACATATATTTTGGTTTTTAAATTTAATTGGATTATTTAGATAGATTTTTCATCAACTGAATATCAAATAATAACTAACTTGAAATGATATAATTTTCTATTTTTCAATTTTTTTATAGATAATTTGTGTTCCTAGGTAGTATGTGTGTAATTTTGCTCAACTATTCTATCATTTATATACCCTATAAATGGATTGAAAAAATTACTAAAAAAACATAGTTCTTTATAACAAATCTTCAATGGGATGTCAAGGATTCAAATTTTGAATGTGCATATGGGATGTGTGTAGACATATTATTCAAAGATCACTTATATGAGAAGTGTGAGGTACAATATATCTATAAGGTATCATTATTTAAGAAATATGACCATGTTTCTTGTTTTTTTATTATATATTCCTTTAATTATTAAAAATATTTTACTCATGGAAAATATTTTTAAAAAAAGATTATATGTAAATACATTATTTAATTTGTATTAGAAATGTTTTCCATACTTTAAAATGATTCTTGTTATATTATAAATATTTAATTTTTATATTATTTCATAAATTATTTTATTTAAATTTAATGTAAATTTTTGATTAATATTATGGAATTTATTAGGGAACACTTTGAGAAACCCTACTAGTATTTATAGATTGCACCACAAATTTTCCTTTGGTAAATAATGTATTTTCTTGTGCATGGTCCATAGAAAAAGAATTTTTCACTTGTAAGAGGTTGACGTTCTTGTTCCTTTATGATTATATAGATATTACATTTGTGGTGTTTGAGTTTAATATTTATTATTTTTTAGTACATCGATGATGTACTATATTTGGACATTTTATATCTATTTGTTCTTTATGACTTTTTTATTTTATAGTATATAGAATACAAAAAAATATATTTTATCATCCATTAATATATTGAAAATTAATTCATCTTTTATCATATAATATTTATGGTTATAGTCTCTAACCTATAGGGATCAAGAACATCGTTTTCCTTATGATAATGAATTCTAATGAATCGGTTTTCTAGGGAATTTTGGCAGGTAAATAAGAGATTTAGTTTCTGAAATTAATATAACAACACATCATTTATTGAAGATAATTTTGTTATTATATAATAAAAATTAATAGTATTTTGAAATGTTGAATAAGAAATATGATAATGACGTGTGGTAAAGAGAAAAAAACATCTATTGGAATCAAATTTAGATAAGAAAAATAGTCTTTCAAATGATGGATTATTTACCAATATAATGGATCCATTTAATGGTGAGGGATATGAGAAAGTTATTTTGGATCTCACATCCAATAATAATGGATATTATTGTTTGAATAATAGGGTAGTTGTTATGGCCTTTAATAATTATTGTTTTCAGCATACATGTCTTTTTTTGAAAATAAAAATGTAAAGAAACTTTTTTTCACATTCCAAATGGAAAAAATTAACCATTATTGTCCTTATATAATATATTTTATTATTTTTGGTGTCCTTTCAACCAAATTTTTTTATTTTATCCTCTATGGTATATCAGTTTATACCTTATTCAGAGAAATTAATTTTTACTAAGTATAATATTTTTTATCACAAAAAAAAATAATATTAATTTATTAATAATATAAAATATTATTATTAAAAATATTTAAACTATTTAACAAAACTCATTTCCTAGAGCTGGGAAAATTTAATTTATAATAAAACCTGCCGACACAATAGAAAAGATGGTTTTCAATATTGTTATTTTTCTTGAAATAAATAGTTCTCTATTATCACTATGATTAAATATAATCATTTAATGAATCTAAATTATTAATTATTTATATATAATCTATAAATATAATTTGAAACAATCCTCATTAGGGATTATTTTAATTAATTTAAATGGTATAACATTATGCTAAAAAAAAATTATTTTAAGAAAAATATCAATTGATCGAAATATTATACTAAAATACAGTATAAATATTATTATAAAGTAAATATGTATATAAATTATTGCTAAAATTTATTATTATACATGAAATAATAATCCAAACATAATGGTACTTATAAAAATCATAATTTATTTATTGAATGTTAAATTTTATCACAACTTATATTTTTCACAACACAATGAATAATCAATATTTTCTAAAAAATACCATAAATTTAATAATATGTTAATATTGATATTCTAAATTTAAAAATAAATTTATCTTTTATCAAATTAAAATTCTACAATTTAGAATGTTATCCTACAAATATTAATTTATACTGATTTTATTTGTTGAAACTATTTCCTATTATATTTGAAAAATACACTATATTTTTATATTGATAATAATAATGTTACCCCGATTTATAGTCATGAAAATTATTTATTTTCTCATTACCATGTTTGATACATTAATATACCCAAAATAATAATTTTTCCGAATTTTATTCATATATTAATCATGTTGGTGTATATTCTCATCATAAAATATTTATATTCTAATATTGCCTCTTCCACTGTATGGGTTTTGAATAAAACATTATCCTGAGGAATCACCTTATTCTGAAGTAAATACTCTCTACTGTTAAGAACATGAATATTTAATCCTCAAATTATATGATCTCTTCCAACTATACTACTTTCATGATACAAACATGAGTTGAATATGAAACATATTTCCTAGACAATAAGATGGGAAAAACATTATGTAGTTGAGATAAAGATCGGTAAAAATACACTCATTTTGATATTAAATAATCATTATCCTGGTTTTAATAAAGTCCAAATAATAATGGACAAAGATTTATATATTAACCAAAACACATTAGAATTTTCCATGGTGATACTTTGAGAAATATATCATCCTATACCTCAATTGAGTGTTCTTTCATCTAGTAGTCTTCATAACTTTTATACCTACTCAGAGTCACCAATATATATTTCTGAATCAAGTATTTCATATTAGCCATTTAATCTTCTAAATGGTTTCCCATAAAAATCATTTCTCTAACATCACCCAAAATATGGTGTTTTATATCACTTTCAACAAAATTCCTCAAATGGAACCACCAGTATACTACAATGAAATATATTATTATAAGAAAATTTAACTGAATTTTTTTTTCAATCATACATCCATAAAAATCTATTGAATAGGAATGAAGAACATCTTCAGTGATCAAAATATTCCACATAGATGGACTAATGGGTTTATGATTAAAAGATTTTACGTAATAAAATTAAGTATCCAATGATTTTTTATTTTATTTTTTATAATTTTTTTTTCAAACAATTGATAACAGTTTGGTTCAATGGATTGAGGAAATCTATGTACCCTAACTATACCCTATAGATACATAATAGAAAAATGATATTAGGACATAGTATGTTGATGGGGAATGAAATTAACAGATTTAGTTAATTGATCAATAATAACATAAATAAGATTTTTGCCTTGTGGACATTTTAGTAATCCTTCACGAAATCCATTTCTATATTTTCATATTTATAATATGTCACTAGAAATGGTATATGTATTTCCTTTATAATTTTTTTCTTTTACCTGCTGACAATTCCAACACTTCATGATAAATTAAATAATATTTCATTTCATTCTATCCCACCAGTAATACTATCGAGGGCCTCCTTAGATATTAGTACATCATATATGATTTGAAAAAGGAGAAGTATTAGATTAATTGAACAACTGGTTTATTAATTTGGATTCACGAGGCACACATAATCTAAATTCTAATTGTATGATAACTTCTTTATCAATATTAAAATCTTGTATCATACCCTTCTCTATAGATTGAACATTTTCATACAAATCATGATCCTCCCAATGTACATTCATAATTATTATTAAGATATTATACTACAAATAACAATAAACAAAAAAATTATGTCCCAACATTTAATAATTTCAGGGAAAAAGTTATGAAAGAATTATACCAAGGATAATGTTCATAACATATCAATGATCATGTAATTTTATTTATTAAAATAATTGGCCACTATTTTCAGTTACACAATGGGACTGAATCATGAAATGATATTCCTTGATTAGTTATAGACATATTCGGTGCATCATATTTAATTTCTTCTCAGTGGATATACACATCAAAAAAAATTTCATTATAAATTTAATATATTAATATATGAAAATGATGCCAAAAAAGTTTCTCAAAAATAATAATAACGAATTCCATATAATTCATAGTTTAATTTATATCATGAGTGTTTAATTAATATCATGTATGAATAATTACATAATCAATATACATTAAGAAACAACCCCTACACCTCAATGAAGTATAATTTTAGATGATGAAATCACCATTTCTAGAATGAAGGTAAAAAATAGTTTCATTAACCAATATTATTTCTAGCTTTTAAAAAGAATCTTCAATTTATTTTTTCCTGATGAATTTATCAATTCTTTTGATGATCATACTTAGCGTTTTGAAATATGAGAATTTTTTTAAAAACCCATCATTTATAACCGAATAATAAAAGAAAACACGATTTTACATTTTAAATGGTGTTGGTAAATCCTCAACAACTTTTCATTAAAACAGGTATATTGTTATGCCATCTTTAGATTCAATGGGTATGAAGGAAAAAATTAGCCAAAAAAATAAATTCCTTATATATTTTCATTATATATTATTTTATTTGATAATTTTTTTTCAAAATAAACCTTAGGTGTCTATCAACATCCTATTTAATTTTACAAAATCAAAATATTTCATCAAAAAAGACATCCACAAACATATCTATGACCTCAAGGAAAAATCTATTCATGTGGTGAATAAATAATATAGGTGCACTAGAAAATCTTGTAGGAATTACTAAACAATCATAATTTATATATGTAGTCCAAAAAACATTATATAGTATGTCAAAATTATTCTCCCTCAATTGATGGTACTTGAATCTAATATTATCCTTAAAAAATTGTGTTTTCCATATATATCTTCAATCTAATCATCGATACGAGGTGGGGGATTATTTTTTATAATAATAATTTAATTAAAGACTCTATATTCAATAAAAAGTATCATTTAATAGATTTTAATTTTTTAAAATAATAAAGTACACCAAAGGGTTAAATGATTTTTTGAAATAAACTTTTCTAGAAACTGTATCAATTTTTATTTCAATTCTAAATGATCAACATGAACAATTTGATAAGTATGTTTTAATATAAGATTATCATCATGCACTAATCCTATATTCAACTCATACTTTATAGTCTTAATAAATGAATAAAATATTTATGAATTAGATCAATGTATTCATTCACTATATGTTCATAAATATATTGAGATAAATCATTATATTTGATAATATTATGTAGTTAAATTTCATTAACCCCCTTTTCAATTTTGTAGCTTCTTGGTACGATATTAAAGATGTTAAATCATTTAATAATAAATAATTAGCTTTGTAATATATATTATCATGATAAAAGAAATGGTAATACATAACTTAAATGATTCCAAAATACACAATGGTATGTTCAGAAAAATTAAAATTAAAATAAACTACATTTAATAAAAATAGTAATATTATAATAAATCATGGTTTTTCAATACAACCACCTAGATATTTTTTAAAATGTTCTAGGTTACCTTCATGATGTGATATTCAAAATTTATATTAAAATATCACAGAACTGAATGAATATACTGATCTAGAGTTAAATAAGATATTTTAAATGTTTAAATTCAAAATCATCAAACCATTCGAATCATCATATGACATGCCAATATCATACATTGTTGTAGAAAAATATTTTTCCACACACTTTTTCATCCAATCTTTATGAATTAAAACTTGAGCTACTATCTTTCATAAGATGTTATAATAATAACCCAACTCATTTCAACTAAAATACATCACCATTGGATTACTACATGATACCCAATATTTAATTAATCAAAACTATTTTTATTGTAAGCACTGGTCATATTACCAAAATCATCTAATGAATAACATTTATAGTATTTTATAGATCATTGTCATGGGTTATTTTTTCCACACATACCACATGATGGGAAATTTATTTTCATACTTTCAGATTTATTTGATTTATGGTTTTTCATTTCTGACAATCCAAAACTCATCTTAATTTCATCATCAAGAGGTTCATTGTGTTAAAAAAACCAATATAAATATTTTTATTAATTCAAAAAAACATATTTTATCTTAAATTATCCTGTGCAAAAATATCTCTATATACTTGGTGATAATACTGAGTAAAATATATTAATTTTAATATAAATGTTCTGAACAAAATACACTACGTACGTGGATAGTATTGTAATATTGGATTAATATAAGTGGAAAATATTCATCATTTAGCCTCAATTATAGGATATTTCTCTCATCAGGAGTTGAAGTATAGCAGGGGAATATTTTCTAAGGAAAATATAAATAATGGATTCCCATTTCGTGAAATTAGAATTACAGTTCACACTTTTATTCTAAACTAAAAACCACAATCGATCATCTTAAGCATCAAAATGATAAATGAAAAGGGGATAAATTTTTTCATTCCTAAAGTCTCATGACATAAAATATATTATAAAAAGAAGTGATAAGTCCATCGCCTACCATTTTTTCAGATGATCCAAAAAATTATTAGTATTTTTCCTCATTAAATGATCCACTCTTGACATTATCTTTTCTAGTAGACCGTGTACCTTGCTAGCATGAACCCCACCACAATTTATGGAATTTTCTGTAGAATGTATAACATGTTTCCAGTACAAAATTATCATTATCATAAATTTTGAAATCAAATTATTTCCTTGAAAATTCATAAGATAACATTGAAAAGTCATGTAGGTTCATTAGTATATAAACTCGTAGATCTCTTACTGAACCCATTGAATATAGAGAAAACCAATTACTAACATAAAATATAATTTCCAAATAACTTAATCATTACCCAATTAAAATTAGAGAGAATAAGTGTTTCCCCTATTATAAGCTATAGCTGGCTCACCCATGAGCTATAATGGGACTCAACCCTTCATAATCAATTTAAAAGGGACATTATAGGAATAAAACGTTTTTCCTTTCAAATTTTCAGTATAAAACATTTGAAAAACTATTTTAAATGTTCATAGAAATTGCCATAAAATATAAATATAACTGTTTCATTGGAAAACCCATTTTCAACAACAAAATAACCATTTCTTCTTAAAACCCATTTTAATCACTAAAATACCCAAAAAAATTGAAGGATGAGTTTTTTTATTAAGAAAACATGAACAATTTTAAAGGAATGTGGACATAAAATAATGTATATGGTTGGGGGGAAATACATTATCTCTATTTACATCAAAATAAAAAATATATTTTTTTTGTTTTAAAAGAAAGTCGAACACCACATAAATAGATAACCTTTTTATAGAAATAGTAAAATAATGGAAAGAAATAACATAATAAAACTATGATGTTTGAAAGAAAATCATTTTCGATATATGTACACAGTAGAAAAATATAAATATAAAGAAAACATTAAGAGATAAATTTTTTCATGATGTGTATCGTATCATATTAGAAAGATATAATATCATAAGCCATTGTAAATAGTGATTTCTTAAAAATCATTAAATTCCATGAGAATAGATAAATTCATTATATAAAATGTTAAATAGGATTTATATACACCTTATAAAATAATATATTTTAATAAAATCCAAATATGAATCAATTCTCGGAAATGGTGACGAAGTCCCTTAATTTGAGTTCGATTATTAAAATTAATTATTTGACTGCATGAATGAAAATTATATGTCAATTATTTAAATCATTGACAATATTTTTTCTATTAATTATTTCTTTTAATTAACTTAATACAATGTCATATATAATTACATATTCAATTAACATTACATCGAATTTTTTAACAATAGTTGGCAAATGTGTCAATGTCATTTGAGAATGATAATTATTTGTCAAATATTTTATTATTTTATAATATACTAAATAATGATTCTATAATATTTATCAAAACAATATTTGAATAATTATTTTGAAACTATTCATGAATTATTATAATAATAAATGAAATAGATTATGATAATTGATATAGAAGGCGTACGTATGCATGAGAAAATTACAATTTGTGAATGATCATTATGTAATGAAGTAAAGTAATATTTTATCATTATTAAATGTTAAAAATAGAATAGACAAAAAAAATTCATTAAATATAATTATATATCATTCTTGTAACACGGTGCTGAAAAAACGAAGCACATCACTTCTGGGAGGATGTTGTCAACACACACACGAACAAAATAATTACATTTCAATGTATGAAAGGTAATGATATATTGTATTTTAGACTGATAAATATTTCATTATGATAAATATTTATTAATATATATCACATGTATTCATAAATCTTTATTAGCATCTGTGTAATGTGTTAGTGACAAACTAATCACATAGCTTCGTGAGGCGGTAATATGCAATGTAAACAAGCGATGTTATCATATCACCTTCGAAAGAGAAATTAAAATTGTATATTTGATACCATAACAAAATATTATAAATATTTTACAATTATAATGTATATACTCTAAATCAATCATTATAGAGAATTGTGATACGCAATGTCAGAAAATTAATCACAGTGGTTCATGAGGTTGTTGTTAGTTATGCTCATGAATGATGACATCATGTCACCTTTGTAAGATAAGAGATTGATTTAGGATTAAAATTAAAACAATAAGATCTAAATATATTCTAAATACTGTTTTTATTATATTATCATAGTTTAAGATTATTTTAATGAGGTGTGAGAAGAAATAAAATAAGGACGCTCAGTTGGGCTTGATAAATCTACTTTGGGAAACCTCAATTAGTAATAAAAAAATGAAATATTTGAATAGATTTATGATTGAAATAAATTAACTAGGTCATTGGGAGGGATGTATGTATGAAATATTTGAAGGTATATTGAGATAAATATGAAATTGAAGGTGTGAAAATGAGATGAAAGATAATGGCCTTTTAATAGTGAGGTCTTTGGAAGACTTGATTATTTTGAAATGAAAAAGGTGTTCTGAAATTTTATACATTCCAAAATGATCCAATATGGACCATTATACATAATTATAAATCATATGGTCAAAATATTACCATAAATTCAATTTTAGAGACGTTTTTTGTCTTTTAAACACAAATCTCTTTAGTTTTACCCATGTTAAATCTATTTTTAACTTAACCACGATAATAATTTGTTAAACTTTTCATTCTTCCTATTTATAAAATATTTTATCATAGTGTATAATATATATTATTAGTAGCCCAAATATGGAATTTATATTTCCTAATTTAATAAAAGTAAATTAAATGTTTTAATTAAATAAAAACCTTGAGTTATGATGGTATTGTTTGTTTTCATGAAATCTATTTTTTTTGTGAAAAAAGATAATTTTATATTAACCCCATGACTTATAATATTCATTTTAATAATATTAACTAATATATATTGATATATAATCTATTTATTTTATATAGTTAATTCTTAATTTTTTATTATTTAATTAATTACAACGTAAAAACATTATGAACATTAACAATATTTTCAGAAAATTATATTTTTTAAACTAAAAAATCCTACATAAAAACAAATAGAAAATTCAATAATAATAAATTACATATATATATATAATATAACTATTCAATAATTATGTTTTATTAATTTATTTTTAAAAAAAATGAAACTTTTAAAATATAAAATTTATTCAAAATAAATAAGATTGTTACAGAAAGCATTATATTTTTTTTCATGACTATGAAATCTATATTTGAAAATAAAATAAAAAAATCACCGATGTAAATTTGGATATGTATATTTTAAAAATTGATATAAGTTTTTTAATATAAATATTATATAATTTATATTATTATTATTTATATAAAACCATAAAGTAAAATTGTTTAATTAAAACTATTTCAATTTATAAAAAAATTATTAATAATTTATATTTAATATAACTATCTAATTCATATTATGAATCATGTAAATGATTAATTCATTCATTACTATTGTTGTTACAAAATCCCCCATTTTTTAAATTATGTCCCCTATCATTTATTAACTAATTAAAAAAATAGAGATATCTTTCCCTCATAGCATTTTCTAATTCCCATGTTTCCTCTTCAAAAATATAATATTTTCCAATACCATTTCATAGTAAATAAAATTAATAAAAAAATATCTTTTATGGAAAATAATATGAATATGATATTCATTATAATAAAGGTTCTCCTCCAACTAAACTACATCTGATCTTATAACATTTGACTAATCTAGCACATATTTTTTTAACACCGAGACATGAAATAAATTTTGTCCATGAAATAAAGTAAGAGGAAAATAAATTTTTCGAAAAATAATAAATCATTCTAATGGAATTCATATAGTGGAATGAGTGATTTATTTACCTTAATTTTGTTCAAATATTCATAACCAATATACAGGATAAAACATAGAGAATGAAACTATCATCTTCAGCGAAATAAATAAATTTTGTCTTGTTATCAGTATAAGGTTTATTCTTTATCCGAGACAACACCATATATTGATAAATAAAATGCACCTAATCATCAATTTTATATACTAAATCTAGTCCATTTGAAATAATTTCACCTATTTCATCCCAAAAATATACATTCCAACATAACTTTCATTATAGTCCCTCAAATTGTCCCATACGTATACATGAATGAATGAAATTATTAATAGAAAAAACCAATAATGAAAGATGTCGGTCCCAAATTCCCATGAAATCTAATAAACATTAATGATTCGTACCAATTACTGTACAAATCATTCTCTCACACTAACCATCATTTTGAGGATGGAAATCAATACTAAAATACAATTCCGTAAGAAATGATTTTTAATGTCTATTCCGGAATTATGTTAAATACAAGGATTGGGGTATGATTCAATGGATAATGAAATACCATGTATCCTGATTATATCATTTAGATATATTGAATACATTATATATAAAAATATATTATCTATAATTATAAGTAATAGAATATATTTGTTTTATCTTTGAACTATAATCCAAATTTCATTCTATCCTCATGTTTTTTTATGTAATCCTACTATTATATCCATTGATATATTTTCTAATTTTCACTTCAGATCAAGAAATGATTGAAGAAATCCTTTAGGTAATTTTGATTTTTATTTAACTTGTTCATAAATAAAATAAATCATAGTGTTGTCAGCAAAATCACTTTTCAGTTCATTCATCCTGTAATAGTCTCAAAGGTCTCTATACATCTTAGTGCATCCAAAATAATATAAAGCTGAGAACTGTGAGTTTCAATCAAAAAAAATTTCATAAATTATGTGTTAAATGAATTACATAATATTTTTACCAATTTAAAAGAAAATTTTTCGCCAATATTAGAATAAAAAAAATACCCTAATCAATATATTCAAACATTTCCTACAAATCATGATACACTATCAAATATTGTTTAATTATATATACCAATTTATAATACACACATACCTAATAATAATATGATGTACCCATATCAAATAATTCTTTGTAAATATTTATCAATTCATTTTTAAAATGGTAATTTTTTTAAAAATATCATTTTTAATGTAGCATTAGTTTTTTTGAATCATAACATTGATAATTTTTGTTTCTTTTAAAATATTGTAATGAATCGTGTAATCATAACCCTTGATAATTTCTAGATAATTTTTCAATATCATATTAAATTCATTTTTGTGGATATAAACAAAAAATTGTTGTGAAAAATATAAATTTCTTAGATTACATCATACAAATTATTCCTTCCATTTTTAAAATAAAAACTAAAATTACTAATTGTAAACCATGCATAAGATAAATGTACTTTTAATGTTTCAAAGGAAATTAAAAATAATCAATTACCTGGTAACTATTCATTATGAAAAAATCATTACCATTTAACGAATAATCATTATATTTAATGAATATTTCATTTATAGATTCCAGGGCCAAAACTAGAGCAATCAATAACCTTATTTTTAATTCATCAATAAAATCACCATTTTATTTTTCTAGATGAATTTAACTTCATTACATGTCAACATGGTTAGTGTTGTATAAAGCAAAGAAAATATTAAAATAAACCATCAGTAGTAACCAACTAATTCATGAAAACTATAAATCATTTTTAATATTATTAGGCTCATCCAATCACTTAAAATTATTTTTCATAGTCTACATTCATTCAATCTTTATTAATAATGTGTCATAGGAAATAAATTTATTTTTATTAAAAAACATATTTTTTGAATATCATATGTTGTTTCCATTAATTTTTTGTTCTAAAAAACAATCCATATGAAACATTTGGGTTCCTTGTGAATTTTAGAATATAAAAAAATTTCTTCCATAAAAACAGCAATAATGTTATCGATGATCTCATGAAGAAATCTCTAAATGATGTTAAAAAATATAGTATGATCTTTGGATTAAATAAAAGGAATAAATAAAAATTCAAAAGTATCATATCTAGTTTGAAACACAATCTTTAGAATTTCATCCTACTTTGCATTCAGCTGATGTTACCTAGACCTCAGATCATCCATTAAAAGATTGTAATATACTAGGAGATGATCAAAAAAATCATTGATATGGGGAAGAAATTTTTTTTACTTATCAATGATGTTCTTGAAGTCTACATAATCAATGGAAATCCTCATTGAACAATAATTCATTTCGAAAAGAAAAATTGTAATATTCCATTCAGAAGTATAAGGTAGAATAAAAATATTATCTAGAAACCATAAAAATTGAATTTTCAATTTTAAAAGATCTACTTAATCAATTCAAAAAGTTTTTTTTGGTAATAGTGTTAGAATTATTCAATACCTGGAAATTGTAGTCAGAGGCAAGTCCTCTGACCATTTATTAAAATAAAATAAAAACATCATGAAAGTACAAAAAAAGGAAATGACAGCTACATATAATAGAAATCATGTCCATCACTACATCCATGAGATATAACATCCTCCGCAGTGGCGGACTCCCACTCCAAGCATTCATAGTGCTTCAGAATATTGATATACTTCCTTTGAAGATTAAATTTTTCTAAATACAGAAACTCCTTAGAAGACAGTATAGCCCATCCCTATTTCCCAACAGAATACCTTTTAGGCATTGGATTTGGGAGAGAAGAGTAGCCTTTCCTTGCCCTTCTTCATGCTGGGCCTGACTGTTCATTCTCAGACACATTCCTCCCACCCTGGACAACATCACTGTAGGATGCCCGGATGCAACCATCATTTTCTTCATCACTATCAGATATTTTTCCCCATTTTTTAGAAATGTGCACCTCTTGGTAAACCTCATTCAGTCAACTTTTTTTTTCTGAAATGATCTGTTTTAGTCAATCATGGCAAGGCAATGTGGATTTTCCACAAGCCCCTTCAAAACACCTTCTTCATTTTCATCATTTTGAATAGCATGCTACAACCTGCCACCTTCCTTAATTGGAGACCCCTCCTCTGCATAAGAGTCCATCTCCTGCACCAGCCCTTGAAATCTATTACCAGTGGGGACTGTGATAAGCACAACTCCAACCCCACCTTCAGCATCAGCATCCCCATCCCACAAGAAACCATCCTCAAACATAAATATGTCCAAAAAATACTCATTCACAATGTCCAGCAGCAAGGAACAAGAGTTCTCCACCGTGCTATTTTTCTTAGTGCCAGAACTCTTCGATGTAAATTCCTTCTCAATACCAAGATCACAATTTTGTCATTCAAAAACCTGCTTTACCATTTGATTCATTGGCATCCTTTTCACTTTCATCTGATAATTATTGTTCGTTGTGACATCGGGACCATTTTGCTCCACATTAGACACCACTACTGCCTGAAAAAGCTCGTCATCCATTTCCTAACCAGGGGATTTCGCATTCACACATACTATGTTAGTTTGCAGACCTTCAACAGATGTAATTCAAGGTAGAGTACTCGTTGTCGGATCCCTTAGTGGAAAATCCATCCCAGAATTTCCATAGACACCCTTATCCATTCTGCCCATCCCCGAGGAAACCCCAGCCCATCCCGTGCTACGATAGGCCACTTCCACATGTCCAAATCAGCTACATGAAATAAAAAACGTCATCCAAGCTTCAAAACTTACCTCCTACTTCCACCGAATCTCTTTGCCATCCATGATCCAAACCCAGTTTACAGGCGGCCTCCCCACATCAATCTCCACAAAAATATGTGGATAGATTGTATGACATAAAACCTCCGTTCGGCGACCAGAGCACAAAAACTGGCTAATCATGTTTCCAATGGCAGACAAAATTGTGGTATTTTCGATTGATAGTGGAAGTACTATGAGACTCACCCATGTCGCCGTCGTCAGATGATCTCGCCGCATGTGAAAGTCAAAACTCCATCAGAATAGTATAAAAGAGTCGCCATTAGATCTTCGAGGGGAACGGGGCCAAGCAGTAATCAGATCCTCCTCTATCTCAAACCAAATCATCAAATTCCATTTATCAATTAATCTGACAAACTCGTTCTCTATAAGATCCCATGAGTTGAAAACAAATCGATCAAACTTGTCAACTGAAGGACGCTAAAAACAAAATCGAGCCCTAAGTGTGAGATTGCATAGTCTTGTGGCCCCATTTAGCTCCGCCGGAGAGAGAAGGAGTTGAGGAGTTCCCGGAAATAGGTCATGGACTTTTGGAAAGAGCTAAATCGGTGGGAAGGAAGGATGATATTTGGGATTTTTGAATGGAAAAAAGGCATTACTCTTTCCATGATGTTGAGATCGTGAACCTACCCCCTCCGATCGAGAGGGGGGAGATAGGGTCCTCAGCATCGGATTTAGGTCATCCTCGTGAGAAGGGTGATCCAGCCGCAAAGGAAATAATTATGAAATACATCCATATTTTCATTTACTACATGATGTTGAATAACACTATGAAAATAATTATGAAATACATCCATATTTTCCATAGTTTAATAGTAAACTCAACATTTTGATGCTGAATAACAGTATGAAAATAATTATAAAATACATCCATATTTTAATTTACAAAATGAGAAACACTAATTTGATCAATTTATTTATTTTCAGAAAGATAAAAAAGGTAACATGTACTTCCATATCATATAAATTTATCAATGTCATGATATGAAATTAATGTTATGAAATTATTGAATAGAAGAGTATTGATTCTTCAATCAATATATCATTGGTTAAAATAAATCAAATCCTTACTCAAAATGATAAAAAAACTCGACCATGAAAATTTAAATAATAATTACAGTCAACAACATCACTATAATGATAATAGTAATATTCCTATAAGTATTGGTTTCTTCAAAACCTCCACCAGATGTTTTAATAAAATATCAATCATACATTAATGATGTGATATTGATAATTTAATAGAGAATTTAACTAAAATGGTTGAATGAAAACATCCAAGGTCCAATAGGGTATTGGAATAGTTCAGATTAAATTTTAACATACATTTGAAAAATTCATTAGATACCCTAATGTTGATTGTAGTAGTAGAAAACATCATTTATAATAACTTTTTCAGTTCATATATATGTTTCTGAGTCTGATTTAATAAATTTCAGTATATATTTTTATAATGAACAAACATATTGAAACTAAAACATATCACCATTATATGACTATATATTACCGTATTCATGGATTCTATAGTATTCCTCTTCATTTACTCATGGGATTTTTAAAAAACATTATACATCAGAATCACATCAATATGTTTCTATGAAATCATTTAGTGTGGCTTTTACCATAGATACTGTTAGATGGGAACTTCATTTTCATACATATATTGTTCATTCAAAAATGTTTCATGATGAACAATCATCCTAATCACACCATTATTTCATCACCAGGAGGAATATAAGTGTTAAAAAACACAATCTCGTCTTTTTTAGCATAATAAAAAATTTATCATAGATTTTAAATTCTCATATGGATAATAATATTCATAGAAATCCCATTAATCTAGAGTAAAATATATAAATTTTACTATCAAAATCAATAAAACAATATTTCACAGACATTTTATTTGTTTTTTAATTGGCTTTATACAAATACAAAAAAATTCCTCCCATTTTTTGCATCCTCCAATCCATTTTTTTATTTTAAAAGATCCCATTTTTTGCATCAATTACATTAACTAATTTTCTTTCTAGAGTCGAACAACCACATGGAAAGTATATTCAAAGAAAATATGATTAAATTATTCTCATTATATGGAACTGATATCAAATATATCAATGGTATTTTAAGTAATATAACACCATCAATCATCTATTCCATCTAAATGATGAATGACAAGAGTTACCTTTTGACTTTATATACATCTAATGTCATAAAATATCTTATTTATTGAATTAACGCATCCTTTCGTTACCACATGGAATGTTTATGAACATAATGAAGTTGAATGAATCCTCATGAAATGATCTACCATATATATTTTCCTTCATAATAGATTAATATCCTCTCTTTCATGGACACCCCCACCATTTATAGTTTTTTTCAACAGATCCATTACTACAAAAAACCATTCTGTTATGACTCTAAAGATTTCAGGATGCTAATATTGAATGTTAACTTTATCTAAGTTTAATCCCACAAAAAAGAATAATTTTTACGTGAATGAAATTAGTAAAATACATATTTTAGATTATGAAATACGAAAATTGTAAAATATTTTATAATTTCAACTTACATATAATGTAAAATATTTTAAGGGAAAAATATGAAAATTATCCAAATATATAAATTTATCTAAAATATACCTTTATAAAACATATTGATACTTTATATAAATAATACAAAATATTTAGATTAATTTCAAGTACACATACTTTTAAATTTTCGGATATTTTTTTGTTTATAGTTTTCGATAATTTGGTAATTACTCATATATAAAGGAAACAATAAATTATAAATGGTAAAATTATAATTATTATCCAATTCTTCAATAACATAAATATTCTAAAATAAATCATTATTTACTTTCAATAAAATAATCATGAAATTAATCATGATTAATTTTATTCCATTACCCATATGTAACACATATGATGTTTTTTTAATTTTTTTGGAAGATAATAAAATGCTCTATTAGGAACATAAAAAGAATAATTCTATTCGTCTAGTTAAAACATCAAAACCCATGAATGTGTTTTTTCTAAAACACAATTTTTTCATAGAATGGTATTAGTTTTTCCTTTTTAAAAATTTTCATTTTATTACATATTGAAATAAAAAATATTTCAATGAAAATAAATTAAAAAATTGATAATTGTAGTCAGTTCTTTATAAAATAATATCATAGAAACAATACAAGTTAGAGTAACGAGATAGAAAAATTATAATAAAATTATGGAAAGAATATAATCATTAACAAATTAATTAGAGTGTTATCTTATCACAACCATTATATATGATATAACAGGATCACTGGTTATACATAATGAGGATAAACCCTTTGAAGAATATTTAAACACACTATATAAGGAATAAAAAACCAAATTCATTCACTTATACATTATATTGAGTATGATTTATTAAAAAAAATGTATATAAATCAATTTCATATATCAAAATTCATTTTTCTTGTAAAAATCATTTTCAATAAAAAATACAATTTTATTGGAAAACACATTTTACAATAGAAATTTTACCAAAAACTGGGAAGAATGTATTATTTTAATGTAACATGAAATATTTAAATGGAATCCATGCATGAAATAATGGATATTGTGGCAGGACAATTAATTATCATCATTTGTGTTAAGAAATACCACTCTTTTTGATGTTTGTAATGAATTTAAAATAATACATAAAAATGAATCAATTATGTATACATGATATATTTCAATGATAATTGAATTATGTGTCAAAATGACTTCTAGAGGTTTACTATTTTTCTAATAATTAATTATTTTAAAATATACAAAACAATTATAAATAAATATTTATCATATTTACACATTAATTATACATTTAAAACCATTCTTGAAATATGTATTCGATTAATGCACTACATTACGATCATGGTGACTATAAGCCATATATACAAAAGGGTAACGATTAAATTTTTCAACAATCAAAATTTAAAGTTCGCATATAATATTTATCATTAAAAATGAAAATAATAACACATATGAAATATGAATTTTTTAAATATATTATTGTAGATAAATATTGTTATTTATAGAGGAAGAAATGAATGGCATCACTTTGTGGAAGAAGTAGTCCAGACATACAAGAAAGACATTAACATTTTGAAGTGTACGAAATTTAATTATATATTATATTTTTAGGATGATTAATATGTGTTTAATACAATTATTATGTCATCAATATTACATATATTAATTATTATTATCCTTTTTACCATTCACGTAATGTTTTAGTAAAAAATGAATCACATAGCTCATGAGGTAGTAGCCCCACATTCATAAGATCGAAATTATATTATCCAGTACACAATGTAAAGTAATATGGTATATGTAATATCATAACTTATTAATTATAAATACATTAAAAATAACATACATAAACATTAAATAAATTATTACAACTATCCTTGAGAGGTGATGATGGAAACTGAATGATGTCAGTTTACATGGAGATTGACCACTATACACACGAGTGATGCGTTCATATCTAATTTGATGCATGTGGGAATTTATTTCTATTATTAAATTATCATAAATAATATTATTATTTGTTTTATATAGGTTTTATTATATTTTTTTAATTTAATAATATTTCATCTATGTGGAATTAAAAATAAAATAAAAAAGATTAGTTATGCATGATACTTATTCTTTAGAAATCCTCCCTATATAAGAACCAAACATCCTCATAAGATGGCTTTAAGGTCAAAATAATTGATATATGTCTTGGTTTTGAATTTAAAGAAGTTATTTTTTTAGTAAATGGATAAGATAGTGTTATTTCAATGCATGAATAAGATAAGAGACTTGGTGGCCTACTATAAGACATCATGGCAGTACACATATAAATCATGAAATGAAAATAGGTTTTTCCATGTTTTACACATGATAAAAAGCTTAAAATGATCAATTATTGATAAATATTTAATATAAGTTCCAAAAATGTCTTTAAATCATATTTTAGAAAGGTTTTTAGGTTTTTTTCATAATTGTTGTTTAGTTTAATGTGTTAGTAAATATTATGTTTAACCATGATAATTAATTTATCATTTTTAATATATTATTTTTCATAAAACATTATTTTTACAATATTAGATATATTATTATTATTATTATAAATATGGAATAAATTTTATCAAATTAAATTCACATAATTGAAGAAATTTTATATAATAAAAAACCAATAGATGCGATAATAAAAGGGGTTTTTGAAGAAATATCTTTTTAGAGTAAAAGATTATTTTATATTAACAATATAACTAATAAATTTTATTTTATGATTATAGATTAATATTGATTGAAATATTTTTAATAAATTTCATTTAAACAATTATTCTTTGGGGTTATTTTAAATTAATCAAAATGTATATTCATTATTCACTTTTAAACAGTTTTTACTAAAAAATTGTTTTTAAAACCAAAGAAACATAGACTGAATTGTAATATAAAATTTATTCAAATGTAATTAAGAATAATAAATTTATATTTATATATATAATTAAAAAGTATGTTACTTTATGTCATATCAAAATCATAATAGGGCTTCAAAATTACTTAATTTATTGAAAATAATTGAAATACATTATTTTTTAATATTTATATATATAAAGGTAAAAATAATTATTCTGTATAGAAATTCAAAAAAATTTAACCTATGATAATTTTTATATGATGATTTATGAAATTTAATTAAATATTTTTTTCAAATTGGAATTCTATATTTTTAAATTTAGTTCTTTAAAATAATACTTTAAATAAAAGTGTTTAATTAAAACTATTTCATTTTTATTTTATAGGAACATAATAATTAATAAAAAATATAACTATTTTATTCATTTAAATAAACAATTTTTTTATAAAATTTAATGGTATTTTATAATAATATATTATAATCTTATAAAATTACCATCGATATTGTATTTAATTTTTATGGCGGTATAGAAATCCATCAATAATGATTCATGTATCAATTTAAGAACAAAAATATGTTCCTCTAAAAGGATTTCTTGGTAATAACATCCAAAAAAACACTAAATTGAATTTATAAAGAGAATATGATCTCACATTACAACACTTTAAAAACACCTGATTTTTTATTATATTTTATTTAAATATTTTCTTGATTTCTTGGGGTATAAATGAATCTATGCTAAAATAAATGACGATATACTATAGAAATATTATTATTTAAAATGAACATTATAACCTAGAAATTACGTAGGTGTGTGTGAATATGGTCAAATAAATTTTGAAATATGTAAATGAATTTTCCCTGAATAAAATGAATATTTAATTATAAAATAGATACTAATTGGTAAAAACCATTTTAAAATCTTATGAGGCTGAATATATATTGATCATAAAACTATATTTATGTATAAAATGTTTATTAAACCTAATTGTTTAAATTAACTAATATTTAAAAATTATTTGAATGAATTGAAAATATTATTTACTCAGTTAGATTTAATAAATATCATTTTTTTATAAGAAATGAAATGATGATAATTTCATTCAATTCATAAATATAGATTTTATTCCATAATAGTTCTTGTAAAATTTAAATTGTGAAAATTAGGAAAAATTTATACCAAATTTATGAACTTTTATTTCATTAAATGGAATATATTTTTTCAAATAATATATTTTAAATTATTTTAATATAATATTTTTTGTCATTTCTCAAAAATGGTTTATTATTGTATGAAAAGTGAGAATACCAGTTTTGAAAATTTAATCATATAACTAAAATTAATCAAATTAATTTAAATTATTTATTTTGATTTGAATTATTTTGACTGTTTTGTAAGATTAATTTTATTTATATTAATATAATTAATCCTATGATAATTTATATCACAAATTATTTTGGTATAAATTAATTTTTATTCCAATTTTTTTAAATAACTTTTCTCAATGTGTTTTTTTCATATTATATTAAAAATAACTTCTTAAACTTATAGAAATTAAATCATATAAATTGGATTCTATATTTGGTATTATCATGTTTTCTTTAGTATGTTTGGTTAGAATAATTTTTTTCATAATGAATAGTTATATGGTATAAATATATCACCACTATAATAGAAAAATTGCATAGTAGTGCTTGAATGCAGGGTAATGGATTGAAACATTAGAAAATATCATATAAAAATTGTCTTATTTTGTTATTATCAACTTAACATCATATTAGAATCATTAATGATAGAATTTGGTGCAACATTACTTTGATAAGACAACCCATTATATATATATTTTTTATTTCCAAAATTACCACTATCTCTCACTTATTATGTAATTAATTTATTTTGTAGATATATGTGATTTATATAGACAAATATAAAAGATAAAATTTAGGAATTATATAATAAATTTGTGACAATAATAGATTTTTAATTTTTAGTGATGTAAAAATTACCTTAAATTTGAATGCAGTGATGACACAACACTTCGGAAAGTAGTGGAAAACACATGAAACATTTTTTAATGATATTAAAAGTATTATTTCATTGAAAAGATTTTGTGTTTAAATAATTTATTTGTATAATTGTAATATATAGTATATGGTAAATGTTTTTATATTAAAATTTCATTGTTTAAATGATTTATTTAATGCCAAATGGTTCGAATTGTCCCAAATTTTATATTAATACGTATTAAATTTAATGAACTATTTTTAGATAAATGAAAAATAATAAAAATGAAATAATCAATAAATTGGATGGATAATTTTATAATATATTATAAATGGTTTTTTATGTAACACTTTTAATTTTTATAATATATTTTACGACCCATAAAGATAGAAAATTATGTTACAATTGTTAAAGATAAATAAGGTTAATGAAGAGTTTAAAACAAAAAGCTATGGTCTAAATTTAAATATAAGCTTTTAAAAATGTTATTTTTTTATTTTTTATTAATATTAATCTCCTTATAAATTAGGATTTTTTAATTAGGTTATATATAACATGAATTGGTTGTGTTCCATAAACAATAATTTCTTGTATTTACAGGAATGAAACTCACCACATAAATAAATGCTCAACAAGTATCCTCAAATCCTAACACATCATGATCTATATCGATTGAAAAATACATAAAGAAATCCCTTCAAAATTACCCTCTCCATATCCTGTTGGTTTTTTTCTCACCAAAAGACCATCCTCAAAGGCCTATGGTGTAACCAAATGGTGGGTTCCCAATGAACATTTACAACTCTTATTTGAGTGTTTTCATTATTCTTTCTTCTTCCAACATCAATAAATTATATATAAAAATTTCTATTTTATAATATTAGAAACATACATGTTTTATTAATTTATTATTTTTGTATTAAATAATTTCTTTATTTGTTTTCTTCTCATGAGAAATGGAAACATCTTTGTGTATATATGTGGACACACAACTCTATGATATTACATATTTATTTTTTCATCACTACCAGACTATGTTATGTAATTATGATATATTTAATTAATTTATTTGAACATAATGAAATATTAATTAATTTTTTTATTAAAATATATCACTTACATTTTTACTCATGAATCCTTTTGAAAATGATACTGTTAATCATGCATAGGTGTCGACTATTACATAATCAACTAAATTTGATTTGTTTTTCATGTATGTTTTTAATATATTTTTTTGAAAATTTCTAATAATGTATAAAAATGATTATTATTCCATGATTTAATAATGAATCCATTGACATTGGTCAATCTATATATTTATTTTTGTGATTATGAAGAAAATGTCCAAAAAATGTATGACATTATATTAAAAATTCATTAACGATACATTGCATAGTTATAAATAAAATAAAAGTGAATATGAGAAGTGAGTTAACAATAATTTCTTTTTCAAAAATGTAATTAATTTATATAATTTTATTATGTATGATATATTTAATTTACACATTGAGTCATATATACTGACTCATACATTAATCATTCCAAAAATACATAATTTATAACAATGGTTGCCAATTTAATACATTTTGTGACATTACCACCTGGGTTCCACACACCAATGCTTTGATCGCATCAGATAGATGACCTGAAGCACACCCCCCATATGCCAGAGGATAATGACTTGTAGTGTGGTTCAGATATATCAATATATGTAGACTCTACATTCTTTAAAAAAGAATCTGAAGAACGGAAATAAATTAGAATTTCCAAAATATAATACCATACTTTAATAATAATAATACCACATGTACAACCAAAAAATTAATAAAATATCCAAATCTAAAAAATATATTTAGCATGGTAAATAAATGTCATGTGTTAAAATGATATAACAAAATAGAGACACTACCAATATCAAAATAGTGGTCTTGAGAAAATGTATGGTTCCCTAATCCATGACCCATCTAAAATCATCCATATAAACTGGGTACCTAAACGTTATTCTATACTATAAACAATAATTTTATTTAGTTATCAATCCCGAAACCCCTGTATGGTGTGAGTAAAAATCATTAGTCTTATACCATCATCATAAATAAACTATGTAGCATATATTATATTAAAAGGTTGTATAAATAATAAAATATATGAATTAAGTTATCATTTTATCATTATTTTATTACTATTTATTTATCCATATAACCCCCATTTTCCGAGGGTCTCCCAAAAATTCAATACTTTATTTGGCCTATGATAGATTCTAAACTATCACCAAGGGATATGAAATGTCAAATATTCAATTAACAGTACATTATAACACATGTTCTTTCAGTATCCATTTATTTAAATTAATTATCAGTTCCAACTGGGACCATATTCCAATGCCATTATTTTGGACTCATATTTCCATGAATAGGACCTTATGGGTATTTTAAGCAACAATTCATAGCCCACAAATAATTTATAAAAAACATATTAGAGGTAATATGAGGCATCAATTCATATCCCACACTCATTTATCAATATGGTCTTTTGATGCAGCAGAACTTGCCTCTAACTCATTTATCACTGTGGAATTTTAACCTAGTGGACAATGTTATACACACACATATTAAATTAATCACATAAATCATGGATAATAAAAATTAACCCTCTCATAATAATTTCCCTCATGATATTTTATTTCAGTGATCAAAAAATGATAATCAATACATTAATCACATGGAAATAATATAAATTTTTTCATATTTCCATTTCCATTATTTTAATAATGTATACCTATACCCCCTTAAATTTTGCCAAGTAATAACCGAATTCTTATAGTAAATCAATTCATAAACAGATTTATTTACCAATTAAATTAATAATTAATTAATAAAATCATCATTTAAATTATACATCCAAATTACAATTCCAATATCCCAATATTTCATTGACAAATTAACTAATACCAATCCAAAATTTAAATATGTCATTAATTAATTGAATAATTAATTAATCCATTTTGTAATTACCAATATATCATTATTTAATATAATAACTAATAAATCTAATTGCATAATCAAAATATCTCATTGATTATTTCAATAATTAATTTATCCAATTTCAAAATTGAACAACCTATCATTCCATGAATTAATTCACCAATTAATTATTCAAATTCCATGTTTCAAAAAATTAATAAATCTTTTAATTTATTCATTTCAAGAATGAATTTCCAAACATTCCAATTGAAATCATTCAATATATACTCGAAATTTGAAATTTATTCCATTGGAATTCAATATATACCACCTATCTCAACTTAAAAATGAATTTTTTAAAAATAAATACCCAATTAAATTAGATATTCCCAAATCACAATGAATAATGTGATATATATTTGATACCTAAATCCAAGATAAAACAAATTTGGATACCAAAACCAAAAATCTATATCCAAAAAAAGAAAAAAATCCATTTAATTGATGAGATTAATATGATAGAAAGATGAGAAACAAATGAAGATAAGATTTTGTTGCCATAAGAGGTACAAATTTTCAATCCAGACATAAAATAGTCATTAATAGTGGACGAAAGCTATATGAATTCATCTGAGAGTATCAAAAAATTATAGGAATTGATCATGGTCTCATTATGGTGTTTCAAGATATAAGATAGGGATTTCGGACATGTTATAACCAATTTTTTAATTAATTAAAATTGTGCACATGGTTTCCAGTTTTTGGTTGCATGGGTTTTCATAATATGCAACTACCCCATGTACATATTATAGGGGGTGTACAAGGTAACTGTTATTACGGTTTAGTATTTGAATTCCCAAAAACTATTCATGAAAATCCCTCTGGTTGGGTTCACCCAATTTGATGGACTGGGCACATGATTTAGGAAAACTGTGCACCATCTATGCACTGCCTCTCACAATTCAAATTTTGTCCAATTTTCACCAAAACACATCAATGTTAAAACCAATGAAAATTGATCAATATAAAAAAAATTACCTATAAATTGTCTTACTCAATCTATGGAAAACGTTAAGATCATACACATATCCATGATCCATTAGTTTTAGAGTTTTTATAAATTAGGAAACCATTAAAATACATTTGGAAGACTACTAAACATTGTCCATTTTTATCTAGAAAATTAATAATCATACATTAAAACTCCCATATCATTAATGAAACACTTTAATCATCCATGTATTATTTTATTTATTTATAGATATATTTTATAATTGTTCCAACTATTATTTTTGACATTAGAAACAATTGTAAAACATTGTATAATAAAATAATCTTTGTAATAGATATAAAAAGAATAAATCTATTCGTGAAGTGGAAAACATAAAACCAATAAAACATTTACCTTTTTGACAATATAAATATAGAATATTTTTTAATACATATCAAAATAGAAAAAATCCGTTGGAATATGATTATATACATCAGTTAGTATAATGGAATTTCATATTATTGTTATTATTAAAAACATTATGAGTATTAGACTGATGTTATCGGTATAATTATTAGTCTAATTGTTACTAGTTTCTCATTATGAAAGACATGATAAAAACCCTAGAACATGGTCATGATAAAGGCGAATTAAATTAATCAGAAACATAATCATTGTAGTAATCTTAATAAGGAATAAAAATTTTACATTCATAATAATTTTGAACATATTCTATTTTTTGAAATGGTATTGTTTTCTAAAGAACAATTTTAAAACACATAGTATATAAAAATTTCGTATACATGGTTTTATGATTGTGTTTGTGACTTTGAAAACAATTGGAATTGAAAAGTAAAAACAAGAACTTATGACTTAACAATCTCCACCTTTTGGAGTGAACAAACACCAAAACATAAATAGAAAACAATAATTGAAAATGTTATTGTAATGTTCTATAAATAAATTCATTTTTAAATTTTATGACATAAAACCATAAATCTCCACATTTTGTAACCCTTATGATTATTATTATTAATATGATAGAATAGAAATTACATTCATGACAACTTATCCCCCATAATAAATATTCTACCCCAATGAATCATATAAAACACCAGAATATAACAATTTACCTATTATAAAAACGTCTCTATATCATAATTATTTCACCATTTTTATTTTAAATAAAATGTTATAGTTTTAAGAGATTCAAAACGATATAGAAAGAAATAAAATATGAAACCATATATTGAATTAACGAAACAACCATAAAAAAATATAAAAGAAAAGCATAGTAATCGTAATTGGAAATCATTCAAACAATTCATTTAAGGATGAGAAAGGAATTCATTCTAGAACAATAGTCAAATACTCTACATAACAAATAAAATAATAGTTTAAAAGAAAAATACATAAGAATTCTTCATCAGATTCATTAAAATGAAATTGATATTCTTAAACTCTTGGTATCCTATCTATATATTTTCTTGTTTATCTTCATGAATCCTAAATATTTTAAATATCTCTTTATAATGGTCCCCCATTATGATAAAATCATCCTCACATGATCATAGTCAGTAAATTTAATGCTTTATATCATGGGTCATTTTTTAAATGCTTCATCTTCTTTCATTTATTTCATCTCTAATGCCTTTAAACTCCCCCAAAAAAATTACTATTTTTGTCGTATGTCAAAATAACTCATTAAAATAATTTACAGACTCTATCATAGAGAAATTTTGGATATCAAACTAATCATCATGAATATAAATATTTTTATTAATATGAGGAGACCATTTGACAATCTTATTTTGTTCCTGTTTATTTTTCTGAGAGGCATCTTAAAAAAATTCAAATTATCTTCAATCAGAATCAACTTTTCTCTTAGAATATATATTGAATCGGATCAATAATGTATAGATTCTTGAGTTATATTAACTTTTTCATCACATCTATTAATGTAAATAATTTTTCGTTCAAGTATCATCATCAGACTAACAATATAATGAAATCATTCTACAATTATAGTACCTATAAATTTTTATTAATCGTGATCTACCTTGAGTGGTTTTATTCAACGTGTTATAACACATTTTTTCATTCCATTCCTTTTATGATACATTGAAACAAAATTTTCATCTTTCAATGTTATAATATTTTAATTAACCTCACTATCATTTGAAAACTCAAGGATATCAATATCCATATATGCCTCAACATTCTAATCAGCTTTTGATTTCAAATTTTGGTCATATTTATCATAACTTTTTTTCAATTCATATTCATATTTAGATAATTAATAAACATCAAAACTTCCATAAAGAAATTCCTTATTAATTTTGAATGTTTTTATGAAGAGGATTCTGATTATGATTCCTATGAAGAGATATCATATTTTTTTTGTTCATTATCATCAACCTCTTTAGTTTCATTTTCTTCCAAATCATCTTCTTCATCAAACACCACTTATTTAATATATTCAATATCTTATTCATATTCACCATATTATTATTCTCCAAATCATTTTAATTCTTTTAAATATCATTTTTTTTAATTCATCATTCATTGTATCATTATGTTATTCATTTAATGTTATTTTCGTTTTATAATCTCAATTTTCTGATATTTGTGGTTCATGTTCGTTTTCTTGAATTACTAGAGAAAAATAATTATAAAAAAAAATTCTTTTTCCTATATGAGTAACTGATGGGGTATCAGTATTAAATACAAATGTTTCATGAAAAGGTAATCAAGATCATGATTTCACTAGATCTGTATGAGAATAAGGTAATGAGTCCTCCATAGAATTAGTTTTCAATCCATTCAAAATATTAACAAAAAATTGTGATTCATGAAAATTAATGTTTTTATTATTAATATTGGATTATTATTCTAGTGTTCTAGTAGAATGTACTCTAAAAACTTCCTCCTCAGTATGGTCATGTATAATATCTAGACCCCCTGACTTCTTATTAGATCCATTAATATTAAATTTCATTAAGAACATTCATTTTCTTTTTTTTCTTCATTGGTAGGGATTTATAAGCATTCACATTCTTATTCTTATCAGCCATATCAGGTTTCCATGATGGTTATTCCTCCAATTATGTTTAATAAAATTTATCTACACAATTCATATATTTGGAATAAAAATCAAACATTGTTCAATTCATCATATCATCACTAATAAAATAAATCTTCTCACTCATTTGATAAAATTTATTAGAAACATTTAAATACTCCTCTCTATTAGATAAAATTTATATAAAAGTATGAAAACATGATAATTCATAACATTATTGATCCTTACATGATATCAAGTAAAATTAAGAAAATGAACTCCGCCAGATCTTTATTTCACATTTTCATTAGAAAGTCCAATAAAGAAATCAATAACATCAAACATATCAATATTTTATATCCTCAGTATAATAAACAATTACATCCATAAAGAAATAACATGATTATATAGAGTCAGGTGTGTGGGTTTCCAACTATTATCATAATGAGGGAAAATTATTTATTTTCCCTCAACTTATTAAATATTCTATGGTCATTTATAATCTTATGTCATGGAAATAAGATTAACTATTTAATGATATTCCTCTAAAACACACAATTTTTTTGTAGGAAAAATTAAATCATTTACCATACATATAAAATTAAATTCACTTATTCCATATACCTGGAAAAACAAAATCATGGTATAAAATTCATGAACTATATCTAGGTAATATAGACCAAAATCCTTTTTTGGGTTTACCATTAAAACTAATTCAAAAATATTGAAATCAACGATCGTCCCAAAAGTATTAAAATATACATTATAAAAATATATTTCTATGAATCATTACATGAAAAAGAATTATCTATTATTTAGTAAATTTCATTGGATCAATACATAAAATGGTTGATCAGATGAAATGTAAATTTAGTAGACTTATCAATATATTGGGGTCAACAACTTGGGAGAAAAAACATGATGCAACAGATGTGTGAACTATGAGGTCCCTCTATATTAAAAAATTAAGATTTGTTATAAATATTACATAAATTATCCAATGGTTGAGATTGAAATTAATCTTATTTGACAGTTGTAATTGATCTGAAGAAATAGTTAACGAAATTTTAAACACTTGATGTATGATAAAATCATTTATCAGATTGAGAAAATTATAAATATGAGTAATGGTTTAATTTTTGAAATAAGTACATGTCTTTTATAAAAAATGAATAAAAAAATAAATAAAAAAATTATTTATATACTCTAAAAATTAAAATGAATCGAGAATTACCTTTCATAGTGAAGAGTTTCATCGATATGAATAACATGTTCTTCTTAGTTTTTCTAAAATAATGTTATTATGAATGTTTTGATTATAAACCATTGAATACTATTTTTTTTAACTTAAACCATAAATATAATATTTTATATATGATTGATTAGTTTATGAAAACTAATTAAAATATATTTATTAGAAAAACTATTTTGATATTTTAAAAATAAGAATCGTTGTAAAAAACTTTTAATAATGAAAATTTTATAATATTTTCACAATATATTAACCTTTTTATAAATATGAATTAGAAATTCTATAAAGAAATATTATTCCATAAAACCCATTATGATAATTTCTTAAAAAACCTAATTTTTACAAAAACTAATAGTCTAAAAATAATAAAAATTTTACCCGCAAAAAAAAAAGAAGTATAATAATATAATAATTGAGTTAAATAATAAGTATATATGAATGATTAATTTTGGATGATAATTCATAGAAATTACATGATATATTCCAATGTTTTGGAACTATGTGTTTTAGTAAAACAATGATAAACATGGTCTTAAATTCTAATGAATTATAAAATTATTTATATATTATATTTGTGATCATAAAATAATAGGTTTCTTATATCTATGTTCTTATCAAGTGAATGATTTTTTGGTTTTTTACATAATGTATTGAAACATTTATTATCACATAATATTTGATTTTTTTGTAAAACTCATGACAATCTTACTGAGTGTGTGTTGCATTAATAATAATTTTGCACAATAACATCAACTACCCCATATTTATTTTTGTTCGTGGAATTGGATACTAATAATTGTTTCCATGTGACCAACAAACTAATGAGTATTAAAATTAGTGAAATTCTTTAAATGAACTGTTTTTATCCATTAAACGAACATAAAATATAGGATTCGAAAAATATTGAAAACATTTCAAGAATAAATTCAACATATTAAATCCATTATTCCATTATGATAATGAATTTTTTTTAAAACATTAAACTGAATTATGTTTTATTTGGTGTATATATTTCACATAACAATAAAAATATATTAAATCTAAAAAACTAGTTTTTAAGTAATGTAAACCTCTTTTCATGCCTCTAATCACATTTTGATCTAATTCTTTCATAGCCATATCCTGATCTAAGGTATTTGAGGTACCAACGGATGTACTAATACATTTTTTTTTATATTTTTATCAAAATTTAAAAATAATATGTTTTATATTCTTTTGTTGTTATATTAAAGTTACATATTGGATTGGTGTAATTTAAAAATCGATAAAATGTGATAAATCACACATCATTCTCACATCAAACCCAATTTTCTTATGATCCATTGTGGAATCCATTAAATATAGCTAATTTGATCTGAATATAATGTCATCAACTCAAATATAAAAAATCATAGTTTATTTAATAACATATTTTATAAAAAGGGTTTGATTTTTATCTCCATTAATAAAATTTTATTTTATCAAAATTCATATTATCATATCAAACTAAATCTAGAAGAATATTTAAGTCCATATAATTAATCAGTATGTTAATAATCATATTAATTATTTTTTATAATTTCAAAACATGGAATTTTTTCAACATAAATTTTATCCTCAACAAGTCTATTATTAAAATAACATTTAACATTCATTTGAATTTTTTTTGAAAGTAATGAATGTTCCAAATTATAGAATTATTAAAATATCTTAAAGAATTATTAATCTGTTCATAGTATTCTTTATAATATAATTAATTGATTATGAGAACCCCTATTAATGAATATTAATTTATTTAAAAATCCATACAATTGTCATCACACATATTCTGAAAAACTCATTTTACATCAATTAAATATTTTTCTGAATTTTGTTCTATTATAGTCTAGAATTGTTTTTGTTCAAATTCACTGAGCTCATCAGGAATTTCCCCAATCCAATCCTCATCACTAAAATCCTCATCTATAATATTCGGTTTAAATTCAGATATGAAATAGATAAGTTCAATATCATCCTATAAGGAACTTATTTTAAACTGGTTGATCTACATCCCCAATGATACACTCACTTAAATGATTCCATTGAACAAAATTGATTCTTAGATTTCAAAATGTCTATTCATAAATTATAGGTTGAAAATATTCATATATAATATCTATAAAATCTATTTCCTGAGTCATGTAATATTTCGATGGGATTTCTAACAATGGATACAAATCAATTTTAGAAATCTGGTCAGAATATATGGGTTGGGGATGTATAAAAACAAAAGGATTTTTTTCAAAAAACATTATATGCAATTTTTCATCAATATTATAGTAATTGTTTTTTCAAAAACTCTATAAGTCATAGAAGTAGAGGAATAATATAAAAGTATTCCCTCATCAAAAATGTTAATCTATATGTTTGTTTTTACTAATATTTAATATGTATACATTACATTCAACTAATTTATGTAAGAATATTTTTTTCTTCTAGTATGAAAATCATAAGTAGTTTTATTAAAAAAAGTCTAATAAAAACATGATTTATAGTACAATATTCCGTACTAACTACTTCAACCCAAGAAAGGTGAGTAGTTAGTTCTTCAATCAACAATGTACTTGTAGTATATTGAATACTTATATTTTTTCTTTTAACTATACGATTTGAATGAGGAATTCTATGTGATGATATGTTAGGTTTAATATATTTATTACCACAATAAGTTTATTCATATGAATTTAAAAATACTCCAACCTGTTCAATACTGATATTTATCATGTGATGTTTTTCAAATTTTAATCTACTATTACAAAATATTAAAAAAATATTTGGATTTTTTTTGTGATAAAATAAACACATGTGCATCTGAAGTAATCATCCATTAAAGCATATACCTAAAATTTTCCATAAATAATTCCAGTTTTTTGTAGGTACAAATATGTCCATGTGAAGTAAATGTAATGAATTAGCTATTGATACTTCACTAATAGTCATAAAATATGACTTCTGTTTGTCAAAATATTGAAACATTTATATGATTTTTAGTAATAAAAAATTAGTTCATGTATATCCTACAAAATTCCATTCATAGTAAACTTATAAATTTTGATATGGTTATAGTGTCATAACCATATATGAAATAACCAATATTGGTCATATATTTCCATAAGACATGGTTTTTCTTGGAACCTATGGTCTTCTATGTTAATTTCGTAAATAATTTCATGGAACTTGGAATAATGAATAAATTCATCCTTATAACTAGGTACTAAACATTTATCACACCTAAATCTCAATAGGTAACTTTCTTCGCATAATTCACTTATTCTGAGTAGGTATTTCTTAATCCCATTATAATATTTTAAAAAAAAAATTAAAAGAAATTTATTCAATATACTAATAATATATACTTGTGAGTTATCTCGAAAATTTAATTTTACACATTTCATTTATTAAATCTTCATGAAGTATTTTTTTATAAACATTTTTCTTGAAAACCCACTTTACATTTACCACATATGTCTATTATTGGAAATTTATTTTTTTTATAAAAAAATGAATAGATTCTCATAACACAAACCTTCTTGAGTCCTATATTGTTTGAAAAAAAATTAGGAATACACATTTGTTTTTTAAAAACCCTTCTTTCTGAAATCAAAGGGATCAAAAATTTATAAATTAATTTTTTCCAATGACCACTATTTGTCACTTTTGAAAATGCTTCGTTTTTTGAATAATTATATTCTTAATGAAATAGGGGTTTTATATTTATCCCATTAATGAACCATTGCCATGTTGAATGATGTGTATATTAAGTTTATTAAAATATTACATTCCAATGGTAATGTTTGATTAAAGGTTTCTTAGATAAAATATTTTTTATTTTAGTTTTAAAAATAAATCATTACTCGAACTACTTTTAGTTTTAGTAGTATGTTTTGTTTTTAATATATTTTTCTTAGAATCTATAATTTTTGAATCCTTAGAAATAATTTCCTTCATAAAAACAATTTATTCAAGATGTTTCCTATTAACTGACATTTAGTTTTTCAACTGAATTATCCATGAATAATCCATAAGACATATTGATTTCTAATTATCAAGATATTTCCAAAATTTTAGAATATTCATTCTCACAAAAATTAGAAAAATATGAAATGTCATCATAATATGATAGAAAATTACCTTCTTCAAAGAGAATAATATATATCAAAATATTTTTTTACCTTATCAATAGGATAATTAAAAATTAAATACATATTGGTATTTGTTTTAGATATTCTTACCATATCCATGAGATATTTATTTATATTATTTTCATTTGAAAAAATACTTATGTTCTTATGACTATAATTTTAATTATATATAGAACTACTAGAAGATTCATCTCTACTGAAACTCTATGTGCCATCAGTTTTCCACTCATTCCGTGGATTAGAATTATAATAATTTTTATCATTCCTCTCTAAATTATATTTTTCATCCATCATTCATTACAGATTTATAAAATTTGGTCTAATGTGTCTAGTTTACTTATACTAGTATAATGTGACATCACCTTTTATATCACATAAATATTCATTCTAATTTTGTATTAATATAAATAATATTTTATTCTAAATACCTTTTTCAAGAATATTTCCAGGGGTTCTATTTTATTCATAGAATGTTCCTAAACACATTTATTTGATTGAATAACTAAATTCAACTTTATTGAATATTTGACAACCATTTCCAAATATTATACTTCAAAAGGTAAAGAAGAAGTTCCTGTAAAGGTAACATCTATTTTAATATTTTTCTCAAAATCTATCATAATTATACACTTGTATCGAATAAGTGTACTAATAAGATCATCCAGGGTAAGATTATTTTATTTTATATTCTCATAATCTTTTCATCTATTAGATTCCCACACATTGGACAAGATATAAATTGTTATTTACAAAAGTATATCATCAGAATGACCATTCAGACCAATACATTGTAATATTTTTATAAATTTAATGGATATCTTATGGATGTTTGAAATATATTCACCTATTATTATGTTTAAGGCTTCGTAGTCTTCTCTTAACATAGAATTATATGTCTTATTACAATTAGATTTAACAAAATATGTATTCTCAATATTATTCTATATACAATTGGTTGTGTCATAAGAATAAATATGACTATAAATAATTTTTTTCATAGAATATAATAAATTATTCATTTTAATTATGTTTAATTGATATTCATTATTACATTCCTTGTTGATAAGAGTAAAAAACTTATATATAATAATGTACTCTCTAATTAACAAAAAAAAGATTTTCAACTCCTATATTAATTCCAAATGTTTCCTCATTATCCCTCAAATACTCATTATTCAGCAGCATCAATGTTAAATGGTCTGTTTTGATTGACATTGTTCATTGAACCAATATTAAGACATTCTATATTTAAAATAAAAGAAATTATATTTCCACATATACACATTTGGGTAATAATATTTTCTACCAAAACATTATAAAACATGAAATAGTAGTGAAAAAAAAATCAATAAGCTATATCAGAAGAAAACTTCTCTAATTCCAATTTTTGGATCGGTATATCATTAGTACAAGTTATAGGATCGTAATAATTTTATTCTATTAATAATATTTACAATATGGGGTGAATTGTATAGAAAAATATATATTAAAAGAATTAAACTAAACAAACTAAAAGACACATTATATATATTTATCAGACTTAAACCTACTCTGATTAATGATATAATAGAACCAGAACTAGGATTAGTTATATTAAATCAGAGTAAAAATTAAAATCACTATGGTTTTTATTTATCAATGTAAAAAATCATAATCATGAAGGATATGATCAATTAAATTGTGTTGTTAATATATTATTTTATTATTAATGATAAACAAATTATAATACAATGATGAATAAGATTACAGACATTTTATTATCTTTGTTGGGGAACAAAAAATATTTTAAAACACAAGTAATATAATTACATACACAGAAGGAATTAAATTCCAGATATTGGAAGAAAAATATCATTTGACATTAAGATAATGGATGTCTATAACCTAGACTATCGGTACAAACTATTTTATACTTACATCAATGTCTATATTTCATTACCAGTAAATCTATATATATAAAGATCAAAATGGATCTGTCTTCCTATCCCTTAAATACACTAATATAATGACTGAATTCTCTCTACCCACCATTTAATGGTTGATCATTATCTGATGGATCATATTCTATGCCTTTCTATCCTCTGAATACATCGATTATTATAATGATCCTACATTATATTCAATTACAAAAACATTCATAAAGAAAACCAATAAATGTTTACTTAATAAGAATAATTTCTATATAAATAAAAAAATCAGTAATGAGAATTCCACATTTATTATTCTTCAAAAATACTATACAAATAAATAAAAATATTAGTAAATATATACTCACACTGAGTATACTTAAATAATTTTTAAATAAAATGTAATCTAAGAGATACAAACTCATCAAATGGAATGGTACTTATAAATATTCACTC
This sequence comes from Viscum album, assembly GCA_963277665.1. Taxonomy (NCBI): domain Eukaryota; kingdom Viridiplantae; phylum Streptophyta; class Magnoliopsida; order Santalales; family Viscaceae; genus Viscum; species Viscum album. The sequence goes on along the minus strand of OY728147.1, from coordinate 2,011,611,742 downwards.
AAAGTTCATATTTTAATACATAAATTGTCATTTACTGATTATATTTCAATTTCATTAGAAACCTATCCATTAATAGATCTTATTGGTCTGGAATTACTAAAAGATTTATATCTTAATAATAAACCACATTACCCTTTTAATTTTTTCCATATATAATAACTAAATATTATGAATTTTATTATGAACATTAATGAGTTTGATGGACTTCCTTACTATTTTAATTATGATAATCCTTCTGTTTATTTTTCTTACATTATCGGTAAAAGTTTTAGTCCTTTTAGAATCACATTTTTAGTAAGAAATAAATGATAGAAATTCTAACTTCTAGTTATAATAATGGAGATTCAAATTAATCAGGAACATGCTCATTACGAAAAACACAATGATGAATTTAAATTCAATATTTGTAATACTTTAGTACCCATTCCTAGTATGGTATAAGAAACAATTTTATACAAAAAAATATTCTTAAACTCTTAGGACATAAAAACTTTGGTAAACAATTTTCTATAGAAGTGTTTATGATTTCCCAAAAAAATGGATGAAAAATAAGAAGTATAACATTTTTCTCAATAACAATAATAAAACATGATAGGTTGTGATGAAATATTAATTATATCATTTGTGAGGTAATATTCCACACATATGCATGAACAATTGATTTTCCACATTTCATTAAAAAGTATAGGATGAACGGTTGTTATAAATACATAATAAAATTTCAACATAATGGAGAAACAAATATTTATATATAATCATTTATTAAGTAAATTTTATATAGGTATAAGGATAAATTACTTGAAATATATTTATTTATAATTTTACATTCTACTCATATAACCTATTTGGAATATAGGTTAATACTTATTGGTTTGATATTTTTGTAGTAACATGATCCTCTTGGGAGAATGGTGGGATATGGTAATGGAATGGATAAAATAAAGTTGTCAAATGGATAGAAAAAGTGAGGAAGGGATGGGAACCATTGTAATTATTCAATGTGATAAATTATTATATATTAATTTTCATGTTTAGGTGGAATGAAATTGAAATATTTTGAATCACTGTTGATGAAAAGTTTAAATGCCAAAATAAAAATATCTTATACATTTTTTTCTGATTCTTTCTCCATTATATCTTATTTTTAACCCATGTTAACTTTGTTATAATTAACATCGTTTCTATATTTTTTTTAGAATATAGGATTTAGAGAAGTAATTTTAAAAAATAAATTAAAGCATAGGTAGAAAATTTTTGATATTATCAACTACATTCCACTAACACAACTAATGATAATATTTTTATGAATTTTAAATCATCAAAGTAAATTTTATTTAACATTAGATACCAATATCATAAAATTTGGGTATATTCACATTTTTTCCTTTAATGATATCAATATAGTAATTTAATAAAAATGTAGATTTTTAGACATCAATGATATGTTATGATTATCAATAAAATCATGGAACACAAAAGATAATAAAAATTTAATTACATTTAATATTTTAAGTCATTTACATGATATTCCTTTTAAATAAAGATGTTCTATGATTTTGTTGGGTAATAATTTAAGGTAATTAATCCTCCAATAAAAATGTAAAAAAATAATATGATAAATAACATTTATTTTTAAAATTAACATTTATAATAAAATTTAACATCTTATTGTTAGTATTTAAAAATATTTAGGATATTAAAAAAAGGCAAAGGCATTCTGTGAAAAATTCATAACATAAAATATTACTAAGGTCATTAATAATGTAGAGATGAAATAAATTTAAACATTTATAATTTTTGAAAAATAAAATTCTAAAAACTATAATATAAATAACCTACGTATGTTTATTGGTTAATTTTAATACATTTTATCACTGTTTAAATCTTTTTTTTATGAATTTTACCCATAAAATGGTGAAATTTTTTTTCACCAAGGTTATTATTCAGAATGAAAAAAAATTAAAGAGGGAAATTTACAAAATTTTATACAATTTGATTTAAATTATAGATTCTATTTTAACAAAGTAAATTATTTAAATTGGTAGATATTATAAAAAAATTTATCCCACTTAACGTGTGGAAAAATAGTATTCCAAAATTTATATTTTATGTATAAAACTGGTTTTATATGAAATTTATATATAATATTGATTTAAATAATAAAAATTGGTTTATATTTAATAAAAATTATTTACATAATTTAGTATACTATTTCAAAATAAAATGGAAATTTTAAAATCTATCGAAAAAATAAAATATTTTATAAAGTGTTTATTTTTCATTAATCATTAAAAATATATAATTTTTGGAAAATTAAACAAATTATCCCAAAGATAACTTGAAATTAATTATTTCAAAAATTATATAATTTTTATCTAATACATTCTTGACAAATCCATGAAAACCATTCTGTATGAACACTAATTGAAACTATGAGAAGAGATGAAGGGCATTGCAGATCTAAATAGGCTGGAGACTAACTTCCATGTATCCCATAACAACTAGAGTGAATTTCTTTACCTACCGAAAACAATTTAAACAAACAAACAAATATATATATATATATATATAACTATAAAAAATATGCCACAATAAAATTGTAACATCAACATTGTTAGAACACAAGGTAGCATGATAAAAATGAATGTACACATCTATATAATAACTAAGGAGAAAAAAATCATAGCAAATGCAAATCCTTGGCACATGTTTGAAACATTTCACAAACAATTACCCATATCTAACAGACATGTACCATTCATACTCACATAATTTATATACCCTCTCAAATATTTTATAATATAAGTTCTATACTTGCCTAAGGATGCGTATAGGGTGGGAGATAAACATGTTCATTAGGATCCTACAAAGTATTTTCAAATCGTGTCTATAAATAATAATCTGAATATGCTAAAATAAAAAGAAAAAATGAATGATATGTTGTAAAATATCTCTTTAAATAAATCATGTTAAAAATGTCTCTTGTTCCAAATACATTTTAAAACTATGTAAAAGAGTTTTGAATTGTAATTTCAATAAATCATTTAAAATAACTAAATAATATAGAAGGTTATATAAAATATAAATTTATTATAATGAAAAAACAAAATGAAAAACACACATAAAATATGAAAGTATAGGATATTTAGGTATCTCGTACAAAAAAAGTATTATTTGGAACATCAGTATCCTTAGATCCCATAACCAAACCCACAAGGAAGTAAATCATTTGTAGTGTTAGTCACGTTCCCAGATCGATTTTATTTTTTATCATGGTATTGAGGATCACCCTAGAAAGTGAACACAATTAATAAAAATATACTAGGACTAATACAAAACCTTCCACCAATATAACTAATGATCCCATGTGTCACACAATTCAATTAAAATTTCAAAGGGATTTCAAATTTCAAAATCAATTACAAAACAAATTGTCAATTATCAAAAAAATTAATTTAATAAAAATGTCATTTAAAATTTCAATATGATTTTAGAAACACTAGAATTTTAAAAAATGATTTGAAAACCCATATTTAAAAATCACATTTAAATAATAAACTAGTCATTAAAGAATCCCTATAATTCATATTGACAAACATTTCATAAAAAATAGAATTCATGGTCCACACAACATATTCTATTGACAGATCCACCTACATAAAATGTGGGTCTCCCAAAAACCATGATGGGTTCCAAACATATAGGGAGAAAGGGGATATAACAATAATGAATGTATTACATAGTGTGTATTCTCTCACTAAAGAATAAAATTTCAAAATGAAAAAGTGTATTCATATAATATCTTTGAACCAATAACTCATCAAAAAATGCACACCACACTACTACAAAAACCCCCCCTATGTAAGACACTAACATAATGATTTTGGAAGATATTTTAAAAGAATATTTTTAGCATCATAGGCCCTATAAATGAAGCCTCACATCATTAAATATTTCTATATAAAAAAAGAATAATGAACTATAAAATGTGAAAAAATATGATAAATCAAACAAATCTGTGAAAATAGAAACAATCAGAGAATCTAGGAATAGTATGAAACAACAAAAATCACTGAGAGTAGACACAGGGTTAAACAAGATTTATGATATAGTTGAATGAAAAATGATTTTAGTCATTATGATAAAAATTCACCTAAATATAAACTTTTCATGACATTAATAATGGATTCCCAATGTAATATTTTGATTTGTCATGTAGAAGAAAAATGAATCACAATGATTTAGAATCTATATATAACTTCTCATGGACGGATCCAAATGCATGAATTCATCATGGAATTAATTCCAAGATGAAATAGATCTATTATCCATCACTCAGTGTAATAACATTAGAAAATTAAGAAATCACCTATGAACTCCCTGAATCATCATTAAGTCCCTTTAAACAATAAAATATAATATATCATTTCTAGGATATTACAATTATCCTCACCACCATACTTTATGTACCTTGAATATTATTTTGATGAAGGATATATTGTAAACAAGTAATTATGCTACATCCTCACAGATAATTTTTGTTCGCAAGTCTCATGAGGATATAATATATAACAAAATAATAAATTGTAAAATTGAATACACTTACCATATAATACATTATTTTATAAGTTAATTATCTTCAATGGTTTATCCACCAAAGAATAATATTGATACAACATAATCTCTTCCCAAATCAAAATATTAAAAAAATAAATGTGGTACTTCTTAAGCAAAGATATTTGTAAAATATCATTCATATTCATAAATTGATCCTACAAATAAAAATTATTTCGATCTTATCCATTAAACTTATTGATATCAAATGGTACAATAAATCTTATATATAACTTCCTATGTTTTCCAAACTGGATAAGAACCAACCGAGTAATAAATTTCTAGATGAACCAGTCACCAAGGGAAAACTCCAATGGATGTAATGGATGATCGTTATATGATATCTATGGAATATGAGCTATAAATATTAAATTTTCTATATATAATATCATAAAATATGTCTCTATAATGGGACTATGTTCCATTTGAGAAGCCTCACATACATTTTCCTAGGAAATTGGGGACCTGCACTGGTGTCCATAAAAATCGTCACAGGGAGACATTGTGAGAAGTGAATGAAAACTATTATTATAATCACTCTCAACATAAATAATGGATTTCCTATGATCCACCAAAATAAATGATATATTCATAGAGAATAACCTATAGAATCATTATTATACACTTTATTTGTAATATATATATATATATATATATATATATATATAATCTATAATCAATCTGACATGATCCACCAATTCTAGTTGGAGATCCATCTGTAATCTATAAGTAATCTGGGTATTCCTATAAGAAAATATTTCTTTGGGAACCCTATACATAACCAAAATCTACATAATATATAGATTTAAATTATCATTATCATTGGTGGTATCCCTAGTTAGAATAAAATGAGTTTTTTTCATTAACTAAACAATCACCACCTAGAAGGAATTCTTCCCTTATGGAGACCATGAGAATATAACGATTATGCCTATATAAAGCTCATATCATTTAAACACCAGGATTATAAGAGTACGGATAAAAACTGATGTATTAATGTTATCTTTAGTTATTTACTAGTCGTATAATTGTGGGATTTATAATCAGCAATGTCATGATTCATACCTAATGACAAGAAATGTCATCTTGTGCAATAACACATTGTCACAGTTTCGTAGAGAATATATCATGTTGAACTATAAAAATCAAGAAACATGGGTTTTTTTATTGATAATTGGATGGAAATCTGATTCCCATTAATAATAATCCCCTCATAACGGAGAGAAAATCCATTAAAGGTCACCCAAAAATAGAATTTTTCACTTATTCCTTTGAGATCGTAATATTGAAATTCCCAAATAGATTAAACTCAAGAAGATATGATGATATATGAAAAAAGGACAACACCATTTCCAAATTACTATCATGTTTTCAGATATAATTTCACTAAATGCTCCATAAAGACCCAATCAATCTTTCATTACAATAAATATAGTGGTTGAAAATTTCTAACATGAGATTAAAAGAAAATGTAACACTATTATAGGGTATAGATGATGTTGAATTCCAAAATTCAATGATATTACTCCCAAAACCTCTATTTATAATTTATTTCCATTTAAAAAAATATATAACTATGAATATTATTATTTTAATATACCATGATCCTCTCATAAAAAATATAGTTCAAAAAACCCCAAATCACATATATAATAGAGTCATGATATAAATTGAGAGTGGAGTTATTTTTATCATATGGTCCAAATTGAAAAAATAAATTGGAGTAGAAAATATGATCATGTATAATAACTCAAAATAGGCTATCAGCAGAAGAAACATAATATAACACATACACATTAGTGGTCTCTACAAGGTCAAAATATGCGATAATATAGAAAAAAATTCAATTAAATAAAACATTTATTATACTAAAAATCATAACTAAATTTAAATCCTTCCATATTAAGAGTATTCAAACGTGAAGCCAGATTTGAAAATCCATAAATGATTGAAAATGATAATCAGAGAGGCCTAGGAAGCTTCATATCACTAATTTGTTCGATTAATTGTCCCATGAATAGAAAACACAAAAATTCACATGATCAATAGAAAGGACTTATTATAAAATAAAATTCCCCAGTAACATTACTTCTTGTATAGTGAAATTTAATTAAAAACTATTCACATAATATAAGCATCTTTTCAATATATCATTACCAGATTAAGTTTGTGCTCTTGCTGACGGTAAAATATAAAATATATCATTATATATTTAATGAAAACGTTTATCAAATCCATAAACAATGTATTTGTAATATTTGAAAAAAATTCATTCTATTATATCCATAATGGACACACCTTCTCTTGAAAGTGATCTTCCAGATATCAGGCCCCATAATCTTGAGTGGAAAATAACATAACAAATATTTATTTTTAAACCACATCTCCACTAAAACAGATAAAATCAGTCTTATAGAAGTAAAAAATCATAAGTATTATGAATAGTCTCCTCTTTCAGTTTTAAATATCATAAAAAGATATATAATGATTCATTATCCATCATGGAAAAGAGAACTTGGGGAAACTCATGAAAATGCACTAGGATAAATAAATATTTTTTCTTCAATATCATCGAAATAGATATTAATAAATTTTATCATAGTAGGAATAATTAAATAATATGTTATATAAATTAGATATATACACATAAATAGAGTAGTAATGAATAATACATCTATTTCTAGAAGAATACTTTAATATTCATACTAAAAAACATCAGCTAAATATGAGAAATAATAGGTGAAGATAAAAAAAGAAAAGGAAAATCATTTGGCTCACCAAAAATAACAAACAAAAATCATATGTGAATGTAGATTAAATATTCTACATTATAAAACCTCAATAATTGTTTCATTAAGAAAACCCAATAGATACTATCAATAAACCAAAATGGATCATGATGTTGAGAAAAAATCAGTGTCATCATATTGAGATACTATCCAATCCATCGTAATGATTATGTTGAATAGATAAAAATTTAGAATGAAAAATATAAAATAATAAATCCAAATTATTTTTTGATATTGAATAAATATAAAAAACAAAACCTCTTATAAATAATCATTTCTATATGCATTCATATAAAAATAATAAATGACATGAGATTCACTAGATATTTTAACATATAAAAAATGGGAAGATATAAATGAGTGCATGTAACCAATATCATAAATTTTATTTTCTTTATAACATAAAAAATGGTAACTCTCACTATAGTCAACTCCACATTAACCCCCACAAGAGACTCATCCATTCCATGAAGGTGAATCACTCCTTTTCCTATGGTTGGAACCTATGAACAATGAAGATTTTGACTATTCCAGAGTTACCTTCAGATCCAAATAACCCTAACCATTAAGTATTTTAAAATAAATAGTTGAATAACCACTATATATGGACTATATTCCCACTAGTTCTTCTAATCCTCATGGGTGAACAATAGGAAATCCATGTGTTCTGTACCTTGCCAAATTGATTGCAAGTTAGAAGAACATTTATGTTGACTGCTGATTGTATAGTGGAGGTCCATTTCTAAGAACCATCTCCAATACCGTTAAAATTGTTAGGAAACATCCTCTTCTTTACACTATACCACTAAAATATCTTCATGATAGATGGGATAATCTAGAGAATCTAATATTTCACACAATGTCAACCTCTTCCATCATCTCTCTATCAACCGTCATAACATTGGTAGTGTAATTATCATTTATACCAATGATCTAATGATTTTCCTAAAACCAAATAGGTATTTATTAACCATTAATGTATAATTTTTGATTTAATGGTTTGAAAATGGAATATCCTCTTTGAAAATGGTTATGTACTTTGGAAAAAAAAATCTCCCTGCTATATGAGACAAAATTTATAGACATAATAATCAATAGATACTCTAGATATAGTTACTGGAAGAAGAGTCTATTCATACAATTATAATCATTGACAATGTGACAATATTATAGTACCATGGGATTAAACCATTAAATTCTAGAGCATTATATATTCATCATTGCGAATTTTACTTTTTATAATTCAGATGTCTCTAGTATATGAAAAAAAAATTGATCTATTTTATCCAATCATTCACCTCTTGATGCACAATCATTCCATTAATGGAAGGTGATTCTCATGTTTGAACTCTTGATCTTTTTAGATACCTATCCCACATCATAATTTTTTTTCAACATCATATTTCTAGAATAATGGAACATTATCGTATGTGACATCAAATACCCATTGATATTCTCTATGGGAATCTAATCCAATGTATGTCTACCCATTGGGGTATCTCCTATAATAACCTCCTATGGAATCCCAAGAACACTCCTATGAGGAATTATTATATATGATAAATTTAAATTAAAATGATTTGGAAACTCTATAATCAAAATTTCAAATATAATGTCATGGTTAGAAACTGATATTAGGGTAAAAACAAAATGAATAAGACAAACATACCTACATTCCATGTTAACATAAGTCTATTAAAGGAATGATCATACCATTTACTCACTACAACCTTCCTCTAATTTCCCAATAAGCACATATAATCTCTATAAATTTAATAGAGAGAACATACAACCTAATTCAATACAAAATTATTATGACCTATGCAAGGAGACCCATCTTATGGGGCATCTAACCCGACCACAAGATGAACCGAATGGCATTCCCAATCCCTATAGGCTGGAAACTATCAAGTGTTCATAAATACCATACGAATGATTTTCAAAACAATAAAATATAGATATTTAATATGTATATTTATGGGAAAAACAAAAAAAATATTTTATAACCAATTATATATAATAGGACTAATACAACCCAATTCAACATATTAATATCCAATGTATACATCTATAAAAATACAAAGAATATAATCCTTGACTAACAAATACTACTCCATGTGACATATGGGAAAAATCGAAAAATCACCCTACTAGATTCCATTACCCATTTGATATAAACATCAATACATCTCTATGATTCATTTCCCAATCATGGATTAGAGAAAAACAACATCTACACAAACCAATGGACGTTTGAAGGGTGTATGAAAACATGATAATTTGGATCCCACAAAAGTTTTCTATATATATTCTATTTATCATAATCCCAAAATAATTATTTCAATATGAAACTAGGAACTATATGTAGCTAAATATTTATATTTCAAAATCATTCAAAATAGTTCACCTTCTCAAATAAGTACAAAAAACAAGGTAAAATTGTTTCCATGAAAAATTTCTATAATCCATTTCCAATTATGATATCATGTCGAATATTATATTAATGAATAATTAAAAAATTCAATACCTAATAGAAAACACAAATAACATAAAAATGTTAGGTTATCTATGAAACTTAAACATTAGTTATAAAAACTACATGGGTGAGAACTGATGCCCATAAATCCAATGAATTTTAGACATGGGAATAGAGGAACACCCTATTATTTGAACCCCCCATAGTGCCATCAAACATCCTAAAGGAAACATATATATGATCTAATAATAGAGGATACCATTATAATATGAACCCTCTTATAGTAAAAAATTGATAAGGCCCAATACTATATATTTTCACTAAGTACCCAATAGTCCTGTGAGTGTAAAATATTAAAAAAATATTAAAATGAAATTAAAATTTCAAAAAATAGTCAAAAAAATTATTCATCATACAAATTATATGAAAACTGATTTTCCAACCCAATTTTACATTTTTGGGAACACATATTTTATTTTTCTAAAACAATGGGAAATAATATTTTATGAAAACCATTAACACACAGTAATCAATCAGTCATGAATCATGATAATTAATTACGAAAATGACACAATAAATAATGATAATTCAATTTTCATTGTACATATGTTAGGGATGGGACAAAGTAAAACAATACTTGGTTATGAAACCATCTAATAATATATATACCCATAAAAGAATGAATGACATAAAATATTAATGAGACGAGGACATATCCATGATTATCTCACATGAAAATAGATTTTCTAAATGGAAAAAATAGCAGTGGAGTATGTAACACCCCTAGATGTCATAATACGTTATTTCTTCAAACTAATTCAATAACATGCACTACACGCAACACCGAGTTATAGTGTACCATGACATACCAAACAAGCTATTCAAATGCTGTTATGGATAGTATTAACTAAGTTTTGATCATTATATAATCCATATAATTTTAGAATCAATATTATGAGTTTTGTAGAAATAATGTATGAACAAATAGATTTTTTTAGATAAAAGAATTGTTTTTTCAAAAAAATGCCACTTTACAACATTTTAATGGAGAAGCCTCTTTAAATCCAATATTTGAATCTTTTATATATTAAATTTGACAAAATAAGCTTCTTCTATATAATCTGGTCATAATAATTTATTTTCGATATAATTTTGGTTTTTTTATGATAACTTTCCTATTTTAATGAATAATGAAAACTATTAAATTTTAATTATAAATAGCTTTTTAATAGATATACATAATATTGATAAATAATTAATTTGAGTGGTTTTAAAGTATATTTAGAATATATTTTTACCTTTTAATAAAAAAAAATTCATTTACATAATTTCACATTTAAACTAGACATAAACAAGTGTCAATCTTTTGATAGTTATTATTTCTTAAAAACACGCTTTTTTGTTTTGGCAGCGGGAATTAATTATAAATTAATAAATGAAATATATATGTTTTTAATTTGGTAATATAAACTTCATTATTGAATTTGGAATATTAAAATTATCTTAGGGTGAAATTTTGGCATTTTTCGGATAACATTCAATTTTTGATGAATAGTGAAAAACATTAAGTTATAAATTAAAATCGAATTATTATATAAATAATTATTTATTTTATTTAAATTTAATTAAGGTAAAAATATATACAAAATAACTATATATGTTCAATGTAATTCATTGGAGTTAGTTTAGAATAATTTTAGATATATACAAATTTTATGGAACTTTTCACCATCTTTTAACCACCTCCTAGGAGAATTTGGAAATTCACATAAAACATAATTATACCACTTCTGTGAGTATAATTTTAAAAATATGAGAGACATGGTTAATATCAATGAGTAAAATGTGGTTCAATGAGAAGTAAATATTTTTTGGTGAACAGTAACATTTTACTTTTATTTACCACATTTAAAAGTATATAGGGTAATTAAGTGTAACAATGATATTAATATTTTCTTAACAAATGTCCTAATTATTTTGGAAAATTGTATCTCCACCAAAAACAACCTTAGGAATAAAATATTATCATTTAGGTCCACTTGGATTAGATTAGGACATTAATTGTTATTTAGTTAAAAGAATAGTTAAACAAGATAAAATCAAAATTTAATTACTAATAAAATTTTAATATAGGGTTATACATAAGGTAAATTCGATTATAAATATTCATTAGAAATATAAAAATATTTTCAACATAATGGTATTTCCTTAATAATTTTTAGACATTAAATAATTTAATTTATTTATGACACAATGGTGATGATGTAATTACCTAATTAATGAAATATTTAAATAATTGGAATTATAAATATCCAAATAAATGTAATTTGATTATTCTTATGAATTACATTAATTTTAAGGGTTATTATGACATGTTATTATTGATTTAATTATGTTTGTTCGAAGTAATCATGCTGTTATGATTTTAATAAAAATCAAATACCAATAGTGTCAAAATTGACATAAAAGATTTTTTAAAACAAATATTATATTATTAAATGATATTCTATTCCTAAAAATATAAATTTTGGCCAAAGGACTTATATAATGATATGTGTATCATTAATTTCCAACATGGGGGGTCGATTTGATGTATATAGTATATTGATTAACTATATAATATAAAAATATAAAGTGACATGGTAAATGTCAAACTAATTAATTAAGAGTTAAAACTTAAATATAAGGTTAATGTAATGACCCAAACCTATATAAAGTCTATATTTTTAAAGTATTTATACCCATACAAACCTTAGATATTGAATAATACACTTTGGAGACATTAGAAACTGAATATGAATTATTTATAAAATAATACTTTATGTTTTTTCTAAAGATCCCCTCCTCCCCCTTATAAATGAACACGACTTCTAACTGATTCATCACGCCTTAAAAGCCTTTTGGTTCGGCAAACATTGACAACCCTGATTTTTATTACAACTTAGACATGATTAATTATATAAAAAATCACTTGATACAACAAAGAAGATCAATAGGTTTAGTGTCTTTTGGGCTTAGGATCATTACATAAAAACTTAAAACATAAAATACAACATCTTTATTGAAAACATCCTTTACCTGACCACTACATTCCCTAGTACTTATAACTGCATGGGATAACCTGAGGACATGCATAAGAAAAGGGTGAGCTATAAAGCCCAGTAAAAGAGTACACATGGAATAACATGAGGAGTAAAATACATGTTAGACAATAGGCATATCAATAGAGCATAAAAGAAACATGAACAAATAGGAAAGATAAAGCTTGATAATCATAACATGGAAATGTGGCAACAACACTTAACATGGAATTACCTTGAGCCAAGGACCATTGCACATGGAGCATGAGTAAATCATCATTTCACATAAAGGACGTGTAAACCCTCATTGCACTAGAATTTTCATGAGTGAACACTCATTTCACATCACGTATCATGATACTATACTTTACCCAATGCATTGGAGCTCTATAAGGGTTCACCCTTCTTAAACATTTCATTCCATGCATAAGTGTGCCACATGGATCATAAAACATAGATTCATAAAACATAACCATTTATTCCATTAAAAAGGAATGTGGAATTCATACATGAAACTTTACAATCAATAAGTAAATGTTCATAAAGGTGAATACCCTTGATGGAGAAATGGGTATGGTATTCACTTCACAATAATATTGGCTTAGAAAATCGGTGCGATTTCGGCAGCGTAACGGCGTGACATAAGAATTCAAAAAAATGGTTGATGAGAGAGAAAGGAGTTCCTCATCTTATTTACATGTAATGGACAGTAAGGAGGTCATATAGATACATGTCCCTAAAATTGAAATGGAATTTATATTCAGGATAAAAAAATTTCTTGAATGTAAAAGAAGAGAGAGAAGTTCCTTTCAGAATTTCGGCATAGTAACTGCTGTACATGGGAAGAATTTAAGGAGAGATAAAGGGGTTAATCATCATATTTAAATGTAATGGACAGTAATGATGTCATATAGATACATATCCCAACAATTTAAATGGAATTTAGATTCATGATACAAAATTATTGCTTGAATATAAAATAAGAGAGAGAAGATCCTTTCGGAATTTTGGCATAGTAATGGGTGTACATGGGAGGCATTTAATGAGAGATAAAGGGGTCTCCCATCATTAAAAAAATAATAGGGCAGTATGGGGGAGGTTTGAAACCATACCCCAACATTTATAATTGAAATTAAAAGGGAAAAACATCTTAAAGAAAATTGGACAAAATGAGGAAGGAAGAAAAAACCTTGTCTTGGAAGTGTGCTTCCAAAGGCTAGAGAGAGGATCATGAGAGGCTTCTTGGGAGCTTGGGGCACCTTTGGAGGATTTTAAAGATATTAGGTCAGAGGTTGGACGAACTCCAAGGGCTTTGAGTGAGGAGGAAGTGGTAGCTTGGGTGGTTATATATAGGAAAGGTGAGGGAATTCATTATTATTTAGGTTTGGGGCCCCTTATACTAAATTAATCCAACCCACAAACCATCCCATGGTTTTTTGCCATGATTTCCGGAAAAGGGAAGAGGAAAAAAATATTTTATAAGGCCAATGTCCGAACATCTAAAATAAATAAGGTTGCTTATGTGAAGGTGAGTCACACTCCTATGGTAATTAATTTAAAAAGGAAAAGTGTTGAATAAGTCTTGAGGGGTCCATTAATTCTTTGAAAATTAAGTAAAACAAACCCAAAATAACCTTATTTTAATTTTAAAATATATATTGGCCGAACATAAAGATTATAGTATTTTATTACATAATAATTGGGTCATTATGATATCATAAAACACATTATATATTTAAAGGATATTTAATTTTTACCCAAAAAATTGACTGTCTCAGAAAATTATGAAAAAATCACTGTCGGATAATTTCAACATCCTGATTCCAAAAAAAAAATTATTTTATCTAAATTATTTTCTAAATATTTGAATTTTTACTTTTAAAATAAAAAACGACATCTATCAAAAATTCATATATTTTGATAGAAATGGCTTTCAAACCATAATAAAAAACCTTAATTGAATTAAAAAAATTATAAGCTCATTTAATAAAAAATAATTTAACAATAATATTATTATTAAATTAAAATATTATTTATTTCAAAAATCCCTTAATTTAATAAAATAGATTTCTTAATTAAATAATAACTAAAAACACCATTTGTACTTTAAAAACTATTTACAATGTATCAAAAATGACTAGAAATTATATTCCTTATTATATACTAAAATAGTGTACATGAACATAGTACTACTTATTTGTTACATAACCCCTTAAAACAGCCGCATAAGACCTAAGGGTAAGGTGTTCGATGGTGACAGACTCTTGGGGTGGCTTAGATAACATCACTCAAGTGGTAATTTCAATCAACATCCACTTTTCCCATACGTTCGAGCTTGACATGATGAAGCTCACCTCGGGATTGGTCAAGAGAAAATCCCAAGGATGCCACCTCTTTTCCAAGCTCCAAAAAATGGGCTTCGTATGGAGCAATTCTACTGGACGAGGCCATCGCTTCTTTTGTCTGAGTAAAAAGGATTTGTTAAAGTCATATATTTATACTAATCATATGATCACTATTCAATGGCTATATTGGAAACGGTCAAAATTCATATCATAAAACCAATGATGTTGACACATTATATAAACATAAAGAGACATTTAATTAAATCAAGGGGGATTTCCATTAATGAAACTTTTGGTCGTAACAATATTCCCCCCATAAGAAATTTTACCCTCTAAATTTTCCTTTTCCCACACTAAAACAAATGTGGGTAACTCAGGTTCATCACATCCTCTGATTCCTAAGTCGCTTTTTCAAACCTGTGGTTTCGCCACAACACCTTGAAAAGGGGCATTGTCTTATTTCATAGAACTTTTTCTCTATGATATAAGATCTTCACTGGTTTCTCCTCATAATAAAGATCGTCTTCCAATTGTACCACCTCAGAAGAGAGTACATGTGAAGGGTCTGGTATGTACTTCTTTAAGAGGGATAAATGAAATACAGCATGCACCTTGCCCATGGTAGGTGGATGTGCTAGTAGATAGGACATAGCCCCAACAAGATCAAGAATCTCGAAGGGGCCGATGTACCTTGGACTTAACATCCCTTTCCTTCCAAACCTCATTACCTTCTTCCACAGAGATATGCATAGAAACACCATGTCTCCAACTTTATACCAAATATCTCATCGACAATTATCTACATAACTCTTCTCTCGACTCTATGCTGCATTGATATGCTGCTGAATGGTTTTCACCTTCTCCACCATTTCTTCGACCATTTCCAGTCCAAGCAGCTTACATTCACCTACCTCATCCCAATATGTCGGTGTTCTGCACTTTTTCCCATAAAATGCTTCATATGGTGCATTTTGGATGCACGAGTGGAAACTGTTATTATAAGAGAACTCAACCTGGTGAATATGTTGATCCCATCCTCCCTTAAAGTCCATTGAGAACGCTCTCAACATATCCTGAAGTGTTTGGATAGTCCACTCGGATTGGCCATCATTTTGAGAATGATAGGCCGTACTGAAGTTCAGTTCAGTATTAATATCATGTTGTTGACTCTTCCAAAACATAGAAGTTAATATTGGATCCCGGTTATACACAATAGATATTGGTACTCCATGCAACTGTACCACTTCTCTAATATATATCTGTGCCAGTTGATCCAAAGAGAAATCCTCTCGAATTGCAATGAAGTGTGCAATATTTGTAAGACGATCCACAACAACCCAGATTGCATTGTTGTCATTGGATGTCCTTGGAAGTTCAGTGACAAAGACCATGGTGATGTTCTCCCATTTCCATTCTGGTATGGCCAATGGTTGCATCATCCCCTTATACATATGCCTCTCTGTCGTCACTTGATAATACATCAGGCACTTTGATGTATATTCAGTGATCTCCTTCTTCATATTATCCCACCAAAAGTTTTCTCAGAGATCTCGATACAACTTTGTGCTCCCTGGGTGAATAGAGAAATTTGAAATATGTGCATCATCCAAAAGTTCCTTCATCAGTGACGAACTGGATGGAACACATAGTCTTTTCCCAAAACGCACAATTCCTTCATCATTAACATTAATCTCTTAGGATTTCCCTTTTTTGATAGCTTCCACTTTTTCCTGAATTCCCACATCATCCTTTTAAACATCCTTTATCCTTTCCAAAAGAGAAAGTTGAGCAATCATTTGTGAAAGGATTGATTATGTTCCCTTCATTGTAATTACCACATCTATCATCATCAAGTCTAAGAATATTGGATCCTTCTCAATTCTCATCATTGATAGAATCGCTGGATCCTTTCAACTTAGAGAATCTGCCACCTTGTTTGATTTCCCATTGGGGTAATGGATTGAACTGTCATAATCCTTGAAGAGCTCTATCCGTCTTCTATGGCGCATATTATGCTCTTTCTGTGTGAATATATATTTAAGACTCTTGAGGTCAGAATATATCTCACATTTCTCTCCATAGAGATAATGCTGCCATATTTTCAAGGTGAAGATCACCGCCACCAACTTCATATCATTCATTGCATAGTTTTGCTCATGGATTTTCATCTACCTTGAGGAATAGGATATCACATTATCATCTTGCATTAGCACAGATCCTAATCCCTTCTTCTAAGCATCACTGAATACCACAAAAAGATCTCCACTTGTGGGTATAGTGAGCACGAGTGCAGTGATAAGCCTCATTTTCAACTCTATGAAGCTTTCGTCGCATTCATCACTCCAAGAAAACTTTACTTCCTTTCGAGATATCTTGGTAAGAGTGTTGGACAATCGTGATAAATATCTCACAAATCGTCGATAATATCCAGCTAACCCCAAGAAGCTACGGATATCTATTACTGATGCTGACCTCGTCCATCCCTCAATTGCATCTGTTTTGGATGTGTCCACATATATCCCATCACTTGTGATGATATGGCCCAAGAATGAGACCTCCTTCAACCAGAACTCACACTTTCTGTACTTTTCATAGAGCTTCTCCTTGCGCAAAGTCTCTAGTATAGTTATTAAATGCTGCTCATGATCCTCCTTTGTTTTGGAGTATATAAGAATATCATCTATAAAGACTACAACAAATTTTTCAATGTAATCTCTAAATACTCTATTAATTAAGTCCATGAAGACTGATGGAGCATTGGTTAGTCCAAAAGGCATTACTATGAATTTATAGTGCCCGTACGTTGTACGAAAAGCAGTCTTGGGGACATCATACTTGTAACAACCCAAGCTTCTATGGTACGCTTCTCTTTGAATAATGTGATAGTGTGTGTTGTACGCAACTTTGAGATTCTAACACACCACAACCAATCAAACTAGCCGTTATAAATAGTAATACCTAATTTTTAAAAATTTATAAATTCTATCTCTCAAAATGGACTTAATATTTGGATTTGGAATATCAAAATTAGCCTAGGGTGAAATTTTGGTACTTTTTGGATAACTTTCATATTTTGTTGAATAGTGAAAATTACTAAATTTTAATTAAAAATAACTTTTTTAATCAAAATAATTAATATTGATAAATTATTAATTTGAGTGATTTTAAAGTATATTTAGAAAAAAATTTACCATTTAATTAAATGTTTGTCATTGGACATAATTTCACAATTAAACCAGTCATAAACAAGTGCCAATCTTTTGAAAGTTATTATCTCTTAAAAATACGCTTTTTATTTTAACAACGGGAATTAATTTTAAATTAATTTCTGCCACTTATGTGTTTTGAAATTGGAAAATGGGATTCCATTTTTGGAATTAGGATGTCCAAATTGTGTAAATATCTATCTTTTATTTTTATACATTTGGAATAATTACTGTGGTATACATTTTATTTACGATGGTTAAAGGGTAAATCCAGTAAATAAGGGTTAAAAAATAATATTATAATAATACTAAATTACCCTAAAATGTGTCCCAACCTTATTGGTGGATACATGGCCGACCATGGGTATCTTTGTATTGATTTTGGGACCCCATGGAGCCACTTGTAGGTGATAGGGACACTTTATTTTAATTAAGTTAAAATGAATACAAAAATGACACAAGAATATATGTTATAGAAAACCAATTTTTACATAGGGTTATATATGTTTTATTTTAAAATATAAATATTCATTTTAAATCTAAAAATATTTCCTACATAATGATATTTTATTTATAATTTTTAGACATTATATAATTTAATTTATTTATGACAAAATAATGAAGAGGTAATTACCATAATAGTGAAACATTAAATTAATTGATATTATAAATACCCAAATAAATATAATTGGAGACTTTTAATGAATTAAACTAATTTTATAGGTTAATATGACATATTTGGATTTATTTATTTGACATTGTTCGAAGTAATAATTCTGTTATGAGTTTCACAAAAACCAACTATTGAATAGTGTCAAAATTGACATAAAAGAGTTTTTAAAACAAATATTATATTATTAATTGATATTAAATTCCTAGAAATCTATGTATCGTCCAAGGGACTTATATCATGATAGGTATATTATTTATGGACCACTTTGGGGTCTCATGGATGTATATAGTATGTTTATTAACCATATAATATAAAAATACAAAGAGACATTGTAAAAGTAAAACTAATTAACTTAGATTTAATAATTAAAGATAAGGTTTATATAATGACCCAAACCTGTATAAATTCTATTGGTTGAATGGATTTCGACCTATACCCACCTTAACCTTTAATTGATAAACTTTGGAGCCACTAGAAACCGAATATGAATTTATTATAAATTAATATTTTTAGCTTTTCCAAAGGTGCCCCTCACCCCTCTTATAAAAGGGCACTCCTCCTTCTCATTTCATCACACCATAAAAGCCTTTTGGTTTGGCAAACCCCTTCCCCAATACTCTCTCAACTTCCCTCACTACAACCAATCAGCCATAGTTTGATCAGAAAGCCAACCTATGGAGCCCTTTTGATCAAATCAAAACGAAGAACCCGAAGAAGAGGTAATGTTTTCACCACACCTTTTCAAGTTCCTTTCTTCTTAAACTTCTTCTTTCTTTGTTATTACCATTCTAAAATAATAACTCCAGTATCTTATATATACTGTGATTTTATTATAATTATTGTAAAACCATATTCATTATTCTATCCACTCTTTGAATAACATGTCACCATATATTCGTACGTACGGATTACCGTCTCCACATCGTGGTGTAATTGTTATTCAATATATTATTATTTGGATGGGTATAATAATGATGTTTAATTAATGTAAACAATAAATATAACATGATAATGATTCTTTATATATAATATACCATCCATTTATATATTATATTTATATCAAAAGAATGATATTGTCGCTCGTGCGTACGTACAGACTACCGTCTCCACGAACGCGATGAGATTCATTATCCATCATATTCATTCAAGTATAATTATCATTTGATGATTTAAAAATGAATTTTTAAGGACTTGATATCATTCAAGATATGAATAAGTTACAACCAATCCATGACAAACATGTCTTACGTAACATATAAAAGAAAATGAGTAAGTTAACACCTGAAACGATGATAATACTAAGATATTATTAACAAAGCAATGTTAAAAGATCATATATGATATCATATTAATATATATGATTCTTGTATAATTTAATAACAATTATTTCACCATTATAAAGGATGTTAACCTTCCCACAACCAAGGAAATGTACAAGGTAAGGGTTTATTTCGCAATCTCTCCATTATCCAAGGTTGTTTATACGTAATAATCTACTGGGATTTCCTTATCATCCACATCCATGTTTCATAAAAATTTATTTCAAAATATTTTTACCATTTACATGAATATGGGATAAATTCATTTATACCATTTTTTTACTTTTTATAAGAGGTTTATAAAGGAATATTTCTTTCGTTTTCCAAACAAGGTACCTTTTAACCTTTTCGACAAGATTAAGGTAAGAATGTCTTTTTAACTTATACGGTGGGTGCGACTATTTTCAGTCGTTATAAAATCATCAAAGCTTACCTTAAATGATTATAAGAATATTTTTAGAGAAAATATTTTATTTTATATGCCTCTTAAATGATTTCAATATAAAAAGAGATATTTCTCTAAAAAGAGTTTTGATTTCTTCTATGTCAACATTCTTTGTTGGATTTTACGGTTATGTGAAGTTGATTTATTATGATACAAAAATTCTATGTTGTATTTAAGGTTTTGTGATATTTTTGAATGTGGATGTGCTATTTTTATACCATTCATGGTTTATGGTGAAAGTATTGACATTTCGTATGCTAGTTTTAATACGAATGTTTATGTTATGTTTGAACCATTTCATATGGGAATGCATTGGACTTAATATGTGACGGGTGGTTCCCGATATAGCTCCCTGATGCATCGGTAGGTCTCACGAGTCAAAATAGTGTTTTGGCAGAAGGCCTTGACAAAATCATATTTGTAGTCTTGGCACGAGGCCTTGGCTATGTGGTTATGGTAGTCTGGCTTGATGAATTCCATCATTATGAAAGTGGTTATTGATATTGCTTGTGATTATTCGATTAGAAGAGTATCCATGTGAATAAGTTAATGGCATTATTTTATTTTATTGTTTAAATAATATGTTGATGTTCAAGTTTATAAGGCTTTTGTTTTAGTTATACATTGCCTTAAATAATTATTCTTATTTATGAAAGTTTCTGCTATATTGTTATCCTTGCTGGGAATTTGAGCTCACCCCTTTTTTATGTTTTATTTTCCCCCGGATATGAAGGAGTAAATTATGAATGACCTGCATGGATAGTATGAGTGGATAAGAGTGTGGTCAATGAAGAAAATATGTTTTTGTAGTTTTCATTTTTATGTTGTAATGTAAGACTTATGAATATATCTAGTGTTTCCAAAACTACTAAACCAATCGGCTCTGGCATAGATGTACCTAGGTGTAAAACCCGAAAACACCGCTTTGAGCTAGACTCGAACGGGAACTGCGGCATGACAACGGGCCTTGCTGCACTCTTGGTTATGACACTCCTGGGGGATATGATTAGGATAACTCTCATTTTCTGTACAAATCATTATGAAATGTTTATGAGTATATAATTTCTCAATTAAAACATTCTTATGATTATGGATTATATCCATAAATAGATAAATTTATGTTAACTGTTTTATAAGTATGGGATTATGTATTTTGATTCATAAAATGGTCTAGTTTATGCCATTTTTTAGAAATGGCACCTAGTGGATGAAATGGAAACCGTATCAATGCACGCATTCCATTTAGGGATTTCCCTCCTGCTCAAGATAATTATAGTGGAGCTGGTGATGCAACTGGTTCCGATCAGCTAATCACTATACTGGGACAACTCACTCAGGTTATGAATAATAACCTTACCCGTATGGAGCACCCTGATCCATAGCATGGAGGATCATTGTTAGATTGATTCATGAGGCAACAACCACCAACGTTCAATGGGAGTACAAATACCTTAGTAGATGAGCAATGGATAAATTCCCTAGAGAAAATACTTCAGGCTTTGGGGAGTAGTGAAAGGGAAAAAGTTATCATGGAAGTTTACTGCCTCAATGGAGATGCTGATGAATGGTGGTCATTGATTTAAAATACGAAGGAAGATGATGAAGTATTAAATATGGAATGGAGGGAGTTCAAATATCTGTTTTCAGAAAAATACTTTCCTCGCGACCATCGAGCAGATATGGAAAGGCAATTTCTGAGTTTGAGACAAAAGGATGATGAGAATGTCACAAAGTATGAGGATAACATTACAAGGTTAGCAAGGTATGCTAGAGATTATATACGTAACCCAAGAAGTAAGATTGATCATTTCTTTGATGGTCTAAAAACATTTCTCCGTCGAGCATTAGTCTCACAATCCTTCTAGTCGTACGAAGACATTGTCTCATGTGCTATCAAGACCGAAAAGGAATTCTCTAAGTCTTATGAATTTAAATCAAATAAAGAGAAGAAGAGATCTATTGATCAATTTGGGAATGGAAATAAGAGGATGAAGGGAAAGGTTGAATATCCATCCTGTGGTAAATGTGGTAAGAAACACCCTGGTACTTGCTTGAAGGGAATGAGAGTCTGTTACAAGTGTGGTGAAAAAGGCCACCAAGCACGTGATTGCAAAGGGATGAAGGAAGCTAACAAAGTTCAGTGTTATAATTACAGGGAGAGGGGACATTATGAAAATGAATGTCCTAAGCGTTAGGGGAACTTACCTCATAAAATGCCAAGGGATCAAGGCCAAGATTATGCTATCACTACTGCTGAGGTAGAAGCTCTGAGAGACGTGGTGGCATGTAATTTAATGGTTTCCTCAAGTTTAGAAAATGCATTATTTGATTCTGGATCATCGCATTGTTTCATATCTTCCTAGTTTTCTATGAAAATTAGATATTTCCAATTTTATTTAACAAGGGAGTTGTCAGTTAAAACTCTTAAGGGAAGTATCATTGCAACAAAGTTTTTTGAATCAGTCCCCATTAGAGAACATAAATGTTCTTTATCTGCTAATCTCATCGTTATACCTATGATTGAGTTTGATATAATCCTCGGTATGGACTGGATTTCAGACTATGATGCAACGATTTATTATAAGAATAAATAGGTTACAATTCTTGATGATGATGATAAGGAACACCTTATCTTTAGAGCAGAATCGTCACCACCTAATTCTTATCTTGATCCACCCCCAGTAGCTAAACTAAATTCAATTATTGGTGAGGAACATAATGAAATGGCTATGGGTGAGGAAATGAATGTTCAAATAGAGGATGTACCTGTTTTGAAAGAATATGTAGATGTATTTCTGGAAGATTTACCTGGACATCCTCCAGAACGAGAAGTTGAGTTTTCCATTGATTTAATTCCAGGATCAAGGCCTATATCAAAGACCCCTTATAGAATGGACACTGTGGAATTAGTCGAACTAAAGAAACAACTATAATAATTGAGTAATAATGGATTTATTCGCCCTAGTTTTTCTCCATGGGGAGCCCCTGTTCTTTTTGTTAAAAAGAAAGATGGATCTATGAGGTTATGTATCAACTACAAGGAGATCAATGCTATAACAATAAGGAACAAGTATCCCCTACCTCACATTGATGATTTATTTATCCAACTGCATGGAGCTCAATATTTTTCAAAGATTGACCTTTGATCTGGATACCATCAGTTGTGTGTGAAGAATTAAGACATTCCGAATACAGCATTTCGAACCAGGTATGGGAATTATTAGTTTACAGAAATTCCTTTTGGAATGAATAATGCACCCTCTGTAATCATGGATATGAGGAATAGAGTTTTCAAGGAATATCTCGATGAATTTGTGGTGGAATTTTTTGATGATATATTGGTATACTCAAAATGTTACAAAGATCATGAAAATCACTTGCGCATTATACTGAAGACTCTGAGAAGACATGAATTATATGGGAAGTTTAGCATGTGTGAATTCTGGCTTCAAGAGATTTCTTTTCTTGGCCATATTGTCTCTAAAGATGGAATCTCTGTTGATCCTTCTAAGACCAAGGCAAACCAATAATGGCCAGTACCTACGAATATAACTGAGGTACATAGTTTTATTGGATTAGCAGGTTATTATCGACGTTTCGTCCGGAATTTTGCCCGGTTGGCTAACCCATTAACAAAGATCACATGTAAAGGGGTTAAATTTGTTTGGAAATAAGAATGTGAAGAATGTTTCGAAGAACTGAAGAGAAGATTAGTCAATGCTCCTATATTGACTCTACCATCGGGGAATGATGGGTTCGTTATTTATAGTGATGCATCGATGAAAGGACTTGGTTGTGTCCTTATGCAGAATGATAGGGTTATTGCCTATGCATCACGGTAGTTGAAAATTAATGAACAAAACTATCCTACTCGTGATCGTGAGTTAAAATCTGTGATCTTTGCTTTGAATATATGGAGGCACTACCTCTATGGTGAAAAATGTGAGATTTATACTGATCACAAGAGTTTGAATTATATTTTCTCCCAAGGATTATGATTATATGATACACTACCACCCGGGGAAAGAAAACAAGGTGGCATATGCTTTGAGCAGAAAAGACCATGGAGTTTTGTATGTGATGAGAATTGAAAGAGATCCAATTTTCATGGATCTAGTGAAGATGGACATGGGAATAACCAGGGAAGGTGAAACATCAATGCTTTTTGAAATGGTTTCCAAACCATCTTTACAAGAAAGGATTAAAAGGTCACAGACTGATGATGAATAATTTCAATAGAATATTAAAGCTTTGACTGATGAGAGATTGAGAGACTTTGTGTATGAAGATGAAATTTTGAAATTCGGGAAGAGACTTTGTGTTCCCGAAATACCTGATCCAAAAAGGGAATTGCTCGATGGTGAACATAGTTCCAATTTCTCTATACACCATGGGAGCACCAAAATGTATATAGATTTAAAGGAACATTTTTGGTGGGACAACATGAAGAGGGAGATTTCTGATTTTGTGTCAAGATGTATTGTTTGTGTACAAGTGAAAGCTGGAAGGCAATATCCTGGAAGAGTTATGCAACCTCTTCCCATACCAGAATGGAAATGGGAGAATATTACGATGGACTTTTTCACGGGACTACCAAAGACTCCTAGAAGGAATGATTCAATATGGGTTATTGTTGATCTTCTTACCAAGTCATCACATTTTATTGCTATAAGAGAAGATCTAACACTAGAATGCCTAGAAAGACTATACATTAATGAAGTTGTGAGACTATATGGAGTACCCCTATCGATTGTTTCTGATCGTGATCCCCATTTTACTTCAAGATTCTGGAAGAGTCTTTAGGAATACCTGGATACTGAACTTCATTTGAGCACTGCCTAACACCCTCAGATAGATGGAAAATCAGAACGGACTATTCAAACCATAGAGGACATTTTGAGATCCTGCTCACTTGACTTTCAAGGTATGTGTGATCAATATTTACCTCTAGTAGAATTTTCTTATAACAATAGCTTCCATTCAAGTTTTCAGACGGCACCATATGAAGTGTTATATGGAAAGAGATGTCGCACACCAACCTATTGGGATGACGTTGGTGAATGAAAACTTGTAGGTCCAAAACTAGTGAAGGAAACAATCGAAAAGGTGAAGGTATTCCAAAATCACTTCAAACAGGCTCAAAAGTAGGCAGAAGAACTATGCCGATAATCGAAGGAAGGATTTGGAATTTTAAGTCGGTGATCATGTTTTCCTGAAGGTATCTCCATGGAATGAAGTCATATGTTTTGGTAGGAAAGATAAATTGAGTTCCAGGTACAACGGACCTTTCGAAATTCTAGAACGAATTGGGGATGTAGCTTACCAATTGGCAATGCCACCAAGTCTCTCCAAAGTTCACGATGTGTTCCACGTATCTCTATTAAGAAAACACATGCCTGACCCAACACATATACTCATCTACGAGGAATTAGAACTGGAACCCGATCAGTATTATTTCCATGATCCAGTCAAGATTCTTGATACGAGAGAACAAGTGCTAAGAAACCAGACGACGCGTCTTGTAAAAGATTTGTGGAGAAACCATAAGATGGAAGAGACAACATGGGAACCCGAGAAACTTATGTTGAAGAACCACCTGAGTCTTTTCATGCGGTAGTTTTCTTGAAATTTAGAGGATGAAATTGTTTGAAGGAGGGGATAATGTAACACCCCAAGCTTCTATGGTACACTTCTCTTTGAATAATTTGATATCCTGTGTTGTACGCAACATTGAGATTCTAACGCACCACAACAAATCAAACTAGTCGTTATGAATAGTAATACCTACTTTCTGAAATTTTATAAAATCTATCTCTCAAAATGGACTTCATTTTTGGATTCATAATTTCGAAATTATCCTAGGGTGATATTTTGGAACTTTTCGGATAACTTTCATATTTTGATGAATAGTGAAAATTACTAAATTTTAATTAAAAACACCTTTTTTAATCAAAATATTTAATATTGATAAATTATGAATTTGAGTGTTTTTAAATTATATTTAGAATATATTTTTACCATTTAATTCAATGTTTGTCATTGGACATAATTTCACAATTAAACCAGACATAAACAAGTGCCAATCTTTTGATAGGTATTATCCCTTAAAAATACTCTTTTTGTTTTAAGAACGGGAATTAATTTTAAATTAATTTCTTCCACTTCTATGTTTTAAATATGTAAAAATGGATTCCATATTTGGAATCATGATGTTCAAATTGTGTAAATAGTTAACTTTTATTTTTAGACATTTTGAATAATTACTGCGGTAAATTTTTTATTTACCATGGTTAAATGGTAAATCCGGTAAATAAGGGTTAAAAAATAATATTATAATAATACTAAATTACCCTAAAACGTGTACTAAACTTATTGGTGGATACATGTCCGACCATGGTCATCTTTGGGTCGATTTTGGGACCCCATGGATCCACTTGTAGGTGATAGGGTCACTTTATTTTAATTAAGTTAAAATGAATACAAAAATGACACAAGCATATATATTTTAGAAAAACAATTTTTACATAAGGTTATATATGTTGTACTGTAGACTATAAATGTTCATAATAAAGCTAAAACTATTTCCTACATAATGATATTTTATTTATAATTTTTAAATATTAAATATTTTAATTTATTAATGACAAAATGATGATGGAGTAATTACCATAATAGTGAAAAATTAAAATAATTGATATTATAAATACCCAAATAAATATAATTGGAGACTTTTAATGAATTAAACTAATTTTATAAGTACATATTACATATTAGGATTTATTTAATTGTCTTTTTTAGAAGAAATAATTCTGTTATGAGTTTCACAAAAATCAACTATTGAAAACTATCAAAATTGACTTAAAAGAGTTTATAAAACAAATATTATATTATTAATTAATATTAAATTCATTAAAATCTAAGGTTCAGCCATGGGACCTATATCATGATAGGTATATCATTAATGGACAACTTGGCGGTCTCTTGGATGTATATAGAATGTTTTTTAACCATATAATATAAAAATACAAAGAGACATTATAAAAGAAAAAATAATTAACTTAGAGTTAATACTTAAAGATAAGGATAATATATTGACCCAAACCTCTCTAAATTATATTGGTTGAATGTATTTAGACCTATCCACACCTTAACCTTTAAATAATCAACTTTGGAGCCATTAGAAACCAAATATGAATTTATTATAAATTAATATTTCTAGCTTATCCAAAGTTGCCCCTCACCCCTCTTATAAATGGGTACTCCTCCTTCTCATTTATTGACAACGTAAAAGCTTTTTGGGTCAGACAAACCCTGACCAAATACTCTCCCAACTTCCCTCACTACATCCTAGAGGCTTTAGTTTGATCAGAAATTCATCCTATGAAGCCCTTTTCCTCAAATCAAAAGGAAGAACCCGAAGAAGAGGTAATGTTTTCACCACCCCTTTTCAAGTTCCTTTCTTCTACAACTTCTTCTTTCTTTGTTATTACCATTCTAAAATAATAAATCCAGTATCTTATATATACTGTGATGTTATTATAATTATGGTACAACCATATTCAGTATTATATCCACCCTTTGAATAACATGTCACCATAGGTGCGTATGCACGACTTACCGTCTCCACGTCGTGGTGTAATTGTTATTCAATATATTATTATTTCGATGGGTATAATAATGATGTATAATTCATGTAAAAAATAAATATAAAATGATAATTATTCTGTATATATAATATAAAATCCATGTATATTTTATTTTAATATCAGAAGAATGATATTATTGCTCGTGCGTACGTACGTACTACCGTTTCCACGTACGCGATGAGATTCATTCTCCATCATATCCATTCAAGTATAATTATCATTTGATAATTTAAAAAAAATGTTTAAGGACTTGATATCATTATTGATATGAATAAGATACATCCTATCCATGACAAACATGGATTACGTAACATATAAAAGAAAATGAGTACGTTAACACCCGAAACGACGATAATACTAAGACATTATTAACAAAGCAATGTTAAAAGATCATATATGATATCATATTAATATATATGATTCTTGTATAATTTAAAAACAATTATTTCACCATTATATAGGAGGTTAACCTTCCCTCAACCAAGGAAAAGTACATGGTAAGGGTTTATTTCCAAATCTCTCCATTATCCGAGGGTGTTTATACGTAATAATCAACTGGGATTTCCTTATCATCCACATCCATGTTTCTTCAAAATGTATTTCAAAACATTTTTAACATTTACAAGAATATGGGTTAAAGTCATTTATACCATTGTTTAAATTTTTATAAGAGGTTTATAAAGGAATCATTCTGTTGTTTTCCAAACAAGGTACTTTTTAACCTTTTCGATAGGATTAAGGTAAGAATGTTTTTTTAACTTATACGGCGGGTGTGGCTGTTTTCCATCATTATAAAATAATAAAAGCTTCCCTTACAAGCTTATAGGAATATTTTCAATGAAAATGTTTTATTTTATATGGCTCTTAAATGATTTTAAAATAAAAAGAGATATTTCTCTAAAAAGAGTTTTGATTTCATCTATGTCAACATTCTTTGTTTGATTTTACGCTTATGTGAAGTTGATTTATTATGATAAAAAACTTATATGTTGTATTGAAGGTTTTGTGATATGTTTGACTATGGATGAGCTATTTTTATACGATTTATGGTTTATGGTGAATGTATTGACATTTACTATGCTAGTTTTAATACGAATGTTTATGTTATGTTTAAACATTTTCATATGGGAATGAATTGGACTTAATATGTGACAGGTGGAGCACGTTATAGCTCCTCGATGCATCAGTCGGTCTCATGAGAAAAACTAGTGTCTTGGAAAAAGGCCTTGACAAAATATTATTTGTAGTCTTGGCACGAGGCCTTGACTATGTGGTTATGATAGTCTGGCATTATGTATTCCATCATTATGAAAGTGGTTATTGATATTGTATGTGATTATTCGATTAGAATAATATCCATGTTAATATGTAAATGGAATTATTTTAATTTATTTTTTCCATACTATGTGGAACTTCAAGTTTAAAAGGCTTTTGTTTTAGTTATACATTGCCTTAAATGATTATTCTTATTTATGAAAGTTTCTGTTATATTTTTATCCTTACTGGGAATTTGATCTCACCCCTTTTCTATGTTTTATTTTCCACAGGATATGAAGGAGTGAATTATGAATGACCTGCAGGAATAGAATGAGTGGATAAGAGTGTGGTCTATGAAGAAAATATGTTTTTGTAGTTTTTGTTTTTATGTTGTAATGTACGACTTATGAATATATCTAGTGTTTCCAAGGTTACTAAACCAATCGGTCATTCGATACTTGATCATTCTTGTGATCATGCCAATGTTATGTAATAATGCACCGACTCTAGGTAACTGGGGTTGGGGTGTTACATTCCTTCTTCACCCTTACTTGATAATATCCCGACTGCAAATCCACCTTGGAGATGTATTGTGCTCCCCACACCTGATCAAACAATTCGTCGATTCTTGGGAGAGGATACCAGTTCTTTATCGTGATTTTGTTACGTTCACTATAATCAATGCAATGCCACATTGACCCATCCTTCTTCTTGACGAAGAGGACTGGTTCACCCCATGGTGAAGCACTTGGGCGTATAAACCCTTTATCCAGATTCTCCTGTAGTTGTTTTTTAGCTCTTCAAGCTCTAAAACATCCATTCTATACGGATTCTAGGATATTGGTAGCGCTCCAGGTATATGTTCAATTTAGAACTCAACATCTCTTCTAGGAGGAAGACCAGGCAGTTCATCGGGAAACACTTCTGCGAATTTCTTCACAATAGGCTTTTCTTCAAGGATGGATTCTTCTTTGAACTCAATCATCTGAGCCAGATACTCATGCTCATAGGGGAGTAATATACATCCACGAGATGATGGAGATAAAGGAGATTCATCTTTCTCCTGACACTAGTAAAGAATCGGGGGTCGATTCTCCATATGTAGTGTGATTTCCCTCTCCCAGAAATTTATGTTGGCCCTATATAAGGAATGCCAATCCATGCCACGAATTACATCAAATTCTACCAAAGGGATTATGAAGAGGTTTGATGGAAAATTAAATCCACATATTATAATAGGGGAGGACTTATATTCATGGGTTGAAATGATCACCCCATTTTTCGTACTCACTGACATCATTACTTCCATGATTTGTGGTGGTGATGGGATTGTTCTACTAAACATTCGAGATATAAAAGAATGTGTATAACCTGAATCAAAAAGCACGTTCTCTATTCTTGAATGAATAACTAGCGTACCTGTCACCACATCGTTGTCAGGGTTCACTCCAGCAGAAGTGATGGAAAAATCTTTTCCTTGCAGTCTTGGAGGTTGTTGGTTGCCTCCAAAAACCCTTGGATTAGGGAACTGATTTGCACAATGACCCGGTTCTTTACATTTGTAGCATTGAACAACGCGTTGAGGTTCGAAAGGATAATTCCTCTCCTCTGTTGCAGCTGCGTGTCCTTCTTGCCAACAGTTAATAGCTAGGTGCCCTTCTCTTCTACACCAGAAGCATTTTCTCATCCCCTTAAGTCAATTTCCATTGTGCTTCTTTCCACACTTTTGGAAAGTGTGGTGCTGGATCATCTTAGCACCATTGGATTTATCCATCGTACCACCGGCATTGAAGTCCAACTTACGCTTCTTGTCATCATGATACCCCTGTGATTCCCCGATCTTTATTTCGACCTTGAGGGAACATCATGAAATTTCCTCACAGCTGTCGAAGTCACAGATCGCTAATGCTTTCTGCAAGCTAGGCTTCAAACCACAATAGAAGTGGTAAACCTTGCATTCATGGGTAACGACAAAGACGGAAGCATATTGTGCAAGCATTTTGGTGTTTTCCTTGTAAGCTCCAACAGATTCTTCATCATTTTTCTTGAGGGAAATGACGTCCCTTTCCATCTTATGCTAGAGGTTGCACGAAAAATATTTATCGAAAAACATCTTTCATAAATCCTTCCATTCCAATGCCTCGATCTCCTCCTCAGGCTTCGTATTTTTGATCAACATCCTCCATTGATCAGATTCATCCTCCATACAATAAGATTCCAGGAGAACCTTATCTTGTTTAGAACATTGAAGGATGGATAATATCTTTTCAATGGAGTTGATCCATTGTTCAGCGATTGTGGGATCTGATGATCCAAAAAAAGTAGGAGGCAGTTTTCTTATGATGCTCTCGATAACAACTTTTTATTTCTTAGGTGGGGTTGAACATTCCTATTGACCAGTGTTTCTATTAAAAACATGTGTTAGCTGAGAGATAAGCATGACAAAGTTCGCGATTCCCGCTCCGATTTGATTTTGCATCTCATTAGTACAGTCATCACACTGATCTTCACAATGGTTGTTAGCTCGAGTCCTCCTATTACCGGCCATTGGATGGAATAAAAGGAAAGTTAGTGGTAACGCATAAAGAGTAATCCATTGAAAAAAGTTGATGAATTAAAAATAAACTTTTATTTCCTTAACTCGTGAGTCTATAAGTTTCAATATAGGCTTTTCATGATCTACTTTCTAACATATATTCTTAAGGGGATTTTCTCTAATTCGCTTAATAAGAGTTCATACTATGCTTATAAATTTATCAAAACATATCCCCTGGGAGTGTCATAACCAAGAGTGGAGTAACGCCCGTTTTCATGCACTAGTTCTTGTTTGAGTCTAGCTCTATGTGTTGTTTTCGGGTTTTACCCCTAGGATACATTTGTGCCAGAGCCGCCTCTAACTGCTCGTATCCAGTTAGGGATGTATTTGTCTGATAAACCACATACTCAGTACTTACCAAAACATAGGGATATATTTATTATTATTAGTCTTTTCTCTAGGGCTTTACTAGGGTTTCCTAATCCCAAAAATAACTAAACCTATCCTTTGATACCAACTATGACAACCATGTTTTTTTAAACATAAACATGGTTTATTACATAAAACTTCACTTGATACAACAATTAAGATCGATAGGTTTAGTGTCTTTGGGGCTTCCGATCATTACATAAAAACATAAAACATGAAATACAACATCTTTATTGAAAACCTCCATTACATGACCACTACATTCCCTCGTACTTAGCATTACATGGGATAACATGAGGACATGTATAAGAAAAGGGTGAGCTATAAAGCCCAGTAAGGGAGTACACATAGAATAACATGAGGAGTACAGTACATGTTAGAAAATAGGCATATCAATAGTGAATAAATGAAACATGAACATAAAGTAATGATAAAGCATGATAATCAGAACATGGAAATGTGGCAACAACAATTAACATGGAAATAGCATGAGTCAAGGCCCATTGCACATGGAGCATGAGTAAATCCTCATTGCACATAATGAACGAGTAAACCCTAGTTGAACTTGAATTAGCATGAGTCAACACTCATTGCACATGACATATCATGATACAATACATTACCCAATGCATTGGAGCACTATAAGGGCACACCCTTCTTAAACATTTCATTTCATGCATAAGTGTGCCATGTGGATCATAAAACAAGGATTCATAAAACAAAACCATTTATTCCACGATAAAGGAATTTGGAATTCATACATGAAACTTTAAAATCAATAAGTAAATGTGCATATAGGTGAATACCATTGATGGAGAAATGGGAATGGTTTTCACTACACAATAACATTGGCTTAGAAAATCGGTGCGATTTCGACAGCGTAATGGCATGACATAAGAATTAATAAAAATCGTTGATGAGAGAGAAAGGGGTTCCTCATTATATTTACATGTAATGGACAGTAAGGAGTTAATATAGATACATGTCCCAACAATTGAAATGGAATTTAGATTCATGATACAAAATTATTGCTTGAATGTAAAAGAAGAGAGAGAAGTCCCTTTCGGAATTTCAGCATAGTAACAGGTGTACATGGGAGGAATTTAATGAGAGAGAAAGGGGTTACTCATCATATTTACATGTAATGGATAGTAAGGAGGTAAAATATATATATTTCCCAACAATTGAAATGAAATTTAGATTCATGATACAAAATTATTGCTTGAATGTAAAAGAAGAGAGAGATGTTCCTTTCGGAATTTCGGCATAGTAATGGGTATACATGGGAGGCATTTAATGAGACATAAAGGGGTATCCCATAATTCAAACAATAAGAGAGATGTATGGAGTAGGTTCTAAACAATACCCAAACATTTATAATTTAAATTAAATG
This sequence comes from Viscum album, assembly GCA_963277665.1. Classification (NCBI taxonomy): domain Eukaryota; kingdom Viridiplantae; phylum Streptophyta; class Magnoliopsida; order Santalales; family Viscaceae; genus Viscum; species Viscum album. Next base: position 2,011,577,534 of record OY728147.1, on the reverse strand, counting down.
GGAAAAACAACTTAATGAAAATTGGACAAAATTACAATGGAAGAAAAAACCCTTACATGGAAATGTGCTTCCAAAGGCTAGAGAGAGGCTTGTGAGAGGCCTCTTGGGAGCTTGGGGAACCATGGTAGGATTCTAGAGAGAGTAGGGAAGAGGTTGGACGAACTCCAAGGGCTTTTAGTGAGGAGGAAGTGGGAGCTTGGGTGGGTTTATATAGGAAAGGTGAGGGAATTATTTATTATTTAGGTTTGGGACACCTTATCTTAAATTAATCCATACCACAAACCATCCCATGATTTTTTCCCATGGTTTTTGGCAATGGGAAGAGGAAAAAAAAATTTATAAGGCCAAATTCCGAACTTCTTAATATAATAAGGTTTCTTATGTGGAGATGAGTCACACTCCCATGGAAATTAATTTAAAAAGGCAAAGTATTGAATAAGTCTTCATGCGTCCATTAATGCTTTGAAAAGTAATTAAAACAAACCCAAAATCACATTATTTTAATGTTAAAACATATATTTTCCGAAAATAAAGATTATAATATTTTATTAAATCACTATTGGGTCATTATGTTGTCATAAAACACATTATATATTTAAACGGTATTTAATTTTTTTAAAAAAAATGTACTATCTCAGAAAATTATGAAAAATTCACCATTGGATAATTTAGAAGTCTTGATTCCAAAAATAAAATTTATTTTATTTAAATAATTTTCTAAATATGTGAATTTTCAATTTTAAAATAAAAACTGAAATTTATCGAAAATTCACAGGTTTTGACAGAAATGGATTTCAAACCTTAATAAAAAAATGTAATTGCATTCATAAAATTATAAGATCATTTAAAAAAAATTAATAATATTATTATTATTTTATTAAAATATTATTTAATTCAAAAATACCTTAATTTAATAAAATATATTTCTTAATTAAATAATAACTAAAAACACCATTTATACAATAAAAACTACTTACAAGGTGTTAAAAATGACTAGAAATTATATACATTATTTTATACAAAAAAATGTACATGAACATAGTACTATCTATTTGTTACATAAGCCCTTAAAACTGCCACATCAGACCTAAGGGTAAGGTGTGCGATGGTTACAAACTCTTGGGGTGGCTCAGATAACATCGCTCGAGTAGTATTTTCAGTCAACTTCAACTTTTCCTGTAGACAGTCACGTTTGAGCTAGACATGATGAAGCTCATCATGGGCTTGGTCAAGAGAAAATCCCAAGGATGCCACCTCTATTCCGAGCTCCGACAAATGGGCTTCTTATGGAGCAATTCTACTAGATGAGGCCATCGCTTATTTTTTCTGCGTAAAATGTATCTGTTAAAGTCCTATATTTATACTAATCATGTGATCACTATTCAATCTCTATATTAGAAACGGACAAAATTATTATCATAAATCAAATGAAGTGGAAACATTATATAAACATAAAGAGACATTTACTAAGATCAAGAGGTGTTTAGATTAATGAAACTTTGGGTCTTTACACAAACCCCAGACCAATTATTCTCTCAACTTCCCCCACTTCATCCTAGAGGCCTAAGTTGGATGATAAATCTGAACTAAGGAGCCCTTTTGATCAAATAAAAAGGATTAACCCAAAGAAGAGGTAATGTTTTCAGCACCCTCTGTCATGTTTTTTTCTACATCAACTTTTTCATTATTTTTTATTTTCATACTAAAATAATAACTCTGGTATCTTCTATATACTGTGATGTTATAATATATATGGTACAACAATATTGAGTATTCTATCAAGCCTTTTAATGAAATGTCACCATAAGTGTGTACGTACGACCTACCGTCTCCACGTCGTGGTGTAATTGTTTTTCAATACATTATTATTTGGATGAGTATAATAATGACGTGTAATTCATGTAAATAATAAATATTGAATTATAATTATTATATATATATGTTTTACAATCCAATTATATATTAATTTAATATCAAAAGAATGATATTATCGCTCGTGTGTACGTACAGACTACCGTCTCCACGAACCCAATGAGATTCATTCTTCATCGTATCCAATCAAGTCTAATTCTCATATTATGATTACAAATAATGTTTAAGGACTTGATATCATTATTGATATGAATATGATTCAACCTATTCATAACAAACACGACTTATGTAACAAAACATATAAAATAAAATGAGTAAGTTAGAACCCGAAACGATGATAATACTAAGATATTATTAAAAATATATATTAAATGATCATATTTGATTTCATAATCATGTTTATAGTTCTTTTATAATTTAATAACAATTATTTAACTATTATATAGGAGGTTAAACTACCCTCTTCTAAGGAAAAGTATAAGGAAAGGGTTTATTCCACAATCTCTTCATTATCCGAGGTTGTTTATACGTATTTATCAACTGGGACCTCTTTATCAACCATATCCATCTTTCCTAAAAGTGTATTTCAAATCATTCTTACTATTTTACAGAATATGGTTTAATGTTATTTATACCATTGTTTGACTTTTTATAAGAATTTTAATAAGGAATCTTTATGTCATTTTTTAAACATGATCCTTCTTAACCTTTTCGATAAAATTTAGGTAAGAATGTATTTTTTATTAACATATAGGGAGGGTGCAGCTATTTTCCACCATTGAATAATATTTGAAGCATAACTAACAAGATTATAAGAATATTTTAAAAGTAACTTTTTATTATATAATTATGTGACTTTTAAATGATTTCAAAAAAGAGATATTTCTCTCAAATAGTTTTGATTTCATCTATGTCAACATCCTTTGATGGATTGTAAGCTTATTTAATATTGATTTACTATAATACAAAACGTCCATATTGTATTGAATGTTTTGTGACATGTTTGACTGTGGATGTGACATTTTTATACCTTTCATTGTTTATACAGAAAGTATTTAAATTTCATATGCTAGTTTTAATACCAATGATTATGTTACGTTTAAACCTGTTCATATGAGGAATGTAATGGACATAGTAAGTGATTGGTGGAGCCCTCAATAGCTCTTCGATGCATTGGTAGGTTTCATGAGACAAACTTGTGTCTTGGCATGAGGCCTTGACAAAATTCTATTTGTAGTCTTGGCACGAGGCCTTGGTTATGTGGTTATGATAGTCTGGCATTATGCATTACAACATTATGAAAGTGGTTATTGATATAGCATGTGGTTATTCGACTAGTAGAATATCCAAGTGAATAATTAAATATAATTATTTCATTTTAACAATTCCACATTATATTGAAGTTCAAGTTTAAAAGGCTTTTGTTTGAGTTATACATTGCCTTATATGTTTATTCTCATTTATGAAAGTTTCTGCTATATGGTTATCCTTACAGAGCATCTGAGCTCACCCATTTCAATGTTTTAGTTTTCCCAGGATATGAAGAAGTAATTTATAAATGACATTAAGGGATAGTATGAGGGGACATGAAGACAAGATTTTGTTATAGTTTTTTTACATTATGATGTAATGTAAGACTTATGATTATATCTAGTGTTTCAAAGACTACTAAATTAATAGGTCTTTTGAGACATGATCTTTTGTGATCATGAAAATGTAATGTGATAATTCACCAACTCTTGGTAACTGGGGTTGGGGAGTTATAGTTATTATTAGAGTAAATTTAGTATGAAACATGGAAGCTAGATTTATATAACATAGATTAGAGCACATAGACCTTAGATGGACATTGAGGATTAGTATAGAAGAACTTAGTAGAATTTTGGTATTGTGGATATTTTTTGAGTTTTCTGAGAAATACATCCATGTCTGGATAAGAGCTGGTAGAGGCGGTTCTAGTACAGATGTACCCAGTTGTAAATCCCAAAAACACCGCTTTGATCTAGACTCAAATGGGAATTGGTGCACAACAATGGGCCTTGTTGTACTCTTGGTTACAACACTCCCAAGGGATATGCTTAGGATAATTATCATTTTCTTTACAAATCATTATAAACGGTTGATGAGTACATTATTCTTTAATGAAAACATCTTTATGATTATGGATTATATCAATAAACCATTCAATTTATGTTAGGTATTTTACAAGTTTGAAATTATTCATTGCAATTCATAAAATGACCTGGCTTATGCTATTATATAGAATTTCCACCTAGTAGAAGCAATGTGAACTCCAGAAATACGTATGATCCAAAGAGTAAGAAGGATCATATCTTTCATAGTATTAAGACAAAATTTAGAAGGGAAATAGTCTCCCATGTATTCTCAACATATGAATAAATATAATCATGTGTTAATAAGATAAGTAAATAGTTTCAGAGTCCTATGGCTTTGAAGGGAAGTAAGAGAAGAAAATGATGGAAGAGAGAAAGATGGATAAAGGGAAGAGGGAAAAGAAGAATTTTCCTATATGTGATAACTGTGGGAAGAAACACCATGGAACATTCCTGAATAGAATGGGATATTATTATAAGTGTGGGGAAAAAGGACACCATATACGTGACTGCAAGGGTATGAAAAATGTTTCAAATGAACAATGCTTCATCTGTAAGGAGTTGGTACACTACGGGAACTGATGTCCAAATCATCAGGGTATTCCCCAAATGATGCTATTAGATAATAATCATGTTATGATTCTACCACAAATGAGGAGTAATTATTAGAGTTATTATGTTATTATTATATAATTAGGTCAATTGAGTGTTGTATCAATAATGTATTGGTTATAATAATTATGGAGTATATAAGTATTATACTGCAGTACTATTTCATTAAGGACTTGAGAACGTGTGGAAACAGGAAATGTGACTCAATAAAAGGTTTACATTTTGGAAAATATATGGTTGAGAGAAAGATAGACCATAATATTATTCTGATAGCGAGGTAGTGATTTTTTAATAATACATGATTTATTTAGATAAATTATAATGGATATTATTGATTACCTTGAAACTGATTAATGATTTGTATATTTCATCATTGTTGGAGTTTACACCATTTTTTTATAGAATTAGTATATCTAGTATTCTATAAAGAATTAGGGATCATGAATGTAATCAATAGGGTTTATGGTAATTCAAGATGTTTTATTGTTTTAAAAGAATACATTATGAAGGTGTTTAAATGTTATTACCTGGAAAAAAGGATCTTCATTGTGTTTACCTTACTTAAAAATTTTGGACTGTGAGTTTGGACAGAAGTATTTTGGATAATTCTAGTTTGAGATTATTTTTGGATTGCCATAAAAGGACAACCCAGAGGTCGGGTGGCAACCCGTCGCGTCCGACAAGGCTGTGAGACATGAACCCACAACCGAAGGGCGATAAGTGTGTATCACCTACCACTGGCCCACGTGATGTCCCGGATTGAATAATGTTGTCTTTTTTAAAAAAAACTGTAGATGAATTATAAATTTCTTTTTTTGAATCCAATACAAATAGGATAAATATAATATTATTTTTATTTTCTATTATCTTTTAGATTGAAAGATGAGTTTGTTATAGAAATTAGTTAAAGGATGTGACTCTACTTGTCAAGTATATATTTTTCTTCGTCTATTATTCTATGAAGAAATTAATTATTATAATTTATTGAAGGGATCTTAAAACAAAAAAAGGTGTTATCCTAATACCATATGTTTTTTTGCACCGATGATATTTTAAATCATCAGAGATTGATGAATTTAAGGCCTTCAATTTTACACTTTTTTTATATTAATGACCTCAATAATTACCTATAAATATTTACATTTTTCATCCAATTATATGTCTCTAATTTCCACCAGTATTCTTATAATCAAGACCATAATTTTGTGGTGACCCATTCATTTCCCCTTTCCTCTTATTAAGACTAATTTTTATTAACCATAATTTTTATGTGGGTTTTCCCAAAGGTATTTTCTATTTCAAACATTATTTTCTAAAAATAATTTCAAATTTCAAGGATGAAATTTATAATGGAGGGAAGAATGTAACACCCCAAGATTTCAAAGTACGTTATTTCATCAAAGTAATTTAATAACTTGCACTATAAGAAACACCAAGTTCTAGCGCACCATTACTTACAAAAAAAGCCGTTCAAAACTAATTATGAATAGTATTAACTGAATTTTGAACATTATATAATCCCTATAATTTTAGAATCCATATTAAGAGTTTTATTGACATAATGTAAGAACAAATTCATTTTTTAGATAAAATTATTATTTTTTAAAAAATGCAATTTTACCACCTTTTAATGGTGAAGCCTTTTTAAATCCAATATTTGAAACATTTATATACTAAAATTGTCAAAATAAGCTTTTTATTTAGAATTGAGACATAAGAATTTAGTTTTGATAAAGTTTTTGTGTTTTTCTCATAACTTTCATATTTTGATGAATAGTGAAAACTAGTAAATTATAATTAGAAACAAATTTTTTAATAGAAATAATTACTAGTGATAAATTATGAATTTGAGTGGTTTTAAAATATATTTAGAATATAATTGTACCATTTAATAAAATTTTGTTCATTGGACATAATTTCACATTTAAACTACTTATTAAAATGTATCAATATTTGATAGTTATTATTTCTTAAAAACACGCTTTTTTGTTTTGATAGTGGGAATTAATCTTAATTTAATAAATGAAACTCATATGTCATGAATTTGGTAAAATATAATTCATTATTAAATTCATAATATCAAAATAATCATCGGGTAAAATATTGGCATTTTTCAGAAAACACTTAATTTTTGATGAATAGTGAAAAACACTGAGTTATATTTTATAACCGAATTTTTATTTAAATAATTATATATTTTTTTTAAATTTAATTAAGGTCAAAATAGATAAAAATACCTATATAAGTTCAATGCAATTCATTGGAGTTGATTTAGAATAATTTTAGATATAAAAATATTTTATGGTACTTTTCACAGTCTTTTACCCATCTCCTAGGAGAATTTGGAAATTCACATAAAACATAATTTTACCACTTCGGTGAGTGGAATTTCAAAAATCCAAGATAAAAGGTTAATATCGAGGAGTAAAATGTTGTTCAATAAGAAGAAAATAATTTTTGGTGAACAATAACTTTTTACTTTTATTTACCATAGTGAAAAGAAAATTGGGAAATTAAGGGTTAAAATGATATTAATATTACCCTAACACTTGTAATAATTCTATTGGACAAGTTTATGTCGACCCAAAACAACCTTAGGAATAATATATTATCATTTAGGTCCAATAGGATTAGATTAAGATATTAATTAATATTTAATTCAGAGAAGTTTTAAAAAAGATAAAATCAAATATTAATTACTAAAACATTTTTAATATAGGGTTATACATTATATAAATTAGATTATACATATTAATTAGAAAGATAAAAAGATTTCCTAAATAATGGTATTTAATTTTTTATTTTTAGACATTAAATAATTTCATTTAATTATGACACAATGGTGGTAAAGTAATAACCTAATCAATGAAATATTAAAATAATTGATATTATAAATATAAAATAAATGCAATTTGAGACTTTTTATGAATTAAAATAATTTTATAGGTTACTATGACATGTTATTATTGATTTAATTATGTTCGTTCGAAGTAATCATGCTGTTATGATTTTCACAAAAATAAAATACCAATAGTGTCAAAATTGACATAAAAGTGTTTTTAAAACAAATATTATATTACTAATTGATATTATATTCCTAAAAATCTATGGTTCGGCCAAAGGACTTATATAATCCTAGGTGTATCATTACTGGACCACTTTTTGGGTCGATAATATGTATATAGTATGTTTATTAACTATATAATATAAAAATAGAAAGTGACAAGGTAAGTGTCAAACTACTTAACTAAAAGTTAAAACTAAAAGATAATGTTAATGTAATGACCCAATACTATATAAAATCAATTGGATGAAAGGATATAAGAGAATACCCACCTTATACTTTGAATAATCCACTTTGGAGCCATTAGAAACCGAATATTAATTTATTATAAATTAATACAATAATTTTTTTTCTCAGAAGCCCCTCCTCCCCCTTATAAAAGGACACCATTTCAATCCAATTATTCACACCTTCAAAGCCTTTTTGTGAGGCCAAAACTAGAATTATTATTCTCTAAACTTCCCTAAAATCATCCTAGAGGACTTATCTTGATCATAAATCCAACCTATGGAGCCCTTTTGATCAAATCAAAAGGAAGAACTCGAAGAAGAGGTAATGTTTTCACCACCCTCTTTCGTGTTCCTTTCTTCTTCAACTTCTTATTTATTGTTACATAGATACTAAAATAATAACATAAGTATATTATATATAATGTGATGTTATTATAAATATGGTACAACCTTATTCAGTATTATATCCATCCTTTGAATGACATGTCACCATACATGCGTACGTACAACATACCGTCTCCACGTCGTGGTATAATTGTTATTCAATACATTATTATTTGGATGGGTATAATAATGATGTATAATTCATGTAAATAATAAATATAATAGTATAATGATTCTTTATATATGATATAAAATCTAATATATATATTAATTTAATATCAAAATAATGATATTATCGCTCATGCGTATGTACGGACTACCGTCTACACAAACGCAATAAGATTCATTCTCCATCGTATCCATTCAAGTATAATTCTCATTTGATTATTAAAAATAATGTTTAAGGACTTTATATCATTATAGATATGAATAAGATACATCCTTTTCATCACAAACAAAACTTATGTAACAATATATATAAAAGAAAACGAGTATGTTATCACCTGAAATGAATATAAAATTGAGATATTATTAAAAAAAATATTAATAGATCATATATGATATCATAATCATGTATATGGTTCATGTATAATTTAATAACAATTACTTAACTATTATATATGATTTTAACCTACACTCGACCAAGGAAATGTACAAGGTAACTGTTTATTTCATAATCTCTTCATTGTTAGCGGTTATATATATGTAATTATCTACTGGGACCTCTTTATCATCCACATCCATGATTCATAAAAATATATTTCAAAACATCATTACTATTTTACAAAATATGGGTTAAAGTCATTTATAACATTTTTTTTGACTTTTTTATAAGAAGTTTATAAAGTAATATTTATGTCATTTTCCAAACAAGGTCCTTTTTATCCTTATCGACAAAATTAAGGTAAGAATGTCTTTTTTTAACTTATATGGAAGGTGGGCTATTTTCCACCATTGTAAAATCTTCAAATCTTACCTTTAAATCTTATAATAATATTTGCAAAGTATATTTTTGATTTTATAATTATGTGACGTTAAAATCATTTCCAAAATGTGATATTTCTCTCAAATAGTTTTGATTTCATCTATGTCAACATCCTTTGATGGATTTTAAGATTATTTTAAGTTGATTTATTTTGATAGAAAACTTCCATATTATATTGAAGGTTTTGTGGTAAGTTTGACTGTGGATATGTTTTTTTATGCAATTCATGGTTTATAGAGAAATTATTTACATTTCATATGCTAGTTTTAATATGATTTTTTATGTTATGTTTAAACCTGTTCTTTTGAGGAATGCATTGGACTTAGTATGTTATGGGTAGAGCCCTCTATAGCTCCTCGATGCATCAGTAGGTCCCATGAAACAAACTAGTGTCTTGGAATGAGGCCTTGAAAAAATATTATTTGTATTATTGGCACGAGGCCTTGGCTACATGGTTATGATAGTCTGACATTATGCATTCCATAATTATGAAAGTGGTTGTTGATATGTCATGTTATTATTCGACTAGTAGAATATCCATGTTAATAAGTCAATGGAATTATTTCATTTTTTATTTTCCATATTATACTGAAGTTCATGTTTAAAAGGCTTTTGTTTTAGTTAAACATTTCTTTAAATGTTTATGCCTATTTATGAAAGGTTCCGTGATATTTTTATACTTACTGAGCATCTGAGCATACCCCTTTCAATGTTTTATTTTTTCCAGGATGTGAAGATTTAATTTATAAATGACATTTAGGGATAATATGTGGGGATATGAAGACAATATGTTGTTTTAGTTTTTGTACATTATGATGTAATGTATGACTTGTGAATATATCTACTGTTTCCATGAATACTAAACTAATCGGTCTTTCGAGACTTGATCTTTTGTGATCATTCCAATGTTATGTAATAATGCATCGACTCTGGGTAACTAGGGTCAAAGAGTTACAGAGTATCTAGATAAATACATATATAAAAATACATTATCACCACACTAATATCTAATATAACATTATCCTCTAAAAGATGGTCCCCTAAAATATATATATGCGATTGGAGAAGAATAATCATATGATCATATATTTTATAAATTTAACCCAATACCATAAAAATTTCATAGAAACAAATAATATGAGAAATGAATTATCACAGATACCAATAGAGGAAATACAATCATATATGAGATCAAGGTACTAATTTGAGAATCCTGTAATAGTTTTAATAAACTAATATTTCTTGGTGAAATCCTTGGTTTCACCTAGTGAGATAGATGGAGAATGAGAGTAAAGTAGGGTGATTGAAGCATATAATTTTTTTTAACTAAAACATTTCTTGGAATAAATTATGAATACATTATGTGACCTTATGTAATTCTGGTATACCAAAGAGAATCCTTATTGAATTAAAAATATGATATCCTGGTTCTCATTCAGTTCCAAAAATCAGGTCTTCCTCAAAGATGTAATTCAAATATGGAATTAATCATTAACATTTTGAACCGGTTCATATATCCATCACTCAACCCATTATCCATTAGAAATCCACAAATAACCTTAGAAACCCCTTGGACATCTGAAAGGGACTATTAGAAATTTCAATTGGTCATAAAATAATTGGGATGTTACAAATAGATTTGTTAAATTAGTTAATATTAATTATCAGAATATCTAAAAAATAACATTAACACCCATTTGGTAGTATAAAATGTCAATATTGAAAATATAGTAACTATTTATAAGGCATTATTCAATACATTTGAATAATATAAACCCATATTAAATATTTTTCTTTATGGATTAACTCTAATTAAAACCACCAATTTAATATCTAGTTTAAAATCATTACATTTAAATAATAATTCTTTTATAGTAAATCAAAATTATCTTAAATCAGAGTGTCACATTTTAATTATGTGATCGATCATTGTAATCATTTAAACAATTTTGTGAATTAAATTATACTCCATGAATGAATAATTTTCCTCTGAAGTTTATCTCGTTCCTGATAAAATGATTTACAATGATTCATAAATCAATTATTTATTTTGGAAAACAATTTATTTTATCATGAAATGAAAAATTGAATTATAATTTTTTAAAATAACTTTTTTAAATATCCAAATCCTAAAAATAGATAATAAAAAACTCTTTTTTGTAAAGGAAAAAAGGAAATGTGTTGGTTATCTCAAATAACTCAAAATTAGGAACCAGTAAAAGGGTATCATTAGAGGGTAGTGATAATATGGTCATGGAGGTTAAAATTAACAACTTTAGAATAATATAGTGATATAGTTCACACTTATTTGAATGTAAATGACAAAAAACCAAAAGATCAAGTTTAATAAATACGAAATTCAAATAATTAAAATTGAAGGTAATATGAATTTTTTTCTTCCATGATCATATTCATAGAGATGCAAAATTATTATACCATCATGGAATGTGGGATGAGAGAATATAACTTTATTGTCTATTTCCATTCAGAAGGAACAATTTCATGATTTGGATGGGATTTGAGTTGTTTTTCCCATTTATCACATCTTTCATAATACAAAATGAATATTGAAGATAATTTTTTTAATGCATGATGAACAAATAGTAAATTTTAACAAAAAGAAAACAACTTACTCTTCATATAATTACAAATTAATCAAAAAATGATTAGAACAAGACACGATTATATTCAATATATATCCCTTTATATATAGTGTATATGAATCTCTAGAGCTCAAAAATGACACTAAAAGTTCATCATAAATCATTTCATAAATATCCAACCGTTAAATTATTAAAAATATGATTTTCTAAGGATAAAACCCAAATTTTTGAGTGATTTGACATTATAATCATCCATAACCTACTTAATAATTATCTCATGAGGATTCATTAATTAGAATTTAAAAAATACATATTTCTTATTCATATAATCTATAAAATATTCTATTTTTTTCCCAGAATATATTAATTAAAAATATATTCCAAATAACATCTGATATGATTTATAAATATCATTCATCCACTATTAACAAAATATAACATATTATTTGAATAAATTTATATATACCATATAGAATTAAAGATACCAATATAGTGATATTCATAAAAACATTAAAGTTAAATACATCATCACCAAATCAAAATTAATCATATGTGTTATTGATATTATAAATTTTATGTTTAAAATTTATAACTATTTTTTAATCTTAATTAACTATAATTTTCTCAACATTTGGGAAACTATTTACTTTAATGGTTATCGGTACCCTTTAAATTATATCAAATTATATTAAATAATATTAAATAATTATTGTTTAAATTATATTTTTATTACAACACATGTTAAACATAAGGGTTATATATTCCAAAAACTATTAGAAATATTTAATAAATATAAAACTATATATTCTGAACATAGAAAACGTAAAAAATAATTAGTTATTTTAAACTTTTATACATCCTTGAATTTATCATCCCCAAATTAAAATACCACCACATAATAACACTTGAGGACCTATATATATAGAAAATAAATTATTATAAAATTATTTTTATTCCATTTTGTAATATTTTACATCTTATCACTTTAACGTTCCTTCCTAGAAAAAATATGAATCATGCCCTATGATTATGAAATCTCAATATAATAGTGTTTTCTTTATTAGACATAAATGAATCATACATTTGAAATATTTAAAATGAATCCTTCCAATTATAATTTCAAATATGGATACATTAATATAGTCTTAGTTTTATTAATACAATAATATATTGCATCAATGATATTCCATTTAAAACATCAGTGTTTATCTTTGTAAATAATTACATCTAAATTGAAATCGATGATGATCAATATTTATATTACTAATAAATCCAATTTTTTGAATGTATCACATTTAGATAACCTTTTGAAGATTATTCCCAATATGTTTAATGATATTATTTTACATTAATTCCTCAAATAAGGTTAAGTATCTAAAATTATTAAAAAAATTTGATAAAAAGACAACAAAAAAAAGATTCTCGATGTTCAGCCTATATTGTGGAAATGTTGATGGTATGAAACGCATTTTTTGAGTCATCCATTGTGAACACATGACAATGTCCACCATGGAATTTCCTAAAATGGGTATGATAATATTATTTCCACTTAAAATAATTTCAAACTTTATTTAATGCTTCATCTTATTTTTGAAAATTGTAATAGGATAGTGCTGAATTATAATTATGTTCCTAGAATAATTTATGCAAAATAAGGTGTCTAAATTTAATTATTAATAATTTTTTAATTATTCATTCCAATGAATCCCCCATAACAGAAAATTGTATTGTTTAGGATTTTTGACATCCATTATGAAAAATAGATTTTATCCTGATGAATGAAATTTTTCAATCAATAAAAATTAATTTCAAAAAAAAATTATAGTGAAAAAAGAAATAAAATTTATGTTTAATATATTAATCTAAGAAATGGTTAATTCATTATTGGATACTAATAATTAACAATAGATTCATCATGTATTTCTTTAAGTTTTTTTATCTTATACATCATAACCTAATCCCAAAATATCAATAATACATCTTAAATAAATACCAATATGCTTATAGAAAAAATATAATTCATGATTCTAATATAAAATATTTACACATATGTTTGACAATTTATTATTGAAATCATACCCCTAGAATTTTTCTCAACTGATTCTCTAAAAAAAAATTATAATGAACATTACAAAAATCATCAGAATTTTAATTAATTTATAAAAAAGGTCACATATTTATTAAAATCACATTATATTTTAGGATTATTGTTTTATAATATTATGGAAAAAATAAAATAATTATGGAATACAATCATATAAATTCCATATTTCGATGAAATATGATTGTTAATTTATCTCAATAATTTCATTAATGAAAAACATAAATTATTCATAGAAAATTAAATTTATTTAGAGTAAGACATCATAATTTACCATAATAATCATTATGACTATAAGAAAATATTTTAAAATGTTTGATAACAAACAAAAAACTCATTAAGGGACATAAATTAAATAATTTTATTATTATAGTGACAAAAAATAAAATTCCATCAATTCAATACTTTTCGACAAAATTATTTGAGAGTATAAAATATATCACATTCATATAGAAAGTATAATTTTTTACTCAATTAAACCATTTAGATCCTTAATATAATATAATAAAACTCATTTTAGGAACCATTTATAGTTATATATATAATCCTTCTTCCATAATGTTAGAAATAATTGGACCCCAATTAAATTTAGAGAAAAACCCCCCACGTTAACTCACTCATTATATCTTTTGAATAAAAGAAAAATTACCCAATTCAATGGAAATCTATTTCTGGATAAACCCACATATAATTTATATCATGATCACCCATTTTAATAAATGAATAAATGTTTCTATTTCCTTATTTTAATAATATCACAGATAATCATCATAATTACATTGAAAAACTCTTTTCAACAGATAAGAAAAATCTACCATTCCTTATGTGGTGATGATTTCCACTCCGAACCCTCCCCCATCAGAGAGGGAGGATCCTTTTCCACCTCATTATGACATTCTCCCTCCAGCCATCATCCATTTTTTGAACCCTACTTTTAGACCTTCCTTCCCGGATATCTCTATCAGTATGAATGTTGTAGAACTCTTCAACGACTCCTTGTATTTTTCAATTTCAACCTTTGAATTCATTGATGTGTCCTTTATTCTACACCCAAACTTGATTTTGTGGTTTTATAACCACTAGATATCAGTGTATTTCCTCGATCTATTTCCCATTGAAACATGGGGTCTAAATGAGTGAGCTATGGCAAGGCTTCTCGACATAAAACAAATCCAAATTTTGTACGCTTCAAAATACACATGATACCATCATGGTCATTCACACCTAACACATGTGATGGTTCATGTTTCTTTCTATTAATATCATCATATGACAATTATATTAATCATTTTTCACCAATAATTGAGTTCTAAGTAATATTTCATGATCTCACTCTCCCATTTAAAAATACCTTGAAAATTTATTTGCAACGTAATTTGGTTGGGTGTTACATCTACTTGTATAGAAAGACTATAATGAATTGTCATCCAATTTCAAATAGTTTTTTTTGAAGTACATATGTCTATTTTTCCAATCCAATATATCCAGATTTTCATGGGTGAAGAATTATAGTACAAGAATTTGGTCATCTTTTAATCTTGGTATGAGTTTTTTTCCACTTGTAAGAAACCAGAGCATTGAGTAGAAGATTGTAGGAACAAAATGATGCATCTAGGATCAGTTTTGGATATTCTGGTTATCCAATCCTCATGTGGACCTCATGTGGTCAATGTAAATTAATTTCATGTTCAATATTATGGAATTTGGATGGTACTGTGAGCACGGGTAGTGCGGGTAAGAAAAAAAAAAGACAATGTACTACCTTCTAATCCAAGAGTAACATATATTTTAAACAGATTGATGTTTTATATTACATCCCACCATGATTTAAGGGTAAAACATTATAGTAAAATGTTTTATATGGAAAAAGATGAAGAAAAAAATAAAGTGGGTCTTGTTGGGGATGATGATTTAAAGTCTAAAGACACAATGATCACAAAGTCATTCACTTATTCCGGGGATGTTGCGGGAAGTAGTATCTTCCCTGAAGGGGTGTCTCAATTTACTTGAATGTGTATCTCTAAGGATTTTTATAATGGAAGAGGATAAGGCCTATCACTTATAATCATTTTAATAACAAATAGGGTCCTATCTTGAGAAGGACATTGTCCCATATCAATTTTAATAACCTCTTTGAGATTATGAGTGTTGATGAAGGGGTTCAATGTAAAAAAAATTCCCATCTAAAATATAGTCTGATGGAGAATAAACCTCAGATGAAATTAGAGGACATGGTAATGGGCTACACAACCCAAGTATAACTAATGTAAATAATTAAAATATGGACCTGAGGATCTGAATTTTAAACATGAATCTGAAATCAAAGGGTCACAAACACTAATCTTATCTTCTTTGTCCAATGGAGACCCGGCCGGCCAAAAAAGAGTTCAAATCAAGAACATGAGCCTCAATAAATAGATGGAGGAAATGTGTTTACATACTCAGATGCTATCATATAGGATCATTAAGAAGGAGAAACCATGTCCTCAAACCAATATAATGAGGGGATCTTTGACGTTATGGAGACTCCTATAGATGATTTGGAAGAGAAGAGCGAGGGTTATATTGGGTATATACCAAACATCATGAAGAGTCATATTAGTGAAGAAGTTTTTTGATGTGACTCTAATTATTATCTTGGATCTTCACATGAACTCCTGTGAATTAATGGTGGAGGATATCCTCACGATTCAGATGACGATTGAGGATGTTGATCAAATTGTGGAATGATCACACTGAGTGGACACCACAAGGCAGCAATGTGAGTGGATTGATAAGAAAGACTGCATATTGATTATATGGATAAACAAAGAAATTATTATGAAATATGAATACATTAAATATTGGGACTATATATCATATTATTATGAAGACATCTTCAAGGGTGATCTAGACATACAGGTAAATTCTCCCCCGTGTAAATTATTTAGGGAGATTTATTCCTATTGAATAAAACTTTTCCTTAACAAGTCGATAGTTTCTATTTCTAGTTGATCGGGATTAGCTATGATGGTTCTCATTTTTCATTTAAATGTGTATGAAAATAAAAAATTTACCTATAAGGTAGGTTAATATATAAAAAAACTCTCTCAATTTTCACATAAAAATAGTTATAAATATCCCTAAATTTTGAAAATTATTTATAAGGAATAAAAATTTATTTTAATTTATTTCATTAGAAAATAAGAATATTGTATTATAATGGAAAAGTAGTTATAAAATATTCATGATTTTTGTAAAACCATTTCATTCTATAAAACATAAAACAATTATTCCATTCACACCTACAGTAAAAGTACCTGCTTTAATAAGTTGATAAAATATGCCTTTTTTAAACATGTAATGGAAGTCAAAAGTATCTAAAATGAAATATTATATTAATTTAAGATAAAATAAAATATTTATGATAAAATGTAAATAACAAGTATATGGATCATGAGTCAAAACATTAAAATAATAATATTCGGTTTTAATGATAAATCCATTTAAATTATTATTTTCTTTCATCGTTCATTTTTTAAGAACAATGTAATGAAACTGTATTTGTTATCAACAATCATAAGAACCTTATTCAAGTTAAAAAAATATATATATCCATTTTATGTCATATATTTCCATTTTTATCAATTTAATTAATTTATTTTAGGTCAGTCATATTGAAGATGTTTGATTCATTATCCAAAAATATCTCTTCCAGATAGAATGTGGTTAATGATTCCATTATTACATCATACCTAGAATAATAAAAATATATAAAATAATATCTTTATTTTTAGAATATAATTTTATAACCATACATTAAAGTATAATATTAAAATTAAAATATTTCATATCATGGAGGTTACAGTTCACTCTTACACACAATAAATGATTCCACTTTTCTTTTGGGTAGAAGTAAGTAATGTATAGAATAATTTACCTTTATAATATTTTTAAATTTTTATTCATGTAACATTTATTCATTACATTCATCCATAATACTATAAATTTTAGAAGGTAATATAAAACCAATCACATCACATCATGGATTTTGAAATCCCAGAATACATATGAATGATGTAATCAGTTACCAGTGGATAGAACAGTATGAAAATAGATGAAATATTGTCTTTCTAAAAGGATAATCATTCCCTAAAAGTATTATATTTAACATAAATCTATATGTGAAACAATAAATTATATTCAATAATTAAATATGAATTAAAGAAGTTCCTGACGTGTTATCCCCCATGTACACAAGAATAATGGTTTCATATCCAATTTCATAAAGAATGATGTCAATAATGGTTTTTAAATAATCATAATAACATATCTATTTGTTGTATATGTTTATGTTCTTATATCATCATGGATTAAGAACATTTTTTGGAATTAAAAGAAAAAATAACCACAAAATAGGTTGGTTAGGATGAATACAATCTCTTACGATATCCTCTTTCACATAGGCTTAAGACTTCTAGGTTTGGTCATTTTGGGGGACTAGAAAAACATAAAGTTGGGGTTGGATATTGGGAAGTTATTTGTGTATAAATAATCTAAATTAGTGTTCTAATTTTTTTGACATATATAAGAGTATATTTAATTTTATAATTGAGGGGTTGGGACCCCTTGGAATTATAAAAAGTATTAAATTTATTAAAATAAATTTTCATTTTAAGGATCAAAAAGTTGAAATATTTAAAATATAGGAAGATTATGATTAAATAATGTCTAATAATAAAATGTTTAAGAATGTTTCGGTGAATTTATCAACCATTATCAACTAGGTTTTTCCCATTATACATTTTATTTATTACTATGATATAAATATTTGTACACAATATTAGTCAATAATGCTTCCATAAAATAAAGAATTGCCTATATATGGAAAAATTGTTTTGTATAGTTAATATCCCATTAAATTGTTTAATGGTATGATTTATTGAATGTTAAATAATTAATAAAATATTATTTAACATAATATACAACAAAATTAATTTCAATGACTATTCACATATTTTCAATTTAATGACAAAATGATAAAGAATTTTAATTAGATTATTAAGTTAAAACACATCAATAATGTGTTATTTTATCAAAATAGTTAATAATAAAAAATTATTTGTCAAATTGTTTTATTTTTTGACTTATTTAAATTCATGTTTCTGTTATTTCTTATACATAAATAAACTTTGTTCTAGTTCTACTTAATAATTTAATGTAATTATTCAATAATTAATATTTTATAAGTAATAAACTGGAAAATTAAAAATTCATATTTTAAATAATTATTTGGGAATGAACAGAATATAATTGTAACATCATGAATAAATATTAGTGAAATTAAAAAAATGAGTGGTTGTTTTTTTATTTACATAAAACAATATTAAGGAAATAATAAATTTTAAAATTCAATAAATTTGAAAATTTCCTAATTTTGGATGATTATAAAAATAAAATGCATATAATTAAATAAAATCATGTGTTTTTGTAATTTTAATATTGTATCATATAGATCTATATATATTTTTTCTATTTTACCCTTTCTATAGTGGGAACACTTTTACTAGGGCTACTATACATAATAATAAATGATACCTATATTCAAAATATATTCCATTTTATTCTAATTATTGAATCCATTTTATCATAATAAATTATTTTCAGTAAAATAAAATAATTTTAAAAATTATAATTAAAATATGGTGAAAAACAAATTTTGAGAAAAATAATTTCTATTTATAATATTGGTTTAATATCATAAATAAAAATATAATTTTTTTCAATAAAAATAATTTGAATTTTATTTAAAAAAATAAGTGTCATTTAAAAAATTGAAACCCATGTGATTTTTTTTAAAAAATGAAAACAGTAGAATTATTTCAATTAAATTATTATTTTCCATTTTTCACAAATTAATCAATGATTTTATAAACAAAAAAAATTCAACCTAGTATAATTATGATATTTTTATTTTTTATATTATATTATTACTCTCAGGAAAAATTTGAAGAACTGGTCGGATATATTATTGAAATAACTCAAAAAGAAATTATTTTAGTATAATTTTTTTTTAAAATAATATAATGACCTTATGGAATATTAAAAAAATACTTATTATGAATTAATCATCAAATTTGTCTAATACTAAAACAATATATATGTATATATATTATAAAACTGTAATTCAAATTCATACTACAAATTAAATGGTTAGTTTATAACGACTATATTTATATAATAATATTTTTATATCATATAGAAACATGATTAAACATAGGTATTTTATGATATGAACGCTATGAATCATAATAATATATTAAACTAATTTTGTATGATTTTGGGTAGAGTGGAGTACTGAGATTCCTCTTCTCAATTATATTATTTTCAAACAGAAACCATGTTCACCAAAAATTTTCATTTGTATAATGTGTGTGTGTGTATATATATATATATAACCATGACCTGAGAAATATGGTCTAAACTGGAGTTCCACAAGACATCATGTGCACATCCATATACATAATATGTTGTTAACTAATAGCGAGGGTCTAAGGCTTTCATTGAGGACACTATAACTTTTTTATCACACTATATGAAAATTATAATTATGATAAGATATAAATACATACACAATAATTATAAATTTTCATAAAAAATAATGTGGGAACAAAAGTCACACAACATGTAAATAGGCTCCAGAAGAGAAAATACAAACTACGATATTAACTTAGAAAACAAATAAAAAATTAAACTCTAGTACCTCCCTGATCCAATATTGGTCCTTCCACCATCTCCTACTCTACATATCTACCATCATCCAAGGGTCCCTTTCTGTTACTCAAATCCATAAACATGATATTTGCACACTCATCAGGAATCCCATGCAGGGTGTGAGTACTAACACAAAGTAAGACAAAAAAAATACATCTGAAACTATTATTCATGTTAATAACAACTATATATTATGACAATAATAATTGTGATTTAAATAATATAAAGATACAATAAAGTGTCGTGCATTATTAGGATAACAAATCCTCTGGATGCCCTCAGTTTTACCAACATCAGTAATATGATGTATAGATTAATGATGTTCATGTGATGATTATATGTTTCCATATGTCTATTTACATACACCCCAACATCTACATGGTGCATCAAGTTGTAGACATACTAATCATTATCTTAGCGGTACATAAGGAACAATTATATTACTCACTATCCATAAGGTATATCAATTTTTTGATGTGATACTATGTATAAAAATGATACACTATGAATCAAAACATTACTCAGTATCCACTTAGTTCATCAAATTTCATTAGAGGTGTAAGGCTATCAAGCTCCACTGTTTTCATCCTCACATTTCAAGCAAACTCAACCTCTAAGGTATAATCATACCATGATTACCCCTCATATGGTGTACCATTCAACATACCTTGATATTTTTGATTATACAATACATGGTATAGCATTATAAAAACATATCATTATAGCATGGGACAAAAAAATCTATCTATGATATAACTCCTGAATCAACATCATGTTTGAAACCATTTTATTCTATTATTACTCACCAAATATGGGTTATATAAGGGAATCAAGAAAATGTACAAAGCCACAATAAATCAACAAAAATGTTGAACAAAAAAGATTTTATTACAGGAATCATACCAAAGAGACACATGTATTAAATATCCCCTAATTGTATGAAACTTCCTACATAATTGTTTCTAATTTTACTGATAATTTTCATCAATGAATCACAACGTGATTCATTCTTGTTTATTAGTTTGACAAAAACACATTCCATGTATTCCTAAAGACGATTCAAATATTTTAATTCCAAAATAAATAAATACATCACATCTAATTACATGTTATATATGTTGGATAATTCCAAATTTTCATTTTATGTTATAGAATTAGTTAACATTTTCCTTAGATAGAATCAAAATTTACATAAAATTACAATTATCTCTCTATAGAAAAAACCTGTATAAACATGGTATAAGAATTCATTTTCATTATTTGATAGTTCATAGATTATTATATTTTTTGAAATATTTAACATCAAATTATATAATCTCCTGAATAATTACATACATATTTTATCATGAAAACAATGAAATTGAATATAATTTCATACTATGATATTTTTTTCAACATAAAAAAAATTCCCCCAATAGAAGAGTGGGATAGTTGGATCTAGAACACACAAAAAACATATATAATCATGGTATGCATATATATGACATCATATATATCACGCAACATAATTTTTATTTAGAGAAAGCATGAAATAATATAAAAAATAATATTAAGGATATGTTTTTGTACATTATTTATGAAATGGATGATTCTAGATAATAGAATTGATTTTCCCAAATTAAATTTATCTTTAAATATATATTTTAAATGATTGTTGAATGATTATGTTTAATTTCAACCACAATTTTTTTAATCTAAAAGTGTAATATAATTTTCTCCCATAATTATAAAATTTGGAAATCATTAATTATGTGTTATAGGCTAGAACAATGATTATGATGAGAAAAAAAAGAAAATTTTAAAATCAATTTCACAAGATTATTTGGTACAAAAGGAATGGTTATTATATTATGAGTCTCATAGCTACAACCAGAGTGAAATGTGTCCTAGCCATACATAGGCCTTGAATCCAATGATTCTATCATACAAATCAAGTTTAACCTTATGTAAGATTATAAAAAGAGTATTTACCCTTACTTATATGTTTGGATACCCTTATATAATCTCGGTATTATTTAAACTACCCAAACACCACATGTTATTATCTTTAATTTTTTTTAACATAAAATTTATAGACATTGGAAATTCACTCATATACTTATATTGTTGGGTATTTCATTTAAAAACACAATCATACACTCACATATTTTCTATTTAATATTTTAGTTCCCTTTAGAATTTATTTTAATATGTATCTAGCTGCTAGAGATTCAACATAAAATTACATAAAAAATAGTTCACTCTTATTTAAACTCTTAAAATATAGGAATTCCATTACATATTGGATCTAATAGACTTAAATGGAAATTATAGACTCCATATTTCATTTATATGAGAAGAGTGTTTCTTTGGTAATATTACCTATAAATTGAATTAAAATATCCATAAACATTATTTTATGCATAATTATGATATTCATATTAATATATCTCCACATAGGAAACACAATAAAAACATGTGTAGAGGTAGATTATATCATATCATTATATAATCCTTATTACATACATATGTATAAAAAATATTTGGTTAATAAATTAATTTAAAATAATGTAACTTATAAATTATGATGGATTTTGAACACTTTATAACTGAATATATATTAGTTATTAACATCTAACAATTTTATTTAGTTCCATAGAACCATCATTTCTTTGAATTATGATAACATGTATTTATAGTTTTGAATATTAATAAACATCTTATCAGATCAACATTGTTTTTTTACATAACATAATATGTGATAATGTCGTAGGAGTAGTTGTCACACTAAATGATCATAGATGTTTTCCAAAAGGTTGAGAAATCAGATGTTCTCTTTATCTATTCATAAATAAATGTTGTATAGATGAAAAAAAATATTTTTAGAGAAAAATTATATAGGCTATCAAGGTTAGAGATTCATATGACTTTGAAGCAGCTTCCATTTTTTTAAAGGTTGGGTCTGAAGTATCATTTATTATTAAAGCAAAGAAATGACCTTTTAAACTGGGTAGAGGGAGACCCATTACATATCCTGAAGGCACAGTAGGAATTTTTCCCATTACCTGCTCCATAGGCCCATTTTTTTGGCCTAAGGCCCATTTTGAGAATAGTTTTGTCTATAATACTCATGCTGCTACAGTCCCGCACAGTACCACCCACTGATACAGAACATTGTCACCGCTATAGTGGCATGCAGCCACTAAAGTGTATGATGTTGCTATAGTGCCGCCGCTACAATATTACGCTACAACCATGCTATAGTCCCTGCACCCAATGGGTTTTGAACCCCATATTTCACGTAGAATTAAGGGGTTCTTACCACTAAGCCAAAACCCTACTACCATTATGGAAACTTCTTTTGGTGTACTCACCTATAAATTTATTGTGTATCATATTATTAGAATGACACCTGCAAAAAGGTAATAGTAATTTATATGTGTCATTGGATGTTACTACCTGCAGATGTGTCTATTGATCCTTATAATTTATAATTATTATTTATGAGTAATATTATTTTGGTACACCATTATATTATTGAAAATATTGATGAAATATGTACACGATGAAGTTGGATTTGTTGGGTGTTCATGAGTAATATTGAATTAATGAAAAATAAAAAGGGATTTATAAATTATATTATTTAATGAATGATGATATCTCGAGAACATTTACGGAAATTTTATAGACTAAATAAATACACTACCACAGTATACAATAAGTAATTAATATTTCTTGATATTCAATGAAAATTCTTCACTCAGATTGGATTATAACTTAAGAGTGAAACATTCTTTCATAAGAATATTATAATGAAGTGATTATATTACCCACTAAGCATGTGAATGAGTTATTATTACATTGAGACATTAAATTATTTCCGTATGGATTATTTGTCTTTTTTCTATATACTTTTCTTGGATTTTAGGCTGCTTCACATAATGCCATTAAAAAATTGGCCTAGAGGCTCATATACAATGTGTATCTAGAATCATAGTTAAATAATATATTATTATTTATTATTTAAAAAGTTTAATAAATATTATTCCTAGACATGGTTTAATAATAATTTATTCATTCTTGATCAAATAAATTCTTTCACAATCTATTTGATAAAATATAGTGCGAGTAGAGTATTTAATTAATATTTTTTTATTTGGTTTATATAATATTTATTTATGTATTTTAAAATAATATATTTATTTTTTTAATCAAATAAATAGTCATTATTTAAGGCTAAGAAATTATTTTGGAGGAATGGTTGAAATAGATTTTAGGTCCAGTGAGAAATATTATATATTTAATATTAGATAATTAATTAATATCTAATTTATTTTTCAATTTAGGAACATGTAAAATAAATAATTATATTACTATTATATCAGTCATGGGGTTTCTAAATGGATTTAAAATATTAAAAGGAATATGTGAAAATATTTATATATAATCCTCTATTATATTTAATGAAAATTATATTATATTTACCATAAATAAAATTGATTCCTCTAGTTGTCCACAATGAATTTGGATATTCCTATAAATCCGTAAAAAGATCAATTCACAGTTAACACTCCAATGAATGGAGAGAGGCCATCCTCTACCATCCACTACAATGTCTAGAGAGATCATGGAGAACACATTGGAAGTGATTCCTATGAATATCTTTAGAAGATGAAGTTAGAGATAGGATCTACAATGCTAGAACATAGAGATTCCTATGATGAAGTTCATAGATTTTAGAACACATGTAGATCAATTCTATATAGAATATACCCTTGATTCCTAAAATGAAACAGTGGAATTACATATATCTTTTCTCTGATTCACCAACGAATATGTAATTCCAACAATGTTATTCATTAACTATTTTAATTAATTATAAATAATATGTGATATTCCTACATTTTGTTCTGAGATTTTATCTATTGTCTATTTTATTTGATTCAATTTTGTTAATCATATAATTTTCCATCATGTAGATCATAGATTGATTATCTATCCTAAAAAATGGTGGGATTGAAGCATCACATGTTCAACCATGCTAAGAACCTACAAGTTGTAATAGTAGGATCAAATAACTATTTATAATTATTTAAATATAATTGAATAATATACACAGGTGCGATTTTGTTTTCAATTCCACTATACTTGATATTTTAATAAAAAATGTTACACATGGATCCCCTATATCATTTTTCAAAGATGTAATCAAATTGATTAATTTTATGAATGAAATAAAATAATGAAAAACATCTAGATATTCCATGTATTTTGGATAGATAACATAAGAGTACTCACCATGTAATTATAGTAAAAATTGTGTTATAGTGTTAAATGTATGGGGGATAATTTAGAAATAATTCAAACCATTTTCATTTAATAAACATTCTTCATTTTATTTCTTACACCACGTGTTGACCCAACCATCATAGCACATGTTCATCTGGAGTACATTCCATATAGCACATGAACATGATTTGTATTCCTTTCAGTCATATATGTGATGTTTATTTCCATACATGACCTGCCCAATTAGTTACTGTGTAACTACGAAACAACATTATATGGATCCCTTTGTATATTACATGTACATTACTTCTCCCAAGTCGTGGTTTATATATAGAGTCTGTAGATGTGTGCCTCAAATAAATAGATAGAGATGTTCACACTGTGTACTTATGTAAAATTTCATAGAAATAAAATCAATTTATTATAAAATGTAAACCATATTGATATGTTCTTGTGTGTGTTCATTAAGTAGTTATTATATTCTATGTGATGGGTTTTAATATATACATATATACATATTAAATAATTTTTTCTTAATGTCCTGATATGTATATAATGTGTGAGTGGTATTACATATATTAATATGAGTTCATTGTATATTAACATGCTAAAGATAAATCATTTAATTCGAATAATTAATGTGATGATAGTATATATCATAAAAATAGTTGATAACTCATGTATGTCGTACTTCACAAGTGTAAATACTATACGAGTATTAAACATTTTCGTTAAATTGGGATGGATATTCACCGTGTTTCCTCTATGGTAATTTTATGTAAACAGTAAATTTTAAATTAATTTATATAATTTGATTAAAATAATGATGGATTAGAATCACAATGAAATTTGTATAGGAATTAAGATAAAATAGATTAATAATTAAAAATACTATTAATTGATTTGATTGTGATTTATTTTAAAGAAGAACGATTAATAATTTAATTTAGTTGTATTAAATTTGTTATTCGTTTCACGCATGTGTGTGATCATGAGAATATACCAGACCATTGTATGTGATTATATAAATATAATTTATTATTAAATTTAATTCTTGAGGTGTGTTCCTTATCTCCTATTATTATGTAAGGTATTGTGTGGATATGATTTCTTTTAATGTATGTCCATTTCTGCATCACTTGCATCTGAATAGAAAAATATGTTATGGATGGAGTCCCCACGATGGTGGAGGTGGTTCATGATTGGAGTCGAGGAAAAACCAATCCTAGAGAGATACATATGTAGACATGTGTAAATCGGTATCATGAACCTTAATGGGGTCAAAGTATTTTTCCCTTGGTCAGTGGTTAGTTTATCAACAACTAAATAAAACAACAAGTAATAAATTATTCTGATAATACCACATTATTTTTTTCATGTTAAATTTTTATTACATTATTGTTAATATTTCATAATCACTTGAACTAATGAATTAAAAACCATGTAATATTGAACTAAAATATACTATCTTATGCCGAAAAATTACCTAATAAATTCTTAATCACTTAAATAAATCCAAATAATATTTAATATCTGGTGTCAAATATAATAATTTTTAATTTTCACATAAATTATAAAATCCATCAATTATTTATTTATCTAGTATATCCTTCCAGTACTTTATTTAAAATTGAAACATAGTGTAATATTGGGAACCAGAAAATCATGGTGTGATTTATTATATTGATGACTAATAAAATAATTTTATTTACTAATTAACATAGTTCATACTATGGTTTGACTACAAAAGAAATTAATTTTGTAACTGAGAAGCAAGGTTTGAGGAAATATAACATAAGTATTTCTGGACTTGGGAGTCCACTCAACATATTATGGATCTATGAGTTTATAAAAACCTCACTATTTTATTTTAAATCAAAGCCTAATTTATTACAAAAAATATTCACACGATACAAAATATAAGACAAAGTGGTATATTGTATTTGGGGATTAGGAGTATTACATAACATCATAATTCTTGAAATACATATCTTTATTGAAAAATTCATTCACATGACCATACACATTCCTTCTAATATAGGTTTACATGGGATAACCTAAGTACATGCATAAGAATATAGTGAGAAATAAATTACATTAAGGTAATAAACATGTCATAACATGAAGAATATGATTCATGTTTGTCAATAGTCATATCAAGTAATCATAACCGAAACATGAACATACACTAACGATATAGCATGATTATCATAACTTGGAAATGGGGAATCAACATTTAATACGATATAATAATCAGACAAGGCTAATAGCACAAGGATAATAAGTAAACCCTCATTGAACTCAAATTATAATGATTAAACCGACAATTCACATGAGGTATCATTATACTAATCATTACCAATGCACAAGATCTCTATTATGGCGCACCGTTATGAATCATTTCATTTCATGCATAAGTGTTCAATATGGATCATATAACATGGAATAATTAAACATCAGATTTTTTTAAATGATAATGAAATAAGGAAAAAATACATGAAACTATATATTCAATAAGTAAATGTGAATAAAGATTAATACCCTTGAAAGAGAAATGGGCATGGTATTCACTACACAATAACGTTGGATTGGAAAATCTCAGTGCAATTTCGGCAGCATAACAGCGTGACATAAGATTTCATAAAAATGGATGATGAGGAAGAATGAGGTATATCATCAATTTTAAATTAATTATATTTTAGGGGGTCATATATATATATATATATCCCAACATATGTAATGGAATATAGATGCATAATATAAAATAATTTCTCAAATGTAAATCGAATGACATAGATTTCTTAAAGAAATTCAGCATGGTAGCAGGTGTACATGGGATGAAATAATGAGGGAGAAATATGAATATAATAATTAAAAAATAAGTCGTATATTATGGGGTAGGTGTGAAATCATACACATCAGTTTTAATTTAAAATAGAAGTGTATAACAACATAATGAAATTTGGTCAAAAATGAGAATGGAGGAAATCCCTTGGAAGTGTGATACTAAAGGCTTGGAAGAGGCTTGAGAGAGGATTATTGGGAGATTTCGGTGCCTTGGGAAGATATTAGAGAGACTGGGGCTGGGTTTGGTCGATCTACAAATATTATGAGTGATGAGAAGTGGGATCTAGTGTGGGTTTATAGAGTAAAAAGGTGGTAATTTGTTATTTTTTATGTTTTGAAAACTACACATTTAACAAATCAAAACAACAAACCAACCCACTATTTTTACAAAGGATTTTTTCAAAGTGGAGTGTAAAACATTATTTTGTAAATAAAATGGACAAAATTATTAAAATATATGGCATGATTATTTACAGGTGAGTCATACTATCAAGGAAATTAATTTAAAATGATAAAATGTATTATATGTCTTGGAGGGTCAACAACAACTTGGTAAAATTAATAAATAAAACATAAAATCACATTATATTAAATTTAAAACATATATTGGAATAAAGTCCAATTTAATGTATTTTTTCACATCACTATTGTTTCATTATTATGTCATAAAATGAATTGTATATTTAAAAGATATTTTATTTTTACCCAAAAATTCGACTATCTAGGAATATAATCAAAAATTAATCATTGGATAATTTTGACATCCTAATTCCAAAATTAATATTATTTTTTTCTAATTATTTTCTAAATATTTGAATTTATAGTTCTAAAATAAATTCCAACATTTATCTAAAATCAATATATTTTTAAAAAAAACACCTTCCAAACCAAAATAAAAATTATGATTTTATTCATAATAATTTTACAATAATTTATATTTTAAAACAAATTTTGTAATAATATTTTATATAAATATTATTTTATTTAAAAAATAAATAAATCATAAAAATATATTTATATATTTCATATTAACTAAAAATACTCTACGTGGTTTAAAAACTATTTAAAAAGTAACAATAATAAAATGAATGTATATTCTTTATTATATACAAAAAATAATTCACACAATAATAGTGAGAGGATATTGTTACTTAAACCCTTATGAAAATCTCATAAGCCATAAGGGTAATGTGTGGGATTGTGATAGAATCTTGGGGAGGCTCAGATAATATTGCTCGGGTGGTAATATATATTATCTTTAAATTCTCATTTAAGTGGTTCTGTTCCAGCATAATGTGTTGAAGTTCATCATGAACTTCGTTAAGAGTGAATCCCAAGGAATGAACCTCCTTTTTGAGCTCTGAAAAATGGGATTTTATGTAACAATTATATTGGATGGGGCCATCATTCACTTTTTCTATGTAAATTGGATTTTTAACACCCTATATAAATATTAATCATGTGATCACTGCTCAATGACAATGTTAGAAACAGTAAAAATTCATAACATAATATAAAAATCAAAAAACATAAAAAAATTATTTTTATATGTTATATAACCATTTACATTATAATACATTCTGTTAGATATATAATAATTTTCATTAATAAATGTTTGGTTTGTTACATTTTTTCCCACTTATGAAATTATTCCCTTGAAATTTTCTATTACAAC
This sequence comes from Viscum album, assembly GCA_963277665.1. Taxonomy (NCBI): domain Eukaryota; kingdom Viridiplantae; phylum Streptophyta; class Magnoliopsida; order Santalales; family Viscaceae; genus Viscum; species Viscum album. The sequence continues at coordinate 2,011,547,026 of OY728147.1, read as the reverse complement.
ACAAATATTGATGAAGGTAACTCTACTTTATCACATCATCTGATTCTCACATTTCCTCTTCAAAAATTTGGATTCTCTATAACACTATTATGAGGTGCATTGTCTTATTTTATATAAATTTTTCCCAATGATCAAAGTTCTTTACTAGATTTTCTTTATATGATATGTCATTATCCAATGGTACCACCACTAAATAGAGTACATGCGATGGGTCAGGTATGTACTTCCTCATATGTTATAATGAAATAAATCATGGACATGAGATAGGATTAGTGGGAGTGGTATTTGATAGGCCACTACTACATTGCGATCAAGGATCTTAAAAGTGCTAGTGTAACAAGGAATAAGTATCCCCTTCTTCTCAAATCTCAAAACTCTCTTCTACAATGATATACAGAGAAATACCATGTCTCCAAAATCACACTCTAGGTCTCATAAATTATTATCAGTATAGATCATTGTTATATCCTGAAAAGATTTAATATTTTTTTGGATGGTCTTAACCTTCACTAACATTCCTTCAACCATTTCTGGACCTATGACTTTTCCCTCCCAAACTTCATCCGAACATGCCAGTGTTCTGCTTCTATTCCCGTAAAGGGCTTCACAAGGATCCATTTGGATGATGGAGTGATGATTATTATTGTACAATAACTCTACTAGAGGAATATGTTGATCCCATCCTTCTTTTATGTTCATTGATCATGCTCACAAAATTTATTCAAGTGTTTTTATATTCCTCTCATATTCGCCATAATTTTGAGTATGATATGTTGTAATGAATTTCAGTTTAGTATTCAAAGTGGGTGGAAGACTCTTCCAGAACATAGAGGTGGATCTTGGATCTTTATCGGATACAATAGATAGTTTTAAAAAATACAGCCATACCACTTCTCTGATATATATATGAGCCAGTTGATCTAATGAGAAATAGTCTCTAGTTGCAATGTAGTGTGAAGTCATCATAAGATGATCCACAACAACCTAGTTAAAAATTGTTTCATTTCGATGTATTTGTTTGTACAATGACATAGTCTATGGTGTTGTTATCCCATTTCCATGATGGTATATGTAATGGTTGCATCTCTCCCTTAGACTTAAACCTCTTATAATTCACTTTATAACATACCAGGTACATTGATGTATACTCAAGAATCTCCTTCTTCATGTTATCCCAACAATAATTCCCTCAAATATCCTTTTATGTCTTTGTGTTTCCTCGGTGAATGGGGTAATCCAATCTATGTGCATCATCGAAAAGATTATTCTTTAACTCAATATTTTATATATCACATAGTCTTGTCCCAAATCCCACAATTCATTCTTCATTAACATTGAACAACATGGATTTCGATTTTTTTAATAGTATCATATTTATTGTGAATTCCCACATTGTTCTTTTATTCATCCTTTATCCTTTCCAAAATAGTCGGTTGAACAATAATTTGGGTAAGGATTGATCATGTTCCCTTATTTGGGATTCCCATTCCCATCACCATCAAATATAATAGGATTGGATCCTTTTCAATTCCCATCAATGATAGAATAATTGGGTCATTTATACTTATAAAACCATTCACCTTGTCCACTTTCCTTGGGTGTTAAAGGATTGAGTAGTCATAGTCATTGATCACATATAACCATATTCATTGGTTCATATTCAACTCATTATGTTTTAATATAAACTTGATGATTTTGTGATTTCAATATATTTCACACTTCTCTAAAAATAGGTAATGCCACCAAGTTTTCAAAGATAATATTACTACAGGAAACACCAGATCATGTGTTGCTTTTTTTATCACTTGAACTATCAATTTCCATGTATCATAGGCAATGAATTTGTCATTTTTCATCAACACACAACCGATGACATTTTTCAAAGCATCACTAAAAACCATATTAAAATATCTAAATTTGGGTAGGGTGTGCATGGGTATTGTCTTAAGACTAATCTTAATCTCCTTGAAGCCATATTTTCATTCATCACTCCATAGAATATTTACTCCCTTCTGACTTAGCTTGGTAATTGTCTTGGAAAATCATGCCAAATTTTTTAAAAATATTTGATAATATCCAGCTGACCCTGGGAAGCTATAGATATCCTTCACCGATGTTGGATCAGACATCCCTCAATTGTAGTTATCTTAGAGGTATGCACAAATATCTCATTTCCTATGATGATATGACTCATGAATGAGTCCTCATTCTACCAGAACTCCCACTTTCTATACTTTTCATAATGATTCTATTTTGGTATGGTTTTGAGTATAGTGATTAGATGCTTCTCATACTACCCCTTGCTTTTGGAGTATATTAGAATATTATTATAAAACTAACAAAAATTTGTAAAGGTAATTTATAAAGACTCTATTCGTCAATATAATTATGATTGCTGTAAAATTAGTGTGTCTGAAAGGCATTACTATGAATTCATAGGGCATATATCTTGTACAAAAAGAAGTCATGGATATATCCTCCTTCATCACACATACATGATAATATCCTAATCAAAAACTCACCTTGGAGAAGTACTGTGCTCTAAATAGTTGATTGAAAAAGTAATCAATTCATGGAAGAAAATAATTTTTCATTATCGTGAATTTTTTGAGCTCATGATAATCAATGAAATGGTGAATTTGCCAAACATTATTCATGATGAAGAGGACTGATACATCCCATTTTTAAGCACATTGAATTTTATCAAGATTATCTTATAGTTGTTTCTTCAGCTCCTCTAGATCCAAAAAATACATTCTATATAGAGTCTTTGATATTGGAAATGCATCGGTTATAAGATCAACTAATAATTAAACATCTTTTCTCAGAGGAATACATGACAATTCCTTAGGAAATAGCTCACCAAATTACCTCAAAATAATTATCTAATCATGGATGGTTTCCCCTGTTGAATTAATCAACTGGGCAAGATACACATGCTCATAGGATAGTAATGTCCAAAATTGAGATGATGGTGCTAAATAAGATTCATGCCCCTCCTTTCACTTGTACAAAATTAGGGGGTCAATTTTCCATATGGAGAGAGATTTACCTCTCACAAAAATTTAAGTTGGATCTATATAAGGAGAGACAATCCTTTCCACGAATTGCATCAATTATTCAAGAGGTAGTGTGATGAGGTTCTGTATGAAGATAAATTGACAAATTATGAGAGGGGAGGAGTTATATTCATGGTATTCAATTATTTCCCCATTTTTCGTTCTAATGACATCTCTACTTCAATGTTTTTTCGTTGTTTTGGGATAGTTCTACTAAACATATGGTATATAAAAGTGTGAGTAGAAATAGAATAAAAATGTAGGTTCTATAATAATTTATAAATAACTAGCGTAGCTATCACTGCTTTATTTTTGGGGTTTTCTTTGGTGGTAGTGATGGAAAAATCCCACCCGTGTTGGCTTAGAGGTTATTTGTTTCCTATGAAAACCCTTAACATATGAAAATAGTTTGCAAAGTTCCATGTTTCTTTGTAGTTGAAGTAATTAAAAAAAAGATAAGGTTCAAATAGAGCATTCCTTTCCTCTATAATATCCATGATTTTATCTTGTCAGTAGTTAATGGACTAGTTACCTTATCTTGTAAACCTAAAGAATTTCTTTGTCCACATCGAGAACTTTCCGGGTTTCTTCTTTCTCCACCATTGGAAAGTGGGGTGCTGTATTTTCATACAACTATTGAAATGTCCATCATACTTATAGAATTAATTTCCACATTATTCTTCTTATCCACGTGATACCCTTGAAATATTTAATATCCATTTCGACTTTCAGGGCACATCAAACAATTTACTCATAGCTCTTGAAGTCAAGATTCCCAAGGGCATTCCCTAGGATAAGTTTTAGGACATCAATAAAGATGTCAAACATGAATTTGGGGTTATGAATGACGCCAAAGGCATATAATAATATCCTTGTGATGTTTTCCTTATACCCATTGATGGATTCTTCATCTTTTATCTTGAGGGAAATGAAGTCTCTTTCAATCATAAGTTAGATTGTGCGAGGAAAATATTTATCAAAAAAAATGAAAATCTCTCCATTACATTGACTTGATTTCCTCCACGGGCATTGAATTTTTTATCAATGTCTCCCATTGATCAATTTCACCCTCTATATGATATTCATTCAAAATTGCCTTGTCTTGTTCAGATCATTGAATAATGGGTAAGATCTACTGAATAGAGTTGTTCCATTGGCCGGCGATTGAGGGATTAGATTATCCCTTAAAAAAGTAGTCATTTATATTTTGAGGCTCTTGATTGTGACTTGTTCATTCTTGGGTGGGAGGGGGTTGAATTTTCATCATGATCAATGAATCTATTTAGAACATGTGTTAAATAAGAACGTATCATGACAGTGTACATAATTCTCGCTCCCATAGGTTTGGGCATCTCATTAGAACTGTCATCACATTAATCATTGCATCAGTTGTTATCTTGATTCCCCCAAATACATACCATTAGCTAGAATAAAAGGAATGTTGGGGGAAACACGTAAGGGTAATTCAAAGGCAAAAATAGATAGCATATAAATAACTATTATTTCATTATATGTTAAATTTATAGGCTTCAATATATGTTATCCCTGATCTACTTCCCATCATATATTCTTTGGGGAAATTTTTTAATTCCCATAGTAATGATTTATACTAAACATATGAATTTAGAAAATAATACCTCCTGGTAGTGTCATAACCAATAGTTAAGTATGGATAGTTGTCATGTTGTAGCTCTCATTCGATTCTTGATCAAAGTGGTATTTTCATGTTTTACCATTAGATAAATCTATTTTAGAGCCACCTAAACCTACTCGTATATAGATAGGGATATATTTTTTTGATAAACCACTCAATCAATACTCACCAATATTTAGTGATTTTTCTCTTTTACTTAGTCTTATCCATAAGGTTTTTATATGGTATTTTTAATCCTAATCCCAAAAATAACTAAACCTCCCTTTGATACCAACTATAATAACCCTACTCTTTTATTTCAAAATTAAACCAAATGTATTACAAAAAATATTAACTTAATAAAACATTTAATATTGACTGTTCTAGTGTATTTTGGTCTTAGGAAAATCACAAAACGTCTTAAAACATGAAATACACATATTTATTGAAATATTCTGTTACATGACCTCCCATATTCGTTTGTACATAACATTGCTTGAGATAACTATAGAACACGCATAAGAGAAGGGTTTTATTTAAATCCTATTAAATTCGTAAACAGGGAACAAAATTTAGAATATAGTACATGTTATAAATTTTCATATCAATGGAGAATGAGAGAAACATGATCATAAAGTCATGATATATCATGATTATCATAACATGGAAATGGGGCATCAACATTTAACATGATATTATCATGAGACAAAGGTCATTGAACATGGGCATGAGTAAACCCTCATTGAAATTGAATTATCATGATTGAACACTCATTGATATTGAAGTATAATGATACTAATATTTACCTAATTCAATAGATCACTATCTAGTCACACTATTCTTAATCATTTCATTTCACCTATAAGTGTGCCACATGGATCAAACAACATGGAATCATTCAGCATCATCATTTATTCCATGATAAAGGAATGTGGAATACATAAATGATACTATATAATGAAATAGTAAACGTACATAATGGTGAATACCCTTGATAAAGAAACGGGCATGGTATTCACTAGACAATGAATTTGTCTTGGAAAATCATGGAGGAATTAAGACAACATAATAGTTTGACATAATAATTCATAGAAAAATATGATGATAAAAAAAGGGGTATATCAACATATTTAAATGAAATGTAAATAATGGGTGTCATATATATACATTTTCCAATAAATGTAATGGAATTTAGATACATAATATAATATAATTTCATTAATGTAAATGAGAAAAGGGAAATTATTTCCGGAATATCAACATTGTAATGGGAGTACATGGGAGACATTAATGATAGAGAAATATGTCTCTCATGATTCAAAAATAAGTAGGGATGTATGGGGGAGTTGTGAAATCAAAACCCAAAATTTTTGATTTAAAAAATGCATAAAATAACATAATGAAATTTTGAAATAAATGAGAATGGATGAAATCCCTTACTTGGAAGTGTGGCCTCAAAGGCTTGGGAGACCCATGAAAGAGGCTTAATGGGAACCTAGGGCACCATGTGAAAATATTAAAGAGATTCAGGCATAGGTTTTCCGAGCTCCAAAGGTTTTTAGTTAATTGAAGTGGGATCCTGGGTGGGTTTATATATGAAACGAGAGGTAGTAATTTATTCTGTTGGTTTAGGACAATACATAGTAAGATAATAGAACTCACAAACCAGCCCATGTATTTTCCCATGGTTTTTTCCAATATGAAGTGGATTAAATTATTTAATAAGTCCAATGGAATAATTTATTAAAATATTATCCTTTTTTTGTGGAGGTGAGTCATACTCTCAATGAAATCATTTTAATATGTAAAAATGTTTTATAGGTATTGGTGGGTGTACTAAATATTTGAAAATTAAATCACAAAAACCTGCAAAAAAATATTATTTTAATGTTAGAACATATATTGGACAAAAAACCCATTTATATTATTTCATTACATCACTATTGGGTCATTATGATGTCATTAAACACATTATCTATTTAAACGATATTTATTATTTACACAAACATTTGATTGTCTTGGAAAATTATGAAAACATTTTGGTTGGATAATTTCAACATAGTGATTCCTGAAATAATATTTATTTTGTATAAATAATTATCAAAATATGTGAATTTTTACTTTTAATATAAAATTTTTCATTTATCGATAATTCATGGGATTTGACAAAGACAACTTTAACCATAAAGAAATTTAAATTGTAATCCTAAAAATTCTTTGAGATTTTATATTTATAATATAATTTAATAGTAATATTTTATTAAGATATTATTTAATTAAGACATCCTATAATTAATTAAAATAGTTTTCTTAATTTAATATCAAATATAAATTCTATTTGTGGGTTTAAAACTATTTAAAAAGTAAAAATAATAAAATTTATGTATATTATTTATTCTATAAAAAATTATTCACATAATCATAGCATTATGGTCTTGTTACATATCCCCATATAACACCAGAATATGACATAAGGGCATGGTGTGTGATGGTGAAAAACTCATGTGGAGGCTAATATAATATTTCTTGGATGGTAATCTCTATTAACATTCACTTCTCCCATAGGAGGATCCATTCAATCTTAATGTGTTGATGCATGGCTAATGATTGATCAAGAGAAATTCCCAGTGACGCTAACTCTATTATGACCTCCATAAAATTGTATCCGTATGGAGATATTCTACTCGATGAGGCCATCAATATCTTTCTCTGAGTAAATTGGATTTTTAAAGCCCTATATTTATACAAATCATCTGATCCAAATTCAATGACTATATTTTCAATGACAAGAATTCATAACTGTGTATTAAACTCCAATAACATAAAACCAAAGATGTTCATATGTTATATAACCATTTTAAATAATAATATTTTATATTATACCAAGCTGAATTTTCATTAATAAAAGTTTGGGTCGTTACAGAGTTAATATAGTTGTAATTTGTAATGCCTGACTAGATATATTCATGTCACTTGACCAACCATAGTTTGGGTAATGGGAAGGGGTAATGTATCTTATCCACTATAATTTCCATGAAATTGAATATTTGGAATCCATTGTTGAGGGTTATTAGTTTTCAAAAAATAGTAGGAGACTAATATATAGTATTTATTTTTTTCTAAATTTTATCTAATGAATTATTATATATATGTTCATAATACTTGTAGAAAATACAATAGAATGATATCAAACATATCTTAGTGATCCATACATTATATGGATAATATTCTCACTGGAAAAAAATTCAATGACTGAAAAAGGTGCTTAATCATAATCCTTTTCCACAAAAGAGAAGTATATGTGTTATAAGAACATATTATTGATTTTCCTAGTAATGATTCATGTGATGAAGAGTGATCACTAAATGAGAAACATATGAATTAATCTACAAATGATCTATGATTCATGTTGTCATCCGTAACCATTATGAATTGGAAGAAACATTTGGTCATTGATTCAAATTACTTTATGTATTATCATTATGATGTCAATCAATAGAATATGGGAAAAGAGAGATATAATATCACCAATACATTTTTTACAACTAGTCATGTATAATATTTTCTATATGGGCCTCATGTAGTCATCCTTATTCGCCATATTGAATGCCTCAAAAACTTTTTGGTTAAATTCTTAGATGAGTTGCGTATAGATATCATAATTTCATTAATTCCCAATATGATCTGTAGTTGGTTTTTTAATTACAATATGATAAATAATGAGAGGATTCATTCAGGACATCTTACATTGACTCTATATATGAGTAAGGGCTTAGGGAATTTAAAACCTATGGTCATTATAGTGAATTATGAAATGGAGAACAAGGGAAATGTGAATAAGATTCAGAACATGTATAAAGATCCTAAGCCCTGTCCTTCCATGTTGAGGATGATCCAGTTAAAGTTAATAGAAAATGAGGTAGTATGTTTTTTATGTGACATGTTAGGCCATTGGATGATGAACTACACCCCGAAGTATGGGGAAGCTAACAATGCATTTTTATTTATTGTAATCATTAAATATATCTACAAACATGAATTATATTTATCGTTCGGTAGCCACATATGTATCCAAATATAAGAACCAATTTGATTCCAAATTGGTTTTTTAGGATATGTGTATTTAAGAACTAATTATAGTATGAGGCTTGTTGCTCAAGATAATCGGGACTAACAAATTTAAATTCCAATATGAATGATTTAGTATTAAAATAATTATTATTATGTTCTAGAGGTTACCATATACATACTTTATGGATATTAACTTAATAAATATGGTTTTATTTTCATTTATCAAAATAAAAGTAGTTAATTTAATAAATAAAACATATATTATTATATATAACATTTAAATATGAGCCTTAATGTACTAAATTATTAAAACATAGTATTAGAAATTGTTAAAGAATATCATTCACATGACTAATATAACTCCCAACTGTGGAATCACTATATTCTTCATATAAATTAGAAGTATTTGAGAATTCTCGGTCAATATGATTATTTAGACTATTTTGAACTAAAACCTATATTAAATATGTGATAATTTTTTAAAATTAAAAAAAAATCTCAAAATGATATATGGAGGATACGGTGAAACGGCCCAATAGGATATAGGATTGATGCACATTGATGTGTTAAGGAAATTCTAGTTTAATTTGTAGGTGGTTAATTGTACATCATGACATTTTTAAATGATTTGAGTAGATATGTTTTTGTCTAATTAATTATTTACTAGTTTTATTCCCTGGATAATGTTATGGAACTCAAAAATTATTTGGATAATAAACTAGGAAGGAAGATAAATAATCTTTAATCAGATTGATGTGGTGAATATCTTATGCAAGAGATCAAAAACATTCTACAGGAGTTTGGAATTATATCTCATCATAATCCATATTATACACCATAGTTTAATGGTGTTAATGAAATGAAGAACTATACAATATTGGACATGGTATGGTCGAAGATGAGTCATTCAGATTTTCCGTTATTCTTTTTGGGATAAGAATTAAACATTGCAACATACACATTAAACCGAGTACCAACTAATGTGTGAGATGTAATACCTATTGAGTCATTGATTAGATTGAAAAATGTTTTATTCAAATACTAGTACGAGTTTACGAGGAATTTGTATTGGATTTTTCAAGATACAAAATAGCACCCCGGGTGAAAATTTGTTACGTTATAGGGTATACAATGGAAACATTGGGATACTACCAATACATCCTCTCAGATTAGAATGTGATTGTCAACAAAATAATATTCATTCATGAGAAATAAAACATTATCAATAGGAATAGTCTTAGAAGGAATGCCATAAATGATGTTGATGCCCAAGATTCACAATTATTGTACAGGAATATATTCTATAGGTAGCCATGGAAGAATTAGATCTCGAAACCCAAGCACTGTTTAAGAGCATGATATAGGTAAGAAATCTTGATTGATATGGATCTCTATTTACCAATGATTGTGGAACATTATTGTCTATAAATGATGAAACATTGTCCTACAACGTGTATGTATTGATAAAAAAGCATCAAGATGGAAAGAACACGATAATTTTGAAAAGGATTCCATGTATTTGAATCGAGTATGGGATTTAGTTGATCCACCAGGTTATTTAATGAAATGGTTATCAAAAGGAAAAATTGACACTAAAGAAAAATTAAATACCTGTAATGAAATTTTATAGGGTAAAAGTTTTAAATAGCATCATGTAATTGACAATGAATAAAACTATTCACCAGTTTCTAGGTTTTAATATATCAAAATTACACAAGATATAAAATACTACCATGATTATAAGATTTAGTATATGGTTGTTAAAACTACTTTCCTCAATGGGAGCAATCAGAAAGATGTCAATATGACATAGTATTGTGATTTTGTGACTTTATTTGATGTAAAAATGAATTTCAAGTTACAAGGATTCATTTATTGAATGATAAAATCATCCATGTCATAGAAAATATAATTTGATGATACTTTAAAATAACGTTTTTTCATTAAAAATTAATGTGATACATGTGTTTATGAGATGTATAATGGGAAACAAATAATTATCATAGTACTATATGTTGATGAAATATCACATAGTGGATATTACATTTGAGTCTTGTAGTATATTATGGACTAGCTAAACAAATTTATCTTCATGAAGGTCACAGGTGAAGAATCTTATGTTAGAAGGATAAATATCATTCATTATAGATCTGAGAGGTTTCTTATACTAATTCAAAGTACATATATTGATCAGATACTTAAAAGTTTTATTATGGAACAATCAAAGAGAGGATTAGTTCTTGTTCCACATGGTTTACATATTTTTAGAAAAATGTATCTTCAAAGAACCTAATATAAATAGATAATTCGTATTATCTAATAAGATTCAGTGATATGATACATCATGTTTGTTATGTTATGCATTGCATTTGATGTTGAGAATTAATTGATCATGGTAGTATGATATCATGTTGATCCTCAAAAACAACTTTAGTATGAAATTAATGGTCTCAATAAGTATCTAAGAATGATTAAAGATATGTAATTGGTGAAAGGATGAGAATAAGAACATGTCATTAGGGGTTATACTAATTATAGTATTTAGAAAGATCAAAATGATATGAAGTCTTAGTCAGGATATAGTTTTTCTCATAGTATAAGAGTTGTGTGATGGAAGAGTTAAATAAATCCAGTTATCTTTGATTATATAGAGAAGTTATAGTATATTGGATCTTCTGATGTAGCAACTTAATCCATTTGGATATATAACATTTTCCAAGGGCATGATGTGGTATTTAGTAGTAAATACATAATTAAATTGTGTTACGAAATGACTACAATGGTGGGTCTTATAAAAAGACAAAGTCAAACAAATTGAAAAAATAATATCATCCATATGTATCACCTATTGAGGATTTTTTTCAAATGGGTAAAGTTGAATTGAGAATATTACCCATAAAATAAAATGTGGCCAACCCCATGACTGAAGGCATGTCTTAAAATATGAATTCATATTATGTGAGAGTCCACAAAATATTGGTTTTTATCAGTGATCTCTTGTGAGAGTAGAATTCTATTATATTTTGTTCCATTGATCCAAATTTTTTTCTACTTTATGATAACATTTATTAATAGTATTTAATATTTATAAAAATATTATCACATCATGAATATTATATTATGTATCATATAATGTGGTAATGTCCTAAGAGTAGTTTTCACTCTAAAAGGTCATAAGAGTTACCCATTATGATGAGAAACTGAGTGCTATGAACTTATTTCTAATTATATGTTTTATATATGGATTATATAACATTAGGGACATAAATGGTGCATTATTACTATAGGGGAGACCAATATGACATTTTGGAACCTTCTTATGGTGTACACACTAAGTAATATCCAATATATGATATATTGAGGACATTTCCCACTAGTAGAAAATACACATTTATATTTTTCATTTGATATTCCTATCAATGTATGTGTGTATTTGTCATTATAGTTTATGAATAATATTAATTGGAATTATGAGATGATTGCATTATGGTATTGAAATAATCATGATGACAAATTTTTGTGACAAGGTAGGATGCGTTGGGTGTGTCATGAGCATCATTTCATTAATGAACAATCTGAGAATGCATTTTTCCCTTATGTTATTTAAAATATTATTTTGTCTAATTTACATTAAATGAAATGATATCGCATAAATAAATCCATTTCCTTGGTGTTTTGTAGGAAAGTTCAAATTCAGGAAAGTCATGGAAAGGGATATAAATCACATAGGTTAACAAAACCATCTTGAATCCTTCTTGATTAGAGATATCACAATAAAAGGATATTATTAATCATTAAACCTTTTTGTGAGATATAATTTCATTTCAAAATTATCTTCATGATCTAGGGGTTTTATAATATCTTACTAGAATATAACTTCTCATTTTAGGATACATTGCCTAACACCACTAAAAAAGAGGCATAAATGGTCACACAATAATTTAATATTGAATCAAAATTAAGTAATATAATATTATTTATTTCTAACCATGTTAAATAAATATTATTTACACACAAGGTTTAATAATTAATCAATTTTTATTGATCAAATATATTCCATCAGAAGTTATTCAATAGAATATTATGTGTGCAAAATATTTTATAAAATATTATTTTATATTTTCCGAATATAATATTTATTTATTGATTAGTGAACAATGTATTGATTTTCATTTATTATGTAAATAAGTAATCTTTAGTAACCAATAAATATTGTGGAGGAATAGGGGACTCAATTTTTAAATCTAGTGAGAAATAATATATCATCATTACTATTTTATTAAATAATATATAATTTACATTATTAGTTTATCACATGTCAAGGAACTAAAAATAATATTTTTATTTTAGAAATGGGGTTTCTCAAAATATTAAATAATTATTAAAGGAATTTTCCTCAAATATTTATATCTAAACCCCAGTGTTATTTATACACAATTATATTAATTTTTTAATAGGGGAAATTAATTTGTTTGGTTGTGAACAACGAATTAGTAGAGTGTTATCATGCCCATGAGTGATCCATTATCAATTAATTCTCCCAAGAATATATAGAGGCCTTATTAAACCTCCCATTATCTTGTATATAGAGATTAAGGAGAAATTATTTTTAAGTGATTGTCGTGGTGATTAAATGTGGGTGATGAAAGCAATAGAATATATAGTGCGAGCACTGGGACCTTCCTACTATTATGTTTGGATATATTTATAGCATGCGTAGATAACAACTTTAGGTAATCTAATATTGATTAAAAAAACAAAAAAATTTCTACTATGATCTATATTCAAATCCGTCAATGAATAAATAATTAATTCAATTCAATTCATTAATTAATTAAATTATTTATATATAATATGTGATGATCTTATCTTAGGGTCTAGTGGATTTTTCATTTCTTATTTTCCGTAATTAAATTTTGTTTGTCATTTCATAGATCTTAAACTCATCATTAATTAGGAAAAATAGATGGTGGATATGACCCACTGCATAATTTATCTATTACTAGAACTTAAACAAATTCAATATCATAATATAGACATGTATCAAGTGGTATACATAAAAATCACAGACTACTAAGATAGGGAATCAAAGTACCACTTCCACATAACCTCATATGTCTATCTATGATAAAATTGTGTCTATAATAGTTTTAACATCATTCCATAAAGTAATTTCTCAATAGTGTATATTTTTTGAAGCAAACAAACATCATTATATGTTTATGGATCCAACTCAGTATACTCACATTCTATTACATGTGATGGATCAGGTATGTACCTCTGATGCTAAGCAACATGGAACACATCACGAATCCATCAATATCATGAATGAATATTTTTAATATATTCCACCATCAAAACCATCTTGATGATATAAATGGGTAGAGATAAATAATTGAGAATGATTTTATTGTTTCTTTATATGTCAAAACCCTAACTAAGGAGTCACTCTCAAGAAAAAAATGGTGCTAATAATTTTTTAATTTTATAAAAGTCGTATTAAGTGTCTTTGGTGCACAACATACAACACCGATACAGTACAAGAAAACCAAAACTACAAATAGCACAAAATAACTTAGATTTATACTTCATAATAATCATAGTCATCCCCATATCCCAGACAGGAATCGTCTTCTCTAGTAGTAGATTCCCATTCCGAATTTCTCTAAAAATTTTCAAATTGAACCCGATTGTTAGGGAGATCTATATTATTCATAACTGATGATGAATTCTTAACTCCACTGCCCTTTTGACAGCAATAACCACCAGGTTATTCCTTTTTGAAGCATTCCATGCCCGAATTGGGCTCGGGAGTTTTGAGTAGTCTTTCATTGGCCTCCTTGTTGAGGTTGCAGATGAAGCCCTATCACCTAGAGACCCCTTCTGATTCTTATTTTGAAAAATATCTCTAAATGAAAGGCCTTCAGGTGTACTCTAGTTCTCTTTTCCACCCCTACATCTCTCCTTTCCCACCACAGACTATATCTTCAACCCAGTATCTGGACATCTAGCAAAGTCATCAAGCCTCTGACCTGAATGATTACTTTCCATCAAGGGTTATGGCCCCTTCTGTAAAGAAAATTCCTCCCGAGCCATAGCATCTGCCTCCTTCCCCTTACCCTCATACATAAGGGCCTCTGGAGTCATTATAAAGAAAAAAATGATCTCCCATAGTGAACAACAAAAGTATCCTACTATTATCATCATATGATATATTCATATTCTAAGTGGTGATTATCCTCTTCCAAATTAGTTTATCTCTCTTATAGATCTATTGAACCAATCTAGTCCACATTAAAACATCCTAAAATTCCTCATTCTAATAGACTGGGGTTTGAAATTGCTTCTCATATACAGAATTATATGGTTAATTCAATATTAAATTATTTTAAATACTATTGTATGAGAAATCAATCAACACTAGGTGATCATTCCATGAAATATTAAAGTATATAATTTCAGGTCAGAGAATATAATAAATTTTGTGAATCATTTTCTCTTACAATCCATATGTTTGAGCGTGGTATATTGTGATAAAGCAAAAATGTTTCCATATGTCCTTCTATATAACTTACCAAATGTTTGAAATGAATAGTTACTTTATTTCAGAAATAATTACCATGAGAAATTCATTTAATTGTATGGTCTCCTAGATATTAATCATTCCCAACTCATCTATATAGTGAGTGTTGTGGATATTTAAAAAGTGTGAAACCATCATCACTTGATCTAAAATCACCTAGAAAACTTCAGGAATCACAAATTATATGGGTAACACCATCCAAAATTCCATCATGATGTCCTCCCACATCAACATGGACAGTGGAAGTGGATTGAGTATCCCACAAGGATGATGGCTCTCAAGCTTTACCCTCTGGTAGGTGAGGAAATGATAAAAAAACCAATGATGCCATTAGTTTTCATTTCCCACTATAAATATATATTCAATTCATGGTAAATTATTTTATCACAATGATGTGTCACCAATGATGCGGTAAGGATGTACCTCATCATCTTATATTTTATGAAAATGGGGACCATTACTATATGATTAACAAGGATTAAATCATTATTTTCCATCAACAACCCAGGCTTCAAAACACCTCCAGTTATCTATTCCAACCATAATGCACACTCCATGTTAGAATGATGTCCATAATTAAACTGGCCTATAAGAGAATATGTGATCCTAGAAAGGGAAGAATTCATTAATCCATTATCAAACTTAGTAATTAGTATTAATCCAATAGTTAACGAATTATATCATCTAGTTTCACTGATCCATAGAATATTTCACCCCTATAACATTCTCCACATGCATCACCTGAATAAAAAAATATAAAAAATTCATTAAAATTACTATGTGTATTGGACATCTAAAATTAAAAATTCTATTGATAATCAACCCAATACATCTTCCTTATATTCATGTGTATTAGTGTGATGTTATGTAAATGGATATTGTGCTTAGTGTGGATTAAAAAATCCCACTGAAGTGATAGTTTTACAAAGACATCCCATCATATAACACCTTTAGTTTCTCCATGTCTTGTGTATGATTTTACTACTCATAGGTCTATAACTGTCATTATAAATATTATACTACCAAGTCACTATCCATTAATTAATCTTCCAATATCATTACAAATACATAAAAGTAAACTATATTTTTGATCACCAATTCAATGAGAATTAGAATTAGATATGTATTAGACCTACTCATTATCTTATGGAAATCCTCTCATCACTTTTGTTACCATTGAATATATACCCCCTTCTATGTAAGTTCAATACATGGTGCTCATTCATGAAAAAATTCATGGGTAAAATAACAGTTGTATCCTCATAAAAATGAGTATATATTGATCTTGAACAAATTCCATGAATGTTTCTATGAAATAAGAACCTCCGTTATCACTTCTTTAATTTATGTACCAATCTAATAAAATACAGTATTAACATCAAATCCTGAAATATGATGATATAACATGGTTTCTTAGAGTGAAGATGACGTAATAAAATCATACTCAAGACATTCTGAAGATATATCGCGTAATACTTTATTGTTGGGGATTAGATTTGTATTTTATCAATTAAAACAATATTTAATGACTCCACGTTTAGTTGGAATACAATTTTCCAAATAGAAATTAACACTTGTAATTCATTCATCAAAACAAATCTCATCACCATATACGCATATTGTAAATACCATATTAGAAATTTCATAAAAAATCCATTCTATCTGACACATTGATGGTGATAGCCCGATGAAAAATAAATTTTAGGGAGTCATTGGTATCCCCATAAATGATGAAAAAGTTCATCATTAATGGGTATATGATTTCAGTTCATATCTATCACCTAGTTCATCATCCAATAATATATGTAGAATTAAACACAACAATATTACTTCTTGTATACCTATATAGGATCACCCCATGGTGAAGTACCCAGACTAAGTTATCACTTATCCTCTTTTCCATCATGTTATACTTTGATACCATTCAATTTAGAAGACACTATATGATGTAGTGATATTGAAATATGATGCGCACCCGACATTAACTATATCACACCATAAAATTCTGATCCATTAGATCTTCTACTACATTAAAGATTATGAAAATTATTTCAACTAATTACATATCATTAAGAGAGCCTATGTTTCCCTGGAAAGATTGAAAATTATTGAGTGTAAATCCATTAATTTCTCAACTTTAGTAATGAACACAAAATAATTAGACTTGAATAATGTGAAATACTATTGGATGAAGTGGTCTTGCGACCTAAACCCTTGGACATGGTGATGGAGTATGCATTAAAATACCCTCATACATTATAAACAGTACCTCCATCAATCCATCTAGTTTAATAATTATAAATATAATGTCAAAAATGTAATTACTGTAAATCCAAATAAGTCTATAGGATCACACAAAGGATATACTACGAATGCCATGGAATAAAACATCATTACACTGACCAACATATTTCCCATTCTTGTTTATCAATTTCATATCTATTAAAATATTACATAACAATGGTCTCATGATAAATAATTTATAAAAAATAGGATATTTCATAGAAACATGGGAGAATAGATTAATTAAGAAAAATATAACATATCCCAAACTAAAAGGACACTCTAAAGAACTGAATATAATAACTAATTTGAATCACAAAAATTTGTCTGTAAATATAAAAAGAGAACCTATATGCCTTATAAATATGCTTGAATTGAGCTAAAATCTCATAAAATCATCAACATCTGTTCGGTACAATGTTAAATGATGTTTCATTACACGTGTTTTAACAAAATTATATTTGGTGATATTTTTAATTTAATTTTATCATTTTGATATTTTGTCCCACACGATCAGGATTTTATATTGGGATATAGTAAACACTGTGTTGATTATTTTTAATAAATTCCATGTTTATATTTCCTTACATGTAACATTGATCTTATCTTTCATTACATGAAACAATGAATTTCAAGAAAACATGAATTATAATTAAAATATTACAGTAGTATTTACATAGAAATTGGAATGCTGGGTATAGAAATTATACTCTAAATGAATAAAATATGGTTTATTCATGATTAATAAATGAATTCTATAGTAAAAATATAATTGAAAATGAATGTAATAAGTATTTAAAAACTACCAAATTTAATTTCTGATAAAATAATTGTCTCTTCACAAACATGTTGTATCTCAATAAGTAAAACAATGAAATTTTAATGAAGGATTTCAATATAAATAAATATATATATATATATATATATAATTATATGCTATTTAATCAAATATTTGGAATTCATATTATGTGTTATTAAGATAAGTGATAATAATAAATCTAAATTTACTTATTAAAAAACGTTATTCAATATGGTAGTTTTAATTCATTTAGTTACACACATATTTAATTTTATTTGACACTTTGAGAAATTATATTCGACAAAATAATTTTTTTTTGCAATTTTAGCAAAAAAATATACGAGGGTGAATATTTTGTATTTTTTGGAAGTATTTAATTTTTGACCAATATAGAAAATATATAATTTTAATTGAAATCATTATTTATGTTTTAATAAACTAAATGTTTAGATTTATTTAAATTTTTTATGTTTAATTTTTATTTTTGAAATTCAATATACAAACATAATTAACCTTTTCATATTTTCTCTTTGAAGACCTGCCATTTCAATATGTCTGCATGATTGACGTTAAATAAATTTATAACACTAATATGAATTGAATTTGAAAAAGTGATTAAATATCCAGTATTAAATATTTTATATAATTACTAATATTCAAAAATTAACTTTTTACCATAGTTATAAGGTAAAATAGTTAAACATAATTATTTAAATTAAGGTAAAATTAGTTTACATAGTTGTTATAAGTAGAATATATAGTGTAAAATGGCATTATTACTAGTAAAAAACCCATTACATAGAAATATTAACACATTATGAAAATCATTTACGAGTAATTGGGATATTATTTCATGAGTGTATCATCTATAATAATGTGATTAAAGAAAAGGACATAAAAAGAAACTACGTTGCCTTAAAAATTTAGAAATATTTAAGGTAGGGAAAATTCATATTATTATTTATAAATATGATTTTCACAAGTTAATGATATTTTTTTTGAAAATATATATAAAATTTTTATAGATTAAATAACTAATTTATATTCTTATGAAACACATAAAATGAAATTATTTAGTTAATAATTAACCAAAATAAGTTACTCTAAAATATTAAATGTTAGGTAAATTGAATTAATTTTTTTCCACTAAATTTTTAGAAGAATATATATTGATTATCATGGGTGAAATTTATATATTTATTTTCCATTATATTATTTAATTTTTTAATTAAAATTATATTAATAATGATGGAATTGTAATTTTTTTATATGATATATATTGATATTTTATTAAATAATTTAATGATATAAAAATATTATATTCATCCATGATATTTTTAAATGATAACAAATATAATATATTTAATAATAACGTACTAATTTAAATTTTTTAATAGAAAATTTGACAAGTAGAAAAAACATGTTTAGCATGGTTAGGGTGAATGTAATATTTTTATGAATTACATGCAACAATGTTAATATTAATTTCCAACACAGATGTGTTTTTATGTTATAAATTTGAAATAATATTTTAGAATAATTGTGTATAAATATTAATAATTTATTTTTAATTTACACTTAAAATAAAAATTACCCATAATTGAAACATGTTACCTTAAGAATAACAAAAATTGTAATAATATAGAAACATAAATGTAAAGGAATAACTATATAAAATTTTATTATTTGTATGGTGGAGGTGTGTATAAACCGAATAAACCCTCCTATACATTATGATACTATTTCTGAGCCACATTAAATAATAGGGACTTCCAAATAGTAAATTTTTTTGAGTATTTATAGGAATACCACTTATTCTAAACTATAAAAATAAACATAATCCTCCCCATTCTTCACAACTATCAATAAAATTGTCTCTACCAATTCCAACTCAAAACAACTCCAAAAATTTATCCAATAATTATGAAATCCATAATTTTGTTTGAAATACATCATATATAGTCCTCTGGTTCAATCCCAAAGGATATACCTAAAGAAGAGGTAAAATTTATCAATAAAAAAATTTAATTTCATTTCCTCTTAGATATTATATTTATTTTAAATCACGATTATAAAGTTAACTAATTATATTCAATATGAAAATACATTATTATATTATAATTATTAAATACAATAAAAAATAATTCAAATGGTATATGAATTTTTCATTCATTTATATGCAGAACTACTCCCACTTGAACTGATGCCATTCTTTTATCCATGAACAACTATCAAGGCTGGGAATAATGATGAAGTTGATATTTATATATTATATATATTTGGTACTAATTATTTATTAATGAATATGGTAATATTATATATCATAAACCTTCATGTTTTCAATTATTTGTAAATATTATGATGTCGTTTACAAGCATGGCCGACCACCACCTCCCAAAATGACGTGTTTTGTTCATGATTTTCATGGAATGTATTATGGATAATTTTAATACGCATATGTGGAATATATAAAATAAAAATTATACTATAATTATAATATATCTATTTCATTTACATTTCATTCTTTAAATATGACATGCAAATGGAAACAGTGTTCATGAATACATTGATCCCAATATCTCCATGAGTAGTGTGTTTAAATCCTATTTTTATATTTTCTATATTTTTAAAAAATATATAAAATACATAAATATTATATTTATATAATTATTATAAATGTATATATGATAAAATAACTATTAATTTAATAGATCCAAAAATATAACCAATAAAAACTAATTCTTATGGAATTTTTTTTTTCAACTGAATGGAAACATTAACATTGATTTACTATTAAATAATTCATAAAAGGTCATGTGAAAAATTATATATATTCAGATATATATTAATACTGATATATATATTAATTATAATAATCATAAACTTTTTTACAGTGTTGGTTTTTATGTCTATCAAATAATTCAATACATAATTTAAAGGATTTGCATCTCACTTTTGTCTTTTTTGAGACACATGCTATATTCACCATCTATATATTCTTTATAGTGTATATACTATCCATAAATGAATATTTATGATTCTTAAAATTAAAATTTATTATTTATAAATAAATTTTAAGATCAATATATCATGGGGTTATAGTTTTAGTGTCTCCAAAGAGGTAAGATAATTTTGTCTCAATTTGTCTTCTTTGAGACATATGTGATATTATGAACGAATATTATTTCATAAGGTGTATATAATGTACCTTTGAAATTTTTTACAATTGATCTAATTTTTCACATGATATTTTATTCTCTTAGTAATGTTATTTTTTCTTGGGAATTGTGATTTAACGTTACCTAAGTGGTAAGAGGTTTTTTCTACAATCTCATTATTTGTCGAGATTATTCTTGATTATTCTATTATTGGTGAAATATAATGATCCAACTATAAAGAATTATCATTAATTTTAATATAAACTAGTCATTAATTATAAATTCAGATAGTCAAAATATTTTTCTAGTTTTTGGTTATTAAAAAAATGATTAAAATATTTTTATGAAAATCCAATTTTATTTCTCTCTTTATTCAAAAATATGTTTTCTACCAAAACAATTATTTATAATTTTTTTAAAAAAATTATGTACTATTCTCCTTTGATTTTTAGAAGAAATTTTTACCCATGTTATAACTTTTTACATTATTTGAAAAGTAATATTATTTTCATTTTCAAGTCAATATGGTCTTCAATTACACTAAAAATATTGAAAGACTATTTTTTTTCGTATATACGTCATCCATGGAATTATCATACTTAATTTAAACTCCATTTTTTGAAGTATAAATTATGTGTTTCAAATAATATTTTCAAAATGAAATTTTTTTTAAATAACTTGGAAATATTTTTAATTTAAAATTTAATTTCAATGAAAATAAGTTTGTAAATTTATTATGCTTGAAATAATTTTTAAAAGCTTTTAGAATATTTCATTTTATGATTTCAAGTATATATTCTATATAAAAATGTTTTCAAAATGTTTTATGTTTTTAAAATATTTTTTCAAACTATAAAGGATATTTTCCTTAGGAAATATTTAATTTTTTCTTTCAAAATTTTGTTTAATCGAAGATGACATCAATTGGTGTTACCTAATATTTACAAGGGATACAATCCATGAATAACATTTATAATTGTTTTATGATTATTTTATTTTTTGATGCCACAATATTTAAAAAAACTTGTTTCTCTTACACTAGTTCTACTATCAAACAATTCTTATGAAACCCACTTCTTTTTAGATTATATGTTATTATGTAATGATTATTATACTTATCTATTAACCATTGGGTATGATTTATTGAAATTATTATGAAACCGACTACATTTCAAGGGTAATGATATGGTGATTTTTTATGATCTTCTAGAATAACTAAATATTTTTTCATTATTTTTTATATGGAACCTATATATATCACCAATACATTGGGTAATGATAAATATTGTATGATCTCATAAGGTTTATTGTTTTTTAGCCAAGGACCGTTGATGAGGGTACACATGTGTTGATCCCAAGACCAAAGATGAGGGTAAACAAGTATTAATCCCAAGCCTAATTACATGGGTGTTTATCCAATTCCCAAAGATAATGTTATATGTGTGTTAACCACATAAAAAAATATATTGGAACATAGTTGTTTATTTTATGACCATGGACAACAGTCAATGGTTGTTTAGTCTAATCCCAAATATCATGGTTTGTGGGTGTTCTGCCCCTTACCCTAAAAAAGTGTTCATGGGTGGTCTACCAAATCCCAATGATGGTGCATAAGAGGTAATACGAACCCAAACATCTTATAAATTTATTCATCAGTAACATTTATGTTATATTATCTATTCATACATGAATGAAACAAAGTTAATGTCTTATACTCTCAGGGAATATGTACAAATATTCCCCACTTAATCATGTCTTCTGAACATCCAATAATTATTTTGTGACCCAAGATTATGTGCTTTGATGTTAAGGGTATTATTTTCAATTTTTATCCTCGTGTTCTCATAATAGTATATTCTTGTTATGCTTATTTATCTCCATTATTTTCTCTTAATTAGAATATTATTTCACCAATTATTATTTTTCTTTTACATTAATTATTAAGAAATGTTTTATGTAGAATTACTAAATGTGATCTTATTTTGCATAATTATTTATGATCACTCCACATATTAGTATATTGTATTGAAATTTTTTAAATAAAATAAAAATTTATGGTCATCAAATGTGTGTTTATATAATGTAATGAATATTTCTTAAAAATGTTATTACATAAATGTATATCAGGAAAGGTTATCAATAGTTCGTGTCAAAGTAATTTTTTATAAATTATAGAATCATGGATTGTAAATCATTAGAGAGATAGTTTAGAATAATTATATGGATATTTTTAGGTATGTATCTAAGGATATGTATAGGAATGTGTTAAATTATAGAAAAATATCCTAGATATTTGGAAATGGATAGAGTGATTAGTTTCCAAGAAACACATCCCTGTCCAAATAATATAAGTGCATGTGGATCAGGAATAGATATTAATTTGAGTAATAACACTAATAAAATAGTGATATAGAATCAATTGGGAACTCATGTGTGACAATGGGCATTGACACTGACATAATTTTACATTCCTGTGGTGTATGATTTGGAAATTCATTAACACTTTATGAACCATCATGAAAGATTTTAATAAATAATGACTATGAATAAATTATGATAAAACAAAGGTTTCATAGTTTAAATAATAATGTATCATGATATATATCATATATTTTTTCCAATGAATATATGGATCCACTCTATGATTAAGGTTTCTGAAACTATGATTTTGGTTTTAGTCATTGATTGCAATTAGAAAGAGTCATGTTAAAATTGAATCCGATGAAAATTGAAATGATTATGAGAAAAAACTGGGATATTGACTAGAATAAATTATTTTGTTATTATTCCTAATCAGATTTCGAGGAACATGATTAACAATGCGTACCTTAACTAAATACCAGATTTACCGATTAAGCGAATGAAAGCGTTTTCTATAAGTTTGGGTAGTGGATAAATTGGATGATAGAATATTCCGTTTCTTATGTGTCTCAAATGTGGACAGAAACACCAATGTGGATTTCTAATAGGAATGAGAAAATTATTTTATTGTCAAAAAAGGAAAAAAATAACATAACTCCAAAGGAAAAATGATGATTTTGTTTAACATGGTTGATGATAATATTGGTAGACCTAATGCATTAAGAATATATAAATGTTTTAAATTCAGAATGTATGATAATTATGAAAACCATTGTCTGTGTGGATAATATTGTAAATAAAATAATCATGTTGGTATGATTATGGTTATATTGTTGATAATATTGAGAATATACACGATAGATGAAAGTAAAGAAGTGTTAAGGAATGAGGGGATGTAGCTCTGTTTATTATTTCAGAATGAAGGAGGATGAATAACGTATTTTCTAGAAATATTTAAAATATTATTTTGTATGAATCATGAAATATATAATCATCAATCAATATATGATTTTAATTTTGTATTTAAAAGGATATGTTGAATGATGTTGATGGACATGAAAATTAATTTTATGGAAATGAGATATTCATGTAAAAACATGTTTAAGGTTTAGATAACCCTTAATATGATCTTAATGATGACATAATGATGTGGCTATAAATATATGATTTAATTCGAAAAATAATATTGAATATTAGTGATTACATTGAAATGGTTTTAAAAAAGCTGTTTATTCTCACATGAATGAACTTCACAACATTTTTTTATTTCAGTAATATATCAAATAATATATGTTTTGATTATGGAGTAAGAAATATTTCATGTAAAAAATCAGGTTTTATGATAATTTTTTTTATTTAACGTTTCGAGGGAAAACGTGTTAAATGTTATAACATGTTCGGTATGTGACAATCAATATATACTTTATAGTATATGGGGATGAATAATATCTTCATTATGGGAATTCAGATACATTATTTCCAATATTTTGGTTTTTTATTATTTGTAAGGTAAAATGTTTTAATGATTTATTGAATGGTATAATTTGAATTTTTGAAGATGAATTAAATTTTAATTTATTACATATATATATATATGAATATTTATACAAATTATAAATACATATGGTTAATATTTATTCATCTAATAACAAATGATAGATAAAATAACTTGTCATTCCATTTATGGATCTTATTTTATATATTTGAATTAATTGAAACAAATTTAACATTATTATATTTTATTAGAGATTATGTGGAAATATATCGATGAATAACCAATAGATGATATTGTGGTTACCAAATTGAATGAATTCGTGTAAGAATATATTTTTATAAAAATTATTTTACATTAGAAAAATGATATCGGATAAAAAATTATCCTAGAATAATAATTTCTATTGAATAAAATCATCTATTAAATAATTACAGATTTATGTGTTTTGGTCGTTAACATTAATCGCCCACATTAATATGTCCAATGATAATTATCATTATTTGTAATTTTTTACTCAGTTATTTGATGTCAATATTTTCATATCTCACCTCTGTTCTGATGTTTGGAAACATAGTATATGTTATTCTAGATAACATTTACACATTAATTTATCATTTTCAAGAGGATGTTTTATTAACCATTTTTTACTCGGATGGTTTCAATGAAAGTATAATTCATGTAACAAAACAATGGTGATAGATATGAATTAATAGGAATATTAATTAACGGGTATAATGTATCACCCCAAGAATCTGTGAAATGTTTTTCATATAAATTTAATATTTTTTAGATTTTTTATTACATGAAACATTTTTTTATCTTATGTAACACTAAAAATAGTTTTTTGATTCTGTTACCTTCAATTCCATGTTTATATTTTATTACTTGTAACACTGAGCTTAACTATCATTCAACATATCACTAAGTATAAATAAAACGTGACATACTTTTAAAATATTATTATAGTTATCACATAACTATTTGAATGTTTAAAATAAATAGTATTAACTAAATAATAAAAATATTTTTTATTAAGGATTATATATGGAATTCTTTGTAAATAAATAATCTATATTTTATTTTAATAACTATATAATAAAAATTAAAATATTTTTCTGAAAAAATATATTTTTTATTCACAATATCATTTTATCTCAATTAATTAAACACAAAAATTTTTATGAATTATTTTGGTTAAATATATATATTATGTATTAAATAATATATTTGAAATTCATATCATGATATTTCAAGACAAACTATATGCATAAATCTACTTTTATTAATAAAAAGATATATTTTTATAATTAATTGTTTACCACCTATTAATGACTCAATTATTTTAAAACTAAATAATGAAACGTTTATAAATTATATTTTAAAATAAATAAATTATTCTTAAAATATTAGCATGAAATTTTCATATGGTTATTTTCTGTTATTTCTGTGGAAATATTCATTTTTTAATGAACAATGAAATATAAGGAATTTAAACTGAAAACTACCTTTTTGTTTGAATAATTTTTCCCAGTTAAATTATAAATAAATTATTTTTGATTTATATTAAGAGCAGTTATTAATATATTTATCGAATATGGGTCACAATAAAAAAAATTTATACATAAATTGATTTGAAAATATTTGTCAACATTTGACCATTTTCAATTTCAGAACATGCTTTCTAGATACAATAACATGATTATTTTTAAATTAATTTATGACACACATATATAATTTATTTTAAAAAATTAATTAAATGATTCTCATCAGAATAATTTAGAATTAATAAAAAAGAAAACATAATTTTTTACCATAGTTATTAGTGGAATTGGATAAAATTAATTACTGTAATTAAGGTCAAAACAAGTTTACTTAATTATTAATCTTTGAATATATGCTGTAAAATGATATTCAAAAATGTTAATAACTAATTGAATGTATATATTTAAACAATTAAAATCTTAATTTTTTTAATATGAGTTAGTTGGGTAATAATTCATGTATGGGACCAATATAACTGGTTATGCTTGGAAAAAAACAAAAAAAGGTGTTAAATTATTTTTAAGATGAATATATAATTTTAATTAGTTTTAAATTTTACATATTCAAATTTCAATATTGTTTTTATATTTTTAATTTCATTTAAAATAAATAATGTCAAAATTGACATTTGTGCAATTTCATAATAAATGATATATTTTTAAATAATTTAAAATTACTAAAAACCATTTATTATTCCTAGTGATTTTTAATTTTCAAAATATATAATATATATTATATTAATTGAATAATTGATATTTTAAAAGAAACATATTTACCTATATATAGTAAAAAAATTTGTTTACATAGTAAGGGTTAAAATTGTATTTTTTTAAGTTACCCACTCTTCTGTTAAAATTTATTTCCCACAAATATAATATTTTTATTTTATATTTTATATATAATATTTTATAATGATTTGGTATAATTCTTTTTTCAATTATCACATTAATTTAGTCCTAATAAATTAATTTCGTAGGATATATAATTTTTTACAGTAATAAATTTTTTTTAAAAATTTGTTAAAATTCATTGTTTGGAAGAAAAATAAAATCATTAATCTTTTTTTGTGATTTTGGTATTCATAATACAAATAAACCATAAAATAAATTAATATTGAATTTTGGGGCTACATGAGGTATGAGAGACCTCCCAATATTAAATACATTTTAGTATTTACATGAATTCCACTACTCTTCATCTTTTAATGGGAACTCACTCTCACCCATTAATCATACCTCCCATGTCCCATGGATCAAAAAAAATATTCCTAACACAATTATAAACGTAACTGACCTCATATGATAATAATTAGATTTGTTATAAATCTATCCAATGAATGACTTTTGTGAAAACAGAAAAAAGATATTTGAAGAAGAGTTAACGTATGTCAACCACTATTTTTATTGTATCTCTACCTCAAAGACCTTGAAATTTTTTTTTATCATGATTATTTAATATATTAATTATAATTAATATAACAATATATTCTTATGATAACATTAAAACCTAAAATTCAACAAACATTCATCAAATGAAGCAAGGACTCATCATTTAGGTTTTTTGAGGACTAACTCCTAATGAACCGATGTTATTTGTTTCATCATTATGACCTCTAAATGTTGAGGATAATGACTAAAATTATTTTTATATTTGATATATATGATACATATGAATTCATTATTGGTTTATCTTATTATATTACACATACCCTTATTATTCTCATTTTTTTAATACAATAACCTCGTTCTTGTGTATAATGTTCTACCACATCACGAAGCATTACATTTTGTTCATTTAGAACATTGAATATATTAATGAGGTGGATAATAGAAATGTGTGATATAAAAAATATAAAATAATTACTATAATTATGATATATATATATATATTAGATAATTAATATTAATTCAATATGAAATGAGAATGGAAACAACATTCAAGCATATATATGGCCCACCTTCCCAATGGATGGAGAATTTCATTATTTCTATTTCTAAAATTTATAAATTATTATAAATACTTATTTTTTGAATATATATGATATTTAATATTTTATATTTATAGATATTAAAAAATTATTATTAATGTATTATAAAAAAATATGTCCAATAAAATCCTATATGAAAGTCAAAGTGGGGTTTCCAAGAGAGATAATTTAAACATAAAAGTGTTAATAAAAAGTTAATTAATGTCCATAATGAAATCATATATAGTCATATATATATAAAGATTGTAATTTTTAATATGTATTACAAAGTCATAGTAATTATACATTAGGTTCTAATGTTTATGAAGGAAGTCAATACTTAAGGGATAATATTTAAAAATTACTTTTTACTTTTGTGAGAAACATGCTATATTCAACACATCTTTAATTAATAGAGTTTATATACAACCTGATAATTTACATTATGTTTATTATAAATAATTTTTACTATTTTAAAAAATAAATTTTATAATCTACTTTCCATAGGGTTACAGTTTCAACATTACGAATACTATAATTGTGTATTGTCTAAATTTTCATTCATTGAGACAAATGTTATATTATGAACCAATATTATTTTTAAAGGTTTGTATAAAAAACCTTTGAAATTTTATATCATTAATATTAATTTTTTATGATATTTTATGATTAATGTTTTTTTATTATTTCATGGGGATTATGATTCAATGATACAAATGTAGTAATACTTTGTTTCTATATTGCCATCATTTATTAGGATAGTTTTTTTTATGATACTATAGATGAAATGATATTATACAACCATCAATAAATCTCTTGAATATTGTTA
Source organism: Viscum album (assembly GCA_963277665.1). NCBI lineage: Eukaryota > Viridiplantae > Streptophyta > Magnoliopsida > Santalales > Viscaceae > Viscum > Viscum album. The sequence continues at coordinate 2,011,517,247 of OY728147.1, read as the reverse complement.
TAATATTACTATTCAGTATATCTTTATAAAATTCTAAAATTATTCCACTAATATTTAGTTAAGATATTGAATAACTTTTTTTAAAAAAATGACATTAATAATCTTTTCAACCAAAAATATGTTTTCTCCCAAAAAAACATTCATTATTTTTTATCAAATGTAATAAGTCTTTAAAAAATATTTAAAGTAAATATTTAAGTATGGTTTTTATTTTTAAAAAATATATTTACATGAGATATTTTTTTAGTGTTCTGATAATATTATTTTGACATCATCTATAATGGCCTGGGTTTTTTGGGTCCATTACTTTTTGAAAATCCCAAGTTGGGTTTTCGTGTATTGGAATCTCGGCGAAGTTTGGCATAATGGTAGGCCTACAGGTAGCCTTATCCTACTGGTAGCAGGCCTACCGGTAACTCGGTCTACTAGTAGTCGTAGTCTACCTATAGCTCTGTCTACCGGTAACTCGGTCTACCGGTAGCTGCAGCCTACCAGAACCTCGGTCTACTGGTAGCTGCACCCAACTGGTAGCTCCCAGCTACCGGTCCCTGCCGCCGACTGGTAGCTGACCTACCGGTGGCTCTCGACTACTCCCAGGGGGTCTTTCCAGTAGTTCTCATTTTGCGTAAATTGGGTTTTAAACCATATTTTGATCCCTTTAAAGAATTTTTTAAATCCCAGTAATTCCCATAAATGTTTTAATTAAATATTTAATGAATTAACTTTGTGTGTGCGTAATATTAAATCACCAGACCCTTTAATAACATGTGGGTCCACGTGGTCATCCTAGGACCCCCGCTCCTTAAGAAGTTCCACGTTGTTTTCTCAACCGTCTTGGCCCTTATAAACTAAAGGGTTCGTCGTGGGTTTCTTCTTTCCTCGATCACCCTCTGCTAAGGGTACCCTTTGTCCAAATGAGATGAATCACTATCTGTGATGTTCCGCATCCGGCCTTATCATTGATCATTGATCAACAAGTACGGAATTTCTCTTTCTTCTCTCCCTTTGTGTATTATGCGGGGTGGGATGCTTTTTATTCTGTATAATTGGATGAACCAAACCTAAATAAAGATAATGAATAGATTCTATAAATAACAAAGGGGGGCTGTGATTGATAATGCTTTTGATGCTACTATGTTTTATGATCTTCTTTTATGAATTGTGTGGCCATATTCCTACTAAAAATCATGGTTGTTGGTGGTCTTTCTCTGTGCACTAATGAACCCCTGGTGATGTTTTAAAAGGCTTGTTTTGTAGTTGTGAACTAATGCTGTGAAAAGGAAATTGGTTAATCACGTATATCCGACTAAATAAATTGAGGCACCAGGATCAATCCTTATTTGATAACCCCAGTTAAAGAATACATAAATCGTAATCATGGAGTGTGTTAATTCATATAAATCTAAAAATACAGGCATGGTCCTTCTTAGTGGTGGTGGGTTGGTTGTTTTTCCTTCACATGCAGTTTTCTAGGTCATGTGGGGGGGGGGATGGGATCCCCTGTTATTATAATCTCAGTGGTTGTGAAAATGGGTATGGGATCCCCTGTGTTATACTTTCAGTGGTTGTGAATTTTAAGACCGAGTGGGTACCATGTTTATATTTTGAATTGGGGTGGGATCCTCTATTGTTGATAAACCTTTTGGCTCCTTGGTATTGGACATGGGGATGTATCTTGGGGTTTCCTTTGGTTATTGTTGATTTACGAGAGAACCGGGTGTGGATGTTGTAGTTAATGCTTGACTTTTGGCTTTCCTAGACTTGTCCCAGAGCTTACTAGTGGCCAAAGTAGGTGTAGAAATTAATTAAACATCATTACTAAACATGAAAACAAGGATGGGACAAATGGGTTTTGTTGGAGAGAGTTGTGACTCGGACCTGAGTGTTGGTTGTGTTCCTTAGGTAGGTTCAAAAACCTACACATGGGAGAGTTCTTGTTACCTATATATATACACGTAGTTTTGTGTTTCTTAATCACGACACACCCAAGTTGATCAATTAGTTCCAAACACCCCCATTTCACAGGGGAGGGTGTTTTTCCCCCACACTATTATTAGTGGCTGGTTATTAGCTCCTTTTATTCTCCCTTTCCAGGATAGCCCAAGAATCTTTGGGCAGGATGTGATGGCTGAGGTCCATTATTAGCCCAAAAACCTTCAGGCGGGGTAGTTTGGTGGTTATGGCCTAGTTGTGTGTGGGCAGGTAGTTTGCTAAGTATCTTCGACATGAGGCCCAGGTGTCTTCGGGCGTGGCGGTGGATCTTCTAGCCCATGTGACTTTGGGCGTGGCAGTGGTTGTTTTGGACAAGGTGGTTATAGGCGTGGTTACATGTGACAGCTGTGGCCCAAGTGTGTGTGGGAAGGGTGTTGTAGTGGGACTGTAGTGAGAATGGCGGGATTGGTTCGATGCGTAGGATGTCTTCAATAACCATCGGGAAAGTGGCGTGGGGTACCCAAACATTGACGTGCTCTTATTATATATATTACTTGACTTGTGTTATTTGTGGAGTGTTCCTTGGTGAGGCTTGTGTTGAGAGTTTACCTTGTTAGGTGTTTGGTTTACTCTTTTTCTCATGGGAAATTAGTACGTTCTCTCACTTGTGCATGAGAGTCTTTTGTTTTCCCTACTGATTATACTTGTATGCTCACCCTATGTATATAAAACTGCTTTCAGGTTTCTAGGAGGACTTCGTGGATCACGCGGTACCATACTAGCTCCGACCTTTGGGGCAGTTGCAGTTGATTTTTTTTATTCTTTGGTACTTTACCCTTGTAGTCACTTTGTACTTTGTGGTTTTTACTTTTGTAACATGCATTGGGAATGGTTCATGGATTCACTTTTAAATTCTGCTATTGGTTTCGTTGGGATTTATCATCTTATCTCATTATCCTATTAAAATAAATAGGGTAATGACTTTAATTTATTATGTGATTCTATACCATTGGTTCTATTCGCCACTCCGGGACCTATTGAAGGCAGGTTTCAGGGGTCATTATCTCTCCTTCAACTTAAAGAAGGAAGGGCCAGGCTATCTGCCGACCCTTCCCTTATTTTGGTGAAGGCGGGTCGTGACAGAATGGAATCAGATGCAAGTTTGAGTGATAGGATGGAGTCTAGAGTTAGGATCAGTGAGGATTTCATGGGATGGAAGGGAAACAATGTTGGGTGACCATGGTGTGTGAATTAGGCCAGGGAAGACTGGCTAGGACACATGATTTTAGGGCCACTCGTGATCCGATGCAAGGACTCTGGACCTACTGAACAACCAAGTGAGGCCACACTGATTGTAGGGTAGAGACCCTAGGAAATGTAAATGAATCATAATGAGTTGTGTTCTCGTGTTTCTGGGGTGTCTTGGGAATTAAGAATAAAAATGAAGTTTAAGAAGTTTTAAGAACAATATTCTGCACTACTTGGGCTTAGGCATTCATTGTTTACCTTGCAGCTATGGCACCTGGAAGGCGAACACGTTTAGTGAGAGCGATCGAGGCCCCGGATACTATCCTGGCCGATCGGCAGAGAGCTGATCGAGAGGAGGAGGATGTCAAGTGGCAGAAGACACTTCATGCCTTCCAGCGACAGACCCTCGAGAAGTATGAGGGCAACACCTCTGATATGAAGATGGAGGGCTGTCTAGAGGAGCTAGTGATATCCTTCATCTTGATCTGGGCTCCAACTGAGTACCGGATTCCTTTGGTTGTCAGCCAGATATGTGGAGCGGCACCTATGTGGTCAACACTTTACCTGGGGGAGAGAAGAGAGGTAGAGGTGGCGTGGGCTGATTTCGAGGAGTTCTGGGAGGAATTCCTTTCTTCGACTATGAAGGCAGAAAAGACATAGGATATACTCTCCCTCTAGTTGGGGAGTATGTCAGTGATGGAACTAGGAATCAAGTTCAAATACCTCCTACATTTTTCTCCAGACATCTTTCTCGACGAGGAGTCTCGGTCAGGACGTTTAGAGGTGGCACTCCGACCCTCCCTCCAGTATGATGTTACCCCCTTTACCCTGGTGACGTACTGGGAGGTCCAGAAGAAGGCTGATGTGGTGGAGAGGATGCGCACTCTAGGAGGTGTGTCACGAGAGGGGATCCAGCTGGGACCATCAAAGGGGAAGGTCATCAGCACCAGACCTCTAGTGTCCAGACCCTCCAGGTTCTAACTTGCAGAGAGCATGCCACAACAGTTCTAGTTCATGTTCCCTGGTCCTCGCCCTTTTCCTTCAGGCCGAGACCACGGTGCTTCGTTTGTGGGAGCCATGCACATCTCTTGAGTCAGTGCCCATACAGGGTATAGTGTAGCAGTAGCGAACAACCCCAGCACCCGCCCCAGTAGTAGCTTCCAGCCAGGCCTTTCCAGCAGTAGCAGTAGGGACAGTGAGCTCCCTCTCCTCCGAGGGCAGGTGTAGGAGGAGGAGGCCGAACTCTAGGTGCTCCTCAAGGTCCTCGACCGGGGTGGGGTCCGGAAGGTGGTCGATAGTTGAGGGGAAGAGGATCTTGGCGTGGACAGTTACACACCGTGGAGGCAGTAGTTCCAGCAGGTCCGGAGGTTGTTCGAGGTACGATCAATTTGTTCAGTACCATTGCTTGTCCCTTGTTCGATATCGGAGCTTCGCAATCCTTCATCGCACCTAGTAAAGCCCATGCTTTGGGTCTATATACTGAGAGACTTCCAGTGCCCCTGGTGCTGAGGACACCTGTCGGAGGTCAGACCAACTTGTTATTTGATTGTCGAGGATGCAGACAGATGATATGGCCACATCAGTCGGTTAAGGATATTCTTCTGCTACAGATACAACTATACAATGTCATCCTAGGCATTGACTGGCTGTTCTCCAAGTGTGCCATCATCGACTATTTCCGAGGAAGGGTTGTTTTCTTGGACATGGGCGGCTGGCATGTTACTTTCACCGGCGAGCAGAGCAATCAGAAGGGCAGCACAAGAGAGGAACCCCTCCTATCCTTATTATCTGAGATGTCTTTGGAGTCAGTAGATGCCGAGATGGTGTAGGTTCTAGAGATCGTTCATGAGTTTATGGACTTCTTTCTTGAAGAGGTTATGACCCTACCCCCTCAATGTAATATCAAGTTCAGGATAGACCTACAGCCTGGTGTTCATCCGATTTCGTTGGATCCTTACTAGATGGCACCTTCAGAGCTATGGGAGTTGCGGATTCAGATTGACAATCTGGTGAAGAGGGTTATGTTTGACCATGTGTGTCAATGTGGGGTTCTCCAGTCTTGTTCTCAATGAAGTAAGATGATGGTCTTAGGATGTTAATAAACTACATGAGGCCGAATCATGTAAAAATCAATAATCACTACCCTCTTCCAAGGATAGAAAATCTTTTCGACCAGCTGAAAGGGGCATGATGGTTCTCAAAGATCAACCTGTGGTCTGGGTATCACCAGATGATAGTTAAAGAGGGTGACATCCTGAAGATGGCGTTCAGGTGTAGATATGGACACTTTGAGTTCGTAGTCATGAATTTCGGTATTATGAACACCCTAGCTGTGTTCATGGGGCATATTAACTCCATATTACTGCATTACCTGGATTGGTTCATAGTCGTGTTCATCGACGATATCCTGTTCTATTCAAGATAAGGTGAGGATCACGTGGAGCAGATGAGGATAGTTTTGGAGGTCCTTCAATAGCACCATCTCAATGGTAAGTTTTCAAAATGAAAATTCTGGACACGGGAAGTGCACTTCCTTGGGCACGTGGTGTCCGAGCAGGGGGTAGCGGTGGACCCATCAAAGGATGAGGCAGTTTTTTGTTGGGCAGCACCCAAGAATGTGGAAGAGATCTGTAGTTTCCTCGGGCTGGCGGGTTTCTATCGGAGGTTCATACCCAAATTCTCTAGAGTTTCAGCCCCTCTAAAATCCATGACCAAGAAAGACCAGGTCTTCGTGTGGCCGTTTTTTTGCGCTAAAGTTATGGCTGGATTACGTCATCCGGGAACGCTTTGTGGTCTTTATAAATCATAAAATATTGAGGTATATCTTCTCCCAGTGAGACCTAAACTTGCGGCAATGAGGGTGGATGGAGTTCCTCTAGGATTACGACTTCGACATTTCCTATACATCAGGGAAGGGGAATGTAGTGGTCGATGCTTGAGCAGGAGGATGCATAAGGATGCGGTCCGAGAGTCTACAGATGCCTGGAAAGAGATGGAGTAGTTGGCTACCTTGAACCTTGATGCGAGGATGGATAGCAGTAGAGGTTTCCTGTATCAGATGATAGTGCAGTCGTCTCTGTTTCAATAAGTGGAGGAATCTCAGTGGGGAGACCCAGAGTGTGAAGTGATGCGTGACCGAGTCGACTACAACAATGTTCTGGAATTATGGACAGAGGATGGCCAAAACCGGATGCTTTACCAGGGAATGTTGTTAATTCTAGAGGCGAAGCGCGTCAAGGTTATCAGTGAGTTCTGCAAATCACCTTTAGCAGTACACCCTGGGGTTTCCAAGATGTACCAGGGACTAAAGGGACAGATTAATGGCCTGGAGTTAAGCGAGTAGTGGTAGAGTTTGTGTCCACGTTCTTAGTGTGTTAGTAAGTGAAGGCTGAACATCGAGTTCCATGCGGCCTACTGTTGTCTCTAGATGTCCCTGAGTGGAAGTGGGATGACATCTCGATGGATTTCGTCACGGGACTACCCAAGTTCCAAGGGGGACATGATTCCATCTGGGTGGTAGTGGACCTGTTGACGTAATTGGATCACTTTTTGGCAATCGAGGAGTCGAGTGCAGTGGACGCATTGGCACGAAAGTATGTGGATGAGGTGGTACAGTTGCATGGAGTTCCAAGGTCTATAGTATCAGATAGAGATGCACGGTTTACCTCATGAGTCTGGAGGGGATTGAAGCATGCTTTTGGAACCCACCTGAATCTTTGCATTGATTTCCATCCCCAGAAAGATGAACAGACAAAGCACACCATCTAGATGTTGGAAGATATTCTGCGGGCATGTGTTCTGGACTTTTGGGGAACATGGCTGTGACACTTGCCTTTGGTAGTGTTCGCCTACAATAATAGCTATCACACTAATATTGTTATGGCCCCATTTGAAGCTTTGTATGGGAGGCCATGTCGTTCACCTGTGTGTTGGACCGAAGTAGAAGAGGCAGGCATCCTTAGCCCGGAGGTGGTGCAGAGCATGACAGAGAAGGATCATGTAACAGCCCGAGATTTTATGAAAAATATTCTTTTTAATTTTATTAATGTCTTGTGTTGTACGCTACACCAAAAGGAGCTTGAACAACACACATCTTTGACTTGCCTTGCATTACACGCAATCGCAACCTTCCTCGATAGCATGTGTAGTACGCAATACTGAGTTTCACTAAACAACGATATGCTATTAAAATATTATTATAACTAGCCTTTATGAATAGTAATAACCACCTTTTAAAATTTTAGAAATTTTAGCTCTCAAAATGGACTTCATTTTTGGATTCGTAGTATCAAATTTAGCCTTAGGTGAAATTTTGGTACTTTTCGGATAACTTTCATATTTTGATGAATAGTGAAAATTACTAAATTTTAGTTAAAAACAACTTTTTCAATCGAAATAATTAAGAGTGATAAATTATTAATTTGATTGGTTTTAAAGTATATTTAGAATATATTTTTAAAATTTAATACAATTTTGGTCATTGGATGTAATTTCACATTTAAACCAGACATAAACAAGTGTCAATCTTTTGATAGATATTGTTTCTTAAAAACACGCTATTTGTTTTAACAGTGGGATTTAATTATAAAATTAATTAATGCAACTTCTATGTTATGAATTTGGTAAAATAGACTTCATTTTTGAATTCGGAATATGAAATATAGCTTAGGATGAAATTTTGGCATTGTTCTGAAAAACATCAATTTTTTATGAATAGTGAAACTACTAAGTGGTAGTTAAAAAAATTAATTTCTCCATAAATATTAATTTTACCGCTTATGTGAATGGAATTTCAAAAATCCTGGAGACACGGTTTATGTCAGTAAGTAAAATATGGTTCAATGAGATGAAAATAATTTTTGGTGAATAGTAACTTTTTACTTTTTTTTTCCACGGTTAAAAGTAAATAGGGTAATTAAGGGTAGAAATGATATTATTATTACCCTAACACATGTCCTAATTCTATTTTACAAGTGTAATTCTACCAAAAACAAACTTAGGAATAAAATATGACCATTTAGGCCCACGTGGATTAGATTAGGACATTTATTATTAATTTATTTAAAGAAGGGTTAAAAGAGTTAAAATCAAAGTTTATTTACTAAATCATTTTTAAAATGGGATTATACATAAGATAAATTAGACTATAAATATTAATTAGAAATCTAAAAATATTTTCAATATAATGGTATTTTATTTGTAATTTTTAGACATTAAATAATGTAATTTATTTATGACACAATGATGATGCAGTAATTATCTTATTAATGAAATATTGACATAATTGATGTTGTAAACACCAAAATAAATGTAATTTGAGACTTTTTATGAATTACACTAATTTTATAGGTTACTATTATATATTAGTGTTGATTTAATCAACTTGGTTCGAACATATAATTCTGTTATGACTTTCAAAAAAATCATAAATCAAATAGTGTCAAAAATGACACAAAATAGTTTTTAAATCAAATATTATATTATTAATTGTTATTTTATTCCTAAAAATCTATGGTTCGGAGAAATGACTTAGATAAGGATATATATATTAATAATAAATAATTTGGGGTTCGTTTGTCATGTTATAGTAAGTGTATTAACCATATAGTGTAAGAAAACAAAAAGACACTGTAAAAGTTAAATTATTTAACTTAAAGTTCAATCTAATTGATAAGGTTAAAATAATACCCTAAACTTGTCTAAATCCTATTGGATGATAGGATTTCGACCCATCCCCACTTTAGCTTCTAAATAAGACCCTTTGGAACCATTATAAACCGATTTTGACTTTAATATAAAATAATATTTGGAGATATTCCTAAGGTGCCCCTCTCCTCCCTTATAAAAGGGTACCTCCTCCCCCTCCTCCTCACACCAATTTGAGCACTCAAGCTCGGCCGATCCCTGCCAAAATCCAATCTCCACTTCCCTAGAATAATACTAGAGGTCCTGGTCTTCTTCAAAGGCCAATCTTAGTTCCCTAAGTGGAGGATTCAAAGAGGCGTTTCAAAGAAGAGGTACTATCCATTACCGATCATTTCAATTTTTTCTTCTTCAACTTCTTCTTCTTTAGTTGTTTCATGATAAAGTAATAACATCAGTATTTCTTATATACTGATATGTTATTATAAATATGAAAAAACTCTAATTCACCTTATATCCATCATACGGAAAAATGAAATCACCGCGCGTGCGTACGTACGGAATACCATCTCCACGCCGTGGTGTAATATATTTTCCGTCACCACCTTAATTGGATTAGTATAATGTTGTAATGAGTAACTATATATGATTATTATAAAGTTATATTGATACTGAAATATTATACATACACTTCAACACAATTCCACGACCATGGGAACGATATCATCGCTCGTGCGTACGTACGGACTACCGTCTCCACGACACGATGAGATTCATTCTCCATGTTAACCATTTAAGAATGATTAAAAATTATATATATGAAATAATAATGAAATATATTAAATTATAAAGATACTTGATTTATGTATATATGTATGTCATCTACTTACTTCCATTCAAGACAATAAGGAAAGGAAAACGGCGTTCATGCGTACGTACGGACTACTGTCTCCATGAACGGTGTTTTTCATTTCATTTATCTATCTATTATATATATATATATACTGAATATATATGATATATAAATCATATTTTATATTCTGTAAGTAAGTAAATCATGATATAAGTAATAATAATGTGAAGAACAACAAGTCAAAACACCTACGATAAATGAAACGATTTTACCAAAACTCTTCTTTAACATGGAATTTACAAAAGAACGGGTAATATAAAGTCATAAGTGAACCATATATGATATCATAACAATGAATATGATTCTTTAATAAGTCAATGACATTATTTAAATCATTATACAGGAGTTTCGGACACATACGAAGAAAATCGGACCTAAGGTAAGGGAAATATCGCAATCTCATTTTTATCCGAGATTGTTTGTACTTTGAAATTTACTGGGGTATATTTTATCATCCACATCCATGTTTCCTCAATATGTAATGTTATTTACATCCACCTAAAATTGTTTAAATCCAATTTTACCCTTCAGTGAGTTTTTAGTAAAAGAAATGAAAGGAATCTTTTGTCGTTTTTCGTACGAGGTACTTTTTGTCTTTTCCGACAAAAGTACGAAGAATGTTTTTTTTAACTTATACGGCATGAATGGATTTTTAAAACATTATTTCCAAGAAGCTTCCTTTACAAGTTTTGAAGTTTATTTTTAATCAACTTCTTTTAATTTATAATTGTACGACATTTTAAGAAAGGAAAAGTGTTTTTGAAGCAGAAAGGATATTTTCCTCAAGAATGGAGTTCAAGTGTTTTATCAAAATTATTTTCCGTCTAAAATAATAAAGGGTTCTGTTTTTATCCTTATTATTACATTGATTAGATTATGTTTTGATGGAATTATATTTTTATGAATTTCTTTATCTTATATGAATTGTTTTATGATGTTTAAGAATCCCGTTTTTTTATTACATGGGTTATGAAATGATGTATGATTTATGATTTTGTGGCACACATAAGAATGGTATAATTATATGATGCGTGGGACCTATATCTCCCTCCAATTCATTGGGTAAAAATTTCATATCTCATGAGATAGACATGGCTGGAATGGTAGGTTATACCGGTTCAGTGAAACAGGACTGAAACGAGGGTGACTCGATTCAGAAAGGGACTTTGTCCACTAAGATAGTCTTGGCAATGAGTCATGACTAACATGAAATGATTCTCTATGATTATGTGTGTATGCCACAAAGTTTCATGTTTTATGTTATGCTTATTGGGATTTCATTTCACTACTATGATTTATCCCATGTTATGAAATTATTCTCTCTTTTGCAGGTTAAGATTTCCAAAATTTATGTTCTTATGAATATGATGTGATTGATTTTTCTTTTGTTTACCCTTACTGAGCATTTGAGCTCACCCATTTATGTTTTCTTTTCCCCAGGATATAAAGAAAGGTTTTTAGGTAAAAAATGGGAAGATCATTATGGGAGATATTGAAGATCTTTCACCACGATTAGAAGATTACGTTCTGAGTTTCCAATGACACTAAACTATTACGATCCTTGTGTGTGTGTTTTTGTTATGTACTAAGTATTCCGCAAAAGTAATGTAATGTCCATGTACGTCAGGCTTCGGGTCTCTACAGTTGGTATCAGAGGAAAAGTTTAGTCAACCTTTGGAAAATAGAATGCGAAAACGTTAGTGAGATCCCTAGAGATATTTCTATGTTATGTCTAGGGATGTCCCTAAGGATAAGTATACGTATAGGATATATTCCTAGAACTATGGTAACGATATTAGATTAAACCAAAGATGTTAGCTATTGAAGTTACTCCCCCTTTATTATGATTTTTTCCTCTCACACTATTCTTTTTTGGGTTTTAGAAAATGGCTGGAAACAAGATGATTCACGATAATGGAGGATATGATGGAAAATGGAATGATATTCTTCATAATGAAATGGGATTTGGAAGTCCAAACATCATTATTATGCCGAATCAGCAATCTCAAAATATGATCAATAAAGTAAAATTTGGTAAGTTTCCGGACTCAGCTAATAAGAGAAAGATGGAGTTTCATGATGATCATAGAGGAAAGAAAGTTCAATTTCCCCTATGTAAATCATGTGGGAAGAGGAATCAAGGAGAATGTTTCAAAGGAACTGGAAGATGCTTTGGGTGTAGAAAAAAAGGACACAAAGCAAGTAAATGCAAAGGAAAAGGTTCAGTTAACAACATGGATGAGGATAATGGTATTGCTACGACATCAACAATGGTTAAATGTTTTAAATGTGGAATGTGCGGGCATTATGCAAACTAATGCCCTAAGGGAATGTCTCATGAAGATAATCAGTATGGCCGTATGGGAAGTATTTATGTATATGATGATGAAGAGACTACAAATGATATGTGAGATGAAAGAATTGTTGAAGCTCGGTCAATGGTTTAAGAATGTAGTGGAATGATTACATGTTTATCATGTGTAATGTTGTATAAGTAATCTCATGGTGCTATGGATTAAAGAGACATGTAAGTATTGTTACACTGTTGTCTGATTAATGTTACCAGTATCCATGAAAGGTTATTCAGATATTTTTGGAATGTAGATGATATGCGCATAATGAAGGGATAAGGAGAAAATTAAATGTTTGATAGTATTCATGAGCTCATGACTGATATAAGGAGAAGGTTATATCATGGTTTGAGTATATAGAATTTTTGGATTTTGGTATGTGGAAAGAGTTAACTTTTGACAGCATTCATGTTTTCACTAAGGTTTAATGGGTATTCATTGTTTTTCAAGAGAATACATCATTAAGGTATTCACATGATTGGAATGTGACCAACAAGATATATGGGGGATAAATGATGGTATTCACATGCTTGGTTGACGACATTTCAAGTAATCATTTTCTTTATACTATGAGCTTGGACCGAAGTATTTTAGATAAGCCTAAAGATTGTAATGGATTATGTTAACCATAAGTTAGTATTGTTTAAATATAGAACTTTTTTTGATATTATTTATGTGATGTTATAGTAATGTAGTTTTAGAAAAAGGACAACCTGCAGGACGGGCGACAGCCCATCGCTTCGGACAAGGCTGTGGGAATCGTACCCACAACCGAAGTGCGACTGGCCTTTATCGCCTACCACTGGCCTACTGGAAGTCCCTGTTTAGTAGAAACTAGTTTTATTATATTAAGCAGTTTGATATATGAATTATAAGTCCATTTTAGGAACTATATGTGATTAATCTCACTATAGATCGACTTATGTATATAATTTTTGCTAACCTTTTGTTTGAGACAGATGGAATGACCCGTCATTCTATCACATGATCTGCTAACACTTCACGAATAACAAATTCAACTTCATTTATTTAAGAGATGAAGTGGAAATTGTTCAAGGCATGAACAACAGTGAGATTGTACCAAAATAATGAAAGTATTTATTCTAATTCAAATTTTCAACTTTAGGGAAATGATCTTGAAAACCAAAAATGTTTCCTAGTGATCTTATACCTGATGAATCGGATGGTACCTTAGATCGTCACAAATTTATGGATTTGTGATTGTTGGCTTTTCCATAGCCATGTTCTCTACCACTCTCCATCAGAACATGATGGTTAGATTTTTCTTCCATATCCATATTTTCACCTATGTGGAAACCCAGTGATTAGTTTATTTGGGTAACCGTTAAGTTTCATACTTTTGTTTTAAAATATTGGTTTGGTATTCCTTTTTACGATGTGGGTTTCTATTAAAGAAACTTTCTAATAGTAAACCATTTATAACCCCGACGAATTTCGAGGGAGAAATTCATTTTAAGGGGGGTAGAATGTAACAGCACGAGATTTTATGAAAAATATTCCTTTTAATTTTATTAATGTCTTGTGTTGTACGCTACACCAAAAGGAGCTTGCAAAACACACATCTTTGACTTGCCTTGCATTACACGCAATCGCAACCTTCCTCGATAGCGTGAGTAGTACGCAATACTGAGTTTCACTAAACAACGATTTGCTATTAAAATATTATTATAACAAGCCGTTATGAATAGTAATAACCACCTTTTAAAATTTTAGAAATTTTTGCTCTCAAAATGGACTTCATTTTTGGATTCGTTGTATCAAATTTAGCCTAAGGTGAAATTTTGGTACTTTTCGGATAACTTTCATATTTTGATGAATAGTGAAAATTACTAAATTTTAGTTAAAAACAACTTTTTCAATCGAAATAATTAATAGTGATAAATTATTAATTTGAGTGGTTTTAAAGTATATTTAGAATATATTTTTACAATTTAATACAATGTTGGTCATTGGATGTAATTTCACATTTAAACCAGACATAAACAAGTGTCAATCTTTTGATAGATATTGTTTCTTAAAAACATGCTATTTGTTTTAACAGCGGGATTTAATTATAAAATTAATTAATGCAACTTCTATGTTATGAATTTGGTAAAATAGACTTCATTTTTGAATTCGGAATATGAAATATAGCTTAGGATGAAATTTTGGCATTGTTCTGAAAAACATCTATTTTTGATGAATAGTGAAACTACTAAGTGGTAGTTAAAAAAATTAATTTCTTCATAAATCTTAATTTTACCGCTTATGTGAATGGAATTTCAAAAATCCGAGAGCCACGGTTGATTTCAGTAAGTAAAATATGGTTCAATGAGATGAAAATAATTTTTGGTGAATAGTAACTTTTTACTTTTTTTTACCACGGTTAAAAGTAAATAGGGTAATTAAGGGTAGAAATGATATTATTATTACCCTAACACATGTCATAATTCTATTGGACAAGTGTAATTCGACCAAAAACAATCTTAGGAATAAAATATGACCATTTAGGCCCACTTGGATTAGATTAGGACATTTATTATTAATTTATTTAAAGAAGGGTTAAAAGAGTTAAAATCAAAGTTTATTTACTAAAACATTTTTATTATGGGGTTATACATAAGATAAATTCGACTATAAATATTCATTATAAAGATAAAAAGATTTCCTATGTAATGGTATCTTATTTGTAATTTTTATACATTAAATAATTTAATTTATTTATAACACAATGATGATGCAGTAATTATCTTATTAATGAAATATTGACATAATTGATGTTATAATCACCAAAATAAATGTAATTTGAGACTTTTTATGAATTCCACTAATTTTCTAGGTTACTATGATATTTTAGTGTTTATTTAATCAACTTGGTTCGAACATATAATTCTGTTATGACTTTCACAAAAATCATAAATCAAATAGTGTCAAAATTGACACAAAATAGTTTTTAAATCAAATATTATATTATTAATTGTTATTTTATTCCTAAAAATCTAAGGTTAGGCCAAATGACTTAGATAAGGATATATATATTAATAATAAATAATTTTGGGTTCTTATGGCATGTTATAGTAAGTGTATTAACCATATAGTGTAAGAAAACAAAAAGACACGGTAAAAGTTAAATTATTTAACTTAGAGTTAAATCTAATTGATAAGGTTAACATAATACCCTAAACATGTCTAAATCCTATTGGATGATAGGATTTTGACCCATACCCACTTTAGCTTCGAAATAAGACCCTTTGGAACCATTATAAACCGATTTTGACTTTAATATAAAATAATATTTTGAGATATTCCTAAGGTGCCCCTCTCCTCCCTTATAAAAGGGTACCTCCTCCCCCTCCTCCTCACACCAATTAGAGCACTCAAGCTCGGCCAAAACCTGCCAAAATCCCTTCTCCACTTCACTAGAATAATCCTAGAGGTCCTGGTCTTCTTCAAAGACCAATCTTAGTTCCCTAAGTGGAGGATTCAAAGAGGCGTTTCAAAGAAGAGGTAATATCCATTACCGATCTTTTCAATTTATTTCTTCTTCAACTTCTTCTTCTTTAGTTGTTTCATGATAAAGTAATAAAAACAGTATTTCTTATATACTGATATGTTATTATAAATATGAAACAACTCTAATTCACCTTCTATCCATCATACGGAAAAATGAAATCACCACGCGTGCGTACGTACGGAATACCGTCTCCACGCCGTGGTGTAATATATTTTCCGTCACCACCATAATTGGATTGGTATAATGGTTTAATGAGTAATTATATATGATTATTATAAAGTTATATTGAAACTGAAATATTATACATACACTTCAACACAATTCCACGACCATGGGAACGATATCATCCCTCGTGCGTACGTACGGACTACCGTCTCCACGAAGCGATGAGATTCATTCTCCATGTTAACCATTTAAGAATGATTAAAAAGTATATATAAAAAATAATAATGAAATATATGACATTATAAAGCTACTTGATTTATGTATATATGTATGTCATCTACTTACTTCCATTCAAGACAATAAGGAAAGGAAAACGGCGTTCATGCGTACGTACGGACTACCGTCTCCATGAACGGTGTTCTTCATTTCATTTATCTATCTATTATATATATATATATACTGAATATATATGATATATAAATCATATTTTATATTCTGGAAGTAATTAAATCATGATATAAGTAATAATAATGTCAAGAACAACAAGTCAAAACACCTACGATAAATGAAACGATTTTACCAAACACGCTTTTAAACATGGAATTTATAAAAGAACGGGTAATATAAAGTCATAAGTGAACCATATATGATATCATAACAATGAATATGATTCTTTAATAAGTCAATGACATTATTTAAATCATTATACAGGAGTTTCAGACACATACGAAGCAAATCGGACCTAAGGTAAGGGAAATATCGCAATCTCATTTTTATCCGAGATTGTTTGTACTTTGAAATTTAATGGGGTATATTTTATCATCCACATACATGTTTCCTCAATATGTAATGTTATTTACATACACCTACAATTTTTTAAATCCAATTTTACCCTTTGGTGAGTTTTTAGTAAAAGAAATGAAAGGAATCTTTTTTCGTTTTTCGTACGAGGTACTTTTTGTCTTTTCCGACAAAAGTACGAAGAATGTTTTTTTAACTTATACGACATGAATGGATTTTTAAAACATTATTTCCAAGAAGCTTCCTTTACAAGTTTTGAAGTTTAATTTTAATCAACTTCTTTTAATTTATAATTGTACGAAATTTTAAGAAAGGAAAAGTGTTTTTGAAGCAGAAAGGATATTTTCCTCAAGAATGGAGTTCAAGTGTTTTATCAAAATTATTTTTCGTCTAAAATAATAAAGGGTTCTGTTTTTATCCCTATTATTACATTGATTTGATTATGTTTTGATGGAATTATATTTTTATGAATTTCTTTATCTTATATGAATTGTTTTATGATGTTTAAGAATCCCGTTTTTTTATTACATGGGTTATGAAATGATGTATGATTTATGATTTTGTGGCACACATAAGAATGGTATCCTTATAACATGGGTGGTACCTATATCTCCCTCCAATGCATTGGGTAAAGATTTCATATCTCATGAGATAGACATGGCTGGAATGGTAGGTTATACCGGTTCAGTGAAACTGGACTGAAACGAGGGTGACTCGATTCAGAAAGGGACTTTGTCCACTAAGATAGTCTTGGCAATGAGTCATGACTAACAAGAAATGATTCTCTATGATTATGTGTGTATGCCACAAAGTTTCATGTTTTATGTTATGCTTATTGGGATTTCATTTCACTACTATGATTTATCCCATGTTATGAAATTATTCTCTCTTTTGCAGGTTAAGATTTCCAAAAGTTATGTTCTTATGAATATGATGTGATTGATTTTTCTTTTGTTTACCCTTACTGAGCATTTGAGCTCACCCTTTTATGTTTTCTTTTCCCCAGGATATAAAGAAAGGTTTTTAGGTAAAAAAAAGGGAAGATCGTTATGGGAGATATTGAAGATCTTTCACCACGATTAGAAGATTACGTTCCGAGTTTCCAAAGACACTAAACTGTTACGATCCTTGTGTGTGTGTTTTTGTTATGTACTATGTATTCCGCAAAAGTAATGTAATATCCATGTACGTTAGGCTTCGGGTCTCTACAGTTCAGCTTATATAGGAAAGGATGAAGGTGGCATAGGACTGACAGAATTCATATGTTGATACTAGGAGGAGGCCCTTGGAGTTTGAGGTTGGAGACCATGTTTTCGTGAAGGTCTCCCCTTTGCATGGACAATGGAGGTTAGAAAAATAGAGTAAGCTTTCTTTGAAGTTCATTATACCCTTCAATGTGTTGTGGTGGGTCGGCGAAGTGTCTTATCTTCTATAATTACCACCACCGCTACTGAGGATACATGATGTATTCCATGTGTCCCAGCTGCGTCGGTATCTGCACAAAGATTCACTTGTCCTCGGCTGGGGAGATCTAGACATTGAGAATGATGTGACTTTTGTGGAAACACCAGTGATGATCGAGGATCATAAAAGAGAAGTTTCTTCATTGCCGAACCATTCCCTTGGTTTGTGAGTTATTGATACATGGTGGGCTTTAGGAGATTATGTGGGAGAGGGAGGCAAAGATGTGTGCCCAGTACCCAGAGTTTTTTTGTGTTTTTTACTGCTCGGTTTATTGATTTTGTGGTAGAACGTTTTACCTTCTTGGCTATGAAATACTGATTTTCATTCCTCTGAATGTGTGTGAAAAGTCGTGCATATGGGGAGCGGAGGACCCGACCCCTAGTCAAGATGCATTAAGGTGGATGTGATTAATCCCATGAGGGCGAGTCAGTGTCGCCCAAAGCGGATAATATCTTGACATGGGGAAGGAGACTCCCTTACCCACATGGTTGCGCAGTTTGACATGGTATGTTTCTTGGTTCTTCACAGGAAGGTGTTCATAGTTAACAATGGGGTTTACTCCTAATAGGTATCTTTCTAGGTGGTTGTTCGGACTCTATATTTCATTCTCGTCTGTTTTCATTCTTGAGGAAGAGAATCATTTAAGAGGTATCTGATGTAATGGCCTGGGTTTTTGGGGTCCAATACTTTGTGGAAATCCCACGTTGCGTTTTCTGGTCTGAGAATCTTGGTGATGTTTGGCATAATGGTAGGCCAACTGGTAGCCTTAGACTACCGATAGAAGGCCTACCGGTAGCTCGGTCTACTGGTAGCCACAGTCTACCGATGGCTCTATCTACCCGTATCTCGGTCTATCGGTAGCTCGGTCTACCGGTAGCTGCAGCTAACGGTAGCTCTGTCTACCGGTAGCTTGGTCTACAGGATGCTGCAGCCTACCGGTTGCTCAGTCTATAGGTTGCATCAGCCTACCGGTAGCTCGGTCTACCAGTTGCTGCAACCGACCGGTAGCTGTCATCCACTAGTAGCTCCTAGCTACTGATGGCTCTTGCCTACCCCCACGGGGTCTTTCCAGTAGCGCTCCATTTGCGAGAATTGGGTTTTAAACCCTATTTTCCCCTTTAAAGATTTTTTAAATCCTGGTAACTCCCATAAATGATTTAATTAAATATTTAATGAATTAACCTTGTGTGTTCATAGGTTTAAACCACCCGACCCTTTAATAATGTGTGGGTCCACATGGTCAACCCACGACCCCCTCTCCTTACGTGGTTCCATGTTGTTATCTCAACCATCCTTGACCCTTATAAACTAAAGGGTTCACCATGGGTTTCAAATTTTCTCGATCACCATGTGCTAGGGGTACCCATCATCCAGACGAGCCGCATCACAATCTGTGAAGTTCTGCGCCCGACCATAACATTGATTGGTGATCAACAAGTAGAGAATTTCTCCTTTGTCTCTACCTTTGTGTATCATGCTGGGTGGGCATGATTTTATTCTGTATAATTGGATGACCCAAACCTAAATAACGATAATGAAAGGATTCTATAAAGAACGAAGGGGGGATGTGATTGATGATTCATTTGATGCAGATCTATTTTATGATCTTCTTTTCTAAATTGTGTGTGAATACACCTACTGAAAATCATGGTCGTTGGTGGTCTTTCTCTGTGCACTAATGAACCCCTGGTGATGTTTTAAAATGCTTTTTGTGTAGTTGTGAACTCCTTCTGTGAAAAAAATGGTTAATCACGTAAATCCGGCTAAATAAATTGAGTCACCAAGATCAATCCTACTGTGATAGCCCCGATTAATGCACAGGGAAATCAAAATCATGGAGTGTGTAAAATCTTATAAATCTAAAAATACCTGCATGGGCCTTCATAGAGGTGGTGGATTGGTTGTTTTTCCTTCATGGTCCATTTTTTGGGTGATGTGGGTGAAGATGGGTTCCCCTGTTATTATACTCTCATTGGATGTGAAATTGGGGATGGGATACCCTGTATTATGATTTCCATGGATGTGAATTTTAAGACCGGGTGGTTACCTTGTTTATATCACGAATTGGGGTGGGATCCTCTGTTGTTAATAAACTTTTTGGATCTTGGGTATTGGACATGGGGCTGTATCTTGGGTTTTCCTTTGGTTGTTGTGGATTTTCAAGAGAACCGGGTGGCGATGTTGTAGTTAATGCTTGTCTGTTTGCTTTCCTGGACTTGTGCCTAAGCTTACTAGTTGCCCATGTAGGTGGATAACTTAATTAAACATCATTACTAAAAATGAAAAAAATGATGGGACAAATGGGTTTTGTTGGTGAGAGTTGTGACTCGGACCTGAGTGATGGTTTTGTTCTATAGGCTGGCTGAAAAACCTAAACATGGGAGAGTGTTTGTTATAAATATATATACTTGTATTATTGTGTTTCTTATTCGTGCCCCAGCCAATTTGAGAACTTATTGACGAAGACCCCCATTTCATGGGGGAGGGTGTTTTTCCCAACACTATTATAAGTGGATGGTTATTAGCCCCTTTTCTAATCCCTTTCCCGGATAGCCCAAGTATCTTTGGGAAAGATGTGATGGCTTGAAGTCCATTATTATCCCATGAACCATTAGGCGGGGTAGTGTGGTGGTTACGACCTAGGTGTGTGCAGACAAGTAGTTTCCCAAGTATCTCCGGGATGAGGCCCAGGTGTCTTCAGGTGTGGCGAAGGATCTTCTAGCCCAGGTTTCTTCAGACGTGATGGTGGTTATTCTGGATTCGGATTTTGTAGGTTTGGTTACATGTGACAGTTGTGGCCCAGGTGTGTGCGGGCGGGGTTGGAAAATGGGACTATGTGAGGTTGTGGCTCAGGTGTGTGTGCCCGAGGTGTGGCAGTGGGACTGCGGTGAGAATGTTTGGATTGGTTCGATGCATAGGATGTCTTCGATAACCAGTGGGAAAGTGGTGCGGGGTACCCAAACATTGATGTTATCTTATTATATATATTACTTGACTTAATTTATTTGGGGAGTGTCCATTGGTGAGGCTTGGGTGGATAGTTTACCTTCTTAGGTGGTTTGTTTACTCTTTTTCTCACAAGACATTAGTACGGTCCCCCACTTGTGCACGAGAGTCTTTGGTTTTTCCTACTGAGTAAACTTGTATGCTCACCCTATGTATATAAAACAACTTTCAAGTTTGTAGGAGGACTTCGGGGATCGTGCGGGACCATACTAGCTCAGTCCTTTGGGGTAGCTGTAGTTGATGTTTTTCATTCTTTGGTACTATACCCTTGTAGTCACTTTGTACTTTTTGGGTTTTACTTTTGTAACATGCATTGGGAATGGTTCTTGGATTAACATTTACTTTCCTATTTTGGTGTTTTTTGGAATTTTCCATCTTATCTCCCGATCCTATTAAAAGAAAATGGGTAATGCCTTCTATTTAGTATGTCATTTTCTACCTTTGGTGCTAGTCGCCACTCTGGGACCTTTTGAAGGTAGGTTTCGGGGGTCATTATCTCTCCTTAAACTTAAAGAAGGAAGGGTATCGCAATCTACCGACCCTTCCCTCATTTTGGTCAAGGTGGGTTGTGACATCATCTATGAAATAATAAATGGAATGCTTGCTTTTATGTGTACATAATTTATGAAATTCACCTCATTTTTGACCATTAAATTTTATATGTCATTTATTATACAATTTAGATAAATTTTCAATAAAAAAATTATTTATTAAACAATTTAGAAAAAAAATATTTTTACAACTGTTGTCAAAGAAAAATATTTCATATATTATTTATGTTTAAAAATTGTTTAAAATGATTTTCAAAGTATAATTTTAAATTTTTCAAGTTTACTAGTCATAATAAAATTTTATAAAAATATATTTTATTAAAATATTTTGTTCTTCAAAGAGGAAATGATATGTTTCATAATAAATTTTTTAAACAATATTTAAAAAAATATCCCATAAATGTTGAAATATATTGGTGTTACTTAGTATTTATTAGGGTTATGATACAATAATTACAATCATATTAATTTAATGAATGGCGTATTTTTTGATAACATGATGTTTATGAATCCAATATCTTTTTCATTGGTCATCAAAGGATAAAACACCTATAAAACCTCTTTTAATTGTAATGGTATTTGATGATCAAATTATTATGAAACAAATCTCTTTTTCATATTTATTGATATTATGAAATGTTTTTTATACTGATTTAATTTCATTGGTTATTATATGAGGAATTTTCATTATCTTTTAGGACACATAAATATAGTTCTCATTATGTGATGAATGGGTCTGATATATTCCTCTAATGAATTTTATAATGATAAATGACATATGAGTTCTAGCGGTACAATGGTGTTTATACCATGACCAATGATTAGTGTACATGGGTGTTTATCCCGAGCCTAATTACGATGGCACATAAGAATTTATGACAAGCAAATGATGATGGTACTTAGGTATTGATCACTAGGGAAAATATAAGGGAAAACATTTTTTTATCACAATCCCATAGATGTGGGTGAATGTGTGATTATATCAGGCCAATAGATTAGTGAACACTGTTGTCTTGCTCGAGACCAAAGATGAGGGTACAAAAGTGTTCATTTGAAGACCCAAAAGTAGGGTACAAAGGTGGCCATTTGAAGGCAAATGTAGGTACATGGGTTTCTGGCCCTAGTGTAACATGATTTGAATATATTGTATGGTATCCCTGATTGAATAATTTTTAGGATAATATGTATACTAAACATTCCAAAGCAAATGTATTCATTGGTCCTAACCATTGACCCTGTTATGAATCATGTGTTATGAAATGAAAAAATTTATGACCCAACACATCATCATGATCTTTGATAAGAAGGGTATGATTTTAAAATGTTATTATCATGTTCTAATACCTTAATCTCAAATTATGATTACATATCTCATTTATTTAACCCTAATGAGAATCTAGAATCATCCTTTATTATGTTTCCTTTCCCCAGGTTATAAAGAATGGTTTTATGTTAGAGAAAATCCTTAGAAGTTATTTGGGGGAAAATATTGAATATATTTCAGTACATTATCGATATTTGTTCCATCTTTATAATTACAATAAACTATTATGATCCTCAGGAGGTTTTTATGTAATATAATGAATATTCTGAAAATATTATGTAATATCAATTTATGTTATGCCTGGATCACTATTCCTGTGAAGGCTATTCAAATTGTAACTCCCCTACTCACTTCGAAAAAAACAATATAAAATATATAATGTACCATATTGGTTATAATGTAAAGATGAAAAATGATCCTATTATAAAATTTAATATAACCCTATCATGAACCACCAGTTATGAACTGGAGTGCCTCATGAACATTTATACGTCTCCCTATACATAAGTGGTTTTCGACTAGAATCCATACATGGAATTCTATAAGTTATTGACTATATTTTTAGTATCCCATAACATAAGATATTATAATTCAACATTATATATGTAAAAGAAATAATCTGAGTAAACTTGTGTAAAATATCATGATTACATTCCAGTTATATGACACATTAATGAGATCCCAACATGTTAATCCAAAACTTAATGTAATTGAATAATGTAAATATACAACTAAATTGTAGTTTCTATTATATTATTTCATGATCCCACTATAATCGCTATGAAAAAATTCTCATAAATCACACATAAACCCCTTTACCTTACTCATATATCAAAACATGAAGTCTTCATATGCATCGAGATTCTAGTGTAGTATGGGAATATTATAATCTAATAGGACACCACCATTAAATCCTTAAAAAAATTTCAAATTTATAATAGGTGTATTATATAATAATAATATATGTAATGGACATTGAAAAAGAAACATAATCTCATACCAAATAGTCTTCACTAAAATATGACCAACAAACCACTAGTCATATCAACTTTAGATTCATGCCAAAAGTATAAAAAATAGAAACATGGGTTTTTAAATAGAAATGTGTATAAAATGATGGATTATGTTTTAAACATAATAATAGATATCTATATATTTTAGTTAGAATCCAATTTTTTTTCAGCATCCGAATGTATCATTGAGTTGACAACTTTATACATGATATTAATATGGTGATACATTACTCGAGATTTCACTCAGTATATCTGAGTTGAATTTAAATCTTTTATGTACATAATTTTATTATACTTTACCATCATCATCAAACCATAATGTGCAACTCATTTATGTGGGGAAATCTTACCCCAATGAACATATTTATGTGTAAAATGAACCAAATATCTAAAGGGATGATATTATGCAACAATATTTTTCATGATAAACAAAACTAGAATGAAATCAAGTGTTATATAAAATTACTATAAATTCACACATGACCAATAATTTTGCATAGAATAAATCAATTCTTAATTTTATGATGTAAAAAATTATCATATAAGGGTAACATTACCACACTCACACCAACAAGAAATCACTATCAATGGAGAATACAAACCATGTAAACACATGAATCTTAATATAGTAACATGAGAATTCAATAAGACCAAATGTTAAGGCAGCTCATAAATTAATATTTTCAATGGTACCCCCATGATTCATCAATGAATAATAAATAAAATCATATATGTGTATTAATTGGTTGAAATCTCCATTTAGGGATTTAGAAAACCCATTCCAACAATACATTTTAAAAATAATCAAAAAAACCACATTGGATAACAATTTTTATCTTTTAGAAAATTCCAAATTTTTAATTATTATATGATCTAACCATTATTCCATACAGAAAATTATATCATACATGAAAATATAATTCAATATAGAATGATTAATAATTGATTAAAAAAGAGATAATAATCTTATTTTCATTATTTAATAGTTTCTAGATTAATATAATTTATGAATTCCATAACCATAATTTCTAGAAGTTTATGAAAAACCAGTTTTATAATCACTAATTTAAATAAAGAAATGTAATTCATGTTCCCACTAAGTATTTTATTATTTTTAGAGACCACAAAAAAAGACAGAGAAAAAGTCAGTTATTGAATTCCTAGAAACTAGATGAGAATGTGGTTTGGTTATTAATGACACCAATATTGTCATATAATAGAATTTATAGACATCTCGAACTCAAATAAATATTAAAAACTTTGGATTGATAATTAATGATTATAGTTTCCATAAGAAAATTATTTTGGTGGCTAAAAAACTAATATTCCCAAAATAATTTTCGTAAGTTATTTTTTTAAAAACTGTTATTGAAAGTGGAGTTCATAATTTCATCAATAAATTTTATTTTAAAAATTTTAAAAAGTAAACTATTTTATTCCTGTAATTTTAGGAATTTAAAATCTCGAATGAATAATTACTTGTTTTAATTGGGAATAATGAGAGGATAAAGGATTTTTTGAATGAAATTTTCCAAAACATGATGTTGTTTAATTGTTTCGTGATATTACCCTTATAATGTACTTAATTTAACATCATGAAGTATTCTTATCCATACATCAGTCATTAATCAAGTCATACACTTACAATAATCTCTTTTACCATTATATTTTGTTTTGAAACTAGGAGTTAGACTTATATAAAATGCTAGATACACTAACATACATTATAAAAAATTCAAATTAACAATTCAAAACGAAATATTAACTTTATATGATTTTAAAAAATACATTTATGTAGCCTTTGTAAAATTTAAAATACACTTATATAATGGTGTATTAAATGTAAAATGTTTACAATCATACAATTATGTAATGGATTTTTACCCTTATGTATATATTCAATATTTTGTTTTTCTTTTAGGAAGTGGCATGGGCTTCCTCTTACTATTATATTCTGACTACGTTAAACATAGAAAATTTTTATAGGTCATTATTACATTTACATAGTGACTTGAATACCATTATATAGAATTTTGAAACTTCCACACACCCTTATGTATTACATATAAATTTTTCATAAACATATATAGTGTTTAGTGTAAACTTATATAGGCCCTAGTTAATACATATAATAAAAAAATGATGAATGATTGGAATTTTCCACAAATGGAAGATATAAAACCAATAAAATGGTAGGTTTTAGAAAATTTAAAAAAGAATTATGTCTTGATAAACTAAAATATGAATTTTTTTAATCATATAGTTAAATAATATAAAGATGCTTATGTATACATTCAGTTTTCTTCCTTTTAGATCATTTAATGAAGAATATAGAAAATATAAGAAACACTCCCTTTAAAAATATCCTATTAAGGTGATCATTATGAAACCTTTTCATCCACATATATGAAATTTTATTCTTTTTCACAAATATTGATATATATGATAAAATACTAATTACAATTCATTTAAAACATATTTTAGTATATTTTTTAATGATTTAAATGGAATCCTCATCTTAATTTCCAAATGGTGAATATGTTGATGTTTTATTAAATTTGTGACATTTGATCCTGATATATGTCTCTAATGCTTTGGGTACACTGATTTAGTTTACCTATTATTGAATAACAAAAAATATATGACAATTATATTGTTAGTTTATTACATTATAAGGGTTAATATAAGGTTGAATATAATGATAATATCATGAGGTACTTACTTGATATTCTTGAAATTAAAATTAGAGGAAATATTCCCATTCCAAAATGAAAGAAGAAAAGAATATATATTTATGACATGATTATGATTTTTTAAAAATGAGATTTTTTTGTGACACAATAATATTTAATGATATATTTCTTTTAATATATGCTATCATTCATTGATATAATTGTCTAAATCCAATATGTTTTTACAAGAAATATGTTATATTATTAAAATATTGTTATTTAATTTGAAATTAATAACCTATACAATTTTTTAGATTGTATGAATATACATAACTAAATTATAAAATAATATATTTTTTCCATCTATAAAAAATTCAATTTTTATCAAATAGAAATAAATTAAAATAAATTGTCTAATTTGAAAATGATTTTTTTATTCTTAAAAATTTCTCTTTTAAGAAAAATGTATTTATTAAAATAAAATATAATAATATTTATTGATAAATGATTAGAATGAAATTTTAAATAATATATTCAATAAAATTCTTTATTAATTATGAATTTTTTTTCGATGTATGGGATAAGAATTAAACTAATTTTATGCGTAAAACGAGTTTTTATGTTAACAATTTTCATTACATCACACATGGTTATTTTAAAATAGATATATTCAACTTATAAAAATTGAATAATGAAAAATGGATACTATATTTGGAATCAAGAAGTTTAATTTTGTCAAATAGTCCCCTTTTATTTTTAGTAATTATGAATATTGAGTTTGGTAAATAGTTGTCTCCTTGAAAAGGGTAAATTTGGTTAAAAAAGGTTAAAACACTGGGGAAAGAATTAACAATTACCCTCAAGCAATACTTTATTACATTTTATCTGTATTTTTCAGAAAATATTTTTTATGTATTCAATATATTTTAAAATATTTCCATTTATCATTTATTGTAACCATTATATTATTTTCCCAAAATAATAAATAAAAAAAATGTTAATGTATTTACTCTAATATCTCTTTAATAATTACATGAGGATAAAAATATGACATGTTTAGTTAAATATGACTATTTAAATGATCATTATTTATTTTTATAATTGTTATTTATTGTTAAATTTTATTGAAGAAATAATTACTATAAATGGTTGTATAACACATACATTGTGCTTTTTAAAGCATTAATAAAATCAATGTATGTGATTTTAAAAAACATGAAATGAAATATTGTTTTCATTAATTATGATGAAAGTGGAATTTTATAGATTATTTTAATTTATTATTAATATTATAAGATGTTATATTCAAATTTTACAACTATCTTATTTTTTTAGGTTTAATTAAATGAAGTGTAAAAAATGAAATTAATAATATTTTACATGAAATTATATATTGTTAAATTATTAATGAATCAAAAAAATATAGTAATATTATATTGGAATGAAAAATGGTATAATAATTCATCAAATGGAACATTATAAGAAAATCTCTAACGTATAATTCATATTAATACCCTTTTGTATAGATAAATTCATTACCATAGTTAAGGATAAAATTTGTTAGTGATAGAGATTAACAAAATAGATAAGTCATAAAATGAAAAAAAATCAAGTATAAATTGAAATGAATGATTATATTTTGACCATATATTATTTTTATTATAATTGATGAGTATTTTTAAGAATTATACTTTAGAAATGAATTAATTTTATTTATTTCATTTTGATAAAATTTATGGTGTCAATCCATCCTTTATAATCAGACACCCCTTTTTTACATCATAAAACAATTGAGGAAACTACCAAAACATAAACAAGATAAATTATATTATAAATATCCATGAAAAAATATTATATATATTTCTATCAAAATACTATTTAAAATTTTTTATATAGAGTTCTAGGAAAGTCCTAACAAATAAGAGGAAATATTCATACCTAACCTCATTCAATTTATTTTTATAATTCATCTTAAAAATAAATGGTATTCATCATAAAATATTTTATTTAATATACTCAATATACTGAATTCTTATCACAATTGTGTAATTACAATTATCTGTGATATTTTTTTATCAAATGGGATGTGAAAATATCACTCGTACAATATGTGTAGACTAATTCCTCAACATAATGATACAATTAATTTCAAATAATTATATTTTATAGATAGTAATTATGATACGGTTTAATTTTTATTTATTATATTTAGGAAATATATACAATTTTTAATTACAATATAATGTTTTCATTCATACCTTACTAATATATGAAATATGAAAATGTTATTCATGCGTACGTGTAGAATATCACTACCACATATTGATGGGGTTCATTTATCTTTTATGCTTTACTGGGATGGTAATAATTATTATTTTAAATGTCTTATATGATATTTATTATATAAATTTATTTTATATAGGTGAATAATTATTATAATTCATATAATTCTATACCTTGAAATTTGATAATAATGTTCATGTATTGGCATCACCTACCATCTCCATGAACAATATAATTCAATTTTATATCGATATATTTTAGGGATATATATAAAATTATATATATATGTGTGTGTGTGTGTGTGTGTGTATAATTTAGATAATATATATAAAAATATATTATTTTCATAAATACTGAGTTTCTGGAACCATGATCAACATACAAGGACTAGAATTATAGAACTAAAATATCAGTGAAATATGACGCAATTCACCAATAAAAATAAAATTTTTTATAAAAAATTATTAATAAATTTCTATTGAAATGTTATATGTGGGTTATATGTAATATATTATGTATTAAATCAAAAATTTTATATATGTATGAAAAATTTAAATTTTTTATTTAGGAGTCTATAGAGATTTTGATTTAAGTGGAACATAAGGTATGAGTTATCAAGTATAATCCCAGTTTTCACATGGATGGTTTATGATTATGTTTATGATCATTTAATTTCAGGATATTAGTCATAAAAATATCATTATTTTTTTCAGATATTGTTATTTCCATATATTACATGCCTTCTATTAATTTTCCTATCATTATGTACTCAACAACACAAAATAAGCTGTCTATTTATTTCACTCTTTGGTCACAAATTGTTTATCAGTCATGCCATTATATTTCAAAGAAACACCTTCAAGAATGCCTTTATAATTCACATATTATTGTCTAATGTCACTTCCATCCATTTCTAATATTCTAAATTTTGACAAAATAGATTCATTTTTTATTTTCAGAATGATTATCTTTTAGATATTTCTAATAATGGGAAAGGAATCATTTAACATATATGGATTAAAATGAATTATTCACATTCATGAATGATCAATTCATTGGATATTCCACTACATATTTATAATATTATATTAAAGAAAATTAACCCTGTGGTTTTCAGTAAAATATTATTTTACAAAAATGTTTTCAACATGAATATGTAATTTTCCTCTAGGAAAATTCATTGTATTATTTTAAAATAATATTAAATTTAAGATAATATAATTTTAGGATACATATACATTAATAAGGATATGATAAAGTGATACGATATGTATTATTTAAAAAAATAGTTCATCAAAATGATGGCAAGATGTTCTTTAAATGTACATTATTTTAATTGGGTTATACTATATTGAAATGTTGAATTGTTTATGAAACCCATTTCTTTTCCAGGAATAATGATATACAATTAATGGTTTGTGAGCATAAGACACACTAATGTATGAATATTATTATGTAGAAAGTTTTCCTAATGTAATATATAACTAATATGAATTCATTAATGATGTATATATTAAGAGATTACATCGATATCAATTGGGATTGAACATATATTAGTTTGAGAGATTTCCTTCTATAATAGTTTTGGGGGTGAAAATTCAATAAGGTTAAGATAGAATTGGAAGAAAAACTAATCCAGTATGATAGTCTTTGAATTCATAATTGAATAAATAAATGGTTTTCTATTACTATGTGTGTTTCAAAGACTTCTGTCTCATGAAAATGTTCAGAAATCATGGGTCATGTTCTTTTATTCTTTCATCATTAATGTTTTTTAATAATTGAATATTTATCGAATGGTTCATGAATATAATCAATGATATACTAGGTGTTGTCTTTTAATGTTAAGATAATATTCGCATACCCATAATATCATGTAATTAATATTTTTTCATTGATATATACCATTTTTACCTTTACTGGGCATATGATATACCCTATTCTTATAATTCCCATCAATATGATATCATGTGAGAATTTTTTAGGACATTTCAAGAAATATGGATGTTATGATGAACTATATTGGTGATGACATAGATCTCTTATAAAAAAGTTATTAATATATCCATGTTTCTAAAGACAATAAACATTTGTCATTGTTTCATGTATCATCGTGTTTTGAAATGTATATTCACACAAATTGATATAATATTTATGTATAAAATATAAGGGTCTCAATAGGTGGTATCAGGGAAATGATTAGTTACCCATAAATAATAGTAAGAAAAATCCCTAAGAAAACTATGGATTCTGTTATGTATAATATATCATCATAATTTAAGAGTATCATACTAATCATTTTGTTTTGGAAAATTATTGTTTATCTCGCAATATATTTTTGGTTTTAGAAAATGAATGGAACCCATAGCAACCATGTTTATGATTAATTTGATATAAAATTTAGAAAATTTAATAATCCGTCAATTCAGTTGAGTATCAAAATATGAAATATAGGTAATGAAATTCTATTAAGACTTACCGGAGAAAAAGTCCAAATTATTTTAGCTGGTTAATGGATTCACTAGTTTTTAAGAAAAATGATCAATGCATATAAAAATTTATTTTCAATTATCCTTTTAGTATTACATGTAAAATTCATGTAAGATATATATCATCTGGAAGGTGATTCATATCAATAGTTTAATCATATCTATAACATAATGAAAAAATAATAATTTTACTCTCGATATTGGGAAGTTTTTTTGATCAATTCTCCATAAGTAAATTCCTTGTATTGATCGTATTGAAATAGGGAAGGAATTAATTGTACTAATGAAGAAGGATTTTGAAATGATTATTACATACTAGGGAAATTTTATAGAATTTGTGATGTAAAAATATATATTTGTCATCGGACCTAAAATTAAAGAACATTTATCATACAATGGCCTAAAATCCTTTCATCAAAATGGTTTTGAAAAATATGACATCAGTATTTATGGACAATGTTTTTTATGTGCAAATAAGGTTTAAATGGGATTTAATTTAAAGATCACTCATAAGGATTAGATTAGAAAATAAAAATAAAATTGAATTTAAATTCAATAATCAATGTATTAACGATGTTTTTTCCTTTATTATTGAAGTGGGGAAGGAAACATAGATAAAATTTTATTAAGGGAATTAGTATGACTTTCATGTATATAAGAGATAGTGAAAAAGAAATCAAATAACAGTTTTATTGTATGAGTAAATCAATAAATTATTGGGAAACATCACTGCAGAATACACCAACAAAAATTTAGTTTCTAAAATTAAAATATTATGGGTTTATTTCTAAAATATTTTCAAATATGATGGTTAATGAGATGGATTATATCCAAAACAACAAAATCATATAGAAAATTTTAAATATCATGTGATTTGTATTAATGATGTGGACAACGATGGGTTGTAATTTATACTTAACATCAACTCAAAAAATTATTATATATTTTTTGATTTTGTATCTATGCAGAATTTTATAACAGATTTTTTGTGTCATCACAATGAGATCTAAATGAATCGTTGATGATACTTAAATGAAAACAATAAATGGAAAAAATATGACATCACAGAAATATGGCTTTTATTTGATTAATTTATATGGTATTGTGCTTATGTCAAATCACAATGTTATCTATATATTTGATTTTTATGTTATTTTTTTCATGTATTATATTTTTTTACATAAATCTAGAATAATATTTTATTATAGGGAAGTGAAATTTTATATTATAATGTATCTTATAATGATCAATTTGTGTGATAACATATATATTTTAAAACATAAATTGAATCCATAAAATTTCTTTTATTACTATTAAAAATGGGAGTTTATCTCAAGTGTATGGGGTGAAGATGAACATCAATGATATTTATATTATAAAAGAGATTGTTGATTCCATTTTAAAAGATTTGGATAGTATTAATTTGAACTGTGAAGTAGAGTTTTCAATAGTACTCGTAATAGTGCTACACGAATATAGATGTCTAAAAATAAAATATCGAAAATTGAGTTATAGGAATTGACGAAGAAAATCAAGGATAATCTGCTTAATGAATTCATTCAACCATGTTAATCACCAACATGTTCACTTGTTCTTTTTGATACGAAGAAGACATATTATTACTACATTGAAATGATTATTGGGAACATAACAATGTGAAACAAAGAATAAGTTTCATTTTTCCATATTAATGATATGTTGATAAATTATGAGGAGATAAACATTTTCCATGATGTATCACTTATCTGGGTAATATAAATTGAGGGTGACTTGAAAATGAATACCCAATAAAACGATTTTTATGTATGTACTATATGAATTTTTAGTGATTACATTTTATCATATTGATACTCATACTATCTTCACGGATATAATTAATATATTCTTTAGATAAAATGTTGATATGTTTTTGTTAATATTTATTCAGGAAATATATATATATATATTCTATGATTATGTAAGAGCTTTATGATCACTTGAGTATTTAATTTTTGTCCATAATTAAGGATAATATGTGTGAGATTTATAAAAATTATGAATTTTTACAATAAAAATATTAATATTTTATGTCATATAATATGAAGTGAGGGTATATCGGTGGATCCATAAAAGATAAAAAAATTAAATGGTAGTCTGTATCAATTACTATCAATGAGAGAAATAGTTTTCATGGTGTGGATGGGTATTATTGACATATTTTGAAAAAATTATCATAACATTTTAATCCACTCACAATGTTATATTTGAAATAACGAATATTTCTTGGGGAAACTAAATGCCCACAATTTTTCAAGGATCTTATGGGAAGGATAATGTATATAGCATTGTGTAAATTACACATCTGGGAAGAAGTATTTCTAATATACATTGATTAATCATTGTATGGACTATAATGAATCCTAACACATAATCATATGGTGATAACAAATGTATCATTACATTTAATGGTTCATGATAAAAATTTCACAACTCATGGTTTTGATTTACCTATGATAATTTTTTAATTAAGATAGAAGGAATTGTAATTTATAGAATATTCTCTAATATATAATAATAATATATTATAAAGGAACATAACCAATAATAAATAGATGATTATGTAATTGATAATTTTGTTGGAGTTGACTAATAACTATGATTGATTAATGAATTACTACCATTAGTAATAAATTAAGGCGACAACAGCTCTATGACAAAAAAATCATGAAATCATATATATGTTGATGATATCAAAATTAAACATATTATAGGATTTGGAAATGATCAATATGGAGATAATGATACAATATGATAAATAATATATTTCTCAAATTATTGTTTCAATAAATATATAATTAATTATTAAATAGGCATAAAAAAAGATGTTGAATTGTAAAAGAAGGTGAGAAAGTTCCAATGTTCCTAATTAATTGATATTAATGGAATGATATGGTTGTAGAGAAATAATTATATCTTATAAAAACAATAATTTAAGATTGTTTTGCTAGATAAAGCAAATAGTTAACAATTATCTATTCATCCATAATGTAAGAATATTTTTAGTTATTTGAAAGATTATTTTTAGTGGATTTAAATGAATGGAGGTATTTAAGATTATAACTTATTTCCATTGGTATGAAAAAAATTTAAGGAATGGATAAAAAATAATAAGGGTATTCTATAACTATTAACCATTATAAAATATAAATTTACAAACATCTCTAAATATTAATTCAAGACACACCTGAAAACAAGAAATATATACAAACATGTTTCAACTATTTTTGATTAATATTAATTTTGAGAAAAAATTATTACTATCAAATAATATTTACCCATTGATTATCATACATAGATATATATAATGGATACAATATTGTTTCATGGGGTACCAATTTTATTGTATTTTATTATGATCCAATGTCAAACTCAATGTTCTGGTGATGTCTTTTAGAAGATCAAGATTTAGTTTTAATTTATAGTACTTTTTATTATCCTCCAAAAGCAGGTTATTTCAAAAAAAAATGAATCAAACCCTATAAAATATTTTCAGTTACTATTATATGTATTTCAAAGGTAGTTTGTATAAAAATCATTCACTTGTTTAGTTTTCATATAATAATATATTTTACTATATCACTTAGACAGATTATCATATGGCCATATATCAAATTATGTATAGATCATAAAAATGCTATGATAGAGTTGGAGAAATTGTTTTATTATGACATGGGTTTGCTTAGGAAATTGAGGAGAATGTCAAAGGTATTTAACATCCAATCATGGAAGCTCAAAGTCAAATAAAGTGTTATGTTTACATAAATAGTAATAATTTATAATTTTATTTTGGTAAAAAGGTTTTCCATTGATTCTTTACATAGGAGCACATTATGTGATTTGAAAATAAATCACATCTGATCCATAGTTATACTTTCCCCATTATGGTTTTTGATCGTTTAAGGATTATAGCTTTTTATTTTAGTCTTCAACTAATTAACTACCAAGTACATGGACTGTTCTATGTATATCAATTAATAATGTATATACCAGATCATTCACCTATCTAAAACTCATAAGTTCTATTACTGAAGCATGATTATTGATATAAATAATAAATAGTTGGTTTTTTTGCATCATAGAGTCAAAATTTATGAAATTGAACTACTCACCCCATTAAAGATCCTTAGAGGAATCATATATTTTAAAAATCTATATAGGAACTAGAGTATTTAACAAAAAATAGATATATAATTTTATTCATTAGAGTAATGGGATTTCAATGAAATAATTAATTTTAAGGGTTTTATAAAGTTACAAACAATTATTTAATGTTATATTTCTTTACATATATATATTTTTTTATAGATTTATCTAAACACACCACTAAGTTCAAATGAACCACATAATAATATATAAGTAATTTTATTTAATGTATTAGTGATCACTTATCCATTGTAATGGTGGGAACAAATAGGTAAAATTATAAAAATGAGAAAATTGTAATAACATATTTATAAAATAAATTCATTAGGTACCAAATGGTAATATATAAAAATAAAAGTATATGAAGGTAAAAAGTGATTTTTTTCATGATGACACGTATTGTGATCCCAATGTGTTTTTATTAAAATAAAATGGTTTAATATATATTGATTAATTATTTTAATTAAATTAAAACATATCATATTAAATATCTTTTTTCAATATTCATCTAAGGTTTTTTTGGAATGTGATAAGAATAATTCTTGTTTTATGTGTAATAATAATTTTTCTCAAAAATAAATTTTCATTTATTTTTATAAGAATATATTAAAATTTATTTTTGCTCATTCTATGAATATAATATTTAAATATGAATAATATATATTGAATAATGAGGTTAAAATATCATTAAGAGACCCCTTTTATTTTTTTCATTGTGAATATTATCTTTCGTAATGTCACCTCAATAATTATCAAACTATAAAAATGTTTTAAAAAATGGTTAATGAATATAAAATTTTATAAAACAGGTATTTATCATGTTATGTGAGTGAGTTTATACCATTTTTATCTAGGTCTCATGAATAAGTGATCATGACACCATTTTACTTTTATTAGCGCGATTTTATTATTTTAATAAAAGAATTTATTCAAAATGTTCTTCTCTTGAATTTAATATATATAATTCTTCTACATAAGGTTAAAATATGGATATCTTCTAGGATATAATGTTATATAATATATGAATTAATTTTTTTATAATGTTTATTTATATTTGACTTTTAGAAATAAAATATTTACATTAATCTCATGTCAACACCAAAAAGGTTATTTTACATATAGTAGAAATAATCATAAAAAA
Source organism: Viscum album (assembly GCA_963277665.1). Taxonomy (NCBI): domain Eukaryota; kingdom Viridiplantae; phylum Streptophyta; class Magnoliopsida; order Santalales; family Viscaceae; genus Viscum; species Viscum album. The sequence continues at coordinate 2,011,480,555 of OY728147.1, read as the reverse complement.
CACCAAAAGTTTTTATTGGATTAATATTAATATCAAAAGATTATTATGGTTAATAATAATGTATAAATTATTCAAAACAATGTTATATTCATATTTTATACCTATATTTTATGGCCCCAACCATAAACATAACGTGTTCAACTGTTTCGTAACATGAAATCACATTGAAGGATATTTTCAATTTAGAGTTCTAGATAATTAGGAAAAAATCATAAAATATAGGCTTAGACATTAAATGTGTACAATTACACTAAATATGTATTTTTTAACCAATAGAAATTCTCATAAAAAACCTGACTTCATTTTTAGAAACATCCTAAATTATTTCACAAAGACATCTTCTTTTTCTTTACCAATCATAGGAACGATGAAAAATATTTTAAATCATGATATGAGAATTAAAATATAAATAAGGGATACATAAATAAGTAAAAAAATTATGCTTTAAAAAACATGTAATCCATGAATACATGTCATAAGGTATTACCATTCCCCTTTAATAAGTAATAAATAATTTTCTATGAAAATATGCTCACTGCTTACCGAATTTGTAAATAAAATATTACCATAAAACCCATATAAATGATATATAACATATAATGGTATCTTGGGACATATTAATACATTTAAAGAATAATCTTATAGATTAATTAAAAACATATAACTCTTAAAAAAGTAATAGCCATATAGCTGGCATCCATACCCAATTCCTTTAAAGTCATAACATAACCACCCATACGTGGATTATCATGTAACCACCCATATTTGGCTTATCATGATACCTACCATCTTTGTATTATCACATAAACATCCATAAATTTTATATGTACCATTATATAATCAATACACGTGAATGGATTCAATTTTAAACATTTCACTAATAAAATTATATTTTCAATCAAAAAAATTCATTTTATGATAATGAAATTAGAAATCAATTTCCAAAACTATTTTCAATAACAATGTATACAAAAATATAATAAGAGATTTATTTTCCCATTCAAAATCATTAATTATTATAGATGATGAAAAATATCGAATAACATTTATGATGGCAGAAAATTCCTTATTGTAGCATTTGTTTACAAAGTACTAATTTAGTGTTTTTTTTAAAAAATGTAACACTCTTTATATGAAAATATTACATTTTAAAACCATTGAATGAAATTAAAATATTTTCATAAAATATTAGGCATATTACTTTTTTCCCACATAAATAAATTTTTACTTTAAGATAATAAAGAATAGATTTATTAATTAAATCCTTAATCATTCAGGGTGTCCCAAACAACATGAATCATTTAAATATTAATATCCCTGAAATAATAAATTTATCAAAATTATAAATAAAGTTTTTATAGATAAAATAGGGATATAAAGTTTCCTAGTGGGTGTATATACACCTAATAAAATAATAATGGTTCATTTTATAAAGAAAGGCCTCAATGAAAGTAGATTGAGACGAAATCAATTACCTTGATTCTGACTCATCACTCATTTTAATTTTTTTTAAAATAAATATATTATGATAATATATACTATATTTATAAAATTATAATGATTAATATCCTTTTATATCATTAATTTCAATTTTATGTCAATTAGTTTATAATTTGAGTTTATGTCTGATGTTTAATTGATATTCAAAACATGAATTGAAAATGAACATGGTATGATTTTAATAGTCCATTTGATGATAAGTCCAAAATATACATAATATATATAATTAAATAATAATAAAAATTATATATAAATTATACTTTTAAATCCATTCATTTAATATGGTTATTAATAATTGAGCACTATTACAATCATGGAGATGGTTAGTCTTATGTACACATGAGTAACATTTACAATTTTTTTTGATCGCTATAGAATGAAGGTAATTCTTATATTATATTTCTAGAAATATCATAACATAATAAATATCATATTAATAATTTAAATAAACTAATATATATTATCATATTGAAGTGAAGAATAAAAAATAATTACCTCGCTTCATAGAGGTGATAGTTCACACATACCCATGAAAGAAATTATTATTTTACATTCCTAGAATGTAATAAAATAATTTATATTTTATTCTCTTATATTTTTAAAATTTTCATTAATATCAAATATGAAAATTAATTCCATCTTTATAACCAGTCTTGAGAGAAAGCAATGAAAGAAGAACTATTTTGGGGCACGAGGTGGTAGTCTGTCTTACACACGAATGAAATGTTCATTTTCCATTTGATTAAATTATAGATGGATTTAGGTGATGATATTAAATTAATAACATATCAATAAATTTAGTATACATGAGTTATTATCTAATCATTTTTGGATTATATTTGAAGGATGTGGAAGAAGAAATGACATATAAACACCTAAATAAAAATATTACCTTTCTGTTAGATGATCGCCTTAATTAACACCATTACACCTATATAGATGGTGTTATAATTAAATTAAGGATTTATGAATGTGTGGAATTAATATATAAATGGATTTAGTCATATATTGGATCAAATAAATGTTTTTGGATTTCTGAATAATAGAGAGGAATGAGTTGTTTTTTATAGGAAAATGGACGGGCACCCTTGTTATCACTAAAAGTATTAAATTAGTATATATTAAATTTCTTTTACAAATGGGTACACACTCATTTTTTTCAAAAATATGAAGAATATGGATATAAATAAAAATTTCTAATGAAAATTAGACATGTTATGGAATTTTATTAATCATTTTCATTTTGTAATAACCCATTTCAAATCTTACAATTTTATCATGTAATTTACACTATGAGAATTAAAATAATTACCATATCAAGACAAAAGACCAATGAATGAGTTTTTAATGAAATATTTATATTTATATTAATTTTTTCACTTAATATTTTTTTAATTTATATATCATTATTTAAATATTTTATAATTTCAAATATGAAAAATGTCAATATTGATAATATTCATTACATGACTTTTAAAAATAATAACCACCAAATGATTTCTTTGAATAGGCTATAGTAAATCAGTCCTATAATGTCATAGTAATCCATAAAATTATTATATGATATAATATATATGAAATTATATTTATTTAAATATTATTAATATCATTTATTTTATTTTTTTAATAAAGCTATTACTACATCATCTACAGGATATAATAAAATGTAATTATTTATTTCCAAAAAATTATAACTTAATTTACTTGTTGTATACAATACATGTAAATTTTTATGGTCTATTAATAGTCAACGATATCACTTATATAACCGTATATTAAAATTGTTTTAGTTATAAGAGACATTATCGTGACATATTTTCATTTACATTAACATATATGTTATAAATGTAAAAATAACACCCAATAGGCTTCAAAAAGTCAAAATATATGCCCAAATATTTTAATGGTCGATAAAAACTCATAATATAATATTAACACATGTGTTACTGTAATTATAATATTAATTTTACCTTAAATTACACTATTTATATTTAATATTTTTAAATGAAATACTAAATTTACAATTCATTAAGAATTTTTTCAATCCCATTAGACCAAATTTTTCATACTAATTATATCTATGAAAATAAATTTTGTAAAATTAAATTCATAGATGTTTCTAAATTCGGATAAACATTAATCCAATTTATGGATTGAGAAATCATATTTTTAGGAAAAATGTTAAAAAGTTTACGAAGTTTTTCTATTTAATTTTAATATAAAAAAGTATGGAATAAAATAAACTGTATTAAAATATAAAATAATATAATAATTATACTTTAAAATAATTTAAAATGATAACCTTACAATATAAATAAATAATATGAGAAGATAGTTTTGAATTAAAAAGAACTATTTTCCACAATTCATTAAAATATAAAATTTATTAGACAGACAGAATAAATTATACAAATGTCAAATTTGAAGTCCTTATTCGGAAGAAGTGATTTATTTTGTAAAATACAACTTATTAATGTGAAAATATATATTTAAAAATGTTTCTCCATCAAATTGTAGTAAAATTACATTTTCCAAATACAAGACTTTTTTATGCTTAAAAGGATTTATTTTCTTTTTAAATCTCCAAATTTTATTGGATGAGCGTAAATATATTTAATATATATGTGTAAATTTAATATATTTTGTTATATTAGTTTCCACGAGTAAAATTTATTATTTAATCTACGATTTAAAAATATAATTTTATAGTATATTTTTTTTATTTAAAACCCATTATTCTGTGGAACATATGATTTTGTAGAAACTCTTACATTCATGATGTTAATGTTTTTGAAAAGATTTCCCATTTAATGTAACATTAATACATAATTTAAAAGATTAATAAATAGGATAAAATATTATTTTATAATTACCTAGTTTGTTAGATCTTTCTGACCTTTTGAAAATTACATCATCATAATTTTAAATTTAGTCCTGCTAACATCATTGAAATCCCATATTAGAAAAAGATTAAATAAAAACTATTCATTAAATGAAATAAAGGGAAGTAAAGTGTTCACAAGAGATAAAACATACTATTGTTCCATGCTGGAAAAAATGGATATGGATGAGAAAACTCACCATAATGTTTTAATGGAGTGTGATAGAAAACATTGAAATGAAGAAATTTAACAATCACAAAGAAATAAATTTGTGATGGGTTCAATGAACCTTGATTTTGTATTAGGAAAATTAAAATGATTATGTTTTTGTTTTATGATCATTTTCATCATTTTTGGGAATTAATTTACTACCTTGGAACTTATCATAATGAAACATATTTACTTAAAATGTAGTGCTTCATCTTGTTGCCAATTTCCACTATGAACTCATCTTTTCATCTTATCGATGAGTATTTAAGTTTATTTTTTCACACCAGAAGTACTAGAATCAACATCTATAGAATCAAATAATCAATAATACATTAACTATATATTTTCCTTGTCTTGAAACATAATGTAAAACCAATATCGGTAGGATAAGATAAAAAAATTATAAAAAATGAATAAACCATTGTATGATAAAAAGATAAATTTAAAACCAAAAAATTAAATATAATACCAAATGTTCAACAAAGACCATTCAAAAGAAAAATATCCTTTAAATTCCTCCAATAATCCAAAATATTTATTAGACACAAAAATTAAAAGGATTTGATTAGATAGTCTTCTAAGATATTTTTTATTATTTATCTCCAAATAGCATAAATCACTCTTAATGTCTCATACCAAAAGGTAATTTCCTAATAACATATTATAGAATATAGGATAATAATTAACATAAATAACTAATTACCCATATGTAAACAATTAAAATAATAGATTCTTCTCAAATATAATTCAACCTTTACTCCTCAAAAAAATCCCTCCATATTCAATTTAACTAAATCATATAAAGTCTTGAATATACTTAATGTCTTATAGAATTACATTTATTACTTAATACCCAAATTATTTTTCAATAGCAAGGATATACATTTAATAAAACATAAGTTACCAAAATCAACTTATTCTTATTTCTTCAAATATTTAACTAAAAAGATAAAGTCTTTCAAACTAGGGACATCACACAGTCTAGTGGTAGATGACAAATCCTTTCCACACTTTTATAGGGGGTTCAATTCAAACGGCCTTTACCGATGTGATTGGTTATCACCCTACTCATGAGTTTTCCATTTTCTAAAACTGTATAATTCTTATAGCATTCCCAAAATGAGATAAAATTCACACAAACAACCGTACCATATTTTAACGTAAAATATTATCTCATACCCTTCATTTTTCATCCAAAAATTTAAGATTCCATAATTAACTCAAAATCAAGATCATATAAACCATAAATTTTATTCATAATTTAATAATTATTTCCAAATATGAAAATATAATTCATAAAGGCATTAATTTTTTACATAACACAGTTTAAGGATATACATACAAGAAAAAGTATTCTAATATAATCCCCTAATCAAAAGAGAATTAATTATTTTCAACATTTCATCATCTATATATATAACATAATTCTTGAATCCCTTATATGTAGACATATAAATCATTCAAAATTCTTCTTGTTCTATTATCAGTGGTTTTCTATCATATTAAATAATACTTCATTCATATATAATTTTTCATTTCACCATCATCAATTGCAATGGAATTAGGTACTATAAAAAATATATCCATACAGTCTTGATGATCCATTTCATGAACCTACTATGTAAGTTATATATTTTAATAATTATGATACTCTCTACATTTACAAAATTCAATTAAAACATTAAAGTAAATTCTTTCTATTTGATGGAGACAACTAAATGCTTTTTTTTGGAAGGTTATTTCTCTATGTCCTTCATTTCATCTTCTATAGAACATTCCAATCCCATTAAATCATTTTCAAAGGTGTTTTTTTCACATTCTTGACACATATGGTGATTAATATACTGACCATTATGAAAAATATTACATTAAAATCCAAAGGGATTTTCTTCCCACAAATATGATTCATCAAAAAAATAACCAAGGCTCAAGTGGTTAATCATTACTCCTGACAGTTGGTTTAAAATAATAGTGAGAGTTCTCATTGTAGGTCTTATTTCATTTGGATTCATATTAGAACAAACACCACATTTTCTTTCACATTCATTATTACTTTTGTTTATGCTGGATCCAAAAATTTACTGAAAAAAAATGCTTAGTGTGAGTTCAAGAAAAAATCATTATATACCATCTTATAAGGAAGATAAGTTCTACAATACACAAAGTCAGGTTATCTCAAACACATTAAATTTATCTAAAATACATATTAATATTTCTATTATTATAACAATTTTTGTTATATATAACTTGTATCTTATGCCTAAATATCACACAATCTTCTAATGTTATCTAAAACAACCATTGATACACACTACAAGGCCCTAACGTTGAAAATAACTAATTCTATTTTTTTGAACTACAAATCAAAATCTATTATCATTTTTTTAGATTTTTATAGAATTATGAAAACTCATAAAATATAAACTATTACAATATATTAAAAATGTTACACTAAGTATCCAATTTCTTCATGAATGGAAATCCTTTTATAATTAAAAATTATTTCTCTTCGGGACATATCCTAAATTGTTTTATCATGACATATTCTTTATCCTTACAAATCACAAGGCTTGTAAATTTTTTTAAACATTTAATGATAATTATAAGATCATTAATTAATACACATATATGGAAAACTTTTTGAAATGAAAAAAAATTAAACTGTGAATACTAATCATAATGTATTACTTTTAACCTTTATGAACGATTAAATAATATTAACCGAATATAAGCTCTTTTATTTACCTTTTTTAATTATAATATTACCATAAAACCCATATAAATAACATATAATATATATAGATAACATGGGGGAAAATAAATATTATATATAATAATCATATAGTTGACTTGCATAAAAATCACTATTACAAATAGAATAGGTATATGACCTACATTCATACCTAATGCTTTGGAGGTTAAAACTTAATCACCTATCCTGTGATTATCACAAAACCAACCATATTTTTTTATCACGTAACTACTTATATTTGGTTCATCATGTAACCACATTTTCAAATTTTATTGTACCACAATATCATAATAAGAGATAGAATACCAAAATTTTCAACATTTCACTCATAATATTCCATTTTCAATCATAATAAATCATTTAAAGATATTAAAATTGTAAATTAAATTTCAAAACTATTTTAAATAAAAGAATACCATAAAAGGGAAAAATGAACTTATTTTTACTTTTAAAATGATTAATTATTATAGAGGAAACCAAATATAAAATAACGGTTATGGAGGAAAAGAACATGTAGTCTCCACATATGTTAAAAAACATTCTTTTTTTGGTAAATAAAGTTAAATAATTTTTATAAAAAGTTTCATTTGTTATATTTTTTTTGAAATTAAAATATAGTCATAAAATATCATATATAAAAATTTTATTTATATATAAATACATATGTAAATTAATATTATGAATAATAGATTTGAGAATTGAATCATTAAATGTTCAAGGTGTCCTATACAACTTTTAAAATTAAAATATCAATCTCAAAGAAATAATAAAATTTAAAAAATATTAAATGAAGATATTATAGATAATATATTTATATTAAATGTCATAGTATCTATATATACACTTAATAAATGATAAAAGATACAAATTATCATGAAATGCCTCAATAAAATGAGATTGAGAAGAAATCTTTTACCTCAAGTATGATTCTTCATGTATATTCTATGGTCATCCTGAATAATAATCATAGGATGATTTATACTTGAATTTGATACTTTTAATTTTCATTATTTCATTTATATCATCAATTACCATTTTATAATAATGAGTCTAATGTTTATGTTCAGGTGAGACGTTTTGTCGATACTCATTACTTGATTCAAAAATAAACATTGTATGATGTCAATAGTCCACGTGGTAATAAGTATATAATATATAGAATATTATTCAAGACATAATAATAAATTTTATAGATCATTTATAATATTAAATTCATTCTTTAAATTTTTATATTTAAAATTTAACAATGTTACAATCATACATATGATTACCTATATATACGAATAAGTGATGTTTTCAATTTTTCGTTGATAATTATGGAATTTAGGTATGTATTATTGTATCTTTATATAATTATCATAACATAATTAACATATTATTAGTAATTTGAATCAATTTATATATATTATCCATGTGATTTTTTGATTACAAAACAATCACATCACGTCATGGAGTAGATAGTTCACACATACACACGAGCGATGTTATTATATTTCTTTGCATTGAATGATATAATATAAATGATATGTTATTATATTATAAAGATAAATATGGAAATAATTTAACATATTAACATTAAATCAATATTTATAACCAGCCAGGAGATACAAAAATGTAAAATAAACTATATGAGTTCCCGGGGCGGTACATCGTCGTACACAGAAATGAAAAGTTATTTTTAAATTTGATTAAATTTGAAATGGATTTAGGTTATTATATTATAATAATAAAATATTAGTATATTTATTATACTAGAGTTATTATCTCATCATTATTTGAGGATATCTCAAGGAAGTGGAATAAACAATTAAATAGAAACACTTAAAAAACATTACCTTTCCTAGAGATGATCACTTTTCCTATAACCTTTACATCTTTATGTAGGGTGTTATAAAAATAATATGGATTCATGAATTTGGAAAGGGATTATTGAATGGGTTTTGGTTATATATTTTCTGAACCAAATGGATTTTGATGTGTGATTAATGGATATGAATGGTGGAATTTTTTATAAGAGAGGGCAAGGGAACCCCTGTAATTGTTAAAAGTAATAAATTTATATAAATTAAATTTGGATTCCAAATGTGTTGAACCACATTTATATATAATATTGGATAATTATGACCCTAAATATAATCACTAAAATAAAAGTAGGAAATTTTATATATCTTTTAATTCTTATCTTTTTTACATTAACAAATTTTAACTCTTAAATTTTATAATGTAATTTAAACATTGAGAGTTAAAATAATAATGGATTTATGAAAAATGAAAATAAATAAGTCATCACTAACATTTATACAATTATCACAACTTTGAAGCTGAATCATCTAATTTTATAAATTTTATATATTTTAATTTAATATTTTATATTTTAAAATAAGAATTATTTTAATTTTTACACTATTTATTGATTGCCATTTAAATAAAATCATAAAAACATGATTGTTCCAAAATTTACAATAACTCAATACTAACATTTCATATTGATCAAAAAAAATTCATGTATGAAATCAAATATTTCAAATAATATTTATTTTAATATGATTAATTTCATATATTGGATTTGTTATTTTATTAAATCTATTACTGCATCATCTTTGCTTCAAAATCAAATTTGATTATTTAATTTTTAAAAATTATAAAAAACTAAAATTATGAAGGTAATATTATTATAATTATATTTACTATTCATTGACAAATTTATATTTTACATAACCCAAAATTAATATTGTTTTAGTGTGAAGAGGAATGATTATGATATATCTTCATTTTCTTTAAATTAAATCTTATCAATCGAATAATTAAACATAAATGTATTCCAAAGAACACCATATAGTCCCATGAATGGTCATGGTAAATAATAACTACTCAAATAATATTAATATAAATGTAAGGGTAATTATAAAATTAATTTAAACTATAATTACCAATTTACCTTTAAGCACGGTAAACATCAAACAATTGATACTATTCACCAAAAATTATTTTCATCATACTGTACAAATTTTTTTAAATTCGCTAAAACCATGAATATATGTTTTTGAAAATATAATTAAAAGAAATTATTAAATTAGGTTTAACATTAATCCCATTGATAGATTGAGAAAATAGGTTTTTAAGTAAACTGATCAAAATTTCACATTCGTTTTCTATTTAATTTTAATTTGAAAAAGAATCTACTGAACTACATTGGATTAACTGATAAAAAAATAATAAAATAATACCATTAAACCATTTTAATTTATTATCTAACAATATAAATATATTAGAAGAGAATGTAGATTTGAATTAAAATGAAGTATTTTCTAACAATAATTAACATATGAATATTTGTAGAAAAATTAATAAATTAAAAAAAAGTAATTTTATTTCCACGATTACAAGTAAAAAGGTTATTATTTTTATATAGAATATATAAAACTGAGGAAAACTAGATTTAAAAGGGTTCTGAATAAAAAAGATAAATCTACCATTTTAGAAATATTAGATTATTTTATGCATAAAATTTGATTTATTCTAATTTTATTCTTCAAAAATGTATTGGATGAAAGTAAATATATTTAATAAACAAGTGTAAATATAATATAGTCAGCTATGATCATTTTAAATAATACAATATCTTAGTGATAACTACCATTTAAAGAATAATATTACAATATATAATTTTTTCATTATAACTTATTCTTGTTTCCAATGTAATATTTCATAGATACCCATTATTGCAGGTCGGGAATGCTATCTAACATAAAACACCATTAAGGTAAAATTACAATTTAATTATTAATATTTAAAAGAATTATAATTTATTATTCTATAATTACCTTGGATGTTTCATGTATTATCTCATTTATAGTCAAATTAATTGAATAGTTTAAAAATCACATTAATTATGTTTTGTTTTTAATAAAATAATATTTTCTTTTTTAAATTTTATAAAAATAATGTAAGAGATTAATAAGGATGGAACATGGCCAAATATTACATCCCTTTTTCTATTTTTTAGTAATTTTTATCATTTAAGTATTATTATAACCCACTGATATTCAAAAATATACCACATCATTTAAAATTAAAATCAGTTAATGAATAGATTAAACAAAAATTTATTGTTTTAAATGACACCAAAGACTATCTAATTTTACATCGATGATATAATATTGACTTCATATTATTTTTAATTTTAATTAATGGATATTGTAAATATACATAATTGAGAATGAAATTATTTATATTTAAAGAATTTTAGTAATTCATAGTTTTTCGCTTACCTTTAATATAATAAGACACACATATAAATTTTTATATCACAAAATTTAACAATATATGATCATAAAAAACTAACATATAACATTATTTACCTCCCTATATATGATTTAGAGGTTATGGGATTCTTAGTAGGCCAAATAAATGATCCTAAAGAAGGGATTTTTTTTGGATTTCTACCAAATAAGAGGAAATATTTCAATTCAATCACATATAATGTATTACATAATTTTCCTAGGAAGCAATAATATCAATCAGGAAGCAGAGGATGGCGAGCGCGAGGCGAGACGACGGCGACGACGATGGAGCTTAGGTTCTAAACCCTAGCGCATGAACGCTGCTGATTTTCCCCCCCTCCCTGGCGGTGGGCGGGGGGAGGATGTTCTTCCGCGTTTCACGAACAAGCGAGAGAATTTTTTACCCTTCTCTAACCTTAACTTTCTGCCTGATTTCCCTCCGATTTCCTTGATTCCAAAAGTCCCAGATTCATATCTTGGGATTCCTCAAGTATCGATTTCTCTCCCGGAGTTCCCGACGGCATCGAATCTCCTTAACCTTACTCTGGTGGCTCGTTTTCATCATTGAAGACCATCGGTTGACGAATTTGACAGGTTCGTGTTCAGTATGTGGGATTTGCAGGATCGTGACATCGTGGGGTTGCTGGACAAGAATCAACTGATGATTCGTTTTGCCTCGGAGGAAGATCTTGTTTGCGCTTGGTCGCGGGCTCTGCGTCGATGTGGTGGATGTCGCTTCTTTCTGCTTCGATGGATGTTCGATCTGTGTTTGAATCATGATTCACCTTCAGCTGCGTTGTGGGTTAGTCTTCCTCATATCCCGCTGCCGTTTCAAAACCCATCCATTATACGTATGCTTGGGAATTTGGTTGGGCGGTTCCTCTGCTCGGACGCGCGAACGTCTTCGGTATGTCACCCGGTCAATCCGCGGATCTGTGTGGAGGTGGACGTATCTAAACCGCATGTTGAGTGGATTTGGATCACGATCGGTGAGGAACTCCGATGGAAGCAAGCGGTGGTCTTTGAGTCATGGGAGGATTTCTTTCCAGGGTGCCAGCGGCTGGGTCATCGGGATGGGCAGTGTCATGGTGGTGTTGTTTCAGGGCTGATGGGGTGCAGTGGTAAGGATGCGGGAAATGGGAGGAGGACTGGTGCTTCTCACGATGGCGTGGGTGAAGTAGGGCCGCGACATGTAGTGGGGCCTCGTCAGGACTGTGTTCGTGAGGTTAATGGTGCCGGTGATGGCATGGGTGGAGTGAGGGCGAATCCTTCAGTAGTTCTTTCTCAGTTCTGTGCTCATACAGCCGGTCCTTCTGAAAGTGGGGTGAGCCTGCATTCTGTAGTGATGCGTGATGTGGGTGCCTCCAACGCTGGGATTGAGGGGAGCAGAATCAGCCCGGGAGCTGCTATTGCTGTCAAGGCTACTGATTTTCCGATGGAGGCTGTATATGCTGTAAGTGCTGCAGGGGTGATTGACAGCATGAAGGAGGATGGGAGGAGGTTGGGCTCATAGGGCTGGAAGCAATACAATGATGTGCTCTCTCCTATAGAGTCCAGGAGGCAATTGCATGTTGTTGTTCCTCCAAATGAGGTTCAGACTGATAACATGTTCCAAGTCATGGTGAATGAAGAGGATTTGAATGGGGAGATCACACTGGATGCTAGTCAGGAGATGCAAATTGTCCCGGTTGATACAGAAAAGGCTGTAAATGATGAACAAGTCTTTGAGGGACAGCCGCACTGCTTGGAGATGGTGGACTGTAACAGTGTGAATGCTGCTCGGGAGGTTGTTGTTGGCTCTTATGGTGTGGTGTCTGGGAATTGGGCTGATGCTTTGGAAAGTGATAAAGAAAATGGGAAGGGCATGCTGTCATATAGTGATGTTCTAAAAGATGGGAAGGGAAAGCGTGGACAAGTGGTCCCTGTCAGTCCAAGTCGAAAGCCGAGGAAGGATTACTCCACGCTGCTGAAGCCAATATCTACTCGGTCCTCTTTAAAGCAATCGCCAAAAGAGCTGATCTCGTTGGAGAAGCTGAATCTCCGAAGGAAGTATGCCAAGATCCTCAAGCAATATGAATGTTCAGAATGGGAATCAACCACGGCGGAGGATGTCGATCCGGGAGGTGGGAATGGGTCTGATATGTATGACATGTGATGACTTTTACTTTGTGGCGCGCTCTTTATGCACTTTTTGTTTATTTTAATAAATAGTCAGGGGTTTGCCTCTGGCCACCTTCCTTGGTATTACATAATTTTCATAATAGAAATATATTTTATTTGTTGTAAAATAATATATTATTAATATGACCTATAAATGAATTTAATACTTATTATGGAACTACTACTTTCCATGCTCTCTTCCATCAATCAAGATGTGTTTGTATCATTCATGAGTATGTGTGAACTACTGCTATCACATAAGAATGCAATTCATTTTCCATAAAAAATTAAGGGTTGTAATTATTATGGTATTATGTTTTATATATGATATTTATGAAATATTTATGATTAAATAATTATAATATAAAATATTAATTATTTATTTTCTATTCGTTAGAGAATGTTTATGATGCTTCTTGCGTTTATGTGCAGTACCACATCCTTAAAGTGATAAGATTGATTATTCATTTAAGATTAATATAGATTCTAATAAATAAATATATTAAAAAATTTATGATATATATTTAATAATAATGATCCTATAAAGAAACATTAAAATTTAAATTTTTTCCGTCCTTTGAAAAATGAAAACAATAATCAATCAAACGTATGACATACCATCTATAGGAATGGTGTAAGTCAGTTTTCTATATAAATATTTATGGATGGATATAAATACATATAATTAATATATATGATATTTATATAATGTTTATAATTTTGGAGATAATTGAACCATGATCAATATACAAGGATTAAAATTACCAGATCGAAACATCTATGAAAAACAAAATAGTTGGAACGAGAAAAAGATAATTTGACTAACGAGTTATTAATAAATGGGAATTGAAATGTTTTATGTTGATAATATATGATATTTTAACTTTATCCTTAGTTTTTAAATATATTTAAAAAAATTAAATTTACAATATAGTTCATTACAATGATTTTGATGAATGTTGAACTTTCTATTAGAGTTCTATTATATAATTTAAATATTTACCAAGATTTATAATAATATATATTTTGGTCATAAAATTTCAGGATCTAAAAATCATACATCTCAATAGATATCCTATAATCTAGTTATTTATTGATATCATAGTTTTCCCTTTATTTTATATTCTATAGGTACTTTTGAGATGAAATGAAAAGTTGTAATGAAATTAAACTTTATTTCCCAATTCCATCATGAATATATTCTCATTAAAGTACATATTTTATAAAAATGAATTTTTGAATATATTTAATATTTATAAAATATTTTAAAATTTAGTTTTACTCATTGTTTTCATATATAAAAAATTTATTAAAAGAGATCACTTTTATATTTTCTAAACAAGGAACCTTTCAATTTTACAAAAACTGTGAAATGTAACATTTAATGGTTATGACATAAACATAGTTTCCAACTAGAATTAACATTCAATGTATTAAAGAATAAAAACTTGATTCAATTTTTCTATTTGGCTAAAAATATTTCTTCAATATTCTTAAACTATTCATATATTAATGTTCTGTGTTTAAAATCAAAATATGAATTTCCACAAAAATATATTCTATTTGATATTTTAAAGGATTTTTTAATTTAATAAGATATTATTTTAGGATAGTTATGATTTTCTATGGATATGGATGATTGATAAAGCCCTTATTATTAATTTGTATTTTTTATTGTTATAAATATAGAATGTTTATAAAACCTATATATGTTCCATGGGATATGTTATGGTGAAATGTTGCAATAATTGTTAATCATGTTTCCTTTTCATGGGTTATGATATATGATTAATAATTTATGATCTTATGGGACATATGTGTTTTATTTTAATTTTTTTATATCTGGGATCAATATTATGAATCCGTTCAAAATATTGGTTGATAATTCATATCTCGTAAGATAAAAAAGAATGAAATGTAGACTGTTTCTAGTTTAGAATGTGACATTGTCCACTATGATAGTCCTGACGGTGAAAATTACAATTAGATTAGATTGAATGGGGAGTGGACCCAATCAACTATTATAGTCTTTCTATAGAAAATTGAACAATGAAATGAATTTATATTCTAATTATTATTTTTAAAAAATATATATTATTCTAGTGTAATACTCTCATGTCTCTGGTTAAATAATTCCATTATTATTTATATCCTATGAACTACCTAGAATTATTTCATGGTTCATGATTATCATCCATGATATTTTAAGTGTCGATTAATAATGTGAATATCATGTTATCTAAACCATTTTTCATAAAACACTTAATTTATCATGGATATATCCCCTATCATCATTTTCCGTGGATCTGATCACAAGTATTCTTATGCCCCTTCTCTAGGAGATGACTAATTATTTTAGGTATGATATATCTAAGAAGGGTGAATATTTTATAGTGCTAAGTATGATACAATTTAGATATCTTATGAACATGTTTTTTTGCATACATTATTCATAAGAATCTAAAATGTTAATAATATTTCACGGATCATAATGTTATGTATTGAATATTTATCTAATACAATATGATATTTTTTTATGAAAATATAGGTCATTATAGTTGGTTTCAACAAAATGAAAATTTTAATTTTGAAATTAGGATGAGAAATGATTATTTTGAAAAGGTGGGACAATATTTAGTATCAGATAACATGAAAATGTATTAGTAATATAGAGATTATGTGGGTTTCTACTAAGGTTATTAATATTGAATCTATGTTTTTATGGTTTTATTTTACTACTAAAACCCAATAGAATTTTATTTAAAAGGAAGGTGAAAAAATTAAATGATTTTCATTCTAAAGAAGAATATTTTAATTTATATTACTTGAATATTTAGACTAGCCGACATATAAAACATTCTCAATCCATTAATCTCAATAAGATTACAAATAAAGAGGGTAGGGAATAAGTTTCATTTATGCCCCTCAAGTGGAAAAATCCATATTATTTTTTCAGATATATTGATCAACTAGTCACTATGAAGGGGAAAAATATATCTACAATGATATTTTATGTACTTATTTGTATAGAACAAGAAATAAATTTAGATTTTAATCATCTAAAACGAGAACCATATTAATAGTGCAAATAAAACTAGTACACAGTGTAATTGGATGAAATTTACTCAATATAGTGACATGAGTTTAAGATGATATGTTTAATAATTGATTTCCTCATATTATCTATATGTAACTGGATAGGTAATTCATTTAGATAACATATAATGGTAAGTAATATTTCTATATGAATGATTTTAGAATACATGTGAGATAATATTTTAATATTATCATCCAACCTAATATTAATGTTCATTGATTATTTGTTTGAATAAATCTATATATTTGAATGAAGATATCTATAATAACTTTTAGTAGACATAATCAAATCCTTAAATGATATATCATTTTGTAAATTAATATTGGAGTTATCACTCAATCACATGGTTTTGAAAAGAAAAAATATGTAATTGAAATCAAATTCTATAAACCATAAAGATAAAAATTTGAGCATTAAATTATGGGTGATCTGAGGAAGGAAAAAAGTAATAATTTGTTTTTGTGGTAACAAAAAATGGTTTTAAATGTTGAAAGAAAGGGTATTGGGAAATCCGATATAGAATTGGAATGTTGAAGAAGATAGCTAAAGACGGATAAAATTCACTAGAAAATGCACCACAGAAACTACAGTGTTTTAAATGAAATGTGTATGTGAATTATTCTGACAAGTGAACAAAATTGAATTTTAATGATGGTAATTTACATCAACAAACTCATTAGTCCAAAGAAAATGGGGAATATAAATAAATTTCTTATGATGATGTAGATAATAATGTTGTGAAAGCTTTATTTACTATCCAATTGAGAAATAAAAATTTCATATCTGATTTAGAATCTTACCACTCTTTTATATCATTTGAATTCTATAAGGGAATCATAAAACCAAGTTAATTATTTTATTTTTAATTATATGTGAAAAATCTCAATTGTATAATGATCGAATCTCATGTATATCATTTATATCCAATTGAGGATTGCAGTAATGTAGTTCCTATGAATAACATTATTATACATCGAGTTGGATGTGATTTTGTTGGTCATATATGGGATTTATTATTTTAAATGAAATATAAATAGTTATAAAGGAATATAATATTATATTTTTTGATCCATCACGTGACCATATATTAGTGTGATAATAAATATAAAGATCCAATGGTAAATATATCTATTATATGTTCATAAATTACTATTAAAATTAGTTGATTATATCATATAGATGGGGAGAAGATAAACATCAAAAAATGCCTATTAAAAATGATCTTTTATATCTATTGAGTTGAGTATCAACGTCATCATATGAATAGTGAAGATGATTATTCAATATAAATCATACTTGGTGCTACGCCTATTTTATATACTCATTATTGAATGTTCTATATTTATTTTTTGAATTTAAATATGTTACATTAGGATAATATTGATGTGGAGTTCATTCAGTCATGATTCCCCACATAGGGTATACAAATTACTTTTCTTAATAAGAATGATGAATCAATGCGACTTTTTATTAATTATTGATAAATATATTTTTATTACAATCATGAATAATTATCCATTTCCATATATTTATAATTTTTTAGATAAATTACGGAGAGATAGATATTTTTCGAACAATGACCATTGATATAAATACTGATAATTTAGGGTAAAAAATGAATCCATACACAATTAAAACATCTATAAATTATATAGACATGATGAAATTATAGTGATTCCATTCGATATTTCCAATGAAATGAAAATCATATTGTATTTGATTATTAGAGTCCTTGGATATTACCTTGATCATTATGTGGTTGTTTTATAGATGATATTATTATATATTTCATGATTATGAAAGAGAATTAATATTTCTAGATGACTATAATGCATAAAAACGAATGGAGGATCCCTATAAAAATTTTAATAAACAAGAATTTTGAATAAAAATAGTATCATTTTTGTGTTTTATAATATGATGTGAGGGTATATTTGAAGATACATCAAAATGGATGGAATTGAGCATAGTTTCATAACAACCACAGAAAATGAAATATACTATGTTCATGGATTGAAAGGATTTTATTTATAATTTCATTGGAAATTAAATTTTCTATATAAAAAACACAACATGATTACAAGGAAGGGGGTTTTCTTTTGGATAGAAAAATGTGATGAAAATCGAAGGAATTGAATAGATGGTATGTTATAAAGCACATGAATAATTTTCCCTAATGTGTAGAATATTTTGTAATATTTAGTGATTAATTAACATCAGGACTATGATTCATCAAAAAAACAATTATATGGTGACAAATTATTCCTTAATCCAATTTATGGTTTATAAGAAAAATGATGGAATTCGGGATTTGGAGTGACATTAAATAATTTTTTTGCATTAAATTATAAATGAATTAAATAAAAATTAATTTTGTGAGACTTATTCTAATAATAAATTTTTAAATCAAATATTTTCCCAGAACGAGTGTAATATGAACTACAGAAGATGGATGTAGTTGATCAAATAATGTGACTAGTTTATACATTACCACATAGGAAAAGGATACAAAGAGGATGATGGTCTTAATTAAAATGATGATGCTAGATTATCTATTATGGGGATCGGAGAAGGTTTAGTATATCTTGATTTGAAAATGAAGGATCTTAAAATTTTGATTTAATGGGAAAATAATTATAAATATTATATGAGTTTTAAACAATATATACTAATATTGATAAATTTTGTACAAAAAGAAGATATAAAATTTCAAAAGACGGGGAGAAATAATTTTTAATACACCCATTATTGTGAAGGAAATGTATGTTTCATTAAATATTTATGTGTCACATCAATCCATTGAATAAATAATGGGATATTTTATGAATCTAAATTATCATCATTTTCTATTCATCATGGATTTATGAATAAGTATAGAGATCAGTATTTTTATTTTTGGAGGAAACATAATGATGAGAGAAATTGTATAGTATGTATCACAGTTCATGGTATGTCCAAATATTATGTCAATGTATGAAAAATTATTTTATGATATTAAAATCTATAGCTAAACCAGAATAGAAATTTTAAGTAATTACTATGGATTTTGTTTTCAGACTCTTTAAAATGCCAATGAGAAAACTTTTTATTTGGGTTTTATTTGATCACTAGTTGATGTTAATGCAATTTATTTCAATTAGATAAGATTAATATATTGAAAACCATTATTGTATATACATTACTGATGTAGTAATGTTACATGTATTACCAAAATCTATTTAATATGATATGGATTTTTGGTTTAGCATGGTGTTCTAGATATGTCTTTTGCAAACACTAGAATCATTGTTCTATTTCAATAATGCAGGTTATAATTTAAAAAATAATTAGGTTGACAGATACACTTAAAAATTATAGGTTATTTTTAGAACACTTTCATTGGATATCAGATGATATTGTGATAAAAACTTTCCACTAGTCATGTATTTATAAAAAATAGTTACCACTCATGAAATCAATGAATCTGTTCCAAGAATAGCATTGAATGATGTGTAGAACTCTAACATAATTTTACTAATTTAAATATTAAATACTACTAGTACTTTAAAAAGATGAAGTATTGGAAGATAAATTCACTTCCATTTACCAGCATGTCAAGGTTTGTTAGAGTTTATATTAATGTTATGCCAAAAATATTTAGGAAAATATTGAATATATATCTACTGAGAAGGTATTACTTTAATTTATTTCATGTGAGAAGGTTATTAAATTATGTAATATTGGAAACATAATACAAAATTATATTGTACAAATATATGTTTCTGGCGATGTAGGGAAAATATCATTAATCATGGTTCTTTGACTAAGACTATATCAAGTACATGATGTGATATTTGTATTACTCAAGATGATTTACAACCTGGTCATTCATAGATACAGAACCAGGAGGTTAAACATTGGAAAATTATATAACCAATGGATAAAAACTAGTACAAATAATTTATAATAGAGATAAATTTATATTGAACAGGATGACAAATTGGATTAATGTTATCTGGGGGAATCCTAAATTCAAAAATGTTATATATTTACCCAGTGATTTGACTGAATAGATATATCCCCATTTATTTTTATTTGGTTAATATAATTTTAAGATGTAAAATCATTATATTGATGGTATAATTTAGAAATTGAAGATTTTATGATATATTTATCTTCATGTAAGTTATATTTCTTTAATTGATACTGTAAATAAAACAATTAGTTTTAATGAATCATCTTATAATATTTAAAAATTATTATTTATTATGTTAGTTAAACCCAAGCCATTGTATTTGTGGTTATTAATAAGGTTAAAAAAATATATGATTATTTATATATTGTTTAGGTTTTTATAAAATAAATTAATTTTATTTCAAGTGTTTAGAAATTAAAATAAATGTGCTAGAAAGTAAATAGAGAATTTTTTCAAAAAACTGATTTTATGCACATAATGTGTTTTTATTTAATTTAATTAGGTTATACTAAATTCATGAATTTATTTAACAAAAAATATAATATATTTGATATTATTTTTTAATATTCATGTAATATTTTTTTTCATGGAATAGGATATGAAAAAATCTATTTCAGAAATCTTTTTTTCCACAAAAAAATGGTAATCGTTTCATTTGAAATAATTATATTAAAATATAATTTTGATACTTATAGAAATTAAATAGTTAAAAATAATTTCATATTTGGAATAAAGAGGTTGATAATTCATAGATAGGAACCTTTTGTTTTTATTAATTATGAATAATTACATCGATAAATATTTTTCAACATAATAAGTGTAAAACAATAATAATCGGCCTAAAACTCCTAGAAAAGGTTATAAATTGTGTATAAATACTAGATTTAACATATTGGATGAGTATAGATCCACCATTCTCATCAATTTATAATTTATCTGGCTACATATTACCATTCTTACTTTATTATGAACATTATATTATTTTTATAAATTAAATAACATAAATTGTAAAATTATTGACTCTAATATCTATAAATTTTTACCCATGGTTCAGTATAGAATAATCATAGTTATATATATTTATTTGAAATTTTTTAATGTAATTAAAATTTATTATAAATTTTTAGTGATTAAATATTAACATAAAATGTGTACCCAATGATGATACAAGGTTTGTATCAGAAGAAGAAAAATTAATGTACATGAATCTAAAAATCATAAAAAGTAATATTTTTTTGTCTAAATATTTTTAATGTGATATTTATTTTCAATAATAATTTATAATTTTTGATAAAAGAATTTATATTATAATTACATATTTTACATCAAGTCGTAATGTCAAATTATATAAATAGGGTGAAAAATGAAATTAATTTTAATTTATTATTAATATTAATTTTATAAATTATGAAAAAACAATATAAATCATTGAATAAGATAATTAAAATGATAAATGGACAAAAATTGCATCTTTTTTTCATTTATGATCTAATTTATACATTCAAATTATTATTCAAACCCATTAATATTGATAATTTCGTTACAAAAATTAAGATTAAAATCTACTAAAAAAGTTGTTAATCAAAAATATATTAATTATAATTACACAAAAACCTATTTAAATATTAATTTTTTTGGAGATATTTACACCATAACATTATTTATTTTCATTTTCATTTCTATTTTTAATCATACTACTAGAAAAATAAAATAATTTCCTATTAATAATTTGTGTAATTCTATGTGTTCCCTATCCCTCATTCATAAAGGACACCACTTTTACCTTTTCATCACACCAAATTGCACCATATAACATAACGAATTCCTGAAATATTCACTTATTAACATCCCTATACATTATGTAAATTACTTTTTATTCTTAAGAAAACCATTCCAATTTTCCGTATGAAGTGATCAAATGGAGGCTGATTAATAACAATGTAATCATCCAACATGGTAAAATTGAATTTATATCATCTATAACTTCTTAAAAATATATTACTTTTGTAAAAAATTAATAAATATAGTATCTTAAATATATTATAATTTTATTGAGATTGTTAGAATATAAATATCAACAATATTATCCATCATATGTTAAGTTAAAGTATTTCTCATGTGTATATGGAGACTACCGCCTTTACTTAGTAACACAATTCATTTTCCATCACAGTGTTTTATGGTCGGTTATTATGATGGTTTTAAAGTGTATGTACAAAAATTATTTCATATCTATAATTCTATAATTATAATATCCTATATTTATTTTAAACTTGCAATTCTAGGAAAAATGAAAATGATGTTCATACGTAAATATGGACAACCACATCTACACAAATGATATCACCAATTTTTCATTTAAAAATTACATGGATGATAATTAGGATATATTTAATTAATATATATAATATAATTTATATAATAATGATTCTTTAAAGGTGAATTTTTATTTACCATTCTATCATTCATTCCAGCAAAAAGTTAAAGCAACATCAATGTGTACATACGAACTACCATCTCATTAATGTTTTAAATCATTTTTAAAATTATATCATTAATAGATGAAGATAATTTTTTATATAATTAATATATATGATATTTATTTATGGGTTAATATTGTGGATATGATGGAAATATTATTTATTTATAAGTACATGACTTACATTACTGAAACATCCATGAAAAATGAAATAGTTGTCAACTAGAAATGACCAATTTTAAAAAATAAATATTTATATACGGGGTTCAGAATGTAATAATTCTGTAGTATATGTTATTATAAGAAGGTAAATGTTTATATTTTAGATATATAATAAATTTTGAAATAATTTTATAAAATGTTAGAGTGTGTTTGATGGATGTGTAACTTGAGGTAATGGATTTACATGACAATCTCATTAGTTACAACATTTTTTGACAATTAGGTTTAAAATGAATAAATTACATGATATAACACAAAATACTATCAGAATAGTTCATTCTATTGTTTATTTATAGATATTTCATGTTTTACATCCATTTACCTCCCTTTATATAAACAATAGGACTAATGAATATTTCTAAGAAAATATATCATTAATTCTTTTTTTGGTCAAAAATTATTTATTTTGTTTATTTCCATATTTAATAAAAATGATTTATATTATATATCCAAAATTATCTAATGATTTATTAATTCAATTTTCACAAATTTTTTAATTTTTTTATATTTTCTTCATTGGAATTTGTTTTTTAATTTTTAATCAATACAATTTCTACTTTTACGAAAAAAAGATAATGTAATAATTCAATGTATAAGACATGAATGTAACTTCCTTCCACCATGACCAAAAATCATATATATATATATATCAATTGTTATTTAAAAGAAATTTTTATCCATTTTATTTTGGATTTTTCAATATTTTGGAGTTTCATTTTCAAAATGAAAATTTAATTTTTCTAAATAAATATTCCAAATTAAATTTTAAATTAACTTTGCATCTATAATAACATCATTTTATTTTAATTACAATTTAATATGCATGTTATTGAATTATATAAATCATATTATTTCTTTATATGGTCTATAATTATGATGGTGTAATTTTTAATATCCTTTTTATTTTCAATGGTTTATAATAGTATGATGTGTTGATGTTTTTACAATCCCCATTTTCATTTCCATGATTGATGATATTTTATGAATTAATAATGATCTTATGGTTCATATATATTTTTAATCTTTTTTATGTGTTTTTTGATATCAATAATATATATCTCTCAAGTTCATTGAGTAAATATGGAACATCATGAGATAATTAAGATCGAAATGGTTAGTGAATCCATTCAAGTAAGGGGATTTTTCCACTATAATGATATTGGATGGGAACATTGATTGAGAATAAATTGTATGAGGAGTGAACCCAGTCATTTATGATATGATTGTATGTTTGCTTTATCTTTTGAAATTATTTTCTATTCTTATGTCTATATTATACACTAATGTTTTATTCCAATGTTATACTCTCATGGATCATGATCTTGGATTCCATTATGACTATTTTCTTATGAAATTGGATGATTTATGTAATGATCCAATATTAAAATTTGATAAATGTTTTGTTTGGTGTTCAATTGTAATGTTCATGTATTCACTCTCTTATACACTTATAATTAATAAGTGATTATATATATATACATATTCATGTTTACCCTTACCATGCATATGATTTCATCCCCACATGTGTTTCCTTTCTATAGGTTATGAAATATGGTTTTTCATATTATACATTCAAAATGTGTGCATATTGTGAAGAACTATGTGGGATAAGATACCAATCTATTTGGATTAAGTTGTTTTTATACCGTTGTTTTTGAGGAATCTAAACCTTAATTATTCTAGATTGGATCATAATGTTATGTTTAAAAAATTAATATTATATTCATTACTATTTAAGTATAAAAATCCTTTATCACATAGTTTTTCATGCAATGTTAGCCATTATTTTTTATATTTTATATGAAATCATTTTTATGCTGATTTTTACACAATATATTTCTAAGAATATTTTTTTCTAAAGATATTGAACATGTAAATTTATAATTAGGGTCACATTAGTATTATAAAAAGGAATCCTGTGTTTTTTGTTTTTTATGATTTCAAATGTAATCAATAGGGTTTTTTTCTTTTTTGACACATAGTTTATTTTTTTCGTCATCCCATATTATTAAATTTTATGCCCAACACATATATATGAGTTGGAATGTTAATAAATACGGTGATCTTGTTATATGAGATACCATGAATGGTGAAATCATTTCTTTATAAAGAATATTTATTTATGGTGAAAATGGATATTCTGGGGACTCATTTACAATTTAATGTAACTAATTTCATAATCCCTTAAAACTATAAACTGAAAAGATCATATAAATTTAAGAAGGTGATACTTTAGAAATTAAATAATTAATTTTTGGTCGATTAAGTCCTGATGTGTTATATGTGGGATCATAGGATAGTTTTAAATTACTATAGTTTTTATAATGATTAAAATAATGATATTTTAAGAGTTTTAGATTCCATCATTAAAACATATGTACATGAGTGATCATAAATTTAAAATAATTGATTCAATTTTATATATTCCATGTTATGTGGGAACATTATGATATATTAATGGATTATAACCCTAGAAATTAGATTGTATATATAATAGTGTTATCTAAGGATTCTTTCAGGTTACAATTTCATGGACACAAGATCATTATTATTGATAACCTCTAGGGACACCATTATCTTTGTTATGGAGGTAGATATTTTAATTTTGGATTTATCTATCAATATATTTTTTGGTATTATGTGAATTACCATATAGAAATCCTTTGGATTGTTAAGTTATTTTTTTGACAATATAAATAATGAAAATTTTGAATAATATTCCATTATTTCTTAGAAAATAATTGTAATCATGGTTAATTTGGTTTTTTCCTAGTGTTGGATTTTATTTTAATGAGATTAATACTTATTTAGGAATAAGTTTCTTTTATATTTTTAATAAATACATTTTTTGTTGTTTTATGGTGATTCGTGGTATTTATGTAAAATAATAACATTTTTTAGTTACTATTTGATCAGATATTATATATTTTAGGGTAAAAAATTTGTGATTCATTAAATTTGTTTATAGATAAATGGTATGTCGGTCATCAAATAGAATTTGACTAAAAATTTCTCATTTTTATGTCTCAAATTTGTTTTGTCATATTAAGAAGATATTTAGGGATAATTATTTATAAAATTTATGTGGTATATTTTTTTAAAATTTCATATTAATGTATTATTTCATAACTTTTGATATAATAAAAACTAATTTTATCCATTTTTATTTTTTTAATGGTTTCTGATATGATGAATAAATTTTTATAATTTTGTAGATCTTATGATTAGTTAAATGTTTATTTTTACACTATAGGTTAGTAAAATTCATCATTCATATTCATATCATTGAGTGAGAGATGATTATAATGTAAAAACAACATGAATCACAAAAAAATGATGAATTTATTTTATGAATCAAAATTAATCCAGGTTTGTATATTATTTAATAAAACCATTCTTAATGGTAAAATATTTATTAAATCATACTATAGGTAGATAAATATATTTAATTTTTTAAATGAACTATTATTTTTTACTTTCTAAAACACATTCTTATTAATGGGTTTCATAATTTTAAATATGTGATTAATGAAAATTATATGAAATTTTATTTTTTTGAAATCTTATCATAGATATAAGAACCTGAACCTTTTTTAGTTATTGTTTTTTTATGGTTTTTTTAAAGGATGAGAATATAAAAATTTAAGGAGAACACATTATGTACGTAGAAGTAAAAACTGTGTACCTAGTTGTTGTAGGTGACCATGTACTGGCCATGTCATCCCTGAGTACATGACTGTGTGTGTTGACCCGGAGACCACTTGATGTGGGTGTAGGTTAAGGAAAGTACATACCGTGTATCTTTAAAGAATACGCAGTGTAATTTTAATTTTAATTGATAAATGGGACCAGGGTCCCATCTAATTGGAGGAAACACCTTCATCTAGGTCTATCTCATCCGGGAGAGGCCGACAATATTAGTTTTTATCTGAGCCTCAGACCCACCGTTCATTCTATGTTTCATCTATCATTGATTTCTTTGGAATCACTATAGCGGGATCTTACTTTTTCTAGAGAGTCGATCCTTGATTTCTCCTCTTTAATGATATATCTTTGGTTGAGAGACATTAAAATTTTGTAGATGTACAATGTTATAGGTAGGTTCATGGGCCAACGCCTGGGTATATCGATCGTACAACATCGAGGTTGGTGGTTTGTGCCTTTCTGAAGTTATTCTTTGAATGTTATATGTAAATGTTACCAACACCCATGAAAGAGGTATTGCATATTTAGAGATGTTATCCTTGATAGTGTTCGATATTCATTGTGTGCCTGAGTAGAGGTTTTTAATTTGTAAATAGGGTTATTTTCCATGATATGGAGGTGCTTTCCCTTGATGTTATGATATTGAAAGTTTCATCACGATTTTCCTATTAGGCTGATTTGTTTTCCATACCTAGTGTTGTTAGGATGGAGTGATATTATCTGATTCTATTATATTCTTGTAGATACTTAGACAAGTAGTTGATAAATTCTATTATCCAAGTAGTTCATATGGTTTACTATAGTTGTGGAACATTTTTGTGCACGATTGACTTACAAAGGGATATATGAATCAGTTGTAGTTGACCATAGGGATAATGGACGATGAGGGCTTCTCCAGAGTGTCTATTTTATTTATGTTGTGAGGCCATAGGGGGGATAGACATGAGTTCTCCCTTAGAGTGTTTGTATTTCATCATTACAAGACCATAGGGGGGAATTGATGGTCATTTCTTCCTCTGAGAGCCATTGATTTATTTGTTTAACAAGATATGTTATGTTGGGAGAACATACCCAAAGGGATACCTGAATTTTTTTTGATTTGTTAAACCAGAGTGGTTAGGCTATGAGATCATACCATGTGGGTTACTATAAATTGATTATTTAGTTAAACCAGAAGGCATAGGTTTTGAGTAATTCTTATAGGGTTAAATATTTATGATTTTATGATTACTTGATATGTGAAAATTAATGCAATTGAATCTCTTGGAATTGATAATGTTTGATTAATTACTTATTTACTGCTTCTTTCTTCTTATTGAATTCCATAATATTCACGGACTATTAGGCACATATCATTGGGTGGATTCCTACTGGGACACATCTCACACCATGTTTGGGTCATTATTTTAGGTAAAAACTGATTATATTGCTATAGTTATAGACAATGGGAATCGTCATTCTACATCAGGCAATTCATTTTTGTGGAAATGAAGGGCATGATACCAAGATGAGGCTTGTGGTTATGATGGATTATATTTTATTTAATTATACATTGGGGTAGTATTGTATTAAAAAATTGTTACAAGGTGGGATTCATTCCTAGACATATGTATCATGCATCAATTATATATTTTCTCAAGTTGTTTATTACGTTCATTCTTCTGATCTTTTATTATTGATTGTTATTACTACTTATGATATTGTATATCGATTTTTTACCACTGAATTACTCTTTCAATGAGGTCATTGGTTCCCCACTATCACATTAATGAAAATCACTAATAGTCTATAGCCTTTGGAAATATTGGAAATGTGCTTCTGGCCAAGTGACCAACCACGTACGGGGAACCTCTAGGTGGCCCCTGGAATAGGGATATTACAATGTGGTATGAGAGGAATTAATTTAATCATGACTAAATGTTTGGAGCCTATTGTTAGGGATAGGATAGAATAAAAAGTTGGTAATTTGTTTTTTCTATAAGTAGTTAACCCGTATTTATGGAAAAAATAATTTTCTAGTATTATATAAATTTTTCTGGGTTTTCAACAACTACAGTTGATTTATTCCACCAGTGGTTGATTCAAAAGTTTTGTTTTGTTATGATTGATAATATTGAGGTTATATTTCTGTAGCAACCTAATGATATGGGGGTATTCCATCTCAGGCATCATATAGGCACTTGATAGAAATCACATGTCATGCATTCTATCCCAGCAATTTAGGGTGCATTACTGATTGAATGTTGTTATGATGTATGTTGTGCTAGATATTCAGGTTAATGTGATAGATGCCTTGATTGAATACCTTCTATTAGATAGGGTATTTTATTGTGTATGTTTCTATTTGAATGAATGCCAAAATTCGGGTCTTGAGGTGTTATAGGCCCTTAGAGATCATAATTTGCTGAATCATTGCATTGATATGATTTTATATGACATGTATATGATGAGAAACATTTATTCACTGGGAGTATGGGTCCTCACAGATCTGAATTTGGAACTTTATTGTTCATTTCAGTGCTTCTCTAGGTCGCAGAGCATTTACTGAGGCTTATTGTCCAGAAAACCCCAGAATACATAGTGTGTATTTATAAATACACTCCATGTATCATTTTTTTCTAGAAGGAACAATTTTTCTTAGTTACATAGAATGTACTGTATATACACTCAGTGTAGTCTCTAATCATGTCACTGGCTATGTGGGTAGGGACACGGGGTTAATAAATACTTGGAGGAACATGAAGAGTATTGAACGTACATGCCTTATTGTAAAGACCATGTTTCCAACAGGGTGACTAACCACACAGATGGATGAAACATATGTTATAAACATCGTTCCCAGTTTTAATATGCTATGTAGTATAACCAATGTATCTATAAGTATACTAACAATGTAGTTCTATGAAATCCTCATAGTACATGCCATGTCTTGCATGAACACTCCATGTAGTGTCATTCTAGGAGAACCATGTGGGATAGTCATGTAGAAGAACTCTAAAAGGGAAAACTAATTCATGTACATGCCACGTCTTGGGAGAACACGATGTGTATATGAGGTGTTACATGACCAGGTTCAGTAGGTGTACACGCCCATGTGAAGGCCTAAAAAAACATGTCGTGTAAGGGGCATACACGTCATGTATCCCTATAATGAAGAACATGAATGATTTCTTTCTTCTATTATTATATTACACATCTAAGTTTTAGTCATAGATTTTCTTGAGATAAGGTGTTCATTTTACATTGCAGAGTCATGCCACAAAGTCGTCCTTCAGTTGTATG
Source organism: Viscum album (assembly GCA_963277665.1). Taxonomy (NCBI): domain Eukaryota; kingdom Viridiplantae; phylum Streptophyta; class Magnoliopsida; order Santalales; family Viscaceae; genus Viscum; species Viscum album. The sequence continues at coordinate 2,011,450,028 of OY728147.1, read as the reverse complement.
TAAGATGCAGGGAAATGATTAGAAATCAGACATGGTAGATGATGTATGACTAGCAAACCCTCCCATTATTTTTGTCTTTTAAAATTCCATCATTCTTGATACATGTGCCAATGCATAGTTCTGAGAAGGTTTTATGAGGTTTATGCAGACCTTCACGAGAGCACTGCATCCTGCCCTGTCTATGGTAGAATTGATGTGGGTTTATTAGCTACAACATCCTCCCACATTCTTAGGAGAAAGTGAAATTCAGGATGTAGAATGATTTTTCGAGAACATTTTTATGATCATCGAGCATCTAGAGACGCCTCCAAAGAGGAGGGTGAAGTTCCCTATGTATAAGCTTCATGATTTCTCCATGAATTTGAGGGATGTGATCTCATAGGTGGGATGCCAATAGGTTATGACATGTGATGAGCTATAGAGTGCCTTATATGATTAATTCAACTGGAATACATTGAGGTCTGATCGAGCCCGAGATATCATGAGTTTGGAACTGGGTACTCTTTCAGTCATGGAGTATTCTTCTTGCTTCACAATGATGCAGTGCTTCACAACCATCCTAGGTGGTTATGAGTTATTCCTGGTTATGATGTTTTAGGATGGTCTCTGGATGACATCTTATCTCAGGTGATCATCTTCTGGTTGACTTCTATCACCTCTATAGTCAAAAATGCACTGATCACGGAGCATAATATAAGATATTTTAGAGTTGGGAGCCATGAAGGCTCGTCATCCAAAGTTGGTATCCCTCCTACTGACCGAAAAAAACACTACAGGGAGTCTATTTTTTGACACCCAACAAAGTGGGACACATATCCAGGTTGCCAGGTGGCGTGCTTCATATGAGGAAAGAACATATATATGAGGTCACATTGCTCGAGTGATCCAGTGGAGTGTCGATCATACATCAATATGGGCCATCATCATCATTTCTGTATGTTTTTCTCACCAGTAGCTGGTGATAGGGGTTATATCTTGACTCATCGTACTGGAGCAGGACCACCAGTCCCACATTAGATAGGGAACTATTGTTCTTCTGGATATTCAGGCCAAGGATGGGGTCATTGCCATGGTAGACAATAAGAAGGCTTTTAGCGACAACATGGTGTTTAGGAATGGTCATAGGACCATGATACAGGCTAGAATTTTGTAGTAGATCAGACCCAGCAAAATCTAGATCACATACCCTCTTCAGTTTCAGGTATGATTCTAGTTGCCTCGGTTTTATCTTCTACATTTTCGTTATAGGGGCTTCCCATAGTTTCATATCTATTATTATTGTGGAGATATTTTGGGTTGTGTATCTTTACATCTGCTGATATATTTATTCTAGACACTCTGTTGGAGAAAATAATGGTTATTGTACTTCAGTGGAAAGAGTGACCTCTTGAGGTTGGTTGGTGTCCCTTGTAATGGAACCTCTATGTCATATAGATGACAGGATATGATGTCATTTTATGAATTATCTAGTTAGTTCCCTTGCAATATGTTGTCGATTTCTATATCTATATTGTTAGTTTCACATCACCAGAGTGCAGATCCAATATACATATGGGTGAATGGGATGTCCAGGCGAGCAGAGCGGGAGCCATGCATCATGGGTTGGGATGAGTCATAGCCAAGACTGCTAGTCTATATCTGGATGACTAGGGGACGTCACATTTGAACAGTACTCTAGTGGTGAATTGTTTCAGGGATGTCATTCTAGAGGACATTTAATGTTTTCATTTGGAGCGAGAGGTAGTATTTTCTATTGATCTTTATCCAAGAGTGGCACAAGATTCCATTCCTCCATATAGGATTGCTACATCATAGTTATTGGAGCTCAAGAAGTAGTTATAGGAGTTACAAGATAAGGGTTTCATCTAACCCGTAACTTTTTTTGGTGTTCATCTATCTTGTTGGTAATGAAGGTGGACAATACCATCAGACGTTGTGTGGATTTTCAAAAGATGAACCTGTTGGCGGTCAAGAACCGATATCTCTTTCCAAGGATTAATGATCACTTTGATAATCTTCGAGGAGCACATGTTTTATCGAATATTGACATGAGATCTGGTTATAATTAGATGTGAATTAAAACATCTGATATACCTCTTACAACCTTTCATAGCAGGTATGGTCTATATCAGTATGAGGTTATGTCGTTCGGTCTCACGAACGCTCCTGCTATGTTCATAGCACTGATGAACTTGAATTTCCATCCATACATGGATTCCTTCATTGTAGTCTTGGTGGAAAATAATCTAGGGGTTCTATCACACTCAACGCAACCATTCAAAAATCTGGAGAGTGTTTGAGTACATTGAGAGAACATTAGTATTAATATTTGTTCTCAAAATATCACTTTTAGATATAGTAGATGCACTTCTTGAGTCATGTTATCTCAGCGACATGAGTATCAGGAGACCAAAAGAAAGTGAGAGCAGTTGATTCCATGGATTATATGAAGAAAATCTATTTGGTAAGGATTTTTCTAGGTCTATTTGAATACTATAGACATTTTATAAATGACTTTTCATGTTTACCAGTGCCACTAATGTGCTTGACAATGGTGGGTGAAAATTACCTGTTGAAATATATTTGTGAGTCATCCATTCAAGAGTTGAAATGGTTGTTGACATCAGCATATATAATAGCTTTTCTAGTGTTCTGAATGATCTCTAATGTATATTGTGATGCATTAGGTATCGTGTTGGGAGCAGTGCTTATACAGGGGGAAGGAGTTGTTGCGTAAATGTCTCGACATTTTAGGCCACATGAGACAAATTATCTGATGCACAATCTCAAGTTATCTATAGTTGTTCAAGATTTATTATGTTGGAGACATTATATGTTGAGAGAATTTTTTGGTTTTCACCAAAAAAAAAGTCCCAAATATATCATTATAAAGCACAACATAAATATGAGATTATGAAGGAGGGTTGAGTACCTTCATTATTTTGACATTGAACATTCATAAACACCTAGGAAAGGTAATGCAGTGGCTGATGAGTTGAGTAAGAGCACATAGATACTTTTGGTTCAGGAGGCCACTAGTGTGTGCTAGCTTATGGAGCTATTCACTGAGATGAAATTGGAGGTTCATTGTAGAAAGAGGTTGATGATTATTTCATTTGGGGTTGTTACCTCTACTCTACATGATTGAGTTAGAATGAGGAAGCTATTAGATTCTGAAGGCATAGTCTTATAAGAATGTGTGTTCGGAAGGGACCCTATTTATGGATGGACCATATGAAAATATTAGTTATTTTGATTTCATAGGTGTGTATGGGTGTCAACAGACATAATCGATGAGTAGATGCTGGACTTTCATTCCTCAGTTTGGGAAGATCAACCTGGTGTCACTAAGATGTATCGTGATCTACACCATCAGTATTGGTGGCCTGTCATGAATAAGGACGTTGCTGGTTTAGTGATTAGATTTTCCACCTATTAGTAGGTGAAGTCGGAGCATCGGCGACCAATAGAGATTTTTCAGTAGTTACCCATTCCCATGTGGAAGTGGAATAATGTCACATTGGGATTCATGATAGGTTTATCGAGGTCACCTAGGGGGAATGATATTTCATGGGTTTTCATTCATAGACTCACGAAGGATGATCAATTCTTATAGATCACAGAGACATTATGTGTAGATGATCAAGGAAAGTTTCACATTTGGGAAATTGGGTACATACATATAGTTCAAAATAAATTGATTCAGATAGGAAATGTCGTATTACTTCCCTTGTCTGGCGGGGATTACAGAGGTCTTTGGTACACAAGTACTTCCAAGTAATGCTTTACATCCACAAATAAAGGTCCAGTCTGAGCATACGATTCATGTGCTGTAAGACATGCTTCCAGCATGAATACAATATTTTGGATGTTCTTGGGAGTAGCACATACATCATGTGGTGTTTTCCTACAATAACAGTTTTCATGAAACTATTTAAATTGAACCATATGAGGCTTTGTACGGTAAGACATGTTGATCAACATTATGATAGCTATAGGCAAGATAAGTATCTATGTAGGGACCCCATCCTATCTAGGAGACCATGTAGCATGTGGATTTGATTCAGAAGATGATGGCTACTAAAAAGTCACGACATAATTCATATGATGATTGAAGAGGATAGCCACTAGAGTTCAATGTCAATGATTAGGTTTTTCGCTGTGTCACACTGATGATGGTACATAGTAGGATTACAAGATAGGGAAATATTTCTCTAAAATAGTTTGGACCATTTGACGTTTTGGAGAGAGTAGGGATAGTTTTCTATCAGTTTCTCTTATCACAATGGTATCGGGCTATGCATTACATCTTCCACATTTCTTAGATATGAAATTACATATTAGACTCGTATAACGTTTTCCAACATGAGGTGGATGAGTTGGAGGTGGATGCATCATTTGAGGATAATCCTATTAATATTTTTTATCATGGTGTGTAGGTTCTCTGTGCATGGTATGTTCCTCTTATACGTGTGCTATGGAAGCCAGAGTATAAGATGAGTCTTAGGAGAGGGAGGCTGAGGTATGATCAAAGTGGCCCGAGCAGTTTGAAGATTGTTCTTATTTTCCTCCTTCATAGGGATATTCAGGTAAACATTTCTATTAAGGGGAATGTCTTTAAGCACCCAGGTCATATTTTAAGGTATTTGTTTTTCTTTTATAGTGTTCTTGAGAAAACGGTGATAATTTTGAAATTTGAGGATTACACTCCATGTAAATTGATGTACACACTATGTATCCAGTTGTCACGGGTGATCAAGTACTAGATGTGTAACGGCTTAAGATATGTCCATGTGAGGTGACCTGGAGACCACCTAAATCAGGGCACGGTTAAGGCAGGTACATGCCGCGTACGTTTCTTTTTAATTTTTAAAGTAGATTAGGGTCAGGTCTAATGGGAATAAATTCCTTCTTTCATGATCTATCTCATCTTGCAGAGACTGAAGCTTGTGATTCTTCTTTGATCCTCCAACTCGCCATCCATTATTCGTTTCAACCATCATCGATTGCATTGGAATCTCCACTATGCGATCATTCTTCTTATAGAGTCTTGTTCCGTCATTTCTTCTATTTCTTGTGATATATTCTATTGATCATCTTTGACATTTTGTAGACCTACCCTGTTCAAGGTTGATTCAATGGTCGAAAGCAGTGTTTATTGATCGTATAACGTTGAGGTAGGTGGTTTGTGCCTTTTTGTATTTAGTGCATTAATATTTTGTGAAACATTACCCAATACCCTTGAACGAGGATTTATAATTTTTTGAATTTAGCTATTTTATTTCCTATTATGACTTGTGTTCCTGATTAGATGTTGTTTTTATGTAAATAACTCTATTTTCAATGATATGGAGGTTTTCACATGTTGATTTGATATTGACTATTTTGTCTAGTTTTTCTTATTAAGCGGCTTTTTTTCATGCATAGTGTTGTTAAGATGGAGTGATATTATCTGACGCTATTATATGCTTCTATCTATTTATCCATGTAGTTAATGAAAGCTATTAGGCCATTTGTTCTTTAGGTTTGATTGTTTTATTGAACATCATTGTGAACAATTTACTTAAAAAGGGCTTTGTGAACCTGTTATAGTAGAACATATGGAGAATAGATAGTGAGGGATATTACAGTGTGTATGTTTACATGTACGTTGAGAGACCATAGATGGGATGGACATGAGTGCCCACTTAGAGTGTCTGTAGTTCCTCTCTGAGAGACCATTGGGGGGAATTGGACATTGTGTGCTTCCCCAGAGTGTTTGTAATTTACTGATAATAGACCCCAATGTATATTGATGGTGATTGCTTCTTCAAAGAGTCTTTGTTTGATGGGTTAAAATTGAGGGGTTAGGCTGTGAGAGCATACCCATAGGGTTAAATGTCTTTGTTTGAATGATTATACTATAGGGGTTAAGGTATGAGAACATACCCATAGGGTTACATGACATTTTTTGTTTGGTTTAACTAGAGGGGATAAGCTATGAGTACTTCCCAAAGGTTTAGTTGTTTCTGATTATCTTCTTACCTGATATATTAAAATCAATGCAATTTAAACAGTATGATTTGTTTACTTTTGAGTACTTCCTTGTTTAAAACATCTTTTTTATTGCCTACCATATATATTCATTGACTATTAGAAAAACATCCTTAGGTGTTTTCCTACTGGGATAAATTTCACACCCTGTTTGGGTCATGCTTTTGTACCCAAACAGATTATATTGATGTAGGTATAGATAAGGGAAAGTACCCTCCATCTTATGATACATGGTTTCTGTGGATTTGGAGGGAATGAGACCAAAAATAGGCTTACGATGCTGCTGGATATTATTTTCTTTTCTATACTTTTGTTTAGTATTTTATTCCGATATTGTGACTTGTTTAGAAAATTTCCTAGACATATGTATAATGAATCATTTATATATTTGCTCAAACTATTTATTAATATCGTTCTTCCACTATTTACTTATTGCGTGTTATTTCTGCTTCCTCTATTGTATATCTATTTATTTCTGCTACGTTACGCTGCCAACAAGGTAATAGATTCCCCACTATCACACCCATGAACAACGTTGATAGTTACCCGCCTCTATCATTTGGAGAAATGTGCTTGAGGCCATGTTACCAACACGATACGAGACACCTCTAGGCATCACTCAGAACCAGGACATTATTATAGAAATTAATTTAATTTGTATTATTTAAAATGAGTTTAATAACAATTATAAGATAAATAGATTTTTATTAAAATCATTTTCAATGGATGCCTCATGTAATAAATATAAGGATTTGTATAATCCCATAACGGAAAAAAAACTAAAAACAATTGTATAATACACTGAGGATTATCTGTAACATCTTCAAACTATATATCTTATGTTTGATAAAGATTTTAAAAACTATACAATAGATCCTCCCACATCTATGATGTACCCATGGGATATATATATAATAATAAAAATATCAAAAGGGATAATTATTCAATTCAATAATTTCAATATTATATTATCAAAATAAGTAAGAGAATAGAGAATCCAGTTTATTTTAGGTTTTTTTTTCAATAATTGTGAAATATATTATACACACTTATAGTATTGCAGTTATAAAATAGTAAATATAGAATATCAAATTTTTTATGTTATAATATTTTTTTTACATGGTAGATAATATAATAATACAGGGGAGATTTTGAGGTTTATTGTCTTGGAAATGGGATCATAATACTAGAAAAACATATAAATCAATAAAAAAACCAAAAACACATAAAAAAAATCTTCATAGGTTCATCCTAAGTATTTTTTACTAGATCTCATATCCTGGGGAGATATATAGAAAATGGAATGAGAGAAAAAATCAAGGGAATAAACTAATGAGATACTTAGCATGTGAAAAATATTTAATTCAATAAGGAATAATCATGTTAACATGATTCATGTCATAGCTTAAAGAACATGAATCATAACATGAATATGTGTCTTGAAGATGACGTTGTGACCTTCATAAAAATATCACAATAGATCATTACTAGGGTTGCATAAAACTTATTATTATGATTTAGACCAAGGTATCATTAAAATGTGCACTAGAAAGAATAAAATAACTAGATAACTCTCATATCTCTTAGGAGTAACCTACCACTGATAAATTGTCTCACGTAACCCAATCCATTAGATCACTATCAGGGAACAATCTTCCAATGTATAAATTCTGGTGTCCCTTATATATCATAATAAAACATTTCATCATTGTCATGTTGAATATAGGGAAAGGGATTCATATGAAATAAATGAGTAAATAAATGACTCAAGAATTTATATTTTAATAATTATAAAACAAAAAAATGAAATGTGGTTTTCATACATGTGAATACCTAAGTCAATATATTATATTTAAAAATAATTGAATTCACATGGGTGTTGAAGAGGTTTTTTTATTCACTATATTATAATATTTCTTGAAAAATATTAAATTCCTGAAATTGTTTCAGTCACATAACATTATGTAAAAGATTTTACAGAAAATGCATAAGGAGATAGAATTGAGGTGACCCATTAAAGAAAATCATTTATAATTAATGGTAATATCATAATATAATGAAGAGATAGAGTCTTTTACAATTACATTATTCAAAAAATAGAATTTCATAAATGGAAATAGAGAATAGTATAATTCTCTTACTTTTAAGAGTAACCTTATAAATACTAGAATGGCCAAACATATGAAAAAAATAACTATAAAATATTGATTAGATAGAAATTTATGAGACTCCATGTGAGGCGTATGATTATATACCAAAAAATTCATTTTAAGTGAGTCCTAGGATGAGGTGGGAATTAATAATTTAGGATGAATAGTGTTAAGGGTTCAAATAAGAATAATATTTCCATTAATGACAACCAATATTGGGTGGAATTAAATATTATTTTTTAAGTTGACAATTAAATTTTTCATGGCTTTTTAAGTACATCCAGTACATAAAAAAACCATTTAATATAATATTTTTTCATAAATATATATTTTTCAATTATAATGATTATTAAATTTGATGATTGATTGGGAAATATAGTTTTACCCATTACAAATACACAAAGTTTATTTCAGTTAAAATTTATTTTAATCAATCTTGTTTTTGTGTGGATTATATAATAATATATCTATATTTTTTATCATATAATTGATAACAGTTACAGAATATTGGGGGTAATAATTGACCACAAAAAATGAGGATTTGGATCTGATAGGAAGGGTCCCACAAATGGAACAAGGTTGTACCTATTTTCTGACATTTGTAGATTAAAATTAAAATATTTTTTATATTGGTTGAATTTTTTAGAATTATTTAATCCAACTAGAAAAATATTGTCGGATATTTATCATGATTAAATGTGTGTGTGCATTAAATGCATTTGGATTCAATGAATCTTACAAAATAGAAATATCTCCATCAAGTATTTGACCACAAATCATACAAAATAGAATATAATAATATGACATTTAAATAGAAGAATATAAATACATATGGGATAATGTACAAATAATACAACAATCTAATATATAGCCATTAATGAAGTAAAATGTGTAGTAATTTTGTATATTGAATATGGATAGTATTCATGGGAAATATATTTTCTATATTAATCAAAAAATAACATCTTCAATAAGTAGAAAAATAATATGATATTTTTTGGCTAAAAAGATTTAATTTTTATGAATAAATTTCTTAATGACAAAAAATCTATATTTAAAAATTTACTTATCTATAGAAACCAAATATATTTTGATGAATGAATTGAAAAAAAATGTTTTATTAGTGGATTAAAAATAATTTCATTGATTTATTAACCATTTATGTCTATTAAATTACATTCGAAATTTTTAATTTATGTTACCATATAAGAGTGTAAATGTATTATACTATATATAATAATATAAGGATAAAATATTTTTTAAAACACAAATATATATTTATATATACATTTAGTTATAGTATTTTGTAACATATATATATGTATATGTATATTTTATCACACTTACATGAAATATATATATATATATATAATTAAAATTTCATAATAAATAAAATATTATTTTTGATAAACAAATGCTAAATATAGTTTTATTTATAATTATATTATTTCATAATTAAATTATATATTTTAAGTGAAACATGGTCATTATATTCTTACACCCTTAAAGAAAAATCCTCCTAGAAATTTCGAATATAGGTTTCCCCCTTATTGCGATGTTCATCATTACATTGTATGTATCATCCATTTTTTCAACAGTCCTTATATATCCATCCATTTTAGATGGATTCAACCAAATTTAGAAACTCCTTATTATTTCGAGTCTAATAATAAAAATTCTAAATGAAATCGTAATCTTAAAATATTCATATATCATGCTTCTAGGATAATACACTTCAATATTAATAAATGTTTTTCTTTAAATTTATATCATTCACAATGGTTTGGAATAGAAATTTATTATCTCAATATTTTCACTTGAGAGTGTCGAATGAAGTGTGTACTAAGACCCATTGTTGTGCACCAATTCATGGTTATCTCCTGTTCAATGTGTGGTTTTCATGGTTGTTAAAAAAAGGTACACCAGTTATAGAGCCACATTAACTACAGTTATAAAAAAATGGATATATTTTCATGATTAACACATACTATATACTTAAAAAAATATTAAGTTATATTATATTTAAATGCATCTCTATGGTTTTTAATAATTCTTTGTAATCACTATTTAAAAAATTAATTAACCATAAGTTGATAGAAACGATGTTTACTCTCCTTCTTTTAATACAATAAACCTTTTATTATATATTTACAACATTTAATAATGAAGGTGATATTTTGAGATTTAATGTCCTAGAAATAGAAAAATAATACATTAAGAGCATAAGAAACTTAAAAAATCTTCTAATCCAATTAAAATTATTCTTCATAGGTTGATTATATTTTACATTCACTACAAATAATATTCATGGGACATACATCAATGAAATAATTATGAAGAAATCCGATCATGGAAATAAATAGAGGGTATACCAAGAAAGTGACTAATATTCATATCAATAAGGAATGATCATATAATAAATAGTTATATTATTATGAATTAAATGAATACTAACATTGAATTGTGGATAAATTATAATCAAGAGATGTTCGCAATTAATTCACTATATGTCCTCACTAAACTATTGTAAACAATTTAACAAGGATTTTAGCCAAATAATCATGACGCAATAAACTAGAGAAATTCACCTAATCTGATAATTATTAAATCTCTTAGGATTAACATACAACTAGTAAAATCATCTACTTTAACCAATGCATCAGAGCGATATTCAAGAGCAGCCTTATAATTTCTAAATTCATGTTTTCCATATATATAATATTAAATTATTTCATCAATAAGCCATGGGATATAAGAAAAAACAATCATATAAAATATTTGAGTACTCAATTTTTTCAAAACATTAATTAGTTATCACTTTTAACAAACATAATGGGAATGTTAGGTTCTTAAATCTAAATCACTAAATAAAAATTCAATTTTAAAAAATACATGAATTCCAATTTTTTGAATAATCATTTTGGGTATATAGAATGTAATAATATTCAACTAATAAGAAAATTATTGAATAAATTATTTATGTGTTGAAATAGTATAAAATAACGATTATTGAAAATGATTAATGAGAAGTAATTAAAATCTAAAATTGGTAAAACACTATTTTTATGTAATTTTAATCCCAAAGAACAAGAAATAATATAGTCTCTTAGTTTTAAAAAACATAACAAAATGAGGATAAATAATGATAATGGGAGAAGATAAGAATATCTTTTATTAAAGTGTAACATAATAAACCATGTAAAGAAAAAATTAGAACAAAAAAATATTAAATAATGAAGATAGATAATTTGAAGAGACTTATTGGGTGGAATTTGATTTGAGAACAAAAAATTGGGTGATAGAAATTGGGACGATGGGGTCGGAAATTATACATGAGGAGAGGTAGTGTTAAGGGATCAAATAGTAATTATTTTTCATAATGTCGATAAAATATTCGGTTAAATTCAATCCAATGATTTTGGTTTAAAATTAATGTATTGATGTATGGTTATGGTCTTGAAATACATAAATAAAACATTTAATTTTTTATTATTTAATAAATATATTTTGATCCAGAATAATAAATTAAAATTTTTAATATTTTATGGGAACTCCAGTTTTTTCCATCAAATTACACATAAAAACTATTGTTCTCAAAATTAATTTCATAAATATTTCAATTTTTATGTATATTATTTATTAATATATATAAAATTTTAATTAAAATAATGAAATTTGGATCTACCGAATGCGGGTCGATAAGTGTATAGAATATAATGATTATGTAGATCGAACTAGATATGTACCACTAGAGAAATTTAATAATACCATTTTTCACCCCTTCATGAATCTTGGAACTATATTTAAATATATTGTATGACATATTTTGTATTATTTCATCCATGATAAAGAACATATGATTTGAAATTTATCATTTTAAAATTCACATGTGGATTCAGTGCATTTAAATTCAATGAATCTCTCAAGATGTAAATATTTTGTTCAATTACTTTTCCCTAACACCTAAAACACATCATTTAAGAGGATGAAGACTTGGGGATGAATGGTAAATTAATTAGGGATCATGTATATTGAATAGCACATTAGGATATTCTATCATAAAGTTATTAAACAATTGGTGGACATTTAGTACAATGAATCATTATAGTCATTTTATATAGAATTAATATATATAATTATTCATCCATATCTCCATCATTACATTGCTAGATAAATTTTTTTATAGAAAAAAGAAAAGGTCTGAAAAAACATTCTTAAATATAACATATCCAAATAAAGATATTTATTTTTCTGAAAATTCATACACTTTTTAATCTTTTATTAGTAGAAAATATTTTATTATTGTCATATAATTAATTTAATTAATGTGAAACACATAGGTTATAAATAAATTTATGGTTATGAATTTGATTTATATTATCATATGAAAGAATATTTTTTTATATTATATATAATAGAATAAGTAAATATATTTTAAATATATTTATAAAATATATATTTTTTCATCCCTTTGTATTTATATATATAAAATATATATTATAACATATTGATGTAATTTATATAATCAAACATAAATTATCCAGATAAATATCATATTATTTTTTAGTAAAACTATATAAAACATAGTTTTATGTTTAATTATATTATTCCATAAGTCAATTATATATTATTTTTAATATTCAAACATTACTATAAATCAACGGAAGTCTTTGGTTATCCACTAATGTTTTATACAATGAAATTAGAAAGTAAATATAATGGGATGTTACTGAATTCATCATATTTATATGATAAATACCGTTATATACATTTAAATGGTTCATTAATGATATAATATCAGAAAAATTATATTTAACTAAAATAATTATCATCTAGATATATATAATGATATCTGAAACGATGAAAACTGTATTTCATAAAAATAAACATTTTTATGAAATAAAAATAGCTAATAATGTTATCAAGTATATTGAAGGATTTTTGGAATTTTTCCACATATATCCCATGTGAAATAAATCCAAAAATATATATGTTAAATTTTATATTATATTTTATTGTATGAAATAACATGTAAAAACATATCCAAAACATTTTTTTGATTTCTTAAATATTTTTTATAATGATATTGTTACCATCACCATGTACCACATATTATTACATAACTTGTGAATACCAATCCAAATCACTTTTTTGTTAACTCTTAAAATATTTAGTGTAGTTATTTTAATCAAAATAAATCTTCATTTAGTAAAAAACATGATCTGATTCCATGGGTCATTATTATGTTGACAGAATGTTTGAATTACTTATTCCATATAAGTATAGAAATTGAAACCTCTAGAAATGTTTCAATCACACTAAAGCTATAAATTTATATTACATGATCTCAACCAAACTCATATATATCTATAACAACATCCACTAATATTTATTATTTAAAATAATGAAATCCAATTTTTCCCATAGTCCAAGGCTTTGTAGTATTATGGGACTTAATAAATATCAATCCCATTTAACCATGTCATATATTCCCAACACTCTTTGTATACATGGATACAATTAATTGATACATTTCATTACAATCATCCTGATAGATAATTATATCATGTGTCCCATATCTATATTGATATTTAATATCTAGGTGTGTCCCCGCACTCCCATAGTATATCACAATTTACACCATACATGTCATAGTTGTTATATGAATGGAAATTTTCCATATTGGTTATGCTCCAATAGAATAGATACCCAAAAACATCCAACTAACCCTTGTATTAGCTAATTAAATATACATACCTACATATATAGGGTATTAAATTATAAAGCGTTTTATGAAATTTATCTCACCAACCGTATATAATGGGGACTCAGATATGACCCATTATACCCAATTATTCAAAAAACATATGTGTGTGAAAATCCATGTAGTATACTTATTAAGTTATCTGGTGCACATAAATAATCATATTCATTGTTTTGTGCCTCATAAGTATTTTTTTAATCATTATAAAATAATCATAGTCATACTAATCATAACATTTCGTAATAACTTATTTTCATTCCTAACAAACATAAGATGTGGATATTCACTAATTTTATCGTAGAGAGTTCAATTATCATTTTACTTTATTATATGTTTATCTATATATATAACATGAATAAATAATTAAAGGGATGTTTCTTTTAATATGTTATATTTTAATACAATTAAACTCTAAGAAAATTAAAAAAAAAATTAGCACTGGTTTCTCATATCATTTATGATAAACATATATATCAACCTTTCTGGTTCTATATTTTCAATGTTTTTTAAATGATTTTACATTATACACACATTCAATTACCTTTTTGTATAACCATCAAAAAATACCCTCCAACTAACATCATTAATAAAAAACATATAGGAATTATTCCAATTTTATTAATTTGGGGAATTAGGATTCTTATTCATATAATTCAATGCTCATGAACATATTGAAACATCTTAAATTTTAGACATATAATTTTTTTATTAGCTATCTATATATAAAACAATCTATGTGTATCATCATAGTCTTTATAAACATATTCCTTCCAAAATATTCCATGAAATTATTTTAAAAATTAAAATATTATTGAATAATACATCATAACTCTATTTTAAAGTATAATTAAATTTAAAATTGGCTATTGTTATTCATTATTTGATAACATTTAAAAAATTTTTATAAAAAATACTCCTTCTAGCCTCAAAAAAATTTATTCTCTTAAGAATGTATTGGGATGTAAAAAAATATTTTTTTGAAAAGAAAATTTTTTATTCCTTTCAATGTGAATATTAAAAAAATGAATCATATATAATATTATATTTGTTTGGAATAATTTTTTATAACAATTCTTTATTAAAATATACATTTGATATGGAATGACATATAAGACAAATTTCTATGAAAAATATATTACAAAGACATTACATAGAGTTTCACAATATCTCTTAGGAATATCATGGATATTCTTATAATATTTAAATAATAATATTATTTTATGAAAACCGAATATTTCAATTTCAATGATTTTTTTATTGAAGGAACATTTTTTATCTTTAAACCAAAATAACATTATTATAGTAATTAAATTTTTATACTAGTGTCGTTTAAACAATAAATTAGATTCTAGATATAATATTCTTATTTCATATTAATATTCCCAACACAATGATAAAATCATTTAAAAGTTATTTTAATTATATAATATTATTTGAAAATTTTAATACATAACAATTGTTTGAATTTACAAACCATAAAAATATGTTTTTAGTATCCCATTATGTCGTGTAATGGAATTATAAGATTCTTAATAAATATTTTCTAAAAAGAATAATCTCATTTTACATAAAAAATTATTTATATTTTTTTCTCAGTATCACAGTGGGAAAAAATATTAACCTTATATAATAAGTATATAAATAATTTATATTACAATGTTATCAATAAATCAACTCTACTACTCTATTACATAAATAAATAAATCATATTATAGCCTTCAATTCTTTCTCATATTCTGACCATTATATATTTTTAAAACACTATTAAATTAAGTAGTCCATATCATTTACCATTAAAAATAACATAAATTATTTAGGTTAAAAATATATCAGGAAAGAAATATTTTATATAATTGAGATATTATCATATTTAATGACATTAAATATTATATGATGTAGAAAATAATTTTCAGTGCATGAGACTAAATAATTATTATCCCAGTAATATTGGTTAGATATAAAGATTCATGTGGTGACTTTGAAAATAATCCCATGGAAATAATAAATTATTCACTATATATTTCAATAAAAATCATTATTCACTTGTATAGAAATTTCAATTCTTGGTTGATGAGTAATAAACTATAATGGAACATTGAGTTTTTGATAAATTTTTTCATATTTCTGCAATCCTGTAAAACAACTTTTTTAAGATACCATTGTAAGTAGTATCATACATTATGATTTTCATTATCAAGGATTGAACACAATGTTTTTTATGATAATGATAGTGATATTATCTATGTATAATTTTCTTTCTCTTATGAATATAATGTATTAATATCTATTTATGAATGGAATATATTAAATTGTCTCCAAAAAATGGTGGGAACCATTAAATTTAGATCATATAATTTAGTCGTAAAAGATCCAAATTCTACTAACCACTTTGTCACATTTTTTATTCTCCAATTTTTTATAAATTTAGGTAAAAAATCATCACATTCACAGAGTATAGGACTGTTAAACTATCTAGATTAAAATTTTTATCCAGTCCATCAATGGGATGAACTCAACAACATTGCTCAATTTACCTAATCCTATTACTGTACACCGACTTTTGAAACTCATAATATGTTCATTATATAGGCTAATGATGGAAAATACAATGTCACACAGTATTATCATGTTCTTACCATGGATGTTATAGTATCAATAATACTTTTATTCCCTACAAATTATAATTCAATGTTTCTATGTAGTCACAAC
Source organism: Viscum album (assembly GCA_963277665.1). Lineage (NCBI taxonomy): Eukaryota > Viridiplantae > Streptophyta > Magnoliopsida > Santalales > Viscaceae > Viscum > Viscum album. Next base: position 2,011,433,372 of record OY728147.1, on the reverse strand, counting down.
ACCTACCCATTTGGATGACCGAGGTCATCAAAAGTGATGCATTTGAATGAATATCATAATTAATATGTGAATTAAATTTAATCTCACTGAAATATATCATGTTATTACATTCTATGACTACATTATTCTATTTAATTAATATAGAAAAAAATTTACACATATCAAATTAAGATATTGAAACAATATTTAAATGATTATTTTTATAAAAACAATGTTTTTACACACAAAAAGATAAATGAAACGTTCCTAAATACATAACTAAACGAATCATATTAATAAGTCACATAAATAAATCATTTAATAGAATATAGTAAACCACATTAGTATTCCCAGAATAATTGATAGTCTACCCCATTCACAGGCTTAGATAAGGAATAACTTCCTAGGTAGTTATGTATTTCACCCCCATGTCCATCAACCCAGAGATACATTACCAAAGAGAGAATCCAATACATCATAACGCTAACACCAAATTTTAAAAAAATATAAGGAAAAATATACATTCATGTTCATCCATCAATTGTAGACCGAGGTAATGGTACATGAATACCGAAATTAAATATATATTCACTCCTAGTATGAAACGTAATACTCTATAATTTTATGAGTTTGGAAATTAAAGAACAGTAATATAAAAATATCATATTTAATAAAAACATTATTAAAAATTCATATAACTCGGAACAATCCATATATAAGTAAAAATATCAAATATTTATACATGAAACCAACATTTATGTACAATTAATAAAATCGAACCAAATTAATAGTATTATTATATTATATCCCATGTGAACTCTTCCATAATAATTATTGGACATAAATTAGATTATATATGTCACACCTGCCCTTTTATATTATTTATTTTATTATTTCCTTTGGGCATCAGATGGTTCAGGTCAAAGCCTGAACTTAAAACTTTTTTTTTGAGTTTTATTTTGAAACGCACTTTGTGGCCTTTTTGGCTTTTTCAGTGCGCCGCTGTCGAAGCCGCGCGACCTCGCTTGGGTCGCCGCGTGACATTGCTCGGTCCTCCGCACGCCTTCTTGACGTGCAACCAATTAGATAAAGAGATTATTAATAATGAAATAAAGTTTAAGAGGGACAAAACGAAAATAAAAATTAAATAAGAAACGTGACAATGATTTAGTGGTTTGTTTTAATTTTGGGGGATGTTAATATTATTATTAATATTATCCCTATTTTGATTTATTATTATTATTATTCTTATTATTATTGTTATTATTAATGTTTGAATTATGTTATTAGTTATTATTAAAACTATTATTATGGTTACAGTTTTATTAAGTTATCATAAACTTTATTATAATTATGAATATAATAATTAACATTAGTTATTATTAGGATTTCTTCTTATTTATTTATTTATTTATTTTAGTTTATTATTATTATTTTCCTTTTTATTTTTTTTTTATTTTAATTGCTTTCTATTTTATTTTATTTTATTTTATTTTATTTTTCTTTCTTTTTTTTCCTTTCTTTTCCTCCCTCCGTTTTTTTCCTCCTCTCAATCCTGTCGGATCCCCCTGCTACCCCCCTCCTCGTCGCGGCTCACCCCCCCTTCCCCTCTAACCCTAACCCTGCGCGCTACCGGCCCTCTCCCGCTCGCCGCACCGCCGGCCTGCTCGCCCCGCCATCGGCTCCCCATCATGGCCCTCTCCTGCTCGCCCCGCCTCCGGCACCCATTACTCCTCCGGCGCCACTCAGATCTGGTGCCCTGCACCTCTCCCTCTCTTGGCCTGCTCGCCCGCCTCGGCCAGCTCCCCACTGCACACCCGCCTCAGCCTTCTCCCGGCCACCCTGCAACTCCCTGCGCCGTCCTCCCCTCATCCGCTGCGCCGCACCCTCACACCCGCCGGACCTTTCCCCTCCAACGCGACCCGCGTCGCCCTGCTCCCTCCCCTGCTGCGCATTTTTTTCCTACTTCCTCCCCGCTCGGCCGACCTCCTCTGCATCCCCCCTGCCGTTCTCCTCCTTGCCCAGCCAAACCCCTGCCGAAACCCCTCCTATTAGGTGAGTTTTATTTTATTTTTATTATATGTTCATTTTCCAGCGGGTATGATGTTTGTTTTATGGTTTGATATTGATTATTGTTGGTTTGATCTATTGTTTAGGGTTCACATTTGAGTTGTTGAGTTTCTGGTGAGAGTCTCATGTGGTTTGGGGTCCAATTTGTGCTAAATTTGGTCTGATTTTAATTCTTCTGTCGATATTTTGTTCTTTAGGTTCTTTTTCTGAGTTCGTTGTGGTGCTTTTGGTGTGCAATTGTAGTCGCGTACCTGTTTCTTTTTTTTCCTCTGAAGTCACTACACACAGGTAGGTGGTGCCATGCCTTTTCATCATCTAGATAATCTAATTTGTTTGTTTAGTTAAACTTGATAAGTTCTATGATTTAATTGCATGGTGCTATCTTTGTTTATAATGCTTTGCCATGCTCGTTTGATAAAGATTGGATTTCCGAAATGGTATGCTTTTGTGTTTTATATGTGTTATTGTATAAATGAATGGTTGTGTTTTATAAGTTGCACGGAATGCGGTTTAAATTTTTTTGACATGCGTGCGTGGTAAAAATTGCACTCTCTTTAGAGATGGTTATGTTTTTATTTATTTATTTATTTCGACCTTGTTGTGGTAAATTTTTAAAGTGTCTAATTAATTGTGCAAATGGTGTAAATGAGGTTTTAGAAAAGTTGAGTGTTTAATTGATTTTTAAAATGTTCTTTTCATGGAAAGATTTGTGTGTTTTGAAGTGAGGTTTTATGGTATACGTGTGATATGTTTTGTAAACTAAGCAATTGTTTATTTGAGTGGTATTTGGGATTCCAAACAAGTTTGAAAGGTTTTGAAGGTTTTCTGATAGTGTGAGAGGTGTTTTTAAGTCGCTTTATGTGTTTGTTTATTTAAATAGACATTTTCAAAGTATATGAATCACTTTTGGTGTGTTTGCCTTGTTCTGCACTTTTGAAATTTAAAATGAAGTGTAAAGTCTTCTTGGGTTTTCTTAAAACAATTTCATTAATAGCTCAAATGGTTCTTTAGTACATTTTTATGATGTGAAAACGGTATTTTAAAGGAGTTGAATACACATTCATTTTTAAAGTGGTGTATTTTTTTATAAAATGAGACACGTCCTTTGTGTGCGTGTCTTTGAAATAGTGTTTTGGTATGAAAGCGGTGACTTTTTGTGTAATATCAAGCTTGGTTTGTGAAATGTGAAAGTGGTGCATTATGTGAATGTGAAACTTGATTGAGCACAAGGGAAACCCTGGGTATCTAGGTGGGCAGACTAGAACTAGTGTGCTAGTGAACCGGATGGGTATCGTCCCTGTTTCACTTAGCTGGATTGACGATTGCAACACTAACTGAACATATGATATTTGAGGGTCGTGGCCTTCTAAGCCACGTGTTCTGAGGGTCGTGGCCTTCTAAGCCACGTTTTCTGAGGGTCGTGGCCTTCTAAGCCACGTTTCACCGAGACACGAGGTTTCTAGGGTCCCACTCGAGCTAGATGATCCTTAGGGGTTTTACCTATAGTGCTCTACCATCGGTGGCATGGTGCCTTCCATCGGCATATGGAGGACCATTCGGGTTAGCGTGTGTGTGTGTATGGGTGTGTGAGTGTGTGTGTGTGCGTGAGAGTGTGTGTGTGTGTGTGCCCGTATTAAACTTTTCCCTTCCTCTCAAAGATCCTATTTGTGAAATGCATTCTTTTTAGTGTTTTCCTTTAGCATTTGGCTTGTAAACGTTTTCATTAAAACCATTTTGAAAGTATAATTTTGAATAAACACATTAAATTGTCTTTTTGATGTTGTGGCATGGAACCTTTTTATTGGGTGACGTCCTATTGGGCTTTTGGCTCACACCCGACATACACCTTTGGGTGTATGTAGACTTTGTCTCTTGTGTATTCCAGGTTGTGACTTTGTGCTCAGTGATGGTGGTTCAGGTTGCAGTTGGTCTTCTCATGCAGAATGGTGTTGATGTGGTCTCACTTATGCCGGGAGGTCAGATATGAGTTTTAGTTCCCGCTGCCGTCTTTTCTTTTTAGTTATTGCTTCAAGTTGTAGACTTTAAACTTGTTCATAGTTTAAAGGCACGTTTTGTTGTCTATTTCTAATTTCAGTTTATCCATCTTGTTAGTTGGTTTTTTTTTCTGTCTTGTATTTCGGGTAAAACCGTTCCCACCTGTTAAACTTGATACCTGGGCACTTGTGCCAGCCCGTGGGGATCGGGAACGCCCTTCGGGCCTTACCGCAGCCTGGGTCGGGCGCCGGGTCGGATGGCGACCCGGCCTGGTTCGTGACAAAATGGTATCAAAGGGGAGGTTTTCTCTCTTGGGTCGTTTTCTTTTGAGATGGAGTCAGAGTCGACCAAGTTTAAGGTTGTTGGAACTCAACGTTCTAGCTACGAGCAATGTGCCTGTCCAGCACACCTCGTGGCGGGACTCGAGTTACCAAATTAAGTTGGGTTTTGTCTGAGTCTTTGTTCCGTGTGGTTAATCTTGTTTAAGGGAAATTAAAAGAGAGTGGGGCCAGTGGTCTTAGTGAGCTCGCAGGGTCTGGCAAACCTTGTGGAGCCGGGGACACTGTCCTGAAATACTCTCCGTGGCCAGTTGCATGATTGGCGTATGGCCGCCAACCATATGCTTCAATCACCCGCTGACACTAGTTTTCTCTTGCGTCGTTTCTCGTTTCATTGTTTTGGATTTGTGGAAAGTTGGTTTTTAAGTTAAATTTTTTTTTTGGTCTTAGAAAATGTTTTCAAATAAACCACATTAAAAATGAAATGATGTGGAAGGTTTGAAAAATTTGGGTTGGATGTTTTGGTTCTGGAAAAATGGAATGGTTTGGTTTTGGTACTTGGTGTTCTCATGGGCGACCACATGCATAAGTGTATAGGGAAAGAGAAAGGGTTAGTGGCACGTGCGGATGAGTGCCTAGATGAATTTGAGGTGGGTGCCAGTGCGGCACGGGAACATGCATGTGCGAAGCTCACGGGACGCCATTGGTGTTTGTGCAATCCACTGGGTTTTCTTTTTTTTCAAAAAGTTTTGTTAAATGGAAAAAAAAATTTGGTTCTTTAGTAACTGATGGTTGCATGGTGTATCCTTGTGTTTTGAAAATGTTGCGTGTTAAGCGTTTCGAGGCGAGGATCCTTTTGAACTGACTTGTGTTTTGATTTTGAATTCTTATTTGTAAGTTGGTCAGTTGGTGCGAAAGCACGTGGTTAATGGTCCCTTTTGAAAAGTGCTTCAGTAATCCCTTGCAGTGGTTTCCCCTGCATGTGTAGCGTTCACTTGTGGTATATCTCGACCATTGGACCAGTTCGGTTGGGTCCATGGTCTTCTTTATTGGCTATTGTACGCCCCCAATAAAGAGTTAATGTGCGAATGACATGCGACCACAGATGGTTCGCCATTGGCCGACCCTCCAGTTAACTAAAGTAAGGACTCTTTCATTTATTGACAATGCTAAGTTTATTCCTTTTTCTTTCAGTTAAGCGGATCCTCTCGCAGAAAAATGACAGATGCGAGGGGAGTTGAAGGGAGTTTCGGTCTTTTTGAGTTGTCTAAGTCGTCGGGTATGATGTTTGACGTCGTCGCGTCTGAAGGTTTCCCCCTTGAAACAGTGAAAGGAATCCCAGCGGGGAAGGTTGAAGGCTGTTCAGAATTATCTGTGCTGGCCAATGTCTTGAAAGGTTTGTAGTGTTGCCCTCGGCTGCAAGGGTCATGTTTGTGGCATCTTGCAGTAAGAGTTTTCTTAGATAGTAAAGTGTGAAGTTTGACCACTTTAACATGAATGTTGTGTTTGGAAATGGTGAAGGAGATCCCAGTAGGAAAAGGTGGAGGCAACCTAGAATGGTTGGTGCGGGCCATTATTCTAAGTCACTTTTGGTCCTTTGGTGGTTTCGTTTAAGAGGTCTGCATTAGGCCACTAGTGTGGCCGACCTAGTCACGTGGGGATGCTGCGGTCGATTTTAGTAATAACACTTTGTTTAAGACTCAGTCTGAAGTCCCTCTCTGTATAATGTTCCTCTCAACAGCAATGGTCATGTTCAGGTGATGATTTGTGGTGTCGTGTTCTCATCCAATGTGACAAAGGGTGGTACGCATGCACCATTGCAGCTTTCGTGTTGGTTAATGTTTTGTGTATGATCAGTTGGATGTCATGCTGTGTTGTGTCTGATGGTGTTACCTCGGTTTCAGTATGATTGCACGTTACACCGAAAGGAGATGCTCCGTTCAAGAGTCTTCAATACCTGACTGCGAGGCAGGAGATTCTTCAAACATCAGGGCTCCAGCCATAGGCCTCGGAGTGAAGCTGGCGCGTGGTCAGGATTCCCAGGATTGTATGAGACCCCAGTGTTATCTCTGTCTTTGGTAATGAAGGTGAAGGCAATTTAAACTTGTTTTCCGTGGTTCCAATCCGAACGACCCGATTGGTTGCGTGAGGCTTCATGTGGCTATAAGGAGTCGTGGTCGTCTCATTATCTTAAGGTCTTGAGGTTTGCGTTCCATCAAAGGTAATCATTTTTTTTGTTGTCCCTATGGGATGTGTTGGGTAAGTTGGTATCAAATTGGAATGGAACTCATCTAGGGATGTGAAGATGTTGGTTCGTCTTGGGTCATGGGTTGACGCCCGGTAGTTGGGCCTGACCCTCCCCGCCCCTTGTGGTGGGGTGCCTAGCCCCCGTCGAGAAATTTCTAAAGTTTTGTATCTGCTGTCAGTTCTAATGGTGGGGAGACCCACAGTTGGTCTCACACGAATGTCTCTAGAATGAAGCAGTGATGGACTTTTCTTTATTGGTGGGGAGTCTGCTCGAAGCTTTCTGTGCCAGTTTTCCAGTCTCGTTTCGAGCGTCAGTGACTTCCTAATGGTGGGGAGCCCCTCGGGCCTCCCCATGTTGATCTTTTGCTTCTGTTTTTAAATATGGTTTGGTGATAAGTGGTAAGAATGTTCCGTGGATGTGGGTTGACCATATTTGTTCTTTCTAGCCAGATGGTGTGGTTTCGGTCTAATAGTGCTTGAGTTGTTTCGTCTTCTGAGGTTGGTTTTCGCGGGTGCGAGAGTCGTTTTCCTTGATCAGTCAACTGGAGGTGTTTTGGCCATCTAGGGTGGGGGCACATATGAGAAAGTCTTTTAACTCTTTTCATGAAGTCTTCATTGAGTCACTCTCTCTGAGCACGGTGTTTTTTCCTTTCTTTGCTTGATGTTGTGGGGATCCCCTTTCTAATAAAAGGAAGTGTGGCTTTCTGCTCTGTGGTTTGGTTTTAGTTGTGGCTTTCCAGGGACAGAAAGCATTATGGTGGGGAGAATTGCCACACCTGCCCTTTTATATTATTTATTTTATTATTTCATTTGGGCATCAGATGGTTCAGGTCAAGGCCCGAACTTACAACTTTTTTTGAGTTTTATTTTGAAACGCACTTTGTGGCCTTTTTGGCTTTTTCAGTGCGCCGCTGTCGAAGCCGCGCGACCTCGCTTGGGTCGCTGCGTGACATCGCTCGGTCCTCCGCACGCCTTCTTGACGTGCAACCAATTAGATAAAGAGATTATTAATAATGAAATAAAGTTTAAGAGGGACAAAACGAAAATAAGAATTATATAAGAAACATGACAATGATTTAGTGGTTTGTTTTAATTTTGGGGGATGTTAATATTATTATTATTATTATCCCTATTTTGATTTATTATTATTATTATTCTTATTATTATTGTTATTATTAATGTTTGAATTATGTTATTAGTTATTATTAAAACTATTATTATGGTTACAGTTTTATTAAGTTATCATAAACTTTATTATAATTATGAATATAATAATTAACATTAGTTATTATTAGGATTTATTCTTATTTATTTATTTATTTATTTATTTATTTTAGTTTATTATTATTATTTTCCTTTTTATTTTATTTTATTTTATTTTAATTTCTTTCTATTTTATTTTATTTTATTTTATTTTATTTTTCTTTCTTTTTTTTCCTTTCTTTTCCTCCCTCCGTTTTTTTCCTCCTCTCAATCCCGTCGGATCCCCCTGCTACCCCCCTCCTCGCCGCGGCTCACCCCCCCTTCCCCTCTAACCCTAACCCTGCGCGCTACCGGCCCTCTCCCGCTCGCCCCACCGCCGGCCTGCTCGCCCCGCCATCGGCTCCCCGTCATGGCCCTCTCATGCTCGCCCCGCCTCCGGCACCCCATACTCCTCCGGCGCCACTCAGATCCGGTGCCCTGCACCTCTCCCTCTCTCAGCCTGCTTGCCCGCCTCGGCCAGCTCCCCACTGCACACCCGCCTCAGCCTTCTCCCGGCCACCCTACAACTCCCTGCGCCGTCCTACCCTCATCCGCTGCGTCGCACCCTCACACCCGCCGGACCTTTCCCCTCCAACGCGACCCGCGTCGCCCTGCTCCCTCCCATGCTGCGCGTTTTTTTCCTACTTCCTCCCCGCTCGGCCGACCTCCTCTGCATCCCCCTGCCATTCTCCTCCTTGCCCAGCCGAACCCCTGCCGAACCCCTCCTATTAGGTGAGTTTTATTTTTTTTTTATTATATGTTCATTTTCCAGCGGGTATGATGTTTGTTTTATGGTTTGATATTGATTATTGTTGGTTTGATCTATTGTTTAGGGTTCACATTTGAGTTGTTGAGTTGTCGGTGAGAGTTTCATGTGGTTTGGGGTCCAATTTGTGCTAAATTTGGTCTGATTTTAATTCTTCTGTCGATATTTTGTTCTTTAGGTTCTTTTTCTGAGTTCGTTGTGGTGCTTTTGGTGTGTAATTGGAGTCGCGTACCTATTTCTTTTTTTTTCCTCTGAAGTCACTACACACAGGTAGGTGGTTCCATGCCTTTGCATCATCTAGATAATCTAATTTGGTTGTTTAGTTAAACTTGATAAGTTCTATGATTTAATTGCATGGTGCTATCTTTGTTTATAATGCTTTGCCATGCTCGTTTGATAAAGATTGGATTTCCGAAATGGTATGCTTTTTTGTTTTATATGTGTTGTTGTATAAATGAATGGTTGTGTTTTATAAGTTGCACGGAATGCGGTTTAAAAATTGTTTGACATGCGTGCGTGGTAAAAATTGCACTCTCTTTAGAGATGTTTATGTTTTTATTTATTTATTTATTTCGACCTTGTTGTGGTAAATTTTTAAAGTGTCTAATTAATTGTGCAAATGGTGTAAATGAGGTTTTAGAAAAGTTGAGTGTTTAATTGATTTTTAAAATGTCCTTTTCATGGAAAGATTTGTGTGTTTTGAAGTGAGGTTTTATTGTATACGTGTGATATGTTTTGTAAACTAAGCAATTGTTTATTTGAGTGGTATTTGGGATTCCAAACAAGTTTGAAAGGTTTTGAAGGTTTTCTGATAGTGTGAGAGGTGTTTTTAAGTCGCTTTATGTGTTTGTTTATTTAAATAGACATTTTCAAAGTATATGAATCACTTTTGGTGTGTTTGCCTTGTTCTGCACTTTTGGAATTTAAAATGAAGTGTAAAGTCTTCTTGGGTTTTCTTGAAACAATTTCATTAATAGCTCAAATGGTTCTTTGGTAAATTTTTATGATGTGAAAATGGTATTTTAAAGGAGTTGAATACACATTCATTTTTAAAGTGGTGTATTTTTTTTATAAAATGAGACACGTCCTTTGTGTGCGTGTCTTTGAAATAGTGTTTTGGTATCAAAGCGGTGAATTTTTGTGTAATGTCAAGCTTGGTTTGTGAAATGTGAAAGTGGTGCATTATGTGAATGTGAAACTTGATTGAGAAAAGGGAAACCCTGGGTATCTAGGTGGGAAGACTAGAACTAGTGTGCTAGTGAACCGGATGGGTATCGTCCCTGTTTCACTTAGCTGGATTGACGATTGCAACACTAACTGAACATATGATATCTGAGGGTCGTGGCCTTCTAAACCACGTGTTCTGAGGGTCGTGGCCTTCTAAGCCACGTTTTCTGAGGGTCGTGGCCTTCTAAGCCACGTTTCACCGAGACACGAGGTTTCTAGGGTCCCACTCGAGCTAGATGATCCTTAGGGGTTTTACCTATAGTGCTCTACCATCGGTGGCATGGTGCCTTCCATCGGTATATGGAGGACCATTCGGGTTAGCGCGTGTGTGTGTATGGGTGTGTGAGTGTGTGTGTGTGCGTGAGAGAGTGTGTGTGTGTGTGCCCATATTAAACTTTTCCCTTCCTCTCAAAGATCCTATTTGTGAAATGCATTCTTTTTAGTGTTTTCCTTTAGCATTTGGCTTGTAAACGTTTTCTTTAAAACCATTTTGAAAGTATAATTTTGAATAAACACATTAAATTGTCTTTTTGATGTTGTGGCATGGAAACTTTTTATTGGGTGACGTCCTATTGGGATTTTGGCTCACACCCTACATACACCTTTGGGTGTATGTAGACTTTGTCTCTTGTGTATTCCAGGTTGTGACTTTTTGCTCAGTGATGGTGGTTCAGGTTGCAGTTGGTCTTCTCATGCAGAATGGTGTTGATGTGGTCTCACTTATGCCGGGAGGTCAGATATGAGTTTTAGTTCCCACTGTTGTCTTTTCTTTTTAGTTATTGCTTCAAGTTGTAGACTTTAAACTTGTTCATAGTTTAAAGGCACGTTTTGTTGTTTATTTCTAATTTCAGTTTATCCATCCTGTTAGTTGGTTTTTTTTCTGTCTTGTATTTCGGGTAAAACCATTCCCACCTGTTAAACTTGATACCTGGGCACTTGTGCCAGCCCGTGGGGATTGGGAACGCCCTTCGGGCCTTGTCGCAGACTGGGTCGGGCGCCGGGTTGGATGGCGACCCAGCCTGGTTCGTGATAATATATATATATTTTATATGATATATAAAAAGTTAATAATTTAATTTCTATTATGTAATATCTTTTTATAGTTTAATCAATCTAAAAATATTCATTTTTTAAATGATAATCATATAAATCCTCAAAACTCTAACAATATGGATTAAATAATATCAAGATAATATAAAAATTTATTATTAACAATTAAATATAATTAATTAAGAGAAATTCATAATATCAATATAATTTTTTTAATATTTTCCCTTATTTCATAACATATAACTATTTATCAAATATTACTAATGATTTATAAATAAACACTATAACATTTAGTTCATACTTTATTCAATAAAATTTGGCATTATTTATTATAAATATAGATATAATATAATTTGTAAGATAATATTTAATAGAGATATTATTTAATTTAAAAAATTATTGTCAATTAATTTATAAAATATTTATAAATTAAATATTTCGATCAGATCCTTTTATATTGATTTACAAACACTTTAATATCATTAAAACCATTTAATATGTTAAAAATTAAAAAATTAACTTTTTAAAATTACAATAACAGTTTATATAGCAGTAAATATGATTGATCCTTACACATCACATATTGTTTTTGGGTACTTAATTCTTATATCTACACGGACCCCAGGAAATAAAGGTAATAATTATTTTAACCTAACATAGCCTTAATAAAACCTATTATATGTTATTTTAGCGTCAATCAAATGTGTAAGAGGAATGTTACCTTTATATAAAACTTTTTAAAAATAAGAAACTGTTCAGTATAAACAATTTACCATTATGTGAGATTTTAAGGCCCTAAACTTTTTTTACATGTAAGGATAATAAATACAAAAGCCTTATGTAACTCATTTATGAAAATAATGTACGTATCTATTAGAATAAAGATAATAATTATATTAACCGTTCAAATAAATGTAATCATTAAAAATACACTATTATGCAAGGGTAATTATTGGTTACCCTTAAACATATAGGTTCTAAATGATAAGGACTTTGTTTTCTTATTCATTTATACAGACGATTTTAGAGAAATAAATCATGAGATAATAATGATACAACATACGGGTTGTGTATGAGTCTTTATAAAATTTTTGATTCAACCAGATGTGACTATAACCCTTTTTTGGGGACCTCTGATGTAAGGAATCAAAAGTCAGTATGATTTCCACAATGACTTCTCAACTCATGAAACTTGGAAGAAGAATGTTATCATCAAATTTTGTGAAAATATTAAATGTAGTTTAAGAAATTTATATCAAAACAACAAACAATTTCTATGTAAATCATTTTCAAAAATTAAATCTATATCAATAATTTGGAATCAACGTAACCATGTATGTATAAAAACCACCTTCAGGCCTAGGGTATTATTCCATGCACTTGAGCAGTCTCTTGTCAATCCACATACTCTTAAAAAAGTGACTAATTGTGGGTTTCCCAACTACACTAACTCATTCCATAGGTTCATATCTATTAATTCACTAACACCAACCATGCATGCCAACTTCCAATCATAAACCATTCCACATAAAACCATCTCATTGTTTAAATAATTTCATAAATCAATTGAAATTATTAAAAATAAAATATTTAATATAAAATCATCATTTAAAAATTGAAAACAAATGGACGTATTTTCCAAAATCCACCAATTTTTTCCAAATTCAAAATCCATAAACAAAACAGTCATCCATCCATAACAATATTATTAGTTCACAAACATGTCATTTAAATAAATTTAGAAAAATATGAAATATTTTTCTATGTCAAATAGAGATAACATTGAATCCATATACCATATAATATTTGGTGAAAATTGTGTGGAAATATAATGAAGAACATGGAATAACAGATTAGTTTTGATATCAAACATATATTGACTCACATAAATATATATGAAGGGGATGGTATCTAAAGCCTCATGATAAAAAGGTGTTTAGGTTATTGATGGATTTTGGGATTAATGAACACAAGGGGTAAAATTCATATTATATTAATTACTTTTAGAGTGATAACTGCATGTTGTATAGTTATGATACATTGAATGGGTGACTATGTGGAAGATATAAGGTTTTATATTCATCAATCCAAACTATCACAAAATTGGATTGAACATTTAGAAAAACTACGTGAGAACTGATATTATATATTTATTTCATGTTATATGGTTTCTCGTGTGCATTCACATGGTATGGAATAATCTTCATCCAATCATGAACCATCTATATATTCAGTATCAACCATTTAATAGTTTCATGGGTATGGTGCATGGTTTCTACAAACTGTGCACAATCCACACACCTCTAGGAATGACTATAAACATGAAAACCCCCACATATTTCTAACACACAAAATGGAAATTATATATACTCAAAATACATGAATAAATAAAAATGTTCCATAGAGCATGGGGATAATATTTTATAATGTATTAAATATATATATTATAATATTCTATAGTGTGTGGTATATGAAATATTAATCTTAACTCAAGGATGATATACTATTACAATATTAGTATTTAGATATGAATATTATTACCAAACTATATTTCAATGTAGGAGTATTAATATCCATATTAATAAATATTTTTTAAATTATTTTTAGAAAAAAAATTAACATTTTACACATATTGATTATGAATTAGATAGAAATTAACACAACCCATTTTGATGTTATATGATAAAGTTTTCATGAGAGTAAATTTAATGGTAAACATTGTTTTATCTTATTGTATTAAATTTACCACTAATGATATATTATTATTATGAAATATATATATTTTATGTTCAATAAACTGTATTAAAAATAATTTAATTGTGGTAATTACGAAAATAGTGCAGATAAATCGATTTTATTCTCAAATAAATTATCATAAAAATGTATTATTTAATTTTGGGTGTATATATACTAATTAGTTTTAGAAAATATAGATAATTATATATGTAAAAAAATAAATAATTATGGAAAACATAATAACATTATTATCATAAGATAATGATTTTTTGGATTTTAAAAAACGATGGATTTTTGAGTCAATAGTTAAAAATAAAATTTTTTAAAAACATTTTTTTCTATGAATATAAAAATTTTGATTTCAATGTAGAATTTTGGTTTAAATGTTTTGTAATTGAACCATATGTTTTATTTAATAATTTAATTGAATAAAATCCTTGGGAATAATCATTATACATTATTTTGGTATAAAATAATTTTCATGTATATAAGGGTATTTTTCTAGAAACATATTTAATCATGTTTTTTTATTTTATATTAAAATTAATTTATAAATAATTTTGAAATTAAACAATAAAAATATACCATGTTTTGTATTTTAAATTTTCTAATTGATGATATTTATATGTTCATTTTTTATAATACATACCAACCATGACATAAATTTATCACCAATGTAAATTCTAAAAGTATAAAAGTATTATGTAATATAGTAACCCTAAACCACGTAAGTTGACAAAAATTCCTATGGTATTATATTGAAATAAGATACTTGTAATGACTTATGTAAACAAAGAATAATTTAGTAGACATTATAAAACAAATTCATACCTCTGTCTTTCATTACATTTGGAAACACCTCATACAATATAATGTTTCATTAAAATAAAATTATTCACCATAAAATATAATTCTGAAATTTTCATATTATTGATGATTTAATAATGGTGAAATGAAACTAATCAGTGTGACATCAAATGATCAGTAGGGGTTATGTTCAATACAATATATTATTGATCAATAATTCAATTAATATTGAATTGTAAATAACAAAAAAAATTACATTTAAATACATGACTATAATGATTTGACAATGAAGAGTAATTATGGGAAGCTAAATATCTGAAAAATTTATTTATTCAATATGGTTATGAGGAAATAAATATATATATAATATCATGTTGAATATATCATGGAAAATTAAAAAACTTAATTCTTACTGAAGGAAATGCATAATTATTTGAAATCATGTTTCCCAAGAATGCAATTCCATTACCATCAAGGAAATTTAAAAGGAGACATAAAAACATTGTGTATAGATCAATTTTATATGGATAACTATATCTTTACAATGAAATACATTCACAATTATATTTAAAATTGTTGGATATAAACAAAGAAGGTTTTTCCAACAAATTTGATCTCATGAGACTACACATGAATTAGTTATATTTCTATAAACATACCCACCAATGTATTTCATGTAAAAATAAATCATCTTTTATCTAATAGTTTCATTAAATATGAAAAATTATTCATATCATAAATAAAATCTATGGAGTAATTTATAATGATATATCAATATTTTAGATGAAATTAAATAACTTTTAAAATAAACACCATATGTTAATAAGGTTATTTGATTTAGGAAAAAATAGTATCTATCATTAAACAATATATATATACAAAACAAATTAATTTCCAATGAAATATAATTCATATATGTTCCATTTTGTTGAAAAAAATGTTAGTAATATCAAAAGAATGTGAGATTCCATAACAACTAATAACACATTGCAAATTTCATGTTAAATCCACATGGATGAAATATATGAAATTTATACTGATAATATAATAAATATTGAATTAATAATGATATTAATCGTATAAGGTGAGTAATATACACCTTATAAATGTGATTTGGTGCATAATAAAAAATGATTCTGAACAGAATGAAAATTCAGACGATATCCTCTACATTATGTTTCCTGTTGGTGGAATGTTTTTTCTGCTCCCATGTAGTAGCATAAAAAATGTTATTAACTTTTTGAAAAACAATATTATTATCTATAATATAACATATTATCCTTTTTATAACATATTAACACCATTATATTAATAATATTTTATTATTTTCATAGTTGAAGGTTTTAATTAACTTAATTTCTCACCCATTTTTCATAATGAATGATCCAGTGATTTTGAATCTTATAGACTTTTATCATCTATATAATAATAATAATAACATAATAATTATCATATTTATAAATTAATTATAGATTTATTATAAATCATGAATAATGGATTTGATAAATGTTTCACGTTGTCATCATGGAGATGGTAGGGCGTACGTTTGCACACCTAACGTTTCCATTAATCAATGATCATTATAAGAAGTATAAAATAATATTTTACCATTATTTAATGAAATTAATATCATATATAACATTTTATATTATTATATATATATATTCCATGTAGTTCTATGTCGATGATATAGTCACATCACTTGGTGAATGTGGTATCCCACATATACACGAACAAATTTATAATTTTTTGTCGGTGAAATTTTAAGAAAGAAAATGAGATATATTATCAAATCATAATGATAAATATATAATTTATATCATAATTATTCCATTTATATCACATTTAGTTATTAAATTTTACCTTATTATAGTCCATGTATTGTGTTATTGAACAAAAAATCACATCACTTTACGAGGCAGTTGTCTGCAGTACACACGAGCGATGTTATCATATACGAAACGTAATGGAAATTATATATATATATATATATATTATAATGACTACATATGTATAAATAATATATTAATACCATATATATATTCTATATAGATCATAATAACCAACTATTAAAAGTGGTAATTGAAAAATAGTTGACTTCTATTTTTGAGGTTTTTGTCCGCCACACAATCTGAAGATGATTTTATAACCCGTTTAATAAATTTGAAGATTTTTGTTGGTCATTAAATTATTATATAAATATACTAGTGTAATTAATATATTATGGTTATTATATCATTATGGTATAATAAAAATTTAAGGAGGTATGGAATGAAATAAAATAATTATTTTTATAGAAATACATTATATATTCTTCACACATCCTCCTTAGGTTTTCAAAAATTGAATCCTAGGTAAGATTTAATCAGAACATAGGCCTTATAGGATGAGTATAAAAAATGTTTTACCTGATTTTTTTTTATTTTTGGTAAATCCAAATGGATTTTTTGGTGTGAAGAAGTGTGGGGAGTGATTTCCGTTGTATAGTTGGGAAGGAGTGACATTTTTTTAAACTCCAATAAATATTCACAATTGGAAGAACACTCATACATCATGTGGATCCAAAATTTATAATTAATAGGTTATAAAGATTATATATCTGATTAAAAATTCCTACCCGCATCAAATAAAATGCTTTAAAATTTTGGAAACATAACTTATAAGATTCCCCACATAACCTTTTTTTGTTGTTATCTATATTAACTAATTTTTTAACCATGTTAATTTAGCATTGATGAGATAATTTAGTGGATAATTAATATATAATTTGGACCCAATATTTCTATGTAATAAATAATATTCTTAAATAACAATCCTATGGGTGTTGAAATTTTTTTTAACACAAGGGAAAGTACATGAAAAAAAATTTAACCTTTAGAATAGTAACATATGTTTTTTATAATTTAGAGTAAAATATATTCATTAAAAATTAATAATTGGTCCCTTAAGTGAACATATATGATATTTATTAACCTATAATAAAATCATTATAGAATATTTTTTTTTTAATTCATTTATTTAATATCTTTTATTATAAAATAACATTAATATAAATATTGAAATTATTCACTATCATTGAGCATAAAAATATATTGACTATGATAAAATTAAAATATATTATGTTTAAACCCCTATAAAATGATATATTCAGAAAATAAATAAGTTAAACAAAATAATTCATTCAATTTACTACACATTTAACATATCTAATATCAAATATTTTCTTCACATAATTATTTAATCTCTATATATTACATAGAATCCATAGTGACAAAAAATACACATTTATGTTTAAATATAATATCCATAATCAATGGTATATTGTTTTTATCAATCATAATTCTTTGAAGATAAAAAAATCAATGAAGGTTCCCTTTTTTTCCTTCTTCATCACATTACATATTATAGCTGTCATATTCCAAGGAAATTGGAATGAAATTATAATATTTTAGAAAATGTACTAGAGGAGATCAAAATTTAACCATAAAAATAAATTATTAAAATATTCTAGGTCATTTTCACTATTAAAATTTTAGATTAAAACATGGTAAATAATTTATTCCCATAACTGAGGTAAACATGTTTTAATGTTCTTAATAATCATTTTAGTCAACAAATATGTTGATATTATTATCCATTATTGATTATTTTTATTAAAAATATTAATTTCATTTTTTAAAATAAAATTCACATAAATATAATTTCTTAAAAAAAATTAATCTTATAGATGGGATAATAATGTTGGGATTTTAATAACATAATGGTCAATCATTTGCTATGTTTGTATGTAATATTTGTTTATGAAAATGAAAAATAATGATCAAAATTGGATTAATAGATATTTTATTGAAGTAATATTACATTAAATAATATTTAAAAGGCAATTTAACATAAAAATTTCATTAAAAGAAAAGGAAGTTTTGTAATGACCAAATTATTTTACAATGGAGAATTTAATCATACCCATATGAATAAAACACTACCCTTATCAATAGTAATATGACCATTATGATTAGTAAATAATTGAAAAGAATAGTATCCCTAAACATAAATGTTTAAATAAAATTGAGGTATCCTATAAGTGATAATTTGACCATAGTAAAAGTATTTTTATTTTTTTATGTCATATATAAATAATTATAATAAATTATTTAATTTAACAGAAAAATTTATTTTAGTAAATATTTTACAAAAAATAACAATTTTATGTCTTCTGGTTTTACGATAGTTCTATAAGACCTTATGTAATTTTTTAAAAATGTATTTTACTCCTCTCAAGGCGTGTACCTTTCATAAATTCCTCCCAAATATATCCCTATGATCCTCCTCCATTTTTATTTACCCCTGGACTCATGAAAAGTCCAAATATTCTCCCTTTTAGATGCGCTCCTAGAAGAATGAATCAGGAGGTAGATTCCTCTTTTATTTTCCTTCATTTTTTTCATGTTCATTTTTTTATTTTCTATACATACCTATCCACATCTAAATGTTATGAAAAATACAATACATTAAATTTAATGGAATTTTTTCATGATAATGGACTGATTTAATATCATCCATCCTTTACTTTTCTGTTATACTAGTAGTAAGACACTATCTGAGATGTCTTAATTTACCAAATTCAATGATGATGGGGATTTTATTTATATTACCATATTCAATGCTGGTTATGAAACCAATATTATGGTTGGAAAAAATTATTAAATATGTATTTTATCTACTGTGTTGTTATATAATCCATTTTCACACATGATGTAAAATAATAATATAAATCAAGCTAACTATAATCAAAATATCCAAATTAATTCAAAAGTTTATCAGTAGTGTATTATATAATGATTCAACATCACTCTAAGTAACCCTATTAAATTTACAAAAATGTAATCTTATGGATTTTAAATAATAAATTATATCTCCAATTATGGACAACCGTCCCCATTTTATATTAATCTCTATTCAATAATATATGTAAACATATCATTCAAACAAAGATAGAAAATAGACCCGAACAATAAAATTGAACATCATAACCAATAAAAATGGTTATAAATGAACTTAAAAAGGACATTATAAATCTGGTAAATATAGAAGATGTTATATAATTATTAATTAATAAATCTAATTTTATTATTTAGGGCATTATGATCAATCTAAGAACACCATCAACCTTATGTTATGGGATCCTCTCTATTTTACATTTATTCAAGAATTTCCTATATGGAATTCCCTTTAATGTGTAATCCCTAAATATGGGTTATGATTTTGAAAATACACAATACTAATATCATAATGTTTAAGTGATTAGAATACCTTTTCTCTCTCATTAAACCATCTTATGTACACCTTATACCATGCCGATAATCCGTACGGTATTCTACCCAATCCACCATTGTTCCTTCAGGTTGGCATATCATCCTCTTATCAAAATAATGTTATCTTATATTTTTTTTTGTATCTTCTAAATTCTATTTACATGTACCCAATTCATTTATAAAGACCCATTCATCATTCTCTTTTGGTGATATATATGTTTTTATCTGATTCCATCATAAATACATCATAATAAGCAAACATGTTTTAAGATAACATTCCAAATTCCGACCCATAACCATTTACACTATATTATCTATTATAAAGACATGATTATTTTTATAATATCAGTATTCTTATTATGAAAACCTTTTTGGTTAAATTATGGTTTTTATGTAAAATATTATTCCCTTTTCAATTTTAAAATATCTTTAATATTTTTAATAAAACCCAACTAAAATATTTTAATAATAAAATTTCATGAATACTCATTTTTTCATGTTTTAACATCTATATGAAATCAAATACCATTATTTATTCTAATTTTACCTTATGATTCTCCATGTATGCTCTATTTCATTTATTTAATGGATGGTTTTATGATACACCAATTTGTTATTATTTATGAAATCATTTTAGAACCAAATTCTTTCTATGGGCAACCCTTATGTTTATGTAAGATATATTTTGTATGACTCTCCATGTGGAAAAAAAATTCATGAAATTTTATTACTGGAATGATTATATAGAATTTTAATTAATTTAGTAATGTTGAGTCTCATGATTCCTTATGTGTGACAGTCATGTCAGTTGGCCTTGGTTTGTGGTACCATGTGCGACAGTCTTGGAGGTTAGCCTTTTCTTATGCTACCATTTGGAATGGTCTTGGTGGTTAGCCTTGAATCTTGATAATGGCAAGTTTTATGTTTCGTCCATGTTATTATGACTCCATTTTTATATGATTCCATGTTTATATGTTATGATTCCATATATTATATCGCTTTTTATATCATCATGTAATGCATTCTATACCATGTGCTAATTCTATGTTCTTATAGTTATTCGCATACAATTCTATATATCTCATTCCATTCTTCATGTGTTCCCTAGGGTACTATAAGTAGTTTTATAAGAAACAGGTATCTTAGAATCTCAATTGGTATTTTTAATAAATAAAAGTTTTATTTAGATCTTTTTTTTTAATTTTATGTATATAGCCTTCTAGAGACTATACTTTGTGATCCTTGGCCAGTATTTAGATGGATAATTACAAAAAAAATCTTGTAATGTTTTTTTATAAAAGTATAGGTTTTATATAGTTCGTACCAAATAATATTATATTTATCAATAGAGATTAGGATTATAGAACCTTAGTATAAACCATAAGTATGATACTATGTATAGAAAAAAACAATAAATTTTGGTAAGTATAGAGTAAGTTGTTTATCAAAAAAATACATCGTTTTATGTACCAAAATAGGTAGAGGTGGATTTGGAACATGTATATCTATGGATAAAACCTGAAAGCACCACTTTGATATACAATCAAATGGGAACTTCGATACAAAAATGAGACTTTTTTCACTCTTGGTTTGACACTCCCAAGGGATATGATTTGGTAAATACTTGTGTTTAGTACAAATATTATTAAGGGAATGAGAAATGAAATCCCATAAGAATATATTTTAAGAATCAAATCAAGGATATTCTAGATTGGGACGTATAGAATCAAAATTTATGTTATACTTCTTCATTATAAGTTTATCCAGTTTTATTATATGTTTCATTTCTATGGTCAATAGCTTTGTATTTAGTTCCTCAAACTGTTTGATCATTTTCTAGTTAATGGTGTGAAATAAGAGAACACAATCCAACAATCAATGTCATTGGGAATGTGATGATTTCCCTAATGATATTTATAATATTATAGGGAATTAGTGCAAAACAATTCTTGATAATACTTTCTCAGAATGCTCATGTTATGATTAATAAAGTGAATCATGCGTAACATCCACCTCCTCTTTGGAAAGAGAAATTTGTCATTGAATCCTTCATGAGAAAATTCCTCACATGTTTAATGGATCTTATGATCCCCTCCTCATGGAATAAAAGATTAAATCCATTGAAAAAATATTCTTTATCCCCGAGTGATTAGAAGAAGATAAAGTGTTACTTGGAGTCTGTCATTTATATGGGGATGAAGATAGATGGTGGACCCAGATAACTAATTCAATTACCTATAAAGAAATTGATTCCATGGATTGAGAAGAATTCCATAAAATTATTTTCAATAAATATTGTCCTTGAACCCTCTACCCCAAGATGGAAATAGGGTTCCACAGACTCAAGAAGAATGAAGATGATTTCATTGGGGAATATAAAGGAAACTTCACAATGCATCCAAGGCATACCTCTGAATTTGTATTGGAAAAAAAAATCAAGGTAGATCACTTATTTAGGGGACTAAATACAACATTATAGAAATAATTGGTGATTCGAGACTTTGACAATTATGAGGATATTTTTAGTTGGGTGTTAAATGTTTAAATAGAGATCAGAGACTCTCTGTGTTATTGTGGTCCCAGTTTGAAGAAGTGGAAAATGGAATCTTATGTGGATGATCAAAAAAACAAATTCCATGATGGGAATATGATCGATCATCCATGTTATAAACATTGTGGGAGATGCATCATGGTAACTATCTAAAGGTAACCATGAATTGTTTCATATGTTGAAAGTTGTAACATCTAGCTAAAAACTACAAAATAGATATAAAAAATCCCACTAATATGGGAGAAGAGAATAATTTTGAGATAAATGCTCAGCCAATGGAGTATTGTTAAATATTCATGGATCACAAGCATTATGTGAACAATTTCCCTATGCCGAGGGTTACCAGACACAATCAACAAAAACCTCCAATATAACAAAGAAGGGATTATTCTATCATTACTACTGTGGCGGAGATAATAAATTATTTGGTGGCAGGTAAGCTATTTATTCATTCAAAAATAACGAGTGTACTATTTTATTCTAGTTCTATGCATTCATTCATATCACAAATGATTATTATAACTATTCAATCCCAACCTCAAAATTAGTAGGATATGTAATCTATGAGAATAGAAATTAGGGAAATTATTGCATCCATGGTTTATAACATACTGAAGTTAACGTTTGTCCACTGAACCTCCCAAAAAATCTCAGTATACTTCCTTTTTTGGAGTCCTATTGTATCTTGGGAATGGATGTTTTTGTCTTTATAAAAATCCAACCTCAACAATAAAGAAAATGATATTACTATTCTAATCCCAAAGCATCCTTCAATTATTTACATGTGTTTGTATGAACATTAATCTTCTTTTGAATCATTATTTCTAGTGTGGATATTAATTCATTATGAGAAATCATCTCTGGCTCAAATGATTGGTACAATGCTGAGAATCATGCATGAAGACATGCCCCTTGTGAGGGATTACACACTTGTATCCCCTAGTGAGTTTGTTGGCATTCATCTTAATTGAGAGACTGCGTTCTGAATTGAACATATTTATGGTGATCTGCCTATTTCGATGAAACCTTATTGAATTGACACTATAGAGTTGGAGAAGTAGATGAAGCAATTATAGAACAATATTAAGATGTGTTTTTTATGACCGAGTGATTCACCATGGGGTGTACCAGTCATATTTTTCATGAAGAAGGATGAATCAATGTACCTCTATATTGAATATCTTGATCTCAATAAAATAACGATAAAGAAAAAGTATCCCTGGCCACAAATTGATGACTTGTTTGATCGAATTTATGGGGCTGATTATTTCAATAGGGTGGAACTTCAGTTGAGATATCACCAATAAATGGTGAGGAAGGAAGATATTCACAATACTACATTTCGAACGGTGTTTGGAAAATATGAATTCATAGTGATTACCTTCAGACTCACTAATGCTCTAGAAATTTTCAAGGATATAATGAATTTGGTCTTTAGATATTCCTTCAAAAAATTTGTGGTTGTATCAATAGATTATATTCTGATATACTTCATGATCAAAGATTAACATGAGTAGAATTCGAATACTATGTTAAAAACGTTGTGAAATGGAAAGATGTATGAAAAGTACTGCAAAAGTGATATATGAAGGGAGGAAGTATCATTATTGGGGAATATTTTCACCAAACATGGGATATCTATGTATCCTTTAAAGATATCAGAAATTGATGAGTTGACAGACGAACATCTGTAATAGAAATCCACAATGTTTTGGGTTGAGACAGGTATTATAAAAAATTAGAGATGAAATTTTTCTTATTTTCAAACCCAATAACCAGGTATAAAAGAAAGATAGAAATGATTGTATGGACTCTGGAATGTGAATAATGTTTTATGAAATTGAAAAAGTGACTAATCACTTCACAAGTACTCACACTCACAACAATTATAGAATTAATTTTGGTGTACAATTATTCTTCAAATAAAGGGAATAGACTGATGCAAAATGATAAATTGGTAGCCTATGCTTCAAAGAAAGTGATAATACATAAGGAAAACTATACTAGACATGATCTGGAGTTGGAAACTATGATCATTTTGTTAAAACTTCGGCAGTACTATATTTACTTGGAGAAATGAGAGATATATATAGATCACATGAGTCTCAAATAAATATTCATATAAAAATAGCTTCATATACGCCAAAAAAGATTGATAGAACTCATCAAGGATAATTAGGGATCAATCCAATAACATCTTGGTAAGGAGAATAAGGTGGTAGATTCTATAAGTATAAAAGAACATGAAACTATATCAATGATGAGAATTGAAAAGGATCCAATCTTCTTAGATTTGTAGAGGATGGAAATGGGAATCATTAAATAAGGATCATCATAAAAAGGATCTCAAATGATTTCTCAACCATCCCTCATTGAGAAAATAATGTTTTCTTAAAGAAAATATATGGAAATTCAGAAAACTGTGGATTCACTAAAAAGGGGAAATACTCTGAGTTTTGGATTGATGAGAATGAAGTTCTACGATTTCATTCATGATTATGTGTACCATCTGATCCAGATATAAAGAAGGATCATTTGAATAATGCACATAGCTCAACCTTCTCTATTCAACCAGGGATAACAAAAATGTATCAAGATATCTGAGAGAACTTTTGGTGGGACTATAAGAAGAAAGAGATTGATGAATATACATCAACGTGCATGGTCTGTCAACAAGTAGAGTATGAAATATAGAAGTCAAAGGGGACGATGAAACCACTATTCATACCATCATGGAAGAGGTTGAACATCACTATAGACATGGTCAATGGACTTCACGGACATAAGGAGGAAACAATGCTATATAGGCCATTGTGGATCGTCTTACAAAGACAGCTCAATTTACCACAATTCGAGAGGACATCTCACTAGATCAACTTTCAAATATATAAATCAAATAAGTGGTAAGGATCGATGGAGTACCATTATCTATTGTATCCAAATGACATCTGAGATTCACCTTAATGTTTGGGAAAATTTGTCAACATGCTCTAAGAACTGAATAGAACATCAGTATGGCCTATCATCCTCAAATAGATGGCCAATCTGAGTGAAATATTTAGACACTTTATAATGTGTTATGATGATGATCTATGGAATAAAAAGGTGGATGAGACCAGAAACGTCCAATGGTTGAATTATTCTACAACCAAAGTTTCTAATTGAGATTCCAAATGGCACCATACGAATCCCAATATGAGATAAGGTGAAGAACAAAATCATGTTGGGATGAAGTCGTTGACCGAAATCATATTGGACTTGAAATGGTCGAAGAAGTTTTGGAGAAGTTGGAAACCATTTACATGCACTTCAGGGCAGCCTAAAGTAAATTGAAGAGTTATATAGACAATCATCAATGAGACCTTGAGTACAATGTTTGAGACATGGTATTTCTAGTAATATCAATATGAAAGAAAGTCATGTGGATTGGGATGAATGGAATGATTTTTCCCAGGTACATCGGCCACTTCTTGATTCTTGATCATGTCGGGGCTATGGCCATTGGAATAGCACTTTATCCAACCATGTCCAATGTATAAAACATATTTCATCTATTCCGATTAAAAAGGGACATACCAGATCCTCCACATGTACTCCATTTAGAGGTGGTACTGTTGGAGAATGATATTTATTATGACGAACATCCAGTGAAGATCTTTTATTGTAAAGGTAATGGTTTACATAACATTACTATTCACCTGTTCCTGGAACTGTGATAGAACTATAAGTATGAGGAGGCAACATGGGAACTAGAGGAAGCAATTAAGAAAGAGTACCCAAACCTATTTATGGTATAGAATGTATAACGAAATTTTGAGGTAGAAATTTCATAAGGGGGAATAGTGTAACGACCCATGTTTTTATCAATGGAAATTCCCTTTTATAATTATGTCATATAATCACGTGAAATCACAACACAATGAACTAGTATGTACTATTTGACCATTAAACATTATATTTTCACCTTTTATATATGAATTTAAAAAATCTAACATAAATGGTAGGGATCTGTAAGAAGTTTGGCGTCTTATTAGAAAAACGTAATTTTTTGTGAATTGTATCCTACCCATATGAATATTAAACTACCCTTATGAATATTAATATAACTATTATAAATATTAAATCACCAATATGAATATTATTCTAACCCATACATATATAAGTAATATTTACCATCTTATAAGTGATAATATGACCATAGTAAAATTATTGGTATTTATGTATGTTATAAATAATTAATTATGTTTAATTAATTAATTTAAAATAAAATGTATTTTCATAATTGGTTTTCATAAATCAAAAATTTTATGTCTTATGATTTTAATATAATTCTATAAGACCATATTTAACTTTTGAAAGCATTATAAAACTTTTTGTATTCTTAAAATCTGAATTTTTCAATTAAATTAAGTTTTATTTAAAATTTACATTATTAATATTTGGAAAATTATTTTTGAAAATTGAGGTTCAATAATTTATTATATATGTTCTAAAATTGTTCTCATGACGTTTTTGGTTTTTTAAAAAATACATGATTTTTTTATTAATAGTAAAATATGATAATTGAAAATATATGCCGAAACCTGAATTTCTGCAACATGGTTGAGTCATGGATGATGTAAATTTCCATTGGTTTGAACTATCAAGAACATATTACTATTTTTGGTCCCAATAATCATTTCTATTTGATTTTTTATATGAAAATAATAAAATTATTATTATAATATTAAGAAAACTCTCCTCCCCTCCATTATAAAAACCACCCAAAATCCCCTATACTCTTTACTCCTCTCAATCATTGTTCCTTCCATAGATTGTACCAGAATATATCCCCAAGTTCCTCCCCTGCCTTTATCATCCCATGGTCTCCTCAAAAGACCAAATCATTTCCATTTGATATCCTCTAAAGAAAGATTTAATCAAGAGGTAAATTCATATTTTCTTTTCTGTCATATTCTTGTCAAGTACAATTTCGTCATTTCTATCCTAACCTATCCAAATATAAATGTTACGACAGATATAGTACCTTATATTTTTTATAATGTTGTTATGATAATGTAATAATTTACTATTATATCCCCTTTACTCTACTTTTATACTAGTAGTAAACACACTATATTAGATGTGTTAATTTACATTATTTAAGGATGATAGGTATTCATTTTCTATTAACATCTTCAATTTGGGTAATTAAATTTTTTTTTTCAAAAATAATCTTCAATATTTATTTTCTATTATGTGTTTTTCTACAATCCTTTTTCACACATTGTATAAAATAATAATGCAAAATAAGTGAATTATTTTGATAAATTTCCATATTAACTTAATTGTTTATCATTACTATTTTATATAATGATTATACTTCACTATCATTAATCAAATTAAATTTACAACAATGTGACCATATATAGGTTTAATAATAAAATATAACTCCAATTCTGGACATCCAAACCCATTTTATAGATTTTACGTACATGAAAGCAAGTAAACTGATATTTAAAACCCAGGAAGCAAATTCATCCAAACAATAAAATTGAACCCCATAACCAATAAAAATGGCTATAAATGAACATAAAAATGTATAATAAATATTGTACATATATAATATATTATGGAATTATAAATTAATTAACATAATATTATTATTTAGGATACTACGATGAAGCCAATAACACAATCAGAGTTAAGGTAAGGGATCATATTTATTTTACTTTTATTAAACAATTTCTTCTACGTTTTCAGTTTTATGATTAATCCGTAATAATGGGGTTTGATTTATCACCCCACCATTTAGACCCCATGGTTTTTATGAGATGGGAAACCATTTTCTATCTCATTTATCCCACTTAAGTACAACTGAGACTATACCGATAATCTGTAATGAATTCTACCTGAACATCATTCGTTCCTTCAGCATGGCTTATCTACCTTTTACCAAAATAGAGATATCTTATTTTTATGATGATATTATAAATTTTAGTTACATGGAACCAATTAATTTATCAATAACCATTCATCAATCTATTTTGGGGATACACATGTTTATACATGTAACATCCCAAGTAAGTAATGAATAATAGATATTTTTATCTATGTCTATTAATGATTAAGATAGTGTTATAGAGGATTAAAATGAAAATAAATACAATCTTATGCATGGAATACACTAATATTCTTAAAAGATTGTTTTACTGCCTTTTGATGGCAAACCATTTTTGAATATATATTTTGACAATTTTATAAACTATGTTTGTCAAAATAAACTTATCCTTTATGATTGCGACTTCAAAATTTACGTTGTGTGAATTTTTGGTATTTTTCTGACAATTTTCATTTTTTAATGAATAGTGAAAAATACTGCATTTTACGTCAAAACTGCTTTTTAATATAATTTATTTATATGATTAGATTATGTTTTGAATTGGTTTTGAAGTGAAATTAGAATATATTTTTACCATTTTATCCAATGGTGGTCATTGGAATCAATTTCACTTTGAAATTAGACTTAAACTGGTGTCAATCTTTTGATACTTATTGTTTTGTAAAAACACGCTATTTGCTCTGGCAGTGAGAATTAATTATTAAATTAATTAATGTGACTTATATGATTTGAATTTTGTAAAAAATACTTCATTTTTGAATTCATAATATCAAATTTATCTTAGGGTGAAATATTGGTAATTTTCTGAAAAACTTCAATTTTTGATGAATAGTGAAACCACTAAGTGGTAATCAAGCAAACTGATTTTTCCGTTAAATGAAAGTTTACCACTAATGAGTATTCAATTTTGAAAATCCGACAAAAATGGTTTTCATTAAGAAGTAAAATTTGGTTCAATGAGATAAAAATAATTTTTTGGTGAATATTAACTTATTATGTTTTTAATCGCGATTAGTGGTAATTAGTGTAGTTTAAGGTATAAATAATGCTTTAATAATATGAAATGACCTAGAAACATGTCTCAAACTTATTGGTTGTGTCATGGTAGACCAAGACAAGCCATGGGTCAACTTGGGGACCCCATGGAGACATTTCGGTTGGGAAATGACATAAATAACTTTTTATTTAATGTAAAAGTAAAAATGACACAAACATAATAATTTTTACGAAAACAATTTTTACATGGGGTTATAAAGATCAGATTTTTGATTATAAAGAGTCATTTGAAAGCTAAAAATATTTCCTACATCATAGTATTTTTATGATTTTTAGACATTAAATAAATTAAATTATTTATGACATAATAATGATGTAGCGAGGACATCATTATTTGACGATTTAAATAAAATGGAAAGATAATGTAACATCTATTAACTACAAATGGAAAAAACCAATTGTATGAGTGGATTTCGAACCCTTATCACCTTATACACGAATTCTATCAATGTGGGACCTTTTAAAACCGAAAAACATTTTCAAATAAAGTAATATTTCTTTACTTTCCAAAAGTGCCCCTCCTCTCCTCTTATAAAAGGCCCCCACCTCTACCTCATTTCACACACTACTCAAGCCTTTGGCTCGGACAACCCCTGACCATTTACTCTCTACACATCCCTCTCTTCATCCTAGAGGATTCCCTTTGGGCAGAATCCTTTCAAAGGAATCCTTTAGGCACAAATCAAAAGGAGTTACACTTTTAAAGGTAATTCATTCTCTCATGTTCATTTGTTTTATTTTGATTCTCCAACCCCCTAAACTCTTTTTATTTACTTATTTTATAACAAAACCAGTATCTTCAATATACAAGGATGTTGTTATAATATTTAGTTGAGCTACACTCTCACACAACTACATCAAATGGTTAAAGAACATACGGTTTCTGTGGATGGTGAAATTCTGCCTCCCGAAACGATGATTGTTCAATACTCATTTAACACCTTCAAAGGTGGCCATTATGATGTCACTATTTTTATATATGATATATAATATGTTTATGTTTTCCTTAAGCTTCTGTTTTTTTCATTTTGGGCATACCTTTATGGTTTCCATTATGTGTAAACACGAATATCTTCATTTTAGGAAGTGCGGACTACCGCCCCCTGAAAGTGATTTGATTCGTTAATACCATATGTGGGATGTGTAAAGGATAAATTTAATGATATTATATATGTTATTATACTGATATTATAATATACACTTATATAATTATGATTCCATTCCAGAAATACGAAATAGAAATGGATGTAGCGTTCATGCGTACGTACGGCTTACCGTCTCCATGAACGGTGCATTTCATTTCTTACCTCTAAATGTGATGTAATATTATACATACATGTATATGCTGAATATATATGATATATATGTTATCCATATCATTAATATAATTCTGTATATAACAATCCATTGACCAAATTAACAACATGTAAGTGTAAGAAGTCTATTTTTGACTTAAGAACCAAATACCGACAAAATGAACACTATTAACTTAAATGATTACATGATGATCATAACAGGGTATAAAAGGAATAATGAACTTGAAAAAGATTCATGAGCAAGTAGAGATTAACTCAAGTTTATTATTCAGGAGATTAAAGAACGGTCGGGTCAAGTCGGATACGAGGTATGGGACTTCGTCTCAATCTCCTTTCATTGAGGCATATTTTTTTTATACACAACTTTCTTTTATACGGTGTATAAACCCCTTTGACTTTTACGTTTATTCAAAAGGAATCTTTTTATACGAAGCGTTTACTAAAGGACAAAAGGGAATGTTTTTGTCGTACGTATGCGGTGAAAACGACTTCTCCGCCGCCATGACCGTTATTTGAGTTTCGGCTTCCTCTACAAGCCATACCTTCTTTTTAAAAGAAAAATAAATACCATGTTTTACTTTTATTTTATTTTGGTATTGAAAATGGTTTTCTTAATGTTTTTATATCAATGTGTTGTATTGATATCTCGTGATTGAAGTGTGGAAATTTTTTGTTTCCTTTATGCATGTTTTATGTGATATGATTATGTTATGGTTCTTGGGCATTATTATGAAGACGGGTGGTTCCGTGATAAACTAAGGGCGGGTGAGCCCGATATAGCTCTCCAATGCATTGGGTAACGCGAATGAGTGAAACGATAAGGTTTCTCCAAAGATATTTAGGGAATATACTGTGATAGGTATTCCAAAACGTATCCAAGAGGGTTACTCCCTACGTAATAATGTTATGAATGCCTCAAGTTACCTTTATGTCTTATGATTTCTATGATTTATTCATGATTATATGAGGTATGTTAAAGTGCCTATGTTTTATGGGTAAAGTATGATTTCGTTCTTATGTATATATGAACTCATGTTTCCTTTCCATGTTTTCTTTATAACCCATACTGAGTTTTTATGCTCATCCCAAGTTTTTGAAATGTTTTTCACAGGTCAAGGGAAAGGTATATGATAAGATGATAGAGTCAAGGATGTGTCAAGAAATAATCCATGTTTTATTTTAAATGTGTTTCCATTGATGGGAATGAAGAATACTATCTTTATGTAACCACTTGGTTTATATGTGGAATGTAATGCAAGTTTTATGATCTAATTCTCTAAAACTCTAAACCCGAAAAGATCCTCAATGTGTAATCTTGTAATAACTCAAGAATAAGTAAGGTTTAAGGTTGGGGCCTTATAGTTGGTATCAGAGGTCGGTTTAGATAACATTAGGAGTTAGAATTCTATTAAATGATTATCCAAAAAAATATTTTTTCCGAAATGATATAGCATTTAATGATTACCATGTTGCTTCATCTAAGACATGTTTGTTTAGAATGGTTTTCCGCAGAGGAAACAGGGAAGCAGTGCTAGGAAGGCATAAAGAAGGAAATAACCTTCCGAATCAGCATCCAGAAATGGTCGGAATTGGAACTGAACAGTTTGTTGCAGTAATGGCGCAGTTGACTCAAGCGATAAATGGCGGTGGTATCCATACATGAGATCAGCCAGACCAACCGCAGAGGAACATGTCAGTGGTGGAACATTTCATGAGGCAACATCCACCATCATTCAGAGGATCATCTGACCCTGTGCTAGCTGAAGGGTGGATTAAAGCACTAGAGAATATTTTTGATGTCATGGGGTGTTCAGACAATCAAAAGGTTAGTCTTGCTATTTACCGGTTGGAGGGTGAAGCAGATCAGTGGTGGTCTATGGTTAAAAATATCAGGGATGCCGATGAGATTGATGCTCTTGACTGGGATGAATTAAAAGGTATGTTTCTTGAGAAGTATTTTCGTAAGGCTGTTCAACTTAGGATGGAAAATCAATACTTGGAATTGAGGCAAGAGGAAGACTCAGTGGCTGACTATGAAGAAAGGTTCACTCGATTGGCAAGGTATGCTCCAAATTTTATCCGGGACCTTGATAGTAAAATCAATCGTTTCTACTCAGGATTAAAGCCAAAGTATCGAAGGGCATTAGCTTCTCGTAAGTTTAAAAGTTATGTAAAGATTGTTTGATGTGCTGAGAAGGTGGAAATGGAGTTTGCTGATGACCAAGTTTTCTATAACAACCAGCAGAAGAAGAGACCGAGGTGGCCGGGGAAAGGTAATAATTCTTCAAAAAAGTCTGATGGTAAGAGAACTAAGTTTCCAGTTTGTGATAAATGTGGCAAAAGGCATGCTGGGTAATGTCTTATGAATTCTGGAAAGTGCTACCGATGTGGTAAGATGGGACATAAGGCTCGTGATTGCACTGAAATGGATCAAGGTGAAGGTAAGAACAAAATTGATTTACAGTTAGTGAAATGTTATAAGTGAAATGAGATGGGTCACTATGCAAATGAGTGTCCGACAAAGAGCTTGAGTGATGGGAAGCAGTTAGACTACAAGCAGAAAGGGGCGGTGAAATCATTTGAAACTACTTCAGCAGATGTCTGGCCATCAAATGAAGTTGTATCAGGTACTTTGTTTGTTTTTTCAGATTATGCAAGTGTTTTGTTTGATTCGGGGTCTACACATTCTTTCATCTCTGAAACCATTTCTAGTAAAATGGGAATACCATCTCAAGAATAGACTCCTGAACTATTGGTAAAAACACCTGGGGGAAGTGTCGAGGCAAAAAGAATTTATAAGAATATTCCTATCCTTATCTGTGGAAAGAACCTACTTGCAAACCTTATTGTTCTACCTCTAGTAGAGTTTGATGTTATCCTGGGTATGGATTGGATCTCTATTTACCATGCTAAGATTGACTGTAGTTCTAAAGAAGTTTCTTTTCAGAAAGACTTTCAGTTTGTTTACAAGAATGAACTCTTACTTTTGATAACATATCAAGAGGCCGAGAAACTCGTAAAAGATGGAAATGAATGTTACCTTGCACACGTCGTTGAAAATAAAGGAACTATTCAGATTAATTATGTGCCAATGGTAAATGAGTATCCTGATGTTTTTCCTGATGAGTTTCCTGGAATAATACCAGATCGGGAAGTTGAGTTTACTGTTGACTTAGTTCCTGATGCTAAGCCAATTTCAATACCCGCTTATCGAATGGCACAAATTGAACTTTTAGAGTTGAAGGAGAAATTGAAAGATTTATTAGAGAAAGGATTCATTAGACCTAGCACATCACCATGGGGTGCTCCTGTTTTATTTGTTAAAAAGAAAGATGGTTATATGAGACTTTGCATTGATTATAGAGCCTTGAATAATATCACTGTTAAGAACAAATATCCTTTGCCTCATATCGATGATTTGTTTGATCAGCTCCAAGGAGCTCAGTTTTTTTCAAAGATTGACTTGAGATCGGGGTTCCATTAGCTGAAGGTAAAGGAGGCAGATATTCTGAAGACCGCGTTCTGTACGAGATATGGCCATTATGAATTTGTAGTAATGCCTTTTTGGCTAACCAATGAACCTGTTTTATTCATGGACTTAATGAATAGAATTTTCCATGAGTTCTTGGATAAGTTTGAGGTGGTTTTCAATGATGATATTTTTGTGTTTTCTAAAAGTAAAGAGGAGCATGAAAAACATTTAAGGGTTATCTTGCAAACCTTAAAAGAAAAGAAACTGTATGGGAAATTCAGCAAGTGTGAGTTTTGGTTGGAACAAATTTCATTCCTTGGTCACATTGTTTCTAAAGATGGAATAACTATTGATCCTGCAAAAACAAAAGTTGTGGAAGAATGGCCAAGACCCACAAATGTAACCGAGATTCGTAGCTTCCTTGGTTTGGGGGGATATTACCGAAGGTTTGTTATAAATTTTTCACGGTTATCTAGTCAAATGACTAAGCTAACTCGGAAGGGTATTATGTTTATCTGGACAAAAGAATGTGATGATTGTTTTTAGGAATTGAAAAGAAGATTGGTGAATGCTCCAGTTTTGGCACTACCTTCCAGGAATGGTGAGTTTGTTATATACAGTGATGCTTCATTTAAAGGACTTGGTTGGTCCTAATGCAGAATGATCGGGTAATTGCTTATGCTTCACGACAGTTGAAAACTCATGAGGTAAATTACCCTACACATGATTTGGAATTAGCTGCTGTTGTTTTTTCTTTAAAAATTTGGAGGCATCATTTGTATGGAGTAAAGTGTGAAATATATACCGATCAGAAATGTTTAAAGTATATATTCACTCAGAAAGAGTTAAACATGAGACAAAGGAGATGGCTGGAATTAATCAAGGATTATGATTGTACAATTCATTACCATCCGGGGAAACCAAATAAAGTGGCTGATGCTTTGAGTCGAAAAAGTAATGCTTCATTAACAATGTTGCGTTTGGAACGTGATCCTTTGGTTAAGGATTTGATGAACTTTGGCATAGAAGTTATTGGTGCCGGAAGTCCTTTTGTTTTGTTTCAGGTATCAGGGAGATCATCTCTATCAGATAGAATAAAGCAAGCACAGAAGCAAGATAGTGAGTTGCAGAAAAAGGTAGAGCTGGTTCAGAAAGGTATGTTACCTGAATTCAACATTGATAATGATTGCGTTTTGAGATTTGGGAATAGATTGTGTGTGACTTGTGATTTACAGTTGAAGAGAAAGTTGTTATGTGAAGCTCATAGTTCTCCTTTTTCAGTTCATCCGGGCAGTACTAAGATGTATAGAGATCTGCGGGAGTATTACTGGTGGGATGGAATGAAAAGAGATATTGCTGAT
This sequence comes from Viscum album, assembly GCA_963277665.1. Taxonomy (NCBI): domain Eukaryota; kingdom Viridiplantae; phylum Streptophyta; class Magnoliopsida; order Santalales; family Viscaceae; genus Viscum; species Viscum album. The sequence continues at coordinate 2,011,398,026 of OY728147.1, read as the reverse complement.
TTTACTGTGAAGTGTTTGACTTGTCAGCAGGTTAATGCAGAGCGGCAGTTACCGAAAGGGATGCTTCAGCCTTTACCAGTGCCAGAGTGGAAATGGGAGAATATATCCATGGACTTTGTTGTTGGATTACCGAAGACATCTCGAGGTAATAATGCAATCTGGGTTATTGTTGATCACTTGACCAAATCTGCTCATTTCCTTGCTATACGAGATACTTTCTCTCTTGATCAACTTTCCCGTTTGTATCTTAAAAAGATAGTCAGGTTACATGGAGTTCCTCTTTCCATTGTATCGGATCATGATCCCAGGTTTACTTCTAACTTTTGGAAAGGCCTTCAGAAGTCGTTGGGTACTGAATTAAATTTTAGTACAGCTTTTCATCCTCAATCAGATGGGCAGTCAAAACAAACAATTCAGACATTGGAGGATATGCTATGAGCTTGTTCTATGGATTATCAGGGAAGTTGGGGCCAACATCTTTCATTGGTTGAGTATTCATATAATAACAGTTTTCATTCCAGTATACAGATGGCACCATTTCAGGCATTATATGGGAAGCGGTGTCGAACTCCAGATTTCTGGGATGAAGTGGGTGAAAGGAAGTTGATGGGACCAGAATTGGTAGAAGAGATGGCAGAAAAAGTTCAGCTGATTAAGAAACACATGAGAACAGCTCAGAGCAGGCAGAAGATTTATGCGGATAACCGGAGGAAGGATCTATCTTTCGAGGTAGGTGATCATGTTTTTCTCAAGGTTTCTCCTTGGAAAAGTGTGATGAGATTTGGTAAGAAAGGAAAGATGAGTCCAAGGTTCATTGGACCATACGAAATTCTGGAGAGAGTTGGATCAGTTGCATACCGAGTGGCTTTACCTCTGATTTTATCTCAGGTACACAATGTTTTTCACATTTCTATGTTGAGAAAGTATATGCCAGATCCATCTCATGTTTTGAGTCCAGAGGTAGTTCAGCTGAAAGAGAACCTATCTTATGAGGAACAATCGGTCCAGATTCTTGACCACAGGGAGCAAGTGTTACGGAATAAAGTGATTCACCAGGTAAAGGTTTAGTGGAAAAACCACATGATTGAAGAGGCAACATGGGAATCTGAAAATGCAATGAGGGATAAGTACCCCCATTTATTCGATAAGTAAATAAATTACGGGGACGCAATTTTCTAAAGGGGGGAAGGATGTAACATCCCAAGTAAGTAATGAAAAATAGATATTTTTATCTATGTCTATTAATGATTAAGATAGTGTTATAGAGGCTTAAAATGAAAATAAATACAATCTTATGCATGGAATACACTAATATTCTTAAAAGATTGTTTTACTGCCTTTTGATGGCAAACCATTTTTGAATATATATTTTGACAATTTTATAATCTATGTTTGTCAAAATAAACTTATCCTTTATGATTGCGACATCAAAATTTACCTTGTGTGAATTTTTGGTATTTTTCTGACAATGTTCATTTTTTAATGAATAGTGAAAATACTGCATTTTACATCAAAAATGCTTTTTAATCTAATTTATTTATATGATTAGATTATGTTTTGAATTGGATTTGAAGTGAAATTAGAATATATTTTTACCATTTTATCCAATGGTGGTCATTGGATTCAAAATCACTTTGAAATTAGACTTAAACTGGTGTCAATCTTTTGATACTTATTGTTTTGTGAAAACACGCTATTTGCTCTGGCATCGGGAATTAATTTTTAAATTAATTAATGTGACTTATATGATTTGAATTTTGTAAAAAAGACATCATTTTTTAATTCAGAATATCAAATATAGCTTAGGGTGAATTTTTGGTAATTTTCTGAAAAACATCAATTTTTAATGAATAGTGAAACCACTAAGTGGTAATCAAGCAAACTGATTTTTCAGTTAAATGAAAGTTTACCACTAATGTGTATTCAATTTTGAAAATATGACATACATGGTTGTCATTAAGAAGTAAAATGTGGTTCAATGAGATTAAAATAATTTTTTGGTGAATAGTAACTTATTAAGTTTTTAATCGCGATTAGTGGTAATTAGTGTAGTTTAAGGTATAAATAATGCTTTAATAATATGAAATGACCTAGACACATGTCCCAACCGTATTGGTTGTGTCATGGCCGACCAAGAAAAGCCATGGGTAAACTTGGGGACCCCATGGAGACATTTTGGTTGGGAAATGACATAAATAACTTTTTATTTAATGTAAAAGTAAAAATGACACAAACATAATAAGTTTTACGAGAACAATTTTTAAATGGGGATATAAAGATCAGATTTTTGATTATAATTAGTCATTTTAATGCTATAAAGATTTCGTACATCATAGTATTTTTTTATGATTTTTAGACATTAAATAAATTAAATTATTTATGACATAATAATGATGCAGCGATGACATCATTATTTGACGATTTAAATAAAATGGAAAGATAATGTAAAATCTATGAACTACACATGTCCAAAACCAATTGGATGAGTGGATTTCGAACCCTTATCACCTTATCCACGAATTCTATCAATGTGGGACCTTTTAAAACCGAAAAACATTTTCAAATAAAGTAATATTTCTTTACATTCCAAAAGTGCCCCTCCTCTCCTCTTATAAAGGCCCCCACCTCTACCTCATTTCACACACTACTCAAGCCTTTGGCTCGGCCAACCCCTGCCCATTTACTCTCTCCACATCCCTCTACTCATCCTAGAGGATTCCCTTTGGGAAGAATCCTTTTAGAGGAAGCCTTTAGGCTCAAATCAAAAGGAGTTACACTTTTAAAGGTAATTCATTCTCTCATGTTCATTTGTTTTATTTTGCTTCTCCAACCCCCTAAACTCTTTTTATTTACTTATTTTGAAACAACACCAGTATCTTCAATATAAAAGGATGTTGTTATAATATTTAGTTGAGCTACACTCTCACTCAACTACATCAAATGGTTAAAGAACATACGGTTTCTGTGGATGGTGAAATTCTGCCTCCCGAAACGATGATTGTTCAATACTCATTTAACACCTTCAAAGGTGGCCATTATGATGTCACTATTTTTATATATGATATATAATATGTTTATGTTTTCCTTAAGCTTCTGTTTTTTTTCATTTTGGGCATACCTTTATGGTTTCCATTATGGGTAAACACGAATATCTTCATTTTAGGAAGTGCGGACTACCGCCCCCTGAAAGTGATTTGATTCGTTAATACCATATGTGGGATTTGTAAAGGATAAAGTTAATGATATTATATATGTTATTATATTGTAATTATAATATACTCTTATATAATTATGATTCCATTCCAGAAATACGAAATAGAAATGGAAGTAGCGTTCATGCGTACGTATGGCTTACCGTCTCCATGAACGGTGCATTTCATTTCTTACCTCTAAATGTGATGTAATATTATACATACATGTATATGCTGAATATATATGATATATATGTTATCCAAATCATTAATATCATTCTGGATATAACAAACCTTTGACCAAATTAACAACATCTAAGTGTAAGAAGTCTATTTTTGGCTTAAGAACCAAATACCGACAAAATGAACACTATTAACTTAAATGATTACATGATGTTAATAACATGGTATAAAAGGAATAATGAACTTGAAAAAGATTCATAAGCAAGTAGAGATTAACTCAAGTTTATTATTCAGGAGATTAAAGAACGGTCGGGTCAAGTCGGATACGAGGTATGGGACTTCGTCTCAATCTCCTTTCATTGAGGCATATTTTATTTTATACACAACTTTCTTTTATACGGTGTATAAACCCCTTTGACTTTTACGTTTATTCAAAAGGAATATTTTTATACGAAGCATTTACTAAACGACAAAAGGGAATGTTTTTGTCGTACGTATGCGGGGACAACGACTTCTCCGCCGCCATGACCGTTATTTGAGTTTCGGCTTCCTCTACAAGCCATACCTTCTTTTTAAAAGAAAAATATATACCATGTTTTACTTTTCTTTTATTTTGGTATTGAAAATGGTTTTCATAATGTTTTTATATCAAGGTGTTTTATAGATATCTCGTGATTGAAATGTGGATATTTTATGTTTCCTTTATGCATGTTTTATGTGATATGATTATGTTATGGTTCTTGGGCATTATTATGAAGACGGGTGGTTCTGTGATAAACTAAGGGCGGGTGAGCCCGATATAGCTCTCCAATGCATTGGGTAACGTGAAGGAGTGAAACGTTAAGGTTTCTCCGAAGAGATTTATGGAATATACTGTGATGGGTATTCCAAAACGTAACCAAGAGGGTTACTTCCTACGTAAGAATGTTAGGAATTCCTCAAGTTACCTTTATGTCTTATAATTTCTACGATTTATTCATGATTATATGAGGTATGTTAAAGTGCCCATGTTTTATGGGTAAAGTATGATTTCTTTCTTATGTATATATGACTCATGTTTCCTTTCCATGTTTTTTTTATAACCCATACCGAGTTTTTATGCTCATCCCAAGTTTTTGAAATGTTTTTCATAGGTCAAGGGAAAGGTACATGATAAGATGATAGAGTCATGGATGTGTCAAGAAATAATCCATGTTTTATTTTAAATGTGTTTCCATTGATGGGAATGAAGAATACTATATTTATGTAACCACTTTGTTTATATGTGGAATGTAATGCATGTTTTATGATCTAATTCTATAAAACTCTAAACCCGAAAAGATCCTCAATGTGTAATCTTGTAATAACTCAAGATTAAGTAAGGTTTAAGCCTGGGGCCTTATAATACATGATTCCCTCCTCAATAATTAACATTAAGAAAACATGTTTTAAGGGAACATTATAAATTCAATACCATCTCCATGTACACTATAATATCAATTTTTAATCCACAACTATTTTTATAAAATAATTATATTTATTGTTATAAAAATCTTTTCTTCAAATTTAGTTTTATTTAAAATATTATTCCCTTTTCTATTTTAAAAGATCTATAGTATTTTCATTAAAACCCTAATGATGAGTTTTAATTATAATATTTCATAAATACTCTTCTAACATGTTTTAACATTTGTCTGACATCATTTATGATGAATTATTCTTGTTTTAACATATGAATGTCGATGTATGTTATAATTGTTTTCTTTCATATACACTTTTATGATATATCTATTTTTTATTATTTATGACATGATTGTGGAAAACAATTATTTCCATGGGTAACCCAAATGTTTATGTAAGATTGATTATGTGTGATTGATTATGTGGAAAAAATATTCATGAAATGTTATGATCGGTGTGGCTAGATAGTACTCCAATGAATTGGATAAATTTGAGTATCATGTGATGTTATGTGAGATGGTCTTGGCAGCTAGAGAAGGCTTGTGCAAGCATATGAGATGGAATTAGCTGTTAATATGGATTTTGATACTATGTTAAAAGAACATTGTTGTTATCTATTACCAATTACAAATATATTTTTTATGTTGGTGAAACATTATTAAAACTCCATGTTTATATGTTACGATTCCATCTGTTACATGCCTTTTTATATAATTATGCCAATCCATCTATCCCATGTGATAATTCATTTTTATTATGGTTAATCACTTAATTGGTTATTATCTTCATCCATTTGTTCATGTGTTCCACAGGTTACCCTATATAGACGTAAGTGTATAATGGTATTTAGAAGCTCAATTTGAAGATTAAATAAAGTTGTGTTTTCTTTTGTTTCAAGATTACAGTTTAATGTTCCTAGTCATCCAAGACATTAGACATCACGATACATGGATTTAATTGTACTCTAAAATTATGATTAAAATCATGTACTGTCTTGTGTAAAATTATAGGGCCACAAGATGTTTTCATTTTTAATTCTGTATTATTAACTATTCGTAAAAATTAATCCTTTTAGAAAAATAACCAAAACCACCCATATATAATTTTCATCATTTCATATAAATATTTATTATAATTTGTTGAAATTAATATTGTGGCTTTTAAAAAATAATTTTAAATTACATGTGAAAATTACAACTAATCCATTTTCTAAAAAATTGATTTTTTTAGAAATTTTTTTTATTTTAAATAATTATCATTTTATTAGTAATCAATAGATTACAATTAAATATGAGTAAAATTTATTTTTTCATAAATTATTTATTCATTTTCAAACCATCCATTTACTGATATGGTTATAACAACTATATAAAATAATGTTATTTTATATTTTATTTAAACTCATTGTATCATGTAATGAATGGTAAACATAATGTTACATTTAATTAAATATATTGATGATATTAAATGATGATATCCTGAAGTCTATGGGTGTGATATTATATTATAAACATTTTCTTTCATGTGATATACAATATCAAATATAATTTTCTTCTTTTAGAATTCTGGGGTGTTACATTCCCCCCACCTATGTAAATTGCATCCTGAAAATTTGAACGTGATCTCAATTATCAAGGATTCAAAATTTGAAAACTAATTTGTTGAAATTCCCACATAAATTAAAGTTAACTAAAACATCCTCTTAGTATATTTATGTGATCTTAAAAAGGTCGCATGTACTAATATGTGACACGGTTTCTATGTGTGATAATATTGATGGAAATTAATGATATGGACATGGATGAAAAGTGAAAATATTTTTATAGAGAAGTAGTAGTGATTCATCCAATGACGTGGAGTTAATAATAAAAAACATAGAGCATAGAAACCATATATATTTTATGATTTAATGGACTATTTGATACATGAAACATGAAGGTAATTGGATAACATTTTTGATTCAAGATACTTTTCCATAAGTTGATGAAATATTTTACTTTCAATGAATACAAGGAAATATAAATACATGATAAGACCAATTTGGTTTTCTGTTTGTGCTTCAACATTTGTACAATTCATTGCATACTATAATAAAATGACATAAAAATGAATTTTTTTTATTCTTAATGAAGTGAAATTTTCTTTTGATGGATCATTTGGTCCATAAAATATTGGGAAGTATTTTTTGTGTCAAAAAATTTTAAAAAACCAATAGTGTTAGAATATGTTGTCCAATATAATAAATGTATCTCTAAAACACAATCGTTACACCATGGGATCATCATTAAATTATATATCTCAAATAAATTAAATAAAACCATTGAGATGGTAACAATGAAATCATGTAGGATTCTGGTAGGAGCTATTCCATTATCATATAATGAATATATGATCATGCCTCATAGTCTTTCCAAATATGATGATTTGTGAATATACATACATGTTGTATATATTCCAATTTATATAAACATAATTATTATAAAATTAACTAAAATAACATGTTTCAGGCATCTTTGAAATAATAATAATCATTAAATAAAATTTGTACAGTTTTTTAAAAAAAAAATCATAAAGTAAAATAATCTAATTTTTTTAACTATTCAAATAAAATATAGTGTAATTTTTTAGTATGGTTGTCAAGTTCACTACAATTTTGAAAATGAAAAATAAATAATCAAATATATGATATTTATTTCCCTCCATCTTACTATTTCATTATCATAAGTAATTATTTTCCTTATGCTCTTTGTTTCCACACTTAAAAAATTTTACCATTCCATTGAGACACTTTTATAAGTGTCTCCTTACATATTTGTTACATAATGTAAACAAATGCCTATTTTTTTCATGATTCCCATCACTAAAACACATAGTGACCCCAATCCTTCTATTTATTAGAGATTTAGAGTGTTGGATTAATTATAGGTTTCTAAATATATTTATAGAAAACTAATTAGACATAATATTAATATTTTCACTCAGATCAGAATGCCAATTGGTTATTCATTGTCATGTCCTCTCCATACAAATAAGCCCCTTTTGAGTTATCATTGAAGAAATATTGATAATGAGCCTCCAATTCTAAATCATGTAGGCCCTAGGATGTCAACTAACACCAAAGGTATAAAATCTCATAAATTGGATAAATTACCCTATTTATAAGAAAATAAGATCAAGTGATAAGATATTTCATCGCAAAAAAGTCCATCAAATATATATTAATATAAGAAACCCAAAACCATCCAACAAACATTTTTAATGTATAACTACTCTAATATAAGATTATCTAATGTTAATCCCAAAAAAAAAGTCTAAACATCGATATTGCAGTTGTCCCAATGCATGATCTAGTAATGCCTAGAACGGTCCATGTAGCCCTCTAGAAAACTTGAAAGAATTTTAAATATATATGGTGAGAATAAATGTATTCTTTGTAGGGAAAAACAAAGTCTCTCATGCACATGTGGAAGATGCATATTATTGACCTGGTGAGAAAATAATATAAACGAATACCACATTGAAATGAATTCATGGCTTCCAAACCTCACCATGTCATGCTCACCAGGTAACACAATTATTGTAAAGTAATATATTAAGGAAATCAATGATTGGTTTCCCCCCACAACTTCCAACTATTTAACTGCTAACTCACTAATGTAAATATTCATGGAATTTCCACACACTTCCAAAATCCCCACATAACAACAATCCCAAACAAACCTAGGCCTCAGAGCTTGTCCCTCCACATGGGTATTGAAAGCTCACCACATCTACTCCCAAACAAATCTGGCTCATAACTATACCACATCTCTCTTGAAAACAATAGGGCCACAACCATACCCCATACCAACGACACTTATTAGGCATACCACATCTCATCCAGTAGATACCTAGGAAGTCAATCCTTTCCTATACAGACCTAGGCCTCACAAATGCACCACAACCTTCTCATAGAATATTGGGATACCAATGCCTAGAAGAGGGGGAATGGAAGATCCAATAACCATATATCCATCCTCCCACCAAGAGGATGGTAAAAGTCACAATCCCCAATGATAATGGGGGATTTTGAAACAATGTTCTCATCTAAGGTGGGGTGTGTTTAGAAAAATCATTGAAAATACAGGTATATATATATTAAGCATCAAACACTCAACCCCAACCTATTGGTTCTTCCCAAATAGACAACATGACATAAAATTTGACTCTGCTTATACCCCTAATGTCACATAAATAACTTATTTTAAAGTTATTTTTAATTTATTTTCCATTCATTCTTTGTTTTGGGGGTTTCCAAAGGTTTTATGGAGAATATGTGAGTTTTCAAGAATTGGGCCAACCGTGAGCCCAATTCCAGTTTTAAAAATAAATTTTTGATTCTTTTATAACTATTTCATTTTTTAATATTTTTCAGTAATTCCAACTTCTAAATGTCCTCCCCTGATATATTAACACCACATTTAAATTTGGAGCCTTTATAAATCCTTAATCATGGGGGATTTGGGTTTTTATTTGAGAATTGGGCAAACCCGAAAGCCCATTTTCCAGTTTTAAATTTCTTTTGTAATTTTTTAATATCTTATTCATTATAATGAATTTTTCGGTGATTCCATCTCCCACTCGACCATAATGAGCCCAGCCGCGCTCTCATTCATTTTCCCCCTCTTTGGAGCTCGTTTGCATCGCGATGGAGTGCTGAAAGTCTTAGGGTTTCAAAAATCGGGCAGATTTGAGAAGGTAAGTTATTTACATCATAACTCTCTCAATTCTTACTATTTTCCCCCCATTCCAGTTCCTATATGATCTCATAATCCCTATTCGAACATCCCATGAATTTTTGGATGTTTTCAAATTCAGATTCTGGTGGATGTTGAGTCGTTTTCTTCAAGATTATTTTGGGTAATGTTTCTCTTTTCAATTCTTCTCTTCTCCTTAGGGTTTCCACCCTATCTCAAGAGTTTATAGAATGTCCAGAACATAGGGTTCTAACATATGGTCTTATTTGGTATCATTTGGGTCATTTTTTTGGTGGTCTAGGTCTGGATTTATATTCCTTGAGGTGCGGTGGTGGTGCGGTTGATGTTTCGCACCATGTTTTGAGGGTTTCGTCATAAAAGGTAGGTGATTTCATGTGTAAACATTTATAGATGAGTTAGTTTGCTTGAATTACTTATTATTCATGTTCCTAATATGCTGTGTGTGGTGCGTGAACTGTTTATGTTGGATTTAGTAAAACATTTGTTTTTATAGTTTCATTTTAGCTTTAAATTTTGTGTTTTCATGTGCAACCCTTTGGGTATTGTTTGGGATTGTTTTATAACATATAAATTTTGTTTAATAAATCTTTTTCGGGATGAAAATTCTGATTTGGTGGGGTATTGGTGTGCCACTAGGTCTTAAAGAGGTTTTTTTAAGGGTTTAAGGTGTAAAACATTATTGTACTTCTTGAAAGTGATCTTGAAAACGTGTGTGTTTCATGTGGTTCTTTTGTACTGTTGTTTGAGGTGTTTGTATAACACATGGGGGTTTTTTTAATAAATATTTTTAGAGCTTAAAATTCTGTTTTGAATTTGTATTGATGTGATTTTTTCCTTGAAATATGGTTTTGAAATGGGTTTTATTTGAAAAGATTTGCTACACTATTTAGAATTGTTTTATGAAAGTTTTGAGTGGTTTAATGATTTATGTAAGAGGTGAAACCATATTGGAAAACTGTTTTGGATTGTTTATACATTCAAATGAACCATTGTAAATGTGAATAGTTCTGTTATGTGATGTTTATCATATTTTTAAGGACTTCATAAAATTGTTAAAGGATGTGTTGGATTGTGAAAGTTATGAAAAATTGTTGTGGGCTATTTTGGTGAGAGTTTGATTTCAAAATGAATTTGAATGAAAAGTTAAAATTGTGACTTGTGTGATATTCATGGGGCTGTTTGGATAATGTGTGATGTGGAAGTGATATTTTCATGTGAAAAGTATATTTCTTGGATTGTTGAACTTGTTTGAGCACAAAGGGATAACCCGGGTGTCTAGGTGGGTGGACGTGTTCTAGTATGCTAGTGAATCTGTGAGGTTTGGCCTCAGTTTCACTTAGCAGGATTGACGCTTACAACTCTAACTAAACTATGATGATGATGATTGGGGACCACTAGGTTATGGGTATGTTCCCTACTAGTGGCTCGTGCACGAGAATAGATAATTTTTGTGGTTTCTCTCACCGAGATACGAGGTACCTGGGACCCACAGCTAGCTAGTGCCTAGGGGTTATTTCCTATTGGTTGTGCTCATTAGATATTTTATACTTACCGTTGACATACGGTATATTTGGCTAGAAAAATCAGTGGCTTTTTAATTTATTTTAAAAGTGTTGATTATTTAAATTAGCCCACTCGAAAACTGTTTTTTTTAAGTTACATCTTTTAGAAATTGTAACTAGAAATTACATGTTTTTGAAAACTTGCATGCTTTTCGTCTTTGAATGTTTATCACAGGGAATTGCTTAGTGGTGGTATCCTATTGGGCTTTGGCTCACACCCTACTTACACCCTTGGGTGTAAGTAGACTTGGTTGTTTTTTTGTCGCAGGTTTGGGTATAACTTTTGTGCCAACAGTTCGGGTTTCCACCGGTCATTCATGATGCGGTGTTGTGGAGATGGCTTGAGGAAGATGCCTCTTACCATGTTGAGGTTCTTGGGCTGTCTTTTCGTGGGTTTGTACCTTTGTAATGACCTTCAAACATTGTTTAAAATTGTGCAATTCAGTTCTGAATTCATTAAAAAGATGTTTCGGTTTGAAAAATCCAGATTTGGTTTCTTGGATTCATTTGATGTTTCATGTATAAAAACTCGGGTAAATCGTTCCCAATTTTCAGTTTTTGATACCCGGACACTTGTTCCAGCCCGTGGGGATCGGGAACGCCCTTCGGGACTTGCCACGGGTCGGGTCGGGTGCCAGTTTTTGCAGCGACCAGATTCGGTTCGTGACAAAATGGTATCAGAGGAGGTTCGCTACTTGGGTCATGTTATTTGGGGAAGAGTCAGCATAGTCTGGATCTAGGATTTTTGGGACTTGCAATTTCAGTCATGGGTTGTGTGCCTGGGCAGCACACCTCATGAAGGGATTCAAGTCACCATGGGAATTATGGTTTTATCTGAGTCCTTTGGTATTCTTGGTTTAATGATGACTATGGGAAATGAAAAGAGAGTTGGGAGAATAATCTCAGTGTGCTCGCAGGGCCTGGAAAGCCATGTGGAGCCATGGATATTTCCCTAGAATACTCTCTGTGACAGATAAGTGATTGGAATATGGCTACCAACCATATGTTCAAGTCACCCACCGAATCTAGTTTCCTCTTGCATTGTTTTGTGCTTTAGTTTTGAAATCTTAGCACTTTGGTTTTAAGGTGACTTGTTTTTAAGAAGTGTAATGTTTTTATGAAATGGTTTTCAAATAAAGAGGGAATGGTTTGGTTTATGAAATGGCGGAACTGAATTTTAATAATTTTTTTTGAAATGTAAAATGGTGTGCTTACACCTCTTTGAAAGCATGAACTATATTGAATTTGGTTTTGAAAAGCGTTTCCAATAGAGTTTTCTAAACAATTTGAGTGTGTTTTAATGGGATGATATGTTTCGAAATTGATGTGAATAACTTGAAAGTGAGTTATTTTATAAATGGTTGTGTCCTTATGAAATGTTTTGTAAGATGTGAATTGGGATTTCGATCTCATTGTTAGCAGTTTTGAGAAAAAGGTTGGGTTGGTTGACCATTCTGTTTTTGAAAAGTGGAAGGAAGTTTTGTTTTACCCTTTGGTATTTCCATGAGTGACCACATGCATGGGGTTATATGGGAAGATGGATGGTTGATGACATGACTCGATGAGTGTCGAGATGGATATGAGGAGGGTGCCATGTGTGGCACTGAAACATGCATGTGTAAGGCCCATGGGGTACCATTGGTGGATGCTCTAACCGCTGAACCATTTGTTTTCAAAGAAATGTTTTTAAAGAGAAATATGAAGACTTGATGAATTATTGGGAATGGTTTATATTATGTATTTTTGGAAAATACTGATGTTGTGGGATGTTTTGAGTCCAAGAACCCCTCCTGTTTGAACTGTGTTTTGGGTTTGGGTTTGGTCAGTAAGTTGTGTTATAGGGATAGTTAGTGGTCTCTTTTGAAAAATGTTTTGGGACGCATTTATGATGGTTCCATTCATGTGTTTAGATCTGTTTTGTGGTATATCTCGACTAATGGACCATCTTGGTTGGGTCCTTGGGTTCAATCGTTGGATAAGGTACACCCCCATTAAAGGTTAGTGCACAACTGAAGTGCAACCCGGATTGTTTCGCCGTTTGAAGACCCTCTAGTTGATCAATATAAGGAATATTGTTTTTCTTGAGATTTTTAGATTGAGTCTACACCCATTCCTTTCTTTGATTTTTAGATCCTCTTGTAATGGGAGAGTGCTTTTGGATGGGTGAAAGAGACCATATTTTCTTATGTTTCCTAATTCGTTGAAGGTGGATGTGGTCTAGGGTTGTTATTTTGGATGAGTGTCTTGATGGTGTCTAAGAGGGCCTTTGGGTTTCTTCAAAGTTTCTTTGAAGCATGAGTTCATGTTAAACCACCAGTTTGAGAAATATGGTCACAATAGGATATTGTGGCCACTTTCTAGAATTGTGTGTTGTTTGGGGATGTTGTATAAGGTCTCTCTCCATGCATTGTTTATATCAGTCACAATGGCCATGTTCGGTGATACCTTATGATGTCATGTGCTCGATTGACCATATAGGTGAATGTCGTGAAATCCTCCGAGAGTCCCTGTTGTGTTGGGTGAATGTCTTCATTGTAAAAAACATCAAAATATTCCATTTTAGAGGAAGTTGAGTGTAGGTGTTATTTACTTCTGTTGTTTCTCACCTGAAGAAACAAGGTGTGACGTGTGTGCATCTTCTTAGCCCTTGTTTCAGTGAAATATTGGGATAGGGTAAAGTGAGTATGGAATTTGTTATGTCTGGAAAACATGTCTTGGGTTGTGGTGTAGTTGTTGGTGGCACCGAAAGAATAATTCTCATTTAGTGGGTTTCCAAACACTAACTGTGAGGCCGAAGATGCTTCAATAATTTGAGCTCCAACCATAGGTCTCGAAGAGAAGCTGGCTCGCAGTCAGGGGAAATCACAGGGTCATTTAAACCCTTGTAAAATTTCATATCCTCGGTGTGAAAGATAGGAAGTGTTTAAACCTATGGTGTCATCATATTCCCTATGTTGTTCTCCTCTGGTGGAAATAGGTGGTGGGCCTTGTACCCATGTCATCGCCTAATGTCATTCCCTCCCCCTTTGGTTTCCATTGAGTGTTTGGAGAATGGTTGGAAATTTGGATAGACATGCTGAGCACATAGTTTGTGAACGATTAAGAGAGACTGTGTGCCTGGAAGCCATGCAGGAAGGTTGATCAGCATAGTTAGTTCACGGTTTCAAAAACTGTGCAGACTAACCGTGCAACCTTCCCAAATCTTGAAATTTTTGGGTCTTTCTGTGATGACATGTGCTGGTCGATTAAGATGGTTGGTTCATATTATACGGAGAACCACTATGATTATCATGTATGTTCCTTAGGAAATTTCGAATGGAAGTCTACCCTTGGTACCAGGGAGTCCATTCAGGCCTCCCCCTATTAGTGTCCCGATTCTGTCTCGAAAAAAAATATTGGTTGTCTATTATAGTGGGGAGCATATTAGTGTCCCCTCATACCAGTAACATAGATTTATCTATGATTTTGGCTTGGTTTATATAGTCTCGTTCGGAGATATCTAGCTAACAAAATCTTCCTTGACTAAACGCTGGGACAAGAGAGTGCCCAATGGTTTAGTTAAAGTAAGGAAAGTGTAACCTTGTTCAAAGTTGTTGTTCGTTCGGGTGAATTGCTTGAGTCTTGTTCAGATAGTCTTTGAAGAGTTTTATTTTGGGATAAAGTATGAATGTTATTGATCCTTTCAGGAAAGTAGTGTAAGATATGGTTCTGAGATTAATCCTTCCTTAATTGATCACTGGAGGTGTTTTGGCCTTTGGGGGTGAAACCTTGCAAGAGAGTACCTATTGGTTTCTCAGTGGGGTTTGGTTGTTGCTTTAACCTTGCTGTGACTTTCCGGGGTGGAAAGTTTTCAAGGTGGGAAGAATTGTCACATACATAACTTATTTTAAAGTTATTTTTAATTTATTTTCCATTCATGCTTTGTTTTGGGGGTTTCCAAAGGTTTTATGGAGAATATGTGAGTTTTCAAGAATTGGGCCAAACCGTGAGCCCAATTCCAGATTTAAAAATAAATTTTTGTTTCTTTTATAACTATTTCATTTTTTAATATATTTCAGTAATTCCAACTTCTAAATTTCCTCCCCTGATATATTAACACCACATTTAAATTTGGAGCCTTTATAAATCCTTAATCACGGGGGATTTGGGTTTTTATTTGAGAATTGGGCCAACCCGAAAGACCATTTTCCAGTTTTAAATTGTTTTTGTAATTTTTTAATATCATATTCATTATAATGAATTTTTAGGTGATTCCACCTCCCAATCGACCATAAGGAGCCCAGACGCGCTCCCATTCATTTTCCCCCTCTTTGGATCTCGTTTGCATCGCGATGGAGTGCTGAAATACTTAGGGTTTCAAAAATCGGGCAGATTTGAGAAGGTAAGTTATTTACATCATAACTCTCTCAATTATTACTATTTTTCCCCCATTCCAGTTCCTATATGATCTAATAATCTCTATTCGAACATCCCATTAATTGTTGGATGTTTTCAAATTCAGATTCTGGTAGATTTTGAGTCGTTTTCTTCAAGATTATTTTGGGTAATGTTTCTCTTTTCAATTCTTCTCTTCTATTTAGGGTTTCCACCCTATATCAAGAGTTTATAGAATGTCCAGAACATAGGGTTCAAACATATGGTCTTATTTGGTATCTTTTGGGTCATTTTTTGGTGGCCTAGGTCTGGATTTATATTCCTTGAGGTGCGGCGGTGGTGCGGTTGATGTTTCGCACCATGTTTTGAGGGTTTCGTCATAAAAGGTAGGTGATTCCATATGTAAACATTTATAGATGAGTTAGTTTGCTTGAATTACTTATTATTCATGTTCCTAATATGCTGTGTGTGGTGCGTGAACTGTTTATGTTGGATTTAGTAAAACATTTGTTTTTATAGTTTCATTTTAGCTTTAAATTTGGTGTTTTCATGTGCAACCTTTTGGGTATTGTTTGGGATTGTTTTATAACATATAAATTTTGTTTAATAAATCTTTTTCGGGATGAAAATTATGATTTGGTGGGGTATTGGTGTGCCACTAGGTCTTAAAGAGGTTTTTTTAAGGGTTTAAGGTGTAAAACATTATTGTACTTCTTGAAAGTGATCTTGAAAACGTGTGTGTTTCATGTGGATCTTTTGTACTGTTGTTTGAGGTGTTTGTATAACACATGGGGTTCTTTTTAATAAATATTTTTAGAGCTTCAAATTCAGTTTTGAATTTGTATTGATGTGATTTTGTCCTTGAAATATGGTTTTGAAATGGGTTTTATTTGAAATGATTTGCTACACTATTTAGAATTGTTTTATGAAAGTTTTGAGTGGTTTAATGATTTATGTAAGAGGTGAAACCATATTGGAAAACTGTTTTGGATTGTTTATACATTCAAATGAACCATTTTAAATTTGAATAGTTCTGTTATGTGATGTTTATCATATTTTTAAGGACTTCATAAAATTGTTAAAGGATGTGTTGGATTGTGAAAGTTATGAAAAATTGTTGTGGGCTATTTTGGTGTGAGTTTGATTTCAAAATGAATTTGAATGAAAAGTTACAATTGTGACTTGTGTGATGTTCATGGGGCTGTTTGGATAATGTGTGATTTGGAAGTGATATTTGCATGTGAAAAGTATATTTCTTTGATTGTTGAACTTGTTTGAGCACAAAGGGAAAACCCGGGTATCTAGGTGGGTGGACGTGTACTAGTATGCTAGTGAATCTGTGAGGTTTGGCCTCAGTTTCACTTAGCAGGATTGACGCTTACAACTCTAACTAAGCTATGATGATGATGATTGGGGACCACTAGGTTATGGGTATGTTCCCTACTAGTGGCTCGTGCACGAGAACGGATAATTTTTGTGGTTACTCTCACCGAGATACGAGGTACCTGGGACCCACAGCTAGCTAGTGCCTAGGGGTTATTTCCTATTGGTTGTGCTCATTAGATATTTTATACTTACTGTCGGCATACGGTATATTTGGCTGGAAAAATCAGTGGCTTTTTAATTTATTTTAAAAGTGTTGATTCTTTAAATTAGCCCACTCGAAAACTGTTTTTTTTAAGGTACATCTTTTAGAAATTGTAACTAGAAATTACATGTTTTTGAAAACTTGCATGCTTTTCGTCTTTGAATGTTTATCACAGGAAATTGCTTAGTGGTGGTATCCTATTGGGCTTTGGCTCACACCCTACTTACACCCTTGGGTGTAAGTAGACTTGGTTATTTTCTTGTCGTAGGTTTGGGTATAACTTTTGTGCCAACAGTTCGGGTTTCCACCGGTCATTCATGATGCGGTGTTGTGGAGATGGCTTGAGGAAGATGCCTCTTGCCATGTTGAGGTTCTTGGGCTGTCTTTTCTTGGGTTTTTACCTTTTTAATGACCTTCAAACATTGTTTAAAATTGTGCAATTCAGTTCTGAATTTATTAAAAAGATGTTTCGGTTTGAAAAATTCAGATTTGGTATCTCGGATTCATTTGATGTTTCAAGTATAAAAACTCGGGTAAATCGTTCCCAATTTTCAGTTTTTGATACCCGGGCACTTGTGCCAGCCCGTGGGGATCGGGAACGCCCTTCGGGACTTGCCACGGGTCGGGTCGGGTGCTAGTTTTTTCGGCGACCAGATTCGGTTCGTGACACCTAAATTCACAAATACATTAAAATGAATAATTCAATTCATAACACCATCTAAAACATTTAACAAAATATCAAAATTTATTAAAAAATCATTTATTCATTCCATCACATTCAAGGAAACTACCAATCATAGCTTGTGGAAGCCACATTGCATAAACCACGTGGAGGAAAAAGAACAATAGTAATGAAACTCACTTAATATTTCCACACCATTTGACACCCATATCAACCAATACTATCATCATTCCAAAAATTCATTCAGCCCAATCGAGCCTCCCAATAAATCCCCCAAACTCATAGTCAAACAAAGCAACACATCTCTTCACAACCAGACTTGATAGCCTCGTTATATAATAACACCACAATGATCACACCCAGTAACACAATAATAGCACAACCTAAACCTCTAACTGCACTTCCCATACACTTCCCATCCATTCCACAAAAATTACATATCTCAACTATAGATTCCATTAAACTACCTATAACACCATTCATTATAGTCTCCCTCTGAACCCCTACACTACACATACACAAAAGGAAAAGGACGGAACAAAACCACAAACATCAGAAAACCACCCCAAATAAGGGAGGGTGTATTCAAGTTTTGAAAACACTTATTCTTTAATTTAATTTAAATAATTTTAGGGTCATCACATAGTTAGCAAAATCTATAGGCATTAATTTATTTTATCTGTTATATGTTGTCAATTAATTGAATATATATATATATATACCCATTAAACAAATTATTGATAAAAATCCATCACAATTCATCCAATGTTCAAAAAAATATTACACCAAGGACCATGATTTTCAGTTATAATACATCCCATACATGTCATAATATCAATAAACATCCAACCAAAATCATCTTTATCTTTTTCCCAGCCCAATTTATATGTATACATATGATTAAATTATCCTTATTATATTTGGATTCAACTTTCGTCACATGGGAAGCAATCGTACACCCACCCAACATGATACAAAAATAAAAGGTATATTGGAATCCCTAACACAAGAAACATATGATCAATACATATTCTATAAGCCAAATAGGGGGTGTGCAATGCTCCATGGAAATTTGATCCAAGGGTGAAACATAGAAGCGTGAATTCTCAAGGAAGAAAGGCTTTAGGGACACTCTGTATCATATGTAAAGGGAAACAAACAATGAATAAAGGATCTTGATCATAGAAATTCTAGATCCTATATCAATGGATGAAACAATTTCAATAGTTATTAAAAATGGATAATGATCAATAATATTTGTTTTGACTATCTTAGGGACTCTATTGTGTGGTATTTAAAGACATATTTTACTTCCATTAATACAGAATGAAAACATTTAAACATTTTTTAAACTCATTTTACATCAAATAAAATTTTAATTGGGAGAAAGAGGAAAAATACAAAAAAAAATGGATATTTTAATAACTATTAGTAATGAATCAACAATAGTTGAATCACTGTCATGAGTCACTGGTGGATGAGTCACTGGAGTGAGCTACTGGTGATGAGCTACTGATAGAATGTATTCATTTAGGGAATCACCGTACACTGAATCATCATTCGGGGAGTCACCATTTGGTGAACTGTTATTTTGCGAGAATTCATTCGTTGAGATCTCATTCAGTGAGATACCATTGACTGAGTCTCTATTTTCAGAGTCACATTTCAAAGAGTCATTGTTCAGTTCACCGTTAGTGACTCACCAATAGTGACACATCAATAGGGAGTCACCATTCCATGTAACTGACACCACTAAACATTGGGATGACCTACCTTCACCACATACTAGTGTAATACCCAATGTTAAATGAGCTTCCATTGGATAAAATATGATTTTAAAAGCATTTTAAATCAACAACTATTACCTCCCAGATCACCTCAAACATAATATTTTCATAAAATTAATGGACCATGATTGTATTCTCCATTAAATAAGATAAATATCAAACTATTATCACCCAAAATAATTAAAACCCAATCCTAGACTAAGTATTGGATCAAACAACCACACTATATGTATCCTTTCAAGGATATTTATATTCTTGAAACACGCCTATTATTTGGATACCCCAAGGTCCAATGATAAAGCACCTTGTGTTATTCGAAATATGGAGTGAATCCTAAACATTAAAGAAAACCTCCTATGAAATCTACTACCCTATTAAACCACAAGTCACACCACATAAGCACCAGAAGTCACTCTTTCCGCACATATGAATCTGGGAATTCATTCCACCATGTAATTATATTATCTTGTTATGGGTGACACAGACGAACCCACCCAGGTTTACTTAGATATCAAATAGTGTATCTTAGTTTGGAATTTGGTATTCCCTTTTCCAATTCTAGGAAATTATCACACATAATGAAATACGGAAACATAAAATATCATAAAAGAAGGGTTCAATAATGACATTAAAAATAGAGACACTAGAGGAAAAAACTCAAAACAACTATGGGTATATGGAAAATGTTTTTTCTACCAGACCTTATGTACTCTCCTCCAAGTCACCATGCTTTCAAAATACATAAACCAAGGTAATAGAATGTTCATGAAACACCCTATCTAAATTATCCTAGATCTATTGTTTCCAATCCACAAATGTCACACCCACATCGACATCCTAGTCTCCCCAGTCAATGACATGAGAGTCATCATGATGATACTAATGAAGTTGTGAGTCATGAAAGTCATCATGGCTTTTATCTAGATATAGTGGTAGTTCCAACTAGTGTTCCACCTTCCCAACTCACCCCAACACTTCAAGGGGTCCAGTGAATATAGGAGAATGCATGCTCTATTTTCCGAAACATTTATACCCACATTGAGGGGAAACCGTCAAGAATATGTGTTCCCTAACCTCAAACTAAAAGAGACACCTCATATAATAGAAATATGACATATTCTTGTCACATGATTATTTAATCCTCTCATATAAGAGATGGACCTTCTCAATCATGCTTTTCACAACCTCGGGACCAAGAGCATCTATCTCCCCAGCATCTATCTAACAAAAAGTCGAATGACACTGTCTTACATACAATGAATCAAATATATCCATACTAAAGGGAGAGTGATATTTATTTTATATAAAGACTCTTTCAAAAGAATTTTTCATTCCAATGATCAAAAAATTCATATTAAATATTCCCACAACATATCCTCAAACAACTGGATGGTCTTCTCTATCTTCCCATCAGTATAATGGTGGAAACCGGTGTTGAGGCATAACTCAGTGCCAAAATCCTGATGTAATACATTATAGACTCATAAGGGAAAATGTGTATACTGATACAAAATACTGGACATCAAATACCATGTAGCTAAAAAAAATTATTCATCTTCCTCCTAACCAAGGAATCCCTTACACCCGACTACTTATTATCAATGAAGTGGGAATATTACATCGGTAGATCCACTACTACAGAAATTTCAATGAATCCTACCTGATCCCAAGGTAATATAGTGATAAAATCAATAAATATTTCATTACATTAAGACTCAAAAACATCTAAGGGATGAAAAACCCCACGTGGTACACGCTGCTTATCCTTCACCTACAGGAACACTAAGAACTTCCCAACAAACTTCGACACTTCCCACTACATCCTGAGCCACCGAAACTACTCCCTCAATCTACTAAAAATTATATAATTTTATATATATACCACAAAATGTGTAATTTAAAACTCATGGATTACTCCCTTGAATATATCCATAGGAAAAACATCCTTCTAGGGAATATCATATGCCTCTCACTATCCCCGATCCACCCCTCTAGAAAATCAACCGGGTAACTATGATAACACATAACCTCTTCTTCTGAGTCTCCCCATTGTCACTAAATTAATTTATACATCAGGGTAGAATACATTGTCATCTAAAATATAACACCTCTACTGTCATCCATTCGTACATTTATGTGCTAGTTTCCAACTCCCCCATCACCATCAATGCATCTGTAGATTCTTGAACTACCTCCTTATGCGGATTCAAATTCAATGAATATTCAAAGTCAATTTTATTTCATGTTGGGTATGATATTATGAAGCCATGGTATTTGATAAACTGTATCAATAAACATAGTCTAATGTTTATATATTAATAAAAAATTATATATCTCAAGATATTGCGATCTGTGAAGACCAAAAAGTGCCACTAATGAGGTAACATCATCACAACTTCTGCATGAACACAACCTCCACCAGCTCCAGATCATGGGTGGGATAATTATTTCATGGGGACACAAAATCCTAGATCTATAAAATATCACTACCAACTATTACATTAACTTGAATCCCATTCCCCGATGTGAAACATAACGAAACACCTCAAACATCACTGCTTCCTCTGGCAGCTGGAGCAGTGGGGAAATGAAAAACATACCCTTCAGTTAGTCGAATGATTCCTAAAACATCTCACTCCTAACAAAAATATAGGCTTTTTATGATTAGTGCATTCATATGTAATACAAAATGAGAGATATCAGGTAAAATCCTATGATTATATCCTAACAGACTAATAAAACGATAATCATATTCCACATTTCTAGGATCTTCCAACAAGACAACTACCTCGACCTTTGATGTGTCCATTTCTACACCATCTTGTGACACCACATGTCTAAATAAATGATACTCTCACATCCACATCATACACTTGGACCTCATTTTGTATATTTAAATATTTCAAAGAACCTCCAAGAAAGTTTGGATATGCTCAGTATACTCAAACTCTTACATTTAGTTGATCAAAATGTCATTGATGAATATGATGATGAAATGGTATTTTAACTCAAGGAAAATATAGTTCATTAGCCCCATGAACACGGTTGGTGTATTCGTAAGACCGTATGACACAATCATGAACCCTATGTTCCAATATATGCACCTAAAAGAAGACATTGGGATATCACTATTCAACACCCAAGGTTGGTGATATCTAAACCACAGATCAATTATAGATAACCAACTTGCTCCCCTCAATTGGTCCAAAAGATTTTCTATCCTTGGGAGAGGGATAGAGTTCATAACTATTATTTATTAAACATCTGGTAGTTTATAAATAACCTCATACCACCATCTACTTTTTTTGAAAACAAGGTTGGCGAACTCAACAGTGACACAATAGGATAGATAAATACCCTATGCATCAGATCATATACTTTATTCATCTACTAATATAGATATAGAGGATCTATCTGATATGTATCCATAAAAACAAGAGATGAAATAAGATATAAGTATATCCTTAACCCAACATCATTATGAGGTGGTAGAGTCACAACCTTGTCAAAAAATCATCCATGAACTCTCCAAAAACACTATGAACATCCTAAATCTATGTACCCCATGATTCCACTAACATATTTTCCAATAAGTAAAGAAGATAATCCACATTTTGAATTCCCACCTAATATATCTGCTAAGTGGTGAACGATAATAATTGAACATCTATGTATTAAAATAAGACTCTTCTCTATATGTACTCAATTACATCATGCACATTGTACAACCAGTAGACACCAAGGATGAAATCATATGAT
This sequence comes from Viscum album, assembly GCA_963277665.1. Lineage (NCBI taxonomy): Eukaryota > Viridiplantae > Streptophyta > Magnoliopsida > Santalales > Viscaceae > Viscum > Viscum album. Next base: position 2,011,374,703 of record OY728147.1, on the reverse strand, counting down.
TTCATCTATCATAGGAATGGATCTCAATGAGACTGATGTGGTCCCATCATTATCCAACATCCTCAGAAAACATCAAAATAGTCGATCATAACTCTAATTGTCATACTAAACACCTGGGGAATTAGAATAACCTCTATGTGTAGTCTAATAGAATGGGATAGACTGGGATCAAAAAGGATTTTGAATCACCTAAATCAATGAAAAGACAAACAAGTGCCCTAAATAAACTGATTGTACCACAAAAGATCTATGGTCATATTGGGGATGCTGCCTCTTCGTCATTAAACCTACCATGTACCACTCATAAGCCCCTGTTGATGAATGACTCATCAAGCACACCTTGGCCCTGGATCCTAAGGAACACCCTGATGGAGACCTCTAACTTCACTTTCTCCCCTCGGTGGAGCACAATACTACTGTCGAAATTTCTAGAATTTCCCTACCCAAAACTGATACTATGGTGGGTGCTAGACCTTCTCACCTCCACCATAATGTTATTGAATGGATATTGGGAACTGACTATGAATATTTCCAAAGGTTACACAACTGAACACATCATTCCCAGTTTCAATGGATATACACGATGACCTGAATGCCGAAATGGGAAATGAAGAGGTTGACTCCCTACTGGCCGAAACCACGAAGGACCTGGAGCATGAGACCTACACCTGGTATCAATTCCCTATGAATAACCCTATTGGATACCCATTAATTGTAATCGTCCTCTCATGTGTATCCTCTCAAATACCTCCTCCTTCTTCTAGACCAAGATGTATGTTGGTAAGTTAAATAGAGTAATAGTGTATGGATAGAAGAATGATGTGCCTCTTCTACAAATCTCACATGAGACTCATCATTTGGAATGTTATATAAAGAAAATAAAAGGATATCGTTGAACCTGATCCCCATCTATTGTACCAAAATTCATTCTTTATGAATGGATAAAGCTCATTCCTTTTATCAACCGTCATGGTGGATGAATGGAATTCTAGCTGGATCACCTTATCGTTGTCATGACCCATAACATCATTCTATTTTAACTTTCCTAGATACATTTTCCACCACTGAAGTGTATCTCCACACATGAGGATTAATTTATGATTATCTTAATACTCTACTGAATCCTAGATCAAACTAAATCTGATCTCAATCTCCTCAATCTATATCACCATCTCCATATCTGAAATGCTAACTTCATACATACCTTGAAGCTTCCACTGGATGGAACATAATGTTTTCTTCCACTGATCATCATTCTATATATCATCAACCCTCCATTGATCGACTAAACTAGGGGTTTGAACCTATACTACATCCACTAAACATGTTAAATGATATGGTTCTATTGATTAAATGGAAAACAAGGAACTCCTATACCCTTGTAGTATGGAATTTTATTGAATTATTATAATAACACATTATTTATTTAAATATCAAAAAACTACCAATTCAAGAAAGAACACAAGTGATTATAATTCACGTATATTTCTTAGGGACTCAGCCCTACAAATAGTGTAGTCTTATGTGGCCATTCGGTGTACTCACATTCCTTGCATCAGATCGCAAGGGGACCCAAAATATAGTGTCCTAGTCAGTTTTCCCCAGCCTGTTTTACCCACCTAGATAACCATACATTTTTTCCCTACCAACCCATGCAATCATCTCTATGATTAATTCGAAAATTCATCATACCTGTCATCCATAAGCTCAGATACAATTCAGTCACAACATCCTCCCTCCAATGATGCCCCTTCTAAGGTGAGGTGGGGGTGAATGATTATAAATAATGACGTTTGATTCCCTCCTCCAGCAGTCCCCCAAGTGGTGACCATCACCAATATTATAGAATACCATGTAATGGGAGGAATTAACCTTTTTATAAGAAAACATGATCGGGATATAAGACTGTTCAACTTGAAACTACTCTAATATATATATATATACATATATATAATCCAAATCCATCCAAAATTCTTGTTTAAAATAAAAGTTCTACAAAATAGTGGCTCTAATGTAAATACAAAAAATATGGCTAATGAGTAACACAAAAGTTATCCCAAATATCGAGCTAGTATTGCCCAACATTGTCTATGTAGTCCTCTAAGAAAATTGAAAGTCGATTTATACTTGTTTGGTGAGAATAAAAGTATACTCAATAAGGAAAACCTTAATTATCTGATTCACAATTGGAATAATTAATGTAATTATGATATCAAAAATGATTAGAAACCAACAACACCTAGAAAAGAAAACTACCAACACAACATCAAAAACCACTCTAACCAAGTAAGGCTGGTCAGGTAATGTAATATAATAAGAAAGTTAATTTTTGGGTACCCCTCACCACTTCCTACTAGTAAACTAATCACATCTAAATAGATAACATCATAGGGCTTCCAAACTCTTCCACATGCCCCATGACCCAACCCTGATACACCTAGTCCTCATAGCTAGTATCACAAACACAACATAAGAAGCTTACCACATCCTAATCGCACACAATTGGGCCACAACCATTCCACATCCCACCCATATACACATGTTCCTCTATTATAAAACATACCAGAGACACATGGGAATGACAACATATCTCATCCCATAGACACCGCAGAATGAATACCACTCCCGCAGAATCTTTTACCTTCCAACTGCACGAAAACATACCAGATGTATCTTGGCATACCAATTCATAAAATAGGTATTATGGTTGATCCAATAACCATGCATCCATCCTCCTATCATGATGTGGGTAAATTTCACTGTCCTCCATGTAAATGGGGGTGTTCATCACATAGTTCATTAGGTGGGGATCGTATAGAAAACAAAAGTAAAATATAGTTTTATACATTTTGTATTAAACACTCAAGTCCAAACTATGGGTTCTTTGCAAACATAAAACCTGCCCACAAAACCAAATTTTATTCATTCTCTAAATGCACAAATACACAACAATCCACAATTAAATTCATATTCTTATCCACATAATTTAACCAAATATCAATCATTATTAAGAAAAAGCATTTATTCATTCCTTCCCTTTCCAGGAAACTTACATCTATAAAAAGTAACAAGACACCCATCATAAACCAAATAAATGAAAACGAACAATAGAAATTAACTCACTTCATATTTACACACCATTTAACACCCTTACCAATAACCTTCACCATCATTCTTCAATCTCATTCCTCCCAATCCATCCTATCAACATGAAAATCCCCAACTAGAAGTCATAAACAACAACAAAACTCATCACAACCAAAAAAAACATCCCTTTTTTATAACAACACCACACCCATCACAATGAGTAACATTTATATAGAACAACCTGAACCTACAACCCCACTTCTCAAACACTTCCCATCCATTACCCATTATTTCAATCTATCAACCCGAGATTATCTTACAACAAAAATTTGACCGCAGATTATAAATGTTCCCTCAACAACATCACTGCACAACCACACAAGGTTTAAGATATAAAAAGACCACAAAAATAACACATCAACACATAAAAATAGTGTGTTTTCATATTTAGAAAATATTCAATATTTAAATCCAATTTCACAATAATGGGTTTTCATAGATCATGTTTCATCATGAGGAATAAATTTATTAAATTGGTTATACATGGTGAATAAATTATATATATACATAGCTATTGAATACATGACCAACAAAAACCCATAAAAATTCATCCAATTTGTACATAAAAATACCACTAACTACCATGATTTTTAGTTGGAATACATCCCATAAAACTCACAATATCAATAAACAACAAAACAGAATCATGCGACACTTTTTCCAACCCTTATTTTTAGTTTCAAAGCCGATTCAATTTGATTTATCAAAATTTTTATTCAACTAACATCACATGGGAAATATTCATACACCCAACATGAATAATACACAAATAAGAGGGATAAAGGGAACCATACCTCATGAAAAAAATTATCAGCACCTTCTTCATATGCCAAACAGGGGATAAGGCTCTAGGGAAATTTGATACAATGGAGAAACATGAATGCATGGATTTATGGGGAAGAAAGTTTAAAGGGAGGATTGATAACAAGAGTAAATGTAAATTTGTATGTATGAAATGGCACAGAATTACGAAATTACATCTCCTGTATAAAAGGACGAAATATTTTCAAAATCCACTAATGCCAGATCATGATCAAGACTACATATTTTGACTATCTAAGGGCCTACTCTAAATTAGGGAATTAATGTTATATTTTACTTCCATTGAAAGGGAAAAAACACATAAACAAGGATTTGGACTCATTTTACTCCAAATAAAATTTTAATAGGGAGAAACTAAAAAAACATGGAAAACAAGAAATGTGACAAATAAAATGATGTGTCTTACCCTTGGGTGAGTCACCATCGTGACTCACCAAGGAGTGAGTTGCCACTGTAGGAGTTATCAGTGTGAGCTAAAAGTGATGAGATACAAATGATGAGCCACCAATTTGGGAGTCACTATTCTGTGAGTCACCATTTGAGGAGGCATCAGTCAATGTGCCACTATTCTATGAGATTCCATTCGGTGACTCAAAATTCTGTTCTCAATCATGACCCATAAATAGCAACTCATTGTCATGAAATCACCATCACTATGTAATCATTGTGTGTCACTATCGTGAATCACTATTGGGATGACCTTTCATTACCACCTACCAGTGGATGAATGACTGTCATATTATCTACCTTTATAAAAAACATGATTTTTGAATAACTTTTGAAATCAGCTACTATGAACCCTTGGAACACCTCAAACACCATATTTTAAAAAATTAATATATTAGGGAGTTATAGTCCATTAAATTCATGGTCACCACATTTTACTTCATATTAAATATTATTATGATTTCTTTGGGTTTCAACTGTTGACTAAAACAAAAATTAATCACGTGAGAAATAATAATCATACTAGGAAAACAATATAATCATTTAATGGAATTCAAAATCTGGACACATTATTTTCAATCACAGACAATGTATTTTTATCCAAGGATATTCATTTTCATAATATACTCACAACGTTCATAATTTCTTGTAAGTAAAATGTGAAATATCTTATGAATGATTCAAATTATTTTTAAATGAAAGGAGTAGTATGGAACAATATCGTGTACTAGGAAATGGTAGAGTCAAGACCAATACACATTTTTATTGAAATTAACCCTATGTACCTATATTTCAAAACCATGTCTACATTTAGAATCCATTTTAGTATGAATTTATTTGAAAAAAT